>CM077207.1:6352656-11675156 GCA_039654625.1 Rhinogobio ventralis
TTGATCTGCCTATATGTCTGTCGTTCCATCGATCTATCTATCTATCTATCTATCTATCTTATTTCTGTGTCATGAGTTTGACCTAGCATTGTAGTATTTTTGTTAATCGAAAGCTTAAAAAGCCTTTAATGAATTGCTCCAGGAATTCATGTTTGTAAGGCAGTATTGTAGCCCACGCACAGTAATGCCTACAGTGATTCCTCTGAATATATTATCTCTGAATATCTCACATATTACATTTTAAAATATAACCAATATTTACTTTGCGTATTGCTGTAATTGGTTTGTTTACAAAGCAAGAGCGGCAAATTTAAGGATGCACTTCTAAAGGGGAGTTCTGTTTGTGTTTGCCTTTTGAATACAACAGATGATATAAAACTAGTACTGCTGCCCACTTTACATTTAATTACCTTGCTTCACTTTTCCAATCTGGAAAAAAAACAAAAAACAAGTGCTGTGAACATAGCGAACTTTTTGTCTGGCTTCCTTTTAATAGGGTTTTTAGAGGATACAAATTAAAACGATGTCCTGCTGCTTGTAGGCAGCCTCCAAAGAATATAATTAGCTGGAACATCTAGAAATCAAAATTATTCAGTGTTTCTGTTCTTTTGTTTGCTCTAATGAGATACGAAGAACATGTAAGCTATATTTGTGCAGCGAATACTTTCTCCAATGACTCATGAAGCAAGAAATGGGATGCTTTTCAGGAAGTGTGTGTGCGCTCTGCAGAGAGCCTTGCACATTATAGAGGCAAAATGAGTGCCCTGAATGTTGATATTAGGCTATTTACACCTGCATAGCTCTGTGGGACCTCTGAATTCTAGTGCACAAGTTAGGTACAGCTACTTTACTGATCCTGCAGTTAACCTTTTGTATATGTGGACTACTTTTGTATACTTTCATCTAAACCGCATCTGATCGGTGTTGTGCATATTATGCAACATTAACTTTGCACTTAGCTTTTTCTGTGGAAGTAGCATTGGCATCATTGTCGTTGGATTTTGATCAGCATCTCGATCCAAATTTTGACATGTGCAAAGTAGAAAAATGGCTGGAAATTAAATAATACATTTACTGCAGTTTACGCTTCAAATAAAAAAATCTGCCAATAAAACCAACAAAAAGGCAGATAGATGCTATTTACACTGTGTAAATAGCAATAATAAAATGTTCTTTACTTTAGATGCTTTTTATACTTAGTGCAAATAGTGGCAGATACTATTTGCACCTCAGTGTATTGTAGTAGTATAAAACAGTATGCAACGATAACATATTCTGTGCATATGATTATATTTATTAAAATCAGAAATGGGTGCTGCTTTATTGGGATATCACTTGTGTCCTATCCCTAAAGCCCTCCCCTAGAGTTAATTTTAATAATCCCCTATTTAATAGAGTTAAACATATACACTTTATTTCCACTTTTTGAAAATGTTCTTAATTTTATTTAAAATAAACTGCTCTATATGCGATGTAAAAAGGGAGAGTTTGGAAAAAAGCGGATTGAAAATTGGGTCGGTCGCGTCAAACATCAACCCCCTTGCTCTCCATGCCTGCTCCTGTTATCAAAAGGATTTCTTTTGTAATTTTGTCTGGCTCAATCAGACAATTGTGGGCTAGTGTAAATAGCCTCTGCCAACAAGGTGGGCTACTTGGTGTAAATAGACTCAAAATGCACTTTTGTAAATAGTTTGAACATTACATTTAAGATGCTTTTTTTTGTCTCAAAGGCATAGATCACCCATTATCCTATAATCGGTTTCTCACGCTAAAGCTTGACATCCAATGCTTTTATTATATGGAAAAGAGAAGCATTTTTTTAAATATCTGGTTTTGTTTTTGACGGAAGAAAAATCCATACAGGTTTGGATTGGTGGCATTGATAAATAATGATAGAATAAATTTTTTCATTTTATACATTTTGGCAATTTTGCTTTTCATGTATATTTATCTAGTTTTAATGATGTTTAGATAATCCTACTGATAAAAGTAAAGTTTTTTCCCCCACAGTGTAGAGATGTCCAGAAATGTAATTTTGCAAATGGCAAAATGCTTCTTAAGCCAATAATGCACTACTTTAGAAATCAAAATGATCCATTAGCCACACATTCCGTTTATGATTTCCCAGAGACACGGCCTATAAAAGGTAATAACAGGCATTTCAAAATCCAGACATTTTCTGTGCAGTATTGATGCACTTAAAAAGAAAAAAAATCTGCCAATAAATCCAAACATACACTTTGCTTCACCTTTTTAAAGCTTCCATGATGTATCTCCCTGTGGTTGAGAGACACTTTCAGATGGTGATTGTCTGGAGGACAAACTTCTCCCTTCACTTTAGTCACTGAGCTTTTCCATGTTGCCCAGTGACTTCATCAGTAAGTGAAGAAAACCCACTGACAGTTATTGGTGAACATGTTGCTGATGTGAGTGCATAAACTGATGTGTGGATTCTTTTTAATCATAGTGAATAGGTAGAGATGTTTGACGTGCTATAAAACTTAACTAACCCGACAAGACCAACTCGGTCAACCAGCTTAATCAGAAAAAAACATGTTGAGTGACCAGCTTTCAAGCTCCTGTTTTCATTCTGAAAAAGTCGCATTTTGTAGTTTATGCTGGTTTGGTGATGGTCAAGTTGTTCATAAAATCTGGTCAACCAGCCTGGCTTTGCTGATTTACCAACTTGACCATTACCAAACTGGCATGTGACCATATGATTTATGTCATTGACAATAGTGACAATTATCTCATATTTGTGACTTTATTTTTCTGAAATACGTGATTGTATCTCACAAAATTATCTTAAATTACACAATGTGACTTTTATATGTGACGGTGTTATTTTATTATTTTTCAATTTTTGTGTGAATTTATGCTGGAACACAAAGTAATTTTCACTCAAAAATTGCTAGTAAATTTCACAAACAATTACAAAGAGCAAGTGACACATTAAATCAAAATCAAAGAAATTTTGGAGTTGTTTGAAGTATTTTTATAGTGTATATGCTGGACTTCTCAGTAGAGAAGGAAGTGGCATCAAACACACCCTATGCAATATTTTAAGGAGAAAAATAATGCCTGACACCTACTAAATATCCCTGAGACCACCTGTGTTTCTCTGATGACCCCTTTGTCTGTATCTATACGATAAATAAAGCAAAGCACTCTGTCTTTAACTCATAACTATGCAGATCTCTCATGCACCACCGATAGGAACAGCTTGTAAATTTTACACACACACACACACACACACAGAGGCAGGAGTATCAGGAATCGGAGCACGTCCCAGCGCCCTGCGTTCTTCTCCCCAGTGTTTGCATGCGGCTCTGTCTGACTCCAGACCTGCTGCCGAGGTTCATTACGATCTGCTGTAACACCAAACCGCTGTTTGATCTGCGGCTCACTGGCTTTATTATTAAGACAAGACACAAGACACTTATTCCCCCCCTTTACAGACCATAAAGACAGAAGGAGCGCCTGCCCGCTCTGAGAAAGGCGGTGCATGCTTTTTAAAACATTTTTGATTATTTCATAAAAGCGAAGGAACATCAAACCGTTGAATAAATATTTGAGGTGATTTCCGGTAGGATTTGTGCTTTTGAGACAGAGAGATTAAAGATTAGGAGAAACGCTCAAGAGTCGACATACCGAAGACAACAGAAAAACAGATCTCGTATTTATCATTTTAGACTTTTTAGATGCTTTAGTTTTCAGTGAAATGGCTTCTAGTCGTGCTTTACAAGAAATTTGACCTCTAAATGTCACTCATATAGAAGAATATATATTTTCTTGTTTGTGTGGCACAGAAATTTAATAAGATCTGTCATCTACTCTCATATCTCAAATATACATATCCACCTGAGAGTGAAATGTTTTTGACTTTGTCTTATAACTGTGATTTTATATTTAATAACTGCACTTTATTCTCACAATTATGACTTCTATCCTACAATGTGACTGCAATTTTAAATCTTACAGTTGTGTCCTATTTCATAATTATTTCTCATAATTCCACTTTTTTTCTCACAGTTGCAACTTTTACAGCATGTCTCATAATTGCAATTTTTTTATCTAGCAATGTCACTAATTATTTATTTATTTGTAGTTTTTACTCTGAATTTGAATCTATCACTCACATCCAATTGAGATAAATTTACATAATTTCAAAATCTTATGTTTTGGTTATTGTTGTTTTTTTCCCCTTCTTTCTAAGATTTCATATCAACGTTCTTGTAAGTGTGACTTTATATTCTCATCATTGCAACTTTACAGAATGTTTTAGTTGAAGCACTATATCTAGTAGCTTAATATCTAATAAAATGTGATTTTTATTCATTATTTAAATTTTTATATCACAATTACCTGTTTTACTCTGAGGCTAAATCTATCGCTCCCATCCAAAGAAATCTGAAGGAGAGGCAAATAATGAGGTAAATTACAATTATTCAATATGACTTATTAAAATTCAGGTTTTATTATGACACTAACTTGACTAAGGCCCTGTTTACACACGGTATTAAGATGTGTTTTTTTCGATTGGATCACAAGTGGACGAGAGAAACACATTCCCGTTTACACCTGGTGTTTTAATCCGTCTCTTTTGTCCATTTTCAATCACTTCTGTCCTGATTTCTTCTAGGGGAGAGTCTATGGGCGGATAAATGTATGGACTTTAAAATAAGCTTGTGAATTTACGTACGAATACACCCGGGGATGACAGAAAAACATACAGAGAGCATCAGCTTTTGTTTCTCCTCTGATAGCAACAAGACAATTCCGAACGCTGTGAGTGTGTGTTAGTAATCAGGAACGATGAGAGAACATTGTGCTTGGTTCGTTTTTCATCTTCAAACCAAACTTGGGTCTCTAGCCGACAAAGTTTAAATCCCGTCTGGCTAGCGTGCGCATTAGGTCATTAGGTGGAGAGCATTCGACCACATGAGAGTCCACACTGCGAAAGCAATCCGGTCAAATGCGTTTTCGACTACCTCTGGAAGTGGACAAAAGTTGACAAGCTCAAAACGTTTTAGACCTTTAAACCTGTATTTAGTGTGATCCACTTGGGATCCAATCGACCAAAACGCAATTTAAAAACAAGGTGTAAACTTAAGACACTGAATTTATTAGGTGGCCTCAACCTTAAGGAGCATTCACACAGACAGCATTCAAATTGAACGTTGCTGTACTTTTTTAATGCTGGTGGACGTTCCTACTCAACTGTATCTCAACTGTGATTATATCAGGTGATCCCAACTCTGATTGACTTTGTTTCCTCCTTATAAATCGCTGGCCCATTAGATCAAAAACATTCCCCATGTACAGGACACACACACTCAAAAGGTGTATTAGAGAGCACAAGTTCAACTGTCCTCTGGTGGTTCATGAGGAAAAATGAAGTTTTTTTAACTAGATTGTGTGCCTTCCATATAAACTACAGCCATCAAAGATCCGCATGTTCTGCACATCACTCCATAAACCATATAACAAATTCACCTGCAGACGTCTCAGTTCAGCAAGCGTGAATTCATATTTCAACTTCTAATCAGCATTTAACTCCTCTAATTCTCCTCTGTTAATTTCTCCTTTGATAATGTGCTGATGTGTACGTGTGCATACAGGCAAGTGCACATATGGACGGTGTGTATATGAGTGTATGTTTGTGTTGCGCAACAGCCCACCTGGGATTTCACATCAGGGTTGAAAAGTCAGCGCGCTGCAGTAAAGGCAATGACCCAATTAACAACAAAGTCACATCACCGGGTGGCCAAACAAGCTGCTTCAGTGAGGAACAAAAGGAGGAGAAGAGCCGCCCCACTCCCATTTGAGGGGGATAAAACACCGTCCGTGCGTGTTTCCATGGTGAACACCCCCACACGCCGTGCGTTTTGCGTGTGCTACCTTTGCAGGCATTAGTCATAATTAACAAGGCTACTCAGGAGATTATTTTCTGGGCAAACATTTTAATTAAAATTGTTCCCTCTGTTGCGTGCATGCCATCTCTTCACTTAGTGCCAATTTCCACCCCTCTGTCCTCTAAAAGCAGGGACCACAGCGACGGGGGCCCCCAGATGGAGGCTAACAGCGGGAACAGAGTGATCGAGTGGGGTAAAAAAAAGAGAAATGAATAAACAGTGTGTTTGTTCTAATGAGATTCTCTGCTGGCCCAAACAATCAACTCAATTGCCCTCGGACAACTCCAAGTTCCCTAAAGCAGTCTGCTGCCTCCCTGGATAATATTTGCGGAGTTGGAATGAGCACCTGAAGGCATTGTGCTCAGATTTTAAAACAACTTGTTGAGGAATGGAAAAAGAATTTAAAGGAATAAATAACAAGAAGTCTGTTTAAGAGTGCACATGCACAAACAGACAATTATGATTGTTTAAACTTAATTCACAATCTATTTACATAATCTGACATATTTCTGGTCAAAGCCGAATATTCAATGGGAAAAATGTTTTATTTGTTCGTAATTGATTGGATGGTGAATATTGTTCTCTGTATGACAGGTGGTTGTAGGGGGAAGGGTTGAAAAATATAAGCTTTTTGTGATGTTCAACAAAAAGAACATTTTATTTTAATTATTATTTTTTTATTTAGAATTATATACACCAAATAATTGTTCATAATAAGACCAGAAGTGTCCACTAAGAGAGTAAATAGGGTCAATTTTGATTTCATAATCACTTTAGAGTGCCTATGAGGAAGATGGTGGTCTAGTGGGTTAAACCACTGAACTAATATGCAGAAGGTTGCTGGTTCGATCCCACCTAGCCACCACCAGTGTGTCCTTGAGCAAGGCACTTTACTCCATGTTGCTCCAGGGGGATTGTAATAATTGCAAAAAATCAGCTTTTTTGAAAAGGAATGATTGTGCTGAATCTTGTTTTAAACCCCATGTGACTGAAGTCTATATGATGTAACTCACACGGTCTGTGCATGTGTGTTTGATTGTGTGTGTTGTCCTTATAAAACAGCTTATAAATCACACTAAATTATGTTTTTTGAAAATGTAAGAAAAAAGTTTTCTGTGATGGGTAGGTTTAAAGGGATAGTTCACCCAAAAATTACAATTCTGTCATCATTTACTCACCCTCAAGTTCCAAACTTGTATGAATTTCGTTCTTCTGCTGAACACAAAGGAAGATATTTGGAAGAATGTTTGTAACCAAGCAGATCTCGGCAGCCATTGACTATACCATAGTATTTGTTTCCCCACTATTGTAGTCGATGGCTGCCGAGATCTGCTTGTACAGTATAAAAGTCATTATGTCTATGGAAATTCCACATAAAGCATGGCAACCCAACATGTGCACTCTTAAAAAATGCTGGGTTGTTTCATGTTTGGGTCAAAATTAAACCAGCGGTTGGGTTTGTCCATATTTGACCGAAACATGGGTTGAAACAACCTAGCATTTTTGTGTGTGTGTGTGTGTGTGTGTTAGTCTTGTATCTGGGTGAAGACATTATCTGACTTCCCATCTTGGAGTCTTTCCTCTCTGTTAGTCATGTTCAGGTTCATCTTGCTGCATTATATCAACCGTCACTCAAGCAAAAGCTCTGCCTTCTTTCTGCTCTTATCGCTGACATATCTTTTTATTTCACTGCTGCTATTCACTGCAGAATCTCCCACTGTCTCAAATTCAGTTCAGTCAGAATACTGAAAACCTACTGCAAAGAGGTCATAGTTAAGGGGAAAATGTGTCACATTTATTAGAGAGAAAACAAATATGCTAAATGGATCAGTAAGGTAGTCAACTTTTAAAAGAGAGTAGCGCTTCCCATATCTTTTGTTTATATCAAAGGATGTGTGCAATAAAACTACAGTATAAATCTGTTTGTTTTGATGTTCAATGTAAAATCTGGATCCTCAAAATTATGTCATTGCTTACTATTTTTTTCAGTATAATGAAAGTCAATTTGAAGTTTGAGATGCATTCATTGTAATTGCACAGGACAGAATGACCAGTACATCGTCCAAAATTTCTCCTTTTGTCTTCTACAGAAGAACGAAAGTCATAAGGGTTTGGAACAACATGAGGGTGAGTAAATGATGACAGAATTGTCATTTTTGTGTAACCCATCCCTTAAGCAACTGATTATCATTGGCATAGACTATAATGCAATCACAAGATAGTGTTTTGCAGTAAATCTCAGTATTTGAGCTAAAGGAGTTCAAAATGTGATCAGCACAGTCTCATTTTTATAAGTCGGATAGGGTGTAAAGCTGGTTGCCTGGGTTTACTGTATGTGTGCTAAATGCACACTAATGAGGGACCTGGCTGAGTGAAAGCTGAAAGCAATTAGACGCTGTAGAAATGAACCTGTCACTGCGTATGCCCATGAGTCTCATCAAAATCCTGATGAGGATATTTGACTGCCAGGCACAAAGTTTGGGGGGAAAAAGTCCTTGATGGAAAGGAGGGATTTTATGTCACTTCCCATTTTCTGCCATAATCACCCTGGTGTCTGATCTCTGATCCAGTTGTGATCGTGTCCTAATGCCTGGACCCGAAGAACCTAAGTATAAGAGCTGTTGGATTCATTAACCTAAATCCTCACATTTCCCACTCCATCTCTCTCTTCCTCCCATGTACCTCTGTAACCTGCTGCGGTTCTCGTTAAACAGCGATTCCCAATTCTCCTCAGCGGCTCGAGCTGAAGGACGTGTCCATATTTGTTCTAGGTGAGCAGGCAGAAAACCCTGGTCACTGCCTTTAGGTTAGCTCCAATCTGCAAAGTTAAAAAGTCATATGGGCGGGAGCTCGTGAAACTGCCTCGGGCCTGCTGAACTTCTGCACCCTTACCCTGCCTTTCATCTCATAAATATATGCCACAATTGATGTGTACGCCTTGATCTTACTGCGCCGAGTTCACTCCCTAAAGCACAGTGGACGAGCAGGGGTAATCACGGACATGAGTAGAACTCTATTAGAGAAATACTTGTGGAGAGGTGGATAGAGGGAAGATTTGCCGGAGGTTTTTTGAAAGAGTCATTTAGATGCGTTTTCTAGTAATTGTGGCAGCAGTAGTTAATCTAAAAGATAATTTAAAGGAGAAGAGCAATATAAGTGACTATATATATATATATATATATATATATATATATATATATAGACGCAATATAAGTGACTATATACAGACACACAGATCTTCGTTATTTTAAAAGACCTGATTGGTATCTGGATCACAGTGGTGAAGTGATCTCATACAAGATAGATAGATAGATGGACGGACAGATGGATGGATGGATAGATAGATAGATAGATAGATGTAAATAATAAAAAAATGATTGCCTTTCATCCACACTTAGACAGTTGCTGCGTCCCAATTCACTTACTTATACTACGCCATAAAAGTATGTACTCTTTTTGTGAAGAAAAAAAGAGAAGAGTAGGCAAACTTTGGGACGTACTACTTCGTCATCATTAACGGACAGCTCTGTCGCTTAGTTACAGGCATCCTGTCACTGTAAAATGCCCTGTCAATCATCTTGTCACAGTTAAAATAATTTATTTTAATTTAATTTAACATTTCAGAGACAAATGTAGCACGTTGATCTGCCAGTCGTGGGACTCTCCACATGTGTTTGTAATTTAAATATAATGATGCATTTAAAAGGTAATGGCCAAACATATCTTTATAGCAGTTCACAATGCTGTTGCAGATTAAATAAAATGTGGATAACATTGAATAAATATCTTTTCATCAGGTTAGATACTGATTATTAATCACTCAAACCCCTTTATCTAAACATCTCTACTTAACCGTTGGGCTCGCACTTCCGTCGTGTTTGTAGTTTTTTTTAACACTTTTTATTTGTGTTTGTAGTTCTAATCGAATCCTTGTCCAACTTGCAATAAGTTGTGGGCAATATCAGCAATATTGTTAGAGTGTGCATGGATCATATTCTAATCGGAAGTAGTAGACCATCCGGGTGTCTTTGAAATACTCTTCTCAACATACTACGATTTGGGATGTACTAATTCTATATTTGAATACTATTTAGGACGGATAGTATGCGAATCGGGATGTGTTTTTGTCCTGCAAGTTGTAAACGCTCTCCAAGCGAACAAGTTATGTATTTGAATACGATGACGCATGTTTATAGTCACGTGATACATATTGTAACGATCAATATCTATGTTTATACCAGTATGTGCTTTTCACCGTGTTGCTAAAGATACATGTTACTTTGTACAATCTTCATATTACATTCCTGCAAAGATGACCGAAAATTTACTCGCAATTGCTGTCCTGTGCCAAAACATGAAAGCAGTTGACCAGACATGGAGTGGCGATTGACCAGATATTTTGTTAATAAAATATCTAATAGAAAGTGATCGTGCTAGAAGAATAGCATGGAAACTTTATTACTGTATGTCTGGTCTCTCTGTATCATATCAGTAAGCTTTTATGTTTTACACATGTGCAGTAAGATCATTTAAGCATCTTCCAACATTTCAGAAACTTTAAAAATATGCTCAAAAATGCTAGTGTGGATGGAGAACTTTTTGAATTTAAAAAAATAAAATTATCCAGATTAATGTAGACGTATTCTCATATGTTTTTGCAGACCCCTTGTAGCCCACAAAGAGTTTGAAAGCCCCAACTCTAGTGAATAGTTCTAAAACAAGTAAATAAAGTGACGCTAGCAAGTAAATGAATGGACGCTATCCATTCATTCTTAGTGAATTCCACTGTGCGATGGTACGTTTCTGCTGCAGGGATGTGCATTAGCTAGGCACCTGCAGTTGGACTGTGAAACTTGGCAGATTTTTAGCAGAGGGAAAAGAGTCAGTCATAATGCCTCGTGCAAATGGACCTCCCTCATCATCTCTCAGGTCCTGGCACGAGAACGGCAGCCATACACGGAAAGAGGAACAGCTACTATATATACCCCACTGACTCCTGGGTAATCACATCCTGCTGTCGCCCAAAGAACTTCTGCTTTAATTGAACTCTTATTAGGTCCGCTGCCAAATCAAGCTCTGAAAACGAGAGTCTCCTCCCAGATGTGCTTTCAGCTGCCACTAGCCGCCCAAATTTATGGTTAGCGGCTCAGAGGAGACAAAACGAGGGCTCGTTCGTTCTCAGATTGTGCGATCGAATGACTGAATTATCACTCGGTTTCACCTCTGCGCAGACGTTGCCTAAGGAAGAAGATCTCTTTTATCGTCTTGTCTGTCTTTTGTTTTCACTATGCCTTTTTGAATACAAATTTCTGTAATTAGTAGCAAAGCAGCATGAAAATGGGTAAAACTTTTCATATCCTACAAGCAGGACAAATAACAGCTGCGTTACGTGAGCTTTACGATTCAGTCTGGGGTGAGGAAACATGAGACTGCAGTTGGTTTAGAAATAGAGATAAAAAAGATCAAATGAAGGGGAATTTCTTTACAATATATAAATAAGTTCATAAGGCTTAAACTTCCTGAATTAGGAGCTAATTAGAAGTGTGTTAAAATCACAAAGGAGAAAAGAGTGGATATCTTGAACAATTAATGAGCTGAAAGATAGAGATCTCATCTCATTTCTATTCATCTATCTCTTTTTATCCCCTTGTCGTTCCCGTTGCGTGTGTTCCCTTTAGCTTTCTCCCTCTCTCTTGTTCTCTCTCGTCAGAGCCAGCTTTCCATTAAGTGTTCGTTGGCTGACTAGCTTCATTTTGAGCTTGGCATCCCGCCATACTTACACTATGTGTGTGTGCATGTGCGTGCGAATGGCCAGAGGACCACCAGACCTCAAAACATTTTCATGAGTGTTAACGCCAGTGTCACCATGTGCCAATTAGATGTCCATAATTAAACAAGACCAAGGGTACAGGGCATCTGTGACAAAATGTGTGTATTTGCAGCTTACACAACCTCTAATAGATCTTGAATTTCTTTTTTCCTTGCCTTTTTTCTTCTAAAGTCTGCCAGTTTTGTTTTTTTGTCTATGAACATCTAAGACACAAAAGAAAAGGCTTGTTGTGTTATCTGTAAACACCGAGACCCACAATGCAACAGAGAGCTGAAGAGACACTAGATAACCTCTACCGTCACAATAAATTATACAGGCAATGATGCTCGGCTGATCAGTCTGTTTGTCATGTTATCTTGTGTTTTATGTATGTGTTGTGATGTTATATGTTATGTTATGTTTTATGGTATGGTTATGTTTAATGACAGTTTATTCGTTTTTTATGTTATGATATGTGTTATGTTTTATGTTTTATGATGACTAATCAGTCTGTTGAAGTGTTTATTATGCTATGTTGCTATGTTATATATGTTATGTCATGTTATGTTATGTTTTATGATGGTTGATCGGTCTGTTAGTTGAAGTGTTGTGTTATGTTATGTTTTATGTTGTCATGTTTTATGTTACGTTGCTATGTTATATGTTGTCTTATGTTATGCCATGTGTGTTGTTATGTTGTGTTTTATGTTATGTTATTTACGTTATGTTGTGATATGGTATGTCATGTTATCGTGTGTTGTTATTTTATGATATGTTGTATGTTGTCTTAGCATTTATATGCATCATATACAATACACTCACCTAAAGGATTATTAGGAACACCATACTAATACTGTGTTTGACCCCCTTTCGCCTTCAGAACTGCCTTAATTCTACGTGGCATTGATTCAACAAGGTGCTGAAAGCATTCTTTAGAAATGTTGGCCCATATTGATAGGATAGCATCTTGCAGTTGATGGAGATTTGTGGGATGCACATCCAGGGCACGAAGCTCCCGTTCCACCACATTCCAAAGATGCTCTATTGGGTTGAGATCTGGTGACTGTGGGGGCCATTTTAGTACAGTGAACTCATTGTCATGTTCAAGAAACCAATTTGAAATGATTCGAGCTTTGTGACATGGTGCATTATCCTGCTGGAAGTAGCCATCAGAGGATGGGTACATGGTGGTCATAAAGGGATGGACATGGTCAGAAACAATGCTCAGGTAGGCCGTGGCATTTAAACCATGCCCAATTGGCACTAAGGGGCCTAAAGTGTGCCAAGAAAACATCCCCCACACCATTACACCACCACCACCAGCCTGCACAGTGGTAACAAGGCATGATGGATCCATGTTCTCATTCTGTTTACGCCAAATTCTGACTCTACCATCTGAATGTCTCAACAGAAATCGAGACTCATCAGACCAGGCAACATTTTTCCAGTCTTCAACTGTCCAATTTTGGTGAGCTCGTGCAAATTGTAGCCTCTTTTTCCTATTTGTAGTGGAGGTGAGTGGTACCCGGTGGGGTCTTCTGCTGTTGTAGCCCATCTGCCTCAAGGTTGTGCGTGTTGTGGCTTCACAAATGCTTTGCTGCATACCTCGGTTGTAACGAGTGGTTATTTCAGTCAAAGTTGCTCTTCTATCAGCTTGAATCAGTCGGCCCATTCTCCTCTGACCTCTAGCATCAACAAGGCATTTTCGCCCACAGGACTGCCGCATACTGGATGTTTTTCCCTTTTCACACCATTCTTTGTAAAAATCCCAGTAACTGAGCAGATTGTGAAATACTCAGACCGGCCCGTCTGGCACCAACAACCATGCCACGCTCAAAATTGCTTAAATCACCTTTCTTTCCCATTCTGACATTCAGTTTGGAGTTCAGGAGATTGTCTTGACCAGGACCACACCCCTAAATGCATTGAAGCAACTGCCATGTGATTGGTTGATTAGATAATTGCATTAATGAGAAATTGAACAGGTGTTCCTAATAATCCTTTAGGTGAGTGTACATCATACGTTATTATCTTATGATGTTATCTTGTCGTGTAATGTTATATTTTGTCTTATGATATTTTTTATGTTATGTTACAGGAGATGAATGTAAGTCAGCGTTTTATGCATATTGCCACCTGTGACTCTCATAGGCTTTTCGCACTATGCATAACCCTGTCCTTATGTCTTTTTTTAACCAATATTAAGCAATATTTCACACTTGCGCTTGGGAAAATATGAAAAGTTTGAAACCTAAACAGATAAATTACATTTAAGTCAGGGTTAAGAATGACTGTGAATAAAGGCCAACATGAAACTGCATTCACAACCAATTTTTTTTGGGTTGTGAATGCAGTGCTGACGTTACTCTGTCTCTGAGGTGGAGGACTGCAGTCGTAAAGAACATTGATAACTGACGCCAGCGTTAGGGAGGAAGCATCTGTAACAAAGTGCTTTGTCTCTTGAGTGTGTGTATGTGTTTAAGCTCATCAGTCATTAGCCTGAACAGCTGTTCTAAGCATCACACCGCTGCTTCTGACAATAATCACCACATATACTGAAAAGATCTGTTGTCATTTGGATTCTTTGGGATTTTTGGTAGACCACAAAGCTTACTTTGTGCACATGGACTTAATAGATGATAAATCTATAAATCTATCACTATAATCAATCTACACTTTAATGTGCGTGTATGTATATACATGTGTGTGTGTTTAATGTATATAAAATGTATATTTTTAGATATTTAGGTAAACGTATTTGCAAATGTCTGTTTTATTGTTCATAATCCAAATGTGATGGTGGTGGAGAGGAGGAAGGTGTTCTCTGAAGAAGAGGGAGGAGGCTGTTTGGAAAGAAATGAAAAAGAACAAAGAAAGAGAATGAACAAGGGGTTCAAAGAGGGACTGGGAAAAAAGAATGCAAAATGGATAAACAGAGACAGAACGAGTGGAAGGTGGTAAAAGGGAGAATGAAAGAGTGTCTCTGTAGGTCTAATTTGCCTTCTCTGATTTAATTTAGTAAATTTCTCAATTTCATTATGCGGAAAACAAACAACCTACTTAATATCGGGAACATGAACAAAGCAAAGCAAAACAAAAAAGTAGGAATGCATTATTTTAAACCACCTACACTTCCTGGCTCACTCTGCCTGATGCAAATTAATGCATTTAGCCCTTGAATAAAAATAACTGAGACACAAAAATGCTATTTCATAATCGAGTCACGCTCTTATTTTTATTCTAAAATTAATTTGTAATTTGCAGGAAATTATTTTCCCAACTGTACAATTGAACTTGTTCCATGGAGATTAAACGGTGTGCTTCAAAGCGAGGTTGTATTGTCACATAAAATCATAATTATATGTTTATAAACTGTTTTTGGTCCAGAAACAGGTCAGAGGTCAACCAATTTGACTAGAAGCAGCCAGTATGATTTTTTTTTTCTTCCTCAATATCTTTTTGAATTTGATATTGATGGTAACGATGGAAACTGTTCTTAAAGCTGCAGTTTTTTTCTCATTACATTTTTTGAATAGTACTTTTCATCAGTAATAATCACATACACTCACATGAGATGAAGACTCCAGCCATAACAGTAGCCTAATAAACGGTGTTGGAGTGAGTCGCCTCATGGGGGCTGACATGACAAGAAATATGTGACCATCTAAATATTCCCTTTATTTCAATAAAGCCTTTATTATTGGACACTTTCATTCACAGAATAAATTAGTCATGACTGACTGCAAAAAGCACTTTTCTATAATGTCGTTTGTCTTTGCCTGATGCTGCGTCCACTAGATGTCTGTATGTAAGACGAGTGCACATTTAACTTCCTAACCGACTTCTTTTTAAAAGCATGTCTTGATTTAAAGCTGTGTATATTGTGTGATCCTAGAGCGGAAGTAAAAAGTAGGAGTTAGGGTAACACTAAAAGTAGCCTCACATGGGAATTCTTGTTTTTGCAGGGTCACTCCAGGGACAGGACTTTCAACCTCAAAACACATACGCTGCACAGTAAGCAAAGCATGCCACACGCAAGCAGACACCTATTTCAGTCACATATAATCAAAGCACAGTCTCCTATGAAGCGCCCTACATCCTGAAAATGCTCTAATCCACTGCACGAAGTCCCTGAAGAGTCAGTCAGAGTGGGTCCTATAATAGAGCGCATAGTTTTTCATTAACACGTATCCACTGTGTGTGTGTGTGTGTGTGTGTGGCTAATGGAGCCTGGGCTGGGCTCTTAACACTAGCGCATTCACAGAGGACTTCGGCAGATGGCAGTTCTGGCACTGACTGAAGCCACTCTCCCATTCAGTGATGCACCAGGACTGACAAGACAATGCATTAACACTCATTTTACTCTAGTATGATGCTGTTCTACTGGGTTTGCTTCAGGACTCAGATTGGACATCAAGTGACAAGCCAAAATTAGGTCCAAAGTTAGTGTACAAAAGTAAACAAAATCATCCTTAAATAACACATTAACACAAGTGTTGTATTTTGGGTCACATTTTTATTTACCGTGTGAAGTTTTGACAATTTTCAAGGCTGCCGACATCTTGCAACCTGTCCATACTGGCATCTGCCTAACAGGATTTACTTTTTTTTTGGCAGTTGATTTTATCCAAAGCAACTTGCATTTTTTAAATTAATGCATTCAATTCATGCATCCCTGGGAATCGAACCCATGTCTTTGATGTTGCTAGCTCTACTGTTTGAGCTCTACTGTTTACAGTAATAAATGTAGCCAAACTACTTGCACAGCCTCAACAACAAAAGATGTATATTTATGCATATGCCATTTTTTTATTATCTTCATCAGCTCATGCATTCCCTGGGAATCGAACCCATGACTTTGACGTTGCTAGCTCTACTGTTTGAGCTACAGGATTAATTTGTGCTAAATTACTTGCACAACATTTGACCTCAACAACAAAAGATCCACATTTATGTGTTTGGCATACATTTTTTATAGTTTCAATGGGAATCGAACCCATGACTTTGGCGTTGCTAGCTCTACTGTTGGAGCTACTGGAATAATTTGAGCAAAAATGATTGCACGACATATGACCTCAACAACAAAAGATTTACACTTATGTGTCTGGCATACTTTTTTATAATTTCATGCATTCCCTGGGAACCGAACACATGACCTTGTCGCTTATAGCAGGCTAATGAAAAGCATTTTCTCCTCTTATTTATTTTTCTGTCTTAACTATGCATGCCTATATTTTTAGTTGCATTTTATTCTTTTTACTTTGCATTGCTTTTCTCTGATGTCCTGCAATCCACGGAATGAGATCCACAGTCAAAGTGCCTTTACCTTGGACACTTATTCACCCTTTTTCTCTCCGTCTACCATAAACTCTCTTGCTCACTTTCTTGTTCTTTCACCATTTCCCCGCGATTATTCGCATATGTGTTTTATCTATAGCAATGACTTGCATGTTAAACAATTGATCAGTGGAGAAGTGCGCCCAGCTCTCAATCTCTTTATAGAGTGCCCGACAGCATGAGAGAGAGCTATAAAAAAAAAAATAATAATAATAAAGGCTGAAACAAGACGCCAATGGCATGTCATTCCCCGAAGCGCAAAGCGACTCCAATAAGACGCATCAAAATGTCAGGAGCACAGCAGCTGTTAACGTTAGCGAGGAGGATATGGGCCTGTAAAGTAAACTTTCCCCAACTTCCCTCAGATGAGGGAGGAGGGCTGATATTATGGAGGACATCAGTATGGAGAGGCAGACTGAAGCGAGCAGTCAAACTGTCAGATGGAGGCGGCCAGACGGAACAAAGACGTACAGAAAGACAATTATGACCGTGCAGCAGAGCCGCGGTGGAATCACACAAACGCACACTTGACGTGACACTGATGCGCACCGCTTAAACATGCTCCCTTCTTGCGCTTACATTTTGCCTAGTGCAGTTGGATGAGGGAAATTATTGCACACCTGAACCTGCATAATTGGAAATATTTCTTCTCTATCTTTGACACCTTAAGGGGGAGCAAATAAGATGTTCTGCAATATGTTTTAACCCAGTTGTAATTTATTGGAAGGAAAAGTCACCCTCAAAAAGGAAAGCGTGTTCAGCATAAGTGGAGGACTTATAACCAGGCCAGATTGTTCTTAAACGAACAATTAACTTGGTAATCTTCATTCCGTCTGCCACTGTATTCTTAAAATCAGCTTAAGGAGAAAATAAATTAATTGTTTATCTTGTAAGGACAATTCAAGTAAAGGACAATTTAGTAGTCTACTTAATCTATTGTCTATTTAATAAGGCCTACAGTTAAAGTGGTTTTATATTCTGTAGGCTATAGATAATATATGGCAATGTTTGCAAATAATATATTTTTTAATATAAAAAGCTACATATGTCCATAACCTCAAATTAGGTCATTTTATAAGGTGAGTGGGTTAGTTCATTGTTGCTCAGTCTGAGCCATCCGTTGTGATTGAAGATATGTATGTCCTATATTGCTACTAATAATATCTGTTTAAACTTATTTTATCTAAGCAGCAACTATGTCAACAGATATGACAAGTGTTCTATTGAGGTTTATTGTCATGTTTGCATATAACCCGGCCCGTCTGTTCGTTCTCATTTTGAGTTTCTCTTGGGGAGAAGCCCTTGTGTTTCCAGTTTTTTCATAGGGAATGAATGGAGCGATTATGCATGTGTGTGTAGGTGTGCTAGTAGCCCCATTTTAATACAGAGATTAAAAAGGACTCAGGTTTGAGTCAGAATGAGGCAACCAGAGCAGCACGAGCCAGATCTTATATAACGGGAAACAAATCAAATGGACATTAATCAACAAAAAGAAGGCCACTTAAGAGAAGTAGGGAATGTGTGTGTGTGTGTGTGTGTGTGTGTGTGTGTGTGTGTGTGTGTGTGTGTGTGTGTGTGTGTGTGTGTGTGTGTGTGTGTGTGTGTGTGTGTGTGTGTGTTCAGATTGGTAGGATTGGTGATGGTTTATGGGCACTGGAAGAAGACAGTTGTGTATTAAGTAAGCTTTTACGTCATTATTGAACTCTTGATTCTGATTGGCTGACACAATGAATTGATTAATATATCTGCTTCACCATATTCTTTAAAGCAACTTGAGCTGTTTTTTCAGAACTCTTAAGGACATAGTTTTACACAAAAGAGCCTGTTATGAATGAAAACCTGAAAGAAATCTTTAATTTAGATTTGAAATAGTCATTATTTACCCAGTGTTCACCAAACAACATTATTATTTTATTAGTGCCAGCAAAATCTATTTATATTTTTCATTACACATTAAGTGACATAAAATATTTTTTAATGTAAAACTATCTAATGTGGTGCCAATATTACATCAGCAGAATTCACAAAAACAACAATGTTCAAAATACCACAGAAAAGTTTACAAAAGATAGCAAGTGACAGTTCCATCCCAGGCCAAAGCCATCAGGGCATCCTTCCTGTTGAGCCCTGTAAATACAGTGCAGTTTTTATGACCAGGACACAAGAGAACAATATTGCAGCAAGCAGCTTTCTGACAGTCATAACTCAACTGGTGTTTGATGACTGAAGCGAGAGATGGGGAGAGAGGAGTGGGCAGCCAGGGCCGCTTGCACAGACTGACACAGCAAACAGAATATCACAGCTGTGTTACATCTCTCTCTCTCTCTCTCTCTCTCTCTCTCTCTCTCTCTCTCTCTCTCTCTCTCTCTCTCTCTCTCTCCCTCCCTGTTTCTCACTCACTTCCTTAGTTGCACTTTCAGCTGCAGTGGAACTTGTAAAAAAGTCTGTAAAGCATCTCCTTCAGAAAAAAAGAAAAATATTCACAATTTTAATCCCAAAAGCCCAGGGCTGTCAACGCCTTTGAATTCCTCATTCAATAAGCGTGTCTTTCTGAGTTACATACAGATACAGAAAGACATACTGACAGTTATACAGACATGTGCACATTCCGTTGGGAAAGAAGTCCTGGATCCCACACATTCTCTATTATTCTGCATGGCTCTAGCGGGAGAACCGGGAAAACAAAGTAAAAAATCTAAGCAATCAATGCAGTGTAAAAATGAGTAGGACAAGCTAGAGAGCATGGCAGCTCTCTGTGGGATTGTTTGTGTGTCAGTGGTTTATTTTTTTATTTGATCATATTATTTATTTTATTGTATTGTATTATTTTATTTATTTTACTTTTTTATTTATTTATTTTATTTTATTATTTATTTTATTAAATTTTTTATTTTATTTTATAAATTTATTCGCTTTTTGAAGGGTTGAGCTGATCCATAAGTCAGGGGCGTTTCCGAGGAGGAGGCAAGGAAGGCAGTGCCTCCAAATTTTTTATGAGGAAATATAACAAAACGTGACATTTTTAAAAAAAAATCACGTGAGAGGAGGCATCATTGGATATGACTGGTAATGATTGAAATGAACAAAATTATGAGGTTAATGGAAGGACTAATTAAAAAATAAGTGAACAACAACTCATATGTAACATTATATAACACCGCTTTATGTCACGTCAAAATTAAAATGGCCTGAAAACATAATGACTTTGGGGGTTTTTTAGTGAGCAATCAGCTTGGGGAAATTAAAGGTACATCTTCGTGTCAGTGACCAGTGTTTACTGAGCATGATGAATGATGAAAATAAGTTGACTATTAAAAAGCTGAACACAGTTCACAAATAAAAAATATTTTTTTAATGTAATGTTTATTTGACCAGGAAAATGTGACGACATTAAAACATTAAGTGTAACTGGGACATGAATTTACATTTGATTTATTAAAAAAATAAATCCTAATTTCAGAACACCACTGCACTCCAAGTGATAAATAAAGAACTGATCCATTAAAAAAAATGTCATAGTGACATAATCAACCTTTCAAAACTCCCAGAGGACAAGTTAGTTTTTAAACTAAGTCAAATTTAACTCTGAAACATTCATTGTTTCCTTTTGAAGGCATAATTACATCCCAACAAAGATTACAATGTTTGTTATTCATTTAGCTTAAGATGGCACAATGCAGTTTATTAATTATGTGTTTAAAATGCACTTTAACAATCTTACCAACAACCTTTTCAAGCTGGAAAACTGCTGTTTCCTAGAATGTCCCAACGGATAAGTCAATTTTAAATTAAAGTAGGCATATAGTTCTGCAAGTATTTCTGCCTTTAGGCTGCACTGCCCTCTAGTGGCTCTGACAGTATGTGACTTACTTTTGATCATTAATTATTAGTCACTAATGGGTGAGCACTGTGCTAATTCGCAAGTAAATGCTGTGGGATTTATTAATATAATTTAAGAATGGAGCCTTCTTTATTTTATTTGTACGCACCTGGTATGTAGCCTATGAGAAGGTGATGTTTGAGCAATTATGAATTTCAAAGTCACTTTAGGGGGTTCATTATAGAATTCACCATATGAATAAAATGTAAACATTGTTTTTAAAAGATCAATGCAGTGACAAGAGGGAATTATTAATGAATTTATACTTAAATCATCCGGTTTCATTTTGTTACATTTCTACACTGAACAAAATTATAAAAGCAACACTTTTGTTTTTGCCCCTATTTTTCATGAGCTGAACTCCAAGATGGTCCGGGGGGGTCCGGGGGGTCCGAAAACCAGTCAGTATCTGGTGTGACCACCATTTGCCTCACACAGTGCAACACATCTCCTTCACATACACTCACCTAAAGGATTATTAGGAACACCATACTAATACTGTGTTTGACCCCCTTTCGCCTTCAGAGCTGCCTTAATTCTACGTGGCATTGATTCAACAAGGTGCTGAAAGCATTCTTTAGAAATGTTGGCCCATATTGATAGGATAGCATCTTGCAGTTGATGGAGATTTGTGGGATGCACATCCAGGGCACGAAGCTCCCGTTCCACCACATCCCAAAGATGCTTTATTGGGTTGAGATCTGGTGACTGTGGGGGCCATTTTAGTACAGTGAACTCATTGTCATGTTCAAGAAACCAATTTGAAATGATTTGAGCTTTGTGAGATGGTGCATTATCCTGCTGGAAGTAGCCATCAGAGGATGGGTACATGGTGGTCATAAAGGGATGGACATGGTCAGAAACAATGCTCAGGTAGGCCGTGGCATTTAAACCATGCCCAATTGGCACTAAGGGGCCTAAAGTGTGCCAAGAAAACATCCCCCACACCATTACACCACCACCACCAGCCTGCACAGTGGTAACAAGGCATGATGGATCCATGTTCTCATTCTGTTTACGCCAAATTCTGACTCTACCATCTGAATGTCTCAACAGAAATCGAGACTCATCAGACCAGGCAACATTTTTCCAGTCTTCAACTGTCCAATTTTGGTGAGCTCGTGCAAATTGTAGCCTCTTTTTCCTATTTGTAGTGGAGATGAGTGGTACCCGGTGGGGTCTTCTGCTGTTGTAGCCCATCCGCCTCAAGGTTGTGCGTGTTGTGGCTTCACAAATGCTTTGCTGCATACCTCGGTTGTAACGAGTAGTTATTTCAGTCAAAGTTGCTCTTCTATCAGCTTGAATCAGTCGGCCCATTCTCCTCTGACATCTAGCATCAACAAGGCATTTTCGCCCACAGGACTGCCGCATACTGGATGTTTTTCCCTTTTCACACCATTCTTTGTAAACTCTAGAAATGGTTGTGCGTGAAAATCCCAGTAACTGAGCAGATTGTGAAATACTCAGACCGGCCCGTCTGGCACCAACAACCATGCCACACTCAAAATTGCTTAAATCACCTTTCTTTCCCATTCTGACATTCAGTTTGGAGTTCAGGAGATTGTCTTGACCAGGACCACACCCCTAAATGCATTGAAGCAACTGCCATGTGATTGGTTGATTAGATAATTGCATTAATGAGAAATTGAACAGGTGTTCCTAATAATCCTTTAGGTGAGTGTAGAGTTGATCAGGTTGTTGATTGTGGCCTGTGGAATGTTGGTCCACTCCTCTTCAATGGCTGTGCAAAGTTGCTGGATATTGGCAGGAACTGGAACACGCTGTTGTATACGCCAAAAGAGAAGTATTCACTAACACCGATTTTAAACAGATTTGTGAACCATTTTTGGGAGAAATAGGCCTTTTGTGTACATAGAAAAAGTCTTAGATCTTTGAGTTCAGTTCATGAAAACTGGGGCAAAAACAAAAGTGTTGCGTTTATAATTTTGTTCAGTGTATGTTAAGTCAGTTCTTTTTTCCTCTTGGACTTTCTATTGCATTCGGGTCCATCTTGACCTGGAAGACTGTCATATACACCTCATTTATTTTTTTCTATTTTTTTTTTTTTACAAAAAATGTAAGAACTATATAACCATTTAAACTAAATTGTTACATCTTTTGTGTTCGGGTCCTGAATTTGAACTGTGGCTATAGACATGATATGTTTATGCTAGTAAAAATAATATTTTGTTTGTCATTTTCAGAGTAATATTGATGTCGTTTTGGTGGTGTTTTGTTGGGAAAAGAATATGTAGGTTTCATAAATTTAAAGTTTTGAGCAGTCATTAGTTATTAGTTTCAAATGAATTTAATAGTTTACCGGGTCATACTGGTAATTCTCATATTATATGTTCATATAAATTTAATCTAATGATATAATAAAATAACATTTCTCATGAATATTGATAAAAAATATATTTTTTCTTGCATGACTCTAGTTTGAAAAAAATGGAAATTTCATAGAATTTCTTAATTTGTTTAATTAATAAAAAGGGGGAAATTAATAGAATGGTAAAAACATGGTAACATCCAAAACTTTTTTGCGTTCACACAAGTTACTGATTAAATACAATATGGTTTTAGTTGAAAATATATAATTTTAAGCCTATTATAATATAAAATAAAATTATAAGCTTATGTTCCAAACAGACCCGGAAATGCAACAGGTAAACAATTTTTAAAGCTTTTAACTTTTGTCTCTTGTATATTAAAAGTTAGGGAGTTCACCCTAATGATTATTTGTTCATTTTGGAGCAAACGAAACCATGCTATGTTATAACATTAAAATACAAAGCTGTAGCGCTCACGCTTCTTTCTTTTTAATACCTGATTGGCAGATTAAAGGACACATGTATATCAGAGGCACTGATTTGTTGCCATAGGAACTTCACTTGTCATTTGGTGCCATCTGTGATTGTTTAGAAACCTCTTTGTACTCAGCATGCTTTAGTTTCCCACTTTTGTTAATCCGGCATCTTAGATTTAAGCCGCTGTGTTAGCTGTCTTTTTCATTTTGATACCTTGTATTTACGCTCTTGGCAAGAACAAACCATAGGCAAACTGAACTTCAAGGCCTGAAGATGTCACTTTATTAATAAACCAGCAAGCAAGGCTGAGAAAAATAAAACAATGTGAGTTACGGTACATAAAACAGCATAGCAGGACTAAATCTGTGCAGTATGAGCAGTAATAATACATGTTGGTAGTAGCCAGTGAGTTTCTGTCTAGTCCCACACAGTAAAGATGTGGGGAATCAGGCTAATACCAGAGACAATAAGCACTGGAAAGGGGGTATGATGGTGAAAATGGTGTAAATGGTGTAGGGAATAGATTTAGTGACTGTGATGACGCAGCCTTCTGATTGAGGTTTCAGAGCTTTATGACATCACAACCTCTCTACTGTCTGAAAAGAAGTTCTCTTCCTGAATTAGGTGATTGGCTGAATTCAGAATAAAATTACTACTCATACTCATATGGGGAGAAATAGTAAGAGTAGTATGCTAGTGTGCAATTTCAAATTCTGCCATGTGCTATTTCCTAAATAGCATACTAGTATACTACACTTACTATTTCTATAGTACACAGTACAGTATGTATACTGTACGCAGTATACAAATTTCATGTATGCATTAAATAGGTTATCAGATTGCTTACTACATTTTCCAAATGTGCATTAGCACACACTGCACAGAAAACAATGGAAGCTTGTTTCCACCATTTAATAAAAAATTTAAATTGTGACTTTTTATCTCACAATTCTGCAGTTTCGACTTTATAGCTCGCAACTCTGAGAAAAACAGTCAGAACTGCGGGATATAAACCCACAATTCAAAATTGTGAGATATAAACTCAGAATTGCGAGAGATGAACTCACAATTTTGAGGGGAAAAAAGTAAGAATTGTGAGATAAAAAGTCGCAATTATATTTTTTATTCCATGGTGGAAACCATAGATAACAGCATCCCACATTGCAATGCACTCAACCTTCAATTCTAAACGTTTTGCAAATGCACCAGATGTAATATCTATATTCGTCTCATTATATGAACTGACTTACAAGAGATTTTTGGAATCAAAAATGCAAAATAGTTCCGTTCAACCATCGCTCTCCAGTTCAAACATGTGCTTAATGAGGTCATGTGACAATGTGGCATACTACGGATACTAACTATTTAGTGGCATAATGCATACTGTTGCACATACTATTTTTTAACAATAGCATACTGTACAGTATAGTACATGGTATGCTAGTATTCCATTCTGAACACAGCAATTGTTGGATATGTGAGGTTATAAGTCACTTTGTTATAAGTGCTGGTATTTGAGTTCAACTTAAGCATCTTTTATACTTTTGACATAATGATGAATACTAACTCATATCTGCTCATAACAACACTTCTGATGCATTGTTACGATATGCATGTATCTGATGTGAAATGTTCTAAAAAGATCCCCTTCCTCGAGTGTATGTTCATGTGAATGATCCTGGGGGATGATGCAAATATGTTGATGTGATGCACTCAAAAATGAAAATATATATGTAATCAAGTAAACGTAACAACAATGTAAATTAGCTTTCATTACGGTATCAATGAATAGCCATACTGGAATATAAGTCAAAGCCGTCTAGAAGCCACTAAGAGAGGTGCACAAGAAGAAGCGAAATGACATTCCACACATACTTTACGATATCTGGCCAGGAGCCAATTAGCATTCATCATGAGGCTCAGGTTTTCACAACCTGAGTTGTGATTGGATGACTGCATATTTGGTGCATCTATTAGCCAATGATTTCAAGAATTCTCCTGAGAGTTTGTCATAAGGGCTTTAGCATATAGAATATAGTCTAAATCTTTTTAATTTCTAATTCTTAATAAATACACATTTCATAAGCGCCTTTGGGATATGGAATAGCTCTGTACAACGAGCACTGTGCTTACACTTCGCACTAGCACTGCTGATGCAATGATTAACAAATACACGAGAAGAAAAAGCCTGTGTATCTGTACTAAGAAGTAACTTTCGAGTAACTAATGCAAGCATTGATGAGCAAGAGATGGTGGGGATGGAAAGATAAAATCTGGATGGGGAACGTCCATCAGGTGACATTAAGCACAGCAGGTGAACTGGTTGGTTGGTTGGTTGGTTTGTTGTTTGAGCAGTTAACAGATAGTCCAGTGTCGCTTCCTCACAGGTTAAAGTCAAAGGTCAGGTCAGACTTTGCCATCTTCTGTCGGTAAACAGCATCAAACTTTTCGTTCATGGACACAGTGAAAATATCCTTCCAAAGCCCAAAACGACCTGAAGCAGATGAAAACACAGTTAGAAGAGCTCTTGATTTCAAATCACCCCAGCTGTACACAGATTTAAAGCCAGATTCTGCTTTCAACGCTTGTTAAACTCTATTGGCAGCATTTGTGGCATAATTTTGATTGCCAAAGGAAATCATTCATCTCTCAGTTGTGTGTTTTTTTTTTAAAAGCACTGAGTGTGAAATCTTTCAACTTAAATATCATGCATACAATGTTGCTAACTTTTATATGATACAACCAAGGATATCACTTACAGGAATTGCTTCAGTAAGACGGGTAAGGTAATCCATCCATTTTAAGAAGGACAATTTAGATGACTATACACCTCAAATAATACAATGTTTTTACTGAATAATTTGCGTTAATTTAAGTGTGTCAACAAAAATACAAGCTTCACATTTCTGCTTCATACCTTCCGGAATGCTGGCTTGGTTTAATCGCATTATTTATTTTGCTTTAATTTATTTTATTTTATTTTTTTGACAATTCTAATTTTTTTGTATGGTAACCAATATCCATAACAAAGACTTGACATCACCCAGACTCACCTTCTGTACCTCTCTCTCACACATTTTCCATCTTCATGTTCACTGTTTATATAATAAGTCCCTACTGTATGTAGTGAGATTTTTCAGCATCATGCCAAGCCAAGAATCCATGCACTAAAAGAAAATGAACAAGACACAAGAAAACAACAAAACAGAACTAAAGTGCAAATGATAAAATAATCTCAAATGAATTGCAAATCCTCTCTTTTATGTAAAAAAGGGCATTTTACATAAAGTTGACTGAATAATAACAAAATAATAGGACAAAGACAACAGATAGCAACAGAAATTTCCATAGAAATAAAGATGCACCAAACATATTCACCACATGATGGCACTGCCTTCCCTTGTATAACCAATAAGCTACACCAGTGGTTCCCAAACTTTTTATGCCAGACCCCCTTTTTAGGGAAAAATATTTTGATGCCCCTCACCAACATGCACCCACATAAAGACACTCTCACACATGACCTTGCTTGCAAAATCCTATAGAATTTATTTGAAACATTGTAATAAATGCAATACTGGAACAGCTTCTCTTTGTGTTTGTGATGTAAAGTCTCTTAAGCATGGGACATACTAAGCCGACAGTCAGCCGCTGGGCAATATCGGGCTGTTTTTTTTTCCAATCCATACTGTTGGCTCTATTCAGACGCCGTCTGCGGTTTTTCAGGTGATTCTGCATGTCGGTTCATTAACTTGTTTAGCTTAATACTTTCAGAAGCTAATATTTTGAGTCACAACACACTGTGGTCTCTCTTCATTACCCACCGTTGTACTGGTGAATCCAATAGATATGGGTGAGATATGTCTTAACATATTTTCTTGTCTTTAAAACACAGTTGCTGTGTTCAAAATTGCCCCCTACCTCCCTCATGCACTGTTCCCTACATTACTCCACTAATAACTTGGACTAGGCCTGCATTAGAAACCGAATGGGGCATCAGTTTACTGTCCAGGATTTGTTGTGTCGCGCCACATCCAGTGTAGACAGCATTACTGATTATAATGGGTTCTATTTGTTTTTTCTCCGCTCGGGTCTCGTGTAGGCATGTTGTAGTAGATTCATCGCCTGCTTTACATTACCTGGCACTGGCAGTCCTTTCATACGGTTACCTGCAATACTCATTTCTGTTTCTTCAATTATGCCATCTAGTGGTCTGTAATTGAACGATAACAATCGCTACAACTTAGTCATGCCGCTCCCCCCTTTTATATCTTTAAGCGCCCCCTTTTTCTCCAGTCATCTGTCTCTTACCCCGGTAGATGGACAGGGCCTCAGAGTTGCAGCACTGCTCAATGAGTTGGTTGCAGCTCTCCACCATGCTCTCTCGCTGGGCTTTATCACACGCGATACCCAGAAATCGAGCCAGCTGCTCCACCAGGGTCCCCAGATCCTCCAGAGTGAACAGTTACAGGCAGAAGGAAAGGTGGAGAGAAAGGGAGAATGACAGTCTTTCTGTTATGTAATTATGACTCACACCTTGGTCTTACACAGATGAATACATGAACACATAATAGGCTTACATAATTAACTTGAGTTTTCAAATGATTTCAGGGACCTCGAGGTGCAGCTGACTTTTTATCTACCAGCTGTTCTGTGTCCATAAAATCAAAATTGTTAAAAGTATATTATGCAAAGCGACCAATTCACGTATGTGCAACTTTATTTTCTGTCTATTTAAATGATAGTTCTTCCAATAATCAATCATTTCAATTCAATTCAGTTAAATGAATTAAAATAAATGTATTTATTTAATACTTGATTTTACAATTGGTTAAAGTAATTGTACAAATAAAAGTACATTTAATTCAAACAAAATTAAGAAACACAAATCACAGTTTATTCATTATTATTATTTTAGTTTATCAGGCCAATAATATATATTTTAATATATATGTAATATATTTTGTTATTTTAGTTTACTACTTATAAACTTTTAATCAATAATAGCAGTTTCCTCATGAAATTAAAATTGACAATATTTACTTTGTTAGCACACATTACAGGTCTTAGGGTGAACAATTCATCTGTGCAAGTTAATACACAGAACAAAATTGTTTGCCGTGGTAATCTTTAATCAAACTCTGAAAAGTAACTTCCGGTCTGGAATAGCGCTCCCTTTCCGATGACGGCAGTTTGACGGCTTGGGTTTGAATATCCTTAACCACTCCCCTCCAACCGTTAGTCTTCTATGAGCGAGAGATGGAGAGGAGGAGTGCTGAAGTGAATCCCTGCCCTATATTCAATATTCTGTTTCACTTGGAAATATGTCACAGCACTGAAATAAAAATCAGTTGCAACTTCCGGTTCATTGGGACTTTTAATAATTATATAATAATTCTTCATTCTTTCTCATATTTAAAGTTATACAGCATTTATTAATGTTAGTTCATGTTAATCTTAACATTTACTAATACATTATTAAAATCAAATGTTGTATCTGTTAACATTAGTTAATGCACTAGGAACTAATATGAACATTTTCAACAAAGGTTAAATGCTGTAAAAAAATATATTGCTTATTTTTAGTTCATGCTAGTTAATGCATTAACAAATGATGCCTTATTGTGTTACCATATTTGATATTCACTTATATAATATCATTTATGTTCAGCATATAGCCTCTCTGACCTCTAACTGCTTAATGAATGTCCTACTGGAACACGGTGTCTGAGCTGTATGTTTCTATGCATTAGTCTGTTGCCTCTGTTACATGTGTGTCTCTGTTTGTGCTTTCCTGCTGGACTCTGAACTCTCTTAATCGCATTACACCATAAAGATATGGAAACAACATATTCAAGCAGACTATCAGTGAATCCCTCCTATGCATACATAACACACTACTATCTACACAACTGTTAAGAATGAAATGTACCAAGTGTGATAATGGCTGATTTGGGGCCTCTTTCTACTGACACTACATAGACAAATAGTGGATGTGTGGAGGTTAAAATGAGACTGAGAGAGTGAGAGGAAGAGGGCATGTTCAAAATACAATACTAACGAACCGCAGGAAAGCGGAAAGTAATACATATCAGTGTTGTTATTGTTGACTAAAAGTATTAAAAATAGTTTTCGATAATTGAAATAAAATTAAAATAATAGATGCAAAAACATAAACTTAAAAACGTAAACAAATATTATAACGGTATATAAATAATACACTGATTGAATAATGCACTGAAAATAACACTGATATGTATACAAACAAATACCATTGAGCAATAAATGTTTAAAAATCTTTTTTTTTTTAAAAAAAAGCACAATTTTCATTATAATTTGCAATAACAAAATGGAAAAATACTGCATACTGTGAATAATATAAACTCTGGACACTGCAGATGTAGTGTAGTGTATTATGGTTGTATAATAATTCAGACGTAGCCAGAAAGTGAGTGGTAGGAGAAACTGTGTGTGTGTGGCTGTTTTTGTGTTTGTGTGTGTGTTTTTGTGTGTGTGTGTGTTCTTGTTGAACTAACCTACACTGAGAGGACCAAATATCCCCACTAAGATAGTAAAATGTGAACATTTTAACATTGTGGGGCCATTTGTTCAGGCCCCATGAGGAAAACCGTTTTTTTTTCAATGTAAAAATGCAGAAGGTTTTGTGTGATGGGTTGGTTTAGGGGTAGGGTTAGTGTAGGGGGATAAAATATACAGTTTGTACAGTATAAAAAAACATTACGTCTATGGAAAGTCTATGTAAAGATATAAAAACAAGTGTGTGTGTCTCAATGTGAGTCTGTACCTTGTACATGTCCTCATATTTTAAAAAGAGAACATTAGAGTCCATGCGATGCTCCCAGAACTCCTGAACATGCTCAAACCAGGAACCGTATCCCACTACAGAGACACACAAATGAACAGACAAAAAGTACATTCTCATTCACGTTCCTTTTGAGTAAATCTGTCACTTTTGTGTCATGTCTCTTACTCACATTTGTCGTTCATAAACCGCCTGCAGAACTCCTGGAACGTTCCCCGGTAGCTCATGGTTCGTAAAGAGCGATGAAACTGGTAGTAGGACACCACCAGGTCTTTAGGGTTCCTGGCCATATATATCACCTAGAGGACATACATTGACATGTTTGTGTAAAGGCATATTAATACCAAAATGCATACAAAATTTGAGTCACTGATGAAATGCCTGTTCACACCATAAGCAAAGTAAAACACAAATGCAATCCATTATACACTACTGTACTACTCTTATGCTCACCAAGGCTGCATTTATTTGATCAAAATTACAGTTAAAAAGTAACATTGTTAGATATTATTACTGTTTTCTATGTTTAGTATATTTTAAAATGTAATTTATTTCTGTGATCAAAGTTGGATTTTCAGCATCATTACTCCAGTCTTCAGTGTCACATCATCATTTAGAAATCATTCTAATATGCTAATTGGCTGCTCAAGAAACATTTAATTTTTCAGGATTCTTTGATGAATAGAAATGTCAAATTAACTAATTTATTTGAAACGGAAATCTTTTGTAACATTATACATGTCTTTACTGTCACTTCTGATCAATTTATTGCTGATTAAAAGTATTAATGGTATGTATAATAATAGAGAAGGTTTTGTGTGAATGGCCATTAGGAAGTCAAGTCAAAGAAGTCATGATTAATATGTTGCATTGTGTGTTACAGCTGACCTTGCCTTCTCCATTGTGCATTGCTGTTGGCAGGAAACGATACGGCAGGTGGCTTTTGATCAGACGAGGCGACGTCAGTTCCTACGGAAACACAAAATAAAACTGGTTTATCAGTCAAAGAGGTCAGAGGTCAGCATTCTCATGCTGAAGGCCATAGTTTTGGTAAATGCACTATATTACCAAAAGTTTTGGGACGCCTGCCTTTACATGCACATGACCTTTAATGACATCCCATTCTTAATCCATAGGGTTTAATATGCAGTTGGCCCACCCTTTACAGCTATAACAGCTTCAACTCTTCTGGGAAGGCTTTCCACAAGGTTTAGGAATGTGTTGATGGGAATTTTTGACCATTCTTCTAGAAGCGCATTTGTGAGGTCAGGCACTGATGAAGGATGAGAAGGCCGGGCTCACAGTCTCCGCTCTAATTCATCCCAAAGGTGTTCTATCGGGTTGAGGTCAGGACTCTGTGCAGGACAGTCAAGTTCCTCCACACCAAACTCGCTCATCCATGTCTTTATGGACCTTGCTTTGTGCACTGGTGCGCAGTCATGTTGGAACAGGAAAGGCCATCCCCAAACTGTTCCCTCAAAGTTGGGAGCATGAAATTGTCCAAAATGTCTTGGTATGCTGAAGCAGTAACACCCAACCCCTGAAAAACAAACCCACACCATAATCCCCCTCCACCAAACTTTACACTTGGCACAATGCAGTCAGGAAAGTACCGTTCTCCTGGCAACCGCCAAACCCAGACTCGTCCATCAGATTGCCATATAGAGAAGCGTGATTTGTCACTCCAGAGAACATGTCTCCACTGCTCTAGAGTCCAGTGGCAGCGTGCTTTACACCACTGCATCCAACGCTTTGCATTGCACTTGGTGATGTAAGGCTTGGATGAGCTGCTCGGCCATGGAAAACAATTCCATGAAGCTCTCTACACACTGTTCTTGAGCTAATCTGAAGGCCACACGAAGTTTGGAGGTCTGTAGCTATTGACTCTGCAGAAAGTTGGCGACTTCTGTGCACTGTGCGCCTCAGCATGCGCTGACCCCGCTCTGTGATTTTACGTGGCCTACCACTTTGTGGCTGAGTTGCTGTTGTTCCCAATTGCTTCCACTTTGTTATGATACCACTACTAATATTTAGTAGTGAGGAAATTTCATGAATGGACTTATTGCACAGGTGGAAACCTATCACGGTACCACGCTTGAATTCACTGAGCTCCTGAGAGCGACCCATTCTTACACAAATGTTTGTAGAAGAGCTGCATGCCTAGGTGCTTGATTTTATACACATGTGGCCATGGAAGTGATAGGAACACCTGATTCAATGATTTGGAGGGGTGTCCCAATACTTTTGGCAATATAGTGTATGTGCATGTGAGAAAGAGTTTACCTGAATAATCTCCAAACCTGGCTGAGGATATTCCAACACAGGAAGCTGCTCATCAATATTCATGAGCCCGATTTCATCTGGGTCCGCACCCTGGCTCACCAGATACACCACCTCCTGTAACAAACTCGTACCTATATGTGTGAGAGGAAGGAAGGAGAGTCATATGTATGTATTATTGATGGTAAAAAGACGACAATGCCTGCTGCACTTAACTGAATTGAGCATTTGTAAACGCATGCATTTGCCTGAATATAGCCTGACCTGCAACCTCAATGGTTTAAAACCATTGTTAGGTTGTTTTTTTTAGATATGTCGATAATAATTATTTTCTTTTTTTCAGTTTTGCACATCCCATCTGATGAGGAGCAGCCCCTCCGTTTAATTCACTTTCCATCATGCTTCACAGAAAGTGTTGATTTCAATGTGTGAGGAGCTGAAATTACATTTTTGGGCTATTAATTTCATAAAAGCCTTGTAATTTTTTTATGTGTTGTTTTATCAGGCTTCTGCTTTGCCAATCTGCCCAAAAATAATGGTTCTTTATTGGCATCAATGGTTCCATGAAGAACTTTTAACATCCATTGCACAAAGGTTCTTTATAGTGGTGTGGCAAGCAGTCGAGGCAGAGGGACCGTAAGAACAGGGCGAGGCTGATGGCGTGAGAGATAATGAGCGCGGTCTCATGACGCTCTCTCACAATTTCACCCGCCCTGCTTGTCACAAGTGGGAAAAAGTTTCACACTAAGGAAAAGTGGTTACTATGCTGATGTATTATCTTTTGATGTCTACTTTGTAAAGCACTTTTGTTAATGAAATTTTTCCCTGCTGTGTCATGTTTTAGGTAAAACACCCTGATCTTTGTATAGTCCGCCTTCTTCACATTGTTCCTTTGAAATATGTAAATCCAAGAGGTCAACGTTACCCTTAGATGCAGGAATATATGGTGGTATGCACTGAAACATATAAAGGATGTCTTACAGAATTTCTATTGACAGCATTCAATATAAAAAAAGACTGAATAATCAATATATATATATAATATATATATATATAATTAATGACTAAATATGACGTATCAGTGTCCTCTTTCACTTCTTATTTTCACCCATTTTAGATGAAAAGAGCAGGCCTGCATGTGATCACCTTCCATTTAGTTGAGGTTGTTTAGTAGAAAGAGATGCCAATTCAGCAGAACTCTTTAGGAGTTTTCAGGCCTTATGGGAGCACAAAACAAAAGGCATAATGCAAAAATGACCTTGAAATTATCATAATGTGTCTCTTTCACTCTCATTGAGCAGTTTGTTTACTCTTGGCTGATTTGAGAGCAGATTAGAATGAATTAACTTAATTAAGAATAAACACATAATGCCTTCCTCTTTAAAGGACAATCAAGTTATTCTAAAATGTATGTAATCATACACTGGGACATAGATAAGATATATTTAAACCGTGGGGGGCCCCGAAAGCCCCTAGAAGCGTCACCACCTTTGGCCCCTCTAGCGACGACCCAGATCATACAGTCACATGTCCCTGTGAACTAATTAAAAATATATAATTTTATCGTAATTGTATCATTTAACCATATAACGTATAAGCCTAATATCCTACAACAGAGGTATTAACCTCAAATGACATATAGTCAGTTAAGGTTCTCCATTAAACATTTCTTACAACCATTAATTTGATCTATATACAACTGGTATGGTTATACAGTTAGTGTACAATTTGGTTAGGTTGGACTTTGTGTATATAGCAACGTCAGAATTAGCTAAATGCTTTTTTTTTTAATGTAGAGGGAAATAGTGGCCAAAAGTGATGTCCGGCCTAGGAAAATTGACATCTTTACTCTTTTTTAAAATGTTATTAAAGATTTTGTAAGCATATTGTACAGTTGTGCTTGGAGTCAATTATTTGTGATAATGCAATGAAACATGGCAAATTTTGCAGACATAATTTTTGGCCAGGCTGTCATACAAATAAATTATGAACACATGGAAAAACAATAGAGAACCAACAAAATATTAATAACTAATCATGCTGTAGTCAATGTATGCTTTTCCTGTGAGCTTTTTGTTTTTCTAATCTATGCATTCTGTTTTTGCATATTAAAATAAAACCTGTAGCTGTAGTTTTTGCCCCTTTTTTTTGGCAAATAATTTTGTCAGATAAATACGTAGTTTAATGTTTTGTTCTTCCCTCATATTTAAAATATTTAACAAAAAATATGTTCCTGATGGTTGTATCGAACTTGTAGGGTCATTAAAAAAAATCTCCCCTCCGGACATCAGTATTGGCCATTACTGTACATTGAGCTCTCATTGATTGGATTCAGTACATCATTAATGATGATTAGAGAACATTAGGAACAACATACGGAGAAACACACATAAATGAATACAAACCCACCAGATCTCTCCCTCAAAGTTATGTTTAATACTGTCAGAAAAAAACTTGTTTTGCTTCACAGATTCCTAGAATAATGTTATGTAAACAGTCTTGTGTTAGCTACTTTAAAGATCTGGAACAAATTAATGAATCCAGGATTTTAAAGGCACAATGTGTATTTTTTCGCCACTAGAGGTCGCTTATTCAAAACGAAGGTGTAGCTTGATGACGCTTGGATTTTGCGAAGCTTTTATTATGCCGCAGGCAACCACTTGTGATTTTTCTGATCACGTGTATACAGCGCTGTTTTATCATATTAGGTAAATTTTTAGTGTGTTGAAAGTTATGTCATTACGCTTCTCTGTGCGTTCGCTCGCTTGTTTATGAGACACTTGTTCACACTGTAAGCTAGATCGATATTAGGCATTGTAAAACATGGTACTCGTGGTAAATCAAGAAACTTATATTTAAACAATAAGACTAACTGTTTTGAGCTATATTACAATGATTCGTTTTCTGTCAATGAATGTATCCAAATAGTTGCTCACCTGTCTAATAAAACACATAATATATTAAAGCGTCTTTGGTGTTTCCATGGTTTCTACAAAATAAAACCGGAAATTGAGGGTAACGTGGGTATGATGTCATTGATAGGTGACGCACGGACACAGTCCGTGTCCTGGTTAAAATGTCTTATTTCTCTGGATTTAAACATTCTTGGAAACATTTAGGATAATGTAAGTACACAAGTCAGCAAAATATATAACACTGTTCTAGTGGTTTGGATATTTTAATCCAAAAAATGTACATATTGTGCCTTTAAGGGCATAACAAACATAAGGTGGATCTATCTGTCAGTACAACAATGACGTGGGTTTATAAATCCATTTTAAATCAAATGTACTCCTTTCCTGATACTCAAACACAAGTGATGGAAAAAAAGGAGAATGTGTTTGCTTTGCAACAGATTTTGATGTACCAAATCAATCCGTTCTAAGAAAACACACCAGCAGGGTCACATGACCCTCTGGCCACTTCCTCCCACGGACTGGAAAACAAAATTAAGTCACTCAAAATATAAAAAAAATTGATCCTGCAAACTCACTTTATGCACTATCATGCTACCTTGATTTATTTTTTTTACACTATGATTTTATAAAGGTACAGCCTTTATTGTATTTGGGAAAATGTTTTATTAAATAAAAAAACCTACATGAAAGTTGAAGTCATGAAAATATTTAATGTGGACAACACTGAGCTTAATCAGATTATTAAAAGCCTGATAAGTATCAAGAAGCTTGTAATGTTTTGACTCCCCTATTCCCACCACAACTATCAACAAGGCAATGTCTGTTTACTCTGCAGATTCGACTGGCAGTGCAACGTGTGACTCTATTGACCTGTCATCTATCACGGCCCGCTGGAGACACACATTTCAGTGTGTAACGCAGCAGAGCTCGGCCTTCCCTCGCCACTCCGGACTCAATTACATAGATGCTGGTGCGACACAACATCCTCTGCAAGGCCAAGCGATTTCAGACCCTCACACTATCATTCTTACTCTCTCACTGCTCTGTCTGTCTCTCAATTCTTCTGCACAATCATGGTATAAAAACAGCTGCATTCATTTAGAAATCATTTAGACTGTGCTAATGTTGTTTACATGCCAAGGATGGTTTTCTTCATGGCCTCTCAAGAGCAAGCAGGTTTGAAAGCAATGTAATGCACATGCACATTACAGTCTAACTTGTTATACAGGGCAACAAAAAATGCATTTGTTTTCAGCTGACTTATTACACAAGTAAATCGACATAGCAACAAGCATGCGTGGGAGAGGGAGCGATACATCCTTATAGGAAACAGCGCCTCTGCAGTGAATGAACACGTGTGGGCATGGCAAATGTTGCTGTTTTTATTTCAAATCAACACACAATACAAACACACCCAGTTCTGATTTATCATTCTTATTAACCAAACATCACACAATCTCTAAAATAAGCAACTTTACACCATAATTTATCAATTAGCTTTAAGATGTAAGGTGGCCATCAGGCTCTCAGGGTGGATCGGACATGATTAGGTGGGACAGGCTGATTTTATAATATTTTGAAAATGATTCATATATGAAGCTAATACTATTGCCAGTGCCATCCAGGCCATTGATGAGACACACATAAGTAAACACATTTGTATTCCTCTAGAAGTGCTATTTTCACTAAACAAACATACTATATAAATATGCATATAAGTGTTTAAGATTTTATTATATTCACAAGCTATCTGAAACAAGCTCTGATACAATCTAAATCATATTGTCTAACAATAAATATGCAAGAAAGTGACGTGCAGTGATGCTAAAGACCTCAGAGGACCGTCTATTTTGGTCAAAACACCTCTGCATCCTCTGGAGGAAAAGCACGCGCATGTAAACTGTATATGATTTCATACCTGATTTGGGGTATGTAACGATCCATATGTCGCTACTTCTTAACGAAAAGTTGGCGATCTCGTCCATCTTGCCCCTGCAGAAAGGAGGGAGTCGAACTCCATGATACTCGAAGTATTTGCTCTCGTATTCAATCGGGGTGCTCGGCGTGTCCACCTCGCTTTCCGCCATGCTTTCAAACGATTACAACACAGAAAAGCTCGTAGTAGGGATTGATTTTTAAAAAGATTCGGGGAGAAGAGTACGCATTTGATATCCGCCAGCCCTTGATTGTTTGGCAGAGACGTGCCGCTTTGCTTGCGCCTTGACCTTCAGCCAATCAGGTGGAGCAGAGATGATGTAATGGGATTCTCTCAGTGATGCTCAGCATCAGCACCAGTCGTCCGGGGCGGATCCTCGAGCATGCCCGTTCTTCATTAGTTGTGTAAATAAACAACACGTTTCTAAAAGTACAACTATAGAAATGTGGTTGCTGAGTGAGAAAGCCGAATGCATTCATGCATTGATACAATAATACAGTCAACTTTTTATCACGTTTGACTTGTTTCTCAGGACCATAATAATTTTACCTGCTAAGTCATTAGCACACATTTTATTGTGCATGTAGGCCCACTGAAGCATTACTCAATGTGTTGTAATTTCCACTGAAACAGGAAGACAGGGCAGGACATATCGAACAGCTCCTCCCCTTGATTAAAATAGCCAATAGCATTTAGTTCACAATTTTAGCTGCAGCTTTAGAGTCTGTTTATAATGTAGGGGCGGGGCTGCAGAGTGATGTCATCAAAATCATTGATCAATATTGGCGGAAGTGGGAAACTCTATGTTTTGAATGCTTATATCTTCTAAATGCAAAGTTTTAGAGCACACTAGCTTATAGATAACAGTAAGACTAACATATTCATACTAAACTTAATTTGTGATTTCATGGGGACTTTAAATACAAATGTATATATTAGGCTATTGTTACAATCTAGGCTATTTGATTGCAATTTTTTAAGCATTATATAATGCAGACTACCAATGTTTGTTAATGATAAAAATGAATATCAAATTACTAAAGAGGGTTTTAAATACTGATAACTTGGTGCACAAGTTGCATTTATGCTGCAGAATGCATTTATTGAGTTCTCACTGGAGATATGTGTACTCTAAGAACTATAATCGTTTACATCTAGAAGTATTGGTATTTTATATATAAATGATAAGCAATGAAATTGCTTTAAATGTCATAATTTTAAACAATTGTGATTGGTCTGGCTCGGCGAATCTAACACCAACCACGTGACAACGTTGTGCAGCATATGTGCAGTCTGGAATCTGAAGAAACAAGCCCCGCCCATTCAGGAACTTGCTACTGCCATTGCTTTTACTCACTTATTATGCATGTAGCAAGTTTCCTATTGGCTCCAATGATGACAGACACAATAATAACTCCTAACAGCAACTCTTTCTGCGCAGAGACAGGCTTCTTTACAGAATACATGGTATTAATTACAACGCGAGCAAGAACATCCTGAGATTTTGCAGCAGTCATGTTTGATTTAAAAGAAGGATGGAATCTGTCGTTCGCTGGGTGCGGGTTTTTAGGGATCTATCACATCGGTGTCGCGAGCTGCCTTCTGGAGCAAGCGCCGTATCTGATCCGCGGGGCTACTAAGATCTACGGAGCCTCCGCAGGGGCTCTCACCGCATCCGTGCTCGCTACCGAGGCATGTTTAGGTATGCAGAACATCAACTTGCCCCGTTCAAAAGTGCTGTCTTTGTTAGGCAGCTTACTAGGCTTTTGACTCATTCTGCATTTTGCTGCCTTAAAGTCACTATCTGAAAGTAACTGTACTATAACCAGATTTAAGGTGGTGGTTAAATATAAAAATTTATAATAACCAATATGCAGTTTTTGAATTACTTTTGCATGTTTTATTAGAATGATAAATGGATGATTATTAGACGACACAACATTTTATATATATTTTCTAAAACTGTTATTTACGTATTATTTATAAACTATTATAGTATTTATTAATATTTTGGAATTAGCTTTTTATTTTCAGTTTTCATTTTAATTTCAGTTTAAGTCATGTTTATATATATATATATATATTATTTATTTATTTAGCAAATTTTAAACTTCAATTTCTAATGGACAAATAGACATGACCTAATTTGTCATCACATCTCATCCCAACAAAAATATTTGAGCAATGCTATCTGCATTCATTTTATAGCACTATATTTATTTTACTCCCAGCAAGTAATTTTGCATTTAGCCGTCCAAACACAGCCCTGACGTCTAGGCTAAAACAAGGCAAAATATGGGCTGTCAGTGAAAATGTAATAGATGTGAAAATGAGCTTCTGTTCTGAGTATGTAATCCAGAAGCTTTTTCTATTGGGTATTTAAGCAAGAGCCAGTGGGTCACGTTGCATGAAAGTTTCGGTTATGTGACAACCTTAAATATAGGAGTTTTCTTGTTGCAGTATCCAAGAAGCCTGATCAAAGAATTGTACTCTTGATTTATGCAATAATTTAGGAGGCTACTTATTTCATTTAAGCAAGCAATGCATAATCTAATACAGTTAATGATTCTGAAACCATTATATCACTAAAACGCAAAGGTGGAAGTCTGTGTGATATCATCTGCATGACTGCATTCTTTCACTTTCATGTTATATCTGAACTAGAAAGCTGATTCAGGCGCTAATCAACCTTTGGTTTATTACAGGATCAGAGATTGTGTGTATTGCTAGATGAAAAATAATGTGCAATATCTGTATTACAATTCATTTTTATTTATCCTATGTTCTTGACATGTTCTTAAATCACTGTTTGTGTCCATTTCTTTTCATTGCTGTAGAGAAGTGCTGTGAAGATGTTATCAATGTTGCCAAGGAGGCACGGAAGCGTAATCTGGGCCCTTTGCACCCAACATTCAACATAGTAAAGGTGCTACGTGGAGGCCTGTATCGTGACCTGCCGTCCAATGCGCACACACAGGCCTCTGGGCGACTGTGTGTGTCACTTACACGGGTCATGGACGGGCAAAATGTTCTGGTGTCGGACTTCAGCTCCAAAGATGAACTCATCCAGGTAAGGGCATCACTTCATCATAGAGACAGCTCAGGGTTTGATTCTCTGTCAACACTTTAATTACTTTAATAACCCCTTTTATATACCTTTATCTACATTAAAATGATTTCATGGGGCCAAAACATGAAATCACACTAATTCTACATCTCATGATGATAAATGCTCTTAAAATGATGTAATAAAATGTTATTGGAGGAGTTTCTTAGAATCATTAGGCAAATCCCAGTGTTTGTTAATTTATTGATAATGAAAATGAAATGAAATAAGTCATAGTTGAAGTACTAAAATGGCTGAAACTAGAACTGAAATAAAAATAAATTAAAGTGAAATATTTTTTTAAATCACAAAATTACTATTAAAATTAACATTTAAAAAATATATATAAGCTAATTCAAAAGCATACTATAATAGCATATACTGTAAATGCTGGTTATTGACACACATTTTGCGATTCGATTCTATTTTGATTCACAAGCTTGCGATTTGATTCAATATCGATTAATTGGGGCATATCAGGTACAGTACATGGCAAATTTCCTCAAGGAAAAAATATTTCTTAACCAATGCTACAGGGAACTCGTTGGTAGATCACTATAATATTAAAGGTTAAAATGAACTGATTTGTAAGCTACTTGCTTTTAAATTACACATGAGGAACTTTTTATAATAATGTTATAATAATATATTTTTTATATATATATATATATAAAAAATATAGAACATATATGCTTCTACTTGTTTTGTTTTTTATATATAAACATTTGGTTACACTTTATTTTAAGGTGTAATTTTTACAGTGTAATTACATTGCGTTACATTTACAGTTTGTTTTATTGTTTTATTGACGTCTTTCCGTGGTTAAAACACTGGTTGACTGATTACATGTGGCATAATATGGATTTCAGTAAGTTGTACTGTATCTTTCAACATACCTTCTGATGTTCATTCATATTTATTTAGTGCTGTAACTAGTAGTAAAGCGGAAGAGATGATCAGTTCACGTGCTTGATCTGAGGCGCTACAGCAATCTGTCATGCCACATTAAAGAGCGGCTAGTTTATAATTTTCATAATAAAAATGACAAAATTTAGTATCATATCAAGTAACAAAGCTTACTGCGAGCTATTGGATGGGAGGTGCGCTACAAAGCTTTGTTTATTCGTCAACTGAAAACAGCATAGACTAAAAGATCTATTATTGGGATTTAAAAATTGATATTGATTCTTCAAAATCAGAATCGATTAAAAAAGAAACCGATATTTTTAACCCAGTCCTAATAAATAACACTGCTTTAACTGGATTGAATCTTCACTTTCTCTTTTTTACTCTCTATTTTCACGTTCTGTTTTCTCTCCATTCTCAGGCTCTTATTTGTAGCTGTTTCATTCCTGTATATTGTGGTTTAATCCCTCCTGCCTTCCGTGGTGTGGTAAGTATTAAAGTTCATAACAGAAGTGATGTTTTTTTAACTTGATCTAATCCATGAGGCACTGTATGAGGTGACATGGCTAGAAAGTTGGATTTATTTAATATGGGAGAATTGGGACATTGTAACTGGAGTTCATTGCACTTCAAAGAATTCAGTCACTAGGGCACACTGACCTAACTTGGCATGAATAAGAGTATTAAACGTGCTTATTCTTTTGATCAAGATCTTCAGGTTGAACTTTTACTTAGTGTGTCTGCAAATAAACCACCCTCCTCTCTATAGTCTGTACATTGTGTACTTGTTCTTTAGAAAGGGGAGGAGACGTCAATGTATAGAAATAGTGGGTTAAACCACTGAACTACTATGCAGAAGTTTGCTGGTTTGATCCCACCTAGCCACCACCAGTGTGTCCTTGAGCAAGGCACTTTACTCCATGTTGCTCCATGGGGATTGTCCCTGTAATAATCGCTTTGGATAAAAGCGTCTTCCAAATGCATAAATGTAAAATGTAAATGTAACAGTTACAGCCCAGTTCTGTTCATTGTTTAGTAACTATATGGAATAATGTTCTCGGACTTTATTCAGGCAATACATATGAAAGTTTACTCATACACATGCCAATTACTAATCATGACTTGCAATGAAAAATTAAAACCAGATTAATGAAAATCTATCAAAACTTTAAGTAGCTTAAGCTGTGGCTAGAGTGGTTCATTAAGTACATTTAAGCTGTGAAGTTGACCTGTTAAGACAAATAAAGGCCCTTAAGTAAGTCTTGTGTTCTAATCAGCCCACCCTGAACTCAGCCACACTGGGACTCGCAGTAGCCTGCAAATGCCAGTGTCTTGGCTCATTACAAACAAATAATTTCACATCAGGGATCAATAAAAGTACTGCTGCTCTGGCTAGCTATCATTTAGTCATTATGACCTTGTGAATTTGGGGTGGTTTCCATGGATGGATTTAAATATTATAAATGGGGGGAAAAAACGGACCTTAAAGCTCTTTTATCAGAATAGTGGCTCTACAATTTATATGCTTAATTTTATTATTCGGTTAGGCAAACAAAATGTCAAATTTGAAAAGAAGTGGAAGAGAGGAAAGGTAAAACTTTGTGGGTAGTCTTGACATTTTATATGGAAAATCTGTTTAATTGAAAAACAACAAAAAAGTATACTTGTAGAATCTTTAAAAGAAATCTAAAATTATTATATATTCAGCCTGTTGACATTAATTGAGAGGTTGCATGTAATATTTGTACTTTTAATTTGGAAAAAATAAAAAGGTATATACTACTCAATCTATAAAAACAGAATGTATATTTTTTTTAACATAAAATGTTTAATTATAAATATATTACACAAATACATATTATGTGAACACATAAGAATGATCAATGAGACCTTAAATAACATATCTGTCCCTTTTTATTTCTCATCAGCGTTATGTGGATGGTGGAATCAGTGATAATCTACCACAGTCAGAGCTGAAAAACACCATCACTGTTTCTCCATTCTCAGGAGAGAGTGATATCTGTCCAAAAGACAATTCCACCAGCTTCCATGAACTGCGTTTCACAAACACTAGCATACAAGTCAATCTTGACAACATGTACAGACTGAGCAAAGCCCTGTTCCCCCCAGAGCCCAAAGTAAGAACACCAAACACACACATTCACATGCCTGAGCTGCAATGCAATTGCACAATCACTGTCTTTAATGTGCCTTTGAGAAACGTGGTGTTAATTCCCTTATATTCATTGCTCAGTGGCTGTTAGATGCACTTTTGATCTTCCCAGAACATGCACAGTACAGTACATTTCAAAATTTCAGATTTCATCATAAGCATAAAACTTAAAATTGCCTTGAAACAGAAGTTGTGATTAGTCTTTTCTTTCCCAATTGTGATACATATCTGAATGAAACGACTTCTCCAACAAGCCCCAGTAAACACTCGCACCTCGCACCAGTAAACACGTCATCAGAGAAAAGAAGAGATGTGCACGAATAAATCATTTTAATAAATCTACAATATTTCATAAAAAATAAGAATGATCTAATTTTGATTTCATGGTGACATTAAGCCCCCTTAGTTTTTACCCATTTAACATGCCATGATAATTTCTGTTATGTCATTTCTATTAGGTTTTAAATGGTTAAAAAACCCATGAATCCAGAGTGTAGTAAGAAAATCCATATGAGCTGTTTCATTGGAATTTCTCATGTTCATATTTATCTAAGCATCATTTTTAATTACTTTCATTTTTAATCATCAAATAAATCATGGCTATCACACAGTGAAATATCTCTGCATGTGTTTGGCAGGTGCTGGCAGAGATGTGTCAGAGTGGGTATAAAGACGCCTTCCGATTTCTCCAGGAAAACAGTGAGTTATCTCAAATGTTCATTCATACATTATGCCAAAGATGATACGTGCTGCGGTTTAGAAGATAACCGGTGATGTCTCTTTATAGATTTGCTACAAGCAGCATGTCCAAGAGCAGACATGGCTCTGATTCAGACCTCGTCCACCTGCTGCTGCCCAGGCAATAAGAATCCAGTCTTGGTAGAAACCACAAAAGAGTGGGTGCTGCGGAGACTCCGCCTCTTGAGAAAACACCACTGGTGGTTGGATGAACAGCTTGTCGATAACCTGCCAACGCCGATTAAGAAAGGTAGCCGGATCAGGCAGTCGCTGAATTATACTTATTATACTCCCACAACAGACTGAGCCATCTGACCAATCAGAGCAAAGTAGACTAATCACAACAGACTGGGCCATCTGACCAATCAGCACAGAGTAGACCAATCACAACAGACTGGGCCATCTGACCAATTAGAGCAGAGTAGACTAATCACAATAGACTGGGCCATCTGACCAGCAGAGCAGAGTAGAAATGATTTACTCTTATAATTTGCTCTGCATTCAATACTATCGACCAAAAAATTATTTTGAATAGACTTGAAAATTATGTTGCCATTAGTGGAATTGCATTGGCATGGTTTAAATCATACTTATCTGACCGTTATCAGTTTGTAGCAGTAAATGAAGATTATAAATTATGTTACACCGATCACAAGTTCAGTATGGAGTACCGCAGGGCTCAGTGCTAGGACCGTTGCTTTTCACCCTGTACATGCTACCACTGGGAGATATCATTAGGAAGCATGGCGTTAGTTTTCATTGTTATGCTGATGATACTCAGCTCTATATTTCTTCACGCCCTGACGAAACTTACCAATTCACAAGATTAACGGAATGGCTGATAGCTGATATAAAAAATTGGATGACTAGTAATTCCCTGCAACTTAATTCAGAAAAAACAGAATTTTTAATTATTGGACAAAAAAACTCCTTGAAGTAGTAACCTAGAATACTGTCTAACACTCGATGGCTGCTCTGTCAAGCCCTCGTCGTCAGTTAGGAACCTGGGTGTGCACTTTGATACCAATCTTTCATTTGAAAGCCACGTTTCTAGCATCTGTAAAACTGCATTCTACCATCTTAAAATATATCTAAATTACGGCTCATGCTTTCAATGCAAAATGCTGAACAGTTAGTTCATGTGTTCATGACCTCAAGGCTAGATTATTGTAATGCTCTACTGGGTGGTTGCCCTGCTCGCTTAATAAATAAACTGCAGCTGGTCCAAAACGCAACAGCTCGAGTTCTTACTAGAACCAGGAAGTATGGCCATATTAGCCCGGTTCTGTCAACACTGCACTGGCTCCCTATTAAACATCGCATACATTTTAAAATCTTGCTAATTACTTACAAAGCACTAAATGGTTTAGCTCCCCAGTACTTGAGTGAGCTCTTAACGCATTATACTCCATCACATCTATTGCGGTCTCAAAATTATTGCCAGTTGATAATACCTAGAATGTCAAAATCAACTGCAGGCGGTCGATCCTTTTCCTATTTAGCACCTAAACTCTGGAACAGTCTTCCTAGCATTGTTCGGGAAGCAGACACACTCTGTCAGTTTAAATCTAGACTAAAAACACATCTCTTTACTATGGCATACACATAGAACATTATCAATTTATATTATTCAAATTAGTTAAATGATTGTTAGGCTGCATTAACTAGGTCAGCTGGAACCGGGAACACTTCCCATAACACCTGATGTACTTGTTACATCATAAGAAGAATGGCATCTACGCTAATGTTAGTCTCTCTGTTTATCCCGAAGTTTACTGCAGTCAGCCGGATCCGGGCCATATCCAGAGCAGATGGTGGACCTGCGCCTGGACATGACCAACTCATCCCTGAAGTGTCTGCAGAGACCGTGTCAATTAAACTTCCCCCTGTAAATGCTGCATCGACACGACATCCTCATTAAACCCGTCTCTGGCGTGACAACTCAGATCTTTTGAATATCTTTCGATCTAATATGACTTCTGACCTGTAATGTTGCCAGAATCATAATCATACACTGTTTGTTCGTTGGCCAGAGGAGAACTGGCCCCCTGACTGAGCCTGGTTTCTCCTAAGGTTTTTTTTCTCCATTCTGGCCACTGAAGGAGTTTTGGTTCCTTGCCACTGTCACCTTTGGCTTTTGGCTTGCTCAGTTTGGGACACTACATTTTCAACTATATTACTGATTTGCCCGCATTGACACTATATGATAATTGAAATGAGCTGGATGATATCACCGTTTTCTCCAGAGCGGCTGTACAGCCGAATCAAATTCTGTTGCATTATTTTCCTGTTTAACACTGTGAAGCTGCTTTGAAACAATCAGCATTGTAAAAATCGCTATATAAATAAAGGTGACTTGACCAATCACAACAGATTGGGCCATCTGACCAATCAGAGCAGAGTAGGCTCTCTGAAAGGAGATATTTAGAGAGACTGAATCCTTGATCGAACCGTTTCAGACACTTAAGAAAATTGAGGTGATCCTGCAATGTATATAATGTATATTTGCATGTATTGTATTATTGTAAATATTGTAGGAGTTCCAAAACAAAATTAGGAACCTTTAAAATAGCACAATATGGGCAATTTAAATTACTTTTAAAGCTGAAGAATGTACTGTTTTAAATTGTGACTGTGACTGTTACTTCAATCCATACTATATGCTTGTGTTAACAGTGTTTTGCGACGCCTGCAGAGAAAAGCATGGTCTACTGGCACAGGTGACTGGTTTGCTGCCTCTGCGCGTGGCCTCCTACATGCTGATGCCGTACACATTGCCAGTGGAATCAGCGTACTCTGCAGCTCAGAGGTCAGGATCATTGCTTGAATTTATTGAACTCTCTGTTGACTCCAATTTCTCCAATTCAAGCTCTGTCTGGATGTGGGTGTTGTATCCAGATTATTTTTTTAATTCGGCTCTGTACTGTTCATGTTTGAAAGGTTTTGGGAGTGGATCCCAGAAGTCCCTGCAGATGTGCGCTGGCTTGCTGAGGTAGCAGGAGGTGTTTACAAACTGGCTTGGAAAGGTGCAGCGTCAGATAGAAGCAGGTAAGATCCCTCAGGAATTGTTCAAGGTATTCTTAGCCTCAGACGTCACGAACCGTTGGCTGAACATCTGATGCATAAGGCACATAAAATGTGAAACATTTCAAAGTCATCATCTGATTGCATTCTAAAGAATTTCCAGGAAACGTGTTTGTCGCGTTCTTTAACAGTCTGCCTGGAAACAAAGCCGTTGTGACACCTCATGGAAGAAGAATGCCATTTTGTGTACAACTATGACAATGAGCTCTTATCAGGATCAACTAAACGCTGGATTTTTTTACATTTTTGGAGACTGATGCACCATTGTTACAGTACATTTGCATGATGTTTTTGAATTAATGTTTTATTGGTTGCACACCGGCCTGTTATCGTAGGGACATCGACTTTACATTTTACACCCCTAAACGTGATGCTGAGCAAAACTAACTGTGGTTGCTTTACATGTCAGTCAGACGGCCTCTTTGAAATATGTTATGGAGTCCAGACCTTCTGCTGTCAGTCTCGATCTGGCTACGTGATTTGGAAAAAACTTATTTAAGTTTATTAACTTAGTGTTTGGAATAAATATGTGAACTATAAGTTGTACCTAGAATGAGAAATGAGAGATCAGTGTTATTCCACAAAACAGCCGAAATCTAAATGTCTAGAAATGTCTTTTTTATTGTGCAGTGGCGCCCCCTTGAGAAGATGTGTGAGTGAACCACCAATGGATTTACAGATGCCTGTCACAAACTACAATGGACACATACCTCACTCTGCCAGCAACCTTCTTTTTCTGTCAAATCACCGGACAGTCCTATGAACAACACCAGCCCCTCCTCTAGGCAGATGTGCTTTCTTGTTGGCTCACAAAGTAATCATGAGAAGCAATCGGACCAATGCAGAAACTTTTCAGCTTAGGAAACTATATACATGACTGCCCTGGTCATACACATCAAATTTAGGCAATGGGAGAGATATTGGTATTTAAATGCTCTGGAATTCAGCGTCAAGAGTAAATATGTCCTGTCAAGCACTCCTCCCGTGACATTTTGAGCATTCTTTAAATGTGCCTTTGTTCTCCATTCAGTTTCAAAGATGTGTTTTGTAGTTTGTTCTGTTGTATCAGAATACCTTGTGTTTTACTGATGTGGACAGTGTATGTATGTCAGAGTTTACATTATAATTGGTGCTAATACTTTTCTAAGACCTCTATTTATTTGATATGTGCCATAAAGTCCATGCCACAAATGTGTATCAAATAAACAGTTTGAGCCTATTAGTCTTGCTTTTGATTTCATATAGCATGCATTATAGAGCCTGTTCATCTTCCATTCTCACCCATCACAGCACTTTCTTGGCAAATGGTGATGGTTGTAAAGAAAAATGGTACTGAAAATGATAAAAGAGAATGTGTTGTTATTAAAGAAATGCATTATATTAATATATTGTGTGTGTGTGTGTGTGTGTGATTTATGTGTGTGTATATGTATGTAATTTATGTAACAATTGAAAACTGTTTTAGAAGAAAAACATTTTTAGTATGTTTGCATGGAAAAGCTTTCTGTCATTATGTGCAACAGATCGGACCAGAATGTAAATTTCATTAATAACAATTTTTTTATTGTGATTTAATGTAAAATGTGTCCCAAATATTTGACCATATGGTCATTTTACTATCAATTTGGTCGATCGAAAAAATTGAGCGGTAAAATACATTTGCGGTGTCTTTTTTAGGTAGGCCTACAGGCGCAATTTTACAAAATGGCCTCGGATGATATTTTGAGCATAAAACGTTTTATACGCTCACCTAAAGGATTATTAGGAACACCATACTAATACTGTGTTTGACCCCCTTTCGCCTTCAGAACTGCCTTAATTCTACGTGGCATTGATTCAACAAGGTGCTGAAAGCATTCTTTAGAAATGTTGGCCCATATTGATAGGATAGCATCTTGCAGTTGATGGAGATTTGTGGGATGCACATCCAGGGCACGAAGCTCCCGTTCCACCACATCCCAAAGATGCTCTTTTGGGTTGAGATCTGGTGACTGTGGGGGCCATTTTAGTACAGTGAACTCATTGTCATGTTCAAGAAACCAATTTGAAATGATTCGAGCTTTGTGACATGGTGCATTATCCTGCTGGAAGTAGCCATCAGAGGATGGGTACATGGTGGTCATAAAGGGATGGACATGGTCAGAAACAATGCTCAGGTAGGCCGTGGCATTTAAACGATGCCCAATTGGCACTAAGGGGCCTAAAGTGTGCCAAGAAAACATTCCCCACACCATTACACCACCACCACCAGCCTGCACAGTGGTAACAAGGCATGATGGATCCATGTTCTCATTCTGTTTACGCCAAATTCTGACTCTACCATCTGAATGTCTCAACAGAAATCGAGACTCATCAGACCAGGCAACATTTTTCCAGTCTTCAACTGTCCAATTTTGGTGAGCTCGTGCAAATTGTAGCCTCTTTTTCCTATTTGTAGTGGAGATGAGTGGTACCCGGTGGGGTCTTCTGCTGTTGTAGCCCATCCGCCTCAAGGTTGTGCGTGTTGTGGCTTCACAAATGCTTTGCTGCATACCTCGGTTGTAACGAGTGGTTATTTCAGTCAAAGTTGCTCTTCTATCAGCTTGAATCAGTTGGCCCATTCTCCTCTGACCTCTAGCATCAACAAGGCATTTTCGCCCACAGGACTGCCGCATACTGGATGTTATTCCCTTTTCACACCATTCTTTGTAAACTCTAGAAATGGTTGTGCGTGAAAATCCCAGTAACTGAGCAGAAAATACTCAGACCGGCCCGTCTGGCACCAACAACCATGCCACGCTCAAAATTGCTTAAATCACCTTTCTTTCCCATTCTGACATTCAGTTTGGAGTTCAGGAGATTGTCTTGACCAGGACCACACCCCTAAATGCATTGAAGCAACTGCCATGTGATTGGTTGATTAGATAATTGTGAAGAACAACAAACCGGTAAAAAGGCACGACGAGAGAATTTGAAATAGATAAATGTTAAATTGTAGCTTAGAAGTAACTTGGAATTAATATTAAATAGTAATACATAAAGTAATTATAGTGGTGTTGGTCTTGTTGCTAGGCCGATTGTTTTGTTTGTTTGTTGTTGTTGTTGTTTACATTGTAAAGGACTTTTTCTTACCGTAGAAACTCGTAGAAAACATCTACAAGTAGGATAAAAAAATAATAATTTTAACTTCATTAATTAATTGATTTATCTACTAAGTAGCTATATAATAATGACTCAACATTATACTTAACACAGTTAATTCAAAGTAAAATTGAAAGGATATATATATTTTTTTGGACTGCTCGGACTCTTGTTTATAATACGACGCTCTGGCCCTTTAAACTTGTTACCCACAATGCATCGCTGCACAGTACACACATGTGAGTTGTCAGAAACAAAACTAGCAAAGATGCAGAACGGTAATGTAAACGGAGACGAGGATGAAGAATATCAGCTCTTCCTTTCTCTGCACAATCCCGCTTTAAAGGCGGCAAGAATCCCTCCGCTTTACTGGAAGAGTTTGCATTTAAAACTTGCCAATGAGGTAAAATACACAACCATCACTGCTGTGAATGTATGTGTGCCAGGTCTGGAAGTCATTTTATTTGTATGAAACTGCAAATAGTTCATAAATAGTTGTATTTAATTTTAAATAATAGTCTTACTGTCCCATAAAACCAAGTAGGCCTACCCAATATTGATTGAACTAGTATGGAGAGGTAAATTCATAGATTTTTTTTCTCTTTTAGGTATTTGATGCAGGTGAAGTATTTGGGATTATGCAGGTGGAGGAAGAGGAAGATGAGGACAATGTAGGCAGAGCAAATCCTGGAGCTGAGATGGTTTATAAAGTGATTGTGACCAAAGAGAGTGGCCTGCAGGCTGCTGATCCCACCAGGTGAGGTCATTAGTTTAAAAGATCTTAAGTATATTTCTTGGACTCAGTTCTCTGTTATGTAACCAGCTACTCCTCCCCTATCACTCTTTCTCTTGTAAGCTTTTAAGTCACTTTCATTAGTCACCATATACCCAACATAAAGTGACAGGTGTCACCACCCACACAGGAAAGAGAAAGTTCATCAGAAGCAGGTGTCTCAAAGATGGAAACAAGGTCTTTATCCAGTCTAGATCAGTTTATTGCCATGGGGATGGGTAGCAATTTTCTAGTAGTCTAGATTTGATAAATATGCACACAAAAAATAGAATATTTATCTGGTTAGTAACAGGTGTCTTATGTCAGATGTTAAGTTTTTTTTAGGGCATTTCTACCACAATGATTTCCTTTTGGGGTGAATTCCTTTAACAATGTGCAATGGATAGAGGCAAAAGGTACAAACACTTTCACAAATGACAAGCATGTTTTTTTAATCACCATGTTCTCTGCCTTTACAAAAAAATATACCAGATGGAACGTTGATATATGCCATGATGCTGAATGATTAACATGTTCATATATTTTTTGTATATTCATAATATTCTGAGATATTACCATGGTATATAAAACAGGTTATTACCTATAGTATGTGCCATGGCATATATGGAAAAAAAACTTTTTTAAACTATTTAAAATATTATATTACCATGCCACATAACCATAAAAACATGGTATTCCATGGTGGAAGTTTTGAGAGGTTTTTTTGTGTGCAGGCTTATTGCAGATTTGTGTCATGAAGGCTTTGATTTTTTTTTTTTTACATTTACGTTTATATGCATTTACATTTATGCATTTTGCAAAGTGACTTGCATGTACGGTATTAAAACTATATTTATTATTATTATTATTTAATTCATTTATTAACTTTTTTTCTGATCATGCTCCCTGGGAATCAAACCTACAACCTTGCCATTGCTAGCGCTATGCTCTACTGTTTGAACATTAGCAAGTATGCTTGGTTTTGTTGATTTTGAAAAAGTTTTCGCTCTTTTGGTTTGTAGTGTGTTTCTCGTAGATCACGCATGGACGTATAGGGTGGAAAGCGCCCGGCAGCAGCTGCTGGATATTCCCGGACTGCTGATCCGTATGGCCAGTCTGATGGGTCTGCCTTTCCACGGAGAGGCTCCTGATCCGGACATCGTGGATCTGGTGCTGGACAACATGTGGCAATACAACCAAACCTATCAACTTTCCAAAGGGGTAAGAGAAGGAGAAAATTGTATTAAAGGGCCTGTATGTAAGAATATTTATGTATTAATCGCCTTTTTATTGCCAATGTGTGAACAGCTTGTAACGTAACCTAAAAAACGAGACCTTCCCCGACTTCCTAGGTAGGACTGATTTTTATGTGAAGGACTCGGGATGTTTTTGCCGGTGTTGTGTTTTTATACCGCTGTAACTCCTAAATCATACCCATAACCTATAACAATCATAAATTGTCCTTACCTGCAGGTTAAAGATGTTAGCCGTTGTTTCAGGGCCCTCAGCGGTGTCGTTAAACTAGCCCAGTCCGGGGTACAATTGCACTGGGCAGGTAGCTAGCATTAATATCTAAACCACAAAAAATAAAGATATTTCCAGGAAAAATCACTCTGAGGCTTGTTTTGAAAGTTTTGAAAGAATGGTTTCGTTTTACTCAAAAAGGTTTCAGAATAATACAAAGACAATAATCCAGAAAGGCAAAAATAACAGAACAACGTGTAAGTCTTCACCTGAAGCGCAGCCCTGAAAAACAGTGAACAAAGCTTTTTATACTTGTACATATTATGGGGCGCGGCCTTAAGAAGCTAGGGATGTCATTTATAATGCAGCAATTCCTTATAAGGTAAGCTACTGGCCTTGGACTATAGCAATTACAATAATTTCCCAAGGTTACTATAAGTTTGCAAAAAGCACACATACATTTATCTCATCTTTGCAGCAAACAGTTGAAGGCTTAAAACCACATCTCACTTCATATAGCTTTTTTTAGGGACCCCCATAGCCCTGGGTTTAACACCAGGGCAAACAGTTAGAAACATGCTCAGCTCATTAACTTTGTTGCAAGGCAAGGTTGAATTATACTATATTTCAAGAAATTCAATCTCTCCATTTGTCTGACTCTTATCATCTGCTTGCCAGATCAGTCCTCCACTGGGAGGGTAGGTCCTTGTGTGGTTTCTCCCTTCTTTTCTCCTTCTTCTTAGCTTTTTGGATTTGCCTGGCGTGGTCATTCTGGAGTCGATCAACTAGAAGATCGTCCATAAACAATTCAATTTTATCTGACACATTTGTTACACTTAAATCACATTAGGAGAAATCTTGTCTCTGGGAATTCATCAGAAGAATTCAAGTTCACTTGCGGCCCTGCACGACACCGGGAAAATCAAAAGGATGTGACGTTTATGTGTGCTCCCGAGAGCCGTTCAGTGACACATGAAACCAATCCTTATGTTCAGGATAATACAGAAAGAGCCATTCTGTACTTAAATGTCAATGTGTCATGCAAAGAAAAGGGATTAATTCAAACTATAGTCTCACATAGCCAGAGCTATATAGTCTGTAGTCTCCAATATAGGCCTGCTTTATAATCAATCTATCATAAGTGTAATTTTAACTCATTTGTTGACATGATGCTGGTGAACAAGGGTTTCTGAATTCTACATACAGCCCTTAAAGAGATAGTTCACCCAAAAAGTGAAAATTCTGTCATTAATTACTCACCCTTATGTCGTTCCAAACCTGTAAGACCTTCATTCATCTTCAGAACACAAATGAAGATATTTCTGATGAAATCCGAGAGGTTTCTTACCCCTCCATAGGCTTCAAAGGAATTGCAACTTTCAAGGTCCAGAAAGGTAGTAAAGACATCGTTAAAATAGTCCATGTGACTACAGTGGTTCAACCGTATTGTTATAATGTTATGAAGCAACGAGAATACTTTTTGTGAGCAAAAACAAACAAAAAATATAGCTGCAAGCAGACATTATCGGGGCCAAGCGCAAAGAAGAAGATAAGACATGCCAGCATGGCTGGGAGTGTCAGACCAACTGTAATAATGAGCCATTAAAGATCTATTAAGGTGATTTTAGGCAAAATAGCTGTAAAATTATAAATACAGTCAATAATAATGATTTAATGGTTTATCACTTTCGACCAAAGGGTGGCACAGTTACGAAATTGATGTGGTGGGGTCAGAATAAGGGAACAATGACACATGCAAAGTTTGGTGTCAATATGTCAAAGCAGGGTGTCAATATGTAATTGCAGAGATATAGCCTCAAGAGGCCTAATCATTATAAGTATGGACCACATGGTGGCACTGTCTCAACCTTTTGAGTACGTTAAAGGCATGGTGCTGATGACACATACCAAGTTTTGTAATGATACACCAATGCATTGGTAAAATATAGCGTTAGCGTTTTATATCATAATACTGCATTGTAATCAATGGGAATTTCATGTTTTGTTCTATTATAGCGCCACCAAGAGGCACAATCCCACCATTTTTTTAAAGTGTCGTCAGAATGAGCCCATACATATGTGTGTCGAGTTTGGTGACAATATTGCATTTTGTTTAGGAGTTATAGACATTTATAGCGATAACCACATAAAAAATGACCCATGGGCAACTTTGTTTTGATTTTTTTGCCACTTCCTATCAAAATTTTGACATTTGGGCTAAGTTATATAGTTAATTAACTTGTATTTCGTGTTTCCTACACTGGTTTCGTCTCGATCGGAATAACGGTTTCGAAGATATTCGCAAATGTTTTTAAAGCGCAAAATCATAACGCTGCACAAACCATAAGGCGCAACCTGGCATGTTTGGTATCGTTGGACTCGGCAAGGGTTCAGGAGATTAAAAAAAGTTAGTCCCGTGAAAATAAGTTGACCACACCCAAAGTTATAAGCATTTGAATAAATAAATTCTCCACTAGGTGGCGCTGTTTCGAAACTTGTCAGGCTCCTTCAGGGCATTGTGGTGATGACCCATACCGAATTTCGTAACAATCCGTTCATGTGTTTATAAAATACAGCCTTTTAGCACATAATTCAATTATATGGTAAAATATCAGTAAACTCAGCATGACGTCCCGAATCTAACGAGACCACTTTTATGATTTTTGAACAAACGGTTCAGAAGTTATAAGCAAAAATAGTATACATTTTTTGTATCTCCGGACCAGTAGGTGGCGCTGCGCCGAAACGCTGCATGTTGCCTCAGGTCATGCTTGTGATGACATGTACCAAGTTTGGTTTGAATACAATAAAGCGTTGCGGAGATATAGCCTTATGTGTATTTTCGCAACCGCTACGTAAAATTTGTTTGCGCGTTTATTGAAAACGATTTTACGAATCAACTTGAATTCCATAACGTTTTGTCGGCACTGCCTGATGATGATCTGGTTCAATTTTCGTGCAAATCGGATTAACAGTCTAGGAGGAGTTCATAAAAGTAGTTTTTTCGGAAAATTCTAAATGGCGGGGAAATTTACATAATGGAAAATGACGTCATATGGTGCAATCGAATCGTCTTAAGCCAAGGAATCAGAGGAAAAAATAATTTTGTTTCTAACCATTATGGTTCAAAAGTTATTAGCAAAAATATTTGGACAGGTGGTGGCGCTAATTGTGGTGTGGTTACTATTGGTACTGACCTCTATCAGTGTACCAAATTTCAAAACTTTCCCACAAGCGGTTCTATGGGCTGCCATAGACTCAAGAGCGGAAGAAAAAGAAGAAGAAGCAGAATAATAATAAGAACAGCAAGAAACGATTTCAATAGGTGCCTTCACACCTTCGGTGCTTGGCCCCTAATAATGACTTTATTTAACAATCTCTTCTCTACCGTGCCAGTCTCCTACGTGATTCACGCAAGCACCACAATGCATGCATGTGATCATGGGATCGTGCTCGGCCAATAGTGAGCTAGCGTTTGGCCGTAAAACCTGGAAGCACTGCACTGTGTGAATAGCCCAACAAAATGAATAGCGGAAGAGAGTGACAGGAAGAGATAAGATTGTTGAATAAAGTTGTATGTTTTTTTACATACAAAAAGTATTCTCGTCGCTTCATAACATTAAGGTTGAACTGTAGTCGTATCGACTATTTAAACAATCTCTTTACTACCTTTCTGGACCTTGAAAGTTGCAATTCCATTGAAAATTGCAATTCCATTGAAAAATATCTTCATTTGTGTTCTGAAGATGAACAAAGGTTTTACGGGTTTGGAACGACATGAGGGTAAGTAATTAATGGCAGAATTTTCATTTTTGGGTGAACTATCCCTTTAATCTATCAGTGTGCGTTCTGAGATATAATGTCACTGCTGAATTGTGATTTGATGATGATGATGATGATGTTGTTGCAGTCTGCAGAAGAAAAGGTGCCCGTGTGGTACATCATGGATGAATTTGGATCACGGGTTCAGCACTCTTCCCAACCGACTTGCTGTATGGCTCCTCTGTTCTACGCTCCGCAACAGATCGCTTACTCAGTACTGTGGCCACTGCAAGACCTGGAGAATGGAGGTATGCAAACACTGAAACAAGTACAAAATCAGAGCAAAGACACAAAATAAGAATGGTTTTTGCATCTCAACATTCTTTAATATAAATGTAATGGCAGATGACAGATACCAAACACAGACACTCCCTGAATACACTCCCTAGAATATATAAATGTCTTTTCCAAAATGTATTAGTAAGTTAAATTATTTGTAAGGTAAGGAATGTTCAAGGATGTCCACTGTCTCCAGCATAGATAAGGAGCAGGGAGGGGGAGAATTTATATGCACAATACACACAGCTGGTAGTTTTCCTCTTAACTGAGAACTGAGAGCAAGTTTTTAATCTCACAGTGAGTAATGGTTTTGCGGTATTTCCTCTGCAACATAATATATCATACGAACATACAGTGTGAACACATCGCTCAACTGGTGCTTTTTCTTTAATGAAGCGGTCAAACTAATTACCAAATTTTTCTGAAACAAAAACACGGCATCAGAATCATTTTAATTTGGTCCGACAACACACTTGCACAGTGAATTGGCCCAAATGATTCGCTCTCTCACTTGAACCACTGGTCATAATGTCTGACTCAGAATGAGCCGTGAACTTGTGTAATGTGTACTCGACTGCAGCAATGTTAAAGCAGTTTAATGGGGTCACACACACACAAAAAAACATATGTGGAAAAAATGGTATCTTCAACCCCTCCAGCCCATCTGTTTTTTAAGGGACGCCTCCGTTAAGGCTTGTCAGTAAACGGCCACTGTTATGATTGGCTAATGTCATTGCATAGGATCAACGCCCCATTGTTGTTGCATGAGAGTGTTGTAAAAACATCCATAAAACCATCATTTGCAGACAAAAGCATTATGGTTTACTTACAGTTTGCGATGCAGCTGATGTCAGATCTACTACAGCAGCTGCTTACAACAAAAGTTTCTTTGCAAATTCTCCATTACACCATGCCTCTTTTACAAAACAATCCGTTTTGCTCCGAATGCTCCGAATTGAGCTGCATCATTCTGGATAAATTGAGAATCACAATTTCCCAGTCCGAGATATTATTTGTCGTAACCACCACCACAGCTGTTAAATAAACACAAATTTATTCACAATTGATATGGTCATCTTTATTTCTTACAAATACAAATATTGTTTATATTATTGTTTATATTTTATTATTCTTCCTCTTCATCTGTCAGTGGTGCTGGTGTTTTGCGAGCCTCTGCCTTCTTGCTGTTGGCTGGCCTGAGTAGAAGTCAAATGTTAATTACCCCGATTTTTAAAAAAAAGTTGAATTAGAGAACATTTTATTATATGAAAAGCGCATTTAGACTATGTGGACAAAGCTGCTGTACATTGAAATAGACACTGAATATTTATTTAATATGTCAAACGTTTGAAAAAGTTTTTAGCTGCTGCCACATTCTTTCCCCCCCCTTTTCTTCTTCTTTTTTTGTCCGTGGAATACCATGCAAATGAATATTAGTTCAATAACTTGCTGTTCTGCCAGTTTTCACCTCTGATATTATAACAGTGATTAGGAATTAAACTTACGTTTGACCCGGAAGTATGCAGACGTCTTTTTGTTGGGTTCTGTTGCCATGGTGAATCGTAATTTCAGAGCTCCATTGATCATGGCTTTTCATAGTTGTGGTGCACACGCTTAACTCAGGGTCAACTCAGAGTTCAAGTTTTAACTCCGAGTTGGTTAAACCACCTTATTGAAATGGGCCCCAGGTGTCTGCATGATTTTGTAGCTCAGGTGAAACATTAGTTCCAACAAACATTCGCAAACACAAAATTATGTGGTTGGAGCTGCAGCTCTCGAGCTGTGGTTAGAAGCATAGTTTCTTGTTAAAATGATGTGGACTTGAATAGATCATGCTCTTGGGCACAATAAGCAACCTAACATTCAGTAAATTCTATATATTTCATCCCATTTAAAAATATATACATTTTAATCTATATATTTTAGTGTGTCAACAATCAGTGACGTTTTTGAGGAGTGCGCATGTGCATGAATGTGTGTGGAAACCCCGGAGTATGACGGATGAGGGAACCCGTGATGAATTAAACATCAAATAAATCAAAACGACAGCGAACCAAACCGGTGAAGTAGTCCTCAGTTCGTTACAGCAGCATGTCAGAAAAATTACGTTGTGGAGAAAACTGCTGTCTGAATGAACCGCATGTATACAAGAGTAAAGTGTACACCAAATACTGCATGTTAACGTGATTTTTATAGTGTATTTTCATTAGGCATACACTCACCTAAAGGATTATTAGGAACACCTGTTCAATTTCTCATTAATGCAATTATCTAATCAACCGATCACATGGCAGTTGCTTCAATGCATTTAGGGGTGTGGTCCTGGTCAAGACAATCTCCTGGGAAAAGAAAGGTGATTTAAGCAATTTTGAGCGTGGCATGGTTGTTGGTGCCAGACGGGCCGGTCTGAGTATTTCACAATCTGCTCAGTTACTGGGATTTTCACGCACAACCATTTCTAGAGTTTACAAAGAATGGTGTGAAAAGGGAAAAACATCCAGTATGCGGCAGTCCTGTGGGCGAAAAAATGCCTTGTTGATGCTAGAGGTTAGAGGAGAATGGGCCGACTGATTCAAGCTGATAGAAGAGCAACTTTGACTGAAATAACCACTCGTTACAACCGAGGTATGCAGCAAAGCATTTGTGAAGCCACAACACGCACAACCTTGAGGCGAATGGGCTACAACAGCAGAAGACCCCACCGGGTACCACTCATCTCCACTACAAATAGGAAAAAGAGGCTACAATTTGCACGAGCTCACCTCGTGGAAAAATTTCAGATTTCTGTTGAGACATTCAGATGGTAGAGTCAGAATTTGGCGTAAACAGAATGAGAACATGGATCCATCATGCCTTGTTACCACTGTGCAGGCTGGTGGTGGTGGTGTAATGGTGTGGGGGATGTTTTCTTGGCACACTTTAGGCCCCTTAGTGCCAGTTGGGCATCGTTTAAATGCCACGGCCTACCTGAGCATTGTTTCTGACCATGTCCATCCCTTTATGACCACCATGTACCCATCCTCTGATGGCTACTTCCAGCAGGATAATGCACCATGTCACAAAGCTCGAATCATTTCAAATTGGTTTCTTGAACATGACAATGAGTTTACTGTACTAAAATGGCCCCCACAGACACCAGATCTCAACCCAATAGAGCATCTTTGGGATGTGTTGGAACAGGAGCTTCGTGCCCTGGATGTGCATCCCACAAATCTCCATCAACTGCAAGATGCTATCCTATAAATATGGGCCAACATTTCTAAAGAATGCTTTCAGCACCTTGTTGAATCAATGCCACGTAGAATTAAGGCAGTTCTGAAGGCGAAAGGGGGTCAAACACAGTATTAGTATGGTGTTCCTAATAATCCTTTAGGTGAGTGTATGGACTTGTTATTCTCTTTATGGTGCGTTAGCTGGAAAGGATTTGCATGCAGGTATGATGTTCATTCTATTCATCAGGAGCAGTTTCTGTATGTTTCATTAACAGTTCATGTTAGTATTGTGTATTTACCATGGTAGCTGTCGTCTCTGTGGTGTATGTGAATTTTTTCATATTCAAATTTATTCAGATGTCTTTTTTTATTTTTTATTTTATGTTAAATGATTTTTCCTGTACATGTTATCGCTTTCTTTGGGTGTATTTTCCATCAGAATTGATTACATGTACCTTGGTATTAAAATATGTCTGTTTCCATGTCTGCAGACATGAGGTAATGCAATGTCTGCGATTTATTCTCTTAAAGGTGTTAAAATCAAATTTGCTTTTAAGTTATTCTGTGTGCTTTACAAGGACCATGGTGACTTTATAAGACCTGCTAGGGTACATTTGTCTTGAGTGCATCTTTATTAATGCTTGCAAAAGAAGTACATATAACTTCAATAGGTACTTCCCCTAGTTCCTTCCTGTAACATAGGCACAGCATATAAAGTGTAGTTTCACAAGACTTCACAAGGCTTCTTCTGCTACTGCTTCTCTTTTTCTTCTCCTTGTATTCTGCAAATATTTTAATACTTTTGGGCCTTTCTCTATACTCTGATTTTAACAAAGAAAAAATTCTGTTCGGTACAATACTTGGATATAAATGCTTAGACTTATTTTTCTATCTTATTATAACTTGTCAATACATTTTAATAAGATTTATGTTTATATTTCTTAAGCTGCACTTTTGAATGTTCTTTTGTAAGACTGCCCTTGTGTAACTTCTTTCCGTTATGTTATGTGCACATCGTGGACACACCTAGACAAAACAAGACTAGACCTTGGTACACCTGCATAAACTCAAGACACGCACATACATTTGACCGCTCTTATTTGTTACTATATTTCTTAATATGCCATATGAGGTTTGATCTTTTGAGTACTGTGATTGGATGCCCAGCACATCCTGGATGTTATTGCCTGATCTTGTGTGTATAAATATGACCCATCTTTCTTTAGTAAATGTGAGAATGTTATGTTATTACACTGCCTCGTGACTGCTTGATCGTTCTCCTGAGATATCTCGAGCTGCCCCACATCACAGGGGTTGATGCGCCTGTTTCCAACTGATGATCGATGGCATTGAGGCTTCAGATAGTCTACCTGAAAATGAATTTAACAATTTGTTATTCCTTTTTCAAATTTGATCTCTGACATAATCATTACTCATCGGCCTAGATCTCACTGCGTCACTCAAAATGCCATGTTATTTTCATTGTGTTTTGTATATTTTTAAATGACTGTAGTTGCTCATACCAACTTACTAGCTTTACTGTATTAACAAAAACTAGTTTGGGACTGCTATTTTATTGCGACTTAATGACCATAGGAAGATGTGGGTTCCATGGCAAAACCAGTTGAGAAGCACTGATTTAGAGAGTGGTTTAAAGAGGATTTCTGTCTTGTGTTCAAGGAAGAGGTCAAAAGGTCTCAAAATGGAGTCTGTTTTAGCTCTGTGTCTTGTCTTAAAAAAATGTAGGTGGGGGAGTGAATGAGTAGCTCTCTCTTCTACCCTCAATACCCAAATACCCACGACTGATGTGCTCTTGAGCAAGGCACCTAACCCCCAATCGCTCCCCGGGTGCCACAGCAAATGACTGCCCACTGCTCCTAATGTGTGAGCACTAACTTGGATGGGTTAAATGCAGAGGACAAATTCTGAGTATGGGTTGCCATACATACCATCACTTTCATTTGTCTAGGGTTAACTGCCTAAAGTTGACCGCATTGGAGAGGCCTTTTCTAAATTATACAATGTTCAGTGGAGAAGTAACTAGTCAGCTCGCCGGTCTCATTTTATGGTCCTGGAGTGTTGATTCAGGCCTTTCGTGGCTTTCTGCTTCTGCTTCTGCTTCATCACAATTCTGTTTTTTCGTCATCACTTCCTGATTTGCTCTAAGGTCCTGCACACTTCCGTTCAAATTTTTTCTTATGCTCAACAAGACTGCATTTATTTAAATAAAATTGAAAAAAAGAAAATACAGTAAAAAATATAATTGAAAAAATACATTAAAACCGGCATTACAATTTTAAAAAGCTGTTTTCTATTTCAATACATATTAAAATAATTTATTCCTGTGATCAAATCTGAATTTTCAGCATCATTACTCCAGTCTTCAGTGTCACCTGATCCTCCAGAAATCATTCTAATATGATGATTTGCCACTCAAGAAACAGTTCATATTATTAGCAGTTGAAAACAGTTGTGATGCTTAATATTCTTGTGGAAACTGTGATAGATTTTTTTTCAGTATTCTTTGGATAGAAAGTTAACAAGAACAGCCTTTATTTGAAATGGAAATCTTTTGTAACATTATAAATGCCTTTACTGCCACTTTTGATCAATTTAATATGTCATTGCTGCAGTAAACATAATAATTTATTTCAAACAAGAAAAGAATACAATCTTACTGACCCCAAACTTTTGAAGGGCAATGTACATTCCAGGCTTTAAATTATAAATGTAAGTAAAAATGCTAAATTCTGGTTGTTTTTAAGCGACACATTGAAGAAAACCTTTTGTCAGGTCTGATGTGAATATAATCTGACTTAATTCTGGCGATTTGTGGTTTTTGTAGACGCATGTCTCAGAATATGGTGACAAAGACCTCAAGAAAAAAAGACAAAAGAGGTTTGGAACAACTTGAGGGTGAATAAATGAGGACAGAATCTTAATTTTTGGGTTCCTCTAAATCAGGTAACTTTGGTCTTGCATCTTCAACAAGCATGTCCCTCTTTATTGGCTGCCAGGTACTGCACCTCATTCTATTTATCTTTTGAATGACAAGATCAAACAGATTCCAATCTCTCTGACCTCAACGCTCCACAGGTAACAAAGGGGATTATACCACACTGGAATGACTTGGGTCACTTTAGGCTGCCCCTCACTGAGATAAGCGTGCTTCACATGTCTGCTCATGATAAAAGGCAGACCAAAGATGCTCCATTAAGTCTACCAGTCAAAAACTCAAGTGGGAATGGGAGAATGACAACACAATGTTAAGATCAGATGATAAGGGGGCCTTTAACGCTTGAACGCCACTTTGCTGTCTCTCGGACTTTCACGCCCCACGGGAAACAAAGGAGTTTATCATTCACACCATCTTGGGGGTCGTTTACAGCTTGGGTACTTATTTACTTGTTAGTGTGTTCATTTGATCCTGATGAGTCCTTAATCATGTAAAACCTGGCATAAAACTAATTCTGTTATGGATAATACACTCACCTAAAGGATTATTAGGAACACCTGTTCAATTTCTCATTAATGCAATTATTTAATCAACCAATCACATGGCAGTTGCTTCAATGCATTTAGGGGAAAATGCCTTGTTGATGCTAGAGGTCAGAGGAGAATGGGCCGACTGATTCAAGCTGATAGAAGAGCAACTTTGACTGAAATAACCACTCGTTACAACCGAGGTATGCAGCAAAGCATTTGTGAAGCCACAACACGCACAACCTTGAGGCGGATGGGCTACAACAGCAGAAGACCCCACCGGGTACCACTCATCTCCACTACAAATAGGAAAAAGAGGCTACAATTTGCACGAGCTCACCAAAATTGGACAGTTGAAGACTGGAAAAATGTTGCCTGGTCTGATGAGTCTCGATTTCTGCTGAGACATTCAGATGGTAGAGTCAGAATTTGGCGTAAACAGAATGAGAACATGGATCCATCATGCCTTGTTACCACTGTGCAGGCTGGTGGTGGTGGTGTAATGGTGTGGGGGATGTTTTCTTGGCACACTTTAGGCCCCTTAGTGCCAATTTGGCATCGTTTAAATGCCACTGCCTACCTGAGCATTGTTTCTGACCATGTCCATCCCTTTATGACCACCATGTACCCATCCTCTGATGGCTACTTCCAGCAGGATAATGCACCTTGTCACAAAGCTCGAATCATTTCAAATTGGTTTCTTGAACATGACAATGAGTTCACTGTACTAAAATGGCCCCCACAGTCACCAGATCTCAACCCAATAGAGCATCTTTGGGATGTGGTGGAACGGGAGCTTCGTGCCCTGGATGTGCATCCCACAAATCTCCATCAACTGCAAGATGCTATCCTATCAATATGGGCCAACATTTCTAAAGAATGCTTTCAGCACCTTGTTGAATCAATGCCACGTAGAATTAAGGCAGTTCTGAGGCGAAAGGGGGTCAAACACAGTATTAGTATGGTGTTCCTAATAATCCTTTAGGTGAGTGTATATTAGAATATTAAGCTCACACCCAAAGAGTTAAAAAAAAAACTCAGTTTTATTTATGTGTCTGCAGTTTTATCATAAAGATAGATGAAACATAGGCAATATCTTTTTCCTTCAAGGTTGAGTTGCAGCACATCACTGGGGCACAACAATACACCCTCACAAAGCAAACTTGAGCTGATATAAACTACAACTTAAGATTCATTGTCACATTTTAACATATACACTTTTACACGGCAACAAAATACAGTTTTCAGTCCTGTATTTGAGTCCTTAATATGTTTACGTTCACACACAATTCAGTTATTTACGGGAGTGATAACCACATTCTATAACCAAACAGAACATTTTGAGACTCGAACCTGTAAGTAAATGCGGTTGTCAATCCCAAAAACTGACAATGTGAATGTAGCCATATATTGCTCAAAGGTAATAACTGTACGACTAGCAACTAAATGATGGGAAATCGAAGAAGTCTGAATTAGGGATGGGCAACAGTGGTCGAGTACTCGAGTACTCGAACTTGACAGCGATGATCGATCATGAAAACGATGATCGCCCTGACTTTAAAAAATATATTTGTCTGTTTTTCTGATTGGTTATTTCGGCATTTTGGTTGGTAACTGAGGTCTGATTGGTTAGTTAGACAGCACGGATTTCCAGGACGGCGAAATAAAGTGAAACTGAAGTGCACGCTGCAGTAATGCCTGTGATCATGAAGTGCAAGATGTGCAGCACCAATCTGTCATGTGGCATTTGTTAGATTATTGCCTCATCCCAGTCCTCTTAATTGGCAATTGAATGAACAATTATTCAGCGCTGAGGGAGAGTATAAAGTCTCATTTTTATTTAGCAGGAGAAGAGATTACGGTATATAGAAAGAGTACAAGGGGTGTAGTATAGATTTAACCAATGAGAGAGAGAATACATCATATAGTCTAAATATGGTCATCTCCCGGTCAGGTACCCAGGCTTTCCTAGGGATCCCAAAGACCTTATCCTATACTTGCAATACAAAAGCAGGGACCATTCCCTGTCTCCCATTCAATCCTAGTAGAGCCTTGTTCCTTATATGGAAATGGTTCCGGTACATAAAGAGAACCATATGTTAAAACATAGAATACAGCTTCAGACCCTCTGTCCACTTTCCTTCGATGCTGAGACCAACATAAAATCTGTCAGCATTATAATGAAAACAAGATTGTGATAAAATGTTGTAAATTCTGTGCTTTAGTTCCCCATGTATCAGCTGTTAAAGGAAATCCACAACAAGAGTTACATCAGACTAACGCGGTGAAGTTCATGTGCGCATCCGCGTCCTTTTCTGCAGATGCAAGTTGTACGATTACTTTTATGTTGTCTATATCTGATTAATGTCATATAGGATGCGTTTGGTTGAGTTTATTGACCAGCTAGCAAAGCGCCGCCGTTACTGACTAGTGTTCGTTCTCTTCAGTTTCAGCTCAAATGCAATGCCCCACATTATTGACTCTGGGTTATTTGAGACGGTTATATTCTTTTTAGATAGGCTTTTTCTTTTTCAAAATCATTGATGATATTAATAATGCAACAGTGGTATTTTGTTCTCATGGTTTTTTTTAACAGTAGACCTGTGTTTTATTTAAAGTTGTTTCTCATGGATTTGAAAACACGCAGTGATGTCTGTAATCACTTTGATCATGAAAAATAAAATTAAGTGCAAGATGTGCAGAGCCAATCTGTCATATAGCATTATAATGAGAACACGATTGTAATAGTGTTGTCAATTCTCTGTGCTTTCGTTGTCCGTGTATCGGCGTTGTTGTTAAGGGAAGAGCGCATTCAAAATGTGAGTTTACCTTTTAAACCATAGCCTGTTAATACTAGCACGGCCAAGTATTTTTTGTGGTATTTAAAGGGCACTTTAGTAATATGCGCCTGTAGGCAGGTACACAACACACACACGTACATTCTGCTTATTACACACACACACACACACACACAGGGACACGCAGCAGCACGCAACATTTTAAAATATTTAAAATAAAAGGATTCCTCTCTGGAGAAACGTTCAGACTTTCCGCTCACAAATTCCGCCATGTAAATAGCAAATCTGCCATGGTGCAAGCGCAACTGGATTTTAAAGGGAATGGGAGATGAGTTGGTTTATTGTACGTTATGCCCAAAACACACCCATGACTCATTAAGAGACTAGGTACAACCCTTTTGGCGCGCAGACAGTTTTTTCCGTCGTTAAACTAGCAAGTGGATTCGACACGCCCCAAGTGCACCTGCGCCATATACGCTTCAGACCAGATCGTTAAAATAGGGCCCCATATGTGGTTTCGACACCTCTGAACAAGTGCGCACTATCACTTGGCAAATGTGCATGGTTTCCACTTAAGTCTTTGCAGAAATATAACATCGTAAAGGCACAGTTGTCTTTATAGCAGAGAACAGCAAAATAAAAAATGAATAAGATCAAAACATCAAACATTAGAACTATTGATTTATTTGCATGATGATCAAATTAAATAATTACAAGACAAGTGCATATTTATTCTCCGGAAGCCAGGCTAAATGAATAACTGAAAGCCTGACCCATGCCAGGAATGCAGTAAGTCAGATACAAAATACAGATATTTCCTTAACATTAATAACAGAATACATGTAATTAATTAAGGAAACTATGATTCCCTATCCATTAAATAATAAAAGAGGAGGGGATTGTAAATTCACCCCTTGATTATAAAGTGGTTTTATTCAAATTTCTGCCTTTGATTTGATGAGAGTTTTGACATTTATCAGATGAGGTGACACGTGATTTTGCGTATGGAGAGGCAGACGCTTTGGTGAGGAGATGCCGCCTGTTGCCATGGCTACCTGATGACCTTGAGGCTGTGAGAGATGACATCCAGGAACCGTCTGACCTTTACTATGAAGTGAGTGAATTTAATCATCTTTAAAATATTATTTGCTTTTGGAAGTGTTTGTGGAATCTTATTTGGTTGTTGTCCTACTTGTAATAGGTCAGACTTTTTAGGTGTTTTTGTGGACATCATTTTGATCCAGAAAAATCATTAAGTACCATTTTCAACTTTTCTAGACGATTCTACAAGAGAACAAGGAGAGGGTTCCTGTAGACATCCAGCCCTATTGTGTACCAGATGGAAAAGTTCTGAAGTAAGTCTTTGTGTTGAATGTCAAGTGTTGTTTGCAACTCTAAAGTCTTATTTCCATGTCAAAATTATTTCTGCATCAAAAGTCAAAGGGCCAGATTTACTAACAGTATGCGCCAGCGAAAAGCCTCTTTTGGCATTAAAAAAACTACTGTCAGGATTTACTAAAGACACACAGTGAAAAACTAGCACTGAAAAAGCTTGGACAGGGTTATTTTTGTGGGTGACCTTATTGCATATGCATTTGTAGGAGTTTCCCTTTCAGATGCAAAATGTATGTGAGGAGAGTATTTCAATGAATCATGCAAGGTGGTTTACTAAGGTTTGCGCTCAATTTACTGCCGTTTGCGCCATTGTTTACCGCCCAATAAAAGCATGTCTTAAACCAGACACTAATTTGCACTGCCTTGGTAGATTGTGTTGGTCATTATGGAAATGATCCGGCTGTGTCTGTGTTCATTAATTTGCGCGTCATCAGTAGATCATGCATAGAACCTTCCACTCCCATCAACGCTTTTATGGGATTGCGCTCTCACACTAATTTGCCCTGTTTAGTAAATCTGGCCCAAAGTGTCTAGCCTTTTTTGTTGACCTTTTAATCATTTCATTCATATTCTAAGTTATGTGTTGTATAATTGTGTTTGTTGTTTGATTTATTTTCCATAGATGTATACACTCACCTAAAGGATTATTAGGAACACCTGTTAATTTCTCATTAATGCAATTATGGCAGTTGCTTCAATGCATTTAGGGGTGTGGTCCTGGTCAAGACAATCTCCTGAACTCCAAACTGAATGTCAGAATGGGAAAGAAAGGTGATTTAAGCAATTTTGAGCGTGGCATGGTTGTTGGTGCCAGACGGGCCGGTCTGAGTTTTTCACAATCTGCTCAGTTACTGGGATTTTCACGCACAACCATTTCTAGAGTTTACAAAGAATGGTGTGAAAAGGGAAAAACATCCAGTATGCGGCAGTCCTGTGGGCGAAAATGCCTTGTTGATGCTAGAGGTCAGAGGAGAATGGGCCGACTGATTCAAGCTGATAGAAGAGCAACTTTGACTGAAATAACCACTCGTTACAACCGTATGCAGCAAAGCATTTGTGAAGCCACAACATGCACAACCTTGAGGCGGATGGGCTACAACAGCAGAAGACCCCACCGGGTACCACTCATCTCCACTACAAATAGGAAAAAGAGGCTACAATTTGCACGAGCTCACCAAAATTGGACAGTTGAAGACTGGAAAAATGTTGCCTGGTCTGATGAGTCTCGATTTCTGTTGAGACATTCAGATGGTAGAGTCAGAATTTGGCATAAACAGAATGAGAACATGGATCCATCATGCCTTGTTACCACTGTGCAGGCTGGTGGTGGTGGTGTAATGGTGTGGGGGATGTTTTCTTGGCACACTTTAGGCCCCTTAGTGCCAATTGGGCATCGTTTAAATGCCACGGCCTACCTGAGCATTGTTTCTGACCATGTCCATCCCTTTATGACCACCATGTACCCATCCTCTGATGGCTACTTCCAGCAGGATAATGCACCATGTCACAAAGCTCGAATCATTTCAAATTGGTTTCTTGAACATGACAATGAGTTCACTGTACTAAAATGGCCCCCACAGTCACCAGATCTCAACCCAATAGAGCATCTTTGGGATGTGGTGGAACAGGAGCTTCTAGCCTTGGATGTGCATCCCACAAATCTCCATCAACTGCAAGATGCTATCCTATCAATATGGGCCAACATTTCTAAAGAATGCTTTCAGCACCTTGTTGAATCAATGCCACGTAGAATTAAGGCAGTTCTGAAGGCGAAAGGGGGTCAAACACAGTATTAGTATGGTGTTCCTAATAATCCTTTAGGTGAGTGTATATCCTCTGTATAAAAGGTTGAAAATAGTTTTAAAAAAGCAACTTATGTGTGTTGATGACCATTTTGTCCCTAAAAGTGAGCTCAGTCTGTCAACCTGGAGATAAAAAAAGCAAAAAATTATTTATTTATTTATTTATTTATTCTAAACATGCTACATCCTTTTTATTTTAGGTTTAGTTTGTGTGTGTGTGTGTGTGTGTGTGTGTGTGTGAATGAGTGGAATCTGGAACATGTGCAATTATTTACAGCCCATTAAGGAACCCATATAAATCTTGGGTCACAGAGTGAGCAGTTGTGTTCTCTGTCTAAATTTAAACATTCTTCCTCCTCCAAGGCTGGGGAGATTTACAAAAACTGCAAGGCTTTAAAGGGTCATGAAAGGGTCATGAATTTGTTGAGATGTTAACAGATATGTACAGGTTGTGCATCAATGAAAACAACAATGGCACTCATTATGTTTATTATTAAGTTAAAACAGGTTATTTTTTCGTTATTCTGAGATATTTCATTCTTCCAGTTTAAAAAGCAAAGTTGAACTAATGTCACAAAAATACTACATAAACCATCACGAAATATACCATCATGAAAAGTGAGTTATGTGTTAATTCGGAGTGGTGATTGGCTGCCGTGGCTGGCGAGTACGCCTCTACGTCATCAGTTTCTGAGCTTTTCTCCGCATTTATTCATGCAAATGAACACTTTTAATCCAATTGCTGCTGTATTTATGCATGAGATCGCATCACAGTGGAGAATTCAAGTGTCATTGATGCAAGGAATGCAGATAGAAATCAATTGTATTTCTTAATAGCAGAATAAGCAGAATAATTTATTTTCTCGCAATTGTGAGTTTATATCTTGCAATTCTGACTTTATAACATGCAAATGCTAGATATAAAGTCAGAATTGTGAGATATAAACTTAAAATTGTAAGAAAAAAGTCAGTCTTTTTTCCCCCTCAGAATAACTCGCAATTACGAGTTTATATCTCACAATTCTGAGAAAAGAAATTGAGTCTGAATTTATATCACGCAATTCAAAACAAGCTTCCATAGAATTCAGATTTTAATAAGGAAAAATAAACATAACAGTTAAAAATCACTTCCAATATCTCTGAGTAAAATATTCTTGCCTAACAAGAATAAAGTGGGCGAGAGGGCGAGAAAGAGAGTTTTGAGTCTGAAAGAGAGACTAATGGCTCGTTTTCACAGAGCAATACGGTACGGTAATTTTGATTGTCAGAAGTTGTGAATGGTACCAAAAACCCGTACCGTACCACTTTTTTGGGACCCTTCCATTGGGGTACCTAGCACAGTAGTCCGGTACTAAAGGGTGGAGCTAAACTCACTGCAGAACGTTGACAGAGAATCATCACTTGCGCCTGTTTTTTCAGCTGTGTTTGTCCTTGCAGCCTGTTGTTTACTGTGTCGCTTTCTTCTTTGCACGAGAATGACGTTGATTGCTACACCATGCTACACCATGCCATGCCTATCAAGTGAAGAGGTGTTTCTACGCCTCTTCATAACGGATTGCTTCCTGTACTCCTCAGTTGTAAGCGGATAAAAGCGTCTGCTAAATGCATAAATGTAAATGTAAGGGTACTGTTGGTGGTGGAAACGCAAGCCGGATCAGGGTTTAGCGTCCTGAATCGTACTGTACTGAACTGTACTGCTCAGTGGAAACAAGCCTTAACTAAACCGGAAACATTGGCACCCTTCTTAAATATTTAGTTTGATCAGATAAGCAAGGGCATGTTCCTTTCTAAGATGAGTAAGGCCAGTGTGATCTCTTGGGGCCACAGCTGTAAAATTAGATGGCAGAAGCCTTTGGGGCAAAAGGACAGACAAACATCTTTTTTTTTATTGCTAGACAACACATGATTGAAAATTCTGGTATTATACCTCAATTCAAAACAAAGTTTGTTCTTTTGGACATTGTAGATGTGGCCACAGTAGATGTGGAACTAAAATATACTATGTACTTTAACACTTACAGCTGTTCCAGCAGTTATTGGAAACATGCTTGCATCTTCAAAAAAAAAAGGTTAACTAAAGTCAAAAATATAGATACACCATTTGAAATATATGTATTTGAGAAGCAAAATCATCAATAGAAACACTAATAAAGATATGTCTGGTTGATGGTAAATAAACACAAGTTATGATTGACTATATAAAAAAATGTTTGACAATATGATAAAACACAAACAGGAGGAATATCATTTTAATATCAGTGTATCTTCAGTACAGTAGCACAAAAGTGTTGTTTGCATTTCCCCTACAATATGGTCAGAGCTTGAGTTTGACAAAGTAGACCGACAATTCAAAGAAGAATGGACAAAAAAGCAACTATGCCTTTATTCTTTCTGTGTTAAACGGATGTGTGTCATTTTTTTCAGAGATGGTAGTGCTTGTAAACATAATGAAATAGGGAGTTCATGACACTTAAAATAAAGTATTTTGACAAAACACAGAGATTTTTATTACCAAAGATACAAAACCGAGTTGGTCTGCAGAGTAACTCTAGACTACAGTTTGTCCTCGCACTCTTTTAAACAGTTTTCCATTTGCTCTCCCCCAAGGCAGGGTCAGTACATTTCATACACAACACTTTTATCTATCAACTTAAACCATTTTTTGACTGTGACTCCAGTTTTTGGAACGAGAGGCCTCAGCTCATCACATATTATCTCTAATGGCAGAACAAGAGTCTCAACTCACCATATGTGAGCACATTGCACTCTCTTACAGGCACACACACACAGTCAAAAACATGACTATAATAGTAGAATAACTATGGCTATATTCACATTGATCATACTTGATTAATTTATGTTGTGAAATATTCCACAGTATTCACTTTGTCTTTTCCTGTATGCACAAATCAGGGTCTACACTGAGATGAAGCAGGTTTTAGACCATCTGAAACATCCACGTTTCCAATTCACTGAAAACGAGGAAGAGGCGGATATAATCTGGGTTTTCTCCCATATCCGAGATTATCGGTGAGCCTGTTTACATACACACTTCAATTCTATTCCTAAACCTAACCCTCATGCAAACCTTTTTGAAATTTAGCATTTTAATTAAAGGGTTAGTTCACAAAAAAAAAATATTTCTGTCATTAATTAGCCTTGCGGGTTTGGAACGACATGAGGCTGAGTAATTAATGACAGAATTTTCATTTTTAAGTGAACTAACCCTTTAACACATTGTTCATTAAGCCATTTGACTTGGTTTACTTGGTGGTGGGCGATTTCAGGTTTTATATTCTTATTTATATTCTTACGGTCCCCAAATATTCCACAATATGGGAAAACATGACCCACACTCTTTAGTCTGTCTCCCTTGGCAATTGGTGATCTATTCTTACTTTTCTTGTTCTACTAAAGTGATTTTGTTTGCTCAACTGACAACTGCTAGGAAACTGAGTGAGGAACGGCCTCATGTCCTGCTCAACCAGTTCCCCTGTGAGACGGTGCTGACCACTAAAGACTGCCTGGCATCTGTGGCACGGAGAGCCAGGGGAGGTCAGGGGGCACCGTGGCTCCCTAAGACCTTTAATCTGCAGACTGAGCTGCCTCAGTTTATCAGACATTACCTGAAAAGACAGGAGAGGTGAGCGTCTGTGTGGTCATAGTGCTGCAAAACTAATTTGTAACGGATTGTGGTAGAAATACTCGGTTACACTTTATTTTAAGATGTCCATGTAATTGTACATTAAATGACATGCATAATAATTAACTACATGCATTTACTATGGGTTAGGTTTAGGGTTTGTTTTAAGGTTAGTTGCATGTATTTAGGCATAATTTATAGTTACTTCTACAGTAATTGCATGTAACGTGTAACCAGGACACTGTAAAATAAAGTGTTAACAAATTCTCTCACATACACTGTCACATCTGAATAAACATGCTAGGGTAAAGGAGAGACGGCTGGGAGTGGAAACAGAGCGACTGCCTGAACAGAAAAATGTACACACATTTGTATTTAAATATGACATGGTTGCACAGAATAGTTTGACTGGTTACATCTACAGTTTCTTATTGTTAATCTCCGTCTAAAGTGTAGACTCCCTAATCTTGTGACAGATCTATTTAAAGTTGTTCCTCTTGTTCCACTTCCTTTTGTGGCTGCACTTTTGTTCTTCCTAAAACATGCACATTGGATTTCAACATAAGCATAAAACTTAACTTAAAATCGACATGAAACAGAAGTTGTGATAGTCTTTTCTTCCCTTTCATGCAAATGAAGTTCAAGAGGCAGAGCTCCAGAGGTCATAATAATAATAATAATAATAAGACTTTATTGAACAAAGCAACAAAGTCGAGATGTCAGTCACAGCATCTGAATTTGTCTCTGGCTAGAACACTATTATTATACATTTTCTTATCTGCTGTTAGCCAATGACCTTGCAACTTATTTTTTTTGTAAGATTCACCCCATCTGTTTCCCACAATTAAATCTTACTCCTCTTATCTTTCTCTTTAAGTGTGGAATCTTGCCAGTTAATATCTTTTTTTTTTTATCTTTATTTTAACCTTTTCCAAGGACAATCAACCCTTTCCTAGAGGCAAGATGCCCAAATAATCTTTATTTTCCAAGGAGAATCAACCCTTTCCCAAAGATAAGATACTTAAATAATCTTTTTTTTTTAAACCTTTTCCAAGAACAATCAACCCTTTCCCAGAGACAAGATGCCCCCAAAAGCCATGTATTTCAAAGCTCTTAATAATGGTTTAATATCTCCTTTGGTCTTTCACAGCCATCTGTTGTTTGATGGAAATCCCCTGACTTTAAATTTCACTGCTCAGTGGGCCACAAGACCTTCATGCATCTGACCTATGTAATAATTATTTCTTACAGCTTCATAATACTACTGCTACAATTGTTTATTATATATTGAATAAAAACACTCTGACAGATATTGTTGTGATCAAAGATTATGAGGGCACATTAAATAAAATAAATAAATAAATAAATAACGGTGTGCATGGATAAATCATTTATAATAAACACCGGAATATTCCATTGAAAAAATAACTACCAAAAAATCCCAAACAAACAACAATTTTCTATTTTCATTTCATGGTTGATTTCAGAGTATACTAATTATATTACGATAAAATAGATTATATACAATATTAACTATAGTAAATGTAACATTTTATCTTTAGAAATATCTGTAGCATGAAGGTGGATCTCATCAGTATTCCTCAGCAATCTTCTCACGATTTCTATGCACTGTTTTTAAAGATAACATTTCACTCTCCATCAAGGAATTACCCTCACAGAATACAAAGCAAAAAAACATTGTAAACTTCTGTTAGGGCCAGATTTACTAACAGTATGCGCCAGCGCAAACCCTCTTTTGTCGTTAAAAAAACTACTGTCAGGATTCACTAAAGACATGCAGTGAAAAATTATCGCTGAAAAGGCGTGCACAGGGTTATTTTTGTGGCTGACCTTATTGCATATGCATTTGTAGGAGTTTCCCTTTCAGATGCAAAATTTATGGGAGGAGAGTATTTAAATGAATCATGCAAGGTGATTTACGAAGGTTTGTGCTCATCAGTTTACTGGCGCTTGCGCCATTATTTACCACCCAATAAAAGCACGTCTTAAACCAGATGCTAATTTGCGCTGCCTTGGTAGATTGTGTTGGTCATTATAGAAATGATCCGGCTGCGTTTGTGTTCATTCATTTGCGCGTCATCAGTAGATCACGTGCAGAATCAGTAGTTTGCGCTTTTTTGAAATTGCGCTCTCACGCTAATTTAATTTCACGCTAAAACTTATTGTCTATTATTATTTGTAGTGCATAATGTTTGTCAAATGATAATTTCAGAGGACTGGAAAACCACTGGATCTGCAAACCTTGGAACCTGGCCCGCGGTCTGGACACACACATTACGAACAACCTCCACTATATAATCAGACAGCGAGAGAGCACACCAAAGGTATACATACACACACACAAGACTGCTAGTTATCACACTTTCTGTACTGAGTCTGCACTTTACATAGAATTACATAGAAAGTACCGCTTGAGAGTTGTCACATTGAACATTTTAGCCGAGTTTTCACCGCAGGAAATTTCCCCAGGAACTAGGGACTTTGGGGTGGTACTCTGTGTGTTTCGACCACAGGAACCAAGGTCTAAATGAAGTTCCGGGTAATTATTTCCCCCTCAGAAAGTCCCTGCTCGCGAGGTAGTACTTTTTCAAATTTTAGGAACTTTCGGGGTGGGACTTGCTGATTGGTTGAGTCTTCACAGCATTTTGATTGGTTGACTCCACAGAGCAATAAGAGTTGTTTGCTATTTGAATCAACAATGGAGTTTTAAAAATACGACCGATGGTTATAAGCTTATATGCAGAGGACGAAATCCAGCGGGAACTGGAAATTTGCACGCAGTCTGACATCACCAGACTAATTTGCCTAATCTTCACGATACTTTTTAGACCACAATGGAAACGCAGACAGCAACAGGTCTGGGGGAAGAAAGTTCCTGGGACAAATTGTTCCGGGTAATTTCAGTAGAAACCCGGCTCTGGTCAACATTTGCTCACCCTCATGTTGTTACAAGGTTGGGGGATGTGTTGGCATGTATACATAGCCTAACAACTCACACCTTTGAACTGTTATGGAGTCTGCTGAAGACTTTTGAAAAGATATTAGATTTTTCATCAGCTGAACAATTGCCATGTTGTTAAACAACAGAGCAAACCATTGAACACACTCTTAAAAGTTCAATTTGCCATGGTCCATTGAAAGAGCAGCACAAAAATATTGCCTGTTGTACTCGAGAAAAGAAGGCTGGTAATCAGTCATGGGGTGACTGAAGGAATGGAGGCTCCCTGTAGCCTCACATACCTTACAAAACAATTAATATTCCCTTCAGGCAGACCAAGAGAGAAAACAGTATCTTTTCTCTTCAGGGTTAAATGTCTTTTGGACCAAGCTGCAGGGCCTCAAATAACCCTAATGCACTTAAAACAAAACATGGAGATAAAACTCATACACACAGACCCAATGAAGAATGAACTGCTTCAAATTTATTGCAACTAATAAAATCACAGCATAAAATCAGCTATGCAAAAAGTTCTAACAAAAAATTAAAAGGCTCTTGCCATGCTATTCCTTTTATAATAGCATGATTCCCTGAAACTCCTTTCTGACCCACCAGGTGTTCTTTCCTTGCCGCCTACACTGTTTTTGCCTTCTCGCATTAATATTTGATGACATTGTTTTTGCTTGTGGTTTTCTCACTTCATATTTACCTTCTTGTAGAAAGATGGAAACATTTATAAACTATTTCACACTTTTTGCTCATTTGTTTATATCTATATTATAAACAAACGTCATCTAGACAGTGACTTTCAAACCAAGCAAATGATGAAGCATTTCTTTAAGCCAATAGCACTTCTTGTTTAAAGAATTTCTTACATAATTTAAAGCCACAATGTGTAACTTTTCGAGACCGCAATAGACGTGAAGAAGTATAATGTGTTAAGAGCTCACTCAAGTACTGGGAAGCTAAACCATTTAGTGCTTTGTAAGTAATTAATTAGCAGGATTTTAAAAAGTATGCAATGTTTAATAGGGAGCCAGTGCAGTGTTGACAGAACCGGGCTAATATGGCCATACTCCCTGGTTCTAGTAAGAACTCGAGCTGCTGCGTTTTGGACCAGCTGCAGTTTATTTATTAAATGAGTAATCTAGCCTTGAGGTCATGAACGCATGTACTAACTGTTCAGCATTTTGCATTGAAAGCATGTGCCATAATTTAGATATATTTTAAGATGGTAGAATGCAGTTTTACAGATGCTAGAAACGTGGCTTTCAAATGAGAGATTGGTATCAAAGAGCACACCCAGGTTCCTAACTGACGACGAGGGCTTGACAGAGCAGCCATCGAGTGTTAGACAGTATTCTAGGTTACTACTTGTGGAGTTTTTTGTCCAATAATTAAAAATTCTGTTTTTTCTGAATTAAGCTGCAGGAAATTACTAGTCATCCAATTTTTTATATCAGCTATCAGCCATTCCGTTAATCTTGTGCATTGGTAAGTTTCGTCAGGGCGTGAAGAAATATAGAGCTGAGTATCGTCAGCATAACAATGAAACTAACGCCATGCTTCCTAATGATATCTCCCAGTGGTAGCATGTACAGGGTGAAAAGCAACGGTCCTAGCACTGAGCCCTGCGGTACTCCATACTGAACTTGTGATCAGTGTAACATCTCTTCATTTACTGCTACAAACTGATAACGTTCAGATAAGTATGATTTAAACCATGCCAATGCAATTCCACTAATGCCAACATAATTTTCGAGTCTATTCAAAAGAATGTTGTGGTCGATTGTATCGAATGCAGAGCTAAGATCGAGTAACACTAATAGAGATATACAACCACGATCGTATGATAAGAGTAAATCATTTGTAACCCTAATGAGAGCAGTCTCAGTATTATGATACGGTCTAAATCCTGACTGGAAATCCTCACAGATACCATTTCTTTCTAAAAAGGAGCATAATTGTGAGGACACTGCCTTTTCTAGTATTTTTGACAGAAAGGGTAGATTTGAGATTGGCCTGTAATTGACTAATTCTGTAGGATCAAGTTGCGTTTTTTTTTAATAAGTAGTTTAATAATAGCCAACTTAAATATTTTCGGTACATATCCTAATGACAAAGATGAATTAATGATATTAAGAAGAGGATCTATGACCTCTGGAAGCATCTCTTTTAGTAGTTTAGTCGGTATAGGGTATAGGTTGTTTGTTTTCTTCTAAGAGAGTCGAGAAATAAGCAGATCTAGCAGTTTTTTTCTATAACCAAACTTGCACCTGCAAGTTTTCAGGACTCACAACCGCTTTCTTGAAAAACCTGCGTTGTGTGAAAGGAACCTAGTTGTCTGTCACTCATACAGTGTGAGAGAGCCACTCTGCACTGCACAAACGTGTGTGTACTGTGTGTTGCGGGTTTTCATATGTGGTTTTGGTAACTTACAGTGACGGAGATATGTGCTGTGTGTCATCTGAAGGTTTTAGATCCAGTTACTGTTTTCCACCACAGCAGCTCCCGTCAATTTTTTTATACTACACGCGACTCAAATGCTCCACTCTCCACCCATATAAAAGCTGCTGTCTGTTAATGAAGATTTGATAAATGAACTTGTGGCTCGAATGGACATTGGTTACTGGTAAAATAATATGGGCTTGACTCCCATTGCACGTTTATAAGTAAACGTTTCGAGACTCACCTGTAAGTAAATGCTGTTGTCAATTCTAACAATGTGTGAACAAAGCCTATGTGTCTGAAGTGTGATTTGATGTACATGTCTGTGAAAATTGCAAAAGCAATGACATCTGATGACATTAGTTATGTTCCTTCAGGTCTTAACCTGTGTGTGTCTCTCTCAGGTGGTGAGCAAGTATTTGGAGGACCCCGTGTTGTTTCACCGAGACGAGGTGGGCATGGTGAAGTTTGACATCCGCTACATGGTGTTGCTGCGCTCTGTGGAACCTCTGCGTCTTTATGCATACGATGTGTTCTGGCTGCGTTTTGCTAACAAGTAAACCTCCACACACATTCCACATCCTTTCGACATATCTGATATCTTTGTCCAGAACAAATCATATAAATGTCATGTGGCTAAGTATATAATTGCAGTTGAAATAGCTCAAAAACAGTGGGAAACCAGGTTACCTAAAGGACAGGGAGATAACAGAACTTTGAATATCCTGACGCTTACCATGTGTTGCTGATTACCAACAGGAATTTAGCTTGACGAATGAGAAAACATGAAAGAATGAAAGTATAAAGGTATTGGGAAATAAGAATGTGATATATTTGATGGTGTCATGATATCAGCAAACCTGTTTCTATGCATTTGCGTTAATCATACAACACCATGTTCGCATATTTTCATACATCACTGCATTACAATGCTTGTCTTTCTGTCCAGACCGTTCTCACTGGATCACTTTGATGACTATCAAAAGCACTACACGGTGATGAACTATGCCGAAGATGTGCAGCTCAAACAAGTACAAAAACTCCGCTTGGCCTGTATGCTTAGGTCTGTAGAGTTGATCTCAGATGACCAATGTTTATGTTTCTCATCAGATTCACTATGATGAATTCATCCCCATGTTTGAGAGCCAGTATCCACAGTATCCATGGAAACAGGTTGAGGTATGGCTTTATGCACTTCAAATTTATCATACGGTGGTCCTGTTTTTTTGTTTTAGGATTCGTTACACAAACAGATGTCTTATACTTCTCTTTGTCAGTTTTCTCGAGTAAAACTGAATGTATTAAAGTCCCCCTGCTGGCAATAATTTTATCACTTAAAACTCATCTTTGATAATCACAATGACATATTTAAACGTTTTTATTCCAGTGAAAATATTTTCTTCATTCCTTAAAATAGCTTGAATGTAACGTTACACCCTTGCGTCATTTAGTATATGCGGAACATGAATATGCAAACTAGTCCCCGCCTCCACTCATTAGCCGCGATATTCCACTCAGTATTCCACTGTCGGGCCAAAAGCAAGCATGCTAGTGTGTGCCAGGTCCAGTTGCGTTTCCACTCACTTCCGGGGCTTGTTTGGGCTTTCTCAGGGCCTCCTTGGGGCCAAAGGCCAGTGGTTTTTGGCCCGCACAATATATTAGTCCAAAGTGGGCTGATTGGGGCTCGAGGAGTTGTCATGAACAAAGGCAGTGTTTATCTGAGTCAGGAGAGGTTCAACACAGCTGTGAATTTCCCATGTTTTCTTATCAGGCTACCAGCTAACCTCAACATTTTTAAGACATTTAAAACAATTTTCAGCTCACTTTAAGTACAGAGCTACTTTGTGGTGGAAAATATAATATGAGAAAAATGCTTTTGTGTTCTCTCACAAAATCTTGCGTTTGTTCGCAAAATGTTTTCTGCTCCCCTGTGAACCTGCATTTGCTTGCAAAACCTTTTGAGCTCTTAGCGAGCGAACACAAAGTTCCTCGGCGGAACACAAAACATTTACAAATAATTTTTACCTCCATCTCTCTTTTTTTTCCTTCACCATGTCCCTTTAGGAGCTCCGTACTTTAAGACATTCGCGAGTGTGTTAACTTCTGATTGCTCTCCACTGGGGATTCTGATCACGGTATGAGTCAGAAATATATTTATATGCAATGCTAAAGGCTTGCAATAGTAAATACACAAATGATTATGGAAAATACCAGACCGCTTGAAGAACTTAGACAAATCATATATGATTATAATTGTGTATTTATTTGATTTTATGTTTCATCTGTATCTCCCCTGTGCCTTACTGGACTTGTGTCATAAATATATGTCATAAATTGTCATATATCATACATTTCATAAAACTCCTGTTTTCAGTCACACCAACTCTGACAACCTGATCCACTCGGTTAACTGTAGTAAACGCTACACAATGGCAAGTGGAAATATTGGTTTAATTGCAAGAGCACCCTCTTGTGTGTAAGTTACGTTGTAGAACAAAACATCAAAGTATCGTCAAGTTACTATTGTGTTCCCAAGTATATTGCATTGGCACAATTCGATTGCAGATGTTTTGCGCCAATTTCCCAGGAAGTGACGGTTTTGTTCCCTTGAAAACACGGTATGGAAACACTGCTTTATTAGTAAATGTTTTATGTGATATTTCAATGTTGCGCATAAGTTAAATTCACAATTTTGTATGGAAATGTAGCTAGTGGTTTTAGCTGCCTGCCTGCTTGAGTCAGTTTGGATATGACAAAGAATAGAGAGGAAGAGAAACAAACACAACTCTCTCTCAAGGTGAAGTTAAACCAGACAGCTCTACAGTATCTGCCTTTTTCCCAAAACACTAAAGATTTTGGTGAACTTTCACCCATTTCTTTCTTCAATAGAATGTGAGATTAACTTCTTCCACAGGGAAGAGACTAAAGGGGTCCGTCTGACCTATGTGATCTTAAGCATTTAGATCATCAGTGAACGTGAGATTATGTGCATACTTGAGTGTGTGTCTGTGTGTAAATTGTTATAGCACTTAGAAGAGGCAAATTAATCAAAAACAACTGATTAAATCACATCGTCTTATACATTTTTTAATACTCAATAAAGGATCAATATTGATTAATAACTGTTGATTAATTATGGATAAAAAAAGTGAAGGACCACCATCAGTCACACTTGCTTAAACACGTCAAAGTTGTCACTCTTTGTTATTGCTCATCACTCAAGATCGACACACACATACAGACAGAACAACATCTATGGCCAGCACTTTCACCGTATGTAAGCAGCTTTAATATTTGTTCTTCTTTTGAATGTTGTTTGTTGCAGGCAGATGTCTTTAAAGCATTCTCGGAGCTCTTCCAAGCAGCTTCCTGCCGCCCTGCTCCATACGGGGTCTGTGCGTACCCCTCCTCCAGAGCCATATACGCCATTGACCTCATGCTAAAATGGGACCAGACAGTGGGAGGTATATTCTGTAAACGGTCAAAACACACTCCATAAAGTCAGTTTAGAACACCTTTTACTTTGATTTTTGTTTTGGAGAGAAGTTCAACAAAAAAGGAATGATGGTGATGTTGTTTTTTAGCCTCTTGTGCACGTGGAATCGGCAGACAATAAATCCACAGTGAGATTTTAATAGTGGTAACATAATGGACGAGAACAAAACATAATGACCCATACCAAGCCTAAATAAAGAGCGAGGACATGTGTCATGGGAAAAGAAGTGGGACGTACTTGTATGTGAAAATGCAAAGGAATAACATCAGTTAAATTGCATGACTTGTATCATTTGTTTTTGTTTTTTTTCTTCAGGAGAACGTGTGATGCAGCCTCAGATACTGGAAGTGAATTTTAGCCCAGACTGTGAGCGGGCCTGTCGTTATCATCCCAGCTTTTACAACCACATGTTTCAAACACTGTTCCTGGATCAAATAGAACAGTGTCCAGTCACTCGGATTTTATGACCAACCTGAATTCCAGCACTAAAATAACGTCTCGACGTTAACCATGAATAAAGATGTCTAAAGTCTGTTTAATACAGTGTTTATATCATCAAGTTGCTGTGGTCTGTGTAGCAGTTACACAGGTGAATCACTTGCGTGTGGATGTATGGATTTTTCACTCCTGAATCTGTTAACTTCTAAATTAAAAACTCTGTATAATGAACAGAAACAGAAGGAAATGAAGCAAAGTACAAATGTTAATGATAATGTTTGTTTGTCTGTATGATTGTAGATTTTGGCCGTTAATAATTGTTAGATCACTTCTTTTGGCCGTGAAATACTGTCGTCAAGCTTTCTTTAACGTTTATTTTTCAGGCATCAATATATATAGCTTACTCCTTAAAAGAAAATACACAAAGCTTTTATACATTTTCAAAGTTTGGTGTAGGGATCATGCAATAAGAACATGCATTACATTATTTACAAGTCCTTTTACGGAAAAGAAAACGTGTCCTGTAATGGGATATTCCCTCCTGGATCTCCATTCCATCCTGCTTTCCAAGATTAAATATATGCATGCATGCAGAGTACATGCATGCATATGCAAAGAACATATATAGGAAAGAGAGGTGAAAGTTCAAGCTGAAAGCATATTTTATTGCAGTAATCATAGGAAAACTGCCTCCATAACTTCTAAATGTTTAGATGAGACCAAAGGCTCAAGGTTTTGCTGGTTAGTGCGAACAGGTGAATATACCATCTGGTTGCAAAGAGCATTTTTCTCCATTAAACCACCATTTACGTGACTTATAAACGTGCTATATCTACAGAATTATTGCAAAAAAGTTGATATATCCACTGATATCTTGCAATGCCGATTCGACTGATTCACTGAAAAGAATCGATTCAAATGACTCCAAGTTGAGTCGGACATAAAGTAGGTAACAATTTGCACAGTTCTTTGTATGTCAATGGAGGTATCCTACTTATATTTCATCTGCACATTTCCAGTATTACCTTCCTTCAGTATATTTCTATTAGGAATAAAATATTTCCAACTATTTCATTTTTAAAAAAAATTAAGTTCAGTTGTTCCTATACATTTATACTTGGTTATGCAAGTCATTTCAACTTAAATTAGGCCTATATTAAACTGACTTCGTGTTGAAATTGTGTTGAATCTCATTAATTAAATGTATTAAATTATTTCAATGTTAAATGTAAAAACATAACTTGATATGACTCATATTTTTACAGTGCATGGTATATGTTTGTAGAATAGTTTGTGAAGCACTTTGTCTCCGTAGGGTAAAAGGGCATTTGGCTGCTTTCTTGATTTAGTCTCTCCCTAGGGTATGCTTTATGTGTTGTATTATCCTACTTATATTTCATCTGCACATTTCCAGTATTACCTTCCTTCAGTTTATTAAAAAAGTTTGGTACTTATTTACTAGATTATTATTCATTTGTAATCATTATTAAAAAAGTATTTTTCTATAATCACTTTTTCGTCTGACTGGATCACACTGCATCAAAAAGTAAATAAAGTGAAGGTTAAAATAAAAAATTCTCGAGTAAAATAGAAACGCATATTTACATATAACGGTGTGGTTGCATCGATTCGTGAACACGAATAATCATGCGCTGATCTATCCATCGTGTAAAATACCCGTCAATGTGCAATCCTGCGGGTCATAAGCATATTAAAGAGCAATTGACGGCAAAAGGGCGCCAGCACTAATGATAATTGCCCCTCGTTCACACTTCAAATGGTTGAGATGATCGCACATTGCCAGGCTGAACAATGTTGCGCCCAACCCCCATTGAGACTCACAGGGCCTGCAGGAAAAAGACAAGCAGAGGCAGAGTAACATTAATCACTGCCAGCTGCAACCTGGAAACATGCATGTGTTAAATACGTATTTCTATAAAAGCATGCATCACAGAAGTTATCATATCCTTTGCTAATTCAGAACTTAAACATGTTTACTTGTATTAAAAGTTAGCCTACTATTAACAAAACGTAGGCTATTATAAAACTATAGGCTATACATGGTTTAAAAATGGTTGTTGTCTGCTGCAAATGCATCAATATGGTGAATTTGAAATAACTACTCCTTCCTTTCTCCAAAAAGCCAGTTCCTGAGTGACATCATCCTGCAGGAACTTCTGGTGGGACTACAGTATAGGCCTAGTATATTTCTATTGGGAATAAAATATTTCCAACTATTTCATTTTTTTTTTTTTTGTATTAAATTCAGTTGTTCCTATACATTTATACTTGGTTATGCAAGTCATTTCAACTTAAATTAGGCCTATATTAAACTGACTTCATGTTGAAATTGTGCTGAATCTCATTAATTAAATGTATTCAATTATTTTAATGTTAAATGTAAAAACATAACTTGATATGACTCATATTTTTACAGTGCATGGTATATGTTTGTAGAATAGCCTTTGTGAAGCACTTTGTCTCCGTAGGGTAAAAGGGCATTTGGCTGCTTTCTTGATTTAGTCTCTCCCTAGGGTATGCTTTATATGTTGTATTATGCCCTTTTGACATGTGTTTTTAAAAAATAGATTAGTTGGCAGTGCGCCACCATTAAAAAGAGGACAAGAAGGTTAATAAATAACTGGAAAAATGGATGGGCTTAAAGAAAAAAACAGGATGTACGCTCATTTAGGGAAAGAGAAAGCTGCTGAGATTGTCAGCTGGCTTCTCGGCTTTGTTGACTGAATCAATGATCTTTAACGTGTTGAACTTCTTGATTTTGTTGGGGTAAAAAAAGCCTACAACAACAGCACAAACAAGAGCAAGTAGAGGCCGGATTAAATGCATCTCGATGGATCCTCAGGAAACCTGATTTAGGTGCACAGGGCTGAAGAGAAAGCAGTATATGCTAAACCGTGTGAGCAGACTTGTGAAGGACATTGTTTCCAATTGTATCACATGCATCTAGCCTGCCATACAGAGGGTTGCATCAAAATCACACTTTAGATATGCATTACACATAGTATGCTAATTTCATGTGTAACAAGATTCAATGTTAACAAAGCTAAACATTTTTACCTCACAGAAACATTGAATCTGTTTACATTCTGTTCTGTGACATAGGCTATGTTTGAGAACATGACATGTTTAATGCAGCACGTGACACAGGATAAGACGAAAGAGCATGACATAACATTTTTGCAAACTGAATTGTCTCCAAACGCATGCATGCTGGGTGCATGTTTGCACATGTTTATTAACAGTGTTGAAAGAAGCTAACAATATAAAACAATGAGAAACAAATGACTTTACTTAGGCTACATGTGGAAATTTACATAAGCCTGTGTTTTTTCATAGGTGATAAGTGATTGGGCGGAGGATGTCTTAAGACAGCCCCTTATTTTGTCACGCACTGGCATCTGCACATGTGCAAGGCTCGCGCCCCCAGAACGCGCAGCGAGCTCCGACGGCTCTCGCCTCTTTAAACTTTAAAACCAAGAGCTTCTGGGATTCTCATGCGGATTAAGTCTTTGTTTCGAAAAGGAGACATTTGGCGACCCAAAGCGGACACGGAGTCGATGTCGGATATGCACTTTAAATTGTGAGTTTACTAAGTTACACGGGGTTAGGAAAGTGCAAACTTAAATGAGGTGTCTGTGTAAATATATTCTAGACGGCTAGTTTGTTTTCTGGAACTGTTATCTTTTTTAAATCCATCCGTGGGTTGTTTTGGTGAGCTGCATGCATTTCTTGCATCTTCCTGCATTTATGCATTGCCCACACACTTAACAAGTATGGGGAGTCGTTTAACATGTAATCATTTTAACTAATTAACTAGTATACATGTTTATGTTATAGAGAGTAGTTTCTTAAAATCAGTATTCGATGCAAGCGGTGGTGTCTGTCTCACGAGCCCGGGTAAAACAAATACCGTAAATACCTTTTTTTTCTTTTTTTTCTTTTTTTCTTTTTTTTTTTTAACCGCAGTTTACCGTAAACTGAGACTGAGTTGAGCAGATTACTTGCAAATGTAGTCCGTTACTGATTACAAATTACTTGACGAAATTGTAGTTAGTAATGTAGATTAATATATTCGGACTAATTTTTGATTATATTTGACCTAGCTAACTTGCTTATTGTGTATCTTATTGATAAATGTTTTTTTTTTTATTAACAACATGAAATGCATTAAGCATTACTCTGGCAGGGTTTCCCAAACTGGGGTTAATGAAAGAGCTGCAAGGGGGTTGTGAGTTGCTAATGATTGATTAAATCGTAAAAATGTCAAATTACCAAAATAAAGCTATTGAACACTAAAAAATATTTTATTTGTTTACCTGCATGTCAGTGTGACCATTATTCGACATCAGAGAACTGTGAACATGCAATGTGTTGTTTTGTCCACAAATTTAGAAGCGCCACAATTGTATTTACATGTCCATTTATATATTTTAAATCCAGTCAAAGCTAAATATTATGTCACACAGTATGATTTTATAGGAAGGACAATTTATAAGAGTGAAAAAAGAATTAGGAGAATCAAAACATTTTTTATAATTTAACTGCCATTGTGTGAATAAGTAATCCTGTAATCCAATAAAACGTAATATAATATAATTACAAGTACTAAAATTTTTCAAAATCTGATTATGTAATCCAGATAACATGTAATCAGCTACTACCCAGCACTGCTGATAAATTGCATGACCAAACCCATTTGTAGGCTATACTGACCTGAGAAACAAAACAATTATGTTTTATGTTCCATGAGTTAATTGGTGTTTTAGAAACGGAAGCAACAAATCACTCTTTTGAGTCAGTTCTTTCAGTCAGTCTGAGCAACGGGTTAGCAGAATTCTTTGCGATTCAGTTAGAATATTTCGGACATCTAATTCACATGAAGTTTTGGGAATAACAGTAATGTTCCAATGTCACACTACTGGAAAGTGTACTAGCATCTATTAAAAAAAATATACTCTTGAAAATATACTTCATATTTAATTACTAGTTATTAAAAAAGAAAAAGTACTAGTAACATTCAAGTAAAGGGATGCATGTTAAAACAGGCCATCTTACAATAACTGCTAAAATGCAGATGAGGGTGTTTGTAGGCTTTGTGTATAGAATGGAATGACTTCCACGTAATTACAGAAGCCTAATATTAATTGCACTGCTGAACTATATAGTTAGACAGCATTTGAAGCATGACTAATCACTGGTCAAAGGTAACAGGAATAGGGGTGTCCTATTACTATGAACAACAGCTGCCAGTGCTTGAGGAACACTGTGCATTACAACTTAGCCCAGTTTTACATTTTTGACTCTAGAGCTGTCAAAGGACATTTATATTTAATGATATCTGTAAGGTTGCAGGGACACTTTAGGCCTGACATTCAAATAAAAAGTGCATGAATTTTAAAGTGGAGTAAAGTGAACACTGACTTTTAAACCCAACATTAAACACTGAACTCTGTTAGATGTATTTCTTTATTTCTCAGTCCCGTCAGATACTGATGCGAGGTAGCCTATGTCCCATGTTAGGAAAGTGTCATATACTAAAATAAAAATATGATTTGCTAATTAGTTCACATGCATTACTTTACACACTGGTGATCAAAAGTTTGAAATAATTAAGACTTTTTAAAATTGTTTTTGAAAAAAGAATGATGAATTTATATATTTGATAAATTGCATTCAAAGCTGAATTTTCAGCATCATACTCCAGTCCTAAGTGTTACTTAATCCTTCAGAAATCATTCTAATATGCTGTATTTTTCATAAACATACAAATCTTTACACTCTTTTCCACAATTGGAGCTCTAGTCCATAAAATGACAGATATGAAGCATGAAAGGACAAATATTATAACCATTAGGAAGGCACCATAAAACAGCCCATGCTCTCAGGGTTTAGGCACCCTTGGGGTAAAAGTACAGTTGATCATATGTCTCTAGACCATACATGATGGAAAATTGTCGATTATAGACACACACGTTATACTTATGCGAAACAGTATCTAAAAGAAGTGGCTCTTTGCTCTACTATACTAGACATTTTCTCTGTAGACATGGCACTTAATTTGTATTTTAACACTTTAAAGAAAAACAATTTGTTCTCCTGTGGTTTAGTGGAAACCTTTAAAACGCTTGCTCAAAGTCTGCAGAAAGTCACGTGAACAAAAGATCAACATAAGTCAACAGTATAGATGCATCAAGAAAATGAAAAGACTTTATACCGATATTTCAGATTATACCATGATGAATGCAAGAATATAGGCTATTGTTTCTTTAAGATATGATTAATAAAACACAAACAAGAAGGTCATTTCAGTCAGGAATGCACAGCTGTGGGAAGGGAAGCTGTGTTCAAGCTTCTTCAAAGTTTGTCCATGCATCAGCTTCTTCAATACACGAAAATAGCATGCGTTGTAAAAATCATCTGATGAGAATAAACATTACCTCATATAAAGAGAAAATGCATATAGTAAGAATAATGACTATATCAGGTTAATCTTAGCTTACTGTTTTCAAGCTTACACACATACAGGCTATATGGTGATTTATTATTATAACTAACAATAAAAAAGAGGAAAATAGACCTGCTGAGTTTAAATTTATCTTCTAAATATCTGAATACACTGAATACACTAAAATAGGTTTCTTAAAGGTGAAATGGGTCATTTTAACAATTGCAAAAGTAATAGGTGTGTTGAAGCTGCGCAGACCGATCGGTGTATGACATCAAAGTACTGCGAGAGCGATTCGAAAATATATATATAATATATAATATGGATCTAATACACAGACAAACCGGGCCCATCCCCAATACCCATATGCAGCCTCCAACACAAGCTGATTGTTACTTCAACAAAGAAATGCATTGTAGATGAAGGACTAACAGGACAAAAAAGAGATATTATGGTAAAATCAGAATTGGGCCAAAATTGTGGTCGACCATCTTTTGAACTGGAAGTCATGGAGCTAAATGTTGCTTCACCGACATGCGTTGTGGATGAAGGACTGACAGGACAAAAAAGAGATATTATGGTAAAATCAGAATTGGGCCAAAATTGTGGTCGACCATATGGAGCCGTCTGCTCTCTAATCACTCTTGTGGTACTTCAATGTCATACACTGATCTGAAGTTGAACACACCTAATTACTTTTCAAACAGTTTTCTAGAAAACCCCTCCCCCCTTTCCAAATGCATATCAAGTAAACATTCCTTTTGATTTTTTTTTTTTAATGTTATGTGACCTGATTTCCATAATTACTTTAATTAACATATTTTTCTTTGTTTAGAACACTTATTGCGTAACTCCGCAAAAGAGCAACGGCAGCAGCCATTGGGGAACCTTTAAAATGCAGGGATTCACCTGGAGTTCAAATCAACTTCCCCCGCCAAATTACCAAGAACATGTACCTCAGTACCAAGAACGACCTCCACCTCAGTACCAAGAACGACCTCCACCTCAGTACCAAGAACGACCTCCACTTCATTACCATGAACAATTCCCGCCTAAGTACCAAGACGTCAGGAATGAACAATCCAGTATGTTCCAGGGACAGTACAACACCCAACTTTATACCACATCACAGACCAGATATACCAATGGACAACAAGATGCTGATTTTCGACCAAACTTTAATGGATATAATACACAGACAAACCGGGCCCATCCCCAATACCCATATGCAGCCTCCAAAACACAGCAGCACTACCCACCTGAAAACCCAAACACAAATGGGTATTATGCCCAATTTGACACTCAATCAAACGTTTCCTCCCCACAGAACTACAGAAACACAGGCCACAATCAAGCTCACATGTACTGGTCTCCACAATCAGACCATGGCAGCTCTGTGGGTAACAGGGGTTGGAAATTTAACATGTACAACAATGGCAGCTCTTGTTCCGTGAGCAACCAGCAACTTCAACCTGTTAGAACGGCTCCTCGTCATCATCAACAACAGTTCTCTAGACGACACTCAGGCAAACAACATAAGCACCACCGGACACAAGGATGCCACCCAAAATCCACTTCTCGGGCCCAGAAAAAAGGAGTTTCCCAGAAAATTTCCAAAAATCAAGCTCAGAGCCAAACTGCGGCCAGTAATACCTCATGCAACTCTACAACACCACTTTCTGGTGCACAGAGTGGCACTTCATTGCCTTCCAATAACTTAAACCAAAGTCCTGTTAACCAAAACCAGACAGAACTGAGGTCAAATGAAGGTCCAGATGTATCGACAACCCAATCTCAGAATAATCAAAGCACTGAGCAACAGTCTCAGGGCACAAACAGTGGGACATATAACGTTAACGAGACACCGCAAATCACACAGATCAATGAAGCCCAGCCTCAGTCCCACGCTAGATTTGTTCAATCGCTAATATATAGATTACTTTGTACAAAGGACAATGAGCAGGCAGGTACGCAGCAATCAGATGAACGAATTGCACATCACAACACTGGTTTGGAACAGTCGGAGGTTTGTGCAACCAACAGGACTGACCATTATTCAAAGAAACCTTTTTCTGACCCTAGTGCACAGTGTACAGCTGAACCCCCAAGTAAAAGAATCAAGTGTGCTGTGGTTCAGAGAGACTATTGGAACAAAGACAGAAGTGATTTTGGAGTGCAATCTGTCCGGTCTGGTACCCATCAGACAGGTGGCAATGAGAACAGACCTAAAGGAATCAGTCAACACATCATACAGTATAGTACGGACCCAGCGGACTGTCTTGAAGCGGTGTTTGCACTACAGAAAGTCTCTCAGCAAGTTCACAAGGCCATAGCCATCGTTCCACCCATTTCCCAGCAGACCTCAAACACTGCACCGATGGCTGATACCAGCCCAAAAAAAGCTGACAGTCCACCGTTAAAGATTGATTCCGTCTGGTCACTTGAGTCTGATGCACAAAAAATGACAGATGACAAGTTGCCTGAATCCCCCTCACCAACGGCTCAACAGGAAGAGAAAAGCCTTGAAATTGAGAGTACAAGCAACATTGCAAACTCTTATATATGCTCTACTATCACTACAAGTACTGATATATGCTCTGCTAACCCTGCTCTACTAGTTGAATGTCAAAATAATGTTCAGCAAGGTGACTGTGATTCAAGTAACACATCATTTGACTTGTCCAGTGTGCCAGTGGTTAAGTACACACTGGGGAATCTAATGGACTCAGTAAAGTCTTTAGAGCTGATGGAATTATCATCCGGATATCCAGAGAAATCTGAGAGCCCTGTGAATACGATCTTGAAACTCTATTGGAATGGGAATAAAGTCCATCTTGTGGAGAAATTGTTCTCATTTAGAAAGGAGTTAGGGGAGCTGTCATCTGTAGAAATCGTAAGGGATTATGAGTCTGTAGTATTTGAAAGCATCGAAACCGAAAACCTAAAGAAGCTAGCTCATTGCGAAATTCTCAGCAATGAGATGTATTCATCGTCTGAGGAGTTCAGGTCTTCTTGGTTAAATGTTGATGGACAGCCAGCTGATATTGAAACGGTGCTTTCAGAACCACTGTTGGATGACACAACTGTGATCGAGGTGCCATCACAGTTACTTTCTGATAACACTGTTGTCACTCTGGCCAATTTAGGTGTGAATTCCCTCAAAGACCTGCCAGAGGTTTCATCGACTGAGAAAGATGTAAATCCAGACATGTGTAGTCCAACAGCTCTTTTCACACCCCAGTCAGGAAATGACAGGGAGGAAATGGATGCAGAAAACAATGGGCATTCATATGCAGGCCTGTCTAGAATAAAATTTCTGAGCAGCGTCCCCAGTGAGAAAGGGCCGTATCTGAGCAGCGTCACCCGTGGGAAAGGGACATTTCTGAGCAGCGTCTCCAGTGAGAAAGGGATGTATCTGAGCAGCGCCGTCAGTGAGAAAGAGGATTTCAAGAAACAAGAGGACATCAAACAAAACCACAATTTTAACACACAACCTTCAGATAATTCCCCATTAGCAGAAAGATCTACAGAGAAACGTACAGACTGCAGCAATAAAGTAGAAGTATTCAGACAAGATAATTCTGAGCAAACACGTCATAATGTATCTGTGTCAGATTTACTTCCTCTGAGCCCTGGAGACAATGTTTCAGATGGTGTAAAAAACTGTGAGGTGTCTCTTTCTACTGAGACTCTTTGTATTTCCAAGGATACATGGCAGATAGAAGATATTTCTGATGATGAAAATCGAGGCAATAAGGAGGCTCTTAATAACTCCTCAGACATCGGCCTGGTAGAAGATCTTTCCGATCATGAAAATACTGGAAATAAGAAAGTTCTTCCTAACTCCTCAGACATCTGGCTGGTAGAAGATATTTCAGACAATGAAAATACTGGAAATAAGAAGGTTCTTCCTAACTCCTCAGACATATGGCAGGTGGAAGACCTCTCTGATGATGAAAATCCAAGCAATAAGGACACTTGTAGTAACTCCTCAGACATATGTGTGGTGGAAGATGTTTCTAATGATGAAAATTCTAGCGATGATTCCTTGTCAATGGAAATCACAGTCCTATCATCTGAAGATGCTAAAACGTTTTTCCAGGAGTTGGAAGATGAACCTGAATGTGGCATCAAAACAACTACATCAAATTTTGATGGCCCAGATCTTGTAGCTTGCTTTGATGTACCCAGTCAGCCTAACTATGATATTTGCTCTCTCTGTGCTTCCAAAATTAAGATATCCAATTCCACTAATGTGACAGACAGTGATGCTGATCTTTTCTGCCCACAGTGTTGGGAACAGGCACCATTGCTGGAGCTAGAAGAGGAGCCATGCTCTCCTATGACAAATGAGGCTGATGTACTGGGCTCCCCTGCTAAATCAAACAAACAAGGTCTACATTGTAGTCTGCCATGTGTTAAACTGGAAGTCAAGGATCTAGATGTGGCTTCAAAAAAGGAATACATTGTGGATGAAAGGCTGACAGGACAAATAAGTGACCATATGGTAAAATCAGAACAGGGACAAAATTCGCCATCTCTTGAACTGAAAGTCAAGGAGCTGAATGTTGCTTCACCAGAGACGTGCATTGTGGATGAAGGACTGACAGGACACAAAAGAGATCGTATGGTCAAATCAGAACTGGAAGAAAATTGTTGTTCACCATGTGTTGATTTGAAAGTCAAGGAGCCAACTGTTGCTTCGCTTAAGGAAAGTATTGGGAATGAAAAACTGACAGGACAAAAATGTGACGGCATGGTCAAATCAGAACTAGGACAAACCCATTGTCCACCATCTCTTGATCTAAAAGTCAAGGAGCTGATTGTTACTTCAACAAAGAAATGCATTGTAGATGAAGGACTAACAGGACAAAAAAGAGATATTATGGTAAAATCAGAATTGGGCCAAAATTGTGGTCGACCATCTTTTGAACTGGAAGTCGATGAGCCAACTGTTGCTTCAACAAAGAAATGCATTGATGAAGGACTGGAAAGACAAAAAAGTAAAAGTTTGTTCAAATCAGAACTAAGACAATATTGCAGTCCACCATCTCTTAAACTGCAAGTCAAGGAGCTAAATGTTGCTTCACCAGAGACGTGTGTTGTAGATGAAGGACTGACCGGTCAAAAAAGAGACCGTATGGTAAAATCAGAACTGGGAGAAAATTGTTGTCCACCATGTGTTGATTTGAAAGTCAAGGAGCCAACTGTTGTTTCGCTTAAGGAAAGTATTGGGAATGAAAAACTGACAGGACAAAAATGTGATGGCATGGTCAAATCAGAACTAGGACAAACCCATAGTCCACCATCTCTTGATCTAAAAGTCAAGGAGCTGACTGTTACTTCAACAAAGAAATGCATTGTAGATGAAGAACTGACCGGACAAAAAAGTGAAAGTTTGTTCAAATCAGAACTGAGACAAAATTGTAGTTCAGCATCTCTTCAATCGCAAGTCAAGGTGCCAAATGTTGCTTCTCCAGAGGAATGTATTGCAGATGAAGGGCTGACAGGACAAAAAAGTGACAGTATGGTAAAATCAGTGACACAGAAAGTGCCTGAAATTCAGAGGCTAGCTGAACAGGAGATTCAACCAAATAAGCAGAAAAATGATTTGACAGAGAAAAACAGATTAGCCAAGCCCCAACCGCTCTTGCAATGCAACAAACCACCTTCAAAAAAATCTGCTTTTTTAAAGCATAAACTAAAATCTGGTAGCACGAGTACTGGTTCTGATGATTCTGTGCTTTTCACTCCAGATATTGTGGTTAAAAAGAACTTTCCACAAAAGAAGAATCTCCCCAAAAAACGTGGTGAGAGTCAGGACTGCAGAAAGGTGAAAAAAGAACACAGGCAAGCAAGAACCTCGCCTCACCATAGAGAAAACCCACAGACAGTTACAGAGAAAGTGCTCAGTCATTCAAATGACACGTCACCATCAAAAAAGTTTGAGCTGCATGGTATTCTGTCACTGAATAAAACCAAAACTGTGCCAAAGAAAGTGAGATTTGACTTGTATGGATCCAATAGAGAAAAACCGATCTATGCTCAAGAGCGGCATTTTTCAGCCCCCACTACCTTAACAGTCTCTGATACTTACAATGACTATAGCGATGTGCTTTCTGCTAAACAAAAGGTTCACCACCAGTGGAGCAGCACCTTTATACCTAAAACAAAGAGGTCACCACAAGAGGGAGCACCACAGAGCAAAAAAAAACAGAAAACTCAGGACGCCTTAAAGTCAAGCATGAGTGCATTAAAAAGCCATTTGGTTCAAAGAGCCAAGCTGCTGTCCAGTAGTGAGAGAGGGACAAATCACTTTAGAAAAACAGTTTTTCATCAAAAGCTTACAAAATCACTAAGTGGCTGACCTAGTTGCTTGATTAGTGCTTTTATTATGTTTACATAAATATGTTTACACATTATAGCTGAAATGTGTGACAGTTTTTTGTTGATGACAGTGATGGATGTTTTTTTGTATTATTGAAAGCAAAATAGAAAACTTTATTTTTCTAGAGCATTATTGTTTGTAATATAGTCCACTGTATTTGACTGAAAAAATCGCAATCAGTGTTATTTTATAAGAATATTTTTTAAATAATTATTTTAAGTGTTGTTACATAGTGTAAACATTTGTATTTGGAAAAACATGACAATTTACTGGAAAGGCAGCTGTGTCACTTAATAAATCTTAAATTACATGTTTCGTGCTTCTTTGTTTTTTTGTTATTGCAGAAACTCTGTCTTAGAACATTTACCAGTAGTTTACATTACTCATTCTTTAATAACTTTATTGTACAGTTATGATCTATATGATATTTAATATATGTATTTATTTATTTTTAATTTACAACACAGTCAAGTTGGTATAGAATGACAATGGTATAATGCCATACGTTGAAATTATACAAATATAAATATATGTTGATTTGAAAATTAGGTTTTGTCCCTGTTATGGTTGAATCACAGGACCGGACACCAGTCATTTTGCCAAGAGATCTCTTATTTATGTCAGGCATAGTAGAGACATTGAAAAGTTATTGTCTCATCATGCCAGTCGTATGTGTTTCTCCATTCCTCCGTTTCTCCATCCTCCCACTCTCCCTTTCTGTCCCTGTCTTCTTCTGCTGTCTTCTCTTCTGGGGCAGTACACTCAATTTGGATGTTATATACTAATCAGAGGAACTCATAGGAAGAGATTTCCTTAGAAGGTAGAGAAACATGCGTCCTATGTTTAAAATAGAACGTTTACTTCATGCTTACATGTGGCACAATCCACTTTCCTTATGAAGAATCAGTCGACGTATACGTCATGGAACAAATGCATCAGCAGAAAACATATGCAACCTGTACACACACCTGTACCAAATATAGCTCAATCCATGTCTCTCCTTTGCACACATGTACAGACACACCCTGACTTCACAAAATACAGGTTGGGTCAGAAGCTCTTGTCTCTTCAACATATACAGGGGAGAGCGGGGCACAACCTAACGCTTTTTGACTTTCTCAGTTTGTGTAAATCCACTTGGGGTTCAGAGTATTTCTTTTTCTCCACATTAATTTCACACGTCTAGTACAATTATGTGGTTTTGTTTCATTAATACAGTATACACTTTTTTCTTGATTTACCCCAAAAGAATGGAAGTGAAATGTGACAACATGCCCCATAGGTGGGGTACTTTGTAACGTGAGGGGCACGATGTAACATTAACACATGACAGTTTAAAATGTTTCCTGATAAAAATAAAAAATATATACAATATACAAGACAAAGTAAAATATTTTGTCAATAAAATACAATTATCAATTTTTTAATAAATAAAAATACATTTTTGAGTTTGATAAACACAGCTATACAGCATAGTTCAAAACATAATAATAATTTTTGAACATTGACTCTCAGTCTTTATTCACCTTTTTCTCATGGTTTTTCAATAGAATATAATAGCGTAGTTCTAATAGGGGCTCATTGTAACGCAGTGTTATGACACACCCCACCTGCGCAAATGGGATTTAAACTGCGGCTTGTGTCTTCTGCTAGTTAGATCAGCATTAAAGAACTATCTCAACTGTTAAATAACAGATATAAGCAACTAGTAAATACACTAAGTTTCATCATGCTGGCATGTGTGTTATGACTAACCCCGCGTTAGGTTGTACCCCGCGCTCCCCATCCTTCTGAATGATTATATTATCTTTATAAAATGAATAATCTATGATAATCATTTTTATATAATCATTTCTATATTCAATAAGTGATTCAAATATAAATTTAGTCATATGTTTGCTGTGAAGTGTTCAATCATGTCTGTATATGGGCCTTGCTGACATGCAAGGGGCCTTGGTGATGATAGACTCCCTGGAGTAAGAAAATAGAGAGTTCGGGGGAGTCCCTCAACATGTGTCACCCATGTATCTGTTTCTAGCTGACATTAAGATAACAGGGGTCAAAACATACGTGACTTCACCTGTTACAGAACTGTGCCTATTTCATGTGTATTTTTCTAGAGAATAAAGTGAATATTATCTGTACTTCTTTCCGAGGATGGGAATGTATTATCAGCATGTTTGGTAGTATGTCCTGTTGATAGTTAGCTCAGGCCCTCTTCAACCTTGAAGAAGCAGCGATTCCCTAGTGCTTTTGTGTGTGCGTTGGATGCTCTGTGCAGGTCTGGCATTGAAGCTATGGGACAGTCTGGCATGCAACAACAGACCCGAAGACGCCTTTGTACGACCTCTGAGGTCACCACCGATCTAAATCTAGGAATTGTGCGACAACTATTTTGACTAATGGCGACATGCTCTCTCCATGTGTGGAAAATTGCTTAGACTATATGTGTTCTTATCCAATCAATCGGTTGGAAATTGGTTTCTTGAACATGACAATGAGTTCACTGTACTAAAATGTCACCAGATCTCAACCCAATAGAGCATCTTTGGGATGTGGTGGAACGGGAGCTTCGTGCCCTGGATGTGCATCCCACAAATCTCCATCAACTGCAAGATGCTATCCTATCAATATGGGCCAACATTTCTAAAGAATGCTTTCAGCACCTTGTTGAATCAATGCCACGTAGAATTAAGGCAGTTCTGAAGGCGAAAGGGGGTCAAACACAGTATTAGTATGGTGTTCCTAATAATCATTTAGGTGAGTATGTTATATAATGTTATAATGTTACAAATCTATTTCAAATAAATGCTGTTCTATTGAACTTTATATTCATCAAAGTAATCATGAAAAACGTTTATCACAGTCTTCACACAAATTATATTAAGCACAACTTTTTCAAAATTGATAAGAAATGTTTCTTGATCAGCAAATTAGAAGGACCATGTGACACTAAAGACTGTAGTAGGCCTAATGATGCTGAAAATTCAGTTTTCCCATTACATGAATAAATTACATTTTAAAATATATATTTTAAAATGCAACGATCACCCAACAGAAAGTGCTATACCAAAGAAACCAAAAGAATGAAAGACACGTACGGGGGCGGTTAAACAACTTGAACATGAGTGAAAGACAGGCTGGGGACCACACCTGGAACTGAACAACAGGGATGTGAGAGTGCAAAGCAGACCAGGCAAGGCAGAGACAGGTACCTTTAAGAGAGACACCTGCACATTAAAAACTGGACCACGATAACCTCAGATGAAGCAGAATGACAGAAACTGAAGTGCAGTTTTTCATCCGCTCCACTGGGCGGCGCGAGCGGGTTTCACTGTCAGCGCGACACCTTTGGGTCCTTGACGACAATGACGCTTGACGACAGTCGCTACAGCACGTGCAGATGACAGCTACTAATATCACACAACTGTACATATTTCAGCAAATAAACCTACACACAGTGCGGGACTGGAACGTAACGCTATTCACCTGTAAGTAACCGGTTGCACATAAAGATAATTTCTTTAGTTAAAATGAGTAGCTCTGTCAGGTCATTTAGGCTTTGTTTACATGCTGAAACCCCTTCAGAAGTGCATAGTTCCATTTGTGCCAAAAATGAGTCGATTACTTTATGATTTGTACTATAAATTGGTCATTGACTACAGTCACTGTCTACTTGTTCAGATAAATTAGTGATGTGTATGTTCTCTGTCAGGTAATTTTGTTTACATGCTGCTCTATTGCTGAACTCCCTCAGACCTTCAGAAGAACAAATGGCCATCTGATTTCATATACTTATTATATAGTAGGCTCGTGGTTTTTGTGTCTGTTGTTGTTGTAGTTTATAGAGTCAGTTGGAGTGTGAAGCTCTGATGTTCTGCTGCTTCATGCTTTAGTAGAGTTGCTGTGCTTTTGCTTTAAAAAACATCATATACACAGTCCAGAACAGAGCTAAAACCATGAGCAGGAAACCAGCCTTTTCAGATTACTCATGTTTATTGTGAAGGAAAGTCTCATCTTAATTATAATTGAATTAAAAGATTATTATTGATACAGCATTACTGAAGCATAATACACCCAGCATATACACTATATTGCTGAATGTTTTGGGATGCCTGCCATTACATGCATATGAACTTTAATGACATCCTATTCTTAATCCGTAGGGTTTAATATGGAGTTGGCCCACCCTTTGCAGCTATTACAGCTTCAACAAAGGTTTAGGTGTGTGTTTATGGGAATTTTTGACCATTCTTCTTTTGAGCATTTGTGAGGTCAGGCACTGACGAGAAGGCCTGGCTCGCAGTTTCCGCTCTAATTTATCCCAAACTGTTCCCACAAAGTTGGGAGCATGAAATTCTCCAAAATGTCTTGGTATGCTCTAGAGTCCAGTGGCAGCGTGCTTTACACCACTGCATCCGACGCTTTGCATTGCACTTGGTGATGTAAGGCTTGGATGAGCTGCTCGGCCATGGAAACCCATTCCATGAAGCTCTCTACACACTGTTCTTGAGCTAATCTGAAGGCCACGAAGTTTGGAGGTCTGTAGCTATTGACTCTGCAGAAAGTTGGTGACTTCTGATATTTAGTAGTGAGGAAATTTCACGAATGGGGTTATTGCACAGGTGGAAACCTTTCACGGCACCACGCTTGAATTCACTGAGCTCCTGAGAGCGACCCGTTCTTTCGCAAATGTTTGTAAAAGCGTCTGCATGCCTAGGTGCTTGATTTTATACACATGTGGCCATGGAAGTGATTGGAACACCTGAATTCAATGATTTGGAGGGGTGTCCCAATACTTTTGGCAATATAGTGTAACTAACTGTCATATTCTCATTTTTTAGATGTAGAATATTGAGTAATGTCTTTTTTTAATTGATGTTTTTCCTTACAGAAGGAATGTGTTGTGGAGCATTACATCCAGTCATCAGAAGCAGAGCTCTGAGTCGTGTGGAGAGACATCGGCTAATGATGGACTTCTGCTCATGGACAGGTAATGTATATAATGTGTGATTGTGTGTTCAACATGTAGGTTCCCATCATTTTCTTTTTGAAGGGCCTCCCCTTTGAAAAGCAAATGATGGGAACCTAAACAGGTGGGGAAGGGACGGGAAGTGAATTTTTTTTATAAATTAATTTTTTTTTTTTTTTGTGTCCAAAAGCATAACCCCCTGCTGGAGATTGTGCCGGAAGCTCCAGGGGGAGACCACATTGGTATCCCCCTCCTTTGGGCGCGCCACTCACACCACACCACACCACATTCACTCTTATCGCAGAGACCCGGCTGGGATCGAACCAGCAACCTCTGAACCCATGAGGCAGCGCTCATACCTGTGAGCCACAGATCTCTTGTCTCAACATGTGAAGGAACTTATATTTCACTGTTATCCTGAGAGTTTCCAATAAAGCAGTTAAAGTGAGATTTGAACCCGTATCTTCATCACAGCCTCGTCCTCAGAGAGTGTGTGTTTATCCACTCACCCATCATGGATCTTGTGATGGTAACTGGTTTTCAGGACATCTTGTCTAATGTGAAGAGTTTAAAGTCAGCAATAGTGGGATTTGAACTCGGGACGCTGCGACTGAAACGCAACTCGTTCTCTCCTGAGCCACTGAGACTGCAGAGATGAGGAGCGTTAGATCAGGTTTTATCCAGAGCTTTGTGTTAAATGAGGAATAACTTTAACAAATGTGGGATTTGAATCAAGACTTTCTGATTTGAAAGTGAGACGACTATCCGCTGCGCCACAGAGTCTGTGAGACAAAGGTGATGTTTTAGATTTAAACATTTAAAGTTCTTAACGTATGTTTAAGCTGGTAAAAGATGCTCATCATTGATTGATAACTCATTGACTACTCTGTCCAAAAATTAACATTTCTTTAGATTTATTATTCAATTGTGAGAAAACCATTTTTTTTATTTAGATAAGTGTCATGTGTCATGTGCAAACTGATATATACGCTAAATATACGCTATAATAAATACATTTTTTTGTATCAACTGAAATACTGATCTGTGTGATTTTGTTGTGTTCTATCTTTTTAAATAAATATATATGCCAAAAAGTCAGATGATCTAAAAGTTTACCCTCCTGTGGTGATTTGAGTGAATTACACCTCTGCATATAATGTATAATGGACTTAAATGGGATTTTTCTTCCTCTGTTCTTCTGTTAAAATACATGAAAGAACAGACTTTTACATTAAAAGGCAAACAATTATTTTCTGCACCACAGAGCTTGTGTCCAGTGTACGTGCACAAAGTAACTGAGACTCAGGCTTTGTAAAAGATGGCCACTGCATCTGTGGGATTTAAACATGTTTCTGCTTCATGATACAAAGCCTCAAATGTGATCACTATAACACCAAAGTAAAGGTCAGTTTCCCCTCCGCTCCTCTAGGCGGCAGAAGCGGTTTCACCTTCAGTCTGACTCTTCGGCTGCTTGACAACATGACGCTTGATGACAGTCACAACAACACGTGCAGATCCTGCAGATGAGATGACAGCTGTAAATGTGACTTTAACAGCACATATTCCAGCTCAACTGCTAATAAAACCGACACACAGACGGATAAAATGAGGAACCGAGTGTCACGCGACTCACCTGTAAGTAACTTTCCCCATAAAGTCAATTTCTCGTGTCAAATGACTTGCACGCGCTATAGAGCAAATCGCTCGCTAGTTGTCGCGTTTCCTGTTCAGTCTCTGAATGAATCGCCTCTGATATTCACACTATAAAGTGGAATAAGAAGGACTCGGTTGATTTTGCAGTGGTTTCTGGATTGATGTGAGAGTCAGCAGGAGTTTGTGAAGCTCTGATGTTCTCCTGCTGCTTCAGGCTTTTCTACTTCCTGTTATGACTGGAATATGAGAGGAAAACACAGCCTTTAAAATGTCATAATGTTACTACAAGCATGAAACAATAAAGTAAAGAGCAGTGACTAGACACTTCATTGTGTATCATTTCTGTAATCTTGTTCTGATGTTTTTCTTTGAATGGGGATTTAGTTTTTAGTTTTATTCTGTGTTTTCATCATTTTGTCAGTCAGTGCATAAATGGCATCATCAGAACAAAAACGAGACGATTCATACAGCATTACTGATGTATAACAGATTTCATTGCATACTTTTTTTTTTTTTTAATTCAGATGTGTTTTCTAGATATACAGTGTGTAATGATGTGTTTGTTTGTGCCGTGACTCTACAGAATCAGTGATGTGTTGTGGAGCGTAAACCCGGCCAGCAGAAGCAGAGGTCTGAGTCGTGTGGAGAGACATCGGCTAATGATGGACTTCTGCTCATGGACAGGTAATGTATATAATGTGTGATTGTGTGTTCAACATGTAGGTTCCCATCATTTTCTTTTTGAAGGGCCTCCCCTTTGAAAAGCAAATGATGGGAACCTAAACAGGTGGGGAAGGGACGGGAAGTGAATTTTTTTTATAAATTAATTTTTTTTTTTTGTTGTGTCCAAAAGCATAACCCCCTGCTGGAGATTGTGCCGGAAGCTCCGGGGGGAGACCACGTTGGTATCCCCCTCCTTTGGGCGCGCCACTCACACCACACCACACCACACCACATTCACTCTTATCGCAGAGACCCGGCTGGGCTCAAACCAGCAACCTCTGAACCCGTGAGGCAGCGCTCATACCTGTGAGCCACAGATCTCTTGTCTCAACATGTGAAGGAACTTATACTTCACTGTTATCCTGAGAGTTTCCAATAAAGCAGTTAAAGTGAGATTTGAACCCGTGTCTTCATCACAGCCTCGTCCTCATAGAGTGTGTGTTTATCCACTCACCCATCATGGATTTTATGATGATGCTTGGTTTTCAGGACATCTTGTCTAATGAGAACAATTTAAAGTAAGCAATAGTGGGATTTGAACCCCTATCGCAGAGATCCAGCTGGGATTAAACCAGCAATCTCTGAACCCGTGAGACACAGATCTCTAGTCTCAATGCGTGAAGGAACTTATACTTCACTGTTATCCTGTATGTGACCTGTCCTGTGATTTTTCAATAAACTTTCAGTTGTGTGATTGAGGTGGGATTTGAACCCAAGCCTCAATCACAGTCTTGTCACCAAAGAACATGTTTAGCCACTTGTGCCACTGTGACTTTCAGACTGAAAGTTGGCGTTTGGGCCCTGTGTTTGATATAATGCAAACAATTTAATGTTAGCAATAGTGGGATTTGAACTCAGGTCTCCAAAGACACAAAGCACAAAGTTTTATCACCTGAGCCACTGAGTCTTGGTAGGTTTTTATGTGGTTTTTCAAGGTCATTTATGTTTTAAATTAAGGTACATTATATTAACAACAGCAATCTGAACACAGGACACCTTGTTTAAATCACAGGGCTTTCTGTCTGAAGCCACTAAGCTTTATTTGGTCAGTTTGTTTTTGGAAACTGTCTTCAGACACTTTGTTGGATATAATGCCAACAATTTAACATAAGCAATTGGAGGATCTGAACTCAGGACATTCACATACAATAATAATACCAAAAATACCAAGTGTACACACAATCATAAGAATTTTTATTAAGAACTTTATTAACTCTTGTTGTGGCAGTTTTTTTAATCAACTCTGAATAAGAGACAGATCTTTGTCATTTTAATAAATGGTTTATTCTTTTGCAAAAGAAGAGTCAACAGTCGTACAGCCATCCTGAATGTCTGCAGAGTGCCTCATGCAGACTAAACAATTGAGTTCCCTTTTATACCCTTTCCAAGGTCAGCATCTCTGCACTCCTTCTGTAATTTTCCACACATACTCAAATAACCCCATATGTCTTTCATCCTGACACTTGGACCCTCAAAATTAGATGTACCCTGACCCCTAGGGTCCTGAGACCCACACAGAGGTGGACAGTGACCTCTAAGGTCATGAGCAGGTCACTGTGTTTGCTGATTTTAACTCATGCATAGCAAAACATTCTCTAATGGAACTGATAACTGTAATATCATTTGTTTAATAGATTTTGTATGAATTAGAAACACAGAGTCCAACACACCTGCTTGGAAGTTTGTAGTAAACCTAAAGACCTTGATTAGCCGCTTCAGGTGTTTTTAATGAGGTAGGAGCTAAACTCGGGAAAGTGTCTCACCAGGACCAGGATTAGACCACCTTGATTTATTTATTTCCTCCAACTGCTGTTTTCATATATTAATGCAGATACACTTATCGTCCACAAGGCAGTGCTGACACTAATCTGATCATGTGTGTACCTTTTATATTAATGAGTAAAATCTGCCTTTAAACACCATTAAATATTTAGTAGCTGTTTAACTGTGAATGATAAACATCACTTAAAATAGATACATCAACAGGCTGTTGATGGATGGATGCACTTTTTTGTGCTTCAAACTCAATGGACAATTCACTGCCATTTATAAAGCTTGGAAGTGTCAGGATGTTTATTAAAAAACAAATAAACTTGACACATACACAAACTAAAACAATTTTAGATATTTTGTCACACATTTTATGTGTGTGCCTTTCAACAGAACATTTGATCTGTCTTACCCCATCCGATGAGAGCTGATCCTGACAAAAATCATAGTTTTCAAGCATGAAAATTACATTTCAGCCCTCTCATCTACGACTTGCCACAAATCTACTTGCCCAGAACACGAAGGGTTAGTTCACCCAAAAATGAAAATTGTGTCATCATTTACTCACCCTCAAGTTGTTCCAAACCTGTATGAATTTCTTTCTTCTGCTAAACACAAAAGAAGATATTTTGAAGAATGTCAGTAACCAAACAGCTGATGGTCCCCATTGACTCCATAGTAATTTTTTTCGTACTATAGAAGTCAATGGGGTCATCAACTGTTTGGTTTACCATAATCTTCAAAATATCTTCTTTTGTGTTTAGCAGAGGAAATAAATTCATACAGGCTTGGAACAACTTGAGGGTGAGTAAATTAATGACACAATTTTCATTTTTGGGTGAACTATCCCTCTAAAGGAGTAGTTCACTTTAAAATGAAAATTACCCCATGATTTACTCACTCAAGCCATCCTAGGTGTATGACTTTCTTCTTTCTGATGAACACAATCAGAGTTATATTAATAAATATCCTGATGCTTCCAAGCTTTATAAATGTCAGTGCACAAAAAAAAAGTGCATCCATCCAACAACAGCCTGTTGATGTTGCTGTTGGGCTTGAGTGTGTTGTTGAGTCTGTCACTGAGCTGTCATCTGCACGATCTGGACTCTCGTGTCATTAAAATAGGTCTGAAAGTGTTGTGGTCACTGCTATCCAGCGTCATGTTGCTATGGATCCAAGGCATTGTGCTGAAAGTGAAGCCTGCTTACGCCGCCTAGTGGAGAGGATGGAAAACTGCACCAATCATTAGTGTGCAAGTGTGTAGGCAGGTGAAATTATCGTAGCATTAATAAACGAAAAAACTCGAGGTGGCCAGTCGCAGATGAAAGGAGTGCGACGTAAAATGCATTTATTTGAAAACAAATACATGATTTCGTCAGAATCTCGACCAGCATGCATCTAACGTTACCGGTTTCGTCGAGTGACCAGATCAACTTTAAAGTGATGCGGTAAGAGTAAGACCTGCATAGACTGTGATTTATTTGAAATATTGTTTATCATGCTTATTCATAATTAAACATTTCGTTTTGCAGATTTAATCAACATTTTGTAATTATGTCTAAGGAAATCTGAGTGAACGCGAACAAGCGTTTATTGAGCTCACTGACTTCTTTAATAGAGAGTTTAACCTATAAAACTTACTGGACATATGTTTATAGCTTTGTTTGATTTGAATGCGAATGTTTATGCAAATGCAAAGTGTTTCCGCGCGTTGAAGTTCGAAATTCGTTGATGTTCGTAAGGGAGCGTCTGAAAATTCCATTAAACACATTTTCACATTCTAATGATTATAGTTGGTTCATCACTGACTACAGCTTGTGGGGACATGCTACAAAAATGTAGAATGTGAAAAAATAATTTGGTCAAAACCAATAAATGCTGAATGCCGTTTTGTCCGTAGGTTTACATACACCTTGCAGAATCTGCAAAATGTTAATAATTGTAACAAAGTAATAGGGATCAGTTTTTGAATAAGCTATTTCACATAACAGATGATTATTCATAAAAATTCAAAAGTTTTCACACCCTCAAATCCTAATGCTGTTTCCTGGATGATCCAATTTGTGATAGTTGTTAATGAGTTCCTTGTTTATCCTCCTGGTCCTTCACATTCTTAGGTTTTCCAGCATCTTCTGCATATTTGAACCCTTGTTTCCAGTATGATTTTGAAATCCATCTTTTCACAGTTGAGGGATTATACAGAACTATTACTAAAGCTGCAAACATGCACTGACACTCAAAAATAAAATATATACAATGCACCACAGAGCTAGGAGATGAAACCTTCTTTCATCAGGATGTTCATTTTTCTTATTTTGTTTAAAGATAATATTTTTGTCATTTAGTGCTGCCCTTCAGAAGCTACAGAAGATGCTTACATTTTTCCCAGAACACATTTTAAAGGGGCTTTATCACTTTTTGTATTGCTAATGTGTGAACAGCTTGTAATGAAACTTTAAAAAACAAGACCTTTCCCGACTTCCTAGGTTGTTTATGAAAAGCCTGTAGACTTATTTTTATCTGAAGGACTCTGACAGTGCTGGTTTCACTGGTAAGATCAAATGAAATTAATGTTTGTACAACGTTCTGGATAATGCTGAAAGAGCCATTCTGCACACTATGTGCTGTTGATCCTGGCTCTTATTATATCTTTCTGAAGCATTGTGTTGTTCCTGTGAAAAGATGGATCTAAAAAAAATCATAGTCACTGCTGGAAAGGGTTTGAATGTGCAGAAGCTGCTGAAAAACCAAAGAATGCACAGGATTTTTCTGAAAAACAGTGGGGGGTGTCCAATCCTGATCCTGGAGGGCAATTGTCCTGCAAAGTTTAGCTCCAACCCCAATTAAACACACCTGAACCAGCTAATCAAGGTCTTACCAAGGATACTAGAAACTTCTAGGCAGGTGTGTTGAGGCAAGTTAGAGCTAAACTCTGCAGGACAGTGGCCCTCCAGGACCGAGTTTGGACACCCCTGGTTTAACTGCTCTGGACAAACAAGGGACTCGTGAACAACTATCACAAAAACACTTGTGGATAATCCAGGTAATGACACACACAAAGTGAATGTAAACTTTTGAAACTCTTTTTTTTGGTCTTGTGGACTATAAGCATCATCTGCTATATGAAATGGGACCGTAGAAAATCAGGGCAAATTGTTTTTGCCTTGAACAATTTGAATAATGCATCCATATTAGACTAGTCCCCATGTCATAATGTACACTATATGCTGTATCCGCATTTAGACCACTATACAGGTAGTACTGCTACCGCTAGGTAAATGCAAGGCAGACTTTGATTTTATTTGGTTCACTGTATACATTTGTGTAGAATAATAAGTCTATATTTTAGTCACAACCATTTATTTTAGTCTATTTTACTCTGACTTCATTTTAATCAACTAATACAATATTTTAGTTGATGAGAGTGCAAAATTATATTCTATGGGTCATTCTACAGAAATGGTTGAACATTTTTTACCTTCTCTTTGCACGTGTATTTGTATTGCTTTGTATTTGAAATGTATACATTTACTATGGCTACACTGAAATCTTTTTATGCATTTTCACAATTTTGGAAAATTTTAAACAATGCCCCAAAATTGGTCAATCCAGAAACACAATAGAAAATTTGCAACACATAGTATTTTTCATTTGTTTATTCAGCATAAAATAATTAATTTTACTAAAATTTTTAGAACCTCTATTAGCTGTTAAGCTTTTTCAGAATTATTTTCTATTCCCTATTATATTTCAATTTTTGTAGCTAGTGTGATAATGAACTACATCAGGTACATTTCATAAGAACTTGAAAAGGTACATTAGGATGAGGTGTTTTAAAAAATGTGAAAAAATATTTAGTTGTTTATTTTCTCAGTGAAGTTTTAAGGGTTAGGCAGATGCCACTCAGGGAAGAACATATCTATATTTAAAGAGATGTAAAGTTATTACATTAATTCTTTATACTGCCTCTTATAGTAACAAACTTTGATATTGTAAATATGAGTCAGGTGTCTACATATGTACAATTAAAAAAAATGTGCATTTTGCACCACTTCTGTATTAGCGACCCATATATTAATTTAAATGTATCAATAAAAACAAAATGTGGAGAGAGTCCTTGTTGTGAAAACCTAAGCTCCTAAATAATAACACTACGATGAAAATATTATTGTAATACAATTAGGGTTGCAAAGGGGCGGAAAATTTCCAATAGCTTTCTGGAAATTTTCCACGGGAACTTAATCTGGGGAATTTAGGAAATATTCCAATTTGGAAACTTAACAGGAATTTATTAGAATCTACGGGAATTGATGAGAATTTATGGGAATAAATTGGACATTTAGGGAAATGTATATAAACTGTATCATATACAAACATAAATATAAACATTTTGTTTGGTCATAAGTGGATTATTTATTCTTTTTTTTTTTTGCATATTGATATATTTTCCAATTAATTACTTCTAATTTAGTAAATATGCAAAATAAATATATTTTTATTGCAGTAATTGTTATGCATGTGTAATTTATTTCAGTGTCACATGATCCTTGAAATCATTGTAATAAGTTGATTTGATACTCAATTATCAATGTTGGAAACAGTTGTGCTCCTTAATATTTTTTTGGAACCTGTGATACGTTTTTTTAGGATTCATTGATGAATAAAAAGTTAAGAACAGCATTTATTCAAAATATAAATCTTTTCTAACAATATAAATCTTTACTATCACTTTTTATCAATTTAACATCCTTGCTGAATAAAAGTATTAATTTCTTTCCAAAAAAAAAAATAAATTACTGACCCCAAACTTTTGAACGGTAGTGTATATTGTTACAAAATATTTCTATTTTAAATAAATGCTGTTTTTTTTTTTTTTTTATTCATCAAAGAATCCTGAAAAAATCAGCATATTAGAATGATTTGTGAAGGATCATGTGACACTGAAGACTGGAGCAATGATGCTGAAAATTCAGGAATAAATTATATTTTAAAGTCTATTAAAATGAAAACCATTATTTTAAATTGTAATATTTCACAATATAACAGTTTTTTCTATATTTTTGATCAAATGTGCATGCTATGGAGGAATGCACAGCGCATGCAGGGAGTGTGTCCTCAATAGCCCTGCAGTAAATAGTGTGCTGTGTGTGTGTGTGTGTGTGTGATTGAGGAATGTGCAGAGTAGAACTTCAACCGAGATTATGCTGCAAGATTTTTTTTCAAGTACATTTATGTTCCCTGTTATAAATTCAAATGGCATTGTTTGCAAATAACTCAAGTTCAAGTTGTGTGTTATGGTCATTTTTGTGCAGATGCAAGGTATAATATTGGGTCATTCCGTGTCAAATCAATTACATTTTGGAAACTTGCCTGGCTCAAATGTCTTTAGAAAGATGGCAGCATCATTATTTTATTTTTACACAGATCTGTTTGTAAAATCTGTTGACTTTCACAATCTTGGTTGTATTATATGCCAACAGTGACAGTTCAAAATGGGAAAAAGCACTTCTTGTGTTTTTTGCCCCAAGTTTGCATGCCTGTAACTCAAGAAATATTAAAGAGGTCTCAATATCCTTTTATATTTTGTTTTTTAAAGAACATTTCTTTTGGTATCTTCCTTTTAAAGGCCCTATATGGTTTAATCCCAGAGATATGGAGACCTTAAAGGGATAGTTCACCCAAAAAGTGAAAATTCTGTCATTAATTCCTCACCCTCATGTCGTTCCAAACCCGTAAGACCTTCGTTCATCTTCAGAACACAAATTAAGATATTTCTGATGAAATCTGAGAGATGTTCATAGGCAGCTACTTAATTAAAACTATTAAGGCCCAGAAAGGTAGTAAAGACATCATTAAAATAGTCCACGTGATTACAGTGGTTCAACCGTAATGTTATGAAGCGACGAGAATACTTTTTGTGCGCAAAAACAACTTTATTCAACAATTTCATTCTAGCCTTTGCCAGCCTCCTAGGTTCATATAACCAAAATGAAGATTAAAAAAGAAAAGTTCATTAAGAATGAGAATCTGTAAGGATATTAAGTATCTTTAATACTTTTAGAGTTACAGGGATGCAACCGTTGGAAAAATAATATTTATGGCACTCAGACAGGTATGCAGTTGTGATGATAAAAGAAAAATGAGATGCATTTAGTTTCAACATTATTTGTTTTTCAGACATTCCTTTTTAAAAGAAAAAGGTATCAACTGTATGCAAAGAGACATGGTTTTCGACCACTAAATATGTATACAATTAACCAATTTCCTCATGGAGCTGCATTAAGATCTCCATTATCTCTGGGATTGAACCATTTAGGGCCTTAAAAATGAAGAAGGAATCAGAGAATCTAAAAGGATATTAGGATATCTTTAATACTTCTTGAGTTACAGGCATGCAAACACAATGGGAAAAAAATGGAAAAAAGCATGAGAAAAAGAACAAGTTCTTATTTTGAACTGTCACCATTGGCATATAATGCAACAAAGATTACTAAAGTCAACAGATTTTACTAACAGACCTTCCAATCTCTGTGTAAAAATAAAATAATGATGCTGTCATTTTGAGAAAAAAAAAAGGTAAGCTATTTAGATTGCACAGGCAAATGTTCACGTCTTTGTGTAACATTGTTTAATTGTATCTATAATCCCCCTTAACTTCATGCATGATTATAGGCTACTTATTAATTTTAAAAAAAATTAATCTGTTATTTTAACCAGTTTGAAAGAACCATCTCGCGGAACTGAATTGGACTTCTCACTCTCTAATATAAGAGAAAAAACACGTAGCGATGGGAGAAACTGAGATTTTCGAAACCCTGATTCAATTGAACCGATTCTATTGTTATTATCTATAATTTTAAAATTATTAAAAAGCATTAAATATGGAGCATACACTACCAGTCAAAAGTCTGAGAACAGTACGATTTTTTTTTAAAAAAATTTAAAGTCTCTTCTGCTCACCAAGGCGTCATTTATTTGATCCAAAATACAGCAAAAACAGTATTATTGTGAAATATTTTTACAATTTAAAATAACTTTCCTATTTTATTTTATTATTATTATTTTATTTCCTATTTTCCTATTTTATTGTATTTATTAAATAACATAAATGCAGCCTTGATGAGCAGAAGAGACTTCTTTAAAAACATTAAAAATCTTACCGTTTTGACTGGTAGTGTAGGCATAATTTGTTTTGTTCATTTGTAGTGCTTGTTTTGTGTTTTGAGAGGGCGTGGCTAATCAGGCCAATTTTAGATTATTTAATATTCACTCAATTTTTTTGTCATTTGAACTTAAACAAAACTATAAAACGTACAGAGATCAGTTATCGGTTCACAAGATGAACTCCCCCTAGCGGCGAACCATCAAAAGGTTTAAAGCGGCGTTTGCTGAAAGCACGTGAGTTTGATACGCGTTCCGAATCACTGATTCGAACCAAAAGATTCATTTAAAAAATGTTCGAAGCTTCAAGAAGCATTTGTGCCTTTGGATGAATGATCTGCTTTAATAGTGGTTCTTCGTTTTATTTTTCCAACGCACACATTATTTATTAATTTTGTTGATACAAAATGTCCAGCAGCTTACAAATGTGAATGTCATTTACACTCACCTTCATGTCGCTCTAACCGCCGTGAGGTTGTGAAAAACAAGGACAAGGAACGATCGTTGTAAATATCAAGCTCCAAAACACAATCAAAGTAGTCCATATGATTCGTTTACGTTATTCCAAGTCACCTGAAGCGAGTCATTTGCTTTGCGAGAATAAAAACGTATGTTTTGCACTAAAATACACGTTTCAAATCGGGCGCGCACGTGAGGAATGTAGGCCTATGTTTGTTTACATAAGCGTTGCGCATAGAGACAGAGCGACGCGTCATAATCTGAACCACGCCCACCGGAGGGGAAAACGGTCCAACCCTCTCCATTGACTTTGTGTTGCGTGAGGCTGCCTCCTTGTAATTTCTGACACAAAAGTGGATACAGGCAATTGAGACAGTCTTATTACTCTGAGAATTACGCCCACTGGAGGGGGATGTAATCAGCGACAGGATATGCTATAGAAAAAGAAAAAAAAAGACATTAATTATTTTTAACCATGTCAAAGGATAATTTCGGCACCCGTAGGCATACTGAGTGTCAGGATCCCACAATTTCCCCATTCTTCCCGCTGATGCTTTACGTCTTATTGCCTGTATCCACGTTTGTCTCCTTAAAGGCTGGCTTTTACGGTTCGGTAGCTTATAAAAATGTAATTCTGTTTTTTAAGCTTGTTTGCTGTACACCCTGTACACCACACAGCTTTTAGGCATTGTTGTGTCTTTTGTTAGAAGTAAGAAATGACAAGGAGGCAGCTTCACGCAATACAAAGTCAATAGAGATGGTTGGATTGGTTTCCACGGTGTGGGCGTGGCCTAAATGCGCTCCGTCTCTATTGGGTGCGTTCTATACCATATAAGGAGAATAAGGCGGAGCGAAAGACACTGCACTCAAACCTCATTGGTTTTCGCATCAACGCGGTATTTTTGAGATTTGAAGGACGATTTGGTGGGTGAAAATAGAGTCCCAAGGAAGGTGTAGTACTAGTTTCATGCCTATGATCCTATCGTATTCTTCGAAGCAACTTAAAATGCATCACTGCTTATTGGGTTTGATCCTGATTGAGCGTAGTAGAACGACACTCCTACCAGCTAACTTGGTATTTACTTTTCCAGCTTACTTAGAGCATATCATGAGAGGGTCTGTGCCCACCAAAGCTCAAGTCAAGCTTTCCCACCAGACGGTAGTGTATTGTTATATTTCAGTGCAGAGCATTTAATGAAACCATATAGAACTAATAACTGATTAATGCAAATTTCCTACTTGTTAAATACCATGCATAAAGCTTAAAGGTTGTGTAAAAGGGATGTAGGTACAGTGTGTTCATTTTTGACCTATTTGGTTAGGTTACTTGAGCATTTTATTTTTAAATCATGACTGTTCAACTCATTAGTAGAGCCTTTCCAGGTGTATCAGTTCTTCTGCCAGGTTGTTTTGAGCCAATCACCTGAGCTGCAAATGTCAAGTGAATGATTACTGTAGTGACAGGAAATTATGACGACAATATTGGGAGTGCTGAAGTCTCGCAACTGAACTGTGATGTGAAAGGCAGCAGACAGGGAAAAATACACACTTTTGAAAGCACTAGTAAAATGTGATTTAAATGTTGCAACCAGTTTAAAATCATTAATTTGATGCTGCACAAATTAACCAGAGTAGAAAAAAAACCCCACAACTGTCATGAGTGTTTTAATTTTTTTAAATTTATTTTAAAATTAAAATAAATATCAATGTAAAAATCTGAGAAAACAAACATTGCCCTTGTTTAAAAGTGGAAAATTACAGCTCGTAATGTTTCCATGAAAACTTTAATAAATTATATCATGTACAGATGGTGAAACACAGAACATTACACAACGAATGCATCCTTGCACTGCTTGAGTATGATTTTGTGTACTTTGCAACAGCAAATCTCTTTTTTTTTTTTTTTTCCAAACCAGTTTGAATCAACATCCACCAAGATGAATAAAACAACAGAACAGAGAGAAAGTAACTGAAGATGGGAAAACCGGCCTTCTGAGTGTTGAAGGAAACGGCACTGACAGAGATATGAAGGCCTGCAGGAGTACGTGAGTGCTGAATCATGGCGGCTCCATCGGGTGTCCTACAGGTGCTTTTTTTTATAGCTTTTACCAGCCGTGCTTAGGATGACAGCACACTGAGGCATCTGGAAGGCCGCTTCCGCCTGACACTTCATCTGTCCACCTAAACAGTGGCTTTTTACTGATCTGGTCTCTTACCCTAGAATAACACTTCTCTCATTTCCCTCCGTTAAACAAAATAATGATATAATGATGTATTTTTTTAAAAACATTTTATAACTTTATTTTCGTACAAATCTATATAACCCAAATTTTAGAAATCTTATTTACATGAAAAAGTTTAAAATGGCTAACTGCCCACCCCAAGAAAGGTTCACACAAGGTTTTTGTTTGTTTTTTGAGTTGTCTGTTCAACGCTTTTTCCTTGTACAAAGAAAAAACAGCAATAGACCAAGCCAAAAAGTCTTCTCTTCCTAAATGTTTGATCATAGGAATCACAAATTGCCATCCTTGACCTGTGTCCACCTTATCCCATGATGCATTTTATTTAAGGGGGCAAAATAGAGAAACAAAAACGGAAAGAGAAAAATAATAATAATAAAGGTGGGAAGCTTTGTCATTCAGTGCTGTCCTCTTAGGTTTACCCCTCATGGGCAGGAGGAACAGAGCTGTTATTGGTGGCAAAGGGAAGAGGAACATTGTCTCCCTCTAGTGGTGCGTTTCAAGCACCGCAGGACAAGGCTCACACACCACCCTCCTCCGTACAGCCTCCACCAGCTGTGTAGCGAAACTCCTGTAGGTTGGACACACCGTGGAAGTGCACAAATGCACCTGCCACCACCAGGATATGGAACAGCTGATGGGAGTGGAACTGAAAAAGAACAAAATGACAAGGTACGGATTAGACTTTAAATATAAGGCATTCTGTTTGGATTATGAACTCTGTATGACTTTCAGGGACTTCAACTCACCCAGATATCACACTTGCCGGGGAAGAATCTCTCGGGTATGCGCGCGGCGTACAAGCAGGCTCCGGTGATGTACAGGACAGCCATGAGGAACAGCCAGCCCATCTGACCCATGGTGGTGGCCCTCAGGAAGCCCTCTGTGATCATAAAGTGCAGCGTGGGAACGACTCCACTGAGACCCAGACCCACAAACACACCTGAGACACACAAGACAGCAGGTATTAATTTAACCATTTATATTGCATTACTAGACACTTCTAGTAATGCAATATTACTAGAAAGTAATTACATACAGCTCTTTATATTTATTCATGCCCTGACGAACACAGATTCTAATTATCGGACCAAAAACCTCCACACGTAATAACCTAGAATACTGTCTGACACTTGATGGCTGCTCTGTCAAGTCTTCATCATCATTTAGGAACCTGGGTGTGCTCTTTGATACCAAGCTTTCATTTGAAAGCCACATTTCTAGCATCTGTAAAACTGCATTTTCCATCTTAAAAATGTATCTAAATTACGACATATGCTCTCAATGACAAATGCTGAACAGTTAGTTCATGACCTCAAGGCTAGATTATTGTAATGCCGACTGGGTGGTTGCCCTGCTCCCTTAATAAATAAACTCCAGCTAGTCCAAAACGCAGCAGCTCGAGTTCTTACTAGAGTCAGGAAGTATGACAATATTAGCCCGGTTCTGTCAACACTGCACTGGCTCCCTATTAAACATCACATACATTATAAAATCTTGCTAATTATTTACAAAAACACTAAATGGTTTAGCTTCCCAGTACTTGAGTGAACTCTTAATGCATTATAGTCCTTCACATACACATAACAGATTATCAATTTCTATTCAAATCAGTTAAATGATTGTTAGGCTGCATAAATTAGGTCAACTGGAGCCAGGACCACTTCCTATAACACCCAATGTACTTGTTACATCATAAGAAGAATGGCATCTATGCTAATATTTAGTCTGTCTGTCTCATCCTTATCCCGAGGTTACCGTAGTCAGCTGGATCCAGTCCATATCCAGGTCAAATGGTGGACCCGCACCTAGATACGACCAAAACACAGCCCTGAATGTCAGAGAGACAGTGTCTACTAGACAATCCCCTGTGAAGGCCTCGTCGACACGACAGCCGTCGGCACAGATCCTCAGCAGAGACCACAAGAACCAGACAGGTCCTATACACAGAACCTATGGCCAGCTTCGGCTCCATACCAGCGTGATGAATCGATCTTCAAGCAAAAGGAACTGGATGAATATTTGAATGCTACCGATTCTGAAGCTAACTGTACTAACGCTGTTGTATGAAAAATTGTCATTCAGTTCAGTTTTTTTTGAAGAACTGCTTTATAGATGAAATTAATTTAACAATTGATGAACTTTACAACGGAACCGACTTTAGCTGAACAACAGTGCATAATTTTCCTATTATCCCTGTAAAGCTGCTTTGAAACAATGTGTATTGTATAAACTATATAAAGGGGACTTGACTTCCAGACCTCCAAAATCACATTTAGATGTTTTGGCCTGGGAAATTCCTGTTACACTGCTCTGAGGTTATGGTGTGTTAGGCAGGATTTGAAGTAAACTGTACTCTGAACATACAGCAGCTAAACCCATTAAAATCACATGACTAGTCAGTCTGCTTTTTTCTTAAACAACAGAATGAGACAGCATCTTACCGGCCCTGACTCCACGGTACTGTGGTGTGGCGAAGAAATCACACTGTGAGACAGTGATGGCAGCGACCCCCAGGATACACACCACTATCAGGTATATGAAACAGGGCTGAGGGGAGCAGTAAAAGGAGTAATACAGCCACGGTACAAAACTGCCCATGATCAGGAACGCGATGCCTGAATAGTCTAACCTGTGATAGGAGTAAATGAGAAAGAGGGGGCTGAGAGAATCATTTATATGAAAAACATACTGAACTTCCATCATTAACCTTCATGAACAAACAATTGAATACTTTTATATAATTAATTTTGGTTAAAGGGTTAGTTCACCCAGACAAATAAAATCAGTTATATTAAAAAAAAATGTCCTGGCTCTTCCAAGGTTTATAATGAAAGTGAATTGTTGTTTTTGAAGTCCATAAAAGTGCATCTATCCATCATATAACTGCTCCACACGGCTCCAGGGCTTAATAAAGGCCTTCTGAAGCGATGCGTTTGTGTAAGAAAAATATCCATATTTCAAACTTTATATAATATAATATCTAGCTTCCACCATAACGCCTTCTGTATTCAACTTACAGAAAAAGTGTAGTGCTTCTCGCAGTTCAAAATGCTTACGATACGTCTGACGACATTGCACACCAGTTCTGCTTTTGTCCCCCGATCTGACGGAAGCTAGATATTTTACTTTATAAAGTTTTAAATATGGATATTTTTCTAACACAAACACATCGCTTTGCTTCAGAAGGCCTTTATTAACCCCCCGGAGCCGTGTGGAGCAGTTATATGATGGATAGATGCACTTTTATGGACTTCAAAAAGCCATTAAAAAGCTTGGAAGAACCAGGACATTTTTTTAATACAACTCTGAAAGAAGAATGTCATATACACCTAGGATGATTTGAGGGTGAGTAAATCATGGGCTAATTTTCATTTTTGGGTGAGCTATCCCTTTAAGGTTCACCTTTACATATACTATTAGTGGTGCATTATGGACTAAATCTATAACATTAGCCAAAATTAATTAATGATATAAACATGATCACAGTGCATCAACTAATATTAAGTGTTACCCAGAGTTCTAAAGTTCTTCCCTGATCATTTCTGATTTTCCATGACAGTGGGAACCCTATAATAAGGATTGTTTGGAGTTAGTGTTCTTACTTTGAAAAGACACGGGACACCCCCTCCGAGTGGCAGTAGACTGTGTGAAAGAGCCAGGAGAAGGAGAGGCAGAGAATGGCCCCCAGGAAGAACATGCCGATGACAATCTTCTCTTGGAATGGTGCCACGAACGACATATTGGGTCTGAACATGTACACGATGCCCAGACAGAGAAAGAACAGGCAGCCTGAAAGACACAAGGGAAATAATGATTAGTGTAAAAATCCATGTGCAGATAAATGTTGACGTTAACTACAGGTCAATACTATAAATCAATAAATGTATTAAAAGTACAGAGTAAAATCGAACTGAAGTCAAAAGCACATCAGAAAGCTTTGCGGTTACTAGTAGACCAACATCAAACATCAAAATCTCCTTTGTCTATTATGACTCAGTCATATCACAAGTCCAAAGGTGTAGAAGATCAATAGCTGCACATTACCATCTCACCTCATGATCAATACCATTATCTAGGCCAAGAGTCTATTATGTTTAGAATGACCTTCCACCCATCCCCTACTTCTCCCCAAGCTGTGGGAAGTATGCTCACATTTCTCTAGGTGGCAAAAAAGGGACTATGCTAAAAAGGGAGCACTTACTGTGCTGATGTATTTCCATTTAATTTAAATGTCATTTTATCCATAATATATAGAGCAAGTAAATAAATATGTTTTGTGTGTACCCAGAAGATGTGTCCAAATGTTGCCCGTTTCCGTGTGGATTCTGAAGATGCTCTTGAAGCAGGCTCTGAAGGATGGCATGGGTGGCCGGTGCCCATGCAACAGGAAGTCATTATCCTTCAGCCAATCAGGGAGGACATCATGAGGAATGACACGCCATCTGCCCTCCCACATCTAAGACACAAAATTAAAAGCATCACTGTAAGCTCTCAAAAGCAACCCTGCTGTTTTGAAGAGATGACATATCAGGCCACTCTTTGACATATCATTATGCCAAGCTCAGGTCAGCATTACAGGTTGGCATGAGAAAAGCCCTCTAATTTAACTTCAGAAAGTAATTATACAGTCTATGCGTGTATGTGAGAGGACGAGAGCAAGAGATAAACATTACAGTAATTATGAGTTAAGGGGCAAGCAAAAATTACACAGAGCCAGAAATACTCTACAGAAGTACGTTAGCGCAAAGCTAAGTACACAAGCTTGTGTAAAGTAACGCAAGTGTGCATAAGGAAAGTTGGGCTGAGTATGTCTCTTTCCTAAGACTGAAAAAGTACTTTTACATTGAACAAAGTTGGTTAACTCTTCTCACACAACCTGCACTTTTCATGTCCAAAAGAGGAAAATAAAATCTGTTATTTTATAGTCCTCATGAACTGAATGTGAATATTTTTTTAAAATGGTGAACTGCACCCAGATTTTTTTTCTTTTGTGTGGTTTGCATAAAACTAGGTTGTCACCAGCTGTGGTGACGCTGCTGAGAAGCAGCATTCGTTTCTAAGTAGTGTTCTGCCAAACAAGACTGACGAAAACCACTCCTGTGCAATCATACCAGTCACAGGCGTGACCACAGGATTACACCTAAGTGCAGCACATATAGTGATTACAGCCGAGGGCAAAGAGGCCTACGTCTACATATGCTGAGAAGTGTTCTTAGCTCTGCGCATATCAAGAATAAACAAATAAATAAAACAAAACAAATTAATCTAGGTCAGGTTGTTTGATTGACACTCCAAGACGAGCCTTTTGGTCATCTGTCAAGATGTGTTCTCAAAGTCTACGTTCCTAGAAGTGCTCCTTTCAAGACTCTGTACCTGAGTGCTGATAGTGAATGGCACTGATTGGATCTTGCACTGTGTTTGCTCTTCGACACAGAGAGCTTTGGCTTCTTCCCCAGAGGGAGACAGGAAGGAAAGAGCCATTAAAGCAGAAGGGGCTCAAAAAGCAAACTAAACTTGAGCTGGTTTATAGGGCACAGCATTGCAGCACATGCTACAAAGGACGGCTTTCAGTTCCTGTTCCTCTACATATGGCAGACTCTGAATACAAGATTGAGAAGAGAGGCTGCTGGAGCCAGGAGATGGGCGTCTGGTTTGGCAGGGATGATTTCCGTGTTGGTGGACTGGGTCATGTTCGTGCAAAAGCAGCTGTGAGCACTCAGCTTGTGTCAGGTGCGTTGATGTCATCGGTTTAATCACACCGTATGACCCTCGACATATAAACTCAATGATAATGCACACATCTGTGCTTATGGAGTGTGAGCTGGGTCTCAGCTGTGAAATAATGTGCAGGTGTGCTGTGTGTGAGAGATGAACGCAAGAGATTTTGACCTTGTGCACGAACTCCTCCATCCTCTCCATGGCATGGTGTGCCTGCAGCAGAAGGCCTTCGTCAGAGCTTTTCGCCTCTTCCTCATCTTCCTCTTTTTCTGTCGTTTCCTCCTTTTCATGTACCACCCTCCTCGCAACGAGGCACTGAAAACACAAATTTAAAGTCGTCAGGTTTCAGAGTTTATTTGGTTTCTATCTTTCATATTAAGCAGAGGTCAATAATACAGAGAATTAATTTAGGTTAAATTTTAGCATATAATCCTCTTGGTAAAGATGCATCTCTATAAATATTGCACTAAAATATTAAAGAATTTAAATATTAAGTATATTTATTTTCAAAACAAAAATAAATCTGATGAACTCACTGCTCAAACCTCAGTTGTAAGATGACTAGTCAACCATCCTGACCCAAAGACCCAGTCAACCCCAACATCACACTCAGAGCTAAAATAAAAGGTCACTTAAGAAGCTCTTTAACACACACACACACACTCAATTTAATTAATACTGCATTGATTGGTACGATCTTGCTTATGGCATGTTCTCAGCGCTTTGTGTGTTAAAAGCAAAGCCCTGCTGACTCGCTCCAATTTATCATTCGGTGCACAGCGTGCGCTTCTACCAACAATCAGCGCATATATAAGCCCCGCGAGTCTTATATATATGCTCATCTATCAAACATACAATGTTGAACACACTAGGGTGCGTGTGCAAACATCACCAACACAAACTATTTACAATATCAGGGTGAACACATTCTTCTCAGGTACTGCCACTGCTCAGATATACACAAACACACACCTGTGTAGAGGTTTGGCAATATAGTACTTGTGAGGGCCAAATGTCCTCACTTATATAGGGAGAGCTCATGACAACCGACTAGTGAGGACATTATACTGGGCAACACGTTAAAAAGGCTTATAAATTGGCCTAAACCGGTTTTTATTTCAATCTAGTGTTTTGGACATAGGTGTTGGTTAGGCCAGAGAAAATTTCATTAACCTGATAGAAAAATCAATGAAAGTCTATGCAATATCCTCACTTATTTAGTGAAACCCAAAGCAGCCTGCATTGAATAAACAGCAAGTCGGCTTTGCCTTGTAGTAAAATCTGCAGTAAAAGGATGCGTCCAAAACTGCTGAACAAACATATTAGATGGAAGGAGAAAGGGTTGCAGAAGGTGAAAGTATGAGATGTTGTTTAGTAGCACAAGTTAACAAGCCTCTCTTAAGCAGATCAGACTTGGGCAGTGGGACAATCAGCATCTCTGTAATCAGCGCTGACGTGGCATTAGCGTGGTACTAATTCCATAGCAGCTTTGGAATAGTCCCATCCCCTTTTCTTTGGCTGATACTGGAACACACACACACAGCTGGAGGGTGTCCTTAACAGAATAAGGCATGACTGGAGCAGAGGCACAGACACGGATGACCTTGAAGGCCCTGGGCTGGAGCGGCAGCGTCACTTCCAGTGGACAGCCAGCAGGGGTCCTACTGCAGTGCGTTCAGCGCCATTTTGACAGTGTATACGCAGATGACAAGACAAGATTCAACAGCGAACACATCTGAACCACATCACTCTGTAATTAGGTGTAGTCAGTCAGTAAAATCAGAAACAGACGCTTTGTGTTCTTGCACCAACTTTTTGCTTTAGCCCAGCAGTGCTTTAAGGCAGGTCCATAAATAGACACACTTCAATGGTTTCTAAACTTATTCAGCCTTGAGTTTAGCTATTCAACATCACCAAAACAGCAGAAAGACGAACTGCATTTGTGCATCAAACAAGGCATTTCAGCACACAGCACAAGCCTTTGAGGTTCAAAAAACAAAAAAGTGAAATCGAGAATTGATGAATGGATTGAATTTGACATCTACCAATTAAAATGTTTTTTTACAATTTACAAAATAAAAAAAACTTTATACAATAAAAGTATAAAAATCATAAACAAGGGAAAAACGATATATTTTATATTAATAATTAAATATATTTATTTTGATACAGTATTTTATTATTTTTATTATTAACAATATAATCATGATATGATGAATTATAATGTTTTCATACAAAATTGTCAATTATCAGCATTAAATTAATCAACATAAGATATTCCCTTTCATTTAATTTAACCATGATGAAGACTGGTGTGCTAAAAGGCATCAGTTTAAATTATTTTTATGTTCAGTCGAAAAAATAAAAATAAAATCCACTGCTAAGTCTCTATAAAAGAGATACCTAGTTATATCTAAGGATCAAAGCGGTCACTGTGCAATACAGTAAAACAGACTCTCCTAAATATATCTGACAAACTATCCGTCTAACATGGGAACGAGCTAACTGTGTGTCTTTCGTCAACAAGAGGAGCCAACCAGAACCAGAACTGGATCTATAATGCATGAATAGCCTACTTCTGATGCCTGCCAGCAAGACTGCCTTCTGTAAGTGTGACAGTGTTCGGTTCGCTCTCATTACAAGAAAATATGTGCATATTAAACGTGTTGTCTGCCACAGTTTTTTACCTTAATGCTTTAAACCAGAAAATATTCAAGGGTGCTATTCACAGCTCTAACAGATATACCACTCTTGCTTCCTGTGAAAACGTGTAGAACAGAGAGCAAGCGTTCCTATTAGGGTACTTTATGCCTAAAAGGCCTGAGATGGAGCTCTCTCTGGGCTTAAACGGCCTATAAAGAAACCAATGAGACAAATGCGTCTTGTACACACTTGCTAAAGGAAGAGTGCAGGCGGACTCCGCGTATCTCAGTCTTTGTGAGCTGCTGTTGTAAATATATGCTGAAGTTGATTCTCCAGTTTGAGTATGTTCGGGAGGACAGGGTGTGAAATAACTCCTTAGCTATGGAGTCACTAAAGGAATACTTAAACACACCCAGAAAAACAATACCAAATAAGCACGTTGATGTGCACACCTCAGAAAGGCATGTGTGAACACAAAGAGTGATACAACCAGTCTCTCACTCTTTCTGACTTTCTGCAGAATGAAGGAAATGGGAAGTCTTCACATCAGATAAAATGTGTCATGACAAATCATACCACAATTTTAGAGGTGGTTTTGTGACTTTTTCAGCTTTCAACAAAGTCAACACTTTCCCAGATAGGTCTGACACTAAACACTTTAAAACAAGATTAATAAATCACATATTTAACTGAATTATTATTTTATTATTATATATTTAGTCAAATAAATACAATTTGTGTGAATAAATAAATAAATAATTAAATGTATATATAAAAATAAGATGCATATAAATTCATTGGATTGTCCACACATAGGTATTTCCACATAGTTATTTAACATTTAAAATTCCTTTTCTACAGAATGTCCAATGCAAATATCTATATTGTGATATACACTCACCTAAAGGATTATTAGGAACACCTGTTCAATTTCTCATTAATGCAATTATCTAATCAACCAATCACATGGCAGTTGCTTCAATGCATTTAGGGGTGTGGTCCTGGTCAAGACAATCTCCTGAACTCCAAACTGAATGTCAGAATGGGAAAGAAAGGTGATTTAAGCAATTTTGAGCGTGGCATGGTTGTTGGTGCCAGACGGGCCGGTCTGAGTATTTCACAATCTGCTCAGTTACTGGGATTTTCACGCACAACCATTTCTAGAGTTTACAAAGAATGGTGTGAAAAGGGAAAAACATCCAGTATGCGGCAGTCCTGTGGGCAAAAATGCCTTGTTGATGCTAGAGGTCAGAGGAGAATGGGCCGACTGATTCAAGCTGATAGAAGAGCAACTTTGACTGAAATAACCACTCGTTACAACCGAGGTATGCAGCAAAGCATTTGTGAAGCCACAACACGCACAACCTTGAGGCGGATGGGCTACAACAGCAGAAGACCCCACCGGGTACCACTCATCTCCACTACAAATAGGAAAAAGAGGCTACAATTTGCACGAGCTCACCAAAATTGGACAGTTGAAGACTGGAAAAATGTTGCCTGTCTGATGAGTCTCGATTTCTATTGAGACATTCAGATGGTAGAGTCAGAATTTGGCGTAAACAGAATGAGAACATGGATCCATCATGCCTTGTTACCACTGTGCAGGCTGGTGGTGGTGGTGTAATGGTGTGGGGGATTTTTTCTTGGCACACTTTAGGCCCCTTAGTGCCAATTGGGCATCGCTTAAATGCCACGGCCTACCTGAGCATTGTTTCTGACCAGGTCCATCCCTTTATGACCACCATGTACCCATCCTCTGATGGCTACTTCCAGCAGGATAATGCACCATGTCACAAAGCTCGAATCATTTCAAATTGGTTTCTTGAACATGACAATGAGTTCACTGTACTAAAATGGCCCCCACAGTCACCAGATCTCAACCCAATAGAGCATCTTTGGGATGTGGTGGAACGGGAGCTTCGTGCCCTGGATGTGCATCCCACAAATCTCCAACTGCAAGATGCTATCCTATCAATATGGGCCAACATTTCTAAAGAATGCTTTCAGCACCTTGTTGAATCAATGCCACGTAGAATTAAGGCAGTTCTGAAGGCGAAAGGGGGTCAAACACAGCATTAGTATGGTGTTCCTAATAATCCTTTAGGTGAGTGTATATACCGCTACTGTGATTTAAAATATAAGATTTTGGTCATCCCACCTAGCCTTAATCCTAGAGTAATTCAGATTTGCAGTATTATGCTCACTGCGTGCACTGATTAGTTGGATGTAATGACCCTCTCTAGAGATCATCAATTACTAGTTTCCTTGTTTGCTGGGGACACAGCTGGGACTTGTATGGGTCTGTGTAAAGGAAAAAAGGAGAGTAAATACAGAAAAGAACTGGTTCAACACCTCATAAAACCACCATGTAGGTTTATTATGGAGCCTGATGAGGAAAAAAAAATAATAATAATTCTAAATGCTTCAATGCAACATTGTACTCTAGTCCACTTGGAATGCTTCAGTATGTTTGCCCAAGCTTAAATGGCACGAAAGTCTGTCTGATTTGCCGGGTTTAGCATGACTCAGCTGTAATACCCACACCACCTGCTACTAACAACACGCCAACATCTTAAACGCTTTGTTTAGGTGATGTTCTTCCTTCACTGATCAAAAACAAGAGAGACCACATATGGTGAAAATAAAGTAGCACATATAGTCAAGATGCATCAGTGGCTACACTTGCAGAATAGTTGCTGAATGCAAGCAAACAGAGAAGTTTATATAGCAAACTAAAAGTGTCCATATTAGTCAAGGTTTCTTTGAGCAAAACAATTGTAATTTAGTTTCACGTTACTTTTTCCAGGGCTCTCTGACCCTTGGAATTAAACAAGCTGTTATTGCCCCAGTAACTTTAAGACATATATATTTATAAAACCTGTTATGATAACCTCTTTATATATTAATGCAATCATGGTTATTGGCAAAGCACACTACCGTTCCAAAGCTTGTGGTCAGTAAGATCAGTTATGTTTTTGAAAGAAGTATCTTATGCTCACCAATGCTGCATTTATTTGATAAATTATATTATGACAGTATTAAGAAAACATAATCCTTCATTATTATATGCTGATGTGGTGCTTAATCATCATAATTTGGTTATTATCATTATCAATGTTGAAAAGAGTTGCGCAACTTAATATTTTTTCAGGATTCTGTGATGAATAGAAAGTTCAATTGAACAGCATTTGTGTGAAATAATAAAGATATTTTATAATACAAAATACTTATGTCACATTTGATACATTTATTCCATTTATTGTCTAAAAAAAAAAAATTCTTACTGACCCCAAACTCTTGCATGACAGTATATGTAGTACTTTAGATGCCTTAATTTCAAAAATCAAGAAGTGTCATGCATTTTCATTACATGACTCACTCTTAAGTAGACAAAATGTTAAACTTCATCAGTAAATTATTAAACAAACAACAAAATTCAAAATACAGAACAGGAATGAATGCAAGATTGAGGTTGGGGACACATGGAGTCGGGGACACATGGGGTCTCTGCAGGAGGCCAGCAGGGCTCTCCGTCAGCTCGTGTGAGATTAGCGAGAGGATAGCAGGTCATATAGTATTCCAGTTCACGTCTGAAAGTCAGATTTGAGCCGATTATGTGAGCGGAGTCAAACGATCCTCAAAAACACACCCAGAAAAAAATAAAATAAAAAAGCCTAAACAACTGCTTTACAGTAATCTATTGATGGATTTTTAACATCAAACCTCTTACATTATAGATTCATTAAAACATTGTTTTGCAACATACATTTACAGCATCTATTAATTATTTGGTCCTCACTGAAAGTAAAATGCTGCCAAAAAAAAAAAATCTATACATTTGATATTTAATATAGCAATAGGAGGCTATACTATTAACAGGACATTTCTTAGACTAAAACAGAAACCAATCGCATATCAAAATGTCTTGTGGGTCATAGTTGTTGCTGCTAAGTATAAAAACTCATGGAAGAAATGTGATTAATAGCTTTGGTGCTTTATCACGTCTGGCCTGGTGAGGACACAGTGTGAAGGTTCATGTAAAGATATGTTCCATCATTAAATGACCTCATTAAGTCAACAGTGTAAGCAATCATGATGGTGAATGCTGTTCAAACATCAATAGCCAGGCTATTACAGTGTGAAGACAGTCAAAATATTTATGCCAAGCATGCTGGCACCTCATCACAGGGAATATAAAAATAATGTAGCACATATGCACAGCACTCAAAGGTGACTTTGAAAGACCTCATGAGATATTTTGAGACAGAGGCACGTGTTCGGTGACAAATAACAGCAGCAGAAGTATGGCACAGTAGGGATATGATCCTGTACATTTCAATTCCTGGAATGCTGGGAACATCCTTTTGCTGGCCTCTGGAATAGACATAGCCTCAGCGGGAGGGCCACGAGTCTCATTTAGTACAGTTCAGAGGCTACAACAGTTCTGCAACAACACCTACATATCTCTGAACCAGAACATTTTATTACATGGGTAAGTTATTTCATTTTCCCCTCACTCGATATAACAATATATTCGTATATTTGATAAGTAAGGCAATGGTCAGATGCTAAACACATGGACACATACACTACTACCAATATTTTTTTTTTTTTTTTTGAAGTTTTAGAAGAAAGTCTCTTATGCTCACCAAGACAACATTGATTTGATCAAACAATACAGTAGAATTTTTTTTTGGATTTTTTTTTTGGGGAATTTTACTACAACTTAAAAGTAACCGTTTTAATTGTATTTTAATATATTTTAAATTGTAATTAAAAGTGTAATTGATAGAAAGTTCCATAGAACAGCATTTATTTGAATCTTTTGTAACATTAAAAATATCTCCACTGTCATTTTAGATCAATTTAATTTGTCCTTATTTAATAAAAGTATTAATTTCATATTAAAACCATGATTTGAACATTAGTGTAATTTTTCAAAGTGAAAGGTCTCCTTCTGATAGATCGTTGTCCCATATCTCAGCATTGACAACATGTCAAGGGTTTGAAGGTCAGTCATGATAAACAGAACTGAACATTGAGCAAAATCTACTGATAAGACTGCATGTGCACCCCAGGGCTTGTGATTGCACAACCGTCCGAGAATTTGTTTAGTCCACAGCTTGTTTAGTTCATTTCCCTCTTTGTACAAAACCACATTGCCTCAACTCACACAGATTTGTCCTGCAAAACAACATATTTGCCCTTGGTTCACTGAAAACAGGATGCAATCCAGCCAAACCGGTTTAGCCAGCACTATTTGCAACTGATAATAATAATTTCAGGCTAGCACAAAAATATATGACATGACTGGGTATACAGAGAAGGACATTTGTGCTTAAATGCAACATTGGCTTGTTAAAATGTTTTACTTTTCTTCAGGCATATTTTCCTCCATTGCCTTCTTAAATGCTAGACATAGATAACCTTTGTCACAGTAAGATTGAACGGATATACACTGCCTATACTCACAAAGCTAACAATTCACATAGTCTATGTGCATACACACAAATTTTGTGCCCTCTATGCCTTCAGGTCACTGTAACCACCACCACTTAGAAAGAATCCCCTACAGGAGAACGATTGTAACTTTCAGCGACCCATCCAGGGAGACAATGTCCCACAGGACAAATTTTTTGCCTCCTCCGTCTTTACTTATTAAGAATCCTACTGTTCTGTCAGCCTGCTCTCCTTACCGAACCATGTTCAAGACCACAGAGTCGGCAGACCCCTGGCCATCCATTCTTCAGCCTTAAACACCACATGTTTGGAACAGTGGAACCAAATTTTCTTGCTCAATCAGGAACTGACCTTTATAGAGACTAACCCCAGCACCAGTGTTGATGCATGCATGTGACGCTGATTTAAACTCTTGCTTTGTATGCACAAAGACAGAACTCAAAAACAGATTTTTCAAAGTTTGCGAATCCTTAGGGACAGAAAGCTGAAATTAATAAAGCTCTTTATCCAAAAATATCTCCCTTCCTGAGTACCAGAAAGAGAAACATGGGATCGGTTACCAAAACATCCATAACAAATACAATTATTATTGAGGAACTCAATAGTTTGGGAATGTTTAAAAAATTTCCAAGCCCATGGGATTTCCAGACATTCAGGTTTTAATTGGAATCATTTTACTAATGCAATACTCCACATTGGTTTCCTCAGAAATTAACAACTGCAATTAGGCTACATGTTGATGAAATGAATTACGTGTCTCTGATTAGAAAGAAGAACAAGCTGTACCACAGAAATACTACAACCTGGAAAGCACCAGGGGAAGTTCTGACTCTATGGTGAGACAGAGTTATCAGGGTCCGTCATCTGAAGAGTGAATCGTTTTTGGTTCACCAGATGGCGGAGTGTAAACTCTGGCATGAGCTCACATATGACATCAGAAACAAGTGTTACAGTGATGAATGTTCAACTTTATCCTACTTCCATTAATGGAAAAAAGTTGACAGTCTTCCAAATCAACAGAATTAAGTAGTTCCTGGTTAAAAATTTACCTTGTCAAGCCGATAGATCTCCAGTCTTCCTGCTGTTACCATACAAAAACCAATCATCTAACTAAACTGTTGCCACAGCACCAATGTAGAGCTGCAGATTGGAGGAAAACAACCTGTTTCCTTTGGAAAACCAAAGAGCATAATGCAAACAGAAGACATCAATCCCCTTTTTATTAAGAACAGTACAACCTAAAGATCAAATTTCCAACTCTAGCCTAATGCACTGTAGCTTTACATCAAACTTAAATGAGAAAATCATACATCTGCCTTGCATGAAAGCAGGTGTGTTTGGCAGTTGTTCTATGACCTATAACCAAGTTAACAGGTGTATTTGTACTAGTGCAGTGAGCTTCAGTGCATGCTTTGGTAAGCAAATGAGATAGGCTCAACATGGTCCACTGAATTCAGTGTTGAACCAATATTTTTCAGCAGTAAGTCAAAATGTAAACCATATAAGGAAGAAAATATTTCTTTAGAGAAGTAATGGGCCGCACACACGTGCGTGAATATGTACATGAACTCCTATCCATGCTGTTTGTTTTGATTGTTAGTTTGTTTGTTTTAACACAATGCCAGCTTCATTGGCTGTTTTCCAGGTGAAAAGTAAGATATTCAAGTCCCATGTTTCATAAAAATTCTAAAACTAAACCCAATCTCATTTGTGAATATACTTATCCCAGCCAAAGTTTCATCTTATTGGTGCAGTAAAAGCCAAAGACGTTCCTCTAGCACATTTTTACATTAACCAATATTAAACATTTTCACTCAGAAATTGATCGTAAAATTGCACAAATAATTTTCTTGTAAAAACACACTCCAATAATCTGCTTTATTTACAATTTTTACAGTGTGTGACAATTACGGCACACTCAGTGGAATATAGCTGATTCTCATTATGCTCACACGCCACAGTCTCTCCTGTGTATAGATGGGTGTTTAGTTCAATCAAACCCTCTTTAAATTTAACACCAATTTCTCTTAATTGCACAAAAAGGGGAATCCTAGATAGTGTTTGCACTACGCAGACACAAATTTAACCTCGTCTTCTAGAGACATGATGCAAAATAAACACCAAACAGTGTCTATTACTGTTGTCCTGAGGCCTGTTTAAAATTTCATTAGCTTGGCCTTGTTTTCGTAGATCTACCTTAACCCAAAAAGCCAGTGGGGCGTCTGCTCCCTTCTGGGGATGGGATAGTTTTACACCTGCCCTGTCTGACCACACCACAGCCTGGCAGCCAACCACCACATGGCTCACAATGACTGACACAAACGTTGCCCGAGTCAGATTACACAATACACAACCATTGTGTGTTTGTGTTGAATGCATTCAAATAACAGAGGGCGACAGCTCATGCAAATACAAAAAGTCCTCTCTAAACCTGCTAACACTGTTACAGCTATCTGCAGCCATCAGGATAACATGTAGAGATGTGGATAAGAATTATTCAAAACAGAACAAGTAATATAAACAAGCAACATCACATAAATGAACAAAAAGATCAACCGTCTTTCTCCAAGCATATTCCTCTCAACAATCTTCTGACTCCTCAGAGTAATAGACTCTCTGTCTATATTCGACTGTGATAAGTAATTATACCTCACAGAAACAAACACCACTGTTTTTCTATACACCACACCTTAAAATGATGAATCTGCTGGTCTCTGGGGCTATAATGGACTGCAGATGCAAATTAGAGTGTGTGCAGTCATTGTAAAGCATTCATTAATAGTTCATTAGCTTTTATAAACAGCCCATTGAGTTCTCAAGTGAGTGCACTTATCTTATTGAGGGAGAATTATTTATAAGCAACCAGTATAAGCTACTTGTGATCCCATACTTGCACTTTATTGTGGCTGAAATGCAGGTTTTCATGTCCTTTGGTTTAATACGCCTTTATAAAACTGAAAGTTTGGGGTCTAAAATCTGTTGTGAAAGCCTACATACAAACACCTGTGACTACACACCTAATTCATTCTTAATGCGCCATATTGCTACAAACCATTAAAATTATTATTTAGGCTTATGAATGGCATTACTTGTCAGAAGATTTGCTTATTATTATTATTATTAATATACACTCACCTAAAGGATTATTAGGAACACCATACTAATACTGTGTTTGACCCCCTTTCGCCTTTAGAACTGCCTTAATTCTACGTGGCATTGATTCAACAAGGTGCTGAAAGCATTCTTTAGAAATGTTGGCCCATATTGATACGATAGCATCTTGCAGTTGATGGAGATTTGTGGGATGCACATCCAGGGCACGAAGCTCCCGTTCCACCACATCCCAAAGATGCTCTATTGGGTTGAGATCTGGTGACTGTGGGGGCCATTTTAGTACAGTGAACTCATTGTCATGTTCAAGAAACCAATTTGAAATGATTTGAGCTTTGTGACATGGTGCATTATCCTGCTGGAAGTAGCCATCAGAGGATGGGTACATGGTGGTCATAAAGGGATGGACATGGTCAGAAACAATGCTCAGGTAGGCCGTGGCATTTAAACGATGCCCAATTGGCACTAAGGGGCCTAAAGTGTGCCAAGAAAACATCCCCCACACCATTACACCACCACCACCAGCCTGCACAGTGGTAACAAGGCATGATGGATCCATGTTCTCATTCTGTTTACGCCAAATTCTGACTCCACCATCTGAATGTCTCAACAGAAATCGAGACTCATCAGACCAGGCAACATTTTTCCAGTCTTCAACTGTCCAATTTTGGTGAGCTCGTGCAAATTGTAGCCTCTTTTTCCTATTTGTAGTGGAGATGAGTGGTACCCGGTGGGGTCTTCTGCTGTTGTAGCCCATCCGCCTCAAGGTTGTGCGTGTTGTGGCTTCACAAATGCTTTGCTGCATACCTCGGTTGTAACAAGTGGTTATTTCAGTCAAAGTTGCTCTTCTATCAGCTTGAATCAGTCGGCCCATTCTCCTCTGACCTCTAGCATCAACAAGGCATTTTCGCCCACAGGACTGCCGCATACTGGATGTTTTTCCCTTTTCACACCATTCTTTGTAAACTCTAGAAATGGTTGTGCGTGAAAATCCCAGTAACTGAGCAGATTGTGAAATACTCAGACCGGCCCGTCTGGCACCAACAACCATGCCACGCTCAAAATTGCTTAAATCACCTTTCTTTCCCATTCTGACATTCAGTTTGGAGTTCAGGAGATTGTCTTGACCAGGACCACACCCCTAAATGCATTGAAGCAACTGCCATGTGATTGCTTGATTAGATAATTGCATTAATGAGAAATTGAACAGGTGTTCCTAATAATCCTTTAGGTGAGTGTATAATTTATTGAACATCATTGTATTTGATCATACTGCTGGAAAACACTAAAATCTGTGCGTTCGTGATTTTATCAAGGTTAAGTGAGTTTTATGTACTCTTTGCACTTTGCATTTTCCCTAACAACACACCCTAAATGACGTACAAATCACAGCGATGCACTGCTTCTTATAGTTTTTTGTTTCATTATACAACCATTACAAACAAGATATTTAGTAGTAGTCATCGTTTTTATAAAATCAATGATAATATCTAGGAGCAGGGTGGTTAGCTAAATCTGATTAAGTCTGATAACAGCCGATATATCTTTAATATATACAAATGGCTTCTGTCTACTGTGCTTACCCTGTTCTGTGTGGGGTCATCCGATCTGTGATCTGCACTAAGACTCATGGTGTCCTGGTCATCTGAGTTGGATGTGTGGGTGGGGTCAGTATTGCTGCTGGTGCAGACTCTGTGTCTCAGGACAAAGGCGGTGCCCTTGTCCTCCCTCACCTCCCCCCCGTCCAGCTTGCTTCCTGTTGCTTCTGCTCTTTCTTAATACCACTGGACCAAGAGGACGCTTGACTCCAAAACTGTCCTCCGTGGATTCACAGCAGAAAATGAGACTCGCTGCTAAACCTGGTGAAGACATAAGAAATAACATTAAATACATAAATGAGTTGCTTAGGGAATTTGTACACTGCCACGCTCTCATAGAGAGTTCTTTTAAAAACATTAGAAAAAAAAAGATTTCTCAGTGACCGCAAACTTTTAAACAGTACTGTATACTGTATGCCCATGTTGCTTGTGTAATTGGCACAATGGGCTCACTACTTGAACTATAGTTTAGCATAAAAAATAATAAAAAAATAAAATAATCATACACTGAAACAGTGCAACTAAATGGCTACAATTAAGCCCCATTTACTTCTGCTTGCTAAAGGTATGGGTCAGACGGCAGCAGAATACATGTGACTGCAAAAGCGACGCATAACCAAAATGATTGAGAAGTTATGTATCTGGCTAATTACAAAGGATAACGACTCAATGGGCTTTCCATAGATAGAGTAAGAAATAAATGAAACTACAAATAAGTTCATAAATCCTGTTTCACAACACGTTTTGAAATCAAAGATTCTGCCTATTAGTACATAATGGGGTTTGTCGAAACATTAATCCATGCTAAAAATATATACTTTCATCCGACTGCCACACTGCCAGGCACCACACAAGGGCACTTAAGTTTAAACCAGTCACCTGAGGTTCAGTATCATATCTGAAGTCATGCCAGGAAGCAAATTTAGTGCCCAAAGCATTACATGATAAAAGGGAATGTTTTAAGAAAGCCAATCAGGATCTCTAAGCAAAATCTGCATCCACATTCTAACGAAATACAGATTAGCTTGGTTAATACGCCACATCTATAGAATATGAGCAAAATCATCCCTCTCCTTCAAACGCTCTCTGCCAGTCTGAAGTGCGTTTAATTTGAGTTGATATCAGCTGCAAGCCTTGAGCAGTCTGCCAAGCTCACGGAAGCAAGAGGCTTCACAGGCACAGCTGTGAAACTGACAGCATCCGTCTGCTTAGAGTTTCACTCCTTTTGTAAATGAAAAGTGTGGCAACAGTTGACTGTTGACAAGCCAGGAAATCAGATTCAGCTAGAAACTAATTGCACAGTGGTCTGTGTCCAGTTTGGCAAAAACATGAAGATGCACTTTTCTTCTCAATTTCAGCACTCTCTGGTGTCACATCAACTGCGCCAGTATCATGTGACACCATAGGAGTGTGAAACTGACCCCTCTGGCTCCCTTGGACTACTGTGCAGGAGTTTTGTGCCAAGAGGAGAAAACTGATACAAACAGTCTGAATGTCTCCATACATTCATCCACCCATCCAGAGGGTGGAGAGGAGCCGACAAGTCATTATCGGTTAATTATCAGCCCATTCATTATGTTCATGTAATCCTACAGCTGTCGAGTCTTGAAAGTGCACAAAATCAATTTATCATGTTATCTGACTTTGTTTTTTTTATAGTCCGAATGTCAAAAAAATTATATCTAATATTTAAACCTGCATACAAGGGGTTTGAAATGAGATTGAAGAGACTTTGAAATGCGTATGAACAGTACAAACAGTCCATCACCGCAGTCTGTGAGTTATGAACAAACAGATCTAATTTCATCACATGCAAAATTATATTGCAGCCACTCAGTCCTAAAGACAGGATATTAAAAAAAGCAGACAGGATTTGTGCAATGCACAGTCAACAAAGTATTCCTAGAACAAAGTTTGCATAGAAACCGGTGCCTATTCATGAGAAAAATGCACTTTCAAAGAGGCAGGTAGTCAATTTCCATTGTGTAGCTAAGACTTTTCCCGCAGGAACAAAATAGAGAAAGAAATAAATCAATTGAGACACCAGTCAGCAAAAGTGCTTACCAGGGAGTACACGAAAGCAGGGGAAAAAGGAAAATGACATTTGAAATTGATTTTCTTTTGCCACTCAAACAGCTGACCAACTGCCATCTGACTTTTCAGTGTTTTCAGCTCTAAATTGTCACAGCTTGAGAATGTCAGCAATTCCATATCTGCAAAGACAAGTTTCATCCTCAAAGGGCGGCAGTCTTCACACTGTGGCACTGCAAGAACTGTCAAAACCTGAGAGAGCGTCACTGATTTATGACACCAGACATTAAACTACATCTCTCTTTCTCTAAAATTCTTAGATCCAGTGTAACTTCCACAGAACCTAAAAGGCATGCGTCCATCCCACTGTCTCTTGGAAAGCTCTTTTGAAAAGGGCACAGGTCAATAGACCTTATGTGGCAGAGAAACAAGCGCAGCCATCTTTAGAATTTTGAGTTTAAACTTCTGTTTTTGCTGTAGTTCTGTATATTTCTATGGCATCACTGTCAAAGAGTGATTGGCTGGTGAAGTGAATTTACTAGGGGTGTTGAAATTAATCGTTGCATTAATCGTTGACGATTCTGCATCAATGCAGTAATAGACCATAATCAATTATAGCCTACTGACGTTTGTAGGGTGTGGGTGCAAGTGTGTCAGCGTTATATTGTAACTTAAGTAGGCTATAGCCTACTAGTTACTTGACAGTTTCATGTGCTTTTAGTTTTTAAAGTTACTAGCAGGGCTGCCAACTCATTCAGCGTGAGACTCACAAATGACACTTTTTCACACTCTCACGCCAGACAGACAAGACAGAGTAGGTTACTTTTGATATGAAATAAATTCTGTCAAGTTTATTACAAAATTTAAACAATGCGCTCTCCTATAGACTAATAGCGCTCACCTTATGTAGCCCCACCCCTTTTTAGTTCTGCGCTTTAGGTCTTCCGGTTTGTATTTCCACAGCATGAACATAAGATCTGTAAGATTTATGAATGAACCACTCGTTTTAAACTTTCCGGTCTACTGACATTTGTTATGACATTCACTTCAAACATTACAATGCTCATGATAACTTTTGTTAACTCTTCAATAAGTAAATTCTAGGGGTGTGAATCGTCACTGGTCTCATGACTCGATTACGAGTCAACGATCATCATGTCAACAATTCAATATCATGATGTGTTGTATCCTCAATTTTCAATATTTTAGATATTGAAAACATTAAAATATGTTAATGATACAAGTAAAAATATCATAAATATGTCATATAGTGCACATATTTAGCAAAATACATGCTATAGGCATTTAAATGGCTTTCCTGAGGTAAATGTAACTTTACGTGACATTGTCCAGCTGTTTTATTGACCACTTTCCGTGGCTGAAAAACACTGATTGAACGATTACGTAGGAGACGTATACATTTGGTAAGTTGTACTGTATCTTTCAACACATCTTCTAATGTTCAGTCGTGTTTGTTTAATATTAACTAGTAGTAAAGAAAGAGTAAGAGATGATTGGTTCTCAGGCAGCTACAGCGATCTGTCACGTCCCATTTACAGATGCAAGAAGAGAATAGTAAACAGAGCTTGTAGGACTACAATAGCAAGTTGTGTGTCGCAAGTCTCAGTGCCCAGGTCCACTTGACTCTAGATGTACTTTGTGGCATTGTTCAAGTGTGAGCATGAAGGAAATGAGTCACTATTACGCTGGAAGGAGAGAGTGAGACGGACACCTACTGATAGACAAGCACTTGGCTGCAAGTCATGTTGCATATTATACCAATCACATGTGCTACTAAGATGGATACTAAATTGGACAGAGAAATGCTTGCATTACGCTTGACTTGTGAAAAGCTATACTGGATCCACCTCTCAGTTTACAGAAGGTCGCACATACAGAAATTCAAAATAGAAGGGGTGATTCGTGGAATTGTAGCATAGCTTTTATGTTTTGGCAGCAGATAAACCTCAGGAACACCACAAAGCTTTGCCAAACATGTGACATATATGATGTGTGTAGTGAATGCTTCTGAAAACTGTATTTGTTTGATAACAGTACATAAATTACCTACATAAATTAATGTTTAGTAATACAATTAATATAATATAATACAATTCCATTAATATAATACAATTAATATAATAATACAGTTAATATAACAGATATTACATATATACATGCATATATTTTATATAAAAATCATTTTATTATTATAGCCTAATAACTGTAAATTTATTAATATTTAGTTGTATATTTCTAAAATACAAAACAAAATATTAATATACAATTATTAATATTATTATTATTATTATAAACAACAACATGTTTCATATGTAAATAATAATAATAAGATTAATATAAAAATATTTAATATTATTAAATATTACTAAATATACAAAATAAAGATCCAGGGCTGGAAATCACAATTTTAAAATTCTCTGATAATTCCATGACTGTCGGAAGCACGTTTCTGACTTTAAGAAACATAAAAATCACATAAAACAGAACATACATTTTTATGATTTTAATACCACACAGAAAATGTACATTATGTTCAGTGACACCATGCAGACATATTCAAAAAGTAGACCACACTGAAGCTAACTAACATGTCGCTACGAGACATGAAAATCAGATGTTGCAGCTGTGTTTTTATGTGAGGATTATAGACGAAGGAAAAAAAAAATCTAAACCAAAACAAGTGAGAGAATGGAGAAACCCAAACAAAAGCAGTTGTTGGAGCCAGTCGTTGGGTGTGTGTGTGTCATGTGACCGAGTAAGAGCGTGAACAGAGAGGTTAGAGATGCCTTTGTGTGCCGTTTGTTGGTCATGAGACCAGAGCTGACCACCAGTGCAGCACTGAACTTCTGTTAGAGAAAGAGGCCCTTTGAGAGAGAGTCAAGAGGAAAATCCAAAACTTCTACTATTTGACTGTAAAACAATTCTTGATGCATCACAATGCATCTTTTCCTCCAGTTTATTAATAATTATTACTATATTAATAATCTTAATGTAGTTCTTAAAAATAAGATCAAAATGGCAAATAAATAACAGTAGAACAAATACAATACATAAAATACATGCAATACAGAAATTGAATAATCAAATGTAAAAATAATCACTACATAGTATTTAGTGTATTAAAAGCCTACAATAAACTGATTGTTATTAAAGCTTCAAAAAGTTATTTAGTCAAGAGCAGTGAGTGATTCCCTCTTTTCTTTTGTTGTTTGATTAATATTAATGACACAGACAGCAGCAGGTTTACTATATTAAGACCTAATGCACAGATCTAATATAAAATGTTACACATCAGATTTTTTTCCTCAACTGTTTACATTTCACAAAACCGTCTGTGTTTACATGAATACTCACTAGGGCTGGACCAGAATATTCTAATATTCGTTTGATGGGTTGGAATATTGGTTTTGTGTGTTTTTTGTGGGGTTTTTTTGGCAAACCTGCCATCCCCCTCGAAACGGTTCTCATTCGCACTTGAATAGGTTTACACTATAAAATCTGGCGAAATACAATACTCTTTTTTTACAATTATCTTATAGCCTAGCCGTTTTAATAGGATGGACAGTTGAATAGAAACCCAACCTCGTTATACTTAATAAACATATTTGCTGCTTCTTAGCCTAAGTGTTCCCTGCAACGGGAGTATGAGCTTATATGCCTGAGCTTGCATTTTGGGTTAAACTTGTGGAAAATAGAATAATAGAATCAAAATGTATTAGCCTTTTTACCCGTTAGGGATGTGACGGTGAGAAAATCATCTTGTCATTTAGCTCTTCACTCTCGTGATGAATGAAATCTGACTCCTGCTGCTGGTCTGTGCTGCGACTGTCATTCGGCTCACACTGCACGTTCAGTTTTTAATTGTAGTTAATCTGTTCTCTGACTGAACTAAATGATTTTTACTACTATAAAATATCAAAACGACGGTGGGGGGCGGTGCCGCGGTGGGCAAGTGATGTAACCGGTGTTATGCCTGAACACTGGTAACACCGACTATTGCAGCAAGCCTATTACCCGTTTTTTTTCAATCTAAATGACTCTACTGCGGAATATAGGAGCTTGTCACTGGGATGTAACAGACCGGTGTTTTGTAGCATTAGTACAGTGTCCGTTCTCGGAGCATAAGCCCTGCTCGCGTGAGGTGCACCGCTTCTCGAGATTCCTGCCTTTATTAGAGAGAAGAATATGTTCAGCCCCCTCCCTCCGAAGCTTCGAATATTCGGTGTTGATTACTACTGAAGCTTCAAAGCTCAAAATTATATTCAGACCAGCCCTAATACTCACCAAGACAGATATTTTGAAATAAAAATTTGCTGCTAAAAAGAACTGGACCACGCGGTCTTGAGGCGGCTTTTTGTGCGTGCGCTTCGAGTGTCCTCAGCGCTAGTAATGCATTAAGATGTTTTTCTGTGGCTTATTGCACTTAATAACAAACACATACATATGTGAAAAACTAGGGCTGTCAAAATTAGCGTTAATGCACGTGATTAATTTCAGTTTAACGCATTAAAAATATTTAACGCAATTAACGCAGCATCAGTTTTTTTCTGTCATCCTTTGGCTGCGTCACAGTATATGATCACACTATCATTCATTTAAGTGCTATTAAACCAAATCAAGCGCGATAAGACTTAAATCTGTACTGGCACAGTGTCTGTGAATCTCCTCTCAACAAGGCCACGTTGACACCAAAGTATGCCAAAATGTCCACAATGTCGTGTATCCTCGTAAACACTATAGGTTTTAAACTTTGGTTATTATCACGTTTTTAGGGTCACGGTTTCGGTACGGTTCGGTATGTGCTATGTTCAGGGAAATTAGTTATTAGCTATATTCAACTGTCAAATAAAAATAAAGAAAATAAGAACATATAATCAAACTACAAGCAACAACACAAATACATACAATAGAGCAAAGACGCATATAAAATAAACAGTGAATTTCAGGTATCTAACAGCAGTTTTCAGGCATAGAAACTGAATAAAGTAATCAAATAAAATTATTAATATAATAACAATACAATAAAATAACATTGCATATTGTAATATTTACTGTATAAATTAAAGAATTATTGAAGTTACAAAGGCTATTCAGTCAAGAGCAGTGAGTGATTTCTTTGTCATTTGTTGTTTGATTAACGTTAAAAACAGACAGCAGGAAACTCAATATTTGCGAGCTATCTGCGTGTTTCAGATGAGTGCGCACACACACACAAATCTTCTGTCAGCGCGCTCAGATGTCTGTCATTAATGTAAATTAAAGAACAAAAGAGAGAAAAATCACTCACTGCTCTTGACTGAACTTTTGTACCTTAAGGATTAATCTATAACTTTATTCAATTCCTGTTTGATCAGATATTTAAAATATACTGTATGTTGTTTCTACATCAATTTGGAGATTAAATGTTAAATGATTACAATATAAAACCATATTTTAATGTGCATTTAATCACGATTAATTACAGAAAAATGTGTGATTAATTAGTTAATTTTTTTAATCAATTGACAGCACTAGAAAAAACATGTTATAGACGTTCATCAGAGTTTAAAAATATATAAACCACATCACCCCTCTGTCCCTCCAGTGCTAAATCAGACCAAAATATTTTTGGTTTCAGCCAAGAATTTTCAGTGTCCGACACTGAATAATAATAACAACCAGTCATGACGCAGAAAGAGGTTAACCTGTCCTTCACACCACACCATGTGCCAGAGACATACCATATTGTCAAATGCTTTATTTGCTTTGACACAGGCCCAGCTCATGTGCAAACCAGAGTGACCCAGGTCTAACTGAGCACTTTGTCTAAACCTCCTATTCACCATAATGAGCTAAAGAAACTGCTGGTGTCACAATGAATAGACTAAGGCAAAATGACATGGATTACTGAGCAGCTTTCCAGTATATTATCTACACAAACAGGATGAGCCAGAGGAGACAGTCGTCTTGGCAACGTCATCCCACCTTGTTCAGATTATTGGAAGTAAAGAATGACATGCTGATGTGCTGCAAAGCACATCAGCTTTTGGTTTTAAACACAGTTTATGGCCTCACACCTACTGCACAGCAAATCAATTAAGATTTTCAGGAGTTGAGCAGTTCCCCTGCCATTTAAAAGATGTTTGCTTTGTCGATCAATGGCACACAATCAATCTCTCTGATACACACTGCAGGGGACCACGACTACTGCTGACACTATAATAGAGATGGACTGATAATCGGTTTGCCCGACAACATGAACACCTTCCCCTTAATAGGTTATTAGTTCATAGGTTATTGGTGTATAGCAATAAATTGCATTCTGAAAATAAACACCACCAAACAACAGTTTTAAAGGTGCCATAGAATTAAACTTTCACTTTTTAAGCTTTTTTGCATTTAGTTAGGTTTCTGCTGTGTCTGCCAGCTCAGAAAAGCTGAAAAGAAAACATGCAGCCAGTTTGTTATAAACTGTCGGAGTTTGAAAATGTGTAATTCGGTGACCAGTTTCAATTTGTTGCCGGTTTTGAATATGACCCTCCCCAAGCAACATACGGAGTGCGCCCTCTTCCCAGCCCGTTTTGTAAACAGATAGCAAAGTGGCTAACGAAGGTGCCTTTCGTTGTACTACAATAAAGCGATCCTGGTATGCAACCTGCTAAACCTGTTAAAGATGAGACTAAAATGTAGTTTAAAAAATAAAAACCTGACCAAAATCACTCTTTGGTTTTGTCAGGGGGAAAAAGATGAGTGTTCGAGCATTCATGCTTGCGTTTGCCAGATTTCAGTAATTTAAATACCCCAATCAGAGGTTTTCTGTTAAAAGAACATTCTATCCGGTGTTTTACTTAAACTTTGCAATCTGGCAACCATGTGAACGCAAGCTCTCTCTCTCTCATGCGGATGATCTGAAAACAGCAATAAACAAGTAAGCTGCATTTCAGCAATCTCCATTTAAGATTTTCTGCTTAAATTAAATTGTCATTCAATCAGTCTGTGTTCTGTCAGAAATCACTTCTCAGTGATGAACTGTAATAAATCCAAGCATGGATCTCTCGACTATTTGCGAAATGTGTTTGCTGAATAACTGCACTTATAATTACGTGCGTATGTGCTGCGTTATAAGGACAGATTAATTGTGTACTTTTATTAATTGTAAGCTTGTTTAGTGCGGTAAGACAGTTGTGTGAGCTACTGAAATGAGCCTTGCTGTGAAAGAGCAGAGCTCAACATTATTATTCATGACCCTTCCAAATAAGGTAATAACAGCCCATTTCATTCTAGGGACAAATCCTAGGGTTGTAAATGGACATGTAAATCTATCTAGAGAATATCTAATACCTAATACGCATCTAGAGAATTTTTGCCCTTACCTAAGCCACATGCCTTCTATGTAGAACAATTTAAAATAATGTATTAATGCATTCTATGGCACCTTTACAGGGCTATATATTGTTTGCATAGCTCACCATTTAAACTACAGTTTTTTTTTGTAAAAATAATGTCATAATACTACTAATAATAACAGTAGTTTATATAATGATTATTCTGTTATTAGTGAGAATCTATTAGTGAGATACAAAATTAGTTATTGGACACATCTGTATAGGTAACAAATTAAAAAAAAAAAACAGTGAAGTAAAAAAAATATATTATGATAAATAGGTCAGTCTGTATACTGTAACACTGACTGGTATTTAGAGATGCACCAGTCAACCAGCCATAAATCGGAATCGGATGGTTTTTGCTCCAAACACACAGCTGGTTTTTGTTTGTTTGTTTTATTTTGGCAGATTTCTGTTGCACACAAATAGCATTGCAATAATTTTTGTGTGCTGGTATGTTTTATTTAGCATAATTTTGACAAAGCTAAAGTCAGACCGTGCGGTTTTTGCTTTAAAGCTTGAAATTATACAATGCAATTTAAATAAAAAACAACTGCTCATTACATGCATGTTGCACCTTTGTTTAGATCAAATTCAAAGATTAATTTCAAATGGCTACAGATATTTATTGTTTAAAGCCAGTTTAGCCTGTAATAGAGCAAATAAACAACAACATTTTTGGCTTAAAGACAAAAAAAAATGGTGACCAGTATCAGTCCATTTGCTTTTTTTTTTTTTTTTAAATGATCACAATATAAAATCATATTTTAAATGCAAAAAATGTATATGTATATATATATGTGTGTATTGTTATACGTTTTTACAAATATTTTAAATGTGAAAATAACTGCATCTTCACATCATCTTACACCTAAATGACAACATTCGCCTGTGTCTATTAAAACTTTGACAAAACACTTAAATCTGCATTTGCGCTGCCGCTGACCTAGAGAGAGCAGTTGTCATGTATAGATATAAAACTGCTTCACAAACAGACTTTTTAACCACACAGTATCATTATTTCTGTGTTACATAAATTCAAATGATCAAATAAGTATACTGGGATTAGGGTTGGGATGATTACCGGTTTCACGATAAACCATGATAAAATGTATGACAGTTAGTATTATAGTTTAAAATGTAATTATCATTAAAACCATGTTTGATTATCACGATTTTGAAAACACATGGTAAATCCTGTCTAGCCAGCGTCAGACGCAGCGCACAATGTTGTTTTTTGAAGGAGAAGAAATGGCGGAAGGCCATTCTAAAAGGACCAAATCTGAGGTGTGGTCATATTTTGGCTTTTACAAAAGTCCTGAGGGAAACTTAATTGAGGACGGTCACCCTGTCTGCAGAACATGCAAAAATAAAGTCGCTGCTCTAGGAGGAAACAATTCAAATCGTCCGAGCCGTTTTTGTGACCACACACTGTTGTATAACGAACGCAAGGCAAGTGGACTTTGACCTCAATACCAAAACTACTTCTGGGAAATAATTGGACACAAAATGTTTTGAGTTTAAATATTTTAAATCGCACTTACTTGAAATTAACGTAAAGCTTCCGCGAAGAAAAGTTTGCAGCAAGTGGCTTTGAGCCAAAGATAAACTAACAAGTTCAAACAAGACTATTAAGGGTGACATTTAAGGGATAATAATGTATATTTATTGTACACATATTACACAGATTTTTTTTACCCCATAAATAATTACAGGAACATATTGAAATAAGATGTTTTAAATCTTTCCCGTTTATAAATCCATTTTGTACAGTGTACAAAACAACGGTCCCAACAAGATGATCACATCAATAGTGTAGTAGTATTAACAGTAAAGTCCTCTGATTTAATTTTTAATACAATCAAAAATGGAGACGCAAGACGGCAAGTTGCATTGTAATGAAACGAGAGGGCGCGTCCGTTGTGATACGTAGATGTGCGCTGTGTTTATAATGCGTTGCTATCGACGACGGACATTATAAAAGGAAGGAAATGCAACAGAATAGAATCTTGCTTAAAAAAAAGTGCATAGAGCTGCTTGTTTAATTTTTTGTTTTTTTATTTTAAAATATAAAACTTGTTGAAATGTGTGCAGTTCTTTTTGAACACTTTCATCTCATTTTAACAAAACCGTGATAATATTGATAATCGTGATCTCATGAAATTTTCATACCGTCCTAACTGGGATAAAAGTTTATAGTTCGGCTTTGGATATAAACACTGATGAAAATAGAGCAAAACCCTACTTCTTTTCTGTTTATATCTCAGTCCACATTTTGAGGTGCATGAACGTAATAGTGATCACTTGCCTGATGCACAGACAGGCAAAGTCCATTTGAAATGGCAAGTGTTTGGGCTAAGACGCTTACCTTATAGTAGGCAGCTTTGACAAGCACAGGCTCTATTAATAGCTGAGGTGACACTATTTGGGGGCCTTTGCTAACAACCAAAAAATGTTAATGCACTTTGTAGCAGTAGAGATCCCTACACTATTATATTTAGCATTCGTCTCATGCATGAACTTTGCTTTGGGAGAGGAGCTGCCAGTTATGTGAAAGTACAAATGGCTTGGGGCAGGACTTCAGTCCCATGATAACCAATTTAGTTCAAGATGACAAGCTGTCCTGGAACACATATTCAAAGTGTGACACACGGGGCCTTAACTTACTACACAGATAGTTAGGGAGATGTATTAAAAATAACATACTGCCTGCTGGTTACAACCGTAGAAATCAAATTATTGTTTTTTTATGACCAATATAATACAGACAATTTTTTGGACCATATAAACTGAGGATAATACAAGTCAGAAAGAGGAAAACTCCAAACAAAAGCCCCATTAGTGGTCAACCTCACCTGTCAAAGACTGACACAAACAACTCTGAAAGTGACAAATACACGGGATTTAGACAACGTACTTCGCTCTCTTCACGTTCGTCACGCTCTTTGTAAGCTTAAGACGCGTATATGGTACAAAAAAATTGTCTGTATTGTATTGGTCATAAAAAAAACAATAATTTGATTTCTACGGTTGTAACCAGCAGGCAGTATGTAATTTTCAATACATCTCCCCAACTATCCACAAAAGTGATTTTAATTAGTTTTATTTCTGTTTTTGTACTAGAACATTTCACTACAACAAAAACATATGCATTAAGAACTTATTGTGAGAAAGTCATCTTTAATTTGCCTTTATGTCAAATTGTAAACCAATCACTATAAACAACATGCTGTTATTTAAAAATTTGAGAAACGATTCAAACAATTACTTCAATACCACAATGATGTGTGACTGCGTTCAGAGACTCATCAAACAGTGGAATCGGTACACCCGAAATTAATAATAATAATAATGTATATCTATAGCATTGAAGAGGATCTGAAATAGTGAAGTGGACTGAGGGCATTTATCCTCACAAAAAAAAGTCAAAAAATAAGAAGAACTTTGTGTACTCATGGGAGGCAGGAGAAAACTAGGTCAGAAATGCCAGTGGTGATGACAAGTCGATAAGATCAGCAGTGAGCTGTCAAAACACTTTCACACTTTGATGCTTAACATAGACATCATCTGGCATGATTTAACTATTTTCCACTGCCAGTAAATGCCTCCACAAATGTCCGTCATCACTTGACCTCTATCAGTTCTATATTTATTTAAAAGGTAAGCTCACCCAAAAAGTACAATTCTGTCATCAGATTTAACGTTACTCACCCAATGTTGTTGCAAACTCCTATGACTTTATGTCTTTCTCAAAACACAACCGTAGATCTAGGCAGGATGACTGTATCAGTCACCATTCACTTTCTTTGTGTTGGAAAAAAAAACATATGGTGATTAAGATTGTCATCCTGCATAAAATGTTTTTGAAACAACAATGTGGGCGAGTGACAGAATGTTTCATTTCGGTGAACGGTCCCTTTAAATTGAAGCGCTTTTGTTTACAACCCAAACGAAAACAGCATCTTGTATTGTCATCTCTCTCTAGTAAGAACGTGAAACTCGGCCAAAACTCTTTACGAGCATAAAAAACTGAGGATAATACAAGTCAGAAAGACGAAAACTTCAAACAAAAGCCCCATTAGTGGTCAACCTCACCTCTCAAAGACTGACACAAACAACTCTGAAAGTGACAAATACACGGGATTTAGACAACGTACTTCGCTCTCTTCACGTCTGTCACGCTCTTTGTAAGCTTAAGACGCGTATATGGTAATATCCCGGTCTGTTAAATAATTTAAATTCAAATTCCTGTTTAGAAAAAGCTGGAAAACAACAGACGAACCGTTTTAGGCAGCGTAGCAACTGGAAGCTAACGTTAGTCAGCTAGCAATACTGACACAAACAACTTAATTAGAGAAAAATACAGTCAGAACACCTTAAAATATATTCTAACGACTACATGTGGGTGTCGGGTTTTTACTCACCTGTTTGTGTAAACGACGAGCGGTTGTCCTTCAAGTGAGTGATTTGTCGGAGTGGAGCTGCCGTTCCAGTAGACTAACTGACTGACTCAAGCTGGCTGGATTTTCTGGATATCGTACCGTTGCGTTTCAATGTGACGTCGCTCGCGTGAGAAGGAGAGGCCAATCAGAATGCGCCCTTGCGGTCTCGTGAACGAGTTTCAGTTTGATGGGATTTGTAGTCCGCAGGTGACTTGTTTGTGGGATTCGTGCTTTATTTGATGTCTTTTGTTTCTTTTGTTAAGTTCACTCTCACAGTATTGTAAAATGAAATACGAATTATTTAAATAATAACTTATGTTCATTAAAAATCATTCACAACCATTTGGATATTGTCATTTGAGGATATATAATTAAAAAAAAACATGTTGATCGACTACTATTGTGAATATTGCGGCAGACATATCCCCCAATGCCATCTGTAATGGTTACAATCCTGCTGTCATGTGCCTGTGATGAACTGAAGGCAATGATTTTTGTTTTATAATCGATTGCACAGATTCAAATATGTGCAATACAGAAAGTTGGACTATGCAGTGTCATCCCTCCCTATATCAGTTATTCAGATATGATATCAGTGCTAACAGCTTCAGTTGTGCAATGTTGGAAGGTAGCCTACTTGATATATTGATGAAATCAATGACAAAAGTTAATTATAAATCAAATGCACTATGATCCATATTGTGAAATTATAACTGGGCTTTAATAAATATTTGTGAATCAAGACTTATTTCTGTATGTTGGTTACAATCACTTACCATTTGTGATTATCAAGTGTGTGTATAATATTGCTGCACCAAATAAATGCAGCCTTAGTAAGCAGAAGAGACTTCTTTTCAAATTGTTTTAAAATGTTTACGATTATATATAATGCAAACTTTAAGCTCTAGTTTCAATAGTGGTCTCAGGCTGTATCATGTGTTTCATGTGGTGTTTTGACCTACATGAGCTTTCTGGAGAATTTCCAGTCTAAACCAGCTCAGGTCATGGTTTGTCATACCATACAAACCCAATGACATACCAAACAAGTGGAACATACGCCTGTGTGCTCCAGCCCAACATGAAGCTGAAAGCCATCCAAATAATAACTAAACAAAAAACACTCACTTACTTGCAAAACAGATGTTACATGAGGGCATGCAGACAGATGCCCACCTGTCAATACTTATTGTTCCTGGTATTGGGCCAAAGTCACTGGAAACTCTCCCAAACTGCATACAGCTCACATGTAGTTTGTGCCAGTGTCTACTAATTGCATAACAAAACCAGTAAATTGATCTACTAATCATGTGGGGGGGGGGGGGAACCGCATTTAAGTGTGGTGACCAGTGTAAAAGAGGGTGTGAGCCAAGGAACTGGAATCTGAATTGAGACGTTTGTTTTTGGTTAGGTTTAAAGAAACCAAGTGTTGCCCCACCCAGCGACTCTCCAAATGCACCAGTTGAGCAACTTTGGCATCCATTATTTTGTGGTTGCTGCCTTTTGAAGAATATTGGAGTGAGTGTAAAGGTTACGTTATATAGTTTAGCTTACAACACATAGATAAAATACCAAAAATGCTTGTTGATGTAGTCCGTATCAGTAGACTAGATAATAGGAGCATCATTTTTATGACTTGCACATTTATCCCGCTCGGCCCATTTTGTATGTCTCTCTTATATGGGTGGGGTCCATTGGACAGTAAGTGTGCTGCAAAGTGGACTTAAAATGGTATTTAGCTCTCTTAAGGGAGATTTCAAACCAAAGCAGGTGTGTTTATATGTATTTAAATTGAATTTGGAATTATTTAACTAAATCACATTATGTTCATTTTCATATTAATGATCACAACATAAATGTATCATTCAGTTTAGGGCTTTTGACAGATTAGATTAAGTGAAATTTACACTCACCTAAAGGATTATTAGGAACACCATACTAATACTGTGTTTGACCTTCAGAACTGCCTTAATTCTAGGTGGCATTGATTCAACAAGGTGCTGAAAGCATTCTTTAGAAATGTTGGCCCATATTGATAGGATAGCATCTTGCAGTTGATGGAGATTTGTGGGATGCACATCCAGGGCACGAGGCTCCCGTTCCACCACATCCCAAAGATGCTCTATTGGGTTGAGATCTGGTGACTGTGGGGGCCATTTTAGTACAGTGAACTCATTGTCATGTTCAAGAAACCAATTTGAAATGATTCGAGCTTTGTGACATGGTGCATTATCCTGCTGGAAGTAGCCATCAGAGGATGGGTACATGGTGGTCATAAAGGGATGGACATGGTCAGAAACAATGCTCAGGTAGGCCGTGGCATTTAAACGATGCCCAATTGGCACTAAGGGGCCTAAAGTGTGCCAAGAAAACATCCCCCACACCATTACACCACCACCACCAGCCTGCACAGTGGTAACAAGGCATGATGGATCCATGTTCTCATTCGGTTTACGCCAAATTCTGACTCTACCATTTGAATGTCTCAACAGAAATCGAGACTCATCAGACCAGGCAACATTTTTCCAGTCTTCAACTGTCTAATTTTGGTGAGCTCGTGCAAATTATAGCCTCTTTTTCCTATTTGTAGTGGAGATGAGTGGTACCCGGTGGGGTCTTCTGCTGTTGTAGCCCATCTGCCTCAAGGTTGTGCGTGTTGTGGCTTCACAAATGCTTTGCTGCATACCTCGGTTGTAACGAGTGGTTATTTCAGTCAAAGTTGCTCTTCTATCAGCTTGAATCAGTCGGCCCATTCTCCTCTGACCTCTAGCATCAACAAGGCATTTTCGCCCACAGGACTGCCGCATACTGGATGTTTTTCCCTTTTCACACCATTCTTTGTAAACTCTAGAAATGGTTGTGCGTGAAAATCCCAGTAACTGAGCAGATTGTGAAATACTCAGACCGGCCCGTCTGGCACCAACAACCATGCCACGCTCAAAATTGCTTAAATCACCTTTCTTTCCCATTCTGACATTCAGTTTGGAGTTCAGGAGATTGTCTTGACCAGGACCACACCCCTAAATGCATTGAAGCAACTGCCATGTGATTAGTTGATTAGATAATTGCATTAATGAGAAATTGAACAGGTGTTCCTAATAATCCTTTAGGTGAGTGTATATTATTAATTCATATTATATTTATTTACTGAAGTATATTATGGCATCAAACCTTAAACTCCTCTAATATGCGCGACTTGTGTTTTGTCTGTGTTTGATGTCATTGCAGGGTGTTGCAAATGAATGCATTTTGCCAAGTGAAGTGAACCAACAGATAGCCTGTGCTCAGGGAGTAGGGCGCAGTGAACACTGCGTAGGGACCCTGTCAGTTGGAACGCACCAGAGTTCATGGAGCCCTCTTCTAACGAGTTGAATCAGGTGAGTCAGATAAAGACATGGGCTGCATCTGAAATCGCATACGTGACAAAAGAAGTACGTCCAAATTCACAGTATTCACAAAAGAGTATTCAAAAAGTACCCGGACGACCTACTACTTCTGGCGAGATTCTAAAGTGTGCATATACGATGTACACTTTACTATCCCTTGAGGCCACAGGAGAGGATTTGTGAATGGTGGTGACAGCGCAACCAACGCTGGTAGGTCACGTGATAATGACAACATGGCAAATGTAGTACATCCAGATTACATTCATACTACACACATTCATATAGAACATACTTTTTTAGTGGTTGTGAAGAGAGTATGTTATTTCGGACGCAGCCATGGAATGGAAGACAGACGCGAGGACTGGAATTGGGAACCCCTGCTTTATGCAATACATAACTCTGGTCAAAAATGTTATGTATTAAGTCATTACTCAAAGCAAACAGAACAAACAGAGAGTAAAAACAGAAATAAAGCACCGCAGTAGATAATAATAATCACTATTCATATTTTTAATATTACTGGTTTGAATGAGGGGGAATACACACAACAAGAATATGATCACAGGGCAGCAAAAAACTGTGGAGTGACATGTCAAAGAGATTTTAAGTGTTATTTGCATATATGACTGATTGTTATTTACAAGTGTAGTTTTCCTCCAAAACACTCTGGAATGAACAAAAGATCTTATTGTCTTGTTCCACGGCCTGACAGTGGGAGAGTTCGGCCCGTTCCATCCAATGGCCAGTAATATCTTCCCTGCTAGCATATAAATCCCCAAAATGCTTCTTTATCAAAAAATAATAATCAGAACAATACATATGATGTATAAAATGAGAAGCAATTAATAAAATATAATCTGAACCACTAGTATTTGGTTACAATAATAGTTTTTGCAGTCCTTATGTAGCCTTGATTTTTTTTTTCCTATTTTCAGTTACCAGACACACATTCATTACCGTGAGGCTTTGAACCGTTTCAACCAACAATGACAAAGACAGTGACAGAACAAACACAATATTCTCTGCTCTAGATTAGATGGAACTCCCAGATATGGCGTACGGAAGACCCTGAAATGCATCAAACAGACTTTTGAAAGCCTATATGAAGGATACAACAGCGATTTTGTAAGAATAAAGGGGAGTTTTGTGTGTGCATGTGTTGCTTGATGCTCCTCTGATCCAGGCAAAAGCATTCAGTCCTACTCATTCCTGGTTTCATCTTTCACACGTCTCTCCTGGTTTCTCAGGGGAGAAGCTTGTGTGAAGGGAAACAGGCAGCATTCTGTTCTTGTCATATCTCAAAGATTATTATGACATCATGGAACTCAATGTCCAATAATTCCACCTTTCTCTGACTCAAGGTTCTTAAGAGCTCTAATATGGGCGAGGTGGAGTGTGTTTGTGGAGGTGCGCTCAAGAATTAGCGGTGAATCGAAGGTCTGGAAAAGGCAATGGGTGATGTGCCCTGTTGTTCTCCGTCCTCTTTCTGCATCTCTACCGTTTCTTGATCCCTCTAGAGTCTCTAAAGAGTTTGTAGGCTCTTCCTTTTAGAACAAGCAAAGAGTTTGTGCCTCTCTGAATTCAAAGAACAACAGCTTGAGCCAGAATACATCACACCGGTGCCTCCTTTTCATCAATGACGTCCAACTTTTGATTCTTGAGTCAGAAAAGGTCATTAAATTACTATCAACGGCACACGTACACTTACTTATATACTTTAATTTGTTGCTATTTAATATATCATTTTACATTTAATTATCTCTAAGTTCCCCCTCTGGGTCCGTTAAGGGTCCCGTTCTTCTCCCGCTAATTGCTCAGTGCCTCTCCAGGGCGTCTGTCCCGTCCCAAGGCTGCTACTTGCACACAAACTGGTCTACGAGCGACGTGCAGCGCTTGCACTTGACGTAGCAGCACCAGTGGAACTTGCAGTGGCAACGCTCATGTTTGTAGGTCTTGAACTGGTCGTAACCGCGGCCGCAGCACATGAGCTCGCAGCCGTCCATGCCCTCCGAGGTCTTGTTGCACAGGCGACCCTGGGTGCCTAGAGAGCCAGTGGTCTCGTTACGCAGGCAGTAGTCCGGGCTGGGGTCGATGTAAACCAGGTCCTCGCCTGTCGGGGGATTAAAGCGGTTGTTGACCAGCTCCAGCTTGCCTCGTCGGCTGATGCGCATGGCGGCCGCGCTGTCGTACTTCTCCTTCAGGAACTCACCCACACGACGGAAGTCGGCCAGCTGAAGCCAACAGGTTTTCAGACTGCATGAGCCGGAGACTCCGTGACACTTGCATGCGACGTTAGCCAGATTGTACACTGCCTGTGAGTGGAGAAAGAGACATGGAGAAAGAATAAGAAATGTTGTGAGAATACTTCACGACAATATTACTTGGGGGGAAAAAATCAGGACTAAAAGACTAAACCAAACGTATCTCCAGCACCAAAACTTTCCCCGTCAAGATATGCTTATACAAATAATTTCTATATGAAATGTGACATCTACTGTTGTTAGTTATACAAACAAGCACTAAAGGAATAGGAATAACTTGTTTGCAATATAAAATGATCTAACTGGCAAACATAGATCTTGTTGAAATTGTAAGAACGATTTGTGATAGTCTGGAAGAATAAGAGGAATGGGTTGAAAATTACAGACTAATCAATAATACAATTTGCCAAGTATGCCATAATTTACCACCACAAGTGTTTTAAAGAATTTATGTCTGTCTTGGAGTTTCCTGTAAAATTAATGGTATAAAATGGTATAATTTCAGCAATTTTTTTTTTTACAAAAAATAAATAAATACAATTAAAAAGTGTATTCGAAAATATGGGCTGAAATAATGTGAGAATGTGTGAATAATAACAATAGTATTAATAATAATAAATACTATTTTGTAAAAAAACAAAAAAAACAAGTAATAAACAAAATGATAAATGTAATATTATATATTTAAAATGAGTGGGTATGTGAAAAATAAAATAGCCTAGAATTAATATTTTGAACATTATTTTAAAATATACATTAATAAATATTAAACAATAAAAGTAAAAATAAAAATAAAATAGTTTTTAGGCCAATGAAACTGGCTAAGTGCTACAGAGAAGTAAGTGTTACTAACATGAATGATAGATGTGCTATTACTTTTACTTTTTAAGGGATTGGAAGCAATCACTCATAACACCCTAGCAAACACACAGCTTTACTGCTATTCTTGGCAAAAGCACTTTTTTTTTAATTTCATGAATTAATTTTAATTAGGGAACACAGCCTAGTACTACGAACAGCTGAAAATAAACCTTGATGGAACAACAGCTCTCTCTAGAGGCCAAATAAATTCAGTGCACCAGCCTGTTTGAAGCTGGTGGGGCCACCAGAGGCCTTTGAGTTACGGTCCCTTTACAAACAGAGAGCCGCAGTGAGAGTGTTTGGAGAACAATGGGATGAATAGTCATTCTGTTCTAGAACACACAGAGAGCCCCATGTCCACTGACAGCAGACTTCCTGCTGATTAAATTCAATGAAACCCCCAGCTGAATCAATAAAGAAACGTTTGACATATTGTCCTACTAAACTAACGGCTGTTCTTCCCTTTCCTTTTTAATTATTTAACATGTAACATTAACAGACTATTACTTTTCATTAACCGGCCAAAAACGCTTCATACAAGTGCGTCGCGTTTCGCCAACAAACACAAAAACAAGCTAATGAGCACAATCTCTTTTCCACCGTGTCTGGGCTCAATCAAGGTTGGGTGGCCAGCGTGGGTATGTGATGTATCTTGTTTGCTGTGTCTTTTGTGTCTGTTTAGTGTCCTGAACGAGGGAACATTAAAGACGTTTCTCTCTCTGTTTCTCTATCATTTAAGACCCGGCAGTGCTCCTCCCTTTAACACCTCACGTGAGAACATTTAACGGTCGCCTTTGAGGATGTGCTGCCACGACTCTTCAACCCCCCTCCGGTGGCAGCTGTTTAAGCCCCCTTCCTTTTACCTGCTCGCACACAGACATTAAGGGGAGTTCCAACACCTTTCAAGTCTCTGTCATCACCGGCCCAACCTGCATACCTGTCTGCAATCTAGAAACAACACACACACACACACTTTCCCACACAGCAGCGGCCCACACCACGCAATTCTCGGCTATTTACTATCTTGCGTGTCAAGCTGCAGTTCCGCTACCTCATCTAAATGATCTCACACAAAAGGGTTTTTGAGCATTTCTATGCAACATGTGCGCCCAACTGAAACTGTGTTCACATAAAGGCTGCCATTTCTCTCTTTTATTCGTCCTCACTTTTATCTATCTCCTTTTCGCGCCCCTCCTTTTGACTCTCTGTCCCGCTTTTTTCTCTTTTTGGACCAAGTGACCAAGGTGTGATGGATAGACAGGCTCATCGGTGCGTGGAAAGGACACGCATGCAGTGCTGTGCACAATGGAGCACACTCAGACGGGGTCAGGGTCGGCTGCTGGGCGGGGTCGGGGCGGAGCGCGGAGACGGCAAACTACTATCCCTGGAGGTGTAGAGATAAGAGACGCGGGACGGGAAAAAGAATCTAAAGTAAACAAATACAGATCTCTGAGCTATGCTAAGAAAGATTTAGCAGTTTTCATAGCCACAAGTATACAGCACATGTATCTGTAGTAATGAGACATATATATGGGGACTAAATCTGGCAACTCTTTAGTTTGGGCCATTCTCAGTAAAAAATAAAATAAAATAAAAAGAAACTTGTCGCCTATGTTGTATGCTTTATTATTATAATTTATATATATATATATTAGTTCACAGTCATTAGGCAAAACGTTATGCTGTATGTATATATAGTTTGTTTGCTGTTACTAGTTGATTATATCACTTTTTATCTTACTTAATTTTGTTAGATTACAGCTTTTGAAAACAGTCTTGAACTGTCCAACTGTCCAAATCTCGAAGTTTTAAAAAGAAATTCAATTTCTATTTGTTAACAAAGCTCATTTTCAAAGCTGTCTTCAGATCAAAAGTTTAATAACATCATAAAAAAACATGATTTTTGACTGGTAGCATAGATAAAAATGAGAGAAGTATATGGTACGTCCTCATTTAGATGGCTAAGTAAACATGCGTGTCTGTGAATACAAAAGCATTCAAACATTAGTAATGCAGATAAATTGAGTGAGACAGAAAGCCTCAGCAATTTATTAAAATACATTACGCCTACGTGTGAGTGTGTGTGAGTGAGTAATAAAGTGCTTTAGATTAAGGTGTGTGTGTGTTTGTCTCCGCTGCAGTTGATTTCTAATGAAAGACACACAGAAGCAGGTGATCTTTATAGAGGGTGGAGGCCTCCTCTCTCTGTACAGTCTGGGTCACGAGCCTTTGTGACCCACAGCACCGGAACCACACGCACCATCTATCACTACACCCGTCTTATCCCCCCGCCCGCCCCACCTCCACGCCGAGGGGCATCCGATACGCTTCTGTCGCCTCCACAAAAGCCCACCAAGACCAAGCCTTTCCAAGCAAGACAAATCTCCGGCAAACAGGCCCGGCAAAAAGGGAATGCCGGGAAGCCGGGAGCATCGGGGGTCACACCACACCTTCAAATCCACCTCCACCGAAAAAAGCAGGTGCCATTAACTCAAAAAAGAACAAAAATTACGAAGTTGAGGGTGGTCGAGTTGCTTGGCGTCACCGCAAGATATAATCTCCCCCGCATGCCCGTACAGAACCCATCCAGACCTTGACCTCCTCACCTCAGGGAACCTCCAGGAGAAGAGCCAGAGATGTCAAATGTGCCATAATTCCAGAAAGAGGCCCTCTCTTCTGTAAACACCTTAAATACACTCATCTTCCCTAAGACAAACATACGTAGCGGAGCTCTGCGCACGGCAAGCACCCACATCGGCAGGCAAATGGACTTTTTATGGGGCTGCTTCGTTTTAAAAGCACTCAAATAACTAAGTGGAAAGAGGATGGGATCGGGGTGTGGTATGACAAAGCGTGGGACTCGCAATGGGACGGGGGAACGCATTCCAGTTTGATGGTGTGTTTTGGCAGGATGTGGTGACATTCTGCAGTGCGTTCTCAGAGAGGGCGGCCCGCTCAGGTTTTATGCCCACCTGAACGTGGCAGGGGGGCCACAGTTTCCTGGAGCCAGACACACACACTCACATAGTTGGAAACGTTCCAATAATCATTCCACCATATAGCTGTTCTATAAAACAGCAAGAAGCCATTCAACAAGAAAATGTGCATTGTCAGAGCGTTCCTGACTAAACATATTTGCCACACATCACCCTATAAAAAACAACAACAACTATTTGTTCTCCGTACTCTATTAAATGAATAAAAGGGAGACTGAATGGGAATCTGAGCTACATGCTGAATGTGGCACTAGAGTAAGAGCGAATGAGAAACATCCCCAGTGGTGCTTTGACCTCCTGACCCCCAAGCAGACTGTAAGGGTGCTGGTCTAGCACAGGCACATTTAGTCACTTTCATTAAATTAGCTCTCTACCTAGTCTGTAATCTAAAATAGAAGACCACTGCTATTTATATTTAAAGCCAAAGTCTCAATGACTGATTAATCATCTAACAACCAACTATTCAGGTAAACGCCATGCTCTAACTACAGGAACTCTCTCAGAAAAGTTGTCTTTAAATATATCAGATTGAAAGCACATTCAGATGAATGTCTTTGCATTGTTTCTCATGTATCCTACCACAAGATAACATTTTTACAACACATTGACAAGAGTCAAATGAAAACATGCATTCAGACCCCTGCATTTGTTTCCATTCAGTGTAGCTGATTTTATCTTATGTAAACGCCCCCCAAGCAACATGTCCAATCCGGGACAGGTGACTCTAAACCAGCCTAAATTAGTGGTCACATTAGCGAAATTTCGCAGGGAAAAAAGGTCTATTGTCAATAGTGTAGCGATGTATGAAGCCAATCAGTCAAGCTCAATCACTTTCAAACCAAGCAGCTGTCTGTTGGTCAACGCGACGAACGAGTGACTAACTTGAACGCCGCAGAAATCTGCATGAGGAAATCTGCTGCCCTCTAGCAAAATTCACAATTGCATGGATTCCTATTCAACTGACTGGATTTTGCTGGCAAAAACTTGCAGGACAATGGCAAATGTGACAGCATCTTAACTATACAGGGCTTTCATAAGACAAATTAACTTACTAGTTGTTCTGGTAACTCACTGGCTAGTCAATTTTGAAAATATGATATTGCACATCCCTAAAAGTTAAATATAATTACTATAGACCACACACTAACCCCACCCCTTAAAAATTATGAATAAATGTTACCTTTGAGCGCATCTCCAAAAGAGATTTTGTCAGATTTAGCCAACTTTTAAAGCCAATTGTGGTCGCAGAGTATAGCGAAGTAAACACATTCACTGAACAACAGAGGGAGGATAAAGTAACTGTTTGTTATTGTGTTTGTGGTGATCTGCAGGAGACATAAGGGCTGGCTTTGGTTTATTCACGCACAAACATATCTAAAGCCGTGTTTATCTGTGTGAGTGTACATCTGGCCTCTTATTTCTCAAGATCAGAATAGAGGTTGCAACATCCGTGATTCATTTGCTACGCATTAAAGAAACACACCTTAACCAAACCAATGCACTGTAGACTCTTGCACAAAACTAAATTAGGTGGATCATGGTGGATTTACCGCCCATGGTACGGGACACTATCAGTCTTCCAATCACTATCCAATAATTTCCATCTAACAATTGATCAGTCATCTATGTGCGTGTTCATTTCCTCACCATTCTCCCGGCTTCATTGTTCTGTAGATTCATAAGCGTGCGTGCATGCTCGACCGATCCACGTGGGTAGTTCTTCTCGCGTTCACGGGCGTCCACAAACTCCCGGGCGAAACGGTAGCCGTAGTTGACGTTGTCCCCGCAGCCGCCCCATAGCCAGTCTCTCGGGAGGTCTCTGGGACGAGCCGCTCGGCTGCAGCCGCAGGTGGAGAGCTCGCCCTCACGGCACGCCCGACTCACCGCGTTCACGACGCCCGCTGCGCTGATGGCGTAAGTAAAAGCTGTTTCTCTGCTGCCTGCAGAAGACACACACACAGAAAAACACACAATTAGGACATGGACGACATTCCATCGGCTGCAAATCGCTTTGTTAAATCATCCACAACTCTTCAGAATACTATTTTTCTTGATTATTCACTTAGGAAGTAAGGCAGAGAGTAAAACAACTCATTTCCAGAACCCCACAGATGGTAACAATCTTTTTGGTAAGCCCTGCAGTAAGAGATAAGATTATCAGAAACGTGTGCATGTACATAGACAGCACTGATTCATTGTTCCATTTTTATATATCTATATCTCAATGGAAATATATTAAAACACGAGCGAAAAGAGAACTGACAGATTTTGGTACACTTCATATGAGGCATATGATAACCTGCAAAGCTTTCCTGCCAAAGAGGCGCTAGGTTTATAAAAATTGGTGCTCTTTTTCGCATCTGTTGTGCATGTGTTACCTGATTTTTCCCCCCATCTAATAAGCCATCTGGAATGCAGATTTCACATACCTCAACAGCACAGGCAATACAGTTAATAGCGTTTAACGTTTAAAAGCTGTTTAAACATGTTAAAAAGTGCTGGTACAACCATATTTAGAGATAAGCAGCTTGTATCAATGCTCAGCGACACCATAATTATGAGAGGAAATTTGTCAAACAAAACGTTTTTTAAACTGCAGGCCCTGAGAATTCCTTTTTAATAATCCGGCCTTCCTCAATGCCTTAATGAAAGTGAACTTGCCCCTGACTAGACGGACCACAAGTAACCATTTTGTGCATTTTGCACAGGAGCATAGAGCTTATAATGTTAGGGGATTTACCCCACACATGACTTGTCAATATTTTATTGGTGTTTACAATAATTTACATGTTTTTGTGTGGGTTTTTAGAGTTCCAACTCTGATTTTAGTATATATGTATGCATAAATTAAGACATTTAAGGGCTAAACTATAGGGATCTATCTTAAATATTATAGATAGATAGATAGAAAGAATTAGAAAACTTTGCACTATACACAAAGACAGAGAAAAGAAGTGCAATATTTTAAAATAATATGGAAATTCGATTCCAGTTTCACGGCATCAAACACACAAAGCGTCGCGTGTAAACGGGTGTGTACCTGCATTCCAGCGATGACCCTATTGAATTTGGAGGGCCACTTTTATTGGCCTTTGGTGCCCGGACTTCAAATAGAGTCCCGGATATCCCGACTTTGTGTCATCGTGTCATTGCATTTCAAAAGCGACTTTGGACAATGGCCCGACTAACACCTCAATATAAACCTCGCGATTGACTGCAAATAAGTCCCGTGCTATTTGAGTGGGGCATGAGAGGGGGGCATGTCGCGTCTTACACCTTGTTTCACTGATGAGCGGAACTAACACTCAATTGAACGACACGCATAGCCTACGAGCATGCATTCAAGTACGCCCTGCTTCATACATACTACATGAAAGATTGACACTATGTAGAGCAACTTTATTCATTTAAATATGCGGTATAAAAGAACTTGCAGGCATAAAATAATATATTTTTAAATAAAAGGCAATGTAATATGAAAATCAACAAACTGATGTCAAGAGACCAACGTGTAACGTTCACGCGGAGCGGTTCGACGCATGCTGAGCGCGCACATTAACAAGTTACTTTTAAGCCATATATAACAAATATTCAAAACTATTTATCAAAAACGTTTATGAAAAAGTATGCGTTTTATGCTTGATATTTATAACCACAATTTCACTTATTACTCTTTTCACAATTATAACCAATGGGACAAAATTGTTCAGTTGCTGAATAAAAAGTTGCAAACAATAAAGTACCATACATTAATATTTGTTTATGATAATCAAATGATAGCCTATATAAATATATCTATATAAATATGTTTCATTTAAAATAGCAATGCTTGTAACTCAATCAAGTGATTGAAAATGACTCTATATTATATAAATGTAACCACTTATATGTTTACATGCATTGTGATTATGATTTATATGAAACATGAACAATAATTACTTTAAATAATATACCAATGTACATGTATTTCTGCATGTTTTATGTATTCTTTTTTATCATCTTTCAAAAGGGCAAACTGAAATTAAACAGCTGGTCATGTGATATTTACATCAGCCACATAAAATCAAGAAGTCTACACTTTTATTTATAGCTGACAACTATAGCAAAAAATACAAAATACTTTAAGTCCTTGCAGACCTTTCTAACTCAAGAGTACATTGTGGGTTCAGAGGGATTTTCAAAAGCTGCATGCTTTATTATTGTGCATTTGATCAATTTAGATACTTGTTTTAAATTGCATGTACATTTTAAGCATCATCACGGTGACTCACCTATCTGCATGACGCGGCCAAACACTGATGTGTTGTCCACCGTGCTACAGTTCCATCGCCTTTGCCTGAACTGATACTGACACTCCTTGATGCCCGTCTTCGCCCCCTCTCCAATATAAACCATATGGTCCTGATAGAGCTGGCAGAGCTTTCTCTGACCCTGAGACAGGCCTGTCAGCTGGCTGCACAGAGGCTGTGCTCCAATGATGTACATCTCCGGTCTCTGGATGGGGTTCATGGCTAATGACCTGAGAAAGTAAGACCAAAGCACCAACCATCAGCGTAGAATCAAATATGCACAACTAACCTGCAGCATAAATGACACAAAATGTCAAATTTCATGCATACTATACTGGAATCTGAACTGATAGCAGTAAGTTCTGCCAATAAACTTTTTTTTTTTACTTTACCAAATCAAACTCTAAATCTGTGATTCATTTCAATAATTATGAATACAAGCAAATTCGTTTTTTGTGACAGTGAGTTAAGGATTGCACAGCTTAAATGGTGTCTGGGGAACTTAATATCAAGTTGAAAACTGTTGGAAAAACCTGTTGTCCTCAGGACATGTTGCCTTGAATGCCCTTATTTACAAACATTTTGACCATATGTTGCCCAAGGTAAATATTGTGACAAAGCCTTCACATTTGTTCTCAGTAAATAGTTTCTTATACATTGTTTCATCCTTCACACATGACTTAATATAATATTCTTTAGAAATATACATATGTAACTTAAAATAGTTTGCAATTACAATCTTACCACCATGAGTTGGCGACCACCAGCAGCTGTGAGTTGCAGACGATGAGGGTCACTGCCAGAAGTAGGTGTCCTCGATTCATTCTCACATCCATCCTTCCTCGTCCAAGAAATGGAAATGTGAAGAGCCTCCTCTGGGGAAACATTTAGGAAATGATAGTATTCCACTTGGAGGAGCTGCTTCCTTTAGTAACTTGACTAAAAAATAAAGTCTCTTGAAGTGCAGTGCCTCTGAATCCCCTCAATCTCGCCCCAGCTCAGTTTTAAACACCAGCTGTGCGTAAAACACCTAGATGACCTGAGGCACTAACGGAGTCTGACATCTGTTGAGAATGTTCTTTTCAAACTCCGCTTCATAAAACGCAACGAAAGTGGATGTCGGTGTGTAATGGATATAAGCAACATGGATGGAAGTTAAAACGAACGCAGAAAAGACATAAGTGCAACTATGTGGTGGTGATAGTCCAAACTCTCTCCCCCTCTGTCCCTGCCGGTTCTGTCGATATGAACTAACACCTCTGCGCTCCGATGGCACAACTTAACCCTCCCTCCTTCTGCTCGCACTTCTCCGCACACCCTTCGTTTTGACGCGGATACAATAGAGAGGAGGAGGAGCGCGAGGGGAGCCGCTGCGCGGTGAGGAATTTGGGGAGGCCAAACAACACAAGAGGGCAGCAAATGAGAAACCGGTTCACCAGAGGAGCTTTGATTCTCCGGTGCGTAAGAGCGCGTTTTGGGCTCATGGTAAATTAAGCCACAATGCGTTTATTAGGAGGATATACTTGCGCGCCTCAAGCCATTTATATGAAAATCTGTTCCGGACAAAAGTCATAATGGCAAAAGTTCACACACAGGGAGAAAGAGAGATAGCTAGATAAAAGAGTTAACGGCTCGGAAAATATCATGCTTCCATCAAAGTTCAAATCCGTGTAAACTCCATTCTATTTAGCTCTATAGTTTGCCGCAATAAATCCGAACAAGGGGGAAACAAAAAAATCCCAGTTTGACATGGGGAATAAAAGCCACGCATGTGATCTTTGACAGTTCAACTTCTGCTACCCTCTAAATCACTTCGCACATAAAAGAGTTGGGCATGAGGTATCCACTCACACTTGTAAGCAACCAAGACTGTGCTATAATGTGGGGGGAATTTTATCAGCACACCCGTTTTAGACGAATTTACAGCTGATAACCAACATTGCAGACATAAACAGCCACATTGCACCCTATCCTTCAGAAGTGCGGTGTAAGGAATGCAAATACAATGAGTGTTTTACAGCTCCAGACTCTTGGAGAGGTTTGGGAGTTATATAGAGAGCCCTGTGCCATTCCAGCATCACCCCCACACCTCTCTTTTGAGTGCCGTCCTACAGACATGTCAGAATTGGTGTGAGAGACGCCACTCAATTTCCGAGCAGTCTGTGCATGATAAAGCGCCTCTCCGGACCCTTTCATCTCCTCTAATCCACACGCCCAGCCATCACCTTTACGCCTCCCATCGCAGACCTGGGCTCGTCTCCATGCCTCTCCCTCACTTATGCACAGTGAGCAATAAACTCGATTTATGCTACTTTAATTATAAGCACCACGCCGTGCATAGCGTACTCCTGTGATTTCTTCTGTTTTTTGTTTTTTGTTTTATAAATGCCAGTCTCAAAATCAGCATCTATAATAATGTCATTGGATTTATTTGGCAATACAGACCTTTTTTGGTTGAGAGGGAACATGTATATAAAAAATATAAAAAAATCAAAGAATGTCTAATGGATTGACTGGCTTCGGGCTAATATGATAATACACATAAACCTATGCATTTCTTATTTTTAAGCATGATGTGGTTAGTGGTTCATTTGAGTTCACATTTATTAGTATAGTCAGTGCCGTGTGCTCCACCTCGTGTACTGATTAAGTTATTACAACACAATTAGAATCTACAATAAAATACAGCAGAATAAAATTGAATGGAACCTTATTACAAACAAACTAAAATGTATAATTATCGGTATTAAAATAACGTTATTATGAAACTAATGCAAAATGTATTATGTAAGATACCACGCTAAAAAATAAAATAATAAAATAAAATAAATGCAATTATCAATATAAAGTATAATGCATGTATTTGTTAAAAATAAAGTACATAATAATAACAAAACAACAACAATTATTATTATTATTTAATTAATAAAAATAATACAATCATTAATAATTTTCAAAATTCTGTACTCTCTTCTATAACTTTAAATGCACAAAGTTTTTTGTAAGAGTCCATTTCACAATTGAATGTCCTGACGGTGTTACTGCATCTTATCACATGGTGGCGCACTTTAGCAAGAAATGAATAGAGACAGCCAAACTAGCAATTACATTTTCTCACGAGGAATATGCAATCGCAGCGCAACCCAGCGCAATGCTAGTGTAATACAGGACAGATGCCTCGTGCTGATCAGTATGCATTAAGCGCTTTGCAGGTACTATGAAAAAAAATATGCATACAAGAAAAAGATTCAAATATTTATTTTGCGTTGACAAAGCTCGTGTGTATTAACACAACTCCCCCTAATTTTATTTTACTCCTGTGAGGTCTTTTGAGGTAAGAGTCATTTCGACCTGACAAATGCTCTCCAGCAGATCACCTCTGACTGTGAGCAATAAAACTTATAAAAAGAAGCCGAGTCTTACGGATAAGTGTGCTCACATATATCACATATGCATTGCTTACACATTATTCATTCTGCCTGAAATTAGTTCTAATAATACACATTCCAGCGTGACCTTAAATGGACACATTCTCTCTCTCTCTCGGTTTATTCTATGCCATCTGTGCCGCTGCCAGCTATGGTTGGTAAATGATGACATCACTGGCATGCATGAATAGAATCTGAGCATCCAGCTTCTGCTGGTTTTCAGAATCTGAAGTCTGCCTTCTTTTGGGCTTTGCAGATTTGTACAGACTTATATTAGCAGAGCGTTTGCCAGCGCTGGCAGATCTGTTAAAGAATGATAATTTTGTCATTATTTACTCGCCCTTATGCCACTCCAAACCCGTGTTATTTCTTTGCTTGCATGGAACACAAAACAAGATGTTTAGCAGAATGATGACGCTCCTCTTTTTCACACAATAAAAGTGAATGGTGACCTAGTACTCAAGCTCCAATACTGACAACATGACCATGAAAGCATCATAACAGCAGTTTATATGAGAGTCAAAATCTGCTAGGGGTAATGATGGAACAACATTTTTATAAATTGATTACACTGTCAAAAATGGCCAAATTCTGACAGTAACATACTGTTTTCCATTAAAACAGTAAATTGCTGTAGAAAACCATGCATTCTGGGCAACAACAGGATCTGCATTTTCTATGTTTCTATGTTTTGACTATGTCATCGCTTTCCGAGAAGAGGGAGAAAATGTCGGCTGGAGCAGCTTCAACATGCTGTCTCTCAGAGACCATAACATAAATACATAATGCACATGAGTATACATTTGTTCTTCACTTGCTGAAATTGAATCGGAATTATCAGTAAAATACTTCACACTGCATGCTGAAGAGAATAAACAGCAATCTAACTGAACATGTTGTACGTTATATTTTGACGGACATTTTTAATGCACAAACTTGAGATGAGTCCCTGTAGGCGTTCAATTTGACTTTCATATGCTGATGTAAGATTCGGGGACTTGACAGGTGATTTTTTTTAAAATGCAGTTTGATCACTATGTTATCAGTTGTTTAAAAGATTAATTATCAAAATTTGATAAAATGTTACATTTTTCAATAAAAGCGGATAAATTTTTCCATGAATACTATTTTCCAAGTTATGGCTTCATATTAGGAAAAGACCAAATTTTAAGCCAATATTGACAAAATGTCCATATTCAGACAGCACAAATGAGCCTTGAGATCCTCAAAGCTATCCTATGATTGCATCTGATACTGTTAAAGTGTCGTTTTAGTCATTTTTGGTGCATGACAGCACCATTCACTTTTATAGAAAGAGCAGCGTGAGCATTCTGCCCAACACCCCCTTGTGTGTTCCAGAGAAGAAATAAAACCATATGGGTTTTGAACAGCATGAGATTGAGTAAATGCTGACAGAAATGTTCATTTTGGGGTAAACTATTGCTTTAAGGTTTGGATCTGATTTTGAGTGTTTATGTAAACAGCTTCCACATCTCAGCGTCTGACACAGAACAGGAAAGAAACAGAAGTGATTGATGCCCATGAGTGTGTTATGTCGATGTTTTTAGTTGCAATATTCCAACCGACAGCCAGCCTAAGTTTTTTACTTGATAACGTGCATGAGGGGTCTGTTTGATTTTTGTCTAATTATAAAACGTGCTGGAGACAGTTGAAATGCTTTTTGCGTAGTTCATTACTTATTTTACGGAATGAAGTTTATTTTGTGGCTTAAATAAATGACATTACTCAATTTTTATGCACGAACTACGCATTCTGATTCTGACATGAGTGATCTTGAGATGAGTCCCTGTAGTCGTTCAATTTGACTTTCATATTCTGATGTAAGATTCGGGGACTTGACAGGTGATTTTTATAAAATGCAGTTTGATCACTATCTTTTCAGTTGTTTAAAAGATTAATTATTAAAGTTTGATAAAATGTTGTGTAATTTTTCAATAAACGATTATACATTTTACATGATTTGTTAAACTGGACCCATGACTTGAGTGCTATTTCCCTAGTTATATTATGGCTTTATATGAGAAGACCAAATTTTAAGCCAATACTGACAAAATGTCCATATTCAAACAGCACAAATGAGCATTGAGAGCTCATTTTGTTTTTGTTCCTCACACAAAGCTATCCTATGATTGCATCTGATACTGTTAAAGTGACTTTTTAGTCATTTTTGGTGCATGACAGCACCATTCACTTTTATAGAAAGAGCAGCGTGAGCATTCTGCCCAACACCCCCTTGTGTGTTCCAGAGAAGAAATACAACCATATGGGTTTTGAACAGCATGAGATTGAGTAAATGCTGACAAAATTGTTCATTTTTGGGGTAAACTATTGCTTTAAGGTTTGGATCTGATTTTGAGTGTTTATGTAAACAGCTTCCACATCTCAGCGTCTGACACAGAACAGGAAAGAAACAGAGGTGAGAGAAGATGAAAAAAAAAACACTGGAGCCGAGCAGACGGTGTGTGTGCCTGTGTGTGTGTGAATGTGTGAGCGAGCAAAGATGAAGACAACCTGGCTAAAGCTCAGGAGAGCTCTTGAACTCTGTGATGATCCTCCAGTTACACAGCGGCGCACAAAGAGCTCCGGCGCCAGTGAGAGAGAGAGACAGAGCGACTGAAAGAGAAAAGATGCCACCCATACCAAAGATCCAGCATAAAAACAGCCACTAATCAAAACAATCTGCCCAAGGCCTCGGTTTCTGTATGCGGAGAAAAACAAATGCATGGAATAAAAAGCAAAAGCTCTTAATCACGGCATCAAACAGTCATATGTGAAGCAGCTTTGCTGGCTGTGAATTCACAGCACTTATAATAACCAAAGTGTTCACAAGTCTGTAAAACTCCTTGCTTCCCAGTTGAGTCACACGTACAGTAAATGCCCCCCTCTTTCCACACACAGAACGCCATGTGGTTCAGGGTACGGCGAAAATGAAGGGGAGGGGCTCTACACGTGCTGGGGGTGGGGTTAACTGGTCCAGCTGTGTTTCCCAGGGTGCTTTGCGGCAGCCGCTGGGAGATCAATGGTGAGGCAAGCCTGACAGATCTGTGTGCTGAGGTGTCTGAGCGAGCAGCCTGCTGTATATCATTAAAACTGCAGCGTCTCTCCATAATGCTGTCTGTGACTAACCCAGATAGCAGGCAGACTCCCAAATCAAAGACATGTGGGCTGCACACACACACACAAACACACACACACAATGCCTCTCACCGCTCTCATGCTCTCTTTTACTGTCAACTCCGTCACTCCCACCCTATGTTGCTTTCTTTCACTCCGAGACATTTTCCTGACGTTCCCACTGCGCACTCTTGAAATTCCATAATTCTTCTTTCTCCTTTAGCCTGTTCCACAATCTTTCTGTCTCCTTTCTGCCCTTCACCTCTCGCCTTCCGCTTCCTTTACTCAGCGTATAGTCTCTACGACGGCTTGTTTTGCTTCTCTTCTGCCATTTTGCATTTATTTCCTTATCCTACACCTGCTTCTCAGATGTTTTATGCCCCGTCTCTCCTTCCACCGCACTCCCTCTTCTGCTATTCATTCACCCTTACCAGCCGTTCCCTCGTTTCTTCCTTTTCCTGTAACTCTGCTTAAGACTCTGTCATGGCTGTATGGTACTAGAATAAAATCATACATATAAAAACAAATAAACAAATAAAATTATATATAAATATATTTACATTAATTCAACTTACAATAAGTACAAATGCATGCTTTTATTTTTTTATAATGATGATGATGATTATTATTATTACATTTCTCCAAACTTTTCCTGGGACCACAGTTTGAAAACTAATTGAAAACATTTTTAGCATAAATATTGACCCACACTATATTGCCAATAGTTTTGGGATGCCGGCCTTTACATGCATATGAACTTTAATGACATCCCATTCTTAATCCGTAGGGTTTAATATGGAGTTGGCCCACCCTTTACAGCTATAACAGCTTCAACTCTTCTGGGAAGGCTTTCCACAAGGTTTAGGAGTGTGTTGATGGTCATTTTTTACCATTCTTCTAGAAGCGCATTTGTGAGGTCAGGCACTGATGAAGGACGAGAAGGCCTGGCAGGTCTCCGCTCTAATTCATCCAAAAGGTGTTCTATCGGGTTGAGGTCAGGACTCTGTGCAGGACAGTCAAGTTCCTCCACACCAAACTCGCTCAACCATGTCTTTATGGACCTTGCTTTGGGCACTGGTGCGCAGTCATGTTGGAACAGGAAGGGACCGTTCCCAAACTGTTCCAACCAAGTTGGGAGCATGAAATTGTCCAAAATGTCTTGGTATGCTGAAGCATTAAGAGTTCCTTTAACTGGAACTAATGGGCCAAGTCCAACCCCTCAAAAACAACCCCACACCAAAATCCCCCCTCCACCAAACTTTACACTTGGCACAATGCAGTCAGGCAAGTACCGTTCTCCTGGCAACCGCCAAACCCAGACTTATCCATCGGCTGACCCCGCTCTGTGATTTTACGTGGCCTACCACTTCGTGGCTGAGTTGCTGTTGTTCCCAATTGCTTGCACTTTGTTATAATACCACTAACAGTTGACCGTGAAATATTGAATGGATTTATTGGACAGGTGGAAACCTTTCAAGGTACCACGCTTGAATTCACTGAGCTCCTGAGAGCGACCCATTCTTTCACAAATGTTTGTAGAAGCGTCTGCATGCCTAGGTGTTTGATTTTATACACCTGTGGCCACGGAAGTGATTGAATACCTGAATTCAATGATTTGGAGGGGTGTCCCAACACATTTGGCAATATAGTGTATGTCAAATTAGAACATTGTTTTTACTGGCAATAATTTGATCAGATTTTCAATAGCTAGTTACACTTGGTGATATAAGAATAAGGCATTGAACTTTGTTATCATAATATATATTTTATGAATATTTTATAGATTTTTTTTATTTCTGCGTTTACATTTTAAATACATTTTTTTGATAAAATTATATTATATTTGATTTGATTTTTATTCCGTTCATTTTTTTACTCGTAATTTTATTCATGTTTGTTTGTATCTTCTAAATATAATTTGCCTCTTACTTTTTGGGGTATTTAAGCTGCTTCAGATGCAGCTTCTTTGCCACCTTTGCTGGGTAAAGATGGGATTGTACTCTCTTTTTCATTTCCCTCTTTAAAGCTGGAAGAAGATGACTCATGCACGCTGCTCTCGTTCTGAAAGTGAACGCATGTCTCTCTCTCTCTCTCTCTCTCTCTCTCTCTCTCTCCTCCGAGCCCATATGGCTTTCTGCTCTGACAGCTCAGGAAACCAGACACAGGCCAAACTGGCCACACATCAGTCACTCTCTCTCTTCTATGACGCACACGGCCCCCTCTCACTCTCATTTTCCTCCTTCCTCTCCGTCAATTTGTTCCCAGTAAGAAGTCTGATAGGACTTGGTGTAGTGTGGAGAACCAGCAGGGATCCTGCTATAAAAGCGCAGGGGCTGTTAGAGCTACTTTATTCCCTAATAAATAGATGGACGCAGCAGTCAGGGGCCTGTAGCTGCTGGAGAGACCATGTGTCTGCCAGGTTCCCGACGTGATTGTGGGGGTTGGAGAGGACGCCCTGACAGCCGCTCCTCACTGGGACAGGACAGGACGGGTCTGGGGTCAGTACCCCCAGGGCGGTGGGGGACACAGCACATGTTATAGATTTGAGGGGTGATGGTACTGGAAGAGTTTGGGTCATGTTCTTGTTTTTCTAAAAGCAAACTGAAATGACCATCAAAACATGGGTAACTATCGAAAAACTCACAAAAAATGGACAATGCAAAAACACCATGTTTACATGACATTTTGAAATGATCTGCTTTTTCTGAGGTACTGACTTCAAAATACAAACATTTGCTGATAACTATCAACATTCATAACTATAAATACCACTTTATATTAGGTGTCTAACATTTAAACTAATCATTTTATACAATGCACTTGTTGTGTACGTACATGATTTTACATTGTACTTATATATATTTTTTTTAATGTCATGCATGTAATTACAGCTGTAATTAACATTTGTAATTACATCTATAATTATACTGTGGATCCTTATCTTACACCGTAACCCACTCTTAAATCTACCCAAACCTGTATCCATGCTCAATAGCAGCAAATGTGTTTCACGATACCACATAAACACAATAAGTTCAACGTACTTATTTTTATATGTAAGTGCATCGTAGTTAAGGACACCTAATATAAAGTGTGACCAAAGAGTTATACTATACTAGAGTCAACTATTATAGAGCCACAACAAATATTCATGCCTTACAATAAATAAGCTAAAACCTTGTGCATGGAAAAATCTAATTGCGATCGAGTTCTGCTTACACCGTTTATGACCTTTCCCTCATGAAAGCACACAGATTTAGGTATGTACATGACCTTACATGCTGTCTGCTTATTAAGCATAATCGGTGCAACATCATGCATGTCAGCACACTCATTGTGTGCAATAACTATGAAAAATCAGCTCATTAAAAACCCACGTTTTACAGCAGTTCATGCAATGACACCACAAGAAAACCTTGTTTACATTGAAATCTTTGGGTTTTTCTTTACATCAAAAGCAAAAAATGGGAAACTGTAAGATATGATACACAAACGTGTTTACATGCAATGCTAAAGTCAAATTGGGTTTTGCGTAACCTGTCTATGACCTTTTCCTGATAAAATAACATGATTTAAGACACATGACTTTGCATGTCTTATTAAGCACAATTGATCAAATTGTGCATGCAAACAAACTCACTGATGATCTACAAGCAGATCCATTTTTAATCAAGACAGCATTTTTAGTATTACATATCATGACTAGGTCTTCTAAAAGCCATGTGACCCCTCATATCTAATCGTAAGATTGCTTGCGAGAGTGTCTGCGACCACAATCCTGCTCACTCACTACTACAATTAGAGTCACAATTAGAGATTTGTCAGATGCACTGGGTGCAAAGGCATTGATTAAACGCTAAAAAGCATGCCAACTAAAAAGCTTGATCCTGTTATTTTGGGGTCAAACAAGTCAATGGATGCACTTTGCTCATCTCGAGTCTGATACAGGTCAGTTTCGCATATGATGCTGATTTCTTCATGTCCTTTTCTTTCTCTCTATGTCTCTCACTCTTATCTCAGAGGAGTATGGGGGGCTCATTCTCTCCCCAGGCAGCTCGGAGGCCGCTGCCAGCCTGGGCACCGTGCCCAATTCAGTCCTGGCACTCTGACAAGCCGCTGGCTGCCCATCAGTCCTCCTGCGCTGCCCCGGAGAGCCCCTTCCATTCCCTACCACCTCCTCTTCTCCTCCCCTCTCTCCAGCCCCCCCGTTCACCATCCTGGGACCACAACATGACCCTCAGAAACAAGAGTTTTATCGCACATCAAAGATGGCAGCTTCACTATACAGACAATTAGTTATCAGCATAGGTGAATCAAACTCTGCGGTTTTGTGTGAACAGAGCCACTGCGTGGAGGTACCGAAAAGACTGCAGCACTGCTCATACGTGAGCGCACATGCTGAAGGAGAGGAAAGAGGACAAGTCCTCAAACGTGACCACACATACAAACACGCTGGCTTGAAGCAGGCAGCTGGAGGGTGGAGAGGTCGGAGTCTCCACAGTCTCGGCCTGATTAAAACTCCCAGCACTGCCTCTCACTCCCCCTGGATTGATTAACCTGACCTGTATCGGATCAACCCCTCGGGACGAAAGCGCAGCCTACTTTCCTGAAGTGGATGAGAGGAACAGGAACGGGTTGGGAGGGGGCAAGAGAGGTGGAAAGGAGAGATGGGCAAAAAGGGATCATAGAGCAAAGGAAGGAGAGCAAACCAGACCAGACTTGCACATCAGTGGTGTACTAATCCCTGCTTTCAAGTTTTGCGTTTCCAGCCTTTTATGTTTCAAACTTCTCTTTGCTCTCTCGCACACAATACACCTTCTTGTAATGTTTAATTCAAATGCAAACAATGCATTTCTGCGATAATGTATCAATTATTTAGGTTTTCATTATTGTTATTATGAGGGCTGCACAGCTGCTCGGTGCGCTGTCAGCAGACGGCTGTCTCTGAGTCCCTGCACTGAGACAAACAGCTCGGCTTTCTTCTCTACAATCAACACACTCTAAAAGAGATACTCTCTGACAGCTATGGCGAGATGAACCAAAAATAAACGGGCACACATACACATACAAACACACAGTATTCAGACTAATAGTGAATTTCTCAGTGAAATTCTTATTTCAAAGGCTGAAACAAAAGAATAGTAAATAATAATAATAGCTTTAATTATATTGTACTTCTTATTTGAAAAAAAAAAATCCTTATTTTATTTTGTAGAACTAAAATAATAATAATAATAAAAAATTTGGGGGGGCAAATAGGTATTAGCTTTGCTCTCTGTAATTTGTCTAGGAAGATTTGCTTCAGGTTTATTCAGGTCAGTTGATGACATAGGAGCACCGTAATTTTAAAAATAATAAAGTCAGGGATTCTCAGTTGGATTAAGATCACCAATCACCATTTCCGTTCTTGAGCTTTTCCAGTGCTAATATGGCTTTCTGTTTAAAATTATTGTAGTCTTTTTGGAGACTGAAACAGGCTCTTCTGTATTTCCATGTATTCTTTCCCCCACAATCCATTCTTCTATTTTAACAAGATACCCAGTGTCTGCTGATGAAAAACAGCCCTACAGTGTGATGCTATCACCAGCATACTTCAAAGTAAATGTGATGTTTTTTGCAGTGTGGGCAGTGTTAGATTTGCACCATACATATTACTTCAGATTTTAGCTGAAAAGTTTCATCTTGGTCTTATCTAACAAACTGTTCCACAAACTTTTCCATCGCAACTAGTTTTTTTTTTTTTGGCAAACCCTACACTTGCTTTTACAAGGTTAATTTTGAGCTCAACTCTTGTCAGATTTCACTGTTTGTGCAGATATTTTGAGAAAGGATCAGTTCTTGATAATTCATTATTTTCACTCTACTAAAGCATAAAAATACCATAATATGTTTGCAGAGATTTAGGGAACATGCTAAGTTCACATACTTGTTTCACTGAAGAACAATGCTACATCCAGTTATTCTACTTTGAAATGTGCGTTCCATGTCGGAATGTCTGTTTTTGTTTTGGTCTGTGCGATAACACACGCTGCCAGTTTACCCAATAGTATTCCGACACCACAGGTTGCCAGTTGGTGGAAAACACAGCGTATTGCAGCCATGGAAGCCAGCGAACAAACTGTGTCAGAGATCACAGATTCTACCCAACCTAAAAAGCATCCATTTAAAAATCTCTATGAATGGGAGTATTAAAACGTGGATAAATCAACTCATAAACTTACAGTGTGTAAGTTTTCTCGCCTTTCATTATGTCAATTGCGCTCGCTCCTGTTGAGTGTCCTCAATCTGGCAACCCGTGTAAGCGAAAGAAACAAAAAATATTTTGAATTTGGACTGCAGTACCCGTTTCAACCACAATATTACATACTGCACCTTTGGACCAACAATAGGCTGCTGGGTTTGTGAAGTTCTTTGGAATGCTTATTAGCCTCGATTTTCATAGCTGTCCTTCAGGCTCACAACCTTAATAACGATACCTTAACTGTGGGGGTTTCATCCAGAAAAGAATAAAGTTACTTTATTGATTCACAGGAAAAGGCCAAGTGCAAAGCAACTGCATGTGAAACAAATACCTTTGCAAAGAGCATATTTTTATTTAGTGTTTTTGTTAACAGTAATATCATAAAACAATGCCGCATTAAAAGTTTTGGTAACACTTTAGTATGGGGAACACATATTCCCTATTAACTACGACTTTTGCCTCAAACTCCTACTGTTTAATAGTAGTAAGGTAGTTTTTGTAGCATTTAAGTTTAGATATTGGGTATAAGGGATGCATTAAAGGTGCAGTGTGTAGTATTTATGAGGATCTATTGACAGAAATGCAAAATAATATATATATAACTATGTTTTCAGTGGAGTAAAGACCTTACATAATGAACCGTTATGTTTTTATTAGCTTAGAATGAGCCATTTATATCTCCATACACCGCGGGTCCCCTTACAGTGAAGTCGCCATTATGCACCGCCATGTTTCTACAGTAGCCCCAAACGGACAAACTTCTCTACAGAGCGCTAGCTACTCTCTGCTGTCTCAGATGACGACATCTTTGTCCTGTGTCGGCCACCGTAGCTTCTCTATGTGCTATGAAAGCGAGGGGTGAGCGGTGGGCGGTTGCATTTCGCAACCTCACCGCTAGATGCTGCTAAAATTTACACAGTGCACCTTTAATATGTGCTTTATAAGTACTAATAAACAGCCAATATCCTAGTAATATGCATGCTAATAAGCAACTGGTTAATAGCGAGAATTTAACCCTAAAATAAAGTGTTACCAAAGTTTCAGTGATTAGAAGAATAGCACAGAGCATGAAATTAAAATATATTGCATTAAATGAAAAATGGGCTTATGTATGATCCATAGTTCAGTAAAAATAACCTGGTTGGTTTATGGGCCTAAATACTTTCGCAAAGCACATTTTCACAGACTTCCCAAGGGCTAGAAACAGTCTTTGTTGATAAAACAGTCCTCTTAACACTCATAGCTCATGACCTCACCACTAATACTTGCATTAACAGTAACCTCTCCTTGTGGGTGCGGGACCTATGACATCTCTTAGCGCTGGGTCTCAAAAGCCCCTGATGCTGAGGGCTTTACTCTCTGGGTGGCTGATGTGTGTATATTCTGCCCTTGAGTAACACAGTTGTTTGAAGAACACTTTTCAATGCGTTCCTAGTCCCTCCCTCTCTCCAGGCCCGGACACGCAGCAGACTAATTCAGTCATCTCTCTGTCTGTTTTGCTCTCTCGCTCTCTCTGTCTCTCTATTTTGTCTCCCGAAGGTCTTTGGTGAGCAATGTGACCATTGTGCAGCCAAACGGCCTGTTATCGTCGGTCATGCTATGAGAGAGAGGTTGCGTTTGAGAGAGAGTGTGTTTTGAACCCACTGTTTTCTGCCCTGTCAGTGTCTCTCCTCTTCCCCACATTAGCCCGGGCTGTTCCCTACGACTGCTTTGATGGTGAGCGCCGCAGGGCTCCGATCTCTGTTTCAGGTTGTAATTACTCTCTGGAGGGGCCTCACCTGGCTGTGGGCTCCAGGCATACAGAGGCAAAGAGAGAGAGGAAGAAAAGGAAAGACAGAAGATGAGACAGAAAAGGTGGGGTAAGAGGGTGAAACTTAAAAAAATACAGTGGGGCCAAAAGTCTAAGATGAGGAAAAAAAGAAAAGGAAATGAAAAAAATAATTAAAATAAAAAATAATGTGTGTATGTGAATAGATACTATACAATACTGACGTTTGGATACTACCAAAAGATTATTCAAAAGTTTGGAATTATTACATTTGTTAATGTTCATAAAAGAAAACGCTTATGTTCACCAAGGCAATAAAAAACATATATATGTAATGAACATATTGTGAAATATTATTACAAATTAAAAGAAGTATTTTCTATTGTAATGCATTTTAAAATGTAATTTATTCCTGTGATGGATTCATTTTCAGCATATGCAAATCATTTATTTATAGTTTTTTATTTTATTTTATCATTTTTTCTTGATTTTGTTATTTTATTTTAGATTATATATTGTTCAGTAAAAATGTATATATTACACTGTTTTTAGGTCACTGAAATTAATTTGTTATAACTTGTTATTAAAAATGTAGTAGTATAAAATAAGAAAAGAATGCAGAAGCATTTTTATTAGCAGTCTCAGACTTTTTGACTTGTGTATGTAAACCCAATACAGTTTTATACCTATGAACAATGCAAACAACGTCAAACTTGCCTTGTACATCGTACCACTTATTGCTGTAGCACCAGCATCAAAGATTCACACTCTGAAAGATAAACCTTGCAGTAGAAAGCAAACACCTCAGTCCGTCAGACTGTCTGTAAAGGAAAAGTGCATGGATATGACACATACAGAGCAATGAAACGTTAGGGGAATATAAAGGGATTTGTTCATTTTATATCAGTAGCAGTATTAACATTACAATGCATTATGCAGGGAGACTATTACATCATCGGCTGTTCTTTACACAGGCACCGAGAGCATCGGCTTCCTGGTGTTTCCCCTGTAGAACCCCAACGGGGGTGCAGCTCCTAGTGAGATTCGACCTGATTTAAATAGAGTAACATGGCTTCCCTTGCCGTAGAAGAAACTGTTTTCTGATTTCATGAAAAGCCCATTCAGCTAGCTGGATGTATGTGAACGTTTGTGCAAGTTACAGCCGCCAAAATCTCTCCTCAAACTGCCACCGCTTGCAAAACAAAAAAGCAGATTGGAGTCATACACGATGCCGAGAAAGAGAGAGAGAAACTACAAAGTAGCCTAAAATCTATTCATGAGGTGTCAGCTTTCAACAGCATGTTGACACATGCCTACGTCTCCTAGGAAACGGTTGCCCCAAGCGCAGTTATCAGCACAGTTCTGTGGCATGCAATTATCCAATTATCTCCCTCCCCTGAATCAGCACATCAAATCACATGACAGATCTTTTTTTTTCTTTTTTTTTTGCAAGGTCTTACAACACCTTCACATTTGCATGTAGCACTTGTCCTTCCAGTTCTCATTGCCTCTCAGCTTCATTTTCACTTTCCTTTAGCGGAATCTTTTGCTTCTAATGTTTTTTGTTCCCCCACATGATCGCAACATCCTTTTATGCTTCCTGTTTTCTCTGATTATTTTGCTTTCGCTTGGTGCAATTTAGCCTGAATGATCATAAACTGTTAAATTAATAGCGTCGTCGCTTTGTGGCAAGTGCATGCTTTTTAATTGTTAGCTTTCGCCTGCTTTCTAAATCAAACCCCTCCCCTTTCCTTTCTCACTCGTCCCCTCCTCCCTTTCTCTCTCTCTGCATATTTCCAGGAGCAGCTTGAGTCCTGCGTTTGGCTCTGCAGGCCTGCTTTGAGAGTCTCTGACTCACAGCAGTGCAGTTCTGGAGCGGCCCTCCTCTCTGGCGGTGAGGCCGGCTGGAGGAACCAGGGAGAGGGGCTGCTGTCACAGACCTCTCGCCCCCTTACATGCTGGGCATCGGGGCACAGCGCACATTTAGAGCCCTTCATCTGTCCACCATACAAGCCCAGGACCTGTCTGTCAGAGAGAGCACATGAATTCAACTGACGTCAGCATGAAATGGCGTCCGCAACGCGTTTTTTCTTCCAGTAATCTGACACTCAATAGTTAAGTGGGCGATAAAAAATAAGAGGGATTAGTGAGTTGAAAGAAAGTGAGTTGTTTCAGAGACAAAGCAAGTTTTTATTAAAGATTCAGAAGACTCTTTTTTTCCCTCTTAAAATAACGTGCACCTATTATGGAAGCTTGTCTCCGCTCCGAATTTTTTATTTATTTATTTTATCTCACAATTCTGACTTTTTTATATAAATATTATAAAAATATAGATATAAACTCACAATTGTATAAATTCTGACTTGTTTCTCACAATTTCGAGTTTATATCTCACAATTCTCACTTTTCCCTCATGAATTCATGTGAACTTGCAGGACTGTGTTGCTTCATAAATAATGTTGTTAGAGTTTTGTGCTTTTCACAATTATAACCTGAACCAGTGCGAGTGGAAGGAGAGGGAACAAAAGTGACATTTATTGAAGAAGGAGAGGAGAGAGAGAGAGAGAGAGAGAGAGAGAGAGAGAGAGAGAGAGAGAGAGAGAGAGAGAGAGAGAGAGAGAGAGAGAGAGAGAGAGACATGTGGTGAGCTAGAGAGAAGGTTCGAGACAGACAGAGAGCCAGAGTGGGGAGGGTTGGACTTGTGCTGTCAGTTGTGCTGTGCAGCATTTTCTTTTGTAAACACAAACGTGTGTGTGCTGCTTTTCTTCCTTCTTTCTGCTACACTCCAGTACCTTCTGCAAATGCTCCCGTCATATCGGCTAACAATGCCAAAGAGCCCACAGAGGGGGGCCTGAGGCCCAAAGACAGGGAAATATGCAAAAGGTGGAATAAAAACTACCTTATGTAAGACTGATGGGGCAAAAAGGCTGTTACTGCCAGATTCATAGAGCATAACATTGCGTGCCTTTTTGTTAGGGTTATGATGCAAAATGTTTCTTTTACAAGAAGTGAACTGCACTATGACTCAATTATCTATTATATTATAAAAGATTAAAAACAGTGATATTAATCTACAGGACTACAGAACTTTTTAAAGCATGTTCTTGAATAACAATTTTTTAAGAATTAAGAAATGTCATCAATGCAAAAAAAAAAAAAAAAAAAGGAAAAGGAAAGCACATATTTTTTATTTACATTTAACTAAAGTCTATTAAATATATAGCCCTAATATAATTTTTCAACATCTCACAATGAGCCCTTCCCATTGTTTGTTTTATAATTCACACACACACAAAAACTGTTATTTGCATACTTAGAGGGAAATGTCACTTTAAAAAGTAACTTTACTCTTATAATAAATAAAACTGAAATAACAACTTCAAAAATACCACCATCTGACACGGAAACTGAAGGGTTAAGAGTAAAGTGAACTGAATTGTAAGAAGTTGGTTTCCAGGGGAACTATTCTTACTGTTCCAGCTGAGTTGGGCTAAACCACTTTGCTTTTAAAAAGGGGGGAGATAAACAAACACAACACGAATATGTTTCATAACAGTTTACAGGGAAACAGAACACGGACTAGGACATTGACTACAAATATATGTGGTGCCTCTTTATAAGTTTCGGACTGTTGTTAAACAATTTGCGTCGTTTTGGCAGGTTTTAAATATGCGCGACTCCCCCGCAGCCGCTCTGTGCTGGCGGCCCTGCCAAGTCAGTTTGAAAAGATCAGACAAAGGCAGCAGGAAGCCCCTCGGCTTGGCAATGAGTGCGAGCGGAGCAGAAACGCGAAACGAAACCTCACTCTTTTATCTGATAGCGGACTGATTTTGTTTTCTCCCGAGGTTTGTGGCAGTTTTAGACATCTTTTGAAAATGTACGACCGTCTGGATCCCCGGGTCGAGCGAAGACTATTATCAAAGCGCCAAACGGGCAGCAGCGCCGTCTGACCGCCCGTTCGCTGTCGGTCTGAATCGGATCAAGCGTCTTTTGGGAGGCATTTTTGCATTTGAATCCTTCCTACGCCACTGAAAGGATCACTTGGGACGGAGAGTTGTCGATTTACCCAGTTAAATGTAAAAAGAAAAGCTTGAGGAGCTTTCTAAAAGCCTTTTTTCCCTCCTACGGGGACTGCGAGACGCGACGGTGACCGTTGGTGGGGGTTTGCCGCCGTTTGTTTTCTTGAGCGCGTGTGGAAGATGGAGACGCACATCTCGTGTCTCTTCCCGGAGATTTTAGCCATGATTTTCAGCTACTTGGACGTGAGGGACAAAGGCAGGGTGGCCCAAGTGTGCACGGCGTGGAGGGACGCGTCCTACCACAAGTCCGTGTGGAGGGGGGTGGAAGCCAAGCTGCATCTGAGGCGGGCGAACCCGTCCCTGTTCCCCAGCCTCCAGGCGCGAGGCATCAGGCGCGTGCAGATCCTCAGCCTGCGGCGCAGCCTCAGCTACGTGATCCAGGGGATGCCCAACATCGAGAGCTTGAATCTGAGCGGCTGCTACAACTTAACGGATAACGGCCTGGGGCACGCGTTTGTGCAGGAGATCCCTTCCCTGAGGGTGCTCAACCTGAGCCTTTGCAAACAGATCACGGATTCCAGTTTAGGCAGAATAGCGCAGTATCTGAAAAACTTGGAGGTGTTGGAACTGGGCGGCTGCAGTAATATCACGAACACGGGCTTGTTGCTCATCGCGTGGGGTTTGCACAGACTCAAAAGTCTTAATCTGAGGAGCTGCCGGCATGTGTCGGACGTGGGCATCGGGCACTTGGCCGGCATGACCCGGAGCGCGGCGGAGGGCTGCCTCAGCCTGGAATACCTGACCTTGCAGGACTGCCAGAAGTTGACGGACTTGTCCCTCAAGCATATTTCAAAAGGCCTGACTAAGCTCAAAGTGCTCAACCTGAGTTTCTGCGGGGGCATCTCGGACGCTGGCATGATACACCTCTCTCACATGACGAGCCTGTGGAGCCTTAATCTGCGCTCGTGCGACAACATCAGCGACACGGGCATCATGCACCTCGCCATGGGCACGTTGAGACTCTCCGGACTCGACGTGTCCTTTTGCGACAAGATAGGCGACCAGAGCCTGGCTTATATCGCGCAGGGCCTGTACCAGCTGAAGTCGCTGTCGCTGTGCTCGTGCCACATCAGTGACGATGGCATCAACAGGATGGTGCGCCAAATGCACGAGCTGAGGACGCTCAACATCGGTCAGTGCGTGCGGATTACAGACAAAGGACTGGAGCTGATCGCAGACCACTTGACGCAACTGACCGGCATCGATCTGTATGGATGTACGAAAATCACAAAGAGGGGACTGGAGAGGATCACGCAGCTCCCCTGCCTTAAAGTTTTGAACCTGGGCCTTTGGCAGATGACTGAAAGTGAGAAAGTGAGGTGAAACTTGGGGGGTTTCTGGAGGGAGGGAGAGAGAGAGAGAGAGAGAGAGAGAGAGAGGGAGGGAAGGAGGGGGATGGGTGAATTTCAATAGAGCAAAGTACATAAAAAGAGGCTTAAAATGCTGAATGTGATACATGTGTCAGTTATTGCTATTAACACACAAAAAGTTGTTTTTCTTAACAAATCGCAATATTAAACCGCCTCCTCCCCAAGTATCGCGATATTTTGGCTACCTCGTTAGATGTATTGTTATTCTTAACAAGAATGAGAATTTGTGCCTAGAAAAACAATTCCCTCCCACCTTATCTCGTCTTTGGCTTAAGGAAAGCAAAAAGACTGAAAGACAGGATGGATTCAGACAACCCTTTTTTATTTCCCTCCCTTCAGAAAAAGCAAAAGGTTTCAAAACAAATCATTTTTCAAGTGTCCTGTGATTTGACAGTTAACCTTAAAATATTTGAATTCTTCAGTTTTTCAGTCATTATTAAACATGCCGCTTTGTGAGAGACTACAGTAGTCTTTGTACTTCTTTAAAAAAAAAAAAAAAATGTATTTATCACACCACAGGACCATTTAAAATTAGGTAGATTAAAAATGAGAAAGAAATAGTTACCAGTCACAGGACCTAAAATATATATCTCCCATTACTGACAAACTATATACTAAAATCTCGATGGCGAATAAAGAAAAAAGTTCATGGACATGTCAACTGCCCTTATGCAAAGACAGACAAAAAATACTGGGTTTGTACACTAAAGCTTTTATATTTCCAAAACGCTTTTAGTTTTTGCTCAATTTTACAGGCCTGAAAGCCTTTAATTCCTGCTTTGAATAAGAGGTTGCCTCTGCTGATGTATTTATGCTTATGTAAGCAGATATTAATTAATGGCTGTGATTCAGAGCGTTGTACTTCAAATTGAAGTGAATTTTGTCCCTGAGAAAGAAAAAAAAACCCTGTTTGCAATTCACTGACACCTTGTTTGCCTCTTGACAGGGCTGAAACAGGGCGCATCGTGTTATAAAACAATCTGTCTGTTTTAAATACATTAATATTCAACTTTACATATAAAAGACATGGTCGCAACGAAGGTAAACACGCAAAATGCATGTCAGGCCTATATATGTACCATGATGTATTGACCTGCAACATGTATTGAGTCCTGCTGAGAAGCTACTGTGTCCTAATGTACTGTAAATGTATTTGTAAAAAGAATCCCAAATTAAAATGTTTTATATTCTTACAGTAAAAACATTAAAGTTGATATTTATATAAATAAAAGAGCCACTTGGAATTCCGTTACGAGTTTGGTATAATTCATGCATTGTGTATTTTTGTGCCCTTTCGATGCTATAGATGTCAATGTTTAGGCAGTATCACAGATCATTTTGCTATAATGGGGTTTATTTGGTTCATTGCCAACATAGTGGATTTGAGAAATGAACGTTTTAGAGGACGATGGAAGTGATATTTGTGTGTTAAGGGCATGCATGTTTGTTACATTATTTATGAAGCGCAACAAAATGGATGCTTCCTTAATTGTGCTAGTGAGGGTGTTAAAACTGCAATGCTGCCTTTACAATTGAGGTCATCCAATCCAATATTATACTTATTGTAAAAGCATCTGATATCAATTTAGTGACTATACCATTGGATATTTATCACCCACCGAAATATTATAAATCCTGTTCTCAACAGTTGCTATTGTTTCCCTAAGTTAAGAGTCTCCTTGCTCAGTCACGCATACCAGATCTGAGAGATGGGGTTTGTCCCACGGGAGTCTTCCTCCCCCCTAAGAAAAAAGAAGAAAAAAAACCTCAGCCCACCCCCCTTTCCTCAAACAGACACTTTTAAACATTCCTCACCATCATTCAAAGCATTTAAGCTTTAGTCTTTGCTCCCCTCCACCGTCCGGAGGGGTGGAGGATTTAAACGGGGGCGCTTGAGAGAGCGAGAGAGAATTTAAGCCCTTCTGAAGGTTGCCGCCATCTCTTTTACTAACTTTGCTGAGTTCATAGATTTTTTTTATTTCCATGGAGCTACATTTTTTTTCACTGGAAATGTTCTGATATCTTGCTCACATAGATCTTAAACTAAACTATTTTATGATTTTTGCTGAACCGAGCCAGCATAGCAGAAAAACAAGACACGATTTAAAATTTTTTTTACTGCTAGGAATTTTAACAAAGCACTTGAAACATTAGCAGCAACCTGTATAGCTCTCCCAGTGCCTGTGGCTGAAGGTGTTTCTGGGTTACAGTGAGACGCTTTGAAGCTTCAGAAGGTTCCAGAAAGGTGGGGGTGGAGGGGTTGAAGGGTATTTTGCTCTGGTCTAAAGTTCCAGGCATTTTAGAAGGCCCATGTGATTTGCGCAGACAGCCTAAATCAAGCACAGGCCAAAACAATCTAATCATGTGATAAAAGTCACTTATTGTTTCATTTCAAAATCACGATGGAAATCTGATTTGGTTGCAGTCAGTGTTAGAGGAAAGGTGGTTGAAAGATGTGCCTGCCACATCGCTGGAAAATGGACAAGAATTTGTGAGTCACTGTTTGACTTTGCTCTGTGCGGTGCAAGAACTCTGTCTGACTTCAGGAGACCGGCACCGTCTAGCAAACATGGCACACGAGAGGTGCTTTAGTTTTGCATCTCAGTGTGTGGCATTGCTGTTTATCCGTTCAGAAGAACTGCACAAGGCCAAATGTTAGTGAAGAGAACAATCTGTTGCTTTAATCTGCACAGGATAAAATACTTCAGATGTCCGTGTATGATACAAGCAACAGAAAACCCCTTGACTCACATTAAAAGGAATATTAGGGGTTCAGTACAAATTTAGCTCAATCAATAGCCTAGCATTTTTTGGCATAATGATGATTTCCGCTAAAATAACCCATCCCTTGTTTTCTTTAAAATATATAATTTTATATAGGTTAATAGTTCATAATTTTATAAAAGCACTTACATTTAAAATTTGGGTCACATTTTATATTAGGCGTTTATGTATTTACATAAAAAATAGTTGTTAGATACAATGTACTTATTGTGTTAATATTGTATTGCAAAACTTTTTTTCTGCTATCGAGGTGGGTTTAGGGACTGGTTTAGTGGTTTGGGTTGGTTTAAGGGTCAACGGTTACATGCAGGTATTTTATATTTGGTTACACTTTATTTTAGGGTGTAATTATATATTTAAGTACTGAGTAATATTAATTAACATGTACTTAGTTTGGTTGACGGTTAGTTGCATGTAATTATGCATACTTTTCTGTTACTACTATGGTAAGTACATGTAACATATATAACAAGGACACTGTAAAATAAAGTGTTATCATTTTTAAAAAATATGGTTAGTAAATGTTAGTACATTGTAGATAAAGACACAATATACATTTGTGTATCATTTTATAGTTGTGTTATGGTTTGTGGCATTGCATTGTAATGGCAATGAAGTTTTAAAACTGGATGTAACTTAACACAGAAAACAATAGTAAGCGATTTTTTTCTTCCCACACCAAAATTGTTTACATGCGTATAGTTTGTCTTTTGGCATGATATTGAAACAGTATTTTAATATTTATGTATTGGCCCCATTTACTTCCACAAATACTATTGAGCTTAATTTGTACTAAACTTGCAGTTTTAATTGAATCTCATTTAATTTTAAATTTTGAAACAGGATTGTATAAAGCACAACTGTAGTCATGTGTTGGTGGTTAAACTGATTTTTTTCTGTGGCTGCCGAGTCCGTTAGCGAAGTTTGTGACTCACATTGCACAGAGAGATTTGGGTTTGAAAAGAGTGGAATTAACTCTGGTGAAAGTGCGTATGATGGCTAACTGTCTCAGGTTTTAGTCATAGCTCTCATTAGAACTAATCCACAGCAGTCTTTTCACACTGAGGGCTGGATGGTGTCCATATGGCATTTGCAAACAACTGGTTTACTGCACATACTGTACGTCAAATGCTTTTTTTTTTTGAAGCCAGATGAAATGGTAGGTTTGAGAGTGAAGGCAATTCTTGTGTGTGTGTTTGTGTGTAGCGTCTAGGCTTGCTCTGGTTTGTTGTTGCCAGCTCTCCTCCAGTGAGGTTGTGACAGAGTTTGACTGGTGTCATGTGACCTTGCTGGAAGTGTGAGTACAGAGGGGCCAGAGCCAGGAGACCCAATCTGTCGCCCTCTCGCCCCACCCTTCACACACATGCAGAGATGGAAACAAATTTGCAAAAATGACCCTTATAGTATAGGCGCTCTCCAAATTCTAGGCAAAATTTAGGAAAATGAAGAAAAACTATGTCAGACTTGGCTGATTTGTGCATGTCTCAGTCTTGTTAGGGAGTGTTTGGAGGCTCTGTCTTCTCAGACATACACAAACACACACTCACTATCTTAGACTATTTTTCTTTCTCTTTGGCATTTCTTTTCTCTGAACAAAATGCGACTCAGGCTTGTGTTGCACCAGTTTTCCCCTTTGTTCTGACTGTATTAGGTGACGGGTCCACATGTTCTGGATCGTATCTGCTTTCATATGCAGTGAAATGCTGCTCTCCGGCTGCACTCTGGAGGCAGGAGGTCTGTGCATGAAAGAAACTTGAGTACGAGACTGAAAACCACACCACACAACAAAAAACGATATGGGGGGAAAAAAGACAACCAGTGATTGGAAGCCTTGTTGTGCCTAAACCACCCATTTTAGCGTTAATCCTTGACCTCAAACTGTCAGTTGCACCTTTTGACAGTCGAGAATATAAGTTCTGACTGAATAGCTGCTATGAAAAAAAAAAAAAAAAAATTGATCAGTACGTGCTAAAACACACGCTATAGTAAAAGTTGAGATGAAAAAAAACCTGTTCACTGCACAGCATAAAATAAAGTGGAAGGTAAAACCGGAAGATGCGCTTGGGAAACAGGAAGGTAAGGGGGAAGAGATGCTTGCGAACATACAAAATTGGGTAAGACACAAGAAAATGTTTTATTTCTTAGCCTCTGTTTTTCTTTGGCATGGCTCTATAATTTAAAAGGTAAAAGCTTATAGACGAGTATGTATGTGTGTGTGTGTCCGCCGGGCTACAGGCCGACTGCACAGGAGGAGATTTGTTACTCAAGAGTGTGGGTGGTAGAGAGGGCGTGAGTGTTGTGTGTGGTGCTCTGAATCCACTCAAAGAGGGAAGCGATGGAAACAGAGAGAGAGGGAGAGTGCTAAAAGGAAGAAAGTGGATGAGAGATGGATGATGGGGGGACGCACAGTACTGTAGCTAAAATCTCTTAACAGAAATACAGCCCGTCATATCCGTCGAGACCCCACACAGCCAGCTGAGCTGCTCTCCACAGGAGGATATATTTTTAAAACCACTGTGGCATTTAGAATTATCTAAGAGGTTCATCCGTAATGTTTTAGTAAGGTAGACACTTTTTCAAGTACTACATATACAAAAAGCACTGTAGGTCCAATGAGTTTGTAAATCCAGTGGAATTTGTAGCTTGCCAGATGTTTTGAAGTTGGATCAAATTTATTGGTTGAAATGGAATAAAGATGTAGCCTGAGCAAGGTAGAAAAAACTCCCATGGTGCCAACAAGAGCAGAAATCTGGATTAGATAAATCTAGTAGATCCAACATGGCACTATAGCCATTACAAGAAACTTGACTTTACCGCCATACCACAGATTGATGGCATGCATTAAGTGAATGACAGAAACAAACTTCACTGTGGCATATAAAAGAACGAATGGGATCTTTATTTGAAAGATACAAATTTTAAAGGATCTCTCATTCCAAAAATGAAAATTCTGCCATAATCGTTTTGCTCCGCGTTTTTCAAAAACACACCACAAACAACTTCTGAAGCCATACGATTGAAATTATGAACTGAAAATTTGACATTAACTTTTGTTACGATTCCAGACCAAACTGAATGTTTGTAGAACACAGATTTTAAAAGCAAGGAATGTTCTGGAATAGCCACATGTTTTAAGCAGAATATGTTGCGAAGCAACACAGTTGTGCCTCTTTTCTTTCTCTTAGCCCTGGGTATTGCTTGGCTCTGTCAGAGATGTAGAAAAGGCAGTGTTACACAACAGGAAGTGAAGCATGTCTCGGGAGCTTTAAAGACAAATAGACCGGTTTGATGAAGTATAGTACCGGGTTCTCTTGAGTCCACCTCTCAATACCGGCTCAAATGCACAAACACAGGAGAGTGCAGGGGAAGATGGAACACTTATAGCTTCATACTGCCTGATTGAACTCATTGTTCAGTTTTTTTCCCTATCTATCTATCCATCCATTCTTCCATCGTACCTCTGCCACCTACGCGATCCATATAATAATATTATCATTCTATGATAATTTTGTGATAATTCAGAGAGCCTGAGCACAAGAACAGCAGTAAAAATGTTACTAAAATGGGCAGCAGACTTCAAGTGGTGGTGAAAGTATAATTAAAAACAGGATGCAAGATGAGTGAGTCATATTAAGATCCTGCTTTAGCAGTTAGCTGCTTATTAACGCACAGTGTTACATGCACCAAAGAGTATGTTTAAACTGTAGCGTCAGCAAAAAGGCAGCCACCATTGTTTCAGCTTTTCAAAAGAACATATAGATTGGACTGCTGTCAGGAAGTGGCTGGAGCAGTCAAGGGTGGGTATACACAGAAATACAAATACGTGTTCTAATGGTTTTGATCTTAAAGGGACAGTTCACACAAAATATCAAATGATGTCAGAATTTTAAATAAATATTACTTTAACAGCTGACTACTATAACTTTTCGACTGAAGGTGTATTAACTTCCTCCCTCACAGCTGAATACTCGAGAAGACACTCACAAAATGACTATTTCAAGATGACTTTTGAGGGACTTCAATTAGAAAATACATCAGAAGCAGTACTTCTGTTCCTAAAATAAGTGCTTTACAAGATGATTGCATAGCTTTTGGCCATATGGGCCGAGCCAAAAAGCTGTGGGCGATATGAAACCAAACATATCGGGCAACACAGAGCCCATTTTTCCATCCCATTTCCTCTTTTTTTCTGTCCTTCCTTTTTCCTGACGAAAACTTCTCACTCTGTTGCGACCGTCCATAATTTTTCTCTCAGCCGACTGTAAATGCCATGCTCTCTCTCTCTCTCTCTCTCTCTCTCTCTCTCTCTCTCTCTCTCTCTCTCTCTCTCTCTCTCTCTCTCTCTCTCTCTCTCTCTCTCTCTCTCTCTCTCTCTCTCTCTCTCTCTGAGATTTAGAGGCTCTGAGTGTGACATAGAGAAGCTCAGCTTGTGTCTGCCTCGAGGCAGTGGTCCGACTCAGCCGGGGAAATTTATAAAGTGTCTGACGTTATCGCCATGCGGTATGCAGAGCATTCGTTCTCCCTCTCTCTCTCTCTCTCTCTCTCTCTCTCTCTCTCTCTCTCCTCTCTTTCTTTTTCCCTCATTCTGTATCCAACCTCTCACTCTCTTTCTCTCTCTCTCACCAAATCTTCAACCGTTTTATATTGCTGACATCTCTACCATGTTCTCTAACACTGTAAGCACCAACATTCGTCCTCGTGTTTCTTGCACTCCCCACTTACTTTTACATATTTAAAGGGGTAGTTCACCAAAAATGTGAATTCTGTCATTTACACAACCCGACAAATAAAGAAATTTTGAATACTGAACGTAAAAGAGCATATAGAAACAATTAAAGCAAATGGACAAGGATGCTGTCAAGCTCTGAAAAGGACAAAAAGCAAAAGAGGGCTTTTTTTGGGGCCGGTTCCAAAGAATAGGGGCTTTCAAACTGGGTAGTTATAAGATCTCAGTTATTGGAACTAGGTGGTCCAGATTTCCCCCTCTGGCTATTTTAATGGGTGCAATCACAACTCATTAAAGCGAGATTCAACGACGTCAACAACTGGAGGATGGTGTTTTTGTTGTGTGTCATGGGTTTCGTGTAACCTTAATTTATTCAGCGCTTTATACAATACAGATAGTTTCAAAACAGCTTTACAGTGATAACAGGAAAATGATTCAATGATGCAAAGAGTTCATTTGGGCTATACAGCAGCTCTAAAAGAAAATAGGCTCATTGTTCAGCTGAAGTCAGTTCAGTGTTGATTCAGTTCCATTGTAAAAATCATAAATTATTAAATTAGTTCATTTTATCTATAAAGCAGTTCTGTTTGCAACTTTGTTGAATTTGACCCTACTCTGAATTAGAGCTAATTTAGTCCCCCCAAAAGGCGTTCCTATAACTAAAATCTTGCAGTTCCTTTCGGGTGTGAACATGCCAAAAAGCAAGGTACTTCCAACAATAATTACAGGAACTATGAAACGTTCCTCTGGAGCAAAAGCCTTTAGTCTTTCCGTGATCAGTTCTTAAAATAACCATTTCAAAGTGTGAAGAACATTTTAATAATCTTAATAACAATATGTCTTATTTATGCAAAAAAGACTAAAAGGTAGCACTATTTTACAGTTCTGTTCACCATGCACATACTATGTACTTATTATAGTAATTGCAATAACTGGGTAATAACTAGGTTATAACCAGGTTTAAACCTAACCTTAACCCATAATGTTATCATATATTATCTACTTGTAAGTACACATAAGTCCACATACTGTAAAATAAAGCAGACTAAAATCTAGTTAAATCATCCTCTCTGACATCCACTACTGCATATGCAAATGACTAAAATGCAATTGGTCAAGAAAGAAGGCACTCTCAATGACATCAAACCCGGCAAAAAATGTCTTCACAGGACATATTTGAATTCACACAGCCACGAATGAGTTTTCAGTGCCAAGGCAAATATGAACATCAGTGAATAATGACTTAAATTGAACTGTGTATTTGGTCATATGGACTATTTTTGTAGCCCATTCTTTTCATTGTATGGAAAAGAACAGCCTTTTGTGTTCTAGAAAGACATACAGCTTTTTAAACGGCATGAGGGTGAGTAAATGATGACAGCTTTTTACTTTTCTCACACACACACACACACACACTTTCATGAAACTCATGTACTTGCATATATCTACTCATAAAACCCACATGATGCCATAATGTCCTGTTTGCTGTGCATCTGCAACTTTTTCCATCTGTTCTTCCTCCCCCCTTCCTGTTTCTCTCTCTGTGAGAGGCTGGATGCTGGGAAACTGTGGATAGTGTTTTACTTTTGTGCTGCCACTTCTCTCACTCTCTTTTTTTTGCTTTGTCACTCAACGCGACATGTCCTGTCACATGGTTCATTCACTCCGACAGACACAGGGCCGGAGAGTGCTGCCTCTCTCTCCCTTCTCTCCCCCCGCATTTCAATCTCCCTCTTCCTCCCTCTCATTTCAGCCCAGGGTCTATTCTGAGGCAGGAATTGGAAACTCAGTCTTGTGGTGATGTTTATCAGCCCATTCCAGGCCCTGCATTGCATTTCTATCTGAGAGTGTATCAGAGCCCCTGATTTTAGATAGATTTGATTAATGTTGTTACATACTCCATGGCATTACGTGGGAAGGAAAGAGGGGGATATACACAGCCAATACCTTTCTGTATAATCTTCTTGTTTTGCTCCACTAGGGATCTCCACATTAGAGTGGCTAAATAGAAAAAAAACACAAATTTGCAAATATGTACAGCCATATTTACGAATCTGCAAGTGTGTTCGGATGGATAGAGTCTGAGATGAAGCCAGAGAAGGACTCTAGAGGAAACAAGGAGAGAAAGGAGGTTGCTCTAGACTGACCCTATTAGGGAACCAATGTTAATACATTTCAGCAACATCCACCTGCTCGTGTTACTACAGCGATGACACAAGACTTCAATTAATCCCAGGCCAGGCGGGGAATTCACACACCGGCCCCTCGACAACTCGCTGCCTTGATTTCTCTCCTACCATAGCTGAGTCGCTCTAAAGCTATAGGTACAATACTTAAAAAACATGAAATCAAAATGCCTTTTTGCCATCAAGTTCCACCTTACATTTGATTTTACATCCTATAACAATTTTAGTATTATTATATATGCTATTATAGTATTTATTAATATTTTGAATGAACTTTTATTGTATATTTTAATTTTAGTTTATGTTTTTGTCTTATTTTATTATATATTTTAGACACTTTTTTTTTCAATCGTTAGTTCGGTTAAAGATTATAAAATGATTAAATGAAATAAAAATAAAATTAGATTTATTAATTATTCGATTTTTCAACACTGGAAACATGTCAATTAATGGGAATAAAATAGGTTGTGAATAAAATGTAAGTATGAACTAATACACACAAAGAGTTTCTCCATAAATGTAACAAAACAGTATTTCCTGCCTTTCCATTCTCTTTGTACCTTGTTTCTTGTCTCTCTAAAACAGATTTGTCTCTCAGGATTAGAGTTGACATGATTGCAGATTTTGTTGCAGATGTGTTTTGTTTATGAGCGTTAAGTGATTCTGAAAAAGGCCTTGCCACTTCACTGCTTTCACATTTCCGACTCCTGCAATATTCTGCCCGCTGATATGCTTTACAGACTTTTGGAGAGACGGACAGGGACTTTCAGACAGAGCAGAATTTTTAATAAGTGGAAATCTCCTGCACCAGAAGGAGGAAAAAATATATATATCACGGTTTGAGAAAAAATAATATGGGACAAACCCCAGTGTGTCTGGCTTTAATTCAAAGCACACAGTCGGCAAAGGACCCTGTGCTTTTTCTCGTTCAAATCATCTTATCCATATTTAAAGGATAAGACCTGAGTGCAATAAGTGAAAGCAGCTTTGCATACGAGATCACAGCCAATTAAACTGACAGTTTCTCATTCAAGGAGGCAAGGGGGGAGTCAAGTCAGGAATTTCTCAAAAGTTGCCTCAGACAAAAGAATGAAAAAACGGCTCTCGTACTCTAATATAGGACCTGTCCAGAAAACCAGGGGAAGGAAAAAGAGGGATAACAAGAGAGGGACAGAGAAGAAAGAGAATAAAGTAAACAATTCTGGTACAGTTGTTGTATCTAGTTTCAAGCCTGCAAACACAATAGCTCTGTTCCAAAACCTAGTGAACTGCATCAATGCCTACACAGGCACCCTAAATGATTTTGAACACTGTGCATAGGCAACAACTTTGTATGCTACAGAAATGCTCTATAATGCATAAAAAATATTAGGTAACTAGAATATTTTTTAACTAGACTAACCTATTTTTAATGGTTAATATGAATAAATTAATAAAGCATATCTATATTATATAAAGTCATGTTAAATACCATCTATTCTGGGAAAGATATATCTGAAGATGGCTTTTATTTGCCAAAAGTATCTTAGAAAGCCATTAATAAGTTACCAGCATTTTGGACAGACTTAGAGACTTTCAAGATGCAATGTCTATGAGGACCTATTATGCTTTTTTACATTTTCAACATTTTTAAGCATGTAATGTTGCTGTTTGAGCATGAAAACATCTGCAAAGTTACAAAGTACAAAGTTACTCCAAAGGGAGGTATTCTCTATATCAGTGTGCACAGTTTTTGAACTTCCATTGTAGTTTTGAGTTTTCTTCCTCAAACATACACATCACAATATTCCTCATTTAAATATCTCCCGTCCACGGCATATCCCATAAAACTGGACAAGGCCTGGTTGAGTTGCGTTGGTAGCGTGTTGAAACTTGTGGTTATGGTAAGAGGAGTGACCAAACATGCTCTTGACCAATTACAACACACTGGTACAGCTGACCAATCAAAGCACATTGTGCTTTTGGGAAGGAGATGCTTCATAGAGATAGGAACTAAGAGCGTTACCGACAGACTGGGAAGAGAGGTGCTGCAACAATGTCAAATATGTGAAAAACAAGGTGTTTTTTTTAAACAAAAAACAAAACAAAATCAAGAATTTAAAAAAGGGCATTACTAGTGCACTATGGTTTGGAACAGGGCAAATGACTGCGGACATTATTTATTGCAGCTTTTAAAAAGTTCTGTACAAAAATGTTTCCATCTTTTCATTTGGCTATGAGTGAAAAAGCAAGATTCAATGTTTTAATTTTTTTTAATGACCAAACAAGGAAAATACAAACCTCATGATCCCTGACTGTAGACAATTAAATTCTACAACTTTGTATAACTAAAATGAAACAGGCTCTCTAAGAACAGCTCATGACCGATAAGGTCATTCTGAACAATGGCACATATTTAGAGAGACACAACGGAGAGAAAATATGAGGGGGAAAAAAGACTTAATAAATGAAATAACAATCTTGTGACTGTCAGGCACTGGAGGCGTGCCAGCCGGAGCAGAGGAGGCGGCTCAGAGGAGGGAGAGAGAGAGAGAGAGAGACACAGTGACGGGGTGGAGCCAGTGAGCGAGACAGGGAAAGAGAGGGAGAGAGCCAGGGGAAGAAGAATTGTGAAGGAGGAAAGAGAACAAACCGATAGATACTGAGAGAGGAGAACAAAGGATAAGAGTGTGAGTATATTTGTCATCAAGAAGAATAAAAGCAGGAATATTAGATGGTATGATCGCTGAAAGGGAGAGGACAGGAAAAGAAACGAGAGGGCAGATTACCAGATATACACTCTTCTTTTGAGAGAGTGTGGGTGTTTCTTCAATTACAAGCACATTTAGGCCTTGGTTGATTTTATTGCAACAGATTTCAGCTTTTTCTTTTTGCCATATGGAGGTCACATTCATGGAAACTTTTTACAATTATGTTTTTTATTTATTTAGGTATTTTTCAAATGCATTTTATGTGCGTATTGATTCATTAAACCCTTGCCTCACACCCAGACTTTCAATCTTAAACTATGAAAAAAATATTCTAAAAATATATAATAAAAACTATGATAATCTACACAAAGAGTGAAATAGTTATAAACCATTTAAATCTTTGTTCAAAATATTATTTTTTTTTAAAGATGACTTCCAAAAATGGTCATTTCCACAACCACCACAAATGTTGCTTCTGATAAAGTGTTTTCAAAGGTAAGTGTAAAAAAAATTAGCTGCGTATATTTAACAAATAAAATAGCCCTGGCAAGACGAAGGACTTAACCACTTTGTTTTGAAAATGTTTAACATGTAATTTTCACCACATAACATTACAAAACACATGACATGTACAATACTCAATCCTATGATGCATCTGTGTCCACTGACAAATCAATTAAACAATTGAGAGTGTGAAAACTCTTCAGGGCCAAATGTGTCTATAGCTGAAGAATTGAAGTGTGTGTGTGTGTGTGTGAGAGAGGGAGAGAGAATAAGAGGGAGGGGCGAGAGATTGAGAGAGTCTGTGTGAGGTAGAGAGTGTGATGGTGATAGAGCTTTCAGTTCTTTGTGTGAGTGTGTGTGCTGGTCAATGCACAGCAGTGCAGCAGCTCTCAGCCGCCCAGCAGGAAAAATCTCATCATTCTCTGCATACCGCACAAATTCCAGCTCGGCTTACACCTCCTGGCCCCACTCCTCCACCCTTCCCTCTCTCTCCCTCCCTCCCTCCCTCCCTCCCTCCCTCCCTCCACCTCCTCTCAGCCTGCTCTTACAGATAGAGACTCGGATGAACTCTCTCAATCCGGGACCTGGGCCTCGTCTTCTCTTAGCCTCACCTTTGACTGCAGACCCCTCTGCTCAGCTCTATTTACTAATGCCATAACAATATAACCACAATAAAAAACAATTTTTTTTTAAATCGGTGTGCTGGATGCCATGCTTCTTAAAATAGTTTTTAAAATCAATAAAACCTCAGTTCAAAACAAAATAACAGTTCCCCCGAGGAAAAGACTGACGTCTCAAACTGTGCTCAAAGTCTGCAATGAAAAGATCTGACCTGGGGCGTTTCCTCTGAGGGGGCAAGTGAGGCAGTGCCTCACAATGCAAAACAATGCAAATATTACAAAATGTGACATTAAAAGTGCATAAACCACTCGGTTTTCTAAAGTAACACTGTCCAACAGTGACACCAGCGGGTAAAGTTACAGCGGGAGTCCGCGTCTCTCTTGCCTCCCCTGAGCCCATTGACTTTTAACAGACCCCCTAAAGCATGAGTTGGGTTTGGTGGGGATAATTAAGAATGAATGGGGAAAAACAATGTGAGAGGAGGCACTATGATTGGATATGATTGGTAATGATTCGATTGTGCGATAAATTCCGCCTCTTGTTTTCGGTCTGAATGAACAAAATGATGGCGCTAATGAAAGGACTAATAAAAAAAAGTAAGTAAACAGCTCAGCCACTTATATATCACCACTTTACGTTATGTCAAAATCAAACTTGAAAATGACTTGAAAACATGACAGCGGGTCTGCAATCATCTGTATACTGTTTGTCGAAAGGAAATTTAGGGAGACAAATTTGCTACATGACCATAAACTCCATCAAGTCTATTTTTTCCTCCTGGTGGACAATTATTTACTGTGATACATGTTGGTTTTCACCTACTCAGCAAATGAAAAGAACTCTCAATGTAGAGGACATTCATCACGCTTCTCCGCTCATTATAATATCACCATAATCAAATTGGCTCACAGCCTGTACAATCCTGATATAATCCATGTGCTGTTGACACATCATCAAGGATATTCACAGAGTCACTTTAACCATATTGAGACATGAATTACACTATTATAATCATTATCAACTTATTTTTGCATACAGTCTCATCCTGGGCGACTTGAAAAGCCCTGGTGCTTCAGCCTTGATAAAACTTACATAAAAGCATGAAAGGCTCTTTCAAGTTTCCGACTGCATTACGCAGCGCTTTGGACCTGATGAAATACAGAAAATGTCAGAGTCGTCCAGTTCATTATGACCTGAAATATGACTCTTGACTTTGGTTAGGACTGCAACTGCTGTACGACCAGACAGAGAAAGCAAACAGTGGAATCCAAACCACTGAGACCACTAGTGAAAGTGCTTCTTTTTTCCATTATTTTTCATTACAAATAATATTTAAGAGCATATCAAATAAAAATTATAAAATAAAATAAAATAACAATGAGCTAACAAATTTCAAAAGTGAAAGGGCATCAATTTAGATTTTTTTTTTTAAATATATAAAAGATAAAATAACTGAAAACATTATCAAGTTAACAATTTTCAAAAGAGAAAAGTGCTTCTAAATTAGATTTTTATTACAAATAATATTTAATTGCATAACCAATGAAAATAATAAAATCAAATAACAGAAAAAAATTATCAAGTGAACAATTTTCAAAAGTGAAAAGTGCTTCTGTTTTTATAAATAATATTTAAAAGCATAAAAAAATTATCAGAATTTAAACTTTTTATTTTGCTTTGCTGAATTTATTTAAATAATATTTAAAAGCATATTTAAAAATTAAATATTTTTTGTCAATGTTCAAATAAAAAATGTATTTCTAAACATAATTTAGATTTTAAACCCCAGATAATGTGTTCTCAAGCTTTTGGACCCCTTTGTATTTAAGGACATGAAATTTGTTGCCATTTCTCCTGATCATACACACACAATGTCCTCATCTTCTTTTAAATCTAGCTTTCTGGAGTGGATTGAGAGTGAATACTCTCTCAGAAGAGGAAGAGAGGAGAGCCGAGGGGAAAACAGAGCTCTTGTTTTGCCTCTTTCTCTCTCAGGGCCTCCCAAGATGCCACTCAGGGAGAAGCTATTAATCATTGACAGGCCCCCGTGGCTGTGTGTGTGTGTGTGTGTGTGTGTGTGTGTGTGTGTGGGGCCGTATGGACTCAGCACAGGCAGGACATTGAGAGTAGATGGCTAAAGCCAAGCTGCGCATAAAAACATTAGCAGCATTCTCCACGCCCACTGTAAAGCCCTCTCTAAGACCTGGGAGTCTGTCCCTACAGCAGGTGAAAAAACTCCCCACAAAGAGAGAGAGAGAGAAAGCACAACGGTGGCATGCATACACACACACACATACGCAAACACACAGCTGAAAACTGATCTCCCACAGGATATGCTTACAGCCCTGGCTGCTGCCTCTCTCACAGACTGCCAACAATGTTACACCCAGGAGAGGGTATGTATGAGAGAAAAAAGAGTTGGAGAGACAGAATCAAGAAGGAGAGAATGAGGGCAGGAAAAGGCCAAAAGAGAAAACAAGGGGTGTCTTTAGGGACAAAAAAGACCCCAAAAAACACACACAATGGAAACTGAAGATGGAGAGAGTGTGGAAAAGAAAACGCTGTGGAGGCGGGCAGTTAGCATGAAAACTGGTCTTGGAGTAATGTAGCTTTAATCTGGTATTTCCTTTTTGCAGAGCGAGGGATATTCCTGGGGAAGGGTGGGAGAGTAACACACACTCGACTCCGTCTCCTGGCCTCGAGACCAGCTGCGAGGCTGCGCTGTCCTGGCTGCTCACTGGGCCTTAACAAGAGCCACATCTAGCCTTAGACCTGTATTACACACACACACACACACACACAGAGGAAAGGTGGTATACAGTCACTCTGTCTGACACACCACCCCATAAATACATAGTGACATAGTCTAGGTGGACCTTACACTCAAACACATACACAACCATAGCACAGCACTATAACGTAAACCAAAAGACAGCAGTCAGAGTAGACGCAATATTTCATTTACAAAAGTATTACTTACTAAGAATGGGTGAAGATAATTGAATATAAAGAATATTAAAGCTGAAACAAATTACGTTTACATTTTATTTGGATAGTCCACTTTTAGATATTCTACAAACTCTCATTAGAGTATTAGTAGACTGTTAGGTTAGGCTTAGTAAAATAAGTTGGCATGTACTTGCAAAGTAACTTATAGTCAGTAGAATGTTTGTTGGTGGACCATCAAAATACAGCGTTAGCAGATATTAAGCAGACAGTCTACTAATACTCTAATGACTGCTAGTTGACATGTAGTTGCAAAGTTACTTATAGTTAGTAGAATGTCTAAAGTGGACCATCGAAATAAAGTGTACCAAAATGACTATTAGTCAAACTCACTAATTGATTAGCTGCAACTTTAGCTATAACTTTAATAATAATAATAATAATAATAATATATATTTAAAATATATTCAGATTATATTATATATTAATATTATTTATAGAGACACATACCAGAATTTTAGCATCCTGAAAGGTTACACTTTATTTTAAGGTGTCCTTGTTGCAGTGTAATTATACATTTAAGTAACAACATGTAGGGTTAGGGTTAGGAATAGGGTTTAATTTAGGGTTAGTTGCATGTAGTTATACATAATTTATTGTTATTACTACAGTAAGTACATATGTAACATATGTAACAAGGACACTGTAACAATAATGTTAAACATGGTAAACTTTCTTAGAGAATTTTCTAAATTCATCCTCATAAAAGAGAGTTTAGTGGCTAAATCAGTCTAATCACACAAGGCTTCTTTAGGACTGATTAGTTGATTATGAAATATGTAGACTATTGTAGACTATGTATTAATTGTCTCAAAACCAGAAATTCTAATTAAAGATTAAAAGCATCTGAAATGAGCGTCTGTTCATAACGGTTTTCCAGTGATAATCTGCTAGTAAGAAGATTAATAATCAGCAGTGGGTTACACGTTTCATTGAAATCTGTATATAATAAGCAGACAGCACAAATAGAATAATTCACTATCCTAGAAATATATACAAGGTTAATAAGAAGATATGTAAAATGGTATGCATTGATAGATATTACAGTCTTCCTCTCATGTGCAATCTGGTGTACTGTTACTGGGTCAGAGGTCAGAGGTTATAAAGGTCCCTTTAAAACACCACTGCAGGGCTCCAGACACTGCCTTTAATTGCAGTGTGTGTGTGTGTGTGTGTGTTTATGGTACAGTTGACACACACAAACAAATGATTTGCAGAAAGTTCCATAGTTGTGCATAAAGACTTATGCAATTTTGTAAAGCACCATTACATGCAATTCAAGGAATGGACTGGTCAAGAGGGCCTTGTTGTAAAGTTAGATCTAATGATTAGCTAAATGGAATAAACAGAGCCAGGGTCTAATTTGTGTCTATGGATCCTTTTATCGAATCCTATGCTTGGATACAGTGCTGGGGAGCAGTGTGACAGTAGTTAAGTTACTACATTTTTATAGTGATCTATTCAGTTAAATGCTGTTGTTTATCACTATATTTTCAATTCTGTTCAATTCGGTATCAAATCGGCGCATCCCTACTTTTAATTTAGATGAAAGAAAATGGTCTTCAAATCTTCAAAAAGATACTGTACCTATAGCATGTATTGTACAGTAGCGTTCAATAAGTCTCTTATGCTCACTAAACATTTATTTGATCAAAAATATGGTAAAACTGTAATACTGTGAAATATGTTAAATGACTGTTTTCTATTTTCACATATTTTAAAATGTAGTTTATTCCTGTGTGCAAAGCTGAATAGCCATTACTTCAGTCTTCAGTGACACACGATCCTTCAGAAATGTGGTGCTCAAGAAACATTTCTTATTAATATTTATGTAAAAAAAAAACAGTTGTGCCACTTAATGAATAGTTCAGCCACGAAACTCTGTTCGCATTCTGATTGGTTGTTTAAATGTTGCTTCAACTTCCACAGCCAATCAATTTCACATATCCATTACTACTTCCCTTTATAACCACGACATCCAAACAAATACACTAACTCTCTACGCTATATATTTTTACAGCATTTTGAAAAATGAATGAACTCCAAATGTCACAAAATGGCAAGTTACTAAACCTAACAACAAAAGGAATGATAAAACAGTGTAAATACAGTGAAAAATTTACCTCATTAATTATTCAAGCCCCAGTGCATGGAGGGAACAAGACACAAGAACAAGAACAGAAAAGCTGAGTAGTTTTACTTAATTTTATAACTTAATTTTGATATTTACGCTTTAATTTTACAAGCTTGAAATGAGTACTAATATAGAGTTTACTTAGTTTTTTAATTCTTGCCTGAACTTACATTTGTTTTTCTGTAGTATTTACTTCACCACAGAATAATTTTTATCAGTGTGTGTCACTTTAATTTAATGCATCCTTTATGCATTTCTTTCACAAAACATATCTTACTGACCCCAAACATTTGAACGGTGTGAAGATAACTACATTTCAAAAAGCTTCCCCAACTCTGTTTAAATCAAGGTTGCACACAAACGAACAAGCACACACGTGTTTCCTAGCATTTTATTGATTGCACAGCTGAAATCTGCACACATGCATACAACAACCCCAGCTGTTCGGCTTTGTATTTGGCCTTTCCTGTGAAGGCGGAGTATTCAAGCACAAGACACAATGGGTGTGGCTGTAATGAGTGCAGACACCATCCATACTATAACTCCAGGTGAGAATATTAGAAAAGTGTGCAGGGTTAGTGGACCGCTACAGATAAAAAAAACTATGTATTTCATCTTTTGCAGTTCTTTTTACACCTCTGCATCTGTCACAAATCCTCTCTCTCTCTTTCTCTCCAGGGCTCACTGCACTGGTGCAGTGTGGCTGTCAGCGGTGCCTTACATCCTGTTAGAAACAGGGTGCTGCACCGTCTCAGGGGATTATCATGGCATAGTGGCACAACATAAAAGATGCTGGCTAATAAAACTGTGTGAGAGAGAGCGAGAGAGGGAAAAGGGGGTAGAAACAAAAAGAGAAGCTTGTTCAATATGGATCAGAGTGTCTTCCCCCCTCCCCCTTCCCTCGACTGTTCCTTTATCCCTCTCCATCACTCTCCCTGGTCCATCACCTGCCGCGGTTGGTCCTGAGGCAGCAGGCAGGCAGGCAGGCGGGCAGCTGGCCAGATAGGGAAAGGCACGGCTGGTCTGGTCCGCGTTGGGCCTGGCTGGGCTCAGACCATGTCCATGGCCTTCTGAGGCAGGGAGCCGCTGGCTAGAGCCGCTTTCATCCTCCCAGCAGAATTAATCACCAAAGCCTTCAAGCTGCCAACCAGCAGAGGAGACTGTCAGCCAAGAGGGGTTCTGGCACCAGCCCAGGCTTCTATCCCTGCAGGGGCCTTCTATCAGATCAAAGACTGCCACCATCACGCACCCCCCCCCCCCCCCCCCATACACCTCTTTTTTGTTGATGTGGCAGTGGGGATGTAGATGATTCTGGAGATTTTATGAGGAAAAGATAGCTGGCTTGATGAGGACGTAGATACGTGTAATTAGATTCTGAATGTCTAATGAGGGATGTGCCGTTCCTCTCAGAGCTTGAGGAAGATGCTGAGCACCTGCTCAAAGCAAAAAAATCACTCCATCCACTAGCACCTCCGCCAAGGCACATCCCCATGACAACCATGAGCCAATGAGACGGCTGCCACACGGGTCACACAAGCCTCCCACAGCACTGGACAATACGTCTGAGAGGAAATGCCCTCGCTCAAGTCTGTGAGATACAGCTCTGTTCATCAGGTTGTGTGAAAATGGTTTGTGCACTGCTGTTTGCCAAAATGCCATAGTTACAACTGTAAAGTTTTAATAAAATAAGATGGAATGGCCTTCAAAATGGCCGTTGTCATTCTTTATGACATCAGAAGTGAATTGAAGTAACACTGTGTCTACACCGAACGTGAGCGGCGCGACGAGACAAAAGACAATAGAACCCATTATAATCAGTGATGTTGTCTACACTGGATGTGGCACGGCGCGGCACGACGCGACACAACAAATATCCAACAGTAAACTGATGCTTCGTTCTATTTATGACACCAAGCACTCGCGATACTTCTCATAGGAATCGGTCGCTTTGTCGCGTCCAGTGTAGACAGCTTTTAGCTGTTGTGACGTGACGGGTCAACAGTTGCATCGGGTGTAGACACGGTGTAAGAATAACTATGGTAGTTGCAGGTTACAATTTTGGTTGAAACTAATTCTGAACAATCACACTGATAAATTAAGCAAATGACAACTTCCAACCAGGGATGCACAAAATATCTGTAAAATAATGGCTATCGGCTGATATTAGAGATTTCTTTCTAATTTATCTGCATCCATATTGGATATTTAACATCTATCTATCTATCTATCTATCTCACTAAGGGGAGCCTGAGGAATCATTTTCTTCTCTCCACTCTACCCTTAGGGACAGCAGGTTTTTAATTGATTAGCTGCTGGCACAAGATCAGATAAACATGCAGATTTGGCATCTTGGCTCGGGACTGTTGCTCATCCGCTTTAAGGACACGCACACACAGACACACAGACACACGCACACACACACACAGTATTTTGTCAGTGGGTTGTGCTTCAGTGGCGCAAGGAGCCAGCGTTAGGTGTCTGCAGGGACTCCACCCCGCTGAAGGCAGCCGACGTTGTGGCTACTTATAGCCACGCCATAAATCAAGCTGTCAGTCTCAGTCACGCTTGCTGGAACACTCCTGTTCCAGAGCGGTCCTCTCCACACACCCTGTGCTAAACTTTCTCTCCGAGACACTGTGAGAGCTCAGCGTGCCGTGACCTGAGTTGAAGTCACCATAGAATATGTTGCAGGAATAAAAACAAGAACTGAGAGGCGGCTCAACATGTCGCTGCATATTCAGAATGGTGTCTTGATTCTTAACATAAACGCTCTTGTCCTAGGAAAAGTTTGCTTCATTAGTGGAGTTTGGAAGAATATCTGTGCTCTGGTTGTATTGTCTAAATGACTAATGACTCTCATAAATTATAAACAAGTAAATAGAAGTATGCATTTAAATTCAGCAATTTTATCTTTTATCATTAGATTACTAAAATACTATATTGTAAGTTAGCTCTCAGACCCTTTCTGTAGATTTTCTCCAGAGCTGCATTTAACTCATTCCATAATTGATGAACTTTGAACACAGCTATTTAACCAAAATGAATCCACGCTGAACTGATTTCACCTGAAAAAAAAACATTTTCATAATGTATATCATTAAACATCCAAAACAATGCTGTGTGCTGAGCTAAATACACTCGTATGTGCATACATATTATGGTATTTTTACCAGCTGAGAACTTGTGAAGAGCTTAGAAAATGTGTAAAGGTGTGAAAACAGCACCAGGAATTCCTTCATCCCTCACACAAATGAAGATCTGCTGCAATAAGACGCAGTTACGAAGCCTGTACCGAACAGTAATGTGTAACGTAGCTCATATGATGAGAAGAATTAGACATGCTTGAGCATCCTGTCCTTTTTAGGGTTGCATCTTGTGACATCACTTCTTCTTTTTGGTCCATTTAGATGTCTTTGGTCAGTGCTGTGTTCATATCAGTCGAACTGCAACTGGAAGTAGACTGAGACCCACCTTTTCAGGGGTCTCGCTCTGCTTGTTTAATGCGCACCAGGGTTCTAATGGCAGAGTTCACACTGATTTAAATGAAATGCAATAACAGAGCAATCACACCAGAGTTAATTTTAATTGAACCAAACATACCAAGTGTGAACACACCCTTAGTTTTAGTACTTTTAGTACTTCAACTTAAACTTGAGATTGATGTATTTCCATCTAATATCTATATTTTAATTTATTTCAGCCGAAAACATTTTAGTTTTAGTTAACAATAACAATACTCTGAGCAACATTTCACAGTTACATTCCTCTATCCTCTAAACTAATGAAGAAAATAGCCAAAAGCCCTAAAAATCCAACTAAAATGGTTTATACAATGTGTAATATGATCACTTAACTTATCCAAATCTTTGATTAAGCAAAATAAAATCACAATCCATTACAGCTGGCATATATCTGCAATGTTATTGGAAGGATAGAAATGCGTGTTTAGCACTTTAGGCCACTAGGGGATCAGGCTGCTGGTTCCCTGCCGAAAGAGCTCCAGGTCAGGGGAGAACCAGGTGCTAATGAGCCACGGCTCAGGGCCAGCTCCAGGGGCCGGAAGGGTGACGCCAATCTCCCTCCTTTAAAAGTAAACTGAGAGAGAAACAGAGACATTAGAAGTAAAGTAATGCAGGATTGTGGGTCACACGGCACCTGTTGTCCACCTGACCCCACACGGCTGCTGCACACGTCCTCATTCCTAGCAATCCTTCCATGACCAATGTCACAGCCTCCGTGGAGTCTGCCGATTTCACGCTAAGGGGAGGTTGGGGCAGACAGGACACTTGTCTGTCCCTGTAGCCTACACACTGTCATCAGCCCCCTGCAGCTTGAAGCATATGGGAAAAGCTTGTGGTAAAACTGAGCAGATCCGCTCTGGACACTGGAGCGACATGCTGGGGCTTTATGATGGATGCCCAGGGCAGATAAGGGAAAGCGGCTTGGCTTAGCATGAACGAATGGACATAAAATGTTCAAACGGGTAAACAGGGTCCAACATGTTTTGTGATCTGGTCACATAAACCATAACAGTTGTAAATGATAATGCATCCTGATGTATCACAGACAACTGTGATGGACCTACTCAATACGCAAACATCAAAACAAGGTTTTTATACTGCGGCTATAAAAGAAAACAACCGTCTAATTGAAAAGCTGATAACAAATGATACACATCTACATACAAATGAATCAATAAATTGCAGTGTTTGTATGTAGAAAGTAGGCCTATTGAAAGGCAACAGTGAGGTTATTTTTTTCCTCGTTGTGCTTAAATATCATGCAGTAAAACGCTGACATAATATGTGATGTATGTAGCCACAAAATTCCTGAGTCTGTTTTTGAAATCTGATCACACATGGTCACAGGAGACGCATTGAGAAGCATGTCGCTACTAGGTGTAAACAGCAATGTCTTGGCTGACCACGTGTGATCGGATCACCCGAGTTGGATGTTACTACCAGATGTCAACATGGCCTAAAACATGTGACCCGTACAATATCTCAGATCAAGTGAACCTACTTGATTTAGGATTGCAAAACTCATGACAAGCTGGCACAGACAGAACACATTTCTTCTGCTTTTTCAGACGGACAGATTTTGCAGCATCTCGTGCATGGCACAGCATTTTAAAAGAATGTCTTGCTCAAGTTAATTACTAAATAATGGCCTGGTTTCACAGCAAAGGCCTAGACTAGAATGCATGTTTGAGCTGTCTTAACTAAAGCAACTCATTTAAAAAAAAAAATATATATATATATATATATATATTGTCAAAAGTTTTGGGACGCCTGCCTTTACATGCACATGAAATTTAATGACATCCCATTCTTAATCCGTAGGGTTTAATATTGAGTTGACCCACCCTCTTCAGGGAAGGATTTCCACAAGGTTTAGGAGTGTGTTTATGGTAATTTTTTACCATTCTTCTAGAAGAGCATTTGTGAGGTCAGGCACTGATGAAGGATGAGAAGTCCTGACTCGCAGTCTCCGCTCTAATTCATCAAAGGTGTTCTATTGGGTTGAGGTCAGGACTCTGTGCAGGCCAGTCAAGTTCCTCCACACCAAACTCGCTCATCCATGTGTTTATGGACCTTGCTTTGTGCACTGATGCGCAGTCATGTTGGAATGGGAAGGGGCCATCTCCAAAATGTTCCCACAAAGTTTGGAGCATGAAATTGTCCAAAATGTCTTGGTATGCTTAAGCATTAACTCTTTCCCTGCCAGCGTTTTAAAAAAAAGTTGCCAGCCACTGCCAGGGTTTTTGATCATTTGTAATGTAATGGCCCATAGAATATTTTGTTGTATGAATATCGGAGCATGCAACATCTAGCAACATTTTGAACAAAAAGCTGAGAATTTTTGTCAGATTACATCCAGATCAGATTCAGAGCGATGATTAAACACGGATGGAGTAGATCGAGTCCATCAACACCCCTACTGCTTGCACAGTCCTATAGCTCGTTCTGGGTCGACATTTCATTCAGTAACATTAGGCAGTTTTGATTTATATGATGTTTAATGTTGATACGATCACTTGTTTTTTTTGCGTCGTCTTCACCTGTGTTTTGATCAGGAGATTCTGTACTTATTCAGAAGATGCGTAATAGTGCCCCCTAGCGTATAACAGTGAAACACGGAAACCTGGAAAATTCTGTGTTTGGCGGGGAAGCGTTTTCTAACGAATAGCGGAAAATTCTGTGTTTGGCAGGAAAAGAGTTAAGAGTTCCTTTTACTGGAACTAATGGGCCAAGCTCAACCCCTAAAAGAAAAAAATCCCACACCATAACCCCCCCTCCACCAAACTTTACACTTGGCACAATGCAGTTAGGAAAGTACCGTTCTCTTGGTAACCGCCAAACCCAGACTCGTCCATCAGATTGGCAGACAGAAAGGCGTGATTGGTCACTCCAGAGAACACGCCTCCACTGCTCTAGAGTCCAGTGGCGGCGTGCTTTACACCACTGCATCCGACACTTTGCATTGCACTTGGTGATGTAAGGCTTGGATGCAGCTGCTCGGCCATGGAAACCCATTCCATGAAGCTCTCTACACACTGTTCTTGAGCTAATCTGAAGGCCACACAAAGTTTTTGAGGTCTGTTGCTATTGACTCGAAGTTGGCGATTTCTGCGCACTGTGCGCCTCAGCATGTGCTGACCCCGCTCTGTGATTTTACGTGGCCTACCACTTCGTGGCTGAGTTGCTGTTGTTCCCAATTGCTTGCACTTTGTTATATAACCACTAACAGTTGACCGTGGAATATTGAATGGATTTATTGCACAGGTAGAAACTTTTTACGGCACCACGCTTGAATTCACTGAGCTCCTGAGAGCGACCCATTCTTTCACAAGTGTTTGTAGAAGCGTCTGCATGCCTAGGTGCTTGATTTTATACACCTGTGGCCATGGAAGTGATTGGAAAACCTGAATACAATGATTTGGAGGGGTGTCCCAATACTTTTGGCAATATAGTGTATGTCAGTACCATTGTTTTGTCTCAAGATGGGTGTTTATAAAAGCTACATAAATGTCCTAATTGAACTAAGGCCTATCCTGGTTTAATCTAAGCCCTGTCAATGAAACCAGGTCAATTAGTAATAACATATTAAACTAAATTCAACTAAATTAAAATGCAAAAAAGCCCTCCCTCAATAACTTTCAATAACTTTCATAATACGGGTTAAGTGCAACAAAATACCGTATTCTGTAAATCAGGTTGCATTGCTTCTGGTTTAGATCTTTTGTACGAGCTTCATTAAATATAGATGCCTTCAAAGGAGAATAACCGATGTCCATTTACATGCCATTTTAAAACAAATGACTACTTTAGCCTTACAGAATTTGAACTTTTAAACTGCATGTAATTGTACTTAGTGTGTCTTTGGTAGGTGGCCGTCTTTTCAAAGGTTTTGACCTTTAGCTGTGTGTTCTTCTGTGTCTCAGACCCTTCCCACTGCCATGCTTCTAAGGAAAAATGCAGGACATGAACAAAACTGTGTGATTCTCTCTTTCCCTCTCTCTCTCTCTCACGTAAGCCCTCCCTTGTGTTTTTCCAGCCGAGCTCTTTCTGTGAAAAACAATTAGACTAAAACTGCTCAATACCCAAGGTCCTCCGAACGCTTCTTTTTAAATAGAGCCGTCAAGGTGACTTTTCTCCAAACACCCACTGCTTCTGTTTTTTCTCTCTTCTCCTCCTCCACTCTCTCTCTTGTGCGCTCTGTCTTTCACACACACTCGCTCATCACTTTCCTCTCACGCTGTTATTTCCCACTGAGAAGACTATGTCCGATCAGAACACCTTTTTCTGACGGAACACGCTGCAAACGCAGTAACAGTGTGTGTCGACCCTGTGAGAACAAACCCATGATTCCCTAAAAAAGTGCATTGGGCACAGACAGCAGGGCAGCACACACACACACCTGACAAACCCAAACAGACTGACTCTCTTTGCTTCCAGAGGGTGATTAAAGGAGGAGAGAATGTTTTAGGTGGGTAAAACAGGGTAAAACAGGGAATGCTGGATTGTCAGGTACAGTAGACCTAAAAAGGACACATAAGCACATTTAAAATTCTCTGACTGTCATTGCATTAGATACAAAAGCAAGTGGCATCTGCAAAAAATGCTGCTTTACTTAGAACAATTTTTTTTTCTGAGCAATTTTTGCAATTATTTTTTAACAAACTGATGTCAAAGTGATATATATTAGCATGCATCATGAGCAAAGATTGTACCTTTTAAAGTTTGTCACTGAGGAGGTACAATTTTGTAAATTCTGACAATTTTGTGCACCCAGTTTTGTATATTAGAATAGTAATTTTTACTAGAATTGTTACTCATTTTTTGAGAATATATTCAGAAAATAGCTATCCTAACCACAGGTTTATCACATTACATGAACATATGACAATGCATGAATTCATTAATTTCAACATTTACTAATCCTGTTGAAACACGCAGTCTCACCCAGAAGAAGAACACAAGGTGTGAGAAATTAGATATAATACCTAGAAATCACCACCAAAAAAGTATCTACATACTTTCTTCACTGAGTTGAATATCTCCAGACCGGAACTCCGGTTGTCAGATGATAGTACTGAACTATATAAATGACATACATACATATAGATCAGTGGATGACATTCAGAATGACAGTTGACAGATGTGACCACAACTGATATATTCACCTCAAAGAAGAAAATACAGTACATGGACTGTATTAGGTATCTTGATTTCTCACAACTTGTGTGCTGTCGGAGTCGGAGTGAACTGCGGCGCTAATAGAATTTCATGAAAGCACACGTCGCATAGCCATGCACAGAAGACTTTTCGTTAAATAGTACATTAAATTTCACCTTTTTTGCCCTTTCGTACATTCCAGAACAATTGGAATATGATATGTAGCCATGATTCTGGTCGCTATATTCACTGCCATAAATGGATGATGCAAGCGGGACATTTTAAAAAAAAACTCTCCTTTTGTGGTCCAAAAAAGAAAGACAGGCATACACCATTAGAACAACATCAGCATGAGTAAACTATCCCTTTAACTATAGTTAACTAATGGGATCTAATAGTAAAGTGTTAGCATGCTTCGCTTGAAAACTGTGCCCGAGCTATCTTTCTTTAAAATAAATGGTACTTGTTGAGATACTTCATTAAATGCAAAGACATTAAGACTTCTTTACGTGTGGCTTGAGCGTCTAGATAATTTTTAAGGTCACTTTCGATTTGAAAGAGTTTGTGAGTGTTTGAGAAAAAGGAAAACAACTCAAAGCAAAAATGACAAGGCCTAATAAATGGAAAATAAAGCATTTTGCTTGGAGCATCTGTCCTTCTCTTTCTCTCACTGAACAGATTAGCTATAAGAGAGAGAGAGAGCCCAAGGCCACGGCCGGTCTGATCCGCCCAGCTCCCCGAGGCACTCTTAATTCTGACACACATTCATCACTCTCTCCCACACTTCATCATGAGCACTCCTCTAAGTTCACACCTCCAGATGAGATCCCAGCACTCTCCCTCCCTCCCTCCCTGTATTCATGTTTCCCGTCTACCAGCTCCATACAAAGAAACATGATTTGCTTTCTTAAGAATTAACAATGTCAAATGTAAAAAGCATCATCTAAAATCTCTGATGTGTCAAAACTGGTTTCTGACACAGAAAACTGGACGTGTGTCTCAATGGGTAGGGCAGAGATGGGAAAAAAGCACCACAAGGTCATTTAGTCTCTCCCTGCTGGCTCACGTACACTCTGTTGGCCAATAGAAAAAAAACACTGAATCTTCTGGGCCAGTTTTCCAGGATCAGGGCGAGGTTGAGCTCAACTCTCTTCCTGAAGTGAGACCCATGCTGACGGACAGGTGCTCATGCTCTGTCCACCTTAAAAGGTTCAAAGGCAAGAGCATCATCAAATCGTCAAACAAGAGATGGTTAAATGCAAATAAAAATGACTGTATACAGCATTAAATGTGTGATTATACAGCAAAAATATTACTTTCTAAATCTATAACAGCTGATCTTGGCAATCAAAAATGTCTTTTATGATGCTTATAAAACAATAGAGTGTTTCAGAACTCCCAAAACATACTTTCTGCAAATACAGTCACTTTCAGCTGTGCAAGCTTGATTGCATGTGAAATGTGTCAGAACGCAATTTAAACTGCATGTACATTTCAGCATTGCCAAAAAGCGTGCAAAAGTGCCATTCATGTAACACATTATCAGTTCAACTATTTCAGCCAAATACTGTACAGCAACAGTTTTAGTTAACGTTTGTTAAACTGTTAACATGCTTAAAAGTAACAAATCTAACCAACAAATCGGGTTTAATAAACTATAATTGGCTATTTGGCTATATGTTTGTTACTGCCACAGTAATGCAAGGATGAATGTTAAAGTCTATGTCAAATGCTGTTTGCAACCCATTTTCTTGCTTTAATGTGATGTATTTCCAAGTGAAATAAGATATTTAGCGAGAAAAATATTGTTGGGTGGTACTTGATTTTATCTGTCAGGAATCATTTGAATTGAGAAGTGGGCGTTATATATCAGACTGGAGCCAGAGAGAATGCAAATTCACTAAATCAATGACTAAATAGCTATTTGGCTTTCAGTAAACATGATTCTGGCTTAATCTGTATCTGAGCTTGACAAAGCACTCAAAAAACTGCAAAACAAATGACCAGCACTAGAGATATTTCCTTTCCTGTTTGTGATGTCTACGTCTAATGCAACAAATCACATAAAAAGCTAAATGGAGGAGGAGAAGGAGAGACGCTGCAGAGTTCTGCCTGACGACAGACAACAGATGTGTTCGTGTCCAACTGCCTCCTGGCCGTCTGTTTGTTCGCGCACAGAAAGACCACATGCAGATATCGAGCACAGTTATGTGACAGCAGAATTATAGAAGGTCCAGATTAAATTCCCTCTTGAAGACACAGGAACAAATGACAGCAAACACTCAAGGACTGTGGGGAAGTCCACGAGTTTCCAAATTGTGTGGATGTATGATCCTCAATTTCTTTCATTCCATCTGCCATTTCCTTTTAAATGTGATCGTAATGCGTGAACATTCTATTTTTGGTTATAAACTTTACACGTTTAAGAATTTAAAAAGTTTGAAAATCTCCCAGTGACATCAAAAGAATATTCAGCATTCAAAATCTAAAAAATTGTGATGACATCATTGGAATATTTGTATAGTGAATTGTGAATGGTCATCATGGTCATCATTTTAAGATCAATTTTGCTGGTGCAAAAAAATTGTTGGCTGTGTAAACTGTATAAACTTATCCCTCAAGTCTGATTGGTTAATTGGAATGTTGTTTTAGGATCAACCAATCAGACTTGAGGGACAAGATTATACAGTTTATGTCAAGTTTAGGCAACCAGGGTGAGGTGCTTCTATATCAGAATTATTCTCCTATCATTTCCCTCTGGTTTTAGGGAGAACTTATTGGTGGTTTAGGAGTATGGATATAATTAGGATTCAATGTTGTTCCAGGATCAACAAAATATGCTGACCCAGGAACACATCTAACTCAAAATCAAAATCAGGACGTGCTACCTCACCAACTAAAGTTAGCACTACTGGCTGAATACTGTACATCACCTCATTAATATTAATGAGCCAGGCTGATAAGGTTTGGATCATTCTCACGTTTCTGATTCTATGCTGCGTGTCTCGCTGTCTCTCTCAACCGCTCTACTTCCTTTGCATCGTTCTCGCCACATTCCTGTCTTCTTGCCCTCCAGCAGACTGAGATTAGAGAGTGGACGGCCTGTTCCAGTAGCAGCTGCACTCTTCAGCCCCCTTTCACAGACCTTCAGGCTCTCTGTCTCGAACACAAACACTTACTTTGGCTTCAGCACATTCTCAAGGTCTTATCACCATTACACAATCCCAAATTTTTCAACATTTTTCATACAGCACCAACGCTGCTATTTCAAGTGCTTTTTTCTCTCTTTTTCTCTCAGAGTAGCGCACACACATTGATCTCTGTCTCTCTCTCTCAGTGTTGAGTGTCAGGATGTTTGCTACTCTTCTCTGCAGCGTTGCGCTCCACTGCCTGCCTCTTCCTCCTCCACACAGGCTCGGCTCTCTCTCCCGCAGCTCCCGGGAGAAGGCTGCCCAGTTCTGACCTCTCTTGCTTGGGGAGGCTGGCTCCTCTCCACCTGCCCTCCCCTCTGCTCCAGCCTCCACAGATCTAGACCTGGCAGTCACCCAGAGCCGGCTTGCTCGCTCACTCACACACCCTCCCTCAACCCCACAGTGGGCGATACACTGCGCCGCTTAGGTGGGCAAGAGACAGTTTGAAGGCCGACAGATAGAGAGAGACAGAGTTAGACAGAAAGAAAGGGAAGATATTGCCACTGTACACTACTAGTAAGCAATGTTTTCAACAAAATGCCACAGCTACAACAATAAATGTACATTTATGCACTGGCAGACACAAAGCAACTTACATTGCATTCAAGATACACAGTTCATGCATTCCCTGGGAAACAAAACCATGACCTTAGTGTTTCAAACACGAGGCTGTTTGAGTTCCAGGAAGGGATTAATAAACTATAACACGATCTTCAAACAGTGTCACGTGTCCTAACAGAGCATGACACAGGTGACAATATCTCTTGCATATGTTTTTTGACTCAACCGGTCACAATATAGTGACAAATACATATTTAGCCAATAGGCTTCTTTTAGGTTTCTATCACACTGGACAACCCCTCCCACAGTGAAATCCCACTGGTCCAAAACCCTGCTCCACGTAACTGAACATCAAATATGAGACAAATCATTTGCTTTGACAATCTTTTCATTTTTGCACTTTTTGATGCTACTGTACTACTACTGTTTACGTTTTTTTTTTTAAATGTCTTTGAAAGCTCACCAAGGCTGCATTTATTTGATCAAAAATACAGTAAAACAGTGATATTGTGAAATATTTAAAATAACTGTTTTCTATTGTAATATATTTTAAAATGTAATTTATTTCTGTGATGCAAAGCTGAATTTTCAGCATCAGCGTCACATGATTCTTCAGAAATCCTTTTGATATGTTGATTTGCTGCTCAAGAAACATTTTTATTATCACAGTTGAGAATGGTTGTGTTGCTTATTTTTGTGGAAACCGTGATACTTTTTTTTCAGGACTCTTTATTAATAGAAAGTTCAGAAGAACAGCAATAGTACAAATAGTACATTTTGTATGTTACTTTATAAATGTCACTTTTGATCAATTTAACATATCCTTGCTGAATAAAAGAATGTGAAAAAGCTTTGAATGTTACTGGATATACACTCACCTAAAGGATTATTAGGAACACCTGTTCAATTTCTCATTAATGCAATTATCTAATCAACCAATCACATGGCAGTTGCTTCAATGCATTTAGGGGTGTGGTCCTGGTCAAGACAATCTCCTGAACTCCAAACTGAATGTCAGAATGGGAAAGAAAGGTGATTTAAGCAATTTTGAGCGTGGCATGGTTGTTGGTGCCAGACGGGCCGGTCTGAGTATTTCACAATCTGCTCAGTTACTGGGATTTTCACGCACAACCATTTCTAGAGTTTACAAAGAATGGTGTGAAAAGGGAAAAACATCCAGTATGCGGCAGCCCTGTGGGCGAAAATGCCTTGTTGATGCTAGAGGTCAGAGGAGAATGGGCAGACTGATTCAAGCTGATAGAAGAGCAACTTTGACTGAAATAACCACTCGTTACAACCGAGGTATGCAGCAAAGCATTTGTGAAGCCACAACACGCACAACCTTGAGGCGGATGGGCTACAACAGCAGAAGACCCCACCGGGTACCACTCATCTCCACTACAAATAGGAAAAAGAGGCTACAATTTGCACGAGCTCACCAAAATTGGACAGTTGAAGACTGGAAAAATGTTGCCTGGTCTGATGAGTCTCGATTTCTGTTGAGACATTCAGATGGTAGAGTCAGAATTTGGCGTAAACAGAATGAGAACATGGATCCATCATGCCTTGTTACCACTGTGCAGGCTGGTGGTGGTGGTGTAATGGTGTGGGGGATGTTTTCTTGGCACACTTTAGGCCCCTTAGTGCCAATTGGGCATCGTTTAAATGCCACGGCCTACCTGAGCATTGTTTCTGACCATGTCCATCCCTTTATGACCACCATGTACCCATCCTCTGATGGCTACTTCCAGCAGGATAATGCACCATGTCACAAAGCTCGAATCATTTCAAATTGGTTTCTTGAACATGACAATGAGTTCACTGTACTAAAATGGCCCCCACAGTCACCAGATCTCAACCCAATAGAGCATCTTTGGGATGTGGTGGAACGGGAGCTTCGTGCCCTGGATGTGCATCCCACAAATCTCCATCAACTGCAAGATGCTATCCTATCAATATGGGCCAACACTTCTAAAGAATGCTTTCAGCACCTTGTTGAATCAATGCCACGTAGAATTAAGGCAGTTCTGAAGGTGAAAGGGGGTCAAACACAGTATTAGTATGGTGTTCCTAATAATCATTTAGGTGAGTGTATATTCTAACACTATGATTATAGTGATGGCAAATATTACCAACTGATGTACTTTCATGGTATATATTAATTCAGCTATCTAAAATAGAACAATGGTGAGGACTTGAAAACAGAAGGAAGCAATAAACTGCATGATTTAATTAATATTTCAGAAATTTTAGCTGTTCGAAAGTTATTGAGCAATCCACCAGGGGCGAATGTGCGTTCGAGCAAATGTGGGCCGCAATGGGGGGAAATCCATTGCCAGCTGAACCCAGATTGATGATCGTCTCTCACAGCGGCAGCAGCATCTGGTAAATGCCCACACGCAGAGAACAACCCCCTTCACAGGCTACTAATGGAACGGCCCAAATTGGTGTTTGGGCCCGAACCAAGAATGAGTGTTGTCTGTAGCCATGCAGAACTAGAGAGCAGACAGCTGGGCACAGATACTGATTGATCACAGTAGTGCGTACAGGAATGTTGAGTGTGGAGAGGTAAATGGGAAAGGGAAGAGAGAGCCTGGAGGGTTGTGTGTGTTTTGAGCCGCATGGTACTGAAGGACAGACATGGGCCATGACGGACACAGGAAATGCTGAAGCGTTGCATTTTTCTGACTGCCTCTCAAATGCCAGCTACAAGTGCATGGGAGAGAGAGAGAGAGACCGCAAACAGTGTCTATAGCACTATAGGAGTATATCAGCATCAACATTCATGCATTATACATGCTTTTTACAGAAAACATGTATGATGCATATTGCTGCCACAAATCCCCATAGTAAACATAACTGCTCTACCAAATAATCATTGCAACTAAAAAAAAAAAGACCTAATAGAGATCTAATATTTCCCAAATCCTTTTAAATCTTTCATCCCTGGATTCACTCTCCAATGTTTCTGAGATGCTTTGAATCCTCTTTGGCCGTTCCCGAGCTTGGCTAAAATCCCCTTCGATGGCCACTTACGTCATTTGAACTCCCAGAGCTATCGGTTTGAATTTTGTCCTTCATGCATTCAATTTCGGTCTTCATTTTCTGAATCACTTCATAGGACTGGCCAGCTATGTAAAGGAAAATATTAAATTTTACCCATTTATTTTGTGATAATGACTGTCTGACTACATTATGCTGTTTACCAAAATTAAATTAAATACTAGTTTAAATATTAGTTTAAATTACTATTACTATTAGTTTAAATGACAAAAAAAGAGACCACAGACCAATATCTGTTTACATTCACAATACCAAGAATTTGCTAAAAGATGGCCGATTGTCCACATTGTGCACACCACATATTATTTCAGCAAAAAAAGAAAATAAATGTACAGCAATTAAAATAATTTAATATATATACACTCACCTAAAGGATTATTAGGAACACCTGTTCAATTTCTCATTAATGCAATTATCTAATCAACCAATGACATGGCAGTTGCTTCAATGCATTTAGGGGTGTGGTCCTGGTCAAGACAATCTCCTGAACTCCAAACTGAATGTCAGAATGGGAAAGAAAGGTGATTTAAGCAATTTTGAGCGTGGCATGGTTGTTGGTGCCAGACGGGCCGGTCTGAGTATTTCACAATCTGCTCAGTTACTGGGATTTTCACGCACAACCATTTCTAGAGTTTACAAAGAATGGTGTGAAAAGGGAAAAACATCCAGTATGCGGCAGCCCTGTGGGCGAAAATGCCTTGTTGATGCTAGAGGTCAGAGGAGAATGGGCCGACTGATTCAAGCTGATAGAAGAGCAACTTTGACTGAAATAACCACTCGTTACAACCGAGGTATGCAGCAAAGCATTTGTGAAGCCACAACACGCACAACCTTGAGGCGGATGGGCTACAACAGCAGAAGACCCCACCGGGTACCACTCATCTCCACTACAAATAGGAAAAAGAGGCTACAATTTGCACGAGCTCACCAAAATTGGACAGTTGAAGACTGGAAAAATGTTGCCTGGTCTGATGAGTCTCGATTTCTGTTGAGACATTCAGATGGTAGAGTCAGAATTTGGCGTAAACAGAATGAGAACATGGATCCATCATGCCTTGTTACCACTGTGCAGGCTGGTGGTGGTGGTGTAATGGTGTGGGGGATGTTTTCTTGGCACACTTTAGGCCCCTTAGTGCCAATTGGGCATCGTTTAAATGCCACGGCCTACCTGAGCATTGTTTCTGACCATGTCCATCCCTTTATGACCACCATGTACCCATCCTCTGATGGCTACTTCCAGCAGGATAATGCACCATGTCACAAAGCTCGAATCATTTCAAATTGGTTTCTTGAACATGACAATGAGTTCACTGTACTAAAATGGCCCCCACAGTCACCAGATCTCAACCCAATAGAGCATCTTTGGGATGTGGTGGAACGGGAGCTTCGTGCCCTGGATGTGCATCCCACAAATCTCCATCAACTGCAAGATGCTATCCTATCAATATGGGCCAACACTTCTAAAGAATGCTTTCAGCACCTTGTTGAATCAATGCCACGTAGAATTAAGGCAGTTCTGAAGGCGAAAGGGGGTCAAACACAGTATTAGTATGGTGTTCCTAATAATCCTTTAGGTGAGTGTATATATATTTTACAAATATTATATTAATTATAAATATTATGTAAAGTAAATGTTTTAAATTCAATTAAACATATATGAAACAAATATAGATTAAATTATAACATAAATATATATTGAGGTATTTATCTTAAACACATTATTTGGCAAATCACAACTAAAGGTTTTATTTTACTGTGCAAAAAAATGCATCCAAAAACAAAAAGCATACAACGTTATCAGTTATTAATATTTTGTTGGTGCTCTCGTTTTTTACATGCGTTCATAATTTCTTTGTATGACAGCCTGGCCTGTATGTATATAATGCCTAGGACTATATATAGTGTTTATACTGTATAATATATATAGTCAATTATACTGAAATACAGCAGAATGCCCCATTCTAATGGCAACTTTGGATTCTCTGCCTTGAGTTATCTATATCCGCTGTCAGGACAGAGTTGGTTTAAAGCGAACACTCTATCTGTCCTTCTTCAAGTCTGACCCCCTCCGCCCCGCAGTGTGCTCTCAGGGCTGATTAGTGGCCCTCAGAGGCTCTGCTGGGAGCCCTGCCTGCCTGCACTGTCGGTCTAATTGCAGCAAGTGTAGCCGGGTCCCTGGGGAGCGCTGGTGTGAAATCCAGATATGATATGTACTATTAACTAAACTGCAAAAATCCCCATGCATGCACACATGCTGCCTGAGCTTTCCGTGCATGATCCAGCTCGCGCCACGGACACAACCTCTCAAACACGCTATAAATCACAGCAATGAAAGTGAGGATGAAAGGAAGAGCAGCTCAGGAGAGAGACACACCGATATATTGGCAATGGGGGAAAACCATGCCTGCTTAGCTGATTAACAGATTTCCTTTTTATGTCATTTGTTATATACTTAAGCAATATAACACAAACAAATACAGTGCAGTGCTGCTGTACTTAATACACTCTCAGAAAAAATGTGTAAAAAATTTTACCTTTAGGGGTACAATAGCCTGTCACTGGGGCAGTACACTTAAAATAAAATTTTTGTTCCTTTTTTACCCTTAAAAGGTACACTTTTGTACCTTGGAGTAGCAATATGTACTTTAAGGTACTACTATGAACCTTTTAGGTGTAAAAAAGGTACAATTATGTCCTTGTAAGGGTACTGTCCCAGTGACAAGCTATTGTACCCCTAAAGGTACAATTTTTACATTTTTTCCTGAGAGTGTATCACCTGTCTCCCTCAGTTTCTTTCTTTCCTTTATAATAGTGTATTCATGTCTTGCTTTCTCTCTCGGTCTAACCCACAATCAGAAAAGATTTCAAGACAACTCTCTCAACTGCACTGCCATTCCCTCGGTTTCCTTTGCAGGCAGATCTTTGCCTCTGTATCCGTCTTCCCCAAATCTTCCCCTATGTTTTCTCTAAAGGAGAGAGCGCCCTCTGTCTGCAGCCACAGGAACGACTCTCAAGCACAAGCCATTGTCTCCATACCAGAACATCTTCCAGCATGCGATCATTTGATAAACTCTGAAGACAGAAAAGACGACGACAAAGGAATTAATCTTGCTCAAGGTACTTGTCTTGACAGTAACGACAATCAGAAACAATTCAAGGCCCTCCGTCCTGAGAGATACCAAAATCAATTCCTTTGACAGTGAGTTATCACCTTGACGTAGGGTGTGCGTGAAATGCTCCGGCAGCAGCATCTCTATCCTCATGATGCAGAATGGGGTGATAGAAAGAGTGGAAGAGATGATGGTGATAGTTGAAGGAGGACACAAATTATATGAGGGGAAACTAAAAAAAAACATGCAAAGCAAAGAACTGCTCGCTAGCTTTGCTGAAAAACAGCTGAAACCAGCCAAATGTCTGGTGGCCTTATATGGTTTAAGCTGGTTTAGCCAGTTTCCCAGTCTGGTCAAGTTGGATTTTAGATGGTCGGTGAGCTGGTTTCCCAGTCAAGTGCACAAAACCCTCTATAAAACCAGCAAGACAGACTTGTCAAAACAGCATGGGACCATAGGGAGACCCACCAGTCTGTGAGACCATGTAACCACATTAGGCTGGTTTAAGATGCTTTTTTCCCCTCAGATATCATATCAGCACAGTGAAACCACAATTTAATCTGTAAACCCTTCAAAAGAAAGAATATATTCCAACATCTAAAATATTCATAGACACCAGACAACGCAATAGCCTATGTGTGTTTTGGACTCCATCAAAACAAAACATCTATTTAATAATTTTTGTCAGGCACCAACAATACCTTTCTAACATTCTTAGATTGTATTTAAGATAGAAGGAGTTAACACACAGAATGTGTAGAATTTATAAATCTGGAGGATTTTACTTTCAAGTCATGAGCCATGCGGCAGCAGACGCCTTTCTGTGTGTTAAAGCCCTTCACGCTGGGATCAATAAAAGAGCTTACACTTCCTCCACTCATTTCCATCGTCCTTCCATCCTTCATGTAAACAATGATACAGAGAGTGATCTGTGCAAAGATCTATGGGACAAGGTGACAAAGAGGAAAAACCCTCAGATCAATAGTGCTTTTCATCTTCTTAATAATTTCATCTTTTGTCTGACATCTTGGCTGGAGCAAAGAGGCAGAAAAAAAAGAGCGAGTTGTGTTACACACGTTCACTCAGTGCTGTTTCTCATGCATTCCAGTTTTTAGAAATCAATTCTCTGTCTATTTTCACACAGGCGGGGGCGCAGTGACACTAAGCTGCCATAGAGGGGCGATATTTCCCACCAGATATGACTTGTGTCCATCTTCATCTCTATCCTTCCCTCTAACGCCATCATTCACTCGTCTTTTCACTCTTGAACAGTGAAAAGTTGCAGAGTTTCACAAACACACACATGCAGACACAAACTGCAATGTCACACAAACAACGAAAAATGCACTGACACACACAAACTTCAACTTTCTCTCCCTCTCTCTCTCTCTCTCTCTCTCTCTCACACACACACACACACACACACACACACACACACACACACACACACACACACACACACACACACACACATTCACTGCAATCACGGTTCTGACAAACACAAGGCTATAACTGGCAGGCACTGCACACAACTCTCTCTCTCTCTCTCTCTCTTTCTCTCTAACACACATGCTGCTCCATCTCACAGCTGAACAAGAGGACCTCAGGGCATAGAGCTGCAGTCGAAAGCCGTCACACTGGCAGAAAGGCCTGCAGGGCACTTACACTCTCTGTGCTCCCACAGGCCTCGCAAACTCACACACGACTCTGCCCGTCTATCTGTGTGCCCGGCTGTCTGCCTAAACCAACTGTCTTTCAAAAATGCAAACCATCGTCTGTCTGGACCATCTTCCAATCAGTGCATTTCTCCCACTGTCCAATCACTGTCTGAATCCATTTCTGGTGAAACTCTTGAGTTTTGACTATCCACTCCAAATCATCAGTTATGTTCTGTCATTTTGAGATTATTAGATTATTTGTCGATAACTGTACCCTGACAGCCTTGACAACGAATGATGAACATTTTCTGTTATTAAATAATGCTGCATATACCTACACACATTACAGCTCAAAACTTTGGGGTCTCCATTTCTCTCCTTATTCAGCAAGGGTGCATTAAATTAATAAAACATTACAGTAAAGACATATGCTTTAAAAAAAAGTTATATTTCAAATAAATGTTGTTCATGTGAAATTTCTATTTCATCAAAGAATCCTGAAAACTTTCAGCATATCAGAATGATTTCTGAAGGATCATGTGACACTCAAGACTTGAGTAATGATGCTGAAAATTCAGCTTTTTAAAAAATATTTAAATTGTAATAACATTTCACAATATTACTGTTTTTACTGTATTCTGAAATCCCAAAAACATATCAATAATTGCTATATGTATGTCTGTGTGTGTGTGTATATATATATATATATATACACACACATACACACACACTAAATAATAATAATAATAAATAATATATTATTAATCGGAATAATTTAAATATTTTATTCAATTTAAATACAATAGCCTATATTAAATATCTTATAAAGCATTATATATCTGTCATCAGCCAAAACTCATATCGGTCAGCCATTAATAATAATTATTCCTCCTGACTTACAGTCATCTATCTAAACATATGTATGTTTGCCATGTAATAACAATGATGCTGCTGGAATGCAGAACACCACCGAGGGAACCTTAACTCTCAGTTAACATTCAGACCAACATGCTCGGATACACACACAGATTCACAACGCAGCACCTGCTGAGCCTCCTGTCCAGCGTCTCTTCCGCCATGTCTGCTTTAAATGTCGTCTCGAGGCCTCTGCACACTCTAAATGGCTCTTTAAAAGAGCCTCCGTGGATGTGGAGGCAAATAAACGGAGGACCACACCAGCAGTCCAACGAGTCCCATTCACCGGGGCCGTGTTTGGGTTGGCGGGCTGAAAGAGGCGTGATTTACAATAGATCAACACAGCCGTCCGGCCCGGGACACACAGAGCGGGCCCCTGCTGTGTCATTTGGGGTCAGACGGTAAAGATGTGCCTCGCTAGCGTTAGAGATGAGCTACGACACCCGGCGCTTTGTCCAGGGGTGTTGCTGCTTGGTTGTTTGTTTTGCCCGTGTAAACGACCACATACTCTTGGTATCACGGGTTTGGAGGAGTTCACGGTCTGCTGAGCAGCATCTTTGATCTGCTTGGCACTCTGACAAACATTCCCTGCCCCGCTAATCCTCATTAATGGCAGGGTTAGAATCCATCTTTTCATCATCTGACCAAAAGAGTGGAATTGGTGGTAGAGGAGAGGTGGTAAGAGCTGAGAGAAAGTGATGATGCAAAATGGCAAACTGCTCAACGGATTAACAGTACCCCAAATTCAGTTTGTCCAGTTGAACGTGTTGAAGCCGGCGTGTTTCTGTAATCTAGCTCACAGTGAGGTGAAATCAGTCATGAAATGCACCCAAGGCAAAGGTTTTAGGCTTTAGAAAGAGAGTTATTAGGGATGTTGTTAGAAAGCAGAAAATAGCAAGAAAAAAAGTAAAAATTTGAAACAGGAACAAAAAAGAACGATGCTTTGAAGAAGGGATGAGATGAAGGAAAACAACACATTGGCATGTTATAGACTAAAAGGGAAGTTGACAGATGGCGCATTTGTTTTTTCTCCCCCCCCCTACAAAACCTGAACTTCCCAAGTGTGTGAATCTGGCTGTGAACATGCGTGGGGATTCTAATAAAAGCCATAATGTTGTGGCAGTGGAGTGGGAAACCTCAACGGATTCAACAAAAGACCTGCCGCTGTTTTGAATCCCTCCAAACATCCTGATGCCCCCACAGAGCCCACCACGACTCCACAGAACCAAGGACACGGGCACATGCAGGCCTCCTTTCACTTTATAAAGGCCATTCAGGGTCTGGTTGTGAATTTTAGCAAACAAAACCACAAGTTCTATTGCATGTTTAGTCTGAGACACCCATTTCATTCACCCTTTATTTACACTTGGAATAGCAACAATGAGGAACAGAATTCGCATTTACATCACATTTAAATGACTGGAAATAAAGTAAAAATACCCCTACAATTTTAGGCTTTAAAACCACCACTAAATGCTTCACAGTTGTCCAAATAAGAGTTTCTATCGTTAACTAAAACTATAATACTAAAAGCCATTTATGGTGAGATAAATTAGTTTTAAGTACTAAAATTACAAAAAACTAAAATAAAAATGACTAAAACTTTAACTGAAATTAAAATCTAATATTAATAAATAGCAAGATATTATAGTAATTAAACTAAAATATCACTGGCCCAAACCAGGTGAAAAATGCAAGTTCGACCACTTAAATTCAAAGTAGCACACCTCACTTCAACAAAGCTGCATGTTTCGAGGAATTCACATCTGTAGCACAAACACTGAGTATGAACAACAACAGCAGTAGTGACGAGTGCTTTGGTAAACACCACTAACAAGAAAACGGTGCACTAATCTTAACATCTGTAATGCCTCAGAATGTTTAAAATGAACTAGAGACACATCTCAGAGCAGGCAAATTTGGAACAATAACAGCACATTGTGTTACAGTGTTACTAGGTCACAGCGCTAGATTAGGTGAACTCCCACCATTTGCCCCCAAAAATCTTGTTTAAGAGAAACCCTTTTTTAACCCAAACACCCCATTTCCCCCTCTCTCGCTGTCAGCCCTCTTCCCAGGACTCCCCAGACCCTCACCCTATCACGCTGTTAAATGACTCCATTGAAGTCCTGTTTGCTCAAGTGGGCCCGGCCAATTATCTCCCGGCTTTCAGAGCTCTTAATGACACCAATTAAGGCTGCTGTGAGGGCCGGGGCAGCGAGGTCAGTCTCTCGTCTAGTGAGTGTATGTGTGCGAAGCTAAACTGTGGGGAAATTGTGTTTCAATTGGTGCAAGAACAAGAAAACATGTGAGAGGAGAAAATTAGAGTGTTTTAGAGAAAGCATGGCCATATGTGAGAGAGAGTGTGTGTGTGTAGGCTCAAGCTGGATTTACACAGCTATTATACCAGTCTATTACCGGCGCTCTGCTAGTGCCCTCGCAATCTCCTTGGCTCACTCCTTAAACCCTATTCCTCACTCAATGTGTTCAAATGTGCAGAGCAGAACCGCCCGCTCTCACCTAAATCCCCCAGCAGCTCTTTAGTGCTGCCCCTGTCAGACCCTCCGAAAAGACTAATGCATAATGCATAATAATACTCATTTGCTCTACAGCAACATTTATGAATGCATATAGACCTGAATCTCTCCAACAGAATTCACAGAAACAATCGTTTATGATGAAATGCAGCCTGAAGTCATAGGGCAAGGAAAAGGACTTTTAGATCTACAATAAACACTACAGGCAGAATGTGATCAGTTATGTGCAACACTAGTTTCCCCCAAATCACAGGAAAAGAATGGGTTAAGTGTAAAAAGAGTGACTTACACAATGCATTAATGAGATAAAGTAAAGCTTGTTGAAACTCTGCCAATGCAAACTGTGCATTACAGATCTTATAGCAATACATGAATGGAAATCTTTCCATTTGTGAGCTAGCGTGCTGAACGCAAGACTAGTATAGACAGGTAGACAGACCGATCATACCATGCTTAGAAGACCAGCATTTTGTTGATGCTGGTCTCCAGCATACTGGTATCATTACCAGTTTCCTAACTAGCTTAACCAGTACAGCACCAGGGGAACATCTTTAGCCATTGCATTGGACAATTTTTTCCAGTTACTTGAAGCATAAGCATTTTTTTTTTTTATTCATTTCTCGAAATTGGTTAAATAATAAAAAATAATAATACTTATTAAACCATTATAACCGTGCTCCATTTTGTTTTGCTCTGTCTATTCATGTGTAAAGAGGACCTATTATGCCAGGCAACTGGGCAACTCCAGCCCTCAAGATCCACTTTCCTGAAGAGTTTAGCTTCAACCCTAAACAAACACACCTGAACAAGCTCATCAAGGTCTTCAGTATTACCAAAAAGCTGTAGGCAGGTAAGTTTAATCAGAGTTGGAGCTAAACTCTGCAGAAAAGTGGATTTCGAGGGCCAGAGTTGCCCAGTCCTGTATTATACTCTGTTGCAAAGTATTGATTTTGTTTTAGTGTTTACTAGAATAGGTTTTCATGGGGGGGGCCTTTGAAAGTGCCCTTTTCGAGCACACCATAGTGCCCCCGCGAACAAGATTTCTACTGAGGGGGATTCCATTTAAAGTTAAAGCTCCAATCTCCTCCTGAAGTTCCCGGAAAATGTCCGTTAGTGCCTCAGTGACTACTTCGCTCAGAGAAGCGGTCAATCTCAGCTGTCAATCATGACGTCACACTCCTGTTTTTATAGCATCAAATAACTAACTAAAACCAAACTTATTTAAAGAACGAATACTTGAACTAACATCAGCGTGATAAAAAACAGCCTTAAATGACAGAAACTATCTTTGGAAAAAATTAATTTGAAGTGTAATTGATTGTTTGTCCCATTAAATTTCATGGAGGGGGCAGGCTTTATGACCTATACTGCTTCCAGTCAACTGGGGGCGATCGAGACGCGTTGGCTTCAGTTTTCAAGACTCGTGTGGCAGGCTTGGTCAGTAACGCTCTGTTTAGTTTCTGTCTCTATGAAGCCCCTCCTTCAGAAAAGTGCAAAGTGCTCTGATTGGTCGGCTGGACCAGTGTGTTGTGATTGGTCAACTGCTTTGAGAGTGTTTCGGAAGTGTCACACCCCCTTCCACACTGTAAACCCAAAATAAGCTGGCAAAACTCAAAAATATTGATGCAATCGGTTACATAATTTTCTTCGGTTACATAAAAGTTACGAAATTTAAAGTATAAGTTAGCAGAACTTGCAGAGTTTTATTCTGTACTCATACATTTTAATTGCTCTTCACTTTAAATATTTGAGTAAGCTAATTCATAAATTTAAATTAAAATTTAAAAAAGTGGAAACTTGACTAGCTTTAACTAGCTAATTCAATAAATGCTACCTTGCTAGTTACACAATGCTTTTGATAGCATTAGCATAACAGAAACTCTTCTAAACTGACATAGCAAAACATTAAACACTACTAAATCTCCACCTTAACATTAATCTTGCACAAAAATATAATACAACACTTAATGTTAGCATTTGCTTTTTACTATTCCCTTTTGAATGTCATGGCAAAGCATGCTGGGAAATAGAAATCCCAGCCCAGTTTCAGTTAAATTTAAGTTTGTTTAAATTAAAAGAAACAAGTTCATAAAACTCAAAACAATTAACCAACATTTCCGGGGACAGCTCCAGTCGGGGACAGAACACCAAAAAACAGAAAACGGGGACATCTTACCAAACAGCAACATTACACACGAAAGAAAGTTGAACATTTTTAACAGGGTACCATCCAAAATACCAAAAAAGAGAAAAAAATCCCAAAAATAAGGACCCATTATAGTTGCTACACTGCAAAAAGTAATTTCCTAACTCAAATTTTTGTCTTGTTTTAAGCATTAACCTCAATTCAGATACATTCCTAACAAAACAAGACTTAATATCTTATGCAATTTAGCATCTGAAGTAATTACTTCTTGATTTAAGTATGTTTGGATACTTGTACTGGAAAGGGAGGCAAAATATATTATCCAAAAAAAAGCACTCTGGTGCACATCTTTTGTAAATATGTACATGTGAATACACAAACACACACAAACATGCAAACACATAGTTTGCTAATATCCAGATTACAGAGGAGACTGTAAACACTGTGGAGCCAGACTGTCATAGCAAAGCTCAATTAGGGCATAAAACCAGGAGAAAGAGGCACATCATCCATTCTTGCACCCTTCAACAACTTCTAGAAACCCCGCTGCGCTTCAAACCCTTCCTGCTGCCAGGCCAGACTCACCATCAAGACAACCAATTTTGCACATCATTATTTAACAGCGAGGGGGAGAGATTCACACGCATGGCTTTTATCTATTACAACAATGAATCTTGAGAAGGAATCCACAGGCCTTAAAGTGGTTAAAAACACTCACACACAAACATGTATGCACGCAGCAGCAATCTATATCTGTAAAATCTATTCCCTCGCCTGAAAACCTCTCTAAATCTTAGACATAAGCACAAACTTTTGCATAGCTGATTAATGTGAGGGAATATCCCTGAATTCTGCCGAAGGGGAATCTTCACGTAACACCCAGAGGTGAACACACGCTCTCACAAATTAACAGCTGGCCAGAAGTGTCACATACAGCTGTGTTTACACTGGGTCGATGCCATGGTGCACTGACAATACATCCTGGTGGGGAGAAACATCATGTATGAATTATTCTACTCGTAACATCCACAGCCACTGCAAGATTGCAAGATTTGCAAGATTTGAAAGAGTTCACTATGCATAAAAAGAAACTAAAAGGCCATATAGATACTCTACACTAGCAAACAAGCATGAATGCAAGCGTGCAGACTTGACGTTGCATTGAAGTGGACTCAAGGGGGCGATAGAGTTTCCTTCAAATGTCTGTGACATTAAACCGTGTGTTATTATTCAGGTAGCTAGCTATAAAAATGCTTAAGGTGACACTGCTTACGACAGCTTATTTTGCACTTGATAGACGTCATGCTGAGATGCGTGCAGCACTTCTGCTGATCATTGTCTCTGTGTCTGGACAGTATGTCAATATGCATGTGTGTGTGTGAGCGATAGATGCTGACACACGTCAGAATACACGGTACGGGTGATGAAGGTAAACACACAGACAGACAAGCCCGTTCTCACTCAGACATGATGTCGATACGCTGTGCCCTTCAACGGGAGAAAGGCAGGAGGCCAAACGTTCGAGCATTTCACAGTCTGGATGTCTCCAATCAATGAACGTAGCCTGCTGTTCTCAAGGCGGTGTTGAAATAGTGGCATGTTATAAACAGCGCACACCTGGTGTTGGAGCTTCTTGTGAGCATCTGAACAAATAACACGGCCTCTGACATGATTACAAGCTAGAAAAGATCTCCAGCCAGAAGCCCATAATCTCTGGCGAAAAAATAAGTGCAGTGCAACGCAGAACTGTTAAATAGTTGCTCAGCAAGTCATGATTTTAGTTTACGTTGCATTATAAGTCTGGGATAGCAGGGGTAAACAATGATCCCATAACCTCATATTCACATGACATCTGACCTATAGTCAGGCCCATGAGGAATCTGCCTGAACTTTGCAGAATTGGCATTTTACACGCCCCTTGTGTAGTTGTTTATTAAATATTTTGGCTAATTTATGATTTTAGCTATCCATGAGATGAGAATGTTTTTCTATCATCTCCATTCAACACATTTTACGATGTTTAAATTAATTCCAAAGATTTCCCCCCAAAATTAGCACAGAAAAGTTTAAAAAATGACAACTTGTGTATTATGAAAATATATAAATGTAATAAATAAATAAACTTGCATATATATATAGCTTATTTTGCTCTCTCTCTCTCTCTCTCTCTCTCTCTCTCTCTCTCTCTCTCTCTCTCTATATATATATATATATATATATATATATATATATATATATATATATATATATATACACACACACACTAAATATTAATAATATTAAATTATATATTATTAATTTGAACCATTTAAATATTTTATTCAATTTAAATACCTATAATATAGCCAATTCAATTTAATTCAATTTAAATTGCCTATATTAAACGTCAGCATTATATCTGTCATCAGCCAAAACTCATATCGGTCAGCCATTAATAATAATATACACACACAAAAAGACGATTTTTGGATTTAAATAGGCAAATGCTTAAGAGTCTATGATTGGATCATTATTGCAGTGATTACTATGTTAGCTTGTTATATGTTTGGCAACAGTTCTTCTAACCCTAATTGATGGAGTGTGTAGCTTTTCATTTCTTAAACAACCATGCAGGAAGACACATCATGGCCATATTCCAGGATGACAATGTCAAGGTTCATCAGCTCAAACTGTGAAAGAATGGTTGGGAGGGAGCATGAAGAATCATTTTCACACATGAATTGGCACCTCTGAGTCCAGACCTTAAATTCATTGAAAGTCTTTGGGATGTGCTGGAGGAGACTTGACAGAGTGCTGGACTCTTGCATTGTCAATACAAGATCTGGACCAAAAATTGATGCACCTCTTGATGGAAATAAATGTTGTGATGTTAATTCAAGATCTTGTCAAGCACTTTGTTTAAATCCAAACAGCGACTTTTTTTTTTGGGCCAGGCAGTGTATTTATATATGCAAATGTATAAATAAACGTCAAATAATTCTGGGCTGATTGCAGTAGGCTTTAAACATTTTTTATCCAAAAAAGACTAACTCTGCCACTGTGTTTGATCTCAGGGATCACACATTACCGAATACCACGCCATCTTTTTCTTAGCATTCAGATAAAAGGGTCACATGCACACATCAACGCTAGACACACCAGGCTCGGGCCAGACAGTATAGGTACTTCTGCACTTTTATCAGTCCCCAAATCACTCACAGAAAAGCTTACATGATAGAGTCAGAGGCCAGCACAAGCGCTTGTGAGTAGGGGGTGGTAATATTTGCGCTTAAAAGAAAGAGGCCTAACCTCAATGGACCGCAGGGCCTGGTGGGGAGTATTGTCACTTTTGAGGGGCATCTGGTTCATGGTGATCAGGAACAACAAAGAACAACCTCACAGATCGTGTTTGATTCCTACATAATTGATCCTGGTGTATTTCAAGGAAAGTGTGAAAGGACACAATCAGATTTTTTGAGTGTAGATGTTAGATTATGTGGTTTGTGTGCATGTATTGTCCTGAGAGCGAGAGAAAGAAAGGTAAGTGACAGGAGAAAGAGAGAAACAAACAGAGAGCCAAAGTGTGTGTGTGCTGCGGATGATGGGGGATGTATGTGTACGTGTGTGTGTGTGTGTGTGTGTGTGTAAAGCGCGTGCTCAGGCAAGAGAGGCAGGTTGGCTTGTGCAGGTGGGCTGTTGACGGTTTTATCTCTCTGAATCAGCTTTTGAGAGGTTTCCCAGAGCTTTGGCCACAGAAACACGGCTGGTGTCTGCAGCTTCTCATTCCACCCCAGAACTCAAACATTTCATTAAATGAATCAATGTCTTAATCAACCCAGCCCCCGTCACATTCCAAATACCACAGAAAAACAGATAGACACATATAAAGGAGAAAAGGGGAAAACCCTGGGCTGAGGTAGGAACGAGGCTAAAAACATCTGAAAGCTAAACAGCAAGCTCTCGATCAGATATCCGACCCTTTCCCTTCAAAAACGAGGCTTTAGGCTGCGTGATCAAAGAAAGCGGCCGCAAACTCTTTAAACTAATTCACAAAAGGAAAACCTCAACAGACACACATCCCCTAGATATTTACACACCGTGGATAACACATTTTCAGATCCATGCTGATTCAAATCACCACGTCGCTGCAGAACAAATGGGAATAATCAAATACAACACGGATGCCCGCCTGCTCTTACCCGGACCGTCCTGCTCAAAAGGTGGGAGCATTACGATCTTAAAAGGAATGCTAGTCACGAAACGCCAAATTAAAGTACTCCATGGACCCTCTTAACCTCAAAGAGTGGTTGGCTAGAGGAAAAAAGCATTATGTGTGTAAGAATGACTGTTTTTAAGTATATCGATAAGGACTTGCATCCAGCACATCTGGACAATACGTTTAACACAAGGCCTGCATATCAATTAAACCTGCACAAATACAGTCTCTGGCAGGGAGGAAAGGTAAAACACAAATACATGAATTATATGGCCGGCATATAGTAGAACGAAACCCGCAGCCAGCGTTTATACACACAACAGGAGATATTGCTTCCCACTGTCTGTTCTTCAGCTCGAGCTGATAAAAGCGAGCCTCAGAGTACATCTAAATCTTCACGTGTTTGGTTAAACGACACCTGTTTATATTTTTGCGGTTAGAAACTATTTTGGCTGAGCAGACAAGAATCTTCTTATCGTTTCAGAGGCACTAGAAAGGTAGCTTTACATTACACAAACACACAGACAAAATACTGTGGAGAGGGCAACACAAGAAATATCCATAATAATGAAACAAAACAGAAGCACAGACATTTTGCATAATGTTAATGTTTAAGACTTAACTAATACAGTTTGGAAGCCATGACCTCCACATACACTTCTTAAATATCCATATCTCTCAGGATACAAAAATCATTTATGGTTAAAAATGTAGGCCTAAAGTATTGTTGTAAAAGCAATGTTTTTTATGGAGAAATACTTTTGCAAAAAAAAAAAAAAAAAAAAAAAAAAAAGTTAATTAACTTTAGTTACAGATCGCTCTTGCTTGAAAGTCTTCAAACAATACAAAAAATGCGACCATTTCTTAAAGGGATAGTTCACCCCTACCCCCCCCCCCCCCCCTAATGATGATTCTGTCATCATTTAGGCTACTCACCCTCAAGTTGTTGCAAACTTATATGACTTCCATAGCATGGAGAAAAAAATACTATGGAAGTCAATGGCATTCAGGAACGGTTACCGACATTCTTCCAAATATCTTCTTTTGTGTTCAGTAATTCACACAGGTTTGGAACAACTTGAGGGTGAGTAAATGATAGAATTGTCAAATCTGGGTGAGGTATCCCTTTAAGTGTAAATACATAACACGACAAATAATGATTTCGTCGCTATCCAGTACTGATATTAAGGGCAAGCGCGTAGGCTACTGTTGCTATGGTTACCTCCTCAAGGCGAACATGACTTCCGTTCGCGAGCATACACACTTGGCGCGCTGTGACTAATTTGTAATCTAATTTCTGGGGTTACTGAAACGTTTGAAAACATACACACATATATATCAACAGCTGTTGTAAAAGAATAGACACTAAACCCTGGCTTCAAGGTTCAGTCTGGCTACCTCAAACCCCCATAATTTACCTGGCGCTTTCAAATGCACGAGAAATATTTTTAATTGACAAACTACAGATGGCTTATTTAAAAGCTGCACCATAAGTCAGCAACTGTCGGTAATTTTTCAGCTTCAACACATTACATTAAGTATTTTCGCAAGGAAATCCCGGTACGGTCCAGATAAAATCATTTCAAACATTTGACCTCAATTCTGTGACTATAAAGACCGGTAAATGATTCAGATTATTTCAGTATCCCACTTTAAAATTAGTCGATTTAAACACGCCATCATTGGGCCATTAAATAATTAAGAGGATATGAGTGTTATTTATGTAAAGTAAAAGATTGCTAAAGTAAACAAGACTCGTTATGGGAGAAGAGCAAAACATTTAAACGCCTGTAACTCAGATAAACTCGAACTTTATATAGTATTTCCATATTTGTCTGTCACATACATAACTCTACAATTTACGTAAATTAATGCTAAGTAGGCTACAAATAGCCTAGTGCAGGGTTGCAAGTACAAACAGGGTTGCAACACTAATAGAAAACATGCACGTTATGAATGTATTGTGGCAATTTACTTGCTCAAAATAACACTAAAATGATTTCACTTCTGCCCCATTTTTATCAAAATGATTAACAAACTGGAAACATGTTTTAGAGCAGGTAAAACAGCAAATAAAAAGGGATAACAAATGCATAAAACATAACTGTGTGTGTGTGTTAGTGAATTTCACCGCTGTGTCAAACGCAGGCCTGTACACACTGTCCCATTATGTGCAATCATTTGAAAGTGTTAAATCCCTCCGTCTGGTCAATATCTCTCTCTCTCTCTATATATATATATATATATATTTTTTAAATGGGTGTTAAACAAGAGATCCTGCGAATTCATATGATGCCGTCAGCATGATAACGACAAATTATACTTTTTCACCCCTCAAAAACAGTGTCCAGTAAAGTGGTTATATTTACACAACTTGCACTGTCACCTCAGGAAGGTGGTGGGCATGTGACTGTGATTTTACTCCTGTAACTCATTTCTAATGGCTCAAACTGGTGGTGCTACAACTCACCCCGCTCTCCCTATCATGCCTTGGGCAAAAACATATTTTTGTAGGAACCTTGGGATGAAGCGTGTAGCCTATATGACGCCTGCAAGTTTCGCTGGCCGGCACAAACATTTCTCAAGGCATGTTCTGAAACAACCAAACGCTCAAGACAACATCAACAAACACCCTTTCCAAACAATATAGAGTACAACTTTTAGGTTTGATAGTAACTAGAGCTTACTTGTTTGCTCTATCCGTTCAGTGTAGGTCTCCAAAAGTTCCTCCAAAGTCTTGACAGCTGAACTTGGTCTTCTGCTCTCCGCTATGTTCTTTTGAAGCGCTTACAAAGTAGGAGTTACTTCTGAAAATATGAAACAATTCCACCTCCGAGCAATTTAACTTGGCACTTGAGTTTCCAGCGTGTTTCTCTTTTTCATTCACTTACGAAATGAAGAACATACTCCAAAACACGGCGCTGTCCATTGCAAAAAAGAGAGAAATGTTCCGCGAAAATGAGTCGATTTAATCTTTTCAAAGTTTTGATACACTTACCGCGCTACAGTGCATTAAGACGTCACGCAACAGGTGTCAATTAAACTTTCGATAGTTTGACAAGAGCGCAAACAAACGCGCTGCGCGTGCGGCGCGCAACAGGAGCGACAAAAGCCCTTTCCTCCTTATTAGAGAAATTAGCAGACAAAAGCAGTCTGGAGTCATTGAGTCCACCTCACAGAGCTCATGCATTCACAACTTTTGCGCTTGGAACTTCAGTTGTGCATTAAATCCTCCTTTTGCGCAGGAAATACGGAAACCTTTTTAAACTTCCCCCTCTTTTCTTTCCAGAGGCTGTTCGGGCTCTTAACCCCAGACCAAGCGCTAAAGCCAGACGACGAAGAAACTCTAGCGACTGCTTCAGTCCGCAGGCAGGGGGGTGAAAGAGTGAGTTTTGACTAGTTTGCGCTTTGCCTACTCCTGGGCCTGCCCTCCCCATCTCTCCAGCTTCAAAACAGGGGAGGGAGAGAAACCACAGTCCTCCAACAGCGCCTTGCCATTTGACGAACACTTGGAATAGTGTCCCAACCACTGCTCCTATTAGTCAGACAATAAACTTAAAGTAATTAGTTTTTATAAGAGAGATGATCTTTATTGTGGCAGGCCTGGGTATACTTTGGAAACCTGTTCAAAACTTTTCAAGAGTTTTCAAATACTCATTTACAATGTTTCACTTTCTATAAAACACACATATACAAATGGGTAGGTAACAGGTCACACTTTTTTTAAATTTTTTAGTTAAACAAGATTTCATAAATATATTTATATATATATATATATATATATATATATATATATATAAACTTTTTTGTCGATTCAACTATTTTATGTCTATATTATATTTGTGTGTGTGTGTGTATATGTGTGCGTGTATGTACAGTGGAAACACACACACACACACAGACACATACATAAATATAATATATACATAAAATAGTTTAATTATATATACATATTATATATATATATATATATATATATATATAAATAAATAAATTTATGTTAGGTGCAATTCATTGCGATTAATTGATTTGACAGCCCTAACAAAAGTAAATATATTTAATATATAATATAATAATATTATAAATAATATATAATATAGTATTTTTTTACCTACAAACTTGATGTTAAAAGCAGTTTTAGGATATATAACTTTAGGAGAACGGTAAAATGTGTTTAAAATAGTTTGTCACATTTTACATCAACCCATAATGTATAAAATGAAATAATACATATATAAGCATGACACAGTAACATGCACCGTTTATAAAATAGCAATAAAGTATCGTTTAACAACACGGTTTTGAATAACAGTGTGCTGTAATTCGAATCTGATCATTTTCATGCTGCACACAGATTGCATAAATACGACAATCATACTTTTGGCTCTGCGCTCTGGTGGGGTGCAGCCACAGTCCCCGCACACATATGGAGCAACTGAGCGAACGGTAGATGACAATGGAGGACAAACACGCAGTAGAGCCGTATCGAGTTTCCACATGTGAAGATATTGCTTTAACGAGCGTGGAGGGGCCGGCGGGTCAGACCCAACTCCATTTCTCCAGAACACACATTCTGCTCGACTCCTGAGTCACAGCGCACATATGGACCTGATCTACCTCTGCGTGCCCACCTCTGGAGACATCTGGAGCTTTCTGCTGGCAATGAGTGTGAAAGATTCTGACAAAAGTATCGATAACATCTCAATCTGCTGAGCCCTTTTCCCATCCCAATTGTTGTAACAACATTGAGGGATGAAGGTATTATAAGGGACCATCTAAAGTTTCATCCATGGAAACAGTGAGTTGATTGACACTGCGGCTGTCATGGGAACGCGAGGCCTTTGAACCCGCTTCCTCACGTCTGCCACAGCAGATCAAATGTAAGCAAAGTGTAAGCATGTCAAAACGGCCACGATAGAGACAAGCTAAAAACGTGATGCAGCTTTTATCTGACAAACATCCCAGGACCCACTCTCACTTCTGTACATAATCAAACCCAGCTCCAGTCCTCAGGCTCTGACTCACTTCCAAAACCCTTCTCAGAATTGCTCCATTCATTACCTATATATAAAATGAGTGCAAGCTTGTCTTATTCGCTGAAATAAAGTCATTTCAGCAGTTTCCCAGAGTGCGACTTGACATTGTTCAGTTTGATCGGGACATTCTTTTGAGCTGCCGCTTCATCCACGGCTGTTTTTGAAGCTCCAGGTAAGATCATCCTCTAGAAACCTGTCAGAGCTTGTAATGGCTGTTACATGTCTGGTTCTTTGTACTGCACTGTACGTGTGTGTGTGTGTGTGTGTGTGCACTTAATAATGGCCTTGTAATTAGTTGTTTAACTCTCAACAAGCCTGTTAATTTCAGCAAGATCACTTCTAGACACTGATTTACAGTACAGGTAAAGTCCCAGCGCAGGTCTGTCTGTCTGTCTGTAATTTGTTGATATATTTTCGAAAAAAGACTAGAGTCAGCACTCAGCAGAAAGGAGCAATCTCCCTGCGTTCTGTTCAATCTATCATTAGTTCTGCTTGCTAAGGCAAGTATCACTGTAACTATTGCTCAAACTAAGGTTAGGGATTTCAACAAACTGCCAACCTTAAGTATGAAACTTTAGGCCGTAACTCATCCAGCACAGACATGAATGACACCTCAAATGAAGCATAGAAGAAGAGAAGTGCTGCTACTTATGATTTAAAAAAAAAAGCATAATTGTTTAAAAGGAGGGAGATGGATCATAGAATATCAGAGAAATTAAGACCACCGTGTAGCAACATTGTGACATTGCACAGGTAAATAGCACTCTAGTTCTCACACATCATTCTTATAACCTTCCCCTATGCGCTGTCACGTAGTTAGTGCAGATCTATGTGCGCTAAAGCAAACTTTGCTTATGATAATGCCATTTCCAAGTAGTACAGACAAATTGTTGAGTGCAACTCACCACAAAACCCAGACAACGCACCGCATTCATGTAAGTGACGGGTCTTGTTTTCTTTATGACCTTCATGAAGTCAAGTGATGTGAAAAAATACATTTTTCCATGCTTCTTTATCCTATAGACACAGCGTTTATTTTAGGTGCTTGCTGTTCTTTTTTCACTCTCTCCCCTTGCTTTTTGCAATCAGTGTGCCTTTGGCCGCTACGGCTGAAACCACATCGTTTCCACACCCACACACGGACCTCTTATCCTCTGTGCCTCTCTGCAAAAACATATGCAGAAGTATTTCTATATATACATGCACTTTAAACAGAAAGAGAGCTCTACAGGCCACTCTTGTTTGGATACAGGGCTTTATGGGATTGAGATGGTTGCCAATCACTGGCTGCTCTGCTTATCCAGGAGTAACAGCGTGATGATTCCAGACCGAGGAAGGGCAGACCTCCCTCATTCCTGAAGAGCACCAACTCTCACTGCATCAGAATCCATCCATCCACCATGTCCATCCATCCATCTATCCATCTATCTATCTATCTATCTATCCACCCACCCATCTTTCTAACATTGTTGTTATATCCATCCATCCATCTATTGTTCTATCCATCCATCCATCTATCTGTTGTTCCATCCATCTGTCCATCCATCAGATTTATAAACCTTCAAACTTTTAAAAGGCTTTTAAAACTTTTTGCAAAACTTTCAAACAGGCCATTAATTCTACTTTACATTCAATTAAAATGTGCATGTTTGCTTCCTTTACTCAAATTCAATTCAAAATTTGGAACTGACAAACTGGAACTGAATTGGAATTTAAAAGGCACACTAAATTGACCTATTGGTAAGCCCCGCCCCCCTTAGTTACTCTTGCTAACTCGGACAAACGGAGTTGCTAACTGTCTTACAGTAGCTGTCAACGTGAAAACCTTGTACCAAGATGTTTTTGATACATTTTGGACACAGAAGGACCACCTCTCATCGAGGAGCATTTAAGTGGGACTTAAATATGCCATGGAGGGATATATAAAAGATTTTAAAATAAATGTGGTGGGTAATGAGATTAATTTGGAAGCGAGGGTTTACAGATCCCAATGCAAGTGGGAGAAGCCTCATATGGTCGCCACAATCACAGATGACAAAATCAGGATCAACACTGTTCATGTACTGCAGGGTAAGATTAAATTAATTTACATTTAACCAGTCTAATATGGAGAGGCACTGTGTTTTTGACCTACACTCTACATGACGTGAAAACAGTTGGCTATTTAGGTTTGTACGTTAGCATGGACTCACTAACTTTAATTGTAATTTAATGAGTATGACAACCAGGATACCAGGAATCAGTGTTACAGTACCCTAGGCACATTGTTTTACCATTTTTGTAACAAACACCATCAAACTGATGAGAGCTTCGGATCTTCCAGAGTTTCTCCATGGCGCTGAAACCTAAAGATGTCTGAGTTCCGGTCCCCGTGCAACTGATACTCAACTGCCATTGGCTCATCTGCGTTCGAGGGGAGGGTACATTTTTTGATTAATTATGGGTCAACCAATTACCAATAGGTCAATACAAGTCTGAACTCAAATTCAATTCAAAATATGGAACTTAATTTTACATTTAAAAGGCACACTAAATTCAATTCTGAACGGCACAACCCTGGTCAGAATATGCTTACTTCCCTTCTATGCAGTATGCAAATGCAGTTGCAATATGGATGTAGCCTGTCTGGGAATGTATTTATACTACACACCAGCATACCTCGTACTTCATTAATGGTTGAGAAGTTAATTCTTCATGGAACAGCACATACTCTGAAAGTATGAATCTGGACGCGGCTCCTGTGATTTCTGGACCAGGCACAGCACACAAGTAAGACCAGGGGGAAATTCCCTTGAAATTTGTACATTTAAATGGTGGCTTGAATAGTGGTCATATTCTTCTCATTGCCTGTGTTTAGCCAGTGATTTTCCCTAAAGCAATGGGATCTTTCCCACTCTACATGCTGTAGTCACTACTTGTATACTGTATACTGCATGCAAGTTGTATATCGTAAAATGAGGAGTGTAAACTCGAACAGGAACTCTGCTGGGTGGCCTAAGTGGTGATGTGTAATCGGCAATAAATCCAGTCCTTGGGGGGTCTGTACAAAAAGCTGGAGGAGGAAACCAAGACATCTCAACGGGACATCTGTGTTCCTTTTTTGTGGGTTGAGGCATCGGTATCAAACAAGATTCTTTCTGTCTGGAGAGACGCACAGAAGAGGAAGGGAGGCTCCTGCTGAAAACTGGGGATGCCACAACAATACAGGTTACACAGATATGAGTCTTATGGGTTGACTCAGAGTAATTACAGAACACATTAGCTCAGAACCAAAACCTAGAGCGCTACCCTGCTGTTTACTGTCCACATAGGCAGCTAACCACTATGGCAGCATCCTAACTTGAAAAGGAACGTCATAATACACTCACCTAAAGGATTATTAGGAACACCTTTTCAATTTCTCATTAATGCAATTATCTAATCAACCAATCACATGGCAGTTGCTTCAATGCATTTAGAGGTGTGGTCCTGGTCAAGACAATCTCCTGAACTCCAAACTGAATGTCAGAATGGGAAAGAAAGGTGATTTAAGCAATTTTGAGCGTGGCATGGTTGTTGGTGCCAGACGGGCCGGTCTAGTATTTCACAATCTGCTCAGTTACTGGGATTTTCACGCACAACCATTTCTAGAGTTTACAAAGAATGGTGTGAAAAGGGAAAAACATCCAGTATGCGGCAGTCCTGTGGGCGAAAATGCCTTGTTGATGCTAGAGGTCAGAGGAGAATGGGCCGACTGATTCAAGCTGATAGAAGAGCAACTTTGACTGAAATAACCACTCGTTACAACCGAGGTATGCAGCAAAGCATTTGTGAAGCCACAACACGCACAACCTTGAGGCGGATGGGCTACAACAGCAGAAGACCCCACCGGGTACCACTCATCTCCACTACAAATAGGAAAAAGAGGCTACAATTTGCACAAGCTCACCAAAATTGGACAGTTGAAGACTGGAAAAATGTTGCCTGGTCTGATGAGTCTCGATTTCTGTTGAGACATTCAGATGGTAGATTCAGAATTTGGCGTAAACAGAATGAGAACATGGATCCATCATGCCTTGTTAACACTGTGCAGGCTGGTGGTGGTGGTGTAATGGTGTGGGGGATGTTTTCTTTGCACACTTTAGGCCCCTTAGTGCCAATTGGGCATCGTTTAAATGCCACAGCCTACCTGAGCATTGTTTCTGACCATGTCCATCCCTTTATCACCACCATGTACCCATCCTCTGATGGCTACTTCCAGCAGGATAATGCACCATGTCACAAAGCTCGAATCATTTCAAATTGGTTTCTTGAACATGACAATGAGTTCACTGTACTAAAATGGCCCCCACAGACACCAGATCTCAACCCAATAGAGCATCTTTGGGATGTGGTGGAACGGGAGCTTCGTGCCCTGAATGTGCATCCCACAAATCTCCATCAACTGCAAGATGCTATCCTATCAATATGGGCCAACATTTCTAAAGAATGCTTTCAGCACCTTGTTGAATCAATGCCACGTAGAATTAAGGCAGTTCTGAAGGCGAAAGGGGGTCAAACACAGTATTAGTATGGTGTTCCTAATAATCCTTTAGGTGAGTGTATGACTCATTTGGAGAGCACTAAATGTGCCACCAAACATGACTCATAATTGATTCCAAAAAGATTTTGCCAATTAAATGTTGCTAAGCTAATGACACACTACTCAAATAGGCATAAAACACATGGCCAATTACTAGAGTGAAATTTCTTTATGGATACTAGCTGGTATTAATTGGAATAAGATTTCATAATCAACATGCATTTTGGAAACATCTTTACCACTTAAAGGTTCATCCAAAAATTAAAATTAAGTTATGTGTATAAGATTTTCTTCTTTCAGCCAAAAACAATCAGAGTTATATAAAAAAAATATCCTGACTCTTCCAAGGTTTATAATGGGAGTGAATAGTACCTGAGATTTTGAAGCCCAAAAAAGTGCATCCATCCATTATAAAAGTAATCCATTCAGCTCCAGCGGGTTAATAAAGACCTTCTGAAGCAAAGCGATGCATTTTGTAAGAAAAATATCCATATTTATAACTTTATAAACTATAATCACTGGCTTCCGGTAATGGCTGTACACAAGTCGAGTTCTGGCAGACCTCTGACCGGACGCATGACATATTGATGAACACGGAAGCGCAGAGGATAGAGCAAAATAAAACACCGGTCACGAATTAGAAGAACAAGAATTTTTTAGTTTGTTGCCCAGCCCTATTTGTTTGAACCGCGAGAGGCATCTACTCTCACCTAAGCGTACGCAACTCCTACATCCTACGTCATACATCGGGTCAGAGGTCTCTCTTCCTGCCTTTCACTTAAAGACAGCACAAGTTTTAGCTTTTGAATCCGTCTTGGCCTTGGAAATGCACCTATATAATGCCTTAAAATGCAATTTAGGAAGGCAGCTTACTAAGTTTGGAACAGAGAAGAATGATTTGAATGAATAATTTGCATCGTAATTGACAGAAAACACCAAAACACAATAAAGGACTGAATGATAGAGTTTATATACATACAAAGGCAAAAGCTGAATACAATACGCCTTTTTTGTTATTTTTCATTTTCTTTTTACAGAAATCTTTTCATCTTTCCACACAGACATAAGGCAGTATTTTTTGTGAATGTGAAAATACCAACAAAAAAAAAAAGAAGACATGAAAGATGACCAGCTTTGGGGTAAAGTTGACATATTTCCATTTATTTTTCTTCATTAAATTAAAGGGGAAAGGGCGAGAATCCTCCTTGACAGTGTTTCAGTGTACTGCATAGAAAAAGAGCATGAATCATTAGAAAAGACAGACCTTTACTGTGACAGAAGGCAGGGTTGCTGGAGCCAAGAGAACATGATGTGAATGGGGTGATATTGAGGTCTGACACTCTCTTAGGACAAAATCCAGAGGAAAAAAGAAGATACCACGTTAAGTGCCAACTTTAAGCTTGACATACTCTCCTATATAGGCACACAGAACTTTTGTAACAGTCTAGAAAATGACTATGTTACCACATATACAGGTCTGAGTTGAAATGAAGATTAGGTCCTCGTGAATAATGCTGCTTCGTTCAACTCTATTATAGTCGATTATACACTTAATAAAGGTGTCTGTTCTGGTGCTAGCTGGAGTTGGTTTTGGTTTGACCTCTTATTGTGTCAATTAAGGTTTAAAGGTTTAAATATAAAGCAAACATGATATAAACAGTAAAAGGTCACGTGACCTGGCTTTGGTTGCTGATGAACGACAGGCAAGTTATTATTTGTGGCACTTTCTAGAGCTGACTAGCTTCGTTTGGCACCGAATTCTCTCAGATGGAGAACGGAAAGTCAGACATAAACTTGCCAAATCCTTCAGTGGATGTTTTATGTGGTTTCATGCTTTAAACAGTCTCAGTCCATCAAACTAAGTGGAGGGAAGTAATGCATGAAAAATGTGGATGTGTTGATGGACCGTTTGGGTAAATAATGACAATTCAAGATGAGTTAATAAGTAAACAATTTAATAGGCAATCTACTTAGAAGGCCATAAAAATTTTAAGTGTGTTTACGCGTGCAATAAATTACCACGAAAAACAAATGAGGGTTCGTGTCGAGTGGCGCTGATCATCTGACCAAAACGGTCAACACAACATGCTTATTATCTCCTGAAAACGCATAAATGATGCTAACCTAAAATAACACTGACTTCCCAGCAACCCAGAGTGCTATTAGGATCACAGTTCTCAAGCAAAGGTCTTGGCATCTTCTCAGTTCACTCGAAACACGGTCGGATGTTTCTCCAGCCCCCAAGAACACACATACATGTTTTGTAATATAAAACACGCTGCAGTTTTCAACATTGCAATCACGCACACTATCAAGGACTGCAAAACAAAAACAAACAATCCCAAAGGGAAAAACAGTAACAGCTGTAAGGTGAGTCGGAATTAAAACCAAGCAAGATGCGGAGAAGATAGCAACAGTACATCATCAACCACATGGTAACAATTTTGAAAATCTTTGTTAACAGCTTTGATTTGACACTTAGAAAGGCTTCATCTTTAATTTTAGTTTCAAAACAAAATGTTAGTGTTTCTTTTTTTTAAAGGCAGAGCCATTTTGTTCAGACGGATATATTCTCTTCCCCAGACGCTTGTGCAAATTGTTCAATTATTAACATGTATAAATACAGATTTCTCTAGCAGTGTTCTCACAGGCCAGGATGGCAGCACTACTGATTAAAGCGAAGAATTATGGGTGATGTAATTCTTTTTAATTTTTTTTTATTTATAAGTATTTAACTAGACACTGTGATAAATGTCTCATGTTATAAGACAAAATAGGGTGGAATAAAAATCTAGACAGCAAAATGTGTGACTGGAAAAAATAAACGCATTAGAAGTCAGGCCCTTACTGGCCGGCCCACGCTTGCTCTTTCTCTCTCTCCCTTCAGACATGCCTCGGTGAGTTTAATGAGGATGAAAAATGTTCATACGAGAACATGAAGCAACACCTCATGCTCATTCACACTCATGGCTGAACGCAGTTTCAAGCCAGGTAGATGTATAAAGCCAAACGGTATGGAAAGTCAGCTGACCACATCCTATGAGCTGCTCCGCTATAAATTACCAGGAGTGGTGTGCGAAAAAACGTACGCTATCACGGTCACAAAATATATATAATACCCTTCTATGAAGCCTGTATAGGGGTATATAGGGTGATTATATAGAGTGCTATAATGCATTATATAAACTGAACTGGGCCACTTTCTAACATTGAGATCAAAATTCAGCTTATATAATGCATTATAAAAGTATTCCTAATACATTCATAATGATGACTTACCAGTTTAATGTACTTATGGAAAATTACAACTAGTTTTAACACACTATAATACTTATCTAATGGTTACACAAAGCATTAACACATGATAAATACCCAATTTCATGTGTTGTTTCATAATGCATTCTAGACGTTAAAGGTGTAAGCATGATTAAGCAAGTATTATAATGTATAAAACTGTGTATTTTTTTCTGAAAAGATTACGCAGTGCATATATACAGGCTTCATATAAAGTGCTACTGAATATTTGGGTACTGAGCAGAGGACGCTGGTGTAGAGCTCTTTAATTCTTCAAAAACACACGGCGGAATCACTGAGACAGGGAAGCCTCCGAACATACGGAGTGATCCAAAGCCTGCAGGGAATTTCCATGCTCTTCTGTGTGATTAGGTCTGCCTATAACCAGCAATCACACAAATACCAGAGAGACACTCACTCAACACACAATAACACCCTCTGTAAAAGCACCGGGTCATTCTTTCTCTGATCTGCTCCCGGTTATCACAGCGTTCCTTCTTTTTGTTTTCTTAGCGAATTCTCTGGAGTGCTCTAAGCTCAGGGAGAGCGGCGGTAAGAGGCCAGCTCCTGTACTGAAGGACATAAATTGCGAGAGGGTCTCTGTGATAGTGAGTGTGTGCGTGAAGGGTCTGTGTTTAGTCTAAGCGGGGAGATTCGGCCACGGTGCAGATAACTGAGCCCCATATTTCAGAGACCCATGGGTGATGGCCAAAACTGTGTTTGTGTGTGAATGAGATAGCAGACGGAAAGAAAGCGACAGAGATGAAAAACAGGATGGGCGTCATCAATCAGCTGTTTGATTTTAAAAGCCCAACAGAGCTGCTCGTCACATTTATGTCCTCATAAGGAAGTCAATCAGCGGTAATTAAGAGCATAAAACCATAAAATACTTTATAGAGATGCAATGTTTATGATTGCAATAAGATCTACGGTGCCAAGGGTGAGAATGGCACGCGAACGGGTGTTTTCCTGGCATTGCCCACGTAAGCGTGGGAATATTATGTTAAAGTGGCCCCATATTCCCACGTCCTGCATTTGGGTGACTCATGAAACCTGTAAAAAACATAGAAATAGAAAATTATGTATTGTTTTAAGCATATTTTCACCAATTCTCATTACTGTAATGTGACAAAAAATATTTAAATTGTAAAATGTTTACACCAATTTAGTATTTGTTTAACTGATTTTAATTTATGCTAACGGAAATAAAAAATGTAATATTCATTTGATTAATATTTAAGATTTTTGGAGGATTTTTCAACTGTAATACCGTACTTTTGGTAATTAGAATCGCATGATAAACACCATATGAAAATGGTGTGAATTCCAATAATAATATTAATAATAATAATAATAATAACAGTAATAATAATAAAAACGGTTCAAATGTCTTGAGAATTTTAAGGGAAAATGTTGTCATGAAAATACATTTTCCTAAGGATTTTGGAGTAAAATGTGACCTAAATGTGTTTACATGAGATTCACCCAACTACTCTTCTTGTCAAGAGACAAATAAACATGAATCTCTGGAGGGCAAATGTGCACTAGTTATAGGCGACTCAGAATGACTCAGAGGTCAATCAAATCTGGGTAAAGCAAACGCCTGGATGTTTCCTAGTGAGTATGGGCATGAGGAGAGGTGGAGCATGTGGGAAAGAGATGATTATATTCGCTGTGATCTTGTGCTGTTTGTCTTGTCTGCTGAGCTTATCGTGCAGAAAGGAGTATGACTAACACGGCACAGCAGGTCAGAGCCATAAACTACACACAGGCATGAATGAGGGAGGGATGAGGAGATATAGAGAGAGAGGAGCAGAGGGCACGTTACGCCCAGTGTCATCTACAGGGGCAGCGGGAGGGGAAGTTGACTCTGAACTTTAAAGCAACGGCCGATCCGCACGATGTGGCAACCGCGTTTATCACGAGTTGAATGAGGTTGTGTCTTATCACTCCTGTGGCTGGTCCAGAAACAGACACCCAATGCCAACGGATATAGACCCATATAACCATAAAGTGAAAAAGGATACACCTGCCGGCTGTGCTAACAGAGACGCCCGGGTCTGAGGATGATGATATGAAGCCAAGCAAAGAGAGAGAGAGGAGCATGATGGTACATGCGAGATGCTTGGGATCAAAGCTTGATGTCATCTCTGATGGGGCGATCACAAAGCAACCGCAAAGTTGCATCTGTTTAAAAAAAGAGAGAGTGGAATAAAGAGGTCTAAAGAACAGGGCACCTAAACAACTACTCCTTTTTTGACCCTATCCATAAAAAAAAACAACAACAACCCTGTAGTCTCCAACTCGTTGCTTTGGAAAAGCGAGCAAACTGAGAAACTACTGCCAGTCTTCATCCCAGTGTGAGACCACATAGTTTTCAGAGTACGGAATGAGTGATAGGTGCCTATTTTCCTATTCCAGTGATGTGTGGCAGCTGCTCTCTGATGATGAGGCACTTCTGCGTCCACAACATCTGTGTAGGCAATACACCCTCTGTTTTACCGCCCTCGGCATCAGAGAGCTGGCCACGGGGAAAAAAGAAAAAGAAAAACATAACCAAACCAAACCTGCCACATGCAAAGACAAATGTTAGCAGCAATAAACCTACAACTTCCAAGGCAAATAATTTTCTTCCTCTCACCTTTAACAGACACAAACCAGGGCTGTGGTTTCTTTAGCTGGTGACAGGTGCATACGGGATAACATTACCCATATTGTCCGTTTCATAACTTTTATGAACGAGACTTTGGGAGAAAATCGGCCAGTAACCAAGTCAATAGTGAATTCCCAGATGGTGGGGGCTGCAGTAATCTAAACCCGCTACTGACTACGATAGTAAAAGTATGTTTAAGTCCGCACGGACTGTCTGCTGGCACAACCAGAGCATTAACCAAGTTTTGAGTGAAACCAGATGGTTCGAAAGTGCAGGAGTTTTGCTCTGCGTGAATGACCCATAATTTAACATCAGTAACACAGCATCTACAAAAAAGGGGAGAGGGGGGAAAAAAAAATCTCAATTTTTTCTAAATGGTTTCAAAATCCTGCAGCTTTTAAGAGCCGGGGCATTAGTGTATATCAAGATAAGGAGACCATTTCCTGCCCCTCACAGAGAGAACTCCACCTCCCGCAGGACGGTTTTCAGAGACAGACAACTAAATAAGTAAACATGTCTTATAATACTGAGCTTCTCTGTTGCTAATTCCCCCCTATTTGCTTCCTTCTTTCCCGTGTTTCTGTGAGTGTAAACAGGATTCTGACGGTGCAGAGAGGATGAATGTGGTGGTAGGGGATGGCAGAAGGAAAGCCCACCATTCCCACACCCCAAAGCCAATCCAAGCGTGCACTTGACTTGTGAGCTGTCAGTCTCTCCCGTATGTGTCTGTTCTTTGAATTGGGCATGTGGGTGAGAGAGTTTGTGTTCTGGCATCCTGTGAAATAAAGTGAACAACAGAAGAAGAAAGGGAAGGAGAAGCAGGAAGAGAGGAGGGGGCAGGACTGGGCTCCGCAGTGCGGTGTGATGCGGTACGGTGTGGTCCAGTCAGCACGACTCCTCCAGAGCGTTGACCACCTGCTCCAGGATGTCCGGGCAGTGATCGGCGATCTGCTGCAGGACGGAGTTTGCGTATTCCTGGAGTTCGGCGCTCTCTCGTTCACACTGCTCCAGCTCAGATTCCAGCTGAGGATCACAAAGAAAAAAAGTATTTATTAATATTACATTTTATATATCCATCATCCTAAAACATTGTTTTGTGGCTGTAAAATGCACCAAGCACAGAGTTAAAGCAAAAACCTAAAGCATCAAGGTGAACAGTAGGTTTTCCACTGATAAAAAAATTCTAAGAAAATGCACCATTTTTATTATTCTTAGAATTCAACTGGAATCATACAATGTTTATTTTACTCAAAGTTAATTTTATACTAAATAAATACTATAATATTCCTCATTCTATGGTTTCACTTTCACGTGTGTTACAGTGATTTCACTGCTTTGCATAATGCCTAACACTACTTTTTTTTTTTTACAAAATAATAACACTATTATTGTTTCATATAATACAGAAATAATAGAATTGAATGGCTGAACTTCTGATGCATAAGGCACACAAAATGGTTGTCTGATTTGAAATCAACATGCACCAATGCTGAATTTCTTTTTCTATATATCCTAATAATTTGTTAACAACATGTATTCTTTACTTCAATGAGCTCAGTGTTTCTGCCTTAAATTATTACATTGTTTATAAATACATTGTTAGCTAACTTTGTATATGTACATTTCAGAAATCTTTAACATGGACACAGTCACCTCTGATAACAAATCACTCTAAATTGTAATGTAGACGCATGCATATTCTGCTATACAAATAAATGTGAATTGAATTGAATCTGATCGGTTGAATTTGTCAGGCCTGGAAACAAAGCTGTCATGACGTCAAGCCCCCTCATGGAAGAAGAATGACAATAGCTATGTTTTCATCCAAGGTTGCGAATTTAACTCATGCACAAAATTGGAATATCCATCCAGTCAGTCGAAGAGAACAAAATGTTCACTTCCTGATAAACTGGCGATCAATAAGAAAAGTGGAAGTTGATGCAGTAGAAGAAACCACTATATACACTCACCCTAAAGGATTATTAGGAACACCATACTAATACTGTGTTTGACCCCCTTTCGCCTTCAGAACTGCCTTAATTCTACGTGGCATCGATCAAACAAGGTGCTGAAAGCATTCTTTAGAAATGTTGGCCCATATTGATAGGATAGCATCTTGCAGTTGATGGAGATTTGTGGGATGCACATCCAGGGCACGAAGCTCCCGTTCCACCACATCCCAAAGATGCTGTATTGGGTTGAGATCTGGTGACTGTGGGGGCCATTTTAGTACAGTGAACTCATTGTCATGTTCAAGAAACAAATTTGAAATGATTCGAGCTTTGTGACATGGTGCATTATCCTGCTGGAAGTAGCCATCAGAGGATGGGTACATGGTGGTCATAAAGGGATGGACATGGTCAGAAACAATGCTCAGGTAGGCCGTGGCATTTAAACGATGCCCAACTGGCACTAAGGGGCCTAAAGTGTGCCAAGAAAACATCCCCCACACCATTACACCACCACCACCAGCCTGCACAGTGGTAACAAGGCATGATGGATCCATGTTCTCATTCTGTTTACGCCAAATTCTGACTCTACCATCTGAATGTCTCAACAGAAATCGAGACTCATCAGACCAGGCAACATTTTTCCAGTCTTCAACTGTCCAATTTTGGTGAGCTCGTGCAAATTGTAGCCTCTTTTTCCTATTTGTAGTGGAGATGAGTGGTACCCGGTGGGGTCTTCTGCTGTTGTAGCCCATCCGCCTCAAGGTTGTGCGTGTTGTGGCTTCACAAATGCTTTGCTGCATACCTCGGTTGTAACGAGTGGTTATTTCAGTCAAAGTTGCTCTTCTATCAGCTTGAATCAGTCGGCCCATTCTCCTCTGACCTCTAGCATCAACAAGGCATTTTCGCCCACAGGACTGCCGCATACTGGATGTTTTTCCCTTTTCACACCATTCTTTGTAATTCATCACCATTCTAGAAATGGTTGTGCGTGAAAATCCCAGTAACTGAGCAGATTGTGAAATACCCAGACCGGCCCGTCTGGCACCAACAACCATGCCACGCTCAAAATTGCTTAAATCACCTTTCTTTCCCATTCTGACATTCAGTTTGGAGTTCAGGAGATTGTCTTGCCCAGGACCACACCCCTAAATGCATTGAAGCAACTGCCATGTGATTGGTTGATTAGATAATTGCTTTAATGAGAAATTGAACAGGTGTTCCTAATAATCCTTTAGGTGAGTGTATAATAATTATAATGTTTGTATATATAATATATTACTCCGCGGAGCATGTAGTCATAGTAACTTGCTTTCTGAGGCAGATGCCTGATGTTTGGGAACACAGTCATGTAAGACAGTTCTTGGAGGAAATTATACTGAACCACTTTGAGGACAGACTTTGCTCAGGCTTTTTAGAACAACCAAAACAGCATTTCAGATGCTGTGCAACGAGATCAATACACTGGATGGTCCAGTTATGTCGTCCCATCGCAAAGTCACGTCTTTTTTGATGCACAAGGAATTTATTCGGTAAATGTGTTTCCTTTGTAGTTTATGCGTTTTCTTATCTGATAAATTTTTTATCCGACTCAGTTGAGCGCATACGTTTTTAATGCAATTTGTTCAGGTTTATGCGCATCTTGGTGTTTCCATCCATCATTTTTTAATACAATACCCTAAAATGTGCATTAAAATAGGTGGATGGAAACATAGCTAATGAGCGTTTATCAGGATAAACTTAACATTGGATTTTTTTTTTAAGTTATGTTTTTGGTCTTTTGTGCCTTTATTGGATAGGACAGTAGAGATTTCTGACAGGAAAAGTGTGGGGTGGAGAAAAAAGGGATCGGCAAAGGACCTCGAGCTGGGAATCAAACTCTGGTCGCGGGAGGCATAGTTGTGTTATATGTTGGCGCGCTAACCACGATGCCATCGCCGCCGACAACGCTGGATTTTCAAAAGTATGTGAAGTTCACGGTGGCATTGTTGTAATAAACTTGCACAACGTTCTTGAATGAATAATTTATTAGATACACACTAGTCTGTTATCGTAGGGACATCGATTTTACATTTTCACGCCCCTAAACATGACACGAAACAAAATTAACTGTGATTGGTTGCTTTACATGTCTGTCAATCACAGTGACAATGTCACAGCCAATGAAAGCTGTGATGGAGTCCAGAGCTTCTGCAGTCAGTCTGAAGTTCTGGCACGCGAGACTAAAGCAAGACTGACATACAGTGATGTAGCATCCAGCACACTGGTTCCATTCTCCTCCAGTGTTAAAAACTCAAAGGTAACAAGCGTCCAGAGAACTATTAAATAGCCCATAGAGAAGGCAGTCTAACGAATCAAAGTGACAATGAGAAATGAGAAAGCTGTGGAGTGATGACGCAGACAGTAGACATGTGAGCTCATAAGGATCGAGACCCCTCGCCTCCCCCCACTTGCCCCTAGTAAGAGGGTCCTTCTCTGTCTCTCTCGTCTAGCCCTTAAAACACTACTGAAAACAAATCACCTCACCAAGCACTTCTTTTTAAATCGTTATATAAAATTCAACACTTGGAATTTGCCCGAAAGGTTTAATTTTCCGCTCATTAAAAGAAACTTAAACTAAAGAGAGGGATTTAACATTTTACAGCACCTCTGTCTAATGATAATCACAGGTGTGGTTATCTTTAATGCTCAAATCCTTTTTCCAAATGATTTCCGTAGAGGTTTGGCTAAGGGATGTGGAGAAATGAGAGGAGGGAAGGGGGGATTCCTTAGAGCTGGCAGTGCCAAGCAAGCCAGGAAATATGCCACGGCAGAAGCAGGTGCCTCTTAACTAACTAAAACACACCCCCCCACCCCACACCCCACACACACACACACACACACACAATATTGCGGCACACAGGAAACAGATGCTAATGTGGCCAGCAGACTGTTTATTTTCTTTTAAATGATTTAAAAAGACAAAAATAAACTCTCATCAAGAGGACTAATTATTCAAACAGTGTGAGACAAAGAGAGTAGGAAAAGATTAATAAAGGGAGCTGAAGCATGTGCGTAGATTATCAATTACCATAATCACTATTTTTGTCTTGTTTTCCAGGAAAAATATTTAAAGATCTTTAAAATAAGAACTTGAGAAGCAAAATTGCATAACACAATAAACTAGCATAGGATACTAAGATAATCATTGTTTGATAATCGAGAATGTAACTGTTATGTTTATTTTTCTTATCCCATTGGCAGGACAAGGGAATCTGCAAACTTTTTCTGCATTTTCTGTACTGATTTGAGGGAAAAGTCTGCGGATGTTTGTGCAATGGATTTAAATATGGTAATGTGTTTTAAATGGAAGAGTACTAGACATTTCCCGGTAGCGGAAAACATAATTAATAAGCAAAAATATTTAATAAACAAACATGCAAGGGGTGAGGCATGTGTATGAATGTAAAAATAAATGTAATTCAACATATATTCTCTAAAATTATGTCTTATTTATAAAAGTTTAGATTTTTAAAATTAATTTATTCTTACTGAAAAAAAAAAAAACTGCTTAAGCAGCATGCCAACTTCTGTTTCAGTTTCAGTATCTGATTGAGAGCCCATTGAACCCAGACTGTCCCGGGTCCCCGTCCGTGGCCTCCGTTTGGCCGTATCTGGACAATCAGTGTTTCGTGGCGCTGTACTGCCTTTAAATTGCTTTTCGGATTTGAACACGAGCCACTGAACCAAAGCCCATTGAAAGTGGAATATTTCACAAAAACCCACAAAAGTATTTTCTTTGGCTCTCCTGGCCTATGAACGCCAACTTTAACAAGGTTAATGATAAAGACATCTGTAACAATAACTGGAAGTAATATTCATACATCATAAAATATGTTTCCCTTTCATGTGTGTTTTTGTGTAGGTTTGGATCGTGCAACTATTTCATAATTAATTAATCAAAACATGCCACGGTGGGTCACCGGGGGCAGGCGGAGCGATCCGTCAGACGGGTGTTTGCACAACTGTAGGGCAAGCACACTGGGAAGAGAAGTCCCGCCCCTTCATGAGCCACACAGCTAGTGCTAATGCTACGCTACAGTGCTTTCAGGCTCCGAGAGGGTTTGTGAAGGGAGATGACGGATATGCCAGCGAAAAAGTATTTTTTTATCTCCGCACCTCTGAGCCAGGAGTGAGAGAGAGGGTTGGTCAAATTTTTCTACAAAAGGGACAAGACAAAGACATAGATCAGAAACACACATATAATGACTAAAGTAGATCAAACGCTTATGATCAACATTCAACAAATATCGATACCGATAGATCAGGGATGCCAATGTTCAATATAATGCAGATATATACGCTACTAATGACTGCAAATATTGCACAATGTTTACTCAATATGTGCAGAATGTGGCACAAACGGCCAATGATGATCATCTCAAAATGATCAAATATTGACAGATTAATCAACCTGGCCAATATATCAGTCTATAACCACTGTTTAAGTTCATAAAAAGTGAGCACATTCCTCAGTAACAGTATATAACTCTTTCCTCGACATTGATGGAAATTTCTGGCTTTCTGTGTTTTCACTATTATACGGTAGGGGGCGCTATGATACATCTTCTGAAAGAGTACTGAATCTCCTGATCAAAACATAGGCGAAGAAGAAGCAAGCAATATCATCTGAAAGAATATGCATATGTAAAATAATGTGATCATCAACATTAAACAGCATATCAATCAAAACTTCCTAATGTTACTGAATGAAATGTCGACCCAGGACGAGCTATAGGACTGTGCAGCTTTGGGGGTGTTGATGGACTCGATCTACTCCATCTGTGTTTTGCTCATCGTACTGAATCTGATCCAGACGTAGTCTTTGACAAAAATGTTTTTCTCAGCTTTTTGCTCAAAATGTTGCCTTTTTATGAAACTTACCCACATTCAAGTGTTGATAAAAAAGAAATGCATGAAGCTAGAATAAAACAGGTGTTTTTGTTCAAAACCAGTCTGTACTTTCTTTTGATATATTGCATATTTAGATATTCATACAACAAAATATTCTGCGGGCCATGAAACTTTAGTGAAAATGATCAAAAATACTGGCGGAGGAAGAGTAAAAAATATCTTATCATAATAGAATAATAGAGCATTGAAATCACCCAGGGTCAGGGGTGGGGTTTAGGTGAGGGCCGCACTGGACCGATTTAACTTCTCATGATCTCGTCACCTGTGACGACACTCCTGGGATTCTGGAGTCTGACACGTTGGCCAGGAGAAAAGTGAAGACGTGATGGAGACGAACGAGTGAGGGAGAGAGGAGGAGTGTATTGAGTCATGAGAGGAGGGTTAATGAGCCTCATCGGGGGCTGATGTATGGGTCTGCGTGAGGGCGCAGCTTGGCAGAGCGCCGCTGCTGTAAGCCCCATTAAGCGTAGACAGTGGAGAACTGGAGGAGAGGGAAGGACTGGCCAGGGGGCGGCTAACACTGCCACACGTTCGGCCTGCTTGCAGCTGGGCTAGAAGAATTGAGCGGGCAAGCTGAGGTCAGTGCAGACAATGCTGCTTAATCAACGCTAACAGTTACATTATTACGTTACGCCCACAGAAACCTCAGTGGGAACACCTGTCATTCACAACATTTTACACATCCCATAAGGGGTCATTTATTAAATATTTTGGCAAATTTGTGCTTTCAGCAACCAACAACACTCAGCACACTCAGCTCGGATTATTACATTTCATTTTTTTTTTTAAGTGTGCAGATCATGTCTAGTATGGAAGTACAATTAATCAAAATTAAAACTGAAATTGCGACATGGCTTAAGGTGATCAAATCACAAAGGTTGAATTAAATAAATACATGCACAGCGTGTTTCAAGGGTGAAACTGTGTTTTTAAATTTTTTTTATTTATAAATTATTAATTTGTTTGTTTAACTTTTTCTTACTCTCTTTCAGAGTCGCAGCTCTACATCTGGCTTGTGGTTGTTTTTCTGAATGGCATTTTACGCCGTTTACAAGTGTTTACTCCTCATAGTTTGCATGCATCTACTTTGCCCATGTATAGACATTGTGCCGCTTGAAACAGCTTTATAATAATTTATATTAGGAGCAATCTAATTCTGTTGTCACGCAGAGCTAAACAAGCTGTAACTATGTTGCAGAGAAGGGATTAAATTGTATTGCTCATAAAGTACATAAATTAAATTAATAGAGAAGTAACAAAATATTTATATGGCGTAAATTGAAGAAGTTACAATTTTTCAAAATGTAAAATGGATACATTAAAGGCCAGAATACAACTTAAAATAATTTTTAACAATCTGGAGTGATTTTAAAACATTATGGCATCATACATTTGCTGAATTTGTAAATGGTTACAGAGAAAAACTGAACGTCATACACTAAACAACTGAGGTTCACACACTACTTTCACATCATCTGTAACACAACAAACTGATGCAGAAACATGCGCTTTGTTGCTAGATGCGTGAGAAATGAAAATATTTATTCTAAAACTCAGCTCCAACCGGATGAAATCATAGTCTGAAGCTAAAAAAAGCTGTCTCAGCAAATCATACACTATGTGATTTTCTATGTAAAATGTTAAAGCATCTGATATTCAAATAATACCTGAACAAACTTTAGATGTAACACAGACACACAAAGAAGAAAATAAGCTCCCCTGTGTGACAAAAGCATACAAGGACTGTCACTTCCTATTTTATGACTGTGTGCTTAGCAGAAATCGTCCAAAAACAGAGCTATAAAGATAACAGATACATTTCTGCATAAAGGGAAAAATATCATTATCTGTCCCCACGCCAGCCTTGACCTGAATACATAACGAGAAGATGAGAGACGGAAAAGAGGGAACAGGCGAGAGAAGAGCGCATTATTGCGTGTTATCGTTGCAGATTAATGTCAGGTGGTATTGTGTGCACATGGTCAGCTTCCTCTGCCTGTCTTGATAAATAACAGCTACATTATGAGAGAAGAACAAACACAGCAGCAGACCATCACACTCAGACAATGACAGGAGAGTCTGGACCGCGCTGACGGCACTGACGATGACTCAGAGAGGATGTGTTTCAACAAATGCTGTGCTGCACATTTACGCCTGGAGTGGCACATGGAGATCAAACGGCTGAACTCAAACCCTTCAAGCAAATCCGCTCTCCACATCACCCTGGATGACACAGCCTCATCTCAGCACTCCTCCAGATCCTCCTATTCTGTGGGAATGTTAGCTAGTCAGGTCTCAACACTGAGGCAAAGATGGCAATCAGGAGGGTCCCAGGCCTTGGCTAATGCTGGAAATAAGCTCCAATCGAAGAGAAAGAGAGAGTGTGAAGTAAAGGGGGATCTGGGGTTGGGGGAATTGACCTTGAATTGGCCTTCTGCTAAAGCAATCAAGACTTTCTTCAATAAATCTGCATAAAGAAAAAAACGCCATTAGCCTTTCCCCTAAATGTGACACTGCTACAGTATTTTGAGAGAAAACAATGACTCCTTTAGCAGGAAACGGCGCCTTTTATCACGGGACCGTATTAAAAGGTCCTCATAATTTTCAAGAAGGAGGGGGGCAGTGATCCACTCTTCATTTTTAAGAAAATCCCCCCTTAAAACCTTTGGGCCACCTCTCTCTTCTAATAAAATAAGATGAAGTCACTTTTTTTGAAGGTTCTTCTCTCCAGGCCAAGCTTCAAATGCTTCCCTCTGGCATTTTTCTGTTGGTTCTAGTGTGCTGTTACCTCTGCCATCCCAACTGCTGGATGGAGGTTTTTATTCTCTTCCACACCACACAGGAATGAGCTAGCTGAACTGTAGTCGCGGCCTCATGGCATGCCGCCCATTGACAATGCATACTGCATGTATTGCTCTAATCTGATTGGCTTTACACAATTTCAAGAGTGCACTAGTCCAGGGGTTTTCAAATTGGGGTGCGGGGACCCCCAGGGGTCCTCCAGAAGGTTCTAAGGGGTCCCCAGAACATTTCAGAGAATAAAAAGACAAAGCAAAAATGTTTAGTCTACCAAATATTCTAACTGTTTCATTTCTAAATATTTCTCTCTTTTCTTGCTGTATACATACTTTCCAGAATCTTATATGTTCGTTTTGTATCTTTCTAGCGAGTTTATCTCACTATAGTCCCCTTTATCTTGCTCATTGAGGTTGTAAAGCAGTATTCTTAATGCAGAATGTAAGCTGCTTACATACATTTATTGTTAATGTTGCTTATACAAATAATTTTTAAATGAAAATGTTCTTTTGCAGGTTTATACATCAAACATTAAGTATAGCCAAATTAAGTTTGGAAACGATATGTTTATTTATAATGTCACACTTACTATTTATCTGACAGTTTACATTTTTTTTCATACATAAAAATACATAGATGGGTTTTAGGAAGGGGGTCCCTCATGAAAGGTTCATCATATTTGGGGGTCCTTGGCATCATAAAGTTTGAAAACTAGTCAACATGGAACCAACCTTAAAAAAAACCTAAAACTGCTAAAAACTGTATTTGCCAAAGGTAAACAGGCCAAATAACTGAAAGACACTGATACTTTTAGGGTGTGTTCATACGTGTAGTTTTTTGGGCCAGACCAAAAAGAAAATGACACATTTAGTCCTGGTTTGCTTAGCATTCACACTGTCATTTTTAAAAACAAACTTAAAGATACAAAACAAAAAAGTAGCTTTTACGACATATATTTTGGAATATATTTTATGGACCTTACCGAAAATTCAAAACAATGCTGTGTGCTGTGCAAAACACACTTGTTGTATGTGCATACATTGGATGGTATTTTTACCAGCTGAGAAATGAGAGCTTAGAAAATGTGTAAAGGAGTCAAAAAAGCATTAGGAATTCCTCCGTTGCACACAAACAAATATTTGCTGCAAGGAGGCGCCTGTACTGAACTGTAATAGTCAATGTAGCTCCTATGATAGTCTCGCGTAGCCAGACCTTGAGTCTGGACTCTATCGCAGCTTTCATTGGTCAAGGACCGCCCAAGAATACGTTTGACTGACATGTAACGTAACCAATCACAGTTTGTTTTGTTCTGTGTCATGTTTAGGGCCGTGAAAATGTAAGGACAATGTCCCTACAATAACAGACCGCCGTGCATCTATAAATTATTTATTCAAGAATGTTGTGCAAGTGTATTGCAACAATGGAGCCGCGAACTTCTGGCGTTTAGTTGATCCTGGTAAGCGCTCATTGTCACAGTTGTAAACCAAACAGCATTCTTCTTCCACAAGGGAGTTTGGCATGATGGCATTTGTTTCCAGGTGGACCGTTAAATAACGCAACACACGCGTCTCGCAGACATCCTATAGAATTCAACTGATCAGATGACAACTTCTAAACTCCAGCGAAAGTGTTTCCAGAAGAGTGTGCCATATGCATTAGATGTTCAGCCAACGGTCTGAGGCTGAGACTACTCTTATGATGAGAAAAAAACTGACATTCTGTCCTTTTTAGGGTCGCCTCTTGTGACATCATGTCCTGTTTTTGGTGTGTTTAGATGTCTTTGGTCCTGTTGTGTTCATATTTCAGTCAAACCGTACCAGAGTTAATTTTGGAGTGGACGGAGATCCATCTTTTTAGCATTCACACTTTTTCAAATGAACTGAAATAAAGCAATCACACCGTTAGTTTCAATTTAACTAAACCTGCCAAGCGTGAGCATACCCTTAATTTTTGTTTGTGGCACTTAGGAGCAAGTAAACTAGATGTCCTTACTACTTTTGGATGAAAAGAAATTCTGATCCAAAATCAGCACACACTTTTAATTTCCCCCCAGTGTTTTCTGGACCATCATCTGTTACTGGCTGCTTTACTCTATACCTGTGTAACTGGATGGGTCTTTGTCAGTATAAACTGCAAAAGCATAAAACCGTCCACCTTTGTCCCTCTTCCCACTGCAGACGCATGTCTCTGAATGCAAACTCTTAATGGAGAGTTTTAAGTAGAGGATTTACGCTTCATCCTGGCTGCTATGGTTGGGTGGCTACGCTACAAGCTCTTATCTGTGCAAACTGCTTCATCTTTGTTGGAGTAAACCCTTCACTATTCTCTATGCTCTCTTAACTCTAGCCTTATCCTTCCCTTTGGCTTGTCCTGTTTCTTAGCAGACACACAAACATATCTCTAAAAATGGTCTCTTTGGATCGTGTTCAGCTCATGACGATATCTTTCCCCACTTCCTCCTTGTTAGAGCAGGAAGCCTCTGCGGCTTTATACGAGCAACTTAAACTGGGATCTCTCTCGCCCTTTCTCTGTTCGTCTTTCCCTTGCTTATCCTCTTACTGTATTTACAGTATCCTAGAGGCTTAATACACCACTTTATCTTTCATTTCACCTTCATTTTAAGCACTAAGCACTCCAACTCGACTAGCCCCGGTGCTTTTTTGCATACTGTCCGATTTGAGCCAATCAGAATGTAGAGGGTGTGGCCGTTTATAAAAAGCGACTGTATAGCGACCGCATCTGATTAGAACCGCCCTCAGCCTCATCTGCGGCCGGATCTGTGCACCCCATCAGTCAAGTGTAATTGAGTTTCAGGGGAGAATGCTCACACAGGAGTCGCACCCTTGCCCGCAACTTTGAATGAGGCTGAAGGACTCCAGCAGAGGGGGGCACATATTACGAAGTATGTGGTCAAGTCAGGGACGCAATCACGATCAAAACCCAGATTGAAATAACTTCAGTGTTAACACCCACCACAAGCTGATGAAAGCCCCAGTTTTGATTTTTGCGCTGCTTAGATAATTTTCGTTTTTGTTTTTTTTCCCCTCCAATGACTCAGCCCAAACTGCCGCAGGGCCTTCAGGATGCATAGGGATAAATTACAACCACATTCCTCCACAGGCTCCGAGCGGCACAAACTTTCCTAGCTGCTCCTAACGATCATGGCTAGACTGTTGTGAATCCTCGTTTACTAACACACAGGAGACCGAGCTATGTGAAATTTCACCGCTGTAGGAGACAAAAAACAGCAACGTCAATGCGCCAATCGGTTTTCTATGGCAACGGCTCTTAATGGAACAAGCCCCACCCTAAACAAACCACCCCAATGGTTTGCATGGCAGCACTCAGCCTTTAAAAGAGCCCAACAGGGTATTAAATATTTGTGGAAAATAACCCACTTTCAAACACAAAGTTTTATAAAACCCTTCTCAATTCTTAACGGCTTTTATTAATCTGATAGGCCCTGAATGAGCTGTAAGACTCGTAATATGGCTGCCTACTGGCTTAGACGGCGAGCAAAAAGAGGAAGGAGTCAGATACATCAGGGTATCTTTTTCCAAGCCAAAGTTCAATCTGAAACAGATGCCACGACTACGAATGGTGTGGGTTTTGTCGCATGTGAACACGCAAATAAAGCCATCAGAAAAGCAGTGCCACAGACTGACAGCTCCCCTCTTGGCAGGATGATTCATCAGCTGGCCGATAGAGTGACAAACCTCAGAAATATTTTGTGTTTAGACTGAAGCCCTGGGATGCATTACTTTCAAAGGACAGCAGAACAAATAAACATATATAAATACATAAATAAAAAATCTGAATGTAGCAACGACTGAAATGTTCGGTTATATGGCACGTCAGCTGGTGTAGTTTATGCTGTTGTGGCTCTGTCGCTGTAACCCAAGCCAGCAACGAGCTCGGGAAAGCAAAAACCCAATTCGTCAGGGCGCGAAAATCACAATAAACCTGCTGAAGTATTTCGCTGTTTGCCTTGGCGGTTTCCAGCTGAGAAGGCTCAATCGCGCTTATGGTTTCATCATTTGGGGGTGTTTATTTCATATATTAATTCTTCCTCTCGCCCGAGTCGAATGTGTTGCGAGACGTACCCTCGTTCCAGCTCTGTGTGTCTGAGGTGCTTTCATACATATTCGCTGGGTGGGAAAATAAAGGAGAAGCGAGCTCTGGAACAGACAAGCGTGGGTCACAGAGGGCTCATCTCACATTGCTTTGAAGACGGGGCCGTGCTTTTCCTTGCTCTGGATGTTTAGGGGTCGGTTGAGAAGTTTTGTTGGTTTAGTCGGTCAGCAACCCCTCAGGATTAGCACTCGTTGAAACGATGTATTACAAAAACAGCGTTTGAGAGTTGGATTTAGAAAATTCAAGACAAAAGAAACCAAAGCAACAGCTCAAGACTTCAGTTCAAATTAGAGTCTAAACAGCAGATTTTTATATATTTTCTGAGCGCAAAACCCAGCATCATGATGTTGTAGGTGGTTGTCAGGGCATTGCTATTGGGTTATTAAAGTATTCAGAGTCATGTTTAGTACCTTGCTATGTGGTTGTCTAAGTCTGAAAATCTTCTCATCTCTAAAAACAACTCTTCAAATGCAAGTCTATGGGATTTTTTGTGTCACTTTATCGTCTTCCAGGTAAAAACTCTAAAGCCACATCGAGATCTCATACAAGTTTGTATTACAAACACTGTGGGATGGGTTATAAATCAAAGATTTAGCAGGAACAATGCTACTAGTGATGCTTACCTTAGCAATCAACAGATCAAAAATCAATAAGTGGTCAGTGCTCTGTGTCTCACTTCCTGTCTCTGTGATGTGTTTGCTTTAAGAAGGGTTCATTCATACAACTGCTGTTCATACGTTTCAACTAAGTTACACTGTCTGCAGCAACACACCTTTGTGACTTATAGATGACTTGCTATTACTGATACACGGCATTACTTAAACAATGATGTGAGTTAACGAAAGAGAGACAGAGACGCTTGTAATATAAAGGCCCACTTACAGCAGACATATGCTCCGGCTCCATGTGTTTTCATTAATCGCGGCTGTGCGGGTTGTGGGCTTGTTCCACTATGTTTACCCCCATTTCCTGCCCGTTTAAATTACACTGCACTTACGCAGCCCTGGATTCATGGCCCTGTCAGCCTGCAGCCTGCCCCACTGGGCACAGACGCACTGCAGTCGCCAACACGGCACATCAGGGGGCTGATCCAGGACCAGCTCCTGTTGCTTTTAACCAACAGTCCTTCCCGAAGAGCCCACCGGTGGCGGTCCATCAGAGGAGGTACGGCAGGTGGAGTCTCCTCAAATATCTATTCAAATTAATGTAGGAACTAAAGCAGTGCTCAAGTAGGCCGGTATGCAACAAAGTGGGACCCTTGGGGGGGGGGGGGGGGGTGAGTTTTTTTCTACTTTAAACACTGAACTAAATTGACATAAAATAATAAGGGATGCACTGATATTAAAATTCTAGTCGGTAACCATAAGCCAGTAATAATAAATTTAAAAAAAATCAGTCAATAAAAATGCTACAAGTGAATTACAACATACAGTATGAAAATGTAATGTTCATTTTGAGATTTGCTAAAGATAACATTTAACAGTGTTATTAAATAGATGTTTTAAAGATTAACTGAGCATTTGGTTACACTATTTTAAGGTGTCATTGTTACAGTGTAATTATATATTTGAGTATAGGGCTATGGTAGGATTAGGGTTTGGTTGAGGCTAAATTGCATGTAATTATGCATAATTTACTGTTATTACTATGGTAAGTACATGTAACATATGCAACAAGGACACTGTAAAATAAAGTGTTACCACATTTTATGAAGTGAGCATTGTATACTGTATGACAGCAAAGGTAATTGAAAGAAACAAATATTTAATACAGATAAATTAAAAATGACATACCCATAAATAAAAAAAAATATCTAATATTGGCTGATAACTGATATGGTGCTGTAATGGTGCTGAGAACATGTTTGCAAATGTGACCGAAAAAGGCAAAACAGAGAAGAAATTAAATTGGCTTTCTTCTGTATCAGAGGCAACCTTTCAAGACAATTCGTTTTCTGTTTCAAATTCATATGCAACAGGCAAAGAAACATTATCAAACTTAGCCAAAATACTGACAAAGTCCAAATTATTGAAGGATCTCATAAAAAAGAATGACTGAATGACGGGCCATATAAAAATCTGCTATAATAAAGGAGCAGGATAGAACATTAGTCATAGTCCAGAAAGACTAAATGATTATCAAAACCTACTACAATCTATTACTGGTTTGATTTAAATATCAGCCTCCCTAGAAAAACTCCCTCACGGACCGCCACTGGAGCCCACACAGAGATCTGATGCCAGCTCTGACAGGTGTGAGCCTGTAAATCATCACAAAATCTGCATGAATCCTTATTGAACTCTTGATCTATTCGAAGGGGAACGTCTGAAAACAGATGGCTAAAATAAACATCTATCGGAGTGCCAATCGGAAAGGAAACAGAGAGGAGAAGTGAGTGAAAGACAGATGAAGGTGCGCCGAGAACGAAAGAGAGGAAGAGGGAAGGAAAAAGAATGGAGGACTCAAGGCCTAACAGATTATTTCTGTTCCAGCCCTGAGGTCATTAATAATCAATCTTCTCTAGTTCATGTTTTATTCAGAGTGACCCGTAAAATGCAAGACTCTCCCCTATTTATACAGCTGGCTTTGTGCTGCCAGATCACAGCCAGATGACTTTGGCCAAGGGCGGTCGAGCACTCCGCTTCTCTCCTCCAAGACTGTAAACTTTACATACTGATCTAAGATCAGCAGTCTCTAAAGTAAACAGAAGACTCGGACGTTATGAGAGAGGAGCTGAAACTGGCCACATAACATAACTAACAGTAACTTTCATCAAACAATGACTGCTCATCACAGACACATCTGCAGTGCAGGAATGGGGTGTCTCACAGCTGCAGACAGTGTCACAGATAATTGCTTTTCAAAAGGAATTATTCATAATTAGGCATTGAAACCAGCAAAAAAGTACCATCGTACTACCATATATATATAGATATGTGAAAGTGTATATATTTATGATATCTGTATCACAGTATATTTTTGCAAGGGCATATTTATTACTCACGACCCAATAACCCTTCAGCTAAACTCTGAAGGCCCTATTAGATGTACAATGCACAATAATTTAGTTTTTGTTCCTGAAAACACCAATTCTTCATCTAAATGGGGTGCGTTTTTGGTGAGTCTATTGTCTTTGTTGGCTCTGTGGGTTGTATGACTGAGTGGTTCTTTCAGCACCGGCTTAATCACCTTCCTGCATTCCAGCCGTTTAAACAGAGATGCAGTAACATCCTGTGAACAGCTCAAACCAAATAAAACAACATTACGCCATAAACAGAGAAAAAAACAGGCAAGGAGCACGAGTAATAAAAGAAGCATTGACCACAACAGAAGACAAGCTGGCAGCAAGGCCTAATGGGGCGGTCTGGCGGAGAGCAAGTAATATACGAGTGTGAGTTCACAAGCGTGCGTTTTTGTGTGCATTATGATCCTCTTGTGTGTTTGCATTGTCTGCATCCTGATTAGTCTATTCTGATGTCTAGCGGGTTTATGTATAACTTGGTTGTGCAATCTTCGATTTTCCTGTCTGAGTAACTCCGCCAGTCGCCATTAAAAGTAAAGGGACAAGAGCTTTAGAAAAGAGCCCAAGAAGTGTTGGGAAACAAACGCAAAGGAAGATATTTTAAAGCTACACTGGACCCCATTGACTTTCATTGTATGGACACAAACTGTTCTTTAAAATAGCTTCTTGTGTGGGTTTGGAAACAACATTAGGGTGAGTAAATGATGACAGAAATGTCATTTTTTGAGTGAGCTATCCCTTTAAAAGAAAATAAACAACATGGAAACACTGTCTTTATATGCTATAAACTGCGAGAGAGACAAAGGACATCAGGGTAGAAACCCCAAAGTCCTACATTACCCAGCACTGTGCCAGCTTAGAGTGCCAGGCCAGTAAAATGGAAGCCCATAAAAACTGTTAATTAAAAGATCAATGTTTAGCTTCAAAGAAAGGGCAAGGGCTCAAACAGTGTGCGGCCCCTCGTAAATACTAAAGCACATTTTGAATGCAAGAAGCTTGTCATTAGTAGAGGACCGGGCATAGCGGACACCAACCTCAATCCTCTACGGGCTTGATGGCGACACAAAGGGCCATTCAATTAGTTACTAATGCTTGGTTTATAAGAACGATGATTAGCAAAGAGCCCCCTCCCAAATCGAGCCACTTAAGGGTCTACGGAGAGGCATACGTGCCATCAAAAGACACCACAAGTAAATTCATGTGGACGTTACTAACAATAATGGACTGAACAGAACACGCTAAATAAGCCAATAATGAGCCCAGACTTTTCTCGTCAATTTGAGCCTGTCATGGCCAAACGGGCCCGTTCTGGCATCTTCCGTGCTGAAGGGATCTAAATGGGCGAACTGCAGCGCAGAGAGAACGCTAATGTAATGTGCTACACTCCCAACGCAAAGAAAAGAAGAGAGGTCAAAGAAGACATCAATCAAACAGGCTTGTGAATGCCGGCAACTTGTCCAATCCACCATCTGCAAGTGATTCCACCATCAGAGAGAGACCAAAAGTGTCTTCAAGCGGATTGTGTCTTACATGTAGGACATGTAACTGAAGAATGAGCAGGATCCCGTACATGTGGACACCATATGGATGTGAAACGCTAAATATCTCTGAGCTATTGGATTTGGAGAGGAAAAATCCTGATATATGTGTAAATGTTTGAGAAGTAAAGCCTCACCGGTGAAGCCTGAAATATTCATTATCTTTGCCTTAATGTGTCCGACATGAAATCTTCATGTTGGCCAAGCTAAAACAAGGCTGCCAAGTGTTGCAACCCTGGCACAAACCTGAATGATCCCGAACAATCCTACATGATTCCTTTGCTTCTCATTCTCACAGGAGTGACGTCATCAAAAAGGACGCATTTGTCTGAGAACCCATTCGAGTCAGAAACCTGGCGCGGAGGTCCAGGAGTTCTTATCACCCCCCCCATAACAGCAGTGCTTTCTAAACACTGTCATTGATAGTTTGGACAACATAAACACAGGATAGTTGACCTTAGAGAAGGTCTAGGAGGAATAACAGCTTAGCGAGACCAAGCGAAAACAGAGTTCAGCTAACAGAGTCTCTGTCTGCTGCTTGACACCACTTTTCAGGATAGCCCCCAGTAAAGGGTTTGAGGCTGTTATTGAGGTGAACTAAGGTGCATCTTCTCCAGGTATTACAGGGCCAAGGAGGTCTAGCATTATTCTGGAAATTCTGGCCTCTTTTAAGCACATTATGGGTAAGAATTCAATTCAAAATCCTCAAAACAGACCTGATGTTTACATAGCGCAGAACACTCGACTGACCAGTGGCAACACTCAGTTTGAAAAGTGCAACCTCTCAGTCCGTCCTTACAGTCTGATGAAAGCTGTCTCTCTCAAAGGAAAATAAATGTACAGACGCCTACTTCATATTAAACAAGTGGGTGGGGGGTGTTTGGAGGGGGGGGGTGGGGAGTCCCTTGGAAAGTGCCAATTTTTGGAACAAAGTTTACTTGCAGCAAACTAAAAATCTTAAACATTATTTGTTCGCTGGCCAAAGGCTTGTCATCAGGCAGCCCACATAAAAAAATGCATTTCAATAATGTTGGAGCGAGCCAAAAACCTGCCAAGCAGATAGTTCCCCATGCAGTGAAACACATGAGCATTGTATGAGCCTTGGCACCATCACAGCAGATCACTCTCCTCTCCTCTTGAGGAATGGGGCCGATTTAAAGTGAGTATAATGTATATGTAGACTTCCAGACAATTTATTTTTCTGAAGCATCGGGATGGATGCAGAACTGGGACGCACCGACGCAGGGACTAAACCCAGTGTCCGTTTGCAGACAATTTACTGTTAAGGTAGGTATGGCAATGGGTTCAAAGTGAAGTAGAGAAAATGGATCCACGCATACATTTATTACAGAGAGGGGATCGTTCATCATGGAGAGACTAAATCCTGCCACTACCTCCTCAAACGCTTCTCTCTTTTGCCGTCCAAATACTGACACTCCTTTTCTTTATCGCGCCATTCCAGTTGCTCTTCTTTTTTTAATTTTTTGTCTTTCTCACCACTCTTGGCTCCCCCCCGTCTTTTAAGTGAGCCTTGGGTAGCTTTCTGGTTTTCTTTTGTTAAAGTAACAGTAAATGAAGCTAATAAAACACAATATATTGGACTATTTATTTTCTGTAGGAACACATTCCACTCTATAAAGAGGACTAATGGCATTTACACAGAGCCGGACTGATTCTCAAAGCCAATAGGAGATTTATAGACAGTGAACGTTAGCGTCAGCTAAGGGCCGTGCGGGCCAGGCCAGATGGCTCCAATAATCAATGGGTGACAAATCCAAGTACCCGAGAAACCTTACGGTACCTTGAGTGCACATACTCGTGTGCTAAGTGGAGTTGTGAAATAAAAGGTAAGATGATAAAAAGTTACAATGATTTCATCTATCAAATCTTTTTTATGGTAACACTTTACAATAAGGTTCAATATGGCACAATGAACTAAAAATGAGCAATAGTTTTACGACTTTAAAAAGTATATAAACCTAGATTAATGAATGCTGTTATATTATTAGCTCATGCAAGCTCATTCGTTAATTCATGTTAATGCATTTAACCTTATTGCAAAGTGTTAACCTTTTTATAAAGAGAATCCACTGAAAAACACAACTGTGAATAGAGAAACGCTAGATAGGTATGGATACACACAATAAAAAGTGATATATTTCAAAGAAAAAGAGTATACCCACGTTGATGTCACTATATCTTACCTGTTCTGGGCTCATCTTCTGAAGCTCCTCCTCCCAGGCGTCCTGTTGGCTGCGGTGGTATGCGGAAGGCGGGGCCAGGTCCTGCAGGATGTGGGGGTCTCTCTCGTGGCAGAGGGCCGTGAGGTGGCCGATGTACAGTTTCAGCTTACTGCGGTTCTGATTGAGGTCTATGAGTGGGGGGATAATCTGTCCAAAAACAGGAATGAGGAAATGGGTTAGAGATAAAGAGCCATTTCAATCTCAGTTTTCCTCTAGCGTTCAAGAACTAGATATTTGGACACGAGCCAGTGAGATAAAAAGGCGGGTATGCAGACGCATGCTAAAATGACATGCAAACAACACGTTTAGCAAGCCAGAACACAGAATTCAAATTTTGCTTTGTCACATATGATTGTATTCAAAAAGAAAAAGGGGGGAGGGGGGAATAAAAAGAGCAATATTCAGTGAAAGGTTGTGGATGATTATGGATGATAGACCACAGCTGAAACACATGAATCACAGTGAGAACAGTGGTATAATACAAATGTGTCAGGAGAAACATTCCCAATTCCAGGAACACAGACAAACAATCTCAGTTACCTGGACCGCTGCCGACAGATGCCCAGTCTTTACACAACATCTCTATACACACAGCAGACACTCACACGGCTTTTCCGTATCAATCAAAATAATACATACACTTGTGTGGGAGCAAATCCAAAAACCATATGTCTCTGTGTCGTGTGTATCTCACTGGCTTCAACAAAGAATTCTGGTACAATGCATGATTGATCCATCACATTTGTTTTCACATCAGTCTAAAAATGTGAAAAATAGCAACATGCGGTTTGTGTGTGAGTGTGAGCGAGTGCCGATAACCGTATGCTTTCAAAAGCATGGCAAAATTGGAACCGAAATTCTGTAGGTTCAAACCCGGCAAGGTGTGATCCGTTAACTATCACTGTGCTATGTTTATAATATAATATAATATAATATAATATAATATAATATAATATAATATAATATAATATAATATAATATAATATAATATAATATAATATAATATAATATAATATAATATAATATAATATAATATAATAATTAAACAATGTATATTTTTGTTTACTTTTTAAATATATATTATATTATTTTATACACTGCCCGGCCAAAAAAAAAGTCGCAGCTTGGATTTAAATTGGCAAATGTTTAAGAGTCTATGATTGGATCATTATTGCAGTGATTATTATGTTTCTAGCATGTTATATGTTTGGCAACAGTTCTTCTAACCCTAATTGATGGAGTGTGTAGCTTTTCATTTCTTAAACAACCATGCAGGAAGACACATCATGGCCATATTCCAGGATGACAATGTCAAGGTTCATCAGCTCAAACTGTGAAAGAATGGTTGGGAGGGAGCATGAAGAATCATTTTCACACATGAATTGGCACCTCTGAGTCCAGACCTTAAATTCATTGAAAGTCTTTGGGATGTGCTGGAGGAGACTTGACAGAGTGCTGGACTCTTGCATTGTCAATACAAGATCTTGACCAAAAATTGATGCACCTCTTGATGGAAATAGAGGAAATCACCTCTTGATGGAAATCACAGCATTTATTTTCATCAACAGATGCATACATTTTTGGTCAAAATCATGTATTGACAATGCAGGAGTACAGCACTCTGTAAAGTCTTCTCCTGTCTTCCTACATGGTTGTTTAAGAAATGAAAAGCTACACACTCCATCAATTAGGGTTGGAGGAACTGTTGCCAAACATATAACAAGCTAACATAATAATCACTGCAATAATGATACAATCATAGACTCTTAAGCATTTGGCAACTTTTTTTTTGGCCGGGCAGTGTATTATATACAATTAAAATCAGTTAATGTATTATGAATTAACATAAATTACATAATGTATTTAAAAATACATATTAACCTAGATTAATAAATACTGTTCATTGGTAGCTCATGAAAGCTAATGCATTAAACATTACTTTAAAACTGAAAAACACAACTGCTCCCTATGTGTTCACCATAATCAATTGATATATACATAAAAAGTGATGCATTTAAAAAAAAAAATATTATGCCCATATTGATACTGAGGGCTCATATTAAGCCCCCTATTGAGGTTTTATTAAAAACAATAAAGACAATATAAATGGAAGATAATAAAATCATAAATAATGATAACACAATATAAGTAATGATGCTATAAGTAATAACAAAATACTTCAGTCAATACTGTAAGTGGAAAACAGACTCAACTCGTAGCACAATCCCCGGCTGGCCTTTTCCTTTCCTGGTCACATTCTCTTATATGAATCAAGATGTTACATAAGCTAGTTTTGGGCTGCAATGGTGCACCCATAAATTCTTGGATTGGAGAGGTGAGCAATGTTTTAGAAATACTACAGTACAACACAAGACAGCAAAAGATCTATTGAAACATTCCCATATAAATACCTTCTCAAAGAGGGCCGAAAACATAGTAGGGCTTAGGGAGCTCTGCGAACACTCCTCATCGCTCAATAGCAGAAAGCAAATACAGTTGCCTGATTGTCAAGAAGCGAAGAGAGGAAACAGAGGCTAAAAAGAAAGAGTGAGTGATGAGAGAGTTGTAAGGAAAGACAGGGACATAGTCTGCTTTGGTCTGAAGCAGCCTGAGCTCGCAAGAACATTTGTGTCCCCACACTTTATTAATTCTTATTAACCCCATCTGTATCTTTCCAGGGCAGAATGTTATTGTGTTTTCGTTGGCTCACCGGGGGCAATGAAGGCTCTCTTGAGTGAACCTTGGCCGCAGAGCAAGATCAAACAAAACTGTGAAAGAATGAGATGGAGGAAGGTGGAGGAAGACCATGAAACCAAGGTTGAAGAGCTTTTGAGAGAGAAAGAGAGGACGAGAGAGTCAAAGAATGGAGGAATGTTTAAAACCGGTTCTCCCTGATTCTGGAAACAATTAGACGGTGCAAACTGGGTCTCTGCATAGAACCGGAGCAGCAGACGCACCGAGACCTACATCATGCTCTTGTTAGTCTAAGGTCTAGCGCGGCCCCGTCTCCAAAACCTACTAAAGCACATTTGGGTGCCAAAATCCAAACCCCTGCCTCATGGTCAATGAATAATAAGGCAGGAATTCATCTGTTGAATTCATCTGTTGAATCAGCTGTGACAAAAAAGTCTACATTTATCTACGTGACACACGGCAGACTGATAGCGGCATCTTTTGTATCAGAGCCGGATCTGAAACAGCTGTAAGGGGCGATACCTCCTTCCGCATCTCTGTCAGGTCTTGTATCTGAGCCAAGAAGCCGCTGCGGGAGGATATATGGGGCCTCCGGATTGACTGGCAGCCACAGAAAGAGGGACGAGGCCTTAAAAAGGCGGTCTGATAGAAGCCCTCCAAACCGCTGTGACAGAACGGCCGGTTGGATATGCTCGGAAAAATAGCTGAGTTAAAATAAACCCCGGCCTTAGCGATGGTGCCACATAAACGTGCACACACACCATTACACAGAGACTTGCTACGTACATGGTTGACTGAAAGCATGCTGTGCGCTAATAAGCTTTAAAAATGCCCAACCAGTGATGGGATTTGACATTTATTTCCCTCTCTTCCTTCCCATCTGCTATGAGAAAAGATGAATGGACTCCAGTTCTGAGCCTTAATGCCCAAACACAGCGCTATCTGTCACCCTCTGATTTTAATGGCTAAGTCAACACCTCTCTGGTGAGAGAATGCTGATAAACAGTCCTGAGTGTCCTCAAAACCTCAACTGAGTGTCAAGAAATATAGTCAAGAAATGTGTATGGTAGTTTCGTGACCAAGCTTTGAGGATGGTCATAGTTAGCCCAATGCTAGTTAGCATAGCGCTAACATCTGCCTTGCCATAGCTGGTGATGTTTTTTGTCAACTTGGTGCTGTCACAACTGTTTGGCTAGTGCCATGTTGCTGTATAATTTTTTTCCCCTAAGTCCTGTGGTAGACTGAGATCATAAATAATGCAACAATAACAGAAACAAATATCATGCCCAGGTGACAGATTTACAACCGGGGAATTTTCCACTCATAGCGCCATTTGTCTCGTCTTGCTTTGGACACACACGATGGATGGAAGTGGGTCCCTGTTCACCCATCATGCCTTGCATGACGTCTTGGAAAAATTTGTGTTACACAATTTTAATTTATGACTGCAAGATTTATACATTTATGAATAATCTTTTGGATTGCCTCTATTAAGTAAAAAATGATCATTTTACATTAAAATATACATACACAAAAGAGACATCACTATTTTAATCATTTTTGGGGTTACATTTTTCCATCAAAAGTAATTGTACTGTTATATATACTGTAGTTCATTTTGCCCATCCCCAGGTTCCACTGCTAAGTGTGTCCTCATACGAGATCAATCGAGTAAGGACTCCTGGGACCCACCAAGGACAAAATACCAATAGATTGGGGGTGTTGATCACAGAGACCCTTGGCTGTTTTCTTGCTCTATGCAACACTGATCACCTCAGCGACAAATATCACCTTCTTGAACCTCACACTCCAGCTCCTGCCTAAAGACTTCGCAAAGGGTTCACTGAGGAATCTGTCCATGTGCTCCCTTTCATTACGTCTCCTCTAAAAGAAGCTGTCTTCACCAGATGCTGCAGTGTGTTGCATTTCTACTCCTACCTGGCACACTCATAGTTTGAGAACCCCTCCTCAAAAAGACCAGAGGGAAAGAGAATTCAGACCCCTCAACAATGACCGGCCTCATTTATCACCTATCAGCTCATCGGGCGCCATTCGATACCCACACTGAGAGGCAGGAGACTGGATCAATGCTGTCAGTCAGGCGGTCCATCAGAGACAAGCCACTGGCTCCTTCCTCAAAGACTCCGGAGGCCCGGCAGCACAGGAAGCCCCTGACGCGGCCTCGAAGCCCAGCTCAGAACAACTCACTCCGGGTGGGGGAGGATCTGCGGACCACGAGCCTCTCTCACAGTAGCCGGGCCCTGGCGCACATCCTTTCCCGTGGCTGAGAGTTTTATTGGGCTATCCTCTTTCAGTCTCACTGCGCTACGCATCCATGAGTGTTAAGGGGATAAAGATAAGGAGGACCTGCAAAGCTTCAAACCTGCGAGACACTGACAAGGCCGGTGGGCCTGCCGTCGTAAAGTGCTTTTCAAGAAAGAGACAAATCACCTCCACGGCATGCATACAAAAAAATACTAACATGAGAGAATAATGACTGTCAAATAAAGGGTAAGGGGGCGAAGACACGCACGCATACCTCCCCAAAGAGCACAGACAGAAACATATGTAATCCGAGCGCAGAGAGCAGATCCGGATAGCAGATTAAGAGCAGGTGAGTTGGTCTGACTTTCCATACTGTCATTTCATAAGCAACTGGCCGCACTACCTCCATCCACAGCTCTCAATATATCTCGGTAGACCCCTGCGTGTGTACACAGACACAGTCCATAATGATTCCATCATTTGCTCAAGCAGTACAGAATAGTCCCTTGGTTTGCCACCATCACACACACAAAATTACATATAATTGAGACGCACCCTATGTGACACACACAACGCACAGACAGCGCACCAGAATCGAGTTCTCTTTTGCGCTTGAACAAACAATAACACACAGAATTATGCCAAAATGTCCATTTTGTTCAGTATTCTTAAGCAGTCTTAAATGAGTTAAATAACGTCTTAAATGAACTTAAAGAGTTGTGAGAAAATGAGATGCGTGTGACAGCGTGCCAGATCCGCGTCATGTTTGGCAGCGGCAGATCTTAAAGTGACAGCAGCCTGATAAACAAGTTTCTGCGATGTCTGTCATTAATGTTAATCAAAGAACAAAGGTAACAGAGAAAATTGTAGCTTTAATTAGGATTAATCTATATTTAATTTATAATTTATGCAGTTAAGAAAGATGTTTGATAACTTTATTCAATTTCTGTATGTCTAACAGGTAGGAAGGCCACAGATAAATATGACATTATAATGGGTATAATGTTAAGAGTTTTAAGTTCACTTAAATGAAAAGTTTTTTTTAAAAAAGCCTAATAAATGTTGAAATTGATAACTTTTAATTACACTGTAATGTTGAATGTATTTCATTAATGAAAAATAAATCTATTTCATCACCAGTAACAGTATTAGTATCAGTGATCCTGGCCTTCATTCATAAAAAAAGATGCTATTACAGCAAATATTTAAAATATACTGTCTTTAAATTGTTTCTGCATTCATTTAGAGAATAACTGTGAAATTGTTACAATATAAAAATATGAAAAACTCCAATGTATTTAATCAAGATTAATTAAAGAAAAATGTGTGATTAGTTAGTTTTTTAACCAATTGACAGCACTTATATATATATATATATATATAGATATGTAGATAGTAATACTAAAAATATTAAGAAAGAAAGAAAAAAATTAATTAGATAAATTACGTAACTAACATTTTTTTAAATTGAAGTTGATTACCAAAAAGTCCTACAATGACTTTTTCTCTCTCGCATGGCACAAAATTACAACAGCACTCATGTTTTAAGAGATGCAAGATTTATGCATGTCAGGACTCTGTTGCTGTAGCTTTTTATGAACTTAGTGCCTCGTCACCTATTTACGCAGGTTTTTATATAAATGCCATTAGATTTATACCGGTGGGGGGGTTTATGACTGTTGACTTACATGCCAAAGCTCTCACTCAGTCAATGCTTAATAGAATAAGCAGGTCTTTAATAGCACGGGGTGGGGGAAAGGAGGACAAAAAGCCAAGGCAGGTTACTGTTGACTCTGGAGAAAGACGGAGGGAATTTTTTTTACACCAAGTAACTCCCAGTGTCACCATCATAGCGCCATTTAAACAGACCATGAAGGCTGCAGTCTAAGGACGGCATTCCATTCATTGTGTGTTTGTGCGTGTGTGTATATCCACTGCCGTAATGAGCAAAAAAGACTTGAAACTGCCAAGAAGAAATTAGCCTCTGGAAAAAGGAAGTAGTGTGGCTGTCGTGTGGGTTGTAGTTTCACTCCAGGAGGTGGGAGGAGTGGCCATGGGGGTCGTCACCCTAAAGGTGAGGGGTGTTGGGGTGAAGGAAGGTCCTGACCCCTTCAAACTGAGGTTGAGGGGCATCATTAACCGGGTGTGTAGAAGAGAAAGCAGAGGAAGGGGTGAACATGTAGCAAAGCTCCAGAACATCTACCCCACTGTGAGGGCAAACCAGACAAGTTAATGACTTGAAGCTAGATCTGAACATAACAAGAGGGAGCTCAGAAAATCAAGGACGGAAGATTTAAATCAACACTATAAACATGTCACATTTAAGTTTAACCTTACGATGCAAGGAAGAACTTTGACTTCTTCCGTCTGTTTCTTTAATGGCATCCTTCATCTGGGGTCTTAAAAAGCTTTCTGCTATTTGTACTATTTTTGTTGTTTGACTTCTCTATGCTTTGCCTGGATAGCCGAGCAATGGGAATACTAACAGATAACTTGCTCCAGGTATTATACTTGACTTGGAGCAGTTGTGTTGCAGGGAGGTCAACATGGCCTCATGTTCACAAACAACCCTAACTTTTAAGATAGCTCTCTTGTCTGACTGTCAGTGCTCCACAAGAGACCAAAAAGAGTTTTGAGAACAGCTGTGGATGGAGAGATCTAAGGAGAACCACATCCTGAGGTCAAAGGGTTTCCCCTGTGTAGTACTCAACACCAGAAGACTTACGCCGCTACGCATGTAAAGACAGGGGGCAGAGGAAACCGAGAGGCTGAGAATGGGGCTCTTGGTGGGTTCAAGGGTGCAGAGTTGGTAGAGATGGGTCTAACAGACTGAAATGTATGAAATACACAATCCTCTGCTAACACACCTGGGTCCTCAGAGACAGGAATAATTTAAGTGTGGAGGAAGTGCGTCAACAGCTCCGGTTCAAAGAGAAAATGACACACTTTCACATATGCCCAGGTGGTAAAAACAAAATCTTTAATATTCAACAATATTATTGACCTGCATTGACTGCATTGACACCATTGTATGAGAACCGAACTGGACGATTACATCACTGTTTTCTCCAGAGCTGTTGTATAGATAAATTAACTAAATTAATAACTAATGATTTTTACAACCGAAATGAATCAATGCTGAACTTACTTAAGCTGGACAATGACACTATTTTCTTTTAGAGCTGCTATACAGCCAAAACAAACTTTGATGCATTATTTCCCTGTTATTACTGTAAAGCTGCTTTAAAACAATCTGTATTGTAAAAAGTGCTATATAAATAAAGATGACTAGACTTTCATCTTCGTAATGGTATATATCATAATTAATTCATTAGATTTGTAAATTTGTAATATATTAGAATATATTCTGTTTAGTATATGTTTTATATTAAATAATTACTTTTTAAATAATAAATATTACAATGAACCATTACCTTATTTAACTATTTTAAATATAAAACACTAAAAAATAAAACACTTAAAACACTGTGTGAAGCATCAAAACTAAATGTTTACATTATAATATCAATATTAAAAATAAAAATAAAAGAAATGACAGTGTGGCATCTCTACACTTTTTGTTTATTTATTTTTTTCACATGTGCACTTGTGTGCTAGTTTAGAAGATATCTCTACACATATGCGTCTTTTGTTCACCTGTAACACCTCTTTTAAGTGTGAACCACACATGGCAGGCTTCCTTTTTTATTGACTGATAATAGAGGTAGTTCCAGACCCTCGATTTTAGGCTTAATTGGAGAGCTAGGTAAACGGAAACAGACTAAACCAAAGGTTAGGTGGGGAAAGAGACAAAGAAGAAGCGGCAGCAAAGGAGGAAGAAATACAAGGAGAGAGAGCCACGATGCAGTTTCCACGCGTCCGGTCTCCAGCGCTCATTCCGTCCACGGCTGGTTAAGTGCTAAATGAACTGAGAGATTTAAGGTGGTTGTTGGACAGCTTAGGCAGGGTGCAGAATCTGAGCCAGCTCTTTCCTATCAGCCTTAAATCAGACCAGCGGTGTCTGCAGGGGGGCCAGAGGGCTCAACCTGCTCCAGGCCCCCCATCCACAGCTCTGGAAAGCATTAAGGCCTATTGACATGCCGCAGGGAGTTTATTAGCAGTATGAAGCTAACATTTAGCGGGCGGAGATTAGGACGCAACATGTCTAAACACCCCTAGTAAAAACAAGAACAATCTGGAAGTGAACACATCAACACATTTCCAGTGATAAATCCCAGGGAAATATCGCATAACAAATACAGCATCAGTTCCAGATGCATTGTTGTTCCAGATGCACTGTTTTTCCAGATGAGCATGGTTAACATTCTCCCTGCAATAACCATTCCTTTCAGTCTTTCACTGGAGTGGGAAATGCTCAGACAATTGCTTGATCAGTTAGAAGACACTCTCTAAAGTCTTGAGGATTTTCCACAGCTCACAGTCATGGACCATTACTAAGTAATATTACGAGCACTTTCCCCTCCTAACCTGGAGAGGGAAGCCGATGGGCGCAACGCCCAGGGTAGGGCTCCCACGTCCGCCCGTTAACACATCCAGAAATGGCGCCCTGGACCAGGGGGCCAAAACGTTCCGACCACATAATCCCCACCACAATGAGCCTCGAACTTTACTGTTTCAGCAGCTTGCGCAGAAATTGTGGCCATGCTGGGTTCAGCGGGTTTGAGGAGGGAGGAGTCGAGAGATTATTTGTTTTGATAGGATTGTTCATAGTCATTTGATAATTCTGAGGTCAACAACAGAAATCCATACCTTTATCATCGCCAGCACTCACCAATTAATGACAGCCTAAAATCAATTTCAAGACGAAAAAAACAAAAGTTATTTTTTTTCAGCATTCACTAGAAATGCTGTGGTTCGATTGACATCTTTAGCCTATTTTTCTACTTTACCCTCTGACATAGACCAGGCAAACAGAACCCAGCAGGCCAGTACGTCCTTGGGTTGCCTAGTTCCAAGAGGGAAACCAGAAACATGGATGCGCCATTAAAATGTATTTTTCTTGAGTGATGCATCCTGGGAGAGCAGGCCAAGACGTGTGGTTTGCTGAGGCCTTAAAAAGAAGGACAGTCAGGCAGTGAAGCAAGACTGGGCAAACAAAACTGCCCAAAAAAAGCAACGTTATGCCTGAGAGAGAGAGAGGGAGAAGAGAGGGAAAATTAAGAACGAGGGAGAGAGGGCAAGAGAGTACATCAAAAGTGGCACCATCATATCTTCAAAAATTAGTAAAGTTGCGCCACAAGGCAGACAGAATTTGAATTGCAGGACTATTTATAGCTAGACTGGAAATTGTGAGAAACGGAACATGTTGAGATAACTTCTGACATGACTAGTGAACTTAACCTCCCCAAACACGTATCATCTCCAACCGAGCCAGCTCAGAATTCCTCTCAGGAAAAAACATATATTGACATACTCCATGAAAAACAGAGGTGGCGGGAGAAGTCATCGCCTATCCGGTTGATGCTAAGCAGAGTCTCTCTCAGGATCCAGCGGAGAACGTTCAGCCAAAAGCCTTGACAGAGGAGAGATTCAACACACTCCTATAGGTGAGCTCATCCTTCATTACATCACCTCAACACTTAGATGCTGCTGTCTCAACTCTCTTCCGATTGGTAGATTTAAATGTAGCCGCTGCAGAACTACAGCCATTCATCTCGTCTTCAAGGGCAGTCATCGGTCTCTCATCAAGCCGAGCGAAAAGCTCCGATTACAGGGTCAGATAAAACCCGCCGCATACGTGCTGCTAGGAACAACTGGTTGAAATCTGTCGCACGCATGATTGGCTAAGAGTCATTTCACTCTACTGGCCTCTCCAGAGACTCTCTGAGCAACGACCATCCGTCAAACGACCTCTGACCCCTTGTAAGGAGCTAGGGTATGTTTCCAATGACACCCTATTTCCTCATTTCCTATGGCATGCTCTTACTCTAAAAAAACGGACAAGCGATTCCACTCGAAGAGTGACAGATTGAGCCATTTGGGGTACAGTGACTCTCTTCAGTTCCAGGGATGTAGATCTCAGTTTCATGGTACAGGAAGTAGGGCAGCGTGGTTCAGGGGCTCCACAGAAACCCCAAGTTTGTGCTCTGCCAAACGAAGACCCCCAGACTGAGCGAGGGCCCCACCACTGTCTACCCTCCTGTCTGCACCAGGCGCATGGAGCCAGAGGCCAGTTTTATATTGAAATCATATGGAGGTGGGAAGGTTTCAACAACGACCCCCTGCAACTTCCCTCGCCGCCACATGTTTCCCATTTTAATCTAATTATAAATATTTGGACTGGAGTCAGTTGGAACTGACAGAAAGAAAAAAGTCAAGCTGGAATAAACAATGCAAGTACAAAAGGCAAATAAAAAAACCAAACATGCATTTTGGGTTCATATTAATGACTAAAACAGAGCTGTTGAAATTTTCCTCCTCTGACCACTGAGCCATTTTTGAGCAGAAAGAAAAAAAATACAAGTCAGCAACGAGGTCTCTGTTCTCCCATTGAGGGGTGGGACCGTTTTAATAATGTGGGCAAATTGGTGGTTGCGCTCATGGGACGGGTTCAGAAGAGGTTACACCTTAGTTGCTCCAGCGGGACGGGTACCCACTGACCCCTGGAATATGCGAGTTATTGCCAAACTCTATTTCACAGTTTTCCATGGAATTGCACCGTCCAAACGGTTAGTAATGTCTAAGGTCGTCAAATAGAGGTGACACAACAATGGAGTCTTCATTTCTTTTTATGCTCTGCATGCTAACACCCTCTCTGGCATCATGTCGTTCGTGAGTCACTTTGAAAACAACCTTTGTGACAAAAGAAAGAGGGTAGGCAGATGTACCCCAGGAAAAAAGTGGTGAATTGACCCATTTGAAAGGATGGAAACAACTGTTTGACAACTTTCTCGCTTACAAGGGCGTTTCCCAACAGGGCCTGGGCCTTCCAGTTGCACAGAAAATGAAATGATACGCTCAAGTTTGTGGTGGACATCACACATTCCCCACTTCCTGCAGATGTCTAGGCTAAAACAGAGAAACAAACTTTTTCAAAAGCAATTCAAACAGACAAACAGATAAGAAGATAAGTTACTGCAAAGGGTTTGATGCTCTGTCAGTCCTTCTGACATTTGAAGCTCAGTCCATCTTGACATTTACCTGAAGGCAGAGCGTACAAATATTCTGTTAGTGTAACAGGAAGAGTTCTAAAAGTTTCAGGCTCCCTTACTCTTGGGGGTTAATTTCTAGAATTCCAGAGCTCCGAAAAACCACACAGATCATCACACAATGACATTGGAATGATGGAAGAGGACAACAAAAGCAGACATGCATCAATTATCAACAAAAAAAGCAGCCGGCTGAAGGAGAAAATGTGAAACCCTAAAGAACAACAACACCAAACAGAGTCAAGGGCCAGAGAGCATCTGTAAATACACCTAGCGATGCACCACACAGATTAAAACAGACTGCATTTCATCATAGTCGACAGCGATTTCAGGGTTGTGGTGGGTTATCGTGCCAAACGCCGAGCAATTAAATAGACCTCGACCACCCACAATTCAACATGAAAGAGATCAGAGTCATGTTGAGATTATTACCCTCTAATCATGCGCTTGTATGTTCGCCTGCAGTTCCCCTTTACCTTGCCCCGAGAACACGGTTCGGAGAACACGGCTGCCCTTTATGTAAGCCTTAATACATTCAGGGGCCTGGGGGTCTTGATCTGCACAGCTAAATGCCATTACAAGTTTTACATGGTCATATGATACATAAAGAGCGACTTTAATGTTACGGTTACATGTACGGTTTGGCACAGTGGGTGTAGTGGATGGTCGGAATTCTTCCTCAAAATGTTTTGGGGCGAACAGCTTAAGGGATTCATATATTAAGAACTGCGAACGAAGCAAAAACATTAGCGAAAGGGGCCCATTAGTTGCCTGAAATAGGACACAGTGTATGTGGGCAGCTGTTCGGATTAAAAACCTCCCTTCACACTGCTGAGACACTCGGCTCACAGCTCACACAATTCCACTCTGTTCTCCAGTGCTCTGCTACGCCTAATTGCACTCGCAGTATATGCGTTTTTACGCATGCGAATGTTCATGCAATGGACACGTGTTATCTGCGGGCTGCATCGACAGGGAGGGACCTGCAAATTAATTACAGTCAAAACGCCACATGGCATTTAGCATCACCATGGGCATAGGGCAATGGCTCTGATGGGAGAACTCGAATGGTTGCGCATGTGTCCTATGGATTGAACATGTGCAGCTCATATGTATTCTACGCTCTATCTGTTTCCTCAAAACCATCCATCAAAACTGTCAGTGTGGAGGCAAATATGAGAATGTTGTTGTTTTTTTGGAGGGAAAAGACAGGAAAAGACCACAGCAGTCAAAAGGCAGACGGGTCGATTTGTTTCTTGGCTGTGTGTGTAAAATAATAAAGGTGGAAGGAAGAATTCAACTGTCTGCTTGACAGAAATCCTGAATAGATGATATAGATTGTTCGACAAGGGACGGAAAAGGATATGCCAATTCAATAGCTGCTCAAGTCATATATCGAAATAAATTTAAAGGGTTAAGCTGCACAGATTTATTCATAAAAGCAATATGTAAAGCAGTGGTTCTTAGCTGGTTTTGTTTCAGGACCCAGATTTTATATTAGAAGTGGTAAGCCGTCATAGGACCAAAACTGTTGATCATTCAAAGCTAAAAATCGAACATTTAAATGTTTTTATATATCCATTAACTGCAATGGCCTGACAATTTTTTAAATGATTAACACGCAATAGATACGACAAATATGTACATTTTGTAAAAACAATACACAGGTTTGTTCTGATTTGGTCCTGAACATCAATAAAAATGTGTAAAATGTTTTATTTATAATTGATTTTATTGATATTTAATAATCAATAAAAATAAATAAAGCCCGGGACCAAATCAGAACAGACCTGTGACCAGTTTTTAGATTGTGACCAACAAGTTGAAAAAGACTGATTGAAATGTAAAAAAAAATTGACATCCGTCACTTTACATTCTGACAGCCTGTTCTTTCTGTGTATGGTATCTGTAAGTCATATTTGACCATTTTTTAGGTAAAAAAAAATAAGGCAGACAAAACGGACAATGAAAGAAAATCACAACACATGAGAACAATGAAAGATGGAAATAAGAAATGAAAGGATGAACTGGAAAGTGAAGAAAAAAGCACACTCAAAGACAGTTAACACACGATGAAATACAGAAGAAGAGCATCATTCCCCATTTATACATTTCTCACCCTTCTGAACAAAATGGCTGGGAGAGGGCACATGATTGGCTATGCCCAAATGCCCTCCTCATCGTCCTATTGGTTTAAAATGAGTGCAGGTTTAATCCAAGGCAGCATGGGATTAAAGAAAGAAGTTATTAGTGGGTGAGAGCAGGTCATATATTGCACTGAAAATACATGCCCTTTGTCAAACACTCAGCGAGGATCAGCACTGAGTCAGAGAAAAAAGCTGAATGAATGTCATCTATAAGACTGAGAAACCACTTTGCCATTAATTTCTGCATCTCTCGACAGAGGGTTAAGGGTGATTAGTTAGCCATTGAACCGAAGTGAAACAGAGCATTAAATGCAACTGGTTTCGTCCCAAAAAAGGGAGGCTATGCTACAACAGGAATTGAAACCATAGCAGTTTGAGCTTGAAATGAGTAACACATATGGCTTCTACCCCATCTGTCCTGGATGGCTGTGGAAAATACCTGCAATGAATGCTGTCTGAGGTCCCTGTCGGTCCCAGCTCTGCAGTCGGCATGTTTAGGTGATAACAGTGCGATCGGGGAGGTTTGGAATAGGCTCAGGTGTTGATGTGTGAGGGTGCTCTTATTTGAATTGGAAATATGTAAGTGAGAAATGAAGATCACAGGAAAATGTGAGCTAAGTGTTTTCTTGGCAATTGGGAAAGACAATGAAAAGAGTTTGTAATGGGGGAGAGACCCTGGGATAGCTTTATAGCAGATTTCTGTGTGTGCGTGGGAGATTGAGTGTGTATATGTGTGTAGACGGAGCTCCATTTGGCTCACACACACACACACACACACACACACACACACACACACGTGGTTGGGAATACCGGGTTGTGTTGTGATGTGTTGAGGCCTGGGCGGAGTATTGTTGATTGATGGGTTTCTTTCAGCATGTGAATTAGGATATAGCACTTGAACTAGATTACTCCAGGAGTCCATGGACAGGTATGACACACTGCGTTTAGCGCATCAAGTCATGTCATAACAACCAGTAGGATTTGTGCTTCCTTGGAGAGCTGGGACTGAAGAATGCAACAGGCCGTCCTTTCTCTTTGAATTTCACTCTCTATTCATCCTTTATCATGTCAATTCTTTCCTCTTTCTCCCCTCATGAACTAATTCCTATTGGACAGCCATCCAGAGGAGAGAGGCCTAAGGCAAAGGAATTCACCGTTTTAAAGCAACAAAGAACAAAGCCAGTTAAATCTTCCAGAATCATCCTGTGTGCCTGAACTATTCCAAGAAAAACACTTGGGGATGTGTGTGCGCACGCACATTCATGAATGAGAAAACGTGAGCTTTTTATGGTGACCCAATATGAAATAATACACAAATTGGAGCTTATTGAATATGAAATATGTAATTTCCTGTTGTTTTTGTTTGGGTATAATTGCCTTTTTATAAATCAGGATAAGGCCTTTAGGGGGAAATCAGATATCAGTGAGTAAGTGAGAGAGAGAGAGAAACTTTGCAAGACATTTTAATTACTGACACTTTAAAACCACCATACTTTAATTATAATAAAACATAATAAAAATAGAAAATAATAATAAAAATATTCACTTAAACATATATAATCACTAACCTCAAGTATGATCAATACTAAAAGTGACACTTACCTTAGTAGTAAAGGATAAAGAAAGAAAGTGGTTCTCTAAGGTGCACTCAAAAATGAACGCTCTGATTGGCTCACCTGATCTGGAGAGGGTTTATGATTGGTCTGGTCAGAATTGGAGGCCTTGAGGTGGTCATCCTCGTAGTTATCAGCCATTAACTTCATGCGGTTCTGCGTCTGTAAAAGATATGGCTCATTGTTAACTACTGCCAAAACACACACGTACAGACGCATACGTTTTCCCTATCATTTTGAAATGAGCCTGGTCGGACTCTAAGCCTGGTAGTCTTGGGGCTTGAGTTATCAAATCTCCATCTCAGCTCATGCTGTTAAGAGTGGAAATTTTATCTGTATGAATTCAATTACAAGCATTATAAGAAGTGATTTTGATATTCCTTTTGATAGACAGAGTATTACTTCGAGCCCTACAGCGAGAGGGGGATCACAGAGTATTCACGCAAGTTTCAGCTGGAATGGATTTGAGCGAGGAGGGAAAAAGCCAGCGACGGAGATCTTTTAAACCCAGAGGAGAAGGGTGTGAAAAAGCAATAACAGAGACAGCGAGAGAAGAGCCGAGATGTAGAGAATAGAGAACAAAACACCAGCTTCTCTCAAATATAAACATACGCATACTCACCTCCCTGCTTGAAACAGGACAGATTCAAGCCTCCACATGCTCAAATCCAAGTACAGTTTTAACAAGCGCCCCAAGGTTTCCATGTCTGCTCAGCTCTTAGATTAGAAATGCACTAATTTGTTGGAGAACAGGCTGTGCGTACAGGCTCTGACACATTGAGCTGTGGAACTCACGTGGGCAGCATGAGTTTGAATCCTGCATGCAACATTAACAGATACCCACAAAAAAGTTTGTATTTCTCTCTTTTTCTTTTACTTTACAATTTACCAATTAAAAAGTTCACCAATAATTTAAACTCTGCCATTATTTACCCTCTGCTTTGAAATTTCATTCCTACTTCAGTATATTCAAATTCAGAGTGTTAAGGCCCATTCACACCAAGGACGATAACTATAAAGATAATGATAAAGATATAGTTCTAAAAATCTTTCTCAATATTAAAGAATAGCAGAGTTCACAACACAGCTATAACGATAACAGCACAGAGAAACTATATCGATATTGTCCGCTGGTGTGGACGCTAATATACAGTATTTATCTTTATAGTTATTGTTCTTGGTGTGAACGGGCCTTTACACTTGGATACGAGACATGCAACAACCAACTTCATCACTAATGTCATACATGGCATGACACATCCTCTCACAACCGAATATATGGAAATGTGAATGATTTTGGGGACAGTCGGCAAGATTTTCAGTCACTTTTTGGTCTCTTACTCCCACAAATCTATCATACACTTGGATTCAAAACACTTGGAAGTTGTTTGGATCACTTTTAAACTATGTGTATGGTGCTTTTTTTGCAAGTTAACAGTCTTTCACTGATGTTTTACATAAACATTTGGAACAGAATGAGGTTATGTAAATTATGACAAAAATGTCATTTTTGGGTGTACAACACCCAAATTGAGTTGGGGTTAATGTAGTGAAGTCTTATCGGGCATCATCCACAGTTTTCCTTAGATAAATCTATGGCAGGAATAAGCAAAAACGCACGATTACTTTTGGCAAGCCGACCATCACAAGTGACTCCACCACCTCACGGCAACGGGAATGAGTGATGAAATGTATCAATACATCACATTCGAATGAGAGTGGACCCACACCCTGCCCTTCCGGAATCTTTAGCTTGTTTCCTGGCTGCTCCCTGACCAGAATGTGATGGTTGGGCTCCTTCTGTTTGGTTTTCTCACCCTCTTCCCTCCACCTCCCACACCCCCAATTTCTCTCTCCCATTCTCCTCCTCCGCTACAGTAATAAACATAACGTTAACCGACCACCGTGGGTGAACGTCTGGGTCAGAATTATCCCAACGCAAGTGGCCAGGGTGAGAGTTACTGTCTTAAAGGGACAGTACACCCCCCCCTCCCCCAAACATAATTATTCACTCTCATGTCATTCCAAACCGTATTACTTTATGTGGAACAAAAAATAAGATATTGTTAAAAAGTGCCTTGTTTTTTTTTTTGTCCATACAATTAAAGTCTAAAGGCCCTTCACACCAAGGACGATAACTATAAAGATAACGATAAAAATATAGTTCTAAAAATTCTCAATATTAAAGAATAGTAGAGTTCATACCACAGCTATAACGATAACAATATAGAGTTTTCAGAATGATTTTATCTAGCTGATGAATGATAAAAACATTGTTCAATCAGAATCTATCCTGCTTTAAAGAGCTCGAGCATTTAAAGCGGCAGACAAGCACGCTCTTAGAATAAACCGAACGATATTGTCCGTTGGTGTGGAACTTTATAGTTATTGTTCTTGGTGTGAATGGGCCTTAAGGGGTCCAATGTTATCTTAGACACCATTGGCTTATTACATGGACAAAAACAATTGAAACATTCTTTAAAATACCTTCTTCTGTGCTCATATAGGTCTGGAAATGCACAGAAAACAGACATCAACATTATACCCACAAGGCACGTTGCCTCTGGTTGCCTCGATTTCTTGTGTAGGCACGACTCGTTCTATACCTGTTAACAAGCCACTTAGTCAGAGGTTAAATACAAATGTTGAACAAACAACCTCTGAGCAGCTCTTAGACACTCTGTACTCAACAACCTCTCAGTTTTTCACAGAAGGCGGCAGTCTACATGGAGGAGAAGGCCGGAGGCCGAGATGCTGAGAGGGGAAGCCATTATAGCCCCTGGAAAAAAAACGTAACATTTTAGATCAACTGTCACTACCTCACGAGGAGGAAAATACCCCATTTGAGACAATTTGTTCCACATGCACAGTGGGGTAGTGCGAAGGATTCGGGGCGAGGGTTCGGAAAGTCAGGCTTAAGCTGTCCAGCTTGTAGCATGTAAATCCTGGTACAGACCTACATACAAGCAAAGAAGTTATCAAGATAGAGAGAGAGAGAAATGATTCAGCCAACTTCACTAACATTAGGCGTACACGGCGTTCCCAGCATGAACATGCATCGTTCATTTCCTCTCCCGAAGAATCGGAAAAAAGAAACGTGTACTAAAAAAAAAAACATTAAAAACAAACAGTTTGCCTTAAAGCTGTAAGATTTCAGGGTTTGGGGCCACAGAGCACCTACAGATAACTCTGGCCACTGGAGAGAGAGAAACTCATTTGCAAAGCAAAAGAGAGAACTAGAGAAAGGGGGAGGAGGTATTTGCTTATTTGCCGGCTCACGAGTGAAGTGGTTTTCGATACCGACCGAGTTTAGTGGGGCGCAGGGACTCATAAAATGTTTATTGAACTGCACTGGGGAAATCTTTGCTCATAGGTCTGTACAATCGAACAAGTGTGTGTATATGTGCACTGGGGCGCAGTTCACCTAAAACATTTAAAATCACCCAAATGGCATTCTAAACCTGTGTGACTTTCTTTCTTCTGCAGAACGCAAAATATGATATTTTGATGAATGTTTGTCCATACACAAAGTCAATGGGGTCCAAAACAACACTGACTTTTTTCAAAATATCCTCTTTTGTGTTACATAGAAGAAAGATAGTTAAGAACAACTTAAGAATTGTTTTGGCCAACTATGCCTTTAAGCCTTTTTCTCATATAAAGTTACTTGTAATATAATGTTGTTTTAAGCTGTTTTAAGCTTGAAAGCAATTAGAAAATTCTTCAAAACATCTACTTTTTGGTTCTGTGTAACAAAAAAAAGTGTATAATTTTTCATTCAGTCAAACTGAGGAACCTTCCCAGGGTTAATAAAATGATATATGAGGCAATACAGCAAATCTGCCATAATTTTCCTAAAACATGCCAGAGTCACTTAAACATCACTATACCGAGTTCCCTCCACCTCCCCCTTAGGCTGACCCCCTCTAATTTACTAAGAATGAAAACACAGAGATGATTTTCAAAAACGCTCAAGCTCACATCTTTGTTTTGAAAACAGGTGAGGGGTGTTATACAGTTGCCACTATCCAAGCGGAAGAGGCCCTCTGCCAGGAGATAAACTCACTCCGGAGGGAGGAACTAGAGAGAAGAGACAAATTGCTACAAATGTCCATGTGTGCCCTTTGACCCTTGTCCATGATCTAGCCAATGACATCATGTACCCTACATTAGTAGGAACCACTAAACCTCCTGGATTTACTTTGGCAGAACATCCAATCTTCACACAATCCGCAGACGTTCCTTCAAAAACACGGACAATGGAAGGCAAGGAGGGAGGAATCTCAGAGATGTCGAGGGGGTCCACAGGGAGGTGTTTGTGTATGTACGTGAAGAAAGAGGGAGGTGCGTGTGAGCGTTCGTGGAAACCGGATCTCCTCAAAGGGCCAGAGAGGTTCTGAAGAGCCGATCACAGATGGCTACAGAACAGGGAGGCACACTCCTAACTTAACAGCTCATATGTGAGCCATAAAGCAAAGAAGAAAGAAAAGGTGGCCGGTGCTGGAAGCTGGAAGAGAGGAGAGATGTTAGTGGAGAAATTGGGATGGAGTTAGAAAGCTTAAATTGGAATGGAAGAGGCTGGGCACGGGGAGAAAGGGGAGGTTGGGAAAGAATAAATAGGAGAACAAAATATTCAAGCTAGCAGGCTAACAAGCAGACGGATAAGCGAGACCCTGTTAAGAAGCCCTCCCTAATTGTAGGAGCCCCTTACATCCATGTGTAATAAAATTTACCATGAAACCAGATCCCTGTCTGAGTGGCTTATGGCAAGGGAACGCTTGTGTGTGTGTGTGTGTGTGTTGGGGGTTCAGGAATCCAGCACTTGGGGCTCTGCTTCTCTGCTTTCCCCCTTGTTCCAAGACCTCACTTTCCTCAAAATTCCTTCAGCTACAGGCAATGATATGGACTTGATAAAGCCAAGCGGATGGGGGACGCACACTGAGCCCGTTGCTTGAGCACGCTGCACAGTTTACAAATCTGCTCAAGTTACTGCCACCAGAACAAAACATCTAAAAGCACAAAGCTGGAATGCTTCTAAGTGCCACACTTTCCTGTTCGTTCTACTTCCCTTATCCATCTTAGCGTTTCCATCTTTTTTCCCCCTTTTTTTTTGCATACCTTGATTACTTGTTTGGATTTTTCCTCTCCTCCTCTTTCACATTCACTTTCTCTCTCTCTCTCTGCTCTTATGATAATTGTCAGGAATGCTGACCTCAATTCTTTGGTTTCCGTTCCAACTGGAGAGCTCATTTGCTCACTTAATCTAATCATTTTCACAATTATTCTACTTCTCTGCCATTATCATTTCTCTCACCCCTTTCCACCCTCCACCATCCATCGCGAAGCAAAAATGCTGACGAGCTGCCAAAAAAGGGAGAAAAATTGAAAACTGAAAAAGTGCTGTCTCACGATTCTCAGTCATCGCTCTGAATTCAGTGAGATATCAAAGGCCTTTTTGTCAAGCTCATAATTGGGGTCACAGAAGTGAAACTACATAACGAGAGCCTTTCCTACACCTCCAGAGTGATGTGACCTCTCCACGGCAACCCTTGACCTCTGGAGTTCACAACCTCAATCTACTTCCTCTCCATCCCACCTTTCCATGCCTTACCATATTTGGCTTTATTTTAAGACATTAAAAATGCATTATATTGTGTGTTCACAGCACAAAAAAAAAGGCTGAAAAAATATGCTACCCAATTATACTTGCGAGGCTGAATACGCATATTTATTCACTCACTGCTTGGAAAAGCTGGAAGAGAATGGATGAGTGTAGGTAGAATTGCCAGATATATGACATCTCCATGTTAAAGCTACTTAAAAATCAAAAGTTTCACACATCAAGGTTTTCTTGGAATTGAAAGCAGTAGCTTAAACCAATAGACAGCTCGGAACAGCTCAGTGGGAAGAGCAGCTGACTCTGAATCGGAGAGTCCAGGGTTTTCAATTGCACATATTTAATGTGTCAAATTATGCAATCACAATAATTACATAATGACTACACTTAAAAGATTATGTAATAATTGGGGCAGTGTTTAGTACTTCAAATCATGTTTCGTCTTTTGAATGCATGATTCCTAAACTTTTTATTACACCGAGTTATGGTTGTAATAATAGATTAATGCAGACTTAGCAGTGTACGGGAGTGATCATGAGTAAACCAGCGAAGAAAAAAGGAACGAATGCATGCTAGCACCAGTGAATGAATATCATAAAGCCCTTGTTCCCCCTTGTTCCAAGACCTCACTTTCCTCAAAATTCCTTCAGCTACAGGCAATGATATGGACTTGATAAAGCCAAGCGGATGGGGGACGCACACTGAGCCCGTTGCTTGAGCACGCTGCACAGTTTACAAATCTGCTCAAGTTACTGCCACCAGAACAAAACATCTAAAAGCACAAAGCTGGAATGCTTCTAAGTGCCACACTTTCCTGTTAGTTCTACTTCCCTTATCCATCTTAGCATTTCCATCTTTTTTCCCCCTTTTTTTTGCATACCTTGATTGCTTGTTTGGATGTTTCGTCTTTTGAATGCATGATTCCTAAACTTTTTATTACACCGAGTTATGGTTGTAATAATAGATTAATGCAGACTTAGCAGTGTACGGGAGTGATCATGAGTAAACCAGCGAAGAAAAAAGGAACGAATGCATGCTAGCACCAGTGAATGAATATCATAAAGCTTGTCGAAAAAAAAAGCTAAATATGCATTAATGTAAATAAATAAATAAATGTTTTGCTAAAAATTGTAATTTAAAAATAGTAATTCCTTACTTTTGTCTTGTGATTTTAGGGTGAATATGACACAGATGTGTCCACTGTGAGATTAACCTACTGTAGATAGACATGCATGGCATGAATGGTGATATTTTACTTTGCAAGTGTATGTGTGTGTGTTTAATTCAACATGAGCTCTGGAAAAAAAATGTTTTATTAAAGTTCTAGCTCCCTTGTGTTCTCCAGGTCACCTCTAAATGGGTTTTAACTCAGGTGTGTAAGAGACCACACACACACACACACACACACACACACACACACACACACACACACAACACCTGGTAATGAAAAAAAAAAAAGACATTTGCCATAGGTACACCTAACCTCTTTCCACCTTAGTGTTTAGTCTGTTGTACAGCGAGTATATTTTTGACAAGTATGTCAAATGAAGCTGAAGTCAAACTCACATTTCCTACACAAGCATCACAGCTCAATGTGTTGAAACCCCTGCAAAAAACAGTAGGCCATGGTTCCCGATAATCTGCATGCCATTAATGTCTATCCATGAGTTTCCTGTCCAAACAACTGGAACCGCCTTTCGCCTTCCACCTTCCATGGACAAATTTTTCACCTTCTACAAACAAACATCACAAACAAGGTAACATTAAAATATTATAGTGAAATCATTATGTAGAAGGAAGATTCCATTAGAAATGTAAGCTTGAATGTAAAGAATGTAAATATAATACTTTTTTATGCAAACAGCATATTTATTCTCACTACTACTGTCTAATGGAGATTTACCTGTAAATAAAATAACAAAATCACCTTACACTATAAACACAAGAAAATTCCAAAAAAGACATATTTACAGGATAATGCTCTAATATACAGTTTCCACTGTCAACTACTGAACCTTCCTTTGGTTTTGTGCGCTTTGATGTTTGATGGTGCTGCCCTCTGAACAATGAACAACAGAATAATGTGTTTTAGGACGAAAAGAAAGTCACAAATATTCAAGAAGAAAGAGTTTAGTGCTCTGTCATGGTCTTTTTTCAAACCATTAAAAGTAATTACTAAGTCTCAGAAGTCGCTAAAGAGGCCAAGACATCAAAAGCAAAGATAACACAAAAATACAGTCCCAGATCCCTGCATGAATAACAGTCGCTGAGATAAGCTCCTTGGACGAGCATGACAGAAAGGATTCTACATGATTGTGAGCTGTAGTGCTTCCAGTTTTAGAGGCCTGGGATTAAAATCGAACAGAGCAGATAACTGGGAATTGGGAGGAAACAGAATGGTCTCTCTGTTCTGGGAGCCCAGAGGGAAGCAAACAGACTTCTTTGCTGAGTTGGAATTAGAAAGCTGGTGTTAGCCACGGCAAGAACAGCACTTTCTCTCTCTCTCTCATGCCATATATACTGTAGTAAGAAGGGAAGTACGGAAAATGTACAAATAAGATATTTGAATATCAAAATATTTGAAGAAAATGAGTGGTTGTGGAGGACAAAAACAACTTAGTGAATCATGACGCTTAATATGGTGTGGTAGCAGAAGTCAATTGCCCTATTTACTGTAAAATACGACTGAATTAAATGAAAACACATGAAAAAAATTTCTTTTTGCATTTTTTTTAGTTAAAGAGGCAAAGTTTATGATACCATTGTTGTCAAATGACCTGTGAAGCTACATTTTTAAATCTCATTTGAGTTGAGGCATCATTCGTGTCTGTAGCACAAACATGCAGGATAATAGCCATAGTTTAGGGGTTTGTTTAAATCACTAACTGTGAGCAATAGTAATAGTGATGCTTGGCTTAACTCCAGTAATCACACACAAAAAAAAAAAACAATGAGTAAAGCTTTAGAAATTATCAAGATTATATCAAAACAATTATGTGTAACTGGCTAGGAACTGAGGTAAGAGGAGAAGAATCCCAGGTCATCACTCTGACAGGACAGAAGAGCCAGAAAAGGAAAAAAAGGCAAAGAGGACCGTCTTTAGCCCTCATTAGAGGAACGGAACAGGAACTAGTAAAACAGCAGTTTTTGTGCAGTAGAAAAGCAAAGCTTTACCAACTACCATTAGCGACGTTAAGGGCAAAACCCTGTAATAATAAAGCTGCAGAGTCTTCACGGCTTGCCAAAGGGACACAGAACGTTCTAAAAAAATTCATTTGTCTGACCGAATAATAACATCGTAAAACGTTCTCCACAATCGGAGATGCAGTGGAAAATCTCCATTTCCTTTCCTCCACAACGTCACACATTGGACGAGCTGGACACCCACAGGCCTTATTCAAACAGCCATTTAGCGGCTTGTGTTTTGAGGTCTCGTGTTCCGAAAACACAGCGACTCGTTTTTCCTAAACTAGCAGCAAGAGTTGCATCAGATCCAAGACAAATCCAGCACGGATGGGCCCGTGAGCCACGACCTCCATTCGCACGGCCCCCCTGGCACGAGATCTCCAAGTTCTGCAAGACCTTCAGCCAAACAAGATCATGCAATGAATCGAACGCTTGTTGATGCTGTTGTTTGTGTGCATTTTTCTGGACTTCTTGCCCCTGTTATTGGCTGCAGGACGCTCTAAATTAAGCTCTGTGATCACTTTGTCCACAGCAGGGAGGTGAGGCACCTAGAGCTCAGCCTTCGCAACAAAACACCAGCGTTTTGAACCCAATAAAGGTATGTTTTTTAAACACCGACGGCAGTCTTGAGCTGGCTACACATGCACACAGTGGCCTTGGCAACAATTTGCCGCTTTTGCATTTTAAGTTTATTCGTGGGTAGCTGCAAGACAAAATGATTTTATTCCTCTGAGGGGTGCCCAAAACCACAGCTCTGCTGAGAACAGCAGGCCCGGAGCCCTTGAATTGGCCCTTGAATTGGCATCTCGACCCATCCTGATGCCCGCCATCGCCCCAAAGCCATGCGAGGACGGCGACTCTGGCGGGGCCTCGTGGAGGCACTGTAGCAGGTAATGAGAGAAAGACGTATCGACCCAAATCTGCAGTTTGCGAGGGGATGGAATTACCAACGCCATTCCAGGACTTGTGGGAACTAACACTAACACTCAATCTGCGGTTACAGAACTGCAACCAGACTTTTTAACACTGTCCCAGAGGACCAGCAAACTGTAATTGGTCTGAATCACTCCGGGTCATCTCCTTAAGAAGCGGATGGGGTTAGTCATGAGATACATTGGTTACAAACGAACAAAAGACCAAAACTGCAACTCTAGTCCTTGGAAAGCACAAAAGAGTAATGAAGCTCACCGAAATTGTCAGGATAAATATCACTTCCCTCTGTACGTCTTGATTTTCTAACATAGACACGCTCAGATGCCCGGACAGACTGGGCTCAAGAGGTCTACGGAGGGAACGGGTGAGTTGGACACTTTGGCACGTCTTCCATCTCTGAATAGGGACTAAAATACACATTCACTTGATCAACGTCATCTCTCTCTCTCTCTCTCTCTGAAAGAAGCACCATGTCAGCTCAGCCACACTTCATTACACACACACTTGATATCCTCATCTCCAAAGAGGAGGAGAGGAGGAGAGTAGGGTCGCCACAAACTCACACACACAACACACGGGCGACTTACAATGGGAGTGCATTGATGACTCAAACATTAACCTGCGTCTACAAGGAAGGATGTACAAAAGTATTAGAAGTTCAGTACTAAGTCAATACTAAAAAGTTTTTTTTTTATTGTGCATCAAATGCAATCAAATGCACTTCTCTTGAGGAGATATTAATATTAAACAGTCGAATGCAACCCTGTATGGTACACATTATTTTCCCATCGAATTTTTGAACATTCTCACTGTTGTCATCTGGAACAGCTAACTGTACACTGCTCTTGATTTTTTCTATAAAACATAAAAAAAAGAAATCATTATAGTGTTATTTATGCATAAATGCAAACAGAGCTTGACATTAACACCCGCCAACCTGCCATTTACGGGTGGATTTCAGCTGTGGCGTCTAACAGTCACTCCCATTAGCCACTTTGGCGGGTTGAATTTTATTGTAGTTTTCTCAAAAGGCATCTGTTATAATTGCGTTGGGCATTATAACCAATCACACACGATTCTGCTGAGTTTATGAATGCAATGTCTAATAATCAGAGGCGTTCAGATTAGTCATCGCTGAAATGCTGGAGTTTTGTTCAGAGCACGCGCTCACTCACTGAAATCTGCACTTGAATCATAAACAACAGTGCAGAGATGTGCAATGTACGTAGGAGATTCATTCATCATACAGCGAATGACTGTTTTTGCTTCGCAAGCGAAAATATAGTTTCAAACAAACACAGCAGAACCATAGCGCATCTTATGTGACTGGCATTAAGTTGGCTTGACGTTGGACAGTTGATATTTGCGAATTTAGGGACCGTCTCTAAAGTTATATGCAACATTGATATACACGTTTCTAACTTCAATAGCATTTGAAGAGAATAACTTACAGTCATAAAAACAACTGTAATGTGTTTATCTAGGTGTCAGGTATGATACACACAGATTTTTGATATTTAATAAAATAAACTGTCAAATCAAATGAAAATACGGATATGTATTTCACTAGGCTACTATATTGAGCTCATACACAAAATATTCTAGATTAAAATGTCATAGGTGATAGAACACTGATGAGAATATTGCTTGAGAATAAATTATGTTTACACCAAAAAAAACTGTTAGTGTTTCTCTGTAGATTAAAGAGCTTTACAACCTTATACGAGCTAAATTGGCCTATTTGATGACCTGTCATGTTATACATTTTACGTAGATTTAATTTGGATGTGTACAGTGGTCATTTACATATAACCAACAACAAATTTCCTAACAACAAAATTGTGGCTATTAACTTTGGAAAGCCACTAGCCCCAGTGGCTTGTTGAATGTAGTATATAATTTAACAGCGGGAATGATGGCTACATTTGTATAGTGTTTGCGTGTGTCTCGACAGTTACAAATAAAGCCACAATAAACTCATGGAGTGAACTTGTCAATCATCTTGATGGATGACGCAGAGGAAACTCTGACCAATAAGAGGACAGTTGTACTCGCATGTGACTTGCGTGACACATTTTGGTTCGCTTTCAAAGGTTGCCTAGTGAAAGCGAACCGAACCAAGAAAGCATTTGATTGAACAAAACACCCTAAAAATAAGATCTCATTGGGAAAAGAGATAAGTGCAATTCTATCGTACAGCAATTTGTCCATTAAGGTAAAGCATTGTCATGGTTTTAAACATTTTCTGTAAATCTCTTAGATAAAGCTGATCGGTGAATAACATCTAAATAACTTAAGAAAAGTTATGTCTTTACATGGTGACCCCAAGGAAAGCAGTCTTGAAATCATGTGGTTTAAAGACAACATATCACTGGCTTCTGTTTCTAAAAATGCATTATATTGTTGTTTTTTTAGGAAGGAAAAGGAAAATATGCTACCATATGACTATCCCACACCACACAGGATTAATTTACAGGTGTGTGTTCAAAAACATATTACTCTTTGCTCCGGAAAATGATATCAAGAATCATGCAATTTACTAGTATTGCTATCTATTACTGACTACCTAACACAGCCCAGTCTTTCCATAACACTCACGCTGACATAAGAAACCCCAAATACACGATCGCACACATGCATGTCCGCTGACATACAGTTAACAGGGGAAAAGACAGGAAGTCTCTGCTGAGATCCATCAGGAGGCTGAGAATTATGATGGAGGAGGGCTTGGGTTTGGAGGCGGTGACCACACTAACCATTCTACACCTTTCCACAGCACACAGAGAGCTCACTGTGCACGCGGAGAAACTCTCGCAGCCGCTGAGGTGTCGTAAAGATTTCAAATATGAGCAGCGAGATGATTAATGGTCTGAATCATGCTCCACGATCATGGCGAGGATTAATGCAGCCTCTTCAGACCATGCAGGGGCAAGGAAGATAAATTGTATTGCTTATCAAATATTTTTTGGACACCTCGTGCAGGCGGGAGTGTTTTCTGCCGGTTCGGAGCCAACACTGCTTTTAGAAAGCTGAGGCTGGGTGTGGGGAGCTCAGATGACCTGCGCTGGAGGTTTTGGTCACCCTCCCACACCGGCTGCTGTTCTTGTACTAATAACACGCAATATTTCAGCAGTATGTGTACTGTGCACAGTATGCAAATGCCCTGTGCAAATGGTCTACTATTAAGTTAGCTAAATGTGCAGCATACAACACTGTGCACAACATGATATGCTTGACTATGATGAATGAATCGAAAGTATTATCAGCTGCAATTTTTAACATCTCTTTCCTTACTCATCATTTGATTGGACTGCCAAATGTAAAGACATTTTTACACAAAATTGGATTACATTATTTTTATATCCAATATGATAACTGGATGCAACTTGCTGTATTTCTGCAATGTTATGAGATCATGTGACAACAATGCAGCATGCATACACAAAATACAGTAGGTGCTATATATGAATATGGCTGAATATGGCTATGGTATATTAATATGGTAAATATCTTAATGAGTAAGTCATTGAGTCATGCATTAATTTAATTTGTTCAAATGGCTGGAATGAAGTAAATGGCTCTCTTTATGAATGGGCAATTGAATCATTGGTTCACCCGATTGATTCGCTCAAAACACAGATTCATTCAGAAACTAAGCTCCACTGTGTTTTTCAGAGACGCACAACAGTTCTGCTCTGGCTTTACAAATAATATTTTTGTTGGTAAAATTGAGCAAATTCCTGTCTAAAATATAACAATATTAACTTCTTATTTATTGAACTGTTGTATAAAATCAATATCACGTTTGCATTCATGCTATTCTGAACAAAAACAGCACTCAGTGATATTGCGTGCCTTACTCATGTGATATTGCTAAACTATATCATAAGAAAGAAATAAAAACTCATACAGGGGCATTTTTGCCCTGATATCCTGAATTTTAGGGGCATCTAACTGCATTCTATAGGCTCCATGATGCAGTGAGTTTTTGCGCTGCTTCATGTTTGTCATAAGTAAACTGTATGAAATGTAAGATGACCTACATATATATTCTGTATATACAAAACCAAAATTTATTCAGACACCTTCAACATTTTCTTACATCATCACAGTTTATTCGTTATAGTTTATAAAATGGTAATAAAATATGACAAGAACTCAGAGTTAAACTGTGTCAGAACAAATTCATCTAGATGATAATGTCAGATAACGTTGATAGAAATATATGTGATGGATTACAATCAACCAATCAGCTGTTAAATTTAAGTACACAATTAAATAAGGCCAATTTAGGTCAACCAATGACCAAGCAATGCTTCATTTAGTTCAGTCTGGGGTGTAAAAGGTCGCATTAGCAATTAAAGAAAAAACACTTCAGCAAAACATGGTCAGGTCGAAGTGTCTGAATAATTGTTATCAATTTTACTGGTAGTCCACTGTATGAATTTTTGGGTATAATGTGTCACAGTTTTCTTTATTTTGCTATCCTCACATACATAAATGAACTATAGTGTCCTGCACCCACTAGTAAAAAATTATATCTGGTGTCTGAATAAATTTTGGTTTGACTGTATATACAGATGCACGACTAAATTTCTTTTTTTTGTGATATTAAAGATACAAAAAACAGCTTTCCTTCATATTTCAGAAAGCATTTGATTAAACAAAATTCAGCATAGCTCAGGATAAGTCATCAAAATTCCTGGTCTGTTTTCCTTTAGGAGCAGGTAAATTGTACATGTGAAGTAAAGAACGAGTAAGCCTGTCTAAACTTTTGACTGCAGTTCTGATCTCTCCTCATCCAAAGCAGCAGTGTAAACCACCCTCCCTCCAAAGCTAATTGTGACATCAATGAACCATGTGATGGCAGCGGGGAGCAGTTCCCACTCTGCCGTTTAATCTGCGGGCTGCAAATTCATACAGGACAATTTTTAAAAACTAACTCCACAGCGACATGCCGTTCCACTCTCTCGAGTCTGCCAATAAAATGTGGACAGCACATCAGAGCTGGGTGCGATGTCACGGCGCGCAGTGGAGATTTATGGACGAGGAAGCGATGCGATGGAGAAAACATTTCACTACACCGGCGCTTCAAAAGACACTCACCAGACATCAGTCCTATTTTTACACTGTCATCATCACTGAGGCTGACAGACACACAGACGGAGACCAGAGAAGAAAAAGAACAAAAACGAAAAGAAAAAAAGAACAAAGAGAGTTAATTTTCTTTCTAAAAAGCATACATCTTGAAGAGTGATGTATCCCAAAACAAAAACAGATACGAGATGTCTTCTCTCGCCTCTCTCTTTGTTATTAAAAACTTCCCTGCACAGCTTCCCTGCACATCTTTCCATTTTTTTGTGGTCTCATACTAGTTAATTTCCTTCACTTTAAATCTCTGGATCACAGTAACGGCTGTTGATTATGTAGAATTTTGTTAGACATCAAATGGTCCCATCTGCTCGTCGTCTAGAAAATATAATTTAAACAAGATGACGGGCTCCATTTATCACACACTGAGCACATCTAAACCTGCTCAAGTGAAATAAAACAATTGAGAAGCCAAGTGATTGGCTGAAGTATCTTCACAAACTGTCACTTTCAGTACTACAATTCATCCTAACCAAGTGTGATGAGTTTCAAGGGTCATTTTCAAAGTCAGTTGTTTGTAAACTGCTACATTAAGTGACACCCCAGTCAAACAGAAATACATTATATTTAATAGATAATATGAAACATATTTGATATTTAATATATAATATAATTTTGGACCAGTTTGACTGGTGGGATTACCCAGTGTAATGCGTCAAAAATAAAAATGTACGAGACATTGTTGATGGTCGAAACAAGAGAATGACCAATAAAAACTATTATTGAAGTGTATGAGCCTACATGCTGAACTAATTGTAAAGTTTTTTTTTATTATTTAATAATAAAAAAATAAATAAAAAAAATTGTTGGGACAAAAAGGTACTTGCTGCACCATTTGACACTATCATACTGCAGTTTGTTATGACATGGTGTAAGGCCACACTTTTGACATTATTCTTTTCTTTTCTTTTTTTTTTTTAAAACAAGACTTTACATGTATGACGAGGAATTTTCCCTCTTCTGAACCATTATCTGCCCTGCACCTTTATGCACATCTGTCTCTTAAAAAAAGAAAAGAAAAATACTCCATTTATGTACCACTATGTCACACTCACACACATATCCCCTGTCACTCAAATCCTACGACCCTGATCCCCAGTCCTAATCCAGAGGCCGCAACAGTAGACAGCACTCACCCTTACCCGGGGCCACTTCAAACACCTTCGGGCTTGTTATCCATTTTCTGCATCTTAATGATTATAAATGACAATAAATGTCAAACGGCTGCTTGTTATGCTTCTTTCTGCTCTGAATTAAGAGTGGAAAAACGTGTCCACAAGGGACAGGCGAAATGAGGGTCCTTAACCCTTCCTATGTTCACTCCTAACTTTGACCCTGAAGTAAAACTGCCCAGAAAGACCTGATTTAGAACCACTGTGTGTAACCTTTATCACTGACCTGAACCATTAGTATGTCAGGAGACCAACCGGCCTCTGACCGTCTCTTAACCAAATTCCCCCCCGCTGTGATTGACAGTGAGCGGGAAGGGAACGCGGGCTGCCCTCCTGATCTCAGGGCTGCGGGTGAGAGCTGAGCCCCACAGCTATCTGCACTACTGACACCCATTTCCTGTGGAATGCTGCTGCTATGCAATGCGCTGATAGCCTGTCATTCAGAGAAACAGTGAGGGAGGGGTGTTTTCCAGCGTGTGCCCGTGAACATGATTGGAGCTAAAGTGCGGATGTGTGTGTTGGTCCTCCCACCCTGTTTGTTTTTCTGTGGCTGCTGGGTTTTGTATACATGCATGTGGCCGGTTTATATTGTAAAGAGGATGCGAAATGTGTGCGCACGTCTTATGAGACTCATCTGAATGCATGGCCACTAGTCTGTGTGTGCATGCTTTTGCAGGTGGTTTGTGGGAACCTGGAGGAGGAGTCAAATAATCTTAAAATTGCCCTTCTTGACGGGTCTGCGGCCAGACATCTGTAGCCTGTTTGCATCTCCATACTCTGGGATCTCGTTCCCAACGTGTCTTGGTTTAATTCCTCTAGAACTTGTTCTTTAGCCTGTCCTTGAACTGCTAAGCAGAACTACAACAGCAAGGTCAGCTGGTTAGCGATACTATGAACACATCATCAGAATATCCTGTGTGATCTTATATTTCTGTGCAATCACGCCCCTCATAAGAGAATATTACGGGTTAATGTCAACTTAACGTCTATGGACAGCATCTGTGGCATGCTTTCAATTATGACGCACAATAATTTTGACTCATATCTTAAGTTTGTAAAAACAAATAAAAAGAGTTTTTACAGTAAAACACAATGAGAGCCTGGAAGGAAAGAAATTCTGAGAGTTCAAACGCAGAAAAGCAAAGCTCCTATTTGGGTTAAAACACAATTCGTCAGTGAAACAAAAATGTTTGTTACTTGAGCTATAAAGTCTAAATTGTCCCTTTGATGTGGGACTATTTTTTTAGGCTGACGAATGTCTGGTTAAGCTACACCAATGTCATTCCTGTGGGTGAGGTTGAAGAACTCCACTAGGAAACTAGGAGGACTGAGGTCTGTGTTCATTTTAGTCTATGGTTTTGCCTCGTGCCATGGTCTGGGGTGTAGACGTCCAGCCTGTTGGTTGTTCTCACCTGCTGTTTCAGCTGATGTACCAATCGGTCTTTCTCCCTCTTCAGCAAAGCCACTTCATCTTGAGTCTTCTTCTTCTTCGAGGACGACAGCTCTAGAAGAGCGATGTTGGCGTCCTTCTCGCTGATGGCTGCCAACAGCGCCTCCTGCCTGTTTGGAAGAGAAAACACGCAATTAGTATTCAGACAGTTTTGGACAACAGATTGCGGTGTAAAATACATCTTGTTGACAAATACACCTTACAAAATGGATAGTTCTGGTCCTTGATTATGATTGGTTGAGCCACGTTCGACCTGTGACCACCTGTGACCGCAATACATCAGTATTACTCCGCTTTGCTGAATTTTCAGCAGCCATTTTACTCCCCCCAAAAATTCTACTGACCCCAAACTTTTGAACAGTAGTGTATGAACGATGTGTTAGTGATAGCAAGCACCACAAATAATTAATTCTACGAATCGCCAAGTGCAGTCAAGTGCAGCTGTTTCAGGGAGTGAGCTCTGTTAGGTCAAACCTGCGGTAACAGCGTGAGAGGGAGGGTGAACGGCAGCTGAGATAGTCAAAGTCTTCAGTATGTTGAAGAATACAGGCAGCAGACTGGAGAATGTCTTAGGGTTAGCGTTAGCCACGTGTGCTAAAGTGTTAGTGGTGAACTGTGTGTCAAATCATCTTCCCTTTGCCTCTCTTTCTTTTCCTCCCTCTCATTTTCAGTATGGCCTCTTATATACAGAAACTCACTGGAAGCGTTCCAAGACCTCACTGTCTTACTGCCTACGGTCTTTTTAGATGGTTACCTTCTACGGTAGCACGCTAACTGAAAAATAACTTCATAAGGGATTGATTTGGAACACTCTATGAGGGAGCAACTCTGTACAACTTAAATATAACTTCTAACAATTAGGCTGTGTTTGAAATCGCCCCTATACCCTAAACTCGGGCACTATTTGAGGGGACAGCCATTTGTAGTGGTGTCCAAAATCAGAGTGGATGTTTTAGAGTGCAACCATTCAAGCCCATAGTGCACTGCAATAACAAGTGTACAACTGATGTACACTCAATGGCTAGAGAATACCCATAATGCACTACTAGAGTCGCATGCCAAATGAAGATGGCACCCGCAACTGAATCATCCACCCATCCATTTTCTAAACCACTGGTCCAATGTGGGTACAGCATAATATCACATAGCTATAAATTCCTATTTAATTGATTACAAAATTGCTTAATAAAAGTTTATACATGCTAGTTTTCATGACAGAGTTCAAGATAAATCGTTTCATTACTACTGGAGCTCCCAGTTTCAAATAATTATTAAACTGCAAGCAAAAGCGGTCCAAAAGTGGCAGCCCTTCTGCCGTGCTCAGTGTCAGAATTCACTCACTCGCTTCCATTCAAGTGGACTATATAAGTGGACTAATGTAGGAAATAGTGAATGAGGGTATAGGAAATGATTTGGAATAGGAATAGTATAGGAATAATTGATGGAACAGATTTTGATTTTGAAGTTTGGTGTTGGCATGTTGCTAAGCATGTGATAGCATAAGCACAAAAATATATATATATAAGTTTTGAGTAAGCGTAATTCTTCAAATATTATTTAACCTCTTTCCTGGTTATTTTCATTAATTAATGGATTTTAAATATAAGTATACAGACTGCAGTACACCAGAAGTTGAGGCCATCAAGGCTAAATTTGGAAGCGATCGTGCATATTGAGTTTACTTTGGCTACTATATGCGTTTATTTTCCATTTTTTAAGTTGCCTTCTCTGTGAAAGATGCATACAACACAAATTTGGCCAACATAATAGTGTCAGGAATCTTAAAACACAACACTAGTTTTGTAGTTCCACTCTATTCATCTAACTGAAAGGGTGCAACATTCTATTTTAATCACAGGCTTACTGCGAATTAGCTTTTTCTCTTATCAGTCTCCCAATCGCTGGCAAACCCTTTCTTTTTTCTTTCTGTCTGTTTCGTTGTGTTCTCTTCAGTTCCTTGGAGGAACTGGCTGACCTGATTCTATCCAGAGTGACATCACAGCTCTAGAAAGAAGCCTATGTACCTGACAGAAGTACACACACACACACACACTTGGGTGTGATGCCCATGGGCTGCCATACAACTCTTAATTCTGTCATTTTGACCATCAAAAGCAATGGAGATTTGATGTATCCCACAAACACACACACACAGGCCACCCAGGTCTGTAAAAACCACAGTGTCCTGGCGCAAACTAATAAAATGAAAGCTGGTGATGTTCCAGGAGGCTTCTGAGCACTAACATGTCCTGTCAGAGAGGCCTTTTAATACACTGACCTCCTGACTAGCCGTGCTCATTATGGTCAGGTTCAGACCACAGGCAGCAGCTGCCCCTGAGGTGAGTCAGTTTACTTTGGGCAAAAAGGAACTTCCCCTTCAGCTCCATAACCTCCCTGCCTGGTCCCGATGAGCCCTTCTCTATCTGCACTGCCAAAATGCATGAAGACGGCACTGGCTAAAAATAAAAATCAAAGGGAAAGATGAGGTGAAAACAGAAACCCATGGAGGGCGGCATGAGGAGAGGCAAATAACAGGAAGTGGAAGGATGTGCACTGGGATATGGAGGATAAAGAGTCTGAAATGATGGATGAGAATGCTCACACGTCCATGTAAACACACTCATACACATGTGATATTCAGGCCATGATAACATGCTTTTTTCTCCCACATTTCCCAGGAAAAGAGAGGGAGATAGGTAGCAGTCTAAAGGAGAAGAGAAGACAGAATCTGAATTCTTCTCTATCCATTCTGAATTAATCCTTTAACAAGGATAATAGTTAAAAGGATCCTCTGTGATCGATTCTTTCCTATATACTGGGTATGTCGATATCACGGGTGGCCATGGGGAGAAAAGAAGCCTGGTTAAAATTGGCATTATTTTTGTGTTCTCTGTAGTTTCATTTTTCAATTGTGTTAAGTTGAAGGAGTTAAATCTCCTACAAAGCTTTATTTGTGTGGCACATGGAACTGCCGACTATGTAGAGTGCTCCAAATATACTGTTTTTTATTTGGGTTTAGATAATGCCTTAGAAGGCGTCCTCCAATGGAGGAAGGAGACCGCAAGGCAGAGCTTGTGTTCCTGTACTAAAAGAAGACAAAGCCTCTTATCAGAAGCACAGAGACACAATGGGCCCCCACACATTTGTTCTGAGGGAGATAAGGGTCCATATTGATCACTAAGAGGTCAAGTGGCCAATCACCTCCTCTCATGACAAAGCCAATCAGAGAGATGGGGAGCGGCCCATCAATCAACGCATCTCATCACCGCCCTCAACACTCAATTTCCTCTCTCTGTACTCTGCATTCTTTTAAGCTTCTTGCTCTCTTCTCAGAAGTCCTTCAGCAGGCCTAAAAATATGCCACCTCCCACTGTTCTCTATCGGTTTGGTGTTTCCGTGGATGTGTACGCTAGTGGAGAGATAATGAACAGTCGAAGGGGTGGGGAGATTTATGCCTGTTTGTGATGGAGAAGCAGTGTGCCGGTTAAGCCACCGGAGCAGGGAACACCGCACGGAACGCCAGGAATGACCGGTGTCATGGATATGACTTATCACTGCCATTCCTACCGTATGACGACAGCCCGACGTAAATGATGGCAAAATGAGGGAGGAATGTTAAACGAAAGCAGATCTGAGGTCAGGCTACTTTCAGAGCTTGAAATTTTTAATGCTTGCCTCAACCATGACCGCTCCAGAAGAGAGATAAGCTTCTTGGAAACACAAAAGAGAAGAAATGTGAAGCAAAGGTTGGACAAAATACTGTGGGGATGGACAAATAAATGGATGAGAAATTTTTTTTTTTCAAAATAGTGATCTTTTTATCTTATATTTTTTATCTCAGAGCAAGTCTGTGAAAAGAATATAATTGATTTAATACAGCATCGTTAGGTCCCCAATGAAGGATGGATGGTTGGAGGGATGTATGAATGGATAGATGGATGAATGTAGAGATATATGAATGGATGGACAGATAGAGAGGCGGCTGGGTGGAGAGATATATCAATAGATGGACAGAGAGATGGATGGGCGGACAAAGATGTGAATGGATGATAGAGGGATAAATGAACGGATGGTGAGAGATTGATTGATGGCCAGAGAGATATGTCTATAGTGGATGGATGGAAAAAATATGGATGGATGGATGGATGGATGAATGATGGATGGATGAATGAATGACTGGATGGATGGCCAGAGAGATATATGTGTATAGGTTGGTGGATTGATGAAAAAAGAGATGGATTGATGAATGAATGACTGGATGGATGGATTGATTGATGAAGAGATATATGTTTGGATGGATGGATGGCCAGAGAGATATGCGTGTATAAGTAGGTGGATGGATGGATAAATGAATGATGGATGGATGGATGAATGAATGACTGGATGGATGGGTGGCCAGAGAGATATACGTGTGGATGGAAAAAGAGATGGACTGATGAATGGATGGATTGATAAAGAGATATATGAATGGATGGATGGATGAAAAGATATATGGATGGATGGATGGCCAGAGAGATAGGCGTGTATAAGTAGGTGGATGGATGGAAAAAGAGATGGATGGATAAATGAATGATGGATGGATGAATGAATGACTGGATGGATGGGTGGCCAGAGAGATATACATGTGGATGGAAAAAGAGATGGACTGATGAATGGATGGATTGATAAAGAGATATATGGATGGATGGATGGATGGCCAGAGAGATAGGCGTGTATAAGTAGGTGGATGGATGGAAAAAGAGATGGATGGATAAATGAATGAATGATGGATGGATGGATGAATGACTGGATGGATGGATGGATTGATTGTTGAAGATATATATGGATGGATGGATAGATGGATGACCAGAGAGATAGGTGTGTATAAGTAGGTGGATGGAAAAAGATTTGGATGGATAAATAAATGATGGATGGATGGATGGGTAGAAAGATCTATATGTAAAGTAATGGTTGGTGAATAGATGGATGGATGGATGAATGAATGGATGTAAAGATAGATGATAGAAGACCAAACCCAAAATCACAGGGCTGCTTTTAGAGCAAAAACATCATTATCATTACTAGATTTTTTTTCCATTACACAGACTCATATCTGCAATATCTAAGCTTAAATACAAATGTCCATTTCTTTAACACTTCAATATTCATGGACTGCTGATTTGAAGGAGAGGAATTTAGAGCACACCATTAGCAGGAAGAGAAGAGTTCAGAGAACGCTATCAGCCGAATCCATCAGTACTAAGTCCTACCTGATACTGCCTAATCTAGCACATAAAAATAAAATACAGGCCAGCCGCGTTAAACAAACTGAGCGTTGGAGGAGCCCCAGCACATTAAAAAAATAAAAATAACCCTAACTCTCCATCATTCCCTGGCCCGGAGCCACAGCCCGGCTTTTCTAGGCCCTTTTTCCAGGGAAATGTGTGTGTATGTGCTGTAGGAGAGAGAGAAATATGGTGTCAGCTCTGCATTCTGTGTGTGTGTGTGTCATGGAGGAGACGTGGGGAGAAATATGGTGTCCGTTCACCGTTCATTGCCACCACGGGGCACGGAGGACCTTCAGCAGCTGCTTTTACTGGCCTAAAAAAGAGAGATGCATCCTCTGCTTCTGGAGTTGGTACGGGAGCGCTGGTTAAAACGGAGAGTTATAGAGGACGTCTGTGCTGAACATCCTCTCTGGATGGGCACTATGAAAAATTAAAGAAAGATCTACAGCTTTGCGCCTTTAAAGCTAATATTGATTCACCAGAAGCTATAAATTCCGGTGTGTAAGCAATCTGAAAATATGGGTTTTGTACTTCCTGAACACAGTAATAGTTGTATTAATCTTGTATTATACAAAATAGCAGTGCTTGAGTGACTGCGAGCGGATTCACAAGAGAGACAAAACTGGAACAAGTGAGACACCTGGAAACAGATGCTGAATTCTATCTGGCAAAAGGGCTTCCTAGACACCAAATGTGAATTTAAAAGCCTGCAGTCAGAGTGAAGATCATCGGGGAACAAGCTAGTGTGTGTCAGTAGGGGGAGTGTAATAACACAAGCTCTTTTAAATGAGCATCTTCATCACTGATATGTGTTTTTTTTTTGTTGAGTATTTTAATGAGAAATTATTTGAATAAGCACAGCATTGTCTTTACTAAAGAAACTATATTTAAAGACTATTGTTTTATGTTTTTGAGGAGCGGAGAAGAGAGTCATACCCAGTACTGTCCTAAATAGCCTGTGTGTAGCGTTTCATCTATAATCACATGAGATTTTGGTCAAATGACAGTAAAAACTTAACGCCCACATAGCTACAGTAAACTTTATAACCTGTGTGTCGATGAAAACAATCCGATGCATTGAATGATGGACAAAACACACAATTCTTGAAAATTCTCCTGTCTAAAACTTTGTAACTCCATTTAAGCTTGATCTTAGGAAAATATTAATAATATAAATGACAGACGCAATTGTCTGAACATACAGTATATAAAGCCACAGTATCAACTTTGACAACACAGTGTTTAATTATTTTTTTTACAGTGTTTTTTCCATTTCCTGAAAAGTAGTGTTTTTGGAGATACAAGGTTTCCGTCCGACAGTGACAATTTGTCACTAGCGATCACACATTTTTCATGATCAGTGTAGATAACGAAAAAAAAAAGTAATGCAATGTAATACTGAAAGAAATTCTGGGAGCCAAAGTCTAAAATAATAAATAAAACAATAAAAAATAAATAAAAATCAGAAAATAAAATAAATAAAATAAATAAATAATATTTTTTCTAATTTTTCTGATATATATATATATATAAAAATCAGAAAATAAAATAAAAAACAACAACAAACAACAAAATAATTTATAAAACAAAACAAAAAAATGTTATACAAAAAAATTTAATAACGCATTATATTCTCATAATTAATTTTTAATAAAAAAAAATCCTCACTAGTTATCTCAGACGTTTAAAGGGATAGTTCACCCAAAAATGAAAATTAGCCCATGATTTACTCACCCTCAAGTCATCCTAGGTGTATATGACATTCTTCTTTCAGACGAATACAATCAGAGTTATATTAAAAAAGTCCTGGCTAATCCAAGCTTTATAATGGCATTGATTGTTGTTCTGTTTTTGAAGTTCATAAAAAAAAAAAACTTACGGAAAAAGTGTAGTGCCTCTCGCAGTTCAAAATGCTAACGCTACGTCTGACGAGCGTAGCTGGTGTGTAATGTCGTGAGACGTAGCGTAAGCATTTAGAACTGCTAGAGGTGCTACACTTTTCCCATAAATTGAATACGGAAGGCGATCGGCCGGAAGCTAGATCATTTACTTTATAAAGTTTTAAATATGGATATTTTTCTTACACAAACGCATCGCTTCGCTTCAGAAGGCCTTTATTAAGCCCTGGAGCCGTGTGGAGCAGTTATATGATGGATAGATGCACTTTTATGGACTTCAAAAACAACAATTCACTGTCATTATAAAGCTTGGATTAGCCAGGACTTTTTTAATATAACTCCAATTTTATTCGTCTGAAAGAAGAATGTCATATACACCTAGGATGACTTGAGGGTGAGTAAATCATGGGATCATTTTCATTTTCATTTTAACCTGCACTGTGTAAAAAAAAAAAAAAAAGTCTGAGACCACTAGTGAAGATCTAAAATAATAAATAAAATAATCAGATGTAATCAGAAGTAAATATAAAACAAAGTAATAAAATAACAAATTATTTAAAAAAAAACCTGCACCTCAAAACATGCAAATAATTCAATCTGGCTCACTGTAATGTTTATCAATGGATACTGATCTCAAAATAGCCAAATATTGTAAGGCTTGAACTAATAAATATATAGTTCTAATTAAACACCAAAAAAGACATAAGATTTCAGTAAATGAAGACAGAGAAAAAAAGATGTGGAAATGAGACATGTGCTATGTGTTGACCCCTGCTCCTCCATAGCACCCCTACTCTTATCAGCTGTTCTAAAGGCTGACAGGCCGACCTTAATTAGTGCTGATAGCAGCACACCGAAAGGGTGGCCAGCACATCCCTGAACCAAACACACACACACACACCACTCTCCGCAGCCTCCTCTGGGGAACATACACACGCCTGGACTGACAGCACCCAGCCATCTGGATCACATCAGCTGGAGAGCGAGAGATAGAGAGAAAGAGAGAGAGCAAAGTAATCTCCAAACCCTAAGAGGAGAACGTAACTCTTGCTGAACTTTGCGCAGGGTTGATGTCGAGTTTATGGAATTTACCATCATGATCTATAAATTTCAGATTTCATAAACATTTTCTTAAAGATCCCATGCAATAAGAATTAGAGTTTGTGTGTTATATAAAATGTTAGTGTAGTCCTCACGTTGGCAAAGTAAACACAATTAATCAGATATACCATTTAAAAGTAAAAATGAATCAAATTATTGAGGACTCATTTTGCACATAAAGAAAATAATAAAAATGTCATCAAATTAAAGTAAATAAAATGAAAAGAAATACAATTATATTCACTTAAATAAAAAATTAAGTCAACTAAAATAATAAAATGAACTAAAAATAAAATAATATAATTAATATAATAAAAAAATTATATAATATAAATAAAATGGATGATGCAGATACTGGTCATTTTTCACAATTGTATGCGTCAATTAAAAAAAAAAAAAAAAAAAAAAATTGTAATGTGATTGTCAGTCAGCTGTTTGAAACCATTATGGGAACACCTAATACCATAAAAATTAAATAAAATAATACATAAAAAAAAATCATAAAAAATAAAATAAACGAAATAAAACTAAAATGCTGTATGTAGAGATATTTTTTCTGTAATAGTATAAAATAATGGTATGAAATAAATACACATTAAAAAAAATATATATATTTTACCATGGTATAACATCCATATAGCATGTTATTACCATGGTAAATGCCCAAAACGTAATTTTATCAAGGTAACCCAGGTGTACAAGATATACTATTAAATGTATAAAAAATACATTATAGTATATTTGTATTGTACTAAAAACATGTTCAAGTACATTTTAAATGCATTTAATAGTACATATTTTTCAACTAGCAAAAATGCCCAGCATACTTTTAACATTGTTCTGCATCAAAATAAAATGGTCATGGTATTAGTGTAGTACATGCCCAAAAACATGGTAATACCATGGTACTTCATTGAACCACAGGAGGGGGAAGTGGAATAGAGGGAAGTAAACATACTGTACTTCACAGCATCCTGTATTTACACTCTCAAACTTTATACACAAAATCCTTGTGCCAGGAAGAAAGTCCAACAAACAAAACCAGACTAGAGTAGTTAGATAGACACGCACAGTGATGCGGCAGTGGACTCGACAGACAGCCGGAGCAGGTGGTGGAAGATGGGAAAAGCCGGTCAAGCCATGACCACTTCAGACACGCTACGCAGAGCGTGACCGGAAAAATGCACCTCTCCGCAGACCGCCCTGGCTCACCGGAGTCCGTTCAAAATCCCTGTTACCTGGGAAACGCAGGGAAAGTTGCAGTGAGCAACACAGCTGGGGCCTCTAAACAAAACCAGGGAGGAAAACGAGGGAGGAGGGCAGAACTTGCTTTCTGGGAAATGAAGCTCGTCAAGGAGTGGCACCTGCGGAAACCATTATTAAAACAGATGGAATCAGGGGAGAAAGATGCGTTTAGACTGAGAGCCGAGGGACGCACAGACACAGGAACACAGAGGCTTACCACTGGACACCAAACGAGGGATTACGCCTGTCAATGTGACATACAGCTCTAAAGCCGCGCTCTCACTGCAGCAGGCCAGTCACTGCAGCTTAGACATATTCCATGTTCCCCCTCGTGACACGTCTACAACGTAGATGGTTTAAAAACGCAAGCGTGGATTACCCAGATATGTTCTGCAGCTTCTGGACAGTTCATGGTTTTTCATTGTGACTAATGTGGCCATGACAACGCTTATGAATTATCGCGCAAGTGAAGCTCTCTGTTGTTTCGTTACGTGTTTGCTGAGAGATTTCTGCTCAGACATGAGGAGGCCATGAAGGGCCTGACCTCTGCATCCTGTCAGATTTTCCACCAGTCGATGAGTATAAAGCAAGACCTGATTTGACCCCAATCTCTTTGTAGAGGGGTGGTGTGGCATATTAGTTATAGATCTGAGTAGGCAAATTACTGGGCTAAAAGTAGTAGTAATTTACCTGGGGTGAATTGCAGAATATACTGCATAAAATACATCTGATATCATTTTTAATGATTGATCTGTTTTTTAAAGCATCATTAAATAAAATAAAAAAATAGCAGTAGACTATGAATTTATATTAAATAATTTTGCCTATAGGTTATGATGAATAATGTTAAAAAAATTAAATCATACATACAGTACACTGTCGTTCAAAAGTTTAAGTACTTTTATTCAGCAAGGATGCATTAAATTGATTAAAAGTGATGATATAGGCATTTACATTGTTACAAATGATTTCTATTTAATCAAAGAATCCTGAAAAAGTAGCATAACTGTTTTCAATAACAACAACAACAACAACAACAACAACATGTTTCTTAAGCACTAAATCAGCATATTAAAATTATTCTGAAGAATCATGTGACACTGAAGACTGGAGCAATGCTGCTGAAAACTCAGCTTTTCCAACCCATAAAGATATTACATTTGAAATATATTCACATACAAAAGAGTTACTTTAAACTGTAATAATATTTCACAATATTACTGTTTTTACAGTATTTTTGATCAAATAAATGCAGCCTTGTTGAGCATAAGAGACCTCATTTTTTTGAATGAGAGTGTATATACAGTACACGCTTACTACTGTCAGTGTAAAGTTACTCTTTATGGCTTCCACTATCTTTAAACTCATCCCATCTGCCATAAACTGTAGCTGTCAGAGCATCACAGACAGAAATCGCCACTCAGCGTCCCGAGTTTCCATGCATGTGTGTGCCTGCGTCTGTGTTTAAGGAAGGAAATGTTCATCTCAAGGTCAGTCGCTGTAAATCTCACCTACTTCAAACATGGCTTGGTGCAGACAAACTGCACTGTCTGTTTCTCAGGTCTAAGTCTGGGGAGAGGGCAGTCTGTAACAGACTCAAGGCCTCCAAACTGAAGAACGTGTTCCAGAAGTTTCTCCACAAACAGGCCTGGCAGGACAACTCCGCCTGTGGGGAACCCAGGAACCATGGAGTCGTGTGTGGTCATCTTTATAACACACACACGCATTCAAATCGGTTGTACCGCAGCACAGACAGAGCAAGTTTTTTCCGTTCTTGTAGATAAAAAAAGACCAAAAGATCAGACCAAAACCGGTTGGCGGGAAGCTAGTTTAAGGGTCTGGTTACGTCATATGGTGGATGGATGAAAAGGTGGTTTCATAAATGGGGCCATTTATTGGATCGACAAAGACAGGAGGGGTGTATAGAGTAAGGCTACCACAGACCAAAATGAAGTACCCTCAACCCCCACTGGCCACAGCCCAATTACCAACACCACACCACACCACACTGAATGCAATAAAACAACTCGAGACCCACAGCTACCAAGCCTGGGCCATCCTTAACCAAAAAGACAAACTCAGCTCAATAAACATGAACCTGAAATCCTGATAAACTTCACGGTTGTCGGGAAGAATGAATGGACAAAGTGGCTCCGCAGGGGCCAGTGATATTTCTGCCGGTGTAAGACACTTCTTTGTGTCCGCGCAGCACTGCATCTGGGTTGGTTATTTCACTAGAGATGGCAGTCTTTCATATCCTTCAGTCTCAATGAGCCCCCGATGAGTTGAACGCATCTGTGGGTGTAATTCGCCTCTCTCAGTCCAGGACCACCCTGCTCCTATCTTCTCCTTGCCCTCTTTAACCTGCCTGTCATAAACGGGCACTTATATACATATTTTATACATATATACACACGCTGCACACTAAAACAAGACACATTTTATCCTCTCTAAGTAGAGATAAAATGAATATTGATCATCTCTGAATTCTCACAATCCATATAGGCCTTTCTGTATCGCAGTCATATTATACACTATATCATTTGGTATAATTAAAATAGACAATTACATATACTCATTTTTTCAAAATTCTTCAAAATTGAAGATCACACTCATGTAGCTTCCTCTCAAACTGCTTTAAATACAGAAGCTGTTGTGTTTCTCTATACACAAATTTTCATTCATTTTTATAATATTTATATATAATATTTTATTATAAGGTTTGGGTTCAGTAAGAAAGAAATTAACACTTGGTAACATTTACAATAAGGTATCATTTGTTAACATTATTTAATGTATTAACTAACATGAACTAACAACGAGCAATACATTTGTTGCAGTATTTATTGATTTTTATTAATGTTAGGTAATAAAAACCCAGCTGTTCATTGTCTGTTAATGTTAGTTCATGATGCACTGACTAATGTTAACCAATATATTATTACAACTTTTGATTTGAATAATGCATTAGTAAATGCTGAAACATCAACTAAGATAAATAAATGCTGTAAAAGTATTCTTATTTCATGTTAACTAATGAAACCCTGTAAAGTGTTACATAATACTTTTATTCAGCAAGAATGCAAAAGATTTATATTTAAAATACATTGTTATTTTGAAATTTCTATTCATCAAAGAATCATGAAAAAATATCAGTTTCCACAAAAATTTTGCAGCACAAACGTTTTCACAATAATAAGAAATGTTTCTTGAGCACCATATCAGCATATTAAAATTATTTCCGAAGAATCATGTGCTTTTATCTACTAATAATTCAGCTTATATTTTAAAATACAGTAATATATAAAAAATTTTGGTCAAGTAAACACAGAGGATAAGAGATAGTTAAACGTATATTAAAATTATAATTTCATTTTTGATATTATATATATATATATATATATATATAAAGTATCATGAATATATATATATATATATGCTGACCCCACATTTTTGAATGGTAATGTATATAAATTCTTAATTTGAAAATGTTCCAAAATGTTTTCCAAAAAACAACATGATGGTCTAATTTGTATGGATCCCTTAAATGGTATATCTGACCAAATATCTATCTGCTGTGCATCCAAGAAATGGATGATACTGGATTGAAAGATAAGAATAGCTGATTACAAAAAGGAGAAGGAAAAGCATCAGGGTAATCAGGCATTGGTGAGAATGCCGATAGAGCTTAACCCCAGAGCCACAGTCATAATCCCCTTCAGATCCAGCCATGAAGATTCAAACAGTCAGGCCAGTGATGACAGAGCAAAACCACCACACCTGCCAGGCCCTCGCTGACGGCTTCTTTTCTCTCCCTCTTTCACTTGTTTTCTTTCCCCACCCTCTATTTTCCCGCTCTCCTCTTTGAGGGGGCTACAGCTGTCCGGTCTCTCCGACGGTGGACAGGAGGAATTTTTCCGCTCTCCAGACCGCATGTCATGATGTCACCCGTGTGGCGACACGGAGTGAGGCTGAACAGATGGTTTGGAGCACGCTCAGACCGAGCGACCCATGGCAGCTCCGCTCAGCAGCTCTGATAAACGGGGCCAAGCCACCTCTGAGCCGAGCAGCTTCAAAAAACACTTAAAAGCCCTTTATCACCCCAGCAATCGAATCCCTTGATCCCCTAAAACAGAACCTGTAGCTGCCTGCATTCTGCTTTACAACAGGGGGAAAACTCACCCTCTAAATCATAACAGCCCACTTTCCAGGCCTTTCCTTTATCTGACCCAATGATGGGTGCTCTGATACTTCTAATGGCTCCCAGTCAAAGGCAAACACCGGAGTGTGTTTTCTCAGTGATAGGAATCGGATAGCAGCAGACTTCTAAGTCGTCTGCTGAGGTGCTGCGGCGGCCTTCCAAATAGTTTCTATATCTGCTCCGTAAATCACCGCTGTGAGGATCATTGTTTGTCAAAATGTTTGATTTCGGCCAATTTTCCAAAGGTACAGTAGCCTGCTGTGTCTGGAGTTGCTTTGACGCCACTCCTGAACCTTTGAAGTATCTTAAAATGCTGCCTTGAAATACACAATGTTGGATATTATCTCTAAACCGCCCACATGTACTCATTCATTGCGCATTCATTCGGCTTCTTAAATCAAAATGTAATAAAACTGCCTAAAAAACCAAATACGTAATTATAGCTCTGATTTCCACCCCTTTGCTTTATATTGTGTCTTAAAGGAATAATTCACCTGAAAATTAAAGTTCTGTCATGATTTACTCACCCTCATATCAATCCAAACCTGCATGACACAAAAGTGGGTTACATGATATTTTGCAAAACTTCTGAAGAACAACTGTTTTTGTCCATACAATGAAAGTCAATGGCGTCCAAAACAACATTGGAAATATTTTTATATTTTATAAAATTTTTAATTTTGGGGTAAACCATCTTATACTCTAAAATTAAAATATTCGACTCATTTTCAGATACCAGAACTAGCCTTAGTAGCCATGTCGATTTTGAAATATTTTTTAAAATATTTGTATAATTTTGGGGTAAATTTGTGGGAACTTGCAGCACCAAAATAACAAACAAACAAACAAACAAACAAACAAACAAGCAAACAAATAAATAAATAAAGCCTTATTTTCAGACATTTTTTGAACTATTTTAATATTTTTTTAACTTGTGGGAACTTATTGCAAAAAAAAAAAAAAAATTGCCTCATTCTCAGATATTTTTAAAACAACTTTATATTTTAACATTTTTTAAGTAAACTATGCATTTAACTTGTGGGAACATATAGCACAAAAAAAATCTAGCCTCATTCTCAGATATTTTTTTAAATTATTTTGGGGTAAACTATCCCATTAACTTGTGGGAACACACAGCACCAAAAAACAAAAGAAAAAATATAATAAAATAACTAGCCTCCCTCTCAGACAACAGCACTCACCATTAGTAGCTGAATGGAAGACAGGGGGAGGGTTAAGGACCGTTTCCCGCACTTTACAAGAGATTTAAGTTTAGTCCACTGCCAAGAGCATTCTGGGAGGCAGACATACACAATCATACCATGTTAGCGACAGACAAGCTGCCATGCCCGATTGGGGTGGTACAGGATGGAGACACAGCACTTGGCACCAGCCTGGTCAACCACATTACAGATGCCAATAAACGCCCGGCGCGGTCGCCCACCACCGCCTGCCCCCTTTTTAACAGGTTGGACCTGGACAACACCAGCGCGGTCCGCGCCAGCTCTTATAACACCACTTTACGATGTTTTTATTTGCCTTTCTGCTGTTTATTTTATACCTTTAATTAGGGCCGGGTTTCAGTCTAAAGGCTTAACTCTGGAAAGCTGAGGTTTTAACGTGTCCCACTGCACTTGTGTTAGCGTTGAGCAATCGAGCTGCGTTTCTCCAGCGCTCGGAGAGAAGGATTTAAAGCATGTCAGAGCAGCACACATGCACACAAAAAGCCTTAAATTATCCAATATTATAAACATGCTGAAGGGAAAAAAATGACACAGGCTGGGCGTTTACAAAATGAATCGCATTAAACCTTGGCTTGTTTTGCGGCAATCTGTCGGATTTCACCATCAAGTCCCCAAGCAGCACTTTTTAGTGCATGATACCCCCTCTGGGTTCTGATCATCTCTCTCAGACTGCCGTGCATGTGATTTGGCCTTATGCAAGACTATGTGATCTGATTCATAATGCATTATGATGGACGGACAATTCACACCGAGACGTTCGTAGTGCTACAGGGGGCAGGAAGAGGTCAGGCGGGCCTCAAATTACCAACAAAATCTGTCCTCTTTGCTATTCCACCAGCTCACGCTCAAGACGTCTATCAAATGAGCCAGATGTGGCCACACAGCATCAGTCATGAGCGCCCGGTGGCTAAAATGTCCCACGAGTCCTACCGCTTACGTGTTTACATACAACCTGACAGCTGGGGTGTGGAGGGGAATCTTTCCTAACAGGCTACGGGATGTCTGTGGGCAAACAGAGGAAAGAGATACTTGACCCTCATCTACAAATGGAGAAATAAGTACCACGGGAGACACAAGGCTTCACCTGTGAGGCAGATAATGGGTTGTGACTTTGACAGCAGAGGTCTCATGTACGTATCCATTAAGAATGGGTTGCGCAGTATGGAGGAGCTAGTCAGTGCCAGAGAAGTTCAGAACGGGCCTGTCACGGCCAGCGGCCCCCCTTAGCCCTGCTATTCCTCCTGCTCCACAAACCTCAGTTTCCTGGGCCCCTAACAAGTCCCAGCTGTGCCTGTAAGAGCTGACAAAACACACTCTTCCACACTCTCTCAAATATACACACAGACATGCACACACTCACATTTAGTGGATGCAAAAGCCACTGTGTAAAACATACTTTGTGTCTGCCCCGGGAAGGAAAAAAAAATACAAAAGACAAAACGGCTCCCTCTTTCCCTACATCTATCTCCGGCCCCTGCCTTTTACCCTCACCAGCGCTGACAAGCTGCGTTAGCTGCCCTGCGTCCTACCCGGCATGCCGTGCTGCTGGGGTCTCAGAGTACGAGGCGGGCAGACCGTACAGTACGTAGCATTGGGAGTCAAGTTTCACCTCTCAGCAGGGAGCGGTCTGGATCCTTCCTTCCAGAAAACCGCTGTTCTACAGGACCTGCTTTACATGGAAATCTATACAGGCCTTTTTACATTCAGTTACATGTGTATGCGTGCGTGTGTGTGTAAATGAGTGAAGGATAAGGAGGAAAATTAAAAAAGTATTTGGTAACACTATTTTAGGGTTCAAATCTCGCTATTAACTAGTTGCTTTTTAGCATGCCCCAGTTGAAAAAGAAGTACTATTAAATGTGTAAAAAATGTATTATAGTATAATTGTATTGTACTAAAAACATATTCAAGTAGATTTTTAATGCATTTAATAGTACGTATTTTTCACCTGGGGCACATTACTATGATATTTGCTGTTTATTAGTACTTATAAAGCACATATTAATGCCTTATTCTGCATGACCTTATTCTACATCACTTAATCCTACTCCTAATGAATAATCCTAATCCTAAATTTACTAAACTACCTTACTAACTATTAATAAGCGGTAAATTGGGAGTCTATTGATGCAAACGTCGTAGTGAATATGTATTCCCCACACTAAAGTGTTACCTATTTTATACCTATTTAATATACAAACAGCCATCTACTGATTACACACACACACACACACCCCAGATCCTTGTTTGAAAACAAATAATATAAATAATATAATACATCTATTTATTTGATATACAAGGAAATAAAAAAAAATATATGTACAAAACATAAGACGCGTACCAATTCGCGTACTTATGCACTATTCTATGACGTTTTGTAGTATAAATAGCGTGAGTAGTGTGTTCACATTTAAAATTCCTAAAAGAAAAAGTGCACTTTAAATACACGGATGATGCACTAAATTAACCGAAAAAACTTGAACGCTAACCGAAAGTGTGGAATGTTGGACACTTCATGCACTCGACTGTCACAGCTGTAATTATGTAACGGAGGGGGAGGGGCTATCAGACTCCAATGCTGAATGACAAAACAACCATGTAAAATTCATACACTACACAGTGGTACATAGTGCATAAGTACATAGTGTATAAGTGCGTCATTTGGGACACAACTATATATTGGACAATGCGCATCAGATTCCCCCATTTTTTGTCTGCCAGAATAAAAATTATAAATCTAAATCAAAGCACCTCCCCTTATTAAGCCACATGATTTAAGGCATCATTCACAGTTGTACCACAAACAGTACAGGATGAATTGCCTGCCAAAGTTTAATATTTACAATTAGGGCTTTGTTCAAATCCCCAAATATGAGCATGCAAACACCACAACGACAAAATAACCAACCACAATGTAAATCTTTCCACGATGCTCTTTAAGAGGTGGAAAAATACACACTAGTCGGTGTCATGTTTGCTGCAGATAAGACAACAGAGGAAACGCAGGCAGAAAACGTACAATGATTACTCATATGTCCCTAGAGTCGGGGCGATAGGCGCAGACCCCTCATAGGTGTGGTGCACTTTGTGTGTGTGCATGTAATTCTTTAACCATCCAAAGAAAAACACAGAAAGAGGCCACGGCATAGTGTGACGGACAGGCTGGGTGTGGAGGGTAGTTGGTGTGGGGGCACCCGTGACAGACAGAGATTAATGAGAGCCCAAACCCCCCTCAAATCTCCCACCTCTACCCCTCCAACAAACCATAATGCCTGCTAATCACCTGGGTGTCAGCTCCTATTGTTGAGACGACTGCAGTTCTGCTTACACGCACACACACACACACAGGTCTCACACCCCATCTGCCTGATTGAGTCTGCTGCTCATGGCTCTGCATAATCTGCCACTTATAACTAACTCTAGTGTTTTGTTCAGTGAAAGAAACCTGTTTTTTGTGTTTCTAGAAAAGATGAGTGAAAGGAAGCTATACTTCCTAACCGGTGTGCTAACTGGATGAGAGAAAGAAAGAGAACAAAGCGAGTGATAAAAAGACAGAAACAAAGGCCGACAGATATCAGAAGTGCTGCTGTCACGCCGGCACAGAATGAAGCAGAACAGCGACTCGTCAATCAATGTCATGCGGAGGACGTCCTCAGACAGTCTTAAGCACATTCCTGTCATCAGGCGTCCCCCTGGGACAGCCGCCGTGACACTGTCATTCAGGGGTCAATAACGTGCGCTCGCTTGACTTAAGTGCTGAAATTGGACAAGAGTGAATGTGAGGACCACCACTGGAGTAGATACAAGACACTTGAGACAGCACTGCTGTATTTTCAAGCTAATGATTAAAGTTTGTGTGAGCATACGAATCACAGTATAATGGAGGGAAAGTAAAACTGCAGATCTGTATGTAACAATTGTAAAATGTAAAACATGTTAACAATCTAAAATTCATTTTATTAATCTAATAATATGGATAGATAGTATATCGTGTATACATGCATATATACAAATACATATAATTTTTTTTAATTATTAGCATTGGTTCGATTAGGCCACACATAAATCATTTCTATGCTGGATAATGGTCATGGAAAACTAAAATTAACAGTTTTGGCAAACACTTACGAATGTGAATAAAATCCTGATGCCAAATATAATCAAGCAAACACCACTATAATCAAAATAACCAAATACACAAATAAATAAAATAAAAAAAGCCAAAACCAGCATTTAATTATCCAGCACAACTTTTGTTTCATATTACCACATTCTACTCTTAAATTTAAACAGTTCTTAGTTTAGGAATGACAGGGAAAATGTATTTTAATACCACATTACTGTTTATAATATCATAAATTCAATGAATTCAAAACAAATGCTCTTTTTAGGCTAAGGAATAAAAAACATGATAATGAAAAAAAACATGAAGGAAAATTTGATTCTGTGTGTTTGTGCTGTATGCAAAAAAACTCTAATATAATAAAAGTTAATTAAATATAAATATGGCAAAACAATATTGGCCATCATTATCAATTATCAGATGCAAAATATTTTAAAATAATTATCACATCGATCTAAATTCATTTCTATTTATCACTTCAAAGTAACATCTCAGAGAAAATGAAAACAAATGCAGAAACAGACAGGCAACCAGGCACACAAGCTTCATTTATGACTCAAATAGTGCAGAGTTTGGGGATCTGGTGCTGAAGTAGGGCCCCTGAGGGCCATATTTCTGGACCCAGCAGGGTGTACCAGCCATGGAGCGATTTACAGTGAGGAGTGAGGGTCTGGATCTCATCTTTAACCAACACTTCAGACACAGCTCCTGGGCCTCCCTGAGCCCAACAAGCACAGGGCAACATCGGGGGTTGGGCAAAAAGGGAGGGAGACAGCGAGGTTGGGTCCCACTTTGAAGTTTAAAAATAAAAACGGGGTTTGGGTGCAAGACAGAGAGACAAAGGTAAAGTAATCGATTCGGCTTTCAAAGTAAGCCTTTGACACACCTGGGCGTGTGAGGTTTCAAAGTCAAGCTTTTTTTCGGCTCGCTCTGAAGCGTTCAAGATGTTCGCTTAAAAGCAAGAAAGTCCCATAAGTACCAAGGCAAACTTTTTTTTTCTTGAGGCAGAACAAAAGCAGAGCAGAGGCAAGTCTCTCCATTCTATTCCTGCTGATGTTTGCTATCACAAGCTTCATCTTTAGAGCCACTCAGAGGAACTTTAAGAGGGCGAGCAGCTGCCGGGGAGGAAAATACTCTGGGCTGTGGACCACACAAGCAAAAAGAGAGAGAGAGAGAGAGAGAGAGAGAGAGAGAGGGATTGAGAGACGGAGAAAAGACAAGACAGCTCAGACTCCCTCACTCCACTCCAGCTGAAACAGATGACAAGACAGAGCGCACATATCAGCCTTTCCCCCCTCTAGCCATCCCGGCTAATCTTTTCCACATTCCCCTGCTCTCTTTTTTCACTTCTCTCCATTTCTTACCCCCATATCCCCCTCTCAGTGTCAGCGATGTTAATCTGCTGAAGGAGCTGAGCGCCTTTGACAGATGCCGGTATGGCGACAGCTACAGAGTGACTTGTGACAGGAGGCCCGCACTGTAACCGTGGCTCTCCTGTCAATCTAACCGGCAAAAGTTCTCCACAAAATCAGTGGAGAGAAAGAGAGGAAGGTTGAGGAGAGAGAGAGACATTTTTTCTCAGTAATAGGAGGTAGATTTTAACGAGCAAGATTCAAGCATCTGATACCATGATAACCATTTCCTGTCGAAAAATATGGACAACCTCAGGCTGAGGCAGCACTCTGCCATGACTGGCCTGTCAATCATTTTCTCTCTCCCACACACACACACACACACACTCGCTCACAAATAAATAAGCACTTGTGTTATTTGATAATTAAAACACATGTCTATCTTAGCTTCAAACATTTTGAGGGGGGTCTAACATACTTCCACAGCCTTCAGTAAGAAATATGTTCCTATTAACTCATATTACGCTAGATATTATTCATTACTTACAAATATAATTAAGGTGACCACTATTACAATAATTAACTTTGAATCTAAACAAATCAAAACTCTCCAAACGGCTTCGTCTTGCTTTAATAGGACACCAGATATTGTCATTTTTCATACGTTTTAACAGTTCATGGGACAATCATAGAGGAACCGTATAAGAAAAAATTCTAATGTTGAATTTATTGAAAAATGGGACAAACAATAAAATCATTTGAATTATTATAATTTATTATATTATTATAAAACCTTCAGAAATTATTCTAATATGATGATACATTTGTTATTATCATCAATGTTGAAAGCAGTCATGCTGCTTAATATTTTTGTGAAAACCATGATTCATTTTTTTCAGTATTCTTTGATAAATAGAAAGCAGCATTTATTTGATACGATATAGATTTTTTTGTAACATTATAAATGTCTTGACCTTTACGTAATTTTAATGTCTTTACTTGGTAAAAGTATCAATATCTTCTTCAAAAAAAAATCTCACAGACCCCTTTTGAATATATATATATATATTCAAAAGGGGTCTGTGAGATTTTTATATACACTTTATTTGTGAACAATTTCTGACCTTTAACGATGTCCCTGTGGGGAAGATTTCGCTAAACCTCAAAGTTTAGCTAAGTGAACCTACACAGACGCACACAGAGGGTAAGAGCTTAAGACTAAAAGTGCGAATCTATGAATTATATGTCGCCTGCTGAAAGCTTTTAGTGAGATAGTGTTCCATAAAGTTCCAGACACTGGAATTGAAAAGCTGAGAAGGCGGGTACAGAGTTGAGTCAGGAAATGGGTCAGACATCCAAGGACACCAAATAAATGATTCAGAGTCAGAGTTGGGAGAGGAGCTAACTGGACCAGACGTGGTCTTGGGGTCAGAGAAGGCGGCGTCACAAAATCACAACTTTTTGTTAGGAGTGAGAGCAAGCAAAGCACTTGACGCAAAGACAGAGAAACCCTGAACGCAGGCAAGTAGACTGATACAAATAGGGAATCATTGCAGTGCTGTCATGGAATGCAGCTTGTCCAATCAAATTAGAGAGCTGCTGTAAAAACCACAAACCCTACATGCAGCCTTCAACATCTTTTCACATCAAACAGAATCCTGAATGTGTTATTCAGTGACACCACTGTATATCTGCTTGCCCACATGTCTAATACCTAATTAAACAAGATGCAAAAACAGCAAGATGACCAACACGTTAAAGAAAATTAATGTTCCACATCGCAGATGACATCTCAAGATCTCAAATATTTGTAACAGATGGATAGGTCACACTTCATATTATATTAGGAGGTCTTTAACTACTAGACACATACAGCTGTTACTACATGCAGTATTTCTTTTTTTTTCTTTTTTATGTAAAAACATGTATATAGTTTAGTAAATAGCACTTAGGGACACTTACAGTGGTACTTCACCACTGGCAAAATGGGCTTTTAAATAAAACTTGGCTGCTTATACAGCATAAAAAGGCAGATTTTTGCTACATGAAAACAGAAAAAGAGAAAAGGGCTGTTGTCTTTCCTTTTGCCAAATAGTTAAGAAAACTTCAACACCTATAATGCACTGGATATGTTGTCGTTCAAGGCCACTCTAACCAGTCTATGGATACACTTGATGCTTGATTCAAATACCGCCTTGCTTTAGTAGGAAATACTTCTTAGCAAACTTTTAGCCATAATGGTATCGACTTGTTTTGCTCCTGGATGCAAGGATTCAAAGAGTAGCATTTAGCTGGAATTTGTTATTTTCGGTTTTCAGTGAAGGATCCAGTGCGTTGTAGGCAGTGGCTAAAGGCTGCAAAGAAATATAAATACTGCATAAAGAATGCTGCATGTTTGTAGTCAACATTTCAATCTGGATGACCACGAACACAGTGTTTTAAGCTGGGTGCACACCGTGCGGTTTTGTCCACGATTTGGCTGTCTGAAACAAATTTAGCAAATCCTAAAAGATTCCTCTGATCCTAGGCTAAAATCTGAAGTCTTTGATCGTTAGTTTGACATGTTTACCGGCAGCCGATTAATGACCGGTGTGATTAAATTTTATCTCAGACGAAATTCTGGCAGTGTCAGAAGATTTTGCGCACAGTCCTGCAGTGTGACTTCTCCTACGACGACCGTCAAATGATCGTTTTTCAAGACAAACCATGACCAAAATGAGCGCTAGAGATTTCTTTGTAGCCACCATTTCAATCCTGCGTGTATGCAGCTCACTGTCACCGAACGCGTCATCAATTGATGATATAAAACTCTGGACGAGTTTTCTTCTGTGCGTCCATTTTTAGCGTGCCTTGACCATCGTACAGTCTGAAATGAATGCCAACTTAGATCTTACAGTGTGACATGGCTTACAGTGGGGATCATGTTCGTACAGTCTACAATAAATAATATAAAATATAATATAATATAAAAACTATAATAAATCGCACAGTGTGCACCCGGCTTTAGGCAAAACGGAGAGGAAAAACAAAGAAATTCCCATCAGTTCCACCCAACTCCCTGAAGCAAACGGGTAAAAGAGCTGTTGCCATTGTGTTTCATTTTATAGTTTTTTACCATAATGCTGTTTAAAGTGTAAACAGAGGACAATACAATTTTCAGTGATAAACCAATACAATAACTGTTCTGTTAACAACCCTCTTCAGATCCGACAGTCTGTGGTCGGGGATGCAAAGATGCGAAAGTACAATCTGTAGTTTTTGACAAAAGCCCCGGAGATATCAGAATAAAAACAAATAAACACAAATTTCTCGGTTCAGGTAACACGGCGAACGAGTACACATTGTTAACACTACCGACATTGTAACAAAGCAAAGCGGGTTAAAAAAATCTGTGAAGTTACACTTTAATATGAAGAGGAACCAATGGATGGAAAGTAAATAAAGAAAATGTTTTAATTGAAACATCTTGATTGGACAAGAAAAAATATAAAAATGCCTGGAATTTAGTGTTTAATGTTTTTGTATTTTGTTATGCATGTTGTTGGAATATTGTTTTAATAGAAAGCACTTTGGCCAACTCGAGTTGTTTTTAAATGTGCTATACTAACTAAGTAACTAACTAACTAACTATAGAAATTGGCTGTGCAAATCCACTCAAACCAGTATTCACCCCATGTTCACTGCACTATGATGAAAGAAAATCACTAGAATAATTTCGGTCTTTAAAACTTGTGATATTTTATCCAGTATATTAAGCCACATGATGGAGACATGAAAATGTTTAACTGCTTAACTGGAATGACCCATAGGCACCCTTCCTGCAAATGTCTGATAATTGAATATCTCTCAGGAAACAAGCTCTTTTCGTTTGCTGGGATCATTTCTTTGCAAAATGATTGCCTGTCAGTTCTACTTTGCTTTTCTATTTTTTCAGTCGCTGCTCTCTTTAAGTCAATCTTTCTTTTTTCCTTCCCTTTTTAAAGAATAGATATTTAAGGACGATAATTGCTTGGCACGGGGAACGTATAATCAAGTGAAAAGGCAGCGTTTTTTTCCCTGTGCCTTTTTTGTGAAATCCGTTTTGTTAAGCAGAGATTATAGCTGAAAAAATTGGCAATACAAGAGCAATTAAAGTTAAAAAACACAGCATGGTATTTAAATGAATGGTTGACTGAAGAGTCCTGCGGGACTCGTTTTTTTACGGCTCAATTTTCTCGATTTCGATCTCTGTCCTTTTTACTTGAGATTTTAAAAGAGCGGGAAGAGTAAAATCAGGAAGAAACAAAGCCAGCGAGCGTTTTACAGTGTCTTGGAACGGAGAAAACATGCTGAGCTCAGAATTTTCTGATATTATATGCACAATTTCCCCGAAAGATCACACGGTATTGTAATTTTAGGGCAGCGAGAGCTGCAGCGTCTACATAATTTCTCCAAAACCTGAGCAGGAGAGGGAGGGCTGAGTGAAAAAGTGAGAGAGCGACAAACAAAGACACATGCACGTCAAATAACAAACCTTCACTGACTAAGCTTGATAAAAAAAAAGACATTTCTGCTTCACTGGGAAAGTTTTGCTGCATCACTCTTTGACACTGTTTTCCCAGCTGATTTCAAATTTACTCGGTTCAATCCACACCTTCAAAATTGATCTTAAATATTCCTGTCTGTCAAAACGCTCCGTCTCTAGTAATCGCCCATAATCATTAAGATCTAGGACATTTTGTAATGATCTCATAGACATAAACGATGTCAGTAATACCACAGAAAAAGGCAGATCTGCACATAACTATATGTGTGGAGTGACATTCAGCCCAGCCAGAGTCGAGTAGTTATTTTGAGGCTGCCCTGTTTGGCAGGCGTTTTATCGCCTGTAGTGTTCAGGCCCGTGTTGACGGCAGCACTTTATGTTGGTCGGGAGAGTTTTGGGGTGTTGTTCATGTTCAACATGCTCAAGTGAGTTTGCAGCACAACTACGGCCCATTAGCTACTCTTTATAAATATCCACACGTAATGAACAGCAAAAAAACAAACGGCATGCAAACAATGCTACAATTTGGAAAGTGTGAACCGCATTTCCTTCGGTGAGTAAATTGTCCAAGTTGTTCATCCATTTAACAAAACCAGGCAAACCGCTTCATCTCTGAAGTAATATATTATGTATGCATGGATGGATGTATCACACAATCCTAAATGTCCTAGAATGTACAAAAAAATCATCAGCGAGTGAGAGCGAGAGGAGTGATATAAGGGAAGGACGAGAGTGTTCTGATTTATCTCAGTGTAAAAATGGGGCATTGGTTTGAGATGCTCTTCATGCGCAGACACACCCACACACAGAGACGCACTCACACAGGCCCCCAGCACTGCGCAGATCCAATGGGGGTTCTGGCCATCGTTTTTCAGATAGCATGGCGTGGAGATGAAAGGTCTGGCGAGGCGGAGGGGGTGCGTGTCTCCTCTTTGTTGCAGACATGTGTTAACATTGTTGGGGATCAGCGGGCTGGACCGTGCACATGCCGATCATACCTCGGAGAAAAGCAGCGGAAAATGGGATCTTTAAGTATTCATGTGCTCAGATTCACACAGTGCTCAGGCCTCGGCAAGGGGGGCGCGGAACAGAGCGCAATTGAGGGGAATACGCCAACTGCCGATGAAGGAGAGAACAAAGGCATGGAGAGACAAAAGACATTCACGGTTGGAGGAACTAGACAAAGGGAGACTGAGCTGGAAAAAGCAGAGACAGAAAAGGATACAATTGGAGAGGAACAGAGAAGATAAAGAGGTGAATATAAGATATTAAGGAATGAGTGAGAAAAAAATTATCAAGGGTGGGAACAAGGGCATCAAATGAGTGAGGTTTTCACAGCCGGCCACCCACCTGCATCCCCCTCTTGACTAAAATAGACTGAGCCCTTTTCCAGGCCAGACACTAATCTTCACAGGTATTCCCAGGACTGGGACTGTGAACCAGACAGGGATGGTGCGGCAGGAGCAAAACCCCTTCAAACCTGCCTGTGCTTGAGAGACAGACAGGAACGAACGGTGGAGAAAGCTCATGATCAAAGCCTGTTCTATCATAAAAAGACAGAAGAGAAAAACAGGGATCCAAAGGTCAGAGACCAGACCACTAGTGAAAATTCTTCTGCTTTGCATTTTTCTCATTTAATACAATTACAGATTTTCATCAACATAAAATGTTCAATTTTCTATTATTTTCTTTTATAATTTAATTTTATTTAAAGGGATAGTTCACCCAAAAATGAAAACTTGATGTTTATCTGCTTATACCCAGGGCATCCAAGATGTAGGTGTCTTTGTTTCTTCAGTAGAACACAAATGAAGATTTTTAACTCCAACCGTTGCGGTCTGCCAGTCGTATAATGCATGTCAATGGCAACATTTTAGAGTATGAGAGCTATGAGAGTAAAAAAACATACACACACGAATCCATATTAAACCTTGCGGCTCAAGACGACACATTGATGTCTTAAGACACGAAACGATCGGTTTGTGCGAGAAACCGAACAGTATTTATATAAATTTGTTTTACCTTGAATGCGATCTATGTACAACAGCCTTCACTGCGCGCCATCACTTCCGGTAGATGAGGTCAAGTGTACACGATATGGCTTATCTCAATCGGATACATACGGCGGAAGTGATCTCTCACGCGTATCTCTACGCCATATCGTGTATTTTGACCTCATCTACCAGAAGTGATGGCGCGCTGAAAACTGATGTACATAGTGTTGTATTTGAGGTAAAAATTATATAAATACTGTTCGGTTTCTCGCACAAACCGATCGTTTAAATACCAGTAAATTGACTTGCGCAAACCTTAGTAAATCACCTTGCATGATTCATTTAAATACTCTCTTTACATAAATTTAGCATTCTAAAAAAATATCGATATGCAATAAGCTCAGCCGCAAAAATAACCCTGCGCACGCCTTTTCAGCACTAATTTTTTTAACGGCAAAAGGTTTTTGCACTGGTTGTTACTAAATCTTGCCCTAACAGTTTACAGGCAGTAGACCATTACGTTACACATTTACAATAACTTAGAACACCTAAGTGACCTTTCTATTAACTCCAGAAATTCACCTGCGTGAACATGCCATAGTCCATAATGTAAGAGGCCTAAGAGAGTGCTACAGGGAGACAGGAAGTACAGCTGACTGTCCTTGCAGTGCCAAACCATGTGTAACCATACGCCACCCCCCAGACGCGTTTGAGAACTTTTACATGCCTTGGTGGAAGAGTGAGGAAACTACTCACAGGACAATCTCATGCACTGAAAATGTCAGAAACTGTCAGTAGCAGTGTTCAGTTCGAAACAGGGTCAGACTATAATGCCTACAGAGCCAGATAATATATGCTGCATGGAGATATAGGTATAGTTTAGTTTAACACGTACAGTTTAGTTTATTACGGTTAGAACTTATGTAGTCATCTTGCTTTTATTCACTATTAGTACAAGCCTGTTGTAACGGACCCTGTCCGAATGATGGCCAAAACTTCACTGATGAGTTTTATGAAGTTTATTGTACATCACACAACCGATGAACTGTAATAACTCTAAAACAAAACCTGTGTTTTGTATTGTCCCTTTGTATTGACCCTCATTCACAAATCAAAAATGATGGTGTAAAATGAGACATAACGCACAGACATAAACAAATGTAGGTAAATGGTAGGGTAGGGGGCATTCTCTTCAAAAACAAAACACATCCACTGCGTCTTCAGTGGCTCTGATGTCGAGAGTGCATGAAGACTGTTATGTTCTCTTACATCCAACAACAAAACACCTGAGTTGCTTATGAGACAACTCGTCTATGCTAATACGGCAGAGTCTGTGAAGGGGTGAAAATAACAGCGTTTCGACGGCATGGCAACAACACTCTACTAAAACAACTCTTTCTCTTGACTAATGCAGCCCAATATGGCCTCACCCCCCTTTGTTGCGTGTTCCCGGGGGCAGGGTTTCTGTAAAAGAAGCTTGTTGTAGTCCCTACCAGCCGTTAGTTGTAGTCCTTAAAAAGTGATTTCTGTAAAAGAAAATATCTCCCTTTGCATTGAACTTTGAGCGACGTAACTTTACAAATGATTACATTATTACAAATTACACACTAACTAAAGTTTAAAAAAAGTGAAATCATAATCAAGGACCCCTTTAAAGCAGCTGGTGGCCACACCAGATACTGACTGCTACTTTTGATATCGACCCCCCTTTTTTACACGGACTCATTATTCCATTTGTGTTCGCCAAATGTCTGTGAAATTTGTCCAGTTTATGTCTCAGTTGTTGAATATTTTTTTATGTTCATACAAATATTTACACATTAACAAATTTGCTGGGAATTGTTTTTCCCAGTTAAACTGTATAGACAAACACCCGCATCCATCTAGACGAGTGGATGTGTGTTCTTTACATAAACGTGATCGCTAAGCCGGAGAGGAAGGAGCCAAAAAGGGGAAGAGGATGTGGAATACAGAGAGACAAATGGAGGGAGGGAACGCAGGAGGAAAACAGATGAATGGAGGACTTGGAATGTCTCCTCGGACTTAATGAAGTCCTTCACAAGTCAATCGCTCCTCTCAGCCCAGCGGTTCTGTACACAGATGCGGGGCGGAAAAAGTGGAGGGGGCTCATTGGCCTTGATTCCCAGACAGGGATGCTTTGATGTGGGATAGAGGGGGCGGAGGATGCCCCCCTGTGGAAGTCAACCCCTCTGCCCTCCGTATGATCACAGCCTGGGGACGAGATGGCTTTCCTATTAGCAAGCCAGGCAGATATATAAATACACTGTAGCTCAAGCTAACAAAAAAAAACACACACGGGAACAAACAAGATATTTGTTAATGCGTACACTAACAAGAGTTTCAAAATGGCCCCTGGCCAAAACAAACATATCCTGCACAGATGCCACACTCTCTCCGCAAACAAAGCCGCTACGGCGGTAATTACTCATGAGGAGTTTGAAGTGGGCTTAGAGATCCCCTCATTATACAAATACAAACATGCTGGAATAAGGCACATATAACAGTACGCATTTGAAGCTCACTCTTTTAATCAGACGTTCACTTTCCCTGAGCGCTGCCATATGTATGTGGTCTGGTCCGCGCCACATACCTGACGAAAGGGCCCGCCAAAGGCGGCCAATGGCGCAGCACCAGAGAAAAGCACGGGAATAAAAGCAAGAGATGAAAAGAAACGATATAGAGATAAGGGAAGAGAGGAAAATGGGGCTGCTATTAGGGAAATGAGCTCTTAAGAAGTGCAGCTGTGAAGTGCTCCCTGGAGGGCGGCTATCAGGAGTCCTGTTAGCCAGCAGGGCAGAAGGGACTGACACGGAGCCAACGCTGTTAGCCCAATTAGCTTCAGATCTGTTCTCTGCCTTCTGCTCTTGGCTGGGCTGGGCAGCTGCGCTGGGTTTGGATTTAAATATGTAGAGAAATGAGTGGCTCAAACTGCTCCTCGTTTAATTGCCTTGAAGTAAGAAGCTCACAGATGCCAACTTGTCCTGACTGTATATGAAAGTACAGAGTAATGAAGTAGGATCACGACCTGGGGTGCATTTCCCAAAGCCAAATATGGAAGCAAGTTTTGTCGTTACCAACACAATTCAACGGAACCCGCGACCATTGGCTAACAATGCTTCTGGGAAATGCACTCCTGGTCTGCTTGAGGATGATCCATCTAAGAGGCCCTGTGCACACCTGGTATGTTTAAGATGTTTGAGTGATCTGATCACAATCGCCTACTTATCTGTCAATCTTCCACTGCACTAAAACAAGAGATTTTCAACTTTAAAAGAAATTTATAATTGTGAAATAAATTAATAAAATATCTGAAACTCTGCTGAAAATGTCCCATGTGTGTCTAGATTAAAATTCAGGTATATTCGGGACAAAATAGTTCTTTTTTTCCCTTCATGTTACAGGATTATTATAGTTAACTAAACCTAAAATCATAAAAAAAGTTGACTGAACAAAAATAAATATATAAAAAAAATTTTTATTTCAACTAGTTGCCAAAGCAACATTTCTTATTCTATTTTATTTTAACTTGATGTACTGTACTAAAATAACTAAAATAAAACTTTACTAAAATCTTACTAATGCAAAAATTGTATACTAATTAATATAATAAATATTAATATAAAATATGTATTTATTAATAATATTAATATAAAAAGTAACATTCACTTGTTTAAACTCATTTACTGCTCTTACAATTAAATAAGTCTGTAATTGTCTAGTCCACACTTTTCTTCCCAAGACAATGAACTGGCAAAGACAAATGATTTGATAATGAAATCAGAAATGATCAAACTGCATCAGAATAGCTGATGTAGATGAGAGGAGTCTTGTCTTTTTATGCTTTCTGTAGTGATGTATGCTGCAAGTGTGTTTCAAGTGATGTTATTCTTCTCAGATTTCCCTCAAAGCTGCCTCCTTACTGAAAGATTCATACAGGCATCAAATGGAGAAAAAGATAAGTGCTGATCGCAGAAAGAGGGTGACAAAGGGACACAAGAGGGAACTTTTGCAAGCATGCAAAAAAACTGACACAATATAGCCTTACAAAAGTCTCACATGGCATTATAAAGACTATGCACAATAGGAATGAAAAAGACGTTAAGGCTCGAGATGGAAAAGCCTGTGATGTATCAAGAGATTTCCTCCCTTGAATGTTGTGCATGTGTACCCCTAAAACACAGGACATTATTCAACAAACCGAATCTCAACAAGACAACACAATCCCCAACTGGCATGGCCCACTCATCGCTGCCCCTCATTGGCATCCGGGACAAAGGCAGCCATAAAGCAAAAGAAAGATTCTTTAGGGATAAGTGTATGGAAGCAGACCCCCAGAGTAGGGGAGGTGAATTTATCCCTTTCACCTTGAGATGGCAGGCAGCAGATTTAGGATGGTGTGCGCTGGGATGGGGGTCTGACATTCGGGAATAAATAAATAAGCAACGGTGGAGTGCAGGACTGTCTGAGATGACTCGAAAAGCCCTCACGTTCCCTGTATGAATGCATGAGTGTAAATCTCTCACGCCCTTATTATATATCATTGTACTACATTCACCTGTGCTAGACAAACAATGTCACAGTTAGCCAGGAGCACTGAAGATAAAAACAAAATTACATTGCTCTTAGTCGTCCACCTACACTTATAAAAATAAAGATTCTTTATTGGCATCTATGGTTCCATGGAACCTTTCCATTCCACAAAATGTTATATGTTTATAGTGGAAAAAGGTTCTTCAGAATATGAGCACACTCTTTACTAAGAAAAAAGAGAAACAGTTATTTTTAACTGTTCACTGAAAACTTCTTTGGGGAACCCAAAATGGTTCTTCTACGGTAACCCCTTTTGGAACCTTTATTTTTAAGAGTGTCTTAAAATAGCTTGAATGTAACTTTACACTTTTCATTTAGTAAAAGCAGAACCATGAATATGCAAATTATCCCCGCCTCCATTCACTCACACCAGCTCAGAGACCCACTCGCTCAACTTTACAGTAGTAAACACAACACAAATGGTGTCAGTCTTTACAACGTCGGACTCTGAAGTCGGCAAAGGCGCCGGCGGCTCCACCTCATTTTTTTTCTTATCAGTGCGAAAGAGACTCAAAATACTGGTCATACAGGCAAGTGTTATACATCATTATAATCCGTTAAGTTTCTACTTTTATTTGTGTAAAAACAATAAAAAATTTTGAGCAAAATCTCTAGGCAACATCACCCATTAGTCAAAAGTCTTGTGGACACATATCTATTGTGTGTTTTGTGGCCTTTATTTAGTGACTGCATTTAAAAAAAAAAAAAAACATGCATAAACATTATTCTCTCAAAAATACAAGCATGTACATACATGTTGCTAACATATTATGGTAAATACAGTGTAATGGCACTTTCCATGCCAGTTGGGGATTGTGTTGTCTTGTTGAGATTCGGTTTGTTGAATAATGCCATTAATGTGTTTATAAGCAACTGAAAAAAGCACAAATGTCAGAGCATGTCAAAACTAGGGCCCCAAAACTGTGCAGACCTGTAAGAGTTAATATGATTAGCCTTTTTCTTAACTACGTTATCCAACAGCTAATAATGTGTTGCTAATGCCACACAAACCATGTTCCCATTTGTCTTTTTTTTTCAGTGCAGTTTTAAGGAGCAAATACTCAGCAATAGTGTTGACTTAAGAATTTGCACATGGTTTGTCTTAAAGCAACTTGATTTTCAGCCTATGGTATAGTCTTCCCCCCCAAACAACACCTTACCATACCAGACTATCCAAGTACCATCTTATACTTGACCTATTCACAATGCACTGCCCATGTAAGAATTAGTTTTTTATTTTATTTTTTTTTACATAAAAAATAGTGAGATAAATGACTCAAGAGAATCTATAATACCTGGAGAAGGCCATCCATTAGCTTTCCCATTCATCTCAGTGGCCATGTAAGTAATTACTGAGGTGTTGCAGGAAAAATGGATCACTGAAAGACACAGCTCATGATGTACTATAATATAATGTATGAAATATTAGCTGTGAAATATAAGCCTATTTTTGATTGACCATCAAAGCAGAAAGGTGCTTTTGAGAATCAGTGTAGTAATGGCACCCACCAGCTAACTGGACCATGCTAACCAGCCAAACACTGACCCTTCGGGATGGGTCCCATGTGGGAACATACTGTACCACAGTCTGAGAATAACTGGGCTACAAACCTAGCATAGAAAACAAAGTAAAAACTGCTACTGTTGACTACCACCGCAGTGCATTCCTCCTCTCAGTATCGAATACACAAGGCTTTCGTAACTCACAAGGAATTGCGTCCAAAATAACAACAGTATTGATGTCAACACCGCACAACGAAACGGCAGGAGACTCGCTTGGCGGCTATCCTTTTACACAGGTACAACAGGCCTCTTTCAGCCGAGCAACATCTGTCTCCGTCTTACACAGTTAAGAAACCCGAGGAGCCCGGCACAACATGAGAGAGGATTAATTCATTTTCCATTTTGATACATTACCCTCTCGATTAGGGCTATGAGTCCCAGATCGAGATGGAGATTCATTCGCCACTGCACTTCGATTAATGTGAGGTCACAGCGGGCTCCCAGTTTTCCATCAAAAACAGCCTAATATTGACGCTGCTGCGGAGGGAAAATGATCCTCGGGTTGAAAATCGGAGGAAACCTATAAAAGCCACCACCAGAGTCTGTTAACATGAGCTTGCTGAGAGATTTATTTAGCTGTATTCAGATCAAGCACAATAATCGTAAATGAAGGACAGAAAAACACGCACATCAGCCGTGCCGTGGACAATGAACCCGTTGCTAACCAAGCGAAATGGAAACAGAGAGAGAGAGAGAGAGGGAGGGAAGAGGAAAACCACTCGCTCATTTGTAAAATCAATTTTCCCTTTCGTAAATCAGACATTTCGGAGAAATCCAGAGGGCTCTTGTCTCTCGCTTCACATGATAAAACGGCTGATACGTATTCCATTCTCTTTCCTGCGCACAGCTTAAGGCGAGCACAGGGGACCGGGAAGTGCTGTGGATTCAGCTCTGTTTAAAACCCCACCGTGATTTCAAGCCGCGAGTCAAAGCGTGTCTCAATTCACAGGCCTGTCAATCTGCAGAAGCACATGTATCAGGCGGTGATGGCTCGGCTTGAGAATAGCCTTGGGTCCGTTCACATGCCGTTTCCCAGCTATATGCGTGGCAACAAAGACCTAGAGGCCTTTAAAGAGATAACGGAGCCTGTTAGGCAGAATAAATCTGTATTGTTTTCTAATTAGCAGTGCTTGCTTCAGCCAAAGGGATTTGAACAAACCTCTAACTCCATGTATTAAATGTTGGATCATAACTTGCCCGGCACTGTTTGCACAATAAACACAAATAATACCCTAAATTGTGCAGCTTGTTTTAAAAGTGAATGTATATTTTAGTTAAGCAAACATATTTATGATATTCATTAAAACATTAAAAAAATCTCTTAAACTTACATTGAAGGAGAGACTCGAGCCATATCTCAAGACTAGAATATGATAGAATAGAATATGAGACTTGGGGATGGGCTCTTTTGAATTGGTTATGCAAGCAACCACTTAGAAACCCCCTAGCACCTTGGTAAACACCAAACCCCCTAGAAACCACCTTGTAACCACCCATCCTAGCAATAGAAATTAATTAATATATAAATTTACAGAAAATCTGGTTGGTCGTTTATCAATGCCAAATGTAAACTATCCTATTGTCTGGATCTAAACTGCTAAATGTGGACTATAAGGCATTAAGGTACTATAAACATCAACATTATGATTTTCTTTGAGTCTGCTTTGAAACATTGTGTATTGTGAAAAGGACTATACAAATAAAAATGGACTTGTAATACCCTGGCAACCACCAATAACCACTAGCAACCAACATCCTAGTAGCAACCAGCATAATCTCCTAGCAAACATATAGCAACATCATAGCAACAACCTAACAACAAATAAAACTAAATCCCCCTAGTCACTGCTTAGCAACACCCTAGCAACCACCCAAAACACCTTAGCATCATGGTTGTGCCTTTTATACAGATAAACAACACTCACGATTCCTTCAGAAAATGTACAAACCAATTTCTGAAATTCTTCAAAATACAGTACAGTATTCAATACAGGACTTTCACCAAAATTATGATTCAGTCAGTCAGTCAGTCGAAAAGTTTTAAGTGTTTGATCTGTTAAAGCAGTTACAGTATGGTGATTTGAACTCAAGCGGGTTCATGGAGGGGAAAAAAGAAACAGGTTGACTGGGAATGTTAAATGTCCTCTGCTGTTCCATCCACGATTCTTATCCAATATATACAGTGAAAGAAAGACACAGAGAACCTATAATGTATGAACTCGGGTGCCAAACAACCACTCACTCCACAGTTCATTCATCTGCTGTGCGGCAGAATGACAGGATGTGTATAAAACTGTGGATAAAGCCATAGCCTCAACAGCTAATACATTAATGCAAAGAAACGGCTCCAACCACAGACCCAAACGAAAATGAGCATTACTACGATAGCAAAAGTGTGAGAGAAACGTGTGGTTCAGACATAAATTCACAGGGTGTGCACGGAGGTACTTTGGCCACCGTCCACTCCTCTGTGTTGTGTTTGGCCTGATGTGGCAGCGTTCACTCAGTTTCCCTTTCTGCCCAGAAATTGGCTGCTCTCCTCAGTTTCATCCCTCTTTCATCTTATCAAGCACCTGCCTTCAACACGAGGCCGCATTGCAACATAACACCCCTCCCTTCATTCCCTCGCTCTTCTTGGCGTCCCTTCGCTCCTGTTTCCGACTGTTTAATTATGCTGTCCCAACCTGTCACCTTGAGCAACATCCCCCCCTGGGCAGCAGCCTGCGGACCACCATGCCAAAGCAAACCGCCTCAGGAGCAGGTGTGTGTGGACAGGAGACGCAAGCCAGAAAAACAGAGCCCACAGTATGTATGGTGTATGTGTATATCAGTGGTTGAGTATTTTTCATCTGTAAATAAAGAGAGTAAATTAGTTTTTGGACAGCGACATAGCTTGCCTTGATAACACCTATAACAAGGTTGACTATCCACTAACAACATATTTGGAAAAAAACAAAAACAAAACTCTGTCAGGTGCTGGAGCTGCAAAACTCATGTCTGAGCGTTCGTTTTCCTAACAAACAGCAGGGGAAGCTCAGCACATGTCCAAAATTATAACAGAGCACGCTCCGGGTTAAAAATAGATTTGACTCATCACTTCAGGCTGCTATGATGTATCCTGCCACAGAAAAAAATTAGATGAAAGCTTCCAAAATTTGGACGTGGCAAATTTCACTTTCTGAAAAAAGAAAAAAAAAACTGATATAAAAGACAATAAACTTTCACTGACTCAAATTTTTATTAGTACATACTGTAACCAGTTATGACATTTGAAAATGTAGTTGATAGAAAGACAGACAGACAGACAAGACACATAGAACGACAGACAGATATAAAGACAGACAGACAGATAGAACGACAGACAGATAGAAAGACAGACAGATAGAAAGACAGACAGACAGACAGACAGACAGACAGACAGACAGACAGACAGACAGACAGACAGACAGATAGATAGATAGATAGATAGATAGACAGATAGACAGATAGACAGATAGATAGATAGATAGACAGAACGTCAGACAGAACGTCAGACAGACAAGACTGTTAGAACAACAGACAGATAGAAAGACAGACAGACAAAACGTCAGACAGACAGACAGACAGACAGATAATTGTTAATGTGATGTTAAGTATGGCTTAAATGTCTATAGGTTTGAACATGACACTTACATGAAAAACAGGATTCCATACTTGAAATAAGGTCATAGTATATAGCAAATAGTATCTTTGGGAGGAGCACTTACAATATTTGCATTTTACGTTGGAGGTGATTTTAGATGACAGTGATCTAGGACAGGATAACTGTAGATGGGTTCCGCCGAGTACGGCTGAGCTGGTCAATATGATTTATATGCAGACAGGAGCTGCCAGCACGAGTTCCTCACTTCACCTCAGCACTGATAAGACTTATGGATATGCATCCCTGAGTCCTGACCTTGAGCATTCCCAAGCCGCCTGAGAGAAGCAGAAATGGAGGAGTATTCCAACGTTTGCATTTGAGAAATACATTTATCACCCCGCCCTTTTGGTGATAGCAGAGGCTATGCTGTAGCGTCACTTTCTCCATTTAACCTCAGTTTTTTCCTTCAAAGTTGTCGTTGTGAGTTTTCCAGTTCACCCTTTCAATTTAGGAGCCTGATTTATGGGGCAGCGCTAGAATCTCGACAGGGTTAGAACGGAAAAGCCAAACACTTAGATGAGTTAAAGTCCTTGAACGCTCTGACGCACGAGTTCATATAAACCATAGCTAATCCATTACAGATTATCCTCTGAGAATATGTACATGTAAAAATAGTCTGCATGTTGCTTTGAAAAACTGGAATAAATAAACAATTTGTGAACAGAGGTGTAAATTCACACCATAAAAACGATCCTGAGGTGTGGTGTAATGCTGAGATCATCTTAGGAATCCCTATGGTGGTGGAGAATCAGCGATGGCTGTTAGCACGAGGATGTTGGTGATTTAAGTGCAGCCTTGGTTCTCAGTCAGACAGCAGGAGTTCCCTGTAGAGAACAACTTGATTTATTCCTGCCAAACCAAATGCTGACTTGAGGCACAAGAGCCTCCTAAGCAGCCGTCTACAACACTGTTGAGCACACATGCAGTGTATCTACTGTATGAATAAACCTGACACCCTGAATCTTACCTGGAACATACCCTAATTTTATGTTGTATGGATTACGAAAAATGATTTATGTCATTGTTTAAACATCCTCATGTCATTCCAAACCCTCTTGAAGATGAAATGAAAAGGTTAGCAGGATGTACTAGATGCTCTTTTTAATAAAACTAAAATGAATGGGCACTGACTTTGACAAGTTCCAAAAAAGCACAATGACAACTTATATTACTCTATTCCAAGTATAAATAGCTTTGCATAAAGATTACACAGAATTTTAAAGGTGATTCACTGAAAATTTAAAAAATTCACTCAAATCTGATTTGCACTTCCAAATATTAAAGCTGGTGCACTGCAACTAATTACAACTGATTAAGAGAAGCGACAAATGGTTTCATAAAACGAAATTTCAGAAACATGCACAAAAATTGCAACAAAATGTTACGTTTTGGGGTACAACAGCTTGTGAATGCGGCATCTTTGTACCTTATTTACCCCTAAAATTGTCATAGTAGTACCTTAATGGTACAAAGTACTCTAAGGCCTTGTCCACACTACGTTTTTGTTTGAAAATGCATCTTTTTCTCTACGTTTTGGACTTCTGTTCACACTGAGACTGAGTTTTTGTCCTATTCATATCACAGTCCTGCAAAGATGCAATTGCTGTCCTGCGGCAAAAACGTGAGAGCAGTTGTGTTTTAGACCAAATATATAATGGTGACTGAGAGCAACCTGGGCGCATCAGTGAATGGTGAGATATTTTGCTAAATAAAATGAACCTGCCAGAAGAATAGTGTGAGAACTTTATGATGTCTGCTCTGTCTGTATCATCTCAGTGAGCTTTTATAAGGTTGTACGCATGCAAAGTAAGGTCAATTTAGCACTTTACGACGTTTCAGTGTGGATGTGGATGGAGAGCGTTTTGAAATGAAAATGCCGTTTTCAAATGTATTCGGAATAGTGTAGACGTAGCCCAAGTTATCATTTTAAAGTTACTGTCCCAGTGACAAGCTGCTGTACCCCTAAAGGTACAATTTTTGCAAATTTTGCCTGGCAGTGATAGTAAGACACAAATTTGTATATATGCTGATAACAATGCTATTAGAGAGCTGCAGCAGAAATGTTTTTCAGCAAATAAATTCTGTTACTCAAAACTACTGTGTAACTTCGGAAGACTTGGAATGCTGAGCACAAGTCATATGGACCATGTTTATGGTGCTTTTGTGCCTTTTTGAAACTTCCCTAAGTCCCTACTTATTGTAACTGCAAGGAACAACCGGCACAATTCTGTAAATTTTTTTTAAAGAAAATCATACAGCTTTAAAATGACATCAGACTGATTACATGAGAAAATTAAATTTTTTGGGGTACTAAACTTTAAGTGTTAGATGTGGTTTTTACTGAGGCAAGCACAGTTGAAAATGAAGTCTGCAGTGGTGGTGAGGTAGGACAAGAGAACAGTCCTATCACTGCTGGTTTAACAACAAAAGATTAAGCAGCTTTTTATGTGATTTAATGATTATGGATCCAGCAGAAGACCCCAGAGCGCTGAGCAACGTCAGATGTGATCTGTCTCACAGTACAGCGGTACTGCAAGTGCGCTATTATCTTTAAGCACCCTTGACATTTACAGAGACGTTACGTGCGTCTTTGCGCTTTCCTGACATTTCGATGGATTATGGCTCTCGGGTACATGAGCGACGGGGTCGAGATGGGAAGGGCAGAGGCCATTATATGCTGTTTAAAGTCTAATCGCTGCAGGACCCGCTTGGCCTCTCACACATGTCCAGCCTCATTGGCTCCATGCTGTAATAATCCGTATTCACATGCTCGCTAAGATCTCCAGGCCAGGGCTTCATGGCCCCTGACTGCTCTAGCCTTCTTAGAAGAGATCATGTCAGATTCTCTCTCTCTCTTACCTCCCAGATACCGTAGACAAATCCGCCCAGCACCCCTAAGAACGTTACATCAAGGCTGCCAAGATCGGCTTGCCTGGGAGAGTTAAGTCCGCTGTGTTATTACACCCATTATGGCCACTAAATCATACCACCCACTGAACTTGGCATTTTCTGTTTTAACAAAAGCATCGTTCACTGCAAGATGGTAGCATTCACAGATAACAGATCTACAAAGGAAAAGAACATTTGGACTTGGCGATTGACATCTTTAAACAATAAAAACAGGGAAAAATGAAATCTTTCGAACTTCCTTGAAATCCTCTTTTGATGATGCTAATCACCATTTTACTGCATACCAAATCAAGCCCTGTAAGGTGCCAACGTTTTTTCCCATCTCTCATTTTTGCTTTGTTCCATCTAACTGAACCAAACAACAATCCCTTTAAGCCACACAACAAGCTGCGAATCACTTGAGTGAAGATGATAAAGCATTTTTGGGCCGAATTGTGGTTGGGTTTCATGGTGAACCTACACAGGTTTGTTTTCCAAAGCATTCGCCCCTGTAATGAGCCAGCCCGTCTGCCCCGCAAAGAAACCAGAGTGCTAACAGGGGCAATTAGCAGCTTCACCCACCCTTCAAATAGAGACTATGTGGGCAGCCGATAGCCTTGCAATCACCCCGTGTCAATTTAAACACCTTCAAACACACACTCCTCACATACCTGCGCTTACGTTCAAACCTTATAATTGGACTCCCACAAGAGATCCAGCTCCAGCCGTGACATGAGTGAGGAGCTGTTGGGAATTTTTTTTTAAGTGATATTGATGTACTACGCAAGGGCAAGCGGCAAAACCATTGCAGGTTTTGCAAGAGTCCAGGGAGTCAAGAGTCGCACACAAAAGAAAAAAAGCCCTTTCTCACTCTGGCAAGCTCTAATCTGATTGGTTAACTAAATGCAACTTCCGGGATTAAGAGTACAGGGTAAGTCGATACAAACCAGTGATTTTGAGACAGAAATAAATCACTGGATTTGCTAAAGTTTTCTAAGCTAGGAGCATGAAGTCAGTTCAAAAGATATTTAGGGCTCGTTTCACAGACAGGGCTTAAATTAAGCCAGGATTAGGCCTTCAATAAGGGAATTTTAGTAGCTTTTATAAACGTGCCTTAGAAAAAAAAACATTACTGGTGTACATCTTGAGACAAAACAATGGAACTGACATATTTTAAGATATGTCAATGCAAGTTGCTTTTAGTTAAAACAGCTCACAACATGCAAGTCTGGGACTAGCTTAAACCTTGTCAGTGAAACCGGGGAGTTTCGCCAGAGACACTTAAGACGCGTTTTCACCACAGGAGCTTTTGCTCAGAAACTAGGGACTTTGGGGGGTGTAAATGAAGTTCCGGGTATAAAAAATTTCCCCCCCAGAAAGTCCCTAATCACAAGATTACTTTTTCAAAGTTCAGGAACTTTTTCTGTGCAAAAATAACAACTACTACACCGTTATTTAAATTTGAACCACTTTTCTGCACAGTCTATTACTGTAGTATAATATATTTCAGATAAACCCACTCTTAAAAAGCAGTGTTGTTCACAATTCAGATTGAAAGTTCACCCTTTAAATTTGAATTAAGCAATCAAACAAGAACTTGAATTCTGTTATAAGGAAGTAAAATTATAATACACTGAATTAAAAAAAAAACTGCAATTTTTAAGTAGAATGCCGGCTTTAAAGAAAAAAGACAATTTTGAGGAATGACAAATAGACTGATAGAGAAGATGATAGAATGATAGACAGAATGATAGATAGATAGAACGATAGATGGGTTTTCCTGTCTAAGAGAACGGATCTAATTGTGTGGACCAGAACTTTGCAAAACTAAGCAAGAGCTTGTGTTTCATAGTAAGACGCAAGCTAAGAGCCATAAAGGTGGTGACAGCTCTTTTCAAGTCCTAAAATACGGACAAGTGGCTTAATGCCTTAGAGCGAACATCTGAGGAGGGCCTCTTGATCAAGATCAACCCCTCCATCATCATCCACCTCTCAAGCGGGCGCTCCAAAATGTCCAGCACTCCCAAACAACTGCATAAAGAAAGTTAAACATTTGCTCAAAGGGAGACGACTGATGTCTGCCTTGCGGTCGCTTTTTACCGAGCTGAGAAGGTGAGCTGGTGGAAGTAAGAGTGAATGAGAGAAGGAAACCACATCAAATGGAAGATCACTGGGATATCACCACATCTCATATCCAGCGGTACGGGGGCATTTAAACTGTGCTAAATGGAGAGGAAACATAAGGATGGGGTGGTGTGCTGGAGATCTCATTACCGCCTCAACCCATCGCTCTAAATCCTTAGCTCATTCCACAAAACAAGCCTGAATGTAAGTACCACACTGCGTACATCACAGTTACGTTCATAAACCTCGGCGCCAACACAGCTTGAATCCACCTCTATGCATTATCAAAGAACCCCATTGACAGTCCATTTGGATTTTAATTGAGCGATGACCTCATAATGGTCTTTTCTCACTGCTGGTTACATTCAGTGAGTTTTATCTGAATAGCGACCTCACTGTGGTCTTCAATTGCCTCGGTGGTTCACAGTAGTTTTAACATCATGATTAATGAGCTAAAAGTTGTGCAAGCTGTAAATTTCATAGTTTATATAAATCCCAATGACAATACAACCAGACACCATTGTTTTGTGTGTATTTTGTAACCAAACACAATGCGCCAATCTGACCATGTGAAAGAACAAATTTGTGATTCAACCGCCATTATTCAAATGACAATCTTTCCCTCCACTGCTACTGTTGAATCTCATTTGCACTTTTGCAAATGCAAATTGCCTCAAATTCAAATTGCATATTCAAATTTCAGATTTTGAGCCTGAAAGCCCCTGCATATGCTTTATTACCCCGCTGGTGCTCTTCGGTCATTTTTGACGAAAATTTTTTACATTTTTATTTTTTTTCCTTCATCGGAATGGTACTTGGTAAAGGTTTTGGCACTTGCTATGTGAACACACACCAAAAAAAATCATGGACATGATTTGAAAAGGTTAAATGGTCCTGAAAAAAATAGTCACAGTTGCACTCCCCGCATTGGAAATGAATGGGAGACGAATTTCATCTGTGTTTCATCAAACACAGTTTGTTTATGGCTTTGATTTTCTTGCAGTATAAGAGTAAAACATGTTTTTGAAAATACATATGTAAATAGTATTTTTGTGCATTTTTCATAACAATAAACATAAAATTCTGTAACTTTTTTTAAGTCAATAATCTGCCATGTGTCTTTGAAAAGAGATCAAACTTAAGTCTGTGCTTTTAAACATTCAAGATTTGCGACAGTTTAAGTTTCGCTTAAAAAGTGAATAAATGGATTATAACTACAGCATAAATATAATTTAGTACCATAAAATCCCCTAAATTTTGAGGTTAATGAGGTTAAGAGAATGATATTCTCCATTTTTGGGAGAACTATTCCTTTAAATTCAACTTTGAAAAAAAAAAAAAAAAGGCAGGAACACAACATATACAAATACAAATGACAAAAAAAAAAGTTTAAAAAAAAAAGTCCTTTGCAAACCATAGGGAAAAAACTGAGTTTAGAAAGAGTGGTAATTCTGCCTTTTTTTAGATGGCGTGGATGGAGAACCAGCCCAAAGGGTCGATGTCTCCACACTGCTGACTTTAAACTGTGCGGTCGGAAGTTCAGCCCGAGGAAATAAATAAATAAAAAGTCTGTGACCTCTGCGTCTGCTATTTTGTGCTTTTTCATTCGAAATTTTAATGAGTGGTCCAGTTGGTTGTCTGCTGCCAGCCGGCAGGGCCCCTTCAGCAGCACGAGTCTACTTTCTCCGGCCCCGACCGCATTACGTTCATCGCCAAAACAGATCGAAGACCACCCCTCTCTCTCTCCTCAATCCCTATCAGAGCCTTATTTTCACTCAAATACGAGACTTCTTTTTGTAAATGTGTGGTTAGTAAGAGGCCGGTGGAGATACACAACGCTCTCTGTCTCAGTTGAGCTGACCTTCTGGTTTTAACAGCCAAATTTGGATGCAATGGGGCCCTGCTCGCCTTCTCTTTCATATTACAGGGAAAAATGATCTTTTTGGGAATCGGTACACAGCATTAATTTAAACACATTACACCTAGATAAAGACTCCCATCATTTCTCAGCCTTCTCCTTATCTTCTTTTACTGCCAGAAGCCATCGGTACCATAACTCAAGCACGCACATCCGTGTCTCTGAGAATATGGCTGACAATCAAATCACCCTGCCAATCTGGAAAACACAGAGTCCTTGAAACTCCCATTCTGACTCATTTTTCCACAACCACGATCATTATTCTGAACTCGCTTGATATTAAATCTAAAACAATAGCCCTGTGAGGACAATATACAGTGGAGGATGTTTAAAAGAGGCAGAAAAATAATGTCACAGCTTTTCTTAAATATGGACATATGCCATTTAAAAAGCTTTCACTTTTAATTTTTTATTTCTCATACTTTTTAAGTTATAAATTAACATTAATTTATAAATAAAGAACATGAATTGACAATGAAAAATAAAATACTTATACATTACCATCAATTTAAATAAATAAATGCTGTAAAAAATAGTTTTTCACAAAAAGCCCTAATCGCAACTAAAAATATGTTATCTTTACAACATTCCTCTTCGAACCATGTCTATATCTCTTAAATGCACTGGGAGCATCACATTTAATGATGTATTCCTACTCTATAAGGCAGAAGTCAAGGTTTTATCTTTAGGGCCCAAACCCATCTGAGTGGAGCCACATCAATTAGAAATTGAGAGGGCCTCTTTTCTGTAACTCCTCTAAGCTCAGACTTCTAGCAGGGATCCTTGAAGAACCACCTTCATTGAATCCTCATTCAGTTATTGTATGGAGACCTTCAACCTCATTTATTCCTCTAGTACTCCTCTTATCCCTATCTAGAGTCAAGAAGTGCTCAAAACACTCAAGCACCACAGGCACTGATAAGCAAATGAGCAGTAAAGAATCCTGTAAGAGATAATGAAAAAGACAAGAGAGAGTTGAGGCGAATGCTGTGGGAGAACAGAGGGAGAGTGAGGGGGTCCTTGGATTCTCCTGAAGTGATCTATTGGAAAGATGAGTCTGTAGAAGCTCAGTGGATGATGAGGAAAAGTCTGAAATAAAGAAGCACTCAAAAAGCCATTCAGCCTCCCAAGAGCACATGGTCCCTCCAGGCCTCTGGCCGACCTAGTGGATCAGGAAAAAAATCCTGCCTCAATACCTATACCTATATAACAATGATTTTTAAAATGGGATCAGGGAAGCAACAGGGGATCCAAGGAAATGTTAAGAGAAAAATGGCAAAAACAACCATAAGAAAAAAAAATGGGGGGGGGTTTGATGAAGAATGTAAACTGTGCATATTATGAAATAACAGTTTCACATGTATGGAAAAAATAGTATGGAGCATACAATGCATATTATTGTGGAATACAATATGCATTAATCCATTCTGAAAAGTAAAATGCATTATAAGATAAGCTGACAGATAAAATAAGATATGATATATAATGTATGATACTGTATAATATCTCATATATCATCTCATACATCATATATCATCATACCATATATATCCATATCATATAATACATCATATCTTATATATCATATGTCATATACTGTATATGATGTATGATATGATATATAATGTATGAGATATGCTGTATGATGTATGAGATACATTCTTATATGATATAAATGAAACATGATATGATATATGAAATAACTTATCATATTTGGGGGTCCAGTTTGAAACCCCCTGACCTCGAACACAAAAATCCTTCTAACAGTGATCATGTTGAATTTAAATGATTAGATTAAAAAAAGATACATGCAACTGTACTTTTAAGATTTCTATATGTGAATAGCCACTGTTATGTTAAGTAAAAAGAGTAACAAAGTCCACGGCAAGTTGTAATAAGGCACAGCTGGTAATGACGGAATATATCTACATACTCTTTTTAAAAGAGCAAAAAAAAACAAACTTGTTTATCATAATATATCCCTTTAAAACAAGAAACAATGAAATGTTCTTCCTTAAGATGGCAGTGAGCCGTACAGCAACAAATCACTGCATCAGGCCATAAGGAGTGAAGGACAGGCATAAAGGTCTTACTTCATTTCCAGCACCTCCTCCAGGTGCTTTCTGCGCTCTGCCCTCAGCGTGGTCAGGTGGGTCTCCTTCTCCGCCAAGGACTGCTGGGTGGACGACAGCTTGGCCTTCATGGACTCCAACTCTTGCTTCACCTTTTCCATGGCAGCCAACAGCTCCGCCATCTGTCCAGGCAAACAAATAAACATGTTTGTGCTGATGAACAATAACACAACAACAGACAAACAGAAGGACAAAAACATAATCCCACAGAAACATCAGATAAGACAGAACCCAAACAAATATGTTGAGTGAACACACAACAGGCCAAGAGCGAAGCGCACAGGGACATGAATGGATTTGCCCACAGAGAAACTGATGGACAAAATGAGTGTCCAAAAAGAGATTAAAACCATGGGGGAAAACAATGCAAAAAATAGTAAAGAGATTCATGTAATAGATTCATGTAATAGATTCAAGGACAGCAGGTAGAATAAAATAAGAAAAAATGATTAACACAAGACTGGAGTGTGTAAGAGTGTGTTACTCCAGATATATTAACTACATAACTTCATGATGAGGTTTGTCATACATCACATCCCTAGAGTTATTTCACTCATATTTGTTTTTGAAAAGGTGGATGTTCTCCGTTTCTGACTGTGATTCTTCTTTCCTCCTTTCCCTCCGTTTCCACACGATGTTTATAACTCGGAGTAACGGGAGCGAGTGAATGAGGAGGATAAATCAAACGGCGTGGCAGGTTTATGTATTCCATGGAAGGCAAGGTTTAGTGACTTGGCTCAAAGCGGTTCTCACAGCCTCGTCGACCGCTTGCGGTTCACCCCGGGTCTCTCTGAAATCTCTGTTCTCGCAGGAAACTGCGTAGGCCTCGGGCGGCGATCTGTGCAGTCTCCTTCGTCTGTTCTCTATGTTTATCCATCCTTCCCTGCTCTGTGTTTCATCAGCTTTTGTTCCATCCATACTACAGACACTTCTACGTGGAATCAAATCCAAAAATAGTTCACTAAAAACCCTTTTCAAGATTCACAACGATCAAAATGAAGTAGTTGATATGACTCGTGCACTATAATGAAGTCGTCACAATTTTTTTTTTTTAAGTCATTACTCACTGATAATCTTTCCCTCCAGCAGCCTGTTAACCGTTGTGACCAATACAGTGAAGGCAGTGAGAACCAGACCAGTCCGATTCATGGACAAATCAATTTTGTCAACAGGATTGACTAATTCACTATAAAGATCTGACTCAAAAGAGTGATTCAGTTCTTCAGTCAGTGAGTTGAACTTGTGAACCAGATAAGTCTGATTCATAAATTAATCATTTAGATCAGTTTTTATTGAACTAATTCACTGAAAAGATCTGACTCTAAAGAGTGATTTATACACAAATTGTGCAGTGAAGTCAGTGGCTGTGTCTGAAATTGCTCCCTATCCCCTTAAATAGGGCACAAATCATAGTGGACATTATCGAGTGCACTCGTTCAATCACCTCAAAGCACTCCCGTGTCTAACCAGAAGATTGCATCCATTATCCAATCTGCTGGTCCAATGTGACTACAGTGTAATATCATACAGGTATACATTTCTTTTTTAATTGATTAAATTGATAAGGTTTATACATGCTAGGTTCCATGACAGAGTTCAAGATAAATCTTTCCATTACTACTGGAGCTGCCAGTTTGCCAAGTTTCAAATGATTATTAAACAGCAAGCACAAACTATACAAAAGCGGCAGCTCTTCCAGCGCACTCAAGTGTCCAAATTCACTCACTCGTTTTCCTTCACTCCTTAAAGTGGACTATATTAGTGGACTAATGAAGGGAACGGCAAGCGAGTTGAACTCAAGAACCAGATCAGTCTGTTTCATGAATGAATCATTCAGATCAGTTTTGTTAACAAGATCAATCGATTCATCGGGAAAAAAAACTGACTCAAACAAGTGATTCATTAGCAAATTGGACATCACTACAACAGAAGATGTCAAGGAGTGCCAGAGCATATGTTGAGATTTTCTGTGAATAATAATGAATGAATGAATAAATGAATGAGACATTTATATAGTGCTTTACAACCGCTATAGGGGGTCTCCTCAACCACCACCAGTGTGCAGCATCCACAGTAAAACGGCACCAGTGTGCCCAGCACACACCAGCTATAGGTGGAGACTGAGATATAGAGTGATAGAGCCAACTCAGTGGATAGGGATTATTAGGAGGCCTTGATTGATAAGGGCCAATGAGGGGAATTTGGCCAGGACTCGGGGGTTACACCCCTATTATGAGGAGTGCCATGGGCTTTTTAATGAGCACAGGGAGTCAGGACCTTGGTTTAACGTCTCATCTGAAGGACGGTGCTTGTTATAGTATAGTGTCCTCATCACTATACTGGGGAATTGGGACCCACACAGACCACAGGGTGAGCACCCCCTGCTGGCCTCACTAACATCTCTTCCAGCAGCAACCTAGTTGTCCCAGGAAGTCTCCCATCCAGGTAATAACCAGGCTCAACCCTACTTAGCTTCAGTGGGCAACCAGTATATGGCTGTGGTTTGGGAATTACTTCAATTCAGGTTGTATACCTTCTTAAGACTTGAATATAGCACACAAGTCCACTTGAGCCACTTTTATCGTACGGTTATGGTGCTTTGCATCCTTTTTAACAGTCCCTATCCTCAATAACTTCCTCATTATATCAGAAAATTAATTAAACATCAACAATTCACAGTTTTCCACAAAAGAAAGTAAATCATGAAGGTTTGGAATGACATGAGGGTGAGTAAATGATGACTATTTTAATTTTTAGGTGAACTATTCCTTTAATACATTCATAATGGGGGCAGTCGTGGCCTAATGGTTAAAGAGTCAGACTGGTAACCCGAAGGTTGCAGAATCGGTTCTCAATACCAGCAGGAAATGACTAAGGTGCCCTTGAGCAAGGCACCTAAACCCCAATCGCTCCCCGGGCGGCGAAGTGAGTGTGTGTGTGTTCACTACTCACTGTGTGTGCACTAACTTGGATGAGTTAAATGCAGAGGACAAATTCCAAGTATGGGTTACTATACTTGGGTTTCACATACTTGGCTTTCATTATTAAAACATTCACTGACAGTTTCATAGCACTGCCACCCAATACTGCCCAAAGCCATGAATACATTTTATCCTATGTTTTGTGAGCACTAGAGATGTTTTCCAGCAGAGCATTTGGGGGCAATAAGCAGAAACATCACAAAAGCAAGATTTAGCTGTAAAATTCAATCCCCTTTGGGAAAAGACACAATAAAAGTGCATGTGTTTGCAGCAGTGCTGCCCTCTGGTGGCTGGAGGTACTGCAAGGTCTGTGAGAGAGCTCAATCCAGCTGTCATCATAAGTCATCTGCCTAATGTACTAAACCCGAGCCAAGCCTAGTGAACAAGCTACCAAAACCCGCTCTGCCAAATTTACTGCTGTCTGCTTTCCAGTCTCAAACTCCTATGCTCTAGTTCATCATCTCATACCATACCAAACTCACACAGGGTTGATACTGAACAGCAACAAATGGGTTTTGACTAAACCCAAGGATGATGGTGCCTCCCCTGGGCACGTGAAATCCACCGGCAAATTCCACCTGACAGGATCAGGTAAGTGAGGGCTCACCGGAATGGCTTATGTTAAAATGTAATGCATGTCAAATCAAAAAATAAGGAAAAGGAAATCATTATTCATGTGGAGACAGACCAGGCGAGCGTTCTTTTTACCTCAAACGCAGAGCACAGGTCACATCTTAGAAGAATAAAATTGGCGAGAGTCTGAGTGGACATAAAAGACAGTAATATTTTTCACAGACACACAAAAAAAAAAAACCTAGCAAAATTCTCTCTCAGGAGACAAAGTGAGAGGGAATCGAGACTGCCTGCCTCAGGCCCCCTGGTATGAGAAGAAAGAAATATTTAAACACTGGCAGCATCAGTTTCACTGCCGGTGGCAAACCTGTGGTGAGGGCGGAGCAACAGGTCTGTCCATTAAAACAGAGCAGCCAATGAGAGGTGAGGGGGGCAAAGACGGAACCGTGATAACTTTTTTTTTATTCAACAGCACACAAAAATCTCGACAATCTCCCACTGTTGTCCAACAACACGTACACACACAGCGGTGGCGAAGCGGTTAACTAATCAGTCCAGGATGTGCGAGAGGCGATATGGTGTCACCGTGCCTGGAGGGGAGATATCTGAACTGACTCCATCCTCGGTGACCAAACATCATCTGGAACGAATGGATTCGAATGAATTTACAGTGTGCTTGGTCAGTTTACTGTAAAAGTATTTAGTAAGCTCAGCCTGGTGCCAAATTCGTAAAGCCATTGAGTTAAGTCATTCATTAGGACATAATTAACAGATTTTAAAAGGTCTGACTAAAGGCTTGGCAGACTGATGGGAAAGCCAAATCGCACACACACAAAATTTTTAAAAGCCTACATAAGGTATCATAGACATTATGATTCCTAAAACTCTATAGTGTGGAATCAAGAACTGGTTCTTACTCAGAACCGGATCCATTTTTTAAAAATGAAACCAAATGATTTTCATTATGTCCAGTTCTGTGTCCTCCTCCTTCCTTGGATGTTGATAGAACACCATACTAATACAGTGTTTTCTGAAATGCTGTGCTGCTATTGAATCTACAGTTCCAAAAATAAAAAAATAAAAGTAAACAAATAAAAGGTAAAGGGTTTTCTTTAAATACCAAGGACCCCCTAAATATGATCCCCTTCATAAAATATAAAGACATAAGATTTATTTTGTAGTATACAGACATTTAAGGGAAACATTTTAAATTCAATCCCATTTTAGTTGCACAAAACATGAAAATAAACATGAAAAATAAATGCAATTATTTTTTAAATCCGTTTTACCCCTGCAGCCCTTGGGGGTTTATGGAGCAGAGATTGAAAGAAAAAAAACTGGATTAGTAAATGTTTGCGCAATTAAGGTGCATTTTCAAAAGTACTAAAATAATTATTAATGGAATTATGGAACCAGAACCATTTAGTGGAATCGAAACCGGAATGTCCCATCATTAGAGTTTGCTGAAAATTCTCTAAAAGAAAATCCAAAATATGAAAACCAATGCAAACACTGCTTTCAGCAATGACTTGCTTGTGGTGTTGCCTTCTCTGATGGAGGAATGGATGGTGTGTGTGTGTGTGTGTGTGTGTACGAAAGAACAAGGTGGCATGCAGCGCTTGTTTTCTCAGGGGAGTACAAACTAACCTCAGATGTTAGTCAAGTCGTAAAAAAAACGCTGCAGTGAATTATGACACCTCGGGTGTGAAAAATTGAGCACTTCACTGGGTGATGATAACACCACTTCCTTTCTCACACTGGGAATGTGAACCAGTAAGGCAAGAGGAGTACAGATCAAAGCGTTCAAGATGCACGTCCTTTAACTGATCTTCACAGTCCGGCTTTAGCCTCTGCAAGCGTTTTTACGACTTGGAGTAATTGCTCACATCAGTTGTGACGTACCATCTATGGAATTGATAACAGTGATTTTCTCCTTTTTTGTTTAATTTAAGGCTGGCTGCTCAAAACCGGTGTCAGAAACAGGCCTTGGGGAAAGGAAGAGGATCTGTCAGTGATCAAGGAGAAGAGTGATAAAAGAACAGGAAAAAAGGGGGAAAAATAAAGACTGAAGCGGGGTCAGAGGGGCTGGAACAGATGCCTCATCAGATGAGGGAAGGCACGTGGACATAAGCAAAGAATAAAGCAGAGCGCAGTATACTTGCCTCTTTGCGCTACAAGACAGCAGAACAAGAGAGAAAGAAACAGAAATAGGTAAATGCAATGCACCAAAAGGAAATATCAGCAAAAAATCTGAAAGAATAAAAAAGACAAAGAAAAGCTGTTAAAAAAAAAAGTAGTGCAAAATGGCTGAAAATGATATTAAGGGGCAATTCAACCTGGGTAAAAAGGAGAAAAGTATGGAATACTATGTTCAAAATGTCTGCAGAAAATAGCCAACGAGAGAAAATAAGTAGTACTGTGACTGTACCATGGTACTGTATACAGTATATATCAGAGATTCTCAAATGGTTTGACCATGGGACACACATTTTCCCATGGTCAATAAGCTGTGAATCAAATTTTTCGGAATTTGAACCAAGAAAATGTATTTCTCAAATATGGCACTGTCCCACTTTACTTAACATAGACATAAATTGAAAGAATTTCACTGACACTGAAGAATAAACAGTATTATAAGGTACACTCAAAAAACTATTTTGATATTCAGTTTTTTTTAAAAATAATTTTAATTTAACACCATTGTATTAGGTTTCTCATTCAAACAAAATTGCATTGTGTTAAACTTACTTGAAACAGCTGCGTTTTAGCTCAACATTTTCATTTTGAAATAACGTTTCAGTTAACATTTGATGCTTGTTCAATTTACTTAAGTAAATTAAGTTATCCAGTTAATCCATTTGAGTTGAGAGTACATAAATGATTTTAAAACTACATTATAGAAACCAGAGACAGGATTTTCCCTTCCCATCATGCTTTGCACAGGACTGGATACGGAGTGTAAATGTTGATATAAAATGTTATTGTATGCATTTTTTTCATCAAGATGAAAAAAATGGTGAGATTTGTTAATGTTTAATGTTCTTTTATTTTTATATTTAAAAGAGATTCTGGTATGTTAGTAATGTTTTTGGAGGTTACCATTGTGGTGAAGTGTAGAGCATGTGCTTGGGCTGAGGACCTGCTAATAACAATTAACGTTGTTTTAATAATAAAAAACAACTACTTTGTGCATGCCATGAATGTAACAAAACCATCTTCTGGCTATAAGATTTTGTAAAAGGTTTTCTTGTTAGATAACATTTGTAAATGTTGTAAAAATTGTATTTCACCAAATAAAAATAATCAATTAAACTGGATTACTTTTTTTGGTTTTTGTTTGATATTAATTTTAGAATAATTGAACTTAATAGTTTTGGACAAAATTAAGAATGTTAACCTGATTCAACTAAATGGCGTTAAATTAACCTTATGTAAGAAACTTAAGTTTACTGAAATAAAAAATGTTAATTAAATTCAACATAACCCAATTACGTGGAACCAGTTGACATAAAAATGTTAAGTAAATCCAACGTATAATTTTTTTGAGTGTAAGGATATTATATAGCAGTTTCTAATTAAAATTTGTTAACGCAATATAGCTAGTAAGTTGGTACGATCCAGCACAGTCATCAAAAATAAAGAATTGGGGGTATTTTGGGTTAAGGTTACGGAAACTACCATGGTAAATACACAATACTAATGTGAACCATTAATAAAACGTATGGACACTGATCCTGATAAATAGAATGAACATCATACCTCCATGCAAATTCTTCCTGGCTGGCACACAATGTACCACCTTTTTGGTAATTTTGGTAACTGACATGTATTGTAACTACAACGTTGCATGCTCGTAATTTTAACTGCAAAAACGAGTTCGGCATGAACAGGCCCTAAGTTACGTTAGAATAATGACAGTGACATATAGCCTGACATCATCTCATCTGACAGCAGATAATGAATCAGCAATGGTCAAACATGTCCGTCTAGCGTGTTTACAAAGAAGTACAGTGGAAAAGTAGTGCAGTGGAATAGAAAAACTCATTCTATGTGACAGAAGAGCAAAGTCTTTGAAGGAGAGTAAACTGCTTTCATGCACATCTTTAAAAGTTTTTGTTGTTTCTTTGACTACACACTCAGCAACCCACTCTAAATGGTCTTGCGACCCACTTTTGGGTTGCGACCAATCGGTTGAGAAACACTGGTAGATATGATGGTAACACCTTGGTACTTTAATATAAGGTACTGAAGAATTACTAATTACTCTACTAGTATACCAATTACTGGTATTCAAATAAAATAAAAAAATATTTTTTTTTGTTAATTTTTACCCATCCTCACCAAGTGCTGACCTTTACAAAAAACTAAGAGGTATGAAATGGTAATACCATGGTATTTTAACATATATCATGGTACTGGCTGATTACCATATTGACATCCCATGGTATTTGCATAGTACTTCAAAGAATACAAAGGCATAAGTTTCATATAGTGTCCAAAAAAAAGGTATTACAATGGTCCATGTTCTAAAAACATGGCAATACCACAGTGCTACTTTTGTAAGTGCGAGACTTCATATTGGTTTGCTATTGATGTGCACTGCGAGGTGTTGAGATCACGGTGGGCGTTAGATCAGGGCCTTCTCTTCAGCCCGTGCCGAGCTCAGAAGCTTCTAATCACCTCCTGTGAGAGATATCCAGACTAACCCAGATGCTCAGAGCAGAAACATAACACTAATAAAAAGTGCTTAATGCAGCAGCGTGCTGTTTTTCTCCTGCTCTCTCTCCCCTTCTCCTCATCCGTCTCTTCCTACTCTCTCCTCCCCGGCTGCCAAAAGAGCAGCCTTGTCCTCAACGGTTAGCATAAAGCCAATTTCAACAAGCTGGTCTTTGGATCTTGCTGTGTTTTGGGTGCTGAGCTTTGTGTCTGGATCTCAGCTGGTTGGGAATATTAGCAGAGGAGGGAGTTTTATTTCCCTCTAAAGTTTTATCATAAAAATCCAGGCTGTTTCTGACGATGGCTCGAATACAAACCTGAGAAAGAGCAGCGGCAGCTGCAAGATCTATTTATTCTTTGACTAATTTCCATGTCTGTTTTTGGCCTGGACTGCTTGGAGAGCTCACGGTCTGCCATGGCTCTGCCGTCACGCTGCCTCCTGCAGTACGGAGTGAGAACTGTCTGTGAATCTGACTGGCTGCTTGAGATTTTGACAGGGTGTCTTGATTGGTTCAGGCAAAGAGTGAGCTAACGTGTCTAAATAGCCTATTTACACCTTTTTGAGAAACAATTCACCCAAAAATTTACATTTTGCCATCATTCCTCATGATAAAATAGATTTTTGGTCTTTTTCTCACACTGTAAACCCTAATGTCCAAAATAATTAATTGGTTTGAGTAGAGCCAACTCAAATTAAACAAATTAGTTATAATTATTTTTCCTTTGAGTTCACAAAACGGACACATTTTAAGTAACTGAGTTGTTTCATTGTTTTGAGTTTTATGAACTCATTTCTTTTTATTTAGACACACTTAAATTTAACTAAAACTGGGCTGGGATTTATATTTCCCAGCATGCCTTGCCATGACACTGAAAAAAGGAGAGTAAATGTTAAAATCAAGTGTTATAAAATGTAAAAGATTAACGTTAAGGTGGAGATTTAGTAGTGTTTAATGTTTTGTTATGCTAATTTAGAAGAGTGTCTGTTATGTTGTTTTTTTTTGGGTGGTGATGAGTAGAACATAAGCTTAATTTGAAAACATATATAGTATGTAAAATGTTCTATATTGCTGTCCTCATTCAGCAAGTGCTATGCTATGCTAATGCTATCAAAACATTGTGTTACCAATTAGCAAGGTAGCATTTATTGAATTAGCTAGTTAAAGCTATCCAAGTTTCCACTACTAAAATATTTAATTGATCATTTTAATTTAAATGTATGAATTAGCTTACTCAAATGTCAAGTTGAGAGCAAATAAAATGTATAAGTACAAAATAAAAATCTGCTAACTTGTACTTTAAATTTCTTAACTTACTGAAATAGAGCATATGAGACCACTTATATGATGCTTTTATGGTGTTTTTTTGGAGCTTGACAATCCCATCCTCAGGTCAATTCTATTGTATAGAAAAGAGCAGCTTGGACATTTTGCTAAACGTCTCCTTTTGTGTTCCACAGAAGAAAGTAAAAATGGATTTAAAACAACATAAGAGTGAGTAAATTATAACAAAACACTGATTTTTGGGTGAAGTATGCCTTAACTGCCAGTATAACTGTTTATATAACAAGTATTTAAAGTTACATGCAATGGGGAAATTCAACTTCCCACTGCAGGAACAGAATTGTGTTGGACGCACTACATAAAAGTTCAATCAAAACATAACTTATCCTGATAGACAGACGCAAATGAGCATGACTTCCCAATATAATGGAAAGAAAGCATAAGAGAGGCCTTCCACATAAAATAATGATCTGATAGAGCTCATCTTCAGGGAACAGTCAATAAATTGCACTCTGTCAGTGGTTAAGCTTCCTATTTGGAAAAGTTTGGGTTGGATCAAAACCAAAAGCCACATTTGTCGAACACCCCTATCTAAATGAGAAAAAAGGTCACTGAGATGCAGCGAAACTGATGAAAAGCACAAAACTCAAATCATTCCTTGTAAAAGAATGAAAACATTAATCGTGCCATACCTTGAGCCACTTTAAGCCTGCGCGGCCGGAGTCATGCATTAGGTCATGAGAGCGCTTCGACACAGGCAGTGAGTGATGGAAAAGAAATAGAGAAAAAAAGGGATTATAGAAAAAGTCAAAGAGGAAACAGAGACAGAACAGAGCAAAACAGAACAACAGTTTGAAACAAAACACGCAAATTGAAAATTGGAAGCAGAGGAAGAGGGGCTAGAGAAAGAGAAAGAGGAGGGTAACCATGGATCCAGCATGACAACAGTGAAACGTCTGAGCGAGAACAGGTTCGGAGCGGAAAAGAGATCCATACGGGATTGGGTCAGGCCGGCAAGGGGAAAGGGGGAAGCTTGTGGTGAAAGAGGAAGGGCGGTTGCGAGACATCCCATCATCCCCGGTCAACATGAGCAGAGAGATTGAGGCTTTCTTTGGTCCACTGCCTCCAGGGAAGGTTATGAAGTATGTCATTTCGCTGCTGAATCATGTCTGGAGACTGGACGTGTGTTTTCATGTGGTCTTGGGCAAACGTTTTCACTGGCCCCGCATGAGCGGCTGGTCGCTTTCGTACATCCCGGCCGTAAATCCCGTGCCGGGGCTGAGTGACTGGTGTCACTGCACACCGAGGACTCTGTGTAGGAAGCCCCCCTTTTTCTCCCGGCGACCACATTTGCCCTTACTAGCACACAACTAATTAAAGCAGTTGCTGCGACAGGGGTTTGGCAGGACAATAACGCTCATGAAAGCATAAGCTAAAATAAGATGGGCTCATCTGCTAAACAAGCACACTGAACAGACTTGAGAAAACGTTGTTTTGACACCCAGGTCCTCCGATACAGCAGCCCACACTCCTGAAATATCATTACTGACAGGAAGATGGAGTGAGAAAATAGGGGGAAAACTTGAAGGAATAATTCACCCCAAAATGAAAAATCGTTTACTCATGTTGTTTCAAACCTTTATGACCTTCGTTCTTCTTTGGAACACAAAATAATAATGTTGATTCATGCCATTACTCATTCTTCTCTGCTGCAGCTCTCACGAGACACGCAAGAACCTCATCAAAATGCTGTTTTCAGGACTTCAATTCAAGTCTGTTTGTTACATTTGTTTGTCACATTTAAAGTCTGTTTGTCACATAAAGCATAAATCATATGGCCTTAAAAGACTTATTGCACACAAGCTGTATAGAATATAAAAATTGCATCAACACTAAGAATTGAATACAGTTCAGTTCATTAAAAGTAATGGAACTAAAAAGGAACAACTACATTTTACAGTATTTAATAGTTACTTAATAAATGTACTATTGTTCATTGTTATGTCGGTTATATGTCTGTTCATATAACTTGAAATGTCAAAAATCTATTAGTACAACAAATAAGTATACTAGTTATTTGGGGGAGTGTTTATTCAAATTGCTGTTGTTTTCCTTTGTATTTATATGCATTTAATAAATTTAATTTAATTGATTGAAAACATCATGTATGTACAACCTATGTTGTATGCCTGTTGGGAGATGAGAAAGCATGCATGAATGCATAAATTAATGTGTTGAAAAAAGTAGTAATATATTTATAAATTGATATTCACCAAGATTAATAAATGCTGTAAAATTAAATAAACTGTTCCTTGTTCATTCTTAATGCCTCATGCATTAATATTCTAAGCCAATTGAACCTTAATGTAAAATGTTTATGCAAAATTGCATATGGGTTTGGAATGGCATAAAAGTTAGTAAATATTGACAGAATTACAATATTTACATTCCTTTAAGAAAGAATGAAGAATAGTAGCACTGACACTGACCTCCATAATTGTCAGAAATCTTTAAGACTTGGTACATATGATAACTTATAGAAACACATGTTTGGATTCATATTTCCAAATTTCATTAGCTGCATGAATGGAGCAAAAAAACTTGTAGCTCTCCCATTCTCTTAAATTAAGTGCACATACACACAGACCTCTAAAGTGAGCTCAATGGACGCACATGGTTTGACGAGAGAGAATGGCCTCGTTTTTGGCCAGAGGCTCGCTTTTATGTCAGCATAACAAAAAGCAGTCGCCCCCGTCCCCATACATTCAAGACCAACATACTGACAGCAATTTGTACAAGCACCGTGCTCGGTCCAACATGTGCTCTGCACAATGCGAACAATGAGACGAACAGCTATTGGAGGAAATTGAACACAGAGCTAAAGACGAATGCTTGTGTATGATTGGCACAACAGAGGGTGTGGTGAAGCAATGCTGGGATGTTAATTAAATAGCAGAGGAAAAAATAGTGCGTAAGGAAAAACGCGTCCGTGTGTGTGAAGCCAATTCGATTTTGCATGGTTTAATGCAGGACCACAAATTACGCATTTATAAAACATGTCTGCCAATTGCCAGCGAGGCAAGCTGCCATCCATTTTTCTCCCCCAATCATGTAGCTCATAACTCCTAAAATATGTAACCCGGAATATGAGTTCATTCTTATATAACAGGTGCCAGGGTGGGAAGGAACTTCTAATGGCGATATCCTGAGTGCATGCAGCGAGACTTGATGTGGCTGGGACGTCGGTAATGAGCGTGCAGACTGGCTCCGGAGGGTGGCACTTGTACTGTCCCCATTTCCTCTTCTCTCCAGGCCCAAACGAGGGGATGGCCAGGCTTAGCAGCAGCGTTGGCTCCCGCCTCAGCCCCCAGCTCTAATTAACCTCCGGGGGATTGGAGCGGAGGTCCGCCCGGCGGTGAAGAAACTCTAGGCCACGATATGTTCCCGAGACTGCAACACGCACTGAGACGATGCTCAGCCAGCCATGCGAAATCTCTAAAAAATAGAAAGAATAGGAAGGAAACGGCAGGGCGCCAGGATCCACAGAAGGTAGAACAAACCATTAAGGGTTTAAAAATGAATTTCTCAATTGAGCCAAGTTAGATGGACAGAGAAGGAGAAAGGAGAGGGAAAAGTTCAGGGATTCAGGTATAGGGGAAGCAAGACTTTGGCAGCTGCTTTGCGCTTCGTTTCAAAGCCTGACTGGCTGCTTGTGTTGTCCGAGTCATGGAGGACTCATTCAGAGAAGGTTATAGGAGTTTGATGCTATCTCCAGGGCTCTAAAGACAGCTGGACTGTGGAGCAATCCGTATTGATGCCTTAAAAAGCAGGTTAAAATTGGGCCAAAACGACCTGGGAAAGACATTCCAGCACCTTGAAATCATAAAATACCAATTTATTTGCAGTTTATTTGTCAAGTCCAGGACACACATTCTCCATTTAGAGAGTTTAATTACTCAAAATAAAGTTTCAAGTTCACTGATATTTCACCCAAAAATAATAATACAAAAATGTCATCTTTTACTCACCAAGTTGTACCAAACCCATAAGACTTTGGTTAATCTTCGGAACACAATTTATGAATTACAAATTATTTTTTAATGAAACTTCAGAGGTTTCTGTTGCTCCACTGAAAGTCCAGGTAACCAAAACTTAGAAGATCCAAATAGGTAATATGTGCATTGTAAAACAAATCTATATGAATCGAGTGGTTCAATCCAAGTCTTTTGAATAGACACAATAACTTTTTATAATGAACAGATTTAATTTAGGCTTTTATTTTGTGTAGAACCAATGAGGTTTGTTCTAGCATGTGTGTGTGTTTATATGTGTGAATAAAAGCCAAAAGTCAATCTGTTCACCGTATCTCTTCACAAGGTGTGGATTAAAGCGCTTGATGCATATGGATTCATTAAAGTCCATAAAGAACTCCTCCATGGCCTTTTTGGATCTTTGGAACTTTTGGTTACCTAGACTTTTAAATGGAGGGGCAGAAAACTCTCAGGTTTCATTAAAAATATCTTAATTTGTGTTTCCAAGATTAACCAAAGTCTTATGGGTTTGGAACACCATGAGGGGGAGTAAATGATGACACAATTTTCATTTTCGGGTGAATAATCCCTTTAAGTGAACCCAGGTAGAGGCCATTTATTGGCCCAGATATTTCAAACCTCTACCTCCAAAGTCCCAGCCTGCTAAGAAAGAAACACCGGCATATGCTGTCCACACACGAGACGTTTCTCATGTGTCCACGTTCTATGTGGCTGAACTGAAACGGACCAAAGTTAGCAGTCCTCATGCAGGCCACACAAAGCTTATTTATGTTCTAAATGAAGACTGACTGTAGACACAAACATTTAACCCGTGCATGCCACATGAATGTTCACCACTGGCACAGCCATGCAGCGCTGGCATGGATCTGGATGGTTGGCACGGCTCTATGTGCTGCTGTGGTGATGTGCAGTGACAGGCCGTTTTACTGATTCCTGAGCCATGTGAAGGAGGCTTTTTAGCAGGTGTGATACATTGGCCAAGCAAAAGCCATTACAACCCAGCCTGGGAGATGCTAGCCTTGCGTGGATGTGCATACAGTTCTGTGCAAACACTGGACTGGACGTTTAACTGGGAGGAAGTGGAAGTGGACGTTTTCACAATGGAAAGATGGCCGTAGGATTTGGCTAGCATCACACTGAAGTTATCGCACACATTTTGCTTCATGTAACACATCTAGAGTCCTTGTTGTAAAAGTACACAGGAGCTTTTTAGAAACATTATTGGATAATGTTACCAGGAAACATGACTCTTTATCACACTTGAAAAGCTAAGGACTATGATAGCTGAAGTCTCAATACTGCCAAAGCTGGCTGCTCCAAGCCTAATCTTGTTGCCAACTGGCTGGAAGGGTGCAAAATAACTATCCAAAATGTTGTCAAACGCTCCTGGAGCGTGAGCTGGAGCAAAGCTGTAATGGATTGTAAAAATAATAAATATAAAAATAAAAAAATATAAAATAACATTTTAAATAATAAATAAATGAAATAAAAAAAATAAATAAAAAAAATAAAAAAATAAAAAAATAATATAAAAAGAAAAAAATAATATACGTAATTCTATATGTAATATACCACTTCTATTTGGACTCAAAAGAAAAAGAACAAGGTATTAAATAAAAATTATTTGAATGTGAAAAACAAACAAACAAATGAACAATATATGCATCCCAAAAAACAAAAGATAGAGAGAGATTACTGGCATATTAAAAACCCTTGGGCTTCATCTGCTTCTCACCTGTTTCTCAGCGTTTGAACGAGCAGATTCCTCTTGTGCCAGCACCATTTCTCTCTCGGCTGTGATCTGCACACTCTCACGTAAGGCCTCCTCCAGCTCCTCGATGCGTTCGTCCTTCTGCTGCAGAGAATCCTAGGCAAAAAATATTTTAGAATATTTTAGAACATTCAACGCTATCTAGTAACACTGACAAACTTTTGACTGATACAGATTTTTTTTTTGTAGAATGTCAGGTACAGTCCAATACCTGGCCTTTTAACTGAAATCAAATTCTATTTTTTAAAATCTGACCAGTAAAATTTTATTCAATGAGCTTTGTTCAAATATAGTACACATCGAAACTGACCCTTAATAACGAACAAGTGTAGCAGCAGGTAGTTCTGAGAAAGCAAGTTGCAGTCAGTTCACAGCATAAGGTATAAACATTATGAATACTCGGACTGCGGTAACTGAGGGCAACCCAAGCTGTCCGTCTCAGGGACGTGACTCATATACAGTCTGCTCCCATGATGACACGGCACAGATCTATGTCTCGCCAGTCAAGAGTGAAATCACACTACTCCAAGCATCTACTCTCTGCTCGGGCAAACGTATATAAAACAGAGTCATGAGTCAGAACCAAGTTATCATGAACGCCTGCGATTGATTGTATTGGGAATTAGAAAAACAGAGGGAAAATGATGAACAGAGAAAAAGTCAGATTGAAAGTGTGCTAGAGAGCGAAAGAACGCAATGGTTAGGGACTCAAATGAATAGGCATTGTGGGATACGTGGAGAAACGCCAGAGCAGTGCTGAATATGGGAACAGTCTTGAGTTCATTACGCTGCTCCATTTCAAGGAACATTCACATTTCATTTTCCCCCCACATTTCAGAATCGGCTACAAAAGTCCTGACTCGTTTGGCAGGCCTGAGGCACTTAGTACAGACCTCTACAAACATGCACTCTGACGTAGACAACCGAGCAAACAGGCGCTACACACACATACACACAAACTGCCATTCATACAAATGGAGCTTTACAGTGGTAATGGCCTCCATGCTGAGAAACTGCCTTCCAGCTAAAAGCATCAGCCTTCACTATGAAGACAGAGGCCTGCTGCACACAATCCCAGACGCCGATGATCACAGCGAACATTTTCATCTGGTATCCCGCACCACAAATTCCTGCTAAAAGAGGCAATGTGAAGGTACGCAGATAACCAGATGCATCTGTCACCCTGTTGCAGACAATCCTGAGAGAAAAATCAAGAGGTTTTAAACTGTTTACAAAGATGCTGGCATGCAAAACTTACGTGTATGCATTCAGCAGACATTTTTTTGGCATGCATTTTTTAAATCTAAAGCAACTGCTTTTCATGTGATACTTTTTTTCCTATGCATTTCCTGGTAATTTGAACATTTAAAGTTGAATGCAGAAGCTAGATATTTTACTTTATAACGTGTTAAATATGGATATTTTTCTTACACAAACCCACCCCTTTGCTTCAGAAGGTCCCCCCCCCCCCCCATCATAAATCATAAAGTTATAATGTTAAGAGGAAGCAAACTTTACATTTTTTTTATGCATTTGGCCTATCCAAAGCAGCTTATGTCCAAGGTATACTACTATATTTATATATACACAGGTATTTTTCCCAATGCATTATCTGGAAAACAACTATGTAAAATTGACAGAGAATCAATTTATTCATAAAAAATTGAGCCATTTGCAAAGATGGTAACATGGAAAACTGACTGTAAAGGATTTTTTTTATTGATTTTAACCTGATATTTTATTATTGATTTATTTTATATTTCTGTGCATTTTGACAGCACTTTAGTTTCTTAAATTCCATTTATTCTCTGGGATATAATTGGGAATAATTGACACATTCCATTCGTTCAAAGCATCTTGACAACATGCAATTATAAGACTGAACATTTTGTCTCTAAAATTCCTTCCAACTATATGCATCAACTTTCAATATGAAGACACGAGGCTTGATGCACACAATCCCAGACACCGTTTTCATCATTCTCATCTGGAATCCCACACCACAAATTCCTGCAACAAGAGGCAATGTCGATAACCAGATGCATCTGTTGAATTGGCAGGATTTTTCTGTAACCAAGGTCAGCAATTACAGGAAGTTCAGGACACGAGGAGGGTGATGGGGGTACAGATCACAGCATGTGGTATAAAAGCTCTCTCTCCTATCTTATTTTGACCATATTTAGCTTGCACTTTCCTCTCACAGGCAGACCGCAATCACTTTGGTTTGATTTAAAGCGACAGTAATCCTTTTTGCTCGGTCAATATCTCATTACGGTAATGCTTTTGGTGCCAAAACCACACAGATGATAGAAGGAGACACCTCAGGGAAGCCACAAATCAAAGCCACATGCTGTACCGTAGGGACCGTCCGGGCCCGGGTGGGGCTCGCTGGGGAATCTGCCCAGCGCTCCGCGGCTTGCACTACCAATTAGGAGATGAGCGGGACGAGCCTGAAGAACAAAAGCACAGCTCACACAGTTGGGGCAGAATGACTTGCAGCTGTCTAACATGCTCACTCACACACAGATAATCAACCAGCGGTGTCCTAATTCAACACAAGGTCGTTTCGTTCCCATCTGTGGCTTCTTTTTGGAAGGAACGGGACTGAAAAAATGTATTCTCGGTGTCATAGCACTGGCCCAGGACAGAAACTGACTCAGAAACTGGCAGTTTCAGCAGTTCATTAGGGTGAAGAGTTTAGGTCATAGTAAGACATTATTTAAAATAACCCAAAAACAGCAGGATGACCTCAGCTAAAAGTCTAAGAAAAGACGCAGGGTTTGGTAGCAGATGTCCCTTAAAGCTGATGACATACATTTTCCCAGCGGGAGGATTCTTCTGTACCGTTCTAGGTGCGAGAGTGAGGAATCGCAAAGGTTTAAAAAAAGAAAAAAAGAAAAAAAAGAACCGGAATGAAGCAGCAGGTGTCCATCCTTCCTGACTGGGGAAAGCGTAAAAGACGGCCAAAAGCATGGTAACATCAAACAACATACGCCAACAAACAGGCCCAATAAAAAAAAAGACCTTGGAAGTCTATTAAAGAAATGAGAACATGCGGATTTGATTCCCCCTACCCCCACCCCCACCATCTGATCCCGAGCTCCCGATCCTGGATCTGGTTTGCGTTGAAGCAGTTCTCTGAAAGCACGGAGACCGAGGCTGCCGCACAGGCAGACGAACGTGAAATGCTCTGCCAGACTGGACCGTATCAGGTTTTGAGTCGAGAGACACAACAAACCGAATGTGAATGAGTTCAGTAGACGCTCAACGAATCCACCGTTGTTTAAAACAGTAGAACAATCATTGTATGAGGTAGGAAGTAGCTGAAAGTGGGCAGCAATGAACTTCAGTGTTGTTAATTTGTAAACGCAATCAATAACAAGAAGGCTAGGAGAGGAGGGAATTAAAGTGAGTGACAAGCAGAAAGAAATCTAAGCTTCCATGACGAGCTCAAAACAGGGCTTTGAAATGCTCCCAAGAGAGCTGGATATCAAGCCTCTGGGTGCTGTGGTTACTGCAGATCTGAGCGCTACGAACACTGTTTACTTCACTTCTATAACCTCCTGTGATGTGGTTCTTTGAAGCGAGCCCTTTCCGGCATCTTCCAACTCAGTCTTTCTACATCTCTCTCTCCCCCATCTTAAACCGCTTTCCGCATGTTCTACATCAAGATGACGGCTTGATGTAGGGGGAGTGAGGTAAGATGTGTCAGTGTGTAAGTCGTGTTATGTCCTAAATTTAGAAAATGGTATATGATTATCATTTTAGAAAAAACCCATGCTACACAGCTGCCTATGATTAAGAAAACTGATGAGAATTTTTTTAATTCATAAAACTTCACGTCAAAATACATTTTCCACATGGCAGATAAATGTTCAAACTTAACAGATTTATAAAAATATATAAAATGAATTGCCAAATGTAAATGATTTGCTTTAGATCACTTACAAACTCAAGAAATATTATTATAATTTTATAAAATATAATATATTTATGAACATTTATAAAACATTTCATATTTGTAAAATATTATATAATATATATTTGTATATAAAAATATTTTATAAAATATTAAAAAAGAAAAACATTGGAATTAGATAATGCAGCATTATTAAACTTCTTTCCAGTCTTCATGTTCTTATTTTTATTTGAAATGAAAATTGTGTATTACACATTGACTGAACTTTAACAAACCATACCATTTCTACGGTTATAAGTTATAGATGCTTTCTATTCATTTCAGGTTAATAACAGACCATTTTTGGTAATTGAAATACATTTAAAATGAAAGCTAAATAGAAAAAAAAATTAAATGGCAAATGCACATAAAAATCATTAAAACTAGCAATTAAAATCAAAACAGAAAATATAAAAATAAAGCCAATACAAAATATTAATAAATACTGAAATAGTATATAAATACTAATAAATAACACTGAAATATAATAAAGAATTTTAGTTTTATTTCTCAGACAGCTTAAAAAAAAAAGAGAGTGGCACAGCTGACCCTATGCTTGTTCTTCAGAGTAAACACAAACACACATTATGCGGAGCAAAAAATACTGGCCAGGTGTGTTAGACCTTCGGGTCTCTCCACCCTCCGCCTGTGGTGGTGGGAAGCTGACCTTTAATTCAGTCCTGTGATCACTGCATTGAACGATAACGGTTGTCTGGGCACAACGCGTCATAAAACAGGCTCCTTAAAGCATAAAGTCATTATCATCAAAGTATCTCTGCGGGGAAATTCTGCCCTCAGCAGGGAAGCCACTGGGGCAGTTTCAAAGCCACTAGTTTTTATGTACATGACAGTGGACCCAAAAAAACACAAGAATGAGAGCAAGAACGTCCCACACGGCCTGAGGCTAAACACTTAGCATACGGAGGAGGAGAAAGACTTGAGATGTAGCAGAACAAAGATGGGTGTAAACAACAAGGCTCTGTGCTGATTGAAGGGGTGGAGGGCCTACATATGGGGCTGATGGGTATCAGATGGTGCAGCTCTGTGAATGAATAGTCTTGTTTTAAGCAAGTCCGCTCACTTGGCGGCCATTTTGGATCTGGGTAACACCCTCGGGCAGTTGTTTTCTAGTCATGCAAGCTTAGCTCCTATCTACTAGGGAGAGAGTAAATCCCCAAAGTATTTGCCAACTTTTGTTGCAGTAACACTATTTTTAATGCACATTTTTTTCTAATTTTCATGTTAAAATATCTAAAAAATCCTTTTTACTTAAGAATCCACACTGCATTAGACATTTTAGCTTGCTTTCAGAGAATGAATCTTTAGTATGAGTGTATTATGTCTTAATGCACACTATGTTCTAAGAACATTTTGTTAACATTAAGTTATGAAAACGTTATTTCAGAATGTTCTCTCAACATTCAAAACATCCAGTTTTTTTTTAAACGTTTTAAAACGGTTACGGGAATGTTAAAGAAACATTCCATTTTATCATTTTGCAAACATTAAGGAAACGTTACTATTGAATGTTCTCTGAATGTTCTGAAACAAATAGAAACATTTTTAAAAAGTTAGACGAATATCAAACTAAAACATTTAAAAAGTTCCATGAACGATGTACAAGTAATGTTTATGTTCTAAAGTTTTGAGAACATTATTAAAGACCAGATAACGTTCTAGGAAAAACATTGTATATGACATTGAGAAAACCTTGCCAGAACGTTCTGAGAACGTCCCCTGACTTTTTCTCTTGTTTTAAGCATAAAGTTAAAAACCAAGACAAAATAGTTATATTCAAGATACAATCAATGCTACTAGAAATGTATTTTTAGGTCAAAAACACCAATTTAAAACTCATTCAAAGTCATTTCTGCAATGCAATACATCAAGAAAAAGGGGAATAATAAATGTAGTTTGTTTAGCTCCAGTCAGGCTATTTTTCTGTCTCATCCATCTAATGTGGATTAACGTTCCATAGCAAAGCGATCAGATGGTGTCCTTGCCAATAAAAGCAGTAAGATCTTCTAATTTTAAGGAAGGATTTCCTTTCTCATAGCTATAATGTAGAGCGCTGAGCTTTCTACCATTCATTATTCAACGGTTGCTATGTCATACGCTTTCTGGTGTAGGCCAGCAACTCTGCGTTTTGCTGAGGAGAAGACAACAGCTCTGAGGACAAAAAGCCCACAGAGAAAATGGCATTTCCTTCCTTTCGACTATTTGAGCAGTCATGCTAACACATCAAACTGTTGCAGCCCACTGTGTCCCTACAACCAAACAAGGTGCTCTTGAATCCCACAGCTCAAAAAAGTTGCTGCTCTCTAGTCTCACTCCTCTCCGACAGCGCTTTGGAGTGTCAGTCTCACGACTGGCGTCTGTTAGCTCCCTCCTGACCTGTTCGCGCTCGAGAGGTGATGAGTGGCAGAATCAAGGCTTTCATGTGTGAAGTACACTGCGCCTCTTGCTTTTCTTCCTGCACCATTTCCATTTCTCCATCTCAGCCTCGCTTTACCTCTCTCTCTTTCCGTTTCCCTCTGAGTGTTGAGAATGGCTCTCGCCACCGCATTAGTGATGACGACCTTGTCGGGCAGATTTTTACCGCAGTTTTGTTTCACCTCTGCTCAGTGTTACCGCTAGAGCCTGATCTCTCGTCAGTCTTTGGAGGTTTTGGAAGACAGACTGGAACATTCGAGAACATTCCACAGAGACCTCAAGAAATCAAAAAGTCCTAAACCTGAAGCTGCCAACGCTAATTTGCCTGAGACAGTAATGTAACATCTAATCCCAAGATGGTCCCTCTACACGCACAACTCATCGTTAGGTCAAGCTCAAGCTATTTGTAAGAAACATAACAGTTCCTTGCTGAAAAAACAGCATATTTTGCTGGTTTTAGCCTTTTAAAACCTCCAAAAGCACCTAACAGACAAAACAAAACACCAGCTAAAACTAGAAAACCAGGTTTGCTCACTGAATCCCATTTGCTGTGCCAACTATAGCAGCTTTCTAATGGATCCTAGACGTTGCACTATAACCAGTCTGTTATGGCAGGTTGAGAAAATGACATTTAGGATGAAAAAAGGCATCCCCCCAGGGACAGTAATACGTTCCCCCTCAATAAAAGCAGCGTCGGCAGGCCAGCGAGTCATAAAAGGCTCCTGTTTGACTCTTTTATATCTGCGTGTTTAAAAAGGACCATAAACCTGCGATTCGCCTGCAGCATTTTGGCTTTATTAACTCCAGTGTGTCGCCATCACCTGTCAGATCTTTTCATTCAAAATGAACCTGCAAATGTGAACGCAAGAAGAAAGACCAATGAGAAGCTGCATGATCGCCTGGTACATAAATCTTTATATAAATGTGTTTGTTAAGGGTAGGTGAGGATGGTGTGTTGATGCTGAGGTTGACTAGTATCTGAGGTTTTTCTGGATTTTTTTTTTATGTCAGAATCATCTGCTATGATAGCTTTATAAAATCAACCTAGAGTTAAGGATGGTTATCGAGAACTGGTTCCATTTTAGAACCGGCTTCAAATTTCCCAGAATCAGAGAATTCAATAAGAAAGTTCTCTTCCTAGTCTTTTTGCACAGCATACTAAATGACAAATAAACACAAAATATGTTAAAATACTCTCATAAACACAGTCGGTTATGTCTTAAGACATTTGAAAAGAATAGATGAAAATGCCTGTGTAAAAGTATGGAATCCGTGCAGCTCTTAAAGTGACGGTAGATTTTCCTCATGCCGCCTCTATGATAACGTTAAATCAAAAAGACAACGAGAAAATGTACTCGGTGTTCTAGACAGAATAACTTTTGTAACTATATTTGTAATGTATAGCCTATATTTTATTAATAAAGTGCAGTGTTATTTACAGTTTCTATACCTGAATAAAAATGTTTATTTCGATCATATCTTTGTTCAATTGTTGTTTATTTGTTCTTTTTTAATTACGGAGTGATTACTTGCCTTTAATAATGCTTGCAATGTATATTAGTTAGGCTAGTTGTTTTTGCTATGGTATTTTTAAACCATAGGCAAAAATTCCTAGCCTGTTGATTTATGTTCATGGTATTCAGCTAAAATAAAATGCTTTGCAATAAGAATTTGAATAAATGTGAATAATATGAATGAATTTTTTTTTATCTTATTGGAATTGAAATTAGCAATCGATAAGAATCAGAATAGATAAACAGAATCGGATACACAACCCTAGTATTGTGCATTTTTCCGTACCACTATTAGTTGTTTAATCATTTTAATGGAACCGGAATCATTAGGCGGAACCAGAATATTTCTTATGATTCCAAACCCTACCTACAGTACAGATATATTCAGGCTTTCATAAGTGTGCAAAAACAAAAGACCACTGGTGCTTGTAAGAACACTTAGCAGCATGATCCCTAGCTCGCCAAATGTTATAAAACACTGTTCCACAATTGCACACTAAAGGTGTCACTCTAAGCTCTCTGCATTTGAGTGCTGATGTTTACAACCACATGAGAGCACAATGTGCCAAACATAAAAGGGGCCGGGAGACTTATAAACAGAAGACCTATGGCTTACTACCGCCATTCGTAATGTGTGGCGCTCCGGCGTCAGTATAATGGCTTCTTTGGAGTAGTACACACACTGCACCTGTGGGGGAAACCTTTTTCTGAGCTTGCTTTGATGATTGCACAAAGTATGTAGTGGAATATGTTCACCCTTTCTGAATTGCAGCATGTTGACTGGATGTACCTTTTTCTTTCTTTGACTTTCCTATTTTCTTTCCAACTCTCTCTTTCAATTTTTCCACCTTTTTACCTTCAGTGAAGGCCGGTCAAGGTGGAGATCGGGCTACAGTGGGGCCTTCTGGTCACAGGGCATGCTGGGAGTCAGAGCATTTGGCGCTGCACTCACAGTGAGACTGCAGTAAAAGGGAACAGACTCAACCACGCAGTAAAACAGGTATTTACTGGGCTTCATTATAATGTCATCTTTTCTCCCCCGCTGTCTTTCTCCATCCTGCTTCTCTCCGTTTCCCAGCGAAAGTCTTGATTTCTTCAGGCTGATGATATTTGATCGGCGGGAGAGGGGGGTACGGCTTGATTACTGAGGACATATTGCAAGTCTGGGAACTCTGTATCCGGCGGAAAATGTCTCAGAAACACTAAAGAGATGTGGAGGCCTATAAAAACCCATCTCCTGTTTTATCAGACTAGAGAGATAAATGAAAAATGATAGGGTTGATTCAGAAGAGGTTAAAGTCATGCACTTTGATCAGGTGTTGAGGGGTGTTGATCAAAGATCCTCTTCTGCATTGCAATTCTCTGCACATGCAGCATCTGCATTCCATTTGATCATCCTATGGAAAATAACAGCTAAACTTAATTAACTAGACACTGACATTTTGATATACTTGCCCATCAAAAAGACATGTCGCCATCTGGTTACTAGGGTCTTTTGGTAGTTTACAGGCCCAGGGTTAGTGCAGGTTTCGAGCTCATTCTGTGTGAATGAATAAATAGCTCAGACGCACGGTTTCATTTCCCACACACTCACTGAAGCTGGCAGAGTTACTATATGACAACATGAACTTCATCTCCATAGCTGCTCTGAGAGTCACTTTATGAGCATTTTACCATTTAATTTAATTTAAGTTCTGACATAAATATATTACTACTGTATAGGACTATGTACTATTCTATTACTATTGTGCAGTATAATGTCTTAATGTAATACTAATAATACTACTACTAATAATAATAATAATAATAATAACAACAACAGCAATACAATAATAATTACAACTTTATTTTTAAAGAAATAATCACACATTTTCTTCCATGTTTGAATTTTAATAGTAAACCTTGGTTGTGCAGAACTTAGTTTGATTACCAGAAAAACTAAGTACACAACACAGAATTTCATTTCACATGGCTCTATTATTGTAAATAAATTCATAAATTGACTTATTTTGTATTAATTCAATGAATTGGATATGTTTTTGATTAAATCATTAAATTGGAATCCAGAAAAAATTTAATGGAAAAAAATGGAATTTGGAAAGAAATAAAACGGAATTTGGGAAAAAATTATGTGCATTTAATTTTTCTAGCTGTTCAAATTTGTTTATTTTTTCATATTTTATTAGGGGTTTTTTTTACTTGTTTTTTATGAATGTTCTAAATTCCATCTCTTTAGTTGAAAGGAAGTCAATTCTTGCTGAAATATGGATAGTCATAAGTCTATTTGCTTGCTTAAGTAATGGCACACATCTACGATTTTAAGTCTGATTCATTTTAATAGCATCCGTTATACACCAAAGTTTAATATTAAGGACTAGGGGTTTGTCAGAACACATACAGTGATGCTTGCCTAAGAAAGCACCACTAATTAGAGGACTGATTGGATCAAATCATGTGGAAGCAGCACCACGCCACCAGCAGGAAACTTGAAAAAAAAAGAAGCAAAAGACCTTTCTTCTGACCATCTAACCTTCTCCAAAGTCAATAGTTGCTATTCTGAATATGTTTGTGCAGCTCTGGTGCTCAACCACGACTGACCACCCCACATCCCACCTTAGGGATCCAATGGAAAGCTTCTTAATTGATTGAAAAAGCCATTTTTAGTGCCAGGTCAGAGAGTGGATTGCTTTGGTGTCCTGGGCTAACCTCTCTCTCAGCTCACCCTGACCAACTGATTAGAGCAGGACCATGTAACCATACCGAATCATCAACAACAATCAGTTTCCCTTCCAAACACACCTGGTACGTCCAATAGCCTGTGTAGATCAGCTCAGGGTTCGCCTGATCTGGAGTCTCAGGGCCTCAAAGTCGGATTGTGACGTGCCTGTGGGGGAAGGTGGCGGTTGATGGTCTTGGCTGAAGGAAGCAGCTGTCGCCGCTTCCAGACGAGGCCCGCGATGCAGCCGCATCGGGTGCTTTCGAATAGGGGGAGCGCAAGCCACAGTGTGGGCTTGCGGCAACGTGACCCCACGGAGGAAGCTGGGGCCCTGAAGTCATAAATGAGCTCTCTAAGACCGCAACACGTACTCATGCGCACGCACACACTGACGCTCCAGTTGCTGGGTACCACAGGTTGAAGTCCAATAGCACATCAATCCTGCTGTCAGAAATAAAGCATATGAACTCGAACGAAAACAAAGAACACATGACACAGAACAAGTAAAATGTGAAAACGGAGAATGATCGAAAGAACAAACCAAAGGCCAGGAAAAACACCAAAAACCACAACAAAGGGAGGGCTGCTGTGGCATTGTTGTCCAGAGGTCTACGGCAAAAAGGAAAAACAGTCCCTCCGTAAAAACTGGGACTTTTTGCACTGAGATTCTCACAGACATTAACTGCTGATTCTGGCTTTCTATCCAGACCCTCGCTCCAGAAGGGCGGGAACGACCACCACAGACCACCATCCTGTCAAACTGGGGCTAAAATAGTCAATATGATGAAAGTTACATCAGCCTAGATGAGGTAGTTTGTATTTGCAAATCTAAACTAAACACCCCGATACCTGGATGGCACTTCTACTTCACAATCGCGGAGCCATAAATTAAGTTTATAACATAATATAGTTCCTGCGGCCGCACGGAACAATTGTGTCCCATTTCATCATTCAATTATTCTCTCCTTTTCTCTTGTCTGAAATCCAAAGCGCACAATGAAAGGAGGACACGAGGTCAGGATGTGCGTGAATGCGGTCTGGATGAGGGAAACATGAGATCTCTCTTTACCTGAGAAGAATCCTAGCAATTCTCAAATGAGGAACTGGAGCTGACATCCACACTTATAATAATCAGAAGACGGATCGCTCTGAAGAGACGCATTTCTAGGCAGCACAAAAGGAAAACCTTTAAACTCTGGACAAAGGTTTGAGCAATTGTGAATAACTCATGGTTTCTTAAAAGGTTGATTGGCCTCATTATGGGTTAAGTTTCAATGTTAAGTTTCAATGTTGCTCTCATCAGATTTCAGTGGCTATATGTGTAAAACCTCTGCCTGAAATCCATTACAGGGAACAGGGATTCATCCTGCATTTCAATTAGGCAATATCACACAAGCATGAGATCGGGTGTTGAAAACCACAAACACTGTCACATCTCAGTGCTGTTGGGTTAAATCAAATAACTGTGAATAACATAAACGTCTACTTTACCTTGACCTGTTGAGAACTCTCGCTGATGTTATCCTCTCTCTTACGAGCCTCTTCCATCAACTGGGCGTTCTTGCTTTTCTCCACCTGCTCTTTGTGCTTCAGGTTGGCAACCTTCTTGCTTTGGTCTTTCATCTGCCTGCAGTGACAAGACAACAGATTTCAGTCAGACATGCACAGATGGACACTGATGTGGATGGACACAGGAAACAGCATGTTCAGAATAGCAACTAAAGCTGCAAAAAAGTATGCAGTGTGTAAAATAGTATGTAGTATACAATGAGCATTACTGTACAGTAGAATATTATTCCATTCCAAAAATAAAAAAATGAAAAAATGAATAAAAAGATAGAAAGTATTTTTTTGTATGCTTGATGAAATCAGATCATACATATTTAGTTATTTCAATAAAAAGCAGCTATATTTTAATACATAACAATAAGCTTTGTATGTTAATTAGGAATGGGTCAAAATAAAATCTGTTAAAAAAAAATATATGCATGCAGATTGTATACTTTACACATTAGGAAATAATGCACAATGTTTCACATACTATTTTAATAGAACAGAGTATACAATAAATATTACTGTGGAATAGAATATGCAGTATTCCATTTAGAAATAAATAAATAAATAAATAAATATATAAAAAAAATTATAAAATAAAATAAAAAATATAAATAAAAAAAATTATAGAATAGAATAAAAATAAATAAAATAAAATAATTTAGAGTTCTCTTCAAAAAGTGTTTTTTTTTCTTTTGCACACATAACAAGCAGTCAAGTACAAACAGAAGGGTCAATGAGAGGAGCCAAAAGCTAGCTTATTAGAAATGACAACAAAAGGGATCAGGACTGATCTCCACAGATCAAGCTGTGCTGCAAATGAAAATGGCAATATGTTTGTGTTTGAGCTCTGGGATTTTTCTCATTATCCTTCACCCTCCTCCATTTGTTGTGGCATGGAAACCCGCAGGAACACAAAGCACTACCAAAAATGAAGGAATAAATAAATTAAAAGAGCATTCAAGCAGTTTTCATTTCTGAGAAGTGCTGTACCAAACAGGCCTAAATCCTGCGGTCATTCTGTCCCATCCCATGCCAGAGTTTTCCTGTTTACGTGGCCGGCATCGGAGTATTGCGCACTGGCAGCGCGGCAGCCAGGATCGGTTACTGTTCACCATCTTGACTTGATCAAAAAAAAAGGAAAAAACGAACGCCTATGCCTTGCAGAACAGATGTACCACTGACTATGCCAACACCAATGTCTTTAAATGAGTAATAACACAGCGTTGTGGAAAGACCTCTCTCGGCCCCCCTTGACACCACAGAGCATTGCCCAAGACACACAATACAGTAAGGTAATTGAAGAGTTATTAAGGGGGCTTATGGGATATGACAAGCCACGTCTACGTGTGCCAGGAAAGCGGAACCAAGGCGCTACGCACAACGCCTGCATCCCCATTCGGCTGGTACTCTGGAGTAAAAAGCAGCGTAAAGACATTGAGGGAGCTTTCAGAGCATGTTCACTGAAGCAAGGTGACGCCGAACAAGGCTTGGAGAAACCAGGCCAAGCTGCTGCGGCACTAGAACCTGATCACTCTTCTGGATGAGTTGTCCTGAGCACAGTAGAGTCTCTGTGTTGAAGCCGCAGTCTTCTGGCTCCTGTTGCAGAAACTAGCACAACTCTAGTTATCAGCTAGTAGCTGCCACACAAAAGTTTGGGGTTTGAGTTAGCCTGGTGACATAATACTAGTAAAGGAACGATTGGTGTGAGTGTGTTTTTTCAGAAGGTTCCCAAGGTTTTCTTTCCCTCTCTTTACTGTACATGAATGCGTGTCTCTGGGATGTGAGGCCGTAGCGTGTAGCCATGCAGGATCAGGAGGCGTGATGACAAGAGCGTAGGCGATGAAGAGGGAAAGTCTACTACTATTACATCCACTGCTTTATGCAATATTTGCAAACGCAAACAGAATTGAGGTCTTGAGGCTCAAAACACACAGAACACAATAGGTGCTTGACTCAGTTGCACTGTTAGGGAGTAAATAACTAAACGCAGCACGCTACTAACTTGACTACACATTCATTAAAGCACAACAGCTGCTTTCAAAACTATGTAGCTTTCCCAATAAGCAGTGGTGTAACATGACAGCTACATCAATGCATTTTTCGTCACTGTGAACTCTATCCTCTCTCACAAATGTTGCATTGGGAAATCGGATTCATTTTAGTGAATCAGTTCATTCACATGGTTTGTGTAAATAAACGATTCACTGATTAAATAAACGATTCACTGATTTATTTTAACCATTCACTGATTTAAACAAACAATTCATTGATTCATTTAAATAATTCATTTAAACTCTGAAATATTTATTTAAACAATGTTTTCTGTTCTGTTATATAAACAAGTTTTCCAGTTTTATTAGTTAGTTCTGGTGTTTTGTGCCAGATAAATGGTCTAATTGCAGAATTAAATGGTACCATCTGATGATTATACTTTCAGAAATATTATTTAGTTTGCAACTTATAGTTAACTAGTACTACTATGACTCAGTGTAGCTTGACTGTAGTTGAACTACTTTATGAGCATCTCGGCAAGTTGCCGGTTCAAACACTGCTAATTTGATAGCTATTAAAAAATCTAATAAAAGCGCCGCAAATAAATTTCGTGTGGAGTCTGGAAACATCAGGCAAGTTGTGCTGTGCATCGCGAAGATAACATGACATTATAACAAAGCAAAAGAACGACTTTTTGTGTGTGTGTTCAAGGGAGTTTGTGTAACAGGTCATAAATATACTGGAATGTTCCTATTTGGTGTTTCCAGAAGAGGCCAAGCCATCTGCTTGGCTCCGCTACACTTGCAATAAGCAGCTGACTGTTTTTATGCATTGCGCGCCAGCCCTTTATTCAGGGTTTTGATTATATGTTTATATGTCTCCATTTGAGCTCTGATGTGATGGGATAGGTAACCCCATTTCACAGAGTTCATGGAGGAAACACTTCTACAACAATAAAGAGAAACAACGACATTAATTCAGATGTAATTCGCCATTCGTTCTGGTATTTTTGATATGCGGTGATAAAAGCATGATGGTGCAGGAATATAATAAAAACGATTCTTAAACCTTGCTGAAAGGAAGACTTTGTGGGGTTGATATTACCAGCACGCATGCCAATATTTCCAGTGAGCTCCACTATGGATATAAGTGAGGGTGACACTCTAATCCAGCCCATCCTGTCAGATTAAATCAAATATTCATTCCAAAGATTCCTTAAATGGACCCAAAACAGGCATGACTGCACAAGAATATTCTGATTATCAAAGCATCATGTAAATGCATTAACCTAACCATTATAATCAGATTACAGCAATATTCTAATTTCTAAAAATCTAAATAAGAACATTAACGTCTGTTTTAATTTGAAATATAAGAAAATTCTGAAACCTGTAACTAAAAAATGAATTCATATACACTACCGTTCAGAATGTATTAAATTGATTAGTGACAGTAAATATATTTATAATGTATAACATTTCAAATGCTGTTTCTATTCATCAAACAATTCTGAAAAAAATATGCCATGTTTTCCACAAAAAAAAAAGAAAGTTAGAATGATTTCTGAAGGATCATGAGACACTGAAGACTGGAGTAAGGATGCTGAAAATTCAGCTTTATTTTTAAAATACATTAAAATAGAAAAATTTTATTTTAAATTGTAATAACATTTTACAATATGACTGTTTTAACTGTATTTGTAATCTAATAAATGCAGCCTTATTGAGCAGAGGAGACTACGTTCTTTTTTTTCTTTTTTTTTTTTAATATTACCGACCCCAACTTTTGAACGGTTGTGTAAAAAACAAGATTAAATACAAGACACTTCTGAAGAGAATGTCTCACTCTCCTGCTAACACACAAACCTAAATGGAAACATCTCTGTATACTAAACTCAACTACGCAGGAGTGCAAGGGCAGAGACCCCATTTACAGGGCAGAGAGTGCCTTCTTTGTCAATTTTCCCAATGCCAACATTTTCCTTTCCTCAAAATAAAACTCTGGATCACATGCATAACCCCCTGTCATCTTCCTCCTCTCTGTACTGAGCTTTATGTTGCATTAGCGGCCATATTCTCAATACTAGGAAAACTACTATATTTGAGTACCAGTGCGGCTTCAAGCAACGAGAGAAACAGCATTAAAATGAGTGGAAAAAATAAAACAGGTAAACACGTCTATGACAGGGCACTGTACTGAGGGAGAGAAAAAAAATAATCTTTCAGCACAATTTTGAGGTTGTCTAGAGGAAAAACACACTAATTATACATCAAAACGTAACATATAAACCAAAAAACAATTTGGACACAGGTGAAAATGGAGTGTGCTTTGGAGAAAGTTCTACACTCCAGTCTAACCAAACACTTTTTAATGAATCTCATCTTCACAGAGCTCAAACCCTGGAATATTATCAAAAATAGTAATTCATCCAGATCTCAAAATTAATAATTCATAAACAAAACACTGCTTCAGGCAATGTTCACAGGCTTGAAAGCACTTTGAAATTCTCAAGATATCGGCTGGAGTGTGTAAGTGAACATCAGAAAGTTTGTTAACTTTTGGCTATAAAGATGTTCTAAACTTCTGCATAATGAAGCCTTTGAATCTTGCATCTAGTAAACACCCTTAAAAAACAAAAACAGTCCTTTTCACTTAGCCAAATTAAGCCCTAGGGAAGGACGTGTACTTTGCTATCCCAAAGCCATGACGAGGCGAAAGCAAGCATTGTTGAATGACCACCACTGCAAGGTCAAGCTAGAAAAACAAAACACAACCCAGACCTCAGAGCTTAAAATGACTTCTTATAAAACGTTCGCTCTTTCAACATTTCTTTTCTCAAAATAATATGAACCTACATTTCTAAACAATTACGTTCTGTGGTCACTTAGCTGGAGAAATGAGGCCCGGCGGGCATTAAAGCAAACGTTATTCCAAAGTTCAATCGCACCTGACACTTAATAACATAAAACTAGACCCAATGGTAAAATTGGGTGCGATTTTGAGATGAATGCACACGGAAATCAATGTTGAAGAAATAAATCCATCACGCCGTTATGAGGAATTCTGGGTAGAAAACAGAAAGGAGTCTTGTGTTACGGAGCCAGCGTGCGTTTATGAGCGGACTGCGCAACACAGAAGGCTGGAGATGGTTACCGCGCTGCGTTTTCATCCAAGCCTTTTGGGCCTACTTTTTGATGTCATTTTTCTTTTTCTTTTCAATTGCACTGACAGAATTACACATAAGTGTGCCTACACTAACAGTCCAGAAAGGTTGAGTAAGGACAAAAATCTTTCTGTTTATCACAACCACGACCTGTTTGACCTGCAGAAAACGGAGTGGAACGCCATCAAAGAGTTTGAGTGTGTGTGTTTACTCCATCCCTCATCCCTCTCAAAGTCATCCTTTAATGTCAGTTGTGTCTTTATATTGGCCGGATATCTCCTTCCTGGCGTTCAGGATATGTTCGTGAGCTCAGGACTAATAAAAGGCAGGAAATGTGGGTTCTTCGCAGGCTGTGGCCATTTCTCTAGCAGCAGGTGGAGGAGAGCTGGCAAGAGCCGCTGCGTGATAGCGGGACTCATTTTCACAGTTCTGTCTGTGGCGAGCGCTAACTTTTCGAGCCTAATAGACTTTGGCTTCTGAGAACGTTTTGCGGCCAGGTGCACAATGGGGTGTCCCCGCGTCTCTTACGTATCATCCTGTGTGGAGTGGACATTCCCTCCGGCCCTTGACTAATCTAGTTAATCATGTGGTCGGCCCTGAGGCCAGGCCAGCCAAAGCTAACTGGAAAGCACACAGAGACAACAGACAGGCGGAGGTGTTCCCCAAGCCGGCCGGATCGTATGCACTCGTCGACAGGCCCAGAGAAGCAGACCTCCCTGTCTGTGTGGGATTGTGGCCTTCACCTGCCGGAGGAACCGACACCAACAAACCAGCGCAGCAGAACAGCCTCCCGCAATAATGAGACAGAACCCAGAAATACAGCCTTACACCTTCATCAGAATGAGTAACGGTGACTTAAATTACACAAACAGAGAAGAGGTGGAAGAGAGAGGAAAAACAGAGGGAGGAATGACAAAATACTATGCATTACACAGGCAGATACTGTATATGACAGATAATAGATGTTATATATTATAAATTTATAAAATAAAATACTGTAAGTTAATGTTTAATGGATGGCAGGACCCAAGGTTTCCCAGCAGAACATTGTCCAAAGCATCACACTGCCAGCTTGCCTTCTTCCCATAGTGCATCCTGGCGCCATGTGTTCCCCAGGTAAACTATGCACACGCACCCGGCCATCCACATGATGTAAAAGAAAACGTGATTCACCAGACCAGGCCACCTTCTTCCATTGCTCCGTGGTCCAGTTCTGATGCTGACGTGTCCACTGTTGGCACTTTCAGCGCTGGACAGGGGTCAGCATGGGCACCCTGACTGGTCTGCGGCTATGCAGCCCCATACGCAACAAACTGCGATGCACTGTGTATTCTGACACCTTTCTATCAGAACCAGTATTAACTTCTTGAGCAGTTTGAGCTACAGCAGCTCGTCTGTTTGATCGGACCACACGGGCCAGCCTTCGCTCCCTACATGCATCAATGAGCCGTGGCCGCCCATGACCCTGTCGCCGGTTCACCACTGTTCCTTCCTTAGTCCACTTTTGATAGATACTGCCCACTGCAGACCGGGAACACCCCACAAGAGCTGCAGTTCTGGAGATGCTCTGACCCAGTCGTCTAGCCATCACAATTTGCCCCTTGTCAAACTCGCGCAAATCCTTACGCATGCCCATTTTTCCTGCTTCTAACACATCAACTTTGAGGACAAATGTTCACTTGTTGCCTAATATATCCCACCCACTAACAGGTGCTGTGATGAAGAGATAATCAGTGTTATTCACTTCAGCTGTCATAATGTTATGCCTGATCGGTATATAAAATTTTATATTGTAAGCAAATCAATCATGTCAATAAAAGTCTAATAATTAGACAAAAAGTACAATCAACTTGGATGTTTAAGTCATTTCAACTTAAATTACATTAAACTGACTTAAAATAAGTTAATCTTGTATCTTGTATAACTAAGATTTTGTATAACAAAATATTTGAAAATTGCTTAACTTATTTTGATGAGTTAAAAATATGTAAAAACATGTTTTCATAACTTATTGATCATATAATTTTTTACAGTGTACACAATGTGTCATTTTTTTACTTTGAAAATAAGTGACCAACACAGAAGCAAAGGACAGGACTGAGGAAGAGAGAATGAGGAAGAGAGAATGAGAAAGACAACAAGAAAAATAGAAATACAGGTATACAGACAAAAGAAGAGAAGAAAGAGAATGAAAACAAGAGAATGAAATAAAAAGTGAGCGTGGGAAAAATAAACGAACAAGAGAAAAATACCAAAAAACAGAATGAGATAGAGAAAGACAGAAACAAAGAAAAAGACTTCAGGGAACGACACACATCACATTTACTGTCAAGCATTTGTAGACTAAATCAAAAGGCCCTGAAGCTCAGCAGCAAATGCGTAACACTGGGAAAAATTCATTTCAGAGTGACACGGATTCCTTTTCATTACGCTGAACCCCTTCATCTGGGGGAGATATCAAATCGGCCATGTTCGTTCCCGAGTTCCAGAGAATAAATAAAAAAAAGCCACAAAAAAACAAAAGAGGAAGAGAAGAAGGATGGGAGAGAGAGAAAGAGAAAGAGAGAGAGAAAATGACAGTTCTGTCAAGCACTACCGTAACATTCAGCTCGTTTTCTAGCGGAGTAACAAGAGCGGAAAATATTAAACAGTTTGACAAGTCTCTGTTCCAGACCAAACTAAAAAGAGATGCAAATAATAACCATGATAAACAAGCCGAACGCCGAGATCCCAGCCGTAGTGGGACTGGTCCATATTGACAGCGCGCTGGCAGGAGAGGCGAGCTTTTCAACACCACGCGGGAGAAAATGACTGATGGAGATTCTTTACGCTCCGATTAGAAGTTCTGCAAGGGCTCTCCTTCGTTTTTTTTCCCACATCCTTTCGATCAGCAGAAGCTCTGGCTTTTTTCTTCTTCTGAACTCCATCTCGGCAGACCTCACAGGTAAGCTGGCATGCATTAATAAGACAAGCTCTTCTGTTTGTAGTGCCTGCTTGACCTTCCCAGGTTTCCTCATTCCTTCTTTTGAACCTTTAATCAATTCAGGTCAGAGCAATTTCAGTTTTTTCCATAGAAACTTTAGAAGCAAGTCCAAGGGGAGTGATGGAGGCAACATGAGCAAATTGGGGTTAAGTGCATCGCCCAAGGGCACCACCACACCACAATCAACCGCTGAATTATTTCCCCCCCGTCTAGCGGATACAGTTTCCCCCCCCTACCAGCCCCTCAATAACACAAGTCCCAGATCATTCGAACCATCCTTAAAATGATTTACAAAGTGGGCCCTGTTAAAGCAGCACATAGTTTGTGTATTACAACCTAATGAAGTTGATTTGCAGTACAAAGGAAGTGCAAGTGAGGAAAGTAGGCATACTGACCTTGAAGCCAGACTGGGATGTAGACAGCATTCCAGTGAAAAGAAACGAAGGGGAAGAGAGAGAGAGAAATAGAGAAATACACACAGAGTGAGCTGGGTTAACTTGGAAAGCTGGGTAAGACAAAAGAGTTAAAGGTGCATGATCCTTCACATGTAAACTTGTGATAGATGCATAGTGAAAGGAAAAAACATAAAAAGAAGCACCTGACAATGTGACATGCAATCTCACATGCTACTCCGTTTCAAGAAAACATATAAAGGCAAGATAAAGTCAATAAAAACCAGATGCATCTTTAGTAAGGCTGTGAATTGATTCAAAATTGATTATATGATTATGAACCGGATTACAATTAACCAGATATACATTTCCAGAGAAAAGCCCCCAAATGATGTGACAAAACATGAAAGAGGCTTTAAAATATAATTATATAATTACATTTACATATATCCATTTAGCAGACGTATTTATCTAAAGCAACTTACAATAGAGGCAAATTAATAATTTGTCACAATACTCATAGTATAGTGTTTTTAGAAAGCTAGACTATGAGATGAAATGTAATGTATAATAATAGAATATAAAATAAAATTCATGAATGAATATAAAATAAAATTCATGAATTAATATAAATGAATATAATATAATATAATATAATATTAAACATATCTATCCATCCATCTATATAAATGTTATTATTCACCAAAGACAATTTTATACATGTATAACATTAAAAACAAACCTTTAGTTACATATTTATTTGATTATGAAAGACACTATGGTGGGTGCTCTAGACGTTCTGAGGGTATATTTAGATATTACAATAAAACACAAATAAAAAAAAAATCCTTTAATTTAATATGTAAATTGATAGTCCATATACATTTAAATAGCATGTACTGCTTATTTCCCGAAACGTAAAGGAAAATTACATGAGAATCAGCTTTACTATCCTTACAAATAGGTTGTTTCACCTCTATTTCTTTGCTACACATCTCTTCAGACTCACCCTCCCATTTCAGCTCCCTCTCAAACAGTGAGCCTTACAATCCTCCATAATTACCAGCAAATTTACTGCTGCCGATTTTATGAAATAAATACCCCAATGCCCCAATTCAACCTCTGCCATTTTTCGGTGACTTTGAAGGCATTTCGAACAAGACCTGCCTCCGCACCACTGATCTGCAACAAGAGGAGCTTTGGCTTTTCCATCTCTGAGTGAGAAAGGTAATCCTGACTCGCTCTGAACAGAACGCACCGCTTCTACCTGCCATTCTCGTCTTGATTAAAGACGTAGGCGCTTACAGAAGAGGATCTGTCTGAATAACTCTCCGTCAAAACCACATCAAGAGTCAAACTCCAGAGTGCCGGAAGACTACAACACAGAAAGAACAATGGGAGGTTTTTGAGAACCGAACTCCCCGGTGTGTTGAGAGAACATAACCCGACTCGGAGCGGTAATTAGCTCGGAGCGCCACGGTTAGCGACTGTGGCTGGTGTTTATTTCAGAAATCTTCTCTCGGTTGACATGAATGATGCATCGAGCCAAGCATATGGAGTTTGTTTTAGTCTAATCCTCTCCTAACGCAGATCTGTTAAGAAAGCGTGAGACATTCAACGCAAGTCAGATTAATATTTATGAAACAACAGAAATCCTCCAAAAACACTTCCAGTATCCAACAGCGAGAGCCTCCGAGCAAATAAATGTCCCTGTCAGGCTAAAGCAAGGCTTTCTGTAGACGCTTGTGCTTGGGAACGGTCTCCAAAAACAGCTTTGAAAGGCCTGATGGAGGGTGAAAGGGAGTAGTACACGACTGTCAATGCACAACATCAACACCCGTGACCTTCATAAACTCTTTACCGCCGGGCCAGACTCTCCCTCACATTCTTGTCTGTTTACACTCCAGTCCTATTTCAATTATTCATAATCTTTATTTATTTATTTATAAGAGCTGCGAAGATGTGAAAAGGTCTATATTTGCCTTTCATTAATTAGTCCAATTACACATGCCGAAAACACAGATGTTTACACCAGCACAAACACCGACATAAGGAGCAGGAGGAGCAGACATGCAGCTGAAGGTGTGCAATTCATAAAGTCATCATTTATGGAGCTCTTTGTAGCTTATTCACTTTATTCTCACAGAACATACTTCGGGATCAGAGCAACGTGTTGTGGATTAGAACTAAATCTACAATCTATGACTGCAGTGGATCTACTTGACATGTTCAATGACAAGGCCAACATCCCATAATGCTGTGCGCTGAAGTTGCCATCCAAATCTTCTGCAACTCATTTCTGGTCTAACGCCAAAATAAACTGAGGATAAGAGATGACTGAGTGGGTGAGAACGAAAGCTAACAGAGAACACAAACAGAAAAGTGAGGAAGACAGGGAACGACATTGACACCCTCATCTTCATCCTTATCCCAAATACATCTTTCAGTCTTAGCAGTTGCTCCAAAAGCAAAAGGGCACGTTGACAGGGCGACACTGGCTACTTATGTGCACCCAACTGAACTATACAATGACAAATGGGACGGACACAAACCAAGGCAACAAGACAAATCCACATCATGTTTTAGACTGGGGTGGTCACCTATCTTTTAGTGGCAATATACACAGGGGTTCATGTATACTAGGGTTTTCACGATGCCATATTGTTGGCTGTCAATACCCAATACAAGAGAAATTTCACTCCGTACTACCATTACTGTAAAAAGGCTTGTGTTGTTACTTTTATTTTGGCCTGCGGTGGCAATACAAAAAAGAAAATAGGCTTCATTGGCAAATGGAGAATGGAAAATATATTCTGAAAGTGGCAAAAATGAAAGAAAGAATAGAGTAAAATCTAAACCGAACATGCAACTGAAAGATCACAACAAACATGATAAAAAAAACAGAGGGTGATAAGTAGAGAATCCAATAATTTGGGGTTTTATCCCCCCAAAAAAATCTTCCTTTGCAGACATCTGGTGACATCTTCACTACGTAAAACAAAATAAATTAGGGATAGGGTTTGGGATAGAAAATCGTAACTATACATAAAATCAACAGAAGGCTATGTTACTGTATGTCTTCATTAAGAATAAACTTGTGTATTTGTGTACCTCTCCAGCTCGTTGATCTTGCGATCCTTGTCGTTCTTCTCATTCTCCATCTCTCTGAGGATTTCCAGGAGCCGGTCCACCTCAGTCTGTGCCTTCCCAGCATCCTCCTTGTAACGTGCCACCTCCTGCTCGAGTGTGTCAATGCGCTCCGATAATCCTGCATTTAGCTGAGCCTCAACCGCAACTGACTGAGCCTGTACGGACCAAAGGTAGAGTTTCATGGGGCAACCACAACAAAGTCTGGATTATTGTTTTTTTATTTTATTTAAAATAATACTTAATATATATATATAAATAAATGTAAATAATAATACATTAATAAATTAAAATAATAATAATAATATTATTTAAAAAAAGGAATATAATAAAAATGGTAAAATAAAAAATAATATAATATAATTAATATAATATAATATAATAATTAATATATAGAGTAGAGTAGAGTAGAGTAGAGTAGAGTAAAGTAAAATAAAATAGTGAACATTGAAAAAGTTCCAAATTATATGAAAAAATAATAATACAATAGAAAAATTAAATGTAATATTAAACAGTATTATTAATATAAATATTGAATATTAATATTCACTTGTCTGTGAAAAACTGTTTGCTAATATTTTATTTGACCACATTGGATTTGGTGTAAATAGGCCTTGCACCCAAAAACAGCCTCAAACCAGTTTAAAAATGTTCTGTATCTTTTCACAAGCTTTGGTTTTAGCATTGATCTGTGCTGTGATTGGACAAGAATTGTAGAGGCTCCCCTGAATTCAACTCTCCAAGCTTTCAACGGTCAGACATGGCCTAGAGACTGTCATGAGTATGTGTGTGTCTGTGGGCTGTTTTGAGGTCTCAGACACCTGACTCACACCTGGAGGCTCTGTGTAAGGTCCCTCGTGACATCACAACAGGATACGGCCTCATTACAGTGTGTGTGTGTGTGTGTGTGTGTGTGTGTGTGTGTGTGTGTGTGTGTGTGCACGGACACATGGAAACACAATCATGCTGAAGTCATCAAAATAATTAGTGACATTACGGCCGTCTAAAGTGCCGGGTCAAGGGCCTCCTCTAATGAAAAGTAAATCAATTCATTTCCCCGGACAATTAAAAGAGTCAGCCGTAATGTTTCTTTCATAAAAGTCCTCTAAAAGGACACAGGTGTCTTCCTGCTGCAAAAAAAACTGTGAAAACACAAACACAGTGCAGGCTTTACAAGGTCAGAACACAGGAGCGCTGTGTCATTTACACCATGATTACATGCATGTAAGTGCATGTGTGCACGCACCAAGTCTGAATACAGAGGGCGTTCAAAGATAGCTTAAAACTATCCAGAATATGGTTACAAAACAGCCAGGCACAAAAATATAACAAAATGAAGTAAATCCTTACTGTGTCGTGCTGGTAAAAAATACAGCAAAGTGTTTGGCCTCTGAGGTCTCTTTAGACTGGCACTGGGTGAAAGAGGACTGTTCTGGTTTATTGAGGATAATATTTGAAGGTGACGTTTAGGCCCCGCTAATTAGCTTTATTAAAGTCTCGGCCTGAGGTTGAGTAGGTTTCCACTCTGACCGCCAAGAGCTTGTCATGTGTGGACGGACCGGTTGCTGCACACAAATGTGTGTAAAAGGGTAAGTCTGGAAAAGAAATGAAAGTTTGTATACGAAAACACGATACAGACATGTAATGGGCAATTAGCATCAAGAATGTGTCAGAAAGAGGGCGGAGCAAAATTATCTGTGAGTACAAGGCATGTTCCATGAATAGGGTCTGCAACTATTAAATGATGTAATTATTTATTTTCCTTTTCAACAAACAGTCAGTAAAAGGAGGTGCTTAACCGTCAGAAAATGGTAACAAAAATATATAACTAAAAATTAAATATAATTTGAGCTGTTTATTTTCTATTTATTTTTCTGTAAATGGAGGTTAAAAAAAAAATTCCAACCCAGTTACTAAAAATTGGGGTATAAATACAGTTTAAGACATAAAAAAAGTAACTGTGACTGCTATTTTCTAAAAATAAAATAAATAAAATAAAATAAATAAAATAAAATAAAATAAAATAAAATAAAATAAAATAAAATAAAATAAAATAAAATAAAATAAAATAAAATAAAATAAAATAAAATAAAATAAAATAAAATAAAAATAAAATAACTAGTAGTAGCTAGTTTGGGACCAAATCCTGGTTTGCAGTGATTGATAGACCTATATTTCCATAAATGGATGGAAAAAATGTATAATTTTCTTTCTAAAGTAACTGGGAATGTTTGACAAACGTAGACCGCACCAAAAGTGTGTGGAAAAAATGCGAAAATAGATTATTTACTTATAGATTATGTCAAAACACTGACTTTGTTGTTTTCATGCAAGGCTAATTTAATTTATGTAAGATAACATTTTATATAACTGCAAAACATAATATTTTAGGCTCTAATGCTGAAGTCAAAATGAAAGTATATGTATTCTTCGTATTCTTCATAAGAAAAGCATGTGTTCAGGACCACTGACAAACTCGTTCACAATACGGACACAGATATGTCCTTTTGAAAAACAGAGAAATAGACAAAAAGAGTCACAGCGAGACAAACAGACTGAGTAGGAAATAACTAGCATTCGCATAGTTATTAGTGGGCTGTAAGGGACGCTGTGTCTGCTAGTAAGCTCAGTGCAGCGTGTTGGTATTGGAACGCCAGAGCGGTCAATCCATACGGCACCATCTTTCAGAGGAACAGCCAGTGTCCCAGCGCTAAACAGGGGATTGTAGGAAATGCGGTTTAATAATGTTGTTTAATAATGTGTTTGTGCCTGTGCCTGTTTGGCTGGGCAAAATAACAGAGCGGCTATGTGAAAACAGCATACATTTGCAGTGGTTTTTATGCATTTATGCTGACTTTCTTGACCTATAAATGTTCTTGTGAGAAAACATGTCGTTGTTGAATGATATAAATGTGTGCGCAGCAGGGGATATAAAAGAGTTTTGATGTGCTTCCATATGAAGTAGTTAAGGAAGTGCATTGGGGGAATCTTGGCTGGTTTGTGTAATGTAGACTGTTGGATGTCTTGGTGGCATGTCTATTCTCATTTCGTGAGCCTCGCTGACACCTTAATCCATGTACACTCCTGGCGGTCACGCGGGGACAGTCGAGTCCTCCGCCCCCTATCTGTCTCATCCAATCACAGCAGACGCCCACCGAGCTGTCAGCGGGTTTTCACTTGCACTGCTTTTATATGAGACCCTGTGCGAACACAGATGCACACACTCTGCCAGAGATTTCATTACTCTTGGAACGGACGATGGGATCCAGATCTTCTCATCAAGCCACGCAAAGAGCTCTGAATGTGCGCATGAAGATGATCAATATCATCATCCAGAACTAAATGTACTTTTCACTGCAGTTTGAAAAACTAAGAACCACAATTGCACAGAAGCTCACAGACTATGAACATTAAAGCTTGTGCATATTTAAAGGAAATTTTACTCAAAATTCAGCCTGTCATCATGTTGTTCCATGAATTTCTTCCATAAAACTTCAAAGGAGAAATTTTGAAGAATGTTCATGCTGCTCTTTTCCAATAAATTTTAGTCTACATTCTGTCAAGCTTCCAAAAAAAAAAAAAAACACTGTGAAAGTGGTCCATATGAGACTTCTGAAATAGGGCTGGGCAATAAAATGATAACGATAATTAACACAATATAATGTTGGTCACATGACCACTAAACAGCGCTGTGAGATCCAGTGAGAATTGCTTGCATTCAGCGAAGAACACAATTGTCTCTGTGATTTAAACTAGTTTAAAACCAGATGAAACAGCGCTGACAAACAGGAGAAACACTGTGTGCAATGATACAGTCAGAAGGCTTCTCAATCTATAAATTGCCATAACTTACAATGGATTTACTGTAGTAACACTAACTGGATCATGGTATTGTGACAGAAATCTGGGAAATACATATCGAATTTTATTGTATTATTAATGTAGAAATGTATTACATTTATTAAAGGAGTAATAAAATATAATTACAGTATTTTTTGTGACTAAGCTATAGCATTTCTACATTTATACTAAATGTAATTAGGCTACTGTTTTTCATACAAATACCATAGAAACCACAGTTAAATTTTACATGGTAGTGAGGTGCTATGTGCATGGTTTTAACTGTGATGATCTAAATTGATAAAACTCAACCAGTCAGAATGTTTGAATTTTACCATATAAAAATGAGGTTGTTACAAGATGTTACTGTTTTAGTTAATGAACATAAATTTATATCTGCATCCTAACTCAAGCTACTACTATGGTCAATGCAAGCGACTGTCAAATGTGCATTTCTAAGAGACAAAACATGTAATATTAATATTGCAGCCTGCACTGCAAACTGTGCTGAAGATACTTATTATCAAAGTCAGGCAAAATAAAATAAAAAATAAAAAAACAACAACAACAATAACAATAACAACAACAACAAAATGTTAAATGTTTAACAATGTTTCTACTTTTCATGCATACTAAAGATACTCATTATCAAAAGTCAGGCAACACAAACCTGTTTCATGACTTGAACAATATCACTCGTTAGAGCATGCAGAAACTAAGAAATAACATTTTCTAAGATATCTTTTTTGTGTAAATTTTTGTGTAAAAATGTTCACCTGTTTGGCAAGTTTGTCATGTTCTGATAATAAAGATTAGTTTAAAACCACAATTAACGCTCTGGTTTGTACAACTTTCACTTAGGAGCAAAAATCTGCCTTTAAACTTAAAAGAAATAAACATTTGATATTTATTGTGATAATTATTGACTGACATGAAAATTTTTATTGTGATTTTTTTGGCCATATCGCCCAGCCTTATTTTGAAATAAGGACAGACTGACCGAAAAAGTTATCATCAATTGAAAATGGAATCATCTTCCCCATAATAGCTTCCGAATCTCATTCAAGCATTAGCATACTCCTATTTGGAATAACAAGATTTCAATTACACCAAGCGCCATTAGAGTTACATTTTTTGCTTGACAAGGTAAAACACTACTACTACTACTACTACTAATAATAATAATAATAATAATAATAATAATAATAATGGTAATAGAAATCATCATCATCATCAAACACTCAAAAATTGTTAATTGTGCATGTTCCATGCGGAACAAAAAAAAAAGCATTCTGGTTTGGAACAACAAGATAGCAAGCAAATTATGACAAATGTTCATTTTTGAGTTTAACTACCCCTTTCATAAAACTATACTAGCTCTAAAAAGGATCGGGGACTTTAAAAATGTAGCGTTTGTAGAGGCACGTGCACACCATGCTGACACAGCTCAATGCGACACATATCAGCTTACGAACACGGCAGTAAATCCAAGCTCTGCTGCGGAACAACGTCAAACCACACAAGACCATCACTCTCAAGCTTTAGATAAGAAAAGATCTCATGCAAGCAAATCTCAGAACACTTAGAGACTCAGCCAGCTCCCTAACATATTCTCTCTATCTCACATACACACAAAACTAAACTTGAGATAAGCCTCGAGCTCATGCAAGCAAAGCTCCACTCAAACATTTATTAGTTACACACACACACTGCTAAGGGAGGCTTTTCACACCAAGATGCACTTACAAGATTGAAGGGATGGCCTGACATGAGCTCAGAGCGCTTTCAGAAAGAAAGAAAGAAAGAAAAGCACAGAGGGGTTGGGGAAGAAACAGAATTGGGTGATACACAGAGAGCGATGACAAAATATTTTTTAGGAAAAACGTGAGAAACATCTGATCTGGTAAAAAAAATAGGAGGCGAGGATGACAAAGAGGCAAGATCAAGAGAGAAAATGAGAGAAAAGAGGGGTATGAAAACATGGCGATGAGGAGAGAAGTCAGACATGGTTGGAGTATGAAGTGGTATCAAAACATTACTTATGGTGGTTCGAGTAAGCACAGATCATTGGGAATAGGGCTGCACGATATATAGAAATAAATACGATACAGTGTTTTTCAGTATCTTGGAGAGGCTTGGTTCATTTACTGTAAATCAAGCCACTCTGAAACACTGACAAAACACCATCATGGGCTGCAAATGTGTAAATGAACACAGTGCTGAACTTCACTCTGAAACATGCAGTGCATATTTATTTGCTGAAAAAATGCCAAAATAATAGCGCTATTCAGACGGCACTAGTTTTCTAAATGTTGTTTGAGTTACAATTCTTATCACCCAACATCTGTGATTTCACGTACAGAGGTGGGAGTGTGTGTTTTCTAGCTGTAGGCATTACAGAAGGTAATCTGCTGTGCTTGCAGATGATTTATTGATATAACTTTAATTTATTATTAAAACCCTATGTAAATAAACTTCAAAAGAGTTTATAGAAATGGCTATATATAATAAACTCACACAAGTGAGACATCTAGACATCTAGATAAGTATCTTACCTGACTGATATTAAAATGGGTAGTCTTCACTTTTTAGCAATTTGAATCGATTTATTAATAAATGTATTAATTTATTAATCATCCATATTGAAATTAAATTAAAGAATTCAAAAGATTGGTGTGCAAACGGTAGCTCAGGTGGGTCAAAAAACACATTAAGGGAAGCATTAGTATAATACAATATGGGCAATCACAGACATTTTACAGTGTACTATAAAATAAAATTAAATACTCTTTTTTTTATATACTATAGTATAATAGTATTTTTTGCAAAAAAAATTATTTTGTTTAATATTTTTATTTAATAATAATGACAATAAAAATCATATCATAATCATATTGAATGGGTTAAAAACAGTGGGAATGAAGCCTATGACAACTAATTAACAAATTTTTTTCTAACTTGTTTACCCCTAAAAGGGTGGTTCCAACTCAAAAAAAGTCTTCAGAGTAAAAAGCAATTAAACATTTTTTTAAAACAAAATCACTCACATCGTTCTAGAATGTGCACTTTGTCATAATGTAACATATATTAGTTTTTTTAACAATATCGTGCAGCCCTATTTAGAAACATGTATAGCCATTTCCAAGACCCGAGTCATAGAAGTAAGGTTTAAGAGTTTAAGGTTTAAGCCTTGCGACTAAAAGAGCAGAAAAACTTTCTGCAATTTAAACTGGATCTTACGCAATTCAAAGTGCTTCATCAGAGATTATTGTAGTGTACAGACGCCTGTCTAGAGAGCTGTCTAGCTAGGCAACATTTTAGGTATCAAAATGATGATACTACATCTTGGCCAGGATTAAAGTTAGCATCACATATATCCTTGTCGCAACTCTTTTTCCAATTGCTAATTGCTAAGCTAAATGAAGACTTTCAATACACTCACCTAAAGGATTATTAGGAACACCTGTTCAATTTCTCATTAATGCAATTATCTAATCAACCAATCACATGGCAGTTACTTCAATGCATTTAGGGGTGTGGTCCTGGTCAAGACAATCTCCTGAACTCCAAACTGAATGTCAGAATGGGAAAGAAAGGTGATTTAAGCAATTTTGAGCGTGGCATGGTTGTTGGTGCCAGACGGGCCGGTCTGAGTATTTCACAATCTGCTCAGTTACTGGGATTTTCACGCACAACCATTTCTAGAGTTTACAAAGAATGGTGTGAAAAGGGAAAAACATCCAGTATGCGGCAGTCCTGTGGGCGAAAATGCCTTGTTGATGCTAGAGGTCAGAGGAGAATGGGCCGACTGATTCAAGCTGATAGAAGAGCAACTTTGACTGAAATAACCACTCGTTACAACCGAGGTATGCAGCAAAGCATTTGTGAAGCCACAACACGCACAACCTTGAGGCGGATGGGCTACAACAGCAGAAGACCCCACCGGGTACCACTCATCTCCACTACAAATAGGAAAAAGAGGCTACAATTTGCACGAGCTCACCAAAATTGGACAGTTGAAGACTGGAAAAATGTTGCCTGGTCTGATGAGTCGTTTAAATGCCACGGTCTACCTGAGCATTGTTTCTGACCATGTCCATCCCTTTATGACCACCATGTACCCATCCTCTGATGGCTACTTCCAGCAGGATAATGCACCATGTCACAAAGCTCGAATCATTTCAAGTTGGTTTCTTGAAAATGACAATGAGTTCACTGTACTAAAATGGCCCCCACAGTCACCCGATCTCAACCCAATAGAGCATCTTTGGGATGTGGTGGAACGGGAGCTTCGGGCCCTGGATGTGCATCCCACAAATCTCCATCAACTGCAAGATGCTATCCTATCAATATGGGCCAAAATTTCTAAAGAATGCTTTCAGCACCTTGTTGAATCAATGCCACGAAGAATTAAGGCAGTTCTGAAGGCGAAAGGGGGTCAAACACAGTATTAGTATGGTGTTCCTAATAATCATTTAGGTGAGTGTATGTAAATGGACTATAAATAAGCTAATTTCATTCCTTACTTTAACATTGATAGAAAAAACATTCTCTCTAAATTCAACTAGACTGATTCACACAGTATTAAGTCATGTGCATATTAGCTTAACAAAATGCTAACAATCAACCTTTGCTGAGTATCTTTTCGCACTTACATTTGAGTGACTATTAACATAACTGCTCTGTTGAAGTGTTTAAAATGGCTCAAGTACAATATTCTGATTCATTTAGAATGCTGCCGTTGAAGGTAGAAGACTTTGTTGACCGTAGACAGTGAGGTTGCTAGCTAGGGTCTGAAACCGAGCTAATATCTTCCCTCTAGCACTTGACAGAGAAAAACTCTACAGGTAAAGTGCACTTGAGCAAACATTTTGCTCACTGTCATAGTTTTAAGTGTTGTCAGATTAGTGCTAACGGCTTGCTAGTCACCGTAATGGCTTGTTACGCAATCCTGGCTGCTTAGCTGACGAAACCCTCTGTATTTGCTAGCTGTGATGCTTCAATTCCCTTCAAGTGTCTGGCTCACCTTTTTGAGCTGACTCTCAAGTTTGGTGCATTCCTCTTTCTTCTGCTCAAGAGCGATTTCTAGACTCTTCAGCTTGGAGTCCTTCTTCAGTCCAGAGGAGGCCAGGGACGAGGCGTGTTCCTTCAGGTCCAATACAGAGGCCTGAGGGCAAGGGAAAGGAAGGTTAAATCAGAGAGCACTTATTGAACAATCTACTTCTGAATGGAAACGATCAGGTTTGGGGGGAGAAAGAGCTAATGAGAAGCAGGAGGAGACTTTGCTAACGTCATGCCACAGTCCCTGATTGCACTAAAACAACCTGAGCACAAACACATGTAAATATAAGGATCAGAACCACAGCCAGCCGTTTCGAGCCAATTTCAACAGCAGGAAGCACGAAGAGCCAAGACAAATTGCCATGTGACAGTTTTTTTTTGGAAACACACATTTGTACACAAACACAATCAAAAGAATTTAATTCAATGAGATCGGAATGGATCAAATAAACTGGACCTGATTTCGGAAACATTTGAAAGAAAATGTATTTATATATTATCTGTGGCTATGCAGCCCCATACGCAACAAACTGCGATGCACTGTGTATTCTGACACCTTTCTATCAGAACCAGCATTAACTTCTTGAGCAGTTTGAGCTACAGTAGCTCGTCTGTTTGATCAGACCACACGGGTCAGCCTTCGCTCCCCACGTGCATCAATGAGCCTTGGCTGCCCATGACCCTGTCACCGGTTCACCACTGTTCCTTCCTTAGTCCACTTTTGATAGATACTGACCACTGCAGACTGGGAACACCCCACAAGAGATGCAGTTCTGGAGATGCTCTGACCCAGTTGTCTAGCCTTTGCCTTCATGTAATTTAAAAGCTGTATCATTGTTTTTCTTCAGTATAATAGTGTAATGAATGGAGATTTGAGCTTTCCAGCTTTCCAGCAAAAGCATCATAAAAGTGTCTCATATGTCTCATACGGTATATTCTGAATCTAAAGTCATACATTAGTTTTGAATGAGAAACAGACCAAACTTTTACTTGTTATTCACTGAAAATCTTGATATTCACCCTAATGAGTTCATTAGACCAAGTGGCACTGTCTGATTCATGAACGAAACATTATAATCGAATCAAATATTTGAATTGAATCTTTTGATCAAGTTCCCAAAACCAGTCTAAATGATTTGTTCATGAATGAGATCCAGTTTTCGAGTTCAGCTCACCAAATCACTTACTGGAGGGTAAGATTATCAGTAAATAGTAACTTCAATTTCAGTCTGTTTCTAATATTTGATTCAAAATAATGATTCGTTCATGAACGCCACTTGCTCTAATGAATTTAGATTTTCAGATTTTCTCGCCCACAGCAATCATATGGATTCAGAAGGTCTTTGAATATATAGCACAATAAGTTATACGGACCGCTTTACGATACTTTTATGGTGCTTTTATATTGCTTTTTTAAAAGGAGGAAAGCTCCAACCTTGGGTGAACTGTTCCTTTAACTGCACACGGTTTCATGAGGAATAATGTGATAAAATATGAAACAGGAGAACGATTTTGTGTAACAGTAGCAGTTACATCTCAATAGTAATATCACAAATATTGTGTGCTATTATGTACAGGGCTCTGCTCATATGCAGTACATCAGCTCTCTGTTTTTTTAAGCCGAGTCTTGGGCACGCTGTTAAAACTGCAGCCCTCCATCCATGAGGCCTTTCCTGCCGTTTCCGCTTTCAGCCGGAGAGCCCCACAATTTCACACTCGACTGGAGTCCGCGGACCAAAATACACACTTAATGTTCATACTGCCGCCCCGCGTTCTCTCGCGTTGGTAAAGAAAACACGAGAGGGGAATGATGGGATGTGTTGGACTCCACACTTTATGATTAGAGTGCGGGAGGGGAGGCTGAAAGAGCTCGGAGCGAAGAGGTCACTGCTCAACAACACAATGCAGGAAAAACAAGGAGAGGGATATAACAGGATGCTGAGCGATGGGAGGCTGACGCATGCAGCTCAGGACAGCAGTCATGGGCCAAGGACACTGACACTGACACTGAGCGTTACGTGCAGCAAAAAGACATGGCTGGATGTCATGAAACCTCTCATGATTTCTGGGGCACATTTCACCCAAAATCAAAAGAAATTCATATAAAATCATATTTTACAACAATAAAATTGAGCCCACTTTTACAACTAGTAAGGTGTTTGACTACAATGCACTTTAATAAAATAAAATAAAAAATAAATAAAAAAATATATATATATATATATATATATATATATATATATATATTTTTTTTTTATTCTTTCTTCAGGATTCTTTGATGAATAGAAAGTTCAAGAGGACAACGGAATTGTGGTTAATTGTCATTAAAATAATGGCAATGCAAAACACCTTAAAAATCCTCCCCTATGCATTATTTCATTTCTGAAGACTACAATTTCTTATTTCTCTTTTTGATTCTGGTGTGAAATGTGACAGGAGAATTTCTATGGACTTTTGGAAGCAAAGAGAAATGGAAATGGAAAGAGAAAGATGTCGATGAGAGGAAGAAGCAACGGGGTGAGACAGGAAGTGGTTTAGTGGTGGGGATGTGCATCGCCCATGTTTTAGAGGCAGACAGCGGAGAGGAATGCAGAGATCACAGCAAACAAGAATAACCTGAATAATAAAACAGCCAAAGACACAGAGCTGCAGGAAAGCTGCTGTACGTGTACACGGCGAACACCATCATTAGAGGGATATTTCACCCAAAAATTAACATTCGTCATCACCCTAATGTCGTTCCAGAGCCGTATGACTGCTCTTCTTCCATGGAACGTATATGGAGAATTTTTGAATGTACTGGTCACTCTTTACATGCAATTACAATTAATGGGGAATGAAGCTTCAAAAAGGGAAAAAAGCACTAAGAAAGCACCATAAAAGTTATAAAGTAGTCTGTATGACCTGTACGCTATATCCTAAATCTTCAGAAGCCATATGAAGTCAAAATTATTTTTTCCGACTCTAGTGAGCATTTATCAATTATAACTGGATAATTGAGTCATTGAGTTGAACTTGAGAATTTTGGATTAATTCAGACCAGTTTTGTATAACTATTTTTTTATTTAACTATTTTTGTTTTATTAAAATAAAATAAAATAAAATAAAATAAAATAAAATAAAATAAAATAAAATAAAATAAAATAAAATAAAATAAATAAATAAATAAAAGATAAATAAAAAGGCAAGACACATTACAGTAATGAGAAATTGAAGTCCTTATTCTTTCAGTTGAACTTGAGAATTTTGGATACATTCAGGATACAACAACAGTTTTGTGAAAAGATTTTTTCAATTAAATGAAATAAAAAATTAAATTAAAAATAATAAATAAAATAAAAGACATTACAGTAATGAGAATTTTGCTTTAAAATTATGCAAAACATTTTATTTTATTTATATCCTTTATGAAGCTTAACATTTTCAGAAAGCTTCTGCGACCAGTGCATTTTTTTTATTTCTCTTTTTGTGATCCACACAAGGAAAAAAAGTCATATAGATTTGGAACGACATAAGGGTGAGTAAACAATGGCCAAATTTTGCTGATGAAAAGGCTATTGGAGAGACGCTATCCAAAATACAAGAAAATGCAAAAGGAATAAAGAAAGAGAAAAAGGATAGAAGGCAAAAAGGCAAAAAAACAAACAAACTGACCAACAGAGCAGAGTTGAAGACAGAAAGAGAAATGAGCAGTTGCTCTCTGGGAGGGGCCGTTCCCTCATTTTTAGAATCCTCCATTTATCTTCTTGTCACACACACACACACACACACACACACACAGGACTGACAGTGCTGTGGGTCCAGCATGTCTGTTCTCATCGCTACAGCTCCTCTGGGGTTGTGCGGATGACTGTGGAATCAGTCGGTCTCTATCAAGCCTGAGCACCTTATCTAATAGTACAATCTAAAGGAAGTTCTTCTAATGCAGTCTGGGATCCGCTTTGACCTCTTTAATCCGCACCTGACACATTATACAGGATCACTGCGTTATAAATGCAAAACCAGCATCTGAATTTAATGCATTATGAATGTGAAACTGCACAAGATGTCAGCTGGACGCCCACCTCTGAGCTGTTTGTTGGCCATGTTTGCTTGTACAGTACAAAAACCTGTAACATGACTTGCAAACCCAAGATTTAATCTACTAATCATGCAGAAACATCAAATATGTGCAAATATTTCACTGAAAAATAAAAATAATAGTTTAACATTGATATGTTTGCATAATGGAAGAGTTTACTTACAGTTCTCCTGATAGAACAGATTTTGTTTAGAATTTAGCTGTGGATTTACTTGATCATACAGGCCACGATTCATGACTACAATATTTAGACTGCAAACACAGACTTCTGTTCACAAATATGCAACCAGTTACACAAATCTCAAAGTATGTTTGCAAGATGACATTGTAGTTTAACGGTCATCAACAAAGTAAATGATGTTGTAGACCAGGTGGTTTTCTAAAATAACACAACACATTATTTATTGTTGCTATGTGGTTGCTAGGGTGTTCTGGGTAGTTTCAAAGGCATTACTTATTCAAGTCAAAAGAGTCCAAGATCAAAACATTTTGCTCTCTACACATGGTCCACCTCACTGTTACAATGTAAATCTATGTAATTTTGTTTACCCATTTCATTGTCTACCATGTGTAAATCATTAGAAAAACACTGTAGATTTTGGAAAAATGATCAAATGTGCAACTTCACACAATACTGGTGTTAATAAAGTATTAGTTTGTGAGTTCATGCAAACACAATCGCTCACCTCGCGATCGGACAGGTCTCCCTGCAGTACGCTGACTTTCTCTTTCAGCTCTTTGAGCTCTTTCTTGTTGCTCTCCAGCTCTTCGCTCTTCTCTCTCTCGTCTCTATCCCTCTGTTCCTTTAGACGATCGATAATACGCTCCTACAAACATCACAAACAAGAGAGGACATGTTAAATGTGTGATTTAGAAAATTAATATTTTACTCAACCTCATGTTGCTGCAAACCCATGTGACTTTCTTCTGTGGTACACAAAATTAGATACTTTCAAGGATCTTAAGCAGGTGAGCTTTCCATTCAGTACAACAAACATTTGTCCAACAGTTGATGCAAGATCATCAGTGAATAGTTAAATTTAACTTATTTTGCCCTATTCCTCACACAAAGCTGTCATATGGCTGAAGAAGACTTGGAATAAAGTGTAAACGTCATATGGGCAACTATAAACTGTTGTCATATGGAAAACAGCCGCTTGAAGATCCTTTAAAAAAAAAAAATCCCCTTTTGTGTTCCATGTGGAAAAAATAACACTATAAAGATTTGGAATGACATGAGTAATAATAGCAAGTAAATAATAACAGACGTAGCACACACTATTCATAGTAAAGTTAAAATATTACATTACTGATATAAAAATATGAATATTATTTATATAAAAACTATTAATCATATATTTACTAATATATTTATAATAACAATAATAGTATTACTATTATTATTAAATAACAATAATAATAATAATAATAATAATAATAATGCATTAATTAGCACAAAAATATTATACTTTTAATAATTTTTCTTATTCCAGTAATTTTTAATAAAAAGTATAATTTAATATGAAAAGTATTAAATTATTTTTAAATAAATAAATATGAATCTAGAGCAATAAACAATTATTATTACTATAATTATTATCATTACTATTATTTAAAAATATATTTAAAAATAATTTAATATAATTTAAATAATTTAAACAAACAAATAAACAAACAAACAATAATCTAGTGTGATAACCTAATATTATTTAAATCTTTTTGTTAAGTTTAAGCTCAAAATACCCCACAGATCATTTTTATAGCATGTCAAAATTTCCACTTTTTGAGGGTGAGCAAAAACGTGCCGTTTTTGTGTGTTCCTTCAAATGCAAATGAGCTGCTGCTCATGGGGCGGAGCTTTAAGAACTCCAGTTAGCAGCTCTAATAACCTCATGCAGACAGGCAATGAAACAAGATGTTCCTGAATGGTTAGTTGATGAGTTTATGTAGCTGATGTGGAGTTAACTATCTTCAAGTCATTGATTAGCATATTCTGTCATGATAATCTCACCCCCTTTGTTGTGTGTTCCCGGGGGCAGGATTTATGTAAATTTCAGGGTTAGTGATGTCACTAACCCGGGAGGAAGCTTGTGTGGTCCTTAAAAAGCAATTTCTTTAAAAGAAAATATCTCCCTTTGCTTTGAACTTTGAGCGTCGTAACTTTGCAGATGTTATTTATGCTCAAACAGCAACATTACACACTAACTAAAGTTTAAAAAGTGAAATCATAATCAACCAGCCCTTTAAAAAAATTAATGAATAAATAAATAAAATGCCTTTAAGCTTTCTCTTTACTTGTTGAATATCTGTATTATGAAAGGCTGAACACTATAATAGTACATTTTCTATTCATTTTTCTTTTAAAAGATTAAAGAAAAAAAAAGTGGCACACACAAAGAGGAAATGATTTTGTGGTTATGTGCATTCATTTTGTGTAAGGGATGTAATATTTACCCAAAAACAAGAGTGGGCCAACACCTGTCAAAATTTTGAAAGCGCAGGCACACCAATTCCTTAATTCCCAACTTAAGCGTAACTCTGCACGGCTAGTGGAACATATTTGAATGAACACATTCGGTGTACGATCCATTAATCTCACACATGTGTCAACTTTGGCCAGGTGTTGGAGGATTTGGCTGCGTCTTCTTTCAGAAAATGGAAGTAACTTTAGTAGAAATGAGTCAGATCTGATGTGAACGGCTACTATGCTGTACAGTACGTGCACTTTAATAACACTGCTTTAATAATTCTGAGAGAGGAAAGAGACACAGAGCAATAACGCGGGACAATAAGAGGTCTGAGGAAAGAGTGTTTTGGCGCAGCCTCGCATTCGCAGTCGATGGCCTGTGAAAGAGGACGGCTGGAACCATGGAGAGCATCAGCCTCCAGCACTTTCACACCCGTGCCGGCCAAAACTCACACACCGAGCGGCCGAACCGGACAATAATAATACTGCTCTTTTTTAGGCTGCACTGCATTTCTCACCGCAAAGGCTGTATTTCACTCTCCCGAGCTGACGTTCCTGGCCGATCCTCACTGAGCTATGACATTAAGCATGACCGCTCACCGCTGTGCCAGCTAACTCTCCCCGTGATGCTCAGCACCAGATGCAACCGGGGTTCAGAATGTGCCTCGGACGGCATCCGAGGCGTGTGAAATGGAAAACTGCGTGTGTCTAGGTAGGGAAGGACAGAAACGGTCTGTGCATAGTGCATATGTGTACGCCTGTGTTCAAGTATGTGTGTCCACTAAACGAGCCAGAGCTCTCCTTTTCAATATGCAGATGACTGACAAAAATAATTTCTGGCCCGCGGCTGGGAGGAACAGGAGGCCCAAACCTCGGCGCGTGAGGGTATGTGAGCGAGATGAAGTGGGGAAACGCAGAACAGCAGATCGCCGCCAAACTGCGGACACATAAGACAATGCTAATAACCGCCGGAGTTAATTCATTCATATTCATGAGATGGAGTTCAGGGGGCAGGTGGGGTGTGTGGGGGATATGTTGATTCAGAGAACTGCGTCATCTGGATGTCCGTGACCTGAAACATTCAGCGAACTACGAGAAGGTGTTGGCTAAGACAATCACACATGCAATGTGAGTTGATGAGAAGTGACGGGAATTGACCCGTGGATCCGTACGCTTGCTGGGAGGTCAATCGTAGTGTGAGAATGACTGAGGCCTTACATAAGGGTGTGTGACAGAGCAATCTTCACCACTGTCACACACACACAGCTTCTGCTATATCTGTCACCTGTGAACTCATGCCTCTGAAGGAGAGAACACATGCTACTACCATCCATAGTGTAGTTAATAATAATAAACAAATATAATGTATAAATAATAATACATAAAAAGTTTATTAGTACTACCACTACTACTACTACTAATAGTAATGATACTAATAACAACAACAACAACAACAAACTAAATGCAATATTAAATCATATTTACTAATAAGATTAATTTGCACATTAATATTAAATATGAATTAATATCAATTGTAGTTAATATGTAGTTAATACTACTACTATTAATAAAAAAAATAAAGATCTAAATGAAATGTATAATATTTACTAGTAGCATTAGATTATACATTGATATTAAAAATAATTATTCATTGCAATAATAATAACTTACTGTAATATTTATATATTTACTAATAGTATTAGATTATATTCATATTAAATAAGAACATAAATAATAATAATAATAATACCAACAATTATTAATTTTATTTAATAACTTACCGTAATATTTATATTCACAAACAGTATTAGACTATATATTCATATTAAATAAGAACATTAATAATAATAATAATAAAACTAATAACATTTATTAATTGTATTTATATTTACTAATTTTATTTTATTCGTTTTACTATTATTATATGTTTATTGTTAATATTATTATTCCTAGTATTTAAAGAATGTAATATTTACTAATAATATTAATTTAAACATTAATATTAAATATTAATTTAAAATTAATTGCAGTTAAAAAAATACTATTAATGCAAAATAATAACCTAATGCAATATGTATTTAATATTTACTATTAGTAGATCCTACATTTATATTAAAATTTATTATGAATTGTAATAAAAATAATAATATCTTAATGTAATATTTATATATTTACTAGTGATATTGATCATAAATTCATATTAAATAATAATATTATTAATAACACATTTATTATTATTAATTTCATCATTTGATAATATATTTTATTATAATTTTCTACTACTATTATTATTATTATTATTATTATTATTATAGCTACAATAATTATTCACTCCAGTCAATGTCAGTATTTTTGTTCGGATCCTACACTTGCCGCAATGCTCTAAACTGGCAACGAATGAGAAGAATACAAAACCAGTACTTTGGTTTTAGTTAATGCTGACAGACAGTTGCTTCAAACACTACATGGCTAAGAATCATGGCAAACAAAATGTTGGTATCATGACAATCCTAAAACTGCCTATTAGTGAACCTAACAGTGTACAACACGACACTGATGGGTTCAGGTGTGTGTGTGTGTGTGTGTGTGTGTGTGTTCGTGGGTGTGTTCGTGGGTGTCCACCTTCTCAGCCAGGGCCTCCTCCAGCGTGGTAAGGGCTGTGTCCGTGTTTGAAGTGTCTGTCTGCAGGGATTTGACGCGCTCTTTTAGACTGGTCATCTGCTTCTCCTTATCCTTCAGCTGCTCCTGCAGGTTCTCAATCTGCACAAAGAGAGAGAGACAGTTTTATGACATCGAACTGATCCAGATGAAGACATATCTATTAAAGCACAATAAACAACATTTACTCACACTTAAGCTCAGAGTAGACTAAGTGAAGCCATTTTTCATTTTATTTTCAGCACTTCCACTTACAGCATTCCATATGCAACATTAGTAACGGCGGGAGGGACGGATCGGTTAAAAACAATCTATTTTTTTCACTGTTCAGCTGAAAATAAATAATGACCTCATTAGAAGCATATTCAGAACTAATTCTCTTCATAAACTTTCCTTATCTGCATGCGCGGCTGGCGTGTGCGTGACGCCGGCTCTGATGAATGACACGAGAGAGATGGGCATTTCCACGTTTCGCTCCATTCATCATGTCCCGACAGCTCAATGAAAAGACTGACTGTTCCTGTCCACCGTTTCACATTCAATTAAACGCTGACGGATTTGATAAATAGTTGCCGTTTTTGTTTCTTTTAGCTGCTTTAAAACAACCTGCCGTTGATAGAGCCGCTCTCTGTGAAAACACATTTTATCAGCAGGCCTACCTCAAGTGTTTAGATTAAAAGTTCTTGGGCTGAACAAGATGAAGAGAAAATATATGGTCTTTGATATGAACGTCATTGTCTTAAGACGTACAACCAAATATTCTGAAATGTTGAAAAATACGTTTTGTTGCTATTTGAGGCCGCAGCCTCTAAGCCAATGAGAATGAGAGTTATATCACAAAATAAATCAAACATGGCATAAAAAACTACTGATTTACAATAAATCAAATATGTATTTACATTTAAATATATAATAAATAATCAAATATATAATAAAATTCTAATATTATTATAAAACTATATAAAAAGATTTTTATTTCAACAACTTTTTAACACACACACACACACACACACATTTTGCTGGGTAGATTACTTACACATTGTAGTCAGTTACTGATTCCAAATTACATGACAAAAATTGTAGTTAGTAACGTAATCCATTACATTACATATTTAAGGTAATCTGACTACTTTTTGATTACTTTTAGATTACTTTGACCCAACATCATTTATCACACTGATTTGAAGTGCATTAAATATTACATTATGTCAGGGTTTCCCAGACCGGGGTTTGTGAGTTTAATGAAAAGCTATTAAGAAATTAAAATCACACAAATTTTATTTAAAATAAATCATTTTAAGTAAAAACAATAAAAAAATAAAGATTTACATTTTTGTCATGTGACTGAAATCAGAGCACTGTAAACAATTTTATTTTATTTCATTTATTTATTAATTATTGACATTTGTATTATTGGCCTAACTTATTAACTAATCTCAGGGCATAGTTCAAGTAAATATATTAGGTCAAAGAGATTCAGCTGACAAAAAAGTTGTGGAATCTCTGCATTGCATGTCAATATGAAAGGACGTGAATTTGTATATTTTAATGCGTTTGAAAGACAAAAGCCTTCCAAATGTAATAGAACATGATTAAATGACTCACTGAGTTATACATTTAAATAATAATTAATGTGTTCATCAGGAGACGATTAGATATGCAATGTTGCAATGTTGAGGAAAACACTTCTTACAGGTTTTCAGTGGCTGGGCTGTGTGTGCAAATCCACAAACCTGGAAGACCTTCTGAATGTATACAAGCAGTATATGATTTAAAAGATCAAAAAAAGAAGTAGTAGGGAGGATCAATGAATTATGGATAATTTACTGCCATTGCGTGTAATCATGTAATAAAAAAAAAAAACGGTAAAAACGGTAGTCTGATGATGAGTATTTTAAAACCATATAATCTAATCAGTGCATAATCCAGATTACATGTAATAAATTACTACCCATTGTGTATGTGTGATTATTATTATTATTATTAATAATAAATAACTTTTGTAACTAACGTTACTATAAACCAAACAAAATGACCAAAAATCTTTCTTTAGACCCCCTTTTGTTTTCATACAATTTCCAGTCTTTAAGGCCTTAACGATATAGAAGCAGGCCCATTTCTTATTCAGTTCCCAGAAAGGAACGAGAAAAGAAAACTGTGACAGCAGCGTAATCTGGTTTTTCAAACCAGACCACTGAGAGAGATAAAGCTGTGTCGACTTATGAATTTAATTAAAAGGCTGAATGTTTTGGTAAAAGCAATTACAAGGATAACAAATGTAGACAGAGGGAAAAGTGAGAAGAAACCCTATAATGAATTTGCCCTAGTAAAAAAAAAAAAAAAAAACTACAGTTGTTGCTCAAATAATAAAAAGTACGGCAGGGTTTGTTGTTTTAAATCATTTCAGACATGTTTGGACAGATGTCGAGGTTAGTCTCAGCGAGTTTTAAGCGAAAAGCTGAGCGGGAAAAAAATAGGTCGTGTTGATTTGTAAAGTTAAGTGGAATTGTGGCAGATTTTTTTGTGGAAGACACAACGGCAGAAGTGTGTGCACATGCATGTCCAATACGCACGATTAAACATCTCCAGCCCCTCATTAATCAAACACACACCTGACAGCACCACCTGTCCGACGACACACACATTCAAATGTCTAAACCCATCACACACACTTCACGTTCAGAAGTCTCTTCCCTTTGATACTGTCTGCGGTCGCCCATGAAACCTGGTTGTGTAACAAAACCTGATTAGCTCCTCTGCCACATTACTTGGTCTTGGGTTACCCCGTACAGCTTTGGCCTGCGCACACCAAACGCTCATGAATATTTCATAGCGCTCATATTATGCATGTGCAGAGTCATATGATAACTGCAATTATATTTTGAAAAACAATCAGTGCATTGAGTAGAAAACTGCAAACCTGTCTCAGGCTAATGGAGGAAAAATGCCTTCATCTTCCTCACAGACATACAGAACTAGATTAGGGGGGATCCATGTCAAGCCAAATGATGATTACGTTCAAATAGGAGCCTATTAAAGGAGAGAAAGTCCATGTTGGGATTCTGGGAGCAGGTTTAATCCGGAATTGGATGACCTGCTAAATAAAACTGAGAGAAGAACGGTCTGTATGTACTGTAGATGGACACACACACACACACTCCCACACGCTTCTCTGCCTCGTTTCTGGTTTCATGTGTGAGCAGATAAAAGACAAGACAAAAAGAGCAACCTCTTGTCACAGAGATCCAAACGCATGGAGACTTAAAGGGATTTGTGTGTTTGTGCGTGTGCGTGTGCGTGTGCGTGAGAGAGAGAGAGAGAGAGAGAGAGAGAGAGAGAGAGAGAGTCTGAATTATTAAAGAGTGTTTTGTTTCACTTAGTGATCCGCTGCTTGTCAGTGTGGTGTGAGCTCTGGAAACAGACAAAGAGGCACACGACACACAACAAGACAACACGCACGGGCACACACACACACGCACGCACACAGAGTGAAAAGACTTGAGAATTTACAGCGGGTTGCATCAGAATTGTATGCAATGTGCAAGCAGAACAAAACAACATGTCAAACCCACAGAGTGGAGCAACGGGAGGGGAGATCTTTTCTGAAGACTTTCAGCAGATGGGAATTAGGAAGCAGCTATGTATTAGGGAAAGTGTTTGCAATATATTTCTTGCTGAATACTTGATTCTGATTGATCAAACATGCAGTTCTGAGATCTAATATTTGTGCATAATGAGCACTGAACTGTATACAACTGTAAAGGCCGTTCACACCACGGACACTAACTATAAAGATAGTGTACTAAAAATCTTTCTAAATATGAAAGAATAGCAGAGTCCATACCACAACTATAATGATAACAGCACAGAGGAACGATATCGTTTAATAATCAATTTCAGAATGACTTTTCCACAATAATTTTCCATCTTTATTCTGACCCTCTGTCTGGGCAGCTCCTCTAAGGCTTGTCAGTAAACAGACACTATTATGATTGGCCAACATCCTTCCATAGGAAACAGTATCAATGACCACTCGCTATTTCACGCGAGTAAGTGTTTTGAAAACATTATCCATATAAAACCGTCATTTACAGACAAAGCATTATGAAATCAATTGCTTTCGGTTTATGATGCAGCTGCTGTCAGATCCAATAGTTCGCTGCTTCATTTTTTAACAAAAGTTTATTTGCAAAACTCTCCATTAAACTGTGCAAGCGAAATGCTCAGAACAAACATATATGAGTGGTGAGCTAATCACCATATTTATAATGAAATTTTACAAAAAGGATATTAATCATTTCATATAATAAAATATGATTTAATGTTACTACTGTAAATCTGTATTAAATTATTATGGGATCTCTTTTATTTATCAAAATTAACAATTTTGAACAATTAACAACTTAGACATTATTAAAAATATTTAGCTAAAGTATTTGTATAAATAATGTGTGCCTTTTGCCCCATACTGGTTTTGCCCCGTGTTTGGGGTAAAAGGCCCACCTTGCCATTTTTATAAGATTTTTAAACAAAATAAAACCACTTTTATGATTTATTTTCACACAAAACCCATAGCACCCTAATCCTTTGCAAACAAATGGTTTAAACTGGACGCGGCAAAGCGAAGGTTCTTTCACTCTTCCATAATTTCATAATTTCCAAGATACCTCGTACCACTCTGCGATCTCTTTTTGCTCAAATCAAAATAATTTAAACTCAAACGTTCATTTATTTATTTTAAAAAATAAATAAGTAGCCAATTTGTGTTGGGGTCTTTTGCAACATAACACGTGAATGTCATTTATGAGAGGTTTGTTGAAAGGGAATGGGTGGTGTCGAACACACACGCTGCTCAGTAATGCAAATGTGTGTCAGGAGTCTGGCACCTGAGTGGGTGAGACCTGACAGGTAAGTGGCATGACGCCAGTCTTTGTGTCTGCAAACTCCCACACACAGAAATAGATTTTCCTTAATTTTTCAAAATTGTCAAAATTCATATTCCAGCTTTGATCACCATATGTTAGGGGTGGCACTGAACTAGTCCATTAGTTCTGGCAGTAGTCGACGTGCCAGGTCTGTGCCAACTACTTGTGGATCACATGACTTCAGTTGCACTGCTTTGATACAAAGTGACAGCAGGAGGAAAATTACAGCGTGTAACTGCGTCTCATTAGCTTTATATAGTAAATTGCAACGGACACATATATTTGGAATTATGCAAAAGTTCAAGGTGGTCAGAGCTTTACTGGTTGTAGTTGAAGCACTTTAAAGGGCATTTCGAGACTTCGAGATTTCAATCGAGGTTTTATTGCTAGTACACTGTAAGCATGCAAGCTTCCCTTTATAGAAGCACTACTGCTACAAATATCAAAGTTAAAACCAAAACAATAAATAAATAATTATTTACAATAATTATTACGTTTATAGCAATTACCGTTACCAGATTTGTTTTTTTACTAGGCATAAACAATGGCATTTAAAGTTTCTGTTTCTGGAAAGTAAGATTTTATTTATTTATTTGTTTGTTTGTTTGTTTGTTTGTTTGACAGAAATTATAGGAAGGGAACATGAAATTGATCAAAAGTGGCAGTGAAGACATTTATAATGTTACAAAATATTTATATTTCAAATAAATGCTATTCTTTTGAACTTTCTATTGAATCCTGAAAAAAAAAAATCTCACTGTTTCCACAAAATTATTATTAATATTTAATATTTTAAGAAATATTTCTTGAGCACCAATTCAGCATAGAATAATTCCTGAAGGATCATGTGACACTCAAGACTGGAGTAATGATGCTGAAAATTCAGCTTTGAATTACAGGAATAAACTACATTTTAAAATATATTAAAACATAAAACAGTTATTTAAAATGTTATTAATATTTTACAAAGTTTGTGTTTTTAAATATATGTGCATGAAATAAATGCCTTGGTGAGCAAGAGAGACTTCTTTCAAAACATTTTAAAAATCTTACCGAGACTAAACTTTTGAACAATAGTAGTGTATAATCTTTATTTGCATTTTTGTACAATATTAATTAATTGTAATGCTAAATTAAATTACACATAATATTATACAAATATAAATAACAAATAAGGGGCCTGCTATTGCAATAAAATATATTAAATCACATTTCAAAGTACAGTCTGAGAAACCGGATGAGCGAAAAGAGGGGGCGCAGGAGGATGTGGCGATTAATTAGAAACTTCTGTAGAACTTCTTTCCCCCAATTAAGTCGAAAGCAGAGAGGATCTTTCTCTCGCTCTCTATCAGACTGTTAGGGGCTTAAGACTCTCGCCCTTTTGATGTGGGGTTTATCATTATTTTAACACAAGGCACTTATTAGCATGCGCCCTCTCTGTCTGTGTGCCTGTGTCGGTCTTTCTCTCTCTTTCTCTCTCTCACACACAACTCAGGCCCGACACACTCCGTTTAAGAGGCTTTCCTTGTGGTGCTAAGCCTGTTAGCCTTCTTCAACCCCTTAGCCGTCGAAAAGAAGGCGGGGGGGGGGGGGGGGACTAACATTCTGCGTTCTGAACCAGCCTTTAAAAGTGTAGCAAATTGGAAGTTCTTCATCCACAGGGTTTGTGAACGTTCAGGGTTTACACCAAACCCTCTGTGAATATGTATGGGGACATCCTTTGACGAAATACTGGAAATATGAGGCACTTGATAATACATGTTGAAATGTTACTTGTGCGGTGAGTCATTGTTAATGAAGTAAAACTCTCAATATTACTGGAGTGGAAACGAAAACTGTCCCACTAAACTTAGTTTCAGTCGATCAAAAAACGCTATATGGATTTTAAAATAAAACAAAAATGCCCCCTTTGGTTTGCAAATGACCAATTACCATGTTTTTGAATTAATGTTGACCCTTTACTTAAAGCCTTTATGTATAATGCATCATAGAGGTTTTCAAAATGCACATTCTATCTTTTCATAAATAACTGTAACCAAATTTAAAATGCATTATAATATTTGCAGATTCCTTGTTACATCTGAAAATTGGTTGTCATGTGTTTTCATGCATTATACTTTATAAGGGTGTGTACAATACATACAGACATATATTATAATGAATTATAACTGGGGTTACAATTATTCATAAGACCATGCAATGCATTATAAGGTACATTACAAGGCATGATTAATGCATAATTTTTTTTTTTATAACGCATTATATAAATAAAGGATCAAATACATTTATTTGATCAAGACTACATTATTAAAAACTGTAACATTGTGAAATGTTACTACAAGTGTTTTCTATTTTCATATATTTTTCTATTTTAATATATTCTACATTTTCTGCAGCCATTACTCTAGAGTCTTTAGTGTCACATGATCCTTCAGAAATCCTTCTAATATGCTAATTTTGCTGCTTGAATTATTATCAATGTTGAAAACAGTCACTTTGGTCAATTTAATGCATTCTTACGGAATAAAAGTATTCATTTCTTTAAAAAAAGAAACTTTCGAACGGTAGTGCAGTCCAATGCACACTGTACTTTGATGACAGTTTTATGTCGTCAAGGTGTCTAGTTTGTTCAAAAGTTTGCATGCTGAATGTTTCTTCTAAGGGAAATATAGTTGCTGGATTTGCTGAAGTTTGTGAGGCTCATGACATGTTTCATGTTTCTTAATAAAAGAGTTTTGCAAGAACCTCAGTGTCCTGGATTGTGTTTCAAAGGTTGCCAACAAATTCCTTGAGCAACGCTGAATATTGGGTGTTTATTACATCCGAATGGAGCGAAACTCTGACCACAAAGTCAACAAACAGGTTTAGTCTCTTCATCTGCAGAACAGGATTTATGCACTGTAAACATTTTGTTTCAACATGCTGATAGTCTAAAGCCTTATTGCAATCCTAAATGGAATTAATAATGATAAAAATCTCCAGACGTGGAAACTTTATGGTCAAAAACATCCCAGAAGCCCACCCCTAGCGCTGCCCGTGTTCATCCACAAGACAAAGTGTCTCTGATGACCCTCTCATGCCAAAGAGAGCTGCTCTCCATCAAGACGTTCGACTCGAGTTTACATACTTGAGCGAGTTCTGCTGAACTGTGTCTTGTATTCCGCCCTCCTCGCATTAACAAATGTTATTTTCTGCAGCCTGTCCTGCCGTGAACTTGTGAAAGAATTCCCATCCAAACCGCTGTTTTCAATATTTAGTTCGGCTGCTTCCACTGCGGATCTGTCTGCCACCTTATCTGACAGTTGCAAATTAAATTTTCGCTATTTTCCAGGCTGTTAAAGGGTAAGTGTTCAGTTAAACACAAAACATTGAATATAAACAAAGAAAGAAAAGAGCGGCTGCCGCTGGAAGAGGTGTTTTGCTCCATTCAGCATGCACTCGCTCACGTCCACGCAGGCAAACGGTGCCACTGAGAAGGCAGAGAGCTCCGCACTTGAACTGGAGCCGCTGGGAAAACAATTACAAAGCCAAACAGCTCCGAGAGGGAGAAAAAATGATGTTCAAACATTAAAGGAGAGTGCGAGAAAAAAAAAACGAGCCCAGGCTAGGCCTCCTCTGAGATCGAATGCATACATCACAGGACATTGTGTATCTATTCATTTACTCGCTTATATACACAGACATACACAGTCTAGGAAAGCTCATTTTCATACGCGCAAATGTAACAGCGCTATGTGTTGTTTGAAAAAAACTAAACAGTGTAGCTTTTTAGGGGACATATTCTACACTTTTTAGCATTTTATTTTTCCCTAAAGTCTGCTTGTAATGATAGTAAAGATTTTTAACATCAAAACTGGCAATTGTTTTATTTTTTTTACATTATATTTTCCACTCTAACTAACCTTTGGAATTAAACATGCTGTTTTTGCTACTTAATTTCGATTCAGAATTCATGCAAATGAGCTCTGCTATGATTGGCTAACACAGTGCACACATCATTCATCAGGGCGGGTCATGAATATGCATTCTTATGTAAATGTTGGCAGTCTTATGTTAATGAGCTGATGGTTGCGATGGCAAAATCATGATTATTTCTGTATCACCTGCTTTTCAACTACATTTCTATAAACTTGGTGAAATGAGGAAGTTTAGTCAACATTATAAATGTAAACTATGCAATGATATGGTCCATGATATGTCCTATAGACTATAAAAAAAAGATGAACCATGCATCTCCTCCAACAGTAAAAAAATAAATAAATAAAGCCAAAGTATCCCAGAAATAGTTGTTGCCGATTATATCATTTAGAGCTCAAGTCTGCGCAGTAGTGATCCTGAGGTTGAGCCGCGGTATCATGGTACCGCCCACACTCCCGCAGACTCAATCGCGAGCACAGCTGTTAATCATGATGTTACACCCCATTTTATAGCATTATAGAACTAACTAAAACCCAAACTTATCCCCCAACACTTGAACATAAGTCAACATGATAAGAACTACCTAAAATGACAGAAAAAAATATTTGAAGTGTGGATTTTTTTAGAAGGCAGCAGCTATTTGCGAAGTTTAAATAATAGTTAGATGCCATTTATACCACCTACCCCTAACCGATAAACACTTTATTATTAAATGTATACTTATAAATAATGACAGATAGTATTTACACCTCAGTGTTGTTGTACCTTAAACAATATGCAATAATAACAGTGTAAATTATAAAATTTTATTGGGACAATAAAGCCCTCCCTACCCCTAACGATAAACACTTTATTACACACATTAGATACTTTATTTCCACTTTTCGTTTTTTTTTTCTTAATTTTTATTTAAAATAAATACCTTTCTGATCTGATATGTGATGTGGGAAAAGGGAGTAGAGCAAGTTCGACAAAAGGCGGATTCGAACTCTGGTCGATTTGCATCAAAACTTTCTGCCATACGCCTTACCCCTACACTATTGCTACTGTTAAGTGTCCAGCCTCTTCCGTAATTTTGTCTGGCCCAATCAGACGTCAGTGGGCGGAGTTAGTGTAAATAGCCTCTGCCAACAAGGCAGGCTATTGGCACTTAGTGTCAATAGACGCTCTGTTTTTAGTTTGGTTCTCATCCCATTTGTTTACATGGCGAGGGCAGGTTTATGACCCATGCAGCAGCCAGCCACCAGGGGGCCAATCAAAATATGTTGGCTTCACTTTTCAGGTTTCTAAAAATGTGAAATGATACGTATGTGCTAGATTTTCCTAGCTGAATGTAATACTGCTTCTTCTATGGCCTCTCGTTTTCTTGTGTTTGACCTGTGCGTTGAATGGTATCCTGTTGAGCAGCCCCATGCATACCTTCATAGCAGTCTCAATGTGTTATGGCCATTAGGAACAACTCTGGGGCAATACAGAAAAGCTCAGGCACTATAATGGAAATTAAATGTTTCTCTTTCTGTGGCTTGGGAGAGCACTTGGCTTCAAAAAAAAAAAGTTCATTGTGCCCCCGATGACTCTGAGAGGTTTTCAGACTCAAACTGTGAAGAGAAGCAAAGCGGTTGAGGCGAAAAGAGAAAGAAAACAGCCAAAACAGAAACAGAAACGATTACGAGAAATATCAGACAATGATAAGAAAGTGTCAGATCTTTATATTTGAGACATTCTCAAATAAAACCTGGGCTTTTTCCTAAAACAGCAAGAATGCAAGCATGACTTTATGACTATAACCTGTTTATAAGTGATGTAAATAGAGCTCTCTTATTTTATACCAAAATTTACTTTAATAAAACATGAAAGTACACAAAAAACAATTTATGATATTCACAAATTTGGACATTGGATTATGAATATAACAATAATTAAGAAAGAAACTTGAAAAAAGCAAGCATTTGCCATTAAAGCGATATCCTGAGGTCTGAATTAGATTTAACAATTTGCAACCTTAAAAGGTCTTCCAGGATAGCGATTATCAGTCAAAAGCCACTTCCTGTAAACTATGAGTATAATTCAAAGGGGTACAGCTATTAGCCATTCAAGCAAACATACTTCAGTTCTGCTTTATAGCAAATGATCCATGTGCTTTTTTGGGAAACTTAGTCGTAAAATAACATATGACACAAGTTACAGCGATTTTAGGAGCATGATTTGCAACATTATCCCTGGAATGTCCATTAGAGAGATGCACAACTTCCTGTTTTCCCAATAAAGGTGAGCTCACTGTGGGTTTTGTGCACTCAGAATATCCCTAAGTCAAGATAAATGAGGCAGTGGATGGGGGGCTTGTTTGCACAGCCTATGATCTCAGTGCAGAAGAACTGAAACTGATAGTTGGATGTGACCGCCGAAGCATTGCCTCATGGGAGGACCAGCCACAGCGAGTCGGGTCACCATGGAAACATCCTCTGACAGGCTCAAAGAGTATGGCACGACAAGCTCGAAACATGTCAGTGATAGCTTTGACTTGTGTGCCGATTTCTGTCAAAGTTTGTATATTGTGGAATGAAGTTCAAAGCTGCACTCTAAATACTGCCGATGAAAAGCGATGTCGGCGGTAACGGCGAAAGCGACGGCTTCCTGTATATCCAACGTGCATTTGAGGTAGAAGCAAACAGCTGTTGCATGGATATGAAAGATGCAGAACAGACATATAAACCCTGGCGCCCACTGTTAGCCTGAGGTTAACGGCCTGTGTGTGTCATTTCTGAGAACAGGAGACTCCGTCGCCATCACAAACACAACTTTTCCCTACTTTTAGAAATCATAAATTTACACAGAGGGATATTTGGTGAGGCTGGTTTCGTGCATTTCGCCAGAACTCATTAAACGTGGCCTAACAGTGCCATCTATGTTCAGGAGAAGGAAATGACATGCGGTTGAAGGCCGCGTCGATGTTTACGAATGCATACACTACCGCAACAGTTCTGCTGGGATCCATGAAAGGGTGGGATCCTTGTGTCGAACACAAAAGTTTTATTTTGCATCATGAAACAATCGAAACTCAATTTAAAAAAAAACATTTGGTACGGATTTGATGTACAACGCCACAGCCTTTACCTTCTTCTGCAGCACATTGACCTTGCGTTCCTTGACGTCAAGCATGTCTTTGAGGTCGTGAATTTCTCCGTTGAGCGTTCCCTTCTCCTCGGACATTTCCTGAATCTGCTTGCTCTTTTTATTAAGTGTGGTCTCCTTCTCTTCCAGACGTAAACGTAGAGCATCAACCTGAAATGCACACAGGCACAAAATTCATACAGACGCATGAACTGACACTACTATTATTCATGACAATGTGCAGGAACACACTAATACTTGGCCAGTCAGGGCACATTAACCATCAGCTAAACTCCATGAATCACATGCTGGCACTGGTAACACTGGATTATGATACAAAGTGTGATGATAGACTAACTACAGAATTAAATGCACACAAAGAAGCCATTCATGCCCCAGCAACTTCACAACAGCCCAGTGACATGTTTGATACAACAGTGCCCCCTGATGGTCAGGCAGGAAAATTGCAGTAAATACAATGGTTTTTCCAACAAAAAAAAAAGACCAAAAAAAAAAATATATATATAATAATTCGTTATGTATAAAAGTTCGTTATGTATGTAATATGTATTCTCAGCCTGTATTTTTTTTTACAAAATTGCACACACACACACACACACATATATACATACATATATACATACATACATATATATATATTGTTTTATAAATCTATAGTTGTATGGTATATTTAGTATTGCTAGTCAATTAATAGTGTGTTTGTTGATCGTATACATGCTTTACGCCTTTTTTGTGATGTACAGAGTGTTGGGGAAAGTTATTTTAAAAAGTAATGTTACAATATGTGTTACTCCCTAAAAAAGTAGCCAATTACTTTTTATGGAAAGTAATGCATTACATTACTTATGCGTTACTTTTCTTACCTGGCCTGGCCTTGTTTGTTTTTTTAATAACAAAAAAAGTTCTATTTTTGTCAAATGTAAAGGCCTTTTCACAGCAAAACTGAAATGAATTAAAAAGAGAAATTAAAATAAGGGACCCTTTAAAGAAATTCCCATCTTTGTAAAATCTATTTGACTTTTATCCAGCCATGCTACACAGTGCCAATTCATTGCCATAATGTTACTCTTACCTCAGTCTGCAGGATGGCAGCACGCTGTTCTTTGGCAGTGAGAGACTCTTTGAGTACATCGATATGCTGTTTGCTGTCAGAAAACTGATTGGTGAGCGTCTCCAGTTTAGTCTGCAGGCCCAAGAGTTCAGTGTCCTTCCGGGAGAGATCCTGCTTCACCTGATCAATCTGTGCAAGACAAACAGTCAGTCTGAATGTGTGGAAAACTCTCCAGAAAACTCCTTCAAACCAGACCTCAAAGCTCTGGTGAAACACATTTCCCCTAAAACACCTTCGTCGGATGCGAAGAAAACAGTCTCAGGTCTGATGTGAGAAAACAGCAGAATTTTCAAGTGTGAATCCTCATCTAAGTCAAATTAAACTTGCAAACTCGTTGAATTAGACACCTCAAGCAGACAGAGCATACCAGGTTGTTTTAGTAAATGGCAATTCCTGTGAAGAAAAGTACTTGATGTATTAAACAAATCAATTACAAAACAATCATGCTTGCGAGATATACAAGCATTAGAATTAAGTACAAATATAAAACAATTTTTACACACAGACAGTAAACAAAGAGTTATGACACTAAAAAAACAGACAACAAGTGTTCATCTGCAATGTAAATGACAAACAACCACAGTCTTGAGACATTCCCAGCATGCACTGGGGCAGCTATAGCAGGTTAGCATGGCCTAAAGCTGCAACTCTATTGGCTGCCAGTCACCCTACTGGAAAAAAAAGCGTTTGCAGGCACAGGAGATGGCGAGAGAGAAAATTCAAAGTGATAGCAAGACAGACTCAAGCCTCGTGGACATTAGTGCTCTCAGCTCTACTCCAACCAGGGCTACAATCAAGAGGGAGAGGAAAAGAAAGCGAGACGGGTGAAAAGCATTGTGGGAGTCTAGAGTGGCATCCGACCTCTCAGCACAGCACTGGGCAACTCTGCTTTCCTGATCAGAGAAACCTTGGGACTTTACCCGTCAGCCTGAACCACTGCCACCCACTGATCCTGCGGTTATATTTTTGAACAGTTCCCTTCACCACCCGGGACTTTTTCCAATGTTCCCTCCCGTCGCCCCTCCCATGAGTTCTTTAGTTAGAGAAATATCTTATTCTGTTCAAGTTGAGTTCAGTATGGAAAAAAAGACTTGAGAGTGTCAATCAAAATAAAAAGCATAAAGTGACTGACCACTAATCAGAACACTGGGGAGATGGGATGCACTGATGGTATTGTTAATGTTTTTGATAAATGAAATAAAAGTATAAATACTACATTTAAAAAAACTTAAACTTAAATGACAATTAAAGAAATGTTAACTTAGCAGCCAAGTGAACAAAAGTACTAAAATTACTAAAACTAAAATAAAAATAAATTAAAGCTACAGAGAAATGTATATTTGCATAAAAACAAACTAAAAATGACAGACACATAATGGAATTTGTTAAAACAAACTAAAATGTATACTATATATACCAATATAGTAAAAAAAAAAATATATATATATATATATATATATAAATATATATATATATATATATATATATATATATAAATATATATATATATATATAAAAATATAAAAATAAATCAAATAAATAAATAATGCATCCCAAGAATGTCTAAAGATTCTATTTTATACATCTATTTTATTCTGCAAAGGAAAATAAAAACTGCAGTATGTAACCACAAAACAAATTGTAAGAAAATTTTATTTTGTCAAATTTTTCTGCAGTTTTACACTATACTCACTATACAACATATTTTTAAAATGCAGTGTCAACTTCGGCCATTGGGGGATTATTTAATCCCTTCTTTTACTCAGAGAAGGCAGCATAAATAAAGTATGACATTAAGTAAAATTGGACCCTTCAGGGTTTCCGTAGATCAGAGATAATACACTAAATCTCTTACAAGAAAAAAAAAAACACCCTGAGCTAAAGGGCCGGTCGGTCGGTCAGTCAGTGGGATTTTCTGAGGTTAGCGTGAATCTGAAGTCTGAATGGGCGGGACGTTCTCTCTGGTGAGGGAAGCAGAGCTGTGCGTGTGCTAAGCTGGTTCTCTGGTTGTCTTACGGCAGAGACCTCTTGCTGCAGCTCAGCCACCCGCTTTTTCAGCTCCTCGCCCTGCGCTTCGCTCTGCACCAGCTCGTCCCTCAGTTGCTCTACCTGTCAGGAGAGGGCGGCGTTACTGCAACAACCACCAAATCACCATCCACCAGCTCGCATGCACGTCCTGCGCCCAATCAAACATCACCCACGTTCACGTGATGTCGCCAGCATTACTAAACCAGTCAGCATTCACCACACAGGCCATGCGGTTATGATTTAGCCATTTAGCTGCAATTAAATGTCATTAAAAAGGTAAAGAGTTTCCTTAGGAAAAATATTATACAATTAATATAATAAAATTAATTATAATTAAAAATAAAGATGATAAAAGGAAAAAGCATATAAACAAATTAACATTGTAATAGGTCAAGATAAAAGTTAGTAAGACCTGTAAGAAAACAGTTGTATTGCCCATGGGCCACAGGTTCTACCTTATTCTTCATGAACTTGGAGTGACTGCGGTAGACCTCCATCTGTTTCATCTCCTCCTCTCTCTCCTCAGTGCTGAGAGCGCCGTTTGACTTGAGCATCTGTATCTCGTCCTCCAGATCCCTCAGACTGCGCTCCAGAGAACTGATCTTAGAATCCTGCAGAGATCAGAGAGATGTTTGAGGCGGAGGAATGGGGGACAAGGTGCAACACTCTCAGTGTCCAACCTAAGAAGACAGATCTGCTGGATGCTTATACAGAAGGGTTTTAAACATGAATCAATCCTGATATCTAATCAGGGCCGTTTCTAGCCATTTTGACACCCTAGGCGAAATCCTTATTGGCAGCCCCTAGCCAAATCTTAAAAAGCAACATGGTATTACTGGTATTAATTTTAATCCTTATTAACAAATACATACACATATCATTTGGAAACATAATCCTTATTAACAAATATATACAATTTGGAAATGTTTCCAAATTTACCACAAACTACGTGTAAAAGACACTGCTCGCATTAAGCACTATTAGAACTGAATGAATTGATTCAGCATTTCAACACCATCCGTAAAGATGGGTTAAATTCGACAAAGTGGTTTAATAAAGGATGTAATTAATGTTGTTAATTAGCACATTTTATTATACAATTTTTAAATTGGCCGTTAAAGTTCTATATGGGACAATTACAAAACACACTGATCCTTTAACAATGCATTGGTGCAGACACACACTTGGAGGTGCAGGTAAGAGAAGAAAGCTTTAAAGAGTCAAAATATAATAATATATCATGAAATACTAAAGTAAGTGTGTGGTTATATCTTGCCTCTACAATACACCCTGAGCAATATTACGCTATCTGCCCATTTCACAGCGGGATTTCTCGACTGCCACAAATATGCACTTTTTACTGTACCTGTTTTTTTAATTGGCCTTTGAATTTAGCTTTATTGTGTGGTTAAAAAAGCGTTACCTTGCCAAAGCACTGACCGAGCTCTTTGATCTAATGATGTTGTTGAGCGCTCCAAATGCAAACATTACATGCAACAGTCAGACAGTGATTGACAGTACTCTGATCCAATATAGGAATCGTCTGATTGACAGTACTCTAGCCCAATAGTGTTGGGGGAACCAGTGGCGGCGGCAATCATATTTCAGGGTGGCCGAGACACCCTTTACACACACCCCTAGTAAAATGTAGTGCCAAATATGCACTCACTGTCGCCCCTTCATCTGATGGTGCCCTAGGCAACCACCTAGTTCGCCTATACCTAAAAACAGCCCTGCATCTAATATACCATTTAGGACACTAGCGTAACCACGCAACAATAAAGATCATTTTCACGCAGGTTTTCCAAACACTCCCTCATAAGCCTAAAGGGTTGACTGGGTTGTTTGGTTGTTGTGGGAAGTTTCTTGTGTCGGTAATAATCGCGTTCGGGGGTGGGGACGGGGGGAGTTGGTGTTGGGTTGTTGGGAGGGAGTTTCTTGTGTTGGTAAGAATCGCGTTCGGCGCGATGAAAAGGGCACTTTCAATTTCACTTTCAAATATTAATATTAATATTTTTGTGGAAACGGTTATGCATTTTTTTTTTTAGGATTAATAGAAAGCTCAAAAGAACAGCATTTATTTAAAACCATAAATTAAAAAATTTATGACATTATAAAATGTCTTTACTGTCACTCTTTATGTGCCCTAGTTGAATAAAACAGAGAAATCTTACTGACCCAAAATTATTGAAAAAAGTAGTGTAAAATTACTGACACAACAAGAGATATGAGTAGGTTTTCGTAATATTATTATTACTACTATTATTATCTGCCTTAGAAACAACACTAAAGTTTGGGATTTACTCACAACTAACACACACACACACACACACACTTGCCTTCATCTCGATGACAGTCTGCAGGGCCTTAGTTTTGGCAGACTCTGGAGCTCCCTCATAGCGTCTATGGAGATCCTGGGAAGAAAACATGAGACGAGGATCATGAGGTGAAACCACATGATAATAACAGCCTCCTCTACCGCCAGCCATCAGTTGATGAGGATACATACCACTCCACATTATGTCCAGCCCAAACGCTGATAATAAATCAACCCTGCTTCTGATTTTAACAGAGCCAAATTACAAACTCAGCACACTGATGTCACTAACAAAATTCTGAGGCAGGAGAGACACTTTCAGTCCACTGATTTGAGTGTTTATGCATGACTGAGTCACTTATGAAAAAGATAATGTACCGAGCACCCGACAAATAGAGTGAATGCATCGTACACTGAACACAAAGAGCCTGCACCCTCCGGACAAATCAAAGACCTCCGAATCATCATTCAAACAGAAAATATGGACACCAAAGCCTTCAGATATGAATGCACATGGAGAGAAAGAGACAGACAAAGGAAAAACAGCCATTCGTCTACATGTGTGGAGACACAGAAAGCATATGGAAAGCAAAGCAAGCAACTGAATTGTGGAAAGCTGCTGTTGAACGACACTCATATCTGAAAGAGCTACAACATTACGATACATTCCAGGATATTATAAAACTGCTAAAAGAAAAAAAAGTTCATAAATTTATTTTTGTTATCTAATTTGCATTTGAATTTTAAATTACATTAAAGAGATCTGAAAAGAAAATAATTGAAACCCTATTCATCCTCTCTCTGAATTAAACAGAGGTACATACAACTGTACCTTTAAGAGTTGTAAATGAGCTCTTGCTGAATATAGAATAGGCATTGAAATACTGGGCGGGTTGGAGAGGGAGCTTTGCATTGTGAACATTAAAAGATTTTGATGCATCAAAGAAATAAAATGTAAAGTGCCTCTACTATGCCAGAGTAGACCAATCAAAACAGACTGGGCCTGGAGTAGACCAATTCCAACAGACTGGGCCATCTGACCAATCAGAGCAGAGTAGACCAATCACAACATACTAGGACTTTAAAAATGAGGCTATATGTGCAATGTTGAAAATTTAAGTGTTTTTTTTTTTTTTTTTTACATTTGATGCATGTAAACTTATTGTAGGAGACCTCCAAAACAAAAATAGAACTTAAAGGCCCAACAGGGGCACTTTAAAATAAAAAAAATGTGGAAAACTCTTTTCCATGACATGGCCCCATTAACAGTAACTTCACTAACAGTTCCAGTACAGTTTTTTTAAAGGAGGAATTATATCTCATTAAAATAAACAATCTAAAATGCTCTATTGATCGCGGTCCAAATCATTATTTTAGCCCAGAATTCACCTCAGTTTCCACAAAATATTAAGCAGCAACATGCATTATATATTAATTATATATTAAAAACATTTTAATTGTAGTAAATTTCAATAATGTAATAATATAATATATCCATAATACAATGTAATATTAGAGGTTTTTTTTACTGTATTTTTATAAGAAACTTTTTGAAAGAGACCTCTTTCAAAAACATAAAAAAATATATATTAGCAACACAAACTTTTGACCAGTGGTTAAAATCTATAAAATAGCTCAATATGATCAATCAATAAATAGACACGGATCAATAAATTGAGCAAATAATATAGTTAGAAAAATGTACAGTTATGTGGTCATTATGGCAAACAAACGTAAAAACAACTAAATAAATGTAAACCCTGACGCACAAAATAATTAATTGGTTTGAGTAGGGCAAACTTAAATTAAAACAATAGTCTAAACAAATTCACTTTTATGAGTATTCAGAACTGTTTTTCTAAAGAGTTCATGAAACTGTAACATTTTAAGTAATTTAAATTGTTTCATTGTTTTGAGTTTAATGAACTTGTTTCTTTTCATTTAGAGGAACTTAAATTTAACTGAAACTGGGCTGGGATTTCCATTTCCCAGCATGCTTTGCCATGCCACTCGAAAGGGAGATTAAATGCTAAAAATACCTGTTTTTGTGAAAGAATATTAATGTTTTGTGATGTTAATTTAGAAGAATTTCTGTTGTGTTGGGTTTTTGGGAGGTTACTATCATGGTGACAAGTTCAGCATGAGCTTAGCTTGAGAACAGATATATGTTAAATGTCCTATATTGCATTTCTCATTCAGCAATTGCTATGCTAATCAAAGTATTGTGTAACCAATTAGCATGTTAGCATTTACTGAATTAGTTAAGTTTCAACCACTAAAAATATTGAAGTTGAGAACTTGAGATTACAAGAAATATTTGTGCAAGCTAACTCATACAATTAACTTAAAAATGATCAAGTTAAGAGCAATTAACATATACGTGTCAGGCCCTGCCACTCCTGCATTTGTCTCGTCTTTGTGTGAGCACATGGCTTGTAATTTGTCTTTGCTGGCCATGTGCTTGTGTTTGTCATGTTTGGTGTGAGCACATGGCTTGTCACGTGTTTCCTGGGCCGTTTCTCAATATGCGTTCTTGTCTCTACTTGTGTTGTCATGGTCTTGTGAAACATCATCAGTCGCTGCCCAAGTCCTGTTCCAATTCAAAGTTCACATCTAGCCAAGAACAGTTCAAATCCCCGGATGTGTCCTTGATCCGCCCCTTTTATCGAGGATGCATCAAGAGGTGACTTGAGTGGACTCGAGACAGACAGGTATCTCAGAATGCATCTCGCATTAAGCGTTAATAGCGGATGAGAAACCCTGCGTAATTTAAAAATACTACTGTTAACGTGTCACGAAATGTAGTTTTAAGACATTTTCAGATGAGAATGTACTTGTTGAAAGCTCAAATCTGTGGTTTATTTATAAAGAGATCGCCTATTTGAACATTTGATCTGGTGTTTTCAGAGTTGTGAGATCCAGCCGATCAGCGGGCGCTCATCGCTCATTAACCCCGCAGAGAGCAGCCTTTCCTCGGCTAGTCCTTCTGACGTTTACCGCTGGCTCTGATGTCTCTGTAGTGGTTAAACGTGAGATATAATTCGTCTTGTGTAGATCTAACTGGTGATCTTTGGTCTCATGAATTTATCATTTGTTCCCTGGCAAATCATTTTAGCTGAGGGCAAAGTGAAGTTTCATAACTTTATATATTTAGGCTATTTAACTTCACCATTGTAGCCTACTAGCACTGACTTTGTATGTTTGACTGAATTGTTTGCTTTATTTCTTTTACTTATACTTTTATAATAATATAACTTATATTTATATAACAATTTTTTTTTTTTTTTTTTAAATGTAAACGAAAAGAGGCCGGGTTGTGTTTTATATTTCATTTTGTTATAAATATACATGCAGTGAAGATAATCAAGGTATGCGTTGCCTGAACCACATTTGTGTGGCTATTAATATATTTAGAAAAGGCAGAGTGGTGTTTTATGACATATTTCATTTTATTGTAGCCTAAAATACACATACAGAACTGTAGTAGTAGAGCGAGCTGAGTTCCATTTGCAGAATCACCGGACTTGTGTCCTCCCATCCTCGGGAGTTCGTTCTCCTGAGTCGAACTTGACAAGTCTGTACTACCAAAGACTCCTGTCCATTGTCTAACCCTGCCCATCTTGTCATCTGTTTATTGGTTAATTTGCCCCACCTGTCTTCCCTCGTTACTCTCTTTTGTTTGCAGCCCTTTGCTGGATCATCGTCGCTTGTTACCTGTCATATGTGCTTCATGTTTCCCTGCTCCTTGTGTCACGTCAAGTCAAGTTAAGTTCAAGTCAAGTCTTGTTTTCCCCATTGGGGTTGTTTCTGTTCGTTTTTGTTTTATTTTATTATTAATAAAAGCCCATTGCTCCTGCGACTGAGTCCTCGTCCTCGCATACCGCGACACTGACAATATGAGTATAAAATACAAATCTGACAGTTCTGCTTGCTTAAACTTAATTTTGATGTAACGGATTACCTCAGTTTTTTTGAGTTGTCAAGGTTGGTGGTCAGTTTGTGTGCTCAGTAAATGCACATTTTTTACCAAAGTATCCAGTTTTGATGTCTTTCTAGCGAGAAATTAGTATAGTAGTAATTAAGTATTCCTTAGTTTTCACCAAAGCTCTCTCTATTTTGCTGTATAGATCATTAAACCGTTACGCTGCTACAAGAGGACTGAAATCAGTTTTGTGAGCAAACGCTGGCTGCAAAGTCATTGCCTACCTAAGCTTTTGGACGCAGCCATAGTGAGAGTTGATTGTGTCATTTCATTTACTGGCCACTCGATGTCACTGTTGCCAAAGTTCTGCTATTGGCTGTCTCAGAAGATGCCTGACAGAAATACAGAGTGAGAATGCCGGACAGAACTCCTTTCAAAACTACCTAAACCACTATAACAGTCTCCTGACAGCATTGAATCTCATTCTGAGATGAAAAGATGAAAGAATACATACAGGACAAACGGTTGCCCGATTCATCAAGCACATAAACTCGCATCCTTGTCAGTCCAACTTAAAGGGATAGTTCACACAAAAATTTTACCATTTACTCAAACTCAAGTTGTTACAAACATGTATAAGTTTCTTTCTTCTGTTGAACAGAAGTAGCCATTGACTTCCATTATATTTTTTCTCCTACTATGAAAGTCAATGGTTACCATCAACTGTCTGGTACCCAACATTCTTCAAAATATCTTCTGTGTTCGTCAGAAGAAAGAAACTCATACAGGTTTGTAACAACCCGAGGGCGAGTAAATGATGATATCATGATATGACATCACTATCCCTTTAAAGGCACACTATATCATTTTTTCACATACATTGGCCAGAGGAGAACTGGCACCCCGACTGAGCCTGGTTTCTCCCAAGGTTTATTTTTCTCCATTAGGCCACCTGATGTTTTGGTTCCTTGCTACTGTCGCCTTTGGCTTGCTCAGTTGGGGACACTACATTTTCAAATAAATATACAAATAAATTAAATTACTAAACTAAATTAACTATATCAACTACATTACTTGAATATATATGATAATTGAAATGAGCTAGATGACATCACCGTTTTCTCCAGAGCAGCTGTACAGCCGAATCAAATTCGGTTGCATTATTTTAACATATTTGCGTTATGTTTAACACTGTGAAGCTGCTTTGAAACAATGTGCATTGTAAAAAGCGCTATTTGACTTGACTTGACTTGACTTGACTTGACTTGACTTGACTTGACTTGACTTGACTTGACTTGACTTGACTTGACTTGACTTGACTTGACTTGACTTTGACATTGTTCTAGTGGTTTTGGATATTTTAATTTCAATATTACATATTGTGCCTTTATTAGCAACTTGCAACCTTTAAGGTATTCTGTCAACAAAACATGAATATCTCTTATTTTACTCATAAATCAAAAACCACTATGCTAAAAGCCCTTTGGAAACTCCCAAGGGAACCCTTGAAAAAAAGCAAATTCTCTTCCATGTTAAGGATTATAAACTGAACAGCTCGATTATGCAACAGAATCTGACTGAGAAATTACAGATGAACTTGAATAAACATCAATCAGATCCCTCCTCGAGATAAACTACTAAACTGAATGTGATGAATGCGTCTTCCACCACATTAACAGTTTTTGCACTCAGCAACATCTGTGTCTCCTTTCATCAATGTTCTTTTCAGTCTCTCCCGTTTCTATAGCAACAAATGTTCAATGCCTTCAATTTGTAACAGGTTTCCCTCTCTCACTCTCTCTCTTGGTAAGCTCGCTCGTCCAGTGCAGTTTAAAATGACTAATCTAGAGCCCTTGATTCATCAATCACCATAATTGGGAGTCCTAGCAAAAACATTTGCGAATCATCATCATCATCATCTCTGGAAAAATGATCAGGCATCTTTCCCAGAGCAGCTGTTTAATTTGTGCATTTACTGTTATTCAATCCACAACATGTTGCTAAGGTACTAGGTGACATATGTCATGTGTTAGTGCTGTTTGATGGTTCACTCACCTCCCTCAGCAAGGCTGTTTCCTTCTCCCTCTGCTCCAGGAGGCTTTCCAGGTGATGGATATGCATCTCTGCATCGGCCAGCCTCCGCGTGCGCTCGTGGTCCTCCTCGCAGGCCTTGGCCGACAGCCCTTTGCTCTGCAGCATCTCCAGGAGCTTCTTGATGGACTCGTCTCGGGCGCAGAGTGTCTGTTTCTGCGTGTCAATGCGCAGCTCCATCTCCTCCAGAGTCTTCCTCAAGAGGAAGAGTTCCTTGGCCTGCCGCTCGTGCTCGCCGTGCAGCCGCTGGAAGTTCTCTTCGGTCAGCTCGGCGGTCAGGGGCTCGCCGGGGCGAACGCTGGAGTCCTGCTGGAACAGCTGGTTCAGATCTCTCTGGATACGCAGCTCGTCCTGGAGGGCCTGGATGGTCATCTGGAAATGCTGCAGATTAAACAAATGAAGAAGAGATAAAGTCTGTGTAAATAAGGCTCTCTTTCAACATACTAGCAACACTGCAGTTTTGGCTATATATTTGCTATGATATATGTGATATAATCTAAAAAATGACATATTAATACAATATATTAGGTCTGTCAATTTAATTAAAAACACACTATTTTTAGGTGCCCTTGTTACAGTGCAATTATACAAATAAGTACTGATTAATAGTAATTAACATGTACTTACTATATAATTAGGGTTAGGTTTAGGGTTAGTTGTTTGTAATTATGCATAATTTACCGTTATGACTACAGTAAGTACATGTAAGATGTGTAACAGGGACACTGTAAAATAAAGTGTTACCAAAATGTAAAAAAACCAAATACATAAATTAAAACAAATAAATAAAAACAGATAAACAAATATAAATAAAACATAATAAATAAATAAATAAATAAATAGAAACAAAAATAAACAAATTAATAAATTAATTAAAATAAAACACCTAAATAAATATTTATGACGAAAAAATTTACAAATATAATAAAGAACAAATAAAAATGAAAAAATTTATAAAAACAATAAATAGAAACAAAAATAATTAACTGATCAATATAAATACAAATATTTACAACATTTAAAAAACTAATATAAATTAAAAATATAAATAAAATACATAAAATAAATAAAATATTTTAAATCAAAATAAACAAAAACCTACATTTTCAATGCCATATATATATATATTTAAAAAAAACACTACTACAAGCAACTCGCCTTGCCTTTGTTTAAACAACCATGGCATGGCAGGCTATGATACTCTCATCTATTCACAAAATGAATAAATGATAATATTAATAATTCCCTTCAACCTTGTATGACTCCTCCAGAGATTTCTCAAAACACTACATCAGCTGTAAGGATCTACTCGGGACACTGAATCTCTGGGGGTGGGAGTGAATTTTAGACAGACAGCTATTACTTCCACCTGGAGCTGCTCTCTAGAGACCCGGGTAAATACTTACCACGCTCTCTCCAACCACACTGAACAACAAGTCCCAAAGGAGAGGGATACATGCTATCCGTCTATCTCAGAGAGGACCAAATAAACAGTTTACAAGAGCTACGCTGGAAGGAGAAGGTAATAGAAGGCGTTCGGGAAGGCCAGAGGGCATGAATTTAAGAATAGTCATGAATACGCCGACAGAGATGATAATACTATTCATATTTTGTGCATGTTTTTGTCTGGACACAGCAACAGGTGCCTCTCCATGAACTTGTGATGTGAGACAGAAGGTGTGCTGTCAATTTCCTTTTTTTTTTTTTTTAAGTGTGATAAACCAATATACATACAAGTAAAGGACATGTTTTTTGGCTTGAAACTATACCGTAACTCAAGAAAACACCTGCTTCTGTCACAACAAAACCAGCACATTTCAAACACATAACGTTCATACAGCACACACACACACAAATAGTCTAATAAAAAAGTGAATCATGGTCATCAGTAAGAAGCTTTGAATTATACACACATATACAGAAAGAGACACTGATAGCTGTATTACTCTGTAAATATTGACTCTATATTCTCAACAGTTTCTAGTGGCACCACAGAGACAGGACTCTGCATTATTCATTAGTCTCCTCTGGCTGCTGCTATCTATGTTGTGTGCACGTTTGGAAAAGAAAGAGTGAGAGAAAGAGGCAGAAGGGACAGATGTAGAGACAAAGAACAAATACACTCACCTAAAGGATTATTAGGAACACCATACTAATACTGTGTTTGACCCCCTTTCGCCTTCAGAACTGCCTTAATTCTACGTGGCATTGATTCAACAAGGTGCTGAAAGCATTCTTTAGAAATGTTGGCCCATATTGATAGGATAGCATCTTGCAGTTGATGGAGATTTGTGGGATGCACATCCAGGGCACAAAGCTCCCGTTCCACCACATCCCAAAGATGCTCTATTGGGTTGAGATCTGGTGACTGTGGGGGCCATTTTAGTACAGTGAACTCATTGTCATGTTCAAGAAACCAATTTGAAATGATTCGAGCTTTGTGACATGGTGCATTATCCTGCTGGAAGTAGCCATCAGAGGATGGGTACATGGTGGTCATAAAGGGATGGACATGGTCAGAAACAATGCTCAGGTAGGCCGTGGCATTTAAACGATGCCCAATTGGCACTAAGGGGCCTAAAGTGTGCCAAGAAAACATCCCCCACACCATTACACCACCACCACCAGCCTGCACAGTGGTAACAAGGCATGATGGATCCATGTTCTCATTCTGTTTACACCAAATTCTGACTCTACCATCTGAATGTCTCAACAGAAATCGAGACTCATCAGACCAGGCAACATTTTTCCAGTCTTCAACTGTCCAATTTTGGTGAGCTCGTGCAAATTGTAGCCTCTTTTTCCTATTTGTAGTAGAGATGAGTGGTACCCGGTGGGGTCTTCTGCTGTTGTAGCCCATCCGCCTCAAGGTTGTGCGTGTTGTGGCTTCACAAATGCTTTGCTGCATACCTCGGTTGTAACGAGTGGTTATTTCAGTCAAAGTTGCTCTTCTATCAGCTTGAATCAGTCGGCCCATTCTCCTCTGACCTCTAGCATCAACAAGGCATTTTCGCCCACAGGACTGCCGCATACTGGATGTTTTTCCCTTTTCACACCATTCTTTGTAAATTCTAGAAATGGTTGTGCGTGAAAATCCCAGTAACTGAGCAGATTGTGAAATACTCAGACCGGCCCGTCTGGCACCAACAACCATGCCACGCTCAAAATTGCTTAAATCACCTTTCTTTCCCATTCTGACATTCAGTTTGGAGTTCAGGAGATTGTCTTGACCAGGACCACACCCCTAAATGCATTGAAGCAACTGCCATGTGATTGGTTGATTAGATAATTGCATTAATGAGAAATTGAACAGGTGTTCCTAATAATCCTTTAGGTGAGTGTATATAATGTACTTGTATATGGATACAGTACTGACTTTTTTAATTGTCACATTTTTAAATTTTAACATTTAAATTTAAATGAATAAATAATATTTATAAATAAATAATTTGTAAATAAATATTTACAAATAAATGTTAAATAAATAAATAAACAAATAAATAAATAAATGGTAAAACAGAATAAAGGTAAAAAATAAAGAAAAGGTAGAAATAAAGAAAATGATTAAATAAATAAATGTAAACAAAATAAATAAATGTAAATTTAATTCATTCATTTTTCCATGTCCCCTGACATGTTTACAACTACAGGCTTTGAACAGAAAAATTAGGTAGCAAGCAGGATGCAGAATTGCAAATCAAATTGTATTTTCTCAAAGTTAAATTAAAATAGAATAGAATGAAATAGCCAATGACCCCTGTTAATGCTATTAACAGTTATTAGTAATTGGGTGTAATCTGTATTCATTGATAATGTATTTAATATTGTGCCTAAGTATTATTAGACGGCTGACAATAGTCAAGATAATGCACTTTATTTCTCTTTTTGTATTGTATACTATCATTGTTACCATTGTCATTCTTAAGAGTCATAATGGTAGTTATGTCTTAAGAGTCTTAAGAGTTTTTTTATATATATATTCATAAGATTAAATATTTATGAATTTGCATTCAGCTTAAGCATTACTTGTCAAATGATTTGTATTTGTATACATTTGTCCCTCAAATATTCTGTTTTGTCATAGGTTTTTTATTTATTTATTTTTTTTCTCGTTGTTGTTGTTCCGTTTGTTCTGTGAAAAAGCAAAAACATTAAAATAAATGTGTAAAAATATAGAATAAATTTCATATAATAAGCAGACTTTTTGAAAGCTCTTTCAGAATGATACCAGGTTCATGCAGGTGCTTGTGAAATCACTTCTAAAGAGCAAGACATGCCACGCAAAAATCAATATGAAGTATCAGCCAGCCTTTAACTCAAAACAAAGTGGTATAAAACTTTTGACAGGACAAAGCTGAGGTCTAACACATCTTAAATATTCAGTTTGATCATTGACTTTCTTTACTTTAACATTTCACTAAAGAAAACCTAAAGAAGGCAGAGCAAGGCAAGGCAAATTGCAAACAAGCCTCCATCATGTAGTGAAGAACCTATGCAATAGGTAATGAAGTTATCATCATGCCTGCAAGCTTTGTACATATCTGATATGGCGATATCATATTAAAATGACAATCAACTGAAACCTAGGACTAGCAGAGGTAAGTCTGAACACCTCCTACAGGCCTATAAAATGGAGTAGACCCCGATCAGACACAAACATCAGATCGATAGCAATATCAACAAACCATTTATCGGAGTATGCAGTGGTTTGGATTTCTCTCACACACACACACATTGAAAGCATCTTGTGCAATTGGCATATTTTCTTTCCACTTCATATCACGCCACATCACACATCCTCTCAGGTGGAAAGGTTTGCCCTATGTCTTGTTCTGTCTCTAATCTTCACTCCTACACTTCAAGCAAATCTCTCCACCGGGATTGACATTTCCTGCAGATATTAAACTCAAAGATGTAAAGAGGCCCCCTCCACATCCACCCCGAAACACACCGGCCCACTGCTGGAGATGGATCCCTTACTGTTCAGAGTGATGAAACTTTATTTCAGAGATGATCCTTACCGATGTTTCACTCTGAAAATCAACAATCACCAGACTACTACAGAATCAGGCATTAAAAATGAAAAACAATCCATGCTAATTGACTGAAAAACATTTCTGCATTTTTGTCTACTATTCTGTCCCCTAACATCTATTGTTTTACTTTATTTTCGGGTTTTTGCCACTTTTATTAACTCTTGCCAGTGTTTTAGTTTTTTTAAAGTTCCCAGCCAGCGCCAGCACTTTTGATCATTTTCACAAAACGTTCATGTCCCCCAGAATATTTTATTGTATGAATATCCAAACATACAATATATCAAAAATTAACAGTAAAAAAGTAGCTGGGAAAAACTAAATTATTTAGAATAGATGAAATACACAATGCAGACCAGATTCAAACCTGCAACTTCCACACAAGTGCATGTGCACTAAACCACCGCTATAACTTATCTGAACAACCCTTGTTAGCACAGCAAGACATTAAGGGTGTGTTCATACTTGTAGTTCAGTTCGGACCAAAAAAAAACAAAAAAACATTTAGCCCTGGTCCGCTTAGCGTTCAGATTGGCCTTTTTAAAGGGATATGTTCACAATCCGATTGGTCCGCTTTTATGACATATTATTGAGACCGAATTTACCGAACATCTAAAACAATGCTGTGTGCTGGGCTAAAGCACTTGTTATATGTGTGTAGCCTGCATATGATGGTATTTTGTCCAGCTGAGAACTCGAGAAGAGCTTAGAAAATGTGTAAATGTGTCAAAACAGCAACAGGAATCCCTCCGTCACACACACAAATGAAGATCTGCTGCAAGGAGACGTGGTTCTGATGCCTGTACTGAACTATAATGGGCAACATCGCGACTAGAGGGAAAACCAGGTATGCAATGTAAGCATTCTGTCATTTTTAGGGTCTCATTTTCCTGTTTTTTGGATCATTTACATGTTTTTGGTCCATTTTGCAATCATATATCATTCGAACTGCACACTGTAAACCCGAATAAGTTAAAACAAAAGCAAGACAAAAGAAGGCAATCAGTTGCCTCAAATTTTTTCAAGTTAAGACATTTAAGTTTAAGTAAGCAGAACTTGAAATCATTGGCATTTTCATTTTAATTGCTCTGAACTTGAAATATTGGAGTAAGCTAATTAATACATTTAACTTACAAATATCATGTAATCTCAAATTTTTAGTAGTGGAAACTATATTCAATTAATGCCACCTTGGTAATTGGTTACACAACACTTAATTTTGGCATTTACTGTCCCTTTTGTGGGTCATGGCAAAGCATGCTGGGAATTAGAAATCTCAGCCCAGTTTCAGATAAATTTAAGTTAGAAGAAACAAGTTTTACAACTTCTTGTTAAAAGAGTTTGTAAAACTTAAAACAATAAAACAATTCAGATTACTTAAAATGTGTCAGTTTTGAGAAAAAAGAAAAAGAAAGTTGTAAATACTCATAAAAGTGATTTTGTTTGAACTAATTTGTTTAATTATCTTGAGCGTTCAGGTTTACAGTGCACCAGAGTTTGTTTGGAAGAGGAGCGAGACCCATGTTTTCAGCGGTCTCGGTCCACTTGTTTAGTGCACCAGGGTTCGGATGGCAGCATTCACACTTATTCAAACGAACCACACTAACAGAGCAATCGCACCAGGGTTCGTTTTAATCGAACCAAACGTGCCAAGTGTGAGCACCCTAAATTAAAATACTACTTTAAAAAAAGGTTTGTCTATTGCAATAGTGTAGCGATATATGAAGCAGAAGTCACTTTCAAACCAAGCAGAGCTCAGTTGCTCAGTACATCAACTGAACCTGATGTGAAATCTGCGTGGGAAAATCTTTTGCCCTCACACAAAAATCAAACAACGGTAAATGTGATCACACTATAAAACACTGCTAAGTCAAAATGGGCTCAGGTGACATATAATGTATGCAACTACCTAGCAGCCACCCAAATTCAGAACAAATTAGCATCAGCTAACTGCTAGTGGGGTGATTTTTATACCCAAGGCCTTAGCACTTTTATTACATGTCATTATAAACTTTTAATCGCTGATGCCAGCATTTGCACTTCATTTTCAAGACTCAAGGGTCCAACAAAAGACTGACCTCACAGAACACACACAGTCCTGACAGTATTAGCGCTTTTCCACTGCATGGTAGCGCTTGGTACGGCTCGGCTTAGCTCGCTTCGCTTTTCCACTGCAGTTAGCACCGCTTTAAAGTGGGTGAAATTATAGAATGATCGTTATAATTGTGCCGCCTCTACTTCTCGGCATGTGGATGGTTTTAACTGCAAGACGAATAAGTTTGTTTCAAAGGAGGCTGATAGCAGCAAAATACTGCTAAAAACAAGAGAGAGTAGGCACTCGTACAACAAAGCACAGATGACAACATCATTTGATTTGCTCGACGGCGCACAAGGGTAAACTAATCTTGTATTTAGCCATGTGTTTAGGGTCTCAACCGCTATATCACTGTCAGAAAAGCATATAATGGTAGTGACGATTCTCTCTGAACAATCAGTGATCTGCAGTGTTTGCACGTAATTTTTTAGTATTGGTACGGCACGCTTAGAACCTCAACCGAGGTGGTACTATTTAAGCAAACCGTACCGAACCGCACCATGCAGTGAGAAATCACCAAAAAGTGAGCCATACCGAGCCGTACCGAACTGTACCATGCAGCGGAAACGCGTCAAAGCGAGCCGTACCATGCAGTGGAAAAGTGCCATATGACACACAGCTGTGCTCAAAAACTACTGTTACAAGTTCATCACCTGAGGGTGGAGCTTCAGAGTGATAACTCACACAAAGCTATTGGTCAGCCTCAGGCCAAAGAACAGACCACAGTGGAGAAAAATATGCTGTGTAGGACAAGACCGCCAAATGGGACTGATTCTACAGCTAAAATTTGAAACCATTCCTACCAAGTTGTATGGTAGAGACAAGCGCTCCTGCTGTGATACAACTGGCTGGACATGAACACTTAAACCATCATACACAAAAGCTGTGACTGGGGTGGTACCCTAACAAAAGATATACCTTTGTACCTTATTTACCCCTAAAGGGTGCATATTAGTACCATTTGAAATGCCCCAGTGACTGCTTTTGTACTTTTGTTCTGAAAGTGTAACCATTAGCATTCCCATTCATCTGAGTGGAAGCTGCAGCAGGAGCTAACAGGATCTTTCTTCATTCCTCCTACTTTCTTCCACGTGTTTGTTTTTTTCCCCCTCGCTAGAAGGATCAGACTATCCCGGTCCAGCCCCCACAGATGGAATGTTTTCAAGGGAATGCCAAACCACAGAATGCAGCGGAGAGGGAAAAAAGTTGGCAGAGGACTCCGCCATATATTTCAACTGTGATGGGATACTTAGAAGCAGCCCACAGTCTTCAGAAGACTCGAAATGAACCTAAACTAAGGATAGACGAGTAGCTATGGTCTTTTTTTTCCGAATAAAAAGATACAGAGAGGCTGGACTCTCAAGCATGTGCAACCTCTGACCTTTAACAACCTTCCAGCATTCCATGAATGTCGGTTGGGCCGCAATGAATGACCTGAGCTGCTCGGCCAATCAACACAGACTCATTTGGCCCGTCACAAAGCTTTGCGCTGCCTTCAACTAACATGTTCCAGAGAACAAGTATCCCACACAAAAATGCTAGAGCCACACCTCTCTTTTACACAGCAAATTTCATGGCATACTAGGAGGATCCAGTTTGGTTAAGAGGCATGTCATATCCAGAATAAGTGACATTACACTTTCATGATTATCAAATAAAGTCTAGATGTGTCTGACACGCATGTAAGTAAGGAAAAGTGAGGATATGTAGATAACTTAGCATTATACATTTTGTGGTAACTTCACTGAAGCACAAATACCTATTTAAAATCAACATGATATCAAAATTGATTATATTCACTTTCAAACAATCACGTTCAAAATAACAATTTGCTCTCCTCTGAAATGCCTTTCCTTTCTGCTGACATCATTAAGGCCTTGAAGGCTATTTATTGTTGCAGGGATGGCGTAATTTCTGACAACTCTTTCAATTTTTATTTAAAATCTACAAATTGGAAAGTCCAAGTTTGAATAGTCTGCAAGATTGTGAGTATAAACACAACAAGGCTGTAAAAGTGGTCTAGAGAGTAGATGAGTTTTCCTGTTTGGCGTGAAGATGTTTAATGTATATTCATTGTACGCATCGACCAGACAAGATGATCACAAGAAATAATTATAGTAGTATTAATAGTAAAATTTTCTGATTTCATTTTCAATACAATCAAAAACAGAGACACCAGACGCATCTCAGCAGTCCCATTCAGCAACTTGTTCATGGGTGTGGTATTTTTGATCCATTTTATATTGTAGGAAGTAGGAATATAGTGTGATATTTTGCAATTGTGTTAACCAAATTTTGTATGACCAAAAATTTATTTTTTATTATAACAGCGCACATTCACGTATCACAACGGACATGTGCTCTCGTTTCATTCAAATGCGTCTGGTGTCTCTGTTTTTGATTGTATTGAAAATGAAATCAGACGACTTTACCATTAATACTACTATGATTATTTCTTGTGATCATCTTGTCTGGTCGATTGTTTTGTACACTGTACAAAATGGATTTATAAACAGGTAAGATTTAGAACATTAATCTCAATTCAATATGTCCACGTAATTATTTATGTGGTAAAGAAAATCTGTGTAATAAGTGTACAATGAATGTACATTATTATCCCTTAAATGTCACCCTAGTCTTGTATGAGCTTGTTCGTTCGTCTTTGGCTCAAGCTTCACGTTATTTCCCAGACATAGTTTTAGTATTGAGGTCAAAGTCTTGCCTTGCGTTCGCAGATTTGAAGTGTTTCCCCCTATTACAGCGACTTATACTCGGCCATACTCGGTTGAGTTTCACTCAGGTCTTTTGTAAAAGTCAAAATATGACCACACCTCAGATTGAAAAATCCCCTGGTGCTGTCACTGCCTTCCGCCATTTCTTCTCGTTCAACAAACAACATTGCGCGCTGCGCCTGCGCCAGACTGACGCTCGCTAGCTAGACAGGATTTACAGCAAGTTTTCAAAATCGTGATAATCCAACACTGTTTTAATGATAATAAAATTTTAAACGATATTACTAACCATCAGTACATTTTATCATGGTTTATCGTGAAACCGGTAATCCTTCCATCCCTGGTTTCGCAGTATATTATGATATTTTTTTTCCCTATGCATGACTGGGTGTTAACCACATTTTCTACTGATTGAGAAAGGAAACACTGCAGGAGATTGACTTAGAATGCCCTGTTTTACTGTCATGATGAGTGAATATTGTAAAAAAAATTCCACACTAGAAGGTTTGCAAAGCCCCACAAAATGATGCTGTGGGGAGACAACAACCAATAAAACACAGACCTGCAACACACTCATTACAGACACAGAAAAAAACAGTTGAGGGCACCTTATGCATTAAAAAAAAAAAATCTAACCCTATAACAACAAACTGCCAAAACGACGGAGAAATGCGGAAGAACATTTAAAAGGTCTAATAATATTTTCAATACATTTAAGAGCACTGCAGCCTCTAATCAAACGACACGCGTCAGTTTAACAATAATAGAATAAAGGCATAGTTACTTTTGCCCATTCTTCTTTGAATTATCAGTCTACATCATTGTCTTCTGTGCATCAGAATAATCCATCGTGTCATTGCATTTATAATCAGTACGGCTGTACCAGTGTCCTTATTTGCACATATATTTCATTTGAAGAAGACGTGATAAAATATGTGCTCATACACGCTGCTGGTTCATGTTTAGAGCACTAGAGAGTATATGAAATACGAAAACCACAGGCAAGGCCGCATTATCCTAATGGGCAACATGGGCTGCAGCCCAGGGCCCCGAGCACTAGAGGGCCCCCGAGACAATTATCTTTTGTGTTATAAAACACGTTTTAATCGAGGTAATTATGCGTACATTGAGCATTGTTGTCACACACCCGAATCAAGGGTCACAGCGGACACACAGTACATCGTCACCTCAACATGTCGAACGAAAATGTAAGAAAATATGACAGTGGCGCTAAAAAGAGAAAAGAGCAGCAACAGAAAAAAATGAGAAATGAAGAAACTCTGAGAAAAATACCCAAGCTTACGACTTTCTTTAAAAAAAAAGAAGTTGACACTGCCGACAAAGACGACGAGACTAATTCCCTATCAGCTACAACATCAGCCGCGGAGGCGGCGGAGCTTTGCGAATCTTTCGAGACATCCTCGTCCTCGCCCACTTTAGGTAGGCCGAACTTACCCCCTCCTTCGTCCAGCACTTCTGAATCAGGTGATGATGATGCAACTGATACTACAGGCCTACAGTTTTCTCCAATTAAAGAATATATTACATCCACTGATGTTGCTTGTTGGGGCCCTGCTGTCACTGAGAAATTGTGTTGTTACTGGATTAGTAAGAGTGTGAAAGCATCCCTGTTGTGTCAAAATATTGTTATTCGATAATATTGTTTAATTACATAATTTTTAGCCTAGCTACTATGGGATTATGCTTTGTGTTTGCTTATTTTTATTTCACAAGTATAAAGTGCGCGTCTTTATATGGGGTTTGTTTGATTGCACATTTGATTCATTTAAGATGGGGCTCGAAATTTAGCCCAGGGCCCCGCAAAGGCTTAACACAGCACTGACCACAGGCCTTATTTCATGCATTTAACCAAAACCCCAAAATAAAAAATAAATTAAAAAAACATTGACTTTGGGATGAACACTCTGTCGTTTACCAACAGCTAGCTATAGATATTCAGGCATTGTTTGAATGTGGTCAGGCTCAATCTGGTGTATAACATCTAAATCATATCAAATCCTGTTATTCAGGGGTGCACATAAGTGGTGTGCAGGTGCGCATGCACAACCAAAATAAAAAATGTGCTGGGTAAATAAGTTTAGACCACTCATTTGCATACCAACATGGTTGACAGCTGTTAATGCACAATCACCATTTTAGATCGAATAACTGCAATACTGTATAAGATTTCCATTTGAACTGAATGCATAATAAATCTGTCGGATTCAGAGCAAAATGCAAAGCTGTGACGTTCACTGACGCACTTCACTCAGCAGTGCTAAAACCAGCAATGCATATACTTACTTCCTGGTAACACGCCAAAATAAATGCTTGCTGATTTTAGGTTTGAAAATGTTGAAATTAATTTTAAAAGAAAAAAATGAAAATGTAAATATTAGCATTGTATTTTTAAGTGTACTATAAAATAATTGTATTTTTATTTTAAAATATAATAGTTTCATCACACTTTATTTATTTATTTAATAAAAACTAAGTGTATTTTATTTTTTATAGTTATTTTTAATGGGTCACACTATGTGCAGTGTGAGCACCAAACCGAATCTCCAGGTGCTCATGAGAACCACACACAAAAGAAAAAAAAAAAAAATTATGTGCACCCCTGCCTATATTTTTTTTCCTAACCGTTTAGCTCAATATAACAGGTTGCAAACAGCAATTCAGGTTGCCTTTAAAACAAATGCACAAAAGGACAACAGTTAAACAATGAGTGTTTTTCCACCGCTTGGCCTGCTTTCACCGCAAAGCATGCTGTGCTCTTTTCTACCTAGTGAGGCGATTCTTCACCATGGATCGACATCATGAATAAATCATAGTGAGTGCAATAATTAATTGATTTCCATTCTCTGTGTGCGCCAGACTAATGAGGAAACCCAACGGCAAACCAGCAGTGCACAGAGGCAGCTGTATCAGGTGACGGAGCTGAACCTGAGGTTCACAGATCGTCTATAGGAGCGCAAAGCTTAATGCAAAGAATCTCTGTCACTTACTTTCTTCAATCTCTTTTCAAAAACTGTGAACAAATAGGACACTGGATGGTTTGGGGAGAAAAGCTTGGGCAGTCAGATTATGTCTAACAGTACATCATTTTCCATATGATGACCCCTTTAAGTCTAGACCTCTCTAATTAGCTCAGCTCTTCTTGTCTGTCTGTGTTCCAGCCTCCAACAGGGCCGCTGTTGTGTACCGATCGACTCATCTCGAAACCTTCCAGTAGGACGGTCAGACCCTGCAGGTGACCATCATAATACAGGCCCATTCATTCAGTACCACTGTACCAATTAGAGCTTGTCCCCTGAGAATATCAGCACAGACTTTAGGCCATCTGTAATCTTCACACATGCATTGTACAAGGATTTAGTTTATCCTTGCTCCTTCAAATGTTTGGTCATCATCTCTGCATGTAACAGTTCCTAAAAGCCTGTGTGAACACTCTATAAATGTTATTAAAATACATATTTCACACCCCAGTACTATAATATGCAACTTTAAAATGAAAACTGGTGGTTAAAAACTAGATGATATCCAAGGACAGTCTCTATGCCACACTGTTGATCTTCAAAAACAGTATTCAATGTTGATTTTAATGTTTTTTTTAAAGGAAAACTGCCAGTTTGATTCAAAGGGCTCATTGAGAAGTAGGCTGGCTCTTGCGGAGGGTCTGCTATTGCAAGGCAACCATGGCAACCGAGACTTGCTGTGTCATGAAGCCCCATGAAGGGAGGCAAAGCCAGACAACTGAATGCGATTATGTAATTAACCAGATGTGAACAGGGGAGGGCATAATTGGATGGCAATAATCATTCTAAAACAGACATTTTCAATTAGAGTAAATCAGATTAAAAGAGGCTGCACATTAAAAGTAAAATTTTGCTCTGTTTATGTATGAATTAAAATTGCAAGTCAAAAACTTTATAAAGCCATATAAAGTTTTCCATGAAAGGGTGTACATGGTCTGCAACAATTCTTGGGTAGGTGGTACGTGTCAAAATAACCACATGAATCCACATGGATGGCAGAACCCAAGGTTTCCCAGCAGAACATCACACTGCCTCCGCTGGCTTGCCTCCTTCCTATAGTGCATCCTGGTGCCATGTGTTCCCCAGGTAAGCGACACTTTTCGGCAGTGGACAGGGGTCAGCATGGGCACCCTGACTGGTCTGCAGCTATGCAGCCCCATACGCAACAAACTGCAAAGCACTGTGTATTGTGACACCTTTCTATCAGAACCAGCATTAACTTCATGAGCAATTTGAGCTACAGTAGCTCATCTGTTTGATCGGACCACACAGGCCAGCCTTCGCTCCCCACGTGCATCAATAAGTCGTGACCGCCCATGACCCTGTCGCCGGTTCACCACTGTTCACCCCACAAGAGCTGCAGTTCTGGAATGCTCTGACTCAGTCGTCTAGCCATCACAATTTGGCCCTTGTCAAACTTTTTCCCGCTTCTAACACATCAATTTTGAGGACAAAATGATCACTTGCTGCTTAATATATCCCACCCACTAACAGGTTTAGATTAGATTAGATTCAACTTTATTGTCATTACACAAGTACAGGTACGAGGCAACGAAATGCAGTAACAGGTGCCGTGATCAAGAGATAATCAGTGTTATTCACTTCAGCTGTCAGTGGTCATAATGTTATGCCTAATCAGTATGTGTGTATTTACTAAAAAAGATTATATTAAATATTATATAAAAATTATATAAAAATGATTATAAAATTACATTAAATATATTTATTTACTAAAAAAAAAAATTGTGGGGTCTTCTGCTGTTGTAGCCCATCCGCCTCAAGGTTGTGCGTGTTGTGGCTTCACAAATGCTTTGCTGCATACCTCGGTTGTAACGAGTGGTTATTTCAGTCAAAGTTGCTCTTCTATCAGCTTGAATCAGTCGGCCCATTCTCCTCTGACCTCTAGCATCAACAAGGCATTTTCGCCCACAGGACTGCCGCATACGGGATGTTTTTCCCTTTTCACACCATTCTTTGTAAACTCTAGAAATGGTTGTGCGTGAAAATCCCAGTAACTGAGCAGATTGGGAAATACTCAGACCGGCCCGTCTGGCACCAACAACCATGCCACGCTCAAAATTGCTTAAATCACCTTTCTTTCCCATTCTGACATTCAGTTTGGAGTTCAGGAGATTGTCTTGACCAGCACCACACCCCTAAATGCATTGAAGCAACTGCCATGTGATTGGTTGATTAGATAATTGCATTAATGAGAAATTGAACAGGTGTTCCTAATAATCCTTTAGGTAAGTGTATAAAAGGAGTAAAATATAAATAATAAATAAATATATAATTATTTTATACAATTTTTATATAAAATTTATTTTTAAAGATATAAATTAGAATATGTATATAACTCAAATTAAAATTGGTACGAAAAATTCCACAAATGAGAGTGAGATTTTGAGAATTAGATTAAAATTGCAATTGTGAAAGGAAAGTATCAAATAAATCAAATCTTGATATCCTGAAAATAGTTTCTGCAGCAGGTATAAACGATATAAACACCTTGAAGGTGGGTGGAACTCCTGCTGACTGACAGGAAGAATGGAGCTGATCACACGGGCTTAATCTTAACAGAGCATGTCAGAGGGGCCATCTGCACAGTCAGTGGGATTTTGAGAAGTAGTAGTGGACAAAGCAATCCTGCTCTTTCCCTATCCCTTCTAGTAGACACACACAGCATCCGAAAAACAAGGCTTAAAAGTTCTGCCCATGCCATGTCTGCCTTTTTCCCTTTAAAAGCTACATGAAACTTTTCAATACCATCTCTTTCTCTCTCTCCCATCTGCTCCTCTCAGTGCCTCTCATACTCCAACTTTCTCACTGTTTCCCCTACATGTGAACTATGGCGAGAGACATAAAGCGGGACGGTTGCGTAGAGGTCTGTGTAACCATATGCAAGGATTCTGTTCATTCCACACCTATCCTGTATTACCACACTCCATATAAAGGCTCGCGGTGTCTGCCAAAGAGCAGCGGCTCACAGCCCCATGGTGAGAACAGATACAAATATGATTGTCGTCCCTGCATTCTTTCTTCCACACTTTTACTACATCACTCTTGAGATGATACAAATAACATGACTCAAACATTGTTAGACTTTCCTTAATCGGCACAGACTGCTTGAGAAATAAAATAAGAATAAGCAAGCAAACAAAGCAAACCCAAAAAGACATTTTGTTCCTTGTTCGCTTGGTGGTTTTATAGGATCATGGTTTATTTTTAAACTTGAGCTCTACAAGAGAGACAAAATTGTTGTAGGTGGTGGTTAGGGTGTTGCATTTTCTAAGGTGTTCGGAGTCATTTTTAGTGTGTTATGTGGTTGCTAGGGTGTTCTCGCTAGGTGGTTGCCTACTGGCCTAAGTCAAAAAAGCACAACTATGATATTCTTGTTCACAAGCAAAAATTGTATGCATGATCACTTACAAAACTAATAGCTCAAAACAAGCCATACAATTTGAGTTATCATTCATGTCTACAGTACAAAGAATATATTTATGCACTGAATTTAAATACTTCAGGTTAGTGGTTTGTTTAAATCTCCAAGAAGTAGTAGTAGTAATATAAGCTTATATTATATTACTACTACTACTTCTTGGAGATTTAAACAAACCACTAACCTGAAGTATTTAAATTTAAATTTCTTATTAATAATTCTTATTAAATTTAATAAGAATTAAAGAATATAAATATATTACAATATAAAATATTAACTTTATTATTTGTTTACAATACAATAAATATATATGTATTTATTTGTATAAAATGTTATATTATCTAAATATAAATGTATTATATAAAATGTTATTATTATTTTATAAATATTTAAGTTGGTGTACACTGCATTTAACTTTCTTTGCTAGCAAGTTTTTTTTTCTCCACAAAATGTCATGGCCCCCAGAATATTTTGTTGTATGAATATCTGAACATAAAAAATATATCAAAAGAAAGAACAGAGCCTCTGCTTTTTAACAACAAGAAAAACAACATTTTATTCTACCTTCATGGTTTTTTTAATGAACATTTTAATGTGGGTAAGTTTAATAAATACAACAACATTTTGAATGAAAGCGCGGATTGACGGGATTGTCAATGGCAGGGAACGTGTTAAGGCTATGAATTACACTTGTTGTGGGTAACAAAAAGTCCAAATCTCAAAGTTTGAGACATTTGCCACTTAAAACCCCATATTGACTGAGAGAGACACGTCCCCCTCAAAGTCTATGGTGTTTACAGCCCTGCTCCAACAGTGTACACACAGCATATTGTATGACACAGTCATTCTGCTGTGAGTAACAGGCTGACTATCTATTACATAATGAGTAAATACAGACCTCAAACTATAATCAGGGCAACAGGAAGTACTGTACAAGAAAATCATGTGAGATATTTTCATGGTTCCTAGTCATTCAGCTCAGCATGTGATGTTTATTTCCATCTGAGAGTGTGGAGCTTGATGACCTGAGGTTTGGCCGGCTCCTGACTCCACCCTTGGCCATCTGCTACCCTTCTAGGTTACATTTACTGACATGACACAGCAAACAAACACCTACACAATCTGTTCTCCTCTGAGTATGCATCTCAAACATTTCCGATTAGGAACAAACAGTCTGACCGCAACAGTGAATATTGGTGTGGGTGGAACTTGACTGTGAAAAGTGACACTATTTGATAAGGAGATTGAGGGATTGGGGTGCGAATCTTTGGACCTTTTACAACACTACTACAGTAAGCGCATCAGGAGCCGCGTCTACCATCTGTTCCCGTTTCCTCAGAGGGCAGACACACATGATTAAGGAAAACACACTATGATGGACACACGATTGGCTCAGTCGCTCTGTCTGGAAGGCTCGCATGAACGTGCTTGCTTATGTTGGGAATGTCACAGCAGATGTTCATAAGAAAGATTGGAAGAAAAAGACCAAGTAAATAAGGATAATTTTAAATCCATAGACTCGAAAACAACATGTCCACATTTATGCATATGACAAAAATTTAGAGTGAGAAAGGCATTTATTACAGAAAGAATGACTGTCACAGTATAGGAAATAGGGATGCACAATATATCAGTAACAGTATAGTGCAAATTCAAAGGCCCTATAAAGTGCCCTGAAACGTGCAGCATTATGCAATGTGGTGACATAATTTCCACTGAAATAGTAAGACAGGGCGGGACATATCGATCAGCTCCTCCCCCCTTTTAAATACCCAGTAGCGTTTTATTTATATCACAGCTCGGCAAAGCCGCAGTTTCCTAATCTCAAACAGTTTCTCCTCCTTATCTCCTCTATATCACTTTAAAATATGTCATCCTGTGCAGAATTCAAATGAGTACAGTATGTTTTCAGGTCTGCACCTGCTCACGCATACAATCCGCTCTGTGCTATCGTGTCTCTGGACCGGAGCAGACTGTGTGCGTTGTATTTTCCTTTCAAAACAACAGAGTTCATTTGGAATTATTCAGCATTTAAGAACAAGCAGAAGATATGCTGGTTTCTCCGGTAGTGGGCGGGACTAATGCGCAAACGGCAATCTCATTGGCTGGCACTCATCTATTACCTTCACTGTTTTAATTTCAGCAAATCAGTTCGAGCGAACGCAGACATCATGATTAATATTCATGAACCCAGCAGCTCGTCAGTCCTTAGTGCGTTATATATGGTTATTAGTACTAGAATTAGTAGTATTATTATCTTATTAATAATTACTATTATCTATTACTATTAGCATTTTTTACAGAAACACTGAATGACCAACAATATCTTAAGGACCACAACCAGTCTTAAGTTCAGTTAAAATATTAAATATGCATTCATATGTGTGTGTGTATGTGTGTGTATGTATATGTATATGTATATGTATGTGTATGTGTATGTGTATGTGTATGTGTATGTGTATGTGTATATGTATATGTATATGTGTGTATATGTATATGTATGTGTAAGTGTACATGTACGTGTGTGTGTGTATATATATATATATATAGACACATAGACACACACACGCACACACACACTCACCTAAAGGATTATTAGGAACACCTGTTCAATTTCTCATTAATGCAATTATCTAATCAACTAATCACATGGCAGTTGCTTCAATGCATTTAGGGGTGTGGTCCTGGTCAAGACAATCTCCTGAACTCCAAACTGAATGTCAGAATGGAAAAGAAAGGTGATTTAAGCAATTTTGAACGTGGCATGGTTGTTGGTGCCAGACGGGCCGGTCTGAGTATTTCACAATCTGCTCAATTACTGGGATTTTCACGCACAACCATTTCTAGAGTTTACAAAGAATGGTGTGAAAAGGGAAAAACATCCAGTATGCGGCAGCCCTGTGGGCGAAAATGCCTTGTTGATGCTAGAGGTCAGAGGAGAATGGGCCGACTGATTCAAGCTGATAGAAGAGCAACTTTGACTGAAATAACCACTCGTTACAACTGAGGTATGCAGCAAAGCATTTGTGAAGCCACAACACGCACAACCTTGAGGCGGATGGGCTACAACAGCAGAAGACCCCACCGGGTACCACTCATCTCCACTACAAATAGGAAAAAGAAGCAGGATAATGCACCATGTCACAAAGCTCGAATCATTTCAAATTGGCTTCTTGAACATGACAATGAGTTTACTGTACTAAAACGGCCCCCACAGTCACCAGATCTCAACCCAATAGAGCATCTTTGGGATGTGGTGGAACGGGAGCTTCGTGCCCTGGATGTGCATCCCACAAATCTCCATCAACTGCAAGATGCTATCCTATCAATATGGGCCAACATTTCTAAAGAATGCTTTCAGCACCTTGTTGAATCAATGCCACATAGAATTAAGGCAGTTCTGAAGGCGAAAGGGGGTCAAACACAGTATTAGTATGGTGTTCCTAATAATCCTTTAGGTGAGTACTTCAGAACTGCCTTAATTCTATGTGGCATTCTGTTTACGCCAAATTCTGACTCTACCATCTAAATGTCTCAACAGAAATCGAGACTCATCAGACCAGGCAACATTTTTCCAGTCTTCAACTGTCCAATTTTGGTGAGCTCGTGCAAATTGTAGCCTCTTTTTCCTATTTGTAGTGGAGATGAGTGGTACCCGGTGGGGTCTTCTGCTGTTGTAGCCCATCCGCCTCAAGGTTGTGCATGTTGTGGCTTCACAAATGCTTTGCTGCATACCTCGGTTGTAACAAGTGGTTATTTCAGTCAAAGTTGCTCTTCTATCAGCTTGAATCAGTCGGCCCATTCTCCTCTGACCTCTAGCATCAACAAGGCATTTTCGCCCACAGGACTGCCGCATACTGGATGTTTTTCCCTTTTCACACCATTCTTTGTAAACTCTAGAAATGGTTGTGCGTGAAAATCCCAGTAACTGAGCAGATTGTGAAATACTCAGACCGGCCCGTCTGGCACCAACAACCATGCCACGCTCAAAATTGCTTAAATCACCTTTCTTTCCCATTCTGACATTCAGTTTGGAGTTCAGGAGATTGTCTTGACCAGGACCACACCCCTAAATGCATTGAAGCAACTGCCATGTGATTGGTTGATTAGATAATTGCATTAATGAGAAATTGAACAGGTGTTCCTAATAATCCTTTAGGTGAGTGTATATATTATATATACATGCATGTGTGCATATTTATATACACATAATAATTACACACAGTACACATATATTTAAAATATAACTTATTTTCGATGTGGTTAAATCGTGATTAATCGATTTGACAGCACTAATATAAATAAAATAGTATATCAGTCTGGCGAGTAAAATTACTAAATTTAATTAAAATTACTAATTAATTACAAAAATTACTAGCCAATGGCGATTCTATTGCCAAGGTGTGCATAGAGGGTTGTAACGTTAAACCAGATTTCGTTCGCCCCAATGGAAAGCATATTTACACTGTCTGAATCATTCCCTATCTCCTATATAGTACACTATGTGCCATTCACCATGTAGTAAATATGTGAACAAGTGACTGATTTTAGTCACAGCTTCAGAGTCTGTTTATAATGTAGGGGGCGGGACGCTTTTGATTCTAGAGAGCATTTGATTGGACAAAAAAATCTGATGAGAAGCTGAAGTGCAGAATTATGTCATCAAAATCATTGATCCATTTTGGTGGAAGCGAGAGACTGTAAGTTTTGAATGCTTATCTGAATGCGCATTTTGTCATCGTTCTGGAGCACACTAGCTTATAGATGACAGTAAGGCTAGCATATTCATACTAAATGCCAAAAAAACTTTTGATTTCATGGGGACTTTAATTGTGCATGCTCATATCGCCATTTTTTTTATTTAGATTACCTAATGTAAAGTTAATCTTTAAAAACACTAATAACAACAATGTTAATTGTAATCTTTAGCAAATCTCAAATTACATACTGTACATCATAATGTTGGCTTGTCTAAATTCATTAAAACTTTTGTTATTAGCGTTTTATTTTAAATTTATTTAGACAAAAGAACAATTATTAAGGCTTTAGAGAAAGTGTTTATACTGCATCAGCCATTTTACGGTTATTGCCCTGAATATTAGAATAATCATTTAGACAAATTTTTTTAAACAAAAGAACATTTATTTAGACAAAACTAATCAGCAATTTCTCAGTTATCAGCCATATAATTTAAATGAATATTAATTATTTTGTGTTTATCGTTCATCCATAATATTATTGTCAGTGCATCCCTAAAGGAAAGAGAAAGAGCGTGCTCACGAATCCAGTGAACTAGCATGTGGGCTGAATGAATGAAGAGAGAGAGAGAGAGATGAGAAGAGGAGGTGAATGAATGAGAGTTGGCTGACTAAAAGGGTTTGCTGTGTCACATCTCATAATTGAACAGGTCCCCAAGGAGCATTCAACTCTCATTCCACTTATTCCTGCTCCTTTATCTCTTCTTTGAATGGCTCTCTCTCCAGAGAATTTGATGTGTTCATTTAACTGATCAAGGTTCTTTTAAATATTGATCTAGTTTATCTAGATAAACCCCCTCATGACTTCATCAGTCAAATACTCCAGTTCACTGTACTAAGCAGACCATGTGGGGTGTCCCCTGTCTTCCACTGGAGTACTCAAAAAACGTCGCCCAAGCCTTCAAACAGGAGGCCTGAATAAAAGGCATCAAAGGCAATGACGATGCGCCCCTCATTAGCCTCACGGTTCAAGGCAAAAGCGCAAAAGCGAAGCAGGATCAGAGCCACGTGCAAAAAGAGTGTTGAAGGTCCCTGGCATCCAACTGAGCTCAAAGTTAACTCTACAAAAACACTGCACTTCGATGTACAGACGGTCTTTCCTTAAGGTTTCAGATCTCAATGGTGAAAACTCTGGCTGTACCAGGCTTACAAAGACTAGACTAAATACATAAAACATCTTCTGTTGAAAAGAGGTGGAGGTATAATGATAACAGTTAATATATATGCCACATGCTAGCTGTAGTCTGCTACATGCTGTAGACTGCAGGCCCTAAAAATACATGGGAAATGGCTAAATTACAGCTTACACCAGAGCTAAAATCCAGCATGGAGGAAGGAGAAAAAAAATGGGAAATGTCAGGATGGGCATGTGTTAAACTATAGTTTGCAGAAGAGGAGCAGGAATCTGCAGCCGAGTCAGAGTCAGCCCATTTTAAATAAAAATGCAAAAGATCCACTTATCTATTGTTTTTATCATAACACCTGCCAGTGTACTAAACAAACTGCTCTGATTCTGATTATCAGCTTCATCTGAGTTGTCCACGGGCACTCGGCAAGCCATTTAAAAAAACATTCAAAAACAAATAGAGCTATTTCTAAAGACATGCCTTGTACAATGTTCTTCAGTAATCAGATCCAATCTGCAAGTAATAGTGTTTTTTCTCAGTGCCAAGTGCACCATTTCATATGATAGTGTTTCAGCAGATGAAGCCCTTTGGCTACTTCAAACTGCACTAAAAAAGACCTGCATATTCCAGCTTAAAGAAGAGAAAAGAGACTATATACAGACACCTAACTGAGCAACATGTAGCTACATCTAGAGATTTTAATTCAGATTCTAGAATAAAACAAAACAATATTTAGGGATGCATAATATATTAGATGGTAAGATTTTATGTTTCGAAGTTCATTTCAAAATAAAATGTATTCCTGTGAAGGTAAAACTGAATTTTCAGCATCATTAATCCAGTCTTCAGTGTCACATGATCCTTCAGAAATTATTTTAATATGCTGATTTGATGCTCAAGAATAATTTCTTATTATCAATGCTAAAAAAAGTTGTGCTGCTTTTTATTTTTGTGGAAATTAAAAAAAAAAAATTCAGGATTCTATGATTAACAAAGTTCAAAAGAACAGCATTTATTTTAAATATTTTTATACATTTAAAAAAATGTCTTTACTGCCACTTTTGATTAACGCATAAAATGTTGGCATATTTGTTGGCATATGTTGTCAATTGAAATTGTTCATGCTCATTTCCACCTATTTTTACATTTATATTACATTTGTCGTCATCTAATGCTCAGTTAAAGTTCAATTAATTAATTTAAAAGTTTAATTAATTTAATGTTTTAGTGTAATATCTGTAATGTATTTACTGGCCAAAACATGAAAATAATTATGACAATATGTTTTTTTAATAAGGTGCAAGCATAAAAAACACTGAAAAAACTGAAGCTACATTATTTCCTGCCATATATTCTGATTTACAATGAAATATGTCACATTATTATCCATTGTGAATATGTTGTCTTAAAATGAGTTCTCCACATAATCCTGGAGAAAGTACACAACAGCTTGTTTCTCTCACCTGGTTCTCATCCTGGACGACTCTGTACTGCTCTTTCCACACGCCGATCTTCGACGCCTCGTCCTTGCGCAGGGCGCGCTCCTTTTTCAGCTCGGGGCTCCAGAAGGTCTTAATAGAGTTCATGGAGGAGCTGAGTTTGCTCTCCTTCACGTCCACCTCCTTTCGCAGGAACTCGTTCTCCCTGAGCACCTCCTTGAGCTGGGCCTGCAGGTCCATGATGGTGTTGTCCCGCGCCTGGCGTAGCGAATGAGGCACCGTGGAAGCCAAGTTGGAAGGCATATGGTGGTCTCCGAAAGCAATGGCATCGTTGGGCGCAGAGCCGGGCACCCCAGTGGCGATGTTCGGACTGGATCCCATCACAGTCGTGCGGATGGAGTAAGGCACCCGCCCCCCTGAGCGGCCCAGAGTCATGGTGCTCTTCGGGAGGTCCGGGCCAGATGTCACCACTTCATTGTCACTCAGGTACAGGGGGCCGGATGTGGCGTAGGCAGCGTTGAGGGACTGGATGTTTTCCATGGAAAGGGTTTTACCCCCTGGACCTCCCGCTCCGGCTCCGCTGCCCCCTGTGCTGTTGGTGCGGCGGTGGCCCAGACGGGGCGAGCGTGGGAGACGGGGCGAACGGCCGGGACTCTGATTGCTACCGCCACTGTGGTTACCATCCACTTTACCCACAGATCGGGCACTACCGTACATGGCGGCTCTGACCAGAGAAGGGCAAGTGTGATGAGAAAAGAGGGACGATATGGACTGAGAAGTTGATTTTTGTTAATCTTGAAGAGTCTGTGATCTAAATTTGGGTTAATTTAACTGTACAAGAGACGCAGATGTTTCATTTTTCACTATATGAGTTTTGAAGAGTGGTTTTATCCATTTAATCTGGTCATGTTATATTCCTGCAACAGAGAGAGAGAGAGAGAGAGAGAGAGATGAAGAGTTAAAACAATTCCTGTCACATAATTTCATTGAGATAGCAGCCCTTATGGAGTTTTTTCCCTGGCGTCTGCTTCCTTGCACTCTTCACAGAGAGAAAATAAAAGGCTAATGAACAAGTCTGGCACAATGTACGCTTTAACCTCCTTCACTAGGCTCTATGTAGGTCATTCACATGCCACACTGTATTTACTTTAGCTCAGTGGCTTCAGTCCAATACCTATTCTGCACTCTCAGCCCTACCTCTGTCTCTTGTTCTACATCTCTCTCCATCTTCTCACCACAGTTATTTTTCATCAGTGGCAACTTGCTTTAATATCTGACAGGTTTCATTAATGCATAAAAGGCTATTACATAAGTGCCGGCATTTAAAACATGTTGTCTCAGCTTCAGGGAATGTGACAGGGTTAGGCATGCCCAGTGCTTTAATGATTTGGCTTCCGTTCGACGGCAGAGGAAGGAGCTCTGTGGTCTCGCTGCCCCCTGTGCATCTTATCAGCAGCCTGGCTCCGTTCTCTACTGAGACTATCAAAGCCTCCACAAACGGTTTCGGTTTTGCTTCTTTGTTTTGTTCCTAGCCTGTGTATCATGTTCTGTATATCATGTTTGTGTATGTGTTTGACAGTCCATTTCAGTCTGACGGGAGTCTGTGGTCGAAATATTTCCCGTTGGGTTCATTTTCATGTAGATTTACTCGCATTGTGGCTCTAACTTTAGATTCCTTCCTACTGAGAGAGTGTGGCTATGTTGGCTTGGGCATGATCACAACCCCACTAAGCATTTTACTAGCCTTTGGGATAGACCAAAACATGGCTCCAATGTCCACTGCCAGCATCCTCTCAATAAATTAGCTTTAAACTGCATTTGTGGCAAATATCAAGGGTTTATATTCTCAAACCTAAAAACCAGATGAATTGAACAGTCTGTACAACTTTGCTTTAAAATGAGTTAAATTTGTAAATTAATTTAGTGATAAAATAGCATTTATAGAAGTATTAATGTGTTTAAAAGGTCTACTCGTGTCATGTGACCTAGTATCGCTACAAAACAAAGATGTGTTTTACAAGAGACAATGAAGTAATTCATCAGGGATATACACACAAGACAAAAGGCAGCTGCCGCGTGTGGCTGGACTCAAATAAACAGTCCTTCTCTCTGAGCATTCACAAAGCTGTATATATGTGTGATTAGAGATTTGGTTTCACAACCCCGTCAATGGCTTTGTATTGATTAAAGGTAGGACAGGCCATTTCGGATAGGCTAGCAATAGCAAGCTAGCTTTGAAAGCATAAGATCCAACCCTCCCTTCATAGAGTCTCCAAAGCCATGACCTCCTCCAAAACACATGAAAGCACACAGCTTGCAAAACGTTAAATTGCCTTATGTCTGAGAGCACATAACATTACAATAATAATGAACGTAAACAACTTAAAGAGCGCTGACTTGTACCACCTGAGTTCACGGGTTGCCATCTCTTAATGGCATTCGGACTAAATGCAATGATTGGACCAAATGTTTTGGTCCTGAGACTTCCACAGAAGACACAAGTATATTTTTTAATATTTAGACCACTTCTATTATTGACTGCTATCAGGATGTGTAAAGAGTTTCAACCAGTATAACAAAAAGTGTCTCTGAAAAACATTGCCCACTGTAAACCCTAACGCTCAAAGTAATTAATTGGTTTGAGTAGAGCCAACTCAAATTAAACAAATTAGTTCAAACGAATTAACTTGCGTGAGTATTTAGAACTTTCTTTTTCTTTTGAGTTCTCAAAACTGACACATTTTAAGCAATCTGAATTGTTTCATTGTTTTGAGTTTTATTAACTTGTTTCTTTTAATTTAGACACTTAAATTTAACTGAAACTGGGCTGGAATTTCTATTTCCCAGCATGCTTTGCCATGACACTCAAAAGGGACAGTAAATGCCAAAATTAACTGTTATATTATGTTTTTTTGTGCAATATTAACATTAAGTAGGAGATTTAGTAGTGTTTAATGTTTTGTTATGCTACTTTAGAAGAGGTTACGTTACGTTGGGTTTTTTGTAGGGTTACCATCATGGTGACGAGTGGAGCATGAGCTTAGTTTGAGAACAGATATACATGCATGTTAAATGTATTATATTGCTGTCCTCATTCAACAAGTGCTATGCTAATGCTACCAAAGCATTGTGTAACCAATTAGCAAGGTGGCATTTATTGAATTAGCTAGTTAAAGCTAGTCAAGTTTCCACTACAAAAATTTTTAGATTACATGATATTTTTGAGTTAAATGTATGAATTATCTTACTCAAATAATTCAAGTTCAGAGCAATTAAAATGCATGATTACAAAATAAAAATCTGAAATCTTAAACTTTAAATTTCTTAACGTAAAAATTTTTAGGCAACTGATTGTTTTTTTGAGTTTTGCCAACTTATTCGGGTTTACAGTGTGCCTTACGTTTAGTAAAGCTGTAGTGGCGGCATGAATACGTCTGTATTATTTTTTTCCATCTATAATGAAGCACATGGTTTAACTTCAACCACAGGTATTACACCTACTGTATAGCTAGGTGTTATACTGAAGTAATCAAAGAGTTAAAAAAAAAAAAAGTTCTTCACTTTCTCTTACTGTATGCCAGCTTGATAGAACCCAGACAGTTTCTCTTGTTCTGTAGCAGTTTACTTTCATTTCTTAAACTAAGGTAATATATAGTGTGAAAAACTACATTTTTAAAATGGACTGAGTCAACTAAACTAATTCACAAAGAAGTCATAAATAATTACAGTATTTTTGTAGATATGATGATGTGTTAAAGGGGATGCTTTTAAAGTCAACAGTTACAACAGAACACACTTTTAGAATGCTAAACTAAAAGATATATAATTATAAGAAAGCAATCTACAAATAGTCAACCTCACTAATCGGTTAGTTGACTAGTCCCTAAGACATACAATACCATTCAAAAGTTTGAAAACAATTGTTAAACAATTGTACTACTTAATATTTTGTGGAAACTGTGATCTATTTTTCAGGATTCTTTAATGAATAGAAAGTTCAAAAGAACATAATTTATTGGACAGCAATCTTTTGTGACAAATGACTTTACTGACACTTTATATCAATTAAATGCATTCTTGCTGAATAAAAGAATGCTTTCTTTAAAATGTTAAAGTGTAATAATATTCCACAATATTACAGTTTTTACTGTATTTTTTATTAAATAAATGCAGCCTTGGTGAGCACAGCTTGGTGAAACTTCTTTCAAAAACATTTAAATAATCTTAATTATTTCAGACTTTTACCCCATGAGTGTATATTTATTTATTTATTTATTTCTACATTTATTTCTACATTAACATTATAATTGTATTATATTATAGATAGATGGTTTTCAGATTTAAAAGTTTAATCTTACATATTTATTCACATACATTAACATAGATTTTTTTTCTAGCAACTTCTTATAGACAAGGCTGTAAAGTATGTAAGTGCCAATAGACAGGGCATTTTAGAGGGCTGAAATTGCACAATGAAAATACAGAAACACAAATCAGAACCTCCGAACATGCACAAAGACAACAACGAGCTGCACAAAAAACCACAATCAACAAATGCAGATTTGTAATTTTGACTGCCTTATTTGCAGCTTAAATCAGCAGAACAAAGCATAGAAAGGGAAAAATATTCAATGCAAGGAAAGCAAGACAGAACAGGACATGATCACCTCCAAGGAGATCAGGACAACTAGACTCTAGAGAGAGCCATTCAGAAATAAGAATGTATCGCATGTGTTAGAGGCGGGGCAGAGTTGAAACTGGGGTTGGCAGTCACTCAGGGACCAACACATTACGAAATGTGTGCAAAAATGGCACACCAGTTTTACAGTGCATGACTTATTACCTTCCAATTAAGATATTTCAGAATGAAGTATTTCTCTGAAGTAACAACCCAAAAAAGCATACATGAAGTAAATAAATGTAAAATAATAAAACTGTTTATTATGGGGTGAACTGTTTCTTTAAGAACTGCTACAGTCCTTGCCATTGAAGCAGCTACCATCTGGCTCGCCCCGGGGCAGGTGGATTACACCTGGACAGTGGACACAGTAAGAAAAGGTACCTTCCCAGCCTCCCTCGACTTCTTTATCTCTCAATCCCTCCTTCCAGCCATATCTACTTCAATTACAGCAATCTGCTCTGCTCTTCAACAGGGGTGTAATGCTGCCTCAAGGAAAAGTAAGTTTCCATTACATTTGACCTAAATCCTCACAAACAAAAAATATGCCAAAACTAATGTTTATTATGTAATCACTCTCAGAACTGGAAAATATAGAACTCTTCAATTTATTTTTAATAATATCAGGTTGAGTGGCACTTTCAACAAAAGTATATAAAACCAATAAAACCATTCTTCAAATGTCAAAAATGTATGTTAGTAATGTAGTTAAGTTTAGGTATTGGGTATAGGATTAAGGGATGTAGAATAAGGTCATGCAGAATACAGCATTAATATGTGTTTTCTAAGGTCAAATAAACAGCCAATATCCTAGAAATATGCATGCCAATAATAAACAACTAGTTAATAGTGGGAATTGGACCCTAAACTAAAGTTTTTCCCAAATTTTCATTTAATTGCACCAGTATATACACTCACCTAAAGGATTATTAGGAACACCTGTTCAATTTCTCATTAATGCAATTATCTAATCAACCAATCACATGGCAGTTGCTTCAATGCATTTAGGGGTGTGGTGCTAGTCAAGACAATCTCCTGAACTCCAAACTGAATGTCAGAATGGGAAAGAAAGGTGATTTAAGCAATTGAGCGTGGCATGGTTGTTGGTGCCAGACTGGCCGGTCTGAGTATTTCACAATCTCTCAGTTACTGGGATTTTCACGCACAACCATTTCTAGAGTTTACAAAGAATGGTGTGAAAAGGGAAAAACATCCAGTATGCGGCAGTCCTGTGGGCGAAAATGCCTTGTTGATGCTAGAGGTCAGAGGAGAATGGGCCGACTGATTCAAGCTGATAGAAGAGCAACTTTGACTGAAATAACCACTCGTTACAACCGAGGTATGCAGCAAAGCATTTGTGAAGCCACAACACGCACAACCTTGAGGCGGATGGGCTACAACAGCAGAAGACCCCACCGGGTACCACTCATCTCCACTACAAATAGGAAAAAGAGGCTACAATTTGCACAAGCTCACCAAAATTGGACAGTTGAAGACTGGAAAAATGTTGCCTGGTCTGATGAGTCTCGATTTCTGTTGAGACATTCAGATGGTAGAGTCAGAATTTGGCGTAAACAGAATGAGAACATGAATCCATCATGCCTTGTTACCACTGTGCAGGCTGGTGGTGGTGGTGTAATGGTGTGGGGGATGTTTTCTTGGCACACTTTAGGCCCCTTAGTGCCAATTGGGCATCGTTAAATGCCACAGCCTACCTGAGCATTGTTTCTGACCATGTCCATCCCTTTATGACCACCATGTACCCATCCTCTGATGGCTACTTCCAGCAGGATAATGCAGATCTCAACCCAATAGAGCATCTTTGGGATGTGGTGGAACGGGAGCTTCATGCCCTGGATGTGCATCCCACAAATCTCCATCAACTGCAAGATGCTATCCTATCAATATGGGCCAACATTTCTAAAGAATGCTTTCAGCACCTTGTTGAATCAATGCCACATAGAATTAGGGCAGTTCTGAAAGGGGGTCAAACACAGTATTAGTATGGTGTTCCTAATAATCCTTTAGGTGAGTGTATTTATACACATTCAGAAAAAAAGGTACAAAAGCTGTCACTGGGGCAGTACATTTTCAAAAGGTACACTTTTGTTCTTTTTAGGTACTTATATGTACACTTTTATGTACCTTTAAGGTACCAATATTCACCCTTTAGGTATAAAAGTCTACCTTTTGAAAATGCACCACCTTAGTAACAGCTTTTGTACCTTTTTTTTAACATTTATCACAAAATGTCTCTTTAAATTTCATGAATAACCAATTAGAATGCACATTAAACTGATTGTAATGTGATTCATGTTTCTTAATTCTATATTGCCTACAAAATCATCACAGATTTATAGTGAATATTCAATATATGACCAAGCCTTACTTCTATACAGAGGATAAACATCACACAAAAGTAATGTTTTATTTTGCTGATGACAAAGCTAAAATGAGTCCAATCTTTTAAAGTAATGGTTTGAGTGCTGAGTCAGAATACATGACCAAGCCCACACCCTAAATTGTAGTCAGTAACTGACTTTTCTACAAAGCTGCCTACAATAATCAATACAGTATAAATTTAAACTAGCCGCTTGGTTTTACAGCATTTTTTTGTCCAAGATCTCCTTCTCGGCTCAGTTACGGCATCAATGGGACAGTGTGTGCCTGCCTCTGCCTCTATATCTATAGGGAGGAACAGAGGTCAGCTTTAAGCTCACTTAAAACGCTCTGCCTGATGCCTGACGGCCTGTCACTTCACATCACTGAACATCTAGACAGGCAGAACGGATTCATCAGCACTCAAACAACTACAACCTGAGCGCATTTCATTCAATCCACATCTATACGCACATAAACTGCTCTTCTGCCATGAAATTCTGGTAACTGCAATGAGGGAACATTGCAATGAATCAGATATCCGTCAACCTGAGGATCTTATTTCTAATATGGAAAAGGATGGGACAGGTGAAATATAACACAATAAGAAGCCACAGAAAAACATGTTACAATCTCTCTAAAACTTGGTTATCCTCTGTGAATGTCAACTCCGATATCTAGAGACCCAATGGTGGTTGGCTGTCAATATAACACAAATACACATTTGGTGTAGAAACAATTTGCAATCAAAAATTACTAGCAAATTCCACAAACAATTTAAAGAAACGGCAATTAATGTTTAATTAAACATGAAATTTTGAAGTAGAAAAACTGAAATAGTATTTTCTTTTAAAACAAATTACAATAATATTTTGTTATTACAAAATCATTTTTACAGTGCAGTGTTTATGCCTAAATAATATAATTTAATAAAAGCAAGTGAGATGTTACATAAACATACTGAAATGAACAATTATTAAGGGCCAAGCACCAAAGATGAACTTTATTTCACTACTCATTCTACAATTTTTATCAAATTCTTGCCATATTTGGCTCAGTTTTTTTTCCAGACCTTGCAACAATATTATCACATTTACTAATTGTAGTGAGAACCAATTGGCTGCTTTATTTACTCAATTCAGCTGAAATACCTGCCTTGACTCTTTCACATTGGATTATTTGGATCAGAATCATGGTGTGTTTGTGTCGATCCGAGTACTACTGCAAAACTTGTCGCCACAATGCTAAGATGTTGTGCATGGTTGCCAGGAAATTGATATGTAGTTGCTAAAGTGTTCTAAGACTTTACTGCACATCTTTACAGTTAGTTTTTGCGCACAAAAAATATTCTCGTCGCTTCATAAAATTATTGTAGAACCACTGTAGTGAGATGGACTTTTTAACAACGTCTTTAGTACCTTTAATGGGTCTGGAGAGAGGAAATGTCATTGCTGCCAATAGAGGCCTTTCTGAGCCATCGGATTTCAACAAAAATATCTTAATTTGTGTTCCGAAGATGAACAAAGGTCTTACGGGTGTCGAACGACATGAGGGTAAATAATTAAATGACAGAATTTTCATTTTTGGGTAAACTAATCCTTCAAACACTATAGTTATAGCTGAGGAATAAAAGTGTTTTTTTATGTTGTCGACATGTCAAGAATACGCTGTTTGATACAGTAAAACAGGCGCTATAATTACTGTTCATGGAGCTGAAATTCAAATATGTTAATGGACGTTTCAATTCCAACATGTGCTGTACTTGGTTGACCAATCACAACAAACTGGGCCATCTGACCATTCAGAGCAGAGTGGGCCAATCAGAGCGGATTAGACAAATCCCAACAGACTGGGCCATCTGACCAATCAGAGCAGAGCAGGATCTCATAAATGAGGGGTTTAGAGAGACCGAAATCTTTTTTTGAACTGTTTCAGACACTGTGTGAAACGAGGTGATGCTGTAATGTATATTATCAGAAAATGTTAGTGTTTTTTGACCTTGGATGCATGTTAACCTATTCTAGGAGACCTACTTAACAAAATTAGGAACCTTAAAAATAGCATAATGGGGCACTTTAACATACAATAATAATAGAAATGCTTGTCCTGGCAAGAACCACTCAAAAGTTTCCCATATTAAACATTAGTGTTGCACATGCCTGCAGCTTTAGAGCTATAAGCCAAAGGTGTTGTTACAAACTCTTCAGCAAACACATCATTGACTGCCTCTACCTTCCTCTGGGACTCTAGATCAACAAATCAATTCTCATCTCCAGTTCTGACCTGCTAGCATGAAACGAGAGAACTGGTGTTGAATGTGCTTTTCTTCTGGCCTGACAGGTCCCCTGTCTGTCCATCTGTTTGCATGAGTTAATTAGGTCAAAGATGGGCTGCCCGCACTAGACGTGCTAAACCACACAAGGGACTCGGGAGGATCAGAATCCTGCTGGAATCTATCTGGACAGCTTGAGTCCAGCCTGTTTAGCAGTCACAAAGTTTCTATTGCATTTATAGGTAGATGTAATTGTGAAAGAAGTCATGAAAATGTGGGAGCTGAGATTTGTACAGCTATGGTCAGCAGAGGACACGCAACCGAGGTGATGTCATGGATAATCATTTTGAGATTTGATTACATTTAAAATTAAATTATTAGTGTGTATAAATATTAACTATAAGTGAGTGTTAAATAGTGCAAAAAATAAATATCTATCATCAACTAATACTTTAAAAAATAAATTAATTTCTTTAAAAATCTAATCAAATCAATAATTTAAGTGAATTTAAGCACTTTACAACATTATAATGTGCAGAGTGGAAAATTGATATTCATTCTGAGATTTGATAAAGATTACATTTAACAGTGTTATTAAGTTATTTGTGTTCATAAAGATTAACTTTGAGTGTTAGTTTATGGCAAAAGCAATTTAAATTCACAAGTAAATATCTAATATCGACTGATACATTAAAACAAATTTTAAATTAATTCAAATTTTAAAATAAAAAAAAAAAGAATAAAGGCCATGTTCATCTACATCCAACTAAAAACAGTTAACAAGCATCACGAGGCACTATAAGGACTTCAATCCAGATGTTCCCTTATAACGCATCCTGCATCATTTAATATCAATCATTCTTCAGCAAAATCCTACAATGGCTTCACTATCATAAAGTGTTCACAAGTAGTTTCTCTTAAAAGGTATGATGCTATTTTAAAAGTTCATTATTTTAAATATTGGGTGTGATAGAATAGGTTAACATTTAATGTAAAAAAAAAACAAAAAAAACATACTGTACATTATAGCAGTACCTCTATTCCCAGTCTGTCTGAAATGCACTGATTTGTACAAAGCCCCTCCTTCCAAAAAGCTGAGAGTGCTCTGATTGGCCAGCAGACCCAGTGCGTTGTGATTGGCCAAACACCTCAAGCATATGTCGGAAATGTAACACCCTTACCATAATCATGAGCTTCACCTTCCAAAGGCTTCTAAAGCATTTGTAATCACACAATTACTAATAATAATGTCGCCGGTTTTACCATATCAGTTCGCATTCTGAAAATGCAGACGATCTGAACCAACTTTGCAAGGATGACTTGAGCAGAAAGTTTAAAAGCACTAGTTTAAAATGTTAAACATTTTGTAAGCTTTATATTCTAATCGCTGAACACATGCAGACAGACTTTTGGCAGAGGTCTAAACTTTCTTGCGTTATTCAGCCTGAAGGTGGCGCTCTAGTGTTGATTGACACTTAGTATTGCCCTAATGTGGAATTTTACTGCCTCCGAATGTTTTTTTAGAATGTTGCGGAGGAATTCTGCTGAGGAAAATAAAGTAATTTCTATTCTCAGAACAAACATAAAACAAACACAACAGAGCTATATAAAGGCTATTCACATTAGCATGATTAAACAGACATGCCAACTAGTTACTGACTGAAGCAGACTAATATACACATAGCTGAAGTGGATTGATATCGTCTCGGTCTAGTCGAAAAATATTTCTTGCTGAATGCTGAACACATTTATAATTTATTAATTCAGATAACGACATGACGATAACACTTCAATTCACTGAAGCGTCACCTTCTTTCTTTGTATATGCATTTGAATGGGCATTATGCTGATATTTCATATTGTGACGTGGACATTTGAGGAAGTAATATCTGGATGTCGACCAAGGCATTTTAGGCAGGTCTGAATCAGTGTTCTCTGTCAGAATAAATCCCTTTGTGGGAGACTGAGCTTTGTAACTATGCATTTCGTTTGCACAAACAGATACAAAGGAAAAGGAAAATGTTAAAAAGCATCATATGACCCCTTTAGCACACCAGATTGCATAACACATCCACATATCCAAAAGTTAAAATACATTTTTTATCAGCCTCAAAACACTAGTAGAACAACACCTTCCCCTTGAGAAAGGAAATCATGCTGGTACACGCTGACACAAGACAAACTTTCCTGCATGTCTCAGTATCCAAGAAGCAGTCACCCTCCCTGTATTTCTCATGTTTTACACCCTCCAGAGATGGAATAAAAACAAGTTCTCACAGAAGGAGAGACAGGTCAAGCATATACAGTCTAATCTCAGCAGTTCATCTTGATAATATGTCTCAGTTTATTAAAACAAACATCTTCACCTTTGCCACCTATCATTTTTCTCTACTAAAAATGGGTTTAGACCATGCTTAGATCTTCTTAGTATATTCAGTCACCCTCATCACTGAACAGACAGCAGAATGATCCAAACCAGGTGTCCATCACCGTTTCTGGGATGGTTCCAGGTCTGAACCTGGTCTGTACACAGTACACAGTTTTCAATTGTACTGGAAATTTTAAGTAAATATTGAAAGGGGTCCTTGATTATGATTTCACTTTTTAAACTTTAGTTAGTGTGTAATGTTGCTGTTTGAGCATAAACAACATCTGTAAAGTTACGACGCTGACACAAATGAACAGCGACACATAAGGTTCTGAAATTGCTGTAATTGTGTGATCACTTTGCTCACTGCTGCATAGTTGCATTTTTCCAGTTGCCAAACATGCTAATGTAGTGATTAGTTCCATTTTTGGCGCTATGGCATTTCTGCATTGTGTCGGAGATGTTAGCGTGTCTCTAATAACATCACAAACATGATCCCTGCACAATCTAATGTGTAGTGTCATTGTGTGCAAAACATTTCTTCTCCCTCTTTGAGTTTCGTCCATTTTCTCCGCTGCTAAAGAAACTCTTAAGCCTCTTAAAAGTCCTAAACATTTTGGACCTTAAGACCTCTTTTAAGGGTTAAGATGCTTTCTGAATCACTTTCTTCTTTAATTTCAAAAGGAAACACTCACCTTTCTAAGAATTTTCTTAGAATTTTGTCACTAGGAAAAGTTACAAATTACACTGTGTAAAGCTATTTAAATGACCATTGTTTATGAATTGTGCTATATAAATAAACTTGCCTTGCCTAAGCAATCAAAGAATGCTCCCTTTACAATAGCTGGAGCTCATGAGTTTATCAGTGACTGAGTTCTGGACTCTCGCCAAAACTCCCATTATAATAAACAGATTATAATAAACATTTGTTAGTGTGCAGAAATCGAGTTGCAATGACGAGATCGCTGCATTCATAAGCTCAACATGTCTGTCATCGGCTAATGCTCATCACTTTCATCCCACGATCTAAATATTAGGGCTGGGTAAAAAATATTTTTACGAAACAATATCGATTCTTAAATCCCAAGAATCAATTAGTCATCCTGTTTTCAGTTGATGAATGAACGGGACATTGTAGTGCACCTCCCATCCAATAAAACGCAGTAATCTTTGTGCTTTGTTACTATTCATATGAAACAAATTCTCAGATTTCAAATTACGTCAATTTTAATACAAAATTCAAAAACATAAATACCATTTTGGCGCTGTGGCATGAAATTGCTCTGGCGCAGCTCAGCTCAAGAGAAGCAGCACATGAACTGATCTTCTCTTCCACCTTAAAGGGTTAGTTCTCCCAAAAATGAAAATTATCCCATGATTTACTCACCCTCAAGTCATCCTAGGTGTATATGACATTCTTCTTTCAGATGAATAAAATCGGAGTTAAAAAAGTCCAGGCTCTTCCAAGTTTTATAATGGCAGTGAATTGTTGTTTTTGAAGTCCATAATCTGTCCGTCATATAACTGCTCCACATGGCTCCAGGGTAGAGGTCTACACGGGTCCAAAAATTCGTAAAGTGCTAAAAACCGAACTGACCCGGACCCATCTATTATTTCAAAAGCTGGAACCGGATCCGTGCAGATCTGAGAAATGCCAAAAATGTAGTACCCAGAACCGACCTGGACACGTCTATTATTTGAAAGCTGGAACCGAACCCGGCGGGAAGACACAAACCCGACTGGACCCGATTGTCACATATTCCACAATAAACTGCTATTAACAAGTCAATAAACAAGCTATAAAAAATATAACTTTTTGTCTTAGCCTTACCTATAGCCGTCGTCTCCCTTCCTTGTACCTGATTTTGATGCATTACAATCCTTGCCAGGAAAAAAGTTATATCCATGTTATTCCTCTCTTGTTATTCCAAGTTCATTTTATGTCACGGTGACGGATGAATCTGCGACTTTGCATTTCGACTCGAGTTAACTCGCATAATAACTTTGACTGTTTGCCCTTTTGAACTAATAACGATTGCTCGTTCGGTGCCATGGCCGCTGCCGTTAGCATTATTTATTTGCTATCATCTCTGTGAGCCGAGTCTGACCACCAAAACTTTCAGATTGAACAAGACGGTTCATTCATATTATTTTTAAAGTCATTACAGTCACTGCGGAAGCCCGAGTTGCCATAGAAACATTACACGCGCTTGAGACTGCACATGCGCGTTAGCTGGAGCAACCTGAAATGAGCTTTTTTACGCAATTTGAGCGTCATAGAAAACATTTGTGACAGTTCACCTGAGATTTTGTTGCTGATTTGAAATATATTATTTAAATATGAGTACATTATTACTGTGTGCTTGCATTAGAGAGAGAGAGAGATAAGGTTTTTTTAAACCTTATTTCCCGGCTCACACACTTTTCTTATCCTAATTTTACAAGTTGCAAGTTACAAAAAACACACAAGCCGTGCTGACTGATTCCGATCACGGCCAGGTGTTCTCCGAGTCCAATCGATTCGGGGATTACACACAATGTTAAACAGACCTGGGACCCGAAGTAATAGATTGGGACCGGACCCTATATTTAAAATATAGACCGGAACCCGTATGGGTCCCAGGGTGGGTCCCGGGTCCACGGGTCTCGGGTGCTCAGTGTAGACCTCTACTCCAGGGGTCTACTCCAGCGGTTAATAAAGACCTTCTGAAGCGAATATATCCATATTTAAAAATGTATAAAGTAAATTATCTAGCTTCTGGCCCCGTGTAACAGTTCAAAATGCCAGTTACGCTCGTCAGACGTAGCGTAAGCATTTTGAACTGCGAGAGGCACTACACTTTTTCCATAAGTTTTTTTATGGTCTTCCAAAACAGAACAATAATCACTGCTATTATAAAGCTTGGATTAGCCAGGACTTTTTTAATATAACTCTGACTGTATTCGTCTGAAAGAAGAATGTCATATACACCTAGGATGACTTGAGGATGAGTAAATCATGGGCAAATTTTTGGGTGAACTATCCCTTTAATACCAGTTACAGCATGAAATAAACATGAACGAAAAGTGTGTTAAAAGATACAACTTAACAAAATCCGTATCATGTCACATGAAATCGCTCAATCAGTGTTTCAACCGCGGAAAGACGTCAATAAAACAGCTTGTAAACAATGTCACATTTACCTCAAAAAAACCATATTCAGTGACCATAAACTAGAAAAAGCTAGAAAAAAGCTAGTCTGCTAGAAAAAAAAATATTTTGCTAAATATATGCACCATATTACATATTCATTATATTTTTTTTATATTCTTCAATATTTAATGCATGTTTGAATAAATCTGGCAAGTTTTTATGACAGCCACCATTTAAATGTTTGTAGAAATATGTCATATAACTATTATTATAAAAAAAAATCTTTGAGTGTAATTTAAGTGTTTGTATACAAATCTGTTAATTTTTTTTTACCTTCAATATTATAGTAGGCTACAACTGACTCCCATAGTTTACAGCATTATGATTAATTTTTTTTCTTGAGAAAATTTGCCATACATTGTACCTGATATATATCCAAAATAATCGATATTGAATCGAAATCGAATTGCAAGATTGTGAATCGAAATCTAGTTGAACTGTGAAATCTGTGTCAATACCCAGCCCTACTAATATAAATATAATGCAATGCTATAAGCACTTTTCACAATTAGTTAACCTTGAGAGCTGTAATAGTAAAAACGTGCTAAAAGAGAATTCCACATGTAACACTAACTATTTCATATGCGAAGGTGTTAGCCAATCACAGCAGTGGGCGTTTACACTTAAGTATCACAGCAGCCACGCCCCTTTAAACAGAGCGTTCATATCAGAGGGCTAAAATCAGGGTAGGAAAAATGCCTTTTATTTCTAAATGATGACATTTTTTGATGTAAAAATCATACAAACATTATGAGTGCACCACAGGAAACTTTATAAAATAATGCAGTTCTGGATGTCTGGATGGATGGATGAGAGCTGCTAGAACGATAGATAGAGCGATAGATGGACAACAGAGGGGCGTTTTCTACCATTACCTGATTAGCTCACATCACAGTCACAGCTTGTGTTTAGGGGTGGGGTCAGGTAAAGAGTAGAATTTTCATTGCATGACTCAGAAACACCCACCAGTTTGAAAACGGCCACAAATTTAGAAATGGCAACTTTTGTTCTGCAGAGACCTCAAACTCATTTTTCGTAACCGCATAGACAGTGTACAACTATGCAGCATACAAGTGGCAATACGCACAATTGTGATGTACTGTGCAGTAGTTAAGGAAGAGTACAGAAAGAGCGATACAAAACAGTAAACAAAGCAGCATATCCATCTACATATTTTTTGTTTTGGTTCTTGTTTTAAACTTTGCATGCAATTGTGGATCTTTTTTCTTCTGTCCTTGCGAGCAAATGTCCTGTAAATTACACAAATCAGTGCTGTCCTCTGATGTCCGGTAGAGTATAAAAAAGCAATTGTACTGTGCATGTGTCGAAAGCATCCCTACGCGCTCATCTGCGGTTGAGTATACTTTGAAAGCTATGTGGACACGACTGTGTGCGAGTCGGAGAGGAACGTAGAAAATGAAGTGTACACGTGCCCTAAGACTTCGATTTCAACTTCCTGACACAAGCTGCCCAGTCAAACCCTGACCAACACAGATACACAGGATTGATCCAGAAGATTGGACATATAGGCCTAACATTGCAACTGGGGAACAAACTGCTGAGATACACACAACAGCAAGAAAGCACTTGCTCGGCGTGGTTATCAAATCACTGTTGGTCTGAGACAATCTACTGACAATTTTCACAGCAGAATGTGTGTGACATGTCATGTGATTAGACATGGGGGAACATTTACACAGACACCGGCTTCCATTGAATCAACAACGCAAATCACTGATCTGAATAACACCTGTTGAATCACTATATCTGACTGATTCACAATACTTGAACATCCTAATAATAATTTTAAAAAAAGATTCTCATTTGTTCAGAATTAGTCAAAAATGGTCCAGGTAATGAAAAAAAAAAAGTTTTTAAATAGTTTAATCACCTAATAGTTCACTTATATAGGCATGTGGTATGACAAATATATTAATTTAATTTAATTATATTAAAAATATAAAGTAAAATTAAGTAAAAAAAAAAATTATAAATGAGTACAAATATTCCATGTATCCTCAAATAATATGAAGTAAAAAAAATAAAAAAGATAAGAGTTTTCTTTCATTATAATTTCTTTAATTGTAATTGTCATTACAAATGTTGAGGGAGGGGCTCTTGGATCTTTAACAGAGGAGCCAATCACATTATTCTAAACGAGACTGGAAGGACACTTGATTCAACTACATAACAACATCATCTGTTTTTAAACAAAACTGTCGTGTTTGTTTTTTTGCTCAGTAATAAACACAACTGCTCCGTTTGGAGTTTGGGTAAATACTTCCCCAGTGAGGAGATACTTTACCATTTTAATGAAGCGGGATCGTCTGAGATATTTTGTAACCGATACATATTTTCCTGCTGACGTCACATGGAGTGAGGAGACAATTCGCGACTATTTTATAACCGACTCGCGGACGCTTTAAATTTGTTTTACGGGGTAAAAAGCAGATAAATCAGGACTGAAAGTGTGAAATGCACATGTAGTCACAGGGTTTCTTCTTGAAGAAGCTTCACTCCGCCGGGGCTGAAGCTTTGGACGGATTCTCAGCGGTTTTTAGCACACAACAGTGTCCAGACTGTCTGTTTATGTCGACTCATAAACCCGAGAATGGAATGAGACTCCTGTGCTCCTTCTCTTACATGGAACATATGTGTATTTTTCCTTCTTTTCCCTCCTCCTGTTCCTCCATTGCTTGCTGGCGCAACAGCGTTTCATTTGAACAGTCTCTCGTGCGCATAATGAGAAATATCAGGTTTATTAACCTTCCATATAGTTTGTTTGGGCACATACGAACCTATATAGACCGTTAGTGTGCGATATACAGATATATATCCACATAATCCCACACTATCAATGGGCTGTGTCCGAGCAGTTCAGACTCTTCAGCTGAGGAAATTCACTTTGAAAAGCTCCTTACCTTATTTCACAAGAGGTTAGTCCGGTTTGGTCAGATGGCTGTGCCCTGTATCTAGTGTTGTAGACGGACCGTTAGCACTTTGAGAGCTGATAACCGCGGGGAAAGCCCTGTTTTAGAGTACTTCTGTCGTTTTCTTCCTCTCTTTGCCAGATCTACCAGCCAGGGCGCTTCAAGTGACGTAACGAACCGGGATGCGCGCTCCCGACACTAGCCTCCATGACCGCCTCCATGACCGTGCACGAGCGCTTCTATGCGAGGGGGCACCACATAGACAAGAGTATGATGTGCTGGTTGTATTCATTGGGTCAAATGTAGAAGCATCTTTTTTATTAAGAAATAGTTGACATTTTATACAAGTGAATACACATGGTCAGTATGACAAATTTGCTTTATTTCATTAGTAACGTGGTGCAGAATCTGAAAAATGTCTTATTCATTACAAAACATGCAATACTATATATATATATATATATATATACACACTCTAAAGGATTATTAGGAACACCTGTTCAATTTCTCATTAATGCAATTATCTAATCAACCAATCACACGGCAGTTGCTTCAATGCATTTAGGGGTGTGGTCCTGGTCAAGACAATCTCCTGAACTCCAAACTGAATGTCAGAATGGGAAAGAAAGGTGATTTAAGCAATTTTGAGCGTGGCATGGCTGTTGGTGCCAGACGGGCCGGTCTGAGTATTTCACAATCTGCTCAGTTACTGGGATTTTCACGCACAACCATTTCTAGAGTTTACAAAGAATGGTGTGAAAAGGGAAAAACATCCAGTATGCGGCAGTCCTGTGGGCGAAAATGCCTTGTTGATGCTAGAGGTTAGAGGAGAATGGGCCGACTGATTCAAGCTGATAGAAGAGCAACTTTGACTGAAATAACTACTCGTTACAACCGAGGTATGCAGCAAAGCATTTGTGAAGCCACAACACGCACAACCTTGAGGCGGATGGGCTACAACAGCAGAAGACCCCACCGGGTACCACTCATCTCCACTACAAATAGGAATAAGAGGCTACAATTTGCACGAGCTCACCAAAATTGGACAGTTGAAGACTGGAAAAATGTTGCCTGGTCTGATGAGTCTCGATTTCTGTTGAGACATTCAGATGGTAGAGTCAGAATTTGGCGTAAACAGAATGAGAACATGGATCCATCATGCCTTGTTACCACTGTGCAGGCTGATGGTGGTGGTGTAATGGTGTGGAGGATGTTTTCTTGGCACACTTTAGGCCCCTTAGTGCCAATTGGGCATCGTTTAAATGCCACGGCCTACCTGAGCATTGTTTCTGACCATGTCCATCCCTTTATGACCACCATGTACCCATCCTCTGATGGCTACTTCCAGCAGGATAATGTACCATGTCACAAAGCTCGAATCATTTCAAATTGGTTTCTTGAACATGACAATGAGTTCACTGTACTAAAATGGCCCCCACAGTCACCAGATCTCAACCCAATAGAGCATCTTTGGGATGTGGTGGAATGGGAGCTTCGTGCCCTGGATGTGCATCCCACAAATCTCCATCAACTGCAAGATGCTATCCTATCAATATGGGCCAACATTTCTAAAGAATGCTTTCAGCACCTTGTTGAATCAATGCCACGTAGAATTAAGGCAGTTCTGAAAGGGGGTCAAACACAGTATTAGTATGGTGTTCCTAATAATCCTTTAGGTGAGTGTATATATATATATATATATATTAGTGCTGTCAAATCGATTAATCGCGATTAATCGCATCCAAAATATAATATACCTGTGTGCACTGCGTATAATTAGTATGTAAATATAAATACACACACATGCATGTATATATTTAAGAAAAATGTGTTATATTTTATATAAAATATTCATATTTATATATAATATAAATTATATAAATATATATAGTATATACATGGAGTAAATAATCTATAACTGGATTAAATAATCTGGATTAAAATAATCTGGTAAATGATTCAATGTAAATATAAACAGTCTAAACAACATCCCTTCTGTTGAGACTTCATCACATCTTAAAACCTTTTCTATATTTTCAGTATATATATATATATATATATATATATATATATATATATATATAGCACTGCACTGGTCTTCAGGGTGTAATATGGGGTTTGACTGATATTGCTGCTTGTGTAACTGAAGCATGACTGCGGGAAAAGGACTCACAGATCCAGAGTACAATGAACAGGTTCAGGATGTTCTCTTTTGTTCAATTCCCTTAAAGGGATAGAGAAGAAAGAAATTCATACAGGAATTAAACTTGAGGGTGAGTAAATGATGACACAATTTTCATTTTAGGGTGAACTATCCCTTTAACTGAGAACAGTTTATAAATTAGCCTCTAGTCTCTTTCCTATAATCAGATTATCATTGTCAGTAAACACCATCATTCTTACTGAAAGCCTTTTCAAACTGTAATGAAACATGGAAATATAGCAACTGAACTAATTCCATTTACATCCCATCATTACTTGAACTGTACTTTCTAATATTGACCTATTATTAATATGATCATTTATATATATTTGATTTAGTTAGTCTACATAAATCCACAAGTCAAATGTAATTAACATTTAAAGGGAATTATTCGTTTTTTATTACTTGTTTCGATTTGCCTGTTTGTGTAATGCATATATATTCCACTAGAGGTCAGTAGAGCTTTTTTGTAGTAGTTTCAATGGATTGTGTGACATCCGTCTGTCTGTCTATCTGTCTGTCTGTCTGTCTGCCTGCCTGCCTGCCTGTCTGTCTGTCTATCTATCTATCTATCTGTCCGTCCGTCTGTCTGTCTGTTTATCTGTCTGCCTGCCTGTCTGTCTGTCTATCTATCTATCTATCTATCTATCTATCTGTCCGTCCGTCTGTCTGTTTATCTGTCTGCCTGCCTGTCTGTCTGTCTGTCTATCTATCTATCTATCTATCTGTCCTTCCGTCTGTCTGTCTGTTTATCTGTCTGTCTGTCTGTCTGTCTGTCTATCTATGTAAATACATGAAACTGGGTGGTAAACAGTTTAGTAATTCATGATAAACGTTTATTATAAGTTTTACAATTGACAGGATGAATATTATTATAGATGATGCATTCATGTTATTATTAGTTTTACTAGTATTACTAATATTTATATTTACTAGTAAAACTAATATTATTAGTATTAGTTTTACTTCTAGGTAATATAAAATCTCTAGTCTATGATAAATTAATGTTTATAGACTCTTTAATATATAATGCCCTCTGAAGAAATATAAAAAAAGACTTTTTTAAATAATTGTGTCTTCTAGTATATAACAAATATCAAAGCCAGAAGGAAGTCCTTCATGAATGGATGTGACTTTCATCATAATAACTATTATTGAAACCCTAAAACCAAACAACATGAAAGAAACAAGCTTGATTAAACCTCAATTTGCTTATGATACTGTAGCAGGCATATTCAACCTTTTATATTTTTTTTCACATGCAGGAACTTATACAGGCAGTCTACTGTTTCGGATAGAGCCCTGTCTTCTGCACTCCAAAAGCGGTGATGAAGATGTTGATGATGACGGTGAGAAACACAAATCCTGTGGCTACATTATTCATTATGTCCAGCTTCCTCTGATTGGCCACGTCATTGAGGTTTTTGCGTGCTGAAAAGGAAAGGGCGGATGAAAAGGAATTACTAAAACTTTTTTGATGAACTCTCCCTATAATGCATGACAGATTTCACGCTCACCCATGCTGACGAAGAGAGCACCTGCGAGCACTTGGAAGAAGAGTGACGCAGCGATGAGGATGATGACAGTGAGGAAGTACTTGAACTCAGGGCCCTGCTCCAGGACGGCTTTCAGCTGAGAGGCGTTTGCCATCAACAGCGCCACATCCAGCATGCTCTCTGCTATACTCTTCTTAGTGGCATAGTGGTTCATGTTGAGAGGTTCTGCGGGCTGAGAGAGAGAAATCAATTCAACTTCAAATATTAAATTAAATATTGAATTAAATAAAAGGGGCTATGTAGAATTTTTAGCACTGTGGCAGTTAAGTGCTATTTTAATGAGTGCATGGTCTGAAGCGCATAGGTGCACTTAGGGTGTGTCCAAATCTACTTTTGCTAGTTTAACGACAGAAAAATGGTCAGCATGGTCTAAAAGGGTTGTACCTAGACTCGTAATGAGTCATGGGTGTGTTTTAGGCATAATGTGCAATAAACCAATCAGAGTCTCATCTCCCATTCCCTTTGAAAGTTCCTCAAAATAGCAACACACCAACAATGCACCTAAACATACCTGGTTTTCAGACCAGCACGCCCATGGGCGAACAGATGGATTTGCTATTTAAATAACGTGGTGCTGGACATGAAGATGATAACTGCGTCAGGCTGAAACTAGCAAAAAACACTTGCACCGCTCCTGGCACCCAATTGCGCCGGGTATATGATAGGATTTTCATTTAGAAGTAGGAGAAGAAGTTGGAAATACCTTTGAAGTGATTTACTGTTAACGAACACCCAGACGTCGTCCAAGCTGCTGGGAGTGACGTTTTGATGAATATGTAAATATGTGTGGCGCGCTTTCCTCTCAATAACAAAATAATCATACAACAAAAATGAGAAGCGGTGAAAAAACAGCAGTTAAGAAAGCATCTGCACTTCACTGCCATCATGTAGACATATGATTTGATTATGAAGTAGGCTATATTTAAGACTAGACTGTATAGATCTGACTATCTATCTTTCAGCATTATCCAGAACTGAAGAGAGGCTCTCAGGAGCGCGCGTAAATGTTACATGCTTTTGATTTTCCTGGCAAAAACGTCCTTTACACAAAAAATCAGTCTACATATTCATATTCATAGACAACCTAGGAAGTCGGGGAAGGTCTCATTTTTTATGTTTCATTACAAGCTGTTCACATAATGGCAAAAAATACATTCTTACATATAGCGCCTTTAAATATTTTTTCTGCTATTGTAGGCTAATTAGCATTAAGCAGTCAATGTCTTATTTATATATTCAATATCTTTTTATGGTATATGCTTCTGTGCTACCTTTGCTTATTTGGTATCAGAGCATTTTCAGACTCATACATACTTATTCATATGCATTAACTCACCTAACAATGTACTAGCATTTTTTTTTTCAATTGAGAAAAACAAGAGACCTTCTACCCTCATCTTTAGAATAAAATATCAGTGTTTTTCAGCAACATCTGTACACTGTGAGATAAGATTCTTCAAAGTGAGAGAAGTTCTCAGTGCAAATGGGAAAACAACCCATTTAAATGTCAATGAGCACATTATGTCTAGAATTCTGAGTGTTTCTTTCACTCGCTGTTCCCATACAAACACTCCCACCTATTTACTCCAACCTAAAACAAATACATTCTCAAAATTTTCCACACACGCTGTAAATACTTTATTTCATACACAAAAATATAAGTAGGCTATATAAATATTTATTTATATAATTAATTCATGAAAATCTTTAAACAGAACATAATTATACCACATAAGCTACATTGTGATTTATTTATGCATGCAATACAATAATTAAAATGTAAGTATATAAAAAAAATTCTGTGTTCTACATGGATGTTTGTGGCGATGGCTAACATATAATTCATGGCCTGTTCTGTGAAATGCACTACAAAACTAGGCTATATAGATATTTTTAAGGTTTTTCATGATAAATTAATGCACTGACTTGAGTAGAAACTGAGTCATGAATGTGACAACTCTAGCTACCAATAGATGGCAGCATTTTACTATGAATTTTTCAATCTTCAATGTTCTTTTTTGTAGAAACAACCTGGGGGCGCTAGATATTCATCTATATGTTTACATTTCGTTATATTTATATATTTTATATTTTTTGCATTACTTAATATTATTTATTATTTAAAATAACAATAATAAGTTAAGAAAATATGTTTTATCATGTCTTCTAAACTTACATTACAGGAATAAAACTAATATGTAGCCTACTTTAGTGCCAAATAAACACTGATGATGGTAAACTCTTTTAAAAAGTCATCATCCACATCCTATCTTGTGCCCTTGAAACCACTGGGTTTGACATTGGGGTTTATGCCAGCAGACGTCTTATCTACATCAGAACAAGCATGCATGCATGCTTCATACATGTGACATATGAAGAGCTTTTTCTGTACAAAAAAATAAATTAAAAAAACGAATCCTCTCCACCAATCACAGCACAGTAAAACGAAGACCAGGCAAGCGTCCAAATACCACATGCACAGGCTCTGTGTTTTCCTTAATGATGGGGAACGTTTTCCTTTTTTCTTTTTAAAATAAACACCATGGGAGAGGTCAGGAATATTTTACATGTGGGGCCCGTGTGGCTGGCCCACAGGAAGTCCACCTCCCCACCCACTCATTGGCTGCTCTCATGTCCAATAGCAAATGGGAAAGGGCGAGGAGGGTTCACTCAAACAAATAACTTTTTTTGCTCCGTCTTCTTCTTACTCCTCTTTTCTGGGCAACCACGTCTCACAACACGTGCAGATAAGAAGGAGGGTCCTTGTAAACATTCAATCCCCTATGCTGGTCTGAAAGCACTTCGTTCACCACAGAAAAGAGAAAAACGCTTGCTAGCTCACTCACTCACTCACTCACACACACGTTTGTTTTTGTGAATTGTGGGGACATTCCATAGGCGTAATGGTTTTTATACAGTACAAACCTTATTTTCTATCCCCCTACACTACTTCTACCCCTAAACCTACCCATCACAGGAAACTGCACATTTTTACTTTCTAAAAAAAAAAACTCATTCTGTATGATTTATAAGACTTTTGAAAAATGGGGACATGGGGTAATGTCCTCATAAGTTTCTCTCTCCTTGTAATACCTGTGTCATATCCATGTCATTATACAAATTTGTGTCCTGATATGTCACAAAAACACGCACACACAGCACTTAAAGGCCACCTGTGTTGCTAATAACAAGGGTTTCTGAATTTTACATATAGCCCCTTTAAAAGAGAACACTAGCACTGACCAAGTCCATTTTTGATGTGGGAAACTTAAAAAAGTATCATTTTGAAGTCAGGAAATGGTCCCATCGCCAGGCAGCTGGGTCAGATCTTTTTTACTCTTTATTTCCGTTCTTTCATTCATTCAGTTTCAAGTTACTGTATGAGCCACTCGCCTTTTTAAAACAGCAGCAGCATGAACTGAGAATAAATTCTGTTTACTTTCAATGGCGTAACCCCAGTAAATCCTTCAAAACAAAAGAAGCATTGGAACGATGCTGTCCCCAAAGGCATGATTACTTATGAAAGATTCTCATAAAAGCCCTTTCCTCTTTATTGCGGTATGGGGAGTGCTGAAAAACAAAGGTCTTTTTGTCTATACAGGATTCATGTTACGATGATAATATTGTGAGATTTTATGACTACAAGACTTTTCTGCCGTTCTGTGCTCTGACATGCCAGGATAACGTGACGATGGATTTAGAACCGGTTTTTACGTTTGGGCTACAAGGGCTGATATGAAAGCTACTGTACTCACTAACCCGCAGCCACAGTGCAAAATATAAAGACCTGACATTATCTTTTGCCCTTCAACCATCTATACTATAACCTAGCAGTTAATATATATAGCATGACATATGGCCTCATATTTCTCTGATAAAAATATGAGCGTCTGAATGATTGATGTGAAGAAATGTCAGAATCAATCAACGTGCAGTTACATAACAATATGTCAGAACTGTCAAAACTTCCACTGTATTGCAACATTAACCATTAATGCCGTCATGGCAACCTGGGATCCATGTAAACAGAGCTGGTAAAGTTATTTGTTGCCTCAGAACTTTCAGAGGTGAGCCAATCAGGACCAGGATGCAATGAGATTCTAGCCAATTAGAGAGTGAATAGAGCTTTAGGAATGTGTTGACAGGTCCGTTGGGGCCCAGAGTATTCTAGGAATGTTGGATACAGTAGACCTAAGTTTCCCAGCAACTGTAGGGAACAAAGAACACATCGAGTATTACACCATTACAATCACTTGAAGCATTACAAACATTTAAAGATGTATCATAAAAAAAGAGTCAATATTTCACATTTAAATTGCCCTATTCAACTTTGTTTTGCTCAATATGGTAAATTATATTATTAGAAAAATAAATGTAAGACTCAAAATGGGGAATGTACACAATTTAAAGCGCAGAATAAATGGAAAAATAAAAAAACGCTGAAAAAAGCTGCCTGTGAGGTTTGGGGTAGGGTTAGAGGTTAGTTTGTGTTGTAGCATTGTGTACCATTCAGCATGCCTCTACCTTTGGCAAGCCCATTGCAACTGCAGTCTTGATTTGTTTAAACACTTTGAATAATTCACAAACAAAACACAGGACTGTTTTTTTTTCAGTGTCTCATTTCAAAGTCTACGTCACATTTGTCAGCCACATACATCATCGAGGCTCTCATTTCAGAAAAGCAAACATCCAAAGTAAAAAAGCATCTAAAGTAAAAAAGAAAGTAATTTACACCTCACAGTCCATTTTTATAATGGTTGCTTTTCTGAAATAAGATTACCAATCCACCGCTTTGTAAGTGAGTCATTGTATTATTCACTCAACCAATGTCACCATCTCTGTTCGAAACCTGCAATTGCAGTTATTTGCGGAGTTATCATCTTTACGTGGGTTGTGCATTGGCACGGCTCCTCAGCGCGGATGAATCTAATGTTTTGAGGAGTACAGTACTGTGCAAAAGTCTTAGGCACGTTGGTATTTTCACACGAAAAATGTTTTTAAGCCAGTTATTTATATCTTTTACTGTAGTGTGTCAGTAGGAAATATCAGTTTACATTTCCAAACATTCATTTTGCAATTAATTGTAGTAATTTTTTTTTTTTTTTATGCACAAGAAGTCTGAAAGCAGCCGGTGTGATCTGATCTTACCATCATCGAGTCTGTCTGTGATTACATGAAGAAACAGAAAAAACTGAGATGGACTAAATCCAGAAGAACTGAGGCAACATCTCCAAGACACTTGAAGAAACCTTCCTGCAAAACTACATGAATAGGTGTAGGAATAGATGCAGGTGACAAAAGCCGTTTTAAACGCAAAGGGTGGTCACCCCAAATATCGATATGATTTAGTTAATAGAAGTTAATTCATAAATAAAAGCTATTTATGTTATTATTTTTAAAGCATTCTGACAAGTGCCTAAACCTTTCACAGTACTGTAGTTTTGCAGGAAGGTTTCTTCAAGTGTCTTGGAGACGTTGCCTTAGTTTTTCTGGATTTAGTCTGTCTCAGTTTTTCTGTTTCTTCATGTAATCACAGACAGACTCGATGATGGTGAGATCAGATCATACCGGCTGCTGTCAGACTTCTTGTGCATAAAATTTTTTTTTTTTTAAGTCTCACTGGATTATTACAATGAATTGCAAAATGAATGTTTGGAAATGTAAACTGATATTTCCTACTGACACAGTAAAAGATATAAATAACTGGCTTAAAAATGTGCCTAAGACTTTTGCACAGTACTGTATGTGCGGCTGTCAGTCACCACACCAGTGTGGATACTGTACTTCAGAATCACAGATTCTACGTCTTGGAAGTAAAACAAAAATCTTCACCGGAAAATGTCTTCTGAACAAGTAAGTAACGTGTGCCACTTTTGTTCTGACCAACTGAGAAAACGGTACCAACGGCCTACCAAATTTAACGATTGCTTAGCTCATCATATCAAACCGTGCAAATCATTATTATTGTTATACTTTGTTCTCAAATTGTTTCACGCTAACAACATCAGCATTGAGTGACTACGTGTATTTAGTGTGTATTAGCGTTAACTGTAGATTTCAGTCTAATCTTTGCTTTTGACTATGGGTGAATCTGCAGTTGTCACTGATTATTGTCATTTGGGCCTTTCTGGATTACAATCCAACATCAAAATGATGAATTTAATTATTCCAGCTGCTGTGAGAAAAGGCTATAAATGATCCGCCACCTGCAGCATCCTCACATGCGACATAGCCTACTAGCCGGACTCCTTCTTTGTGTATACAGACGTGACGTAATGACGCAAAGACGAACCGCGCCATGCTCGAATTTCCCGCGTAAAGCTACCAGAAGCACTCAAATTATAACACATATAACACAAGCTTACTGTTGTGAATCGGGCTAAGGTAAGGAGTTTTGAACACTGGCTGGTTATGTACTTACTCAAAAATTTATTTTGGATCATTTTTAACCAAAAAAAAGTTACGGACTGCACCTTTGAGGAACAAAACGCCACTATATGTTTGTTTGAAGATGCTTAACGGTTCATCTTGCTTCGTCTTCATTTGGAACAGACAAACTATCAATGTTGTATCTAAAATGGAAGTTTCAGTTATTAACTTCTTGTTTTTAGTGTGTAGTAGCCTTCATTGTAGTGTAACGTAACAACTTCGTTATGTAGTATTTTTTTAAACACAACAGGACACTGAAGGCCTTGTACTTTATACTTTATCACTTACAGTAAGTATAAATCTGATGTCAAACTGTTATTTATTCCCTCATTGAGAAAATAAGTGCCTTTGAGAGTGTGTTTAACAAACCTCATATGGACGTTTTAGTCTGTATAAACCAATAAAACCGGGCCTTTTATCACTGACAGCATGTCTACATTTGTGCAATTTCTTTCTACATCTAAGTGAAGTTATCCGTGGGGCGTACTGTGGGCTGTTTAGATTGGTAGAGGGTCACGCTATGCTTATAATGACAGTTGCTATAAACACTGGTACATCTTTACTTCATATTAAACACAGGGAAAGTGGAGGCAGAGAGGGTGTGATGGGACACGCCCCTTCCCTGCCCACTGAGCCCGCGGCAGCTGTCACACCTAAAGAACTGCATGACCTCATGACACATATCCTCATGCCACCACATTCACATAATCACAAAAATGTATGATAAATGATAATGATATGGTGACAGACAGACAGACAGACAGACAGATAGATAGATAGATAGATAGATAGTTAGAAAGCCCAATAAAGTGCATCCATCCATTATAAAAGTAACGTTTTCCATATTCAACTTACAAAAGTGTAACGCCTCGCACAGTTCAAAATGCTTACGCTACGTCCTAGTCATACATCATGTCAGTTACGCTTTTTTTCATAAGTTGAATACGGGAGGCGGTCTGACGGAAGCTATAGATATTTTACTTTATAACGTGTTAAATATGGATATTTTTCTTACCCAAACCTATTGATTTGCTTCAGAAGGCCTTTATTAACCCCCCAAAGCCATGTGGATTACTTTTATAATGGATGGATGCACTTTTTTGGGCTTCAGATTTTGGGCTCCCATTCACTGCCATTATAAAGCTTGGATTAGCCAGGACTGTATTCGTCTGAAAGAAGAGTGACATATACACCTAGGATGGCTTGAGGGTGAGTATAAATCATAGGGTAATTTTCATTTTTGGGTGAACTATTCCTTGAACAACTACCTTACTAACTATTAATAAGCAGTAATTAGGAGTTATTGAGGCAAAAGTTAATAGTTAAGAGTGAGAATTGGACTAAACTAAAATGAGACCTAATATGACTATAAATCAATTAAAATACTTAAAACAATTCTGATTCATTCCTTTTAGAATACAGGTCTCTGAAACAACACTGTGCATCTGTCATAAACTATTAAAAAGATGCTGAGTAAGTTGCTCATAAACAGACTGCACTGACTTCCTGCCACTGTGACTCTCCAGTGTGTCACTACTGCTGCTATTGTGTTTATATGGGAGGTTGGGAACATGTGCGTTGTTTTCACACAGGCAGAGGAAGGGGTTTGTGTATTAACTGTGTGGTTGACTTCATTTGAATTTGTCATGCGGATGTGGCTAAATAGAGGCTGAGAAAAAAGACAATTTAGATGCAGAAATGGTGAATAGAAAAAAAACATTGGTTCTTCTTTTGAGGTTGTGGCTCACCAAATACAATGCCGTCCGTACATGTCAGACACCAAACCCAGTTTATTTTCTCTTTCACACACATATGAAGGCAAACATAAGATTTATCTACCCACAACACCCCTCACTTTTTCTGTCTAAATCCTAAAGACTAGATTTCTCCATTTTTCACTTCCCAGAATTTACTACTGCACTGGGTCTAAAAGGTTGGAAATGTGTTTTCTGTTAAACTGTGACTCTGTTTTCACTCATAATCTTCAGTGATGCCCTTCTTCTTGCAGTCATGAAAAAAAAATAACATTGTAGAATTACTGAACCCACAGGAGAAAATTACTTTCCTGTATTAAAACGGGAAGTTGGAGTGGGATGGACATGCTAACAGCTTTGTATTTACACAGACATGAACATGATTTGCTACTTTGTATTGGTAGTCAGATGTAGTTTGTAAAAGGGGGAGGGACATTCTCATTCTAGAAAGCATTTGATTGGACAAAATGAGTGAGTGCAGGATGAGTCATCAATATATATATTTTTAGAAGACTATACATTTTAAATGTGTATATCTGCTAACAAGTTAATTTGAACAACTTTTACGAATATAAATGACCACATAAATGACATCAAAGATACAGACATAAAGAAAACTAAAATCTTTCTCTTCTTTATGTGCGGTCCAAGAAATCACATACGAGCCTCAACTCATTCATGTTGCCAGATCTTGGCAACATGAATGAACAAGAACAAGCCCACAATAAAACGAAACAAATCCAAATGCTTTATGCTGAAAATAAGACCAAAATATTGCGACCCGCACCTGCATTATTTATCCACTCTTGCATTGGGGTGTGTTTGTTTGGGTTGATATATAAACAGTGTTTCTCAGAAATCCCTTTTAATATTTGTACTGCAATATATCAACAATAGTTTCAATTGTGTCTATTTTAATTTGTTTTTAGGAGATACATTTAATGCAAAGGCATAAATAAGACCTCAGTGAGATGGAAAAGCAACCTCTGAGCAATAAACTCATCTTCTGGGTGTCATAAAACACACACACACACACACACACACCCTGTTTGGCAGAGTAAAAGACTGTGCAAAGTCATAATGGAGCCCAAGGGAGACGCTGCTCTTAAAGAATTCATGCTAATATCATCCCTGACCCTGGTCCGCTTGTCATACCACTGTATATCAAAAAGGAGTTATAGAACAGGAAATGTTTACTTTACACTTTATGCTTCAGGATAAAATTCCTACTTTGTACCTTCTCTTTCCCATGAACCCACCAAACATCCTTTATATTTCCTGTAGTGACACAAGGACAAGTAAATGATCCGATACGGTGCCCTGGTGGGTTGTCATTGAAGTAACTACATAACGTGAGCAGACTGGGAATGTGTGTGTGTGTGTATTAAACTAGTTAGGAGACAAAATTGTCCCCAAAAGTGAACTAAATATAACCAAATGTCCCTTTGGGGAAATTCAGGGACGTCCTCAATGGGAAAAAACACATAAACACATAAAAAAAAATTCTTCTAACACTAAAAAATAACTTGTTACAGTTATTTTTTGACATTTACAGTAGCTTTATATAAAAGCATATTGTTTATATAAAAACAGTACAAGTCTGTTTGTCCTCATTTACAAATGAGTGTGTTCTGCTAGGTTTTATTGGGATACAGCGACTCAGAGCTTGACAAAATGGGTCACGATGTTCGGTTTTAACCCAGGACGAGTCCAGCAATGACACTCTCCACACTCTCTCTCCAAAAGTTGCTTTAAAAATCATGCAGAATGCACAATAGTCACACACACACACACACTGTTCTCCTCTGTCCTTTGATAAACAGTTTATCTGCAGCACTTGGCTCAGGGCTCTCTATGTCCCTATCTGTCCTGGAAACAATAATAAAGAGAGAAAAGGGGAGATCGAAATGTAAATGGAAGAGCAGAGGATGTGTGGAGCAGGTTCCTGAGCTCAGGGCAGAGGTCTGTGTTTGTCAGTTCAGTTTTCCAGCACCATCTTATCACCCAGTTTTTACACTCTCTCCATTCCTCCCTCGCTTATTCTATATCTGCCCTGAGCTCCCTGTGTTGTCCCTCCCTATGACAACATTTCCTCAGATAAACTGGACTGGACCAGACCAAATCTGTGTTATGATGTGACAAAGTTTGGCTGTTTGTCGTGGCATGGAGAGTGAAAAAAAGATGTTAAGGAGTTAAATTTTTGTTCTTGTATTGATTTCGCATTACTGAGTGTAAAGTAAGGATATGTGTTTAGAAAACATTAGCTTAGATATAAGCTTAGAAAGTGAAAGAAGGTTTAATTAAACGTAATTCAATTTTTCTTTATTATTTAATGTAAAAAAATATATTTATTTAAAGAAAGTAAATTAATTTAAATAAAAATGTAATATTACATTATTAATTACATTTAAATATTGATTAAATATATCATTTTTATTTTATTTCTTTTTATATTATTTATTATTATGTGCTGTGGCATGGAACGTAAAAGAGAAATTTTACTTAGTGTAAATAATAAATAATATAAAATGAAATAAAATAAAAAAGTATATATTTAATCAATATTTAAATGTAATTAATAAATGTAATATTACATTTTTAATTTAATTAATTTACTTTCTTTAAATACATTTTATATCAGTCAAAAGTTTGGAAACTACTAATTTGATTGTTTTTGAAAGAAGTCTCGTCTGTACAAAATAGTACAGTTTCCATACTTTTGTATATATATATATAACTTTTTTTTAATATTGATATTTCATTTTATGGACATTTTTCTGATAAACCTGTATTTTTCTATTGCCATGCCAAATCTTATATGGTTGGTTTTAACTGTATCCAATGTTGGATATGTTTGTATTCCCATCCTAGCAACAAGCTACAAGATAAAATTGCACATTTGCAGTGAGACCAACCCATTTTCCCCACTTGTTAAAAATTTCCATGATTCTCTTATTACCATCACTGGCCTGTAATCATAAAAGAGGGCACCAGATAAAATAATTTATAGCACGTTCAAAATGATAGATGATTATACTGCAGGCATTTTGCCTGTCAGACTGACCTCGAAGTTGCTCAGATTTATTCACCGTGTTACTATATCATTATACCAGTGGTCTTTAATTGTCTATTTAGGTTAACACACTCTAAAGTTAGAGTATGTGTGAATATGTGTGTCTATGGAGGGGTGTGGTTGGGATAGTGTTGGTATGGCAGGGCATCAAAAGGCAAAATGGCCTGGATTGGGCAGCAGCAGTTCTGGAAAGCACCGAAACGGCTGACTGCTTTAGTCATGGCTGCTGTAGTCACATGGGCTGGAATGTCTTTCATACTGAATACAGTTGAAACAGCTAGAAATGTGAGTGCAAATTCCTGCTCTGCTGATCAATGAGTTAACAAACAGCTAGAGGGAGACAGGCATTTCATGACCCTGTGAAACATTCTCTGTGTGTGTGTGTGTGTGTGTGTGTGTGTGTGTGTGTGTGGCCTGGTAAACCCTACATTATAGGGACAAAATGTCCCCACAAAGATGACAATATCCGAAATCCTTGTCCTTGTGGGGACATTTTTTGGTCCCCATGAGGAAAACAGCTTATAAATAATACTAAGTGATGTTATTTGAAAATGTAAAAATGCACAATGTTTCCTGTGATGGGTAGGTTTAGGGGTAGGGTTAGTGTAGGGGGATGAAATATACAGTTTATACAGTATAAAAACCATTATGTCTATGGAAAGTCCCCATAAAACATGAAAAACCCAACGTGTGTGTGTGTGTGTGTGTGTGTGTGTGTGTGTGTGTGTGTGTGTGTGTGTGTGTGTGTGAAGAAGCATAGGATTTATGGCCCCCGACTCAAAGCACTGGTGTCATATTATAGTGGAACGTCCAGTTTGTCAAATGACTGCTGGAGTGCCTGAAAAACACATTAGACTTTATTATCTGCATGTGTCTGTGCTGAGAACAATCTCTCGGGCACGCTGACTTCAGATTTATGAGGCTGTGATGACTCATCCAGCTCTGAAGGCCATGCAGTGTCTAAGATACTTCTACTGGGGTGTTCATGGTCTCATGCAGTACCAGCTATGTCCTGCAGCGGAACAAGAAGCTCAATAAAACAGTTCAGAGAGGGAGAAGAGAACTATGAAACCAACCAGTGCAAATTTTATTGCACAAATGTTGCCCTTTTTATAGATGTTTCAGAAGTGTAATTTTAGTTTCAGATGTTTCTTTAAATGTTTTAAATAGTTTTATTGTAATTTTTGCCATATTAATTTTAAATAGCTAATTGTGTTTGTGTGTGTGCGCCAAGCCTGCCACACGAGTCCTGAAAACTGAAGCCGACGCGTCGCCCCCAGGTGACTGGAAGCAGTATAGGTCATAAAGCCCGCTCCCTCCATGTTATGTAATGGGACATAGACAAACTAAACAATCAAATTACACTTCAAATGAATTTTTTCCAAAGATTGTTTCTTTCATTTAAGGCTGTTTTTTTATCACGCTGATGTTAGTTCAAGTGTTCGTTCTTTAAATAAGTTTGGTTTTAGTTAGTTTTTTGATGCTATATAATCGGGGTTGTGACGTCATGATTGACAGCTGAGACTGAGTGAAGTCGTCACTGAGGCACTAACGGACATTTTTCGGGAGCTTTAATCTCTACATTTCCGTTACTGTTTATTTCACAAAAAGTTGATGATTAGGCGGGAGTGTGGGCTGGACCTTGATATCGCAGCTTGAGACTCGAGACCCAAGATTTCAGCGCCATATTTGAACACTGGCGGCTTCACTTACGTCAACGAAAGAAAGTGAAGGCGCGTCGTCCATCTTTTTTTTCAGTCTATGTGTGTGTGAGTGTGTGTTACAGTCTATGGTGTGCGTGTACTCAGATGCGTGTGTGCATGCATGCGTGCGCATGCATGTGTGTGTACACTGCCGGACAAAAAAAAGTTGTTTGGATTTAAATAGGCAAATGCTTAAAAGTCTATGATTGGATCATTATTGCAGTGATTATTGTTTCTAGTATTTGAATGGGTCGCTTTAGCAACAGTTATTCTAACCCTAATTAATGAAGTGTTTAGCATTTCATTTCTTAAACAAGATCTTGACCAAAAAAAGACACAAGATCTTGAACAAAAATGTATGCACCTCACAATGTTTAAAGCATCACAATGTTTGTTTCCCTCAAGAGGTGCATCAATGTTTGGTCCAGATCTTGTATTGACAATGCAAGAGTCCAGCACTCTGTCAAGTCTCCTCCAGCACATCCCAAAGATTTTCAGTGAATTTAAGGTCTGGAGGTGCCAATTCATGTGTGAAAATGATTCTTTATGCTCCCTCCCAACCATTCTTTCACAGTTTGAGCTGATGAACCTTGACATTGTCATCCTGGAATATGGCCATGATGTGTCTTCCTGCATGGTTGTTTAAGAAATGAAAAGCTACACACTCCATCAATTAGGGTTGGAAGAACTGTTGCGAAACATATAACAAGCTAACATAGTAATCACTGCAATAATGATACAATCATAGACTCTTAAGCATTATTATATACATATACATATACATATACATATACATATACACATACATATACATATATAATGCACTGTTCATGTGCATGTTTTTAAAATGTGAAAGAGTGTGATTCTTATCTGCCATGGAAATAACATTCTGTTTATGAAAATACAACAATGCAGCGATTCCTTTGTGAAAGTCAAACAAAGAACTGAATGGCAAACAGTTCAAAAGACATGCAGAAAAATATAAATGTTTTTGTGAGTTTTTGCGTGTGCACATCAATCAAAGAGCAGTGCGTGTTCCCAGGGACAGGAAGGTCTCTGTATGAGTCAAACAGGCTACATAAATAATCTCAGAATACATCAAGCGTCCCTACTGACATCACTTCTACTGATAGATACGGACAGATGCCAAACAGTCCCAAACATATGTACACTGACTATACTATGCTGAACAGCCTCAAATAGGCACTCTTATTAAATGAAGCATGGAAACCCAAGGTCATGACATCTTTCTTTGGCCACCACAAAAAGGCTGCAGCATGAGATTCACTTGAATTGGTTTACAAAGCATTGCTTTGTGGTCTAGGGTCTAAACACTATCCAAGCACTGCCTGTTGAGCACAACACATCCTCAATGAAAATATTTGACACCTTTCTCACTGGTTTAAATATCCACAAACAACTCACTGTGCCTTATACCCAAACATAAACCTGGTTTCAATCAGTATGCCATTAAAGCAGCTGGGCTCTTTAGAGGAACAGGCTCCTGGATCGCTGTCACTGTCGTATGAGACTAACTAATGGCTAGGTATTAAATCCACACCCATATTATATTAGTGTGGAACAGTCCAACACCATGTTTAACAGACATGCCTCTCATATGAGTTGCTCTTTTTGGCTAAAGGACACGGGTTAATGCATAGCCTAGCATAGTAAAAACACATTGGCTGAGAGTCTGTGAAGACGAGGTTTCCAGAGGGAAAGGTTATATAACAGGAAGTAGTTATAAAATCTCACACATATGCTTTTTTATATGTCATGAATATAAAAACGTGGAAGTATTTTTTCATGAGAAATGTATATTTTATTGGAAGTGTTTAGTGTTTAGTTAAACTGTTCCAAAATCTAATCAACTGTCTAAACGTGAACAGGCTTCTCATGCGAAAAGCAACTCTAATAAGTAAATTAAAATATGTAACACAAATCCTTGGTAGTCAAGTCCATTGCTTCATGCCAATTTGCATACTATCCCTCATAAATAGTATTCAAAATTAGAATTAGAGCATCCCAAATCGTAGTATGTTTAAATGAGTATTCCAAAGATACCCAAATGGTTTCCGGTTAGAATCCAAAGTGCAGATCCATGCACAATTTAACGGCTTATATTGCCCACAACCCATTGCGCATTAAAACAAGGATTTGATCAGAACTACAAACGTGAATGAAAAGCATTAAAAAACTACAAACATGGCGGATGTGCGAGACCAACATACCCTATATTGCCAAAAGTATTGGGACACCCCTCCAAATCATTGAATACAGGTGTTTCACGAAGTGGTAGGCCACATAAAATCACACTAGCACTTTCCAGGAGAACGGTACTTGCCTGACTGCATTGTGCCAAGTGTAAAGTTTGGTGGGGGGGGATTATGGTGTGGGGTTGTTTTTCAGGGATTGGGCATGGCCCCTTAGTTTCAGTGAAAGGAACTCTTAATGTTTCAGCATATGGAAAAAATGTCAGGGGGCACATATGACTCCCAAAGAATCTAATTTGGAAGCAGAAGAAAACCCCACATATTTTGCTTTTACGTGTGACATCTCAGCAAGAGACTTTCCTCCAGGGCTTTCCTGGCTTTCATTCCGGAGCACCCACTGGTTTGGCCCACTAAAGAACGCTGTATTTCCTTCCTTCCTCCTCTCTGAGAAGTGCTGTCAAGGAAGAAAAGCAGACAGATGTGACTGCATAAAGTAACTTAAACTGACAGCTGACCCATGAACGATCAATCATGCTGACAGTGACAAGCTATGTTCAAACACTTGCCCATGTGTGTGTCCTACACCAATGAAGCCTGAAAGACAAGAGCTACACATGCCTGATATATGAAAACAACCGGACCAAAGTGTGACTGTTTATGTCTTGAGATCTACAGTGGCCCCAAAACTATTTGGACACTTAAGCTATACACTCACAAAAGTCTTTTTGCAAGTGGCATTTGAAAGTTCACAGGTGTAGTTCATCACATTAACTATATGTTTCCCTAACGTTTGACACTCATAAAACTTTTTATCTTCATTTTGAAATGTTGTGCATAAGATGCATAAGATGCGTTTTGGTCGATTGGATCACAAGTGGACGAGAGAGACACATTCCTGTTTACACCTGGTGTTTTAATCTGTCTCTTTTGTTCACTTTCAACCACTTCTGTCTTGATTTCTTCAAGTGGAGGGTCTATGGGCAGGTAAATGTATGGGCTTTTTCAGATCTTTCAAACTAAAGGACAAAATAAGCTTGAGCAATTTACACATGAATGCGACAGCAGACGATGAAAAAACACAGAGCAGCAGCTTTTGTTTCTGCTCTGAAAGCTGACAGACCTCGCCGAAAGCTGTGAGTGTGTGTTAGAAATCAGGAATGGTGAGAGAACATTGTTCTTGGTACATTTTTCTTCAAAACCAAACTTGGATCTTCAGCTGACAAAGTTTAAATCCCGTCTGGCTACTGCGCGTCCCATAATGTTTACGCATTAGGTCAGTAGATGGAGAGTAGCTGGTCTTTTGTGGCTGTTTGAATGCATTCGACCACATGAGCATCTACACTACGAAAGCAATCCAATCAAATGTGTTTTCGACTACCTCTGGAAGTGGTCAAAAGTAGACGTTTTAGACCCCGTTTAGACACGCAACAGGAACGAGCGCAATGGACAATGGAAGGCAACGAGCTGATGATTTAATTAGCCTTTACAAGGCTTTTTAGGTCGGGGAGAGTCTGCGATCTCTGACCCAGTTTGTTTGCTAGCTTCCATGGCTGCAATACGCACTGTTTTCCTTCAACTGGCAAACCGGAATGTCGAAATATTATTGGGTAAATTGGCAGCAGGCCGGATCACACAGATCAAGGCAAAAACAAACATTCCAACATGGTACGCACATTTTAAAGTAAACTGGCTGTAGCATTGTTCTTCAGAGAAACAAGTATGTGAACTTAGCATGTTCCCTAAATCTCTGCAAACATATTACGGTATTTTTGTGCTTTAGTACAGTCAAAACATTACATACAGCACCTTTAATACCAGCTGTAAACAGGGCCTAATATGCCGATTTGTAATACTTTTTAAAAATTATTTAACAAAGTTACAAGAAAGTTCAAAAGAATAGCATTTATTTGAAATATTGTTGCATCAATATAAAAGTGTTAATGTCACTTTTGATCAATTTAATGTGTATATATATATTTATATTATATTTATATTATGTTATTGTGCAATGTTTGCTTAAAAACTAATTGCTTTGATATCTCTAATTCCTCACTGCTTAAGAGCTTAAACATCCGCTGAATTGTGCATCATGTCAAACCCACAAAGCAATAATCGTCTTGTCACTAGGACACTAAATCAAGAAGATCAAGGTGTTTCATCACAGATGACACTATATCGCAACCTCAGGTTGGGCATTATTCATTCATATATGGTTATAGTGTCAGTCGATATCTTTAAACAAACATTCTCTAGAGACACGGCAACAGCAGAACTGTGCCAGTTTCAATTTTCTTTCAGTTGTTACTTTTTAACCATTCTATCAAAGAGCTTATCGTGTCTGCGGGTTGGTCACGGATGTGTTCACAGGCTAGTGCAACATGTCCTCTGTGAGATCTCTCACCAAGAGGCCCCTGTGAAAGAGGCCACATTCCCCCTTCCCACATGTGAGGGAATATGCACTTCGCATATCTCATTCTGATAGCTTTGACTCTTGAGGACCCCATCAGCCTTGAATCCAGGGCACATCATGACCTATTAGTTCACATTGTCCGTGTATATACTGCATATGCATCATCTCAATGACACCAAAATTCCCAGAACTGTGTGTGTTTTAGAGATGAAAAATGCAAAAACTTCTGACTCGGTTAAACATGTCAGTCAGCTAGGGTCTGGTTGGATTCCAGTGCTATTGAGGATTTTGAAATACAGAAGCTCTTGAAAACGACTGAGCAGTGAAAGGTCTGAGAAAACACTTAGCTTGCATTATCTGACACTAGATGGTCAGTATCAGATTATGACGCACAAAACTGCCAGCAGGATGTCATATGGATCAAACAGATATACGATGACTTTAAAGTCCCCATGAAATCAAAATGGACAATTCTTGTTTGTTATAAATGATTTATCCATGCACATCATTATTTTTATTTATAATTTCCCCTCCCTCTTGCAGCGACATCTCTTCTTTTCTCTGATGACATGTTTACTGGCGTGAGGGCGGGACTAGCTGTCACTCACATGAGATCAACCAATAGCAAACCATAACTATCCAACCATCTAATCAATTACCGATGGACAAAATCAAGTCCAGCCCTAATTTTTTTTCTTGTTCAGCAAGCCATTTCACGTCAGTATACATCTCAATATAGGGAAGAAGAGATTATCGCAAATTCTGTTTCATGCCGACTTTAAGCTAAATAAACCCTCACAGACTTTCTATGGCTTTCACACTGTCTGTTTTTGGGATATAAAATGTTCAGATGACACTCAGCTCATATCTCCATTGATGATGTATGAGTGACAGAGACAACTAGTTGTCCAGTTTGGTTCTGTTCACACAGTGCAGGTTTTTCAAGAATGCAGCTGTGACTCCTGAAAATTTACGGATGTGAGTTTGGTTATAGAATGCTATTGTCACTCCCATAAATAAGTAAACTGTGTGTGAATGTAACGTTTATGTACTCGAATACAGGACTGAGAAACTTATTCTGTTGCTGTGTGAACGTGGTCTATATGGTAAGGTATATGGGCGGCTTTTCCAGTCCATTTTATGACTGGGAGTCAGATCATTAAAAAAAATATTTCTTACTTTAATAGAGGACTCATTTTACTTGTCATAATATAATTATTATTCAAAGTGATATGCGATAAAGAATAAAGGATAAAATCAGTAATTTCTCCTACTATTTCTGATTATGACTAAGATGTCTTCATTAAGTCATTGGGCATTTTATGTTCATCTACACAAAAAAGATATACATACCGTGGTGAGCAAACATCTAGCAGACAGATGACTGTAATCAGAGGAGGAGAGTTAAACATTAAACAGTGTGTTATTATTATAGCAAACAAACCTAATTACCAATAACCCTGTTTAATGAACTTGCATAGCCTTCAATGGCCTTCAAAGTAAACCTTATGACTGCATCACTCTTATCTGCCTTCATTTGAAGTTTAAAAATCATCAGACTACATATTAAACTTAAAAATTGCAAGTTTGTTTTATTATAATAAAAATATGGTGCTGCAAAATTCAATGTGACTGCTTTATGGGACCCCTTCATAGATGACAGCATAATTGTGAAAATCTGTTTTTCATCCCACATCTGGAAACACTTATTTCTCCCAGAATTCCACGGTGCATCTGAGTATTAGCAACTGATTTATATAAATGACTGAACTGCTCATGATATCATAAAAAGTGAAGCTACTACGTTGCCATATTTGTATTCCCTAGTATTTCCTCACATTCTGTTGAATTAATAGGAAATCTGATTGTAATGAGAAAACATTACCTAACGAGTCAGCGTTTTTAATATCTAAAGTCTCCCTGTACATTCTTACAATGCAAACGTCCTAAACATTTAAATGGTTATTTGTTTAAAGTCAGGAATTTCCCCTGCTTACTAAAAAGTTACGTTCATATTCATTACATGAATATTAGATCATCTGACGGACAAGACACCTCAACATTTATATAACAAATGTCACAACGATTCTTCTGAAATCTGAATATAGAGTTATGCTTTTTAAGGCATGCTCATACAACTTAATTTGTTACAGATATTCACTGTGGTTAAGTAATTATGTTGTGTTTTTATTCATACAGTAACTGTAAATGGTTCAAGTGCTTTTGTTAACAGCATGTACACTCACCTAAAGGATTATTAGGAACACCATACTAATACTGTGTTTGACCCCCTTTCGCCTTCAGAACTGCCTTAATTCTACGTGGCATAGATTCAACAAGGTGCTGAAAGCATTCTTTAGAAATGTTGGCCCATACTGATAGGATAGCATCTTGCAGTTGATGGAGATTTGTGGGATGCACATCCAGGGCACGAAGCTCCCGTTCCACCACATCCCAAAGATGCTCTATTGGGTTGAGATCTGGTGACTGTGGGGGCCATTTTAGTACAGTGAACTCATTGTCATGTTCAAGAAACCAATTTGAAATGATTCAAGCTTTGTGACATGGTGCATTATCCTGCTGGAAGTAGCCATCAGAGGATGGGTACATGGTGGTCATAAAGGGATGGACATGGTCAGAAACAATGCTCAGGTAGGCCGTGGCATTTAAACGATGCCCAATTGGCACTAAGGGGCCTAAAGTGTGCCAAGAAAACATCCCCCACACCATTACACCACCACCACCAGCCTGCACAGTGGTAACAAGGCATGATGGATTCATGTTCTCATTCTGTTTACGCCAAATTCTGACTCTACCATCTAAATGTCTCAACAGAAATCGAGACTCATCAGACCAGGCAACATTTTTCCAGTCTTCAACTGTCCAATTTTGGTGAGCTTGTGCAAATTGTAGCCTCTTTTTCCTATTTGTAGTGGAGATGAGTGGTACCCGGTGGGGTCTTCTGCTGTTGTAGCCCATGCGCCTCAAGGTTGTGTGTGTTGTGGCTTCACAAATGCTTTGCTGCATACCTCGGTTGTAACGAGTGGTTATTTCAGTCAAAGTTGCTCTTCTATCAGCTTGAATCAGTCGGCCCATTCTCCTCTGACCTCTAGCATCAACAAGGCATTTTCGCCCACAGGACTGCCGCATACTGGATGTTTTTCCCTTTTCACACCATTCTTTGTAAACTCTAGAAATGGTTGTGCGTGAAAATCCCAGTAACTGAGCAGATTGTGAAATACTCAGACCGGCCCGTCTGGCACCAACAACCATGCCACACTCAAAATTGCTTAAATCACCTTTCTTTCCCATTCTGACATTCAGTTTGGAGTTCAGGAGATTGTCTTGACCAGGACCACACCCCTAAATGCATTAAAGCAACTGCCATGTGATTGGTTGATTAGATAATTGCATTCATGAGAAATTGAACAGGTGTTCCTAATAATCCTTTAGGTGAGTGTATTTTGAAGCAGTAAAGATAATGACGTGGTTAAATGAACAATTAGCTCATCAATATATAGAAATAACACTTAATTCATATGCAAACTGCCATGCTAAAAAGCCATTGAATTTGAGCTGAACTGTGGCTTTTTAATGGTTCTTTAAGGTCTTTAAGAGTCTGAAGTGGATGTTGGTCAACAAAAAGAAATCGGAAAATAATATGCACGCTTCAGAGAAATAACACTCACTGCGTATGGATTTAAAGACAAGAAGCTTAATTTTAAGCACCAATACTGTCGCTCTGAGCAGGATGATGCATGGTAAACCTTTTTTTTATATATATATAGCAATTTAGTAATAGGGGATTGTATGTATTGTAATATTTAATGTAAACTCAAACCATTTTCTGCTAATAATTCCAGATATATGCTGTCAACACACACCCATCTTAATAAATTCTATATATTGCTTATCCTGCCTGAAAAGACCATAAACATCACAGAAAATGTTCGAAGTATCAATTAATGTACATGCATATATCTTAAAAACTGTTCATGTGCGATTGATACGCTGCAAATCGGGTCAGTGATGCCCTCTGTCAGTAAGATGGCCGCTTAAACACTTCGAGCAATCCAGTCATTTATATAGATCAGTGGTATTAGCTATTATTGTTACTGCAACAGCAGCACTGCATTATGAGATATGATCCAGGCCACGGAAATTCAATATGAATTCAACACTCAGTCAACTCCCAGTCACAAAGTAAAAAATCTGGGGAAAATGACACGAAGTTGAAGGAAATGCATTCAACATATGGCTGTGTTGCTTTCAAATGTGTCACACTAGTGTGAGAGATGCCAGATCAGGTGCTACTGCCCACTATAGAGCCTGGTCAAAGTGGCACCAATGTGCAATCAGGTCAAAGAGTAGTAGTCAATTCCCAGAAATGCCAGTCATCATCCTGTACTTCACAAAAACACTCCAAAGGTTTCAGAAGAGAATACAAGAAAAGACTGGAGAGACTTAGATATAAATTGCACTGCCAAACAAAAACAGCTTAGGCATGCACATATCATTTAAAGTTAGGCCTAAACATCAAAAGGGTAAGGGATCCCTAGGGTAAGACTGTTATCTCATACCTGTAATGCACATATCCAAGTTCAGATGTCCTCCTTAAAGCATTTTACACCAGATGAACCCCTTATGGTCACTGTTATATTCAGCGCATTATCTGGCAATCATTTTCAGAGGGATCAACATGCTCTGTAATATCATATAGTACTCGAATTGCTCTGCCTGCGAGCGCTGTGTAATCCAGAGGAAATGGGATCCCAAGCTCACTGTCAGGATCACGGATTAGTTTGAAGACCTGCCGATCCACGCTTCTCGAACACATGGTGTGTCGTTCTGCTGTAAGTGACCGGGCCGAGACCTTAGTTTCATAACTAATTTGTCTTTGCTGTCTGGCCATGGAGAAATGTTATTAAATAATAATATAATGTTGTTATAAATTAAATCCGCAGATATGACATTTACTGGCACATACTTGGCAGATAAATGTGAGGCAAGGATAGTCCTATGACAAACAAATCCTGCAGGAATTTGTCCCTAGGAAGTGGAATTTAATATATGCCACTAATAATAGAAGCATGTATTAAAGGACATTGAATAAAACCTTAAAAGGAAAGTTCACCATAAAACGAAAATTTTGTTTTTTGGGGTTGGGTATGCAAAATATTCTGTTCAAAAGTTTGGGTCAGTACATTTTTTGTTTAATAAATTAATACTTTTATTCAGCAAGGATGCATTAAATTGATCAAAAAAACAAAAAAATAAAGATATTAAGCAGCTGTTTTCAACACTTAGTGAGAAATATTTCTTGAGCAGCCAATCAACATTTTAGAATGATTTCTGAAGGATCATGTGACACTGAAGACTGGAATAATGATGCTGAAAATTCAGCTTTGATCACAGGAATAAATTACATTTTAAAATATATTAACATTTAAATTGTAATATTACAGTTTTTTTGATCAAATAAATGCAACCTTGGCAAGCATAAAAATCTTACTGACCCCAAACCTTTAAATAATCGTGTATTTTGAAGAATTTGAAACCGTATTGTATTGTATTTTTTTTTCTTTTTTTTTCAAAATATCTTCTTTTGTCTTCCACAGAAGAAAGAAAGTCATACTGGTTTGGAATGACATGAGTAAATGATGACAGAATTGTCATTTTTAGGTAAACTATCCCTTTAAGAAAAAAAATATGGTGGTCTAAATCTTTAAAAAACAGGATATCAGGATGCCAGAAATAGATAGAAATAGAACTTTTTTTTTTTTTTTTTTTAAAGAACTGCACTTCAACAGATTTTTTACTGGACATATATGCAGTTTCCAGATTTCCGAGTATTGTAATTCTCTCCCTGGGAATCCTTGGTTGTCATAGGTTTGTGACAATCCTCCTGACTCCAGTAATAGTTTGGTAAGTGCATGTTTTGTTGATCTTCAGGTACATTAAATGTTGAGTCTGTCTTTGCAGTCCATCACTAATTGATATTTGATGGATTCTTTGAGTGATGCTCAGCTTCAGAAGAGAGAGAACTACATGATCACCTTCCTCTAAATACACAGAACATTCTGCACCCCGACGTGAGGACAGAAAAGGACAGAGAGCAGCAGAAAGAAAATAAGGAATGTCATGTCGCAGCCCCCAAAGAAATACCAATGGCTTCTAGACGTCTCAGCATACCTGTGGTCGATCTGTACGTCCTCTTGCTGCAGACATGGCGAGTCCCAGATGACTGTCGTTGATATGTACGGCCGAATCGTAGTCGAGATACGGTCTGAGTTCCTTAGAAAGGGAAAGTGGGAAAGTTGGCGAAAGCTTTTGAAGAAATTTATGGCACACAGCAAGGCCAGCCGTCCAGACAAACAAGCGTGTTATTCACTTTTTCTTCTTTCTTTTTTTCACTCCAGCTCCACTCCAACCCACTGGACATGGTCACAACAAAACTGCGCACTCTTTTGTAAACAGTAAACCAGTCAAATATATCCAATGTCTGCACAGTCTGCAGAGAGAAGAAAGACGGGATTTTTCTGTTTCTTGTTCAAGTGCCCAGTCAGTATTATTAGACTCAAATTCACCCATCCAGTCAAAGGCTACATTCAGAGCTCATTCACGCAAAATGCAATATTTTGATATTTTTATAAATGTGTGGCCAATATGTGGTCAGTGTTTTAATATAAAGCACACAAAAAGACTGAATTGGGAACATTGGTAAACAGTGATAACTTTACTGATGTGTCTAAAGTTTTCAGAGTTAAATACTTTCTCCTATCCTAGTAGTTTGATTTTCCTAAAAAGTGTAAACACTGGCTATTTCAACATCGCTCTATTTGTTTGAGCGGTCTGTCATGTCAACTTCTGGCTCAACCAATGGCCTGAGTTGTGGAGTAGAACTACCTGTTGGGCTAGACAATGAAATGACAGTTTTCAGGAAATATGTAGGAAATAGCTGTTTGTTTTACAATTAATTGTACATTTCACACTTCCCCTTTAAAGGGATAATTCAACCAAAAAGCAACATCCTGTCATAATTTACTACTCTCATGTCAATCCAAACCTGTATGACTTTCTTTTTTAATGCAAAGAACAACATAAAAAGTATTTAAAAATGTTGAAATATATTGTTATATAAGTCTTCTAAAGCCCTTTAAGACCGGAATCACTGAGTAAGAGTTTTAAAAAAACGAAACGGGATTGCATCACCCTGATCCGGATACACACTTTTTCAGATTACCAAATCTGGATTAATAGTGCTCTACTGAGCCCCTAAAGGGGCATGGTGATGGAAAAATATGAGAAAAAAAAATCAATGCTTTTGCATTCTCTTAGAAAAGTTTCACGTAGTGTTCACTCGAGAAACTTTGCGTTTACTCACAAAGAACTTTTGACTGGTTCATCTCTTATGATTGTGCCAATGTAGTTTACAAAGAGTGATAAAAAAATATATAATTTTTGTTTGATATTTATAGCTGTTTGGGGATTATTTTATGGCGCTAAAATCTATTTTTGATCTATTAAAAATTTGAATTGTTAAAAATCTATTATTATTTTTAATGTATTAAAAGTTTTGAACAACACAAACTGATGATTTGATCCAGATCAAAACCAAGATTGGATTTTTTGTGCTCTAATCTGATTTCAGAATCCTTTTTTTCTTTTGAACAACCCATTTTTAAGATTGGATCCAATCAGATTATCTTTGAACAACTGGCCCTAAATCATTCAGACTGTTCATGAACTGAATCAACTGAATCAACTGATTCATTGAAAATATTAGATTCAAAAGAATGATTTGTTCATGAATTGGACATTGGACCAGTTGAACATTAAGATAGAACAGTCTAATTTCTAAATGAATCATTACGAATGTTTTTGCGAATCAATGAAAAGATCAGATTTTTTTTTTTTTATTCATTTATGATTTGGTCATTGCTTTTTCTCTCATGAACACATCAAGTAGAGCTAGGGTTCAGAATATGTTTTCTTGACATTTACAGGAAGGTGGCTCTCCATGAAGACAAAAGTTTAACTCAATAAACCTAAACTACTGGCTTTTCTGAATCTATTATGACCACCAGTGTCGTAATGCAGCAGACTTTTAGGTGTAGCCACATATTGTGTGATTAAAACACAATATTATGCATATTGCGTTTCAAGCCATCATGCACAAACCAGCACAGCAGTTTGACACACATTATTCAGTGGCAACTGTGTGGTGTTACAAGACACTTTCTTCTGACAATGTGGCCTTGGGATGCTCCCACATATTAGATAACAGCGTACATTTGGATAAAGCGTGTCTGGTATTAAACCATGAAATGGATATTTTCATCCAAGACGACAGTGACCTGCTTGTTTTCTTGTTAGCAATTATCCAAGCGAGGCACATAACGTCCCATTATGCAGTCACAATAGTGATTTGACTCACAAAGTCACAAGGGAGAATAATAATTGCTGTAATTACAGACACAGAGAGGATCAGCTAAAGGCATCAAACGAAGCAGATATTTCTAAAAGCTAAAGAGCTGAAGCGCAGGGGTGCGGGGTTGACAGAGGGTCCTTTCAACTGCAGTGCCCCGATGCAGGTATGTTAAACATGCCGTGTTTGCTAAGGGATCTGGGCCTCACTAAGAAAAAACAAGAGTGAGGAGGAGCCGAAGAGGGAGAAAATGACTTGTGAGAAGGTGATAAATGGATGTCGAGGCGTTTTTGCCCTCCGAAATGAAGGTTCACTCAACAGTGCCATCATCCAGAGCTTCAGCTATGAACTTAACAGCAGCCTGTTTGCTCTCTTAGACCGTTCCCACAGTGACAGCTCGTGCTGGTCACTCACTCATTCCTCTCCAAAAATACACAATGAAGCATTAGCAGCTACAGTCACTGACACAGTCCATGAGCTGAGTGTCATTGCAGCTGCAATAGTGGTGGACACGTGGCATTTGTGGTCCTTTGTGCTCCGCTAGTGGCCAAAACATCTCTGCGTGTAACCTCAAACACTGAGCCAGAGCAGATGACCACTTTGAGGCCTAAAATAGACTGAATTAAATTAACTTTTGGTTCAAATGGCCAATGCACTGTGTGTGAGCTAATGTGCTGTGCATACATTATACAGTACCGTTAAAAATTTGGAGTTGGTAAGATAGTTTAATGTTTTTGATAGAAGTTTCTCATGCTCACCAAGGCTGCATTTATTTGTTCAATACAGCATGAAATATTATTACAATTTAAAATATATTATAAATAATAATATATAAATAATATTTTAATATATTTTAAAATGTAGTTTATTCTGTGATGGCTATGGAAGCTTGTTTCCGCCACAGAAAAAAAATACTTTTTTAATACTATGACTTTTTTTCTCAGAATTGCGAGTTTATAGATATATAAAGATATAAAGTCAGAATTGTGAGACATAAACTTGCAATTCTGAGAAAAAAGTCAGAATTTAACTTTTTAACTCGCAATTCTGACTTTATATCACGCATTTGCGAGTTTATGACCCGGTTTCACAGACAGGGCTTAGACTAAGCAAGGATTAAGCCTTAGTTCAATTAGCTTTTAAAAACATACCTTAGAAAAAAAAATTACTTGTGTGCATCTTGAAACAAAACAATGGCATTTAAGATATTTAAGATGTGCAAGTTGCTTTCAGTTAAAACAGCTCAAACCTCAAACATGCATTTTAGTCTGGGACTAGCTTAAGCCTTGTCTGTGAAACTGGGGCTATATCTCACAATTCAAAAGAAAAGAAGTCAGAATTGCGAGGAAAAAAGTCAGAAGTCACAATTTACAAAAAAACTCACAATTCTGACTCTGTATCTCGCAATTCTGAATTTATATCACGTAATCTGACTTTATAACTTGCGATTCTGACATTATAACTGAGAAAAAAAGTCAGAATTGCGAGATGTAAACTCACAATTGTGAGATAAAATGACGCAATTATTTCAGTCACATGATCCTTCAGAAATCATTCTAATGCTGATTTGGTGTAAGATTCTAATCCTATTCTAATCTTCTAATTAAAAAATATAATAAAAGTATTAAAAGGATATATATATATATATATATATATATATTAGTAATAAGTATTAGGTTTTTTTTTAAGCAAAAATCATTTTTTAAGCCCCAAACTTTTGAATGGTAGTGTACACTGTATGAAAAAAAAAAAACTTGAAAAACTTTTTTTTTTCTGTAAAGAAGACTTAATGACCAAATTCAGGGCATTTCCCTTTAGTTAATCAACGAAATAGCTTTAAGCGAGTTTGTTTTCCTACACGAAAGACAACAGGCTCCTCCCATCATCCCCTGAACTCTGTACATTGTTTACCCTCAGCTCTATACTATCAAACAGGGCTTGGTTTGGCAGTAGGAACAAAAACACAGATTTCTATCAGACTATCTGTCGTCACCTCACTCTGATACCTATAGAGTGTTCTGAAGTGGAATGTGGCCACTTGTTCTGAGCTTTACTGTGTTATGTCAGATTACCATTGTCATTTGTCTTATGACCAAGTTATACAATGCATACATAATTAAGATTCCGGAAAGAACAAATCTGAATAACATTTAGATTGTTTTCCCGAGCTCAGTTAAAAAGAGCCTTTTCTTGCACACAATATGAATAGTTGAAAATAAAATCTTCTTCATTTTGCATGATCTGAAATATTTCCTGGTATACAAGATGGAATTCGAATGAAGTGGGTCTGCATATTTTTCAAATGTATATGTCACCTGACTTTGCATACAAGTGTGTTGGAAGATCAGCATGTACAGACATCCAGTGGCTCTTTACAATGGAATGTTAAACTTTCCAGCAGGCATTTGACATGGTGGCTTTAAGATAACCCTGCTTACACTCATTTAGATTATCTGGTGCATTGTTTCAATCTCAAAATAAATATTTCCCTTCCGGAGTGTTGCAGTAATCTTAAAGACCAGTCTGAACACAATACCCCAGTAATGCACAGTGAGGAGACCCTGCATAATGTTAAAAATATACAAATTATAGTTATCATAATGAATAATCAAATGTTGGGTGATAAGAAATGCCTGTTTTTCTCACTCACTCATTACCACCGCCAAGTGGATAAACTGATGTACTGAAGCTACATGATTTGACATGCTACAACTTTTATTCCCCTAATCCATTTAGAGAAATCTTCAAACTCACTTCAATCTACAAATAAAGATAACGCCCATTTGACACATTCTGCTTGCACTAATTAATTAGTCAAATAATGAAAGGTTTGTTGGTGTATGCTAATGCAATCTTCTTTGATATTTGTACCAAGTGTTACATTTCCACATGCTCTCAGTTGACCTGTATGTCAACAGAACTCAATCACTGTCTTCATTTGGGCAGGGGAACAAAGTGTACCCATCCCAGTCAATGCATCCAGAACAAACAGCCTCCCAGGCATGGAAATCAAAGACACATACTGTGATCTCGACACCTTACTGTCTTACTTGATTATGCATGCTTGTGTTGCCCCATTGGACCCCATAGGTGGTTTTATGTAGCAGGGCTTCCATAGAGAATCTGTGATGTTAGCAAAGATCCTACTCCTGTGTGCCATCTGGAATGCAAAAAGCAAAAACAAATGTCTAGTTTTGTAAGGGGCTTCACATAAAATGTCTCTGAGAAAACAGTCTGGACATACATGACAAAAAAATACATTTAAAATAGTAATGTCTTCTGTATCTTCATTTACACTTACGTTTCTGCTAAATGAAAATTCTACATACTTTGTATTTGCCATTTTCTACAGTAGTACTAATATTTTTGAATATGCTATATCTTGCACAAAAAAAAAAAAAAACACCAACTGAGAAGATGCTTAATATGTGCATGCAAAAGCAACATGGCCACAGAAACATCGATTACCATTAATGCTTCCTTATTTTTCCTTTTACAGTAAAAAATACTACTTTGGTCTTTGCTTATATCTTTGACATTTAATCTTGCTTCATGGTTCATATAACTCAATAATAATTTTCTTATTTTAAAAGATCTGTGAAGCACTGTTTCGTTATTTAATATCCATCATCTGTAATAATTGAGAAGGAAAACATTTGCATTTTTGCTGCATGGAACTTGCTGAAATTTGAAATCTCTCTTTGTTTATACATTAAAAGCACATGTGCCAGAAGTTTAAGTTTATTGGCCTGATAGCTCACAGATCCACCTTTAATTAGCAGCATGGCAGAAGAGCCAGAACTTCATGCCAGGGCAAACGAGATATACTGGCATCTGCGCTGCAGTCCAACTTTAAGCAAGCTCTTAATAAGCACTTCGATAAGAGAGTGTGCAACTGACATGCTTTACAGAGCACCGCCTGTCCAAAAGCACTAGATCAGGATGTACTGACACAAAAGAGAATATATTGAGACAAAATAAGAATTAGCCTGGCAAACAAGGAAAATTGCATGAATTTTTTACCTGCTACAGTACTGAGGAAGGGAATTTTGCACTGCAGTTTCCCATATTTCTAAATAAACTCAAGGAGGAGGAAACAGCGACCTCTTCAGGCCTTTCTAACACACGGCCGGCTGGCGTCTATGCTGTCAGTATTCAGTGGGAGGGTAGACAGCAGCAGCCTCGGAGCTAAAACCAACGTGACAGACTGGAGTCCTAATAACACCACCCGATCCAAGAGCAGCAGTTACACAAACCTTATTACTACACATGGAGCCTACCAGTTGTCATTTATCGACTGCTACATAAGGATAGCGATTCAACCGGCTCGACAGCAGCGAACGCAAACCGCAGTGGATGTTGTTGCATTGTTCACGTGAAAGGCAGAAAATCGGTGGTTCGCAGCGGACCCGCGTGCAGTCCACCGGTACCGGACTCTATTTGTGATTTGTCATGATGTTTTATCACGGGATACATGTTGGATACCGATTTCATTAGAAGAACCATTGCATCGCGTTGGATTCAACAGCCCCGTGTTGAACTTGGCCTGTAGAGCAAACAGCATGATGAACGCGTAGCTGTGCTAAATCTATGGAATTAATATTTTCTGACCATTCGGTTTTATAGCCGTGATTCTTTTTGTCTTTATTATAAGTATTTGGCTATTATCGCTCTTAAATTATTCGCTCGGACAACTGCAGCTGTCGCTTTGTCTACATCAGAGGGGAATGGATATGACGATACGAAAGGTAATCGCTGGCCAGCCTCCTATTTTTTCATTGCAGCAGAAATTGTATATACCTGGCTCGTTTATTATGGACTGACAGGCATCTAGTATTAAATATCCACTGTATGTTATGTTTGTGGCCGTTTATTTCCACGCGTTTCCTGTTTAATAAACGCTATTAAACGCGCGCGGCATTATTTTGAGAGCGAGCTCGAGACCTGAAGAACCAACGGTCGCCGTTACTTGACAACTTTTAAAAGCCGCATCTTAAATACTCGCCGACGACTTTTAACTCGTACACATGCACCACAAATGCTAAATACGCCAGAACTGGTTTGAGTTTTGTGCTTGTCTTTGCTGGAGAGTTACAAAACCCCCCCAAATCTCAGCTGGCCACCCGACGTAACCAGGGCGACCCGTCTCGAGACCCCAGCGTGCGCAGGAGACGTGTTAATCTGCTATCACATGGTTTTGTTTTGTTGATATTTTGAGGCACAGAATTTATTTTTTTTCATACTTGTACGATTGAAACTAAAACCCGTCTGACTCGTTATCGACAATAAGGCCGGGGAATTGTTACCAAAAGGCTTCTGAGAAACACAAAATATAATCTGGGTAGAATACGTAGTTGCTTTAAACGTTATACTTGCATTTTAGTAAAAATGTGTCTTTAGTTGTAACACAAGTTTATTTGTTCACCTAAATTATTATCCTTTGATTTATGTTTTGCTATAATTATAATATTAAAATGCTTATTACTTTGGAGAATAGCTTTTAATGCTTTTAAACCAGTAAAAAACAAATGTGGGTGTGTAATTAATGTTCTTTGTATGTCTCTTGCAGTAAATCTGGACCTGGTTTTTGGTTTCGAAGCCAGGTTTCCTGCACTCTGAAGGTCTGAAGAACATCAAGGCTCTTGCCCTTTTCTCTTCTTGTGGTCCCTTATGCCCAATGACGGCTGTCTCCGGGTCACTGCAGGATGGATGAAGTGGATTTGACAGTTTTTGTCTGTCACCGTCAGTGCTTGCCTCTCAGTGACTGTGTCTTGTTCTTTTACGTTTATAAAAGAACACCTCCTCTCTTGGGCTTTGGCCCCTTACACTGTAAGAGTAACTGTTAGTAAGGAATACCCCACGGAGGGGGCCTTCCTGCAGACTCTGTGGTTCACGTGAGCTTTTTTTTTTCATAGGCTTTTTGTGCCACAGTCAAAGCAGGAACAGGATTTTTTTTTTTGCAAAAGGTCAAGGTTTACAAGTTTTTTCATAATAATTTATTTATACATTTAAGATATTTTTTTCCTGGAGAGATGTCTTCAGAAAATCCTAACAAGGTGGTGACCTTCTTGGCCCCTCCACCTCCAAAGAATGTGAATGGCTCCGGTTCGGACTCACTGGTGGGTGAGAAGCTAGACACGGAGGTCAGAAAGCGACGCCACACCATGGATAAAGATCTGAAAACAGCCGAGCACAGATTTTTTAGGCGTAGCGTCATCTGTGACTCCAATGCCACAGCCCTCGACTTGCCCAGCAAAGCCTGCATCCTCACCTCACCTCCAGACTGTGAGCAGTTTGTCGTGCCTGCTGTGCTGGGTTTGGCCCCTGATGTAACTATTGAAACCCAATCGGGTGTTTCGAAGATAGTTGTGGGAGAACATGCAGAGGATGGAAGAGTTGCTGGGGTTGATGGGATTGTGGAGGTACAGAGCCCATCTGTGCAAGATGTGGGTGAGGCTGAGGCCCTTGGGACAGCGGAGACAGAGCCCAGCGACGTGGGCGAAAAGGAGCAGGATAGCAGAGTAGCAGATAAACGTGAGGAGGAAGAGAAAGGGGTGGCGAAGGCTCGTGCTGAAGCTGAGCAGAGGGAGGCTGAGAAAAAGGTTCAGGATGACATAGAAGAAGTGGAGACCAAAGCTGTGGGCACCTCACCCGATGGCCGTTTCCTCAAATTTGATATTGAGATTGGACGTGGCTCGTTCAAAACTGTCTACAAAGGCTTGGACACGGAGACAACGGTGGAGGTAGCGTGGTGTGAACTTCAGGTAAGAAAACTACCATGGTATCCACCTCTGCAGCTATGTGAACACCTTCATTAATTATAGCGGATGCTCATGTTGTTTAGTATGAAATTTTCTTTTGTGGTTGACCAAAGGCTTAAAAGTGCTTTTATGAAACACAACAGTGAAAGACAAATTAAAAAATTTTAAAAAGAGGAGTGCCAAACTTGCAACAGGAAATTATGTTGGTGTAACTTGTTTGTGCAGTTTTGTGGTTATGGTTCTTATGGTGCCCCTACAGGATGTGGGTGAAGAAGAACTTTGGTAAAGTTGCAGGTTAGGCCTGGAACATACTGTATCATATGACGCGTCATCCTGTATGCTTAATGAGTGTTCTTAGTACTCAAATGTCTGTTCTGTTATTATTCAGATAGCTAGCTGTAAATATGCTGACATATTAACCAACTGGGTCAGCAAAGTTCTCTTCAAATTCCATCATGACAGTAGTTGACTTAAAATGAAAAAGACAACTTTTAATTCTTAGAAGTCCTTTAGTCCCTTTCAGCAATGCTGGGAATGCAAAGCATGCTTGTGTTGCATTATGAATTCTATTCATGATAAAGCTTGCAAATATAGGAAGTGTCTGCATTCTCATTTTTACTTGAATTGTTATGCTAGCTTGATTTCATGTTATTTAATGTTGCATTCCAAATTAATAATGCATTGCCATCTACATTTTCAGTGCTGCCACCAGGGGCACTATAGAATTTTCACAGTGAACCACTTAATATCCACACAATATTTAATGGCCCCCAATGTAATATCATTTTAACAGAACTATTATATATATTTATATATTTATATATATATATATATATATTAACAAAAAACGTGAGCGTCGATATCGGTGACTTATTTAACACAAATTCATTATGTTCTTCAATAAAAACGATTGTTATAATTAGGGATGTCCCTTTTGTGCCCCCGATCCAAGTCATTGAATATTGAGTATCTGCTGATACAGAGCCCCGATCCAATACTTGCATTTTTCTAGTGCTTGATGCACACTTCAAGTACATTAAAGTTATTAAAATCAATCCAATGAATACAGGAATCTGCAGAGAGTTTCTCTGGGGCTCAAATGTAAAAAAGGGGTCAAATCTATCACTACAGAGTAATTCCAATATAACAATTACTACAGTAATATGAGACTACAGGAATAGGGAATACGTATTGTATTTTATATGTACAATAAGCAGAATAATTGCAACCAAAAAAAAAGTGGAGATAAGGTTAGAAAGCATGAAGCTTGCGGTGTCAGAATGCCATAGCAACGATGTCTCAGACAGTCTGACGGCAGATAAAATAAACAGTAAATAAATGACTTTTGAGTGATTTGTTACAAAAGTGTGCATCAAACATGCTAAACACGGAAGCTTGAATGCGTGTGTGTGTGTGATGCTCTAAAACAGACCTTTTTTGCCCATCATGCACGGACATATGAACCTCCTTCCCTTTTAATGGCAGTGGGCACATCCATTTAAAGGTGCATACTGCCACACCTGCGTGACAACTGACGTAAAATAAAGCCGATACTGATCAGTTAAAAAATGCTTGATTGGCCCCAATACCGATCCTTGAGATTGGCTCGGGATATCCCTAGTTATAATATTTATAAAATATTTGTGTTAATTATATTAATAATATAATATTTCCAATTATTTTAGGCATCCCGTTGCCCCCTTGTTGAGAACCACTGTATTAGCGTCTTTTTTATTGTAACTACTGTCATGGCGGAGCAACACTGTTGCTGAGCAAGGTAGCTAATGTTAATATGCTACTTCTGATTTAATGGCGCAGACACCTTGAACACTTTTTTTTTTTTTTAAGTTTGTTACTTCCAGACCAACGCTAGATTTCAAGTTAAGTATGTTTAACCAGACAGTGTGTTGGTCAAACGCTCACATCTGTATTTAAATGTATATTTGCATTGATTAGCTGTTACTCTCTATTTGTCAGAGTTGACTTTTTTTGACATCTAAATATAACAAATTGGGTCTTTGAAACTCAGTTGGATCTCATTACATACAGGCTTGAGTGTTTCCTCTGAATATCACAAGACCCTCTCTGTTCGTCCTGGTGTCTGGTTTCTACTCAGTATGGACCTTTCGTGGAGAAAGTATAACTGCACACAGATAAAGATGGATTGTTGTTAGTTGCCTGGTGAAGGTCCTTCTGCACAAACTGAACAATTATACACACCGACGGTATCATACAGACCGACTGATATTTTAGGCTGTATTAGTAATTCTTCCCAAGCGCTCATAGATTTAAACCATTACATAAACATGTCAAAGCATATACGGATGAAAGTGTGCAAAATATGCTGTGCGGTGGGGTGGAAGACTGGAATGTAAGAGAGGATGGTGCCAGTGACGTCATGTCAACACTGCCGGGATGAGGGGATTGAACCGATGTGTGTTGGTGAAAGCAAAGTGTGTGTGTGTGTGGAGGGGGGGGGGGGTTATGTGCATGGTGTTTATAGATGGATCAAGGCCTTTAGAGTAACTCTTAAGTAATTTAAGGGTCAGAGGGCTTGCAGGAGCAGAGGTCTGGCCACTGGAAACCCCCTGGTTTGTTTGACAAAGGGAGGGTGAATGAAGACAAGCAATGAGAATAGGGGGTGAGCAGTGCAAGGACATCAGGGAGGGTTGCTTTGTGTCTGACCCAGCCCCCCCCCCCCCCCCCCCTTCCTTCTGTCTCTTTAGCTTTCTTTCCTTAATTTTCAGGATGCTTTTGAAGTTGTAAAGTAAAGTCTTACTGGAAATCAGTAAAATAAACTTTTCCTGGATGTAGAAGAGGAAAGAAGATTATCTCATCAGCTTTGTTAATTGGCCATCTACTGCTTTTTTCCCCCTAGAGCTGATTCACTTGCAGAGCCTTTTTTTCTCCCAGTAAAGATCACTTGGGAATTGGTTACTTTCCATGGATTGACTCAAACGTTTACTCCCATATGTCTGAAGTTCTAATGTTCTCCAGTTCTTCCGTTTAAGAAGCAATTATTACATGTTTAGTAGCAATTTAGTTGTTTCAGTTGTTCGAATAGTAGCTTTGGTTACCCAGCATGCATCAGTAAATCCTGATCACTCTGAATATTTTTATTGGATTAAAAATCAGGATGTTGTGGTTCTCTTGTCCTCATAGCCTTGGAATGTGTTGAATCATAGATGAGCTAGTAGGATGACAAAGGCCGACATCCCCCCAATTCAGTCTTCATGGATTCAGTGAGATGCAAGCGAGGGCTCTTTTAATGGGAGCAGAGGCATCCCTTTACACTTTTGTTTTTCTATTCTTCTGAATTATAATAGTAAAGACATGAAAGGGTGAACAAGAGCTTAATGTGATGTGAAGAATTCAGTCCCCCCTCTGTCTTTTTCACTTCATTCCCATTTATCTCTCTGCCAAATGTTTTCCCAAAATGTCACAAATTAACAGAGTGGGGCAAAGCAGGGTGCAGTCATAGCATTTTAGATGTAATGTTATTTAAGAAACACCACGTAGTATTACTCATACTTAGTTAAAAACCCCTGATCCTCAGTATTAAACATTGGTGTATAACTTGTGCTACAAACATTAATGATACATCAATTTGTATGCCTGTTGAAGAAAGGTGTGGTGTTATCGAAGCGATTAGACTTATGAATTTCACCTTTTGTCTTGGGCCAGTAAGCAACCACCCAACAACCCAGTTGTTTACACGGCAAGCCAAGTACCACTCGCATTTTGTTCACTCTCTCATCTTCACTCTATTAATCTGAATCCCAGTCTTTTTTTTGTGAAGTTGTGTGTAGTTCTAATGTGATTTTAGTGCCCTAATGGTGTGTAAACTGGTTTGCATGCACTTCTTCACACATCACACACTCTTTTCTTCATGAGCTTTTCTAGCAGATGTGAGAAATTGAAACCATTTGCAATTAGTTATATAAACATATGCACACACATGGACTCACACAGGGTCCTATATCCATATGCTGACTCCCTACACAAATGTACTCTGATCCAGATGCAAGTTGTTGAATAGGTTTTTGACCATAGACTATTTAAAACTGTACGGCTGTTGTGCCATCAGCCTTATCGCCATATGCTAACTGTGAGATATCACAGTGCAGGAATTTGTGCGGGAAGTGCCTTAACGCTGAGCCGGTTTAAAAGAGACATGCCCCAGAGATAGTGTCGTCATCTGTGAATAATGCAGAGGATGTGAGGGGAACAGTTGAGAAAGAAATCCAATCCCATGGACTCTTGCCATAGCCGTTTCCTTTTCATTGTTGAAATCCATTTTTTTTAAACGAATGAGAAAGACAAAGACAGGAGCTGCGCTTCCTTCATTTGCAAGCGCTGATCTCCTTCCTCATATAGACACTGACTGTAAGTGTGTTTATCCATTGTGTGTCTTACATGGGCTGGAAGGGAAAAAAGATGTCATCATAAATGGAAATATACTGTGGGCTTTGCCATTGTGAGATGCTATTTGATTGGCTATCTGATTTAACTTGTGCTGTTTTTTTTATCTCCACTTAATGTGAATATGAAGTTTTTTCCAAGATTCTTTTTTTTAACCTCGACAGTTGCACAATGACAGAAAAGTGTATGCAAAGCAGAAAATGTGTGCATTTAACACATACTCTGACAGATCTTTCCTTTAAGAGATTCACTTGTCCTTTTTTCTTTCAGCTCAAGTTTCACTTCTCACTAGGTTCATGATAAATCTATTTCCCCCTACTGAGTCTCTGTCAGTTCCCTTCACTTCCTCCATGTGACTTGATACATGACAACTTGACACTGGGTCCATATTTTAAACTTTTGTAGCGTTTTTTTTTTTTCTTTTTACGCCATGTTAGTCCCGGTTAAATGAATAATTATTAAATGTTAATGATTGTGACATCAGTACCATAACATTTTTGAATACTGCTTTGTTTCAACATATGGTTATTGACAAATGCGTAGTGCATTGCAAGTACCAAGTAAGCATACGCCTGCATGGTACTTTGAACTCTTTAAAGCGCAGGTCCACTGTAAATCCTGTGACATTGTGCTCATCTCCTCTTTTGGCTCGTTTCCACTGAGCGGTACGGTTCAGTACAGTTCGGTACAGTACGCAAGTTTTGCCGTTTCCATTGTCAGAAGTTGTGACTGGTACCCTAATTCCGAACCATACCGTACCACTTTTTTGGGACCCTTCTGTTGGGGTACCTAGCACAGTAATTCGGTACTAAAGGGTGGAGATAGACTCACTGCAGAATGTTGATTGGTTGACAGAGAATCGTCACTTGCGCGTGCTACAAGGAGAATGACAACAGTCAGAGGTGCTGTTTTTTAATATACAGTGAAAATAAAATTCTACTGTTATTGTGTCACGAAATGTAGTTTTGAGAGTTTTTCAGGCGAGAATGTAGATGTTTAAAGCTCAAATCTGTGGTTTATTTATGAAGAGATCGCCTATTTGAACATTTGATCTGGCGTTTTCAGAGTTGTGAGATCCAGCCGATCAGCGGGCGCTCATCGCTCATTAACCCCGTAGAGAGCAGCCTTTCCTCGGCTAGTCCTTCTGACGTTTGCCGCTGGCTCTGATGTCTCTGTAGTGGTTAAACATGAGATATAATTTGTCTTGTGTAGATCTAACTGGTGATCTTTGGTCTCATGAATCTATAATTTGTTCCCTGGCAAATCTTTTTGGCTGAGGGCAGAGTGAAGTTTCATAACTTTATATATTATTTAGGCTATTTAACTTCACCGTTGTAGACTAGAACTTTGTATGTTTGACTGAATTGTTTGCTTTTTTTCTTATTGTATAGCTTCTTGTACTTTTTACTTATACTTTTATAATGGCTATAATTGATCATTAAAACTGACATTTAACAAAAGGAGACAGGGTTGTTTTTTGTCATATTTAATAATTTATTACAGTGAAGAGTACATATGCACATATTGCCTGGACCACATATTAATATGTTAAATATTTAAAAAAATGTAAACAAAAAGAGTTAGCTAGGGTTGTGTTTTATATTTTGTTTTGTTATAAATATAGGCCTGCATGCAGTGAATATAATCAAGGTGTGCGTTTCCTGAACCACATTTGTGTGGCTATTATGTTTAAGATTGAAACGAAAAGAGGCAGAGTGGTGTTTTATAACATATTTCGTTTTATTGTAGCTTAAAATATACATACAGAGTAGCAGAGGGAGCTGAGTGACGCTATCAAGAACGCTGAGTTCCATTTGCAGAATCACCAGACTTGCGTCCTTCCGTCCTGGGGAGTTCGTTCTCCTGAGTCGGACTTGGCAAGTCCGAACTTTGCGTACTTGGTATTGTGAAATGCCTAATGACAGCGCTTGTCTTCCTGTGACAAACAACCACATGCCGAGTCAAGATCTGCTGTATGTCCTCTATTGTTGTTTACTGTGTCGCTTAATTCTTCGCGCGAAAATGACATTGATCGCTACTTTGACACCACCACGCCTATAAAGTAAGGGTACTGTTAGCGGTGGAAACACAAGCCGGATCAGGGTTTACCGCCCCGAATCGTACTGGACTGAACCGCACATCTTGGTGGAAATGAGCCATTTGAGATCCTGATCTAAAGCATTTGGTAGGGAAAACTGTAATTTAAGTGTCAAGAAAATCAGGTTTGATCTCTTGCAGTCTTTCTTTCTCATCATTGTCTCTATCGTTTTGTAGGTAGCATAAGTGTGTTAAAGGTCACAATGGGAGGGTAGTAAATTCCTCACGTTTCACTGCTCACCTCAGCCCCCTTGTCTTAACTGCCCCTCATTTTATTCAATACGTCTCTTAAGATGCTGTTTACACACACACACACACACACACATACACATACACATACACATACACATACACATACACACACACACACACACACACACACACACACACACACACACACACACACACACACACACACACACACACACACACACTACTTTTACCATTCAGTCTCTCCCTCTATTACCTTCACCCTATTGACCCCAATTGTTCTAGTTTGTTGTTGGTTGTGCTTCATCAGTTAGTGCAGATATTTCTAAAAGGGGTGCTAATCAATTAAACTTTTATTAGTCAAATTAAAGTACATGTACATGATATGCTGATTATTAATTAAATACATCGCAAATATTGATTCTGACTGTTTCATAGACTCCTTTTCCATAGAACATTTTTTAGTCTTTAAATTAATTAAATTTTTAGAAGGACCCAATGATGTAGCAGATCCTAAATTTGGAAAAATTTGGAAGCATATAAACCTTGTATCCTGTATGATGAGCATCTTAGAGGCTGCTCTTGTAGTGGCTTTTTGCAGAGTGGGCTGGTTGGACCCACAACTCCTCCCAGATTTCAGTGTCTGTTTCGTGTTTGCATTCTCTGGATTCTTGTGGCAGGACGTCAGCTTTAAAAGAGGGCAAAAAAAAAAAACGTAAAGGAGGGGGGCATTCGATTGAAAGCGGACTCTCTCTGGGATTGTCTGCTTCACCCAACAAAAAACCAAGCCGAAAGCTCAGAATACCAATCTGAATGCAAGATTTTTTGGCTTTTTAAGTTTTTAACAAAAAATCCTAAAGACGATTTAGCACAGTGTTAAAAGCAAATAGACGTGTGATTATTGAGCTTGCCTAGCTTAAAGCATTTGCATTCCCATATTTGAAGAACATTTTGGGCCAAGTCTACTTTTCTACTTCTTTCTTGTTAATTAAGAGCTCAATTGTCAGACTTGTGTAGTGAATAGTTTGGTTTCATATGCAGATCATAACAAATGTAAAACTAGAGCAAGCCAAGATAACCGACAACCTCTGACCTATAACTGAGTTCATTCTTTCATCAGACCAATATGAGTGCATACCATGCTAATAGTCTGGAATTTACTGAAACGGCTGTTTTAAAAATCTCATTACAGGTATGTGACAGCTTTTCACTCAATCCGAAGGTTTAATTGGAGCTGCGGCAGGCTGTTTCTGCTAAATGTCAGGGATATTTTAGCACAGTCACACCTATAGAAATGCAGTGCTAGAGGTGTAGCCTGAACTGTATCAACGAGAGCTGGTGTTTATTGGGCTGTCAGGGTCTGCTACGTCATTTCAAGGCTGTTAAACCCCCTGTTGGGGGTACAAAAGTAGGACGTCCTCTCCTGCCATAGTTTGACTTATTTTATAATGCTAAAACAAGCTTATCCTCTGCAGTAGTACACACCATTTTGGAAACCTCTCTGTGACCCTAAACCAGGACGCAAGAACACTTCTCTGTGCTAAAAAAAAACATTAGTTTATTCCAGAATTTCAGTTTTCTTCCACCCGTTTACAAGCTATAAATAGCAACACCTCATCTGCCGCCGTCGTTCCACTCCATGGTCAGAACTGGAGCAGACGGTTTTGGGTAATGACGTGGGGCAGAGTAGGCAGAGGGAATGTTTTAGCTCTCGCATGAGCTTCAGGAATGAAAATCCAGAACTGTGGTACCAAATGTATGTTGACACTCTTTATTTCTATCATGATGACCCTGATTGTACACCCAACCTCAAATGGCATGGCCACAGTTTGTGAATTTTGCGATCTGGCAAGCTCTGATCTGATTAATTGGTTTTACGCACCTTTCGGGAGTTAGGATTTTCATTATTTTAATAAAGTACCAGGTTGATATTATGAGCAATTTTAAGGAAGAACTAATCACTGAAGTTGCCAGGTTGGTGGTGTCAAATCTTGATAGTTTTATTTGAGGTACTTAGTAGCAAAAGCCACGTTTCCACCGAAATTACCCGGAACAATTTGTCCCAGGAACTTATTTTCCCCAGACCTGTCTAAAGCACCGTGAAGATTAGGCAAATTAGCCCAGTGACGTCAGATTGCGCGCGACTTTCCAGTTCCCGCTGGATTTTGTCCTCCGCATATAAGCTTAATATAGCCTGAATCTCATCGTCTGTCCATCGGTCGTATTTTTTAAACTCCATTGTTGATTCAAATAGCAAACAACTCTTACTGCACGCAACGCAACAGACTTTTAAAAATGGTGGTTGAAATAAAATGCTACGTGGAGTCAACCAATCAGCATGTTCAGCGCCCGAGTCCCACCCCCGAATGTTCCTTTGAAAAAGCACTACCTCGCAAACAGGGAGTTTCTGAGGGGAAAACTTTTACCCGGAACTTAAATTAGACCCTGGTCCCTGCAGTTGAAACACATCGAGTACCACCCCAAATTTCCTAGTTCCTGGGAAAAGTTCCTGCAGTGGAAACGCAGCTTAATATTGTAGATATTCACAAGCAAATCTGTGTTTTGTTTTGTTTTTGCGTTCTATGTAATTCATATGAAATTGAGAAATCTAGGTATTTACGTGAAATTCTGTCGAAATCAGTTAAGCTGATACACCTCCACTAGTCAGTCACACCTCCATTTCATTCTTGGTATGAACAGATAGTAATTGTTGTTCAGTTAATATGGTCCTTCTGTATTTCACCTGAAATTGAGAAAAAAGGGAATCCACTATTTTCCTTGTAAATCTACTTCATACTTAGTTCCCAATGACCCTTTAACATTCATTCCTTCCCAGCAGTTTTTCTGTCTTCTGCCTCTGCTGTGTGGAATGTGGCAGTCAGGTGGCTGGTTTCTGGACGTTCCCACATGACGGTGACCTGAATGTGACCCTGCATAGGTTAGTGAGGTTAAAGGAGAGACCAGCACCAGTGGCCATCCATCTGATTTAATTTATATTAAACCAAACCACATATGTACATAATATTACTTTTGGTTTAATTCGGTGTATAAATGTGAACATGATAGGATTAGCAGTCTAAGACATTCAGTGCACTTTCAGTGAACCTGCATCTTCATAAATATTGGAATATAGTGCTAAAGCTGTACTGTTATCTACATTTTTTTTGTCTAAAATAATCCATATAACATCCTCTCTGCTCTCATTGTTGACTGTAAGCCTTTGGAACAGACACCAAGAGACAAAAAAAACGCAATTGGAGGGATAGTATATGAAGTGGAATCCCTGTTCTCTTGCCTTTGTCAGCCCATCTTCATCGCTGTGACTTCATTTTCCAAACAGTGCCGGTCAGAATGGCAGTGCAATGGCGCTCCACATGTGATTGCCCCGAGCTAAAGGAATGCAAGCCTGTTGCCCTAATCTGGTCCGCTTTGCTCTTGGGTTTGTGATTGCAAGAGCAAATTTATTCACTCCTCTTTTCAGGCTTAATGGATTTCGAGACAGCCATGATACAGCCGGATGATCAGTGAACATCCTGAGCACCATAAAGCTTGTTACGTCAGAGACTGAAAGCTGTTGCTCTATTCATTCTTGTCTGTATTACATATATGGTATACTACAAGTTTTACTTTTAGCAGAGTTCTGCATCGTCAACGGCTCACATTTAAATAGACCAACTGTGCTACTTTGAACAACTTTAAGTAATTTGGTCCTCAGTTGACAAAATATCTTGTTTTTTCTCTACATCTCCCTTAGGTTCTTGTTTTGCTGCTGTATATTCTGTCTTTGTATTTGTATCATCAAAAAGGAAAAGGAAGCTTACAGCTTCCTGTGTGTAACACATCTGATGAGGAAGCTCACTCTGTGCTGTTAATGCTTACACACACCATGGCATTTCCCCTAGATAGGTCAGAAATGCTTGCTTCCTTGTTTTCAAGCTTGATGTCCATCCTACAATTTAAATGTTACTTATCTAAAGTGCACAGTTGCACGCTGCCTCTTGGAGAAAAGGACTGACAGAGATTGAATTGTTGGAGGTCACAATGTTTCACTTGGTGTTTAGTAGGTGTTCTTTCTCGACTTTACTATCCTACTGTATTAGGAGGTGTATCATATGAGCTACACTCTCTAATGGTAGTTGTCTGAATCCCATCATTATGCATTTGCTTGAATTTGAACTGCTTGACACAACCGTCTCTGTAATTCAGGGTGCTTCATATTGCTAATTTTAATAGCAGGTCATATGACTAGCATACTTTGAAACGGTGCCATTTCAAATGCAAGTGATGTGTTGCCAGTAGCTTTAGCACATTTAGCCCCTTTCCTTCAGCTACATAGGAAAAGCTGTGACCGTTGAGAGCATAAAATGTAAAACCGAGAAAACAAGTTGTTGAATGTTAAACAAAGACATCAGGGTGCTCTTACTGTGCAATTCTGAATGTTTAAGTACTAACACACTACACTAATGGTGTAGAATAGTGCAGAGGTACAGTATGAGAAATGGGACTTTTACATTTAGCTAATGTTGCTTTTCCCAGTAAACTCAGCCCAATGAGCCAGCTTCTCAAACCTGTACTGTACTCCAGGTATGAAAGTGGGTCACGCCTGTCTCCACACAACTTCCTCCTGCTGTGTTGCAGACACACTGCAGGCCTGGATGTGGTCAAGTTGGTGCTGGCAAAAATTGCTTTGTGATTCACCAAATTTTCTTTAAAAACTATAAGGAATTTTAAATAAGGTGTTTGTGGGATTTCAAATATATTGATTCCCCCTGTTAAAATTAGTTGGTTATCGCAACTCTACATGAGTAATGTTATTTAATGATAATATTTATCACAATATAGTTATTTTAGCTTTAAATAAGGTTTTTATGATATCAACATTTTAGATACCATTTTCAATATCACAAAAAAATAAGTAAAAAAACTCTCAAGCTTACTGAAGGCAAGTAAAACTGATAAAATAAGAACAAAGAAACGTATTACAAACATAAGAAAACAAACTACAACAAAACAGACACAAATGAAATAGTTCTGAAAAACTTCAACCACTATAAATAAGAAATACTACATAAATTGTATAATCAAATGTATAAATAAACACTGCACAGTCTTCACTGTGTTAATTAATTATACTTTTATTCTTATTAAACTGACACAGACAGCTGCTGGCACTTTAAGACTGAATGCACAGATCCAATATACTGATTCACATTTTCTTTCGCAACTGTTAACATTCACTTAGACTTTAGTGACTAGGTTTATGAGGATACTTGCAAAGACACAAGTATGTGTATTTAATGGTTCAAGCTCAATTAGACGAAAAGAACTCAGCGGTGCATATAGCGAAATGAATTCTCTTTTGCTGCTTAAAATTGCTGCTTAAGACTGCTATTCGTAAACTTAGATACTTGTCTGTTCAGCTTTGTCTTCTTTTTCTCTTGTATCGCAGTATTATTGAGCCAGTTCTTATGTATGGTGCCATTTGCTTCTTTCACATACTAACAGTTACAAATAAGAACAAACTCTTAAAGATACTCAATTTAGCTAGTAAAATTATTGGTATTCCTACCCCCTAATCTTTTAGTGTACAGTCTACACAGGCACATAAAATCCTAAATGACCCAGAACACCCACTTTATAAATATTTAATTCCCATCCCTTCTAGCCGGAGGTATAGATTACCCATGTGTAGGAAGACCAGGTATAGTAAGAGTTTTGTTCCTGTAGTTATACAAGCTTTAAATATAAAGGAAACCAGTCTTTGATACGTCTGTTTCTGCTCTTAGTGTTTAGTTTTTTTTTTTTGTCTGTAATTGTTCTGATTGTATTATGATAAGTTGATAATTTACTTTACTATGTTATGTGTTGTGGTGTTATGTACGCATCTACGGTGGAAACAGATTTTCCTCTTGAAGACAAATAAAAGCAAACTAAACTAAACTAAAATCACTTGTTTTAAAACCGCAATGCTTGAAAGTGTATGCAAATAATGAGCTTTTGTGACCGCACAACAACGTCACATGAACGTAGCCGCAATAGAGACGATAGTCAAATTTCTACCGGTTAATTATGTCTACCGGTATATCACCACCCCTACCGTGTAGACTAAGTGGTGAGTCAGTTTGATAGAACTTTGGAGGAGGATGTGGTTGAGTTGTGCTTTGGAGCCTCTTGAAAAAGTTAGACTGATAAAAGGCCTGATTCATCCAGACGACAGACAGGTGTTCATGAGAGCTGCTTAATGCTGTGACTCACCTACACCTGCCGTGCCTTGGCTTGCACATCATGACAGGAGAGTTTGTCGCCTCTGAGTGTATGTGAATGCGGTGTAGCATATTACAGTCTGCTGGTCGTTTACTGCAAATCAAGATGAATTTAAGCTGCATTAGTCACTTGCTTTGTTTCTCTTCTTCACTCACACGAATGCACCTCCCTGATTACAGAGAGTAAAAGGCAGAGGATAAAGACACTATCCAGACTCCGCGTGCTGGCTGGATGATGCAGGTTCAACCCAGCCGAACAGCATGCTTATCTTAAGTTCTTTGAAGGAGCCATTGGTTATCAGTGTTCCCGTTCAAGGATAAAGATGGAACCTGATGTCTACCCAATGCTTTATTGTGCACCCTGTAAGATTTCATTCCCTTACACTATGCTTTGCATTTATGCAGGTATGTCTGGGAAATTAAGAAAAAGTGTCTCAATCCCTGACTGTTTCTCTGTAACTCTCGCTAACTGCTATTCCTATAAATAGCTTTGATGTGGGACAAAGGTGTCAGCAGCGCGTGATTTACATTTTGAACGGCACTTATTTACCATACTTCTGCTGAACCGTGCTCCACTCTGCTGAGCGCTCAGTGGTGGAGGTTTGTTAACGCTAGATCAATGAAAAACTGAACGTTATGTGTGCGGAAGGACCATGCATTGACCAAATGCTCACTTATGCGACCACCACTTTTGCGTTAAGTATAATTATGTCCTTAATGTGCCTTACAAAGTTTGAGAAAGGCCAGCTTGGTTATTTGTAAGTTTTTACAGCTGAAAAAAAAAATGGATCAACTTTGCAAAAACTGTGATTCTTTAACTGAAGATGTTAGGCCTTGCCACTGACTCATCCCAGCTGTGTAGGAAAGCTGTCATTACATGAAAAGGATCTAAGGAGATTACTGAGGCTTGTCAAAGGGTAGCAGATTTTCATCAATTCCTTTGTGTGATTTTAGGGATTATGAATATACACATTCAAGTCACTCTGTCAGAGAATGCCTTCCGACATGAATTAAATGGAGTAATTATTGGAACTGCGTTTCCCATGATGCAACAGACATCAATTTGAATCATCATTGTGATAAGGAATCACTTATATAATCATAAGGAATCATTTAGCAATTGTGTTTTCGGTCATCAAAGGAATCAACACTGCATATTGACTTTCATGCGGTCACACACTTGTCATCAGTTTAGATCCAGTGTCCAAGAGATGAAACGATCCACAACATGGCTGCCAGGCAGTTGCTGAGCAATATGTATCTTGTGTGGCTGTTAGGAATGCTACATTGTCAAATTAAACCTGATGCTTGCATCAACACACACCTCACCCCAGCTGAGGGGTCTCTCCTGATCCACCCCCCTCCCTTGTGCATTTGGATTCCTGTCATCTAATCAGAGACCGAAACTTGAGCCCTCTTCAACCTGTCCACTTCACTCCACCCCTCCCCACTTGTCCTCCCACCACAGCTGTTATCGCACCACCCATAATATATTTTCTCATAATTGTCATTTGCCTTTTTCTAGTTGAAGTATAGCTTTCTAAAAGATTTCCGGAGGCAAGATATTTGCATGTGTGTATCAGATGTGTCATATCGCTGCGGAGGTCGTCCTCTTCTGTGTAATTTACTCCACTGTTGATTGAAATGTGCTGCCCTTGTGTTCTCGAGAGGTGAAGTTCTCTAACTCGTGTCAGTTTTGAGAGCCTCACAAGAGTCCCATTGTTCAGATTGGAGAACAAACTCTCCTGCAAAGATATAATACATCATAGGTAGGCCAATAACTATTATGGTCTGTTCCCTAAATGTAAAATGTATTTACTGCTGGGAAACATCTGGGCAGACCTCCCTTCGAATGGTTTGAAGACGTTCAAATTGTTGGTTAACATAACGTGTTAACAAAGTGCTCTGTGATACACATGGTCAGCTTTCTCTGCAGCTGCCTGCTTATTACGAATGTATCACAACCCTTTTTGATAACAATGATAAACAAGCTTACAATGTTGATAGAATTTTTTATTCCTTGCTTTATTTATTTTTTTATTTTATTTTTTAAATTACACTAAAATGAAAATGTCATAACCCTCATGTTTTTGACATCAAATCTACTTCGACACATTTTGGTATGCCATGTCCTAATGAAATTTGAGAGGTTCTATGGATTTATATGACTTGGAATATATGGCACAAGTTGTGAGCTTCTTTTTATGGTGCTTGGGACATGTTGTTAAACTTTTTTGTTGTTTTTTTTTCATGAAATTCATACAGGTTTGTAATGATAAATCATGACCGATTTTCATTTTTGGAACTCTTTCAATTGTGATGGCCTAAGCCATTTTTGAGGCAAAGACCTGTGCATTTTGATTCATCTGTACATTCTATCAGTGTAATGAAATTATTACTTTCTGCTTTTGAGGGTCAGTCCTGACCGCTAAACTATAGGCTGGTGCAAAACTGGACCACTGGAGCCTATCACACAACACAGAGCACAATTACAAATGCAGACCATAATCTCAGAAACCCTTTTCTTTGAGTTCAGCCCTAAACACACAGGCTGTAATCTTCAAATCACTCCAAAAAGAATGGGCTTCTTAAACTCACTGGCTCCTACCACAGAATCTTCAAAAAAAAAGGCACAGTAGGAGAGCTGGTCAGATCACTGCAGTCATTATTCTTTCTCCATAAAAAGTGAGACTCTTAACAGAACACAGTCTCTGCCTTTTTACATAGAGATGAATATATATACCGAAAACCACTCTATATGCATGCTTTGACTATGTAAAACCCTTTTGAGACGGTTAGTGGAATGCAGATCACCTAGAAACAGTCTTTTTCCTCTGTGTAAGAGAATCCTGCAGGGGTTTCTGAATTTAATAAAAGCCATCACACACTAGTAACTTGTAACCACATGTGTTTTCTTCTCTCTAACCTTTCTTGGGTGATCATGGAGGACTTATTGTGCTTGAAAGCTACAGCTCAACACACTGGTCAGGGGTGACTAGTCAGGAGCCTGATACCTCTGTTGCCCCTGTCCCTGGGGGGTGGCCCTACTCTAACCAGTACCATGTGTATATGCATGGTGATATTGCCTTGACTGATTGAATGTGTGGGTGAGGGGTAGAAAGAAGGATTAGGTGCCTATCAGGTTCCTCGTGGCGTCAGCCCTGAGTCAGGCCGAAATTTCTATGGATAGGCAAAGGACAACAGAAGGTCAGGTCAGGGAACCCCATGGGCTTTCACCTCCTGCTTCAGCCAAATGGCCTTTGCTCTTTTCAGCCCATATGGAATGGCAAAAGTTTATTTCTTTGAATGGCATTTTTTGTGAGCTGATTGACATCAGTGTTTGCATATTTCGACAACCTCTGCAACTGTAGTCAGAGCTCAGATGTCCTTCATTACCCAATGTCTCAGATTAAATTCAACCTCTTGGTAGTGTCGATAGGATTTATAGTGTTAAATCTTTTAAACTGTCTAAAACGGAAATTAATGTAATACATAATCAATGCAATCCCTGTTTCTTTGTAAAGGATTGTTTCATTGGCAATCTGCTGTATTCCAGTAGCTATTTCCTGCAGCTAGTGCTTACCTCTGTTATGTGGTCACAGCTGCTTTCATTCTCAGGTGAAATCTTTATCCTAATTAGACTCACTATAGGCAGCCAAATATTGCATCATTCACTATTTCCTGTAGAGTGAGTACAATATATGGGGTAAAAGTGAACAAACAATTAATTCTGAATTCAAATGTAAGAAATGAGTTGGAGTATTATGTAAAATAATGCTGATAATAATAATATTTACTTTATACTACAGATGCATACTTTACCAGCTTTGTAGATTTATGGATAGTATAACGATAGAAGTTAAGTTGGTCGTTATGATTAAATATAAGAAAATAAAAAATGTTAGAATTCGGATGACACTACAAATTGTGACACCCCATTCAGTGCACTATATAGATAATAGGCCATGTTTGAGAGTGACAAACCTTTCCTGTTGCATCCTGTCCTAGAAACACTCAGTCATGGTCAGATGCATTTGACTTAACATTTGGATTGTCAACTGAGTTTGATAGCCAACTGATTAAACAATATCTGTTGCCAGAGATTCTTGAAAGATTTGCTCATTTTTTGCATTTTTGTGCGAGTCTTGTTTGCTCAAACCGCCGGATATGAATCTGTAACTGCACCTCAAACATTCTCACAATCATGAGTCACATCCTGTGGGAAGTATGCTGTCAATGGAGGTTGCTCCGCTATCAGATTAACCATGTTACAAGCTTTAAACTTCCCTGTGACTGTCAGCACATGAGCTGATTTAGTCCACAGCTGGCCATTTGCACCACTTCCGCAAAGGTCAGCAAGTATACTGCACAATGGCAGTAAGTGTTTGCCTAATCGCATATCCTCGAGTTTTGACGTGTACCTGGTCTTGCCACTGGTTCGTAAGGTCACATTGGGTTTGACTCACTTATTTTGGAAACGCCACACTGTGATTGCTACACAGAGGAAAATATTCTGCTGTATCATGTTGATTAGAGTTAACAGCTGGTAATGAACTGTGGTAACTGCAGTAGCACTGATGAATGATGATCATTGCTGTTAATCACCTGGTGACTTTTTCCATGGCAGCAGATCTCTTAAGGGCTTCCTGTACAGGTAAACGCTCACTATCTGCACAGCAGGTGTAATCAGGCACACTCCAGATGCATGGAAAATTGTTTATCTTTTGAAAGCTGTTAAACCTACATTACATACTCTATGCACTATTGACATTTAAATCAGCCTTTTTATAAAATGTATAAAGTTTATGTGTCATAAGGGTTTGCAAAAACAACAACATGCCAATGTCACGTCAATCGTGTGGCAACAAGCCTGACGAAAATGTGGGATTGGCTCAGACAACTCATCAGTTGACTCACACGCCTTAGGCTGTTTGAAAACTGGTGTAACATTTTGATCAATAAAATGCAATGGAATGTCTTTGTTTCGATTTGTTTTGTTTGCATCTGTAAAGATCATTGTAATATAATATGGCAAAAATGGTTGCCTAAATGTTGAGGTCTTTTTAATGTTTCATGGAAGTGTTTTTACAGGCTAAATAAATAGAATTATTTTGTAAGCACTTCCAAATGATTCTAATGTCATACCAATTCTCATAAAAAGGATGTTATAACATTATATTATATCCATGCATTTGGTCTTAATATAACAATTAACAAAAAAAAAGGAATTACTTCCTGGTCTTGACTGAAGAACTTCCGTAGCTTTAATAATTAGTTTATTTATTTAATACGCTAAAGACTACAGTGATTATTTTACATTTGATTATTCAATTTCTTGAATGATTCTGTTAAATAGATGTCACATGAAAAATTTCATTTGTTTCTTTCTTATATTGTATTTGTTCTACTGTTTGTTATTTACATCTTTGTTCTTATTTTTAATAAAAAAGATAAATTAAAAATTATATTTGATTGTTAATATAATAATTATTATTAAAAGAATCAGAGGAAAAGACGCATTGTGATGCATTGAGAATCGTTTTATAATCAAATCATTACCCTATTAAAAATCGAATTGTGAGTCATTGAAAGTGAAGATTCACACTTCAACGTATGGATCACTAAAGTCTCGACATGCAACAATAGGTTATTAGCAGATTTATCTGGAAACACCCTCAAGGAATAGCCTTGATATTTGTAGGAACTCTCCGTAAATTTGACCTCAAGTTGTCTTCACCATTAAATTTGGCTTATTTGCCTTGCGATGAGTGGCTGGCTATAAATATGATTTGTTTTGCCTGTCTTAGTTCAACTCAGAATACCCGTAAGCATGTGATTTTGCACTGATCCAGAAGGCCTCAATGAAATAAGGCTCTATTTGTACCCTTCTGATGTTTTCACTTGTTTTTCAGGTCCCTTGTTTTTGTGACCCCTCATAAACTCTTGCCACTGACGTAATCATTCTGTTATGGAAGCCTGGAGGAGTGGAGTTTTCATTATTTGGAAACTGCCTCTTTCCTGCTGCAGGTGAATTAACGAATCAGACCTCCATCCATAAAAGCCTTTTATTTCATAGAATGTTCCATTATGTGCAGTTGTGCACATATTCCATAGAACTCTTCACTGTGTGCACTTCAACAGAATATCACAGAGCATGTCTTTCACTGCACCTCCTTACATGTGCAATGTTTACTCATGCTTCTGGAAGGTGGTACACGTCAAACACTATGCAAACTGTCATGCAAGCAGCTATGCAGAACTGCAGTGTAAAGGTGGCTAAACTGCTTACTCTGGGTCAGCGGTGGCACATACGCAGATTTGAATGTTTCTGTGTGATTTTGTCAAAGGTTTAATTGACATGGCCGAATCATTGTCATTTAGGAATGAGATTGTGAATCAAGATTATGATTTTTTTTTTTTTTTTAAACAGTTAATTGTGCAGCTCTAGTTAGAACTAATGAAAGAATCTTTATTTTACTTGTCAATAATGGCTCTTCGCACAGGCCCTCGTAAAGCTAATTGCTCAAGATCAGCTCCATTAAAATTGCAGGCTTTTCACCATTCATGAAAGCTTGCAGGTGATCCAGCCTCTTTCAGGGACATTGTTATAGAGAGCAAAGGTGTATATTAGTGTCAGTGCCACAGGCAGACAAGAATTGTGCCTGTACTTGTCCTTTCTCCCTTTCGTCTACAAATAGCCTGCTCCTCATAAAAGTTCCTCACCACTATTAACTTTGTTCGCCACCTCCCACAGCTAAAAACTCAAGTCTTTTGAACACCCCCTCCTCATCTTTTCATATCTTAAGTGGATGATTTGAAACAGACCGCGTGTTACTGGAGTTCACTCCGAGGTGACTGCAAAGGTTTGTGATAATGAGACTATCATGCTGGGAAAGGTTGTGAGATCTTTGATATATAATAATCATAATGCCGAGGCTTTAGATTATAGTATGGGGTATTCATATCTCTATTTTGAATGTTGTTTTGCATTCATTAGCTTCTCTTAAAGGAGGCAGCTGTGGAATGAGACATTATTAGTTGTAAGTAGATATTCCTCATAGATTAAATATCCTCATCAGCTGGGAGGTAAGAAGACTTTGTGGAAGTGCGACCAGCACCCTTGTTTCAAAAAATCATATTAAATGCAGCATTGTGTTGTCATGGTCCAAATGACTTTTGCACAATTTTCCACAGGATTTGATTTTATGCCACAAGTCATCCCAACATGACTCTTACGTTACTTCTTGTTTCATGCCACAATACTCACTTAGAGACAATTACCAAGTAACATCTGTTATTGATGTAGACAAATGCATACTCCTGATGAATGGTCCCAAGATCTTATGCATTCCTCCTCCTTAACCCTAGGAATTCACACCCAAGTTTTATGACCGTACGGTGCTATTATTAAATATGGCTGTCATAAAATGACTATGAATTCCTGACCATTCTTTTTGGACAATGTAAAAGACTCCTGCGATGTCATGAGGGATTATTCAAAAGCATCAGTCATTCTCAGTGTAGGTCATCCTTTCACATTTTATGTAGTGTGAAATTACCCAGTCAGTTTTAGCATTTGTATTACTATTCAATATATACTATAATATTTGTATACTATTCAAATGGCTGATTTCAGACCTTCTCATTTGTCAATTCCTGTTCCTTTGTTCTGTAAGGCTGGCCTCTTCTAGGCAGTTCTCATATCCATTCTCATGGTCGCCTTTCCTCCTTTCACCATTACTTTGGCCATTTAAATCCATTTTTAATGGGAAGTAAACCCAAATGTTACGTAATAATATGGTTTGCTGAAAATGTATCCGTTTTCTTAACAGTTTTGTCTTGTGTGTTGTCTTTGTGTATAATTTGGTGAGTTTGCAGTGCTTTGGGAGAAATGTGAAATTATTTGTCTTTTCATTATCTGAAAGCCAGATAAGATAAATTTTCATATGACTTGGATAGTCAGCATGTGAATGAAACCTGTAGGCTGCAGCGATGATAGTCCTATAGGCATCCTCGCCCTACAGCAGGAAATAAATCCACTTAAGACCCCTAAACCTGTCTCATGTTTGACAATTCTCACAGTAAATTTTGAGTTTCTCACATGTCTTAGCTTGTCCATCCATGATCCAACCAACTAATTCAAGCTATTTTAAGATAAGCGATACAATGCATAAACTCAACTGTTCTCTTTTTAATGGATTTTATAATGTGTGCCGTGATACTCTGTCTCCAAAAAGGATGAGGTCACTCAAATTGCATACATAAAGTCAAAAAGATTTTGCAAACACACCCATGTCTAAACTAAATACACAATTATACTGATTCCGAATTTCCAACAGGTGTGTGGCATGGTGTTCCGCATCTTTCAGGCTGTTGGGAAGTTGGCACACACTAACACCTGTTCCTATTTGGGATATGATTTCTATCTTCACATTTTACAGAGTGTGCATACTAAGCTATGCCACCTTTTATTTAAGGGCCATTTAAATAAGAACAGAACACCATGGTGTGCCCTTGACAAAGTGCCTGCCCTGCCTTTGACAATGGGACATTAGGTGGAAAGAATGAGGGTGAGAGATGAGTTATTGCAGGGGATTTTTCAAGCTCCTATGTACACAAGCTGTTGCTCAATGGCTTGCTGTCATCGGGTGAGGCGATCATGTCCAACTTGTGCTATGAGTTTCAGTGTATTTGCTCAGCTCCTCTAATGTTTGCCATGTCAAATCTGTAAAATGTATTTTTGTTGCTGGTCATAATTTTCCGCTCTAGGATCAAGGGATGCTGTAGAAACTGGGTTAGTGTGCTGCATTAACAGTCACTTGGCTATGGGGGTAGAATTGTTCCTTTTATTTCAAATAAATAGATTATGATAAATAAATGTAAATAGATTGACAAAAATTAAACATATTCACAAATAAATTGAAAGAGATTGACAAAAATAAATGATTGGTTGTAGCGAGAACATGCTACGTTTGGTCCGCGCCGTGTGGCTGTTATCCGATTGGACTGTGAGTAGCCGGTGGGTGGAGTCCACCTATTTGTGGATTTGTCTGCATGTAGTCTGCTCGAAATCCACAAATGCGTGCAGTGATCCAGAAATGCACAAGAAGCCATCCACAAATGTACAGGAAGTGATTCACAAATGATTGCCAGGCAGAGTTGTGTTTGTGACATAAAACATATTTGTGATATTTGTAAATGTTTTATTTATTTATTTATTTATATATGAGATACAAATCTAATTTTATTTATTTGTGAATTTAATTCATTTTTGTGAAACTCCTAACATATATTTGCGGATCTTGTTGTATTTGTGAATGTTTATTTTTTTGTGAATTTCTTTACATTTATTTGTGGATCATAATCTATTTATTTGGAATAAAAGAACGATTCTAACCCCATACTTGGCGGTTAGGAATGCTCATATGGAATAGTTTAACCGTAGCCAGAATGTAACAGGAGCATGTTACAGTGGTCCAAACCAAATCTTCTGCTAAAGATCTTCAAATTTGGGCCTGCTGCTGCTTATTGGATATCATCCGATGATGTTATGCATTAGAGACTGACCCAGTGCTGAAATGTGTGGGTACTGGTTTGCTTCATTAAATGTCAAATTAGCTTTACTTCTTAATTTGGTGACTATCATGTAACAAACTTTAAACTGTGCAATATGTAGGCCAAAAAAAGGAAAAAAGTCCTCATAAAAAAGCAGAGAAAACTGTTCCAAGTTGAATGTTATTACGCCCTCTCTTTCTGACTCAAGACCTCATTTGCTTGGTCTGTATTAAATGTGTAGCAGCTGCAGCATTTAAAGTGCAGAGGATGCTATGCACTAAAGCTTTTTTCCCCATCTTGCAGTGCATATAATCCCTGTGTAATTGAGGGGGCGCGTGTGTTGTGCTGTAGAGAGGCTCTTGAGAGTGTGGAGGTGTACAGAGCGAAGTACAAAGCCAGGACCTACTTTATCCTTTTATATCTTCCTTGGGGTTGGTGGGCATTATGACTGGCTCTATGGACTGTCTAGGTTGTGAGCTTTAAGTGTGAGTGGGCCTCACATTTGACAGCAAGGACATATGGTATGTAATGAAGTCTGAAGTGTCTATAACCAGTTGAATTTGGCACTGTTCTCAGTTCTTTTTAGATTATTTCCTGTGAAGGAGTTAAATTGGAGCAAATATCTTAAAAGCAAAAATTCCCCCCAAAAATGAAAATCCTGTTTTCATTTATTCACCTTCATGTACCTTCATGTTGTTCCAAAACTGTTTTTGTCCATACATTGAAAGTTAGTGGATCTAAAACATCATTGGTCCCCATTGGCTTGAATTGTATGGACAAAAAAAAACAAAATTCAAACGTTATTTAAAATATCTCCTTTTCTGTTCTGTAAAAGAAAGTCATACAGGTTTGAAACAACAAAAGAGTAAGTGATAATTTTTGAGTGAACTATCCCTTTAATTTATTGTTCAATATTTTGATTTATAACAATCAATTGTGCTTTGCAGAATAGTCATGAATGTCACTGTAACCTGCATATTTAGAGTATTTTCCTGTCTAGCCTTGGATTATTCTGAATTGCTTATTTCTGAACAGGGATTTCTTGAGCAACAGTCATCAACATACCAGCCTGTCCAAGAACACCATTTTGGTCATTATAGCGGCATTCTGAAAACTTGAATATATCTTTTAAGGTGATTTGTTTCATTAGTACTGCATGACAAGTGGACCATTGTCACATAAATGGATTGTTTGTCTCTAGTCAATTTGTGACAAATAAAAAATAAGCCTTTATAGTGATTAAAAGCAGATTTATAATGGATCATAGAGGCTGGAGTTAAATATGCAGATAAGCCAACGCATTCCAAAGCGATCATAGGATTATGGGATTTGAAATGTCTCTGAAGTTCCGGAAATTTTATTTGACTAATTATTGTAGAAATGCAGACGTATGACCTAATATCTTAGTGTTCCCATGTATCACAACTTTACTGACTTGTTAACGATATATTTTAATGTGTATGGTCTAGTTGTGGTGTGATCCGCCCAGTCACCCAACTTTTTATGTTGTGATTTATTAGCAGTGTCACACCAAACATTTTGACCGAGTGAAACATTGAGCTTACAAACTTCAGGAAAAATTGAGACTGTCACTCCAAACTCCCTTCGACATTCACACCATGCACCCCTGCCTAAAGCCTGGTTTTATTTCAATGGAAGATAGATTGGGCCGTGGGGAATGGGAGGGGAATGAGTCCAGAAATCAAGAAGGACTGTTGTTGTAGCAGACGACATGCAGGTTTTCAGTAAATGTCTGGTCTGCCTGCAGAACAATGGTGCCTGTCTCTGGGTGACACTAGACTGCTGTGTGCTTGGCTCTGACGGAGAGCACATCACCTCCTGACCTCACAGCCCAACGCCCGTGACAGGCAGCAAGATGCACTGAAGATGTGCCTTGTCGTTCTGACCCACATAGTGGGCCACACAGCGCTCAGGGACACGTGGATTTGGTTCAAAGCGAGACCATGAAAGGGCCTTATTTTAGCTTACACTGCTGTTCTCCTTGACTTGATTTGGCTCTGTCTCTCTTTCTTTTTTTTTTCTTTAGCATTCCTTTTTCCCCCTGTATTGTTCTCTGTTTATTTATAGCTTCAGTTATACACTGAGCTAGTTTAGTCTTACTTTTTTGTATGTTAGATGAGGCCAAGGTTGTACTGGATGTTGGGAATCCATCCTGCATCGTATTGGCTGAGCTTCCACCTTTAGAGTCAGAATGTTAGTGCTCTGCTCATAAAGATGCTTTCTTTAAAGCAGATGACAATCTGTATTTGCATTTTATTATGGAGAAAAGCCATTATTGACTTGGTCTGTGCCCAATGCTAATTAATTTAGAGAATAGAAGCACTTAAAAGGTGAATAGCATCATATCAGTTAGAGAACCAATCCATGTTACTTACTGGCTCCCAAACAATGAGCCTAATAAATGATTCATTGGGAAAATTATTATGTAAATGTTTCTGAGACAACTTAGCAAGTTGGTTGAGTCCTTAAAGGAACACGCTGACTTTTGGGGACTTTAGCTTATTCACCGTATCTCCCAGAGTTAGATAAGGCCATATATACCATTCTCATCTCCGTGCCTGCCATAACTCTGTGTGTCGCACCCACCGCTAACCTAGCTTAGCACAAAGACTGGAGGTAAACGGCTCCATCTAGCGTACTGCTCAGTAAGTGACAAAATGACGGCAACATTACGACGCAATGATATCGCAAGGCTAGCGGTGAGTGCGTCAGACAGAGTTATGGCATGCACGGAGATGAGAATGGTATGTATGGATCTAACTCTGGGGGATACGGTGAATAAGCTAAAGTCACAAAAAGTCGGCGTGTTCCTTTAAAGACTCATGAAAAACATTTTCGCTGTTTCAACTTAACTTCAAGTTTACATTGGTAACAAACATAACTCTAACTAATGCCGAGTTCACACTGCCCGATTTTGACTCGCCAACAAGTAAATCACCGACAGCTGGCACAATTTTATTAAGAAATATAAGTATAGGCTACCGTAGCCTACAATAGCCTATCAGTAACGCTACCACATAATTGGGACAATCATCAAAGCGTGATATAATATAGCAGGCAGAGGAAATTAAAAATTCCATATTTTCATTTATTATGAGTTGTATTTCATTTATTTATTATTTATTAATTTATAACACTTTGTTAAAACTGTAGAAGGTGAGCCGGGGAAAAAGGTGGATGCACCTAAATTTTGTGCTGGTGCACCTAAATAAAAAAGTTAGGCGCACCAGTGCAACCAAGGTTAGTGTGGAGCCCTGCTTGTGTCTCTCCAACCATTTCCTCCTCCATAATCTTATTTTCTTTTTCTCCTTTTCGCTGCAAATCAGCGCACAGACAATTTGTATCGCAAGCTTTCTGCAGTCTATATTTTTAATAACAATTCCAGTCTCGCGTGAGAACTCCAGTCTGACCCACACGTAATCTTGTGTTGTTTCCTTGTCACTTCTTGTGTGTGTTTGGTTGTGGAAACGTAGTTTGCGGACGGGACAGAGTTGTCGGCGATTCTTCCTCTTGTACAGTCATGCAGTGTGAAACCCTGTCACTGATCCATTGTGCAGTGTGAACACAGCAGCAACTGAATTCTTGCCCAGATAGTCATGCAGTGTGAAAAGAGCAGTGAGCCGATGAGTTTTAAAAATTGTGTAAGACAACTGAAATGTTCATTATAAGATAATAGAATTATAAACCTCAAACCTACCCACCAAATCACCCTGGGGGTGAGCTGCAGTTCCCAACAATTAGGTCATACTGAACACATGGTGCTGGTTCTAAACAGTCTGTTATGTGCTGATTGATGGCAAACCTTTGGGTTTGAGAGAAAAAAAAATGAAGTTTTATTTTTTCTTCCCTAATTGGGGTCCCACATTCACTGCCTGTTTTAGATCTAGATGAATCTGTCTCGGTTTTTGCAGTAAGTTTAGTGCTGTTTGAAGGAACAACTGTTCATTCTTATTCAAAGCAGATGCCTGACTGTTGCACTTTTCCTTTTTCATTTCCTCTCTCATTTCTCTTCTCTGTAAACCCCTCAAGACCTCTGTGGCTTGACGACTCGATCGGCACTGAGACTCCATAGGAGGTTATCAGAAATGCTGCTTACAGGGCAAAGAAATCACTGCAGAGCACAAGCAGCACTGCTGTGCTTCTTTTACCCATTCTATATAACCCTTAGAATTAAAGTCTTTTTTGTGGCTTTTAAAGCTTCAATTTTTAAGTAACCTTGACTCATGATTGGCTAACCTCCAGGAAAGTTCATGCTGTTGTTCTTAAGGACTGGTTAAGTTGCTGAATACTGAATGGCTATTGATATTTAGATATGAGATATGATTGCCTGTATCTAAATAATTAGCCCTTCAGTATTTAGGTAATGTGCTCATGATTTCCATGATGGTGTCTGAATAACCAATATTTGCATCGGGGATCAAATGAAGATCCATCGCTATGCTCCTCACAGAATCCAGAAAATCCTGTTTTGTCCCCTTTAACACCCCCTTGTGTTTCTCAGAGTATAGGTCAAAAGTGAGAACATTTTCTGCAACACACTTTGTATGAAGTGAAGTATGATTTCAAGCAAACAGTAGGGAATGCGCAGAGGCGTCCTAAATGGTTATCTTTGGTTAATGAGAAGGCATGAGCTGCCTCAGTTGGGAAATTTGAACCGATGACCCGGACTTCATGTGACCAGAATGAGAGATCCAGTAAACATTTTCATCTCGTAAACAAATCGGCAACATCTTTTGTCTTTTTTTTAAGTAGGGAGAGATTTAATACTTGCAAAACAAGCAACGCTTTATTATTGGATTGTTGCCTTCAGAAACTTTTCTTCTATTATTAGATATTTTTCTTAAATGGTTGCAACAGACAGAACTGTGATTTCTGCTTTAATGGATTTTTATGCGTCTTTGAACCTGCAGACGGAAAACAGGGCATTCACTGATTCAGATGTCAAATGAAAGTCTTATGATGTTTACAATGGTTTGCAACAGCGAGAGTGCAGCAGTCATTAGAGAAGTAATTGGCTGAGCCTGTGTAACTGTGGGGATTTTTAAACCCATGATCAGTCGTCCGTTTGGCTCTGAAGCACCCAGAAGGCTCCATGTTGAACCACTGTCCCTTTTATCAAGGCAACATGCAAAACAAAGACGGTGCATATGTGCCTAGTGGATGTGGTTCATACTTGTTTTGATGTATTAAACTCCTGTCATGGCCATTACTAAGTGCTGCTGGGAAATGGAGCACAGGCTTTCAGGCAGTCATGTGATGGAGTCTGTCCATCAGCCGGGTTGCTCATACAGTTATCAAGCACATCATAGCAGCTAAGCTGATTATTCCTTCATTCAGTCCATGCACAATTTATAGACCCAGATTTTTAACCTCTTTGAGGTGCAGAGCATATAGTGTTGTCATTTCCTCTCATCTGTCTTTCTTGGTGTATTTGGGTAGTAGATTTGGTTTGGTATTTTATATCCACTATTTACTAGATGCCCAGCACATTACGTCGAGCAGGGGAGGGGTGGTGGATGTTATTTTTAGAATCACTGTTTGACTGGCGCCTGTGTTTGTGAAATATGAATCCTGTAGAGATTGCAGGGAATGAGGTCCCCCTGGAGGACAGAATCTTTGTCTTTCCATTAACTCCGACTAAGTGCTCTGCATGCCCACAATCACTTCAGGAACACCAGTGAATAATGAAGCTTGACTCCTTAGTGATTGCTAGAGTAAGGCCTCAAAATACTCTATGCAAGTATGCGGATGCTTGGCAAACACATTGCATGTACACATGCATACTTAACATTATATCCTGCATTACTGTGGTGGTAACAGAACTCGATTTCAAATGACATGCAATTAAATCAGCGTTTGTTATAATGCTGAATGTTTAAATAATTCTCATTAAACTAGGGCTCTTCAACCTTTTTCAGGCTACTGACCCCTTGGTCAAAGAAACTAAGCTGAGATATTGTTACATATTAAATAAAACTGAGTTTTGCATTTGAGTTGGCAGGACTCAAATAAACCAGTTACATCAAATTCAACTTTCAGTAATATTTGAGTGTAATTAATTTAATTTAGTTCATTTTACTGTTCAGTTTTACAGTATATCATATTAATGTATTCACATAGTTTATAATGATACCCTATAAATAATTGGTCATGAACAGATCCATTTTACTCTATACTTTTTAATATAGCTATGGTTAAGGTTAATTGAATATTGTATTCTCTGAAACATTTTGAAATGCAGCTTCTTTTCCTTCTCTAGAGTATGTTGTCCCTTGTTCTCAGTACCAATTTTCTACCACCTTAAATCCTCACACATCAATACAAAAAGCACACACTTGCTCACTTTGCAGTGCATCTGGCCCGAATGCAAAACAAGAGGCCCAAAACAAGGTTCTTCAGCTTCTATCCCATTATTGTGGAAAAGTACTGTCACAGATATGGATTTGTGTTCCTAGAAACCAAGGCCTGGAGCCAGTTTTTTTCCCCCCTTCGTTCTTTTTTTGGCATGAGATTGGACAGATGTGACATATTACAGTGCAAGCGTAACCAAGGATGTGGTCTTCACTTTGTGCTGTTAGCATACTCTGAATAAGGATTAGCTGTTTTATATGAACATGAAATAGAGAAATGGATGAGAGAGGCATATGAAAGGCAGCTGTTTGTTCTGTAAACTGTTTGGGAAGTTCCCCTGCTGAAGTGAACTTTAGCGTGGACCGTCAGGCTTTGTTTTAAGAGATGCGTTTGCAGCCTGATGTGAATCATTAGATCTGTAGCCTGGCAGACACACAGGGCTCAACAGCTGTCTGCACTCAGAGGCCTAACACTTCCTCCTATGGCAGTGAAAATGAGCTTATGGGGGCTGTACGTTTTGCCAGAGCCAGGTTACAACAAATCCCTTCAGTTAAGAAAACCCTTAATGATAATACCCGTGCAACTAGAACTAATACTTTTCTTAACTCAAGTGGGTTTTTTTTGCATTTGGGCTGCAAATTCATTCTGCAAAGTAGTATTCTACCAAAAACTTTCAGAGTTCTTCTTGTAATACAATTGTCTAGCTCTGGTTTCATACAAAAAGAGTAAAAAATGCTTTACTCTTTTCACCATGATTTTGACCGCTGCAAAGTATGCCAATTTTGTTTGCCTTTAGACACCTAGTGGGACACTCTTTCAGATAGTTCAAAGTGCTTCCTCAATTTATAAAGTTCTTCCTTTTCTCTCACAATTGCTCATACCATCATACCATAACCCAGGAGGTTACTCTGTAAATAATAACTTTGACAGATTGGGTTGTAGGCTAAATCATTGATATTTTATTCAAAAAAATTAATTAATAAAAACAATAGGCTTACAGTATTTATTTGACTAATTTTGAACATTTCTTTATTTTTAGTTGATTGATATATATACACTCACCTAAAGGATTATTAGGAACACCTGTTCAATTTCTCATTAATGCAATTATCTAATCAACCAATCACATGGCAGTTGCTTCAATGCATTTAAGGGTGTGGTCCTGGTCAAGACAACCTCCTGAACTCCAAACTGAATGTCAGAATGGGAAAGAAAGGTGATTTAAGCAATTTTGAGCGTGGCATGGTTGTTGGTGCCAGACGGGCCGGTCTGAGTATTTCACAATCTGCTCAGTTACTGGGATTTTCACGCACAGCCATTTCTAGAGTTTACAAAGAATGGTGTGAAAAGGGAAAAACATCCAGTATGCGGCAGTCCTGTGGGTGAAAATGCCTTGTTGATGCTAGAGGTCAGAGGAGAATGGGCCGACTAATTCAAGCTGATAGAAGAGCAACTTTGACTGAAATAACCACTCGTTACAACCGAGGTATGCAGCAAAGCATTTGTGAAGCCACAACACGCACAACCTTGAGGCGGATGGGCTACAACAGCAGAAGACCCCACCGGGTACCACTCATCTCCACTACAAATAGGAAAAAGAGGCTACAATTTGCACGGGCTCACCAAAATTGGACAGTTGAAGACTGGAAAAATGTTGCCTGGTCTGATGAGTCTTGATTTCTGTTGAGACATTCAGATGGTAGAGTCAGAATTTGGCGTAAACAGAATGAGAACATGGATCCATCATGCCTTGTTACCACTGTGCAGGCTGGTGGTGGTGGTGTAATGGTGTGGGGGATGTTTTCTTGGCACACTTTAGGCCCCTTAGTGCCAATTGGGCATCGTTTAAATGCCACGGCCTACCTGAGCATTGTTTCTGACCATGTCCATCCCTTTATGACCACCATGTACCCATCCTCTGATGGCTACTTCCAGCAGGATAATGCACCATGTCACAAAGCTCGAATCATTTCAAATTGGTTTCTTGAACTTGACAATGAGTTCACTGTACTAAAATGGCCCCCACAGTCACCAGATCTCAACCCAATAGAGCATCTTTGGGATGTGGTGGAACGGGAGCTTCGTGCCCTGGATGTGCATCCCACAAATCTCCATCAACTGCAAGATGCTATCCTATCAATATGGACCAACATTTCTAAAGAATACTTTCAGCACCTTGTTGAATCAATGCCACGTAGAATTAAGGCAGTTCTGAAGGCGAAACGGGGTCAAACACAGTATTAGTATGGTGTTCCTAATAATCCTTTAGGTGAGTGTATATCAACTAAAAATAAAGAAATGTTCAAAATTTTGGCTGCAAATTTTCGTTATTTAAGTAGGTTTATTTAACTATATGCATTTCTTTTTAATGTGGCATTGACAGAAAGAAATGACAACGCATTTGAATCTGTAAAATGACAGAATTTTTTCAGTTCACACAACCTCTAATTGGACCCAAGCATCTCCTGACCCGTTGCGCACATGGTAACCATCCCAAAGTTCAGGAGCCTCTAGTTTTATCTGTAACAGTTGAGGTGCACCGTTTGCTGAAGCCAACTCTTATCTTTCAGAGCTTTGATCTACCGTTTGCTCCATTCCCCACTGGCATTGCCTACGAGAATGCTATGCAACCTGCTAGCATGAGTCATGCCAATCCGTTTTATTTGCCTTTTTACAAATGCAAATCTCAGGGGTTATTCAAGTGCGCAGTTATTTAGAGACAACTCTCACAGCTGCCTCTTTCTCAACCTCAGATTTGATCCACTGATTGAAATGACATTCGATTTGCTCTTACTACATATTTAGTCCAGCTCTGTGATGTGGTCGAAGCTCCTTTGATCCAGTTCCCGCCACATCCATGTGCTTCTTATTGCACCTTGTTGTGCACCCACAAAACCTCCGGGAAAACGCTGTCAGGTGAAAGACTGCTTGGCGGGCCAAACACTGTCCCAATGGCCATTACTTTGAACAAATAGCATTGCAGTAGAAAAAAGGAAAGAAAAAAAAACTTTAGAGGAAAACAGAGCAAGCTCTGTGTTAATTCAATTTCAAGCGTTGGCATTGTATCCATTATCATTATTGTATTAGCATTAGGCTTATTTTCTCAGAAAAGATCAGGGGTGAGTTTTGTAGAAAGGCTCACTGCTATATCTGGTTACTGCAGTATGTTCTGTGTTGTTTACAGACAGGGGGGGCACCACAGCTGCGTTTATCTCCATGCCAGGCCAGAGGTGTAGATTTTTATGTGTGCGACAGTCAAGTAAACAGCTGATTGTTCACTGAACTGTCTGTGCACAAGGTCACGTGACTGGCTAAGCAGAACTAGAGATAAAAGCTGACCTGTTTGCCTGTGAGTTAGTTATTAGATAAGAAGGTCTCTTTTACGCCCACATACCCTACTGTTCAAAAGTTTAAAAGAATATTGTTTTTAAACAAAATTAATGCTTCTTTTTACAAAGGCAGCATTTAATCAAAATGGAGTCAAAAACATTTACTTATGTTTCAAATTATTATTGAAATTGCTGTTTTATAATTCAAAGGCCCGTGTATATATATATATATACAGGGAGTGCAGAATTATTAGGCAAATGAGTATTTTGACCACATCATCCTCGTTATGCATGTTGTCTTACTCCAAGCTGTATAGGCTGGAAAGCCTACTACCAATTAAGCATATTAGGTGATGTGCATCTCTGTAATGAGAAGGGGTGTGGTCTAATGACATCAACACCCTATATCAGGTGTGCATAATTATTAGGCAACTTCCTTTCCTTTGGCAAAATGGGTCAAAAGAAGGACTTGACAGGCTCAGAAAAGTCAAAAATAGTGAGATATATTGCAGAGGGATGCAGCAGTCTTAAAATAGCCAAGCTTCTGAAGCGTGATCATCGAACAATCAAGCGTTTCATTCAAAATAGTCAACAGGGTCGCAAAAAGCGTGTGGAAAAACCAAGGCGCAAAATAACTGCCCGTGAACTGAGAAAAGTCAAGCGTGCAGCTGCCAAGATGCCACTTGCCACCAGTTTGGCCATATTTCAGAGCTGCAACATCACTGGAGTGCCCAAAAGCACAAGGTGTGCAATACTCAGAGACATGGCCAAGGTAAGAAAGGCAGAAAGTCGACCACCACTGAACAAGACACACAAGCTGAAACGTCAAGACTGGGCCAAGAAATATCTCAAGACTGATTTTTCTAAGGTTTTATGGACTGATGAAATGAGAGTGAGTCTTGATGGGCCAGATGGATGGGCCCGTGGCTGGATTGGTAAAGGGCAGAGAGCTCCAGTCCGACTCAGACGCCAGCAAGGTGGAGGTGGAGTACTGGTTTGGGCTGGTATCATCAAAGATGAGCTTGTGGGGCCTTTTCGGGTTGAGGATGGAGTCAAGCTCAACTCCCAGTCCTACTGCCAGTTTCTGGAAGACACCTTCTTCAGGCAGTGGTACAGGAAGAAGTCTGCATCCTTCAAGAAAAACATGATTTTCATGCAGGACAATGCTCCATCACACGCGTCCAAGTACTCCACAGCGTGGCTGGCAAGAAAGGGTATAAAAGAAGAAAATCTAATGATATGGCCTCCTTGTTCACCTGATCTGAACCCCATTGAGAACCTGTGGTCCATCATCAAATGTGCGATTTACAAGGAGGGAAAACAGTACACCTCTCTGAACAGTGTCTGGGAGGCTGTGGTTGCTGCTGCACGCAATGTTGATGGTGAACAGATCAAAACACTGACAGAATCCATGGATGGCAGGCTTTTGAGTGTCCTTGCAAAGAAAGGTGGCTATATTAGTCACTGATTTGTTTTTGTTTGGTTTTTGAATGTCAGAAATGTATATTTGTGAATGTTGAGATGTTATATTGGTTTCACTGGTAAAAATAAATAATTGAAATGGGTATAAATTTGTTTTTTGTTAAGTTGCCTAATAATTATGCACAGTAATAGTCACCTGCACACACAGATATCCCCCTAAAATAGCTAAAACTAAAAACTACTTAAAATATTGATACAAAAATATTCAGCTTTGATATTAATGAGTTTTTTGTGTTCATTGAGAACATGGTTGTTGTTCAATAATAAAATTAATCCTCAAAAATACAACTTGCCTAATAATTCTGCACTCCCTGTATAAGCCCTTGCAAATATATATATATATATATATATATATATATATATATATATTTATATATTTATATTTGCAAGGGCTTCCTTGTCTAATTTGGCTGTTTATATAGTAGCCTACAGTATGTTGTCTGTTTAAGCTGTGTTTACTCCTGTTACCAAAACCTCAATTATTTGCATCACATGATTGAGAAGAGCACAAGCACCTGTGTTTTTATTTTGAGAAACCGGGTGCTAAAATTGATGCTTGTGGTTTGCCAAGACAAGCGTGCATGAGGTGCCAAAATTAAACGCATCACTTCCTTCTCTCTCTCTCTCTCTCTCTCTCTCTCTCTCTCTCTCTCTCTCTCTCTCTCTCTCTCTCTCTCTCTCTCTCTCTTTCTCTCTCTCTCTCACACACACACTCACCCACTCACTCACACTTGTTTATCCTTCCTGTGTCTTATCAGCAAAACCTCCATTTAAGTCGCAATCATTGAGTCTTTTTCCATTTTATTCACTCCAGACAAGAAGAGAGGCTAGCAAAGCTGCAACCCCCTCCTGCCTGCAGAAGACCTCTTCCTTTGTCCTCCATTATCAGCCATTATTAGATTAACTACCGACCCAGTGAGACCCAGTGGTCTCTGTTGGCAGAGAGCAGACTCCGATCACCACTCCCTTAAAGTTTGGCCTTTGAATGTGATCTATGGGCCCAAAATCATTCAATATGCAAGTACATGAATGCTTCCAAGCTCAGTGGCTGGGCATTAGCATGAACTGTCTTCTGCAGTCATTTTTCTCTTTCAAGTCAACTGCTGCCATGGTGGAGTGAAAGTTTGTAGAGAATGTTTAGTTAAAGTCAGTTAAACTGTCGGCATGTATATAGCTAACTGCTTGAATACCACTACAGGATGCAGGTACTGAGTCACTCCATCTAGTTTCCTTTATAATGTCATTGCGCTCACCCCAGTCAATAATGTTTACACTTTTATTCCCATATCTGTGGCTGTATCCCCTTTGTTTCTCTCTCTCTGCTACCTCTTTTCCACCAGAATGGTTTGCGTTCCGGAGCCAGATCCCGTTCTTGGCCATTTCTTAGCTAGACGCACTAGAGCCTGTTGTGAACCGGCTGCGTTTTTTTTCTGCAAACTAGAAAATGGATGGTGACTTTATGCTGCTAAGTGTTGTTTACCTAACTATAACCAGTGTGAAAACAAACTCTTTGCATCTTGGTGTTTGTGCAGGCAGTGCAGCATTTATGTTTTGCTTTTCACAGTACCGGGAGTGATTCTAGTGTACCTGAAGCTCTCATATAAGCTGCCGGTACTGCCAGTGCCAGCAAAGAGCAACATTATTACATTTCTCAACAAGACCGCCATAGACGGCATCATCATTTCTCCGCCCAATTCCCTGACTACATTCAAGAGCACCAGATTTGAAATGCGTGGAACGGTTCAAGAATTGGGACTTGTCTGGAATTCGCACACAAACCATGTTGATGGAAAAGCGCTATGTGTCTCTAAATTCTCTCTACTGTCCTTTGGGATTAGTGGTACTTAATGGATTGCAGATGCTTGCTGCTAGTGCGGTTGTTAGTGCATTTGGGAAGCGAATGAGTGTGTCTGCATTAATGTGGAGAAAGAATGCCACTGTCAGCATTCTAGAATGGTGGCACATCAGTGACACCAAATAGACTGGTTGCAAATAGCCAGGAAATCTATAGGTGTCCTCATGCACTGTACTTTTATGTATAGCTTTTATAAGATGCATGTTGCAATTTGCCACCAGATATGCAGGGCGACTCTTTCACAGAATGGAATTAGTGCTGACGTAATGCACATGATTTAAGCCCTGGGGTTGTGTAAAAGTAGGCCACAGAAAAGTAGCCTTTTTCCACAAAGTGCCACTGGATTAATTCATCACTGCCGGTTGCCGGAGCAATCATAATAATGATTAATGATTGGGCTTGCGCACACTGTTTAAACTGCTGATAAGGGCACAGCCTGACCGGAAAGGAACTGTGACATCAACGCATGATGTAGTGTCGTTTTCCGTGACCGGTCATGTTGAACCTGTTGCCCCATGCTTTGCTGTTTCTTTATCGTATAGGTGAGTTTTGTTGTGTGCATGTGTGTGGCCCATACAGGCATTAAGCACAGGATAAGAGGACCACTTTGTGTTTAAACTAGATGAGGTTTGTCCCCTCCTGTGCTTTATGCCTTGTTCTATAGTGGCTCTTTTGGAGGTCTGGCAGGAATCTGGGGTCAGATTACATTATTTAAGGTTGAGTGGACCCCTTCTAGTTGAACTGTAGTGGTTTAACATAAAACCATGGCATCCTGTTTAAAGCACATCTGTAATACTTATTCCTCAGTTTGATCAGTTCAGAAATGATTAATTACAATAAACGGCTGTTAAATATGGTTTCCATTATATTTAAATGAAGTGTGTGGCTAAAAGTGTTGCATTTTTTTTCCTGTTCTTGTCCTTGCAGGATCGGAAGCTGTCAAAATCAGAGCGCCAGCGCTTCAAGGAAGAGGCCGGCATGTTGAAAGGTCTGCAACACCCAAACATTGTGCGTTTTTATGACTCATGGGAGTCGCCTTCCAAAGGCCGCAAGTGCATCGTGCTGGTGACGGAGCTCATGACGTCAGGAACCCTAAAAACGTGAGTAGAATGTATCTGTTCCACTTTCATATTATATTGTCTGTCCATCATATGATTGCCTAATGAATGATCAAATGCAAAAATCAGCAAATGCGTGCCATTTATTTTGTTAGTACTGTGGTATCATGTAAAGGATTGTTAAAACTTATGTAAAGTGTTAACAATTTACAGCATCCCCTGTGGTTAATATTTTATTGTGGTACTATATTTCAAATGAACAACAGGACGTCCTTTCAAATATGCTTTTCACCAGCCTCATGTCATCACCATCTGCAGACCATCCACAGAGGTTGTGATTTTCTGTTACAAAACACAATCACAATAGAGCGATTGAGTTGTTACCAGAGTGATTACAGGCGAAGAGTGGCATGTCACCTCCATGTGAGACGTGCATTGTGGGTACTGAACAGATGCTGGAGCTACAGACACATACTGGACCAGCAGCCCCCTCCTGTGGATGTGTGGGCTCTGACATGCAGACACAGTTATGAAAACCCACTTAAATACTGATACCAGGGCTGGACTGGGGATTAAATTTGGCCCATCCGGTCCATGAGTTCCCCTATGAATGTTTTTACCTTAAATTAAATAAATAAATAAAACTAGGACAGGGACAAATAATGATGGATATTATTGAATTTACTGCAAATGCAGTTAACAAATTTAATATTGCACTTTTGCAACACAGAAATGCACTTTACAGTAAAGAACTGATTTTGAGCTAGGATGCATTAAAGTGAATTTACTGCTATTAAATTCTGTCATCATTTACTCACCCTCAAGAAACACAAAAGAGGATATTTTAAAGAATGTTGGCTTGGCTACCATTGAATGTTGTATGGACAAAAAAAAGACTCAAATGATTTTCTTATGTTACACAGAAAGAAATTCATTCAGGTTTGTAATGACATTAGGGTGAGTAAATGATCACATTTTAGGTTTAACTACCCTTTTAAAAACAATAGCCTAATATTTTAGAGTTAACACCTAATTTATGTAAGACACTGATATCTATCTTTCATGAGGCTGTCATTGAAATTACATTTAATTAAATTTCATTAGAACTATTAAAAAGTTCATAAAACATTTAAAGAGAAAACAGGATTGTCCTTAATTAATAGGATCCAGGCTTTAAAGCTGTTTTGTTGAATTATCCTTTAATTACCCTAATGAAATTGTATTTATAGTTTAACTGTAGTTTCATTTAACTGTAAGCTCCTCATTACCATGGGTTTCTAAAATAAATAAATAATAATAAACTATTGAATTTGTAATCAAAAATATTGTAAACACTAGAAAATACGAAAACAGCCTCTATAAAAGTGATTTATGTTCTGCAATATTTAAGTAATAATAGCAACATTTTTAATAAATACATTTCTGCCAAAACGCCATATTTCTTCACTGTAAGTAGCTGCAAGGTAAATTATTATAAAGGTGTGGTGGTGCTAGATTGACAAGTTTGTAGTTGTGTGTACTACCTGATTGTGTGTACGTTTTCCAATTTACCTCATGTATTTACATGGTTGTGGCTGTTTTCAGCTAGATTCACCACAGAACCTGTAATGTTCCCATATCACACGACTGTATGAAACTAAATTCGGAGTCAAAGTGCCGTTCATCACTTCATAGAGCAGCAGAAACGCAGCGCCGTTCGTCAGCGGTAGTGCTGTGCGGATATTCGCTTTTTGCAGTTTCCCATGCACTCAAAAAACAGAAAAAAAAAAACTGCGCCTAATATGGACGAGGGGAGGTCTCTCTCGCTTTGACCTGTCAATTCAGAAGACAAACCAATGGGCCGCTCTCCCTGCATGATGGGGCCAGTCCATGGCAAAAAAAAATATAAATAACCTTGTAGGCTATTGGCCCCAAAGTGCGTCGGCCCACCGGGAAAATGCCCGGTATGCCAGGTTACCAGTCCAGCCCTGACTGATACCTGACTGCAAGACAATATAAGTTCATATGGTTTCACTTTATTTTACAGTATGTGTACTTACAGTGTACTGGGTAATATAAGGTAACTACATGGTTTAAGGTTAGGTTTACGGGTAGGTTCAGGGTTAGTATGCAATTACTATAAGAAGTACATAGTATGTACATGGGGATCAAGCCTGTAAAATGAAATGCTAAGTTATTAGGTTTTCATGCAGTATTATTAAAAAACGTACTCGTGCACAAGACATGACTGAGAGATAATAAATAATGCAGAAAGATTGATTTAATGAATATAATTGGTTTACTGAATAAATCTGGGTTGGTCCTTTAACATAATAACATGTTAATAATTTTGATTTGTAATCATTTGTTGACATGAGTTTCTGGATACAATGAGTCCTTACCAATATCCATGATCCTCAGAGCCTTAGTCATGCGCAGTTAGCTATCTGTCACACAGGAACACCACTTTTACTGCTAGGAGAGAGAAAGACAGTGGAGGAGACATGGGGAGATAAGTGAAAAAGGAAAAATGACAAACCGTGTCAGGCTTGCTTTGTGTTCACCAGCTTTGGCATCCTGGCAATGTGTGGCGTTTACATGGCTGCTCCTCCACTGCGAAGATAAACAGTGATCAAGATGTCAGGTAGAAATGGAGCATCCCACAGACATGGCCATGCCATGCCTAAACTAATCAGTGTTCTCATTTTTGTCTGGGTCGCCAAAGACGTAACCGCTCAGGAGGGGTTTGTTCCTCTTCCTGTCCCTTTATGTTCACATAAAAGTCCTGGTTCCCTGGTTCGCTTTCTAGTCCAACATTTAGAAACATACTCTTCACATGTACATAAGCACATTCTTTTCAAACTGCTACTCCATGACAGTAGTTGATCTGAAAATAAATCTTGACAATCAAAATTCATAATATTTGTTAATGATTAGTGTTTCAGGCCATAGACTGTTTATGAAGTTGAGAACAGACTGTTTTAAATTACTTTAATGTTTAGAGAAGTGTGGTGCGAGTTGTTGGTGTAGCTGGAAAACAGCCTGTTGGGGCCCTCTGGGAGTCGCTGGGTGTGTTGAGTGATGAGAAAGTTTTGAATCAGGCTTTGTTGCTCTCTCCCGTATTGCCTCGGGACTTAACTTGGCTCCGTTCCCACCTGTCAGTCAGCCGCCACACTCCATCAAAGCTGCCCTGTACCACCACCCACCACCTTCCATTGGGCGAAGCACTACTGATAGCTTGCGTCATTCTTACTAAGCAAACTATAGAGCTAATATGTTTACCCAAAAATGCTCAACTTACTATATCTCTAAACGTGCTGCCTGCAAAACCAGTTATATTTCATCTGATCTTATGTTATTCAGCCATTTTTCAAGTCACAGTTATGCTCATCTGTAAACAGATGTTTCTTTAGCAAATTCACTAATCTGATTCTTCCCAAGACAAATGACATTCCCATAACAAATGAGTCTGTTTTGCTACTGTATACGATCGGTTTTGCTTGAGATTGTGCCCAACTTCACCTAGGGAATTATGGGATAAAGGATACCCAGCTCCTCCTGTATTGGTGCCTGGGTAGATTGTTGTAATGAGGATTACAAGGCAAAATCCTGGCTATGGCTTGGTTCCAAGATTTTATTAGGCCAAGCAAAGTGCTGTTCTCCCCTCTTCACGCTGTTGTCCTCTCTTTTATCTCAGTCTCACAGAAGAGAATACAATTGTCCACTTCCCGACCCAGACCCATCATCATGAAATTTAGTTCTCCCTGAACCTCATATGAACTGAAATGAGATCTGATTGAGCTGTTGTTGAGGGAAGCGTTTTCTCACTGTTTTTCATTCCCTTCATAGTTTCATTGGTTGAATTTTTCAGTCATGACCGCCAAAACAGAGAGCTGTAGACACTTATCATCTTCCGTTGACACATCTGCTGTTTATTTGTACTCTATCAAGGTCTTAAACAAAACCATTATGGTTTTTCAGTGAAGAAGAACGTTGTGCTAACCCTCAACTCTAATCTTTTTGTTCCTCAGGTATCTGAAGCGCTTCAAGGTGATGAAGATAAAGGTGTTGCGGAGCTGGTGTCGACAAATCCTGAAGGGCCTGCACTTCCTCCACACCAGGGCTCCTCCCATCATTCACCGGGACCTTAAGTGTGATAACATCTTCATCACCGGACCCACTGGCTCTGTTAAGATCGGTGATCTGGGCTTGGCCACCCTCAAACGCTCTTCATTCGCTAAAAGTGTCATAGGTACGACCCAGCGCTAGAATTTTCTTGCTTTCCCTACCTCCCAAGTCAGTTCACCATGACGTATACAATCCAAAATATGTGTCATGTCACTGCTTGTCTTTTCAATGATGAGGTGAAATTGGGAAGGTGGGGCATTTGCTATCAGTTATGCTCTGATATTTAAGGCATGCTGTAGCTCTGAGCTACACTGTTCACCTTAGACCACAGTTTTCCAGGCAGCCAAGGGCACTAGTTTTAATATGGGGGGGGGGAACCAGAGGAGAACTTCTTTTAAATTTGGGGAACACCTTTAGATCCTGCTGTTTCCCACCTGAAACTAATTGGCCTATAAATGCAACAGGTGAAAACACTTTAAGTTTCCATAAACTTTGGGGTATTTTGGGTAATATAATTGTTGAAAATACCAACAAAGCATCATAGTGGATAATGCTTTGTTAGCAAGTGTGCTGTAGGGTTTTTCATATGCAGTATTAACAGAATAAACATTTTGTTCTGGAACCTGTGGTCTATAATTATTAAAATCCTAGAGATTCTCTTGCTGCCAGTAATTTCAAACGTCTTTTTCCAAAGGTTTTCCTGATTGCCTCATCAGGGTTTCCCCCCTTCCTTTCAGATGGTTTAGATATTGTGATACATTTCTTTCTGGATCCCTTCTCTCTGTTTCCTCCAAAATTTCCTTTTTCCTTTTTCCATTTTTTGTTTTTGTTTTAGTTTTTTTTTTTTTTTTTTTTTTTTTTTCTGCTTTTTGAGAATTTGTTCCTTTTAAACTGTAGGGCTATTATCTCTGCTGGTCTCACTCCACTGTATGGATTATTTAATGTCCTGCAGTTCAGTAAGTATTCTAAAAAATGGCGAGTAAGTGGTAAGTCAACAAGCAACCTACCCCAAAAACGGAAATATTTCAAATATGAATCTATATTTTAGCTTGTTTTTCTGTGCGAGGCCTTTTAACACAAGCTAGTGCACGAGAGCCTTTGCTCACTAGCTATGGGCTTGCTCTGTGCATAAACCTGCTTAACATTCTCTCATTACAGGCTGGTAGAAAGGTGAGTCGGTCATGTGTTTTCCATAACTGTGTTGTTGACATAGATCAAGTTCCATAGCTAGTCGCCCACCGCTGTCCGGTTCCTCATTTAATGTGTTGGCGGCACAGCCGTGTTGTAAAGATCAACACGGTTTTGAAGGCCATCAATCCGCTCTAAAATTAACCTGCACCAACGCATGTGCGTCTGGCTTAAATCAACTTCCTGTTTGCGAGATGATGCTTGGCTGCTTTGTGCACTAGTCTGACGTGCTGAAATAGAAAATCTAAAGGCCTTGCAGAGAAAAACTGGATTCTTTCACTGCTAAATAACTGAGGCCGCTTTTCCCCCTTCCTCTTTTTTTTTTATTTTTCTTTTTCTCCATATCTTTTGCTTTCCCTCTTTCTCTCCTCTCAGGGCCGTACGGAGCAACAGTGCAGTTGTCCTCCTCCTCCTCTCTCCCTTCCTCTCCCCGGCCCTGCTGGGGTGAGTAGAGATCTCAGGCACTGAGAGTTCTGAATGGTTCTTTTGATTTAAGGTACCCCTGAGTTCATGGCGCCTGAGATGTACGAGGAAAAATACGACGAGTCGGTGGATGTGTACGCCTTTGGAATGTGCATGCTGGAGATGGCTACCTCTGAGTACCCGTACTCCGAGTGTCAGAACCCCGCTCAAATCTATCGCCGAGTCACCAGTGTGAGTACCCTCGCACACCTCTGCTCGCTCTCTATCCCTCAATCATTTTGGGTATTTTTCTCTCTCTCCCGCTATAATCTTCTCCAGCTCTATCATTACACCCACACATTCCTCAGGCCTCTGCTTATGAAATAATTCAATAAAAGCAGCTTGTTCTGTTGCGCTCACTGAAACCTGCCCACAGCTGGAGGCGTCACACTATATATGATATTATGTAAGCAACATATAACTATGTCGAACAAATACATAGTTTTGTACAGGAGTATGACCAAAATTGTACCTTTATATCATAATAGCAGTATATATTACAATATATAGTTTGGGGTCGGTAATATTTTTTTTTATGTTTTTGAAAAGTCTCGTGCTCACCAAGACTGCATTTATTTGATAAAAATACAGTAAAAAAAACCTGTAAAATTATGGAAATATTATTACAATTTAAAATAAATGTTTTCAATTAAAATGTTGTTTATTCCTGTGATGGCAAATCTGAATTTTTATGTTCAGTGTTGAAAACTTGGTCATTTTTTTTTAAACAGTGATTCAATTTTTTCAGCATTCTCTGATGAAAAGACATTTATTTATTTGTTTTAATTGTTAGCATATATTTGAGATAAAACTCCTTTATAACATTATAAATGTGTTTACTGTCACTTTTGATCAATTTAATGCATCTTGCTGAATAAAAGTATTAATTTCCTTAAATTAATTACTGTCCCCAAACTTTTAGTAGTGTAGTTATCATTGCTTGAAATAAATGAAAATATATATATATATATTTTAATATCTGTGTGGCAATGCCTATTTTTGGATAATCCAGTGAATTAATTATTTTAGAAATAAATGGTATTTAATTTCAATTGATTTTTTTTTTTGTAATTTGATGGATGGAAACCGAAAGAGAAGATTATTTATAGTGAACAAAAAGTCTGGCATCTGTGCAAAAACAGTTAGAGTTAGATACAAAAGACTCAAAACTTTACTACTAACATTATAAAATTGATTGTTGTGAATCTAAATTCTGATTGGATGAGCCACTTTCAGAGCTGCTATAAAAAAAGCAAACTCACTTTATCATACACCCCTTAAGATCGTCCTCATTTTGAACAGTTTTCTGGTCGTCATACGGCCCAACCTTATCCCAGACCCACCCAGTAAGATGTAATTGTCCAAAAGTAAAACCGTTGGATATCTGGATGTGTAAGGTCTTCTTTCCTGCCAGCCGCAATAAATTTTTTTGCTTTGATTAAATCAGCTTTACAGCCGTCACTGATATCAACTTGTAGTGCGTCATGTGTTGACTTTCCATGAAGTCAGTCTCTGGCTCAAACAATCGCTCGCTACAGCTTTTATTTTATTTGCTTCATGTTTGACTAACTTCAAAATATTCCACAATATTTTTTTTTTCAGTTTCTCTGGGATTTATTTATTTCAGACCACTTTTAAGCCATTGTGATGTAATCCTCATTGAAGGTGGTTAAAATTGTCCATCCATTTATGGATATACAATGTTGTTGTCAGAACAATCAAGGTTAATGTCCCTGAGAGTACGGCTATATATGAATCCAAGACCATTGTTAGAAGGCTGGAAAAGGACTTTATAAATTGAATCGTTTTTTTCCCTTCATTGATGTCCTTTAATATCATTGGCAGAGAGGAGGAGGGGGAAAATAAGGCAGTCATGAGATTTTTTATTCTCGTTCAGGTCAATGGGGTGATCATATGATGCTGGAGGTTGAAAATATGATCAGTAGAAGTTCTAAACAACTGGCTGAGGATTGTGGTAAGCTAATGAGGGGCTCACCAGTAGGGAGCAGTACTGATTCTCTTTTGTTAATCAAAACATTAGTTTTCTTGCTGTTTTTATGACCGAAAGTGTATATTCTCACTGCATAACTTGGTAAGAACAGCTCTGGATATAGAAAATGTCCTGAAATCTGGATTGTAAAAGGTTCTAGAGTGCTTTTGTTTGGTCATCATGGTGGTACAGCAAAAGTTTGTCTGTTTCTTTTCATCAGCTCTTGAGTCAGGTGTATAGACGTGGTTATCCCTTTCCACCTGTTAGCTTTGGAAAGTGCAGGGCACATCCTAGATTTCGCCATTCCAGTTTTGTCCAGTTGTCTGTAAAGCTTCCGTCCACCCTGCCTGAAGGCTTTTTAATCTCATGAAATCCAATCGCAAAGACACAACAGTTCACTGAGAGAAGCAATTTAAGCTTTACGCAATCAGAAAGCATTTTAAGCTCAGTGGACCCGAGGTTGCCCTCACAGACAGATGTGAGAATTTTCCCATCTTGGCCAGAGTAAATGCTTTCATTACAATGAAACGGTACAGATTTGTTCTCTCTATCCAAGCTTCTGCAATTTCTCCCTGTAATCTCAAAACAGTGAGCATGGAGTGGTTTCGGGCTGATCGTTTTACTGAAGTGTCCATGGAATTGGAGCCACAAGGGACTGACTGCAATGCAGATCGTGCCTTTCATTATTGTGGTGGTTAAATTAAAGCAAAGGCTTTAGAGGTGGAGCCGAAGTCAATAGCACTGCAGCTAGACAGGGTGTTCCTGTTTATTCACTCCAAAATTGGTTTATCACAACGGTGCAAAATCATATGAATAAATGTGCTTACACTTGTATGTAACTTATCATGCACCATTTGTGCTACAGACATGAATGATACCTTAAAATTGTGCAGCTTGAGGAGAGACTTACCAGATGACATGAATGACCGTTAAAGCAGTCAAAAAACATAGATCCCATATCGTAGACCAAAATATCATAGAGACTTGGGGTGGGCTAGTTAGGAGAAAATGTCCCAGTCATTTGTCTGTATTTTCCAGCCCTTAAGTAATTTCAGTGTGTGGCATTGAAAGAGTTCAACCAGAAAATAATATTCTTCAGTATGCTAATTCATCGTAACACTTTGTCGCTTAGGGAATTGGATGTAGAAGTTGAAGATTGCTTTTGTTCCTTTTTTACATCCACCCCCAGCTGTTCCAGGAGCTTTCCTCTCTCTCTGCTTTGTTAAATACAAAATGATTGCTTCTAATTTTCTGCTTTTGTTAACTGGTTGGAGAGCGGAGGAACAGCATGTATCTGGCTTTAGGGGACCCATTCATAGCGTCCTTAACAAGCTTTTTAAATCACCTTGTTATCGGAATACTTCGCCATTCTGACTTAATTCTGTTAGATGCTCCGTCATCCTTAACTTTGTTTGGCATTGGAATTTGAGGGGGGTTACAGACTTATATAAGGAGGTAATGCTGAGACTGGGGGAGTAATAGTTCAGGCAGACCACTCTGTAAAGCAACACACACAGTGTTCCAGGATTTCACTTGTAAGTTTCTTGCACTCTTTTGTCTTGGGTGGTTTTGACAGCCTCTAGGTAGGTTTTTTTGATGTTAAATGACTTTGAAAGGGTTATTTCAGAATTTCAAAAAATATAAAATGTGGGAAAAGTAGCAGAATATTTTTATTCACTAAGACTGATTTGTAGGATGCTGGTTTTATTGCATGGTGGAGGACGTGTTAGATTGCAATAAATCTGTTCTGATTTGTAAAGATAAAGTGAAATTTAATACAATTAACTAATCATTTACCCCAAAGATAACCAACTTTTTGCTTGTATTCTTAAAGGAATGAAGTGAAGTTATACATTTTTAACAATATTTGATAGTAAAATTAGTTTATTGTAGAGAATAACTCTTAATATTACTCTGTGTACCTTACATTAGATATTGGATTAATCTATAAAGCAACTCTGTCTCAGTGTTTTTATGTTATCTCAAATTAAATGAATAAATAATTGCATAAATATATTGTCATTGTACTAAAGCCAAAATAAATGTTTAAAATATTTTCTTAAAAATATTATAAGGAATAATTATTCATAGTTCAAATTTAATTTTATAGTACTTTTCGTTTTTTTTCCCTCCAAGTTTGAAAACTTCTGGCTTAATGGATTTAAGCGTTCCTGATGACTGAGAAGGTAACTGTTCAGCAAAATTAAATAATCTGCCAGATATATAAGCAGCTGTATCTGGAATGTCATGAGCTTCACTATAATGCAAATCACATTTACACTTGCGCCATAAAAAAAACAGTTATTAATGGTAACAGTTGTGGTTTAGGGATTTGAATAAATTCTTAACCCTTAGTATTAAACTTTGGCTCGTCTTCTGCCATTTGTGGGCATGTATAATATCTCAAATTGTGTGGTTTGTTGAGGAATTGATCAGATGAATTTCACCTGGCAGGCATTAACGTGCGAAAAGCATGCACGTTATGTAGTTTTGTGGAGTCCCTGTGGAGTTCCAAAAGGGTTTCTTTCACAGCACAAAAGACATGTTGATCTAATGTTATTTTGTGTTTTACCCCACAGGGAGTTAAACCTGGCAGTTTCGACAAGGTAGCCATTCCAGAGGTGAAAGAGATCATTGAGGGATGTATTCGGCAAAACAAAGATGAAAGGTAAGGCTGTGCCTACTACACACGCCCACGCTGTATTCACAGAACTCATTCATCTAGTCATACCTCACTTCTCAGCGACGTGTGCCTTGAGTCTGCCCGCAGATGCCCTGAATTCGTGCTGACGTGAGGGTATATCTCATCCTCTGGGCACATGGTCCTCTGTGCGGAATGTGCACATTAGCAGCAGATAAACGGATTCCCACACGCTGTTTTGGAAAAATTCCAGCAACAAGCCACTCGGTGAAACAGATCCGTGATCAGGCCAAGCAGCGAAGAGTGTGCTATGTCCTCGCACCACAGCAAAAACATAAGCCCTGACCAGACTGCCTTCTTTTAAAGTCCTTTAGAGCAACTACCTAAACGTCCAAGATTTTGTATTTTAGATCACATTTATTTTTAATGACCTTGATGACCATTTGTACTTTTCCACAAGTACTTTTCCTAATTATTTGTGGAAAGTCATAAAGTCGATGTTCTGTGTTTTGCTTCAATGCATAAACCAATTTAATGGAAAATCACAAACAGCGTGTAGAGCGTAAGGTGAGACAACGTCTGATGTTCCGCTGATGAAGCACTGGAAAAGCTGATGTCTACTGTACCCAGCTAATCTACAGAGCTCACTTGAGATTTGTTTTCTCCTCAGCGTTAAAAGTCTGTCTTTGTAAAAAGATTGTGCAGTCTTATCTTTTTACCCTTATGTCTATCATTCCATGCAGGTGACATGGATCAGCTCTTTTTAAATGTACAATAGTTGGGCATTTTCTGTACATACTTCCTTGGTGGTCCATTCAGAGTCCATGTTAAATATGTATAGATTTCCTCTCATGTCTTCTGTTTTTAGTTGTTAAATTGTGAATGCACAATGAGTTTGTTCAATATAATCAAATGCAACAGGATTGCGTAGAATGTTTATCACCACACCACACCAGGGATGATGGAATAAAAATTCATGCAATATAACCATAGAATAACAAAGAGTTATCAAACTTCACTTATGGGGAAAGTCTGGAAAGTTCTGAAACCCATTAAAGATCCATTTGATCATGATACAATCAAATTCAAGGCCTCAGGTCTCTATATTTCAAATGTATTTTGCTTGGCTTTGCTTACCCTGAATCAACCCCATTCAATGACTCTTTTATTACTCAATCCTGGACAACCCCAGTGTTCCACCTTGTGCCTCTAAATCAGTTTAAATGTGATTGGCTGATCTATGTCAGCCATGTGCTTCTTTATTGATTGGCTATCCTTATTTAACGTCTTTTGCCTTGTTTGCTTGTAATGTGAATTTTGCCACTTCCTTAACAGATATGCTATCAAGGACCTTCTGAACCATGCCTTCTTCCAAGAGGAGACTGGGGTGCGGGTGGAGCTGGCTGAGGAAGACGATGGGGAGATGATCGCAATCAAGCTCTGGTTGCGCATTGAAGATGTCAAGAAACTGAAAGGCAAATACAAAGACAATGAAGCCATTGAGTTCTCCTTCGACCTCCATCGTGACGTCCCAGAAGATGTGGCTCAGGAAATGGTGGGTTTATCAACGAGTTTCTGAATCTGAGGTTGCACACAGAGATGGTAACATATGCTGTATATGCAGGTTGAGTCGGGCTATGTTTGCGAGGGCGACCACAAAACCATGGCCAAGGCCATTAGGGACCGTGTGTCTCTGATCTGCCGCAAACGAGAGCAACGGCAGCAGGTGCGAGCAGAGCAAGAGAAACGCAAGCAAGAGGAAGAGCAGAAGCAGTTGTCCAGCGAGTTGTTGAAGAACGTGGTCGGCCCTCAAGTTTCTGCACAGAGTCAGTGCGGTTCCCAGCCTCCAACTCCTGGCCTTGTCCAGCCCGAATGTGAGGAGCCTGATGCAGACCAGCAGCTTCAGTACATGCAAAGTGGAATGACCTGTAAGTGTTAGACACAACTGGATTGATTCACCTGTCATTCCCATTTAATTATGAATGTCATTTTCTTTTCCTAGCGGCTGACGGGACGCTTGAGAGTGGTCAGGGTTCATCCATGTTCTCAGAACCTCACCTCAGCCAGCTAAGCATGTCATATAGTTCTCCTGCAACGTCGCAGCAGGTGCCTGGACAGGGCGCCTACCCTCCCAGCTCTCAAGCTCCCCAACAGCACACCGGATACCCCCAGCAGCCCATGGTAAGTCCCAGAAGATGAAGGGCCAAGGCAAGAACTCACTGCAGGTCCCATATTTGCATCCTTTATCTGCTCCTACTGATGAATTCCTCTCTTATTATGTTACGATTTTCCAGTAGCAATTTTACACAAAATTTTACTACAAAACTTCTCTAAAATGTCACTGATGCACAAAGCTGTTGAAGTGCATAAAGCAGATGGGTTTTATTTTCTCATTAGGTGCAGGAACTAGTTGGGCTTAAACTAAAACCTTTTTGACTCGAAGGCCACCCATTGTACAACACAATAGTCAAAGAATTTTTGGTATTTCTGCTGTAATCATGACAAAGCTGCTTGCATTATGTATTAACATAAACTGAGAGTATTAATATATTAAATAAATTAAACACAATTCATTTAGTTATTCCTGAAGTTTCAAGAATTGTATGTTATTCAATAAAAACAATATTTATTAAAGGGTAAAAAAAGAAATATTCAGATTTTAATCCAATTTACAAGAGATACATTCAATATGATCTCTGCCTTTCATTCGTTGTTACAGAATATTTGTTCATGTTTGAATAGAAAATTAAATAAACATTTAAATTTAAATTAAATAAAGATTAGAAATATATAATAAAAGTATACAAAAAAAATACAAACAAATAGTATATCAAACTTAAAATTTGTAGAGCACGGTTAAAGATGCAAATAATAAATAAATAAAAAGCACAATAAGAACGACAACGCAATAAAAAACAAAAAACTGAGTCTTTAAATGCTCTCAGGAAAACATTTTTCTCTATTGTAGTGTGCGCCTGGCCTTATTATTGACAGGTTAATCCAGAATCATGTGGCCACATGTTTATCTTCAATCTCTTTTGTTCAAATGTCTGCATCAGTTTCCATAATTTTTCATCCTGTACAAAAGTAAGCTAATGAAGCAATACGGAGATGAACACAAATTAATCATGATATAATGTTCAGTTGTTGTTTGACTTTTGAATGTGATTTATTTGTTGTTGCATGTATTTAGAGTTTAATGATGATTTGTTATTATCAGACACTAAATGAATGAGGCATGAGAATGGAGAGCAAAGCCATAACGTCTGCACTCTCAATAACGATAGCCAATGGGTTTGATTCTTTTCATACAGCCTGCTCTCAGTTCTTTCTCTCTCTCTCTCTCTCTCTGTCTCACTTTTTTCTGACTGCCAAGTATATTTCCACTTTCCCACGTCTATTTAAGCTGCCACTCCCTCTTCATTCACTATGCATTTTAGTACATTCTTTGGGTTACTTTTACCTAATTTGTTTTTGTTTGTTTCATGTCAGTATTTTTAATTCATCCCGAAAAGGCAGTGCCATGTAGCAGTATATCATGCTGTGCAGACTGGCAGGCCTCTGTCACTTCTTGTTTATTTTTAGTGCCAAGCTGTATGTTGTCCTGACATCCTGGCAATTACACCATGATCAGTTCACGGCATGCGTAGATGGCACTGTCTGGATCTTTCTCAGAGAATCTCTTCTCACTCATTCGTTTTGAATTAGTTTGCATCATTTTCCATAGAGCCTGAAACACTTTAGTCATAAGCACACACTTTTACCTCTTTATTACTCTAATTGTCTCTAGTTATGACTTCTAATGATTTATTTTATAACAATGGTTTTATAAGTAAATATAGTCTCATCTGACTTGTTTGAGTTGAAATGGTTGCTTAATTGTTGCTTAAGTGATAGAAGTCTGCACGGCACTGATGGCTGTTATTTTATTTTACATTTATTTTTGTTCTTCTGTTTCTATCCACAATATGCTGTTTGTGGTCTTTGTTTTTACTGTACATATTCTCTACATAATTCTGTTTGCTATTTATCATAAAAAATCTCAGAGGATAGATTTTCTGTGATGTTTTCATGGACTTTTCTAACATGCATTGCAAACATGCAGTTTGCATCTACATAGTAGACTGTCTATGCTGTAGATTTCATGGAAGTCTGAATGCTGCTTAAGCAATGTCAATGTCATTTTTAGTGCCATTTCTGTAGTGACTTATTCTTACCCACATATATTTTCCAGTCATTAACAAACCAAGTTTCTGTGTAACTTGCAATTTGATTAATCTCAGATCAGGTCAGAAAAGTATTACTTTAATCTCACAATCTGCAACAAAGTCTGCTCGCAGTTCATGATTCATGAATCGGGTTTTGGTATTCTGTCACTTGCAAACATTTCATAGCATAAATGTTTCTGATAACATGTTGGTCATTGTAAAATGATTTTTCACTTTTGAAACATCATGAATCATCAATTGAATCAGGCTTATTCTTTTTGTCTGACAGCGGATATTAGATTTCAACATGTAGGTCAAGATTTATTGTAGAATGTATTTTCTTTTTCTGTCTATAATTTTAGAATGCGATGTTGATATTTAATCTTGTATCAAATGTTTCTTTTATAGTTTCCTTTTGGCTATTTGGCTTTTGTTCTTTTTGTGTCATTTGTGGTTAATAGACAATTCCCCTCCTTGGTCTCCAGCCTCCTCCACCTCTCCCCCGTCGTCGTGGTCGTAGCATGTCTGTTTGCGTGCCCTGCTTTTCTACCACCTCTGCTCTGTCATGCCCTCCCAAGCCACCTTCCACCCCTCCTCCAGTCACATCAGCCCCGCTCTCACCCCGGCTGGGGAGGCCAGATGGGGAGACTTTTGCGGGCCGACTGTCTAAAGCACTGGAGAGCGTCCTGCCCCTTCACTCGGCCCCACCCCGTCGCCGTGCCAGCCTCCCAGCAATCTTTGCCAGTCCTGTATGTTAGTGTCTCCAAGTGAACCAGGATTCTCCTGCTGAGCTGGGCTTGGGTACAACCCGGGTATCTGTAAATCTGTAAAATTAATCATTTTAAAAGAATAGGAAGTGCCAATGTAATCCAAATTGGTGCAATAGAATTGAATTGTGGTTAGGGCAAATATTCACATCCCTAATAGCAAAAGAAACACCAAAGGTGGGATCAAAAAAATGTAAATGGCGCCTTGCTACATTATTAAATCAAAGTGTGCTATTTAGATCCAAGAACATTGAATTAAAACCCAACTCTCTCACAGAGCCAAGCTATATCACACTGTTAACTTTAAAACTATTATTGGACTTAAAGCACACAGCAGATATTTTTTAAATGGCTTAGTCCCAAATCAGTTGATGTTAGCCACTTAGGAATGTTACCGTTGAGCTAGCAAAAACTGGTGTGTTATGCATAATGAAATTTCACAATTTAGTCACTGTTTACTGAATCACAAGTGTAAATAGCTTATTTATATCTCTTCTTGTAAGTTAAAGGTTCAGGGTTGCTTTTTTACTGACTACAGTTCAATCTTAAAATCCTTTTCAGTTACCCGTGTTACCCTGGCCCACTCCTCTGGAACCCTGTGCTCACATTAAATACAGATTGGCATGAACTGCAATTATTAAAAATAGTTCCTTGGCCCCACAGCCTGTGAAGCATCTGTATTTAATTGAAAATCACCTCATTAAGCATTTAAACATCTCTTGATTTATTCTATTGTCATCTTTGCCTGATGGGATGAATATTATCTGCTGTTTTTTCACTTGTTATCTTTTTATATTCTCTCTCTCTTTCTGTTTTTCCTCTTGCTTTGTGAATTTTGTGATGCTGCTTTTTCTACTTCCTCACAAAGATGCTGTATGTTATTGTCACTGCAGCCACAATCAGTGAGTCAGCCGTACGGTGGAGGAGGCTCGGGTCTGGTCGAGCCCCCGCTCTTTTTTCCCACCATCCCGGAACGGCCCGTCTCATTCTCCCCTCCGCCATCTTGCCCACCTAAAGCTTTCAACGTGCAGCGGCGCAAGAGCACCTCCATCCTAGAGGCCCACACGCGTCACTTCCAGCCCGCCTTCCACCGTAGCTACGGCAGCAGCCTGCACCCATTCTCTGGTGTGGAGGCCCTGGGTGTCGGCGTCGAACCCGCCCTGTTCATGATGCCCGGGATAGCAGCTCAAAGATTGGCTGAGCCACTCCACCTACAGCCCCCGGCGGAGACACTGTACGGATATAAGGATATGAGGGCTGAGCAAGAGGAAACTGTACGCAGACTCAGCCTCAACCAGGCTGCATTAATGGACCATCTTGAAGCCATGGCCTATGGTGGCTACCCTATGACTGCACATCAGATAAGCCAGATCAGCTTCCATCAGCAAATGCAAGTTGCTGCTGCCGCCAGCTTGGCCTATGAGACTCAATCACAGCCTGGACCAGCCTACCTGCACCCTCATGTCCAAAGCCACATGCGCTTGACCCACAGCCCAATCCCGCAACTACCTACCATGAGTGTGTCTAGCTCCACCTCTGCGCCCCAGCAAACCACACCTGCAGATCCAGGATATCAGCCCCAATCGTTTCCCCATTCTGCACCACCTGTGTTGGCTCATACGTCCGAGCCGAGCACTGCCTTTGAATTTCACATGCACAGCCTACAGGCAGACCCAGCCATGCTGGCATCCAGACTCTACCGAGCCCGGCGGGGCTCCATGGACCTTAACCTGGAGGAAGTGGCTGGCAACCCAGGCTTGTGCGGTCGACTGCAGCCCGTCACCGAAGAACTGTACAGCTATGTGAGCCCAGAGCTGCCCCTTCCTCCAGGCAGTCTGCTTCTCCATGGACCTAAAGAGCTCAGTCCTGAGCCTTCAAGCGACTCCATGACCTCCTCTGATGCTGGGGAGTTCCACTCGCCTCCGCCTCATTCATTGTATCAACCTCAAGACTGTTCTGCAGCTCAATCCATCCCACAAACTTCTTACTACAAAACAGATGGAGGGAGCAATGTCAGTGACGGACACCCACCCAGTCAACCGATGTTTCTGTTTGTTCCACCCTCTGAATCGTCCACTGTTCCATCTTCACACATCAGTGCTCTGCACAGTACCTGGGCCCGTCAACCATCCCTTCCACAGGACATCACATACCTCGAGTCTGCCTTGTCCCATCACGGAGCTACCTTGGTACCTAGAAATACTTGTTATCGTCCACCTTTCCCAAGCACTCCCTGTCTTTCTCAGTTACCTGATTTTTTTTTTGTCCCGTGGTTGTGGTTTTAACCCTCTCCAGCCATAATTTAGGGCTCAAAAAGGTTTACAAGGTGCATTGAAAAAAAAGCATAAACCTGCTTTTTAAATCCCCTTGTGCAAAGACATTTCTGTATCTTCCATTAGACAGTGTGATTTGTTTTATTTCCATTGATTTTCATTTTCATTTTAGATGCCCAGTGTATTATATTGTATGTATGTTCATATAATGGTGTATATGATACTTGTGTGTTTGTACAGATATCATGTAAAACTACATATCTGTACATGACATACAAATCTGACATTTTGTTTGCCTCTTTCAAATTAATTTATTGATAAAGACCAACATTCAGTAGTTGAAATATGTTTTTAAAGGATTGTAAGATACTTCACTTCACTGGTAAAAAGAGGCTTGAATGCAGGATTTGTATGATCAAACACACACATACAACACAAACAGGGGGTTTAGACAGGTTTGCTTGTCTCTTTAAGGTACCTCTAATCTTGCTTTTTAATGTTTCTTACAAAAAAATAATGTTTTTTTTTGTTGTTGTTGTTGTATTTTACCTTAACAGCTGCTTTTTAGATCTGCTGCTACATTATAGTTGGCTGGAAATGGTTAAAACAGTTCTCAGTGACTTTTTGTTTTTGTCGAGGAAACAGCTTGTGATACAGCCTCAGTAAAGAACTACTTGCACAAAAACCCAGCATTTGTTGAATACTTTTAGGACATTTAACTTCAAAAGCTGAGAAGTCATCTTTTAACCCTTAGAAGGCTGGCATTATCAATGTCATCCTGCAGTCCCATTCTCCACCCCTATTTTATACACCTTTTCTGCCTCACTTTATCTTTTATACCACTGTTACTTTCATCCTCTTATCTGCCAAGGCTACTTATTTCCTGCTGCTCTCTAAGCCTCTTGCTAATAATGAATATTCTTTAGTGTAATGCCAAGGTAAGGTGATCTACGTCTGGAGCAACTATACTTGTCTGTACCTCGTAGAAGAGAAATCGAAGGACAAGTATACTTGTAGCTTTCTAAGGGTGGCTTCTGTTGAAACTCTCTGTGTGGAGGGGAAAGTGGTCAAATTGAGCAGTGTTAGTGGTCAGATCTATTTTATGAGATGCTTCCTTGGTTATACAAACAACTCCACATGCTTCCCTGAGCTTTTTTTATAACATTCACCCAACTACAGAGTCATGTAGAGTCACATGCATGAAGCCTACTCGCTCCCCAGCTAACACCTTATGTTTGTTTGTTGTTTAATCGTGAGATGTGAGAGGCATACACAAAAAGTGAATGGTGACCTGAGTGCATTGCTCAGTGTTCACATTTTGTGTATGAATGGTCAGTATTTGAAAGTCATTTTTTTGTTTTTGCTGTAGCCACCATAATGTTTTGACTTGTCTCTTTTTTTTTTTTTTCATCTCTCCACCACTGCCATATATCTTTCTCTCTCTGTTTCTCTCTCACTTTCTTGCCTGCTCCCATATTCCTCTTCATATTCGTAACAGGTGCAGGTCCCCATCCCTCAGTCTACAAGTACCGTGTCTATGGTTTCCTGCAGCACCCCATCAGCCGCCTCTGCTTCTCAACAGGTAAGATCAATGTGTCTGACCAATCAGAATCAACTTCCCCCCTTTCATTAGCATAATTGGCGCTTCAGTATTGGCCAAGAGACCTTTTTGAGTTTTATTTTTGTTTGTTTAAATCTCTCTGGATTCTCTCCTGCGTGTGAATGCTGTGGACATCAGAGGTGGCTTTCTCTTATGCTGTGTTGTATTTGTTTCTTATAGTATGGAGTTTACTACGTCCAAGCACTCCCTTCGCAGGTAGAGAAAAACCCCTTTCCTCTCTTCTATCTCTGCTTCTTTTACTTTTTCTCTTTCCCTCTTTCTCACATTTACTGACATTTCTTTTTGAACTCTTTGCCTTGCCCTCTTTAGTTTTGTCATTTCATTATTGCATAATGAGGTATATAAAATAAAATGTAGTTTTGTGAGGCTTGGAAAGGAAGCTTGTCAATGTAACTATTATCACATCTTGAAGACCCAGACCAAGATCAGTTAGTGTAGAAATGTAATTTAAATTAAGACTTAGTTGTTTCCCTAAAGGTAAGTTATTTAAAGTTTAAAGTTTGTTTAAAAAAAAATCTGGGGTATGTCAAATTTATTTTCTGTCTTGGGCATGCTGTCTATAGACTTAATTTCAACCTGGTGGTACTTTCCTTAAGTCACATAGGTCTGATAGGATGAGTTGGTTGAGACCAGACTGCATGTGATCCTAAAATTAACTAGCTTTCTAAGACTCAGTGTTTCCATCCGAGCCTAATATCAAGAGGTGAAGTAAATGCTTCATGTGAGAATGCTTATTCTCTTTTTAGGCTGCTGTTCCGCAACAGGGCTCTCTGGTGCTGACATCCCAACCAGGTGTATCACTACCCCAACAGCAAGCTCCTCAACAGACTCCCAGCACAGTGGTTCAGAGCAGCTCTCAGACACAGGTCCAGCCCGGCCCCCAGCCCACACAGGTACAATCAAATGTGATGTAAGCAAATCATGCTAGAAGCTACCATGAAAAAAAAAAATTCTTAATTCAATTTTATATTTAGAATGAAAATATATGTATATATACACTATATACACTCACCTAAAGAATTATTAGGAACACCATACTAATACTGTGTTTGACCCCCTTTCGCCTTCAGAACTGCCTTAATTCTACGTGGCATTGATTCAACAAGGTGCTGAAAGCATTCTTTAGAAATGTTGGCCCATATTGATAGGATAGCATCTTGCAGTTGATGGAGATTTGTGGGATGCACATCCAGGGCACGAAGCTCCCATTCCACCACATCCCAAAGATGCTGTATTGGGGTGAGATCTGGTGACTGTGGGGGCCATTTTAGTACAGTGAACTCATTGTCATGTTCAAGAAACCAACTTGAAATGATTCAAGCTTTGTGACATGGTGCATTATCCTGCTGGAAGTAGCCATCAGAGGATGGGTACATGGTGGTCATAAAGGGATGGACATGGTCAGAAACAATGCTCAGGTAGGCCGTGGCATTCAAACGATGCCCAATTGGCACTAAGGGGCCTAAAGTGTGCCAAGAAAACATCCCCCACACCATTACACCACCACCACCAGCCTGCACAGTGGTAACAAGGCATGATGGATCCATGTTCTCATTCTGTTTATGCCAAATTCTAAATCTACCATCTGAACAGAAATCGAGACTCATCAGACCAGGCAACATTTTTCCAGTCTTCAACCGTCCAATTTTGGTGAGCTCGTGCAAATTGTAGCCTCTTTTTCCTATTTGTAGTGGAGATGAGTGGTACCCGGTGGGGTCTTCTGCTGTTGTAGCCCATCCGCCTCAAGGTTGTGCGTGTTGTGGCTTCACAAATGCTTTGCTGCATACCTCGGTTGTAACGAGTGGTTATTTCAGTCAAAGTTGCTCTTCTATCAGCTTGAATCAGTCGGCCCATTCTCCTCTGACCTCTAGCATCAATGAGGCATTTTCGCCCACAGGACTGCCGCATACTGGATGTTTTTCCCTTTTCACACCATTCTTTGTAAACTCTAGAAATGGTTGTGCGTGAAAATCCCAGTAACTGAGCAGATTGTGAAATACTCAGACCGGCCCGTCTGGCACCAACAACCATGCCACGCTCAAAATTGCTTAAATCACCTTTCTTTCCCATTCTGACATTACTTTTGGAGTTCAGGAGATTGTCTTGACCAGGACCACACCCCTAAATGCATTGAAGCAACTGCCATGTGATTGGTTGATTAGATAATTGCATTGAGAAATTGAACAGATGTTCCTAATAATCCTTTAGGTGAGTGTATATAGTATATAAAATATAATACTGTTTCAGTAGTAATGTAAAATAATAAATATAAATATAAATATATCTTGCTGCACTCTGAAACATTACAAATCACATTAGAGAAGCAAATTAGGTTGTGTATGCTTTCGTGTTGACTTTAAATATGGTAAATTACTGCGCAGAAGTTTTTCTTCTTTCTGTTTTACTTTTCCTCTTTTTCTGTGTCAACACTGTGGCTGTCTCTTTCTGAAGTGCCTCAGTTGTGCTTGTTTGATTGATTGATGTTTTCTGGCACGTTTCTGCCTGTATGTTGCATGGTTGTCAATTGTGTGGTAGTGAGATGAGTCCCTCTGTTCAGTTCCCAATGTTTAGTGCAGACCAATTGTTTTCCCTTTAGCTAGAAGTGCAGGTATACTGTAGTGGCACAAAAAAAGTAGTTTACTTGTGATTTATCAGATCTGGGTTGATCTACTTAAGTTAAATAGGGTTATATATGTTTGATGTGGTGTTGGATTTTGGATTTTGTTTTGAGTGTGTTGTTGACAGTGACAGCGTTTATAGGCACTTAGAGAGGAGCCACTCCTAACTTAATCTAATAATCGTTTGGCACTAAAACTATAGTTTGTTTTTCATGTGTGTTTTGCTTGTGGTCGTTGTGATCCTCCATTCACCCCATGGCATGCTGTCTCTCATGTGGTCTGATCTTGTGATTTTGTTTTCCTGCGGTTTATTAAGACATCGCTCCTCTCACATATAAACTGGCCTTGCTGTCTCCATCTCCACCGGTCGGTGCTTGCAGAAATATTTCCCTCGTTCTCCATATTCCCAACCACTGATCTGACCCAGCTACCCCTCTCCTACCTCCCCTCAGCTTTGCAGTGCGGCTCTCTGCGTGCCAACTATAGCAGTTGCCCCGTTTCCGCAGCAACCAGTGCCTGAAGCGCTGACATGCCCGGCAGCCGTGTCTGCGCCAGCCACGTCCCCATCAGTGCTGCTGCCCCAATTGGTACCGCCTCTAGTGACACCTGTGCCAACCATCCATGTGGCCACAGTTCCCTCCCCAACCGAACATCCATGTTTGCCAGCCGACACCCCAGTGCAGGTACCTGGAATGGACCGAACTGGCCCCAAACGCATCAGTGCAGACAGTTTTTGCTTGCTTCATAGGGAAAAGCAATTGTGTTGACATTTCATACTTCTTATCTCTTTCTGTCTGTGAAGTATAGCTGCTAAGCTGTCTTCACAAAGCGTCCTTTCTTTTCTTGGCTGTGAAATAAGACCTATTTTTTTTTTAGAAAACACAATAAAAAAACATGCAGGCTTTGCCTGAAGCAGTTGTGCTTTTTGTTATTTCGTCGTCTTTGATTTTGATTTTTTGTTTGTCTCTTTCTATTTTAATTTCTTTTGTTTTTGCCATTTGTTATTCCAGACATCTCAAAGCGTCTCTCAGACTTTGACAACTGAGCTGTCACAACTCCAAACTCCTGCTGTGGAGAGGTAAGAATCACCATTTAGCAGATTCACAACGTGTAGCTGTTTATCAGTAGTACAATAGATCCAGAATACATTGTGCTGTATTACTGAAGTCGTCATGTATTTTGATTTCTTTTTTTACCCTTAGCTGTCATTCTGATGTGGCATCTGGGCTCAGTGATGGCAATGAAGGCGTAACGGGTGGCAGGCATGAAGGTCGTTCTGCCAAACGTCACCAGCGCAGATCAGTGCGTAGCCGTTCACGCCATGAAAAGACCTCTAAGGCCAAGCTCAATGTTCTTAATGTATGTCCAATACATTAGCATTTTTCTTTTTTTGTTTCTTTTATTGTTTTTTGATGGTGGTGGAAAAACTAAAGACACTGAACAAACTTCTATCATGTTTGTTTCAGATCTCCAGCATGGGCGATAGAGTTGCAGAGTGTCAATTAGAAACGCACAACAGGAAAATGGTGACTTTCAAGTTCGATCTCGATGGCGATAACCCAGAGGAAATCGCACAGATAATGGTAACTTGAAACACCAGCCTTATGTTTTTAATGCTGACCAGATATGCTAAATTAATTTCTTTTGATCTTGATCTATGTGACAAAAAGCTGGTGTTGAATAAAATTACATTTCTGTAGCCAAAATACACTGTGAGCTGCCAAAACTCATTAAAAAGAGGTATTATTCCTTCATGTGATATCCTAGGTACAAAGTGAGTTCATTCTAGAGACAGAGCGCGAGTCCTTCGTTGAGCAGATCCGAGAGGTCATAGAAACAGCCGATGAGAAAGGTGTGGAGAGAGAGCGCAGCCAGGTACATCCTTCTAAAAAGCTTCACAGCCTATAGTTTTACACCTAGTATTTCCATGCCTAGCAGTGAATAAAATTGCATAAAAAAGCTTGCATGGAAGACCATGTTTACAAATTGGGTTTAAAAATTTAATTTTTCAACAAAATATTAGTGAAATCAGAAAATGATACACAAAATGGTTAGATTAATTATTACAGTTTATGTGCTTTTTTATTTTACATTTATTTTGTATGAGGTAGTGATTTTTGTTATTTCTAGCATTAAATTAAACATTAATGTGTTTAAAACTAGCTACTTTTCATGATATGTCCATTTTTATGTTATATAATATTTAATATCTGTCATGTAATAGGTGAAACATCAAATTTGTCTTTATTGCTATTTAAACAAAGCAATAGGACATCACTTTGTTGAAATGTTTTTTGTGAAATTGTGAACTTTACAGTTAACAATATCTTACAGATAGTCAGTGATCACGAGCAGCATATGCCCACCACATTGGCGCCTCTTGAACAAGGTAGAGCTTACGATCCTAGCATGTAAAACAAGTTAATGTCCCCTGTTAATGATGTGTCAGGACTGAGGTCTTCTCTCCTCCACTTTTTCTCCCAGGTGTGGCGCCTAGTTCAGCTGCCCAGGTGGTGCACTCCGCAGGCCGCAGGTTTATCGTCAGTCCAGTGCCTGAATCCAGACTGAAGGATCAGTTCTTTAGTGCACCCCCACCCACAATCCCTCTTCGCGAAGAACCTTCATCCTGTGAGTTTAATATGTAAAATCAAATTATACAGGTTCAGTTGACTCATAAAAAGGCTAATAATATATATTAGATGTATCATCTAGACGTATTAGCACGTATTTCATAATAATGAAAACCCCATCAAAAGCACAATTAAAAATGTAAACTGTAAACACGATTCTCTCGTATTCATCACTGCATGCTCTCCAAATAGGTTTGATATTTGTACCATTGCTTATACTACACATCTTATTTGTCAAAATCTTTTCAAATGTAGCCACTCTGCCCAATTCTGCTATCAGTTCATGTAAAAAGGAAGCTCCATCTGACTTCAAGCTCCTAAGAATGATCTATCTACCAATCATTAAACTGATTTCAATCCCTTTTTGTTATGTAATGTCTGCTTTCATACCCAATACAAATAGCCTAGACTAGATATAGCATGTTAGACAAATTATGTAACTGCATACTCATTTTTGTCTTGAATTTCTATTCTTTATCAGCTGTGTCAGTTGCAGTGCCTGTCTTGGGGCTTTCTATGTCTGCATCTGCAGTCAGTCTGCAGCAGGCATTCTCTGAGATGCGTCAAGGCCGATTTGACCCGGGTCCCAGCACTGCGCCACCAATGCTCCATGCCTCCATGCCCCCTCTTGTGCCTGCCGCAACACCCTTGCCCTCTAGCACTGCCCCGGTTGTATCTCCTCCAATGTCTTCTGAAGTGACCACTTCACCATCTCTACCCTCTGTCTCCATAAACCCTCCGGGTTCATCTTCTCCTCCCCCTACTCTTAGCGCCTCTGCCGTCATCTCCCCTCCTTCCCATTCTCAACTCCCTCTGCCTCAAAGTCAGGTTGTACCTGCCATCATCAGTGTTATTTCCAACCCTTCCTCTCTGCCAATGCCAGCTGTGCCTGCTGCCACATCCTTCCCCCAGACTTCAGTCCCCATGCCTGTAACTGCCAGTACTGCTGCCCCGCTAACTCACCCTGTGGCTCCTATGGGATCTGGCAGTGGTGAACAGCCGTCCATCCCTGCCACTTCAGCTCAGCTCACACTAGCCGCCATCCCCACCACAGCCATCCAGACGTCGCAGCTCGCACCATCCACCATCCCCGACACGGTTATTCCCATCTCGGCTGCTCAGTCACAAGTGCCCACCCTCCAGCCGATTACCACCAACCAGAGTCACACACATTGTGTGGAATGTGACAGCGACCCGCAGGGAAAGGGCGTTGATGATATCCAGGCTCTAGATAAGAAGCTGCGGTCACTCTTCATGGACCTGGGCTCTGGTCCGCCCTCTGCCCAGTCTGATGTCACATCTGACCCCATGGCGGCCCCAAGTGTCCCTGGCACCTCCTCTCCAACTGCCTGCTGCACCCCAAGTGGCACCCCTCTCCCTCCCTCTAGTTTACCCCTCAACTCCTCCGGTCAGCCCACAGGCTCTCCAATGACCTCCATGGGCAATGGATCCACCCCAGTCGGCTACAGTCAGACAATTCCATCCAAAGCTCCGCTATCAAGACTACCGGTGAGTGAACGGTTGATCAGCAGTCATGGAAATAATGACACAATGCAAATAAGCTTATGTTTGACATCATGGTACATGGTTAAAACACTTTTCTTGTTTTTAACATCACATTTTAACCTCCTTCTCTCAAACCCCTAACTACTGTATAGACAAAAATTATGAATTTGTAGTCTACTTTTAAACCCAATTTCTGCATGGCTGTTGAGTTTCATGACTGACAAAATGCATGACATAGTAATCCTACATGAATACTATATAACTCAACTGACACTTTTCTGTAATATTATAACAAAGCTCTAGTCATATTTTGTGTACAGCTTTGAATAACTCCCAAACATAACGCACAGTCTTATGCTGCATGTAGCTTTGGCGGTTCATCGGCACCTCTGCCAGCTCTCGTTCTTTACAGTGCTTTAGTTTCTCTTCCATCTTCATTCATTAGGTGTTGCCTGTCGGCCCAGATCAGGCTGGCACGCCGCCCACAGAGCACCTACCACCCTTCCCAGGACCTTGTTTAACTCAGGTGCCCTTTTCTTCTTTCTCTTTCTGTCTCACTCTGTTTTTATATAGTTTCATTCCTGTAAAACACGCAGAGCATGAGTAAAGATTTTTAACCGCATAAGAATCAAACCACTGCATGGCATAGCTTTTCTTTGAGGCCTGTTAGGAGCATGACCTGTGACACTCATTAACTCTGACTTGCTGCTCTTTCTCTTTTTCTCTGCCATTGATGGGTGGAGAACAGGAAAGATGTGATTTAAGAAAACAACATTACACATGAAACATTTTCAGTGTTTTGTCTAATGTTCTGGTTTTATTGGGACTGATAAAAATTTGGTAACAATAATTATTTTATGACAGTTAAAGGGAATATAAAGGTGCTTTTCTGTCTCCTTGTACGATTTTAAAGAAAAAACACAATAGCAGTCATTCTGGTTTGATTGAGATTAGATTTGCTTTAAAAAATTGTATCGTCTCTTTAATTAATTTTTCCTTATTTTTATGTGTGTTGATGTTTGCCCTTTGTTTTGTTTTCAACTTGTCCTCTACCCAGATTCTTTGACTACCTTTTTTTTTTTTTTAATTTTTGAGGATTTCAAGTTTTAAATAAGTAAATTTTTATCTTTTAGCATGTTGTGGATGAATTTCGATTTCAGACAATTCTCAAATAATCAAAGTAATTTAGATTGAACTACCAAATTTACCCCTGCTTGCATTCACGTCATACTCCGAGAAAGTCCTTCTGCTTAAGGCGATTCATACTAAACCTGAGACTTTTTCTAATCCTGTAGATTTGATGTGATATTTTTCATCCACCACTTTTGAATTGAAAACTTATTGTGATGGCACTCAGCCGTGAGCCAACCTGAACAAAACATTTCATGAACTGCAGAGCGTGGGCCAATTAAAGGATTTACTTTCCATTGTATGTGGAACATGAAATGAAGCCTCAGCTTGGATTAAAAGCATTCAGTTCTTCCAGGCAGTGGTCCCTTTACTTACTGTAAGAGATCGTCTCATGCAGAAATTAATTAGATACACAGTTCCCCTGCTGTATTTGTGTGCACTTGCCATGAGTAATAAGTGTTTAAACGAGTTTGCGTGTGTGTATGTTTCTTGGGGCTAAGTGAACCTAACTAATTGCTGTAATGGATTATTTAGTCCCAGCAGCCCCTGGAGGATCTAGATGCCCAGTTGAGACGGGCACTGAGTCCAGAGACTGTCCCAATCAGCAATGTCACGCACCAGGTACACGCATACCAACAGGAGTCTGGCTGAAAAACACCAGCACACGTGTATTAAGTGCCGGATATGTCTGGTTTGATTTATTGCAGTTAAAAGTTGGCACTGGAACTTTCCATACACAAAGAACAGATAAAAGTAGTGGTTTTCAAATCCCATACTGCAATAAACTAGAGAATTTCCTCCTCAAATCTCTGATGTAATAGAGAAAGCATGTAACTTTTTGCTTCAAGAGGAATACTATAAATCATTAATGTAAATAATTAATAATGTCTGACTCTGTAATTTAAATCTCATCTTTTTCTTACCTGTAGTCATCTCTTACTGGGATGCCACCTGGAGGACAGCCAGGTATGTGCTGAAGTTTTACTTTACTTTTACCTGTTCTTTAATCACACAACAGCTAAGCCTGTTCACTTTCTCATATTACATGAGCTCATTATTAGCTCTGCTTATTAACGATGCTATTTCAGTTCCATTTTCTCTAGATGATGAGCAAGCAGCTGCAACTACAGTTGGAGGATACAAACTAGGACGATTCCAGGTACCTTGCATTCGCGCTTATAGCGCTTTATACAAAACAGAAAGCAGTTTTACAGTGATGATAGTAAAATAATTCAATGATGCAAAGAGTTCATTTCAGCTGTACATCATTGTTCAGTTGAAGTCAGTTCAATATTGATTCAGTTCCATTGTAAAGATCATCAATTATTTAATTAGTTCATTTCATCTATAAATCAGTTCTGAAGAAAACAGTGATGTCATCATCCAGCTCAGTTCAGTTCTTATCCAATAGTGTCAGTGCAGTCAAATCAATAATATTTTGTTATAAAATAGTGTTTGTCATAGTGTTTGTGTATGACATCAGGTGGCATTCTTGTTCTTTCTCTCTCGTTTAGGTGTCAGTGGCTCCTGATGAGAACGCCACGCAGGCTCCCACAGGCTCCTTTGACTCATCCTCCACGTCTTCTTCCACCACCACCTCCTCTTCATCCTCCTCCTCCACTCTCTCTAGCCCCGAAAACACACTGCACCGAACCTCCTCTCCCCTCAGAGACACAAAAGCAGATGTTGTCGACGGCCTCCCTGCTCTTCCCAACCGGATGACAACCCACCCTCAGCCCACCACCATTGGCCGTTTCCAGGTTACCACCAAAGCGGACACAAAGGTGGGGCGTTTCTCAGTGAGCAGAGCACAGGATGTGGCTCCAGCAGCTAGCTTACAACCCCCAGGACCCCAGCCAGCACCTCAAGCCCATCCAGCTGTGGGCAACGGTCCAGCCCAGAGTCCCGGGAGCCTCAACAACTCTGTCAGCTCCTACTTCAGCAGCGACAATGACTCAGAGTTTGAAGATGAGGACTTTAAGAGAGAAGTCGGCAAGCTGAGGGAGAAGTATGTTTGTTTTTGATTAAAGGGGTCCTTTATGATTTTGATTTCACTTTTTTAACTTAAGTTAGTGTGTATTGTTGCTGTTTGAGCATAAACAACATCTGCAAAGTTACAACGCTCAAGTTCAGTGGAAAGGGAGATAATTACTTTTACAGAAATCGCTTTTTAAAGGACTACAACAAACGGCTGGCAGGGACTACAACAAGCTTATTCCTGGGTTGGGAACAAACCCTAAAATTTACATAAACCCTGCCTCCAGAAACACAAAACAAAGGGGATGAGGCCATGTTGAGAAGAGGAAGAGTTGTTGTAGTAAAGCAGATTTGGGAGTCTGCTCAAGCAGTTGCATCCGTATTTTCACATTTATTGCAATACACACAAACACAAATGCAATCGCATGTCATAAAAGCTAGATGACAACATAAGTTATAACCGTAATTAAACGAAACTATCTTCATGCAGCATATACTCTCTGGCTCAGTAGGCATTTTAGCACAGTTCCCGCACAAGCAATTTATAGATTACCATGACAGAATATGCTAATCAATGACTTGAAGATAGTTAACTCCACATCAGCTACATAAATTCATCAACTAACCATTCAGAAACGTCCTGTCTCATTCTACATGTTGTCACTTCTTCTTGAGTCTCTCCATCATTGTGCGACTCCAGTTTTAACATAAAAGGCAGAACAGTTTCTGACATTTTCAGTGCGTGTCTGCGTGAGGTAATCGGAGCTGCTAACACAAGCTCTTGAAGCTCCGCCCTCTTCTTGAAAGGGTGCCAGGAGTAGCAGCTAATTTGCATTTAAAAGGACAAAAACTGTGCCTTTTTTGCTCACCCTCAAAAAGTGACAACTTTAACATACTATAAAAAATTATCTTATTAAATTATCTATTTTGAGCTTAAACTTCACATATACACTCACATCATGGGGACATCAGAGACTTATTTTACATCTAGTAAAAAGGGGCATAATAGGACCCCTTTAATACATTGTAACAGGAACTGGGATGGTGTAACCTAGGTGGAAGATATGCTAATTGTGCTTTTCTTGTTTTTCTCCCAGGCACATGATAGAGAGTCAGGCCCTGTACACTCGACAGAAGGCAGAGATTGATGCCCTTTTTGCCCGATTGGGCAAAGTTCCACCCACCATGGTCAACCCGCCCTTGGTGAACCCAGCTGGCCGCAGACGACGTCCCACCAAGGGTAAAAGCAGCAAATCCAGCCGTGGTAGCTCCCAGGGCAGCAAGAGTCCTGTACAGCCAGGTATTCACTTGTTACTCTTTGCCTTTTTGTGCAGATGAGAGGTTGCCTTTTTGTGCAGATCAAGTGACATTTTTTTGGGAATACAAAATATCCTTAAGAATGTTCTTATCTTTTTTCTTAAGATTGTTCTAAAGACAAAACCTAAAGAGAGAATTTGAATTCCATAAAATAATCTCTTTAAAAACATAGGATAGCCTCCAATAGGGCTTTTTACACTTGAAATAGTTAACCCTGGGTCACTCTAAACCCCGTGTAAACAGAATCCTGGGTCATCTTGGTTCACATTTCACACTGCTGATAATTTACCTGGTGTTAACAATTTATTCTGGGTATTTCACACCGTACATTCTTAAAGGATTAGTTCACTTTAAAATTTCCTGATAATTTACTCACCCCCATCTCATCCAAGATGTTCATGTCTTTCTTTCTTCAGTCGAAAATATTTTTTTCTCCACATAATGGACTTCAATGGCAACCAACGGGTTGAAAGTCCAAATCAATGCGGTTTCAAAGGGCTCTGCACAATCCCAGCTGAGGAATAGGGTCTTACTTACCGAAAATATCGGCCATTTTATTTAAAAAAATAAACATTTATGTACTTTTTAACCTCAAATGCTCGTCTTCGGTGTTGTGCTTCTTCACGACGTATGACGTCATCATGTCGGAAAGGTCACGCATGACGTAGGTGGAAGTACCGACCCAGTGCCGAAAAACTCCACCTCATGTTCTCCTCCAACTTTAAAATTGTTTGACATCGTTGTTTTACCTTTATTTTTGTAAAGGCCGTTTGATTTAGTCTTTGCACGTTTGTTTTAACACTGGGTCAGTACTTCCACGTACGTCATGTGCGTGACCTTTTCGACGTGATGGCGTCATACGCCGTAAAGAAGCACAACACACCGAAGTCGCGCATTTGTGATTAAAAAGTATATAAATGTTTATTTTTTCTTTTATAAAATGACAGATCGCTTCGCTAGATAAGACCCTATTCCTCAGCTGGGATTGTGCAGAGCCCTTCAAAGCCCTTTGAAACTGCATTGATTTGGACCTTCATCCCGTTGGTTGACATTGAAGTCCATTATGTGGAGAAAATTCCTGGAATGTTTTCCTCAAAAAACTTAATTTCTTTTCGACTGAAGAAAGAAAGACACGAACATCTTGGATGAGATGGGAGTGAGTAAATGATCAGGAAATTTTCATTTTGAAGTCAACGAATCTTTTAAACCCTGGCTTAATGTTCTTCTTTGCATATTAGCGGTGTCAGTGTCATTGATTGGACATGACCTGTTTGTCCTGTTTAAAGGGTTCTAGTGTTCTTCTTAGAACTTCTAATGGAATTTTCTAACTTCTTTCTTCAGAAAATTCTTGTGAATCTGGTTCCAGCAAATCTGTGTTTGCGTCTGATCAGCACTTCTATATGTTTTTGTGTGTGGTCTTACAGCAACCAGCACTTTATCTGCACAGAGTGCTCCTTCCGTGTACCCTCCCCAGCAGGCCTTCCTGGCCCCTGGGGGGATGATAGATGGGGGGAGTAGCCCTCTGCTCCAATCCTTCAAGCCTTCCCCCTCTAATGAGAACCTGTGCTCCGCTTACACCAGTGACGCCACGCTCTCTGCGCCCAGTCTGTGTGTCACCTCGCAAGGTAAAAATAAAGAAACACATCACAGCCTTCAACTTGACCCTGTGCTTTTAACACAAAGTAAAATGATAAAGTGACATGGGTAAGCAATAAAAAATATTCACACAACATTCTCAGTTTTCGTCGATAACAATAGCACACTATGCACATTTTTATGTAAATCGCCTTTTGCAATGAAATAAATGCATATTTTATTGTAATTAATTGCAATAACATATATTTATAAAAATTTTGTTAAAAATGGTAATCGTTTGCTTGATTTTGAAACAAGGGAAAGTTGTTGGTGCTTTGCCGCCTTTCTTGCAAATTTATCCCAAAATATATATGGTATACACAACAAATTTTTAACTCTTAAAACACCCACTCCTAAATACCTTAGGAGTATCCGTATTTTCCACCCTGAAAAGTATGAGACACGTGAATTGCATAAATCTGAGAAAAATGTTTTGTGGTGGGGGGTGCTGGTTACTGTATGATGATTGAAATTGTGAAATGGCCTTAAACAATTGCTAAATAAACTGCAAAATGTTACATTTTCTAATACATTTGTTTCATGCACGGATTGCTCCTGACAGCGCAGTGCGAGCTCGGGACACCGTTAGCATATTAGCCAGGGTTCAAAGCGCCAAATGCAAGTAAAAATTGTCTGAAACTGTGCTACTCGCTAGTTAATATATAGGAGATATGGCTTAGTGCGATCATCAAATCGCAAAGGTTGTAATGTAATTATATAATAGCCTGTATAGTCTGACATGCTGCATGTTTCAGAGTATTGTAACAGCTCTGTGTTGTCAGCTTTGATTCACAGTTAATGCTACTCTGCAAGTGCTGTGTGTTTGAGTCGCTTATTATTTGCATTTGGAATGCAACATTCATTATGAAAATCGTTTTTTTATAAAGCTGTTGTCGTCAACAAAAAGAAGCGAAAAGGTCTCCCTGCGGTTGTCCACAAAATAAAAGCTCAATGGTTTAACTTTTGAAAACAAAAAAAATTTTCAAGTAGTGTAATTTTACTGTTGTTCTGTAAAATAAAATAATAATGATAATTCTATTAATACTTTTATTATAACATATAATATATTATTATCATGATTATTAAATGCTTGATTTTTTTTTTGTTCATTTTACAGTACAATATGTATTATTATTAATATAAGATATATATCTTTTTTTATTTGATAAATTGATTTTTTTTATAACAATAATTGTCTGGGGGTTGGGGGTGTGGTCAGGTTTTCCTTCTTTTTTGTCTTTAGCTGATCACATGCCTGCATAGTATACTCTGTCTGCTTTTTTGGATGTTTTAGTAACACAAACCAGCTGTGGCCTACTTCCTGTGAGTCTTCCAAATTTGAGGATAAAACTTGAGGATCGCACAGTGGGATGAAATTGGATCTCTAAACTTTTGTTAAACGGTCATAAAAATGTTATTTTCCCCCCTAACATTCTTGTGAATTTTGTGGTATTTCGTATATCGGCCCTATTTCTGGTGGTACAGGTTGAATCAAATCTTAACATAGGAATCTTTGCTTTGCCCATCTGAGAAAACGCACGCTTTGATTTGGATGAAGCTGCAGGGCTGATGCTTGTGCCTCCAGGGGATGCTTTTCCTCTTCTCCTCTTCTGTGCAGCTCGATGCTCACCCACCCAGGGCCACTCCTCCCCTCCTTCACCTCCTTCACTCTCTCTATCTGTCAGGAATTCATGGCTTACTGACCTCTGTTACCATTCTCACTGTGTATTTGTGTACGTTTCCTTTATCTCTTTCTCTCTCTTCTATCTGCTCCACCTCTTTCTCTCTCTCTCTCTCTCTCACTCTCACTGTCTCTCGCTCTTTTCCATCTCTCTCTTTCTCTTTCCCTCTTTTTGTACCACAGGCTGTGTAAAGTTCAGCTGTGGGTCGGAGAGAGTGACCTTCAAACCAGGTGGCAGGAGGACGCGTTTTCTGAGTACGCCCTGCTTGGCTCTTTGTGTGTAACGCTTTTTCTTTTGTCTCTTTCCTACAATGTCATGTGACTAGTTCTTGATTCTGCCAAGCATTCTGATTGGCTGATCATCTCAGACATTGTGTCATTAATCTTAAAAACAACTTATGCTCATCGCTAAATAGTTCATATCCAATAATTATTTCTAATTGTTTACAATGGACACTTTGTCATTTGTATTATTAATTATAATATTTTCCCTCATATATGCTTAAGTTTGGTTTAACATAACAAAATTGCTAAAGATAAATGAATTACTAATCATTTAAAAGATTAATTACATGCTGCATTTGACAGTTACACAAAGCTATACAGCAGTAGTTTAAACATTATATTCTGAGAGTAGGAGTTCACTTTCACAACAAGATCTTGGCAGAATGTGTAAAAATAGTTTATTGTTAGCAGTGTTATTGTAATATAATTTATGTACTATTAAAGTATTTTTTTATATTTTGAATTAGCTTTTTTATATTTTCAGTTTGAAGTTTGTCATTTTTATGTGCTTTTATCATTTTCTTTCTAATTTCTGATTACGTTTTTCATCTAATATTTATATTTTCATTTATTTCAGCTTTATTTGTTACTAAAATTATGGATTTTTAATAGTTTACATTTTAGTTAACAGTAACACTGATTGTTAGTTCATGATACTTGCTGTAACACAAATTGAACCTTATTGTTAAGTGTTATAAAGCCATATAGTATAATCAAATAATAATGACACGTCAGTGTATCTGCTGAAACTTGGCTCTTCCTTTTCTGACACATGCAGTGTGAACCTGCAACTTAATATTCTAATTTCCTCAAATAATTGCGTAATAATTTACACCCACTTTCATAATTAGATCTCTCAAAAGGAGTGAACAGCTGACACAGTGACTAATGATTCAAGGGATTCTAGGCAAGTCACTACATATATTTTACAATCTGCTGAATTTTCCCTTAGTCTTATTTTGTTTTTTATTAAAAGCTCAGGTACTTTCACATATCAGCTCAACACAGTCTTCCTTTGCAGTCCTGTCTTCTATTAGCTGCTCTCACAATGTGAATACACCTGATCATTGGCTTTGACCACAGACCCAATAGTGACAACCACATGAGAACCTTCCTCCACTCACCCCACCTTCCCTGTTATTGGAAATACAGTATGAATGTAACAGCCATCAGATTTTTGACTAGCATGTTCTGATACACTCCCATAATGCACTGTGTTGGACGTGGAGTTACTGCAACACTGATTCTCTCCAATCTCACCGTTCTCTCCATGCTTCAGGGAAGATGGTGAAAAAAGTGTGCCCCTGCAACCAACTCTGTAGTAATTATCTCTCTTTTTTTACATCCTCCCACCCACCCACCCCCTCCCTCCCTCTCTTTCCTGTCATCACCTCTCGCTTCATGTCCTGTGGCCTGTTGAAGCTAGTTTCCCCGCAAAGCTCTCAGGCTGACTTGAGCATTTCTTTCCTGTGATGACCCATTCATGTTTTTTATAAGTGTGGCATGTCACATGTGTTTTCACTCTCAAATTAAACCCAAACATACACACTACCCTAGATTTGATTTCCACATGAAAGCGAGATCGGGAGTCCAACCGGAAACCTGCATGCCAAACATGCATTCCAATGTTTTTAGATCCGGTGGCACTCGCCATGAGGCGACTCCACACTCAGCATCAGACTGGCTAATGCACTCTAAATGGACCCGTCTGAGCACTCACCCCATTATGCACAAGCCAATTTGAAGCCCCAGATTCCCTTCTGCACTCTTCTTTATCCCCTTAAGACTCATCCCGCTTACTGCACATCGACCTCATCCTGTTTGGATGGAGCTTCTTGCCCATTACAAGGGTATAATGAGGCCTGGCTCCTGGCTCCTGGCTCCCCCTCATTGTACATAAGGCTTATTCACTGTCCAATGCACAAGCTACCGTATTGAGGGTATACAGCTCACATTTTGTACACGGAAAGGTAGGTTTTCACAAACAGGAAACCAAGGTCCCCCCATATTATTGAAGAAAGTGAATGGAAGTCATCTAGTAAATGCTGAAGTCAAGCTGTGTAGAGCCTCCACCTATCCCTCACTCCTTTTCCACCAAGTGGTGCTGGTGCTTGGCCAGTGGATCTTTTTTTGCCACATCTATACCCTAGTTTTATGAATATTCTAATTATGATTAAAAGAAGACTTAGACTGTGTGTCTAAAAGAAGACACACAGGCTGCATTTATTTGATCAAAAATACAGTAATACTGTAAAATGTTATTACAATTTCTTTTTAATATATTTTAAAAAGCAATTTATCCCTGTGTTGGCAAAGCTTCAGTGTCACGTGATCTTTCAGAAATCATTCTAATATACTGATTTGGTGCTCAAGAAACATTTTCCAAACAGTAATACATTATTTCAAGATTCTTTGATGAATAGAAAGTTCACAAGAACAGCATTTGCTTGAAATAAAAATCTTTTGTAACAAAGTATGTAAGTATGTTTACTGTCACGTTTGATACATTTTTTGCATCCTTGTTGAATGCACCCACTTACTGACCCTAAACTAACTAACTATCTATCTATCTATATCAGATAGATAGATAGATGGATAGATGGATGGATGGATGGATAGATGGATGGATGGATGGATGCATGGAACAGGGCCAAATCGGATCCTGGCTTAGGCACCAGCATGGTGAAAAAGGAGTAGCTATCTTTCTAAGCATGGCTTGCTCTGGACTACATCACCCAGAATACCTTTTGGTGCTTGAGTGTTGTTGCTTTCTGGAGGGGCCGTGTTTACCACCCTAACAGATCTTATCTGTGTCACCGGATGGCTGCCTGGATAGTTGGCAAGACATTTGTGCGGAATGTAATTAACTGTGCAAGATTTGATTTACAGTATATTCTTAAATGCATCAGCTCTTTGTTCCTCGACAGACATGTATAGATAAACGGACCAATTAGCTAATACCAGTGCATGATTAAAGACCGTCATATCTTAGTCATGTCAGTGATGTGTCTTACGAAGGAGCTGAGGCATTTCCACTCATTTTGCAAATTTTTCATCTTGCTTGCAAATTTTTTTTTTTTTTGTAAATGATGTACCATGTAATCCTCACTGCAATGCTTTGTTTTTCAGAAAGAGGCTTTTGTACTCACAAATACTAATGTGCAAAAATGATTTTGAACATTTTTGTACTATTTTAGCTAATGGTACTAATCAACTATCTCATCAAGTGTCTAAATAGTAGGTGTTGGAAATTTCATATTGTTAGCCTCAATGATTTTGAGACATTGCAGTTCATTTTAAGCTAATACTGGAGCTTGTGGTGAATCCATTTCCATTTCACCACCCTTTTGCTCCCTCTTGTGTTGCAATAAAGCAACCATGGCAAGCATGATAATAAAGCCCAGGCAGATGCGGAGCACTGTTTTCCGTTCTCCGATGGAAAGCCAGAGATGGTGTTTTAATGTTGTCATCGTGACCTGTTTTGCAGGCTGGAGTCAGAGTGATAAAAGTGTCACTTTAGCCTCAGAGCGGACGCCCAGGTGCTCGATAGGGCCTCACTGCCATGACTTTTGTTTTTGTATATACATGACATTATATGTATAGTTGCGCTCTTAAGTTTACATACCCTTTGTATAATATGTACTGTGTTTAGCATTTATTTAAATTAGAAAAGATACATATAATTAAAAAAAAAGTTTTTTATTTAGCATTGCCCTGAAGAACCTGATATTTTACCAAACAGGTTTTTTAGTATTTATGAACTCCAAAAAATCGTGTAAAACCTGATGATCATGGTGTCCAGCATGATTTGAAATGATCCATTCATTGGATAAACATGTTCACGTGATCAAAATCACAAATTTGCTACTTTTTTAAATAAATTTTTTGCTTTGTTTATTTCCAGGTTTAACTTGAATGCAAGATGTTAAATATGGGCTCATACTTTTGATTCTCAAATCTGTTATTTCAAATAGTTTCATCAGGGCAGAACTAAATTTAAAAAACTTCTCTCTTATTTTTAAATCAAACATTTTGCAGATTATATAAGGTGTAAGTAAACTAATGAGAGGAACTGTATATGAATATACATGTGAATATGAATATACATGTACACATTGATATAGTCTGTGGGCTTCAGATTGTATCAGATGTTTCAGTGTGACATTTGTTGAAAAGGCTTCCTCTTTACGACAATCTTCTCTCTTCCTCTCTTTCTCTCTGCTCAGGGACGAGCAGCACCAACACGGTGGTGGGAACTGGTCAGAATCAAAACCAACCACCCGTCTCTCAGTCCCAGAGCTGCAAGGGCATGTTCACAGACGAGCTGCACAAATTGGTGGACAACTGGGCCAGGGATGCAATGAACCTGTCACAGGGCAAGAGAGGCTCCAAGCACCAACAACAAGTGGTTCCTCAGGGCCACAACTACGACGTAAGTCCATAAACTCAGACCTCAGAGTTGAATTTGAAGTTATAATACCTCATTAACATGCTCTTTCATTTCTCATCTTCTCAGATGGTCCCTCCTACCAACATGGGCCGTAAGTACTCGGCTCCGGGCCAGCTGTGCCCAAGCATTGCTTCAACTTTGAGTGGCCACTCGCCCATGCCCAACACTCCCGCTACCTCTCTGGGGTCCCGGAAAGGCTCCTTGTGCCCCACGCCACAGTACGGCTTTCCCTCCGCACCTTACAGCGCCCAGTGGGCTGGCTCGGCCATGCACGCTCAGGCCGGTCTGCTGGCCACCTCACAACCCCTGGGCCAATATGCCCAGGTGCCCGCTCCTTTACAGACCTTCCACATCAGCACTTTGCAAAAGTCAGTCAGCCACCCGGGTGGACCCAACCTGAAGACCACGTAGGGCAGGGCCTTGCTGCGCCAGGCCTAAATAACTCTCGAGTTGGGGGTGGGGGCAGTCAGCGGCAAGGGGGATGGACTGAAGTGGACTTAAGCAAGTATTTGATTGCATTGCAGAGATTCTGTCACAAGAGTTTCCTTTGGGTGATTGAGATGGATAGACGCCAGAATCATCCTGCATGCTCACAGATACGCCACAGGGATGATGCACAACGACACAAGGGATAAGAGAAGACTGAAATAAAACAATTTGAGTACAATGTTACGTGGCCAAAGAAGGTGTGACCATTTTTATTGTTAAGGTGTGTGCATCCTTCACCACCCAGCCCCAAGCATTCGTTAAAGGGCTTGACTTGTGTTTAAAGGTTTGCTGACCTAAGATGGAATGAATGCCACCTCCACCCATCCCAGTATCCATCCATCTGTATATCTTCTTGATAAATTCATACATCAAGCATATCACCAAACAGAGGTCGGGTGGGTGACGGTGAGCGGCAAAGAGACAAACCGAGTGTCCTTGTTCCCCTCTTGCCCTAAACCCTCTGCTGCAATGCCATGGAATAATGCAATAATTACAATGGTAGAAAAAAGCCCATTTTAAAACACAGGAAGTGACCTTCATTAGATAAAACAAAATCCATGTACAGATTTCCTTTGTTTTTAATTTGGGTTATTGGGTTTTGATTCCATTTGCTTGGTTGGTTTTTTTCCCTATGCCCTCCAAGCCGGCCTTGTGTAGCAGAATGTTAGGGACATTTATTTATTTTTTTGTCACATGCCCCCAAGGTTTGTACTACCAAGCTCCTACAGCTCCCAGCATGCTTTGCAGCACATTCACACGCTTACAATCCTCTTCCGGTTCTCTCATTGGGTGACGTGTAATATAGTGGATACAATCAGTTGGATTGGGGTTTGGATACGAAACTAGGGGTTGCGGGACGGTGTTGTCACACACGTACTGCCTCGGAGGCCCGAGAAGCTTTAAATCTATGACTAATGTAACAGCTTTTTCTAATCATGGCAGCATTAGGGGCCTCTTACGATAGTTTGATCGAGACATTCAAATAAGTCGTGTTCTGTATGGACCTGTATTTACTCATCAGTTTTTGATGTTGAAACACTGTGATTATTATAAATGTTGTTGGACAACATTAGCTAAAAAGAAAAGTAAACAAAAAAACATGAAATTTTGAGGGTTTTGGATATTAGCATTCATGAGTTGTAAGGCTAGCTATTTCATTATTCACATCTTATTGGAGACACTTTAACCCTTTTCCCCCTTTCTACTTTCTTTATATTATTAGATAAATGTGAATGTAAAATGAATTCAATTAATGTACTTGAAGAAATGAATCTTTCCCTCTTTCCCTATGCCCAGTGAGCTTTCTGAAGATTCTAGTGCCTTGTGTTATTTTTCTATTTTATTATAATTTTTTTGCTCTGGGGTTTGATATATATGGCTGTGGAGAGTCTCAAGCATTGCGCTTGGTTGGAGTGCTGGTCTTTAGACTTCACAGAGGGTGAATATTAATATATTGCAGAAACGAGGTGTCGTTTGGGGTGCCATTTTGAATTGGCTACGACTGAACCCATTAGATGGCACAGTCCTAGCCTTTAGGCAGAGTTGCAAAAAGCTTCATATATAAGGTGAACAAACACATGATCCAGCCATTATATCACACTCAAAGGCTGTGAAAGTACTTGAGGGTTGAGTTTTAGATATTTTGATCGGTCTAACTTAGCATGCAAGCATACATGTGCCTATCATCAGTGCACCCTTCCGAGCATAGACGACTACTTTCGACAACCACAGTGTCTTTGTTTTTCAGATGAATTCTTAAACGGCATGAGCGGTTCTTGTGAAGGTGAGGGATCAGCTCAGATAGAAACGCAGGATGAGGAAAGTTAGTACGCATTGGACTGTATGTTGTAAGTATTTCAGAACCTCAAATAGCTTAGATCTTTTTGCGGCACTACTTAATTGGTTTTGGCACCATCCAGTGTTAAAGCCTGTCTGGTGTGCATAGAGAGGCATGTTTTACTTCTTTAGTAACAGATATGACAGCAAGTGTAACTTCACGAGCGAGAAAAGGACCAGAAAGTTGAGAAAAGACGGTTATCAACCCTCACCGACACAAGACTCTCTGCCAAAACAGCTCTGTTGAAGAGTGATTCTCTATGATTTTTCATCAAACCTCTTGTTTTTGACTCGCACTGCCCATACAAGTTCTCACGTCACTGTACTGGCTACAGCCTTCGGTTTTATGGCAGATCAGTAGCTTATTTTGGAGGATCTCTCTCTTTGTAGCAGTCGGTCAAATCACTCTTGTAAATGCTTTGGTTTATTCTAAATACTATAAACTGCATTAGACCTGTAACATCAGACTACTTTTTAGCATCACGTTTAGCACATTCGACTGTGTAGATGGAAAGAGAACAGTCTTGATTCACCAGAATCCTTAGAGCATTTTATTTGGGGTACAAAAACATCACCTTAACTACTGAAAGGACTTAATTACAACTGGTTACATAATGCTTTGTGTGCTTTCTGTGTGAAACGTGTGGCACAGGAACTTTAATTTAGGTCAACTGTACAGTATAGATTCTCAACTGGCTCTCTATATTTAAAATACGATTTTGCTTTGTACACAACGCTTTACCTGTAGACAGCTTGTTTTTACCCACTTTACGTCGTTCGGTTCGTTCAAACTGTGAACACATCAAAAGGTCTTTAACAAAGAGGTCCCACCTGCTCAGTGTTCAGACTAATGAAATCTGTGTAATACTACCTTCTGAGTGCCATGTCCCTGTTCCATATACGACACAAGTGTTAATTTGCTCTCGCTGTAAGAAACAGGTCGTCTTGTTTGACTGTAGAGGGCGCTAATGTAACTGCAGTGCAGGACGTACAACATTTAAGAGATTCACCTCTGACCTCTGATGTAAATGATAAGAGCACCTTGAAAAATACAAAAACCTCTTTTTTTCTTTATCCTTCACTTTACTTTTGGAAAAAAATTGCGTTTGTAGCATGCTGATGTGCGAACGAGCCATTCAGTATCAATATTTTTTTTTTTCTTCAGTTACACAAAAAAATGCACACAAACTCACTCAAAAAGTATCATATTGAATGAAACCCTCCTTTCTAGTCTTTCTCCTGTGGAAAGAAATACAACAGAACAATGTTTACTTAATGCTACTGACCTGTCATTAAGTTATTTCGTTTTTTACTACTATTTGATCCACTTGTTTTGCTGTCTCTTGAGTCTCTAGATTATCTTCTGGTGACTTTCATTCAGTGTTTTTTTTTTTTTTTTCTCCGTATGATATTTAACATTGTACAAAATGTTAAAAGAATTCCTTAAAATGAAAACCAAACAAAAACAAGTAGGGAATCATCTGCAATGTTTAACTGTCTGTTTTGCACTAAGTATAGGATGTTCAAGCTTCATATAAAACTGCGCTTTGCGCTCCAATAAAACAGCATTTGTTATCTTATTTGTAAACTTAATAAAAGTCATTTAAATAAATCAAGTTTGCTTCTGCTTCTCAATTCACACTGGATCCTGGAATAGTTATAATGAGGTTTAGAGCAATAGAGCTGATGAAATGATACAGAAGTACATTTCATTTCAGTTACTTTGTCTCTCATGAGCTATTAGATGCTGCAATCTGTATTATCAGTGATTCATTTCAGAGTAGTATGTGTGCCCACCTTTAATGTCATACACTGCATGTCCAATAATTATTTGTTTATACTAGCCAACATGCATCTGATGTAGAATGAAAATGATCATGACATCAACACAAAAGAGTCATAAATACTGCAAATCATTACATTACAACAGAAAACATGATCTGATGCATTAGTCAACCAAACACCACTTAAATACAAACATAATAGGAGGAATTATTGAATATGAATATATATATATATATATATATATATATACTGTATAGTAAAACCATTATATATATGGCATTATTTATATATACACCGATCAGACATAACATTATGACCACTGACAGGTAAAGTGAATAACACTGATTATCTCTTCATCATGGTCTGATAAAACAGACGAGCTGCTGTAGCTCAAACTGCTCAAGAAGTTAATGCTGGTTCTGATAGAAAGGTGTCAGAATACACAGTGCATCGCAGTTTGTTGCGTATGGGGCTGCATAGCCGCAGACCAGTCATGGTGCCCATGCTGACCCCTGTCCACTGCCGAAAGCGCCAACAGTGGGCATGTGAGCATCAGACCTGGACCACGGAGCAATGGAAGAAGGTGGCCTGGTCTGATGAATCACGTTTTCTTTTACATCATGTGGATGGCCGGGTGTGTGTGCATCGCTTACCTGGGGAACACATGGCACCAGGATGCACTATGGGAAGAATGCAAGCAGGCGGAGGCAGTGTGATGCTTTGGGCAATGTTCTGGGAAACCTTGGGTCCTGCCATCCATGTGGATGTTACTTTGACACGTACCACCTACCTAAGCATTATTGCAGACCATGTACACCCTTTCATGGTAACGGTATTCCCTGGTGGCTGTGGCCTCTTTCAGCAGGATAATACACCCTGCCACGAAGCAAAAATGGTTCAGGAATGGTTTGAGGAGCACAACAACGAGTCTGAGGTGTTGACTTGGCCTCCAAATTCCCCAGATCTCAATCCAATCGAGCATCTGTGGGATGTGCTGAACAAACAAGTCCGATCCATGGAGGCCCCACCTCACAACTTACAGGACTTAAAGGATCTGCTGCTAACATCTTGGTGCCAGATACCACAGCACACCTTAAGGGGTCTAGTGGAGTCCCTGCCTGGTCAGGGTGTTTTGGCAGCAAAAGTGAAGCAAATTTTTGTGGAAACTGTCAGTACATTAGAACAGTACATTAGAACTTTTTATTGGTTTTACATCCAATAAAAAGACACGTCATGTTACAAACATTATATTTCAAATAAATGCTGTTTATTTAACTTTCCATTCATCAAAGAATCCTGAAAAGAAAAATGTGGACTGTCATGGTTTCCACAAAAATACTAAGCAAAAAAAAAAAAAAAAGGAATTTCCCAACATTAATAATAACTATTATTATTAATTGAGCACCAATAATAACTGAGCAGTAAAGCAGCATATTTGAAATATGTGGCATTTCCATGTGGCATAAATTGTTTGATACAGGTGAATTCTGCACTGCAACCTTTCGTTTTCATTCGGCAAGGTAAAGGGTAGCTTGCAGCTGGCATGAGTTTGGCCTGGGACCAGATGGTTGTCATAAAGACGCAGAAATTGCACGTCTAAAGACTAATGGTGTGTCTGAAATAGCTTATTAATTCACTAATAGCACATGGCAACCAAGTGCACTATGAAGTGAGCTAAAAATATTAATAATAATAACATTCAGAAATATTAAGTTGGATTGTCATGCTTTCCAACTCATGCCAGCGGCGGCATAGCAGATCTAGTCCGCCAACACAAAGCATATGTACAATCTATTCTTATCAATACAATGTTTAATTCTATTCTGAGAGTTGTCATGTTTTAAATGATAATATTCATCTCAAGCCAGATCATGCTAAATACTGCGAAGTTACCCAAATAGCCTCAAAAGCACATTACTGACATTTTGGGTGCTCTAATTCCAGTGAAATTATCAATTTTAGTTATTCACAGAGTGCACCACAAGAGGGCACCAACTCTGTCTTAAGTCAAAGATATAGGCAGGTACTAACATTCAGTTAAAGGCACAATATGTAAGATCTAAAAAACACAAGAACAATTTTATATATTTTGTTGACTTGTGTACTTGCATTATCCCAAATGTTTCCAAGAAAGTTTAAATCCAGAGAAATAAGCAATTTTAACCAGGACATGGACCGTGTCCGTGCGTCGCCTATCAGTGACATCTTACCCTTGGTTTCCGTGTGTTTTATTAGACAGGTGAGCAACTGTTTGGAGACATTCATCGACAGAAAACGAATCACTGTTATATAGCTCAACACAGTTAGGCTTATTGTTTAAATCTCGCTTTCTTGATTTACCACGAGTACCATGTTTTACCATGCCTAATATCAATCTAGTTTACTGCAGTTTGCAGCAAGTGTCTCATAGTAGCCACTGAGCGAACGCACAGAGTAGCATAATGACATAACTTGGAAGTGGTCGTCTGCGGCATAATAAAAGCTCAGCGAAAACCAGGTGTCATCAAGCTACGCCTTTGTTTTGAGTAAGTGACCTCTAGTGGCGAAAAATTACATATTGTGGCTTTAAAGTAACTTGCCCCAAATCTAACTTTAACTATGCTTATCAAACAAAGAGCTACAAATGACTTATGAGAATATAGCTTACTAACTCTGGTCTGAGTTGGACCAGTTCCATATCAAATTGTTGTGTGCTTTCGAAAATGTCCACAGCTCAGCAACAGAAAAAGACAAATGCCCTGACAAAGTAAATTAGATGAAAAAAAATACAATTTATTGTTTTCTAAAAATATATGAAATCTTCATGTATATGGAAAGCACATCAGTTTCAGCAGTTGGGAAAAATATAATTTACCAGCTGTTGCATTTGTTTGCCTTTCCCTACTACCTACAACTGTTACAATTTTACAAATAAACACATTTGTAAACCAAAGCACTAGGGATTATATGAAGACATGATTCAGTTTGGGAGACGTTTTCGACAATCTTAAATGTTAGATTTTTTCTGAATTGTTCTGCAATTGCAGAAAGCATTAAATTGGAGGTAGAAAACAACAAATTTGTGTTTGCTCATGATGCTTATGAAAAACCTGATTTTGTAGATGCTCAGGACAGTTAATTATTAAAATAGTTTTTATACACTCTTGCTGACTTTGCCAACTTGCTATATGGAAAAAAAAGTTGCATCAGCAAATCTGATAACAGATACGCATGGGATTTAAGCACCTGTTGATCACCAAATGAAAGAATTTTGCCATGTCATTGCATTATAAAGGGGACGTCTCAGCTGGACTTTGCCAGCGATGCTGTTCGAATTTTTGGCTTACATGCCAGGGACCTCACCGGTGATGCTGCTGGAAACAAACCCGATCCATACGTCAAGGTCTGGTGTGGCTCTACTTTTGGGGGGCAGACAGAATATATCAAGGATACTGCTCATCCTACATGGTCTGAAGAATTCAACTTCCCAAATTGCAAAGCAAATGAAAACCTGAAGCTGGAGGTGTGGGACAAAGACCTGAATTATGATGATAAATTGGGCACATGTACTAGACAGGTGCAATATGGGTCTTTCAACATTGTTTGTCATCTGAACAAAGGAACCATGTTTTACAGGTATCAAGCGAAATAAACCTGTTCTAAATCTGCAGTTTGTAAAGAGACATGCATCCTATGCCTGATGATAATAAATTGCTCACTCTGTTTTACATTGACTGAAGTAGGCTATACATTTACTTTTTTTTTTTTTTAACTAACAAAGTGCATTCACAATACAATACACATAAAGCCATAAATCAAATAAAACTAGATTCATTGTGTGAATTAAGCAGAGGCAACTACTTGAGACTTCATTAGGGTTAAGTTTATAGTGCCATATTAGCTTTGCTTCTTTTCCTGCTCACAGATTTATTTCCCACTTGCAGCAAGTGATAAATACCTCCCCATTAAAGTGCAAATCACAGATCTTATACTTGTAAACATTAGCATTTTGAACTCGTTTTTATGCTACAGAACGGGTAGTGTATAAAGGCATCCCTAAAGCCAACTATAACTAGAAGTGTCTGGGTGTTGCGAATGGGTGTCCCTTATTTTGCCACACTGAAGGTGGCAACACTGAGAAGATCAGCCTTTACAAATGTCCCCTTGTCTTCCATTGAAAGATAACCGTTCGGATTTCGACATGAAGGTGAGTAAATGACGGCAAAATTATCACTTTTGGATGAACTAGTCATTTATATGCATATAAAGCCTGATATTAGGCCTATACAACATACAGTTACTTAAACCCATAATAACATCAAGAGCACAATAGAGTTAGGTGATGAAGACAATAGGCTACATCCTTATGAATTTATTTAGGTAGGAATTAACAGACAGGCATAGATATTCAAAGTAACCCCAAATCTTACTAACTATGCTTATCAAACAGGATAAAGTGCTTTAACAGTTAAACAGATCCAACAAATAAAATGAAGAAAAAACAGTTGATCTCCATCTGTATATTATTGGGCATTGAGAGTATGAAAATATAATTAACCACTAACTGAGATGTCAAGTCAAATCAATTATTCTCTCAGGAACATTTCATTTGATCTCAAACGAAAATATTTTTGCAATGAATAATATAACTCGCCCACAACAGATTAATAGATTTGTGTTTAATATATGTCACACTGATTGCCCACCTGCTACATAATATAATTTTTCTTGAATTGTCCTAAAGCAGCTTAAATGAATGTTTCTGTTATGTATGGTGTATTTAGATTAAATCCAACCAGTCAGAACCGAAGCTACACATTAAGTGCTCATTCTCACCCTCGCCAATAACATCAATTGATCTGAAACCATCCACACTGATAATGTAGTATGATATGGGCTCTTTAAGGTAAGGGACTACTTCTACCTCCTTGCAGGTGGTGTGGAGATGTAGGGCCTTGTGGATTGGCCCCACGTGGCACATGTCTCCTTTGCATCTCGCTCATGGAATGCCTGAAGCATGAAAACAATTCTGTTTCAGTTTGCACAGAGGTCACATGTGAGTGGGTAGGTGTTTGAAGTTTATGACGTACCTGCCAAGTGATTCCATCTCCTCCTGAAGTTGGCTGTTCTGCTTCTTCGCATACTCCAGCTGCCTGTATGTGTACACACAAAAAAACACAATAATAACTTACAAAAAAAAGTGGGAGGATGCAGACGTGACGTGATATTCGGCCAGTCAGCCATGCCACCACAAAATCGTTCGTACCTGAGCCTGGAAAAAGATTTCCATCTTCATCTCATCAATCTTCAGCTGTTTGTCAGCGCATTTTCAGCCGTAGCAAACCTGGTTTGGAGGTCAGCGTACTCGATACACTACCCTGATCACACAGTGAGGTAAGAAAGATGAATCATCAAAACACTCAACATACAAAAGGAACTTCCTTAAAGCTAACTTTATTTAAATAAAAAACTTTTGCTGCAGTAACTTGCCCCACATGTAACATATTAACTATATGCTTATCAAACAGGATAAAGATGTTTTACAAATGTTGGGATCGGATCAGTTCTGAAAAAATAGTATCGGTGCATCCCATGGAGCCCGTATTGTACAGCGAGAGGACAATTTACATAGACCTCTTTCTTCCTCAGGTGATTGGCAGCAGCAGAATATTCCAGAACATGCTTGTCCCAAATATGGGGAAGTCCTACCTGACCTGGACTCTTTGCAGAGAGTACAAATGTTTTAAGAGAATGTACTAACTGTTCTTCACACACTCTGTGTCCCGTCCTTGAGCAAGACTGTGCCTCTGTGATGTTGGACTTTGAGTTGGACCAGTTCCATATCAATTTTTGCCATGTGCTTTCAGAAAATGTCCACAACTCGGCAACAGAAAAAGACAAATGACCTGACAAAGTAGCCTAAATGAAATTAACATATTTTTTTCTAAATATGTATATGGAAAGCACATCAGTTTCAGCAAAAATATTATTTACCAGCTGTTGCTCTTGTTTGCCTTTCCCTACTACCTATAATTGTTACAAGTTTATAAACACTTTAAATTACATAAAAAAAAGGAAGACAGATGTCATGGCTCTAAAGATTATGTTAAAATTTGTAAACCAAAGCACTAGGGTTTACATGAAGACATGATTCTGTTTTGGATACGTTTTCAACAATCTTAAGTGTTTGCAATTGCAGAGAGTATTAAATTGAATGTAGAAAAAAAAAATCTGCTTTTGAATTATTAAAATAGTTTTTATACACTCTTGCTTTGCCAACTTGTTATGGAAAAAAGTTGCATCAGCAAATCTGATAACAGATACGCATGGGATTTAAGCACCTGTTGATCACCAAATGAAAGAATTTTGCCATGTCATTGCATTATAAAAGGGGCTAGGATCTAAAAACATGCACACAACACCTGATACAAGCAAGGTAAGCCATCTTTACAACTACATCACACCTTTAGATGCATTTTGATATTTGTGTGTATTAGACCTTCTTTATAATTGGACATCTGTTCATTTAGACAGCTATGGCAGTTATTTATGATCTTCGGCTGGTGTCTTTAGCTGTGCTGATGCTGGCGTCTCAGCTGGACTTTGCCAGCGCTGCTGTTCGAATTTTTGGCTTACATGCCAAGGGCCTCACCGGTGATCCTATTGGAAAACCCGATCCATACGTCAAGGTCTGGTGTGGCTCTACTTTTGGGGGGCAGACAGAATATATCAAGAGTAATGCTAATCCTACATGGTCTGAAGAATTCAACTTCTCCAACTGCAAAAGTGGTGAAACCCTGAAGCTGGAGGTGTGGGACAAAGACCTGAATTTTGATGATAAATTGGGCACATGTTCCAGGCCGGTGCAATATGGGTCTTTCAACATTCCTTGCTATGTGAACAAAGGAACCATGTTTTACAGTTATGAAGCGAAATAAACCTGTTCTAAATCTGCAGTTTGTAAAGCCACTTTGAGACTGATAACAATACATTTGAACAGTAGGCTATTGACTGCTCACTCTGTGTGTGTTTTGCACTGCTTGAGTAGGCTATATTCATTTACTTTTTACTAAAAATGCTTTTAATCTATTTACTAAAAAAAAGTGCATGCACAATACAATACACATAAAGCCATAAATCAAATAAAACTACATTCATTGTGTGAATTAAGCAGAGGCAACTACTTGAGACTTCATTAGGGTTAAGTTTATAGTGCCATATTAGCTTTGCTTATTTTCCTGCTTACAGATTTATTTCCCACTTGCAGCAAGTGATAAATACCTCCCCATTAAAGTGCAAATCACAGATCTTATACTTGTAAACATTAGCATTTTGAACTCGTTTTTATGCTACAGAACGGGTAGTGTATAAATGCATCCCTAAAGCCAACTATAACTAGAAGGTCTCTGTTCTTGCTTCTAAAGAGTAAAAAAGCAGATGATTTAAAAATGTGGATTATGAAGATGACTGTCAAGATAAAAACACCATACGAAATGGTCAGTATTACTATATAATACTATATTTAAAGTATTCGGAATCCTTACTGTATTTGTATTTATAAGACACAAAAAATTGGCGCGTTCATGAGTCGCGGCGATGTCATGAATGAATCGTTCGAGTCGAATCGTTTTAAATGATTCACTCGCGATTCAAACGGCAACGGTTAAAATCTATCAAGAGGTGAAGATTAACGACTTTAAAGAGATTAACGACTCTAATTGCGGTTTGTTCGTTACCTGAAGCTATCATATGTCTTAATATCGATATAAATATAGCGGACAAGTCGAGTCAGATGACTTTTGTGATGTTTTTTGTTGTTGTTGTCATTTTTTCGCGTGACAGGCCCCAGTACTCATTTACTTGCATTACAATGACAAGAAGATCGACCTTTAATGTCCTCTTGAAAGTTAACCGTACGTATTTCGACATGAAGGTGAGTAAATGACGGGCAAAATTGTCACTTTTGGATGAACTAGTCCTTTAATATGCATGTCAAGGCTGATATTATGCAATGTAGGCCTACTGCAGGGCCTTTTTTCCCAAAATAACAGCACATTACCGATAGAGCACAAGTGACGAAGACAATCTTTATGAACTTCAGAAAAGTATTTATTAGATTTAGGCAGGTATTACAGACAGACACATTTTCAAAGTAACCCCAAATCTTACTAACTATGCTTATCAAACAGGATAAAGTGCTTTAACAGTTAAACAGATCCAACAAATAAAATGAAGAAAAAACAGTTGATCTCCATCTGTATATTATTGGGCATTGAGAGTATGAAAATATAATTAACCACCAACTAAATGAGACTTTAAGTCTTTCAAATAAATGAATCTCTCAGGAACATTAAAGTTAATCTCAAACACAAATATTTTTGCAATGAATAATATAATTCACGCACAACAGATTAATATATTTACTTTTTGTGTAATATATGCCACACTGATTGCCCACCTGCTACATGATATACTTTTTCTTGAATTGTCCTAAAGCAGCTTAAATGAATGTTTCTGTTGTATAGGGTGTATTTAGATTGAATCCAACAAGTCAGAACCGAAGCTACACATTAAGTGCTCATTCTCACCCTCGACCAACATCTAGCCTAGTGATCTGAAACCATCCACACTGATAATGCACTGTATATTTAGGATGCAGCGTTTATAGACCTGTGTTATTAAAGCATTATGTTTCAGGGTGCGTGAAGGTAAAGCTATCAAACCACTCATTCACATATGGGGTTGGGTCTGGTGTGGTTATTAGGCAACAGGCTCAGATGATGCAATCCATGATGTGGATCTGCAGAGAGTCCAGGTCAGGTAGGACTTCCCCACATTTGGGACAAGCATGTTCTGGAATATTCTGCTGCTGCCAATCACCTGAGGAAGAAAGAGGTTTATGTAAATTGTCCTCTTGCTGTACAATATGGGCTCTTTTAGGGATGCACCGATACCATTTTTTTCAAGAACCGATCCCCAAAATTCTGAGTATCAGCCGATACCGATACCATTTCAATGTAGAATTTCTATACCTCAGTGTGTTGAACTGATAATCACTCTTTTGTGTGTTAAACACAATCTACTAAATACAGACGACTTCATTATAAAGAATATAATGTAAATGTATAAAAATCACAATCTATAAACTAGATACTAGTTACTCTAGAAAAATCCTCAGTGCACAATAATTGTATAAAATCTAAACATTTAGTGGGAAACATTAATGTAAATAAAACGCATTAATGAAAAACAAGTAAATATATTGATAGAAATAGGGTCTATATACTAAGAAATTAAAAGACATTTATTTTAAATGTTTAGCGTAGCTTTTTAATGAGGCAGCAACATATTCTAGATAGGGCAGAACAAGAAAGGCTATTAATAATCTTCCATTGCACAAAAGTATTATAATACGAAAGGCACCAACACAGAGCGGCACAAAGCGCGTATGCACATCCTGTGTGCAGGATGATGCGCTTGAAGCAACATTTGAGTCACAGAGCTCCGCATTGAAAAGTTCAAAACACAAAGGGAAGATATATATCGATGCCTAGTGTATCTATCTATGCAATATTTTACTGAGCCTTTTCTTTTAACAGTTTAAAAATTCAGTTACTGTGCATGTGAAGAACAATACAATCTCTAGTCCAGTGTTGTGATCTAACAGACACCTGGTAGAAAGTAACACGATTTAGAAACCGCAATTAACTCCAGCCAGATAGTCATTTTATGCGAAACCATAGAGCGTTATCTACCGATCAAGCATAATAACAGGAACATTGAATCATTTTGGAGAGAGTTTCATCGTGTGGACTGTCGTAACCGAACGCAACACACAGTTTGAAAGCTGAATGGTGAATGACTGACAGCCGCAGCGGAAGGAAGCATTTACGTGAACTTGAATATATAATATAATATATAATATCCGTACCTCACATTAAACTATGGAATGGCTTCAGAACACTTAATATAGTGCACGAAGAGTTGATGCTTTATAATGTTTTTGTGCCTTTTGTGGGGCACTGGGGCTTAACAATAACACAGAATATTATACGCGCAGTATTGGATTTGGATCAGTCCTGTCTAACCGATACCCAATCCGGCAAATAATGGCGGTATCGGAGCTGATACCAATACTGAGGATCAGATCGGCGATCCCTAGGCTCTTTAAGGTAAGGGACTACTTCTACCTCCTTGCAGGTGGTGTGGAGATGTAGGGCCTTGTGGATTGGCCCCATGTGGCACATGTCTCCTTTGCATCTCGCTCATGGAATGCCTGAAGCATGAAAACAATTCTGTTTCAGTTTGCACAGAGGTCACATGTGAGTGGGTAGGTGTTTGAAGTTTATGACGTACCTGCCAAGTGATTCCATCTCCTCCTGAAGTTGGCTGTTCTGCTTCTTCACGTACTCCAGCTGAGTGGCCAAACGCTCTTTCTCCTCGTGAATCTTCTCCCGAGCTGCTCGTTCTGCATAGAAGTCTGAGGAATATATCTCTGCCTGTATGTGTACACACAAAAAACACAATAATAACTTACAAAAAAAAGTGGGAGGATGCAGACGTGACGTGATATTCGGCCATGCCACCACAAAATCGTTCGTACCTGAGCCTGGAAAACAGAGATCGTTTCTAGCTCCTTTTCCTTCTGAAAGATTTCCATCTTCATCTCATCAATCTTCAGCTGTTTGTCTGCCAGCGCCTTTTCAGCCGTAGCAAACCTGGTTTGGAGGTCAGCGTACTCGTCCTGTGATACACTACCCTGATCACACAGTGAGGTAAGGAAGATGAATCATCAAAACACAACACCCAAACTTAACTTTACTTAAATAAAAATATTTAGCTGCAAGCAAAGTTACTTAATACCAAAAATTATGCTATTATTTAGGTTCTGTTAACTACTAATATTCTCATCTGGCCAAATGCAAGAATAAATATAAGGCTGAAGTTGCCTAAGTAAATGGAAGCTGGTGCTACCCCATGCAAAGTCTCCAAAAATTACGATTTCATCATTTTATACCTCTTTCTTCTTCTTTTCCTCTTGAAGCTCATTGTAGTCTTCAAACAGCTTGGTGTAGGCATCTTTCAGCTGGTTTAGGTTGTTCCTGGCCAAGAAAGATTATTATGACACCTGCAATAGACTTGGGGCTATGCTTCCCCTGTTCAAAAAAATTACTGTAGGCATCAGATGAAGGGAACAAGCTACACTCACTTCTCATCCTGAGTTTTCTTCTGTTCCAGTTTAATAGCAGCCTGGAGACTTTCCATCTGAACCTTCAGACTGTCGTTCTCAGCCCGGGCCTTCTGTTTCTCTCCAAGCTGAGTCCTTAAGGTGCCCAGATCCTGCTCCAAATCTTTACACCTGCAGAGAGCAGGAGATTGAAGAGCTGTAGATCTTGTGAAGCTTCAAGTTAAAGGGAAAAATGTGTACCCAAAAACTATTACTGATCATTTATGCTCTATGATTCTAGGTTAAATGAATAGATGAGCACAATCCTCTTGAGCCATTGTGTTGTTAGCACACTCTTTGGGTGCTTCGGGTCATTGTCTTGTTTTCAGCATCATTACTCCAGTCTTCAGTGTCACATGGTCCTTCATAAATCATTTTTAATATGCTGATTTGCTGCTCGAGAAACATTTCTTCTTATTAATGTTGAAAACAGTTGTGCTGCTTAATATTTTTGTGGAAGTGGTGTTTTTTTCAGAATTCTTTGATGAATAGAAAGTTTGACCAGCATTTATTATATAGAAACATTATAAATATCTTCACTTTTGATCAATTTAATGCATCCTTACTACCAATGTTTGAATGGTATTATTATTTCCACAACTATGTTAAGCAGCGAAAATGGTTCAACACTGATAATAATAATAATAATTATGATGAAATAATAATGCTGCTGAAAATTCAGCTTTCCCATTACAGGAATACATTAATTGTAAAAAATTTTAATAGAAAACAATTATTTTAAATTGTAATATTTCACAATATTACTGTTTTTACTGTATTTTTGATTAAATAAATGCTTGGTGAGTATAAGAGACTTTGAAAAACATTACAAAAAATTGTAATGTTTCCAAACTTTTGACAGGTACTGTATATGTTTTTTTTATTAGGTATCATGTATTTTGTTTTTTAACAAAAATGCATATAACGTTGGTGTTGTTTCTGACCTGTCCTGCAGGTTTCTTTTCATGTCCTCTGCATCGTCTAGTTTGATCTGAGCTTGTTTCAATTCATTACAGAGCTTCAACAACTGATCCTCCAGATTCTTCACCTCAGCACTTGACTGACAAAAACAAACACACAAAATGTTTTGCTTCCTCAGATTAAATGTAAACTCAAAGTTGTTTCCACACTCTAAAACAATGTTCTTTTAGTTTCACATTTCAGACAAGACTGTCCTCAAAGACAACAGCCACATGGATGTTTTGATCTACATGGATTGCTATAAAAGCCTGATTATCCTACATTGATTTCAGTTGTACAAGGGAGAGACGTCTGTGCGCTGCTGTCAGCGTGTTCCAGTCTGTTCTCTAACTCTGCAATTCTGCAAATACACACATATGCACATAGAATAAAAGACACTGAAACACCTTAAGTTCTGTTGCTGAGACAGTATGTGAAATGATGGCCTACCTCCCATGTGCTTCCTTAAGCGTTAGCTGCAGTCTCTCCTTCTCATCAGTCTCTGCTCTGAGGGAGTGAAGCAGCTGCCTCACCGTCTGCTCCTCCGACTCAGCCTTTGGCCTGTGTGTACGTATATATATGTGCTTAGTTAACAAAATGAGGACCTACTATAGGCTTCTATTGTGTTTATGTAATTACTCCAGACTAACCATGACCCACCCTCTTATCTTAAAAGGTTAGTTCATCCAAAAAAGAAAATTCTGTCATTAATTATGCACCCTCATGTCGTTCCAAATGTGTAAGACTTTCGTTCATCTTCGGAACACAAATTAAGATCTTTTTGATGAAATCTGAGAGCTTTCTGTCCCTCCATTGACAGCCTATGCAACTACCACTTTCAACCCCCAGAAAGGTAGTAAAGACATCATTAAAGTAATCCATGTGACTCCAGTGGAGATCTCCAAAAAGACCTTAGTTTGTGTTCCGAAGATGAGCGAAAGTCTTACGGGTTTAGAACGACATGAGGGTGAGTAATTAAATGACAAAATTGTCATTTTTGGATAACCCTTTAAAGCAGGGGTCTCCAAACTCAGTCCTGGAGGGCCGCTGTCCTGCAGAGTTTAGCTCCAACCCCAAATAAACACACCTGAACCAGCTAATCTGTGTCTTACAAGGCCCTAGTTAGACACTGATAAGCTGGTTCAGGTGTGTTTATTTGGGGTTGGAGCTAAACTCTGCAGGACTGCGGCCCTCCAGGACTGAGTTTGGAGACCCCTGCTTTAAAGGGTTAGTTCACTTCAGAATTAAAATATCCTGAGAGTTTACTCACCCCCATGTCATCCAAGATGTTCATGTCTTTCTTTCTTAATTCGAAAAGAAACTCAGTTTTTTTTAGGAAAACATTCCAGGATTTTTCTCCATATAGTGGACTTCACCAGGGTCCAACAAGTTGAAGGTCCAGTGTCAATGCAGCTTCAAAGAGCTCTACACGATCCCAGCCGAGTAATAAGGGTCTTATCTAGTGAAATGATTGGTCATTTTCTAAAAAACCTAAAAAGTGTATATACTTTTTAACCACAAATGCTTGTCTTGCACTACTCTGCAATGCGCCACACATTACGCTATCACGTTGAAAAGGTCACACGTGACGTAGGTGGAAGTTGGTTGCCGTTGAAGTCCACTGTATAGAGAAAAATCCTGGGATGTTTTCCTCAAATTTTTTTAAAATATATATATTTTGGACTGAAGAAAGGAAGACATGAACATCTTGGATGACATGGGGGTGAGTAAATTATCAGGAAATTTAAATTCTGAAGTGAACTAATCCTTTAACCCTTAAAGAAATCTGTATATGTTTAAAAAAGTATTTGTTTTATTTATTAATCAGTTTTCCAATTTAAGATGTAATGTCCCCAAAAGAGTTTTTAATTGCAGTGCTTACATGCAGAAAGCAGATGGGTCATTTAATGTATTGGGCAAATCTCTGGTCACTTTTAAATCATCTTCCTGTGCAAGAAAGTACAAAGAATGACAAATTGAGCAACATGCTGTCCCTTCATTGTGTTTGTGTGTGTATGTCCATACTTACAGCTATTCTAATCTCAATGAAGGAGTCGCTAGGTGAACCTTGTCCCGCTTTGAGCTGGAGTTCAGAGTTCAATGCTACCAGATCATTCTTCTCAGCCTGAAGACGACGAATCTGACCCCTCAGTGCCTCCAGTTCAGTGTGTAAACACTACGGCAGATATTTAACTTTAGTCTATTTATAATTGATTATATACTTCTGGGTGGTGTGGTTTTTTTTCCCCGCCGTGTCTAGCTCACCTCGGCTCCACTTTTTTCCAGGTCTTCCACTCGTTTCTTCAACATCTCGTTCTCTGCATCCATAGTGTTGAGTCTGGTTTTGGCCTCCTCTAAACGTTGCTCCAGGAAGTCTCTCTCCTTCTTTTGATTCTCCTTCCATGCTGACAGACCCTCAAATCTCTCCTTCATGGACAAGTTGGTCTGTTTCAGGGCCTCTATTGATACACATAAGGACATTGGATTGTTGTGCGTGATGGAGTGTGTTTATGTATTGCGATTATGATTGAAAGAGAAACGTCTGAGACTCTGCTGTTTAAAGCAGTGTTTCCCAACCCTGGGTGAATTCCAAATGGTGCTTTTGCACCCTTGAATGGCACTTCGGGTGGGACGCCATTTGTAGGAGTGTTCCAAACGAAACTGAATCGCTTCACGAAGGGCCATTCCACAAGTCCGTTAGCGAAGGGAACATGCAATGGTCACTTCAATAATCAGGGGGAATTTGCCCCCTGTTCCTGGAGGCACATCAACACTCTTCCTAATCAAACATACCCAGTTCAACTCATTAGCAAGACTCCAGATGAATCAGATATGGGAACAATTGTGTACTGTTGGTGTGCCTCCAGGAAGAGGTTTGGAAAACACTGGTTTAAATCTCTCACCCTTCAGTTCTCTGTTCTCTTTGATCAGGGTGTTCATTTGCTGGAGGGTCTCCTCTAAACTGCCCACATTCCCCGGGCCGGACCCGCGTGGGTGACTGATGTCCCCGTTCACCATCGATGAACCAGATGCCATGTTTTCGGTGTCTGTTGAGCAAGAGTGTGCCATGTTATGAAATACCACAACATGACCCTGGCTTATACTCAAATATGAATCATAAGCACAGAATGAAAAGTGAAACTTAGGCTGAACTGACAAATATTCTAGAATATATGCTTTAGCATAACTATAAAAAGAAAATATTAATGTAAAAAGTGCAATACATTTCATGTACCAAACTGTATATTCTATACTGTGGATTGTCGGCGAGTTAATGGTTTCAAGACCGTTCTGGACCCTGCACAAATCCATCGTATGGCTTCAAACGACTTTACGAGATTTAAATGTCCTGTGTAGAGGATGATGATGACAGTCATTTCTAGGAGAACTACTCCTTTAACATCTCATCAACTTGTGAAAACACACACATGATGTATGATTGGTAAACGGTGTTTTACTTTGCTTTCCTCATAGGATTGGACGCTAATCTCAATGCTTACCGACCCAAGACGTTTCACAAGACACCCAATAACGAAATCACGAGAAAGCGAAAGTTAACGTGGAGGACATTTGCAGCAGGCTAGAAATGAACCAACACTTGTTAATCTCATAATAAATCTTAACATATTAATATACTTTTTTAAGATGGCAAGTGTTCAATAAAACAACTCGCTATATTTAAGAGCATTGAGATACTCACCAAGCGTTTACTTGTGCACACCAACTTGTTTTGAGAAATGCTGCGTTTCCTGATGCAGACGTCAGTGAAGAGCGATGAGCGCACAGATCTGTGATCAGCAGGATTGCTTTGTATACTGTAAGCGTTATACAGGTCAGTGTCTATCCACTGTCATAAGGCTCTACTCTGAAACGCTGCTTCCATTATTTGCACTGAACCAGCTGACGGTGATGTCACGACGCGGCCCGGGATTTCCCTGCGCCTGCCCTGCTAAGGTCGTTCCAAATGACGCAGTGACGCACTCCGAACTGGGGCAAACGGAGGGGCTTTTCGACACCCTTATGATTCTAGTGTAAGACTCATACTTTCCTATTTACATGATAAGAAATGTCGTAGGCGAAGATACAGCCTGGGTCTTTCCTTCCATATACTGCAGTATGGGTTTGGAATAAAACGCGTCAGTGGTGATAATAGGCTGCCTACATTATCATAATTATTATGCACTAGATGGAGCCACCGAGACAGAGATGAACAACTATTCTAAGTACTGTGCACGCATTCAAAAACTATATGCATCTTTACACAGTCAAGTTAAAGGGATAGTTCATCCAAAAATGAAAATGACCCCATGATTTATTCAACCTCAAGCCATCCTAGGTGTATATGACATTCTTCTTTCAGATGAATACAATCAGAGTTAGGTAGCTCTTCCAGTGGCTGTGAACGGGGTCAACGAGTTTGAAGCTCAAAAAAGTGCATCCATCCATTATAAACGTACTCCACACGGCTCCGGGGGTTAATAAAGGCCTTCTGAAGTGAATCGATGGGTTTTGTGTAAGAAAAATATCCATATTTAACACGTTAAAAAGAAAAATATCTAGCTTCCGCCTGAAAAAAAGCGTAACTGGCGTGACATATGACATCAGACGTAGTGTAAGATGTAGTTAACTGTAAGAGGCGGTCTGGTGGAAGCTAGATATTTTACTTCATAACGTGTTAAATATGGATATTTTTCTTACACAAACCCATCGATTCACTTCAGAAGGCCTTTGTTAACCCCTGGAGCCGTGTGGATTACTTTTATAATGGATGGATGCACTTTTTCGGACTTCAAATTTTGGGCTGCCATTCACTGCCATTATAAAGCTTGGATTAGCCAGGACATTTTTTAATATAACTCCGATTGTATTCATCTGAAAGAAGAATGTCATATACACCTAGGATGACTTGAGGGTGAGTAAATTATGGGATAATTTTTGGGTGAACTATCCCTTTAAGGCTGCTCTGTGCCTGCTCATAATTCTGTGCAAAGATGCAATGCAGCATAAAAGCCACACTAAATTATGCCTGCTCTGACCCCTAGTATTTCAATATGAAGTTAAAATTGTTGTGTAAATGCGTTTATGCCACCTCTGAGTTGCATTAAACAGTATGTAAAAATTCCTAAATGCCACTTCAGAAGTGCTTCTGTGCCACCTTTGTATGTAAATTAGGCATAATTTAGAGTTTTGAGCAGTGTATGATTTTAACGCCTTTATTACTTTGTGGGGGGGAAATCTAAAGAGAAAGAGAATTTCAAACAAGATTTTCAGTTTCAAAGATAATTCTATTCACATACAAGTTAAGGCTGCTCTGTGCCTGCTCAAAATTCAGTGTAAAGATGCAATGCTGTATAAAAGCCAGGCGTAATTATGCCTGCTCTGACCCACCTCACCTTCTAGTATCAAATCATACAGTAGTAAATGCATTTATATTACCTCTGGTAAAGACACTTAAATGCCACTTCATAAGTGCTTCTATGCCACCTTTGCAATGTGAATTTGGCATAAGAAAAATAATCTTGTAACCTAGACTGGAGCTGGCATCTCCATCATTATTGCCCAGAAAAACATATACAGCCGAACATTGAATACAAGTTTACCTTTTGTACTTTTCATCTTTCAAAATAATAGTCTTGTAACACTGATATCATCAGTATGATATAAACTGATAATGTTCTTTTCACATTATTTATATGAATAATTGCTTATTTTGTTTTGCTTTTGCAAACTCATCGTCACCTGGAAAAAAAATGAGTAAAAAAATAAAATAAATAACATCATGTAAATATAGAAGTGGTACCTGATAGATTTTTTAAAATACTTTTAATAGCAACACAATATAGAGACAATCACATGTTATTTAATCAAATAAACCTTTTGATGACTGAGAAGTCAAGGGCCCATAAAGTGTTTCCTAATCTATAAAATGTATTTTTCTTAAGAACAGTTTTGGTGAAAGTGAATTATCATGGGCAGTGATCTGTCTATGACTGTATAATCAATAAAGACAAAAAATTAGTCCAAATACTATCCAGGAATGTAGCAGTGAGTGAGGTGGATGCACGCAGGATGCAGCGCGTCCATTGGCTGGTTAAACTCCAGCGCGTCCGATTGGCCTGAGCCAAACTTTAGGGGTGATGGATCGAGGAGGAGCAGGACGTGGGAACTCTTACTAGCAGTCTGAATAGGTCGGGACTATGTGAACTGACCCCGGGCCGCTGCATGGGTGCCTTCATTGCATTGTCTATCCATTGATCCCGTGAACAAGCCATTTTCACGCGTTGGTATATTTACTGGCACGGGAAGCATGCACCTTGCGCTTCTGCTAACGCTGGGTTTCGGGTTCGCGTTTGCATGCCAGCTACCCAGCGAGTGGCGACCCCTGAGCGAGGGTTGTCGGGCTGAACTAGCCGAGATCATCGTGTACGCCAAGGTATTGGCTATCCACGAGGAGCCGTACGCGTCCAGTCTGTACAACTACCTGCCGTACCAGAAGCTCGAGCGCGCAGAGGACGCGCTGCTGTACGCGGCGGAGGTGGAGTTGCTATGCGACCAGGCGTGGGGCAGCATGCTGGAGGTGCCCGCGGGCTCGCGCCTCAACCTCACGGGACTCGGGTACTTCAGCTGTCAGTCACACACGGTGATGGAAAACAACTCCTACATATTCTTCCTCAGGTGGGTTCACTTCACTTCTATTTGGAAACAAAGAACCAGTTATTATTCTAAAAAGAAAAATAATATTTTCATGGTGTGCGATTCGGTTATTGGTTCTCCAACGTGTATTCTTCCTCCTGAAATATTTAGTTAAGGGTTTTCTGCACTACCGTTCAGCACAGCAACGCTACTGAATGGTTCTTTTTCGTGAATCAAAATATAGAGCACGACTAGTGTAGTCGAAACGAATGACTCTTACGAACCGGTTCTTTTAGTGAATCAAATACATACGGCGCAAACCAGTGTAGACCAAACGAATGATTCTTATGACTGTATTCCGATTCCCGAACGATCGACTCGAACAGATTATACTTATGAATCGGGGCGGTTATTGAATCATTCTACTCGCATACTGAACTGAAAGTGTTTTATTTATTCCTACTTGAAATTAACTGTTAAAATTACCTTTTATTTATGATATTTTAGTTAAAGGGATAGTTCACCCAAAAATTTTAATTCTGTCGTCAATCCCCTCATGTTGTCCGAAACCCGTAAGACTTTCATTCATCTTTGGAACACAAATTAAGATATTTTTAATGAGATCTGAGAGATTTCTGTTCCTCCATTGACATTGGCAACTACCACTTTGACGCTTCAAAAAGTTCATAAAGAGATCGTAAAACTAATACATATGAATCTAGTTGTTTAGTCAAAATTTTCTGAAGAGACTTGATCACTTTATTTGATGAACAGATTGAATTTAGGCTTTTTATTCACATGTAAATACTGATCAGCGAACATAAACAGAAACTCAACCGAACCTCCTTTGCATGAGAACAAACCTCATTGGTGCTGAAGCTCAAACGTGCTGTGTAACACAAGAATGAACCTCATTGGTTCTTGTAAAGCTCAAACGTGCCGCGTAACACATGAGAATGAACCCCATTGGCTCTTGCGGAAGCTCAAACATGATGCGTAACACGATAATGAACCTCATTGGTAACATGAGAACGAACCTCATTGGTTCTTGCTGAAGCTCAAACGTGCTGCGTAACATGAGAACGAACCTCATTGGTTCTTGTGGAAGCTCAAACGTGCTGCGTAACATGAGAATGAACCTCATTGGTTCTTGCTGAAGCTCAAACGTGCTGCGTAACATGAGAATGAACCTCATTGGTTCTTGCTAAAGCTCAAACGTCCTGCGTAACACGAGAATGAACCTCATTGGTTCTTGCTGAAGCTCAAACGTGCTGCGTAACATGAGAATGAACCTCATTGGTTCTTGCTGAAGCTCAAACGTGCTGCGTAACATGAGAATGAACCTCATTGGTTCTTGCTGAAGCTCAAACGTGCTGCGTAACACGAGAATGAACCTCATTGGTTCTTGCTGAAGCTCAAACGTGCTGCGTAACATGAGAACGAACCTCATTGGTTCTTGCTGAAGCTCAAACGTGCTGCGTAACATGAGAACGAACCTCATTGGTTCTTGTGGAAGCTCAAACGTGCTGCGTAACACGAGAATTAACCTCATTGGTTCTTGCTGAAGCTCAAACGTGCTGCGTAACACGAGAATGAACCTCATTGGTTCTTGCTGAAGCTCAAACGTGCTGCGTAACATGAGAACGAACCTCATTGGTTCTTGCTGAAGCTCAAACGTGCTGCGTAACATGAGAATGAACCTCATTGGTTCTTGCTGAAGCTCAAACGTCCTGCGTAACATGAGAACGAACCTCATTGGTTCTTGCTGAAGCTCAAATGTGCTGCGTAACATGAGAACGAACCTCATTGGTTCTTGCTGAAGCTCAAACGTCCTGCGTAACACGAGAATGAACCTCATTGGTTCTTGCTGAAGCTCAAACGTCCTGCGTAACATGAGAACGAACCTCATTGGTTCTTGCTGAAGCTCAAATGTGCTGCGTAACATGAGAACGAACCTCATTGGTTCTTGTGGAAGCTCAAACGTCCTGCATAACACGAGAATGAACCTCATTGGTTCTTGCTGAGGCTCAAACGTCCTGCGTAACACGAGAATGAACCTCATTGGTTCTTGTGGAAGCTCAAACGTCCTGCGTAACACGAGAATGAACCTCATTGGTTCTTGCTGAAGCTCAAACGTCCTGCGTAACATGAGAACGAACCTCATTGGTTCTTGCTGAAGCTCAAATGTGCTGCGTAACATGAGAACGAACCTCATTGGTTCTTGTGGAAGCTCAAACGTCCTGCATAACACGAGAATGAACCTCATTGGTTCTTGCTGAGGCTCAAACGTCCTGCGTAACACGAGAATGAACCTCATTGGTTCTTGTGGAAGCTCAAACGTCCTGCGTAACACGAGAATGAACCTCATTGGTTCTTGCAAGTCAAGCGAACATGCTTAAACTTCCGTTTACCACAACTGATGTGTGAGTTGATGAATGTTTATACGTGAATAAAAGCCTAAATTAAATCTGTTCATTATATAAAGCGATTGTGTCTCTTCAGAAAATGTTGTACTAAACCGCATAATTCATATGGATTCGTTTTATGATCTCTTTATGAACTTTTTAAAGCGTCAAAGTGGTTCTTTTATCTTAAAAATAAAATGAAGAATCAAACATTGCATGTTATCTTTCTTTAATAAAATAACATTTCGTTTTTTTTGTTTGTTTTAGTATTTGAATAAATTTTTTGGCAAAGGCAAACAAGACAATAAGCCATCCTCACAAGTACAATATATGCAAACAAATATTTGTGTGTATCTTATACAGAATGGATGAAAACTACAACATCCTCCCTCATGGGGTTAACTTCCAGGATGCCATATTCCCTGACACGCTGGATAACAGACGACTGTTTTCCAGCCTCTTCCAGTTCTCAAACTGCTCTGGTGGACAGACGGTGCACAACTTTAATAGTGATTGGGAGAGCCAGGAAGACAGCAGGGTACGACACCAATAAACACACACACACACACACACATATGGGCTCAATATGCACTAGAGTGGCAGAGATAAATGAGTACGTCCTGAACGACGTAGATTTAACATTGGCATGCAGAAAGCTATATATCTTGTCAAGACTTGTCAAGAATTGAAAGGCATAAATCTGCTGAAAGTGAACATCAGTATGCATACGTGAGCTTTACATCATTATAGGCAGACGTTCAGAGAGTGTTCTGTTTTGAAACGACTCTGTTGTAAATTTAAGAAGCTCGTAAATGACCTTTTTTTGAAGACAAGAGTGTCTGCATGCACAACTGCATTACTTTTTATCTGGGCTTTAACAGTACAACAGCAGCCAATTATCATTCCAGTAGTAACATGTTTGTAGATTTGAGGGACAGGTTTACAGTTTATGTAAGTTTAAGCTTACAACCAGTTGCTTCTATATCAGTGTTATTCATCATAATTTTCCTCAGATTTTAGGGAGAACTTATTGGTAGGGTTAGGATAAAAAGTTTGGACAGGAATGTCATTTCAGGATCAACAAAATATGTTGAACACAGAACATGTTTGACTTGGCAAAATCACAGCTAGCCGCACTAACTTGAAGACAACACAACTGCTGCAATAACGAATCAAGGAATCTGATTGGCTGTAGCCAAAAACATGTGAGTGGCACAGGAAGTGAGAATAATATGAAAGTAACATGTTCAGGTTCTCATGGGTAAATGGAGCTACAGCACACACTCAGCCACACAATTCACTTTCTTTGGTGGTCTTTGTATTGACGACTGTGACTGTTCATCACAGTAGGAGGCTGAGGTAATTCAAGAGTTCATTCGGCTCGATAGAGGCCGGATTAAAGACCTCCCAGCTAGAGCTGCCCTACCTACCTTACACACATACACACACTCACACTCTTAGGGCAGCCTGTCCCACGTAAACACACACATCTGCCATTGAAAATAAAGCTGAGATAGAAAATAAAAAGAATGATGGAGAAAGAGTGATGGAGATGTCAGCTAGACATGTGGACATCTTCTTGGGGAAACGGCGGTGGGTTTTGAAAGGAAAATAAATCATGTGTTTGATGTGGATGGTGCAATGCAGAATGGGAGGAGTGTCAGGGGTCCTCATAGGTTATGGCAGGGTTTGGGAGGATGTAACACACACACACACACACAGTATCAAGTGGTGGCAGATATGTTTGCCTTGATGAGATTATCCTGCTGTACATTCACAACACAGAGCTGCTCATTAGTCTGACAGTGGTGTGCTGTCTAGAGAGAGGGGCATTCAGACAAACACAATGAGATGCCTGAATGTACAGATAAATAGAAGTTTCAACTAACCGAAATCAGTCATCAGCTCAGGGTGGACAGTTTCAGATTTATTGAGTGTAATATACCAACAGAGAAAATACATAGTAGACCAGTGGGAATCTCCCTTTCCTTCCAGACAAACATATACATCCTTATGTTAGCATATAAGGCTTTGCATAATCTGGCTCCTCAGTACTTTACTGATCTATTAACGCCTTACACACCATGTCGTAATCTGCATTCCTCTCAGAGTGGTCTCTTGGTTGTTTCAACACAGCTTCATTCTAGGGGTGATAGAGCATTTTCTTCCTATGCTTATTGGACCTATAATTATTGGACGGGAGAAGCTTTGGAATTCTCTCCCGGCTGACAAAAGGGAAGCAAATACATTAGTGACTTTTAAATCTCTTCTCAAAACATTCTATTGTAGGATTGCTTTTACTTGATTATTCATTTTACTTGCTGTATTTAAAGTGTGTTGTTTTCTCTGTTGTTATGTAAGCTTATAAAGCGCTTTGAGAAAGCAGCTTTTAAAGGCACTATATAAAATAAATGTATTATTATTATTATTATAAAAATGTATTTGTGCTCCTTGGCTGTGAACGTGGAAAGACACGTTCGTTATGACGAAAGTATACTTTGGGCTTAAGCCGTCAGAAGTGTGTCCATGCATGTCTACATTAGAGGCAGTGACCTGAGGAGCTGTTCCCCTAACAGGTGTCCACTGCACTAAACAGATGTGACAGTCTATATGCAATAAAGGAATATTTGGGTTCGAAACAACTTAATTTCTATTAACTGCATCTTTTCTGAACCCTGAACATTTTTAAATACTGTTACAAGTATTACAGATCATAGAAGACATACAGGGACACTTCACTAATCACATCTGTACAGACCGAGACAGACAGATGCATAGACGCAGTGGAGAAAGAAGATAAAGATAATGATAGTGTGTGCTGCAGGAACAGGTGGGGGTGATTATCAGGCCCGGGAACCTGAGAGAGACAATGAGAGCTGTTTTACACAGGAGCTTTCCTGTGGGAAAAGGATTGAGGCTGCCTGAGGGTCTCGTGACTGTAGCCAGCACGGTGTCTGTTAGTTATGTCAGTTATGTCACCAACTGCTTTCTGTACTATCCATCTTAAACACCCATTATACTTATTAAACTCTTCAGAAAAATGTCTAAAAAAATGTCATCAAATATCATTGGATGGATTCTGAAGATCTATCTATCTATCTATCTATCTATCTATCTATCTATCTATCTATCTATCTATCTATCTATCTATCTATCTATCTATCTATCTGTCTGTCTGTCTGTCTGTCTGTCTACCTAGTATCTATCTAGCTACACTATATTACCAAAAGTATTGGGACACCCCTCCAAATCATTGAATTCAGGTTTTCCAATCACTTCCATGGCCACATGTGTGTAAAATCAAGCACCTAGGCATGCAGACGCTTCTACAAACATTTGTGTAGGAATGGGTCGCTCTCAGGAGCTCAGTGAATTCAAGCGTGGTACCGTGAAAGGTTGCCACCTGTGCAGTCCATTCGTGAAATTTCCTCAATACTAAATATTCCACGGTCAACTGTTAGTGGTATCATAACAAAGTGGAAGCAATTGGGAACAACAGCAACTCAGCCACGAAGTGGTAGACCACATAAAATCACAGAGCGGGGTCAGCGCATGCTGAGGCGCACAGTGTGCAGAAGTCGCCTACTTTCTGCAGAAGTCAATAGCTACAGACCTCCAAACTTTGTGTGGCCTTCAGATTAGCTCAAGAACAGTGCATAGAGAGCTTCATGGAATGGTTTTTCTTGGCCGAGCAGCTGCATCCAAGCCTTACATCACCAAGTGCAATGCAAAACGTTGGATGCAGTGGTGTAAAGCACGCCGCCACTGGACTCTAGAGCAGTGGAGACGTGTTCTCTGGAGTGACCAATCACGCCTCTCTGTCTGCCAATCTGATGGACGAGTCTGGATTTGGCGGTTGTCAGGAGAACGGTACTTTCCTGACTGCATTGTGCCAAGTGTAAAGTTTGGTGGAGGGGGGGTTATGGGGTGGGGTTGTTTTTCAGTGGTTGGGCTTGGCCCATTAGTTCCAGTGAAAGGAACTCTTAATGCTTAAGCATACCAAGACATTTTAGACAATCTCCAATTCTTCATTCTTTCTCGTTATCTTTTCTGCCTTGTCTTATTTTCTTTTCTAAAAAATCACTCTCTATTGTTAGATGACTCACTGACCACCACATCTGGGTCTAGTTTGGGTCTAAAAAAGCAAAGCAGGCTCTATGTTTGGCTCTTGCGGTTGCAAATACACATCACCCCCCCCTCACAGAATCTTATTATATGAAATTGCATTGCTAAATAGCTGTTTACATAGTTTTAAAAGCAAAAGACATAAGGTCTTGTTAATGAGCAGAGAAGTTTATTTCAGTATGTGTGTTGTTTTAGGTGTGTTGGTGTCCAGCTGTCAGTAGGATAGGGCTGTTGTTGTTACAGCAGTGGGTGTTTTGTTTGGACAGTAGGATACAACAACAGTCATTCTCATCACGCCTTATTTTTCTTCACGCTTTTAAAAAGTGCACAAACATATTATATAAACATACAGTACCGCTCAAAAGTTTGGGGTCTGTCAGGTTTTGGGGGAAGAAATTTATTAATAAAGTAAATGAATCCTTTTATTTAGAAAGGATGCATTAAATTGATCAAAAGTGAGACATTCATAATGTTACAAAAGATTTCTATTTCAATTAAATGCAAATCAAAGAATCCTGGGAAAAAAGCATCACGGTTTCCACAACTGTTTTCAACATTGGTAATAATCAGAAATGTTTCTTGAGCAGCAAATCAGCATGTCATGTGACACTGAAGACTGGAATAATGATACTTTTTAAAATGCATTATTAAGTCATAGCTTGAACAGAGTAAAACTGAAGTCATTATACACAGAAAAATAATTATTGAACTTCACAGCATCTGTCTCCATTCACTTTCATGTAACATGTGTTCACAGTCTTTTTTGTGCAATTAGCTCATGTGGTGACATCATGTAACACTCAGATTTGGCTCTTTACAATAGGGATTTAGACATTTACGCTGTTCAGGCAGAATATGCGGTGTCCCGTCGCTCAAATACACACAGCAATCACACACACTCCACATGCACACACACACACACTCAGCATGTCTCGACTTGTATCTACCGTGGGCATGACAGCATGTCACTTTTGAACTGCCTCCATCATACACACACGCTGGCATGAGCAGGGGCCCAGAGTAGAAAGGCAGCGCTCGACAGGAAATAATACATTTATGTCATGTTGTATGTTGACCTTCATTCCACCTGAGTGACCATCTCCTTTTCTTTCAGCTGCTGTGTTCCTCCGTGCAGAAGGTGTTGTTCGAGGAGGAGGAGCGGGTTGGGCAGCTCCAGGAGCGTGTGGCCGAGCTGGAGAGGAAGAATGAACAGTTAAAAGAACGAGTGGGGAAACTGAGGAATTCTCTGAGGAAAGCCCGGAAAACGTCCCGCCGCGCAGAGCGGGAACGCCAGGAGCTCCAAGAGCTCCTGAAGATGGCGGAGAGACGAGCAGGACATCACCTCAATGCCATTCCACCACAACACAGCCGTCCACGCCACAGATACACACATGGACTGTGAGCTCCAACACACACACTCCTTTACACACGGCAAAAAAGTGATTTTCTTCTTTAAGCTAAAATTTTAAATTCTACTGGAAAACAAGACAAATATACTAAGAAAGTAAGTGACTTTTTGCAGTGCATTGACTCATACAGACTGCAGGGCAGTCTTCAAATCCCTTATATTAGATTTATACAGGTTTAGACCTTATACAGGTGAGCAACTGTTTGGACACATTCATCGACAGAAAACTAATTATTGTTATACAGCTCAACACAGTCTTATTGTTTGAATCTTATTTTCTTGATTTACCACGAGTATGTAACCATGTTTTACCATGCCTAATATCGATCTAGTTTACTGCAGTGTGCAACAAGTGTCTCATAGTAGCCACCAAGCGAACGCATAGAGTAGCATAATGACTTTGACACACTCAAATGTATCAAATATGATAAAACAGCACTGCGTTACCCCACATACACGAGTGGAAGAAGCGGAAGTGGTTGTCTGCGGCATAATAAAAGCTCCACAAAATCAAGGCGTCATCAAGCTACACCTTTGTTTTGAATAAGCGACCTCTAGCGGCAAAAAATTACATATTGTGACTTTTATTTTGAATCTCCCATTGACTTACACTGACAGAATGTTCACACGTTCAAAATATAACCGACAGTGATGATGTCATAGTAACATTTGCTGATTTTGATCTGGTTCACAGCTTTTTCCATTCCAAAGAACAAATTTTCCATTGTTTTTCAATGTAAACATGTGATAGACGGATGTGTTTGTCTGTTGTGCTCGCGTCTTTTTCAGCTCATCGCATAAAAACGCTAGACCTTGAATTTTTTTGTTTCATTCACTTCACTGACCTGCGTCTTTGTGTTTTTAACCACAAAATCGCATTCGGTGTGAACGGCCACTTATGATTCCAAATGTAAACGTTATAGTTTGTAAGAAATTCAAGATGAAAGTTTGAAAAATGTTACAAATGTTTAAGATGTAACAGACAGCAGTGTTGTGATCATGATATTTGCATACTGGATTGTGATTGGTCTGTCTTTCTTCAAAGTATTTTTAGTTTGTCTTTAGTACATTGTAAAACTCGAGTTTTAGCACGTGCAATTATCTCATACTTCTGTGAAGTCTGAGAGAGCTGATATTGGATTGTGCAGATGGATGAATGAGTAAACTTATGAGTATAATAGAAAAACAAACTTGTTTAGAGGGGGCGGAGCTAATTTGCCCTCTTAAAGAAACATTGTTGATTTTGATGCATTTACAGTTATTCAATAAAACTTTGGAAATCTTGAAATTCTTTTTGTACTAAAGTCAAGATCAAACACTTTATCAACTCAAAATTTAAATCACACATCTAAAGTTCAACAGACTCATTTTCAAACTAGCTGATATTCCAAGATAAAAGAGCAAATATAGAGGACCTGTATGGTTACATGACTCCACACAAACACACACTTCACAGAGTTACATCAGAGGTAAGTGTGAGCCAGGACATGTGAACGATCAGATACTGTGATCATTACACTGAGTTACATTACATCTGATTCTTCCTTTCTAAGGCTGATAGTAATGCATCACAGGTTCACTTATAAAGCAGACAATTCACCGACGGCTTTTCAGCAAATCCTCACTCATTTTCTCCTTTCATCTGCTGAGCAGATTGAGATAGAGAGTGGAGGCAGGGACGAGAGAATGTGTTTAAATGTGTCCAATTCTGAGAAACTTTATGCATTTTTACATTTAAAAAACAACATCACTTATGATTTATAAGCTGTTTTCCTCATGGGGACCAAAAATGTCCCAGCAAGGACAAGGATTTCAGATATTGCCATCTTTCTGTGGACATTTTGTCCCCATGAGGTAGGGTTTACCAGGACTCAACACACACACACAACTGGTTAACCATTTGTGGGGACTCTCCATGGACATAATGGTTTTTATACTGTACAAACTGTATATTCTGTCCCCTTACACGAACCCTACCCCTAAATCTACCCATCACACAAAACTTTGCATTTTTACAATAAAAAAAAAACTCTTCCAGTAATGAAACCATAGACTGTAAAAAAAAATATGGACGTAGTGTCCGTGAGTCACCCATAGGTTTCTGAAGAACGTTTCTGAAGCCTAAACTGCGGCCGTTGCCATTTTGGCACCGTCACCACGCGTGACTCCCGGATAACTGAAAATGGGCAAAGAGGAGCTAACAGGTGGAGTGGGGTGGAGCTAACAGACAGCAGACAAACCACAATCCACCTGTCACTCAAGTGACCACACCCTTAATTATGCAGAACTTTAAGTCTTAATATAATTTAAACGAATGAGTTATAAAAAAAAATTAACCCCCCCTCACAGTTGTCATGAAGGGCAAAATTAGCTATATAGACCAAAACCACAATTTGTACCAGGCTGTAAACATGTTTTTTTTATGCTGTAAAGTTGGGCATTTTAACATGGGGCTCAATGAGATTCTGCTCTATTCTGGAGCCTCTCTCTAGTGGCCAGTCGATGAATTGCAGTTTAAGTCACTTCCTTATTGGCTTCAAGAGAAACTGGGAGAGATTGCCGCTTGAATGAACCTCTGCATGCATCATGTGGTAGAAAGAAAAGTTAAAAACATCCCAAATCTTAAATAAAACATTTCTCTTATTCCATATAACAGAGACCCAGCAGAGTCATATATTCAGAGAGTGTTCATCCTCTCTTTTGCACACACATTAAGGAGACAGTAGCTTTGATTTGACCAGTTCTTTATAGCTGTGGGCTCTCTAAATCAACAAAAATGGCTCATTGTGAACTAATATTAAACTTTGCAGGACTCTTTCAACTGCTGCTACACAACACATGAGCACAACAGCATGCTGACAGTGGCGAATGCACACAGATCTAAGACGGTTCAATCTCACTCCAACCCAAACAAACATTATCCAGTCCTCTTGTAAACATTAACCCAAGCTGATCCCAATACAAAGCATACCAGACTGATGTTTGTCCACTTTCAACACAGTCTGTTATCAAAGTCATTGAGCTGCAGATGTGATCAAACAGCATGAACTAAGAGGCCAGAGTTTGATGGCAGGAGCTGATGATGGACGGTGACTGTGAAGTTAAGAACCAGAGACACAGACTAACTAAACACAATGTTAAGGCTTTGGTCAACTGATAATGGCTGAAAGCGTCTCTACATTACATTAGATCAGAAATTGCGTTTAACAAGAAGTAACTTTTCTAATTTGCTTATCACAGGAAGTGGGTGTGCAGCATATCAGTAACTGTTTTTGAGCCAAATTTAAAATGCAAAAAAATATATATATTTATGGTTTATACTGCTGTCAGATTTGACACATGCTCGGTCACTAGTGTTGGACATTTCAGCGAGACAGCAGGTAGCAGCTGTACTACAAAATAATGAACGTTGTGGGTGTTGCCAAGATGGCCGCCGAGTGATTTTGTTTAAACGCCCTGGTCATGCTTTCAATTGAAAATTAATTCCTTCATAGACTGGCAGATCTGAAAAATGACAAGTTTGCACAAAATAAATACTGCTGACCATCTCTTCATTTCAAGTGAACTGCATTGGTGAGTCAAGATGATTTCATAATATATTGTATCTGAGGTGTTGATTTGATCACAGTTTGCAAAATATTCAGTCCCTCCGGCTGATTAGTTTTGTTATAAGTTTCATGTGAGCACTCTTGAGATTAATTGTGCACTGTGAATTTGTACAGGTTTGCATGACTAGGTAGGTGTGCGTGTGCACTCATTGGTGAGGTAAACAACTGATTGTTTGTGCTAAACCTCAAACAAAGAGCCAGAGATGGCATCTAATGGCTCAGGTTTTTATTTTGAATGACCTGCTGGATCTGTGAGATCTCTTTAGTATGGTGTGTGTATGTGAGTGCACTCAAAATACTTATTTCTCTGTTTTCTGTTATGTGTGCCACTCTTCTTGGAAAGTTACTTCATTTGTACCCCCAGCATCTGCTGGAATGCCACTTGTATGCCACATCTTTTAGTATACCCCTTAAAAACTAAAATATGAACATTTTTGTGGCTTACTAAACTATAACATTAGCGTGACTCATAATTTCCCACTGTTAGGTTTGTTTGTTATAGTGTGGGTCACATGTTGCTGAGCACACAGACACAGGCTCTCGGGGTGATGCAGTTAGAAGTCATTTATTTTAAGAGGATAATGACAGGGAAACTCTGCTGGTCCCTGCAGCGGTGTGAGGGGAAAACAATCCTCCGGGGGAATCTCAGCATCTATTTTAGATATTTCGGACGTTCAGGGCCCGTATTTATCAAGCTTCTGAGAATTACTCACAAGAACACTGCTAAGAATTGACTTAAGAGTAAAAAAATTCTTGGCTCAAAGCTGCACTTAAAAGTTAGTTATCAAGTGAAGTGTAGGACTAAATCTTAAGTGTCGGTTTTAGAGATGATTCACGACACTTTGCTGTGCCACAAACGGGATTTTGGATGACGATATAGACATGGACCAATCACTGAGTAGATTTCCATATTTAAGAATATTCTCAGATAAATTTACATTGAATGGTGAAATTTACATTCAACACACATTTGACAATAAAGAATTTTCAAGAGAATACATTATGATATAAACATTGGAAATGAAAGATTAACACGTTCTCTGACAAATTATAAATTTTAAACCGGTGTGCTATTAACTAACCTGCCTATATATAGGCTAGATTTTATGATATAATCCAAAAGAAAACCGAATTGGCGGGAGGAAGAAGCGCTACTGCTTGCTGAAACAGTGGAAACATGTAATAAACGGCAAGTTCAGCCCAACATTAACCAGCGCTGAAAAAGATGATGCCTGCTCTGTCCAAACGATACCGTTTGATTAAAACTTAAACTTTCTCCCTCTCCTGAAAGATTTGCGCACGTCTCTGTCTCCTCAGTGCCATCACAAGCTCCTACTGGCAACTCCTAACCACTTGAGAGACCTCTAGAGCTGTCTTAAATAACTGGGAGAGTAAGAGTGATTCTTAGCTTTAAGAAATTTGATAACTTGCTTTTATACTTAAGTTTGAAAGTAGGAGTAAATTTCATGAATTCTCAGACTAAAATAGCGCTTTGAGAAGCTTGATAAATATGGGCCCAGATGTGTAAAATGAAAGTTGGTTTCTGCACTGTCAGGTCTGCAGTTGAACATCAGATTCCACATCAACAGTTGATTGATTGGATTGGAATTTATGAATGCAAAAAAGAAAAAAATCTATCCATCAATCCATCCATGTAAAATCTCTCTCTCTCTCTCTCTCTCTCTCTCTCTCTATATATATATATATATACACTCACCTAAAGGATTATTAGGAACACCATACTAATACTGTGTTTGACCCCCTTTCGCCTTCAGAACTGCCTTAATTCTACGTGGCATTGATTCAACAAGGTGCTGAAAGCATTCTTTAGAAATGTTGGCCCATATTGATAGGATAGCATCTTGCAGTTGATGGAGATTTGTGGGATGCACATCCAGGGCACGAAGCTCCCGTTCCACCACATCCCAAAGATGCTGTATTGGGTTGAGATCTGGTGACTGTGGGGGCCATTTTAGTACAGTGAACTCATTGTCATGTTCAAGAAACCAATTTGAAATGATTCGAGCTTTGTGACATGGTGCATTATCCTGCTGGAAGTAGCCATCAGAGGATGGGTACATGGTGGTCATAAAGGGATGGACATGGTCAGAAACAATGCTCAGGTAGGCCGTGGCATTTAAACGATGCCCAATTGGCACTAAGGGGCCTAAAGTGTGCCAAGAAAACATCCCCCACACCATTACACCACCACCACCAGCCTGCACAGTGGTAACAAGGCATGATGGATCCATGTTCTCATTCTGTTTACGCCAAATTCTGACTCTACCATCTGAATGTCTCAACAGAAATCGAGACTCATCAGACCAGGCAACATTTTTCCAGTCTTCAACTGTCCAATTTTGGTGAGCTCGTGCAAATTGTAGCCTCTTTTTCCTATTTGTAGTGGAGATGAGTGGTACCCGGTGGGGTCTTCTGCTGTTGTAGCCCATCTGCCTCAAGGTTGTGCGTGTTGTGGCTTCACAAATGCTTTGCTGCATACCTCAGTTGTAACGAGTGGTTATTTCAGTCAAAGTTGCTCTTCTATCAGATTGAATCAGTCGGCCCATTCTCCTCTGACCTCTAGCATCAACAAGGCATTTTCGCCCACAGGACTGCCGCATACTGGATGTTTTTCCCTTTTCACACCATTCTTTGTAAACTCTAGAATTGGTTGTGCGTGAAAATCCCAGTAACTGAGCAGATTGTGAAATACTCAGACCGGCCCGTCTGGCACCAACAACCATGCCACGCTCAAAATTGCTTAAATCAACTTTCTTTCCCATTCTGACATTCAGTTTGGAGTTCAGGAGATTGTCTTGACCAGGACCACACCCCTAAATGCATTGAAGCAACTGCCATGTGATTGGTTGATTAGATAATTACATTAATGAGAAATTGAACAGGTGTTCCTAATAATCCTTTAGGTGAGTGTATATATACATATATATAAATCCATCCATCCAAAATCAATCAATCCATCCATTCATCCAAAATCAATCTATCTATATATCTATCTATAAATCCATCCATCCAAAATCTATCTATCTATTCATCCATCTAAAATCTATCTATAAATCCATCTATCTATAGCCTATTACATATTTTTTTTCATGCCTACTAATCTGTCAGACAACCTGTAGCCTATTTTGTGAATATAGAGTAGCTTGGCAAGCTTCATTTTCAATGTGTCCTCTTTGACACAGCTAATGTCTAACATGTTGGCCAGACACATGCACAGATGCCTGGGGTCGTAAGCGGTCATGCATGGCTGGATGATATTCACATGGTCTCTTTCCAGTCTGTTTTGTGTCGGTAGCAGGAGGCGGCGCCTGTGAGCTCTCTGCTGGTGGGAGACCGGCTGCGTCCAGCCTGACTGACCGCTAGTGAAAGGGATCCAAACCAAAACTAATGACAGAAAACAGTGTTCAAAAGTTGAATACGGGTCACAGAGATCTTTCAATATTATTCAGCCATAAAAGACAAATCATGATCATTCAGGATTTATTTAAAGAAAAAGGAAAGGAAAAAAAAGAAAGGAAAAAGAACATCAAATCATTCATTCCCCATTGCTTTACAGCATGGAATATAAACTCTGATATGTGCAGATGATTGTCAAAGGCATTGGATATACAAGCCCCATATCAACAGAAGATCACGTCACAGTAAAATTAGTATTCGTATGCCACTCCCAAAATATGATCATCATTGTCACATGCATATGAGTATATAATTCACATTTCACTGGGCAACTTTTATTTCGGACAGGTTGTGTCAGAGATGCAGAGATCACAAGGCCTGCATTGCCAGAGTTTTTTTTTTAAATATATATTCATATAGATACAGACATATTTCTTCATACATATAGTTACATGGTGAGGACTTTTGAAAGTATGCAAACAATCGGTTGAATCAGAAAGCGCATTTAACATGCTTGCAATTCTTTATAAAAATCATTCGATGCAGTTGCAAGGTATTTTCTTTCTTAGTTTGCAAAAAAGTCGACATTCAAGGGACAAGTTTAAAACTGCACAGTCACTGGGTAGCACAGACACTTGTCAGTCACAGCTTTTTCATTGTAAGAGGCAAAAGTGACGCCTGAGTTGGTGAAAAAAAAAACAAAGAAAGAAAATAGAACGTTGGGAAAAGATTGCATCACAACCGATCATCGTAAATATTCAAATGTTGCTCGTGTGGAGCACAGACTGAAGTTTGTACAATAGAAATGTGATTTTATCGGAACGTAGGCCTACAACATAGAGCAAGAGACACGAGATTGTGAATATACATCTGTGTGTTACAGTCGGTGTGTGGCCGACAACTGCAGAGAAAGGCAGTGTTCAGAGAACGAGATGAGAGACACAACGTGCACATACTAACATCTCCTCAGGGACAACATGATAGACGCATCACAATCACAATCTATTTACAAAGCCTTTGGACACACGGATTTGCTGTGGACACAGACAGAGGACAGTGATGCTATAATCTAACTGAACTGAAATAATACATATCGTGTTTGACTTCCTCTCTGTCCTTCATTGCACTCACTGATTGATCAGGATGTGTGTGTGTGTGTGTGTGTGATCCATGGCACATGTGTGTGCATGTATTTACTAAATTGAATGTTATAATGAATTTATATACCTAATTGTTATGGTATATTGAAATACATTTATGTTTGGCTTGGAGTGGCAGTAACTGTATATAGATATATTTATTTATCTTCATTCAAAACATCCCAACGTTTTGGTTCATACTTTTTCTGCATAACCTACTGAAGTTTTAAAAAATTCTAAACCAGCATATCGGACAAATTTCCTGCATTTTACACTCATAAATATACACAGAAGAAGGTGACACTCACAAACATAGTACAATTAAGTTAAGCCCTTTTACCACAGAAAATCATTTCTAATTGTCCCTCAGTTTATAGTAACAAGCAAAAATGACATTTACAGTAATGTACGTACAATAAAAAGTATACAAGCGCAAGAAATTGCACCCAAATAAATTTTTTTAAAGAACAGCAATATTTTTAAGATTAGTCAAACAAAAGTTACAAACAGACCCAGACAGCAACATAGTGTCGGCTCAGATCCGGCCCACATCTGGTACATCTGGAAACTGATTCCACACGTACCAGATGTGGGCCGGATCTGGGCCGACACTATGTCGCTGTCTGGGGTTACATCCCATTTCAACTCCTAAATATGGTAAATTGCACAAAATGCACAAGGATACCAAAATTGCACAAAATGCACAAGGATACCAAAAAGGTACTGTTTACACAACACAGCTCAAAGTAAATATGTAAGTAACACCAAACTAGAAGTCTGGAACAGCCGTCCCACCACTAAAAGAGCGATTAACTAGCATAACACATATTTGTATAGAAATGCTTGAACAAAAACATAAGTTTCAGGTTTTGGCCATTTTATAGACTTTCACTATAACAAACTAAGGGACAAATTGGAATGTTTTTCCTGTGGTAATCGACATTATGCCACAAATACAGTACTATCAAAAGAGCTTAGCATTCATTTAAACAACTGTTACTTATCGAACACTTCATGCTTGGACCGTAAATGGCTGAATGTTTTAACAGAAATGTGTGGTATGGTTCAATCTTAGCATGACCTCAAAGAAAACAGCTTTTGTGACATACAAAAATATATAACATCACCCCAGTTATTTTGTGGAAAGCTTCTCTGTTGTGAGATTACAAGCTCCTCTCGAGTGTGAAAATGAAGACAAAATGGTGCATGCATGACCTGACTGAAAAATAAACCCATTAGCTCAAACCTCTCATGGTGAGGCGCCGCCCACACTGAAACAAACATTCAGGACCAAACTAATGGGAAATGCATGAAGATATTCAATGGCACTTTGGAAAATGTCACACGCTCCTAAATCTTGTCCGTAGACGAGGTTCCCTCCTGTGATATTAGCAAACCATAAAGGGCAAAGAAGACATAAGTCACTTTAAAAACCCGACAGCGACAGGACATAATAGCAGAGCTGTTCGGGGACAGAAGACCAGTCACCCATCAATAAGGAAGTGTAGAAACCTTAACTTAGCCCTTAAACCAACACTAGAAATTTAGCCACTTTGAGTCACACTGGAAAGATGTTTACAGTCGCTTAAGTCAGTCGTTAAGTCCTTGCTGGCTTCCATTCCATTAAAGTTATGCTACGTTCATATTGTTGATACTCAGAATTACCAATCCAAAAATGATCAAATATTATAACGCCAAATGATATATACTTGACTTTGTTGATGATGACTGTAAAATACTTCAGAGCCACATTAATTCACCTCTTGCGAATTCAGGAAGAGCAAAGAAAGTACACCATGATATGCTGTCTATAATAAAATGACATATTTAACTAGAAATATATGCAGTATCTATACAAAACTGCCTTTAAAAGTGAAGTTTCTACACCACTAGCATTACAAAACGTTGCAAAAATATTGAGAGGTTTCAAACAGGTTTCCCAAACACACCCCATCTATCATTTGTCGGACAAAAAAGTCAGTCTCGCCAATAGATTGCAACAGTGCACGCCCACTTTTTTCATTTTTTCCATAGGGATTTTTAAAAATTCTTCATTAAATAGTTATAAGCCATGAACCAAACCAACCAGCTACGAGGTCAATCACAACAATACAATCTTACAAACAAGCAAAAAAAGTATTTGTTTCAGGGAAAGAACTACAAATCCCATAAAGCATTGCAAACGACAATCAAATTAAAAACAACAGATAAATATAAAATGATTGACCTAAAGATGTTGATTGTGTATATATAAACAACATATTTTATGTTTATTGCAAAATATGCATTTAAGTATTGTCAGGGTATATCATTTACATTGCTTCATTGGAGTGTAGTTTTTTTAGGATCATGGGTAATGTAGTTTTTCCCCAGGAATTCCACTGTTAAACACGATTATTTAAAAAATAAGAAGAATTAAAGCTGCAAGCAGCGATGAAAGGGCCCTCGCACCCGGGAGCACCGCCACCTGGTGGCCTCAGGAAAACAGCGAATAGTGGGTGACATGCATTTAAGTGGGTAAATATAGGAGAAATATGGCAAAGTCACTTCAATGTGCCACACTTCCTGCTGCCAGCAGGTGGCGCTTTGACTGTTACTGAATATTGGCATTTAGATGTGTTCAGGCCAGGATTATTATCAAACATGTGAAGTTTGGGGCAGATCGGACATTGTATGCCTGAGTTACAACAACTTCCTGTTTCATGGCGAAACATCGAAATTTGTCAGGCCGCCACTGCCACACCCTTCGGGGAAAACTCAAGATCTTCACAATTTAACACCACAAAGGCCTTTAGATTAGACTGACCAAATATGATGTTGATCTCTAAATCTCTAGGAGGAGTTTGTTAAAGTACAACGTCTGGAAATGGCAACATTTGCAACAATTTTGCAAAGAAAATTCTAAATATCTCACTTCCTGTTGGTTTTCAGATTTTGTACCAGGAGACTTTTTTGTAGGTATTGGGCTCTTACATGTGTCTACCGCATTTCATACCTGTACGTGAAACGTAGCGGGAGGGGCACTTCGTTGAAATGTTGTAGGTGGCGCTATCGAGCAATTTTGCCACGCCTAATTCTGAAACTCATATGTAGATGTCTTAAGGCCAGGATTCTTATCAAACATGTGAAGTTTGGGCCAGATCGGACATTTTATGCCTGACTTACAACAGCTTTCTGTGTCATGGCGAAACATCAGACTTTGTCAGGCCGACAGGGACATGCTCTTTAGTGAAAACTCCAGATCTTCACAATTTAACGTTGCAAAGGCCTTTAGATTAGACTGACCAAATATGATGATGATCTGGTTAAATCACTATGAGGAGTTAATCACAGTGTAAAACATGCCATTTCCTGTTGCCCACAGGTGGCGCTATGACTGTAACTGCATATTGGCATGTAGATGTGTTCAGACCAGGACTCTAATAATACATGTGAAGTTTGGGGCAGATCGGACATTGTATGCCCGAGTTACAACAACTTCCTGTTTCATGGCGAAACATCGAACTTTGTGAGGCCGCCATGGACACGCCCTTCAGGGAAAACTCAAGATCTTCGCAATTTAACGTCGCAAAGGCCTTTAGATTAGACTGACCAAATATGTCAAATATGTTGATCTGATTAAATCTCTAAAAGGAGTTTGTTAAAGTACAACGTCTGGAAATGGCAAAATTTGCAACAATTTTGCAAAGAAAATTTTAAATATCTCACTTCCTGTTGGTTTTCCGATTTCGTACAAAGAGACTTTTTTGTAGGTATTGGGCTATTATGTGTGTCTACTAAATTTTATACCTGTACGTGAAACGTAGCGGGAGGGGCACTTCGTTGAAATGTTGTAGGTGGCGCTATTGAGCCATTTTGCCAAGCCTAATTCTGAAACCCATATCAGACGTAAATTTTCACCACTTTTGACGCGTGTGCAAAGTTTTGTGAGTTTTTGAGCATGTTTAGGCCATCAAAAATGCGATTCATTTGGGAGAAGAAGAATAATAGGCTGAGCAATTCCAATAGGGTCCTCACACCATCGGTGCTCGGGCCCTAAATATAAGGCTGAAGGCTTCGACAAAAGCATAACAACCGTGTAGCTCACATTAGGTCTTTAAAGCTTAGTGAGTTACCATTAAAAATCTATTCCCCTATGGACATTTTTTTTTTTACTTACAGTACACGACTGTTGCACTCTATTAGGAATTTGAAAATGTTTGTAATTGTGGTCGGATAATTCTGATACAGCATGAACGTAGCATAACATGCAGTTTTACCGCATGGTCAAATTGTCATACAATCATACAATCTGAGAGTTAAACAGCTGTCTATCTTCCTAATCTACATTTTTGATATTATTCTGGCTTGATGAGACAATCTCAAACCATGGAGGCGTTAGTATAGATACCATCACTATAGTGCCCAGTGCAGCTGCGGAATTCCCTGAGAACTCGTACACTGGGCGTAGAAAGACGCTGCCATGGCTTTTCGGGAGATTTGTGTGTGTTTGTGTTGAGTAACAGTTATACTATATTCAGGAACTAACACTGACTGTCTGTGTGTATGTAAAGTCACGTCTGAAGCAAAGAGTAACAGGAACAAGCTGCTTTTTCTCTGCGTTTTCAAAAAAAGTCCAGTAAAGTAAGATAACAATCAAACATATTGCATGTTTTAAAAGATATCTTGAACTTTGTGATAATCTCCCATCTTTGTGTTCGTAAAAACACTGTAAAACACCAGTAAATGTTCTCTCTTATGTGCAAACAGAAGTCTCGACTCGGAAAATGTCGCAAAACAGTCTAGCGTGATTATTAAAAGCACTTCTGCAGGTCAGCATGACACATCAGTGAAAAACCCCGAAAGATCAAAATGGTAGCTAACAAGAAATACATTAAATTGTGAGTAGATAGAGAAAGTAAACAGGGAAAACAGGGCAGAGGGAAAGAGGGAAGAGCTAGACATGTTACGATATAGTAAGAAGAATCATTTGACATTGGCGCCGTCCTCTTATAAGGTCGGACACAATCATGCACACACTTTCGCAACTGAACCTCTGTGCTCTTTTAGACTCATTCGTTTTTGCCCCAAAGGTAACACGGCTGGCGAGAGTCGTAGCACATTCATAGCAAAGACATCACAGTTCTGTCCAGCCGCACAAATTCACTTCTCAAAATTGAAGCCATCTGCAGGAAATCTTCGTCTCCTGCCGCTGCATGCATCGCACCCTCTAGTGGCCTGGAGGTTAAATGGCAGGAGTGCATTAGGCGCGCAGTGTTTTTAGCCTCTCAGTGGCGATGCTATGGCGATGGGTCAGTCCTCTGCCTTACTGGACGGCAGGGCGGGGAGTGGGCTGAGGGGCGGGGCTCACAGGGCGGTGGCCTCCCAGCTCTCTCCCCGCAGAACCTGGCGTCACTTAGTCCCAGTTAGCACTGTGCTCACTGATGCAACTGAGGGAGGGAGTGGCCTGCAGGGCTCTGCCCCCGAGGCAGAGGAGGAAGCAGCTGATGCCAGAGAACAGGAAGTGTGGGGAGGGGCAGTACCTACAAATGCAAATTCACTGCTTAGAAGTGCATGGAAACTGATACATTTAAGTTAGAACTAGGGCTAGGCAGTTATAGCTAAAAATATATCTATTTCAATATTTTTTAGCTTTTCTATATCTTAATGTATGTCTGCAATGCCTTAAACATATAGTTGTTGGGTTTTTTAAGTTTTGACTGCCATTGTTGAAGTGCAAAAAGGTAAAAAATAGTGCTGTCAAATGGATGAATCGCATCTAACATGAAAGTTTTTGTACACATAATATATGTGTGTGTGTATATATATTATATTTATATATATATATGCCTGTGGGTGTGTGTGTGTGTATATATACTCTATACACACACATACGTATAATATATATACTGTATATATTAATAATATATAGGCACACATATATTATGTAAACAAAAACTTTTATGTTAGATGCGATTAATCGTTTTGACAGCACTAATAAATACATTAAAACTTTGCTGTTTTTCCCTCCACAAAATGGAAACGTAAATAAAATAATTTTATTCATATTTTATTCATAGCACACATCACCGTTTTCTCCAGAGCGGCTGTACAGCCGAATCAAATTCAGTTGCATTATTTTCCTGTTTAACACTGTGAAGCTGCTTTGAAACAATCTGCATTGTAAAAAGCGCTATATAAATAAAGTTGACTTGACTTGACTTGACATAAAAAAAACAATACATTTTCACATATTTTGTGCAATATTTGTATTAAAACATGCCATGCTATTCATCCGTGAACAGGGTTTTTATTGTTAACTAAAACTTAAACTATTAAAAACTTTTTTTGTTAATTAAAATAAAGCTGAAATATTAAAATGTAAATATTAGATTAAAAAACTACACTGAACAAAATGATAAACGCTACACTTTTGTTTTTGCCCCCATTTATACATATATATATACACACACACACACAAATTATACTTACAGTCTTTGTGTGGTATAGAGGTGGTTCCTGTGGCCATATCGTTAATAAGAACGGCATTTGGGTTGGGAGCAGGTTTGTGGTTTTGGGTAAGTGCGGGCGTGGAGTTTGGTGTTGTGTTTGGTGTTGTGTTGGGCGGTATTGTTGGAGTGTGGTTCGCATTCAGTATGCGGTTCTGGTTGGCAGAGCTCGATTGGTCCATGCTGTTCCCCATGCTACTGCCCAACTGCAGTCTCCTCATGTGGCGAACCACGGCCGTGGCGTTGAAGGCTTGCTGTTATGTGGAGAGACAAGAACAGACAATTCTCACTGACTGACTCTTGAGCCCAAAATGTACAGCACTGTGAGCAAATGCATCTAGCTACACAAGCTCAAATATGTTTCAATATGTGTTCAGACTATACTTGCAGTGTGTTTCTGGCCTTATTCACAAGGTTACTTGTACTTACTCTCCATTTGCTTTTTGCAAAGTTTTTGCGCATTTGTCGACTGACGGACTCGTGGATATTCTTGCAGAGCGCAGTGTCTCCCGCGATCCTGGAAAACAAAATGACAAAGTCAAAACTTTACAACTTTCTTCACCTACAATGATGCCCTCTCCTCTCCTCTCCTCTCCTCTCCTCTCCTCTCCTCTCCTCTCCTCTCCTCTCCTCTCAAGAAGCATTTTGATTTACTCCAAAGTGTTTAAATTCCCTGTGGTTTTTAATCCTTCTGTTTTCCAATCTCCTGTGTTTGGTAAAGGCTTGTTAAAGGTGCCTGTAGAGGATGTGTTAATTGCCGATTAGCGCTGCGGAATACATAATGTGAGATTAGTCGCAGTGTCTTAATTGGCTAGTGTTTATTCAGTAGCTTTCCTCCTGCCCTTGAGAGAGATCTTGGTGCATGATAATAGACAGACTGAATTCAGCCTGATACTCAGAGCACACATGCAATCCCGGCTGACGCAGATGTTATTTCCACCTAATACGAATGAAACACTTAAGCTTAAGTGTCTTAGAGGTCCTGAATCACAGTCCAACAAAATAAATCCAAGAACAATGATCCTGCAGGGTTGTACTTGTTACTGTTACAAAATTATCTTTATTAAATGCATCATTTAGAGAGTTTTAATGGTAAGATAGTATTACTATATTATTATTATTAACAAATTAATTTAAAATGGTGGCTTTATTTTAATAATTTATTTAAATGTATTCAATTATTTATTGATGTCAAACATTATTACTAAATTATGGATAATTTCATAATAAATTATTATTATATTATTTCATTTAATTTAAAGTATTGCTTCATTATAAAAAGGAGTTTTAATGGTAAGATATACTTTTTTTTAAACAAATGAATTTAAAATGATTGCTTTATTTCAATAATTTATTGAAATAATTAAATAATACATTTAAATTATTGAACGTATTATTGATAGTTTCACTCTAAATTATTATTATATTATTTAATTATAATAATCATAATAATAATCATAACAATAACAAATTAATTTAAAATGATTGCTTTATTAAACAATAGTTTCAGTATAAATTATTATTATATTATTTAAAATTATTGCTATAATATAAAAAGCAGTTTCAACTCTAAAATATTATTATTATTTAATAATAATAATGATAATAATAATCATATTGTTTTAATTTAAAATGATTGCTATATTACTTAAATGATAGTTTTACTCTCAAAAAAATAAAAAAATAAAAATAAAAATAGAAATTACATTATCCCTACCATATATACTGTATAAAAATAGATCTCTATGAACCTGTCAAGCACAGAATCCCAGGGTACATCAGGACAGCACTAGACTCACCAAGGATGTCGAAGGGCCTGTTCACATGTGTATCGCTTTGAGGGGTCTTTTTCCATCAAAGAACCGATGAAGTCTTTTGCTGTACATTAAACACAAAAAATATAACAGTTAAACATTAAAAACATACATGCACAGCAGCTTAAAACCATTAAACTATACTGACATTTCAAGGCATCAGAAATTGTCTCATGTAGTGAATCTACAGTATGCCACATTCATCCTGTTGGTGAGATAAAACTAAGACTTTGAGTTTATCAGTGGAAGCAGTGACAACTCAATTTTGGATTCATTCACTGTTCCCTGATTCGTAGGTTGGAAGAATTTCATAGATCTAATGCCCGTGGAATTCTAAATTCCAGAGTTTCCAGTAAAACATTTTTCCACTCTTACTGGCAGCATGTGGGGTTACTGATGGACGAGTGAGTGAGTGTGTTAAAGATTAAACACCTATAAACCAGACCATAAGCATGGTGTGGTTATTTTCTACACGTGTCAGTGTGAATATACCTGAATCAGAAATATCATCCCAGTACGGTGCATCAAATTCATAGTCGGCTTTCAGGATCTGCTCAAAGAGTTTGGAGTCATTCTCGTCATAAAAGGGAGGGTAACCACACAGTCTGTAAGAAAACACATGAGTTTATTACATAATTTCCATACTTGCAGCATATTCAAGGTATACATTTAATCCAGTGGATATCAACCTTTTTGACTCCCCATTGTCCACTGTATTTTATAACCAAATATTATGAAATATCTAGATTTTTAGTTGTTAATTACTTTCTTATTTTATTTTTGTATTGTCTTATTTTAAATCATTTTAAAATTAATCATCAATTACTCACTTCCTTGACTGACTTTCTTCTGTTTCTGAAGAATGTACTGGCTGCTCATTCCATATAATGAAATATATTGAACAGTAAATGGAAATCCAGTTTGTCAAGCACCAAAATGACAAAAAAAAAGCTTCATAAAAATGTTCAATATGACTTGTACGATGTGACAAAGCTATCATATGACTTCAAAACAGTGCAAAAGTCTTAAGGACTACTTTTATAGTACTTATTTTGTCATATTGGCGACTAATAGCCCTAGCCCTGAGTAAACTTTTGGGTGAACAATACCTTTAGATTATCACTGTAATCCTCTAAAAACACATCAGCGGACACCTTGATTTAACATTGAACATCACGCTCAATAAAGATGCGTAAATAAACCCCATGGGCTTCTGGAAATCAGAAAAGAAAGACAGCTGATTAAACCTGAGCAACGTAAATCAAATCTCTTGGAATGTTTTTCCACTCCTATCATCAAAGCCATTAAAATACCTTTCCTCATGGGGAACAGAGGCAAGGAAGGTAATTTTCTGCCTGATTTCGACCCCATTAGCTTTGTGTTTTTCTCTCTTCTCGTTGGGTTGGCTAATCAGACGCTAAGAGAATTAGCTATGGTTTCGGCCGGTTGTCACTGCAATAATCACACCTGAGAGGAGGCCAACCATCCATGAGATCTGACTCTAAGCTCTATCGGACAACCGGCTCAGAGGAACAGCTGGGCAAGGGCCTTTATTAGTAAACACACCAGTGTTATTTTAGTAGTATTTATATTATTTTATACTATTAATTTATTGATTGTATAATTTCAGCTTCCATTATAGTATTTTTGTAATGAGATATTTGTCATTTTTATTATACACTCACCTAAAGGATTATTAGGAACACCATACTAATACTGTCTACAGAACTGCCTTAATTCTACGTGGCATTGATTCAACAAGGTGCTGAAAGCATTCTTTAGAAATGTTGGCCCATATTGATAGGATAGCATCTTGCAGTTGATGGAGATTTGTGGGATGCACATCCAGGGCACGAAGCTCCCGTTCCACCACATCCCAAAGATGCTCTATTGGGTTGAGATCTGGTGACTGTGGGGGCCATTTTAGTACAGTGAACTCATTGTCATGTTCAAGAAACCAATTTGAAATGATTCGAGCTTTGTGACATGGTGCATTATCCTGCTGGAAGTAGCCATCAGAGGATGGGTACATGGTGGTCATAAAGGGATGGACATGGTCAGAAACAATGCTCAGGTAGGCCGTGGCATTTAAACGATGCCCAATTGGCACTAAGGGGCCTAAAGTGTGCCAAGAAAACATCCCCCACACCATTACACCACCACCACCAGCCTGCACAGTGGTAACAAGCATGATGGATCCATGTTCTCATTCTGTTTACGCCAAATTCTGACTCTACCATCTGAATGTCTCAACAGAAATCGAGACTCATCAGACCAGGCAACATTTTTCCAGTCTTCAACTGTCCAATTTTGGTGAGCTCGTGCAAATTGTAGCCTCTTTTTCCTATTTGTAATGGAGATGAGTGGTACCCGGTGGGGTCTTCTGCTGTTGTAGCCCATCCGCCTCAAGGTTGTGCGTGTTGTGGCTTCACAAATGCTTTGCTGCATACCTCGGTTGTAACGAGTGGTTATTTCAGTCAAAGTTGCTCTTCTATCAGCTTGAATCAGTCGGCCCATTCTCCTCTGACCTCTAGCATCAACAAGGCATTTTCGCCCACAGGACTGCCGCATACGGGATGTTTTTCCCTTTTCACACCATTCTTTGTAAACTCTAGAAATGGTTGTGCGTGAAAATCCCAGTAACTGAGCAGATTGTGAAATACTCAGACCGGCCCGTCTGGCACCAACAACCATGCCACACTCAAAATTGCTTAAATCACCTTTCTTTCCCATTCTGACATTCAGTTTGGAGTTCAGGAGATTGTCTTGACCAGGACCACACCCCTAAATGCATTGAAGCAACTGCCATGTGATTGGTTGATTAGATAATTGCATTAATGAGAAATTGAACAGGTGTTCCTAATAATCCTTTAGGTGAGTGTATAATTTATGTATATAATTTAATTTATAAGTTGACATGTACTTGCAAACTTAGGGGACATGGAGATGGAAAAAATATGAGATGGGAGGAAAATGCTTTTGCGTTCTCTTGCAAATGTTTTGCGTTCTCCCCAGAAAATTTGCGTTCCCCGAGACACTTTGCGTTCCTTCACAAAACCTTTGCGTTCCTTCACAAAACCTTTGCGTTCCCCCGAGAAAATTTGCATTCCTTCGCAAAACCTTTGCGTTCCCCCAAGAAACACAAATTGTCCTTCAACAAAACATGTCCTTCACCTCCTATTAGGGGCTCCGTAAGAATGCATGTTGGGGAGCATCACAGTAAAGTGTTAGCAGATATTAGATACAGTCTAATAATACTCTGAGTTAGTTGACATGTAATTGCAAAGTTTGTTTTAGTTAGTAGAATGTCTAAAGTGGCCCATCGAAAAAGCGTTACCCATGTGAATACTTCGGATCAGGACAGCTGTGAGTGGGAGTGATGGGAACCGCAATCTGAACGACAGATTCACCGGTTTGTTGACAGACAGTGTGAGTGTTTGTGTTGGCGCAGGAGTCGCCCCAAAGCAGCCGGGATTCAAAGACAAAAACAAAAGACAATTGACTCAGATGTACATAGAGATCTGTAGCAGACTAAGATTCGAGAAGGTGATGCGAAGCTTGTTTTTATGTTGGTTTGTCTCCACTCAGACCCAGTGAAATGATAATAAACACACAGAAGCGCAGATGGCCACAGCTCATGTGAAATGTACAGCTTTTATGACACATTCTCAGTGTCCTTACCAACATTCCCACACTAAAAAAATGAAAGAAAACATACTGAGAGAGGAAAAGAGGGTGAAATTAAGAGATCACAGCGGGTATGATTTTTTTTTTTTTTTTTTTGGGGGGGGGGGGGGGGGGAATTTTCAAATATAATTTGTATTCACTTTGGTGTTAATCACAGCACCAAATACTTAATATGTAAATACTTAATGGGCTAATTATTTTCCAACTGAAACATTTTTACATTTTAATCTGGACTAAAGATATTGATTTTTTATTGTTCAATAACACTTAACAATGAGGTTCCATTTGTTAACGCATTCATTAGTTAACATGAACTAACTATTAAATACTTATAAATCACTTAATAATCTTAGTTAATGTTAACGAATACATTATTAAAATCAGAAGTTGTATCTGTTAATATTATATTTAATGGACCTGAACTATAACATGAACTACTAACAATGAACAGTTGTATTTTCATTAACTAACGATAACAAAGAATAACAACTACTGTGACAAATGTACAAATTGCTCATTGTTAGTTAATGCATATAAATTGTTGCCTACTTTTCTTCTGTAGTTCTGTTTTAAATATTCCTTTACTTTTATGTATTGTTTTATTGTATTCAAATGTTCTTTTTGTTTGAAGAAAAACCTGTTTCTAAAATTAAGATTAAACCTGTTAGGAGGACAACACTTGAATACATACCTGGATAATACAATACACCATGATAAAAGCTTCAGCAATTATCGTTATATGAAAATTTGGTACCGTCACATATATACATACAGTATCTCAAACATCAACCATCATCATCATAATCTTCATCAAAAAATATAAACGAAATGATCCAAATTCAAATGATCCTGACCTATATGTAAATACCATTGTATATGAGTATATGAATCCTTCATAATATATCAGTGGCATGGCATTAGCATCTCATACATCACTGTACCACCACAGTATTTATGGGTAAGATAGGGTTTCCATAAAACATCTGCTGACAAACCAGTGAAAAATCCCAAAATCTTCCATTAATCAACATCTGAAATATTTGTGAGACACAGACTCTCTCTTTTCTGTTTGTATGAATGAGACTCACTCAAAACGCACCATATAAGGAGTCTGAGTAAAGTGGGGCACAACATCTGTAGCTGATCAGGAGAGATGGGTCACTTACTCATTTGTCAAAACATTTTCTTTCGACCTTGCTTTTGTATGAAAGACTCAATTCCTCAGCTTATAAATGAAAGGACGAGTATGGCATTGTGGGTACTCACAGGATGTAGGCAATGACTCCGATAGACCAGCAGTCCACAGCTTTACTGTACGGCTTCTGAGCGAGAACTTCTGGTGCTGAGAAGAGAGAAAGAAACAGATTCGATTGAGACAAACAAATCACACCTTTCCTGTTTTGTTAATCAGTCTTGCAACCGTATGAAATCTCTCCTGAGAATTCAAACTCTGGTGTTTAACAACTTTTTTTAAAAAAAATTATGAAATAGCAGAAAATAAAGATGTTTATAGCTCTTTATAATATAGTATACTGTATGTGCATAGAAAGAAGACAATCATAGAAATCATGAAGGGCACTCAATTTACTATCAGGGCAAACAACTTCTTGAGACGGCACAACACACACTTGCATACTCGTAATCCTGTTATTCTCCACAGGAGGTTGAGGCTCCTGAGTCCTTCTAAATTTATTCTATTATTCTGCCTCTAGATATTTTCTTCCTCCCTTCAGGAAACAAGCTTTCACTCACAACACAAAGGCTTTGGTTCTATGGTTTAAGGCTTCAACTTGTCCTAGAGTCACCTATTGTGTGTGCATGCTGGACTAGACTGTTACTTATGAAAGCCACTTTCTGAAAAGCTCTTGAAATGAAACAGGCACATTTCCATTAGAAATAATAGAAACTCTATGACCTTTAAACAACAGCTTTCAAAAACACACAGGTAGCAGCGTTGAGGAAGACACTTTTAAACTGTAGCTTGCTTAACAACAAGGGATGCATAATTCATAAAGTACTTCAACTAAAGTGAAGCTACTCTTTGGAAAAGGAGCTACAATTAAGCTATTTATCTTTTAGATAACTGTCAGATTATATAATTTAAAAAAAGGATCTCAATTAGGGTTGTTTCATGTATTAAATCATCACAATATATTTGCAGTTACACAACTGAGCAACTGTAAATTTCACTTTTTATTTGGTCAGTAACTCGACTTGAGTATATACTTTGAGTATATATAAGACATATATATATGACAAATGCTTTACTAAAACAAATCTGATTCTAAAACAAAACCAATTCACTTCTCAGTGAAGCTCACTCAGTTGCAAGGCTGTGCAAAGCTATGAGGAACAACAGTAACTGAACCACTACTGGTTGGAAAAAGTAATTTGTAATAGTAAAACTTCACTATTTTGACCAGCTCAGGTACTGGATTATTAGGAACACCTGTTCAATTTCTCATTAATGCAATTATCTAATCAACCAATCACATGGCAGTTGCTTCAATGCATTTAGGGGTGTGGTGCTAGTCAAGACAATCTCCTGAACTCCAAACTGAATGTCAGAATGGAAAAGAAAGGTGATTTAAGCAATTTTGAGCGTGGCATGGTTGTTGGTGCCAGACGGGCCGGTCTGAGTATTTCACAATCTGCTCAGTTACTGGGATTTTCACGCACAACCATTTCTAGAGTTTACAAAGAATGGTGTGAAAAGGGAAAAACATCCAGTATGCGGCAGTCCTGTGGGCGAAAATGCCTTGTTGATGCTAGAGGTCAGAGGAGAATGGGCCGACTGATTCAAGCTGATAGAAGAGCAACTTTGACTGAAATAACCACTCGTTACAACCGAGGTATGCAGCAAAGCATTTGTGAAGCCACAACATGCACAACCTTGAGGCGGATGGGCTACAACAGCAGAAGACCCCACCGGGTACCACTCATCTCCACTACAAATAGGAAAAAGAGGCTACAATTTGCACGAGCTCACCAAAATTGGACAGTTGAAGACTGGAAAAATGTTGCCTGGTCTGATGAGTCTCGATTTCTGTTGAGACATTCAGATGGTAGAGTCAGAATTTGGCGTAAACAGAATGAGAACATGGATCCATCATGCCTTGTTACCACTGTGCAGGCTGGTGGTGGTGGTGTAATGGTGTGGGGGATGTTTTCTTGGCACACTTTAGGCCCCTTAGTGCCAATTGGGCATCGTTTAAATGCCACGGCCTACCTGAGCATTGTTTCTGACCATGTCCATCCCTTTATGACCACCATGTACCCATCCTCTGATGGCTACTTCCAGCAGGATAATGCACCATGTCACAAAGCTCGAATCATTTCAAATTGGTTTCTTGAACTTGACAATGAGTTCACTGTACTAAAATGGCCCCCACAGTCACCAGATCTCAACCCAATAGAGCATCTTTAGGATGTGGTGGAACGGGAGCTTCGTGCCCTGGATGTGCATCCCACAAATCTCCATCAACTGCAAGATGCTATCCTATCAATATGGGCCAACATTTCTAAAGAATGCTTTCAGCACCTTGTTGAATCAATGCCACGTAGAATTAAGGCAGTTCTGAAGGCGAAAGGGGGTCGAACACAGTATTAGTATGGTGTTCCTAATAATCCTTTAGGTGAGTGTATATCGTGTCTACACTCCCCAACACCGCCAAGTACACAAACACATACATACTGCATTAGGTCATACGGGCTTCTTTTGCAATTTAATTGAGTATGTGCAAACAAAACCTATTCATAGGAATTCATCTCCCTATGAAAACTAAACAGTTCATTCCTGTCTTAGGACTGCAGGAATGGATATTTTCCAAGCTGGGCTATTTTGAGGCTATGATCAATATAATCCCATCATCACATTTGAAGTGTCTACTAAAGAGGTGTGTGTGTGTGTATGAGAGAGACAAAACAAAAATAGAGAGAAAGATGAGGAGCTAAAGGATAGAAAATGATGACGGTGGTTGATCCTTAAATTTGATTTGAAGAACTTGGTGTGAGACCGTTACCATTTAAAGACAAAAAGAGTGCATGCCATGCAGAGACACACACAGAATGCATGCCTGCGTGCTGCTCTCATTAAGCCTGGATTCTAGTGTTTCCATTGAAGAGAAACCTCACGCACAGCAGCGTCTGACCCCAGCCCAGGATGCAACTGGTTGAAGCGTTGTTTTATAGCCATCACAGTGCCATTTAAACACTGTTACCATGGAAACTTACTCACGTAAAGGCTGTCTTAAACACGCATACATGTAGAAGCATGTAGGAAACTTAAAGGGATAGTTCACTCAAAAATAAAAAAAATCACCCTCAAGCCATCCCTAGGTGTACATGACATTCTTCTTTCAGACGAATACAATCGGAGTTATATTAAAAAATGTCTTGGCTAATCCAAGCTTTATAATGGCAGTGAATGGGAGCCCAAAATTTGAAGCCCAAAAAAGTGCATCCATCCATTATAAAAGCAATCCACACGGCTCCAGGGGTTAATAAAGACCTTCTGAAGCGAATCAATAGGTTTGTATAAAAAACTTTATAAAGTAAAATATCTAGCTTCCGGCGGGCCGCCTTCCGTATTCAACTTATGAAGAAAGTGTAACGCCTCTTGCAGTTCAAAATGCTTACACTACATCCAACGTCATCGTCGCGCCAGTTATGCTTTTTTCATAAATTGAAAACTGCTTTTCAGTTGTCATTTTAATTTTAGTAATTTTATTATGTGCTTTTGTCATTTGTTTGCCATTCATTTTTGTTTAAATTTGTTTTTTATTGAGCTTTAATTTATTTTTATTTCAGTTTTAGTCATTTTAGTACTTCAGTTTAAACTTATTTTATTTCAGTTAGTTGCCAAGGTAACACGTTTTTTAATCTATTGTTTATTTTTACTTTAGATTCTATTTCAATTAACAAACAACATTCCTGACCACATAATATGAAAGTTCAAAGATGTTTGTACCCAGCCTGTGTGTGTTTGTTTCACATGCAGCCATGTTGGCTCAAAGTGCAGCGGTCGCTCTAATCGCAGTGGAAAAGCAGGCGACTCTGGGGCAATTCTGTCAGTCTGAGATAAGAATAAGCTTCTAGTGCAGATACAGGCCGCACACAAATGAACCAACACATGCAGTCACTTTCCAATAGCTAAAATCTATATACACACATGTATGCACAGTATATTAACATTCACATCTACAACTGACTAAATCATTCATGTTCTACATAATACATAACCCATAGCGAAGCAAAATCATAAACATATCCATCTCTCTTTCATATCTAAACTCTTACCCACGTATCCCGGCGTTCCACAGGCTGTGGACATGACATCACCTGTCCCCTCCATCTTAGAAAGGCCGAAATCACTGATCATGATCTTTGAGCCGTCTTGAGGGTTGAAATAGAGCAGATTCTCTGGCTGTAGACAAAGCACACACATTAAGATCGAACACATCAAACCAGAGCAATATCTGTAAATGTGGGTGAAATTCTTTCACCTTGAGATCTCTGTGTACGATGCCCATACTGTGGAGGTAGTTTACAGCATCTAGTACTTGTCTGATGAGCGTACTGGCATCTTTCTCAGTGTAGAAACCTTTCTCCACAATCCGGTCGAACAACTCGCCACCAGACACACTGGAAAGAGAGAGAGAATGAGAGAGAGACAACAACAAAGAGCTGAGAGACCACCATATATATTAGTACAGTACAGTACAAGTGCAGGACTGTATTTGATGTGAACTGCCCTGTAGGGGGTGCTGCATGTCAACTCTGACAAGAGTGAACTGAAGAACAGATCTGAGTTCAGAGGAAAAGGACTTTATCTCATCCCTGTGTAAGTTCAAAGACCAAGTCATCACACAAAGGAGCCTCCGCAAAGAACTCAATGACGTTTGCCCTCTTGATCTCAGTCATTCTTATGTAAATTCTAAATCTACTACATATAATTAGGCAAATTTAACCTCAAAGCTGGAGACATTAAAGCAGATCCGGCTTTTCAGAGCACACTGATGATTTTTGAATGTCTTAGACTGGACTTGGTTTGGTTTAAGCAGGGGTTGTTTTCAAACTATTAAGACTATAGCGCCCCCTTCTGGAAGGAGATACATTATAATGCATCCACCTCTTTCTTTCCACCCTTAGGGCGCTTAGCAGGAGGTTGACTCCCTTTAGTTTATAGTCTTTGGTATATATATGTGTATATATATATATATATATATATATATATATATATATATATATATATATATATATATATACACACACACACACACATACACTGGGAAATAGGAATAGGAAATTTACAATACATATTCCTCCAATGCACATTGCTTATTTCATTTCCAAGCATAGGCAGAGCGTGTGTAAGCTCTGCAAGGCTTTTCACAAGCGTGGACATTTCTCACTCAAACCGATGTCTGCTTCTGATTGCTTTTAGAGGGAAAAAGCTGCCCATAACTGCTGGTCTAGGATCAGTTTTCTCCATCATAATAGCATATTAGCAAAACAGATTTGGCAAACGATCTAGTGCATATCTGTGTTTGAGCTCTGGAAAACGTCAAAGTTTCTCTTTACAATGTGTATTTGCAGCGTTGAGCAATATAGCCTGGCAGTGAGTGGATTCTGAGTTCTGCATGCTTGCAAATCTTCTGGTTATAACAAACAAAGTGTAGACATTGTGTAAATAAGAGATTCATTGTGCAGTCAGCTTCATTGATTATAACGGAACTGTGAGATTGCGATGAAATAAGATGAGTGACAGTTTTTTAGTGATTACAAAAGGAGGCGCTCTTTGCACCAGAGATCCTGGTTCGAATCCCGCTCGTAGCAGGTCAAGTAGGATCGGTTATACTCTAATAACAAATCATTTATTGAGAGTGTTTATGCTGGGATGTGTAGGTTGTGCGGTGACATGTGACTTGGAAATCTGTTTAAATGTGTTTAAATTTTAAGCAAATCTCCTTAATTGGTTCACATTCCACCTATGTTTCCAAGCCTTAATGACTCAAGTTATGATTATATGGATCTTTGCAGGGAAGGAAACTATAGAGACATTTTGGACTTTTAATTGAACACTTCTGCTCTTCTGCACCATCTCTATTGTAATCAATGGATTTACAGCGCTCTCTGACGCAGTGTGCAGATGCCCTTAGTCTGTCCTTTTCTCTCTGCCCTCTTCTAGTCCTCATTTCTCTCTTTCCACTGACGTAAATTGTGTCATACGGTGCAGTAGAGCCTGAGGGTCTAACATGCATAAAAGAAACAGTCCACATCTGATTTTTAATCACACTTGCACACACACTTACATGCAGTGTGAATTATGGAAAGAGTTTCTAAACTGCATCTGTGAGATCATACAGAAAACAGATTGGTACTGTTTAAATATTCATCTCAACACCATATGCCAAAATGTTCTTCATGTTTCTCTCACACACACACTTGACGCAACCTATTAACAGGGAAAAGAGGGGCAGGCTCCCGGCCAACTATCAAATTAACACTGTGGAATTCAAATTCTAATGCGGTTTCCAGGGGGCGAAATGAGGACGGAAAATAAATGTTTGTTTCCTCTAATCCTCCTAACTTCCCCACATCATCAGCATTCAAAGTTAAAACGAAATTAGAATTAGTAATAGTAATCTCTCATCAAAATGTAATAAATGTCCTCTCTCCCTAAAACGAATGTCCTTTTCGACTGATGTCAGTAACCCCTTGCCTCCAAACACCTGCCATAGAGACCACTTTACACAATCAAGTCAATTCCTGACCGATAAAGTAGTTCATGTACTCTCTTTTCTTATCTACACATGTGCATCTAAATATAGATGCAATCATTCAAAAAGTTACATAATCCATCGGGAAGCAACATCATGATTGACATCTCTATAAACGATTATTCCGGGTTCAATATAAATGAAGCTCAATTGACCTTTATTGTGGCATAATGTTCATTCCCATAAACAATAATTTGGACTCCCTCTTTTTCTTACAAAAAAAAGAGGCTAAAATCTGTGTTACAGTGAGGCACTTAACATGGAAGTGAATGGTGCAAATCCATAAACGTTTAAATGCTGGCTTTTTCAATAGGAGAGTCACAAGATGTAACCGATATCCATGTTAATATGGTTTTAGTGTGAAAACATTTCTGAGTAATGTTAAATACTGTTTTACTTTTGCCATGACAATGTAACACCATAAAATGAACATAAAAAAATAATGATTTAAAGAATTTTACAGTTCAAATATTACACAAGTTTTAACAAAGAAATTAATGTAAGTCCTATTTATGAAATGATACGCTTCACTTTATATTTTTGTGGTAATCAACATTATGCCACAAATACTGTTGATTGAGCTTCACTTGTATTCAGCTCAGAATATTCCTCTAATATTGTAATTACTTTATGTAATTTATTCCTGTGATGGCAAAGCTGAATCCTTCTAGAAATCATTCTAATATGCTGATTTGCTCAAGAAATACAGTTGTGGTCAGAATTATTGGCACCCCTGGTAAATATGATCAAAGATGGCTGTAAAAATAAATCTGCATTGTTTATCCTTTTGATATATCATTCAAAAAATGTGCAATAATCTAACCTTTCATTGAAGTAAAAGAATGGAAAGTTGGGGGAAAATCACACTATGAAATAAATGCTTTTCTCCAAAACATGTTGGCCACAATTATTGGCACCCCTAAAAATTGAGTAAAATTATGAGTAAAATATCTCTGAAGTATATTCTCATTAATATTTACATTTTTTAGCACACCGGGGTGACTAGGAACATGAAACTGTCCAGCTATGATGTCTTGTTCCCCAGGAATATAAATATGAGGAAACACAAAGGCCAAATTTCCTTAATCATTCATCACAATGCGTAAAGCCAAAGAATATAGTTCTGATGTGCAGCAAAAAAATGTTGAGCTTCACAAAATAGAAAGTGGCTGTAGGAAAATAGCTAAAGCATTGAAAATTCCCATTTCCACCATCAGGACAATAATTAAGAAGTTCCAATCCAAACTAAAGATGTTACAAATCTGCCTAAAAGAGGACGTGTGTCTTTAATGTCTTAATGCACGGTGAGGAGGAAGGTTTGAGTGGCCAAAGACTCTCCAAGGATCACAGATGGAGAATCGCAGAGATTAGTTGAGTCTTGGGGTCAGAAAGCCTAAAAAAAAATCAAATAACCCCTATATCACCACATGTTGTTTGGGAGGGATTCAAGAAAAATCCAAATTCTTGTTCATCCAGAAACAAACTCCAGCATATTCAGTTGTCAGACACGACTGGGACTTCAAAAGGGACCTGGTTCTGTGGTCAGATGAAACTATAAAAAGAGCTCTTTGGCAGCAAATCCACCAGATGGGTTTGGTGCAAACAGGGATAAAAAGTACCCCATGCCCACGGTTAAAAATACAGCTGGATCTTTAATGTTGTGGGGATCTTGTTCAGATACATGATGGTATAATGAATTCTAGCAAATACCAACAGATAAAAAATCAAAACCTGACGGCCTCTGCTAGAAATCTTATAATGGGCCGTGGTTGGATCTTCCATCAGGACAACGATCCAAAACAAACATCAAAATCAACACACAAATGTGTCACTGAACACAAAATGAAGCTTCTGCCATGACAATCCCAGTCCCTGACCTGAACCCTATAGAAAATGAGTGGGGTGAACTGAAGAGAAGAAGCACCAACATGGATCTGGGAATCTGAAGGATCTGGAGAGATTCTGTATGGAGGAATGGTCCCTGATCTCTTGTCAGGTGTTCTCCAAACTAATCAGGCATTATAGGAGAAGACTCTCCTATATCTTGGCAAAAGGAGGTTGCAAAAAGTATTTAATAAAGGGGTGCCAATAATTGTGGCCATCGTGTTTTGGAGAAAAGCATTTATTTCATAATGTGATTCCCCTTTCAATTATTTTACTTCAATGAAAGGTTAGATTTTTTTTTTAAATAAAAGATCAAAAGGAAAAACAATGCAGATTTATTTTTTACCACCATATTTGACCATATTTACCAGGGGTGCCAATAATTCTTACCACCACTGTATTTAATATTAGTGATGTTAAAAACAATGTTCAAAAAATCTTTTGTAACATTATAAAAGTCTTTACTGTCACTTTTGATACATTTAAAGCATCCTTGTTGAATAAAAGTATTAATTTCTTTCTTAATGACCCCAAACTTGTGAATGGTAGAGTGTGCCACATTATAGTAGCAAAATTGGTTGTAAATGCCATTTCACCACTAAACATAGGCCATGTTCACACAGCAACAGAATACGGTTGTCAGTCCTGTATTTGAGTCCTTAATTCGGTTACGTTCACACACATTACGGTTATTTACAGGAGTGACAACTGCATTCTATAACCAAACTCACACCTGTAAGTTTTCAGGACTCACAACCGCTTTCTTTGAAAATTCGCACTGTGTGAACGGAACCTGTCACTCTAGTTGTCTGTCACTCATATATACAGTGTGAGAGAGCCGCTCTGCACTGCACAAATGTGTGTCTACCGTGTGTGGCGGGCTTTCATGTGTGATTTCGGTAACTTGCAGCAATGGAGATATGAGGTGTGTGTCATCTGAAGGTTTTAGATCCAGTCCTTGTTCTCTAGTGGGCATTCTGCTACCCATCATCAGCGTTACGCAATGCTTCTACGTCAGCATACAGCAGTCCTCAGCCAACTCACCAGACTGCCACCCTCTCTCTTCCTCTCTCTCCAGATCTACATTCTTCATCTTCCAGTTCACCATGATCTGGGTCGCGGCCACACAACGCCATGCCATCTTTTTTTCTTAATGCTATACAAGTTCATTTTTGTGCATTCATCTTTGTGTCAGAACATTAAACTGAAGTGAGCTGAAGTGAAGGACAGTACAGAAGTCACTTTAATACTTGTGTAAGAGGTCAGCTGTCAACTGCTGTTTAATCAAAGGGTAAAAACTAAAAATACACCATTTATAAGAGCAGGAATGTAAGAGGATTACATGCAGAACCTGATTCCACCAAGTGCAACATTCTAATCAACCAATCAGATTTGAGGGACAAGTTTACATATTATGTCAAGTTTAGGCTTACAACCAGGGTTAGGAGCTTCTATATCAGTGTTATTCATCATAATTTTCCTCTGATTTTAGGGATAACATATGGGTAGGGTTAGGTTTAGGGGGAATGATATGTTTAGGACAAAATGTTTGGACAAGAATGTTGTTCCAGGATCAACGAAATATGTTGACCCAGGAATACATCTAACTCGGCAAAATCAGGACGCGCGATGAGCATCCGAACTGTTAAAAGTGTTTTGAATGTCTGTCAAGGTTTCTAGGTTTGTAATTTAGTTTTACATTATCACTTTCCGCCCTCTCTCTGACCCTTAGAATCAAACAGGCTGTTTTTGCTACTGTACTTTTAAGACTTCAATATGTAAATGACCTCTGTTATAATGGCTAACCTCTTTGCATGTGAAATGAGTTCATAACGCCCCCACTAGGTTGCTGAATACTGATTAGGAGATGATGATGTAGGCGGTAGTATGTTAAAGTCATAGTTCACTCAATTCAGAAATGACTTAAAATCATGGACCGCAGATGCCATATTTGATTTATTATCTACGGCGGAGTTAAAGATTATTAGTGAATAATGACAGATTTTGACAGATTTCCTGCAAGATATTCATGGTGATATCACAACAGTGTTTTGCAGCTTTGCATTGTTACACTGAACTAATTTATTTAAAAATAGTCCCTGATAAAGTACCAACACATTCATTTTTGAAAGAAAGGACAAATAAAAATGACAAAATTTACCAATGGTGACAGTAAATACATTTAAAATGTTGCGAAAGATTACTATTTCAAATAAATGCTGTTCCTATTCATCAAAAAAAGAATCCAATTTATGTGCTCTGTACCAACCCCAAATATTTGAATGGTAGTGTACATACATATAATCAGATAACTGGGTATTTGCTTGTTAAAATGTGCACGGAATGAACAGAATGACAAGAGCACAATGCATTGTGGGTAATTGTGCATGCATTGAACATACTCACAGCTGCATTATAAGGTAAAGGTGATTGGAGCTTTCATAGATGTCTTCCAGCGCCACTATGTTCTCATGCTTAATTCTGCAAAACAAAACACATGAAGCACATTTAAATGCACAATTTAACATGATTAAACTATGAATAAGTAATACAATAGAATGTTGTATTTATATCGGAGACATAGAAATTCCACATGAATTAAATTTTTCAAATTTTAAAAACATAAAAACATGCATTTAGGGATCATTTGTGTGTGTGTGTGTGTGTGTGTGTCTGCAATCTGGCTCGCTTTGCCTCGGGGTTTGTTTAGGAAGTGAATTTAAGAGAGTGGAACATTCCGGATCTGCTCATAAGCATATGAATACTCCAGTGGCGTGCATTTCCATAAGCCCATAAAATGTACAATAAACACCTCAATGTTTTATGCCATGAAGTTGCATACTGTGTGTATAGTGTGTATGCTTTTGTCACATTCAGTAGGCTACACACATATTTTTACATGCATTTCAGTTTAAGGTAAAATTTGTTTTTTTTTATTTAAACATTTTTACATATTAAATGGCTTCTAAAGTTCACAAAGCATTTAGACACAGCTAGAGTAATTGTTGTCATCTAATGGATGCTAGGGTGCCTGCTTTAAAAAGCGGCTTTTGATCTCTGTCATATCAACTAGCAATATTTTTTTGTTTTGTTTTTCTTCTCCTCTCCTTCCCCTCTCCATCCCTGCAGTTAACATCTCTCTCTCTCCTCTCGTCATGGTAACGCGGCTGTGTGTATACACATTAGCGTTGCATTTTAAGTGAATTTTGATCAGCGAGTCCAACTGGCATATGATAACAGGCCGGGCAATGACGCAAGTGAGTGGACAATAACAAGACGCACACGCGCACACACATGCAGATAATGGACATCGGCGAGTGCAGATAATACATTTGAACCCCTCCCCCCCACCTTAGTTTCCTATAATTAACTCTCTTTGTTCATCCATATGTTCAGAAAAGGTTGATCCTCACAGGTAAGGGGCAGAAACGGCCCTTTCATTGCTGCTCACAGCTTTCTGAGCCCAGATAAAACAGAAAAAGGTTTCGGTTTAAGGGAACACAGAATAAAAGACTGCAGTAAAATGCCTCAAGCGTTTGTTTTTGTCAGAAATGTCTCCTTACCATGTAGTTTAATATATAAAAAAGATACTTAGGTATGGATAAATCTCAATCTGAAAGAGAGTGAATTATTGAGAGGCTGGTTTTGTATTGATTTACGATTCAATGAACTGGGAGTCACCTCTGATGCAGCATATTAAAACGTTAGCTCTGGAAACAAAATTAATAACCAACGAATGACATGCCCCGTTTCTTCTTCTTAAACAAAACCTGGAGGTCGATGCACCCTTTGACATATTGATTTTTCAAAACTGATTATGGAAAATTCAGTATTAAGGATTACAAAGCCATTCACTGGTTTAATATCCCTTTCATGCATTCGCTTCTTCCCTGTTTCTCTCTCTCTCTCTCTCTCTCTCGTCTTCAGCGGTGAGTGGGCAGAAGCTGTAGCACGACTCATTCGCTGCCTCTGAAACCATCTTCTCTTTTGATTTAAGAGGAAAAAGCACTAAGGAATAGGGTGAAAGCAGAACGAGGAACAAAAAACACTACACTCTCTAAAAACACTCTCTATTCCATTATTTCACAAAAAAAGACTATTGAGTGCTGATAAAAAGAAATCATTTAACAATAAAACAGGTAGAATAACTAGCTATTTACCTCTAAACACCGAGTCTCGCTTTCTTTTATGCAAATCTATGGATTATTATCAGGTGCTTTTAAGTAATAGCTGATTCACTTCAGAAGTGTTCACATTATCTGATGTGGAGTGAGTCTCATTTTCATTAAAGAAAAAGCACAAAAGAGATGTCTTTAATACCTCAATTGCTACTCCAAGACATCTCTCTAGATCAACTGGAAAGAAAATGGAGATCTTATGCTTCTCAGATTTTTTACTGTACTTCTCAGATTTTTTGTTTCAACTTTTAAAAAAAGTGTTTATGCTGCCTTAAAATTTTAAGTTTAGTCACTTAGTACAACTTCACATTTCAAGTTGACTAAACTTAAAATTTTAAGGCAGCATGAACACTTACATTTTAAGTTGAAACAATATAGCCCAAACAATCTTCTGTCCTCAGATTTACCAAGATAGCAAAGTCTGCTATCACACATCAGAGATCTCAACATTTCATCAACTTAACATTAAAAAAACATTTATCACTGGAAACTTTGCGAACTCAATTTTGTCTCGCGAGCAGCCTTTAAAAGCAATAAAATTTTCCCTTTGGGTTAACAAGTCCCATGTCAGGATAAATGGAATTGACTTAAGTATTTAAACAGCATTAGTCAGTCAGTCAGGCAGTATCACTCTGAGGCATGCTGGGAGTGTATGTTGGCAATTCTCTGCGGGTATTGTGAAGATTAAACTATAACCTGTGAGGGCATCTCATTATCTCATTTGTAGATGCAAAGGAAATACCTTCTGCTCTTTCTGTATATCGTTCTATCCTACATGTGCAGGTAGACAAGCAGACAATAAACATGCTCTTGTTCGTGCGTGCGTGCGTGCATGCGTGCGTGTGATCGCTCAATCTAATTACAGGCTTGTGGCATCGCCCAGGAGATGGCAGACAAGCTGTCAATCATTTGGTTGCTATGATATGAGATGAGGGAGATAAAGACTTGAAGGACAAAGCTGTGTGTCCAATCCCCAGGGTACGATCGCTGTGACAACAGAAGCCCATGTCAGAATCAGAGGCGGCCTTTTCTGATGAGTCTCGTGGGAAACATCACACAACCATATGTTAGACACACCAAACACACCTGATTCCATTTGCACCCACAGTGAGAAAACACCCGTGAAACAACATGTTATGCTGAGAGGCTGTCTTGCTGTGCTTTCTTTCAGACAGAGTGGGCACAGACAACACTTGGTAAGCGATATAATTAAGAAATAATGAGACTATTAATCGTAAGGGCACCTAACACTCAGATGCGCTTTGGTCGATTGGATCACAAGTGGACGATGCTAAATACAGGTAAACGTTTTGAGCTTGTCCACTTTTGACCACTTCCAGTTGAAAACGCATTTCGACCGGATTGCTTTTGTAGTGTAGACGATCATGTGGTCGAATGTGTTCGAAACAGCCACAAAAGACCAGCTACTCTCCATCTACTGACCTAATGCGGAAACATTAAAGGGACGTGCACTATACAACGGGATTTAAATTTTGTCGGCTAAAGACCTAAGTTTGGTTTGAAGATGAAAAATGTAGCAAGCACAATGTTCTCTTACCATTCCTGATTTCTAACAGACACTCATAGCGTTCGGCATGGTCTTGCGGCTATCAGAGCAGAAATGAAAGCTGCTGCTCTCCATATGTTTTTCTGTTGCCTCCTTTTGCGTTAATATGTAAATTGCTCAAGCTTATTTCAGCCATAGATCGAAAGATCTGAAAAAGCCCATACATTTACCCGCCCATAGACCCTCTCCTCGAAGAAATCAGGACAGAAGTGGTTGAAAGTGGACAAAAGAGACGGATTAAAACACAAAGATGTAAACGGGAATGTGTCTCCCTCGTCTACTTGTGATCCGATCAACCAAAACGCATCTTAATATTATGTGTAGAATTCATTCAAAAGTCTGTGTACAAAAAACAGTATACTACCATACCATACCATTCATGATACTGTATATTTGTAATATGCACTGCAAGTATACCATGCACAAAATATTATTTTGGACTGCATAAAAAACATAATTGGACTGTAGTTTAATTATGTATATAACCAGTTTAAATATCTGGGCAAACATAAAGCTTATATGTGATATCGTATGTTAATGGTAAGTCAGCGTGGAAAACTTCATGAATATTAATCAGGGCACGTGACTGTAAAATCTAAAATTGCCTGGCATCGTCAATGCTACCTAACAAGCTAATTAATATTCATGAGCTCACACATTTAGAAAAAAATTACATCTCAAACTGCCCATCTTTGGCCCTCTGTAATACTATAAACAAATATACACTACATTTAAAAGTTTGAAGTCATTTTTTGAAAGAAAAAAGCTGCATTTATATGATCAAAAATACAGCAAAAACTGTAATATTGTGAAATATTATTATTATTTGAAATAACTGTTTTCTATTGTAATACATTTTAAAATCTTATTTATTCCTGTGATACAAAGCTGAATTTTCAGCATCAATACTCCAGTCTTCAGTGTCACAGTCTTCTTCTTTCCTTCAGAAATCATTCTAATATGATGATTTGATGCTCAAGAAACATTTCTTATTATTATTATCAATGTTGAAAACAGTTCTGCTGCTTAACAGTTATACCTTTTTTCAGGATTTTTTGATAAATAGAACACTCAAAAGAACAGCATTTATTTGATATACAAATGTTTTGTAACATTATAAATGTCTTTACTAGCACTTTTGATCAATTTAAAGCATCCTTGCTAAATAAAACTTCTAATAAATAAAATCTTACTGATCCCAAACATTTGAATGGTAGTGTATGATTGGACTGCCACAAGTTCACATAAAAATGGTCCGCAAGCATGCCGCTTCATGGACAGAGAGAACATCTGCGGGAGCTTCCCTGCTGTAATTGGACGAGGGCACCGGAGTTACCACGGTAACTGGAGGTCAAACAAGCTCCTATCAACTGGCAAACTGAGAGAATGAGTGTGGAAGAGAGAGGTGATGCTGTTGCCATGGGTACAGGTGTGGTGCGGGAAATGGAACTCACTTGCGTAGAACGGCAATCTCATTCTCGATGCTGCTCTCTTTTCCCTTCAGTGCTTTTTTAGGGATGCACTTCACAGCGAACATCTTTCCCGTGGACCTCTCCTCCGCCAGGACCACCTCAGAGAATGCACCCCTTTAAAACAGAGAGATGGCTTCATTTATGATTGCAGATCTGGGAATTGTGATTGATACAGTCAAAAACAATGAAATATCAGTGTTGTTTCTTATGGTTTTGGGACATGTACCATAGTAACACTGTGGCATTCTTTGAAAATCATGTAAATGTCATGCTATATCGATATGGTAATCATAATGTACTATATTATACATCAGAGAATCACAAAAAAGTGACAATGTTTTCATAGTGAAACTGCTTTAAGTTGCTTTAAGTCTAACATTTCATTTTTAATGTGTATGAGTGTGCATTTGTGTACATGTTCATGCATACACTGGCAGTCAAAAGATTGGAATAATTAAGATTTTTTTTAATGTTTTTGAAAAAATTGACATCTTTGGCCCTCTACATGTAATACTATAAACAAATATACACTACATTCAAAAGTTTGAAGTCGCTTTTGAAAGAAGTCTCTTATGCTCACAAAGGCAAATGCTGCATTTATTTGTTTAAAAAATACAGTAAAAACAGTAATATTGTGAAATATTATTACAATTTAAAATAACTGCTTTCTATTTTAATATATTTTAAAATATAATTTATTCCTGTGATGGAAAAGCTGAATTTTCAGCATCAATACTCCAGTCTTCAGTGTCACATGATCCTTCAGAAATCCTTCTAATATGCTGAGCATCTACACACGGATGCTAAAAGCCTAGTGACACTACAAACACATGTTTACAAACTAGATTTGCCTTTCCCGAAGGAAACCTCAGTGCTTGTTAAAGTTTTGTTGTTTTATAGTTTTCTAAGTGAGCAAGAAACTTAACCTCATGTTACTCAAGAGGCCTGTAACAAGTGTACTGTCTGTGTGAAGCTATGGATAATATTTTCTGCTAAATTACTATTTTGCTCAAAAAAGTTATAATTGAAATAAGTGAAAATGAATGCCACGACTACTTAATATTCAAGTTGCAATGTAATGAAAGAGTGACAGATCTTTTCTTCAGTATTGTGATGTACATCAGTTGTTGAATGGATGGAGGCAGATCTAAATGCGAGCTTGCTGCTAATTCCAAGTAAGGGGCGGGATTTAAGCGAACTAAAGACCCGTTCACACCAAGAACGATAACTATAAGGATAACTATATTAGCATTCACACCAGCGAATGATATCATTCTGTTTATTGACATGTGCTGCAGTTTTGTCAACTGCGCATTAAATGCTTAAGGTTTTTAAAGCAGGGTGGATTCTGATTGGCTTTCAATGTTTCGTTCATCAGCTGGAAAAAATGGTTCTGAAAGTGGTTCCAATGCTTTTGTTTCTCTTTGCCGTTCTCGTTATAGTTGTAATGTGAACTCTGCTTAGAACAATATCTTTCTCTTTATCATTATATCTATCACCCTTGGTGTGAACGGGCCTGGTGTGGTCGCTGATATAGTTGTCTTTATAGTTATCATTCTTGGTTTGAACAGGCCTTTAGTTCACTTAGAAAATGATGGAGAAGTCTGGCATACATGCCAGGAGACAAGTCTGTTGTTTCACTGGAAGATCAAGTTATGACATTTTTATAAAAAAGGTAAAATAAAATAAAAAAGGGGTTTTCACAGCGATGCTATAAAAAAAAAACATTTTAGGTTCGCCTTAGTATTTCTTAGTATGAACCTTTTAAGAACCTTGTTCCACTATAAAGAACCTTTTGTACAAAGGAAAGATTCCATGAATGTCAAAGGTTCTTCATGGAACTATCGATGCTAATAAAGAACCTTTATTTTTAAGAGTGTGCATTTAGAAAAAAAGATGCTTAAAACAAGGCAAACATTTTAAGCTGATTTAATAAGAAAAGCAAGAGCTGCACTGCAAGCACTGTAATCTGTTGGTCAAGTCAGTTTACTCAGCGACCATCTTACAATTAATGAGGAAAAATCTCGAAACAGTTTGTAAAGAATTTGCTTTAATAATATTTCAATTGAGCCAAAAAATGTGCCAACAATGAGATCATGAAAGCTCAAATCACACTAAAAACTGTATTTTTCAGGCTGGTCCAGTATGGAGTCCAATGACATGTAAAGAAAAAAAACCTGAATATTGTGACCATGATTTAACTATATTAAAAAGGAATTAGTACAGCATTAAAACCTAATCCATACAATGCACCTAAACATTATATTAAAAATCCAAGTTAACAAGGTGATTGGTTCTTAAATATTGAATATAAGCTTGAATGTTGTGCTTAGTGCTTACTGAGAAGGAGATCAGTATGAGGTTGCCGACCTTTACTTTTTCCATTTAAATTAATGCATGTCCATCAGATCTCAGAGTTCAGCTGAATTAAGCAATGATCAGCGGTGTGTGTGTGTAGAGGGGTGGCCTGAGATTTGAGAATACCCATTTGCTGATGAGGTCCCTGAGAAAATCTCCATGTCATCTGCCATCTGCCACCACAGTAAAAGCTTTTAAAAACACTGTGCGAAGAATTAGGGAATATTTGCTTAGGCAATCGCACACCGTTGCTATGCTGCTGCATACACGAAATACACTCTTCAGCTTGACTGGACATGTGGCCACAGATGCTTCCTGTTACCAAGTCACACACACAAAACACATTTTTGCTCTTTCTGTGTATGTGAAGCCCATCTTTCTGTTCGTGATATCTTCTGTCTTTGTGGTTCTTGGGTTCATCTCACAAAGTTGGTCAAGAAAATGCCCGGGTCATATTTCATCCCAAAATCTATTTAAAAGACAGACAGATAGATAGATAGATAGATAGATAGACAGACAGACAGACAGACAGACAGCTATTTCGTTTTCTCAGCTTTGTTCAATGCAACATGAACATGAACCATAAGATAGGCAATTAAAAAGCACCCAACTCCAAGTCTTGGATATATGATATTCTGGTCTCCACATATGGTTCTAGTCAGGCCTAGTTTGATTCTTGCCAATACTGGTCAATATTTAGATTACCGGCATCATTAACAGAAGTTGAGTGAATTTTGATTAAATATTGGATAAAATACATGTTCATTTAAATTTAGCAATTGCATTTGAAATGGAGGCAAGCTGGTAAGAGCTGTGCGAGTAAACCTCACTCCCCTGACGCCAGTTCAAATCACGCTCGGGTCGAGTAGGACCGGTTACACATATATTGTAATTAATTATCTTAAGGCATCTTTACACAGCCAAGTTACGGCCGCTCTGTGCCTGATCAAAATTCTGTGTACAGATACACCAATCAGGCATAACATTATGACCAAATATTGTGTTGGTCCCCCTTTTGCTGCCAAAACAGCCCTGACCCATCGAGGCATGGACTCCACTAGACCCCTGAAGGTGTGCTGTGGTTTCTGGCACCAAGATGTTAGCAGCAGATTCTTTAAGTCCTGTAAATTGCATTGTGGGGCCTTCATAGATCAGATTTGTTTGTTCAGCACATCCCACTGATGCTCGGAATATGGAGGCCAAGTCAACACCTCAAACTTGTTGTTGTGCTCCTCAAACCATCCTGAACCATTTTTGCTTTGTGGCAGGGTGCATTATTCTGCTGAAAGAGGCCACAGCCACCAGCGAATACCGTTTCCATGAAAGGGTGTACATGGTCTGCAACAATGCTTAGGTAAGTGGTACATGTCAAAGTAACATCCACATGGATGGCAGGACCCAAGGTTTCCTAGCAGAACATTGTCCAAAGTATCACACTGCCTCCGCCAGCTTGCCTTCTTCCCATAGTGCATCCTGGTGCCATGTGTTCCCCAGGTAAGTGACACACATGCACCTGGCCATCTACGTGATTCATCAGACCAGGCCACCTTCTTCCATTGCTCCGTGGTCCAGTTCTGATGCTCACGTGCCCACTGTTGGCGCTTTCGGCAGTGGACAGGGGTCAGCATGGGCACCCTGTCTGGTCTGCGGCTATGCAGCCCCATACGTAACAAACTGCGATGCACTGTGTATTCTGACAGCTTTCTATCAGAACCAGCATTAACTTCTTGAGCAATTTGAGCTACACTAGTTCGACTGTTTGATCGGACCACACGGGCCAGCCTTCGCTCCCCATGTGCATCAATAAGCCTTGGCCGCACATGACCCTTTTGTTTCTGCTCTGAAAGCCGCAAGACCACGCCGAACACTGTGAGTGTGTGTTAGAAATCAAGAATGGAACATTGTGCATGATACATTTTTCATCTTTAAACCAAAATTGGGTCTTTAGCCGACTAAGTTTAAATCCTGTCTGCTAGCGTGCTTCCTGTAATGTTTATGCATTAGGTCAGTAGGTGGAGAGTAGGCGGTTGTTTGAACGCATTCGACCACATGAGCGTTTACAGTACCAAAGCAATCCGGCCGAATGCGTTTTCGACAACCTCTGGATGAACCTCTGGATAAACAGGGCCTAAATGCCACTTCAGAAGCGCTTCTGTGCCACCTTTACAGACATAAAAATTGCAGTTTATACTGTAAAACAGTGTTACTTTTGTATTATTGAGTTACTATTATAGTTTTTATTGATATTTTGAATATATTTTCCATTTTTGTTTTAATTTTAGATGAAGTTTCAGTAGTGTTGTTGTGAGTTATGTTATTTGCCATTAAAAAATGTCTATATAGTTTTAATTTCAGTTTTAGTTTTAGTTCAGTTTAGTACTCTATGTAACTCTGTTAAAACAAATGTAAATGTTGCATTGGCAACTAGCTGAAATTAAATAAGTTTTTTATAAGGCTATAAGGTTTTTCATATTTCATTTTATTTCAGTTAACATTCATTTTATTTCAAGTAACAATAATGTTTTTATGGTTTCACTATTACTGCATTATAATGGCCATCACCCACCTTGTTCTCTAAATATTGGCATCAACCACCAATTATGAGTGTATGCAAATTCCTAACACAATAGTAATAGTGATGCAGTGCCGATGCAAAGCAACGGTCATGAAAATGGCACATCTCATATTTAATGAAATGGAGATGGAGACAGGAAGCCTGGGAGAAAGGGAGGGGTGAGACAACAGGGAGAACGGCACGTAGCAGGAGAGAAAATCATGATGAATGAACGCTGAAGAGAAAATGTGAATGAAGCCGCAATACACACTCACCCACACATCTACACACACATGCACTCCATAAATGACATTAATTTCAGGCCACAGGTGAGAGAGCGACGCGTGGTAGATTTATATGATAGGTGAGAGCCTCTACCTGTCAGATGTAATCAAGCGTGTGTTTTTTAGTGGGTGTGCGCATGGCAGGCATGTTGTGAGACTTGCGAAATCGTAATCAAACTAGATACAGCTAAACCGGCAAGACCACAAGCAAACACACACACATATAAAACACCGGGCATTTCATTTCTGTATCCACAAGTGCAGCTGTAGATAGGAGACCCAGCTGCGCTGGTGATGTAACATCTATGTGAGGGAGAAGGCAGCAAACAAGCAAGAAGAAAAATGAGATAGAGAGATCGTATGTTTGTAAATGTGCTTCAATTTGTGCTTCTAAAGCAAGGGCAGTGGCCCGCGAGGCACCGTTATTTTTTTCCCTTGTGCCAAATGACTGGAATTTTGTCAGCAAGGCTCTACTTCCTCTGTGATTTGCGCGGAAATAATGCATTGGAGTTTCCTGATGCTATTTGTGTGTGTGTGTGAGCTAGACCACTGCTCAGGAAACTATATGTCAATATGCATCGACAAGTGCTCATACGGGAGGAAACAGAGCGGCGGTGATTGTCAGTCAATGACTCATGCGCAGGCAAACACACATCCTCACTGGAAGGGCTTCTGTGCCTCTGCGCCTCTGCGTTCTCTTCTAGGGAATGGATCACAGATTATACACATAGCATCCACTTATTAATGTCTAAACTGGGGAGAGAAATAGAACCTCAATAAATGCATCTGAAAATGTTAAAACATCAAGCTTAAGAGAAAAGCTCAGATGAGAGACGTATAATGGAAAAAGGGAAGCATCGGTATTGGCTTTCACTGAAATTTTATCAAGGAAAGTCTAAGGTCCTCCTCAGCCAATGTGGTCCTCCTCCAAATCTACTCTACATTCAAAAGTTTGGTGTCAGTAAGATTTTTGGGGGAGAAATGAATACTTTAATACTTTAAATTTAAAGACTTCTATGTCAAATAAATGCTGTTCTTTTGAACTTTCTTTTGAACTCTCATAAGAGATAAGAGACATCATAAGAGACTTGTTTTAAAAACATTAAAATCTTACCGACCCTAAATTTTTAAATGGTCGTCTATACTTTGCCAAACAAACTGTTGGGACCCCTTCTATAGCATAAAATGGCAATGGGACAATTTATGGTCATGTGGACATGCACAAGTTCATGCATACTGTGCAACATTGTGTACTGTAAACAGTATGTGAAACAGTACACAAATTTTAGTCTAACTAGATGTTAAAATATATGAATCCTTGGCTCAGTATTACTACATGCTGAGACTTACAAATATGATGGATGATATTGCTTCCGGTTCATTTGTCACCCTGGACATGACAGGTTAAATTTAATGTGATGCATTGTGGGATACAACAGTGTGCTTTGTATACTGCACTTTTTTTTACACTTTTACATATTGTATGCATACAGAAAGTGTATATATTGAGCACACAGCACAGTGTAGAGTAGATGTTTTTTTACACTTTGTTAGTATGCTTTTCTGAGCACAGCTGACTTAAAAAAATTATTATCAGGGATTGGGTGATTATAGAAGTGGCATATTAAATTCTGCACTGTGGAGGGTACTACACGTTGATTATGAAATTTAAAGTGGCAATTCACTACTGGCAAAATGGGCTTTTATTAAAACTTGGCTGCCTATATGTGGTAGAAAGTCAAAAAAAATTTAGGTAGGAAAACTTCAACACCCATAATGCACTGGGTATGTTGGAGTCCAAGACCACTCCCACCAGTCTGCTATGGATACACTTACCAGATTCAAATACCACATTGCTTTAGTAGGAAATATTTCTTGGCAAAATTTTAGTCACAATGATGTCGACTATTCAACTGTTCCCATGTGCAAGAATTTAAAAAGTAAACGTTTAGCTGAAATAAGTTTTTTTCGGTTTCTAGTGAAGGTTCCAGTCAAGAAAAAACGTTGTCGCGTACAGTTAAGAAAGCTGTTGCCAATGTTGTGCATTTTTACCATTATGCTGTTTACAGAATAGACAAAGTACGATACAATTATCAATGATAAACCTACCCTTATAACTGTTCTGTTAACAACCTTCTGCCAATCCGACAGTCTGTGGGAGGGAAAACAAAGATGCAGAAGTACAATCTGTAGTTCACAAAAGTCCTGGAGCTGTTGCATTTTGCATTCTCTGGTGCACTTTTGCTGACAAATAAACAGGACTTTCTCTGTCCAAGTAACTGAGACATACACTCACCTAAAGGATTATTAGGAACACCTGTTCAATTTCTCATTAATGCAATTATCTAATCAACCAATCACATGGCAGTTGCTTCAATGCATTTAGGGGTGTGGTCCTGGCCAAGACAATCTCCTGAACTCCAAACTGAATGTCAGAATGGGAAAGAAAGGTGATTTAAGCCATTTTGAGCGTGGCATGGTTGTTGGTGCCAGACGGGCCGGTCTGAGTATTTCACAATCTGCTCAGTTACTGGGATTTTCACGCACAACCATTTCTAGAGTTTACAAAGAATGGTGTGAAAAGGGAAAAACATCCAGTATGCGGCAGTCCTGTGGGCGAAAATGCCTTGTTGATACTAGAGGTCAGAGGAGAATGGGCCGACTGATTCAAGCTGATAGAAGAGCAACTTTGACTGAAATAACCACTCGTTACAACCGAGGTATGCAGCAAAGCATTTGTGAAGCCACAACACGCACAACCTTGAGGCGGATGGGCTACAACAGCAGAAGACCCCACCGGGTACTACTCATCTCCACTACAAATAGGAAAAAGAGGCTACAATTTGCACGAGCTCACCAAAATTGGACAGTTGAAGACTAGAAAAATGTTGCCTGGTCTGATGAGTCTCGATTTCTGTTGAGACATTCAGATGGTAGAGTTTGGCGTAAACAGAATGAGAACATGGATCCATCATGCCTTGTTACCACTGTGCAGGCTGGTGGTGGTGGTGTAATGGTGTGGGGGATGTTTTCTTGGCACACTTTAGGCCCCTTAGTGCCAATTGGGCATCGTTTAAATGCCACGGCCTACCTGAGCATTGTTTCTGACCATGTCCATCCCTTTATGACCACCATGTACCCATCCTCTGATGGCTACTTCCAGCAGGATAATGCACCATGTCACAAAGCTCGAATCATTTCAAATTGGTTTCTTGAACATGACAATAAGTTCACTGTACTAAAATGGCCCCCACAGTCACCAGATCTCAACCCAATAGAGCATCTTTGGGATGTGGTGGAACGGGAGCTTCGTGCCCTGGATGTGCATCCCACAAATCTCCATCAACTGCAAGATGCTATCCTATCAATATGGGCCAACATTTCTAAAGAATGCTTTCAGCACCTTGTTGAATCAATGCCACGTAGAATTAAGGCAGTTCTGAAGGCGAAAGGGGGTCAAACACAGTATTAGTATGGTGTTCCTAATAATCCTTTAGGTGAGTGTATATTACATTACATATACTACTGACATTGTAACAATACAAAGCGGGTTGAAAAATCTGCAAACTTAACACTTTAACTGAGGAGGCCCCTAAATAGACCAGACTACATAGAAGAAATAATTCAACAATAGGAAGTATTCAATGTGTAAATGTGCTATCAAGTGCCATTTCGAGTAGTATAATTGCTATAGTAAAATCCTGATTAAAGATATAAGTGAAAAATGTGCATAGCTCTCTGATGATGTCCTCCCTTCTGAAACATTTCCATTTCAGCACTTTCCCTGTCACTCATTAACCTGATGTCAATAAATGTTGCACTTTATCATGAATTTGGTTATTCATGCATCTTAGACACTTCCCTTTGTCTGACCCTTCACTCCAAATCCATTTTCTTACAGCAGACTAAAAGAGGGTACATGGCGAGACTGATGATGTAATCAACTAGCAACTACTCAAGTGAACATAAAAAGCCTTAGAAATGAGAATCAGAGGGTATAAAACCAGTCTTCATTCTCCAAGGACTGCATTATTTTACAAATTCAAAACCGCTTTGCAAATCACTATTGGAGACATAATGGCTTGTTTCAATTATTTTCTGCTTTAAGTATTTGTAAGCGTTTTCCGCAACGAATCAGCATTCCTTTTGATGTTGAAAAATCTCTCCCTCTGCCAAAGGAAATTAAAGCAAGAGCAGAAATCCAGTGCAATTGATTGCCTAAGTCTCAATCACTTGTTTAGAGCTGTCCGATTTCCTATTAAAACACAGGTGCAAACACACAACTTTGCATTAAGGAGAGGTTGTTTGTGCTCAGCATCCTTTGAGTTCGAATGCCATTTCGATACGCTGGCTCCATAAAACCAACAACATAATCGCCTGAAAATACTCGCAAATGTGATTACAGTATGCGTATCTCTCTCCCTGAGCGTGTGAATGTGTGGGTGTGTGTCAAACTATAAGCCCAAGGGTTGGTTTGGATGTGGTTCCAAAGTCTCGCACAGACAGACAGAAAGATAATGCTCCGCTTCTCATGTTAAAAATAAAAGTTACATCCCTACTAGATTAGGTGCACTTGCTGAGATAATCTCAGCACAGCTCCAAAACACTTCCTCTTTTCTATTTGACCCCCACTCAGATTAACAGATCAGCAGCTGAACCTGACAGAAACAATTTACTTGAAGTTTTTCTGGTTAAGTAGACTGGAGCAGGGGAAAATCGGAAGGTAAATGTGTGGTATGCACTATGGATATACAATATATTAATAAGCACCAATAATAGCATTTTAAATGGTTGCTATTAGCCTAATTTGGCTGATATTTGAAGAAGGTAATATTAGATTTTTTTTTGGTAGGAAAGTAAATTTTACAATTGTAGGATGGAGATTTGGAACAGTTGTGTGAAAAAAAAAAATGTAATGCTAAATATATTCATAATTCAACAATGAACATTTCAAATGCCAGTATGATGCAGTAGTCACATGACCTCTTGAAACGTATGTTTAATACAAAAAGTGTATTTTTCCTATAACAAAAGTCATACACTGTCATTTATCTTTTATATTAAGAATTCAAATGTTTCAATTATCAATTTTACTAGAATGTGAGTTTTACATAAAAATAAAAAAGGATGGATTTACATGTAAAGTTCACTTTCTAAGTGAAATTCACTGATTGAAACATTTTATTTTGATTGAATTAAATTGAAACTCTTTAACTCTTTCCTCGCCAGCATTTCTTTAAAAAAGTTGCCAGCCAGGGGCAGCATTTTTGATAATTTTCACACTTGAATGTGGGTAAGTTTCATAAACAAGCAACATGTCAAGCAAAAAGCTGAGAAAAACCGTGTTAACGGGATTTTTAGGCTACGGGATAATGATCAAAACATAGATTGAGTAAATCAAATTCATCAACACTCCCAAAACCTCACAGTCCTATACCTCTTTCTGAGTTCCGCATTTTATTCGGTAATGTTATATGCTGTTTATTGTTTGATGATCACATTATTTTACATGTGCATAAGCAATGCTCTTTTAATCCTGAGATTCTGTACTATTTCAGAAGATACATAATAGTGCCTCTTATTGTATTACGGTAAAAACATGGATTGGCTGAAAATTGTCAATGGTGGGGAAAGAGTTAATTGTTAATGAATAAGATAAATGACAGTTTAATATTTTGGATGGAGATATCATTAAACAAATTGGCATCAAAACAGTAATTAGCTTTGCTCTGCACCTTGCTACTAAAGTAAAGCACGCAAGGGACACAATTGATTCCAAAAGTTTGATGTTAACATGTTGCTAAGCTAAATATGCAATACACTTACAAACAACCAAATGCTTAGTGAACACAAATAATTTGTAATTAGATTCCTCTCCCGATTTCCCCTGTTTTGTGTTTTAGGACTCTTATTTTGATATGTATTTTCTGTTCCCATTGTTTCTGTGTTTGCCTTGTTTCCTTAGCTCCCTGTTTTGTTTTCATAGTTACCCTTGTTTGTTGCTATAGTGATTACCCTCAACTGTACCTTGTTATCTTGTGTATTTATGCTGCCTTCACGTGCTATCGGAATTATCGTAAATATGATTTTCCAAGGTCAAAATTGCACATGAACGCCCTCTGATGTAGTGTTTTAAAATAATTTTGATACCCAAATTCCAGAGATGGGCATGCCATAAACTTTAAACATGGTGGCGGGGAGAACTATTGCTGTGACAGATCGTCTTGTCTTGTCATTAATGTAGTGCATATTTACATATATACAAGTAGTCATCTGAAGTGTATTGTATGTTTTATACACAGCGAAAATAGCCTGCATTTGACCGAAACTATCTGGATAGCATCATAAATGTTTATATGGTTGTCAGTGCATGTGACACTACATATACATTTTTGTTTTTAATTTTCTCAATATAAATAAGAATAAGCCTGGTGTCCTCCATGATTCCTGTTATTTCCGACAACAAAGCACTTGAATGCCCAAGCTCATAATCACCACTTCTGAAGTGGGAATTATGAAATTTCCGATAGCACCCTACGTTTGTGGTCTGTTGTTGTCCTTTATGGTTGCATTGTGTGTGTTGTGTTCAGTAAATTTTTTTCCTGCCATGCCCCTGCCCCCAAAAATGCAAGCCCTGAGAATACAATGCATTCAAATGCAAGCACTGTAATGCATTACTCTGTAAGTATACATTTCTAATACTACAAACACAAATATCCACTATAAGATATACTAAAAATACATGTTACTAGAAAGTATCAGTGTCTGAGTCTGCTGCGACAAGGTGACAAGGTTAAATTTCCTAATTAAGATTCAGACAGAAGATCATATAGATTAGTGAAAGGATTACTGCACTTTGGATTTCCCCCAGGAGTGCACTACTTTGTACATAGAAGATAAAATGCGGTTGAGAGATCATGTGATCACATGACAGGTAGTAAATATTAAATATATAGTTTAATCAAACTTCTTCTGCGTAGAAGGTTATGCTGACACAGGAGCTGTGAAGATTTAGAGTCAATGCACAAGCACACATACTCACACGAGAATATTAGATCATCTCAAAGACACGTATGCACACCCATCATGAATTTAATAGTGCTTTTGCCACGGCAGCAATCACAGTCTGGGTAAGAATATATAGTAAAAAACTATTACACTTACTGTGTGGTGTAGAACTCCCAGCCTAGATGCTGAATAAATAAATAAACCCAGGGAAGATAAGCTTCTGTTTTGAGGGTACAGAAGCTATGTCTTAGCTTGAAACCAATTTAAGCTGCCTAACCTAACAATTTATCAACCAAATCCTGAAACTAACACAGAACCCATTATTCTTTAACTTCCGACAATTAATCGTTACAACTGGTTTCTTTGCCTGCAGCGATCAATAGTCAGCACTGCAAAAATAAATGATCTGTTGAAAGCGTCAACAGCTTTGGTGTATATGTACAACAATTCAACCACTGACCCATTCAAATTTAGACATTTGTGAATGCATAGTTGAAATTAATTAGTTGTTCTGATATCTACTGAAAACACGTTTTTGGAAACATTTTCAAATATTCAAAACCATTTGGAATGTTGAGTATGCTTCATGGTTGTTGCTAGGAAACCTTGCAGCTGTAGCAGTGAGATGCTTTATTGATCTAACTGTCCAAAATAATGTATCGCCCTTCCTTTGGCGATGGCAGGGGATTTAACATCCATCTGTTCATAGCTAAAGAGAAAGAGTCATATAGTATTTAATGAGAAAGCCTTTCTGCATACTGTATTTCATGCTCCCTGAGAAATTATGGCATATCATTCCTTGATTTAATCACAGTGAGTGCATTGAAATATGAGCCTGGAGCTCTGATCCAAAACCTAGTGCGCTGCCATGCTTTCTACTGCCTAGATAAGCAGCTACCTTCTTACGCAGCATACTAACTACACTGAAAAAAGTGGTAAGCATCTAACGATTTACTTCAGCTCGATTTTTGCCAGTGTAACCTTATTGACTATTGAGATTATGTAACATTTCTTTAAAACCAGTTTGAAGATGTTACCACATCAGAATGACTTGAAACACTCTACATAAACAGCAACTCTGTACCACACAAAATAACGCTACTAAAGTGACGCACACAAGTATGGCACCCCACACATGACATGCAGGAAAAATTTGTAAAAAAAAAAAAAAGATTTCACTAAGGGCGGAGTTACCTGGTCCAACGCTAATGTGTGTGTGTGTGTGTGTGTATGTGTATGTATATACACACTGCCCGGCCAAAAAAAAGTTGATCTTTGGATTTAAATAGGCAAATGTTTAAGAGTCTATGATTAGATCATTATTGTAGTGATTATTATGTTTCTAGCATGTTATAAGTTCGGCAACAGTTCTTCCAACCCTAATTGATGGAGTGTGTAGCTTTTCATTTCTTAAACAACCATGCAGGAAGACACATCATGGCCATATTCCAGGATGACAATGTCAAGGTTCTGGTATCATCTGGCTGAAATTGTGAAAGAATGGTTGGGAGGGAGCATGAAGAATCATTTTCACACATGAATTGGCACCTCTGAGTCCAGACCTTAAAGGGGTCATGAATTGAGAAATCAACTTTCCCTTGAGCTTTTGATATATAAAAGGTTATCGTAATATAAGAATATCATGTGAGTTTCAGAGCTGAAAACTTCCTTGTTAGTCAAATAAAAGCTTTTATTGACAGCTGGCTCAGCAAACGATCAATCTGCGAATTTGCTTCCCTATGACGTCAGAGAGCAGTGAAACGCTGCCTCAACCGAAGAAGAGCAACGCCTAATTCTGTAGCTCGCCCACCGCATGATATGTTATAGATAAATAACATAAGCCTACATGGAGGTAAACCGAATCGAACTTACAAGCAATAAACATGCCATTGAAGATTACAAAATAGTGAGGGTAATCACTATAGCAACAAAAAAAGGGTAACTATGAAAACAAAACAGGGAGCTAAGGAAAATAGATTACATCCGGCAGGAATGGTGCAACACACTTATGTGAGTAAAAAAATTTTTTTATATGTGATAGTATTGCATTCTTACAGATCGTTTGATATCTACTGATTATGTGTATGTCTAACTAAACATAACTTACCGCACTGTCACAAGCTGGAGTATCCTTTGTATTTGAGGTGTTGTTGGTTCATTGTCCTGCGATTCGGGATCAGATTCGAACATGTATGGGCCAGGGCTCGCAAAGCCCGACATCCCGGGGCTAATGTGTTTTCCAGTCGGGCTACCAAAATGTATCACCGGCCTGCTTAAATACTGAAATAACATTCCTTTCTTGATGTGCGTTGTTTATTTAAAGGAAAAATACAATCGTGGAAGTTTTGAACATGCTGATTTGTCTGCAGTGAAGTTTTGCTGATGCACGTACTTGGCTTGTATGTGTATGTGTGTGTGTGCGTGTGTTAGTGATGCACGGTTCGCGGTTATATCCACCGATCGGGCGGGCCAAGTAATAAAAAATAACATTCCAATTAATTGTGGGTGGATGAGAGAAAAATCATTGTATTTGTTTGATAAAGACATTTTGCGAGCCCTGTGGGCGAATCATTTCAGTTGCCGTTTTTCCACACATTTTCAAAACAATTCCCCACGTGTACTGACGGGGGAGCCAAAGCTCATTATAACATGCAAAACTGTTATCCAATCATAGCAGTGGGCATTTACTTCCAAGTCTTCAATGCGGCATGCCCATAAAAACTGAACGTTCCAGGAGCATGATGTTTTTGAATGTAAAAACCACACGAACGTCATAAGTTGATCTCAGACAACAGTATAAAAAAAAACTAAAAAGCCAATTCATGACCCTTTAAATTCATTAAAAGTCTTTGGGATGTGCTGGAGGAGACTTTTAAGGAGTGCTGGACTCTTGCATTATCAATAAGATCTTGACCAAAAATGTATGCACCTCTTGATGGAAATAAATGTTGTGATGTTATTTCAACATCATGAGGTGCATCAATGTTTGGTCAAGATCTTGTATTGACAATGTAAGAGTCAAGCACTTTGTAAAGTCCAAAGGAATATGGCCATGATGTGTCTTCCTACATGGTTGTTTAAGAAATGAAAAGCTACACACTCCATCAATTAGGGCTAGAAGAACTGTGGCCAAACATATAACATGCTAGAAACATAATAATGACCACTGCAATAATGACCAAATCATAGACTCTTAAGCATTTGCCTATTTAAAGCTACTTTTTTTGGCCGGGCATACATGCACACATATATTATACAGTATTTACAAACTTTTATGTTAGATGCGATTAATTGATTTGACAGTACTAAGATATCTCAGCTTTTGAAGCAGACTTCACCTATGATGCCTTAAAAGTGCGGTCTAGGTAGGCAGCTCACTAGGTATCAATAATGAGTTTTTGTGTGTGCATGCATATCGATCAGCCCCACGCTTCAAATAAGTTTTATTGTTGTGTGACACACTAACAGTGAAAAAGTTTATAATGGTGTGTGATTCATACTGACACTCATCTATGGCCGTTGGCACAAATACAAGTGTGTGGGTGCGATTGACGAGGTGTGTTCAGAGATGTGTGTGTGTTAGTGTCTACGTCTCCCTAAGGTCGTGACTCATTTGACGACCAGTGGGCTGCAGAAGCCTGTAATTTCAGCAAAAAGCCCTGAGTCATAGAGCTGCACAAACACACACACACACACACACACACGGCAAGATGAACATTTGGAGGATTGTTCTATAAATCACTGAAATCTGATCAAACACATTCGCACTCTATGCCCACCTGTGGTAATTGAACATTTTTGTAAGGCAAGAGGATCATGGGTAATTACTAAAGCGAAGATGTCATATTCCCTTAACTACAGTGGCTTTGGAGCATCAATTTGGCGTTACTATGGCTACGAAGTGATGATCAGCCTATTGACAGCAAGCCTACAGAAGAGACAGACGTGGAACAGACAGATCTGCGAGGGCCAGGAAGACAAGAGGACACTCAGGGCACATAGGGGATGAGGGACGGAGCTAGATCTGCACAAAATAGCACGGTAAAAGAACACTCGCTCTGGCATTGCTCTCGCACTCTCTCTGAGATATTATTCAGGGCAGGCCCAAAGGACCATGGGTAATTACACGTCTTATTATCTTCTCATTCTGACTGTGCACTCCCTCCAATTCATCACTGCAAAATCCTACTTTTCTCTTTCTTGCTCATTCTCTAAAATTAACACCATGCAACTCCTTATTTTAAATGACTATCAGGTTCTCACTCTCTGCAGCACCAGTAGAACGATGGATATGATCAGTTTATGCGATAAATCCCGCCTCTTGTTTTTGTGCGCGTTCTTGACGCGGCCAGAATGAAGATAATGACTGGTTAATGGGAAGACTAATTAAAAAGTAAGTAAACAACTCAATTAGATATCACTGCTTTATGTCATGTCAAAATCAAACTTGAAAAGACCTGAAAACATGATGACGTGGGTTTTTTAGTCAGCAATCAGCTTGAGGAAATTAAAGGTAGCCTACATCTTCGTGTCTGTGACCAGTGTATACAAGCTTGATGACTGCTGAAAATAAGTTAACTATTAAAAAGAAAAGCTCAACATTAGTTCACAAATAAAATATATTGTTTAAATTGTTACTGTCTTTAGCTATTATGTTGGAATAAATGTAAAAATGTGAAAAACACTAACTTGATGAGATTTATACTTGGTTTTAATAAATAGACCATTACATATTTAGGGCCAGATTTACTAAATAGGGCAAATTAGTGTGAGAGTGCAATTCCATAAAAGCGCAGATGGGAGTGGAAAGTTCTGTGTGTAATCTACTGGCGACGCACAAATTAATGAACACAGATGCAGCCGGATCATTTCCATAATGGACAATGCAATCTACCAAGAGCAGTGCAAATTAGGGTCTGGTTTAAGACATGCTTTTTTTGGGCGGTAAATAATGGCGCAAATACCAGTAAATTGATGAGTACAAACCTTAGTAAATCACCTTGCATGATTCATTTGAATACTCTCCTCCCATAAATTTTGCATCTGAAAGGGAAACTCCTAAAAAAAGCATATGCAATAAGGTCAGCCGCAAAAATAACCCTGTGCACACCTTTTCAGTGCTAATTTAAAGCCTGACTGTAGATTTTTAAAGCCAAAAGAGGGTTTGTGCTGGCACAAGCTGTTAATATGCAAATATAAATATTAATATGGCCCATTGTGTAAAAATACAAACTATAATTTGTATTTGGTCTCACTTTTTGTGTAATGTTTATTTAACCAGGAAAATTAAGTGTAATAGGGACATACATTGACATTTGATATACATAGAAAGATAGCACTTTATTTTACAGTCCTGATCCCCTTGTGCATACTATGTACTTATTATAGCCTAATTATTACAATAACTGTGTAATAACTAGGTACAAAACCTGAACCTACCCCAAAACCTAACCTTAACCCATGTAGTTACCTTATCTTAACCAGTACTTTCTTAGGTAAGTACACTGTAAGTACACATACTGTAAAATAAAGTGCAGCAAAAAAAATTGGAGGACTTTGCCTCCTCATTTTAAAACACCAGCGCACACCACTGGTATCATGGTACATCAGATATTAACACAGTACTTTGTAATCTACCATGGAATTACATGTATTGCTACCATATGCATACCCTATACCGTTATGTTTACATGATACTCTATAGGCAAACAAATGTAATTGACTTACATTGAATAAAGGACCCGAACTATATCTAAGGACCTGAATATTATAATAATATAAATATTTTTTAAAACTAGCATATGAACACCCTAGCAACCACCAAAACCACTCACAACACCTTTGCAACCACATAGCTAAAACATGGCAACCACCCACATCATGGCTGTGTCTTTTAAACACATTTTCTTCAGAACATTTAAAACCATGCTTGTCTTTTCAGTTTACTTAATCCCAAGTTTAAAAGCTCACACATGCAGTGAAACAATTTCTTTTCATTTTCTTTTTGCAGTTAAGTGAAAGATGACAGAATGTGACCCGTGTGCAGGGCCACAAACATGTGTGATAAATTAAAAGGGTCAGTTTTGGGTCACCACATTGGATGAAGCAACACTAATACGCTTATCTGTAAAAGCCCAGAACCCTGTGCCCTCAGAACACACAATTTTCTCATAGAATAACACAGCTGAGATCTCACCCTCTTTCTAAAAGCATATATTATCAAACATCTGTTAAGGAAACCTCTCACTCTAAAATACAGATGCGATTTTTCATTGAGCAACATTAATTCAGCGGAGTGTGTGTGCATGCACGTTCATTTGTATGTTTTTGCACTGTGAATGGAGTAACAGTGCACGCGGTACAAACCACAGGAAGCCTGCATATTCTCTCTGTAGCTGCACCTGCAAACAGCAAGACAGAGACCGACAGTGCATGCAAGGGCACTGTGGGGGAACACAGATGAAGCTCCATGGTAACTCTATAAAGATATGTGATCAAATCACATCACAGGCAGGATCAGAGTCGGATCTGAGCGTTCCTACTGCTTTGAGCATGAGACACGTACCTTCTAGCCTCCTGTTTCTGCTGCTAACGAACTAGAGAGGATACAGCTATCACAACATCTTACCTGATTCCTTTTCTATCTTTTTTTCACAAGATAAATTTGCTTTGTCTGTGCCAAGGGAGCAGACAAAGCAAATCCCTTAAGCACATAAAACTTGAGATACACACACACATTATCTTGTTCTTTTCTATTGTTCTCACTGATCTGATAATACTGATCTGATACTTAACCAAGAAATATGGGGGAGGAGGCGATGCACATCAGGAATCACACACACTTACACACACACATGGACCTCTCACACTGAACACAATGCTATTGTCGCATAGTGCTAGTGAGAATGCAACACATTGAGATTCACTACTATGTCTTGATTACCGGGATAGTTAGTCCAAGACCCTAGTGAAAAAACCAATACCAAAATGTATTTAAAATACTTCATATTGCAAATCCGTTAACATATGTACTGACATATCGCTTGCGACTTATAAATATTATAATTAAACTTTATTTGGAGTAATTTATTACACAAAACATTTTGGTAGCACTTTATTTTACAGTCCTGTTCCCTATTTACATACTATGTACTTGTTATAGTAATTACATTTATAATAACTGGGTAATAACTAGGTACTAACCCTGAACCTACCCCTAAACCTAACCTTAACCCATGTAGTTACCTTATATTACCCAGTACTTTCTTAGGTAAGTACACGTACTGTAAAATAAAGTGCAACCCACATTTCTTAATATTAAGCCTAAAATGTGTTTTAATATCACTATAAGTAAGGTAGTAAGGTACACTATTAGTAAGGTTACACAGTATGATCACTGTATAATATCAATCTTTAAATGCAAGATATTTAAAGTCTACCTAAAATATACTTGCAATAGTTCCATTTTAGCACAATCAAATATACTTAAGTATATCTTTAGCTGGACCTCAGCACTACTTCCGGATAATTAAAGTGCATCAAATACAAAATTAGCTGTTCCAACTTAGTATACCGAAAGTACAATAGATAAAATGATATATTTATTTTTCACTAGGGGAATAAAAAGTGTTTACTCATAGTTATAATTTTCACGTCCAGTGCCATGTTGTTTAAATAGCAAATGCACTCGCACCCATCTGTTTGCCCATGGGCGTGCTGGTCTGAAAACCAGGTGTGTTCAGGCACATTGTTGGTGCGTTGCTATTTTAAGGCAACTGAAATAGACTGCGCCATTGAGCAACACAAACCTGGTCTAAAGTCAATGGCGCAATATTTTTTGTGTTATTTAAAAGGTGCGTTAATAATATGCGCATATAGGCGGGTGCACAACCTGCATACACTCTGCTTATTACACACACAGGGACGCGCAGAAGCACACAAACATGCCAAATATTAAAAATAAAAGGATTACAATGTAAAAGATTATTAGTGTACATAAAGATAAAAATGCCTACATGTCATAATGGATAGTCATTGCATGTATCAGATTTACCTATTTGCAGTAATGACAAATGTAATTGGCTACTTATTTGACCAATCGCGCCAATACACACATGTATTTAAACTGACTCGTCAGGTTGAGGGTGTCTATATTCTGCCATGTAAATAGCGAATCTGCCACAGTGCAAGCGCAACAGGCTTTTAAAGGGAATGGGAGATGAGACTCAGATTGGTTTATTGCATGTTACACCCAAAACACACCCATTACTCATTAAGAGAACAGAGACAACCCGCCGACCCTTTTTCCCATCATTAAACTAGCAAAAGTGGATTCAGACACGCCCTAAGAGCACATGCGCTATGTGCATTAGACCATGTGCTTAGATCGTTAAAATAGGGCCCTAAAACTTGAAAACTTAAACTTGCATTGTACCAAATTTGCTATCACTGACACCAAACAGCAGTAGTTGCTGTGTATATACTGAATGCGGTGTGTCTTGAATATGCAGAAGCATGAATTACATTTTCAGTGAATAATGTGTATTAAGAGTACAAAGCTCTAGTTTCAAAATATTTTTGGTAATACACTGGTTACCGCATGCTTTTGTTGTATGGAAAAGAGCAGCATGAACTTTCTTCAAAACATCTCCTTTTGTGTTCCACACATGAAAGAAAATCATACGTTTGTAACAATGTGAATGTGAGTAAATGATGACAGAATTTTCATTCCTTTAGACTGAGACATTGGCTTTTTCCATTGACTGTCACATGCACACATGCAAAAAGAAGTCAAAGAAACACTTGACATATGTTAACAGGAACAATAAAACATCTGCAGAGCAGGCACAGGATTATACTAGTCAGTATTATCAGGGCAACTCATTTAAATAATCATATATATGCAGAGCCATTGTAGGCGCAGGATTCGAGTAAGTGAACTTTGACTGGCTTCCGTTTCCTCTTAATAAAAGCAACCTGCTTCCACTAATGGAAGATCCTTTACAAAGAAAAGAACAATTATGAGGCAGGCAAACATAGAAAACAAGAAAAATGTATTTTTCCATTTGTGACAAATGATCTAAAAATGTGGTTACATAAAATCTTAACTGTTTTTCAACAAAAAAAAGATCAAAAAGGTTACACTAATTACCGGTAAATGAATTTTTAAGGTCAAATCAGGGCACGCACATCCAGGGCACGAAGCTCCCGTTCCACTACATCCCAAAGATGCTCTATTGGGTTGAGATCTGGTGACTGTGGGGGCCATTTTAGTACAGTGAACTCATTGTCATGTTCAAGAAACCAATTTGAAATGATTCGAGCTTTGTGACATAGTGCATGGAAGTGGCTGCTGGAAGTAGCCATCAGAGGATGGGTACATGGTGGTCATAAAGGGATGGACATGGTCAGAAACAATGCTCAGGTAGGCCGTGGCATTTAAACGATGCCCAATTGGCACTAAGGGGCCTAAAGTGTGCCAAGAAAACATCCCCCACACCATTACACCACCACAACCAGCCTGCACAGTGGTAACAAGGCATGATGGATCCATGTTCTCATTCTGTTTACGCCAAATTCTGACTCTACCATCTGAATGTCTCAACAGAAATCGAGACTCATCAGACCAGGCAACATTTTTCCAGTCTTCAACTGTCCAATTTTGGTGAGCTCGTGCAAATTGTAGCCTCTTTTTCCTATTTGTAGTGGAGATGAGTGGTACCCGGTGGGGTCTTCTGCTGTTGTAGCCCATCCGCCTCAAGGTTGTGCGTGTTGTGGCTTCACAAATGCTTTGCTGCATACCTCGGTTGTAACGAGTGGTAATTTCAGTCAAAGTTGCTCTTCTATCAGCTTGAATCAGTCGGCCCATTCTCCTCTGACCTCTAGCATCAACAAGGTATTTTCGCCCACAGGACTGCCGCATACTGGATGTTTTTCCCTTTTCACACCATTCTTTGTAAACTCTAGAAATGGTTGTGCTTGAAAATCCCAGTAACTGAGCAGATTGTGAAATACTCAGACCAGCCCGTCGGGCACCAACAACCATGCCACGCTCAAAATCGCTTAAATCACCTTTCTTTCCCATTCTGACATTCAGTTTGGAGTTCAGGAGATTGTCTTGACCAGGACCACACCCCTAAATGCATTGAAGCAACTGCCATGTGATTGGTTGATTAGATAATTGCATTAATGAGAAATTGAACAGGTGTTCCTAATAATCCTTTAGGTGAGTGTAAATGTACACACATGCACTGATTGGTCCACTGCAACACACCTCTTGATTTATGACTCCACACAAGAGTTTGCGCATCAAAGAAGGAGCTGCGCTTGAACCTTCTGTTCCATAAACTGCAACAAAGAGCTTTCAATTAAACAGACATGATGAGCACAACCACAGGCCATTATGCAAATACCTCAATTACACAGCACGTTACGGGAAAGGAGGCTAAACTAGTACAGTAAGAGCCACAAACAGGAAAAGACCCCCATTCACCCCCTCCTGAAGTGGGCCGTCGCCTGCAGACTGTGATAAGGAGATCAGTTGCTCTGCGGTTCTGCAAGAACTACGGAGTATAACTGTGTTCTAAAATCTATAGTGAGCTGTCTATAGGCAGCTACCCTCTAAAGTCATGGGCACATGAGCCAAAAAAAGGTCCATTGTCTAATGTCAACACTGTAGAGATGTACAGAAGTCACTTCCAAACCAAGCAGCTTTCTGTTGGTCAGTGCAGAAAATTTGCATGACCAACTTTATAAACCTGCAGGGAAATTTTGCACCCTCACGATCGCATGGATTGCTATCAAGTCAAGTCAAGTCAACTTTATTTATATAGCGCTTTTTACAATGCAGATTGTTTCAAAGCAGCTTCACAGTGTTAAACAGGAAAATAATGCAACCGAATTTGATTCGGCTGTACAGCCGCTCTGGAGAAAACGGTGATGTCATCTAGCTCATTTCAATTATCATATATATTCAAGTAATGTAGTTGACACAGTTAATTTAGTTTAGTAATTTAATTTATTTGGATATTTATTTGAAAATTGTATGTCCCCAACTGAGCAAGCCAAGCCAAAGGCGACAGTGGCAAGGAACCAAAACTCCAGCAGGTGACAGAATGGAGAAAAATAAACCTTGGGAGAAACCAGGCTCAGTCGGGGTGCCAGTTCTCCTCTGGTGAATTAACAAACAGTGTATGATTATTATTTTGGCAGCCTTACAGGTCAGAAGTCATATTAGATCGGAATATTCGAAAGATCGGAGTCATCACGCCGGAGATGGATCCATTGAGGATGCCATGTTGATGAGCAATTTCAGAGGGTAGACTAATTGATACAGTCTCTGCAGACACAGTCTAACAGTCTAACAGTAATGGAAACTCATAAGTGATGGATTTGGAATGCTCTATATGGACAGCAACTCCAAAACAAAAATGTCAAGTGCATAAGAGACTAAGGGCCCTATCATACACCCAGCGCAATGCGACGCCAGGCACGACACAAGTGTTTTTTGCTTGTTTCAGCCCGACGCAGTTATCATTTTCACGTCCAGCGCCACGTTGTTTAAATAGCAAATGCACTCGCGCACATCTGTTCTCCCATGGGCGTGCTGGTCTGAAAACGAGGTGTGTTCAGGCGCATTGTTGCCGCGTTGCTATTTTGAGGGAACTGAAAATGACTGTGCCATTGACCAACAAAAACCTGGTCTAAAGTCAATAGTGCAGTATTTTTTGTGTTATTTAAAGGGTGTGTTTGTAATATGCACATATAGGCGGGTGCACAACGCACGTACACTCTGCTTATTACAGACACACACACAGGAACGCGCGGCAGCACACAAACATTTTTAAATATTAAAAATAAAATTATTCCTCTCTGGAGAAACGCTGTGCGCTTCAGACCATGCATAAAAGTTATTATTATAACTTTATAAAAACAGTCTTCTATGCAACTGTATACAAATCAGTTGCTAATTTTAACCTTTAATAACAGGTTACCTGTATAGTTTAGAACATTAGTAGAGAAAGATTAACATACACTATATATTTATGCATATATCCAAATGAATCATATTGAGTCGCAAGCAGGAACAGGAATAAATATAGCTGCAAGCAGCCATTACCAGGGCCAAGCGCAAAAAAGACAATAAGAGATGCCAACATGGCTGGGAGTGTCAGACCAATTGTAGCAAGGTGCCATTGAAGATCTGTTAAGATAATTTTAGGCAAAATAGCTGTAAAATTATAAATACAGTCAATAATAATGATTTAATGGTTTATCACTTTTGACCAATAGGTGGCACAGTTACGAAATTGATGTGGTGTGGTCAGAGTAAGGGAACAATGACACATGCAAAGTTTGGTGTCAATATGTCAAAGCATTGCAGAGATACAGCCTCAAGAGTCATTTTGGCATCATGCCTCAACTTCGTCGCTGCGGTATACAAAAACGGTTTCGTCTATCAACGTGAAATCCATAACTTTTTGTCGGCACGGTCTGAAGATGATACGATTCGATTTTGGTGAAAATAATTTTGGTGAAACTAAAAAAATATCATTCAGTTTCAGAGTTATAGACATTTATATCAATAACAACATAAAAAATGACCCATGGGCGACTTTGTTTAGATTTTTTTGCCACTTCCTATCAAAAATGTGACATTTGGGCTAATTTATTTAGTTAATTAACTTGTATTTCGTGCTTCCTACGCTGGTTTAGTCTCGATCGGACTAACGGTTTTGAAGATATTCACAAATGTTTTTTAAGCGCTAAATCACAACTCTGCACAAACCATAAGGCGAAACCTGGCATGTTTGGTATCGTTGGACTCGGCAAGGATTCAGGAGATAAAAAAAGTTACTCTTGTGAAAATAAGTTGACCACACCCAAATTTATAGGCATTTGGAAAAATAAATATCCACTAGGTGGCGCTGTTTCAAAACTTCTCAGGCTCCTTCAGGGTATCGTGGTGATGAACCATACCGAGTTTCGTAACAATCCGTTCATGTGTTCATAAAATACAGCATTTTAGCACATAATTTAAAATGGCCGACAGCCAAAATGGCCGATATGGTAAAATTGGATATCAGTCGACTTGGCATGACATCACAAATCTAACGCGAATTTTTGGATTTTTGGACAAACGTTTGTTCGTGCGTTTATCAAAAACTATTTGACGAATCAACTTGAATCCATAATGTTTTGTTGGCACCGCCTGAAGATGATCTGGTTTAATTTTCTGGCAAATCGGACAAACCGTCTAGGACGAGTTCGCAAAAGTAGGTTTTTTGGAAAATTTTACATTTTGTTTCTAGCTCTTAGGGTTTAAAAGTTATGAGCACAAACATAAGTCAAAATTTGGACAAGTGGTGGCGCTAGAGGGATTGAGTTAGAGACTCCAAATTTGCTATGGTGACATCTTAGACTGTCCTCTATGAGTGTGCCATACCATACGGTTCTATGGGCTGCCATAGACTCAAGAACGGAAGAAGAAGAAACGGAAGAAGAAGCCAACGATTTCAATAGGTGCCTACGCACCTTTGGTGCTTGGCCCCTAATTCTCACTCCAAGCTGAACTCAAACGTTGGCAGCCCTGACTCTACTAAGCATAAACACCTAGCATACACAATTGCTGGGTAAATTGATCAAATATGAACTAGATTTAAGTATTTTTATTGAAAAATTGATAATCAACATTCCTTAACCGGTTTGCCATTTTCGGATTGTTTTCACGGATCTTGTCGGATCAATGCATTCTGGGATTGCATTCTCTGCAAAGGATTGATACATTACTGTTTGTGAATTTGACCAAAACGAGGTATCTTAATTTAACTCCTATTCACTTAAGTGCAAAATGAGGTATCTTAAATTCACTCCAATTCACTTAAGTTCAAAACAAGGTATTTTAAGTTCTCTCCACCGACAGATGCCATTCAACACCGATAGCCACTAGATTACTGTGTGTCACGTTATAGACATTCCATGACCTGACAAATGCCGACTGAACATGTTGAACAGACACCGACAGGTAACACACTGATCCGATAAAACCTGACAAAGTGCCTGTTGCCATTGGTTAGTGTCTGTCGGTGCAGTGTGAATTGGCCTTTAGAAGGCAGCATAACGTTGCTGCCTATCTTTTGGTTCAGTTTTAAAGCCTATGATGCCTTAATATGTTGTCTAAGTAGGTGGCTCACTAGGCTTATGCATGTATGAGTGAAAGAGTGATGCCTGAATGTATCTCAAGTTATCCTTTTCATGTCTTATATTTCATGGCACGGTAGAGAGATAAAAGCTTTATCTGATGAACATGAACAAGAGAGACAAAGAAGGAAATCAGTCAGTGTAATAGCCTGTCCAGGCGCACGTACACCCCTTTATGAGAGAGAGAACAAACCAGCCTAAGGTACCCCAGAGAAATCACACAGAGAGTATTGTGGGATATTGTGGGGATGAATCAACCTTGTTGTTGTCGGAGGTTTGAGCAGAGCAGCTACAATGCCAATGCACAAATTCTCTCTATATCGTTCATTAATAACTCTTCATATTTTTTTAGATTGCAGATTTAAACATCCACCTATATAGAAGTATTAAACAGACAGAATTGGTATTAACACTGAGGGAGTGTAAAAGAGTGGTGAGAGAGTGTTTTATATTTGACCTCACTGCAGTCCAAGACCAGCACAACTCAAGGACAGCAACACACTGCGGTTCCGGCTGCACAAATGGGGCACGCACATACAAGACACTTACATTAAAAGTCGCTTTATTTAGATCCCTTCTGAGGGGACAACCTGTAATGGAACTTTCCCAAAGTAGGTCTCTCATGAAACATGGCCAGAGAGAGAGAAAGAGAGAGAGATTTGGAGGGAGAAAGAGGTGATGTGGAAAGAGAAGCTTAATGAAAAAGAAACCTTTGAAAGGACTGAGGCTCTAGAGATGGGCTGGGCGTCATTACAACATTTATCAGAAAACAAACATTCACATATAAAATCAGTTTAAAATGAGTCTTTTGCTGACATTTGCTATTCCTAGTTGGAGATTTCATACTCATTAACTAAAGAACTTCATAACTCCCTCTATCATTAATTATTAACTGTCCATTACAATTATTAGACTATTCTTCACCGGTTCTGTGAACATGGCCCTCCAGTTAGAAATTAGAGTGTTTCCTACTAAAATACTGAGGAAATTCATATCTAGTAGCTCCAAAAAGTATTTGGAGACTTAAGCCAAAATGTATGACTGCCATAGCATTAGATAACACAATATCAAACGTGGCAGTTATTTTATTATTAGATTACATATGTATTATATTACATTATGAGGACAAGTAAAGAAATCTGTCCAGATATGATTATGAATAGAATTGTTTGCAGTTTTGAGATAATGATTATGAATTGTTTGCAGTTTAGGGTAGTTTATGCCAGGAGCTACAGTGTGGTTTAGTGAAAAAACATTGCAGAGCAAATAGGACAACGATAATGTGCCGACAGACAAGACAGTGCAGGTTACTTTAGATATAAAACAAAGTCTCAGCTTTCAAACAGTGAGTTTTCTTACGAAATTCAAATGATAAATAACGTTTAATGTGGCTGTATGTTATGTTGCTGTAGCGCCTCAGTTCAAGCGCACATGAACCGATCATCACTTCCTCTTTACTACTAGTTATAGCACAAAATAAACATGAATGAACATCTAAGGTTATGTTGAAAGAAACAGAAAGAAACTTGACTGAAATCATCATATCATGTCTCATGTAATCACTGAATCAGTGTTTCATCTGCGGAAAAAACATAAATAAAACAGCTTGTAAACAATATGTATGAATATGATTATGAATAGAATTGTTTGCAGTTTTGGGCAGTTTATGCCAGGAGGCACAGTGTGGTTCAGGGGTGGCAAGTGCTATGATGTGTAGACCAACTGGCATTTAGCACTGGGGTAACGACTGAGCTTTCAGTGATATCTGGGGTCGGTCTCCCCTGGGGCCATGCTGACATCCCTCTTGCTCAGCTGAGTCAGCTTGTGTTCTGACTAAAGCATGCTTGTTATACAAGAGAACGTTTATAAAATGTTCTGCTAAACTCCAGCAGCGTTTCCTTGTGGAAGGGTGTGGCGGACGACAAACACAATGAAGAAAATAAGAACTATGGCAAACGATGACCACAAAACCTAAGCACTTAAGCCCACACAACAGCCACTTAGCCATTCGGCTTCGAACACCACAACATTTGCATAAATCGATGAAGTTTCAAATGTTCATAAATGGTTTTGTGCTAAAATAATTTTTTGACTGGTGTGGCACTTCTAATAATCACTAAGTAGGCAGATGCATTACTAGACACACTGACCAATTTTAGCTTCACTTTTAATAGACGTTTGTCACCACTAATGCCACTTAAAGTGAATGCATTATTCAGTTCAAAACTATAGTCTATTTGCTTTTGTATAATGTTAACTGAAGTGGCTTTGAAATCGCAAGCTGCTTTGCTAGAGATGACTCTGCTGCCAAGTTGCTGTGATGTTAGGGCGGAGGCCTGTCAAATGTTCTGCCTTGTTCTCTGGGTTTCTACGTGGATCAGGTCACGCTCACAACTGAGTCTTATAAAAGAGCAGGGAGAACTAGAATCAGATATGACAGACCAATAAAGTGGGATAGTGAGGGCAGCTGAGAATCCTGGGAACACAAAGTCACCATGAAATCAAAATTGACAAATCTTATTTTTGTATGGAATATTGCAGTATTTATTATAAATGATTTATTATTATTTTATAAAAATCTAAATAACTTCCCCTCCTCTTGCAGTGACATGTCTACTCTTCTCTGATGACATGTTTCTCGGCATGAGGGCGGGACAACCTGTCACACACGAGACCGATCAACAGCAAACCACAACTATGCAATCAATTCCACATAGACCCTACATTTTTTCTTGTTTGAGAAGCTGTTTCACTTGGATACAAGTCATAATAGGGAATAAAATACAATCGCAACTTCTGTTTAATTTAGACTTTTAGCATGTAAAACAGCTGTTTTTTTAACGTTTTATTTTTTATGAATTTTGACAAAATAGTACAGAATTTTTATATTTTTACAATACTATTTTGTCTAAATAAATGTATAAAACCCTCATACCTGAAAATCAATTGTGTTCAATGCTAAAAGTGATTTTAGGCATGAAAAAATATACAGTATGAAATTAATAATTAAATATTAATTTATCGAACAATTCACAATTATGTAATCATGTTAAACTTTTAACGTTGCACAATTAGTACTTTTTCATAAAATCAACTTGTCTCCTTTTAAACATAATTTGGTTTCCTGGCGGACTGATTAAAAACCTGTACACTCTGGAAGTTGCAGGTGGAAAATCTGAATAGAGCTTGCTTTCCGAGTACTTTCCTGTTTTGTGTGCAATAGATGGTCTGATGGTCTGTGAAGTTGAAACTACTCTAATCCTCCTTTTCTACTCTTGTAAGGATGCATTTAGAATCTGTGCAGGGCTTAGGTAAAGGCCAAGCAGATAATGAACAGGCTGTTCTAAAACAGTCTTTTTTTTATTTAGCCTAGTTTACTTTCAGTGCCCTTTCCAATACACTTCACACTAAGCTTCACCACTATCCTCTACACAGTCGGTCTGTTCCCTCACAAGTGGTTCCAAATGATGACTTTATCCCATAGCTCCAATCGCACTGTAGGCCAGTTCTGGCTTAGCAGAGATAGCGATCGAGGAAACAACTTGACGCTCGTAAAAGAACTTAAGGTTGACGTTGATAAGGCTAATGTAATGGACTTAAATTGCTGCACTATTTGTCAGCGGGACTCCCAGTGAATGCCAAAGCCCTGAGCTGCTATAGGCTAAATGAAGAGCTTTATTCCCGACTGGGCGGAAAACCTGGTCACTATTTATAAACGGAGGTTGATCCTAAAATAATGTCTGAGTTCAATGTTTACGAGCGTGTTAGAACACGAAGTACGTGACAAGTGGTAGATTGTAGATAATCACAGTTATGAACGCTAAAAGCTAATGCAGGGAAAGAATCTTCATTCTCTCTATTTTTGGCATCAAGTACTCTGAAAGAGACGTCAAAATGGGAGGAGGAGCCTAATGGTACAAGAACTCATTCACAAGCATGGAAGCAATAATAATAGCTATGCACTATACACACATATGTGCACCTTGCAGGGGTACCCACATGCAAATAAAACAAAAATACACACTTTAATAAATCAAGTAGTGAATGCAGTATGTAACAAAGATTTTAAACACCACATGACCTCAGGTTGCATGCTTAATTTAGTCCAGTTATCTTCTTGAAAATAAATGATTTATTTTGCATTTTTATTTGAATTTTATATTTAAAAAATACTTTTGGCAGTATAAAGAAATACAATTTGTGAAAAAGAAATGGAATTAGAAGGTCAAGTTGAGTGCACTGCATTGTGGGATATAATATCTCATGCAGCATGCACGTTTAGGAAAATGCAGGGGATTTTCAATACGCACAAAGAAATTTGCATTGTGCACAGTATAGTAGTAGTCAAAACATAAGATAAGGCTCATTTGCATAACGATAAAACTGACAGAAAAAATGGTGGTGCAATATTTTAAATGGCAGCCTAAAGAGACAGGCATCAGGACAAATAGTCCCTGAAGAGGAAAACGATTTAACATCGTTTTGTTTTTGGTTGGTGATGGTACACTAAGTGACATTCATTTAGCCTGCAGTTACAGCTTTACTTTAAATACTCAAATTCGTCCCTGTAGAAGATAATAACTGCACTAGTTGAAACAATGTGCATGTGACTGTGCATGTGCATATTCACAAGTTTAAAACTTTGTTGGAAACCACACTCAATGCATTGTTACTAACGAGTAGACTTTAATCAAACCAGAGGAATAGTATATATCAATCTACCGCAATACTTCACAATTTCAAAAACAAGCATTTCCACTAATGGCCGCAATGGCTATTAATTGGACACTCAATCCAACATTAGTGAGCTATGCTGAAATACAGGTCTTTATGAAGGCATCAAGTGAAACCCTAGCTGAGATGTAATACAAAGCCACTAATCACAGCCAGCCATATTATACCTGCTAGACAACAAGCAGGGCATAATAATGACTCACATGTGTTTAAAGGGGCTGCAAAGTGTCAATAAAAACATTGCTAGGCGAATGCTTTCCTCCCTAATGGACTTGAAAGGAGTGTTCGTGAGTCTAATCCTACTTGAAATGAGTGGTGTGAAGCGCTGTGTGTGTGGGGGCAGGTTTCGCTTTCCTTGTGGGCACAAAATTTTAGTGTGGGGATGTCCCAAAAAGTAGTATGGGGTTTTTCATAAAAAGGTCATTTAAGGGACTAAGTAATCTCTAAATGCCTGTTATAGTCAGTATTTTAGTGGCCAGAAATATTCTTGTGATTTCATATAACAAACGTTTTAAACACACCATCACATGATCTTATGTTGCATGATTGTTTCAGCAGGTAGAGTCCAGTTATCATATTGAACATTACATTAACATTAAATTGCCATCATTTACTCATCCTCATGTCATTCCAATCCTATATGATGTTTTTTTCTTCTTCTGTGGAACTTAAAAGAAGATATTTTGAATGTTTTTTTTTTTTCCTTTTCATACAATGGAAGTCAATGGGGCCTAATGCTGTTTTGGACCCCAATGACTTTCAAAAATATCCTTTTATCGAAATATCTTCTTTAGTGTTCCACAGACGAACAAACAACATGATGTTGGATAAATGTCTACATTTACATGCACTGTCATAATGCGATTATAATGAGATTTAAGCAATATTGCGATTAAACTTTACCTCATGTAAACACAATACTTCGATCAAATTGATGTGATTAAGCTCATAAAATCATAGCAACCATAATTGTAGTAAAAAGTGATGTATGCCGATTTTAATTGCAATAAACAGGCATGTAACACTTTAATCGCATCAATTGCGAAGTGGGCATGTGTAGTTTTGGGAAAAACTGAGTTCACATTGACAATGTAATATAATGTACTATATTAATAGACAAACATTGAAATTGAGACATTTTAGAAGCGTCACAGAAAAATGACTGCATACCAAATCATATACTGTCTGTGTGTGAGTTCATCATTTGTGCTATGCATTAGGGTATGGGATAATGGCGGTAAAAAATAACCACATTTCTTAGAAAATAATCAGAATAATGAAAATTGCATTTAAACAGGCGAGAAAAGGTTTGCTCGTGTCATAAACATCTTACTGAAATTATGTCCTTACTCTGATTATTGGAAATAATCACATTATTGTTGCACATTATGACAGAATCATTAATATCCCTTTAAAAATACCAAGAGTTATTTATTTACTGATGGCTAAAAACAGAGAATAACAAAAATTGCACAACCCAGATCATCAAAGTGACTGATATTGAGTATTTGTAGTACAGTTGCATTATAATGCAACTAATGTACATCAAATGCAACAAAGGCAAGTTGAAGTCTGTAAAAACACATAAGACTGTGTGTGGGTGGCGTGTTGTCGTGCCCATGTTGTCAGCAGCAGATGGGATTTGGGCATAATCTCATTCAGATTCTGCCCGCTCTTGTTAAGTGAACAAGCTTTGCTGATAAACATTGGTGACACGAGTACAGACGGTCGTCTCCTTGGCTGAAAGCGATGGCAGGAACCAGACCGTACACTCGGATGAACAGAAGAGCGAGCGAGTGAGCCAAAGAGAGCAGAGCTTGAGGAGAGGCGGAAGGGAGAGGATAAACTCCAGACGGGTTTCCTCCACTGTGAAGCCTGTTTGCTTTGATCTGGGCAGATTAATCCAGCACATGACCCCAAAGCCAAACAACTTACTGTGTTACTGTGTAACTCCCTGCAAACTGGCCTGTCATCATGTATTGGATGAAGCGACTTTTAATGAGGATCTTACAAGATCCTATCATGTAGTTTCTCTATATTAAAAGTAGGGTAGGTCAGAGAGGCTAGTCAGAGAGGCTAGCAATAGCGAGCTAGCTTTGAAAGTGTAAGATCCCACCCTCCTTTCAGAGCGTCTCCAAAGCCACACCTCCTCCACATGAATGCAAACAAAAGCGTCACAAGAGACAGCGTTAAACCACCTCATGTTCCAAATGAATGATAATTGTGATAAACATCACTGACCTTGATTTCAGTGTTTATAGTGTTGCAAGTGAAACCTATAAATTCGAGTCACAAACTGTTTTGAGTGTAACATCATGGGTTTCCATCTCTTCCAAATTACAGTAGTTATGGCGTGAACGCAGCATAAGTTTGGTGTTGCCCGGACCGAATGCAATGATTGGACAAACATTTTATGGTCCTACGCCTTCTGCAGACGATATATATATATATATATATATATATATATATATATATATATATATATATATATAAATACATTTAGACCATTTAACTTAGTGATTGCTATTAGGATGTGAAGACAGAAAAAACATTATGCTTTTCCGGAACAAATCACCTACCCAGCCTTTAATACCTGACGTGGCTTGTGCCGCACACATCGACGGCTCATAGCAGATGGTTGTGTGAGCTGCACACATGGGGGGATCTATTAGAGCAGTCACAAGATGTTTGCATCGGGGGAAACTTGCAAAACTGTGTGTGCTTTTGTTCTCAAAAACAGATTGTGCCACAGGGGCCCAGTTATGAGAGAAGGGACGTTTTCTCGCAAAGCTGTCAACTTCTTTAGCCTCAAACTCAACACACTTTTCTAAACAATTTGATTACCAAAATGGCCTGTTAAAGATTAAAGGCCTGTTCGCATCAATAACGATAACTATAATGATAACTATATTAGCATCCACACCAACGGACGATATTGTTGTTTATTCTAAGCACGCACTGCAGTTTTGTCATCTGCCACTTTAAATGCTCAAGCTCTTTAAAGCAGGATGGATTCTGACGGGCTGTCAATGTTTTTATCGTTCATCAACTGCAAAAAAAAGCGATTCCAATGATATTGTTTCTCTGTGGCGTTATTTTTATAGCTGTGGTGTGAACTGTGCTATTTAAAATATATGAAAATAAAAAACTGCTAATATATGAAATATGAAAAAACAAAGCAATACCTTATACCTACATTAAAAAAATAGCAAATAGCATCTTAAAATCAGTAAATGTATCTTGATTAAAGAATGGGTTTAACTTTATTTTGATGGTCCCTTTAACACATTCTGTTGACTATAAGTAACATTGTACCTACTACATGTCTACTAACTCTCATTAGGGTTAGGGTTAGTAGAGAATTAGTAGACTGGTAGGGTTAGGGTTAGAATAAGTTGACATGTAGTTGCAAAGTTACTTGTAGTCAGTAGAATGTCTGTTGGGGGAGCATCAAAATAAAGTGTTACCTTTAGGTAAAGAAAAAAGACAAACAAAGGGATTTTTTTGCAAAGCTGTCAACTCCTTCAGACTCAAACTCAACAACACACTTTTCTGAACAGTTTGAATTTACCCAAATGGGCTATTAAAGGTTAAGAGTGTAATATCTGCACTTTTATTTATGCCACATCTCTCTGCGAACTAGGACTGGAGAACGTCATTACGATTGAACAAATTACACTTCACCTTTAAGCAATTTGTGATATTTTCCGTCAGAGTAAGCGTAACTTTCCCCTGTGCCTGAACACAGACATCGTTGAAGCTAAAGATTACACCTCGGACAGCTGACTCAGGATCTCAAGCTTACCACATCACTGAACAGCCGTTGGGAACACTCCCAAAGACATGAAGACACTCTCTATCGCAATAATCTTTCAGTTTTCAGCCCATGACATACCAAGGTGAAACTTAAGGGTGCACTTACATTTTTTGTTTGTGTCAGTACCCGATGTGACAGTAGTTTTTGGTTATAAAAAAAAAGTGCAATTCAAGTGGACAAAAATGATTTAGTGCACCTTTACAAACAACAACTCAGACTTCCCTCATTTATAACAGAGCACAGCGAGTATCTGTGACAAGGATTTTATAATAGAATCTCATTTTGAACTCTGGCTCGCCCTGTAAAAGTCACTTTAATAAAGTACAGTGAAAAACAGAGGAATATGATAGAGAGAGAAAGAGAGGAACGAGATTCTTAAATAGAGGACAAAGCCAGGAGCACAGGCCTGAAAATGGAGCAGGCAATTAAGGGCTTCATGGCCTCAATGTTTCCTCTCTCTCTTTTTTTATCTCCCCTCTGCCTTTCCTTTCTCTCCTCTCGAGTCACCTCACCTGTGTGTGTTGTAGATTGTGGCTCTGAGAGTTTTCTAACAGTAGCATCATGTACACAGTTCCTGGCGCACACGCACCTGTTGAGTGATCACATGACCTCCTGTGGCCTCTGGGAGCTCCACATATTGAATAATTCAGTTCAGAGAACAACGCTGGAGGTGTTCACACACACAGATGAAACACAACACTGAATTCTCATGTCCCTAATGGCTACTAGGCAGAGTGGATGAGTCTATTTCTACATATTCATACTGTGCACGGGTGATAATATTGTCAATAGTGGTGCTTGTTAAAATTAGCATACCTGTTACTAATTTGAACAAATTCTTAACTCCAAGTATAAAACTTCAGTGCATAATTGGTAATAGATACATCTCATCGTCATACTTATATGAAAAAGTAAAACAGTACTTATATAATACTTAGAAGGAGGTGGGCTTTTTTATTTTATGCCAATAAGCTTTAACAGAACACTTACTAAACTTACAATACACAAGCCACCTCCATAACAGATAATGTGAGTGTTTGCTATATTTATGCACTTGGCCCCCAAAATGTACATCTCATGAAGAAACAGAATGGCTTACACAAGGTTTAAAAGTACGGGTTGCGAGATCAGGAAATGATCTAGCAGTTACATACACAAACAGAGAGCAAGAAAGAGAAAAAGAAAGTGAAGTCAATCTTGTGTGGTCATTCAGGGTCAAACAAGCTTGAACTGAATGATTCATGTGCATGCAGGCTAACGGAAACCATCATGTCACTTTATGCATCAAACAAACACCTTTTAATTAGTTTTTTTCAATACAAGCCATAAAAGCCAACCAAAATACCATCAGGACCGAAAAAACACTGTTTCTGCAGTGCATTCTGACTCTCTGCTTTTACATCATTATTGAATAATAATGAAAACATGATCAGAACATTATTGCTCCTCTCTTGTGTAGCTACGTTTATGCTTGGGAAATGATGGTAGCTGTGTTTTGGAATAAAACCAGTCTGACCACCTTAAACTGGCCTCTGTTGCTGTTTTAAGATGGTCTACCAACTAATGATCATATTGGAGTATTTTAAGTTGGATTTAGCAGGGTTGTTTGTTATTTATTTCCTACTAGTTTTTTGCTCACCAAGAAAACAAAAGGAAACTACATAAGCATTTACGGCATTAGTTATCTGTTACACACACAAACAGAGAGTGAGAAAGCTATAAAAAGAAAGTTAAGTCAGTCTTGTGTGGTCATTCAGGGGCAAACAAGCTAGAACTGAATGATTCATGGGCCTCCAAGTGTGAGATGGTCGAGAGAGGATGTGAAATAGCCGAGGTCTCGGAGCAGAAACCGCTTCGTTTCTAAAAACATACGGTTTCAGAAAGCTGCCCCTGCAGAGCCCAACTGTTGAATTTGACACATCCGTCAAGAATATGGGCAGAAATACCCTCCGCACTGCCGGAAACGTCAACACAGCTGTCGTTCTTCAGGAAAAGCCCTGGATAAAGTGAACTAACAGGGTTATAAGTATGCTGCGGCTTTTCTTTGCCATTTTAGACCTCAATCAATAATTCATATTTCAAAAAGAAAAAAATAATACTAAACTGTGAACACAGTAAAGATCAGGCATGCTGTGTACTGGTTTATAATGGCCAGTTGGATGTCTGTGGGTGGATAAATAAAATCTGCGTGTGCCTGAGCGTGGGCGAAGAGAACCGTACGACGCCAGCAGCGTTTTTTATATGAGGGGAAATGAAGATCGGTGAGACCCTCTTAATGGTGTGCTTGAACGGGCCAGTCAGAGTTGCCATGACTCCTGTCTCTTGGGTTGCTATGACGGCAGCGTCTTCACATAGAGCTCAGATCCACCTAATCATAGATTTAATAGATGTGTGCTCGCAGACAGAGCTCTTCTATTACAAAACACTTCTCCAACTGAACAATTATGGTCATAGTTTATTTTACCTTAATGTATTTTTTTTGATACTGTAATTATATTAACATGCAATATGTGTAACAATAGTGTAAAGTATCACCATGATCGTTAAAGGGGTAAACCACCGCTGGCAATAAAACATGGCAGCCTATGCAGTAGAAAGGCAAAATATAATGTTCAAATCAGTGCTACCTGACCAGAGAAAATGGATAAAAAAGCTGTTGTCTTCCCTTTTGCCAAATAGGTAGGAAAACTTCAACACCCATAATGCACTGGGTATGTTGGAGCTCAAGGCCACTCCCTGTCTGCTCCTATTGAATAGGTTTGATCAGAGTCAAATACCGCCTGCTTGAGTATAAAATACTTCTTGGCAAACTTTTAGTCACAATGGTGTCAACTTGTTCCAGGATGCAAGAATTGTAAAAGTAAATGTTTAGCAGTAATGAGTTTCTCAGTTTCCAGTTAAGGAAAACTGTTCTTTTAACAACCCTCTGTCAATCCGACTGTCCATGGGCGGGGATACAAAAATGCAGAAGTACAATCTGTAGTTTTCATGAAAGACAAAATAATGTGCTTTGTGTCATCCGCCGAACTTTTCTTTGACGAATAAATGGGAATTTCTCTGACCAGGTCACACGGAGAAAGAGTAAACATCGGCGAACTTACACCTTAGGTAAACGAGCATTATGAAATTTGGACACAATCTATTCATTAAGGACTGTCTCCCTCCAGTGCTATAATCCAACCTGGTTAATCCGACTCTCCTCTGGTTAGCACACAGAGATTAAATTACTGCAGTCAAAGCAACTGGGGCGACCCGCCACAGCACGTATAAACACTATACAGGTCTGTGAGGATGCACCTATTAAGACATGGTAGATGCACGTAGGTTCATCTTTATAGGTTCAGAAGGAACTGAATATCAGCTAACCATCAACCTGAGAGTAAATCACTATTGTGTGATGGATGAAAACATGCATGCATGGCGATGCAAGTGGCTGCAGACTGCAAAACAGCCCCACTGTTTATCATCAAACACACGTGCATGACCACAACCGATGCAAAAGCAAAGCATGCAGGCTAACAGAAACCATCATGTCCTTTATGCATCAAACAAACACCTATTTAAAAAATAGCTCCATCAAAATACCTTCGAGATGCAAAAAAACAAACAAAAAAAACACACTATTTCTGCAGTGCATTCTGGACTCTCTGCTTTTATATAAGGAGTGAATCATAATGAAACCATGATCAGAACATTATTGCTTCTCTCTTGTGTATCTACAACAAAACGTTTATGCTTGGAAAATCCAGTTTAAGATGGTAGCTGTGTGTCTAGCTGGTCCAAAACCAGTCTGACCACCTTAAACTGGCCTTTGTTGCTGATCCAAGATGGTCTACCAACTAATGATCATATTGGACCATTTTAGGAAGGATTTTCCAGCAGGGTTGTTTGTTATTGTATGTAATTTAGTTTTTTGCTTACCACGAAAATAAGAGGAAACCACATGAGCATTTACGGCATTAGTTCTCCATTACACAATTTGCTGTGGTAAGACTGTAAAAATGTTCAGAATCATTCTAATATAACATCTTTGGGTCAATGCATTTAACTTGACACAATAATTTCGGCTCACTTATACTTGACTATGAGTTTAAATCGATTCTCTTTGTCCATAATTAAATTCAAAATGGTCAACAAAAGTGCAATGAACTTTGGCACCACTTTGATTTGACTTAAAAACGGGCAGTATTAAAACGTGTTAGTGTAGTGTTATTGTATTAGCCACCACTGTAATAAAAAAATAAATAAACAAAAAGTCCTGACGCTGTTTGAAAGTGGTCACACATTCATATCTTGGTTTTACAGTAGTCGTAGTGCTGAAACCAGCATCTTAAACGAGCCTAGTATGTTTTAATTGGTTTCAGATGGTCTCCTATGCTGGCATTGACCTCTGCAAAACCAGCAAACGAGAGCGAACTAAGACTTTGGTGAAGCGTAAAGCGGTAATAATAACGGCATCAACTACTGTGTTTAGGGGAAACTGTGGTTACCATGGTGACTTTTCATAAGTGGGTTCTGTTACAGTCGCATGCCAAAGCCAAAACAAAGTTACTCACGTCCCGAGCACCTCTTTGAATTCAAACATCTCCTTGATATCATCGACCTGCTTCTTCCACGAGCAATCCCCGCCGGCCTCTCCGTTCTCCCGAGCCATTGCGTAAAAAAAAAATCGGGGAGGACCGTAGATGGAGAAGTGAGCGCTGGAGATCCCCGGAGATTTTCCCCGCTTTCCCACGCTGCACTTCCTGCTCTTCCTTCTCTCGCCTTCCCCGGTTGTACTGTTACTAAATAACCCCGGTGAGGATCTCCCGAATGCGCTCGTCTCCCTGAAGCAGCTTAAACGGTTTGACGTAAATAGTTCAGAGAGGCGCGTGCGTGCGTGTTTCGCCTTTGCGGTGTCTTAACGGCACCGGTGCGGGTTTATTCCGCCCCGCGTGGCTGCTGAATGTTGATCCCGCGCGGAATGATGCGCTGCATCCGTTGTTATGGCAATGAGAAGAGAGAGAGAGTGAGTGAATGAGGAGGAGGAAGATGCTGTGCTCCTCAGCGCGCGACCTGACAAAGAGCAAATGCATGAGAAATATGGCATGCCGATTTAACATTCAGCTAATAAGCATCTTTTTTTGTTGTTGTTATTATGAGCAATTTAACAAGTAATTTTAAAAATGTAAATAATTAAATAGTTAGTTCACCCAAAAATGAAAATTATGTCATTAATTACTCACCCTCATGCAGTTTCAAACCCGTAAGACCTTCGTTTATCTTTTGAACACAAATGAAGATCTTTTTGATGAAATCTGAGAGCTCTCTGACCCCTCCATAGACAGCAATGAAATAACACTTTCAAGGCACAGAAAGGTAGTAAAGACATCGTTAAAATGTGACTACAGTGGTTCAACCTTAATTTTATGAAGTGACGAGAATACTTTTTGGGGGCAAAAAAACAAACAAAATAATGACTTTATTCAACAATTTCTTCTAGCCTGTGTCAGACTCTTGCTGTTGACGCAGTGTAAAAAGGGCAGCGCTTCCTAGTTCTACGGCAGAACGACTCGTGCGCCTGCGTCGTGGCGCTCACGTGAACAGCGTCAGCCAATGGTATGCCAGCATTCTAGAAGAGCTGCACTGTTTACACTACGTCAACAGCATAAGAGTCTGACACAGGCTAGAAGAAATTGTTGAATAAAGTCGTTATTTTTGTTAGTTTTTTGCACACAAAAAGTATTCTTGTTGTTTCATAAAATTAAGGTTGATCCACTGGAGTCACATGGACGATTTGAACGATGTCTTTACTACCTTTCTGGGTCTTGAAAGTGTTAATTACATTGCTGTCTATGGAGGGGTCAGAGGGGTCGGATTTAATCAAAAAGATCTTATTTTGTGTTCCGAAGATGAATAAAGGTCTTACGAGTTTGGAATGACATGAGGGTGAGTAATTAATGACTAGAAATTAATTTCTGGGTAAACTAACCCTTTAATTGTTACTGGTAAAGAATTTCAACCAGTAGGCCTATTCCAATTGCTACTAGTACTTAATACTATTTACTAGTACTGATTCATTAGATACCAGTACTTTAGCTATTAACTATTTATTTAGTTACTGATATCTATTCTGGCTTTTCTAATTTCTAACTAGACAATAGTATCAATCTGAATTTTTACTAGTACCCTTTTTTATCTCACTAGTAATTACTGTTTTTTCCTTATTTTAATTATTGGCTTATCTAAGTAATAGCTTGTCAGAATGACTTTAGTTTAATCAAAAATCTTACTAGTAAAACAAAAATATTACTTGTAATAAGTGGATAACACTATTGTTTAATAGCTATACTGTCTATTCAATTCGTACTAGGAAAATGGAATAGATACTACTATTGCAAAACGAGTAACTAAATAAGTATTAGACCTAATTAACAATTACTAGTAAAACTGGAACAGGTATCAGCAATAAATGGATTACATACTAGTAAGCAGTGATAGGAAGTTTGGTACTTTTCCACTAACCGGTTCTTTTGGACAGTTTGTTTTAATAAACCGGTTAAAAAAACCGGTTCACCGGTTTTTTTACGCTCAAACGTAATGACGTCATTCGCGATGATGTAAAAACACTTTACACATTCAAATATATAAAGTCAGTAATCATGACATCATTCAGATAAAACATCATCATAATCTGATGTTTATTACAATTAAATTTTGCATCTAAAGCATCTAAACAAGGATGTTTTACAGTTAAGTTAATAAATCAGTCTTCATCAGCACAGAAACCATGATCCACTTACTATGCATAATCCATTACGATTTATTTGTAATTAAATAAATATGTTTTTACACACGCTCATTGCATCAGTTGTCCTAGTTTGGATTCGCAAACCAGACATCACTACTAGTAAGAGTATAATTTATGTGAGAACCACAAATCCCAAAAGAATAAAATGGCAAAAAAAAAATATATATTTTTTTATTAACATTAACAATGGAATAGTTGTGATAATTACTAGTCGCAAAGGAGTAAATACTAGTATGTAATTAAAAAGGCCTGATTTAAACATTGTGTATTGTGGAAAGAACTAGCCACTATTAAAATAAATAATAGTATCTAATGAAAATGACATTTTCTATTGGATTACTTCTTAGTATTTACAAACATGTTCTATTAACATAAAAAATTGTTTAATGGAATAAATGTCAAAATGGCTTGCCATATGAGAGAGGAGAGGAGAGGAGGAGGAGAGATCCTGTGCCTGTGTGGATTGTTCGCATTGCACCAAAAGCATGCTGAAGTCCAACTAAAAAAAAGCATGTATCCGTTTAGATCAATTATTTTAATAATCTTTAAATTCTCAGTATGCCCTGGAGGAAATAAAACAGTAGCCACGTTAATATAGATGCATTTTGGCACATGCACACATGCCAGATGATGATATTAATCACTGTTAATATTACAGCATTTTAAAGCAACACTTAAAGTTAATGTTAGGCAAAATACTTAAGGCAAAGTCAAGGTAAAACAACACTTTGGCTACATCTGGTGGCACCTATTAGCAGGCTGATGATGATAATAATCCACAAACCAGCGTCAGAGTTCTACATATGCCTGTGTTTAACAATGAAAAGTTAAGATTTAAAAGTACAGGAAATGCTTGAAATGTATTTATTGCTATTATTTAACACATCAGGACTTAAAATAATATTTACCTTGAGGTCGGTGGGCTTCTCATAGCAAGTTGCCAAGTGACTTTCAGATAAAGATGGTGAGAGGATGCCAGAGCTTTTTCAAGTCACTTGAAAAATGTATTTACAGTGACAACCTTTTCAATATTTTTCACAAAACGTAGGCTCTCTCACTTACTGCCCCTCCCTCCAGGAGCTCAAATGTCTATATTACTCACAATACAACAATATTTAAGGGTTAAAAAGCATGTTTGAGACCAGGCCTTAAAATTAGCACGGAGGAATGCTTGACACATGTCTGCTGTGGATGTCAGATTGGCTGCACACTGTCCACTTGTGTCAGTACAGTTGGCGGTGGGTGGGTGGGTGGGTGGGTGGGTGTGTGAGTGTGTGTGTGTGTATGTGTGTCAGTCAGTTAGCTTCTCTGCTGTAGTCTACCGCTCATGAGTATTCCAGCTGCAAACCACTGCAGTTTCTCAGCTCTGGAAAATCTGTCCCCCCTTTGCATTCTGTCTCTCTCTTGTCCTCCTCCTCTCTTTAGCTCTGAGTCAGCAAATCTAAGCAGTTTGATCTGACAGTCAACACCAACCCCGACTCAGCTTGTCCCTCCCTGCTCCATATAAAAAAGCAATTGTAAATCATCCAAAATGAATGCCATGGTCACTAGATTTTATACAGGTGTTACTATAATGATTTTGTAAATGGTGATCAGCAACCAAATATTGATAATGTGGAAGTTACTGCCATTTGCATGTGTCCTACCTAGAATTAATTTGTCTGGACAACTAAAAATCTTTAAAGTAATTTTTCTCAGTTCCACACTCTAGTGAGTTAAGGTCTTTTGCCTTTGTAGGGCAGAATTGCTCATTGTTAAATTATTTTTGTTCATAATACAGTAGTGGCCTAATATAGTAGTAGATTCAACCAAAATATGATTAAAATAAGAGGGAAGAACAATACACTAAACTTGGCTATGGTATTTATCTGACACAATTATTAGGTTTACTTACTGGTTACTGGTTTTATTTTACTATGCAAATAAAAATGCATAGAAACCAGGAAAAAACATACATAATCAGTTATTAATATTTTGTTGGCACCTTGTTTTTGCATGTGTTCATAATTTCTTTGTATTACAGCCTGGCCCACACAAAAAAATGTCTGCATAATTTGGCATGTTTTATTGCGTTATCACAAATAAAACAACTGAATTAAAGCATGATTATGCAATATGCTTACAAAATCTCTAACAAATTTTAATAATACTTGAATAAAGGGAGAATTTTCCTAGCCTGGTCATCACTTTTGGCCACTACTGTAGATGCACTAATGTTAAAATTAATTAGTATGTATAAATTAACATTTTATTTACACGCTACAACAGTTTTGTTTTTTGCAATTTTGTGCATGTAAGCTAATTGCTAACGTATAGAACCTTTTTGTAAAGTGTTAAAAAATACTGTGCATATGATATTGCATTCCAATCATACATGTCTTTTCAATTCATTTTTCAGTCGCTTATGATTACTAGATAAGGATTTAATAATTATTTTATGAGATTGCAATAACACAAAACAATTTCTAGCTGATTAAATATTTCAGAGCTAAGCAGAAAACAGCTAAATGTCTTTGCACTACACAAATGTTAATGCCACTGGAAGATTGTATTAATGATTTTTCAAGGCATGGAAATTACATTTCTGGATATTTCCATGGAAACCCTGATAAGATGAATTTTGTACTTAAAGTAAGATTTAAGAGAAGTTTTGGCAACACTATTTTACAGTGCCCTAATTACATATGTTGCATGTACTTACTGTAGTCATAACAGTAAAGTATACATAATAACATGCAACTAACCCTAAAACAAACAATTACAGCTTATTCCTGCACACAAAGTTATTTGGTATTTGGCGCCCCCACGTGGATGCTGAAAAATCTGTCTAGAAAAAAAGAGTTTGGTCTCATTATGGAGATTAATTTGTCAATTTTAATTAACACAGAAACTGTTTTTCAATTATTATACATGTTTTATTACTTCATAACACAGTTTTAAAACGATTGCACTTTAAATTTGTAATGTGTGCGAGCACTATTGCAAATAGAAAGCATAAAAATGTCTTCTGTGATACAGAAACGTGTATAAGCCTGTTAAGCATTTGACAGAGACTTCCTAAGTCAGGACCCATCCCGTTATATACAGTAATGAGACCTTCCTACAAAGTTTGGTACTTCAATTTAATATTAACCCTGAAGTAGCCAATCAAAATCTTCCAATCCTATTCAAGCAGAGTTGGAAGTAAACTGCAGAAAGGCAGCACTGATACCCAACACCTCCTGTTGACTACTGAGGCCCCTCCCCTTCTGTATCAGACTCCTCCTCTTCCTCCTGCTGACCCCTCTTCTGTAATTACAGAGGAAGGAAAGAAATACAAGTGTAAAATCAGACACATTGGCCATGTTCACAAAAATTATATTTTGAGGTCTGAATATTTAAAGTGCCCCTTTTACGCAATTTTCATTGTTTACATGCATTCAAGGTCAAAAAACATTTACATTTTCTTATAATATACACGCCATCACCCTCTTTTCTCACAGTGACTGAAATGGTTTGATAAAGGATTGCGTCTCACTATACTCTTCCTTTTTTGAGAGTCTGCTCTGAGTGGTCAGATGGCCCAGTCTGTTGTGATTGGTCGACCACTTACAGCACTTGTCAGAAACAAAATGCCCATTACCATATCTGAATTGGGTCGAGCAGGCAGCAAGACTGGAATTACTGACAACTCATTTCAGGCAGTTCAGAATCGGTTCTTTCTTTTGAAAGACAATAACTCTTCCAAAGAAATAAATTACACACTGCATGAAAGGAAATATTATAAAAAAGCATAATGGGGGCACTTTAAGTGAGTCACTTCGGTTACTGAATATGGTTGATATTCTTAAGGACCGTTCACACTAAGAAAGATAACTATAAAGATAACTATATTAGTGTCCACACCAACGGACGATATCATTCTGTTTATTTTAAGTGCGTGCTTGTCTGTCACTTTAAATGCTCCAGCTCGTTATAGCAGGATGGATTCTGATTGGCTGTCAATGTTTTTATCGTTTATCAGCTGGAAAAAAACGTTCTGAAAGTGATTTCAACAATATTTTTTCTCGCTGTGGTGTGAACTCTGCTATTATTTAATACTGAGAACGATTTTTAGAACTATATCTTTATCGCTATCTTTATAGTTATCGTTCTTGGTGTGAACGGGCCTTTATTCATAACAGAAGTATGTGTGAATATCTATACTTAGCGACATGACTGATGACCACATTCTGCTTCATAAATGAAGCCAGTGTTATTTCCCTCTCTTTTTCTACAGAGGTCCTTGTTTTTTTTTCTTATCTCACTCACCAGCTTAAGAAAGTCAATGAGTTTATACGCATCTTCCCCTGTGGTCAGGTCCAGGAAGTCTCGTGGGATTCTGTAGGACAGACACGGGCTGGGCTGCACCGTGACCTCACTGGTGGTGTATCGAAATGCAGGTCCGTCCTAATAAAATACGGTATGCATGCCATTAATGCAGCACATTTGCCTTTTAAAATATTGGCTGTGAAATACATTTCAACAGGGTCAAGTATAAACTACCTGCTGCGTTGTGTCCTCTTGAGTCTGATTGGCTGAGAGATTTTGGCCAGATGTTAGCTCCTCCCATGTGAAAAGCAAAGAGTCTGTGACATCACCAAATGGGTTGAAGTCAATCAGCCACACACGTCCCTTTAGAAAAACAAACTTTTTTTATATGAATGCACTTATTTAAGGTTCATGCAATTATTTTCATACTTGAATCATTAAAGAGTCCATATTATGCCTTTACAAACTCTTGATTTTGTTTGAGGTCTACTAGAATGTTTTTTCATGCTTGAATGTTCAAAAAAACTTTCTTTCACACACACTATATTGCCAAAGGTATTGGGACACCCCTCCAAATCATTGTATTCAGGTGTTCCAATCACTTCCATGGCCACAGGTGTATAAAATCAAGCACCTATGCAGACGCTTCTACAAACATTTGTGAAAGAATGGGTCGCTCTCAGGAGCTCAGTGAATTCAAGCGTGGTACCGTGATGGGTTACCACCTGTGCAATAAGTCCATTCGTGAAATTTCCTCACAACTAAATATTCCACGGTCAACTGTTAGTGGTATCATAACAAAGTGGAAGCAATTGGGAACAACAGCAACTCAGCCATGAAGTGGTAGGCCACGTAAAATCACAGAGCGGGGTCAGCGCATGCTGAGGCGCACAGTGTGCAGAAGTCGCCAACTTTCTGCAGAGTCAATAGCTACAGACCTCCAAACTTTGTGTGGCCTTCAGATTAGCTCAAGAACAGTGCATAGAGAGCTTCATGGAATGGTTTTCCATGGCCGAGCAGCTGCATCTAAGCCTTACATCACCAAGTGCAATGCAAAGCGTCGGATGCAGTGGTGTAAAGCACGCCGCCACTGGACTCTAGAGCAGTGGAGGCGTGTTCTCTGGAGTGACCAATCACGCTTCTGGCAATCCGATGGACGAGTCTGTGCCAACATCAGTGCCTGACCTCACAAATGCGCTTCTAGAAGAATGGTCAAAAATAATAAACACACTCCTAAACCTTGTGGAAAGCCTTCCCAGAAGAGTTGAAGTTGTTATAGCTGCAAAGGGTGGGCCAACTCCATATTAAACCCTACAGATTAAGAATGGGAGGTCATTAAAGTTTCATGTGCATGTAAAGGCAGATGTCCCAAAACTTTTGGAAATATAGTGTATTTGACATGGTTGCAGCAGCTCCCTTCCCAGTCTGTCAGTAACGTTCTTAGTTCCTGTCTTTATGAAACTCCTCCTTCCGAAAAGTGCTCTGATTGGTCAGCTGTACCAGTGTGTTGTGATTGGGAAAGAGCATGTTTGTGAAATGTCACATCCATTACCATAACCGAGAGTTTCAACACATTAACGTTGCAACTCAACCAGGCCCTGCCCCTTTTATTTTATGTATGCCATGGGCAGGAATTATTTAAATTAGGAATATTGTGACATGTTTGTTCCCAGAAGAAAACTCAAGACTACAATGGAGGCGTTTCAGGGAGTTCAGAAAGAGTGTGCACTGATATAGAGAATAAATGATATAGAGAGTGACTTTATGCTTTGTAAATTTGCAGATGTTTTTCATGCTCAAACAGCAACATTACACAGTAAGGAAAAATGAAAATGTAAAAAAAGCATAATAGGTCCTCTTTAACACTAAACTTCGGACTAAAATCATTCACTGCTATACAGTAAATTACACATTGAAATGTAAAATTTGCATTCATAAAAACCTTACTGAGCTGTCTCTGTAAACATCCAGGACAACTGGGAAAAAAGAGAATATTGTTAATGAACATATGTAACTTAAAAAAAAAAAAAGTAAAAAAGTGTCTCCTCTACACTGATACACTTACAGTCCTCATCTGGGAACTGGTATTGGATGTAGTCTCTGAAGAATCCCAGTATAGATGAGGAGATGCTGGCCTCTTGTTTGGCGATGTGGTGGTAATGTTGTGTGTAATCTCTCTGACAGATCGCTAAAAAACAAACCTGATTTTAATGAAGATTTTCACATACTACATTATACAATACATTCAATTAAAAGCATTACATTTAAAACAGAATATTCACACATTAGCTTAATAAATGCAAAATGTTCATACCAATTAGTTTATTCTCTTTCACAAAGCAACGGAATTCTCCTCCTGGAATGAGCTCGCTCCATTTTCTCAACACCAACTGCACAAAATGAGTCACACAGAGATAATAATATTTATTATTTAATTATATTTATTTATTTAAGAGATATTTAAGGGTTATTCATTGGGTTTCATTACAGTATAATATATAATATAATATAATTTTGGGGTTGGTAAGAAGTCGCTTATGTATTTATTTGAAAAAATACAGTAAAAACCGTAATATTGTGAAATATTATTAAACATTTAATATTTTAATATAAATTAAAATATTATTTATTTCTGTGATTTATAACTGAAATTTCAGCATCATTACTCCAGTCTTCAGAGTCACATGATCCTTCAGAAATCATTCTAATATGATGATTTGCTGCTCAAGAAACATTTCTTATTATCAACAATGTTGAAAATAGTTGTGCTGCTTAATATTTTTGTGGAAACCATGATACATTTTTTCAGGATTCTTTGATGAATAGAAATTGTAAAAGAACAGTATTAGTTTTAAATATTTAGTAACATTATAAATGTCTTTACTGTCACTTTTGATCAGTTTAACGTTTCCTTGCTGAGGCATTGACTCCTATAAAAAACTTACTGCCCCCAAACTTTTAAATTATAATATAATATATACAATAATTAGGGCTGTCAAATGGTTAAACGCGATTAATCGCATCCAAAATAAACAATTGTGTTTACATAATATATGTGTGTGTACTGTGTATATTTATTATGTATATTTGAATACACACACATTCATGTAAATATTTAAAAAATATTTGCATGTATATACTGTATATATTTATAAATATGTTATATATAAATATATTTTTTTCTTAAATATATACATATACACAGTACACACACACATATTATGTAAACACAAACTTTTATTTTGGATGCGAATAATCGTTTGACAGCACTAAATTAATATAATATAATATAATGGTGTGCTATGGGAAAAATTTTTTGAAAAAAGTGTATTGCTTTATTGTGTTTTCTGTACCTCGTAGTTTATGGTTGGGTCTGGAGAATCATCACTACAATGGAGGAATCTACCAAAGAAGGTATACAATTATTATTTCAAACAACCAGCTTTCTTGAATTTCTTGAGAAGAAAAATCAAATAACACGGAGCTTTATGGGAACCGGGAATATCCTGTGAAAGACACTTACGGCTGTGTGAGGTCATGCGTGATGAAATCTGAACTTTTGAAGAGGAGGAAGATGTCGCTTAGACTCTGACACTGCAAGGAACTGTTCAGAGCAATCCAGTTAGCGTCCTGAGAGGAAGAGAAAAAGATGAAGGGTATTGCGAGTATTATATATTCATGTGTATGGAATGTAATTGGGAGTAAAATCCTCTCACCCGAGGGGCGCTCCAGTTCAGTTTTGGAAAGACACATCCGCCCAGAACATTTATTGCCTCTTGTACCTTTACATTGAACTCTGGGAATTCTGGGGCCTGTGGAAGATACACACAATTTAGTACCTGCACAAATATATCAGATCAGCTGAGCTTTGATTGGCTGAGAGGAATGAGACGCACCGTAACTGTTGTTGTAGTTCCATCGTCAGTCCACTGGAAAACAAAAGCACGAGATCATGACACTGGTTGAGTTGTATAAGAGATATCTAAAATGTACTTGTATTTCACACAGCCACACACATACCTGAATGTCCTCCTCATTTGAGTCACTGTTGTTGGCCTGTGCTTGCAAATTGTTGTTCTCACTAAAAAGGGAGACAATGAGACATCCTATAAACAGGCAAGAACAGAAACTGCTGCAATTGTTTGTTCTATACCAAGCCATTGCCCAAATCTCACCTGCCAGAAACCACAAGTGTCCCGTCATCTAATAAGTAATCGATTACATTTTGAGGTATAGGTAAAATCAAGCTGGAAAAGAGAAAATAACCAGCACTAAATACTTGATTTTACACATTAACAAAAACATTAGTATTTTGATACCTTATACACATTAACAAAAACATTAGTATATAAACTTAAAGATCCATTATTATTTTAAGCTTCGTTATAGTACGTAATTTACACACAGACACACACACAGAGAGAGAGAGACTACAGTATAGTATAGTAATGGAATCTACTATATTTTGATAATGATATACACTCACCTAAAGGATTATTAGGAACACCTGTTCAATTTCTCATTAATGCAATTATCTAATCAACCAATCACATGGCAGTTGCATCAATGCATTTAGGGGTGTGGTGCTAGTCAAGACAATCTCCTGAACTCCAAACTGAATGTCAGAATGGGAAAGAAAGGTGATTTAAGCAATTTTGAGCGTGGCATGGTTGTTGGTGCCAGACGGGCCGGTCTGAGTATTTCACAATCTGCTCAGTTACTGGGATTTTCACGCACAACCATTTCTAGAGTTTACAAAGAATGGTGTGAAAAGGGAAAAACATCCAGTATGCGGCAGTCCTGTGGGCGAAAATGCCTTGTTGATACTAGAGGTCAGAGGAGAATGGGCCGACTGATTCAAGCTGATAGAAGAGCAACTTTGACTGAAATAACCACTCGTTACAACCGAGGTATGCAGCAAAGCATTTGTGAAGCCACAACACGCACAACCTTGAGGCGGATGGGCTACAACAGCAGAAGACCCCACCGGGTACCACTCACCTCCACTACAAATAGGAAAAAGAGGCTACAATTTGCACGAGCACACCAAAATTGGACAGTTGAAGACTGGAAAAATGTTGCCTGGTCTGATGAGTCTCGATTTCTGTTGAGACATTCAGATGGTAGAGTCAGAATTTGGCGTAAACAGAATGAGAACATGGATCCATCATGCCTTGTTACCACTGTGCAGGCTGGTGGTGGTGGTGTAATGGTGTGGGGGATGTTTTCTTGGCACACTTTAGGCCCCTTAGTGCCAATTGGGCATCGTTTAAATGCCACGGCCTACCTGAGCATTGTTTCTGACCATGTCCATCCCTTTATGACCACCATGTACCCATCCTCTGATGGCTACTTCCAGCAGGATAATGCACCATGTCACAAAGCTCGAATAATTTCAAATTGGTTTCTTGAACATGACAATGAGTTCACTGTACTAAAATGGCCCCCACAGTCACCAGATCTCAACCCAATACAGCATCTTTGGGATGTGGTGGAACGGGAGCTTCGTGCCCTGGATGTGCATCCCACAAATCTCCATCAACTGCAAGATGCTATCCTATCAATATGGGCCAACATTTCTAAAGAATGCTTTCAGCACCTTGTTGAATCAATGCCACGTAGAATTAAGGCAGTTCTGAAGGCGAAAGGGGGTCAAACACAGTATTAGTATGGTGTTCCTAATAATCCTTTAGGTGAGTGTATATTCATATTCAAATACAAAAAACATGACAGTACTAATATGCATATCCAAAAATATCGTTCAAAAACATGGTAAATGTCCATGTCATGGCTGCATCATTACCATCATTTGCTATGGTACTTTTTACCACAACGCACGGGACTCTTTCTGAGTTTCTCGATGAGCGCCGACCATTATATATTATTACCACACTGTGCAAATAACTCCCTTACCTCTTAATAGTGTGTTTCCTGAATAAAGGATACCAAACAGAAAACTGACAGTTTACAATCTGCTCCTTCTTCATGCTGCCTGAAACTACACTGGTAATCTGCGCAACCGCAAAAACATTCCGGTGTAACGATAGTACTAGTAACTGCAGTTCCGAATTATAACTGTGCTTTATTTTGTAACGTTTTTGTGTTTTTAATACTTTAAATGAAGTTTTATGTTCACTTATAATTTGTTCTTCTTGAATATTAGTGGCCAGGTTGACAATATATGTATACAACAAGAACATGATGCAATGTACAAGAGGAGGAACTGTTTAGCTGCACACAAGTAGGCAGATGTTCATTGAACACGTGACCGCATGAAAGCAAACTAACTAAATAACATCATCACTTTCTCGGGTTAGATCACTGTGATTTATTTGACACACTTTCGGATTTGTCTGGTACGTACCCCGCTAATTCAAACGACTTAGACAGATCTCTCGTTACCTTTTTGTGTATTAACTAGTTGAAATAGACAGTGTGGTCATTATGACAACATCATGCGCCCTGTAACTTCATTTCTGTTGCACGTGCAGTTACTGTAGCTGGTCCAGTGCTTAGAAAGACATCACTGATCGCATGCACAAGATGAGCTCTCCAAAGAAAGCCACTACTGAACCTCATGTAATCAACGAGGAGGTAAGAGTCTTTTCTTAAATGCATAGTAATATAAACATGTTACATTTTGTCATCATGTAAACACCCACATATTGTTACAAAGTGCTCTTTAACACTAAAATATGTGCTCTTGTTAGCTGATAGCAACTGGAAATTGGGTGAAGCTTGAGAAGACCACATATGTTGATCCCTCTGGAAGCACCAGGTATTGATCTGTATGTGAATGATGTGTGACCTCTGGACTGAGTGGAGTGGACATGATAATGCTCTCACTCATTACTTCCAGTCAGATAGGCTGGTACAGTAGGTAGTTGGATAGATAAATAATTGGAATTATCTGGTTTATGATTTAATTCCGTCAAACAGCCTAATATATTTTTCTTAATTATTTCTAGATAGATAGACAGATATGCAGATACACACATACATGCATATAGATAGATATACAAATGAATGATAGACAGAAACATCAGACAGATGGATAGACAAACAGACATCAATTTATGGATTTATAGACGGCAATTTATAGATAAAAAGATAGATAGACTGACAAACAACCTCAATTTAAGGATGGATGGACAGATAGATAGATAGACTGACAAACAGCATCAATTTATAGATGTATAGATGGATAGACTGGCAAACACGCATCAATTTAAAGATGAATGGATGATAGATGAATGGATGGATAGACTGACAAACAGCATCAATTTATAGATAGACTAGGCAACAAGCCTTAAATTTAAAGATGGATGGATGGATAGACAGACAGACTGGCAAACAGGCATCAATTTAAAGATGGATGGATGGATGGATGGACAGAGAATTTGTAGACACTTAACTGGAATATCTTTTGTGGAACTTTGTCCCCTCAGAACATGGGAAACCGTAAAGAGAACAACACGAGTAGCCAGCAGTACAGCTGATGGTGTGTGTGCTTCCAAACACTCACACACTCTTTCATTTGGAACTTTGTTCATGCTTTAATGCTCTATACATATTATAAGGTGTGGGAATCATAGCCCTTCTGAAGCGGACCCTACATAAAGACTGTGTGGTCATGGTGAAGCAGTTTCGACCACCCTTGGGATGCAACGTACTGGAGTTTCCTGCAGGTCTGATGATGCCAGTCTGCTTTAGGTTTGTACAACATATAATAATCTATATAAAATAAAATAACCATTGATTATTCGCTCTGTATGAATATTTCAGGTCTGATAGATGACAATGAGAGTGCTGAAGTGGCTGCTTTGAGAGAACTAAAGGAGGAAACGGGTTACAAAGGGGAGGTCGTGGGAATCACCCCAGGTACAACTGCTGTCGTGTGTGTATACTTATAAAAATTTCTAAGTTATAAATATTGTTATCTCATCCCATTTTCTATCTTTTAGTCACATGTTTAGACCCGGGCTTGTCTAACTGCACCACACAGATTGTGATGGTACATATTAACGGAGATGACATTGCAAATATAAACCCCACTCAGCAGCTGGGTGAGTTAAGGATCATTTCCTGTTATTTAAACAGTGTGTGTGTTTGAAATGAATGCAGAACAATTCATGCTCTTTCTTTTGTCTCCATTGTGCATATCTAGGTGATGGAGGTATGTACTTGTTTTCCAGTAAAAACAAGTAATTATTGATAATGTTTTGATTACATTTTTTTCTGAAAATTTATTTTGTCTCTTAGAATTTGTGGAGGTTGTTCTTCTACCTCTGGATGAATTTCAACATAAAATCGACGGTGAGTGGATTTCTTGCTGATGATAAATACATAAATCTTCAATCTCATGTCCATTGGTTATAAATAACTGTATTACTAAATAAAACATTCATACTTACACTGGCGATCAGAAGTTTGTAATAATTACAGTAGTATTGTGAAATATTACAATTTAAAATAACAGTTTTATATTTAAATATATTTTAAAATGTAATTTATTCCTGTGATAGTAAAGCTGAATTTTCAGCATCATTACTCCAGTCACATGATCCTTCAGAAATCATTCTAATATGCTGATTTGCTTTTATTATTACTATTATTATTATTATTATTATTATTAATATTATTATTTCTATTATTACCAGTGTTGAAAACAGTTGTGCTGCTTAATATTTGTTACAAAAGATTTCTATTTCAAATAAATGCAGTTCTTTTGAACTTTCTATTAATCAAAGAATTCTGAAAAATGAATCACTGTTTCCACAAAAATATTAAGCAGCAAAAAACTTTTTTTGACATTGATAATAATAAATGTTTCTTGAGCAGCAAATCAGCATATGAGAATGATTTCTGAAGGATCATGTGACACTGACAATACAGGAATAAAGTTAATTTTAAAATATATTCAAATAGACAGGTTAATTTTAAAATGTAATAATGTTACTGTTTTACTGTATTTTTGATCAAATAAATTCAGTCTAGGTGAGTATAAAAGAGTATAAAAATCTTATTCCAAACCTTTGACATCCAGTGTAAATCACCTATTTTTTCAGTATTAATTTTGCATGATTTTTTTTTTACTTGTACATGTACTAAACCTTCATTGTTCCTTTTTTATAGAGTTACTGCAAAAAGAGAAAATCATTGTGGACTCCAAAGTGTATATCTATGCTATGGGGATGTCCCAGGCCTTCTTTAAACCCAGAGAGTTGCCTGTGCTGAAGCAGTGAAATCAACTAGTACTGACCATGGCCTTAGAGTTTTACCACGGTTGCCTGAACATTCCTAATAAACTAACAGTACTTTACCTAATTAACAGGTATTCAGTGTTTGCACTGGTTTACAATTCAAGATTAATTAGGTTATTAAATAGGATTTAATTGGCCGAATTGAACTAAAAGTTCTGGCAGCTAGAACTGTGTTTTTTTTTTAGATCTTAGCATAAATTTCATAAACCTGACCCAAAAAGGTGTGTTTTCCATGTACTGTAGATGTATATTCAAGTTCAGTATCAGATCGTTATGTATTGTGTATCCAGTTGTCTACAGACCTGCATTGATTGTAAATCATTCTAAAACATTACAGTTTGTTCTGAAAGATGCATATGCAATGCTGTGTACATGGATAACTATTAATTTTTATCTAATAAATGTGGCCGTTTAGATTTTGCATGTTTGTTTTATGTGTCTAATTTGTTATTCTTTCTTATCACTCTTCGTCTATATATATATATATATATATATATTATATAATGTGCACATATTTACTAAGGGTGTAATTCAAATGAATTGTCAAACCTGACTCTTACATATTATTTTGATTTTATTACATCATTTATTGGTCAATTGCACATCTTGCACTGGGGTACAACTTGACACTGAATACCTGTATATTTATATGCGTTTATAATTTACATTACGAATAACTAATAAAGGAATCCACTTATAGTATAGTTATGTAAATTATAAATTAGGTATTTCGGGTATTTTAAGTAGAAATTTTACTTTTATAGGTCTATCAAAGCTAAAAAAAAATCTAAAGTCTTTACCAAGAACAGAGCTTAATACCAGGCAATATTTTCGGATGCAACGCATTAAGCGTGCTTAAAAAAACATTTTTGAGCTAGACCTGGAAATGTAAATATAACCACGTGACGCTACAGTAAACATTTACTTCTATTGTATTTTTCTTTTCTTTTTTCTTTTTTTTTTTTTTTTTTTTTTACAAAACGTAGGGTAATTGTGATGTTTTTGTACAACTGTGATGCTTTTTTAAAAACAATTTATTTTTTATTTTTATTGTTATGAACAGGCACGAAGTTCTGCCGGAAAGTGACGTTGTTCCGGGGTCCTGAATATTAAACATTTTTCGCGCCAACATTGAAACAACAGCAGCCGCTTCTTCTGTCCCAGCAGGGAGTTGTTAAATAGCTTTCATTTAAACACAAAGCAAGGAAAGGCGATCAAAATCAAAATGACAGGTATGTCCAGCAGCATATTAGTACAAATGTTAGACAAGTTTATTAATTGGTTGAATAAACCATACTTAAATTAAATGAGAAATGTTCCCTCACTTCCCGGTTCCCGTAATATCTTGAGCTGTTTTTCACTAAAGTTATATAATGTATATTATGGTATCATGAGTATGTTATGATATAATTGCTAAATTTGTTTAATAGTGATTTCGTTGTAAGTAAGTACTTCTGTATGCTGTTTTTGCCCTTTGACATAGTTTTGGCCATAGTATATTCCTGTAACTTACTTCATTCGATCATATACTTTTATATGCCGTATTTTAACACATGACAGTCATATTATATTACTTTTAATCTGTTATATTTAATCAATGTGTAATAACCTGTTCTAAATAGAGAGAGTGTGTGTGTGTGTGTATATATATATATATATATATATATATATATATATATATATATATATATATATAATCCTTATAACATGTTATATATGTAATAAATGTTGTATTTACTAAATGTACAGTATTATATAGTACTTTTTTTATAAATATTGTAATTGCTATATTTAATGAATGAGCAATGTACTGTACAATGTAATTATGTTACATGTGTCTGACATCAGAGGAGGAGAATCTGGACATGTTGCTGACTTTGTTTGCGGAGAGTGAGAGCCAGAATCTAGAGACTCCCGCTGCTGGAGAGGGCACTGACAATCTGGACGACCTCTTCGATGAGGATGATGACGGTCACCAATATATTGAGCCGGAAGAGGAGGAGGAAGGGGAAGAAGATGTGGTACCTGGGAAATCCAGCTCTGCTGAAGGGGGCAGTGACCTGAATAAGTCAAAGGAAGATCTGGAGGGTAATGATCTAGTTATTCTGGGCATGTTTAGATATGCGCAGGTTATACATGAAGGGCCCTATCATACACCCGGCACAATGCGATGCCAGACGCGACGCAAGTGTTTTTTGCTAGTTTCAGCCTTCACGTCCAGTGCTACGTTGTTTAAATGGCAAATGCACTTGCGCCCATCTGTTCGCCAATGGGCATGCTGGTCTGAAAACGAGGTGTGTTCAGGCACATTGTTGGTGCGTTGCTATTTTGAGGCAACTGAAAATGACTGCGCCATGGACCAACAAAAACCTGGTCTAAAGTCAATAGCGCAGTATTTTTTGTGTTATTTAAAGGGCGTGTTAATTATGTTATGCGCATATAGGCGGGTGCACAACGTGCGTACACTCCGCTTATTACACACACATTTCCTCTCTGGAGAAGCGTTCAGTCTATCTGCTCGCAAATTCCGCCATGTAAATAGCGAATCCTCCATGGTGCAAGCGCAACTGGATTTTAAAGGGAATGGTAGATGAGACTCTGATTGGTTTATTGCACGTTACGCCCCAAACACACCCATTACTCATTAAGAGACTTTATGATATGATATCTATTTGTATTCCAGCCGAACTGAAATTAATGCAGCAGAAGATGCAAAAGCTACAGCAGCAGCTGGAGGCCTCACAGAAACCCACACAGCCTGAAAGCAAACCCTCCGTCCAGAGACAGGCAAGCACCAAACCCTTAACGCCACCCCAGGGTGGTTTGAAAACTACCCCACCAACACGACAGGGCAGCGATGCCTCTCCTCCATCAGGTGCCACAACAAAACAGAAAAACAAGCAGAGGTCTGCTCACCAACCTAAAGCAGGTGAAACATTTGCTTTTAAAAAAGATTATGGAAATGCTTGAAATATATGAATATCATATATGCTTTGAATCAAACAATCTTTTTGTAAATCAGCATCATCAGAAAGGCAGACTACTATCGGCCAGAGTATGAAGAACTGCCAATCTCAGCCAATGATAGACAGCATGTTGAAGTCACCGCCCCCTCTCAAGACTCCTCCCACTGTGCGCCAGGCCACACCTCGTCCATCTGTCAATCAAGAGGTTGCTGTGGAGAAATTCTCAGGTCTCAGACTCCGGTCAGTGGCTTGTTGAAATGATTAAAGCGGTCCTATTATGCTTTTTTACATTTTTAACTTTCTTTAGTGTGTAATGTTGCTGTTTGAGCATGAAAAATGTCTGCAAAGTTACAAAACACAATTACTCCAAAGGGAGTTATTTTCTATATCAGTGCACACTGTTTCTGAACTCCCTGAAACGCCTCCATTGTAGTTTTCTTCTGGGAACGAACATGTCACAATATTCCTCAATATAATAATCCTCGCCTAATACACATGCAAAAAAAAAGGGTAAAGCCTGGTTAAATTGCTTTAGTAGTGTGTTGAAACTACAAAACATGCTCAAAGCGGTTTGACACACACTAGTCCAGCTGACCAATCAGAGCGCATTCTGCTTTTCGGAAGGAGGGGCTTCAGTAGAGACAGAAACTAAACCGTCTTACTGACAGACAGGGAAGAGAGGTGCTGCAACAATATAAAATATGTGGAAAAATGTTTTTTAAACATTCAAGCATGAGAACCGATTTCAGTAGACCTCAAAAACAAAATCAAGACTTTGAAAAAAGGGCATAATATGTTTCATTACATAGAATATTCATTAAAAAAAGGTTATTTATAGATCTTATCCTCATTAAATTAACTTGATATGTTATCTTGATCATAATTTTATTCTAAAAATATGTATTTCAGATTTTCTCCTTATTATTAAAAGCACAATGTGTTTGTTTCTCTGTAGGAAACCACGTCTGTCTTCCATAGACATTGAGCAAAAAATGGCCACCCGCAAACTGATCAAGCTCTCTCAGCTGCCCGATCGACTGGCCAGGGACAATTTAGAGGACAGCGATTGGGTCACTTTTGCAGTGGTGATAAATAAGATTACCCCACAGAGCAAAAACAATGTAAGAGGCCGGCGTTTCTGAGATCTGAACTCGTGTATATGGATTACATATTGTATGTTTGATTATACCCTTGTATATTTTGTAGGGGAAAACCTTCAGCATCTGGAAGCTGAATGACCTTCACAATCTGGAAGTGAATGTGTCTCTCTTCCTGTTTGGGTCTGTTCACACGGATCTGTGGAAGACTGACACTGGGACAGTGATTGGAATCCTCAATCCAAACCCAATGAAGAACAAAGAGGGTTCCAATGAGGTTTGTGTACATAAAGCCCTCAATATCATATATTTAAAACATAAAAAAAAAAAAATTTTGTATAAGCATACATTATGTGAATTCACAATGTGACTCTTTGCATCTTTAAAGGGGCTATATGTAAGATTTTTTTTTTTGCCAATGCATGAACGGCTTGCAAAGAAACCTAAAAAATGAGACCTTTCCCAACTACCTAGGTTGTCTATGAAAGCCTAGTGAAGGACTCGGGATGTTTTTTGCCAAATCAAAAGGATGTGGAGTTTATGTGTGTTCCAGAGAGCATCTCTTCCGTTCTATGACACATGAAACAAATGTTTATACAATGGTATAATGGATAACAGGATATTGCCGAAAGAGCCATTCTGTACTGTAATCATATCAGCGTGTCATGCAAAGAAAAGGGAATTTCTCAAACTATAGTCTCACTTAAAAATGGATCATTTCAGACAGAGGGTCAGAATGAAACGTTTTTCAAAAAAAATATTTTTTTTTTTTTTTTTTTTGTGCAAAAAAACTTCCTCAAGGAACATATTAAATGAATAACAAAGTCCATGTCATGACCCCTTTAAACCTAAATATTGCCTTGGCAAATGACTGAAATTTAAGTTGAAGTACTAAAATTACTGAAACTAAAATAAAGTACCTTATTAAACAAAGCTAAATATAAAAAAAGAATAAAAATAAAATAAGCACTTAAAATAATAAAACTTGTTTAAATGAAAGTATAAAAATTAATGCTCATTCAAAATATAAATAATACTATACTATATACTACATAATGCATTACCGTAATATTATTATGTAAAAAAAATGTGGTATGTGTCGCTCTCTCCAGCTCAGCCTGACAGTGGACCACCCACAGAAGGTCCTTATAGTGGGAGAAGCCATGGACTTCGGCACCTGCAAGGCTAAAAAAAAGAACGGGGACACTTGCACTCAGCTAGTCAACTTGGCAAGTCTCCATGTTCAAACATCAACCTTTTCTGAAATATTTCATGATCAACTAATTCATTACTCCTATTTGCTTTAACAGTATGAATGCCAGTACTGCCAGTACCACGTTAAAGCCCAGTACAAGAAAATGAGCTCGAAGAGGGCGGAGCTTCAGTCTAGCTTCACAGGCTCCGCCCCTGGTAAAGGAAAGGGGCGGGGAAGTTTGAAGGAGCGCCTGTGCCAATCTAACTTCCACTACGGGGGCATGTCTTCACTCGCCTGTGCGCCCTCGACGTGAGTTCACTGCCTCTTTTTATGACCGTCACCTCCTTTCTGAATCCGCAAACTGTAAAATGATCATATGAATCTTTTATTTTGACAGGTCTGCCCCACAGCCAAAGAAACAACCCACTATGCAGTCTATTTTGGCATCCATCCCAACTAAGAAACTTGGTAAACTTTCTGTTTAGTACACCTTTTTTTTCTCTAAATGGCTGCCATTTTTGGTCTTGTTCATGTTTCTAATCAAGTGTTCCTCCGGTAGCTCTGAATTCGGGCAAGGTGTCGGGCTGTTCAGATGACTTCAAAGGCCTGATGTCTATGCCGACGCCTGGAGCACTAAATATAAAGAGACATTTAGGACAGGCCAAGAGTACAGGTAATTTAAAGGGATGGTTCATTCAAAACTTCGAGCATGTACTCTCTCATGTCATTCCAAATCCATAAGATGTGTGAGGAACAGACTAAAATAACTCGCAAATCTCATTTTACACTTGTGCGTATTCAAACCACGCACCTCAAGGGCCACCATGCCAGATTTGACGTCAAACACTGTTGGTTCTCTGATGCTGCAGTACTGTTTTGGGTCAGCAGATGTCTGTTGAATGCCACCCCACAATTGGGATGCAATGAAACAAACCAAAAGCCAGCACATTTGTCACTGGGATAGCATGCAAATTTCATCTCTTGCCTTTTTTCTATTTAGCGGTGACTGGATCTTCAGTTGAGTCTATATCTGCATCTGACCTTCTCAAACAACAGAAAGAACAGCACCAGCAGAGAATGCTTGCTCGAAAGAAAAGGGCAGAAGATATTCAAAAGAGGTGAGATGTTTTTTTTTCTTCATATTTTTAGTTACTGTTGCTTTAACTACTCATTGTATTTGTTTTGCATTACATTTGAAAGCTGATACATTTAGTGTTTCGATATTGAGTTTTTGGAGTGGTTGTGCTCTTGATCAAGACCCTTAAACTGTCCTTATAATAGAAGTACTATAACTATTTTTTTCCCTCTACCCAGGGTGCTGGGTCAGAATAGTGGGGGTCCTGTTGCTCCCTCCCAGGCCAATGTAAGCAGGGGTCCTCTGCTCTCCCCAAAAGCAGCCTCGGAAGTTCCGAAAGGGTTGTCTGGCCCTGCGTCCCGTCTCTCAGGTCCTCCTGTTCCAACGCTGGGCCGTGGTTTTTCAGAAGGAGAGGACATCCTTTTTGATCTGTCTCCACCTTCAACAAAGAGCCTCTCAGCCACAAAGGTACTGGCCCTGGAAAGTTCTCCATCATTTGTAATATGATTTTTTTTTTTTTTATACCAGAACTTTTTTTTTTTTAACGCTGGCAAGGAAATAGTTAATTATTCAATTATTAATACATATTTAAAAATGGAACATTTAAGTGTATTTTTTATTTATTGATTTGTAAGTTTACAAAAAGTATGCTCTAAAGCATTTTTTTATTTTATAGAATAATATAATCACATTAATCTTATGATTTCCATCCTCAAAACAGTAATTCTGTAACATTTGTTAAGTTTATTTATTTTTACTCTCCCAAATTTTAATCTCCCTTGATGCTTTCAGGATGGTTTTCCATCTGCTTTAAATTAGTTTATAATGGCTGTTTGTTTATTTTTTTTTAGTTGGCGGCAATGAGGAAACTCCAAGCCAAAGGTTCAGTTATTGTTAAAGACGACCCAAATGCTGTAAAACGCAAGCGAGCCAATAGCGATGAGATCGCAGATCGAGTAGAGCGCAATCTCTCCACACCTAAAGGTACAGACATTCATGAGTTTTATGATTGACTGTTTGCTTGTTTGCTTTTCTCTAAGGCGCTTATTCTTCTACAAATCTGTCTGCAGTAACAGATGAGAATTCAATTGGTGAGGAGGAGCCAGCTCAGAAAAAGAGGCGGGAACAGCTGGAGTACATCCAATCGGAGGAGTTTCAGCGTATCCTCAATGCCAAGTCTTCAAACTCATGGATGATGGGAGAGGTGTGTATCTTGGCTGAACAGCGTGTGTAGGTGTTGATGTCATAATAGGTGGGCGGAGCTTGCGGTTGATTTGAAAGCAGGATACGGCACAGCAAGTGTTCGGTGGGATCTGGCTTTATTTGCTTTGGATGCTGTTTTTTTTTCACCACGTGTGATATGAAATGATTGTTCAAGTCATACCCCGGTGGAATTTTCATGCATGTCTGACTAAATGTTATACGTCTAGATTGAGGAGCAGGCCATGCAGGAGTATTTTGAGCCGCTGGTGCAAAAAGAGAAGATGGAGGAGAAGATGAAGAGCATCAGGGAGATGAAGTGTCGGGCCGTCACCTGCAAAACCGTGAGTCAACAAACTTGCAACTAAAGAGACACAGCATCTGTCCTATATGCGGAGTAAGCCATACATTACATAACTTTGTTTTTTCCAGTGAAAAATTTATGTCAAAAAGCACTGGGTGGATTTTAAATTTCAAGTGGTCCACTTGAAAATCCCAGTGGAATAACACATTTATTAATGTCTCTCATTCAGGTCCTTCCAAAAAGAGCGATTTCTCCTGCATCATTAGTAGCAAATTGGTATTTATTCACAGCAAGTCTTAATGACGAACCAATCTTGTGAAATAATCCCTCTATAAATGTTGTTCAAGAAGAACCAAAGGCAAACCAAAACTTTAAGATGCTAATTAGACAATTATGTGGTTTCGGACTGATTACACCAGTAAATCACAGATCGTTTATGCAGTTAAGTTCATGAGACCCTCTCGCCCGCAGTGTAAATACACCCACTTTAAACCAGCGGACCGCTGTGTGGAAGAGAAGCATGACTACCAATGGCACGACGCCGTCAAGCGCTTCTTTAAATGCCCCTGCGGGCAGAGAAAGATCTGCCTGGCGCGGATGCCACACGGAGCCTGCAGGTGGGTGACGCAGCAGGACTTTCAATGTTCATGGGTTACATTTTATAGTAGACATTTGATAAGATACTGACATTTTAATACTTAATTGTCAGTTGATAAGTTGCTGTAATAATTAAATTTCACTTTCCATTTTAGCCATTGTGGCCTCTTCAAGTGGGAGAGAGACAGCATGTTAAAGGTACAGTTTCAATTCTTTTGTGTGTGTGTATGCGCATGCATGTGATCATGTTCGTTTTACATTGCTTTTGTGATCTAGTACCAGGTCTTTATGTGTGAAAATTTTCAGATTTATGCTGGAATTATTGATTGTTTTTGCCAAATGGAAAAAAATAAATAAATTTATAATATAATTATTATTATTTTTTTTTTCTCTCTGCATTTCCCATTCATTTTCAATGTGGGGTCATATTGACCCTAAAGACCAGATTTGAAACTAATTGAAAGCTGATACATGCCTGCACACTTGTTCTGCACAACCTTCAGAACAACCAAATCAAGCCCAGTTTTTTTTTCTGTGTGTATAGATTGATAGTGGAATAAGATTTTATGACTTTTCCTACATTGAGATGAAGATTTTTATTAAGGAAAAGTCGATTGGGGTCATATTGATCTATTTGCTTCTCTTTTCTGTAGCATTCAACAGTCTGTAAAAATATACCTCAGATTTCTTGTCAAATCTATTTGTACCGTCAATCTCAAAACTCTTTTAGGTTTGTTTTGTGTGTTTTTTGCAGCATTCATGCTGAAAACCTATGCTTCCGTTCAGTCTTTTTGCCACTCAGTGGGCCTAACCACACTCACTGCGGCCCACTGTGACGACATGTGCATACCATCTATATATAAATTATTAGAATTGGGTTGCATTTTTCAAGGGGCATTTCAGCAATTTAATTATATAAGCGTGTAACTCGCTCTATATTTCACTTCCACAGGAGAAAAAGGGCCCCAAAATCGGAGGGGAGCTACTGTTGCCACGCGGAGAGGAACAGGCCAAATTCCTCAGCAGTTTAAAGTAGAGTCAGCTGTCCTGTGTGCGGCCTGAACCCAGTCTCCATCCAGCCTCATCTGAGGAGTCTAAACACACAGATGAGGAGGCTTGGATCATGTCTTCATACACGGAAAGTGCGACTGTTGTGGTTTTAGTGATTTTTAGTTCCGTTTGTGTCTGTTGTCTATATATGTTATTTTAAGATAAGCTGTCAAGCATTTTTAAATGTAAATATGTACTATTATTTTAATTTTGAACTTTTATAGCAACTGTGCCAAGTGGCACACCTGAATTAAACAATACTAAGTGAACTTGTGATCGTTCTCATGTTGATTTGACTGGAGGGGATGGCACACATGCTAAATCTTGTTCGTCTCACAGAATGCAGTGATATTTTAAATCTTTATTACCCCTCTGTGCTCTTCCTTAAGCAGTAGGAGTGGCAGTCGTTCTCCTGTCAGTCAGGTGCACATGAGATTTGGGTAATGGCACAGAGGCTCAGGAAGCTCAATAAATCTGTCTTTCTACTTGTTTCCTTCTCCCTCTTTTCCCCATCTGTCTAAGCTCTCAGCACAGGAATGTCACTCCGTTGCCAGCAAATACTGCCTTGGAATTATTATTCCATCTCTTTTTTTTTTTTTTTATATATATATTTTTACTTTACTATATATAACCGTATTTATGACATTAAGACATTGCAATAAAGACACAACTCCTTTTTACATTTTACTTTTATTGGCTTTTACTTTCCCTTTTTTATCGTTCTGGTTGTTGTGTTTTATATTAAATGAGAAGAAAATGAGAAGAAAAAGGGAGGTCAGATTATAGCTGAATGTAATTACTGAAGAAGGAAATAAGCAGTTGGGGGGGGACTTCAAACCACAAACTAATCATGAATGCTTAGGGAGTCCAGTAAAGAGAACTTTAGATTCAAGATACGTGATTATAACACTAACACACACACACATATACACACAAACCCTTTTATTATACATGTATTTTACAGAGCCCCTAGCATGGTACTGGAAAAAAATATGAGATGGGAGAAAAATGTATGCTATAAGTTTGATAATATTGATTTTATAATAAAAATTTTGCATTCCACGGATAAGCTTTGGAAGACAACACAAAAGCATTAAAATAATATAAAAAAACGAAGATATTTTGCATGCAAATGCAAAGTTTCCCCATGAACGCAAACATTTGTGAACGTACGCAAAGTTTCTCCAGTGAACGCAAACAATTTTGTGAGCGAACTCAACGTTTCCTCTGTGAATGCAGACATTTGTGAACTTACGAAAAGTTTCTCTAGTGAACGCAAACAATTTGCGGGCGTGCACAAATTTTATTGGGGAATGCAGACATTTTGCGAGCAAACATAAAGTTTATTGGTGGAACGCAAACATTTTCAAGAGACCGCAAAAGCATTGACATATCATTTTTCCTCCCATCTCATTTTTTCATCAGCATTTTGTTTAGGGGCCCCGTAGTATTAAGAGTTTTAAATCTATAAGTGCTTATATGTTTTGAATAACAGTTACATAAAGTCATGAATGTATCCCTCAACCTAAGATGCACTTTCGGGGCACTGCGTGTTCTCATATGTGCTCAGACATACGGGCGGTGGTGAGGGTATCGTGGGTATTGCCCGTCATAGTGGAATTCTCTCCACTGTTCGTTCTTCTCTCTGGTCCTCTCATTCTGTTCTGTTGATGCAAAGACACAGCAGCTAGAACTGGATTATATATCTTAAATAATAAAAGGTATCAATTGATTTAAGTCTAAAATAAATTTAATCTTGGAGATTCTGCCAGTTCACTCTACAGTTGGCCATGGTTATCAAAATATTCACATTATGTAGAAACAATAACTGTAGTAACTGGTATTGTTTGGAACTAGGGTTTCCATGGAATTTATAACTGAAATCACTAATCTGTTCTTAATCTGTGTTCTTGGAACATTTACATTTTCAATTTAAATGTCATCTACTGTTCCAAATTTACTGTTCACTTCCAAATCATTGCAGGAATCTAATGTCACCAATCTAGTGTTCTGGATTATAATTCTGGTATCTGAGAGGCTCAGAGCCACTGCTGTCATCAGGCTCTTATTAGTCTTGCAGGCCTGTCTGCTATCTTCATCCCGTATAGGTTTTGCACAGCGTGTTTCTCTTTTCTGGCAGCCAAGATAATCAAAAAGGGAGATCAGTCTCACCATCGCGCTCCTCCTCTAAATAGTTCTCGTATTCGTTGCTTTGTTCCTCATAGTGCTCCCTCCTTCGCTCGTTCGCAGCTATCTTCATCCTTTGCTCCGCTAAAAGTGAGTGAAAAGACACATTTCAGCATAGAAATCGGTACTTTGCTACATTTGTTAAGCATCTATCCTTGCACACAAAAAACACATTTTTTTCCTGCTCTCATCTCTAGAGACGTCTCAGAATACTCAAAAACTCTAGACTGTTTAACATAAACAGGTTTATGGGTAACACACACATTCCCATAAACCAGCTGACAGCAGTTCACAGATATTAGCAAACTGGGTGCCAACAATAATCAAGGCTTCGGTCTCTTTCTCCATTAGTGAGGGAGGTTAGTTTAGCTCATGTCTGCACATTCCACTCTCGGGCCCCAACTGCTTTAACTCCTCCAACCTGCAGTGTCTGCTCCTGCACCATCACACACACGCTGCTGACAACTTGAAATACACTTCAGTAAAACTTTTCCATGCCTTCATTGCTGCAATCGTAGGCTGGCAAGTTAAGGGACGGCCTGATGGCGTTTGGGCGAGTGTCAGTATGTGAGTGTGGGAGGTGGAGAGAGAGAGAACAGCTCCATATTGTCCAGTTGGTCCTTCTAGCCCAGTGCTTCTCAAAGTTTTTGACTCAAGGCCTCCCATTGTCCAAGATATTATTTTTGCTAGGTGAATAAATACAAATAGTTGTCCACAATTAATTTTGTGACTCCAAAAGTTTGAAGAACTGTATGTTCTTCAATAAAAACAATAGTTAAGTGGGCTTTAGAAGTATTTTAGCAGTTTATTTGTTCATTTTTTATTTTATTTTACTTTCAACTCGAGTCCTGTCACATGTGCATATTGTATTGTGTTAGGCAATGTTGGGGAAAGTTACTTTTAAAAGTAATAACTGTTATGCGGTTACTTTTTATGGAAAGTAATGTTACATTACTTTTGCATTACTTTTTCTCACCTGGGCTGGGCATGCTTGTTTTTTAATAAAGAAAAATTCTATTTTTGAGGTCAATAAATGGGAGAACAAAGTAACTTGTGTTACTTATTTGAAAAAGTAACTCAGATATTTTGTTGTAAAAGTAATGTTACTTTACTCGTTACTTTAAAAAATAATCTGATTACTTAGCTCAAGTTTTTTGTAAAGCATTACCCCCCAACAGTGGTGTTATGCTTATTGGTGCTTTAATCTGCATATTTAATTAAGTAGACTTGGGTACAGAATAGAAGACTATGAGGAATGGTAATAATTTGGTAATAAATGTTATATTTACAGTTCTGGTTAGTTTTTATCTATGCTGTTATCTATTAAGTTAAACTGTGGTGTTTTTTTTTTTTTTAAATCACCATCATAGTGTTTAAAGTGTATAAAGGTTCCAAAATTGAGTTTTCGCAGTCATGCCATAGAAGAACCATTTTTGGTTCCCTAAAGAAACTTTCAGTGAACATTTTCAGCTTTTTTTAGAAGATCATTTGTACAGTGGAAAGATTCCATGGATGTTAAAGGTTCCTCATGGATCTATAGATGCATACCAGTGAAGAACCTTTACTTTGAAGAGTGTATGTTAATTCGCTCCTAATGAACCGATGTGTGGCATAAAAGAGCACCTTTAGTGTCCCTCTTCTAATATGTGAGAGAATGAAGTTAAAGGAGGCTATTCATTTGTTTCTTCACATCTGCATCCTATTGCAGTTTGCATTAGCATAAATTAAACATGAGTACAGTTTGATGGGAGATTACTTAAAGTGGAATTTAAGCTCTTTAATTGTTGAACTACAGATCACGAGAGTAATTTTGTCTGTTATTATGAAAAAAGCAGAACTGACTGCACTTACCATAATACTCTTCATAAGTTCTTGGGGATCTGCGGCCGCGGCGTTTGAAGAAGTTTGAGGCATCAGATGCTGGCATGAAAACTCGTTTAGATGCGCCTGCAAAAGCAATGGAGTAGGAGGAGAGAGCATGTGGGATGTGTGTGTGTGTGTGTGTGTGTGTGATCTTTTTTATGTAAAAATACAGAGTTTTCTGTGAGGGTTGTGTTTAGGGGATAGAATATACAGTTTGCACTGTATAAAAATCATTGTCTATAGAAAGTCCCCTATAGTGTGTGTGTGTGTGTGTGTGTGTGTGTGTGTGTGTGTGTGTGTTGAGATCACCTTGAGCTTCACTGTCTTTTCCATCTTTAACGGCTGCACTTTCAACCCCTGCCAGCACTGAAGAGAGAGAGCGTTTTCTTTTCACAGTTTTTCTGATCAGGTCTTTAAGAAAAGTCTTCTGATATGAAATAATTGCTAACTCTTCCTCCAATGTGTTTTACAATAAATTAAAGCAGCCTTTGAATACACTAACAAAAATACCATGCTAATACTATATATTTTTTAGATATGGTTCCTTATGGCATTTTGTACATGAACTGCAGTATATTTTGTCCTAAATAACCTAAAATACCATGTAAAAACAATGGTATATGAATATGGTAATCAATTAGTATCATGATATAGCAAAGCACCATGGGACAGTATCTAAAATCTTCACTGTACCATAGTACTTTTGTGAAAGTAAGTAGGATTGTGAACAAACATGTAAAATATTAGATTATCCATTTAATTTAAATACATAAAAAAAAAAAATGATCTAATCTTTTTAATGATCTAAATGAGAATTTGTCAAATGGTTTTAATGTATTTATAAATACTACTCACTTGCACTAAGCCTACCCTAAAAGAAAACTTAACGTTTTTTAATTTAATGGGGTTACTCACCAATTAAAATAAGGATGGTGGGCAGCAGTGTGAGCAAGACAGTATGATTCCAGGCCATCCTTAAGATGAGTGTGTCCTACTCTGGTATCAGAACCACAGCAGAGAGTCCTGAGACCTGAGAGAGAGCATATGTGTGAGAGAGAAAGAGAAAAGAGAGAAGGCCAGGCAAGGAAAGGAGGGGGAGCTGGAATTTCATTCGCCCTGAGGACTGCAGGAGGGGCGAGAGAGGGAGACAAGGACCCCAGCGCACACCCACTGATCAGAGTGTGCATAAGAGCCCCTATCATCATTTACTATTGCTGTCCAAACTTCTAGATTTGGCAGATTTACAGTTTAGCATCAGGTTTCCTTTCTAATGAAACAAATGAACAACAGATCAAGTCTATGTGATGGAGTTCTCAAGCAGCTTCTCATCAGGATTAAGCGATTAACTCAATATCAGCACGATCACCTGTTATCATAAATAATACTCCCTGCATTCCCTGAGATCAGACTCTATCTATCTATCCGTCCGTCCATCATTTATCTAACTGTCTCTCTATCTGTCTGTCCATCCATCCATCCATCGTTTATCTATCTGTCTATCTAGTTTGTTTGTTTATTCACTCGTTCTTTCCATCCATCCATTATTTATCTGTCTATCCGTTCATCCGTCTGTCGGGCATATCCATCTATCTATCCTTCCATCTATTGTCCATTCCATCCATTATCCATCTGTTGTTCGTTCATTTGTTCGTTCCATCTAGTGTTTGTTCCATTTATCACTCATTGGTTCGTTCTTTCTTTCTATCTATCCTTCCATCAATCTATCCATCTATCACTTGTTCTATCTATCGTTTGTTTGTTCTTTCCATTCATTGTTTATCCATTGTTTATCCATCTATCAATCTATTGATCATTCTTTCCATCCATAATCTATCTATCTAGCTATTGATAGTTTATTCGTTTGTTTATTCATTAATTCTTTCCTTCCCTCCATTATTTACCTGTCCATTCATCTGTCTGTCATATCCATCTATCTATTGTTCTATCTATCGTTCATTCCATCTATCTATAGTTTGTTTGTTTGTTTGTTTATTCATTCATTCTTTCCATCCATTATTTATCCATCCATCAGCCCATCTGTCCGTCTGACTGTCTGTCAGATCCATCTATCTATAATTCTATCTATCATTCCATCTATTGTTTATTCCATCCATCCTCTATCTATCTATCTATCTATCTATCTATCTATCTATCTATCTATCTAAACTATATTGCCAAGTTTTGGGATGTCTGCCTTTAGATGCACATGAACTTTAATGACATCCCATTCTTAATCCTACTCTATGCAGCTGTAACAGCTTCAATTCTTCTGGGAAGGCTTTCTGCAAGGTTTAGCAGTGTGTTATGGGAATTTTTGACCATTCTTCTAGAAGCGCATTTGTGAGGTCAGGCACTGATGTTGGACGAGAAGGCCTGGCTCGCAGTCTCCGCTCTAATTCATCCCAAAGGTGTTCTGTCGGGTTGAGGTCAGGACAGTCAAGTTCCTCCACACCAAACTCGCTCATCCATGTCTTTATGGACCTTGCTTTGTGCACTGGGGCACAGTCATGTTGGAACAGGAAAGGGCCATCGACAAACTGTTCCCAAAAATTTGTGAGCATGTAATTGTCCAAAATGTCTTGGTATGCTGAAGCATCAAGAGTTTTCTTTCACTGGAACTAATGTGCCAAGCCCAACCCCTAAAAAACAACCCCACACCATAATTTGACTCCTCCACCAAACGTTACACTTGGCACAATGCAGTCAGGCAAGTACCGTTCTCCTGGCAACTGCCAAATTCGTCCATCGAATTGCCAGACAGAGAAGCGTGATTGTTCACTCCAGAGAACACGTCTCCACTGCTCTAGAGTCCCTGCTCTGTGATTTTACGAGTTGCTGTTGTTTCCAATTGCTTCCACTTTGTTATAATACCACTAATAGTTGACTGTGGAATATTTAGTAGTGAGGAAATTTCCCGAATGGACTTATTGCACCGGTAGCAACCTATCACGGTACCACACTTGAATTCTCTGAGCTCCTAAAAGAGTGACCCATTCTTTCACTAATGTTTGTAAAAGCGTCTGCATAGGTGCTTGATTTTATACACCTGTGGCCATGGAAGTGATTGGAACACCTGAATTCCATGATTTGGAGGGGTGTTCCAATACTTTCCAGAGTAGAATACTTATGCAGTAGATGTAATAATAACCAGGTCATTGATTTATGTGTGACTGCGTGCCACACATGGCATTCTTTACCAAGTGTCAGAAATTACTTCCCTGCTCCAAAGCCAGTGGGAGTTTTGTGTGAGAGACAAATCACAAAATATGTATTCTTCATTACTAAAACATTGCACCGAATGTCATATGGCTGATGTAACATTCATACTATACACTCACCTAAAGGATTATTAGGAACACCATACTAATACTGTGTTTGACCCCCTTTCGCCTTCAGAACTGCCTTAATTCTACGTGGCATTGATTCAACAAGGTGCTGAAAGCATTCTTTAGAAATGTTGGCCCATATTGATAGGATAGCATCTTGCAGTTGATGGAGATTTGTGGGATGCACATCCAGGGCACGAAGCTCCCGTTCCACCACATCCCAAAGATGCTTATTGGGTTGAGATCTGGTGACTGTGGGGGCCATTTTAGTACAGTGAACTCATTGTCATGTTCAAGAAACCAATTTGAAATGATTCAAGCTTTGTGACATGGTGCATTATCCTGCTGGAAGTAGCCATCAGAGGATGGGTACATGGTGGTCATAAAGGGATGGACATGGTCAGAAACAATGCTCAGGTAGGCCGTGGCATTTAAACGGGGCCTAAAGTGTGCCAAGAAAACATCCCCCACACCATTACACCACCACCACCAGCCTGCACAGTGGTAACAAGGCATGATGGATCCATGTTCTCATTCTGTTTACGCCAAATTCTGACTCTACCATCTGAATGTCTCAACAGAAATCGAGACTCATCAGACCAGGCAACATTTTTCCAGTCTTCAACTGTCCAATTTTGGTGAGCTCGTGCAAATTGTAGCCTCTTTTTCCTATTTGTAGTGGAGATGAGTGGTACCCGGTGGGGTCTTCTGCTGAGGCCCATCCGCCTCAAGATTGTGCGTGTTGTGGCTTCACAAATGCTTTGCTGCATACCTCGGTTGTAACGAGTGGTTATTTCAGTCAAAGTTGCTCTTCTATCAGCTTGAATCAGTCGGCCCATTCTCCTCTGACCTCTAGCATCAACAAGGCATTTTCGCCCACAGGACTGCCGCATACTGGATGTTTTTCCCTTTTCACACCATTCTTTGTAAACTCTAGAAATGTTTGTGCGTGAAAATCCCAGTAACTGAGCAGATTGTGAAATACTCAGACCGACCCGTCTGGCACCAACAACCATGCCACGCTCAAAATTGAGTTCAGAAGATTGTCTTGACCAGGACCACACCCCTAAATGCATTGAAGCAACTGCCATGTGATTGGTTGTGATTAGATAATTGCATTAATGAGAAATTGAACAGGTGTTCCTAATAATCCTTTAAGTGAGTGTATATCTGCATACCTAAAGAAGGTACTTCAACAACTATTGAGAGCCCATTCTACGTCTTCTAGCTGGAGCCGGGTTAGATCTTGATATTATTATACACAAGAATGATCAGTATGTCACCATGAAATCGACAGAAAGAGAGAGAATTAGAGTAACAATGAGCAGACAGAAAATGTCTGGAAATGAGAAACAGACATGCTGAATGTTTAAAGGAAGAGATTAGAGCAAAGCTATACATTGCTCCGTCTCTCAGCGCTTATCAAAATTTATCAATGTCTATGAGGACAACCTGCACATTGTATCAATGATGTGTCCTTTCTGGGTTAGTTTGGCTATAGGGTGTGCATGTGCATTTATGAGGCATTTTTCCATGCTGTGTAAATGGATTCCTGGATGTCTGGATACCATCCAGGTATTTTCTTCGGGTCCAAGTCTCCACAAGGCAGACACCCCCAGGAAACAGTAGCAACCTTTTCTCCATTCCCCATAATACACACAGACATAGACAGCATGTGAAATACTATTCCAGGCAAAGGTTCCTGCATTAAAAACACCCTCTCTGCTCTGGAGAATCACTTTTTTTCCATAAAAAGACATCCATTGAGTATATAAGTGTGTTTTCCTCTCAAAGGAATTACTCACCCAAATATTTACTAACCCAAAATTTCTAAATCCATACTGTCTTCTATGGAACACGAAAGCAGAATGGAATGCTAGTAACACTCAAATCTCATTTGCACTTGTGTACGTTCAAATGTGGTTTGTTTTGGGCCACTTGATATCATATTATGGACCACTTTTGTCATGCTTTTTTGGAGCTTGAAGCCCATTTCTTTTAAATATATGGAAAACAGCAGCATGAAGATTCTGTTAAAAGTCTTCATACAAGTTTAGAATGAGATGAGGGTGAATAAACAATGGCAGAATTTTCTGTCAATGACTATCCCTTTAAACTCAATCTAGTAACTCAGCTAGTAACAAGTAGATCGTAGAACCATTGGCACCAACTGCTCCATCCTTACTGTTGGTTTCTATGGAAGGTTGTTGATAGGGTGTGGTTTAAATTGGTCTGAAGGAGTTTGTACCATGGACCTCTTTAAATAGCCACTTGCATTAAGTGCACTTACCTAAAAGCCATTTAATTTCAATGGAGACTGCAGTCTGGGCATGTATGGTATTTATTATATTTGTGTGTATGCAGAGAGAAACAAACAAGCATTCATGGCTGCTCTTAAAATGCCCACTTATTCTGCTTTTAATCAGCATGATCAAAGATATGGACTGCAGTTAGCTGGTAAATATATAAATAGATTGTGTATTTTGCTCACATCTGCTTAATCGAGGTTGGAAAACCACTAGTGCCCTGCGTGCACACAAAACACTTCCGCATGAAAAAAACGAGCAAATTTAAATTTAAAACATTCATCTGCTCACGGATTACCATTTATCTATAGGCCTAGCTTCCCCTCGGCATGACATTTTTGCTTCTCGAAAATATTCTCTTGCATAGGCGAAAGTCTTAATGGTGTTTTTTGTGCAAATGTCACTTTTAGCACAGTAAAATAATAAAATAGTAAAATACACATTAAAGTTCAGTAGCTTATTAAATGCTTATTTATTGTAGTAAAACATTGGCATTTAAAAATAAACATTTATTTATAAGCAAAATTATGGTAGAAACTTTTATTTTCCCTGTCTAAAAGCTGTTATTATTAAGGAAAAGTTTCTATTATTGTAGAGTCAAAGTTTAATAGGTATGTTTAGACCTGATCTAATGTTGATCAAACATATTAATCCCTTTAATATTTCAGAATTAATAGTAAAAATATTTGCTTAGCCTCTGATTCTTTCAAAACCATAATTTTTCAGAGATTATGACTCGAATTCTGATCAAAGTACTACTAATAAACAACAACCTCACTAATTACTTGCAGGAAACACTCTCACAAACACCTGCGGTATTAATCCAAGACAATGAATTCCCAATGTTCTTACATCGCTTAAAGAAAAAGCCACACCAAAATCCGTTGAGGCTAATATTACAATGTCTGGCTTTCATTATTATTAGATCGGTATCGGGACTGCTCATCCCAGGCACAGATGGCAATTCAGTGTGTGTGATCCATGATTTACTCCCTACAGTGCCACCTGATGGTGAAAGCTATACTTGTAGTTTTATGGGAATTGTCAAAATAACAAACAGCTGTGTGCTGTCAATTAATCTTCTCTCTCAGCCAGACAGATGAGCACTGGCAAGTCACATCGATGTTCTGTCTCCTTGGACCAGACGCCCCCGCACAGCCCAAGTGTCCTGCATATAGAGCAAACGCATGCATGTTGAACCTGACTGCAAAGAAAAGCCACATGTGCATGAAGAAACTTTGAAGCTGGAAACACACCTGAAAGGAGACCGTATCGTCAACTCCATACTTCTTGGCTGCAAGTTCCTTCACTTCATTGCTGATGTTCTCCTGAGTTGTTCCTTTCACATCAATGTAATAGCAGTCAGAGCTGGCATAGTGACACGAGATGGCCTGAAATAAATGAACACAGATTCAAATTTACATCTAATAGTCTTGGATTTTGTGACTACATACATACTACATCTCTTTTCTCTTAGAAAAGTAATTAATTACTAGCTACTAATTATAACTTCAACAGTGTAATTAGATTACTGTACTAATTACTCTCTCTAAAAAATATTTATTATTAAAAATAATTAAAACATTTTATTTAAGTATTTTTTATTTCCAAAATTTGCATAAAAATGGTGGATGGAAACATAGCTAGTGTTATCACTACAAATACAATATGGCCACATGCATCCCTGACTACCTCTGAATGTGTTTTGAGGTTGAGAAAATTGCATTGGTCCCCATTTAAACGTCTTGATGTTACTACCAGGGAGGTAAATGTCTTAAATACTACAGTAAAAGCTCAATTTTTATGCATACAAGTACCACCTACCTTTCGAAATCCCTTGGTTTGGTTCATTCCTGAGCCGTGGATCAGCAATGGATGGAAAAACACTGTATCTCCTTTCTCCATCTCTAAATGCACTCTGGGATGGTCTGGGTCGTAGTTACGCACCCCGTGGTACATCTTATTTATTCCTCCCTGGAAGGAAACAAAGAGGCAATGTGAGGCTGACGGATGTAGACCATCTGCATAATCATCCTCACTTCCTGTGTCTCTCTCACCTCCCATTCTGGGTAGTCATGTTCCTGCAGAGTGCCATGGTGTGAGCCGGGCAGGACGACCAGGCAGCCATTTTGCCGGTGCACTTTCTCCATGGCGGTCCATGAACACACAATGCGATCTGCAGGTCGGAAGGGGAAGTAATGTAGATCCTGGTGCATGGGATGGCGAGAGGTCTTCTTACCTAGGAAGTATGAAACAAGATGCGTATTTAGATGCAAACCTCCGCATCACAGATTTTATGCTTTGGATGTGTCTTCTTTGTTTGAACATTTTATTACCTGGATGTTTTAGATGTCATGAATCTACATGGACATAAAAATGCACAGTGGTGTGTTTTCACACTTGGTCCTTTTCAGGGGTCTGAGCACGGTTCGCATGATTTTTGGTCCCTATGTGAACACTCTAAATGATCTCAGACCCCATAAAAGCGAACGGTACGGTTTGCTGAAAATGTCCATTGTGAATACAAATCAGTCCGGCCTCAATTTTTTACGAGCACACACACCTAAGTACGTGCATCAGCATCAGCCATCAAACACTGAACTGGACTAGATCCAAAAAGCAACAGTATGAACACAAAGATGTCTGAGGGTGTTTTCACACTTGGGCTTTAAAAGAACTGAACTCAGACTCCTTTAAGTGGACCAAGAGGTGAACCAAGTGAAAAAGGACCCATTTCTCTTCACGTTCACACTGTCCCTGTACCTAAAAGAGGACTCAGATACTTTTTTGGTCCACCTTAGTAGGAATATGGTCTCAGATCCCTTTGTGTTCATACTGTTGATTTTTGGATCTAGTCCAGTTTAGTGTTTGATGGCTGACCCTATGGCCTTCAACATTTGAACCCATTCACTTATATTGTTTGTGCCTCAGTAACCAAGATATTTGTTTGTAAAGATTTTTTTTTTTTAAATGACATTGCTGCAAATGCTGTTGAATTAAGTTGTTTATCTTTTTACACAATATGTAGTATTTTTTTGCAATACTATATATTCTTGCACTAGTTATATCACACATCCACCTTTGTAAATAACATTTATTATCATGTTTATTTTATTGCAGAAGGCAATGATGACATCAGCATACAAAAAATAAACAATACAATAAAATAATAAAAGAAAAATGCTAATTAAATGAACTGCTTTAAACTTTCCAGGTAAAGTATAGCCTAGGTATGCCTAAAAGCAGCATTCAAGTAAGAAATGGTATAATCACATGAAAAATAAAACAGCATATTCTTCACTGTATGACTCCACTGATTCTTATATTAGGCTAGTAATGCATATGTTTACATTCACTTAAGACAAAACCACATGTTTATGTGAAACTTGTGTGTTTTTTACATTTTGAAAAAAATGCAATAAGACGCTAAAGATTCCGTTTAGTACACGCGCTGTGACAGCTGGCTTCTGTGCATGTGCTTTAGGTGTGTGCGCTCGTAACACCATTTTAAACTGGCAAGGCATGCAGCCGCGTCTCTCTTACACAGTTCGGAAGCGTCTGAAATTGCAATAAACAAGTGTAAGTTGTGAACGAATAATTTGTAGAGATTTGCTAGAATTAGCAGCCATGACGAACAGCCGATTTGTACGTACTACGGAGGCATCTGATGACCAAACTACATTGGAATTTGTGAACAGAAAAATCAAGTAAGCCCAGAGCGGTTTGTGTTCAGATTGCGTGTTTTTAGCGAACCGTACCATAAGATGAGCTCGAACTGTACCCAGACCACCTCCCAAGATAGTCTCAGTTCGGTTTGCTTTAAAGGGGTCTGAGATTGTTTGGAGTGTTCACATATGGGCCAAAAATCACGTAAAACGCGCTCAGACCCCTGAAAAGAACCAAGTGTGAAAACACCCTGAGACTACATTCCTACTTAAGTGGACCAAAAGAGAGTCCTCTTTCAGGGACAGTGTAAACTGGGTTCTCTTTACCTGGTTCACCTCTTGGTCCACTTAAAGGAGTCTGAGTTTGGTTCTTTTAAAGAGGACTCAAGTGTGAAAACACCCTTAATCCAGATGTTAAAACAGCTTAATCCGTTCACCAGGCTACCAGTCTACACCTGTGCACCAACAAGGATGTTGATTCAAGAACACTTCAAACTTGTGTAAATCATGTTAAGTGTCTCTATACCTGTGTCAGGTGGTTTGTTGATAAGCATGGTGTGCATGGCCATGATGTTGGGTCCAGTGAAACACTTCACATACTTCAGGATCTGAGAAACAAGCATTCAAATTATATTCAAAATAGATTTTGCTGTTGCTTAAGAGCAGGGGTCGGCAACCTATGGCAGGCGTGTAAACACTGGCACGCAGAGGGGTAATCGCTGGTGCGTGAGCAAAAGCAAGAGAGGTGTATTTCATTTAGATACCTGCATACAGATCTACCTTTTGAGGTAATCATTCCTTATAGTAACACAGCTTGTTTAAGCAGGTTATAAATACTATTAAACTGTGAGAATTAAACTGTGCAAGTCAATGAAAGTGCGCAGCTCTGATAAACTACTAGCGCGCTCATGCGCACCCGGTCACTTCATGTGTATTCTCTGATCGGATAGCTGTCCAATCGTGAAAAGACAGAGAGGGCATTTTTTTTGCATTCCTGATGAAACTGGACAAAATGCATCTGGTTGTTGGGGCTCGTGGGACAGTGATTAACTCAGGAACTTAAAAATGGCACTTCATGACAAAAAGGTTGCCGACCCTTGCTTTAGAGAGTGTATTTTTTGCATACTACTCTGTTTGCGTCTACCTGGGGTAAAGTGCAGTAGCGGAAAAGTTCTGGATCTTCCTGGAAGTCCTGAAGTTTGGTCACAGCCTTCTCACCTTCAACAAACTCGGATTTAGCTATAGATACATCTTTCATTACCACTAAACCAGGCACCTTCACCTCTCTCTTACAGATGCGCTCAAACTCTTTCCTGTGAAACACACACACACTCTGTTATGTACAGACTTGTGCAAAGCACAGCAATGATCTCTTTAAACTTCTCTTCAGAGTTTCTGTTAATGATCTACTCTGAAATAACTTGACTCTGTTCTTTACATGTAGCCTAATTAATCCCACTGAACAGTGATTGAAAGTGGCAGTGTTGCATATTTTAAATAATGCATTAAATATTAGAATTATTGCAATGTAAACCTCTGATTGTGATTACGTCCACAATTAGATTAAAACATACCTTGTGTGGATACATAGAACAGTGCGTTAATTTTACAGAATAAATATTTATCAATGTTTGTTCCCCAAATTAAGATAATATAAGACATTATAATATTGTGGCAGGTGAAACATAGAGACGTTTAGTCAAAATATTGTTTGCTGTATTCTCATATCATTAGATAAGTTTATCGCTGGCTTAAAGTCCATAGTCAAACAGCCTATGGTTGATTTAGAGGCAGTTCAAACAGGATGTATTCTTGTATACAGTCTGCAATATTTTTGAATTGAAAGAAGCCAGCTTTCCTTGCATATTTTTTTAGCTATGTTTTAAATACCATAGTTACAAAGTAAATCATTGTATGTTCAATGCATTTAAAAAAAAATGTGTTGATCAGTCTTGCCTGAATTTGTCAATATCCTCATCCGATACCAAGTTTCGGATGAGTATGAAACCATCCTTTTCGTAGGCGATTCTCTGTTCTGGAGTCAGGACATCCGTGTCAAAAGTGTATCTGCAGACAAGACAGAACATACTTTACAACCAGACTAAGAACCAACTATCTAGACATTCCTGGTTTGATTATTCTATTCATTAAAATGAATTATGGAATTTTAGCCATATTTAAAGACTAAAAATGATAAAATGCATTGTTCATTATGATAACCACAGGAAAATACATTGAAAGATCAGCTGACTAACTGAAGGGCATGAGGATGATGATGATAAGACACATGTTGAGCAGAAGTGAAGGATGCTCGCTGAATAATACAGGTTAAAGTTCATAATATACACGTCAACACCATAACACACTTTACAAAACAAGGCATCGCTGTGCTTTATTTGATTGATTTATCATAGCAAAAGAGTCATTATAATTCAAAGTTGATCCAATGATGTTAAAATATATATTTCCATCAATAAAAAGTAGTGAGCAATAAACGAGGCCTGTTCGTAATGCCTCGGTTTATACTGTAAGTGAGATCCCGGAACAGTCGCCAGTATGAGGCAGAATGCTGCACTGCAAGCTCCCTCGCTCACGGGCGCGTTCTAGTTCATCGCGCCGCTCGTTCGCGATATTACACCAGAAAAGGATACGACGGCGCCGTGGGAACGATCCAGATGATTCAAAACCACTTTTAATCTGTCCGCGGCCCGAGACATCTTTAATCCAGTACAGAGTAGCCGAGGTGAACTGGACTGCGGTGCGTTTGACTCGGTGTATGTGTTTTAAGTGGGGTAAAGTGCACTTGTACTGCATACGGCATCGGACATTTGAATTGAATTGCATTTTCAAATTCCACATTCATTGCGGGACATATAATGAAAATGCAAACGCAAGTATCTTAACTAAGTGTAAATGCAATTAAGAAAAATAACATTTTGCTACAATGGAGCTCAGACAATTTTTGCATCTAATCATTTCTGTAATAATTTTTGCAACTTATAAAGCATTCAAATATATGTTTAAATTATATGTTAAAACTAGTGTAGGAAATAGGAAATGTAAATTATATTATTCAATTTGAATTATCATTTTGTTGCACACATGCAAATTTTCATTTAAATACATAAATGCATTGCCATTTTTACATATTGCATTGCAAATTGAATATTGCTACACATAAGCTTCCATAGTTTTGTTCTTACCTTGAAAAAATATTGATTGAGCATTAAGTCTGCAAAACGTTTGTAGCTTGAGTATCTGCTTTATATGAGTTACTTTTGCGCTCATTTCCGTCACGTTCAGTATGTAGCCAATGTCCTGTATGGTGAAGCTGATGTATTGCTGTATCGCCGTTTTGCATTTTTATCATGAAGTCCGCCCTGATCGTCTCATTAGCAATGCCGAAATTATTAAAATATATAAACATCCTCCACAGATTTAATTTCCAAACTGTTACTGGGACAATTACAAAGTGTGTACCTGTTATTAAACTGAATTCTTAGACAAGAGGATTACTACTTGTTAATATGAGTTCAATACATCCTCTCATAAGCCAGAGAAGATGAACAAAGGGCCATTATATTAAGACCCCCATTTATTATAGAAATGTAAAGTGATTTTAGATTGGTTTGTCCAATTTATGAGTGTAAAAACAACATTCTGTAATCATGCCCAAGTTGCATTCATGCCAAAGACCTTACCTATATAAAAAACAAAAATAGAGAAAAGTCACCGTCTTCATGTTTCTTGCGTCTTGATGTCCGCTTGTCTTTAACTCTCTTGAACTACAGTTAATACAAACAGCCACTTTCTGTAACATATATATTTGAATTTATTAGGATTAACCCTTTGAAATGTACCATCTCTGTTTTCCAATCAAAACATAATAACAGAAACAATAACAAAATACAATTACCAGTACATCAACAACAAAACAAACAATAATAAAAAAAAGAAAGGACACCACCAAATTTTACCAAAATAAAAAATAATAAATACACAACAAAATAAACTATTCAAAGAATACAATTATATTTAAACATCAAGTATAAATATAAGCATAATCAACGTAAACAGTGAACAACAGTGACAGTATCAATGATAACGTGCAGTCTACCTTAAAATAGGATGATAAGGATTGTTTAAACAACCTAAATGATGTAATGGATCTAATGTCTGCAGGTAAATTATTCCAGTCTATTGGGGCTTTAAACATAAATGCTCTTTTACCAATATTTTTTTGTTGCACGAAAAGCAAAATGTGCCTAACTTGGTAATTTGAAGAAAAAGGTACAAAGTATTGTTGTAGGTAACTGGGATAAATAAAATAAATACATTTAAATATAAAATGAAGCCAATGAATGTGTCTTCTTACATACAGAGATGACCATTGAAGTACATCGTACATTGTACAGTGATGAGTGAAATAAGAACATCCCAAAACAAATCTGCAAATTCTTTTGTATGCTGTTTTAAGGCGAGGCAAGATCTGATATAGCTGCCGTTTGATAAACCACATCACAATAATCAAAGGATGGAAGTATTAGTTGAGAAACAAGTCTCTTACGAACACTACATGAAAAACAATTCCGAGATCGATATAAAGTACTAATTCCAATGTTGACTTTGCGTAAAACATGATTAATATGTGATTCGAAAGAAAGTTCAGAATCGAGCCAAGATATTTAGTAGCATCAACTTTATGCAAAGGAGTACCATCTTTACATGATACAAGGGTTGGGTGTAACTAGTTACTAAGTAATTAGTTACTGTAATTTAATTACTTTTCCCTTGAAAAAGTAAAGTAAGGGATTACTCTTATTTTTTGTGTAATTTAATTACAGTTACTTCACGTGTAACTGAACTAAATACTGTGTATAGACTGTAGAACAATTATATAGAATACAATAATGGAATTAACATAAACAATTTAAGTCTAACTTGTTTTTATGTATCCTTCTCACATTTGTAATACTTTGGTCAGTTAATAAGAATATTTGATGTAGTTTTATATTATGTATTTGAATTAATTAAAAGAGCCGTTTCTATCCTTGAATCACTTAACTAGTCAAGGTTGATACAGGATTTAGAAAGTAATTAGTAATAAGTAATTCAATACTTTTTGGAGAGAGTAATTTGTACAGTAATCTAATTACACTATTGAAGATGTAATTAGTCATTTTTAGAGTAACTTACCCAACACTGGATACAACACAAGAACGAGTTTTGGATTTAAGTTTCTGTCTAGGACCAAAAATCATAATATATGACTTGTTTTTATAATTTATTAGCCAAAAGCCAATCTTGTAAAGTATTAAAATTAGACTGAAGAGATCAGAATTAGAATTAGATGCATATATAACGGTATCGTCAGTTGAACTTGACAATTTTTAAGAATTAATGGCAGATTGTTTACATAAATAAAAAAAAGAAGTGGTCCCAGTATTGAATCTTGGGGCACACCACATTGTTGAATCACAAGATCAGATTTATTTCCATTTAGGACAACACATTGTTTCCTGTTGTGCAGGTATGAATTAAACCCCAAAACTGTATTTTCCGAAAGACCAATAGCATGAAGTTTATCTAAAAGCAAATAACGATCAACCAAATCAAAAGCTTTAGTTAAATCAAGAAAACAGCACCTGTGAGTTTGCCATTATGTTAAGCTGAAAACACGTCATTAGTAAACCTAAGTAATGCAGTAGTTGTAGAGTTATTAGACCTAAAGCCAGATTGAGATAAAATATTATTAATACATAAATAATTTGAAAGTTGTTTATAAATTGATTTTTCAAAAACGTTAGATAAAGAACATATAATAGATATTGGTCTATAATTATTAAGATCAAGTACATCACCTCCCTTATGTGGAGTAATGCGTGCAGATTTCCAGATAACTGGCAGCTCACATGTAGACAAAGAAAGATTAAATAAATCAGCAAGTGGATACATAAGAATATGAGAGGATAATTTAAGAAGCCAATTTTCAATCCCATCTAGTCCAACACCGCTAGTCACCTTTAATTTTGATTCATTCTGAACATCAATTGGTAAGATCTTCCTAAATGAAAATAAACTATTACATGATGAAGTCTCATTAAAGGTGGGGTAAGTGTTATTTCAAAACTGCTTTAGAAATGTGACTCGGCCGAGTACCATAACAAACTGATAGCCAATCAGCAGTAAGGGCCGTGTCTACTAATGACGGGGATAAGAGAGTGCTCAGTGCACGTCATTATTCAAAAGACACAGACATTAGCTGAGCGATGACAGAAAGAGAGATGGCAGATAAAAAACAAATGTGGAAGATGGCTGTGGAACAAAAGAAGGCTTACGATCAGGCAAGAAATATCAGCTTTCCAGCGGTGGGGAGAACTGAAGGAGTGAAGGCCGAGGTTGCTTTATTTCTTCTCGATAGGCGAGTAACATTGTTACAACCGAGGTATGCAGCAAAGCATTTGTGAAGCCACAACACGCACAACCTTGAGGCAGATGGGCTACAACAGCAGAAGACCCCACCGGGTACCACTCATCTCCACTACAAATAGGAAAAAGAGGCTACAATTTGCACAAGCTCACCAAAATTGGACAGTTGAAGACTGGAAAAATGTTGCCTGGTCTGATGAGTCTCGAGACATTCAGATGGTAGAGTCAGAATTTGGCGTAAACAGAATGAGAACATGGATCCATCATGCCTTGTTACCACTGTGCAGGCTGGTGGTGGTGGTGGTGTAATGGTGTGGGGGATGTTTTCTTGGCACACTTTAGGCCCCTTAGTGCCAATTGGGCATCGTTTAAATGCCGCGGCCTACCTGAGCATTGTTTCTGACCATGTCCATCCCTTTATGACCACCATGTACCCATCCTCTGATGGCTACTTCCAGCAGGATAATGCACCATGTCACAAAGTTCGAATCATTTCAAATTGGTTTCTTGAACATGACAATGAGTTCACTGTACTAAAATGGCCCCCACAGTCACCAGATCTCAACCCAATAGAGCATCTTTGGGATGTGGTGGAATGGGAGCTTTGTGCCCGGATGTGCATCCCACAAATCTCCATCAACTGCAAGATGCTATCCTATCAATATGGGCCAACATTTCTAAAGAATGCTTTCAGCACCTTGTTGAATCAATGCCACATAGAATTAAGGCAGTTCTGAAGGCGAAAGGGGGTCAAACACAGTATTAGTATGGTGTTCCTAATAATCCTTTAGGTGAGTGTATGCTGGCTTTTGCTTGAATATGCTTATATGTCATGTTCAGTTGTTTGTCTATTTGCGATCGTATTGTCGTTCACTTCAGCGATGACAATTACCCATTCATTTCCACACCCGATAAGCCTGGAGCGTCTAAACCTCCTCACTATCTGTTTCAAGCGTCAGCTTCCAAAACGTGTCCGACAAGTAAGATAATATACTCCTAATATATGTTTGTTTCCTCTTTTCGTGATCGTTATCCCTCTAATCTTGTCATAATTGTAATATGCTCGTTAGTTGGACTGTCGTGCTCGTGCTATCGAGTTGTTCATGGGAACTGTTTGTGTTTGCTATAACCCTCTAATCTTGTCATAATTGTAATATTTTGTTAGTTGGACTGTCGTGCTCGTGCTATCGAGTTGTTCATGAGAACTGTTTGTGTTTTTGGGATGGAAGGGATGACTTTTTCATTGAACATTCGACCTGGATTACCATAGTAACACACAGATTCCACCATAGTCGTTACCTGGGTTACGTATGTGTGGGGCGGAGCTATCAAAATAGGGGCGTGTTTGTTTCTGGTAACATCGGTTACCAGAAAGCACTTACCCCACCTTTAAAAGTGCCAGTATTCAAGTAAGAAGAAGATACTAAAGTAGACCAGACAGAAGAAAAATGCTGATTAAATGCTTGAGCAATAGATAAAGAATCATGTAGTATTGTGTTATCAACTCTAATTTGATTAATTTAATGTTTATTTGATGCACACATACTTTTAATTTTATTCCAAAATTGCTTAAAATGATAAGAAAGACATTCTTTATAATAATTAGATTTTGGGTTTTTGTCTTATAAACTTCCCAATTCAGCATTACCTCTTGTCTGACGAAATGTTGTCCATGCTTTGTCTCTTTGCCTCTTTGCCTAAAGAGACTAATAAGTTCAGAGCTAATGATTGCGGAAGACGATTGCCCTAGATATGTCCTAGATTGGCTTTTATATTCAATTAATGGTTTATATACATAAAGTACTTTATTTTAGTATAATTTGGAATAGATCTTTATCCAATTTGGGTAATTTTTTTCAAACGATGCAAAATGCTGTGTTAGACCTTACACAACCATCAATGGAGAACATTCCAGCAGTTCTGGTTGATGTAGATGTGGCACAAGAGCAGCCAGAAAATGCAGATCAAGCTGTGGTAGACCCCATACCTCTGAATGAGAATTTTAATCCACCAGTGTCCTCCACACCAGAGAGAGATCAGAGAAGCACAGAAACGTAACAAAAGACTGCATAAAGAGAATTGTAAACTGAAAAAGCAGGTCTTAAAACAAAGAAAGAGCTAGCAGAGTCGAGAAAACTAAATGATAAATTCAGTAAGAGTGAGAAGAGGTTAATGGCAAGACAAAGACTAGGCCTAAGTAAAACATGTAAGCAAAAGGGATCCAAAAAACTGTCAGCAGAGAGATGAAAACAGTCGTCATTTAGCTGGGAAAAAAGACACCATCACCAAAAATAAACAGAAAATGCAAAGAGAAGTTCTAACAAAGTCCCTGTTTGAGCTCAGTGCACAGTATCAAACAGAGGTGGAACAGTATCTCTCCATGTCTTATAGACAATTTGCCAGAAGACGGCCTTTTTATATCACAGAGCCAAAGACTAGGGACAGAGATATATGTACATGTGTGGAACATGAGAATGTCCGGCTATTGGTTAACAAACTCGCCAAGAGAGGGCTGTTGAAGACAACCAGCATCTCAGAGTTAATAAATATGATTGTGTGTGACCCTAAAAACAAAGCATGCATGGATCGTGTATGTCCGAAGTGCTGCTTTGACGAAGTTGAATTTCCAGAGACAGACTGTACTGAGGTTTCTTGGGAACAATGGCAGTGGGTAAATTCAAAGAACGGAGAGAAAACCTTTACAAATGTTTTAAAACAAACAGACACAGGGACCATCCAGGAATTAAAAGAGCTGTTCAACAAAAAGCTAGAGGTTTTAGCTACACATCAATTCAACTGGATCCACCAAACAGAACAGTTTCGTGACCTAAAACAAAAATCTCACTGAATCTGAAGCTGTTCTTCGCATTGATTTTTCGGAAAACTATGCCTGCAAGATGAGTACAGAAATACAAGCTTATCATTTTGGAGGCGGCCGAAAGCAGGCCACAATACACACTGCTGTCCTTTACACAGTCCATGGCACCAAATCGTAGGCAACACTGTCAGACAGCCTTCGCCATGATGAACGAGCAGTGTGGGCACACCTGGAGCCCATACTGAAAGAGCTGGGGGCAACCTGCCCACAGATTACAGTTCTACATGTAATCAGTGATGGACCTGTTACACAGTACAAGAACAAGGCAAACTTTTACCTCCTTAGTACTGTGCCTTTCCTTTCTGGGTTCAAGCATGTTACTTGGAACTATTCAGAAAAGTACCATGGAAAGGGTGCCCCGGATGGCATTGGTGGTGCTGTAAAAAGGGATGCAGATCTCTATGTTCAACGAGGAGGTGAGCTGCAGACTCCACTGGACTGGACACTGGAGATGCTGGCCAAAAAATCAGGGTCAACTATTACTTACCATTGGGTAAGCGAAGAGAGCATTCAGAAATATGATGAGATGATTCCAGACAAATTGACAGCTGTGAGGGGCACCTTAAAAATACTCCAGGTTTTATCTTCACAAGCTGCACAAATTAGTCATAGGGAGGTGTCGTACTTCTGCAAGCATGCAGAAATTAAGACATGCCTATGTTATCAGCCAGTAAAAGTAGACCTGAGGGACACTATGAGCCCCACTGTGGATCCCTCAAGCACTCCTAAACCACCAAGGGAACAAGCTAGACTTCAAGACTTGAGTGGCAGGTTTGTGATTGTAACCTATGATGAGCTTCCATATGTAGGCCAGGTCCTTGAGGTTGTGGGAGAGGAAATCCAGGTTAGCTCCATGCGGCAGTCGGGTGAAAAGATCTTATTCATGTGGCCACAAACTCAAGATGTTATTTTCTACTGTAAGAAAGATATTCATGCTGTCATCTCAGAACCCGAGCCAGCAACCTCCCGCTACTCTAAATTGAGCAGCCAAGATTGGGAAAAGTTAAGAAATATCTGGGTTTAAAGAAATGCCTGCAGTAAACACCATGTGCAGAGTCGTCCATAGAGTCATTCCAAATACCCATTAGCAGCAGGATGATTGTCAAGTGTAGTTAAATGTGTGTTCACAACAAGGCCACAAATGTGCATTTACTTAAAACTGTTCATGACATGATTATACATGGTTCTGATCAAAATAAAAGCTAAATATTTTTTTTCCATCGTCTCTGTTATCAAGTGAAATGAAATGTTGCACTTGTTTGCAATTTGATTTTTATAAAAAAAATGTATAAAATGTTTATGTTCATAATTTTTTTTATAAAATATGGTTTAAATCTATTTTGTGTATGACATTTATTGTTTATTGATCTCTTTAAATACATTTTTCATAATATTCGAGATCTTCATGTCATTTGGAGAGACCACTCATCATGTGGTGCAACCAATAATAGCAATAACTGTATTCAATTAAAAAATAAAATATCTAATTTCTGTGGCTGAAATAGGAATCACTGATACAGAATGCTTAAGTGAATGGTATTTTTAAAACATTTTTTCAGTTTTATGCAATTTACAAGAAAAATAAGTCTGTTCTACATTTAAGAAGGCAACTCTGATATTAAAACACAAAATTGTGAGATCATCTTTTGCAAAAACTGAAAAGAAATGCAAATACTTTGTTTATAAACACTTTAACTACTGAGAACTTGTAAAAAAAATGTTAAGCATGTTAAGGAAATAAATACATTTTAAGATAAATCACGGTCGCACCACATGACATTTTTTAAGGCCACGGCCAATTCATCTAGATGAAAAAAACAGTAAAATCACTTAATTTTAAATTTTAATATTAATTTATGTGTACACAACATTCTCAATGTTTGAACAATTGCAGTAGATATTATTATTTTTTGTATTTTAAAATTGGCCAGTTGAAAATCCTTATACGTCATTGACCCAAATACAAAATACATACACGTAACATGTATAGTCTGTTTTGGTTTTGGTTTCGTGTTCACAGTGTTCTGTTCCTATTTTGCTTGAATCTCTTGCGTAATGTGCCTCTTTGCAGCAACCTGTGACAAAATACCATACCTAGAAGATATTTTTTTTGATCCCTGCTCACAAATGCACCTACTTGCCGTCCAATAACTCTGCCTGGAGCAGAACCCACTATCCTGTATATATAACTACTGTCAGGATTCACTAAAGACATGCAGTGAAAAATTATCGCTGAAAAGGCGTAAACACAGTTATTCTTGTAGCTGACCTTATTGCATATGCAATTGTAGGAGTTTCCCTTTCGGATGCAAAATTTATAGGAGGAGAGTATTCAAATCAATCATGCAAGGTGATTTACTAAGGTTTGTGCTCGTCAATTTACTGGTGTTTGCGCCATTATTTACCACCAAAAAAAAAGCATGTCTTAAACCAGACGCTAACTGGTAGATTGCTCTGGTCATTATGGAAATGATCTGACCACGTCTGTGTTCTTTGAATTGTGCGTCATCAGTAGATCACACGCAGAACTTTCCACTCCCATTGGCACTTTTTTGGAATTGCGCTCTCACGCTAATTTGAACTGTTTAGTAAATCTGGCCCCTAATGTGTTTTTTTAATAAATGTTAAAATTATGTGTATTGCATTATTTTAGGATTGTGGGATTCTTTCTTTCTTTAATTAAAAAAAAAAAAAACACATTGAAAATGAGTAACCATACAGGTGCTGGTCATATAATTAGAATATCATCAAAAAGTTGATTTATTTCACTAATTCCATTCAAAAAGTGAAACTTGTATATTATATTCATTCATTACACACATACTGATATATTTCAAATGTTTATTTCCTTTAATTTTGATGATTATAACTGACAACTAAGGAAAATCCCAAATTCAGTATCTCAGAAAATTAGAATATTACTTAAGACCAATACAAAGAAAGGATTTTTAGAAATCTTGGCCAACTGAAAATTATGAACATGAAAAGTATGAGCATGTACAGCACTCAATACTTAGTTGGGGCTCCTTTTGCCTGAATTACTGCAGCAATGCGGCATGGCATGGAGTCGGTCAGTCTGTGGCACTGCTCTGATAGTGGCCTTCAGCTCTTCTGCATTGTTGGGTCTGGCATATCCCAACTTCCTCTTCAAAATACCCCATAGATTTTCTATGGGGTTAAGGTCAGGCGAGTTTGCTGGCAAATTAAGAACAGGGATACCATGGTCCTTAAACCAGGTACTGGTTGCTTTGGCACTGTGTGCAGGTGCCAAGTCCTGTTGGAAAATGAAATCTGCATCTCCATAAAGTTGGTCAGCAGCAGGAAGCATGAAGTGCTCTAAAACTTCCTGGTATACGGCTGCGTTGACCTTGGACCTCAGAAAACACAGTGGACCAACACCAGCAGATGACATGGCACCCCAAACCATCACTGAGTGTGGAAACTTTACACTGGACCTCAAGCAACGTGGATTGTGTGCCTCTCCTCTCTTCCTCCAGACTCTGGGACCCTGATTTCCAAAGGAAATGCAAAATTTACTTTCATCAGAGAACATAACTTTGGACCACTCTGCAGCAGTCCAGTCCTTTTTGTCTTTAGCCCAGGCGAGACGCTTCTGACGCTGTCTGTTGTTCAAGAGTGGCTTGACACAAGAAATGCGACAGCTGAAACCCATGTCTTGCATACGTCTGTGCGTAGTGGTTTTTGAAGCACTGACTCCAGCTGCAGTCCACTCTTTGTGAATCTCCCCCACATTTTTGAATGGGTTTTGTTTCACAATCCTCTCCAGGGTGCGGTTATCCCTATTGCTTGTACACTTTTTTCTACCACATCTTTTCCTTCCCTTCGCCTCTCTATTAATGTGCTTGGACACAGACCTCTGTAAACAGCCAACCCTTTTTTGCAATGACCTTTTGTGTCTTGCCCTCCTTGTGCAAGGTGTCAATGGTCGTCTTTTGGACAACTGTCAAGTCAGCAGTCTTCCCCATGATTGTGTAGCCTACAGAACTAGACTCAGAGACCATTTAAAGGCCTTTGCAGGTGTTTTGAGTTAATTAGCTGATTAGAGTGTGGCACCAGGTGTCTTCAATATTGAACCTTTTCACAATATTGTAATTTTCTGAGATACTGAATTTGGGATTTTCCTTAGTTGTTAGCTATAATCATCAAAATTAAAAGAAATAAACATTTGAAATATATCAGTATGTGTGTAATGAATGAATATAATATACAAGTTTCACTTTTTGAATGGAATTAAGGAAATAAATCAACTTTTTGATGATATTCTAATTATATGACCAGCACCTGTATAACACCATAAAGGTTTTAAATTATTTAAGATAGATTCTCAAAAGTAATGTGACATATCGAACATATTAGAAGATATTTTTTTATTGTTGTTGGGTGACACAATGAATATTCAGACACAATAGACAAGTTTACATTTTTATTTAAATTGGCTGTGAATACATTAGACTTTATTTTAAAATTATTAAATAATGTTTACAACATAATCTTAAAAGGTGTAAAAACAATATTTTTAGCTGCATGAAATGTTGACAACCAGTCATCAACCACTCAAGATGAGAAGAAGAAATCATGCTCATTCTGCATCTGTGTACGGAATATAGTATTAGCCTTGGCCACTTTTTTAGGCGTGTTCAGATACTTGTTCAGCAGAGCTCTATAGTGTTTTTCAGGATGGCCGCCCATATTCTCCACCTTCCAAGTGTAGTAGGCATTGGTTGGAGGTGTGCTGAGATTCTTACTGAGCCACACCCAGAGTCTAGAGCAGGGCAGGAGACCCACAGCAAAGTACAGCGGCTCTTCTTTTTCCAGCAGGTGTCTGTAGAACGACAGATATTTCCCCATAGCTGGAGTCTGCTGGATGGCAGGCTCACCCTATAGAAATGAGAATATAAAGTATTTTCAGTGGATTCAGAACTAGCTTGAAAATTTCATGCATGAAGTCTGCAAAGCTTTTGTAGCTTGAGTATCTGCCTTTCATGAAGTCTCTGAGTTCATCGGGCTGAGTTACTTTTGCACTCATTCTCTTCAACATTCTGGTCATTTTCAGTACATAGCCTATGTCCTGTATGGTGAAGTTGACATATCGCTCCGCCTGCAGGCTGCCGTTCTGCATTTGCACCAGGAAGTCAATCCCGAGGGTCTTATTGGCGATGTCTTTATTTTTCTCCCACAGATATTCATACAGTTCCTCCACAGAGCTGGCTGCCAAACTGTAACTAAAACCAAACTGTGCGTCAGATAGAAGTCATTACTGAAGACTATTCATAACAACATTGTACATTCATTTAAAATGACCCATAAAACTGTTGAAGAACTTCATACAGAACCTGGATAAAGAGGCCACGCCTCTGTGGTCCCCTGAACTTCCTGCATCGTCATGGTCCCATGAACTTTCTACACTGCCATGGTCCCTTGAACTTCCTTCACCGCCATGGTCCCTTAAACCTCCGGTGCCTCCATGGCTTCCTGAACTGCCGGCACCTCCATGGCTTCCTGAACTGCCTGTGCCTCCATGGCTTCCTGAACTGCCTGTGCCTCCATGGCTTCCTGAACTGCTTGCGCCTCCGTGGCTTCCTGTACTGCCAGTGCGCCCCGGGCAGTGTCTTAGCCTGCCAGGTCTGCCCATGCCCCACGGCCCAGGTCCGCCTTTGCTTCCTGAACTACCAGGTTCGCCCATGCTCCACGGCCCAGGTCCACCCATGCACCAAGAACCAGGCCCGCCACTGCCTTGCCATCGTCGTAGTCCTGTTCCCCTGTACGGGCCTGGCCCACCATCCTTCCCCCAAGACCTCCTCCGCTCCCCGGGGGGGGGGTCTGTAATGTCTAGTGTAGTGTTTTAGTTTTGTATCATGTCACGTTTTAATTTCCTAGATTGCCATGTGTTCCCTTTTGTCATGTGACTTCCTTGCCCTCATGTGATCATGTCTTGTGCTTCCCAAGGCTGCACTCCAGTTCGTTTTTATTATGCCCTTCACTCGCTAACTTCCCTCCATCTTGTTCACTCGGATGTGCTTACTGTTGCATACTGCCTGAACCTTTGCAATGGGCTGAATTGGAACATCCTAAGCCCTTGATCACTTGGAATCCACTATGGAGTTGATTTATTAATTTTTTTTCCCCTTACAAAATAGTTTAATGCAGCATTCTATATGTATATAGGTGTGTTTGGGTTGTTTTAAATATTAAAAAAATATATATATATCATTGTTTGTGGTGGGGTAAATTAAGCGCGATATGCTGTGATGTCACAATTGTGTTGGTCAAAATCGAGGGAGCGAGGGTTTGTCCATATAAACTTCCCTCGTCCACTTCACGAAGTGGAACGCACTTCAAAATGGCGACAGGGATTCCCAGAGGGGAAGTGCTTAGGGAAGTTTGCAAGTGCATGTCATTGGTTAATTGTCTTGATCATTGTTCACAGGTATCCCTTGTCTAGTCATTAGTAGTCTGTGTATTTAGCCCATGTTTGCCATGGGTCTTTGTTTAGTTTGTTATATGTAACCTGATGTTGGTGAGTATTCTGAGTCAAGTCAAAAGTCAAGTCAAAAGTCAAGTCAAGTCAAGTCAAGTCAAGTCTTTGTTTATTTTGTATCTTTTCATGTGTATTAATAAACTGCACTTCTTCAACGCTTGCCATCAGTGGATCCTTTGTTACATTACCTTATTTCTAAACATCTCTTCTCAAGGGGGATTTTTTGCAGCATCTTTGGAAAGTAAATTAGATTATTTTTATTCACAAATCAATTTTGTCTAACATAGTTTTACTGTAAATTTAGAAAATATCAATGTTTCCATATGGAAACGCTGTACCACAATGGAAAAATAGGTATGTTGCCATTTGACAATGCTGTACTACAGTGGAATTGTAGTAATGTATTTCCTCATTGGGATTTTTTTTATAGATAGTAGCATCAATAATATAATTGCAGTTATTTATTTATTTGAAGTGTTTATTGTAGTATTGTATATACACCGATCATGACCGATCTGGTGCCTGATGCGGTCCCCAGGTAGGCGATGCACATTAACTTCTTGAGCAATTTGAGCTTCAGTAGCACACCTGTTTGATAAGGCCACACGGGCCAGCCTTCGCTCCCACGTGCGTCAATGAGACTTGGCCGGACATGACCCTGTCGCCGGTTCACCACTGTTCCTTCCTTGGACCATTTTTGATAGATACTGACCACTGCAGACTGGGGACACCCCACAAGAGCTGCAGTTTTAGAGATGCAGGTGTTGAATGTTCACTTGCTGCCTCATATATCTCATCCACTACAGGTGCCGTGATGAAGCGATAATCAGTATTATTCACTTTAGTACAAAATGCTTTTTTTTTTTTTTTTAAACACCACTTTTGAAGAAAAAATGCATATTGTTATGTAGTGTGAAGTCTGATGTTTGAGAAAATATAAGGGGTCACTAACTTTGTCAATTCATTCACTGTTTTTTGAACATTTTTACTGAAATGTGTCCTATGGTGTGACAGAAAGAATTAAGAATATAGGGGTGTTGCACCAAAGGACAACAAAAATGAACAGTTAGTGGTTCCAAAAAAAGTTAAATATTTGAACAATTCTGAGACAAAATCTTACCACGTACACATGTCATGGGCTTCACAGTAACATGACCTTGAATGGGGTCCTTCAACTAATTAAACTTGTCAGTGGAATTGCCCTATTTAAAATCAAGATATAGTGTCACACCAGAGGACATGGTTTTCAGTGACTATCAAGTTCCTACGCTTTTAGAAATATATGGATGAAATAAATGATTGTCATTTACTAAAATAGACTACTAAATTATGCCTGAGGTATCTATTAACATATGCTTTTCTTTTTAATTTATAAAAGTTGTAATTTATTGAACCATGCTTGAGACAGTCACACCAAAATCTAAAGACAAAAGCAGTTTTTATATGAATAGGGTCATGTAAGACAAAGAAATGTTTAACCATTTACTGCATTTTAAATGATGACAATACTAATTATATTCACTTGTATCATGTGTGACAGTGAAAATTCTGTCACATCGTATGATTTAAGCGATTTCATGTAATAAAAACTTATATTTCATGATTAGAACATAATGCATACCATAGAGGGTTAAAAATGAACTAAATACATTTTTGCAATCCAATTTATGAGGTTCAAAACTACAACCTTTTGGTTATCAAATCTGCCATTAACCACGACGCCACAACACGAGAGAAGATGTTTCATAGCGCCCATTTGACTCCAGGTAGCGCTGTTTGTCAAGTTACATATCAGTGCGATGTTCAAATAATTGTGCAAGAAGGTTTTCCTCTTCCTCCGATGTCACCCCTAGGCGGAGGCGTCAATAGACGGGCAGCAGCAGCACCCCTCCCGGCCTCGAGCACCGTACGCTCCAGGGAAACGATCGCCATAGTGAACCGCACGCGAAGCTCCTCCGACCCGTTCTACTGAGGATATCAGCTCAAGTTTGACCGACATAGCTCGGGTGAGGCTGTGTGTTTTTCGTCGGAAAGGCGGCTTGTGTGTTGGCGGAGAGTGGAAAGACGGCATCCGGCCTCCGAGAAGCAGGCGAGGGCAGGGACTCGCGTCCAAACAACGTTTACCGTCTCTGGTGAGTGGCGTTGCTTGTCTTGTAACGATCATTTTCGCTTAAGCGGAAGGTGAACCCGACGCTAATGCGATGTTTGTCACTTAAGTTTAACGATCAAAACTGCCAGGGTTTGAGGAGTGTTTGGGTCGAGTAATCCGATTACATGTTGTTTAATCGACGGTTGTTTTGTCAACACGAGCTATATGTCGTGTTTAAATGTTGTTGTTGTTGTTGGTTTAGCTATAAAAGAATAGCAAAACCGTTGCTTAGAACTGTTTATTTAGGCTTTGGCTAGTACCAAATTCCACCACCTGGTTAAATAACAATCTTGACAGTCTTTGTAGTTTTGTTTCACGTTTGTCTTTCCACAAATATAATCATAATACTGAAATTCAATTGTTGTGTTGAATAAACATTTATTAAAAGCTGTTCATTTGAACCAGTTATGCGTGTCAGTGCACTTCCAAGACAATTACCTCTTAACCATTTTAATCCCATATTTAAGTTTCCAAAAGTTAGTAATAGTTTGTTGTTTTTGCTCAGAAACTCTGCATATATATATATATATATATATATATATATATATATATATATATATATATATATATATATATATATATGGATATATGGGTTGGTAGCAATGGTAATCATCCCAAAAATATTTTTTAATGTAACAACACTTTAACACATACAATTTTACGAGTATCAATCAGTTACTTATTGAGAAAGGTGATCATGATAATTATTAAGAATAATCATTAATATCAGACCATTTAAATATTATTGCAGTTGATAATATGACAAAAATGTATATGAAATGAAAACGGTATGAAGGCTATTTATGACAATCTGTGTAAAATGCACTTTTAAACGTCGATATTAATCACTGTTTTTAAATGGGTTACTAGACAAACTGCAGATTCAATCGTCATCTACACATTCTCAAGGCAAACCACAGGTGACTTCGTAACCCTGGGAAATGTGTTGATGGGTTTAATGAATCGTGAACGTGGACAAATGTATTCCTGCCCTCCAGCAGAGCAAAGGGGGTTGCTTTTAAAACACTTGAGCGTAGAGAACATTAGTGTGGTGCCAATTTCATATGCTCTCTGTTATGCCCAGGCTATTTGTATGAGTCAAGCAAATGCAGCGGATGAAAACGTGCGTGCATTGAATGCCGCAAATGAGCAGACATGTATGCATGGATATGAATACATGTGCCTTGTTTGGATGCGATTATGGGCCGGTGGCCAATTTAGGGGTTTGTCAGCTGAGGGATGATGCCTATTTCTCAATCAGGGGCTCTTAAGATGGAAATGAGGGTGCGTTCCACAACCTGGCATGCAGCTGTTGCGTGGATGACCCAAATTGGGGACTGTGGCTTGGCTGTTCTCAGTCTGTGGAGGCTGCATGTAATGTGACCCACATGGTGATGATGATGATGATGATGATGATGATGAATGTTGGGTATATAAGATATAGGCACACCGTTGTTTCTCTATGTGCTCTAGTTGTGCTTTTGATGATGATAGTGAATGTAACATGAGGACAATGGGTCCATGCCTTACTGAAGCTCATGATACAGTTTCACGTTGTGTTAGTGTGTTGTGACAGAGGAGCAGGGTTACATGGCCTTTGTCGCTTCTGAGTCCTTTGAACTTCACTGTCTTTATTGTGGTGGCAGATCATGCTGATTATGCATGGCCCATAAAAAGGCGTCACGAAAAAAAGCGTCTCTCACTCTTATTCTCGCTTTCTCACACTCCCACACGCACTTTACGCTTTTATTTTGGTCTCTTTAATAAACCGTTCTTCATACTCATATTTCATCCCTCCCTCTAGCTTTTTAAGGGTATGTGGTTGTCTAATGTGTTTTCTAATAGCGTGAAGTGTAAACATCTTTTTATACGGATGAGATGCTTGGTTGTTTGGTTGGTAATTGGGTGTTTTGGAATCTTCAAAACATGTTAAAGTGTTCTTCTGAAAATCTGGAATGTAAGTGATATGACCCTTAGAAACTGGACACTGTTGGTTTTTAGATTGGCAAATTGCTAGTCTATTGAATTAGTGCTAGACTAGTGAACTAGATTTTCAGTAAAAGGCAGTTGCAGAACCCCTTTCTGTGATGTGATAGGGTGTTGTTGATTGTTACCAGGGTGTTGTTAAGGGGTTGCTTACTGGCCAGAGTCAAAAGTGTCCATCAGAAGTCTGGTCACTACTTCAAAGTAGATCTGTGACATTATTTAGCCTGTTTTATAGACCATCAGGTGAAAACTTATTTAAAATATACACTCACCTAAAGGATTATTAGGAACACCATACTAATACTGTGTTTGACCCCCTTTCGCCTTCAGAACTGCCTTAATTCTACGTGGCATTGATTCAACAAGGTGCTGAAAGCATTCTTTAGAAATGTTGGCCCATATTGATAGGATAGCATCTTGCAGTTGATGGAGATTTGTGGGATGCACATCCAGGGCACGAAGCTCCCGTTCCACCACATCCCAAAGATGCTCTATTGGGTTGAGATCTGGTGACTGTGGGGGCCATTTTAGTACAGTAAACTCATTGTCATGTTCAAGAAACCAATTTGAAATGATTCAAGCTTTGTGACATGGTGCATTATCCTGCTGGAAGTAGCCATCAGAGGATGGGTACATGGTGGTCATAAAGGGATGGACAGAAACAATGCTCAGGTAGGCCGTGGCATTTAAACGATGCCCAATTGGCACTAAGGGACCTAAAGTGTGCCAAGAAAACATCCCCCACACCATTACACCACCACCACCAGCCTGCACAGTGGTAACAAGGCATGATGGATCCATGTTCTCATTCTGTTTACGCCAAATTCTGACTCTACCATCTGAATGTCTCAACAGAAATCGAGACTCATCAGACCAGGCAACATTTTTCCAGTCTTCAACTGTCCAATTTTGGTGAGCCCGTGCAAATTGTAGCCTCTTTTTCCTATTTGTAGTGGAGATGAGTGGTACCCGGTGGGGTCTTCTGCTGTTGTAGCCCATCCGCCTCAAGGTTGTGCGTGTTGTGGCTTCACAAATGCTTTGCTGCATACCTCGGTTGTAACGAGTGGTTATTTCAGTCAAAGTTGCTCTTCTATCAGCTTGAATCAGTCGGCCCATTCTCCTCTGACCTCTAGCATCAACAAGGCATTTTCGCCCACAGGACTGCCGCATACTGGATGTTTTTCCCTTTTCACGCCATTCTTTGTAAACTCTAGAAATGGTTGTGCGTGAAAATCCCAGTAACTGAGCAGATTGTGAAATACTCAGACCGGCCCGTCTGGCACCAACAACCATGTCACGCTCAAAATTGCTTAAATCACCTTTCTTTCCCATTCTGACATTCAGTTTGGAGTTCAGGAGATTGTCTTGACCAGGACCACACACCTAAATGCATTGAAGCAACTGCCATGTGATTGGTTGATTAGATAATTGCATTAATGAGAAACTCTTGAGCAATTTGAGCTTCAGTAGCACACCAGTTTGATAAGGCCACACGGGCCAGCCTTCCCTCCCACGTGCGTCAATGAGACTTGACCGGACATGACCCTGTCGCCGGTTCACCACTCCGCCTACTTTGATTTGATTGGCTATCTCAATCATTTTGACATTGAGCGTTGTTAGACCACTGAGGCAGACCAGACTAAACTTTTAAACCTTTTTGTCATCGTAACACACAGAGCGCTGTATAATGAAGTGCAGCAGAGCAGTGCAATAATTTTAAATATTGGGGGGGACAATTTCTAATTATTGCAGGGGACTTGTCCCCCTTATTGTCTATGGTGGTTATGGCACTGAAGTATCATTGAGGTATCATGCAAACAAATCATATTCACCTGTGTATGTGATAACAAGGACCAGCCCATTTTAGAATAAATGGTTAAAATATAATATTTCCAGCACTCAAAACAGATGCTATTTATTTGTGGTAACCACATGATGATACCACGTTTAGGAGGTGCTTACATGACACCATTTTCAACTAAAAACGTTTTATGCCTTTTGCCTGTTCATTTACACGTTACATCGGCAACTACTGGCCTGGCATGAATAATACAAAGTTTTTTTTGTCATTTTCATGGATCGTTTTGACAACGTTGTTGACTCTGCGAGAAAAATGTTTCCGTTTTTAGTACATCGCTGTCGTGTAACGTACGCTAATAGTCATCATGAAGAAACTAGTCTTGAGACTATTGGGCTTCTAACCCTTTCCATGTTATTTTTTATTATTCGATATTCTGCTTTTCCTGGCAGATTGTTTTTATGATGTAGTAGTAGTAGTAGTAGTAGTAAAACTCACCGATACTTAATCCGTCTCAATGAGTGTGTTTACATGCACCCTCATAATGCGATTATAATGGGATTTTGCCAATATTGCAATTAAAGATTACCTCATGTAAACACAATACTTCGATTAAACTAATTTAAGCTCATAATCGTAGTAACCATAATCGCAGTAATCTATGTGGTGTACACTGATTTTAATTGCAATAAACAGGTATGTATACACATTAATCGCATTATTACCACTCTGACCAAAGTGCGCAGACGTACACGGAAGCTGTGTGCTATCCAAATCGCTAAACTCTGTCAACACAACTCACTGCGCAGTCTCTGCTCCGTATCTTCATCCAGACGGCATGAAGAACATAGCGGCAGCGTAGGTAAACCCAGCATTGGGATGTTCATCATGGCTCAGAATAATGTCCAGTACGTCTATAAAAATGTATTTTGAATTTGATGTGAGTAGATGAAAACAGTGGCCAGTAACATGCATACTGTATGCCTATCTGAGTGTGGTATAACTAGGGATGGAACAGTATGAAAATTTCATATCACGATTATAGTGACCCAGATTATCACGATTATCAATATTATCACGGTTTTGTTCAAACGAACTGATGCACACACTGAAAAATTTCAACAAGTTTTATATTTGAAAATCAACAAACAACAAATTAAACAAGCAGCTCTATGTGCGTTTTTAAGCAAGATTCTATTCTGTGGGATTTCCTTCCTTATAATGACCGTCGTCAATAGCAACGCATTATAACAGCGTACGTCCACGTATCACAATGAATGCGTGCTCTCGTTTCATTCAAATACAACTTACGTCTGTTTTTGATTGTATTGAAAATGGAATCAGAGGACTTTACTATTAATACTACTATAATTATTACTATAACTTCTTGTGATCATCTTGTCTGGACGATTGTTTTGAACACTGTACAAAATGGATTTCTAAACATTAATCTCAATTCAATATGTCCCCGTAATTATTTATGTGGTAAAGAACATCTGTGTAATAAGTGTACAATGAATATACTTTATTATCCCTTAACTGTCACCCTAGTATTGTCTAAACTTGTTAGTTTATCTTTGGCTCAAAGCCACTTGCTGTGAACTTTTCTTCGTGGAAGCTTCACGTTAATTTCAAGTGAGTGAGATAAAATATTTAAACTCAACTTTGTGTCCAATTATTTCCCAGAAGTAGTTTTGGTATTGAGGTCAAAGTCCACTTGCCTTGCGTTCGTTATACAACAGTGTGTGGTCACGAAAACGACTCGGCCGATTTGAATTGTTTCCCCCTATAGCAGCGACTTTATTTTTGCATGTTCTGCAGACAGGGTGACCATCCTCAATTAAGTTTCCCTCAGGTCTTTTGTAAAAGCCAAAATATGACCACACCTCAGATTTGGTCCTTTTAGAAGGCTGAAAAATCTCCCGGCACTGTCACTGCCTTCCGCCATTTCTTCTCGTTCAAAAAACAACATTGCGCGTTGCGTCTGTGCCAGACTGACGCTGGCTAGACAGGATTTACAGCGAGTTTGTTATAATTAAACACAGTTTTAATGATGATAAAATTTTAAACGATATTACTAACCTTCAGTAATGTTATCGAGGTTTATCGTGAAACCGGTAATCATTCCATACCTAGGTATAACCATACTTATTAGCGAATAATCAGAATAATGAAAATTGCATTTAATTTGGAGTGAAGAGTTCTGCTCGTCATGTAAACATCTTACTGCGATTAAGACCTTACTCTGATTATTAGAAATAATTGCAATATTGGTGCACATGTAAATGTAGTCATTGAAATAAACATGTAAAGGGTTTGTGGGGAAAGAGAATGGTGTAGAAATAAATTGAGTGTAAAAGTGAGAAAATAAAGTAGCCAGCGTGTTTCTCACTCTAGAATCATGCATTGATTTGGTCTCATGGTGTTTTTGCAGAGCGATTGTTCTTGCTTTCTTGTGTGTTTGTGGGTAAGGTAAGTGAGACGGAGAAAACACATTGTTGCAGGCATTAATGTAACTTGACCTGTGCAAAGCTCCTCGCAGTGAGGCAGTGGGTTGTTATATGAGAACCAATGTCTCTTGTTCTCTTTGCAGTGGGGTTTTTGTACATTCAGTAGGTCAAGGACATGATGGGATACCGTTAATTTGTTGAAGAACAGCTGATGCTCTGCATACAGTACCGACACCTCTGACTGCACACCCACTTGCTTCCTCCTACCACAAACTTTTCATACAAGCCTAGTCAGATAAACCGGATACAAAAGTCAGCGTTGTTCCATGTGTTGGTCTCTGCTCTGGTCTTTGTTCTTGATGAGACTTTCTTGTGTAAGCCACAGAACATCATTCACTATCTTCCTGATAACTTTTGAAATGGTCTTTGGTTGCCTGAACAAGTTGACTTATTAGTTTTTAGAAATTAGACTGGGGTCAGGCTCACCTGCCCCTGATTGGACACATTTTTACGGGGCGTTTATATGTGACGTATTTATGGGTGCCAAAACAAAACAACCCAACCCAGCTTTTCTAAGAGGGGTTTAATGTACAAACGGTCTAGCTACAAAAGAACGACACACTGTCAGCACAATAATTCAAATGGAACAAAATTTGCTGATTAAAAATTAAACATACAAAAAATATTTTATTTTTAGCATTATATTATAGAATTTTTATATTTATGAAATGTTTTATTATTTTTAGTGTGTTATATAATTATATTAAATATAAGAATCTATATTATATATTTATATTTGTATTTAAAAATTATTATTATTATTATTATTATTATTATTATTAGTGTATACTGTATGTTATATATTTAAAGTCTTTTGAGCTACTGGTAGTCAATATAACTAATCAACTTATCCATTCTTGGTCAACCATTATAAGCTTTTATGAAATGTTATTATTAAATTATTATATTTATTAAATATATTATATTTTTTACTGTTATATATTTATTATATAATTAATACTATATAATATTTCATTTAAATTGTATTAATATTATTAGTGTATTTTATATAATTATAAAATGTGTTATTATTTTAGTGTTATAATTATTATATTAAATAATTAAATATACTACATATATTATATAATTATATTTTATTATTATTATTATTATTAGTAGTAGTAGTAGTAGTATATATGCTATATAATTAAAGTCTTTTGAACTGCTGGTAACTAGTCAGTCTCACTAATCTCATAATATAATTTATACATAATGTATATATTATTCATGTGATTTATCATGGTGAGATTTTTTAATAATGTGGCTTCTTTAATGCAGTCTCTTTTTTTCTATTTGTATTGTTACTAATAATATATTTTTGGTATTTTATATTTTTGTAAACATTCGAGACCGTGGTATGAAAGTTGTTTTTCAGCTCAGAAAGTTGTCTTTTCCTCTGTGCTGAATAGTTCACATTCATGAAGTGGTTCACAGTTTTTGGACCTTGTTAGCAATGTAAATGTCTTCTAGAAAGGGCATGTTGCTTTTGGCAACCAGAATTCTCTCCATTTTTCTCTTCCTCATTGTGCCACTCTGGTTTTCTCTCTAATTCTCCTTCTCAAGAACCCAGATCAGGTGCCATCATATTTTCTGTATTGACAGTGACCATTCCAACTGTGATTATTCACACTTTTTTTTGTTCAGTCATTATTGGAGGTGAGCATGAATTGTTTAGAACCTTCTCTTCTGCCTTCCTTAAAGAGGAAGTGGCGAACCTCAGGAAATTACCTAATTAGAGAGTTCATGCATGTCCCTCTCGTCACTGTAATGGCATCATATTGCTGTCATGTTGTGCTGCTGATTGTGATTCAGGACTCTAAGATTGACATTAAGCATTTGCCAAGTTATACGGAAACTTCCCCAAATGGTTCTGTAATGTGCCGTTGGCTATTTGAACAATGTTAACCTTTCAGAAAGAACAACCAGTTACCAAACACAGGAAGAGAGGTGTGTAATGCCGACCTAAATGAGGGCAAACTCTTGGTGTGTGATCTGGGTATTATGAGAGGAAAACTATTGTAGCCTGTAGCCCTGGTCCCTGCTCCCCTCACAATGAAAGATGCTTCAAACATGCAAGGAATGTACGTGTGTGTGTGTGTGTGTGTGTGTGTGTGTGTGTGTGTGCTTGTTGTCATTTACCTCAAGTCCTGGAACAAGTCTGTTAACTAGAGAGAGATCTAATCATTCTAATCAATTTGACTCATATTTTTTGCTGATATTCAGACTTAATTGTTCATTAGTTGTTACATTCAGATAAAAGCCACTTTTTGTGTGTCTCTAAAGAAATATTATTATTATTATTTTGATGATGGTTTGATACTAATACTCCTACTACTACTAATAATAAAATACTACATTACTATTTTGATCTGACATTGTCATTTTAAAAAGAGTATTAGAGCTACATGATTCTGGATAAATTGGAAATCACAATTCTTTTTTTTTGTTTCAAACTAAGATCACGATTCTCCCACAATTCTGAACAGACAACTAAAAAAAATAACGTCATTTACTAGAAGTTCTGACAAAATGTTAATTACTGCAGAGTATTTAAATCTGCAGTCCGTAACTCTTTTTGGTTAAAAATTATCCAAAATAAATTTGAGCAAGTACATAACCAGCCAGTGTTCAAAACTCCTTACCTTAGCCCGATTCACAACGGTAAGCTTGTGTTATATGTGTTATAATTTGAGTGCCTCTGGTAGCTTTACGTGGGAAATTCGAGCATGGCGCCGTTCATCTTTGCGTCATTACGTCACGTCTGTATACACAAAGAAGGAGTCTGGCTAGTAGGCTATGTCGCATGTGAGGATGCTGCAGGTGGCTGATCATTTATAGCCTTTGCTCACAGCAGCTGGAATAATTAAATTCATCATTTTAATGGTGGATTGTAATCTAAAGAGGTCCAAATGACAATCATTCAACGAGATTCACCCATATTCAAAAGCAAAGATTAGACTGTACAGAAATCGAAATCTACAGTTAACGCTAATACACACTAAATACATGTAGTCACTCAATGCTGATGTTGTTAGCGTGAAACAATTTGAGACCAAAGTATAACAATAATAATGATTTGCATGGTTTAATGTGATGTGAGCTAAGCGATTGTTAGATTTAATCACCGTTGGTAGCGTGATTTATTATTTAGATGACATTTTCCAGTGAAAATTCTTATTTTGGTCATACTTCCAAGTACAGTATCCACACCGGTGCGGTGACTGACAGCCGCACATACTCCTCAAAACATTAGATTAATCCGCGCCAATGCACAACCCACGTAAATATTATAACTCCTCAAATAACTGCAATTGCAGGTTTCAAACAGAGATGGCGACAAAGAGACTTCTTACGGACTGCAGATTTAAAATGCTTAATTGATCGGAATGAATAATTTAAATTTTAAAAAAAAATAATTATTAATTAAAAAAACGGTTTGAATAAATTATTCAATGACTCACTCGTACATACTTCGCTTGTTTCATTACTGGATGAACAGCGTTTTTAACGAATGTTTTGAATGATTCAATAACAAATACATTTAAGTCATCTGGTGATCTCTTCTAATAACTTTAGTTCCTGAAACTACTGCATGGCGCTAGCAATAGCAGGGCAAAGGGTGCATTGGTGTTTGCCCATGTAAATATATCAGTACATTTAGCATGTAATGTGAGTGTATGTTTCTTGTCTGTGTGTGTGAGCCTGTTCCTGGTTCTGCACTCTCTCTATCCAAACTCCACATACTGAAAGGTTTCTTTGTATAGTGCTGTACCGAGCCAGACTGCTTCTACATCCCACAAATACACACGCACACAACACACACAAAATTCCTACAGTACCATCCAGTGCCCATCTCACATTTGGTCCAACTGTGCTACATTTGCTCTCTGCGCCATATAGTGGCCTACTTTCCTCTGTGGTCATCGCTTTGACACCATTTGTGCCATGTGTGCCATGTGTGTCAGTCTGTATGTGTGTTATGCTCTGATTGGCTGATAATCACTTTGAATTGGCATCAGGCTTTCACAAAGGACACAGGGCTGCTGGCTGAGAAGGATATTATATGCAATATTGCTAACATTGTTCTACATTACAGAGAAATACTAAACCATAATAATGAGCCTTTAGAATAAATAAATAATATTTATATTTTGTTACATATTTGTGGTCTGTGAATGATAGGCGAACATTTGGATTTCCTACCACATGGACGAGCCGTGTTAACAAACTGTCCGTCATGGACTACGTGACTTCACCACTTACTGTGACTAACAGACTACTTAAAATTTGGTTGACTAAGCCTCTTCTCATCGACTTACATTTAGTTGACTATTAGGGGACAAACCTAGTAAGGAGTAAGGACACTGGCTCACTACACTGGGACACTGATGACTCTATTTCGGATGACATGACAGAGGAGCATTGTACAACATCACTACAGGTATTTATGAACAGCAGCAGAACTGGTATCTTTCTGACATTATTTTTTAATATTATTTAAAGTACAGTATGATAAATACTTTGCTTGTTACATATGTGTAACATTTCAGCTGTAAATAAATTAGAAAGGGTAGGCGTGCACAATATATTGGCCACCATATCGGTAACGGCCGATAAATGTTAGTTTTTCGCCCGATAAGAGAATTTGGCCAATATATTAAAGTAGTTAAATAATGGATTATCCTTAAGCTGAGACACTTCAGATGCACGCTATTTGCCATGGTTTTGCATTGCTTGAAATATGATTGGAAAATACAGTTAAAGGTGCACTGTGTAAATTTTAGCGGCATCTAGCGGTGAGGTTGCGAATTTCAACCGTCCACCGCTCACCCCTCCCTTTCGTAGCACATAGAGAAGCTACGGTGGCCAACACAGGACAAAGATGTCGTCATCTGAGACAGCAGAGAGTAGCTAGCGCTCTGTAGAGAAGTTTGTCCTTTTAGGGCTACTGTAGAAACATGGTGGCGCAAAATGGCAACTTCACTGTAAGGGGACCTGCGGTGTATGTAGATAGAAATGGCTCATTCTAAGGTAATAAAAACCAAACGGTTCATTATGTAAGGTCTTTATACTCCACTGAAAACATAGTTATGTATATTATATTGCATGTCTGTCAATAGATCCTCATAAATATTACACACTGCACCTTTAATTGCAACATGGTTATAATTGTGTGCTTGGGACATGGCTTCTATGGTGAGACTTTTGTTTTTGTAATCAGGCTCTCAAAAAGTATATACAAATTTGGATTTCAACATCTTGCATCATGAATGTGCCATTTTTAAGCCACTGTGTCATAAAAAGTTAAACTTTGAAAAATGCGTTTTGAGACCCCTCCGCTCTTTCATTCTAGCTGTTTTAGAGCGGAAGAACGTGTCCTGTGTGAAAGGCCCCCTAAGGACGCAGTTCCAAAACTGTCTGTTCGAGTGAGAGTGTGTCTTCTGAGACTTCTTTCATCCTACCTTTGAAATATTTATGGCGAGGCACATCGATAGGGAACAGACACTTTGGTGTCACTCACATTCAACTGAAGGAGTCTGTGTGTGTTGCCCACAGTGATCTCACTGCCTCTCACATGGTGTTTACATTCCAGCGTCTCTAAGCGACAGCGGATCGTCACAGATCTCTGTACTCGTCTTTTTTTCTCATTTTTCCTGCAGTGAAGCACACTTTGTACTTGCGGATGGAGGTTGATAAAGTTACCTGGAGTTTGTCATCTGTGAGACAGAGTTCATTTTTTTATTGTTATGAATGATTGTGCGCCATCTGTGATCTCATACGTCATACAGAAATGTTCTTTTAAATCTGTTAAAGGAATGTTCTGGTTTTTAATACTACATTCTGTCACAGAAAGTAATGTCTATGTGGCTTATTGATTATAATTTTATTTTATGTCCTATTAGTCCACGACACTACAGGGGACAAGTGATTTAGAGAATCGATAGATAATTATATTCTGTGTTAGTTTAGTATCATTGAGGTACTATTATAATTTTTATTCATATTTTGAATGTTTCTATTTTTATATTTGCTTTAGTAATTTTAGTTTGTTAGTAATTTGGGTGTTTTTTTGTCACGTTTAATAGTTTTTTTTTTTTTTTTCAACGTGTCTAATGTCTTTTAGTGGTATGTATGTATGTATGTATGTATGTATGTATGTATGTATGTACACTCACCTAAAGGATTATTAGGAACACCCGTTCAATTTCTCATTAATGCAATTATCTAATCAACCAATCACATGGCAGTTGCTTCAATGCATTTAGGGGTGTGGTCCTGGTCAAGACAATCTCCTAAACTCCAAACTGAATGTCAGAATGGGAAAGAAAGGTGATTTTAAGCAATTTTGAGCGTGGCATGGTTGTTGGTGCCAGACGGGCCGGTCTGAGTATTTCACAATCTGCTCAGTTACTGGGATTTTCACGCACAACCATTTCTAGAGTTTACAAAGAATGGTGTGAAAAGGGAAAAACATCCAGTATGCGGCAGTCCTGTGGGCGAAAATGCCTTGTTGATGCTAGAGGTCAGAGGAGAATGGGCCGACTGATTCAAGCTGATAGAAGAGCAACTTTGACTGAAATAACCACTCGTTACAACCGAGGTATGCAGCAAAGCATTTGTGAAGCCACAACACGCACAACCTTGAGGCAGATGGGCTACAACAGCAGAAGAACCCACCGGGTACCACTCATCTCCACTACAAATAGGAAAAATAGGCTACAATTTGCACGAGCTCACCAAAATTGGACAGTTGAAGAGTGGAAAAATGTTGCCTAGTCTCGATTTCTGTTGAGACATTCAGATGGTAGAGTTTGGCGTAAACAGAATGAGAACATGGATCCATCATGCCTTGTTACCACTGTGCAGGCTGGTGATGGTGGTGTAATGGTGTGGGGGATGTTTTCTTGGCACACTTTAGGCCCCTTAGTGCCAATTGGGCATCGTTTAAATGCCACGGCCTACCTGAGCATTGTTTCTGACCATGTCCATCCCTTTATGACCACCATGTACCCATCCTCTGATGGCTACTTCCAGCAGGATAATGCACCATGTCACAAAGCTCGAATCATTTCAAATTGGTTTCTTGAACATGACAATGAGTTCACTGTACTAAAATGGCCCCCACAGTCACCAGATCTCAACCCAATAGAGCATCTTTGGGATGTGGTGGAACGGGAGCTTCGTGCCCTGGATGTGCATCCCACAAATCTCCATCAACTGCAAGATGCTATCCTATCAATATGGGCCAACATTTCTAAAGAATGTGTGTGTGTGTGTGTGTGTGTGTGTGTGTATATGTGTGTGTATGTGTGTGTGTGTGTGTGTGTGTGTGTGTGTGTGTGTGTGTGTGTGTGTGTATGTGTGTGTGTATGTATGTAGTTTTAGTAATTTTAGTACACCATGGTCAACTAAATGAAAATGAGAGATGTTGCCTTGGGAACTAGCTGAAATAAGTTTAAATGTCTTAAATATTTTATTTCAGTTAAAGTTTATTTAATTGTTAAATAAAGTGATTTATTTTTGTGGTTTTAATTATTAAACTTTTGCTATTTGAGTTCTGACTTATAAAATCAACTTTTTAATTACAATTTTATTTATTTTATCACAAAGTTTAAAATTTTCTTTGGAAAAAAAAAAGAATGCTTAACTTGTGGTAAACCTGAAAAAAATGTATCCTTTTTAATTCCTCTTATTTTTAATATCTCAACCCATAATTCCCTCTTTGTGCAAGGTCTGCTTTTAAAGCATATTCTGTTTACCCTGGGCTGTCATCACAATTCGATCACAGTAGTTAATTTTTGTTTTATTTCTCAGGTCTTGGGTGATTTAGCTGATGTCTGGAAATATCTGTTCACATGATCTGTCATAGGAACAGGCAGGGCCATGGGGGTTTTAGCACAGCGCTGTGTTGTGCAGAGTCAAACCGAAACAGAGCTCATATCAGGACCATTAGTGTGTGACATGAGATGGACAGCCTCAGCTTGTGATTTCGCGGAGATGTCATTAAGGTGTCATGTGAATACTGGTTAGCATTGAATCAAAAGCTGGTAGTTGGTTAGCACTGTGGGTTGTAAAGTAGGCTTTTGTACCGGGTAAAAGTGTAGGTCAGTTGATACAGATCAACCCTCCATTAGTGGGTCAGTCAGTGTGGGTCACACTTGAAAAAGTGGATGAATGCATTTCCTATTGAAACAGGAAATTGAGATGTGCCAACAAAGCTCTCATAACCATTATTTGTTATGCTTTTGGTACTTTGCTTGTCATTTTAGAGAGAATTTGATTGGACAAAAACTGTACTACAAGATGAGTTATGAATATTTGCTGTCCATTTTTCTCAAATAAGAAAGACTATCTAAAAGTTAAAGGCCCCCTGCAGTCAATAATTGTATCCCTTAAAACTCCTCTTTGTTTATTAAAATGACATATTTAAATGTGTTTTCCTTGCTTCATTTAGAATAGATGGACCCATGAATATGTCAACTAAACCTGTTTGTTATTGACAGTGTGGAAAAAAACATCAATATACACACCTTTTCTGGTTATTAATTGAGAGCAGGAGAAGGGAATGATTAACTTTGAGTCAGATGGGCGTTAAACTCCCTGTCTAAAGTTTGGTTGAGTTACATGACCTGCTGAAGCAGCTAGCGCATTGCGGTGCACCATTCCACATAAACGACCTACTTTTTTATCCCGCATGCACTGATTTTTCCCAGTTTCTAATTTATAGCATCAAACCAATATGTGTAGGTGTTTATCCTTTTTGGCAGTATGTAACCATACCCAGAGGGCCAAGCAGTCTCACCACATGCTTTTGTTGCCCCTATTGTGGTGTTTGTTTGTGTTTCTGCTCTGGAATGCCACTCACCTGCTGTGGGGACAATGACAGGAAGTTTGCGGTCGTCATGCCTACACGCCGTTAAAGAGGATCGTGGGATTAGCAGCCTCCTGCCAGTCCGGTGTCAGGACGGTCAGCCACAGATAAACAGCTGCCCTATATCTGGAGTCGCTCAATATCAGCGGAGAGCTCCGTCGAAGTGCCAAATGTTGCTTCCTGTTGCAGGGATGTTGATTTTGACCTCTGCGTCTTTCAGTGTATTTTACTGAAAGGTTTGTTGTGGCAGAAGCTGGGCTGATAGAGTGGTAAAGTGACACATCTGGGTGATGGAGGGAAGCTGGCCTGTGCTACGGGCTAAAAATATAAGGCTAAGTGGAGTAATGGAGCATCTCTCGGGCGGAGAGAGAGACTGAATGTGGGACATTACAGATGCTTCTGGGACACAGAGGGACGGGTGTTCTTATTCATTGACCTGTTAGTACTCGCCCTCCTTAAACTACTTCATCGCTCACCAGTTTAAAAACCAAAAGTACTATTACAGATACGATACACATGACGTTTAAATATGATGATTCACTTCATTTTTTTTGTCTAGTAAAATGTCTCATAAAAGTGTTTTTGACCGCCCTAATTCATGTAAGAGTTTCTGCTTATTTAGATGACCTGCAAATAGCTGTATATTAATTAATTTATGCTTTGTTTGGACACATACCTTGGTAAAGCCATGTTTTTTTATGCAAACTTATTTAATTGCTTATATATCATGGTTATATCATGTTTTTGGACCTATATCATGAAAATACTTTTTTTGAACATGTATCATGGTTATGCATGTGCTTTTAAAGATGTACCATGGTAATTTTTTTAAACTTGGATGTAGTTTTGTCACAGTACCTTGATCAATATCAATTGAATATCAATGATTCTACCCCATCTTTGATACCAAGGGGGGCAACTGCCATATTGATATTTTTAATATTATTGCATACTTTTTTGTCCATCTATTGAAATTGTAGGCAATCAATATTTTCAAGCTTCAAAAAGTTCATGACACATCATAACAGTAAACCATATGAATGGAGTGGTAAAATCCAAGTCTTCTGAAGAGACACAGTTGCTTTATCTGATGAACAGATTTTCATTTAGGCGTAAGCACCAAAGACGATAACTATATGAACATTTCTTACTCAGTGTATTTGTGTTTTTACAATGAGGTAATTTTGTTGTACAGTAGCTTACGCACAGCACAAAGATGATTTCAAACTTTGATTCAAACAATAGCACAAATAAATAAAATACAATAAAGATACAAATAAAATAAACAGTGCTTTAAGTTTTTCAGGTATGTCTAACAGTAGTATTTAGGTACAGAAATGCTATAGAAATTGAACAAATTAAGCAAATGTAAAATAACACTGGATCGTCTTCATTGTAAAAAATTAAATACAGAATAATCAATGCAATTAAAGTTACAGAAGATATTTAGTCAAGAGTTAATTTAGTCAGGAAGTCATTTCTCTTTTTCTTTTGTTCTTTGCTTAACATTAATGAAAAACATCAGACACATCAGCTGGTTTATTAGGCTGCTGTCACTTTAAGAGCGAATGCACGGATCCAATATACGGTTACACATGCATTTTCTTTCCCAATTGTTTACATTCACTTTAAACTTACTGTTTAGTTGAATACCTGCCAAAATGGGCATTTTGACAGAATTTTGTGTGTATTTGACCGCTGAAAAGAACTCAACTCGCGTCTTGCGAGCTGTTTGAGAGGCGGCTTTATGTGTGTGCGCTTTGGGTGTGAGCATGAAACCTGAAATGAGTAAAATTATGCGCAATCCTGCACCGAAATTCAGGCCCTAAATTTTTTTTTTTTTAGAAATGTGCCTTTATTTATTTATTTATTTATGTATGCATACCATAGTAATTACATGGAATTCTGTGAAGTAGCTTGGAGTACTCTTAAAATACCTTGGGGTATGAATATGTAATCAGCACCATGGTATTCCCGTCTGTACGTGCTCCTTTCAAACTTTCATCCTTGTTGATCATGTGGTCACAGACTGTAATGTCAGTCTGACCTTACATTGACACGTGTGTGTGTGTGTGTGTGTGTGTGTGTGTGTGTATCAGAGATGGAGAACAGGCAGTTCCCTGCTGGAGTCAGTGCTGCTCTGTGCTTCATTCGTCATGGGGGATTGTGTGTGATCATCCTCTTATCTCTTGCAGACACAAACACGTGCAGACACACACTTGTAGGCATAGTAAGAACATGGCAATACTTTCTAGACTGCTGTGAGTGGCAGTTAGGGGAAGCCTGTGTGTATTTTCATTCATGTTTGTGTACACAATCTCCTATATTTGCCTAGTAGTCATAAGTTAGTGTACAGTACGAAAAACAAGACATTTTATGATGTTTGTACTCCAAACATGCCATGTGATACTCTGAATTATGATTGAATGGTTGTGTAGTTGATCTGGATAGCTAGAGATGCTTCCAAGAAAAGTGTCAGACACCTGAGTTTGTTGACGTGAAAAAAAAAAAATCACTCTTAAGGCGATAACTATAATGATGAAGATATAGTTCTAAGAAGATATAGTTCTAAAAATCTATATATATATATATATATATATATATATATATATATATATCTCACCTAAAGGATTATTAGGAACACCATACTAATACTGTGTTTGACCCCCTTTCGCCTTCAGAACTGCCTTAATTCTACGTGGCATTGATTCAACAAGGTGCTGAAAGCATTCTTTAGAAATGTTGGCCCATATTGATAGGATAGCATCTTGTTGATGGAGATTTGTGGGATACACATCCAGGGCACGAAGCTCCCGTTCCACCACAGTTTGGAGTTCAGGAGATTGTCTTGACCAGGACCACACCCCTAAATGCATTGAAGCAACTGCCATGTGATTGGTTGATTAGATAATTGCATTGAGAAATTGAACAGGTGTTCCTAATAACCCTTTAGGTGAGTGTGTATATATATATAGTTGCATAAGTTGCAGTTGCTTCAATGCATTTAGGGGGTGTGGTCCTGGTCAAGACAATCTCCTGAACTCCAAACTGAATGTCAGAATGGGAAAGAAAGGTGATTTAAGCAATTTTGAGCGTGGCATGGTTGTTGGTGCCAGACGGGCCGGTCTGAGTATTTCACAATCTGCTCAGTTACTGGGATTTTCACGCACAACCATTTCTAGAGTTTACAAAGAATGGTGTGAAAAGGGAAAAACATCCCGTATGCGGCAGTCCTGTTGGCGAAAATGCCTCGTTGATGCTAGAGGTCAGAGGAGAATGGGCCGACTGATTCAAGCTGATAGAAGAGCAACTTTGACTGAAATAACCACTCGTTACAACCGAGGTATGCAGCAAAGCATTTGTGAAGCCACAACACGCACAACCTTGAGGCGGATGGGCTACAACAGCAGAAGACCCCACCGGGTACCACTTATCTCCACTACAAATAAAAAAAGAGGCTACAATTTGCACGAGCTCACCAAAATTGGACAGTTGAAGACTGGAAAAATGTTGCCTGGTCTGATGAGTCTCAATTTCTGTTGAGACATTCAGATGGTAGAGTCAGAATTTGGCGTAAACAGAATGAGAACATGGATCCATCATGCCTTGTTACCACTGTGCAGGCTGGTGGTGGTGGTGTAATGGTGTGGGGGATGTTTTCTTGGCACACTTTAGGCCCCTTAGTGCCAATTGGGCATCGTTTAAATGCCACGGCCTACCTGAGCATTGTTTCTGACCATGTCCATCCCTTTATGACCACCATGTACCCATCCTCTGATGGCTACTTCCAGCAGGATAATGCACCATGTCACAAAGCTCGAATCATTTCAAATTGGCTTCTTGAACATGACAATGAGTTTACTGTACTAAAACGACCCCCACAGTCACCAGATCTCAACCCAATAGAGCATCTTTGGGATGTGGTGGAACGGGAGCTTCGTGCCCTGGATGTGCATCCACAAATCTCCATATATATATAAATATAAATATAAATAAAATAGCAGAGTTCACATCACAACTATAAAGATAAGGGCACAGAGAAACTATATCATTGAAATCACTTTCAGAGTGAGATAAAAAGATAAAAACACTGACAGCCAATCAGAATTCACCAGACTTTAAAGAGCACAGATGGCAAAACTGCAGCACGTGCTTAGAATAAACAGAACAATATTGTCCGCTGGTGTGGATGCTAATATAGTTATTTTTATAGCTATCATTCTTGGTGACAACGGGCGTTTAGTCATACCTGAGGAATAGGACTGGGAATAGAGAACTGATTTGCGATTTGAAACACCATAGTAAATAATGAAATTGAAATATTTCCCACACTGTTATTCAGTGGTGGCACAGAGTCACAGAAAAAGTTCTGCAGCAGAGATGCTTTGATTTTAGAGATTGTATGTGTTTTGTGTTTACTTTAGGCTGACAGACGGCATTATCTGTGTATCGCCACATTCCTGTCTCAAGGATTTTTGCTTGTGTTTGTGTGAGAAAAGAAGTGTCCGGAATGGAGGATGGTACTTTACACAGAGATGCTGTTGCGACTCTTAATGATTGTGTTTGTTTTTCTCTTCTGATTTCTTACTTGAGAGTAATTAAGTTTGCATGCTGAAGATCTTCTGATGACATTTAAATTCGGGAAGGTATTTTAGCTTCTGGAGAGAGCCGAGGCCAGTGATGTACAGAATTTGAGAAGACGTCTGCGTCAGGACCCGTCTCCATGACAAATGAATCTTGATTTGTGTCCCGATGAATGGCTTGCTTTGAGATTTGCAAGCTGAATATTTCAGTGTTTGTGTCGATGTGAGTGAGTTTATTTAAGATCAACATGATCCATTGTGTTTGATGCTGTAAGCTGACTAATGCACTTGAGTCTTTTTGTTTCATTTAATAAACTGCGACTCAGCATATTACTTTCCAGAGTTAAATGGACCTTGGGGAAAAAAAATCATGAATAAATACTCTGGTATTGTCAATAAATGATCAAAATAATTATACAGATATATTGTGTGTACTGCATACATTTGGCTAATTTCATTGCTTCAAAATGTAAAATAAATAAATAATTGCACTACTGTTAGGGCTAGACGCTTTGACCTAAAAATCAAAATCTTGATGAATTGAACATTTTACCTCGATTATGATTAATGAACAATTTTTTTTTTTGCCCTCATAGTTCACTGACATTGTTCTTAGGCCTACTGTAAATATGCTCAACTATTAAAGGTGGGATATTTTTTTTCTAATGAAAAAGTGAATTTCTTCGTGATTTTTAAAATACTCGAAGAAAACCGCTCACTTTCAGCAGTTATTGTCTGAGTCGTAACCTTTCTTACAGATTTCTGTTTGTTGTACATCAACCTACATTACATTTGAATGCATTAATGAGAGAGTGATTGTGTGTGTGAATTAGTCATATCGTTCTCTATTAATTGTGAAGCTGTGCGTTGTAGTTACTTCAAAAGTAGACAAATCTATGCTATAATGGTTGAATTTCTAAGCTACTTTAGTGATGAATCACAGGACAGCGTTGACGATGAGTTTCTGCGCGCAATCTTCACGTGATATACAGACAATAGCTCGCACGAGTGTTTGTGTCACAATGCATCAGCGCATTAGTTCAAAATAATAATACACATCCAATGGTCTAAAATTGCTTCAATGTTCAAACAGGTAGGCATTTAAACGCATACAATTGACAAACTTTCATGAGGACACAAGTGATCTGACTTCAGGGCTGGTGGCGCTCGGCTCTCTGTCTCACAGAAAAAAGCTTGCGAGCACTGAACATCAATGTTTTCCATATTGATGTTTTTGAATGCTGTAAAATTGCTTGAATGTTCAGACTGGCAAGCCTTTAAACACATTTAATTGACAATTTTGTGAGGATGCAAGCAAAAGTGCTCTCGCTTCGGGCTTGCATGCTCTGTATGTCTGTGCGAGTAGCAGCGCATATAAGAACGGCGATTAACTTATCTTTATAAACTGTATAAAACATGCAATTGCCCTAGAAATACTGAGCATCCAGATTGTATAAACAAAGATAACTGCTCCTGAATCTTTCCGTGTGCCTGAAAACCACACTTGATGTGACTGGACGGGGTGGAGTCACGTAGGCTAACCACACACGGGAAATTATTAATAGGATTACAAAAATGAAATAACCAACATGGGAAAATTATGTCGGTTAGAGGTTCTGAATTTTGGTGTCGATTTACTTTTAGATTAATCGTCCAGCCTTAACTACCGCTCAGTTTGGGGTCGGTAAGATGTTTTTTTTAAAAAAATTTATAGGAAGCTGCTTATGCTCACCGAGGCTGCATTTATTTGACCATAAATACAGTAAAAACATTTTTACAAAAATATTGTAAAATATTATTACAATTTAAAATAACTGTTTTCTATTTTAATATATTATAAGATCCAATTTATTCCTGTGATCAAAGCTGAATTTTCAGCATCATTACACCAGTCTTCAGTGTCACATGATCCTTCAGAAATCATTCTAATATGATGATTTGCTGCTCAAGATACACTTCCTATTATCAATGTTAAAAAAAGTTGTGCTGCTTAATATTTTTGTGTAAACCACGATGCATTTTTTGCAGGATTGAATTGACGACAGTTTAAAAGAACAGTATTTATTTGAACTAAAAATCTTTTTTAACATTTAACATGTCTTGTCATTCATTCTTGATCAATTTAATGTATCCTTTCTCAATAAAAATGTAAATCTTAGGCCCTGTTTACAGCTGGTTTTAAGATGTGTTTTGGTCGATCGGATCAGACGAGGGAGACGCATTCCCGTTTACACCATGTGTTTTAATACTTCTCTTTTGTCCACTTTTGACCACTTCTGTCCTGATTTCTTCAAGGGGAGGGTCTATGGGCGGGTAAATGTTTGGGCTTTTTCAGATCTTTCGATCTAACAGACACAATTTACAAATGAGCATGAAAGAAGACGACTGAAAAACATACGGAGAGCAGCAAGACCGTATCAAACGCTGTGAGTGTGTTCGAAATCACGAATGGAGAGAGAATATTGTGCTTGGTATGTTTTTCGTCTTCAAAGCAAACTTGGATCTTCAGCCGACAAAGTTTAAGTCCCGTCTGGATAGCGTGCTTCCCATAATGTTTTTATGCATTAGGTCAGTAGGCGGAGAGTAGCCGTTCTTTTGTGGCTGTCGAACACTTTCGATCACTTTCGACCACATGAGTGTCTAAACTATGAAAGCAATCCGGTTGAATGTGTTTTTGACTACCGCTGGAAGTGGACAAGCTCAAAACGTTTTAGACCCCGTTTACACCTGTATTTAGCGTTGTGAACTTGTGATCCGATCCACCAAAACGGATCTTAATACCAGGTGTAAACAGGGCCTTATTGATCCCAAACTTTTAAACAAGATTCTGAAGTATAATTCTTTTGATTTTACCTTGATATGCAATCTTAAGTCCATAAAGTCTGATTACGTGAAAACAAACCATACCTGAACGAAGATTTTCTTCCATATTACTTGGTTAATTTATGTTCACCAACACTTTTCTCACGCACAAACACAGAGATACGTCTTTAGCCTTTGTCATTGTGATCTGCAGGCAGTCCTGTCCTCTGTATGCATTTATTCCGTCTATCTTCCAATCAGTCATCACATTAACCATTGGGCTTTACATGCTTTTTGTTTGCTGCTGGGGGGCGAGAGTGATTTTGAAGAGCGTACTAATGACACAGTGAAGTGCTTTAAGCGTCGTCGAGTGGACGGGCAGATGAAAGAACCTCAGGACTGCCAGATCTGTCCATTTCTATGGCTCTAATTACATTACGCTATGTAAGCGACGGTGATGATGCATCTTTGATGTCCTGTGTTGGACAGAGGGCAGATGTGCTAATGCACGCAAACACGTCAACAGGCCTCGATACCTTTCTGATGTCAGTATCTGATCTAGAGCCTTGCTTTCAGAGGTGAAGTTCACATTTATTTTGGTTGCTAACAGATGGCTTTCTCCTGGTATTATAGACCTGCTTGATTCAAACGGATGGTTATGAAGCCGCTTGTACAGTCATGCGTGTAATATGCCTAATTTCACTCGCTGTTAAGCTTGCTAGCTGTCTCTCTTTATCTTTCTCTCTCTCGTGTTTGCCCTTTTTTGTCGTTTTAGTCTCACTTGCCTGCAGTTTGGCGCAGACGCGCAGAGTTGCCGTGGAGATCTCATGCTTTGTAGTCAAACACAAAGACATCATTCTGCTTCTTCTATGTCTTTCTCTCTCTCTCTGTGTCACTCTCTTCTGTTTTGTGCTCGCTTACCCTCTCCGTCACCCGCTCCATCGTTCTCCCTCCCTCCCTCTCTCTCTCTCTCTCTCTCTCTCTCTCTCTCTCTCTCTCTCTCTCTCTCTCTCTCTCTCTCTCTCTCTCTCTCTCTCTCTCTCTCTCTCTCTCTCTCTCTCTCTCTCTCTCTCTCATTGGGTGTGCGAAGGGGTAAATTACAGATTCTGATCTGTGAGAAAGAAGATGCTGAGAAGTCCCAGGAAAGACTGTTGCCATGGCAATGGGAATGGACTTTTTGTTGTGTGTATGTGGGAAGAGATTGAAAGAGAATCGAAAATACCAATCTCGCCCAAGATTCCTCCAGCATTCATTTGAAGATTTGAGCGGTGCTTTCCATACTTCCCTTTTGATATATGAGTGATTATAAAGGTTAAAAATGTAGGTAGATTTTGGAGGGGGTATAATATGAATGTAGACCATTTATGATGAATTTGGGGGATTTTCTAACCTTATCAGTATAAACAAATATTGATGTTTATTTATTTTTTTATTATTATCAGTTTCATTATTATCAGTCTGATTTTGAATGCAAATAATATCAGGTTTTACAGAAATTACTTTTTAAATATTTTTTAAGTTAAAATGACAGACTACTGACTATTTTCATAGCTAGCATTTTAGTGTACCAAAATGCATAATAAATTGGTTTTTTTTACACATAATTTGACATTTTGAAAACGACCTATAGTAAAAGATCCAAATTATATTATTGACCTTTTTTTTTAAAAAAAATTCAGGATTCTTTGATAAATATTAAGTTCAAAAGAGCAGCATTTATTTAAAATATACATTTTTGTAACATTATAAATGTCTTTTACTGTCACATCAATTTAATGAATCCTTGATCAATAAAGGCATTAATTTCTTTAAAAAAAATTGCGCTTAATCCACACACGTTTGAAAGAAAAATGGACAAAATGATCTAGCTCGATTTACAATGCAGGTATTTTGAGTGGAGTCCAATTGCTTAGAAAAGTAAAACTCTCTTCAATAAGCAGTTTGATTTCAGGTAGGGCTGTGACTGTCACGATATCAGATTTTTCACTGCAATGTCATAATGGCCAAAAGAATTCACAATAATGATATATTGCGATATCTATAGAAATCTTGAAAAATATTATTATCAGTCTGTTTTATTATCATTGGTGTGTTAATTCTCCTCATGTTTAATCAGTCGAAATGTCTCTATATCTGTGATTTATTCAGCTACAGCAATCGCTGGATGTATTTGTCCATATTAGGGATTTCTTGGAACTTATTACTCACTAGTGGACTTTCTGCACGAGTGCAGAGAATGAATGAAACAAATTATATGTTAGAGTTTAGCGCTCTATAATGCTCACATCTCCCTATTTTGGGTAAAAATAGAAAGAAAAAAATACTGCTCTCTAATGATATTTGAAGTAAACATACGATAATCCATCCGAATGAGGGATATAAATATAATCAAATAAAGAAAGGCGTTAGCAATTAATAGGTTAATGTAACATTTCCCATTTCAGGACTAGCAAAATAATGGCAACTTACTCTCTCTGTATGGTGGCCAAATCTGCAAGATAACAGAGGCAGAGGTGGGTGAAGATGTTGGTGGTTTTGCCCCCTTTTTTTACTTTTCATCGGCAAGTCTGGGTTGACATTTTTGCAGAATCCAAAAAATGTCCTTGCTGGTGAGCTAACTTTCCTGGAGTGCGGTTAGTGTCTCGTCTGTCATATTCGACGTCATGCTTTTGGGCACCTGCGTTAAGGTGCAATACCGCCACCTACTGTACGCTGGGATTTCAACCAGATAACATTTTAAATATTACGGTTATCGACAGTACCGGTATATTGCGACTCCCCTAAGTAACAGGATACCGATATACATTTTTTTTTAACATCACGGTAATCGTCAATACTGGTACGTCAGGTAGGTTTAATGCTTTTTGTGTGATCTTAGTGCATCTGTTTAGCTGGCTAACCCAGTTTCTGTCTCTCTAGGCTGTTTAATTAGCCTGCTGTTTGATGCCTCTGGCTCTTGGCTGGTGTGATGTTTGATGTCAGGCCTTCCTGCTCTAATTACCCTCGGTCTGTGGTGCCACCCGGCTGCAGGGGTCGTCCCAGAATTCAGCTGAGGCTGAGGGCAGCAGCAGTTCTCTGTGCTGGTGTTTTGTTTCTGTGTTATTGGGTAAAAAATGTGTTTATGTTTGCAAGCTCTGCAGGTTTCTGTGAGTGCTTGTGTTTGTGCCACTGTGAGTTTGGGATGCATTATCTTCTCCCGTGCCTCCCCCAGCCCACACGAGGCACATGAGGGTTTTGTTATGGTGTGGGTAATGCGCCCTCTCATTGCCACACAAAGACCCCTAATCTCTCAAGAGGAGCGTGTACAGAGGAGGTGGGCTAATCCTGGCCCATGGGATGTAAACAGATTCTCTCCCGGTGTTTGATTCACATACTCGCTTATGATTGGACGACTGTAGAGCTACTCATATGGAGACACATGGAATGATGAAAAGAGCAAAAGAGACAATAGCAGAACAGTAGTGGCCAGTTGCATAAACTGCTTAGACTAGTCTTAAAAGTTAGTTGTCTAAATATTATCTTTAAGATTGGTCATAAGTCAGTTACATAAAAAGGTAGATTGGTATAATCTGAATTGGAAAAGTAAGACTGATTGCCCCTTTGTAAATGCCTCTATTTGTTTAAACTAGTTTTAATGTGGCTAAGTTTATGCAAAGGTCCACAGATTTGTAGATTTAGCCATTTCTGACAACCTGTGCCTTACTAATGGATTATTTTGTCTCAATGTAGATCTTGAAGTTGCTATTTATATTATTAATGATTGCAGAAGTCAAGCATTACTGTTATTATTGCTCAGTAGCTTTTTTATTTGGACTAAAGAATTGACTAAGAATAGACTAATTATTGCTTTAGTCTGACAATTAAAGTTATTGTAAATGTATAGAGACTTGGAAGTTTGGCTCTTTTGACTTAGGTCAGTAAGCAATCAAAACACTGTAGCAATGTGACAGTGAGTGTAGCTTAGGTTTTTAAGTTAAAAAGTCAATATAAATATTTACAGTCAATATAACTATACAGCTGTGATTTATTTATTTTTTTTAAAGAAAGAAAAAAAGAGATGAATACGTTGGTTCAGCAAGGACACATTAAGTTGATCAAAAGTGACAGTAAAACTTTCTACCTAAAAAAAAATACTGTTTTCTTATGTTCTATTTATTCATGAATCCTGGAAAAATGTAACGTTTTCACAAAATATTAAACAACACAACTGTTTTCAACATTGATAATAGTAAGAAATCGTTCTTTAGCAGCCAATCAGCATTTTAGAATGATTTCTGAAGGGTCATGTGACACTGAAGACTGGAGTAATGGTTTGCCATCACAGGAATAAATTACTTTTTAAAAATGTATTCAAATAGTAAAAAGTTTATTTAATTCATAATAGTAACTCACAATTTTTCAGTTTACTGTATTTTTGATCAAATAACTACAGCCTGAGTGAGCATGAGAACATAATAATTATAATATAACATAAATATAATTTAAAAATATTACTGACCCCACACTTTTGAATGGCTGTCAATGTCATATGGACAAAAAAACCGACTTTAAGATGGTATAAAATCCCTCACAGCCTCATTTTCAACAAAAATACATTACATTAATATACATTTATATAATCACCATAGACCACCCCCCCCCCCCCCCACACACACACACAACATGCATATTAAATTACCTGTGACCATATTTGCATATTTTGCGCCCGTCCAGCAGCCCACTTTCCTATCAGTGTGATCCCCGGAGAGCTGCTGTCTGGAGACGGATATTGCACCAGACCGAGGGGTTAATGATGGGAGGGGGCGGGGTGACAATAGACAACACTGTCCCAAATGCTCTTCGTTCATTGGCCAAGAATGCACCATGTTACTGAAACAACAGTGTCAGTGTCCTACGCTGAAAAAGAAGTGCACAAACCAAGTGAAAAACAAGAAAAAGGCCTGTATGCCCACTTGGTGATGCATTTGTAGTTGTTTTAATGAGCCAGACTCGATTAGTAGAAAAGGCTCGCCGTAAAGTCCCTGTAGGCCAACATTAAAGGCTACGTACATTCATTTGAATAAACCTTTTCTCTTGTTTTGGCCTTCTGTTCACACTCAAACTGCTTTTTTGTTCTGCAAAAACTAGTTTTTTGAAGACTCTCCAAAGTGGATGCATTTAAAATCACCATTTTCGAATTGTAGTGCAGACTATGAAACGGATGCATTTGAAAACGATAACAGGTTTAGTCAGGTATTGCATATTATACCTATAGATATCTTTTGTTATACCAGCATGTGCCAGCTTCAAAGATGACAGAACATTGTTGTCCTGCATCAAAGCATAAGAGCAATTGCGTTTTAGACCATACATGGAATAATTTTCAGTGCAATCAATGTTTTATGCATATGCAGTAAGATGATTGAAGCGTTTTCTAACATTTTAGTGTGGATGAGAAACATTTGGAAAAAAACGAAAATGCAGTTTTCAGATGTATCCAGATTAATGTAGACACAGACAAAGGCTGACACTGCATGATGGGGAATCACGTCTGCATGACTTTAATGAACAGGATGATGATTTTGCAATGGTGTTAAAGCTTCTGTATGTGTGTGTTCAGGCTGGTTGTACCCTGTCCTAGCAGGTCTTACACAGGAATGCCAACTGTTCAAACACAAGCCCACAAAAACACACGCTTATGGCCTCAGGGTGTGTCCGAACCCTGCTGTCCTACGTAGCAGAATGAGATACCAACTGTTTGAGAAGATGTGCTCTGTCAGCGTGCACATTAAACTGTCTGTTGGTGCTATATCGGCCTGTACCAGTAGTCTATGGGTGCTCGGTCACCCCCCTTCCTTTTAGTCTGTGTCGGATAGACAGATGGCGTGCATGCGTGATTGTATTCGAGAGGAACCAATCACAGATGCTCTGACTGGTCGTTTCCTGTAGCGTGCTCTGTGCATGCACATTTCCCACTTTGCAGCGTCCTGAAATCAGACATCACATGAAAAAAGCCATCTCACTGTAACCTGATAGTCTTTTGTGCGTATTTGTGTATGATTACAGTGACCTGGCTCTTCATAGGGGCTGAATGTTATCGGTATGTGCTGTACTTTTGGTAGACTAGGAGAACCTTGGAGGGTTTCATTTGAACCTCGCTTTTGAACGCAATGGACCTTCAAGTTCTGTGTGAAATTGGGTGTGTGTAGTCTGACGGTGGCAATACAATAGTCCCGCTGCCTTCCATAGCAAGGTGTTTCCTGCCTAAAACGGTGCAGAGTCAGCATGTATTGAGAGAAATACACTAGCGCACACACATTAAAGGTGTGTTAAAAAGTCTCTAGAGAAGCCATGCATGAGTGATTGTATGTTTAAGGGGTGGTGTTATGCACAACGGAAAATGCATACCACTTTAATCATGTTAAAGTCACCATTATGCATGCCCTTGAGTATTTTATTGCTTTTTTTATAAAATGGCAACACCAATATAAAACTGACAAAATGTGTTTTTAATAATTATCATGGATGACAATTAATTTATTTTTAAATACATTTATTAATTTGATATGTATTATAAATCAATTTTCTATTCATTTATTATTTATACATGTGGTGTTTCAATTTATTTATACACGTAAATAAATGTATTATTGGATATTTATTTTTGCATGATCATTTCTCCAATTTTTACATTCAGACTACCTTTGCCTTCAAACCCTCATTCAATCAGAAATACATTTTTTTATTGCATGTTTTACTGTTAATATATAAACCTAGTGTCTCATTGCTGTCATTTTATTTTGAGAAAATGCATTGGTGTAAAGGGAATTTTGGCGCATATGGGAGTGTGTGTTTTAATAATGCTCAACCATGTGTTGAAGCTATAAAAACAAAATAGAGTCTCATGAATATGATTTAAAAGGCATTTGATTTTTTTTAAAAAGGCAGTCTTTTTTATTTTAATTTATACTCGTCACATGTGAGTCCCATTGAAACTTACAAACATGCACCGATAAAAGAGGCCTCCACATTGCTATTCGTACTTAAGACTCCATGAAATGGTTTGACAAGCATTTTTCCCCCAATTTTAAACGTGAAGTTGAAGGACTCTGTAAATAGCCAGTATGTCAAAGTTTGGTAAAACTAAAGCAATACTCTCAAAATGTATTAATTCTAGAAATCGTTGGTTGGAAAAGTTAATAGGAAAGTACAATTGTTATTACTGCCAAAGATGCACCGGCAAGTCGTAATGTGTTATTTGCCTTAGCTAGTCAGAGGCAAGCATTAAGGGAGATGGGATGTTCTCTTTCTAGTGAACATTTTATTGGAAGACGCCTGTGTGTACTAGATGAGTCATCACTATTTTGGTCTGTTTTCCTGGAAGAGAAGTACAGTAAATTTTAATTGACATGCACTAAAAGCTGCGGAACTTTAACAGTGAAAACAAATAAAAAGTACTCCAAAACTTTGTTGAAGTGAATAAAAGCATGATTTACTCTCTATGTAACGCATATTCTTCTTTTTAGGCTGTGCTCAACCCTTAATGCCACTGAACTTAATAATAAAATAAGTTGTTTTTTAATTTAAAATGGCTGTATGATCCACAGATATTCGCAGGTCGATGATGATTAACACTTTGTGTGTGTGTGTGTGTTCCTGCAGGCCCCCCCTGCCTCAGAGGCCCATGGAGAGGATGAAGAGGTTTAAGAGACGTTTGTCGCTCACCCTGCGTGGAAGCCAGACGATCGATGAGTCTCTCTCTGAGCTGGCGGAACAGATGACCATCGAGGAGAACAGCAGCAAGGACAGCGGTGAGTGTGCGCGCTGGCTGCACCTTTCATATCAATTGCTGTGTCTATATTGTATGTGCAGGGTCACTGTTAGTAGTCCAGATTAGAGACTGATTTATTAGTACTTTCATTAGCTTGTGGAATAAGAGCTCTGGAAAGCTGGAAAAGGTCCACGGGAGTGGAAAAAAGGGCCTCCTGTGTTACGAATCAGGACACGGGCTCTATAAACTGATTATCAGATTTTGTAGCTAAACTATTTCAGGAAAGTTTATTATATGAGGTAACATACTCTTGTCAAAATACTGCAGTGTAGAAAACCTTTTGCACTCATTTTGCATCTATTTAACGTTACATTTTTTCTTTCATTTCCTTTATATATTGCTGTCTCAACATATGTCGCTACACTAATATTTGAAGACCACAAATATTCTGCATTTTTGTAGTAATGTGAAGACGGCTACATGTTTACTTTGGCCTAACCTCTGAGATTTTCACTCGGGTAGGAACTAGACTCCTGCATTTCTTTCTCAAATTTATAGGAATTAATTTTGGGTGGTTAATTTAATATCTTAAAATAACTTGGAATGTGTACGTAGTTGTTTCATAACTACTCCCTGTTCAATATAAGTTACTTTGACCCGTCAAGCCATTCTGGAGTGTAAAACACAAATGTCAAACTTTTGTTTTTGTGAACTCTTATATTACTTCTCTATTCCCTTTGAATACTTTATTCTTCTTCTTATTTTTTATGTTAAAGGAAGACAAGTTAACCTCAAGCAACAGCACAACTTTTTTTTTTTCTCGTTTTATTAAAAAAACAATGAAAGTGAATAGCTGTAATGCTGTTTAAATATGCATTTAAATAGGCTTTATGCATTTCATTGTCAACAAGTTGTATAATTGAACAAAGTTTTACAAAGTTTTTTCCTTTAAAATCATAACGCACATATTGTTTATCTATACTATTGAAACTGTATTTTATTGTTTGCGGATTGTCCCATTAACTTCATTATACACACATGCAGAGGAAAACAGAAGATATAATAACCGCTCTGAGCGGGCCTCGAACACTATAAGTGTAAACGGCAGATGTAACAATTATGACACAAATGTTAAGCTTAACTTGTTTAACTTGTTGAATTTTATTTCAAATGAGTTGTTTTTCTCTTATTTTCACAGTATTTACATCCAGAGTATTTTATTTTCTCTAGGTCACCTGTATTGACCATGTTAGCACTGGTTAGTATCCCTGACACAACCATTTCAAGCTGACTTGAAAAGCTGTCGTTCTGATCTGTCATAACTGAGGTCTGTGCCATTTTTATGACCATAAATAGTGCTGAGCCAGGACTGATATGAAAGAGGTCTGCTGTCAAGCTTCCAGTCAGCCTGAATGCCTAAAGCAAAGCAATTCCACTTGAATGGAAAAGAAACGAAGCAAAACACGCCCTGTCCTCTTCCTCAAAGTGCTTTTTCTTCTCCTCGCTCTTTTATGTCAACTAGCTAGTAATTGCGTAACAGCAATGACACCCCTGTGAGGAGAATGAGAAGAAGGGAGCATGTGACAACTTGTGAGAGAAGGGCTAAATTAGCTCTGTTGCCTTTGGGCAAACCTGACGGATGGACTAAAATCACAGACTGATTTAGACCGTACAATGAGGGACACTGTAACCTTTAGAAGAGGGAAATGGCCTGTGGGAAGAAACTGTTCCTATGTCTATATGTTATAGTGGCCAGTGATCTGAGATGCCGTCTTGACGGTAACAGTTCAAACAGGTGGTGTCCAGGGTGAGTGGAGTCTGTGATGATTTTATCTGCCCTCTTCCTCATTCTGGAAGAGTACAGGTCCTGGAGGGTTGGCAGGGGGGCACCAATAATCCTCTCGGCAGTCCGGATGGTACGTTGCAGTCTCCTGATGTCTGATTTGGTAACTGAACCAAACCAGACAGTGATGGAGGTGCATAAAACAGACTCAATGACAGCTGACTAGAACTGAATCAGCAGCTCCTGTGGCAGGTTGAACTTCCTCAGCTGGCGAAAGAAAACAGTCTCTGCTGAGCCTCTTTCACAATGGAGTCAATGTGATTGTCCCACTACAGGTCGTGAGAGTGCCCAGGAAACTGAATGACTCCACTGCTTCCACAGTGCTGTTCATGATGGTGAGTGGGGGGAGTGCTGGGCTGTTCCTCCTGAAGTTCACTATCATCTCCATCGTTTTGAGCGTGTTCAACTCAAGGTTGTTATAACTGCACCAGACAGCCAGCTGTTCAACCACCAGTCTGTAAGCAGACTCGTCACCATTTTGGATGAGGCCGATGACAGTGGTGTTGTCTGCAGATTTCAAGAGCTTGATAGAGGGGTCTTTAGAAGTGCAGTCATTGCTGTACAGGGAGAAGAGCAGTGGGGAGAGAAACAGTTATTAAAAGCACAAATTCAACTACCATAGTTTTTTTGGCCAAGAACGGATGGTCAGGTTTCACATCCTTATCAGCAACATCACCTCGTTTTTCACACTCTCTGAAATGGTTCATTAAAGGTCTCTATAAACCCCCTCCTTCCCGAGAGCCTTCTCGGCTCTGATTGGTCAGAATGCCCAGTCTGTTGTGATTTGGCCTACTCTGCTCTGATTGGTTAGATAACCCAATCTGTTGTGATTGGTCTACCACTTAGACCACTTAGCACGTGTCAGAAACTAAACGGCCATTACCGTATCTGAATTTCAGCTTGAGAGCTTCCTCGGCACTTGAAACACAGTGATGCAAACAGTAACGATGGTTTCAGTTTTACTGTATCAATTTGAGCTTGAGTCTTCATCCATGCAAAGTGGATTTGCTCTCTCAGCACAGAAAACAGAATCTTCTCAACATGTCGACAACATGAACCAAACTCGAAGTAGACGTTGTTTACGGGCAGCCAATGAAGACCATAGGATGGATGGCATGGTATTATGCAAATTTGTTACAAGCCTACATAGGTTAGAGCAGGCAGCAAGACTGGAATTACTGACGACTCATTTCAGGCAATTCAGAGTCGGTTCTTTCTTTTGGGAGACCGTAACTCCATTTATTGTGCACTTTGTTCTTTGAAACTTTGCAGATCTTTAAGTTTCAGCTATATTACACACTATAATATCTGACTCTGCAATGTCCGAAAAAGCATAATAGGAGCACTTTAAGGGAAATGTAAATGGAAAAGTGGTGAAAATGTTCTTTAATGTAGGGTAACTGGGTTCAGAAATGGCTTTCAAAGCCTTTTGCCTCAAACTTCATGCTGAATCATCCCCAAAAAAATAGCAGTTATGACACATTGAGCTTAGAGCAAATTTTTTTTTGTAAAGCTCTGATTGAAACCCAACCCGATCTTGAGAAAACAAAAATAATTTGTACATACCTAATGTCTATACCTAAACTTAACTGTAAATGGGCATAAACCGATTGTATGAAATCATGCAAATTAGCCACCAATTCGCCTAAACGTAAGAGTTACGAGTTGCCATGAGAATGTGTTGTCCAAAACCTAGCAAGCTGCCTACCTAGACAGCATTTTTAGACAGTATAGGTGCATTAATTCACAACTGTGGATATCAAAATTATGCTGCGTTAATATTTTAAAGTTGCAGTGTGTGGTTTTTAGCGGCATCTAGTGGTGAGGTTGTGAATTGTATTCCCCCCTCCCTTTCGGAGCACATAGAGAAGCTACGGGGGCCTACACAGGACAAAAATGCCGTCGTCGGAGATAGCAGAGTGTGACTAGTGCTCTGTAGAGTAGTTTGTTCGTTTAGGGCTACTGTGGCGATTTCATTGTAAGGGGACCCATGGTGTATGGAGATAGAAATGGTTCATTCTAAGGTAATAAAAACATGACGGTTCATTATATAAGGTCTTTATACTCCACTGAAAGTATAGTTATGTATATTATATTGCATTTCTGTCAATAGATCCTCATAAATATTACACACTGCACCGTTAACCAAAATATAAGGTAGTATTGCATGCTTTTCTCAAATATAGGCAGTCCCTGAATGCATTGGGATAAACTCGTGAAATTCTTCAATTCAAGATGGCAGACATCACTTAATATGTGTGTGCTGTTTTTTATTAGAATATTTTTTATTGGAACATATTTAGCATAAACTAAATCAAAATCAACTGAGCATTGGCTGATTTTTCTGTGCTTCATCTGAGGAACCCTATTTGTGCACACTGACGAGCATTCACATTTCAACTTAGTCACATATATTTTTTGCTGACTTAGAAAGTAGCTGTCTATGAAGACATCAAGACAAATTAATAGGATTGGCACAGAGCCTGTGTGTATATCTGAATAAACAGTAACATTTAGTAACATGCAGTGGGCTGACAGCGGTAACAACATCCTCCCTCAATCGTGCCCTAAAACCATCACAACACAATCCTCAGGTTAACACTAACATTCAGAGAATGCATTTTTTTTTTTGCACTCTTTCACCAGTACACTTGCACTGATACGTGCACAATGGTCTAAATATGCCCACTCAGCTATGCATACACTCATTCACAGTGTGGCTGTTTTTAGGTCTTTGTGTTGAATGTGGAGAATGGCAGTGTTGTTGACCCAGCCGTTTTTTTAGTCAGACTGATGAATGTTTTATGAAGACCCTGCCATTACGTAAGGATCTTATGCCACTCTCCTCTCTTTCCTTTAATCCGCACATTAGCAAGGGTTTCTAACTTCTGCTGCTGCGCAGGTTAAATCCTCAGTCACTGCCCATCTGGATTAACATTCAGGGAAATATTATTCACTGTGATGGTTGTTAGATATCAGCTGATGTCCGTTTTATTTAATTATCATTATTTTAAATGAACAACAACCTTTATTTCAAAATAAATAACTCCTGTGCTAGATGTATTTTTTTTATTAGGTTTGAAATCACCTGAATGAATCATTTGATTTAAAGATTTAAAAGCTCTGTTAATTCCACATTTAAATGAGCCATTTGATTTATAGTCTCATTTGATTTATAGTCTCACTTTAGCCTCAGGAAAGATGCAATATGGAAATGAGAGTAGACGAATGGATGTTTTTGTCTCATTATCGTTGAAGAGTGTTCGGGAAACCATTACACACTGCTTTTAGGTTTCAGATCTAATTTGTAGGATCTAACTTTTGTGCAATCGTAGATGTAGTCAGCAACATCATTTTTATGTGTATATATATACACTGATCAGGCATAACATTGTGACCACTTACAGATTAAGTGAATAACACTGATTATCTCTTCATCATGGCACCTGTTAGTGGGTGGGATATATTAGGCAGCAAGTGAACATTTTGTCCTCAAAGTTGATGTGTTAGAAGCAGACGAGCTACTGTAGCTCAAATTACTCAAGAAGTTAATGCTGGTTCTGATAGAAAAGTGTCTGAATACACAGTGCTTTGCAGTTTGTTGTGTATGGGGCTGCATAGCTGCAGACCAGTCAGGGTGCCCATGTTGACCCCTGTCCACTGCCGAAAGCGCCAACAGTGGGCACGTGAGCATCAGAACTGGACCACGGAGCAATGAAAGAAGGTGGCCTTTTTTTTATATACGTAATGTGGATGGCCTGGTGCGGCCCCACCTCACAACTTACAGGACTTAAAAGATCTGCTGCTGACATCTTGGTGCCAGATACCACAGCACACCTTCAGGGGTCTAGTGGAGCCCCTGCCTCGACGGGTCAGGGCTGTTTTGGCAGCAAAAGGGGGACCAACACAATATTAGGTCATAATGTTATGCCTGATAGGTGTATATACACATACATATTTTATTACTTTATTAATTATACTAAATTAACATATCTAACTTTAAATATCAGCTGGTCTGTTAATCAAATTTGTATTGTTTGTTAATAATAATGATTAGTGTTTTAGTATTAGTCTTTTGCCCACAGGAAAGTCATGAATACTACATGAAAAAGAGGATAGATGGTTGTTGTTTTGTACTGCTTCCTTAAATTTCAGACAGTCTTTTTGTTTTTTTTTATGTTTGTGGTCTGGTGGTGCCAGAACAGGATGGTCATCTGCACCATCTGCCTGGCTAAACTTGTGCTCTACTCATGCGTGTGGTTTTGTGTTTATTTGGACTTTATAGTTCCACATTTTGAACACTCTCAAAAGACATCATTTGTCTCAATAATGAAGAAATGGAGAGAATTTATGACTTCCTGTGTTCGTTCTGGCACCAGGAATGGATGTTAGGGTGCTGCACAAAGACCCCTAAGAGCCCGTCACCAGAGACTGTCGGCACAGCAACCGTAGAACCAACCTTGCTTTGGGCCCAAGAGCTTCTGCTGACATGAAGTATTTTTCTCAGGAGCGCTGTTGCTTAGCAACAAGACAGGATAGACATGGAGTTTACATTTTATATACTTGTGCTCCGAATGTGAAAAAATGGTCATGATATTTTCTCAGTAGTGGGAAAATAGCTCTGTGTTTGTGCCTGTCTGACCAAATTCCACTATTTTGTTGTAACTGCGCACCCACTGATGCTGTTGGTGGGACGTTCCTGCATCTGACAGCATGACATATTGTCACAGCCCGACCTGTTGAGCGTTACCATGGCGTTGGCCGTGGAACATTCCGGAGTTTCCATGATGCTTATATGGAAATAAGGTCCCTGTGCGCAGCTGGCCGGCTGTGAGTGGAACTTTACCACATGGGTTCGGATGGTTCAGACCTGAGCCAAACTGAGCTGGGCTGTTTTGTGGGGTTTTTGTGTGTGTGAGAGAGCCTGGTGTTTTGTTGGATTGCCCTTAGTAAGCAGGTTGAAAGGCCTGTTGTAATGAGAGACACAGCTGTGGTGTGGGAAGATATGAGAGAGAGAGATAGAGGTCGACCACAGCGAAAAAGGGAACGCTCTATGAATAAATGAGGATACTAGTACACCATCAGCATTTCATATTCAAGCAACACAATCTGAAAACAACATTGTTTAAGGTCAACATGAAATCATAATTGATCCTATTGATCAGCTTGGGAACAATTTATCATTACATGTTATTGCAAAGAAAAAAGATTGCCTTCGTAATCTTTCATCACAAGGTAATCACTTGAATAACTATGAAATGTCTTTCCATTTATCCTGACATCATCAAACCCTCCTATCCCCCTCCAAACTTTATAAAGAGACCAGTTTTCACAATTCAGAATAAAATCTAGCCGCTTTTTTTCAAAGTCTTGTATTTCACTTCACATAATTTTCTTTATAATAATATAACTTTGGGACCAAATAAAAAATAAGTTCTATTAGGGAGCCTTTAAACCTTTAGTACCACAATCAAGAATTCAGGATATTAATGTTTTATACTATATACCCATACCCATGGGTCAAATTTGAACTAGGCGTGTGCAGTTTCTTAGGACGTTGGGCTGGTTAAATATAAGAGACATTGTTGCTTGGGTTGTTTAGAGACACAGAGCCTTGCTATTTGTATGTTTGGATGTCTGAGCATGCTGGGGAAGAATAACTTTTACGACATCCCAGAGAGCAGTACACTTTATCTCCTTATGTAATGCAATACCACTGCAGTGCTCTGTGTTTTTATTTATTTATATATATAATAATGTGTGTGCATCATGTATGTTGGTGTGTGTGCAAGCTCAAGGAGGGGTTGGTTGACTGGACAGGTGGTGTGAGCAGAAACAGGTGGGAGGGACAGGTGGGGTGAAGTGCACACACACTCACAGTGTGATGGTCATATAACCTCTACAGATGTTAATTAAAGTTAATATATGCAGAAAAAAATTTTAAAATCTAAAATTCACATGGGTGTCGAGTGTCAAAAAGTTGGTTTTCTGGCTTTTACTCCAGTATTATTCCATTATTATCAGCTGTGCTTCTATTGGTTGTGTTATGATTTTTATTAACTTTTATACAATTATCAGAATTAGTTTGATTTGATGCTTTTTCATGCCTTGTGTTGATTGGCTCAAATGATTCCAGCTGCTTTCCTATTGGTTTATGCATTGCCATAGCAACACCTTTGCAATGATTGGCTCGCCTTTCGATTAAAAGTGAAAAGCACAGCGGGTGTTGCCTTCCCAGCATCACTCAGCTTGATGGGAAGTGAAAGATATGGGTGAATATCAAGTCATCACCAGTTTCTAGATAGTTGCCGGTTTCCCTTTATTGCTGTAGCTTCCCTTTGACCTCAGTGTAACCCCAGGTATTAAAGTAATAATTTTAATTAAGTATTGACTGACTCACACTTGTGAGAATATAAATCTATTCATGCAATTATACTGATGCTGTGTGTGTGTCTGTGTCTGTGTGTGTGTCTGTGTGTGTGTCTGTGTGTGTGTCTGTGTGTGTGTCTGTGTGTGTCTGTGTGTGTCTGTGTGTGTGTCTGTGTGTCTGTGTGTCTGTGTGTCTGTGTGTCTGTGTGTCTGTGTGTCTGTGTGTCTGTGTGTCTGTGTGTCTGTGTGTCTGTGTGTCTGTGTGTCTGTGTGTCTGTGTGTGTTGTTGTTACAGAGCCCATCGTGAGGAATGGCCGGCCGCCCTCCTCCCACAGCATGCACTCGTTTTTGCACCAGTACACGGGCTCATTTAAGAAGCCTCCTCTGCGCCGACCGCACAGTGTCATTGGGGGAAGTCTGGGGTCCTTCATGGCCATGCCTCGAAACGGCAGCCGTCTCGGTGAGTGACCACACACACACGTACAGACAGTTTAGAAGAGTCAACATTTAAAGGCCTATATATATATATATATATATATATATATATATATATATATATATATATATATATATATATATATATATATATATTATAATAATAATAATAACATGATTATTTTTTATAGCGCCTTTCAAGAACCCAAGGTCGCTTCACAATGGAGTACAAGAGTACAATCAATTTACAATCAGAAAGACAGTCAGCCTGTTCATTATAGCAAATAAACAAGCAGGTGTACAACAAATAACTACAGATAGACAACAACAACAAAAGTTATAGAAGTAGTTATGTAGCATAACATGAAGAAATGTGAGATCACTTGAAGGCAGAGAAGGTGAAAATAATTATTTACTGCGCAAAGAGAATAGATGAGTTTTAAGTTGGGACTTAAAAGTCTGGAGAGTAGGTGCGTTACAGATATTCAGGGGCAGCTTATTCCATAGTGTAGGGCCAATAACACTAAAAGCCCTTCCTCCTACAGTAGAGTGTTTAAACTTGGGTACGACAAGCAGGTTTTCATTGCTGGATCTGAGGGTCCGGGCAGGAACATATGGTTGCACTAACTCAGCAAGGTATTGTGGTGCATGGCCATGACTGGCTTTATAGACTAAAACTAACAGTTTAAACTAGATACGACTGGCCACAGGAAGCCAGTGAAGTTGGTTGAGGATGGGAGTGATGTGTACAGATTTTTTGTTAAATGTTAGGGCTCGAGCAGCAGAGTTTTGCACCATTTGGAGGCGATGTAGGCATTACAGTAGTCCAATGTGGAGGTTATAAAAGTATAACAGTTTCAGCATCGCTAAAGTTAAGGGAGCGGCGGATACGAACAATATTTCGCAAGTGGAAAAAACATGATTTAACTGTCTGACCAATATGTGAGTTGAAAGATAACATGGAGTCAAGCAATACTCCCAGATTCCGCACAGTTTTTGAAGGTCTAATCTGGACACCATTAATATCAATGAAAATGTCATGTCGTGGTAAACTGTGATTTAGGGCCAATCAACAGGAGTTTTATCAGTATTAAGCTGTAAGAAGTTATCAGTCATCCAGGTTTTAAGTTCCTGAAGGCAGAAGTTAACTGAAGCAGGTAGACAGGCTGAGTTGGGTTTAACGTGAAATAAATTTGAGTATCATCAGCTTAACTATGAAAGTTAAGACAATGTCGTCTGATTATCTGACCTAATGGCAACACATAAATGAGAAATAAGAGAGGACCAAGTACAGAACCTTGAGGTACACCATGAGTGATAGTAACGGTACCGGATCGATCCTTACCTATCCTAACAAACTGCTGTCTATCTGATAGATACGAGCTCAACCACCGAAGAGCAGCACCAGTGATGCCTATCGCAGATAGTCGTGAAAGGAGTGTGGAGTGGCACACAGTGTCAAAGGCTGCACTGAGATCGAGCAGAACTAGGATACTGTGTGCACCAGAATCAGAAACCAGAAGGAGATCGTTTAGCACTTTTAAAAGTGCTGTTTCTGTGATGTGATTGGGACGAAAACCTGATTGAAGTGGTTCAAAAAGATTAGTTTTCTCTAGATGTGCCTGCAGTTGTACTACTACCTTCTCAAGCAATTTGGCAATGAATGGGAGGTTTGATGTTGGTCTGTAATTGTTCTGAATGGTGTTATCAAGGTCGGACTTCTTTAGTATTGGAGTGACAACTGCTACTTTTAGATCATGCGGAACATAACCAGTGGCAAGAGATCTATTTATAATATGAGTTGAATAAGTGTGTGTCTGTGTCTGTGTGTGTGTGTGTGTGTGTGTGTGTGTGTGTGTCTGTGTGTTCTGTGTGCTAACTTGTAACACATTTTTTAATAATTGTAATAAAATGTAATTTCTTATTTTTAAAAGTTGTTTCTAAATGTACATTTTTAGAGATGCAACAATATGAACATTTTGGCCGATACGATAACCAATAATTGTTTATATTTGAAAGCCGATAACCGATATATTGGACGATAAATCCAAATCCAATTTTTATATCATTTTTGAGCCTGATTACAATAACAAAAGTCTCACCATTAAAACCCATGTCCCAAGCACACAATTATAATGATGTTCTTATTATAATTTTATGTAGCCTATATGACAGACTTGCACTGCACATGATGCACTTAACTGTGTTTTCCTCCTTTTGAAGTGATTCCAATCATATTTCAAGCAATTCAAAACCTTCATGGCGAACAGCGCACATCGGAAGTGTCTCAACTGAAAGAAAAAAAATCGATATATATCGGCCGATACCGATATGGTGGCCAATATATTGTTCATCCCTATTAATTTTAATAAAATGTTATTAGTTATTATATTATTTAGTTTTTTTAATGTTTATCTTTTTTCAGGATTATTAATAATAATAATTTTAATATTATTGTTATATTATTATAATCTTATTTTTTTATTTATTTAATTATATATTTTAATATAACAGTTACTTTTAACAGAATTTTAAGAAATTAAAATAAAAAAGTTATTTATTTTATTATATTTAGTTATAGTTTTAATCTAAACTTTATTTAATTTAACTTTTTTCAGGAATAATGATTATTATTTTTTATAAATAATATAATATTTTTATTATTATGCATTTTAATATAATTGGATTTAATATTTTAATATAACAGTTACATTTAACAGAATTTTTATCATTTAAATTAAAATCGTATTTCCTTAATTAGAAATGAATTGTTCAATCATAATTTAATTTAAATTTAAACCTTTTTATGTTTCTCTTTGTCATGATTACTTTTAATATTATTTATTTATTTACAATTCATGGCAAAAAATACATTTATATTAATAAATGAATGAATAATTTGTTCTGATGCTTGTAGCAACTACAAGTATTAATGTTTTAAATATTTGCCTCAAACTTTTAAGTTTGTTAATGATGGATTTTTTTTGTTAAACATGCTGCAGATGAAACATATACGTGACCCTTGTGAATGACTCAGGTCGTACGCACCTTCAACCAATCCCAAATTTGCCAAGACCACACCCACTTTTAGTTTATTGGTTACTTCTGTTTGACTGCCAGCAAGCATGTCTTCTCTTTGAAAGTGCTTAATAAACATACATTATATTAATGATCTGCCATGTGAAAAATTCAGATCTGCGGAATCTTGGTGTGTGATGAATATGGGTCGATCAACCTTTTCTCCCTGTTGTCATGGGAGCAGTCATGTCTAACCCCGGTGTGCATGAGTGCAACTGTGCGTGTGGGTGTTCACAAACAGAGAACACGCTCACACTGGCAGGAAGTGAGTCAGGGGAAGGTTAGTGGGAGGTGACCAAGCAAGAAGTGTGTGTCACAGTTGAACAGTTCCGTCCGGGCTACATGTTCATGCGTTGTGCTTCCGATACGTGAGGTTATTTACCAGCATCTTAGACATGAGTCCAGACATGTCCATCCCCCATTCCTGCATTCTCATCCATCAACAGCGATGTCAGAGAGCGATCGTTTGTTTATTTGGCGCAGATTGTGGAATTTGTAAGCTGTGATGTAAATGTGTTCGATAAATTATCTTGCATTCCCTCGAATAGGATGCATTCCAGGTTGGAGTGATGTCAGGCAGCTCAAGACAGTCTGGAGTTTATTAGTGTTTGACCCATTTTTGTTCTTGCAAGATTTTTCCGTGCCGCACTTTTTTGGAAAAGTAGAACACTGCGCTTTCTAGACTTTCACGGCATCAGTTAAAAGACGGTTGGAGGAAAGCAGAAGATGGAGCAATAGTGTGCGGCAGACTGATGATATGCGTCAAAATGACTAGTGAGGTTGTCTTGGGCTTGACGGAATGAAAAAGCACAGTGCTTGTGATGTTAAGAGGAGAAAGAGATGAAAGACAGGAAAAGGAGAGTGAACAGAGGGAAATGGGGTGATCTGCCAGAGCGACCTTACGGTATGTCAGATAAAAAAAAAATAGGGCACATTACCTGCGACACTGTCAAATTTACACACGCACACACACACGCACACACACACACACACACACACAGACACAGTCTTGCTACTTCAAAGACTTTATCTGTGTGACGGGATGCAGAAATGTGGCCGCAGGTTACCAGTCAAATAGCCTTTTTATGAAGCTGGATCTCTCCTCATCTCTCTCTAAGAAATGTCCAGGTCATATTTCACCCCAAAGACAGGATGAAAAGCAAATTATATTTGGCATAAACCATGAAGCCTATTTTTAGGAGCATTAAGATTTTTTGCATTGCCATTATTTCAATTGAGATAATTAAGAACGTTACCTGAATTATAATAATAATAATTATTATTATTATTTATTTATTTTTATTATAAAAAAATGTTTTGCCTACCTTTTTAGAAGCATTTTTGGTAACACTTTTCATTAAGGTTTAATTTGTTAACATTAGTTAACTACATTAGTGAACATGGACTATAAGAATGAACAATACTTCTACAGCATTTATTAATCTTAGTTCATGTTAATTTCAACATTTACTAAAACATTATTAAAATCAAAAGTTGTATTGGTTAACATTAGTTAATACACTGGGAACTAACAATGAAGAGTTTTTTTATAAACTTAACATGAACAAAGATGACAAATATTGCTCATTGTTAGTTAGTTAATTAACTAATGTTAGTTTATAATTAATGTTAATTTTAATATAATTCTTAATATTATATTATATAATAATATAATATTTAAGATAATTCCCCCAATTGATTTTTGTTTTATTTTATTTTCAGAATAAATTTAATTCAGTATAGTAAATATTAGTTTGACGTATACTAACATTTGTTCTTCATTTATCACTTTTGATCAGAAGATTGCAATAATGAGAATTAATGGGGGATAATGTGCTCAATTGTCATTGCTTCATGCTTCATTCTTTATGCAAACTTCATTTGTTATGTTATCTTAGAAATATAAATATTTCAGAGAATTTTTGCAAGATTCACCTCTCTCCCTCTTGTCTGAAGATATCAGAGCAGAGAGACAGCAGACAGCTGTGTGCCATAATGACTGACCCTCTGGTTAGGTACTTTTTACTACCTCGGCCAGATAAAAGAACGGGTCGATATGTCACCCTTGGGGGACGCCGTCTTATGAGGTGAGGGCGGAGGGGTCCTCCTGAAGCAAACAGCCTGCCATAAAACTACAGAGCCACGACCGCACCTTTACACTCTTTTTCTAGTTTCCAGCTCTCTTTAATGCGGGAATATAATCTCTTCTTCCGGAACAGCTTTTATTTTCCGGTGCTTTTAGTCCGTCCCTTTTCCAAGTACTAAAAGACTGCACGTACAGCCACATGTACGTGAACACGTGTGTGACACGAGGGATTCTTAATTCCTGGCCGCTGGTTTTCAACTTGTGAGTGTGTGTTGTTTTTTTATTTATTTTTCAAAAAAAAAAATTATAAACTCCGATTACATCATGATTTGGCCCATAGGCCAGCTCCGATAAGCTGGATCATACTATTATGTAATAGAGAACAGTTGAGGACATAGTTCATACACAAACACTTACTGTATAAACAAAAAGCACATGGAAAATCTGTTTTGTCAAAGGAACTAAAAATAAATAATTAATTCAAAAGTTTCCTTGTAATTGTATTGATGACTTTTTGCAACTCATTTGGATAGATTTGGAAACATTAAGGTAAATGTTTTCTTTTAATAGGTTTCTATTTTTAATAATTATTCATTTAATTTGATTATTTTCTTCACATTTAACTACATTTTCAAACTTGAATTAAACCATTTTAAATATTAAAAATATCCATTAATATGTTCGTTTTAAATACCCATTTCATTTATTTATTTATTTATTATTTGTATCACTTTACAATAAGGTCTCATTTGTTAACTTTAGTTAATGTATTAACTAACATGAATTACAGTCAGAAATATTATTTTTTACAAACATTTATTAATCTTTGTTAATGTTAGATAAGAAAATACGAATGTTAATTTTGTTCTTGTTAGTCCGCAGTGCATTAACTAGTGTTAACAAAAACATCTTTTGATTTTAATAATGTATTAGTAAATGTTGAAATATCATTAATTAGCATTAACTAAGATTAATAAATGCTTTAGAAGTATTTCTCATTCGTAATGTTAACTAATGTAAACAAATGAAACATAAAACCTGAATTCATCTTTTTTAATTAAATTGATCCATTAACATATCCATTTATAATGAGAACTAAACAATTTCAAAATAATAACTTTAAATGATAACATATAGTAATATATTTTTTTAAATGACACTCCACACACACTTTGTGGTTTGTGGTATTAAGACTTATTCATAAAATGAAAGTGTCTTATTACATAATCAAACTATGCATAGTACTGTATAAACTTTTGTAATTTTTGGGATTCAGCCATGTACATGTGTACGCTAATAAAACCTCCCATTACTCCGTTAGAGCAGCAGCAGATCTCACACCACATACAGTATATCATGCATTTTCATTTTCTAACCTCCTCCTCTTCTTCTCTCCCAGACATTGTTCATGAGAATCTGAAGATGGGTTCGGATGGAGAGAGTGATCAGGCTTCAGGGACGTCCTCGGACGAAGTGCAGTCGCCCACCGGCGTGTGTCTCCGCAACAGAAATCATCGGCGCATATCCATGGAGGTAAGACACACGCTCAGTTATTCACAGGAGGAGGCAGAAACACTGTGTGCGTTACCCTGAAAGCTTCAGACTGGGTGATGTGTCACTAAGAGCTTTATTTTTGGCCTTGGGTAGTTGGAGGGATTCCCATGTTGTCTTTTTTTTTTTTTTTTCTAGGTCCCTCTCTCATCCTTCCTATTTTCTCCCACGCCTGTTAGTCAGCTTCTCTCTTCCTCCGCAATGATTTTTTAATGAGATGATCTGAAGAAATCTGGAGGTTTTGTGTTTAGTTGCAGATGGTGTAAGAGGAATTTCTGCTGTTTGAAAGTTCTCAGGTGTTAAACGTCAATTACCAACCTCCGTTTTAAAAATCTGAGAACTTAGACCAGGCATGACATGGTGAAACTAGTCATTGCCTTAACCAGCCCTAACAAGTAACAGGACACGTTGTCAACCAGAATGGTTTCTTTTGTTCAGAATGGAAACGCAAGCTCATGCGAAAAGTTTCAAAGTTCAAACTTGGTGAACTCTGAGCTGCGAATTCAGAGAGTGACGTCATATCACGACCGTTGCCGTGTCCGAAGAAATTGTGCAGTGTGTCTAGTGTGACCGCGGCTTCATTCAGACTGCAGGTAAATGTGGCTGAAATAGGATTTTTTTTGTTTTTGTTTTATGTCATGACAGTATGAACGGCACAAGCCACATGGAATCTGATCTTTTCCATTCGGATCTGGGCCACTTCCATATGTGGCCCTAAATCCGATGCCTCAGTCTGAACATTCATATCGGACTTAATGTGACTTTTACGTCACTCTAGAGCAACATTCGTCACAATTCTGCGCTTATGGGAGTCACTTCAAAGATTTTACATACCCAAAGTTATCAAGACAGTTGCAAATGGTAGTCAGTGATGGACATTGATGTGTCAGAGCTCAAAAGTATTAGTGACAGCTGCTCTCTCTTTTTTTTATATATTGCCTGTGCTTAAACATAGACAACACCCACTGTAAAATCTCATTGGTCCAAAATCCTACTCCTCACAACTAAGTAGTAAACATCAACTATTTTCTGTGATTGGTGCATTATATGGTATTTTCACTTTTGTGAGGACAGAAAAATCACTGGAAAGAGGCATCGCGTTTGGTTAGGACGGTGTCAGACTGAATTTCAAATCATACGCATCTGTGTCTGTCTGGTGAGGTTTGGGCCGCTGTTTGATATTAAATACCGGCTTCCTCTGTTACCGCACACAAGGATCTGAAAGGAATGAATTCTGCCTTTTTTTCCCTCACTCCCTATTCCCTTTCTTTATTATTTATGGTCTCTATTTTCTTCTCTGCAGTACAATGTTAAAAAGAGGGTTTAAAAACCACAGTTTTTGAAATAGAAAAACTTCTTCTCTATCAGAATTAACCTGAACGCATCAAGACATTTACGTCACACTCTTGCTACATACAGCATTTAAAGCTTCTTAGTCTGGGCTTTTTAATTGCAAACCTCAGTCCGAACTAGTTATTTGACCATGTGTTCTTCACTCTCTCAGTGTCCGGGGTTCTGTTGCCCCCCGCTGTATGGATTGGGTTACTGCAGCTAAATGGTAAATGCCAATAAATATTTAGATATTGTTTAACATCTCATAAAGAGATGAGATATTTTACCCCTTAATAAATTAAAAGAAAAAAAGAAATTGCATAAAGAAAATAGTCTACTATTGATTTTTTTTTTTTTAACGTTTATCTCATTTTCACACATTTGAGCTCATTTCATTTTGAGCTCATTTCCAAAATCTCACTAATAAACACAACAAACATATTTATTATAAATAAATAATAATACGTAAGTGTTTTTTTTGTTATACTGCTTTTGATTCAAATTATGGTAATTAGTAATTACACATAATTTACTGTTATTACTATAGTAAATGCATGCATGTAAATAGTGTTACAAAGACTTTTGGGTTACACTTTATTTTAAGGTCTCATTGTTACAGTGTAATTATATATTTAAGTACTATAAGTAATATTAATGAACAACATGCACTTTCTATGGGGTTAGGGTTTGGTTTAGGGTTAGTTGCATGTAATTATGCACAATTTACTGTTATTACTATGGTAAGTACATGTAACATATGTAACAAGGACAGTAAAGTGTTACCGACTTTTGCATACACGTTTGTAAGATTTATTTCTTTGCCATTCCCCCCTTAATACTCTGTCATGCATCTGGATGTTTTACTTTTGAGATATTCATTATTCTCAAATTCATTGACGATTGATTCTCATTAGATTCTCATTACCGTGACAGTTATGAAAATCATCCTGTCTAGAGATTATAAATAATAGCTCAAATTGTTTTTTTTTGATGGGGGAATGTTCTTAAGATTAATGTTATTAAAAATAATGCAAAAACAGTCCATAATATTATGTTTATTTTGATTTTAGGGTGAAATGATTCACCCCTCATTCAACCTGTACTGCCCAATGAGTTTTTCACGCTGCACACTTCTTTATAAGTTGCCTGTGGGTGGAGAAAAAAGACGTGAGAGAGATGTAAATTGAGGAGATTCAAAGCATGATGGAGGGTTATTTATGGAAGATGCTACTGCTTTGGTCTGAGAGCAGCTTTATGAAGTCACACTATCTTATCTAAAACACACACACACAATGCTTTCAGACAAGACACCCATACCAGTTGAAAATTAGTCACCAAGCATCAATTTTTAATCTGATTCCTACTTTTGATATGAACCCAGCTAATTTTGTCCCTTGCGACTGACTTGTTTGCATATGTGTGTGTGATTTTTCAGGACCTGAATAAACGCTTGTCTTTGCCTGCTGATATCCGGATTCCTGACGGTTACCTGGAAAAGCTTCAGTTGAGCAGCCCGCCGTTTGACCAGCCCCTCAGCCGACGATCACGTAGAGCCTCGCTGGTAAATTTGCGCTCATAAACCCTTAGGTCGCCTTTATAAAGGTGCAACGACATTAACATGTAATGTCATATTTGCTCCCTACTAGTCTCAAGTATGTTTTTGTGCTTCCTCTAAACCACATAAACATGGCAAACCTCCTCATTTCATCTCAGTAGCAAATGAAGGTTACGCAATATGCCCTGCGCCTCTTTGTTGAGCATATCAGGAGTAGAGCATGATGGGACATCTACCTAGCAACCACGCTGCATAGCAACACAACTCCATATTAGTTTTCTCATTTGACATGAATGGCTGTGAGATCATGGTGTTCAAGATTAATAAACCTTATTGTTTGCACAATGCGGGATTTATGTTAAAACTATTACATGGCTGTCATAACAGCAAGCCATTGTCACGCTGAGAGAAACTGGTTTGAACATCCATCCAATCGTTCTGTCTATCTATCTATATCTTTCTATCTATCTATCGTTCTAGCTGCTCTATCTAGCTGCTCTATCTATCTATCTATCTATCTATCTATCTATCTATCTATCTATCTATCTATCTATCTATCTATCATTCTAGCTGCTCTATCTCTATCTATCTCTATCTATCGTTCTATCTATCGTTCTATCTGTCGTTCTATCTATCTATCTTTCTATCTATCTTTCATTCTATCTATTGTTCTAGCTGCTCTATCTATCTATCGTTCTATCTATTTATCATTCTAGCTGCTCTATCTATCTATCGTTCTATCTATCGTTCTATCTATCTATCTTTCATTCTATCTATCTATCTATCTATCTATCTATCTATCTATCTATCTATCTATCTATCTATCTATCTATCTATCTATCTATCTATCTATCTATCTATATATCTAGTTGCTCTATCTATCTGTCTATCTGTCTATCTGTCTATCTATCTATCTATCTATCTATCTATCTATCTATCTATCTATCTATCTATCTATCTATCTATCTATCATTCTAGCTGCTCTATCTATCTATCGTTCTATCTATTGTTCTGTATATCTATCTTTCATTCTATCTATCTATCTATTGTTCTAGCTGCTCTATCTATCTTTCGTTCTATCTATCGTTCTATCTATTGTTCGATATATTGATCTTTCGTTCTGTCTGTCTATCTATATATCTATCTATATCGTTCTATTTATCTATCTATTGTTCTGTATATCTATCTTTCATTCTATCTATCTATCTATTGTTCTAGCTGCTCTATCTATCTTTCGTTCTATCTATCGTTCTATCTATTGTTCTATATATTGATCTTTCGTTCTGTCTATCTATATATCTATCTATCTATCTATCTATCTATATCGTTCTATTTATCTATCTATTGTTCTAGCTGCTCTATCTATCGTTCCATCTATTGTTCTGTATATCTATCTTCGTTCTGTCTATCTATCTATCTATTGTTCTAGCTTCTCTATCTATCTATCGTTCTATCTATTGCTCTATCCATCTATCTATCTATATTGTTCTATCTATATCTATCATTGTAGCTGCTCTATCTATCATTCTAGCTGCTCTATCTATCCATCTATCGTTCTATTTATCTATCTATCGTTCTAACTCTTGTGCTGTCTATCATTCTATTTATCATCCTATCTACCGTTACATCTATTGTTCTATCATTCTATTTATCAATGACAATTATGAAGTCCATAAGGCTTTTGCACTACATTATGATCATATATATATATATGCCTTTTATAAGACTTTTTTAAAATATAGTGCACAAACCATATGGGCTACTTTTAAAGTGTTTTTTTTTTTTTATCTCATTGTACATATTTTATGTACAATGGTTTTATTGGTTTTGCTCAGTTCACATTTTTGCTTGAGCTGCTCTTTTAGGTAAAAGATTACATCTGAAGAATATTAAGCTCAAGTTAATTAGTACACAGTCTACAGCAAGCTTTTCAAAACAACATGGACTGCTGCAGATAAATCCGGCCTGTGGACGAGAAACCCTGTGTGTCGTTACGAACATTGTTTCGTTCTCTCAGTTGAGCACAAAGGCACATACCATGTTCTTTGTCTGTAGGCCACATACATTGGGGGTTTTGCATGTGAAAAGCCCCCTGCTTTTGCGTCTGGGTTTACTTGGCATCCATTGTTCTTCGCTGTCATCCGTCTAAGTCGTCCCCACCTCCAACCCTCCATGTGTGTAAAGTAGAAGGGGTCTATGTTGTTGTTCCGGTGCCCCCTGGTGCCTGTGGGATTCTGAATTTTGTGTGTGTGTGTGAGAGAGATTTAATGGCTTTGTCTGGGAAATGATTTTGGCTGCAGATATCAGAGACAGCGAGCAACACTTCAGACATGTGTTTCTAACTGATAAGGTCTGTTGAACACATGCAGGCTGCTCAGCTAATACCTGATCTCATTAATTAAGTAATCTCTCTCTTTTTCTTTTTTTATAGTCAGAAATCGGCTTTGGGAAACTGGAGACCTACATCAAACTGGACAAGTTGGGAGAGGTACAGTCTAGTACTGACCTTTCATTATTTCACCCTCATCAGCTGTCAGAAATGAACATTTAGAAAGTGATAATCATATAACTGAATGCATTCATAATAAGGGGTTATAGAGATGGTCACTGATGGCAGTCTTCATATCATGTGACTGTACAAAAGATATTTTTCAAAGTTCTTTATTTTACAGTGTCCTTGTTACATGTTACATACTTACCATAGTAATAAAAATAAATTATGCATAATTACATGTAACTAACCCTCACCCAAACCCTAATCCTACCCTAACCCTATAGTAAGTACATGTAGTTAATTAATATTACTCAGTAGTTAAATATATAATTACACTGTAACAATGACGCCTTAATATAGTGTAACCTATATTTTCAAAGTTCGGTAACACTTTATTTTACAGTATCCTTGTTACACGTTACTATACTAATAACAGTGAATTATTTATAATTGCATGCAACTGACACTACACCAAACCCTAATCCTAAGTACATGTTATTAATTGATATTACTCAGTAATTAAATACTTAAAAACAAGGGCACCTTAAAATAAAGCGCAACCCGAAGTACTATTTGTTTCTTTTGTTAGTTGTACAGTGGCGACATAATTATTGGTTGCTTATCAGTAAATTATTAATCTATTAACTACATCTTTAGTGTAAAAATTGTAGTTGTACAATATTAATGTAATATATATTTATTAAAACTGATGATATAGTTGATATTTATCAGTAAATTAGTTGTTAACTACATCCCTAGTGTAAAAGTTTTAGTTGTACATTATTGATGTAATATTTATCTTTTTGTAAACTGGTAACATTAGTTGATAGTTGTCAGTAAATGGTTAATCTGTTAACTACATCCCTAGTGTAAAACTTGGAGAAAATTCCTTAATGATCCTTAAATATTTTAGGTAAACCAAAACTCTGTGTGTACATTGAAATCATTGCTGTAATTGTATTATAGGGGACGTATGCCACCGTTTTCAAGGGGCGGAGCAAATTGACGGACAATCTGGTAGCTTTGAAGGAGATCCGGTTGGAGCATGAGGAGGGCGCTCCATGCACAGCTATTAGAGAGGGTGAGCTCTCTCTCTCTCTCTCTCTCTCTCTCTCTCTCTCTCTCTCTCTCTCTCTCTCTCTCTCTCTCTCTCTCTCTCTCTCTCTCTCTCTCTCTCTCTCTCTCTCTCTCTCTCTCTCTCTCTCTCTCTCTCTCTCTCTCTCTCTCTCTCTCTCTCTCTCTCTCTCTCTCTCTCTAGGATACTAATGTTGATATTGTTCTGATCTATTTTGCAATTTCCTCTCTTTCAGTGTCATTATTGAAGGATTTAAAGCACGCCAATATCGTCACACTTCATGATATTGTCCACACGGACAAATCCCTCACTCTCGTTTTTGAGTACCTGGTGAGCGAATGTCCCATGCTGCTCCTCTTTGTTGCTGTGTGCCATTCCATTCTATTTGCTTCTCGTTCTGTTTATTTATTTGTTTTCCCATGGCTTTCCTGTAGGATAAAGATCTGAAGCAGTACATGGACGATTGTGGAAACATCATGAGTATGCACAACGTTAAGGTCTGTCCTATGTCTGTTTACAGTTATAAAGCAGTTTATTTTGCACCAAATGGATTTAACAAAACAAACTGTTGTGTATTAGTGCAATGTAACACACTATGAATGTTTCTGTTTGTGGTCTTCTAACCTGTAGTTCATGTGTGGTTCTAGATCTTTCTTTATCAGATCTTGAGAGGGCTGGCATACTGCCACAGACGCAAGGTTCTGCACCGGGACCTGAAACCACAGAACCTGCTCATCAATGAGAGGGGTGAACTCAAACTGGCTGACTTTGGTATGTGTAACACAGCGCGATTAGATAAATTAAATAAATGTGTCCTGTCCCCTTTGTATGCTTCAGTATTTTCAACAACTGAGAAAAAATATTCAATTGAATATGTACACACAAAATATATATATATATATATATATATATATATATATATATATATATATATATATATATATATATATATATATATATATATATATATATATATATATATATATATATATATATATATATATATATATATATATATATATATATATATAAAAAACATTTATATACAGTATATGTGTGTGTGTGTGTGTGTGAAATATTCATATCACACACACACACACAACACAAACTGTTATATTTTTATATATATATTTTATAAGTATCACATCTTTTATAAGTAAAATAATATGTCTTTGCTCTGTTTGCATGTGTTTGTAGGTCTAGCACGAGCCAAGTCTGTTCCCACGAAGACATACTCTAATGAGGTGGTGACCTTATGGTACAGACCTCCTGATGTACTGCTGGGATCCTCAGAGTATTCCACACAGATCGATATGTGGTGGGTAGTGTGTGTGTGTCTGTGCGTGTGTGTTGCAGTGTTCATTTACATTCAGCATTCATCATTTACATTCAATCTTTTCGTGTATGTCTGCAGACAATTGCTCTGTCTTATCCTCTCTTGTGATCTCTGTCTGTCTCAGGGGTGTTGGATGTATATTTTATGAAATGGCTGCAGGTCGGCCGCTGTTCCCAGGATCCACCGTTGAAGATGAGCTACATCTAATCTTCAGATTACTGGGTAAGCAGACACACACTACACTCATGCTCATGTCCAGCTCTCCAACTGAATGATTCAATTCAGAGCCTGGGTGATGAAACGCACACTTAAACTCCAGACATTACGACACTAAACATGCACGCACACTCTCACACCAGACGTGTCATAGTGCTGAGGCTTAGAAGTGCTTCTCACCTGCTTTAAAAACAAACTGCAACCATCTGAGCTGCCATGCTTCTTATACACACACACACTTTGCATGGAAACTGTGAGATCACATAGTAGGTTACCACAGTTCAGCTGAAATACTGTCCGGCTGACTCTCACCTGATGTGTTCCACTGCTCATCTTGGTGGGGAAATAGAAGTTTTAAACGTTTTTTTATTTGTTTTTTTTTTTTAAATATGGTTTTCAAAACTATAGTTTTTAAATGTAGCTCAAACAGTAGAGCATGGTACTAGCAATGCCAAAGGTATTGGTTTGATTTCCAGGGAATGCATTGAATGTAAGTTGCTTTGGATTAAAGCATCTGGCAAATGCATAAATATACATTTAAATAAATCACTCTTTAAGTCATTTACAGTCTTCCCACTGTCTAGAAATATCAAGTAATTTATAAAATAGTGGTTTTCAGCAGTCTTATGTTTTTATTTTAGTTTTTTTTATAGCTTTATTGATGTTTTGAATTGAATTAGCTTTTAGTTTTATATTTTTAGTTTTCATGGTAATTTTAGTTTAATTTTTAGTAATGTTATGTACTGTGGTCATTTTCTTTTCTTATTTTGCTGTTGAGGTTTAATTTATTTTTATTTCAGTTTTAGTTTGTTTAATAATTTTAGTGCTTCAACTGTATTTCAGTTTATTGCCAATGCAAAATTTTCATTTATTTTACGTTTTTAAACTAATATTTATATTTCATTTTATTTCAGCTCTATTTCAATTAACACAAATGTTTTTAATAGTTTTAATGTTAGTTGCAATGACAATAACCCTGGTTTTCAGTCCTGGAAGAGTAATGGAAATTATTAGAATCTTAAAAATTCTGGAAATTTCTATAGTAAATATACATTTTCCCCATTATCCCACATTCCTTTAGTTAGAGATTAGCTCTTTGCAATATCTATAAAATTATATTTTTCATATAAATCCTTAAGTGAATACAAATGACTGGAAAGATCATGGTCAAAAGGTGTAAAATTTAAGTAATGTAAATCCAAAATGTATCTTTATCAATTCTGAATTATGGATACACATATGCATATATCAGTGATCATATTGTTGTCCAATAAAAATATATACTCACTCACTCACTCACTCACTCTTTTGGCCAATTATTGTCAGTTATTGGCCATAGCAACATAAATATCAGCTCTGTTTAGAAAATTTTAACAATGTTTTTCAAGTAGTGCTAAAATGCAGGCAGGGTCTAAAGTAAAAAGTTTGGCTTTATTTGATCAGGTACACCTACAGAGGACAACTGGCCCGGCATCTCGTCCATCGAAGAGTTCAAATCCTACAACTTCCCCAAGTACAAGCCTCAGCCCTTCATCAATCATGCACCCAGGTACCTGCACTGTGTGTGTGTGTGTGTGTGTGTGTGTGTGTGTGTGTACAGGTGCTGCATTGCCGTTTCATACAGCGTTTGTTATGAGTTTGTGTACTCAGTGCCTTTGCTGTGGCTTCAGTGTGTTTGTCATGCTCCACAGAGCAAATGACCATGACCTCAAAGCCTGTGTGTGAGTGTGACTGTGCCGATGCTGCTGTGGGAAAGTTTGTGTATGTTCTGGTGTATGTTAGAAAGGTGTGCATGCCAGTAAAGCAGGATTTCCTGTGGAATTTCTGAGGCCGTTTGCTTCCTTCCTTACGTTTGCCAGTCTGATTTGTCAACCTGGCGATGGTTCTCTCCCTCTCTCCCTCTCGCCCTCCCTTTCCTATCTACAGGTTGGATACTGAAGGAATAGAGCTGTTATTGTCTTTTCTAAGGGTAAGAATGTGCCAGAACATTAAATATACACTTATTATATCAAACTATATTAGGGTCAGTCACTTTCATTCAGAGCTATTAATTGTTTAAGATGTGTACTCTCATTCAAGATGTAGGGAAAATGTTAGTATGTTAATATTATTTCATTTATAATACTACTACTTATACTAGTAGTAGTAGTAGTAGTAGTAACAATAATAAAAATAATTATATTTATTTTGCACACATTCAAATTTAACTACATTTTTAAAAGATTTTCCTTTATCTTGGATACTATTAATAAACTAAACAACCCTTTGTCAGTCTGACAGAGTCATCCTCTTTTATTTTAATGTTTTCTCCATAGTATGAGTCCAAGAAGAGGATCTCTGCAGATGAATCGATGAAACACCCCTACTTCAAGAGTCTGGGCATGCGTGTGCACACACTGCCAGAGAGTGAGTGCCCTTACACACAAACACACACACACTGCTCATACACACATACCATAATCACTCATATATCCTCATTCTCATGATGTGCTGTGGTTTCTGCAGGCATATCCATATTTACACTGAAGGAAGTGCAGCTTCAGAGGGACCCCGGTTACCGGAACTCCTCATACCCAGAGACAGGTATGCGTTTGCTTTGATCAGTGCTCTGCATACATATTCAGATACTGTTTATTCTGTTATAATGGTCAACCAGTATGGGTAATACTCGGTGTCATTTATGTAAGTAGTTTCTGGAACTGACACAAGAAGGCACTGATTGTGATAGCCCAATATACACTCACCTGAAGGATTATTAGGAACACCTGTTCAATTTCTCATTAATGCAATTATCTAATCAACCAATCACATGGCAGTTGCTTCAATGCATTTAGGGGTGTGGTCCTGGTCAAGACAATCTCCTGAACTCCAAACTGAATGTCAGAATGGGAAAGAAAGGTGATTTAAGCAATTTTGAGCGTGGCATGGTTGTTGGTGCCAGACGGGCCGGTCTGAGTATTTCACAATCTGCTCAGTTACTGGGATTTTCACATACAACCATTTCTAGAGTTTACAAAGAATGGTGTGAAAAGGGAAAAACATCCAGTATGCGGCAGTCCTGTGGGCGAAAATGCCTTGTTGATGCTAGAGGTCAGAGGAGAATGGGCCGACTGATTCAAGCTGATAGAAGAGCAACTTTGACTGAAATAACCACTCCTTACAACCGAGGTATGCAGCAAATCATTTGTGAAGCCACAACACGCACAACCTTGAGGCGGATGGGCTACAACAGCAGAAGACCCCACCGGGTACCACTCATCTCCACTACAAATAGGAAAAAGAGGCTACAATTTGCACAAGCTCACCAAAATTGGACAGTTGAAGACTGGAAAAATGTTGCCTGGTCTGATGAGTCTCGATTTCTGTTGAGACATTCAGATGGTAGAGTCAGAATTTGGCGTAAACAGAATGAGAACATGGATCCATCATGCCTTGTTACCACTGTGCAGGCTGGTGGTGGTGGTGTAATGGTGTGGAGGATGTTTTCTTGGCAAACTTTAGGCCCCTTAGTGCCAATTGGGCATCGTTTAAATGCCACGGCCTACCTGAGCATTGTTTCTGACCATGTCCATCCCTTTATGACCACCATGTACCCATCCTCTGATGGCTACTTCCAGCAGGATAATGCACCATGTCACAAAGCTCCAATCATTTCAAATTGGTTTCTTGAACATGACAATGAGTTCACTGTACTAAAATGGCCCCCACAGTCACCAGATCTCAACCCAATAGAGCATCTTTGGGATGTGGTGGAACGGGAGCTTCGTGCCCTGGATGTGCATCCCACAAATCTCCAACAACTGCAAGATGCTATCCTATCAATATGGGCCAACATTTCTAAATAATGCTTTCAGCACCTTGTTGAATCAATGCCACGTAGAATTAAGGCAGTTCTGAAGGCAAAAGGGGGTCAAACACAGTATTAGTATGGTGTTCCTAATAATCCTTTAGGTGAGTGTGTGTGTGTGTATATATATATATGTATATATATATATGTATATATATATATATATATATATATATATATATATATATATATATATATATATATATATATATATATATATATATATATATATATATATATATATATATATATATATATATATATATATATATATATATAATTCAGAATTTAAATCCCATTTTAAATAATTGTTATTTATTGATGCATTTATTTTTAGAATTATTTTATCTTGTTCTCTCCTCTAATAATATAACAAATATATTTTATAACTGCATACATTTTAAATTAATTATATTTTAGAACATTTATTTCTGTCATCTAATAAAACTAATACATTTATATATTATATATATAATTTTTTTCTTCTTTTTTTTTTATATGTTGGTGTAACTTGAATAAAATAAATATTCATTTAAACATATTTTTATCAGAATTCATTTGTAACCTTGTACACCTTGTTCTCTCTTCCTCTTCATTCTCTTCCTTCTGTCTCTCCCCTCACAGGAAACAGCAAGAACAGACGGCAGAGCATGCTGTTTTAAGCTCCGTTCCCTCGCACTCTTGCCTATCACAAACACACACTCTCACACAAGCACACACACAAACACATACACACAAACTGGACGGATCAGGTCGATGGCTCTTATTCCGTGACTGTGTTGTAAAGACTAACTGACTAGTCCCCCTCGCTCTCTGAGAGTGGGTGTTTGTTGCGTGTGCATGCGTGGTGAAAGGGGATCGGTTGAACCCGCTGTCTCCCCCCCCACCCCCCAGTGTCCCGCCTCCAGCATGCAGCCTTGAGCCAGAACGCCCATCGGCCCCTCGTCTGGACGCCTTCCCACGTGTGACGCTTAGGGTGTGTGAATGTGTATATATTTATTGACGGAGGAGTTGTTTTGCTGCTAATTGACTACTGTCTCTTCGTAACTTCCTCACTCTTGCGCGACCCTCCTGGTTGTCTCGGACACATCAGTCCCACGTTGACACTTTTTTTTTTTTTTTTTTTTTTTTTTTATAAAATAATTATTTGAGTTCTGTTTGAATGTTGATATCACAGCTGTCCATTTGTTGTGTTGGTTTTACAGAGGTGGAATGCATATACGAGTGTTTTGAATTTACTGTTGATTTTTCTGGCATGGTGATGTCACTTCAAGACAAACCGAACATACTGAAAAAAAACCTTCTTAAATATTCATTCTTAAAATTTTAAAGCATAATTTCAAGAAAAAAGAGTGGATATGTTCCTTAAAGGCCTCGTCATGAACGGCCTGCTCAACCAGGGACCATCTCAACCAGGTGGGCTTCAGAAAGCCGCAAAACGAGGGTGGAAAAAACAAACACTGGACCAGCAGGAACTTTGTGACCTCACCGTTCCTTAACTTGCCCCTCTTTTGCATTCATTTGTTTATTCACTTGTTCATTCACAGTGATAACTTCCTGTCGGAACTGAAGTGCTTGTTTTGTCAGATTTTTTATTTCTTTCTTTTACAGTTGGAGCTCCTGGTGCATCATCCAAACCAGTTGCAAATGACTTTCTCCTATTAATAGAGCTCCTCTGTAGCTTCCGAGTGTGTGTGACGCTTGTGAAAGAGCGAGAAAGTGTGGGTGATTGTGTGATTATGGAGATCAGCAATTGTACAGAGCCGGTTGCACCATGCAAGTGATGGCTATGAAGATGAGCTAGTTTCATTAACAGTATTAAGAGATTTTTTTTAATGTTACATATTGACTCTTCTGTGAAATAATGGTATCTTAAAGTGGCATGTTGGAGTCCGACTGTCCCACATGTGTGCTTGATTTTATTCAGAAGAGAAAAAAGATATTGTGTGTATAAAAAAAAAAAGTAACGACACAACAACAAAAAAACTTTTTGACAGCAGCGTTGGACCAATGTTTCTTTTCCCAGCATTTATAAACATGAAGAACACAGAATATATCAGATTTTAAATGACTGTTTTTTTTTTTTTTTTCTGAACTGACAGATGTTAATTAATATTGTAAAACCGGAGTCGATTGTTTCTGGAGAATGCGTGCGCGAGTGTGTGCGTGATTGCGTGTGTATACGTACGTGACGCATGGAATGCGTGTTGTCCTGTAAGCTCCGCCTCCGTGAAACACTGACGCTCTCAGAACACCGGCTGTCGGTTGAATTGACCGTTTAACTCTTTGTACTGCAGATATTTATTTCTCTTAATCAGTGAAGTAAACATGGTCTGTTTCATACAGCTAACACTCTGTCGTCTGTTTATTTATATTTGTGTGTGTGTGTGTGTATTTTATCCTGAAATGGTGCGAGGTGTTGATCACACGGGAGGATGTCGCGTCGCATTCAATGCTTGTTTTTATTTATAAAACACAAGGCACATTTTCTTTACTCTTGAAAAGCAAAAAAATATCAAATTAATACGAGAATACACTTTTTTTAATCAATTAATTAATGAAAAAAATAACCGGAAGCTATTACAAAGCTTTTCTTTCCAATATTGAAATGGAATTTCGTCTATTACAAAATGTATTGAAGCAGGAAAATAATACAAATACACAATTCTTACACAAAAGGCACAGCTGGTAGTACATTTGAAGCACAGTGCATACAACGCAATATCATACAATACAATATCAGACAAACGACAAACCCAGTTCACAGCCTCAGAAAAATAAAAAAAGAGACTTAAATGCTAACGAGATTCCTTTAATATGGTTTAAATGTTTCTTTGAAGTCTGAACTGGTTGACAAAACGGGATCTTTCCAGTTGAAGCACCTTGGGAATGGAGAACAGTTGGGAAGGCTGAAGTTTTGAGGAGGTACAGAAAGCCTACGCTGATTTGAACGTGTTTACGTCATCCAGCATAGTTTGTCTCTATTCAAAACTGTGGAAGGGACTGAAAAACAACCTGCCAGAAGGACAGTCTTTAACATGTTCTCCAAAAATATCAGACTACAGATTCTCTAAGGCTCCATTTCCAATGACTCACCATCTTCTCAAAAGGACACTTCATGTTCTTTGGCATTACCTCATAATAATTCCCTATTTTAAGAGCTTGTGGAGGAATTTGGTGAGCTGTTTGGATTGCAGCCTGAGTTTAAAGAGAGAAAGGTTCGTTGGTCCAAAACTCAACAGAACTGAAGGGTGCTATAGGTGCAGGTGGCCACAAGAGGGTGAAGTGCAGTCTGGCTCAAAAAATTACATGAAGGTCCATAATTCCTTCTTAGTGTAAGAGTAAAGGTATAATTCTGTGGGTGGATATACAAACTGTCCAGAAATCAGGATTTCTGGGCGCTGGAGGACAGGAGGAGAGAGGAGGATGATGAAGAGGAGTCCAGGTTGGGGAGGGGTACCGGGAGAGGCCCGTTCAGCAGGGTGGGGAACTGTGAGAGTCGGAAAGCAAACAGGACATTGAGGTAATGCTACACACAGTGAATCACAATGTCTTCATATACTATGGTTAGTTCTGCACAGCAAATTCTTTATAGCTTTTAAAAAAAAACACATGCAAATAATTGTATCAGGAAGTGTCGTCTAATAACTCTAGTAACTTGCCCGGGCCAAATAGTTCAAATCCTAATGGGCAAATCTTATCAAGAAATGTCCATGTAGTATTTAATGGAAAATATATTATTATTATCATTATTACTAATGTTGTTATTATTTTTGTTAAATTTTAGGTTTAATACCACTCAAAATTGAATGCCACCCAAATATATATATATATATATATATATATATATATATATATATATATATATATATATATATATATATATATATATATATATATATATATATATATATATATATATATAATTTATTTAATTTATTGTTTGATTTGTTTAATTTTGTGGTTAAATACTGCCAGGGCATGTACTTAACTGTATATTTATTTATTATTATTTTATATTAATTTATTCTTTGTTTGCATGTTGAACCTAATAAAATGCCCAGTTGTGTGTGTTATATACACACTGCCCAGCCAAAAAAGTTGCTTAAGAGTCTATGATTGTATCATTATTGCAGTGATTATTATGCTTCTAGCTTGTTATATGTTTGGCAACAGTTCTTCTAACCCTAATTGATGGAGTGTGTAGCTTTTCATTTCTTAAACAACCATGCAGGAAGACACATCATGGCCATATTCCAGGGTGACAATGTCAAGATTCATCAGCTCAAACTGTGAAAGAATGGTTGGGAGGGAGCATGAAGAATCATTTTCACACATGAATTGGCACCTCTCCCAGATAGCACAGGTACATCTGCTAAAGAGCGCATAATTTGGAAAACATCTGTTGTGTACAAACATCTGATAATCTTCTTAGAAAAGCAGTTTTACAATTATAAAAATCCTAAAGACATTTTCTAAATGTCTATTTAACATCTGAAACAAAATGTCTTCGAGACATTGCAGATGAGCAAACACCCAAAAAATACATCTGGCAGACATCAAATAGATGTGCAAACGTGATGTTGCTATCAGGGGATCATAAATTCATTGAAAGTCTTTGGGGTGCTGATGGAGACTTAACAGAGTGCATTATTAATACAAGATCTTGACCAAAAATATGCACCACTTGATGAAAATAAACGTGATGTTATTCTTCATGCTTCTTGACATTGTCATCCTGGAATATGGCCATGATGTGTCTTCCTGCATGGTTGTTTAAGAAATGAAAAGCTACACACTCCATCAATTAGGGTTAGAAGAACTGTTGCCAAACATATAAAATGCTAGAAACATAATAATCACTGCAATAATGATCCAATAGACTCTTAAGCATTTGCTTATTTAAATCCAAACAGCAACTTTCTTTTGTCTGGGCAGTATAAAGAAACTAAGAAAATTAAGCATGTGGGACCAATTTTTGCATTGTGGTGATTAAATGATTAAATTATTTACTTTATTATTTAATTTCTTAAATTATTTTCTGAAAATTAAATTCTACACAACACATTGTGTTGTTACAACTGGACTTCACAAATGTAGTGAAATTTCTCCCCACAAAAAAGAAACAAACAAAAAAACCTTGTCTTTGTGGTTCACAAAACAAACATGCTCATAGTCACTAAGGCATCATGGTAGCACTAGGAGAGAAACTTCCTGTTATGTGAGAGCTGACTATACACACGGACTGAGTCTTTTTCAGTTATCACCCCCTCCCTTTTTTAACAGGAAGCTGTTTTCCCCCCATATCCAATGCAGAGAGGAAACATCTGTAGCTTATTTCCAAACCCTAATACACACGCACACACACACACACTAATACACTAGTAAATCCGTTTCCCGGAGTGACTCAAAAACATCTTAAAAGCATCTTTTTTTCAGTTCTATATTTACAGGTATAGAAAATAATAATAAAAAAAGGAGAAGAATGGCATTTTAAAAGAAAAAAGCCAGAAGGGCCGCAACAGTTTTCCACCGCAGCCAATAACGACAGGAACGACAGTCATGTGACCAATCAGAAAACTCCCATTACGTCCGCCCAGGGAGGAAGTGAGAGTGGGGGAGTGAGTGCACGCGTCTGTCTGTCTGTCTGTCTGTCTGTGTGTGGTAGTAAAAGTGCACATCAAGAGCTGTCACTATTCCTGTAAAGGCGGAGTAAAGCAGTCGCCTTGATTACCTTAATGGTTTCCTGCTGCCTAGCGATGTTTACAGTAAAAACGGGACGCTCCCCTCAAAAAGCAAGATGAGCATAAATATACAGTTTGCTTTGTCTTTTTTGCTCGCTCACACACACCTCCCTACACACTCTCCCTCGGGTCAGAACAGGAAGTATCCACAGGATTTCCCCTCTCGCTCACATGAAGACTGAAACACGACACCAAACACAAACGCACGCTAGTAAAACACAAGCACATCCCTTTCTAAAACACTCGCATGTCAATGCTAAACCAAAATAAATGAACAACCACATTCTCACATTCAGATTTCTCTTTTCATAGGTGAAGGTTTTGGGAATGTTTTGTGCGTACCTGAAAGAGTGAACCGTGGCCTTGTAGCCTGGCGGGGCTGAGAGGGGCTACGGGACTCAGGCTGCTCCAGAAATGAATGGAGGACAGGAGAGGACTGGGCGTCAACAGCAAACCAGAGGGAGTCTGAAGAAAGAGGAGTAGAGGAGGTATTGTGAAAGGGGGGAACAGGAACACGAGATGCTATTTGTATTAGTCACTGAAGTCATGGATCATGAAATCCCGAAACTTTGGAAAGACGAATGTGAGTCTCTGCGAGTCTAGACACGTCTTTGCGTCGGTTAGCAGGCGATAGCAAGTGAAGTCTGTCATGCATAAGAAGTCTTTACAAAAATTCCCAGACTTTTTACTTGAACAGGACACATTTGGAGCGTTAACAGTATGCAGCACAAATGCAGTGTCTTTAAGTGGTATTCAACTGTCCTGGACAAAGATAACACTCTGTCTGAGCAGTCTTTGCTCAATCTGGAGTTATGAAATAACTGTCGGTTGTAGATGTTTCAGGATGTTTAAAGCAATAGTTCACCCCAAATTAAACTTCTGTCATGTACTCAACCTCATGTCATTCAAAGCCTGTTTAATTTTATTAAATGTCTTTTGTGGACAAACAGTGGTGGCCAAATTTATTAGAACACCTGACAGATCTGAAAATATTGACCTTTTTTGCCTCCAAAACATGATTTCATTTCATAATGTTCATGAAACATGCAGACGTTGCTCTGACCATCAGATATCAGATGATGACTTTTAACTATGTCCACCTTTTGCAGCAATTACAGCAACACATCTCTCTGGCATTGTGTCAATATATTTCCTTTGAGAACTTCAACACTAATGTTATCCCATGCCTTCTGCAACTGAAGCCAAAGGCTTTCCTTTAAATGTATAATATATCTGTCCAGTTTATTTTCCAACTCGCCCCAAATGTGCTCGATGGGGTTGAGGTCCGGACTTTGAGGGGGCCAGCCAGTCCATCATTTTCAATGTTCCAGCAGATTCCTTCCGTCGCAGGTAGTTCCAGCAGTAGTTAGAAGAATATTTCGGATCATTGTCCTCTTGGAAAATAATTCTAGGCCCAATAAGACAACTCCCAGATGCCAAGTGTTCTAATCATTTTGGCCACCACTGTATGTCCCAAATACTCTTTTCTATACAACAAAGAGGATGGTCACCAGGGCGCTTGCTGCATTCAAATACTTATACTATGCCCTAAATGTATGTAGTTTTTTTGAAGAAAAAGTACATACTTTTGAGTGTTTAGCAGAAAAGTAGGCAAGCTTTGGGACACACTACTTCATCATAATTGCGTCTTTAACAGACAGCTCTATTTAAACTGTCCTGTAAATTATCTTGTCACAATTATAATCCACCACATTCAATTTCATTTAATTTCCTACCAGTCGTGGGTCTTTCATGTGGAAGCTCTCCTCATGTGTTTGCAATTTGCATAATGATGAATTTAATAGTTAATGGCCAAACGTATCTTAACAAAAGTTCACAGTGTTGTTGCAGATGAAATATGTGGATAACATTGAATAAATATCTTTTCATCAGGTTAGATACTGACCCCTTTATCTAAACCTCTCTAGATAATCGTTGGACTCACACCATGTTTGTAGTTTTTACTCTTGTTTGTAGTTCTAATCAAATCCTTGTCCAGCGTGCAATGGGTTGTGGGCAATATTATCCATTAGAGTGTGCACGGATCACCACTTCGGATTCTGACCGGAAAAAGTAGACCATCTGGGTGTCTTTGGAATACTCATTTCAACATACTACGATTTGGAACACACTAATTCCAATTTTGAATACTATTTAGGACAGATAGTATGTGAATTAGGACACAGCATCTGTTTACACCTGGTATTGAGATGCGTTTTGGTTAATTGGATCACAAGTAGTAGAAGGAGACATTCCTTTTTACACCTGGTGTTTTAATCCGTCTCTTTTGTCCACTTTCAGCCACTTCTGTCTGGATTTCTTTGAGGAGAGGGTATATGGGCAGGTAAATGTATGGGCTTTTTCAGATCTGATTTTAGACATGAACACAACCGGAGATGATGGAAAAACACACAGAGCGGCAACTTTCCTTTGTGCTCTGACAGCTGCAAGACCCCGCCGAACGCCGAAGTGTGCGTGTTACAAATCTGAAATGGTGAGAGAACATTGTGCATGGTACGTTTTTCATCTTCAAACCAAACTTGGGTCTTTAGCCAACAAAGTTTAAGTCCCGTCTGGCTAGCACGCGTCCCATAATGTTTCTGCATTAGGTCAGTAGGTGGAGAGTAGATGGTCTTTTGTTGCTGTTCGAATGCATTCGACCACATGAGTGTCTACGAAAGCAATCCGGTCAAATGTGTTTTCGACTACCTCTGGAAGTGTTCGTAAGTGGACAAGCTCTAAACGTTTTAGACCCCGTTTACTCCATTTGATAGGGCACGCTATCAAATGGAGTATACTTTGAAAGATTATGCGTTCCACTGTAAGCATACACTCACCTAAAGGATTATTAGGAACACCTGTTCAATTTCTCATTAATGCAATTATCTAATCAACCAATCACATGGCAGTTGCTTCAATGCATTTAGGGGTGTGGTCCTGATCAAGACAATCTCCTGAACTCCAAACTGAACGTCAGAATGGGAAAGAAAGGTGATTTAAGCAATTTTGAGCGTGGCATGGTTGTTGGTGCCAGACGGGCCGATCTGAGTATTTCACAATCTGCTCAGTTACTGGGATTTTCACGCACAACCATTTCTAGAGTTTACAAAGAATGGTGTGAAAAGGGAAAAACATCCAGTATGCGGCAGTCCTGTGGGCGAAAATGCCTTGTTGATGCTAGAGGTCAGAGGAGAATGGGCCGACTGATTCAAGCTGATAGAAGAGCAACTTTGACTGAAATAACCACTCGTTACAACAGAGGTATGCAGCAAAGCATTTGTGAAGCCACAACACGCACAACCTTGAGGCGGATGGGCTACAACAGCAGAAGACCCCACCGGGTACCACTCATCTCCACTACAAATAGGAAAAAGAGGCTACAATTTGCACGAGCTCACCAAAATTGGACAGTTGAAGATTGGAAAAATGTTGCCTGGTCTGATGAGTCTCGATTTCTGTTGAGACATTCAGATGGTAGAGTCAGAATTTGGCGTAAACAGAATGAGAACATGGATCCATCATGCCTTGTTACCACTGTGCAGGCTGGTGGTGGTGGTGTAATGGTGTGGGGGATGTTTTCTTGGCACACTTTAGGCCCCTTAGTGCCAATTGGGCATCGTTTAAATGCCAGGGCCTACCTGAGCATTGTTTCTGACCATGTCCATCCCTTTATGACCACCATGTACCCATCCTCTGATGGCTACTTCCAGCAGGATAATGCACCATGTCACAAAGCTCGAATCATTTCAAATTGGTTTCTTGAACATGACAATGAGTTCACTGTACTAAAATGGCCCCCACAGTCACCAGATCTCAACCCAATACAGCATCTTTGGGATGTGGTGGAACGGGAGCTTCGTGCCCTGGATGTGCATCCCACAAATCTCCATCAACTGCAAGATGCTATCCTATCAATATGGGCCAACATTTCTAAAGAATGCTTTCAGCACCTTGTTGAATCAATGCCACGTAGAATTAAGGCAGTTCTGAAGGCGAAAGGGGGTCAAACACAGTATTAGTATGGTGTTCCTAATAATCCTTTAGGTGAGTGTACGTTAGCGTTCACATCAGCACTGAAGTCGTATGGGTTTGGAAAGACATGAGGGTGAGAAAACGATGACAGAAAATACATTTTTAGGTGAACTGTCCCTTTAAGAGAGAAAGTGAGAGAGAAGTCTACATGAGCATGTAGCTTCCCATGGGTCATGGACTTTGGATCAACAGGTTGTGGTTATAGGGTAGCATGTGAAATCAATTTCTCCTTCTTGCTCCGTTTTTCTCTGTCCTGTGTCACTATGCTGTAGTGTGCGAGATTACGGACATATGGCTTTACTTACAGGTTTCTCTTCTCTCGCTTGTGCCCTTCTGTCTGTCTTTTCCATTGTCCTGTCTCACTCTAACTCTTTTAAAAAACCTGTCTGCCTGCCACACAATTCTCCCTACACACCTAGTAAAGACCAAAACGGTCTCACAGAATAGATGTTTTACCAGTATAGGTGTGTGTCCTGTCTATTTGTTACCTGTTAAAGGCCTATAAAGAGTGCCGGAGGATGTTTTTGTGTTCATTTATAGCTCTGTTCCAAAACCTAAAAAGCTGCCAACAACTAAATGAAACCTGATTTGAAAGCACTACATAGGCAGCAACATTGTCTCACAAAAAATAGGGCAAAATTTGCATATTGCTAAGCTAACAACATAATTCAACCAAGCATAAAAATACATTGCATTTATATACAGTGGTGGCCAAAATTATTAGAACACTTGGCATCTGGGAGTCGTCTTATTGGGCCTAGATTTATTTTCCAAGAGGACAATGATCCGAAACAAACTTTTAACTATTGCTGGAACTACCGGCGACGGAAGGAATCTGCTGCAACATTGAAAATGATGGACTGGCCCCCTCAAAGTCCGGACCTCAACCCCATCGAGCACATTTGGGGTGAGTTGGAAGATAAACTGGACAGATACACTCACCTAAAGGATTATTAGGAACACCTGTTCAATTTCTCATTAATGCAATTATCTAATCAACCAATCACATGGCAGTTGCTTCAATGCATTTAGGGGTGTGGTCCTGGTCAAGACAATCTCCTGAACTCCAAACTGAATGTCAGAATGGGAAAGAAAGGTGATTTAAGCAATTTTGAGCGTGGCATGGTTGTTGGTGCCAGACGGGCCGGTCTGAGTATTTCACAATCTGCTCAGTTACTGGGATTTTCACGCACAACCATTTCTAGAGTTTACAAAGAATGGTGTGAAAATGGAAAAACATCCAGTATGCGGCAGTCCTGTGGGCGAAAATGCCTTGTTGATGCTAGAGGTCAGAGGAGAATGGGCCGACTGATTCAAGCTGATAGAAGAGCAACTTTGACTGAAATAACCACTCGTTACAACAGAGGTATGCAGCAAAGCATTTGTGAAGCCACAACACGCACAACCTTGAGGTGGATGGGCTACAACAGCAGAAGACCCCACCGGGTACCACTCATCTCCACTACAAATAGGAAAAAGAGGCTACAATTTGCACGAGCTCACCAAAATTTGACAGTTGAAGATTGGAAAAATGTTGCCTGGTCTGATGAGTCTTGATTTCTGTTGAGACATTCAGATGGTAGAGTCAGAATTTGGCGTAAACAGAATGAGAACATCGATCCATCATGCCTTGTTACCACTGTGCAGGCTGGTGGTGGTGGTGTAATGGTGTGGGGGATGTTTTCTTGGAACACTTTAGGCCCCTTAGTGCCAATTGGGCATCGTTTAAATGCCACGGCCTACCTGAGCATTGTTTCTGACCATGTCCATCCCTTTATGACCACCATGTACCCATCCTCTGATGGCTACTTCCAGCAGGATAATGCACCATGTCACAAAGCTCGAATCATTTCAACATGACAATGAGTTCACTGTACTAAAATGGCCCCCACAGTCACCAGATCTCAACCCAATAGAGCATCTTTGGGATGTGATGGAACGGGAGCTTCGTGCCCTGGATGTGCATCCCACAAATCTCCATCAACTGCAAGATGCTATCCTATCAATATGGGCCAACATTTCTAAAGAATGCTTTCAGCACCTTGTTGAATCAATGCCACGTAGAATTAAGGCAGTTCTGAAGGCGAAAGGGGGTCAAACACAGTATTAGTATGGTGTTCCTAATAATCCTTTAGGTGAGTGTACATAGTTGTATAAAATAGTCTGTTTTTATGTAAATTTGTTGCAATGCATTCTGGGCTTGAGCAATTAGTCAAAAGAAAGCACAATGCATATGCCTATGTTTTAGAAACCACTTTTGTTTGGATGCCTTTAAATGCTGTCTAGATAGGTAGCTCTCTAGATTTTGGAACAGATGTGTGTATAGGCTGTGTGAATATAAAAATACAAGAATGTGTGACATAGTTTGATACCTGTGCAGTGAAAAAGGCTGGCGTAAGGGACCCTGAGGGCAGTGCTGGGCTGTTGAGGGCGATGGAGCCCAAGTCACTTCCTGAAAGCAGTATGGAAGGTGCGGAGATTTCCAGCCCTTTGGGTTTCCGAGCTTTGGGAGGCAGTCCGTTGCTACCGGTCCTCCTCTCGAGAGGCGTGGCCTGATTCTGGGCTCGCTCCCTGTGGCCGGATGATAAATTTAGAGGCTGAGCGATCTGCTCTGATTCGTCTATGCGAGCCTCCGGGCTCCGCCCCGGCCGCAGCCTATAGACAGGGCTATGAATGGGGGAGGGGCTACGGGATGAGCAGGGGGAGGATTTCGAAGTGAAGTAAACCTCCGCGGATGCAGGTGGTGGCGAGGAAGCGAGGGGAACGACCTTCTCTGATCGATTGGTGACAAACCGAATCACTGTTTGTCCTTCCTCCTCTCGTTCGCAACCTCGCTGCTTCTCGACTTTGATTGGACGCAGCAGCGGAGGCGGGCTTTGGAGGGAACTGACTGTAAAAGACGAGTACAGACCAGAGTGAAGATACTCGTTCCTACAGGCAGGATTTCTCAGCGATGACAGCGACAGCTTCGGAGACTCCTCCCCCTCACCACAATCAGACTCCACATCCTGTAACATGACGCCCCCTGCGACGTGACCCCCATCCCGACCGAGCTCCACTGCTTGGGGATCCATCTTCAGGATATCAGGGAATGAGACGAACTTATACACAAACTTCTGACCAATCACCTTCTTTATGATATTCTGCAAGAGAAAGAGGATGATTACAACACACTCTCATTGCAGATCGTAACTATTTTACGCTTGGTGGCCAATTCGTACGATCTCAGTCAGAGGTTTTAGTATGATCTGCTTATGCCCGACTAACTGTTAGGTATAGGGGTGGACCTTAATGCTTAAGTTTTTTCAAAAAATCATACAGTTTTGTACGAATTACATCGTATGAATTCACACGAAAATCACGTAAAATAGTTACGTTTTCTCATGAGATTGGACTGACGATTATCATTGGTCAGACGTTTGAAAGACGCTGGCATTTATGAAATGTGAGCTTGTGTAACCTTGTCATAATAGTAGCGTAGTGCTCGGCTAAGTTTGTCGTAGTTCATGTTGGTCTTGTTTTTGCGCAGGCCCCAAAGTTTGGCGACTTCTTCCGATTTGAGCAGCTTGAACTCGCCGTCGTTGGACGTCCAGCAAATCAGGTGCTTATGGCTCTGGTCCAGCAGTAGCTGCAGCAGAAACTGCCACAGCGTGATGGCACTCTCCATATCTGTTAAACGAGAGAAGTAACATTTTAATAATCATAATAAGGCTGATATTCTTCTCAAAAACCCAGTTTAATGTCTTGCTACCTTGGATTTTTGGCTAAAATTAGGTATCTTAAAAGGTACCACCTTAAAATGCTGTTTAGGTAGGTAGCTTGCTAGATTTTGTAACAGAGCTGTTGTTTCTTGTACTGATTTAAATCAATATGTATCATTGTGAGCGAGGTGAGAATGTGGCATAATTTCATTAAGTGTCTATCTAATTTAAATTAGCCAAGGTTACACTCTGCCTGCGTTACTTGTTTATTGGGCAAGAAAAGGTGGCTTGAGGACATTTTTTAATGACCCTAACAAGGTTTGAGTATCTAAAGGAAGATCTTGTGGTACCGCAAAGCCAAATTTAGTTTGTGTCTGGATGTGCGCGGGCCGGTGCCTTGATCTGATAATCAGACATCCTTCCAGGAGTGATTGCGTTTACTTTGTAAAAACTTTCCTTTAACCATCCATACAGGTTTCTCACAGGAAGTGGTAAAATGGGAGAGGCCGGAGCATCAGTCGTATAAACACAGCCACATTAAAGAACGCCACGTTCGTGCTCCTGAATCCATCCTCTCCCTTTCATTTCCCCTTTTCCCTCTGCACTCTTCATCTCTCGCATGAACAAAAAACGTCATTCCTGGGTGCCCTCCCACAAACTCTGCAAGCATTTCCTGTTCTGTTGTACATTAACGCACAGGCTCATAAACAACAAAGGGCTATCAGCCAGAAAGACTGACACAGGATCGGCTCGTAAACAAGCAACATGTTCCAGCATCGACCATCCCTCTTTGGTATGGAGGTGTCCGCTCAAAGGCGGGCAAAAACACCCACTTGTGAACAGAGATTACTAACAAGGCAAACATGGAGTTTGTCCACAAGACCCTGTTTATGAACATGGATTAAAGTTAGAGATAAGGGAGTTAAGGGGGCAAACATCCCAACATTTTTAAAGGTATGTCACCCAAAAATGAAAATCATTTACACCACCGTTAGAAAGTTTGGGTTCAGTAATTAAAAAAAAGAAAAGAAAAAGAAAAGAAATTAATACTTCTATTCAGCAAGGATGCATATTATCAAAAATTACAGTAAAGACTACACAAATTTCAAAAGCTGTTCTTTTGAACTTTCTATTCATCAAAGAATCCTGCAAAAAAATGCATCATGGTTTACACAAAAATACTAAGCAGAACTGTTTTCAACATTGATAGTAATAAGAAATGTTTCTTGAGCAGCCAATCAGCATATTACAATGATTTCTGAAGGATCATGTGACTCTGAAGACTGGAGTAATGATGCTGAAAATTCAGCTTTTCCATCACAGCAATAAATAGAAAACAGCTTAAATTGTAATAATTTTTCAAAATATTACAGTTATAACTATTTTTGATTAAATAAATGTAGCCATGGTGAGCATAAGAGACTTCTTACAAAAACATAAAACAACAAGTAAACTTTTGAATGGTAGTGTACAAGTTCTGTTTTATTAAAATACCGGCTGATCCAGAATAACATAAGGAAAAAAAAAAACATGAAGTCAATACTTCCCTTTATATTATCTGCTGCTTAATCCGTAAACAATCATCCACACCATCATTATCAGACCCTAATACTGACAACATGCAAAGATGCACATACTCAATGTTTACACACTGGATGGCCACCCATGTTGAAGCTAAGGATGGTTAGATCGTCCAGTTTTTGTAAATGGTTTTCAGAGAAGAAAAATGCCTAAAAGTGCACTTTATACTGCGGCACTGTGGTTGGACACAGACAGGAAGCTGCAATCTCACAAAACAGGATGTGCATTAAGATATCTGCTCGCATACCTTGAAGAAACCTTAGACACATCATGCAGAGTTGTGACATTTATTGTTTGGATAACATGATTTGAGTGATGTCAAGTTGTCCTCCACTAGACTTCTCAGATCATTGATTATTTCTAAAAGAAAAATAATTAGTTTTTTTCTAGCACACTCTGAAGTTGCAGTCAATATGGAAGTGTGTCCATTGTTTTTTTTTTCCTAGTCAACAGGAGTGAGTTCCTTCATGCATGTGTACTAGGATTGACTCCAATAGGAGGGCACAGTGGTTCAATGTTAAAAGCCCAACAGTACAGGAAGTTTAAATCTTGCTTGGGCCGCTTCCGGTGACTGCTGTCGTCATGCCATTGAGCCACACACTTAACCTCAGTGTACTCTCATAACCTTTTCCTCTTCATCCCTGGTTACAGTTTGGGAAATATAAAGAACTATACGAAACCTGTACACTCTGACCAGGGGCTGAAACAATGACCACAGATTTGAATTTTTAGGTGAACCATCTATTTAAACGTATTATATTGTATAGAGTTTCCGCTTTTTTTTCTTATTTTCAGTGCAGGAGAAGGGACTAAGTGCAGGAAGACCTGGGTGGAGGGACAGAAAGGACCTCAGGTTGAGGTCTGACAGCCGACGGAAACCAGTTTGACCAGAATTCAAAGCTGTCAAAGGTGTGTGTGAGTGTGCACAAACGTTTATACACACTCCTGGGTTTTAACTAGCGTTACATCATACCCTTTGGTAACTGTAAGTCAGTCAAACAGGGCGGGTTGGCGTTTACTGCGGCCTTCCTGCAGTCTGAGCCAGCGCTCTCCCGAGACAGAGCGATGGATGGAGGGAGCGAACGAGACGAAGCGCTAGATGGAGAAATGATGCTGGCTGACTCACTAGTGTGGATAGCTCTGACACAGAGCTTGTTTTATTGGCCAAGAGGAACTCCCTGGTTGCAGACTGCCTTATTTTGGGAAAGTCTTTGTCATAAATTTGACAAAGACGAACAAGCTTAAACTTTCACCCTGGTTTTCGCTCATCAAACTGACGGCTCTGGAAGTCATCAAGGGATTGATCGAATAATGAGCCTTAAGGAGCAAACAGGACAGGCTAAAATCAAACCTAAAACACTTAGGGTGTGTTCACACTTATAGCTTGGTTCTTTTGGTCTGGACCAAAAAAGAAATGATACTGCCATTTTTAACACTGAACCTAAGAAAGGAAAGTCCATTTTGATTTCATGTTTGCTTTACAAGACTTTTACTTTTGTCTTTTTAGATGAAAATCAGCAGCATGATTTGGTCAAACCTGTGGTGACAAAGGAGGAAGTGCTCGGAAAATGCTGCCAATTCAGTATACAGATATTTATCAGGAAGTACTACACACACACACACACACACACTCATTCATTACTCTTCTACATATGTGACACAGATCTCATTATACATGCTCATACAGCAATATACAGTTTGATCTCGTACTCCACACTTGGGCACAACATAAAAGCTCACCGTACGCCACACGCTCTGTATTTTTTTCCAAACCCCCAAAGATGCGAAATGAAACCATTTCCTGCTCCAGCATCCTCTGTGCGGAGCATCTGCGTTAAACGACCGTAAAACTGTCTATATCAGGACTTCCTCCAATTCTCCCTTGAAGGGCGTCTTCCTGGGAATGCCGATCCTGAACTGAAAGGTAGGAATTCCTGCTGCGGGGAGCAAACACAGGAACGCGGGGACCACACGGACACAAGGCACAAATGGGAGGTTTCCTCTTCTCTTTTCGTGCTGGCACAAAGCTCTCACCCATATGGACATCTACAGACTGACATATTGCATGTGAGACCCTGAAGAACGGATTCATGGATTCCCAGATTTACTGCCCTAATCAAAGGAAATAAACACAAGAAGCTGATTTCAAAAGCTCTTTCCATTTGGAAAAGTGCCTGCATGGAACGTGGCTGTAAAAGTCATTGTTAGATTATTGCAAGAGGGGAAAAAATGTCTCCCTTTTAAGCACCGCTGCTGTGTACAAATGTAATTTGCATGTGCAAATCTGGAGTTTTTTTGTCTCTTTACTGTCTTTCAATGTGAGCAATGAAACCGTGCAGAAGCAAAGTTTGAATCCTCAGCCAGACATTTTGATGCAAAATTGCATTTAGGCATGTAGAGAGACCTCATGACACAAATAAATAATGGACAGTGTGCACTAAACAAAAAAACACACTCAAACATAGTGTGTCACTGCCTTGGCTCTGTTCTTATGCCGCTGTCTGGCATGCATCAGCTTCATGGTCATTGGGTTTAAGGCTGTTTTAACACATTTCATGAAATAAATGAATACATAGTTTTTACAATTACTTGGTGAGGCATTAGTAGGTCCACATGGATTCTTTCACAAACTTCTACACATCCCCATGCCAATCATGATTATGCAATATTTCTGACAATAAGGGGGAGTTTACACAACAGTTTTCAACTAAAAACTTTTTATGCGTTTTACCTGTTAGTTCACACGACAATGGCGTTTTTGGGGCCTGAAAATGCAAACTTTTGAAAACGGGTTTCAAAGTTTAAGTTTTGGCAGGCTATACTGTTGTCGCCTCTATGTAAACTACAGAAACGCAAATTTGTTTAGACGACAACGTCATATCTGGTCTATAGGCACGTAGTGTAGAATAGTACATGTTCAGTCTATAAGGCGCCAGTGTTGGGTAAGTTACTCTAAAAAAGTAACTTATTACTAGTTACTAATTACATCTGTAATAGTGTAATTAGATTACTAGACATGAAATGGCTCTTTTACTTCATTCAAATAAATATGAAAGTACATAAATTATTCTTATTAACTGACCAAAGTATTACAAATGTGAGGATACATAAAAACATGCATTTTAAAGTTAGACGTTAGATGTTAATGTTAATTCCATTATTGTATTATATATAATTGTTCTACAGTCTATACACAGTATTTAGTTCAGTTACATGTTAAGTAACTGTAATTAAATTACAGAAAAAATAAGAGTAATCCCTTACTTTACTTTTTCACGGAAAAGTAATTAAATTACAGTAACTAATTACTTAGTAACTAGTTATACCCAACACTGATAGGCGCATAGTTTCTTTACAAAGTTATATTGCCATCTACTGGCCTGACATGCATAATACAGAATGTTTAGTCATTTTCACGGATCCGTGTGAGTAGGGATCCTTTTTGACAACGTTGTCGTCTGTACGTGAAAGACTTTCCTGTTGGTACATTGTTGTTTTTTGTACATTTACATGACATGTGACCCAATTCCCTCAATTTCCTCCCATGTGGCACATATCGGATATACCCACAAACATGTAGGCAGAAAAAAAACACTTGGATTACAATATTCTCAGGTTGGTTTCAGGCCTCATTCAAATGTGGAAATAAATCTGATATGAATCAGATATATGCATTTGCGTTTGCCATGAGAGTGGACAGATAAGATATTCCCGTCAATCCCGTCAATGAGTCGTACGTAATTAGAAATGCGACGGTAGCGAATGACGTAAACTTAGGTGGACACCAACCGCGATCACATGACTCTTCAGTGGTGCAATGGAGGACAAAGTTTCAACTCAATGTTTTGCTGACATTTAAAGATGGTGTGGAAAGCAAAAGCTTGTATTATCATTTCGTCTGCGTCCATTGCAAATCACATTGTTTTTACTTGCTTTTTCAGCCTAAGATTTTCTGGGTCAGTACGTCTACTTTGGGTTGTTTCGCCAAGTGTATAATGTAAATGCAGATATCGGATATGGGTCATCTAAAAGATGTAATCTGGTCGTCAAAAAAAAATCTGGATATAGTCAACAAATAGGAACTGAGCATCAAGACCTGCAGTGTAAATGCGGCCTTAGTTCTGTTTGCCCGTTTTCCCCCCATTAAATGGTGCAGAAAATGTGAAAAAGTCCACAGATACCATCTGGGCCTAAACATCAGTAAGAAAACACCCTCTTTTACTACTTTAAATGCTTAGAGACCACAGACAAGCTCTCTCATTTTGACTTCATGCCATAGGACATCAGGAAATACACTGGGGTGAAAATTATTTTGTTGGGAAGTAAATACAGCAGGAAAGATTTATTATTACCTGCAATTAATTCACTTTATATAGATTTATTTATCATCTCTCATGTATTCATTTCAAAGTAAAACATTTTTGCAATAGGGTATACAAATAAGTAAAATCTACTTAACTTTACAATGCAAAGTTCCCATAATGCAGTGGGGAATTACTCAATTTTTTGACAGTTTTATTGTAGTTTAGTAACTTGTTTTGCGACACCTATTTTGCATAAACTTAGCCTCTGTTAAGACTGTGTCTTAAGAACTACTTTGACCAAATTCTGTCTAATTCAAATTAGACCAATCTTATTGAAATGATTTTAAAAAGTTAGGATCAGTCTTGAAGAAAAAAAAAAAAAGACTTTTAAGACTAGTCTAAGCAGTTTATGCAACTGGCCACTCGAGTTCATTTTCTTCAGAGTAATTTAAATGTTACTTATTTTTTCACCATTTTACATGCAACTACATCAGAATTGCAAGTTGATTAAATATTTTAAAGTCACCATGAAATCAAAACTTTTATGGAATATTGTAGTATTTATAAATGATTTATCCGTGCAAATCATTATTTATTATAATGCATGTCTCCTCGTAATCTTTCATTAAAATCACTTTCCCTCCCTCTTGGAGTGAGGCATTTACTGGCAGGAAGGCGGGACAACCTGTCACTCACATGAGATCGACCAATGGCAAACCACAATCATCCAATCAATTCCCAATGGACAATTCTTGTTCGAGAAGCCTGCTGACTTTAGATTCACACACTAATATGTTGCAAAGTAATTTTTCAAAATGTACTACTAAAAACTACACGTGTGCAAACCAAGTCATTTTTTTCAGTGTACAGCAGGATTTTTTTTGCAAATAAGAGTTGCATCAAGCAATCATATTTTCTCAACACAACAGATTACGTTTTAACAGCACTGAAGTTCAAAGAGTCAATAGAAAACACCAAGAACAAATATAATCAACTCCATCCAACCCATCTAACCATACAGGAAGTAGACAGGAGGAACATGACTAGACTTTAGACAGAGTGTGTACGAAGCAGGAGGCAGCTTATCAGAAAACATATACTGCTTGATAAAGCTGTTTTTTAAACTTTCACACATTGCTGGTGTGTGAGAGAGAGTATGGGAGGTGAGAAAACGATGAGAAGGTGCGCTCCAGACTCTCTCCAGCACAAAGTGACACGCTCACAGCTTCCAAGACTCGTGCAACAGACCGTTTGCAAGCGCAGTGTTTTGAATGGCCCCTAGACAGCTTTTAAACACCAAACTTGCCGTCGCGCTCACAAACCCCTCCACTGTAGCGCCAGCGGAAACTCGTAATGAGATTAGTTGGTGTGCGCAGACATTACTTCGCCATGACTAAATGTGCGCTCTTCCTGCGCACACAGACTGCAGTGGAAAATTCAGGGAGCTCCTGCTGAAGAGGGGGAGAAAAGAGAGCAGTGAAGGACTTCTCTCCACGACCACATTTCTCCAGAGAGAGCTGCAGCTCTTGAAATTACGCAGACAGATCTGAGAATGTCTGACTGTGCGTCTGTGTCCAAATAGTGGCCCCAGAAAGAGTGTGCACACGTAACATGCCATTGCATTTAATATCAAAATATCAGAAAAGATTGTTTACTGCATTTTACTTCTTGCATTAAACTGTATGAAAATACAGAAATAGTAAGGCTAAACATACTGAAATACTGATATAGTCCTTCTAATTACCATATATTGTTTAATCATCACAGGGCTTGTTTTTTTAGAGACACCAAAACCTGTATAACTGCAAATATATCCAACCAATCTAATCATACAGGAAGTAGATAGGAGGAACTTTACACACAGTGTTACACTGACTCCAAAACGCCAAAACAGAAGGAAACGGCCTCGAAAGTGGCATTAGTTTTAAAGAAAGATGACACAAGCAACACACTATTAATAAATAAATGAAGTATCAACTATCAGTATTTGGACACTTTCTGGTTGTCATAGTTTTATGTTTATGAGGTGAACTTGACACCAGTTCCGAGGAAAGCTCTAGCATCATCTGCTATAATGCAATGAAGTCCATTCATGTAAGAGTGCCTTACAGTTAAGTGTCCAAAGACTTTTTACGGCCACAAACATCGATCACCCCCAGCATATCCAGATGCAGGGGTAACATCAGCTCTATAGGGCTGAACTGAAGTTTCTTTGTTTGCCCCAATGACTCATTTTCAAGATGCTGTCTGCTGCCAGTTTCAATCCGGAAGCGCATGGCAATTAGTCTGCTGCTGTTTCCAGACAAACCAGAAACTCTACTAGTGCTTTTAAAGCGCCAGGAGCCAAATTTCAGCCTTTAATAATAGTCCTGCTTTCAAATGTACAACCAACAAAATGTTTGAAATATCCATCATGAACTCATGAGCTCAACAGGTATTCAAACTTGCATCAGCCGTGCGTAAATTGCGCGTAACTAACGGGAACGGTGGACACTTGAAGTGTCTTGTGTGTCTATTGGTTTTTGTACATACATTTATTTCACTTGCATAGGCTACATTTAAATCTTAAACACCACTTCTGAACATTTTAAACAGTTCCTTCATTTGGATAGGTTCATTCTTTTTCGAGGATATCAAGTTTCAGTCCTGTACTTTGGAAGCGTTCTTCCTTTTATTGTTATTGTGAAGTTATTATACATTTGTAAACATTTATAAAACATTCGGATAGTTTGGATGGATTATTCACATACCTGTGCGTAATGATCGGGCTTTTTTGGGGTCCTTTTTCACTTTATTAAAAAGAATTCCGTATAATGCGCTGTTTTTCCATGCTGTCGGCCGTCTCGGCAGCTTTCAGTCGGACTGTAATGGGATCCCGACTGTTTTCTCTCTCTCTCTCTCTCTCTCTCTCTGAGCAGGAAGTTGGTGCAGGCAGACAGCGAGCCGGCTCACTTCCTCTCGCCGTGCGCTATTCCCTAGGCGCTCGGCCCGTCTGTGTAAACACGCTTTTCCTCCTCCAGCCACCATCCGACATTCAAGAACACGAGCACACACGCGCGGACGCGGATGCGCGCACACGCAGTATACTGTAACCTGAATCTGCTGAGAGCTGAGCACACTGACGTCACCCTCTTCCTGCCCGGGACCCGCCGGGAGGAGCCCGTGTTCCTTCCTCCACACACACATTTTGTGTGTGTGTGTGTGTGTGAGGTCCAGGTAAACCCTACGTTATGGGGACAAAATGTCCCCACAAAGATGGCAATATCCGAAATCCTTGTCCTTTTGGGGACATTTTTGTTGGTGCCCATGAGGAAAACAGCATATAAATCAGACAATTTTATGTTTTTTTGAAAATGTAAAAATGCCGAAAATGTTCTGTGATGGGTAGGTTTAGGGGTGGAGTTAGGGTTAGTGGATAGAAGATACAAATTATACAGTAAAAAAAAGCATTATGTCCATGGAAAGTCCCCATAAAATATGAATTTTACGCGAGCGCGCGTCTGTCTGATTATGACGTTTGGGGATCATATTACTAGAAAACGTCCTTATAACTAAAATAACTGACCGAAATAAACCTTATAACTGGAATCTGGAAAAAACATTCTTAAAGAGAATATATAGGTCATTCTATTAAATGGGTGACTTTTTCCTTTTGAAATGGTGATTTCCAAAGTACAGCTAGTATTTTAAACATAGGCTACTGTCCGACAAAAACGTGTTAAAGTGTTAATAATTTAAATTGTGGCATCTCATGCTAAAGTAGGCTAATACCTTTTTAATACGCACTGGGGATATGATTATGTCTGCAGAACTGTAAATGGGTTACAAGTTGTACTGTCAGACAGCGCTTTCAAAAAGCAATGTAAGGTTATTTCCCCACAAATATCCACTTTTTTGCATATATTTTGTTTGCATTAACATAATCACATTTGCTTATACAGCAAGGAGACGTTGAACAGATGATGCTGACAGCCCGCTAAATAAATCAATGCTATGCTTTATTGGCATGACAAAAGATGTTTAATACAACAACAGTGCAAATAAGAGCCGGTAATATTAGGATATACATGTGCATATAAAAGTATACAGCTAAAACAAATAAATCTATATCTCTCTCAGTAAATGAGTCGCATGGGGCTCCAGGGGGTGGAACCATCTTTCGATTTCCTGGAGGGATATCCACTGACAGGAAGCCGGATCCTTCAAAACACACACACACGCACGCACGCACACACACACGCACACACACACACACACACACACACACACACACACACTCTCTCTCTTAACCTCTTCTTTAAATTCATTTGTTTTCACTGATGCTGTATCCTTAATTTAGCTGAGGGCTGATATCATTCACTAGGCCTGAATCTGTCCCCTTGAGATTTTCACACACTTGAGATTTTAAGGGGCATATGAAAACAATTATGATCTTAGCAAGTACCCCTGCTGTCTACTCTGTTCATCTTCTGCCATCTAGTGGAGGATGAAGACATTACAACAAGCGCCTTTACACGTCATTACAAAAACCGACGGCCGTCAAAATGTTTAACAGTTGAAAGCAGGGCCGTTTCTATCCATTTTGACACGCGAAATCCATTGGTGCCCCTAGTCAAATCTTAAAAAGCAATTGGTATTACTTTTTGTAATGTTTCCAAATTATATTTGTATATACTGTATTGTTAATAAGGATTCAAATTAATACCAGTAATACCACTGTGTAGCCACTAGATGCCTGTACACTCACCTAAAGGATTATTAGGAACACCTGTTCAATTTCTCATTAATGCAATTATCTAATCAACCAATCACATGGCAGTTGCTTCAATGCATTTAGGGGTGTGGTCCTGGTCAAGACAATCTCCTGAACTCCAAACTGAATGTCAGAATGGGAAAGAAAGGTGATTTAAGCAATTTTGAGCGTGGCATGGTTGTTGGTGCCAGACGGGCCGATCTGAGTATTTCACAATCTGCTCAGTTACTGGGATTTTCACGCACAACCAATTCTAGAGTTTACAAAGAATGGTGTGAAAAGGGAAAAACATCCAGTATGCGGCAGTCCTGTGGGCGAAAATGCCTTGTTGATGCTAGAGGTCAGAGGAGAATGGGCCGACTGATTCAAGCTGATAGAAGAGCAACTTTGACTGAAATAACCACTCGCTACAACTGAGGTATGCAGCAAAGCATTTGTGAAGCCACAACATGCACAACCTTGAGGCGGATGGGCTACAACAGCAGAAGACCCCACCGGGTACCACTCATCTCCACTACAAATAGGAAAAAGAGGCTACAATTTGCACGAGCTCACCAAAATTGGACAGTTGAAGACTGGAAAAATGTTGCCTGGTCTGATGAGTCTCGATTTCTGTTGAGACATTCAGATGGTAGAGTCAGAATTTGGCGTAAACAGAATGAGAACATGACTCCATCATGCCTTGTTACCACTGTGCAGGCTGGTGGTGGTGGTGTAATGGTGTGGGGGATGTTTTCTTGGCACACTTTAGGCTAGGCCCTTAGTGCCAATTGGGCATCGTTTAAATGCCATGGCCTACCTGAGCATTGTTTCTGACCATGTCCATCCCTTTATGACCACCATGTACCCATCCTCTGATGGCTACTTCCAGCAGGATAATGCACCATGTCACAAAGCTCGAATCATTTCAAATTGGTTTCTTGAACATGACAATGAGTTCACTGTACTAAAATGGCCCCCACAGTCACCAGATCTCAACCCAATAGAGCATCTTTGGGATGTGGTGGAACGGGAGCTTCGTGCCCTGGATGTGCATCCCACAAATCTCCATCAACTGCAAGATGCTATCCTATCAATATGGGCCAACATTTCTAAAGAATGCTTTCAGCACCTTGTTGAATCAATGCCACGTAGAATTAAGGCAGTTCTGAAGGCGAAAGGGGGTCAAACACAGTATTAGTATGGTGTTCCTAATAATCCTTTAGGTGAGTGTATATCCCTATAATGTGTGTGTGTATGTTTGTGCAATTCCTAGTAGCTAAGAAATTGTTCTCAGAGATAACTACATAATTATTACGTTTTGCATTTGGATAAATGTTTGAATATCAATGACTACGTTTTGTCTTAGTCTCTTTTTGTATAGATGTTTTTCCAAACGTTAATTTCAAGTGTCAGTTTTTGCATTATTATTAGCAGTCAAACCTTGATCAAAAGTAATAAGAATAAATATTGATTCAGTCCGGTCTGTTAGTCATTAACGCGTGAACTTCCCCTTTAAATAACGCGACGCTATGCCCTGTGTGTGACACTGCTCGCATTAAGCACTATTAGAACTGAATGAATCGATTCAGCATTTCGACACCATCCGTAAAGATGGGTTAAATTCGGTTTAATAAAGGATGTATTATGCTGCCTTCACGTTCACTCGGAATTATTGTAAATACGAGTTTCCTAGGTGAAAACTGCACATGAACGCCCTCCCATTTCGAAGCTTGAATGCGATGAGCTCGTAATCACGACTTCAGAAGTGGGAATTATCAAATTTCCGATTGCACGTGAAGGCAGTTTTATTATACCATTTTTAAATTGGCCGTTAAAGTTTTATATGGGACAATTGCCAAACACACCGATCATTTAACAATGCATCGGCGCACCTTTTGGAGGTGCAATTAAGATAAGAAAGCTTTATAGAGTCGAAATATAACTTCACACTCAATCATGAAATGCCTCTACAATACACACCGAGCAATAATACGCTATCTGCCCATTTCACAGCGGGATTTCTCGACTGCCACAAATATGCACTTTTTACTGTACCTGTTTTTTTAATTGGCCTTTGAATTTAGCTTTATTGTGTGGTTAAAAAAGCGTTACCTTGCCAAAGCACTGACCGAGCTCTTTGATCTAATGATGTTGTTGAGCGCTCCAAATGCAAACATTACATGCAACAGTCAGACAGTGATTGACAGTACTCTGATCCAATATAGGAATCGTCTGATTGACAGTACTCTAGCCCAATAGTGTTGGGGGAACCAGTGGCGGCGGCAATCATATTTCAGGGTGGCCGAGACACCCTTTACACACACCCCTAGTAAAATGTAGTGCCAGATATGCACTCACTGTCGCCCCTCCAGCTGATGGAATAATAATTATGCACAAAAACTATTTTCTCAAGAGTTCTAAATTTCATGTCTTTTTTGCTGAGATTTCTCTTATTGTAAAATCTCCTAAACTCGTGATAATAAGAATAACAGTTAAGTTTCTTAAGAATTATGAGCATATTTTCTTACTGATTAAGGGCGCTATTGTTGTTTTTTTTCTCAATTTTTTCTCCATTGTATTTAAATGCGGTGCTGTTTCTTTTATTGCAGTTAAAATTCATGTTGAGATATTATTATTAGCCTATTGTCATTATTATTATTAATAATAATATATTAATAATTATATTAGTAATGATCCACCATACGTATACATGCAACGGCCCTGCTGACGGGGATTTTGTTAAAGTTGTACAAACACCCTCAGCCGCTAGAGGACAGTAATTAATCGTTCTTGGAGAGAAGGATATAAAACTACAACTCCCATAATGCAGCTTAACCGGCCGGTGTCACGTGACTGCGTGTGGGTTAAAAATCATTTCGCAGCGCGAGCTGACTGTTCTCTGTCTCAACCATGACTCCCGTGTCAGACCCCAGCTCGTTCTCCTCTATCTCCAAATGCTCTACCAAGCACTTAAATCTCATTTACCATGTTGACTTTGACAGGCATGTGCTCAAAGGGAAAGTCGCCTTGACTGTGGAAGTTCTGGAGGATAAATTCTCTTCTCTGGTACAGTTTTCATTTGATTTATAAAATCTGTCATTGTGTTTGCATCGACTACACGTTACGTACACACATCTGCATGAGTCAGATTCATTGTGCTGTATGCTTTTACGATGTATTTGATTCATTCTGATTAAGTGGAATATCTAATATATTTTTACTAGTCAAACCGAAAAGATGCTAGTTGCTACTGAACAAGTACTAGTAATTAACATAGATACTAGTTATTTAGCAATACATGTTGAAACTGCCTGTCATACGGTAACAGTAGATCAAGACTAGGTTACATAACTTGATACAGTAATGATGATATGCGTAACGTAACCCGATGACTTGCATTCAAAGTTTCTTATTTGTGAATTTGATACGTTTATTCAACCATCATCTTCTGTAAATACATGCGCATATGCTTTGATTGTAATACTGCCAATGTCAAACATAGCTCATCATTAATGAGGTGTATTAGTCACGGACTGTGTACCTGGTTTACTGCACCTCACCTGAACTTTGATTTCAGGAGAAAAGTCAGATCACATTGATGGACTTTTTACCTGAGTTTCACAGGCAGGTGCAACTTGTCAAAAGCTTTCGAATTTTTACGAATTCTGTTTTTCAGGGTTGTGCAATGCATGCAAATGTGACAAATGGATTTCCATGTCTTGTTTTAACAAGATGTGACATGCACAATATAATATCTGCTAACAGCTAACATCAGGTGTGCTGTAAATTGCAGACAGTTATCCATTTTATTATTTTTATTTTGGTCCTTACAGACAATTTTTCATAATAAATAAAACAAAAATATACATAATAACCGAAAAAGGTGTAGGCTGAAGCCATTGCTTATTATGCCTACCCTTTATCTTATGAGTGTATTTTCTCTCTCTAATGGATTTGATTAGTTAAAGATGAACAATAAAGTTACATTTTCCAAAATGTACAAAGATAATTACAAAGGTGAACATTTCAGATATTAATACAGTAGATGAAGTATTGCATACACCAATTATTTATATTGAGTATATACAGTTTTAATTCCTTCTCAAAATGATTCCATTGGTTTACCCCCTTGACAGATATACATCTATTTTTTTGTATTAGTTCTTGCCCTTTTTTCTTTTTTTTTTACTTATGCAATATAAACACACAATATACATTTGTGTTGTCAGCAAACAAAATATTTAATATTTTAGACATGTTACAAATATCATTTTTATATAGTACAAACAATTTGGGGTCTAGCACCGAACCTGACTTTCAATAGACCTGATTTAACATTTATTTATTTGTACAAATTGATATCAAGGTAACTTTTTAACCAAGAGTAAGCTTTTCCTCTTATACCACATCTTTTCAGTTTCATCATCAATAAGCCATGATCAATAGTGTCAAAAGCTTTTTTTTTTTAAATCTAGGAACACCCCCACAGTAAATTCATTATTATCCATTGAAGTGGAAATCTCTTCTACCAGTTCCATCACTGCCATTGAGGTCGACCTATTTTCTCTAAAGCCATACTGATGTTCACTCAAAAGTTTTTGTATAAAATTATCAAGTCTGCGCACAAATCATTTCCCTAAAATTTTTGAGAACTGGGAAAGCAGAGAGATTGACAAACAATGTTTTTCATATTGTTCAATTAGTATGGTCAAAAAAGCATCATAGGCTCTATTAGGATCTTTATTTACATAAACCTCACTCCAATTTTGTTTTCTCTTCTGGTGTCTCATTCTATGTCGAATCATTTTATAATTATTTGTCCTATTTCCATTAGTTGTTTTTTTTAGTAATCTTTGAAAGATCGTAAAATCAACAGTAAATGGACCGTTTGTGTTCTATCATTAAATGTCAGATAACAGATAAAGACATTCTTTTCTTTCTCTCTCGCTCTCTCAATAGCAGTTCATGCTTTTATTTCAGTTTTAAATATTGATGTAGAATGCGTTTAAAGAGAGAAAATTACAAAATTTATTTTATAGTTTTAATGAATCTTTTTCTATATAGACATTTGTTGTTGGTTTTAAATATGTTAGAAGAATGGTTTAATTGTCAGTGTTTAAATTTTATTATAGGTCAAGCAAAGTTAGCGATTTATATGAGTAGAAAAAACAAGATAGAACTGGGTTCAGATAAAGATATTAATGCTCTGTTCTACAGTTAAATCCAGAATAAATTTAAATTTTCATTTTTTCAGTTCCATGGATGAACTTATCACATTCGAAATGAAACGGTGTAAAAATGAGTCTCTGTGCTCTGTTGTTGATGGAAACATTTTTTTTTTCTCTTCTACTAATGTTCTCTTCTACTTTTTTGTGGTATAAAAGGTAAATGTAAAATTGTTGGAAAAAACAGTTGTAAGTTGTAATATAGTCTTTTTAAAAATTCAATTTCTTAACCCCCCCCCCCCCCCCTCTCTCTCTCTCTCTCTATCTCTCGCTCTATCTCTCTCTCGCTTTCGATTATTTCTTTCTAGACTCTGGACTCAAATGACCTGAAGATCTCTAAGGTTTCTGCAAATGGCCAGGCTGCACAGTTTGCATTGGGGGCTAAGCATAAGTTTAAAGGATCCCCTTTGGAGATCACCCTGCCTTTTGAACTGTCCCGGTAAAGCCACAAACTTGTTCTGTACTAAGACATTCCTGTTTGTTTTTCTTTCTCAAACTCTTAAGTTATTTCTAATATATATTTCACTGCCAAATGAATGCGGCTTTAAACATGCATGCAAATGCATGCTATACTATGTGAACAACGTTGTGAGCTAAATCTGACAAAATATTTTTTAAAATTTTTATGCAATTAATATTTAAATCTTAATTTCAGTACAAAGTTTTCCCTTTTTCATTTTATGTTGTATTGCGATTTCTGTGCGTGTTTTAGTGGCCAGCACGTGATTGTGGAGATTGAATATGAGACGTCTCCTAGTGCCACGGCACTGCAGTGGCTGACCCCCAAACAGACTGCTGGGAAGAAACATCCATACCTTTTCAGCCAGTGCCAGGTACCTCCTCACCATCTCTCATCTTTCCACAACCACCCTGTTTGTGCATGCAAAGATGGGTGGTTTGGGTGCAATTTCCTTGACATATTATAATTTGTGCAGTCTTGCAATACAAACCGCAGTGTTGCATTGTTCTTCTGCTTCACCTTACAAAAGTCTATCAAGAGCTAGTTCATTCCACAACCCATTTGACATTGTCATTTGTAGATCTGCCATATATACAGTTCTGGAAAAAAATTAAGAGACCACTTAACATTGATTTCTCAATGTTGAAGTGTGTGTTTCATTACAGTGCTAAAACTAAATGCATAAAAAATTAAGTGAACATTAACATAAAATAAAATAAAACTTATTTTATTTTAGTTCGTCACCAAGGCAACATTTCTCATTTTCATTTAGTTTAACTTGATGTACTAAAAAAAACTAAAACTGAAATGAAATGAAAATTAATAAAAAACGATATATACATATTTTATAAAAAATAACAAAAGCACACATTAAAATGACTAAAACGTTAACTGAAATAAACATGCAAAATTTAAACATAAAATCTAATTCAAAATATTGTAATAGTATCTTAATAGCACTGTTTACACCTGGTATTAAGATGCGTTAAATACAGGTGTAACGGTCTAAAACGCTTAGAGCTTGTCCACTTTCGATCACTTCCAGCGGTAGTCAAAAACACATTTGACCGGATTGCTTTCATAGTGTAGACACTCATGTGGTCGAATGAGTTCAAACGGCCACAAAAGACCGGCTACTCTCCGCCTACTGACCTAATGCGTAAACATTACGGGGAACGCGCTATCCAGACAGCATTTAAACTTTGTCTGTTGAATACTTAAGTTTGGTTTGAAGATGAAAAACGTACCAAGCACAATATTCTCTCTCCATTCCTGATTTCAAACACACTCACAGCGTTTGCCGTGGTCTTGCGCTTTCAGAGCAGAACCGAAACCTGCTGCTCTGTGTTTTTCCATCGTCTCCTTCCGCACTCATGTGTAAATTGCTCAAGCTTATTTCATCCATTCGATCGAAAGATCTGAAAAAGCCCATGCATTTACCTACCCATAGACCCTCCACTCGAAGAAATCAGGACAGAAGTGGTTGAAAGTGGACAAAAAACACAGATTAAAGAGGTGGAAAGAGGTTCCAGGTGTAAACGGGAATGTCTCCCTCGTCTACTTGTGATCCGATCGACCAAAATTAATACCAGGTGTAGACAGGGCCAATAATACTAAAATAACACTGTTTATAATAATCTTTTAGTCCTAAAACTTTCCAGCCTTTTCGTATGATATTTAAGAGTTGCGGTTGTCAGTTTATAAGCAAACTACATTTTCCCTTTTTTTGGGTTCTATTCCATCTCAAATGTGCAGTTTTAAATTACTGTTTTCCATTTTCTCTTACTTTTTTCATTTACTCTGTCTCTATTTAAAACAGGCCACTCACTGTAGGACCATGGTGCCTTGTCAGGACACTCCATCAGTGAAGCACACTTATTATGCCCAGGTAACATGAATGCAGTAGCAATGCAGCAGCAATGAAGTGCATGCCAAGATAAACCATCTAAATCCACAGTTGTTCTGCCGGTAACACTGGGTACATTTGACTGTGTCTCAGGTGTCTGTCCCCAGAGAGCTGGTGGCTTTGATGAGTGCGTTGCGTGATGGTCAGGAACCAGATCCGAGCGACAGCAGCCGGGTCATCTATCGCTTCAGACAGCCGGTCAGTGTCTCTTCCTCTTCTTCAATGGAGAGTTGGTTTTCAAATGAAAATAAATGTAAAAATATATATCAAATGAAAAATGTATTTTTCTTTCTTGCAGGTCCCCATGCCATCTTACCTCATTGCCATTGTAGTTGGCGCTTTGGAAAGCAGGTGATCCTTTTCCTGTTGTTCTTCACCTCATTTTTTTTTTTCTTTTTTGTCATGGTTTTGCTTATATGACCACCAAGTTTACATATTCAGTGTTTAGCGTTTAGTTGTGGCTATTGTTACTTATTTCACATCTAAAGAAGTTAGCCAATCATAAGAGGCTATTTACATATACAGTGGTGGTCAGAATTATTGGCACCCCTGGTAAATATGATCAAATATAGCTCTAAAAAATTATTCTGCATTGTTTTTCCTTTTGGTCTTTTATTAAAAAAAATCACAAAAATCTAACCTTTCATTGAAGTAAAAGAATTGAAAGTGGGGGGTAAATCACATTATGAAATAAATGCTTTTCTCCAAAACATGATGGCCACAATTATTGGCACCCCTTTATTAAGTTTTATTGGAACACCTGACAAGAGATCAGGGACCATTCCTCCATACAGAATCTCTCCAGATCCTTCAGATTCCCAGATCCATGTTGGTGCTTCTTCTCTTCAGTTCACCCCACTCATTTTCTATAGGGTTCAGGTCAGGGACTGGGATTGTCATGGCAGAAGCTTCATTTTGTGTTTAGTGACACATTTGTGTGTTGATTTTGATGTTTGTTTTGGATCGTTGTCCTGATGGAAGATCCAACCACGGCCCATTATAAGATTTCTAGCAGAGGCCGTCATGTTTTGATTTTTTTATCTGTTGGTATTTGCTAGAATCCATTATACCATGTATCTGAACAAGATGTCCAGGACCTCCAGCAAAAAAAACTATCCCCACAACATTAAAGATCCAGTGGTATTTTTAACCGTGAGCATGGGGTACTTTTTATCCCTGTTTGCACCAAACCCATCTGGTGGATTTGCTGCCAAAGAGCTCTTTTTATAGTTTCATCTGACCACAGAACCAGGTCCCTTTTGAAGTCCCAGTCGTGTCTGACAACTGAATATGCTGGAGTTTGTTTCTGGATGAACAAGAATTTGCATTTTTCTTGAATCCCTCCCAAACAACATGTGGTGATATAGGGGTTATTTGATTTTTTTTTTTTTAGGCTTTCTGACCCCAAGACTCAACTAATCTCTGCGATGCTCCATCTGTGATCCTTGGAGAGTCTTTGGCCACTCAAACCTTCCTCCTCACCGTGCATTAAGACATTAAAGACACACGTCCTCTTTTAGGCAGATTCGTAACATCTTTAGTTTGGATTGGAACTTCTTAATTATTGTCCTGATGGTGGAAATGGGAATTTTCAATGCTTTAGCTATTGTCCTACAGCCACTTTCTATTTTGTGAAGCTCAACAATCTTTTGCTGCACATCAGAACTATATTCTTTGGCTTTACGCATTGTGATGAATGATTAAGGGAATTTGGCCTTTGTGTTTCCTCATATTTATATTCCTGGGGAACAAGACATCATAGCTGGACAGTTTCATGTTCCTAGTCACCCCGGTGTGCTAAAAAATGTAAATATAAATGGGAATATACTTCAGAGATATTTTACTCATAAAAAAATTCTAGGGGTTCCAATAATTGTGGCCAACGTGTTTTGGAGAAAAGCATTTATTTCATGATGTGATTTCCCCCAACTTTCAATTATTTTACTTCAATGAAAGGTTAGATTTTTGTGAATGTTTTGAATAAAAGATCAAAAGGATAAACAATGCAGATTTATTTTTTACAGCCATATTTGATCATATTTACCAGGGGTGCCAATAATTCTGACCACCACTGTAGGTAAAGGTACAGTAACACCTACATGATAAGATGACTTGAATATGTTAGACAGAATATGTCTACTTGTTAGACAGAACATCACACCAGCCTGTGGCCTTAAGAAAGCAAAAACTCATTTCTCTTTTCAAAAACTCATTATTTTCTCATTCAGGGATTCATAATTTCTCGGGTTTTACATTTTTAGGTTTTCTGTGCACGCCTTCCAGATCAGGTGTAAATAATCATTGCTTGTGGCTTTCAGGGAAATCGGTCCCCGGTCCAGAGTTTGGTCTGAGAAGGAGTATGTGGATGAGGCAGCGTTTGAGTTTTCAGAGGTGAGATGAGCATGTTTACATGCACACCAATATGCTCATGACTCCCAAAAATCAGCTTATTGAATTAACTTGTCTTGGTTTTAATGCAAACCAATAACCTGACAATGCAAGTAAACCGCGTTCGCAAGACTTTATTAAAAAAAATCAGGGTATTCCCTGGTAAACCTAATAATTTGTGTATCTGAGTGCAAGTATTCCAGTTGTAATGTGATGTTAAATAAATAAGCAGTATTTTGACTGAACCACTTCTACTTCGGCTGCACGAAATGAGATCACATTTTTAGAATTTCTCTTGCATTGAATTATTTTCATTTTGGGGGCAGAGCAACGAAGGGAGGGCTGTTTTTGTTTGGGTTGATTTTCAAATATCAACAATTTTTTTTAGTAATCACTTGCTGTACCTTTTAAAGCCTTTACATGGCTACATGCATTATCAACTTATTAAAGGGTTAGTTCACCCAAAAATGAAAATTCTGTCATTAATTACCCTCATGTCGTTCCAAACATGTAAGACTTTCGTTCATCTTCAGAACACAAATGAAGAACTTTTTGATGAAATCTGAGACATTTCTGTACTCCCATTGACAGCTACGCAACTGACACTTCAAAAAGTTCATAAAGAGATTGTAAAACTAATCCATATGAATTGAGCGGTTTAGTCCAAATGTTCTGAAAGAGACATGATCGCTTTATGATGAACAGATTGAATTTAGTCTTTAATTCATATATTAAAATTGATCACCGAACATAAACATAAGCTCAGCAGAACCTGCTTGGTTCTTGCGGAAGCTCAAACGTGCAGCATAACACGAGATTGAACCTCATTGGTTTTCGCAAATCAAGCGCAAATGCGTGAGCTTCCATTTATCACAACTGATGTCTGTGTTGATTAATGTTTATAAGTGAATAAATAAATTAATTTTGTATATATTATTTGGATTATATACTTTATGAACTTTTTGAAGCGTAAAAGTGTCATTTGTGTAGCCGTCAATGGAGGGACAGAAAGCTCTCAGATTTGATCAAAAATATCTTCATTTGTGTTCCGAAGATGAACAAGTCTTATGGGTTTGGAATGACATAATTATTATTTAATTTCATTTTTGGGTGAACTATCCCCTTAAACATAATCAGATTAAGAACATGCATGTACAACATCTATCAATTGCTATCTGATGTGGCTAACAGATGAAGATAAAACTCTTTACTCTTTTGCTTCATTAGACTGAGACCATGTTGAAGACAGCTGAGAGTCTGGCAGGACCGTATGTGTGGGGCCAGTATGATGTCCTGGTGCTGCCTCCGTCTTTTCCATATGGGGGCATGGAGAACCCCTGCCTCACATTTGTCACCCCCACTGTACTGGTCCGTATAATTCCCCTTCACAAATATACTGTATGCACACTGTAGACTTGTTCGGTTAGTAGATGCATTCACACAGACATGCAAAGCCACATTCACAGACTGAAAGTAAAAGTTTGCCAACCACTTTTTATGAGGGTGCTGCAATGTATACCACACTGTTGATCAAAAGTTTGGGGATAGTAAGAGTTTTTTAATAGTCATTCAGGAAGGACACATTAGATTGATTAAAAATGAGAGTAAAGACATTTGTTATAAAAGTTTTTTGTACATCAGTCGTATTCTTGTGCTTTTTTTCAGGCTGGAGACAGGTCCCTTGCTGGCGTAAGTCACATGTGTGCATTTACAAATTAACCATTTTTAGGTTAATAAGCATTTGTTTTAAACCACTTATCTTCTGCATATGTGAATATGTTCTGTGCTTATGGTTTTGCTGCAGGTCATCGCTCATGAGATTTCCCACAGCTGGACCGGGAACCTGGTGACCAATAGGACCTGGGAGCATTTCTGGTCAGTCACATTGAGCTTTTTCTGAATATGCAGATGAGAATATGCAAAATAGGCACTCAAGCTCCACCTCCCATGATGTTATTTTGGTTGTAATGATTGGACATTGTTCCGTAGTACATTGAACTATTTTATTTAAAAATGGCTAGATCCTATTTTCTATAATATATGAGCCCTTTAATCTGTAACAAGTGAACTCTTTCTCTGCAGGTTGAACGAGGGTCATACGGTGTATATTGAGAGAATGATTGCCAGGTGTATGGAGAGTGAACAGCTCAGGCAGTTTAAAGGCATTGGAGGATGGAAAGAACTTCAAGAGTCTGTGAGTCATACATACAGATAAATCTACAAATATAAACGTTCTCGGCTTATGCGGATAAGACATTCCATATAAATGACATTCTGATCTGCTAACCTAGGAGAGAAGCTGAACTCATCCTCATATTGCTTTGCCAACTATATTATGTTTTTTGGAGACATAAACATTTTTTTCTGCAATTTACAGGTAAAGTAAGTCACTGTTGTATCGTTTTGTAGGTGAAACAGTTTGGGGCGAAAAATGTCCTCACAAACCTAGTCCCAAATCTGCATGAGGTGAACACAGATGAAGCGTTCTCCTCTGTGCCCTATGAGAAAGGATTTGCTCTGCTTTATCATCTGGAGGAACTGATGGGAGGTCCAGGTACACAAACAAAATACTTTCTCCTCTTCCTGTTTAATGTGCCAAAACTACTTTAAGTAAGCCAAGAGTTAACACAGCAGACTGTTTATCTTGGTAACTCTGCTGCAGAATGGAAATCTTTCACATTTTATTATAATATTTATTACATTATATATGTTAATCGTGTGCATGTGTATATAGTTAGTCGGTGTGTCCTTTTATCTTACACCTTTAACCCTTTTTATTATTCAGGTAGGGTAAGGTTAGTCAAATCTAGCCTAATCCATAAAGTACCCACCTGCCAGCAGATTGACGTCCTTCAGGAATGACATAAGTTGTGGTTGTCCTTTTTTGAGGCTCAGTTTGTAGTTATAAGTAAAGTCTCACAGAAGGCAATCATAACAATAAAAATACTTATTTTATTGGTTACAATACAAAGCAGTTAATGCAAAATAAAATAAAATGTAAGGGTTAGTTCACCCAAAAATTATACCATGATTTACTAAACCTCAAGTCATCCTAGGTGTATATGACACTCTTCTTTCAGACGAAATAAATCAGAGTTATATTAAAGTCCTGTCTAATCCAAGCTTTGTAATGGCAGTGACTTGTTGGGTCATTTTTGATGTCCATAAAAGTGCATCTATCCATCATATAACTGCTCCACATGGCTCCAGGGGGTTAATAAAGGCCTTCTGAAGCGAAGTGGTGCATTTGTGTAAGAAAAATATCCATATTTAAAACTTTATAGACTAAAATACCTAGCTTCCGGTGGTCAGCGGTATGCAAGTTGACTTGCGGCCCTTGAAATGTAACCCTTGAGATAGATGCACTTTTATGGACTTCAAAAATGACCCAACAAGTCACTGCCATTATAAAGCTTGGAAGAGCCAGGACATTTTTAATATAATTACGATTTTATTCATCTGAAAGAAGAATGTCATCTACATCTAGGATGACTTGAGGGTGAGTAAATCATGGTGTAATTTTCATTTTTGGGTAAACTAACCCTGTGGGTGAAAAAAGCTCTATAATCTAGCTTTATCCAGCATTATTGGAGATGCTGTTATGCGCTCCTCGTTAAGGCCAAATTATACTTCACTTTTTACGGGTACGTGAGGGTCAGCGTACAGTGCGTACACACACACAATACAAATAATAAAAAATAAAATAAAAGGAAAAACAAGCTTTTTCTGCCTTTAATTATAGAGGTCTTCATGGGATTCGTAAAGTCCTACATTCAGCTGTTTGCCTATGGCAGTGTAACCACAGAGGAATGGAAGAACTATCTGTTCACTTACTTCAAAGACAAGGTGAGAACTAATACACTATGTACTTGAATATATACATACATACATGCATCATTTTTGTATGCAAGATGGCCAATAAAGCTTGGTAATGTACAGATACATATTTTTTTCAAAAAAAAGAATGCTAATGGAATGTGTCTTATCATTTGGAACCATTCATGACATTAAACTAATCCTGTGAAAATCAAATAAGATTCTATTGGATGTTAAATATATATTTTTTTCCTGTTGGATTACAAAATTAAAATCCCATTAGCTTTCATTTAGGATTATTTGTTGTATTTTTAATTGTTGTTCATGCCACCTCTTATGTATTATTAATATTGCACACATTTGTGTGCTCCATGTACTGTGTAAATGTCTCTATTTGTCTCTTTGTCAGGTGGACATCTTAAATAAAGTGGACTGGAATGCATGGATGCACACTCCAGGAATGCCCCCCGTCAAACCACAGTGAGCACCAGAGCATACGTTTGGATGTGTGTGTGTGTGTGTGTGTGTGTGTGTTTTAGGTATTCCCTACATTGTGGGGACAACATGGATAGCAATACCATGAATCAGCTTGTACAGTATAAAAATCACAGTGTTTATGGAAAGCCCCCCAAAAAAGTGTGTGTGTGTGTGCAATTTGAATTGAACTCGGACTCTTTGTGCACAGGTATGACACCACTATGGCTGATGCCTGCACTGCTCTGTGCCAGAGATGGGTGAAGGTGAGTCTTTCTCCTGTTAAAGGTAGGGTGGGCAACTTCCTGCTAGCAAGCTAGCTTTAAAAGCATAATATCCCACCCTTTTTTCAGAGTGTCTTCAAAGCCATGCCTCCTCTAAAACACATGAACGCGCACAGCCAGAGCAGAGTCTGCAAAGAGAGACGGCGTTAAATTACCTCAAAGTCTTAAAGCACATAAAGTTACAATAATAATGAATGCAAACAACTTAGAGCTCTGACTTGTACCACCTGACTGCTGCAGATCATTTCAGGGTTGATATTTATTTGAGATTTATTTGGGCCACTTCTAATAATGATTGCTATCAGGACGTGAAGAGTTTCAACAAGTGTTTTCAGTCAAAACGTGTTTATAAAAAACACTGCCTACCCTGCCTTTCACAGCTTTCAAGCTTCTTTACATAACATTGAGTTTAAAACAAACCCCTTTCTTACTCTTTCTCCGTATGTTTGTGCATTTTCAGGCAAAAGAAGGGGACCTTACGAGTTTCACTGAGGCAGATGTGAAGCAATTAAAATCTCCTCAGCTCATTGAATTTGTGGCTTTGTTACTCCAAGAGGTACTTAATAAGTTATCTGTGTGAAAAACCCAACTGACGTAGGTACCCGATCATATCTAGGGACCACAATATATTGGTTGTATCCTGTTTTGTCTTGGGTCTTTGAGTTTGTTCACATTTCTTTTATATAAATCTGACATATATATATATATATATATATATATATCGACAAAAGTATTGGGACACCCCTCTAAATCATTGTATTCAGGTGTTCCAATCACTTCCATGGCCACAGGTGTATAAAATCAAGCACCTAGGCATGCAGACGCTTTTACAAACATTTGTGAAAGAATGGGTCGCTCTCAGGAGCTCAGTAAATTCAAGTGTGGTACCGTGATATAGGGCTGGATGATTAATCGAAAAGTAATCGAAACTGAAATTCAGAACCTCTAACCGATGTAATTTTCCCATGTCGGTTATTTCGGTTTTAGTCATGTGACTCTGCCCCGTCAGTCAGATCAAGTGCAGTTTGCAGGCACACTGAAAGCCCCGAAGCAAGATCACTTTCACTTGTGTCCTCATGAAGTTTGTCAATTAAATCTGTTTAAAGGCTTGCCAGTTTGAACATTAAAGCGATTTTAAACTATTCAAGAACAAACATTCAACACTCCGTTCAGTGCTCGTGAGCTTTTTTCTGTGACGCAGAGAGCCGAGTTGTGTCGTGTCTCTGACAACGCGCGTGCCCTGAAGCCAGATCACTTTCACTTGTGTCCTCACAAAACTTTAGAATTGTATGTGTTTTAAGGCCTGCCCGTTTGAATTGAAACGATTTTAGACCATCGGATGTGTATTATGTTGAACTAGCTAAGGCCTGATATATTGTGACACACGAACACTCATACAGACAATAGCTTGCACATCACGTGAAGATCGCATGCATTGAGGAGCGCAGAAACTCAGTGATTTATCACTAAAGTAGTTTAGAAACTCAACCGTTATAGCATAGATTTGTCTACCTTTGAAGTAACTACAAACCACAGCTTCATAATTAGAGACGGTATGACTAATTTACACACACAATCACGCTCTCATTAATGCATTCAAATAAATGTAATGTAGGCCTACTGTGCTAATTTATCTGTATCTGATGTACAACAAACCGAAATCTGTAAGAAATGTTATGACCCATAGTCAATAACTGCTGAAAGTGAGCCGTTTCCTTGAAGTATTTTAAAAATCACAAAGAAATGCACTTTTTCATTAGAAAAAAATATCCCACCTTTAATGGTTGAAAATATTTACAGTACAAACCTTATCAGTGAACTATGAGGGCAAAAAAAGGAAAGCAAAAAAAAAAAGAGCAAAGTAATCGTTCATTAATCGTAATCGAGGTAATGTTAAATTAATCAAGATTTTGATTTGAGGTCAAATCGTTTCAGCCCTACCGTGATAGGTTGCCATCTGTGCAATAAGTCCATTCATGAAATATCCTCACTACTAAATATTCCACTGTCAACTGTTAGTAGTATTATAACAAAGTGGAAACAATTGGGAACAACAGCAACTCAGCCATGAAGTGGTAGGCCACGTAAAATCACAGAGCAAGGTCAACAGTGAAGTTGCCAACTTTCTGCAGAGTCAATAGCTACAGACCTCCAAACTTCGTGTGGCCTTCAGATTAGCTCAAGAACAGTGAGTAGAGAGCTTCATGGAGTGGGTTTAGTTCCAGTGAAAGGAACTCTTGATGCTTTAGCATACCAAGACATTTTGGACAATTTCATGCTCCCAACTTTGCAGGAACAGTTTGGGGATGGCCCCTTCCTGTTCCAACATGACTGCACACCAGTGCACAATGCAGAATAAGTAAAGCTGTACCAAATCATACCCGTTTAGCACTGCAGATCAAAAGACATAGAGGAACAGAAAGCAGAAGTAGTTTTAAAATATGTCTGTCTGTTTCCTCCGTGTATTGCCTGTACCAGGAGCCCCTTCCTCTCTCCCATGTGAAGAAGATGCAGGAGGTCTACCAGCTGAATGGTATTAAAAACGCAGAGGTTCGCTTCAGGTAAGCAGGTACCCCTTTCTTTGAATTATCTGATTATTACATACAGTATTTCATGTTAAATTGTTTGTGTTAATGCAGGTGGTTGCGTGTCTGTGTGAGGGCACATTGGGAGGAAGCCGTTCCCCTGGCACTGAAGATGGCTACTGAACAGGGCAGAATGAAATTCACTCGCCCGCTCTTTAAGTAAATTCATTAACTTGTTCTGAGAAGTTCATGATTGGGCCAAAAACATCAACAGAAATGGGGGTCACTTGTTACAAATGGACCAAAAAGGAACAGGATGTTACAGACAATTTTGTAATGTCCTCGATGCCATGAGCAAGCAAACATTTCATTGACATACTTCTGTTTTTAACAGTCCAGAACTGTTCAAGATCATTTCAATGTCCTAGTGTGCACTTGGTGACCTCCTTTTTTCTCTCTCTTTACCTTTTAGGGAAGTTTACAACTTCTCCAAGTACAGAGACGAGGCAGTGAAGACTTTTAAGGAGCACCGTGGAGCATTGCACCCTGTCACAGCGATGATGGTGGCCAAGGATCTGACAATTGATGGCTAAAATGCAGCTTTCTGCCTTTCTTATGTGCAGGCAGTGTTTCTGTGCTTCAGCTTAGTCCTCAGATGCAAACCTGCAAATCAGGCTAATGTGCAGAACGTTTTTCTCATTGGCCAAAGCTTGGCTTTTTAATGTCTTGATGGAGATTTCAGTCTCAGGGCTTAGAACAAAAATGAGTTTCAGTATCATGCAGTTTAGTGTTTTAAAAAATAAGCATATCTTGCTATATCCCTTTATATGATTTGTCAAAAGTAATGTTCTGTAATAAACTCATCTGTACAAGAAGTTTCTACTGTATTGTCCAATAAAAATTTATACAGAATAAAGTGCTTTGCATGGCACATAAACGTATGTATTTCTTGTGTACATTTGTGGTCGTGACATGCGTATGTTTTTTTTTTTTTTTCCCATTTGAAACAGTCTTTAAGTTGCAGAAATGGTTCATAAGGTGGCCTTTTTGGACAGTTCTGCAGGGGACTTGCGGTTTATTTTGTGACTTATAAGGAATCGTTGGTGGAAAAATTGTTAAACCGAAGATGCTGATATCAAATGTGTATTCTGAAATGATTTAGTCCAACAACCCCGAAGACCTTGATTAGTTGTTTCAGGTGCAATTAACCAAAGTTGGTGCTAAAGGCTCTGTCCCAAATGGCATAATTCATGTACACTTGCGGTCAATCGCCGCCACGTGTGCGTACCTGTACACGTTAAGTCCACAAGACCATTGGGGATGCTCAATACCAGGGGTGATTCTAGGATTTCAGTATTAGGGTATGATTTAAAACAAAATTAATATATTGTTTGTATACTAGAGTAGGCATGAACAATACAGTAGGTTCTACACTACCTATCAAGACAATTCAGTCCCTGAATATTTAATATTTAATGCCTTGTTACCACTGTGCAGGCTGGTGGTGGTGGTGTAATGGTGTGGGGGATGTTTTCTTGGCACACTTTAGGCCCCTTAGTGCCAATTGGGCATCGTTTAAATGCCACGGCCTACCTGAGCATTGTTTCTGACCATGTCCATCCCTTTATGACCACCATGTAGCCATCCTCTGATGGCTACTTCCAGCAGGATAATGCACCATGTCACAAAGCTCCAATCATTTCAAATTGGTTTCTTGAACATGACAATGAGTTCACTGTACTAAAATGGCCCCCACAGTCACCAGATCTCAACCCAATAGAGCATTTTTGGGATGTGGTGGAACGGGAGCTTCGTGCCCTGGATGTGCATCCCACAAATCTCCATCAACTGCAAGATGCTATCCTATCAATATGGGCCAACATTTCTAAAGAATGCTTTCAGCACCTTGTTGAATCAATGCCACGTAGAATTAAGGCAGTTCTGAAGGCGAAAGGGGGTCAAACACAGTATTAGTATGGTGTTCCTAATAATCCTTTAGGTGAGTGTATATAATTCATTGAGAATATAGACAAACTTTATATTACTGTAATAGTATAGATTGGAAAAATGTGGGTAAAATATTGTTTAAAGTTTTTTTCAACGTGTGTTCAATGTTTTAAACACTTTTATTTTGTTTACATTTGCAGTACAGAGCAGTAAAATTAACTTTACAGTTCTACATTTCTACATCTACAGCTGACAATGTTATAATGACCAAATAAAACAACTTAACATCTGTTCAGACTTGTGTGAAAGAAAATAACCTGAGATTGTATGACAGCTTGTAAAACCTCAAAATCGCCAGGGATATTTTCTTCTTTTCATTTCTATTCTTTTCACAAATTTAGCTGTACTATAATTTGCTATTTTAATTCCATTTACTAGCAAACAACACATTACCTGTCCATGCACTGACTGACAAAATGATGAAAACACAGAATAAAACTAAAAACTAAATCCCCATTCAAAGAAAAACATCAGAACCAGATTACAGAAATGATACACAATTAAGTGTCTAGTCACTGCTCTTTACTTTATTGTTTCATGCTTGTAGTAACATTATGACATTTTAAAGGCTGTGTTTTCCTCTCATATTCCAGTCATAACAGGAAGTAGAAAAGCCTGAAGCAGCAGGAGAACATCAGAGCTTCACAAACTCCTGCTGACTCTCACATCAATCCAGAAACCACTGCAAAATCAACCGAGTCCTTCTTATTCCACTTTATAGTGTGAATATCAGAGGCGATTCATTCAGAGACTGAACAGGAAACGCGACAACTAGCGAGCGATTTGCTCTATAGCGCGTGCAAGTCATTTGACACGAGAAATTGACTTTATGGGGAAAGTTACTTACAGGTGAGTCGCGTGACACTCGGTTCCTCATTTTATCCGTCTGTGTGTCGGTTTTATTAGCAGTTGAGCTGGAATATGTGCTGTTAAAGTCACATTTAGAGCTGTCATCTCATCTGCAGGATCTGCACGTGTTGTTGTGACTGTCATCAAGCGTCATGTTGTCAAGCAGCCGAAGAGTCAGACTGAAGGTGAAACCGCTTCTGCCGCCTAGAGGAGCGGAGGGGAAACTGACCTTTACTTTGGTGTTATTAAAAAAACGATAAACTCTGGTCTTTCCTGTATAACTGTATTTTAACAGAAGAACAGAGAGGACAGAATTAAATCCCATTTAAGTTCATTAGACGCGATTTGCAGCGGTGTAATTCACTCAAATCACCACAGGAGGGCGAAACACTTTTAAGTTTATTACTCGATTTGCAGCGGTGTAATTCACTCAAATCACCACAGGAGGGTCAAACACTTTTAAGTTTATTACTCGATTTGCAGCGGTGTAATTCACTCAAATCACCACAGGAGGGTCAAACACTTTTAAGTTTATTACTCGATTTGCAGCGGTGTAATTCACTCAATTCACCACAGGAGGGTCAAACACTTTTAAGTTTATTACTCGATTTGCAGCGGTGTAATTCACTCAAATCACCACAGGAGAGTCAAACACTTTTAAGTTTATTACTCAATTTGCAGCGGTGTAATTCACTCAAATCACCACAGGAGAGTCAAACACTTTTAAGTTTATTACTCAATTTGCAGCGGTGTAATTCACTCAAATCACCACAGGAGGGTCAAACACTTTTAAGTTTATTACTCAATTTGCAGCGGTGTAATTCACTCAAATCACCACAGGAGGGTCAAACACTTTTAAGTTTATTACTCGATTTGCAGCGGTGTAATTCACTCAAATCACCACAGGAGAGTCAAACACTTTTAAGTTTATTACTCAATTTGCAGCGGTGTAATTCACTCAAATCACCACAGGAGAGTCAAACACTTTTAAGTTTATTACTCAATTTGCAGCGGTGTAATTCACTCAAATCACCACAGGAGGGTCAAACACTTTTAAGTTTATTACTCAATTTGCAGCGGTGTAATTCACTCAAATCACCACAGGAGGGTCAAACACTTTTAAGTTTATTACTCAATTTGCAGCGGTGTAATTCACTCAAATCACCACAGGAGGGTCAAACACTTTTAAGTTTATTACTCGATTTGCAGCGGTGTAATTCACTCAAATCACCACAGGAGGGTCAAACACTTTTAAGTTTATTACTCAATTTGCAGCGGTGTAATTCACTCAAATCACCACAGGAGGGTCAAACACTTTTAAGTTTATTACTCAATTTGCAGCGGTGTAATTCACTCAAATCACCACAGGAGGGTCAAACACTTTTAAGTTTATTACTCGATTTGCAGCGGTGTAATTCACTCAAATCACCACAGGAGGGTCAAACACTTTTAAGTTTATTACTCAATTTGCAGCGGTGTAATTCACTCAAATCACCACAGGAGGGTCAAACACTTTTAAGTTTATTACTCAATTTGCAGCGGTGTAATTCACTCAAATCACCACAGGAGGGTCAAACACTTTTAAGTTTATTACTCGATTTGCAGCGGTGTAATTCACTCAAATCACCACAGGAGGGTCAAACACTTTTAAGTTTATTACTCGATTTGCAGCGGTGTAATTCACTCAAATCACCACAGGAGGGTCAAACACTTTTAAGTTTATTACTCAATTTGCAGCGGTGTAATTCACTCAAATCACCACAGGAGGGTCAAACACTTTTAAGTTTATTACTCAATTTGCAGCGGTGTAATTCACTCAAATCACCACAGGAGGGTCAAACACTTTTAAGTTTATTACTCGATTTGCAGCGGTGTAATTCACTCAAATCACCACAGGAGGGTCAAACACTTTTAAGTTTATTACTCAATTTGCAGCGGTGTAATTCACTCAAATCACCACAGGAGGGTCAAACACTTTTAAGTTTATTACTCAATTTGCAGCGGTGTAATTCACTCAAATCACCACAGGAGGGTCAAACACTTTTAAGTTTATTACTCAATTTGCAGCGGTGTAATTCACTCAAATCACCACAGGAGGGTCAAACACTTTTAAGTTTATTACTCGATTTGCAGCGGTGTAATTCACTCAAATCACCACAGGAGGGCGAAACACTTTTAAGTTTATTACTCAATTTGCAGCGGTGTAATTCACTCAAATCACCACAGGAGGGTCAAACACTTTTAAGTTTATTACTCAATTTGCAGCGGTGTAATTCACTCAAATCACCACAGGAGGGTCAAACACTTTTAAGTTTATTACTCAATTTGCAGAGGTGTAATTCACTCAAATCACCACAGGAGGGCGAAACACTTTTAAGTTTATTACTCAATTTGCAGCGGTGTAATTCACTCAAATCACCACAGGAGGGTCAAACACTTTTAAGTTTATTACTCGATTTGCAGCGGTGTAATTCACTCAAATCACCACAGGAGGGCGAAACACTTTTAAGTTTATTACTCAATTTGCAGCGGTGTAATTCACTCAAATCACCACAGGAGGGTCAAACACTTTTAAGTTTATTACTCAATTTGCAGCGGTGTAATTCACTCAAATCACCACAGGAGGGTCAAACACTTTTAAGTTTATTACTCGATTTGCAGCGGTGTAATTCACTCAAATCACCACAGGAGGGCGAAACACTTTTAAGTTTATTACTCAATTTGCAGTGGTGTAATTCACTCAAATCACCACAGGAGGGTCAAACACTTTTAAGTTTATTACTCAATTTGCAGCGGTGTAATTCACTCAAATCACCACAGGAGGGTCAAACACTTTTAAGTTCATTACTCGATTTGCAGCGGTGTAATTCACTCAAATCACCACAGGAGGGTCAAACACTTTTAAGTGTATTACTCGATTTGCAGCGGTGTAATTCACTCAAATCACCACAGGAGGGTCAAACACTTTTAAGTTTATTACTCGATTTGCAGCGGTGTAATTCACTCAAATCACCACAGGAGGGTCAAACACTTTTAAGTTTATTACTCAATTTGCAGCGGTGTAATTCACTCAAATCACCACAGGAGGGTCAAACACTTTTAAGTTTATTACTCAATTTGCAGCGGTGTAATTCACTCAAATCACCACAGGAGGGTCAAACACTTTTAAGTTTATTACTCGATTTGCAGCGGTGTAATTCACTCAAATCACCACAGGAGGGTCAAACACTTTTAAGTTTATTACTCCATTTGCAGCGGTGTAATTCACTCAAATCACCACAGGAGGGTCAAACACTTTTAAGTTTATTACTCAATTTGCAGCGGTGTAATTCACTCAAATCACCACAGGAGGGTCAAACACTTTTAAGTTTATTACTCAATTTGCAGCGGTGTAATTCACTCAAATCACCACAGGAGGGTCAAACACTTTTAAGTTTATTACTCGATTTGCAGCGGTGTAATTCACTCAAATCACCACAGGAGGGCGAAACACTTTTAAGTTTATTACTCAATTTGCAGCGGTGTAATTCACTCAAATCACCACAGGAGGGTCAAACACTTTTAAGTTTATTACTCAATTTGCAGCGGTGTAATTCACTCAAATCACCACAGGAGGGTCAAACACTTTTAAGTTTATTACTCAATTTGCAGAGGTGTAATTCACTCAAATCACCACAGGAGGGTCAAACACTTTTAAGTTTATTACTCGATTTGCAGAGGTGTAATTCACTCAAATCACCACAGGAGGGTCAAACACTTTTAAGTTTATTACTCGATTTGCAGCGGTGTAATTCACTCAAATCACCACAGGAGGGTCAAACACTTTTAAGTTTATTACTCAATTTGCAGAGGTGTAATTCACTCAAATCACCACAGGAGGGCGAAACACTTTTAAGTTTATTACTCAATTTGCAGCGGTGTAATTCACTCAAATCACCACAGGAGGGTCAAACACTTTTAAGTTTATTACTCGATTTGCAGCGGTGTAATTCACTCAAATCACCACAGGAGGGCGAAACACTTTTAAGTTTATTACTCAATTTGCAGCGGTGTAATTCACTCAAATCACCACAGGAGGGTCAAACACTTTTAAGTTTATTACTCAATTTGCAGCGGTGTAATTCACTCAAATCACCACAGGAGGGTCAAACACTTTTAAGTTTATTACTCGATTTGCAGCGGTGTAATTCACTCAAATCACCACAGGAGGGCGAAACACTTTTAAGTTTATTACTCAATTTGCAGTGGTGTAATTCACTCAAATCACCACAGGAGGGTCAAACACTTTTAAGTTTATTACTCAATTTGCAGCGGTGTAATTCACTCAAATCACCACAGGAGGGTCAAACACTTTTAAGTTCATTACTCGATTTGCAGCGGTGTAATTCACTCAAATCACCACAGGAGGGTCAAACACTTTTAAGTGTATTACTCGATTTGCAGCGGTGTAATTCACTCAAATCACCACAGGAGGGTCAAACACTTTTAAGTTTATTACTCAATTTGCAGCGGTGTAATTCACTCAAATCACCACAGGAGGGCGAAACACTTTTAAGTTTATTACTCAATTTGCAGCGGTGTAATTCACTCAAATCACCACAGGAGGGTCAAACACTTTTAAGTGTATTACTCGATTTGCAGCGGTGTAATTCACTCAAATCACCACAGGAGGGTCAAACACTTTTAAGTTTATTACTCAATTTGCAGCGGTGTAATTCACTCAAATCACCACAGGAGGGTCAAACACTTTTAAGTTTATTACTCAATTTGCAGCGGTGTAATTCACTCAAATCACCACAGGAGAGTCAAACACTTTTAAGTTTATTACTCGATTTGCAGCGGTGTAATTCACTCAAATCACCACAGGAGGGCGAAACACTTTTAAGTTTATTACTCGATTTGCAGCGGTGTAATTCACTCAAATCACCACAGGAGGGCGAAACACTTTTAGATTATCTGACTTTTTGGCATATATATTTATTTAAAAAGATAGAACACAACAAAATCACACACAGATACTGATACAAAGAATAACTTAAAAGATAATAATAAATGTATTATTGCGAATATTTAGCGCATATATGCCTATTTCAATGTCAAATAGCTTTTCACACATGACACTTATCCAAATAAAAAACATTTCTATAAGAGTAGCTCTGGTTTTCTTACAGTTGAATAATAAATCAATAAATCTAAAGAAATACTATGCAACATTTTGTGTGTGTTTATTTTTGGACAGAGTAGTCAATGAGTTATCAATCAATGATAAACATCTTTTACCAGCTTAAATGTACAAAGATAAACTTTAAATCTAAAACATCATCTTTGTCTCACAGACTCTGTGGCGCAGCGGATAGTCATCCCACTTTCAAACCAGAAAGTCCTGGTTCAAATCCCACATTTGTTAAAGTTATTCCTCATTTAACACAAAGCTCTGGATAAAACCTGATCAAACGCTCCTCATCCCTGCAGTCTCAGTGGCTCAGGAGAGAACAAGTTGTGTTTCAGTTGCAGCTTTCTGAGTTCAAATCCCACTATTGCTGACTTTAAACTCTTCTCATTAGACAAGATGTCCTGAAAACCAGTTACCATCACAAGATCCATGATGGGTGAGTGGATAAACACACACTCTCTGAGGACGAGGCTGTGACGAAGACATGGGTTCAAATCTCACTTTAACTGCTTTATTGGAAACTCTCAGGATAACAGTGAAATATAAGTTCCTTCACATGTTGAGACAAGAGATCTGTGGCTCACAGGTATGAGCGCTGCCTCATGGGTTCAGAGGTTGCTGGTTCGATCCCAGTCAGATCTCTGCGATAAGAGTGAGTGTGGTGTGGTGTGAGTGGCGCGCCCAAAGGAGGGGGATACCAATGTGGTCTCCCCCCGGAGCTTCCGGCACAATCTCCAGCAGGGGTTATGCTTTTGGACACCACAAGGAAAAAAAAAATAATTTATATAAAAATTTTCACTTCCCGTCCCTTCCCCACCCGTTTAGGTTCCCATCATTTGCTTTTCAAAGGGGAGGCCCTTCAAAAAGAAAATGATGGGAACCTACATATTGAGCAGTAAAACACACATTATATACATTACCTGTCCATGAGCAGAAGTCCATCATTAGCCGATGTCTCTCCACACGACTCAGACCTCAGCTTCTGCTGGCCGGGTTTACGCTCCACAACACATCACTGATTCTGTAGAGTCACGGCACAAACAAACACATCATTACACACTGTATATCTAGAAAACACATCTGAATTAAAAAAAAAAATGTCTTCAATGAAATTTTAGAAAGAAACTGTTATACATCAGTAATGCTGTATGAATCATCTCGTTTTTGTTCTGATGATGCTATTTATGCACTGACTGACAAAATGATGAAAACACAGAATAAAACTAAAAACTAAATCCCCATTCAAAGAAAAACATCAGAACCAGATTACAGAAATGATACACAATGAAGTGTCTAGTCACTGCTCTTTACTTTATTGTTTCATGCTTGTAGTAACATTATGACATTTTAAAGGCTGTGTTTTCCTCTCATATTCCAGTCATAACAGGAAGTAGAAAAGCCTGAAGCAGCAGAACATCAGAGCTTCACAAACTCCTGCTGACTCTCACATCAATCCAGAAACCACTGCAATATCAACCGAGTCCTTCTTATTCCACTTTATAGTGTGAATATCAGAGGCGATTCATTCAGAGACTGAACAGGAAACGCGACAACTAGCGAGCGATTTGCTCTATAGCGCGTGCAAGTCATTTGACACGAGAAATTGACTTTATGGGGAAAGTTACTTACAGGTGAGTCGCGTGACACTCGGTTCCTCATTTTATCCGTCTGTGTGTCGGTTTTATTAGCAGTTGAGCTGGAATATGTGCTGTTAAAGTCACATTTAGAGCTGTCATCTCATCTGCAGGATCTGCACGTGTTGTTGTGACTGTCATCAAGCGTCATGTTGTCAAGCAGCCGAAGAGTCAGACTGAAGGTGAAACCGCTTCTGCCGCCTAGAGGAGCGGAGGGGAAACTGACCTTTACTTTGGTGTTATTAAAAAAACGATAAACTCTGGTCTTTCCTGTATAACTGTATTTTAACAGAAAAACAGAGAGGACAGAATTAAATCCCATTTAAGTTCATTAGACGCGATTTGCAGCGGTGTAATTCACTCAAATCACCACAGGAGGGCGAAACACTTTTAATTTTATTACTCGATTTGCAGCGGTGTAATTCACTCAAATCACCACAGGAGGGCGAAACACTTTTAAGTGTATTACTCGATTTGCAGCGGTGTAATTCACTCAATTCACCACAGGAGGGTCAAACACTTTTAAGTTTATTACTCAATTTGCAGCGGTGTAATTCACTCAAATCACCACAGGAGGGTCAAACACTTTTAAGTGTATTACTCGATTTGCAGCGGTGTAATTCACTCAATTCACCACAGGAGGGTCAAACACTTTTAAGTTTATTACTCGATTTGCAGCGGTGTAATTCACTCAAATCACCACAGGAGGGCGAAACACTTTTAAGTGTATTACTCGATTTGCAGCGGTGTAATTCACTCAATTCACCACAGGAGGGTCAAACACTTTTAAGTTTATTACTCAATTTGCAGCGGTGTAATTCACTCAAATCACCACAGGAGGGCAAACACTTTTAAGTGTATTACTCGATTTGCAGCGGTGTAATTCACTCAAATCACCACAGGAGGGCAAACACTTTTAAGTGTATTACTCGATTTGCAGCGGTGTAATTCACTCAATTCACCACAGGAGGGCGAAACACTGTTAAGTTTATTACTCGATTTGCAGAGGTGTAATTCACTCAAATCACCACAGGAGGGCAAACACTTTTAAGTGTATTACTCGATTTGCAGCGGTGTAATTCACTCAAATCACCACAGGAGGGCAAACACTTTTAAGTGTATTACTCGATTTGCAGCGGTGTAATTCACTCAAATCACCACAGGAGGGTCAAACACTTAAGTGTATTACTCGATTTGCAGAGGTGTAATTCACTCAAATCACCACAGGAGGGCGAAACACTTTTAAGTTTATTACTCAATTTGCAGCGGTGTAATTCACTCAATTCACCACAGGAGGGTCAAACACTTTTAAGTTTATTACTCGATTTGCAGCGGTGTAATTCACTCAATTCACCACAGGAGGGTCAAACACTTTTAAGTTTATTACTCGATTTGCAGAGGTGTAATTCACTCAAATCACCACAGGAGGGTCAAACACTTAAGTGTATTACTCGATTTGCAGCGGTGTAATTCACTCAAATCACCACAGGAGGGTCAAACACTTTTAAGTGTATTACTCGATTTGCAGAGGTGTAATTCACTCAAATCACCACAGGAGGGCGAAACACTGTTAAGTTTATTACTCGATTTGCAGAGGTGTAATTCACTCAAATCACCACAGGAGGGTCAAACACTTTTAAGTTTATTACTCGATTTGCAGAGGTGTAATTCACTCAAATCACCACAGGAGGGTCAAACACTTAAGTGTATTACTCGATTTGCAGCGGTGTAATTCACTCAAATCACCACAGGAGGGTCAAACACTTTTAAGTGTATTACTCGATTTGCAGCGGTGTAATTCACTCAAATCACCACAGGAGGGTCAAACACTTAAGTGTATTACTCGATTTGCAGCGGTGTAATTCACTCAAATCACCACAGGAGGGTCAAACACTTTTAAGTGTATTACTCGATTTGCAGAGGTGTAATTCACTCAAATCACCACAGGAGGGTCAAACACTTTTAATTGTATTACTCGATTTGCAGCGGTGTAATTCACTCAAATCACCACAGGAGGGTCAAACACTTAAGTGTATTACTCGATTTGCAGCGGTGTAATTCACTCAAATCACCACAGGAGGGTCAAACACTTTTAAGTTTATTACTCGATTTGCAGCGGTGTAATTCACTCAAATCACCACAGGAGGGTCAAACACTTTTAAGTGTATTACTCGATTTGCAGCGGTGTAATTCACTCAAATCACCACAGGAGGGTCAAACACTTTTAAGTGTATTACTCGATTTGCAGAGGTGTAATTCACTCAAATCACCACAGGAGGGTCAAACACTTTTAAGTGTATTACTCGATTTGCAGCGGTGTAATTCACTCAAATCACCACAGGAGAGTCAAACACTTTTAAGTTTATTACTCGATTTGCAGCGGTGTAATTCACTCAAATCACCACAGGAGGGTCAAACACTTTTAAGTGTATTACTCGATTTGCAGAGGTGTAATTCACTCAAATCACCACAGGAGGGTCAAACACTTAAGTGTATTACTCGATTTGCAGCGGTGTAATTCACTCAAATCACCACAGGAGAGTCAAACACTTTTAAGTTTATTACTCGATTTGCAGCGGTGTAATTCACTCAAATCACCACAGGAGGGTCAAACACTTTTAAGTGTATTACTCGATTTGCAGAGGTGTAATTCACTCAAATCACCACAGGAGAGTCAAACACTTTTAATTGTATTACTCGATTTGCAGCGGTGTAATTCACTCAAATCACCACAGGAGGGTCAAACACTTAAGTGTATTACTCGATTTGCAGCGGTGTAATTCACTCAAATCACCACAGGAGGGTCAAACACTTTTAAGTTTATTACTCGATTTGCAGCGGTGTAATTCACTCAAATCACCACAGGAGGGTCAAACACTTTTAAGTGTATTACTCGATTTGCAGCGGTGTAATTCACTCAAATCACCACAGGAGGGTCAAACACTTTTAAGTGTATTACTCGATTTGCAGAGGTGTAATTCACTCAAATCACCACAGGAGGGTCAAACACTTTTAAGTGTATTACTCGATTTGCAGCGGTGTAATTCACTCAAATCACCACAGGAGAGTCAAACACTTTTAAGTTTATTACTCGATTTGCAGCGGTGTAATTCACTCAAATCACCACAGGAGGGTCAAACACTTTTAAGTGTATTACTCGATTTGCAGAGGTGTAATTCACTCAAATCACCACAGGAGGGTCAAACACTTAAGTGTATTACTCGATTTGCAGCGGTGTAATTCACTCAAATCACCACAGGAGAGTCAAACACTTTTAAGTTTATTACTCGATTTGCAGCGGTGTAATTCACTCAAATCACCACAGGAGGGTCAAACACTTTTAAGTGTATTACTCGATTTGCAGAGGTGTAATTCACTCAAATCACCACAGGAGGGTAAAACTTTTAGATTATCTGACTTTTTGGCATATATATTTATTTAAAAAGATAGAACACAACAAAATCACACACAGATACTGATACAAAGAATAACTTAAAAGATAATAATAAATGTATTATTGCGAATATTTAGCGCATATATGCCTATTTCAATGTCAAATAGCTTTTCACACATGACACTTATCCAAATAAAAAACATTTCTATAAGAGTAGCTCTGGTTTTCTTACAGTTGAATAATAAATCAATAAATCTAAAGAAATACTATGCAACATTTTGTGTGTGTTTATTTTTGGACAGAGTAGTCAATGAGTTATCAATAAATGATAAACATCTTTTACCAGCTTAAATGTACAAAGATAAACTTTAAATCTAAAACATCATCTTTGTCTCACAGACTCTGTGGCGCAGCGGATAGTCATCTCACTTTCAAACCTGAAAGTCCTGGTTCAAATCCCACATTTGTTAAAGTTATTCCTCATTTAACACAAAGCTCTGGATAAAACCTGATCAAACGCTCCTCATCCCTGCAGTCTCAGTGGCTCAGGAGAGAACAAGTTGTGTTTCAGTCGCAGCGTTCTGAGTTCAAATCCCACTATTGCTGACTTTAAACTCTTCTCATTAGACAAGATGTCCTGAAAACCAGTTACCATCACAAGATCCATGATGGGTGAGTGAATAAACACACACTCTCTGAGGATGAGGCTGTGACGAAGATACGGGTTCAAATCTCACTTTAACTGCTTTATTGGAAACTCTCAGGATAACAGTGAAATATAAGTTCCTTCACATGTTGAGACAAGAGATCTGTGGCTCACAGGTATGAGCGCTGCCTCATGGGTTCAGAGGTTGCTGGTTCAATCCCAGTCAGATCTCTGCGATAAGAGTGAGTGTGGTGTGGTGTGGTGTGAGTGGCGCGCCCAAAGGAGGGGGATACCAATGTGGTCTCCCCCCGGAGCTTCCGGCACAATCTCCAGCAGGGGTTATGCTTTTGGACACCACAAGGAAAAAAAAAAATAATTTATATAAAAATTTTCACTTCCCGTCCCTTCCCCACCCGTTTAGGTTCCCATCATTTGCTTTTCAAAGGGGAGGCCCTTCAAAAAGAAAATGATGGGAACCTACATATTGAGCAGTAAAACACACATTATATACATTACCTGTCCATGAGCAGAAGTCCATCATTAGCCGATGTCTCTCCACACGACTCAGAGCTCTGCTTCTGATGACTGGATGTAATGCTTTACACAATTCCTTCTATAAGGAAAGACATAAATAAGAAAAATACATTATATTCTACATCTAAAAATGAGAATGTGAAAGTTAGTCTAAAGACTATTTAAAAGATGTAAATGGAATAAATATTGAAAGCCTAAAGCTGTACAGTGTGAATAATATATTGCTGAGTATATCATACTTCAGTAATGCTGTATCAATAATAATCTTTTAATTAAGATTACACTTTCCTTCACAATAAACAAGAGTAACGTTAATCCTAAAATGCTGGTTTCCTGCTCATGGTTTTAACCCTCTTCTGGACTGTGTATATGATGGTTTTCATTAGAAGCAAAAGCACTGCAACTCAAGCAGAATAAGTTGCAAAACATCAGAGCTTCACACTCCAACTGACTCTATTAACAAACATCAATCCAGTAGATTATTACCCACAGTAAGACTACAACAACAGACATAAAAACCACGATTCCGTATTATTCTACTTCATAATATTAATATCAGATGGCCAGTCATTCAAAGGTTATACATGTAACGCAACAACTAACGATTCATTTGTTCTTCTGAAGGTCTCAGGGAGTTCAGCAATAGAGCAGCATGTAAACAAAGCCTAAATGACCTGACAGTACTCATTTTACTAAAGAAATTCTCATTATGTGCAACGTTACTTACCGGTGAATTGCGTGACACTCGACTCCCGCATTTTATCGGAGGTTTGTTTGCTGAAATATGTACAGTTGTGTGATATTAGTAGCTGTCATCTGCACGTGCTGTAGCGACTGTAATCAAGCGTCATTGTCGTCAAGGACCCAAAGGTGTCGCGCTGACAGTGAAACCCGCTCGCGCCGCCCAGTGGAGCGGATGAAAAACTGCACTTCAGTTTCTGTCATTCTGCTTCATCTGAGGTTATCGTGGTCCAGTTTTTAATGTGCAGGTGTCTCTCTTAAAGGTACCTCTCTCTGCCTTGCCTGGTCTGCTTTGCACTCTCACATCCCTGTTGTTCAGTTCCAGGTGTGGTCCCCAGCCTGTCTTTCACTCATGTTCAAGTTGTTTAACCGCCCCCGTACGTGTCTTTCATTCTTTTGGTTTCTTTGGTATAGCACTTTCTGTTGGGTGATCGTTGCATTTTAAAATATATATTTTAAAATGTAATTTATTCATGTAATGGGAAAACTGAATTTTCAGCATCATTAGGCCTACTACAGTCTTTAGTGTCACATGGTCCTTCTAATTTGCTGATCAAGAAACATTTCTTATCAATTTTGAAAAAGTTGTGCTTAATATAATTTTTGTGAAGACTGTAGGGCCAAGCTAGTGTTATGGGTAAGTGAATTTGTGGCCTGGGTGAGAGGGCTGAAATTGTATTTTCATATAGTTAAAAACTAATATATAATTTTCCATGAAAATCAGATCAGCTCTCCTCTGATGGGGTAAGACAGATGAAACGTTCTGCTGAAAGTCACACGCCTCAAATGTAAAAACATATAAGGCGTGACAAAAAATCTAAGATTGTTTCGTGTCAAGTTTATTTGTTTTTATCTATTTTAAGTGATGTTGTCATTCACAGTTAAACAAATTATATAGCTTGGCCTACTAAACATTTAATTGTTTGCCAATAACTCATTAATACAACAGGCACATGCATGAGATCAGATCAGTGTTAGCACCGCCTTGTGGACGATAAATGTATCTGCATTAATATATGAAAACAGCAGTAGGAGGAAAGAAATAAATCAAGGGTGTCTAATCCTGCTCCTGGTGAGCCATTTTCCCAAGTTTAGCTCCTACCTCAATAAAAACACCTGAAGCGGCTAATCAAGGTCTTTAGGTTTACTAGAAACTTCTAGGCAGTTGTGTGGGACTCTGTTTCTAATTCATACAAAATCTATTTACTTGAATAAACACATTATATTTACTGTTATCAGTTTGAGTTTGACATGTAGAGTTAATAAAGTTCCTAATAAAAATAATTATGATTGTGTGTACACTTGGTATATGGTAATATCTACATACAGTCCCTCATTACTCATTTCAGCCAGCTCTTTGCAGGCTCTATGGTCAGTGGATGATTAACTGCTTATTGTATGTGAATGTCCTGAGTTCAGATCCTCCAATTGCTTATGTTAAATTGTTGGCATTATATCCAACAAAGTGTCCCAAGACAGTTTCCAAGCACAAACTGACCAAATAAAGCTCAGTGGCTTCAGACAGAAAGCCTTGTGATTTAAACAATGTGTCCTGTGTTTAGATCCCACCAAGTTGTTAATATAATAAATGCTGTAGCTTAAAATATAAATGACCCGTAAAACCACACAAAAACTTGCCAGACCCAGTGGCTCACCCTTGGACACCCAAGTTCAAATCCCTCTATTGCTTAAGTGAAATTGTTGGCATTATATCCAACAAAGTGGCCCAAACTCCAACACTCAATGTGAAAGTTACAGTGGCACAAGTGACTAAACACACGTTCTCTGGTGACAAGACTGTGACTGAGGCTTGGGTTCAAATCCCACTACTGTGATCTTTAACTAGTTTATTGTAAAATCACAGGCCACATCTAGATTAACAGTGAAATACAAGTTCCTTCACATGTTAAGACAAGAGATCTGTGGCTCACAGGTATGAGTGCTGCCTCATGGGTTCAGAGGTTGCTGGTTTGATCCCAGCTGGGTCTCTGCAATAGGAGTGAATGTGGTGTGTGAGAGAAGGGGTGGGGATAATTCGGGTCCCCCCCTGAGCCCCAGCAGGGGTTATGCTTTTCAGCCTGAAAAAAAAAAGAAGAGCTGTATACATTTTTGCTCCGCCGTCCCTTCCCCACCTACTTAGGTTACCATCATTTGCATTGTAAAAGGGTGACCCCTCAAAAACAAAATGATGGGAACCTACATGTTCAGCACAGTAAAACACAATCACACATTATATACATTACCTGTCCATGAGCAGAAGTCGATCATAACAGCCAATGTCTGTCCACACGACTCAGAGCTCAGCTTCTGATGACTGGGTGTCCAAACACATCCCTTATTCTGTAGGGTAAACATAAATAAACACAGATGTTACTCCATATTGTATATCTAAAATATCAGAATATAAAATATAGACAGACAACAACAAAACAGATATATTGTCATATAGACAGGAACATTAAACGTCTGATTGTGCACTTCTGTCTTAAATCTACAGCTTAATTGTGCTGCATTGGATCGCCTGGAACAGAGTACAGACCAATGTAAAGTTTACAAATGTAAGAACAAATGTAGACACAACACCAGCTGTCTCCATTAAAGCCAGCATGAAACGGAGGTTGTGATAGTCTTTTGTAGGGTGGGACTTGATTTTGTCCATCGGGAACTGATTGGACGGTTGAATGGTTTTGGTTTGTTATTGCTATCATAGATATGTATACATAGATTCAACATTCAACCGCTCCAGAAACGTCGGCATCAGGGGCGTTTCCTCAGAGTACACAGTACACTTTATAAAAACGTAACTAAATTTGTAATATTTGCTTTGTTTTATTTTTGTAATATTTTGTCATCCAGTTTTTTTGAGGAGGCAATGCCACCATATTGCCACCATATTGCGCGTTGCCATTTCACCCATAAATATGTAGATGCACCACATCCACCACTCCAGATTTTTTTACGGTCTATGCTCCAGACACATCGGCATGCCTGCCATCTTGCAACGGTCAGCGTGTAGTCACTTACAGTGGTGCATGTATGATATCACTTTGTAGGCCAAACACGGTAATGAGTTAGCATTTTAGCACTTCTGGTTCCATCGCCCTGAAGTCAATGTTTTTTTTTTTAATGGGATTTTGATTAATTGGCTGAAATAAGGTAAGCTCAGTCCGCTTTTACCGCCTCATTATGCTCATAATTGTGCTCTTACAAACTATTTAGATCAAATAAAAAAATTGGGAACCAGTGGGATGCTAACTGCCAGTTGGCCTACAAAGTGACAAAGAACAAATAAACAATTTACAAGCAGTAGCACAAATAAATCTAAAATCTAAATGTACCTTGCATAATGTGTAAATGAAATATAATCAGAATCATTCTCGCGGTTTGGTGATTCCCAAGTTATTTTTTTGTTATTGATGTTTTAATCGGGCTACTTGTCCAGTCAGGCAAGTAAAATTCTCATTTACTTCTCCCTTCAAAAAATCCACTTGTCCCAGGACAAACAGACAAGCGTTAATGTTGAGCCCTTCTGCTTAGCTAACATCCAAATCAGTCAAATTGTCTTGGGCAGTTTTCACTTAAACGCATTCAGTTATATCTTTTGGTAAACATTAACAGTTGAGAAAGTAATCAAATGCTTGTCAGTATATTAGATCTGTGCATTCGATCTTAAAACCCTAACCCTTCTATTATGCTTTTTCACTTTTTCAACTTTAGTTAGTGTGTATGTTGCTGTTTGAGCATAAAAAAAGATCTGCAAGCTTACAAAGCTCAAGGTCCACTCCAAAAGGGAAATATTTTATCTAACAGAATCCACTTTCCAAGAACGGTTAGGGGGCGTGATATTTCCAGAACACGCACTAAGTGGTGCCAATCACAGCACATTTCATATTTCAGAAGGAGGGGCTTCATCAAACCAGAACTAAACGACACGTTCGAGCCAGACTCTGGAGAGAGGTGCTGTAATAATGTCAAATATGTGAAAAATGTTTTGAACAATCATGCATGAAAGCATATTCCAGTACACTCCAAAAACAAAATCAAGACTTTGTAAAAGAGCATAATAGGACCCCTTTAAAGTGACAGCAGCATGTTAATAAACCTGCTGCTGTCTATCATTTAATGTTAGGCTGATCAAAAAAACTAAAGTAAATGAGAGAATTATTGCTCTTCACTTAATACTTTTAGTAAATTAAATAGGAATCAATGTATATTTAATTAATTCTGTGAATTTTTATTTTTACATTTGATTACTTTTGATTACAATTTCTGAGGCTATTATTTTTAGTGAAAATTGTTTATTTTATTTGTATCTTTGTTTTATTGTATTTGTCAAATTTGTCACTTTTTGTATTGTACTACTGTTTCAACAGTAACTTTGTTTGTTGACAGTGAAATTGCTCTGAAAGAACAGATTAAGGGCCTGGGAGTCATTTAATGGTTTTTATGAACATACTGACAGGGATCCCCAAAAGTCTAGAACTGGCATTGGCGACAAGAACAATCCTCCGCAGGCTACAGTAGACTGTCCCATTTAAAGGAACACGCCGACTTTTTGGGACTTTAGCTTATTCACTGTATACCCCAGAGTTAGATAAGTCCATAGATACCATTTTTATCTCCGAGCGTGCCATAACTCTGTCTGACGCACCCACCGCTAGCCTAGCTTAGCACAAAGACTGGAGGTAAATGGCTCCAGCTAGCCTACTGCTCAATAAGTGACAAAATAACGGCAACATTTTCCTATTTACATGTTGTGATGTGTATAGTTACATCGTGTACTAAGACCGACGGAAAATGAAAAGTTGCAATTTTCTAGACTGATATGGCTAGGGACATCCAGGAACTTTGCTGCCGTACCATGGGTGCAGCAGGCGCAATGATATTACGCAGCGCCTGAAAATAGTCCCCAGCACGCTCTCTGTGCAAGCAGGTTGTCACGTTGGTTATGTTGACGGAAGTTAGCCTATTTTCAGGCGCTGCGTAATATCATTGCGCCACTGCACCCATAGCACGGCAGCATAGTTCCTGGATTATTACGCAGGAATGAGAGTACAGTACCTAGCCATATCGGTCTAGAAAAAACTTTTAATTTTCCGTCGGTCTTAGTACACGATGTAACTATACACATCACAACATATGTATAGGAAAATGTTGCCGTTATTTTGTCACTTATTGAGCAGTAGGCTAGCTGGAGCCGTTTACCTCCAGTCTTTGTGCTAAGCTAGGCTAGCGGTGGGTGCGTCAGACAGAGTTATGGCACGCACGGAGATAAAAAAATGGTATGTATGGACTTATCTAACTCTGGGGGATACGGTGAATAAGCTAAAGTCCCAAAAAGGCGGCGTGTTCCTTTAACACTCGGTCTGACCTTCATGGCCTTTGAAGGATGCAGCCTCTGAATTGGGACAAAGCTGATATATCTATGTCGTTCAAATCTGTAACATCTAAAGGCTGTGCAGTTTCACAAAACCTTTTTAATAAATTGTTTAGCAAAAGTAAACGTCAGTTGGCATTTAGGCTTACACACAAACGGCCTACTCCTAACATTTTCACAATTTCATATCCTGTCTCTCGCCATTGAGAGATTCCGGCGAAGCGCAGGTTTTCATCCCCTCCACTAGGCGGCATAAGCGAGCTTCGCTTTCAGCCTGACACCTTTTGATAACTGACAACAATGACGCTTGATCACTTTCATTCATACCGTTTGATGGCACGGAAGTACAGATCCTGTAGGTGACAGCTCAATGAAAGACTCTTAATGTCACGCAACAGCACGTATTACAGGCAGTTAGCAAACAAAACTGACACAAAATGCGATAAAGTCCAAGATTCGAGTGTAACGCGTCACACCTGTAAGTGACGGTCCTTATTTTTGTATTAGAGTAATTACATAAGTTTGTATTGATGTAGTAGTGTTGTCATTCACCGCCTCCACTCGCTCTCCTCTCTGCAGAATGACATTAAGAGTGAGTGCGTATGGGACAGGAGTGATGCTACACGTGGCTCTGTTGTGTTTTCTTCAGCTCGCGGTGTATCTGCACATCTCTCACCTGGGCTCAACACACGACGCTCCTTCACATTCAGATGGATTAATATCTTCTATAAAGGTATATATGCTTTGACATCTCTAATTAAGTAACTTTAGAGTGTTTTTGCTGCTGTTCGGTTGCAGGTGCTGTTGGGGGAGGGACTTCCTCTAGAAAGCATTTGATTGGACATAATTGGTGAAGCGCAAGAAGAGGCATCAGTATAATATATACATGTCTTTCCTACTTCTAGCTGTGACATTAAATAACATTTTCAGAAGTAAAGCTGCGTTAACATTTTAGACAGGCAGCCATAAATATATAAAAGTAAATTTGCAGACAATAAGTGGACACTTATGATTCTGCTTTGCACTCAGTTTTCATTGTGTAGCATTTGATGTTTAGTTTTTTTAGATATGAGATTCTCAGACAAACCAATAAGATACCATTAATGGGCAAAACAGCAAAAGCAAAACAGGTGTTTGTTGGTCCAGAGTAGAAATGTAAAAATGAGACCTTCCTTCACAATAAATAACAGTAATCCTTAAAGCCAGGACTGAGATTTAAATACAGCAGTACCGGTATCTTATTGGTTTGTCTGAGAATCTCATATCTAAAAAAACTAAACATCAAATGCTACACAATGAAACAGAGACAGGCAGAAGGTCATAACCTTGACATCAATAGCATGCAAGTACAAATATTCAAAGTGTGTTATTGATACAGCATTACTGAATAACACTTATATATTTCTTTCACACTGTAATACAGCTTTAGGAAAATGTACACCTATTTTTTTCTATAAACATTCTCGAAGAGAATTGCATAACTTCAGGCTGTGTTTATTCAGCATACTTAACATTTGTTTCTTTGCATGTTATGTAGAATTACATTTGTGAATCATTAGATCCAGTTTATCTAGCTCAACTGTAGCTAATATGTTAAATTACATGTATTATTTGGACTAGCTTTTATATGGAGTAATGATATTTGTGTTTATTTATGTCTGTATTCTACAGAATAAGGGATGTGTTTGAACACCCAGTCATCAGAAGCTGAGTTCTGGGAGGTGTAGATAGACATTGGCTGTAATGATTGACTTCTGCTCATGGACAGGTAAAGCGTTTAATGTGTGAATGTGTGTTGTTGACTAGTAAATGCATAGGTTACCATAATTTTCTTTTTGAGGGGTCACCCCTTTAAAAAGCAAATGATGGTAACCCAAGTAGGTCGGGGAGGGACAGAGAATGAATACATTTATACTGCTAATTTTCTTTCAGGCTGAAAAGCATAACATTGTGCTGGGGCTCAGGCCCAAGTCACCCCCACATTCATATTGCTGAAATCTGGCTGGGATCAAACCAGCAACCTCTGAAACCATGAGGCAGTGCTCTTACCTGTGAGCCACAGATCTCTTGTCTAGACATGTGAAGAAACATAAATTTCACTGTTAACCTGAACGTGACTGGTGATTTTTACAATAAACTAGTTAAAGATCACGGTTGTGTGATTTTGAACCCAAGCCTCAATCATAGTCTTGTCACCAGAGAACATGTGTTTAGCCACTTATGCCACTTGACTTTCACACTGAATGGTAGAATGTTTGGGCCCTTTGTTGGATATAATGCCAACAATTTAATGTTAGCAATAGTGGGATTTGAACTCAGGTCTCCATGATTAAAACACGTTTCATCACCTGAGCCACTGAGTCTGGTGAGTTTAAGTGTGTTTTATTGAAAGCTTTGTTTCATATGATGAAAGTTTAGTAATTGTGGGATTTGAACCAGAGTTTCAATGTATGAAAGCCAAGTGATTAACCACTGAGCCACAGAGTTTATAATGCTATGATAATTAGCTAAAGGTTTATTATTATTATTATTTACTTTTTGGCAGTCATCTTAAAGTACAGGTAAAGAACATGTCTACATTGGCTTTATGAAATCATGCTGGTATCAGGCCTTTATTTCTTACACAAGTAGACAGTAAAATGTAATATAGGATCACACAGTTAACAATAAACCGAATGACAAACAGTATTATAGAATTAGAATATAAAATAAATCAGTCTAGTTCCATAACCTTCTGTCCAAACTCACTGAGAATGGATATTATAACATATTTAATATATTAAACTGATTAGCCTAATTAAGGTCACCTGTCAAAAAGGTGAACCCACTAAAATTCTACAAACTTAGTTACTACAATTATTGTTATTAATGTAAAACTCCAATGAACATGGGGCCACCTTCAAACTGTGCAAGAATAGTTTTTATTTATTGCAGTTTCACAGCAGTAGCATTTTTGTTTCAACAAGAGCATACTCCTTTTCAATATTACAATTTATTTTTATGTTAAGACACATTCCACTTAATATAAAATGATTGCAGTGTAAGATATTCATCACATTCTCCACCAGAGGGAGACATTACACCACAGGAGCCCTCTGTATGTCTTATGTGGTCATAGATGCCACTGGATGGATTTTAATTGAGTTAAATGAACATATTTTAGAAAATGCTGTTTCAACTTTTACATATTCATTTGCAGATTCTTAGCACACACAAAATTAATACAAACAAAGGAAGACACAAATGCAGATTTAATAAAGTCAACATAAGCATTAGAGTGTAGTGTAACTGTTTTGCACATTTTGAAATGTAAACAAGGCATTTTTGTACATTTATATTATTATATTATTCTCTTCATAGTGTATACATCTACAGCAAGTCAACCAGCGGTACTCAAAACGGGAACGTGAAGCAGGAGTGTCTGCTTAAATAGATCAGCTCTCCAGGACAAGACTGAAAGAAAACATGCGTCTTTTGTCAAAGCCAGACAAAGCCCCACAGACCTTAAAGTGGGCAATTCAAAATTCTGAAGGGTAAGTTTTCACAAGAAAAAAAAGATGGAGGGGAAAAAGTTATCTAAGCCATTACGTTCCTTCACAATAGCTCTGGTTGAAGTTGTGCCTCTTCTGATCTTCTCTCAGCTGGACTTCTGCTTTCCAGCCTGTCTTCTCTGATCTCCAGTCATCCGAGAGGCTTCTGCCAGCCTGCGAGCTGTCAAAGTAGCCCTGGAATCAAACGCCACTCCATGCTCAGCTATGATCAAAGGAACACAGGTAAGGCAGCCACGGAGACACATACAATTGGCATCTAAAAAAGTAAGCCGTCTACCCTCCCACCCCTCCTGCCCTCTTGCTTTTTTATCTCCTTACTGCTCTGACACCGAGAGGAGAAACGTGGAGCACATTGATCAGAATAAAGCAAAGTGATCAGGTTTTGAAGATGCGGGGGGAAGTTTGTTCTTGCCAGAAACTTTTGGACAAAGGGAATTCTGGGATAGAGGTGAAAGGAACACTTAAAACGCTTCAGAATTTTTTTTCTCTGCTTTGAACAATCTTTTCCCTGCTGATAACCCTCTAAACACCGAGATGTCTGTCTTAAGTCAAACGCTTCTTTCATTTCTTGCCGAAATGACCACACACATACACATGCAATAAAAATTTAATAAGCATAAAATTAATAAAAGAGAATAGTGTCTAATAAATCAATCCATACAAAACAAATACACTACCATTCAAAAGTTTGGGGTCAATCTTTTTTTTTTTTGGATGTATATTAAATTTATCAAAAGTGACTGTAAAGACATTTATAATGTTACAAAGGATTTCCAGTTCAAGTAAATGCTGTTCTACTAAACTTTCTATTCTAATGCCATTCTAACTATTCTAATGCATCCTGGAAAAAAATTATCATTAACATTAATAAGAAGAAATGTTTCTTGAGCATCAAATTAGCATATTAGAATGATTTCTGAAGGATCATGTGACACTGAAGACTGGAGTAATGATGCCGAATATCAGCTTTGCATCACAAGAGTAAATTACATTTTAAAATATATAAAAGTAGAAAATATTGGGTAACATGTTACAATAAGGTTTAATTTGTTAACGTTAGTTAACTGCATTAGTTAACATGAACTAACAATCAACAGTATTTCTAAAGCATTTATTAATCTCAGTTAATGTTAATCTCAACATTTACTAATACTTGATTAAAATCAAAAGTTGCATCTGTTAACATTAGTTAATAACCCTGAACTAACAATGAACAGTTGTATTTTTATTAATTAATGTTAACAAAGACTAATAAGTACTGTAACAAATGTATTGCTCATTGTTAGTTAATATGAGTTAATGCATTAACTAACCTTAAATAATGGAACTTTATTGTAAAATGTTACCAAATATTGTTTCATAAATGTAAATAAATGTAATATATTTCACAATGTTACTGTATTTTTGGTCAGCCTGGATGAGCATAATAGACTTCTTTCAAAACCATTAAAAATCGTACGGATTTACACCTACATAATAGTATGAGGATGAGAAGTGCATTCTGCACTGCCATCGACTGTAAGACAAATGGTTCAAGTCTGTCTGACATGTTTTCTTTTTTTTTTTTTTTTCAGGATTTAGGTTCAGTAATTTTCCTTTAATGACAATGAAAAGGTTATTAGTCAGTTACTGAAATGCCTTATTTTCAAAAATGTCACTTTAGTCAATTAATTGGTATTTAACAAACTGAACTGTATTTTGCTGCAAAACCAGCTATGTCCATGTGTGCCTTTTTTGCGCAAAAACCTCGAAGTCCACCTCTTTGGACAACAAGACATAGTAAACGGTTGCAAAATCACTAAAGATGCAACTGGAAGCATTGCAAATGATAAAAGCAGAATTCAAAATGTAACGATGAACAAACTGATCCGCACTGTAGGGGGATCTGTGATGCAAATGACTGCCGCGTCTGTTTCTATCAGTTTTACAGAAGCACAAGGTATTTAGTTGTGTTTACCTGCTACTCGCAAAATCCTGTCAACTGTAACGATGGACAAAACACTATAAAAATGTGCAACGCGGCAATTGAAAGCCAGCTCATACCCACACCGTTTCGCGTCTTGATTGGTTTCTGTGGACTTAGAGGATTTTGCTGACAAAGGGAAGTGGCGTTTAGCGGGTTCTGCCAACGAACCGATAGTTGTGAATGGGCTGACGCTGGGATTTAGCGGATTTGAGGTGAAAGCATTTGATGAACGTAACGTTACACTATGTGCAGAGAGCATTCGCTCAATATGATTATCTCATTTTTGACGGAGGTGGCGTTTAGTGGGTTTTACATCTGAACTTTTCATATATATGGACAAATGACATTTCTAATATGGCATTTAATGCCATGTTAGTAATGATGACTCGTATGACATTAGAGATGTCACAGCCAGTAGTCAGAACATTAACTAATATAGATTCTGTGGTTTACTCTCTCACACACAGACACACACAACCTCATACACACATACACATACACCCTCTCTCACACTATCTTTCTGGGGAATGTTTTTTATACTGTACAAACTGTATATTCTATCCCCTTACACTAAACCTACCCATCACACAAAACTTTCTGCATTTTTACATTTTCAAAAGAACTCATTCTGCAAGATTTATAAGCTTTTATTTTTTGTATAACCCTAACCTCTCTCTCTCTCACACACACACCCTCACAGACGCTCTCTCACACAGACACGCCCCCACACACAGACACACTCACACCTTCACTCTCACACACACACACAAAGACTCACACACACCCTCACACACAGGCACAGACCCACCCTCACACATACACCCTCTCACACACCCTTACAGACACACACTCACCCTCACACTCACCCCACCCCCACAGACACACCCTCTCACACCTTCACTATCAGACACACCCACCCTCAGACACACACCCTCACACACTCACACCTTTACTCTCAGACACACACACACACACACACACACACAGACTCACACACCCATACAGACACACAAAATATAATGATGAAGAAAAGACACCCCCACACTCACACACAGAAAGACACACACACACATATATACACCCTCTCACACACCCTCATAGGCACACACCCTCACACTCACCCCCACACACACACCGACACACAGACCCACTCACACCTACACACACACCCATACATACTCATACAAACCCTCACACAAAGACACACACCCTCTCACACACACCCATGCAGACACACAACCTCACACTCACACAGACACACACCCTCACACACACTCCCTCTCACAGGCACACACACACAGACAGACAGACAGACACTCACATACACCCTCACTCACACCCACACCCTCTCACACATACCCATACAGACACACTCACACAAACCCCAACACAAAGACACACACACCCATACAGACACACAATCTCAAACTCACACAGACACACCCTCAGACACAGGCACACACACAGACACAGACACAGGCACACCCCAACCCCCCCCACACACAGCCCCACACTCACACACACACACACACCCTTTCACACACACAACCACACAGACATACACACACACCCTCACACAGACACACACACACACACCCTCACACAGACACACCCTCACAGGTACACACATTAGAAAAATAACAATATACACTAAAATAACAATATAAATGAAATACTTCATGACATAAACAAATAATTCACATGTGGACTTATGCACATTTTGAAAACCAGAGAGATATTCGCTCAACCATCTGGTGTCAGGACACAATCCACCATGAAAGACGTCCATTAGACTACACAGGAAAAACTCAAAATAAACAACATTGGCTCGACTCTCTGGGGTTCTGAATTTGGTGTCCTCTAGGTCTTGATTTATGGACATTTCTGCTCACCCTCTTGACCCTTTTTATTTTTTATGCCAGATAAAAACAAAGGTTTTTCATTTGAGAGCAAAAATGAGCAAAAAACCTCCGTCCATTCAACATGTGGACACTTACATTAAACACTGCATAGCTTCCACATTGGGCACAACAAGAAAAACACAGACAGGGCTTATATTACGATAAAGCCTTAGTTTAATTAGGACATTTAAGTAGCTTTTATAAACGTGCCTTAGAAAAAAACATTACTGGTGTGCATCAAAACAATGGCAGTGACATATTTTAAGATATGCCAGTGCAAGTTAAAACAGCTCAAACATGGATTTTAGTCTGGGACTAGGCTTAAGCCTTGTCTGTGAGACTGGGGGGAAAGGTTATTCTACATAAAATGAATAACATATCACTTTCTACTTTATAGGTTCAAGATGAATGTAAAATAGAGACTTCCCATTTGCACTCATTTCCATGGACGAAGAAAAAGAGGAAATAGATAAAGATATATATCAGACCAAGTCCTGCTGATCTTGCTGGGAAACTAATAACAAGAGAGCAACCGCTGACTTCATAGAAGAAGAAGAAAAACACCCGCAGCCAACAATCACAGGTAATTTATATTTTTCATTGAACTTAATCTGCCTCACACACAAGAACTATTAATCTAGTCAGCTTCTTCTGCAATGTGCTTATGATAAAGAAATATTACACAGAAGTGTGTGTCCAGTAATCAGGGATGCGTGAGCATATTACCATATTACAATGAGGGACCAGAGCTATACTGAGCATCACTGTAATTTAGTGATTTTATTTTTAAAAAATTGTTTTTTTAAAAAGTGATCCTTAAAATATAAACTTGCAAATCTGGATAATACACTTATTAATTCACTTATTTGTTTCTGAACAACAGACAAATCTAACAAACCTGCTTAGCAACATCTAAAGTGTAAATATAGATATAGAAATATCTATAGAAATACAGAAGGTAAAATGCCCTCTCTGAGTATAAATAAAGTGTATACTAAAAGCAGTTTATAAAAAATCCATCTATTTCAATTTAATAACCTAAGTTCAGTTGCTGCATTCAGTTTTCCAAGTCTTTTTTTTAAAACCTAAACTATATTAAAATGCTTAAGAAATCAAGTTGAATCTCATATAACTTAAACAGTTGAGATTGCTTAAATTATTTTTGAGTTAATGTAAAAACGTGATCATATTTTTACAGTAAGTACTCAGAAAGGTACTGTTCATAAAAAATGTACTTTTATGCATTAGGCAAATGCCTTTTGTTCTTGTAGCACAACTGCCGCTAGAAACGAGTTTCTCAGGGAATGCATGAACTAATACAATGTGAAGTAATGTACTTATAGTTGATTAGGATAGAAGTCTCTGCCAAATGTATGAATGTAAAACAGAGATCTTTTGGGAGGGGTTTTGTTTTCATAAATCTGGTGCAACTGATCTATGTCTATCTGCTCTTGAGTAATGCATCTCCAGTACTCACATTCTGTTTACAGAACTTAGTGTTTGCAGCAACAAAGTGACATGGCAAAAAAGGAAAACTATAAAAAAAGCAAAAATGAAGAAGCGGCAACCTCCACCACATTCTTCAATTAAACTTCCTCTATTTGGGCCTTATGTATATTGTTTTAAATACAGGAAATTCCATCTATCATGAGATTTTTGCATTGTAGGGGATGTGGTTTCTTTTGCACTTGCTTTAAAGGGTGCCACTTATATGTGGGCGGGGGGCATTCGAGCACATGAGCGACTGTCACAATCAAGACACGAGGTATGACTCTGCAAAAAAAAGCACACTGATTTATATTTGCCTTTTAAAATGATTTTATTCAAGCCCATTACCCTTGTAAGAGTGAGTGAATAGTACTAACACAGTAGAGGGCAATGGGCTAAACACATCCAGAAGTAAAACACCTTTTTAAATATGCAGTGTGAAATTGCCATCATGTGCAAAGACGATGAGTGGAGCCTCAGATAATCTGATCAAACATTTAATGATTTTGAATGTTGCACATTTATGCTATTGCGAATCATAACATTTATTTCAAGACAAATGACTGATGGTTTTTTAGTTTTGTTCAGGGTGCCCCCTTTGATGCTTTTATTTTTAAATATTTTTTTATCCAAACAAATGTATTTTATAATTTATTTTCACATAAATTATGTTGCTCCATTTTTTTAAATACAAATAAAAGTAAATTAAAAAAGTAAATAAAGTATTATTAATTAATAAATTAATGAGTAGTAATAAAAATAATAAACAATGTATTTTAATAATATATATATATATATATGAATTACATTTAGCACCGTTATATCCTGCAGCAGAATATAATAAGAAAAAATAATAAATGTTAAATTATAAATAATTAATAATGATACAAAAATAACACCACAATAAAAATAAATAATTATATAATAATGATAATTAATCTTTATACCAGAATTTTTTTTTACAGCAGAATATAATCATAAAAAATTAAAGAAAAATAAATAATAAATAAAACAAATAATAACACATTATTATTATTTTAAAAATTATTTTAAAATAAGAAAAAGAATAAATCTTTATACAAGAATTGTTTTTCTTTTAGCCCTGTCTACATCTACATCAGAATAAAAAAAATAAAATAATGAATAATTATAAAGTAATTAATACACATCAGACAATATAACAGAACACATCAGAATAAAATAATAAAATATTAATAAATAAATAATTATAAAATAATAAGGATAATAATAATAATATATCTTTACACCAGGAAAAATGTTTAGCCCTATTACAGCCTACAGCAGAGGCTGTAGCACATTATTCAAATATATATATATATATATAAATAAATAAATAATAATAATAATAATAAAGAATATTTTTAAGTAATAAATACAAATAATAACACATCAGATAATAAAACCCCAGAATAAAATACAATATAAATAAAAATAATTAAAAAATAAGAATAAATCTTTATTGCAGAATTTTTTTACAGCCTACGTCAGAATATAATAATAAAAAAAAAAATATTAATAAATTATTAATAATTAATGATAATACAAATAATAACACATCAGACAATATAACACAGAATAAAACAATAACATATTAATCAAATAATAATAATAATAATAATAATAATAATAATAAATAAATCTTTGCACCAGTAAAAAAATGTTTAGCCCTATTACAGCCTACAGCAGAGGCTGTAGCACATTATACAAATATATATAAATAAATAAATAATAATAATTATGTAGCACATAATAAAAATAAATAAATAATAATCATTTTAAATTATAAATACTACAAATAATAAAACATCTTACGTAACTTTGACAAATGTCCCTATTTTGAGCCCTGTTGTACCCTACAACAGACATTACATAATGTTGCATGACAGAGGATGTATAATATAAAGCAGAAGTGCTGGGCCGTCGATGGGTATATTAATGCTGAGCATCTGAAACAACAGCATATGGGAATCTCTCATGAGACCACAGATGCGTGGCAAAGTCTAACTTGAAATGGTCAGAAAGAAAAGAACACAATGAAACATCAGAGACAGATGAGTAAGAGCCCATCAAAAGTTTAATGGCATTTATATGGAGAGAGAATGAGTGAGAAATTGAGAGCAGGAGATTCGCAGGTGTTGATCAGGTGGCATGCAGAGGTGATCTGAGACACAGAAGGTGAAAATAGAGAGGGAAAGATTTCTAACATTTCAATGACAATGAGATAATGGATACGTCTTAGAAAGGAGAAAAAAAATCAGCAGAGACAAGGTGTGGGGAAAGAAATGATGAAAAAAGTTAGGAGACAGGGAGATGGACTGAACTGAACGCCATAATTCCAGTGGCTTTATGTCCAGCTGAATCCTAAAATGCATCCACGTCCCATATTGTTTCCCTTAAAAACATCTTTGACCATGTGAATTATTCTTGTCTCATTTAGTTTACTATTATTTTTTTTTATATTAAAAGAGAGTTCGCACCCTAGTTTACAGTTATATAGATTGTCATGCATGACATGTTTGACATATATTTTGCAAATAAATAGCTTCCTATGATGTCGTTTAACAGAAACTTTTACCCATAATAATTTACAGTAAATTATTAATAGTGTAATTTCACTGAAAAAACAAAGCGTTTATATACACATATGCATCTACCTTAATCCTCTGTATGTATATGTGTGTGTATATATATATGTATATATATGTGTATATATATATACATACATATATATACATACATATACATACATGCATACATACAGCTCTGGAAAAAATTGAGACCACTTAACATTGTTTTCTCAATGTTAAGTGGTCTCTTAATTTTTTCCAGAGCTGTATATATGCATAAAATCTAATTTTTGTTTTGTATGAATTAATGAGTACATTTAAAATAATATGATCATAACATCCTTCTGCAATTAATTTAAATGTTAATGTTTAACTCTTAAATACATTTTCCTTTTATATTATATTAAATAATTCATTATAACTAATGTGTAATAAGAACAATAATACATATCACAAATGCATCCTACAGAGGGACAGTTAGCTATGAATTCTAGGCATAAAAGGAGAAAATAAATCTTTAAAGTGGTCAATTCATGAGCAATTTCATTTGTTTTGATCTTTTGAAGAGTGAAAGAGTTTGATGAACTACAAAACCACACATTCAGAACTCAAAATATCCTCCAAAATGACCATTTTTTAACGGCTGCATATTGGGACCCCAATTAAAGATTGACCAAAGTTTGTTAATAAGATTCCCGGTACTGTTACATAATTCACATTTGTAGGCGTTTACATCAAGGGTCCGAAAATGCCATTAAAAAACTAAATTATAACAAATACTAAACACATAAGTGGATCTTAATGGGAAAAATAGTGGATAAAATTATATAAAAAAGAGAGGATATGACCTCTTTCAAAACAACTTGAAATGTCACACAAATGATGAGGGATATGTGCATTTTACAGAGGGATGTGTGCAAGACAGACAGACAGAGAGAGAGTGTCGTGTGTTTGTGTTCAGAGGAAGTAGGGCAGTGTGCTGAAGGCTAGCGTGTCGTGTTCACCTCTGATTCACACGGCTCCGCATGCTCAATATCTGACGATCGCCCACCCACCTCTGAAAGGTCACAAGATCACCATGGTCCGATATGCAACATTAGAAAAGAGAGGTGTGGATGACATGCGTTTCACCTTTATCATGAAGTATGCAATTGAAAACCAAGCTCTCATGACATCAATGTTAACAGCAGTGCAACAATTATAACAGTAATAGTTTTCTAACTTTTTACATAACTTTGTACATTTATTACATTTCCTAATTATTTACATTTTTAAAAACTAAATAAACAAAAAATGTACAAACCTCAAATTATTTAAACAAAATCAGACTTTTAGAGTGTTTAAACTTTTAATTCAAATGATTTACAAAGCGTCAATTATACAAAACATACAATTTGATGTTTTAATATATATGTATGTAATATCATATTTTATTATATATTTAGTATAAATGAATTTATTCAAAATGTTTGTAGCATCCTTCTGCAATTTAAGTGGTAATAATGTTAAACTGTTAATTGCTCCTTTTAGATTGTATTAAATAATTATTATTAAACTAATTATCATTATAATTAATGTTTAATAATAATAATAATACATATATTAGTATATATATATTTTTACACTGTATATACACGCACACTATTATCATCATCATCATCATCATCACCATCTTCACATTTTTATTAATGATTTATTCAAAATAATACCTACTGTGATAAATTGATAATAAACTGTTAAAGAAAATTGTGTAATGTTGAAGATGTCTGCCTAATAGATTGAGTTAAGTTACCAGTCCTCAAGGCAGAGTTCTGTGCCGTCTACACAGTGACCTCTTGTGGGCATCAAAGGAACTGCAAAAAGTCCAATAACTTCCCCCAACCCAGATAAGTTCATAAAAGGGCAGAAATCGAATATCTCGGAATTCACATTCCAGACTTCATATTACTTAATGACAGGGAGGAAGTCTGAATTGCCTTGTTGAGGAGAGGCGGTTGTGGTGCTCTTATGAGTAGTGCTATCATGACGGCGTGGTGATGAAGGAGCTCTTCAGTGCAAGCAATGGTTGGAGAGCCCTCAGGACCGAGACCGCCCACCCTGAGTCCGTCTCCCAACAGTGTCTGCGAGGCCCGCAGAGCAGCTCTCATATCACACAACCGGCGTTTCGCACAAGGCAGGGTTCAGACACAAGTGAGGCTCGGCTCACCTCGTCCAATCAGTGACAGCGGAGGGGTTCATGGGAAGGTGAGGCGCTGCTCAACCTTGGCCAATCAGAGATGACATTGAATGTTTGCTCTCTCCCCGTCCTGTGGCTCTTGGGTTTGACCGAGGCTCCATGTCTGAGAAGAGACTGACTCAAGTGGAGCGCTGGCTAGACAGACACAAACACGAGCCTCTATTTCCCTGTCTGGTCTATTTGGGAAAAGCTGCTAATATTGTTTTTTTCTGTATATTGACTATGCGTGACAAGATTTATAACTTGCCCAAATGAGGTGCACAGGAACTCATATGCAATGACGCCATATTATCCCCTTTTGAAGAATCTTGATTTTGTTTTTAGGGTCTTTAATAGGATTTCATGTTTTTTCAAAAACACATTATTTTCACATTTGGCATTGTTGCAGCACCTTTCTCCCCAGTCTTAGAGTGTGTCTGAGAAATGTCATGCCCGTTTCAACACATTATCAACTCAACCCAATCAGGCCTCATCCCTTTATTTTGCATATGTCTTGGGCGGGACATATACAATTATTTAAACAAGGAATATTGTGATGTGCGCATTCACAAAAAAAAACAATACAATAATACAATCGAGGCATTTCATGGATTTCAGAGATGGTGATTACTGATAAAACTCCCTTTGATATGGACTTTGTGCTGTGTAACTGCAGACCTTTTTCATGCTCAAATAGCGACATTACACACTAAAGAAAGTTGAAATTGTAAAAAAGCATAATAGGTCCTCTTTAATGGCACGTACATCACTACTTCATAAATCTTAGGGTCCCACCCACAAGAAGTGACATTGCATACATAAACTATTGCCTCTATGAGATATATAGCGAACCCGAGTGCGAGTAATGAATCTTTTCTGGGGTCATCAGGTGTGGGGAATGCAAACACTGACTTCACATGCCGGCTCAGTGTATTCCTAACAGGATTACAAAAGAGATAGAAAACTGAGATTGAGAGAACAGTCTCACTGTACAGACAGGCTCAATTACAGCTGCCAGAGTACACTAAACATGACAGAAACAACCAAAACAAATAAACTCATAGACTTCTAAATCCTCTGCATTGTACATAAGGACTCATTAGGAAAGCCTACAGATAGAGATATAGAAATAAACCAGAGGCAGTACTGTAGGAACTTGCATGCATGCTAATGCAATGCAACAAAATGAAATAAAATAAGAATCTGTATGATCTACTATATTTTGCAATTTATATGTTGCCTATTGGACCATGCTAAACAGTCAGATCCCCCACTATAAATATATATACAGCTCTAGAAAAAATTAAGAGACCACTTAACATTGAGAAATCAATGTTAAGTGTTCTCTTCATTTTTTTCTAGAGCTGGATAAAAAGGTAAAACAATATAAAAAAAAATCATGTTTTGAATGAAGTATTTTGATTAGAGAAAGGAAATAAAAAAAAAATACATAGTAAAAAAAAGTAATAATAGTTAAAATGAAACCCTGGGAATATTTCCATAAATTGTTTAGAATGTTAGAAGATGGCAAAACGTCTAGTTGGGGAAAAAACTAACACAAAAACACCACCTTTGATAGTGGTAACTAAATAATATGTGTTCCATCATAGAGAAATTATATTTTATCCAATATATTAAGACATGACTGGTCCTTGAAAATGTACTGCATTGGAGGACTGACTCACATCACTCCATCTCTAAAGCCGGGTGCACAGGTCACTGTGATTTTGCCAAATAAGTAAGTAAACAGGCCCGGATTAACACAGTGCAGTGCAGTGTGCTAGGGTGACCACATTTGAAGTGCCCTCCCCCCTCCACCCTCCACCCTCCTCCCCCCTCTGCACACATAAGCCGCTTTGAACTTGGAAACAGCATTTTTGCACGGATTATTGTGCTTGTAATAACTCTTTTTATTATCAAACACATACTGCAATTTAGCCAGAGTGGAGACTGCAGTTGACAACAATCACAGATTGTGCTGAATCTGCTGTTAAGTTCACAGCTAGTTTATAATACCTCATATGCACCTTCTTTTTCTAATCCTTGGAAGCCAAAATCAAAATCGAAAATAAAATAAGATTAATATCACAGCCCTAAAGTGTAACCAGACCAAATTTTTATTTAGTTCCCGCGTGACAGAAATCTCTCTCTCTTCTGGATTGTGAATAGCAAAAATGCACCACAGACAAATGGTTTAATTTTATCTCATATAGAAATGGCTGGCAAAGATAGAATTTGCAAGATGACATCTATATAGCAATAATAAATAGTAAGTCTATTTTCTTAATTTCCCCAGTACCAACAGCAGAACCAATAGTGTCAGTTGGTCTTCATTATCTTAATCACTTGGTGCCCCCCTATTGGCTGGTGCCCCAGGGCACTCGCCCAATCCCGTCTATGGATAATCCGGCCCTGTAAGTAAATATGTTGATCCTGGAAAAACATTCCTGTCTGAAAATTCTGTCCTAACCCTATCCCTAAACCTAACCCTACCCATAACTTTTCTCTAAAATCAGAGAGAAATGGTAGGTGAAGCCAAAACAAGATGTTGATCCAGAAACATGTCGTACTTGGTGAAATCACGTTCACCGTAAGCCATGTCACACTGTAGGATCTCAGTTGTCATTAATGTCAGACTGTATGGCATGCAGTCAAGACGTGTTAAAAACGGCCACACAAGATGACTCATCAGAGTTTAACATCATCAATCCATGACGGTAAACTGCATTAAATGCGGGATTGAAACGGTGGCTAGCAAAGAAATCCATCTCTAGCGTTAATGTTGTCGCCGTGCTAAATGCGTCATCAGGTTCTGCACTCCTATTAGTTTCACAGCAGGGCTGTGGCCCAAAACTTCTGACACTGGAAGAATTAACATTTGATCGCAATGGCCATTAATCGGCTGTCGGCGAACATGTCAAACTAGCGATCAAAGACTACAGATTTTAGCCTAGGATCAGAGGAATCTTTTAGGATTCTCAAAAAATGGTCTCAGATGGCCAAATCGTGGCCAAAAATCATACAGTGTGAACCCGGCTTAAGCCTGTCCATTATCCAGACTCAGTGACTCAGGGCCTGAGCATAGGCAGAAGCACCGCAGCCCCGCTCGGCATCCGAGGAGAGCCAGTGAGAGCATAAAACCAAGATTTAGCCATGAAAAGAGCAAATAAATAGGTGCTTCAACTTGAAAAGCCTGTAACAAAGCCTTTTGAGGACCTCAGAGATGACATGAGAAAGAATGAGGAGAGAGAGAGGGGAAACAAGTGTTTTGTCTCTCAGCCCAGAGCTGGTGGAGGGGCAAAGCGCCACACAGGGCCGCTTCTGAGGGAAAGCTTTTTAATGAAGCCCAGGGGGAAAGAAAAGCTCATCAGACTGAGACACATCCTCTAAAATCTCTCTTTTTCTCACACACACATTTTATATCACATATATTCACATATACACACTGAAACGCTTCCTCTAGACTTTTGAGCAGGGCAGGATTTATACTCCTGCCGATATGCATTTCACCTGAGGCTACAATATCGAAGTATAGCCTATACTTTATTGTCTCCACCTACACAACCAGCTAACCAATGACCCCATAAGCCTGAAGGGTTTTACTATACACTGTAAATCACTAGTTGAAGCTCACCAGTGTCTCGTTGACCTCATATTCACCCTGGTGACATCCAAAAATGACCCCTTTACAAATCAATGACAATAACAGGGAAAAAGCCACGTTCATCATCAAAAACTCGATTTTTTTTAAAGGCATTTGCTTGTGCAAAACTTATGTTGTTATGATATCATGATATTTGTCAGGGCGTTGCAATGCAGATGCTAAGGTGTCCTGAAGTTGCTGCTTGGTGGTTGCTTACTAGTCTCAAGATATGGCTTGAGTACTTTCTTTAATGCATTTTTTAAATTTCATTTCATTTTATTGTCTATAAGACCTAATCCTAATAGCACACATGATATTTACAAGCAGAATGAGCAATAAGAAGAATTTGCAAAAAATTATTATAATAAGCAACACAAATTAATTATTTAAAAAAAAAATTGATATGATAAGAATGCCAAATGCATCAGGTTGCAGTTTAGCACAATAACTTGTTTGCCGGCATGCCCCTTGCATCCCGATGAATGCCAAATATAGGGTTTTACTGTTCGGTAAATGGTAGTAAATGGAAAATGGTTTGGGATTTCTGACCTCTGAATGTGTCAAACAGTGCCATTGCTACAGAGTTGGAAGATACTGGTTTAGTATCATTACTTTCCGTCATTATAGTATTAGCTCTATGAAATGCTCCTGTTGTTTGGGAGAAATACTTACTCGCCTCATAATAGAGAGGCTCACACACAAATAGTGGCCCAGTGTGGACACAGACCCAAGTGAAGTGCAGACAGGGACGATTGTCTCAAATAAAGGAAGCTAAAAGCAGCTCTGTCCCTGAAATGCTGACAGATGGACAGGAAATTTTTTAGCAGCATTTCGGTCCATCTCTGAATCTGACTTGTGTCTAGGATCGCATATTCTACTGTTCTGCAATGCTGACAGGAAGAAAGAAATAATGAGCAAATACAGAGAGAAAGAAGGCAATTTAAAATCACTTGCACCATGCATGGAAGTAGAGAGGTGTGGGCAAAAAAGGAGGAAGACTTGCCAATTACGTTGTGCTCAACCTCCTGCTCCTCCATTATGGAGCTCTTTCCTTTCACAGTGCTGTCTGGCTCTCAGCGTGGCCCCTCTGATTGTGTGAGGCGTCACTGTCTCACTGATCTCTCTCTGATAGAATGAGATCCTCATGCTGCATAACTCTACACCATGCCTACATATTGTAACATATTGAATATCTGAAATTAAAAGATGTAGAAGAGTCATACAATAAGGAAGAAACATTCCTTGCATATGCAGTGTGGTCAAACATGGATGGGGAACAGCTGTAGCTTTTGAAGTGAGGCTACATCAGAGTGAGAGACAGACAGATAGTATGTCTGTCAGACTCTATCAATCTGATTGATTGATTGTCAGACAGACAGACAGATGGATAGACGGATCGATGGGTCGATGAATAGATGGATAGACGGACAGACAGACAGACAGACAGATAGATAGATAGATAGATAAAAAGAAAGAACAGCCCACACCATAATCCCCCCTCCACCACTTGGCACAATGCAGTCCAGCAAGTACCGTTCTCCTGGCAACTGCCAAACCCAGACTCGTCCATCGGATTGCCAGTCAGATAAGGGTGATTGGTCACTCCAGAGAACACGTCTCCACTGCTCTAGAGTCCAGTGATGGTATGCTTTAGACCACTGCATCCGACGCTTTGCATTGCACTTGGTGATGTAAGGCTTGGATGCAGCTGTTTGGCCATGGAAACCCATTCCATTAAGCTCACTACACACTGTTCTTGAGCTAATCTGAAGGCCGCATTAAGTTTGGAGGTCTGTAGCTATTAACTCTGTAAAAAATTGGCGACTTCTGCACACTGTGCGCCTCAGCATGCGCTGACCCCACTCTGTGATTTTATGTGGCTTGTTGTTCCCAATTGCTTCCACGTTGTTATAATACCACTAACAGTTGACGGTAGAATATTTAGTAGTGAGTAAATTTCAAACAGACAGACAGAAAACACTTGCAGTTTGATAAAAAAAAAAAATAATAATAATAATTCATCACAACAGTGTGAAAATGACAGTCACACTGCACACTAAAAACATGATTAAAACATTTTCATGTTACTTTCAGATAAGAAACACTGAAATAGGCAATTAGCTTTTTACACTAAAATCACTGATTGTGTGTGACAGTTGAACTGAGACTATACAGGTGCTGTTCATATAATTAGAATATCTTCAAAAAGTTGATTTATTTCACTAATTCCATTCAAAAAGTGAAACTTGTATATTATATTCATTCATTACAAACAGACTGTTATATTTCAAATGTTTATTTCTTTTAATTTTAATGATTATAACTGACAACTAAGGAAAATCCCAAATTCAGTATCTCAGAAAATTTGAATATTGTGAAAAGGTTCAATATTGAAGACACCTGGTGCCACACTCTAATCAGCTAATTAACTCAAAACACCTGCAAAGGCCTTTAAATGGTCTCTCAGTCTAGTTCAGTAGGCTACACAATCATGGGGAAGACTGCTGACTTGACAGTTGTCCAAAAGACGACCATTGACACCTTGCACAAGGAGGGCAAGACACAAAAGGTCATTGCAAAAGAGGCTGGCTGTTTACAGAGGTCTGTGTCCAAGCACATTAATAGAGGGGTGAAGGGAAGGAAAAGATGTGATAGAAAAAAGTGTACAAGCAATAGGGATAACCGCACCCAGGAGAGGATTGTGAAACAAAACTCATTCAAAAATGTGGGGGAGATTCACAAAGAGTGGACTGCAGCTGGAGTCAGTGCTTCAAGAACCACTACGCACAGACGTATGCAAGACATGGGTTTCAGCTGTCGCATTCTTTAACACTCAAGCCACTCTTTAACAACAGACAGCATCAGAAGCGTCTCGCCTGGGCTAAAGACAAAAAGGACTGGACTGCTGCTGAGTGGTCCAAAGTTATGTTCTCTGATGAAAGTAAATTTTGTATTTCCTTTGGAAATCAGGGTCCCAGAGTCTGGAGGAAGAGAGGAGAGGCACACAATCCACGTTGCTTGAGGTCCAGTGTAAAGTCAGTGAGGGTTTGGGGTGCCATGTCATCTGCTGGTGTTGGTCCACTGTGTTTTCTGAGGTCCAAGGTCAACGCAGCCGTATACCAGGAAGTTTTAGAGCACTTCATGCTTCCTGCTGCTGACCAACTTTATGGAGATGCAGATTTCATTTTCTTGCAGATTTCACCTGCACACAGTGCCAAAGCAACCAGTACCTGGTTTAAGGACTTTTCTGAAATACTGAATTGTTGTCAGTTATAATCATCAAAATTAAAAGAAATAAACATTTGAAATATATCAGTCTGTGTGTAATGAATGAATATAATATACAAGTTTCACTTTTTGAATGGAATTAGTGAAATAAATCAACTTTTTGATGATATTCTAATTATATGACCAGCACCTGTATATGCTGCATGCTGCCCCTTATTTCAGCTCCGTTTCAGTCATCTCATGCTACATTGACGTGAGTCTAAACAAAGACGCATTGCAACATTAGATCACAGGCTAAAAGAAAACATCCCTCAAATGAGATTTAAAATTGACCCTAGGGACAGTACACTCAACTGGCTTTTTTAAATTCATTAGAATGTCTGCTGATTCTGACTTCACACGGCACACCATTTATTCAAGATGTAAATCTAAGCAAAATGTTTTGAAAATGGCTAAGTATGCATTATACATGTTAATTTCTAAAATTATACACAAAATAAAAGTAAACGAACTGTCAAGATACAGTGACATATCACATTTCACAGCTCTCTTGTCTCTCGTGTTGTGTTTTCAGTGTGCTGCATTGGAAATCCAGCAATGTTCCAGTCATTCTCTGGTGTTCAAGTGGCCCCTGCGACTAATGTAGCAAGCCAGCAGAACCAGTGGGCCCCGGGGCCGTCATTCTCCTCCTTTCCCTACTCCTACCACACCAACCTGAACCCGGGCCCCTACCACAGCAATCAGGCCTCAACCTGTCCTTGGACTCGATGGAAGGTATGCAAAATGTCTGCTTCATGGCATTTAACTGTGAAAAACAGAATATTACATTGCACTGAATGAAATCGAATGCAATGCAGCGTGTTTTACTTTTTGTGATGACAAGTATGTCTTCATGGAAAATTTATCATAACTGATATTATTAAATAAGTGGAACTGTGAGTTAAATGCATTCACAACATTTATAGCAGGGGTCTCCAAGCTTGGTCCTGGAGGGCCACTGCCTACAGAGTTTAACTCCAACCCCAAATAAACACACCTGAACAAGCTAATCAGTGTCTTACAAGGCCCTAGTTAGACACTGATTAGCTGGTTCAGGTGTGTTTAATTGGGGTTGGAGCTAAAATCTGCAGGACTGAGTTTGGAGACCCCTAATTTATAGGATAAATTCTGATTTTGTGTCGACTAAGTCACTCTATTTTAGTGACTTGCAGTCATAAGCACACTCACAAGAGTGCTGGCAGTATCATTAGAGCTAGTCTTAATTTAGTTACATGCATCATAACACAAATTAAAACGAACCCTTGGTGTGGAGGTCACATTCAATGTGCTTCAGAAAGTAAAACAAAATAAAATAATGCAGTTTAAAGTCTGTATAAAAAATTCTTAGGTAACAGGAAAAATAATTACTAAGATTTTATTAGGCACACTTGCTACATGAAAATGTATTAGTTAATATCTGTGTGAATTGCATTGTACAAAATCAGAGGCTTTTTTCTCGTTTTTGCCGCATTGATACTTAACCTCATAATGTGATTATAGATGCATGCCTATGTCCGCACATTTGAGCCAGAAACCACCCAAACAGCCCTTTGTGTCCCAGGACTCATTTGTCTGGAATTCCTATGCTGTGGATTTGCTGGTGGTTTTTCTTTCGGAGCGTAATTCCACACTATGTGCTGACAGAACACAAGATCTGTAATCACAATAGTCACATTCGACAAGTGTTTATTTTGACTGTAAAAAGTATAAGGTCCTGAACCTAGGTGTGAGCTCCTTTATATGATTCATCCCTTCTTTTTCATTCTTAGGCATTTTCTTAATCCTTTGCAAAAAAACAGTTTCTTGCTCAGAGGTGCTTTTGAATAGCTTAGGAGAGAAATATAATGGCTAAATATAAATATATGCTATATAAGAAAGCAAAATACAGATAAATATTTAAGCTCATATTGAAATATCTAACATTCTCAAATCTAGGCACAGTTTGAGTAAATGTTATATTGTTGAATCAACAATTAAATACACAATAAATAATAAATACACACACACACACACATGTATGTGTGATTAATCGGGATTGATCGCACTTATCGTAAAATTAAGCACACGGCATTTCTCATTAAACACATTAATTTTGTCATCGTTTGCTATATCCAGAAAAGTAAACAATCAGAAAACGCGATGAGTGATCTAGAGCGCGCACATACACGGTTTGTTCTTTGTACATCAATATAACAGACTCTCACGAGCTTACTGTATGTCACCAAAATTGCACTCTTCAGAAACAATCGCAGAATACAGAGCGCATGTTTTAAAGCAAAGCGCCCACTGGAATGAATAATTCACCAAAAACACAATGTGAGTATCTCTCTGATATGTCTGATGTAATCAGCCTGGCCTTCTTCACATCAGCACTATTTTGGACTGTTTGAATGAATTCAATTACTGGATCACTGAAAACTTTTATGGCTTAAAATGGCCTGATCACAAACAGAGAAGCAGAATTGGGTTAAAGAGTTAGAATGGAAATTTCTTCCTACCAGGGTTACAAGTGCTTGTAGATGCTCAGTGTGATTGTGATAAACTCCTGACTTCTAAGATCATATAACTGCTTCACGTACTTCTGTCATTTATTTGCGTTAATTGCATTAAATAATTTTTACGCGTTAAGGAATTTAAATTAATCACATGCGTTAACAGACCTAATACATTTTATATATATATATATATATATATATATATATATACCAATCAGGCATAACATTATGACAGGTGAAGTGCACAACACTGATTATCTCTTCATCATGGCACCTGTTAGTGGGTGGGATATATTAGGCAAGAAACATTTTGTCCTCAAAGTTGATGTATTAGAAGCAGGGAAAATGGGCAAGCGTAAGGATTTGAGCGAGTTTGATAAGGGCTAAATTGTGATGGCTAGACTACTGTGTCAGAGCATCTCCAAAACTGCAGCTCTTGTGGGGTGTTATTTGACACATACCACCTACCTAAGCATTGTTGCAGACCATGTACACCCTTTCATGGAAATGGTATTCTCTGGTGGCTGTGGCCTCTTTCAGCAGGATAATGCACTCTGCCACAAAGCAAAAATGGTTCAGGAATGGAACCGCCGGCGGGGAACCGCCAACAGGGTCATGGGCGGCCAAGGCTCATTGATGCACGTGGGGAGCGAAAGCTGGCCCGTGTGGTGCAATCGAACAAACGAGCTACTGTAGCTCAAATTGCCCAAGAATTTGATTTTTAGACAGAGAAGCAAAGCAAAAGTCAGTTTTAGGGTGTGTGAAAGGGAATAGAAGAGGCTAGAGCACATCAAAGCTGCCTTGTATTTGCTCTGGTCCACAAGAGGCCTTTCATTTGTTAAAGTGTGCGTGCGCCTGTGTTTTGGTGTGGATCTGTGTATTTCAAACACTGCAGGACTACCTGTGTTTGGAGGAAAGAGGCTGGTCTCTTAGAAGCCTGCTGTCCCTTGAGGCTACGGCAGACATACACACACACTTTTACTCAAGAAGACACAGATCTAAAACTGTGCATCTATAGCCCCCCCTCCTATGAGGTTTATCTTGAGTGTATCAGAGACAGGTCGGTTAGGGCCAAGGGGTTATGGGAAGACGTATTATGGGAGACGGAGTTGGGGGGGTGGGGGTGTGCTGTTTGGTTCCCTACTGACGAAATGGACCAAAGCAGACTGTGAGGGAGACCACCCACCCCGTCTGGCTCAGACCCAAACTCAGTGTGACATCCTGCAGCCCTCTGGACTGGCAGGAGGGAGGGCAGGTCAAGAGATCTCAAATGGGGACAGACAGTTGTAGCGTACACTGGCGTGGGTGTTCATAATAATCCATACCTTGGAAAGGCACAATTAAAATGCTCTTGATGGAGTGAATTACTGGAAAGTATGCTAAATACAGTATTGAATGCTAATAGAATTGTGAAAGCGTTACATACACAATCTTACTCTGAGGATACTGAACATGTATGGCCCTGAAAATGGCTTAAACTCTTGATTTTTGTCTTTGATTGTGGAAATATCATAAATGGTTTAAGGTTGACATGAAACACAAATTCACCCCATTTTCTAAATGCATGTTATTGATATTATTATTACTTTTTTTGTTGAAAACAGTGTTGTGTAAATGCCCCCCTAAAATAACATATACTGGTCATTTCGCTCGGATGTACTATACGCAAGAAAAAAAGAATTTGGAGGCCATGCCAACAACCTCAGACTCGTTGTTGTGCTCCTCAAACCATTCCTGAACCATTTTTGCTTTGTGGCAGAGTGCATTATCCTGCTGAAAGAGGCCACAGCCACCAGAGAATACCATTTCCATGAAAGGGTGTACATGGTCTGCAACAATGCTTAGGTAGGTGGTATGTGTCAAAGAACACCCCACAAGAGCTGCAGTTTTGGAGATGCTCTGACACAGTAGTCTAGCCATCACAATTTGGTCCATGTCAAACTCGCTCAAATCCTTACGCTTGCCCATTTTTCCTGCTTCTAACACATCAACTTTGAGGGCAAAATGTTCACTTGCTGCCTAATATATCCCACCCACTAACAGGTTCCATGATGAAGAGATAATCAGTGTTATTTACTTCACCTGTCAGTGGTCATAATGTTATGCCTAATTAATGTATTTGTATATATTTGCATTTTTGCATGATCGATATTTATTATAATAAAACTGGTAGTTATGCACTCACTGACAGTATGAATTCTATTTTGCATTGAACAAGCATTGCTAAAGTAGGCTAGGTGGAGCGCGGATCTAGAGAAACATGATGGCATTTATAAACACATCACAAAAATTATCTCTGATGAACTCAATCAACCAGGACAAAAAGAGATGGCTAAAAAGAGTAAAAGATGGGTGGAAGGATGGAAAGATGGAAATAAAAGTGAGGGAGGAAGGATGGAGAAGATGAACATCAAAATTCACTTGCACCCAATCATTGTGAATCAGCAGTGAGAGGAAGCCATATTAGCAACATTGATTATGACAAACGGCCTGTCATTAATTGCAACATAAGATGGGGTTTTTCCAGGACAGTAGAGTGACTCAGTCTGTCATTGTCACTGTTCTTCCTTTCTATGAAACGACTGACTCTGATCAGAAATACTCTTAAGAACAACATTTCCAGGGACTTTTACAGCCCTGCTGTTTGGTGATGTTGCTTAGTCCTTCCGTCTCTCTTTGATCCGCCAGGGTCGTTCCCTGGTAATAGGATTAAACCAGCAGCCTTTTAAATTGTATTTATTGCGTGTAAAAACCCAATGTGGGATGGAAACATGGAAACCAGTTTATCTGTCTGAAAGAAGGAATTCAAAATGTCAAAAGAATCTGTAGCATCTGTTATTATTATTTCAGTTATGACAATTCGGGATAGTTTATAAAACATTTTATTAATGTAAATGGAATGTACATAGGTTTGGTCTTGGTGGACTAGATCTGGTACACTGCTGCTGCAGAGCAAGTACAGCTAAATGCTCAGAACATAAAATGAAGGGAAATGCTGCTAGAGAGAGGGAGACACCCATAGCATATCTAGGCAGGCCTAGAATAAGAATTTGCATAACGCGCAGAATTCGTGTATTCGTTTGGATGCGTCGTGGTTATAAAGGGAAGTAGTAATGGATATGTGAAATCGATTGGCTGTGCAAGTTACATTTAAACATTTAAATGAAAATTTAAACAATTTTAATCAGAACTTGAGAGAAGAGTTTCATGGCTGAACTATTCAAATTATATTATATTATATCAGAAAACAATAAAGAAAATGTTAGAATACATAATATTAAATATATGGATTACCCTCCTTGTCCAAATGCTCCAGACATCCCTTCATCTTTTTCAAGAAAAGGAATTCAAAAGGCAAAATAATCGGTTTATATTATAGAAAATAAAAGAATACATCATATTTAATATATAATGACTATATAATCAGTACCGGTCAAAAGTTTGGAAACATTAATGTTTTTTAAAATAGTCTCTTAATCTCACCATTTATTTGCATTTATTTGATCAAATATACAGTAAAAAAAGTAATACTGTAAAATAATATTACAATTTAAAAGAACTGGTTTCTGTTGTAATATATTTTAAAATGTAATTTATTCTTGTGATCAAAGCTGAATTTCCAGCATCATTACTCCAGTCTTCAGTGTCACATGATCCTTCAGAATTATTATAATATGATGATTTGCTGCTCAAGATACATTTCTTCTTATTATTAATTTTAAACAGTTGTGCTGCTTAATATTTTTGTGGAAACTGTTTTTTTTTTAAGATTCTGTGATAAATAGAAAGTTCAAAAGAACAGCATTTATTATAAATATAATGTTTTTGTAATATTTCATAATAAATTCATAATTAATTTCATAAATGTCTTTGCTGACCTTATCAATATAATGTGACTTTGCTAAATAAAAGTATTAATTTCTTTTTTCTTTCTTTTATTATAATTTTTTTTTACTTACCCCAAACTTTTGAATAGTAGTGTATCATGATTTCCAAAAAACAAACAAACAAAAAAACAGCTAAAACTGTTTTCAACATTGATTAGAAGAAATTATATTAGAATAATTTCTGAAAGATCATGACTGGAGTAATGATGCTGAAAATTCAGCATTGCCATCACAGGAATAAATTACATTTTAAAATTTTAATTGTAATAATATTTCACAGTATTACTATTTTTACTGTATTTTGGACCCCATAAATGCAGCCTTAGTAAAATTAAGGGCCGGATTTACTAAACTGGGCAAATTAGCGTGAGAGCGCAACTCCATAAAAGCGCAGATGGGAGTGGAAAAATCTACTGACGACGCGCAAATTAAAGAACACCAATGCAGCTGGATCATTTCCATAATGACCAGAGCAATCTACCAGTTAGCATCTGGTTTAAGACGAGCTTTTTTTGGGCGGTAAATAATGGCGCAAACACCAGTAAATTGATGAGCGCAAACATTAGTAAATCACCTTGCATGATTCATTTAAATACTCTCCTCCCATAAATTTTGCGTCTGAAAGGGAAACTGCATATGCAAATGCATATGCAACAATAAGGTCACCCACAAAAATAACTGTGCCCACGCCTTTTCAGCGCTAATTTTTCACTGCATGTCTTTAGTAAATCCTGAAAGTAGTTTTTAAGAGAGGGTTTGCGCTGGAGGAAATCCAAACTTTTGTCTGGTAGTGTATAATCAATTGAAAATGTAAATCTTATAAATTGCATGATTTTCTGATGATAAACACGTGCTTTGGCGCACAACATAAAATGTCTGAATACCAGATGTGCTGAATAGGCCTGAAACAAGTGAACAGTCATTTCATCACAAGCTTCATTCTTGCCTCAACAAAAATGGCAACTGAAGTCCTGGCATGTGCAATCCCCATTAACAAGCCAGCATACTCTCCTTTATAAGATTAATGCAGTACATGTAGCAGGTGTCTGCCAAAATTCTTGTCTTATTTAAACCACCCGGCCCATACCAGCCCTGTAATCCTATTAGGCCTAATTGAGTGAAGTCGGCAGTCTTTTTCAGTTAAACCATGTTCAGCCACTAATAGGATTCAAAGGAAAAAGGTTCAATGCATGGAATATATGCCAGTGTGGGCTTTTAGCCTTGAGCGGGGCAGAGCGTTGTGCCCCGGGGCACCTGTGAGGCCTGATCTGGCCAGAGGGCTAGACAGTGGACTTAAGGAAGGAGGGGTCTATTTAGGTGTACAGGGATTATTACAAGCAGTAAAGGTTTTACTTTTTCTTTTTAATAAAATCTGACAGTATAATAAAACTTCAGAATGTGTACATCCGCACTGCTGGTTGTGCTTGAGCTTGAAAGTGAGCAGATCACATTTCAAACTCTCCTGTACTGTGCTACAGAAAGAAAGAAAAAAATGTAATAAAGATTATTTGAATTACAACAAATATGACGTATAAATAACTTAAACCTGGTTCAGATTACAGTAATGATATTCTGGCATTATAATAATGGCAATATGGGAGGACATGCACTAAATTTTCATGAAAATATTCCCCTAGTCAGAAAAATCTTACACTGATTTTAGAAACGGGCTTCAAACTTTCTAACAAACAAACACAAATATATTATATTTATATATTTTATTACATTTATAGGAGCTTTTTTTACAGGAGAAGAAAAAAATACATTTTGTGCACTTGAGTTCAGTTTAAAAAATCGTTATATATTTTAAATTAGCTTTTGTTAATTTTGTTTATAACAATATTAAATAAATATGATAATTCTTAACTCTTATAATGTTATTAAAGTACAAACATGAACCTGATGATTAATTTATGGAAGGTGATTATAAAACAGTGTCACAGTTGTCTGTATGAGACAGATCTTGCATGTGACTTTCCACTACATAGAATGACTTTGATCGTACTGATTAAACGGTAAAAGGCAGGAGGACTAGGCGACTCTTGTCATCAAAGATATTATCTGCCTGTCCCAACTGGTCTCTGACCTCTGGTCTCTGACCAGTGTGAGTCCATTTCTGTGTTTGATGGGACATGAGACATGTATCAAACAGGGCCACTGTGGCCCTTAATGTGGTGTATCACCAGGGGCCCTCACAAAACCCTCAGGCCAACATCTCAGAATCGCGGCTCAGCCTCTGATTAGTTGTTGGTGTCTTTTGGACAAAATGACTGAAAAGGACACAGGAGTTCCTCTCCAGTCAGGGTGCACGAGTCCCTAGACTAAACTGAAATTAAATGAAAAATAAAATAAAAATAATAAAAATAAATGAAAACCATGAAGTGGTGAAAAATTTGTCATTTTCCATTCACATACCAATTTCAGATAGTTTTACATTTTGATACAGTTTATCTATAAAGCAGGAAAGTGGCATGTATTATCCATTAGGGCAGTCAATGCTTCCTGTACGTAAATTTAGCAGATAAATGTCAATCAAGATCAGAGGAAAACGTCATTAGCATTTCCTAATCTCATTCAGATTACTCTATTCGTCCCACTGTGGAAAGTTAAGCTCTAGAATAATATTTCTTTTGTTTCTTAAATCCTTGTGGAATCCTCTGTGATGTCAATTAGTGGGTTTCCAAACAGGTTCTAGTCCCCAACAGGCTTTTTATTTTAGTAAATACATCCCCCAAACAAGGTAATTGCCACACTTTATCTTGCAATTCTTTTGGGAGTTATTTTTAGATATGGACTTTATAACTCGCAACTGCAAGTTTATATCTCACAATTGTGAGAAGAAAAAAAGAGTCAGAATTGCAAGATGTAAACTCTAAATTGTGAGGAATTTAGAGGAAGTCAGAATTGTGAGATAAAAAGTCGCAATTATCTTTTATATTGTTTTTTTTTTCCTGTGATGGAAACAAGCTTCCATAAAAAGATCATATGCAAGATGAGAGAAACTAGGATGTGTTGATCAGCATGGAAGATGCCGTACATGTAAACCAAAACACTAAGCAGGAACTGAAAGCGAGTGATGAAAGGCGACTTTAACAACAATAATAAGGGTGAATGCATTGCATTCTAATAAGTGTGATTTTATCTTTTATTTTATAAATTAATATGCAGCTCTTTTATTGTGCTTTCTTGTAGGGATGTTTTATCCCTGAGATAACATAGTCCTGGGTTATCTCGTTCCATGTGTCACTGCATTTCCCGGGCAACCCCCCATTTACTTTCCTTGCTAATCACCATTCAAAATTACAATTACTGGTTGCTGGATGAAAGTAGCCTTAACCCAGAGTTAAAAAGCATGCTAACCCAGGGTCAAGCATAGTGTGAAAAGCCGTTTATTGTCATTGGCCAACGATTTGCATGTTTGGACCGCAAAACAGATATTAAAAATGAAACTTTTCCACAAAGTGGAAGTATATACTTATGCTCAAATTATTCTAATGCCCTTTATGAGAAAAGGTGTGAGAATATCTAATCCTACTGTTACTTAGAAATTCGTCTTTTGTGAATTTCTATGTGGCGATGCCAGGGCTCCCTTGCAAACCTGGAGATATTGCGGATATTTAAAATGTAGATTTCCAGGCCTGAAATTGTCTTGAAAGTTTGAATTAATAAACATTTCCTCATGGGGACCTTAATTTAGGTCCCCACGGTGACTCGAGTCCTAATGAGTTAGTGTGCATTCAGGTTGAAGTCCCCACCGGGATAGAAAAACATGAACAAACACACACACACAGAAATAAATAAATCCCCAAACATTTTCTTGCCCAGTTCTGGACAGTATGTAAAATAAAGCTCTCCACGTGTCACCAACACTTAACTATTAGTTACTCTAGCTGACCTAACAATCTCCCAACCAGTCCAAGACCCCCCAATAACTCTTAAGATTTTAAGATGATGAAGGGACAGAAAGAGAGGTTGAACAAGAAAAAAAAATAATAATAATATCTAAGAATTGGATTAATTGGCATAATGCAGGGTGTCTGAGCACAGCTAGAGAGAGTGTCAGCTTTTGGAGAATCACTGCCATTCTCGAAGCTGAACCGTCTGCACAATTAGCCAGTCGAACTTTGACCCCAAGCAAAATAATTAATGAAAAACAGAGGATGAAGACAAAATGTGTAGATCCATTTGAGTGAGGGAGGGAGAATAATACATCAAAGTGCATAAGTAATTGGCCCTGTGGCTTTCATTCCTTGCCCCATTTCTTTCAATTCATTGACTCAAAATAATGGGTTCAGGTTCATTATCAACAGGTCGTAAGCTTAGGAATGCTAAACGGACTTGTGGTGTGTGTGTGTCGATGGCTTAGAGGGACCCGTAGATGAGTCTACACAAGTAAATGCATGATATTGTTGTGCCATAGAGAGCGAAAGTTTGGATTTTGAGAGCGATACCACCCATAAAATCAAAATGCTGGAATATAACTGGTATGGTCAGGTAAGTCAATTGAGCATTTAATGTTTTGTATACTAGATCATGAAATAGTTCATCTGTAGTGTGATTGCGCTATTGTTTATTTGCTGGTTTATCCTGCCATATAAAGTTTATTATTTTGGAGGAAGTGAAATATATGCAAACTGCAAACTTTAAATGCTTTAAAGTCTGTCCTATTGCATTAAATGAATCTGTAATGAAAAAAATCACATTACAAACTAGGTGTATAATGAAAAACATATTTAATGTGTCAATGTTATGCTACATTTGACAAAGTAAATTCAATCTGGCTAATTTAATTCACATAATTGTATCATTGGTGTTGCGTGTGTTATAGTGACGGGCCATTTTACGCTTCATATTTTCAGTTAACAGTCTTCTAAAGAATCTTAGATTGGACACCAGCCATAAGATCACAGTCCTGATATGGAAATTAATCTAATTTCTATAAAACATTTAGAAAAGAAATTCAAATTTGGCTACTTAGGTAATAGGATTTTATATATTGATCATATAAATAAACAAAAGACAAATACTTCAACTAATCTCCATTCATCTATAATCTATATTTCTTATAATGACATGCAATATGTCCAAACATGCATCTATAAAATTCATAAATGTCCACAAAAAACCCACTGCTATCGCTTTATCTTTTCATTCATCTTAAATGAATGAAAAGGTTCTGTCAACATCAGATTGGAACAGTAAAACATTTGAGCAGAGAACTTTTTCTAGATCGCATGCTGTAGATCCCTTGTTAAGGTGCGTGTTTGTGTGTAAAAAAAGCATGTGCGTTTACAATGGTGCTTTCATCGTCTTTGTTGTGGCACAGAATGTCACGACTCTGCGTATCACATGCAATTGGCTCTGCTCACACACATGTGGACGACTCAGTTGCCACTATCTACATGTTCAAGTTACCACAGCACGTGATGAGGTAAAATTCCCTAAAACAGTTCATTACAATCCTAACATGCTCAGACGGATGCCCTCCACCCCACTCCCCTCTCTGAAGCAGCTGCTCATATCCCCCAGCGCAGTTCGGACTGCTATAGGACTGACTTTGGTGGTTTTCCCGTATCTGGGTGTGCCATATCAGGCACTTAATAACCTAATAGGTCTTAAAGTCAGGCTTTTGGTTTGAGCAGCACCCTGCAGTGATGAAAAGAGAAGCATCGTCTCACGTTAACGTCACACACATACTCAGCTGAGGGAAACAAAATGAGAGAAAAAAAGTGAAAGCTCCTCAAGAATGTGGGATTCCTTTCAACGGGTGTGTTATTGTTCGTCATTGTGGTGGCATGGTTAGAAAGTTACATTTTCACCATTTGGCAGCCATTAATGCCATTACGTTGGTTTACAGGAATTCAAAAGACTTGACAACTTCAAAAAGGGAAAAAGAAATTAGGAACTGTTCTTCAGCTCAAATGACTCAGCGTTTATAAATCATGATTGATATTAGTATTGTCATCATATATGAATGTCATTGGTTGAAAACTGAAGAAATATGTACTTTCCCCAAAAAGTAATTAAACACTTAAAATATTGGTAAGACTTTACAATAAGGTTTCATATGTTAACATAAGTTAACTACGTTAGTTATCACAAACTAACTATGAACAATACTAAGTAACTTTGCAACATTTTGAGATATAAAACTGATTTTAGACGTTAGACATTGTTCTTGGTGAGTGAGATCCTTATCCAGTAATTATAAAATAGAAAACAGGAAGTTATGGATCAGTTGGTATATTATTATTATTATTATTATTTATTTAGTTGTTTTTGTTGTAAATAAACATCTCAAGAATTTTAGGCCAGAGTATGATATCAGTGTCCCCTGTCTTCAATATTCAATTAAATATTGTGAATATACGTAATTGACTAGTAAATTAAAAATATTCCTACAAAATATGATATATTCATATGAAAGTCGTAATCTCAATACCGAGAAATTAAGTTACAATTATGAGAAATAATAACACAATTGTGAGATATAAAGCCACAAATTACGTAAAATAAAAGGTATAACAGCTTTTCTTGCCTTATGATCAGTTTTTTCTCCTCCATTTCCCTCAAATAAGCAAGGAGTAAGCACCTTTGGCGATAGAAATGATTGTAAATGAGCATAAGCCCCGTACGGTCCGCCATGCTTTGTTTACATCTAGCTACCGCTCAGGCAGTTTGCCGTGACTTTGCCTGGAATGCTACAAAGTCGCGAGTCGTGGTTTGAAGTCGTAACTTACGGGCTCAAAAACCTGCCTGGAACGCAGCATAACAACTTCCCTTACTGGTAAATTGCCCTAACCAATTTACCGGTATTTTTTAAATAAAAAGGTCCTATTCACACATGATCTCTTTTACCAGCAATTTACCAGTAAAGACTGTATGTGTGAAAGGGGCTATTGAAGTGCCCCTATTATGTTTTTTTGGAAGTCTCCTACAATAGATTTACATGCATCAAAGGTTAAAAAAAGACACACACACTTTAATTTTCTCATAGTCAATGTACATTGCAGCATCATCTATTTTCTGAAAGAGTCCGAAAATGGTTAGTTTGAAGATTCAGTCTCTAAACCCCTCCTTTCCAAGAGCCTACTCTGCTCTGATTGGCCAGTCTGTTGTGATTAGTCATAACAGTTATATTAAATAAAGTATTTATCTATTGTCGATGATGGAAAATTAGAACCGCTTTCTATCTGTACCGTTTTGACTTCTTTGCTCGCTGTTTTGCTATTATTCTTGTGCACTGACGAAAAAGTAGAATAGGGACACTAAGAGCCCTATCATACACCCGGTGCAATGCAACGGCATTGCTTAAATAGCAAATGCACTCGCGGCCATTTGTTCGCCCATGGCCATGCTGGTCTGAAAACTAGGTGTTTTCAGGCGCATTGTTGGTGTGTTGCTATTTTGAGGCAACTGAAAACGACGCCATTGACAAAAACCTGCAGTATTTTTTGTGTTATTTAAGAGACTAGGTACAACCCTTTTTGGACCATGCGTCGACCGTTTTTTCCATCATTAAACTAGCAAAAGTGGATTCGGACACACCTAAGTGTACCTGCGCCGTGTGCTTCAGACCATGCGACACCACAGAACTAGCGCTGATAAAAGCCGATTGTGTTGTCGCATCGCCTGCAAAAAAGATGCACTTGAACACACAGAGAGAACTACAGCTGACTGTGAACTAGCATGCGCGTTCTGCACTTGCGTGTACATAAGACTACGGTTTATTTCTGCAGATATATTCTACAATATTCGTCATTCAAAAAGGAAAACCAACGCTGCAGGCTGCGGATACACAAACTGTAAACAAAGCAGCACGACGTGCTTACCGTTTTTAATACATCAATCCTGCTGATCACTTTCTTTATTCCACTCCGTTCATGTTCATATTAAAATATTTGATGGAAAATTAGAACAGCTTTCTATCTGTACCGTTTTGACTTCTTTGCTCGCTGTTTTGCTATTATTCTTGACTCGTTCACTAAGCTGAACAGCCAATCGGAGTTCTCTCTCTTACCGACGGCCCAACGGCGATTCTATATGTTGAATCAGGCCAAAAAACCCAGAAGGCATCCGACTAGAGCCAACAGTGCGGAAAACACCGGAAAAACTCGGGTCATAATTCACTAGAAAAAAAGTCAATTTTTTTATGTTAAAGCAGAAATTGAATTTTATAGATGTATATGAATTTATTATTATTACATAATGCAATGACATTTAGACATTTTTGGTGGCCACTGTAGATTATGCACCTGTTGTCTATGTAGTAATGAACCTCTCTCGCGGTGTCAGCCATGTTGTACGTGACCAATTTCCCCACATGCCCCAAAAATACCTCATCTGATTTGCCACAAATCAGAGGTGAGAGTAGAATGGATCCGTCCAGAAGATCAGCCTCTGTTTCAGCCAGACGGACAAGGCCTTTCATTCAATCCTGAATATGAGAGGCCACCACACTGGTCACTTTGTACTAGCGTCTGTTCTTCTACTTCATGATCAAATTCAACTCAGGCTGTGCTGATTAATCAATTTGGGCCGGGGAGAGTGTGGAAGTTCGGTCTGTGGAAGGAAATTACAATGATCCAATTTAAATCACAAAATCAATGTATTAATCTTTAAAGAAATGTCTGGATATTACAATTCATTTGATTAAGTAATGGAGAAGAGGTCTGAAATATGAAAAGTTCACCCCCTCTTTCATAGCATTATTGATGAGCTGATATTTATAGGGTTTGTGAATAAATCTGTTTTGAGAAGCTAAGAAATGTGGTAACATGCATTTCACTGTATATAACGGAGTTTGAGAAAAGTTCAATGACGTCTTGAGGAGAAATGAGACTGAGTGAAACACAAAAAATGTATGCTAAAACATTGAGTATAGAACTTTATATAAATGATCTTTGTGTGTGAATTAGCATAAGATTTATGTGTCTCACAGTGTCAGTGTAATGACTGAAGGCTTTTACACTGTATTTGAGACGACCATGACTGCTTTAACGTGTCATGCATGTTACGGCACAATCAGACACACTTGTGCCTCTGTGTATGTCCACACATGCACATGGACGCTGTGTAGATTCTCCACAGTCCCAACACACACACACACACACACACACACACACACACACACACACACACACACACACACACACACACACATACACACATATAAATGACACTGACTTGAAGAGAAAGTGGACACAAAAGTTTCTTTGTCATCCTTCAAACTGCGTATTATTAGTTCGGGTAAGGTCAAAGTTGATCTAATTTTCTGCTTAGTCTTCATTAAACAGCTATTGCATTATTTCATTTTACACAATTAGATTTAGTCCGTAATGAATATATCTTGAGCTAAAGCTTTTGAACAGGGCTTTGCAAATTTAGCCCACAAATGCACTTTATGTGCACTTGGAAGGGGGAAAAAAAGGTTGTAAAGTTAAATATATTTTACTCTGGACCATAGGCCATACGATCACTCATATTATAAACTCAAATTTCAGGATAAGGGCAGCAATTGGGCGGATATCTGGAGCGACAACCCATTCAACTTTTGATACTGCTTTAAACTACTCGCACTCATAAATAAGAGTACAGACACTTTATGTACATTCTTCCAATCAGATAAGACAAGAGTCTGTGTTTAAAGGCCAAATTGAATCCCCTGCTTCAATCTTTCATGACATTTGAAGTAAAATGGATTGATGTTGTTCAGCTGTTTTACAACAGAAAGCTGAGACAATGACATGAGAACCATCTAGTCTAAAATTAAGGAGTCTGTAATGCAGTTTTCAGCCATGTTATATCACTATACATGCTTGTTATTACTATTCCTCATACTTCGTGCGATTGATTTAAACAAACCTATAAGCCTAAACTTTAGCATGTAACTCATCATGAACCATAAATGATACCTAGTTAGTTTGTTGGGTAAAGGTGTGCTTTTCAAAGCAATCAAAGTTAGGATTTTCATATGGCGGATGATGGAAAAAAAAGAAAAGATGTCATAGGCTTAGGGCCAGTAAGAAACCACCTAGCAACTATCCAGAAGACCATAGCAACGGGCTGAAATCCACTCAGAACACCCCAGAAACCGCATAGCAACACTCTAGCATTGTGATTGTGATACATTTTCTTCAAAGGTTCTTCAAGGTTTGGGGTCTGTACGATGTTTTTAAAAAGTATTTTTAATTGCTGAATTAAGCTGAAGCTTTCATCATCATTTCTCATTATTGCTTCAGAAATCATTCTAACATGCTGATTTGCTGCTCAAGAAACATTTCTTATCATCAATGTTGAAAACAGTTGCACTGCTAAATATTTTTTTGGAAACCATGATACATTTTTTTTTTTAGGATTCTCTGATGAAAGGAAAGTTCAAAAGAACAGCATTTATTTGAAATCTTTTGTAACATTGTAGAAGTCTTTACTGTGACTTTTTTTAAATCAATTTAATGTGAATTTCCTTGATCTTACTGACTGTAGTGTACATCTGTGCATTATTGCTTATATACCGTAATTGCTTTATATATGTTTGTTACGTTTGTATACAACAGAAATGTCCTTACCCTAAGCTCATCTCACTGAGACAAACCCTGAAATTAACTTACGATTTGTCGTTATAACACAACTCTCCACAGCCAAAAAGAAACAGTGCAGGCAAATCCATTTAGGTGATTCAAACCAGTGATTAGCCCAAACCCAGATAAAGAAGGCCTTTCAAAACCACAGCTTACCCATAAGCCCATGCCCTGAGAGCGGTGGGTCCTTTTTGTGAGTCTGGTGTGTGGAGGGAAGTCATGTGATGCAGTTTGGTCATTTTGTGATTTTAAGGGGATCAGTGCAAAGCAGGGGGCAGAGTTAGAAGATCATGGGATACAGTTAGATGCTTCCGAAAAGTCGGATTCACTACAGCTACTTTCCAATGCATTATTTGAAGTGGATAGCTTGTATTTGAATAGTTTTTGTTTTACAGTCGCTGTTTGTTTTAGGTCTGCAATTAAATCTGTCTGCGCACAGGGACTGTGGGTCTGAATGGGACGGGGTTGAGTGAATTCCTCTCAGGTGTGCCTGTGAACGGCTTGCCTTGTCGGCCCTGATGGAGTGGAGGCTAATTGATTTACACTGAAAATCGCATTAGACATAATCACATCTTTTCTGGGAGAACCAAGTTTCTATTCATCCCACTCTTAAACGCACAAACCTATTAGCAGCCTATGAAGCTGTTTATGTAACATTGCAGACGATTAATATTTGGTAACTATGGAAGCTTGTTTCTGCCGGAATAGAAATAGAGTAGAATAGAGTTTATATCTCACAATTCCAAGTTTATATCTAAAACTCAGAATTGACAAGCTTCCACAGTTACCAAATGCAATGAGATTCATACATTTTTAAGCGAGACTTACCAGTCCAAATACTTTTTACTGTATGGTCTATAGGCACAGTTTTGAATATAAAAATCGAAACTATTGTAAGCATCTTTACAAGGCCCTGCATACTTGAGACACGTAACGTTTGCTATGAAAAGATTAAAATTCTAAATTTTATATCTTGCAATTTAGATATAAACTCAGAATTGCTAGATAGAAACTTGGAATTGTGAAAATAAATTTAAAATTGCGAGATATAATTTTTTTTAAGAATTGTGAGTCAGAATTCTAACTTTTTCTTGCAATTCTTGCAATTTAGATATAAACTCCGAACTGCGAGATAAGTTTGTAATTACATGTAAAAAGTCAGAATTGCGAATTTTACATTTGTGTTTATATTATCTCGTAATTTTGTCTTGTTTTCTCAGAACTGTGAGATATAATCAATTCTGAAAAAACGTTAGAAGTGTGAGATAAATATACTCGATGACCTTTTTTAAATTTTATATTCCACGGCAGAAACAAGCTTCCATAGGTAAGAAAATAACAGACCAACTGGTACTGATTTTAAAGAATAATAGCACAGGTACATTTTAAATAAAAATAAAATAAAACAAAATATTTTAAAAATTTAAGATCGGCTCAAGTGTTTTTGGGGTCACTTTATAATACAATGAAAGAGAATCCAGGTAAATTTCATATCTAAATTTTGTATATCTTTCACATACCATATTTCTTGTTGATAAACTGGGTTGTAGCACTGAGCTCAGGGAGGACAGTTTGGCACTCCTATCATAGAGTTAATATCATAGTGTAATATTTAATTTATATATGAATCATTAAAGTCTTCTGGTTATTATGCATTCCTTTTCTACTTGGATAAAACAGCTCTCAGATGTGTGAGCTGGACTTTGAAGTCTCGTCTCAGAAGCGGCCCAAATCTTACAGGAAGTAGCTCATGTTTTATACATACTGTATGTGGGACTAACAAAGGTGAGAATTCAGACCGGGCCTATAGAAAAACATGGAAAAATGGCCAACCAGGATTTTCGGTAAGAGGTAAATAGGCAAACATACAGAAACTCTAGAAAACACACACACAGGTGTCCATGTTTTATGGGGACTCATAGGTGTAATTATTTTTATACTGTACAAACTGTATATTCTATCCCCTAACCCTAAACCTACCCATAATTTTTACATTTTCAAAACACTCCATAAGCGGAGACCAAAAAAATGTCCCACAAGGTCAAAATGTACTGGTATTACTATCCATATAAGGCTAATATCCCCATAACGTAGGGAATACCGGGAATACCAGGTACACACACACACATACAGGTTCAAAGGCACTCTGGTCCAATACTAGAAACTTTCCTCTGCATTTCCTTTAAAACAGGAAACAAGGCAACAAAAGGATGCTGATACACACATCCTGTCTACTTGAGAGCTCTGCAATGATTTCAACAATTTCCAAATCATCATTCGAGATACTAGTTTTATAATGGTCCAAATTTTCTGCTTAGTTTATATTATGCAGCATTAAAGCCTGACTAAAGTGTTTATTCCTTGTAAATGTGACTTTATATTGCTCAATTGTCATTTAATATTTTGCTATGTCACTTGATATCTCACAACTGCGACTTAATTTACCATAATTGCAAGTTTATGTCCCCCAATTTTGAAATGAAATCTCACAATATGACTCAAATTCTTGTAATTGTGACTTTATATCACGTTGTGACTTTAAATCTCACAATTCCATATCTCACAACTGCAAATTTATATCTCTTTACAGCAAATAATTGCTTAAAATTGAAACTTTATCCCCTGGTTTCACAGACAAGGCTTGAGCCTATCCCAGACTAAAATGCATGTTTTAGCTGTTTTGAACTGTGGGGAGAACATCTACATGGTTCAATATAAAAACAATTGAATGAAAAACAGTCAAAACAATGTTATCATTTTAATCTCAGAGGCTTCAATAAGCAGCACTACGCGCACTTCTTTGTCCTTGAGTGTACTTGTTGGTTCTCAAAGTGAATGTGTGTGCACTACACTACTTATAAGTGCACATGCAAGCAAGTGTGTCCACAGTAGCGTTTTGTTTGGTTCATTTTTATGTACGTTGCGTGTGTTAAAGAGATAACCTATCAGGGGAATGTGCTGAGTTAGGCTGTAAAGATCAGACAGGAAGGACCAAGAACAAAATAATGCTCAGAGTCTCTAGCACCTGAAATTCTGCCTCCGTCAGGCCTTTGGGTGACCACTAGATCCCGTACAGAGGAAGCTGGAGAGCTGAAAAAGCTGATGTGTCATGCCTTCCTCTTCAGGCCCGTGTTTATGCGCACACAGCTCAGGAAAGCCACACACACGTTTAGTTATCCTTCTGCTTTCCTAGCCTCCTTGCATTTACACTGGACTGTCTCCTCTTGGGTTGCGGTTGAAGGGCAAAGACTGCAGGCCGTTTGTGCATGTTGTTTGCGTGACACCTGCTGACCTACTGTGAAGGCCTTCTTGTGGACCATGAGCCGCTGCTGTGTGGTTCAAGTAATCTCTCTCACTGAGATACAACTGATGCCGGTATGTAACTGCAAAAGAGAGAGAAATAGGGATGGAGGTGCATGAGATTTGAGTTTAAATGCTGTTTGTCAGTCTCTGAGTTTAATGTCTCGAATGGTTGCTTGGAATGGTTTAATGAAAAACTGAGTTTAGATTGAGCTTCAGTTACTCTGAGTCTATAAATGTGCTGTTTTGAAGAGATTGCTTCCTGTTGCTCAGCTGGGATAGTACACTATGGCACTCAAGGTTATGGGTTCAGTTCCCAGGGAATGCACAATGATAAAATGTATACCTTGGATGCACCATAAGTCACTCTGGATAAAAGTGTGTCAAATGCGTAAATATACTTTGATTATCTATTTGGGTTGGAGCCTTGGTTAAGTGGAAAGATTTATGATTCTAGCAAAAAAGTATTTGTAATACTTTTGTAGAGAGTTGAATGATGGAAGTAGGATAAAAAAAAGGCTATATAGAGTGGCTATAAAGCACACTCTATTCCCAAAAAGCATTTGGACACTTAAGTCACCCTCAAAATGACGAAATGTCATATACTAAATATATATTTAAAATGTAATCTGTAAATGAATGATGATAGAGCTAACAAACATATTTTTGAGAAATAATACATATTATAAAATGTTATAAACATGTATAGCCTTTCATATTTTAATAGTACAATAATATGAAAATACAAATATATTTTCATAATAGAAACCTATTTTGCTATACAATTAATGATGCTTGGATTGTATGTTTGTCTTTTGACATTTTGTATTTTTGCGTGTGGCTAAATTGTCTAAATATGTTAATTGCTGCTGTGCATAATATGCATAGAAACATGAAGAACATACTGTCAAATCCACAACAAGGAACAATACTTGATGTGAATGTTATTCTGTTCTTTTGGTGTGTTGTGTGTGTGTGTGTGTGTGTGTAAGATGTTTTACTTTCTCTTCCTCTCAGGAACTTTTGTGGTCTAACAGCATTGATTCTGAGGAGGAATATTCAGTATAGCACAACTGATGTCTTCAGAAACAAAAAAAAACAACAAAAATTAGTAGCTCTGACTCACATCTGTCAGAGGAAAGGCATATTCTATAGATTTATATTGAAGTGATTTAACTTCTTTACCCATTCTAACTCACTCTAATATCTGACCTTTTGGCCATGAAAGGTTTTGTCCATCATTTCTACAACCGGTAAAAATCATCCCCCTCCCCAGTGTTTCAAAACACAGATTTTTCTGAAGTGAAACCAGAACTTGACTAATCCTGAAACAAAATTAAGCAACATCAACGCTAGCACAATAGATTATACCTCACCATTCAAGACACACTTGCAGGTTTTCTAGGGAAGATGTACACTTAAAGTCCAAATTAAGGTAAAGGAAATGCTTTTGTTATTTTATGTGCCAGTGTTTTTGTACTTCCATACTGTCATCACTTTTTTTGGATTATAATATAATATTAAATAATATAATATAATTGACTATTATTTACAATCAATTATTACATATATTGGTATACAAATAGTTTAAAAAAATAGTTTAAAGTGTGTGTATACATTTGTTTCAGGTTCCTATGTTTAGGTTCAGTATTTTCACTTAAATTTACTTGAAAGGGTTATTAGTCAGTTATTGAAATGCCTTATTTTCAATAATGTCACTGATATGAGTAAAATTAAAAACAAAAATGCTAATTTAAAAGTTTTTGCAAATCCCAACTGTATCAATGATGATTTAGTGTAAAATCAGCTTGTAATCTGCCTGCTGAATGTTTAGTAAATGCAACTAAAGTGACTGATGAGTGTCTAGAGTGTCTGATGTTGTTTTAAATATGCCATGTAATACATCTTCACATATAGGGCTTCCACTGTCTACCCTTTATTTGTGAACAAAATCACTACAACTTCAATCAGATTATAGGCTTTGATTAGTTGATAGTCGTGTATCCTGCATTCACAACAGAAAGGGGAGATCAAGTCAAGGACGTGGCCCTCTAACACAACTAGCAGTGAGCAGGATAACCCTTCCCTTCCCCACTGCAGAGAAGAGCTCTCAGACACACAATGGCTTCTTTCACCTTTGCCTGGGATAAGAGAGAAGTTACACTCTTAGGTCTTTTTGAAGTCAAATCTAGTGTGTGTAATGAAAAGAGCTTTGCAATGGCTGATAAACAGAGACAGACCTCTGCTGAACTGTTGAATGCGCAGTCAGAGGGGCATAGAAGATCCGATTTGGTCCTTGGATTCATCCTTCAGGGGCTTAAATAACTATTTCAGTGCGTATGGGATAATATTTTCCATTTAAGATTTCTATTGAAGGGCAATATAGCCTAGCTTCCAATAAAGGTTTCTGATTCAACGGGCAATAAATGCCTCTTTTGTTATTGCAAACAGACGTTTTGATCAAATGAAACATAACTTTCGTTCACACAATTGAGTGTTTTTTTGTCAACGGTCAGTGAAAGTTCAGTTTTGGATTTTTCCGAAAATATATTGACCGCCATAAAAGTAACTCAACAGTTGTGCTTTTGTGAGCGTAGACAACATAATAATGACTACTAGGGGTCGCCTCTGTCACCCTGAATGAATGCTTCCCTCCTATATTTAGCTTTACGATATGTTATACACTAAAATTAGAGAAGCAACCGGATTCATGACAGTTAGTTTTTGAAAACAGATACAAGACAATGTTGTCTAGTGAGTCTGGTTCAGAGATGAGCCCCTGGGTCATTTGGAAACTGCACAGAACAAGCAGTAATTGTTTTGGACCCCCTGAAGCAGAAGTGGCAGAAGGGGGAAGTCTGGGATTGGCCACTCCACGCAAACAAAACTGGGCGGTCCCACCGAATTAGCGATATAGGCGAAAGACCTCAACCCTACAGTGATCAAACCTGTCAGATCAGTAATCTCTCCACTTGAGGTGATTACTACGACCTGCAATAAAAAAGGAAAGGCCTGGTCTTAGTTCTAATTAGGTCACAAAGTTCCTCCTGCTTGGTTATAAAGACCGGACAGGAACAAGAGGGGACAGTCACTCGGTTTCCTCTCCTCAGCCTGGGATCCTACCTTAGCGTTCCTCCGTGTGGAAGTAGAGGGATTGAGAATGCCACATTTAACTGACTGTAGTTTCTACAAGATGAGAGACGGAGCTCGAGTTTCCAACGTAAGGACTTGCTATGTTCTGCTTTGACTTGTTTTGCGCAAGATGAGGGCCGTTTTGGTGCTTGGTTAAAGGGTAGTTCACCCAGAAATGAAAGTGTTGTCATCATTTACTTACCCTCCTAGTGTCGTTTCAAACTTGTAGGACTTCCTTTCTTCTGTGGAACAACTGAAAATCCAAAAACACTGAATCCCAAAGACTTTCATTGCATTGTTGGAAAAAAAAAACAAGATATTTTACAGAATATCTTCTGTTCCACAGAAGAAACAAGTCATACATGACAATGAGGGTGAGTAAATAATGACAGCCTTTTTGTGTGAACTATCACTTTAAGCGTATTGGTTTGGTTTCTTGGCTGATGTTGGATTGCACTGATTAAGTCACTTATGGGGATGTTTTAAGCAGGTAACTGAGCCAGATTGCATTGAGACATGCTTAAAATGCGATGTTGGGCTTAATATATGCTTAATTGAAGGAAATAAGTGAGGTGGTTGCACAGATGCTTAAATGTTGGGAAACAAGTTAAATGAAAGACACAGAAGTAAGAGAACATAATTTATGGACAAATAAATAAAAGCTACATTTCTCTTCTTTTTGAAGGTTCAAAGTCATCTGGAGAACTCCAAGTACCACCTCCACCAGACCCAGGCCCAGCAGGTCAAACAATACCTAACTTTGGGCAGCAAACTTGCTAGCCAGGTCCAACCGGGCGCGCATCCTCACCCGGGCCAGGCCCTGGGCACGGTGCCCATCATGCGCAATGGACACATGCCGCCCATGAGCGACAGCAGCACGCCAGGAAGCCCCGTCACCTTGCTCACGCTGGCCAACAATCACGACAGCGAGGTGAGTACTTCCTGTGATCTCATCTCTCTGTTCTAAAGTCTGAGTGTTTTTACTCATCAATAACTTAAAACATTCAGCTCTGATCATGTTGACAATGAAAGGATGGGTCGCCTGCTCTGATAAGAGGTGCTTCATCCTCACAGTTGTCTTTCTGAGATGATGAATCATCCGTTATTGGATTAGTGGCCCAGTTTATTCACACGTCTCACACTTTTACTCTGCATTGACAAAATGACTGACGACAGTGAAAATGAAACTCAAAACATGCAAACAAACATCTCAGACTGAGATAATCACTGTTTTCTTTTAGTTTCCAATGGATGAAGTTATTGATGATCTTATTAGCCTTGAAACCGGGTTCAAAGATGGGGGTTTGGATTGTATGGAGCCAGGAATCATAATGCAAAATAACGTAAGTATATGCCAAGTTCATCTCTTTACTTTATCGAACTGTTTCATCCCAATAATGGCCTGTGTATAGAGGTGTAAAAACTACTGGGAAGTTATACTTAAGGTAATATATGGCTTCTATGTCAAAATAATTAAGTCAAAATATCTAGTAAAATGAAAAGTAAAATTATAAATTAAATTAGTAATATTTAATAATTAGTAGATATATATATATATATATATATTACATTACAATGCAGACTTATTGCCTTATAGTACAACTTATAATCAATTTAATTGAAAATAAGCTCTTTAACCATAACTATAATACCTTATATAAACACACCTTAAGTAAAATGTTACCATGTAATGAAATAAAAATGACATTTTATTCTGTGCATAAAATGCACACTTAATTAGATGAATAAAACAGGTCTGAATCCAAAATATAAGCTACATTTGTGGGTTTAAAAATTAATTAAACACATTAATAGCACAAACACGTGCCAGTCTTTGGTGTGCTTGTGAAAAGGGGTTTGTCTTTGCGTGAGGTCACACTGAGTCCAGCTGAGAGTCAAAGTTCACCGTCTCTGCGGTGAAAAAAGGGAACAGACTTAAATCTCAGGCTTTAAACTGTGGAACAATACAGATTAGTCTGTTAATGATGTCGGCATGAAGAGAGGTATGCCTTAGAAGAGCCCGACTATGTTAATGAGTGATCATTTCTCCAAAACAGAAAGAGGGAGCAAGCTAGAAAAATAACTCAGCAGAATGCGCTTTTAGCATTTATCAGAGTTGAGGAATTGCAATTCAGCTAGAGCCAATGAAAACCCTTAGGTAAGCATCTGGGCACACAAGTGGCCAAACTATGTGTGAGACCAGCATTAAATTGTTATGGTCCTACTGACGTCCGTGGATGGACAAAGCATCGCTTGAGTTGTGATTACTACAACACCTGAACTCACTAGAGAGGTATGTGATACTAAGAGCATGATGGGAATGAACAAGGCAGAGTGTGCTGAGGAAGTAGAGAGAGAGAGAGAGAGAGAGGATGAGCAAGAGAGAGTTTTGTATTTGAGTAAGCAGGCAAGCATCGGATTGAGCTAATATCTTCTCTCCCAGTGGACTTGTGATGCAATGATACCATGCTTAAACGGATCAATTCGTTCTAATTAGTCATACAGCACGACGCATCAAGCCGCTTCCCCATGTCAACATATCTGCTAACATGATGGGAATGGATTGAAGCGATTACGACGTGAATAGTCAAGGGGCCGTGGCAATCTTTCATGTTGATAAGTGCGCTCTTTCTCCAACTGAGATAATGGAGAGCGCGTACGAGCAGAGGAAACACTATAATGCCTGCTGCCTCTGTCTTCCTGTTACGCTCTGACCTCCTCTTTAATTCTGTACTACGTTTAGAGGAAGAGGATTTCACCCATTATGCTAACAGAAATTGGCTTTTCACTGCTCTAGCTTTTGTTTGACTGGTAGTTGCTGAAAAATGTATATACATGTAAACGGTGCTGACCGGATTATGCCATAACAAATCTCCAGCAATGTTGTGGGGAGAACAATAATGTAATCTCAGAGTAATAGAAACCAAGAATCATTTCAATGAAACTCAAAGCAAAAAAAAAAAAGAAGAATTTTCTCTACAGTGCCCTCTTTTGTCTCCTGGAGCGCTGCATCTGTATGCTGATTTTCTCTGCTCATTTAACATTTAACTGTAGACTGAATTGCTGTGCATATATCCGGAATTTAAACACCCATATTTCACCTCCTCATTGGACATATTTCAGTTACTTTGATTATGCGTCATCTGGCTGTAAACATCACATTTTAATCCTCAAAATTAGAGTAAAAAAGTGGAAAAAGTCCATCTAAGCCTGTTTAACATCATGTTTACTCTTAACATAGAGAAAGTTAATATCAAATATCATGCATGTAACACCAAAAAGATTATACCTGATGTAAAATAGAAAAAGATCACATGCAGAATAACTACACGTGGTGAACATGTAACGTCACTGTGTGAATCTAGACTAACTTGTTCTCTATTTCCTCTAAAGGTGTCACTGAACAACAGCATGCTGGACGTGTACGGCGGTGACCAAGGTATGACTGCCGCTCACGGTGGACTGACACCCTCATTGCCCCCAAAGCTCTCAGTTAAAATGGAAGTCACAGGTACGGAGCACAGAAGGGCACAGACGCCTGTCTGAGCAGGACCTGTGCTGTTAGCAAAGGCATTTCAGAAAGAAGCAGTTTAGTTTTAGATTCAAAACCGCAAAGATGTGACTGCAGTTTTGAAATGTGAAATCTAAGTGTCTAAATGTCTTACAATCTAAGTAAGAGCAATGACAAGGTCACAAGTGTAAGTCCCTACAAAAGGTTCAGTGGGGTTCTATATAGAACCCTAGGGTTCTTGACTTAATTTTAAAGAACCCTTTATGCCAAAAAAAAAGTTTTTGAGCGTGGCATGGTTGTTGGTGCCAGACGGACCGGTCTGAGTATTTCACAATCTGCTCAGTTACTGGGATTTTCACGCACAACCATTTCTAGAGTTTACAAAGAATGGTGTGAAAAGGGAAAAACATCCAGTATGCGGCAGTCCTGTGGGCGAAAATGCCTTGTTGATGCTAGAGGTCAGAGGAGAATGGGCCGACTGATTCAAGCTGATAGAAGAGCAACTTTGACTGAAATAACCACTCGTTACAACCGAGGTATGTAGCAAAGCATTTGTGAAGCCACAACATGCACAACCTTGAGGTGGATGGGCTACAACAGCAGAAGACCCCACCGGGTACCACTCATCTCCACTACAAATAGGAAAAAGAGGCTACAATTTGCACAAGCTCACCAAAATTGGACAGTTGAAGACTGGAAAAATGTTGCCTGGTCTGATGAGTCTCGATTTCTGTTGAGACATTCAGATGGTAAAGTCAGAATTTGGCGTAAACAGAATGAGAACATGGATCCATCATGCCTTGTTACCACTGTGCAGGCTGGTGGTGGTGGTGTAATGATGTGGGGGATGTTTTCTTGGCACACTTTAGGCCCCTTAGTCCTTTAGGTGAGTGTATAACTCAATTAAAAGTCAATTAAAAAAAGAATATAAATTTAAAAAATTTGAATTATGCCAAATGCATAAACTTTTGAGACCGTTAATTCATTAATCATAATTCAAGTATGGCGCTAGTTGTGACAAGGTCACAAGTTTAAGTCCCAAGAAACACAAAAATAGATGTTCTATATGGAACCTTAAAGGGTTCTGTCAGGTGCTTCATACACTCACCTAAAGGATTATTAGGAACACCATACTAATACTGTGTTTGACCCCCTTTCGCCTTCAGAACTGCCTTAATTCTACGTGGCATTGATTCAACAAGGTGCTGAAAGCATTCTCTAGAAATGTTGGCCCATATTGATAGGATAGCATCTTGCAGTTGATGGAGATTTGTGGGATGCACATCCAGGGCACGAAGCTCCCGTTCCACCACATCCCAAAGATGCTCTATTGGGTTGAGATCTGGTGACTGTGGGGGCCATTTTAGCACAGTGAACTCATTGTCAAGTTCAAGAAACCAATTTGAAATGATTCGAGCTTTGTGACATGGTGCATTATCCTGCTGGATGTAGCCATCAGAGGATGGGTACATGGTGGTCATAAAGGGATGGACATGGTCAGAAACAATGCTCAGGTAGGCCGTGGCATTTAAATGATGCCCAATTGGCACTAAGGGGCCTAAAGTGTGCCAAGAAAACAGCCCCCACACCATTACACCACCACCACCAGCCTGCACAGTGGTAACAAGACATGATGGATCCATGTTCTCATTCTGTTTACGCCAAATTCTGACTCTACCATCTGAATGTCTCAACAGAAATCGAAACTCATCAGACCAAGCAACATTTTTCCAGTCTTCAACTGTCCAATTTTGGTGAGCTCATACAAATTGTAGCCTCTTTTTCCTATTTGTAGTGGAGATGAGTGGTACCTGGTGGGGTCTTCTGCTGTTGTAGCCCATCCGCCTCAAGGTTGTGCGTGTTGTGGCTTCACAAATGCTTTGCTGCATACCTCGGTTGTAACGAGTGGTTATTTCAGTCAAAGTTGCTCTTCTATCAGCTTGAATCAGTCGGCCCATTCTCCTCTGACCTCTAGCATCAACAAGGCATTTTCGCCCACAGGACTGCCGCATACTGGATGTTTTTCCCTTTTCACACCATTCTTTGTAAACTCTAGAAATGGTTGTGTGTGAAAATCCCAGTAACTGAGCAGATTGTGAAATACTCAGACCGGCCCGTCTGGCACCAACAACCATGCCACGCTCAAAATTGCTTAAATCACCTTTCTTTCCCATTCTGACATTCAGTTTGGAGTTCAGGAGATTGTCTTGACCAGGACCACACCCCTAAATGCATTGAAGCAACTGCCATGTGATTGGTTGATTAGATAATTGCATTAATGAGAAATTGAACAGGTGTTCCTAATAATCCTTTAGGTGAGTGTATATCATCATATTATACTCTGATAAAAGTGCTCCCAATAAGCACACAATATATAATAATAAATATTATATGTGTGTAATTCTTGGGAACATATTTATAGTAGTATAATATGATGAAATATAATTAAAGTCTAATCTGCCTCTAATTCAACACATTTTAATCCTCAAAAGTCTGCATGTATATCATAGTATAATATGATGATATATAATTAAAGTCAATATACTAAAAATATATCCTGAATCCACTAAGTTGCTTTGGATAAAAGTATGTCAAATGCATACACACAAATATAATTACACACATATAATGTCTTTTATAGGTGTATGTAGGTAAGAAAAGTCCTATTCAACAGAGCTAATAAAAACAAAACAACACAATATAGTCTTTCCTTCTGGAAATTGGGGGGGGTGGGGGTGGGTGGGGGTCTAGGGCATACTGTAAATAGATCTAGCAAAGCAAACCCAGACAGACCCCTTCCACATGTGTTATTCCAAAAGGCCCGGGCTGTGAAAGCCAAACACAACTGTATGTTTCATGTTATTATCCAGCTGTCTTATTCTGAGAGTCTCCGCGTTTAGCTCACCATTGTGCTGCTCACATTCTTCATTATCAATGCTCCAGTGAGCGGAATATGGTAGCATGTATTCTTAGCATGATAGACATGACACAATGCCTCCTTTGTGGGTGCCTTTTTTTCTTATGAATGTCATGCATCAAGTAAAGCTAATTGATTCAGGAAATAGAAAAGATGCCTGGAGAACTCTTCACTCCGGCTGAAAAATAAGTGCATTACTGTCTTTTTCACATAAGCGTGCTGCACAGTGCTCTTGTTTGGTTACGCGCGGCTCAAATGACCTTATTGAATCAGCAGAAATGAATTGAGAAATCCAATCACTGCTCCCAATTATATAATTTGGAAGAATGTGAATATGAATGCAGAAGCATTTGGCTTCCTCCCTCCTCTTCACCCGCTTCGGGATGTCAGCAGCAGACTGGTTAATCGTAAGGTCAGGAAGAATTAAAAGAAGATACACAGCTTTTCTACATTAAAACAGAGATCTGGTGTTGACGAGTCTGGGGTGAATGACACTTGTTCAAACACAAAAAGAGGGCTTGTACTGATGTTTTTGGAGTATTGGGCAGGAATCTTGAGGATTGGCTTGGAAGTTGTTAAAAGTAATGATGTTATTAATCTAACGGCTTTCTTTAAGGGCCTATTTTGCATCAGCATGGTGTTCAACTTACCTTTGGATATACACTTATTACTTTCTGCAATAACCTTCCCATCTGTTCTTCTCTTACAGTACACGACACCAGAGTCATGGCCAAAGAAAGACAGAAAAAAGACAACCACAATCTAAGTAAGAGGCCTTAACACTTGGTTATTTAACCCTCATTTTCTATTTAGAGAGTCAGCGGCCTTTTTCGGGAAACTGTTGGTAACAAAAATTCCTTTTTAAAAAAAAATGTTTGTGTGCTTTTTACGGGACTCAAATTAACTCCAGAACTGAAGCAAAGTGGCTATATTCCATATAACAGTCTTTTTGTTTAAAAATGCATGGCTGATTAGTGATACAAAAGAGGGTCAAATGGATGATTAGGTCAGAGAAAATATTCTGGTCACACTTTACATGCATTAACTAACAATGAACAATACATTTGTAACCGTATTTCATCTTTGTTAACGTTAATTAATGAAAATACTACTGTTCATTGATAGCTCTTGTTGGCTCAGGTCCATTATACTGTATAATACGGTAACACTTTAGTTTAGGGTCCATAGTTGCTTATTAGGATGCATATTACTAATATATTGGCTGTTTATTAGTACTTATAAAACATATTAATGCCTTATTTTGCATGACCATATTCTACATCCCTTAATCCTACCCAGTTCTTAAACTTAACAGCTACCTCACTAACTATTAAAAAGCCGTAATTAGGAGTTTATTGAGGCAAAATAGTTAATAGTGAGAATTGGACCCTAATCTAAAGTGTGACCAATAATATTAACAGATACAACTTTTAATTTTAATAATGTATTAGTAAATGCTGAAATTAACATTTTAGAATACTTTTCATTGTTAGTTTATGTTAGCTAATGCAGTTAACTAAACAAATGGAACCTTATTGCAAAGTATTACCAATATTCTTAATTAATTTCAAAATGTTATTCAAAATGTTATTTTATTTATTTATTTTTTAAATGTACATTTTGGTTAATGCAATTATTTCTATTTAATAATAGACCATGATTTGATAATGCATTCATTATTTATTTTTAATGTTCATATTAGGTTTGTGCTGCATGACTTACTTTGTTCTCATAATTGCCAGTTGAAAGACGGCGGCGATACAACATCAACTACAGGATCAAAGAGCTTGGGACGCTGATACCGAAATCAAATGACCCGTAAGTAAAAGTCTTACTGGATTCACAGCTGAACTCAAAGTCTAGGGGGAAAAAAATCACATCAGAGATAGACTCATAAAGACAGGGCAAAATGACATTGAAGTAGAGAGAAAATGACAGTACAGGGCTCATTTCTCAAGGAAATACCTACAGCGCGGACAGACCACCATCTGAATGATGAAAATGAGGTTCAAGGCAAAGTATAGACCATTTGAACTAAAGTTTAAGCACAACTGAACCCAGAGATGAAGTAGAGTGCAGACATTGCCCCGGCTTAATTGAACTTTTTATCGAATTTAAATGGAAGGCTAGTGCTGTCACCTTGCCATTAACAAAAGATAAAGGAGATTATTAGCTCCAATCAGGCCAACATCTTATTCCATAGAAAGAGACAATTTCACGACACTTTCCTCCTTTTAAAAAGTAATGGTATCAGGAATGACTGCACTTTACTTCGGCTTCCAAAGTACAATTTTTTTTTCTCTACCTTTTCTGACACCTATTTTTGCTCAGGGATTAATTTTACCGTACAAGGGGCCATAGAATGGTCTTTCTGCAGACGTACTTAACTATTCCATTAAAATTCCCACTCAAAGGCAAGGTAATGTCCGAGAATGAATAATTGGCCATGTAAATCACAGTTTCTTAGTCCTGGGGAAAAAAGGAGACCCTTGTGAGGCTTTTCTCTGTGTATGAAAGTTCTGCTGATGCAAAGGCGGTGTTGAGAAAGGTTATCTTTTACGTTTCTCTGCCAGTGATATGCGCTGGAACAAAGGGACGATCCTCAAGGCCTCGGTGGAATACATTAAGTGGCTGCAGAAAGAGCAGCAGCACGCCCGTGATCTCGAGAGCCGACAGAAGAAACTAGAACAGGCCAACAGAAGACTCCAGCTACGAATCCAGGTAAAGAGACAAAAAGAACAAGTGAACGAGGGGAATATGGCCATGAGAGAGAGTGAGAATGAGATGTAGACATGAGAGACGGCAGAAAGCCATGGTTGTAGAAGTGAAAGACGAGGAAAAGCATAAAAGCGAGGGATGCAACACAAAATAGAGGGATGAAATCATGAAAAAAAAGACAAGCTTACATTTCAAGCTACTTTTTAAAAGAACTTTCTGAAGACAATGACATCTTTATAAACTATCAGATGAAACGGTTTCATTTTACACTAAGCATTTATCTAAAAAATAACAAACTAAATTGGACTAAATAAACCATCGTTTTATGAACCCAACTAAAACACTAATTCATATAACAGTTACAACAAAAACAGCAGAATTTAAAAACATATTTCCCTTCAAAAAGGAAGAATAAAGGGGCAAAAATGAATTCAAGAGTTGTTTATTTGACCAGTGAATCATTTAATCACCTGAATCGTTTGAACAAAGTGATTTTCTCAGATGAATTGGGCTTCCCATCATTTAAGACAGCGTTTAGGAGGCCATGTTTAATTACTGCCTTAACTCTCTCTGCCAAATCTGCGGTTGTGGTAAAATACGGTAAAATTCAACAATGAGCGTTTTGTTTTGCTTCTGGTTGGAAAAGTAGCTTGAAAACTGGAAGAAAAAAAGTCACTCTATTGAAAAACCTAGTTTTAGTTAGTTACTCCCCAACATTGATGGACAAGCAGCTAAAACCAGCATGATAGTGTCCACACTAGTGGTTTTAACTGGGCAATTAAGCTGATGACCATCTTAATCAGCTTAGTTTGAAAACAGGTTTAAACACACCTCCCCATGTGCCTGACATCGGAGCGGCCTGCTTCTATTGATGTTTGTAACCGCCTGTCCTGCCCCGCTTTGAAACACGGTGAGCTGAGGTGATTACCTGATTAATAAATAGCGGCTACAGCTTCGTCAGGAGCAGAATGCGCCCCGGAATTAGATTATGAGGGCTAATAACTCTGAAGAGCTGGGCTCCTCGTCTGAATTTATGCATTACATTCCAACAGTATTGACATATTCGCGGACCAGGCACGAGTCTTCTTCACACATGTGAATACATCGCAATTAGCCCTCAAAGTAATTACCCCGAGGCTCCCTATCCAAAAGCTAATGCTAATAATGCCTCAATTGAGTGTCTGAAGATACCCACGTTGAGAGGCAATGCAATAGCTAATATAGACTGTCTCCGCTACAGATAATGTGTGGGAGTAATGGAACAAGAAATACGAAACCATAGTGGTTAGTGTAGACACTTGCATGAGTACTAGGTTAGTAATTAGTGTTAATCTCATCAACCAAATAAGTGACAAAAATCTCATTTCATTATTATTATATATTTTTTTTATTTCATCAACAATAATGAAGATGAGTCAAAACATGCACGTCATTATATTTAAATGATTTTAATTAAAAAGAATATGAGCAAACAAATAAAAAAATGTTTTACAGTGTCCCTGTTACACATCTTACATGTACTTACTATAGTCATAACAGTAAATTATGCAGTTATAAGCAACTAACCCTAAAAATAACCTCAAAGAAAAATACAGAATATTAATATATAATATCCAATAATGTTTTAAATGATCCAATTACCCAAATGCATTCTGTACATATAACATTAATCAGATATTTAGAAATGTAGAAAATGTCAAATATTTGGTTTATTTTGCTTTTTAAACTGGTCAACTAAAATTAGATGCCATTTTAGTCTCAGTAAAATTGACTAAAATTAAAGGCCTGGGTATACTTTAATTTCCACGTTCCGCTCCATCCCGCGAGCCTTTTTAATTGTACTCCTTTGGCGGTGAGCCCAAAAATGCGTTCAATGCGTGCAACCTTTTCTAGTGGTTGTACATGCATCGTCCGTGCGGTCACAAAAATTGGGCTGCACGCGGACAGGAACCCACCTGATGATGAAAATTACGTCACACAGAGGACTGAAGTATACTTTGGGCTTAATAAATATGGCAATGAAATGTTGACCAATTGAAGAAAATTTTCACCAAAAAACATTGTAATGGTTTCAGCTCAAGGCCAAAGGTCTGGACAAGTTAATAATAATAATTAATAATAATTTATTATATTATAAATTCTAATTTTGAGTACTTTCATTTTATTTTGAATGATTGTGCACCACACACCGTTTAGCTGCTCTGTTTTAATGGGAAGCCCTACTTGGTGGAAGTTACCTCAGAATGTAGCTCTGTGATGGATGCGTTTTTGAAGTTGAATGCACCCCTTCATGTGTTTATGGCACATAAGGGCCTACAGCAAAAAAAGAAGGAAAGAGATCAAATTAGAGTGTTATTTAACACCATCTATTATTTTCTGTCAGACTTCACCCAGACGACCTGAATGCAAAGTGGCCAGTTTATCTTAACCCACCTTCTTGTGTGTATCTTTGACAGGAATTGGAAATCCAGGCTCGTGCTCACGGTCTTCCCAGTATGGCTGCTTCTATGGGAGCAGTTGAACTTTCATCCCATCTCCTAAAGCAGCACCCGACCCAAGTCACACCGGCCCCTCCGGGCACCCAGGCCCCACAGCAGCCAGGCCAGCCACCCCTCTATCCTCAGGAGGACTTGAGCAGTTCGGAATACACCCAACGGACACCCTTGCCGGCGGCCATGGTTGCGGGGAACACCGGAGAACAGTCCGACGGCTCCACCACCTTCTCCGATCCTCTCTCCCACTTTACTGACTTCTTCTGCAGCACCTTGAAAGAAGAGCACCGGCTGGACGAGATCCTGATGGATGACCCTCTCTCGCCCTTCGGGACCGACCCCCTCCTCTCCGCCGGATCGCCCGCGGCGTCCAAAGGGAGCAGCCGCAGGAGCAGCTTTAGCTCAGAGGAAGCAGACGAGCTCTGACCGCCCGGACGCCGACCTGCAACACTGTGTAACTGACCTCCCATTTCCATTGGATTACAAAGACGACGGGAACTCATCTTAACATCTTACCCCAATGTTGAGTCAGACACATCAAAAAAGGGAGATTGACTGATCTACTGACATTGACCTACTGTGCAGATAAAGGACTGTCTATACAGCAATAACACTGGTTACATATGATCACTGGATCACCAAACGTATATTTCTGAACCTTTATGGCATTGTTGAGACTGACCAGTTTAAAGAAAGAAATCTTTTTGTGCCTTATCCAAAGCAGGCTAACTTTATTACCACTGAGACCAGAAGCGATGCAGATGTAATTATGCTAGGCAAAAAAAAAATCCCTAACACATCTTTCTGTTTCATACATAATGTATTTTTTCAGAAACATACTGTTCAAGTATTTATGTTTTAATCCCTGTATTCGTAAAAAACATTTCTTATTCTAACATTTTACTTTTTATATATAACTCTAGGGGTGTGGGAAAACACAATAAACCCCTTTTTGATAAACTGAACACACTGTCCCACATTTCTTGCATATCCAAAGTTTCATTCAAGTCAAAGTTTCAGTAAAGATGATATTTTGAAAAATGTTGGCAATCAATTTAGTGACCAAAAAACAAACAAATCAAAATATCTTCTTTTACATTCCACAGAAGAACGATTTGGAAGTCATACAGGTTTGGAACAACATGAATGTGAGTAAATGATGACAGAACTTGTGTGTGCAATTCTTTTTGTGTGTGTGTGTGTGTGTGTGTGTGAAATGTTCCTTTAAGTTAGCTAATAATAAGAAAATGGCAGTTTAGAATATTTCGTAGAACTTTTCAAGATTTTAAACTTAAATGTAAAGAAAGTTCATCACGAATAACTTCTTACAGTTTGGGCAATCTCCAAATGGTATGGAAGCTTGTTTCCGCCACGGAATAAAAATAATCACGAGACATAAAGCCAGTTCTTAGAAATTAAGTTTACATCTCGCAATTATGACTTTTTCCTCACAATTGTGAGCTTTTATCCCAGCAATTATTACTTTTTTTCTCCGAATTGTGAGATATAAACTGTCAGAAAAAAGTCACAATTGTGATTTTTTTTTTTTAATCAGAATTACAATTGTGAGAAAAAAAAATTGAATTGCAGGATATGAATGTTTATATTTAGCAGTTTTGGCAGTTTTTTAGAATTGCATGTTTATCACAATTGTGAGTTTACACTCACCTAAAGGATTATTAGGAACACCATACTAATACTGTGTTTGACCCCCTTTCGCCTTCAGAACTGCCTTAATTCTACGTGGCATTGATTCAACAAGGTGCTGAAAGCATTCTTTAGAAATGTTGGCCCATATTGATAGGATAGCATCTTGCAGTTGATGGAGATTTGTGGGATGCACATCCAGGGCACGAAGCTCCCGTTCCACCACATCCCAAAGATGCTCTATTGGGTTGAGATCTGGTGACTGTGGGGGCCATTTTAGTACAGTAAACTCATTGTCATGTTCAAGAAACCAATTTGAAATGATTCGAGCTTTGTGACATGGTGCATTATCCTGCTGGAAGTAGCCATCAGAGGATGGGTACATGGTAATCATAAAGGGATGGACATGGTCAGAAACAATGCTCAGGTAGGCCGTGGCATTTAAACGATGCCCAATTGGCACTAAGGGGCCTAAAGTGTGCCAAGAAAACATCCCCCACACCATTACACCACCACCACCAGCCTGCACAGTGGTAACAAGGCATGATGGATCCATGTTCTCATTCTGTTTACGCCAAATTCTGACTCTACCATCTGAATGTCTCAACAGAAATCGAGACTCATCAGACCAGGCAACATTTTTTCAGTCTTCAACTGTCCAATTTTGGTGAGCTCGTGCAAATTGTAGCCTCTTTTTCCTATTTGTAGTGGAGATGAGTGGTGCCCGGTGGGGTCTTCTGCTGTTGTAGCCCATCCGCCTCAAGGTTGTGCGTGTTGTGGCTTCACAAATGCTTTGCTGCATAAGTCGGTTGTAACGAGTGGTTATTTCAGTCAAAGTTGCTCTTCTATCAGCTTGAATCAGTCGGCCCATTCTCCTCTGACCTCTAGCATCAACAAGGCATTTTCGCCCACAGGACTGCCGCATAGTGGATGTTTTTCCCTTTTCACACCATTCTTTGTAAACTCTAGAAATGGTTGTGCGTGAAAATCCCAGTAACTGAGCAGATTGTGAAATACTCAGACCGGCCCGTCTGGCACCAACAACCATGCCACGCTCAAAATTGCTTAAATCACCTTTCTTTCCCATTCTGACATTCAGTTTGGAGTTCAGGAGATTGTCTTGACCAGGACCACACCCCTAAATGCATTGAAGCAACTGCCATGTGATTGGTTGATTAGATAATTCCATTAATGAGAAATTGAACAGGTGTTCCTAATAATCCTTTAGGTGAGTGTATATCTCATAATTCAGAGAAAAAAGTCAGAATTGCATTTGCAAGATATACATATTCAATTCTTGCTTTTTTCTCACAATTGCGAGTTTATATCTTGTAACTATTGTAAAATTGAATTGCGAGATGTAAACCTTTTTTTTAATTTTTTTATTCTGTGGTGGAAACAAGCTTCCATAAATTTGTCTTAAATTTCCAATGCTAAAACATTTAATGATATAAAAAAAAAAAATCAAATATTCAGAATTGCAATACATATTACTACAAGAGTATACTTTTATAATCTAGCAAATAAATTCTTCTAACAGTTTAAAATGAACACATCTTACAAACTTAACAGTCAAAAAGTTACTGAGGCCTGTCATTTTATTCTTAAAAAGAATATTATTTATTTTTGCAGAAGTTATTTTTGCCAATTTTTCCATGAACTGCAATTCTATTTACCTTACATAAAAAGTTTTTACTTTGACTTTTGCATCCAGAGCCAGATTATGGAGTGATGCGAGTGATGATGACACTGATGAGACCCGGGTCTGAAGTACCGCCCACTGGGAGGCTGACAGTTTGATTGACCACTGAAGAATATGACCCCTGCCTGCAGGCCACTAATGACACCAAAATAACCCCTAATTATACACTAGCCGTCTTCTGAACAACTACTAACACAAAAAGCATCCGCAGCAGAAGTTTACCACAGAACAGTCATGATAAAAATCACACGAGACTTTGAATCCCAAACGAGTTGAGTTCTGCATTAGCAACAACATGTAAAACGCATCTCACAGCTGCTCTGAGCCTCTTTTGAGTCAAGTTGATTTAAAGTTTTATTTTGGACTTGCCCAGAATAGGCAGCCTTCTAAAGAAACATTTCATTAGCAGATATTATTTAACCAAAATCGAAAATGAAATAACACATTAATAATACAACAAACACTAGCACAAAAAAAAAAACACACATCAATGCATTTCAGCAGATAGCCCGCGTTCATCAAAGCCTGGCTAAATTAATGTTTGAGAATGTTATTAGCTTATATGTTTCTCTGTAATGAAATGGAAAAAGCTTTGACTTGCATCTCCGCCGTAGACGGAAAATAAAATTGAACTGCCACATCATTATCAAGCGCTGATACTCCAACTACAAAGTGCTGAGTGATGTTTACGCTTAATTGGCCAGAGCAATTACCCAAAGTAAATATGGATTTTCATTAAATTACAAACATGGACGAGGCCTCATGGAAATCATTTCCATGAGTGTAATTTCCTTTTTCTCAGCCACTTCCAAACCATTTTTCCTCCGCAAACACAGTCCTTTGACTTATTTCAATATGGATAAAGAATTGAAAAAGGAACAAATATTATGCTCGATGCAAAAAAAGCAATCATACTATCGCACATATGCAAGACTAGAGAAGGAGAGATCTGCAATTTTTGTAGTCAGATGAGAAAGAAACTAGATTTTAGCATATTCTGAAGACGAAACTTGAGCATGCAAAACTTGCCGCCATAATGCTAGGGCATGGCTTTTGTGTATCGCTACATGGTTTCTTACTGGTCCAGATTAAAAGAGTCCACCGTCTGAAACTCTGGTCCCTCCCTCAAAGCAACTCTATGGAATTGTGTCACCCGTTGAATGGTGCGTTACATGCTACAAAAGTCATTTTATACTGAGGGTTGGGGGTTTGTTCAAATCCCACCACTAATAATATATCATACATTATTTAAAATGCACTCATAACACAAAACACACACACACACATCCCCAGTCATAGGTCGATGACAATTAATATGGGACTTTCATGTAGAATCCCAGAAAATGGAGGGTTGTTACCTGTTTTGCAGCTGAAGTTGTTCCCGCTGTCCTGTGTGTCACCAGCAGATGGTGGTAATAGACTGGGATCCTCATATGTGCCACACGATGAGAATCTATGGTTAGTGAATCATGCTTCACAGCAACCTCTGGATTGTGGCTCAGTCAAATTTTGATGTGTATAAATCTTGAAAACGAAAGAAAATGTAAGTCAGTGGGAGATTATATTGGGGGGAAAATATACGGCTTTGCTTCTTAGATTTGAGAGAGAAAATGATCCTTAGAATCTGAGAAAGGAAAAAAAAACAAGATAAAGAAGAACAAAGGATCTCACACTGACCTGGTGGAGAGGTCAATGTCATTGTTGGGCATTGCTGATGATTTCATTTTGGAAATAACACAGACTTTTAGCACATAGCCTAAAAAAAAATACACAAAATACATATTTAAAAAAAGTTATTTAAAACATTATAGCATAAAAAAAATAAACATTTAACATTATTAAATAAATACAATGATGTAAAATTAGATCAATTCCACTTGGCACTGCAACAAATTAAATAAAGTGATTAATAACAACAAAAAAAACGTCGTGGCACTTCAAATAACTTGTATCATTTAAGTAAACAATGTATGCAAATATTGACTGGTGTATTACGTCCTAGAAAAGGTAATGCTTTATATTTCACTGTTCATGTTACACTCTTACATGCAAAAAAAATCATTACAATTGAAAATTCATATATTGTTGTAATCAATTAAAGTAGGCATGAAACGGAAGTTATGATAGTCTTTTCTTCCCTATTTTGACTTATATCCGAGTTAAATGTTCATGGTGACTTTAATAAGAACAACATTTTATTGTGACCAATCAGGCTTACTAGCAATAGCCAGGGTTAGAGTGCATATGAGAGTTGTGGTGACGGTCCCCAGGTGAACCCCACTGACCAGTCTCTGCGTTTCTCCTCTGCCACATCACCGCACAGCCCTCCCATAATCCTCTGGGGCTGAGCCTCCATTTTGTGTTTATGGGACCACACCCAGCAGTATTTCACAAACTCCCACATCACTGGCCGGAGAGCTCCGAATTAACGACAGAGCACAAAGAGATGAAAAGCCTCCAGCTGGGGCAGCGCTATAAAACCCCTGAATGTGATTTCCAGAGATCGAATGAATTGAACCAGATGCCAAAACATAACTTCAAACAAATTGACTTCCAATTATTTAGACGCACACTTCCAGATGTGCCGCAGATGCAGACGGAGAGAGCAAAGGTATCTCAGGCCCGTGTGCGCTTTATTCCACAATAAAGATGGGGTACGGTCGAGTGTGTTTTAAATCACTCGGATCAGGGCAGGATGTTGAGACGACCAGTGCGGATGTGGAGACGAGAGTGTGTCATTAGGACAAAGTGAACTGACAGAATTCCAGACAGCCATTAATGGACCAGACCATTTACAGAGAGAGAGAGAGTTTTGGAGGTGCTGGGAGAACAGTCATCTAGCAAAGACATTTCTTTAATGCTAATTTGCCTCCTGCCAAACCTTCATTCTGGAAATGAAACCACAGGCAGAGGGAAAAACTTGCTGCTGGATTTTTTTATTGCATATACCTGAGTGCATATTAATTCACAGGTTTACCTACATTTACCAGCATATGCGAGTCTCTGATTCACGCATGTTCATTTAGCAAATTTACCAAAGTGAATATATATAAAAAAATCATTCTATTATTATCAACAAAACCACTAATTATATATATATATATATATATATATATATATATATATATATATATATATATATATATGGTGTATACACACACACACACACACACACAAAAGCAATCCAACAAACTGAGTATATAAAATTGCAGAAATTATATAATATCAGAAATTAACCTGGGCTGATATGTCACTAGTAAACAGTTAAAAAATGATTAATAATGCGCAGCATTTAGGATTATAAGTCCCACGTTTAATAGACTAACCCAACATCTTATCCCGACCGATATCTGTCCCACCGTGGCCTGATATCCCCTGGCCCTGTGGGAGCCCTGTATATTTTCTTTATGCTTAATATCTATAATTGACCAGTGCAAAGTGCAAAGCATTCATTCCATTATAAGCGGTAAGGGTATGTTTGGGGAGGCCAAGCTGGGATTTCTGCGAATTCTGAAAGGGTCCACGGGGGCTCTTTAATTCGAGACCCTGTGCCGGACTATGCTAATCTTCAGGCGGTCCATCAGTCTCTCCTCGCAACCTCTGATAATCTGAGTGACCTTGGCAGGGCGGCGGATGGCACCTGTCACTGATTTGTAATTCAAAATGAGAGCGACAGGTCTGGAGGCACGGACCACGTAACCGAAGCCCTCTCCTTCCTAAACACTGCAGGGAAATCAAGAAAATATCATAAGCGGGAGTGAGACATTAATCCTAGATACACTGCCACATCACTCTGAGGCTGTGTGTGTGTGTGTATATGAATAAAGTGAGAGTCTATGTTCAGACCAGCAGTGTTGGGTTTCGAAGGCTCGTTATCACGCCGGGATAATTGGCGCTGTGCGGGTCGGCCCGTTTGACCATGACTTTGTGCATTATTCATCTCCAGGCCTGCAGCGGGCCGTCGCCACGCCCTTTAGATGGAGACTCATTTATTATTAATGGATAATTGTTTATTAAATGCAGAGGCTTGACCCTATTATGCCTATTACAGCCTGTGGAGTAGACACTCGCCGTTTGACCATATATAAAGATGTGATACGGGGCCTACAGCTGCACGGGACAGGAGGGAGGTGTGGGGTGACATGCTGATGAAGAGGATGAGAGGGAATGAGGAAGAGCACACTAACAGGTGCAGGGTCAAAAGAGAGTCAGGTCTACATATTTATGACTGAGTTAAGGCTGCGTTCGTGGGTCATGTGCTTAACTTCGGATGGCAGGCAGGTTGGGATACCAGTTTCCAGCTTAAGCACTCAATTATAAAATGTATGTTTCTATGTTTCTCAAAAAAAGATTCATCCATTAATATCTTAACGTTTGGTTATTCTTATAAAATAGTGAAAACATTAATACTACAATAATAAAATATAAAAATATAATATATTACTATTTAATATAATATTAACAATAATAATAGTTGTTATTATTATTTATAATATTATCTTGTATATTATTATTAGTGACACAAAATAGTGAACATTAATATTATTATTTATAATATATCTTGTATATTATCATTACATAAATAATAATAATAACTGTTTTTATTATTATTTATAATATATTTTGTATATTATTATTATTATTGACAAAATAGTGAAAACAATACAACAGTTGAATATAACAAAAAATATAAGATAATACTACTACTAATAATAATAATACTTATAATGCTGTATGTTATTACTACAATTACATTATATAATAATAATAATAGCTGTTGTATAATATTATTTACTATTATATGTTACATAATAATAATATAGCTATTATTATTATTATTTATTGTACATAAATTCCTGCAATGTATGTAATAAGTGATTTGTTTTATTATCAATATATTTCTTTTATCTGTCTTTCTGCGTAGGTGTCGTCATAGTCATTTTTTTCTTGGAGAGTAAATAATTGTAACTGTAAAAAATATATATAATTTAATTATATGTTTTAATTGTTCAGAGTATAGGTCACTTTAATTCCATTCAGCTTTAATTGTTTCATCCTAATTAAAGGAGAAGTCGCTTTAAAATGATCGTTCAAACAGGTCACGGTATGAGTGTGTATCAGGAGACCGGATCTGGTTAGTGCGTGTAATATTTTTAGCCAAGATTCAGGGAACACCGGCCACTAGAGGTCAGTGTTGGAGCAGAATTCATGACTCAAATCCTCACAGAAAGCCTCCCTACAACCCATAACAACCCGTGCAGCCACACACAACCTCACTGATTGTTTTAATATAACAGCGATTAAACCAGCACCATAAGCAATCACTAACATATTACAAATAAGAACATGGGCATTTGACTCTCAGGAAAATTATATATCCCAGGAGGTATTTGATGGAACTACTTGGGAGCATATGAAAAAAAAAATCATTTAACTCTTATCAGTATAAATAGTATAAAAGGCGCAGAGAACACATTTTCCATTTGCCTTTTAGTCAGCAAACATACTTTTACAATTTATATAAATATGCGACAGTGTACGTTCAGTAAAATATCTGCCAAAGACTTCAATAACACCCAGGAGGGTGACAGAAATTAAAAAGCCTTATTAGAATTTACACGTGTTGAAGAAAACATGAGAGACTGTGTGGGAGAAAGCACATATGGATCCAGAGAGAAATCTGAACACAAGTGTTTAATTGTGTTCAACCGCTGATAGCGAGAGTATTGCTTTACTTTTTGTCTTTCAGAACGACGATTTACTTGACTTGACTTGTGATGTGCTATTAGCAGATTCACATATTGCATGATAAAATCAATTCAAGCTTGTATTTGGTAGAGAGGACTAAAATATTGTAGGTGTTACAATCAGAAGGTGGGATATTATTTCTTTCCTTCTGTTGAGCTGGAAGGTGATTATCATGACGTGTGAGGTGGAGAATGTGTGTGTAAGTAATAACACTTCTGAAGAACGTTTTCAATCATAAACACCCTCAAATTTTTACCCGGAGAAAAGTAGGATAAGAACTGTAATTATGGCAATTAAAATTTTTCTTTTTTAAAAAAATCCTTGTGCAAAATAAATATATTACGAATATATAAACCTTTTATTCATTGCAAATAATAATAATAATGTCTACAGGCGATTAAAAGTCTCTCTCTATAATAATGCAAAAACCTAAAAAGTAGACATTTTCCAAATCTATATGCACATACAAAATAGTAGTAGTAGTTGTAGTAGTAATAAAATAATAATAATAATGTCTACTGGTGATTAAAAATCGTTCTACATAAAAATTCATACTAAAATACTAAAAACCCTAAAATGTAGACGAATGTTCTCCAAATCTATATACATATATACGTAGTAGTAGTAGTAGTAGTAGTAGTAGTAGTAATAATAATAATAATAATAATAATGATGTCTACAAACCATTAAAATTCTCTCTATATGAAAATGTAAAAAAGTAGACCTTCTCCAAATCTATATACATATAGAAAATAGTAGTAGTAGTAGTAATAATAGTAGTAATAGTAGTAATAGTGGTAGTAGTAATAGTAGTAGTAGTAGTAGTAATACAGGCCTTTAAACATCTATATAAAGTCTATATAAATATAAGTCTATATAAAAATCCATTATTAAAAGCAAAATACTATTAAGATATTTCATTCTAATTCCCATATTCTAAACACACAATTAGTGTAGAACTGCTTTAGTAAATCTTCCAAATCCATATCATTTTTAAACCGGCCCTGTGTATCTGTTACAGTGCGCAGCTTTAGTAAATAACAGCATCTAATACGGTGTGTGTTGTGGATTAGCCCAGCTCTATCAGAGACGCGTTACGAGACGAGCGCAACAGCCGTCCAGCAAACGCAGCGCGCAGGATCGCCCTGAAATAAAGAACAAATGAGAGATAATTATGGCCGAAGGAACAGAGGTGGGGGGTTGGTTACGCTCACATGCAAATGCTGCTTTGTTGCTTGCTGAGCATCCTAATACCCTGAGAGTCAAATACCTTCCTTTTTTTCCACATTATGGAATTTGTCATGTTCAGTTGGAGCTGTCATATTCAAAACTGTGTGCGCTAATGTGTGTAATCTGCTTTGCAACACATCAATTATGATGGATATTCCTCTAGTGGAGGTTTTTCTCTTTTTTTCCCCTTCCTTGCATTCCTCTCTGTAATCACTCCACACTTATTAGGAAGCCTGTTTTGTAAATAATGATCTCCACTGAAGGATGTGTAGGGAATGACGAAGTGTGAGAGCAGGGTGCGTAAATGTTTTATTTAGTTATTAGTGTCTCTATTTATTTGCACCTGAATATATGTGTGTGTGTGTGTGTGTGTGTGTGTGTGTGTGTGTGTGTGTGAGAGAGTGTCTCTATGTGTATACCACAATTTTAATGCCCAAACTATTTTTACCAAGTAACATGTACACCTACCCAGAATGCCTTTGCTCAATGTCCACCCACCTACAGTACAACTGAGGGTTACAATTTATTTGGTTACACTTTATTTTAAGGTGTCTTTGTTACAGTGTAATTATATATTTAAGTACTGAGTAATAATAATTAACTACATGTACTTACTATAGGGTTAGGGTAGGATTAGGGTTTGGTTGAGGGTTACTGTTATTACTATGGTAAGTATATGTAACATATGTAACAAAAAAGTGTTACCATTTTAAGGTGACCATGTTACAGGGTTAGTTTTATGTAATTATGCATCATTTACTGTTATTACTATGGTAAGTACATGTAACGTGTAATACTGTAAAATGTGTGTTACCCAACTGAGTAGCACTGCTCTTGTATTGGTGCTATTTTATTTCCAGCAACAGTTACTCCTTTACAATTAAGAGTCACAAGATTGTCCAGTTAATGTAAATTTGTAAAACTAGAAACCGTAACATGTAGAAATGAAATGCATATGCCAAAGAAACTAGTCAGGATAAAATTAAATAAAAATGTTGGTTACACTTTATATTAGGTGTCTTTAACAACTATGTATTTACGTTAAAAAAATATATAGTTAGGTATGTACTCATTGTGTTCGTGTTGTATTGCGATACATTTTTTGGTAACACTTTATTTTAAGGGGACGTAGTTACACATGACTACTACATGTACTTACTATAGTAATAACATCAATAACATGCATAATTACAAGAAACTAACCCTAAACCTAACCCTAACCATAACTCTATAGTAAGAACATATAGTTAATTAATATTATTCAGCACTCGTTTGAGTAAGTATAATGTAACTATGTCACCTTAAAAAAATTATTTTAAGGTGTCCTTTTTACAGTGTAATTATAATAATAATAATAATAATAATAATAATAATAATAATTAATAATAATTAACTACATATACTTACTATAGAGTTATGGTTAGGGTTTTGTTTAGGGTTAGTAGAATGTATAGTTGTTACTACTGTAACGTGTAACAAAGACATTGTAAAATAAAGTGTTACCCAAAACAGTTTTGCTGCTATTGAGGTGGGTTACGGGTAAGGTTAGGGACAGGTTTAGTGGTATGGGTAGGTTTAAGGGTGGGTTAAGGTGTAAGGGAAGGGTCAGCAGTGTATTTACAGATGTAATTACATGCAGGTATTTCTACATATAAGCACAATGTAAATACATGTATGTACACAAGAAGTGCACTGTATCAAATTATTAATTTAAATGTTAGTACATAGGTTAGTACATAGTAGTTAAAGACAGTTAATATAAAATGGTTTAAACAAAAGGATTTTCAAAATGCTTCATTTAAAAAAAAAAAAAAAAAAATGACTACAGACCACACTAAAAAGATTCATGTAATATATCAACGTCTCTTATCTACATACCACTTCAAAAATGACAGACTGCTCACCGGAGAGAAAGAAAAGAGAGAAAAAAAGATTGTGTGAGAGAGAGAGTCGTAATTCCTCCTTCAGCCTGCAGTGTAGAGGTGATAACTGAGCTCTTAAAAACAGCGTGGCCCCTTTCGCCACACAACAAAGGCCTGTTTGTTCACCCATACACCTGACACTGCGACTTCTCACAAATAAACACACTTCCGCGTGGCCTCACCTCTCACCCTGACCCTTTTCCGCCTGTTTTCCCTGCAAAGCTCCATGAAGGGATGAAGAGAGGCTGGAGTCCCAGCTCTGAGCCACGGCCAATCGCATGCGAGACCCCACACACCTCAGCACGAACGGGATGTGATGATGGAAATCTGCCCACTGCCAGCTTCCTGTACAGCTAAAGAGCTCTGAAATGAATGGGTAGATGTCAAAAACATATAAAAACACACATATTAAGTCAGAAAAAAAGATTTAATTGAATGTTTATTCAACATTCTCAATTTTTTTTTATTTTTCAAACTCTTCTGTAACCTCCACTATAAAGTAAGAATGAATTCATTCAATTAAAATACAATCAGCAGTAAGATATAGTTTACGTAGAAATTGACAAAAACTACCATGCTTTTTGAACATGCATCATTCAATTTTTGGGGATGTTTGTACTTGAAATTGGACAATCTTTTTTATTAACTTCAAGATTTGAGTTATTAAATAATATAAATGTATAAGGGTGCTGTGACTTAAAGGTCGCCATTTATTTCATGTTTTCCTAATCTTTTTGCCTTCACTAAATGGTTCATTTTAAATGGTCCTGCTGTGTGACGAATGAATTTGTAAAAAGTACAAATATTCCATGTTTCTTGATTAATATGAGGTTATAAAGTTGCATGAATAATAATTACAAAATAATTTGCATTATGCTGTTTAAAATGGCTTTGGAAGGAGTCTTCCACTGTCTACTTCTTGAAAATCTACTCAAATACCACAGTACATCATTCAGTATCGTGGTATTACTGTTACTGTATCATGGTACCACCTCATACTGTATTAAAGGGAACAACATACACTCCTAAAAATAAAGGTTCTTTATTGGCATCGATGGTTCCATGAGAAACCCTCAGAACCTTTTCATTCCACAAAAGGTTCTTTATAGTGGAAAAAGGTTCTTTAGTTTCTTTGGGGGAACCAAAAATGCTTCCTCTATGGCATTGCTGTGAAAAGAGTTTATGATAGAAAAGAAAACATTCTGACAATAGATTACCTTTAAATAATGGCTGTTCTGTATTTGAGTTTGTATAAATGAGGCTCTCAATCTCCTTCTCTCACTTGGCACTGTAACCTGGATCAGTCCTGGCAGTGTAAAAACAACTGAATGATGGATATCTGAACTCCAGACCAGGGAAACTCTCTGAACTGATCACCGTCAGATAGGATATTTATTAAAAAACAGCCTTACAGGAATGATTGAGATGACTGTGGTGAATAAAGAAATCCAAGCGGATTGGCACGTCTTCATTTCTTTCTGATCTGTAAGTTGAGGAGAAGCATTTAAAATGGATTTAATGCGCAGCTCCAATAACTTTCGAAGACGTAAGGCACACTTAAAAATGTCTAAATATCTTTGAATTATTTTACAAAATATCAAACCCAGTGTAATTTTACAGAAATATGGCACACATTTCCCCAAAAAAAGAGAAATTCTTCAGGTTTTAAACTATAAAATAAAAACATGCTATTCAAAATTAAGACAAGTATTTGGACACTTTTTAATGAATGAAGCACAAGCACTGGTAGCTTCAATTCAAATCAGTATCTTTTATTGCCCTATTCTAATATAATAGTATTGTTTTTGTTTTAAAGATTTTTTAATTGTTTGACTATTTCCTGTTATTTTCTTAGCCAATAAACCTCAGGCAAACAGGATATGAAGAAATCCCAGAGGTTCTCTGGAGAACAGCCCTTTCACCTGCTAATTAGGGGTGAACTTGAGGTGGGATGTTCCACACAGCTTTGTAGGGGGCATGACACACCTGTGGATCAGCAGTAGAGAAACGTTAACTACATTGCATCCGAAAACAGATATGTTTTTGCTGAACTCATTAGAGTCTATCATATGGAGTACACAGAAAACGGCTAATTGAAGCAGACAGCCGATGACCTCAACATAAAAACTTCATAACGGCAAAAGAAACTTGTGGTTTGCCACAGACAGCACGCCATAACGAAGACATAAACCCAGCACTTTTTTGATCTAATGCCCAATAGTGTTTGGAAACTGGACCTCTCAGACCAAACGGTTTAATCAGAAAAGTGTTTTACTTCAAATCAAGCCAATATGTTCCTTCTCCCGCAACAACCAGCTAAACTAAATATAGCGTGTGGCATGTAGTGTTCATGTCCCATAATTTAGTCTGGCCTGCTCTTGCAGACAAACACAGAAATGTTATTTTCACATGTTCCTTATCTCCCATCCATGCTGCAGGATTTAGCACTAAACTAACAGGCGCAGGTCAGGTGGCTTCGCTCAGTAAACTGCTCGTATGTTAAGAACGATGTTACACTCCTGTCAGTCCGGCTCCCATCTTGTTTTACCAGGTGGAGCCGCCACAGTCACTCGTGTTTTGATATAAACCAACTGGCGAGGACAGATACCAGTTTAGTCTGAGGAAATCAGCCAGAGCAAACAAATACATCTCGAGCCCCACTAACACTGCCACATCTGACAACCATTAACCATGTATCAATTGATGAGAGAGAGAGAGAGAGAGAGAGAGAGGGAGTGAACCTTTAAATTGGCCAGATCTGGTTTCGAAGCTAGTAAATAAACAGAAATCCAGGCATCATCCTTCATTAGTGATGGAGGGCCTCTGGAATGTGAACGGAAAGATGCACACCTGCACTAAGGGGCCCGCTTTCCAAACACAAAACTACAGTACACTTCAGCTGATCATCTGCAACACTTAAGAAATAAACCGTTGCATTTCATTACTTAGACCGTGGCTATTTTCAGTAGACTAAAAGTTGTGAAAATTACATTATCTAGGACCTTCATATACTGCGTGCCATTGTAAAGACTGTGAGTCTCTCTCTCGTTTTCATTTGTGTTAAATTTAATATGCCGTCTAACATGACTAAGGTCTATTGACTATTGAGTTATTAAATTATCTCATATGATTTGACACTACTGTTCAAAAGTAAGGCTGCATTTATTCGATCCTAAATACAGTAAAAACAGTAATATGGTGAAATATTACGATTTACATTCTTCTTTTTTTGTATTTGTATACATTTTAAAATGTAATTTATTTTTGTGATGGCAAAGCTGAATTTTCAGCATCATTACTCCAGCAGTCTTCAGTGTCACGATCCTTCATTAAATCACCTTGTCTACCCTAGACGAGATCGTCACGACAAAAGCAAACACAGCCCATTATAATCAGTGAAGCTGTCTACATTGGATGCAGAACAAACATTGGATCGGTGCGATGCGACAAATTCACAACAGTAAACCGATGCCCTGTTCGATTTCTGATGTACTCCAGGTGCTCACACTAGTTCTGACATGAAAAACAATGGATTTCCAACAGTCGCTTTGTTGCATCCAGTAAAGACAGCCTCAAGCTGTTGTGGCGTGTCATGACAACTGTTGTGTCCAGTGTAGACATGGTGTAATATGCAAAAACAATAACGGTTGTGCTGCTTAATATTTTTTTGCAAATCTTTGTTGAATATAAGGTCACTTTTAGGCAAATGATTGCATACTTGCTGAAAAAATGTGTTTCTTTAAGAAAATAAAAATCTTACTGACACCAAACTTTTGAATGTTTATGTGCATTTTAAAGAAAATATTTAATTTAATTTAATAATTTTTTATTATTATTACTTTTTATCACTAATACCTCTTGTTTTTTGTCACTCTTTTGTTTTGCTTTTTGATTTTAGAATTGTTGCCAGGGCATTGCTATGCAGTTACAAGAGTGCTCTGAATGGTTACTAGGGCAAAGCATATCTGCAGATATCCCTTTAATATCAGTCTATGAATTTTCAGCAAATTTGTTTGCAAATTAAAAGGAACCACACACCTCATCTCAACAAGCTGAGGTATCACTAAAGACTGTAGCCTAAATGGTGCATTATAACATGCTAAAGTTTGTTCATCAGTAACAGAACTATACTACCTTACTATACTATACTACTCGCCCATTGTGAGAGGACTGTCAAACTTTCACTGCCAAAGAATAAAATAACAATTGTGAGTCAATAACACAACCACATTTTGAATATACTAGACCAGATGAGTGTGTCAGGACGCATTTACTGAAAACATGCCCTGGATTTTATTTCTCAGTTCAGCACAGTTCTTTGGTGATGAGAAATTTGCTGCGTTAAGCGATTTCAGAGTGCCAGTGCGACTGAAGCTCGCTCGAAACACAAGGAGGTCTCCTGGGAACGCTAAATTGTTACAAAAGCAAGGAAAGGCTTTTGCGTTGATGGCTGAAAAGTGAAAGGGGCTCATATTGGTAACAAGGGCCTCCAGAGCGGGTGTTCTTCAACATGAACACAAAGCTGGAGAGAGCAGAAAAGAGCGAGACAGACACAAAGGCGAGAAAAGGTGGCTCTGCGCTTGTTTCAATTGGCACACCTGCTTTGAGAAACTTGGCTCGAACGGAGAGGTCTAAAAGTTAATTACACCCTCGGTATGGCCAAGAGAAATGTTGCTAACTGACGTAACCTGATGATAATTTCAATTTTGCTGACAGTTATAAACTCATCAAGTTGCAGCCTAGGGCTTGCGCAACGTGCACAATGAATGCCTGTGTCTTCAAATTCAGTCCCACGACTAATTCACTGCCCCTCTCGGCTGTCTAAATTAGTGTCTTAAATTATAGTATAAAATATTTCCTGGTTAATAAAGAGAGTTTACAACGGAGCTCGCTTTAGTGTTGCAAAACATGCTAAAAACAGCATTAAACTTAACACGCAACCACACTTAGCTGCAATTTTGTTTCCATGGCGCACAGAAACATGAGACACAAACACACAAGGGAAAGCGTGAAAGTCTGCCGTCTGGACAGCAGTTTCACTTACACAATATAATTTGTCTAACTTTGCTCACTGTAACTTGTCAACCGCTGGCAACTGCGTGTGATCGTATGCGTTTATTTAAATTTGCATGTGTCAAAAAGTAGCACTCCATGCATAGTGATGTGAAAACATAGTTCACCCCAAAATCAAAAAAGAAAGGAAAATAGCTATAATGTAACAAAGCCTATTTTTAAGGATCATTAAAAAATTGGCATTAACTAAGCTTCAGTTTTTTGTTAAAAACAATTACATTTATGTATAATAGATGCACAAGATATCTACAGTATATATATATATATATATATACACACACACACACACATACATACATATACACCGATCAGGCATAATATTAGGTTGTGGCAGGGTGTATTATCCTGCTGAAAGAGGCAACAGCCACCAGGAAATACCGTTTCCATGAAAGGGTGTACATGGTCTGCAACAATGCTTAGGTTGGTGGTATGTGTCAAAGTAACATCCACATGGATGGCAGGACCCAAGGTTTCCCAGCAGAACATTGCCCAAAGCATCACACTGCCTCCGCCGGCTTGCCTTCGTCCCATAGTGCATCCTGGTGCCATGTGTTCCCCAGGTAAGTGACGCACATGCACCCAGCCATCCACGTGATGTAAAAGAAAATGTGATTCATCAGACCAGGCCACCTTCTTCCATTGCTCCGTGGTCCATTTCTGATGCTCACGTGCCCACTGTTGGCGCTTTCAGCAGTGGACAGGGGTCAGCATGGGCATCCTGACTGGTCTGCGGCTATGCAGCCCCATACGCAACAAACTGCGATGCACTGTGTATTCTGACACCTTTCTATCAGAACCATCATTAACTTCTTGAGCAATTTAAGCTACAGTAGCTCGTCTGTTTGATCAGACCACACGGGCCAGCCTTCGCTCCCCATGTGCATCAATGAGCCTTGGCCGCCCATGACCCTGTCGCCGGTTCACCACTGTTCCTTCCTTGGATCACTTTTGATAGATACTGACCACTGCAGACCAGGAACACCCCACAAGAGCTGCAGTTTTGGAGATGCTCTGACACAGTTGTCTAGCCATCACAATTTGGCCCTTGTCAAACTCGCTCAAATTCTTACGCGTGCCCAACTTTGAGGACAAAATGTTCACTTGCTGCCTAATATATCCCACCCACTAACAGGTGCCGTGATGAAGAGACAATCAGTGTTATTCACTTCACCTGTCAGTGGTCATAATGTTATACCTGATTGGTATGTATGTATGTATGTATGTATGTAAAAAATTATGATGAATACACTTGACCACCTTTGTCAAGGAACACAGTAGAAAGAATATAACAGTTTTTTCTTTCTCTCTCTCTTTTTTTTTGTAGTGTGTGGGTGGGCTCAGGAGAGTTCATGGGCCTCTCCACAGAACAAAGGCCTTCAATCACACAACACAACACCACCCATCCTGCTTTCTACTGCCACTAATTAATATTAATCACCTTCAGCACACCTGAGAAACAATATAAGAAAAAAATAACTTGCTTTGGTGCTACATCGATTTGTAAACATATATATGAGCACAAATAAATAAACAAACACACAAATAAAAATAAAATAAAAAATAAAATAAAAAATAAAATTAAGAAGGTTGTGATTGACCAATCAGAATCAAGTATTCCAGAACACCATGTAATAATAATTATATTAATACTCACATATAGCTCCAGTCCTGATACAGACATTAAAGTGTAATTTAATAAGAGACTCTGGGAGTCCTTCATAACTGTGTGGGTGTTACACATGTGATTTTATATCCACTGCAACTTTTTAGATTTCATTGCATCATAGCTGAGCTGCAGGACACAGCAGCATGGAACAACAACCCCAAAAAAAAAAAAAGTGTCAGCCAATCAGAAACAAGATATCGTCACAGCCAACCAAGCAGACTTCCAAAATCATTCCCGCAAACTGAAATCACCACAACCTGCTAAAACACACCAGAAACACTGCGACATCGAATGGCAAAGCCCCAGATAAAGGGGTCCAAGCTTAAGAGAGTTAGAAGTGAAAATAAGGAATGAAAGTCTGTGACCGTGTCAGTCAAACCCTCACTCATTACACCAAACCTATCATGCTCCAGTGCTGACCCTAACACTGAATCTGTACACACATGCCATTAGTCACAGACAGACAGTGAATGTGTGTGTGTGTGTGTGTGTGTGTGTAGACTTCTTTTGGAATGAGAGGAAAGCTGAAGGTCACTCAGACATTGAGGCAATCACCCTAATGAAAACAAACGAGGGAGTCTGCTCGCGCTCTCCATAATCAAACACACCAGCAAAAGACAGAAAGAGAGCGAGAGATAAAGAGAGAGATCTAAAGGGTCAGTACCTCAGCATTGTTCTTTAATTTACTGTTTCCAGTTTAGGTCCACTCCAGGGGAGATTTAAAGGCACGTGGAAACAAAAGGGGCTGAGAGAATAACTCCAGCACAAACACAGAGGCTGGAGACTTTACAAGCACAGCTGAATTACGACCTCATCTTTAAATGAGACAGAATGATGCACAAACGCACATGAACCAGTGAAGCTTTGGGTTTGTAAAGACGTTTGGGTAATAAAGACCAGGAATGTGGCACTGCATTGAAAAACACCATAAAATCTAAGTTTGACTTTTGTGGGTTTTAGTCTGTTAGCTTTGATGCAAATCTATACGCACAAATACTCCTTGTAAAACTTGACTACATTTGTCTTTAGCACACACTTTAAATGTACACTCTTTATCTCATGGGAAATGGACCAAAAATACTGATGACTCATCTTGCACTACACAGATTTTCGTCCAATCAAAAGCTTTCAAAAATGAGATTGTAGAATGACTAAATCCACAGGCTGGACAAAAACGTCATGCACTGAGATCCAAGACGAGACGACAGGCTCGTTTAAGATGAGCAAAATCTGTTAAGAACCGATCCCGAGATGCATGCTGGTTAGAAATGTGTTAGAGAGCATCTGACTTGCTCTGATGTCATGTTGACGTATGTAAAAAAACCTCTCTCTCTCACGACGGCAAGGTGGCAAGTTGCTCTCCACCGATGATGTGCTGATAAAAACACCACAAATCTATATGCACAAATGCAAACATTTCTGCACAAATTATCTACACAAACTTTGATGCAAATAAGCAGTATGTGGATCCACAACAGCTTTGGTGGCTACGCTCTGTTGTTATGCATCGTCGTTATGCATTGCCAACAAATGAATGTTTAAAAAAATGTATGTGTCATTGAAGCATTCATTCAAGAAATTAATTCCGAAACACTGTCTCTCATTTCAGAAACCCAGGTAAAAAAAAGAAGCTTGGTGACTAGCTAAGATCACTTCAAACCACTTCAGGCTGGACTGAGCTGTTATTTTTAGCAGGCACTAGACAGGAGCAGACAAGAATTGTCTCTTCATTAGCATGGTGGCTAATTAATGAGCAGTTGTAAATCAGTCTGAAACATGAAGGCAGCAGCTGGGGTTGCAATATTCCCTGACTGAGAGAGAGACGGAGAGAGAGAGAGAACTGACTCATGAGTTTGAGATCATTGAGACATTAGCACTGATCAATAAGCAGAAGCTTACTATTGCATATAAACCATCCCAATGGAGGCAGTGCCTCAGGCAGGGTAGAGAGGCAGGAAATATTGGCTTTACATGGAGCCCACTCGCTCTCACACTCATTCAATCACATGCGCTAAGAATTCCTCTCGACTGAGCAGCAGGTGTTCTGACGCATCTCAAGACATCTCAATAAAGGCATTATTGTGTTGTCAGACTATATGAGACTGTCATCCTGCATTATTGATGGAAGGTAAGTTGGTGTAAACGCCTGTGGAGCAAACCCATGCTCAATGTACAGCAGCTGCTAGGAAAATGTTTTGTAAACAAACAAGACCTGAGAAGTGGGGATGCAGCATTTTATGTCTCTTTAAAAACCCTATAAAATAGCTTGACAAGAACAGTTACTTTCCTGTGATGATGTACAAAACATTGGGATGGGACAAGTACATGCAGAACATTGAATAACTGGATTTAAAAATACAAATAAAAAATTCTATGTTTTACTCTAATAGCAGTGGTTAGTTAAAGTCGGCATCAAACGGAAGTTGTGATAGACTTTTCTTTCCCATGTTAATGTATATCTGAGTGAAACTGCTTCTCAAACAAGGAAAAACGTAGGGTGGGACTTGATTTTGTCCATCAGGTATTGATTGGATAGTTGTGGTTCCCTATTGGTCGATCTCATGTGAGTGACAGGTTGTCCCACCCTCGCTCCCAAAAGTGCATCATCGGAGAAAAGAGATGTTGCTGCAAGAGGAAGAGGAAGTTTTATTATGCTTAAAGTTTAAGAGTGCACAAGAATTAAAAAAAAAATGATGATGTTAACGGATAAATTATTCATAATAAATACGGCAATATTCCATGAAACTATTTTTGATTTGAAGGTGACATTAATAGCAAGAAAAAACATCTATTGCAAAAATATATTTATTGTTAACTGACAAAAAGATTAAAAATGTATTAAATTCTAAGTAAACGTCTTTTCTTCTGCCTATAGTACAATAACAATACAAAACTATTTTTCTTCATAATTTCATATTTTCACATACTTATTTTCTCTTTCATAATTATTCTTAGGGGGGTCCTTGCAAACCCCTGCATTAACATACATATGCCTTCAGATATTGAGCATTAGTCATGGACTAACAGACACAGGTTTCAATCTCATAGGGTCTTCAAGAAACAAAAAAAAAAAAAAAAAACATATTTAAAGAATAATGCCTGGGCTACTTTGTCCCATTCTGCCTGCTCGCAGGCCTTATGAGTCAGCAAAAGGGCTTTGTTGGGAGCAAAGGCTCCACTCTAAGCTGAGAGATAGAGAAAGATATTTCATCTTGACTGTGTCAGACAGTAACAAGCAGCCGCACCAGGATGCAGTAAACAGCTGGCAGGGCTCCAGCGCAGTGCAGCAGGGGGTCTGACACTTATCTCCCTCCATCACTGCCTGGAACGGCCCCTCTAATGGACCCTTCAAATGGCCGCCACAGCATCCATATTTTATTTGTGTTTGTGTGTGCGTGTCTCCTCGCTGTAGCCTGTGGTTTTGCTGGTTGTTGACACCAACTGCTTTAGTAGTGTGATATCTTGAGTGCAGTCAGAAGAAGAGGGCTGGCTGCCTAACAGCTGAGCGGCCCACAGATGCTACAAAGCTAGCGCTGGGAGACGGCAGATATAACACTACAAAACCACACATAAACAGTCCTAAGAAGGGGAAGTTGATTGGTGAGACTCAATTATAGTTAACATGAAATCAAAAATGGCCCTACATAATACACGATTCATTGCTACATGTTATTCTAATGAGGAAAATCCCCCCAAAAATGTAACAGAGACCACTTTTCCCAATCCAGTTAATTGCAAGTGGGTAAAAAAAAAAAAAAAAAATTCCACACAACATTTTTTTTCAATGAAAAAATATATATATACACTCACCTAAAGGATTATTAGGAACACCATACTAATACTGTGTTTGACCCCCTTTCGCCTTCAGAACTGCCTTAATTCTACGTGGCATTGATTCAACAAGGTGCTGAAAGCATTCTTTAGAAATGTTGGCCCATATTGATAGGATAGCATCTTGCAGTTGATGGAGATTTGTGGGATGCACATCCAGGGCACGAAGCTCCCGTTCCACCACATCCCAAAGATGCTCTATTGGGTTCAGATCTGGTGATTGTGGGGGCCATTTTAGTACAGTGAACTCATTGTCATGTTCAAGAAACCAATTTGAAATGATTCGAGCTTTGTGACATGGTGCATTATCCTGCTGGAAGTAGCCATCAGAGGATGGGTACATGGTGGTCATAAAGGGATGGACATGGTCAGAAATAATGCTCAGGTAGGCCGTGGCATTTAAACGATGCCCAATTGGCACTAAGAGGCCTAAAGTGTGCCAAGAAAACATCCCCCACACCATTACACCACCACCACCAGCCTGCACAGTGGTAACAAAGCATGATGGATCCATGTTCTCATTCTGTTTACGCCAAATTCTGACTCCACCATCTGAATGTCTCAACAGAAATCGAGACTCATCAGACCAGGCAACATTTTTCCAGTCTTCAACTGTCCAATTTTGGTAAGCTCGTGCAAATTGTAGCCTCTTTTTCCTATTTGTAGTGGAGATGAGTGGTACCCGGTGGGGACTTCTGCTGTTGTAGCCCATCCGCCTCAAGGTTGTGCGTGTTGTGGCTTTACAAATGCTTTGCTGCATACCTCGGTTGTAACGAGTGGTTATTTCAGTCAAAGTTGCTCTTCTATCAGCTTGAATCAGTCGGCCCATTCTCCTCTGACCTCTAGCATCAACAAGGCATTTTCTCCCACAGGACTGCCGCATACTGGATGTTTTTCCCTTTTCACACCATTCTTTGTAAACTCTAGAAATGATTGTGCGTGAAAATCCCAGTAACTGAGCAGATTGTGAAATACTCAGACCGGCCCGCCTGGCACCAACAACCATGCCACGCTCAAAATTGCTTAAATCACCTTTCTTTCCCATTCTGACATTCAGTTTGGAGTTCAGGAGATTGTCTTGACCAAGACCACACCCCTAAATGCATTGAAGCAAGTGCCATGTGATTGGTTGATTAGATAATTGGATTAATGAGAAATTGAACAGGTGTTCCTAATAATCCTTTAGGTGAGTGTATATATATATACACACACTCACCTAAAGGATTATTAGGAACACCATACTAATACTGTGTTTGACCCACTTTCGCCTTCAGAACTGCCTTAATTCTACGTGGCATTGATTCAACAAGGTGCTGAAAGCATTCTTTAGAAATGTTGGCCCATATTGATAGGATAGCATCTTGCAGTTGATGGAGATTTGTGGGATGCACATCCAGGGCACGAAGCTCCCGTTCCACCACATCCCAAAGATGCTCTATTGGGTTGAGATCTGGTGACTGTGGGGGCCATTTTAGTACAGTGAACTCATTGTCATGTTCAAGAAACCAATTTGAAATGATTCGAGCTTTGTGACATGGTGCATTATCCTGCTGGAAGTAGCCATCAGAGGATGGGTACATGGTCATAAAGGGATGGACATGGTCATGGATGGACATGGTCAGAAACAATGCTAAGGTAGGTCGTGGCATTTAAACGATGCCCAATTGGCACTAAGGGGCCTAAAGTGTGCCAAGAAAACATCCCCCACACCATTACACCACCACCACCAGCCTGCACAGTGGTAACAAGGCATGATGGATCCATGTTCTCATTCTGTTTACGCCAAATTCTGACTCTACCATCTGAATGTCTCAACAGAAATCGAGACTCACCAGACCAGGCAACATTTTTCCAGTCTTCAACTGTCCAATTTTGGTGAGCTCGTGCAAATTGTAGCCTCTTTTTCCTATTTGTAGTGGAGATGAGTGGTACCCGGTGGGGTCTTCTGCTGTTGTAGCCCATCCGCCTCAAGGTTGTGCGTGTTGTGGCTTCACAAATGCTTTGCTGCATACCTCGGTTGTAAGGAGTGGTTATTTCAGTCAAAGTTGCTCTTCTATCAGCTTGAATCAGTCGGCCCATTCTCCTCTGACCTCTAGCATCAACAAGGCATTTTCGCCCACAGGACTGCCGCATACTGGATGTTTTTCCCTTTTCACACCATTCTTTGTAAACTCTAGAAATGGTTGTGCGTGAAAATCCCAGTAACTGAGCAGATTGTGAAATACTCAGACCGGCCCGTCTGGCACCAACAACCATGCCACGCTCAAAATTGCTTAAATCACCTTTCTTTCCCATTCTGACATTCAGTTTGGAGTTCAGGAGATTGTCTTGACCAGGACCACACCCCTAAATGCATTGAAGCAACTGCCATGTGATTGGTTGATTAGATAATTGCATTAATGAGAAATTGAACAGGTGTTCCTAATAATCCTTTAGGTGAGTGTATATATATACAGTATATATATATATATATATATATATATATATATATATATATATATATATATATATATATATATTTTTTTTTTTTTTATGGTTTGAAGGTCTTAACTCTTTCCCTGCCATTGACGGAAATTTCCGGCTTTCTGTGTTTTCACTGTTATATACGGCTATGACACATCTTCTGAAAGAGTACAGAATCTCCTGATCAAACCACAGGTGAAGAAGCAGAAACAAATCAACATCATATGTAAGCAGATGCATATCTAAAATAACGCGATCATCAACATTAAAAACATATAAGTCAAAACTGCCAATGTTACTGAATGAAATGTCGACCCAGGACGAGCTATAGGACTGTGAAGCTTTGGGGGTCCATCTACTCCATCTATGTTTTGATCTTCGTACAGAATCCAAAGACAGGATGTAGTCTTTGACAAAAACTTGTCAACTTTTTTAAAAAACGCTGGCGAGATAAGCTAAACGATAAAGATAAACTAGTTTTAAGCTAATTTAAGCTGGTCTCACAGCCTGACCAGCTAATAAGCACCCAAACCCGTTTAAAACCAGCCATCAGACCAGGTAAGACCAGATAAGGCCAGCAAACCAGCTTAGGCTGTTTTAATGTTCCTGTTGCTCAAAAAGTGGCAGTATGCGCTAGCAACACCGGGGCCATGGGTTCAAGTCCCAGGAAATGCATGATTCAATGAAATGCATGTTTTCAAATAAAAAATGTAAAAGTTGTTTTGGATAAAACTGAAGATCGAGGCTCGTTGCTGGTTTAAACTCCTTCACTGAAGGGCTACACTGAAAAATTCCCATTTTGACCAGAAAATTAATAAACCCCAGTACTCTCTATTTAAAGTACAAAGGTGTTAGTTGCTTGAAAAAGCAAACGTCCTGAATGCCTTATTTTAACAAGATCACCGTTTTAGCATTCCGCTCTGCGAGCGTAATCAATTTTTCATGTTGATGTGGGAATATTTGTGTAGATGCAGCAAATATTTCCTATGCTATGGGAAACAAAAGGGCATGTGCGGATGCGAGCGAAACACCATTGTGAGAAATCTTTGAAGGTTCTCCTTCAAAGCCATGCCTGCCTCTGCGGCCACGCCGAGGGGATTTGTGATATTAATTGAAGTTAATTTTCTGGGAAATCAGTTTGCCGGGCACGTTGGGAAGATTGATAGCCCCGGCATGTCCCAGCACTTGGGAAAATGACACTCGTCTTTTATAGCCACACATACTTTTATCATTCCAAATCAAATTATAAACAGGAGGCCAGGCGCACAGGAACCTGGCGGAGGGAGATCTCAATAAGATTAATTAGGCCGGCCAGGCTAAGACAAGGTGAGGAAGAAGAAGAAAAAAAATAAAAACAGCAAGATGGGGGTCGGCCTGACAAGAGCGAGGTTCATTGTTTGGTAGGAAGTGGAATTGGAAGTCAATTGGAAAAAAGGTAATTAGCAGAGGCTAGTCAAAGGCAAGCAGGCAGCCGGCCGCTCTCGCTTTCTCCCGGCCCGTAATGCAGAGGGCCACGCTATGAACCCTGCATTTAATTAGAGCACTTTGATACCCACAGGAGAGCGCTGCCCCCGGGCATCCTAAACACTGACTGACGCCAGGCAGTTCCACCCGCTCCCTGCACTCCAATTAGAGACGCACCAAGCTGGGAGGAGCGCCTTCCCCTCTCCATGCAACCCTCCCTCGCGCCAAACAAACCCACGCCAAATTGGCATTTGGATTAAACGACGTGCCGAGATGCCCCGAAGGGCGGCAGGCTGTCTCACCTGGGCTAATCTAGGTGTCATTATAATAAGGATTCATTTTCGGTAGAGAGCAGAACCCAGGACGGCCTCGCCACTGCCGCGACGGGTTTCCCGAACGGCGCCCCGGTAACTCAGAAAAACAGACCGGGAGGGCAGAGGCGCGTGTGCAATATTAATGCCACTATGACTGAATAAATGATAACAATACTGGGAGCTTTGCTGTGTTACAGTGGTGTATTTTTAATGCACAGGGAAGAGTTTAGGATGCCTGACTTACATGCGCAAACATGTGGTGCATGAATTATGCAACTGCGATGCTTTCATCTCGGCATCTGCATGTTTAGTAAATAAACTGTTTCTCTTCTGGCAACAAGATGTAACTGTAAATAATAGATATTTAATTTGCCACCGCTTGCCAAAGGATAGAAAGCACTTGTTGTGTTTGCTAATTTGTTGTATTATTCAAACAATCTCCCCGGTCGCTTCTCATCTCAGCAGGGTGATAAACAGATATGCATAAAAGTGAGAGAAAAAAACAACACAGGCGTGAAACCCAAGCCTAAATATTTATTTATCACAACAAGCTGGGGAAAAAAATAACATTGTGTTCTGACATTTATCTCGATATGAAAGAGAATTCAGCGCCACGGGCCCAAATGAGATGAACACAAAGTAAATATCTGAATACACAAAGACGTGACAAGTCCATTGTGGACTCCAAACATGCTATTCTCCGGCGCTGTCAGAATGGATCATTCCACAATGCCTTAGAAGATGAAAAAAGCTCTTATAAAGCTGTCAGGAAAACAGGCCCGGACGGTTAAGCTAGCGGAGGACACTCCTTTGACAGCGCTGTGATTGAGCTCGTTGTTTATCTAGGCATCAGTTTGGAGTTGCGTGTAGTTCAATACGCACTGTTTGATCAAAGATTATCTTTATCGATAGAGGCTGTCAAACAAACACATGCAGGTAATAGCGGAATAGTCGCTGACAGCCTTGAGCTTTATGCTGGTTGCTCAAAAATGCAATAAAGCCATTTTGCTAAAGGGCGCAAAAAACAACTCACAGCTTTACAAAAGGACTGAGGCCAAATCCAGCAAAACAATCCACCTTCCCCGCCAGTATCTGCTGGGTTTCCAAAGGGCCAAAACCTTAAACCAATAAGCTCTTGTTATAACGCCAAAGACTGTCATTCAGATCAAATAACAAAATGACTTTTGACAGAGGCTCTTTGCACTTCTGTGCCATGTTTTGTCAGAAGAGAGATATGCAGTAATGAATTGAGTATTTTCTAGAAGCAGTGCCTTGTATCGTTACTTATTTGCTGTTACAACAACAGCTTGGCTAGATTCAAGTATGTGGCTTTTTGAAAAACTTTGCACTAGTCTTCTGACAGGCCTTAAAGTCCACATGAATTCAAAACTGACCCCATTTACTTCCTTAACACTCTCTACTGGTCTTATTGTGAAATGTATTACATTGCAGCAGTAAAATATTATGGTATTTCATGATGAATTTTTAAATGCTTGAAGGATAATTCCAGGTTAAATTCACCTTGTGGTTCCTTCCTTTGGTCCTAGACCTTAAAAAGCCTCTCTTAAAGAAATATTCTGGATTCAATACTCAACAAGACTTGAAAAACATGTATAGTAATGCATTTACAATTAAAGTCTATGGGGCAAGGGACAACACAGTGAATAGATATTTAAAATATTAAATATATTAAATATTCTGAGTCGTCAGAATTGGCTGTCCTCATTTACCAAAATGTTAACTTACCTAGAGAACTGGTACCAATGTGGGGATTGAGTCATCTGTCCATAACGATCAGAGCAGATCTGCTGTTGGAAACAAAGTTCCATACATCCGTTATTACATTACTGACAGCACATTCATATATGGGCCCCCCTGGAGGCCGCCGAATGTGCGATTATTGTTATGATTTGATTTGGTCACAGTCGGCTAGGTATAATCAAGGCCTGGGGTTTCAGAAAATCAACATTCTCGCTGCCATGCTATGCTACATCAAGTCAATTTGATGACAGGCTGAAACACGGCATGGTGTGTTAACTAGGCCTGTGATGGTCCGGAGTTGGGGTGAACATGGCAATCACAGAGGTGGTGAATAAGAAACATACATTTCTCCAGGTTATACATACATAAATGCAAAGAAGGTCAAATAGTATCACGGCACATGTACTTGCATGTCTGATTTCAGTTACACTTGTCAAGGCTGTCTCGTTTATTTTATAGTCTCAACTTCATATGGGAAAAGTTAATATACAAAATATATTTGAGATAAAAGTCCACAAAAGTATGCAAGTTCAAGAAAGTTTGCATGCAAAATTACTTAGTCAATACAGTAAAAAAAAAAAGACAAAAAAAAAAAGTGCGTACTGATTGACATTTATAGTTTGTGGCTGCACATCTTGAAAATCGTTCTCGATTTAACTTTTATTGTCCCTGTGAGTATTGAGTCAATTGACCCAAGTGTCCAATCAGCAGTAAATGTGCATTATTGCAGGAATAAGGCACCTCTTCATCATTCCAGCCTCGACCAAACATCTGACATCCCTTCAGCAGCTGCGAATCATTACCATTTGTTATAGATTCTGTATATCAACAAGGAAAACATTAAATAAAGAGTTCCATATGTTAAAAATGTCATTTCTGTACTGGACGCTAAATGGCTTTGGGTAATTTAACATGATCTGTTCAAAGAAAGAATCTCACCCCCCTCCAGTCCTATTGCAGTGGGAGGATAAAAAAAAATAGATAGAAAACACATCGTGGAGTGTATATGCACACACACTCTCACACACGCATACATACAAGTACAATAACATTTACATTGGGAATCACAACCATATTGCAACGTGTTAGATACAGCGCTTGGCACCCTGCAAGCATTCACAGGACCTGTTGCGTTCTGCCAGAGCTGCTGGCGGTGGCCCATCGTTGCCTATTAACAGAAAATGCCAACATGCGCAAAAAAACAAACAAGCCCCGTCCAGGCGGTGTGACTCTGTACTACATTAAGGCTTCAGTCTGTGACAGTTTGCCGCTAAACAGTTGTAAACACCTCTCACCAGAGTGCGAGGAGCTAACAGCAATCTATGGCTAAATTAATGAGGGGCTTCCCCCTGTGCACATGGCACCGCGCCAGCACAGCAACAGGCGGCAGAACGGAAAAGGAAAATCTCCCATCATGCAAAGCGAAGCTGAGGAAACCCTAACCGGAGAAGACGGAGATGCATGTGAGACTTCGCAGGCGGGTATATTTCTAAATGTGTTCAAAGTGACAGATTGCATTTAAAAGTCCACACACACACACACACAAGGCTTTCAGCTGAGCTCATTTACAAAATGTTCAACGGCCCCCGTACCGCCCACTTTCCTCACTTCAAAGTAACTTTATTAGAGAAAAGATTAGGCTGCACTTAACCCCTAATGAGCCTTCTCGATGCCGCATTTTATTTGATAGTTTCAATATGAGTCAGCAGGAGGGGAGGTCTCGCTAAATGCAAAAGCCACCCTGGCTATTCCTAGACCGTAACCCTTCTCTCTCTCTTTTTCTGCATCGTAACTATGCACAGCTGTAGCCAACACCACTTCTTCGCCGTCGTCTTTTCTTTGCCACAACCCCCCCACCCCCGCCCTTTTCTCCTTTTTGTCATCCATTTCTTTCTTTCCCCCTCTTCTTTTTTATTGCAAAATAGGGCAAGGTAACTTGCAAGGGGCCTCCTTGGGGAATTGTGTGATATTTAACTATGGCTACAGTGGCATTTACTAATTTTATATGTGCAGAATTTATGTCACATTCTTATTCAGGGATTTGCAGAGCGGGGAGCAAAGGTGGCCGCTCTCTGTCCGCTGTGTATACAGTGGTATTAAGTGAACTATTCGCAACACGTCCTGTGACATGTACATTGCTATTTTGTCCATAACCGCCACGCTCTCCCCCTTGCGTCACAATTAAATTCTAACCTTAGCATTTGGAGACACCGACCTGCGCAGAGGGCGATTTGTTGTCGGAGTGCCACCACTTCAGATATGGATTGTTCAGGCACGTAAATGTATGGTTTTTTTTTTTTTTTACCACAGTCCAGAGGGAAAACGTTGCTGTGTTTCCCAAAAACGGTGCTATAGATGAATCAAGGACTAGCTGAAAGACAGCAAACATTATTCTCGCCAACTCAGAACTTGAGTTATGAAAAATGGGAAGAGTCCTGATAAAAAAAAGCTCTTGTGGGGGAAAAAAGGGTTCAACGGATTGACCTAAGGGGCTTAGAATCAAATTGCTCCGGTATTGTACTCCCACTTTTTTGCAGTTCTGCCGGTAAGCTCCTTATTGATACACATGTGCTGAGACCACCCATACCTGGGGCTCATCCCTCTGTCAGACTGCTGGTCGTCCGAGAGGCGGAGGAAAAGACACAGTTCTTCTCTATTCGAAAGCTAATGCCAAATCCCCCGGGTGAGATTCCGTCTCCTGACTCAATAAAATAATTAGCTTTTTTCTTGGGAAGGCTGTTAATCAAGCCCCGTTACATATGCGCAAAATGTATTTCCCCTTATCCCAAGCCTCGGCTACCGCCGCCACTTTTTATCTCTCAAAGTCACCGGTGTGCTCTTCCACCATCGTCTTATTACAGCGAAAGAGATAGATCAAAAAGAGCTTTTTAATTTAGTGTTTAGTCTACATGAGGGGAGATTATTCATCTCAGACTGAAAAGTAACGCTCATATCAGCAGAACGGCCTCAAATCTGATGTGCAGGCAGCGCTGCGAGCGTTTTCATTCAAATAAATAGTAGCCATTGTTATATTCCAACATGTATAATTGCCAACACCCGCTACGACCATCTGCTATGTGCTGATCCCTTACTTAAACATTGTCATAACAATTACAAGCATTTAAGCAAACAAAAGTCGTGGTGAGAGAGCTGGGAAACAATGAGAAATGCAAGTCAATGCATTTCGAAAATGAACAAAACAGCCGTACCGCAGGGAGATGAGCCGATGCACACGCTAACAAAGTCGACGTAGAGCGACTGTCTGACAACAAGGCGCCGCGTCCTATCATCTGACGACTGTTTGCCGCTTGCAGAGGCTCTAAAATATGGAGCGTTAATGCAGGCCCTGACACATCTACATGTTTCTGTCTTACCCCCTCTAGAACAAATAGAAAGCAAGTCAAGAGGTTAAACTAAGCATGTAATTAATGACTTCACAGTGATACATTCTTTCTCCTTCTTCCTCTAATTAATGTGACATTTTCTGACTGCTTTTGGCCAGTGTGCTGTCTTTCTTTCTCTTGGGCAAATCAGTGATGTAATTAACAGCACACAATGCAAACACATAACTAATACTGAATCACAAAGGACAGGTGAGTACTCAGAAAACACTTAAGAAACCCAAAATCATGTTGTTGCAAACCTACATGACGTTCTATCTTCATTGGAACACAAAAATGCTGCCCTTTTCCATCTAATAGGCATTCAATTTCCAATTTTACAATTTTCTTCGTCTAAAGCCTGTGAAGAAGCTGAAATTGAACATACTCCCAAAAAATCTAATTTACACTTATGCATATTCAACAAACATTGCACAATGCATCATCATGTGTCATATATGGCTATACATAGAATATTTTCAGTAAATAATTACTTACATTTAGGTCTGCCCCACATATCATATGGCTTTAGACTTTATGACTTAAAATTATGTAAAATAAAATCTAATTAGGTATTTTAATATTAAGTAAATAATGAACAACTGGAAAGGTCATGGATCCTTCAAATATTGTTGTGTACAATGGGAGCCTTGGAGTCAAAAAGGTTGGGAACCATTGCATTAGAAGACCTGAGATATGGAGAACAAATCATACAGCATTGACTATATCTTATGGCACTTTTTGGTCATTTTTAGAGCAGCCCCTCATCACAATATGTTTTCATTATATGGAAAAGACCAAAAACATGCATGAACATGCTGCTAAACTTCTCATTTTGAGTTCCACAGATGAAACAAAGTAAAATGTGTTTTGACCAGCATAAGGGTAATTCAATTATGACAATTGTTATTCTTGAGTGAACTAATTCTGTAAATGAGGATTCTGGGTATTTTGTTAATGCTAAACCTCCATCAACACATTAAAGTGCATGATATCCGCAATGCCACAAAAGTCGTCATGTGGCGTCACATTCCAGAGCTTACTAAGCATCCTACACTTTCATGTACCCTTAGGGGTACTACAACCTTATCTAGTAGCACATCCTAACCTTATCTCAATGTTTTTTCTGACAATACACAACGGAAAATAAATGACAAAATAATATTTTGTTACACTATGCCCAGTAGAGGTGTATAATACTTTGTGGTTGACTACAAAAAGTACAAAAACCGCCTGATAAAAAAACGATACCAACACAGTCAGTCATGAAAACAGCTCATAAATGTAGGTATCTGATGAAGGATCCAGCCTCTAGTTCTTCATGGTAACATAAAAAAAGCCCCATCTCGGATCTCCTTTCATCCTGCCTGACCTATTGCATGCCACATTCCTTATACATAAGCCCATCTCTGGACATTGTAGGGGAATCCAGCATCAACCAACAAAGCAATCAATAAAACATGCAGGGCCAGGTGTTCAAAGCCATGGTAAACGCAGCTGACACGCAGGAGAGGCCTACAGACGTGCGTGTTTTGGCAGATGTGCAGAGAGGTAATGAGACACACACACAACACAGGCCACAGTAGGTGGAGCGAGACTTCGGTTTGCCGACCCTACCACTCACGGAGAACAGAGAGAGAGGGGCGGATGGTGGAATGGAAGATCCAGAAGTGAACTGGAGAAGTAATCACCAAATCTACATGCTAAAAATCAAGGCTGTGTAGTGAAAGACTCATTTTAGGTTTCGTTTCAAATCTAAATCCAATTCAATCAAGAACTTAAGTGAATGACCATAGGAGAACTGCAAAAAGAGCTGTAAAAAAAAACAAGCACACTCCTCCAAAAATCAAATTTGATGCCAGATACACCCGCGAGTACTAGCGGATACATTTTTTATAGCCCTGTGTGTGAAGATATGCTTTTTTTTGGTTATTCTTGAAGTCTCTCTTACAGGTTAAAAACAGCTTTAATTGGGTCCAGAGGATACAACACACAACTCTCTTCAAAGGTGTAATTGAAATTAATTTGAGACATCCGTTGCTCGACACAATCACCTCGTTGAAAATGTTGAAAAGTTGCATTATTGTCAACAGAGGGGCTCAGAAATCTGTGCAACGCTTCATAAGTTTGGAAATAAAATCAACGCAATTGAATCAAAGTTTTCCCACAACAACAGGAGGCGGCGGCAGCGGCAATATTGTTATCCTCCTTTCAGTTGATGGGTTAATTGGGATGTACAGTGATTCCTCTGTTGAGCAAACACGCGCTTTGAAGGTGACTAGGAGAAGTCGTGGCCCCCTGATTGCCCCCCGCTCGTCATTTATCATAATTGAGCAGAAATTAAAACCGGCCCCTGTTCAAATTTTCCATCATGTCGGTTTTCCTTGGACATGTGCACCTTATCATCACTGAACGAATCAGCTGTCAATCATCTCAAAGATCACTGTCCTCAATCTATAAACCCCCTGAGGCACGAGAGGGTGAGAGAATGAGAGATAGAGATGCTTTTGGTCAGGATTAAAATAAATAAATAAATCAATCCATAAACAGAAAACAGTGTTCTCATACATTTTTGATGACATTCGTATTGATTGCAGGCGTTTGAAGCTAAACAAGTGTATCCCAGACCCTTAGTAGGGTACGCAGAGACACATAATTAAATGTGAAATGTCTGGAGTGGAATGTCCAAGTTCACATATTGTTGAAAAAACTATTAAAGTCAACATGAAATTTTACTTCCGTAATCTGACATTTCCAAATAAAACATATTCAGTGACAAAAATTGAAGCTGGGACTGGAGTGTATCCATTAAGAATTGATTAGATCATGAAAAGTGGTTCACGGGTGATTTAAAGGGGGAAAAGAACATTTTTGATGAAGACAAATATTCTTTTTCAGTGGAACATTTTGGGACAATATGTAATGTAAAAAGACGTGTAATAATGGGAGTAATAAATGAGAATATTCATAAGAATATCCAGACTTAAAACTGTGTATGTTGTCAGAGAAATTCGATTTCGAGCATGCAATTGGCTGTCGGTCCTCTTAGCAGCATGAAAAACAATAGTTGTATTCAATTAATTTTACTGTAGCCTCGAAAGCGAACCAAGATCACTCACTAAAATGTTGTTGCTTTGTCAGTTCATTGCGATCTCGCAAAGTTCCGTTATAAAAATGAAGTTGTCAACAATGCACAATAAATCTCTTACTTAGCTACATTGTCTTCACTTTGTTAATGAGAGGTTTCGCGAGCCTGCATTAACACAGCACTGAATAAAACTCAACATTATATCTGTGATTGGCTACAGTACTCACCGCTGCAAAAACACGTTGTAATAGATGCATTTGACGCTCTCCAGAGCGCGAACACAAATTGGCAAATCTGCCAATATTATTACAGTATCAACTGAGGGTAGGGCTGGGCCGATAAACAATATCATATCGAATCGCGATAAAATTCATGTCGATAACGATAAGCTCTGGACATTTTTACTCGATATAGATTACTCTAACACCCAATCACACAGCAAAAATAAACGCGACAACAGCAAGTCAGCGTGAAGCTTTTCATTTGCACACCAAAAGTACACGTTCTACTGCCAAAGAAACAAGAAGGAAAAAATGAGTGAAAACGACAACGAACGTTAAAAATCAAAAGTGAAACTAACCTTGAGTTTTCATCCAAAGATGACGATTTTGTTGATAAAAGGTAGCACGAATTGTTACTCATTTGAAACGCATCACACAGACCATTTGTCCGCTCGGGTCAAAGTCCAAACGCCAGCGCAGCGCGAGCTCACTACAGCTGATCTTGGTCACGCGAACACTAAACAGTGCTGTGAGATCCAGTGAGAAGCACGTTTATTCAGCAAAAAACACGAATGCCTCTGTGATTTAAACTAGCTTAAAGCCAGATGGAGCAGCGCTGACAAAGAGGAGAAACACTGTGCGCAATGATACAGTCAGAAGGCTTTTCGATTTTGTCCATAAATAAAACCAATGGTTAATTTTAATAAAACTTAAGTCATAATATTTAAATTTTAAAAATAAGGTTGTTACAATTTTTACAGATGTCCGTGTTTTTGTTAATGAACATAAATTTACATCTGCATCCTCCTAACTTCAAGCTACTACTACTACTACTACTGTCAACTCACTGTCAAATGTATTTCTAAAGCAAACCATGTAATGTTATTATTGCAGCCTGCACTGCAAACTGTGCTGAAGATATATGCCAAAGTCAGGCAACACAAACCTGTTTCATGACTAGAAACAATATCACCTGTTAACACATGCAAAAACTAAGACACTCATTTTTTCTATTAAGAAATTTATTTTGTCAAGGAAAAATGACTGACGTGAAGTGTTTGTAATATTCTGACAATAAAGAGTTTAAAACCACAATTAACAGTCTGGTTGCCACAACTTTCACTTTGGAGCAAAAATCTGCCTTTAAATTTGAAAGAAAGAAATATTTGACATTTATCGTGATTATCGATATCGACTGATATGAAAAGATTTTAACGAGATAATTTTTTGGCCATATCGCCCAGCCCTAACTGAGGGTGCTTTAGCTTGCGTTTGAGGGTGCTCAGCACCCTCTAGCACCCCCATAGAACCGGGCCTGGGTTGAGTGAATGATTCAATGACTAACATTTTTTGAACTAATCTGTTGAGTGAATGATTCAGTGACTCACTCATATAAGCTGCATCCCAATTCAGAGGCTGCACCCTTTGAAGGACGAATGCATTATAGTGGCACAACAAAGTCTGTCCCAATTCGAAGGCTCCTTCGAACGTGGCCTACAAATCCTTTTTTTCCCAGGCCACGAAGGATAGAAAAGGTGGATCCTTTGTAGCCTAGCCTATCTCAAGATTCATTGCGTGCCAGTGGACGACTGGAGAGAAAATGGCAGACTTTGAAGGATAAAATTGTAAACAACAACAAAAATACTAGAAAGCGGTTTAAATGTGTGATTGTACAGATAGTTCATAATCTTTATTATATACATAAATGGACCAAGGTGAACTTATGTATACAGGTTGTGAACCCTGTTTTGTTTTCAGACAGTTTAATATAACTGTCAAAAAATCCAGTACAAAGGTTACTGTCATTCGTCAACGGCAGCTGTCACAGTTGCTAGGCGACAAATGCAATTCTCCGCAGACTAAACCGTCCCATTTAACAACGCTCGGTTCGACCTTTGCGGACTTCGAAGGATGCAGCCTCTGAATTGGGACACAGCTATAGACAGCCACTTGTTTCATTCCTAAATGAATCAGTAGCTGCGTCTACACGGATTCTAATAATTGTAACCGGACTAGTAGCAAAATCGGAAAACAAAAAAGTCATGTAACCACTTCAATCGGAATGAATTGGCCAGATCTGATTAAAATTGTATTTGGATTGTAAGTGGTGGTTTATTCCTTTTGTAATCCGATCTTGAGTACATGTAAACACTTGAACGGATTGAAAACCGAAACTGAGAAACAGATCGATGTTCTTTTTGTTGATTAAAGTGTCATAAACGAGTGTCCTGTTATTCTGAAATTCTCTTTCCACTCATCATCTGTGAAGTCGAGCAAAACAACGTCCCACCAGTCTTTGTTTCAGACCCTCATCCACAGATGGTGCGGAATTGGCGTTTTTACTGTTTGACAAATATAAGCGGCACAGCATAACTGTTCATGTGCTCGTTGTCGCCTAATAAGGACCCGAAATATATAAATATTAAGTCTGCTTTTTAAAACAAAAAAAAAGGTGATAAGTTTGCAACAACAGCGGAAACCTTGTATATTTGTGCAGTAATTAAAGATGAATTCTGATCAGAAGCTTGTGGCATATAAATACGCACATCAACCCGATCACTTTATTTAGCGTTCATGTAAACACTACGTTCGGATTCATCAAACGGGATGAATTAATTGAGACTGAAACAAAAAAAGGGTCCATGTAAATGTAGCTAGTGTTTTTGTGAATGATTTAATGACTCGCACATAAAGAAAGTCACTTTCTTTAGAAAGTGTGTGTGCATGTTTGAGATTTGAGAGAAAAAAAATCTGTGACGATGTGAGTGCTGCCAACAGATTTCATAATCGGTTAAGATTTAAAAACTCCTCTAGTCTGAGCCCAGTTTAAGAGTTAATTGATCAGATCATGTAGGTATGTCAGAAAAAAAAATCTGTATGATGGTATTTCAAGAACTCAGTGTGGCCCCAATGTGACAAGAGGTGACTTTTATATTTAATAGCAATCAAATGGCCAACTCATACCAACATGGCCAGGCCCAAAGATAATTATGCTTTAATTTTTTCACTCTTTTTTTTTTTTTTTGTGCTTGAGGCACTAAATCATGTTAAATATCATATCTGGCAGGAGGCCACATATGTAACGCATGAAATTCCAATTTGTTGCTCAATGAAAAATTGAATGGTTATGAAATACTCATCAGGCGTCTTGTTTACATGCCTCTGACTTTTGACCCGCGTGTAGTGGCATTGGCCATGTGTGTCTGTTTGTTCTCAGCCATTCTAATGTTTTATACTACAGCTTCCTCTGTCTGGGTCTGTTTGTGGTGCTGTGTTCAAACATTACTGTGGGACACCACTAGAAGCTATTACACACGCCTCTGCAGCCTGAGACCTCAATTTATTTACCAGAAAATGTAAGAGGGTCACATCACACACACACACACACACACAAATACACTTCCTGTAGAGGTCAGTATAGTAACGCCACAGATTAGATATGCTCTCCAACAACACAGCGCGCACACACACACACACACACACACACACACCTCACCTGAGAAGAGGCCAGTGGTATCCGTTTCATTTAAAGAAGTTAAGATCACTTTGTTTTTTTACTTCTTTTCAAAACTTTTAAGACTTTGTTGAGCCAACATTAAAAATGTTGTATTGGCGAACTTTGCTTTTCAAGTTCAAAATAACAGTTACACTAATTTCTTTACATTTCCAGTGATTTTACATGAATTTCCCCCTCAATTATGGATCCTGTTTGATTCCTCAATTAAAATGTTGTAAATGAATTGGAAACAAAAGGCACTGTTTGACACTTAATCCACATTTTAAAATTTGGTCACTTCAGTAAATAAAGTCTAATTGTTTAGGTTCTAAATGGCACACACACACACAGGTTTGTTTTTGTGAATTGTGGGGACATTTCATAGGCGTAATGGTTTTTATACCGTACAAACCGTATTTTCTATCCCCCTACACTACCCCTACCCATCACAGTGAACACTTTTACTTTCTCAAAAAAAAATAAAAAAACTCATTCTGTATGATTTATAAGCCTTTTGAAAAATGGGGACATGGGGTAATGTCCTCATAAGTCACCCTCTCCTTGTAATACCTGTGTCATACCCATGTCATTACACAAATTTGTGTCCTGATAGGTCGCAAAAACACGCACACACACGCACACACACGCACACACACACGCACACACACACGCACGCACACACGCACGCACACACGCACGCACACACGCACGCACACACGCACGCACACACGCACGCACACACGCACGCACGCACACACGCACGCACACACGCACGCACACACGCACGCACGCACACACACATGCACACACACGCACACACACGCACACACACACGCACACACACACGCACACACACGCAAACACACGCACACACACGCACACACACACACTTAATGTTTAAAATTAAGACAAAACATTTACATATTTGGACACTATTGGGTTTTCAAACTGTGTGAACATGAGGGGAATCAACATCACATGAATTCAAATTATGTTGGGATGGTTATTTCATAGTACATTTTTACTTACTATTAGACAACACTATACTACGGTACCTCCAGAGTACTCTTTTCAAGAGTGCATTTGAAATTAAACGCTATTCAATTTCACCAACACCTACTTTAACAAAGCAGGAGCTAAAACTGTACGAGACATCTGTAAATAGCACAGCAATACCACATCTCTCATGCAATCATACAGGCATAATGTAAAAAGCTGATAGAAAATGCTCCAGCTAAAGGGGAATTGTGTGATTTCTTTTGTTAATTAATTCCATACCTGTCATTGCTCTCAACTACACAATCTTGACACATTCTGCATACATGTGTATGCCACATATTTCAGGGGTGGGGAACGTGGCAAGTATGTGCGCTTCGTACAACAGTAAGAGTATCTCTCTCTTTCTCGCTCTCGCTCTCTCTCTCTCGGATTTTAATTGCAAGGTGCAAAGTGAAATGGCTTCACTCCCCGACAGTGTAAGGAAGCAGGGTGTCAAGTGCGAGTTGTGGCGTGTGTGTGTGTGTTAGGGGGTGGAGTGACAGACAGTAGCGGGTGAGCAGGTCCCCAAGGTGCACTCCAAGGAGCAATAGATAAAGATTCCCTTGGGAAATTTTTCTCATTAGTTCTCAGACACACTTCGGTAATTCTGTAGTGTCAGGTTACCATTTGTCATGAGATCTTAAAAAAAAAAAAGGAAAAAGAAAATGTCACTCTCCATGCTTTGGTTCTTTTATTTGGATATGTCACCTCCGTAGAAAAATTATAAGCCCTGCTTGCTTTCAAACAAAGGTTCGATGCACAGTTTACCCCGATGCCGAACGCAGCGTGCAACGTTTATTGGGCTACCGCTGTGATAATCCAGTCTTTAATGAATAAATATGAGCTGTTCTCCATGTGGTAAATTGTTAATTGTCTTGTTTATTGTTCTGGGGTGGCGTTTGCTGTTTGGTTAAAGATCTACACTGCTAACATGGACTGCGAGTTCAGCCTGAAGTAGAAACGAGAGTTACTGAGATCATAATCTTTGCTGTACCACCGTTGTGCCCCTGAGCAGGGCACTTAACCTCAGGTCGACCCGCTGGGACTGTCCATGCAATTAGCGCACTGTAAGTCACTTTAAATATAAAGATTCTGCTAAATGGTGACCAGCTAACTACATCTGCTCGAAGCACAATTTTCTCCTTCATAAATGTGTAGGGCTTCATTTAAGGTCATTGTTTAACTTTGGTGAGAATTTTTTTTTTATGTTTTATAAATCGGATTTTCTCTATTGGATGAGTTATGCCTGAAGACTGTATATGCAAAACTGCACATAAACAGATTTTTACATTTGTGATTAACATTAATATGCTAAATTCCACGTTGCATAGCAACCGTAAACATTATATAGCTTGACTAATTAAGTATATTACTTACACAAATTGTTTTTTGGTGACTGTCATTAAATTTAAGTGTTTATAAGAAGAAAATTAATCAAATCAAAAAGTATATAATGATTCTTGGGTATAATTTTTAAGGAAAACTTTTGAAAAGAATTCAGTTGACCATGTTTGGATATGTTCATGTACACTGTCTAATTAGCTCTGCACAATTAATCGAATTTCTAATTGCGATTACGGATGCCACGATTATGTAATCTTTCAAAGCCGCGATTTAAAAAAAAAAAAAATCCACTTTATTCTGCATACTTAAGAGGTGTATTTAGAGCATGTTAGGTTGTGAGAGGTGAATCACGACTACTTCAGAGCAGGGTCTAACCCAGCACAATAGGAACTACCAGTGACAAAAGTGTACGCTGACTGGTCAAATGCACGCGAAATAGCGCCGTTTTTAAAAAGCTGTGCACACAGCCTATATGAACTAACTAACATGGAAAACAGTGATAGATGGACCTCTCAACCCTTATGCTAAGGTGACAATCCAACGCAACTTTGAGGGGACCAAGCGAATACTTTTTCACATAATGTCTACTTTCTTTGTATAACAGTTCTACCTAATAACATATTAGACAGGACTGTTAAAAAGACCGTAAGCTAATCAAGACGGAGAATGTGAGCGCTGTGTGCTCAGATTCTGCCGTTCTCAGCGCCGTCAAAATAAAATTCACAACAATAAGCGTGGCTTACGTCACTTCAGAGTTCCTACTTGTGGTGCGAATGCAACCAGGAAAATGACCCTGGGGAACATTTAGTTCTCGGGGAACCACCCTGATGCCTAGTTCCTATAACTAAGTTCCTAAAACTACCCGGTGCGAAGCCCCTATTAATGAATGCATATTTTTACTTTTTAAAATTTTTTATTTAAAGAAGAAACCAAACCAATGTATAGTTGACATTTGAGGATTAAAGTTTTTCATAAAGAGTGTTTTCAGCTTCTTTTTTTATTTTTATATAAAAAATATGCCATGCAGTTGCTTCAAACAATGGTATAAAGCTATTCAAAACATCATTCAATGTAAATTGTGATAATCTTATTTATTAAATCGCAATTACAATTTCAAGGGAATAATCAACAATTATGATTTTTGTCATAATCGTGCAGCCCTACATCTCAAGCTGGATTTGTGTATTAACAATATGAAAAATAAACTTTTCTTTGACTAAAATTAGCTATTGAGAAAATATTTTAATAATAATGATAATAATATAAGACCCAGCGAAACTGCAAAATTAATGTTTTCACCTTAACTGAACCACATTTTATGCTGAAAATAAGACGTTCAGCGTTTGAGTGGGATTGTGAGTGCTGGACGTTTTTATTGCTCCGTTTGTCCCATTAATCCTCCCGCCACAAAAGCGCCTCAGTTTCCATGTCACTTTGCACACAAGGCCTTACCAAGATAAATTAATTCCTTAGGAAGTACTAGTTTGAAAGGGGAATGATCTATTCTTTCCACAGCACTTGACACAACAGAGATACAACTGAGGGAAAAAAAATACTCCTTTGGAAGACTGGACACTTCATGACTAGGGAAACAGGGGAGGAACAAAAGCCGGAGTCTGCCTCTTTATGAATTCTGCATTGCAATCAATATTGGCCCTCTTCCTGCGCCAGGAAAATAATGAGTCATAAAAAAATCATGATATTCATTTCCAGAATGATAATAACAGACAGAAAACACAAGCCCCTGTTATCCCGCATGAGAATCGCTTCCCTTTGAGTTACAGTGGGCAGGTGTGAGCCCATTAGAACCCTGTCTGACATGGGTGTCCTTCATTGTGCCCGATTTTATGCGACGCACCTTCGGCTTCATTGGCACTCATATAGGAGGAGTGAAACCCTCCATCTCCGGCGTTCTCCTTCTGAGGTCACGGATGAGGTCAAATCCGTTCCCAGGTGATCATTTAAGGCCCCTCAACACAACACAGAATGCAGATTTCACCCCTTGTTGCATAAAGAGGGTTACACAGAGAGCGCTGGAAGGTCTCCAATCCTCACTGCATATTTAAAAACACAGAGGGCCGGCGTAGAGCCGTTTGACCAGCGGCTCACGCAAGCGATAGCTCATTCTTCATCCGACCTTGAATGAGGAAGGAGCCCCTTCTGATTTAATGCAGACCCCTTTACCACATTACCTTACTGTTTTTATTGATATTGCACCATTGCACTTATTACACTAAGTGTCCAGAGATGCACACAGCCGTCATGCTACAAGACGGGCCGGGAAAACGATCCAACCCAAATGAACACCGGAGTTACTTAAAACTAAAGAACGGCTTCTGTGTTGTGCGGGAATTCAAGGACACACAGCGTTGGAATAACACTGGTGGTTAAAGCTATTCATTGATGATTTTATTGCCTTGAGTTTAGCATACCCATGTCAATATTTGGACTGGGGTGAGTCTCAGGCCTCCCATCGCAAGAGGATGTGACCTTCCATTTTTCTGCGTCTGTGTGATTTAACACCATCTGAAAAACAGATAAATGTGTCTCTGGCCTCCCTGCACGAACTTCCCTCAGAATAACGGGTAACTCGCTCCCTGCGGCTGCAGTTGCAGACCGACTTACAAAAACAAGAAATATGCATCCCCGTTGTCAACATTGGCTCTGCAGAGAAATAATTATTTAAGAGCATAAAGGTACATTATCAGTTAAATGACAACTATTTTGAGTCTCTCAATTGTCCTCAGTGTTAAGATGGATCTCAAAATCATACAATCTCTGCTGGAAAGGGTTCAAATATGCAGAAGATTCTGGAAAACTGAAGAACATTGGGCAGTTTAACTGCTCAGGACAAACAAGGGACTCAAGAACAACCATCACAAAACATAAAAACAGTCGTGGATCATTGAACGTAAACTTTTGAACAGGGTAATTTTTTATAAATTCAGCTATATGTGTGTTTTGTGGACTATATGTAAACATATTTTATGTAAAATATCTTATTTAGGGACAGTACTAAATAAAAAATAACATGCATTTTGTATTTTCACAGATTCTGCAAGGGGTTCACAAACTTTCAAGCAGCACTAATATATAAAACAAACCATAGTGATTATATATATATATATATATATATATATATATATATATATATATATATATATATATATATATATATAAATAAAACAAACCTAACGAAATGCAAAACTAATAAATTCATTCATTCATTCATTAACTAAGCCCTTATTCAAAGTTTGTCTAGATAAACTTTGCTCTTCTAGTTAAAAACAATTGTATTAATATTTATTGGAATTACAGTTTATTTTAATTCTGCTTCGAGACTGTACATTCAAATTATGGGATTTAAACTGGAATTTAAAAGGCAAGCTAAATTCAATTCTGAAGCAACTTTAGCAAAATCCTACAGTAAATGTATAAATGGTGCCTGTATGAGTGACTCTTCTGAAAAGTAAAAGCAACTTCAACAACAAAAAACACAATTCAAGCAATTCTCACAATTAATAATTGATAATATGTAGCGCTACTCATATGTGTTCTTTAAGGACCACAGAAATCATTTGCCAGTCAATTCTGGCAGAATATATCGTCTCTGGTGCAAATGTCACTCTAAATTGAGTAGCGATGTTCCAACCTTACAATACAGAGCCCCTTTGTATCTAACTTTGTGCTCTTACAGATGTGAGGGACTGTGCTAATGATAAAGGCTAACTCTTCAAAACGGGAAACAAAAGAGCCACAGTTGGTACATCTTATTTCATGCTAGACAGGCTTTTCAGGTGCTAGGACAGAAGGACATAGAGAGGGTCTTTGATCAGGCCTTCATTAAGGATTTTGGTCCCTGGACATCTCAAGAGCTGACTGGAATAAGCGCAATGGAATAAGAGCGTGCACACATCCAAGGCAAATAAAAGCACTAACGTACTCTTCGAAACATACATCTGGGAAAAACAAACAGGACAGGATAGGACAGGAGATAAAGGAGGAGGAATATGTTTTGTAGGGATGAGAGGGGCAAGGCAAGAAAAGGTTAATGCCGGCGTGTGAGTGCACATGACAGCGCTCACATCCCAGTGAGCACAAAAACGAATCATCCAGGGACTTCCATCTTCATATTCACTGGCCCCGTTGCTCCCCTTTCGTTCAAACTTCAAATTTATTGCCGGGCTTCAGAGAGGCAGGAATGACCTTGAGAGGACCTCGCAGTCATCTATTCCACTCAAACGCTACCTAATTAGCAACACAGGTTTTAGTGTTTGCCAAATCATTGGATACCATAATCAAAACGAAGCTTGTCAGGGCCAGATACAAGCCACTAAGCAAAACGCTCATCTCGGGTGAATACCAAGGGGAAAATAATTACAGCCACTGCGGGAACATGCTTACAATCAGGCACGCTGGGAAAAAGGAGAGGAAGTGAAGAGAGAAGGCCAAAGAGGTGCACGCCATCAAGGAAATCACCTTGTCTGAACCTAGGAAAGCCAAAGAGAGGAAAAATGGAGGACTATGGCCTCCCTTCACTCCAACTGTCTCCCAGTGACCTCTGGGAAAGCACGTCTATTGTTCCTATTGACAGTCAACATCAAGCAGAGCTTACACCACTTGCCTTTTCACTTCCACTTGCCTTCATTCAAACCTCTCTCAACAACCAGCATGCCATCTCCTTTATTACTCGTTTCCAAAAGGAGGGGAAAAAAATGATAATATGCCAATTTAGATAAATAATTACCGCGTTTTACAGCTACGCCTACACAGCCACCGGCAGGCAAAGAAAAAGCGAATAATTCAATTTTTCGCTTTCTGTAATTGTCACCAAAGCACCTAAAGGTCATATCACTCACCCAGAAGAAAAAGGATAGCAGTTCACGGGCCATTTTGGACAGCAGACCTTGCGCTATTGTCTCAAAATGCTCTAAAAAAAAAAGCTTTTGTTGGTTTCAGTGGTGCTGGGATTTGCAGTAATTGTCTAATACGGTGCCCAGTATTAAAGTCATCGTGTGCCAAAAGCGAACACGTTACCGCTTGACCCTGAGCCACTTTGGAGTAATATAGTATTCAACCCAGCGTGTAATGACTGCTAGGGATGTCAATCCAGCAGCTTTCTCTCATTCCCTGGCTCTCAAAATGCCTGTGGACAGTCCGGTTTTAACCAGAGGGGCTGGAAAACGAGAAAAAGGATGAGTGGCAGCTCGTGTGCAGTGATGCCATCGTCCTCCAGCCTTCAATTTCCTTTAGCCCCTCTTACCCTCTGATTGGACATGGGCTTTCACTTTTCAAGAAGGAAGCAGCCTGAGGCATTGTTGCCAAACTGCTTGTGGTTGTTTAATGTTAATGAGGGCAGGACAGATACTTTAGGGAGGAAAGTTCATACAAGATGTTTGGGACTATGACACAATTAGCTTAACCCCACGGCTGCCTTTGACCGCTCCGATCAATAGGCTTTACCCAGGCGGTGAACCATCCATGATGACTGTGAGGAGGCTTGCATGTTGAATAGGTCAAATTTTGCTCGAAAGCTATCTAGCTTAGCCTTATCAAAATGTTACTACGCTTGTGTTTGCTGTAATGACACCCTCTAGTTCTTACTTTGCCATCAAGTAAATTGTTCATGATTATTAATATATCGCATTTTATTGGAAATAGAAGTCATTACTGTTGACAGCTCCATGAAACATCAGTATGAAACTTCAACCTCAACAAGATAAAACCAAAATGCATTTCTGATGCAACCATACCCAGGGCTTTCACAGACCTTAGAAAGAATGGTACCATGAACCTATTAGAGGGACAAACCCCCTAGAGCAATCTGAGGTTAAGTGTCTTGCTCAAGAGGACAATGGTGTGGGGTCACAGCCAAGCCCACACAGGATCTGCATACTTCCGCCTTGCGGAAGAGTTTTTTAAATAAATATTTTGGCTAATTTGGTAATCTGCCGAAACTTCAGTGCAGAAAATGTGAAAAGGTCGGGAGATTCCATCTGGGCCTCCTTGAGTAGATCAGGTGAACCTTCAGGTTATCTAACTTGGATTTGAACAACTATACCACACCACCATCATTAATATGTAGCTGCTGGTACAGTGTCAGAAAAAAATGTGCAAACATTTTGACTTAAGCTTGTTACTGAGACCGTGCCCTTAAAAGTACCTTTATAGTTGATGTGCCCCTAAAGGGTGCATATTAGTACATTAAATAACCCTTGAGATACTAATATGAACCTTTTAGAGGTAGATAAGGTACAAAGGTGTACCTTTAATGTTATTGCCTAGGGTAAGTTACAATTTTCGGCCATTTTTATAACAGTATAGTATCCATAAGCAGGACTGTATACTGAACATTTCGAGGGAAGAACACCTGTTCTGGACCATTCCGGACAGTTAATGTCTTTCTCACCAGACTAAATAACTCCAGTAACCATAACTCCAAGTTGTTTTTGTGTCAGGAAGACAGAAAGGATTGACAGTAAGGGAAGAAGCCAATCAAATGAAGGACTGAGCAGTCAACACGTGCCTTCCCCTTTTTTCCCTTGATCCCTCCACTCGGCCGGTAAAGCGGCACCTGTCACACTGTTTGAGCAGATGTGGGAAAAAAAACAGAGGCACTTCACAACACTGTCATTCACATTCATAATAGGCATTGCAGTATAAAGAGGGCCATTAGGGTCCCAACCTGGGAGCCATTAAATCATTTTAAATCGCTGTAACATCCCATTAGTGTCAGTGGTGAGACCACATAATAGTCTATATTATAGAGCGCAGCAGTGCGGCCCATTTGGGGTAAATCACAGGCTCCGGTGCAACTCCTTGGCCTGCATATGCAAGGACACTCACATGGAAGATGGAACTCGTGCGACGACACTTCAAACTGATAACAACTAGTCAAGGGTGGAGCGACACTTCTCTAGTTCATCAATTACCTTTTTTATAATATCTTCTGGTATCTTTTAATCTCAATATTGAGATCAGCAGATTTGCATACTGGAAACTGAGAACTAATGACATGCAAATGCAATAGAGACTGAAAATTACGTATTTACAACTTGCAAGATATTAAAACACTGGCTATTTAGAGCCTCTTGTAATGAGCTGTACATGACAGTATAGTCGGAATAACCTAAAGTAAATGGTGCGTGCCATTAATGTCTAAGGTGCGGACCGCGAGGGGGCAGTTAACTACGGAAGAACACAACACAGTTACTACCAGCAGCTCCCTTAAAACTGCTTTTGCTACAGTAGTAAAACAAATAAAAATTGTGAAAGAACATGCTTCAGTACTAGAAGTGTGTGTGTGTGTGTGTGTGTGTGTATGTACACATCTCATGTGAAATATGCAACTAGGGCCCCCGCACATCTTTCTTCTTTTCCTTCAGATGATAAATCGCCCCAGTGACGGACCCTTCCGCTGCCCTACGAATTTTTAAAGGAACAAAGCAATGATGAATGGAATAATGCCACATTGCAAGCAAACACCTCTCAGCCTGATAAAAAAGATTCACCAATGACAATTGGGGGACACCGGTGACCCGGGGAGCGGTCTTTGGGGTATGCCCCCCAGAGGAAGCCAGTGATGGAAGGAATCGCCATTAGGGGGAAGATTAAGTGGCCTTTCCTTTTTCCTCTCACTTAATTATACATGCAAGACTCGCCAAACCGTGCCGCCATAAAAAAGGGGAAGGGGGGAAAACACCCCTGGTTCTTTGTTTCAGCAACTCATGCCACTTTGATTGCTTATTGGCTGTCTCTCTTGACAACCTGCCGGCCACAGAAACAAATCCCATTGGCCGCAGTGCACCTGTCAGGAGCAAGAGAGAAAGACGAGAGCATTCCGAGAATTCGACGGGGAACACTGGGATGGGTGGAGAAAGAGAGCACAGGGAAAAAAATGTTCCTGTCAAGCCTCTGTGCCTCAGGAGAAGAGGAAGTCTTATGTGGCACATCCAAAACTCAGCAGACAAACAAGGAAGTGGACCTCTTCTACTTCTTATTAAAGGAGCCTTGGTCCTACACCAGACTGCGCCATCATTCGGCTCCGTCAATCTTGCGCTCCGAGGGATCTTGGCTGCAAAGAGCACATTCGGAACTCTGCAGCTCAGTTCTTCCCGCTCGTTCCTTGTTTTTTCCTCATGGCTAGCGGGGTGCACTGAAAAGGAAGGCGCAAAGAAAAAAACTGTCATTTCAAGACTGACAGTTCGCATCAAATGTGGGCCACAAGATTACGACTTTCATGGCTCTTTGGATAAATTCCCAATCCATGCCGCACACATCCGACGTGTCCCCCTCCCTTATCAACATCTCTGACATATAAAACAGAAGCACCCTGCAAATAGCGAATGTAGGTACGAACAACACGTTCATCAGGGTTGCGTGGAGGACAGAGTGAATAATTAAACACCACGCCTCGTTGATTCGGCCTACTCATCTTGTTTTATGGGAATAACCGCAAAGACTTCAAACGTGCAATGCCAGGAGTGCTTGACAAACTGAGAAATCAACAAGACTGAGTCCTGATATCAAATGTGCATAAACTAACACAAAGCTGAAACATTTATCTGTTCATTACCCAACAGACAAACCGCAAGCACCTTAAAAACGTGTGAATGAATGCATACAAACGTAATATGAGAATAAAACACAAAAGAGGACTGAAATATGGATGATGAATTTGTCATATGGATTTCTGTTACAAAGGAAACATGATGTAGAATAAAAGTCTGCAACATCGGCGCCGTCTGTGAAATCCTCCCTGAAAGATGAGAAATATTTGAGAGCGTAACACTGGGCATACATCTATGTTGTATAAATATATCATCAGATCTCCTCTCTAAAATAGTAGTCTAGTGCAAAATTAAGCTGGTGGAGTTCTAGATTTTTGAACATGAACAATTGAAAATGGCCTAAAACATTCAAATATGTAGAATCTCTGCAGAATTTGTCGCACATATTACAATATAATTACATAAAGCAACACAACTTCTGGTTCATGTAGGATTGAAACCTCCTTAGATACTGTACGTGTGGATCAATGACTAACTTCTCTTTATTCCTTTTTTTCTTTCTTTTCGTTCTGCTTTCTTTCTAGTTTTTTACTCTTTTTTCCTCATTTATCCTTTACTTCCTAACATTCTTTCATATTTTGCTTTCTCTTCTTTTTCATTCTTTTGTGAAATCTTTCATTTTCCTATTCTTTTATCCTCTTCTTTTTCTTTTTCACAACCTTTCATTCCTTCCTTTTTCATTTCTTCTCACTCTCTTGCTATTTCTATCTTTTCTCATTCTGTTCTTTCATTCTTTTTCTATTTTTCCTGTTTTATTTCTTTCACTTTCTTTTTTTCTCGCTTTTCACATTCTTTATTTCCTTCCTTACATCTTTGTTTCTTTCTTTCTTGATCTCTTCCATCCGTCCACCAGGATGCAAGTGCAAACACTAAGTGAGATAGAGGTCGTCACATCTTTGACATAAAACTCCATGCAAATCTGCATTAACATTTATGACTGAAAAGCATTCATAATTAAACATAATCTGAGAGTGATGATCTGAAAGTGACATTAATGGTAGAAATAAGATTGACACACACACACGCACACACACACACACACACACACACACACAGCAATACTACAATTACACAAATGGAAAAAAGAAAAAATATTTCCTTTAAAGATGAAATATGTAAAAAAATGTCCTCGTGTAATATGCAAAGTAATTCGACTGTTAACACTGTGATGCTTTCAACACTCGTTCTGTTGGATTGAGAGGCTGACATAGCAAAACTGACCCAACCAGTGGTGTGAGATTAGTGCAGGACTCCAATGGAAGAATCTTACATTTAACATAAAACATTCTCCCATCATTTATCTTTAAAATTTCACTCAACTTCTAAGAAAGTTGGGTACATATCTATTCATGCATAAGCGAACTGTCTCTGCACTAGTTTACTCTGTCACGTCATAAAGATTACCCATGCAGCGAACTAAACAGACAACTCAAAAAACAAAAGCCTCCTCGTCTGACTCGCCTGATTGCCGTTGATTATAAATTATGCAGTCATTGTAGGCCCACAGAAGAAGACATCTCCTCATCCCCAGTCAAGTGTAATTACTGCAGAGGGCTGCAGGCATCCGTGTGATCTCCGCCTGACAGGAACATTGACTGATGACCTTCCCTCTGAAAGACTCCCTGCTCGGGTCACCGGACCCCCACCTTCGACATCTCAATAGAGTCCTGACAACCGGCTCTCGAAAACCTGCTATTGACAAATCAGAGCGTTAGTGCCGCATCTATGTCTCACCCATCACTCACAATCACTTCCTGGGTGGGAGAGATGAGAGCCTCTTCAGGGCCGCTAATTTGACACAGCCCGCTTGGCTCGGCATAATTGCTCTGTCACTGTCAGGCCTCAGACGGCCCCACTGTACGATTTGGACGTACAATTATGGCACCCGTTTACCGGGCGCCATTACGCCTGGCCCTGTGCCGCAGACACGCCTCATCACACCCAAGATGCGGCCCATTAATGAACGATGTTAGCATTTCTCTTAAAGTTAGCCTGCCGCTAATAAACAGCCAGTGTTCCATGAAGGAGCATCGGCGTTTGGTTTGACATGATATTTATTGCACGCTCCTGACGGAAGATGGGGGGGGGGGGTGTATTAAGGGAGTTTATGGGCTATACGACTCTCATGAACTGAACTATAGTGTTGTGGACGGAAAAAGCGAGGTCATTCTTCTTCGATGACACTTGTTCTTTCTTACGTGTGTGTGTGTGTTTGCATGTGCAATGAAGAGGACCCCTGCTGTGACCTAATGGCGGTGGTATCCTCTAAAGAGCTCTTGTTTCCTGCCCTACCCCCAGGGTGACACAACAGGAGCCATCCTTCCCGGGAGGGGTCAACATCCATCACGGCCGAAACCCCCTTGCCAACACCCGCCACATCCCGTTCTGAGGGAATTATACGCCGACCAGAGACGGCCAAGGTGTCACCCTGCGGAGGCATCGCACACAAACACACTCTTAACTACATCGCAATCTCAGGGTGTCAACTCTGAGATAGTGTCCGTCCTGCTTTCTGTGAACGTGTGAGTCTCACTTCTCACGACGCAGGGAAAACTAATGAAGCCCAAAGCAACCAGGCTCAAAGACTAAAAAATGGCTCCTCATTATAGAGCTGACAATCTGAGTCCGACATGAAATGGACAGACTTTTACAGAAGGCCCGCAGGGGTGAGAATCCTGTATTTAAATGCATTTAAAGTGTTTGGGGAATATTGCTTTGAAAAATTCGACAAAACAAGCTGGAGGCAGACTGGCTGGAAGATGATTATTGGCTTACTATTACTGCATACTATGGAGATAGTTTTGAACACTGGTTGGTTATGTACTTGCTCAATTGCTTTTGGATAATTTTTAACCAAAAAAAGTTACGGACTGCGGCTTCAAAGAGTAGTATGCAATGTTGTTGTCACATGACCTCATCAAATAAATACTGGTCTTTTTGAAAACTGAAAACATCTTTTCTGTATTCCTGTAGCTTCTAGAGCATGGCATTAGAAACGCCAAGGTTATGGGTTCGATTCCCAGGGAATTCATGAATTGAGAAAAATGTGCATCTTGGATGCAATGCAGTCACTTTATATAATATAAAAATGCATAAATGTAAATGTCTTTTGGCAGTCAATTTCAGTTACCAAGCTACAGAAGGTTTTTTGAGCTACAGTCTACTGTCTACTTTATGTTTAAATATACTGTAAGTGTAATTGAATAATCCAGTGACAGAACAGATAATATTTACTGCAGAAAGCGCAAGTTTGTCAGTATGCTATTCTAAACTTGGCCAACATTATCTCTTCCAAGCCTAATGTACAGCATGCTACTCAAATTCTGTTTATTTTTCATTTGTTTATTGATGCAAGCAGGCAGAGAAATACAATTACCTGCGATAATACCACAAAGGATCCATTTTCCACTATTGATCAGTGAACCTTGCACTCATTGTTAAGGCGCTACATTTTTTAATACATTTCACAATTAAACAGATAACTCTCAATAACTTGCAGTCTTAATGAGCTGTGTGTTCCCAATACAAATACAAAGAAAGTGTGTCTTGTGTTTCTGCTGAGGTATCCGTTTTCATCTCTCCCTGTGTTTGGTTGCACACTGAACAAACTCATTAATTTTGTTAATTGTTTGACCCTATCTTTTTCTTGGATGCGGCGTGACAGTCTCAGAGAAAAGGGGAACAAAGGCCCCGTGCAACATTACCGTTAAATAAACAAGTCAATAATACTCTGCCGGCTGATTAGACGGGCCCCGGCAGTGTGCAAGCCTCCCTTTTAGGAGCAGATGAAATTGTTCCAGTGTGTTTTTGACAGCTCGACTGCAGATGGTGGCGGGGGCTATTATGATGAAGCTTCTGCTTGTAACAATTAAAGTCCTGCACAATGTCCAGACAAACCACACATGATCAGCCGTGCGGTATCGCTCATTCAGACAAACTGTTCGTTTTATTTTCTGCAAATACATTCTAATATATTTTATGAGTGATTTTTCCTGGTGGTTATGTCTTGGTTTGTGCATTTGGTATTACAGATTCATTAAAAAACTGAATATACCCTCGGTACACCTGTTCAACTGCCTGTTAATGCAATTATCTAATCAGCCAATCACATGGCAGCAACTTAATTCATCTTGGCATATAAACATTGGCAAAACAATCTGAGTATTTCACACACAGCCATCTTTTATATATTAGAATCTCTTGAGTTTACAGAGACTAGACCGAAAAAGAGAAAATATATCCAGTGAGTGGCTGTTCTGTGGTGGAAATGCCTTGTTGATGAAAGAGGTCAAAGGAGAAAGGCCAGACTTGTTTGAGCTGATAGAAAAGCAACAGTAACTCAAATAACCACTTGTTACAACCGAGATATGCAGAACATCATCTCTGAACACACAACACGTTGAACTTTGAAGCAGAAGACCACACCGATGCCACTCCTGTCAGATAAGAACAGCAAATGGAAGCTACAATTCACAATCCCCCCTCCACCAAATGTTACATTTGGCACAATGTAGACAGGCAAGTTCCGTTCTCCTGGCAACCGCCAAACCCAGACTCGTCCATCGGATTGCCAGACAGAGAAGCGTGATTGGTCACTCCAGAGAACACGTCTCCACTGCTCTAGAGTCCAGTGGCGGCGTGCTTTACACCACTGCATCCAACGCTTTGCATTGCACTTGGTGATGTAAGGCTTGAATGCAGCTGCTCGGCCATGGAAACTCATTCCATGAAGCTCTCTACGCACTGTTCTTGAGCTAATCTGAAGGCCACATGAAGTTTGAAGGTCTGTAGCTATTGACTCTGCAGAAAGTTGCAGTTGCAGACTCATGTGGCCTAACACTTCGTGGCTGAGTTGCTGTTATTCCCAATTGCTTCGTTTTAATACGACTAACAGCTGACCGTGGAATATTTAGTAGTGAGGAAATTTCACGAATGGACTTATTGCACAGGTGGCAACCTATCACGGTACCATGCTTGAATTCACTGAGCTCCTGAGAGCGACCCATTCTTTCACTAATGTTTGTAGAAGCGTCTGCATGCCTAGGTGCTTGATTTTATACACCTGTGGTGTATAATACACCACCTAGTGTATATATATATATACACACTCACCTAAAGGATTATTAGGAACACCTGTTTAATTTCTCATTAATGCAATTATCTAATCAACCAATCACATGGCAGTTGCTTCAATGCATTTAGGGGTGTGGTCCTGGTCAAGACAATCTCCTGAACTCCAAACTGAATGTCAGAATGGGAAAGAAAGGTGATTTAAGCAATTTTGAGCGTGGCATGGTTGTTGGTGCCAGACGGGCCGGTCTGAGTATTTCACAATCTGCTCAGTTACTGGGATTTTCACGCACAATATGTGTGCGGTAGGCCTGTGGGCGAAAATGCCTTGTTGATGCTAGAGGTCAGAGGAAAATGGACCGACTGATTCAAGCTGATAGAAGAGCAACTTTGACTGAAATAACCACTCGTTACAACCGAGGTATGCAGCAAAGCATTTGTGAAGCCACACACATGCACAACCTTGAGGCGGATGGGCTACAACAGCAGAAGACCCCACCGGGTAACACTCATCTCCACTACAAATAGGAAAAAGAGGCTACAATTTGCACGAGCTCACCAAAATTGGACAGTTGAAGACTGGAAAAATGTTGCCTGGTCTGATGAGTCTCGATTTCTGTTGAGACGTTCAGATGGTAGAGTCAGAATTTGGCGTAAACAGAATGGCATTTTCGCCCACAGGACTGCCGCATACTGGATGTTTTTCCCTTTTCACACCATTCTTTGTAAACTCTAGAAATGGTTGTGCGTGAAAATCCCAGTAACTGAGCAGATTGTGAAATACTCAGACCGGCCCGTCTGGCACCAACAACCATGCCACGCTCAAAATTGCTTAAATCACCTTTCTTTCCCATTCTGACATTCAGTTTGGAGTTCAGGAGATTGTCTTGACCAGGACCACACCCCTAAATGCATTGAAGCAACTGCCATGTGATTGGTTGTTAAGATAATTGCATTAATGAGAAATTTAACAGGTGTTCCTAATAATCCTTTAGGTGAGTGTATATATATACACAGTAGGTGGTGTATTATACACTAGGTGGTGTATATATATATATAAAGTGGGGTAAATATGGTGGGGAATTGAGAAGCGATCTTATCCAGATTGTATTGATTTTCAAGACTTTCAGTCTTATATTGTGCATATAAGTTATAGGCCAATAACTTATATGTACAATATAAGACTGAAAGTCTTTAAAATCAATAAAATCTGGATAAGATCACTTCTCAATTCTCCACCATATGTGGTATTAGTATGTTATAGACCCTTGTAGCAATCAAAGGATTGTACAACAAGTCTCAACATACCTATGGCACATATAATTTGACGAAAGTCCATAATTTGCTCTATTTACCCACAATTCCATAATCCACTTCCCTGTTTCAGTAAACATTCTCATGGCTCCAGTGCATCACTACCATCTAAAGCATTATCTGTACTGCTCGGCGTGTGGTCGAGAGTGCTCAGGGCAAAGGAGAGAGGGGGCCCATATGAGTCCATTATTCCATTTGCTCTGAAAAACAGATTTGACCTCTCAGTGGTGGAGTGGTACGTCACGGGCTGATGTGTGGCTGACAGTGCAAAGGGGCGCATGTCTGGATAGGCTAATTAGAGGAGCGGTGGCATGAACACGCTAGCAGCCCGGGCTAAATCCCATTATTTGGCTCCCTTCCCGGAGAGAGTGAATTGTATGTCAAGTAGGATGCATGTGGTAACTGCTATGAAATTACAGCTGCCGGAAGGCTGGAGGGCGAGTAATGCACATCCATTGTGTCATCAAGTGCATCCAAATAAGCAGATCTAAAAGGAAGCGCTAGCACTAGGGCCGGCGCCATAGCAGCAGGGGCCTCCCACCTGATGCGGCTGTGGCATTTGTACTTGTCCCTCATTTACTGTGTTTCTTTACCACAATCATTACTGATATGTGCAGGGGTGGCTCTAGGGGTTGGATTCCAGGACTTAAGTTTAATGTTTTTAAATCACTTTGACTTTAACAGTTTTCATGCATTGTGAATTTTTGTCTCACACACACACACACACGCACACGCATGCACGCACACACACTCACACGCACGCATACACAAGCACAGACACGCACACACAAATGCACACACACTCACAAGTTAATCGTTTTTTGTTTTTGTTTTTGTTTTTTACCATTCCACAATTTTTCTAATTTAACTTGGAAATGTAACTGAAATATATATATACAAATTTAGAAAAAAAACTATTTCTGACTTCTGGGTATGTCAGAGGCTGAGGCTAAAATTATTAGTTATATTAGTTATATTAATATTGACAGATTTACATAAAATATTACTTATTTTTACTTCCTGATTGCACATCCTGATTTTGTCGAGGTGCGTTCCTGGGTCATCATATTTTGTTGATCCTGGAACAACATTCTTGTCCGAAAATGTAGTCCTAACCATATCCCTACCACTAAACCTAACCCCACCCATAAGTTCTCCCTAAAATCAGAGGTAAATTATGGTGAATAACACTGATGTAGATGCACCTAACCCTGGTTGTAAGCCTAAACTTGACAAACTTTAAACTTTTGTCCTCAAATCCAATTGGTTGCATGGAATGTTGTTCCAGGATCAACAAAGATGTTGATCCAGGAACATGTTGCACTTGCTGAAATAAGGTTCTGCCCAGTATTTCATAAAAGAGTGGACCCATGGGCCCATGTCTGCAGACACATCAATAAAGGTATGGCCTGAGCTATCCAATGACAGATATCCACTGACATTAGAGCCGCCCATGGATATATGAACGAGATGTTATACAATCAGTTGTTATGGGCAACCATTAACTTTCCCAATGATCAATTCCTTGGTCGAAATTTAAAATGTAAAAGGGTCACTTAAAGCAAAACAACCCAAGGTAAATACTTGTTTTGGAACAGATATTTTCAAATTTGTGTCATGCAGCTTCTGTCTCTAGAGTTGGAAGAAATCCAGCAAACTCAAGTGGAAAAACTCAAGAGCATTTCTGCTACATTACAGATAGAGGAAAGGGAGGACAAAAAAAGAAAGACTCTAAAACTGTCAGATGAAGACACAAACCAGAGTTTCCGCAAATCTATTATGAATGAAATAAATCTTGGCAAAGACGCAAGAGAGAAATCATGCACACACACACAAAGGACAGGGCCACAGAGAGCGCCTTTCTCGAAGAACTGTTCATTAAAACAACATGGGTCAACAACCCTTTGCTTTCTCCACAAACTCGCCATATAATCAACCGCACTGTCAGTAGGTAAGGAGATATGAAAGAAAACAGAAAGAATGAGCGAGTATGTGCAACCGAACAACAGAGGAAATAGCGCATGAAAAAGAGAGTTTGTTGCCGAACTAAACTCCCAAAATTCCTGACACACACAGAATTCTTTGTTCCAGCTCAGAAAAGAGTTTCCCGGGACGTGCGGCCGCTACCTTGGGTCTAATCACACATGCGTTATTTAGACTTCAAACACCGAGCTCTGATGAAAAGTATGTCTCCTGCTAATATCTGCCAGCACGCTCGGGTTAAACTGCTTAAGAAGCTTATTTCCATCATAAATAATGCATATTCAGATGTGCTTGACTTTGCTAAAATAAGAATCGCCCCTGTGATTGACATCAGGGTTTGTTTAAGCCTCAGTTTCACCTTTGGAAATAGATCTGTCTGGTTTCATATGTAGATGTGGGTACAACTATGACAGCCCACCGTAGCGGTTATATATCGCACAACTGTATGCTAAAGCTATATTTGGAGGAGTGAACACATGTCATCTTAGCCTATTCATTCACTGTGGCAGATAAAGAGACTGTCGCAAATAAACGGCACAAGTGATTAGACGTCGCGATCCAATGAACGGATCGTAAACATGAAGAAAAAAAAAAGCCAAATTCAGTCACACTGACACAAATTTATACATATTTTCGAAATACAAGAGGGAATTGGAATATTAGGTAGGGCACATTTGATTCACTTCACACTCGTACGCGAGCTGCTCCGCCTGGGCTTATTACAGACACAATTATGGATTGTAAACTAGTTAATGAATACAAAGTAGGCTAAATCTATCAAGGTATTAATGTTTTAAAACACTGTGAACGTTTCTGGAGAAATGCAGCTGGAGTTTTTCCATTCGTGAGTGAGCCGAGATGAATATCTCGCTACATAATTTCCCTCAACCAGATTTTTTAAGACCACGGAAATGTATCCCATTCCATATTAATCCTACTCCGTACAGCGATGCTACTAAGGAGCTCATATCTCCGTGCCGCTCTCCCCTTCCTCCTCCTCCTTTTTCCGAAATTAGCACATTGAATGTCTCTGAGTTGGCAGCTAATAACAACAGCACCTCGGGATGGCGGGGGCCGTTCTGATCAGCCAGACGACGGCTTAACGTTTGACCTTGGGACACGATATTCAGCTATTGTGGAGACGGACCCGCGACACAAACTTGAGCTCATAATGGTCGAAGCACGCACATGCAAATCCACATACAAATATTCATAAGATACGAGCGCCAAAAATCCTACTTATTGGGGAAACCTAAACTACACATGTCGACTAACGATCGGGCCATAGATTGCAGATAATTTCTTTAGTCTTAAACGTGGCTCACATTTGCTTTGATTCAAAGTGCTGCCTAATTTATTCACAGGCATTCACAGTTTCAAAAATAGCTCATCTTGTATGTCTGAATATAAACCCTTTAATTATGGTTTTGACAGTGTTTCAGTAAACCCAAGGCTAGTATAATACCACGAGACTTTAATAAAGTGAAACTATGAAGAGCAAAAAAAAAAAATCAAAATTTTTTTTTTAAGCTTGAAAGCGACACTTCCTCCAGACTGAACCTTTGCTATTTGGCAACTTTGTTGTCTACATTGTGCTCTTCAAGTCCCTGGTGGTAATTATTTGATCTTGTTTAGTTCATTATTCATCTTGTGGGAACCTGATGTGGCTTGTGTATAAATGCCATATGAAAGCATTGTGATCTGAGGATGCAGCTTCACTTTTATCCTCATTCCCCAAACAGATCAATTAGTAAAACTAAACAGTAAATTATTAATCGCATTGCTTTGTGGCCCGGTTTCATCAGCATTAGAAAAACAGTTCGTTAGTGCAGGAAACGGGCAGGTGATTGAGTGGAGATGAAAACCCAACTGATGCGACGAGAGTTTCGGAGGGGCGGAAATGAACCAAGCTGTTCGTGACGTCAGGTGACGGGGCGCTGCACCTGCGCGAAACGGGGTCAATCTCTGTTTCAAAGTCGGTGGTGACATATGCTGCCCGATGGGGGCTTCGTGTTCGTGGAAATAGCGGGACACGCCCCGCAATCAAATAATATTTTGCACGGGATATTCAAATGAGGCGAATTTTAACGAGCCACGCTCATTCACACGCAACCGAGGGGACGCTTCAAATGAGTCCCTTATTTGTCAGGAGACGGCCAGGTATATAAACTTCTTTTTTTCTTTTTCCTGAATTCACAGGTCCTCTCAGGGGCAGCAGATTGCTCCACTGTTCTGAGTTGGGCAATTTGAATAAATTATTCGAAGGAGGGGGGTGACTGGCGCTAGAAAGAGAAAGAGAGGGGCGAGAAAAAGGGCTTGGTGGTTCATTTTGCACGAAATTATATTTTTGCTGGAAAGGTTAATTTTGAAGGGAGTTTGAATGGCTGGGAATGCTGCAGTCGCTGGATGGTGTTGCTGGAGGTGGCTGCAGTTATTAAAAGCGATTGCGTTTCCTGCCGGATCTCTCCAGAGAGAAGAATCAGTGGAGATGTTAAACCTTGCTTGACACCCCAGTTGGATAATTGTGGGTGTGGAAGCTAATCAGCAGAACATGTCTCCTCGATTTAAATCTTGTCAGTTAGTCGAGATTAGACCCTCCCGTATTGGGTACCATTAGCTTTGTTGCATGTCAATGTTCTGGAGAAGCTGTTGGCAAGGTCCGGCTACAAGGGTAAAAGACGAGCTTGCGGGTTAAGGGAGATGTATTCAAGCTGTAAGACCGCTATGGAATTTTACATTTAGAAATACATACATTCCCTGTGTGATATTATGCAGTGTTTTAAATTGCGTTTGTTACCATTGACCCAAGTGTGAGCCTGGGGGGGGGAAAAAAGAAAAAAGAAGGATTTGTTCAGATTTTTCCTCTAAAAAAAAAAAGAAGGGAAAAACTATCCATCATTTATAGCCTGAATATCGATGTCCAAAAAAAGGTTAAAAAAGCCATGATTTGATGCATTGAATATCAATGTGCAAAAAACTAAAGGTAAAAACTAAGAAGTCATTATTTGTACACTGAGTATTGATAAAAAAAAAGCATGAGGGTAAAAAAAAAAAATCAATCATTTAATATGTTGAATATCTATCATTTGTGTCTATCATTACACACACACTCACACACACACATATACACACACACATATATACATATATACATATATATATATATATATATATATATATATATATATATATATATATATATATATATATATATATACATATATATATATATATATATATATATATATATAAATAAATATATATATATATATATATATATATAGACAGTGCAAAATATCCATAATTGTACATTAAATATGCCAACAAAAAAAATAAAAAAAAATTAAAAAAAAATCACATGGCTTGAAATATTACACATTTCCCAGGAAATATTCATATTTTAGTCGTGTCCAGACTTCAGAAATGCACATATGTATTTCCGTTCAAAGATATTAAATTACAGCACAGCTCTCGCTCGAGTGTGATCGTGAAATCCATACATTGACAGCATAAATGGCCAATAATCTTTGACAGCGTGATCTCATTAATAAAGGGAGGGTATAAATTTTGCACAGTTTGAAAGGACAACTAATTCAAGAATGTGCAGCGAATTTTATAGCCGCAGTCTGGCTGGCCGAGGGCCAGGCCTTTGCATTCCCCCCACGGTAAATATTTGTAACAGATTTCTTGCTGCAGGACAAAAGCTTCTTTCAGCGAGCGGCTGCCGCAGCCTCGCGGCGAACGCTGGGTCAGGCCAAATAAACAACAAAGCTGTGCCAAGTTCACCGGCCCTGCTGATTTCTGCGTTGGGCGGCTGCATACCAGCACTACTCCTCATCTCACCGGCCTGAGTGCTGACAGATGTTCTTGCCTCGCCTAGCCACCCCCCCCCCCAACTCCTTGCAGATGACACGCACATCCAACATATGCAACCGTCATACTTTTATATATGAATTTAAGAGGTTTTTGCTTTTTTTTTTTTTTTATTTAAACACATTCCTGGTGTTTTTGTAATAAATTCATCAGTGCAAGTTATAAAAAAAAAAAAAACTGTGCCCAAAATGTATTAACGTGCTTACTATTTTTGCCAAATTGCCATTTAGATATGCTTTTAGCAAACTTTTTGTTGATTCTGACAATTTCTGATGCCGTTCCTGTAGCTCAAACAGGTGCTAGCAACCCAAGGACACAGGTTTAATTCTGGTAATGTATGAACTGATAAAATGTATGTCGAAGCATTAAAAAGTATTAGCCTATAAATGCATAAATACATGGATAAAATTAAATCAGTTTTACTCACTGACTATCCAATTTTATACAAATACATTATAATATAAGGTTACACTTTATTGAGATGGCCCACTTTATACATTTTACTGACAATAAGTAACTGGTCAACTGCATGTCAACTAACTCTCATTAGAGTATTAGTAGACTGTTATTGTTAGGTGTTAGGGTTCAGGTAAGTAGAATAAGTTGACATGTAGTTGCAAAATTACCTATAGTCAGTAGAATGATTGTTGTCTATCAAAATAAAGAATATATCTAATGAGAGTTAGTTAACATGTATTTGAAAAGTTACTTAAAGTGGACCATCACAATAAAGTGTTCTCCAACATAAAAGTAAAATGGGTTCCGAATGCCACTTCATTCTGACTTTAAAGTGATTGCCTTAAAAACAATATGAAACAATATAGCAAATGTCTTCTACATACTAAAAATCACTTCCAGTTTTTCCTGTAGTTCCACACAATTTTCCCTACCAATGACTGCCATTCTGAAAAAAAAAAAAAAAAGACATCACACACACATACACTTATATATGTCGAGAGAGAGAGTTCAGCCCTCCGATTAGCCAGATCAAAGCTGCATCTGCTGTGAGGTTAGATTGGTTCAAGGCCTGCGGGCTCCAAAGCTGTTTATAAACAGTTGTTTTTGGCTGTTGAGCTGGATCACGGATAAATCCACGCGTCACGAGAAGCGGCAGCAACAGGCGAGAGTGGCAGAACGAAACACTGACCCATAACCGCATGCGTTAACACCCCTCTGAGTGAAGCTGAGCCTGTGGCGAAAAAAACATTTTCTATTACTAGAAGCTCGATCTGTTCAATTCAATAGCCTAGACAGGATAACACGGCTGTTTGTGTGTTGCATGTGTGCGGCGAGGGATAATCATTTGCTGTGTATTATATTCATCATTTAAATAAAGATATGCGGTTTGTCTCATTCCAGATGTAATGAATCACTGAAATTATCAATTTAAAAATAAATATGGAGATTATTTTGCCCCAGCAATATGTCACAGAGCTAAAATCATTAAATGTTGTCAGAGGCCATGTTGCAGTTTTATTTAGGAGTTTTAATAGTCATTGAAGCATTAATTATTGATAAGCCTCACGATTGATTGGCTGACTAGATAATGTAATTGAAAAATGAAAATCATCAGAGTAAGTGTCTGGAGTACCGAAATCGACAGTGTGTGTGTGAGAGAGAGTGTGTATCTTAGGGGATCACCCTATGCAGGATTTCATCATTACTGCCAGACTATAAAAGTAGTGCTGTGATTAAAAAAAGCTGATTGATTTGGCTCTCATTGGAATTAGCCATCCCTGCTTTGTCTAAGGGCCCTGTCTGAGTGTGTGTGTGTCTGTGTGGAAAAAAAAGACGTTGGATGTGTGTGTGCGGGGGAAACACAGCTGTCTGTGCGTTCTTGTCGTCAAAAGGTGGCCCCACTCCCTCACATTTTATTCTCGCCGCGTCTCTCCCGAACACAGTCTGCTGTGCTAAAGATATCATTGCCCCACACACACACACACACACTATACCTATTGATTTTACTATCTGCTGCAATGAGTGATCATCCACGTCCAATTCCACAACCCAAAGATGAGTTCAATATCCATACGGATGCTGCAAATATATTTCATCAGGAAATGGAAAATATGATATATATATATATATATATATATATATATATATATATATATATATATAAAAATTCCGAAAAAACAGAGGTCACACCATTATCTACTTTGACAAAAAATCTTTAACTTTTAAAACCTTTATAATCATCATGATCATCAATGATGCTACTAATATACATTTAATTTATTTTACTTATTTTTAAGCTTTACATATTTTATAAATATGCATATTTTAAATATATATTTAAAATAAAATAAGTAAAGGAATGACTGTGTTTGTCACTGACCAGTTTCTATGTACCTTGTTTTAATAAAAATAAATGAATAAAAAAAACAAATAAGTGAAATAAATGTTTTGCATGCCTTTTAAAAAAAAAAAAACATTTATAAATATCATGCTAAATATCTGTGATTGTTAACTAAAACTGTGTTGCTGGTCTGATATACAGTATTAATACATTTTATTGTATATTTTTGTTTACTTTTTTATGATAAATAATTCTAATAGTGTTAGGTCACCACTTGACCCAACATCCTGAAGGATAAACACTTATTTAAAATATATTTAATTAACCATCATCTACATTTAACATAACGTACCTTAAAAAAAACAAAAAATATAAGAAATATATACCTGATTAACACACGCAGCAGTTTGTCACACTAACCCATTTTAACATTCTGCCATCATCACATTCAAAGGACATTAACGTAACTTTCCTTAACTTCCTGAGCGGCAAGCAAGACAGCGGGAGGGCGGGTGTAACGACGTCTTACATACACAAGCAGGAAGACAAGGTAGCGTTTCCTTTGTGCTCGACGCAGAGGGGCTGATGTGTGTTAATCGGAAGCCCTCTTGCCCTGCCTCGGTGTTAATTCAGCAAGCTGTTAAAGAGAGCTGTAGATTAACAGATAAAGGTGCTGTGCGTCGGGGTCAGGCTGATATGGACTCCTAGCCTACCCGGTGCTTGTCAGATGCCTGCGTGGATTAACACTGAAGCTTCCTGTTCTCTCCCTCCTGTTGTTGCGAGGTCAGAGGTCAACCGTTTAGCCCTATATTCAGGCCCTTGATGAGAGGCGAGAAGGCAGGCGATCTGCATACAGGCAACGTACGTGCACGAGCTCATTCGAAACGGGGCCGGGAAGGGGGAAAGGGGGAAAGGCTGAAAGGCGTGAGGGATTACGGAGCACACCGGACAGACTGAGGCATAAATTCCAAGGATTATATTTTGTAAATGCTGTAGATGTCTCCGTTAAGACAGAATCGCGAAAACGTACGGGAAAAGAGATCACACTTTTCGAGGAACGTGTCCTAATGGGGGGGAAGAACAAAAAGCTGGAGGAAAATGTGGGAAAAATGAAATGTGTGGAACATGAAACTCTGCAAATTTGACTTATAACAAGCAAAATTACACCCGCTGTCATTTAAATTATGGCTGCCCTCTATAAAGGTGTCTTTTAGGTGCATTAATTGAATTCGGCAGTATTTTCCAATAATAATCTGTAAAGTTCATCCGTCCATCGCTCACAGGATCCCCGCTGTGTGCGCGAGGAGGACGTATCTATTTCAGTGGCTTAATTTATTTTCATGATTCGCTGATAATGACTGCCATGCAGGCTGTACATCAGAATTAACCTTCATTTCACTGAGGTATATTACGATGACAGTCTCCGACACATTTCACCTACACAAAGGGCATTCTCTCTCTCTCTCTCCCTCTCCTTCTCTCTCCTGGCTTTATAATCATCCTCGGCAGACGAAGATTGTTTGATAGCCGATTAATTTTCATAGGAAATCAAGTGGCCAGCTTTCCCAAAAGGCACACATGCAATGTGCTTGCTGCTTTTTTTCTGGCAATTAGCCATTTTATTTAATGCTTTCTTTTTTTTTATATTATTATTATTATTATTGCAATTATTTAATTATTATATAATTATAAAAAATAAAATCCACACCCAGCGAATTATTTTCAATGCTGCTGACATAACAAAAGTGATGTAAATTAATCAGGCACATCAAGCACGGGAGCTTTCTAATTTCTATGCAAACCATTAAGTGTCAGATATGAATTTCACCATTTGCTATGGTCTCAGTCAAAGGATTTCATTAGGGGGCTGACGTCACGTTTGAGGCACGATCCGGATCATTCCTGTCCTATTTTCTCCCTCATGAGCTCTTTGTTCTTCTAGCCTTTGTGGGATCTTTGCACTAAAAAGGACTATGCAAATGACAATAATAGATTTTGCTAAGCGCCACGGCAATGGCATGATAGCCTATTTAGGAGAAAACCAAAGCAATATTCAATTTATGGTATTAACCCAGGCACATGCAAAGGTTGCCAAAAAAGTGATTAAGAAATTATAAAATTGGTCCAAACCGCTTGCAGTCTCTCTCTCTCTCTCTCTCTCTCTCTCTCTCTCTCTCTCTGTCTTTCCTCCCTGCCTCCCTCCCGCCTCCCTTCGTTCGTTTGTCCGCACACAATGACATGGCAAACATAATGAGGGTGGACTGATAATTAGAATGTTCTGGAGAGCTGGAATAGTGAGCTTACCCAGGGCTACCGGCATCACACTGACGCTGAGAGGTGAAAACCAACAGCACGCTAGAGTGAGGTCTGGAGGTTACTGTCAGGAGTCGAACCAGAGCCGTATGGATCACAAGACTGCTGATACACAGAATTATTTCATTTCATTAATATCTTTGAGCAAGAGAAATAAAATAATGCTGTTTATAAAATAAAATACAAAAAAAATATTATAATAACAATTACATATTTAATATATAATTGTATATTATATAAATAATAATTATAATAAAACATATTTAAAAATATATATATTAAATATGTAATTTTATTATAGTATTATAATTTTTATTACTATAAAAATGTACAAAATATTAATGATAATTTATATATATATATATATATATATATATATATATATATATATATATATATATATATATATATATATATATATATATATATAAACCCATGTATAAATAAAGTATAAATAAGGTTGTACACACACACACACACATATATATATACATATATACATATATATATATACACATACATATACACACACACACACACACACACACACACACACACACACACGACTAAACGACTATCAAAATGAAGGGCTATTTATTTTTATTATCATGTACACAGAAGACAATAAACAGGAAAAGGACACAATCCCCCGGTTTCACAGACAAGGCTTAAGCCCAGTCCCAGACTAAAATGCATGTTTGAGCTGTTTAACTTGCACTGAAATATCTTAAAATATGTCACTGCCATTGTTCTGTCTCAAAATACACACAAGTAATATTTTTTTTCTAAGGCACGTTTATAAAAGCTACTTAAATGTCCTAATTGAACTAAGGCCTTATCCTGGCTTTCTAAGCCATCTGTGAAACCAGGCCAGTGCATGCCAGATTCAGACCTGCATCTCCCTGATGAGCACCACAGCTCAACATGTGTGGACCATGTGTGCTAACTACTAAGCCACAGCTCTGACAATTAAGGGCTAATTTTTAACTGTATCTGGTGGTTTATACAGCGAGCCTGCAGGAAGAGCCGCAAGATGATCTGACCCTCTAGTGCATCTCCACCACGAGCCTACAAATAAATATAATCAATCCCACATTTACATACAAATAGGCTTCTTAGCCCTCTTCATACTGATCTGACGGCTGTCCGCACGGGAGCAAATATATTCACTCTACATGGCAATTTCATATTTATCATCCGATGGCTTATTGATTGTTTCTTTTTTTTCTTGCTGCTTCAAAGAAATTTTCCCCTTCATTTTATTAGTGGATATTGAGGGACATGTTTAGCAGATACGGCACGTGTGTTTCATCATTTCCTGGCAGGCGAGATTATGACTATTGACATTGTCACTTCTCTCGGTACTTATCGTTGCTTACTGGTAGCTATCAGTGCATCGCTCGCCACTTAAAGGCCGTAAACCTGAGGAGCGTGTGTGCGTCTAATATGCCTCATTCGCTTTGTGTCAAACTGACAGCCCACCATGCTCAAATAGATGTCAATCCCACCACAGGACAAATATCCACCGTGGCAAGCGTGACCGACGCAGTATGTTAACACAGCGTCCCGATATACAGATACACACTGAGAGAGCTCCGTTATCCATTATAGGCTACCAGTATGTGCTCTCAAACGGCCGCTTCACACATATAATAACTTACGTAAGGTATCACTTCCTGCGACGCCGATGATACGAAGTCAAACCGAGGTAACTGTCGTCGTGAAAAATGCAACTTCCTCCCCCGTCGTAATTAAAGTGTCAGAATGCGGCCGGGCTTGCAGACAATAACCCTGCTAGGTTTAATTTGAATAGGCAATCTCTGCTTTGGCTATGCATTAAGAGAAACATCTGAGATATTGCTCTATTAACTGTTTCACTCACCCAGCGCTGGCCTTTTAATTAGAGTTTAATAGCAGTTATTAACTCATTACGGGGCATAGGGGGAGCATTCGTAGCTACTGTGACCTCTAGCAAAGTTGACACTTCAATGGTAGAATATTTCCCGAAAATTCATTCATTTAATTGTGACCTATGCAAATGCAGAGTTCGTCATTACAACCCAGCTGCAATAATTAACTAGAGTGCCTCAAATTAAAATATAAATGGAGGGATTGTGTGTCAGCCATGGCATGAAAAAAGAAAGGAAAAATGAGATTTCATTTGTTTGAATTGTTTTAAATGAACCCAGCACTGTTGGCAAAAGCCGCATCCTTTGTTTTGCAAATTGGAGAGGTATCAGAGTATCTAAGACGATATGTGATGCTCGGCGCGAGTTTCTGGGGATTCGTACACGCTCCTCATTCCAAACACACACACACACACACCATAAACAAACTCTCACCCTCGTTTCACACATTCGAACGTGGAGTTTCAACACGTGCCATATCGCATGTCGGCACTCAGGAATCTTGTGAACAAACTTATTACGACTTGTTTTTCACATTTAATTTGTTTGCTCGAAGACACTAAGTGGTTTATCGACACATCAGAGTTACCTGACACCACTGCTGTCATGTGACACAAGAAAACAACACATTTTCAGTCAAATGCAAATATATAAGGACTATTCCAGGTGTGTGATCACTCCCACAATGAACAAACTGAAGGTTAAAGGTCAAAGAAACAGCAAAGCAGGTATCTAGATATGGATTTTCAGGATATTTTCCAGGATCATGAAAGTTTAGAGAGTGTCAGAGGAATGCTCTAAAATGAGCATTTCCTTCTAGAGAATTCTGAGAAGGTTTGTCAAGAAAGTCAACGCATGTGTACTTGAGCATATGCATTAGTACAGCTAATTGTAAAAGCCAGTGGCTTGGCTTCCTAACAATACTATTATAAATTAAAATATATATATATATATATATATATATATATATATATATATATTCTTGTCTTTTAGTGCTGTCAAATAGATGAATCGTGATTAATCGCATCCAAAATAAAAGTTTGCATAATACATTTACATAATATATATGTGTGTGTACTGTGTATAATTATTATGTATATATAAATACACACACATTCATGCATATATTTAAAAAAAAAAGTTATATTTTTATATAAAATATTTATATAGAATACAAATTATATAAATGTATGTATTTATATATAATATAAATTATATAAATGTATATACAGTATATACATGCAAATATTTCTTAAATATATACATGAATGTGTGTGTATTTATATATGCATAATAATAAGTGTATAAATACAAACATTAATGTCTATTTAAAATTTGTTTATATTTATATATAAAATATTTATATATAAATTATATAAATGTATAAAGTATACACATATTTCTTTACTATATATATTTAATATATATTCATTTTTTTATAGTAAAAACAAATAATTATATGTTTTTATTCCCTTCAAAAGCAGTTATTGTCAAGATTGATAATAATCAATATCCACGTTTGGGATAAAGCAACACAAATCAAATCAAATCAAATCAAATAAGATACAAATACATTTAAGTCACTACAGGCATAGATGCACAGTCATCAATATCTATCCCTGCATATTAAGCAAGAAAAAGACTTGATTTAAGTTTTACGATACTCATCAGATCGAATGTGTCTACAGCTGAGATTTCAGTCTTCCCGTCCTCCCCGAAAGCACACACACACACACACACATCCACATGATTTTCATTTATAATGCCCCCTTCAAATCGCCTGAAGGAAAAGTTTGATTCAAACAGGGGAGAAAAAAAAACACCTCACAAATTAACAAAACTGTCACTCAGGAATTACAGCGGGCTGAACGCTGCAAAATGCATTCTTTGAAGTCCTCATTTCAGCAAAATTATATGAAAAAAAAAAACTTTATATCTAATTAAAATGATAACTGTATTCTCATTTTTCAAACTCTCCATATCCTGAGGGCCAATTGGGATGAGTGGGGTTTTTTTCCTGACGTTTTTTTTGCCATCTCTTCACCGCTGCGGCGTGCTGAACTGCTCCTACAGCAGGATCACATCATTACCATCTCCCCAGCTGAGTCGCCAGCAACCATTATCATGCAGCATTATTAATCTTCTTGTCTTATCAACTTGCAAATCACAAACCATTGAGCCTTATGGCGTGGTTTTGGGTCCACGGTTATTCATTTTGTAGGTCTACCTAGCCTCCAAGTCCTCTTAATCACCTGACGATTGTCAGTCTCTTCGTTTTGCCCTGCCCCCGGTGGCCTCAAAAAAAAAAAGAAAGAAAGAAAAGTCTTTTAGCCCCACTCCCTTTATTTCTCCCTCTTACCCTTTTTTTCCGAAGGTCCCTGCTTTTGAAGCGACTAGACAGTGAAGAGGATAAATTTCATTAATAGAAGAGAATTAACATCCCACTGCCATGAGATGACCTCTTTCTCTGACATGTATGTCTAAGTCATTCTTGTCATTTTTTTCTTCGCTATTAACATTCTTGGAAGAAAACGACAGCAGCATATAGGACTGATAGAGATGGGGAAAAAAGGAGAGAGAGAGAGAGAGAGAGAGAGAGGACAAGTTTCTTTAAAACTAGATTCACTGACCCTCAGTTCTTAGCTTTCAGCAGTTTGCTTTTCTTAGTACTGAAATATTCATCATATTGAGAAAGAAAAATATGTGCATGCCTGTGTATGCATTTAGCTGGAGTTTCCTTTTTTAAAACTATGCTTGAATTTTGTTAAAGCTTTGTGTAAGATGCTGGATAAGAAAGTATGAAACTCAGACAGATGTACGCGAGAGCCAAATTAGCCAGTTCAGATTTCTTTGATATTCTGATACCTCAAGTAAGAAACTCATCTCAATTCTCACAATCTAGTTTCTGAGTACTTCATTTCATCTTTGAAGTCACACGATGTTCGAGTGGACACTTGCGTTCTCACTTCCACACAAAGGCACGGCTGAACGTACGCGTGTCCACACGCTGAGATTTCAACTTTTTTTCATGAGATACAAGGCAAAATGTGTTAACAGTGCAATGCGGGGAGCAGATAATAATTTCCATGCTTCTCAAATCAATTCTGTAAGCTTCATCTAACTCCTATCAAACCATTGCGTGAAATCCCAGCCCAGTTACACCTCCGGAACACTTATAAATAATGAAAACTCGTTTGAAAAGAAAAAGACTGCTTAGGGACAAAATGTTGATTATAAAAGTGTCTTTTATCCCCCTGTTCCCATCTTTGTGAAGATGCAAAGACTCCGGGCAAACAAAGCAGAGCGGAGGAGACACATCCAACCACAAATTAATTTTGATGTGAAAAGTGCTGACGTTCAAGAGACAGACGGACAGGTGGCATTTAGATTCGAGCAGTGAGATTTGAACGGGCCTGACTCTTTGACTGAGATGTCTTGTGTGTGTATTTGTCCTTGCTCTTACCTTCAGTTCACATGCATCTTAAAGAGTTTTCTGCTATGACCGCTGAATCTGGTGTCAGAAACGAGATGTTCCCTGCAGAAGCCGTTGGCTGGACATCCAGTTTCTTATGGTTGTTTGGGTGGATGGTTATTTGGGGTCAGTTTAAAAGTCGAAGCCGAAGATCTAAGACGCCTGTGGAAAGAAAAAAAAAAATCTCAGTATCTTCAAAAGCATGTTTTCCTATTTTATTCATGCCGCTGTGATGCAGCAGCAAATTCAACAGCAATTAGAGGCGGTTTCATGTCACTCCATAAATTGCAGCAAATGGATGTCAAGCAGAAGACAAACAGCAGCAAAGCTATAGTTTTAGTTTTAGTTTGAATATTAGGGTCAGAAATGAAGGGGAATAAAAGGGCAAAAAAGTTTTAGTTATATAGTCAGTCATCTGAACTAACAGAACATTGCATAAGTTTAGTTTGCAATTAAACTAACACACTTATTCTAATGAACAGCCAAGAGAAAACAAGATGCACAATGATTTTTATGACAACAGTATTTAGTAAATGGTCTAAGATGGAAATCTTACAAAAATAAATCAAAAACAAACTTTGTCAAAGTTTTAGTTTACAATTAATAACCCTAGACAGAACAAGAGAGACATGGGAGCATGAAAAAGTGTCTGTATATCCTCTGGTGATCCCTCAGTCTAAAATTGAAACACAAACATGTCACCTAAACACACTCATGGGCACACTGCAAGTTGTCTTTCAAAGCCTTGTGGCGGTCAAGTTTTCCACATGCATAAATACCAGGATAAAAACAGGCGAGGATGACACTGGCTCCACGGTTTAGAGCCGGCAGGAGCAGAAACCCACTCCTCTCCTCCGGTGAGAATTTTCTCAAGGCCCCTGGCAGGTCAAGCGACAAATTGCAGCCTGAGGTGATTGAAGGATCCCGGCCAGTGCGGAAGAGCTATCAATGGCCATCTCTCAGAGGATCAGCTCCTAGATCAGGCCACGTTCCTGAGGGAGTTTTGAAAGCAACCGTACTCAAGAGTTTCACTATTCTATGCTAATCCTTAAAGGACTGTAGTTAGCGTTCTCGGGCCGGACTTTTGGGCTGCAGACTGGTTGATCGGGATGGGGATTGGAGGTGGGGGGGCAGGACTGAGGCCTCCCAACCCCAAAGGCTGCTCTAGGGTGGGTGCCTGGGGCTATTGCTTGCAAATCAGCACATTTTCCCTAATCAAAGCCCACGGAGGAGGCCCACTGAGCTTCTTAAGAGATTGAATTATTCACAGTCAAAAAGGTCGCCACAAACTAACTTCTCTTTTCTTGGGCCCGCTTCTCGAAAAGTACATTTCAATCTTTAATGGTTTGAGAGAAGAGGAAAGAGGAGGGGAAAAGAAGCACGGGAAATCTGCAAATGGAGAGAGTAAGAGCGAGATGCGATCAAAGTGATTTTCAAATTTGCAGATTTATGCACTTCGAAATATTAATGATAGATTTATTAAAAGCGGACCTTGGCTACACCCTCGCTGGCTGGGTAATTAAGTTTGCTCTCCACCTTGATGGTGAAATCCACAGTAAGTGAACTTTTGATGATGTAAACTAGTTTAAAACTGCTTCTGATCACCCACATCTCGACAAGGCGGAAATCAAATGTGTTCTTTTTAAATTAAATTAGCGGTCCTCACTGAACTTTTAAAGACGCTAAAACTACTATAACTCCCCTGCAGGCTGGAGATGAAGACCTATGTGTGTTTATACATTGGTAAAACATAAAATATAATAATTGGTGTCAGAGCTGTGGACTAACGGTAAATATACAACATAATGAGCTATGGTGCTCCTCTTGGTCAGATCGACTTCATCTAACAAAATTCTCAGCAATAGTGACAAATTATGAGATACTAAGTCATAATTATGCGCTAAAAAGTAAAAAATGCTTTTTTCCCCCTCATCATTTCAACATTGTCACAATTTTTATCTCATAATTTGACATTACCTCATAATTATAACCTATTATGTAATAATTTTGACCTTCTCATAACTAAGTTTGACTTTTTATAATTGTTGACTTTTTGAAAATGTGGTGTAAATGGGCTTCCATAATATAAAGACCCAAATTCAATAAAAAATTTAAATTACGAGATACTAAATCAAATTATGACAATTTTTAATATCATAATTTCGACATTGTCATAATTTTATCTCATAATTTAACATTTGATCTCATAATTATGCCTTAGAATGCCATAATTTTGTTTTTATCTCATAACTACGACCTGTTTACACCTATTAAGATGCGTTTAGACAAGGGAGACACATTCCCGTTTACACCAGGTATTTTAATCTCTTTTGTCCACGTTCAACCACTTCTGTCCTGATTTCTTCGAGGGGAGGGTCTCTGGGCAGATAAATGTATGGGCTTTATCAGATCTTTCGATCTAATGGACAAAATAAGCTCACGCAATTTACACATGCACGCACAAGGAGACGACGGAAAAAACATACGGAGAGCATCAGCTTCCATTTCTGCACTGATAGCCGCAAGACCACGGTGAACACTGTGAGTGTGTGTTAGAAATCAGGAACGGTGAGAAAACATTGGTTTGAAGATAAAAAGCGTACCAAGCACAAAGTTAGGTGTTCAACCGATAAAGTTTAAATCCTGTCTGACTAGCGTGCTTCCCATAATGTTTATGCATTAGGTCAGCAGACGGTCTTTTGAGGCTGTTCGAATGCATTCAACTACATGAGCGTAGAATGGACAAAATAAGTTTACACAATTTACACATGCACGCACAAAGAGATGACGGAAAAAACATACGGAGAGCATCAGCTTCCATTTCTGCACTGCACTGACATTACACTACGAAAGCAATCTGGTCAAATGCGTTTTTAATTACCTTTGTAAGTTGTCAAAAGTTTAGACCCCGTTTTAGTGTTGTCCACTTGAGATCCGATCCACCAAAACGCAAAAACGCATCTTGATATCAGGTGTAAACAGGGCCTTAATATTGCATAATTTTGACTGTTTATAATGGTTGACTTTTTGAAAATATGGTGAAAATTGGCTTCCATTATATAAAGACCTAAATTCCCAAAAATGCTGTTTCTAAAAAGTGTCCAACAGGAAAAAGAGAGCTAAATGTTTCTTTGATGGTGCCTCGGGTGATTTTGCGCCATCTCTTGAATAATTAACCGTGTTTGAGTGTCCCAGGCCAGCGGAGAGGCCTGTGGAGAGACTCGATGTGAACGTGGATCCGCAGAGCTGGACCCGTCACCGCTGGCGGCACTTGTTTTCCCGTTTGTTGAGGCAGCGCCGGTCTGCCCTCCTTCTTAATGAACGTGGACGCGCGGGTGCCCACACACCTGTGCGAGGAACAGAGGGGTTAATCCCGCGCGGTGAGCATCGAGCTGACAGAGGTAAGGTGGAGGAGAGATACAGGAGGCTGCCGTTCCCTCGGGTTTCTACCCCAGCACGCTAGAATGAGTTGTTTCAGTCACCGCTGGATACCTGACAAGCAGGCCTTCATGAATTACAAAATGAAGATTGATAATCCCTTGTCTGTTTCCTCTGTGTGTGCACAAAGAAACACGCACAGTAAGAGAAAACCGAAGAGTGATGCAAAAATCACTGTCATTTGCCACGCAAGCTGTTCTCACTGGTTGGTACTTTTTTTTAAATGTCCTTAAAAGAATGTTTCCGTTTCGATAGGTTCAAGTTAAGCTTGACTGAATGTTGATTATCTTAGTAAATAACTTAAAAAAATAAAATAAAATTGTGGTCTCCATAAAGCTTTTAAAATGGAAGTAAACATTTCAAAAAGCTTTTAGTAAAGCACTTGTATGAACTGCATGAATTATTCTGTATGAACTACATCGAATCTCACAATAACTGAACTAATTTAAACAAAGAACATCCTCATGAAGTTTAACAGTTTAAAAACAATTTTTTTTAGATATAGGTTTCAGAGACAGGTCTTAGATTAAGCCAGGATTAGGCCTTTGTTCAATTAGAACATTTAATTAGCTTTTATAAATGTGCCTTACTGCACATCTTGAGACAAAACAATGGCACTGAGATATTAAGATATTTCAGTGCAAGTTGCTTTCAGTTAAAACAGCTCAAACATGCATTTTAGTCTGGGACTGGGCTTAAAGGCAGGGCAGGTGATTTGTTCGAGAAACATTTTTTGCTATGTTGGTTGAAAGTCTCTTCACACCCTGATAGCAATTACTTAGTTAGGTGGTCTAAATGTGTATGTGTGTATATATATACACACTCACCTAAAGGATTATTAGGAACACCATACTAATACTGTGTTTGACCCCCTTTCGCCTTCAGAACTGCCTTAATTCTACGTGGCATTGATTCAACAAGGTGCTGAAAGCATTCTGTAGAAATGTTGGCCCATATTGATAGGATAGCATCTTGCAGTTGATGGAGATTTGTGGGATGCACATCCAGGGCACGAAGCTCCCGTTCCACCACATCCCAAAGATGCTCTATTGGGTTGAGATCTGGTAACTGTGGGGGCCATTTTAGTACAGTGAACTCATTGTCATGTTCAAGAAACCAATTTGAAATGATTCGAGCTTTGTGACATGGTGCATTATCCTGCTGGAAGTAGCCATCAGAGGATGGGTACATGGTGGTCATAAAGGGATGGACATGGTCAGAAACAATGCTCAGGTAGGCCGTGGCATTTAAACGACGCCCAATTGGCACTAAGGGGCCTAAAGTGTGCCAAGAAAACATCCCCCACACCATTACACCACCACCACCAGCCTGCACAGTGGTAACAAGGCATGATGGATCCATGTTCTCATTCTGTTTACGCCAAATTCTGACTCTACCATTTGAATGTCTCAACAGAAATCGAGACTCATCAGACCAGGCAACATTTTTCCAGTCTTCAACGGTCCAATTTTGGTGAGCTCGTGCAAATTGTAGCCTCTTTTTCCTATTTGTAGTGGAGATGAGTGGTACCCGGTGGGGTCTTCTGCTGTTGTAGCCCATCCGCCTCAAGGTTGTGCGTGTTGTGGCTTCACAAATGCTTTGCTGCATACCTCGGTTGTAACGAGTGGTTATTTCAGTCAAAGTTGCTCTTCTATCAGCTTGAATCAGTCGGCCCATTCTCCTCTGACCTCTAGCATCAATAAGGCATTTTCGCCCACAGGACTGGGCGTTTTTCCCTTTTCACACCATTCTTTGTAAAGTCTAGAAATGGTTGTGCGTGAAAATCCCAGTAACTGAGCAGATTGTGAAATACTCAGACAGGCCCGTCTGGCACCAACAACCATGCCATGCTCAAAATTGCTTAAATCACCTTTCTTTCCCATTCTGACATTCAGTTTGGAGTTCAGGAGATTGTCTTGACCAGGACCACACCCCTAAATGCATTGAAGCAACTGCCATGTGATTGGTTGATTAGATAATTGCATTAATGAGAAATTGAACAGGTGTTCCTAATAATCCTTTAGGTGAGTGTATATACACACACATACACACGTGTATATATATATATGTATATAGTATATAGTCTGTAGAAGGCGTAGGACCATAAAATGTTCGTCCATTCCCAATGTCCTACCTGCCTTTCAACCTATGTATTTTCATATTTTTGCGCACCCTGCTAGCGCAGACATCACACATCATCAGCGTGTTTCATGCTATGCAGAGTTAAACAGACGTCAGTCACAAGCACCGCAACAGAAACATAACTACTGTATTTAAGAGAAGACAGGCCTTGACATTCAGAGCGGTTCGTGACTTTATGGGTTTCAACACATGGGGGGCAACACTATCAACACCAAAATGAACTGCAGTCAGGTGGTACAGGTCAGTACCTCATGTCTCAAAGCACATAAAATTACAATAATAATGAACATAACTTAAAGAGCAGTTTAACGGCATCTCTCATGATGCTTCCATTTGCTCCCTGCTGTACGCGTTCATTTGTTTTGAAGAAGGTGTGGCTTTGGAGACGTCCTGAAGGGAGGCTGGGTTCTTATGCTTTCAAAGCTAGCTCGCTATTGCTAGCCTCTCCGAAAATTGCCTACCCTACCTTTAAGCATTGTCTGTGAAACAAGGGGATAAAGTAAAAAAAATACAAGTCTAAATTGTCTTGTGGATATATTTAGAAAATAGCGGTCTACTTTAATGCTTGCACGGAATCCAGAACATTACTTTAAATTAATGAAAATAACTCCGAACACACTAGTCAACCAGTCAACTCGTCCCAGGTGTGAGTAAAATAAGCTGAAACCATCATTTTTCTTGAACTCTGAGCTGCTTAATCTGAAGTCTTGTGTAGCAGTCAACTATCAACTGCAGTGGGGTAAAAATTCAAAACACTAGGTTTGACGAGAGTGATGGACCAGTGGCTAAAATTGTTAAGGGGTGGAAGAAGATGTTTCTCTGCTGGTGTCAGCAGAAGTTTGCGGTGCGTGGAGGAAGGCAGAGAGGCAGAAGAAGATGCACTTGCCAATGCAGTCACAGCGAGACCGAGGAAAAAAAAACAAGTGCCACTGTTTGGGAAAGCTTGTTACGCTCCAACAGAAAAATCTTGACTTTTTCTCTCTCTCTCTCTCAAACACATGGACTGTCAGACAAGGATTTTTTTCTCTTCTACCAGAACCTACACTATATTTTCATATTAACATTTCATTTACAGTGTCATTGTGCCACATTTCCGTGAAATATCATTCCGGTTATTGGGTTTGTGTTCAAGGGAATGTGTGAAAATTCATTTTACAGTGACACAAAATCGGTAACAGAGCTGCAAATGAAACTGGCAAGGAAAACAGATAATAAATAAATAAGTGGATACAAAACAAGACACCGCAAAGTCACAGCACGATGCGAAATAAAAACCCTGGAACGCATCCATATCAATTTCACCCCTCCAGCCTACCGAGAGAATTCCGAGGGAGATAAATAAAGAACATTTAACTGCTCTCCTTTCCTGCGTTGCCTCTGGCCGTGTTAAATTCAGGGCACTTTGGAGGAAGAGATTGATGCTTTCCTATCTGATGCGTTACAAATGTCTGGAGGGATCCCGCTGTCCTGACTCTTTAAAAACCTGCACATCAGCATAACCGCCACGGCCACACACGCGCACGCCCGGGAAGTTTATTGACTTGTGAAATCGCATTCAGGACAGCCTTTTATTTTTCCCAGACTATAACCTTGCCTTCTAGGTTGCTTACTCAACAGAGCTGATTATGAGGAGCCGTTATTCTCCCGTTGAAAGGTCAGTGTGGTACTACATGCTTCCGTTTTAATATCAGCTCTCCATTATGAGCCTGCAAGCACTCTTAGCTTATTAACAAATTGGCGCCAAACGTGGGGCATATTTTTTTTCAGAAGGTGAGGGCTTGTTCATTGACGTGCCTGTGATTTGGGTTGGAGTGCTGTTGGTGGGTATCAGGGGCGCAGACAACAACCTCCGTAACTTGTCGGGTGGAACATGACAGAATGCTACATCTTTCTCCTCGTCACGGCCAACGCGCCAAATTGGCATCGCTACATCGAGATGGTCAGCCCTGAGGAAGAACACAAGTGGAAAGAAAAAGAAGCACTTTACATATAGACACACAAGGATGACTTAAGGGCCTGTCAGAGGGAAAAAGTCAAATAGAGCTGAGTGATAGTTTTCTCCGTCAGCCGGCCAAAATGCCAGATAGCATGTAAATCATGATCGGCTGACCGTTTCCCCGGCTTCTCTTGGCTACTTGTCAGTTTCCTGTCGGCCGTCTCCGGCTGCACAGTTTGGACAATTGTCTTCGACTTAGAGAGAGCCTGAGATTGATGTTTATCCAAAGTGTCTCGCTTCAATGGCTGGCCAACATATTTCAGCAACGGAACCATCAAAACGGACACCTCATCATTAGTCCACCTATTCTGGGTGTAGAGGAGTTTAATATGCTCGAGGAGGGGAGAGCGGAAGAGGCTGAGATATTGTATCATTTATCCAACCCATATTTAAAGGGTTGTCGGGGAAGTTTAGTGAGCTCGGGTTCAGGGAACTAATGGCTCAGGATGTCTTAATATCCTTTTTAAGTGTTAGCATTTGCCACATTGGATTTTCACATGATTGTTTTTAATGTGCCATAAAAAGCAATCGCTCAGACCATATGTGGCCAGTGGTGGAGCATCAACAGTGGGGCATCTTGAGCGAAGACAATTCTGGAACAATGACGACTCCTATGCTGCATAAAATTTCAGTCAGACACTAAAAATATGTGACTAAAATCAAACCATACAATGCCTGTTGTAGGTTAGAGTTTTTGGCGAAACTTAACACTCGCCAAGTCCTAAATGCGACTAAAAATGGGCTATGGTGACAGTTGGCCGGTAACTTTATTAGGCTCTACAAATAATACATGATCTTACTGCACATAAAAATCGAATCAAACACATACAAACATGTATTTTAAAATTATTAAAACATTTATAATTTTTTTTTAATTAAATTTAAATTCTGACCATCTCCATATCATTCCTGCAGATGACGCAATTTGTTAAAAAGCTAAGCATGCTTGCAGGGTTATAGTGAAGAGTTGATATTAAATTTGAAAAATAAGCAAATTATTCAAAATAACATTCCACGTAAATTATGATGTTCCTCCTGGTCATTTAATGTCATTGTCGATAGATATGTATAAATAAATATATAAATAAACAAACAAACAAAATGTATCCAAATCTAATTCTTGACCCCTAAATGTCAAGTGAAATTCAGTCATTACAACTGGTCTTGTTTCCTTTTGAGACAATGGGAAATAACTTCAAACAACAGGACATTTTTTGACCTCTTGTAATGACCATATCTTGAATGAGATTTCAAATCAAGCAATTTTCCATTTATTGCTAGTATTGGAGCATGATGTAATGTCTTTGCAGTGTTGCCAGATGGCAATGTAAAAGACATAGGCTACTCTTTTTGGACCATGTCCCATAAAGTGTGAATCATCCTAATGCAGATTAGTGGCTGTGCCTCCAATGACCCGGGAACGCATATTGACTTAACCCAGTGGTCATGACTACCCCGCTCTATGTATATTTCCACAGGTGAGCAGTTAAAAACATGGATGGGCCAAGTCCTGTCCAGAATGAATTATCCAGACCGCCTCTCCTTTCAAAACATCCTTTCTGGTATAATCAGCCCTCTTTTGGAGTAGAAAAGGTCTGACAGCAAAAGCTTTGAATCAGAAAAAAAGTGCAAGTTTAAATAATTGTCAAAAAACAGCAGGCCAATAAATGTTCAAGAGGAGGTTAATTTAGTAAGAAGAAACCCTAGCGTAATTACCCTGTCCGATTCCCCCTTGCACCCCGGGGCTCCAGTCAAAAATGTCATGGAGGGGAGTTATTTTCTCCTAAAACACTGCCCAGGGAAAAAAAAACAGCCTGTCCCAACAAGGCCCCGGCTAATATCACCCCCCATCATATTAGCTTTTGTCACAGGATATTACCACATCACCCGCATCCCACCGTCACAAATTTATTAATAATGCACTCATGAGTGAAAACAGGAATTTTTTTTTTCCCTTCACTTTCTCATTCTGCACATCGCATTGACGAGGAAGTAAGGCAAAATCGACTGGATGATGTATTCCACTTGGATGACAGTTTGGGCCAACAGAACTTCATTTTATTAATCAGCTAGGGCCTGTGTGAAGCGCAGGCTCCTAAATCTAACCCGCCCATTACACGTGGTGCTGGGTATTCATTCTGACATGATGTGAAATGTTTAGCAGTCACACTCTTTGTCTTACTGACACATGGACTGCCCACCCTGTCAGCTGACAGCACCCTCAAACACACACAAACACACACACACAACTGCCACCCTGGAAATGTTTTAATCCTCTTCTCTTCCCATGCCGGACCGAGTCGCTATCACCACCATCCCGCACAGCACTAATTATGATCTTAATCTAGTCACATCAGTTAGATCCAAATCAAATTTCCCCAGGCTCCAGCTCCAACCACCCAGGCAGAAAGACGACGAGCTCCCCGTCCTTTAATCAAAGTCTGATTCGAGCTATTTCAATAAGACAGAGGCAAAAAAATACACCACGCTGAGACTTTTGGAGAAACGACTCCTTGGTGAAACATAACTACCGCCAAAAACCCGAACAAGCCCAGAAAAACACACCCACGCACTTTTTGGGGCCTCTTTGGTGCGAAAACATGTTCAATTAGTGGTCAATACGAGCTTTCTCTATAAACAATCAGGGTACCTTTAGCGAGATGAAAGCTGTCAGTTGCTGCAAGTTAACTGCACATATACAATTAATGTTCTCTGAAGCTTTAGATCTCATCGACCAATAAATAACAGGGCACTCTTGAGAAAAAAATTATGGGAGATCAGATATGAGAAAAAAAAAAAGACGCTAAATTCAGTAAGAAAGCACTAACATCATTTTATTTATGTTGTCATGCTCTCTTTTAGCGCTATGCTAATCTGAAGTGAAATAAACACGCTTCTGCTGATGTTGCTGTTTCATAAAAACATAATCTAGCTTTGGTTGGGGAGAAAAACGCTCATTTGCACTTCAGAGGTGTAACATAACAGGCTTGGCAGGCCTTTGCTTATGTTTCATAGACTCCCCGCCTATCACTGCTAAACGCTAGAAAACTCAAGTGCGAGGACTCCAAAGCAGCCTATTAGAATTTATAAACAGTTTAAAGCTGTGCGCCAAGCATTTAAACAAACATCATGAATATTTCACTATTCATAAGATTTTCCCTCTGATGCTCTAAACGCTGAATCCACAACTAAATGTAACCTGTAACATCTTGTTAGCTAATTGATTGTGACGGCTTGCTAAACACACGCAAATGCAATGCGCACCGCTCTGACAGCACGAAGCAACGATAACAGATGATTGTCGGCTCTCAGCTTGCTGAATTTAGCAAGATGTATCTCTTGCAAACTAAGGCCCGTAGCAGCCCACTGTTACACATATGTACCACAGTATCTGGCAAACCATAGTAACTGCAGCAATCATAGTAAAGGAACACAATTTGTTGGTGATTAACAGATAACTCACTATCTTCACACAAAAAAGATTTTACTATAGTAAAACACTAACTATGGTATTTTGTCAGAAACATTATTCATGCTAAAAAAATCTGAGAGGAGAAAGAAAATCTAACTGGCACAGTTTCTAAAGGTTTTTACAGTGCTATTTTCATTACAAATACCACACTTTAGTATAGTTACAACCCAATTAAGCACAGTTACATCGCTCTGAACACTGTAAAGAGGACCTTTTGACTTTCATCTTAGAACAAATTATGGGTCGGTTACTAGGCAAAAACTTGATTTCCGTGCCCATCTGGCCTTGTGGCAGGACATGAAGCATTGTATTCTTTATAGCAGCAAAAGAGGCGAGGAGATGAAAGCCTGGCTTTGCAGTTGGTTCTCTGCATGCTGTTAGAGGCACAAGAACAACATAAACGAATGTGCTACTTCTTGTTGAGGACCTAACATTGACAGACTGCCAGAGATCCATCACTCAAAGTGAACACTGTAGTGAATTTCACAACAAATCATGACCTTTTGCATCTAGAACCTGTCCAGTGGTGTCCATCACAAATGAAAAAGAGTCTCAAAGGCTTTTATTGTGACATTAATGAGCAACTTAACTGACACATTTTGAGCTACGTTAGACTTCATGAACTTAATGTCTTTACACAAGAAAAAACGAACATATCTCAAAATGCCTAATGTAAACCACCTGCTCTTACTCTTTGCAACTCTGGTCATATGACGGACTTTCTCCGCAGCAGCTGCTGTGGTAACAGTAGGATGAGCCGCTGTGTGCTGCTGCAGCAGAAAGCACTGATTGAATCAGAATGCCTACACGGGGGCTTTGTCAAGCATCTGCACCCGCCAGCTCCCCTGAGGGACGCCTCCGACCGCATCCTCCACCTGCCCGGCACAACACGTGTCTGTGTGGGCCCTCGGTTCTTCTCCAGAGGGGGCCTACACCCCTCTGCTTGGAGAGAAAGGGGGTGGAGAGAAGGCCAGACGCCCTCGTAGGTACGATTCTCCCACCATAACATTATGATAATGCTGTAATCGCAGCAGACAAGCAAATCACAAAGCAGGTAATTTTCTATCTGCCGCACAAGGCTGATGTAAATGCCGGTGTCTTGCACCACAGGGGGAAAGGCACGTATGGCGCTGTCTTGTTGAGATAATAGGCGGCAACTATGCTATTTTTATACCCGTGAAATCCCAAATCTCACCAAAACAGAGCCCCTTACATACGTTCTCGGCGGATGCTTGCGCATTTGGCCCCAATCAGTTTGTATTAAAATGTTCAAAACCGGCATTTGTCCGGTCACAGGAGAGATGGCTTTCGTGTTGTCTATGCAACGCACATCAACATCTCCTCCCACAACAATTGGTGCACCCAAAGCACTATATGATCAAGGGAGTCATCCCTTCCAAAACATACACACAAATCCACAACCTGCCTGGCTCCCATCTCTGTCAGTTAGGATGCCGGGCTGAGCTCTTGTTATTTCAGTCTTTGTGTTGTGCGGCAGTGTGTTTACAGCACACAGGCCTTGTTTCCTCCCTCAGAGAACTGCGAACTGATGAATAAGTAACAGTGTGTCTCCATGTGGCCGGCGCTCTCTTCATCCCTGCGAGTTCCACGAGCTCCCCTGGCAGCAGAAGACGCTCCGCAGAGGCTGCCAGCTTTCCGGAATGCTCTCTGAGGGTCTGGGGACAAACATGCAGCAGAGAGAGGGGGAAAAACAGCTCTTTATCCCAGACTTCAGTGGGAATATGTAGAGACGGAGGAGGGGGTGGAAGTGCTACACAGTAGCAGGAAAAGGGAATGCATTATGAAAGTGTCAACTCTCCTGAGGAGACACTCCAGCGCCGGTGGAGGAACTTATTAACCCTTAGCCTGCTAATTAAACAGCTCCAACACTGAGTCAAAAGCCATTTCATTTCCTTTAACTGCGAAGAGGGAACTGTAAATACTAACAGTGTTTTTTGTGTTTGTGTGGGCAGGGGGAGTTAATGTATATTTGGCTCACAAAATAATCATAGAAGGAGCTGTTGCCAGAAGAAATTTAGAGAATGCCTTTTAAAATGCAAACAAGCTACAGAATTGACTTGTCAGTCTTGTTTGAAAGTTTTGGAAAAAAAGCTTACAAAGCCTTTAAGTAAGCAAGTAAGTAAGTAAGTAAGTAAGGAGACAGATGGACAGACAGATAGACGGATAGACCTATAGATTGACAGAGCATGACGTCTTCCAAGAGGGTGTTTACTAATCGCATTGATGTGAAAAATCTAAAAAGGCGCCTTAAATCTTTAAAACAAGCACATGTAGAGAGCCGTGACTTCCTAATGGTGTGTAATGCCTTTTGTTGTCAAAATGAGAGCAATTCATATCGCCGCTAAAAACAATGCATCAATTAAGCAATTAGCCGCGAACAAACTGGGCAGCTATCCAAGCCACCCAATAAGGCACTGTGCCAAGGGGCTTGTACCATTCATTATGAACATCACAGAGCAGAGGGTTGCCTTTCATTCACATAGTGGAGGCATTTGTCTGCCAGTGAGGAGATGTTTTGTTCCACCAGATGTGCTTTTAACAGGGGCCACATGGTCGGTCAAGGCTTGGAACTATGGGGGGACACTGTGGCCTCTTCACTGAATCAGATTAATTAAGTCATCAAAGCAGCCCAGTGGCAGTCGGGCTTAATTGTGGTAATTGAGGTTAATAAGGAGCTATTATGCATTGATCACAAGCTTTGTCTCATTGAAGCTGCAAATTGTGCTTGGTTAAACACCCAGAGAGTAGAACGACAAGCCCCGTTTCTGTGGTGCTTTTTTCATTTATTCCCACCCAGGAACCCAGCCGGTCTTAAGGAACGGGCACAAATTCACGGTATGCGAGCACCGCCTGGCCATTCGATCACCAAGCTAGTAAAATAATGCGCTCACAGCTGAAGGTCAATTTTATATTTGAACAAATCGCTGAATGGCCGGGCACTTAGTTCTGCTGTAGTTTGAGGTCTTATTAATAACAATCTAGATGGTGGCTTTTATCCGCCTGATATTTGGATCGGACTGAATCTTAACCTTTCTGTTACGGGCCGCGCTATTAATTAACACCCACCAAGAGCGTCCCTAAACCCCTTTCCCTCTCATTCTGCATTAGTTTATTAGGAAGTCATCACTCTGGGTGAATTTAGACAAGTCCTTCGCTAACACTTGACCGTCTTCCTTAAACAAATGTCTCCGACCTTACGACAGAAAAAAATCAAAGTGACATGGCCACCTCTGATTAACGATATGCTTTCACGTCTGGCTAATTTCACCCACGCGCCTCTTAAACCCTGCACATCGTCCACTCTGGATGTGTCTAGATGGGAACCCAAAGACAAAGAGGTATACTATGGGTTTAACAAACGAAAAGTCCAGAAACTCTAATAAGGGCTAATTCCAGCCCTATTACAGATTTTAAGTTCTTGCATTACCATTGCTTTCTCCCACACAGTGGCTGCAAAAAGCTCTTTGGGAGTTAATGCCGCAAAATTATCTGCATTAAATAAAACGATGCGGCTCGTGGTCTGTCCTTTCTCACTTTTAGTGGTTTCACACTGACTGAAGGCAAAGGCTGGAGCGCTTCATAAATTAGACGCTTATGGCTGATAAAAGGCCTGCGATGTGAACGCTTAAAGCCTTGCACGACTAATCCGATGGAAGGGCCGCCAGGCAACTGTGTACTTTCCAGCTCTGATTAATGCAGCATGATCTGTTTTGGGCAGAGCTCCACATCCTCACGGACAAAAGAGCGCAGCCCTGTATCTCTCAGCAAGTGTGTTCTGAAAAGCACATCCTGAGGGAGAAACGAGTGTGGCGCGAGAAAGTGAAGTGGCGGAGCTTCCTGGTCTGTTGTGCTTGTACAGGGCTAGATTTTCCCTGTCAGGTACTAGGATGAGGGGGATGGAGAGGTTGTAATTAATCAAAGTCAGATGTGGCTGAGTGCCTGGCCATGCAGTAGATCCCTGTCCTGGAAACTATCTTTTTTTCTTTTCCGCTCTGTCACAATCTCTTTGTCTATCTGCGCGGGCTTTCATTCTAGAGCTTTTGGTCCAGACCGGAGTCCATCTGATGTCAAAGTTTGGTTTGTTTAGTTGCCATGAAAGCTAGTGCAGCAGTTTTCAAAGTCAGGAATAAGGTAAGTTCTCAAAATAAATGATCAAGTTTGTTGGTGGTCATAACATACAACACAACTTTCAGAATTGTATTCTGATTCATGAACAGATGAGTCAGTTCTTTCAATTAATTGTTCAAGACTCAAGGACAAATGACTCGATGAATCCTTCTGAAAAAACTGAATGTGCTCCAAACCCTTTAGAGCAGCTTAAAAAAATACATACATAAATAAAGCAGAATAAATTCGATTTTTATTCTCATATTTTACAAAAAAAAGGTTTTGGTGGGTCTTGGGTACAGTTAATCTTTGTAACTCCATATTTCATTGTGTTTTTCATTTTAATACAGTTTTAAATTAACCATTTTTATATACATTAATGGTTTAAAATTAGACTTTCTTCTCTATTTTATGCCCATATAAATGCACTTTAAATTACCATAGTGTACAAAATGTGCTAAATAAATACACCTGCCTTGATGTGCATAAACAAAGGAACAAAATCAAAAAGAAAACAATGAAGCTAGTGTGTTTTCTCCTCTCAAATCAATACAGATCCGAATAAAACATTGCGCAAAGAGCCTGAAACACTATATCTAGGCCTTTTGTTTTGTGTGAAGAACTTAAGATCTTTAAGGTAGAAGAACTGAAATTGAAGCTCAGTCTTCATCTTCACTGAAAGTGTCAATAAATGAAAGATTACATCCGCCGCCATGCGCACACAAACACACGCATACGCCTACAGAACGCTGCGATGTGCTCATTAAATAGGAAAATAAGCAAATATACAGACACATCTTGGCAGACCGAACATAACTAAAAAAGAAAAGAGACCCAAATCAATTCATTACTTTTTGAACTCGACAAGGAAATGGTTTGCCAATTAGAGCGAGGTCGATAAAGCAAAACTGGAATGACATTCAGGAAGAAAAACGGAAGCTTATCACCTTGTTTAATCACACCAGTTATTCACGGCTCCACTGGGAAAGGGGGTTTAAAATAGCACAGTACATCCTCACTTAATCCAGTATACAGGAACAGAAGAGAGCCTGAGAGAGAGAGAAACAGGATACATTTATTAGCCCTGAATGCTCTAATCGGACGATTTTGTTTTTTTCAGAGTAAACAGCCCTAGTCAGAAACAGCTTTAAGTAGTCATTACTGCGTCCACGACCAAACAGCAGCATGGCAGCTCTAATTTTGCCCACCTGACCGCCTCTCTTGTAATTGCACTTGTGTCCATCAGACTCAACAACATGATTACACGTATGATCTGGAGTATGTTGCATGTGTTGTTGTACGAGGTGGAGTGCGGCTCAGGAGCTGTTTATCAGCCGGGGCAAGCCGTAATTACCTGCTTTCGAACGAGAACATGTCTCAGAAACAAGTACAGAGAGAGAGAGAGATCATACAGCACCAAAAAATGAAAATGCTTGTGATTTGACTCTTGATTATCTTACACTGCAACTATCTAATCAAGCCTCTCTGCTGTCAGATCTAATAACACAGTGCTGTACATTTTCTTACTGCTTGACCAAGAGCTCCAATTATTCTGATTCTGAGCGATCTACTTAAAAAATGCAAGTCTATAAATAAATGCAGCATATTGTGAAGATATTCACTGATTAATTAAGGGAGCATATCATGGAAAACAGGATTTCGCTGCTCTTTTGAAATAAGAGTTTGATGTACTGAAGTAACATTCACAATGCAAAACTCTCTTTTCAGTCAATCTAAAGCATTTCTGAACACTAAATTGCTAAAACAGACTGTTCAAAATATGACATTAACATCATAACCATGAACACACTGACCTGCCCTTTTTTTGCTGTCGAAGTGTGCTAGTACATGCTGGTTAGCCAAACAACACTAATATCATTTACCAAAGGTGAGTTGCACGATTTTACTGACAAAAAATGTGACAAGTAGGCATGGTCCTGTATTTGGCTAGGTACAGAACTTGACGTCTTGTCGTTTTATGGCTAAATGTATTGTAGACTTCATTTAAATCTTGAAAAAGTAAGGACTGAACTCTTGTTTGTGACTGCCCATGCATCCATACTTATGTGTGACTTGCACGTCAACACTACTGCCATTAAAATATGTATATCATAATTCAAAAATAACCTACATTGCCCTACAACCTACAAGACTTTGGACATTTTGTGACGACTTTGCATTGATAAGGAATAAGACAATGAAACATTTCATTAAATAAAAAATAATTCAGAATATAGAAAAAAACTAATATAATATAAAGTTTGCTAATTCATTAGTCTTTAAAAATGCATTTATACCAAGAAATGCATTTATGGTTTACAAAACACCACTTCTACACCTAGGGTGTTTCCAATGTTTTAGAGGACAATGTACGTTACAGCATTAAACCATGCAACCAACCATGATTTACATAAGAGGACTTCAGAACAAAATGCAACAAAAGTGTTAAAAAATAATTAGCTAAATCAACTGAAGAAAGAGAAAAAAAATCAGACAGCAATGGAAAGGTTGACATTATTCCTATTATTAAAACTTTTTTAATGCACCATAAGGCCTTTCATTACCACCAGCAGTATCTGGAAGAAAAAAAAACACCTTAGTCCTTCTATATTGAGTTTCTAGCTTAAATATTGTCCTAGGAAGACACAAAGTGAGATATCTCTTTCTCTCTTACTCGCTCTCTACAATGCAGTACCAGTGCAGGATGGGGGTCTAATAGACTCTACTGGGACCCAGCATTTAGCACTTCTGAAAGCACTGGTGGGATTCCTCTGCTCCTTCACTGGTTTTGTTTAATACACTATAATACAGTTTTATCCATGGAGGAGAGCCGCTCCATCTCCACCAGCCTCCGGCCTCTTTGATCAGCGGCTATGTCGAACACGGTACCTTCTCTTTGTGCGCGTTCTCCAATGATTTGCCAATAGAGATGACTTCCCAAGGAGTTGTGGGTATTCTTTGTGCGGTGCTTGGGATAAAAAAAAAAAAAAGATCCCTTGGCCACAATGATGAACTAAATGCATTACGAGAGTATTAGTGTATCTAAGGCTACATTTAGAGGCAAAATCAACAGTGCTTCTCATATTTTCCCCTGAGAGGACGGCCATGCAATCTTAATGTTTTGAAAGCAAAGAGCAAAAATGCTAAATTTTATGCTTGCAATGAAACAATACACATGGCCTAACTGACCTCCATCTAATAGAGCGCCTATGTAAAACAGCCACTGACCTTTAAATATTATATGCTAATAAATAGCCGTGCCGAGGCACCCCAAACATGGGATCTCAGGGTGCCGTGTGGACTTTTAATAAGGCAGCTTCCTTTTTTAAAGATCCCAATGCCAAGTAATTGATCCCAAAAGGAAGGGCTTTCACCCGCAGACCTGGGGATCAGCAATCTGTGCACTATAGTTCAGCCACACCACCCTTTTTTCACAGGGTAGAGGGAGTGAATGAATGAAAACATCCTGAAGATACTGCTGGTTACACCAAAACAGAGTTTAGTGACTAATGTGTTGGAACGAAACCTATCGTTTTGGGAGGTTCAAGGTCAAGAAAGAGCAGGATTGAGTCAAAAAGTGGTACTAAATTAAACATAATGTGTGGCTAAATGAAGAGTTGTTTGTTAGCCGCAATCATCTCAAACTCACAAAACATCATCTCAAACTCACAAAACTCACGGGTGCTCTCATGACTTATAAACACGCTCACAAACATAAGTGCGTCTTCTCATCTAGGATGAGAGGTGAAAATCGTTTTCCATTTCTGCAAGTCGATGCCATATCCACATGCACAAAGAGATTATTCCTAAAACAATTAGTCTTCTCCTTCCCTTGTGAAGTGGAGCAATTGATCTGGTGATAAACAAGAGACTTATGGGCTATTGACTCCGGCCGGGTTTAGTGGCTGCCTAGAATTACAGCTGAATGCAATCCATAGAACATCTCAGTGAGACTACTGGACAAACAAAGAGTCAAGGCTTTTCAGGGAGGCCAGAGGCCTGTAATGACCAGCAGCATTGTACAGGTTTAAAGAGATTGTCTGGCTAAGCCTGGTTACATCAGTCAGGATTTATTACAGATGTGATGTATACTCCACAAACTATCAATCATAAGACATTTTGTATGAGTAATGCCAACAAGGTTGATATAGAGTGTTGATAACAGTGTCTAGACACTAGAGATTATACAGATTCAGAGAAGATTTTAATGAATATGGTGTGTCGCAATACATTTTCTGAAGTGGCACTCCATCATTTGGCCATATTTTGAAAAAAGTTAATTTTTGCTCAGTCCTTACAGTGTATAGTATACTGTAAATCCTAACGCTCAAAATAATTCATTGGTTTGAGTAGAGCCAACTCAAATTAAACAAATAAGTTGAAACAAATGAACTTTTATGAGTATTTAGAACTTTGTTTTTCTTTTGAGTTCTCAAAACTGACACATTTTAGTCATCTGAATTGTTTAATTGTTTTGAGATTCATGAACTTGTTTCTTTTAATTTAGACTAACTTAAATGTAACCGAAACTGGGCTGGGATTTCTATTTCTCAGCATGCTTTGCCATGACACTCAAAAGGAACAGAAAATGCCCAAATTAAGTGTTATATTATGTTTTTGTGCAAGATTACCATTAAGTGGGAGATTTAGTAGTGTTTAATGTTTTGTTATCCTAGATTAGAAGAGTTTCTGTTATGTTGGGTTTTTTGTAGGGTTACCATCATGGTGACGAGTGGAGCATGAGCTTAGTTTGAGAACAGATATACATGCATGTTAATTGTATTATAAATGTATCAGATACGTATACATGTATTATATTGCTGTCCTCATTCAGCAAGTGTTATGCTATGCTAATGCTACCAAAGCATTGTGTAACCAATTAACAAGGTGACATTTATTGAAGTTTCCACTACTAAAAATATGAGATTAGATATATTTTTAATATTATTTTTTAATGAAAATGTATGATTACAAAATAAAATAAAAATCTTAAACTTTACATTTCTTAACTTAAAAAATGATTGGTTTACAGTGTACAGTTTACTATATATAAAACTAAATTAACTAAACAATGCAATGTGATAAGACATAACAAATAGTTTTGTTTGGGCTTCACTGGCACTTCTTGATCTTAATGATGAAGTATTGTTCATGATTGCTGGTATGCTTTTATGTGTATATGAACAAACTAGAGTGATAAGGAGATACACACAGGTAAAGAACAATACCAAAATCATATCAAGTCACTTCATCAACCTAAAGAGATGAGACTTCAGAGAAAATGACTTCAAATGATGGCTTTCACACGGCAGAAACACGACAGCAAAACTCAATGGAATTAATCAGTCCAGTGCCTTCAGTAATTGTAAACCCTTCCGTGCAGAATTTCGATATAAATAATATATGCTATGTACACACATCATGATGTAATCAACACTAAAGGTAGAATACAAACAACTGTCGGCCCCAGAAAGAAGCAATTCACTACCAAGATCTATAATTGATTTATATGAAAATAAGTTTGGCAACCATCTCCTGGGTAATCTGCTTTGTATGACGCACAGCCGCTGCGGGTTTCATATGAGACACATTCTTATATACTTGAGCTCTTTTCCCCATCTTGCCTAGGTGCTTCAAGTACATAGAAACTGCAAATAAAGCTATTAAATAAACGGTAAACACCAGAGTCGCCTGTTGGGGAATAATAAGAAGCACTTTAATTGACAGATTTGAAATCTAAGGCCAATTCTCCACTGCACTGTGATTCCTGTATGCACGTTGCCTCTAAACTGTCCCATAAAATCCTATCACTGCACTTAATTGTTCGATATCAAGCCGAAGCGTCTGAGGTAATTCAAATGTCTTTTGCACGATGAATATGTGCAATCGTTCTCTTTTCCTATTCTAATTTAATGCCATCTAGGCCACATGATTGGCCCGGTGTTGCCATTGCTGCCAACCGAGGTCAGCGTAACCATCAAGCGCTGTAATTGAGTAGTTAGTAGCAATTTTCTCCCTTTAATTTCCATCTGCAAAACCCAGGCCTGGCATGGCAAATAGCACATTACACCCGCACAATGCAGCCGGCCAGTAATAACATCATTTCCACAGTTTGAAAACTTCCATGAACGAATGACGAATTGTCGGTGTATATGTCATCTCATTCGCCACTCAGAGATATTATCCTTTCTATTTCTAACAAATATTGATTGGGAAAATATTTCATTTTTCACCTGCACATCAGATTTATGAAACCATAATCCATAACCGATGCCCATCCGGGTGTATTTCCCACCAAAAAGGACAAGGTGCTACAGCAAACTAATGGTCCAACGCAGTCTATCGTTGTGACTTGATAAGGTTTGCCGACAGATTTATGAAGATCGTAAAGCAAAGTCAGGGACGAGAATGTAGCAGGCCGATGTTTAATGGCTGCTTATCACACGAAGGGTTTTATTCGTCTGCACGCGTGTATACACACACGCGCCGGCCCGCACGCATGGATCGCATTCACGTTTGGCCAAGTGGAAAATGAATGCTTTATTCTCGTCCTAATGATGTCCTTCTGAATGTGAAAGGGATGTTTTTAAGAAAATGTTATTTAAAATAATACATTAAGTACTGTCAACTCAAGACACAATTCCCTCGTAACATAAATTTGATTTTTATATCTCTTGCGGAGAATGGAATCCCTTTTTATACAATTTTGTAATTACTCTGATGCACTACATCAAAAGGAAAAGTAATAATAGTTGTAATTTAATCTATTCTCACAAGTCATTTTCATAAACTCTCCCTCTGTCTGCCTAATGCACGTTTCATTCATTATTTATAATGCGCTGATGATGTGGTAATGACAATGCCATTGTTTTTTACACTTAGCGGTGATTCAGAGCTTTCATTACGGGCACGGCGGGCCGCGGATTATCAAGGGCAAACAAAAGATAATTAACGACAGGAAGTAGGGCAGCCGAGCCCGGCTGGGCACCGCCAGGAACCCCCCGACTCAGGGTTCAGCAAGCACAGGTCTATTTAGAAGACTTGGCTTCTGTGAGGACTCAAACAGCATAATTAGTGAAGGCTCCCTGTTAGGAGGGAAATGCAATTTATTTTTTACCTCCTCCTCTTCTTTGCACATCCTCCTTCCATTCTTTCATTCCCTCTGTCTCTCTCTGAACAGTTATCAACGCTGAGCTGGAGGTGTGAGAATCTAAGCGTGAATATAGAGTGATCAAGAGGAAGTTAAACAATGGACAGTCAACTAAATGACAAAATGTAGCAGGAATTATCCGCTAAGTCAAAAAGATTGTGTGTGTGCATGTTATTTTTTTCTTTTTCAAATATATTTATATAATATAATACATATGTATATATAACTTTTTGAATATTACACACACACATATATACATATACATAGATATATATATATATATTTTGTAAAAATTTTATATAACTGAAATGCGATCATTTATAAGACATTAAAACAAACATTTCATAACTTTTTTTTTTCTCTTCACATACTGTACATGCCTTACCATCATCACCTCTTTGTGTTATTCCAGCTTTTCTTTCTCCTCCTCAGATAAATAAACGTTCTGGATGGCGTTAGAGCTGACAGAACCCCAGGCGTCCCTGTATGTTGTTTGACAGTGAGCAGGGAATGACAGCTGTTCGGCAGTACAGAGCTCAATCTGTCCTCAACTCCTCAAAAAGTGTGCACTGCCTTTCACACCTCACACATATCAGGAGACCACTGCACCGACTCACACCTGGACCACAAACGTACAGTACAGTGTGTTAGAATGATTGGAAAGGTTGTTGTACTATCAAACACAAAGAGCAGCAAGCCTACAGCATGTGTGTTTCTAAACTAGTTTTTATAACATTGTTCAAAGGTGGAGTAAACAAACATTTTTGGGAATGTTCTCAAATGGAGAAACGCTTCGTATCATTTTCCACCCTCAGGGTTTAATCTTTAGCAATATGATTTTTTACATGTAAAATCTATGTTACTCCACTTTTCAAATTCCCAGTTAAATGTGTCTGTGAATTCTCTTACGCACTTTTTTTTGTATTGTTCAAAACTCTCCAAAAGTGAGATACATACGATAATTAATAATTTACAAAATGTAATTATTATTTAGTTATGTTATGTGAATATTGTTTATAGTGTTGTAGTACTCGAGATTAGTCTTAAGACTAATTTTTTAAGGTCTTGGTCTTGTCTCGTTCTCGACTAGTCTCGAACTAGTTATGTTTTGAATATTTTATATATATATATATATATAAAATATTCAAATAGTATATATATAAAATATATATATAGTATAATTTTTTTTTATATTTTGTAGCTCTTTTACAGTACTGTGCAAAAGTCTTAATTGCCATTAATTGTAATAATCCAGTGAGATTTTTGTATGCATAAAGAGTCTGACAATAGTCTCTATGCTCCACATGGAGATCTGATATCATCTTCATTGAGTCTTTCTGTGATTACATGAAGAAACATAAAAAACTGAGATGGACTAAATCCAGAAGAACTGTGGCAACATCTCCAAGACACTTGAAGAAACCTTCCTGCAAAACTACATGAATAGGTGTAGGAATAGATGCAGGTGACAAAAGCCGTTTTAAACGCAAAGGGTGGTCACCCCAAATATCGATTTGATTTAGTAAATAGAAGTTAATTCATAAATAAAAGCTATTTATGTTATTATTTTTGACAGCATTATCAATTTAAAGCATTCTGACAAGTGCCTAAACTTTTCACAGTACTGTAGTTTTGCAGGTAGGTTTCTTCAAGTGTCTTGGAGACGTTGCCTTAGTTTTTCTGGATTTAGTCCATCTCAGTTTTTTCTGTTTCTTCATGTAAAGACAGACAGACTCGATGATGGTGAGATCAGATCATACCGGCTGCTATCAGACTTCTTGTGCATAAAGTCTCACTGGATTATTACAATTAATTGCAAAATGAATGTTTGGAAATGTAAACTGATATTTCCTACTGACACACTACAGTAAAAGATATAAATAACTGGCTTAAAAACATTTTTCGTGTGAAAATACACACGTGCCTAAGACTTTTGCACAGTACTGTATATTTTTATATTTTCAATTCTTTATTATATAAAAAAAAATTCAAAAGGTTCACACAGTGTGTATATATATATATATATACATACAAATAATACAAAATATAAGTAATAATAAATACAAAATGTTTTTAAATTAAAAAAAAAGTAGAAATATACATTCATTCTATATATACACATATATGTACATGCACACACATACATACAGTATATGCATACATACACTATATTGCCAACGTTTTGGGACGTCTGCCTTTACATGCACATGAACTTTAATAACATCCCATTCTTAATCCGTAGGGTTTAATATGGAGTTGGCCCACCCTTTACAGCTATAACAGTTTAAACTCTTCTGGGAAGGTTTTCCGCAAGGTTTAGGAGTGTGTTTATGGGAATTTTTGACCATTCTTCTAGAAGCGCATTTGTGAGGTCAGGCACTGATGTTGGATGAGAAGGCCTGGCTTGCAGTCTCCGCTCTAATTCATCCCAAAGGTGTTCTATCAGGTTGAGGTCAGGACTCTGTGCAGGACAGTCAAGTTCCTCCACACCAAACTCTCTCATCCATGTCTTTATGGACCTTGCTTTGTGCACTGGTGCGCAGTCATGTTGTAACAGGAAGGGGCCATCTCCAAACTGTTCCCACAAAGTTGGGACCTCCACCAAACTTTACACTTGGCACAATGCAGTCAGGCAAGTATCGTTCTCCTGGCAACCGCCAAACCCAGACTCGTCCATCAGATTGCCAGTCAGAGAAGTGTGATTGGTCACTCCAGAGAACTCAGATGACCCCCCACTCTGTGATTTTACGTGGCCTACCACTTCGTGGCTGAGTTGCTGTTGTTCCCAATTACTTCCACTTTGTTATAATACCACTAACAGTTGACTGTGGAATATTTAGTAGTGAGGAAATTTCAGGTTATTGCACAGGTGGTAACCCATCACGGTACCATGCTTGAACTCACTGAGCTCCTGAGAGCAACCCATTCTTTCACTAATGTTTGTAGAAGCGTCTGCATAGGTGCTTGATTTTATACACCTGTGGCCATGGAAGTGATTTGAACACCTGAATTCAATGATTTGGAGGGGTGTCCCAATACTTTTGGCAATATAGTGTATATATATACATATAACACACAATATCTCTATGACATTTCTATATATACACACACAAAGTACACTACATACAGTATAATATGTTTGTAATATTACTAATGTAACCAAGTAAACCCACAGACACATTTACCTGGGAATTTACATGAATTTATGGTTTATCTGTAGCCATTATTATAACTTTTATATAAAATAAAACAGAAGTCTATGATATGTCCCCATTTAGCCAGAAAAGTAAATGTCTGTGTGAGTGTGAGACTAGATGCACATAACAATCCCACGTGTGTTCAATCTGACATGCTTTTCTGAAAATATGTACATGTACGAGAACAATCTGACGATTCAAAGAAAGAAGTAAATGCAGCTAGAAGAAAGACTTCCTGTGAGAGATTGTGTGTGTGTGTGTGTGTGTGTGTGTGTGTGTGTGTGTGTGTGTGTGTGTGCGTGTGCGTGTGCGTGTGCGTGTGCGTGTGCGTGTGTGGGGGGGTGGCTGGGCAAAGCACTCGAGGACCTGTAGCAGTCTTGACTGGCATGACACCAAAGAAGAACGCCTTCAGTATGACTACTAAGAGCTTTGGCAGGATTTTTATTAAGGAGTTGGGACAGCATTCATTTTTAAAACCTCCTCAATAAAATATCATACAGTCGTTACATATTCCTCTGGATTATAATGATATGAATATTTAACTTTAAATGCATTCTGAGCATGAGGTCTCTTCTTCAGTAAGGCATCAGATCTCATTTTCTACTTAAGCTGCCCCGTCATGTTTATGCATCTCCACATGCATGATACATATCTCTCTCTCTCTTTTTTTAAAGCTTCTTAAATGTAACCCGGGTAATTTTGCCTGACTTTAATGGGCAATGACTTTTCATTGGTGATCTTTTTTCTCTTTCTGCCTCCAAAAAAAAAACTATATAATATGATCAAATGTTCCTTTCATGCAGAACACAGCGTTATCTGAAACTTCACACTTTGTTGCACTTGAAGAAAATAAATGAATCCCTAAACTTAATCAGTATTACAGTTCATTTCTGATATGGAGAGGTATGATTACTATGTATACAAGAGAAGAACGTGACAAGTACTAAGACGAGGCACTGATTAGCAAAGATCTGTTGTGGGAAGATAAGGTGCGTTACAAAAAGTAGCCAGCGTTCATTCATTACGTGCTTGGTGGAAGATGGTGACAGACCCTAGAGATTTTATTTCTGGAACCAAAGTCCTCTGATTTTTCAACTTCCTTGACAAGATGTGGTCATTTTATTTTTTGATGGGTTCAAAGACGCTGGGAGATCGAGGATCGTCTGACATACATTAGATGACTGATTTTAACACAGCCAATGTAATTGAAGGATGTAGGGGAAAAACATATTCCTCTCTGCTTTATGAGAGTTCCATGCTTCAGTGGAGGTGAAGAAGGTTCACAATTTCTTTGTTTTCAGAACATTTCGAATTATACATGGACATGCGAGAATAGAGAAACTAACCACAACAGTTGCATATAGCTTCAATGTTTGAGCAAACACAACTGTTTCCATTGTTTGGCCAAACAGATAGTCCCACCCCCATCTTTGGTTGAGCCAGTGGTGTGAGCCGATCTCAGGCTGCAAACAAAAAGAGACAGGAAAAGCCATAGTGTTTAGGCTTATCATAAAATATGATGCTTATGGACAGAAGAATATTGAAAGTATAAAGGTGCAGTCACATTTATCATTATTCTGCGAATTTCCGCAGGCGAAATCCAGTCATTTCAATAGGAATTCATGCAATTTTATGTGAGATTTCCCCATGCAGATTTTGCAAGCTGCTTGGTTTGAAAGTAAGGAAAAGCAAAACATTCAGCTTACATTAACGGTATATACACTCACCTAAAGGATTATTAGGAACACCTGTTCAATTTCTCATTAATGCAATTATCTAATCAACCAATCACATGGCAGTTGCTTCAATGCATTTAGGGGTGTGGTCCTGGTCAAGACAATCTCCTGAACTCCAAACTGAATGTCAGAATGGGAAAAAGGTGATTTAAGCAATTTTGAGCGTGGCATGGTTGTTGGTGCCAGACGGGCCGGTCTGAGTATTTCACAATCTGCTCAGTTACTGGGATTTTCACACACAACCATTTCTAGAGTTTACAAAGAATGGTGTGAAAAGGGAAAAACATCCAGTATGCGGCAGTCCTGTGGGCGAAAATGCCTTGTTGATGCTAGAGGTCAGAGGAGAATGGGCCGACTAATTCAAGCTGATAGAAGAGCAACTTTGACTGAAATAACCACTCGTTACAACCAAGGTATGCAGCAAAGCATTTGTGAAGCCACAACACGCACAACCTTGAGGCGGATGGGCTACAACAGCAGAAGACCCCACCGGGTACCACTCATCTCCACTACAAATAGGAAAAAGAGGCTACAATTTGCACGAGCACACCAAAATTGGACAGTTGAAGACTGGAAAAATGTTGCCTGGTCTGATGAGTCTCGATTTCTGTTGAGACATTCAGATGGTAGAGTCAGAATTTGGCGTAAACAGAATGAGAACATGGATCCATCATGCCTTGTTACCACTGTGTAGGCTGGTGGTGGTGGTGTAATGGTGTGGGGGATGTTTTCTTGGCACACTTCAGGCCCCTTAGTGCCAATTGGGCATCGTTTAAATGCCACGGCCTAACTGAGCATTGTTTCTGACCATGTCCATCCCTTTATGACCACCATGTACCCATCCTCTGATGGCTACTTCCAGCAGGATAATGCACCATGTCACAAAGCTCGAATCATTTCAAATTGGTTTCTTGAACAACTGGCTTAAAAACATTTTTCACTGTACTAAAATGGCCCCCACAGTCACCAGATCTCAACCCAATAGAGCATCTTTGGGATGTGGTGGAACGGGAGCTTCGTGCCCTGGATGTGCATCCCACAAATCTCCATCAACTGCAAGATGCTATCCTATCAATATGGGCCAACATTTCTAAAGATTGCTTTCAGCACCTTGTTGAATCAATGCCACGTAGAATTAAGGCAGTTCTGAAGGCGAAAGGGGGTCAAACACAGTATTAGTATGGTGTTCCTAATAATCCTTTAGGTGAGTGTGTGTATATATATAAATATAAAAACACATATATACATATAGGATCCGCTACATGGCGGAATTTGCGAGCGGAAAGACTGAAACTTCACCACAGAGGAATCCTTTTATTTTTAGTATTTAAAAATGTTTGTGTGTTGCTGCGCATCCCTGTGTGTGTAATAAGCAGAGTGTATGCGCGTTGTGCACCCACCTATAGGCGCATATTACTAACACGCCCTTTAAACAACACAGAAAATACTGCGCTATTGACTTTAGACCAGGTTTTTGTTGGTCAGTGGCACAGTCTCAAAATAGCAACGCGCCAACAATGTGCCTGAACACACCTCGTTTTTAGACCAGCACGCCCATGGGTGCACAAATGGGTGTAATAGCGTACCAAATGAGACCGCTTAGGATTTGGATTGATGTGGACTCCCTTGTGCCATGGCGGGACTTAGAAAATAATATTATTTACCCATTGCGTCTACAGGATTTACCCTTTACTGGTATATCTAAGAAAGTTCTGGAAAAGTTTGGTCCGATCATATACCATTCTCTTAAAACCTGGAAAGTGGCAGAAAAGATAAACTGACTTAAATCAAGTTGAATCTTACATCAAAAAGTTGGCATTGCTTAAATTACGTTAAATTAAGTTCAAGTAATGTAAAAACTTAAGTTGCCATGACTTACTGATAATAACTAATGAGAAAAACACTAAGAAACATTGTTATTTCAAAGGAAAAAAACATAAAATGTGAAGTGCCACAGGGAATTCTGGACATGTCAATTTACGTTTTTTCGCTGTAAATGCGTTTAAATAAAACAACAACTGTAAGTTTAACGAATATGTTACTGTAAAATGATATGTCCCATTAGATTTATTATAGTTTTTCACTTTATAGTCAGGGAGCTTTAGGAACAATAAGGAAAGGAACTTGAAGGGAACCATTCATAATTTTTTACAGTGTGCTTAATACATCTCTACACTTCTGACAATTGACATTCTGCGAGATTTTGCTAATGTAACCACACTTTATGATGGATCGGGAAGAAAAAAAAAAAGACACATAAAAAGAAACTCCCACCAGTTGCTTGTATGAGCGAACACACTGGCTCAAAACGTTGAAATTTAATGCAAGGAAAAAAAACATTTATGTGAGGACAGAGCCAAAAGAGAGGGAATCGATTTTCATCCCTCTTGACCCGGCAACCCTGTACGCCTGAGCCGTCTCCGAGGGTGGTGTGGTTGGTGTGTTGCAGTGGTCTCCGCCACCGACTTTGATGTTGGGGGTGGAGTAGGTGGGTAAATGGCGAGAACGCGGTGTCCTCACATAAAACGGAGACAGTTGCCGGCACTTGGCATTTCCAGTGCTGACAGGCTGGCTTGTTTGTTCACTCTAACGAGCACTCGGACTCCATTAATGAGCGGACTGAATCCATTATCATCATCATTTCAAAAGGCAGCCCTGCACTAAACAGCTCCCCGCATTAGCTGCCGTTGCCCTTGTTGTTTCATTTGATCAGCGGTGGCAGCAGGGACTCGCCCCTCTCTAGCCTTCCTAGCTCAAACACACACATACACACTCGTTTTATTACCCCATTGCAAAGGCTGTGAATTTATGGAGAGAGAATTAAGCACGGAGTGGAAGTTAAGGATGCTACGACCCTGACAGGAATTAAAATGCGAATGGGTTGCATGTAACAGTCTACTGGTCAGTTTTATGGATGCACTGCATAATTAAGCTGATTTAGAGTCCATTACGTAGATCAAGCATGTTTTTGGGCCATACACAGTGCACAAAATCTGCAAAGTTTGATGAGTTTACAGATGCAACTTGAGAATGAAAAAAAAAAAAAAAAAAACCACTTTCTGGGAAGTATCTCAATTCATCCCCTAGTATTATTTTTGAAAATATAACAATAACTGCAACAACAACAAAATTATCATTATCATTATTATTATTATTATTATTACTACTACTACTATAATTTAAACTAATATTTTAGCTAAAAAATGATTAAGGGATGAAATCCCTAACAACAAAAAACAACAACAACAACAACTACCACAACAACTACACTACTTATAACTGTAATACTACTACTACTACTACTTCTACTACTACTAATAATAATAATCTTGTAAAATTTAAGAAACTATTCTTTTTATTATTATTACTGTTGTTAATTTAGCAATAATATTTTAGCTAAAATAATCATAGATAAAAAAATATAATTATTATGACAACAATAAAACTAATAATAAAAGTATTAGCAGTAATACAAATTATAATGCCATCTCGTAATTTTTTTTACATTATTTTTATTAATGATGTTGTTACATTTACAAGTAATGTTGTAGCTTGTATGCTTTTGAAACAAATAATAAAATCTCTTGTAACAACTAAAATATAATAACTACTACTATTATTATTACTGCTGTTGTTGTTGCTATAATTTAGCAATGATAATTTAGCTAAAATTTTTAATAAGTAAAAATTGCTTTTGTAACAAAAATATAATAATAAAATCAATAATAATAATAATAATAATAATAATAATAAGATATCTCTTGTAACAATTTATTACTATTGTTGTTGTTGCTGTTACATTCATCAATAATATTTTAGCTAAAAATAAGGGAAATTGCTTTTGTAACAAATAATACTAATAATAAAAATGAAATCTCTTGTAAGAATTAAAAATATAATAACTATTATTATTATTATTATTATTATTACAGTAGTATTGCCTCTAAAAGCAAAGGGGGGAGGGGGAAATATAAACTCACTTGTTGACCTCACTAATCGAGCATCCTGACCCATCCCTATTAGAAAGCAAGAAAGAGGCAGGTAAAAAAAGAGAAGCACATCTTTTGTAAATCATAAACAATCTAAGCTGGTAGGCAGTATGAAAGTGGGCGACGGTAACATTTCCATCTCTCTGCCACCTTTCTAAGGGACATCAAAGACCCAATTAAGGCCCTCTGAGCAAATGGCGTATGTGGTAGCTGCTCTGGAGAGCTGTCACAGGGTCTGTGTGTGGCTGTCGACGCCCCAACTCAGTGACAGCCTCCTTTACAATCCCAACCCAGCTCGATGTGCCCCTCTCTTTCTCTCTCTGTTAAAGGATTTTAATTAGGCCTTGCCTGCTCAGGCTCACACAGCCCTTTTGTATGTGCTGAATGGTACAAGGACTGTGATTTGGAAGCCCTTCAACAGGCAGTCACTGATGTGAGAGAGAGAGAATGAGAGAGCGATTGAGAGGGAGAGAGAGAGAGAGAGAAAGAGAAAGCGCTCTTTCATTTTGATATGTGCTACTTCACTAGACCGAGCCCTTTCCCCCCCACCCTATTGTACAATCTCCCCTTATGAAGAACTTGAAAATATTCAAATGTTAACGTGCCCGTGTTGGCTTTGATATTTAAGACAAAAGGGTACAGCGTGAGACTTACATTGACACTTCACAAACTAGAAACGGGACATTTCATCTGATGCGTCATGATCTACCAATATGCTTTTAGTCTTTAAGAGCATGCATTTGAGCGGCTGATTTCTTTAGTGTGTATGTGCGTGTCAAATTATGTTCAGAAACAGCTATTTTATTGTTATTCTTTTCTGTAATAAAACGTTTGTCACAAGGTTTTGCCAGAGCATTATAAATGTGTATACCAGTGTGCTTACTAACGTGGCTATATGTATGTCAAATAAAATCATAAATGTGATCTCTTTAACTTCTCAGTTGTTTCTTCTAGTCACAGATGAGATTATTTGGAAATATTTTTCGCTTATTCTTTAAATATTCTTTTTATATTTGAATGTATAAATTCTAATTTATTGTTATTAGACTTATTTTTATTATTATTAGTTTCACTGCAAAAACTGTTCTTCCTCAGTATTTTTGTCTTGTTTTCCATTTCAAATATCTAAACATTCTTAAATCAAGATATATTTACTTGAGAAAAAAAATAAAGTGAGCTTTTGCCTAAAACAAGATAAAATATCTGCCAGTGCGGGGACAGAAAAACTTAAAATGTTCAGAATTTGACTAATGATTTAAGAATGTTTCAATTTTTTTGTACTGGAAACGAGAAAAAAAGAATCTTTTTTTTGCAGTGCTCAAATTTCTCAAACTGTGCTCAGATTTGCTAGAAATTGTAATCTGAATTTAAACATTTGATACTAGTCTTAAATGTTTCAGCTACTAATTTTACTGAGTCAAAAAAAAAAAAAAAAGTTAATTCTCTATAGTATTTAAGGAGAAAAATCGGTTACACTTTATTTCGATGGTCCACTTTAGACATTCTACTAACTGTAAGTAACTTTGCAACTACATGTCATCTAACTCTCATTAGAGTATAAGTAGAGTGTAGTAGACTGTTTGTAAACTGTTATATTAGGGTAAGGGTTAAAGTTGAAGTTACTTATATGTCTAAAGTGGACCATCTCAGTTGATACCCAAAATAAAAAAGTGCTCAATTAAGTCTCTCGCAGTTTGAAAAAAGAAATCTATATTGTGCATGTGGTGGCATACTAAACATCTATTATAACAGTAACAGGATGAACCAAAAAATATACAAAAATACATATGTGACCCTGGACCACAAAACCAATCATAAGTCGCATGGGTATATTTGTGTCAATAGACAACAATATATTGTATGGGTCAAAATTATAAATTTTTCTTTTATGCCAAAAATCATTAGGGTGTTAAGTAAAGATCATGTTCCATGAAGATATTTTGTACAATTCCTACCATAAATATATAAAAAATGTTTTATTATTAGTAGTAATATGCATTGCTAAGGACTTCATTTAGACAACTTTAAAGGCGATTTTCTCAGTATTTTTGCACCCTCAGATTCCAGATTTTCAGCTTGTATAAAAAATTGACCCGTATGACTGGTTTTGTGGTCCAGGGTCACATATAAAAAGACATGATAGATGAATATATTACAGCCTAGTGTGTTTCCTATCGCAAAAGCATGTCTATGCAGCATGTGGTGTTTGATATCGCCAAACTCTCGGATCTCACGTGACGATGGCACGGTGCCAGCTGCCCTCCTCCTCCATCGCCCTACCATCCTCCCCTTTGCATCCCGCCAAAGCAGGGGCCTCCGTTTACCAAGCGTGCCCAAAGCAGGCAGGCGGGCAGCCATGCATCGTAACCCTCCCCAAGCCAAGACACCTCGTGCTGGGACGGTGTCCCCCCTCTCTCTCCCTGACATTCCTCTCTGACAGCCCTTTACATCTGCCTGCGCCGCACTCCGTCGGCAGACAAAGAAATTAATACCCCAAGTGACTGTGTTTTAATTAAGCAATTTCATGCAAATTACACATTTTAGATTGTCAAATAATATACTGCACAAAATGGAAGGCTGGCTGATCTGATATGCATGGAGCGTTTTTTCTTCCAGGGCACTGTGCATACATGGAAAATGAACAAAAATGCTAATTTCTAATCTATTATGCAAACAGTATGATACTTACATAGATTTGCACGCCTTTCTCGGTATGGCTGAGCAATGACTTTGTATTGTGTATTTAAGGTGCCGAGTGTTTAAAAGTCTTGTTGTTGTAGCCTTTTGGACACATATTTACTAGTAAAGCTTTTCAGTTTACACCGCGAATACAGATGCAGCAGCATGTGTGCTCGGTTCAAGTTTGTTTTTGTTTGTTTGTGTTGCCGTATTCAAATTACATCGCAACACAAACTGGCACAATGAATTGCATGAATGCAAAACGAACAAACAAATTATACACCTAAAGAAAACCTAAATAAAAAAAAACAATGCAGCCATCATTTTAATGCCAATTATGGGGGGGGGCGTGCAATAACGTCCTTTCCTGCCTTACATTGTTACAGGATCCGCCAATATAACTAACAATATGTACAAATTATTCAAATGTGAACAAAAGCCTTTTTTTCCACTCCCCAAGTTGATTTGATTTAATATTAGAGTAGAACTGTGAAGAAAGGCCTCTTGAAACCACAGGCACAAAAGTCACAGGTAGCACAATGAGGCCCTCATTAACAAAGGCAAGGGAGGATTCTTGCTGTTTCTTTGTGATTCAAATACATTTAATCAAAGGTTTGTTTCAATATACTGGTACTTAATAGTGTACATTACCACATACAATACGTCTGAATGAATTGCAGTCCTTCTAGTAGTCTTTTTTTAATGGGAACAAATAGCAGGATAGGAGTAGGGAACCGAAGCAGTAATGGCAGGGTACGACATGGCTGTTGACGCGGTTTCTTCATCTTCAGAGCCGAGTTGTTCTTTAAATGGACCCTCATACCGTAATCGTGCCCCGTGCATATTAAAATCAGGAAACAATAAAGGAACGGGGCTCCACACCAGGTCTAAAATATCCTTTCCCAATTACGAAGCTTTGAATCAGACTTATGAGCCCCTCCTGTGTTTGTGTGCAAGAGTGTGTGTGCGAGTGTGTGAAGGTTTTGAAGCGATCCCACTCACCTTAATCAAGTCAACAAGGGGGTGGAGGTGGGGGCCTGGATGGTGCTTGTGTGTGATTGAATTTTGATGTGCGTCATTGAGGCGCGAATTCCAAGAACCGAACTGGCGGCCGCACAGCGTGACTTCTCCTCAGGTGGCAAACGCACTTCATCTGAAGGTTACGTCCGTCTGGTGATGTGGGGTCAGGCAAGCTGAGGTCAGATCTGTTTGAGGGGAAATAACAGTTCACCAAAAGAAAGAAACTCATACAGGTTTGGAACAACATGAGGTTGAGTAAATGATGACAGAATCTTCATTTTTTTGTGAACTATCCCTTTTAGGCAAAATGCCCCAGGCAAACTGGGTAAAAAACTAGTAGATAAACACATAAACATTTTAAAACACATCCAAAGAAGCAAATTAAACTTTGCTTTAAGGCAAGCACTTCCACAATTCATCCTTTCGCTACACTTCCCCTCCTTGCGCTATTTCATTTCCATCTTAAGGTTCCTCAATTTCTAAACAGGAATCTTATCTAAATTTGAGTGCCACTCCATGTCCAACTGGAAGACAGCAGCTGCTGAGTGAACCCAAGGCGTCAGGCAGCCCGTGGGAGTGCCTGCCGTCCTGCGGTCATCCTCGCAGATATAAACACTGCTCCAATGACAGAGCGGGGAATCATGAGCTGGCAGCCAGGCATTCTCCCTCTGTTCACTGTAACAGGATATTAAACAGTAATTATATGATCCTGAGGCAATCTGATTAGCACAGAGAGAAAGCCTTATTGATCCCAGGTGCGGATCAGCAGCCAAGGATAAATATTTATTCTACATCTCTCTCTATGATGGTATAGAGCCACTCAAAACATGCTTGTCAAACAGAGGGAGTTTATGCCAGTATCAAGATGAACCCGGTTTGTGACGGTCGGTCTTGCGGAGAGAGGATGGGTAAACCAGCTAGAAATGGAAAGTTGGCAGGGAAACGAAAAAAGGGGATAATGACATATGAGGTTGGGCATTACATCACTTACAACATAACTTGTATAAAAATAGACTGATTTTACTCACTGTGGACCTAGCACAGAACTGGGGACGTTCAATTCAAGAGTTCACAATGGCAAAGCGATGATAATGTATCAGATATTCAAGGTACCAATGTATTTTTACAGATACCATAGTACTGATTGATTACTATATTCATATATATAAAATGGTATTTATATGGTACACTTGCAGAAAAAACATGGTACTACCACACTACTTTTTTACGGTGCTCTAAGGCATTTAAACAAATACCATAGTAGTAACACACTATAGAATTCAAGGAATTTCAGAGAATACCATGATCTACACTCTTAAAAATAAAAGGTTCCAATAATAGGTTTTACAGCAATGCCACAGAACCATTTTTGGGTTCCTCAAAGAACCTATCAGTGAACAGTTCTTACAAGAGCCATTTTTTCTTAATGTGAAGAACATTTTTTTTCCACTATAAAATAACCTTTTGCGCAATGGTTTTTTGCTAGTTTTAGCCTGACGCAGTTACCATTTTCACATCCAGCGCCACGTTGTTTAAATAGCAAATGCATTTGCGCCCATTGGTGTGCTGGTCTGAAAAACAAGGTGTGTTCAGACACATTTGTTGCCGCGTTGGTATTTTGAGGCAACTGAAAATGACTGCGCCATTGACCAACAAAAACCTGGTGTAAAGTCAATGCCGCAGTATTTTTTGTGTTATTTAAAGGGCGCATTAGTAATATGCACCTATATCATCTCTGGAGAAGCGTTCAGTAAAATTTTGCCATGTAAATATTGAATCCGCCATGGTGCAAGAGCAACTGGCTTTTAAAGGCAATGAGAGATGAGACTCTGATTGGTTTATTGTATGTTACACCCAAAACACACCCCAGACTCATTAAGTGACTAGGGACAACCCTTTTAGACCATGCACAGACCATTTTTTCCGCTGTTAAACTAGCAAAAGTGGATCCGGACACGCCCTAAGAGCGCTTGCGCTGTGCGCTTAGATTGTTATAATAGGGCCCTAAGAGTGTATGTCCAAAAATCCACGGTTTTACTACAGTACATGTACACAAAAACTTGGAATAACTATAATACTCCAAAGTATTTAGAAGAATATTATGGCAGTGCCATGGTATATGTCCAAAAAGCTATAGTAATAGAATTATACATTTCCAAACAATCATGATAAAACCATGGGATCGTGTCCAAAATACAACAATGTAATAAAGTCATTTCATAGAATGCCATGTCTGAAAATATGGTATTATCATTGTACCTTGTTAAAAGACTGATAATACTGCGGTATATCATAGAATACCATAGTAAAACGTTTCAAAGTCTTTCACAAAGTTTTTGTTATTGTTATGACCGCCGCTCAAGACGTCATTTGCTAGAAACCGCTCCCATAGAATGACGAGTCTCTCTTGCTGAGATGACGGGGGGGCACAAACATCCTTTGCGGTGTGCGGCTCATTAAATCTGCCTCTGGGTAATCCAATTGATCTGCAATTCGTTTTAAGTAGCATTAAATCAATGCGCACAGACATGAAAAGCCGGGCTCCTCGTTGACTTCAGTGGAGCTACCTGCAACACTTTGTAATATTGATAATACGCCACTCTCTCCATTTGAGCTTTCTTTTTTTCTCATGCAAATGATAGCTGTTTGTAACCGGGCCTGATCAGCGGGGTAAGAAAAGGGAGTTGAATGCCGCAGGGAATTGATTTAACTCTAGAACAATGCCAGGAAACGCAGCGCTTTTCTCCAAGACTGCCTGTGTGTAGAGATAGTGTTTATCTTGAGTGTAATCCCAGCTTCTCTGCGTCTTTAGCGGAAACTGTGGGCCTAAAGCAAGACAGACGCTGTAAATAAGGATTTCCACCTGATATTCTACACACAACACATGCTAAGTGAAGGATACTAGTGGAAAGGGGTAAGATGTGTCAGTGCACTGCAAAAACTGATATTTTTAATGAGAATTATCTAATTTTGCATTATCGCAATATCTAAAAATTCTTGAAATTATACCTGACAAGCAACACTGCATATGATGAATCTTTAATAAGTGTATTTTGTCATTTTTTTCACTTTAAGTAAAAACAAGGGGGGAAATGTGCCAATTCATTTAAACAAAATGCACTTATATTGAAAATGTAATCTATGAAAACAAGTTGCTTAAGTACATTCATCTTTTTTATATATTTTCATAGAAAGTCAAACAAGCTAATTAAAGTCTGGGTAAGACGTGTCACCCATTTAATGCACAATTTGTCTCACAAGGAAAGTAAACTAAACCATTTTGCACATCAAAATTAATTTCATGACAGGTCAAATTAATTATGTCAAAGGAAATGTATCCAGGTCTAAAAATGCCATACACATAAATTATTTGGTTAAGGATACTCTATGACTTCTTAAGCTAATCTTTCCCAAAATATGAAATGTGTTAGATGCTTTGGTATAAAATCTGCCACTCATAGGAAATACCATCTCAAATATTATTAATGTTGACAACTGTTGCAGAATTAGAAAATATATTTCCCAATTATTCAGTTTACAACTTCACGTGACACAACATACCCCTAATGTTGGGCAAGTTACAGTATGTAACTACTTATAGATACTTTCTTCTTATTTGAGTTTATAGCAAACATCCTGAAATATAATTAGGCGCATTATTGCCCTCTTATTGGACAACGCAAATAAAAAGTGGCACAGTTTACCCCGCTCTTGATAAATCGCAACATCAGCATAAACATGGCATCTGGGGAAAAGGGCATTTGCATATTAATAGCATATAGTACAAAGTACCAGAGGTGAAGGTATAGACAAACAATGTAATTCCACAATTAAAGCACGGCATCGCGTAAGACATTACAATCCCTGCTATTGACGAATCAAACTAAATAAAATTAGAAATGGATTCCAAAAGCAAGCTCCCGATGTGATGTGCAGCCCTTCATCTGAATATTACAGCGTAATTAGGTCAGGCTGTTGAATTTTTAATGCTCTCTGAAATCATATTCGTGCTCGCAGTGTGTCAGGTAGAGCCCGGCTCCGACGATACATCATCATGCAGTGACACCAACATAATGGCCATCCCTTCAAATGTGTGACCTTTTCCAAGCTTGCACACCCCAGCGCGACATATCCAGCTACCGTGTTTGGCAGGAACCCCCTCACGTGTCACACACACCGGAGGGAATGAATGCTCAATACTAAACTATGAAATAAGACTGCCCAGCATTTGATTCATAATTATTATAGACAATAGAAGATGATTTCACAGCTACTGTATTCGTGTGGTGTACAGTACCACAACAAATATGACAGTCACTAGTGTGGCTAATCCTGCACTGTTTGTGACATGAATGATACCTCAAATCCTACGACTTGAGAAAAGTTGAGGAACTGTTTATCTAAGTGATCAGACTTACAGTTTTCACTGATTAAAAAGGCAAAAAGTCCAATAAATAGAGCCATATCTAGTGACCAGAATACCATATACATTTGGGTTAATCTATTAACTTCGATCAGTAAGAAAGTCTCAGCCTCAGACGTCCACGGATCGTTGGTTGAATGTCTGGTGCATAAGGCACACAAAATTGGAAAAACTTTAGGAATGCATCCGAAAACTGAAAAATGCTGCCTTTTGAGGATGCATCTATGTGGAAAATCTGTGAAGCATAGATATTAAAAGACGTCCAGAGATTTTACACACCAGTCTGTTATTGTACGAACATCGAGCTTACAATTTCCCCCTAAACATGACGCTAAACAAAACAAACTGTTACTGGTTACATGTTTTATATGTCAGTCAGACAGCCTCTGGGCGGTCCTTGGCCAATGAAAGCTGCTATTCAGACCTTCTGGCGTTAGTCTGGCTATGCAAGACTAGTAAGAAACCACCTAGCAACCACCCAGAACACACTAGTAACCACATAGAAACACACTAAAACCACTCAGAACACCATAACTGCATAGCAGGGTGTTCTTCAATTTTCATTGACCCCTAACAATTCACTCTTTTTTTATTGCTAAATTCATGCTATCATCATAAAAATCTCACTAAAAACTACTTGCACACTGTGCGGGAGTGGATCCAGTCTGGAGTGGAAGTGTCCACCGTAAGGCCATAACAAAGAGCACTTTCTCATGACAGGGTCTTTGATGCGAGCTGCTCTATGAAAAAGGTCAAAGGTCAATGGTACCCACTTTCCTGACACTTTTAACCCCCTAATAGACAAGAAGAGACAAAGCATACAATTATCACCAGGTCAGACAGGCCTGTTGCTATTAAAACCAGTGGAGGAAAAAAGGTGTGGATTAGGAGACACTAGCTGACACTTTGCTCACCCTCAGTGTGTAAAATCCTTCATTAGAGAGTGATAGCTCATCCCACGCCAGCTTTTCAACCCAAACCTCACTTCTGATCCCATAATTATCCCGAGATGGAAATGATTGCATCTGGAGTTTCCAAACGGACAACTCTATTTGCACTGAAATAATCCTCTTTCTTGGCTCCTGATACCTGAGAATAATCTACCCAGTGGAGCGGGAAGGCACCGCATCCCCCTGCGCCGCTCTCCGACGCAGACGCTCAGTAATTTAGCCATCCAGCATGGGCTTTTTGAAGCATGCCGTATTCTAACTGGAGCTTTTAGCTTAGCCTGCTATGCTGTAATTTAGGCCGGGCTCAGAGAATGACAGCTTACATATGTGCCGGGTGTGTTGTGGGGATCCAAAGATTACAGCACCTGCCAATAAAATGCACAGCGGCGATACATATACATATACATATATATATATATATATATACACACATATATATATATATATATATATATATATATATATATATACATACATATATATATATATACATATATATATATATATATATATATATACACATATATACATATATATACACTCACCTAAAGGATTATTAGGAACACCATACTAATACTGTGTTTGACCCCCTTTCGCCTTCAGAACTGCATTAATTCTACGTGGCATTGATTCAACAAGGTGCTGAAAGCATTCTTTAGAAATGTTGGCCCATATTGATAGGATAGCATCTTGCAGTTGATAGAGATTTGTGGGATGCACATCCAGGGCACGAAGCTCCCATTCCACCACATCCCAAAGATGCTCTATTGGGTTGAGATCTGGTGACTGTGGGGGCCATTTTAGTACAGTGAACTCATTGTCATGTTCAAGAAACCAATTTGAAATGATTCGAGCTTTGTGACATGGTGCATTATCCTGCTGGAAGTAGCCATCAGAGGATGGGTACATGGTGGTCATAAAGGGATGGACATGGTCAGAAACAATGCTCAGGTAGGCCGTGGCATTTAAACGATGCCCAATTGGCACTAAGGGGCCTAAAGTGTGCCAAGAAAACATCCGCCACACCATTACACCACCACCACCAGCCTGCACAGTGGTAACAAGGCATGATGGATCCATGTTCTCATTCTGTTTACGCCAAATTCTGACTCCAACAGAAATCGAGACTCATCAGACCAGGCAACATTTTTCCAGTCTTCAACTGTCCAATTTTGGTGAGCTCGTGCAAATTGTAGCCTCTTTTTCCTATTTGTAGTGGAGATGAGTGGTACCCGGTGGGGTCTTCTGCTGTTGTAGCCCATCCGCCTTAAGGTTGTGCGTGTTGTGGCTTCACAAATGCTTTGCTGCATACCTCGGTTGTAACGAGTGGTTATTTCAGTCAAAGTTGCTCTTCTATCAGCTTGAATCAGTCAGCCCATTCTCCTCTGACCTCTAGCATCAACAAGGCATTTTCGCCCACAGGACTGCCGCATACTGGATGTTTTTCCCTTTTCACACCATTCTTTGTAAACTCTAGAAATGGTTGTGCGTGAAAATCCCAGTAACTGAGCAGATTGTGAAATACTCAGACCGGCCCGTCTGGCACCAACAACCATGCCACGCTCAAAATTGCTTAAATCACCTTTCTTTCCCATTCTGACATGCAGTTTGGAGTTCAGGAGATTGTCTTGACCAGGACCACACCCCTAAATGCATTGAAGCAACTGCCATGTGATTGGTTGATTAGATAATTGCATTAATGAGAAATTGAACAGGTGTTCCTAATAATCCTTTAGGTGAGTGTATATATTATATATATATATATATATATATATATATATATATATATATATATATATATATATATATATATATATATATATATATATATATATATATATATATATATATATAAAAATAAACACACCGATCAGGCATAACATTATGACCACCTTCCTAATATTGTGTTGGTTCCCCTTTGGCTGCCAAAACAGCCCTGACCCGCCAAGGCATAGACTCCACTAGACCCCTGAAGGTGTGCTGTGGTATCTGGCAACAAGATGTTAGCAGCAGATCCTTTAAGTCCTGTAAGTTGCGAGGTGGGGCCTCCATGGATCGGATTTGTTTGTTCAGCCCATCTCAGATTTTCGACTGGATTGAGATCTGGGGAATTTGGAGGCCAAGTCAACACCTCAAACTCGTCGTTGTGCTCCTCAAACCAGTCCTGAACCATTTTTGCTTTGTGGCAGGGCGCATTATCCTGCTAAAAGAGGCCACAGCTACCAGGGAATGCCGTTTCCATAAAAGGGTGTACATGGTCTGCAACAATGCTTAGGTAGGTGGTACATGTCAAAGTAACATCCACATGAATGTCAGGACCCAAGGTTTCCCAGCAGAACATTGCTCAAAGCATCACACTGCCTCTGTCGCTTGCCTTCTTCCCATAGTGCATCCTGGAGCCACGTGTTCCCCAGGTAAGCAACGTACACACACCCGGCCATCTACGTGATGTAAAAGAAAACATGATTCATCAGACCAGGCCACCTTCTTCAATTGCTCCATGGTCCAGTTCTGTTGCTCACGTGCCCACTGTTGCCGCTTTCGGCGGTGGACAGGGGTCAGCATGGGCACCCTGACTGGTCTGCGGCTATGCTGCCCCATACGCAACAAACTGCGATGCACTGTGTATTCTGACACCTTTCTATCCGCCTATGACCCTGTCGCCAGTTCACCACTGTTCCGTCCTTGAACCACTTTTGATATATACTGACCACTGCACCCCACAAGAGCTGCAGTTCTGGAGATGCTCTGACCTATATATCTATATATGAAATGTAATATAATATTAAATATTTTTGGCTTTGCCTGTGCAGTTTATGGGAACATTAATATTAATACAATATTTTAAAGACTTTTTTGTTCTTTTTTATATGATTACCTTCGTACACTTTAAAGCTGTGCTCTTTAAACAAACTGCAGGAGAAATGCTGGGGGAAAAAAAAGTGTTGAATAAGAGGAAACTTGAGTCACGCTGGCTAGCAAATTAATAGAAATTGCACCTTAAAACAGCATTAACAACTTATGAGGCCCATTCATTAACCGGCCGGGTGTTAATCCATCACTGAGAGAGAACCATGAAGGACGTCCTCTTACAGCGCCCTGGCAGGAATAATCACACATTTTTGAAATTAAAATTCAGAGGAGGGTACATGTATCACCGGCTAGTGAGAGGCCATGAGATAATAAAGGCAACGCAGGTAATAATAAATAGAAGACAGTGAATGAGAGTCATAAATACCCCAAGTGAGCACTAGTACAGAGTCACGTTTGACAGTATCGTGATGATGGGTAAATACATGCTGTTTATTCATTTGACCTGACACTTTCAATGAAGAGGAGTGTGTGGGATGAAGGGATGAAGAAAGACTCCCATCACAGGTTAAGATTAAGAGCAACTATAACAACTATTACAAAAGGTTTGTTTTACTAAGAACAGAGAAGCATGTGTGAATCACTATAGAGTGACAAACTTAAAAGATCAATTCAAGTTCAGTTCTTTCATTTCCTATAGTAAGCATGGACCTTAGAGCAGATGCCATGTTTAATTAGACAAATGGAATGACTTTTTAGGGACAGAAATACAGTCAAAACATTAAAAACAAATGTTTTCACAATGTTCTGGTGAAAAAAAAAGATTAGATGTAACCTATGACATTAAAAGAATGAGCAAGGTTTAAAAAGTTAGGTTCTGAATGTCTTAACTCTTTTAATATATTTTCATAAAGAGGCACCATGATCGAATAGCAACAACAATGTTAATCCATTACAACAATGTTAATCAATTAACATTGATTTCAAAGACATGACGTTTTGTTCATGAAGTTAGCATCTTTAGTCATTGAATAATAATTATTAGAGCCCATCCTCTCCGGCTTCACAGGTTAAGTATAAATCAATAAACAATCACAGATCAGTGTTTCAATATTTCTTGTAAAATAGATTCTGATTGGTCAATACACCATTCCAGCCATAATAAATACTTTATATAGTAAGAGTATATAGTAAAACCATTATATATATGGCATTATTTATATATACACCGATCAGACATAACATTATGACCACTGAGAGGTGAAGTGAATAACACTGATTATTTCTTCATCACGGCACCTGTTAGTGGGTGGGATATATTAGGCAGCAAGTGAATATTTTGTCCTCAAAGTTGATTTGTTAGAAGCAGGAAAAAAAGGCAAGCGTAAGGATTTGAGCGAGTTTGACAAGGGCCAAATTGTGATGGCTAGACGACTGGGTCAGAGCATCTCCAAAACTGCAGCTCTTGTGTGGTGTTCCTAGTCTGCAGTGGTCAGTATCTATCAAAAGCGGTCCAAGGAAGGAACAGTGGTGAACCGGCGACAGGGTCATGGGAGGCCAAGGCTCATTGATGCACGTGGGGAGCGAAGGCTGGCCCGTGTGGTCCGATCAAACAGACAAGCTGCTGTAGCTCAAACTGCTCAAGAAGTTAATGCTGGTTCTGATAGAAAGGTGTCAGAATACACAGTGCATCACAGTTTGTTGTGTATGGGGCTGCATAGCCGCAGACCAGACAGGGTGCCCATGCTGACCCCTGTCCACCGAAAGCACCAACAGTGGGCACAGGAGCATCAGAACTGGACCACAGAGCAATGGAAGAAGGTGGCCTGGTCTGATGAATCATGTTTTCTTTTACATCAGGTGGGTGGCCAGGTGCGTGTGCGTCGCTTACCTGGGGAATACATGGCACCAGGATGCAAAATCCCCAGATCTCAATCCAAAATTGTATAAACGCAACATTTTTCATGAGCTAAACTCAAAGATTAAGACTTTTTCTATGTACACAAAAGGCCTATTTCTCTCAAATATTGTCCACAAATCTGTCTAAATCTGTGTTAGTGAGCACTTCTCCTTTGCCGAGATAATCTATCCACCAAAACAGAAGCTCATCTGCATGCTCGTTATAATTTCCAGTCTTCAGTGTCACATGATCTTTGAAGGGATAGCCAATATTTTTTTTTTCTTTCAGAATTTTTAATGATGTTTTTAAACAGTCTTCACTGTCACTTTTGATCAATTGAATGCATCCTTGCTGAATAAAAATATGAATTTCTTTCAGAAAAAAAAATGACGACTTGATGTATCCATGTAGTTAGGTTGAATAACACACACTAATAAATAAAAGCGATTTAAGGTTACCTGACAAAACATTCATAAAAAAAACACTTTGCCATTTTTGCCATGACTGTATTCACAATTTTGCACAAACTCCCTGACATTATCGTTAATCGTTCACAGTTATGGGTCACCTGTGAAAGACCAGAAGACGTGTTTGTAGAGGTTATGATGGTGAAGATCGACCTCTGACATCTCTCAGCAGGGTGCTTCAGTCACAGGATGAGCCACAGTGAGGCTGGCGAGAGCCGCTGTGACTGCGTGTGTGTGGCAAAAGAATCTCCATGGGCATCTAGGGTCACTAATAAGAAGATGTTTATGCAGAGTGTGTCAGAATCTTGGTGTCTTTTTGCCCCTTTCCTTCCCTTCTCTGTTTTCAATTATTTACCATTTTTGAGCAGGAGAGAGGAAGAGGGAGAAAAATAAGAAGAAATAAGTAGTCAAGCTTTTGGATGTTTCTCAATGCCGTACTGCACTTTTCTCAGAAACATCATGCATATTTAAAGTTAATAAAGCCTATTCCTTACCTTTTATCCAGACTTTTTAATGTTGCGCGAGAGAGGAAGAGCCGGGAACTTCAGAGTGCTACTCAGAGGCATCGGCTGTGTCCTCAGGTTCAGTGTGATGAACCAGACCACATCCCTGAGGAAACCATACACACACACACACACACACACACACACACACACACACACATCATTATTACACTAATGACGTGAAAACAGAACCAGATAATACAGCATTGCTACTTCCTTAGAGATGCTTTCTGACTCAGAATAGACCGTGCTGCTAATAGGCATCATGTATCAGCTTTGGTGTCAATTAAGTTTTTGTGCTGCTTTTTGGTTTTCATACAGTATTTATGGAAGAGTAGATTGACAGAGAAAGAAAACAAGAACAGCTTATTCATGTTTAAACGTTAAGATTTAAAAAAAGCTTGGTCAGAGCCGTGGAACAATCACGTTTTGTCAAATAGATCCATCCCAGTAGACATACCTAAAGCCAGTGTATACAAAATAACACTTGTCAAAGTAAAGGCGCATAAATAAAATATAGCTGTTCGCTTTATTAACAGAATAAATTTTATCTGAAAATTGACTATGATTTTATCTAGGACCTTAATGTATTTATTTCTTTGGAATAAAATAAAAATAATAAAACATTTTATTTAATTTTTAATGAATTAAAATAATGCAAAATACATTTCATGTCTGCATAAATGTATTAATATATTTTAATAAATAAATAATTTATATAATTTATTTATCAAAAGACTAGTAAATGTAAATGTCCTTAATTCACCCACCACTGGCATGATACAATATTTTTTAACTATAGGTGCTGCCAATAGCTTAGCAATTAGCTAACAGCTGCACTGTAAACCCTAACTAGCATGCAAAGTAGCTTTTGAGTATTTAGAACTTTCTTTTTCTTTTGAGTTCAGAAAACTGACACCATCATGGTGACAAGTGGAGCCTGAGCTTAGTTTGAGAACAGATATACATGTATGTTATTGCTGTACTCATTCAGCAAGTGCTATGCTATGCTAATGTTACCAATTAGCAAGGTAGCATTTATTGAATTAGCTAGTTAAAGCTAGCCAAATTTCCACTACTAAAAATATTTAAGTTGATAATTTTAATTTAAATGTATGAACTAGCTTAATATTTGAAGTTAAGAGCAATTCAAATGTATGAGTACAAAAATCTGCAAGTTCTGTTTACTTAAACTTTAAATTTCTTAACTTAAAAAAATTGAGGTAACCGATTGGGTTTACAGTGTGTGGTAACCAAAAAGGCAGTAAACGAATATGAAACAACTTAGCATGCTGTGTAAAAGTCTTTTAATGTTCACTTCACTTCTGGGTTTCATTAAATATTTGCGTTGATCATAAATGCTGTCATCCATTGTTTAAGGGTGGGTGTTTTTGCTTTTGGACTCGTGTGGGTCTCATTGCTTTACGCTGGAGTTTCTCAGAAGCAGCATGTATCAGTATCTATAGCTCAACTTCTCATGCCCTTCCCTTGGTCTTGTAGACTCAAATGAGGGTAATTTCTACAGTTTGGTGAATTTTATGTGCCTATGAAACAGTACTGCATATTTTACATAAAATGTTATTCAACTTTCATGCCACATGGTTTTCCCATCCATAGATGTTCTCCAATTAACACAAACTTACTTATTCTATGTAAACAGTAGATTTATATACAGTAATTAGATCAGCAGTCTTTCTTCTCACTGCTATTGTCTTTTGAAGAGACAGTCCTGTGAGCGATTTGTCTTCACCTTGCACGTATGCGTATTCGTGCTATTGGCTCAAACATGGGCATCAACAAAAAGGCAGCAGGTGGATTTGGCTGGGAGTCTGACTGAGACGGCCATAAATCAGGGCCAGCATGGCAGGATTCCGACAGGCTGCTATGGCTTTATCTGCTGAACAGCTTTCATCCTTCCCAGCCCGTTTATGCATATCCACTGGATATCCCACCTCCTGGGCTCAAGGCCTCTCCAAACCCGCAGTCTTCCCAAAGATCCCAGTTCCCTTCTCTACTTAATTGATACTGCTAGGGTGTCAAAAAAGAGAGAAATATATATCTCATAATTTATTTAGGCAAGCTTTGATATGGGTGATATTTAAAAAGGGTTAATATATATAAGGCTTAATCTCGTGGGTGGATTTAAAATTTCATGAACAACTATCTGAAAAATAAAAAGATAGTTGCAAGTGTTAAAAATGCTGTTTTTTTTATTTGAACTGTTTTTTTATGAACTGACTTACAATTTACAGTATAAATGCAGGGTAAAGTTTAACTTTAAACAACTTTAAAGTCAAAATGTAACACTTTGCAACCCATTTTACTTTAATGTGATGTATTTCAGTGTATCCAATGGGAAAAATGTCTACCCATCCATCTAACTATCCATCCATCCATCCACCTACCCATCTATACATCTAACCATCCAACTACCTACCCACTCATCCATCCATCCATCCATCTATTTACCTATCTATCCATCTAACTTCCTACCATCCATCCAACCCACCCATCCAACCACCCACTCATCCATCCATCCATCCATCCATCCATCCTACCATCCATCCATCTATCTATACATCCATCCAACCACCCAGTCATCCATCCATTCAACATCCATCCTACCCATCCATCCATCTATCATTTTCTTTATCATCTAAACAAAGGTAATCAGTTTAATTCTTTATCTCAATGGACAACTACCGTTGAAATCCGTTCAAATCTCAGATCGGCCTACAGTCTCCTGACGTAACGTGCCTGTAATCTCTAGCACAGAAAGGGTGAAAGGAGAGGAGAGGAAGGTGGTAGCACAGGGACGGTGGCGGCCCGAGATGCCGGCGGAGCCGTGGAGAGCGAGTGGGGAAAGGCAGCAGGCTTCAGCCCCCAGCATATTCATAAATCAGCTCTTTCAGGAGCTGTCAGCCACTCCATAATGAGGGTTATTATTCAGCTCGGGTGTCAAAGTTACTATCAAAGGACCGTCTCAGGAAGGCCCTCTCACTCTGCTCCTTGTTAAATAAACAGCGGCGTACACAAAATGGCAAACAAGACGTGGGTCAACCTGATACAGAGCGGGGCCACACGGGCCTCTGGAGTAATTTACCCTTCGGGAATAGACGACTGGGGAGATGGATGATATCAGGCCTTTCAGAAAGATTAATGGAGAGAGAGGACAACAAAAAAGAAGAAGTGAGAGCAACTGAGACACTGGAAAAGTAGATAGAAGATAAGGAGAGATGGCATCGCATTTTTCTAACTAGAAGGGGGTAATAATGTTTGTGTTCAATACTGGACATTTTGACAAAAAAAACACTAATATTTATCCCTAACTACCAATTTAAGCAGTGAAAACTATTCCCAAAATGGTTAAAATAACTACCAACCATAAAAAAAGCTCTTTGCAAAAAAAGGCTTCTTGCCTATTCGCCATATATTAAGGCATATTAAATAAAGTTAAACATATAACGACTAAGCTATCAAAATTGCAGAGCTCCTACAACTGACAGCAAAATTCCCCACATCACTTGACCTCTCGTTGATAACAGTCTAATATTAACCCTCTATGAATATATGCTTTAAAAAATTCATTCTCTTTATTACTTTGTTAATATCAGACAGTGGCCTCGGAGCTGAGGGTAGTATTAATTTTGAATACTTGAAGGGGGCAGAGGAGACGAGGGGGCGAGAACTGAGCTGTATGGCAAATGAAAGGGCTAATCTCTGTTTAACATTAACAAGGGCTCCGCACATACAGAGAGGCGCAAGATTATAGCTCTCAACGTGGGACTCTGAGTTATGGCTGCACTGAAGTACTTGACTCAATATTAAAAAATGAACTGTGTTTTCATACACAGTAGGCTATGGAGTATGGAGTATTAAATCATATTGATACTAATAATAATAATAATAATAATAAATTATAGATTTAGAGCAGCCAAAATGCAAGTGGAGGGGGGGGGGGATAATTCTTTCTTCATGGAGAGAGGGTTTAGAATATGATTATATTTAGTTGGCTTCTTGGGTGGTAAAATCAATTAAATCCTACATTGAGTAAATGAGAGGAAATCACTGATAGTTGCAGGCCATTCCTCAAATTGTCATAATTACCACAGCCAGAGGGGTCACCATCACCGAGTCCGTTCAAGGACAAAAAAAGACTTTCCCAGGAGGAAGTGGAAGTGCTTTTCTCGTGTTTAAAGAGGAGAGCAACTCCAAACAGTGAGGAGTCGTCATCGCGGGCATTGATTTTCATCTCACCTACCTGAAGGCAACAGATTAATCTTTTGCATCTGTGAGTTTTAGACAGGTCTTCACGCTGTGCGAAAAATCACCAACGTACCAGATACCAATTAATGATTTTGTCATTTTGGTGCCGGGACAGAGCGTGTTTGTCAAAGTATCTCTGCGATGGTAATTTGTGCCATCTGTTCTCGTAGTAGTGAAGAAAGCTGAAATATGTGATGCGTTTTAAACTCAATAATGTGTCATATGACTGGTGGGGCCTTGTCTGGTGGACATGAAGAGAACATATGTTGTCTTCCAGCCCGCGGGCTGACATTGAAGATGAGAAAAGACAGTACTTCAAGGCAAATGCCGTCCCTGAAGAAAGCCTGCCAGAACCTATATGGCTCAGTGTATTGACAAATCTCTTGTGGACGGCACAGACATGGAGGTTTACAATGCTAGTCTCTTTCAGTCCCCGTCGCTGTGATGTGAAGGACTGAAGTCTTCGAAACAGGACCGTCTCGGGGCAGCTTGAGGGAAGCCCAATGAGACGTTGACTGACACCTTGTGGGGCCAAAGGTAAACCATCTCTGAATTGAATTAAACAGCTGAAGATGCAATAACCTTCACTGTATCTATTTGATCCAGTTTAACGTGCCCCGCTTGTTTATTACGAACGAGAGGTTGAGGTTTAATTGCAGTGCTGAGGTGAGACTTTGACCTGAAGATGGATGATACAGAGATAGACTCCTGCCATTGGAGACTGCAAAACATACCAGAAGCGCCGGTGATGAATGAAGAGTCAGAAGCTCAGTTTTCCCATAGGAAACCATTTTGTACAAAAGATAGAATGGACGACAACCAACCTTTACAGCTTCCCAACTCCTCATCTAGGCTAAACACCGGAAGTTTCTACACAAATCACTCACGATACTGCTAAGCTTCAATGGTTGCAAAGGATAAGTCAACGTTTAGTGTCAAAATATCTTGGAGGATAGACAAGAAGAAAGGGAAACGGGTAGCAAGACGAAAAATAGCAAGTGGCACATCTGCAAATTAGCTTTGACTGCTCAACAAGGAGCGTGTGTTGACAAGGGAGAGAGCTGATGTGATTTGCTGACACCGGCAAAGAAAAAAATTAAAGAGACAAAACAAATCTAATCATCCCTTCCCATCAAGAGGAAATAGCTGCCTTCTTTCCACAAAGACCCCCTTGGCTTAAATCAATTTCTAACAAACTTGATTCTGAGGTGGTAACGGGGGGAATCAACAGTACCTTTCAATTTAACTCAGTGCCGCTCTCTGGGAGAGAGCAACTTTCATCCATCACCATCATGTGCCGGGAGCACAGCTGTAACTCTAAACACACGCTTATATACAACACGGTGGAGGGAAAACCCCATGTAAAAACATCTTAAATATCAGTTTACCTGCCAAACCACTCTATATTGGCATGTTGTGATAGGAATCACCGGCTTTTCCTATAGAATTCAGTTTTTGAACTCTAATGAAATCTAATTTATTACCACAAGTCTCTTTTATAAATGTGTATCTTTACACACGATCATAAATATCCGGCCAATAAGAAAGTTGAGATATTAATTCAATAACTTGCTTCAACTAACTGTGCTTCGGTGTGTGATTCAAACTGTTAACTCTAAACGTTTTTCAGCATCTTTCAACCATAAAATTTACCATTTCTCCTGAGATAAAAAGCTGATGTAGTGAAGTTTGCAGTCTCAAAGGCAAGCTAAAGAGACAAGAAAGGAGAAAGACAAGAAAGGTCAAAAAAAGTTTTTCACAATCACTTTGTTTTAATGTGGCTACAAACTGCTTAAAAGCGGCAATACAGTTTCCTTCAAATGTTAGATACAAATGTCGACAGTTTAACTTTAACCCTGTAAAGCCTGACATATGAAATAATAATCAGATTTTTTTGGGGGGAAATGGAACGGATCATTGAACCTTTAGACAAAATAATGAAGTATGGATAATCAAATAAACCCAAGTTACTTTAGTCGAGTAAGTGTTCATCTTGAAATATTACTAACAACATAAGTTAGTAATAAGTCGGCATAAAATGGAAGTTGCAACAGACTTTTCTATTCTATTGTGATGCACATCGGAGTGAAACGGCTTCTTGAACAAGAAAAAAAAATGTAGGACGGGACTTGATTTTGTCCATCTGGAATTTACTAGATGGTTGTGGCTTGCAATTGGTCAATCTCATGTGAGTGGCAGGTTGTCCCGCCCTTGCGCCAGTAAACACGACATCAGAGAAGAGATGTCGAGGGAGGAGAACAAAAAAAGATTATGAGGGCACATAATAATGTGCATGGATAAATTCTTTATAATAAATACTACAATATTTCATGAGTTTACACTTACATGTAATTTAGAGGGAGTAAAGTTTTAATGCGTATTTGGCGTGCTGTCTGGGGGGAGGACTCCGAGCACGGAATTTGACCCGAACCCAGAGTACTCCCCCATGTATGTAAGTGGTTAAAACTAGAAGTGTGGAGAAGGGGTGGTGGAGGGGATATTGATAAACTGTCAACGAACGGAGGTAAGACTGCTGAATATATACACCTCTTATCGTTGATTGGCTGAGTGCTCTCCACTCGTGTTAATTATCTGAACATACTCCTCCCGAACTTTGTTAATAAAAAATCATTCCATAAAAAACAAGAAATGTCCATTTTGATTTCATGATGACTTTAGATTGTGTACAACACAGCAAAGTTTTGATCATGTTGATAATTTAGAGGTTTTAAATATGTGTATATAACAAATATGATACAGTACGCTTTATAGGATTAAAGTAACTTTAAACTGTTTCTCCACCATGGCAGCAGTTGCCCTGAAAGAGAAAACTGACTGTAAAAGGACAGTTTAAGCTAACGCATGCTCCATTGCAAACGCAATGCACTCTTGCTTGCGTAGCTATAGTCACAGAGAGTGTGTTTGGGGCCCAAGACTGGCAGCTTGCACAGGTGAACATGCTGCAACTGAAGATGATGATTTGCGGGAGGAAGCAAAGACCCTTCTGAATCGTTTCCCTTCCTACTTCACTCTGGCCACATCCTCCCTTCCCTCCACCCCCCGCCACTTCCTGTCATTAAGCCTCTCACTGCCTGTCCCTAAAATAATCCCAGCAGTTTTTTGTCAATCCACTAATAATTCAATTTAGCAGGCCCGGCACAGAGCTCTGCCATTAGGTTTGAGGACGTGATTTAAGATTGATGACTTGTGCCCCTTGGGAGTCTGTTTCATGAGGTGCTGGGGGTGGCGGGGGGGGCGCCGTGGCCAAGGTGCGGAGGAAGAACAGGCATGGGAGTCGAGCGAATTAAACTTTGGAATTGATTTTCTTAAAATTTGAGTTGACTAATGTGACAAGTCGCAGCTGTGAACGGCAGAGCGCCGGGTTAAAAAACCCGCGGCCTGTCTCCTCCAGGCTTCTCACAGTGACACGCCAGCGAGAGAGAGAAAATGTGTGTTAGGAGGCCTTGTGCATGCACACACACACACACACACAAACATATGCTGCCGCTCAGTCGTCAACCTGCTGTCACCGACACAAATTACAGCCAGGAGAGAGAAAGCAAAGAAGAGAGACAGACCTCACATCACCACAGCCTCAGAGTTGCAGGTACTGCAGGTAGTGCTGACAAGGGACAGGTCACTGCTGTGACATTGTTGAATAATTCAAGAAAAGAAAGACGGAACGAGGGGGGAAGAGAGAGGGAGTAGATAAGTCAATGACAAAAAGTATAGAACATGTATGGGTGGATACTCTCGGCTTGTCGTAACACTCTGCTGTGCCATCAAAAGCAACATATTGCAGTGTCTACAAGTTACATCACCGCAATCCAATACTTCTGGTCTGGGAGGCCACATCTGCTAACATTTGCATCCGTCTGCTCTTCTGAGTGCAAATCACAGGCCTCTCAGTCTCTCTGAAATTAAAGTTGACCCTGAAATGTAGTTTCTTAAAGGAATATAGACCTTTTTTTCTCATGAAAAATGAAAAATGTGTTGAATGTAGAAATAATTGAGTAGCCAAATAAAAGCGATTTTATTTTACATGGAGGCCGCCATTTTGAGATCACATGATCAATCAAATACAATTTGTTTTATCTCGGTCACCCCTCTTTTATCAGAGACTTTTACTAAATAAATTAATCATGGCCAAGTAATGCATTTCTACAATGGCACTTGAAATAGAAAGAGTTATAATATACATAATAAATATACAAAAAAACATTTTTTTTTTAAAATCCTAAATTAAATAGATATTTATATATAAATAAGTAACAGTATTTAAAATAACAGTATTTACAGTATAAACAACAGCATTTAAAAGTCTAATTACTAGGGGAGATTATATATAGTCGTTTATCAAAATCATCTCTCTGGTCAAAACAACTTTAATATTTCAACTGATGTCACTGCAAGCTTATTTTTCCACTGATTCCTACTAATTGGCTCCATTCAGGTATTACCCACATTTTTTATGACCCAATGGATGTCTCACCCTATATTTTTCTTCTCATTGAATATCACAAATACATCAAATTGACAACGCAAAATGGGTTGCGAATGCTGTTTTGTTTAGTTTGTTTAATCTAGAAATGATGCCCTTTAAACACTCATAATAATTTGCTCTCAAAAGTACCACCTACTAGACCACCAAACAGACTGAATTATTTTCCTCATTAACAGCAGTGTGGCTGTAATTCCCCGGCCAATGTGAGTCACAAAGCGGTCCCGCTTGATCCAATGGCGCAATTCAGAAACGACTTAAAGAAGCAGTAAGCAAACAGAACCGAGCGACGTGGCCCCCGATGAGTGAACACTGGAATTGGTTTCACGCTCGAGCGCAGCCTTTAAGACAAAGTACCTCAGGAGATAATTATAGTGTCAAGCATCCGCCAGGCTGGCCGTTGACGATTGGCCAATATTTAGCTTTAATTAAATCAAAGCAGAAATGTAATTTCTCCTGAGTGATCTTTACACAGAAAGTCGACTTTAGAAAAACACAACATGCGCAAGTCTTAATGCGTCTCCTTTCGTCCCCTCTGTTGCTGCTGAAGTTTATTTTGCGACCAAACACATCATCCAGCGTATGTGAAGCCTGCAAACTGATGAAGTACTGAACTTTGTGAAGTGTTCATTCACCTGAGGCGCATCGATTTAATGAGCTGGTTTCAGACGCTCTTAACTTTGGGGTCTGTGAGAACTATATCTTATTATATTTTCTTAAATATATGTTTCAATAAGCATGAATAAAACTAGTCACAGGAAGTGAGAAACAAACATTCTGTGCATATTTAAAAACACAACTTTCATGGCACAATATATAGTGCTATTCTTAAGAATATATCACCAAGCTGCTACAAAGTTTAGCTTAATACTTTGACAATGGTGTGGAGGGGTTGCAAACATTTTGGGACCTCAAAAATGGGTCATGGACCAAAAAAATGGTTGAGCTCCCATGTTGTAGAAATGGTGTGCGATTCCACAGTAAAATGCCTCACTGGACCATAAAGTTGAGGAACGCACTTCATCGTGAGGCCACAAGCATTTTGAATGTTGCTGGGAATGGCACACATACAGTGAATGTGCAATGTGCACATAACTGTAGTAAGAGTATCCTAAAATAGACATACAAAACACTAACCGGAGACATCACAAATATTTAAAACCCATCACTTTCAATGCCTTTCGTGCTATTGATTTCATTTGCTGGCATCCAACAGAAAGGGCTGTACTTTTCCCTGCCTGCTGTTTGGGAATATGGGAATGTTTGGCTATAATCATAGAGTGGACTATTGATCTTGCTATTTTAATATGTTGTGTGAGCAGCTCTGTTTGACTGCCTTTTTTCATTAGCTGAAGGCTCTCTGCCTTCAAGCCGGGGAATTAAAACTGCCTCTTTCTCTGTTTGGACTGCCGGATGAAGACGGCCAAGAAAGGTCAATACAAAATTAATATGGGCATTAATATTCTTAATGCAAACCTGATGCGTGCAAAGTCTTAGTTTTGACTGAGGTCCGCACAAAGTTAGATATGATCCTCCCGAGGCGGCCTCAGGCACAGAACACCTGCGGTCGCGCATTAATTGCGACTGTCTTGTGCACATCATAAACTCGCAGCTGATGCTGATCAGAGCGCTTCGGCGATGACTGTGAATCTTCTTCATTTTAATTGATTGTAAAACAGCGGGGGGAAAAGTGCTTCAGCAGCGAAAACATCGGAGGTTGCCTCTGTGTTAAGAGATTTAATTACATTTATAATATGAGGAGGGATTTGACTATGCAAATGCCTTTAAACTGAAGAGTGTTGTATGTAAACACGGCAGTTGATCGGCGCCCAGAAGGGGAGTGAAGAGATGATCTGTCTGAATAAAGGACCCTCCATTGATGCAGACGAAAAAAACGAAGAAGAATGTAGCGGGGTGTTCCCGCTGGCATCCATAGTTCTTAAATTAAGCTAATTGTAATTAGTATAGACTAACTAAATGCTAAAGCTACTATATTATAAACTTAGAAAAAGATAAGTTAGCCCCATTATGAAACTGTTCAACAAGGTTGACATTGTCTTTATGTGGACATCTGGAAAGAGAGACATTTGGACCACATAGAAAACAAAACTTGAAAAAGTACACACACTGGTAGGGTGCATTATCCTTCAAAAAGTGGCCACATCCACAAGGGAACACCATTGTCATGAAGGGGTGTACCTGGTCTGCAACAATGTTTAGGTAGGTGGCACGTGTCGAATTTATGTCCACATGAACGGCCGGACTCAGGGTTTCTCTGCAGAACATTGGCCAGAGCATCACCTTGTAGTCGTCCCACAGCGCATTCTAGTGCCATCACATCCCCAGGTAAACGGTGCACACATACGTGGTTTGTTCCTCCTCGGACCACTGTTGGTATACACACATACATACATACATAATCAGAAGTGGTCATTGGAGACACTTAAAACTTTTACATTACATACCAGGGGTAAACATGGCTCAGTCTCAGCTAACCACTTATGTTCAGATCACTAGAGACAAATATTAATACCAGGATAAACAGCCTTGATTATTGGTAAATAACCAGGAAGTACCCTTATTAAGATTCTAGGCCAAAGATTTTGCCTAATAACAAGTACAGTAGTAGCGTGTTTTCCGAGTAAGTGGAGTAGAATTCCCATCTGTGTAGATGTAGATGTACCTGCTGTTATTTATGAGGGCTCTTGTTTAGGCATGCACACCACAGATGCTGGTAATTAATCCAGCGAGCAATTAGATATTGTTTCAATTCACAGCTGAGTGTAATTAACTTCTGGCGTCCTTCCTCTCCAAGCGAGCTGGCACTGGGTTGAATTAGATAGTATAAGCATGATTTCTAATCTCTAACCTAAGGCAAGAAGTGCAGGACTAATTTCATGTTTTCTTTCAGAAATAATCAATTTCCTTTGAAAGTGTTTCTGAGGCTGATTAGTTCACAGACCGTTTAATTGCCATGTTGTTCAGATCATATGAGGACAGAGGTCACATTTGCAAGCAATCTAGAAACGAGAAGTTAGTATTACAATAACTTTGGATACTAATCCAGGTAGTGATAGGGTGTACTTGTTTCACCAGACTTAATACAGTTGTGCGTTAATTTTTTCTATATTTAAATGCTTTTTCCTCTAACAGCATTAACACTAAACTACAAATGGTTACAGTAACTTCTGGACAAATAGTAAGCCATTTTTAGGTGGATTTCACCATAAAACTTAAATATAGGATTTGGGGCACTTTTAAACATTGCTCAGTTTGAGAAAATTACTACTTATATATGCCAACATATCTTCAAAAAATAATGAAATGTCAATAAATAAATCAATGGCCTATTGAATTATTAATTTTGCATGTTATTTATTGACACATTATTGAAAGACATTTCAGAAGAACTATTTATTAATATAGCCAAAAGACTAAAGGCTAAGATTTAGGTAAGTTTGTTCTGAATGGTAAAGGATAAAGAAAGGTTCTCCTTTTCGGTAGAAAGAAAATCGGTTTCTCCCATGTCTTTAGCTTGTAACTTTCAGCTTTTGAGTAACTCTACGGCTGCCATCCAAAAGACCTCCCTTTGATTCCTGTTAATGGGGGCCATTAAGGTCTTTTCAGTGTGTAGACGCGTGGAGCAAAGCTCCATTTATGTTGCTTATGAGCACATCTCGAGTTTTGGGTGAGCTGGGAAGCGGACCACCTTTGACTCTGGCTCTGCTGGGCCGTTCTGCCATATCCTTCACTGGGGTGATGCTTCACGGGTTCGCCTTGACCTCCCCACCAATTCCAGCCATCAATCTGAGCCCGATTCTGCCTTCTGCCTTTGTAGATGCACATCTTTTTATTCTAAATCCGCTCTCATTACGGTTTTCCTCAGCCGGTCAGTAAGAAGACCTCAGCTGAAAGTTGGGGAGGTAATTAAGCGGATCTTTCAGACCTGAAGCAAAGTCCCGCCCGGCTCCTATTTGCCTAGATTCGGGATGTAGTGGCTACGGCTGGGCTGTCGGCCGGACTTCATCTGAGCGTTCATGTCTGGGCAGTGGGTTCGTCGCCTCATTATCAGCTGGTAGAACTGTCAGAAGTGGGAAAAACAGGGTTGTAATGTAATCTGGTCACTGGACTTTTTCCTCTTCTTAAATGACGGCCTTCCTCGCTCTCTCTGCCCTTCTGCTCTTCCTAGTCAGGTCTGATAGACTCACACGGCGAGGAGAACAGGCTGATTGCATAATATGATATTGATCTTCACCCACAGGCAAATGCCATTATCACTGATAACCACACAGATGAGACAAACAATCTAAAACTAAGAAAAAAAATAAAGGGAAAGAATGCATTAATTTGCTGTGCAAACCTCCGAACATCTGTTAACTAGTTAGGCTTGGATAATAAGCAAAATAATTAGGGTTCCATCTTGTTTGATTCCCTCAGCTTCTCCTTCTGTATTCATATCTGGAGAGCAACGAGCGCTGCTACCCTCAGGCAGAGGAAGCAATAATATGAGCCCAGGAGAGCCATTCACAGGCAGGGAGAGAGGAGGCATCCAGAGGAGGCTCCCTGGCTCTCTACCTGGGCGTCTGGGAGGCTAAACGGCGCAGATATCGCTTATTAAACCATCTGCCTCATGCTAATTAGATTATCGCAGATAAAGAGAAGGAGTTTTCTTTGTACATTTTAATGAGATAATGTGTCAACCAATTGCACAGGGAAGATGGATGTAATTCGGGGACTGCAGAATTTCAGGTGAAGGTGTGCAGAGGAACAGATGCGGGTTTGAGGGTGATTAATCGTGTGTATCCCCCCCAAAAAAGCTAAGGGGAATAAAAATAAAAACAGAACTGTACAGAACCTCTAAGATAAAACTGTTTATCTGAGAGCTGCAGCGATGTCTTGGATCACAAGTTTTTTTGGGTGTTTTAAACATGACAATCCATCATATTTATACATTATTATAACTGTGATAATATAAACAGTAAAATAAACCTTTGCAACTTTTATAGTGTGAAACCGATCAATTAAGTAAATTACAAATGACACAACTGAAAATTAAATTTTACCACAGATAATTAATAAATAAAAGAAAAAAGGAGAAAAAAAGTGTCAGTGAAGAGCATGCTTGAGATGCACGAGACACAAAGTAAATTTCACTTTATTATTATTTTACTGCACGTTATTAAAAAAAAGCTAAAAGTGAGGAGGACATTTTTTTTTTAATAATGTCTTCTGGTTGGATATTAAATATTAGATATTAAAATAAGCCTTAGAAGTTGACCATTTTATTCCAAAAAAGTTTAAATGTCATTTCCATCATAATTTGTGGTAGAAATATAATAGATGTGGTAGAAATTAAATTAGTTTGTGTGTCTGTTGATGACTGTAAAAATAAAGTATGTTTTAAGAGTTTATTTTCTAAAAATACATAGGACAAAATAGCCCCAACTTAAAGAAATAACAAATTATTATTCATACTAAATATAATCGTAAATCTGGCATCAAACAAGACCAGTATTGATTTACTATTGTACGCCAGTAACAGGACTGACAAAGAACACCTGGTCTAACAAGCACCTGGTTTCCCCCTTTTGCCATACGTAGATAAATTTCAGCTTTAAAGGAAATAAAACTGAGAGCTCTGCTAACTAATGAAGCAGAGGCTATCGATTAGGGCCGTCACAAGAGGAAGGCATGAAAGTACACATTCAATAAAGGACTTCATATCCCGTCCAGCTAGTGTAAAGGTTAAGTGCTAAGGAATATTACCAGGATCAATACGTGACTGCAACTTCACATATAGCGCACCATGTCTTCTCACAGGATATCTTGACGTATCCAGAATGGAAAGGAAGTCCCATTTCCGTGGAAAAGGTAGGAAGCTTGCATCACAGTGCGCAAACCTCAGTTCATTGCTCGCCGGTGGTTAGCGGCGTTCTGTAATAAAGCCTTCGCTGTCATCAACAACTCAGCAGTGTAAACTGGAGCTTATTAAAATTTAATAACCGTCACTTTGTCTCTGTTCACAATAAATAACAAACTCAATTTCCTCCCCGTTACGGCAAGAGAGGCTCCTTAAGCAAGACAAATGAATGGTTTGCAGCACAGACTAACAACATTAACTGGCTAATTAAACAACAATAGAGGATGCCGGGGCTTCTTGCGATAATTATGCAATGTAGTTTAATGAAAAGGTTAACTGTGCATGAGGAATACGATGTCTTTGTCTCAGTGCCAGACCATTTGGGGAGCAGAAAAAGAAACACATTTGCTGGATTTTCCTCACTAAACAAGGCAAATTAAATATGTTGCACAGCTTCTGCTTGGTGTTTTCTACAGACACCAGCCATTAGTATCTCAGAGAGCACATACCTTAAATGAGGTTTAAGTACATCCGATGGCTCCGTGATGAACCATTCTTGATTCTGCTCACCGGGGCCATGGTCTTATGGTTCACAAATGTTGGAGATGCGGGTTTGAATTAGGTTCACATCTGGTCCTAGCTCTATTCCATCCTCTTCATCGCATCATCTCTTGTCAGATATACAATCATCAGCCACTTTATTGGGTACACCTTGCTATACCAGGATGAACTTTGCCTTCAGAACTGCCATAATTCTTTGTGTCATAGATTCAACAAGGTGCTGGAAACATTCCTCAGAGATTTTGGTCCAAATTGACAATGCCGGCTTCACACAGTTTCTGCAGATTTGTCAGCTGCACATCCATGATGCGAATTTCCCATTCCACCACATCTCAAAGGTGCTCTTTTGGATTGAGATCTGGAGACTGTGGTGGCCATTTGAGTTTAGTGAAGTCATTGTCATGTTTAAGAAACCAGTTTGAGATGATTTGAGCTTAGTGACGCGTTATTCTGCTGAAAGTAGCCATCAGAAGATGAACATGGTTCAGCAACAATACTAGTTCATCGTTCAGGTAGGCTGTGGTGTTGTGCTCAACTGGTACTGAGGGGCCCAAAGTGTGCCAAGAAAATATTCCCACACCATTACATCACCAGCAGCAGCCTGAACCGTTAAAACAATGCAGGACGGATGTTGTTTACAGCCAAATTCTGACCCCACCATCATTTTTTTATTTAATTCGAAGGCTACTACAAATTCGGCCTCTAAATGCGTCCTTCATTGCCTGTGCAATCAAGAATACAATACAGTATATGGATCCTTCCCGGCCTCGCCTACCCCAGACTTCATTGTGCGCCAGTGATGACAGGATTTTTTTTTTATTACACTTTTAAATGCAAGTACTGGGTTTCAAATTACTCAAATATCTAATGATACAAATGTAAAGAAAAAAACTATTCTAAAGCAAATGTTAAAATACCTTACTAAGATGTGATTATATATAGTTTACACCCTTTATTATATACAGAAATTGACCATGGTGAACATATTTGGACAGTTTGTGAACCCTGCTTTGTTTAATATAACTTTCAAACAAGTCCAGTACAAATGTTACTGCCACTCTTCAACAACAGCTGTCACAGTTGCTAGACGATAAGAATAATCCTACATAGGCTAGACTGTACCATTTAACAATGCTTGTTCCGACCTTTGTGGCCTTCAAAGGTGTGGCTTTTTAAGTCTTAAAGGCCCACTGAAGTGCCTTGAAACGCGCAGCATTATTCAGTTTGTTGACGTAATTTCCCCTGAAACGGCTCCAACTGTTGAAAGCCCCTCCCCTTTTTTGAAACAGCCAATAGCGTTTCGTTAATACCACAGTTTGACTAGAGCCTTTCTCTTTGGTAAAGCCACAGTTTCATCCTAATCTCTAACCGTTTATCATCATAATGTCCTCCATATTGCTTTGAAATAGAGCATTCTGTGCAGAATTTAAATGGGTCCGATATGTTTCGTTGTATGCGCCGACTAGCGCATATGATCCGCTCTGCGCTCTCGTGTCTCTAGTCAACGGCTCTGGTCTAGACTATGTGGTGCGCGTGAAACTATTGTGAAACCAGACTTAATTTCGCCTCAACTGAAAGCATATTTACACTGTCTGAATCGTTTCCTATCACATGTACACTCACCTAAAGGATTATTAGGAACACCATACTAATACTGTGTTTGACCCCCTTTCGCCTTCAGAACTGCCTTAATTCTACGTGGCATTGATTCAACAAGGTGCTGAAAGCATTCTTTAGAAATGTTGGCCCATATTGATAGGATAGCATCTTGCAGTTGATGGAGATTTGTGGGATGCACATCCAGGGCACGAAGCTCCCGTTCCACCACATCCCAAAGATGCTCTATTGGGTTGAGATCTGGTGACTGTGGGGGCCATTTTAGTACAGTGAACTCATTGTCATGTTCAAGAAACCAATTTGAAATGATTCAAGCTTTGTGACATAGTGCATTATCCTGCTGGAAGTAGCCATCAGAGGATGGGTACATGGTGGTCATAAAGGGATGGACATGGTCAGAAACAATGCTCAGGTAGGCCGTGACATTTAAACGATGCCCAATTGGCACTAAGGGGCCTAAAGTGTGCCAAGAAAACATCCCCCACACCATTACACCACCACCACCAGCCTGCACAGTGGTAACAAGGCATGATGGATCCATGTTGTCATTCTGTTTACGCCAAATTCTGACTCTACCATCTGAATGTCTCAACAGAAATCGAGACTCATCAGACCAGGCAACATTTTTCCAGTCTTCAACTGTCCAATTTTGGTGAGCTCGTGCAAATTGTAGCCCTTTTTTTTCCTATTTGTAGTGGAGATGAGTGGTACCCGGTGGGGTCTTCTGCTGTTGTAGCCCATCCGCCTCAAGGTTGTGCGTGTTGTGGCTTCACAAATGCTTTGCTGCATACCTCGGTTGTAACGAGTGGTTATTTCAGTCATAGTTGCTCTTCTATCAGCTTGAATCAGTCGGCCCATTCTCCTCTGACCTCTAGCATCAACAAGGCATTTTCGCCCACAGGACTGCCGCATACTGGATGTTTTTCCCTTTTCACACCATTCTTTGTAAACTCTAGAAATGGTTGTGCGTGAAAATCCCAGTAACTGAGCAGATTGTGAAATACTCAGACCGGCCCGTCTGGCACCAACAACCATGCCACGCTCAAAATTGCTTAAATCACCTTTCTTTCCCATTCTGACATTCAGTTTGGAGTTCAGGAGATTGTCTTGACCAGGACCACACCCCTAAATGCATTGAAGCAACTGCCATGTGATTGGTTGATTAGATAATTGCATTAATGAGAAATTGAACAGGTGTTCCTAATAATCCTTTAGGTGAGTGTATAGTACGTCATGTGCCATGCACCATGTAGAAAATAGTAAATGTGTGAACAGCTGACCGATTTCAGCCGCAGCTTCAGCGTCCATTTATAGTGTAAGGGGCGGGACACTTTAGATTCTAGAGAGCATTTGATTGGACAGAAGATGAAGTCTGCGATGATGTCATCAAATCTGTGATTCTGTGAATCTGTGACTCATTTTATAGGAAGTGAGAGACTGTAAGTTTTGAATGCTTATATCTCTAAATGCAAATTTTGTCATTGTTTTGGAACACACCAGCTTATTCCTAACCTTAAGGCTAACATAGTCATACTAAAAGTTAAACAACTTCAATTTTGATTTCAGGGGGCCTTTAATGAGTGGTTATTTGAGTTACTGTTGCAATTACATCAGTTTTAACCAGTCTGGCCATTCTCTTTTGATCTCTGGCATTAACAAAGCATTTCCGCCCACAGAACTGCCGCTCACTGGATATATTTTCTCTTGGATACAAAACCATAATTTTAATTGTAATCATATCAATTTATTTATATGAATGGGATATATAATATTTTTTTATGTGTTGAATCATCAACACATACAATATTTGATTCCTTTCCATTTAAAATTTAGTAATGTTAACCAATTTCCCAATGGTTATGTCAAGAATGCAAAGTTGTTGTTCACAGTGGCTATTTCCACAAAGCAATCTAAGAAGAGCTCCAGGACTATCTGATAGGTGAAATGCTCACACAGAATCTGATTCGATGTGCTCCAAATACCTGTATGACTGGTGATGGCAGTATTATCCAGTTGAGAGCTCCAGTGTGACTTCTCGGGGTTGGTCAGGTGACTTACTGAGAGCTCTCCTCCATTGGCCTCCTCTCACTGAAACGTTCGGAAAATGTAATTACAGCCCCTGCTGAGAGGTATGGATAGCCATTTCAGTCAGCCACATTTCCATAAGCTAAGCCTTTAAATATTCCATTAATTGATAATGTAAATGCCCTTGAGATGCAGACTTTAAGCTGGTAAATCACTACTGGGGCCTCTTTTCAAAAGAGCTCTTCTAAAACCTTCCAACAGAGGACAAATGACCCTCCTGTTTCTACATCTATATAACAAGCTGCTTTTTGCATCTACAGGGTATATACAGAAATCATGGAGTTAAATTTAATACCTTTTAAGACCTTTTTTAAGACTCCTTGCATACATTAAGATGCCACTCATCGCCACTTCAAGTTTTAACCGGTTACATCGGCGACACTTTAATTTAAATTTACTATATATTGATTGAAATAGCACAACTAAACAGTCTTAGTTTGTGATAACTCCTTATCAATGCAACATAATTCAGAAGGGTGGGAACCGAACACAAGAGAATGGTTGGTAGAGACGGTGGTGTTGTACAGAAATACGCGATAGAGACCTGCATTTTGCGACTTTGTGGCTAGCACTTAGCATGTGGGACCGGACAAGTATTGATCCCCATTGAGGCTACGTTAATTGTCTTCCAACACACAGAGCAGTACGCCTCACTGTTATTCCCAGAGATGGCACTCAGCCATAGTTCCAACTCCTTATCCTCAAACCATTTGCACGAAAACTTGCATTTCCCCATTAGTCAACGATGTTGTTTAACAACCGGCATAAAGGGACATGCGCTATCAGAGCTCCAGACTAACTTTTTTTTTTACTAGGAGCACTGTAGGCCCTTACTGAAAATTTTAGGAACACAAGCAGAAAATGTAGGAGCACAACTAAAATCAACCTGCAGCACAGTTACTCACATTTCCCCCGTTTTGACTGTTTTACTGTTTTAAATGCCTTATTGGTAATAAATGGACTTAACTTAAAGAAATTACAAAGTGCAGTTTTATTTTAATTTTGCATGGCTCCACATTAAAATTTGAGGGCAGCATTATCATTCATAATGTCTAAATAATAATTCAAAAGCAAAACGATTGAAAATATATATTAGGAAGTGGAACTGGCAGCCGCCTACTGGTTACAATGGTAATTTAATGTATTTTTTATTTTTAAAGGGACACTCCGACTTTTTGGGACCCAGCTTATTCACTGTATCCCCCAGAGTTAGAAAAGTCCATACATACCATTTTTTATCTCGCATGCCATATCTGTCTGACGCACCCACCGCTAGCCTAGCTTAGCACAAAGACTGGAAGTAAACGGCTCCAGCTAGCCTACAGGCTCAATAAATGACAAAATAACACCAACATTTTCTTATTTACATGTTGTGATGTGTATAGTTACATCGTTTACTAAGACCGACGGAAAATTAAAAGTTGCAATTTTCTAGACCGATATGGCTAGGCACCATACTCTCATTCCTGCGTAATAATCCAGGAACTATGTTATGTTGAAGGAAGTTACAGTTATTGTTACTACATTAAATCCATAGCAAATGCTGTTAATTTGTGGACTGAAAGCTCTCTTTAACTTGTTAATTCGTGGCACAATGCTTCTCCTGGTCTCCATGTCAGCGCTGTTTGATCTAATAGAGATCTACGGTTAATAACAGAGAACTCTGCGCTGAATTTGAATGCTTCTCACTAGATCTCGAAGCGATGCTCTTAATTCTGTGACAAATTCAAATGCTTTCTTTCCTGGATTTCCCAGCGCTGTGTAGTAACAGTGTCGCTAGATAGATCGGCTCGCGATCGCTGCAGCTGCATGGACATTAGACCGAACTGATAAGCGGTCTGTGAAGCACAAATGAGTAGCGCAGTTCATTCCGCTTTCATTACGTTTGCCATTTTCGTGTTGGCCAACGTTGTGGTGGTCGCGCCAGCGCGACCGCTAACAAAATTGTGCTCGCACAGGCAGGAAAAATGGTCGCAGGGTATATTCTGGCAAACCTTCTGCCAATCACGTCTAGCAATAGGCAAAGCAAACTGTTGTACACGCCATATACGAACACGTGATGGATAACTCGCCAAGCAAATCATTTGTTTACCTTTTCCCAGTGCAATATTGATGAAGGACTTAAGTATAAGAGGATGAAGCAGCAAGAGGCGGGACAACAGTTAATTTCAAAGTTAAAGTTCCTGCAAATTAGGTTTTAAATAAATGTGTAATAGCTCTATTAAAAGAATAGAATTTTGTTTTCCAAATTCAACACTCACTGGCAGATAAACTGCCCTTTACTACTACTTTAACAATGACTAGATTATTCCATCAAAATATCGAAAGCATCCAATGGCATCCAAATCGTCCTTATGTTATCAATTTAAATAAATAAAAGAAAAACAAAATAAGTAGCCTACCTGACTGTGATGGTGGTAAATAATACACATTCAGTTTACATTTTCTTTCTTGTAATTTCATTGAAACGTTTTCATAATATACACTTCATATACATAATTTCATATACATTAACACTTTTTTCTTTATTTAGTTATGGTATCATAACACATAGGAAAACTCCTAATTATTAATAATAAATACATTTTAAAAAGCAATGCAAAAATGCATACATTTAACTAATAATAATACAAAAAAATCCTGTTGACTTCTTTTTTATTTGTAATCGTGCATAGCTATAACCGTAACATTATTTCAGTCTAATTTCCATATCCAAATAAGATAATTTTAATCACAAATATGTAGTAATATGTAGCACTGCAAACTAGGCCTGTGTCAGACCATGCATGTCAGCGACTTGTGTTGCGGACTTTAAGGGAGCCGAATGGTGTGTGTAGTTTTGATAGCAACCATTAACTCTGCTAGTTTTATGCTAATAGCCTATTTAAAAGATGTATGATGTTTTTCTTTTTCCTGACAGGCTGTGCATGATAATGATTAGACATATTAAAAATATAAATTACTGTAAATTAATTCACACATTGAATACTTGCAACATACCATTGTCAACCACACTTTTATTATTTTTAATATGCTAAATAATAATAATTAATAAATAAGACTGAATAATTTTTTTGGTGTTAAAGACAGTTTGAAGGCCCACTTTGTGAGCATTTCTTTGATTGGCATGGTTAAGTTAAATTCTGGGAGATTACTGGTGACATGGGCAACGTAATGGATGTCAGGCCTTTGAAACTCAACCTAGAATTAAAGCTGCAAGCAGCGATGAAAGGGCCCTCGCACCCAGGAGCACCGCCATCCGGTGGCCTCAGGAAAACAGCCAATAGTGGGCGACATGCATTTAAGTGGGTAAATATAAGAGAAATATGGCACTTCAGGTGGCGTTTTGACTATAACCGAATATTGGCATGTAGAATACAGGCCTGGGTTACTATCAAACGTGTGAAGTTTGGGGCAGATCGGACACTGTATGTCTGAGTTACAACAACTTCCTGTTTTGTGGCGTAAATCGCATACATTAGCACTTAGCCAAGTTTTGCTTGATTTAATGTGTTTCTAGCATGTTTGGGACTTCATGGCATATTTAAATGTGTTTCTGGGAGGGAATTACAGTGTAACGCATGCCATTTCCTGTTGCCAGCAGGTGGCGCTATGACTAACTAATATTGGCATATAGATGTCTTCAGGCCAGGACTCTTATCAAACATATGAAGTTTGGGGCATATCGGAAATTGTATGTCCGAGTTACAACAACTTCCTGTTTTATGGCGAAACATCAAAATTTGTGAGGCCGCCACAGACACTCCCATCGGGGAAATTTAACACCACAAAGGCCTTTAGATTAGACTGTGCAAATATGATGTCGATCTGATTAAATCTCTAGGAGGAGTTTGTTAAAGTACAAAGTCTGGAAATGGCAAAATTTGCAACAATTTTGCAAAGAAAATTCAAAATATCTTACTTCCTGTTGATTTTCAGATTTCATACCAGGAGGCTTTTTTGTAGGTATTGGGCTGTTACATGTGTACTGAATGTCATACCAGTACGTGAAACTTAGCGGGAGGGGCACTTCATTGAAATGTTGTAGGTGGCGCTATCGAGCAATTTTGCCATGCCTAATTCTGAAACTCATATGTAGATGTCTTCAGGCCAGGACTCTTATCAAACATATGAAGTTTGGGGCAGATCGGATATTGTATGCCTGACTTACAACAGCTTCCCGTGTCATGGCGAAACATCAGATTTTGTCAGGCTGCCACAGACACGCCCTTTAGCGAAAACTCAAGATCTTCACAATTTAACGTTGCAAAGGCCTTTAGATTAGACTGACCAAACATGTTGTTCTGGTTAAATCACTATGAGGAATTAATCACAGTGTAAAACATGCAATTTTCTGTTGCCAGTAGGTGGCGCTATGACCGTAACTGAATTTTGGTGTGTAGATGTCTTCAGGTCAGGACTCTAATAATACATGTGAAGTTTGGGGCAGATCGGACATTGTGACCGAGTTACAACAACTTCCTGTTTCATGGCGAAACATTGAAATTTGTGAGGCCGCCACGTACACGCCCTTCAGGGAAAACTCAAGATCTTCGCAATTTAATGTAGCAAAGGCCTTTAGATTAGACTGTGCAAATATGATGTTGATCTGATAAAATCTCTAGGAGGAGTTAAAAATATCTCACTTCCTGTTGGTTTTCAAATTTCATACCAGGAGACTGTTTTGTAGGTGTTGGGTTGTTACATGTGTGTACCGAATTTCATACCTGTACATGAAACGTAGCGGGAGGGGCACTAAGTTTAAATGTTGTAGGTGGCGCTATCTAGCCATTTTGCCACGCCTAATTCTGAAACCCATATCAGACGTAAATGTTCACCACTTTTGACGCGTGTGCAAAGTTTCATGAGTTTTCGAGCATGTTTAGGCCATCAAAAATGCGATTCATTTAGGAGAAGAATAATAATAGGCTGAGCAATTCCAATAGGGCCCTCACACCATCGGTGCTCAGGCCCTAATTAGGCCTAAAGATAAGGTTCACATATGGGCCGCATCACTTTTTATTATTTGGCTCATAATTACGAATGTTGAATTATGGCCCTTTTAGTTTTGTTGTGACTAAAAAGAAAGTGGGATAAATCATCCTAAAATAATCAAATGCAAAAATTAAAAAGTAAATGAAATTACCAAAATAACATTGCTTCAAGGGCCTGACAGCCGTTACGTTGCCCATCACACCAGTACTCTCCCAGAATTTAACCAAACCATGCCAATCAAAGAAATACTCACAAAGTGGGCGTCTTTAACACCAAAAAAATGATTCAGTCTTATTTATCCATCTTTGGAAAAAAAATATTTGAAGTGTAATTTGATTGTTTAATTTATGCCACGTCCCATTCAATTACATGGAGAGGACAGGGTTTATGACGTATACTGGGATCAGCCACCTGGGGGCGATCGATACGCTTTAGCTTAACTTTTCAGGACTAGTGCGGCACGCTTGTTCTGATATTATGAATGCCAATTTTTCACCATGAGGATTTGTTATGGATGATGTAGCACACTTTGACAATCTCTGGATGACAGACACTGATATTGAAAACCCTCCCTTTGTAAAGGTGAAATGTCCACGACAAAATTTCTCAGATAACATTAAATGCATCATGCAAAAATAAATAAATAAATAAATAAATAATTTATTTATATATATATAAACTCAGCAAAAAAAGAAACATCCTCTGACTTTCAACTGTTTTTACTTTCAGTAAACTTAATGTGTGTAAATATTTGTATGAAGACTAAAAGAGTCAACACCATAAGACATAAACTAAAAATGTTTCACAGACATGTGACTAACAGAAATAGAATAATGTGTCCCTGAATGAAGGGAGGCTCAAAATCAAAAGTAGCAGTCAGTATCTGGTGTGGCCACCAGCTGCTTGAAGTACTGCAGTGCATCTCCTCCTTCATGGACTGGACTAAATTTGTCAGTTCTTGCTGTGAGATGTTACCCCACTCTTCCACCAAGGCACATGCAAATTCCTGGACATTTCTGGGGGGAATGGCCCTAGCCCTCACCCTGCAATCCAACAGGTCCCAGACGTGCTCAATGGGATTGAGATCCGGGCTCTTTGCTGGCCATGGCAGAACACTGACATTGCTGTCATGCAGAAACTCACGCACAGAACGAGCAGTATGGCTGGTGGCATTGTCCTGCTGGAGGATCATGTCCGGATGAGCATGCATAAAGGGTACCACATGAGGGAGGAGGATGTCTTCCCTGTACCGCAAGGCATTGACATTGCCTGCAATGACAACAAGCTCAGTCCGATGGTGATGTGATATACCGCCCCAGACCATGACAGACCCCCCACCTCCAAATCGATCCCGCTCCAGGGTACAGGCCTCGGTGTAACGCTCATTCCTTCGACGATAAACACAAATCCGTCCATCACCCCTGGTGAGACAAAACCGTGACTCATCAGTGAAGAGCACTTTTTGCCACTCCTGTCTGGTCCAGCGAAGGTGGGTTTGTGCCCATAGGCGGCGTTGTTGCTGGTGATGTCTGGTAAGGACCTGCCTTACAACAGGCCTACAAGCCCTCAGTCAGCCTCTCTCAGCCTATTACGGACAGTCTGAGCACTGATGGAGGGATTGTGTGTTCCTGGTGTGACTCGGGCAGTTGTTGTGGCCATCCTGTACCTGTCACGCAGGTGTGATATTCGGATGTACCGATCCTGTGCAGGTGTTGTTACACGTGGTCTTCCACTGCGAGGATGATCAGCTGTCCTTCCTGTCTCTCTGTAGCGCTGTCTTAGGCGTCTCACAGTGCGGACATGGCAATTTATTGCCCTAGCCACATCAGCAGTCCTCATGCCTCTCTGCAGCATGCCTAATGCACGTTCACGCAGATGAGCAGGGACCCTGGGCATCTTTCTTTGGGTGTTTTTCACAGTCGGTAGACAAGTCTCTTTAGTGTCCTGCGTTTTTAGAACTGTGACCTTAAATGCCTACTCTCTGTAAGCTGTTAAGGTCTTAACGACCATTCCAAAGGTGCATGTTAATTAATTGATTATGGTTAATTGAACATGCATGGAAAACATTGTTTAAACCCTTTACAATGAAGATCTGTAAAGTTATTTGGATTTTTACAACATTATTGTTGAACTACACAGTCCTGAAAAAGGGACGTTTCTTTTTTTGCCGAGTTATATATATATATAAGCCTACTTATAGTGACTTGCAGTAGGGTCTGTTTTTCCCTTTGATGTTTTTCTTTTGACCATAGATGGCACAAAATCTCATCTCATCATTTAAAGGTACAGTGTGTAGTATTTATAAGGATCCATTGACAGAAATTCAATATAATATACATAATTAAGTTTTCAGTGGTGTATAAAGGCCGTTATGTTTTTATTACCTATGTTTCTACAGTAGCCCTAACCGGACAAAGTTCTCTACAGAGGACTAGTCACTCTCTTCTGTCTCAGACGACATCTTTCTCCTGTATCGGCCACCATAGCTTCTCTATGTGCTTCGAAAGGGAGGGGTGAGCGTGGGGGGATGCAATTTACAACCTCAAATTTACACACTGCACCTTTAATGAACTGTGCTGTGCTCTTTTTAATTTTGTAATTTCAACTGAATAGCAGCTTTTGTAAGATGTAGTCATTTAGTCATCAAATGTGTGTCTCTGGAAAATAGCAATCTTTGACATTGTATTATGTTGAATAGGTTTTTGTTAATGAGGGATTTGTGGACACATTAGTGTTTTTGGATTTGTGGAAAATGCCAAGAAATGGCACAGAAGACAAAGTGGCATGTTAATACTTGTGTTTTTATTTCAAAATGTATAATACTTAGAGAGTGCATTAGTGCCCACCCCCTTTTTCAAAAATGCTGGTTTCTGGAAGTATTTTTTCCACTCGTTAAAAAAAAAGTCTTCATTAACCGTTATAAGCCATGAACCAAGCTAACAGCTACGATGAGAATCACAATAACAAACTACAAACAAAAACGCAATTGAAAGACAAAAAGACAAATGTACAAGATTATGTACTTAACAGATTTTGTGAAGGTAAGAACTACAATCCCATATATAAATGAATATATTGCAAAATATGCACATAAATACAAACATTTAGTTATTTTTTAGAGCGTAGGTAGATCAATTCGATTATGTTATTTGCAGTGCTTCATGGGAGAGGGCGGAGCTAAAGAGCTATTTTTTTCCTTTTTATAATACTCTCTGATTAGTGGAATTTTCTGCAAATTTTACTGTTGTAATGTGAGCTGATGGCTGATCGGCAGGAGCAAACACCACAGTAAGCCTGTCTTTAAAGGTTTAAAAGATATTATTAAAAATCTATTTTCTTATGAAGAAAATTAGTTTTTACTTCCAGGACAAACTGTTGCACTCTGTTGTAGTTCATGGGGTTATATTTCAATAATTCAATAAGAAAGTTGTACATTACAGATATCTTAGCTACATATTAATTACAACCTCTAGACTACTTGAGTAAAATCATTCAATTTGAATTTATAGTGTTGCTGTTATTACATATCTTCAATTAAAGTATGGGCATTTAAAAATGGGCATAAATGGAGTAAACAGAATAGTTATTTAGAGTTGTTTATTTATTTATTATTTTAATTATTACTTTCACTTAATAATACATTGGCTGATAATGCATCATCACCATGTACATGCTAAAACTTGTGTTATAAAAATATGTTATAGTTTAAACGTAAATGCATTGTTTGTAAGGGGGGTGGGGAGTGGGGGTGAGCTTTATTAGCCAAGTCTTTGCAAATACACAAAGGAATTTGTTGTGGTTTTCAGGAGCTCAGGGTATACATATATACATACATATATGACACGAGAACAGAAAGAACATTTAAATAATGAAACATTTTTTTAATTAAAGTATACATCTGTATCAGAACTTAAGATGGCTGCCTAAGTTATGTAGCCTACATATTTGCGCATAATGTACAGTATAGGCTACAGCTGCTCACTCTCAGGTGGCATAAAGGATAGGCTACACAAGTGCTGAGTTACGAACTTTAGCTTTGAAATTGTTAATTGTTGTCCCACCTCTTGCTGCTTCATCCTCTTATACTTAAGTCCTTCATCAATATCGCGCTGGGAAAAGGTAAACAAATTTGCTTGGCGAGTTATCCATCACGTGTTCGTATATGGCATGTACAACAGTTTGCTTTGCCTATTGCTAGACGTGATTGGCAAACGGTTTGCCAGAATATCACGGAGCAGGTCAGTCAGTCAGTGAGCACGGTAATAGATGACGTTAAATCAAGAGTGATTCCATAAATAAACTACACAGGACCCCACTATTCGCCTACGCAATGATTAAACTCAGGCAAACTTTAGCATACAACCTCAAATATACATAATGAAAAGATGATACAAAATGTAATGCCTTGGAAAATGCCATTTAAAACTTTAATACTTTTTAAGGCCCTAATTTTCTCTAAATTGATTTATCAACTTTTAATATTTTTAAGACCATGCGGACACCCTGGTCTATATCCCAACACATGTCCTATAGGTTGATGAAATGTACTAGTGTGAAGGGTTCAGGCGTGTTGGTAACCCTACCCACAGTGCCTGTAGAAGTGGGACTTTTTCCTCCATTTTGATTGTGAACATTCCACTGTGAGCTAAACTCAAGTAATAGTGCATTGAGTGAAAAGGCCACATTGGCCTTGTTTGCTACTCTTCAGATGATATTGATTACTGTCGCTCAAATTTTGTGTACCGTCCCTTCAGAATGGCTTTTTGGGAAGGCATATCTGAGATATAGAGGAAAGTGACAGGAATGAATGAGATCAGGAGAAATCAAATCTGTATTACCCATATGAACATCACTACTCACTATGCCTGGAGCATCCAAGGCTCTTCCTAATGTTCTCAGCCTTCGATGTTCTGAAAAAATGATAGAACAAAAATACAATTAATTAAAAAAAAATACTCTATATGCACATTACGTAAAACACTGCAAACTGCTCAGAGGTGTGTATGTGTGTGTGTGTGTGTGTATTCCAACCACAGAGAGTTTATTCATTGAAATAAAAACCCAGAGAAGTCAAAGAAAAAAACCAAGGGATCAATAATGTATGGCTGCGCATTGTGCACACGATGCGTCTTTTAATTATTCAGTAAACGAACTGACATACAAGTCCATTAGTGTTTTTTAAATGCAAAATTACTGTGCAGAAAAGCAGCTTGCTTTCATTTTTTCATGGCTTACAAGATTAAAGAATTTATGATAGAAAAATATTTATCTCGTTTTGAAAGCGTAGGATGCAAATCTCCAATGATGAACCATAATGGATGATGTCTTTTCAAAAATAAATGCGCTGTACAGAGCATTCCCACTGCAGGCATTTGAGAGGCTTTTGTCATGAATTTGTGATGAAATGTTGGTTGACAAATAGAAAAACATGAATATTGTAAGCATTTACAGCGTTTTACTTACAAGTTGACACATTTAATATGCTCACTAAAAGCTAACAGGTTTAAATTACTTTTCCTTTAGCTGAGTGCAGAAACGTATTTTGTATGCAGGAGTGATTCTGCATTCTTGTTAAGAGATACATGTATATTCTTGTATAACATCAAAGCATCCGTTCATAAAAATGCAGAATATTGCATTTGCACATAACATGACAAATCTGTCACCGGTAATAACTAAAGCATTTTGAAAGAAAAACCTGAAATTAGGAAATTAGCACCATGAACTAATAATAAAAAAAACAATTACATATGCTGATTAAATAATTGTATTAATCAAAGTTAATTGCAATTATTATATACTGTATATATATATATATATATATATATATATATATATATATATATATATATATATATATACACCGATCAGGCATAGCATTACACCTTTCTAATATTGTGTTGGTCCCCCTTTTGCTGCCAAAACAGCCCTGACCCATCGAGTCAGGGACTCCACTAGACCCGTGAAGGTGTGCTGTGGTATTAAGATGTTAGAAGCAGATCCTTTAAGTCCTGTAAGTTGCAAGGTAGGGCCTCCATGTGTTCAGCACATCCCACAGATTAGGGCTGCGCGATTAATCGCAATAAAACCACATGCGATTTGGCGATTATTTTATGCGCAGCTTCTCAGTGCAGCACGACTCTGTAATCAGTAGTAAATGCTGCTCCATTTGCAAGCCAGAGGGCGCTCTCATGCAGGGTACTCCAAATATGCACCGCAGAAGCACACGTCATTCCAGGAAATCCCTATGAACATCATACTATCGGTGAGCTGAATAAACAGAAGATTGAAATACTTTGATTAAACATGACTAAATGCTTCTCATGTTTAAATTAAAAATCGCAGCCTTTGCAATTTCATAATCATGATAAGCCACACCGGTTTAAGCAAAATTTCATGTCAATTGCTATTAATCATGCAGCCCTACCACAGACACTCGATTGGATTGAGATCTGGGGAATTTGGAGGCCAAGTCAACACCTCAAACTGTTGTGCTCCTCAAACCATTCCTGAACCATTTTTGCTTTGTTGCAGGGCACATTATCCTGCTAAAAGAGGCCACAGACACCAGGGAATACTGTTTCCATGAAAGGGTGTACATGGTCTTCAACAATGCTTAGGTAGGTGCACGTGTCAAAGTAACATCCACATGAATGTCAGGACCCACGGTTTCTCAACAGAACATTGCCCAAAGCATCACACTGCCTCTGCCGGCTTGCCTTCTTCCCATAGTGCATCCTGGTGCCATGTGTTCCCCAGATAAGTGACGCGCACACACACACGGCTATCCACGTGATGTAAAAGAAAACATGATTCATCAGACCAGGTCACCTTCTTCCATTGCTCCACTGTTGGTACTTTCGGCAGTGGACAGGGGTCAGCATGGGCACCCTGTCTGGTCTGCGGCTATGCAGCCCCTAATGCAACAAACTGTGATGCACTGTGTATTCTGACACCTTTCTATCAGAACCAGCATTAACTTCTTGAGCAATTTAAGCTACAGTAGCTCGTCTGTTTGATCGGACCACACAGACCAGCCTTTGCTTCCCACGTGCATCAATGAGCCTTGGCCGCCCATGACCCTGTTGCCGGTTCACCACTGTTCCTTCCTTGGACAACTTTTGATAGATACTGACCACTGCAGACCGGGAACCACTGCTAGAACCAAATCACCAAAGAAGCAGCGCTGTGATCTGTCTGCATGTGTAATTGCACGTCAACATGGACAATAACACAGAAGTATAAATGAAAACTGATGCATAGTCTACAGCGTAGAGGCTACGGCATAGATCTGATGCAGAAGTATAAATTAGCCTTTCATGCAAATGCTTTTAAACCATTCAAGCGCGACAAGTCAAAAGAGAATGCGCTGTCTGTGAATGTCCTGTCTGTGACACACACACACACACACACAACGCACAGACAGACACATGCCAGTATCGTGTGCACAGACAGCGTGCCAGAATAGAGTTATCTTCTGCGCTCGAATGAACAATAACTCACAGTTATACCAAAATGTCTGTTTTGTTGAGTATCCTCATAAGAGCGCTTAAAAGAGGTAAATGAAGTCTTAAATGAACTTGAGTTGTGAGAAAATGAGACGCGTGTGAGATCTGCATCATGTGCAGCAGCGGCAGATCTTAAAGTGACAGCAGCCACTAATGCTGCCTGTCCTTAAATGTTCATCAAAGAACAAAGGTAAAAGAGAAAGTACTCACTGCTCTTGACTAATTTTTGTAGATTTACTAAGGAATAATCTATATTTAATGTATAATTTATGCAGTGCAGTCTGTTTGATAACTTTATTCAATTTCTGTATATTTCTGTATATAAGGGCACAGGTATATACTATATGTAGGTGTGGTCCTGGTCAAGACAATCTCCTGAACTTCAAACTGAATGTCAGAATGGGAAAGAAAGTGGGGGATGTTTTCTTGGCACACTTTAGGCCCCTTAGTGCCAATTGGGCATTGTTTAAATGCCACGGCCTACCTGAGCATTGTTTCTGACCATGTCCATCCCTTTATGACCACCATGTACCCCCATCCTCTGATGGCTACTTCCAGCAGGATAATGCACCATGTCACAAAGCTCGAATCATTTCAAATTGGTTTCTTGAACATGACAATGAGTTCACTGTACTAAAATGGCCCCCACAGTCACCAGATCTCAACCCAATAGAGCATCTTTGGGATGTGGTGGAACGGGAGCTTCGTGCCCTGGATGTGCATCCCACAAATCTCCATCAACTGCAAGATGCTATCCTATCAATATGGGCCAACATTTCTAAAGAATGCTTTCAGCACCTTGTTGAATCAATGCCACGTAGAATTAAGGCAGTTCTGAAGGCGAAAGGGGGTCAAACACAGTATTATTATGGTGTTCCTAATAATCCTTTAGGTGAGTGTATATGTATCAGAGGATGGGTACATGGTGGTCATAGAGGGATGGACATGGTCAGAAACAATGCTCAGGTAGGCCGTGGCATTTAAACGATGCCCAATTGGCACTAAGGGGCCTAAAGTGTGCCAAGAAAACATCCCCCACACCATTACACCACCACCACCAGCCTGCACAGTGGTAACAAGGCATGATGGATCCATGTTCTCATTCTGTTTACGCCAAATTCTGACTTTACCATCTGAATGTCTCAACAGAAATCGAGACTCATCAGACCAGGCAACATTTTTCCAGTCTTCAACTGTCCAATTTTGGTGAACTCGTGCAAATTGTAGCCTCTTTTTCCTATTTGTAGTGGAGATGAGTGGTACCCGGTGGGGTCTTCTGCTGTTGTAGCCCATCCGCCTCAAGGTTGTGCGTGTTGTGGCTTCACAAATGCTTTGCTGCATACCTCGGTTGTAACGAGTGGTTATTTCAGTCAAAGTTGCTCTTCTATCAGCTTGAATCAGTCGGCCCATTCTCCTCTGACCTCTAGCATCAACAAGACATTTTCGCCCACAGGACTGCCGCATACTGGATGTTTTTCCCTTTTCACACCATTCTTTGTAAACTCTAGAAATGGTTGTGCGTAAAAATCCCAGTAACTGAGCAGATTGGGAAATACTCAGACCGGCCCGTCTGGCACCAACAACCATGCCCCGCTCAAAATTGCTTAAATCACCTTTCTTTCCCATTCTGACATTCAGTTTGGAGTTCAGGAGATTGTCTTGACCAGGACCACACCCCTAAATGCATTGAAGCAACTGCCATGCGATTGGTTGATTAGATAATTGCATTAATGAGAAATTGAACGTAGAATTAAGGCAGTTCTGAAGGTCAAACACAGTATTAGTATGGTGTTCCTAATAATCCTTTAGGTGAGTGTGTATATATATATATATATATATATATATATATATATATATATATATATATATATATATATACATACACTGTACATATGCACTGTGAAGTACTTCAGATTGCAATGTTAATCTTTTTTTTTTATTGCATTATTTAAAAAAACTTTTTTTTTTAAATATCTGTTTCATAATGCCAATCAATCTATCTTACTATAAGGCCCAAAAGATATCCATCACATCTGTTTGTTACTAGTAACGGCCAAGGCCTTTGATCACTGGTTAGCTGTGTATACATTAAAGATTTATCTTTCATACACCCCTGGAGGTATGCTTAAAGTATTTTCGCACCCTTTCTTTCCATCGCCTCATCTATCCGACAAACATATCACCTCGTTACGCAAACTGACAGGAGTAAAAAAAAAAAAAGCAGAGACGGTAAACAGCTACACGACTGCGGGACCGAGCATTGCTTTCAGAAGATCACAGAGCTGAAATTGCACCTGACATTTCAAAAGACAAAAAAGTTACGTGCGCACACGCTCCGCTGACAGAGTTTCTCCCCCGTTGCCCTCTCTGGGGTGTTTCTTTATTAATGAGCAGCACACATAAAAAGCAACAGTATGACTGAGGGTGTCACTCATCAAAAAAACTCCATTCACAGCCGTCTCCTCGCATGGAGAGGAACCATTCTTTTTTATAAGGACCAGAAACAATCGCTGATTGCCTGGTCTTTCAGATGACCAGACCTTCAAGCCTCATTTTTCAGACACTGTATGAATATTGTATGCAAAGTGAAGCTAGTTTTTGGCAGCACAGGAAGGAACCGCAGATATAGAGAGGAAGGCTTCTCCTCAAAGTCTGCTTTACTCTGTGGATATGTGTGTGCGTTTGTGTGTTTTTTTTGTGTGTGCACATGCAGGAAAAAGTGAAACCAAGAAAATGCTTGAGTGAGTGACACTTTTTTTTCACCCAAAAAAGAACTGTTATTTTATTCTTGTAACGCAACAAGCCAACCTCTGGATATAGTTTTTTCCCTTTAAGATGTACAGCAATAATACACTAATTTATTTTCCTAGTAAGAACATTCCTAAAATAGGATCACACTCCATTTAATTGTCTGTATAATCAAAGAAGTGGAGCACAACAGAAGTTTTGGTGTGCACAGCAGAGGCGGCCGCTGTGGGGCTAATAGGGTGGGGGTGGGGAGTCTGGCAGGGACAGGTTTGATGTGGAGCTGTCACTGATGGAGAAGGTAGCTGAGCATGTCCAAAACACCAAACACAGACCTCTGCTCCTCCTCTGCTCCAAAAAACAGAATACAGGAACACAGTTGTTTGAATAATAAATACTTATGGCACTCGAGTGGCAGGGTGCCTGCAGAGACGCGCGCCCAGAAAACGATGTTGATGTGTAGGGAAAGCCTGGCCCGACATATGTTGCCATGAATAAGGTATACAGGAGACATCAATGCAGCTTCCGGATTTTCAGGTGCAGGAGTTTCTCTCTGGTGTAAATTGACACATCCTGAGAGGGAATAAACTTTTGGAGGAAAACAGCGTCCTTCCAATTAATTTCCCGAGATGCTGACCAAGTCTGTGGAACTTTTTCAACCGGTTTTCTTGGGTGATGGTATCTTACTACCTGTTTAAAACCCCAATGAAAAAAAAAAGGTGACCTGGTAGACCATCTTAGTTAAGAATGCACTGATATAAAAATTCTAGCCGATCTTGATAGACTGATCATTGTTTTTATGTAACCTATTAATGGCTGATATCACAATTCTATACTATTTTCTCCAAATAAATTAAAAATAAAACACTAAAAACAACATCAACAGCTTGGACTCTTCAATTTCAGCATTATCTTAGTACTGAGGCTGGGGTTTGACACTTTTATCCTTTAGGACAGTATATTTACTCATATACTGTACTTGTATTTATGATTTTTATTTATTTATTCATCTTTTTTTCATTCGTATTTAATGATATATCGGTTATTATGCGTTTCTGGTCTCCCTGCATAATTATCATCACAATACAAAGTTGAAATACTGTTTTTGTCTTAAGTGCAATACTTTTTTTTGTGTATGTTAGTGTTTATGATGGGTTTTCTTTTAGCGTATATTCAGTTACCATTATGGTACCGTTTTAATTCTATTTTCTGTTTTTTTGTAAGGTCTTGTCCGTGCTGCTGTAGCAACAAAATTTTCCCTTGGGGATTAATAAAGTTTTATCTTATCATATCTTATCTTAATAAACCTGGCAGTGAATATTGTTGGCTCTGTGATTAATTAAAATCTTTAAAAACAACCATTAAACTGATTAACTTGGTGTTAATCTTGGTCAATCTGGTTAGAAAACAGACTGCAAACTGTCATTCAAGTCTGACTTTGTTCTGTTATGGAATGCTATTCAGATTCGATAGTCAATCTGGTTCATTCTGATTAGTTAGTATGACAACAAAATGACTCCACTTACTTTCTAAACATACGTTCCTGGTCTTACTGTGTCCAATTTATTTATTTGGAAACTTGCTTCAAAATGACTTGGTTTTCCTTTCTGGGATGGGAAGAATAATATTAACTAAGGCTACCATTGTAAGTAATGCAGCGTTTCTACAATATTGCCAATAGTTAATGCAGTAGAGAAAATACAATTTAAAAAAAAAAAAAAGATTCATCATTATTGATGTTCTTGCGTGAACAACCTTCAGCCTCCACATCCTAGACAAAAAGTCTCTTAAAAAGTGGCAGCCAGTGGCGTTTCAGGATGCGACATTGTGAACTCATATTCAGCTCTGGCTCCATTCTGGTGAGGAACGCTTTTCACATTGAATATTCTGTTTCACTCTGAAATATGACACATAACGGAAGTAAAATGGGTTGCAAATGTCATTTCTGACTTTAACTGTGTTCCAAGACACAGTTTGACCACCTTAAGTTATTATAACTTAGTTTTTCCAACAGGGAGTGCACTCAAAAAAAAAGAAGGAAAAAAAAATATTAAAAGAGCTTGGGGAGAAAAAAAAAAGATCACCGAGCAGGTGACTAATAAAAATCAAACTGTACGCATGCAGGTGCGGGTGGCAGAATATTTCATCCACTTTGGGACAGCTGTGTCTTTTGATGGCCCTGGGAATGGAGCCATTTTAGTAGTTGATGTGTCCATCCGTCGCCGATATCTAATACACGGTTACGGCGCGTGCCGAACATGACAGAAAATCATTAGCCACCATTGGCTGCTAACTGTCACATGAATGATTGAAGAAGCAGTGAAGCGTTCAGTTTTGCGTGGCAGTTAAACGTCTGCCTGAAAGAGCAAGAGCCCAGCGAGACCCATGATGAAGCATCTTGCAAGAAGGCCACAGTCACCCTCCTACACAACGACAGAGAGAACGAAGAGGGGAAAGAGCACCTGTGTTACAACCAGCTAAGATCTGACACCGGGGTCAACCGAGCCATATGGAGTCTGTTCTATACCAAAGAACTCTAAATGCCATGGCTTTGCACAGCTAGCCGGACACAAAGAGGAAGTCAACACTTCGAGGGCACAGAGGGGAATGGTACCTTCATAAAATCTCAGTAATCCTAGTCCCACGATGGTTTGAAGGGAGAGGATTTGCCTAGCAGACCGGTGGACGGGTGTGCTGCCTGCAAACTCGAGGAAAGAGTCGCTCTGACATAGTTCCCCCATGTCTGAGCCTCTGTACTGTAATGAAAGGCTGTTTCCTGTCTTCTCCCCATACTGGGCCGTGTAGAGATTCTCCAGAGTTCCCCTGAGCCCTATCAGCTCCTCCTGAGAGAGAGAGAGAGAGAGAGAGAGAGAGAGAGAGAGAGAGAGAGAGAGAGAGAGAGAGAGAGAAACACACACACACTGAGACGGAGAACTCCTCAAGGGATTGACCAGTCCTGTCTGTGCTCACTGACTACAGACTGTGTTTTTCCGGCTCCCTCTCGTCTCAGCAATCCCTGTTCATTAAGGTCATTACTGTAAAATGTTTTTCCTTCATTTCAAAGTGGGAAACACATGAATTAAAATGGTAGAAAATCGTCAAATTACAAATTGAGCCAGCACCTCAATTATTTGCTTCATTTGATAATAACGTGTGGTTAATTATTCAAAAAGGTTAATTAAAACGAGGTTGATGAAACTGGAATAATGCAAGGGCTGCTAATATTTTCCCGTTTGTGTCCAACTTACTTGTCTGAGCTAAATATTTTTGACAATTAAATCCTAATTAATATAAACATCAAGAAATATTAAAATCAACACTCACCCATTCCTTCAATCATGGGTCTCAAGTGCTAAAAGGGTTTACCATAAAATGTACAGGAATATTATTTTACGCTTACTCTTTAATTATTATTATTATTATTATACAATCTAATTATAATGATAAAATTTAATTATTAAACATGGGATCTTTTTAGGTCTTTTATTACAATTGGATTGTATAATAATAATAATAATAATAATAATAATAATAATAATACCATCCAAAAAAACATGTGAATTGGCGTAAATGTACTTCATTTACTTGTTCATAGCTAACTGCATTGAATTAAATTAATAGAACTAATGGGCAGTCATTAGTGTGGTTATATCGGTTATTTGACTCATCAAATCCAGATAAATCCAGAATTATGCATTTTATAAACGTGTCATTTTTCTCATCCAAGCATGCAGTACTGAAGTACTATCAGTGTAGTCAAGTCAAGTCAACTTTATTTATATAGCGCTTTTTACAATGCAGATTGTTTCAAAGCAGCTTCACAGTGTTAAACAGGAAAATAATGCAACCGAATTTGATTCGGCTGTACAGCCGCTCTGGAGAAAACGGTGATGTCATCTAGCTCATTTCAATTATCATATATATTTAAGTAATGTAGTTGATATAGTTAATTTAGTTTAGTAATTAAATATATTAACTGAGCAAGCCAGAGGCGACAGTGGCAAGGAACCAAAACTCCATCAGGTGGCCTAATGGAGAAAAATAAACCTTGGTAGAAACCAGGCTCAGTCGGGGTGCCAGTTCTCCTCTGGCCAATTAACAAACAGTGTATGTTTATTATTTTGGCAGCCTTATAGGTCAGAAGTAATATTAGATCGGATTATTCGAAAGATTGGAGGCATCACGCTGCAGACGGGTTTATTGAGGATGGCGTGTCGATTAAACAATTATTAAATAGGAATATTCATTGAGGATGCCATGTTGATGAGCAATTTCAGAGGGTAGACTAATTGACACGGTCTTTGCAGACACTTCAGGGATACGTTGGTAATGTCTGGGCGCTGGTCCACCATCTGATCTGGATACGGCCCGGATCCGGCTGACTGCAGTAAACCTCGGGATAAACAGAGAGACTAACATTAGCGTAGATGCCATTTCTCTTATGATGTAACGAGTACATCAGGTGTTATGGGAAGTGTTCCCGGTTCCGGCTGACCTAGTTATTGCAGCCTAACAATTTGAATAAAATATTAATAAAAAAAAATGTATGTGTATGCCAGAGTAAAGAGATGCGTTTTTAGTCTAGATTTAAACTGACAGAGTGTGTCTGCTTCCCGAACAATGCTAGGAAGACTGTTCCAGAGTTGATTTTGAGTTGATTTTGATATTCTAGGTATTATCAACTGGCCAGAGTTTTGAGACCGCAATAGACGTGATGGAGTATAATGCGTTAAGAGCTCGCTCAAGTACTGGGGAGCTAAACCATTTAGTGATTTGTAAGTAATCAGCAAGATTTTAAAATGTATGCAATGTTTAATAGGGAGCCAGTGCAGTGTTGACAGAACCGGGCTAATATGGTCATACTTCCTGGTTCTAGTAAGAACTCGAGCTGCTGCGTTTTGGACCAGCTGCAGTTTATTTATTAAGCGAGCAGGGCAACCACCCAGTAGAGCATTACAGTAATCTAGCCTTGAGGTCATGAACGCATGAACTAACCGTTCAGCATTTTGCATTGAAAGCATATGCCGTAATTTAGATATATTTTTAAGATGGTAGAATGCAGTTTTACAGATGCTAGAAATGTGGCTTTCAAATGAGAGATTGGTATCAAAAAGCACACCCAGGTTCCTAACTGACGACGAGGACTTGACAGAGCAGTCATCAAGTGTTAGACAGTATTCTAGGTTACTATATGTGGAGTTTTTTTGTCCAATAATTAAAAATTCTGTTTTTTTTAAGTTGCAGGAAATTACTAGTCATCCAATTTTTTATATCAGCTATGCATTCCGTTAATCTTGTGAATTGGTAAGTTTCGTCAGGGCGTGAAGAAATATAGAGCTGAGTATCGTCAGCATAACGATGAAAACTAACGCCGTGCTTCCTAATGATTTCTCCCAATGGTAGCATGTACAGGGTGTACTGAAGCACTGCAGTACTATTAAAGTAAATACAATTTGATTGATGTGTGAAAATACTGGTTTAGTTGGTGAGTGCCAAACAAGAAGGTAAAAGCACTTGCTCAGTCCCACCGGAGCGTCTTGACGTGAGCCCTACGGGGCATTATTATGGGACCGAAGCGATCCTTCAGCTCCCAGCCTAACCGCTGTGCCAGTCAGCTTGTTTTATTTACTCCGAGCGCTGTGTCCGTCTCACTGATGTGTCTGCAAGGACTGGGGAAATAAAGCTGTTCGTCTTTTTATGGCTGCCGGTACTGTTTATGGCTGATGTGTCCTAACCGCCAGCCGACACTATTTATCTGCCTCCAGACGTCCAGCTCACTCTGTACGATTCCCGCGTGCAATATTTCACCTCGAAAGTCCATTCCTCAACTAAAGTGTGTACTCGCGTGTGTTTAGGGTTTGCCGGGTGAATATCTACACAAGATATTCAGGTAATCACTGGTGTTACAAAGGTTAATTGCTTACAAAATGGTTAGTAAAAATTCTAAAAGTGCTTGTATGAACCTTAAGTATAAAACTTAAGACATATAACGAATTCAAGCTAGCAAGATTAACAGTATCTTATGATTCACAATTTACTATTTTTGACTGGCAAGACGATAAGTTTGGTCAAAATAAAAAAATCTCTTATGCTCACATCGAAAAAGAAGCCATATTTAGGGAGGAGAATGTCATAGAAACGTCTTTTGACTCAGGCCATCTAACAACCACTTTGAATCCACCTAGCAACGTCTTCATAACAATCCAGAACACCCTACATGGCAACGCCCTCCCAAACTCCCAGACCGGTTTGGCACAGGCACATTTTTTTCTGGGGGGAAAAAAAAATCTAGTTAAAATTATATTGAAAAATAATACTATAAAATAATTGTGTATTAAAAAATACAATATGATTATTTTGTAATAAAATGACAAAATAACAATACTTTAAATAGTCAAAATATTTGATCAATAATTACTAGTAAATAAAAAATATTTAAAAAATGCATTTAGAAAGAACTTTTGATCTCACTATATGAACATAAACTTGTTTCCAACAAACGCATCATGAAAGAGTCTGCTGTTTTTCCATTTCCCCTCCCGTCTCCAGTCAGTAGGAACTGACCGGGTTTTTCGCCTAAAATATTTTCATCATGTGCTGGCAGCACCCTTTCATGCTTTCTCCTGCAGAGTTCATATAGACATGCTTGGTTTAAACCACCTTATTAAAGAAAATAAAAAAAATAAAAAAAAGGATTGCAGGAGGAGGGTGTGCGTGCGGGAGAGAGAAAGAGAGAAAACGAGGAGAAAAAAAAAAAAAGATGCTGGGGCCTGTAGTAAATCCTGACACTTCCACGCACACTTGAATTTCGTTTCAAACACTTGTCTTTCCGTACCATAATAGATGTCAGCTCCTCTGATGTCGCACTAGCAGGAGGCAGAATAAGGTCTCACTCTTGTGAGTTTTGAAGCTATCAGTCGACGCGCCTCTGTGTTGTGCCACATCAAAAAAGGGAGACACCGCGTCACCTGCCGCGCTCTGAGCAAAGTATCTTCAAATCAGTTGTCCAAGACATTTCCCCCTATTAGTGCTCCACTCCCACACAGGCTTAAAGACGCAGACAGGCCCCTTTTGGATGTGCTAAGCGGGCCTCTGTGTTACAGCTGATAGATCATACAGCCTGGCTGCTTTTATTACGCCGTGTGATGACATGTCCGTCAAAGCTCTGCGTGGAGACACGAGAAAAGAGGCTGGGGATGTAACGCAGGGTTGGAGACGCAATCTGGTACGCAACTAATAAACAAAAGCGCACTTGTGTTCACTCAGCCGCTGCTGAGAGTGTTTGAAAATGCCATGTTTACTGCAGAGCTGCTAAAAGGGCAGAGAAGAACAAGAACAATGCACAATGCATTATCATTACAGCTAATAAGCAGGCAGATGTTATATGTTTTGAGAATCAAAGGTAAAGGAGTAAAAGGAATAAAAGTCTCATATAACCATAGAACAAATGTATAATAATATATTTAAAAAAAAAGAGTTCCAGTCACAAAGCAGCACAACCAAATGAAACCTAATTGTTTTTACCTGCATTTAAATACAATGAATTTGTGGTTTCACTGTTCAGAAAGACAAACTATGTCAGAGCCATGGCATAGGCAACATGAATGCTTTTGAAATGTCTGGTACTCACATGGGTGACACGAGTTCAAGAAAGCCATGTTTCCTGATCTATTTTCACAACTCTTCCCAACAATTTAATGTCTCTTTCTCACAGTATCTCTCTAAAATAGTATCAAAAAGGCCCCAAAAGCCCTCTAAAAAAATAAAATAAAAAAATGTATCAAATGTAATTCAAATGTAAAAATAAACAAATAAATGAATAAATTATAGAATCAAATAAAACTAAAAACAGAAAATAAAATAAATTATTTTAAGAAAGTCTGAAATGCATACATAAATGAAAAGAAATACAAAAAAACTAAAAGAAAAGAAGAGAAAAGAAAAGAAACAGTTTAGGTGATGTTCTTGATTTCAGGTAAGCCTAACATTCATAAATACACGCACACAAAAAAACTATGATTTAAAATAACAACAACAACAACAACAATAATAATAATAATCCTTAAGTAAGTGTTTTTCTGCAATGGAAGTGGTGTGAGGTGTCTATAGACATATACTATAGATATGTATACAGATGCAAGACTCAAGGGTGTCTGTTTGCCTGTGTGTGCGCGTTTGTGTATTTCCTGAAAGCATGTGGGTACTGGAGCTGTGTGTTTTGGGGGTGAGTGTAATCTGAGTAGATCATGTTTTCCAGACCTCAGATGAAGAAAAACAGCTCTGGCAGTCTGCCGTTTCATCTCCTGCACTGGGGTCCAAAACAAAGAGAAGATGATTGATTGGATGATGAATAATTTAGGGGCAGAGAGCTGTGGGACGAGCAGCACAAGCGTGAGGCTGCCCCGTTCCTGGTCTCTCCTTAAAGATCGCATTACAAGAAAAAGTTGCCCCTGATTATGCTAATGCGTGTCACTGTTCATTTGCTAAACTGATATATGGAAAGAGAAGGAAGCCAAAACAGAGTGGCACTCTGGGAGAAAAGGAAACGGAGGATCCCTGTTCAGCCCAACATAAACTTCCCGTTGATGTAGCGCAGAGAGGATTCAATGTACCTGCTCATACTCAAACAGAATCCGTTCCTACAGATCTTTAGGCTGAGGTGGCCTCCTCATTACATTATCTCTGTAATGTTTGAACATGTTTAATGAACATGCAATACAGCACACAGAATGAGCACAGATATAAATTAGCACTTCCTTAAAAAACAGCACCTCTCAGTTAGGAACAGTTACAGAGACTGGTTCAACACCATCCCCCATTGCAGCTACACCACTGACCACAGGGGGCGCTGATGTAATGCATTTGCAGCCACACAAAATGAAGATACACACCAGGCTTTTTTTTCCAATATCAACTCTCATGAAATTTCATTTGGATTGTAAATGTACAGTAATTTACTGCCATAAATGTGTAATGGGCCCCTGAATCCACTGACATTGTGCTGGCTAATCAACTCATTTAAAAATGAATAGAGATCTATTAAGAAAGAACTCAGCGTTTCGCATGGCTAAAAACTGACTTTTCGGTGAAATGCAAGAAACTTTTTTGGGGAGCGTTTTTGGTGCCGTTCTCATTTTGTACAATTTCATCTAACAGCCTAAACTTAGTTCAAAAATTATCATAGCCATTTCAAAACAGTCTTTTTCAAAATGTCATATTCTGATGAGATTTGAAGATTTAAATTGAACAAATTCTTACAAGTGAAAAACAAAATGGGATTTTCAGTGTTATTTGAATTAGATAATATGATTGTTTTTTAATTTTGTTTTGTATTTTCATATTTTTATTTGAAACATATTTAGGTGTATATACGTATTTCCATTCTGCACTTATTTAATTTATAGAATTAACTTCAAAACAAAAAAAAGTCAAGTCTAAAACAATTTTTTATTTTTTTTTAAAGGAAAACGATATAACTTCACAACACATTGATGAAAAACCACTATGCTAATATCCCAAGAGGCAATCCACTGTAAAAACATGTAATCAAATTGAATTTCAATTTTGTGACCAAGTGGTGTGTAATGGAAAGATTGCTGGATGCAAATCACCTGCGCTTCTAGTCAGAAATCAAGTGGCGTGTGCATGCGTGAGTGTGTGTGAGAGTGAGAGTATAATTCACCCCCCGGTAAGAGTAAATTCAGAACGGTGAGGGTGAATCAGTGTCGAGGCGAACTGAGCCCCTCTTCCTCAGATCCCGCCATCAATGTACAAATGAACAGCTTGGAGGTGAGATACCCGGTGAGGAAGAGACACTATCACACCAGTCGTCATTATTAGTCTCCTCTAGTCCCTAAGAATACTGACAGCGAGGGTCCGGGAGGGGGTGGGTCGAGATGGTGTCCTGTTCGAGACTTATAATGGCCTCCAGGACAGAGAGAGATGGAGAACTGTCAGACTGAGGCAGTGTGACAGGGCGCTGCTGCATTCTTTTAATTCTATCTCTGTCTCTACTCCGTCGCTCCTGTGCGAGGTACGGCGGACGGTGCTGGGAGGGCAGCGGTGTGTGATATGAAGTGGACGAGCATCCACACACTCACATGTGCTAAAAAAAAATACTGAAAGCTCAACTATCACAAAACGTGCTGCCTTTAGGGTTAGAATATCTCTACAAACCTTCAAAAGTCCTTTCAAACTAAATTCTCTGTGCATTTTGTGTCTAAGTATACTTTGGCCATCTGTGTTGGGCTGCAGTCCACGCACTGTCCGCATGCCATAATTTTACTCATCAGGAGCGTCAGCCCAATTTTTATGACTGTGTGCATACAACGGCGCAAAATGCGAGTGATGTGAGCGCTTGAAAATAAAAGTCCAGTAGATAGTTTGCACGCATTGAAAGCGTCTTTCCATGTTCACAGCCAAGGACACTATGAGAGGCTGAGCGGAACGCAGAAAGTGAAGCAAACCCAGGGCTTTAAAGCCACAATGTGTGTTCCACCACAATAATTTCACCACTAGAGGTCACTTATTCAAAACAAAAGCATAGCTTAATGACACCTGGATTTTCGCTGAGCTTTTATTATGCCGCACATGACCGCGTTTTCCAGTCATGCATACGCATATCATATTAGACACTTTATTTGGGTGTGTTGAAAGTTATGAAAGTTATAACGAAAGTATGAAAATTATAATGCTTCTCTGTGTGTTCGCTCGGTGGCTACTATGAGACACTCTAAGCTAGATCGATATTAGGCATGGTAAAACACGGTACACACGGTAAATCATGAAAAAGATTTAACCAATAAGACTAAGGGCCCTATCATACATCTGGTACAATGCGGTGCCACACAATTATCATTTTCACATCCTGCGTCACGTTGTTTAAATAGCAAATGCATTTGCGCCCATTTGTACGCCCATGGGCGTGCTGTGCTGAAAACAAGGTATGTTCAGGCACATTGTTGCTATTTTGAGGCAACTAAAATAGACTGCCCATTGACCAACTGAAACCTGGTCTAAAGTTTTGTTATTTAAAGTGCCCGTTAGTAATTAGCACCTATCGGCGGGTCCACAACATGCATACACTTTGCTTATTACACACACAGGGATGCGCAGCAGCACACAAACATTTTTAAATATGAAAAATTAAAGGATTAAAAATGTAAACGATTATTACTGTGTCCATAAATATGAAAATCCTACATGTCATAATGGATAGTCATTGTATGTATCAGAATTAGCCTACCTATTTCCAGTAATGACGAGCAAGAAGGCGTCACTAGATGAGCAGATCTGTTTCCTCTCTTGAGAAGCATTCCGTTTTTCTGCTTGCAAATTCTGACATGTTAATAGCGAATCCGCCATGGAGCGAGCGCAACTGGTTTTAAAGGGAATAGGAGATGAGACTCTGATTGGTTTATTGCATGTTATGCCCAAAACACACCCATTACTCATTAAGAGACTAGGTAGAACCCTTTTAGACCATGCGCCGGGTGCACCGACCATTTTCTCGTCATTAAACTAGCAAAAGTGGATTCGAATACGCCCTAAGACCACCTGCGCCGTGCGCTTCAGACCTTGCGCTCAGATCGTTAAAATAGGGCCCTAATTGTGTTGAGATATACAGTATAACAATGATTCGTTTTCAGTCTATAAATGTCTCCAAACAGTTGCTCACCTGTCTAATAAAACACATAATATATTAAAGTGTCTTTGGGGTTTCCATGGTTTCTACAAAATAAAACAAGGGGAAATCGAGGGTAACGCCGGTATGATGTCATTGATAGGCGACACACGGACACGGTCTGTGTCCTGGTTAAAAATCAATAATCCTGGTTATTTCTCTAGATTTAAACATTCGGGATAATGTAAGTACACAAGTTAGCAAAATATATAACATTGTTCTAGTGGTTTTTTGATATTTTAATCCAAAAATCTTACATATTGTGCCTTTAAAGTGAGCTTGTATTCATTATTGAAATGTTTAGATTCTGTTGAACTCAGAAGTTCACCTATAAATGAAAATTGTGAGCATTTACTCGCCATCATGACGTTGCAAACCTTTGTGTCTTTCTTTCTTCTGTGGAACACAAAACAGAATGTTTCATTATTTGCTAAATTAACATTTTGAACAATTACACGGATTGGCTTTAAAACACTTGAAGAACATTTAATTTACATCAAACCTGTCATTACGTCTCTCTTCATGCATGAATTCCACAAACACAAATGAGATTTTAATGGAAGAGTTAAGGCGATTAATGACTTAAATTTTGGCCTATTGTGAATAAAAAGGGTATGACTTTAGAAGGCTCTGAATGTAGTGTACATAAATATAGACTTGGAAAGACATGAAGCTGAGTAAATGATGAAGAACTTTCATTTTTGATGTAACACCTAAAAAGTTTCTTCTTCTTGTTTTGTATCTCACATCATACTGTGCCGTCAACTGAACGTTACCGTTAAAATGATGCCGCACAGTTCATGCCAATGAAATGAAGTTTCCAGTGCAGCAGACTCTCTAACAATCCCAGCTGCTGCTCTGTGTCACTGAACTCTCAGGTAATTTTGAGGTGAGGTCATTTTAACCTCTGAACACACATAGATTACAGCTGGAAAGGAAAAGAGGGTGATGGGTAGGCAGTAAATGCCAGTGCCAGTGAGGTATAGTATTGTCCTGACAAGAATGAGACTGACAGCGTCCAAAGCAAAGAATGAGAACACTTACACACTGAAAACAATCGGAGTAAAAAAAGACATTTAGATTGTAAATTGGGCATGCTAAAATTGGCTTAGATGTATTACCATATCTCATTTAATTGAAATATAGGTTGTCTGTTGAATTAAGCATTCAATTTTGTTTAAAAATCTGACAACTACTTGGAGTAATTGATTCTATAATGAGATTTATTTGATGAAAGAACTGTCTGCATTTGATTATCCATATTGCGTTATTGTATATTCATACAGCTAGTGAATTTACTCTAAATAATAAAAGAAAAAGGTAATTATCTAAAAACCTTGTAAACATGTATAATTTACTTTTTTTTTAATAAAATCGTAATGGAAAGAACTCAAACATGCAGAGCATGCTGGGAAACCAAAGAGAGTATAGGAATCATGCAAGTCTTCTCTGTTCAGGACAAACCAAGTACTCATTCACAATCAACACAAAATTAAAGACCAAGAGTTTGGAAAATTAAGATATTTTGTGTCAAATAGATTCATCAGGACAGCATTGTTTTAGTTCTTAAAAAAACTTTAAGGTGTACAATCACAAAAGTAACAACTATATGTATGAAATCCAAATTAATTTAGAACAAAATAATGCAAAGACATAATATTAAGACACATAAATACGTACTTCAAATGACTTCAACACACCAAGAGACTCCAAAAGCCTTTAGAGCAGCACGGCTGAAATACTTTAACGGTCTTCTCCTCAGTTCTTCACATGCCAGTCAAATCACCTCAGAGGCATTAGATGCGTTTGGAGCCTGTTTAAAAGGCCAGACACATAACTATGGTTAACAACACTGTATGAGTAGGCAGAGAGAGAGAAAGAGACAAAAACACTGCCAATATTTTTGAAGCCGGCAGACGCTCCACATGGGGATTGCGAGCGCTCATCATCTTGTTTAGAGTGCATTAGCAGGCAGCGCCTCAGCCTCCTTTGCTCTAGTTTTCTTGTTGTCGGGGTGGAGTGTCCTGAGGCGATAACAGGAGCTATCCCTCCCTCTCTTTTCATTCGCCAATACGCAGGGGCCTAATTTTCCATCAGCAAAGCATGAAATCAGCAGAGAATGCCACACAACAAGAGTTGCTGCAGCTTCACCACATGAATTTTGGCCTCTAAATAAAGTTGAACTCCTGGGTAGAAGTAAAGTGGTCGTGTCTGAGGTTTGCACACTTGGTTCTAGTGGGTAAAAGCAACATTATAACCAACACCACTGTTCTCGAAAAAGCCTTGCACTTATCTATCATACTATGGTTAGGGATTTGAACAAACCTCAAGCTATTGTATGAACATGACTGAAATCATGCTATTACTGTTCTAAGTGATCATACTTACAACTTTCACCTGGCAGATAATAAACTAGCTATATCTAGGGACCAAAATATTACAAAGAGTTGTGGGCTCTACCTAAAACCACTAATAACTACCTAGTAACCCCAATAGCACAGCAACATCTGGCAACCACTCCAAAATGGTACACAATAATCACTGAATGTTTTCACCGGACTTTGTGAAGTCACAATGTTACTTATGTTATTTAAATCTGCCCACTGAATACACAAAAAGGGGGGACGAGGACGAGGCCTGGTTGAGCTGCATTAGAGAAGACAGTGTTCCACTGTCACTTTACCACAGTTTTGTCACAAAACTCATTTGTTTGACCTTCCTAAGGCTGACGAACTTAAGAGTTTAAATTTATTTTAAACACTGTTCCTGAACATTAGAACACCAACGTTTGTCTTATCTTATGTGCCGTTCCCACTTTAACAGGACAGTCTGTTGTTTGTGGATCACAACTTGTAAGTATGTCTTATTATTTGTAGTTGCGTTCTTTATTAACAGTTCCAATTATACATTTTATATTGTTGCTATGATGTAAACAAAGGTTTTCCTTTGCTGGCCTGCTAGCCAGCATTAGTGTTGATCAGGGTTGGACTGGTAATCTGGCATAATGGGCATTTTCCCGGTGGGCAGACGCACTGTGGGGCCGATACAAGGTTTTTTTTGTTTTTTTTTGCCACGGACTGGCCCATCATGCAGGGACAGCAGCCCATTGGTTTGTGTTCTGAATTGACAGGCCAAAGCGAGAGAGACCTTCCCTCCTCCATATTCATAGACTGTGTCCATATTAGGTGCTTTTTTTTTTGGCCGCATAAAACCGCAAAAGGCGAATATCCACAGCGCTGCCGCTGATGAACCTACGCTGCGTATCTGCTGCTCTATGAAGTGATGAACCGGCACTTTGAATCCAAATTTTCTTTTATAGTCGTGTGAACATTACAGGTTCTGTGGTGAATCAGCTGAAAACAGCCGTGAGCATGTAAATGCGGTAAAACGGCAATACACACAACTACAAACTTGTCACTCTAGCACAACCACTATTTACCTTGCAGCTACTAAGAGTGAAGAAATATGGTGTTTTGGCAGAAATTTATTTATTATACATGTTGCTATTATTACTTGCATTAAATATTGCACAATATAAATCACTTTTATAATTTTTTATTATAGTTTATTATTATTTATTTATTTTAGAAACCACATACCCATGGAGCATGGTTTCACCTGTGACTACCATGCTCTTACAGTTAAATGAAACTAGCCTACAGTTAAAATGCCATTAGGGTAATTAAATGATAATTCAACAAAACAGCTTTAAAGCCTGGATCCCATGAATTAAGGACAAAGCTTTTTTCTCTTTAAATGTTTTATGAACTTTTTAATAGATCTAATAAAATGTAACTAAACGTTATTTCAATGAGAACCTCATGAAAGATAGACATCAGTGTCTTGCATAAATTAGATGTTAACTCTTGAAAAATATTATTGTTTTTAAAGGGGTAGTTCCAACCAAAAATGTGATCATGTACTCACCCTAATGTCATTCCAAACCTGAAAGAATTTCTTTCTGTATAACATAAAAGAAAATCATTTGAGTCGGGGGTTTTTTTTTTCCATACAATATTCAATGGTAGCCTATGGTTTGGTTGCCCACATTCTTCAAGGAAAAGAGAAAGTCAAACAGGTTTGGAACGACATGAGGGTGAGTAAATGAGAGAATTTAATAGCAGTAAATTTACTTTACTGCATCCTAGCTCAAAATCAGTTCTTTACTGTCAAGTGCATTTCTGTGTGACAAAAGTGCAATATTAAGTTTGTTATCTGCATTTGCAGTAAATTCCATAATATCCATCATTATTTGTCCCTGTCCTCGTTTTATTTATTTACTCCAAATTAAGTAATTTAAGGGCCCTAACCCCAGCAAAAACATTCACGAGGAACTCATGGGCCGGATGGGCTGGGTTTGCCAGGACCGAATTTTAGCCCCAGTCCATCCCTGGTGTTGATGTAGTGTTCACTGTAGCTTTTGTAAGCTCTCCCTTTTGTAAGGTGGTTCACCGCCCCTTAGGAAAATTAACCATAGTGTTTTTATAACATTGTATCTAAAATGTATTTTAAATAAAATTACAAAAAAAAAAAACATAACACTCTGAAATGTCCTGTGAAATCTGTGCTTGCAAAGTCTGTGCATGAAATTTGTTCTGCATGATCTTGTTTGTTAACATTCTTAAGTCTAAATCAGGCTTGAACTGGTTTGAAATTGGCACCATCCTTAATATTTACATCTGAGAGGAGCTTGCCTTGACATTTCCCGAACACGCGCTAAGCGGTGCCAATCACAACGCACTGGGCCAGCGAACCAATCACAGCACATTTCGTGTTTCGGAAGGAGGGGCTTCATCGAAACAGGAACTAAACGGTGCTGTAATAAAAAAATATTTGAAAAATAATGTTTTTTTTAAACAATCAAGCATGAAAGCATATTCTAGTACATCCCAAAAACAAAATCAGGACTTTGTAAAAGGGCATAATAAAACCTCTTTAAAATAATGTTGGTTTCTATTTTCACATATTATAAAAGACAGTTTATTTCTGTGATGGCAAAGCTGAATTTTAAACAGTCATTACTCCAGTTTTCAGTCACATACATTTAATTTCAGTGTCCTTCCGAACCCATTTTAATATGCTGACTGAGGCTAAATAATAATAAAAGAAACAAACATTTGCCCATAGAGGAGTGTGAGGAATGTTTAAGTTTTGAAGTTGCACAGAAAGTGAAAACTCCGAACAGAATTTTTAGAGAACAAATACCACTCTTTTCTTTTCATATGAACTTGCAGATGTGGCACTTGTGCCACTTTGCACTCCAGCATCTCAGACTACAATCACAACTTCTTTCTCTCGTTTTGTCACACAAAACAACTTCCTTCATCAGAGGACAGTTACTCCAACAAACACGCACCCTAAGAGAGCTAAAACACAAGAGCCATTTCTCTGTACTGATTGACAAAAAAACATGCAAAATAGATGATAAGAACACAAAAAAAGGGCACATAACAAACCGAAGCTCAGTTACGATGGTTTTCCCTCTCAATAATGAATCGCCATCAGCATAGCATCAACATGCAGAGAAGAGGAAAATAAAGCTTGGCTCTCTAAGAGAACAAAACTTCTATATTTAATCTGTGCAGAGCGCGCCTTGTGTGCAAAGTACAAAAAAAACAAAATGGATCACAAGTTCTGTGGCATGCAAATTGCATCCCAGATACACTCTGAGCTTAGCTGGCCTTGACTTTGTGATTGACAGGATTTTTTTTTTTAAATGTGCAGATTATAAATATTTATAATTGGGTTGATATCAGCGCCGCTGAGTTGCCAACTGCATCTATTGAACTAAGGGAGGCAAGGAGACAGCGCTGTAAATCTTAGAGCACAATATGGCATGCAGATGGCATGGCACGCTGATAAATAAGCCTAGCTTTTGAGCGCTGCCACTTTTTTCCACGAGTTAATGAGTGGAGCTATTTCAGTTTGGAGCTGTCAGCGCTGACGTGCGGTGCGGTCCTCTGCGGACTGCGCACGGCTCCTTGGGTTCAGGGTGAAGTCAACAGGAGCTCTCCGGTTCTAGCGTAATGGGAGGTGACAGTGAATCGAAGGGGGAGATGGCGAGGGAAAAAATTTGGAACCAAGCGTAAAAGAACCTGATCCAGAACCCAGGAACGTCACCCAAAAGCATTTGAGAGTGCAGGAAGCGGCACCGTGTCTGTTTTTGCACGGCTGTCGTGCACGTTTTACCCCAGACTGCATCTGTCTTACATAAGACGTACGCTATATATATTGCCTGACAGGGGCGACTCCCTCGTTTTCCCCGCCGTACACCCTCGACAGAGCCATCCAACATCAACATCCCCTCTCCAAATAGGAGCTCCGAGCCTCCTCTGGTCCTCGGAGTATTGCGGCGGAGTAAATCTCCACACACTGGGCACTATTCTTCTAGAAAGGGCTTCAGGGTGAGGAATTTGGACACAGCCACAATGGCTTCATTATTCTTCTGTTGCCTGGCCCGCAGAGAGTCTAAAACAGCTCTCTCCGGACTGCTGTCAGCCTTCCCCGTATGCCGTGACAGACACAGAGCGAGTGTGAGAGAAAAAAGGGAGGGAAAGAGAGCAAGCAGACTGATATGACGGCATGTCCGAGACACAAACATTTTGCCTTGAGAGAAAAAACGAGAATCAAACATTTTGCCTTGAGAGAAAAAACGAGAATCAAACCGGGAAGTCTCAGCAGAGGGCTAGTGTTTGACAACTAGGTCATCTATAGGTTCACTGGTACACCACTGGTATTAATACAACCACAGAATATTAACGCTTAGACTGAAAACTACAGCAGGAACCATCTTGGAGTTTTATGGGAATTGCTTCGGTTGAGGAGCTGCGATTTCAGCGATACGGTCATGTGTGGCCTCGGCAGTCGTATTGAACTCGAATTTACTGAACCTCAGCGAATCTGAAATAGCCGCCCGTCTTTGATTGCTTTGCGGCGTGTGGGCTCATATCTCACCGTATCATGAGCTCCTTCAGCCTAGGATCAAACATGAAACACCAGGCCAGGCCACAAACTGAGTACTGCATAAACTCGTCTGTGTTGAAGGTAGGCCTGCACTTCTCTCCTCTTGTGCAGTATTTCAGTGTGTATTAGTTGTGCAATTAGTTGTGCAATTTTTGTGGGGGGGGGGGGGGGGGGGTGTTGTGGTACAACAGCTTGTCACTGGGGAAGTACCCTTAAAAAGAACATCTTTGTACCTTTTTCACCCTTAAAAGGTGCATATCAGTACATTAGAGTAGCAACATGTACCTTAAGGTACTACTTTGAACCTTTTAGGTGTAGAAAAGGTACAAAGATGTCCTTTTAAGGGTACTGCCCCAGAGACAAGCTGTTGTACCCCTAAACATTTTTTCTGAGAGTGAAGGAGGAGGAAAAAAATGGGACTACTTTGGGACTACGGCTGCCAACTTTGACAATAAGCCAGTGATCAGAGACATTAGCGCCCAATTTGCACCTAAATGTAAATGTGCCACCAAATTGCAAACAAACAAAACTAATCACATTTTTCCCCTCGTCCTCTCATTCTATGCTATATTAAGTCCCACGGGGTGTTTGAATTTAAAGCAAGCATGAAATCCAAACCCTTCAAGGAGATTAAATTCAGAATCAAGCAGCCCATGTAAATGCTGTGACAACAGGGGTCTCTGTGCAATTAGTATGCCGGATACCTCTACTGCAATTAGGCCAACCAGACAGCAAGAGCTGGGGGCTGGGGACATTGAGGAAGGCCCGTATTTCCATTTTATTCAAGAAGACACAAGCATGTATATCCGAACGAGTTGAATAAATGTTCCTGTCCTAACTTCACACACAGTAAATTTGTGTTTTTTTTTTTCTTGGTTTATTTTCAGTTGCTATGGGGATATTTGTCAGTAAACAAGCCCAGAGCAGAGAGACTGTTGGGAGAAAGACCCATTTAGAGGAATCTCTCAGGTGGATCCATCAAAGTGGCAAGCTGTTGCATGAGGAACACAATGGAAGGACCACCTAGAGGAATACAACTCTCTCATTTGAGGGTACATTACATAAACAAGCATGACAGGCAAATTCTCTGAGTGTCCCATTGGAAATGCATGCAAACACTTTAGACTTAAGCAAGAGGCAAAATTAACATCTGTAAACAAAACATGAATTCAGTGGAATACAGAATGCAAAATAAAAATCATTTAGAGTACTTGAAATACTAAGATTTTCAAATGTGACAGTAAATCCATTTATAATGTTACAAAAGTTTTCTATTTCTTGAGCACCATGCATCATGTTACACTGAAGAGTGTTTGGCAAAAATGTAGCTTTGCCATCATATATATTAAAATAGAAACAGTTATTTTAAATTACTGTTCACAATATTAATGTTTATAATGTATTTTTGATAATAAAAAAAAAATGCAGCCTTGGTGAGCATAGTAGACTTTTTTCAAAAACATTTAAAAATGATATCGACCCTAAACTTCTGAAAGGTGCGACACAAAGGTGAGTGACAATTTTCATTTTTAGGGTGAACGAACACTTTAAAAACATACACGTGTGTGGAGATTCGCATCTGGAACTGAGAACAAGACTTTTTTTTCCCCTCGAGTTGTCGGTTGATTGATCCCTGATAGGTCAAAACTCTTGGCTCCATTTTGTTATCACATTCATGCATCTTGCCAGTGTGTTTATGTGTCATATTGATGTGGACAGCTGCCACGAGCGATAGTTCCAGTACGATGTGCCAAACCCAGACTGCTGATTTTGGAGAGCTGTGTGATCTCCCATTGGGTTGAGTGTCTTTAGCCCAAGGGCTTAAACTCATCTCACTCCCAAAGCCCAACTCTGGACACATGACTACCTGTCAGGGGAGAGGCAATTGGGCTGCTCGACTGCAGCTGGGGTCCAGTACACACACACACACACACACACAGTCATTTAATGGAGCATGCCAAGGTGATGGCAGACTTCTCCTGCATGTCTAACCCTTGCTGCTCATTTTTTCCCTCAGTCAGTCTGGTGGGTCTTATTTGACATCTATTATAATGTGGTATAGACTCCATAGAACTCACAGCATAGCGAGACCGGAGATTCAAGCACTGTGGTGAATATGCTTTATTCACATAGACTTTAGTCAGAGCAGATGCCATACTCAATTCAACAAATGAAAATGAGGCTTTAGGATAAAAGTACAGCCTGTTCAATATGACGTACAGTTCACTGAAAACATCCTTCCACAAATTTCCAGTGGTCATAAACTCTGGAAAATAGGTTGTGAGAATTAAACAGGATCTAAGACCTTAAGGCAGTATTACATAATGAACAGACCATACATCAGTCCATCACAACCTTATTTTCATTTATAAATTGATATGACATCTACTTGAGCATAAAGTATTTATACATATAGTTTGATCCAAATTGGAAGATGACAACTTCCAAGAAACTAAAATAAGTATAATATGTTTATGTCAATAATATTTACTACTACCCATTTTACTATTACAATGGACAACAGCAATAGTGTGTAGATGTGGTAGTGAAAAAGAGAATGTAACGTGGCTAAATTCAAATATTTTTCCAATTACAAGCCCATTACTCATCCACAGTTCCTCTACAAACAGCCGTTACAGGGAGAAGAAGAAAAGCTGGTATTTTATGTCAGAGATGCACAGAAAGAGGATGAGCGCAGGTTTTCTTTCCTGTTGCATGTGGTTCTCTCTTCCCCTTTGGGCTATTGGCACTTCCTCCAGTTTAGGAGCACATGGGCGGCAGCAGAGAAAAACTTCTGCTGACTGAAGTAACCACAAAACGACATCTGTGCAGCAAACTGCAATAACCTACTGTATAGGCATGTCAATTTATAACATGCTTTAGTAATGGTATCAGATACTTTTGCTTTTATGGTAATACCATGGTACTTTTTAGCCAGGGTAGTACATACATGAAACTACAATCATTTCTGCAATAACGGAGCTATTTTCTGTTCAAACTAGATAACAGATGCTCAATGACTCATGTGGCTCATAATCATGTTTTTCTTGGCAGTTATTCTAGGTTACTCAATGCACTGATCACAATAGGAAAAATACAGGAAGCACTGGAATGAGTCCAATTTGCACATGTGCGAACGCAAAGAATGAATAATAGAGTCGGTCTACAGAAATCTTAAACTGAAGAGTCACTGACCTTCACAGGACGAACTTCTGATTCCTGATCATACAGAGATAAGAAAGGCATTTAATGCAGCATGTGTCCTGAAGACCTGGGTTATGCTATTGTTCTCAGGTGGTGGTTTGACAGAGATGAGACTTCAATTCTGTATAATAATAATAATGCTTCACTTAAGAACAAGTGACGTGAAAAGACATGATTATTGTGAGGTGAATCACAGATGAGAGCCACTGAAGCTAAAGACACATTACAATCTAGAAATATTTCAGAATAATAGTTGACATTGACAATGGACCATATTTTGAAATTTTCACACAGATTAGTTTTAAAAATATACAGTTTAAATAAATAATATAAAATACAAATGACTAGTTTATATTTCACACCAAAATCATAAATAAAAGTCCAAAATATAAGTTTGTTTTTACATAATAATTATACACAGTACACACACATATGTTATGTATATATAAATACACACACATGCATGTATATATTTAAGAAAAATGTTATATTTTTATTTAAAATAAAAAAAAAAAAAAAAAAAAATATATATATATATATATACACACACACACACTCACCTAAAGGATTATTAGGAACACCATACTAATACTGTGTTTGACCCCCTTTCGCCTTCAGAACTGCCTTAATTCTACGTGGCATTGATTCAACAAGGTGCTGAAAGCATTCTTTAGAAATGTTGGCCCATATTGATAGGATAGCATCTTGCAGTTGATGGAGATTTGTGGGATGCACATCCAGGGCACGAAGCTCCCGTTCCACCACATCCCAAAGATGCTCTATTGGGTTGAGATCTGGTGACTGTGGGGGCCATTTTAGTACAGTGAACTGTGTCACATTGTCCTGTTCAAGAAACCAATTTGAAATGATTTGAGCTTTGTGACATGGTGCATTATCCTGCTGGAAGTAGCCATCAGAGGATGGGTACATGGTGGTCATAAAGGGATGGACATGGTCAGAAACAATGCTCAGGTAGGCTGTGGCATTTAAACGATGCCCAATTGGCACTAAGGGGCCTAAAGTGTGCCAAGAAAACATCCCCCATACCATTACACCACCACCACCAGCCTGCACAGTGGTAACAAGGCATGATGGATCCATGTTCTCATTCTGTTTACGCCAAATTCTGACTCTACCATCTGAATGTCTTAACAGAAATCGAGACTCATCAGACCAGGCAACATTTTTCCAGTCTTCAACTGTCCAATTTTGGTGAGCTCGTGCAAATTGTAGCCTCTTTTTCCTATTTGTAGTGGAGATGAGTGGTACCCGGTGGGGTCTTCTGCTGTTGTAGCCCATCCGCCTCAAGGTTGTGCGTGTTGTGGCTTCACAAATGCTTTGCTGCATACCTCGGTTGTAACGAGTGGTTATTTCAGTCAAAGTTGCTCTTCTATCAGCTTGAATCAGTCGGCCCATTCTCCTCTGACCTCTAGCATCAACAAGGCATTTTCACCCACAGGACTGCCGCATACTGGATGTTTTTCCCTTTTCACACCATTCTTTCTAAACTCTAGAAATGGTTGTGCTTGAAAATCCCAGTAACTGAGCAGATTGTGAAATACTCAGACCGGCCCGTCTGGCACCAACAACCATGCCATGCTCAAAATTGCTTAAATCACCTTTCTTTCCCATTCTGGCATTCAGTTTGGAGTTCAGGAGATTGTCTTGACCAGGACCACACCCCTAAATGCATTGAAGCAACTGCCATGTGATTGGTTGATTAGATAATTGCATTAATGAGAAATTGAACAGGTGTTCCTAATAATCCTTTAGGTGAGTGTGTATATATATATATATATATATATATATATATATATATATATTTCTTAAATATATACATGCGTGTGTATTTATATATACATAACTATATACAGTACAGTATATTATGTAAACAAACTTTTATTTTGGATGCGATACATACATACATTACATACATAACTGTATTGAAGTACTGAATTGATAATTGATATAATACACACATTATGTGTATATAATATATATATATATATATAATTACACATATATACACGCGCACACACCCCGATTAGGCATAACATTATGACTGTGCATAACAGGTGAAGTGAATAACACTGATTATCTCTTCATCACGGCACCTGTTAGTGGCAGCAAGTGAACATTTTGTCCTCAAAGTTGATGTGTTAGAAACAGGAAAAATGGGCAAGTGTAAGAATTTGAGCAAGTTTGACAAGGGCCAAACTGTTATGGCTAGACGACTGGGTCAGAGCATCTCCAAAACTGCAGCTCTTGTGGGGTGTTCCCGGTCTGCAGTGGTCAGTATCTATCAAAAGTGGTCCAAGAAAGGAACAGTGGTGAACCGGCGACAGGGTCATGTGTGGCCGAGGCTCAGTGATACACGTGAGGAGCGAAGGCTGGCCCGTAGGTTCCGATCAAACAGACGATCAGGGTGCCCATGCTGACCCCTGTCCACCGCCGAAAGCACCAACAGTGGAGCAATGGAAGAAAGTGGCCTGGTCTGATGAATCACGTTTTCTTTAACACCACGTGGATGGCCGGGTGTGTGTCGCTTTCCTGGGGAACACATGGCACCAGGATGCACTATGGGAAGAAGGCAAGCCAGCGGAGGCAGTGTGACGCTTTGGGCAATGTTCTGCTGGGAAACCTTGGGTCCTGCCATCCATTTGGATGTTACTTTGACATGTACCACAAACCTAAGCATTGTTCATGGAAACGGTATTCAGCAGGATAATGCACCCTGCCACAAAGCAAAAATGGTTCAGGAATGGTTTGAGGAGCACAAGAACGAGTTTGATGTGTTGACTTGGCCTCCAAATTCCCCAGATCTCAATCCAATCGAGCATCTGTGAGATGTGCTGAACAAACAAGTCCGATCCATGGAGGCCCCACCTCGAAACTTACTGGACTTAAAGGATCTGCTGCTAACATCTTGGTGCCAGATACCACAGCATACCTTCAGTAGTCTAGTGGAGTCCATACCTCGATGGGTCAGGGCTGTTTTGGCAGCAAAAGGGGGACCAACACAATATTAGGTATATAATATTGCATTCATATGATACTGCATTACATTAACATCTGATACCATTCAAACAACTTCTTTATTAAAAGTCACTGGACTACATAAAAACAAGTTAGCAAGACTGTCTGGCAAATATACAGCTACTACAGTCACATGATTAGTCCACAAGTAGAAGTCACATTTTATTACCTGGATGTTTTAGACGTCATGAATCTACATAAATATCTGATACCATTCACAGTACATCTTTGACATTCTTCTCGACTGCAAATTTTTTAGTTTCAAAAGACTACATAACAGATCTAGAAAAAAAAAAACAGATGAATGAAGACAGAGAGAGAGAGAAAAGGGTAGAGATGGAGCTTGAGCCATGAAACTCTCATGTGGGTACATAAACATTAAGGCCACGGAACGGAAAAGAGCATATTTGAGTGTAAACTGATGATCAAATTAAAGCTCTGTGGGCTCACTCTGCGGCCCGTTACTGCTTTAAAACACGGACTTCCACGTTTTACAGAGGGGGTTTTCTACTCAAGGTTTGGCTGCACACAGTGGTCTTTGGACAACGGCCCCTCGCTGGCACAGAAAGCCACTCGGCACAGACCAGGATGTTTCAATTACAGTCCACGTGAGCGAGGGAATTCAGTACCACTGCCAAAAATGACAGAACAGACGCAAAAGCGAAGCAAAGAACGCAGCAAACTGCACAACCGGTAGACATATTGCTCGAAAGCAATGAGGCAAAAGCTATTTTCATCTGCAATATCACAGAAAGCATTGAAACAAAAGGTTTCACTAACAAAGCTTTCCATAGAGACTTGACACTGGTGTTAGTATCTATTTACATACTGAGAATGCGCTTGCAGCAATTTGCATAATGTTTTTCTGTAGCCGCGTGCTCTGGGGAGCTGCATTGTAACATATTGGTGCTTAATGAACTCTGAAAAAATTGATTTTCCACAGAGTAAATTAAGAAATGCATTATAGCTGTTAAAGCAATCTTGGGGGAAATCTGAGACTTCCACGGCAAAAGTATGCTTAGAAAGTAATAAATTACACGTTACACTTATTTGCTTTAATTCATGCTAATTTCACCCAATTAATGTATCACAGATGCTTTGTGCGCTGTCACAAGAGATTTAATTATTTATCCAGGGATTTTGTTTTTCTTCTTGTATGTTTGGTGCATACGTGTGATAGCGTATACCTCATAGCACGGATATTCGTTGGCGTGTTTATGCTAATAAATGTCTGATGTATTTGCACTGCTGTCTTAATGACTGTGTGTGTTTACTTTATACCCTGATACTCTGTTATATTTATTCCAGCTAATGAGCGTGGCTGTGCTCCAAATCACACTGTACTTTTGAATATGTAGTAAGACAATGCACCAGCAGTAACACCACACAATAACACCCTCACCACATTCTGTTGAAATTCAAGCATTAAAATGTAGCTAATCCAAGTCATTTAACTTGTAGGTTTATAAGTCAACACTAAAGCAGCTTTCCCACTTTACTTCCATAATCTGTCATATTTCAGACAAAATAGGACATTTAAAAAGAAAAAAAAAAGATTAGATCTATCGGGAACTGTAGGCTTTTCTTCATTCATCTGAAAGAGTCAAAACAGAACAATTATGCTACAAATTCCTCTTTTATAGCACAAAGAGCTGTGGGTAAAATAAGAAAAAAAGAAAATGCACATACAGAAAAAAGTATGAATCTGGTTACCTTTGACATACTATGATTTTGAGATTGTTTTGCGTAATGGATAGTGTGAACTGGGTTGCATCATGCACTATAGAAAATGTCTCTGTGTGCTGAAAAAGAAATCGAGTAGGGAAACCCCTTCTGCAAATTACACAAAACAGCATGGCTGGCCTATGGATGGCTTCTGAATTTCACTGTGATTTTCAGAGTGCGAGACTAAAACAGAGGCCTGATTGTGTCTGTGTCCAGGCAACAGTGCACGTCCTGTGAACGACATGGACAGGAGATCTGCCTTCCTTCCTTTTCACTCTGGCACATGCCGATGAGTCATTGTTTACAGTCTTTTCAGATCTGCTGCCCTCAAAGCAACCTTCCTGACAGGACTTTTCCATTCACTCAGAATCTGTGCATGTCGAAGCCTGACACTGTGAAGCCGAACAAACCCTTTTTATGATTTAAGGTTAAACTCTTCTTCTTCTTCTTCTGGGGCATGTCACCATGAAATCAAAGCTAGCTGTCCATAAACACACACACATAATCTGCTTGTGACTTACTAAAAGTTAGGCATCTGTGGACAGTTTCAAACATTTGCACTCCATGAAACACAGTTACAGTTATTGACTATACAAGCCAGTTTTGATATCCTAAAGGCATTGATACACATCATTAAATGCCACAGATTCTGTTGGAAAAGTCTGGAAAACATTTATCTTGAATTAGAGCTTTGTTTACCAGCTATAGTGAACGAAAACCTCTAGCTACTTTATATGCACTATTTAGGAGTTTTAGCAGTGCATGCAAACCCAACCATTCTTGTATCTGAAATCGTCTACTGTATAGTAGGTACTACATTTGCTTTGAAACTTAATTTGCGACCGTTAAAAAATAATGTTCTGTATAGTATGAATGCATGTAGGAAGTACTACATCCGCCATGTAGTCATGATCATGTGATCTAAGGGGTCAGTTGCGTCGCTTCATTTCCATGCACAAATCCTCTCCCGTGGCTTCACGGGATAGTAAAGTGTCCATCAAATGCACACTTCAGAATCTTGCCGGAAGTAGTAGGTCATCCAGGTACTTTGCGCTTATTGTTTTATAAATATTATGTATTTGAACATACTACACGGCTCATATACTGTATATTCGGACGCTGTGCATGTGTTTGGTTTTTGATGTATTTTTATCTCTGACTTGAAAATTATTGAACTAAACTATTCTAGCAATGCATTTTTTTTATACATTTGGAACATGAGCATGTTTTTTTGCCAATTAAATAAAAATTGTTTCTTGAACACATGGGATGGAAATGCTGCTTTATTTGAAAATAGCTTTTGCTATAAATTACATTCATGGGAAAAAAAAATGTTCTTGCTAGCTAATGACAATTTTGTTTTCTTGAACACTGGATGGAAAAATGCTGCTTTATTAAAAAATTGTTTTTGTGATTTTTTTGCATATATTACATTCAGAAAAAGAAGACAAAGCTAACTCCTGATAGATATAAATCAAGCAAGTTCCTACTTTTTTGTCATGGCATATCCTTATTTCCTTCTGATTTATCACATTATGGAAGTAAAATGGGTTACTAAAGCAGTTTCATTAGGACAAACAAAGAAATTGGCCCACAATTGAAACAAGGTAGCGCTGTCAAAGAGTTTTTTAATTTGCAGACTAAATAGATAAAAAGACGCCCGTCCCAACATCCACCCTTCCCTAGCGACACCTTCAATTTCTGTGGCAGCTGTGACTGTCCCATTCTCCTCGTATTGACATTAAAAAGCTTATGTGCTGCTGGTTTTTCCAGTAAATTAGAGAAAACAAAATCTCCTGATTAGTCAATTAAGTGCTACATTAGTCTGGGACTTAATTAAAAGATAGGGCACCCTCTTAAAGGATATGCTACAATGTGTACAGAATGTTTAAACAGGAGATTGAACAAATGGAGCTAGTTAAAACTCGCTGTGAGTCACTTGACATCTTACATGACTGCAACTAGGGCTTCACAAATAGAATGTCAGGCTGCGGAGCTCCCCAGATCTATGCTATGCTAATCTGGGACAGGAGCGAGAAGAAGTGCCACGCGACACCACCTGGCACAACAGGATGTAAACACTCATGAAATCACAGGCTTAGTGGCCCGAAGAGCTGATGCAAGCACACACGGGTGCAGATGCACACGGATACACTCCCACATGGTCAGGCACATGGGTAAACCTGCTGGGATTGCAGTTTGAAAGATTGAGGGAACCTAAAGAGACAATATAGATTTTTTGTTAGAGAAGTGTTTATCTTAGAGAGTAATGAGATTAAATGGAAATCAAAATGGTGATTTTTTTGTACTCATGTCTCAGATGTTTCTCCTTGTGGCCTAATGGTTAGAGAGTCAGACTTGTAACCTGGAGATTGCAGGTTTGATTCTTAATATCGGCAGGAAACGACTGAGGTGCCCTTAAAAAAGGCACCTAACCCCCAATCACCCCGTGGGTGCCACTGTTCACCACTCACTGTTCTTAAAGGGTTAGTACACCCAAAACTGAAAATTCTATCATTAATTACTCACCCTCAGTTCCTTTCAAACCCTTAAGACCTTTATTCATCTTTAGAACACAAATTAAGATATTTATGAAATCAAAGCCATAGGCAGCAACTTTCAAGGTCCAAAAAAGGTAGTAAAGACAGATAGACAAAATAGTCCATGTGACTACAGTGGTTCAAACGTAAATGTTATGAAGCGTCGAGAATACTTTTTGTGCGAAAAAAAAAAAAAAGTTCTCTTCAACATCATTCTTCTATGCTGTTCACATAGTAGGCACAGCGCAGCGCTTCCAGGTTCTACGTCAGAACGCTGGCTCATTACTGGCCAATGCTGTTTACGCAAGCACCACAACATATGCGTGTGTGATGCTGACGCAGGAGCACCAATAATGAGCCGCCCTTCTGACGTAGAACACGGAAATGCTGCACTGAGTTTACTACGCGAACAGCAGCGTAGCGTAAAGTATGACGTAATAAACAATAACATGTCCCTCTGGGTAGATGTATAACCGCTCATTGACTTCCTCAGCAGTTAATAATAATAGTGATCAGGTATATCGCGTCATTTTCAGTAAATGGCAACAGTAAATTCACAGAAGATGGTCCAGTCATGGCGCTACCAAATTCATATCCGTAATTTAAAAGATGAGAAAAAGGCGGATATTTCCTTTTGAGGTGGAATAAATTATGCATCATTTCATTCCAAAGAGAGGTAATATTATACTGGCTTTGTCTGTCCTACTTCATAAATCCTGAGCTTTAAAACACTCACGTATGCACGCACACCAACACGATCCCTTTCACGCTAACACACACACACAAAAGACACAATTTTTGCCAGTGCCCTTAGAGATTTAGGAGCCGGTACACTAAAACATCACAGTTCACTGGCTGTGTTGCCGTCTCAGCGTCACATTCTATCCAGAACAATGCGACAGCTGACAGCTTGCACAGAGATTCATCCCGCTAAGCAGAATTATTTCTGCCACGTGCTAATTTATTAACAACCTGTGCATGCTCTAATGTAGTAAATTTGCATATACATTTTTAACCTGGAAGCAAGATCATGAATATTCCTCAGGCAGTGGAGTATTTCTCTTTGTTAGTCACTTTCAATTCTTGGAACAGGGGAAAGAGAAGCCACAATCGCTCCAATCTTGTGCAAGGCACGTATTCTTCCAGGGCAGTATTCCGGTCCTTCCTTAACCTTTTGCTCAGAACACAGCAGAATCTGACATTAAACCTTTTACATTGCAATTTACTGCATCCACATGCATTTGACCTGAAATAACATAATAATGCAAGAAATAGATCATATTCAGTAATGCAGAAGTACTGAGAGCACAGTGGAATGAAGATGGAGATTACTTAAGATGAATGAATGAACAAGTCTAGGAGGTCGGGTTGGCAAATTTACAAGAGAGACCACAGGATGTGCAGCAATTCTAAGGGGTGGTTACATGGCGTCGTGGCACAAGCGGTTATCCCTGCGAGAGAAGGCTGCAGGTGCACATTTCACACACCTGTGATGTTTCCCTGTATTCCCTTGCGTTACCCAGGGATGCAACGATCAGATCCAGGCATAAACACCACGCTGCTGTTGCAATGCAACAAATCGTACATGTCAGCCTGACAGGTTGCCTCTATATTGTGAATAAACAAGTATAATAGAGACATAAAAAGATGTAGCTATTGTCTGAGGAGCCTGACAAACAAATCAAGAGCATCTGTAATGGTGTAATTACACTAGCAAACAGATTTAATCTATTATCTAACCTTGTTCTGACTGATGATCTATAGCGCATCCGGGGGAAAAAAAAAAAAAGAGATGAATTCGTTTTGGTGCTTTGGTTGCTTGTCAATGATGTAAAAACTTAAGCTGATGAAAGAGTTGTTTTGTTGGTTTATAAGGATAGTATTGAAAAATATGTGTGTTTGCTGTTCTACTCTAAATGAAGCCTCTAATGTCATTCATACAAACTCGATGTGAAGACGCTTCTAATATTAGGGTGGATCTCATAAAAACATGTCCAGGCCCCAAGTTAGTTTATTTTTAGTTTATTTAATTTATATAGCACAATAAAACAACATTTGCTGACCATTATGCTGTAGAAAAACTGTAAAAACAATATAAAAAACACTAACAACTAAGGTTCACTCCTAAGGCAAATAATAATAATAATAATAATAATAATAATAATAATAATAATAATAATAATAGATAAAGTGTTTATTTTATAAATTATTTGTTTAATTTTTTTTTTTTAAATATAAATTTAAAATAACATTACTTATATACACTCACCTAAAGGATTATTAGGAACACCTGTTCAATTTCTCATTAATGCAATTATCTAATCAACCAATCACATGGCAGTTGCTTCATTGCATTTAGGGGTGTGGTCCTGGTCAAGACAATCTCCTGAACTCCAAACTGAATGTCAGAATGGGAAAGAAAGGTGATTTAAGCAATTTTGAGCGTGGCATGGTTGTTGGTGCCAGACGGGCCGGTCTGAGTATTTCACAATCTGCTCAGTTACTGGGATTTTCACGCACAACCATTTCTAGAGTTTACAAAGAATGGTGTGAAAAGGGAAAAACATCCAGTATGCGGCAGTCCTGTGGGCGAAAATGCCTTGTTGATGCTAGAGGTCAGAGGAGAATGGGCCGACTGATTCAAGCTGATAGAAGAGCAACTTTGACTGAAATAACCACTCGTTACAACCGAGGTATGCAGCAAAGCATTTGTGAAGCCACAACACGCACAACCTTGAGGCGGATGGGCTACAACAGCAGAAGACCCCACCGGGTACCACTCATCTCCACTACAAATAGGAAAAAGAGGCTACAATTTGCACAAGCTCACCAAAATTGGACAGTTGAAGACTGGAAAAATGTTGCCTGGTCTGATGAGTCTCGATTTCTGTTGAGACATTCAGATGGTAGAGTCAGAATTTGGCGTAAACAGAATGAGAACATGGATCCATCATGCCTTGTTACCACTGTGCAGGCTGGTGGTGGTGGTGTAATGGTGTGGGGGATGTTTTCTTGGCACACTTTAGGCCCCTTAGTGCCAATTGGGCATCGTTTAAATGCCACGGCCTGCCTGAGCATTGTTTCTGACCATGTCCATCCCTTTATGACCACCATGTACCCATCCTCTGATGGCTACTTCCAGCAGGATAATGCACCATGTCACAAAGCTCGAATCATTTCAAATTGGTTTCTTGAACATGACAATGAGTTCACTGTACTAAAATGGCCCCCACAGTCACCAGATCTCAACCCAATAGAGCATCTTTGGGATGTGGTGGAACGGGAGCTTCGTGCCCTGGATGTGCATCCCACAAATCTCCATCAACTGCAAGATGCTATCCTATCAATATGGGCCAACATTTCTAAAGAATGCTTTCAGCACCTTGTTGAATCAATGCCACGTAGAATTAAGGCAGTTCTATATATATATATATATATATATATATATATTACACACACACACACACACACTCACCTAAACGATTATTAGGAACACCTGTTCAATTTCTCATTAATGCAATTATCTAATCAACCAATCACATGGCAGTTGCTTCAATGCATTTAGGGGTGTGGTCCTGGTCAAGACAATCTCCTGAACTCCAAACTGAATGTCAGAATGGGAAAGAAAGGTGATTTAAGCAATTTTGAGCGTGGCATGGTTGTTGGTGCCAGACGGGCCGGTCTGAGTATTTCACAATCTGCTCAGTTACTGAGATTTTCACGCACAACCATTTCTAGAGTTTACAAAGAATGGTGTGAAAAGGGAAAAACATTCAGTATGCGGCAGTCCTGTGGGCGAAAATGCCTTGTTGATGCTAGAGGTCAGAGGAGAATGGGCCATATTATACACTCACCTAAAGGATTATTAGGAACACCATACTAATACTATGTTTGACCCCCTTTCGCCTTCAGAACTGCCTTAATTCTACGTGGCATTGATTCAACAAGGTGCTGAAAGCATTCTTTAGAAATGTTGGCCCATATTGATAGGATAGCATCTTGCAGTTGATGGAGATTTGTGGGATGCACATCCAGGGCACGAAGCTCCCGTTCCACCACATCCCAAAGATGCTCTATTGGGTTGAGATCTGGTGACTGTGGGGGCCATTTTAGTACAGTGAACTGTGTCACATTGTCATGTTCAAGAAACCAATTTGAAATGATTTGAGCTTTGTGACATGGTGCATTATCCTGCTGGAAGTAGCCATCAGAGGATGGGTACATGGTGGTCATAAAGGGATGGACATGGTCAGAAACAATGCTCAGGTAGGCCGTGGCATTTAAACGATGCCCAATTGGCACTAAGGGGCCTAAAGTGTGCCAAGAAAACATCCCCCACACCATTACACCACCACCACCAGCCTGCACAGTGGTAACAAGGCATGATGGATCCATGTTCTCATTCTGTTTACACCAAATTCTGACTCTACCATCTGAATGTCTCAACAGAAATCGAGACTCATCAGACCAGGCAACATTTTTCCAGTCTTCAACTGTCCAATTTTGGTGAGCTCGTGCAAATTGTAGCCTCTTTTTCCTATTTGTAGTGGAGATGAGTGGTACCCGGTGGGGTCTTCCGCTGTTGTAGCCCATCCTCCTCAAGGTTGTGCGTGTTGTGGCTTCACAAATGCTTTGCTGCATACCTCGGTTGTAACGAGTGGTTATTTCAGTCAAAGTTGCTCTTCTATCAGCTTGAATCAGTCGGCCCATTCTCCTCTGACCTCTAGCATCAACAAGACATTTTCGCCCACAGGACTGCCGCATACTGGATGTTTTTCCCTTTTCACACCATTCTTTGTAAACTCTAGAAATGGTTGTGCGTAAAAATCCCAGTAACTGAGCAGATTGTGAAATACTCAGACCGGCCCGTCTGGCACCAACAACCATGCCATGCTCAAAATTGCTTAAATCACCTTTTTTCCCATTCTGACATTCAGTTTGGAGTTCAGGAGATTGTCTTGACCAGGACCACACCCCTAAATGCATTGAAGCAACTGCCATGTGATTGGTTGATTAGATAATTGCATTAATGAGAAATTGAACAGGTGTTCCTAATAATCCTTTAGGTGAGATATATATATATATATATATGAGATTGTAACAACGTTTGTATGTTCCGGGAAGAAGGAGGCGGGAAACCGGCGAACTCTTAAAACTTTAATGAAATAAATAAACAAAATGAAAGTCGCCGCGGCAGCCCCTCACGGACGACTGCCGCGCACACACACAAAATAAAACGTAAACAAAAACACAACATAAGTCCAGGCCTGGTCCTCTCTCGTCTTGCACTGTCGTCGCTCCTCGTTTTATGCTCCCGTCACTCCTCCGTGAGACGAGACCGGTGTGGCGCACAGCTGGAGCTCATTATCGCTCGTCACCGGCCCGTTCTCACGGTCCCTCACCTCACCGCTCGCCACAGAGATATATATATGAGAATTCTAATAAAGGATTATTAAGAACACCATACTAATACTGTGTTTGACCCCCTTTCGCCTTCAGAACTGCCTTAATTCTACGTGGCATTGATTCAACAAGGTGCTGAAAGCATTCTTTGGAAATGTTGGCCCATATTGATAGGATAGCATCTTGCAGTTGATGGAGATTTGTGGGATGCACATCCAGGGCACGAAGCTCCCGTTCCACCACATCCCAAAGATGCTCTATTGGGTTGAGATCTGGTGACCTTTTGGGACCATTTTAGTACAGTGAACTCATTGTCATGTTCAAGAAACCAATTTGAAATGATTCGAGCTTTGTGACATGGTGCATTATCCTGCTGGAAGTAGCCATCAGAGGATGGGTACATGGTGGTCATAAAGGGATGGACATGGTCAGAAACAATGCTCAGGTAGGCCGTGGCATTTAAACGATGCCCAATTGGCACTAAGGGGCCTAAAGTGTGCCAAGAAAACATCCCCCACACCATTACACCCCCACCACCAGCCTGCACAGTGGTAACAAGGCATGATGGATCCATGTTCTCATTCCGTTTACGCCAAATTCTGACTCTACCATCTGAATGTCTCAACAGAAATCGAGACTCATCAGACCAGGCAACATTTTTCCAGTCTTCAACTGTCCAATTTTGGTGAGCTTGTGCAAATTGTAGCCTCTTTTTCCTATTTGTAGTGGAGATGAGTGGTACCCGGTGGGGTCTTCTGCTGTTGTAGCCCATCCGCCTCAAGGTTGTGCGTGTTGTGGCTTCACAAATGCTTTGCTGCATACCTCGGTTGTAATGAGTGGTTATTTCAGTCAAAGTTGCTCTTCTATCAGCTTGAATCAGTCGGCCCATTCTCCTCTGACCTCTGGCATCAACAAGGCATTTTCGCCCACAGGACTGCCGCATACTGGATGTTTTTCCCTTTTCACACCATTCTTTGTAAACTCTAGAAATGGTTGTGCGTGAAAATCCCAGTAACTGAGCAGATTGTGAAATACTCAGACCGGCCCGTCTGGCACCAACAACCATGCCACGCTCAAAATTGCTTAAATCACCTTTCTTTCCCATTCTGACATTCAGTTTGGAGTTCAGGAGATTGTCTTGACCAGGACCACACCCCTAAATGCATTGAAGCAACTGCCATGTGATTGTTTGATTAGATAATTGCATTAATGAGAAATTGAACAGGTGTTCCTAATAATCCTTTAGGTGAGATATATATATATACATACATACATACACACACACACACACACACGCTATTAATATTTAAGCAGTTTTTATATTTTCTGATTTTATTTTAACTTTAAAGTTAATTATTTTGTGTTTTTTTGTTTTTTCAGTTTTTTTTTATATGTCTATATAGGTTATTAATTTTAGTTGTAGTTATTTTAGTACATGTACACATTAGTACAAGTTAAACTGAATAAAAATTAGAAAAATGTTTTTTTATGGTTTGTTTTATTTTCCGTTAACCCTGATATAGGGTAATTATAGCAATGAGAACCTTGGAGAAAGCCATAATGAAAATAATTATCAGAATGTAAAAATTGTAACGCTTATTTTTTTTTTGTTTAAACAAAATAAACAATTTCTTTTCTCAGTTGATTTGGGGGTTAAATACAGGTTTTGTGAGATTCATACTTGCATACTCCATGTTAATGTTTTGATGTCAGTGCCAAGATAGCATCAGATCTTCACACTGAAAGGCTTCAGTAAATAAGCTATCCAGATTTGACATGCCACTGACTCTACCACAAGATATCAGACTGAAAAAACAAAGTGATTAAACTGTTTATCTTTCAAAAACCATGCCTGCCACAGCTGATTGACAAAACCATAAACAGCAACATGTGCTGCAAGCTCAGACACGTATTTAAAGGCCAGAAGAAAACTGATAGCATGTTTTTTTCTTAACATAATTACCGTCAAACCATGTAGATTGTGGCTGCTGCTGGATCACGATACACAAGCTCAAAGCATCACGGCAAACAAAACTGCCAATCACTGAGAATGACTATGGGCTATTGAGGCCTTTCATTTAAGTGATGTTAAGAGCAAACAATCAACTCCTCTGCTTTGGTTCCCACAACACATCCACATCAAAGAATGACAAGTAGCAAAGGTGACATCCAATTTATAGCTCAAGGACTGCAGACAAGCAAATAAACAGGCATTTCCGAACAATGCGTCCAACTCAATTAGCCTCTCCCATGGTTCAATGCATTTAGGGGGCGCAGAAAAAAAAAGTTGAAGGTGCTGAACTTTAATGCCTTACTAATAGGCTAGACAAGCCCAGTCATTTACATTCACAGCTAACCCACAGGCAAGCTCAAAGTCTTGATATGCAGTTGAAAAAGTCGCAAAAATGCATATGAAAAGTTAAGACATATGTTCAAAATTTGTCTCAATGTGTCTCTTTCATTTTAAATCCAAAGCCGGTGTTGTCAGCGTTCGACTTCAAAAGGCGAACCGTAGAAACTTTGAACCACTCCGTGCCACGTCTGTGGCTGTGGGCTTGTTTTCCTGATCTCACTAACTACCGCTTGCTGTTGTTACATTGCTGTTGCTTCGCCTGCAGGTAAAGAGAGATTAAACAGCATGCGGTGCCCTTGTAAAGCAGCAAAGGTTTTATGGAGGGGGTCTTTAAATATTTAAGGTGTGAGCACAATGAGGCAGAGCTGAAATACAAAATACAAACCTGCAAATCATTTACATTTCATTCGCAGTGTCTATTTTACATTTAATACAATTTTAGGAACAAAATTCCAAAAAGGAAGATAAATGCACAATGTGACAAGCTGTTTGCCGTGAGGTGATTTTCGTAGGTTAGAAAACAGATGCTTTTTTTCATCATCCTCAAAATCACACACAAAATAATTAGAATAAAACATCTCCTGCTACATAAAATAGCATTTTTTTCCCCCCATGTTGCCATTTTTTTGCCACTCCTCAACTGTATTTCAGTAAACAACAATTTTTAACAGCAAATTAAAGATTTAAATCATCAGCAAAATAAGAAAACAAAAATATTTAATGCAAAACATCCCCAGCCATTGTCACAGTCAATTAAGTGTGGCTAGGTAATGAGGCCATTTGCATTGTACAGCATCCCCCACGTTTGAAGGTTTTATTGGGGACAGGACCTGAGGAGATTAATTGAGAGTGACATTTCTTGAACTCTATTTTTCCACCCTCCGTGTCTTCCACATCTTGCCTTTGCTTACCTGACTGACAGATCTATCTTTCAAACTCAAATATCTGAAAGACTGTCCACTCAAACCCCCTCATTGACTCTGATATTTAAAAATGGATGGATGGTACATTATGCATATGGCTCTGGCAATGAACAGAAGTGCTTGACTTCAAGACAAGGGATAGATTTGGTCCACAAAATGCTTGTGAACGTTAAGAAAATGGAAACTGAAATGGAAAATATAGGAAGAATGATGCATTGCTGTGGATCTACAGTCCTTATGTCATTAATAGCACTTAAGCAGCCATAACGTTGTGTTAGCTGAGGGCCAGGTGCCGGTAATTATCCTCTTCAAAGGGGTCCTATTATGCTTTTGCACATTTTCAAATTTCTTTAGAGTGTAATGTTGCGGTTTGGGCATGAAAGTTATATAAATGCGCACTGTTTCTGAACTCGATTGTAGTCTTGGGAACACGCGTGTTACAACATTACACATTTAAATAATTCCCGCCCACGGCATACACGGAAAATATGGGATGAGACATGGTTTAAGTTAATACTGTGTTGAAACTCGCAGTTATGGTAAGGGGTGCGACATTACCGAAACGGTTGACCAATCACAACACATTGGTCCAGCCGACCAATCAGAGCAAAATGCGCTTTTCACAAGGAGGGGCTTCATAGAGACAGGAACTAGAGTGTTACTGACAGTCTGGGAAGAGAGGTGCTGCAACAATGTAAAATATGGGAAAAATTATGTTTTTTGAACATTTAAGCATTAATTGTATTCTAGTAGACACAAAAAAAATAATAATCGGTGCGTCCCAATTTGCATACTATCCTTCCTAAAAAGCATTAAAAAATGGAATTAGTATGTCCTAAATTGTAGTATGTTGAAAAGAGTATTCCAAAGATACCCGGATGGTCTACTATTTCTGGTTAGAATTCGAAGTGCAGATCGACGCACACTCTTAACGGCTGATATTGCCCACAACCCATTGCGAGTTGGACGAGGATTCGATTAGAACTACAAATAAAAAGTGTTAAAAAAACACTTTGTACGGATAAAAGTGGATAAAAAGTGTTAAAAAACTACAAACATGACTGATGTGCGAGTCCGACGGTTAAGTAGAGAGGTTTAGGTAAAGGGGCTTGAGTGATCAATTATCAGTATTTAACCCGACAAAAAGATATTTCCACATTCCACATTTCATCTGCAACAGCATTGTGAACTTTTGTAATGATACATTTGGCCATTAACTTTAAAATGCATCATTATATTTAAACTGCAAACACATGAGGAGAGTCTCTGCATTAAAGACCCACAAACGGCAGATCACAAGACTTCACCCCATGTATATGTATATGACATTCTTCTTTCAGACGAATACAATCAGAGTTATATGAAAAAAAAATGTCCAGGCTAATCCAAGCTTTATAATGGCAGTGAATGGCAGCCCAAAATTTTAAACCTAAAAAAAGTGTATCATCCATTATAAAAGTAATCCACACGAATCTGGGGGGTTAATAAAGGCCTTCTGAAGTGAATCAATAGGTTTGTGTAAGAAAAATATCCATATTTATAACTTTATAAAGTAAAATATCTAGCTTCCACCAGACCGCCTTCCGTATTCAAATTATGAAGGAAGCATAAATGACGTGACCTATGACGCTGGACCTAGCATAAGCGTTTTGAAGTGCGAGAGGCGTTACACTTTATTTGTAAGTTGAATATGTAAGGCGGTCTGGCAGAAGCTAGATATTTTTTTTACATAAACCCATCGATTCACTTCAGAAGGCCTTTATTAACCCCCCAGAGCTGTGTGGATTACTTTTATAATGGATGGATGCACTTTTTTGGGCTTCAAATTTTGGAAAATCCCATTCACTTCACTGCCAATATAATGCATGGATTAGCCAGGACATATTTTAATATAACTCCTATTGTATTTATCTGAAAGAAGAATGTCATATACAACTAGGATGGCTTAAGGGTGAGTAAATCATGGGGTAATTTTCATTTTTGGGTAAACTATCCCTTTATGGAAACATTATGCCAATTCGCCTATACTACAACCTAAAAGTATATACTCTTTTTGTGAAGAAAAGTAAAACAGGGTCATTTTTATTTTTTGGTGAACTTTCCCTTTAAGTTTATCATTCAATATCATAATACACACTTGCACAAATCAAAAAGCATATTTGTGTGTCCTCTTATGATGCAAGCACGGTGCAAGTACGACTGCGAATATGTGCTACAAAAGGTGACGGGTAACAGCAGATAGTCATTTTCCACTATCTAAGGTGGGGGTGGTGGTCACAGTTCTCTAATGACTTATTTAATATTGTAAGAGAAATGACCCAGGGTCCAAGGAGCGCTACATCTCTCCAGCCTGAAAACAGAAACAATGGAGGCACCTTAATTGTGACATTACAAGCAGTGGCACAGAGAGGAACAGAGGGGGTTTGATTAAAAGGAGAAGAGGTGGGTGACTTTGTGAAAAGGTCACTGCACACTTACCTGGACTTCTCAACTCCCCCTCTTTCTGAACAAGAAAAAAAAGTGAAAGAATATGGAGGAAGAAAAGAAAAAAAATCTCCCATGTGATTAGAGACAACTTCCAATATTGCCATTAGTGAAATAAGATGGTAATTTTCTGGCAGGCAGTATCTGGGCAGAAAATGACAGAAGGAAGTGAGGGGGGGGGGGCAGCAGGTTGTGGGTGGGAACAGAAGGCAGCACAGGTGGGGTGGTGTCGAGGTTAATTGAGAGGTTAACAGGGACAAAGGCTTGTCATAGGTCAGGAAAGACCACCATCCAGTGGGAAAGGCTCCGGTTCCTCCTGACTTATGCATGTTCCTGATGTAGCGTGCACAATCCCTATGTGAGAGTGTTTCGAGAATGAGTTTTACCAAAGGCAGATTTCAGTATCTAAACCAAGGTGGCTGATGGCTAATATAATAATAAAATGTCCAGTATACACACTACGGTTCAAAAATTTGTGGTCAGTAAGATTTTATTTAAGAAATTAAGAATCATTCAGCAAGGCCAAATTAAAATTATCTTACATTAAAAAAATCAATGCCGTTCTTTTGAACTTTCTATTCATTAAATAATCCTGAAAAAAATAGTTTTTCACAAAAACATTAAGCAGCACAACTGTTTTCAACATCGATAAGAAATAATGGAGTAATGGCTGCTGAACATTCAGCTGTGTCATCACAGGAATAAATTCTATTTTAAATTATATTTAAAACCAGAAAATCGTTTGAACTGTAATAATATTTCACAATATTACGCTTTACCTGTATTTTTGATCAAATAGAGACATAGAGAGACTTCTTTCAAAAACATTAAGAAAATCGTACCATCCCCAACAGAATTAACTGCAGCATAAATATGCAAACAAATTAAATGGTAGCAAATGGACTCAAAACAAAAATGTGCATTGCGAATAATGATGGTATATGAAATAACTGACAAAAGGGGAACACTTCTGATAATTGACAAGAGGGCATAAAGTCACGTCTTTTGGAAGCAATATCAGCCACCTTCCAAAACTCCTCAACCAATTTAATAGACTCCTCTAACCTTTAATTCAGTGTGACGTACCGTCCTGAATCTATCACAAACCTTTAAAATCTCTCCGGAGACATTACAATTTGATACGGCGACTATGATGCTAACAATATACATTATATCCATCTCTGAACCTTGCACAGGTGAGTCAATTACCACATGCCTGAATGCGCTGGGAAACAGCCCAGCTGCACTGATGCATGACATGCACCTGATAAACATTCAGACCACGGGCGGATTTCGGAGGGGGAAAAAAAGTGTAACCGATTTTCAGTGAATAAATCACACAATTCTACATCACAAAGCAGGTACAGATGTCTTAGTCTCCAGTTTAACATTTTATTTGTAGAAAATTGTAATGTTGATTGTCCATTAACAAAACAACGCTTGGTACATAATGCAGATATTTAAAAAGAGGAAACATAAAAACATCAAACTGTGCTGAATACAGTATGCTGGACAGATAAAAATGCTAAGCTCTATTCACATTCTTTAAAAAAAAAAATAAAAAAAAAGTTTCATACTTATGGAACCTGAATTTTAGCATGTGGAAAGCATGATTTTTACATCTTTGTCTGGTCGCCTGAAATTACAATTAGCTACAGATTTGCAATTAAATTTAAACAACTGTCACTAAAAGGTATTTTTATTTTTGTCTCAATCTTTTTTTTGTCTCTGAGAACTGAGATTTTACATCACTGCATTTATGTCAATGTATATATTTTGTACCAATGTATTTATGTGCATTTTCATAAATTTATTTGGAAATGAAAATCTCAAGAATATGACTTGAGTTTGTAGTTTGCTTACTATTAAAATGCATTTGAAAAGTCTTTACAGTAACAACAAACTATATGTTTTGCATATTTTCAGTGTTAAAGAGCCAGTCTTAGTCAGTTTGGTCTATAAGTAGGTCTCGTCAAAAGACACACAAGAACTATAGTCTGATTCTGGAGAGGTAAAGTCTGTAGAGGTAAAGTTGTTTGTCTTGAACCGGTTTCAGTTGAATGTTTCAGGTCAGTTCAGTCACACTGTGTTCTGAAGTGCAGTTTGGCAAGTATGTCGTAAGCAGTTTTGACGAGATGAGTCAGGCGAATAACAAACACACGACGTACCGAAGGCTTTACGCACTATGAACAAAAACCAACTGTGTTAATGTTATGATGCTAACATAAGCTTACGTAATGCTGACAAATGCCAGCTTTGTACAATTCACAAGAAGGTCTCAGGCAATGCAATCTGAACTGCGTGTATGATTTAACAGTCAAGAAAAATAACACTTCAGTTTTCACCTAAGTACTAAAGCAAAAAGGTGCTTTTATAGTGTATCTTTAGCAGAGGCTTAATAAAAGAAAAACAAAGTCAAGTTTACGCACAACTCGCAAGATGCATAGAGTGGATTTCGGCATCTGCATTCGACACTATTCCATGTATCCAGTTCTTTTGTGTGTATCTTTAAAGCAAGCTAACTGCTAATGTTGTTTCAAGAACTTAGGGACATTTAATTAAATGAGCTACAGTAGACACAGTTTAAATAAAGACTTACAAAATTGGCTATCATTTAAACAGCCTTCTCTGTTTTTCAGAAACAGTTCATAATAAGAATCCCACTTAACACCCACAAAGGCTTGACCTCTGACAGTGTGAAAGCGCTATGTTTCCACTCAAATTACAGTGATGTGCAGAGTGACCTCAAGTCATGTGACGTCTTCTGTTTTAATTTCAACATCTGCAAGATTTTAAAATTATAAAGTGTGAAATGTCTCTGAAAACAAGAAATATGTTAAAACCCTCTGCAAAGAGATGAAAACACAGTTAAAACAGTAAATACGACAAGCTTTGATACATAAAAGCATTGAATATAGAGCGCTGAATATCTATGCTTTTGTGCACTTTTAGTCTACTAGGATATGTGAAGTACATAATGTATTTTTGTCCTTTTGTATGACCTTTATAGTCATTTTGAGCTCAGGAACAGATTTTTCACAAGTGTGAAAAGAACACTCAGTAGCTGTCACGCTCACGCTCACGCTCACGCTCACGCTCACGCTCACGCTCACGCTCACGCTCACGCTCACGCTCACGCTCACGCTCACGCTCACGCTCACGCTCACGCTCACGCTCACGCTCACGCTCACGCTCACCATCTGTCCTGGCTATCGCCTGCATACATCTGGGCTTTTATGTTGGGAAACAGATTCCGCAGCACTCCATGCAGATCTCCAGGCAGTCCGAGGACTCACAGCACGCATCCATAATGCCACAGTCCATGTCACAGGGGCAGTTGCAGTCGTCTCCCAGGTCGTCTGCGCAGCAGCAGCAGCAACAGGCTTCTGATGTGCAGGTGCCGCACGAGGCCTGAGCCACCACCATATTGCACAGAGTGAGAAATTCACAAAACAGGCAGGCCAGGATGCAGTGGACACAGCAGTCTGCTCTCAGGTATTGCAGCAGGCAGAACAAAACAAAAAACATTGAATAAACATACAGAAAAAGGTCACTTTTCATGTGTGATAATTTTTGCTCGTCATTTCACTAGTGGCTCAAACATTATGCACTTCACCTTTAAAATCTAATTTAGGCTTAAACTAAATTTGGCTTAATATGAATTAATAAAAATAATAGAAACGAATGTTTAAATATTTCTATAGTCTAGATATATTAAAAAATTTTTCTTTTTTTAAATGCAATATTTTATTTGTTTGTTTTGATCATACTGGCTGACAAGAAAACACTACCACTACTGTGTGTGTGTGTGTGTGTGTGTGTGTGTGTGTGTGTGAGAGAGAGAGGGTAAGACGGCGGTTCAGCAGTGGTGAGAGCAAAAGAGGAATCAAAGAAATTCAAAAGGAACGAATTCCACTTTGGGGTTGATTAGTAGCTTCGTGAATAATGGGGTTATTATCATGCAAAAGCACAGGCTTGGTCATGTAAAGCTGATTAACAGCGTCCAACATTTTCGCCAGCAAATTGGCGCGTTAATGCTGTCGTTTCTCTTATCTCTGATTAACATTTAACCTTCCTCTCGCAGGGCCGCCACATACGATGCCAAATTACAGTTGTTTAAGATGACATGGATACACATTTTTATAGGAGCGCTGACAGGCCATCTGTTGGTAAATTTAACATTTTTTAAAAAGAATGCATGTATTTATTCATTAGAATAATCTCTATCTATCTATCTATCTATCTATCTATCTATCTATCTATCTTTCTTTCTTTCTTATCCATCCATCAATCTTCTGTTCAGCCATCAGTTGAGACATTTAATGCAAATAAATAAATAAAATCAATAAAAATGTATAATATTAGCATAACCAAACAAAAAGTATCCTGTTTGTGCATACAAAATCAACCAAAGTTGTGGTAGATAAATGACTGATCAAGAGTTGAATCCTCAAATCGCTCAATAGAGCATTTGCAATATAATACATCATTTACTTTATGGTATACAACCAGACTGCAGTGTGTGATTAGGTACAACTGCATTACATAAAAGACTGCAACTATAACAAACAAAGCACCAACGTAAAAAGAGAACATCTTTCACTCAAGCTAAGCTTCAATACTGCGCTCCAGCATAAACAGTGCCGTAGAGAATAACAGTGAACCCCTACCAGCCCGGACGTGCCGCTTGGACCTCTAATCAACTCTAGAACCCAAACTGTGGTGCATTGGAGAAATCACAGCGATATGATGTGTATCGTTATCGGTCTAAAATGTGAATTTGCATGGCTTTCATCAGTCCATGGTGAGCTGTCAGAGAGATTGCTGGGTTTGATTGGGGCTCTGGTGAGGTGGGGGGGGGGATGCCAGGACGAGGCCTGAAGACCACTGGATGTTCATGTTTGTTTGATCAAAGTGATTTTTTTTGTAGGCGGTGGAGCTGACCAGCGGTGGTGCTGTGCAGCCTGGACAGTGTTTGAACATGAAACAAGTTAGCATGCAGGCCCACCAAAGGCTTAAAACATCAGCTTTCTGAAAGGTCAAACAGGCATACTTTTAGATTTCGCCTGAACCAACTACATCAGCTACATCAACTGTTTGCTTAATTCATCTGCTTAAAGTACTCATATACAATACATGTTAATCAAAAACATATACTTCCTGCTTGATTAGCACTTTATTTAATAATGATTTGATTTGGGGCATCCTATTAAATAAGTATGAAAAATTACACGTGTCCACACCGATTCTGTCGCTCTACTTTTCTTTTCTCCTTTTTTTTTAAACTAACTATTTCTTTATAGAAACGGATTTAAAAGCAACAGTACATAATGAATTCCCTTGGATGTATAATTTATCAGCAGCGATTAGTGTGAATCTTAAGGAATGAGAGTCTGTGTAATGTACACAGGAGACAGGCTGCCTTATCTCAGCTGCAAAACCAGCATCGCCCCAATGAGAGGGTTCATGTTTAATGTCAGCCCGAGCGGAGGATGCCCAGATTCCGCGAGGCCAAAAACAGCCCCAGCGCTTTGGAGGAAATAGTTTGAGACATCTGGAAAACTCCAAAGGATAACATCAAAAAGAAAGGCAGCGTGACATAAAGCGCAGGAACGTTCAAATGAAGAAAGACTGACTGGTGCATGGGTTGTACATGGCGGCTTTAGAGACCAAATGAGAGGGGGATAAAATAAAAAATTAAAAAGTGGGCATCGAGCAGTTAATTTGCAGTCAATAAGGAAGTGAGCGCCGTAAACTTTCTGAAAGAGAACTCCAGATACGCTGGGGAAGCTGCAAAGATGGGAAAAACATGGCATTACGATGCACCGCTAATGACCGTGCTATGTTTCTGCGTACATCCCGCGGCCTTAATTGAATTTGTCAGAGGGATTTTAGACGACTGCGTACTTACAACACAACACAATCACAAACACGCCATCACTCAAGGTCCTAACCCACCCGCAATGGAACAAAAGATCTCTCAATTAGTAGATTTTCTGCTGGGGTTGCTGTTATCGCAGCCGGCGACGGCAGCCAAGAACACGAGGAATCGCAATCCCCTGAGCAGAGATCTTGTAAAGCTTTATTCTTTAGCTTCCCAGGCTGTTTAGAGGCTAATTTCACAGGCAAACAGATTATGGTAATCCGTGTAAACATTAAAACACAACAGCTTGCTGTTTTCCAGGGGGAAATTACTACTTGAGAGAGAACATATTGATTCAAAACACAGTTCTACAAATAAGACACGCACGCACACAAGCTGTAATGAGACAGACTTATTGAACTGTTCACTCACCCCCCCTCTCCAATTAAGATGTGAAAACTATGAAGCCTTTTAAGATACACATTTCTTAATTTCTTATCTGTTAAATCCACAGGGAGATGATAGTGTTTGTAACACGCACCTCGTAGTAGACTCCTACTCACAAATCATCTGAGTGATAAACAGTGTTGGAAAATGTTGACTGTTCACACACAGGATCAAGTGTCCCTAATAAGTGTATGTGCCTATATGGTAACCTTTGTGCAAATAAATCTTAAAAATAAAACTAACAAACCAACTAGGGTTGGGCCGATAGACTATGCCATCGACAATGGCTGACAAACATCACGATGTTGAGCCGGCAAATAATGAAGTTTTTCCCGATCACAATACAAATTACATTCAAAACAGTTCAGTTCAATGAACACAATTTAAACACTACAGATTTTATGGAATTATAGGCTACTTGAAGTTTTACACAAACTAAACCAAGGATATTCAAATGCCGTACTGCGGACCCAGGCATGTTTCCATCCGGACCACGAGACAGAACGGTGGCACCGTTTTCCTGTTTCTAGTTGAAGTGAGCAGAGCATCAAAACAGCGGTGCGGATCACACCACAAGCACTCGGGATCATATGTGGTAATGATATTTTAGCGTTACATCCTCTAGTAGTTTTATCTTTCAGCTCCATGATCGTTCTCTCTTTCTTCAGATGTGCGCCACATTAACCGAGCTTAACTTAATTGTCCATCGCGATGTTTCACTGTAGACATTATCTGATGCCAATTTGGTAGACAACGCCCAACCCTAAAACCACCCAAATAAATTAATAAATCCTGCATGCAAGGCTGTATTCAAATTATTTTTTATAAATGCATAAAAATGTGTCAAATTAATATAGTACAAGAAGGTCCCCTCTTACTAAAACCAACAATTGTAGCAACAGAAAACACCAATGATGTATTATGCATGGAGCATAAAATAAAGAAACAATATATGATAAATAAATGAATACAATTTTCAAAATAAATACATTTCAGACTAAAAACATCTATTTTTATTCTAAATTCATTTAAAACTGAAACACATCAGCACGAAAGAAATCACTCGTCAAGCTATTTCATGATAATAAATTTGGGCCAAGTACAGTCAACTTGTGGAATCCCAAGAAGTTGAGAATGATAATTCCCAAATTATTGCTTCTAATTCAGCTAAATGCCAGGGCATGGTTAATGAAACGTACAAACTGCTTTACGGAAAATCTGAAGTTCTCAGTGGGTGCAAGACATTGCTTGATTTAAAAGGGTTATGGTATCAGAAAAGCGTGATTGAACATCACGCAGTAAAGAAAACGCAATACATGAGCCAGGAAAGTGGCGCTGGTACACAGAAGCAAGGCAGAGAGCTGGTCTTAATGAGAGGACACTGTGAGAGAGGCTAGCGACAGCCCCTGCTGAGGTGGGGTTGACACATGGCAGACCTCCCGCTCTCCACAGTCTTGTTAAAAGGTCACACCTTGGTGACCAATACTAATGCACCAGCGATCTCCTTCATTACTACTCTCTCCTTACCAACACACCTGACAATGTGCAAGCTGATTTTTTCAGATCGGCCTTCTGTTTTTCCATCCCATTTGCGAGACAAAACAACACCACAGAAATAAAGAGATCAATCTAGTTGGGAGTTATAAAAGATGAAATAAAAGCAATGCATTTACGGGAAACAGAACAGAAAAGTCAAAGATTAGTTGCGGTTAAGCGAGGGAGGGGAAGACCACAGATGAACAAGAACAGAGGAAATCTTCAAGCACATACGAGTTTGTGTGCGAGTGTATGTTTGCGTGTGTGATGTCATGTACCCTCTGGAGTAGAGCCGGGTTTATGGGAACCCGTCGAGCTGCTTTTGCTCTTTCTGCTGCTGTCGCTGTTGACCGACAGGCTAGAACGAAGCTTTCTCTGCACGCGGTGCGAGACGGGCGATGGGTGCTTCCTGGGCTCTGAGGTTTGGCTGGCGGAGGGCGGTTGTGTGACCCTGCAGGGTGTGCCATGGCCATTACTTAGCACTTTGTGTAGACCGTTCTGCTGCCTGGCAGCCTCTCCATCAATGGCATGCTGTAGAGATGTTGCTGGCTGGGGCAGAGGCTGAGGTTGAGCTACAGAGAGAGAGAGAGAAAAATATTTTTTTATAATCATCTGTCTGGACCAGAAAGACTTTACAGCTGTTCCCTGGATTGGTAACAAGGTGACTCGACCTTATTACCAACCTGAACAAACTATATAGCATTTATTTAAATATAAAATGCAAAACAGGAAAAGAAAACACTTTATGTCAAGATGTGAATGACAAATTTCCAAGTAAGAAACAAACCAGAAAATATTCACCAAATTGTAAATGCCAAGTTTACGCAAAAGTGACTCATATTGTCACATCATGCCCTGTTATAGATTGAAATAAAGATTCTGGCTCCAATTCCAGTTAATGATTCCGGTTTATTAATCATCCAATAATCAATATTTTGTAGTAATTTTAAGGAAGAAAAAATGGGGGGGGAAACATGCAACTACCCGTTTACATTTAAGCCGTGCTCAAACTACTCAGACACAGAGTTTTAGGCCGATTTGTCCCTGATTTACCCCTCCCGGCAATCTGAAAAAAAAAATCTTGTCCAGGACCTTGGTCGTTTACAATGTTTGGCCCTAAGGCGCTTACAAATCAAATCTTAAAACCTCTCAATCTGCTCACAGACACATCAGGGGCCGCTCCGCTAATATCAAACATGTTTCATATTTAAGACTTAAAATCAGGAAGATTATGACTATGATCATGTCTTTCACAATAGCCAATGAGAAACAGTACACAGTACTGCCTATATAACACGTCTTCTATGAAGAGCTGTGGAGAGATCGCCTCAGTTCAACATACCAGGTGAGTGTACAAAGCTGCTAGCGCCATAAGCTAACATGCTGACGGTGTTGCCAAACAACAGTAAACATTTTATCCCTTGAGGCGGTGCGTGATACAAACAGATTTCATAATCGGTTAAATCTCTTGTAGTCTGAGTCCAGCTTTAGTGCATCAAACCAAAGCGCTGTCTTTGTAGTCCGTTTCTTTTTTTTAAGGAACTGGTTTTGAATAAGAACCACTTCTCAATTCCCAACCCCAACACCCTGTGAACCATACTCTGAATAGTCTCCCTCAAACCTAGGCCCACGTGAGACAGAAACACAGTACTTGCAGTCTTCACAAACGTCACACACATGAGGAGGTGGTCATGGCCTGAACCAAGAGGATCTGTATGATGCAACAGTAGCGATGGCAAAGTGAGTAAGTGACACTAGTGTGCGTTCAGCTCTGCTGGGAGTTTTATTGTACTCTCCTTCAGGATACACACCTCATGTTTATTGGGCTTCTTTGAATTATTCATCATCTTCCTGCATTTCTGGAAAAAACATTTTTCTTTCTTTCTTTTATGCAATGATCTCTGCATTTTGTCTGGTGTGTTGTAAGGTAGAGACACCTGAATTTCTCAAGAAAATCTCAGGGAAACTATTTTTATCTTAATTACTTTATTATTTTGGTGGGAGGTCAACACTGACTGTGTTAATTATTGTTAGCGAGAAGAAATCCAGCCCACCTCTTTATAACAACATATCACCTTGGGAGGATGGTGACGGGAACATGAAATTACAATTAAAAACAGGACATGGAAGCCTCATCAGCCAGCTGTCCATCTGCATGTACACTAAAGCTCGTAAACAGGGGCACTCCAATTGCCAAACACATGTAGGGAGTCAACAGGATACTCTATTGGCTATCAAGAGGCTTCATTTGTTTAATTATGATGATTCAATTACTTTGAGCAAATTTTACAATTCGTATATCCCATAAATTGTGGGGTAGTTGTCATCAAAGCTCAGAGGATTGGTGGTCAGTGTTGCTATTGTTAAGTAAAACTATTTAAAAAAAATATTTGTTCATTTAAAAGGAAGCTTAAAATAAAGTGAAATATAAATATTAGATTAAAAACTTAAAAATGAATTTAGTTATGTTCCAAGGCAACATTTCTAGTTTTCGTATAGATTTCAGTACTAAAATAACTTATAAATAAAATAAATTAAATAGTTAAATTAAATGCATAACTGATATAAAAATAAATATAAGCTAAACAGAAATATGAAAAAATGTAATGACAAAAGTACATGAAATTACAAAAAAAAAACTAAAATGAAAAATAAAAACTGAAAGCATAAAATGCTAAAATGTTGCAATAATCTGAGTGACACTAGAGGAAGTTCAAAATGAATAGCTTTTGCAGCTCAGTTTAAATAATGTTCTGATGTTACTTCAATAGTCCATGAATTTACTGTAAGATGCTTTAGATAAATGATTACTGAAAAAAAAAAAAAAGATTCACCTTTTTGAAAAAAAAAAAAAAAAAAAAAAATTCACATCCACAGCCTTCAAGGTCACAAAATCCTCAATACAAAAGCTTTCCATTGTCACTGCCTCCTTGGTAACTACCTTACATCCAAGGAAAGCTGAGCTTTTAAAAAGAAACAGCAGTTATAAGGAAGCAATAATTTATTAACTGATGTTTATACATCAGGATAGTCCACCCGGATCAGCCTGGTGTTAAGTGTCTTGCTCTAGGGCACAACGGTGATAGTTTATGGATCCCCCCTTGCAGTGTTTTGAACCTGATCTTTAACCACTACACTACATTAGCTTCTGCTTCGCCAGACAGCCTCACAAGTGGTCCAGTCAAGGAACACACTGCACATGCATCTTGCAATACATTGCTAGAACAACAGAACAGAGAATGTTGCGGGCATCTGGTGAACACTGATAGGATCGCAGAGGCCCAACAACAGTCCAAAGGCCAAAGCAACCCAAAAGAAAAGTTACCCCTCGATAAAATATAAATGTTGCCTTCAACCCAAGGCATGATAGGTGATAAAAATTGAATAGCTGCACTAAGCGTAAAAACAAGCGGTCGTCTCGCAAACGGTGATTGTACACAAGCTGACAGGTTGCATTAAAACACCATGTTATGGTGAGGAACAGAAGGAGGGGAGGGGGAGAAAACTGTCCAAATTGGTCTTCTAACCGCTCTGCTTCCAACATATCAACAACTGTTGAGAGTGTACATTTGTAGTTGAATAATACATGGTATTCCTCTACACACGCTGTCAAACACATCACAGGCAAACAGGGGGTGAGTGCTTCTTGACTGTCTAAGCAGCATCCCAATTTGGTCCCCTGGATCTGACAGCCTCAAATATCCTGGGAGCATTTTTAAAAGGCCAGTGTTTGATAGATTCATGAAGAACACACAAATATAATTGCCATTTGTCACCGCACGTTCGCCGCACACCCCACGCGGGGACGGCGGCCCGGGACGCCCAGGAGAGACGGCGTGCCACCGTGGCGTCGCTCTCTATGTAAAACTGTGGATAAACACCCCTTTGCCTCGGTGTCACAGAAAATAGCTCTGCTGGAAGAATTCAAAATTGTACCCCAAAGACATGGAAGCAGAGCATGGCGGACCTCCCAAGAACGAATATGTATGAACGTCAATGGCATGGAGCGGCATAAACAAGACGGCGAAAATTCGGTCAAGCAGGAGAGATGTCGGAAAGGAGGTGAGAAGGGGCAGGATGTTCTCTCATTTGCGCTGCTCTCTATGGAGACTGAAAGGTAAAGAGAGAGAAAGAGAGAGAGAGAGAGACAGAGAGAGACAGAAAAAAAGGAAAAGTAGGTCCCTGTATTTTTGCGGCTCGAGGCCTTTTAATATTTCATCCTGAGAGTGGAGCTGTTTGCTGTGCCCCATTAGGACGCCCATCAAACGGAACATACATTAATTCACTTGTCAACTCATGTCATCCAGCTAAACAGCCCCCATCCATTTCTTATCATCATCTGCTAATGGCTAACAATCATTACCTATACAAAAGAGTTGGCCAGTGAAAATATGCAAAGTACTGTGATGGTGAAAAACTGCTGTCTGAAGTGAAAATGGTCAAGTTAGTGGAAATTTCTCTTTAAACGGCTTGATCTTTTATAGGGTTAAGTATAACTTATAACAAGATTAATATGTGATTCTCCAGGTTTACTTGACGTTGTAGTGTAAAAGTTACATAGATTTGGTTTTATTATAAATGATCAAATCTGTGGACAGCTAAAACTGAATCTTGTTATCTTTCAAAATGACAATTTTTAAAATGATAACAAATAATTGATCTTACGAAAGCTTTAAATATGAAATTAAACTGACAATATTATAAATATATTACATTTATATTTTAAAAGATTTAAGTAATATTATATTAAAAGATAAATTCTTCATAAACCAAAGCCAAAAAAAAAAACATTCTTTGAAAAATCCTTATAAAAAAGATGGAAAAATAATCCACACTAGGGTTGCTGCATTAGAATTTGTTTAGCTCTGTGTATATAATATGAATGCAACACAAATAACTGTTTAATGCTCCATGGGCCCGTCTCTCTGATTGAAATGCTAATTTGCAAATATGCACTGACCTGAGACTTCCCACCATCTCCCAAAACAGCCCGGGGTGGCATTTCTCCTAACAAACACCTATGGCAAGCTTACGTCTTTCAATCCAAAGCAATATACTCTTTCAGTTGAAATGATGTCCCCGTATTTATAGAAACAAAACCATGGGAATTTGGTTGGAGGGAAGGAAAGTAGAATGAATATTATTAAAAAAGGGCTGTGACAGAAAAAAAAAAAACCTTCAGCATTTTAAAAATCGTTTATGGCTTGACCTTCTGACTCTGTGGCAAGGTCTTACTTCCCAAGAAGAGAAGTAAAGAATTAAAATCTTCACTTAGGTGATCTATTGCCCAAGCTGGATCCATTTTGTACATAAGATGATTCTGAACCTACCAAACAAGGTGTAAAATGAAAGGTGCAAATTGAACAAAGGCGTCTGGTACACTCAGAACTTTCTTGATATCGTCTCATGCACAACAGCTATGTATATTTTTTTTAGTTGGGTTATTTAAACTTTTGTCCAATTGTGTCTTTAATACATTTATTTGAGACTACTGTGTGTCTTGATCACAGTAATTGCCCTGTTCTTTGAAGCCGCCCCAAATGTCACATGCCAGAACTATTTTAACTCCATTACAGCACCTCCTCCGGTTTGCTGGCACCCTACAATATCTAATTTCTGAGCGACACCGTAGCTCACATCTTATTTTATACTCATTTCTAGCAGAAGATGAATAGGTAGTCACTATTACTCAGCTTTTTTTATGCTACAGCACACTTTTAATTCTTTCTGACAATCATTTAAATTTGGCTGTTCGAATGAAACCTGCCGTAGAGATGTGACACCTGCGAAGGCGTTTAATATTCCAGGGCTACTCTCTTTCGCAGTCATTCACTGCCTGTCCTGCTCTCACTCCCCTATTCTTTCACTCCATCTCTGTAACAATGACAAGCCGAGCCAGGCGTCTGGGATTTACTAATTTCAAATTTAGTAATTTGCCTGCTGATTGAGTAGGAAAAAAATAACCCCTTCGGACCTTGATCTGCTTAATTACATTTTATAAGGCAGCCAGCAACTCAAAGACAAGGAGCGAGATTGTGAAGGCTTGAGCTTTTCATCTATTATACTCCCATTTCAAATCTGCATTTGCAGTATGTGGCATGCTAGATATCAAAATCATTAAAACCTTATGATAGTGTGAAGCCATCAGAAGTGGGGATATGCAAAACTACATATTTTTTAAATTGATCCTAATTGATTAAATAAGGATGGATGTTTTGCATTAAGCTGGTTTTGGATTACCCTGACTCTGATTAAAAACGTTTCACCATACACTTCAAATGGATTTTCCATTTTTGTGCTCAAACAACACAGAACCAGAATGCAAGGAGTATCAAGATGCAATTTTTAAAAGTTTGATCAACTAGTCAACCACTATGACCATCCTTAGATTATAGACTTTTATTGTTTAACTTTAGATTTATGATTTTAGCAGACACTTCTATCCAAAACAACTTGCATTGCAATCAAGGGGAAATCTTTTAATCTCTGAACCCATGACGTTGCCGTTGCTAGCGCAATGCTCTACTGATTGAGCTAAAGGAGCTTGTGGTTGTTGCTGCTGAAGTAGGCCAAAACCGCAGTTTTCATACTTTCACCTTGTTTTGAAACCTGAAACAACATTCACGCAATATCTGCACCTCCTTCCCTTCTATCCGTTTCCATCACGGTGGACTGGAAGAATCCCATAAACGCATAAGTTCTACACAAACGCGGTTATAAAACGCACATCTTGCACAGATTTAGCCGTTTTACACAGCTACCACATTTTCTCGAAAGATCAATTATGACGTGACTCAGACTGAGCCTGAGGGAGCTGCCAGACTTCATACGTCGAGTGCTCCACCCTCCCTCCTGACGACTGCAAACAAAAAACACCAGCAACACAGATGTGAGGAGACTGGGGGTGTATTTTCAGTTTCAGTTACATCGGTGACTCAATAATTCCACCAATCTCCCAAAAAAAACATTCACAGAAAAAAAAATTGCATAAGGATCAAGAGGCAGCAAGTATCTCTTGGAGGCCGTACAGAACGAGGGCTTACAGAAGGACTCCAGGGGCAACTAAAGCCAGCCAGGAGAGTTTATTAAAAAAAAATATATATCTATGGACAAGGTTCCTTTATTTGCTCCGTTTCAATCTCAGCATTAACTGCACTAATGTGACAGCTGTGGGTCACTGGACTCTGTCTTCGGGGTGCCAATCAAGACCTTAAGCCCAGGAATCAGGCTAAAGGACAGGGGTGCTCATCTGTTTCTGAGAGGCTTTTTAACGTGAGATGGCCATATCGATTTTTAGCCGTGGCAGGGAGCACTGTCTGAATGGAGTTAGTCGGTGGCTCCCCGGTCACCCCCCCCGTGATCAGAGGGCTGACGGAATAACCTAGCAGAGGTGCGGTGAACCTGCAAACATGCAGGGCAGGATGGGAGCACATCACGAGAGATCACTGTAATAGAAAAGGGGTTTAACCTTAATGTTAAAGCCAAAACCCTGTTAGAGGGCCAGTAATCCCTCCCGCTCAACTCTCATTTCAAGTGCTTTTCTGGCTGGAAAAGGCAGCGTTGTGTTCGGGTGGTGGCAGCGGGAGCGTTCACGCTCTCCAAGATGCATCGCTGTGCCATTAATCAAAGCGTGGGCCTCAAATCTACATCTTATTAACAGACAGACTCCACTTTCCAATCTATTATTCCTTGCATAGTTCAAAGCCCAGTGCCGTTTCCCATAATGCCCACCCTACGAAAGAAATAACACCGAGCTGATGGTCAATGAGAACAATCAGAAATGCTAATGGTGTGTTAAACCTATAGCTCACAGATGTGTAGATCACCTCTTATCTGAGGTAATTTAAATAAATGTTACACTCATAAATCTGCAGAGCTCCAAAAGAGCTTCAGCACTTTGCGAGGATGCTAATTGAAATGCTGGGAATTTTTACATATGAAATATGTCTACACCAAGACAATGAGGAAATAATTAGCACAGAGGTAGAAATCACAATGGCCATTTTAATCAACCCCTGCGCTAGCATTTCACCCTATTTATTCCAGTTTTGATTCCATGACCCACGGCTAAGTAATCACTTGAAAATTACTCCTCTGTTCTAATGGGCTCTTGCTTTGGAGGAACACGTGGTCTGAAAAATTAGCATCTTGAATCAATCAACTCTTTCCGCCCAAAATGATCGAAATAAAAAGCACTCTTCAAAAGTGAATACAGGTGGAATGCATGTGTACTCTCTAAGAAACAAGGATTTGATTTTGAGGATTAATATGAAAGCCAAATTATGAACGTCAACAATAAATACCTGATCCTAAACCTGATGTAAGGGAGTACAAAATTCCAGACATAACGCAGAGGCCGTTGTCATCATACAGAATGATATACAGCCTAAAAATTACTGACACTCAAGTGAATTATTCAGTGATTAAACACCTCTTGATCATTACATCATTACCCTGAAATTCTTACAGGCCAGAACAAGTTTTCCTGTCATTCAGCTGTGAGGCTCGCCACATCCCACACATGAGACTCTGTGAGAATCTGGATGTGTAATGCGTTTGTTCTTTGTGTCTCTACTGGACTGTCTTTCTGCAGCCTAATAGAAAAGTATGCAATTAAAAACGACACAGATAGCTCTGTTCAACCATAGTCCATTTTTATCTGCCCATGTAAGTCAATGGACAGTGCTGAATAAGTGTGATTCATCTTTAGACAGTGAGTTCTGCTAGCAAGTTAAAATGGAAATATGATAAAACAAGATAAACTGTTGTACACTCACCTAAAGGATTATTAGGAACACCTGTTCAATTTCTCATTAATGCAATTATCTAATCAACCAATCACATGGCAGTTGCTTCAATGCATTTAGGGGTGTGGTCCTGGTCAAGACAATCTCCTGAACTCCAAACTGAATGTCAGAATGGGAAAGAAAGGTGATTTAAGAAATTTTGAGCGTGGCATGGTTGTTGTTGCCAGACGGGCCGGTCTGAGTATTTCACAATCTGCTCAGTTACTGGGATTTTCACGCACAACCATTTCTAGAGTTTACAAAGAATCGTGTGAAAAGGGAAAAACATCCAGTATGCGGCAGTCCTGTGGGTGAAAATGCCTTGTTGATGCTAGAGGTCAGAGGAGAATGGGCCGACTGATTCAAGCTGATAGAAGAGCAACTTTGACTGAAATAACCACTCGTTACAACCGAGGTATGGAGCAAAGCATTTGTGAAGCCACAACACGCACAACCTTGAGGCGGATGGGCTACAACAGCAGAAGACCCCACCGGGTACCACTCATCTCCACTACAAATAGGAAAAAGAGGCTACAATTTGCACAAGTTGAAGACTGGAAAAATGTTGCCTGGTCTGATGAGTCTCGATTTCTGTTGAGACATTCAGATGGTAGAGTCAGAATTTGGCGTAAACAGAATGAGAACATGGATCCATCATGCCTTGTTACCACTGTGCAGGCTGGTGGTGGTGGTGTAATGGTGTGGGGGATGTTTTCTTGGCACACTTTAGGCCCCTTAGTGCCAATTGGGCATCGTTTAAATGCCACAGCCTACCTGAGCATTGTTTCTGACCATGTCCATCCCTTTATGACCACCATGTACCCATCCTCTGATGGCTACTTCCAGCAGGATAATGCACCATGTCACAAAGCTCGAATCATTTCAAATTGGTTTCTTGAACATGACAATGAGTTCACTGTACTAAAATGGCCCCCACAGTCACCAGATCTCAACCCAATAGAGCATCTTTGGGATGTGGTGGAACGGGAGCTTCGTGCCCTGGATGTGCATCCCACAAATCTCCATCAACTGCAAGATGCTATCCTATCAATATGGGCCAACATTTCTAAAGAATGCTTTCAGCACCTTGTTGAATCAATGCCACGTAGAATTAAGGCAGTTCTGAAGGCGAAAGGGGGTCAAACACAGTATTAGTATGGTGTTCCTAATAATCCTTTAGGTGAGTGTATTTTAATATCTGTGCTGGTAAAGCTGAGTTTTCAGCAGCCAGCCATTACTCCAGTCTTCAGTGTCACATGATCCTTCATAAATCATTCTAATATGCTGATTTTCTGCTCAAACATTTTATTATATTATTATCAATGTTGAAAACAGTTGTGCTGCTTAATGTTTTTGTGGAAACCTTTTTTCAAGATTCTTCGAAGAATAGAAAGCCCCAAAGGATAGCATTAATTTGAAATAGAAATGTAACATTATAAATGTTATTCATTTTGAAGGTTAACTGATAGGGATCTACTTTTTTTTGGTTTGCATGAATTCCAAGTTTATAAAATCTAAATCACTTTTCTAAAAGAAATATGCATTTAAATAGAACGTTTCCCTAGGTACACGCCCCCATGTATGATTGAAGCCATTTCATGTAATAAAAACTTATTTGAAAAATATTTCACGGTTAGAACATAATGCATACCATAGAGGATTAATGTCACTTTTGATCAATTGAATGTGTTCTAGCTGAATAAAGGTATTTAATAAAAAAATTGTTGTGGCAAACTTGCATCTTTTATGGAACAGGTTTCTTGCACAGTCCACCAGATTTCTACACAACGAGACTCTGGGGAAGTGGGTGTGTCAGGACTTTTTCCCCCTTCCAAAAACAAGTGGTGAGAATTTTCCGAACACATCCTTTGTTTCAAATCTTTGTTTCCCTAATTATTTCCAACCGACCCAGTAGTGATGAGTGAGATTTTCCATCCATTTGACATCATTTGCATAAAACAATGCCCTGACTTAGTTCAGCAACTGAGCTGATCCACCCTTGATCTCACATGCGGAGCAACAACCTCCAAGATGTTTTAAAGCTCAACATTTTTGGAGTACACAAACCCATATGAGCAGAACAAGAAAAGCCTCTATGATGCAACTCCATGCTTTACCAGGTAAGAGAGCTCCTATTTCAGTACATTCAAGTGCTCAGCCGTGATTTCCAGATCGAGGCCAAGCAAGGCCAAACCTCAATGGGATATCCTTGCTCACGAAGCTTTCAAGACTTTGGCAGGAGAACAACTGAAAGTAACAACTTCATTGTAATAGAAAGACGCTGGTTCAAATCCAGTATATTTTTCTTTTAAATCAACACTTCACTCAAACTAATGCTACAGCACCTATAGCATTATCTTACCAACGAATATAACAAAGCACTTACATATACACTCACCTAAAGGATTATTAGGAACACCTGTTCAATTTCTCATTAATGCAATTATCTAATCAACCAATCACATGGCAGTTGCTTCAATGCATTTAGGGGTGTGGTCCTGGTCAAGACAATCTCCTGAACTCCAAACTGAATGTCAGAATGGGAAAGAAAGGTGATTTAAGTCATTTTGAGCGTGGCATGGTTGTTGGTGCCAGACGGGCCGGTCTGAGTATTTCACAATCTGCTCAGTTACTGGGATTTTCACACACAACCATTTCTAGAGTTTACAAAGAATGGTGTGAAAAGGGAAAAACATCCAGTATGCGGCAGTCCTGTGGGCGAAAATACCTTGTTGATGCTAGAGGTCAGAGGAGAATGGGCCGACTGATTCAAGCTGATAGAAGAGCAACTTTGACTGAAATAACCACTCATTACAACCGAGGTATGCAGCAAAGCATTTGTGAAGCCACAACACGCACAACCTTGAGGCGGATGGGCTACAACAGCAGAAGACCCCACCGGGTACCACTTATCTCCACTACAAATAGGAAAAAGAGGCTACAATTTGAGCGAGCTCACCAAAATTGGACAGTTGAAGACTGGAAAAACGTTGCCTGGTCTGATGAGTCTCGATTTCTGTTGAGACATTCAGATGGTAGAGTCAGAATTTGGCGTAAACAGAATGAGAACGTGGATCCATCATGCCTTGTTACCACTGTGCAGGCTGGTGGTGGTGGTGAAATGGTGTGGGGGATGTTTTCTTGGCACACTTTAGGCCCCTTAGTGCCAACTGGGCATCGTTTAAATGCCACGGCCTACCTGAGCATTGTTTCTGACCATGTCCATCCCTTTATGACCACCATGTACCCATCCTCTGATGGCTAATTCCAGCAGGATAATGCACAATGTCACAAAGCTCGAATCATTTCAAATTGGTTTCTTGAACATGACAATGAGTTCACTGTACTAAAATGGCCCCCACACTCACCAGATCTCAACCCAATAGAGCATCTTTGGGATGTGGTGGAACGGGAGCTTCGTGCCCTGGATGTGCATCCCACAAATCTCCATCAACTGCAAGATGCTATCCTATCAATATGGGCCAACATTTCTAAATAATGCTTTCAGCACCTTGTTGAATCAATGCCACGTAGAATTAAGGCAGTTCTGAAGGCGAAAGGGGGTCAAACACAGTATTAGTATGGTGTTCCTAATAATCCTTTAGGTGAGTGTAGATTATGCATAATCTCAATCTCAAATCAAAGCTACTCCCAAAGGCAAAGAATATCAGCACAGCAGTAAATAATGAAATCAATTATGACAGTAAACGTTTTAATATCACATCAGTGTTTTCCAGATGTAAGCTTCAGTTTTCAGTAGCACAGAACTGTAGAAAATGCTGACAAAAGTTGATGTCAGTTGATATTCCAAATGAGATTTGATCACAAACTCTTTGAAGTTTATGGTAAAGTACAGACTGGTAACAAATGAAATCAGTTTCACATGTACATCACTGACTGATTAAAAAAAAGGTTCAAGACTAGATATTTCTGATTCGATAAAACCGTTAAGAGAACTGTTTCTTCTGAAGTCATCTGCTACACTGCATCGGTTATAGAAAGTGAAAGCTATGAATCATTCTCAGTCAAGCGGAGACGAAACTTGTGGGCAACATTTGCCAAAAATATGCATAAACAAGGGTTATTGGAGTCTAGCCAATGATGTCAAGCATGTTTGGAGTACATGACTCACAAATTTGTCAGCACTTACTTCTAACAAGACCATCATGGGTGTGGTTCTCCCCAATCATGTGACCCTGCTCGTATGAAGTGTGATCTCCTGGTATCGGAGTTTGGGATTTTTCCGTAGCATCTGAGGATTCATCAGTGCAGCTGTTGCATTTATCTGGACAAAAAAAAAAGAACACAAATATTTAAAATCTCTGAGTTTCATAGCTGCCAGGAAGCCAAGCATGCAAAAGGCAAATATTGACTTGCGAAACCTCGAGAATAGAAAGATGAGCTCTAATTTGCCAGATAAAACAGATTCCTTTGGTGAACAGTTGCAAATGCGTGTGGGTGGAATCAGGTAGGCCCGGGCCAGAACTCTGGATCTCATTTTCTCGATTCTGCTCCCGGGTGCACAATACCTGCCAAGGTTTTTACTGCTATAAAGAGCGCATTCATCTAAATTGGAAAATGGATGTGGGCAAAACCTGCCTGATAGGCATACAAAAAGATAGGCAACCTTTAAACGCTGCACTTAAACTTATTCAGCTCCAATTCCATAGAGTAAACTTCTCCGATTTGTTCTATTTGTGGCGGCCTTCGATGTGGCCGCACACGTACAAAGGCAGCAGGAAACCGCTCATTTATTTTGTATTGTCAAAGCAGTTCTGTTGCACAAACCTGTGCTTTTCCATCACTCAAGTGCATGCTGGGAAAAAAGCATGTGACTCAGCAAACAGAAGCTTGTTTTTCACTTTTGCCGAGCATAGTGTTTAGTTGTTTTTTTTTTCTTCCCCTTTCTACAGCCCTCGTTACAGCGCATTATGAGACAAGATCAATACAATACAGTAGCTCTAGATACAGAGATTGATATCACTTCATCTGGGCTTAAGGGCTGATGAATGGAAACCCTTTATTCCAGCCATGACTCCTCAAATGCACATACAGTACCAGCAGCCTTGTGATGCATCGCTGTATTTAGTGATTACAGTTTGAAATAAATTGCTCTATTCTCCAAGCATACACAGTCCCCGGGGAGGGAAATCCAGTATTAACAGAGAGATTTTGAAGGCCCTACAAAAATCCATTTGTCACCGGAGCCTGTGATTGCTTACTTTGTCCTACTTTGCCATTTTTTGACAGTGCTATAATGATGCTTGGTATAAATAGGATGGTTAACGGTTCAGTGCCTAAGAAAAAAAGAAGAAGAGGGGGGCCAAGCTTATTTTACATGTGATAATCTCACAAGCAACTAGAAAGTTAATTAAAAACTATAATTGGCAGTGGTTCCTGCTAATAGTTACCAAGGCGCTCCTTCAATCTTTATTGGAAAATAATGAAAACATTATCATGCCTACTGGCACAACATACATATGGGGAATCTGTTTGCTAGTTGCTATTTATGCAAGTCAGTTACTGGTGGGTACAGCAAGAGTGGGACACCAGGTAAAGTGGGACATATAGATTTTATGATTGAACTTTAAAAATCAGGAGATAAATCAAATAAGTCATTATTATTAATAATTGTCAATTAAACCATTCAGCAAATATTTTAATTAGCCTGAAATTATCACAGTGGGTGTGGTCAAGATTTAACATGTTAAAAAAGAATGAAAGAAAAGTGCTCTAAAGATTTTAAACGCAGCAAAATCTGTGTCATATAATGATCTGTCACATAGTGGAAAAACTGTTTTAAGTCAAATGCAGTGAATTGCAGTCAAGACACCTTTTTTTATATAGCGCTTTTTACAATGCTGATTGTTTCAAAGCAGCTTTACAGTGTTAAGAAGGAAAATAATGCAACAGAATTTGATTCGAGCCGCTCTGGAGAAAACAGCGATGTCATCCAGCTCATTTCAATTATCATATAGTGTCTATGCGGGCAGATCAGTAATATAGTTGAAAATTTAGTGAGCAAGCCAAAAGCCAATCGTGAAAATAATATGTTCAGACTTCATACTTGTTGTTTTCAAAGACCTAAAATTATTCCACTGAAGCTATATTAATAATTGCGAGACACTCACAAGCAATACTGTCATGACATCAATGGGGGAAAAAAATGTAAAGCTTCTATTATTGTTTTATTGTGCAAAAACTCCCATTTTTTTTCAGTCAATCCGACTACTAGACAATACAAACATACAAATCTCCATTTATGCTACAAAATAGGCATTAAAACATTAATTAATCCGTGCATCCATGATATACAGCTGAATCAGAATCTCACATACGGAAAATCAATCTCTTACCTGTTGATTTTGACAGAAGTTGGGTTGTCTCCTCTTGAAGCTGCTTTTTTGGCCCTTCAGGCCCCTCCGGAGGTAAAATAGTCTCCGAGGACATGAGCCAGATGTTTAGATACTAAACACACCCAGAAACAACAATGCCCCGCGCAATTAGCCCTCAAACCTGTAAGACAACAACAAACTGTTGAAATATCAATCGTTGATTCAATGCGTCAAAGTAAACAAACGCAACTCCAATATCTTTCCTATGGAGTGACGTCATCCGGATAAATGTTGTTAAACTTAGTGGAAAGTTTTGCTTAGGATTTTTTTCTTCACTAACGAAACGTAAAATGTCACAAACACACTCCTAAACATCTTATCAACTTGTTAAGTCAATATTATTTGTTTGCCAAACATGTAACATAGCATTTCAAACGTTTGTTGATTACCTTTCAAACATGTCAACTGCTAAACTCCTCTATTCCCATCCTTTCCTCAGAAAAAAACCGGCGTACCGTTTGAAAAAGTTTCCTTACTACCCAGCTTAGGATCAAAACTCCGTAAAAACGATCAGATTCCTCCCAAAAATAGTGGAAAAATCCCTGTCAAGCAGACGCTGGATAATGAGTTTGTGCGCGAGAGTCCCGCGCGCTCGAGCTGTTGCTCCTGGAGAAACTTTGAGCTGAAACATTTTCATCACATCCGGATTCCGATGATCACAACCAGCTGCATTCAGATGTTCCAGCCGAGACTGTGAACTGTTCGTGAAGTGAAACTGTTTGTAAATGAGTAGCCTATGTCTGTCTGTCTCTCAGACATGCAGGTATTGTTGTTTACCTAGCGATCTGAAGGAGGAGGTCAGATTGACTTCTGATGTTTCCAAAAATGTGCTTTTGAAAGCGTCAGTTGCTGATGTAGCCTAACTACAAATAACATGTTCAGACTTCTTGATTTCATGTACACGTTTAGTAGATGCTACCAGCCTCGATATTTGATGGGCTGATATTAAATAAATAACATAACTTATTTTTTTGTAACGTTTTCTATTGGGTGTAACTAACTGAGAAATTTCTGACTTTTTGCAGTTGTGAAAAGGATTCCTTATTTTTGACATATGGTAAATATTAACATTGTCTTTAATAAATCTGCATTTAATAAATATACTTTATATATATATATATATATATATATATATATATATATATATATATTTGAATTATGCATAGCATTGCGTTGTGTTTTAGGGTTGAGGGAAATGTCTGTAAAATTAATGGAAAATTTGGTAATTTGCCGCCAGTACATTATCTGATAACATAAACTCAAATATAACTGAACATCAAACATTAACTGGTCTTTCCATTTACTAAAAAACACATTAAACAGCACTTAATTTCAACATTTACTCACCTGATCCATCCCTATGCAAAGCATGCTGGGAACTAGAAATCCACTGCCCGGTTTCAGTCAATGCAACAGAAATGAATCATGTAGTCCCAACACAAATGGTTTATGTTACAGTTTTTCTCAATTGTTTACACACAAATACTGGTACTTGAGACACAGTGACCACAACATGTAACTCATGCACCAACCCCCTGAACCAATCCCTAAACTACAAGCACAGTTCTTGCTTTACATTCAAATTGCAGTTCTAAAACACACTTTTTTCAAAACACTGCACAATTCTCTGCATTTGGCACACTTTTCATGCAGAAAATCTTTTGTTTTCACAAGGAACACACTGCCATTCAAATATGCACACTGACTTCACATGGGCAAACACCTGTCACACAGTTTTACAATTAGCAAACAGAGCTTTAGCATAAAAGGGCAACAGGTGAGATCTTCTGTTTTGGAGCAGCATAGTTTATTTTTATTTTTTACTGTAACATTATATAGTAAATTCTTCTGTTGTTTTGTATGTAGACCACTGTATGTGCAACTTTGTGTTGGTTGGGATGTACACTGTGTACATTGTATATTTATATATAATATATATATATATATTTATATATATTAAATATATTTGTTACCGTGTATTTGTGTGTTCTGAGTATAAAAACAATATTCTCAAATATTTTACAACACACTTATGTACTGTCTGTAGTAAGTGTAACACTGAACCAAAAAAAAATCTAAGTCATTATGATGAATGGGGAAGAAGTGTTTTCCATTCATCATAGTGTTTTACATTGAGCACATCAGTGTTCAACTGGTTCTTATAAATGTCTATTCATATGATGGTTTGTGTGTGTCATTTGAGAAGAAATAACATTGTTTTGAATGTAAAGTTTCATTTTGCAGGAGAATTGAGGGGTTTTGACCATTGTGTGTGTGTTTTTGTATTTGTGTGTAGAGTTCTGAGAGTATGAGGCATGCTTTCAGAAAATGTGTTAACAATCGAGAAAAACCGCAACTTAACATTTTACAAATTTCATTTCATTTAACATAATTCAATTGAGTGTAAATGATAATTAAGTAAAAAACTAAAGATTTGTGTTGTTTCAACTTAATAAATAAATAAACTGAGCAAACAGCTAGACTCGTGTGTGTGTGTGTGTGTGTGTTTGTGTTCATGATTTTCTGTCCTGGTGGGGACTTCAACCTGAACTCAACCTGAACCTGACTCATGGGGACTCGTGTCACCGTGGGGACCTAAATTGAGAGACAAGCTAATACATTTTACAGAATGAGTTTTTTTGAAAATGTAAAAATGCCGAAAGTTGTGATGGGTAGGTTTAGGGGTAGGATTAGTGGAAGGGGATAGAATATACAGTTTGTACAGTATAAAAACCATTACATCTATGGAGAGTCCCCGCAAAGATAGCGAACCAGACGTGTGTGTGTGTGTGTGTGTGTGTGTGTGTGCGTGTGTGTGTGTGTGTGTGCGTATACAGCTCTGGAAAAAATAAGAGACCACTTAACATTGATTTCTCAATGTTAAGTGGTCTCTTAATTTTTTCCAGAGCTGTATATATTCTTAATTTTTGCAATGGTGATCCATAAATTCATTTACAAGCAAGGCACTTTCTATTGCGATTGCATCAATGCTTACTCAGTGTCTTTAAAACCTTTACATTCTCAGCTGTCTGAAATCTGCACGTATACATACACAAAGAGCCCTCAACTGATTCAGTCCATTCTCGTGGTGGCCTTGCTGGTGGATAAAGCCTATGAGCATGGAAGTGATTGATGTGAAATATGCCCTCCTCATTGACTGGGTGAACTCCATTTTCTGCTCCTAATACAGAAATCACTCCAGGTCTGTGGCATAATGATTTACGATGAATCTGTGTCAATGTTGAACTCACAAACCCCACCTAATCCATCTTGCAAAGACCCTCCTCGCTGCGGAGAAATGCTGCATTCTCCATTTATAAGTGTTGAATCTATTACCCCACTGATTGGTAATAACTTTTCGGCCTTTGCGCCCCTTAGACAGTAATTACTCGGATACTGATGCTCTTTGAGACCCGGCACCAAAGGTAAAACTCAGCATCAGCAGGGCTTAGTTGACCCACCTTGCTTTCAAAGTTATTACTTTAAAAGTTTAACTATTTTTAAGGAACAGTTGATTGTAAAATGAAAATTCTGTCATCATTTAAACCAAGAAAGTATTCCATTTGACTTATAAGCCATATAATCGTTTGAGAAACAAATCGTTATTTAATCTTTATTTCCTTACAATATTTTCCAAATCAAGTCATATGGACTATACTTTCATGAGCTGTTGTACGGAAAGGAGCAACTTACTGCCATGAGACACGAGTAAAAAATGGCAGAACTTTCTTTTTTGGTGAACAATTTCTTTAATGTGAAAGAAAGTATAATAAACACCCTAGTCTACACTCTTCAAAATAAAGGTTCTTTTTTTGGCCTCTATATGTTTCCATGAAGAAATCCCATAATTTACTCTCAAGATATCCTAGGTGTATATGACTTTCTTCTTTCAGCCAAACACAGTTATATTATAAAATATCCTGGCTCTTCCGAGCTTTATAATGGGAGTGAATGGTACCTTAGATTTTGAAGCCCAAAAAGTGCATTCATCCAGCATAAAAGTAATAGGCTCCAGGGTGTTAAAAAGGCCCACTGAAGCAAAGCGATGAATTTTTGTAAAAAAAATATCCACATTTATAACTTTACAAACTATAATCACTGGCTTCCGGTAACAGCTGTTATTTAACGAGTTTGTTTGCCCATATAATCTTAAGATATTAGGTTAAAGTTATTTGGCTTGCTGTCCACTGATGAGGGGCTTGATGAAGCAGCTTCAACTCGAGCTCTGATATACCCCCACAGTGACTAAATATAGGATATGATTATGTAGGGCAAGGTACCTAAGATGAAGGTGGAGTTTGGGGACATGGTGGGATGCTGGAACAGCTGAGACTGAGGAGAGGTAAGCAGCTGCTTATATACTCTGGCTGTTGGCTGTTGATTGGAAGATTAGATGGGCTCGCTCCTCCCTTAATTACGCTTAGGAACTTCACAAAGTTATAAATATGTATACACTCACCTAAAGGATTATTAGGAACACCATAATAATACTGTGTTTGACCCCCGTTTGCCTTCAGAACTGCCTTAATTCTACGTGGCATTGATTCAACAAGGTGCTGAAAGCATTCTTTAGAAATGTTGGCCCATATTGATAGGATAGCATCTTGCAGTTGATGGAGATTTGTGGGATGCACATCCAGGGCACGAAGCTCCCGTTCCACCACATCCCAAAGATGCTCTATTGGGTTGAGATCTGGTGACTGTGGGGGCCATTTTAGTACAGTGAACTCATTGTCATGTTCAAGAAACCAATTTGAAATGATTCGAGCTTTGTGACATGGTACATTATCCTGCTGGAAGTAGCCATCAGAGGATGGGTACATGGTGGTCATAAAGGGATGGACATGGTCAGAAACAATGCTCAGGCAGGCCGTGGCATTTAAACGATGCCCAATTGGCACTAAGGGGCCTAAAGTGTGCCAAGAAAACATCCCCCACACCATTACACCACCACCACCAGCCTGCACAGTGGTAACAAGGCATGTTGGATCCATGTTCTCATTCTGTTTATGCCAAATTCTGACTCTACCATCTGAATGTCTCAACAGAAATTGAGACTCATCAGACCAGGCAACATTTTTCCAGTCTTCAACTGTCCAATTTTGGTGAGCTCGTGCAAATTGTAGCCTCTTTTTCCTATTTGTAGTGGAGATGAGTGGTACCCGGTGTTCTGCTGTTGTAGCCCATCCGCCTCAAGGTTGTGCGTGTTGTGGCTTCACAAATGCTTTGCTGCATACCTCGGTTGTAATGAGTGGTTATTTCAGTCAAAGTTGCTCTTCTATCAGCTTGAATCAGTCGGCCCATTCTCCTCTGACCTCTAGCATCAACAAGGCATTTTCGCCCACAGGACTGCCGCATACTGGATGTTTTTCCCTTTTCACACCATTCTTTGTAAACTCTAGAAATGGTTGTGCGTGAAAATCCCAGTAACTGAGCAGATTGTGAAATACTCAGACCGGCCCGTCTGGCACCAACAACCATGCCACGCTCAAAATTGCTTAAATCACCTTTCTTTCCCGTTCTGACATTCAGTTTGGAGTTCAGGAGATTGTCTTGACCAGGACCACACCCCTAAATGCATTGAAGCAACTGCCATGTGATTGGTTGATTAGATAATTGCATTAATGAGAAATTGAACAGGTGTTCCTAATAATCCTTTAGGTGAGTGTATTTTTTTCAGACGGCCTTTATTAACCCTCTGGAGTCGGTTACTTTTATGGTAGATGGATGCACTTTTTTGGGCTTCAAAATCTAAGGTACCGTTAACTCCCATTATAAAGCTTGGAAGAGCCAGGATATTTTATAATATAACTCAGATTGTGTTTGGATGAAAGAAGAAAGTTACATACCTACACCTACGATGGCTTGAGGGTAATTATGGGTAAATTTTCATTTTGAGGTGAACTAACCCTTTAACATTCGTAGAAGATTTCCATTGCACAAAAGGTTCTTTATATTGGAAAAGGTTCTTTAGATTATTAAAATGTTATTTCACTGTGAAAACTCCCCTTTGGAACCTTTATTTTTAAAAGTGTCGTTTCCTAAAAGCCAAAATCAGACATTCCTATTTGAATATTTCATTGTGTTTTGTTTACACTGGTCAGCAGTTCTATGATTTTCTGTGTATTTCGTGGTGACGCCGCTGACAAACATTTATCTTGTGTTAAATCATGCGCTTCTGAGCCCGAACTGAAATCACAGAGAGTGCGTGAAGCCATCATGTCGTGTCACTGTTGTGTCAGCAAAGCATCTGTCAGAGTCACATTTCACAGGAAAGGAGACACGTCTCTATTGGCTTCATCTGTTTGTGTGGCAGGATGCCTGATTGCTGAAACACTGCCAAATCACCCTGGGTAATCCCGCTCGATGGAGTCCCACCGAACGCTGGGGTTCACAGTGCATGCATGCAAGAAAACAGCCTGTCACCGCAACAACATCACTGACAAAAAGCCACCTACCGTGATTTAGTAAATATTTGAGCTATCACAGCAGGCAAGGAACAATCGGCAAGGAAAAAACAAAGCAGTATTCCAAACTTGACCATTTTTTAGGAAGCTACACTGACCCAAGCCACTTAAAATTGTTCTTTGAGCGACTCTCACACTGCAAAGTAATTAGCATATGAATAGCGGCATAAGCAGAGATCCTACGAGTACGAGAAGTGATATGCATATAAACTCAGATATCCGCCTACTCAAGTAGCTGCAGTGTTTAGTGCGAGCTCAATGTAAGGTACCCACTTTGAAGTTGGCGATTTCCTCAACTTCTTGATTGGCTTTGCAGAGAAACTGTGCCACTCAATTATACCTGTTATTCATCAAGGAGAACAAATTGCTCCAAGCAGGCAGGCAGGCAGGCAGGGAGGGTTACCTGTAGCTAACAAAAAGGCGCAGGAGGCCCCTTGTGGAGCGCCACGACTCGGCTCTCTATGTTCTTACCATTTGGTTTTTGTTATGGAATTAAAATTTCACACCAAATGGGTAGAAGGAAATGTGGTGGAATAGGAAACCTGTAATTAGCACTAATGAGCTTATTCTTGGGGTCTGTGATTGGAATAAAAATGGGAGACTTACTGATTCTTTTCCCATCTCGACTTTAATGGCCAGCAAAAGAAAGGTGTCACTTTGAACCATGGCGCAGCCACAATGCACATCAGTAACTGATCAAATCTTCAAAGAAAGCTTGCAGAAGTCTCAGCTGAATGAAAAAAAAACGTAATAAGTCCCGCTTTGAAGCAAAAAGAAAGCCCCCCTACTTCTCAAGCGGACCGTGAAAACTGGACGAACCCTGTCGACCTGGATGATTAATGGCGTTTGGGTTATTTTTGACCATTTTTTTTTTTCAGATTCATACATTTTTTCGCTTACGCTCTGATCAACATGCTAACGGCACTTGTCGTCTGTTTTATCAGCAGGGAGATGTTGTTTCAGTCGTGCTAAGTCAGGGGACATTATCAGGGCAGTGCGAAGGTGGCACGGATAAATAAACTCATTAAAACAACAGGCCTCGTGATTAACGATGTGTAATTGCTTTGATAGAAATGAAAACAAACATCATTTATAGCACGGCTAGAAAGAGAGTCAGAGGCCGAGAACAGTGGGGCGGCTTGTATACGCTAACGCACATCTGGAAGGAACTGTTCAACCACTGAAATATGCAGGTATAATCAGTAGCAAATGTCCACACCGACATGTTTCAAGTTCATAAATATGTATCTCTCAAATAAAAGGAATGTTGTTTTCTCTGGGCCTGGGAGTTATTAGGTAACTAATAACATATTTGAAAGTAAAAGGCCATCGCAGTGTCTGCTGGGAAGCGCAGACAGGAGGCTGGACCGTGCAGTCGTGCAGCCGTACACGTGAACAGCTGTGAAATGGCTAGCAGGTTGTGATCAAAGTACTAAGCCATATGCAGCCAATCTGACCCAGTTGACATTTCACTAACAACCTAAAATATATGTCAAATTATCCAGTCTGTCGCAATACCGCAGATTTGCTTTTAAGGACGTGGGTGTTCATGTATATTGAAAGAGGGAGGTCTTGGAAAGGAACATGGAGTGGGAAGACTACTTTCTGAAAAGTCAACAAGAAATCAAAAACCATCCAATTAACTTTCTTAATACACATTCCAGATCTTACTGTACCATATTTACCAGTACACATTATCCCATTTAACATTTATACTTTAAGTAATTTATTTGAACAAGTTCATGCATTCTCTGGAAATCGAACCCATGACCTTCGACACTATGCTTCAAAATGTTAATCAAAAACTCTCTCAACATGCACACATGCAGCTTTATATTTCACAATGACTTCATAGTGATATTTTACACTAGATGGATGTGTTTGACCATTGTGTTTGCATCTCTCATCTTTTGCAGTGTCTTGCGCATGACACAGAATTCTAAAAACATGGCGCTCAAGTTAAAAGAACTTCAACTTTTAAAAGAAAACACCTACTGCCCCGTGATTGTGTTTTTAAATGCCAAAATGCATTCTGTGAATAGTCCCTATGACTAGAAAAATGCTGTAAGCAAATGTGAATGCTTGGCGAACACATCACACATCACACATTCTGTCACTTTGCACACATTTTGTGCAATATAATGTGCGTTATGCATTATTATGGTAGTAGCAAACCTTTTTTATTAATGCTCTATTAAACACCACAATGTGCATAACAAATGCAAAAATAAATGTGGAAGAAAAAACAGTACAGAAGTAAACATGTATATGTCATGGTGTGTTGAAGAAGAAGGCACGAAGATGATAAAGTAAAAAAAACTAATTTAATAATGATCCACAGGTAGACAGACAGGTAGTAACACACATAAAATGTAAAAAGAGAGCGGGCAAACACTGAGTGACGGTGAGCAACTAATATACACATGGTGATAACCTAGATGACGAACAGCTGTGATGATTAGTGTCCATGGGAACTGATGAGTGGCGGGAAAAATCAACCAAAGGAACACATGTGATGAATGAAAACAAACTAAAAGTCCATGAAAATGAAACTAACAAACACAACCTTCCCCTTCGGAGGCTTCGGAGGCGGAAGAAGGGATGGCGAAGGGATGGTGAAAGGAGATGGCGAAGGGATAGTCAGCGGCGGAGGGATGGTGACAGCAGGATGACAAGACCTCGGCGGCGATGATGGTGGACGGCACAGACCCAGAGCGCCACAGTGCCGACAGTCCACGTTGGAGTCGAGGGAGGAAGGAGCCAAGGTGCAGATGCTGACTACAACTGGGGGACAACCAATGGAGACAAGGCTGAAAGATCCACTGGTGCAGATGGAGAGCCGCTGGAGCTGAGTGACATCGCTGGCACTGGAGACCCAGGTGATGCCGCTGCGACGAGGATCTGAGGCGCAGCTAGAGAACCAGAGGGCTGAGGCAGAGCTGGTGTGACGGAGGACAGAGGTGAAGCCGAAGGGAAGGAGGAGCCCGCTGCAACTATTGGGGTTGAGGAACGGAGTGCAGCGGACGGCCTGCAAGTCTGTGGCGGAAGTGGAGTGACAACTGACCAAGGGGGTGCCGGTGGGACGAAGGAATCCAGTGAAGCCGCAAGGCAGAGTGTGTTTGGTGAAGCTGAAGGTGGGAGGAGCCTAGGCGAAGCCGGCAAGTCGAAGGGCCAAGATGGAGCAAAGTGATCAGAGGCTGGAGGTGGCGCTGCAGGATCCTCTCGCTCAGGCGCTGTTGGTGGTTGCTTGACATGAGACTTGACTTCACAGCAGGGCAGTACTAGAGATGGCAAAGGGATGCAAACCTCCAGCAGAGGTGGGGCTGGAGGACTGGCTGAGCTCTGTGGTGGCGGTGGCAGTTGGAGACTTGACGAGATCAATGACGGTAATTCCAATTCCCAAACAGGTCAACAAAACAGTTCATAGTGCTGTCTAGAAGCCACGATGAAGATTCAGAGAAAATTGACAAATCAAAGTCCAAACAGTTCATAGTGCTGTCTAGAAACAGCGATGAGGAACACAAAATGGGGTGGGATAGTGTGAGAGTTGATACCTTCACAGTGAAGGCAATCAGCCAGTCCTCAGTCTCTATACCCTCCTCAGCCACAGATGTTGCGGGCTCAAACTATTGGTCAGACTCACTGAGGGGCTCCTCTTCCGGGGCGAGGGTCAGCGCTGTCCTCTTATTCAAGTTGAAACTTGCAGCACAGAGATATGTGGTGTTTTGTCCTTGAATGAATCATGTTTTTGAACGAATTGACTAAGTGAAAAATTCAATGACTCTCCTCATAAAAATTCACTTGTTTCAGTGCTAAATGCATCAGCGATTGATTCAAATGACTTACTCAAGACAGTCACTTGTCGCAACCTACTTTTGTAACAATGCAACCTGCTATGAAATCAAGCTAGAAACATTTATTGTAACGGAGTTCTTATGGGAAGAAGAAACTTGGTTGTTATGGGAAGAAGGATGCGGGAACCGGCGAACATTTAAGAGACTTTAATAAACCAATAAACACAAAATGAAAGTAAAAGCGGCAGCCCCTCATGGACGACTGCCACGCACACACATAACAAAACGTAAATAAAACACAAGTTTTTTTTCTGGGCACATTTACATTTATGCATTTGGCAGCATGACTTGCAATGTATTGCAGGTATACATTTATTAATTTATACATTCGCTGAGAATCGAACCCATTCGCTGGGAATCGAACCCATGACCTTATCATTGCTAGCGCAATAGGGTGGTGCTGGGATGACATCAACACCCGGAAGAGTAATTTGCAACTGGTTCCCTTGAGATTTCCCTATGGGGATGTAAAATGTTTTTTTTTTAATTTATGAGTAAAAAAAAAAAGCCTGTGGTAAACATAACTAGACAATACTCTGACGTTTTGTTCTACAGCATAATTTACCTACACCCATACCGAAAACATACATTTTTAAGCAGCTATGTTTGTTTTTGTTTCTAAAAAGTCACTAGATAAGAAAGTTTGGGGTGTGTGTGCAGTTTATGTTGTATAACAAAATGTCAAGTTATGTTTACCACAGGATTAATTTTACTTATAAATTGAAAAACCCAATTAGAAAATCTCGAAGAAACCACTGGCAAATTAGTCTTCCGGGTTCCTACATACTGTTTGAACTATAGCAATGTAAATGCCTCATATGTGTTCTGATTCACCTTAATATCTCTGTACATTATTTCCATAATCTATAAGGAACTTGTGTATTGTATGATAATATCGTTGTTCAAATCTCAGTTGTTTATTGTGACTCACAGATATGGATTTAACATAAACATTAGTTGGTATCCTGGGTCGCGTACAGGCAAGGGGTGGGCGGCATTTATTCCAGGCATACGTGACGCCCCATATTCACACTGTCCTGTAAGTAAGCCACCTCACGCTGAGCATACATACCCTTGAGTCCTGTTAACCCACCCCTGGGTAGCTGCAGATCAGTCGGGACACACAGGCGCATGCACGCACACTCCATGCATTATTGAAATACGGAGAGAGAACACTAGCATTTCCACCCGCTCTGATTAATTTAATGCTCTCCCTAAATCCAAGATTAGGCTCTGGCATAGGTCGTAATTAAATAATGAAAATACGCAAGTGCAGGAATATTCAATTCTTTTTAAAGAAATCAGAGTTTTAATTTACCTCATGTGGTGGCGGCCTTGGTCACCTGCAGAGAGTGAATCCACACCGCATCACCAGATGCATGAAGCCGGGTTTGGCAAGGCTGTGCCTTTAAATTGAGCCCCTCGTTCCAATTTATGGAACAGGAGTCAAATATTTATCTAGTTGATGAGGCAAACACAGCGTGCCGCACTGACAATAATTAAAATCCGGCCCAGACAAAGGTGAACACCTGATCATTTTTTAATAGTTTGTATTCGTGTGGTCACAGGTCTGCCGCTGTTGATTTCAGTAGCTGCCTACTAGGAGTGTGAAGCAGTCAGAAGTGTATTTACAATACGGTAAACACAGCATGTTTGGCCCGACATTTGTCAGAGCGAATGTTTCTGTGTGGTTCACCGTTATTAAACTGTTTAAATCACGTCGTACAGGCTATTTTACAAACTCTAGTCAGCCACTTAAGAGCAGAGCTTTGGAGCGACTCTGAGTAAGAGGAGGACGGCTCTTTCATCTTATTGCTCTTTTAATTTCCTCTCGTCCTCTTCAGAATGTGAAGAACAGCTTTGACTTCAGAACGGCTGGACTGGTGCTGTATGTCTGCGCAGAAAAACCTGTAGGACGTTAGGCTAGATTTTTGTAGCTGTCTCACAAAATAGAAGAGGATAATGAGTAAGCTAATTTCTCTGTTTTGTTCACTCTGTTCCCTTAAAAGGAATGTCCTCAGATTTAATAAAAGATTTCCTTAGAATGATCTATCTATCTATCTATCTATCTATCTATACAGACAGACAGACCCATCCATCCATCTAGACAGACAGACCTATCAATCAATCAATCAATCAATCAAATCAATCCAAACCAAACCAAACCAAACCAAACCAAACCAATCATCCATCCATCTAATCTAGACAGACAGACAGACAGACAGACCTATCATTCCATCCATCCATCCATCCATCCAACAGACAGACTATCAATCAATCAATCAATCAATAAATCAAACTAATCTTGAAAGATTACAGACACACATGTCTGTTCTGTATGTATGGTACTTACCTAAGTCCTGCTGAGAGACCGAGAATCACAGTCTGACGCTTGCGTCTGCTACTCAAACACTCTGAGAACAAAAAGAGAAATCAATGAGACACCACATTGCTCTCTTCTCACTCATAACGTAGAAATCATATATGACAAAAATACAATTAAAAGCACCATATTTCTCTTTGAATTACAGCAATGAGAAAAAAAACTTAATAGGTTCTAAAAACAGAATCCTTTGATTTTTGTCTGAGTTATTCCTCAAACTGGATGTATAAGTGTGAGTGTTTTGTCTTCAAATAAACATTTGAAACATCAGGCTGTGTGTCTTAAATATATTTCCGAACTTTTTGTGGCGTACAGTTAAACATGTCCTTCTAAATGTCATATCTAAGCCAGGGACTAGCCGCATCATGGCATGGCACGAGAGATGCGTGTTAAAACGAGGATTCCACAAATCACAGATCAAAGTTGTCTAATTATGTAAATCATGAATTCTCCAAATGTCAGCATTAGGAAAGAGGATTAGGATTTGCCATGATAAATGATAAATTACCTATCAAGTAGACGAATCAACAAAAATGCAGCTAACATATTTGGTCTCCACAGTTGGAGTGAGGTGGGTAAGTTATCAAATAAACTGTGCAATTAATTTAATCACAGTTTAGTGGTGGAAAAGCAATACTATCAGTCAAATGAAAGATACCAAAGACCCTGACAAAACCTGTGAAATCTTAACCACAGAGTTCCCTGGAATAGATGTTCTACCTTCAAACAGAAACTACACATGACAGCACAGCTGTTGAGATGTTATCAGATTGTGCACGGTCATGATGACAACGGAATGTAAATTTGGCAAAGCATTCTCCACAGATGGCAACAGCAGCCAAGAATCTGACCCATTTTCCCAGTTTCTGTGAAAGACAGGCCACCCTGCTGCAGACATGGAGTGCTGGGCGCATGGGACCATGCAGCATGTTCATTGATTTCTTGTATTGATGTCCAGCCAACAACAGATAAAACACAATCAAATAATACAATCATTACCCATGACACTAAGCGTCTGTCAAATTTATGAAGGCATATGACACCACCCTTTTAGATTGTGTGTGTGTTATGATTTTATAGTCAACTCATTATGTTTATGGAATCTATTAAAAAGGAAACTGAGGTCATACTGTTTTGAAAGCTACTTCAGGGGCCAATATGTTTTAATAGGCATAAATAAATATAATTATAAAATGGTATACTGTCTGTATTTTGGCACAAACACATGTGGGTTTTGGATAAATTAATAAATAAGGTTACAGCATTAAACTTGAACAGGCAAATTAATACTACAACACTTAATTAATGAATCAAATACAGTGGACTTGAATCGGTGAATTGTTTTTATGATTCAGTTTATTTACACAAACACATACTGAATGAGGGAATTTGACTTTTCAATACTCCATATGAGAGAGTGGATATTACGACAAATCAGTTCACTCAAATTAATCGAATGTGAAATAAAAATAAATTAGACTTTTTGGACTGTTTAGGACGAGGCGAATTTACAATGAAACAAATGCAAAAGAGGGGATCATTTACCAGAAAGCAATTATCTAGAATTAATCAGACACAACATATACAAATTTTATATTTGGACCTGAGAAGGAATGTGACTCTCCAAACTGTTACAACATGGTTCTCTAAAATGAATCGAAATTTCCAACACTACATACACTATATTGCCAAAAGTATTGGCACACCCCTCCAAATTATTGAATTCAGGTGTTCCAATCACTCCCATGGCCACAGGTGTATAAAATCAAGCACCTATGCAGACGCTTCTACAAACATTAGTGAAAGAATGGGTTGCTCTCAGGAGCTCAGTGAATTCAAGCATGGTACCGTGATAGGTTGCCACCTGTGCAATAAGTCCATTCGTGAAATTTCCTCACTACTAAATATTCCACGGTCAACTGTCAGTGGTATTATAACAAAGTGAAAGCAATTGAGAACAACAGCAACTCAGCCACGAAGTGGTAGGCCACGCATGCTGAGGTGCACAGTGTGCAGAAGTCGCCAACTTTCTGCAGTCAGTAGCTACAGACCTCCAAACTTCATGTGGCCTTCAGATTAGCTCAAGAGAGCTTCATGGCATGGGTTTTCATGGTCGAGCAGCTGCATCCAAGCCTTACATCACCAAGTGCAATGCAAAGCGTTGGATGCAGTGGTGTAAAGCACGCCGCTACTGGACTCTAGAGCAGTGGAGACGTGTTCTCTGGAGTGACCAATCACGCTTCTCTGTCTGGCAATCCGATGGATGAGTCTGGGTTTGGCGGTTGCCAGGAGAACGGTACTTGCCTGACTGCATTGTGTTGAGTGTAAAGTTTGGTGGAGGGGGGATTATGGTGTGGGGTCGTTTTTCAGGGGTTGGGCTTGGCCCCTTAGTTCCAGTGAATGGAACTCTTAATGCTTCAGCATACCAAGACATTTTGGACAATTTCATGCTCTCAACTTTGTGGGAACAGTTTGGGGATTGCCCCTTCCTGTTCCAACATGACTGCGCACCAGTGCACAAAGTAAGGTCCATAAAGACATGGATGAGAGAGTTTGGTGTGGAGGAACTTGACTGGCCTGCACAGAGTCCTGACCTCAACCCGATAGAACACCTTTAGAGCGAAGACTGCAAGCCAGGCCTTCTCGACCAACATCAGTGTCTAACCTCACAAATGCGCTTCTAGAAGAATAGTCAAAAATTCCCATAAACGCACTCCTAAACCTTGTGGAAAGCCTTCCCAGAAGAGTTGAAGCTGTTATAGCTGCAAAGGGTGGGCCAACTCCAAATTAAACCCTACGGATTAAGAATGGGATGTTATTAAAGTTCATGTGCATGTTAAGGCAGACGTCCGAAAACTTTTGTCAATATAGTCTATGAGAGAGATCATTTAGGACAAACCGATTCCCTAAAATTAATCGAACACTACACATGAGAGAGTGGACCATTTAGAATGATCCGATTCACTACAATGAATCTGATTTTCTAGAGCTAAATATGAGTAAGGACCATTTAGGATGAATCAATTCACTAGAATGAATTGGACTTTAAATAAAGAAGGTGAGAGAGAACCATTTAGGTGAGTACATTTGATTATTCCTTTTTCTTAGATATTAAAGTCACCATGAATAGCAGCAAAATTGACAAATCTTGTTTTTCATGGAATATTACAGTATAAAAATGATAATAGAAAAATAGTCTTTAATTAAAATAACTTCCTCTCCCTTTTGAAGCGAAATGTCTTCTCTTCTCTGATGACGTGTTTACTGGCGCAAGGGCCCTATATTTTTTCTTGTTCAAGAAGCTGTTTCACTTTGATATATGTCACAATAGGGAAGAAAATAATATCGCAACTTCCATTTCATGCCGACTTTAAAAACACGATGATGCGTTTGGTCGTGCTAAACTGCTACTCGTAGCTTGTTGTTATGAATAAATGAACAAACAAATTAATAAAAAAATGTCCATGTACAAATGGTATTATTTAAAAAAAATACTTTCTGTAAATAAAACAATTATCTTGTTTAGTCAACATGATAAAACAAAATCAGTCTTGCAACCAGATTTATGTATATGATACAAAGTCCCACCCATCAGGCCATAAAGAAAGGATATATTCTCCAATAGCTCTACAGAAGTCTGTACTGTAGTGTTAATAATTGCATAGTAGCAAACTCAGGCCTATGTGTGATTGCACCTGGTCTGTCTGTTCTAAAATTCCTGAGATCCATTGTAGCGTCATGAATAAAAAATCACCCCTGTTGCCTGCAGGTCTGTGGTGTTACTCACCTCCACGCAAAACACACCGGAATAAACTTGAGACAGAACAAAACATTTGATATTACACCCCATTTGCATATCATTAGCAGAGCAGGGGCCACCACCCCCTATGGGTTACTCGCTTATAAATATATTTAAATATATAAATATCATGAATACTTCAATTGATATTGCCCTCACATCCTCAAAAATGCATTGCCGCCATTGTATAGCTATTTCTCCCGGGAATAAAATTACATATTTGCAGAATCTCAGTCAGACACATACACATTCACATACACAAAAAGCACTGAACAATATGCTGTTGGTGTGTTTTTTCTACTTTTATCATCTTCATGCTGGAATCTGACTTAAACCACACTACTTTTTCTATTTTTGCGGTTCACAGGACAGAGCGATTACATCAGTGTCTTCAAGCCTGAAGACGTGAGCATGGCTCGGGGCGAACACCTGGCTGTGGTTACAGCGATGTTTGAAGGGCAAAGCATGTATGTGTGTGTAGCGTAGAGATACACAGCCACTCTGATCAACTCCCTCACAACCTCAGAGAAGCCCTCAAAAACTCTTATCACATTCGATTAATATTACAACCCTTCAGTTATGAGACAAGAGGCCACCCACGTTTCCCATAAGGCCTGTAGTTTAGCACTGCTGGGCTGCGTCTCACTGTTCTGATGGAGTCAGTGTGTGTCTGAGGAGTGAGAGTGAGATGTGTCACCCTTCCTGTTTCAGATTCAACCGCTTGCTGCGCAACATCCTGGAGATTTAACAAGAAGTCAACAGTGACCTTTAAAAAAAAATAAAAAATACAGGTACAGGATTCGTTGGTACACATTATTATTTTAAAAAATATCTAAATTATAATATCAATCAATATTATACTGTATTTACATAAAAATATTATTGCTTAAATGTATCAAAACATATTGATGCCCATTGTTTGATTACTCACAGGTAAATCTTATTAATTATTTAGTGATTTTGAAGACTCAAGGCTTGAACCTCAAGGTTCAAGGTTCAAGTTTATCTTATGTTCATAGTCAAGCCAAGGTCTAGGCATCATCTTTTTTCGAGTCAAGTCAAGTCAAGTCAAGTCAAGTCAAGTCAAGTCGATTCGATTCGATTCGAGTCGAGTCGAGTCTAATCAAGTCAAGGTTCAAGTTTATTTTATGGTCATAGTCAAGCCAAGGTCTAGGCATCATCTTTTTTCAAGTCAAGTCAAGTCAAGTCAAGTCAAGTCAAGTCAAGTCAAGTCGATTCGAGTCGAGTCTAATCAAGTCAAGGTTCAAGTTTATTTTATGGTCATAGTCAAGCCAAGGTCTAGGCATCATCTTTTTTCGAGTCAAGTCAAGTCAAGTCAAGTCGATTCGAGTCGAGTCGAGTCGAGTCTAATCAAGTCAAGGTTCAAGTTTATTTTATGGTCATAGTCAAGCCAAGGTCTAAGCAAGGTCTAAGCAACATCTTGTTTTGAGTCGAGTCGAGTCACGTCACGTCACGTCACGTCACGTCACGTCACGTCACGTCAAGTCAAGTTTCAAGTTTATCTTATGTTCATAGTCAAGCCAAGGTCTAGGCATCATCTTTTTTCGAGTCAAGTCAAGTCAAGTCAAGTCAAGTCAAGTCAAGTCGAGTCAAGTCGATTCGATTCGAGTCGATTCGATTCGATTCGAGTCGAGTCTAATCGAGTCGAATCAAGTCAAGGTTCAAGTTTATTTTATGTTCATAGTCAAGCCAAGGTCTAAGCAAGGTCTAAGCAACATCTTGTTTTGAGTCGAGTCGAGTCGAGTCACGTCACGTCACGTCACGTCACGTCACGTCACGTCAAGTCAAGTTTCAAGTTTATCTTATGTTCATAGTCAAGCCAAGGTCTAATAAATAAACTGTAAACTTGTCATATTGACTATGTTTATGGTGCTTTTTTAGACATATTTGGATGTTGACCCTGGTTACTATATGCTTTTATTGTTTGGAAAAGAGCATTGTTTTCAGTACTCACATGTTAGAAAGTCAATAAATAAGTTCTCCTTTAAGGATAGCCTATAGGAACACTATCTTGTAAGTGACAAGTTTGTTGACCCCTGTGTGACCTCGCTGTCTAAGCCTGTCATGTGGCCGTGATTCATCCAATCCCCTGCCAGCTTTTGTCGTTACTTGTTGCTAGCGCATTGCTGCCGTGCTTCACTTAGCCAATTAACAGTAAAATAAAGCCAAACAGATTTGAGCTGATAAATCTTTAATGGTACGAGGGATTTTACACAAATGCACACTTGACAGTGCTAATTTAAAATAAATACTGAGCTTGATTAAAAATTCCCCCGGCTGATGGAAGATAAATGTTTAAATAATTTATCAGATTTAATTGACATGACTGTGATGCTGTAAACAGAAATGTTTTGATGTTCTTAATGTATTTTGACACCATGGCTTCTTGGGCCGAATCCAAGACAGAAACACAGCAAAAAAGAAGTGAGACAGCTGGGAAAGCGATGAAGGGACGTGTGTGTGTGTATGTATGCATGCAAATGTGTGTGTGTGTGCGTGTCTAGCTGTCTGATTCATAAGATAGCTATGCAGTGTGTAAATGAACTTTTGCTCATCTGTATTTACATATTGCAGAGTTTGAGTATAAGCTGTTTCGTTGGACATTTTATAATGAGCAATTATGAGAAAAAAAATGAAAGGATAGGAAGAAGACGAACAGGGAAAGGAGGGTAAATGAGATAAAATGAGAAGAGAAGAGAAAAGAAGAGAATTGCATTCCTGTAGCTCAAAAAGTAAAGCATGGTGCTTGCAACACCAAGGTTATAGTTTCGATTCCTTGGGATAAAAGTTCCTGCATAAATGTACAAAAAGAAAAAAGAGAATGAGAGGAGAAACAGATGAGCACAAACAAATTATCTTTAGGCTACATCTACATGAATTCAGATACCACATATGCATTTTCAAACTTTTTCTAAAAGTTGCTCATCCAAACTCTCTTACTGCATGCATAAAATGCAAACGCTCATTGAGATGATAACGAGACTATACATAATAAAGTTCTCACGCTATTCTTTTGGCATGGTCATTTTATTAGCAAAATATCTCACCACTCACTGTTGCATCCAGGCCTCGCTCAAAATGATCCCATGTATGGTCTAAAACTTTACCCACATGTTTTGTACAAAAAGTAACATTTATTGGTAACAACAATATGAAAATGAATAGTACGCACAACAATGGTGGTATAAACATAGATATCTATGGGTACAATGCGTGTCACATGACTAAACATGCGTCATAGATTTGGAATACCTTCGCAATTCACACTACAATGCGATTCACAGCGTTTTTTTAGACTTCAAAAGTCTTTTTTCAAACTTCAAAAAGAGTTTTCGCAGGACAAAACCGCCATCTCAGAATGGACGGAAGGTTGAAACATAGAGAAAAAGATGCGTTTTCAAATGAATTAGAGTAGACGTAGCCTTAAACACCCCAACTAACAAAAATAAGAGCATTCTGCTAACGCTCCCATTAAGTTATGAAAAGGTTCTGAATGTTCTCTGAATGTTCAAAACGACCTGTTTTTTAAAATGTTTTAAAAATGCTTTTTATTGGTTTTGTGAACGTTCTGCAAACATTATGGGAACATTACTTTTGAATGTTCTCTAAACATTCCGAAAAATGTAGTAACATTTTTAAAAATGTTAGACGAACATCCAACATCCAATTTCCAGAAAAAAAGAGTTCCATGAACGATGTATAAATAATGTTTTTGTTCTAACGTTTTAAGATTAACTTATTAACTCTTTCCCCGCCAGCATTTTTGATCCTTTTCACAAACATTTTCATGGCTCCCAGAATATTTTGTTGTATGAATATCTGAATATGCAATATATCAAAAGAAAGAACAGACCCCCTTCTTTTAAACAAGTGCATTCTTTATCAACACTTGAATGTGGGTAAATTTAATAAAAAAGCAACATTTTGAGCAAAAAGCTGAAAAAATCACGTTTTTGTCAAAGACTACATCGAGTCCATCAACACCCTCAAAGCTTCACAGTCCTATAGCGTCCTGGGTCGACATTTCATTTGGTTAATATAGGCAGTTTTGATTTATATGCTGTATATAATGCTGTATTTTGTTGATGATCACGTTATTTTACATATGATTTCAATATGCTATTGCTTGTTTCTGCTTCTTCTTCGCCTGTGTTTTAATCAGGAGATTCAGTACTCTTTCAGAAGATGTGTCATAGCGCCCCCTACATTATAGCAGTGAAAACACGGAAAGCCACGGAAATTTTCGTTAGTGGCGGGGAAAGAGTTAAAGACCAGATAACTGTTGGCACCGATGGCCTCGTGGGCAGCACACCGACATGTAGCGCAGTTGCTCTTTGGGCATCCTAAGTTTAAGTCCCGGCTCTCGGACCTTTCCCGATTCCGCCTCCCCCCCCCCTCTCCAACTTCACTTATTGTCTTGTCATAATAAAGTCAAAAACGCCAAAAATAAATCTTTAAAAAAAAGACCAGATAACTTTGAACAAACATTCTACTTACAGTACTGAAAATAACAGGAAGACTGTTTGTTTGTAACTTTGAGAGAACCTTGCCAGAACGTTCCCTGTTAGCTGGGAGAACAGTATACAAAATCTGAGCGTGATCCATGCATGCAAACGGTCTTCAGCTTGACCCTTGGAAAACCGACACTAAACAAACATGTAAATACAGTGAGATGTTCATTGTCAACGTGAGCACATCTACTCACCGTCATCCAGCAGGGCAGGCCGCGGGGGACGATGTGATACGAAATTTCCTGAGACGCTGATCTCAAACCCACGAGTGGCATGTCAACCAGCTTCCATCCCAGATAAGACTCATCGGAATGCTGGTAGAACAGCTGCCGATGTCACCCAAGCAAACATCTCATCTATAAAAAAACACTCTCACTCACCACTATAAATGAATACATCAAAATTTGATGGAGCGGCCATGTTGCAGATCCACGACCCACATGCCATGATACAATGTATACCAGCATACATGAATAGCAAACAAGAGGAATGCGTTTGCCAGACTCTGTTGACTGAATTTTAAAGATGTTTTGGGGATTTAACACAGGTGTGACAGGGAAGCACGAAGGCATACATGCTAACCCAAGCGTTCTGACCTGGTAAACAGAGAAGATTTGAGGGGGGCACAAAATTTCAGTTTCAAAACCATATGGATCACATTGAGTTTACTGAAAACGCAGCGTTTTTCATACACAGCGCAAAATAGGGTCTGCTTTGTGCTGACATTACAACACAAGATAGTTTATTGTGCCCTGTCATCCCGCACATCAAAGGCAGACGTTGCCTTTAAATGAAGTCGCCCAAGTGGCGGAGCATTTTATTAACTTCCAATCAATAAACATGCAGTCGGGGCGAGAGGTAATCAGGAAACACTGCCAAATAAGCTAACAATGAATCAAAGCCGCTGCTCGGAGGCAACAGCTAAATCCTAACAAGCAGTTTATTACCGGTAGCTGTTACTGACATTAGTCAAAACCAAGAAAGATAAAATAGAATAAGGAATGCGATGCTGGGAAAGCGCCCACGGGCTGCGTGTTCCTCGCATGCTTTTGATAACTGCACGCCTCCTCTTTGATATGATAACAAATATAAATTGTTTAAAAACATGAAATGTGTGGAAAGTCAGGGCCTACGATCCTGCGGAACACTGCGAAAAACTCAAGGTGCTGAAAGTTTATATGGGGTCTATTAACTGCTTATCTGCAAAAGTTTCCTTTTGTTTTCAACACAACCTCATCAACTGGTCCAGAATTGCTCTCTCTCTCTCTCTCTCTCTCTCAAACCAGTCAATCAGCTTTTTAATGCTAGTACCGCCTGTCCGTACAAAAGTTGCTAGCAAGATGCTAGGGTGTTGTGGACTGCAGCTAGGTGGTTGTAAGTGCACTGTAAACCCTAATGCTCAAATTAAACAAATTAGTTCAAAGAAATTAACTTTTATGAGTATTTAGAACTTTCTTTTTCTTTTAAGTTCTCAAAACTGACACATTTTAAGTAATCTGAAATGTTTCATTGTTTTCAATAAGTTTTATGAACATGTTTCTTTTAATTTAGACAAACTCAAATTTAACTGAAACTGGGCTGCGATTTCTATTTCCCAGCATGCTTTGCCATCCAAAATTAAGTGTTATATTATTTTTTTGTGTGTGCAAGATTAACGTTAAGTGGGAGATTTAGTAGTGTTTAATGTTTTGTTATCCTAGATTAGAAGAGTTTCTGTTATGTTGGGTTTTTTGTAGGGTTACCATCATGGTGACGAGTGGAGCATGAGCTTAGTATGAGAACAGATATACATGCATGTTAAATGTATTATATTGCTGTCCTCATTCAGCAAGTGCTATGCTATGCTAATGCTACCAAAGCATTGTGTATCCAATTAGCAAGGTGGCATTTATTGAATTAGCTAGTTAAAGCTATAGTTTCCACTACTAAAAATTTGAGATTAGATTATATTTTTAAGTTAAATGTATGAATTAGCTTACTCAAATATTTCGAGTTCAGAGCTATTAAAATGTATGATTACAAAATAAAAATCTGATTGCCTCAATTTTGCCAACTTATTTTGGTTTACAGTGTGATTGATAGGGGTTTCTAGGTTGTTGCTAGGGTCTTCTGGGTGGTTGTGAGGGCATACTGAGTGGTAGATGACTTGGGCAATTGCTAGGGCATGTTAGGTGGTCTAATGCTTAGTTTCAGGGGTTTGTTCAAAGTCCAAGACTTCTCTGATTCTGGCATAATGTATCAGTATCTCTGCTGGTGTGTCAGACAGTGTGAAGAGCTTGTAAAAGGTGAAGGGGCAGCTTGAAATCTAGCCTGCTCTTGTTCAGGGGTTTGTTGTTTCAATCCTAGGCTAAACTGAAGCAGGAGTTATTAAAGGCTTGTATAGTGTATGCGTGTGTGAGTGTGTGTGTGTGTGTGTGTGTGAGAGAGAGAGAGAGTGAGAGAGAGAGAGAGAGAGAGGTCCATATGCCTCTGGTATACTAAGAAGATGCTACTGAGAAGAAAAAAAATCTCATCCAAATAATTTTCTTGCCCCACAGGCAGTTACATGCAAATAAGAGATCAAAAGCGTGCTGGATGGGAAAAAAGGCAGATTGGTGTGAATATGTTCAGGCAGTGGACTACATGCACTGGAAAAAATTATGCTGATGCTCACTGACCAGGTACAGACAGACAGAGAGGGAGAGAGAGAGAGAGAGAGAGAGAGGGACAAGGAGAGCTCTTCACATGAAACCATAGCATCTTTGATCAGGACGTACAACCACATACACAGGCACCACATTTCCTCTATGTAGGTTCAGCGCATCCCAAAGTAAGGATGTATATATATATAGGACATATCATAGACTTCTGTTGTTTTCATTTAAAGCTAATAGACCTTATCCAGTGTACAAAACACCATTCTTAATTTTTCTTGAATGACACACACACACACACACACACACACAAGAAGGATTCCTTTTTCATTACACCTTCCAAATCTTGTTGGGATATTTAGTAAAAAAAAAACATCTTCACAATATTACATAAAAAACAATACATATCTTCCAGTCAGAATGAAAAAAAGGTTCAAGGATTTGTAATTTCAAAGGTATTAACCTCTCACAGCTTCTGTTTCAATCACAAAATTATAAATGAAATGAAAACGGTGTCTGCCCTGACTGAGGTCTATAACGACAAACTATATATATAATATTATTAAGAACCATTTTTACAATTGAGGTACATTCAGAGAATATAATTTACAATAAACAACCGCTAATGGTCCATAATGCACGACCTTGACCAGAGGTGACTATAAATGCCATTACAGCATCTTTATAGAAGAAGTGGAGCTGAGTTCCTAATATTTGCATATTTAACATCTGTTAAATATTTACACATTTAAATGGCCAGATATATATGAAAACTACAATTGATAAAACTATTTTATTCAGCTCCAAAAGAAATGTGATTAATTGTGCTCTAAGAGTTTTTTTAATTGAAAGATTTGTGCATGTATAATTTAATAAGATGTACAATAGAAATCTTATTAATGTGATGTTCTAGGGCACAGGCAAACCCTGTGTATGCATTGAGACACCCGGAAAAAAAGCGAGTTAATTTTGCTGGAGAAAAGATATTTGCTTTAATCTCTAAGGAGTCATGCCATTTAAATCCTCCAGTCATGGCGCGTGAATGCCAGCTATCCAGAGCAGCGCGAGAAGGGTTCATCCGGCACATCCAAACACACGGCGCAATTTTAACACTGGTCAGCAGAAGGTTTTTCCATTTAACATAAACCTTTAATCCATCTCCTCCTGTCTTTTTCACCCTCTCGTTCCTGCCTCATTATTGCCAATCATTTGAATGCGCGTGCCCACTGTCACCTGCTCTGTAATCTGATTACTTCATGCAAGAATTAGTATGTATATTTAATGCAGGATTTTCTTCTTTATCTTTTTTTATCTTCTCAATCTTGATGAATGCAGCGTCGAGGAGCGCGGCCGCCAGCGCCACGCTAATAAATGACAGCTGATTTATGCATCTGTATTCTTTTATTTATAAAAAATAGCAAGCCGTCCGATATTCCGATATTAATAATACAAGTGGATCCACTTTGATTATGCCAGCGCGGCGAGCTGTGCATATTCAGCATTACAATTAAATCTTCTGATGTGAAATAGGAATGACACGCTAATGAAGCGAGCCAGCGAGCCTGAACCAAGACTGTCCAACATCATTATGGGATATCTTAGATGAAGAGTAATTACGCGCGGAACACTGAAATGTTATTAAAAATCTCCAGTAAGTGATTTAACCCACTATTCCTCACTAATGCCAGATTGTTTTTTTCTCCTATTTTCCCCTCGAATCCAGGCCGAGGCCGAACAGAAAGTTCATCTTTAGAAGTTCTGGATGAAAAAAAAAAAATATATATATATATATATATATAAGTGAGTGATACAATCGAGTGTCCTATTTTAATTTTAATTCGGTGCGTCAGTATTCTATACGTAGCCTAATTGAAATCATTCTTTAAAAAAAATCTGATGAATTGGCAATAAGGTCGAGGCCTGGTTCCTGAGGTCAGCCTAAAATTGATAGTGCAGCAGGTCCGGGAGCCGTTTTTTAAATATCAAATCTTATATTTCCATGTGGGTAAAGTGAGTAATAAATGTTAATTTATTTGATTAGACAGTTAATCTGATTTCGTTGTGATTGGACAGCAGGGTCTAAAAATTATATCTAATAAATCTATATATGTAAAATCAAAATGATTATTATTTAGATTGTTTTAAATATACATTAGCCTAATGATCCAGGGGAATATATATATATATATATATATATATATATATATATATATATATATATGAAATGTATTATTATTATTATTTTAAATTTATATAATAAAGGAATATACATCATTTATGATCCAGGGATATTAAATGTAAATAATACTTTTGATTTTATAATAATAATAATAATAATAACAGTATTATTAATGGTCATTTTAAATAACAATTTACATTTATTTGATAATAATAATAATAATAATAATAAATAATTAAAAATGAATATTTGATTTTAAAATAACAATTTAAATTATTTAAGAACAATAGTGGAATACATTCTTACCATCAGAATATGTATCTGATAGAAATCCCCAATATATAGAAAAATGTGTCAGTGTCAGCAAGTATTTATGACTTTCATTTTTTTTTCTTTACTTGGAAGTCTAAAAAAATGTACCTTACAAAATCACCTGCTTATGTAAATCACTTTGAATTATCATTGTGTATTACTGTGCTATATAATTATACTTTTCTCTCTTTGATGTTATAGGATTATACATTTCTCTTAATTTCATCAATGCTTGTTATTAACTCCATACATTAAATTACATTTCATCATTTCATAAACGTCCATCATGCAAGTAATTTTTGATCCTATTTATTTTTAGACTGCTGTAAACATCCATGATTTTAATCATGGATGTGCATTTTAATCCAAATGGTCGTCATGTGGCTCAGTGATCTGTGATATAATGTGTCAGGGGTTTTTGTGGTGGTGCAGAAAAGCAAATCAGTAATGGGGACATCCAGGAGACAGGGTGTACACCAGCAACCCTGAGGAGGAGAGACAGAGGGAGACAGATAGACAGAGAGGGAGCTGTCCAACCCAAACGTGCCTTGCAGCCATGCAATTATTTTTTGCAGTGTGTTCCAATATCAACTCGAGAGCAATGCAAATTATTTAAGACACACTTTTTTAGGAGCTGCAATTATAATAATGATGATCTCAATTAGCGTTGCCATCGCCTCAGACTATTTAGCAGGCGATTCTGCAGCCGCAGGCGAGTCCCCAATGGAGAGCAGGAACACAGTGTCAGGGCTGACTGGAGAGGGAAACTTTGGCCTCTGAATCTCTAAACCCAATGATTATTATGATTTTTTTTCTCAAAATAGCACATCATTTTTGACGCCTTTTGCTAAGTGACAACCGAATTATACATACAGCCATATGAAAGATGCAGTCGACTATCATACACAATCGTTCCAACAGGCCTCTTAGTTTGTAGAAACAAACAAAAATCAATGGTGCTTTGCACTGGGATAAATGTTAAAATACACACTGTTTTGAAAGCACAGCTCTGCAAGAATGGCTCTTAAAATGATACTAATATGATAAAATCACTTGCCTTTACATGTCTGTATAAAGTTATATCACATTTATCAAATTCTTTTTACAATTTCAACTTGGTAAACAGTAACTTTTTGCATGTACATCCACCTAGAAAAAGAGTGCTAAAAGTAAGACCTGGACAATTTAAAGCTTGTATATAATATAATAATTTTCGCACAGAATAATTAATATGGTGACAAAAAGTAGGTGTAGAAGCAATTTTCACTCAATAATTTGCTAGTAAATTTAAATCATTTCAAATTACAAAGAAACTGCAAGTAACATTGAATTTTGAAGTAGAAAGACTGAAAAAGTATTTTCTTTTAAAACTCACTGGAAGAACGTCTCGGTTACAAATGTAACCCTCGTTCCCTGAATTCACTGACGAATTGGGATAACTTCTGGGAGCCCTATCAGCTTCGAGTGCATACAGAACAGGCCAATGGCAATTGCATCTCGCATTCCGCAGCGGGGGTATAAATACGGAAGCTGATGCAGCGCACATTTGTTTTTTACTAAGGAGCCGAACTAGTGACTTGGCCTTGTAGTGATGGTACAGCAACCGTGGCGACGAGACGTACATCTACGTTCCCTCCTTCAGGGAACGAGGGTTACATACGTAACCGAGACGTTTCCTTTCAGTCGGTCACGTTGGATGTACGTTGGACGTCACCAACGAATTGGGATCCCTATGGAAAATGCCATGGCTGTTGCCACTTCCAGCGCCCTGCGTAAGCCCCTCAGACCTCCACCTGTTGGGGTGGGAATCACGCAAGGAGAGTCACTGCTGCTTTTCCGCAAGGCCCACTCAGCAGAGTATTGGATAACGCTGAAAGCGTGCCCCGAGGGGACGCTGCGAAGTCCACATCCTACCCGTAGGGAGGTATCATGTCGAAGATACACATATGGACTGACCAGGCCGACCTAGGCGGGAGACTACACCGGACAGAGACAGCATAGCAGACTCTGCCAAGGGAAAGACACGGGCTCGCCTTAGGGAGCCGTACCGTGGAAAAATACACATATAGGACCGCCGTAGGGGTCCCAACATATGGCACCTAGCTCAGCAGGGGGCGCAGCACTGGGGTGCACATACCCTACTGGCCCTGGCGTCAGATGCTCCGCCACATCTGACAGCCATATGGTGGTGGAGGAACTCAACAGGGTTTGCCTAGCTGGGGAACTTACTGGAGCAATCAAGCGCGAGGAGGGGAAGAACGGGCACTTCAAGCCGACACTAGAACGGGCACTTTCGGTGTTACTGGCTGGTTGAAGCGAGCACATGGAAAGAAACCGGCTCTACACAGAGGCGATATAATCTAGCGAACGCGTTAGGTGTCACCCAGCCCGCAGCTCTACATATATCTGTCAGCGAGGCGCCATGCGCCAATGCCCAGGAAGAGGCAACACTCCTAGTGGAGTGGGCTCTCAACCCGAGCCCATCCTCTGCTTGGAGACAACCTTTCCCTTCTGCTGGCCTCTGTAACAAATGAAGAGCTGTTCTGAGGTCCTGAAGCTTTGCGTTCTGTCCATGTACACTCACCTAAGGGATTATTAGGAACACCTGTTCAATTTCTCATTAATGCAATTATCTAATCAACCAATCACATGGCAGTTGCTTCAATGCATTTAGGGGTGTGGTCCTGGTCAAGACAATCTCCTGAACTCCAAACTGAATGTCAGAATGGGAAAGAAAGGTGATTTAAGCAATTTTGAGCGTGGCATGGTTGTTGGTGCCAGACGGGCCGGTCTGAGTATTTCACAATCTGCTCAGTTACTGGGATTTTCAAGCACAACCATTTCTAGAGTTTACAAAGAATGGTGTGAAAAGGGAAAAACATCCAGTATGCGGCAGTCCTGTGGGCGAAAATGCCTTGTTGATGCTAGAGGTCAGAGGAGAATAGGCCGACTGATTCAAGCTGATAGAAGAGCAACTTTGACTGAAATAACCACTCATTACAACCGAGGTATGCAGCAAAGCATTTGTGAAGCCACACACATGCACAACCTTGAGGTGGATGGGCTACAACAGCAGAAGACCCCACCGGGTACCACTCATCTCCACTACAAATAGGAAAAAGAGGCTAGTTACCACTGTGTAGGCTGGTGGTGGTGGTGTAATGGTGTGGGGGATGTTTTCTTGGCACACTTTAGGCCCCTTAGTGCCAATTGGGCATCGTTTAAATGCCACGGCCTACCTGAGCATTGTTTCTGACCATGTCCATCCCTTTATGACCACCATGTACCCATCCTCTGATGGCTACTTCCAGCAGGATAATGCACCATGTCACAAAGCTTGAATCATTTCAAATTGGTTTCTTGAACATGACAATGAGTTCACTGTACTAAAATGGCCCCCACAGTCACCAGATCTCAACCCAATAGCGCATCTTTGGGATGTGGTGGAACGGGAGCTTCGTGCCCTGGATGTGCATCCCACAAATCTCCATCAACTGCAAGATGCTATCCTATCAATATGGGCCAACATTTCTAAAGAATGCTTTCAGCACCTTGCTGAGAACCCGAGATACCAATCATCCAACCTAGAAGGCTCGGGACACGGTAGAGTGTTCCACACAAGCCCGACCTTTTCGGCTGCCCGAGAAAGCATAGCCGTCAACTCTGGGTCCGTCTCGGGCAACGCTACTCTCCCAGAGGGAGGCAACGCGGCCGAGTCTTCATCCCCAGATGACTGAAGCTCCCCCTCCGATGCAGCGATCAGCATCCTGTCATCTGCTGGAGCCCTGAAAGTCACCACTGGACGCCCATGGGAGGGACCAGCGTGCTCTCTCGGCAACTCAACCGGCTGCGGCGCGTTAGGGATTAGGGGCCTACGGAGATTGCCTCGGCAGGGTGGCCCTAACTGTGATCCTCAGGGGACCCTGGCTATTCGCCGAAGTAGCTCTTTTCTGCTGGCCAGCAGGAATAGCTCTAGATCGGGGTATAGGTAAGGGGACTCCGCCTTCCCAAAGGTAGGTGAGCATCGACCTCAACGGCGAAATATTTATGTTGCTGCAGTGGGAACATGAACTATCCACAAACTCTGCCTCAGCGTGCTGAATGCCCAGACACGCAAGACAACGATTGTGACCGTCAGCTGGTGACAGGGAACGGCCGCATCCAGAAACGCACAGGTGGAATGACATCTTGAAAAAGATGCAGTGTCACACCTGTGTACTCTTTTAGGGGAAAAAAGCTCTTTTAAATGTGCTGAAGCACACAGGGAGACAACCGTGGCAAAACACAGGGAGATAGTGCAGCCCTTTGTATGCACTCACTGTACTGTAACGCCCTCAACGAACCAACAGAGACACTCTTTTGCTGTGAAAACAGCACTTGTTTCTCTTCAGTGAGATCGCAGTCCTCGCTGTATGTGCCTTCTCTCCCAACATTCAAGCTTCTTCTCCTCTCTCTCTCTCTCTCTCTCTGTCTTGTAGAACACTCTTCATCAGCACAGAACATTTGGCTCCGAAGTCAAGTCAACTTTTTCATCCGTGACGTCCGACGTACGTCGAACGTGACCAACTGAAAGGGAATCTTTGTTTTATTTACACCTTTACAGTGTATCAGTGCTTTAAAGGTGTAGTGTGTAATATTTATGAGGATCTATTGACAGAAATGCAATATAGGGTACATAACTCTGTTTTCAGTGGTGTAAAATGACCTTACATAATGAAGCGTTATGTTTTTATTACCTTAGAATGAGCCATTTCTATCTACACACACCGCAGGTCCCCTTAAAGTGAAGACAGCATTTTGCGCCGCCATGTTTCTACAGTAACCGTAAATGAACAAACTTGTTTACAGAGCGCTATAGCTACTCTCTGCTGTCTCAGACGATGACGTCTTTGTCCTGTGTCGGCCACCGTAGCTTCTCTATGTGCTACGAAAGGGAGGAGTGAGCGGTTGCCATTCGCAACCTTACCACTAGATGCCACTAAAATGTACACACTGAACCTTTAACCGAAATATGAGCTTACATTTATGCTTTTAAACCCTGCAGAATGTATTGCCCCACAGACTTCCATTATTACGTTTTTCTCTGTAAACATGACTTTGGCTTGTTTATATGAACCGAGAAACAATTATTATTATTTTTTTCTGTGACAATTGATATATTTTGATATAATAAATCCCGAAAAATCCTTTAAAACATTAAAGGGGCTATATGTAGATTTCATAAACACTTGTTATTAGCGACACCAGTTAATTGAACTGCAGCCAACAACTTATTGCTCATGCCCTCACTCGTGTACACGTAATGTAGATGTGATTCAATACATGTAGATTCAATATATGACTGTAGTTTGAAGTAAATCCCTTTTCTATGCATGACACATTGATATTACACTTACAGTACAGAATAGCTCATTTATCCCGAACATTGTTTAAACATTAATTTCATGTGTTATAGAACGGAAGAGAGGCTCTCGTGAGCGCACGTACATGTCACATCCTTTTGATTTTCACATAAAAATCAGTCTACAGGCTTTCTAGACAACCTAGAAAGAAGGGAAGGTCTCGTTTTTTTAACACATTGGCAATAAAAAATCCATACAGGAAAATTCTTATATATATACCCCCTTTAAAGAGTGCATGCAATTGTCATTAGTAGACTATGGCACCAGTGGATGTTTATGACAAGTCCTATACCTAAAGAACAAAATGTATGCTGACCTATTTCAGCTCTTTCCGTTCATGTGGAAAAGGCTTGCACCACTATCCCATTCTTTTATTCATTGCTCTGTAAATAACTCCACTTTATGAAAAGCAGCGAATGTGACTCACAGATACCTCTAACCACAAGCCATTATTATTTCATGGCCTTTGAAAGAGAGGTCTGTAATGTGGCTCACACTTTAATGTCTGCGCTTGCTCTGATGTTGTGAGGTACACAGCGGCCCTTGTTGCACGTGCCATCCCTCACTTGAATTCACAAACACTTCCAAGTGCATAAAAAGCACGGAAGAATAGCATCCTGAGAGGTAGTGCGACGTGGAGACAGGCTGGGGTAACTGCTGCATTTTGACTGGGTGAAACCTAAAAAAATTCTAATTCTTCTCAGTGACCAGTGGAGAACCTGCTAAAAGACATTCTCAGGGGCCTGTTAGCTCGGTCTTTGTGGTAAAGTCGAATCCCTTCAGAGTAAAAAAGCCACTAACGGGAGCAGTCCATCAGTTAGGATAAAACTGTTATGAATGAAAATGAGCGCCGGGGTCACACCGGGGACTTGGGTTCAATCACGGCCCGCCTGAGCACCGGCCTGTGACTTTGACAAGTTTGCTTTTAGTATTTTATGATTTTCGTGCAAATTTGTGGTCAACGCATTTCAATTTCAAAGGCAGAAATGGGGTTAAATCGCATTTGTCTGCGCTGACCTCAAATAAAACGTGCTGTTTCCTTGGGAAAAGGGTTCATTTGTTTGATCAAGGTAAAACCAGCATAAGAAATAAGATCATTTCAAACCCACATGCATACTTTCCTTAAAGGCACAGTGTGCACTTTTTTTAAACGTTAAGAATTTTTATATCCTGAGCTAAATTAAAATGCAGGGACCATTGAAAGTTTGACATCTGTAGGATTAAACATGGATCTGTATGTATTAATGTCCTGAAACAGCAAGATTGGCTCAACCAATAACGTGAGTTCGGGGCGCGACTATGTTTAAAAAACAATAATATTTTAGCCTTTGTTTGGTTATAAAGTGCAGAAAAGTCAATAAAGGATCTTTGAAGCAGAACGCCCAGCGCTATGCATTATTTCTTGCAAATAAACCAAAGCTTTGCGTAAACACATAAAACACGCGGTAACTCAACTGGGGGCCTCAGATTGAAAGAAAGCAGCAAAAATGCATGGAAGATGTGCCGTTTCCCCCACAGAGGCCCAACTGCATCCCAAATAGCCTTTTCAAGTAAGCTGTGGCAGGCCACGCTCTCCTCAGATCAAAGCCGAGAACGGAGAACACGGGGCGAGTCCATTACGCGCACCTCTGGCTGCACGGGCGGCGCCTCTTACCTCATCCAAACAACACTCGAGGTGCCGGGAGCCGGAACAAAGCCGTGTAAGTCTGCTATTAAAGTTTTATTGTTTTTCCCCGCCTCTCTATTCAGAGCTGTTTTTGAGTTCCTGCGACAAATTCCTCCACGTAGCATAAAAGCATAATGCAGCCCCGTTTCCACAGGCTGCGTCTTTGTAGAATAAAAGATATATGTGTACAAAAAAAAAGTAAGAACTCCCTGATGTTGGAGGTAGACAGTTGCTTTTCAAATCCTAGTTTTGGTCCTTTATTTTATTCAGCAGTGAAAAGCCATGAATACAGAAAATAATAACGGCCGTTACAGTTCTCAATCGTGACCTCTACTCTTGCAGAAATCCGTAACATATGGACACAGTACACGGTAATGAAAAGTATCAAAAAGGAGTCTCGATTCGAAGGAAACGAAACCAAACCAAAAGGCAAAAACAACCAAAAAGTATTCACCAATTACATAAACATGTTTTTTTTTTTTTTTGCTACAGTCCCAATTTACTGTATACATAGGGGATCATATTCCCGGAGAATGATAGTTATTAGAAAGGATACATGACTCAACTGCCAGACGTAATGCTTCAGAACGTATGCACAGAGGTACAAGCAATAAATACACACATTAGGAAAAGCCTTACAGCTACGCAACGCAGATGCAGGAAAAGCAGGTTTGCTATTCTTAGCAAGCAATGAGAGAACAGTAAAAATTCATGAAATTCAGAAAAAAAAAACACTGATCTTTTTAGCTTAGAAAAAAATGTCTGGTAAATTCATGGGTCCACCAACATTTTTTTTGTATCTTTTTACATAATATGCACAATTATCAAAATACAGACAAAATCATCCCAGAAAAAAACCCAGACAATCCTAAAATCTATTGGAGGAGATTGCCGATCTGGAGGTTCTTCTGGTATTATGTGCAAGCAACTATTTTAGACATTTTTTTAAAATGTTTTTACAAAACCCATGCAAACTCTACAGGTAATATGCATTCTGTGGCTGAGAGTTTCTTTTGTCCATCATCATCATCATCATCATCAACATCATCATCATCTTCCTCCGGAAACAGTATAGCTGAGGTATGCACACTTTAGTCCATCAACATCATCATCCTGACGTTTTATTATGTGTGTTAATTAATTCTTATTTCCAGTCCACCAAATGAATTTAGACATGCATTTTTTTAATAACACAATATCCCCTTACAGGTATTTTTACATATTCATTCTACAAATGTCTGAGGACAAACTAGTTCAATGCAAACCTTCCACATCTGCCTTTGGGAATGTAAACTGGTGCTTTTGGCGACGTCCTGCGTGAATTGTGTCGGTGGCGTTCTAACGACTCGTGCAATCTGCCATTTTTTTCGCGTTGTGAAGAGGTAGAAGCCTTTTTTGGATAAGTGGGAGAACCCTTTTTGTATCTTCTTATTCAAAGACGCTGTGTCCTTATATTTGGTGCCATAAAATTATTATGAATGTCATCTTCAAGTCAATTTGCTGACTCCAGCAAAGGATAAGGGATACGCTTTGTTCCTGGATCCAGCTCTGCTGTCTTATTAGTGTGTGTGTGAGCGTGTGTGTGTGTGTGTGTGTGTGAGTGAGTGTTTGTGTGCTAAACTAGCAGCCAACCCCTCGGTTTGGCACGAAACGGGAACAACTGCACAGTATGTTTCACACAGACAGATACAAACTTTGACATTATCGGTTACAACACAAAGCAGTTATCCGTTTCAAATGGGCTTTCTGCATTAGAGAACAATCAAAGAAAGTGAAAGAAGAAAAGGAAACAGGCTTTGCGTTATTTTCATCTCCATCTGCTGAGGCAGAAATCTGTATAACTTTGGTTTGACTGAAAATGAAAAACTTTAAAGCAACAACCGCTTTTCCTCGATGACATCAGCAACGTTGCAATAAAAGCGAGCGAGCGAGCAATCACTTCTTGTTTCGCCTCAAATAACTGGTTGCTACTTATACACCATACATGGTCTAACCACAAACCTTCCCATAATCCAACACTAGCTGAGTCTATATAGCCATGAATTATACAATGAGTCTGAATCAATGGAGCAAAGCAAACGTCAGCTGGAAAAGGATTCTCTTCCGGTCATGGCTCTGTTATTTGCTTTTACAATATAACCAAGCCACATCATTTCATATCGACTTGAAATCATGACTTTTTTGGCTTCACTAGATATCTTAAAGTTTGGTTATTATATTTTTCGGTTTCGGCTCTGAAGAAATTGACGGATATAAGACATGACACGCTGGACAGTCACAATGAACAGTACATTTCACTAGTAAAAACGATGACAAGATGGCTTACGCAAATAATAATAATAATAAAAAAGGAATACAAAAGTAAATAAAAAAATTTCTGCACTTCCACAAATGGTTCTTTTGGTCATGATCCATTTATAGCTGCTCTCTTGCTCTACCCAGACCTCATGGTGGTAGTTGAATCGAGGTCTTCCCGTTTCATTCGACATCACGAGGCCAGAGCGAGAGCTCCGTCTGTCGATCAAATTACATCTTTATCTTTGTACAGGGCTAAAGGAGACAATCCCAGAGGTTATTCGAAGGTAGTTAGTGAAAAAAAGCTTCTCTTTGTACTAGTTAAAGTCACAGAAGACTGACCAAAGAGTCTGGCGGCTTCTGTCTAAGCTATTGGCCGTTGATAGTGTTGGCTTTGGTTTCTAGCTGTTGCCTGTGACTCTTTGCAGGTAGACAAAGCTTTCGAACAAGGAGGTAAAGAGACTAGAAGAATATGCAGAAACGCATCTTTTTCTTTCGTGTTTTTCCTCTCAGCGCGGTGCTCGCACACTAAATCACATTTCACGTTTTCAGCAGAAACAGAGCTAGTGAGACTCGAGACCTACTTTTTAGTGTACTTGTTTTTGGACGGCTGCAACAGTCTTGATACCACGGTTGTGACTTTAAGAAATGCCATTTACAGTTGGTGGTGCCGGAAACGTGACTTGAAATGAACAGGAGGAACAAAATGACAACGATGAAAAAAAACAAAACAACAAAAAAACAGCTTTTTTTCCTTTTTTTTTTTTTTTTTTTTTTTTTTTTACATTTTGTCGACATACAGGCAGTGACACTAATTTTTGATACTACTCATGTGCAAAAAATAACAGAGCAACAACTTGAATTGAACCAGCAATTGCATCTAACACCGACGACTACTGTGGCTTGGATATTCACAAACTTAAAACTTCTTTTTTTGGCAGTATATGTGGCCGTTGGCTTTCTACAGAACGGACTCGCTCCCGTTTCACTTCTGTCTTTTTCGGTCCATGAGCCTCGTGTTCGTTGTGTGAGTTGGCCAAGCTGATTTCGAATGAAGTCTTGTCCTTTTGTTCTTCCTTTCATGTTTGTTTTTAAAAAGCAGACGTCTCATGTCTGTCCATCTGTGGTCCCTAAAGATCTGCGCTATAGATTTTCTTCGGGCCAGTCTCCAGATGCATGCTAAATAAATACTCCCGCCTGCTGCGTCCAGTCTTTTTGCTTTTGCGGTGGTTGTGGATTAGTTGAAGGGCGGGGCCTGAAAGGGGCAGAGCCACAGCGGAGGGGTGGGGCAAAATAGTCATTCCAGATCCTCCGATAGGTTGCCCTCCTCAAGCTCCCGGTCGTCATCCAGCTCAGGACTGTGATTGGCTGTGGTCACCAATGACATCGGACAGTCCTCGTCGTCCATGTTTAGTGGTTCCTCCTTGACGTGAATTGGAGGCCTGTGTAAACGACAGATGATCAAAATTTAGAGGATATATATATATAGTCATATATTCATTCGTAATTTTTGTGAAAGTAAAGTCTCTTGCATTCACCAGTGCATTTAACACTGTATTTTAAGTGTAGTTATTTTAACAAAAGTACAGTAAAAACAGTAATACTGTAAAATATTATTACAATTTAAAATATTTTTAAAAAAAAATTATTCCTGTGATGCCAAAGCTGAATTTACTTGTCTTCAGTGTCACATGATCCTTCAGAAATCATTCTAATATGCTGATTTAGTGCTGAAAACAGTAGTAGCTGTTTAATATTTTTTGTGGAAACCATGATACATAGTATTTTTTGATGAATAGATGATAAAAAAAGCATTTAGTTATGCTTTTATTTAGTCTTTACAGTCACTTTTGATTAATTTAATGTCTTTTCCTGAATAAAGGTATTCTTACAGATCCTAAACTTTTGAACAGTAGCGCATATAATAGTGGTAATAATAATCTTATATAACCATTTAAGAGATTTATTTTGCGCTAGTGTACTGTACAGAATTACATTTTTTGCTTACTATATAAATAAATGCACATGTGATTAGAGTTCAAATGACTTTGTTATATGAGAAGAGACAACCAAGTAGCACAGCTACATAGAAAATTAGTGCTTCAAAATGCAGTGACTGACCAATCACAATTAAGTATTCCAGGAAGCTGTCAAAAGAAGTACCTGTAAACATCGTCAATAGAAATGGAACTCTAAGATCTAATTACAAAACTGTAATGAAATGTAAAAACCATAACTCAACACCCACGCAAAAAAGATGTCGCTGGCATGCATTCAACATGGCACTGGAGACACCCTTAACTCAAGATGTTCGTGTTTTCAAAGTTGCAAAAAAAGCGTTAACAGCAATTAAACCCCGATTAATGAAGCGTGTGTGGAAACGCGAAACCGTTGACAGTAAAATATGCTCGCCGCTGAGAAGTTTACTGATGGCACCTTCTATTTAAAAGGGAAAAAAGAAGTAGCTGCAGCCCCATTATAAATAATGGAGAATTTCTCATCCTCTCGCCCCTGGAGCAAGGGGGGGGTGGGGGGGGCTGGTTGTTGGGTGGGTGGGGGGTTTATAGAGTGGAGCTTTTTTTTTATCTTGTTAATAGAAAGTGCAGGCCTTCGTTAATATGCAGGGGCCGTGGTGGCACTTCTCAAGTGAGGAGACAACCTGCAGCTAGACTCCACCATTAATCAACTTCAGACTGCCAGTTGCCTCGGACACCATGATCCATGTTTTTAACTCCAAATGGATGAATATCTTTACCGACTGTCAATAAATGTAGGGAGGAGGAAAAAAAAACACGAAGCGGTTTGGCGTGGAGCAGTGAGATGCCGAAGAGAGGGCGGAAGTGAGGTTACTAACAAGAATAATAACTCTGTCATACACAAACAAGGCTTAACATGATCTCGGGCCCTTGGCAGGGAGAGAGGTTTGTGCTACCATGATAAATCTGACAAAACCTAATTATTTCTGACACGTCGGATGCATCAGGAAATCCCGCTGGACTGGAGAGAGAGAGAGAGAGAGAGAGAGAGAGAGAGAGACAGAGAAAGAGGAATCCTTATCAACTAGTCTCTGTATTAGGCCATGTCTGGCTGCTCTCTCCTGGGTCACGCTCATCAATGGCATGGGGAACTTTGAATATGAAAAGAATTTTAAAAGGTACAGATTACTTTAATATTTATAGCAAAATAGATTAATATTCAGATGTGGAAACGCCAGGGTGTTTCTGTCTCCTGTACTCGGCTACGTGCGCTGGAGAGAAATGGGGCGACTCTGCCGGACCACCACAGTGATATATTTCACACCCTCAAGAAATACCTGCAAATGCGAATTAAAAAGTTCTCCCTCCTTTATTAAAGCAATTAATTCAAGCACAATAGTGTCTGGTTGTCACACAGTGGTATTATGCCAGCACCATCAGCCATTCTTTTTTGTTGTACTAATTTGACAGTTTTATATAATTTTTACAATTTATTATTGTAAATCTCATTCATTCTACAACCAAAATAGTCATACAAATGTTTGTAAACATCTATTTTGTCATAGTCAACAATGTCTTTTATATTTATTACTGAAGTTCTTTCCTGTAATTTTACAACTTTGTTGTACTTTTATGCAATTGTCTGTAATCTCAGCCATAATACTGATTCTGTAATATTTTGCAAGTACAATAACAAACTGATATACTTGGTCTTCAAACAATGCCATTTTGCGTGGGAATATCCCATCATGCCTTGCTCTCATTGGTATATTCATCTGTGATTTTGTTAATATAATTTGTCATAGTTTTCATTTATTTTTATCATTTAACAGGCATACCAATGAATCTATTAAGTTAACATCTATTTTGTCATCATAACAAAAAAAATGACGTTGTCGACAGTGACTGCTCATTACTAAAGTGCTTTCTCATAGTTTTACTTCTTTGCCAGAATCGTATGCAAATTTCTGTGTGTAACTTTTTCATTTAAGTAAATTGTTTATTTCTGTCATTTCTCTGCCATCATAGTCATAATAATGATGCTACAATGTAACAAAAGGCATAATGTTTTGTCCGCCGCTTATAATACATACTTATATTTACACAAATGATCAAGCTTTGGTCTTCAAAAAGTGTTAATTTAGGTGAGAATATCCCATCATCCCTTTCTCAGTATCTTCACCTGCATACATTTTTTTTTTGATGTAGTAAAACATTTACAGCCATAATAATGAAGCTATAACATTAGTAAACATCAGCTTTGTCGTAATGTCTGATGGGGCTACAAAAGACACCGTTGACCGCCAGCGCTCACCTAATGTTCCGCTGGCCACATTTATCGTACAATAACAAACAGATATACTTAAAGATATTACGGCGAGACAAATGATCCCGGTCGGGCCGACGTTCCACTGGCCATTAAGCTCGACACAGGCCTTTACTCCTAATGTGAAGAAGCATGGCTTACAGCTTTCATTTGCATTAATTATAAATCAGCGGCATGCTTGTGAGGTCGGAGGAGGAAGGAGAGAGGAAGAGAGAAATGATTAGTCCTCGCCGTCCCTTCTCCACTGTATTAAGATGTCAGGATGAGACATTTAGTGTTTAATGAGAGGCTGGCATGAGAAAAACTGGAGCCGGAGTCTGTATGTGTATGTGTGTGTAGACACTGGCACAGTGTTTCAGTAAGACACTTCCTCAACCAAAATGATCAGAGATGACTATTACGACACACCACTACTTTCAAGTGTGTTTTTGCGAACATGTGGGTTTAACCAAGTTGGTTTATTACATGGTTCTCTGGAATGCTTGATTCTGATTGGTCAGACACAGCAAATAGTAATGAAATATTTGTATTTATTTCTATTCTGAATAATTACTGCAAAACTTTAATAATCAAATTTATTGTGGCACAAAAAACCTGCTTTTTTAAAATTACTGCACATCATCCCTTTAAAATTAGGCTAAATAATAATTTGCAACATATTTTACTTCCATGAAGTGAGTGAAACTGGATAAACAATGAGCAGGAATGCCCTGGACAGGATTAAAATGCATTAAATGTGCAATAAATCAACTTTTATTTTATATTGAACAAACTTTTAAATGATCATATTGCATTTTGTTTATATAAAAGCAAGCTTAAATTGTTCTCCTCTAAATGAGATATGGCAAAAAATATATGTGTACATACATGTTATCTGGTCTGATGCCATTAATGCAACATGTTCAGAGAAAGGTTAGTCTAATTGTTTTGTTTCTCAGGAGACAAAATGCGAATGTGTTGTCCTCCTTAGCTTCTTCATTATTAAATGCAGCCTGGAAAAAGCCACTCGCAAAACATACTTCTTCCATTTTGGCCATGTACAGGTCATGTTAGAGAGATTTCACCTTTATTGAGCATTTATGTCTTAACGCTTCAGCCAGAAAAAGAGAGAAAATATGAAAGACGGCTAGGCAGAAGGAGCGAAGGAGAGAGAGAGGGGTCTAAAAACACCAGACTTAACTGTCCATTATTAAAAGTTAAATAACCTGAGGGAGTGAATACACAGGGATTCTGTCTGGATCTCACATTTGGCCCACTTCACACTACTGTCCCACTTCTGAATCAAACACACTCCTATTAACACACATTTCTGGAGCGTGCGGTGTGTTTTTTAGCTAATAGGGTCTTCGGGTTAGCATTAGCAACTGAAAACGCATGAAACACAAATGTGTGTGTGTGCGTGAGTCTGATGGCGTGCGACACACTTCCCGCTGCCCTTGTGCTACTATCTTTGGCTCGGTAAACACAGCCATCCAGCATGAGTGACATCACTGATTAGGGTGAGCACATGTTCTATATCACCATTCCTCCGACCGGCACCGCATTAATCTTTCATCAGCCTGTGCTCTCTCTCCCTCTCTCTCTCTCTGAGCGCCATTAAAAAAGATGGAAAGGCAAAGATTTTTAAAGTAATTAATGATATAGTTAGCTTCTAAATATTAATAGGAACGGTCTTGCATAAAATATAACATCTAAACCTCTGCGATGTGGACAGTGGGGTAATTACAAGGGAATCTATAATTATGGCAGCCTTTCACTTCTTACCTATTTATAGGTAAGAGCTGTAATCCAAGAACCAAATGTACACTTAACCTCAGGTCTAGATGATTTTTTTGAGCATACGAAATTTAATTGTAATTTAGGAACCTTGCAAATATTGATAACACTGCAAGATCAGTGCTAAAAATCCTGATTTAATAAATAAATACAACACATAATTGACCTCATATACTTTTTCAAATGGCCTTTTTTTCACAATTCATTTTTGTTTCATTTGACATAATTTTTCTTTTCAGCTGATGTAACTGCTGATTAAAAAAACAAGCATTATTTTAGCCCATAAAATCAGTCTACTTTTCATGATCTGAGCAAATCTTGTGGGATAAAAATCACACCCCACTGAATATTTACAAAATAACTTCAGATGTGTTTTTTTTATGGCTAAATGCAGGTGTGAACTCACAGTTGGGTCTGCGGGGAGTATCCGGGACTGCTGTGTCCGTTAGTGTCCAGGTGATCTAGTGTGCCGTTGAGATCTTCGTGCGTGGTGCCCTGTAATAGGCCGGTCGGGCTGCCAGTCATCATTCCAGGAGGACTCCCCCCCATCATACCTGACGCGCTATTCATCAAGCCTGGATTACCCAGCAACGGCAAAGATGTCTCCGCCAATGCAGCCTATGAGAGAAAGAGAGAGAGGGAATAGTTACACTCAAGCATTTTCAAGCCTTTTCAGCAGGCGGCATGTCATAGCGCACGGCTTCTAGCTCATTCAAGATTATCTCCTCTTTTTTATTGAGTTACTTCCGAATTATTGCTGAAGAATCAGTCTCTCTGTATGATAAAACAGATGAGAGCTGCCACAAACTGGCAGGAAGAAAAACAACCGGAAAGTTTCAAAGTTGCAAAAACAATCTCTTCACCTTTACAAGACAGGCCTGAAATGAACAGTGAATAAAGAAAGCCCAAGCATCCATGTGATAATGAAACCATCCAAAACTTTACCTCAAAACAGTCAAAGAAAAAAACTAAACTCCTGACATTTTTGCCTCCTGCACATTAAAGTTATATACAGTAATTAAATTTTAAAATTTTTGCCACGAGCACCTCGCTGGCCGACACTGCAAAGCCAAATCATTTATGACCGTTTGGATAAATATTAATGATTATGCCCTCGCATTTGCACAGGCTGCTATCAATCTGAGGCCGGGCTGGGGAAGAAGGTACCTGCCTCTACCACATGGTGTCCTTCTAGACTCTCACTGCCTGTGCCAACCTCTCTCACACACACACACACACGCACACACACGTGCACACACACGCACACACACGCACACACACGCACACACACACACACACACACACACACACACACACACACACACACACACACACACACACACACACACACACACACATACATTACCTGTAAGCTGGCGTTCAGCGCCGCCCCATAACCCAGACTGGATGGCAGGTTCTTGACCAGCGTCGGGCTCCTGAATACAAATGTTGAACAATTACTATTAATCTGACTGTAACTTACTTAATTACTATTAATCTGAAAGACATTTATACTGTATTTGTGTGTGTGCATGTGTGTGTACCCTGTAATCTTCTGAGATCTGCGTTTTTGATATTCCATTTCGTCCACAGTCCACACGGCACCCTTCACGTTCTCCACTCGGACAAAACACTTGTGCAGGCTGAGGTTGTGTCGCACTGCGTTCTGTTAAACATACATGTATGAAATTAAAAAATGAGCATATTTACTTCAATAAATGTCTTTGTGTGCATGATATGTCAGTGCATATTATTCTAAAAAATACATTTTTAAAGATTTTTTTAAAAAGCTTTCTGCTGTCATAACTAAGGTGACATAGGTGGGGAAATTATTAACCAATAATATCACAGCCACCTTTTTACTATCCTAAAATAAAATCATGTTAATGACCCATATCATCTACCGTAGAGCAGATTATTTTTTTAGCAGTTTAGCAGAAGTAAATCATCCTACAATAATTAAGAACACAAAAATACATTTGTTCAGTTTTTCAAAATGAGCCATAAACACTCTTTTAAACACTCTTATGTCGCCATAAAAGAATCTAATTAAAACATGTAGCAAAGAAGCCAAATAATAACCTTTGCTCTTATTACATTTTTTTCATGTTTTATTTGAGGGGTGGGTGTTTTTTGCTCTAAGAAAAGGGAGAGAGAGGAATATAAAAAAAACCCTCATAAGCAGATCTCGCATCTGACCTGAAAATCCCAGGATTTGATTGATCTTAATGCCCATGGCTCTGAATATGATAATTTTAATATTAATGAGCAAATGAGCAGTTTTATTATGCATGCTATATAGTTATAACTAATAAGCTGGCGGGGCTGAGAGCTCGATCCCCAAGCTGAGCTGATGAGACCAAGCACAGATATTAAATCACCTTTCATTCCTTTTTAAAAATTCTCTCTGTTAATCAAATGACAAGCCCGTCACCAGCCGGCCCTGCCTGGGCCCTCACAAAAGAGCAGGGAGGATCCAAATGGAAATTCCTGCTCCGCTATTGTAGAAGGAGGGACCTGAATATGCTGAAAGCCCCTGCTTTGCCTCTTTGTTCCAGTCGGGACCAGATTAAAATATTTCGTTGATAAGGATAGAGGAGAAGAGAGCTGGAAACAGGGATGCATATGCATCTACAAGGCCATAAAATGCCTAAAAACGCTCATTCGAGCGTCTCCGAGCAGCCGCTCTGGCAGTAAATGAGTCGTGGCCCAGCATGCATCTGTACAGGGAGCTATTGCACACCCTTGTGGAGCTGTAATCATACACCAGCATCATTAGCAAGCCAAATCCAAATTAATTCACTTTGCTAAATCTAGTGCTGGGAAATGCTTCGCATGCTGATGAGAGCCGGAGAAACCTTCAAGAGGACCTGCGTATAAGTTAAAATAGAAAGGAAAAAAACGGATGTGTCTCTTATCGACACGCACCGCTACCCTGTCTAAAAATAGAGGATGGTTTTTATTGTATCCTCCTTTTCTTTGTATCCACGTCTGACAATGTATTTGTTGGGACAGAGATACAAACGAGGCCTTTTGTCCTGGGAATAAAGTGTGTTTCCTGGATGACAGCGGCATTAGCGCTTTAAAGCCAGGCAGGTCTTAACCTCTCTCTCCATTTGTCTTGTTCTCCTTGGCTTTTTGTCTGGCCGCATGAGTTATAGTGTGTACGAAGCCTCAGCCGACATCAACAACAACAAGAAAAGGGATGTAGTGGTGTGCCTCTACAAGGCAAACAGCCATCTTTCAACGTAATTAACCAATAATATGCAGGGTGGGGAAGGAGAAAAAATAAAAAGGAGACACTGAGAAAGCAGTAATACGCCACGTCTAACAAAAGGTGCTGATGATTGAGTGGCTGGTTAGTAATTAGCGCGTCAGAGCGCACACCTCCCCGTCAAGACTCGGCTATTAATTGCACCAAATTAGAAAATGATATCAGAGGCTGAATTATTCTTTCACTTGTCACAGAGAGAGCGGGCGAGAGCGAGATAAAGACAGAATTCGCCCTTTTCAGGAGGCAGGTTAAAAAGAGGCGCGATCGCCGTTAATCGTCCCTTGTCCCTCACGTTACCTTCCAGGTGGCAGCGTTGCGTCTGAAGTAGGCGAAGGTGCGTGTGAACCAGCTGTAGATTTCATTGAGCGTTAGCTGCATGTCACCTGACTCCAAGATAGCCTGCGATGAGATGCCATTAAGCGGTGCGTTAGAGACTGGAGTGCGTCAATGTGCTCTCACCCAGACTTAATTCAAGCAGCAATTAATTACAATCTAATCAGGCTAAAGCTCATTTATTTCCCACTCACCTGCCTGATGAGGGTTGCATAAGTAAACGGTGGCCTGACGTCGGCATTCTTGTAAAACTCGTAGTTTGGGGCGATCTCTGCGGAGAAAAATAAATAAGAAATAGTAAGCAGCAGATAAATAAAAAAATAAACCATTGTAGCCACCTGGGATACTTGCTAAACGTGCCTCTGCCAGGAATTCATTCAGGATTTTATCAAATTAAAACGGGAGGCGAGTTGGGGGGTGGTGGGGGGACACCCTTAAATCAGCATTTTACATGTCCAACTAAATACATTTTTAATTAATCTCTCTCTGGAGAAATCTTAAACATTAACATGCTCATGAAATTAGAGCCCACGTCGATATTTTGTATGTGTTTGAATAATTCATGCTTTCCTGCTGCTCCGAACACTTGCACAAGACCAGTAAATATAAACATCAAACATTTCACATGCATCGCCTTCTTGAATATTGCATTATTTTATATTTGCCTGTAATTAAAATGAATTGAATATTGATGATTTGATTTTAACCTAATCTGCATAAAAAGCTCACTGGAACAAATAAGCACAACAAAAAAAAAAAGCGTCTACAAACCTGAGGACAAGGGCATGGAGTATTTGTCGGTGTGGCGTCTGCGCATGGCGCCCATGCTGGGCACATTGGCTGGACTGAGAACGTTGGGCACCTGGGGCATCTGGGAAAGGGGCGTGACTGGAGCGGTGGGCGTGGTGGGCGTCTGAGGTAAGTTGGGGGGCGAGACGGACGGGAGGTTCTTTGACATGGTGACGCTGGAAACGAGATTCAGCTGTAGAAGAGAGAGCGAGAGAGAGAGAGAGAGAGAGAGAGAGAAAACGTTTTAAAAGAGTGCTGGCTCATTCCTACAGCTGTGTTTCCCCTAATAAGCATAGGAGGAAGCAGCCAATCTGCACTAATTACAGGATGAAATTGTATCATAAGAATTCTAATTAGAGCACGCTGTTAAAGATTATCTAATGATCAGGCTGTGAGTTATCCTGGCCCATCTCTATCCCATAAGAGCTCCCTGGATGCAAAGCACACACACAGTGAGGAGATCACCTGGCTTTCTGCCATAACCTGGTACCTCGCTAGTGATCTGTCTTGCTTTCTTCCTGTCGTACCACCCAAACACAGTGTCAGGTTTTTATCGATACGCACTTATCAGGATTTTCCTCCTCCTCTTTTTTGTGTCCCAGCTTCACCCGAGTGGAAAATTCCACCCTGACCTTTAGTCTGACTCTTAATTCCTTCGAATGGTAATGACATCATTACATATTCAAACCAAACTGCCTTAATTGCGAATTGGCAGGTGGAATTCCGGAGCTGTCGGAATTGAAAACAACCGCCGGTTGGACATCAACAATCGCTTGTGGCACGTGTTGATAAATACAATGAAATGTCAAGCTGGCTATTCTCAGGCGACTGCGTGGCTGCTCTATAGACAATTACAGCTCCACTTAATGATAATGAGATAATGCCAACACAGAGAGTGGCACATGCTATACCACTTTGTGAAAAAATCAATGACTCCTCTAGGGGAATGTTGTATTCTGGCTAACGACTGGAACTAAGACCTTGAAAGGAAATTAATGACAGAGACGTGTTGTCTACCAGAGGGATGTCTTAGCAAAAGGGTAAACGATTATATTTTTGACATCACAACATCACATGCTGAGTAAACACTTGTGTCTTAAAGTCAATATGAAATTAAAATGGACCCCATTTACTTCTAAAACACGCTCCTGTTCATATTGTGCACATTATTTAAAAAAATAATGAGTGAATAAATAAATACTGTAATTTTTCCACAATGAATATATGGTTTAATTTTAAACTACACCACAGATGTTGAAAACAAAAGCTTACAGGCAGTAACAATTTTGTGCGCTACACTAATAAATGTAGCTTTCTAATATGAGATACAAAGCCATGTGTACTTCCATCTCTGTGCCTGCTTGCAAAAACACAATTTGATGTGTAAAATACATTTAAAATTCTTCAGGGGCCGGGTCACGGCACCAGATTTAAGGATTGTCCTTCTGAATATCTTTCTCATTGCAGCCAAACCACCACATCAGCCTATAATTACACAGTACTCATCTAAAAAGGTTTTGATACACTGTCAAACACTGCTAAAAAGCACTTCATAATAAATCCTATCAGTAGTGAGGGAGTGAGCGAGCGGGGAAACAGATAGAGTGTGCTGCATGTATATTTAAAATGTTAAGACAAGATTTTCTTTCCCTCTCCTCACCTGGTTACGGCAACAAGCGAAACATGTTTGCAGGCATACAATCCGGTGTTTGCAAAATGGAATTTATTAAAGCTTAACTGAGCAGGAGTGAATGAGACACAGGGATCAGCCCTTTACTACTGCTGCTCATCTGAATATATATTTAAGGTTGGCTGAGAGGAAGGGAAGGGGTTGGGAAAAAAAGCCCCTCATTATTCAGGACTAGCAGCCTTGGTAACTTTGATTTTCAGCCATCCATGGCATGGCCAAAAGGTAACATTTAATGAAGTGCCATTCAGAGTTTAAATGGGGTCGTATAACAGTGTACCCACAGCTTGTGTTGGGCTACTGATAGCTGTTGAGGGTTTGTCGGTGCTCATTTTGTCGTGTTAATAAATTCGCACTATTAATATTTATCAAATGTGTGGGGTGGTTCTCTGAAGCCCCTGTGCGTACGAGGGCGTGAAAGTACCACCATATTATCTCTAACATCCCTTTTTTGTGGGGAGGATACACGTGTTCTCTTTTGTACCTGCGGAAGCGATAACGCTGAAGCGCTCGCGTGAGCAGAACACTTGCACGAAAAGACAAAAAGGAATGTGCACGTAAAAAAAAAAAAAAAAAAAAAAACGCAGACCCTCGCTGATTATTTAAGAACTCGCCATTAATTGCTCATCATCAAATGCAATTAGCAGTCCTTTCATGTGCGGTTTATGTAATGTAATACTTCATTAATATTATTCATTCGTATGCGGTCGTGGATTATAGGCTGAACGTTTTTTATTAGAGTCGATTTCACCGTGCTGCTGAAGTTCTGAGAATGGTAACGAGAAAAAAAAAAAACCCTGAATAATAAATCGACAGAGGTGAGCAGTCGATTCCTGATGGATTTACAGGATAATTATTCTGTCTTGTGATTATCTGCTTTATACGGTGGGAGGTGATGAGAAAAATTATGCTGGTGAAATTAGCTACTTGCTAAGCGGCAGAAACACGCTAACAATGTTTCCCCCCGCAAAATATTGAATATCTAATAAACAATTCTGATAAATAATATTTATCACAGCCTACTCTCTTTTGTAAACACTTTCATTTCCAGCACAACACTCTGTGTCTTTTGATTAATGGTTAAGAACATCTAAATGGTTATTTTCTACAGGGATCCAGACAGATGGGTCGTTTTCAAACATTGCTTCATTTTTTCTTCAAAAACACCGCAATATCTCAATGTTTACAGATTACGGGTTATTTCTTTACAGATCATCTTATTGCAGTTTCTATCTATCATTTCAAACTGTTTGTTTTCTGAAACAAAACGTCTTCCCCCTACTTTAAGTGTGCCTGTGGTCGCGGCGCTAAATAGCTTTTACCGGCCAATAGGTTGTTTGCCGTGCTAAAGCCATCAGAGTGTAATAGCTCTGCGTTTTTGGTTGAGATCGGGTGTATGATTTAATGCTCTCTCCTTCCTGATAGGGTCCCAAGAAAGCAGGCATTACAAATCCCATTCTCCTCTCATCCTCCAGCCGTGTTTAGAGAGCTCATTTACCATCCGAGTCCTGTTTACTGTACGCGTACCAATATGCACTCACCGGTTTTGGTGATGGTTTGGGCTCCGAAGGCCTCATGTGCAAGTGTGCCATCATCGCCTGAAGACGCTCACGTTCTTTAGAAAGCTGTTAGCGGAAAGAGGGAGGAAGGAGGGGAGAGAAAGAGAAAAAAAGAAAACAGACGGTTTTATAAATGAGTGATTTTCCCCAGACTACTACAGTAATACATCTTGTTATCAAGCTTGTCTGCTTGTAATAAATCCTGCATACGGCCAAACAGTCTTTCTTAAGCTTGCCTCAAAGAAACAGACATAAAGCAGTGGTTCTCGACCGGTGGGTCACGACCCAAAAAAGTATTTTCTGATGGGGTCATGGACAGCTGCAAAACAACCATGCAAACAAAAATTCTATTAACCATACACTTGAGTATAGTTCACAGATTTGAGGAGAAAACACATCTCATACATTGTCAAAAGAATCACAAATTCACTTGCCAATCAGTAATACTTTTTTTATGTTATGTATTTAAACTGACTATATTTATTTAGAGCACTTATTAATGTAGTTGACTGTTATTGTTTAAAATATATTAGTATGTGCAGAAATACCCATGTATTTATTCATGCATGTATACAACTTTGTTGCAAAGTGTTTGATTTTAAGGACATTTTTGTTACTTTAAGATGATAAAAGCAGTTTTGTACTGTATTGGATACTTGATGTCCTGAAGCCAAACCAGTTGAGAACCACTGAGAGCGAGAGAGAGGCAGATTAAAGCAAAGATAAGAGAACCATTCCTCATGGTGGTGCCGTGATGGAGAGCTGAAGGTGGTGCTCGGAGGTCACAGAAAACAAATAGCACTTCATCTTTTTGTCAATAGCAGAATTTAGGTCAGCAAAGCTCTGACAGTAACAAGCTACTCAGGCCATAAATTAGAGGGTCCTGGTCGTCGACTCAAAGTCCTATGGACACTGTTAGGGCTGGACTGGATCTAGCAGCTGCCGAGAGGTGAAGGGGTCCTGCAAACAGAGTGCCAGTCGGTCCCGCCTCCCTGCCTCCTCCCGGGTCCTCTGAGGTCCAGTTAGTGCCCCGGCGATCTGTTATCATCCATCTAACTCACGGAGAGTGACAGGGACTGGCCCGCACGGCGCACCGCCTTGAACTCCACCAGCGAGCCGGCATCCAAGCTCTGAACCGGGCCTCATTACCACTGATGGAGGACAAAAAAAAGACCCACAAAAAAGGAAAAAAGCCCAGAAGGACAGAAAACAGCAGCCCTGCTGTAATTGGTCACAGTGTAAGCACGCCAGCTTTGTGGTATCAGCGAACAAGAGAACAAGTCATGGGAGAAATCGTGATGTCCGTCTGTTATTTTACATATAAAACAAGAATTATTCATCGTTTTGTTTCAAGAGCCCAACAAATAAATAGGAAGAGTTTCGCAGAGCGTAAAAACCCTTAAAGGTTGAGAGGAACGCTTGGCTTGCATTCAGATGGGCATAACTGAGGCTTAGAGGGGCCACGATCAGAAAGCAATCCACACTACAAGGCGAGGCAAGGCGGTGAGTAAACTTCAGGGAGCGGTGAGATCTACATAAAAAAAAAAAAAACTAAGCACAGGCCGCAAATACACTGCAAGCCAAACCTGTTATTTATTTGAAATTAACAGAAGAAAGATGGGTTTTAACCCCAGCGCAACCCATACAGCGTATCCCATGATGCACCGGAAGGTGTGAGGCAAAGGACAGAGTGTTAACTGGCGGGAGAGATGGCCACAGAGCTGAGTAATAGCATCCTTCAATCACTGCTCTCATTATCTCGCCAGCGTGACACCTTAATAAGGTCACGCTCCAGCTACTGAAAATAGTGGCTCTCTTTAGAGGTTCCTTCAGGTGCAAAGTGTATTTAATTAACACAGTCCAGCCCAGATGCGCGCATATTAATTGGACGGGATAGAAAATAAGCACAAGCCATGATTCAATTATAAAGGCCTGTGATGGTTTTCACCTTTGTTGGGATGGATTTGCTGAAGGTTTCCCTTGTGCATTTTTACAGTTTATGCGCTGTGAGTTTTTTATGGCAACAAGCTAATTAATGAAATGCGCTGAAAATGAGTGGTGTTATGCTGCAAAAAAAGCAGTTAAAGTTGAACAAGTGTGTGTTAAAGACAACATGAAATTAAAAAAATGACATGATTTACTTTTATTAAGCCCAACATGTTGGTACTGAGCACCCACTTTCCACAATCCATTCAAGTCCTGATGGCAAAATGAAGTCACTTTAAATATTTCCTGCGTTTAATAATACAAATGCAAAAACAGGCTTCCCGAATACTCCCACTATCTGTCATTGGTCGGATAAACAGGTATTCCAGATGGTTATGCCAATGTTTACAGACATTGTTATTCAAATGACAAACACCACAGGCAATTTATATTGTTATAAGTATTTAGTACACAATGCTAAGTTTTAAGTATAAGCTAGTATGCAGACTAGGTAAAGCTCAAAAGTCAATATTTTCAATTTGTGAGAATTAGCCTACAAATCACACATGAATTGTGAATTCCATGTCATTCCATGTTGTCTTTAAAGTTATCATTAACCCAAAAAAAACAATTCTGTCATTTACTCACCTTTGTGTTGTTCCAAACCTGTATGACTTACTTTCTTCTGCTGAGAAACAATGAAAGTCAATGGGGTCCAAACCAACGCTGAACCAAATTGACTTTTATTGTATAGATACACAAACACTTAGAACATTTTCTTTTGTGTTCCACAGAAGAAAGTAAGTCATAGAGGTTTGAATGATATAAGGGTGAGTAAAGATTTGGGTGTGCATGTGTTTATATTCACGAGTCTACTGTACCTGAATCTCTAGCTGTTGTACCACCTGCATCTGTACTCGGCATTGGGCGGTACTCCTGTCGTCCAGAGCATGCTCACTGTTAAGGTGCCTGTAGGCAAACAGGAGAAACTGATGAAAAACCAACCCCACATACACACACGGGCTGAACTAATAATAAACGGTTGCTGTTGATCAACTACCACCATTGTTGATGAATATGATTTCTGGATTACAGGACGTCCATCCCATTAGCTTTTAACAAACCGCCGCCATCTAACAAGTGTGTCCCGCGCTTGCTGAAAGCCGGTGTTTAACAGCACAATAGAGCAACTGTCATGAGAATGAGAGGCAGCGCTCAGAACACAACGGCTTATGAGGGATGTTGCCGTACAAAAGGCCTCGCGCAGAGGTTTTGTCTTCTACGTTTATCAAGAAATAAATATAATAAATGCAATTTAACTCGAGTAACGTTTAAAAAGCACCTCCTACGAAGAGTGCATTATTCCGTCGACATATTAAATGTATCTACTCATCCTTTCATTAGAATATTACACAGGGAAAAAAAACACTTCAGACTGCAGGAGCAGTCAATGGCGGTTTCCCTTGATTGGATTTTGTCTGCAGGACACAAAAGAAGCCCACTATTAAAATAGACCTTTATTCCCGGCAAACGCACGGAGGCGAAAAGGTTTTTAAAAGTGTTGTGATGTTCGGTAATGAGCCTCTATCTAAATTATCATTGGTGACAAACCCACAAAGCGCTCTTTTAGAAGACATGCTTGTGAAATGCCAATGCTGCCACTCTCTTTCCTGTAATTATAGGTTAGCTTGCAGACCCTTCAATGATCATTTACAGTACAACCTCCAGTGCATTAGTGTGAGCTTAAATTGCGCGTACACACACGCGCACGCAAACACACACCCACCCACACCAAGCTAGTTTTAACACTACTAAGCATTTTCTCTATTCATTCTCTATTCATAGCGCAAGCTATTGTTTATGTGCAAAACGCAAAATAACAACGCATTCATAATCCTGCTCAAACACGCCAATCAAAGCAGAGGACATTTGAGAACACAATGGCCGTCGCTACCTTTCAATTATGCCTGTGCCCATCTAAAATTATTTCATTCCATCACGCCCGCTTTTGCTATTGTAACCGTTTCAGGTCTAATGCTCAGATATTCTCCATTATAAATCAAGAGTGAGATAGCATTGAAAAAAAAATGGTGAGGATGACTGGAGAGCTGGTGCCTTTCTCCGGCCCCGTGCCTAATTGCTGTTTCAGAATGCGCATGCAAAGGGGCATTTCATTAATCATGTAATCAGGTCCCTCGCAGGGAACTAATGCTGCAAATACCCTTTTCATTTCAATGCTCATAATGCTATCTTACGCACTTGATGTATGGTGGATGTCATAAATTACAGCTGCTTCAAAAGCCACGACTGGCTAGTTCCGCTGTCCCGACAGGTAGCTTGCTAAATAACACATCTTATCTTGCACGCCCCGTTTCTCATTAGCGACCATCTAGATCTTAATCTCGTTTCCTTGCTTCTTTAAGGAACGTGAGGTTTTCTTTTTCTAAGCGAAGTCCGTTTCCACCTCCAAGAGTGTAAAATTATTTTTTATAGAGCTTGGATATATATATATGATTGTTGGAAAGTTTAAAATATTAGGTTCTTTATGCATGTTTTGGAGATAGAAAGTCACAATTGTTAAAAATAGTCACAATTGTGAGATAAAAAAACACAGTTATGACAAAGTCATTAGTGGAAGATATAAAGTTGCAACTGTACAATATAAGGTTACAAATGTAAGATATGTCACAATTATATGAAAAAAACCCCCATGAAAATAGTTACAACTGTTAGACATAAAGTCACAATTAAGAGGGAAAAAATTTAAGTGACAATTGTAAGAATTAATTGAAAAAAAAAAAAAAAAGTTATATATAAAGTCACAATTAACAAGTAACAGTTGCAAAAAAAGTTATACATCTATGAGCTATAAAGACACAATTGTGAGAAATTAAGTTTGAAAAAATAAATTGGGAAAATATAGTCACAGTTGTATGATAGTCACAAATAACAGAAGAAATAAAATGTGATATGTAAAGCCACAATTGTGACATAAATTACCAATTGTAAGAAAATAAGGTTACAATTACAAGAAAAAAATTGCAATATATAGGTCACAAATGTGAGCTATAAAGTTGCAATTGTGAGATGCTAAGTTGCAATTGTAAGTCGCAATGACTTTTTAGTAGCCAGCAGAATAAGATATGGTACAACACAGTCTTTTGCCAGTGCTAACGTTAGTGAGAGCCAGTTAACGTTGGCGATTACATCCAGATTACTGCATGGCTATGAAATATTCAGGCTGTAGGTGTTTGACTATGCATTGATAAAAGCAGGGGGCTGGAGGGGGGTTAGATGCAGTCACCAATATCTCTTAATGAGCCTGTGGCGCTGGGTTTAGTTCAAACAGAGAGGTGAGAGGAGAATGAGACAGGGCCACCTGCTCGCTCTGAGCAAACATCTCTGGAGCCGCCTGTAATTTATGGGTCACTTTATAGGCATATTGATTTTTGTTTTGAGATAGGGAATGAGGGCTCTGATGTCTAAGAAACAGATGGACAGGTACGCAACGGACTGAGAAGTGCATTCGAAAACCACAGAATGAAATCAGTGGAGTTAAAGCTAGCTGCAAAAGATATGCTTTAAATCTCACATTCGCCCTTTCCAGTCAACTCGGATCAATCAAATCATTTTGCTAATTTCAAAGGACTCATTTCCCTCAACTGGATATGGACTTGATTAATCTAATTAGGCACTTCCTGTTGGCTTTCATGAGCGCCCAGTTTAAGATGCTGCAGTTTAAGTGGTGGGAGCTCGACAGGTTGCTTCACCAGTGCTAAATGTTAGGTAGGAAGATTCATTCCCTGGCAAAAGACGGGCAAGGATTTGTTTACTGAGATACAAAAGCCCATATTGTGTCCACATGGAAAAGATGCTACTGCAAATACAAGCATGCGATGATGTCATTAAGCATGTCAATCTTTATTACAGGCCAGCATATATGTCTGTATTTTTCTCTCCACATTCATCCTTACTCTTCTCAAACATGTGAGAGGAAATCAATAAGGGAACTAGGGCAGCAATCTGAAGCTTAAACAATAACAAAATCGCCTGCGTGGCAGAACAACATTAGAACGCTATGAATTCATTAGCCCCCTCTCGTAGCTGCACATAACCTCCAAATAAGTTGCCCTGAATCAGACCCGCAAGATGCGTGCTTTGTTGCATTACTACACACGTCTCAAGGTGTACCCGCTTGCACGCATGCGTCTATTTGTACTTCAGAGCTAATGTAACGTGCCAGGCACCTCTTGGCTACCCCTCTCCAGGTGTGCGGCGCATGAAAGAGTGCAGAGCTGCGCTTAAATGCTGATCTTGACAACTTTCTTAGCAACACAACAAAGATTACAAAACCGTGGCTGGTTTCTTCTCTGCGAGCTACAAGCCCGCGAAGGCTGGGTGAATCCCTCCGCCCCCTGCTTCCCCATCAAAGGTGCCATTTGAATCTGACACCTATTTTATGTAAACCATTTTAAGCGTGTGTACCTGGATGATACGCAGCAGTGACTGGCATCTCCGAACAACATTAAAAGCTTCCTTTTGACACCGACAATCGCTCCTCCAAGGCACGGCGACACCCGGCATCTCGCCGGCTCAGATCACACTGTCTTTTGTGTACAAGTTACAGTACGGACGTCTCCGGCTCCGGCAGCGAACAAGGGTGTCTTGCCCCCATTTCGACAAAGATTAGGAGGCTGATAGCTGTAACGGTGTCCTACCTTACAGACTGTCAGACACAGAGAAGTTTTATTTAGTTCTCTTCAACCACTCATTTGCACAGTGGTGAGCTGTATTTGGTGGGAAATGATCACATGATCTCTGATGTATGCTATGCTGCAATAATCGTAATAAATGAGTGTCAGTGGGGTACACAGGGAGAATTAACCCAGTACTTTGAGGTAAATATGGTCTTTTGGTTGACAGTCATAACTAGCTAGTTAAATGGTTAATTCTAAATTGCACTCAAAGGTGTTAAATTCTTGACTTGTTTGAAGTGGACTCTTTGAATTGCATCTGGAGCGTTTGTAAAAAAGAGAATGACGTCGCCACTCTCAAAAGCCGTTTACATGAATTGACGTGGCCATTTACACCCACCAAACGCACCAGATTATTATTTCACAGTTAATTACGGATCTAATTAGAATATTTAAATGAACCTTTTTCTTCATTCTTTGATGGCGAGGCTCTTTCCTCGGAGTGGCAACGTGATAACCTGCAATCTCCAGCACCGCAAACACCTTCTCCTTTGATGTCCCCCCACTCACGTCCCGGCAACAAAGCCGACCAATTACAAATGAGCTAATTAACTAAATTGTTGATGGAGCATGAAGAGTTCATTTCACTCCGTTAGCCACACCATGACAACACTGCACGGCTACGTGGGTTGCCATTAGCTTCTGCCACTCGCATCCAACCCATCATCCACTCACAAAGCCTTGGAGACGCACGGTCATTCTGAGCACCACCTCTGAGAGGCTGACAGGTGTATTGAAGAAATCTGTTTGGAGATTCGCCATTCGTTTTGTGGATTTAGAGCTAAGAGCTGAAAACATTTACGATTGAATAATTTGTCGAATTTGTCAATGGAGGGAAAATAAACAACTAAGATCAAATAAGCATTAAAATGTTTCTCTATAGAGAGATACAAAGCAAACAGACAAATTAAACTTTTCTGTCTTGATGGTCACTTACTTCAAAAACTGTCCAAAGTCGTCACATATACTTTCACATCCTGGCCACTTGCACACTCCATGACCATAGAGGGAGTGCGACGCTCCAGTCTCTTCATGCATTGAACTGAAAGAGAAATAATGAGCATTAAAAATTAAGAAAAAAAAAACATGGTGGCTGCCACTTGCCACCTGTTAGGACAGTATGACCTAAAGTGGGGTTAGAACGGCTTAATTTAGTGTACTTCTATGAAAGCTTGTGAAGGTGAATGTGGACTTGATGCTCAGAAAAGCTGGAAAAACACATGCTCTCCCTTGACATCTCCCAGGCCACCTTTTGATTATTGATCCAGAGTATTACTGAGGAGACACGGGTGTGTTAAAAAAAACATGGCCCAGCCAAGTAAAATTGCCCATCAACATTTTTTCCACAGACTTTCACCTTGTAAAGCCATTACGGACAACTTGTGAAAATAGCGAAAAAACGGCCCCTGTGCTTAAATTTTCACCAGGAGATTCATTTGCGGTGGAACTGCCATTTTTAAGGACACAACCTGTTGTGAAAAGACATCGCGTTAAGTTACGACCGCCAGTTCTAACAGTGCTAAGGGGCTAATGTGTGAAAGTCAGGCTAAGCAGACCAGTACGCTGTGTGTTTATTTGCGGCACACACTCACACACACAAACCTCACTGGCTGTTTTACCTTGCCGTTATCGATCCAGCACATCTTAGAAAGCAGCTGGCTCTGACAAAAAACAGTCTCTATGATTACGAACGACCGTGGACCCGAGAGACTTCACCAACACACGAGAAAAGAGTGTAACCTATTTCTTAAATTATTATCTCGCTCTTGCTCTGTTTTTTTCTTGTTCTTCTCTGCCTCTAAAGATATCTCTCTCAAGAAAGGGCTTTCTGTGAAGACGTTTCATACTTGAAACCAATTACACAACACATCCACCCCCAGTGAAGTCAACGGCTGTTGCTATGTACAAACATATGGGTGCTACAGACTGAAAAATACATTGAGAAATATGGGTATCTATGTTTTACAGCCGACGCGGAGCATATAAAAGGGTCGTCGTGCGTATAAACGCTTAGGAAATGCCACACCGGCATAGTGTATTCTATTTACATGACAAGCCGTGCCGGCAAAGCAATTTCAAAAGAAAAGCAAGGTATTAAATACTTAATGTACAGTGAGGTGAGCTGTGTTTTCCTGCCACTGAAAGTTGCACCTCCAAGCGTTTGATATACCGGAAGGCACTGCGTTCAATAGCGTGCTGTCTCAAGGGAGGTTTCGTCTCATTTCAACTGTTATCCAGACATTAATAAACTATTGATGAGCAAACAAACAAAAACACACAGCCCTCTCCCTACAGGAATGAGCATTTTCCTTTTGCAAATGGTAACAAACACATCAACTGTTCTTTTGTTTTTTGTGTCGCACATGAAAAGTAGATTAAATGGCTGTTTGGTTTGTGTTTGTTAATGCGCCTTTGTGTTCATGTGTACACGAGACCCTTTATCAGGGGGGTTTGTGATCACGTATGTCTGAAAAGGGATTTAGAGTTTGTGTCAAGTAAAACGGAAAAGACACTTTTATCCAAAGTGTCTTTACATGGCCAATCCAGCTGGATCTCAAGGGCCAAATGGTGATCAGGTAAGTGGAAGAATAAACCAGCGCCTTTCTAATTTGCTTTAGCATGCATGTGTGCGTGTTAGGGTACCTCTCTCTCCGGTTGTTGAGGGCTGGGGACTGGCCATTGGAGATGCCATGATGGGTGATGGGCGGAGATGCTTTGGGGTTGCTGGCGGAGGTAGTGGACGAGTTGTTGTTGGTGCTCAGGTCCAAGCCACTGTGTTTTAGCCCATTGTCCTCCATGGCGTGGCTACTGGTGACGTCTTTCCAAAGTTGCTGGAGTTCGGCGGGGCTCAGACCAGCTGGAAGAGAATCACAAACGGCTTTAGAGAGACAATAATTCACAAAACTCTCATTATGAGCTCCTGTCTGCTGTTTTCAAACAAGGTAGGTAAACCTGTCCTGCTCTGCTGCAAAACCTGAGCATCACACTTAAGCATCTGGAGGTAAACCGGCGCAAGATCGACCTGGATGCTCATCCCTTGCTTCGTTTCAGTGGTATCCGAAAGTACAAAGCAACCAGGAACTCATCTGCACATGATTATGCATTCATAAACGAGCCTCTGTGTGCAGAATCAAATCATCATATAATCCCTCGGATGATAAAATGACTATTCCGCTCTGTGTCGCCCCGACTATACTCCAATTAAGAGCCATTTTCAAACTACTGTCATCCAGCGCCATTTCGATAAACACAGTATAGCACCAGGTGTTTGTTCCAGGAAAAAAGCAAATGGCAACAGCTCGTCTTCCTCACAGCTCTGAGCTCGCACTGCGAGTCCGTAAACAACAACAACAGGCAAGGAGGGGAGGGTGAGAGAGAGAGTAAGAGAGAGAGAGAGAAGGGGGGGAGAGAGGAAAACAACGAGAACACAGACACAGGCAAGAGAGAAAGAGAACTAGAAAAAAACTGAAATGGCAAGGAAAATGCAGCAGAAAAAAGAGGAGTTTAAAAGAGGACGCAGCCACATGCAAACTCTCAGATGATCACGTGAGGACATTACCTGGCGGCAGAGTCTGTCCGGGGAGGGTAGGCTGTCCTGGGCCAGGGGGCAGAGAGAGGAGGCCCTGTCTCTGCATGTTGAGCAGGTGCTGCTGCTGCTGCAGTTGCTGCATTTGCAAGAGTTGCTGCTGAAAGACCAGCTGTTGTGCCGCCAACTGCTGCTGCTGCTGCTGTTGCTATAGTAAAAGAGAGAGAGAGAGAGAGAGCTCGACTGAGCATATACACGCAAACCACTTATCACACACATGGATGAGAAAGTGCGTTCGGTTATGCATGTGGCCCAAGTGAAACCTTGCCGTCTCGTGGTCTTTGCCTCGCCTGCTTGCATGTACTAAGAACTGTATGTGAGATGTGGGTGGGGAGATGAAGCCCCCTCCTTCCGCCATTGATAGTTAATTGTCTTGCATTTCTAATGGTCCATTACAGCTTATGGGGCCACAGGGAGGGGGTGACGGAGGGAGGGAGGGAGGGAGGGAGGCTGAGAGAGATTTACAGCACCCCCCCCCCCCCATTCCCTCCAAGCCCTGTTTACTGCCAGTCGAGCCTCTTGCATAAGCTGGCGAGGACAACAACAAAACAACAACAACAGCAGCAGCGGTGGAGGCGAGCCACAGAAAAACAATGCAGCGCTTCACTGATCAAAGCACAGCAACTATGCTTGAAATCTTTCCACTGACAAAAATAAACCTGAAAAATCACTTAAATGTTGATGTTACAAAGTAAATTACAAACAAAAATTCATCAACACTTTTTGCGTAAAATGTTCGTGAAGAAATACATTGTCCCAACTTGATAATCACATTACACATTAGGAAATTAAACCGACAGCAAACAACATTTTCATACACTGGATCTCATTCATGAAACACCAACCATACAAATTTCTGCTTAAATGTAATTTTTTTATGTAAACTGTCACATAATATGGACAGAAATAAACTCGCAAAAGGTTTATAATATTGTTACAAAATAAGCAACAAAATATGTATTAAACTGAGTGAAATTAAATGAAATAATTTGCTGATAGTAAACACAATTTTGACCTCATTCATTATATACAATAGCAGACGAATGTGTGTGTTAAACTGTTCGTAAAATCAAAAATTCATTCAGCACGTTTCATGAAACAGGCCCAACATAAAAAATGTTGTACTAGTTTGCAATACCATTTTTACGTAAATTGTCATATATGCAAATTCATTCTGTTAGTGATTCATGAATGAGGCCCAACGTTTGTATAATTTTACATGTGATGGAACGACAAGGCGCTGTTCTTTAGTCTTGGCTGTTTGGAAATGTAAAGTAGTGTAGTTGTTGCATTTCCATGTTGTACAGACTCAATTTATTAGCTGTTTTTAAGGAGGTCTGGCTTAAAAATGACTGAAGTTTGCTTCTGTGGACAAAGTCTCCAGAGGTCCATTAGCAAACTGAGAGCTAGTTTCTGCTGAGACCCTGTTAGCTTGAGCTCTCTCTCGCTCCCATCCCCTTTCCCTTTCCTTTTCTCCTGTCAGAATACATTACGACCTACTCAGTGACAAGAAAGCAAAGACCCCATTACAGGAGGAAAGTTAAACTTCCAATTTTTGCTAGGAATTACACTAGCGGTAGGACTGAGCAGACTCCAGAGGAAGACCTTCAGTCAAGAACGGTGAGGAAGACCTCACTCTCTTAGTTTAGGGATGAGAGAGCGAGAGAAAGAGAGGCAAAACTTGTGATGCGCTCACTGGAAAACAGACTGCATAATGGAGTGAGCCGTGCGGATTGGCCCCGCTGTCTCATGAGAAATAAGGGAGCAATTTCTATTCCATATTTGATGGCTGGGGCCTGAAAAAAATCTATTCGCAAATCCAAACAGAAACAAAGCCTCCGGGAGGTCAGTCCTGCTTTCTGTAGGCCCTGCATAATGGCTTGCTTGAAGAGAGACAATGGTAGAAGGTGCTAGTTGAAGAGACTGCTGGGGGTGGGGGACGTTTCCCGTCCACGATACCTAGCTGATCAATTTAACTGCTTCCACACGTTTTGTTTGGATTGCTGCCCCCCTCTCCAACGCGCCTCGCTTTTTGATGCCTGCGTGTCAGCAACCTTCTCTCTCAGTTTCCTTCTGTCTGTCTGTCAGACGGATCCGCAGTCTGACTGTCAGTTTGATTTATGAGCTCGCTGCGGTCAAACTTTTCTGCTCGTCGGCCCAAACCCACCGCAGTGGTTCATTAACGAACAGACCCCGTGCGGTACGCTAAAACGGGCATTTTAGCGTCAGCGTAACTCTGAATTGCCGTCAAGGACAGAGTTGAGACACCTGACAACGTTGTCTGCCTAATTTTAGCACTTTATTCGGTAGCATTCAGAAGAAATTTCCTCTGTGGTAAAAAAGCGTTCTCTCTTGTAATGACAGCACAGACTGATTTACAAGTCACTCGTGGTTGGCGAACGTGGAGGAAACCTTTACTTAGCATCATGCATGTGTGTATTGGTGTGTGATTTGTACCTCTTTCACTTGTTTGCCTGGGTGCTGTTGCTGTAAAAGCTGTAGATGGAGTTGTTCCTGTTGTTTCTTATAAAACTCCTGCAGGTGTTGCTGTGAAAAGACACAGACCATTACAATGTGTGGAAAGAAACAAACCGGTAAATAAAAGTACATATGCTTAGAGCAAATGCGCTAACCGCTAGGCTATATTTACGACAAAAAACAGTTGCAGTGTATGGGTTAAAATTGTTTCATACTACTTCACTACTACTTCATTTCCTTTTCCTCAAGAAGGTTGTCATAAGAATGCTTGCACTAACGAGTGCGGTTAGTGTAAATGCTTATATAGACAATGTGCCAATCCCTAGGCTAAAGTTGTTGTATATGGCTTGAAAATGTATCTATTTATTAATTTATTTCATTTTTTCCATTAGGAGTGCTTGCACTAACTGCTATACACATAGAGAAAATGCACTAACCGCAAGGCTACATCTGTGACAAAACAAAGCAGCTGTTGTATATGGCTTGAAAATGTATCTATTACTTATTTCCCTTTTCCCACACAAGTGTGGCCATACCTCAAAGCAGAGCTACAACAGAACAAACAGATTCATAGCCAACTCCAGGCTCCTGAGGCTGCAAACTTGCCTGGATGTGCTTCTGCATGTCACATCATAAATAACGTCTCTCTCTGGTCGAGACAAAGAGACCAGCATTTCCCCTCATCATGCATCTCCATACGGACTTTTATGCGGCTGCACATTACTGCTAGAGGAACAATTAATCTTATTGCCTATATATTTTTTCCCTCTCTGATGCCTTGACAGGCAGTGACATTCTAAATGAATGTGAAGCACTCAAAGGAGAGGATTCATCATTGTGAATTAATGCATTTAGCACACTTCTCCTCTTCTTCTCAGAGTGCTGTCCTCATCGCCGGAACACAGGAGCTGAGCTCTCCCATCTCATTCAGCGGGAGACATCTACAGTACACTTGTCACCGTTTATACAGACCTAATTATAATCAAGGCTAACTGAGTTAATGGAGATGTTTTTAATGAAGAGCTCACTCTGAGAGATTTTAAAATCACTTCTGAAGATATAATCTACTCTTGTCAGTTGTTAGCTTGCATGCTACGCCACCACATGGCGCTCATGCAGACAATGCAATTTTGAGTCGGTTTTTGTTCTAAACTCCCCTTTTTCCTCATTATTTCATGTCCTCACTGTACTTTCCCTGCTTAAAATTGGTTTGCTGGTCTTAGCTGGTTAAAGATATTCTCTTAGCCTGGCCAAGCTGGTTTTTAGCTAGTTTAGCTGAGCTTGTGTTTATAACCAGCCTGGTAAGGCAGGGGAACCAGCTAGCTAGCAAACAGCTTAGGCTGGTTTAAGTTGTTTTTTCAGCAGGGGTCATTGTTGATAAAAGTCACAAAAAGAGCCTTGGTACATACTTAGAGAGACATACAAGGCAGAGATAGAGTTCAAATGTCTGTAACTACGTTAGCTAACATGTTGACAGTTTAACTACTCAGACTGTATTCTAATGCTCATTATATTAGCCATTGCTGCAACACTAAAAATGTAACGCATCTTGCAATGCTAATTATGCTTAATTATTACACATTAAGAAACCAAACAACATCTGAAATCACACTTGTGTTGTTCAAAGCAAGTTCACGTACAGCCCACTCTGACTAGCTTGTTTCTGTGCTCTATTTGTCCCCAAAAGATGTCCCCACTGAAAACAACTAATTACACGCCTGTCTGTATTTGTTTCTCTGATCTAACTATGTCAAGGACAGATGAGAGCAAGGATCTGTATGCTACCATTTCAAAACATGAGTGTGTACGGGACAGTGAGTGAGAGGGTGTTTATGCGTGTTCACCTGCTGAAGCATGACTGCCTGTTGTTGTTGTAGGAGGGCTTGGAGCTGCTGGGGGGACAGGACCTGCTGTTGAAGGATCTGCTGCATCTGTTGGGGTGTGATCACCTGTGGACTCATCATTGCCACAGATACTGGCACCTGAGAGAGAGAGAGAGAGAGAGAGAGAGAGAGAGAGAGAGAGAGAGAGAGACGTAGAGAATGTCACATTAACCATGTCACATAAAAACTCTTCAACTGTAAAGTCAAGAGCTTCTTCTCGAACTCTCTGGAAATGGTGCGAGTGCAGTATATGTAATCATTTGGCAGTGCATGTGTACTTTCTTACTCTGTCAGCTACTCCCAATAGGAAAAGCACTGTGCTTTAAATAGAGGAGGACCTTAATTAGCTGAACCCTTCAACTCCCTCAGGCGATTTCTAGTGCTACAACACACAAGGCAAGCAGAAAGACGCACATCCAGAGCCGACTGTGGGCCGTAAGCGGACACATGGCCTGTTGAAGAGTAACTGAGCTAAGTAGCATGAATTCAGGCTGCCGTGGGTTTGAAGCTTTGAAAAGTCTCCAAGAAACTCCTGATTGAAGCTGAGCCGCTGTGAAGTATTCTGTTTTACAGAGGTGAGGGGAATTACCAGTTGCCTCTCGCTGCGCATTGAAGTTTCCAAGTTGCACGCTTAGAAGAAAGCAGGCACAAGTCTTCCACGAGATGTCATTTTTAAAAATTCATGTCATTTTTTAAATGATAAGAATCATTAAAATGCCAGCTGTCAAACTGTGTGAGAGAACTTTTTGGGCTAAAAAAACAAAACAAAGAAAATATTTTTGCAGCCCAGCATTATAGAAAGCGAGCAGGTTTTCTCACGTAATGTTTACATTAATGTGACTCAATTCTTCGCTCGTGCCTAAAACTGAACAATGAACAGAATAAAAAATAAAAGCTTTTTTAAGAACAATTTTCCTTCTTCTTTTCCTGGACGCTGCACCTGTCTACAACTGACTCTACAGGGCACTCTTTGTACTTTATGAAGCATGCTGCGCGCTGCATCGTCCAACAGAGCAGCTTCGACAGATGCTGTCTATCATCAAGACAGCCGGGCCTTCGGCGTCATGACAGGCAAACATCTCTATTGTTGTGGTTTTTGAGCTTGAGAAAAAGACGTGAGGCTCCATTAGACGTAGTGAGGAGTCCGAGCCGCTCCTCGCGCCGGCTAATCAAGACCGCTTGATTGCTTTCCGTACGTCTGAGCTCTCAGGGCCTTGACACGTCCTTGTTTTAGTCTCCTGGCTCGGCCCAGCTCAGGTTCCCCTCTTTGATTAGCAGAGACATTTGCATGGTCACTACACATTTTTCATTTTAGAAGTCATTATGCATTAGCGCTCCTGAGCGCCGAGCTTGACTAATCCTGATGAACTGAGTAGCGGAGCTGAAGGTCACACTCCATCCCCACTCATATTCATATTCAAACAAATCCAAGCACCATTCTTCATTAGACTGGACCCAAAACTCAACGAGCACCACCACGGAGGGAAGCGCACACACAAATACACTTTCTTTCTTTCTGTCTCTCTCTCTTTGGGGAGTAAAGGTGTGACAAGGAAGGAGGTGGCAGAAGAAAAAAACAACAAAGGAACAGAGCAACAAAGTCACAAATTAAACAGCTGCATGTAATTATGCAAATGTATGCTTACACCTTCAATGTTATTAAACCTTAAGACACATTTGTGATGTGTAATTACCCCCAGGTTCAGCCAGGGTTCTGCGGCGGCCTAAATGACAATATAAAGACCAAAGCATGAAAATACAAGAAGAGATGTTCTCATTACACCCATTATTTGTATATTTAAATGAGCTATGGACCGAATAACGAACAATCACCTCATCTGCACCACAGCACAGCGAATTCATAAAATAAATTAGTAAATTTCAAAATAAAACATGTACATTTCAGAACAATTCTCAAAGTTTATTTATCGACCACAGCTAACTGTGTGTAATCCGAAGTTGCATTTTCGTCCCAAACAGGCGATGAGAAATAAAATGAAATCAGGATATGGCCCTCAGCCTCTCATTAGCTTTTTAGCATATCGACAGATGATATGCATCTTCATTTCATTGTTTTTCCAAACAAAAAAAGACGAGACAAAGTTGAAGTTTTGGCCCACTCACTTCCGAGTTACGCACAATGCTAATTCCAGCATTTAACGCCGGCGTTTTCTGCATGATATATCAGAGCTTGAAAGATGAAAGCAGATAAGTAATTGCTCTCCTGGTTCTTATTCTTCACTGACAACCCATAAATTTAATTTTACACACACGTTCATTTACATTTTCGAGTATATGACATGATAATTGGCGGAATATAACACCTCCATTCCGTGGGATACTGCGGGGGGCGATGATTGACAAGCCGGGTGAATTGAAAGGAACAGAGGCTGAATTGCTTCTCCCCGGAATGATTTCACCAAGACGGGGCATAATTAATGAGCGTTTGCCAAAGGGTCGAGCCGTAAACAGTCGCAGACAATGGGTCTTTCCCTTGCAGGATGCCAGATGAAGAATATGACTGCTAGAGGCAATGATGCAACCCAACGTGTGCTAGAAAACTTCACTGATAATGGCTTTTTCACAAATCAAAGAATCAACTTCAATCATCTGCACTTGAAGCACCTGTGCTGAGAAAATTTACTTAGAGACCAACAGCTGACATCACTTTTTCTCATTCTCGTTTTAACAACAAGCACGTCCAAAAATGACAATCCATGAAGCTTTGATTTCTATTGGAAAACTACAAATAAAAGCTGATCTCCATTGACCTGCTCTTTAGATCCACAAGGCTCAGCGCCTAAGAGAGAGTAGAACAAATAGCTTTAAATTGGTCAGTGATGAGAAAACATCAGTGGCCCTCCTGAAGAACGAGCAGATTATTACAGGGCTCTCGCTATGCTGAAACAGGTCTCGACAAGAGAAAGGTCGACTTCACATCATAAGAATTAAGATACATGCGCCTTCCTGCATTACCTAAAAAAACCCATCAAATGTCCCATTGGTGTACTCCAAAACAACATATGAGAGAACGGTGTTAAATAACCATAATTAGTTAGTAAAAAGTTATTGAATTCTCTATATATGCACTATTATTTGGTTCAACAATGGAAGTTTCTAGACACATAAGAATGGGCTGAATCATGGGGCAGCCAGAGGTACTGTTCAGATAAATAAAATGAGAAATGGGGGCGTGCGATGGCAATTACTTTAGCAGAAAGCGACAACATGTTAATTAAGCGGTAAAACCTGTTTAAGTTGGAAAAAGTCATAGTCCCACCAATTAATCTCATGGAACAGGGCTTTTCCTGAACTTCGTAAAGGATCCTGACCTTTCCACTTTGGTAAAGACAGCATTGCTAATTCAGTCAATAATTAATGGCTCCACAGTCAAGGGCTTTTTGAAGGAGCTGTTTTACTAGGGGACCAAATACGCACACTCATGGTTTCAAGAGCCATTGACAACATAAACAAACACATAGTTTACACTAATCTAAACCTGAAACACGCTAACATGCATACACACTTACGCAGTGATCATTTTGATTAGAAGATCAATGTGGATGCTCCTTAAGATCGGAGTTAAGTAGATTATAGGAATTTTTTCCCAAAATCAATTTATTTTACAGTTCAGCAAAACAGTATGGAAAGTGTAATGCACTTCAAATGATGATAGAGTGGATGTGGCCTCTGTTCGAGGGGATACAATGAACAATCCGCACAGATTTATCACCATGTAGATAACCACACTTTCATTTCTGTCAATGAAGTGAGAGATCAAATGCTTCCCAAAGGGAATTACGAGAGGAATTGAAGAGCTGAAATCATGTAACAAAACTGCTGTTTCTTGTTTTACTACTACTACTTTTTTTTCAAAAAATGTTTCATTAATAACATATGTAATGTAATTATAATTAAAAAAAATAAAATAATTGTATACCATTTTCGCAGACTTCTGTACCCTCCTGCCTAAACCAACCAAATGCGATCTTCAGGAATTTGTGAGATAAGAAGGAAGTCTACATGAGTCTGGAAGTTGTCTTCCTTTGTTTTCCTCAAATTTGTTTCTCGCGGTATCTGAAACCGAGCATCGTGTGGCATTTACAGGGAAATCTGTCTCTCTCGCTCACTCTGTATCGGCCCCCCTCCTCTTCTCTCTCTTGAAAGCTTTGTGATGTCGCAGGTAATAGGGAGTCTGTTGGATCGCTCTCCTCGTCAAGTGACACGCAGTAAATTACACAAGCTTCAAGCAGCTTGCTGAATTATAGTTCATCACTTGGAAAGACTTCCCAGCACCGGGCTACACGTATCAGATCTGCCAGTTAGGATCCAATTAACACCCTGGCCAGAGTAATCAGACTGCATGTGTAAGGGCTGCTGGAACTGGTTTATTACTCTCATGCATCTTCTGTCAGAAGGTACAGTTGTTGCTTCTACATCAAAGCTGTGCCATGGCACAATTTTTTTCCCCCTCTCCCACCGTTCCACTGGTTCTTGCCTAAGGGTTATGCTTCAACTTCCTTTGCATCGCAATGTGAGTCCCTGCAAACCAAATCCCTTGCAATTTACACATGCTGCCCACTAGTAAAGTACTTTAGGTTTTCCTGGTTACCAAAAATCAGAAAACTGTTAAATGTTTTTTCCCCGCCTCCTTGGTTTTGGAGCAGCCAACGTTTTTTTTATGTTGACAAGGGTTGTGCAAAACTCAGAATTGAGGAATTGGCCCTCCTTTCAGTTTATGAATTGGAATTTTAACTGAATTGGCCACACCTCACAGAAAGTTGAATTGGAATGCACAGAAAGTGCATTATTAGGAAATAAACTAACTAAGAGGTCTATAAATCTTCAAATTTCAACACTTATGAAAACTTTCAAACAAGACTTTGTCAAGTCAACATTCAAAGTTTTTCTTGCCAAACTTTGCAGTCAGCAAAAGTTCTGTATTTGAATTCTACTTTCTTACATTCAAATTCAAACTTCAATTGTGCATTACTTGCGACTTCAATTTCAATTAAATTCAAATTCAGCAACTGAACTGGAATTTAAAAGGCATTCCAAATTCTCTGTACTGTTGGGCGAACGCTGTTAATAATCAATGTTAATATGAGTCCCCCTTTTATAAATTCCACTGGCTTTGTGCACGGTTCCAGTTGGCGGTCTGAGTAGATGAATTTTAAGGAACATGGCGCAGGAGTCTGGCGCTCAGATGAGCTGTGCGTCGCTGACCTTTAAATCGGCGACACTCAGAGGATGGCTCACTGCTCAGGATGTGATTGGGTTGAGCTATCTCGCGCTTCTCTCTAGTGTTGGAATGCACGTGGGCAACGAGCCGCTAAGCCTTCCTTCCCAAACGCAGAATTGAGGAAGCCTCCGGAAGGATGTATGGTTGTGAAAAAGTTACATTAGCAGAGCATGCTGGTTTAAAACGAACAAAAAAGGTCAACATATTGGCCGTCTGTTTCTGTCGTGGGCAAAGGTGAAAGAGTGTTTGTGCCATAGTCCCGTGCTAGTAAGCTGAAATTGCTTTGTTTGGTTGTTTCACCTTGTTAATGGTGGGATATCACTCTCTGAGCCCACACCACCAACAGGTCAGAGGTCAACTCTACCTCTTTAAACACCTTTCTGACACCTAGATGGCTGTATTAGCCCGATGTCACACGCCCACATGCCTCTATTTGTTCAGCATCCTCCTGTTAGCTTCAAACCCCTGTTTTGTCAGTATTCAGTATCGCTAACATGTGTTTTCACACTGTTAAATGCCCATCCTGCCATCAGGACGAGAAGCCTGGGCGGCACATGGAGCCAAACAAACAAACCGGCATGTAGCTTATAGTTGAAGAATGGCAGCTGGGCTGATTGGTATGGTAGGAGACACAATTGCCAGTCGCGTAAGCTTTCTGTAATCCCCCTTCCCTTTCGTCCTCTCGCTTTTTATTTGTGTTTTAAATGTCAGTGTATAAAATGCACAGGAGATATTGCCACTCGGAGGGAGAGGAGCTACGACGCGAGAGCACTGTTGTGTGCCTTGGGAAATCCTTGTAAGCAGCATGGAGAAGGCACAAGGATTTACGGGGAAGAAATAGGTGTTTATTGACTTCTCCTCTGGGCTTACGGGGTAATAATAGACCTGTCACATTACGCAAATGTGGAAAAGCGGCTTCTGAGCGCGTCAAAAGCGCGAGATGAGACGCTGGATAGAATTAGTCAGCCGACAGGCTTTAGACACTAATACAAGTAATTAAAACTGTGAGCTCCAGCACTTAGATGCTCGTGTGGTAAATAATTTATACGCCATGATCTATGGATCACTTTCCCTGCCTTTCCTGGACAGGGAAAGGGGCGGATTCATCATTGTCAGGGAACGAGCAGGCGTTTACTTTTTCATGTAAATAAGTCATTTTTTTCAAAATGCTTGTAACTTGGCATGTCTAAGTACACGCAACACAATCTGAATCGAGTTACCGTAAGTATATAGAGGTCAAAAAGAACAGATATTTGAAGGTATAGTCCATGTTTAGTACAAGGTAAGATCAAGATTTGTGGCATAATGTAATTACTTTTTCTCTGGATTACAGTGAGACATTTACAAAGGAAATGAATGTGGCTAATCTGTAAACATTTAAATAGTACAGTTCAAGATGGGGAAATGAAGCATGTTAACAAAAAATCTAACCTGTGTAAAGTTGTAAAATTTTACAACTGTGTTGCGATAACTGCGTATCTGCACCCTAAAATGATTGTAAAAACGATGATTTAAACAACTCTAGAGCTCAAATAAAACACAAGTTTTAACAGGAGTATTAATGCATTAACTGCATTTCGTTGCCTTGTACCTGTACTTGTGTAATGACAATAAAGTTAAATCTAATCTAATCTAATCTAATCTAATGCAAGTGCACCTTTCTGCTTTTAAATGCTTCAAAAATTGGCCCCATTGACTTCAGTTGTAAATATCTCAACTTAACCTTGTTTTTTCCATAGAAAAGTAAGTAAAAATCATTTTTGTGGTAATGAGCATGCTGTTGATTAAGCTTAATTTGTATTGAACACAAAATATTCCTTTAAACATTTTGTTTTTGGGAGGCAAAGAATTACTAGAGCGATTAAAACAGCACCGAACAAGTTAATAAAGTAAAGAATCGACAGCATTGATTAACTACAGCCGGAAGACAGCACTCAACAAGCCCTGATTCATATTGATTCATATGGCTAACATGAGGCAAGGATGGCATAAGCAAATGTAAATATTCAATATTTACCATCCTCTGGTGTTATTAGAGTCAGGGGCTCGGTCATGGGCCACCAGTTATCACAGACCTTCCTCATCCAATATCACTCGGCTTGCTCTGGAAGTATCGCACAGCAATTTGCAGTCACGCTGTGTGCCGGGAATCCATTCTCTGAGTATACAGACGGCTGCGAAACTACAATAGATACACGAAAGCGCATCCACCTAGGCTTTGTTTTACAACTAATATCTTTGCACAGAAGGGGAAAAATAATAAAACACAAGGAAAAACTTTGATTTCCCAAATACAAAAGTCATATTTGCATGGACTGGCCTGAATATATTAAAAGCGAAAAGCACCAAATCTTTAACTTACGCATAATTAGATACACATGGGTGTAACTCTTGGAGAAGGTGTCGCCATTGTTATACTCTGTGAAAATATTAACGATGAGGGTTAGCGCCAATTTTCCCTTCCTTTAATTAAATGCACGGGGTACTAATGAGGTAAACCACCACTAGCTGATAGCGCTTATTAGCAGGGAGGAGGGCAAGCGCTCTCTCGCACTTAATTTAAACCTAAAAATACGGAGCCTGGCAGATGTCAAGCGCTTACATAATTCGAGGCGGCGCATTTGTATTGTGGGGATGTGAGAGAAATAACACATCGACAGTCAGTGGGTAAGTAAACAGGTCTGGTAATAGGGGATGCGACGTGTGCGATGCCACTGTGACCTTTACCAAATCACTGACAATAGCGATGCGGCACAGCTGGAATCAATAATGGCAAATTATCTTAGAGGGGTACAAATGACAGCTAGTTAGAATATACAATGCTACAGGAAGCCAGGAAGAGTTGATAGTTGCTATTGCATTGCAAATTATCCAACAGAAGGTTTCCAAAAGCCTTTTATTCTTCGTTAACCATGAAATTCATAATGATGAACACAAAAATGTACTTGACTTTCACCAAGTAAAACTCTGGGTTACAGTGCAAGTGAATGGGGTAAATCCATAAACGATAAAATACTCACTGTCGCCACAAGAGGTGAACATGATTTAAAAGTTATGTCCAATTTCACTTGTCTAAAATAATTATGTAAGTTAACAAAAGTTGTAATGTAAATGCTTTTATAAAATTAAACGCTACACATTTCTGCCTTTAATTCCTTAAAAAAAAATTGCCTATAGTAAATACCTCACCGCAATTGATGACAAGTCTTTTTTTTGTGGTAATCAACATTATGCCACAAATGCTGTCAAATGTGCTTGTATTGAACCTGAATATTCTTTTAATATGCCAACGTCTTTTGTCACAGCAGAGATTTCAAGGTTGCCCAACAGAGGTGGTGAGGTAATGTAGCTGTAGACAACAGAAAGGTTTCAGGTGTGAGGTATTTGTTTGGTTTCTTTTGGAGAAGGGCAGGCCTGACAGGCTGAAATTTTACTGACAGCTCAAGAATTACATTGCCAAATCAAACAGAGTAGCTGGAACAGAGGAAATCTTTTCCAGAGCACCATGTATTATGGATGGACTTAAGAGATTAGCGAGGAACTGCTCACCTGCAACGGACGCTGTTTGTCGTTGTTCTTTGGAGATTTCAGGCCACTGCCTGGTTGCTGTAGGAGTAATTGCCTTGCTGCTTGTAGGGCCTGCAAAGAAAAGAAAAGACAAAAAATTAGTTTTTTCCCCCAACCTTTTTCCTCCCCTTCGGCACACTCAAATATCAAACACTATGAAAGGTGACATCAACCCAGTGCATTCCATCCACTAGACTATTCATTGTTGTTGATGAGCCATGAAGCGTCTCTCAGATATACATTTTTCATGATAATCCACAAAGCCGTGATGAAAGATAAATACAGTTTGTCTAGCACCTCTGAAGAGCACGAGGAAAAAAAAAACACACACACAGAGAGTGTCAGTGGTATTGACCTGTCTAGTGTGTGCTCAGCTGAAATACCCACTTCTCTGCAAATTACCGGCCCATTTGCATATTCATAATATCAATTTGAAGTAGAGGCAGGCGATGTGAAGTGTTCCTAGAAGCTGTAATTAAAGTTGACAAAATCAACATCAGATTACCTCAGGAGTGAATTAACAAGGAGCTGAGCATTAGCCGGGCCCCTGAGCACAGGGGTGACGCCGGCCCTTCTCTGCCAAATCACTCCAAATATCTACTTCTCCAATGTCATATAACAATACAAGAACACTGTGTTACAAAGGCAAGCATCCCTATTGTTCATACTTAGGGTTAAAAGATTTGAAAAAAAACCCCTAACGCTAAGTATTCAACTTTGGGACGTAACTCGTTTGTGCTACCGACATGAATGATAGCTCAAATTGCGCTAGAGGAAAAATGGTTAAAATTGTAGATTTACATTGTATGAGTGACTCAAGTCCCAACTCTGGGCTCCTTTAACTTGGACCAGTTAGGTTGCTTACCTAGAAACACCCTAGCAACCATTTAGAAATGTCCTAGCCACCCACAGCACCATATCTCACCTTAGCAATGAACCATCACTTAGGGCATAAAACCACATCTCCAAATCACCTAGAAATACCCTAGCAATCACCCTCAACACTCTAGCAACCTTTGCATAGGCAACGTTTTTTTTTTTTTTTTTAAGAAAATGTAAAAACTTTTTTATTTATTTTTTTAAACATGTTACAGTATACAGGTATGTGTGTCAGACTGATTCCAGATACGTTGAACTGATGTAACTTACAATGTTCCTCATGTATCTACAGGAATACTGATACACACGTTCAAAGGTTAGCAACTCTTTCCAGACTTCCTGGAGTTGTATGTCGAACCGGAGACAGAAGTGAACAACGCCTCTGTGAGCACAGTTGCAGACGGCCTCAGTGCCCCGACACACGGAGAAAGCAACAAAATAAATAAAGCAATACAAACAACACAATAACTTCACAGGTGTTTCATCTGTCGGGGAAGAGGAGAGCGAAGGTCGAGGTGTACGATGAAAAAAAAAAAAACCCTTCAGATAAAGAGTGACACTTCTTCCAGCAGAATCAAGGGCTTGCTTTATTTCCTGGTGCTTGCCAGTATCCATGACAACAGCTGCCTTGACAGGATGTGCATATGGCACTTCTCTGCCAGCTGGTGAGAACAATGTTTGAACTAGTACATTGAGATGCTGAGCAAACAGGGGGAGAGAAGGAGAGAGAGAGAGGTAAGGGAGAAAGGAAGAGCGGGAGAGAGAGAGATAGGGGGAAAAGTTGCCACGTCTTAACCCGCTGGGAAGACAGCCATCCCCCTGATCAATTATGAAGAGACAGGGCGAGGAGCTGCCACTGTCTGTCTGGCTGTGCGGTGAGGAGCCAGGCTCTCCGAGCTCCTGGTAAACAAACACAACACAGTGGCGCTGGGTCCTAACAGCATCGATCTGTCTCCTCTGATGCACACACACACACAGCCGTTGTCTGATACTTCAGGGGACACCAGGATGTGGAGAAGAGCTGGACTACTTCAGATCAGTTCCCTGTCCTGTCTTTGAATGAACCAAACAGACAACAACAAATGCAACGATGACAAGTCTTAAGCTTTGAATCTGGCATACTTGTTTAACTGGACACGTTTTGGGAAAAACTCAAGGTTGAAGTAATCAAGTAACATCCGAAGTTGGGAAGTTTGCAACAAGCAAGTTTCTGCACTTCATTGTGCCTTATTTTTCCATTCTAAACGATGCATTTATCGATTAGTTATGGTACTTTCGGATGCATGAGTGAGTTATAAGTACCCTCGCCAAGTCATTATCAGTTGGGCCGCGTGGATGAGATTGTAAATTGCGGGAGATTTCACGCCCATCCAAGCGGTGATTGTGATTGTGTGGCTTTAGTGGTCGGCTAATGGCTTTAGCACAACAATTAACAGGAGGAAATGTTTATCCGTGCTCCGATCGATACAGACTCACTGTCCTCTGATGAATAAAAGGACAAAGTCAAAGAAGTCATTCAATACATGTTAGAGGTCAGGAGAGTGGCGCTTCCTACAGCACACGGAAGGAGACGTTTAATGGCTTTTCCAATACGAACATGAACGCTGGGAAGGTGGGGGAATGTAATCAAGTCCACTTTTTATATTAGAGGGACACTTGTTTCGACAGTTAAAGGGATAGCTCACTCAAGAAAAATGCTAAATTATATGGACATTTGACTACTATAATGGTACTTTTTCTTTCATTCTGAAACCTCTGTCCTCATTCACATTCATTACATGGAAGACAGACCAGGAAAAATTCTCCTTTTGTGTTTTACGAATGAAAGAAAGTTATAAAGGTTTGAAATAATGGGTGAGGGTGAGTAAATGATGACAGAACTTTCACTTTTTGCCTGAACTATTCCTTTAATATTTCAAGCTGAAATTTTCATCTGTCCTGTAATACTGCAAAAACATTCCTTATTAGTGACAACAACGGACTATATTACTATATACGCAACAATGCAACACAAAGGAATATTAGGTGCTTTCCAGATTCAACAAAAGCAAAGCAGCCACTGAAGTTTTGCTGGACGTCTAGAAGCAGCTTGCTTTGCTTTTCTTCGTCCTATAAGTTTTGTTGCTGTGCAGAAGAAATGCAGGCTGCCATCCATTAATGCACACATTGTATAAACAGCACAATGCATCACATTCCTCAGAGCTAGGAGCTCAAGGAGAACCTGGGCTGGAGCGTAAATAACAAGGCACTCAGGAACATATTTGATGTTGATATCTATCTCTAAGGACTGGGGGGGAACAGAAGGAAACAAACTTGCACATTCAGTACAATGAAGCGCACACAAAAACATGATTGCGAGGGCTTCGCAATTCTTATGAAAATACGATTCGGCCCAAATGGATCAGCTGTAATTGGTTTCAGATAGCGAGGTCGAGGGGGAAAGGTGATACCAGTCACTATTATATCAAGTGGAGGGAAGAAACACGAATGTTTACACAGGCGTTCCTCAGCTACGTTAATAGCCAAGTAGAGATCACAAAAAGAGACAGGCGAAAGAAACATGTCAGCTCTCTCACCCCTTTCACCAGGCAGCCTGTGTTTAGACTTAACACAGGGGTAATGAGGAATACATTGCAATGTTCCCAGCGCTAAAACAAGCATGAAAAGCATTAGCAGCCAGTCGCAGCTTGGCACATCATTACAAACGCATCCTCGTTCCCCAGGATCAGCATTTAAACCAAGCTTTTAGAGTCAATGCAGCTTCTGCAACTGTGACCAAACGTATTACAAGACTACACAACAGTGTTACATTGAGAAAAACTAGCTAAAGGAAATGGATTTGTTTGAGAACGGAAACACGGTGGATTAATCTGGATTTTTGAGAATGCTAGGTACACAATGCTTACGGATAAACAAGGGTGGGGGGTTTTTGTGCACTTGAAATATTTTTTTTTTGGAGACGTGGGACTTGAAAACATTTTCCGAACAACTCTAGATTAAAATGCCACACGTGCTCTGCAGGAAGTTTTGTGCACCAGAAGATCTCCGGGCTTGCAGTCGCAGAGGGCACGTCAAACCTCAGCTTATGGAAAACATGCACAACAAGAAAGAGATAGAGCGAGAGAGCGAGAGCACAACCCTTATCAAGCCGACAGGAGTCGGCTGCCACGAAAAACAAAGGACAAACAGTTTAAGCTGAACAAACAAACAGAGCTGATTGGCCGGTGGTCTGCGCAGCCTGTGCAAAGATAGGGCCCCACTCTCGACAGCAAAATATTGACACCATATCTGTTATGTAAGTGTGTTTAGGACATAGGGGTCTGATGAGGGGCCAGGCCACTCATGAATAGAAAGCGTCGCTCCAGGCACAGATTTCATAAACAAGACGTGCGCTGAGGACCTAACAGCCCCGCAGCAGCCCTGCGTTGGGCGGCACTCGCACGTTAGTATGAATGACAGCTGAACACGTTAAAGGTCCATTTGGACACACAACGGCAGTAGGTCAGTCTGTGGACAGTGTACCAACCTCTATTGTGAGGAGGTTGACTGACACAAGGGTGGAACAGACTGCCTTTTAATCAAAGGTCATCCATAGCTGTGATCTGTGTTAGCACACCAGTGAACCAGGGCTCATCAAGGTGGCTGAGCGGCCTTGTTGAGATCCAAATACTGAGGCTGCCGTTGGCTCTATGGAGACAAACTAAGTTCAAATTAGTAGCTAGGAAATGTTACATATGCACTGAATTTTGTTTTGATGTGAACACTTCGAACAGCCCCTTTAAAGCGAACCAAACCCATATCAGATGCCACATATTAGTGATTATTAGTTTAGTGATAAATAGCTTGTTATATATATATATATATAATTATCATCATATTAAGTAAAAATACAACAAATAAATTAATAATTTAAGTGATTAACAAGCTCTATTTTTTTAGAACAATTATTACTAACAACAATAATAATAATCTAATTATTAATATATATATATATATATATATACACACACACACACACACACACACACACTTACAAAGAAAGTGTAGCGCCTCTCGCAGTTAAAAATGCTTACGCTACCTCCAGCGTCATCGTCATGCCAGTTACTGCCGGAAGCCAGATATTTTACTGTATAACGTCTTAAATATGGATATTTTTCTTACAAAAACCAATCGATTTGCTTCAGAAGGCTTTTATGAACCCCCCGGAGTCGTGTGGATTACTTTTATAATGGATGGATGCACTTTTTTGGGTTTCAAATTTTGTGCTGCCATTTACTTCCATTATAAAGCTTGGAAGAACCAGGAATTTTTTTTATATAACTCTGATTGTATTCGTCTGAAAGAAGAATATCATATACACCTAGGATGGCTTGAGGGTGAGTAAATATAAATATGATCTAAATCCACTTTTAACACTAGAAACTGTGAATGCAAAGAGAATTTAGTTATTTTTCCACTTGCTTCTAGCTCACTAATTAGTAGAACTACTTGGACTTATTTAGATTTAATTATAAATAACATGCATCTTCCTTTGTTCTGTTGCCTGTTTTATTCTTTAACTTTCTTCTTCCATTTCTGGTTTTAACTAAAGGAAAAGTCTGCCTATCCACAATGTGTGTATGTAACAAATAAATGACTTTGACTTGTGAGGTCTGAGTTTAGTTCTTTAAAAAGGACTCGAGTGGGAAAACACCCCAAGACACAACATGTCCAGTAAGGATAAGCCATGTACGCACAGCATCCATTCTAGCAGCAGACACAAATAAAAAATGAGGAGAGCGAGTGAGAAAGAGAGAGAGAGATCTCAGTTATTGTGGATACAGACACAGAGTGTTTTTCCTCAGCCAAACGCCATACTTCTCAGACAAGAGAAAAGGATGTGGGAATAATGAGTGTTTTTATGTATGACTCAATAAATCAGCGGTGTGTGCAGCTCGCGGGCCGGTCCGTGGAGACGCTCCTCAGCTGCAGGGCCAAGCGCAAGCTAACTGGCAGAACAATGGGCTTCTGTGAGCTGCGCTCTCTCTTTTTCTCCTTTCATTCCTTCTCCAGCTTTTTCCTCTCAATCTCTCGTACACGGTTCCCATCTTTCCTTGCTCCGCGCCTCACATCCCCGTCTCCCTCGCTCACTCGCTCGCTTCTTGTTTATTGATTTTCTAGATTAAGGATCCCATGGAGAGGGATTGTAACACACAACCATAAAATTATTTTGGGGTGTGCTTATTTGCCTTCCCTTTGCATCTATTTGGCCTGTGTCTGTAGACAATTATGCTTCCCCAGCCCAGTCTCAGGTGCTAATAATGAAGGACAAATAGAATCATATGTGTAAACTTCCCCGTCTGATGAAAATTTATATTAACTTTCTGCCACTGTAAACACAGAGGCATAGCCCAGCCCTCCCTGGTGAATTTGAGATGAATTCGCTCATTTCTACCCCAGAAAGCCGGGCATTTATGGGAGGGAGAGAGAGAAAACAGAGATCTGCTTCATTGTGTAACCTCACACTTATTTTTTCAAGTGCGAGGAGACAAAACACGAGTCTGTCCGGCCCATCAGGGTTAGTGTGTATGCGCAGACAACAGGGATGTGTGCGTTTGCCAGTGTTGTGTGTGTGTGTGAATGCACAGCCCTTGTTTGGGAAACGGTGCCAGCAATAACAGGCCAAACAGAGTCGGCTTCCACCGTTCGCTGCAACCACAAACATTCATACGCTTCCCGCCTCCTGCAGACATCGTTATGGATGGTTCTCGCAAATCCACGCCGCACTTTTGCACTGGACCACGTATAATAGTTTACAGTATCGCCAGCAACCTGTGGAGGGAATTAGACGGCAGGGGCCCCGTACTGAAAACAACATCTGTATCCCATAGAAATCCAGCAACACGTACGGAGAAGAGCGAGAGTATTTCCACTCAAATAGTTGCTTTTGCAACTAAGACGAACATCACTATTACTATCGATCATATTTGGAGTGATTTAAACATATCCTTAACCCAAGTTTTAAACTTTGGGATATAAACATTTGTTTATTGTTGATATTTAAAATAATGAAGCTCGTTGAAGAGAGGTGTGCTATTCAGGGCTCAACAAAAAGGATTTTTCTACTTGCTCTTCCAGGCCAGTTGAGATGTCTACTTGCGCTGCCAACATTTCAATTGCCTCAACAAATATTCTAATATTATAAAATCAAATTTTTGTTGGGAAATAATGGCATAAATTGCAAAAATGGATTGTATAAATTGATAACCAAGCTGACAAGTTGAAGCTGGCAAGCAGAATTCATATCCAAATATCACAGAAAACAAAAAACGTTTGCAAATGCATATATACATGATCAAAAAAATTAAGATATGTACATTGGCCAAGGGCCAAGAAGACACCCTTATTATTGAACCATGCTATCTCTTGTACTTTGGATTCAAAATTTTTACTGGTCAACAAATGTTGTGGAAAATAAGTCATATCTAAGGATGAGAATATCCTCATATATTATCTTTCAACCTGAGCCACAAAGAAACCATCTAACAACTACCTAAAACACACATAGTATCATGGCAGTATGATTTGAGTAAAATTTGTTATCATCTAATCTCATGCAATTCATTTTAAAGATGCTTAAAATGTCATAAAAAGGTATCACATATTGGAAACCAAGTGCCTCTCCTCTATATCTTTCTGGGAGCTAAGACATTGTTTCTGCACATCTCTGTCTGGTTTCTTTGCTTATGAAATTCGATCTCTCCCTGCTTCTCAACGGCTGGCTTTGGTAAAGCCCTTGCTTTCAACTGCTGTATATCATCTGGGTTTAGATAAGGTGACTCTACTGGGCCTTTTATCTGCCTTCCTTACAAAGCCTCAACCAAGAAAAATGACTGCTTTTCACTTATACCAGCAACACGTGCAAACTAGTGCAGGTCAGCGAATGAAATAAAGTTAGAGTGAGGCGGCAAACGAGTCCCCACTTCCTAGCGTGTGCTCGATGCACTTGGCTTCTTTTTCAAGTGATTATGATCCATCTCTTTTTTCGCAGTTACACGCCGCTGAGCGTCACATGGTCAGAGGAATACCTCTTTATAAATGTTGCATTTAGGGGTGAGAGAGAACACACTCCACACTTTATTTAGAGTGAGGCCGCAGTAAAAAAGAAGGAAAAGAGTAGCACAGAGCTTTTGTCAGAGCGGGCGAATGGACTTGTACTCCATTTGGGCATAGCGTTTGTTGACAGGAACTTATTAAGAGGCTCAGACAGCAGAATACACAGCTAGAGGTGAACTGCAGACTCTCCGCAGAAGGGGAGAGAGACCAATCTCTCAGTCCCATTGACAAAAGAAGTGTTTGTGCAGGGTGTCAATAGCAATACACACAGTTGCAATGAAAAACAAACTGTACGGTTCTCATGCAGGCACATATGTTCCCTAGGTAGGAAATTATTGCAGCTGACTGAGCAGGTGGTAAACTTTAACATTACGAGTGAATGAGATGATGGTGTGCTTATGGTATCTATTTAAACAGACTCAAACTTACATAGCCCACATGAGCAACATTACAATGAACTAAACCTGGCAAAACCTAACTTTGGAGATGTACTCAACTGGGAAAAAAGGATAAATTAAGTAAATAATGTTCTCTCTTTTATCGTTTAGGTGTATGTTTAGGGTTTAGGGTTAGTCTGTAATAATCACAACTAGCTTCACATAAAAACAAGCAAGGTGGGTATTTGTGTGTGTGTATATCACCTGATCCTGGCAGCACTCTGAAAGCCAATATATCTGAGCATGTGTGTGGTCCATGGTGAGCTCTTATACACTGTTACCCACACGGTTGAGTGTCCCCTTTTTGACCTTCAACGCAAAGCACAAACCTTTGATTACCGTACAAACAACCAGTAACCACAGACGAAATGTTGTAGAAAATGTGGTTTCTACTCTATCTGAAAAATACGACTTTATCGTTTTTCAATAGTGCAGGAAAAATGATCACCGCAAAATGGAATCGGGTTACAAGAGCTTGAGCCACTCCAGGTGAAGACAAACTATTGTTTTCAGTCCATTTACCTGAGTGCTCAACTGTCATTAGTTTGCGGTGGGCCGGTAGTCCATTCAGCCTGGGTGATGGATCTTCCCGGCCCATCTCAATGAGCGTCGGGCTGTGCCGCAGATCAGTGGAGTTAATAGCGTTACATCTAGCTGGTGGTGGGCCAATGCATCTCCGTCAATCCTCCCCGCTGATGGAGCACTGGGGCCCAGGGCCCTCCTGGCTATGTGTGCCAGCGATCTGCAGCGTTTGTCTTGTGAATATTCCAATTACAGTGCGTGCCTGACCTTTTGAGTGAGCTGAGCTGGTGTAGAGTTATCTTCCCTCCTGACACACAGTGCCTATCAGTCAACGTTTCAGCGAGAGAGAGAGAGAGAGAGAGAGAGAGAGAGAGAGAGAGAGAGAGAGAGAGAGAGAGAAAGAGAAAGAGAGAGACAGATCTAAGGGTTTCAGGCTGATTACAAAGAGCTTTAGATTGTTACACATAGCCCTAGATGTGCAGCGATTAAGATGCATTCAGTGCGCAGATAAACATACGTGTTCACTCAAACACGTCCGCTCGGCGTATCCACATGCCATGTATCTGCTATAATCAGCTGGCTAACTGCCTGACTACACTCGCTCCCGTAAACAAACCCTGTGACGGGCCTATATGCCTTTTTGCGAGGTTTATTTCACAAACCTAGCGTGAACAAAGTCATACTTTTGTAGTTCCCTCGCCCTCCCAACAGCTAATCTACATCTTTCATTGAATCAAGAATGGAAATGGCCAAGAAATGCTTCTTTTTCAATTTCATGCTAAGGTAGCTCAACTTAGTGGATGTAATTTCTCCTAACAAGAAAATTCATCACAATGTCGTTCACTTAGTTCAACCATGAGAGAAATCCCCCTCCTTCTTTAGCTCTTTCCCCCCTTATTCTACGCTTTTTTAAAAAGATGCCTAGCAATGTAAACCACAAATAATATATAACTTGTGTACACAAGATGAAGTATAAACTGAAAAGGTTTGGTGTAGGATTTATGTTGAAACAATTTTCACTGAAATTGCTAATAAAGTTCACAAATAATTACAAAGAAAATGACAAGTAATACATGGATTTAAACAAAGACTGAGATAGTATTTTCTTGTAAAATCTTTGTAAAAATCGATAATTATACATTTATACGACACATAATTATATAAAAGGAGCTTCTGGCTATAAAATATGACTGAATGAACCAGGTATCAAAATAGGCAACATTTGCATAAACAAAACCATGCAGTTAAGCTAATGAACTATAATACTTGACTTTATGATCTAATCATATTCCTGTTGTTGATGTTTTATAAAAGCTCTCTAACACAGCTAATTGCCTTACTTTTCAAACTGATTTTGCTCAGACAACAACAGTCAAACTGAGGCAAGCGCCCAATATCGCCACACAACTGAGGAAATACCTAGCGGGCAAATTCATGCATCAAATAACTTCTATTAAATACCTCTAGAAATAACAATCACATTTCAATTGAAAGGAAATAGCATTGGAAGATTTGAGCGTGAAAGCAATATCAGCTTAGCGTCAAATCAAGCATTAAGCCTCACACACAACCTTAATTCATGTTTTGCATACGACAACAGCATTTCCTTATCGCCACGTTCACTCAATCCCTCTCACGCACAATGTGGTGCACGCTGCTAGTTCCTGCTCTCTGCACGTGCTAACATTCTCGGCTGTTCTCTGGCTAGTGATGGAGATGTTCAGGCCGAAATGACAGCGACGGAGAGGGGATGTAGCATCTATCCTACAAGATAAAAAAATGTACCCGGACGAGCCCCCAGAAATAACACCCACTGAGAAAGGCTGCAAGCCCAGGCTAAGTGACACATGCGTGCATTTAAAAAGCCTCTTGTGTATTTGCGAGCTAAGGCCGGGCTTATTTACAGCATTTGTTGAAAAGCCCTGAAGAGCTGCAAGCTGAGAGGGTCTCTTACATATGTATTCAGACTGGGGGCAGTGAGCTATGAGCCAGGCCAGACACCACTCATATGATCTCCCTCTCGCTCGCTCTCTTCCAGCATTATGGAATTCAAATATTCAAGTGGAAGAGTGGTAACATCTGACTACCTTGTGCATAGTAAATAGAAAGAGGGAGAGAGAAAGGAGTGGGGAGAGAGAACAGCTCTGGCAATCGTAGCCCTCAACTCCTTAACCAGATTTACATCATTTTAATATTTGTTCCGGAAAACCTTCACATACAAACATCCCCAGGCAGGCGTTTCACAGGCTGATTTGTTACTATTCATGGATAAACCGGAGAGAAACTGTAATACTAGACATGCTTGTTAAAATCACAAGGCTCCAAAGCTTCCTTCTAGAAAATCCTGCCTCTTGGTTGTCAGCTTAAGATGCCGGGCATCTGCATATGTGAGCTTTTTAAGCTCTGTTAAATGGTTTGTGGTGTCATAGGCTGTCAGAGATACTGGGAGGATGAGGTTCAGGATGCTTCAGTTTCCTCACCATGTTTTTATTGCGTTCGAGTTCAAGGCGACTCTAAAAGATTCCTCGCTCTGGGGGCCTTTCTCTGAATCACCTGCCTCAAGAAATATGTTTGGGTCATTGCTCTGTTCGGGCAATGAACTACACTACCCAGAAGCACCTGCTCCACATTCTTAAAACAGTTTTTTGATGGCGTAATCCACATTGAAAGTACGTCACTTTTGTCTCTGGCGGAGGCTTCTGCCCTGAGGGCCATTATAGATTTCAGTGCCGTAATTTCCGCATGCAGGGCTGTTAGGAAACATCAAAACAGCAGGAAATGAGATGTGAAGCGGTCATTGATCTTGACCGACCGACTGCTGGAGTTTTATTTACACACAGAGGTTAAATGTAATTGCTAAAACACAAGCGGCTGGTAAGAGTTGTGGCCTAATGGTTAGCCCCTATGCTAACACATTGAGCCCTGGTGCCCGGTTGGGGTCATGGAGAGTTTGAATCCGGGAAATGTAATTTCTTAATAATCCACTCGCCCCCACCCTTCTCCTCTATTGAATCAATAAAGTGGTATAAAAAAATATATATATATTATATGAATAGCATAAAAATGCATAAAAAGTATAAATGCACAAATGTATAAAATAAAGTATAAGGTTAATAATATAAACAATAACGTATAAAACAACCTTACGAGTAAAATCAACATTCAAACCCAAAATTATTCAGACACCGATATAATTTTTTACTAGTGGGTGCAAGACACTATAGATAATTTATGTAAGTGAGGACAGCAAAATAAAGTAAACTGTGACCCAAAAATTCTTCATACAGTGGACTACCAGTAAAATTGATAAACATTTGGGACCAAAATTATTCAGTGTTTTTTCTTTAATTGCTAATGCCTTTTACCTTTTACACCACAGACTCAACAAAATGAAGCATTGCTTGGTAACTGGTTGACCTACATTTACTTACTTTATTACCATTTTCTAAACTATAGCAAATAAACTTTGATAATGTGTGAAAATTTTGAAGGTGTCTGAATTTTGGGTTGACTGTGTATAATATATATATATATATATATATATATATATATATATATATATATATATATATATATATATATATATATATATATATATATATATATATATACACACACACACACACACACACACATACATACATACATACATACATACATACATACATACATACATACATACATACATACATACATACATACATACATACATACATACATACACACACACACACACACACACACACACATATAAAATAATAAAATAAATAATAAATTAAAATACGGCTGCACTACATAAGCACTGGTAATGTAAAGAGGCACCTTTGCAATACAGTATATAAACATTGGTTACATAATAAAAAATTCTCCCTTGTTGCCTAAATGTGCAGACGTGGTGTGTGCGAGGTGTGTGTGTTTCTCCTGTGCACGTCTTTGACCTGTGTTTCGCCCCCATGACGTTACTAGGGCCGCCCAAGCATGAGCAATGTTCATGAGTGTTTGTTTCCAGCAGATTTCACTCCGTTCCTTTCTCTCTCAATCCCTCCGCCTCATCCTGTCCCTCGCTCGATCTCTCTTTCAAAGCCACGGATTGACATTTCGCCCGGTCTCTGGAGAGGCCGATGGGAAATGGAGTTACTACTGCAGGCACACTGTAAATTCCATACAGCCACATGTTATGTGGCCTAAACACAAGTGACCACTCCAGGATCTGAGCTCTGTGGTGATAATAGAATAATGCCTGCTGTTGTCTGGGGAGGAACAGAGCATGCACATCAGTCACGGCGAGGCTTATATCTTGCAGTGTCATCGAGAGGCAGCACGCGTCTATATGTCAAAGCGCGACATCTACAATGTCTGCTGATAGTGAAACGGTAACCGTAAAACACAACAGCAAGCCATCGAGAGTGCATAAAAGCACATTTTATTTCGTTTCTAGTGCTGATCTTTATGAGAGCTTTGTGAAAGGTGGCTCTGGTGAAACAGTATGTATGTGTGTGTGTGTGTTATTTACACACTGAAGTGGAGGAGTCTCGGGCCGGTGTGATAAAGCTAATGAGCTTCTTTGTGCTGGAGTGTAAATGAGACAGTCACCTCGCTTTCACTATCTGCACAGTAGAGACTCCAGGGGTGATTACTGCTTTAAATTATGCTCAAGGGCAAAGCGCTATTTGCATCAGAGGGGCTTTTATTTGGCTGATGAGCGGCGAAAGCCGTCATCACCCTGCCTGAAGATGTTGCACTCGCAGCTCCCGGTGGACGGCGGGGGAGACAGAAGCGAGACTGGCTGTTTGTGTGGCGTCTCTGCGTTACTTTGTTACTTTCCCCTCTTGAATGACAGTCAATGGACCCCTAGAGACGCCTCCTCCCACCTCTTCTGAACGCGTGCATGTGTGTTAATGTGTTTGTGGGGTGATGATGGAGTCAGACTCATTGAATATCAATTAGCACACTGTTTTTTCCTCTGTTATGCTTCCGCTTATGGTCTATGTTGGGATGTTTTCAAGGCGTTTTTTTGCATTTGCGCAAAATCTTTGTGGAAATGAAGTAAATAAGTCCTATTTAGATCATTCGTTTTCCGTGGACACCCCCATCCCTCCTTCCCAAGTGGCTCCCTTAACTGCGATACTACCTCCAATTTCATTTGCTCTTACACCTGAAGAAGACGGGGAAAATATGGCTGACACTGGCTGTCAGGCGTCTCATCTTAAATTCTCCTCAAGCTAAAATGTCGGGTTAATTGCTGTCATTTTTACACCGGGCCAGCGACTTACACACCGCATCCTGTAACAATTGCTATTAGCAGGGGGAAAAAATATAAAATGAAAAGTGTCCTGTGCATCTGGACACGACATTCATAAATGCATACGGAAGTGTGGCTAATAAAAAGCGCAGAACTGATCTAAAAACAATATTGAGAGTTAAACAACAGAAATATAGCAAGAGCCAATGAAAAAATGACGTTTTATAAACTACTGCAGAAATGATAATTGAATTCTTATGGATGAAGGTGAAATGAATGGTGGGTGGATTTTAAAACGCTGTTTTTTTACTGATGCTCCCCAGAGGTCTTCCTCTCCAGACAGGAAGTTAATTTGCAGAGTATGGCTAACTACACTATAAATCCATACAAATCACAGATTATTAAACCAGAACAATCATAGAGGCTCCATTATGTCACATCACATTATCTACGGATCAATGCAAACCCTTCTTGTATACATGCACTACTATTAATATAACAGCATTAAAAGATCATTTAACAACAGCCTACAATCAGTGTCAAGTCCTTGGCAACCATTCCTGTCACAGACACACTGCAATACTTATTCTTATTGAAAATCTGGCAAAACAAAAATTAGCCACAAAAGTTCCATAAAAGTTCATGGTCAAATGTGCAAGGCCTGGATTTAGTGCCTTAAATCAATGAAAAAAAATAAAGGGAAAATAAATAATAATAATATTAAAAATAATAAATAAAAATAAATAAAAAAAATAAAAATAAAAAAAAATCAACAGAAATTTGTAGGTGTTTTTTCCTAAGAAAGTTTGGCAGTGCACAAAAATATTAGTTTACTTACAATAACTAATAATTATTTTCTTAATCTTTCTCTATCTAACACACACACACACACACACACACACACACACACGGTTATTAGGCAGATGTGTAGGAATTCTCTGACTGTGGCGTGTGTGAGGGAACTGTGCAGGAAGTGTGTGAAGTTAACAGCACCTGGCCTCCCTTTAAAAAGCCTCCCGAGGCCTGTTAGCTGGCCCACTCATTTCAATGCGTCTGTCTGCGCTCTCTCGCTCCCTCTCTGTAAGTGAAACATTGTCACTCTCTCCACTGTCTCTATGGCACTTATCTCTCCTCTCTTCACTCTTTCTGCTTACACTGCCCTTTTCTTCCATTCTTATGGCAGATTATCTACAGACAGATAACACAAAATCTATTCAAGTAATATTCAGCTATAGGAATAATACTACTAACATTTTTTTATCAATTATTACCAATAACCTTCGTACAAATGAAATTGTACAATTCAATAATTCATTAATAATGGTATTTGTTATTGTTATACTATTTATGACTATTAGCTATGGTTAACCTAACAATAAGTAACAACAACATCAATAATAATAAACAACCTTAATACTTATGGTTAGATGCTTCTGTATTGTAATGCTTAATCTAATCTAATATTGTGATATAAAAGCAATTTAAAAATACGACAAAAATTGTAGTTATACATATTTAGATTTATATTATGTACATTTATAATAATAATAATAATAATAACGGTTAGATGCTTTTGTATTGTAATGCTGAATCTAATCTAATATTGTGATAAAAAAACCTATTTAAAAATACGACAACATTAAGTTATAGAACTATAAAGTAGTTATACATATTTATATTATATACACATTTATATTTATAATAATAATACTTTATTTTTACAATTTCTAATTCTGTTACATTTACGAAATAATAAAAATAAAACTTTATTAATAGTAATAAGTAATAATAGTAATCACAATAACAATGATTAAATTATGATGATGATTGTAGTCAGCACAAGACAAAATTTAATCTACAATTTATTTTACATTAAATCACATATTTATTTACATTTTTACAATTTATTTTATAATAATTTATATTTATAATATACATTAAAATACAATAAAAATTTATATTTGTATACTGTATATTTAACTTTTATATTTATAATAACATTACTATTTTTGAGTAACATAAACGGAAATATTTTACATAAACACTTATTTTTACATTAATTTTATATTTAAATATGTAATTCATATTTTAGAATATGCATTACTTTATTTTTAATATTTCAATCTGTTCATAATATATTTATCATAATAACAGATACATGAATATGTATTTATTTTTACTATATACATTAAATTAATATAAAATTAATATAAAACAAAAAATTTGATGTTCATTTCAACACTCTTTATAATATTTAAATATTATTATTATTATAAAACTAATAATAAACAATCATCATCATCAACTACTAACAATTCACAAGTATGAAAAAACTATAATCAATAATGGCTTTGATACAAGTTTACAAAAACACTTTTGAACAGCACACCATTAACCACAAAACACTGATCTCTATCTCACACACGGTGAAGTGTGCAGGTTAAAACAGAAGTCAGTAATGAGAAAGCGGGGGGGTGACCCCAATCAGACACGTGTGTGAGACACAGAGAGAGTAAGAGAGACGGCCAGTGTGTTGATGAATGGGAGGAGAGGCTGTGAGATGGGGGTGCTGTTGTAATCACCAGCTGGAGAGGGTGGCCAGGAAGGGGGGTGGGTGTTCGGAGGGGCCCACAAAGAGCCGCAGGACACACTTCACTCTGCTACACTGATCCTGTCTTACCCACAGGCTCATGGGCTGCTTTTAGCTGCTGTCACCAGGACTGAGCCACACACACAAACAATAAAAAGAGCTGTCATTTATTAGCTAAAAACTGCAAGATGATATTTAGAAAAACTGCATCTAAATTAAAATATTCAAATTATGCATTATAAAATTAAATACAAGAAATATATAAATATCACAAACTTTTTATTTGAGTACAAAACATTCACATGACAACCAAAGTGTTTACATCCTTGAAAACGTTGCAAAATAATGAGTGAAGAATCCCAAATTCTGTTTACACAGATACATACTCGCATCCAGTGACACACTTGTAAGTAAATAAGTGAACACACACACCCCACACTGCCCACAGACTATCCTTGGGCTCAGCCTGACCTCATGCTGCTCTTTTGGTGTGCTGTCAATCCCATCACTCACTGCACCGACACACACATCAACACACTTCTGCATTCAAAAGTCAAAATAATCAAGCACACAGTCCCTATGCATATATATATATACACACACACACACTGACATAAATACAACATGCATTGGTCAGTTGAGGTTTCTTGAGTGAACGAGGTTGCCTGGCAGCCCATAAAGTGTGCTGAAGTCAAATGAGGAGGCCCTCTAGTGGCCACAAACAAAGACACACGAGCAAAGCTCCGTACACACATGCTAACACACATGCACGGCCTCATCGGCACACTTCTTGCACAGAATCAACCAACAGCACACCTCCAAAACACATCAAAAACTGCTCAAATACAGCCAGATTTCTGCACAAAGTCAAGAACTTGCATCCAAAAACAAACCTTAAACACCACAATAAATAAGCACTAAAATACATAAAAAATATAAGTCCAGTTCCTGTCTTAAGGCACACAACTGAAGGGTGTCAGTCAAATAGCTGCCTGCTGAGTCTTGTGTGAAGCCAGCGAGAGAGAGAGAGAGAGAGAGAGAGGGAGGGAGAGAGAGAGAGAGAGAGAGCGCGGCGGATGACAACGGACGGGGGGGGAGAGACGCAACTTACCTGCTGTTGTTGCAGATGCAGCAGCTCGACTGCGCTTACTTCACTGCTCATCTCCCCACTTGATCTTCCATCTCTACTGCCAGCATCTAATTGGCTGCTTAGGCTGCTCATTCCATTTTGACTCATTGAACTGTTGCTTATTGTCTCATTGGCCGACTCCTGCATCATGACTTAATACCTAGAAGTGATTAAGAGGCACCGGTTAAGGCTCTTGTTACAATCCCCTTTAGTTGCCTCCTAAAAAAAAGGGGGGGGGGGGTGTTAAAAAAGAAAAAGGAAAAATGGGGGGCGAGAAAGAAAAAAAAAGCTTTCCATTATCAACCCCTGCTCCCTTTGCAAATTAAAGCATTTAACGGGGGGAGGGGGTGGAATAATGCATTCACTGTGTAAATGAAACAATACAAAGAGATGCACGTTTATTCCTGCCTTATATACATTATTTTTTTTTTTTTCACTTAATGTATGCTTCTTTTTTAATTGTATTTTTTGCATATTGACCATCACACACAGATAAACATCACACGGTGTTTAAAAAATAAATTCAAGTGACTTCAATGCTGTGTGAATAATTTCGAAAGGAAAATATAACATGTAAGAAACAGCCTTTTTCCCCCTTGTTCAAATATCTTAAAATATCCCCGTTGCGTCTCGACTGAACGGAGTTGCTTAATGACGCACAGCTAATCATGCAAAATTAAAATTTGGCACAGGAGGTGAGGGGAGAAGAGGGGGAATTACAAATCACATGCTTCTGTACTGTGATGAACGATATAATGGTCTTTTCTTTTAGCTGAAGCAAAATAAAATTTGCCTGCTAGTCAAATGAGGAGAGAAAAAAAAGCTTATGTCACTTATAGGGTAGTCCTTTCCCTCCCTTTTATTTTAAATCACGTACTCAAATATTCATTATTTCTGTATATTTAGCAGCGTCCACCGAGCACAATTAAAATTCAAACACCAAATTCAAACAGAACAAAAATTACACACGTCAATTTCTACCCTGGCAAATAAATGAAAAGATATCAAATTAATTTTCACTGGCATCTATTAGAAATCAAAACAGGGGAGAGTGGTGGACGCAAAAAAAAAAAATCTTTCACGAATATCACTAATGATTGTGCTAAAAACAGCATAAATTATGCATATTACCTCTTCTCTGGTAATAAATGTTTTATCATTTTCCCTGCATAAATGTTGTGTACGTTCACAGGAACCCTGCCAAGATCTGTGGAGATTTCTGCAATAAATAAAAGAATCGTCCGACCCAACAAACGCAATTCAAGGTGTGTTCTGCATAGCTAATATACCCACAAGATCCGTAATACACACAGACACACAGTCTCCTCCGTCATTCACATATTCATCGAACCCCCCCTCTTCTCTTCCCCTTACACATTTAGTTTCTCTCAGAAAATGACGATAGGCTGTCTCATATTTCAGCGCATTCAAACATAAACAATATTAATTACGCTAATGACGAGCATGCACAATAAAATATCCCTAATCTCGTGTAATGTTTAGAGGGGATTCGTTTTTCCTGTAACACTTTCATTTATTTCCCTGACAGCTCCGCCATCCTTCTTTCCACAGATTAAACACATCAATTTTGTCACCTGCTACGTACGGACAATTAGCAGCGATCTTTGAACGAGAGCATACAGTAACTCGACAGCCGAGCCACGGAAAAAAAAGAAAGAAGAAGAACGGCGCTAATCAAACGCACGACACAACAAAGACATAGTCTTCTAATCCACGGCTGCTTTTCAGATCAGCAAATTACATTTTAAACGCCCGACTTGTGTTTTATGAGACAAACGAGAAGCTTTTTGTGCATTTATTTAAAAAGTACTGCACTGGCACTGGTCAAAAAAAACAACTTGGGAACAAACAAAAGTGCAGAAGATTAACAGACCAGGAGAAAGGAGGAGAGAGAGAGAGAGACTCACACAGTGTGAGGGCTGACGAATCTCTCCTGAAGAAACACAAAGCTGCCGTAGAGATTAGGCGACTAATAAGTATTCAAATTAGGCATAAATTTTACATGCCCCATGTTTAAAATATTCAGAGAAGGGCCTCTTGATTGACTTTACGCGAATTTTATGAACAACGTAATGGAGTGCTTTTTAATGCTAAGGAAACGTAAAAGTGAGGGACGAGTTTAGGACACTGTTCCTACTCCAACCTGGGATAAAAAATGCTAATTAAAATTACATTTCGGAACACTGTAATCCCAGTGTGCACTCTGGAAATTCAAATATGATTTCTAAGAAAAGACAAACTGATTATTCCCAGAATTAAACACACGTTTTTAAATAACTAAAGAACAGATGACATTTTGATGTAATATTTAAAAAAAGAAAAGAACCAACATTTTCACTTCAAATTTGGTTTTGGGTTTAATGACGCGGAATACTGATCCTGTCATTATAGAAACACACATTATTAACACTGTATCCCCTAAATCCACATGATCCACAACTGGCGTGTAGGTGTCTAACTGAACCTAATGCTCATGCAGATGTATGCAAAGTATATTCAGAGAGATCAGGTGCTGCTTTAACCTTAATGACAGCGGTGAGATAAATTAATTAGCCATCTGAAGGCAGCATCCAAATCTGCCAATTACAATGTCAATTAGAAACACATCCTCGCTCGCGATCGTTTCCACGCGATGGAGCGGACACAAGGAGGCTTTTGGGTGGGGGGTGGGGGGGGGGGGGTTACGTGTCTGAATGACACTGAGTGAAGGAGAGAGTCTAGTATGGTACTGTACTGCCTGAGAGAGATGGATGGAGCAAGAGTGAAAGAGAGAGAGGGAAGAAAGCCAGCACCCAAAGTCTGTCTTTGTTCGAGTCTATTGTATGACCCTCGTTTCTCCGTCTCTGACCCTTGAGGCCGAGCGCCTGTTACTGCAACACACTAGTTTTTCCTAAAAAACCACTGGGGTCGAGGGTACGTGCTATTGGATCAATATTTACAGCCCTCGCTAGTGTGGAAAAGCTCCGGTCCATTTGACACCGGAAGAATTGGACGAGTCCTAAAACACATTTCAGTGAGTCGCTGTGACAAACACAGAGCTTGTGGGCCGTTATTACCCGTATCATCTTGATAACAGTCATAATCTAAAGGAAAATCTGTGGCGGTGTGTATTCAGGAGGGTTGATAAAAACCAAATCGCTCTGTTTCTGGAATAAAAGGTGTTATTTGGATCTGTCTCTTTTCTCGCTGTGTTTTTTTGTGCTTTAAACGCTGTAACAGTACCAGCCGTGCGATTCCTTTCTGGCTGTGCAAATGTTTGCTCTTGAATCGTGGGCTGTGCAAATCTGTCCTTTCCATCAGGTGAAAAATCCCAGACAGGATCCTGACAACGCATTCAAGGGCTACGCCTGTGATTTCGGGTGGGTGGGTTAGCAAAGAAAGGTGTGGGGAGGGAAAGCCACAAATATAGCCCAGATGTTTCTCATATACACACACACACTCCTCATCATGAAGGAGTAAAGTTACTCATGCTCGTTTGAGCTGATCTGATTTTACAACCACAAATGTTGCCTCATTATCAAACCCTTCTTATCAGAGCTCGGATATCACAATTCTAAGTTCTCCATCATCTAAAGGCGCTCGGAAACCGTGGGATGTTTTATACAAGTCGCTGAAAAGGGACACTGGAGGCTGCAACTGTGACATTAACACATTCTCTCACACACACTCACAGAAATCATCCACTTTTGCCGAGACGCACTTCATTTTTTCCCTCCCGTGGACACCGGCGGCCCTCTCCCCTGATAGGACGCGCAGAACAGACCTGAAAAAGAGCTTGATGATTATTTCAGGGAGGCATCGGAAAGGCAGACTCTGTGATCCAAGAAGACTAGTCATTATCAGCACATTGCTCAGGTGCCCGGAATCCTAACATTGCAAGGAAGGGTGAAAAAATACGGGAAAAGAAAAAATACTAAAAATTACATTTCACAGTCTGCTAGCTTCACCCGCTCTGATTCAGTTAAGATATGGATACCATTTAAAATAATCACAAATTCTGTGCTCCACTGAAATTAATTCATCATTGCCATAAGTTACAATGCATACAAAATAAAGCAGCACAGCGCTCCACTATTCTCCAATATTTAACAGTCGGGAATGCTTAATAAATCAAAATGCCAGATTTTAAAAACGATGATGCAAAGTTGGAATTTCATCCTGTGCATCATGTGGAATGGAGAATATGATCATTAAAAATGCCACTGAACACCTAAAAAATGCAGTCATGCTAGCAGTCCTTTTTGGCTCTTAGGGGTCACCGTACACCGTTAATGACTCTCCTCTAAACCTGAATGTAATATTACAGGCCCCCTCTTCTCAGATAGAGGGATTTCAAAGTGATTCACAATGGACGAGATTACACAGTAAAAAGAGCATGAGGGAAATCATATTTATACCATGAGTTCAGAAATGAAAAGGGAGGATGAATACATTGCTTTTCAGGATTAATAGTATGCAAAGTAACTGAATCAAGTGTTGTTATCACTGGTAAAATGAGAACACATTCAAGAAAAAAATTCAATTCATCGTTTCACTCACGATAAATAGACCATCTGTGATTCGATTCATTCAGCGCTGAATGTTCAGAACTTAATTCTGGGCTATTTACATTAAAAGAAGGAGAAAAGGGGAAGAAGATAAAAGAAAGAGAGAGAGAAAAAAAGCACAGAGACTGAGGGGAAAAAAGAACACTGCAATAAATCCTGGAGAAGCTCTGAAACAAAACCAAATCCTTGAGAAATAAAAAACATATACAATTCATAAATGCTAAACACGTTGTGACCTACAAAGCCAGAGTTTTGCTTCAGATTTTCCAGCACTTCCGGAAAAAAAAAAAAAAAAGTGAGTGAGTGTTTCAAGTCTTTCCATTTGATTCAAATTTTATCCAGCAAGCACCTCCCTCTCGGACGAAAGCAGCTCCAAAAGTGGGTGACTAGACAGTGACGCTGGTATCTCATCAAGCAGTCCCTGTGCTTGCATTTTGGGTAATTTCTTTAATTAACTCAACCCACCTAATCACCAGTAATTGACCTATAAAAGGAGGAGGCCTCATTGTCTGCTCCAATCATCTTTGGCAGGAGGAGACAGTCTCTCCCTCGCTCTCTTTCTCACTATTTATCCATCTTCTTACACTATTTACCTGCTTCAAAACGCATATTTCATTTCATTTCGCGCCGCAATTATCCTTTGTGACACCGGCTGCGTGTGGGGCGAGATTAAAAGCCTTGGGGTGGAGGGGGCAAGTGCGCTCGCCCCTGCCTGGGACACGCGGCCACGTTAACGACCGGGACGGCCCTGGTGCCTCCACACAGACACGAAGCTGCGGAGAGACATAGCTCATGGTGACGTTTCCACTTATTTGAGGCTGATTAGGGTCATTATGTCCCCCTGCTCTGATTTATGTTGTCATTCTTTCGGCCCGGTCCTGCATCGATAGATCTTAATGAATTGGTAAATAAGGGTGAAGATTACACTTGACAACACCGCAGCATTTCTCATTCATACCCGACAAGATTTATGTAACCAATTAGGGCGGTAACAGGCGAGATTGGTCGAGAGAAAAATAATCTTTCCCGAGGAAAATTACCCCGAGTCTAAAACCTCGACAAAATAGATAATGGGCAGTCTTTAAGGGAGACTTAGTCACAGAGTGAGAGTCTGGGCTGAAGGGTTCTCAGAAGTGCATTTAAAGAGGGAAGCGGCTCTTGTAGGACTTTCAAATTGATTTTTTTTTTCTTAAAAATTCAACCGCACGACTGCAGGAACACGAACACACGCACACTATCCACACACACACACTAACTAATCAGCCACCATCTGCATGTCCAAACCAGAGGCCATGAAATCAATGGATTAAAAATTAACCTCTCACCAACAAAGAAGCACTTTGATGTGCAAATGTGAACTCAAGAAGGTAGATTGCAAACTAGTATAATACACACATATAAAAAAAATAAAAAACAAATCAATCATTCCTCCATGACTTCACTGTGTGATGATGCCTCGACTGAAGAAATCCATTTGCATTTTTTAATAGTCTGGTGTTTCAATTATTTAATTTACATCTGTGCTGTGTGAGTAACCAGTGGACTCATTTCACATTAAAATATCAGATAAAAAAGGCTGATCATCAATGAGCGCAGACAGGCCGAGGAGGACCCGGAGGGACGTGGGAGAACAGAGGGAGGAAAACTAGAGTGATGCTGGCGTCGTCTCATCCAGCTTCCCCCTTCAAGCACATGCAAATAAGGCTGTGATGCTTAACTGCATCATTTATGGGGATAATAGCGGCATCATCATTACGGGACTCAAATTAAATTACATCACAATTAGCATAACAAAGTGATTGGTTAAACTTTCAAAACAAATAACTGCCTCGGCTAATGAGCGGTATAAATTGGCACAGGCTTTTAAAAAAACCCAACAAACTGGATAAACATGTTTTGGTTAAATCATTTTTGAAATTCATAATTTTCTTTTTTTGTTTATTGTTTTCTTTTTATTTATTTTTTGAGAGGGTGTAAAAGGAGGCATGAAAAAAGTTCAGCGGGGGGAGTTGCATAATAAAAAACACCAAATATGCAGCATTTAATTTTATCACACTAAACAAGCACTCAGAGACTCAGGAAAACAATGTAAATTATTTGTCTGATTCTCCATATGTACTAATCATGCAGCTTATTATGCATCAGGGTATTAAATTATAAAGAAGACAACGTCCACATTCCAGCACAAAGCCATATAAAAACGTAATAATATGCTCACAATAGCCCAATGGTGAGCGTAGCTCACCCTTATGAATATTTAAGTAAACAAATTGTCTGCCCGCCTTTGCTAGGGATAATTAGTACTCGAGGGCTAATCATTTTACTGACCCCACCTCCAAAATGGGACAGGCTCGTTGAAGTTTTAGGAGACTATGAAATCTTAACTCTTTCAAATTAAAAAAGGAAAAAAGGAAAAAAAAAAATACACATGTACAACTAATTACTATTTTACAATTACTAGCCTGCTAAAAATTACAATAGCTGCTCACAAAATTATTTAATTGCCAATATACAGAAAATAAAACAATAAAAAGCAATCAAATGATTTAATTTCCCATCAGCACACTATAAACTCCACAAACACTTCACTTCAAATATAATCACCTACTAGGCAAAGTCAAAGCACACTGTTCTTCGGCATGAGAAACACACACACTGACACACACTTAACAGCACGCGCGCACACCCCCCCACAAAACCACATTCATTATCGTCATTGCCATTATCACCAGCAATTAACCCACAGATGAAAGCAGCCCACAAACCAAGCCGGAGAATGCCATAAGCCTTGAGGAATGACAGCGAGACTGAAAAGACCCGGTGGATGGATGAAAGTAGGAAAGCATGTACGAATGGATGGATAGAGGAAAAGGTGGCTTTATTACCTGTAGGTGAGCGGTGTGGGACGGCAGGCTGGAGAGGGTGTTTCGCGGAGAGTCGGGCGTCACGGGGAAGAGCGTGCGATTATCAGTGTCATCACTCCAACTGTGTTTATACAGACTCGCATCATAAACAAGCGTCTCTTTGGCCCCGTCCCTCACGCGTCGCTCATGCATACTTAAATCGGCAGTGCACCCATTAAAAAAAACGACCCCTATCTCCTGACAATTATTCCTTCATCTCCACTTGTCACCGAGCAATTACGACAGCGCGCAGACAGGGCCCAATAGGAGACGCGGGGCTTTGGGATGCCGAGCGACCGGCCGGGAACGAAGGGAGGTGATGAAAAAAGTGCCTAAGATGGAAATGTGTCGCCCTGACCCGAAGCTTTTCTGCCTTTTGTGACGCACTGGAAAATACTGGCATCATTAGCATTACATCTCTGAAAATTATCCAAAAATGCAACTAATCATTACAAATGTTACTGCTTCTGTGCTTCCTCTAGAAATGCTCTTCAAAAATGTGTTCCTCTCCCTCTTTTTCTCTCTTTTTCAAAAAGAAAGGAAGTCTTTCGTCTTGCTGACTGAGTTGCTGAGTGAAACAAGCGAGTGTGTGAGAGAGTGTGTGTGTGTGTGTGTGTGTGACCATGCGCACCAGCGTCTAAGCGCTCCCTCACAGCCTGCTCGCGGAGCTGGGGACTCGGATCGCTCTCCGCCAGCCGCCTCTCGCAGCTCTCATTTGAGCGCTCTGCTCACGACACACGCACACACGCTTTCTTTCTCTCCTTCTCCTCTTTTTCTCCTGCATTCAGACTCCAACCGAGAGGGGATTTAACACATGCGGCCAGCTGTGGAGGACGTCCCGAGCCCCTAAAACGTGAGGTATGTGTGCCTGCCTTTTTTTAAAAATTAATTCTAGCTTGAATGAGATTAGCCGGCATGTGATCTTCTCAAGTCTGCAAACAAACTAGTAAGCTTAGCTGTTCTTAAATAAAAACCACAACACACACAGGCAGGGAAAAAAAAAATTTACCTACCTTTTAAGAAACGACACACAATCCCACTCCCCGAAGGTAGAGGCATTTGAAGATATTCTTAGAAGCCTTGAAGCATTAACTTGCATCAAATATGAGGAATAGGATGCCACTGGTAGGCAACAGCATTAGAGCAAGAAAAAAATAGGAGGGGGGGGGGGGAGAGAGGTGGGGGGCACGAAGAATGAAAGAAAGAAAAAACTAGCTGACGTTCACTGTCAAAGCCATCATTAGAGAACTATTTACAGTGGTATTTACACGAGCACTGAGGAGCGCCTCTTGCCCGATCACGTCCGAGAAACCCATGGCATTTTTACGCCTGTAATTAAAACAAATCAAGCAGACCTCTGATTGTTTTGGCACCCGAGGACTAATCGTACACAAAAATCAGTGGTTTGATTGTCAGGGTGGGGAGGTGTATGTGTGTTGGGGGGTGGCACTTCTTTTTCCTGCGTTTCCTTTTTTTCCTTTCGAGATGGATGGAAGGCTACTTTAGCAAGTTGAGTGATAGTGTGGTGGAAATAAATAAACACGACTGCTGCTTTCCTTATTAGGTCAAACTAACCCAAAAAAAGTCCTTACGAGGGAAATATAATATGAGTGAGGAGGAAGAAAAAAAGCTTGGAAACCACTTCAGATGCTTTGCAAATTTGCCTTTACAGATGTTAATCGTGCATATTTGCACTATTTACTGACTGTAATGAAATGTTTCGCTTTCGTATCTGTCGTATTGTAAACGACTGAACTACTAGTGTTTGTCAACCCTTTTCTCTCGTTCTCTCACCCCGCATGCCACAGATGTTTCTCCTAGCAGTTCCCGCAGACAGGAATCTGCTCACAGAGACGAGAGCCACGCTCTCCCCCAGGAGAGGAGTACAAAGGCCAGTCTGCACGCGGCAGATGCAAAACCGAGTCCATCTGCTGCAGGCTTCCCGTCTCCACATGGAGATTGAAAAGTGAGGGTCGTTGGGAAGCGTTCGCGTAGACGTCGTTTTTCTGGAACGCGAACAAGGAACCAGCTGTTGGTAAACGGGGGAGATGTGAACGAGCAGATATTAAAATAAAAAAGACTGACGTTGATGCTTTTTGCACGTGGTTTATATATGAGAATGGACGACTAAACAATTCCATATTCAAGCTGCTAGTAAAATCAATTACCTCATTTACAAGTCTAGAAGGTGAAAAAAAATGCACACATCACGATGGGCAAGACATGTTATGTTGTGCACGATCCACCCAACCCAAGCATTACGAATTTATTTAGAATCTATTAATCTATTTAAAAAACCTAGCCTCCAACGCACTTGAAATCCCCACTCTGAGCATGATATAACAAGCTCCATGTAGCACATTATCTACCAGCTCTACTGGAACATATTTTAATTGTATAATATCATTAGAAACCGCTGAGCTCAAGCCAAAACCGTTTCTAGGCCTCCACCACTCCAGACTAGGGCAAACGCTCAATGAGGAAGTGTAAAAGGTTGCTCTGGCAGGCATGGAAGGCCTCCAGGTCTTGGCGTCACCAGAGGAATTACGTCTAATGCATCATATTTACATTTCGTCCCAAACGCTAAGGGCTACATCACGCCCTAACCTTCACTTCATGAAACAAACAGGCCAATTTAGCTTTTAGTGATTGATAGCCATTCTCAGTTCTCGCTCCTATCGGGTTTTATTCTGTCTCTCACTTAACTGTCTTTTTCTCTTTTTTTTCCCTCCTCATTTCACAGGGCTTTGGACTGCAAGGTCAATGAGGACAAACAATTCCAGCAGCGGCTCTCGAGCGCATGCAGAAGAAAGTGTTGGTTGAGGGGGGATGGACTCATGTGGCGGCAGCAGTGGCAGAGCTGGTGTCTCCGAGCGCTGGCATAATTTCCATGGCAACCCCTCTAACTACTAATTTTCAATTAAAGCAGACACAAAACGTCTTGCCCTGGGACTGCGGAAGGTGTCAAGGCCTTTTTGGAACCATGACGCTACTGGGCTTTTTCATAGTGATAGTGAACTGTTTTTATTTCACATACATGTTTGTTACAACACCAAAAGCACAACTGAAATTCATGCATGCTAAATATTAGCAATTGATGATAAGATAATAATTGAACATTTTGGCACTATCATCTCTATTATGTCCCTTGGTTGTTTAACAGAGGTGTTGCCTCCCCCTTGTGTCAGTTTTAAAATCTGACAGGATTGTCACTTGCAATAAATTAAGTTTACAATTTTTGGTGAATTTTAAGTAAATATTGTATAAAATAAGGTACACAAACCTAATTTGCTGCCATTCCATTGTACTATACATAGTCTGAGATCACTAGAAATATGTTTATTTTATATCATATAAATTGAGTTAACAAGCATGAACTCCACGATATAACTTGATAATGTTTGTCCGCATGTTTGGAGATGATCCAAAATAATCCTGAAAATCTGACCATCTGTACAGTCACATGATCACTGTCACAAATTTGCATATTTAATTAGTGACCTAGAAATAGTGCAGAATCTTAAATATTTAATTTAGCATGAGAAATATATAAATATATATATATTTTATTTTATTTTATTTATTTATTTATTTTCAAAATGCAAACTTTCATTCTATTCGATTCTTAATCCCATGCATTTTCAATGTGAACTTAAGACTTTTACACCCCACAGTATATGGGTATTTTACCAGCCACCCTGCTCTCTAGATATCAGCATCAGCCCATGAAAGACTCCTACCGGTTGACCACCACTAAAGACTGAGCTAACAGCAGATTAAGCTGAGCTAGTGTGCACTCACTGAGAGTCTGATGTGTGTTTCAGGCCTCACAGAAACGCCGGCAGCATTAAAGCCGTTCTCTGGCTGTAGAGTTATCCACTTGAACGCATCTCCGCCTCCGATCCATTCGGCTGATGACTGAGCCTGTGGAACGCACTCAACACTTGTAAACAGCCCTAATAAACTCTCAGCTGTGGGTCTGCATGTATCCTGAACATATACATGTATGGGATTTAAACAATAAAGAACACTGCAAATTCAAAAGTATCTTATCCCCTAATGACAGTCAATGTAAATCAAACACCTTCAGCCTTCATTAAGAGTTACGAATCCCCGACTGATTGGCAGCTATTTACCCAATTTAAGATAGTCAATAACCGCCTGCTTGGTCAACTAACAGAAGTTTTAGTTCCCCCTTGTGTCAAAATCTACAAACAACATGACCAATTGAAACATAAATCATAAATCTAAATCTAAATATATATATATATATGTGCATACATTTAATAAATATACAGATATGATATATGTATGATATAAAGAGGAGATGTAATTAATAGTAATGAAATACTATATATAAATCTCATTCACTTAATTACAGCCTATTATTTTTATTATATATAATTACATCTAATTTATCATTAAATTATGACATTATTTTAAGCATGTTATATACACCTATATCAGTAATATATTGCTTATCCTGGCATCTAAAAACAGAAATTGATCATCCAATATTATTTGTTCTTCAACTGTATGATTAAAAAATAGTTTCTTTTAGTTGTAGTTATTGCATCTTTGGTGATCACAGTCTGATTACCATGACTTGATCTATCTATACCCCAATTCTCTGTTTGAGTTAAAAAACGTAAAGAAAAAAAAAAAGATTAATGGCAATCTCATAAGACCATTCTCTCTTCATATTAATGATGCTCTTCATCGCCGATCGATATGACCTGAAATGGACCATTAGAGCACAATGATTATATAACAGGCAGCTAAACATTATAATATACTGTGCTTAAGTGCTGAGGTATCCATGGCAACCTCCTTTTGCCTTGCATGGCGGAACCTTAATGAAGTCCTATTAAGTAGCCTATAATGATAGTGTCCAAATGTATTTGCATATATACTTCAGTAGGCAAGGGAGGGGGACGCAGCAAAGCTCAACAATCACAAGAGCGCAAGATAAGATGCGCGTTTAATCCACAGCATTACTCTGAAAATAACAACCCCGAGCCTCAAAGAGCTCAGAGACATAACGCACATCAAAATAAGCCGCTATCTGCGCCGGTAAATAAGTTACGTTTGGTGGCACCTCCATTAAAAAGCTAATTAAGCTCAGGGGCCAGGAGCGAGACGGGGGCCGGCTTCAGCTCAAGAGGATCCCCGTGCAGGATTCCTCACGTGACTTTTATTTGCGACCCTGGCCGGACGCCCGACAGGACATCCCAGAGAGAGTGTTTGCTCGACTTAATATCAACAGGCGCAGCAAGCGGCCCCAGGAAAAGGGCCTTGCCTTCAGTTCCTATTGAAAACAAACCAGTGCGCACTCATCAACGCTCAGCACCAGCAACCGCGGCGAACACTCGCCGATGTTCTCGCGCTCTCTCCTTCTCGTTTTCTTCCTTTAATGATACCTGCTCCACTCTAGCATCTGTAGGGAGGATTGAAGTATACATTTCAGTAGAGAAATAAAAGAGATCGAAATGACAGAAGTCAGACAGTTCAAGCTGACCGGCCACTTCAAACAGAAAGCCCCGCAGAACGAGACAGACACTCCAGGTTAAATTGGCTCTTCTGTGTCTACCCTTAAAATGTGGGCTCCTTCAAAAGCGCATTTGAATTAGATGAGTTGATGAAATCAAAGACTTGACTGTGTGGGTAAATTCATACAAGCAAGTGCAGCTCACAGCAGTTTACCTGTTATGCGGCAGATGAAAGCAAACTGAATGGCAGCAGACTTCCTCTCTTGCTCAAGAGATATTATCATACTGTAAAGGCTGTAATTTGTATTAGCGTGGCATTGTTGGAAATACGCAGGTAATGAGTATTTGATGCGCTCGGAGCTGCCAAACTTGTAATAAGATGAAAGGCAACATGACAAGTCCTCAGCGATGACCACTCAGCACACGTTTGTCAACATGACAAAAAAAAAATCAAAAAAAAAAAAAAATCTAAAAACAATAATACATTTCGTTTTTTAGACTCTTGAACAACTCAAAAGACCAAAGATGGGAAGAAAAAAAACAGAAGAAAATTGGGTCTTTTGTTGGCAATGCATTTCACATTTATCATCGTGACAAAAAAACATCTAAAAACATTTCTATTTTTGAATTTTAGACTCTTAAAAAACTCAAAAGATAAAATAAAAATAAAACTGTTTTGTAATAAATGTAACACGTTTGTCAATAAGACAAAAACAATTCCTCTAAAAAACTTTGTTTTTTTAGACTCTTAAACAACTCAAAAGATAAAAGACAGGAGGAAAAAACATTGATAATAAAAAATAAATAAAACCATAAATTGTAATACATTTAACACAACACTTGTCAAAACGCCAAAAACAGAAAAGTAAAAAAAACTAAACAAATAAATGCCACCTATTTTTATAACAACACTAAATAATGTTACTCCGTCTGCGTAATTCTTTATTCTTCAAATTAAAATAAATCAAGTTAGCTAAGAATTTACTTCCAAAGCACTAAGTCAAGCATCACACCTAGCCTTCTTCATTTTCCATTTCCGTTGTTGCCAAGGTGTTGCTATGTGGCTGCTAAGGTGTTGCTTACCAGCACCAAAAAAAAAAAAACTATCCCAAGTGCATTTACTTAGAAACGAAACCCTTTGCGTACTTCTGCTCAGTAAGACTGAAGTTTAATACTTAGGGTTAAGGGTTTGCTCAAATCACTAACCCCAAGTAGGAGCAATATTAATAGAGCTGCTTGAGCATATAAGTGGTCATAGTCTTTATCACAAAGATGGGGAAAAAAGAAAATTGAGAAAACATAGCGATACAAAGCAGCAGGAAAGTTGGACATATCTTAGCTATTCTCACATTACACCACAACCCAAAAAGTAGCACGAGCTACATCCAATCCAGAGGTTTGACTCTATTCATTCAGACAGCAAATTACTCAACAACAAAAAAAGAGAGAATTAATTCAGGAAAATGGAATCCCACCAAAGAATAATAAACTCATTATAAGGAAATTTCTAACTTAACCGTTCTCCATGTCGCAGCTAATTTAAACCTAATTTTTACTAGCCACTAATTCAGTAGGGGGGTGGGGATAGGAATTACATCTGGAGGTAATTCGCTGTATGGAGGCTAGCCAAATAAAAAAAATATGAGCGAAAGAGGGGCAGGTTTGGCTGAGGGGGGTTTCTGGTCTCTAAAAACTGCTGAATGTTTTCATAGTGCTGTCATCAGAGAGGTGTTACCTTTGGGAGAATCAGAGAGAGACACTGAAGTCCTGATAAAGGCAACCGGTCCCAGATGATCAGACTCTAGAGAGGTGGCAGCCCTGTTTGGACTAGACGGTCTCAGCCCACCACCAATATTTAAAACATCTCATGCTGGATCACATGCCTGAACATCTGTGTCAACACATGACAAAATCTGAAGCGGGGAAAAGTTGTTTGGGTGCATCAGACAGCCTGAGAACGCAAGTACAACAGCAACTCCCAACCACAATTCTGAGACAAATTGGTGTTTCTCCAACTAGAAGCAGTTTTATGGCCGAAAGTTTGATCTTTATCAAAACAGATTTATTTTTGTTTTATGAATTTCACATAAAAACTGTCATATGCATAGGCCAGATTAATTGTCCTAGACCAAACTTTAAATCTTAAATTATAAAAAAAAAAAAAAAGCAAAAAAACCCCCATCAAATTGTAATATAAAAAGTAAAATACACCATTCAATTTAACTATTAAATTCAATTCATTGTTTGAAAAGTATTTATATTAATTTTCAGTCAAGTTACGACTGTCACTGTAGCATAATTTCCAATTAATAATTTTGCCTCTAATAGTTAAAAGAAAAACAGTGTACTTGTACACTGTAAACCACAAATTAACCAGTTAATATTAACCAAAGGAAAAGAGTTTATTTTACTCAAATATCACTGAAAGTTAATTGTAATTAATAGAATAAAGTTAAATAAACTCAATAACTGATTATAGTGAACTTAAACGGAATTAGTGCAGCAGAGTTCTAGTTCCCAGCATGCTTTGCATTCAGACTGCATAATGAGAAAACGTTAAAATTAAGTGTTATTTTGTGTGTTTTTGCACAATAATAATAGGTTAATCTAAATAATGATTAATTGGTTAGGTTGGATGGATTGCAAATATGTAAGATTACTGCTGAATTTGCATACTTCTCTTTCTATTCCTGTTATAGAAAGATAAAGTGAATATAGTATAGAGTTCTGAATTTAGCATATGTTTATGGCATGTGTGCATGTATAGTGATAGTTCCTTTGCAATATTAAGACATGCAAGTATGATATTGCTAGCTAGCAGCTAAATGTATAATCGTATAAGTCGGCTTAGTCAACATTTTATTTAGCAAATAACATGTTTGTGCAGTACAAAATCAAAATTTTAAGTTCTACTAACTTAATAATGGAGTTTGCTAACTTAAATTTGAGGCAACTGATTTATTAACTGATTTATATACTGAGTTCAGCCAACTTACTAGGGTTTACAGTGTAATTGTGTGCATTTAGGAAACATAAAATATAGGATGAATAAAATTAACCTTAGCAAGACAGATTTAAAATTTTTTTAAAAAGCCATTGACCACCACAAAAATCCAAGTAATGGTGGAAACGACATTTGTTGCTTCAGAAAATACATATATTGAGAGCGTGCAAAGTTGAAGAAATACCCAAATATTGAACATTACAACCTGTGAACAAACAGACAGGCTCCTTGAATAGTTCAAAAACCCTACAAAGACTCTAAGTGAAAGACTAAGACTCAATGGTCTTGTTTGTAGGCACGGCAGATACACGTCGGATCTGCTCCAGGTGGGAGAAAATGAAAAGTTTGGACTCCAATAATCTATAGTGAAAAGTGACTAAAAGAAGACATTTACATTCGACACAGACCCTGACAGCCCCCACCTCAATCCCAACTACCCCCGTGTCCTCTTGAACAGAAAATGTGTTTTCCAAATGAAAATAAACTGAGGCCGGCCAGTTTGAGGCAGTTAAATTCAGGAATATGAGATCAAATAAAGACTCCTGTGGCGGCTGAAAAGAGAAATGAAATCGCTTCTGAGGAGAGATGTACGGGTAATAAAATCACTCCTTTATATCTTCCTAAACGGCACATGTTCCTGTGGAGTGGTTAAGCTTTGGCGCGGTCGGTCAAAGACAGTATGCAAGTGGCAATTTTTACTTCCTGAAGATCTCCCTACCGATATCCTTCTTAAGTCTTGCTCTCTGCAATTTGGTAGAAATGGCAAACTCTTTTAACGTCGAGTTTGAGGAAAACTTTTGGCCAGAATTGCTTTAACAACATACGGTGAGCGAGAACTCCATATTCCATTAGCCGAACATAACTGGAGGTCGTAATCAGGTGCCTCCGACGACCTGTTTCCATTATGGCGGGAATGGAGGATGAATACTTGCTCTTGATTGGACGCAGTCAATAGTGCAGAGCGCAAACAAAAAAACATCACAGGAACAACCACTTCTCCCTGAATTGCTTCAATTCATCCGCCAGTCCATTGATGGCGGAATTATGGTGCATTACCAAAAACATGTAATTGATTTGCCTTTGAAAAGGTAGCCACAGTAACTTCAGACCACGCTTTAGGCGGCTATATTGAAGGGCATTAGCAAACGGAGGAATACATTATAATTTATAATACAGTGGTTATTAAAGTCCCAATAAAAAGGGTTTAGAGAGTGGAATGATTCACTTATCAGTTTGCTTGTGCGGTACTTAAAAGCAGCCCTCTTCTGTCATTTTAGCCACAAAAAGTAGCCTGTGATGACATTGAAAACAGCACTGCATGTACAAATTTCCCCGCGATGCAAATGCTTTCCATTAATTCCTGGAATGGAACAAAAATTATAATTGTTTATGCAAAAGGAAGGAAAAAAATAAATGAAATATAATAAGAGTTCAAAATGGATGCATTTGCTATGAAACGCGCACCAGTCCCCATTTGATTTCGAAATACAGGCCAATCAAAAAAAGCGCAACAAACTTATTAAATGCCAACTTCTATTCAAAGTACAAATTGCTCTGTACTGTAAAAAGCTGACAATTTGTACCAAAGCTCAGGAAAAGGGGCTTTTCAAGCCACAATAAGTGTTTTCAAATAAACCAAATAAAATGTTCCTGAAAAATTAGTCACGAATTTACAAACATTACATTACATTTATGTTACAGACATATACACCGATCAGGCATAACATTATGATGTTTCCATGAAAGGGTGTACATGGTCTGCAAAAATGCTTAGGTAGGTGGTACGTGTCAAAGTAACATCCACATGGATGGCAGGTCCCAAGGTTTCCCAGCAGAACATTGCCCAAAGCATCACACTGCCTCCACCGGCTTGCCTTCTTCCCATAGTGCATCTTGGTGCCATGTGTTCCCCAGGTAAGCGATGCACACACACCCGGCCATCCACGTGATGTAAAAGAAAACATGATTCATCAGACCAGGCCACCTTCTTCCATTGCTCCGTGGTCCAGTTCTGATGCTCACGGCACTGTTGGTGCTTTCAGCGGGGGACAGGGGTCAGCATGGGCATCCTGACTGGTCTGCAGCTATGCAGCCCCATAGGCAACAAACTGCGATGCACTGTGTATTCTGACACCTTTCTATCAGAAACAGCATTAACTTCTTGAGCAATCTGAGCTACAGTAGCTCATCTGTTTGGCCAGCCCTTGCTCCCCACGTGAATCAATGAGTCTTGGCCGCCCATGACCCTGTCGCCGGTTCACCACAGTTCCTTCCTTGGACCACTTTTGATAGATACTGACCACTGCAGACCAGGAACACCCCACAAGAGCTGCAGGTCAGAGCATCTCCAGAACTGCAGCTCTTGTGGGGTGTTCCCGGTCTGCAGTGGTCAGTATCTATCAAAAGTGGTCCAAGGAAGGAACAGTAGTCCCTTGTCAAACTCACTCAAATCTTTACGCTTGCCCATTTTTCCTGCTTCTAACACATCAACTTTAAGGACAAAATGTTCACTTGTTGCCTAATATATCCTAGTCTATGATTGGATCCTTATTGCAGTGATTATTATGTTTCTAGCATGTTATATGTTTGGCAACAGTTCTTCTAACCCTAATTGATGGAGTGTGTAGCTTTTCATTTCTTAAACAACCATGCAGGAAGACACATCATGGCCATATTCCAGGGTGACAATGTCAAGATCCATCAGGCTCAAACTGTGAAAGATTGTATTGACAATGCAAGAGTTTAGCCCTCTGTAAAGTCTCCTCCAGCACATCCCAAAGACTATCAATGATTTTAAGGTCTGGCCTCAGAGGTGCCAATTCATGTGTGAAAATGAGTCTTCATGCTCCCTCCCAACCATTCGCTCACAATTTGAGCAGATTAATCTTGACATCACCATCCTGCAATATGGCCATGATGTGTCACAAACTCAGACTTTTGAAAATCAAGTTTTTTGTTTTGTTTTTTTTTACCAGGGAAGGTGTGGTTTTGATGCACAAAGTTGGATTTATTGTCTCAAAAATCTTTTATTTGAACCTATGCAAATGCAGATCCTGATGTAAATAATAATGAAACATCACTTTTCAAAACTATTCCATTTTTACCCCGTATCAGTTTTTGACTAAATTATTTGTTTGCCTCTTCTCCTTTTCATTGTATAATATCATTGTAGAACTTGATAAAGGTCATAACCTGAATCAAATTTAAATCAAATTGCATCTTCACACGCAATTACAATGTTTACACATGTTGATGCCATTCTGCTGTGCTTTAATTCATTTCTCTGCAGATAGTGAGCACTAATTAATGAATTAATTGATTAATTGCTGTGCAACTCTTAATGAGTGTTTTCATCCACGCATTGCAGACACGGTCAACACATTCTAACAACAGCCTTAGAGGAAACTGTGAACGTTACAACCATGACCTATTTGAATTCACACATCTAACCAAAGCCTACAGCATACTTCTGAATATTTTCTCTCATTAGGAGTTTGACACATACAATACTCTCTACCTTTTACTGGATGGAAAGAAGGGAGTAAATAAAAGGAAGGACTTTCTGACAGTTTAAAAGTGCCCAACAGCTGCCGTCGGGTCATCTAAATGCACATCCACCTCCCCAAACAAACTCAGACACGACTTCAAATACTGTGCATAGCTGGACTGTTAGCTAATCCTACCATTGTTCAGGCTCACAAGTTTCGACCCCTACAGCTTGGACTACACTCCCTAGACTAACAACCCATCCCTCCATGCGAGCAAACTGCAACAGTAATAAATGTCCAAAAAAAATGCATGATTCGAATTTTCCCCAGAGGACATGTACTGTGCAGAAGTAGCGAACCGGTGGCTACAGTAGTCCAATGTGCAGACATACGAGAAGAGGTTTTACTGAACACTGCGCAGTCAATTAAAGACGGATTTGAATGATTTCCTCCTGACAAATAAATGTATTGGGGTAGACGGTTGCCACTGATATATGTGCCAAAGAGAACCTGAACTTCTCAAATGTATTTGAATTACTTAATGCAGCGTCAATGCATTATGCTTGCAATCCAGAAAGAGCTGAATGGCTGATCGCAAGACAAATGTTTCATTAGCAGGTAACTTTTTTTTTTTACAAGTCCGGCAGTTCCGATTTAACACATGCACACAAAGAGAAATTTACAAATGCAAATTATAAATGCAAGGCTCTTGCAATGGGGACTTGAACTTTTCACACCTTTCAAAGCCACAGAATTGGCTGCGTTCAGCCTCTCTGCAGCTGCTGCTCTGCACTAATGCAAGACGGTGTCATATGAAAACTATTCCCCTACCCAAACCACAGAGCTGGTCATTAATGAAACACAGCCTGCACAGTGAGGTCATGAAAAGTCTACATTTCAGCAGCCACATATACAGAAAAAAAAAAGAATAATTCCCAAAGAATAGAGCAACAGAAAAAAAAAAAAATCAGATTCCAGTCCCAAGGACAGGGAAAAATAAATAAATGGCAGGGAACGGTGGCCTCTCACATTTTCCCCCCGTGCTTTGCAAACAACCGTCAACTGCTGCTCAGAAACAGCGCTGCTTCACAATGAAAGTAGACTAAACAATCTGATCCCGGCCAAGGCAAACGCTCTGCAACTCTGCACACAGTCGCATTTCAGGATGTCTCAGCTTAATTGCTAACTATCAAATCTCACAATGGAATCTGTCCACTTGGCAGGGACCCCAGCGGCGAACCTGATAAAATGTTGTTTAAAAAGTGTCAGCTTCGTCCCGTGATGAGAAGGAAAATCATTTTGAGGGAATTCAAGTTTCAGTTGGCTCTTTCTTGTTTGTTTTTTTGTCAAAAAGGGGTGGACCAACTCTGCATGGTTACATTTGCAAAATCATAATGCAGTGAGCGAGTTAAAGACACCATGAAAACAATACTATCTCTCTCTCTCTTTGAAAACAGCTTATAAAGCATTTTTTTTTACGGGCATAGGCGGAGTTTCACTTGTGTCCTGGGGGGGGTCTTATTTAATAAATAATAATAATTATTATTATTATAGAATTAAATAATTAAAGGATTAAAAGCTATTTAAGGGAATCAATAAATAAGAATGGTAAAGTTATAGGTCTAACTGTAGTTATGAAGTAATCAATCAATTTAAACTATTAAAAATAATATTTTATTTTAAAATGTGCACACATTCACAACGCAAACGCTTCTTGTCTAGTCACATTCATTTATGAATTACATGAATTATGATAGCATATTTTGAATTCAAAACCGCAAAATGTTATAAAAAGTTGAGTAGTTTACATCACTAGATAGTCTATTAGTGTCGGTCTCTGAACATTTCTATCGTAAAACAATTGTCTAATATTTACTAATATTTTTACTAATATCTACTTGCATCTTTCCTCGTTGGGGTGTGACCGTGACTGTGAGGCCGCCGCCTTTGATTTGATTGGCCATCTTGATCATTTTAACATTGACGAGCGCTGTTAGACCACTGAGGCAGAGCTGCCTAAAAATTTAACTTTTTTTAAACTTTTGTCATCCTAATAACAAACAGCTTTACTCAATCTACACTAAAAGGATAAGATAAGACAAATAAAATAAAAAAATATTAATTCTTTGAAAAAAAAAAAAAATCCATAGCTCAGACAAAATCATTGGCTCTGGTCTATATATATATATATATATATATATATATATATACACACACTCACCTAAAGGATTATTAGGAACACCATACTAATACTGTGTTTGACCCCCTTTCGCCTTCAGAACTGCCTTAATTCTACGTGGCATTGATTCAACAAGGTGCTGAAAGCATTCTTTAGAAATGTTGGCCCATATTGATAGGATAGCATCTTGCAGTTGATGGAGATTTGTGGGATGAACATCCAGGGCACGAAGCTCCCGTTCCACCACATCCCAAAGATGCTCTATTGGGTTGAGATCTGGTGACTGTGGGGGCCATTTTAGTACAGTGAACTCATTGTCATGTTCAAGAAACCAATTTGAAATGATTCAAGCTTTGTGACATGGTGCATTATCCTGCTGGAAGTAGCCATCAGAGGATGGGTACATGGTGGTCATAAAGGGATGGACATGGTCAGAAACAATGCTCAGGTAGGCCGTGGCATTTAAACGATGCCCAATTGGCACTAAGGGGCCTAAAGTGTGCCAAGAAAACATCCCCCACACCATTACACCACCACCACCAGCCTGCACAGTGGTAACAAGGCATGATGGATCCATGTTCTCATTCTGTTTACGCCAAATTCTGACTCTACCATCTGAATGTCTCAACAGAAATCGAGACTCATCAGACCAGGCAACATTTTTCCAGTCTTCAACTGTCTAATTTTGGTGAGCTTGTGCAAATTGTAGCCTCTTTTTCCTATTTGTAGTGGAGATGAGTGGTACCCGGTGGGGTCTTCTGCTGTTGTAGCCCATCCGCCTCAAGGTTGTGCGTGTTGTGGCATCACAAATGCTTTGCTGCATACCTCGGTTGTAACGAGTGGTTATTTCAGTCAAAGTTGCTCTTCTATCAGCTTGAATCAGTCAGCCCATTCTCCTCTGACCTCTAGCATCAACAAGGCATTTTCGCCCACAGGACTGCAGCATACTGGATGTTTTTCCCTTTTCACACCATTCTTTGTAAACTCTAGAAATGGTTGTGCGTGAAAATCCTAGTAACTGAGCAGTTTGTGAAATACTTAGACCGGCCCGTCTGGCACCAACAACCATGCCACGCTCAAAATTGCTTAAATCACCTTTCTTTCCCATTCTGACATTCAGTTTGGAGTTCAGGAGATTGTCTTGACCAGGACCAGACCCCTAAATGCATTGAAGCAACTGCCATGTGATTGGTTGATTAGATAATTGCATTAATGAGAAATTGAACAGGTGTTCCTAATAATCCTATATATATATACCTAATAATCCTATATATATATATATACCTAATAATCCTATATATATATATATATATATATATATATATATATATATATATATATACACACACTCACCTAAAGGATTATTTGAGGATGAGTCTCGATTTCTATTGAGACATTCAGATGGTAGAGTCAGAATTTGGCGTAAACAGAATGAGAACATGGATCCATCATGCCTTGTTACCACTGTGCAGGCTGGTGGTGGTGGTGTAATGGTGTGGGGGATGTTTTCTTGGCACACTTTAGGCCCCTTAGTGCCAATTGGGCATCGTTTAAATGCCACGGCCTACCTGAGCATTGTTTCTGACCATGTCCATCCCTTTATGACCACCATGTTCCCATCCTCTGATGGCTACTTCCAGCAGGATAATGCACCATGTCACAAAGCTTGAATAATTTCAAATTGGTTTCTTGAACATGACAATGAGTTCACTGTACTAAAATGGCCCCCACAGTCACCAGATCTCAACCCAATAGAGCATCTTTGGGATGTGGTGGAACGGGAGCTTCGTGCCCTGGATGTTCATCCCACAAATCTCCATCAACTGCAAGATGCTATCCTATCAATATGGGCCAACATTTCTAAAGAATGCTTTCAGCACCTTGTTGAACCAATGCCACGTAGAATTAAGGCAGTTCTGAAGGAGAAAGGGGGTCAAACACAGTATTAGTATGGTGTTCCTAATAATCCTTTAAGTGAGTGTATATATACACACATGTATGTTTTATGTATTTATATACCTTCTAGAGAGCTTTTGATTGGACAAAAAAACTGTAGTGCTGCATGAGTCATCCATATTTTTGCTACATTTCCCTGGAAGAGACTGCAAATATGAATAAATAAAAAATATATGATCGTTTCATAGGGGACTTTAAAAAAACACCACACCTCAATCAGCAAAAAAATGCTTTTGGTACCAAAATGTTAGTGGTACATGAAGTGCCTGGAATACTGAGGCTAACACAAACTGGGGCGGACGAGCCACTAATCGTTTAAACACGCAGAGGGGACGAGCGCTATCAGGACCACGAGGGCAGGAGAATTGGTTTGTCACTCAGTGCGTCTTGTGGCATTCTGTTTTTCTAAGTCTGACTTTCAAACTCCCAGATCCAAAAAACTTCAAACAACCAAAATACCAGCACATTCATAAAACAGAACAGAACCACTGGGAATATAAGATGGAGGGAGAGTGCGCACGCACGCACACACACACACGCGTGCGCTCACTCGCACAAAGGTAGCAGGCCTCGACAGCAGATGGTAAAATTAACATTTCAACAGTTCTCTTCTTTCATGTAGGTCTCGGCAGAACCGCCTTTTTTCTGGAAAAATGTAAAGGCTAGGGTTTGGAAAGATGCAAGGCTAGAGAAAGCATCTGGAAAAAGGGAAGAAGAATATTGGCTTATTGCTCCTGATGGTCCTCCTCAATGAAAAATTAAATAGGTCTGTTTTGCAGGTTTGGCTCTCTGGAGTGCCCTCCGCTCTGTTATGGAAACATCATCTCACTAATTTATATGTGCTAGAACACCTGGTGATGAAGGAAAATAAACTTTTAAGGCTTCTTTAAAATCTAGCCCGTTGACTTTTTCACCCTTGTCTAATCGTATCCGTCTTCTCACGTTAACGTCCAGCCAATGTTTTGCAAATGCATTCAGGAGGAATAACCTGGAAATAATGGTGCTTTTCGTAAATTAATGCACACTCCGAACAGACACGTGCCACGTAGCTGAGATATATTCAGAAACTGTCTAATGCATTTCAAATAAATAAAAATCTAAATGGGTGGAAAAAAAAAGATCAAAACACAAAAGTGACAGACTCGTTTGAGTCCATTGAATGGAACGCCTGAGTAGAGGCCATTAATTTGGACACAGTTATGGCTAAATTACATGTGTTTCACCTCTGTGACATTTTAAATGCAATTAAAAGCTGGTTATGAAAGAGTGCGGACTTCCTCGTGATGAGGGAAATCGCTGCGGTGATTAACATGCAAACGAGCTCACGCTGGCGGAGTAGATTGAGGTTTGAAAACCCCATTTACTTTTGTGTGATTATCTATTTACCAGTACACAGCCTTCAATCTCTTGCGGTTCCCCCGGCACATATCACTCAATTACACTCCCACCTTTATTTACGAAGGCGCGACTGTATGGCAGACTCGAAGCGTCCATTCCACCAAGTGATCTTTTGTCTAAAAATCTGCAGCGGCCCTCTCCTCGGAGGGAATTCACAGCTGGAGCATGTCAAATATCAGCCCTTCTATTTGGCTACGACGATTCTGTAAACGGTTCATTAACAAAACGTCTCCGACCGCAGTTTTACAAGTTGGCCCCTGATAAATTGTTAAGTTGGAGGAGATGTTCCAGATGAAGATGAGGGGGTCTTCTGACGGTCTTGCCAGAGGAGCTCTGGATTTAGATTGAAATGAACTGCGCTGGAAACACTCAGAGTGCTATTATGTTTCGGCGTGTTGATGCAATTATCATCTGAACGCCTGGCAGCATCAGAGGAATCTAATTTAATTAATTTAAACGGATGAATAACCACGGAATTCCTGTTGTAAAAATGTGCGATGGGATGAATGCTGGAAATACAAAAATAAATCATATCTTGCTTTAAAATAAAAACACAAATCACCATATTTTTTTTGTCCCCCCCTAATATTTTAATTTAAAAGTCATTTGAATATATAAGAGCGAGTGTATCATTGATAAATGTTTTTAAAAAATTTAAAAGCACAAATAATTTAAAGTAGTCTCTTAATTAATGAGCTCATAAAAGCTGCATGCATAATGATAAAAAATAATTAGTAAATGCGGTTTAAAATAGTTTAAATGGTGCACATCACACCGCAGGACATATCAACTTTTCTCTTCTCAAACTACTTGTCAAAGCATCTATTAAACAGTCTAAACTAGATCCTACTCAAATATTGATAATCTCTTAAATATGTACATATAAATAAAATAATCAGACCAACTAGACCACATAAGCAATTAACAAAATGCAGCTTGCTCTGGATTATTGAGGGAAGCACCATTATCATTTTCTTTATCACTCAGGTTTTACCACCCACTCCAGGCAAAGGAGTCTGGTGTGTATGATCTTCTTCCCCAGTATCCACTGCTTGCCGCACTGGGACAGAGTTTTGAAAAGCCCTCGGTTCTCCTAAAACTCCTGCTTTTTGAAGTGCTCTCAGCCTGCATAAAACAAACCCTGTTGATCCAGCCGAGGGGGTTCAGGAGAGCAAAAAATGGAAACAGTGCCATCCAGTGATGTGTCTGGGCATTCCTCAAGTGCTGGGATTCCACTTTCCTGACCCAAGGAAGCCCACAGACTGATATGTACTCTGGCAAAAGCCTGTAATCTGTCATTTCTTCTTTGTGGTGACTAAAGACAGAGAAACGTCTCGGCGGAGCAGCGGGCAAAACACATCAGAGTGAATAACGGTAAGACCCTGCATGTGTGTGTGCTGATTTTCAAGCAGCGGTTCAGCAAGTCTGTGAAGAGTTACATCAGAAAAACCTGAACAAAACTCACCTGTCGTAATCTAATCTGTGGCTCTGTAGTGGAATATAAGAAGATAGTTTCAGTCTTCAACACTTTTGACAAGCATCTACAGGTAAAACGCCACGCTGCTATTTACTACTGATCATCTCCAAAAAGCACAGCATGGAAACATCTGATTAATCTGTAATGAAAAGCATGTGGGTTTCATTTATTGTATGAAAATAAAAGGTTTGTAATGCAGACAACAGGGATTATCCATCATTTAAACCTCATAACACTTCACGTCATGCGATCATCAAACAATGCTTTCTGTGTGTGAACTAGCATGAAACTATCAAAGATAGGGTTAGAATGCAATAAATGACCCTTTTTACTTTCATTATGGTCTTATTGTGCACAGATTGTAATAAATTATTATTTATAAAGAAAATATGTGTTAAATTTGTATAATCTTGTGTCAAAATCTTCATTACCTGCTCCACCTTCGAAACAACTTTTCTTTGTGGATGACATGAAGCTCTTTTATTTTTCAGTTCCTCCCCTTCAACTAAACTACATAAAAACAATTCATAATCCAACCGATTCCCTTTTTTAAAAATTTTTTTTTATGTATTCCATTCCATTCAGAAATACACAAAGTAAAATAAGCTTTGAACACTTTTAATGGTGATTTAAAGATTTAACATTTCAAATTTGCTTTTTTAAAATGTAAAAATTTGTTTTAAATATTTATTTATTACATACTTTGTACTTAAACACTATTTTAAATATTGCATGCTATATAACGTGTATAGCATAGTCGCCAGTATGCTGTACGATTAAATGTGCATTTAATTAAGCATATATGAAAGCCAATTATACACATAAATGAGAGATTGGTCTGTTAAAGAAACATCAGAGGGATATTTTGTCCAATCCACCCCCTTATTCCAGCTCTAAATCTATTGATCTATGAAACACAGGACTCAAGGGAGGAGATTCACTTAATATTATACAACTAATCATGAGATGAATAATGATTATACCATTTGGTAATTAAACGTCTTACAAACCATTTAACTCACTGTACGGTGGAAAGGGCCACCGGAGGTTGAAGCGATTGTTTTTTCATTTTTAGTTGCAGTGTGAATCAAGAGAGTGAAAGAGAGGGGGAGTAAAAAAAAACAAAAAAAAAACATGCTATGTGACACAACGGTGAAAACACGTTGATGGTTGTTAGCAGTTATGCTGCTAATCCTCTATGCTGTCAAGGCAATGAAAGGAAACAATTTGAGGAGGGAAAAAAGCCACACAAACACCTCGTTCTCATGGTGAAGTGGGTAAATTATATATTTAGAAAGCTCATTAGTCGACATATGCGTGGTTTCATAAAGAGAGAGAAACAGCAAATATATGCACAACTCGTAAGTGTGTGTATATGTTGTGAGAGAGTGTTCTTGGCACAAAGACCTCTGTGTATCACGGTCTCTGATCAACACGCAGGTGCACAAGACGCATGCTAAAAGCCAATTTGCTGTCAACAAATCCATTCTTATCCCTACTTAAAGGTAATAATTACCCTGCATTAGCGCTGTCAGTTTGTTGTCGAGCATGAAGGGCGGTCCTGTGAACATACAGTGTGTTTGTACATGCAGGGTCCAAAATGAACACTTCCCAAGTGCCAAACACAACTAAAGTTGGATTTGCGTGCCAGCTGGCCGACAACTTCAAAAATAAAAAGCAACATTATATGGTTTTAATCAAACTGTAAGAACAAAACCCATTAATTTAATGGTGTGTTCAATGTCAGAAAGATTGTACACTGTGACATTTTTTTATGATAACTAATGGCAACATATGTTTTTCCATTAACTTTAAAGTTATTCAAGATTTATTGTACCATTATTTAAAGGTGCAGTGTGTAGTATTTTTGAAGATCTACTGATAGAAATGCAATATAATATACATAACTATGTTTTCAGTGGAGTATAAAGACCTTACATAATGAACTGTGATGTTTTTATTACCTTAGACCGAGCCATTTTTATCTACATACACCGCGGGTCCCCTTAAAGTGAAATCGTCATTGTGCACCGTCATGTTTCTACAGTAGCCCTAAACGGACAAACTTCTCTCTGCTGTCTCAGACGACAACATTTTTTTTTCCTGTCTCGGCCCCTGCAGCTTCTCTATGTGCTTCAAAACGGAGGGGTGAGCGGTGCGTGATTGCAATTCACAACCTCACTGCTAGATGCCACTAAAATCTACACACTGCACCTTTAAATCAAGCTCCAAAAACAACTTGTTTGGATATGGATATATATATATATATATATATATATATATATATATATATATATATATATATATATATATATATATATATATATATATATATATATATATATACACACACACACACACACATACAGGTGCTGGTCATATAATTAGAATATCATCAAAAAAGTTGATTTATTTCACTAATTTTATTTAAAAAGTGAAACTTGTATATTATATTTATTCATTACACACAGACTGATATATTTCAAATGTTTATTTCTTTTAATTTTGATGATTATAACTGACAACTAAGGAAAATCCCAAATTCAGTATCTCAGAAAATTAGAATATTGTGAAAAGGTTCAATATTGAAGACACCTGGTGCCACACTCTAATCAGCTAATTAACTCAAAACTGCAAAGCCTTTAAATGGTCTCTCAGTCTAGTTCTGTAGGCTACACAATCATGGGGAAGACTGCTGACTTGACAGTTGTCCAAAAGACGACCATTGACACCTTGCACAAGGAGGGCAAGACACAAAAGGTCATTGCAAAAGAGGCTGGCTGTTCACAGAGCTCTGTGTCCAAGCACATTAATAAAGAGGCGAAGGGAAGGAAAAGATGTGGTAGAAAAAAGTGTACAAGCAATGGGGATAACCGCACCCTGGAGAGGATGGTGAAACAAAACCCATTCAAAAATGTGGGGGAGATTCAGAAAGAGTGGACTGCAGCTGGAGTCAGTGCTTCAAGAACCACTACGCACAGACGTATGCAAGACATGGGTTTCAGCTGTCGCATTCCTTGTGTCAGGCCACTATCAGAGCAACCTGGGCTCTCATAATACCTGAGCAGTGCCACAGACTGATCGACTCCATGCCATGCCGCATTGCTGCAGTAATTCAGGCAAAAGGAGCCCTAAATAAGTATTGAGTGCTGTACATGCTCATACTTTTCATGTTCATACTTTTCAGTTGGCCAAGAATTCTAAAAATCCTTTCTTTGTATTGGTCTTAAGTAATATTCTAATTTTCTGGGATACTGAAAATTAAAAGAAATAAACATTTAAAATATATCAGTCTGTGTGTAGTGAATTAATATAATATACAAGTTTCACTTTGAATGGAATTAGTGAAATAAATCAACTTTTTGATGATATTCTAATTATATGACCAGCACCTGTATATATGGGTTTCAATGGGTTTCCTCACTTTTTTTTTAAGTCAAGTCATATGATCACTTTTTACAGGCAGCATATAATAATGTGCAAGAAAAAGAAAATGCCATGTTTCTTACTTTTATATTAAATGAATGCAAAATACCGCTGGATAATGGGTGGTAAACTTTCTGAATTCACCCACTACCCAGTAAAAAGTGAATTTTGGACTGTGTGTGAGTGCATTAGTGCATTATACAACACAGGCACACACAGACACACTCATAACCACTCTCATGTTCTTGTATCATTCATAATACCTTGTGCTTTTTCCTGCGACCAGTGAAAGGAAACATTGAGGTACTTGAGATTTTATTGAACGGTGGCTTGTAAACGTTACGAGGAAATGCGTGTGTATTAAAATCCTCTAAAAGGCATTGAGCCGGGCAGGAAAGGGTCTAGAAATCCCAACAATGGTTTCCAGGAGGGCAGTATCACGGAATGCCATGTCTGCCATGATGAGCGTGTGAGAGATTAGAGACAAACTCCCCCCTCCACCATTTACATAATGTAAAAACTCTTTTCTTTCATTCTCTCATTCTTTCTTCCTCTCCAACTATTCACTAAATAAATGAGGAAACTATCAAAGCGTCGGGATGTTTGATAAAAGACAGACAGAGTGGATTCAGAACGGGCCGGTGCTCTCCACAATGCATGCGGCGAGTGGCAGCATTCAGAGGCAGCCGACTGAGGAAGGGCTGGCAGAATATTTATAACGGAGGACAATGCTAATGTATTAGGGTGACACCTATACCTCCTCTAAGCCAAAGGGAATCACATTCTGACGCTGGCTTTATCTTCGGAGAAAGAATGCTGTGCTAGGAGGGGGTTTTATAGAAATTTGGACAAATGTAAATGTATAGAGAATGTGGATGATTCTTCACTAGGTTCAATAGGAACAAGGATCTTATTGAATGTGACCCGTTTTGTTCAGCTTCTGTTTAAACCTGCTGTTCATTCAGATCAAGATGCAGCCAATAGACTGATAAACCTCTTCGGACTGGGTCCAAGACAAAACTTGTGGTTTCTGTTAAATATAAACCGCTGTTAGGACATCTTCTCGTTTTCAGAATTAAACTGTGGTACAGTTAGACTTAAAAGACAAATCACAACGCATTTGCAACAGACGTATCTTTCACATTGTGACGTATGGTCGAGTAACAATTTAGGACAGGACTTTTTTTTTTATTCATCAGGATTTGATTGAAATAATGTAGGCTAAGATAGTTTGTTTTTTATTTGAGATTCTAAAAACATTTTAAAAAATAACATTATTGACAAATTGTGTACAGTTTAAAAGCACTATGTGGTGAGGATCCTTCTGTGGACAGAAAATATAAAAAATGTCTTGAAAGTCATGAAATGACTTGTGCAGTTCTAAAACAACTTAAAGCGAGTAAACAGAAAAACTGCATTACATCACCTGACATCAATGACTGAGCTCTGTGGTATACCTCAAGAACTTATAAAAGTCATTCCTTAAAAACAGATTTAAATTGCGCCGTTTGCTTTGGGCCTCTCAAAAAACATTGAACTTGTGAAATTCCTAGCTCTCCCATACCTCTAGAAAACAGCTCATCCCAGCCATTCGCCTGGAATCTATGAACCAATCAGAGAAGCGTCTGCTCACCGTGTTTTCTAGATGATTCTGGTCCATTTCAGTGAATTCTCATAAGGCAACCTATTTTATTTACTTCATCTTCAATAAAATGGTTCAGTGAGCATTAGCAACTTTGAGACACGAGTTTCAATCAGTCCTGTGCCAGCACTGTCAGTCTGCATCCAGATCTGTGTGTGTATGTGTGTGTGGGTGCAACATGCTGCAGACAGGCGAGACAGAGGGAGAAAGTAGTCTAATAACAGAGAGAGAGAGTGAAGCTATGAATGAAAGAAAGAGAGAATTGAGTGATGAAAATAGGTCTGGAGAAAGCAGGAGAGAGAAATATTTTGGATAAAACAAATGGAAAAGCAGCTGAATGGGGCAAGAAAGAAGTGAAGAACAAAGTCTAAAAACAACTAATTTCACTTATATTAAACTTAAAAGCTTTATCAACAATAGCCCCTTTCACACATACTGCTAAATTACGGTTATGAGATCAGGGCCTTTTCAAAAATACTTGTAAATCAGTACTGGCAATTTCCCGGTAAGAGAAGTTGTAAAATTAACGTAAAATTAACAGCAAGTATGATGCACAAAGAATGAAAATTACCAGTATGAGCACATACAAGTTCAGAATGCACTGACGTAAAAAGTTTACTTTGGGAGTCGGGACAATCGTAAAGCTCTGTCGGAGCTGTTTACAGTAAGTTCCACGGCTTTTAACTGTTTTTCTATGTAAAAATGCACTAGACGAACACCTGATCGATGCGTTTCGCGCTGAAGACCCTGAGTTGTTTTGCAATCATCAGCGCTATGCCTCTGCAATTAGTATTGTAACTGCAGTACTATATGCGTCTTATGTTTCTAAGAGAAAAAACGCGTTCTGTGTGATTATCCCCTTACGCCTGTCGCTCAGAAGTAAAAAAAGAAAAAGTAACTAAAATAAAATTAAAGCTTAAAGCGGCTTAGGATTTAAAGTTTATTTCTGATGAGTGACATCACAGAGTTTACCGGTATTTTGGTACTGATGTGTGAATGGTTTCTTAGCGGTAAAAAGATGAAATGCCTTCTTGTGTGAACAGCACATTTCTGTATTTACCGGCAGGGCCTAAAACTAACTTTCTGCCAAACCTGCCAACGGCCAGTGACTTAAGAAAATTTGAAGGATTTAAATATTTAAAATATTTTTTACTAGCCATGACACAAAAAACAGGCCGTTATGACACCAAAATTTTAGATACTAAATCCTCTATTACAATTTCTATACCACAGCTAAGTAAACAGTCAGTAATAAAATAAAAACAAAATCAAATTACAAGCAATCACACCAATAAATACAATACAACAAAGATACAAAGGGAGGTCTAATGGTTTTCAGGTACTTAACTTTACTAAAGTTGGCTAATCAAATAACACTGACTGCGTCTTCATTTCCTTTTAAAGCTCAAGGAGCAGCTCTTTTTTTTTTTCTTTGTCCTTTGTGGTTTGATTAACTTTAAAAACGCTGACAGTAGCAGATTACTAGTATGCTGTCACTTTAAGACTGAATGCATGCACAGATCATGTGTTTTGTGTTTGCGTTCACTTAAGACATAACCGCCATGTTTACTAGGATATTCTTTGAGACGGGCATTTTTCCTTTTTGAGTGAATCTGTCCATTCAAGCGCAGGAAGGCATGAAAAAGAGGCTTTCAGACGTGCGCTTCGGATGTTTAAACTTCCCACACAGCGCATGAGAAACAAATTCCCTTTTGCGTGTTCCAGCGCTTGAATATTTACATTTGAAAGGCTGAAACTTTCGTGACAATGCAGCACAGGCCCATAAACTCTACAGAGCATCCCTCACGTTTTTTTACGTTCATGCTGTCACAACATTTCATTGTTAGAATTCAAAACATTTTTACCAGCCAACTGGCGACTGACACAGTTTCATATACTCGCCAACGTTGATTTTTACTCGCATTTAGAGCTTGGCGAGTGTTAATTTTAGGCCCTGTTTACCGGAAAAGTCATTTTACGGTAATTTACCAGAATTGCTGTGTGAAAAGGGCTAATGTCTGTGGTACAAATGTCAATTACACATAGAATCTCAACTCAAATCGTCCCCAGTTCATAAAAACAAAATTAAACAATTACAGTAATGCACTATCCATCCATCCAATAAGCCTTCAAACTAAAAGGCTTTTTACACAAAACTTTGAAACAAGCCAAGGCTGTCAAACCAACATTCCAAGTTTTGTTTTGGCTTTTCTAGTTAAAAATTACAGTTATGTGAATTTCTGTTTTTCAGTCCAATTCAATTCTGGATCTTGTGATTCTTACTACCTCAACTAAAATCCAAATGTACTGCAACAAATTCAGAAACTGAGCTAATGGATATATTTTCAAAAATAATTGTAATGTTTATTGCATTAAAAAAGGAGGATTATTTTTAGAATGAAGCAAAAAGTATCTGCTCTCCGAGAGTTTCATTTAAGGGCTTGAAGGAGAAGTACAAGAGAAAAGGAAAAGACAGGAAAGGAGAGCAAAAGAGATTTGAAAAGGCTTCACAGGTGAGGTGGGCTGAGGGACACACTGTCTGTTTGGTCTCTCGTAGAAGAAGAAGGGCATGTTTATGCAGACGGAATCTCTCTCACATGACTCCCTCTGGCTTCAGCACTCAACATCACTCAACGAGCCTCAGAATCAGGTAGTGTGACCACAGAATTGGCCCAGAGGCACAGCTTTCATGAGAGAGGGTTACAAAAGTGAAGCGCATGCCATGGAGAGAAATCAGAGACTCCTGGATTTGGCAGCATGGTCGCTCCAAAAAACACATTCCAGTCTGAGACGGACATGTGACCCGAATCGTCCCAACAACAAACAGTTTTCACCACCTATCAAGGCAGGTAACTGTGACACAGTTTGATTGTACGGTCTTGCGGTTTGTGGCTGGGGAAGCCAAATTCCAGGCTCTAGTACCTCTCCTTCCGCAAGATCACTTTTCAAGTCATGATCAAATTATCGTGTAGAACAAAGCAGTGGGCTTGTATCTTTTGTAGTAAAGCTTTTCCTGTGAATGAGGCCAGACAAAGCATTCAAATAGAGAAAGCATTTCAAAACAGCGCTATCAAAGCATTGCGGGGGAGAACTCTGTTAATGTATAATATTTCTTTCTTCTGAAGAAAGTAATATTAGATATCATATATCAAATGCGAGAAACTCACTGAAATCCTGGAATTCTTGTGAGAAGAATCACATTTTATAAAAAACACTAACACACAAAAATAAGACTAAGCTAATTTAATCTAATTTACATTTAAATGAATCCTTTTTGTGGCCAATTATTCACATAATCTAGGAGTCTTACAACTCCACAGGAGGCCGAAATCCTTCATACACAGTTGGTTCAAAGCCTCTAAATAAATTGGCTGCAAGAAACCAATGGCTTCCATCGCATGTTTCGTGTTGTAATCCTAGTTTAGTCAACTCAATTGGAGTTGATGTGACAATTGTCCCAACATATGTTTCTAATCTAACTCGGAGATGTTTAATACATATTCTTAACGACAAAATTGTCAGAAATTGGTCATTGGACTCACATTCTCATATATTCAATCTGTGCCCATTCATTCCTAATCCACCCATGTCTATTCTACACCGCGATCCATTTCATGACTGCACGGGGGGTTCAAAATATACTCCAGCGCCTGTGACTTCTCCACAATAAACCATGTAGATTTCTGTGCATCACACTTGCTGTGTACGTATTGAGAGACAAAAAAGACTAGCAAACCAAGTAGAAGTCGCAGTGAAGGACACGGACTCTCGGTCCATTCAGACGGCATATTAGCATAGCACTCCTGCCCGATCAATAACCTCATTGACTCTGTCTGTCTCCTCTATCAGGAATGATGGTAGACTCTCTTTTGTAGCTCTATTCTCGGGGCAACTGTCCATTCTCCACGAACTCTTGCTCTATTTTTCAAACAGGCCTCGATTTGTTTCCTTCTGTCTCACTGTCTTTGAGAATGTGAGTAAATAAAGCTGTCTAGATGCCACTGAGAAAGATTAGCATGTAGCTTTTCGCTTTATCTGGTTCTGAATGCCTGGAGGAGAGAACAAAAGTGCCACCATCATTGCCAGAGTTTACTTCGCAAACCTCTTATCACGTTTAAGAAAAATATGTCCAAGACAAGGAGGCACTCAAGCTCCAATTTGCTCACAGCATTTCCCAAACTTAGCTTAACAGGAATATGGAAAGTTGGAGCACCCCCTTCCTCCCCCCAAAAAATCCTTCTTTCTAATTTGAAGACAAAACAATGAAGCAAAGAGAGTTTAAGAAGAGAAAGACCAGAACTATGAAGTGAATCACTGATGGCCTGAACTTTTTTTCCACATAAATCATAAAAAGTCTTAAGTTAAAATATTCGATCAAAATGGGGGGATTGACCAGTGACCTGATCCCAGGAGCTGTTCGGGTTCTGGGGGTTAATGGGGGATAAAGATTAGGAGGAACCAGGCTTCGCTTCATCTCCGGCCCCAACCACCTTCCCTTTCCAATCCCAAATCAGCCACACAATGAAACCTGCCAATGGAGACAGAGCTCAGTTTCCTTTGATATCCTTCCGAGCTTTCGGCTCTAAGTGTCCAGAGCAAAGCTCCATGGAGGCTACTCTCGACTCCGGGGAGTGGAAGAGCTCTCTCTGAGCCATTTTAGATGGAAATGACAGGCACTCTACTAGAACAAGAAATCAATTATCAAAGCGAAGAACGTACTAGGCCGTCCATCCGAAGAGCGAGCAACGCCGTTCCTCGTCTTTAAACTCGGGTGAGATATGCTTAATTGCTGTAGATTTTATAATGTGTGCATTGGTGGTGTGAAGTTGGGCGGCAATTATACTTTTTTTTTACACACTGATCAGAGGACTTCTGTTCCAGAACAGATATGCTTTAAGAGTTCATCTTTGAAGATTTAAGTGGATACCCGTCAAATTAAAAACTAACATTCAAATCTCTTTAAGGTGGGGAGCTGGGTTTTGCTTAGCCTTGTGAGGCAGTGACTTCTGGGGATTTCAGCCCGCCTTCAGCCAAGCCTCCCAACCTCTTCAGCAAATGCAAACTTTAATCAGTCCCGCACCTCAAAGGCAGAGTAATGGCTTGAAATAGCCTCACTGATGGATGCTTCTCTACAGAGCCCAGTTGAACGCTGGACTCCGCTGAGTTTAGCAATTCGGCAGCAAAGTGTGGCCTGTTATTGCTAGCTCAATGTGAAACTTTCTTAACTCCGATATAAAATTGATATATTAATGCAAGAGTATGGGCAGGATCATCCCATATCCACCGTACATGAGGTGCTTACCCAAGTTTTTTTCTTCATTTTAAAGCATAATAACAATTTTTTTTTAATTATTAAAGGGACATTTCACCCATACTCACCCTCAAGTTGTTGCAACTTAAAAGTGAATGGTTGCATCATTAAAGGTTTCATCATTAAAGTTTCATGGGAGCTTTTAAAAAAATTAAATTGTTATTTGCTTCATCTCATATTTCTTTAGCTCTCATTCACACTTTTACAGTACATATTTAAACAAAGTTCTTTTGTGATTAAACCTTACATGTTACATCTAAAGGCACCATATTTGAACATATAATGACTTAAATGTTGATCTGTTTTGTTGCAAAAAGCTATCATATAGTTTTCAATCTGCATGGAATATGGCACATAAGTCATGGGACTACTTTTATACTGCTTTTTTGGACCTCAATATCCCAAACATTCCCTTTGATTATATGTAAAAACAAATGTGGCAAGTACAATCTTTTTGTGTTACATAGAAGAAAGAAAGTCATACAGTTTTGGAATGACATGAGGGTGAGTAAATGATGAATTAAAATTATATTTTTTGTGAACTCTCCCTTTTGAACAAAATTAGAAGAACAACTGCTAATATCAGCCCCAACAAGTCATCAAGCATGACCTAAACTCTGCACTAACTGCCTTGAGTAGGTGCAGGTTTCTCTAATTTACCCTTCGCAACTGTAGCCGCTCGTCTGGCAATGTCTACATCACTAATGACGACGACCCCAACCTCCGTCACATAATCAGCGGTCACATTCTCACAGATGCTGAGATTCTTTATGTGTATTTTCCATCATCAGGGCTTCAACGGAGGGTGCCGGACAACACGCTTCAAATCTTTTCCTGCTGTTTATACACCACAATAGATTTATCTTGACTTCAACTGCCTTTAACATGAAACCCCACAACCGTTGAGACTGTCAGAAACTAAGTGGACTCTCTCGACTATCATGATGCATCAAGAATCTTTAAGAGGTCCCCGGACTCCTCATTATTAACGCTCCTCTCAGGATGTGGTTGATGGAATATATAATGGAAGTGATTTTTGAGAGGACATATCAATTATGGCTTAGACAGACAGACCGAACATGCAAATTAGCACTTTAAAGATTGCTTTTACTCACCACTTTCGCCTTGGTTTCAGAGTACACCTGCTGCGTTATGAGTAACGGCCATTCCAGGTTTCATCCTGACCGACACAGAATGGGAAACATGTAAACACGAATATTTTTCCTTGAGGAATGCAATTTTTAGTTTATTTTTTAAATATTACCTATTTGAATGCTATAAAAGGTGGCAAATGACAGTGTAAGCATGTTGTCAGTGATATTTAGGGAGATAGCAATGACAGACAAGTTTTACTGTTTGTGTCGCGCGTTTTTCATCTCCACAGCAAAATAATTACAACAAAGTCTGTCACACTCTATCAATACGACAGGTCAATCAAATAACTGGATGTGGGCTCGCTTCACGTCAACATGCCGCAGTTACGCACGATCACGCACTAGTTTTTTATCTTATTTTCAAAGAGTGCATCTGCCAAAAAGATGAAAGTGTTGACAGAAGTACAAGAGAAGCTGTGTTTTTCGATCTTACCCTGAGGGGAAACTTTCAGTTGATGTCCGTCTTTGTTTGGAAGAGGAGAGTCCAAGTATGAGAGAATCTGTCAAAAAACAAAACAAACAAAGGTATTACGCCTTATTCAAAGTCAATTTTTTCACTTTATTATTTTATTCACTTTATTCACTTACATTTTTTAGAGCACTTCGATACCTTCATATGCGTTTCAGACTGACACATATCACACTCAGAATAATAATATGCGTCAGAAATGAGGGAAAATGTTTTGCCCTCGAAACAGCTTGCCATGCCTGGCAGGTTAAAACTAACCGAGCATAAATCAAATTTTCCATCAAGGCTTCTGCTGGTTTTTTTTGCTGACACTCACAGATATGTTCGACTAAATGAGCGTGCAGCTCAGCTCACATCATTTTTGGAAGAAAAAAAAATGCAAGTTATAACATATTTCTTCTTTTTTTTTAAAGAGTACAGTTAAATTGTGAAGCTACAGTATGGTCCACACACACACAAATCAGCCGAATGGCTTCAGATTCTCTCCGTCCCAGAATTCCAAGGACCCCTGTAGGCAACTAACAACTTCAGGATCCCGTGGAATGTGCTCCCTGAACTATATGAAAAGAGGAGGGGGTTTGCTTAGGAGAGCATTTCTGCAAACACAAACCCGCCACTGCTTTAACAGCTTGTGTTTGAGGAGGTGTATTTGGAGGAAATAGCGCAAACTGTCTATTAGCCCGAGTATTAAGATACACATCTTCCGCACTCAATTACATGTGCACGTATATGGTTTTCGTAATTCTGGAAGTACGCTCGGTTTACGAGCACAAATAGTGTATATTTAAGCTCACTAGCTCAGTCAATATTTGAATGAGAGATTTATTATCAAAATTAGATTTAAGACTGTTCTGTCTGTGCTTTTTTCACGTGCAAGTGTATACAAACTCTGAAAATGAAAAGCGATATAAAAAGCTCAGAATAATCATTCTGAAAAAATAATGCCCCATACATTTCAAACTGCCCCAGAGTTTGTGTTAACATCGCAAAAGTCTTTGGACTAGGGCTGCAGGATATATAGTTTTAGCATCGATATCACGATATGCACATCTGCGGATTGTAGTTGATCCGTACGGACCAGGCACCTCGGTTCGAAACGCATGTGATTCTCAGATTAATTGCAAAGTTTAACCATATAGAGCGAAAGTTTATAGTTTGCACATGTTTAGATCCTGTCAGCCTAAAAATTCAAGTGAAGAGGACGCAAAAAAGAGAACTCAATTCGGAGCTTGCGATTTCTGTGCAGACAGCACGTGAACACTGAATTCATGTTCTCTTCCGCATCTATTTGTGCTTGAAAGACACATACGCAAAAATATATATCAAAATGCCCATCTTGGTGAGAATCCTCATAAACACAGTCGCTTACTTGAACGTCAACAATTGAGAAAGAAAACGGATGTTTATCATATATTGGATCCTTGCATTTGGCCTTAAAGTGACAGCAGCCTAATATTCCTGCTGTTTCATTAATGTTAATCAAACAAAAAAATACAAAGAGAAATTCCCTTTTGTAGCTTTAACAATAACAATTATATACAGTGAAGAATATGCATTGTTATTTTACATTTGATAATTTAATTTCTGTACCTAAATACTGTTAGACTTTTCATTTGTATATCTGTGCTTTTAATTTTTTTCTTTTTTTCTATGCAGATTCACTCCCCTACAATCATTCTAGAATGATTATTTCTTTCCAGATAGAGCTATTCAAATCATCTGGTGAAATAGTTTGCATATTGCAATATATATTGTGGAAAAACAAAATATCGCAATGTCAGTTTTTTCCCCCCAATATTGTGCAGCCCTACTTTGGACTGAGAAAACTCGCCCTTTTAAATCGACTTACCGATGTTATTAGTTTGCATGACCTCATTGTGACAAGTTTACACAATACCGGGCCCGTTTCAAAGCGAGATCTCTAAATACTTTATAAACACACACACTGCATTAGCGCAGGTCGTCCTAATGTCACTGTCTGATATTTACATGAAGCCCGGCGTTCAAGTCAAGATAAACTATTTCAAATCAAGGCCAAGAATACCTCTCCGGCCCCTCTGCTGGGTGTGCGGATAAAAGAAGACATTATGCGAACAAGTCAGATTACAGTACACAATAATTTTTTTCCTTTTCAAGTAAATACCATTCCTGTGTTAGGAGGTGGAAGCCAGCGCAATATATTTTGACTGAGGGCCGAACGGCCCTTATCAGTTCTAGTCAAGCAATTCAGGCCCCCGAACAAAGATGAGTCTTCAAACTCACTCCATTCATCAGTGGACGTGTAATTACCCCCGGTTCACAGTCTAGACGTTACCGCTTTCAGGGTATTTAAGATCCCCTTTGCAACATGCAGCATGCTCGTACCCGGCCCAACGTTAAATCTGCAGCAGATAAATTAGCGAAGAATGCAAGTAAAAAAAAAAAGAAGCACGGCCACAATGAAAAGAACTTTATCCTCCCTGCTGCTAAATGAGATTTCTTTGAAATGCAGATCAGTGGCGCTAGATTAGTGAATTTTAGCTGCTGTCAACATCATAACAAAATACAAATGCGATTGTTCGTCTGGGCCTTATCTCCTTGCTTCCATCTGCTTCTTCCCGTATTTACTCGGGTCGATTTACTATGCAGATCTAAATAAGACGCGCTCGCGGCACAATGGCTTCTTAAGCTTCTACATCAAGGTATTTGAGAGCGCCGTCACATGAAAAGCTGCCCCATCAAAGGCACATCCCTAATGAACTTCCCTATCACAGAGGGATGGCGCGGCACTCCGGAGAGGCTCGCAGAGAGGCGCTAAATCACAGGAAGGATACCTCAGCGGCCCGTGGAGATTAACACACGACGGGGACCCTCAAACAGGAGGCCGTCCGAGCCAAACCCAGGGTAGCTTGCGGTTCAACGGCAGATTAACGGCCAAATAAAAAAAAAAACCCAGGTAGGGGAATGACAGTGTGTACCTCAAGGTACAGTAAAATGGACGTTTGCATACAAGCATACAAGGCTGCGTTCACCACAACGATGACAGTAATCTTCAAAGCTGAGGAATAACCTCTAATTTCACGCCATATTTGTTGCATCCTGCATACACAGATGGGATTACAACTCAAATCCCACAACTTACTCACAAAAAGCACAGTGGGTGAGAAAGAGGGAACATATATAAGGGTGCAAAGATGCATTTTGGGTTAAAATCGTCATGCACCAGTGGTTTATTGAGGGGGGGCTGGAGCAATTAGCCCCAGAGGCAGTGCACACACGAGACCGGCACATGTGGCTCGGAGTAGAGCTCTGACATCACGGCATGATGAGAGGGCAATGGGAATACAGTGGTGGGGGTTGAACGAGAGCGTGTGCCAGACACGCGTGTGGCAGGTTTCAACTTTCGCTCCACACCGAGGAGAAAGAGTGGTGGGGGACTGCATTCTCCACAAAGGCCCTTTTGGAAAACATCCTCACACGGAAGCGGCATCCAATGGCCCTGCGGTCGTGTGACACAAACCGCAGTTGTCTTTTGCGCATCTTTCCCTCCTCCCCTCGCTGTCTTCACCGTGCCAAGTGGGCGCGATGCCAGTCACATTTGCAACCACTAGGGACCATTGCCTTTTTTTTCTTGTTTAATGAAATGACAAAACAACAGATTTACATATGCAGAAACAGGTGTTGTAACAGGTTTGACTCCTCTTGACCTAAAACGTGTTACGTGGGGAAAAGGGGGGGGGGGGGGGGAGTTTATTAGCAACAGCTGCCTGGAGGGTGTTTAGGCTTTCAAATCTACACCATCTGCCCTGCTGGTTGCCAGAAGTGACAATCTAAATTAAAAACCACTCATCAAAATCATAAAAATAAACTATTGTATTGCTGTGGCCATATGCTGTAAGTGGCCCTATCAAAGACAAAAAGGGAATCAGAGGGAGTATAATTAACCCTCCGCAGTCTAAAAGACATTCCTGAGCACCAAACACAACAATGGCTTGCTTGCCATCCACAAACACACACACATTCCTACAGGCCCCTGAACACATACTAAGAGTCATATTTACACTTCAGAAAGGATGCTTGTGTTTCAATATTCAAAATACAACTGTTGATTAATATTGGAGAATATTAAATTGTGCTACATATGTAGTCTAGAATATAATCTGATTATTCACAAACCTCACAAAAACTACTGTGACAGTACCATGGCATAGTGATGGGATCAGGAGGAAATACCATGGTACTTTGATGTATACCATCATACTGAATGATTTAATATTAATGATTCACAAACAGGTGAAAAAGTGTAAAATAAATGAAAAATAATAAAATCAATATTAATGATCAAATGTATTCCATCTGCGGTAAAAATGTATTGTGCAATGATGCATCATACTTTGATGTGCCATGGCACTGAATGATTACCAGGTTTATGATGCATATAGGCAAAACAATTATGACTAAAAATAAAATAACATCAACAATAACAATAAAATAGGAATATTCTGCAACAACCCTTACAATAAAGGCGGTAACATAGTAAAGTGCTGGATTAAGATGGTAATACCATGGCATTTTGATATATACCATGGTGCTGAATGATTCACATAACCATCAATATTATTAAAATGTTTATGTTCTGCACTAACCATGGTTTTATATGCAACTCAAAGGTACTTTGAAGAATACCATGGTATATGTCCACAAAACAATATCACAGGTCCAAAAAACATTGTTTACCATGGTACCATGTCCAAAAAAGCATACTTTTGTAAGAATAAAAGATAGCTATACAAATTAAATGTTGAAACACAGCAATCAGGCATTCCTTTAAAACAATAGAGAACCATGAAGGTCATTAACTCAGGCACGACAGCTTAGTAACTGAACAACAACATGAAGAAAAACCTAGAAAACAACAATACAGGCCAAAGAGTCAATCTAAAAATATTTGCTCTGCCCTTGCCAAAGACAAAGGGAGCATTAATTTGCCCTGTTATTATTTAGAGAGGGCAGGAGGAACAAACCTGAGCCCGTCGTGACCCTGCCACAGTGTTGCAACTTGTTCTAGAGCGATGCCAGCAGAAGGCAGCACCATATGCCCGCAGCCTCGGGCCCGATGCTCTTTCTGCAGCCTAATACGCCTGTCAGGAGACGTTACTGTCACAAATCCTCTGTTTTTCCATAACGTGTTTCAAATAAACAGATTTTTTTTTCTTTTACTAACAGAATTGTCCTCAGAGATTCCAGTTAGAAGGTCAGTGTTTGATTCTACTGTAATGACAGCATCTACACTGAGTAAATGCTGGGTCGTTTCAACCCATATATAGGTCAAATATGGACCAACCAAATTGTTAGTTTACATTTTTTTATTAAAATTTTAAATCCAACAGTTGGGTTGGTCCATATTTGTCCCAAACATGGGTTGAAACAACCCAGCATTTTTTAGAGAATATTTTGATTATTTTTTACAAGCATGATCATTATTAAATGGCTTAAAATAACACACACATATATATCTCAGGTACGACAGCTATATATATTTTTTTTTGTTTGTTTTTTTTGTTAGTGATGACCATATAATTTGTGGCACTTATTTAATTATTTCATTTATTTATTTAATTTATGCCAGGCTGCATTTCAACATAATGCTGAAACTAAGCCTGGCATAAATAGTATCACACAGACTAGCATCAAGTCTACTATCACTCTTCCTCTCGTCACAGGCCACGGGCAAGTTTGGTCCGAGCGGGACTGACCTTGCCGTTTACTACAATTGCCGTTTACCCCCCCAAACGCTCAGAAAATAATTCACTTCAGCCAACAAGACCATGTCACACCTTTAAATTGCAAAAAAAAAAGATGGCAAAACATATCAGCACTGATATTATCAGCTATGCGTACAATTAATAATTTCAAGGGCATTTGTACTCTAAGATAAGATGCTTATGGGGGATTTTTAATACCTCTCCATAAAGGTCATATGATATTGTTCATGTGAAAGAGCACCGTCACAGTCAAAAGACTAGAGTTGGGGATTATACGCCACGTTTAAGGGAAAGAAAAAATGCAGTTCTCAGCTATCAAACGGACTGTGGAAAGGTCTAGAGCGTCAGATACAGATGAAACAGTTCCCTTTAGTCAACACATTTTAATCCATAAAATAAGCATCATAAAATCTACTGTAATGCAACAAAAAAAAGCATTTCTCATTTCTAAGAGGTGAACTCAGAGGAAGCCCATGCACTCGGCGTCTTAGTTACTGAAGCACACCAAACGTCATTAGGATGATGTGGATAATTATGGCGCATAAGACCTCTTAAGCATGTAATACAGTCTTTTATCTGGAGAAGTCAATCTCTGCGAGGCTGACAGCTAGAAGCATATGATCCCGGTAAACAAATACTTTCACACAGCACCAAAGTGCCATTAAAGGCCAGAACTGTCAACACAAATTCCACTCTTGCGAGAGGAGGGGGGAGGGGGGGGGGGGGGGGGGGGGGTGGACAAAAAAGACTTGATCACCTCTGGTTGCTTTAACATGCATGGAGGTTGTCATGGAAACATTTCTGTGAAGTTAACATGGATACAAACAGAAGGCTTTCCGGCTTAATTGCCATTAGAGTTTTATGACCCTGTTTAGGGATGTATATTAAAACACACATGGGGTAATAGGTCGCATATCGCAGAAACGTGAACGAAAACTAACCTTTGGCTGTGTACGGTTGTTTTTCTTAAAACCCACTAAAAAAATAAAATAAAAAAAAACATGGCCATTTTTTTTGTCAGTGGTGACTGCAGGATGCAATATGAAATAATTGAAAGACATTTCTGTTACACTTTATTTTAAGGTGTCACTGTTACAGTGTAATTATAGATTTAAATACTGAGTAATATTTAGTAACTACATGTACTTACTATAGAGTTAGGGTAGGATTGAGGTTTGGTTGAGGGTTAGTTGCATGTAATTATGCATAATTTACTGTTAATACTATAGTAAGTACATGTAACATATGTAACAAGGACACTGTAAAATAAAGTGTTACCGAAATTTCAAATGGTTCCACCCACATTATCTCTCTCTATACACTCTCAATATGAATACAGGCATAACCGTGGCATCTTAACCCAGCCAAATAATTCTATTTTACTTTATTTTAGGGTTTAATTCTGGCTATTAACTATATGCATATTACTAGGATATTGACTGTTTGTTAGTACTTATATTAATGCCTTATTCTGCATGATCATATTCTACATCCCTTAATCCTACCCAATTACCTAAATTTAACAACTACCTCACTAACTATTAATAAGCAGTAATTAGGTTGTAGTTAATAGTGAATATGTGCCCCCATACTAAAGTGTTACCATTCATTTTAAAAGGATGTCTTTCATTTTGACGCAAAGCAGTGCATGCACACACACCCAGCCGTAATCAGGCTGCGCCTACAAAAACATCAGGATAATTCCAATATAGGCCCCTCTTTCCTGTCGCAGGTCAGCAGTCCCCCCCTCCCTCCACACGTCGTACGTGAAACATCACGCTCCAAACACTGCTCATTGAAACAGTGCTAATTAAAATCACCTGGGAAGAACTGCGTGGGGCTAACAAAGGGCCGGGCTTCACGTTACAGAGCTCGTCTGGAGCTGCCGAGGTGTTTGTGTGTGTGTGTGTGTGTTTGCTCGAAATTTTACTACTGCTATTACGGCCTCTTTGAAGCAACACAGCGTTGAGTGACGGAGCACCACGGTGCACACCTGCACTTCACCTGCACATCTGCCGGAGCGAAACAGAGGTGCTTCTGCAACCAACACCAGGGTGAAAACTCACACAGTTAATCACAGCCATGATAGGAGCTGTAATACTATACACCTTGCTCAAAAAAAAAAGAAGAAGAAAAAAGGTCCCAGATCCCTTGAACCCACTGAAACTGCACTGGCAGTAGATGTGGCTGTATCTTAAGACGAGTGCTGTCCATTAACACTCCAATACATCAGCCTTACTGTCCTGACACACACTGCTCCTGTGAGCAGCTCCAAAGCCATGAAGAATTCACTCCGGATTATGGAAATGGAGCAAGCAACCACGGTAAGATTAATGTTAACCTTGATAATAATAATAATAATAATAATAGAAATAATCTTCAATACATAACGTATATATATACACACACACACACACACACACACACACACGTTATGTATTGAAGATTATTAGTATATATTAGTAAGTCACTTTTTTCACTTGACAATGGCAATCTGAAAATATTAAAGCTTGTGCAAAATCACAACAAAACTAAATAATCAGTGTATTAAGCTAAATAAATGACTTGAATTCAATTTTAAAAACAAACCTATGACACACTCAATCATTTGAAAGTAATTGTACAAACGGTAAATGTAGTGATACGAGTGCAACAATACATCATCATGTACATTTCTGCATATTTACATTTGATGCATTAATGCATTAACTAAAACTAAACGGACAGAAACGATGCTGTTATTATTATTTTCATAAACAAACTAACGTGTTTACATTTCACTCATGCTGTTTTAAAACTAAAACGCACAAATACAAACAGCAATAAACACCAGGAAAGTTGATGAGCGTTAAAAGACATGCAATAATCTAATATGCCACAGAACTGTCACTGGATGTTTATTGATTATGAGGATGGAATCACAGCACTGACTTCTCACAAACACTTTATAGACCATATAAACAACCCGTCTGTAACTTCTAAGATAAGTCAAACTCAGAACTCAGTGTGTGAAAGGCATAAACGTGAAAACTCACCAAAAGAAGTGAATGTATCTTCTTCTCGGATGCAAAGTTTCGCGTGTTTACCAGTCAGTGGTTTTGAAAAAGCGCTAAAAACAAACGCACAACACGCGCAGTTGATATTCCTCCGCTCGGAGTCGCGAGACGCTGCTGTCTTCAGTCAGTGTGCTGCTGTTATTACCGACGCAACAGTATAAAAAACGCCCGAGTAACACCGACTCCTGTTTGAATGCGCTCGCATGACGCGCAACGCTAAGCGGCAGCTTGTTTTTTTGTATCTCGATTCAATACATCGCAATGTTTCGGTCGAGTTTGGGGTGGGGGGGGGGGACTAGCTTATTAGAATGCGGGGAGGCACTTATGCGGACTTGCATGTTGTTATTTTTTGGCGTACTGCGACCCCACGTGACATCATGTCCACCTGCCGAGTAAACAATACAGTCATTAGAAGTTTGTTTTGTTTATCGAGTCTCTTATTACCCTAATAAGAAGAAACCAACATCAATTGTTTATTTTGGTAAAGATGTGAATATAGCCTGAAGATTAGGAATGTGATGTGATTTTATTTTTATTTACAAACGAATTATTGCCATTATTTGTTTATATTATTATTGTAATTGTAATCCCTGTTCATTTATGTTTGTGATTAAATAAAGTTAATGTTTATTATATGATTATTTATTACAAATGAATAAAAACAAACAAATAAATTCTTCAAAAGAGTCATTTATGGAGGTTAAGCATATTCTATAAAAATCTGAGCAATAAGCAATGTGGAAGAGTGTTCAAAACAGAACAACAGAGCATGTGTGTGTTTTGTTGTAAAATGTTTTGTGTGCTTTCATTTTATTTTATTTTGCACAGTAAATTTATCAACACTTGCTAAACAGTTCACACACCCCTTGAGATGATCAGCTTCATCAGCAATCTCTTTTCATTTTGATGAGATATTGGTTATGAGTGAACTTCTGTTGTCAAATTATTTTTTGCTTTTGACCATTTATGTGCTCATATTATTTAAGATTTTGAGAATGATACACATACTGTAATGCATCATGTGTACTGTGTGCCACTGCCTAGAAATGTTCATATTAATAAAACAGGATTTAAAGATCAAAGATTGATAATATCAGAAATTAATTATCTCTGTCTCTGCCTGAATTAAACATCTTCATTCTATATTTTGGTTGCAAACACTGGCTGCTTTAAAAAGTAGATATTAGTATATATTAGATGACTGGTGATATTTGTGAACATCAAAATCATTTTAATCAAATGCATATTTAAATAAGGAGACGAAAGAGCAGATTTTATGGTTGTATGAGAACATTTTAACACTCCAAAATCTGATAGCAGATGTCTGCAGAGGTGTTAAGGATTATATTTTGTTCATTGATAAGAAATAATTTTTGAAGCCTTCTTTTCACCACACGCATACCATTTAAAGAAAAAACATAAGAGCTTGCTTCCACCTACTGGAATGTTTTGGAATCCACATTTGCTTGTCAATGAAACGGTGATCGTGCACAGAACTTTGATTAGACACTGCCACCTAGTGGTCAATGAAGACCATGCACTAAAACACAAATGTAGCCAGGTTTGAATACAAATGTAGCAATGTTATCTGGAATTCACAACACACAAGGGTCTACCATTAATTAAATAATTATACAATAAAAAGGAAAAATAAAGTAAAATGCTCAGAAAAAGTAATTTTTAAAAGTCAATTTTGGTTCTTGAATTCATGGCTCCATAAAAAGATGCAGTTTACTAATCACACACTGATTAATTTTGACAACATGCCACATAGCAAAGCATACTGTCACAATCTAGGGTAAGTTGTCATATGTATGTGTATAAATATATACACCGATCAGGCATAACATTATGACCACTGACAGGTGAAGTGCACAACACTGATTATCTCTTTATCAGGGCACCTGTTAGTGGGTGGGATGTATTAGGCAGCAAGTGAAAATTTTGTCCTCAAAGTTGATGTTTTAAAAGCAGGAAAAATGGACAAGCGTAAGGATTTGAGCGAGTTTGACGAGGGCCAAATTGTGATGGCTAGACGACTGAGTCAGAGCATCTACAAAACTGCAGCTCTTGTGGGGTGTTCCCGGTCTGCAGTGGTCAGTATCTATCAAAAGTGATCCAAGGAAGGAACTGTGGTGAACCGGCGACAGGGTCATGGGCAGCCAAGGCTCATTGATGCACATGGGGAGCGAAGGCTGGCCTGTGTGGTCTGATCAAACAGATGAGCTACTGTAGCTTAAATTGCTCAAGAAGTTAATGCTGGTTCTGATAGAAAGGTGTCAGAATACACAGTGCATCGCAGTTTGTTGCGTATGGGGCTGCATAGCCGCAGACCAGTCAGGGTGCCCATGCTGACCCCTGTCCACCGCCAAAAGCAATGGAAGAAGGTGGCCTGGTCTGATGAATCATGTTTTCTTTTACGACCGGGTTTGTTTGTGTTGCTTACCTGGGGAACACGTGGCACCAAAATGCACTATGGGAAGAAGGCAAGCCGGCGGAGGCAGTGTGATGCTTTGGGCAATGTTCTGCTGGGAAACCTTGGGTCCTGCCATCCATGTGGCTGTTACTTTGACACGTACCACCTACCTAAGCATTGTTGCAGACCATGTACACCCTTTCATGAAAACGGTATTCCCTGGTGGCTGTTGCCTCTTTCAGCAGGATAATGCGCCCTGCCATAGAGCAAAAATGGTTCAGGGATGGTTTGAGGAGCACAACGAGTTTGAGGTGTTGACTTGGCCTCCAAATTCCCCAGATCTCAATTCAATCAAGCATCTGTGAGATGTACTGAACAAAAAAGTCTGATCCATAGCGGCCCCACCTTGCAACTTACAGGACTTAAAGGATCTGCTGCTAACATCTTGGTGCCAGATACCACAGCACACCTTCAGGGATCTAGTGGAGTCCATGCCTCGATGGGTCAGGGCTGTTTTGGCAGCAAAAGGGGACCAACACAATATTAGGAAGGTGGTCATAATATTATGCCTGATCGGTATATATATATATATATATATATGTATTTATGTATTTATGTATATTATATATTCATGAATTGCACCATGACAGCTTGTCCCAACCTGACATATTATCATTATAATATCTGAATGTAATGACAGTGTGGTTTTATTTTCACTTATTTATCAAACATATATATAACAAAATATCACCATTGTACAATACTGTTTGAATGACAGAATTCACAAAAAATGTCTCAATTATTGTAAGAGTTTTATCTAGGTGTTTGAAACCAATATAAAAACACACAAGCATTTGAAACTCATAGTTACTGTAATAACGTTGAGACAACTCCCCATGTGACAACTAGCACCGATCTATTCTACATTTCCAAACAGAGGCATCACTTTGTTTCAGTACAGTTTCACAAATATAATTCATGAGCATTTATCGAAGCTATCTCCAGGTTCAGGAGAGTTCAACAGACGACATGGACACATCAAAGTGTCCCACGTCTACCAGACTCTAGTGACCAGGAAGACAAGCATAGTTCGCAGCTATTTTAAGCCTGGCAACCACACAATGTTCAGCTGCAACCTGATGCTCTGTGCCAAGTCACGTTGCGAGTAAGAGTTTCAGGCGGTTAGTGCTGATCTGCCTGACTTCACCTATTCAGCGTTACCCAGGCATGTCTGTGGAAGAGCTTGTACCCTCCATGGTCTCCTGCAACATGGAGCCTGACATCTGCAGGGACTGGATAATGAAAAACAAAGAGGAAATCTTAAAATTAGAGAAAATGGTAGACCAAATATCAAAGGGAAGCTCTGCAGATGAATCAGAAGAGTTAGAACCTGAGCCCCCACCGTTAGCCGTACGAAGAAAGGTGTCGTTTGCGGATGCCTTTGGTCTAGACCTGGTTTCCGTGAAGGAGTACAACAGCCGGGATACATCAAGGCCAGAGGCGGATGGTAAAGAGGGCAAGGAATACTACATCTCATGCCTCTTCAACATCCCAGCCTTAAACCAGGACATGGAGGTGAGACTTCAGCAGCAGAAGCTGGAGCTGGAGCGCATTGAGCTGCTCCCTGGATCCACCACAATCCGGGGCATCGTCCGTGTTCTTAACCTTTGCTTCCACAAGGCCGTCTACATCCGAGTCTCGCTGGATGGCTGGCAGAGCCACTTCGACCTGCTGGCGGAGTACGTGCCTGGGTCTAGTGATGGCGAGACGGACTGCTTCTCTTTCCATCTCGTATTAACACCCCCATTCCAGGTCGAAGGGGTACGGGTGGAATTCTGTCTGCGGTATGAGAGCGCTGCTGGAACCTTCTGGGCCAACAATGGAGGGACAAACTACATTGTCTTCTGCCACCAAAGACGAAGGAGTGATCAGAAAGAAAAAGAGAAAGAGAGTGAAAGGGAGAAGTTAGTAGAGGAGAGTAACCACAAAAGCATCAGGAGCTGCCTTAAAACAATCAGGTAGGGAACACTGCAAAGTGTCACTAGAATCATCACTTTTACTCATACTTACAGTTAGGGATTTGAACACAGCGCTTATTGGAAGTATTGAACTTTGGTGTTTGACTCACCCCGGACATGAATGATACCTAAAATCATGCAGATTACTTAAGAGTTGAAGAGACCATTTCAGTCATGTAGATGATTAAACTTTCTTTCCCTTGCTGTTCATTCAAGCATACTTTGTTTTGACTGTTTTGAGGTGTGTGTGATTGAAATCCTGCCGTATATTTACAGTAAAAAGATCTACACGGAGGCGACACCTGCAGAGGCGAGCGCAGAGATCTCAGGTGGGTTTCTTATGTGAAAATCTGGAAATAGGGTGCTTTGATTCTGTATATGAGAGACTGAGTTTAAGTTTGTTTTCGTTTCCAGAGCAAGTCACACCCAAAACAGAGAAAGAAGCAGGAATCACTTCCTGCAAATACCTTAAGGACTGCTGCAAAACTCTGGTATGACAAATATGTACATTTAGTGAAGTGAAAGTGACATGTGAAGGCCACGTATGGTAACCCATACTCAGAATTTGTTCTCTGCATTTAATCCAACCGAATTAGTGCACACACATTGAGAGACGTGTGTAGTGAACACACACACACTGCAAACTGTGGACACACACACCTGGAGCAGTGGGCAGCCATTTTTCTGTGGGGTTAGGTGCCTTGCTCAAGGGCACTTCAGTCATTTCCTGCCAGTATTGAAAATTGAAACTACAACCTTCGGGTTACCAGTCTGACTCTCTAACCAATAGGCCATTGCGGCGCCCGGGGAGCAATTGGGGGCTAGGTGCCTTGCTCAGGAGCACCTCAGTCGTAGGCATTGAGGGTAGAAGAGAGCGCTGTTCATTCACTCCCCCCCACCTACATTTTCCTGCCGGTATTGAGAATTGAACCCGTGACCTTCAACTCTCTAACCATTAGACCCCAAAAGGGGCAGTTGAACTCAACTTTGTCATTTTACCAATATGTTTTTTTCCTCTTGTGGAACACAAACAAATATTTTGAAGGGAATCATTACTTTCCTTGTATGAAAAAGAGTATCCTGGTTTTGTTCTGCTTAAAAAAAAAAACTATGGAAAGATATAAAGGGTTGGAACAATGTTTTTGGGTGAACTATCCTTTTAAAAGCACAGCATAATTTCATGTAAACTACAAGTTATTAGTCAGGATAAATTTAAATAAATGTATGCCATTTTACAAATATTATATACCTCTCATTACAAACAAGACATGAAAAAATGCTAAAAACTGGCCCCACTTTATTTTAAGTGTCCTTAACTACTACGTACTAACATTAAAATTAATCATTTGGGTAACACTTTATTTTACAGTGTCCTTGTTATATATATATTTCATGTACTTACTATAGTAATAACAGCACATTATGCATAATTACATGCAACTAACCCTCAACCAAACCCTGATCCTACCCTAACCCTATAGTAAGTAGATGTAGTTAATCAATATTACTCAGTACTTAAATATATCATTACACTGTACCAATGACACCTTAAAATAAAATGTAACCATAATTACAGCTGTAATTACATCTGTAAATACACTGCTGACCCTTCCCTTACACCTCAATCCACCCTTAAACCTACCCATGCCACCAAACCTGTCCCTAACCTTACCCGTAACCCACCTCAATAGCAGAAAAGTCTTTTGCAATACAATATGAATACAATAAGTACATTGTACTTATTTTTTATGTAAGTACATAGTAGTTAAGGACATTTAATATGAAGTGGTACCAAACTTTTTCTCCATATTGTCCCTTTGTTGACAGGTGGATCATCGTAGGAAACGTCAAGCTGCTCGTTTGGCACATGTGCAAGACTATTTCGCTAAGAAAGCAATGGAAACTCGGATTAGATGTAATTCCAAAACAAGTGAAAGTACCACGTCCATCCCAAGTAGAACTGACTTGCCGGTTGTCCACAGTCGAGAAGGATACGGTATGGACACGCCACCTATACTAATGTACCACCAGATCCCTTTACTTTCTATGGATTGGGGAAGTACAACAACAAGCCCTCCCCATGCAAACCCTGCTGATGCCTGGCAGGTTGAATATCACCTAGCCAAATCGACTTCTGACATCTGGCAAGCTTTTCCTAATGGCACTGACACAACAAACACTCACAATGATATGCAGGAACAAATGTGTGCTCCTCCAGAGTCACTTGGCCAATCAGAAGTTTTAGCTTCCAGGGACAAAGTCGTAATTCCATTGGAGGACAAGGGAGCTGAGAAAGACAACAACCATGGGTCTAGTGACAGGACAGCAATGGAAATTGTTAAATGTGCTCCCACAGAGCATTCAAAGAGTCCTTCTAGTGATCAGGTTGTGGAGCCAAGGGTCACTACCGTACCATGTTCTGCTCTGGGATCGGAGCCAGAGAGGGTGGGAAGAGAGGCATCTTGTGACCGCCAAGCCCCACATCATGAGCACACAAGCGGATCTTTGATTCAAGACACGACCAAGGCAAGCCCGGGGGACGAAACTCGAACCGCACATGACACCGAGACTCAGAATTCAGAAGCCGGAGATGGAATCTCACCTGAAGAATGCACAGGCAGCTTCGACACCTCAAAGGTTAAAGAAAACACACACAGAGTGGTCAAAGACACCCTGACATTTACGGGTATCAGGGATGTGTCGCTCATAAATAGACAAGCCGACGGATCTTCTTTAGAAAGGAAAGATATAAATAAAGATGATAGCGAGGAGCAGGTGGAAAAGAGGGAGTTTTATAGAGAAGTACATGAAAAGGACACAAAAAGCAGTCGAAAAGGACAAGATGAAACAACTACGGATCACAGCGCAGAAATACAGAGTGTTTCATCGTGTGAGAGCGAGGCATTTAATGAGAACGAATTATGCACGTCGAACAAGAATCTTAACAAAGACAATTCAGAGCTGCTGAAAAACGAAGAGAGGTGCTTTGAGGCAAACGAAGGACTTAAAATGAAGGAGCAACTGAATGAGATGACTACAGAAGGTGCAGGTGCTGAAGAGGAAGAAATGCGTTCAGAAACCAAACGAGAGCTTGACTCCCGAGTGGTGGGTGACAATTGCACAGATGGAGAAGAGAAAGACTTTGAGTCACTCAAGGCAAGTCACCAAACTCAGGCTACCTATCCAAGATTTAGCACTGACCCATCCAAGTACCTCCTTCAGACAACATCTGCAAAGAAAAGTGAGGTCAGTTCTCCAGAAGAGGACTTTGAGCTTGGGAAGACTCTCAGAAACTTTCAAGAACCCCAGCGACTAAGCAAAGAGGATGAACCCCCCATGCCGTTACCCAGCATTCACCTGTCCTGGGTGGGTGGCAACAGCAGCAGGCTTTTGTCGTGGTGGAGGGAGTTCTGCTCGATGGGTCACATGGCCAAGGCTCTTGTGTATGCTATTCTGTTTGTGATCTTCATAACGGCGTATCTGTACGACCTGCCGACCTGGCTCGGACTATTGGTTTTCTCTGTGCTGGTGGTGCAGCCAGGGCATGAAACAGCATCTGGATGGCGCTGTTGATGTGGACTGAGACAGGAAGTTCTTGTCAAACACGCGTTTCTTTCACGAGAAGTGACATAATGTCTCTTAATACCTCATGCATTGTTGCTTCTCAAAAACTGATCTTGTTTCAAGGATTTTTAGATATTTTAAAATTAAAACTACACTATTTCTGTAAAGAAATTCATATCTAAGTATACAAAAAGTCAACAATTTCAAGCGTCTTGATATGAGGAACATATATTTAGTCTGGTGTGTCCCAAATATTGTCTGGTACTGTACCTTATAAAAAGTTGTATCAAATGCACTATGTAGCCCATGAGGACACAGCGGGCATTTCATGTCTCTTTAGGGATGTGTGTGACAGACGTGACATTTCCTACAAATCCCACTATGTCTCTGTTCCCATAAGACAGGAGAGAGAATGAGACAGAGGCTGGAAAAAGGACAGGGTTTCTAGACCCTCTGATCTGTGAACCTAGCTCTATGTAATTCATACATACCTGATAGCCTTAAAGGCATAGTTTATGCACAAGTGAAAATTCCCCTCATTTACACACCCAAAAAACTTGTTTTCCATTCTCTTCTCCATGCAATTACAGTGAATGGAGACTCAAGCTTTAAAACACCATTAAAGGGATAGCTCACCCAAAGCATGAAAATTCTGTCATCATTTACTCACCCCAAGTTGTACCAAACCTGTATGAGTTTCTTTGTTCTGCTGAACACAGAAGAAGATATTTTAAAGAATGTCGGTAACCAAACAGTTGAAGGACCCCATTGACTTCCATTTTATTTTTGGTAACACTTTATTTTACAGTGTCCTTGTTACATATGTTACATGTACTTACTATAGTAATAACAGTAAATTATGCATAATTACATGCAACTAACCCTCAACCAAACCCTAATCCTACCCTAACCCTATAGTAAGTACATGTAGTTAATTATTATTACTCAGTACTTAAATATATAATTACACTGTAACAAAGACACCTTAAAATAAAGTGTAACTGTATTTTTTTTCCCTACTATGGAAGTCAGTGGGGTCCATCATCTGTTTAGTTCCCCATATTCTTCGAAATATCTTCTGTGTTCAGCAGAAGAAAGAAATTCATACAAGCTCGGAACAACTTGACGGTGACTAAATGATGACAGAATTTTTGGGTGAACTATCCCTTTAAAATAGCATAACAGTATCATAAAAGTAGCCCATATGTGAATATGGCACAATCTATAATGAGACTAGTTTACATACAAGCATGGTGTGTTTGGGCTCAAAAGAATGACATGTTTTTTACATCTCGTTGAACTGGATTATGGGTGTTTAGTGAAGCATGATTGTGAATAATAGAGATGTTTTGTGTGTGTGTGTGTGTGTGTGAGAGAGAGAGACTGCAGTCATATGATCTAGTCACTATGACTCTGACCTTTTAGTGTCTGGCTGCTCACCTTACATTCATTGGAAAGACCACACATTCATAGTTTTACTGTTCTTGATACCTGTATTCACAACAATATTTACTCTATAACCATGCTTAGAAGCATTAAAATCCCCAAAAGTAGGAAGCTAAGAATTATCTGTTTATTTTTTCAAACATAAAGTGAATAAGGCTGAAAATATTACACTGGAATATTCATTTTATGAAAGTTTACACTGCTGAACATATCAGCATAAATGTCCACATTCGACCAAGTTGGTTTATGGTGGTTAGAGCTGGTCTTGTGACTGGAATGATATTGTATTACATCCAACGAAGTTTAAAAGTCTTTCAGGTGTGTCTTTTAACTTGTCTATAGCTAATAATGTCATAAAAGGCGCTTTTACATGCTGTTCTTCTATGCAATTTCATGTAGGCCTATTTAAATTGCATACAGTGTTTGCAGATCCAGGCATACACACATGGTATTTTGTGTTATTCTGCAGAAGAAACGCTTTAATTGAAATGAAAGCAAATGAAAAATACCAGTTCAAATTCAAATAAAAACACTGGCATAAAAACAACTTAATGAATAAATAATAGTCACCGAAAGCAAATAGGCCAGGGCACTTAGAGTTACTCATAACAAAACCAAGTACCAATTTGCACTGGTATTTGCGGTTTTACTGCAGTATGTGCTGACCAACTTCATAACAAACAGACATAGGTTCATTGAATATATTACTGCATGTCTTTTCTGTGCGCTCAGCACAGTTTGTTATTGAAGTGACTCAGGAGGAACATGATATTCCCACATGAGCTAAAATGTCATTACGATCACATGAGGGATTTTTTCGGAGGTGTGAATACTTCAGATGTTTCATGCATGCTTGCTTTGCCTTTAATTGTGTGTTGCATGTTGGCACCCTTTCCTTTTTTTTTCTTCTTCTCTTTTTTCTGAAAGTAGAGGCATCTTAAAGTTGATCAGTCTAAACATTTCTGAGTTTCAAATATCCACATATACTGCCGAAAACTTTATCTGCCCATATCACAATTACAGTTCATTTTAATTGTAAAATTGTAATTTTATTTATATATTTAAATTTGTATTCATTTATATTTCAGTTTTGGTTTTTATTTTATTTATATTTTAAATTAATTGTATTTATATTTACATTTTTATTCATTTATATTTCAGCCTTAGTTTTTTTTTATTTTTTATTTTATTTATATTTAAATTTATATTTTAAAAAAAATTTCATTTATATTTCAGTTTTAGTATTTTATTTTATTTTGAAAAATCATAAATTAATTGTAAAATATGTTTTTATTAATACTTCATTTTTATTTACATTTTCATACATTCATTTATATTTCAGTTTTAGTATTTTATTTCATTTAGTAAAATGGTAAATTAATTGTGTTTATTAATACTTCATTTTTATTTATATTAAAAATTTTATTTATATTTTATTTTTTACAAAAGAGCCACTAGATGGAGCCACAACAGCAATTTTACTCCTGACAGCTCAAACTGGAATAAAGCAGTCTGGAGAAAACATACTGTGATAGATTGTGCTAGGTCAAACCCTCAGACTGCAATGGAAGCCAATGAAATGTGTAGCTGCCATGTAGAAAAGAATAATATACACAAATATTGATTGAATATGTTTGTTTTGGGGACTGAGGGGCTAGCATTAGCTCACTGCTAAAACAGCAGGCTACCAGACACATGATGGCAGTATGTACCATTGAGATCTGCCTTGCTTTCTCATACACCCACATATATAAAACATATAAAACACACAACACAGTCATCCGTCTTCTCGCACGTCCGAGCACAGGATCTGGGTTACATCCTGGGTATCCCAGGACGCAAAGAGCTCATACATCCAAGCTCACGAGGACGGATCACACATACCTCCAACGCTCTCTAATCTTTCTCTCTCCCCCTTTGGGTTTCGTGTGGGCTTGCCAAGTTACCTCATCCCTCCCTGCATGTACACATTTATATAGTGTTGTGTATGTTACCAACAAAATGTAGAGCGGTGTTCTGCAAACTCTGCAGAAATTGTGTAAACTGCAGAAGCAATCAAGTTAAATGACTGTTGTCCTTTCATGCAATTCACAATAACACGTTTTGATAAATAACCACAGTGGCTTAGTTTACATGCAGCCTAATAATCCATTAATAATATGACAAATAGTGCAATCAGACTGAAAAGCCTTCATGTGGTTTGAGATGTGGCCTAAAGTCCAGCTAAGACCAGCAAAACATCTTAGGCTAGTTTAATAGTTAGTCATCCATCTGTAGGCAGGTTTTAGAGAGGTTTGGAGCACTTTTCAGCTGGTCAGAGTAGGAAACCAGATTTACGACCAGTTAAGACCATCATAAAACAGCAAAGACCAAAAGACCATTTTAGGCTGGTTTAACATGCTCTTTTCAGCCAGGTAAACCTTAAAATCTATGGTAACGCTGCTACCGAAATCTCACTTTTTGCATGCGCACACATTTTGTTCAGAATACATTTTCATTATAATATAAAGTTATACAATAATAGAATCGGAATCTGCAATTAGACTTCATTGAATTTGGACTGATAATATATACATATATACACACATTTCTTACCCATGAAGTTACTATTCAATCAGTCAGTCAACTGAAGGTTGTCTATCACCTCATGTGGAGCCAAAGCCATGTCTTCGAGGTCTAAGCTGGGAATGAATAGAGGACGAAAAAAAAAGAGATTGTGAAGGAGGAGAAGTGTTGTAGGTGTTTGGAAGTGTGCCCGTGGACCCCTAGGGGCCCCTGGTGGCGATGTCTCCACTGGATGAATCACAATGAGGTGTCGGCTTGTGCTACAGCTCAGGCCCTCAATGCAAGAAGACAGGTTGCTCTTGAGACAACGTCCTGCGGGAAATAGGGGTTGACCTGGGTTGCTCAAAATTTTTTAAATAAATAAAAAAAATAAACCTTTTATTCTATATTAATATTAACATAAACATACATATAAACATAAATATAAAATACAATAAAAAATGCATTTTACAGTGAATGCACTAGGCAGTAAGCATACGCGACGCGCCATTCCCGCATAGCCAGTGTCTTCAAGGCTTCAAGCGAATGCATAGCAAACCCTGTCATGGGCTTTGACAGATGCGTGTGTGTCCTCAGCGCACAACGTTCATTTTACAGGTTATAGACTCATTTGTAAATGCTACTAATTCACGCAAGTATTTCCATTTTGCATGAAAGCTTTAAACTTCATTGAACGAGCGCCGGTGCTGCGGGCGCGCGCATGCGCGTCAAACAGACAGAACGCAGTCGATTTAACTGAAATATCTGCTGTTGGACGCTAAATTTAGGTTTAAAAGTCAACATGTAATTCACGTATTTGATGAGAGTAGTAACTGTAAAGGGATAACAGCGTGTAATGTAAATGTAAGACGTTTCTACAGGATAAAGAAATGATAATAATGAACATTTACTGTTTCCATAGAGAGAGAGTGTGTGTGTTCCTGCAGAACATTCCTCTAATTAATTACCATTTGTATAACCACACAAATACCAGTTAAACTATGGATTTGAAGCAAAACCATGCTAATTTGTGGTTGCCATGAAATAACTACAACAACCCTGTTTTATTTATTTATTATTATTATTATTATTATGGTTTTATTCGTCGTAAAACCTTGGTTAATTTTTGTAATGGTAGATATATTCACTATGTGTGTTTTCATTGCACTCAGCTGACACGTTTGTTTAAAGGACAGCATTGGGCAGGATGGGGAATAGTGTTTTGTCAATAAAATGAAATAAAAATGGGCTTTTTATCCAATTAATCGAAAGGGAAAAAAAGAATCAGCAAACTAATTAATTATCAAAATAATTGTTAGTTGCAGCCCTAATAATATTTATTTATAATTTTTATTTAATATGTATAATTTTAGTTTGTATTTTCTTGCTGTAGAGCTACAATTGTAAATAACTGTAATTACAATTTATTTTATTAAAGTTCTATTTATCCCTAAAGTAGGTGTTTTTTTTTATTTTTACTTCCATAATATTTGGAGGGGGCACCCATTTGGCCAGCAGCGGCCCTGGGGAAAACGATTGCTGTGTGTCTTTATTAAGTTTTTCCACAACAGCCACATCGGCTTGTTTGTTGTTAAAATAGTGCATATTTACATATATGAATAACCATTTGAAGCGTATTGTATATTTTATACATAGCGAAAATAGCCTGCATTTGGTCGAAATTTCTAGATAGTGCAGTAAATGTTTAAATGGTTGTCAATAAAGGAAGCTAAATATCATTTTGCTTTAATACGATTTTCTTTTGGACATTTAACAAAGTATTCAAAAAAGTACTTTTTATAAGGAAAAATATTGAGCTGTGGTGCTGTGGTGCTCATTCTGACTTATGTATACACACACACACACACACAAATATAATATATATTGTAAACAAAAACTTTTATGTTAGATGTGATTAAAGGTGCAGTGTGTGAATTTTAGAGGTATCTAGTGCTGAGGTTGTGAATTGCAATCCCCCACCGCTCACCCCTCCCTTTTGAAGCACATAGAGAAGCTACGGTGGCCGATACAGGACAAAAATGTAGTCGTCTGAGACAGCAGAGAGTAGCTAGTGCTCTGTAGAGCAGTTTGTCTGTTTAGGGTTACTGTAGAAACATGGCGGCGCAAAATGGCGACTTCACTGTAAGGGGACCTGCGGTGTATGTAGATAAAAATGGCTCATTCTAAGGTAATACAAACATAACGGTTCATTATGTAAGGTCTTTATACTCTACTGAAAACATAGTTATGTATATTATATTGCATTTCTGTCAATAGATATAAATACTACACACTGCACCTTTAATCACGATTAATGGTTTCGACAGCACTAGTTTATTTAACATCAGACCAGATGTTCTTAGTGTAAACAGGCAAAATATTAGTTGCTGGAAACTTGATGCATTACACCTGGTTAGAACATGTGTGAACATTACCATGTACTGTTTTTTTTGTTTTTTTTCTATCATAAGAACAGTTTACTGCAAGACTGCAAGAAGAGGTGAAAACTGGATGATTCATCCCAACTGTTCTGAGAGAGAGTTTCACTCCCCCGCTACTCTGAATGTTCTGTCTCATTCTCTTTCTCTCTTTCACACACACGTACACTGTGAGATTGTGAATGTCAGATGAGTGGCTCAGCGTGTCATGCTCTTTTATTCCCGAGCTCTTTCTGTTACACACTCACTCTCTCACTTTCTTCCTGTACCTCAATAACAATGTTTTATTGCATATACAGTATACTCAGACTAAATATGCCATATTACACATAATTGGAAAGCATAATCAACGCAAAACCCTTACAAAGAGAACTGTAATGTTACCATGGTACAGTGATGGTATGGTACTTTGTTATATATAGTACCTAGTAATAATTATTCAAATGCTAAGGTATACCCCTAGTGAAAAATAAATATCCTAAAATGTATTTGAAATACATTTATTTTATGCTAAGTATACTACAAATACATTTATATATGTATGTACTTAATATAAATACCCTGCAATTGTACTTTTAGTATACTAAATGTATATACTTAAATTCTGCTAAATTGGAACAACTAATTTTGTACTTAATGCACTTTACTTAAACAGAAATAGTGCTGAGGTCCAACTAAAGATATATTTAAATATATTTGATTGTGCTAAAGGGGAACTATTGCAAGTATACTGTAGGTGTACTTTAAATGTCTTGACTTATATTATACAGTGATCATACTATCCGTACTAATAGTGATATTAAAACACATTTTAGGCTTAATATTAAGAAATGTTGGTTGTGCAATAAAGAAGTACTCCAAATGAAGTTTTGCAGGATATAAAGTCAGAATTGCGTGATATAAAGTCAGAATTGCGCGATATAAAGTCAGAATTGCATGATTTAAAGTCAGAATTGCGAGATATAAAGTCAGAATTGCGTGATATAAAGTCAGAATTGCATGATTTAAAGTCAGAATTGCGAAATATAAAGTCAGAATTGCGAAATATAAAGTCAGAATGGCGTGATATAAAGTCAGAATTGCGTGATATAAAGTCAGAATTGCGTGATATAAAGTCAGAATTGCGTGATATAAAGTCAGAATGGCGTGATATAAAGTCAGAATTGCGTGATATAAAGTCAGAATTGCGTGATATAAAGTCAGAATGGCGTGATATAAAGTCAGAATTGCGTGATATAAAGTCAGAATTGCGAAATATAAAGTCAGAATTGCGAAATATAAAGTCAGAATGGCGTGATATAAAGTCAGAATTGCGAAATATAAAGTCAGAATTGCGAAATATAAAGTCAGAATTGCGAAATATAAAGTCAGAATGGCGTGATATAAAGTCAGAATTGCGTGATATAAAGTCAGAATTGCGAAATATAAAGTCAGAATGGCGTGATATAAAGTCAGAATTGCGTGATATAAAGTCAGAATTGCGAAATATAAAGTCAGAATGGCGTGATATAAAGTCAGAATGGCGTGATATAAAGTCAGAATTGCGAAATATAAAGTCAGAATTGCGAAATATAAAGTCAGAATGGCGTGATATAAAGTCAGAATTGCGTGATATAAAGTCAGAATTGCGTGATATAAAGTCAGAATTGCGTGATATAAAGTCAGAATGGCGTGATATAAAGTCAGAATTGCGTGATATAAAGTCAGAATTGCGTGATATAAAGTCAGAATTGCGTGATATAAAGTCAGAATGGCGTGATATAAAGTCAGAATTGCGTGATATAAAGTCAGAATGGCGTGATATAAAGTCAGAATTGCGTGATATAAAGTCAGAATTGCATAATACAAAGTCAGAATTGCGTGATATAAAGTCAGAATTGCGTGATATAAAGTCAGAATGGCGTGATATAAAGTCAGAATTGCGTGATATAAAGTCAGAATTGCGTCATATAAAGTCAGAATTGCGAGATATAAAGTCAGAATGGCGTGATATAAAGTCAGAATTGCGTGATATAAAGTCAGAATTGCGAAATATAAAGTCAGAATGGCGTGATATAAAGTCAGAATTGTGAGATATAAAGTCAGAATTGCGTGATATAAAGTCAGAATTGCGAGATATAAAGTCAGAATGGCGTGATATAAAGTCAGAATTGCGAAATATAAAGTCAGAATGGCGTGATATAAAGTCAGAATTGCGAAATATAAAGTCAGAATTGCGAGATATAAAGTCAGAATTGCGTGATATAAAGTCAGAATTGCGAGATATAAAGTCAGAATGGCGTGATATAAAGTCAGAATTGCGAAATATAAAGTCAGAATGGCGTGATGTAAAGTCAGAATTGCGAAATATAAAGTCAGAATTGCGAAAAATAAAGTCAGAATTGCGAAATATAAAGTCAGAATGGCGTGATATAAAGTCAGAATTGCGTGATATAAAGTCAGAATTGCGAAATATAAAGTCAGAATTGCGTGATATAAAGTCAGAATTGCGAAATATAAAGTCAGAATGGCGTGATATAAAGTCAGAATTGCGAAATATAAAGTCAGAATTGGGAAATATAAAGTCAGAATTGTGAAATATAAAGTCAGAATGGCGTGATATAAAGTCAGAATTGCGTGATATAAAGTCAGAATTGCGTGATATAAAGTCAGAATGGCGTGATATAAAGTCAGAATTGCGTGATATAAAGTCAGAATTGCGTGATATAAAGTCAGAATTGCGTGATATAAAGTCAGAATTGCGTGATATAAAGTCAGAATGGCGTGATATAAAGTCAGAATTGCGTGATATAAAGTCAGAATTGCGTGATATAAAGTCAGAATGGCGTGATATAAAGTCAGAATTGCGTGATATAAAGTCAGAATTGCATAATACAAAGTCAGAATTGCGTGATATAAAGTCAGAATTGCGTGATATAAAGTCAGAATGGCGTGATATAAAGTCAGAATTGCGTGATATAAAGTCAGAATTGCGTCATATAAAGTCAGAATTGCGAGATATAAAGTCAGAATGGCGTGATATAAAGTCAGAATTGCGTGATATAAAGTCAGAATTGCGAAATATAAAGTCAGAATGGCGTGATATAAAGTCAGAATTGTGAGATATAAAGTCAGAATTGCGTGATATAAAGTCAGAATTGCGAGATATAAAGTCAGAATGGCGTGATATAAAGTCAGAATTGCGTGTTATAAAGTCAGAATGGCGTGATATAAAGTCAGAATTGCGTGTTATAAAGTCAGAATTGCGTGATATAAAGTCAGAATTGCGAGATATAAAGTCAGAATGGCGTGATATAAAGTCAGAATTGCGTGATATAAAGTCAGAATTGCGAGATATAAAGTCAGAATTGCGTGATATAAAGTCAGAATGGCGTGATATAAAGTCAGAATGGCGTGATATAAAGTCAGAATTGCGTGATATAAAGTCAGAATTGCGTGATATAAAGTCAGAATTGCGTGATATAAAGTCAGAATTGCATAATACAAAGTCAGAATTGCGTGATATAAAGTCAGAATGGCGTGATATAAAGTCAGAATTGCGTGATATAAAGTCAGAATTGCGAAATATAAAGTCAGAATTGCGAGATATAAAGTCAGAATTGCGTGATATAAAGTCAGAATTGCGAGATATAAAGTCAGAATTGCGTGATATAAAGTCAGAATTGCGAGATATAAAGTCAGAATGGCGTGATATAAAGTCAGAATTGCGAAATATAAAGTCAGAATGGCGTGATATAAAGTCAGAATTGCGAAATATAAAGTCAGAATTGCGAAATATAAAGTCAGAATTGCGAAATATAAAGTCAGAATGGCGTGATATAAAGTCAGAATTGCGTGATATAAAGTCAGAATGGCGTGATATAAAGTCAGAATTGCGTGATATAAAGTCAGAATGGCGTGATATAAAGTCAGAATTGCGTGATATAAAGTCAGAATTGCGTGATATAAAGTCAGAATGGCGTGATATAAAGTCAGAATTGCGTGATATAAAGTCAGAATTGTGAGATATAAAGTCAGAATTGCGTGATATAAAGTCAGAATTGCGTGATATAAAGTCAGAATTGTGAGATATAAAGTCAGAATGGTGTGATATAAAGTCAGAATTGCGAAATATAAAGTCAGAATGGCGTGATATAAAGTCAGAATTGCGAAATATAAAGTCAGAATTGCGAAATATAAAGTCAGAATTGCGAAATATAAAGTCAGAATGGCGTGATATAAAGTCAGAATTGCGTGATATAAAGTCAGAATGGCGTGATATAAAGTCAGAATTGCGTGATATAAAGGCAGAATGGCGTGATATAAAGTCAGAATTGCGTGATATAAAGTCAGAATTGCGTGATATAAAGTCAGAATGGCGTGATATAAAGTCAGAATTGCGTGATATAAAGTCAGAATTGTGAGATATAAAGTCAGAATTGCGTGATATAAAGTCAGAATTGCATAATACAAAGTCAGAATTGCGTGATATAAAGTCAGAATGGCGTGATATAAAGTCAGAATTGCGTGATATAAAGTCAGAATTGCGTGATATAAAGTCAGAATGGCGTGATATAAAGTCAGAATTGCGTGATATAAAGTCAGAATTGTGAGATATAAAGTCAGAATTGCGTGATATAAAGTCAGAATTGCATAATACAAAGTCAGAATTGCGTGATATAAAGTCAGAATGGCGTGATATAAAGTCAGAATTGCGTGATATAAAGTCAGAATTGCGAAATATAAAGTCAGAATTGCGAGATATAAAGTCAGAATTGCGTGATATAAAGTCAGAATTGCGAGATATAAAGTCAGAATTGCGTGATATAAAGTCAGAATTGCGAGATATAAAGTCAGAATGGCGTGATATAAAGTCAGAATTGCGAAATATAAAGTCAGAATGGCGTGATATAAAGTCAGAATTGCGAAATATAAAGTCAGAATTGCGAAATATAAAGTCAGAATGGCGTGATATAAAGTCAGAATGGCGTGATATAAAGTCAGAATTGCGTGATATAAAGTCAGAATTGCGTGATATAAAGTCAGAATGGCGTGATATAAAGTCAGAATGGCGTGATATAAAGTCAGAATGGCGTGATATAAAGTCAGAATTGCGTGATATAAAGTCAGAATTGCGAGATATAAAGTCAGAATTGCGTGATATAAAGTCAGAATTGCGTGATATAAAGTCAGAATTGTGAGATATAAAGTCAGAATGGTGTGATATAAAGTCAGAATTGCGAAATATAAAGTCAGAATGGCGTGATATAAAGTCAGAATTGCGAAATATAAAGTCAGAATTGCGAAATATAAAGTCAGAATGGCGTGATATAAAGTCAGAATTGCGAAATATAAAGTCAGAATTGCGAGATATAAAGTCAGAATGGTGTGATATAAAGTCAGAATTGCGAAATATAAAGTCAGAATGGCGTGATATAAAGTCAGAATTGCGAAAGATAAAGTCAGAATTGCGAAATATAAAGTCAGAATGGCGTGATATAAAGTCAGATTTGCGAAATATAAAGTCAGAATTGCGAGATATAAAGTCAGAATGGTGTGATATAAAGTCAGAATTGCGAAATATAAAGTCAGAATGGCGTGATATAAAGTCAGAATTGCGAAATATAAAGTCAGAATTGCGAAATATAAAGTCAGAATTGCGTGATATAAAGTCAGAATTGCGTGATATAAAGTCAGAATGGCGTGATATAAAGTCAGAATTGCGTGATATAAAGTCAGAATTGCGAGATATAAAGTCAGAATTGCATAATACAAAGTCAGAATTGCGTGATATAAAGTCAGAATTGCGTGATATAAAGTCAGAATTGCGTGATATAAAGTCAGAATTGCGTGATATAAAGTCAGAATTGAGAGATATAAAGTCAGAATTGCGAGATATAAAGTCAGAATTGCGAGATATAAAGTCAGAATTGCGTGATATAAAGTCAGAATTGCGAGATATAAAGTCAGAATTGCGAGATATAAAGTCAGAATGGCGTGATATAAAGTCAGAATTGCGAGATATAAAGTCAGAATTGCGTGATATAAAGTCAGAATTGCGTGATATAAAGTCAGAATGGCGTGATATAAAGTCAGAATTGCGTGATATAAAGTCAGAATTGCGTGATATAAAGTCAGAATGGCGTGATATAAAGTCAGAATTGCGTGATATAAAGTCAGAATTGCGAAATATAAAGTCAGAATTGCGAGATATAAAGTCAGAATTGCGTGATATAAAGTCAGAATTGCGAGATATAAAGTCAGAATTGCGTGATATAAAGTCAGAATTGCGAGATATAAAGTCAGAATGGCGTGATATAAAGTCAGAATTGCGAAATATAAAGTCAGAATGGCGTGATATAAAGTCAGAATTGCGAAATATAAAGTCAGAATTGCGAAATATAAAGTCAGAATTGCGAAATATAAAGTCAGAATGGCGTGATATAAAGTCAGAATTGCGTGATATAAAGTCAGAATGGCGTGATATAAAGTCAGAATTGCGTGATATAAAGTCAGAATGGCGTGATATAAAGTCAGAATTGCGTGATATAAAGTCAGAATTGCGTGATATAAAGTCAGAATGGCGTGATATAAAGTCAGAATTGCGTGATATAAAGTCAGAATTGTGAGATATAAAGTCAGAATTGCGTGATATAAAGTCAGAATTGCGTGATATAAAGTCAGAATTGTGAGATATAAAGTCAGAATGGTGTGATATAAAGTCAGAATTGCGAAATATAAAGTCAGAATGGCGTGATATAAAGTCAGAATTGCGAAATATAAAGTCAGAATTGCGAAATATAAAGTCAGAATTGCGAAATATAAAGTCAGAATGGCGTGATATAAAGTCAGAATTGCGTGATATAAAGTCAGAATGGCGTGATATAAAGTCAGAATTGCGTGATATAAAGGCAGAATGGCGTGATATAAAGTCAGAATTGCGTGATATAAAGTCAGAATTGCGTGATATAAAGTCAGAATGGCGTGATATAAAGTCAGAATTGCGTGATATAAAGTCAGAATTGTGAGATATAAAGTCAGAATTGCGTGATATAAAGTCAGAATTGCATAATACAAAGTCAGAATTGCGTGATATAAAGTCAGAATGGCGTGATATAAAGTCAGAATTGCGTGATATAAAGTCAGAATTGCGTGATATAAAGTCAGAATGGCGTGATATAAAGTCAGAATTGCGTGATATAAAGTCAGAATTGTGAGATATAAAGTCAGAATTGCGTGATATAAAGTCAGAATTGCATAATACAAAGTCAGAATTGCGTGATATAAAGTCAGAATGGCGTGATATAAAGTCAGAATTGCGTGATATAAAGTCAGAATTGCGAAATATAAAGTCAGAATTGCGAGATATAAAGTCAGAATTGCGTGATATAAAGTCAGAATTGCGAGATATAAAGTCAGAATTGCGTGATATAAAGTCAGAATTGCGAGATATAAAGTCAGAATGGCGTGATATAAAGTCAGAATTGCGAAATATAAAGTCAGAATGGCGTGATATAAAGTCAGAATTGCGAAATATAAAGTCAGAATTGCGAAATATAAAGTCAGAATGGCGTGATATAAAGTCAGAATGGCGTGATATAAAGTCAGAATTGCGTGATATAAAGTCAGAATTGCGTGATATAAAGTCAGAATGGCGTGATATAAAGTCAGAATGGCGTGATATAAAGTCAGAATGGCGTGATATAAAGTCAGAATTGCGTGATATAAAGTCAGAATTGCGAGATATAAAGTCAGAATTGCGTGATATAAAGTCAGAATTGCGTGATATAAAGTCAGAATTGTGAGATATAAAGTCAGAATGGTGTGATATAAAGTCAGAATTGCGAAATATAAAGTCAGAATGGCGTGATATAAAGTCAGAATTGCGAAATATAAAGTCAGAATTGCGAGATATAAAGTCAGAATGGTGTGATATAAAGTCAGAATTGCGAAATATAAAGTCAGAATGGCGTGATATAAAGTCAGATTTGCGAAATATAAAGTCAGAATTGCGAGATATAAAGTCAGAATGGTGTGATATAAAGTCAGAATTGCGAAATATAAAGTCAGAATGGCGTGATATAAAGTCAGAATTGCGAAATATAAAGTCAGAATTGCGAAATATAAAGTCAGAATTGCGTGATATAAAGTCAGAATTGCGTGATATAAAGTCAGAATGGCGTGATATAAAGTCAGAATTGCGTGATATAAAGTCAGAATTGCGAGATATAAAGTCAGAATTGCATAATACAAAGTCAGAATTGCGTGATATAAAGTCAGAATTGCGTGATATAAAGTCAGAATTGCGTGATATAAAGTCAGAATTGCGTGATATAAAGTCAGAATTGAGAGATATAAAGTCAGAATTGCGAGATATAAAGTCAGAATTGCGAGATATAAAGTCAGAATTGCGTGATATAAAGTCAGAATTGCGTGATATAAAGTCAGAATTGCGAGATATAAAGTCAGAATGGCGTGATATAAAGTCAGAATTGCGTGATAAAAAAAAGTCAGAATTGCGAAATATAAAGTCAGAATTGCGTGATATAAAGTCAAAATGGCGTGATACAAAGTCAGGATTGCGTGATATAAAGTCAGAATGGTGTGATACAAAGTCAGGATTGCGTGATATAAAGTCAGGATTGCGTGATATAAAGTCAGAATGGTGTGATACAAAGTCAGGATTGCGTGATATAAAGTCAGGATTGCGTGATATAAAGTCAGAATTGCGTGATATAAACGCAATTGCGAGAAAAAAATTCAGAATTGCGAGTTTATATCTCACAATTCTGAATTTGTAACACGCGATTCTGAAAAAAAAAGTAAGAATTGCGAGATGTAAACAACTCTGAGATAAAAAGTCGCAATTATCTTTTAAAATGTTTTATTTTGTGGCGGAAACATTTTTCTTTCACTCGGGACACCATCAAAAAACAAACAAACAGGGTAATACTATCATAGTTTGATGTTTATCATAGTACTATATGATTACCATATTCATATACCATGGTATTTACACGGTACTCCAAAATAATACTGAGGTATTACCATGGTATATGTCCAAAAACACAGCATTTTAATGGTACAAGGATACAGTTTTATTAATTTATTATTAAATAATTAATATATGTTTTGTTGTAATAACAACTTATTATTATTGTTATTATTACAGGACAAAAAGTTATTGGTGGTTACTGGTACCCTTACAAAAACGTACTATGGTGGTAGCATGGTACATTGTTTACAGTATACTCCAACAATAATAATACATTATAATTTTTTATTATGGGTAGGACAAAAATTTATTGGTGATTATTGGTACCCTTACAAAAATACTATGGTGATAACATGGTACTACAGTATATAAAAAAAACTTTTATTATCATAGCAACAGTTATAAAATATCATGGTAATACCAGTTTTTTTATTGTTAATGAAAGTAGAAGTGCTGTGCAGTGATATACGGCTTTGTTAGGGTCACATCTCTCTACACACACACTGACACACATCCAAACAGCAAAAAAAACAAAAAAAAACAACTAAAGGTGGCGGCAAATGGATTGAGGAAGTGTCTCCTCCGTCCACTGGATTGTGTGCACGAGCCTCAGAGCTTTCAATCACCTGCTCCTGGCCCAACTCAAAGCTCAGCTCCACAGCCATCGAATTACGCTTTATTATCACTCCCTGTCCAACACATGGGCCCCAACATGACATCCATCTCCTCCACTGCAGTGTTCACTGCCTGACAAGTGCTCAGACTAGGCGTAAACACAAGCTCTGACATCATTTCCATTGCTGAAGGCAAAAAACGATGGCACCGAGTCCAGCCTGAAATGAAGGGACCAGAGAGATGCTTGTGTGTGGAGATGAAGAGGAGGTGTGTTGGATAATGATGGCTAGTTCGTGATGGGTATATTTGGTGTGGAGTGTAGGTGGAAACATAGAACCTGGTGTGCAAATAAACCGAGGCATATTTTGAAGAGACGTCTGGAGAGATTCTATTAAAATTGGCTTTATTCTAATACCTATACAGGAATAAAGAATGCAGCATGGGAAGTTGACTGCAAAAATTCACCATGTTTATTCAGGCTAAAAATGCCACACACACGTTAATGATGAAGTGCAGAGATGCTATGTCTGAGATATTATTCTTGTGCATTTTGTCCCCACAGCCGTCAACGACTGTCTGTTCGCACAAAAGAAGAAAATAAGGCTTTGGGCGATCTCAAAACGTCTGGCTTCCTCTTTTGAACATCATCCATTCCATACAGCGTAGAGAACGTCACCAGTGATTCACATGGGGTCACATCACAGGGATCTGCAGCTGCATATGTTACCGCCACACACAATAGAGGGATCAGATCGTGAGGGTATTTCAGTTTAACATCTAACGGTGGAATACAAAAAACTTCCGGACAACATTTCTGTGTATGTTTCACTGATGGCCAGTGTGTAACACTGAGGTTTTTCCTGCTCTGTGCTGTCTTGTAAACAAGCTGATATTGCTGACGATTACATCAGCAATGGTAATTAATGTCGATGACAACATTTATACGCTTCCTCCTTCCTGACTATGATGCCAAAACATGTCGGTTTAAATAAAGTTTAAATCCTCCAACCAATAACTGTTGCTGGTTTACCATCTCACAGAGGTTTGCTACGCCAGTAGCTTGTTTGATAGTGAATTTACACCACCTTACAAAAAAGTACCATGGTACAGTGATGGTTACTTTGATGTATACTATGGTACTGAAAATGATTTCAACAAAACAGTGCTAAGAAGTACCGTAGTACCGGCAAATCTTTGAATAGTACACATTAGAAATATGTAAATACCATGGTACATGAATTGTAGTACCATGTTATGTTTCAAAGTATCATAGTATTACAATTGGATACTAGCATTGATACAACACATTTGTTTTGAAAGTACTTCAAATAGAATATAATTAGGGCTGTCAAACGACAGTGTTTACATAATGTATGTGTGTGTACTGTGTAGAATTATTATGTATATTTGAATACACACACATACATGTATATATATTTATATTATTATAGATTTTATATAAATATTTTATATATAAATATAAAAAAAATATTATATAGTATACATAGTACACACATACACTCACCTAAAGGATTATTAGGAACACCATACTAATACTGTGTTTGACCCCCTTTCGCCTTCAGAACTGCCTTAATTCTACGTGGCATTGATTCAACAAGGTGCTGAAAGCATTCTTTAGAAATGTTGGCCCATATTGATAGGATAGCATCTTGCAGTTGATGGAGATTTGTGGGATGCACATCCAGGGCACGAAGCTCCCGTTCCACCACATCCCAAAGATGCTCTATTGGGTTGAGATCTGGTGACTGTGGGGGCCATTTTAGTACAGTGAACTCATTGTCATGTTCAAGAAACCAATTTGAAATGATTCAAGCTTTGTGACATAGTGCATTATCCTGCTGGAAGTAGCCATCAGAGGATGGGTACATGGTGGTCATAAAGGGATGGACATGGTCAGAAACAATGCTCAGGCAGGCCGTGGCATTTAAACGATGCCCAATTGGCACTAAGGGGCCTAAAGTGTGCCAAGAAAACATCCCCCACACCATTACACCACCACCACCAGCCTGCACAGTGGTAACAAGGCATGATGGATCCATGTTCTCATTCTGTTTACGCCAAATTCTGACTCTACCATCTGAATGTCTCAACAGAAATCGAGACTCATCAGACCAGGCAACATTTTTCCAGTCTTCAACTGTCCAATTTTGTTAAGCTTGTGCAAATTGTAGCCTCTTTTTCCTATTTGTAGTGGAGATGAGTGGTACCCGGTGGGGTCTTCTGCTGTTGTAGCCCATCCGCCTCAAGGTTGTGCGTGTTGTGGCTTCACAAATGCTTTGCTGCATACCTCGGTTGTAACGAGTGGTTATTTCAGTCAAAGTTGCTCTTCTATCAGCTTGAATCAGTCGGCCCATTCTCCTCTGACCTCTAGCATCAACAAGGCATTTTCGCCCACAGGACTGCCGCATACTGGATGTTTTTCCCTTTTCACACCATTCTTTGTAAACTCTAGAAATGGTTGTGCGTGAAAATCACAGTAACTGAGCAGATTGTGAAATACTCAGACCGGCCCGTCTGGCACCAACAACCATGCCACGCTCAAAATTGCTTAAATCACCTTTCTTTCCCATTCTGACATTCAGTTTGGAGTTCAGGAGATTGTCTTGACCAGGACCACACGCCTAAATGCATTGAAGCAACTGCCATGTGATTGGTTGATTAGATAATTGCATTAATGAGAAATTGAACAGGTGTTCCTAATAATCCTTTAGGTGAGTGTATATTATGTATACACAAGCTTTTATTTCGGATGTGATTAATCACGATTAATCATTTGACAACACTAAATATAATTAATATAATATAATATAATAATATATAATTAATTATAATTACAATAAAGAATATATAAAAGTAGCACATTCATTTTTAATCATTCTATTTATATTTTAAGGATAAAATAAATTGGGGCTGCATAGCCGCAGACCAGTCAGGGTGCCCATGATGTGGCCAACAGTGGGCATGTGAGCATCAGAACTGGAACACGGAGCAATGGAAGAAGGTGGCCTGGTCTGATGAATCATGTTTTCTTTTACATCACGTGGATGTAAGACGTGGAGTACTTTTTTTGTGAGGGTGATGGCACATTTCAAACCTCATAGAGCAGAAGCACAAATAAAATTGTGTGAATGAGTGATCTCATGTTTAACAAAAAAAAGAAGGGGAAAAAAACTCCATTCTTTTCACCTCAGCAAGTCATTTAAGGGTAGCAGGGAGGTGAGGAAACAAGGCACACAGCCTCCAGAGGATGTGAAACAAAGTCGACAGGCCTGACTTTCACCTCTGCAAACGCTGGCAGCTAACACTCCTCCTCCTCTGAGGTGCTCACACACGCTGCAAAGCGGCTTCCACTGTAGTCACAAATTACACCTGACTCGCACCAAAAAAAAAAAAGCCTGGTCTTGATTACTAAAACCAGTGGGCTTGTTTTTATTGCTCCGGTGGAGGTTTTATGCTTGCTATGAATGAGAAGGAAAACGTACATTTCCTTGCACGGCTTTCCACAGAGATTGATTTTACCTTGAGTGGCATGCTAGACAAACAGCACCTCGGCCTGCAGCTGTCAGCTCATGAGAATTACTGCCTTCAGCTCATGAGAATTACTGCCTACAGCTCAAGTGGACGTGGTGTACCAGCTTATGTATGTGTGTTTGCCTGCTTAAAAAAAATGATTATACCAGGCTAAGGTGGTTTGCTATAGCTGCTTAAAACCAGCAAACATATCAGCCTGGTCAGGTTTGGAAGCTATCAACCCAGCTTAGGCTTTAAACTATAGTTTTTTATCAGGATAAGTGAGAGAGAATCTTTATTCCAATCCTTAAACTGTCTAACTGTCTCCGGCCTACATAGACAACTACACATGTAACATAGCATGCTAATCAAAATGTAATCTCATAAATGACTAGTTTAAGATGTTTTTCATGGGCTGCAACTCTGTTTTTGGTCATACATGAAGTGCACAAGATCTTATAATTGATTTAATCAGAATCTGACATTAGCATGTTGCTAAGCTAACAGCCTGATATTCCAATATATGACACAAACATTTGGTGAAATATTCAATTATTTTCTGGTTTGTACTGATATTGTTATGGTTAGGGTTTGGTTTAGGGTTAGTTACTTGTAATTATGCATAATTTACTGTTATCACTATATTAAGTAGGCCTACACATAGTAATGTTTATAGTGAACATTTCCCTCAACTCTATCCACTTCTGTTCATCACAATGCTTTCTGGGAATACCTGGAAAGGACATGTGAAATACTGCCATTATTTTATCCCCCCAAAATTACTTTCATTGTAAAAAAAACTAAGAGAGGGTGATCAGGAACATTTATCAAATAAATAAAAAAAATGGACATAAGGTGCCTTCGATACAAACAAACATATGCAAATATATTTAACAGCAAACTGCAACATGTAACAAAGTGCCATCACATTCACCATTGTTCAGCAAATTTTCTTGGGATAAATCAAGTAATTTCAATAGGAATCCTCACAATAAAGAATTCCGCTATAGAGTGAAAGATTTCCTCACAGAGATATGGGTTCAGGTTGGTCGTGCAAATTCCCCACGTTGACCAACTTTGAAAGTGAGCTCTGCTTCATACATCGCTTCATACAAAAGCAACTTTGCTGCCTACTATTTTGAAACAAATTTCCATCAGGTGTGCACCTGTGATTCCTAGATGTACAGCAAGCTTTGGAACAGAGCTACAGCGTGTGCTTGGACTGTTCTCTTTCTGCATAGAAACACTTACTTACACTCAGTCACACACATCAACACAAGTGCACCCCAGGCCATTTGTGCTTTTCTTAAGTGAAATCGGCCACTAGACTCCATATGGGGCAGGTAATGATGGCAGAGATGGAAGCCGTCCAATCAGATGGTTTTCACAGCTGTCAGAGAGCTATAGGAGCCATCACACATCACGACTCCATGGCCTATGCCTGGCATAAAAGTATGAGGGGGCGGAAAGGCTCCCTTCCAGACCTGATAGGTTGCCATAGCGACTGTCTTTGCATTGAATCGATATAGCCATTTAAAAAAAAGCCATGCAATTCAGCTGTAGCCCAGAAAAAAAAAAGATGAAACATGCCAGCCTGCCCAAGACAAATTCAGCTTGATTTGTAAATATGGATACTGTTTGCATTTGAATAATTCCCATTTGGTTTGGTCTACTTGTGTTTGGGAGGACAAAACAGGCATTTTTGGCTCCGTGCCAGCTTGGAGGGGTTGGCCGAGTCCTGCCAAACAACAAAATAATTAAGTCTTCAGCTCTCTGAAACGCTATAGAGCATTATGGTATTTTACATTGATGCACACAAAATGAACCTGATATCATAGTATGTTTCTACCTTTGTTGATCCTGGAATAAAATTCTAATCAACCAATCAGATTTGACGGACAATGTTGTTCCAGGATCAACAAAATATATTGACCCAGGAACGTGTCTAACTCGGCAAAATAAGGCATTGACGTTACCAACCAAGCTGATCAGTCATTACCAAAATAAACACACAACCCGATTCGCCAGAAAGGTCGATTGGTTTGTGTTTAATGTGCGTGGAATTGAATTCGCTCCACATTCATTTGAGATGTCAGAAATGAACCTGGCCACATTTCACAACGAGGGGAAAGGATTCCTGCTTAAACAGGCACAAAGTGTCTTCTGGGAGCAGGAGAAAGAGAAAAAGAGAGAGAGATTTTAAACACCTTTATTACAATAAACAAACCATTCAATCAACATTTGAATCAAGCATCAATCACTAAAGGCCCCCAAACTTTTCCTTAAATAAGAAAATTCATCATTAACAATTTCACAAAATATCCCTTTACAACACCAAATTATCTTCATAAGGTCAACCATTGCTTTATAATAATTAAAATCTATTCGGATTCTAGATTTCACCGAATTACCAAATACAGCTTCTAAACTATTACATACACTTTGATCAACTTTCTCCTTTCTTGTACTGTAAATCGCCATTTTTGCCTGACCTAATATAAAATTAAACACCTGACATTGATACTTGCGGCTCTGGGAATATTTGAAACCACAAATGAAGGTCTTCATTGAAAAACACTCATTAAAACATTTAAAAATGTTATTTAAAACAATAAATAAAGGTTTCAACCTTGAACACTGCATGAATGCATGAAAGACAGTTTCCCCTTTGTAAACAGAAAGGACAATTCTGATCAATGTCAGGATTAATTACCGAAACAAATGCGTTCACAGCAATAGCCCCATATAACAATCTTCATTGCAAGTCTCCAATTCTCTTGGACAATGGTGATTTATCAAACACTCTCCACTCAGGGTTTTCCTCTTCTTATAATTGAAGTACCTTATGCTTCGGTGTGTCAATTATTTTATACAAAGCCTTCTTATTAAACACTTTGACACAAATTTTATAACACTCCTTTCCAGATGCACAATCTATGCTTATTACAATCAAATCTTTGACTTTTAAAAAAGTGCCCTCACAATCGCCCATCAAGGGAGTTAGATTCAAAATGGGAAATAGATCACTACAATCCGGGTTAATAGACCCCAAAGAATAATCTGTTAACAATTTCAACTCATTTTCAGAAAGGGCTGACCTCCATTTGTCAAGTACTCTGGCAACCAAACGGGTAGATCTCACCCCCAGCTGTCCAGTCATTGAGTTCACATCTTTAAAATCCACTCCTGCTATCCGTTGTGCATGTCCAATAGTTGAAATTCCAGAGTTGATAAGATTCTCTTCTATCACAGAGTAACCCAGTTCATTGGACAGGTCCAAGCGTGAGCCAAAAATTAATGGCTCTTGCAGCAACCAATACAAGGAATTTACAGTCCTTCTCTTTGGTACTACAAACAAAGCCCAGACTTTAAAAAGATTCCGATAAAAAACAGGAAACTTGGAGAGTGTTAACTTTTGAGGATCCATCCAAAATAAGGCTTTGTCCAGTCCCAGTCCTTCAAACTCTCTCAATAAAGAGAAAGCTATGATCCTCCAGTTTGCATTCTCTCAAAAGTCTTTGTATAAATTTAATTCGGAAAGCTGCTATTAGACTCTGCAAATGTACTAGTCCATGACCTCCTTCATCCTTGGAAAGGTACAGTACATGTTTTGGCACCCAATGCAGCTTATCCCAGAAAAAGTCTATTAAGATTGACTTAATCTTTCTTAAGAAGTCTGCTGGGGGGTCTACACAAATCAAATGATGCCAGAGAGCGGCAATCAAATTGCTAATAATCAATATTCGCCCCTTGTAAGACATTTCCACTTATTTAAGCGCCCTTTTACCTTTTCAATAACATCCTCAAAATTTTTCTTAACAACATTCTCATTTCTCAAAAAAAGTGTTTAAAACCATCCCTGGGCCAAATCAGACCAGCTGGAAGAATGGCTTCACTTTTTTGCCAATTCACTTTTGCAGAAGAAACACTTTTAAACTCTTCCAATAATCGCAACATCATGTTTACATCATTTTGATCTTTAATTAGTACCACCACATCATCAGCGTAAACTGATAATTTAACAGTATAGGTGGAATTTGGCATTAAACTGAATAAATAATTTAATCTAAATCTTCTCCTACTCTATTCACCAAGGCTTACGAAAGTATTTTATAGTCGTTGCATAACAAACTCACAGGCCTCCAATTCATAATCTCACTTAAATCTCCCTTTTTCGGGAGTAAAGTAATGATTGCTCTACGGCAGCTTTTTGGCAACTGTCCAACAATTAAACTCTGATTAAGAACTTCTAGTAGGTCTGAACCTACCTCTGCCCAAAAGACTTTATAAAAAATATTGAAATACCATCAATCCTGGGCGTATTTCCGTTTTCCATACTTTTAAGAGCTCTCTCCAGTTCCTCCATCGACAGTGCTTTGTTAATTCCAATATTAGCCTCTTCAGATACCTGTGGCATATTTTCAAGAAAAACATTATTCAGGCCTTCTGTACCCAGCAATTCACTCTTATATAATTCCTCATAAAACTTTACTGCTCTCTTCAGAATCTCTAAAGGGTTGAGCAAAAGGACTCCTGTTTCTGAACGCAGAGCATGAATAAATCTATTTTGCCATTTTTTCCTCTCCATGTTAAAAAAGAATTTTAAAGGTGCATCCATAAATTCAATACTCTGAAAACGTGATCTAATTATAATACCCTGTGTAGTTAAATCTAACAATTCAGTCAAAGAAGCTTTCTTTTTAAAAAAAAAAAAGACTCTGTCAACTCAAAGAGTTCTTGGAGTTTAACTAAATCTTCTTCTAGCTTTCTAATGGACCCAATTTTATCTCGTGTGACATTGAGAGTATATTGTTAACAGAGTTGTTTAATTTAGGCTTTTACAAACTCCCACCACTGCTGTAAGGTTTGGAAAGAAGACTTTATGGATCGTGCATTGGCCCAAAAATACTTAAAAACGTCATTAAAATGTTTAGCACAGAACAATGTATTATTAAAATGCTAATAGGCGCTTTTCGGTTTTACACAATCAACAAACATCTCACATTTTACCAAACTGTGATAGAAAATCCAACTGGACATATTGAACAATCTTTAAAAAAAATCAATTGATGCTTGAAACCATAAAATAGGTCTAATCTTGCCAGTGATAACTTATTTTCATTGTCTTTGTGTATAATGAAAATTGAAAATTTCTCCAGAGAGCGAGAGCGAGAGAGAGAAAGAGAGAGAGAGAGAGAGAGAGAGAGAGAAGAGGGATGTCCTTCTTCATGCACCGACACAAGGAATATTCATCAGGCGCTCAGAGACACCCGAACACATCAGGACAGACTCCACCAATGAAAGCTCACACGAATGGCAATATGAAGGGTTTCCAAGGCTACCCCTTCTCCCTTGTCACCGTCGCCTCTGCCTGAATGTCAAACAGCTAATAAACGTGACTGGAACAGCTCCATCAGCTCATGTGTGGGGAGCCTTTTTAGCTGCTGGTATTGGTGAGCTACTTCACTGTGAAAAGTAATTTAATGCTTTAGAATACATGAAAATATTGCAAAGTGGCTTGCTTTTGAACCATATAGTTCCCATTCAGTCGGTCACTCTCAACGCCACGTCGGAGTCTCGACGAATAGGAATCTCGCTCGCGAGAGCCAATCTACTTCGAGTGAAACTAAACGAGCCAATGCACATTGGCATGCAATGATTGCACCAGGTGCTCATGCCACGCAGCACGGGTATAAATGAGACACAGGTGTTTGCATCAAATTAGCTTTTTGCCTCGGAGCCTACTTCGCAGTCCTGACTGAAAAGAAGCCTGCCCTTTTGGAAGCGATCTCTTCAGTCGGTGTTGGTGTTGGTCGCTGTGCCCGATACGGATCCGGAAATGATGGCCATGCTTTCCCGGGCCGCTGAGAGAGTCGGGCTCGTGTGGAACCCTCCACCGTGTCCTGAACCCTCGAGGCTGGACGATTGGTTTCTCGGGGTGGCCCGTGCTGGTTCTCAGCGCCCCACCCCGGTTCCTTTCTTTCCGGAGGTGCATGACGAGCTCACTAGGTCGTGGACGGCACCTTTCACTGCCCGAAACCGGCCCAGTGGCTCCTCCTCCCTCACCACCCTCGATGGGGGTGCGCAGAAGGGTTACACGTAGGTTCCTCCCGTGGAACGGGCTGTTGCTATGCAACTGTGCCCTAACTCCACTTCCAGGGGGAACCCGTGTCTCCCCTCCTGGCCTGTAGGTACTCGTCCAATCTGATCGGAAAGGCCTACCAAGCTTGTGGGGATGCTGCCTCCTCCTTACACGCTATGGCGTAGTTGTAGGTACATCAGGCCCAGGCACTGAAGACCTTGCACGAGGGTGGTCATGATCCCGCAGTTCTCCAGGAACGGAGAACCGCAACGGACCTCACGCTTCGTGCGCCAAAGGTTACGCCGCGGGCAGTGGGTCGTGCGATGTCCACTATGGTGGTCCTAGAATGCCATCTCTGGCTGTGTCTCGCTGACATGAGGTAAACTGACAAGATCAGGTTCCTTAATTCCCCCGTGTCCATCCCCCGGTGGAGGGCCGGGTGGAGAATCTTGTGTTCCGTTTTGTTTCTGTTCGGTACCCAAATTTTCAGTAAAAGAGCAGTTTCCCCTATCTCCGGGTCCCCAGGGGGCTCGGAGGGTTGTGGCCGGTCAAACCCCGGACCACACTCATCCTCCCCCTTCGCCAGCGGGCAGCAGTGGACGATCCCCTCACGTTCCTTCTGCCCACTTGTGGAATCAGGTAAGTGTTGCAATGCACACTCACACCTCGCTGCGGGCCGCCTCCACGAGACAGCTGCCCCAGCCCGGTACCTGCATTCCACCTAGCTGTCCTACGGTGGGTACGCCGGTGGTCCCTTTGGTCCCGCTTGCACGGTCTCTGCGAGCCTGGCTAGCGCTCCCCAGTCTGTCTCGCTGGCTCATTCGGACCATCAGGCTCGGCTATGCGATCGACCTGAAGGACGCGTACTTTCATGTCTCGATTCTTCCTCGACACAGGCCATTTCTGCGCTTTGCGTTCGAGGGTCGAGCATATTAGTACAAAGTCCTGCCCTTCAGGCTGTCCCTGTCCCCCTGTGTCTTCATGAAAGTCACAGAGGGGGCCCTTGTGCCCATGAGAGAACAGGGCGTTCGCATCCTCAACTATCTCGACGACTGGCTCATTCTAGCACAGTCCCGGGATCAGTTGTGCAAACACAGGGACCTGGTGTTCAGACACCTCAGCCAGTTGGGTCTTCGGGTCAACTGGGAGAAGAGCAAACTCACCCCCGTGCAGAGGATCTCTTTTCTCGGTATGGAGTTAGATTCGATCAAACGGACAGCGCGTCTCACAGAGGAGCGCGTCCAGTCGATGCTGAACTGCCTGAACACGTTTCAAGGCAGGATGGCGGTTCCACTGAAACAGTTTCAGAGGCTCCTAGGGCATATGGCAGCCGCAGCGGCAGTAACACCGCTCAGCCTGCTTCATATGAGACCGCTTCAGCATTGGCTACACGGCCGAGTCCCAAAATGGGCGTGGCAACGCGGCACTCACCGGGTGAGCATCACACCGGCCTGCCGCCAATCCTTCAGTCCATGGTCAGACCTCTCGTTCCTTCGGGCCGGAGTGCCTCTGGAACAGGAGTCCAGGCATGCTGTGGTCTTCACGGATGCCTCTGCCATGGGCTGGGGAGCCATGTACAACGGGCATGCAGCGACAGGGGTTTGGACGGGCCCGCACCTGCATTGGCACATCAACTGCCTTGAGTTGCTAGCAGTGCATCTCGCTCTGAGCCGCCTCAAAAGGCTGCTTCGGGGCAAAGATGTACTGGTCCGCATGGACAACACTGCGGCCGTTGCGTATATCAACTGAACAAGGTGGTCTGCGCTCCCGTCGCATGTTGCAACTCGCCCGCCATCTCCTCCTCTGGAGTCAGAAGTGTCTGAGGTCGCTTCGGGCCATTCATGTCCCTGGTGTGAGCAACCGTGTGGCCGACGAGCTTTCGGGAGCTGCGCTCCCAGGGGAATGGCGACTCCACCCCCAGGTGGTTCAGCTGATTTGGAGACAGTTCGGGGCGGCACAGGTCGACCTGTTTGCCTCCCCAGAAACGTCCCACTGCCAGTGGTTCTATTCGCTGACCGAGGGTACACTCGGCACGGATGCACTTGCGCACAGCTGGCCCCAGGGGCTGCACAAATATGCGTTTCCCCCAGTGAGCCTACTTGCACAGACATTGTGCAAGGTCAGGGAGGACGAGGAGCAGGTCCTGTTGGTGGCGGTGCCTAGAGTTCGGGCAGGGTGACACCCACGTGGTAGTGAGACCCTGGCCTGGCTATGTGCCCAAGGCTCCCACCACTCCCTTCAGGGACCAGGTGGTGAACCTGCAAGCGCTGCCCCCAGAAGAGGCAGACCCAGCCCTAGCTTTGCTCTGTCCCGTCTGCGCTCTGCGGATTTACGTGGATAGAACTCAAAGCTTCAGGACCCCAGATCAGCTCTTTGTCTGTCACGGAGGCCAGCAGAAGGGAAAGGACTTTGGAGGTGGTCGAGGCGATGCCGCAGGCAAGGAGCCAGGAGATGGCGAGGGGATGGCAAAGGGTAGGCACACCAGCAGAGGAAGCTGGAGGAGGTTCAGGCGGAGGATGGTTAACTGGGAGGAGTGAGAACTGAAAGGTCCAGGGCGATGCAGAAGGTGGTAGGAGCCTTGAGCAGGGGCGTGATGGTAGGTGCCCAGGCTACAGCCAGAACTGTGCTCCATGGTGGCATCAACGGAAGCAGGAGCCATGGTGGTAACAGTCCTGACACCACAACAACCGGAGACGATGACGATGGAGTAAGAGTGACGACAACGGCCCTGGCGACCACGACTGAGCCGCAGCGACAACCTCCCTCGATGATGCAGCCGGAATGCGCACCTGTTCAGACTCATGCATTTCAGGCTCCGCGCAATGTTGGGCACACACACCCTGGATGGCACGGGCTTGCGACTTGCGGAAAAGGGCTCGAAGTCTGCGGTAGGCTCAAACTGCTTTGTTCCGACTGGAAGGTTCTGGCTGAGCACTGGGGCTGGAGTGGGGATAGTGACATCCTCAACGGTGAAGGATGATCTACAGGAAACTAGCCCCCCTCCACATAATCGGCGATGCTCCCTCAAGGAAATACCCCAGATAACTGACCTCGAGTGGCTTTGTTGAAGTTAAAGTCCCACATGTAGAAGTGTACAGAGGCAGCTGTCCAGGAAAGTGGTCTAAGGCACAAGATCCAGAAGCTCTTTCAGATGTTCCTCGAGGGAGCGTTTTCCCTGCTCAAGGAAGAGCAGCTTGGCAGATTTACTTTCACTTTGGGTCAGGTCTTCTGTCACGGGTTGTGTGGGAGAGACTAAATACACAAATAACACGAAGATGATGAAGAAGGTAGACAGGCTTGAATTCCAACAAGGCACATCCGATAAGGTACATCCAACAAGGTACATCCAACACACAACTACACAGAGACAAGACCCGACAAACACTCACAAACTGAACAGAACTTAAATAGGGGAGATAACGAGACAGACACACCTGAACATAAAGATTAAATCAAATGAATAAACATGACAACTGACAAGGAGTGGGAAACATAAACAAAGCCCATGTGGTGTGACATATAGTTAATATTTGTTCTCATATTAAACTCAAACGAACTGCGAGATGAACTACTCATGAACAGTTTGAAGCCATTAACATGGAATTAACATTTAAGTTAATTAAGTTACTTTATCTACGGTATTTGTGCAATTCTTGCTAATTTCCTGAGCAGTGATTTGTGATTAAAATGGTTAAGACCATTAAAGACAACTAAATATTTTGCCATTTTTGGCATGGCCAATTTTTTTTGGCCCAGGAATGTATAGAATGCGTGTAGAGTGAATGTAATCTGGATTTACTACATTTGCTATGTTGCGTAATACGTCAGTTTCGTTGCTAAACTGCCATTCACAAATTATTGTATGGCCTTATGGGACACTAAAGTGTCCATTGGATGCACACTTCATAATCTCGACGGCGGTCATCTGGGTACTTTGTTCCTGTTATACTGTGAATTCAGACATACATTTATTTTTCACCCACTATATAGTAGGGTAATTTATAATAGTACATTTAGTAAAAATGTAAATGTAGTTCTTGAGAGGGATAATTTCTGTTCCCTTTGGAAATGTGGAGATAATCCATGCGTGCAGAAGTTCTCAGCCATGTACCTTCAAGCTTGTCAAAATGAGAGGCAAATTTAGTGAAACCGTTTTGTCTTGGTGAGGATGGGTACCAAGAGCCATTTAAAATAGAAACAGTAATAATATGCCTAAAAATTACCAAGGTACATTGTCTTCATTCAGAATACATGAATAGCTCTTTGTAAAATCTAGGGAGCACACTGTTTCCTTCACGAACATGATGCCTCAAATTGTGAGGCTTACTGAGATGGCCCATTACTTTTCTAAACAATTCAACTTGCAATTTTCATACAGTGAATGAGGGACCTGAGCCATATTTAGAGACTTGGGCTAGTAAGCGACCATCTAGCACCCACTCAGAACACATTTAACAAATTGGCAACACCCTATAGGGCATTGTGGCGGTGGATTTTGCGCAGGAAAAATGCCACACATTTTCTCCAGAAAATTGAAAGAGCATCACGCAAACAGACAAAATTATTCTTACTGAGTCAACACTAATAGTCCTTTTGTTTAGAGACTCCAGTGTGTGTGTCTGTGTGCATCGCTTCACCGTTTGGTGGGCGTTCGCTTCATTAATCTGACTCTTTGGCCCAGTGGGGTACTGGTCTGTTATGGAACAGTGATAATGCATGCAAACGATCTGCATCTCCAAACCAGCAGAAAGAATAAACAGCATCAGATATCGACCCCTTGGAATTATGGTTCAGTCAGCTGATTTCTAACAAATGTTGGTTTTTAAACTGAATGGAAAACAGCTTGTTTGAACTTTTAGGGGAGACAAATCACAAAGAACATATCTTTAATATCTCAAATGTGAAATCATAGCAAAGTCTCTAGATCTCAATATGAACTCAAATACTTCCCATCAGATGCTTCCAAAACCAAGTAATCAGTGCTTTGACAATCAACATTAATTTTATAGTTGAAAAAAAAAAACCTTACACAAGCCTAAGCTGGTTTAGTGGTCTCTGAGCCTGGTCAAGCTGGACTGTTGGCTGGTTTTAGAACAGTTTTTGGTCAGCCCAACTTAAACCAGCTATGACCAGCAAACCATCTTAGGTTGGTTTATGTTTATTCAGTATTTTCAGAAAGATTGTATGTCAATAATTGGGTAATTTGAAAGAAATTATATTCTAGAACACAAGGTTGACACACACACATGAAGCATATCTCACCATGAACTTGACAAAAACACACTTAGGATCAGAGAACAATGGTTTTCTTTGCTCTATCCCAACATAAAACAGGCCTTTGGTTCATCAAGAGGTTACTATGTAACTATGTACTATCAACAGCACATCTTAGGAAACTGTGACGTTTGTCCTCAGGAACATCTTTATAGAATAATTTTTCACCTCTATTGATCGTGAATGAATGTGTCATTTCATGTTCTTGGGGAAAGAAGAAGACGATGGGAGATTTTTCTCGGTAACGCAATACCTTACGTAATCCTGAGATTGCTTCTTTCTAAGTTACTTAACACATCAAATGTTCTTTTTCTGTGCTCCACTGTTATATACTGTAGTCCTCTCCTTTCACTGAGACAAAAAGAGATAGAGCACATGTGTTTGGTGACTCCAGGTTGTGTCATCTTAGCGCTTACTGCAGCTGCAGTGCATCTGGTCTTTGTCTCTCTGACAACATCCATTTAAAAGCTTACAATTTGTGTTTCTGCCTAATCTCTGCAAAGTGTCCACTAGATCAAACTTGCTAACATCACATTCAGAATTAACATTTGCTGTGTGTGCACACAAAATGACCTACAGGAAAAAGCTTTGGAGTTGAAGTGTATTCAATGACAACGTTGGGGGAAATCTATGTAAGCCTTGTGTACATAATCATGTTCTCATAGATTAAGCCAGGGAACGACAAACAGGCCTCTGCTGTAATTTGTCCGTACCCGTCTGATAATTCTCTGCATTGCAAACATATCTGTTGGGCACCGGCTCTGTAGACGTACAAATCAGGGCACGTCATAAAAATCAATTAGAGGAGAGGTTTTTCTTATTCGCTCGGGTAAATTAGACACTGAAGACATCTCCTCATGTCCCCATGTGACATAGCAAAATCAAAAACAACCAGTGGTGTACATGCACATGCAGGGCCATTATGTAATGGCAGGTTCCCACATATGCATATGGATAATTACAAAGCTGGGAAACTCATCATATGATCAGTTAGCAAATAGACTTGCCACTTTCACCTGACAGATGTAAAAACGGCTACAATTTTATTTACTCTGTCTAGAGACCAAAATATCATACACATTTAAGCATTAACTTTTGTAACTTGGGCCAATAAGAAACCACTTAGAAACCACCCAAGCAATTACCTAGAAATACCCTAGCAGCCACCTGGAACATCCAAGCAATCACCTAGCAACTCCCTAGCAACCACCCAGAACACCTGAGCAATCAACTAGCAACTTCCTAACAACCATCCAGAACACACGAGCAATCACCAAGCAACTACCCAGAAGTCAAGTCAAGTCAACTTTATTTATATAGTGCTTTTTACAATGCAGATTGTTTCAAAGCAGCTTCACAGTGTTAAACAGGAAAATAATGCAACAGAATTTGATTCGGCTGTGCAGCCGCTCTGGAGAAAACTGGTCAGTCATCTAGCTCATTTCAATTGTCATATAGCGACAATATGGGCAGATCAGTAATTTAGTTGATATAGTTAATTTAGTTTAGTAATTACATTTATTTGGATATTTAGTTGAAAAGTTAGTGTCCCCAACTGAGCAAGACAAGCCACAGGCGACAGTGGCAAGGAACCAAAACTCCAGCAGGTGCCATAATGGAGAAAAATAAACCTTGAGAGAAACCAGGCTCAGTCGGGGAGCCAGTTCTCCTCTGGCCAATTAACAAACTGTGTATGATTATTATTTTGGAAACCTTACAGGTCAGAAGTCATATTAGATCGGAATATTCTAAAGATCAGAGACAGGTTTATTAATGACGTGTCGAATAAACAATTATTAAATATCTTACAAGTAAAGAAGTCATTACTGCTGTGCTGTTGGCAGACATCAGAAGTTGAAGCTTTATCTTTGGTTAATTTAGCCATTATATCGAATAAATACCTAGGGTTGTGTTCTTACGGCCTTTCTGTATGCAATCATGCTCTCTTTCCACGAAATGCGGAAAACTTCCAGTTTTGTTTTCTTCCAGCTGCGCTCCATTTTTCTGGCTGCTATTTTAAGGGCCCGGGTGTGCTCGTTGTACCACAGCGTTGGACTATTTTCTTTAATATTCTTTAAGTGCAGAGGAGCAACTGTGTCTAAAGTGCTGGAAAAGAGAGAGTCAATAGTTTCTTTTGCAACATTGAGTTCCTCTAGGCTATCTGGGATACTGAGGAGATGAAACTGATGAGGAAGTTTATTTACAAAGCAATCTTTAATCGCAGCAGTGATAGTCCTGCCATATTTGAAGCGAGGGGACGGCTTTGCAGCCTTAGCTAAATTAAGTATACATGATACTAGGTAATGATCTGAGATGTCATCGCTCTGCTGCAGAATTTCAACGGTATCAACATTTATTCCATGTGACAATGTTAGGTCTAAAGTATGATTACGGTGATAAGTGGGTCCTGACACGTGTTGCCTAACTCCAATAGATGTTAGAATGTCTCTAAATGCCAATCCCAATGCGTCTTTTTCATTGTCTACATGGATAATAAAATCACCAACAATTAGTACTTTATCTGCAGCCTGTACTAACTCTGATAGAAAATCAGCAAATTCTTTGGTAAAGTCTTTATTGTGCCCTGGTGGCCTGTATACAGTAGCCAACACAAATGTCAAACGGGATTTATCAATTTCACTACATAACGTTACATAAAGCACCAAAACTTCAAAGGAACTATATATAGACTTCTGAGTAATACTGAAGATATTATTATAAATTACAGCAATCCCTCCCCCTTTACCTTTCAGACGCGGCTCGTGTTTATAACAATAATCTTGGGGGTGGACTCATTTAAAGTAATGTAGTTGTAACAATGTTCGTTCGTGCGGGAGAAAGGAAGAAGGCAGGATCGGCGATAGGCTGGAACTCGTGGGTTTTTATTTGCAACTTAAAATAAACAGAAACTGGCGCCACGCGCACTCGTTCAACATGAACACTCAAAAGACTCTGAACTTTGACAAAAGTCAATGTCACCACAGTTTTCTCCTGGGACACTCTCGCTCTGCCCGGTCCCACGAGTCCTCAGCTTCCCTCTCTTCCGGCACACTGTTCCAGTGTGGCTTTTAACTGGTCTCTCCGCGCCAATCACTGCAATCAGACACAGGTGTTTATCATTATGCACTTGACCTACTTTCTCACCGCTCGTCTCCTGACTCCCTCCATCTGTGCAGACCTTGTGAAACCACGCCCCCTTTGCCACAGTAGGTGTCAGGTTTTAGCCAGGTTTCTGTCAAACACAGCACATCTAGATTATTATCTGTAATCATATCATTAACAATAAGCGCTTTTGAGGAAAGGAATCGAATATTCAGCAGCCCGAGCTTTATCATTTGATCATCTGTATTATATCTGTTGTTTATTTGTTGGACATCAATTACATTTTTAGTGTTCAATGGTTTTGATGTTTTTTTGTATTTACTAATTCGTGGAACAGACACAGTCTCTGTGTGATAATATCTAGGTGAAAGAGTCTCTATGTGTTGGGATTTATCTGACTTCTGTGACGTGAGACAGCTAGCAGACGGTCGGGTAAGCCAGTTCGTCTGCTTCCTGACCTGGGCCCCAGTTAGTCAAGGTTTAGCTCTAAGACTATGTGCCAAATTACTAGAGAGAAGAGCGGCACCACCCCAGGAAGGATGTCTATGAACTCTATGTTATTTTGCGGACACCACTTAGACAACCAGCCATTGAGTGATGATAGTCTGCTAAGTATCTCATCACTCCTTTTAACGGGGAGGGGACCAGAATAAAAAAATTCACGTGACTTCGTACTTGCGAGTTCATACACCTCTTTAATGTTAATTTTGGTGATCTCCGACTGGTGAAGTCGAACATCATTAGTGCCAACGTGAATAATAATCTTAGAGAATTTACGATAAGCATTAGCCAGCACTTTTAAATTTGCTTTGATGTCAGGCGCTCTGGCTCCCGGTAAACATGTGACTATGATGGCTGGTGTCTCTATTTTCACGTTCCTTGTAATAGAATTGCCAATAACTAGAGCACTTTCAACAGGATTCTCAGTGGGTGTGTCACTGAGTGGGGAGAAACTGTTTGATAATCGGAACGGAAGTGTGTTTTTTGATCCGTGACTCATAGTCACCCAGTTGCCATGCTGCACGGGCTCTACAGCTGGAACCGAACAATGTACAGAGTTCACTAAGCTATTCGCATTTAAAACAGTGTCTAAAGCTGTTACATTGTCACTACTCTCAAATAAAGACTGGATGCGTGTCTCTAATTCTGAATCTTCTCCGTCAGCCTGACTATCTCCTTACATTTATCACATGTGAAGCCCTGTTCGCCAACGGAGAAAGATATACTAAACATGTAACATGCAGTGCACTTGACAATGACAGGAGAAGAAGACATACGGCAAGAAGGCTTACCGTATTTGTTGATTAATCCAACTCACCACAGTTGTTTGATGAAGTCTATTTACTAATCCAATTTACCACAGTTGTTTGATGGAGTCTATTTACTAATCCAACTCACCACAGTTGTTTGATGGAGTCTAATTTACTAAATATTTTTTTTTTTGAAGATGATTAAAAATAAGTAATAAAAAAAAAGATTAGTCTCATTTAAAAGTATTTCTTCATGGAGCTTTTGTTATTTTCAAAATTTGATTTGAAAAAAAAAGTCTGCCAAAAGAGTTATAGCAGAACCATTAAACCACCATAATTCACAAAGGAACATTTTTTAGGGGCAAATGTTAAACTTTGAGATTACCATGAAAAATCTCCACTGAAGTTTCTATAAAGCGCTTTTAGCATGTAAATGAGCTCTAGATGGTACCATCATTTCATTCAAATTGTATTTAGACCTCTTAGACAAAATTGCTAGTGGAAGAATCACGGTTTTAATGGGCAGAGATGTTTTATGCATTTAAGAAGTACCTCACTTATAGTGCATGACTGGAGAAGGATTCTAAGAGGAATTTTACTGAAGATCCCAAACGAAATGGCACGTGGTTCTCGACAGCGGTCTTCTTTAGACATGTGCATGTGATATGTTTTAATTGCTATTCAGTAATGTGTTGTGCAAAGGGCAGTCAGAGACATTCAAAAAAAGAGAAAACCGTGGGAAGAAAGCCAATGGAAACAGCCTCCTTTTCTACACTCACTTAAGTACAGGAAGCCAAGTCAGGGAATTTTGCATTTATAGGGCACCCAAACATCAAATTACAGCTAAAAAAAGATGTGCTAATTGCATTAGGGTGACTTGTAGCCACAATTTCTTGCTGTGCGGATGACACCAAGAGTTACAACACGCTGAAAGGTGTTATGGTAGAAAAGCAAAGAGATTAATTATCGTCTAAAATGTTCACTCCAATAAAACTGAACGTCTCTCAGGAGGGAAAACAAAGGCTTGCAGCATCTCTGATAGTGTGTGCATGTGGGTGGCATCTTTTACCTTTATTAAAGTCAACATGAAATGACATTTTAAATGCAATTCTATTTATGAGTGAAACATTATTCAAAATCCATTGGAAATTTATTGGATCTTGAAAAGTGGGTATTCCATACGATTAAGAAAGTTAAAAGGGTGAATTTTAATTTCATGTTGACTGTCTAGTTACTGCAACACATGCAGTGGTTGTTTAACCATTGACTAAAACGTTAGTGCATTCACATGTTCTGATGAATACAAGGAGAAATGTAGTTCAAGTGACTAACTGATGAGAATGAATCTTTGTGCTGTCATATAAATGAAGTTGCACACAATGGACCATATTTCCTTGGAATGAGTCATCAACTAATCAGAGGCCCATGTGGTGCTATAACTGACTCACCACTTCATACCTATCTGCCAAAAAGAATACAAAAATTAAACATTTCAACACTCAAAAACAAGATAGGGATAGCAGCAGGTCGGAGATATGGACGTGCCAAAAGGTAGGGGGCTTTGCGAAAGGTACACAATGCTATCAAATACTAACCCCTAACCCTAACAGGCAGCTTTCGCGATCTGACTTTCGGCACAACCCCCACCTATCTGGACGCCAATTACTCCAACCTGCAGAGACCCATATGCAAAAAGAGCCCTGTGGCCCAAGAGGAGTGTAATTTCTTAAATTTGAAAATAGTTGAAAGCAGGAAACCTGTTTGAAAACAGTAATTTTTTGCAATTTTGTCTGGTGACTGTTAGAGGCACAGGAAAGTCTCTTCTTTCAAATTTAGTATTCTCTGCTCTTCCAAATCACCAAATCTTGTTTTTATCAAATTGATTTTTTGGTTTCTTTTTCACCTCTCATCTTCACACAAGCAGAATGTGGTTATTAAAGTAGACAACTCACTAACAGAATACAAATGACCATCCAAAGACATTCACCTGTTATTTCAAAATGAGTCTCTCTGATATGTAATTTTCTTCACCCCCCCCATCTCCCTATCTTTTTTTTCTTTTTGTCAATCAGTTCTGGAAGAGAAAGACGGCAAATTTTGTCAACTTTAGCAGTATACCAGCATATTAATGCACTATAAAAGTATATGATAAATAAGTTATGACAACATACGTTTTTACATTGCTTTAACTCATCAAAATAAGTTAAGCAATTTTCAACTTTTAAACATCAAAGTTGGTTGTACTTAAAAATGTAAACTTTCTCTTACAGTGTGGCTTTAAAACTAACAGACATGGACTAAAACCCAATAAACTCAATAACTTTGCTTTCACAACGTCTCTAAAAGCATCGCAAACTGATAGAGATGGACACAGTAAGCCCCAGTTTAACACACAGAAGCCGGAATGGAATAATTAGCTATTTTGAAACTATCCCGGTCGACAAAGACAAACAGTGTATTTTTGGCCATGTTTATATAATTTCATTTTTAAAAAGTGAAGGTTTTTGCTTTTGCAAAGGATGATAATTGCCTCAGTACTCTGAGACATCTTTACCTGTATGTCCTTCCTGGAATACAGGAAAAATGCATGCTTAAAAATAACCCACCTTTCTGACACAGCAGAGCTTTCGCTGCACTCTGTAATTACCAGCAGTGCAATCAGCAGCGTCATTCATTTCCCCTGATTGGCAGGCGCTGACGGCTCAGTTGTAGGAAATGTACAACTACGAACTTCATAACTAAATGGAATTGACATATTCGTGCGGTTGCGCAGCTTTCGGTGCATCCGTGAGATTCTTCCACCGTGTGACACCTGACCACTAAGCATCCGTATCCATCAAACTTCATATATAATAATGACTACTATGGACTCCATGCCATATGTCGAAGCAGGAATGTAGGCGTCAAACCCTGACGGTCTTTACCGATCAAAACTGCATGTAGCCAAGTTAAATGGATTTTGCCAATGAATCTGCTATACATTCACAGTACAGTCTTGGACCACTTCACATAATCTTAATATTACAGTAGAGTGCCTGTGCTGTTCTGGAAAAGGGAGGGGGTGGCAGTCATCGATTTGAAAGCAAAGCATTCTGAAGTGCTCCACCGCAGATGTTCAGCCAAAGTAATTGCCGTGAGTGAGCTAGCAGAACTGGCCACGGACAAATAGGTCACTTAATAGGTTGTTTACCACGCACTTGGACATGATTCATGGAAGGAAAGCAGCAGAGGTCCTGTGGACTGGGCCGCGGAGGGAATTCTGGGATGGCGCTGCGATTATGATGGACAACGCATTTGTAACTGTGGGCTTGCTGCCACTTTTGACAGAGCCAACAGAACCCCTACAGAAAAGACCAGTGAAAAATCACCAGCATATGTTGCATCCACAGCATGCATTGCTCCCTGCCGGCCTGCTTAACCAACAGAATATCTTGTTCAAACCAGAACAGCAATGGTCGAACTTCAACCCCTGGCGAAGGCTGATCTAACTAACCAGCATGGAAATGCATTCTTGTTTAAGCACCGTGATGGGCATGTAGCAGGCATTTATGGTTAAATATGAATATTTAGATTGGCTGTGAAAAAACAACACTTTATTTACATTTTATTTGTAGATGTCATTGTTACAGTGCAATTATATATTTAAGTACAGAGTAATATTAATTAACAACATGTACTTAGGGTTAGGGTAGGATTAGGGTTTGGTTGAGGGTTAGTTGCATGTAATTATGCATAATTTACTGTTGTTACTAGGCTGAATACATGTAACATATGTAACAAGGACACTATAAAATACACTAAATAATGTTACTAAAAACACTTAGACTGGTCAAGCTGGTTTCCATCTGTTTTAGTTGGTTTCCAAGCTACAAAGTGCCAAAAGTTCTCTAAAACCAGTCAACAGACCAGCCTGTAAGACCAGCAAACTAGCTTAGACAATTTACTAGTTTTAGCAGGTTTAAGATGGTCTCCTTCCCTGGTCAAGGTGATTTACGGCAGTTTTATCTGTTTTCCGAGCAACAACATGGCAAAAATCTGTGTAAGACCAGTCAACAGACCAGCAAAACAGCTTAGACTGGTTTAAGATAGCAGGGATAAAGCTACAAAGTGCCAAAATGTCTCTAAAACCAGTCAAAAGACCAGCCTGTAAGACCAGCAAACCGGCTTAGACTGGTTTAAAATAGCAATTTGCTAGTTTTAGATGGTTTCAGATGGTCTCCTGCCCTGGTCAAGGTGATTTTGGTGACTGGTTTAAGACAGCAGGGATAGAGGTCACATTGCATTCAAGGCATGCGTTTTATGGATTCGCTGGGAATCAAACCCATAACCTAGTATTGCTAGTACTATTCTCTACTATTTGAGCTACAGGGACACATCGAAGCACCATATACACCGATCAGGCATAACATTATGTCTTAATATTGTGTTGGTCCCCCTTTTGCTGCCAAAACAACCCTGACTTGTCGAGGCATGGACTCCACTAGACCCCTGAAGGTGTGCTGTGGTATCTGGCACCAAGATGTTAGCAGAAGATCCTTTAAGTCTTGTAAGTTGCGAGGTGAGGCCTCAATGGATCGGACTTGTTTGTTCAGCACATCCCACAGATGTTCGATTGGATTGAGATCTAGGGAATTTGGAGGCCAAGTCAACACATCAAACTCGTTGTTGTGCTCTTCAAACCATTCCTATACCATTTCTGCTTTGTGGCAGGGTGCATTATCCTGCTGAAAGAGGCAACAGCCACCAGGAAATACAGTTTCCATGAAAGGGTGTACATGGTCTGCAACAATGCTTAGGTAGGTGGTACGTGTCAAAGTAACAGCTGCAGAACCCAAGGTTTCCCAGCAGAACATTGCCCAAAGCATCACACTGCCTCCACCGGCTTGCATTCTTCCCATAGTGCATCCTGGTGCCATGTGTTCCCCAGGTAAGCGACGCACACGCACCCGGCCATCCACGTGATGTAAAAGAAAAAGTGATTCATCAGACCAGGCCACCTTCTTCCATTGGTCCGTGGTCCAGTTCTGATGCTCACGTGCCCACTGTTGGTGCTTTCGGCGGTGGACAGGGGTCAGCATGGGCACCCTGTCTGGTCTGCGGCTATGCAGCCCTTACGCAGGAAATTGCGATGCACTGTGTATTCTGACACCCTTCTATTAGAACCAGTATTAACTTATTGAGCAATTTGAGCTACAGTAGCTCGTCTGTTTGATCAGACCACACGGGCCAGCCTTTGCTCCCCACATGCATCAATGAGCCATGGCCGCCCATGACCCTGTCGCTGGTTTAGCACTGTTTCTTCCTTAGTCCACTTTTGATAGATACTGACCACTGCAGAACGGGAACACCCCACAAGAGCTGCAGTTTTGGAGATGCTCTGACCCAGTTGTCTAGCCATCACAATTTGGTCCTTGTCAAAATTGCTTAAATACTTACGCTTGCCCATTTTTCCTGCTTCTAACACATCAACTTTGAGGACAAAATGTTCACTTTCTGCCTAATATATCCCACCCACTAACAGGCGCCCTGAGGAAGAGATAATCAGTGTTATTCACTTCACCTGTCATAATGTTATGCCTGATCGATGTATATGACGCGTTTACGACACACAGAGGCAGCGTAAACAAACAGGAAATCATGGAAAATGACGTCTCACATCGAACAGCGATTGTTTATTCACATGCACAGCGGACAGAGAGCAAGCATGCTGATTGGCATGACAGAGCTGCCGTAGCTCAGTGTTTATACCTTCTACATGCCAGAAATCTAAAAAGATAGACTAAATTAATTTCAGTGTTCACTGTGGCAAAAACCTCTGACAAAGAGAATTGTTGATAAAATCTGCTTTGAGGAAACAGTCAGCGCGTGTTCACTGAGGGCGTGATAGCCCAATTATTAGTCTGTTGACATCCCTCTTCGAAACAGCCAAGAATCCTCTCCTGATGCTTTCATGTGGACTGTGAACCCCTGAACGAGGGCAGAGAGCTTCATGACAACAGCGAAAGCGAGGCTGAAGTCTGCATCACCATGGAAACAGTGAAACCATTGAAATGTTGCCGTCTCTCTACCCTAAAAAAAGTCCTCTTAGCAGAAATACACTCCATGCAATCACTCCATGAGGAAAGCGTTTATGCTAACAATTTGATGACTGTTTTTACTTCCTCATTTTATCAAGCAATTTGTGTATAGCACTATATTTTGCTTCTGGGCATTAGAGTCCAAATTAAATTTTTTGCATTTAAACCTGGAAATAAATTGAAAGGTTCAGAATTTAAAAAAAAATATTTGAAATTAATACATTTTGTGACATTGTGACAACTGTGCAGCTTGAGTGTCTTTAAAACTAAAGAGTGACAAACCGCTTACTGAGACATTCTGAAATGAATGTTTATTTTCCAATTGTACTGAGGAAAAACTGTGATTTTTCAATCCCTCTCCTGCACACTCCCACAAGATTCCCACTCTCTCGCCAAAAATATGTTATATTTTATCCCACTCCCGCCTGAAACTTTCACGTTTCTGTGCCGCTCCCACCTGCAAAAGCCTGTAGGGGGTTTACGTGGATTTTTCATTCCCGGTCCAGTCTCGTTCTGGTGTCTATAGGCTATTTTTTCAAATTTCCACACACACACACAAAACGCTTCCGATCTCCAGTTACTGACATCTGTGTGCTGTTATTTTTAGATAATTATATTGTACGAGTCATTTCTTTCTTTCTCCCGCTTCCCGCGCACATATCAGTATCTTCCCTCCCGCATACGCTCTCAGCAATTCAAAACTTGTCCCATGCCGCACTCTGTACTTCTTGCAGAGGTTTTCAAACTGGGGCCCATGACCTCCAAGGGCCTCAGGGGGTACTATTTAATTCAAAAATAGTGTTAAATTAAATTATACCCCCTCATTATATATAAAACAAATCTGTAATAATGAATAATTGTAAATAATGTGAGAAAAAAAATGACTAAAGACTGGTCTAAAATCATGAGATTAAATCACAATTTTTTTTCTCTCTACAGTATTCTATTGATAGCATTATATGCTACAGTTCTAACAGTACTCTTAATGGACTTAACTGAAATGAAATATTTATATATATTAACTATATTTTACACGTTTAATACTTTTCCACAGTATAAATGGGTCTTTATGACTAATAAAATATATAGCTAAAAACCCCTGCCCTAATCGTTCCCTATGCTCTCCATATGTCTGCGAAGAAACGAGTAGGATGAAGCATTTTGTTTCATCCTACTTGCCAACCAACAAGAAAACACTCCAAGAAGAAAGCAAACCATTTTCTAGCACTGCTTCAGACATAATCTGGATAATCTGCATGTAAAGCCATTCTGACACATAGATTATGTTTCCAAATAAGGAGAAAGCCATGGCTTCTGCAAAAAAGCGGTGTTGACATTTCATTTTGGGTACAAAATAAAGGTTCCAAAAAGGTAGAATGGCATAGATCTTTTGGTCTGCCAAAGAGCCTTTTAGTGAACAGTTCTTAAAATATATATATATATATATATATATATATATATATATATATATATATATATATATATATATATATATATATATATATATATACACTCACCTAAAGGATTATTAGGAACACCATACTAATACTGTGTTTGACCCCCTTTCGCCTTCAGAACTGCCTTAATTCTACGTGGCATTGATTCAACAAGGTGCTGAAAGCATTCTTTAGAAATGTTGGCCCATATTGATAGGATAGCATCTCGCAGTTGATGGAGATTTGTGGGATGCACATCCAGGGCACGAAGCTCCCGTTCCACCACATCCCAAAGATGCCCTATTGGGTTGAGATCTGGTGACTGTGGGGGCCATTTTAGTACAGTGAACTCATTGTCATGTTCAAGAAACCAATTTGAAATGATTGGAGCTTTGTGACATGGTGCATTATCCTGCTGGAAGTAGCCATCAGAGGATGGGTACATGGTGGTCATAAAGGGATGGACATGGTCAGAAACAATGCTCAGGTAGGCCGTGGCATTTAAACGATGCCCAATTGGCACTAAGGGGCCTAAAGTGTGCCAAGAAAACATCCCCCACACCATTACACCACCACCACCAGCCTGCACAGTGGTAACAAGGCATGATGGATCCATGTTCTCGTTCTGTTTACGCCAAATTCTGACTCTACCATCTGAATGTCTCAACAGAAATCGAGACTCATCAGACCAGGCAACATTTTTCCAGTCTTCAACTGTCCAATTTTGGTGAGCTCGTGCAAATTGTAGCCTCTTTTTCCTATTTGTAGTGGAGATGAGTGGTACCCGGTGGGGTCTTCTGCTGTTGTAGCCCATCCGTCTCAAGGTTGTGCATGTTGTGGCTTCACAAATGCTTTGCTGCATACCTCGGTTGTAACGAGTGGTTATTTCAGTCAAAGTTGCTCTTCTATCAGCTTGAATCAGTCGGCCCATTCTCCTCTGACCTCTAGCATCAACAAGGCATTTTCACCCACAGGACTGCCGCATACTGGATGTTTTTCCCTTTTCACACCATTCTTTGTAAACTCTAGAAATGGTTGTGCGTGAAAATCCCAGTAACTGAGCAGATTGTGAAATACTCAGACCGGCCCGTCTGGCACCAACAACCATGCCACGCTCAAAATTGCTTAAATCACCTTTCTTTCCCATTCTGACATTCAGTTTGGAGTTCAGGAGATTGTCTTGACCAGGACCACACCCCTAAATGCATTGAAGCAACTCCCATGTGATTGGTTGATTAGATAATTGCATTAATGAGAAATTGAACAGGTGTTCCTAATAATCCTTTAGGTGAGTGTATATATATATATATATATATATATATTTTTTTTTTTTTTTTTTGTTAGTGTGAAGAACATTTTAAGAACATTCTATGCAATGGAAATGTTTTATGGATGTTAAAGGTTCTTCATGAAACCATCAATGCCAATAAAGAAATTTTAACTACTTTTAATATAAACTATATTGCCAAAAGTATTGGGACACCCCTCAAAATCATTGAATTCAGGTGTTCCAATCACTTCCATGGCCACGGGTGTATAAAATCAAGCACCTAGGCATGCAGACTGCTTCTACAAACATTTGTGAAAGAATGGGTCGCTCTTAGGAGCTCAGTGAATTCAAGCGTGGTACCGTGAAAGGTTGCCACCTGTGCAATAAGTCCATTCGTGAAATATCCTCAGTACTAAATATTCCACGGTCAACTGTTAGTGGTATTATAACAAAGTGGAAGAAATTGGGAACAACAGCAACTCATTTTGTTCAACCATTGCTGAGGTGCACAGTGCGCAAATGTCGGCAACTTTCTGCAGTCAATAGCAATCCAAACTTCATGTGGCCTTCAGATTAGCTCAAGAACAGTGCGTAGAGAGCTTAATGGATTGGGTTTCCATGGCCGAGCAGCTGCATCCAAGCCTTACATCACCAAGTGCAATGCAAAGCATGGGATGCAGTGGTGTAAAGCACGCCGCCACTGGATTCTAGAGCAGTGGAAACGTGTTCTCTGGAGTGATGAATCACGCTTCTCTGTCTGGCAATCCAATGGACGAGTCTGGGTTTGGCGGTTGCCAGGACAACGGAACTTGCCTGACTGCATTTTGCCAAATGTAAAATTTGTTTGGTTGTTTTTCAAGGGTTGGGCGTGGCCCCTTAGTTCCAGTGAAAGGAACTCTTAATGCTTCAGCATACCAAGACATTTTGGACAATTTCATGCTCCCAACTTTGTGGGAACAGTTTGGGGATGGCCCCTTCTTGTTCCAGCATGACTGCGCACCAGTGCACAAAGCAAGGTCCATAAAGACATGGATGAGAGAGTTTGGTGTGGAAGAACTTGACTGGCCTGAACTCAACCCCATAGAACACCTTTAGAGCGAAGACTGCAAGCCAGGCCTTCTCGTCCAACATCAGTGTCTGACCTCACAAATGCGCTTCTAGAAGAATGGTCAAAAATTCCCATAAACACACTCCTAAACCTTGTGGAAAGCCTTCCCAGAAGAGTTGAAGCTGTTATAGCTGCAAAGGGTGGGCCAACTCCATATTAAACCCTATGGATTAAGAATGGGATGTCATTAAAGTTCATATGCACGTAAAGGCAGGCGTCCCAAAACTTTTGGCCATATAGTGTACTTAGGATACTTACTGTAGGATACTTAGAAATGACTCAATAAATGTGCATGGATATACTGTACAGTACAATATAATGCACATGTATATATAGAAAATGAAGATGTAAGATGTTTTGCTTGAACGGGCACACAGGTTAGCCTTTGAGAGGCAAAAAGGTCCCGTTGTAACCACCCAGGCACTGGCCCATGAAATGGTTTTTGGATTTTGGCTTCTCAGATTGAGGCCTGCACTCGAGGGGTGAATTCAGAAGCGGTGGAAGAAAAGTCGTACAATAGCTTCAGTGTAATTTATCTTTGTAAAAGAAAGAAAGAAAAAAAAAACACCAGACAGAACACAAACAAAACAAGAAAATAAAGCGGTTTGGTCTCAAAACCATTGATCATAAAATCCATTAAGATTTGACAGCGCACCAGATTGGAACTAGGGCAGTGAGCTTCCTTCACTTTGAGATGGAGCAATATGGAAAAAAAGAAATGAAACCCAGAGGTATAATTGGATTAAAAGGCAATCAAACGACTCTAAGATTAAATGATTTCTTGATTATTGGCCCACAACTCTCAGATTTTAAATGCAAACACTAGCTGCTTAACATATTCACCCTAAAACGGAGGGGATAACTATGGAAAACACACCCAGATGCTTTGTGGGAGAAACTTACCTTGAAGTCATTTCACAGTGTCCCTCTTTCAGTTGTCCGGCTATGAGTCATGAGACCAGTCGCCCTTCGTCTCTGCCAGCATCTGAGCTCTGTTAAGTATTTAACATCCAGACCATTAGCACAAAAGCCACAGGACAATCCATTCGTCATGTCTCCTCATAGGAATTCATTATGGATGTACCAAAGACTCTGTACAAAGACTCCCATCGTTTCCAAGTCTGTCTTTTCCTTATCTCTACCAAGAAACCTATTTCAGTGCACAATTAATCAAGAGAGAGTGTTTTGTTCTATTCCAGTACAGGTGCTTTGGTCTGTTGTGTCAGTGGACGACCGTACGTTTACTAAGGGGCCATTTAAACAACGGAAAACTTTTTATGCATTTTTGCCATTAATTTACATGACAACAGTGGCTTGGGGGCCTGAAACCTAAACTTTTGAAAACAGGTTTTAAAGTGCACGTTTTTGAAAACGATACCGTTATCGTCTCCGTGTAAACTACAAAACGTCATGCACACGTGTATTACCTGTTCAGTCTATAGGTGCGTAGTGTTTCTTTACTAAGTGACATCTCCAACTAATCTCCAACTAATGCAGCGCTTTTCTTCCGCGGTTCCTTATAAACGAGGATCGTTTTGACAGAGTTGTTGTCTGTACTTTTACTAAAAAACGTTTTAGTACATCATTGTTGTGTAAATGTATTCTAAAACCGAAAACAACTAAAATACAACTAAACCAATATATGAAACTAATTATAACAAGTATGATGAAATGTGTCAAACAAAATGTTGGTATACAGTTCATATCACAGTGCTTTACCATCTACCTTTATTTATTTATATAGCGCTTTTTACAATGCCAATTGTTTCAAAGCAGCTTCACAGTGTTAACAGGAAAATAATGCAACAGAATTTGATTCAGCTGTACAGCAGTTCTTGAGAAAACGATGATGTCATCAGCTCATTTCAATTATCATATAGTGTCAATGTGGGCAGATCAGTAATATAGTTGAAATTTAAGTGTCCCAAACTGAGCAAGCCAAAAGCCAAAGGCAATGGTGGCAAGGAACCAAAACTCCTTCAGGGCCAGAATGGAGAAAAAAACCTTGGGAGAAACCAGGCTCAGTCGGGGTGCCAGTTCTCCTCTGGCCAACGAACAAATAGTATATGATTATGATTCTGGCAACATTACAGATCAGAAGTCATATTAGATCAACAGATATTTGTAGGATTATTCGAAAGATTGGAGTCGTCACACCAGAGACAGGTTTAATGAGGATGTCGTGTCGATGCAGAATTTACAGGGTGGAGTTTAATTGACACGCTCTCTGCAGATATTTCAGGGATGCGTTGGTCATGTCCAGGCGCAGGTCCACCATTTGATCTGGATACGGCCCGGATAAACAGAGAGACTAACATTAGCGTAGATGCCATTCTTCTTATGATGTAACGAGTACATCAGGTGTTATGGGAAGTGTTCCCGGTTCCGGCTGACCTAGTTAGTGCAGCCTAACAATCATTTAACTGATTTGAATAATATAAATTAAAAATGTGTATGCCATAGTAAAGAGATGTGTTTTTAGTCTAGATTTAAAATGACAGAGTGTGTCTGCTTCCCGAACAATGCTAGGAAGACTGTTCCAGAGTTTAGGAGCTATAGGAAAAGGATCGACCGCCTGCAGTTCATTTTGATATTCTAGGTTTTATCAACTGGCCAGAGTTTTGAGACCGCAATAGACGTGATGGAGTATAATGCGTTAAGAGCTCGCTCAAGTACTGGGGAGCTAAACCATTTAGTGATTTGTAAGTAATTAGCAAGATTTTAAAATGTATACAATGTTTAATAGGGAGCCAGTGCAGTGTTGACAGAACCGGGCTAATATGGTCATACTTCCTGGTTCTAGTAAGAACTCGAGCTGCTGCGTTTTTGGACCAGCTGCAGTTTGTTTATTAAGCGAGCAGGGCAACCACCCAGTAGAGCATTACAATAATCTAGCCTTGAGGTCATGAACGCATGAACTAACTGTTCAGCATTTTTCATTGAAAGCATGTGCCATAATTTAGATATATTTTTAAGATGGTAGAATGCAGTTTTACAGATGCTAGAAACATGGCTTTCAAATGAAAGATTGGTATCAAAGAGCACACCCAGGTTCCTAACTGACGACGAGGGCTTGACAGAGCAGCCATCAAGTGTTAGACAGTATTCTAGGTTACTACTTGTGGAGTTTTTTTGTCCAATTATTAAATATTCATTTTTTTCTGAATTAATTTGCAGGAAATGACCAGTTATTAAATTTTTTTATATCAGCTATGCATTCCGTTAATCTTGTGAATTGGTAAGTTTCGTCAGGGCTTGTAGAAATATAGAGCCGAGTATCGTCAGCATAACAATGAAAACTAACGCCATGCTTCCTAATGATATCTCCCAGTGGTAGCATGTACAGGGAGAAAAGCAACGGTCCTAGCACTGAGCCTTGCAGTACTCCATACTGAACTTGTGATCGGTGTGACATCTCTTCATTTACTGCTACAAACTGATAACGTCAGATAAGTACGCTTTAAACCATGCCAATGCAATTCCACTAATGCCAACATAATTTTCGAGTCTTTTCCAAAGAATGTTGTGGTCGATAGTATCGAATGCAGCGCTAAGATCGAGTAACACTAACAGAGATAGACAACCACGATCGGATGATAAGAGTAAATCATTTGTAACTCTAAAGAGAGCAGTCTCAGTACTATGATACGGTCTAAATCCTGACTGGAAATCCTCACAGATACCATTTCTTTCTAAAAAAGGAGCATAATTGTGAGGACACTGCCTTTTCTAGTATTTTTGACAGAAAAGGCAACGTCCTCACAATTATGCTACTTTTTAGAAAGAAATGGTATCTGTGAGGATTTCCAGTCAGGATTTAGACCGTATCATAGTGTGCTTTAAGCAGTTTATGATTGCCAAGCAACACCCCAATTTAATTTAGGACATACATAATATAGCTATTGGATGTGGCTCATCCAATCAGAATTTAGGGCGCAAATGAACATCTATCTTATAATATTTGGTTTCTCAACTATTTTAACGATCTGAATGCATGGTCTGAAGCGCATGGCGCAGGTGCACTTAGGGTGTGTCCGAATCCGATGCATGGTCCAAAAGGGTTGTATCTAGTCTCTTAATGAGTCATGGGTGTGTTTTGGGCGTAACATGCAATAAACCAATCAGAGTCTCATCTCCCATTCCCAAATGCCAGTGAAAATGATAACTGCGTCGGGCTGAAACTAGCAAGAAACACTTGCATCGCGCTTGGCGTTGCATTGCGCTGGGTGTATGATAGGGCCTATAATATGAAACTATGTATATTATAAATAATTGTATATTTTGGTTTGCATTCATCAAAGTATAAAATATAAATAAAGAAAATAATCAAAAGAAAACAGGCATTAACATGCATATATAAATATACATGTAAATAATATTTAAAGATTTTGTAAGCATATTGCATAGTTCTACTTGGAATCAATCATTTCATTTTTGATAATAACGCAACAAAACACATGCTAAATTGTGCAGACAAATTTTTTTGGCCAGGCCGTATGAATTATGAACATGCAAATACATTAATACTGATTATGTATGTGGTTTTTGCTGTGAGTTTCTTTTTTTTTTTTTTTTTTTTTACTTTTTGCATAAAATACTTGTAGCTGTAGTTTGCCTTTTTTGCCAAATAATTTAGTCAAATACACTCACCTAAAGGATTATTAGGAACACCATACTAATACTGTGTTTGACCCCCCTTCGCCTTCAGAACTGCCTTAATTCTACGTGGCATTGATTCAACAAGGTGCTGAAAGCATTCTTTAGAAATGTTGGCCCATATTGATAGGATAGCATCTTGCAGTTGATGGATATTTGTGGGATGCACATCCAGGGCACGAAGCTCCCGTTCCACCACATCCCAAAGATGCTCTACTGGGTTGAGATCTGGTGACTGTGGGGGCCATTTTAGTACAGTGAACTCATTGTCATGTCCAAGAAACCAATTTGAAATGATTCGAGCTTTGTGACATGGTGCATTATCCTGCTGGAAGTAGCCATCAGAGGATGGGTACATGGTGGTCATAAAGGGATGGACATGGTCAAAAACAATGCTCAGGTAGGCCGTGGCATTTAAACGATGCCCAATTGGCACTAAGGGGCCTAAAGTGTGCCAAGAAAACATCCCCCACACCATTACACCACCACCACCAGCCTGCACAGTGGTAACAAGGCATGATGGATCCATGTTCTCATTCTGTTTACGCCAAATTCTGACTCTACCATCTGAATGTCTCAACAGAAATCGAGACTCATCAGACCAGGCAACATTTTTCCAGTCTTCAACTGTCCAATTTTGGTGAGCTTGTGCAAATTGTAGCCTCTTTTTCCTATTTGTAGTGGAGATGAGTGGTACCCGGTGGGGTCTTCTGCTGTTGTAGCCCATCCGCCTCAAGGTTGTGCGTGTTGTGGCTTCACAAATGCTTTGCTGCATACCTCGGTTGTAACGAGTGGTTATTTCAGTCAAAGTTGCTCTTCTATCAGCTTGAATCAGTCGGCCCATTCTCCTCTGACCTCTAGCATCAACAAGGCATTTTCGCCCACAGGACTGCCGCCTCCCAGTAACTGAGCAGATTGTGAAATACTCAGACCGGCCCGTCTGGCACCAACAACCATGCCACGCTCAAAATTGCTTAAATCACCTTTCTTTCCCATTCTGACATTCAGTTTGGAGTTCAGGAGATTGTCTTGACCAGGACCACACCCCTAAATGCATTGAAGCAACTGCCATGTGATTGGTTGATTAGACAATTGCATTAATGAGAAATTGAACAGGTGTTCCTAATAATCCTTTAGGTGAGTGTATATACCAAGTTAAGTGTTTTGTTCTTCCCTCATATTTAAAATATATTAAATATTTTCCTTATATTTTTTGTAGGGCCATTAAAAACAAATATCTCTCCGGACATCACTTTTGGCCACTACTGTAAACATCAATAAATAATATATATAAATATAAATTACCTTATATCACGGTATGTTTTAAAAAAAATATAGATTCTTATAACACTTTTTTTTTCTAATATAAATATAAATATATTGCAATATATAATGGAAAACAAAATGATCTCGTACAGTGATATAAGATCATACTGCCATTGGTCATACTGTTAACTCCTACTAAGTCAGCTAAAAAAAGACCAGTATTGCTAGTCGCCTGCATATACAAGTTGTTTTTTGGATGCTGTTCTCCAGCTTCTTATATACCACCCATGTGTCTTTATCATCGAGTTCTCCATAACCCTACCATCCCACCTGGCTTTGAGCAGCATGTAGGGGCCTTGGTAATCGATCAGCGATCAAACCGGCAAATATTAAAAAAATAAGAAAAAAAAATTCTGGCAGGTCAGGACAGTGGAATTCATCTCCTGCCGTATGTGTCCTGCATCCAAATGAACGCTTTAGCAGAGAGCTTGCATTTCAAACCAGGTGATAATCTCTGAGCCAGCATGTGGGAGGGAAGGGAAACGGCTCGGCGGGAGGAAGACAAGGTCGTACAAAACACCATGGCAGGCTTACAAGGTCAATGCTTTTTAGTTTGGCAGGTGTGCTCTAATTAAATGACATAGATCTGCGTGGCATGCAGATAGCGAGATGCAAAAGTGCTAAGACCCCACCATGACATACGCCAATTAATCTGTGGCATGGGGTAAAAAGAAACATCAGTATTGGAAACACAGAAGACTGGAGCAGATTTGTTTGTTTTTTTCCATCCAACTGGACAGAGCTCCAGTCAGAGCTGGCAGGATCCCTGACAGACGTCATTTTCATATTTGGAATGCAAAACACAAGCTATCATTCATGGCATTAAGTACACAAAGGTAGACGGTAATTTGACATGGAGTGACGCTCTTTTTATATATGACTATAAATTGTCAAGGGAGACCTACCAATCAAAATGAATTATTACTGAGGACATTTGATGGCTTGATAATTTATCTTAATTTTTATTTTAGCTACTCTTCAGTCTCTCACCTGCTGTCAGTGTGATAAAGACTAATGTTCTCAAGAGGTGTCTAAAAACTACAAGCACACACACATACACCTACAACAAGGGCTGTCAGAAATAACAAAAACACAAAATTAACTTAATATGAAAACTAACTTCCTGAAATGAGATATTATTGTTCTGGTTACATCTACTGACATGGTATTAACTACTTAATAACAGGGGTCTTAAAATCAACCGAAAACTAGCACTTGTCATGTCAAAACCATCAAACTAAGAGGTGTCTCCAAGGTGAAACCTTTTCAGAATTCACAGAACCTAAACCCAAGTCTCTGACCAAACAAAAAAAACTCAGTTTCATTTCATTTTAATCAGCACAGTGTGAAATCTTTGATGGAAATGTTTTCATGCTCTAGCAGAAAACCTTAATAAATTCTACACTACCCTAAAGGATTATTAGGAACACCATACATATTAATAGGATAGCATCTTGCAGTTGATGGAGATTTGTGGGATGCACATCCAGGGCACGAAGCTCCCGTTCCACCACATCCCAAAGATGCTCTATTGGGTTGAGATCTGGTGACTGTGGGGGCCATTTTAGTACAGTGAACTCATTGTCATGTTCAAGAAACCAATTTGAAATGATTGGAGCTTTGTGACATGGTACATTATCCTGCTGGAAGTAGCCATCAGAGGATGGGTACATGGTGGTCATAAAGGGATGGACATGGTCAGAAACAATGCTCAGGTAGGCCGTGGCATTTAAACGATGCCCAATTGGCACTAAGGGGCCTAAAGTGTGCCAAGAAAACATCCCCCACACCATTACACCACCACCACCAGCCTGCACAGTGGTAACAAGGCATGATGGATCCATGTTCTCATTCTGTTTACGCCAAATTCTGACTCTACCATCTGAATGTCTCAACAGAAATCGAGACTCATCAGACCAGGCAACATTTTTCCAGTCTTCAACTGTCCAATTTTGGTGAGCTCGTGCAAATTGTAGCCTCTTTTTCCTATTTGTAGTGGAGATGAGTGGTACCCGGTGGGGTCTTCTGCTGTTGTAGCCCATCCGCCTCAAGGTTGTGCGTGTTGTGGCTTCACAAATGCTTTGCTGCATACCTCGGTTGTAACGAGTGGTTATTTCAGTCAAAGTTGCTCTTCTATCAGCTTGAATCAGTCAAATCTTTTCACACCATTCTTTGTAAACTCTAGAAATGGTTGTGCGTGAAAATCCCAGTAACTGAGCAGATTGTGAAATACTCAGACCGGCCCGTCTGGCACCAACAACCATGCCACGCTCAAAATTGCTTAAATCACCTTTCTTTCCCATTCTGACATTCAGTTTGGAGTTCAGGAGATTGTCTTGACCAGGACCACACCCCTAAATGCATTGAAGCAACTGCCATGCGATTGGTTGATTAGATAATTGCATTAATGAGAAATTGAACAGGTGTTCCTAATCCTTTAGGTGAGTGTAGCTCCGCTGTTATGAAACGATGTCTGGTGTTATTTAGATCTGATTTATTTTGGTTAGTTTAACAAAGTTCAGAAATGTGACTTCTTAATTTATGCTTTAATCTAGTTTGTTAAGCCACCATTGTGTGCAAGATTTTCCTGCTGGAAATGTTATCCTCAGGCCCCTTTGTTTTTCAATTAAAATATTATTTGGTTTTATAAACTAATGTGAATATCGGTGAGTTGTTCTGGTTTAACTGGGTTGCATCACACGTCTTTTGTTAACTGCCATGAGGTTAACAGTTCTCCAGCTTAAAATGCATCCATGGGCAATTTATCTTTGGTTCTGTGTCTGCATTAATGGTATCACATTAAGCATTTATCTATAATTTGTGATACTTTTATCTGAATTTCAAATGTAAATTATTATTTTCAAGGCCTCTTTAGATCCAATAAAGAAGCTCAGTATTCAATTCAAAATCCAGTCAAAAGCTGTAATTACCTTATTACATAACCAAGACTACACAAATAGTTTTATTGGCCGTGTTAGTTAATTAAGCTATACAAATAGACTAATGTTTGGTTAAACCTATAGAGCTGTTCAGTCATGAAATCAATCTATAAGCAAACTCAGAGGTACAACTCGCTATTGATTCCCTTTAGCTTTTCTTATATATTTTTAGAATGGCATGTTTCTGTTTATGAGCAAAATAAGGTCCATGGTTAAAGGGTTATAGTTAATGTTATATGGAGCGAACATTAAACCCACATGACTAACAGGCTGTTTCCGCTGATGGAGACATTCTGAAATGCCTAATGTACTAAAAATATTAAAAGACAAGTCCATGGTTATAGTTTCACCCAAAAATGGAAATTCTGTCATCATTTACTCACCCTCAAAATGCATTTATTTCTTCTGCTGAACATAAAAGAAGATATTTTGAAGAATGTTGTTAACCAAACAATTGATGGGCTCCACTGACGTTCACAGTATTTTTTTTCTTCCATACTATGGAAGTCAATGGGGAGCAGAAACTGTTTGATTACCCATTTCCCAATATCTTCTTTTGTGTTCAACAGAAGAAAGAAATCCGTACAGGTTTGGAACAACTTGAGGCCAAGTAAATGACAGAATTTTCATTTTTGGGTGAACTATCCCTTTAACCATGGACCTTATTTTGCTCGTAAACAGAAAAATGGCATTCTAAAAATCTATAAGAAAATCTCAAGGGAATCAATAGCGAGTTATACCTCTGAGTTTGCCTACAGATTGATATCATGACTGAACAGCACTATCGCTTTAACATTACTTCACGTTTTGTCATACGACATAAATTATACATAGTATAGTACAGTGAATTTTGTAGCCAATTATAGGTGTGGTGTGTATTTAGCAACTGGTTATTATGTAATTTGTACAAAAAGTGAAAAAGTCTCTACAAAATGTTAACCAACCCTATTTTTCTCATAAATTGAAAACCGCTCTTTTAAAAACCACATAGGAATATCTCCCTGCTCAAAATGCAAATTCTCTTCTAGGTTTTTAGTTGCATAGTTTTAGTTGGTAGTCTCAGCCTCAGACGTCACGCCCATGGACCGTTGGTTGAACATCTGATGCATATGGCACACTTTTCTGGAAACACTTCAGTAATTTCCAAGTCGTCATCTGATTGGTTGAATTCTACAGGATGTCCACCAGAGGCGTGTGTTGCGTTCTTTAGCGGTCCGCTTGGAAACAAATGCTGTGACCAAGCGGCAACCTCCCCCAGTTTCTCTTGAAGCCAATATGGAAGTGACTTAAACTGCAATTCATTGAGTGGCCGCTGGAGACAGGCTGCAGATCGAAGCAGAATCTCATTGAGCCCCATGTCAAAATGCCCAACTTTACAGCAAAAAAAACATGTTTACAGCCTGGTACAAATTGTGGTTTTGGTCTATATATCAAATTTTTTCCTTCATAACAACTGTGAGGGGGGTGATTTTTTTTTTAGCTCATTCGTTTACCTAATATAAAGCCTTAAAGTTCTGCATAATTAAGGGCGTGGCCACTTTGAGTGGCAGGTGGATAGCCATTTATCTGCTGTCTGTTAGTCATCGCGTCACCTCAGCTCCACCCACATCCCGACTCTTTGCCCATTTTCTGTTATCTGGGAGTGACGCACGATGATGCGCTGCTAAGACGGCAACGGCCAGCTCGACCCTACTTTATGCTTCAAAACTGCTCTTCAGAATCCTATGGGTGACGTCACAGACACCACGTCCATATTTTTTTACAGTCCATGGCTGTGACGCCAAACTCTCTCGTGGAAAAAGAATGCCGTCATGTTTTCAACTGTGACAGTGATCGCCTAAACGCTTGCTTTTCAAAAGTATGTGAAATTCGCGGCTCTATTGCTGCGGTAAGCTTACACAACGTTCTAGAATGAGTCATTTATAGATGCATGATTTTTTACAATTTATAGATTTTACATTTCCACGCCCCTAAACAAAACAAACTGTGATTGGTAACTAGGTACTAACCTTGAACCTACCTCCAAACCTAACCTTATCCCATGTAACGTTAATTGCCTTAAATATTACCCAGTAATTTTAGGTAAGTACACTGTGAGTGCCCATACTGTAAAATAAAGTGCATAAGTATGAATAAAATCATACTTTACTTTGACTATCAAATCCCCATAGTCCACAATTCTGCATTTGATGTGCATAATGAGGGGCCAAATTACGAATCCTACTATGGCAACATGTATTAGCTCATAAATATTAATTACGACATGCAGACGTTGCCATATAATTGTAAACATTTCTTATTTAAGTGACTATAACGTTGCGTCGTTACTTTCCAACAGCTCGTCGAGAGCTTATAAATATTAATAACCAAACCTTTCCCATAGTAGGGTTCGTAAAATCAGGAAATGCAGCGAGATCACCTGACGCGTCGTCATTGCTGTTGCGCTTCCCTCTCCTCGCAGCCGACCAACAACAACATGGCTCCCAAAGACCAAAATACGCACATGATGCTCTGTCTTTTCCTCCTGGCTCTTGTCCAGACAACCGAGGCGTTTGACGGTGGAGATGCGATGGCTTTACTGTTGGGCGCGACCGTGACGCTCGTGGGAATCTGCGCGTGCTTGGGCTGGTACGCGCGCACACGAAACGGCCAGTTTTGATGACCAACCTGCTGATAAAGGCCTCATCCGGAAATGTGACTGAGTATAGAAGGGCTGTCATGCATTTATACTGAGGAGAATTGGAAGTGCACGCAGAGGAATGACCTATGTGGATAATATAAGCTGTTGGTTTTATTCTTGAAGTATTATCCCTATCAATGACAGGACATTCATTCCTGCCCCTGTGCAGCACGAAATACTACAACATGATCAGCGTTAAAAAGTCCATTAGATTATTACCACAAGATCATGCAGACATTCTCTTGGACTTGGACATTTTGGTGGGCTTGTGTTGGTCTTCTGCCATGTTACAATCACTGCAACTGCAAGACAATCAATTTCATTCCTAAAATTGTTGAATGCTTTCTCCGTCTGCATAAAGCATTTAATGCCATTGCCAGTGTGCTTTAGAGAGGCAGGGTGATGCTTTGCTTTGTCTGTTTAAAGCTAATAAACGTTATTAACTCTATGTGCCAATTGTCCCAAGTATGAGACTTTACATGTGTTGAAGTCATATGCATTCACTATAGTGACATAAATAATCAAATTGAATAGCTCTTTTAGTTGTGGTAATAAGTGTTTTTCTTTGCAAAATGCACACCAACATAAATTGCATACAGTGGTTACAAAATGTACATTATTTGGACATGCAAGTCACTGCATTAGATAAAATACTAAACCACGGGACATTGATTTTCAAAAATGATGACAGTCATACTTTTCAAGCAAAACATTTAACAAAAATAGGTTTAGGTTTTTATTAAAACAGTATCCATTGTTTAAAATGAAGACAAAAAGGATCTGGACACTTTCTTGATTTATTAATGCATTTTTACAACACGTTTACAACTTACATTGCACACAAGGTGACCATTTTATCAGTTCATGCAGGATTTGAACCCAGCACCTTACTTTACTGTTTGAGCTAAAGGAACTTTAGCCACTAGATGCCGGTCCAGCTTAAGTTGTAAAAGGTTGTTGCAACCATCTACATTATCAAGTTATTATTAAGTGTTCAACCTTTGGGGTCACTGTATGTCCAGAGCCAAGTATGCAATAGAACAAGACACCCATATTGGTTCTTATTCAGGGCAAGGAGGTGCATCACACACAATAGGCCATGTCAATTATTGATGCTGAGTAAGTGTATCCTGTGCTGAACCATATGTAATATAGGCTACCTGTACACAATAACAGTAATAATACCCCTGTTTAGATAAGTTTAAGTTCAAGGTTTAATTTGTCAAATACAGAATGTTACACAGCGATACAAAGCAGTGAAATGTGTATGACACAATATACAGTAGAAACACGTTTTGTAAATATATAAAGCCCACCATTATTTTCTGTCTTCCATAGAAAGTGACATATATGCTATTGACAGATACAGTATACATTTATTATAACATATGCAACGATGAATATAGAACACACTGATTAAGGGCAAAAGGGATCCGTGATGCTGCTGCACCCATCAGTGCAGATGATGCTGCTGCTGCTGCTGGGATCACAAATAGCGCCAGTGCGCATGCGCCGTCCGCACCGTTTACTGTATAATCACAGTGGGGGAAAAAGAGCAGGCAACAAAACTAAACCTTTTTTTACGGCAAAGTGACTGCTGCCATGTAAATAACCGCCAGGGAAACAAAAGGGGAATATCAACAGGTATGTTTGTAATTGATATTTTATAGCGTTGTCTCTGTTGCACTCGATATTTGCATGCATGTATTTGAAGGAATTGCTGTGCCTATAATGGACGCTCAGCCATCCAGAAATCATTCCGTTTTAAAAAGCAAAGGGAAAATTAGACCGTGTGTGTATTGGATTCACACGCAATCACCCAAATGATCCTGTATCTGTTGCTTATTTTGATACAACGCACTGAAACGTGTTCAACGGTGGATGTTTTGTGAAAATGCAACTGGAGACACAAAGGTTTATTATTTTATTATATTGGGAAAGGCTCTTCGTGCATTTATAGCTATGAAAGAAACGATGGCTAGTCGGTTTATAGATGCAATCCATTGTTTGTTTATTTGTTTGTTTTACTCGAATTCGTCATCATACCAATACTAATAAACAGATAAATCTAGGTTAGAGAGAAAATAAATAGAAATTCTAAAGCATGTCCTTTTCCCCAAATGACTTGCATTAAATTGTGTTGTTGCACTTAACGTCTGTATGGAAGCCACAAATAATCTCTCTCTCTCTCTCTCTCTCTCTCTCTCTATATATATATATATATATATAAATATAAAATATAACATGATGCATTTCTTCATATTACTTTACACAGTCAGTCATATAAGGATTCATGATTTATTTTCCACAGTATCATGATAAACAGAAAGAATGAACACGGTTAGGTTCTGCAGGATCTTTGGGTGTGATCAACAGCTTTTCTTGCTGCATTTCGACAAATGTTCCCTTTTGGGTGCAGCTGATAACAATCATTAGATTCCACATCTTTTTTCATGATACCACAGATGAATATGCCTCTAGACGGATGTCTGGTTGTGGTGATGAGCATCTTGTCGACTACACTCTCTTTCTTTGCCATTATTTATTTAATTTGCCTTGGAAAAGGGGAGATGTTGGGGGTGGGGGTCTGTTATTTTAACCAGATTTATGTTGGGTGTCCAACAGCGAATCCTCATGCTGAATTAAGCAACTGTATGAGCTCGGCTTAGACGGCATACCGTTGCAGCCGCAATTTTGTATGCAATTAGGAAAAAGAATCTCAGTGACAAAAGAAATGAGCGATGCAATGCAAAGCCCCCCAATTTGTTTTGTGTGAGCAAATCCTAATGGGTGGATCGTGTTTTTCAGGGATCCTTTTAGGTGTGATGAGACAAAGGAACAAAGGATGCCTTAGAAGAGAGGCAGCGAAGAACAAGGCTGGAACCTGCTTCAAAGCACACCAGATGGATCTATTGCTCCACTCTCCATCTAGATCATGATACTTGGCTAAAGCTTTAAGCGTTCTCTATGATCCCTTCTCCATCTATGGCGAACTACAGCCATGCAGGGGACCACAACATCTTGCAGAATGTCTCTCCACTCGCCACTTTCCTTAAACTGACCTCCCTGGGTTTTATAATCGGCGTCGGCGTGGTCGGAAACCTCCTGATCTCCATCCTGCTGGTCAAAGACAAGAGCCTTCATCGAGCACCCTACTATTTCCTGCTGGACCTCTGCGCTTCGGACATCCTGCGCTCAGCCATCTGCTTCCCCTTTGTGTTCACCTCAGTCAAGAATGGCTCAGCCTGGACGTATGGCACGCTGACTTGTAAAGTGATCGCCTTCTTGGGCGTGCTCTCCTGTTTCCACACTGCCTTCATGCTGTTTTGCGTTAGCGTGACGCGCTACCTAGCCATTGCCCACCACCGTTTTTACACTAAGCGGCTGACCTTCTGGACATGCCTGGCTGTCATATGCATGGTGTGGACCCTGTCGGTAGCCATGGCGTTCCCTCCGGTACTGGACGTGGGCACGTACTCCTTCATCCGCGAGGAAGACCAGTGCACCTTCCAGCACCGCTCTTTCCGTGCCAATGACTCGTTGGGCTTCATGCTGCTCCTTGCACTCATCCTCCTGGCCACCCAGCTTGTCTACCTCAAGCTCATCTTTTTCGTCCATGACCGCCGAAAGATGAAGCCGGTCCAGTTCGTGCCCGCTGTCAGCCAGAACTGGACCTTCCACGGCCCGGGGGCAAGCGGCCAGGCCGCGGCAAACTGGCTGGCCGGCTTCGGACGGGGCCCCACGCCTCCGACCCTGCTGGGAATCCGGCAGAACAGTAATGCGGCGGGCCGCAGGCGTCTGCTGGTGCTGGACGAGTTTAAGACTGAAAAGCGGATAAGCAGGATGTTCTACATCATTACCTTCTTCTTCCTGAGCCTGTGGGGACCCTACCTGGTGGCCTGCTACTGGAGGGTGTTCGCCCGAGGCCCAGTGATCCCGGGAGGCTACCTGACGGCGGCCGTCTGGATGAGCTTCGCCCAAGCGGGAGTCAACCCCTTCATCTGCATCTTCTCCAACCGGGAGCTCCGGCGATGCTTCAGCACCACGCTCCTCTACTGCAGAAAATCCAGGTTACCGAGGGAACCCTACTGTGTTATATGAAGGTTCAGTGGCGTTTTTTTGTTTCTCCAATGTGGTTTTTGTTTGGATGTCCTGGTTGATCAGGGATGTGTTCAATTGTACAGCTCCCTCCTTGTCCTCTTCCTCTCGCTCCCTTTTCGTGGCCTGTAGTTGAACCGTCTGAATGGAATAAGATTATGAACGGACAGAGGACATGTCTCACGTTTATGTTCTAGTAAACAACCAATGCGAAAGGCCATTTGAAACCCAATACGCAAAAAAAAAAATTGGAAAAAAAAAAAGAAAAAAAAATTGGAAAAAAAGAAAAAAATGGATACATCAAGAAGGGACTGACCTTTGCTTTGGATATCCTGAAGACTCTGGAAAGGGTGTAAAAGAAATCAAACTGTTACCTTAAGGAATCACTGGAATTGGCTGTCTAAAAAGTTGCACTAACGAGAAGACCAGAAGATGCTTTTTTCGCTCAGTTGCATTGCAAGGATGTCTTGTTTTTCCCAAACTGAAATACGAATGCTTTAATCTGCAACAGACTTCTCTTTCACTGTAAGTAAACAAAACATGTGGGGTGACTAACTGTTGGAATACACCTTCACGAGAGGATAAATTGGTTTAAATGTAAGTGATATCTTTTTTCCTTTTAGGGTTGGATTGGGCGGGGCGGGCTGGTGGGCGGGTCTTAAAGGGGCGGGTCCTGTCGTGTGGTTTTCGAATTGCAACTTAAATTATTTCCTGTAGTTTTATGATCCATATGGTATGTCTCTGTTGTCTGGCAATGTTATTTTCTTATCTCATTTTTCTAAGTCTAAAAACAAATGTTTGAATTTTAAAATGTTGCTCTTGAGAACCTTGTACTTAAACTGACAGTGGAGAACCAGTTAAGCTAAGTTCAGTACGGCATATCCATGTACCCGAACACGCAAATTTTGTTACAGATACCACTCCAGCTGTTCTTGCCTTAATGGTTCTGGTGTTTTGTTCATGCTTTCATTTGCAAGGTGAGGGTTGTTTTCTAAATCCGCTCCTCTGAAATGTCTCCTCGAGGCATATTGGGAGGCTTTTCACATCAGGGTGAAGTGCATTTTCATTTGAAAAACAGTATCCACCACCACCATCATCATCACAGGCACAGACCGTGCACCGACAGCCCATTTCTTACCCTCTAATGTTTGCTACACCCCACCGAGTGCGCAGAGCACAGGGAGCATGTGTGTACGTGAATGTGTGTGTGTGTGTGTGTGTGTGTGTGTGCTAGGCGAAAAGCTGTCATGTCAAGACCAGAGCCTTAGTCTGAAATCTTGCACAATTTGTAAAAAATGTAATAGGAAAAACAAAAAACATTGTATTTAAGGCACAGAGTCTTGTTTCTACTTTCCCAACATTTGCTCTCTACTAATTGTTTTGATTAACTTACTTTTTCTCTTGTGGCCATTTTAATATTTATTCTGTATTTTTTTTGTATATTATAGGTAGATAGTGTGTAAGTTTGTGAGTCTTTCATTTTGAAGTCCCGAATGTGAGTACTGTTTAAGTTAGGACTGCAATTGCTGAAAGTTAACTGTGTAATCTGTTGCTTACATTTTTGAAAATAAAATTTTACATTTTGCAAAACCTGTTCTTGCTATTTACTCCAGAAAAGCACGCTTGGTTTAGCAGCGCAATTAGCGGGGAAAACATGTATAAATATTGACCAAGGCAGGCTAACAAGCTTATCTTTGCTATTAATGATCGCTTCACATTGAACTGTCATGATTAGTTTCTCGCTAATATGTTTCTGTGGCCTGTTTGTGTTCCTGCTTATTTACTGTAAAAATCTCCTCTCGTCTCCTCTCTGATTTTACTAGGCTCGCGTTAGCCATTACGTGCTTTTTGCTTTGTCACTTTACCTCTTCATCTACTCTGTTTCATTTCTGGCTAATTTCAGACTGTGTGGAGTTTGTTTGGATGCCGCTTTTCCCTCGTGAGCGCTGTTGAAAGTGAGAATTATCTCTGCATTCTGCAATACAATACAACAGCAGAGTTTTCCCTCGGTTAAATGTTACATTTCCAATGTGTATTTCTAACCTGACCTGAAAAATGCTTCGAGTAGGCATGCATTTGCAGCAAAAGCGCCCACTGTTTTGATGTGAGGAGTGTCATTAATATCGCAGAGAAGTTATTCATTTAACTGCAGCCTTCGTCAAAATCCATTTAGGGTTTGTAGGCGACCAGGGATGCTTTCATTAGCCCTTAAGTAATAGGACGCTGGTTAGAATAAATCCTGCCAAATATTTCAACAGCCTCAATTTAAAGCCTTGGATTTTATGTAAACACCCATAGAAATTTTGACACGTAGGACGCTGCATATCTAAATTAGTAATGGAGCAAGGCCTGGTGCATTTATTCGGTGTTTCTAGCGGTAGTTTCCTCTGTAAAGGTCAACACTGTCTTATGACCTTATGTCGAAATTATATAATTAAAAGTGTCAAGTAAGATCAAAGAATTGGGACTCATTTGGGGCTTTTCCTGTCTCTATGATTCATATCTTTGAGATTAAAGTCATGCCTTTACTTAATGTATTTTGATTATGCCAACTAAATTACACGATTTCCTATGGGTTTGACATTAATATTCAACATATGTTCTTTTCGGTTCACACCTGGATTGCATAGCAAGCCCCTCGCTCACTAAAAATCTAAATGAATATGAATTCTTTAAATTGATGACTTTTCAGAGAAGACATGGGAGAGTCATCATCATTTGTAGGCTAATCATTGTGCCTTTATAGAAATATGTAGAAATATTCAGCAGGTCATGTGATATCAACATGGCAACCCTTATGTAGAATAAAACAACTTTTTCTAAACCGCTGATAGTACACTGAGTGTATATATTATTTTAAACATGTTTTTAAAACATGTTCATTCACTATCCATTTTGTTAAATGCTAAACCTAAAAAAGAATGAAAAACTACTGAGTGCATATTTGAACATTACACTGTAAAAAAATTCTGTTAAATTTACGGTAAAAAAAGGGCAACTGTGGTTGCCAGAAATTAATCCTAAATAATACGGTAGCAACATTTTAGGTTTTACAGATTTCACTTACATTTATAGTAAAAACGTATTTCATTAACTGATATAATGTTCATTTACCAACCTATTGGAAGTATCTGTTTTGTACCTTTGTAATACACTGACAACCATCAAACACAGTCACAAGCTTTTCCACAAGCTGAAAAGGTTAATACTAATATATAGAAGGTGCACAGTGTCATTCACACAAACACTAAACACCATCATAGTAACACACATGACATAAAAAAAATGCAATAAACATTAATTTAACAACATTACATTAACATAAAAACCCTAGTGTAAATAACTGATTAGAAAAACTAAGAAGGAACATAGTTATTTCAACGAAAATACATCAAATGTGAAGTCACAGGGAATTTTTCACTATAAATTATACAATGACTTGTTCTTTATCACTTCCAAAAACTAAATATAACGTCATTTTACTGTAAAATTACATTAAATGTACGGTTAGATCTATTACAGTTAATCTCCGTATATAGTACAGAAACTTTCTGTTAACCAGTTAACTGTTTTTCACCCAAGCGGAAATCTTCCGGTCGCTCTCTTGAATCCAACACGGAAGTGACTTAAACTGCAATTCATTGACTGGCTGCTAGAGACAGGCTCCAAAAGGGAGTCAATCCCATATACCCTCATGTTAAAATGGCCAACTTTACAGCAGAAAAACACGTTTACAGTCTGGTGGTACAAGAAATTGATTTTGGTCTATATAGCTAATTTTGCCCTTCATGACAACTGTGAGGGGGGGTGAATTTTTTTTTTTATAACTCATCCATTTAAATTATATTAAGCCTTAAAGTTCTGCCTAATTAAGGGCGTGGCCACTTGAGTGACAGGTGGATTGCCGCTGCTGTCACTACTAGCCGTTTGTCTGCTGTTTGTTTGTCCACCCACGTCCTGCCTCTTTGCCCAATTTCGGTTATCCTAGAGTGACAACAGCCGGCTCCACCCACTTTGGGCTTCAATGCTCTTCAGAAACTTACGGGTGACGTCACGGACACTACGTCCATTGTTTTATACAGTCTATGTTTTCACCGTAGCATTTTTACAGTGTTTTACTGTTAGAATCACAATAGTTTTTTACAGTGTACTGAAATGTTCTCTCTGTAATTGTTGTCTAGTGATACTGAGTTTGCATTTATATTGCAATTTACTAGCCATCCATATGATTTATTATTTTATTTTAATAATATTAACTTTCTTAATACACGTTTCTGGTCTTATTGAGTACATAAAAATGCAACCTCTTACTTTTTCAACCTACTATTATATTAAATTAATTATATTATATTATATAATATATTTAGTGCTGTCAAATCGATTAATTGCAGTTAATCGCATCCAAAATAAAAGTTTGTGGTTACATATGTGTGTGTGTGTACTGTGTATAATTATGTATAAATACATACTCATTCATGTAAATATTTGCATGTATATACTGTATATATATATTTATATAATTTATATTATATATAAATCTAAATAGTTTATAAATAAATATAACAAATATTTCTTAAATATACACACGCATGTGTGTGTATTTATATATACATAATTGTACACAGTACACACATGTAAACTGTAACTTATTTCGGATGCGATTAATCGCGATTAATCGATTTGACAGCACTGATATATGATATGATGTATGATTGATATGATATACAATCCATTTTTCTCTCAGAAATACATAACATTACAAAAGTAAAATAGGTTGCGCACACTATTGTCATTGACTGTTATCCTTATTATCTTTATCCAAAATAATCCGTTTGTTGACAAGCTGTCTGGGAAAAACAAAGCCCCATTGCAAGATGAGAATCCTGAAAGACAATTTCAAATTTGTTCTCTGCCAAGGACATGAGGTATTTTTTCGTAGACCTACATAGTTAGTGAATGTCATTTTTTGCAGCCTTCAATATAACCGCAGCTGAATAAATGCAAATTACTGTCTTTGACAAAGGCTTCTAGGCTTTGTTCTGTTGCTGCCTTCAGCGTGTAATAAACCTTGAAAAGACTTGTGAGAGTCAAAGCAGTCCATAACATGCTTGACCAGCCGGGCCGCTTTAATGCATGCTGTAGCACGCTGAGGCACTGTGATGGCTTTATGCACGTATGTTCAGTCAGTTCATTACTTGACGTGTGTGAGGCAGGTGGAGCAGAGTGGATGGGGAAAGTTCATTACTGCACTGTTAGCTTGAGGTGTAAAGCAGCTGTTGGGGCCACTAGGTCCCTGCTTCTCTCAGCATCCCTGGTGAAATATCACAGAGACGGCTAACAGTTATCAATGTTTCAGGATACGCCTGGTGCTGTCGAGGCAGAGCTGGAACAGAGGGGGTTTATTCTAGCTTTCAATAGGGCACAGAACTCCTCTAATGTAACACTTGCAGATCGATACCTAAAGTGAACAATAATGGATAAGTCGTTGTGTTCGTTGTTGAATTTGTGGCCTACAAACAAAATTGACTCGATGCTAACTACAGCAGAGGGGTTCGGCATTGTCACTTCAAGCAATCCACATTCTGCGGTGTGGTAAAACTCAAAAATTACCATTCATAATTGCCAGCGCAGAGTTAAAGCTGTTTTTTTTTAATAATCTTTTGCTATTCTGTTTGCATGACACACTTCACCTTTAACAGAAATCCGAACATGCTACACAAAAACAGCTGCATCCCAAACAGATCCGTTTGTTGACAAGCTGTCTGGGGGAAGAAAAGCCTGTCTGCTTTAGTCTGAAGATGTATGGATGGGTTGAATGCTCTTTATCTGGAAGGAAAAAAATGCATGGCAGAGTGCAAGATGGAGGTGCTTGAATGAAAGGACAATAAAAATCAAGATGATGATGGCCGTTCCCTTGGGACCTGCTACGTTGCTGTATTTATCATCATTCTCATTCCTGTAACAGCCCATTGGGGCCTTTGAATACAAATGATCTGGTAGACCGGACCAGAAGTATGTGTGTAAAACTAGATCCGTGTCTTGAAAAAAGTCTGCATACTTAGTTTTATCTGCCTGACGTGCTGCTGGCTTTGTAAAAATATCCCTGCTTTAAATAATAACTGATTAAATAGCAGGATATGAATAGAAGAAGCTTCAAAGGGTGCCTGCAGCTTATTTAAAGGGATAGTTTATAGAGCTAATGAAAATCTGTCTCTCTTATAACTCTCATGTTGGAATATTTTCTGTGGAACAAAAGTATCAAAAATAGTAATGCCATTAGGTGGTGACAAGTTACTAACTGCATCCGAAATTGTATACTATCTGAGTAGGTGCTACTCTGAATTTTCTTCACAGCCATTGGATAGTAAAGGCCTCAGGCCTCATGGGACAGTAAAGTCTCCATCGAATGTGCTCTCCAGAATCTCTGCAGAAGTAATAGGTCATCCGGGTATTTTCCGTCTACTTTCATATTTTCGAATACTATGTACTCGGATATACTACTCTTTTGCTGTGCCCTCAGCATACTATATAGTAAAGAAGTATTCTATTTTGTACGCATCATCTGTCGTTATGAGTGAGTCGCTGATTCATTTAATTAACCAATTCGTTCAAAACACGGATTCATTCATGAACGAAACTTCTGACTGTCATATTCAGTGACTTACTGAATCATTCACTCACTTACTGAATCATTCACTCACTTACTGAATCATTCACTCACTTACTGAATCATTCACTCAACCAATTTATTCAAAACACTGATTCATTCTTGAACGAAACAAGTGACATAAGAGTCATTAATAGAGTCAGTTATATATATGATGCTTTTAAAAACAGTGATTCACTAAGGAACAAAATTTCGATTGTGTGTTGCTCAGAGATGTGCATTGTCCATTTGAATTTTAAAGTTTGGAGTTAAACGAACAAGCTAAACGAACATTACATCTAAAATGTAAGTCACCCAATTTTATCTTGTATATTGAATAATGGTAGAAGTAATATCACACTAGCAATAATATATATATATATATATATATATATATATATATATATACACGTATATAGGTCCATCATGACTCATAATCTTATAAGTATTCTTAGTAGCATTTTCACAACAATAAATAATATTATTTTGCAGTTATTAGCTCGCATCTATAAGTGTTATTTTAGTATTATTTATATACTATAGTATTTATTAATATTTTAAAATAGTTTTTTTTTTCTTTATATTTTCAATTTTCAGCATTTCATTTTTTTTTTTTTTGTAATTTTGTTGTGCTTTTGTAACATTCATTTTTTGTTTATACATATGTGACCCTGGACCCAGTCGCACGGGTATATTTGTGGCAATAGCCAACAATACATTGTATGGGTCAAAATGATCTATTATTAAAATCATTAGGTTATTAAGTAAAGATCATTTTGCTAAGGACTTCATTTGGACAACTTTAAAGGCGATTTTTGGTGGTTGAGGAGATTCCCTCCTTCTATGTGTAAAGCACTTTAAGTACCCAGAAAAGCGCTATATAATTGTAACAAATTATCTCAATATTTAGATTTTTTTGCACCCTCTGATTCCAGATTTTCAAATAGTTGTATCTCTGTTAAATATTGTCCTATCGTAACAAACCATACATCAATGGAAAGCTTATTTATTATATAGCTTTCAGATAAATCTCAATTATACAAAAATTGACCCATATGTCTGGTTTTGTGGTCCAGGGTCACATATGTATATATTCTACTTAGCTTTAATTTATATTTATTTCATTTTTAGTTGTAGTGTAACATTTCTAATTTTCGTTTAAGTTTTTTATGTTTTTCATTTAATATTTATATTTTATTATATTTCAGCTTTATTTCAATTAACGAAAATGATTTCTAATATTTTGTTTAACCATAAAACACTTTCCAGTCTGCGTACAAAAAAACGTGCATCAAAAGTATTTTACCTGCATGTGTGTGGTTACACAAAACATAACTGCATACAAATTTGAAAGGACATGAAAATAAATAATGACAGAATGTTTAGTTGTAGCTCTTTAAATACATTTCTCTGAATGAAGAATTGAAATGTAGTTTCATTACACCATCCCAGAGGAATTCAGACATTGTCAGATCACCAGTGCCACACTCAGCAATGGATGACGTGATGCCGGCTGCTTATTTTCCTCACATCAAGTTGACATTATTCATTCGTTCTCTATAATTTCCTTCATGTCGGTGCAGCATAAACAGCGATTATCTGCTGGAGATCAAAGATCTTTCCAATAGCTGCATGGAAACCTTGATTAAAATCTAAATGTTTGCTTTTGTATTCAACTACTGACACGTCGCCTAAAAACCCCTTTAGGGTGACTAGTAACTGAATGAACACGGCACGAAATGCCTCTCTTAGATCTCGGAGAGAGCTTATGGTACTACATGTTATTTACAAAAAAATAATTCAGTTTATATACTGTAAGACAAATCGTTATGATGATTGTTATGATTGAATGTTCTTCAATATGCAAATTATTCAGTTACACTTTATTTCGATGGTCCACTTTAGACATTCTACTACATGTCAACTAACTCTCATTAGAGTATTAGTAGTCTGTTAAGTGTTTGGGTTCGGGTTAGTAGAACAAGTTGACGTAGTTGCAAAGTTACTTATAGAATGCAATGTTACTTATAGAACGCACCATCAAAATAAAGAGTTGTCAGATATGAGTTCTAATGAGAGTTAGTTGACATGTAATTACTTATAGTCAGTAGAATGTCTAAAGTAGACCATTCTATATTGTATATGCAATACAGCAGATGTTTTTTCAACTGGTTTTGCTTCAAAGACCTAGATTTCACATTGTACATCAAAATTTAATTTCAATGTTTTCATGCTCTTGGCAGCCAATAATTCATCTCACGTTGTGGTCGACACAGACCATATTTATCTTTGTTATAAGCGAACCCTATAGCTTGGGTTGCATTTTCTTTTACTTTATGAGGTTTTATTCAGGGTTTTTGAGGATAAAGATATGTCACACAACCTGTCCATGACAGATGAATCTGTCAAAATACTGTGAAATTTCACTGGATGTGAGAAAAGTTTTCACCCCTCTTTTTATTATCAATCTTAAATATGTATGTATCACTTTTTTTTTGTGTTGCTGCCCAGTCGACCACCAATGCTTTAGAGCATCTAAGCATGAATGAGGATTTCTACGGCGAATGTGTTAAATATTTATCTTTGTCATCTAATTTCCAGCCTCATGTAGTGGTACAACAAGCTGATGTGTTTGAAATGCAAGGACAGGATGTCATTTGCGTGATATTATCTTTCAGTTACAGTGAAAGAAAGCGTCAGTGTAAATGGGACATACAGTACAGACCACAAGAAAAATACTTCTTATTTTATCATTAAATTATTAAAAACATTTCTGAAATAAAATAAAATAAAATATAATGCTATATAATGCTACACCCTTGCTTCATTTAGTAGATTATTAGCCCCGCCTCCACTCAATCACAGCGGCTCGGATTATCTGATGGACTCGCTCAACTGTAGTAAACACTGCACAATTGCAAGTGGAAATATTGGTTTAATTCAGCCATATACACTCACCTAAAGGATTATTAGGAACACCTGTTCAATTTCTCATTAATGCGATTATCTAATCAACCAATCACATGGCAGTTGCTTCAATGCATTTAGGGGTGTGGTCCTGGTCAAGACAATCTCCTGAACTCCAAACTGAATGTCAGAATGGGAAAGAAAGGTGATTTAAGCAATTTTGAGCGTGGCATGGTTGTTGGTGCCAGACGGGCCGGTCTGAGTATTTCCCAATCTGCTCAGTTACTGGGATTTTCACGCACAACCATTTCTAGAGTTTACAAAGAATGGTGTGAAAAGGGAAAAACATCCAGTATGCGGCAGTCCTGTGGGCGAAAATGCCTTGTTGATGCTAGAGGTCAGAGGAGAATGGGCCGACTGATTCAAGCTGATAGAAGAGCAACTTTGACTGAAATAACCACTCGTTACAACCGAGGTATGCAGCAAAGCATTTGTGAAGCCACAACACGCACAACCTTGAGGCGGATGGGCTACAACAGCAGAAGACCCCACCGGGTACCACTCATCTCCACTACAAATAGGAAAAAGAGGCTACAATTTGCACGAGCTCACCAAAATTGGACAGTTGAAGACTGGAAAAATGTTGCCTGGTCTGATGAGTCGTTTAAATGCCACGGCCTACCTGAGCATTGTTTCTGACCATGTCCATCCCTTTATGACCACCATGTACCCATCCTCTGATGGCTACTTCCAGCAGGATAATGCACCATGTCACAAAGCTCGAATCATTTCAAATTGGTTTCTTGAACATGACAATGAGTTCACTGTACTAAAATGGCCCCCACAGTCACCAGATCTCAACCCAATAGAGCATCTTTGGGATGTGGTGGAACGGGAGCTTCGTGCCCTGGATGTGCATCCCACAAATCTCCATCAACTGCAAGATGCTATCCTATCAATATGGGCCAACATTTCTAAAGAATGCTTTCAGCACTTTGTTGAATCAATGCCACGTAGAATTAAGGCAGTTCTGAAGGCGAAAGGGGGTCAAACACAGTATTAATATGGTGTTCCTAATAATCCTTTAGGTGAGTGTATGTTTGAACCAGAAACTGATTTAGAAGAAGAAGAGGAAGAGTGAATTATATAGGCTCATCTTAGTCGATGTATCAGAATGGTAATGCCTTTTATGTATCACTCTCTACAACGTCGGACACATAACCGTAACTGATGTGATTAGCCTTTGGCTTGACTACGTTATTAAACAGCTAATAATGTGTTGCTAATGTTACACAAACCATGTTCCTGTTCGCCATCTCAGAGTCAGACAGAGAGACAGAGAGACAGAGTCATTAGAAAATCATGGAGAAAAGCCCCGCCCCTCACCTTGATGAGACTGGTTACATGAGTGTGACGGTAGGAAACAAGGCCGGTTTCAGACCACATTTTTGTGATTGTCTTTGGTACACTGCAGTTTTAACCATTTGAGTGATATGGTCCCACATATGGGATTTTTGAATGTACAGTGACGTCACATACTGCTGGATTCAAATATGCTTTTTTCACGCTTTGGCTGGCGCTGAGCCAGAGACGGACACGCTCCACCACATAATTATTTTAGGTTTCAGACATTTAAATATACATAAGTACTAGCAAAACCATGCATTTAGAGTTCGTAAAATACACACTGATGTCTATGGAAGCGACAATAACAATCCTTTAGTTATAATTTGACGACGTATTTTATTCATATCAGATACACATTGTATCTATAAAATTTACTCTATTCACCTCCCAGTTTATCGGCCACTTACTTTCATGTATTTCAGGAGAAGTGGATGAATTAACGTGTTTTAAAATCAGATTCGATTCTCTGAATTATAAACTAACATGGCGCCGCCCATCGCGCTTTATGGATCAACTAACATGATCATAATAGGTTTAAATAACAAAACACATTCTTTTATTGGAATATCAGATACTTAATGATATAATTAACAAGTTTGTGAATATTTGGAATAAAAAAGGAAAAAATAAATAAAAGCAATACATCTGTCATACAGTGCTATTGTGGCTGCGGTGTGTCATGTGACAAGCATGATGCGTCACCATGGAAAAAAAAAAAGCGAAGAAGAAGCAGAAACAAGTGATAGAAGCACGGCTTATGCATATGTGAAATAACATTATCCTCAACATTAAACAGCATGTAAATCAAAACTATCTAATGTTACTGAATGAAGTGTCGACCCAGGATGAGCTATAAGACTGTGGAGCTTTGGGGGTGTTGATGGACTCGATCTAATCCATCTGTGTTTGACCATCGTTTAGAATCTGATCTGGCTGTACAGTAGTTTTGACAAAAATATGATTTTAGCATCATTCAAGTGTCAATAAAAAAAGAATACATGAAGCTAAAATAAAATGTTCTGTACTTCTTTTGATATATTGTATGTTCAGTTATATAACAAAATATTCAGGGGGCTATGAAAGTTTTGTGAAAACGATCAAAAATGCTGGCATTGGCTGGCAACTTTTTTAAAACAAAAAACACTGGTGGGGAAATAGTTAAAAACTTGATTTCACCACAGGGGGTCTTTAATTAATTGTAACCATTTTTTAGCATTTAGCACTGAAATACTGTGGCTAAAGTGACTGTTTAGTGAATTAAAATGCATAAGGTGATGACTTTGACTTGTAGCGTGTGCTTGGCCTCTAAGAACACTCTAAATGCATAGTCAGATTTGTTTGTGGCAAGACATCAGGATGCGAAGGCTATTTTGAGCATGATGGATTGAGGGAACATGTGTGTTGTGGCTGTAATGGGACACTGGGATGATATAATCCAAAATACGGATTAATTACCATCTCTCATTCTCAATGAAAGAGCTTTGTAGTTCTTACTACATCACACTAATCCTGAAGCAGGACTCAATCTCCATCAGCTCACACACCATAATCAACCATAGAAAGAGAGGATATCCCGCTACCTTTGGACCCAACTGGGAATCAAGTGGTTTGCGTGGTGATTCTGACCGAGGAGATTATAATCTGAACTGTGAAACACATGGACCCGTGCCTGGCAGATGGAAGTGAAGCGGAAAGCAGAATTGAAGATGAATATTAAGGTCATGAGAAAACTGAATGGGAAGCTTTGATTGTGGGCAAACCAGCAGCTCTTCTCTAACTACCACATGCTGGCCTTGGTTGGTTTTGCCAGCAATGTGTTAAAACACCAGCAGGATAAAACAGGCCACCACAAACATTTACCCTTTGTTTTATAAAATATGAATGAATTCAGATGCTTTTTTCCAGGAATAAAGTCTAGCTTTAAAAACTGCACATTTATCAAGCTCTTTATATAGCACCGGTGTACATTGAATAGCAAATAATATGAGTTTATATACATTTGTGTACCTTTTTATTTCTCTTCCTTAACACACTAGACAAGATTTTACTACATTTCCTGGTGTGTATTTGCCATGTTTACTGCCCTACATCAAATCATGCCTGAGGAATCTTAATAATGAATCTGAATATTTGAAGTGTAGTGTGAAGTGTAATGTCATCAATGTTTTCCATGTACCATACTACTCTACTACTTTAATGTACCACACTACTCAATACAGTTCTTGCATTTTCCATAGAATACAGCTTATTTATTTTGTGTTCTATTTTCATTATGTATATTTTTGTGTTTTTTAATGTTGTGCAAGATTTTATAGTGTTTGTTATGCTCAATCTAATGCTATATGATGTATAATGCTTATAAAAGTACACTGGTATTCCATTGTAAACATAACCTTTGGTTGTCCAACATGTTATCTTAAGGTTCAACCAATGGCGTCAGTCTGGGGTGGGCTACTCGTTTGACTGGCCAATGGGAGAGGGGACGGGGTATAAGGGGCAGCTGATACCAATTTTCATTTACTCTTTTAGGATATCCATTTTATATGAAAGTACATATTTATAGGCTTAGTCGACCAAAAATGTTATTAGTCGTGAAGTCCGTAAGGGACAGATCGCTAACGGCGGGTCCTTGTGGTAGTTACAGTAGGCTATGTCGGCCAAGAAATCCAATCATCTATCGCCCTTAAATATATGGCTTAACATTTGAAACATTTAAGTAGTAGCCACTTTACATGGCCGCTCGCTCTCACATTAACCTAGATAAATGTGCGCTAGCCAATTTTGTAGATGCTTATCCAAGTGTTTGTGCGGAGTGTGGAGGATGAAGTATTACTTAATCACTTGCATTTTAATTTCAAATACATTTTTGGTTATACATCAAGAGTAGCCTAATACATCATTCGAAACAGACACATTTTATTTGTGTGCATTCACAATAACTAAATGTTGTGCTTTTGGAAAATAAAACAAACAGGATGCGCTTTCTGCCGTCTCGGTCTCAGTGAACTTGAGCGCATCAAAGAATAAACGAAACTCAGCGTGAACTTTCCTCACAGACATTAAAAAAAATACATCTATCAAAAGCTTGAAATGTCTATTTTTTAAATGGACAGATTCAAATGGAATATTCTAAGATTATGTTATGAAACGTGCATATAGGTGTGCTCACTATTCTGTGTAGATGATGAGCAGGCATTTTTGTTGAAATCCGATGGCTCAGAAAGGCCTCCATTGGCAGCAATGACATTTCCTCTCTCAAGACCCATTAAAGGTACTAAAGACGTCGTTAAAAAGTCCATCTCACTACAGTGGTTCTACAATAATTTTATGAAGCGACGAGAATAGTTTTTGTGCGCAAAAAAACTAAATAACGACTTATATAGTGATGGCCGACTTCGCAGTGTTTTGAAATCAGCCATCATCGGCCATTCATAAAATTATTGTAGAACCACTGTAGTGAGATGGACTTTTAACGAATAGTTTAGTACCTTTTATGGGTCTTGAGAGAGGAAATGTCATTGCTGCCAGTGGAGGCCTTTCTGAGCCAGAAATTAATTTGTGTTCCGAAGATGAACAAAGGTCTTACGGGTGTCGAATGACATGAGGGTAAGTAATTAGTGACAGAATTTTCATTTTTGGGTGAACTAACCCTTTAAAGGTTCATTATTATGATTTGGCTTAGTAATATACATGTGCGATTAGTCGAATAAATGCTTAAATGAACGACTAATAGTCGACTAGAAAAATCTTTAGTCAAGGGCAGTCCTAGAATCTAGTGTCCTTCCCCGAAATAGATGCTGAAGCTGCGTCTAAAGTGGTCACTCACACATTTACTATTTTATACATGGTGAATGGCACATAGTGCACTATATAGGGGATAGGAAACGATTCAGACAGTGTAAATATGCTTTCCATTGGGGCAAATCAAGTCTGGTTTCACGTTAGTGTCATGTGAACTGCTGCAGTGCGCACACAGTCTGCACCGGTCCAGAGACACGATAGCACAGAGCGGATCATATGCGCAAGTCGGCGCAGACCAGAAAACGTATAAGACCCATTTGAATTAGAGATTCGGAGGAAACTGCGGCTTTACCAAGCTCAACAGCTCTGGCCGAGATGTGATATAAACTAAATGATATTGGCTGATTTAAAAAAGGGGAGGAGCTGTTCGATATGTCCCACCCTGCCTTCCTGTTTCAGTGGAAATTACGTCAACACATAATAATGCTTCAGTGGGCACTTCATTATTTTCTCATCCAACACATTCTTTATGATTACGTGCACTTTATTTATAAAGACTCCTCATCATCTCATGAAGAGTCACTCTCGTTGCCTGAGAAACTATATCAGTGATGATGGCATTCCTCGGCTGACACAGATTAACCAATTATCACCGCGTCACCTTATAAACCTCACCATAATTAGAGCGCTACCCTTTTGTCATCCCAAATGATTGTGTTTGTCTGATTGTGTTTGTCAGCCATGATGATAATGTGGAGAGCTTGTGGTTTTTGAAGCCATACTCTGTGTGTGTGTGTGTGTGTGTCGATGGTTTGTAAGGCAACCAACTGTGTGAATAATGCAGCACTATAGAGTTGTATACAAGCCTCTCATGTTACTGTAAGCTGACAGTATCAGGGACAAAATAAACATCATTCCCCCTCTTTGTTTAAACGAGGAAAACATCTACTGTCCCTGATGTGTTAAGGACAGTCCCTCTGGTGTACTGATCAAGGGCAATTACCAGCTCAGACCATCTGAATTTGCAACTTAAGTGCAACAGAAACACATTGATGTGGAAATCCGTAACATAAGATACATGCAAGCAGTTAATGACAATTTTGTTTTTGATGGTCTCCTACAATAGATTTACATGCATCATAGATCAAATAATAATATTCACTGCACAATCACATTTCTCCAAGAGTCTGAAAACTCTTTGAAAAGTTTGTTCAAAGATTCAGTCACTCTAAACCCCTCCTTTCCAAGAGCCTACTGTGCTCTGATTGGTCAGACATACCAGTCTGTTGTGACCGCTTAAAGTAGGGATACACCAAACCAAACTAGCGCTGATGAAAACCGACTGTGCTGTTGCCTTGCGTCGGGTAAAAAAAAGCATCTGAACACACCAAAAGGACTACAGGCGACTGTCAACCAGAACGTGTGTTCTGTGCCTGCGTGTAAAGGAGATAACGGTCTATTTAAGCAGATATGTTTGTCTATATTTGTCATTCAAAAAGGGAAAGCGAAACTAAGACTGCAGGTATACAAACCATAAACAAAGCAGCGCTTGCTTACCGTTTTGAATATCAATCACACTGATCACTCAGCTCATGTTATTATGAAAATATTCACGCAGTGTTGCTCAGGTAAGATGACGTCAAATCATAACAGCATTCTGTCTGTTCAGTTTTGACTTGCTTATTCTCATGCAATGACTCGTACGCTAAGCTGAACAGCCAATCAGAGTTGTCTCTCTCACCGACGGCCCAGCTGTGATTCTACATGTTGAATCGGCCAAAAAAAACTGCCATGGCTTGGTGTGTCCCTGGCTTTACAGCGCGTATCAGAAACGAAATGGTCATTACCGTATCTGAATTTTAGCTCCAGAGCTTCCTCAGCACTTGATAGTGATACGAACAGTATCGATAGCGTCTCATTGATATCCTGTTTCACTTACACAGTAAATCTGTCACACTATGGAAGCAAAATGGGTTGCAAATGCACAGCTTTAAAACTCTAAAATATATCCACTGCTTGAGTCCTTGTTGCTTTGATTTTACGGGTCTTGAGGTCCACAAATGATGATTTATTAATGTGTCAAATGCTTTGACTTGTTTTACAAGCGTTGCCTTTGAAAACCTTGAGGGTTATAGAGGGTCAGAGAATTTTTATGGCTGCTGCCATTTTATCTATGCATTTACATCTGTATAATATACACAAACTAATTCACGCAAAGAGGAATCTTGGATGGGATTTCGCAGGGATTGTGTCCGCATGCAACGCTACACCCATCTGCCTGTATATTTCCTGATTGCAGACACCGTTAGCATCAGATAAACCTGAAAAGATTACCCAGAGTGAGTATAGTTCACTAAAGGTCCTGCGCTTAAATAAACAGTGTCTCTTGCAGCGGGGGCGGTTTGCACCATCAGTGTTGACACAATGCAAAATGGGAGGGAAGGGGAGCTAGATAAGTAAAATAACCCTTCCTCGTTCCCTTCAACACGTCTTCGAGCAGCAAATCTTGCACAGCATGCAATTAAAAAAAGCAAGCAAGTAGGTATACTGCACACACACATGGCCTTCAGCGGTGTAATGCCGCCATACCTTAACATGGCCAGAGAGGCCTTTTGGGCCAAGGGGCCAGGAAATTACAGCGCCGTGAGATACCGCTGTGAGACTTGGCCGATGATTCCACCTCGCTTTAACAGAGCTATCACTTAAACCAAACGAGCCCCGTCAGATCACAGAGGTCAAGTGCTCTTTGTGCTCCAATTAGATCACAAATGGGACTTTGTACAATTACAGCCATGAAGCATCGTATCAAGGACTGCGCTATTCATCTATTCAGATCGGAGTTTGTGTGTGTGTGTGTGTGTGGAGGGGTAAGTCCGGGTTGCTAATACAATGTTATATCAGCTATGTATAATAATTCAGTCAATTTCAATAGCACATTGAGTTTGACAGAAGTCATGTTTAACATGATAGTTTCATCCTTAAAATCTGCTAGTACAATATATTGTTAGTCCCATGATTCTTCATGCCAGTGAATAAATACATAAATCGTTTTAACTGTTCGTGTGCCCTTGGTCTGGTGGTAGAACTTTTGTTAAGTGTGTCACTGGTTAGGAGGTTCTAATTCGCCCTTGTATAGTTTTTTTTTTTTATGTTACTCAGTGATTATATATCAAGAGCATTGACATGTTTGCATTATGTTTTGTGATTTCACCGGAACGAACAGAGAGTCTCCGCAACGGCGTCAAGCGATAAGTTGAAGTGCTCGTCTGTGTGAAGACTGTGCATGAGCATGATAACAGCAGTAACATGTACTTAGCATGATTTAAAAACAACACATTCCAGCACCAGATCAGCTCCTAAACAGAGGTTTCATAGATTTTGGGGATTTGGTTAATTCAGACTGATTCATTCACATATTTACTGAGTTTGTAGTGTATACATTTTAGGATGTTAAATACAGTTGTCCTTATTAATTTTATACACAGTAGATTCATATTTAAATTTTATTTGATTTGATTTTAATTTAATTTTAATTGGCCCTGTCCAAAATGGCACACTTCATGAGCACTTGTGGACTTAATAGCATGTCCATTGAGTCAAAAAGACCATAGGGTGTCCCATTTGTCAGAAGGTTGTTCGTGAGCGCCCCCTTTGCAGCTGATATGCGCCCTCAATGCGCACTTTTGCCAAGCCCGGGAGCTCCACCGCAGACTTCTACCCAAAAAATTAGTGCCATTATGTCACGAAAGTCTGGACTCGGAGGAAGATCACGAGGGCTTAACGCCTGTTCTCACGTTGGGCCCTATCATACACCCGGCGCAATGCGATGCCAAGCGCGACGCAAGTGTTTTTTTGCTAGTTTCAGTCCAACGCAGTTATCATTGTCACATCCAGCGCCACGTTGTTTAAATAGCAAATACACTCACGCCCATCTGTTACACACACAGGGCAGCAGCACACAAACATGCCAAATATTAAAAATAAAACTTTGATTACAATGCAAAAGATTATTATTGTATACATAAAGATAAAAATGCCTACATGTCATAATGGATAGTCATTGCATGCATCAGACCTATTTGCAGTAATGAAAAATGAAATTGGCTAATTATTTGACCAATCGTGGTAATACACACATATATTTAAACTGAGTATTTCACAATCTGCTCAGTTACTGGGATTTTCACGCACAACCATTTCTAGAGTTTACAAAGAATGGTGTGAAAAGGGAAAAACATCCAGTATGCGGCAGTCCTGTGGGCGAAAATGCCTTGTTGATGCTAGAGGTCAGAGGAGAATGGGCCGACTGATTCAAGCTGATAGAAGAGCAACTTTGAGTGAAATAACCACTCGTTACAACCGAGGTATGCAGCAAAGCATTTGTGATGCCACAACACGCACAACCTTGAGGCGGATGGGCTACAACAGCAGAAGACCCCACCGGGTAAAATTGGACAGTTGAAGACTGGAAAAATGTTGCCTCGTCTGATGAGTCTCGATTTCTGTTGAGACATTCAGATGGTAGAGTCAGAATTTGGCGTAAACAGAATGAGAACATGGATCCATCATGCCTTGTTACCACTGTGCAGGCTGGTGGTGGTGGTGTAATGGTGTGGGGGATGTTTTCTTGGCACACTTTAGGCCCCTTAGTGCCAATTGGGCATCGTTTAAATGCCACGGCCTACCTGAGCATTGTTTCTGACCATGTCCATCCCTTTATGACCACTATGTACCCATCCTCTGATGGCTACTTCCAGCAGGATAATGCACCATGTCACAAAGCTCGAATCATTTCAAATTGGTTTCTTGAACATGAAAATGAGTTCACTGTACTAAAATGGCCCCCACAGTCACCAGATCTCAACCCAATAGAGCATCTTTGGGATGTGGTGGAACGGGAGCTTCGTGCCCTGGATGTGCATCCCACAAATCTCCATCAACTGCAAGATGCTATCCTATCAATATGGGCCAACATTTCTAAAGAATGCTTTCAGCACCTTGTTGAATCAATGCCACGTAGAATTAAGGCAGTTCTGAAGGCGAAAGGGGGTCAAACACAGTATTAGTATGGTGTTCCTAATAATCCTTTAGGTGAGTGTACAAACATATATGGCTTTTAATCACATTTTATGTAGTAGGGAGATAAGACAGCTCAATGAATGATACTCTAATTGCTGCTTACTCTTCCGTCCTCCAGCCAGTGACCCGGAAATCAGTCAAAGTCATGAAGGACATGTGAGTTCTTTAAAGTCCCCATGAACCGGAAGATGCAACAGACTCTTCTCCAGTGTTGCAACGTACAGTATTTCCAAGTGAAACGGGTTTTACTTCAGCGCTCCTCCTCTCCATATCTTGCTCATAGCAGACTGACGGTTGGAGGGGAGTGGTTAAAGATATTCAAACCCAAGCCGTCAAACTGACGTCATCTGAGAAGGAACACCATTCCAGACCAGGAAGTAACTTTTCAGATTTTGATTAAAGATTACCATGACAAACAATTTTTTTCTGTGTATTAACTTGCATGGATTAATTGTTCATCACAATTATACTAGTAATATGCACTAACAAAATAAATAGGGTGAATTTTGATTTCATGATGACTTTAAATGCACTTTGAGGAGGTGAGATTCAAGGAAAGAGAAAGCCTCCAGAAAGAGAAAACACAGAAGTCAACATGCATAAATTCTCCTCCACCTTCTGTCACAACAGTTTTAAGTCACGTTTTAGCTTTGTTTTTTAAAGAATAACATACGTTTCACATAATTCAACAGCGCATCTTGATTTAATAAGATTTATTAAGGATGTCTAGATTAATCAAGCTCCAACACCATAACAGCAGATCCCATAAGAACAGTGAGGTTCAGAGACGTTGCTTTGAAGAGACACTTGAGTGAGCAGGATATTCAATTTTACAAATATATCTTGCTTTGGTTATCGCATCTCATCCTTGCATCTTAAAATGCAAGAAAAGAAAAGGAAATTAAAGAAAAATTTTAAGTACAACTTAAAAATGACCGCAAGACTAACACAAATTAGTTTGAACATCCCCAACACTGGTGCAATGAAACAGTAGTTAAAATCTCTAAGTTAAGAGTTAATACTCTATAGTCATCTACTCTTGGTATTTCTCCAGCAATCAAAAGCCTCTCTGACATTTCAGAAAGTCAGCCTAAAGAGGCAGATGATGATTCTCGGTAAGTGAAACGTCTGCTGAAAGAGCTTCCTGATCATTAGCTTGGACTTGTGTATTTATGGGATAGGTAGATAGAAATGTCAGGTTAGGTTATGCCTCTGCTACATCATATTCAGCTGTCAGAGAGAGAATGTGAAAGCTAAGAAGAGCGAGAAAACCGACTCAAAGGATAAAAAGAAGCAACTTATTTCAAAGCTATTGGCAAAATGGGAGCAGGAAAAAGAAATGACGTGAAAATATGCTTTTTCTTGAAAGAAAGGATTTGTGCTTTTGTGGTTGGTTTCATTTCATTGTTCACATTTTTATTTTTCTCCACTGCACCTCTTTTCCCAGCAGAGAAAACACTTCTGCTATTTGAATTAATTTGTTTTTTCCATAGCCAATGAGTTGATTTGTGAATGTTCATCTTACTGCGTATAAGATAATCACTCACACATTTCAAAAGAAACAACACATTAAAAAATAAAATGAGTGTTTGTTTAGATGGTGCAGGTAGGGGTGTTCGATTCCAGGTTTTTTGGAGTCGACTCCGATTCCCGACTCCCACTGTAGGAGTCGATGAAATAGACTCCTCGACTCCATTTACTTTACATCAAAACAGGGTCAGACATAAGACAAGATGGCAGTCATTACACACTTAATTTATTTATTTTCCCTGACAAAAAGTCTTATTAAAACAACACACTTTTAGTGTGACTGTGTTTAGGGAAAATTCACGAAACACAGCCATGGTCGAATGTCAGAATTATGTAAACGAAAAAGAAGGTATTCTTTAATGAATTATTCCTAGGTTAATGGTCAGGTGATGGCACTAAAGGCACATGATCATTGTCTTAAAAGCTTAAAAGGTGCTTGGACAGGAGAGTTAAAGATACTAAAAATGTATACAATACATACAATAATAAACACATTGATATTTATTCTTATGTGAGTTTTTTTATGATTTATGGTTAGTTTAATGATTATGAACACAAGGTTAACCATGGAAAACCAAATCTATATTTAGTGCATTAATACACCATCAATTAAACTGAAGCTGGCACAAGGTATGTAGGCCTATAATTACAAACTTAAGTCTCTATGACTGTTATTTATTTCTAAAGTGAGCTACAGTATATAGGATAAATGTATGTGACAAAGTTTGTGACAAAGTATGTGACTCTCTGATACGGTGTAATACGTCATTGTCCGAATTTCTCACTTCATTTCGTTCACTTCTTGCTTATATAGTGCACTCAACTACCATGCACTATATAGGGATTAGAGAATCAGTAAACAAGTGAGCGATTCCGGACACAGCAACAGAGTCGACACCGAAAGTCGATTCCTGTGCTGGACTCTAAGGCTATTCAGAGTCGAGGAATCAAGTCTTTTGGAGTCGACTCCCCATCACTAGGTGCAGGCTCACATCAGGTGAAGCAGCCTTGTTTGACATGAACCGTTGTGTGATGTAAGCGGCACTGATAACAGATGTCAGTGCTAATGTGCTTTCAACATCTATAATTCTCAAGGGAGTTTAAAAGCTGTAAAAACAGATGCAATGAGCTAGGATGTCTATATATCTGTCTGTCTATCTATCTATGGAAATTGATATGCTTTTAGCACATACCCAACTAATAGGGAACATTCTCAGAACTTTGGCTAAAGTTCTGGGGGGATTTTTTTTAACGTTATTTATACATCGTTCATGGAGCGTTTTTCCCCCTGAAATTTTTACTAGGCCTTACATATATTGTTGCTAGGCCTACTTGTTTCAGAATGTTCAAAGAACATTTAAAAGTAACATTCCCATAATGTCTGAAGAATGATAAAATGGAATGCTCCCTTAATGTTCAGATTAACCAAGAAAGTGGCCGGAAGTCATTCATTTTCAATGGGAGCCGGCGGCAAGCTCCAGCGAGAGCGGCGCGTCTTAGAGGATTTGGGTGTCGAGGAGAGTTGAAATCAGGTCAACTTTATGGTAATTAACTATGACGCGTTGCGACGGCAACCAATCAGAATGTAGAAGTGCTCCGCTTGATGATTCCAGAGTATGCAGGCCTGTAAACTTTGGTTTTGAGCACATTAGTTCCCAAGCATAATGGAGGAGATGTTGATTATTGCTGTGGCGGGTTTGATAAGAAGACGCACAACACTATTTATAGGCAACATATTCGCTCTAGAACGCTTGTTTTTCAGCGGGAATGCAAATCATTTGGTCAAAACAAAACTTTTTGCAACAATTGCATTAATGTTGCACTTCAACCACAAGTGCAATGCGCAATATGGCGGAATAGTCCCACCTTCTAAATGAAAGAACCAATCGCTTATTGATAAAGTCATCGCATCGCTGCCATTAGAAGCTCCGGTAACACTTTCTTTTAGGGTTCAATTCTCGCTATTAACTAGTTGCTTATTAGCATGCATATTACTAGGATATTGGCTGTTTATTACTTATAAAGCAATGCCTTATTCTGCATAACCTTATTCTACATCCCTTAATCCTACCCAATACCTAAACTTAAACGCTACATAAACTACCTTACTAACTATTAATAAGCAGTAAATTAGGAGTTTATTGAGGCAAAAGTGAAAATGTGAAAATGTGTTTCCCATACTAAAATGTTACCAAAGCTCCAGTTACAATAGAAACAGTCATTGTTCTAAGACACGCACTTAGGATTGGCTGGCTGGTCTAGCCAAAATAAGCTTTTTAAATGCTATTTGAAGATAAGAAACAACATTTATGGGAGAGTTTGTGTCAGAGAGTTGAGTTTGTTGCTGATTTAAAATGTTATTTAATTGTTTGGCTAGTTTTTGAGATTTCAATATTCCCCCCATTAGTAGATAGGATTTTATCTTGGATGCCTGAAAAGCTGCAAATATGGCAACCGAGTGAACAGACTTTCCTTGAAAGACTTTGGAATAGTGTCTCGCTCTAGCTTTTGTCATTGGGTCATAGCCAGTACTGTCTTAAATAGCTTGTGTGTAGTACTTTGTCTTTAATAACATGAGATTTTGACCAAATGACAAAAAAAAACAAAAAAAAACAGAGTGCCCACATAGCTCCAGACAGTAAACTTTATAACCTTTAAAGGTTCAGTGTGTAATATTTATGAGGATCTATTGACAGAAATGCAATACAATATACATAACTATTTTTTCAGTGGAGTATAAAGACCTTACATAATGAACCGTTATGTTTTTATTACCTTAGAAATAATGAGCCATTTCTATCTCCATACACCGTGGGTCTAGACACACCCTAGCAGCAGCAAATGTAATTTGCAGCCAGGGTCATCTAGCAACTCTCTGTTGGCTTGCGAGCTTGAAAAACCAAACTCTAGTCAGGCCAATCACATCGTGTATAGAGTTGGTCGGCGGGCTTAACATAATGATGGCAGAGTCGCAACAGTTCCGCGTGAATGTACAAGCACGCCCGCAATTCTCATATTATTTTCGCAAAAACGGCAAAAGTCATTGGGCTCCATTACCATAACATTTGTTGGCTTACAGGAATCTCTCCATCAAACTTTTTCACAACACACCATAAGTGGAACACTCCCCCATGGACTCATTTCCGTCATTCTGACTACGTCACCTTCTTTGTTACTCTGGTTGGTTGTAGCGCTATCCTATTGCGTGCAGAGGGAATATGAAAGACAACCATTTATCCCGCCCCTCAGATTGAGCCCTGCCAATGGTGTGTTCCCAGACCCAACATCTTGATGTGGGTCTGGCTTGTCAGGCTACCACGGGTCCCCTTACTGCCCTTTCAGAGCACACAGAGAAGCTACGGTGGCTGAATCAGGATAAAAATGTTGTCGTCTGAAAGAGTAGAGTGACTAGTGCTCTGTAGAGAAGTTTGTCCGTTTAGGGCTACTGTAGAAACATGATGACGCAAAATGGTGATTTCACTGGGTGAGAGTAGGGTGATGCAATTCACAACCTCATGCACTTACTGCCTCGTTCTTATGATGGACAAAACACATATATCAAAAATTCTCAGAAATTCGCTGGTCAAATACCTTGTATCTCAATTTGAGCTTGATTTTTATTAGCTGGCCTGGGTATGAGCTATTTTATATAGTTCAAGGTGCAGCTCTCAAGTCAGTGTTTGGTCAAAGCAGGTGTCGTGCCGCTCTCTGTCCCTACATGCATCTCTGTCTCTCTTATCTTTGGGGACCAATGTGCCAGCAGCATGTTTGTGCCAGGACCTCAACTCAAGATAAAGTTGAAAGTAAAATCCTGCAGCCAACAACTTCTAGGTCTCGGCTAAGCATCCTGAGTCTGCAGGTCCTGCGGGGTGTTTGGTAGAAAGAAGAGTAACGAGAATTAATGGAGACAAAGTGGTTACACCATAGCTATATTTTTTTTGTTTTGCCATCTACTAACCCCAAAACCTCCAACTGATGAATGGATGCTTAAACAGATAGGTCACTGCTTTCTTCTTCAAATTCTCAAGAGAACCTTTACTTATTTCAAAACAAAAATATAAGCTGAGGATAACAAACGGAATGTGAATGCTTCAGAGGAACGAGTATTTCCACGGCACACTTAATCAATAGGCATCTTAGTGAATTAGGCCATGTAGACAGGGCCGAGCCATCAGCACAGCGGCTTTCGGGAGCCTCAGGGATCTCTGGTCTATCTGTTAATGTACAGTTCGAAGGCTGAGCCAAACTAATCCTCTTCAGGTCCATCCCTAACACTGACTCAGTGTTGTACAACATGCTATTATATCACAACAGAGGAATGCTCTATTACTCATGTGGGTGTGTGTCGTTTTGGAGATGTGAGCCTGGTGGTGCATGACCCTTTTTCTAGTCAGAATCCCTTAAAAGACACATAAAATGGCATTCTGCAAGACATTTAACTTCTTTAATGTGACATATTACTGAGTAACACGGAATATTCAGTGGACAGGATATGATTGGATAATAAAAAGATGGTTATTTACACTGGATGTGAAATATTCGGACATATTCCGACCATAAAGTTACTCCATCACCCACTTTTTGGAAGGAATCAAAAAGGGTTTGCTAACATTAGCTTTGCAGGTTTGATTATCAGCAAAGAGACATCACCTGTGGAAGGAAACATGTAATGTGTGAATATCAACAGGACCATTTTTTACCCACTTGGTTTCATTACCAACTCATGTTGGGAATTCGGCTCAGTGATGCATTTTATTTGCTTGAAAGTCAATATTTATAATCAATTTATCAACTCTCCAGGCGCTGCCATGTGCAGTCTTCAAGTGTCATTCAGTTGCATTATTTCCCAAGGTGGATTTCTGAGTTTTATCTGAGCATTACTGTATCTGCAGAAAAAAAGAAAATCATAATTTGATGAAAGATTTACCTTGTTACAAATTATTATATTTGTCTATTACCTTCTATTTTTCAAATTCCTGAAAAAAATAAATGTACAACGAAATAAAATAAACAATAAAAAATGTTTTTAACATTGATAATAATAAGAAATGTTTCTAGAGCAACAAATCAGCATTTCTGAAGGATAATATGACACTGAAGACTGGAGAAATAATGACATTTTAAAATACATTCAAATATAAAACATTTTATATTGTAATAACATTTTACAATATCACTGTTTTTACTATTATTTTAAATCAAATAAAGCAAAAACATTTAAAAATCTTAGCGACCCTTCTTTCAAAAACATTAAAGAATTTTACCGGTCCTAAACTTTTGAATGGAAGTGTTCATGGAGTTAATTTTATTTCTTGTTTTTAAACACAATGGGCCCTATTTTAATGATCTGAGCGCATGGTCTGAAGCGCATGGCGCAGGCGCACTTAGGGCGTGTCTGAATCCACTTTTGCTAGTTTAACGATGGAAAAATGTGGTCGGCGCGCCAGGCGCATAGTCTAAAAGGGTTGTACCTAGTCTCTTAATGAGTCTGGGGTGTGTTTTGGGCGTAACGTACAATAAACCAATCAGTGTCTCATCTCCCATTCCCTTTAAAAGCCAGGAGCCATGGCGGATTCGCTATTTATATGGCAGAATTTGCAAGCGGAAAGACTGAACACTTCTCTAGAGAGGAATCCTTTTATTTGTAATATTTTAAAATGTTTGTGTGCTGCTGCACATCCCTGTGTGTGTGTAATAAGCAGAGTGTACGCACGTTGTGCACCCGCCTATAGGCGCATATTACTAACGCGATTATAACTAACGCTATAATAAATAATACAAAAAATACTATTTTGAGGCAACTGAAATCGACGCCATTGACCAACAAAACCTGGTCTAAAGTCAATGGCGTCGATTTCAGTTGCCTCAAAATAGCAACACGCCAACAATGCACCTGAACACACCTCGTTTTCAGACCAGCACGGCCATGGGCGAACAGATGGGCGCAAGTGCATTTGCTATTTAAACAATGTGGCACTGGATGTGAAAATGCCGGTTTAAATCCCGCTTGGAGAGGTGCGAGAGGGGTTACATTGGTGCTGTGACCCGGATGAGAATGAGGTTTAGGGGGGGTGAGTGTAAGCTGGTGAAGAGCTATGCAGGTAAACCTCGCTCCCCTGATCTCATAAGGTGCACTAGCGACTGACGCTAGAGGCTGTGCTGTGATCTTTAGCTTTCTTGTTAGCCTGCTCACCTCCCATGCCGGTGATGCTGGTTCGAATCCCGCTCGGATCGGTGCGAGGACCAGATACATAATGTCTTACAAGTACACAGCTGACCAACTCTTACTGACTAAACTATGAAAATTAATATTCATCGAGCAATAATTTGGAACAGCAACACATTTGGTACATACAAGCATTTGGAACAACATGGTGCCTCATTTAATGTTTATCTCTGTTTACTTTGAGCACATAAACTGAGATAGAAATTATAGGATCCAATTCAATTAAGTAGAACAACAATCAATGTTCAGGAGGAGCAGCTCTTGACTCGCTGCCAGCCGATGGTTTCTGCCGCGTGCTGACTAAAACTGAGTGTGCGAGGAGCCACGATCCCCTCTGCTTAAAAATGCACACACAGTTGTTTTTACAAGATGACTCCGCTGATGAAGGATTCTGGGCCGTCCGACCCAAATCACTGCACACTGATATTAAGCATTCACTGTATGAACTAATTAGAGCTCCATTAGCACCCGCCCTTCCTTTTCTCTCTTATTACATTATCACTTGTGCAGCAAGAGCTGGAGGCGAAAAAAGAGAAAGAAACCTAAGAAAGAAGAAAAAAGAGAAAGAAACCTAAGAAAGAAGAAAAACATGCATTAATCATCTACGCTGAAATCCAGGTTGGACTACGGAAACATGCAAATTTAGAATATTGTTTTTTCCATGAGTGTTAACTAACACTTTGTGGCTTTCTAGTTAGGATGAAATGTCCTTCTGTTAAGCACATATGTTTAAACCTTGCTCAACATAGAGAAATGATTGCAAAAAACGAATTACGGTTTAGAATTTAAATGTGCAAGATGTGCTGTGAGAAACTAAACTAAAATGCTAATTTCAGACCCATTACATCAGTTTTTTTGTGGGATTTAGGCCCGGTTTCACATGCAGGGCTTAGATTAAGCCAGGATTAGGCTTTAGTTCAATAGCTTTTATATTCAGTAGATTTTTAAAAATGTGCCTTAGAAAAAAAGCATTACTGGTGTGCGTCTTGAGAAAAAACAATGGCAGTGACAGATTTTAAAGATAATTCAGTGCAGGTTGCTTTCAGTTAAAACAGCCCAAACATGCATTTTTGTCTGGGATAGACATAAGCCTTGTCTGAGAAACCGGGGGTAAGTGTTAAAAATTTCCTTCAAAGAAAATGCCATCTTGGCATTGTCCTTTGCCCCGGATGTTCTTTGACAAGGAATGTACTATATATTGGTTATCGGCCATATTTGACATTTTGGATATTTAATTATGCATGATCATTTGATAATTATTTTACACTGATAATTCAAGAACACTCTTAAATGTCTTCTTGAAAAGGTTTACATGTGTCTAAGATAAAACATTTTTTTTCATAATATACACTGCACATCACCACATTTCTCTCTGAAAACGCTTCTTTCGAAGATTCAGTTGCCCTAAATCCCTCTTTTCAAACAGCCTACTCTGCTCTGATTGGTCCGATGGTTGAGTCTGTTGTGATTGGTCTATCGCTTACAGCATGCGTCACAAATGAAACGCCTATTACCATATCTGGATTTCAGCCGCAGATCTTCCTGAGTGCTTGATACACAGGCGGTGTCTGAAATCGCCCCCTATACCCTTAAATTGGGCGCTATTATAATGAGAGCACATCCATTTGTAGAGATGTCCAAAACCATAGTGGACATTATCGCTTGCACTCATTCAATCCTACAATTCACCACAATAACGAGTGTACAACCGATGTATGCTCAACGGCTACAGAATACCCATAACGCACTGTGAGAGTCATGCTCTAAATGAATTCCTGCGTCTCGCCAGGAGATGGTGCCCGCTGCTGAATCAATCATCCATCCATTTTCCAAACCATGCTAGTCCAGCGTAATATCATACAGGTACACATTCCTTTTTAATTGATTATTAAATTGTTTAATTAAGGTTTATACATGCTAGTTTTCATGGCAGAGTTCAAAATAAACAGTGACACGAACAATGGCGTCAGTTTTTCCGTATAAATTCCATTTATAGGACCTCATCCTTTGGAAGTGCATGCAAAGTGGATTTGCTTTCGCAGCTTCTTCTTGAAATGTCGACAGCACAAACCAGACTCTTCCAGGCCTCAGCTACAACGACAGTGTTTGAGGCTGGCATTATGCAAATTTGTTAGATTGTTACGTAGGTATGTAACAGGAAATGAGACTGGAATTGCTGATGGCTCATTTCAGCAGTTCAGAATCAATTCTTTCTTTTAGGAGACAATAACTATTTGTAGTGCACTTTGATCTTTAAAACTTTGCAGACCTTTTACATTCACAAACAGCTGTATAACACTGCAAGAAAGATAATATTCAAAAAAGCATAAAAGGGGCACTTTAAATGTAATCTTTTGCAAGTTTCAAAATGAATAATCACACTGTACATTATAATGCTCTGATGCCTAAATGGCACATTAAATTTAGTTATTTATTTTTCAATTTATTTAGATAGTATAGAATTTTAATACTAACCATTTATCAGTAATCGGTCTTGCATGACCAACAAAAACCTGGTCTAAAGTCAATAGCGCAGTATTTTTTGTGTTGTTTAAAGGGCGCGTTAGTAATATGCGCCTATAGACTCTGCTTATCACACACAGCAGCACGCAAACATTTATATTAAAAATAAAAGGATTCCTCTCGTTCAGTCACAAATTCTGCCATGTAAATAGCGAATCCGTCATGGTGCAAGCGCAACTGGCTTTTAAAGGGAATGGGAGATGAGACTCTGATTGGTTTATTGCACGTTACGCCCAAAACACACCAATGGCTCATTGAGAGACTAGGTACAACCCTTTTGGACCATGCACCTGGTGCACCGACCGTTTTTTTCTTTTTCTTTCGTCGTTAAACTAGCAAAAGTGGATTTCGGACACGTTCTAAGTACACCTACGCCATGCGCTTCAGACCATGCGCTCAGATCGTTAAAATAGGGCCCATTGTGTCATTTAAGGTGCTTTTAAGTCTGCATGCACAGTTTAAAACCTCACTGCTTTCTGTGTCATGTAATTCTGAACGATGTTCTGTTTTTGGCACAGCACGCACAACTGTAAATAGCACCGGGAGCTTGTGAGGTGTAAGCCAGGCGCTTTGTTTTGCCAGGGTTTTGATAAAGAGAGTCTCTCAGCGCTGATCAGAGGAAGCTTTGTTGGCAATTTATAACCAAACATGACATGCACTAGGGGCACCTTCAACAAACTTTACAACTAACCTTAAAAGTCGTCTTAAGGAATAAAAACACAACATATCCAAAGACCATCATACATATACAAGCCGAAAGCATCATCTCTGCCTCTGACCTATTTGTTTTGCACGCAATGGAAAACAACATTGCAGCTTCTTACATAAGAGTATAATTATAGTCACTGTTTGCGATTGATGCACATGCTAAAACAAGGAGAGTTGGAGGCATTACATGCTTTTTACTTCATGACAAACCTCATTTTTTTTGGCTTGATATTATTGTTTACTCAGACAGCAGTGTTTTAAAACGGGAACGCATCAAGCTTGTATCACATTTGAATAGAATGATTTCCAACACCAACACACACAACAACACACTGAGTTCCATGAACTGGTGGGTGCAAAAGAAAACATGATGAATGTGTACTTCAAATCACAAAGTAGTATTTTGCACCCTTTGAGAGAATTACACATAGCTGAGAAAAAAAGTCAACTGGCAACTTTATTTTGAAATGTTTTTCAAGTTATTTGTTTTATGGTGATGTAAGGAATGAGAAAAAAGCTCTTCATATCGTTCAAAGCATCAAAAGGCCTTCATAAAGTCTCTCTGCTACTATACAGAGAATATAGCTCTAAATAAATAAAGTTTTCTTTATGCCTCCCACTACTGTTCATTTGAACAAAGGCAAAACATTAAATGAATTGATCCAATCAATCACAGGACAATGGCAACGTTTTACATTAAAAAAATAAATTTGAATAAACTATTTTATGTTTGTATAAATAGAAATAAATTAACTAAATTAATTCAGTATTTTTTTATGTTACCTATGGTGTAAGCTTAATACATAATTTTTCTATTTTATATAATAATAATTAAATATACCCATATGATTTTTGAAATATAATATAATTAAAAATATAATATAATATAATTAATATAATAATTTTATATAATAATCTATGTTTTTCTCTTCCCATTTAGATAACACCACAGTCCATGATCCAATCAATCACAGGACAATATCAACTTTATACATTAAAAAAATCAATTTGAATAAACATTTTTATGTTTGCATAAATAGAAATAAATTAATAAATTAGGTTTCCACATCACTTATGGTGTAAGCCTAATAGATCATTTTTTTCTACTTTATATAATAATAATAATTAAAATTATAATAAAATATACCCATATGATTTGTGAAAAATAATATAATATAATATAATTACTATATAATATAATATAACATAATATAAATTAGCGAATTAATTTTTTTTCCTTCCTTGTGTGGAAGCTAACTGGCATTAGAGGTCTTTGAACTAATCAAAATGTCATTAAAAGATTGATTTTCGCTGTTGTATATGTCAAAACTCACATGCAAATGTCCATCTTGCATCTCAAATGTGTTCAGGCATCAGGCATCATCTCCTATTAAGAAAAGATATGCACATTTTGCAAGACAGCATACCAGTCAAAACTGTCATGTATCATTCATCACATTTTTCATATCTGAGCATGTGAATGTCTTGTAGTGTCAGTCTGTTTGAATTGAAAAGATGTGATGTCCGAGTTATAGGAAGTCGCTTTTGAATAGGTGACTACCTAGATTTCACCGGAGAGACGTTTTATATGGATCTGCATCCATTCATCATGGAAAGCAGGTAATGGAACGAGAGCTGATTGTGTATGAATGAGAGGCAGCGTGGAGTAAGTGTGCAGATGCAACGTATCCTCAAATACCCTCTAAGATCATATTCATCTCAATAATTAGTGCATCCTCCATATGGTGTGCAACTTGTTAAATTCAACATGAATTAGCATTCACAACCTGTAATGTGACACACTGCCCGGCCAAAAAAAAGTTGCTGTTTGGATTTAAATAGGCAAATGCTTAAGAGTCAATGATTGGATCATTATAAACAAGATCTTGACCAAAAATTGATGCACCTCTGGATGGGAATAACATCACAACGTTTATTTCCATCAAGAGGTGCATATATTTTTGGTCAAAATCTTGTATTGACAATGCAAGAGTCCAGCACTCTGTAAAGTCTCCTCCAGCACATCCCAAAGACTTTCAATGAATTTAAGGTCTGGACTCAGAGGTGCCAATTCATGTGTGAAAATTATTCTTCATGCTCCCTCCTAACCATTCTTTCACAATTTGAGCCTGATGGATCTTGGCGCTGTCATCCTGGAAAATGGCCATGATGTGTCTTCCTACATGGTTGTTTAAGAAATGAAAAGCAACACACCCAATCATAGACTCTTAAATGATCTTCTCATATTCTTATGTATTCACTCGGTGATTTATTTAACTTGTCTTTGTATACATGCGAGTTACCAGTTATCTGGAAATGTGCAGGTATTGCTCCACAAGGGAGGTGATGTACTTGATCTTCATAATTATAGACCTACGTATATCTATTATATGTTCTATTTCTAAAGTTTTTGAAAAAATTCTTTATAAACAACTTTCAAATTATTTATGCATTACATTTTATCACCATTTCAATCTGGCTTTAGGTCCAATCATTCTACAGCATTACTACTGATGTGTTCTCAGCTGCTGCTGATGCTAAACTCACAGGAGCAATTTTTCTAAAGCTTTTGATTTAGTTGATTGATATTTACTTATAGACAAACTCTATACTATTAGTCTTTCTGAAAATTCAGTTTTGTGGTTTAATTCATACCTGCATAATAGAAAGCAATGTGTAATATTAAATGGAATAAATCAGATTTTTTGGTTCAAGAGGTGTGCCCCAGGGCTCAATATTGGGACCACTTCTTTTTTCCATTTATTTCAATAATTTAGACTTGTTTCAGACTTGTTTGTTCTGCACATCTCACAGATGCTTGATTGGATTGAGATCTGAGGAATTTGGAGGCGAAGTCAACACCTCAAACTCGTTGTTGTTGTGCTCAAACCATTCCTGAACCATCCGGCCATCTACGTGATGTAAAAGAAAATGTGATTCAAACATGATGAATAAAATAAAAGGGCAGCTAACTGGATCATGGTAACAGCCAAGAGGGATGGGATTGTAAAGAATTAGAAACATTTTATTCTGATTTCTTAACGGTTCCATTAATGGTTCTTTTAGTACTTTTATTATGGAATAAATATTTGAAAGTAAAGTCAAAGATTATTGAAAAAATAAACTATTTTAAATATTATTAAATATATTAATAATCTCACTCGCCGATGTTTTAAAGTGCCCCTATTATGCATTTTTAAAGGTATAAGCTGGTCAGGAATCGGTTTCGGTCTGTTTGGGATTCTGTTTAGAGAAACTCAGAGTATTTTAGTATGGTATTCTGTTCACATTGGCGGATTAAGGCAAACAAGTTAACGAGACTGAACCTCGTTCACAATGATGAATAGTTCATAAGACCAGGAGCGAGTGAGTATAAAGTAAGAAAATTGGGTCTATTTTAAATTCATGCTGTCTTTAAAAAAGAACTACAATGATGATACATGTGAGGCTCGCATTTGCAATAATATTTCATCCAAAGTAATAAAAAATGTTTACGCATAAAGGATAGTTTGAGAGCTTAATCTGAAATAAAACAAGCTTCTTTGGAGGCTCAACTGCAGGAAACAAGCAAGCAACATTTGCAAATGAGTAAGAACAATTTCTTCAGTCTCTGCAGGCATCATCTACACTAGGCCAACTCTGTCATATTAAAACAGCCATTCCTAAACATTCACAGCAGTATAATATAAGAGGATTTGTTGAGCTGCATCTCCGATGTACAGATATTGCAATTGCATATTTGTAATGTTTTATCCATTTTCTTGTTGATATGTGTGCCAACCCCTGGCCGCTCCACCATGGGAGGTGATGTGATTAAAGATGTTTATCAGCTGGAGTGGACGGTTTGCCAGCCAGCCAGCCATGGCGCATCCTAAGATCCATCGTTCAGAGCGGAGTTCAAGAGCGCTGCTGATCCACCCTGCAGGCAGCGACACCGGCGAGTGAGGTCGACACAGCATGGCACACCTGTTTCACTGATCTGCTTCAAAATCAACAAATGACTGGCTGCCAAAGAGAGCGCTATTCCCCCATGACGGAAAGACTGGAGGCCAGCTCTACCGAGGTACTAATATTTCAAACTAATGAGGTTCTGCGCAACTCGTAATTATAATTTATATTCTAAAGCAGCTTCTGTTGCCCTGGGTCTTTCATAGGATTGCACTGCTAAAATGCGATTTGTAATGCCATCTGATTAAAGAGAATCCTTATTATGCACATTCTTTGAAATGCATTTTGCTGCAAGAATTACAGCTGGTATCTATCTATCTATCTATCTATCTATCTATCTATCCATCTATCCATCTATTGATCCATCCATCCATCTATCCATCTATCCATCCATCCAACCATCCATACATCCGCCGGTTGACTAGACATCATGTTCCAAAAACCTGCTAAAAGTTGTCTGACTAGCTGTTAGGACTATCCTCGAGCAACATTAGACCAGCTAGAAACCAACAATCAGCATAAGATGGATTTTAAAGAAGGGGATGGCTGACTCAACATAACAAACTAGGACAGAAGATTGAAGAAAAAAAAATCATATCCTGATATTTTAATGCCGTTGTCTGCTGTATCCAGCCATAACTGTGATCCTGATTATGTCATGCATGCACACACATCTTACTGACACACACTCGCCGTGTCTCTACAGGAGCTCATATGTCTATTTGTTGCTCTACAATCATAGTAGTGCTTGTCAGCACACACTCTCATTTTAACTACAAAAACTGTTGGAAAGCCGCCCCCTGCCAAATGACAGCTGCTTCCCCTGGAGCGTCTGCGTTTGCCCCTGCTAGCATTCCCTGCTGGGAGCCAGGTAGCAGCCAAAAGGGTGCACAGACCCTGATCACATGGTTATGTCATTCGCTACCTCAAGCTCAGTATCTGTGCCTGCTAGGTCTTTCTCTTTCTGCATCAGTGCAATGCATGAGGCGTTTCAGTTTTCTGCCAGCATGGATAGAGTGCTAACACCAAAGGGTCAAAGGGCAATGTGACATTGGGTTATTATGGAATGAGTGGGCGGCCATGCCCAGAATGAACATTGTTCACTCTGAGGTCACTTCCTTCTCACTATGTTTCTTAATGTCTGCCACAACATATATTGCTGATGTTTCATATCATTTTCATATAACAACTCCCAGGAACATATACAGTATGTTACCATAAAGCCTATGTATATATTGTAACATTTTTCATCCTCTTTTATAAAATGTACTACTGACAACATCAAAATCTTTAACTACATGTTGTCACATCAGTCAGTAACTAAACTGATTAAAGTACCAGTTATAAAATGATTGATTCAATAACAAAAATTATTCATGTTTGGGAATCAGATTACACTGATTGCACAGTAAGTTTTTGATTCACTAAAGAAACTGGCTCTATATATATATATAAAAAACTAATATAAATATATTTTAGCAATTACAGTGGCCACAAAAAAGTATTTGGACACTTAAGAAGCTACACCTAAAAATGCAACGACATTCATACACTTCAGGTGCGCCTTAATTGTCAGATTACTTTTAGGGCCATTAGAGGTCTTCAAGAATGGTACTCTCTGCAAGATATTTTCGGTGGGTAAAGCCATTCACTCCAACAAAATTCACATCAAACTGATAAAACAGACCAAAGATGACAGCGTCTGCATTGGTAGCCTTGGATGACTCCTCTTTTAAAAACCCAGAGAACTGTCATTAGCTTGGGATCCAAAGCCCTAGAGATCCTCCAACCCAGTCACAATGAATTTGAATTTCATGTTGATGATTTAGGTGCGAGTTTTTTATTTATTTTTTATTCCTAGACACCCCCTAACACACACTCCAGTCAGGCAGTGTTCCCCGTCTACTTATGACCTTCTCCGCAGCCATATTCTTCACAGAGCCCTTAGCGAGACGCAGCCTCTCTCCAAAGTATCTCTGCTTTGGCGCATGTTTAAAATTTCCCACAGAGACAAAAGATAGATTAAGTAAAGTTGCTTCAAATCCTCGGCAGGCGAGTTAAGGGTTCTTCCTGAATAATGACGATAAACATGCTTTTTTCTTCCTCAAATTTGAACAATGCAGCAGCTTCTTTTCTGCCGTTCCTCCCAAGTAAATATTTTTACAACAAATTCTCCCTCAATGCAAGACTGCCCAACTGCCCAAACAATGCTTAATTTTAAGTCCCTGTAGCTTTGGCGACAACGTGAATTATTAATCTTTCACAGCTTTCGAAGTCTTGTTTCAAAGCTTTGTATTTCCAGAGAGAGAGAGGGAAAATTTAATTAAACACTAAGAAAGAAGAGTCAGAGAGGCACTTAGAAGGGTGCACAAAGTCTTCAGAGACAAACATGCCAGTGTGAGAGGAGAGAAAAGGACATGCCTGACCTCTGCTAGCACGGCTGAGCTTCACCTCAGGTGAGTTTCTGCAGCATGAGTCTCGCGTTGGCATGTTGCTACCGCAGTACCGCATCTGTCTCCCTCTCTCTCTTTCCTGAGGCCTGCTCATGAAGGGAAATGTTATATTTAGCTGACCAGTATTTTGTTTGTTCACTGCATGTAACGGTGCCCTTGGAAGACTGCCAGATTGCTGCAGAGCCCAATCTCTCTCTCTCCCTCTCTCTTTCTCTTTTTACTCTCATATATATAAATTTGTGAACATAACATTTGTTTGACTAACTTGAATGTGTCAGTGTAAGACAGCTGATTTATTGTGACATTGCAGAGCACATATGCCATACCCAAAAGTACCAAGAAGTAGGCTTCATAGTATTCCCAAATTACAAATAATATTAAATAAGCATCAAGAGTTATAAAAGAAAAGAGCATACTCATCTAATCCTGTCAATCACAAAAAAACTTGGGTGTTTTAACACGTTCAATACCATTACGACTGTTAAAAGTATAGCAGTTGCACTTTATTTTACTGTATGTTTAACTTTGTATGTACTTACCTAAGAAAGTACTGGGTAATACAAGGTAACTACATGAGTTAAGGTTGTGTTTCAATGTAGGTTCAAAGTTAGTACCCAGTTATTGCAATTACTATAATAAGTAGTACATATTATGTACATGGAGAACAGGACTGTAAAATAAAGTGCTACCAGAATAGTTCACCATTTCAAAAGGAGAAGTTTTGAAGAATGATCGTGCTGCTTTTTTTCCATACAATTAAAGTGGATAAGAACCAAACACTATTAAGCTTGCCTAAATGGACAAAAAAGCACAACAAAACCTTCATGACAGTGGCCAATACAACTGTGCACTATGGTCTCCATTCTATGGAAACTTGTTTCTACCACAGAATAAAACATTTTAAAAGATAATTGACTTTTTATCTCACAATGAATTTCTGAATTTTTTTCCTCAGAATTGTGAGATCTAGTGTCGCAATTGCGAGTTATGAAATCAGAATTTTTTATAACACGCAATTGCGTCTTTATACCTCGCAATTCTGACTTTATATCTCGCAATTCTGACTTTATAACACGCAATTCTGACTTTATATCTCGCAATTCTGACTTTATATCACGCAATTCTAACTTTATATCACGCAATTCTGACTTTATATCACGCAATTCTGACTTTATAACACGCAATTCTGACTTTATATCACGCAATTCTGACTTTATATCACGCAATTCTGACTTTATATCACGCAATTCTGACTTTATATCTCGCAATTCTGACTTTATATCACGCAATTCTGACTTTATATCTCGCAATTCTGACTTTATATCACGCAATTCTGACTTTATATCTCGCAATTCTGACTTTATATCACGCAATTCTGACTTTATATCTCGCAATTCTGACTTTATATCACGCAATTCTGACTTTATATCTCGCAATTCTGACTTTATATCACGCAATTCTGACTTTATATCTCGCAATTCTGACTTTATATCACGCAATTCTGACTTTATATCTCGCAATTCTGACTTTATATCTCGCAATTCTAACTTTATATCACGCAATTCTGACTTTATATCACGCCATTCTGACTTTATATCACGCAATTCTGACTTTATAACACGCCATTCTGACTTTATATCTCGCAATTGTGACTTTATAACACGCCATTCTGACTTTATATCTCGCAATTGTGACTTTATATCTCGCAATTCTGACTTTATATCTCGCAATTCTGACTTTATATCACGCAATTCTGACTTTTTAATCACGCAATTCTGACTTTATATCACGCCATTCTGACTTTATATCTCACAATTCTGACTTTATATCTCGCAATTGTGACTTTATATCACGCAATTCTGACTTTATATCTCGCAATTCTGACTTTATATCTCGCAATTCTGACTTTATATCTCGCAATTGTGACTTTATATCACGCAATTCTGACTTTATATCTCGCAATTCTGACTTTATATCTCGCAATTCTGACTTTATATCACGCAATTCTGACTTTTTAATCACGCAATTCTGACTTTATATCTCGCAATTCTGACTTTATATCTCGCAATTCTGACTTTATATCACGCAATTCTGACTTTATAACACGCAATTCTGACTTTATATCTCGCAATTCTGACTTTATATCACGCAATTCTGACTTTATATCACGCAATTCTGACTTTATAACACGCAATTCTGACTTTATATCACGCAATTCTGACTTTATATCACGCAATTCTGACTTTATATCTCGCAATTCTGACTTTATATCACGCAATTCTGACTTTATATCACGCAATTCTGACTTTATATCTCGCAATTCTGACTTTATATCACGCAATTCTGACTTTATATCTCGCAATTCTGACTTTATATCACGCAATTCTAACTTTATAACACGCCATTCTGACTTTATATCACGCAATTCTGACTTTATATCTCGCAATTCTGACTTTATAACACGCAATTGTGACTTTATATCTCGCAATTCTGACTTTATATCTCACAATTCTGACTTTATATCTCGCAATTCTGACTTTATATCACGCAATTCTGACTTTTTAATCACGCAATTCTGACTTTATATCTCGCAATTCTGACTTTATATCTCGCAATTCTGACTTTATATCTCGCAATTCTGACTTTATATCTCGCAATTGTGACTTTATATCACGCAATTCTGACTTTATATCTCGCAATTCTGACTTTATATCTCACAATTCTGACTTTATATCTCGCAATTCTGACTTTATATCACGCAATTCTGACTTTTTAATCACGCAATTCTGACTTTATATCTCGCAATTCTGACTTTATATCTCGCAATTCTGACTTTATATCTCGCAATTCTGACTTTATATCTCGCAATTGTGACTTTATATCACGCAATTCTGACTTTATATCTCGCAATTCTGACTTTATATCTCACAATTCTGACTTTATATCTCGCAATTCTGACTTTATATCACGCAATTCTGACTTTTTAATCACGCAATTCTGACTTTATATCTCGCAATTCTGACTTTATATCTCGCAATTCTGACTTTATATCTCGCAATTGTGACTTTATATCACGCAATTCTGACTTTTATATCTCGCAATTCTGACTTTATAACACGCAATTCTGACTTTATATCACGCCATTCTGACTTTATAACACGCAAATCTGACTTTATATCACGCAATTCTGACTTTATAACACGCAATTCTGACTTTATATCTCGCAATTCTGACTTTATATCTCGCAATTCTGACTTTATATCTCGCAATTCTAACTTTATATCTCGCAATTCTGACTTTATATCTCACAATTCTGACTGTATATCTCACAATTCTGACTTTATAACACACAATTCTGACTTTATAACATGCAAAACATGCAATTCTGACTTTATATCTCGCAATTCTGACTTTATATCACGCAATTATGACTTTATATCTCACAATTCTGACTTTATATCTCGCAATTCTGACTTTATAACACACAATTCTGACTTTATAACACGCAATTCTGACTTTGTATCTCGCAATTCTGACTTTATAACACGCCATTCTGACTTTATAACACGCAATTCTGACTTTATATCTCGCAATTCTGACTTTATAACACGCAATTCTGACTTTATAACACGCAATTCTGACTTTATAACACGCAATTCTGACTTTATATCTCGCAATTCTGACTTTATATCTCACAATTCTAACTTTATAACACTCAATTCTGACTTTATATCTCGCAATTCTGACTTTATAACACGCAATTCTGACTTTATAACACGCAATTCTGACTTTATAACACGCAATTGCGAGATATAAAGTCAGAATTGCGTGATAAGCGAAAAGGTTGATGCTGCTTTCGTACATTTGTCATTGCCAGAGCAAATTAAACAGAAAAACTGGGCATTGTGTGCCTAAAATGTCAATTATTTATTTGATTAATTTTGTGTGATGTTGCTTAAAAATCATCTGAACTATACAATGCATTTTGTACATGTTTGTACATGTAGTAAATATGAACTCTTTCCCCGCTCTTTAATTGCCAAAATTTTCATGGCTCCCAGAATATTTTGTTGTATGAATATCTGAACATTTTGAGCAAAAAGCTGAGAAACACATTTTTGTCAAAGACTATGTCCAGATCGGATTCACAACGATGATCAAAACACAGATGGAGTAGATCGAGTCCATCAACACCCCCAAAGCTCCATCAACACCCCCAATAGCTCGCCCTGGGTCGACATTTCAGTCAGTAACATTAGGCAGTTTTGATTTATATGCTGTGTTTAATCACATAAAGTCACATTATTTTACATGTGATTACACATGCTATCGCTTGTTTCTGCTTCTTCTTTATCTGTGTTTTGATCAGGAGATTCTGTACTCTTTACAGATGTGTAATAGTGCCCCCTACCATATGACCATACAATTTCCATACAATGGCGGGGAAGTGTCATCTCACAAATGACAAAAATTTCTGTCAATGGCAGGGAAAGAGTTAAATGGTATTGGTACTGACCTCACTTCTGTGACGATTCATCATACTAAATCCGTTCCGCCTCCACCGCAGCGACCCACATACGTTTACCTGTATGTGACTCGAGGATTATATCAAAATGAGAATTTATGAAATCGATATTTGTCATGTTTTTTATCCGATACATATTTAGATAGTAATGAGCTCAGCTCACATCAGATACGGGCTTAATCTGATACATTACCTTGGCAAAGCTTTTGCGTGCGTGGTTGCCATGATCCTCGAAGGTTTCGGCATGTAAATACGCTTTAAGGGTCTTAAACACCATTTGTTTTTGAAAACAAATATCCCAAGCAGTCATTTAGGCTTCAAAGAACCCTGACCTATTTCTAAATGCAGACACACTCAAGAAGAAACAAGTCAATCAATCTGTGATTGCTTTCTTGATTATAGTGTAAAGTGCAACAAACTGGCCGCCCTGGTGGTTTCTGAAACACATTATCAGCGAATGAGATCACACTTCTCAGAAAGCTTTTGTGCACTCCAAATTTGTTTTCCATGTACTCACGTGTCTTTTCGCAGAATCTCTACTCTCCATGCGAGAGATTAATGCGAGCGGACAGGAGGGAACAGCTGAATCACATTTTCAAAGGCTGCGTCGCATGGCAGCGGGGTGGCCACCTCTGCTCTGGCCTCGTCTGGTCGCTAGACAGCGTTGGCTTTTATCAGCACAATCTGCTCCAATGTCCCTTGTGATGAGAAAGCACCCGTCCACCACTGGCGGACAGGCTGCCCACAACCAACCGAGGTTCATCGGTTTGTGGTCCGCACCTTAACGGCGACACCCACAATTAGAACGTTGCCACCACCTCGGCCTCGCCCAAGACAAATATGAAACCACACTGGCGGAAACACTCAAAAACAAACATTTGACTGTTAATCATTATGAAGATGATTTCTGTGGAAGCGCTCAGATTGCATTTGCTCATTTTAATTGGATGTATGGAAGGCAGCTCACATTTCCTAAACAAACTGTGGGAATTGAGCTTTGCCATTTTCCGAGTGCAATGAGTCTTATCGTACATCAACAAATGGAAAGTGCAATGAGAAGGAGCTGTAAAATCATTTACGTATTCATAGAGAATTATTCAACCTCTGCTATAAATGTTATCTTACTTTGAGAGCTAGTGTGATAGCCCCAGATGGACACAGAAAAAGTTTTAATTTGTGTAAAAAAAATGATGGGCTAAAGTGACCCTAAAAGCACCAGTACCTGCTGTTAGCAAAATGGGGCTTACAGTAAAGTTTCCTGCACTACACTTTAATTAGATTTTTATTTTTGCCTTCCTCTGCCAACCTTCCTGCTTTGCTAGTGTCACAATGCCAATTTAAACGATTAACTGGCAACAGAGCTTCTTCCACCTCGTCTTTAAAAAAAAACTATTTTATAAGTTTAAACTGGTCAGCTAGCAATGTCCTACAGTGGATATACATGTATCATGGAAGAATTCTGTAAAAATGTTTTACTGAAAATAACAAACATCTCAATTTATGTATTGTGTTAAAGTAAAAATGGAAATTTTTTGGCTTTTAGAATGAATATTTTAGCCTACTCCAAAACAATGACACAATTCGCATTTAGAAGATATAAGCATTCAAAACTTACAGTCTCACTTCCGCCAATATGGATCAATGATTTTGATGACATCACTCTGCACTTCAGCTTCTCATCAGATTTTCTGTTCAATCAAATGCTCTCTAGAATCTGAAGCGTCCCGCCCCCTACATTATAAATAGACGCTGAAGCTGCGTCTGAAATTGGTCACTTGTTCACACGTTTATATTTTCAACATGGTGAATGAAACATAGCGCACTACTGTATATAGGGGATAGGGAATGATTCAGTATGCTTTTCATTGGGGCGAATGAAGTCTGGTTTCACATTAGTGTCACGAGAACCACAACAGCTCTGGTCAAAAGACATGATAGCACAGAGCGAATGATATGATCAACAGACCAGAAAACGTATCCATTTGAATTCTGCACAGAATGCTGTATTTTAAAATGATATGGAGGAGAAATGGTTAGAGATTAGGAGGAAACTGCAGTTTTACCGAGATCAGCGGCTCTTGCCGAACTATTGGCTGTTTTAAAAAAGGGGAGAAGCCGTTCGATATGTCCCACCCTGTCTTCCTGTTTCAGTGGAAATTACGTCAACACATTGAATGATGCTGCGAGTTTCAAGGCACTTCAGTGGGTCTTTAAATAGTATAGTGGAAATCATGTTTTAAAATTTTTTTTGGAATAAAATAGCGGTTTGCAATTAAAGAACACGAAATACACAAAATAATATTTAATAATATTTTAAATAATGATGTAACATTTTTGCATAATTTTACAAATTATAGCTTAATCGGAAATGATGCACAATAAAAATATTCTATTCACAAGTAATTTTACCTTGAAGGGAAAAATAATAAAATAGCAAAAAATAAATTAACTTCAGTTTTCTGGAAGTTTTAATGTGATCTTCATATAACAAAATCTGTTGGTTTTGATTAAAATCAGCATCTAGAGTTTTAAAAACTGTCAAAACACACATTTATGTGCATTATACATCTGTTGCAGTGAAGCCGTGGCAAATGGCGACGCCGTTGAGGTTCCGTAGGCGGAGAATCGACGCCTCCTCGAGTTGCAGCTACGCTTATCTCAGTCAACAGGCTGCGGAGAGTCTGACACATGCTTTTGTCTCGGCCCACGTGCACTCCTTTATCTCCTTCGTTCTTTCCTTCACCCTCCTCTTCTTCTTCAACAGCTGTCCAAACCGCAGCACCCCTTAGCCTGTTCATCCCCCACACGCTAACTTTGAGAGGCCAATTAGCATGTTAAAATCCCAATCAAAACAACAGGCTGTCAGTGTGTAAGAGAACGACACTTGGCTACTCTGCCTCCATAATCCATGCGCCTGAGACTTGAGCTTTGTCAGTACAAGTGTTCTAGCTGTGGTGATATCCATGTGTTTGTCTGGAGACTTTCTGGATGTCTTAGCATGCCAACACCAACATTGACTCTCAATGCAATGCAGAGACTACCTTATATAGATCATTTCTGAATGGTAATCTGTGATTTGGAGCCCTCAGGGCAAAATCATTAAGTATACTAGTGCTTTGTTCAGCACAATTTGTTCATTTACTCTAATAGGCTTAATATAGTTGTTGCTGATTTGGTGGATATGGGACTAAAATTAAAGTTGACGACTGCGATTAACAAAATTAGCAACGGACATTTCCATAGCATGCTTAATGTATTTTTCAACGGCTGGTGTTGTTATAATTAGCAGGCATTGGAAATGTCACCTAATATACGGCCAAAGGGTTTCTGCTACCTGCAAATGAAGATGTATGACTCTACATTTCTCCCAGTTCAAGTAGCATTGTGGACTCTCTGGGAAGTGTTTTTTTTCCCTCCCCAGCTTCATTCTGTATTCATTTTATCAAAAACAGAAAAAAACATCTGCAAAGGGTGAAGGACGTGTCATTGGAGGACAAATGAGGAGAGAAAGAGTATTATTTGCATAAGCTGTCTCAGCATTAGCTGTAAGGTGGATTTTGCAACACTAGCTAGATCCTAACTTTAAGAGTTCCTCGGAGATACCAAGATTAGACTTTTTTAGATTTGAATCCAAAACTGACAATCACCAAATGCCATAAACAAGACACGTGGTTTAAAGGCATTCACACCAAGAATGATAACTATAACGATAAATATAATAGCATCTACACCAGTGGACTATATCGTTTTTTTTTTTTTTAATAAGCGTGCGCTGCAGTTTAGCCATTTTAAATGCTCAAGCTCTTTAAAGCAGGATGGATTCTGATTGGCTGTCAATGTTTTTATTGTTCATCAGCTGGAAAAAAAAATCATTCTGAAAATGATTCCAACAATATGTGACCCTGGACCACAAAACCAGTCATAAGGGTCAATTGAGATTTCATCATCTGAAAGCTGAATAAATAAACTGTCCATCAATGTATGGTTTGTTATGATAGGACAATATTTGGCAGAGGTACAACTATTTGAAAATCTGGAATCTGAGGGTGCAAAAAAATCTAAATATTGAGAAAATCGCATTTAAAGTTGTCCAAATGAAGTCCTTAGCAATGCATATTACTACAAATAATACATTTTTTATATATTTACGGTAGGTAATTTACAAAATATCTTCATGGAACATTATCTTTACTTAATATACTAATGATTTTTGGCATAAAAGAAAAATCTATAATTTTGACCCATACAATGTATTGTTGGCTATTGCATGGTCCAGGGTCACATATTGTTTCTCTTTGCTGTTATCGTTATAGTTGTGGTGTGAACTCTGCTATTCTTTTATATTTATAATAATTTTTAGAACTATATTATCATTATCGTTATAGTTATTATCCTTGATGTGAACCAAATTAAATTAATTAAAACATTAGAAAGAATTACCATTGTTTTTTTTTTTGTTGGTTTTTTTAATCTGTCATAAGCAAAGTGATAAAATCAAATCAAAGAGATATAACAATTTTAAATCCAATACTACGATGAAGTAATTGAACTGGATTGATTAGTGTATTTCTGCAGAAGAATCATTCACGATTTGTTCAAAAACACTAATTCATTATGAGTGATTCACTGAATCATTCACAAAAGCAAAAATCACTGATTCATTCACTCAACTGATTCAATCAAAACACTGATTCATTCAGTTAGTTACAATACTACTTAGTGCTGAGCTGAGCTGAGTAATGGTTAAATATGCTTTGTCTTTTGGAAATATTTTTGTATAAGTGGAACAGTAACTGGCAATATTTTGTCTAAAATGTCAGTTACTCAATATTAGCTTCTTGTTTATTGAACAACAGTATTAAAGCAATATCACACAGGTGAGGATACAGAGAGACTGGTTAATATATAATGTTTGACACAATAACGGGCTCTGTTTGCCGCAAATATACAAGGGAAATATTTCTTTGTCACAGGGACATGTCTGTTTTATAATGAGATACTGCAAAATACATTTTCATGGCCAGTAAGAAATGTTTATGGCCTGTAAATTTTCTCAATTCACCTCCTTTTGGCAGGCGAGTCACAAAGTAATTTTTTGACCTAGCTTGTTAACTCTTTCTATTATATATTCTGCGCTGTTTACCAAGATGGAAAGTAGGATGTAACACAGTGGAGAGACAAATGGGCAAGCCAAGGAAGCACCACAAATGATTTTTTCAAAACAAATTTGTACATCGATTCCCTCAGGTTGTGGAGCAAGCGAGCAGCTTTAATTGGGAAGATGCCCTAGAATAGGAGCTCACCTGGAGAGGACCATTTTTTACACTCTTTCCTTGTCTCTCTCCCTCCCTCTCTATTATCTTTATCTCAGTCTGTCAGACATTGCCTGTAATCACTTCATCTGTTATCAGTCATTCCCACTGTTTCTGCCATCCCAGAATGCTCGGCTCTTGGTTGAAAGTCTTCTCTATGGACAGCCCCTGGTTATCAGCAGCCTGTGAGGGAACATCGCTCGGATAATACATTTGCTGTGCACGTCTCATCTAGATTTATGTTTTTTTAGTTCATTAAAGGGTGCACTCACAAATTTTTGTTCACATTGCATTGGTTCTTCTTAGTAATGCATGATATATCGGTACCAAATTGGTTATTGGTTAAAAGTAGAGATTCACAGATATATATCGGCCAACAATTGCTATTGGATGATAAAAGCAATTATTTTCACTATCAGACTATTGTTTAAAAACAGGCGGTGATCAGGGCCAATTATATACAATCAATCAAAAGGAGGCGGAAAACTGTGTCAGAACCAATGAGGTTAATTCTCGTGTTATGCAGCACGTTTGAGCTTCTGCAAGAACCAATGAGGTTCATTCTCATGTTACGCAGCACATTTGAACTTCAGCAAGAACCAATGAGATTCATTTTCGTGTTATGCAGTGCGTTTGAGCTTCCGCAAGAACCAGTGAGGTTCATTTCCGCGTGTTACACAGGATGTTTGAACTTCAGCAAGAACCAATGAGGTTCATTCTCATGTTATGCAGCCCGTTTGAGCTTCCGCAAGAACCAATGAGATTCATTCTTGTGTTACGCAGCATGTTTGAACTTCAGCAAGAACCAATGAGGTTCATTCTTGTTTTATGCAGCGCGTTTGAGCTTCCGCAAAGAACCAATGAGGTTCATTCTTGTGTGTTACGGAGTATGTTTGAACTCCAGCAAGAACCAGTGAGATTAATTCTTGTGTTACGCAGCACGTTTGAGCTTCCACAAGAACCAGTGAGGTTCATTTTCGTGTTACGCAGCACGTTTGAGTTTCCGCAAGAACCAATGAGGTTCATTCTCGTGTTACGTAGCACGTTGAGCTTCCGCAAGAACCAATGAGGTTCATTCTCCTGTTTCGCAGCATGTTGAGCTTCAGCAAGAACCAATGAGGTTCATTCTCATGTTACGCAGCACGTTTGAACTTCAGCAAGAACCAATGAGATTCATTTTCGTGTTATGCAGTGCGTTTGAGCTTCCGCAAGAACGAGTGAGGTTCATTTCCGCGTGTTACACAGGATGTTTGAACTTCAGCAAGAACCAATGAGGTTCATTCTCATGTTATGCAGCACGTTTAAGCTTCCGCAAGAACCAAATGAGATTCATTCTTGTGTTACGCAGCATGTTTGAACTTCAGCAAGAACCAATGAGGTTCATTCTCATTTTATGCAGCGCGTTTGAGCTTCCGCAAAGAACCAATGAGGTTCATTCTTGTGTGTTACGGAGCATGTTTGAACTCCAGCTAGAACCAGTGAGATTAATTCTTGTGTTACGCAGCACGTTTGAGCTTCCACAAGAACCAGTGAGGTTCATTTTCGTGTTACGCAGCACGTTTGAGTTTCCGCAAGAACCAATGAGGTTCATTCTCGTGTTATGGAGCAAGTTTGAGCTTCAGCAAGAACCAATGAGGTTCATTCTCGTGTTACGCAGCACGTTGAGCTTCCGCAAGAACCAGTGAGGTTCATTCTCCTGTTTCGCAGCATGTTGAGCTTCAGCAAGAACCAATGAGGTTAATTCTCGTGTTACGCAGCACGTTTGAGCTTCCGCAAGAACCAATGAGATTCATTTTCGTGTTATGCAGTGCGTTTGAGCTTCCGCAAGAACCAGTGAGGTTCATTTCCGCGTGTTACACAGGATGTTTGAACTTCAGCAAGAACCAATGAGGTTCATTCTCATGTTATGCAGCCCGTTTGAGCTTCCGCAAGAACCAATGAGATTCATTCTTGTGTTACGCAGCATGTTTGAACTTCCGCAAGAACCAGTGAGGTTCATTTCCGCGTGTTACACAGGATGTTTGAACTTCAGCAAGAACCAATGAGGTTCATTCTCATGTTATGCAGCCCGTTTGAGCTTCCGCAAGAACCAATGAGGTTCATTCTTGTTTTATGCAGCGCGTTTGAGCTTCCGCAAAGAACCAATGAGGTTCATTCTTGTGTGTTACGGAGTATGTTTGAACTCCAGCAAGAACCAGTGAGATTAATTCTTGTGTTACGCAGCACGTTTGAGCATCCACAAGAACCAGTGAGGTTCATTTTCGTGTTACGCAGCACGTTTGAGTTTCCGCAAGAACCAATGAGGTTCATTCTCGTGTTACGTAGCACGTTGAGCTTCCGCAAGAACCAGTGAGGTTCATTCTCCTGTTTCGCAGCATGTTGAGCTTCAGCAAGAACCAATGAGGTTCATTCTCATGTTACGCAGCACGTTTGAACTTCAGCAAGAACCAATGAGATTCATTTTCGTGTTATGCAGTGCGTTTGAGCTTCCGCAAGAACCAGTGAGGTTCATTTCCGCGTGTTACACAGGATGTTTGAACTTCAGCAAGAACCAATGAGGTTCATTCTCATGTTATGCAGCACGTTTAAGCTTCCGCAAGAACCAGTGAGATTCATTCTTGTGTTACGCAGCATGTTTGAACTTCAGCAAGAACCAATGAGGTTCATTCTTGTTTTATGCAGCGCGTTTGAGCTTCCGCAAAGAACCAATGAGGTTCATTCTTGTGTGTTACGGAGTATGTTTGAACTCCAGCAAGAACCAGTGAGATTAATTCTTGTGTTACGCAGCACGTTTGAGCTTCCACAAGAACCAGTGAGGTTCATTTTCGTGTTACGCAGCACGTTTGAGTTTCCGCAAGAACCAATGAGGTTCATTCTCGTGTTACGCAGCATGTTTGAGCTTCAGCAAGAACCAATGAGGTTAATTCTCGTGTTACGCAGCATGTTTGAGCTTCCGCAAGAACCAATGAGGTTCATTCTCATGTTACGCAGCACGTTTGAACTTCAGCAAGAACCAATGAGATTCATTTTCGTGTTATGCAGTGCGTTTGAGCTTCCGCAAGAACCAGTGAGGTTCATTTCCGCGTGTTACACAGGATGTTTGAACTTCAGCAAGAACCAATGAGGTTCATTCTCATGTTATGCAGCACGTTTAAGCTTCCGCAAGAACCAAATGAGATTCATTCTTGTTTTACGCAGCATGTTTGAACTTCAGCAAGAACCAATGAGGTTCATTCTCATTTTATGCAGCGCGTTTGAGCTTCCGCAAAGAACCAATGAGGTTCATTCTTGTGTGTTACGGAGCATGTTTGAACTCCAGCTAGAACCAGTGAGATTAATTCTTGTGTTACGCAGCACGTTTGAGCTTCCACAAGAACCAGTGAGGTTCATTTTCGTGTTACGCAGCACGTTTGAGTTTCCGCAAGAACCAATGAGGTTCATTCTCGTGTTATGGAGCAAGTTTGAGCTTCAGCAAGAACCAATGAGGTTCATTTTCATGTGTTAAGCAGCACGTTGAGCTTAAGCAAGACCCAATGAGGTTTGTTCTTGTGTGTCAAGCAGGTTTGGTTGAGCTTCCGTTTATGTTCGCTGATCAGTTTTATATGTAAATAAAAGCCTAAATTGAATCTGTTCATCATATAAAGCAATCAAGTCTCTTCAGAAAATCACTCAGTTCATATAGATTCGTTTTACGATTTCTTCATGAATTTTTTGACGTGTTGAAGTGGTAGTTGCGTAGCTGTCAATGGATGAACAGAAACCTCTCAGATTTTATTTAAAATACCTTCATTTGTGTTGTAAAAGATGAACAAAAATCTTACAGGTTTGGAACAGCATGAGGGTAAGTGATTGATGACATTTTTTTCATTTTTGGATGGACTAATCCTTTAAGATATGGCAATTTAGTTGTTCTTCAAAGTACATATTTTGGCTCTAAATTTTAATATATTGGCCCTATATTTGAAAAGAAATAATATAAGTCCATAATGATGTGTATCAAGCACTTGAGGTTGCACAATTTCTAGTCATTATTTATTTATGTAAAACAGTTTTGGAACAACACGAGGGTGATCATTTAAATTTTTGTATGTACTATTCCTTTCATCATATTTCTAAATAGTACTATTTATTTCTTTGATTTTAAAAACCTTTTTAATCTGCTAATAAAAACAAACTAGCTTGAAATAAACTAGCTTGTCTGCTTCTGTTTTACATTATGCACCCATCACCTTGATTAGCAATGCTGTACTGGATGTGTTTTGTGCTGTCGGATCTGTTGACTTTGATTTGCCTGTTGTCTTATTTGTTCCCCTTTTTTGCATCAGTTCCAAATCCATATCATGACTCAGCCCACAAGCAAGCTGCCCGCATCTATATTTGCTCTGTTTCAAAAGCGTACCATAAAGTGGGTCACATCTTAGGAAACTTTGGCCTGCTTTGCCAGTTGGACCCATGGTAATGAGGACAAAAGGAGGGCGAAATCTGTTGGCCCTTGTGCGGCGCTGACTCATAAGTGAAAGCTCCATAAATTGATGCAGTCTTACCAAATTTTGGCCCGGCTCGCTCAGAGCTCAGTACGAGGGCAGCCTGTATGAACTCATCGAATATCCTCATAAATCAGAAAAGTTTGCACTGTGCCTAAAATGTTTTTTTTCCGTAATTTTTTTTGCATAGAAACAGTTGCAAAATGCATGCAAAGGAAGCAGCACTTTTATGACTTTGCAGCTGAATTAAATGAGGCGTGTTGATGGCTTTGTGCCTAGAGTGATAAAAGTGATTTTCTTTTATTTTTTTGCTACCAGGCCTCCGTGGTACAGGTACTTGGCTTGATGAGGCCTGTCCATTTTCAGTTCCCTTTTGCTCTAGTGGAGATGAAGAGGCTGTGATTGTGCCGAAAAAATATCTGTATGTACCCGGGAGTGCATGTGCCCTGAATCAACCCCCGTTCACTTTGCTTGACAGTGTAAGGTCACTCTCAACGGCTGGAGGGAGGAAGGGAGGAAGGGAGGAGTTGTCCTGCTTGCGCAGTGCGGCCAGCTAATCTAAGCTCTCTTCCAGCTCACATGTAGGGATTACATCCTCCCTTTACATTACAACAATTGCCCCCCACGCATCTCGCCAATGACCTGCTCTCTAAGCAAGAGAAAGAACATGACCAAAACACATGCTTAATCACAGGGTATCTCTACAGCTGTTGAATATTCTGTACTTGAGGTGTTGCTATGGTGACAGTCGGCCATGTTGGCCTTGATGTTTTCACAGTCCCCTCTAATTACGCTCCGTGGTTTGAAATGACTCAGAATATTTCGGTGTGCCGTCCAAATGCTTTTGACAGCACGATCCAGTAAAAGAGAAACTGTGAAGGTAATGTTTGCACTATGAAAACCTGAGGACAATGTCTTTGATATAGTGTACACAAGTAAAGTAGCATGTGTATGTCAACAGGTTAATTCTGTTCATTCCACTTTACAATCAGATATACACTCACCTAAAGGATTATTAGGAACACCTGTTCAATTTCTCATTAATGCAATTATCTAATCAACCAATCACATGGCAGTTGCTTCAATGCATTTAGGGGTGTGGTCCTGGTCAAGACAATCTCCTGAACTCCAAACTGAATGTCAGAATGGGAAAGAAAGGTGATTTAAGCAATTTTGAGCGTGGCATGGTTGTTGGTGCCAGACGGGCCGGTCTGAGTATTTCACAATCTGCTCAGTTACTGGGATTTTCACGCACAACCATTTCTAGAGTTTACAAAGAATGGTGTGAAAAGGGGAAAACATCCAGTATGCGGCAGTCCTGTGGGCGAAAATGCCTTGTTGATGCTAGAGGTCAGAGGAGAATGGGCCGACTGATTCAAGCTGATTTGACTGAAATAACCACTTGTTACAACCGAGGTATGCAGCAAAGCATTTGTGAAGCCACAACACGCACAACCTTGAGGCGGATGGGCTACAACAGCAGAAGACCCCACCGGGTACCACTCATCTCCACTACAAATAGGAAAATGAGGCTACAATTTGCACGAGCTCACCAAAATTGGACAGTTGAAGACTGGAAAAATATTGCCTGGTCTGATGAGTCTCGATTTCTGTTGAGACATTCAGATGGTAGAGTCAGAATTTGGCGTAAACAGAATGAGAACATGGATCCATCATGCCTTGTTACCACTGTGCAGGCTGGTGGTGGTGGTGTAATGGTGTGGGGGATGTTTTCTTGGCACACTTTAGGCCCCTTAGTGCCAATTGGGCATCGTTTAAATGCCACGGCCTACCTGAGCATTGTTTCTGACCATGTCCATCCCTTTATGATCACCATGTACCCATCCTCTGATGGCTACTTCCAGCAGGATAATGCACCATGTCACAAAGCTCCAATCATTTCAAATTGGTTTCTTGAACATGACAATGAGTTCACTGTACTAAAATGGCCCCCACAGTCACCAGATCTCAACCCAATAGAGCATCTTTGGGATGTGGTGGAACGGGAGCTTTGTGCCCTGGATGTGCATCCCACAAATCTCCATCAACTGCAAGATGCTATCCTATCAATATGGGCCAACATTTCTAAAGAATGCTTTCAGCACCTTGTTGAATCAATGTCACGTAGAATTAAGGCAGTTCTGAAGGCGAAAGGGGGTCAAACACAGTATTAGTATGGTGTTCCTAATAATCCTTTAGGTGAGTGTATAAGTCTAATATTTTAAATTAGTTATGACTGATAATAACCGCTAAATGGCTAATATTTAAAAATATGTACATTAAATGGGGAAAAAACAATGCCTAATGAAGGTTGCATGATCAAAGCATTCAATTGAAACATATTAGACTAACTGCTTCTATTCCCCAAGCACTATAAGACCAAAATGTGTATTAGGAAGGTAAATACTGTAGGTTCAATTTTGATTTCAATATATTACATCAATCATATGTTCTGTGATTTTGTTGCTTTGCAAAGAATGTTTCCACTTTCAAAAGAATTACAGTACTTTCCACAGCAACGTTAACGTTAGCATGCTATAGACTGTGTGATTTCGGCAATCCTAAGATCATTACAAATCACACTGTACGACATGGATCTAATATACATGGGTACGACATGCATGTAGACGATGATGACAACTACTGAATTGTAGGCTACGATGGAAGTTAGTACAGAAAAATAAAACGTCATCAGCATGCGCTAGTGGTAAACAAAGAGATCAAGATGAATCGCACTTTGGCAGTTGTGGTTTTTATGTGCGCTGAAAAAAGAGGAAGAAGCGAAAGAGGAAAATATGGACACGGTCAAGGCTAGGGAAAAGAGGCCAAAGTGGCCTTGCAAATGGAGCTTGAGGTAAGTAGTTTTAAGTTTTATCGCCATATTCGTTGATCAATACGCCATTTCATGTTGCATTTTTATTGGCTATAGACAGTAGACGTAATTCGTATCAGCAAACACTGTGACACTCTCCGAAAATTATCACAGGCTATCTTTGGTCGCAAGACGGTGGCAACGGCTGTCTTTGAACCTCTCTCACTGTATGACGCAGGACCCCTGTTTAGGAGCCACGACCACCGAAATCGGCATCATGATTGGACATCTTTCATCTGGGACAGCCCTAAATCGTATGTGTACTGGGCATAATGCCGGGTTTAGACGATACACAATATAAAATACAGTCAGATTTTGGTACGATCCGTTGGACGTAGGTTGTTGTGGTGATTTGTAAATGGCAATGGGCGCTAGGACCCAAGAATCGTTCGTTTCATCTCTTATAGTGTCATAGTGGACAACAACGATGCCGTGTCTGTGATGCTTCACAATGTCATGACAGAAAGACATGTTAGCATGTTTCACTTTTTTTTTTCCATCACATCAACAGGGCTCATTGCTCAAAATTTTGTATATATTACACATTACTAGTTCAAAAGTTATATTATTACTTCACTTATTACTCCTGACCAACAGTAATTAATTACACTACTAGTTACATTACATCACATTACGATTATACCCCCCAAAAATTGGTAATTGCATCATTTTTGCAGCCTATGAATCCATGAAAGTTACAAATAAATGCACATTTTTGACAATTTACATGTGACATTGATGTTTTTGTCATCCTTTCTCCCTACAAAATTAAAATAATGGCTGTAAATATATTAAAATAATTAGCGATTGTGAAAAAAAAAGTAACATTTTTTTGGGATGGTAACTGAAATACACTCACCTAAAGGATTATTAGGAACACCATACTAATACTGTGTTTGACCCCCTTTCACCTTCAGAACTGCCTTAATTCTACGTGGCATTGATTCAACAAGGTGCTGAAAGCATTTTTTGTAAATATTGGCCCATATTGATAGGATAGCATCTTGCAGTTGATGGAGATTTGTGGGATGCACATCCAGGGCACGAAGCTCCCGTTCCACCACATCCCAAAGATGCTCTATTGGGTTGAGATCTGGTGACTGTGGGGGCCATTTTAGTACAGTGAACTCATTGTCATGTTCAAGAAACCAATTTGAAATGATTGGAGCTTTGTGACATGGTGCATTATCCTGCTGGAAGTAGCCATCAGAGGATGGGTACATGGTGGTCATAAAGGGATGGACATGGTCAGAAACAATGCTCAGGTAGGCCGTGGCATTTAAACGATGCCCAATTGGCACTAAGGGGCCTAAAGTGTGCCAAGAAAACATCCCTCACACCATTACACCACCACCACCAGCCTGCACAGTGGTAACAAGGCATGATGGATCCATGTTCTCATTCTGTTTACGCCAAATTCTGACTCTACCATCTGAATGTCTCAACAGAAATCGAGACTCATCAGACCAGGCAACATTTTTCAGTCTTCAACTGTCCAATTTTGGTGAGCTCGTGCAAATTGTAGCCTCTTTTTCCTATTTGTAGTGGAGATGAGTGGTACCCGGTGGGGTCTTCTGCTGTTGTAGCCCATCCGCCTCAAGGTTGTGCGTGTTGTGGCTTCACAAATGCTTTGCTGCATACCTCGGTTGTAACGTGTGGTTATTTCAGTCAAAGTTGCTCTTCTATCAGCTTGAATCAGTCGGCCCATTCTCCTCTGACCTCTAGCATCAACAAGGCATTTTCGCCCACAGGACTGCCGCATTCTGGATGTTTTTCCCTTTTCACACCATTCTTTGTAAACTCTAGAAATGGTTGTGCGTGAAAATCCCAGTAACTGAGCAGATTGTGAAATACTCTTTATACCGGCCCGTCTGGCACCAACAACCATGCCACGCTCAAAATTGCTTAAATCACCTTTCTTTCCCATTCTGACATTCAGTTTGGAGTTCAGGAGATTGTCTTGACCAGGACCACACCCCTAAATGCATTGAAGCAACTGCCATGTGATTGGTTGATTAGATAATTGCATTAATGAGAAATTGAACAGGTGTTCCTAATAATCCTTTAGGTGAGTGTATATTACTTACATTTTATTAGTAATTAGATACACTATTAGTTACCAGGGAAAGTAATGTTATTACTGTAATGCGTTACTAGTAACTAGTTACTGCCCAAGACTGCACATCAGTGAAGTGTACAAAGCTCTCATGGTGAAACGAGAGAGAGACGATGGTATTGGTGCTGCTAGGTGAAATTATGCAATGGACGCAGGACCCTCGTTTAGGAGCCACGGCCACAGAAATCATCACAATTGGTCATCTTTCGTCTGGGACAGCACAAAATTGTATGTGTACTGGGCATAATGCCAGGTTTAGACGATACACGGTATCAGCCTGATTTTGGCACGATCCGTTGGACGTAGGGTGTCGTGGTCATTCATAAACGACAATGGGCGTCAGGACTCAATAATCGATCATTCAACTTGTATAGCGTGTCGTGGACGACAACCGACGCAGCGTCTGCGACGCATTACAATGTCAAGACAGAAGGACTAGCATGTTTAACTTTTTTTCTGTCCTGCATGACAGGTTCCATCACATCAGTGAAGGTAACCAGTAGGAGCACAGAAGCGCTTCCGTACACATTGTTCAAACATGCCGAAACGAGAGAGAGATGATGGCATTGGTGCTGCTAGGTGGAATTATGCAATGGAGGAAAGGTTTGTGGAACTATGGCAACAGTACTCCAGCCTTTATGATGTTTCCACGAGTGATTACCACAAGTGAAAAATGAAAAATGCTGGAGAACTATAGCGGAGGCATTTCAGCAACCCGGTGAATACTGAAATTAGCGCTAAGCTAACATGCCGCTTCGGTAGTTTGTTTATGCTGTTGGTTCCGGAAGTCAGTTGCTAGTTCCGCCTTCTCTATGACATCACGCACATTGTTAAAGACGGCAAGTGATGATTGGTCAGGAAGTGTAGCCTTTTTCTTGTCCACTACATGACAAAAATAAGCTGCCTGACACAGGTTTGTGCATTTAATAGTATTCGAGCACTGAAAGTCAAAGTGATGTAGTTGAGGGTGGCGAAAAAGGAGAGGCAATAAAGGGTCGCGTGATAATACCAGGTGTATCTGTAATGCGTCTTGGCTGACCACCTAGTTCACTAATAACAAGCTTTCTCTTGTGCTTGCTCGATTTACAAGATATTGTATATAATTTGCATCAGGGAGCCACTATATATGCGGGAGCTTCCAGGAGAGGTGGGATGTCTGCTATTGTAACAGACAAAAAATATTGTATATTTTATAATATACAACCCAGGATAACATAAACCTACCCATTATAAAAGTACATTTTTATACCTGCCGTATAGATTATCACATTAACCCGCCCTGAAATGTCATACATACATCGTGCTACATTACTTTTTGTGTTTCATTTATCATTGGAAACACATGAGCAGGAGATCCATGAACAAAATACTCTCTGAGGCAAAGTAGTTCTGAGGTAGCCGACACTCTCTGACAGCATCTCAGAGAGGGAACGCTAAAACCAGCCCCTCCGGCAACCGATTTATTTTTAACTCTCCCTCATCCCACCGTCTGCAAAAAAATGCTCCTGGCTCTCCATTAGTGTGGTCACGTGTTGTCAGCAATGCACGGGCCAGCGGATGGCAACAAGGGACCAAGAGTCCCCCTCCCCAGCCAATCAACTCCTCTCCACATCTTTACCTAAAGGGCCTGTGGTTATATCTGACATTTCCTTTAAAACAGCTTGGACCAGTTTAAATTTTTATTTTAGAAAAGCTGGTTTCAGACGGCATAATGTGTTTCAGGTACAGTCCAACCAGTATAGCCATGATGACACCAGCAATACATCTACATAAATGTACCTTATAGTGAGGGACACTATAGACATTGGCTGTTTACATGTAGATACATTAATATGGAGAACATAGCTCAGTTTCTGTCTTGGATGAATTTGATAAGAAATCTTTGAGTTATAATGAGATTTCTGACTTTGCAGACTTGTATCTTGGCAAATCTGAGGGCAGTACAATGTGTGGTTAAAATGTCTCTGAAAGAAGATCTGTTCTTTTCTAGAGGAGATGAATATGAGAGTCTTTTTCTTAGGAGAAAATGGTCTAGGTTTCTATTTTCAGCAGACTGAGGATGAATTTGAGAGCACGTTTACACAACAACATTGTACTAAAAACAGAAAAGGTTTTTCCTTTGCTTTTTTCTGTAAAGATGACAACGTTGTCAAAATTCCCTTTCACACGGATCTACAAAATGACTTAAATCGCTGTATTATGCTGCCAGACCAGTAGTTGGCACTTTGTAAAAACACTACACGCTTAAAAAGCTATTGTCATATAAATGTATGGCCAAAACGCAATTTTTCCGGTTTTAGTTGAAAATGTCAATATTAAAAGTTTGGGGTCAATACGTTTTTTTTTTATGTTATTAAAATAAATTAATACTTTTATTCAGTAAAGATGATGTTTAAACAAGCAGCACAACCAGTTTTAACTGTGATCATAATAAGAAATATTAAAATGATTTCTGAAGGATCATGTGACATTGAAGACTGGAGTAATGATGCTGAAAATTCAGCTTTGCCATAAATTACATTTTAAAATATTGCAATAATATTAGTTAATACAAGCAATATTAGTGTTTTACAGTATTTTTGATCAAATAAATGCAGCGTAAGTTAGCACTTTTTTCTTTTTAAATTACAGACTCCAAACTTTTAAACGGTTGTGTATATTATTTCTTAGTTAGGCCAGAACATTAAATTGTAGAAATCTAAATCAAAACAACAAAACCTTTTCAATGCTGCTAGACAGCAATGAGATTAATGGAGACTTTATCGCATGTTTCCACCATCTCAGACATTTCTACTAAGAAAAAGACCCAAATTATTTCTGATTCATCTCCCCAAACCGGTATATAAAGATATAAAGTCTGCAATCAAACATTTGAGACCTCAATACGAACTCAAACATTTATGAAAATAATTGAGTTATACTATCCACTTTAATACTGTAGCTCTATACTTTTATTGCATGCCGGTTATTATCTCATTTTTATTTCAAAGGATTGTGAAAAAAATATTAAAGTTAATATTTGAATGAAACATGAATGAGAACTCCAAGTCTCTGGAGCAACAAAAACGCAGCTTTGGAGAAATAAAATTCCCGTAGTGGGAATGAATATTTGCAGTTGACAAAGAAGATGAGGCAGAGCCAATTGACAGAAACATGACAGCACCGTAACACAAGAACAGCATGGAGGACGCGTGTTTGTGATGCTTTATTTTGTCGTGCTGGTTCCAGGGCTACCAGCTGTGCCATGTTCCAGTTTTAAGAGCCGAAGAATAGTCTCTCCGGAGAGCAGAACATGCAGTCTTAGATGCAGAAAAGGAACAGACGCCCACTTTCTAGCATCAACGCACTTCAAAAACAGCTTGGATACATTAACCATCTCTGGTTAATATTCCGAGTGTGTGGTGACCCTTATGCAGGCGCTGCATAAAAACTCCTACCCGTTTTTGCCTTGACAGTCCTGATCTACGGGCGAGCTTATGACCGTGCATGCATGTCAGACCATGGGTGTCTTTTTTACGATTCATTCTCGGAGCAATCAAGCATCTCAACCGCTGTGTCTATTCTGTCATTACTGCTTTAATGAAGCGTGAAAGTGGCTTGCTTGCTCACCTTGGGTGTGTGTGTGTATGTATGGGAGGGGTGAAGAGTGTGTCAAATGTCCTTTGCTGTGTGTCAAACTGACTCACCAATCAGGAGAGGAGGTGGTTTAGTTCATTGGTGTAGCAGTAGGCGTACTATCAGAACTCCTCAAGCAGTCACATCATCTCTTTCTCTCTGTGCATGTGTGTGTGAAACTCTTCAATGGATCCTTATGCAACGGCCTCATAAACTGTTCAGACACAAGCCACTCTGGATGAAAAATGGATGAACGTCATTGCATTAGGAAAAATAAGTGACATTTATCTTTTTAAGACAGCAAGATATTTCACAAAAATCACTCTCTTTTCCACTGACCTACATGTAACTGACACGTTACCAAAAACATGGTGCATCATGGTCTTTGTTTACACCTAAAATCTTACTTCTCGTTTTAAGAACATTTTAGCATCCAAAGTAATTTAATTCAGCATCTCTACAGCATCACAAGCTTGCATTTGAATGATCTGAAGGAAAAAATTCTGCCTTTTTTTTATTGATTTTTTTTACTCTGAAGTGGAAATGGGCTTATTTTTTAAGTATATATATATATATATATACACACATACATACATATATACATTTTATTTCAAAAGGACATGAAATTTGAAGTGGCTAGGGTAGCTGTGTGACAAAAATAAATAGGACATGTTTTAAAAAAACTAAATACACCGATCAAGCATAACATTACAGGTGAAGTGAATAACACTGATTATCTCTTCATCACGGCACCTGTTAGTGGGTGGGATATATTAGGCAGCAAGTGAATATTTTGTCCTCAAAGTCGATGTATTAGAAGCAGGAAAAATGGGCAAGCGTAAGGATTTGAGTGAGTTTGACAAGGGCCAAATTGTGATGGCTAGACGACTGAGTCAGAGCATTTCCAGAAGAGCAGCTCTTGTGGGGTGTTCCTGGTCTGCAGTGGTCAGTATCTATCAAAAGTGGTTCAAGGAAGGAACAGTGGTGAACTGGCAACAGGGTCATGGGCGGCCAAGGCTCATTGATGCACGTGGGGAGCGAAGGCTGGCCCGTGTGGTCCGATCAAACAGACGAGCTACTATAACTTAAATTGCTCAAGAAGTTAATGCTGGTTCTGATAGAAAGGTGTCAGAATACACAGTGCATCCCTGTTTGTAGCGTATGGGGCTGCATAGCCGTAATAGTGGGCATGTGAGCATCAGAACCGGACCACAGAGCAATGGAAGAGGGTGGCCTGGTTTATATTTCATGTGGATGGCCGGGTGTGTGTCGCTTACCTGGGGAACACATGGCACCAAGATGCACTATGGAAAGAAGGCAAGCCGGCGGAGGCAGTGCTTTGGGCACTTTTCTGCTGGGAAACCTTGGGTCCTGCCATCCATGTGGATGTTACTTTAACATGTACCACCTTTGCATTGTTGCAGATCATGTACAACCTTTCATGGAAACGGTATTCCCTGGTGGCTGTGGTCTCTTTCAGCAGGATAATGCACCCTGCCACAAAGCAAAAATGGTTCAGGAATGGTTTGAGGAGCACAACAACAAGTTTGAGGTGTTGACTTGACCTCTAAATCCCCCAGTTCTCAATCCAATCGAGCATAAAATCACCTTGTCAGGTAAAACAGCTGCACAATTTGGTCATTTTTAATGTAGCACTGTGCATATCTTAGAGAAAAATAAGAACAGAGAGGAATAATCACATAGATGTTTTCTCTCTCCAAGAGTTTTGGCTGTGAATCAAGCCCCCCCCCCCCCCCCCCCCCACCCACTGTCTCTATCTATCTAAACGCCTGCTCTCTTGCTCTGCTGAAAGAGAGATCCCAGGGGGCTCAGCGTTGTCTGGCTTAGGGGAGAGGAAACTCTCTGACTAGGCATGGTATGGCGTAGGGTAAGTGGTGCTTGGCTCATGGTGCTGCTTTAATTTTTTTGCTCCCTGACTCCCTCTGGCCGGGGCAGTAGAGCACTGGGAGATGTGAAGGGTGATGATGAAATGGTTTGTGTATTGGGAGGAGTGGCGCTCCCTCCTGGAATCTTTCAGCAAGATGTGCCATCACTCATGGCTGACCGGCCAGAAAAGCGTAATCCCAGGTGCTGCTGGCCAGTGATTTTGATCCTGTTCTTTTGGACTGCACAACACAATGGATAATAGAGTGTGACAAACAACAGATCTTAGCAGTTAAGATACGTATCTCCTCCCATGGGCCTTTGCATGTCAACTCAATGCAATGTAAAAGTTTAACTCTACAAATAACCAGAGAGCAAAGTTGGAGCCTTTTACAACACAATATTGAGTAAAATTTCAATAAATTGAAAGCCTTTGCATTTACAATAAACAGCAATTCCTGTAAAACAAAACACAAACCATTTCTAAATAAAACCAAACAGAAATGGCAGGTTGATAAGAAAAATGCTTTATGGATAGATAGAACGTTTTTTCTAGGTCTAGGATGTGCTATATTTGTGAAATCATGTAAACAATTCATCCCATGCTAAATGCAATAAAAATAACAAAACGAACAGCCAAACCAGATCATATGCTGGATGTTTCTCTTTTAAATTGCACAGCTAGTACTTATTAAATTATACATAATTAAATGTTCAATGCTAAAAGTTTATGCTACTCAGGGTCTAGCATCCTTGAATTGTTTATGGGATCAAAATACTCTTTGAACATATTTTATTTAAAATTGAACATATTTTCAATAATTCAGTAAAAGGCAAATCCACCTACACGGATTAATCATGTGCTTAATACAGTATATCTTCAATGCAGAATTAACATTGACTTTACAATGTAGTCTAAAGATAAATTGAAACTATTTCTAAAATACCATCATGCTTTGAATTGTGTATACATATGCGACACGTTCAATCAGTTTTAATCAGACTTCACAATGGGCTGAATCAGAGTGTCAACAACTTGTCACTTAACATTCACCTGCTGATTGAAAGAAACAGTTGTTTGACCCTGAATACTTTGTCACTATCATTTATGGCACTGAGAGGCATAAGGGACACAGCCACCTTCTTACGCTCTATCTGTCCAATGCGCCCTCAAGCGGCAAACTGCTTACTCAGCTTAAAGCTACGTCCCACTAGCCAACTCGAAACAACAGCTACCGACAACTTGTTTTTGCAGCTCTTCTGAAGAAAAAAGTTTTCAATCCTGCAATCTAAGCTAGTTTCTCAGCCTGGCTAAGTTAGTGTTTTTTGCTTTAGTTGAGTTGCTTTAGAGATAGTGAAAACAACATTGTTTGTACAGCAAAACCAAAGACCAATTTTCTTGCAGCAGAGAAAGAGTACACTATCTTCATTTACATATACTACTGACATTGTAACAATACAAAGTTAGTTGAAAACAGGCAAAGTTTAAAGTGCCCCATTGTGCTTTTTCGGATATCACCTTTTAAAGGTGCACTATGTAACTTTTCTGTCCACTAGAAGTCACCTATTCAAAACAAAGGCGTAGTTTGATGACGCCAAGTTTGAGCGCAGAATCTTGGGACATGTGGTCTTCACCTCACAGTCGGTGGAAAAGAATCGGATAGGACTCAGGCAGAAATCGTGTTCATAGATGCGATTATTAACATTGCTGTAGTATAAAGCAGAGCAGGACCGAGTGTTGTAGGAGCTGAGCAAGGCCGCTGGAGCGATTATTAATAAGATGAACACAACACACGCCTAGCGAGCAGCGGGACTTTTATTATGCCACAGTTGCCGGCGCCATTTCCGCTTTTCCAGTCATGAGCATGAGGTAACGCAGCTCTGTTTATCATAATAGATACATTTGAGTTTGTTGAAAATTATGTTATGGCGTTACTCTGTGCGTTCACTTGGTGGCTGCTATGACACTTGTTGCACACTGCAGTAAGAGTAAAGCATTTCTGCAAAATAAAAACGGAAACAGAGGGTAACGCAGATATGACGCAATTGACAGGCGATTCCCTCACATGTCCCGGTTCCTTGGTTAAAATAGCAATTTTCTCACGATTTACAAATAGTTGGAAACATTTGGGATATTGTATGTACCCAACTGAGCAAAATATATAACACTGAAAAATTGGTACATAGTGCACCTTTAATGTAGTGTGTAATATAGCTGTTTGTGAATGTAAAAGGTCTGCAGAGGCGCTACTCTTTCTTCATAAGTTGAATACGGAAGGCAGTCTGCCGGAGGCTAGATATTTTACTTAATAAAGTTTTAAATATGGATATTTTTCTTACACAAGAAACAGTATCCCAAGTAGGGTTGGGCGATGTCTACCAAATTGACATCATTGTGATGGACGATGACATCGCAGGGTTGCGTTTGACTGCTAAGCTCTGTTAATGAGAGATAGCGCATGGAGCTGAAAGGGCTAGAATGAAGCGTGCTTGGCTCTAGATAAAAAATTACGATGCCGGCTCAACATCAGGATGTCTGTCAGCCATTACCGATGGACGATGCCGTCGTCTATCAGCCCAACCCTACCCAAAAGAAAGATCCGATTCTGAACTGCCTGAAACGTCTGGTTTTCGAGTGTTTTTGTTGGACCAATCACAATAGACTGGGCCATCTGACCAATCAGAGCAGAAGACTGATTGAGAGGATCGGTTGACCCTGAAACCTTTGTCCTTTGACCCTGAAACCTTTGTCACTGTCACTGTCATTGACAAAGCATTGAGGGGCATCTGTGACCCGGCCACCCACTTATACTCCATCTGTCCAATGCACATTCAAGTGCCCGGGCTGGAATATCACACGCCAAACTGCTCACTCAGCTTAACTGATCTGACGATTCCTGTTTAGAGCCAAGAGGAACAACTGTCTCTTTGCCCAGGATTCATCCTAAGGGATCGATTTCATTTACTTCCTATCTTTGATTGGTAAACGTAATGGCTCAGACAGAGAGATGCATGCATGTAACCTCTGAATCTTAATCAAGCGGAAGATCACCAGTCAGTTCAAATAAACATCACCGTATGGGACATTTCATCCCCTCCTGAGAGATGTATTTATTGCATGACTGTAATACATTCTCACCAAAAGATCTCATCAATATTTCATTTATTTGATCATGGATATGGTGACTAATGCCTCTTTATGTTAGTGTGTTAATAATTTTCTCTATTGGCCGTGATGGCCTATTATGGTCGTGCAACAGCCCACAGTCCCATCGTGTAGCTTTAGCTTCAACAAACAGATTAATGTTGAATTGTAATTTCCCCGCAGTCACCTCGATTAATGGATCCCGGCGTCATTTCTGCAGCTCAGCAGCACTGAACAGGTCAGATTATTAAAAAGCCATTTTGGCTATACATGAAGGTGATATATGAGGTCACCGTCATGAAAGAAAAAGTCTTAATGTTTAAGATCAACCGTGATAAAATTGACTCTCTCTTTTATTGAGAGAACACGGTGTGCAAAATGTACAGGAGCCAAGTGTATATTTAGCTCATGCAAATTGCATTTAAGTCAAGTTTCCTTTTTGGTTCTGTCAGGGAAAATTTGCGGGTGACATGATTAATTCATGCTAAATGAAATGCTCAAATGTAATATACCAGAATAAGGCACACTGTTTCAAATGACACACTGTAACATGCTAACTGAACCACTTGAATCATTTATAGAAAGACATATGGCGATTTTATGCATTGCCAAAAACGCCATGCCATGAACCAACAATTCCTGACAAAACCTTTCACCTGCAACGTTTATCCTCAGAGACTGCAGAGATGAAACACTCTCTTTGTTCTATTGAGATGGATGAGTTTTGGGGCATTGTGAGATGTATCTTTGAATTTTAACAGGCATTAATCAGCATCCTTTGCCTCGGTACAAATACAATATGCCACAGAATGCCGTATGATACATTTAAATACATCACTAATATCTGACTCTTTATTCCCCATCCCTGCCTTAATTCCCATTCGTCTCTTTCCACAATTTCATTTGAAGCCTGACATGCTTTTTGATTTAGGCTGTGATGTGGCTGCCTTTCCAAACAGCCTATTTATGAGACTCAGTTCATCATATTGATTTCTGTGGGAATGAGATTTGTAGTGAACAGATCGCTCATGCTGCTGATGCTGTGCTTGTCAGAAGAAGGTGGTCGTGCACAAGAGAAGGAAGGGGAATGGAAGGATGGAGTTTGGTCAATCTGACCCGAATACCAGGAAAACGTAAATTAAGTTGGGCTACATATAGTCTCGGCCTCAGACATCAAACCCACAGACTGTTGGCTGAACATCTGATGCATATGGCACACAAAATGGGAAACACTTAAGGAGTTTCAAAGTCGTCATCTGATTGGTTGAATTCTAAAGAATTTCTGGGAGACATGTTGGGTCAATGTGTTTAACCGGTACTGTATATCATTTAAATATAATAGGCCTATACAAAATTTTGTTCACATGCTGTGCAATATCAGCAATCATGTTTTCTGTTAAGAGTAGACATTATATTAAGGTTAATACAATAGTTGATCCTGTTATCAGTATCCTCACAGATGTTTTTTTTCTTCTTTTATCTCACAGATTTGAGAATCATAGTGACCTGTTACTGGTCCACATAGGACATTGTGCCTTTGGCTCTAACTTTCTATTGGTAATTATATTCTAAATAAACAACAAAAAATACATTTCCTTTGTCCTGTTTCTTAGCTCCCATTCACATAAGCTACCTGACTCAAAGGCTCATTCATTATGTGGCTCATTATGCATTATTTTGTTCTCTCAGGTGTGAATCACAGCATGATTCATAATCGCTCACGCCCCCTTGCATATGGCCTTTGTAAAGAAAAAGTGTCTTACAAAATTTAAATCAATATATTGTTTTATGTGAATGAGCAGGCACAATGATTCCCACATCAGTTTAAAGCAAAAACTCTAGGCAACAACACCCATTAGTCAAACGTCTTGTGGACACATATCACGTTTTGTGGCCTTAATTCAATGACTTTTTTTTTAAAACCACGCATAAACGTTATTCTCTCAAAAATACAAGCATGTACATACATGTTGCTCACATATTATGGTAGCCCACTTTGTGCTGAATAGAGTGCAATGACACTTTTGCCATTAATATGTTTAAAAGCAACTGAAAAGAGCACAAATGTCAAAACTTCTAACGGGCCCAAACTGGCTCAGACCCGTAAGAGTTAACAGTCCACCTGGAAACAAAGCCATTGTGACGCCAAACCCCCTTATGGAAAAAGCAAGCCGTTGTGTTTACAACTGTGACATTCGCAGCGCCACTGTTGCAGTAAACTTGAATTTGCTGTTCTTGAATGAATAATTTATTAAATGAACATCGGTCTGTTATTGTAGGGACATCGACGTTACATTTTCACTCCCTTAAAAATAATGAGGAACAAAACAAACTGTGATTGGTTGCTTAACATGCTTTACATGTCCTTGGCCAATGAAAGCTGCGATGGAGTCCTGACCTTCTACGCGAGACTAGGCTACATATAGCTGTATGTCGGCTATAGTCTAACGCTAGTTTCAGACGATAAACTCACAAAACATCCACACAGTCCATTTACTGACTGTCTAAAGCATATTGCACACAAAATGGCAAGCACTGACCGAAATAACTGTTCCCAATACAATTGTCTCTTTATGCAACTTCCAGGAGTTGGAATGCAACAGTACATCAGGAAACAAAGTCATATCTGGGTCAATGATGTAAGAATGTCCATAATAAATATAATGCATATAAAAATCTGTAAATCTTTTAAAATAATATAATTTAAACACATATGCCGTAGAAATGCATTTTAAAAAAATACCAAAAATATATACTAAAATATTTTCCATACACCTTGAATACATGTGATTATAGACAGTTTCTTCATTATTAAAAAAATTCATATATATACACTCACCTAAAGGATTATTAGGAACACCTGTTCAATTTCTCATTAATGCAATTATCTAATCAACCAATCACATGGCAGTTGCTTCAATGCATTTAGGGGTGTGGTCCTGGTCAAGACAATCTCCTGAACTCCAAACTGAATGTCAGAATGGGAAAGAAAGGTGATTTAAGCAATTTTGAGTGTGGCATGGTTGTTGGTGCCAGACGGGCCGGTATGAGTATTTCACAGTCTGCTCAGTTACTGGGATTTTCACGTACAACCATTTCTAGAGTTTACAAAGAATGGTGTGAAAAGTGAAAAACATCCAGTATGCGGCAGTCCTGTGGGCGAAAATGCCTTGTTGATGCTAGAGGTCAGAGGAGAATGGGCTGACTGATTCAAGCTGATAGAAGAGCAACTTTGACTGAAATAACCACTCGTTACAACCGAGGTATGCAGCAAAGCATTTGTGAAGCCACAACACGCACAACCTTGAGGCGGATGGGCTACAACAGCAGAAGACCCCACCGGGTACCACTCATCTCCACTACAAATAGGAAAAAGAGGCTACAATTTGCACGAGCTCACCAAAATTGGACTGTTGAAGACTGGAAAAATGTTGCCTGGTCTGATGAGTCTCGATTTCTGTTGAGACATTCAATGTGATGAAGAGATAATCAGTGTTACTCACTTCACTCATATATACAGTATATCACTCACAATTTATGTAACTGTTATAACTATTGAATGATTAACTAAAAGTGTACCTTGCTTGGTATCAGTATGATTGTATGCTCATAATTCAGAAGATGGCTTGATTGAAATCTGTGTAGAATGTATTGTGTTCTTACAATAAGAAATCATGTCTAACTACTCTCTGCTTAGAGCGGGAAGTTAGGAGACCAGAGATAACAGGTAATATATGGTGAGGGGTGGGGCAGGATGGGCAGACATTTGGGTTTAAATTCTCAGAACACGAACAAAGAGTTTAGACAGAGTTTAGACAAAGAAGGCAGACTATGTCAGAGACCGAGACCGGTCAGAGGCAGACCAAGATCTGATAAAATGGGTTAACAATTTAATTCAAACCATCTAAATACTCTTGTCTCACTTTCCTTTCTTTTACTTAGTTTCTTTTCTTTTTGTTGAGTCTCGTGTTCTAAGTTAAGTTTTGCCTCAAAGCTTCAATCAACGATTCTACAGCTAAGCACACTTCAACTTCAAACAACATCCACAAGACTTTCCATCCATCCGCCAAAACACCATGTGATTGGCTTCCCAAGACATTGATCAAAGACACGACAAGACCATCAGCCAATCAAAGAACCTGGGGAACCCCTCTGCAGCCAGGACCAAGAAGGACGGAATCCCCATTCAAAGAAGATACGAGACACAAATGCAAGTAACCTCCAGATTCTAACTGAACTGGTGCATTAATATCAAATTTAATAACCTCGCCTAAGAAACGATAGGAGGGTTAAATTAATGATTGATGGTTCGTTCAGGTCATGTGTTATAAATGCATATATTGCTAGAAACTTGGGATTTCATCATTTCACTCCTTTAAAATTCTTTCCCCGATTTCTTTCTTTCTGCAACACGTGTGAATGTGTGTGTACGTGTTTGTGTTAGATATTAGCTTTATGTGTTAGAGTAACAATAAAGTTTCGTTTGTATTTAAAGATAAGTGTTCTTGTGTTATGTGCTTACGAATTAAACTGCTGATCTACGTTACCTGGCTATTAAATAGTTTCACTATTGTTTGGGATATTAATATCCGCTGCAGAGTTGTTAGTTACGGCCCATTCAAATAAAAATAATTGACTCTTTCAAATAATTGAATAAATTCATTTGAGCTAAATAGACCTGTTTCCCTTTTACAGAGTCCTACACAAAAGTGGTCCAAGAAAGGAACAGTGGTGAACCACCAACAGGGTCATGGGCGGCCAAGGCTCATTGATGCACGTGGGGAGCAAAGGCTGGCCCATGTGGTCCAATCAGACAGAAAAGCTACTGTAGCTCAAATTGCTCAAGAAGTTAATGCTGGTTCTGATAGAAAGGTGTCAGAATACACAGTGCATCGCAGTTTGTTGCGTATGGGGCTGCATAGCTACAGACCAGACAGGGTGCCCATGCTGACCCCTGTCCACCGCCTAAAGCGCCAACAGTGGGCACGTGAGCATCAGAACCGGACCATAGAGAAATGGAAGAAGGTGGCCTGGTCTGATGAATCACGTTTTCTTTTACATCACGTGGATGGCCAGGTGTGTGTGCATCACTTACCTGGGGAACACATGGCACCAGGATGCACTATGAGAAGAAGGCAAGCCGGTGGAGACAGTGTGATGCTTTGGGCAATGTTCTGCTGGGAAACCTTGGGTCCTGCCATCCATCTGGATGTTACTTTGACACGTACCACCTACCAAAGCATTGTTGCAGATCATGTACACCCTTTTATGGAAACGGTATTCCCTGGTGGCTGTGGCCTCTTTCAGCAGGATAATGCGCCCTGCCACAAAGAAAAAATGGTTCAGGGATGGTTTGAGGAGCACAACAACGACTTTGAGGTGTTGACTTGACCTCCAAATTCCCCAGATCTCAATCCCTTCGAGCATCTGTGAGATGTGCTGAACAAACAATCCGATCCATAGAGACCCCACCTCACAACTGACAGGACTTAAAGGATCTGCTGCTAACATCTTGGTGCCAGATACCACAGCACACATTCAGGGGTCTAGTGGAGTCCATGCCTCGATGGGTCAGGGCTGTTTTGGCAGCAAAACGGGGACCGACACAATATTAGGAACATTATAATCATCATAATGTTATGCCTGATTGGTGTATATAAATATAAATTTATAAATGTATTTAATTAAATATAAAATATATTAAGTTACATATAAAAAAATAGGTTTTTGGGCAATACACTGCATGCCATTAACAAAAAAATCTAAATAAATTAATTCTGAAATTAAAAGAATGCTCATATAAAATTTAATAAAGGTTGTAGGTAAACCCCATTTTTATGTATTTTGTTTATAAATAATAGAAAGTATAAAAAATCTGCATCAATTTCTAAAAATATGTTATGTATAAGGAATTTATTACTAAGTAAACTATATATTTTTGAGGAAATGTTATATTTTATAGTTGTCTGTGAAATAATTTATGATCGTCATTACAAAATCTATAGACAGACTGACCTATACTTTTGATCAATTAAGTGAAATGTTTAATGTTTCCAGATAGACTGGTCATTAAACAGTATGTAAAACCATAACAAAACGTTTTACACTAGCAAAATCATCTGGTTAACCAACATTATCTTGCTGGTTAAGCAATTCAAGAACCCTCTTTCAGACACCAGTATCCAAAAGCAGGCCCAGTCCAATGTTTAAGCACTACACCAAATGCCTGAGCAAATAATAAACACTTTCACACTTTTTTTTAGTGTTGCAGTATTTGGCTTACGTGTTGTCTGCATGGCCGAGCAGGACACAAAATTAATTAGTGCAATTGTCCTCTCTGGAAAACGTTTAGTCAACGTTTATATCAAGTCCAAGCCTGACTGAAAATTTCATGTCATGGTGTTGAACGGAAGAGCGGTATTTATATTTTATATGCCCCTTTTTAATGTGATGCTACATGCAGGTTGCCAGGTGGTGTGGAGGTGTACAGGTGTGCATAATTCATAGGGTTTTTTTTCCCTTTCTCTCTCTTATTTTTCCCTGCGGAGGAGGAATAGGTGGATGGAGTCTTGCAGCCCACAGAAAGTCCAGAAAGCAGCACATTCATACACTCCTGCATTAGTTCAACATCTTTAAAAGAGGCAATTAGCTACAAAGATTAATAGCCTAAGTGCATGCTTATTTGTGGGTTTGAGTGACTGAAGCATTCGAACACATTGGTCGGTTCAGACCTCTCAATTATACGTTCAACTGTCAGTGCTAATTAAAAAAAGCCCACATTCCCTTTGTTGCACTTATCTTGTTCCTTCAGAATTACATGGCCTATTTTGTGAAGAATGACCTCAATATTTCATTCAAAAAAGGTGAATGTGGACTAATTGGATGTATTTATAAAAGGGTATGACCCCTTAATGCACTCTGAGACGATGCACGGGTTTCTTTCTCTATTTCATCCTTTCTCCATACATTTATTATCATGTCACACACATTCAAACATGGCTCAATATGCAGTCCCACATGTGCAGACAGTCATGAAACCAGTTAATCTCCACTGTACTGTAAACAGTTTGAATCAGCAACAGATGCAGCTGTGTGCCCGACATACACAGTCAGATGTAGATTTACACACATTGTTTTAAAATAGGCCTATCATTACAATATTGTTTAACTACACAGGGCTATAATAAGTAGTAATAGCAATGAGAGCATTTAAATAAGTGTTGAATATTTTTTAAATTAACATTACAAAAACAAATTTGTTGCAAATGTGATATTGTCTACGTTTACAAGCTGTCTTAGGAATAACAGCCTAGTATGTAGCCTAATATGCTTTTTTATTAAACATTATTTAATTATACAATCAAACTAAAATAACTGGTGCAAATGTGTATCTTTAACTAGTCAATAATTACAGGGATTTAAGGTCAAAGTAACTGTAACTCGCATTTCAGTGAGCGAGTCAGTAATCGTGTTGATTCCAATGATTTACTCACCCTCAAGCCATCCTAGGTGTATATCACATTCTTCTTTCAGACAAATACAATCGGAGTTATGTAAAAAACTGTCCTGGCTAATCCAAGCATTATAATGGCAGCCCAAAATTTTAAGCTAAAAAAAAAGTGCATCCATCCATTACAAAAGTAATCCACACGGCTCTGGGGGTTAATAAAGGCCTTCTAAAGCGAAGGCATGCGTCTGTGTAAGAAAAACATCCATATTTAACACGTTATAAAGTAAAATGTCTAGCTTCCGCCAGACTGGCTTCCATATTCAACTTGTGGAAAAAGCGTAACCGGCACGAAGTATGATGTCAGTGTAAGCGTTTTAAACTGCAAGAGGCGCTACACTTTCTTTGTCCGCCGGAAGCTATATTTTACTTTATAAAGTTTTACATATGGATATTTTTCTTACACAAACCCATCATTTGCTTCAGAAGGCCTTTATTAACCTCCCGGAGCCATATGGATTACTTTTATAATGGATGGATGCACTTTTTTGAGCTTCAAATTTTAGGCTGTCATTCACTGCCATTATAATGCTTGGATTAGCCTTAGCCAGGACATTTTTTTAATATAACTCCGATTGTATTCCTCTGAAAGAAGAATGTCATATACGCCTAGGATGGCTTGAGGGTGTGTAAATTATGGGATAATTAAATTTTTGGGTTGGGTGAACTATCCCTTTAAACAGCAGGTAACTTGTGAATTTGTGTTTCGTGAGAGCTTCGAATGACTACAAGAATTGGTTCATTTGATTGAGTCATTTGCTCGTGAGCACGCTAAAATGAACGATAAACAAAACTATTCATGTACATTGGTATTTACGGTATGGTACTTTGAGTGATTTCGAGTTCTAATGATTTGACACAATTTTGCTAAAAATTTACCTGAAGTAGAGTCGTTCATAAGGTGCACTTGTTTGTCCTCGTCGCTGCAATACACGATAGGATGATGTATTACAGGCTTGGTTTCAATGGACATTTGGTCTATATCAATTTTATCCACCGCTGTTGGTGTAAAGCGTTCCGTACATTCTTAAATGTACGATGTACTTTTTCACACAGTAATAAACCGCTCCAAATGATTCGGTCTTTGAGTTAGCGGAGTCATTGCAAATCCATTTGACGTTTCAAATGAGAACCGACTCAAAAAAGTTCATTCATTCGCGAATCTGATTCTAATCAGCAAATAAACAGAAAATACTGGAAACAGGACTTTGACTTTGAAATATTGCCATTATATGGCAATCTCCTTTGTAAAGTTGGATTTTTTTTTTTTACCAGTTGTAGCTTGGTAAATCGGCTTAAAATACTAAATAAATATTTAAAGGTATACTCTTCTTACAATAAATGCAGAAGAATACATGTAGTAATAATATTGTTGAATTTAGGTATAGCTTTTTCATTCCTTCGAGGTTGCCAGCCACCGCACATAAAGAATATTAAATAATGAGCCATTATCTTAGAATCATTACCAAAAATGGCAGATTCCTGTATTTTCAGTGGGGTCATGCACCAGCACAGCAACTGCCATTGAGATGAATCGGAATAACTTTCTCCAGGTATTATAGCCCTCTTTAAAGGGATAGTTCACCCAAAAATGAAAATTATCCCATAATTTACTCACCCTCAAGCCATCCTAGGTGTATATGGCATTCTTCTTTCAGGCGAATACAGTCAGATATATATTAAAAAATGTCCTGGCTAATCCAAGCTTTATAATAGCAGTGAATGGCAGCCCAAAATTTGAAGCCCAAAAAAGTGCATCCATCCATTATAAAAGTAATCCACACAGCTCCAGGGGGTTACTAAAGGCCTTCTGAAGCAAAGCGTTTGTGTACTTTATAAAGTAAAATATCTAGCTTCCGGCGGACCGCCTTCCGTATTCAACTTACACAGAAAGTGTAACGCCTCTTGCAGTTCAAAATGCTTACGCTACGTCTGACGTCATACATCGCGCCAGTTACGCCTTTTTTGTAAGTTGAATACGGAAGACAGTCCGTCGGAAGCTAGATATTTTACTTTATAAAGTTTTAAATATAGATATTTTTTGTACACAAACGCATGGCTTCGCTTCAGAAGGCCTTTATTAACCCACCAGAGTTGTGTGGATTACTTTTATAATGGATGGATGCACTTTTTTGGGCTTCAAATTTTGGGGATTAGCCATGATATTTTTTTATATAACTCTGATTGTATTCGTCTGAAAGAAGAAAGTCATATACACCTAGGATGGCTTGAGGGTGAAAATCATGGGGTAATATTCATTTTTGGGTGAACTATCCCTTTAAGGGAGCTCATAACTCCTCTCTCTCTCTTTTCTTTTCATGCTTGCAGAAGTTGGTGTTTGAGGCAGCCTGCCTTGTATTTACCCAGTCAGGGAGCTCCGACCAGGAACCATGGGAGAAAATGCCACACTTCACTAAGGATCTATTTTCAGAGCCGATCATAAAGGGAGAGGGTGCAAGCTTCTTCACCTAATTGACTTCATTACTGTTCACCAGCATGTCTTTAAAGCATACAAAGAGATTTATGCTTTCTATTTGCTATCTGTTTGATATTAAGTATTTTATTTTCAGGCATACGACTGAGAAATGAATAACTGAAGCATATTATCCACAGCAGTAGAACAGTTTATAGCTTGCCCTTCATGAAAATCTAGAATTACCGGGATGTTTTCTAATGACAACTGCAAAAAGAAAAAAAATTGAATTACTCTGTTGTTGTTGTTTTTAACAGGAATACTCATTCCACAGATACAAACATTTAATCCATAATATTCACAACACACTCTCATCCTTGGGTCAGTACAGATCACACTCTGTGTACAAAAATATATTTTTTAGTAGATAGTGTGTATAGCTGTGTGTTTTGGCACATGGACAAAGTAAATAAACAACACAGGATTTTTAAATCAAGAGCCTTTTCTTTATTATAAACTGAAAGCCTTTTAAATGTTTTTACATGTATATCTCCAAACAAAACAAAAAAAAACAAAAAAAAAACCGACTAGATTAACAGCTAGTATGCGAGAACGTGGTGAAAGGATTTCTAGGCAGATTTTACACTTCGCTTTTGAGCCTTCTGTGTCGCCGTAGTTTGGAGTCCGGAAGCATCATGACCATCGGGAAACTAAAAACTCTTTGCTATAAACAAATGTAAGAATAATTCTGCTTATATGTTTTACTCTTGAACAACGATTAACTGAAACAATTACAAACGCCAGTCGTTATTTTAATGCTTTCAAAATATTTACAGTGTTAAAAGTTGAGAGTGTCTGGTCTAGGCTGATTATGTGGCAGTTTCACATCTGCACACCTATTATTCTTGAACCTTGGCACTCGTAATACATTAAACAGGAGCTATCATCTTATGTCTGTTATGTATACGTACATCGTTGTCAGGAAATCCCATCACCATCATGTGCTCCAAACATCTAATCTTTGTGTTATTAGTATTAAGATAACACGGGGCTAGTTGTCACTCCTTTTTACTTCATTCACAGTGAATATTTCTCAGAGTTGGGATGTATAGAAACTGTATGTTCTGTGTACAGTTTATACAGTATAACTGTATATTCGTTACATATGTAATTGGACTTTTGACTCGAAACCTTGTGACATACCTGACTGACCCAGTTTCCCCTATGTATGTATGAATGTATGCATGTATGTGTGTGTGTGTGTAACAATATTTATCCTTTTTTAAAAGATGTATATATATATATATATATACATACCATGCCATTGTTTGATTTAATTACAGATTCAAAATGAGAATGATTCTAATCAGCAAATAAACAGAAAATACTGGAAACAGGACTTTGACTTTGAAATATTGCCATTATATGGCAATCTCCTTTGTAAAATAGGATTTTTTTTTTTTTTTTACCAGTTGTAGCTTGGTAAATCGTCTTAAAATACTAAATAAATATTTAAAGGTATACTCTTCTTACAATAAATGCAGAAGGATACATGTAGTAATAATATTGTTGAATTTAGGTATATATATATATATACCATTATACCATGCCATTGTTTGATTTAATTACAGATTCAAAATGAGAATTATCCCCTCCTCCCCTCCTCCCCTCCCCTCCCCTCCCCGGCCCTCCCCTCCCTCCCTCCCTCCCTCCCTCCCTCCTTCCTCCCTCCCTCCCTCCTTCCTCCCTCCCTCCCTCCCTCCCTCCCTCCCTCCCTCCTTCCCTCCCTCCCTCCTTCCTCCCTCCCTCCTTCCTCCCTCCCTCCCTCCTTCCTCCCTCCCTCCCTCCCTCCTTCCTCCCTCCCTCCCTCCTTCCTCCCTCCCTCCCTCTGCCCTCCCTCCCTCTGCCCTCCCTCATTTGTCTGAGTGCCTTTTTAAGATAATTTAATTTTGAGCTGAAATGCATGATTAATGCATGTCGATTATATGCATGTGTTTTTGATGTTTTTAGAATTGCATCACTGTCTTCAATAATAACAAATCTTTTTTTACCCCCATTATTGATTTTAGTGGAAGGCCTCAACATTATCTTTCCTAGTGCTGGAGGAGTGAGGCCTAATCCTCTGCGATCATACTCAGAAATGTCAGGCCAAGAGGAATCGGACAAGAGTGTGGACATGTGGTCCTCTCTCCGCTGTCTGGGGTATCTCTCCAGCTTCAACCTGCTGGTTGCTGTGTGCTTGGGAATGTACGTACGATGGGAGCAGACCTCAGAGGCCATGATTCTGGTCATCTTCATCTTGGGTTTGTTCGTTTCAGCCATAGCTTGTATCCTCTACTACTACTTTTCAATGGAGTCGGCCAGTTTAAGTCTCTTCCACCTGTGGTTTGGCTTCCTGCAGGGTCTCCTGTGCTTTCTGAACTTCCCATCTCTGGAAAAAGACATAAAGGAACAGGTCACAAACTACCTGTTGCTCTCTAGCGTAGCTATTCGGACACTCTGGGCCCTAACAGAACGTCTGTGCGGTAGTCCTAAGTATAAAGCAGTCATTCTTACCTCATCTGAGCTCCTAGAGCTCCTGGGATTTGGTGTTGCAAGCATCAGCTTGGTTTTCCACAAATCACTGGCCATGATTGCTCTGACATTTGCGTTAATGGTGCTCATTGTGGACCTTCGCATGAAGTCACCCTTGGCTCTCCCTAATCTGGTCTGCTTTGCTGTGATCACCGCCGTTACCTTCTTCCAGTCCTTGGAGATCCAAACAAACCCCTTCGTGCTCATCTGCTACCTGGGACGGCTTATATGCGAGCCACTTCTGGACATCTACTTCAACGGCTTGTCGGCGACAGAGCGCTGGAAGCAGTTCCTCTCAGCTCGCCGCCTGTGGAGAATATTTTCTCTGTTTCCGCTGGCATTCGTTGAGCTGGCGTTCTTTGTGCTCTGTGCCCTGAAGCTGGGTAACATGAAAGCCTGGTACCTTGTCATCCCTGGCTTCTGCGTCTTTGGCCTCTTGTGGATCCTGTGCCACGTGGTGTTCCTTGTCACACTATGGTGCTTCCACACCAAGCTAAGCGAGTGTCAGAAGACATGGGCGGCCCAGCGCTCACAAACACTCAATTTGGAGAAGATCATGGCCTCCAGGGGCATGCGTCATTTCTGCCTCATCTCTGAACGACTGGTGCTCTTCTGCCTGATGTCCACTGTCATACTAGGGTCCGTTTCATGGCAGGTAAAGCATGTTGTTGATTAATTTTCGATTTTTAGAATCAGTCTAGATATCAAGAAATCTGTTTATACTTGACATTAACATCCAACTCTGAGGAATCATGCTACATTGTGATACTATTACTAAAAAACTCTTTCACCCCCAGGGCTCCAGACTGCGACCAAATGGTTGCATTTTGCGACCTCTTTTCGTGCTGGTGCGACTAAATTTTGTTGGTGCGACCACCACGGTGCCCAACTGATAAGAGTTGCCATTTCTGTTACATATGAGAAACATCAAACGGCAAATAAAAAGAAAGCAGAACGGAACCACGCTACTCGTTTGAGCTGCGCTGTGCAGACCGTTTATCAGCTTGGAGCAGTAATAGCGCATCACAAGCTCATAAACAGGCCGATCTTGATCATGCGACACCATTACTGCACAGTGTTGGGAGATCCAGTGAGAAAGCGTTTGAATTTGTCATAGAATTAATAACATCGCTACTGCGAGATCTAGTGATAAGTGTTTGGCGCAGAATTCTCTGTTATAAACTACAGATATCAGATCAAACAGCGCTGACGTGCAAACCAGGAGAAACATTTAGCCTACTCACCACTCACTCACTCACCAACATTCACCATGGATTTAATGTAGTAACACCACATTAAAACTGTAACTGACCCCAAAATGAAAATTATGACATCGTTTACTTGCCATCATGTTGTTCCAAAACTGTGGAGCATAAAAGAAGATATTTAGAAACATTTGTAATGTTAAATGGGGACAACTCAATAAACCAACTATCAGTCCTTGGGCACAAGTGCCTAATCAAAATTTTATAGTTATCCACTTGAGTTTTAATGTTAAGATATGAATTCTGCAATGAGTCACTAGAAGCACACAAGAATTACTTAAAAAAAATTTTTTTTTTTTACCAACAAAAGCAATATGCTGGTGAGTCAGGTGGCATATTCAGGCTGTTGTATAGGTGAGCACCAGATGAACAGGTCTGAGAACAATAGCTCTGTCTGGAATTGTATACTAGCATACAACTCACTGTACATACATTAAGACTTAGACCCGAAATTAGACTGTGTTTGTTTGGATGTACAGCCATCCTTCTCTTTGAGTTCACTTCAGAATTGTTGATCACTGAGGGTTCCTCTCCGCAGGTCACTTCTGGACTCTTCATGAGTGTGTTTTTAGTGATACTGCCACTGGAGTCTCTGGCTCATGGACTCTTCCATGAACTGGGCAGCTGCTTAGGAGGCACCTGCGTTGGATATGCGGTGGTAATTCCCACTTACTACACCAGGTAAATGCTCATACACATGTATACTCAATACTCATTCAATATGGCATACAAAGGCATGTTCTGACTTACATGTTCACATGGTCACGTGTGCATTGACCGAGATCCATAACCTTGCAGAAAACAGCTTTTTGATGGTTTATATAACAGACATTAATACCTGAGAAACTGGTTTTCTGAGGAATCATATTTCTTAGAATCAATTCACAAGCATTTGCATTTACTCATTTAACAGAATCTTTTATGCAAAGTGACATACAAGGGAGAAACATTTGCGATTTACCATACTGGAACAATATTAGCAGCGATTCAGAGAAAATAAATCAATTCAGAGAAGTGCTATTATTTATGCTTGTGGATTTTAATTACATACATGAATTCATTGTGTATTGTTTTGTCTGTTTGTTTCAATCCATATAAGCTAAGTATCTGTACCCACCTATTTCCCCCCCTGCTGTCCACTTATAATATTGTCAAAGTTTCTTGCACCAAAACATGAACTATTTTCATCCTTTCTCTGACCCTTAAAATGATACAGTTTTTGCTACTTTTCTAGGGATACCATATTGGTATCGGCCTATATGTAAATTTGTATTGTTATTGTGTGCTTTTTAATTGTGTGCTTGGGGCATGGCTTTTAATGGTGAGACTTTTGTTATTGTAATCAGGCTCTCTAAAATGACAAATTTGGATTTAGACTTATCGGCCAATATACTGGTTATTGGCTTTCAAATATAAAGAATTATTGGTTATCATATCAGCCTAAATGTTCATATCGGTGCATCCCTATACTTTACCTTTATGACTTTTATAGTATATGTAAATTACCTCTATTATGACCGGCTAGCCTTTACCAGCATAGTTCACATCGTTGTTTTTTAGTTGCTGAATACTGAATAGTCTTTTATATTCAAATCAGGCCAGTCGTACATTCCAGTTGTGGTCATGATGTCACAACGATGATGAGCTTGTTTTGGAAGTGTTGCTAAATCAGAAAGATTAATATTCATAATTACAACATCAAGGGAAATAGTCTGCTGCCTTACTCTTGCTCATCTTGAATGTGCATCTTGATCAGTCCTTTGCTAAGTGTTCAGAAAAATAAAGGGGTGTAGAAACAACCCTGGATTGGATCTCAATGAACACAGGTTAGCATTAAATAAAGTCGTAGCTTTTAATAAACTTCTGTTGCTGTCTGTTGCTGGTTCCATTGGGAGAAGCATGTGCCATGCATACTGAGAGAGAGTGAGGGTGGGGTCCAGGGCAGGCCGTCAGTTAGGTCACTGATTATGATGTCGATTAGGATGCAGCTCCACAGCCTCTTCACGCTCAGTATTTCAGCACTCTTTGTGAAAAGGCTCTGCGTAGAGTAGGCACATAAGGGGAATGTAGCAAGGTGTAATCTTCCATCTGATGGGTACGGATCATGTTTTTACCATGACGAGGGCCTCTTGGAAAGATGAGAGCGGAGGGAGGGATGAGAGAGAGAAATTCTCAGGTCGACAGGCTTGTTTTGCCATGGTACTTTGCCATGGTTTCTTCTCACATTTAAAAGGAATGAGCTCTGGCCATCATCTGAATATTCAGCTGGTTCACCCAGAAAGCATTTTAATAGTTTAAAGAAAAAAACGTGAACAATTCAATAGTTCTTTTTAATTAAAATCTTGTTTATCTGTTCTGATAAATGCCTTGTAGCTAATAAACATCTTGTGGAATTCAAGTGGAAAGATATTTCAGCAAAAAATTTGCCTTTAGTCATGATATTATTTTTGGCGCTTAAAATGTTGAGGGGAAATGAACCAGGGATGGGTTGAGCAGGGAGAAAAACAAGATCTAAAGCAGTAAAGAAACTAATCGAGGAGGAAATGCAAAAACAGGGAAGCTTAGCGATTGAGAGAGAGAGAGAAGGATGGAGTCCTGACAAACGAGCTCAGAGAAGCAGTCATTTCCAAAAAGCTCAGCACCTGCCTAGGTAGTTTTCATGGGTCACTGTGCCTTAGACTTGCCATTTCAGTCTTCAGCAAGCATGTCTTCCTATGGGAAATACTCTTTCAACACTGCCACCACAAATGCTTGGTCTTGGTTTTGGTTTTATAATCACAATCTCTGGAAAGCAAGGCTACAGGGGGTTATAATGGTTTTGATTGCTAATTGTCACCTTTTTATTAGCGACTGCTGTTCTGGGTGATATTTACAGCAGGAAGTCTTGTGCTCTTTTAGAAAGGCAAAAGGGGTTAGGTTGACCCTGCGAGGAGCTGCTGAATTACTTGCTCGCATTTTCGAACAGAATGTCAGCTATGGCCTTGCTTCTTTTCTTTGTATCTTTTTCTCCATCTTACATTTTGTACTGCTCATCTTCAAGACCTTTTTGAATTCACTATCCATTGTGCTTATCCCTCTTCTTTTGTACCTGGGTTAGTGTACACTCAGAAGGTCAAGTTGACCCAGTTAGCAATCCAGAAGCATCAGCCTCTCTTCCACATTTCACTAGGCATGTGCCAGTATCAAATTTTCATGTTGCGATTAATTGCTGAAGCTTTTATCACGGTATTCGGTATTATCACGATATTGAAATAAGTTGCAAAAAAAGTTTTGTCATACTATGACAGGTTTAATAACTTTCTTATAACAAAAAGAACTGAACATTTAAATACAATAAAGCAATAAACAAAAATGTATAAAGTAAACAAATATTTAAAACAGATTAAAGTGCAAAAGAATTATAAAGAGCAATAGGTAACACTTTACAATAAGGTCTCACTAGTTAATGCATTAACTTTAACATAGAGCGAATAGCTACATTTTTACAAAAGTTATTCTTCTTCGATTACGTTAGTTAAAAAAAGCAACTGTTAGTTAGTGTTAGCTCCAGTCCGTTAAATAATACAGTTACAACTTTTGATTTTAATAATGTGTTATTAAATGCTGATATTTACATTTAAGTAAGATTAATAAATGCTTTAGAAGTATTTTTCATTCTCAGTTTGTTAATGAATGAACTAATGTTAAATAATAGAGCCTTATTGTAAAGTGTGTTACTAAACAACAAAGAATCAGAACATATTCAAACAATATCTAGGGCATGTAGTCCAGATTAAAATATAAAATGTTTAAGTTTGAAAATGTTTAGCCTTAAGTCTTTAAGTATTAAGTATTTGGTTATGTGATGAGCACCGTAGCGAATACAGAAAACTGAATGGCTGTGTTTAGTAGCGCAAGCGTTTTGTTTACGACGATTACCGGGGAAACTGCTGCATTTCTGCTGTTCCATCAGCGCCATCTGCTGTCAGAGAGTGTGAATGTGCACTTTCATTCAGTGCATCTCCTTCACTCGTTACGCCATGCGCTGCTCATGCACGTTGGGTCTGTTTACATCAGTGTTGTTCATTTTAAACGTTTGATGGGTAATGTATTCACTAAAATGCATTCTAAAAATCTAAATAATTCGTAATAAATAATTATTCACGGTATAAGTGACCACGATAACAATATCGTGCATGTTCATTATTGTGATTTATATCGTATTAGCATATACCGGCACATGTCTGCATTTCACCCATCAATTTATCCTCTTTTCTTTTTCTCGACGGGGTGCAGTGCGGATGGCCAGCCATTGCTTTTGCCTCCAGGGCAAGTTCAGGGATTGCACTCCACAGATACTTTGAATGCCGTGCAGGGACTCTTCTCCCACCACCTCATCCAGACCTTCGGATGTGATTACTCCACCAGTCTAAGCCTGGACACCCTGCAGGCCAAACTGCGCTCCTTTTTGGAGCTCTGCACTGCAGAAGGCCCACGGCATGACACCTACATCCTATACTACAGCGGCCACACGCTTCCCAGCGGAGACTGGACTTTGGCAGGTAAGAGCTGGATAGAAGTCTCAATTGGTTGGGTAGAATTGATCTAACTTAACTGAGAGTTGAGGTTATCCGTTGCAGCTTGTCTAGGTGGTTTCTAGGTGGACCCAAACTAAATTCATTTCTGTATGTCATGCACTAATCGGGAGTTATTTATATCATAGGTTCTCTTGAATGCTAAAATCAATATTGCTTTTCCAGTTCTTTGTAAAAGAGATCAAACAAATGCTTTTATTTTGACTGGGCTTTAGTAGTTTATTGCTCTGAAAGCTCTCTGAACTGTAAAGATATATCTTGGCTCCATCGCTCCACAATGCTTTATCTTCCTGCCTGTGTGTGCGTCCTGTAACTTGGTGAGGTATTAATCCACATGAGCGATATGGGATGTCACAGCCTCTGTCATAATGTTTGATCAGACAGCCAGGAATCCTCATTCGGTTTTTGAATGAGGTACTTTCCGAGTGTTATTTACAGTCTTCCCTGCAGCATTGCAAACTGTCAGACTTTTTACACCTTTACCATGTTGCTTGCACCATCTCTCTCCATTTCACTTGCAGCAACAGCCCGTCATGTATATGTCAGCACTCTATGTATTTGTGAATGGGAATCTATTTACTGAATGCCAACTGGTACAATTGGTCCAACTGTTGTTGATTAATTCAGCGCTGTTTCAACTGGCTTTAAACTAAATTAAATCACCAAGAGATTTGTAGCTTGTACCGGAGACCTCTACGCCGAACTCGAACACCTCACTGGCTGTGTAGTGGGCGCGTGATCAAGACGCTCAGCAAGTAAACACATTTGTGAGCTTGTGAGTCGTGTGCTGCGCAGTGCGCACAAGTAGCGCTGTTTCATTCCGCTTTTGCCGCGTTTCCCTGAACAAAATCTAGTACTACCACCTTGTGTTGACACGATTTGTAAATTATGCGTGGCGGGCCACATATAGTATCTTTTAATAGACAAGCTGCGGGCCAATTGAAATTCCTCCCTGGGCCGCATTTGGCCCACGGGCCGAACTTTGGACACCCCTGACCTAAGACTTCTTTCGATTGATTGACAACCTTTTTTTGCCTGTAGGTGGCGATTGCTTGCGTCTGCAGCAGATCCTTGAGATGTGGAAAGAACGGAACAGTGGCTTCTCCTCCCGCCTCATCCTTGTCCTGGACACTGAGAATTCCGCACCATGGGTGAAGGTGGTGCGGAAGGTGGAAGGGATGTATGTTGCGGTACAGGGAGCCAAGATGAGCCCTGTCCAGGATGCCGAAGCCCAAGGAGCCCCCCGTTTGGGAGACTTCACCTCTGAGTGGGTGAAATATAACTGTGATCCTGACAGTGGTGTGCAGTGGTCAGAGAGGGGTCGGGTCATCTCCGCAATATATGGCGTGTCCAAACCCTGGAGTGACTATGCCCTCCACCTGCCCACCGGGAGCGATGTGGCCAAGCACTGGGAAACACACTTCCCCAAGATTACGTACCCACTGGTGGCTGTAGCTAACTGGTGCTGCGGACTCAACCTCCTGTGGCTGTGTAGTGTGTGTTTGCGCTGCGTCAGGAGATTGAAACTCTCTTGGTTCCCTCCCAGCATCCTGGACACGGGGCAGGGGATCAAACTAGTCCGATCATAAGTGACCAGTTGCTTTAGTTCTACATGATGTATATACATCACCATATATATTTTCTATGCAATTTTTGGGATATCCTTTTTTGAGTGCTCAGTTGCCTTTTACTTTGATAGCCAGATATAGATGGGAAGCATCATTTGCTCAGTCCTGCTCTTAGAGATCCACTTCCTCTAGAGTTTAGTCACACTAATTTTCGATTGAACCCAAAGACCTTGATTAGACTAACCCTTGCAGGTAGGTCGGTCTTTAGGAACAGGATTGAGCACCATTGTCATATGACGACTTCTTCTTTTTATCTGTGCCCTATATACACAATATAGCCACTGTCTTATATCATATGAGTCTGTGCTTTTTCACAGTATCAAGGCTAAAAGTGCCAAGTGCCTTGTGTTAATTTATTAGGTTTTAAGTGGATTTTCTCTGGATGTGGGTGAAATCTGTGTATTGCGATTGTATTCAGTCTCAGGCAAAGTTAAACAAGAAATCTAATTGTTCCTTTACAAGGTTGTTACTTATTTAGTTTCTTTTTGCCAAGAAGTAAAGCAGGTCTGGTTTAGTTATTTCCCCAAGACCTCTTCAACAGCCAATGTTTAAACCATTTCATTTTATTTTGTATTTTCAGTGGGTTTTTTGTTTTCAAGAGTTGACCTTTAATCATTTTTTATGAACAGACCAGCATCCTTTAATAAAGACTGTTTAAAATAAGCAGCTTGGTAAGTAGGTGTTCCAGCATGTGTGACGTTTTCTTCATCTCTCAAGCCAAAAGAAATGGAGGTTGGCGGCATATAGCACAGCACTTTTTGATAGTAAATGAAACAGAACAATATTTATTCTGATGCGTTACAGTTGATGAAATACCAGTTGATGTATTCTGGACCGTGCCACTTTCCAATGCACTATCCTGATTCATGGGGAACAAGGGAGAGTAATGGACGTGCAGCATATGACTGTGTTTTATATATAGCTAGTATATTATAGCATTTCAGTTATGTGAAAACAGGGCATGTGATGTCATGGAAACAGTGATTCTGTCAGTTTGTTCATTCTTGTCCTTTAGAGAGCATGACCTGCGTTTCACTGCAGCTGAACACATCTCCCAGGTAACATTTTAGAGGCACTTTCATGCATTTTATTAGTTCAGCACAGCAGGCGGATGAACTACGGCTACCTTGAGGCTGTTCTTTCAAAGTGAGGAGAAAAACCTTTCCTGCTTGTCTCTTAAAGGTATGGAAAACTTTCATGTCATTTGTATTACATACCCTCTAGAATCCAGTTCCTGCTACTTGTTGACATGAAGACAGTGTTGTTAGCTGAGGCAAAGTGTAGCATCTTTGCTAAGGTCAGTGATTCCTGTACATACAGCAGAAATGTTTTATGCAGTGATTAGATTAAGGCTAGCTTCATCCTCTAAACTGAATTAGCTGTGCTCCGCTTCACCTATTGAAGGTTGCGGAGTCAGAAGCAAACACAAGTGAGTTAGCAGATGTCAGAGTCATATAATGGAACTGCACAATTGGGTCAAAATCATAACATGGAAATGCATAGGTTTGCATACAACAAACAATAAATTTGCGAAGATTCAACGCCATTTTTAAGACTATAAAATGGTTTGTGGTGTAGTTTTGATTCTTCTTTTAACCAAGCATGTCTATAATACCTGAAGAAAACTATGAAAACATGCACCGCCTCAGGACCTTACCAGAGACAAGTCATTGGTAAAAACATCTATTATAATATAATGAAATACAACATTTTTTATTTATATGTTGCTTGTGAACGCATTATCAGAATACAACTTTTGGCAAATTTTTGAATGCATGTCAATGGAGAAAGATGCTTTTTTTTGGCAGCAGAATAGAGTAAGTGGCGTTTACAATCAGTGTGATTCCCTCTTGCACATATGGTCTCAAATCTCACTGATATGGACTGATTTCAATGTGATTTCAAATGATTTACCTGAACAGCTGCAGCTGAATAGCTTGAATTAAAAAACGTTGATTTAACCAAATAACCTTGGAAGGGTAATTAGCTCACCTGTCATGAGTGAAGCCAGGCAGAGAGACAGAAACTCACCCAGTGGACTGTGTCTAAAATAGACACTCCTCACAGATGCTTTGGATTGAATATAGTCATTTAATTAAATGCCAACAGGAGTTTGAGGCATCAAATGAGTGACTTCACTCTTTATTGAATCACCTGATGGCATGTTTCCGTTGAAGTTAAAAGGCAATAATGTGCATCTTATAATCTTGTATCTTTTGTGGACTTTAGACATGATAAAATTTGTGTTTGCAAGATACCAGACTGCAGCAATTAACACTTAGAGGAGGAATTAGTCGCTTGATTTGAGCGCGAGTGTGCAAGGTTTAGTCATTCAAAATATTATGTTATATTAATTATTTTCTTTGTAGCCAACAACATTTTTGCACTTAAGTACTGAACTGTACTGCTGTACAGATGACCAAATGTTTTAGTTTTTTTTCCAGTCTAAGCTTAAAATTCTTGGTCAAACTAAGTCGTAAAGTGGACCAGACATAATTCAAATAGTATAAACTATCAACCCTGCTAAGAAAGATTTTATGCCTTTTATACCAGGACTGTTTCATTTTAATGCATGTGTCCCTTTTTACCAAGAAACACCTCTTTCTCTTTCACAGTTTTTCTTAGCTGTTGGGCAATTGGGCAGTGGAACGGAATAGCCTAATTTAGAGGCAGCTGACAGTGACTGTGCCTGAATTTAGTGTGTGTGTGTGTTGGTGTGTGGTTTTGAAACTACATATACATACACACTGATACACACTGTTCCCTTCAGAATAGTTCATCCTTTCTGAGATGCAGGAAGGTGCCAGTCCTGAATCTACTGCTATAGTGAGCTTAATGATGACTGACCTGAGGGCTGTTCCATAAAACAAGATTAGAATACAAGCCAGGCTTATTTTGGTTAGTCAGACTTATTGTCTGTGGATTCTGTTTCATTAAGAAAACTTAAAATAGTTCAAATTCAGTTACTCTGGCAACTTATGCTGGGAAACTAACCTGGTCCGGGGCAGGCTAACTGTCAGGCTAAGCTGAGCTCCTCTAACACGGACCAATAGGAACGCAATGATATTACCACTGATTCTCTCGCATACCATTATTTGACTTTATTAATCACTATCAGTCCAAAAAATAAATATACAGTATACAGAAAATCAACTTAAATAATGCTACAATGATAAATGATACATGTGCCCAAGATGGTTATGAGAAGAACATTAGAGCATTACAATCTAAAAAAAAAAAAAAGCTTTTTAAAGCATTTAAATAAAAAAATTAAATAAATAATACCAAAAGCACTGACTAAATTTTAACTGGTAATATGAATCTGAGCTTAGTAATTGGCCTACAGTATATTAGCCTACATTTGTATATCCTGTATATACTGTATATTACCCTTTACAGTTATGCTATCATAAACATACACTTACTTATAGGTTTAAAATATAAATAAGGCACATCTAATGTCCAAAAACAAATATTTGTGCAAAATTGACAAATGTTTAATTTTTTTCAATAATTATTCCTTTTTTAAGAAAAAATTTACATTCCTAATAAGTAATTCAAGTAATATTATTTAAACATCAAATAAGTAAATTAAAAGGGAGGGATGGTTATATAAAAAAGTATAATGCATTTCTTTATTTTATAGAATAGCCTATTCTTTGATTTTAGAGGTGCCCATATCTTTTCAAAATGTAGAATTTTGCTCTTAATTTCATGTTATCCTCTCCATAGTGTACTTTAGAAACGAAATAATTTAAAACTATTGCTTTCTCCAAAAATGTGTTATTGCTTTAAAAGCTGTAATTCTCAGTATTCTAAATAAGTAGCCTTTAACTAATCTTTATTTAGTAGCATAGTTCCTATACCCAAAACTATATTTTGTACTGGTTTCTTGAACATGAAAATGACTTCACTAAACTCAAATGGCCTCCACAGTCTCCAGATCTCAATCCAATAGAGCAGCTTTGGGATGTGGTAGATCAGGAGATTCGCATCAGCCGACAAATCTGCAGCAACTGTGTGAAGCTTTCATGTCAATATGAACCAAAATCTCTGCGGAATGTTTCCAGCATCTTGTTGAATCTATGCCACAAAGAATTAAGGCTCTTCTGAAGGCAAAAGAGTCCAACCCAGTATTATATTCAAATACAACATACATTTTATATCATGCTAGAAAGGTTTATTTTGCACAAAATGACCAGCACTCACCTGGGCAACATTATTCCGGTTATTATACAACTACTAAATTATGATTTTAGGGTTTTAATTAAGTACTCATAGATTAGCTTAAAGCTAAGAAAAATATTAAATGACAACATAGACTATAAGTTACTATACTGTACTATAATATAATATATAGGCCTACTGTAAGTAAGACCAGCTAACATATTTTCCTTAGAGAAATAATATCTTTCTAAAATGTTTAATCCTAGCATGTACACTTTGAATGCACTGTTGTTTTAGAATAAAAAAGTGTACCAAATGGCTATGTACATTTTAATATTGTTGTTCCCGTGATATAACTGCTTTTTAGGACACACACACAAAAAATAATTATAGACACACAGTGCATTTAAAAGCAAAGTATCATCTGCTTAGATACTTAGCATGTATTTTAACCTTGAAACACTTGAATTATAAATGTAATTCAGCTCAAATCTCATTGGGATTCATGCATGAAACAAAAGCAGAATGAATTTCAGCAAGGTTGTATAAATGATTTACCCAGTAAACCTTTGCTCGATTCATAACGAATCCATAAATGTACTGCATTAGCTCGAAGCCCTCCCCTGGAGAGCACGCCAAATACGTTACTCTATCTACACTGAACAAAATTATAAACAATATTAGTCACTTTTGTTTTTGCCCCCATTTTTCATGAGCTGAACTCAAAGATCTAAGACTCTTTCTATGTATACAAAAGGCCTATTTCTCTCAAATATTGTTCACAAATCTGTCTAAATCGGTGTTAGTGAGCACTTCTCCTTTGCCGAGATAATCCATCCACCTCACAGGTGTGGCATATCATGATGCTGATTAGACAGCATGATTATTGCACGTGTGCCTTAGGCTGGCCACAATAAAATGTGCAGTTTTATCACACAGCACAATGCCACAGATGTTTGTGTAAACCTTTGCTCGATTCATAACAAATCCATAAATGTACTGCATTATTGCAAACACATACATTTTTAAACATGAACTTTGTCTCTTGGTATCTAAATCCACACAAGACAGATGGTGAGTTCGCACCCGTCTCTGCTCTATAAAAGTGGAATTGATTGAAATGAATTTCACGTGCACTGAGTCTCGTGTGGTCTTCAGAGAGAACATAAAAGGCTTGGTTCTTGAAAAAAAATAAAAATACAAAAAACTCCTTTCTTTGATAGTGTTAAGATCTAGTCTTTGATGAGCTTTAGTTAAATAGCCCATCTTAGAAACTCCATTTAGATTAAGCAGCTATGAATTTGGCAGACAAATCTTATTTTATATCATAAAATTAGTCAAAGATAAATTCTTTATTATTGAATGAAGCTCAACTCAAGATTCAGGTGAAAATAACATATTTTTCATGGTTGCAAGATCAGTTACAGTACATCTGTAAAGCAGTGAAATACAATTTCCTGAAGTGGTTTTTGTAGAGTTGTAAATTGGATAGGTGAGTAGCCTGCTCAGAACAGTCACAAATCAATAATTTCATTGAAATTATTTTGCAGCATTTCAGCATGCCTATTCATTCAGTTAAATTGAAGAGAGAGTAATAAGATGGTGCTTCTGTCACTTTGATTTATTACCCCCAATGAAATATTGATTTATGATCATAATGACCATACCAGATGTTTGACCTCTATTTCCGGAAGTCATAAAATGTTATGACCTTTGTATGAGTTCAGCAGGTGTAGGTTCCGTTTCCGGAGGTGGGTGTTCTGTTTACTTAGGGGTGCAATATATTTTTTATGTGATCAGGAAGGAAATGTTCAGGGGTGTTTGTGTTTACATTGGGGCCCGTGTGTTTTTATGTGCTCAGGAAGGGAATGTGCAAGGGTGTTTGTATTTGACACTGTATATTTGAGCTCTGATTTCAGGGCACGTTTGCAGGCCATGTGTTGACTTCAGCATTCGCAACATCCAGGCATTTGTCTGTGAATGAAACAATACAAATGAGTTTAAGAAAAGTAACAAGGATTGAATAAAGTATATAAAATAGTAAATATATATTAAATAAATTATACACTCACCTAAAGGATTATTAGGAACACCTGTTCAATTTCTCATTAATGCAATTATCTAATCAACCAATCACATGGCAGTTGCTTCAATGCATTTAGGGGTGTGGTCCTGGTCAAGACAATCTCCTGAACTCCAAACTGAATGTCAGAATGGGAAAGAAAGGTGATTTAAGCAATTTTGAGCGTGGCATGGTTGTTGGTGCCAGACGGGCCGGTCTGAGTATTTCACAAACTGCTCAGTTACTGGGATTTTCACGCACAACCATTTCTAGAGTTTACAAAGAATGGTGTGAAAAGTGAAAAACATCCAGTATGCGTCAGTCCTGTGGGCGAAAATGCCTTGTTGATGCTAGAGGTCAGAGGAGAATGGGCCGACTGATTCAAGCTGATAGAAGAGCAACTTTGACTGAAATAACCACTCGTTACAACCGAGGTATGCAGCAAAGCATTTGTGAAGCCACAACACGCACAACCTTGAGGCGGATGGGCTACAACAGCAGAAGACCCCACTGGGTACCACTCATCTCCACTACAAATAGGAAAAAGAGGCTACAATTTGCACGAGCTCACCAAAATTGGACAGTTGAAGACTGGAAAAATGTTGCCTGGTCTGATGAGTCTCGATTTCTGTTGAGACATTCAAATGGTAGAGTCAGAATTTGGCGTAAACAGAATGAGAACATGGATCCATCATGCCTTGTTACCACTGTGCAGGCTGGTGGTGGTGGTGTAATGGTGTGAGGGATGTTTTCTTGGCACACTTTAGGCCTCTTAGTGCCAATTGGGCATCGTTTGAATGCCACGGCCTACCTGAGCATTGTTTCTGACCATGTCCATCCCTTTATGACCACCATGTACCCATCCTCTGATGGCTACTTCCAGCAGGATAATGCACCATGTCACAAAGCTTGAATCATTTCAAATTGGTTTCTTGAACATGACAATGAGTTCACTGTACTAAAATGGCCCCCACAGTCACCAGATCTCAACCCAATAGAGCATCTTTGGGATGTGGTGGAACGGGAGCTTTGTGCCCTGGATGTGCATCCCACAAATCTCCATCAACTGCAAGATGCTATTCTATCAATATGGGCCAACATTTCTAAAGAATGCTTTCAGCACCTTGTTGAATCAATGCCACGTAGAATTAAGGCAGTTCTGAAGGCGAAAGGGGGTCAAACACAGTATTAGTATGGTGTTCCTAATAATCCTTTAGGTGAGTGTATGTTAGGCTTAAGAGAGAGAGAGAATGTCTTTGAATGAGCCAAACAATTGAATTTAATAACAACATTATTGGTAAATAAAGTAGATTAAAAAAAAGTAAATATATGAAATAAGATTAAATAATATTTTAATCTAGGGGTTAAGAGAGCATGCATGCCCTTAATAAGTTGATTGAACTCAATTGATTTGAGTAAACTATATAGTATACTAACAAGTATATTTGTATGTCTCCCAAAACTTATATAAGTTCATACTTAAATAAGTATATTTAAGTTCACTTAACTTGGTGCTCACGTTTATATAATGCACTTAAACAATTAAGTTTGATTTGCTTAACTTTTTTATGTCAACAGGTTCCATCCGTTATGTTAAATTTAATTAACATTGTTTATTTCAGTGCACTTAAATAACACTTTTTACATAAGGTTAATTCAATGTCATTTAGTTAAATCAGGTTAACACGCTTAATTTTGTCCAAAACGATTGTTCAATTATTCTAAAATGAATATCAAACAAAAAACAGAACAAGTAATCCAGTTTAATTGATTATTTTTATTTAGTGAAATACAATTTTTACAACATTTACAAATGCTAGCCAGAAGTTACATGCCCAAAGTAGTTGTTTTTCTGTTATTAAAACAACTTTAATTGTTATTAGCAGGTCCTCACCCCAAGCACATACTCTACACTTAAACCTCCAAAACACTACAGTATTTAAAATTGTAAAAAATTAAGAGTTGTTAAACAATTTTGGTATTCTGCTGATTATTGAAGAATGATTGAGACAAACATGACGACACACTGTAGTGTAGTTGGGCCTGTTTCATGGATCAAACCTAAAGGCAGACGCCTAAAAGAGGAAAGCGGGGGAAAATAAAACGACTTGAATCAACTCACCTCTCACTTAAAACAACTATTTATCAAGTTTACTTTTTTATTGGAGTCGTGTTTAGAGACGCGTCCGCGACATCCTTGCCTTGTAATGTGTAACTTAATTGATAGGCTTGTTTCCACATCGTATACAGATGGAACGTTACACTAAAAATATCAATTTAGTCAAAACTATCAAATAGAAAGACTATCACTTCATTTCTTAATCAAATAGTCAACATGTGTAAAACAGTACTTGTTTGGTATGAACAAATGTTGTGTTTTAGGTGAGAAAAATACACAGAGATTAGTTTTCATGAGCATTCCCTGTGGTTGTTAAACACCTGAGGTAAATCTTTTGATTTTAAAATATGTTCTAAAGTGATAATTATCACACACACACACATCCAAAGAGTTTTCATGTGTAGAAACAACTTGTGTACATTACGGATCACCCCTGAAGAAACAATGCTGGTTATCAGGCTATTTTAAATAAATTAAAGAATAAAACAAAAGTTTAGTCAACATGTCTTGCAAAAGCAAACGCTTCATTTAAAACTCTTCTAAAAATTGTGTTTTTGTATAGTAACTACACATAATCCTCAAATGATTAGTCACAATAAACTTTGAAAATGTCTCTATTGTGTCTTTTGCTTGTTCAGTGTGCAGTGTACATGTATGCATGCACAATTGTTGTACAATTAATGTACTTTACAGTTATTGAGCTGAACTGAATCAATAACACTGAACTGACTTATGTTAGAGCTGCATTACAGCAGAATTTGAATATGTTAAACTATTTGTATTGTATAAATGCTACAGAAATAAAGGTGTCGACGTATGTATATTCAGTATACATTTACAAAAATAAACAAAAGCATGGGTGAAATTTTTTTTTTAGTTTTGATTTCTAAGTGATCAAATTAGGTATTTATACTATAAACAGATATGCAAGAGGGGTAAAAAATTATGTATTTCTTTCTGAAAACATTGAGTTTTGATTTTTTTTATTTGATTTAACCTATAATCAGTAAAAGACTGTGGAATTTAAATGGCGGTGTTTTCTAAATGAAACGCAAGTACTGCTAGTTTTGAGTGATGTGTCTAATGTAGAAAACTGTGTTTAGCGATTTGCAAAAAGTTTGTTTTACAAATGCAGACTGAGTGTAAAGCATATAATGTGTTTGTAGTTTTGCAGACCGGGTCACAGACACTTTCCGCTTCCTCAAGGGCGGTTAACATGTCCTATTGATCTACAGTACTGGTCAGTGTAGAGGTGTTGGCCCTGCAATATATTAATGTAATTTCCCCTCAAACAAAACAAAAAAACATCCTTTCTCACAGAAAGACAGGAAGGAAGGAAGGAAGGAAGAATGGAAAATTTTAACTTTGATCACATGATAATAAAACTTTAGAGGAGGCCATCGAACTAACTTTTAATTGTTTGATATGCGGCAACACATGGTAAACCAAATACACTTCTATGACAGACCTCCCCAAACAGGAAAGGGCGGGCCGGCCCAGCAGCCAAGCTGGAAACGAACTTCATTTTCAATTGACTGAACTGCATGCATCCCAATTCAACTCTGGGTAAGCTTCTTTCTTTTTTTTTAACTATACTTTATTTATCAGTAATGCTTTTCTTAAACTAATTTATACACTGTAAACCCTAATGTTGTCTTTACTTAAACAATCAAGTAATCTTGACTAAATATTACTTTACTCAAAAATATAAGTAACTTATTAAACTACAAAATACATAAACTTAAGATTTCAAGTGTTATGAACTCAAAATCATAATTACAATAGCTCACTCTGGTCACTCTCAGTTCTGCCTGGCAACAAGAGAACAATTGCACTGATTGGTGGATATTTGCAAAAGGTGGTCCTTTTCGCCACGTCGACTGTTGCTGCTGATTCAAATCAAGACGGGACTTCCATCGTGTGAATCTTAAGTAAAAATATGTGATTTTTAATAGTGAAATGGTTGTTTAAATCTTAATGGTACGTTGGTATAGTAAAACAGATCGCTGCCATGATTACAAATGTGAAACTTTGCTAACTAATGTAGCCATTAATTAACAATATTTGTATTGATGGGTTTGTGATGGTATAACTGAGATATCAAATGATTCTTTATTTGATTTGTAATATTGAAACATATGAGTTATTTTGCTCAACCATAGTGTAATCGTGTGTTTCTGTGAGAAAGAACATTCGACTATTTCTGAGGCCAGTTAGTGATGTTGTCCCTTCAAAATAATAACGATATTTTCATCATTTTGTTGACCGTATGTTTGAGAAATCAGCGTGTACTGATGTCAATGGACGGGATGCCCTCAAGCTGAAGCTAGTCTTTGGCAAACCAGCTTTTTGGTTTAGAAAAATGTTTGTCTCATTGTTGCAGACTCGGCTCAATACATATTAGTATCATTTTTTTTTTACTCCATTATCCATTAATGAAGAATAAAACTATGTTTAAATTAAGTGCATAGAGTCCATTGATATACAGTATATGTTCAGCTTAAATATTAGCATCGGTTCATTTCAGTTGTTACCAAATGCTAGTGAAGAGATAATCTACAGAATGTCACAGTCACATTAGAGTCTGGATTCTAGTTTATAGCAAGCAATGTTTGTTATTACCAGTGATCGTGTTCCTGGCATCGGCACACCGCTGGGAGTATACATTTAAACCATAAAGTTTTTGACTATGACCAAGAAAATGAGCATTTAGTTGTAGCTGTATTGGGGTGTTTTGTGTGTGTGTGTGTGTGTGTTTTTTCTTACACTTTGTCCAGAAAACCCCCGCTATGTTTCCTAGAATCTGCTGTCATGTTAGTGAACTCTAGGTGTTCTCTGTGTCTCTTTGTTCACGTGTTCCCTGTACATTTGTTTGCTTCAATAAAATGGTGACTTATGGTACAGACTTAAAAATGGTTTATTCAAATTGTAGAATATTGTCTGTATATTTTTGAAAAACCTTTCAAATTATTATGGATACATTGCGTTTTTAATTTTACTCGTGACAATTTAATATGACAATGTCAATAAAAGTATTTAACTGGACATCTTTGGTAATAGTTAACTTAAAGAAATTCCATCCTATCTGCTTTTTTGTTTTTGTTTGTCCAGTTATGATTTGTATATCATAACTGGATTGAGTTCTCTGTGGGGACATATAGGACTTTTACATGCGGCTACTCTGCCTCTACTTCTGCATCAACAGCAGCAGCTCAAACGTATTGAAAAAAATATATAAAAGAAAGACTGAAACTGATAAGCATTTTAAGTAGTAGATCTCTGAGAAATTTTATCTTATTTATATTAAATATTTTAACATCTATGTTTGAAATCACTGAAGATGATTATTTTATTATTATTATTATTTACCTCCTAAAGAATCAGGGTTGCAAGCTGTGTAATACTGTTTGTAAGTAGCTCAGACATGCTCATAAAATAATAACAAGTGATTGAACCTTTTATTTTTCAAGAAACTGTTTCTGGACCTTGATGGACTTAAGCTCTCTCCTAAAGTACGTTCTTTGAAAAACAAGCTGCTTTCTTGACATTTTTTTTTTTTTTTTTTGTACTGTGGATGTTCATTTATCTGCCTTGTTGACTTTTTTTTTGCGACTAGAGAACTCTACCCTTGACAAAACCTGTGCCCTGTGACATCCAAAATGTTCACTGTGTGCAACCTTTACGTTTACATTTGTATTAGTTGCATGCACATCTCTTACGTTGTATTAAAACAACAGAGTTGATAATGAGGGATGCCATCATTTGATAACTGTTTTGAAAAAATATTTTTACATTTACAAATTTCAGAATTTGTATTTCAGGTTTTTGTTAAAAGGCTTTCCAAATGTGTTGATACTGAGATTACGCTATCTATGCATAGAACTGTTCATTTTAGAGTTCTAAAATGTGTTTAATATGTCACTGAATGCGGATGTTTATCATTGCTCAAGCTCTTTAAACCTTTAAAGTGATTATAAGCATTATAGGTTTCTGTAAGTGCTTGCTATTTCTTCTTAATAAATGAGGCTTACCTGCACACTTTATGAAGGGGCATAGACCAAACAGATTAAACATTACAGATTCTCAAATAACAAATTAATTTAAAAAATAAATCAAACTGCACATTGTCACAGTATTATTTTGTCATATTATAAGAGTAACATTTAATTCAATTTAAAATAATTACCAGCACGGCATAAAACAAGTCAAACTATATTTATAAGAGCAAATGATTGACTTAATTATATTAATTACATCAGATTCGTAAGTAAAAATTACTCAATATAATTTAACAGGCCAAGATATATCTAAAAGTAAATGAGTCATTACTTTATAGAACACATTCAACAAAATTGGAGGTTAGATATCTTGACTTTAACCGCGATACCGTTCTTGGCCTCGTGCGCACATAACCCGCAAAGTTTTTCATAGCGGTAGCCTGACCAGACCAATATATTTTTTGGATTTTGTTCGTTTTTTTTCTGAAACACAGTGTTTTACCACTTTCATTTTTAAAGACATCACCATTCTTCTTTGTGTGTAATTTTACACTGTGCTTCCTGCATTTAGCTGTAATGCTAGTGAGTGCTTGGTGTTACTCATTGATCCAGTAGGCTACAGCATTTGGCTGATTTAATAAAACAATGCTTTAAACTGTCATTTACATAGTATTTATATTACCGTAAATATATTTTTGGAATGGGAAAGAATGCTCAGACACAATCATAACATCAAGTTAAGTGATTCAGCATTTTATTTCAACAATATATTGTTGAATATACTTTTATACATTGAAGTAGTGAAGAAAATGATAGATTGGCATTACATACATAAAGTAAAACAATACAAATTATATTACAGACGGTCTAGCCAGAAAAGAAAATCTCTGCATGCTATCATGTTTTGGTCTAGTATGTAGTGGACCGTTGTTTCAACTATTTCATCAATGTCAGTGTTCTCATTTTTCGACACCAGTGATACACATAGATCTGTTACAAATGTACACATACAGAGTACTTCGGTAACTCCTAACTCGTCGCTACAATCACACATCACATCCAGAGCTTTTCTGAGGATTACACAGATAGGCTCTTTGCTAATAAACATGCTCGTCATTTTTGAGATTTTTTACTTGTTTGGTATCCCCCGAGCAGTCATTATCCTGTTTGCAGGTGGCATTGATAATCTTATGCATCAAGTCAACCATCTGGCCTCTGTAAAGATCTTTAAACATACTTCCTAACATATTTTTTACAGGACAATTATTGGCACATCCGCACACCACCGGTTGCTTCTGCACAGCATCGCCAGAACTCAACGGGCAGTCGCTCCCCATCAGCTTTTGCATAGCCATTCCACAAATCCACAGCGTTGAAGACATCTTCTTCAGAACTCAACTTTGTGCACGGTATAAACTTTGTCCCCTATTCGATGCGGAAAGATTCTAATAGTTCCTGGAATCTCCTGTGAATGAGTCTTTTGTCCACAATTGTCCAGGCCTTGTGCGTCAACGCTCTGAAGTTTGGGTTTTTGGGTCTGATCCCTCAAAATGCGAGTAGAAGAAGCGAGGTATGTGTTAGGCTCAGACAAACAGGAATGTTGGCTTTGGAGGTCAGTAAAACAAGCAGATAATATTCCTTCAACTTTTGACATTGCAGTAGCACAACCGTTCACACCGATGCAGGGGTCAAACCTTAGGAAATCCCAGTTGGTTGCGATAACTGAGCACTGTGTGTAGAGTTTATAAGGAAGACAGATTGGGGGACGCCCTCACCACCCTGTTGTGTGGGGTTGTCTTCAGAAAGTCATAAATAACTATGTAAATTACACTGCTATCAAGCATTTACTAATATTTAAAAGTACTTTTTCTAAACTCGTAACACAGCAACACGTCTACATCATAGTTAAGCTTCTGCCGAAAACTATATTTTGTTAAAAACTAAATCTACATTTCAAATTGTAACCAATGTAATCAAAACACAGCAAACCCGATTTAAAATTGAATAATTCTGTCAAAACTCTAGCAACATACTAACAATTAATGGCATTATTAAAAACTGCAGGTAGAACAATATGAATACCATTGTTTTTGTATAATGCAGTTTCCTTTTACTGTAAACCATTCTACAATTTTGTTGAATGTGTTCTATAAAGTAATGACTCATTCACTTTTAGATGTTTGCCACGTTGCCAAGAATGCACACATTCTCTCCTCTACCTCTCCTTCCCCCGTTGTCCTGATCCTACTACTCCTCACCCTCGCCCAGACATTATCACTCTATTCCTCTGTACACTGTAAAAAATTATATGATCATGCAAAATAAGCTATTTTCAACTTATACAAGATTCAACTCTTTTTTTTTTAAAAAATATTTAAAGAAATATATTCTTAAATATTTAAAGAAGCAATAGAGTCCTATTTTTACTGTATGTCCAAGTAATGGAAAGAACTGATTTCTAACACTACATGCATGTTTTACAAGATAAAATATTTCAGAGATCTGCTACTTAAAATGCTTATAAGTTGTTTCAGTCTTTGTTTTATATATTTTTATCAATACATTGAGAAAAACAATAAGTAGAATTTACAAAAAAATTATTTGGCAAGTTTTTGCACAAATATTTTTTAAGTAAATTTTACACACATGGAAATTAAGTAAATCTACTTAACTAACTACTTAACTATAATACTGTGACAATGTGCAGTTTGATTTATTTTTTTAATTAATTTGTTATTTGAGAATCTGTAATGTTTAATCTGTTTGGTCTATGCCCCTTCATAAAGTGTGCAGGTAAGCCTCATTTATTAAGAAGAAATAGCAAGCACTTACAGAAACCTATAATGCTTATAATCACTTTAAAGGTTTAAAGAGCTTGAGCAATGATAAACATCCGCATTCAGTGACATATTAAACACATTTTAGAACTCTAAAATGAACAGTTCTATGCATAGATAGCGTAATCTCAGTATCAACACATTTGGAAAGCCTTTTAACAAAAACCTGAAATACAAATTCTGAAATTTGTATTTTTTCAAAACAGTTATCAAATGATGGCATCCCTCATTATCAACTCTGTTGTTTTAATACAACGTAAGAGATGTGCATGCAACTAATACAAATGTAAACGTAAAGGTTGCACACAGTGAACATTTTGGATGTCACAGGGCACAGGTTTTGTCAAGGGTAGAGTTCTCTAGTCGCAAAAAAAAAAGTCAACAAGGCAGATAAATGAACATCCACAGTACAAAAAAAAAAAAAAAAAATGTCAAGAAAGCAGCTTGTTTTTCAAAGAACGTACTTTAGGAGAGAGCTTAAGTCCATCAAGGTCCAGAAACAGTTTCTTGAAAAATAAAAGGTTCAATCACTTGTTATTATTTTATGAGCATGTCTGAGCTACTTACAAACAGTATTACACAGCTTGCAACCCTGATTCTTTAGGAGGTAAATAATAATAATAATAATAATAAAATAATCATCTTCAGTGATTTCAAACATAGATGTTAAAATATTTAATATAAATAAGATAAAATATCTCAGAGATCTACTACTTAAAATGCTTATCAGTTTCAGTCTTTCTTTTATATATTTTTTTCAATACGTTTGAGCTGCTGCTGTTGATGCAGAAGTAGAGGCAGAGTAGCCGCATGTAAAAGTCCTATATGTCCCCACAGAGAACTCAATCCAGTTATGATATACAAATCATAACTGGACAAACAAAAACAAAAAAGCAGATAGGATGGAATTTCTTTAAGTTAACTATTACCAAAGATGTCCAGTTAAATACTTTTATTGACATTGTCATATTAAATTGTCACGAGTAAAATTAAAAACGCAATGCATCAATAATAATTTGAAAGGTTTTTCAAAAATATACAGACAATATTCTACAATTTGAATAAACCATTATTAAGTCTGTACCATAAGTCACCATTTTATTGAAGCAAACAAATGTACAGGGAACACGTGAACAAAGAGACACAGAGAACACCTAGAGTTCATCTTATTACTCTCTAATTGAGTATTGGATACCGCACTTTAAAATCTGTCAACATTTTCTTCTCTATTTTTCACAGATATTTACAGATTGAATAGAATGAAGTAGGAAAAAATGTAAGTGATGGAAGACTACATTACCCATGATGTGTGTGTGTATATTTTGCAATAAACTTGATTTTCAAAAACTTTTGCTTCAAATAAAAATGTGTAATGTTGTGATTCACTTCGTAGCTGATTGGCTTGTTTCATCGCTTACAGTGTGACTGTTTAACAAAGACTTTTTAAAAATCCTTATGGAGAAAATTAATGGAAAAAAATACTTCCAGAACCAGCACTGCTGAAAAAGTGCTAATGCACATACTGCACATAATGTGTTATTCAAACCATGCAAGATGCGTTTTCATGCTAACGTTTAATACTGTAACAAATCAGAAACAGAATAAGATGTGCTGCAAGCTATTTTCCTTTCACATTTAATATACTGGGTCTGGTCAAGGACAGCCTCAAGCTATGGACGTGATTTAATATTGCGAGTGAACTATGCAAAATTCTCATCAAATGCCCCTTCAAGGTGTGTGTTCAACTGTAACAAAAGCAAATAATCAATCCTGACTTCCTTATCAACAAAATGATTAGATGCTCAGAGCATACAGATGTTTGTTTAACACCTAGTAGAAAAAATGCTGAAAAATGTCCAAAAATAAACTCAAAAAGGAAAAAATGGTTCATAGATAAAGTAAACAATGCAGTTATGTCCCTTTTAGTAAAAAGGGTTAGGGACAGTTACTTTAATGTAACTAATTACATTGTTACATTAGTTACTAAGTAATGCGTTACAATATTGTGTTACTCCTTAAAAAGTAACTAATTGCGATACTTACTATGGAAAGTAATGTGTTATGTTACTTTTGCGTTACTATTTCTTACCTTGGCTGGGCTTAACTCTTAACTCTTTCCCTATTGACAGAAATTTCTGTCATTTATGAGAAAACGCTTTCCTGCCAGTGACAGAAATTTGCAGCTTTACGTGTTTTCACTGTTATACGGTAGGGGGCGTTATTACACATCTTCCAAAAGTGTACAGAATCTCTGGATTAAAACACAGGCGAAGAAGAAGCAGATGCACATGTAAAATAACGCAATCATCAACATTAAACATCATATAAATCAAAACTGCCTAATGTTACTGAATGAAATGTCGACCCAGGACGAGCTATAGGACTGTGAAGCTTTGGGGGTGTCGATGGACTTGATGTGCTCCATCTATGATCATCGTTCTGAATCCGATCGGATGTAGTCTTTGACAAAAACTTGATTTTCTCAGCTTTTTGCTCGAATTTTTTTTTATTAAATACCCACATTCAGCTGTTAAAAAAAGAATGAAACTTTTTTTTTTTTTTTTTGAAAGCAGAGGCTCTGCAATAAGCATTTTTCAAAGCATTACAGACATCTCGACGGCTCAGTAACTTAAGCTCAGTGCTTTAATAAGACCTCTCCTCAGATGGATGAGAAAGCAGTAAATGCTGTAATTACATTTAGAGTGACTGTTCACTGCTTTCTGAACACTCAGTTCTCTACATGAACATTTCCCAGACGCCTTTAGATAAACAATCCTTTCATTTCAATTCGCGTTTTACTAAAAATTAACATTACCCTTATGGATGCTGGTGTTTAGTTATTAATTTAATGAAATCTACCATTAATTCCATCTAATCAATAACGGTGAGCCCTCAGTGTTGAGGGTGCTTAAAACAGATTTGTTTTGTCATCAGCTTTAAAAAGAAAAACTGAGATAAGCTACACAAGAACACGCTGTTCATTATGAATGTGAGGCATCAGACTAGCAGGAAACATGTCTACTTGACCTAAAAAGTATTTTGACACACCTAGAATTTACTTTTAATGTTTAATAGGCTACTTTTAATCAACCATTTGGCAACCATAAATCTCTTTTAATTTTAAACTATGTTATTTTATTCTTCTTCCTTTTATGTATTTATGTATTATTTATTTATTTTGCTTGAAAACTGTGCTACATTTCTTAAGGTATCTTATGCTCAACAAGGCTGCGTTAATTTGACAAAAAATACAGTAAAAAGACTAATATTGTAAAATATTATTATAATTTAAAATAACAATATATTTTAAAATGCAATTTATTTCTGTGATGCAAAGCTGAATTTTAAGCATCATTACTCCAGTCATTACTAATATCCTGATTTGCTGTTCAAGAAAAAAAAGTCTTATTATCAGTGTTGAAAAATCTTAATATTTTTTGATTTTTGATTTTTTTTTTGACTTATGATTTTTTTCAGCATTCTTTAAAAAACAATGAAAAAATGTCTTGACTGTCACTTTCTATACAAAAGTATTAATTTCTTTAAAAAACAAAAAACAAACTGACCCCAAACCCCCAAATTTTTATTTGTTTTTTGATTTTTATTGTCTTCAAATTATGTTATCTAACACGATAATATTTCCGTGTGCCTTCCAAAGCTCTATTCCAAAACCCAGTGAGAACTTATATTTCATTTAATACTGAAAAAATATCAGTGCAGATAGATCCATTGAGTTACAATGTATTATTTCACCCAATATTTGCATATGCTTTGTATTGTTTATGCTTATTAAGCATCCCATTTCATTAGCAACAAGTTCTGACGCAGACTCCAATATTTAAATTATTAGTATTATTAAATAACAATCCTTTTTTTAGTTTTGAAGTTGTCTATAAGCAGGAGACAGCGAGGCAGCTCACAAAGTTTTGAAATGGCACTAATATCTTGTCGTATTAATACAAGCAGTTTACAGTATAGGAACACTTACCACTGTAAGTTCCCGTCTTTGCCATTGGCCCTCAAAAGATTTAGTAAGACACAGTCATCTAGACCTGCAAGCCAAGCATCGCACCAATTTCAGCACAGCTAGCGAGTGTACAAAACGTTATATTCTGTAAGTTACATTTATGGTCCAAGGCAATCCCACATAGTTACTTTCTGTCTGACCTGGTAATGATATTTATGCCCTAGTTGAAATTGCTTTTCATCTCTCCTTTGGTTGGACTGGAAAATGAGCCATCCGGTAGGGATCCCGCACGTGTACACATGCAGGGCTGAGAAAAGGCCAGAAGCCGCGGTCGACCAGCATGCTGGGGTGATATTACAGAATTGATTTATATGTTCAGAAACGTTGCACTCCCCCTAATAGAGGTTCACGACAGCATGATGGACGGTTCTCTGAATAGACTGCAATGGTGCATTTCTCCCCGTTAAAAGCGCAAAATTTATAGTTGCTCTGTCGTGATAAATTAAACGCACGCACGAATTCCACATCCAAGGCTTTTCACTCTAATCAACAGCGTTGTAACACTGCCAGATATGTCATAGCACTGTGAAGCCCTCTCTTCATTTATTGGAGGAATAATGAACACTTTGATGCTTTCCATCCCACGACGTGATGGTTTATTTGCAGCTGTTAACAGATAAAGTACTTCACCGCATAGAAGAGATCCTGACTGCTCTTTGCAGTGAGAGCAATATGACATTTGAATATGAGTGAAATGCCTTAATAGCTGTTTTTTTCGGCTGTCACACTTGATTCAATTGCTATAGCCCAAACCCAAGTTCAACTCCACCCTTCTCCCCCGCTGGCCTCTATTCACCTCGTAATTTTGGCCAGAACCACTACTAGTTTACTACTGTAACTATGATGAGATTATATGGCAAGGTATTATTACACATTTTCCAATACATTTTGATTCTGATTCAATTTGATTCTATTCTGATTAATGAACTATAAAAAACAGGACCCAAACTAAGCAGTTAATATTCATTTTAAAATATAAATATCAACCAAAACTTTCCTGTCTATAATCTATTATAACAATGTGTAAAATTACTAGCCAATAAAATGATACAGTTCATTCAATTAAGAATTCATCAGACAGAGTTTGTGTCTCTTTTTAAATGATTCATTAAAACAACATTATTGCGTACCCCAACAGAGTAGTATGTCGAACACCTAGTATTCATAACACAGTAGGTGCAAATTACCCACATGATCTACTTACTACATCTGCCGAGATTCTGGAGAGTGCAATCAATGGACAATTTACTATCCCATAAGGCCATGCGAAAGGATTTGTAAATGGCAGTGAAGCGACATAAGTCACATGACAGTGAAAACATAGTGGATGTAGTACGTCCAAATTTCATTCATACTACAAACATTCATACTATATAGAACATACTTTTTTAACAGTCTTATAACAGTCGTAGTTAGCTACTATACATGCAATTTTGGATGCAATCGTACAACATTGGTTGTGTTATATGGATTTGATTCACTAAAAAGAACTGGTTCGTAAAAGGCCTTTGTTTGTGAATCATACTACACTGATTGCGCCATAAAAAGAACTTGTTCATAACTTGTTGTCGCCGTGATTTTGCCAAGTAAAATCTTTTGTTGATCCTGGAACATTCCAAATACATAGTCCAAAATCTATCCCTAAACCTAACCCTATAACTTATCCCTAAAACAAGAGAGAAATGATAGGTGAATAAGAATTGTGCAGAAGCACCAAACCCTTATTGTAAGCCTAAACATGACATTAACTGTAAATCTATCCCTCATATCTGATTGATTGATTGGAATGCTTGAATACAATCCTGGAACATGTTCTACTTGGTGAAATTAAGGTTCATAGTCATTTGTTTGTGAATCGTACTACACTGATTGCGCCGTATGATTTTGATTCACTAAAAAATAACTTGTTCATAAGTTTTATTTGTTTGTGAATCGTACTCCACTGATTGCACCATATGTTTTTGATTTACTAAAAAAGAACTTGTTCATAAGAGTCATTTGTTTGTGAATCGTACTACACTGATTGCGCCGTATGGTTTTGATTCACTAAAAAAGAACTTGTTCATAAGAGTCATTTGTTTGTGAATCGTACTCCACTGATTGCACCATATGGTTTTGATTCACTAAAAAAGAATTTGTTCATAAGAGTCATTTGTTTGTGAATCGTACTACACTGATTGCGCCGTATGGTTTTGATTCACTAAAAAATAACTTGTTCATAAGAGTCATTTGTTTGTGAATCGTACTCCACTGATTGCACCATATGGTTTTGATTCACTAAAAAAGAATTTGTTCATAAGAGTCATTTGTTTGTGAATCGTACTACACTGATTGCGCCGTATGGTTTTGATTCACTAAAAAAGAACTTGTTCATAAGAGTCATTTGTTTGTGAATCGTACTCCACTGATTGCACCATATGGTTTTGATTCACTAAAAAAGAATTTGTTCATAAGAGTCATTTGTTTGTGAATCGTACTACACTGATTGCGCCGTATGGTTTTGATTCACTAAAAAAGAACTTGTTCATAAGAGTCATTTGTTTGTGAATCGTACTCCACTGATTGCACCATATGGTTTTGATTCACTAAAAAAGAATTTGTTCATAAGAGTCATTTGTTTGTGAATCGTACTACACTGATTGCGCCGTATGGTTTTGATTCACTAAAAAAGAACTTGTTCATAAGAGTCATTTGTTTGTGAATCGTACTCCACTGATTGCACCATATGGTTTTGATTCACTAAAAAAGAACTTGTTCATAAGAGTCATTTGTTTGTGAATCGTACTCCACTGATTGCACCATATGATTTTGATTCACTAAAAAAAAACTTGTTCATAAGAGTCATTTGTTTGTGAATCGTACTCCACTGATTGCACCATATGGTTTTGATTCACTAAAAAAGAATTTGTTCATAAGAGTCATTTGTTTGTGAATCGTACTACACTGATTGCGCCGTATGGTTTTGATTCACTAAAAAAGAACTTGTTCATAAGAGTCATTTGTTTGTGAATCGTACTCCACTGATTGCACCATATGGTTTTGATTCACTAAAAAAGAACTTGTTCATAAGAGTCATTTGTTTGTGAATCGTACTCCACTGATTGCACCATATGATTTTGATTCACTAAAAAAAAACTTGTTCATAAGAGTCATTTGTTTGTGAATCGTACTCCACTGATTGCACCATATGGTTTTGATTCACTAAAAAAGAATTTGTTCATAAGAGTCATTTGTTTGTGAATCGTACTACACTGATTGCGCTGTATGGTTTTGATTCACTACAAAAGAACTTGTTCATAAGAGTCATTTGTTTGTGAATCGTACTACACTGATTGCACCATATGATTTTGATTCACTAAAAAAAAACTTGTTCATAAGAGTCATTTGTTTGTGAATCGTACTACACTGATTGCACCATATGATTTTGATTCACTAAAAAAATACTTGTTCATAAGCGTCATTTGTTTGTGAATCGTACTACACTAAAGTAGAACTGATACAACAACAAAAAAAACTGATTTATAAAAGTGATTTCTACTTGAATTGGTCATGCTAGGCTTATTGCATTACACTGGTCATGTTAGGCCTATTGCATTTAGCCTGCCAGAGCAACTCTGAGAAAGATGTGTTTTCTTGCCATTATTTCAGAGTACATGCCATTTTTATCTCATTCGATTCAATTAAGACTGCAAACTTGTGTAAAATATGAGCACCCATAACAGCTTTTTCTTGTTTTATTTCAGTGGGTGGCTGTAGATGATGCTAAATATTTAACATTTACACTACACACTCTTTTCCATTTATATTGATGTGGGCTACATCTTTTTTATGTATATATTTTTATATATTTGATATCTTTTTTTTTTCAAATGAGGATAATTGTCACATTTGGGAATTAAAGCTTGGTATCCTCACTGTCATAATACATGATTCCAAGTGTCTGATCCAATCAGCTAGCGATTTGCTGCAGCCCCATTCATGTGATTGGAGGAGTCCTTAGCATATCAGAGACTGATTGACCCTCGTGAGTTCTCAGCAAAGTCATCTAAAACTCATTCACTTGCTAAATGGAATAAATCTGCTCTAATCACGTAAAGTTATGGAGAGGCTTTTTTTTGTGATTTTTCAAGTGCCAGGATTTGATTCAGCCATCAAGGACTAATGTGTCTGGAGCCCTGACTCTGCATTTATAAAGCAGACAGACCGAGCTGAAGCACACATTTGGACTTTGTGGGAAAAACTAAATTACTTTAATTAAAAAAAGTTACTAGCACGTACCAGCTGTTCGCATTATGTGCAGCTAAATCTAATGAGCTTTTTCCACTGCTGCAAGGCAACTTGACTGAGATGCTCTCATACTTGAAGCTATTTTCACAGCATCACTTTAATGCCACATAAATAAATTGTGTTCAACAAAATAGGAGGCTTATACTGCTTAATATTTCTGCGACATGACATTGGACAGTGTTGTGCCCTAAACATGCAGAAATCAGAGGGCTCGATTAGATTTGCTTCCTCACAGGACAAAATTTCTAGCTTGTAGTGGGCAGTTATGTGAGTACCATTTAAATGAACTTGTAGTTTAATGAGTAAAAATTGCTGTTTTGCTATTTATTAAAGTGCCCCTATTATTACAGCTATTATTGCAGTGCCCCTATTATGCAATTTTAAAGATTCCTAGTTTTGTTGGAGGTCTCATACAATAGGTTTACATCAAAGGTCAAAAACACTTTTATTTCTCATCATAATATATATTGCACATAAGCTCAGTCTGAAACGGTTAGTTCAAAGATTCAGTCTCTTTAAACCCCTCCTTTTAGTGAGCCTACTTTGCCCTGATTGGTCAGACGGCCCAGTCTGTTGTGACTGGTCTACAGCTTAAAGCGCATCTCAGAATTTCATCTCCGTAGGCTTCCTCAGCGCTTGATACACAGTGACATGAACGATGACGTCGGTTTTACTGTATCAATTCCAGTGAGAGTCTTTATCCTTTTGAAGTGTATGCAATGTGGATTCGCAGAGCTGAAAACAGTGTCTTCTCGACATGTCGACAACACGAACCAAACTCTTTCAGTCTCAGCTACAACTACAGTGTTTGAGGGCAGGCAAAGTAGACGTTATTCACGGCAGCCAATGAAGACCATTAGCTGGCATTATGCAAATTTATAACATTGTTACTTAGGTATGTAACAAGAAGTGAGACTGGAATTGCTGAGACAATGGGCTGTATTCTAACGATATATGGGCATGGTCTGAAGCGCATGGCACAGGTGCACTTAGGCCGTGTCCGATTCCACTTTTGCTAGTTTAACAACTAAAAAAATGGTTGGCGTGCCAAGCGCATGGTTTAAAAGGGTTGTCACTATTCTCTTAATGAGCCATGGATGTGTTTTGGGCATAACATGCAGCAAACCAATCAGAGTCTCATCTCCCATTCCCTTTAAAAGCCAGTTGCGCTTGCACCATGACGGATTCGCTATTTACATGGCGGAATATATACACCCTCAACCTGACAAGTTTAAATACATGTGTGTATTGCCACGATTGTTCAAATAATTAGCCAATTTCATTTGTCATTACTGCAAATAGGTCTGATGCATGCAATGAATATCCATTACGACATGTAGGCATTTTTATCTACACAATAATAATCTTTTACATTGTAATCCTTTCATTTTTAATATTTGGCATGTTTGTGTGCTGTGTGCTGTGTGTGTAAGCAGAGTGCATGTGCATTGTGCACCTGCCTATAGGCACATATTACTAATGCACACTTTAAATAATACAAAAAATACTGCGTACCATTGACCAACAAAAATTTGGTCTTAAGTCAATGGCGCAGTCATTTTCAGTTGCCGCAAGATAGCAACACAACAACAATGTGCCTGAACACACCTCGTTTTCAGACCAGCACGCCCACAGGCAAACAGATGGGCGTGAGTGTATTTGAAACGTGGGCGCTGGACGTGAAAATGATAACTGTGCCAGGCTGAAACTAGCAAAAAACACACGTCATGTCTGGTGTCGCATTGTGCCAGGTGTATGATAGGGCCCAATAACTTTATTTGTTGTGCAATTTGATCTTTAAAACTTTGCAGACCTTTTACATTCACAAACAGCTGTATTACACACTTCATGAGAGGTAATATTTGAAAAAGCATAGAAGGGACACTTTACTAATATAGTCTTGAGCAAAGTCATTATTGCATTAATGTAGTTCTACCTTCCATCTGATCATTATTGCTATGATGAGTCGATATGTAGTTCTCTACATAAGAATGTAAACTACAAAAATAAAATGGCCAATGCAGTCCATTTCTTGTTAGAAAGCGTTTTTTGGTGTATCGAACACATGACCATGAAGCATAGGACACGGGTATCTCTGGAGCGGCAGCGCTCTTGACCTTCACTGTGGTTTTACAGCAGCACCCAAATGGCTCCATTGGGTGTCATTTCTAATAACCACCTTCTCCCCCCACTTCAGCCCACTCTCGTCCCGACACCACAGCTCAATGGACTCATTGAGTCAATTACACTGAGCACAGCCGCAGTTAGAGTGCTGTGATACAGTTAAGTGAGTGCGGCTCTGCGGCCTGAAACATTTCCTGGGACAGCCAATCGTCTGTTCCCACTCTCATTGGAACCACTCAGCCATCCCATTATAACCGCTCTGTATATAATAGTGTTGCGGCGAGCGGTGGGCCTATGGAGCAGATGCTGGCCCAGTGATGTTCTGGCTGAGGGCCAAACCCTCTGTGAGATACCGCAAAACTAGTTAAGATGACTTCATCAATTTGCTGAGTGACCTTTAACCAAGATTGTTATCTCCAGCTCGTGTTCTCTATGCCCGGGGATCACTGAGATTATTCATTAACTGATCGAGCGTGAGCTCCAAGGTTAAGTGTGCGGGTGTCGATGGGCCTCAGCATGCACACGGGGTCACCCAGGAACACATGACCACGTCGCAAATGAAGACTCTTGGAGAACTGTAAGCAAAGGCGATCGATGGGTTTCGCTCACTTCAATGGATGAGAATGAAACTCAATTTTAATATGCTGACTGCTGTGTTTATGGGATGAGATGGTATTGATGATTAAATGAACAGCTTTCTGCATCGATACATAGATGAAATATTGAGAACAGTTTGAATAAAGGCAAATGTCAGATGTTTTTCATGTGTATTGGCTACTTAAAGGTAACACTGTGTAATATTTAGGATGATCTATTAACAGAAATGCAATATAATATAGATAACTATGTTTTCAGTGGTGTATAATGACCTTACATAATGAAGCGTTATGTTTTTATTACCTTAGAATGAGCCATTTCTATCTCCATACACCGCAGGTCCCCTTACAGTGAAGTCACCATTTTGCGCTGCTATGTTTCTACAGTAGCCCTAAACGGACAAACTTCTCTACAGAGAGCTAGCTACTCTCTGCTGTCTCAGACGACATCTTTGTCCTGTGTCGACCCCAGTAGCTTCTCTATGTGCTTCGAAAGGGAGGGGTGAGAGGTGGGCTCTTGCAATTCGCAACCTCACTGCTATATGCTGCTAAAATTTACACACTGAACCTTTAAAAGTGCTTACAGGTTATTTTAAAGGGGCTTTTCCCCAATGTGTGAACAGCTTGTAACAAAACTTAAAATATGAGACCTTTCCTGACTTTATAGGTTGTCTATGAAAGCCTGTAGACTGTTTTCTTAAGTTAAGGCATTTTTGCAGGGAAAATCAAAAGGATGTGACGTTTACGTGTGCTCTCGAGAGCCTCTCTTTCATGGCAAAGCTAACACATGAAATGAATGCTTATACAATGTTCAGGATGATGCTGTAATGTCAATGTGTCATGCAAAGAAAAGGGACTCTATAGTCTCACACAGCCATATCTATATAGTCTATACTTTCAAATAGACTTATATAATCAAACTATCATAACAGTGTTATTTTTAATTACCTAATCTGTCGTCATGATGCCGGTGAATTGCAGAGCTTGTGCAAACATATCCATGCCGATATGATCAGTTGCTTTCTTAACTGCTGTTTTCTCACCACTCTCATTTTTGTTGTGTGTTTTTGTTATTGAGAGGAGAGCAAGCAGCACATATTTACATATTCATGTGAGTTTGGGGGCGTGTCTACTTGTTTGTCAGAACCATTTTAGTAAGTGATAAACAAATCTCACAGTATTGCATGTAAATAGTCTCATGAACATGTTTTTGAAGCTGTAAACAACACATCTACCTCAATGTGAAACCATTTGCATCTCTTCTTCTACCTTCTCTTGTGATGATCATTGTCTTGTTCATTCATTCTGAGTCTGAGGGTGCATCCCAATTTGAGTACTTATGCACTATGCCATTTTGAAGTATAAATAGTGTGAGTAGCATGTTCACACTGAAAATTCCAAAAAGAAAATGTGCACTTTAAATACTCTGATAATTAACTGAAGAAAAAAACGAAGTGCAGAATGTTGGACTCTTCATGCGCTCAACTGTTGCACCTTATGTTGTGGAAAGGGGAGGGGCTATCAGACTCGCACGTCCTGATTTTGCCGAGTTAGGCTGGCCACACACTTGAGGATCTTAAGCCCAATTTTGAGCCCGATTTGCCACCCCCAAGCGATTGGGGGTGTGGCCGATACAATGCTTGTCGCAAATGACTTTTTGTCCAAAAAATCCTCAATTGTGTGGTGTCATTACAATTATTTTACTGCTCCCGACTGCGTAGGAGCCTGCACTATCCCAAATCGTAAATAAGAAAAATGTTTGATATATTTATGACTCTTGATCATACTTCCTCTGGCGTGATACCCGAGATAACCAATGAGAGCGAGCAAATAGCTGAATATAGCTATTCTATGCTTCTATAGCTGAAACTTGGCAGCCACAAACATGCCACAAAAGTGGAGTATTGACAAAGAAGATCACCCATATTCTTTTTTTCCCCTTTGTTTTTCTTCCCGTAAAACAAAACTCAAGCCAGGAGAACCAGCTGATGTTGTCGATTGTGATGTGGTCTCATGGTCCAGACGAATCTTCTAGTGTGTGCATTTGGAGGATTATAATGGTAAAAATCGATTGGAACTGCCCTCATGTCTGTGGTCTCCCACAGTTTTAAGATCAGTTAAGCTTTGAAAATCATCTAGTGTGTCCCAGGCCTTAGACATGTTCCTGGGTCAACATATTTTGTTGATCTTGGAACAACATTCCTTTCCGAAAATGTAAACCTAACCATATCCCTACCTCTTAACCTAACCCCACTTATAAGTTATCTCTAAAATCAAAGGGAAACGATGGTGAGTAACACTGATGTAGAAGCACCTAACCCTGGTTGTAAGCCTAAACTTGTCATAAATTGTAAACTTTTCCCCTCAGATCTGATTGGTTGATCGGAATGTTGCTCCAGGATCAACAAAGATGTTGATCAATGTTGCACTTGGTGAAATCAGGCTCCGCATCAGACTCTGATTGTTAAAATCTATACACTACATGGTTGAGTACATAGTGCATAGTAGATAGTGCGTCATTTGGGATACAACTTTAATCTTTCTGAGTCGGGTTTTAACAACCACATGGAGTGTTTAAAGAGCAGCGAGCTTTAGGAAATGCCATTTTAAGAGTGCCGTTTCATAGAGGATCTGGAGCATTACAGTGTTAAACCCTTCTGTGGTGATGGCTTGCACAGGAAATTACCTGGATTTAGTAATACATTAACCCCTTAGAGCCCTCATAATGTTACGTCCACTCATCCACGCTCTGTGAGTTATATCCACAGCTATGACATTATCCGGCTTTAAATGGCTTCTTGGGACTATCGATTTGCCTACTTGTCCATTTCAACTGACGTATTGTGTTTCAGATCATAGTATTTATTCAGGCTTTAGATAGATAACAGTTGCCAGGGTGTTAGCAAACAGTAATGTCCCAGTGTGATTTAAATCATCTTCTCCAACTGAAGCGCGCACGCTTGAGATCTTTGTCGTGCTGCGACATGGATGAGTTACACCCTTGAACCGTCCTGCTGTCCGCACTCTAAATTGCCTCCCAAAAGTCCTGCCATGCAATAACATTAAATCACCAAGTGAGAAAAAAATGATTTTGCAGTTTTTAAAGGGCAAGAGAGCTCAGGCAATGAATTAAGGTGTGTGGGGTCAGACCGTACCAAAAGGCCAATCAGAAGACATCAATAATGGGACATCTGAAGACCAAGAAGTCAAAGGTTAATAGATAAAGGGGCCCTATGCAGTGAAAGGAAGTAACTGGAATATCAGGTATTGCTGTGAATAGCACTTTGCATTGACCGACTGCTGTAATAAATCTCTATTTGTTTAATGCATGCATACAAGGATCAAATACAAAATTGCACAAATTGCACTGATAACGGTTTACTAAAAGTAAAAAATAAATGTAGAGCACTCACTGTAAAAATGATATGATCAATAAGTGATCACAACATATGTTTTTACATTGTTTTATCTCATCAAAATAAGTTTCAACTTTTTTCAAAGTTAATACAAGGTTCAACTCATTTTTTAAAGTCAGTTTAACGTAATTTAAGTTCAAATAACTTCCAAATTGATTGAACTTAAAAATTCCAGAGTGAAGAGTGCCGATTTCAATATTAAGTGTGTTTTTATGTATTCGTTTAGCTAACTTTGACATTTATTTATGAAAATGTTATTTCTGAATGTACTCTGAACATTTTTCGTGGTTATGTGCACATTAAGGATACATAAAATTTTATCATTCATGAAACATTATGGGAACGTTCTCTGAACATTCTGAAGCCCTGTTTACGCTAGTGCGTTTTCGTTTTAAAACGCATAACTTTTGGTATGGTTACGCCTGTCGTCTATGCTACTCCGACGTTTTCGACCCTTGAAAACGGAGACTTTTGAAAACGCTGCAGACCCCGTTTTAGTTTGAAAACTCCAGAGTTGCGTTTCAGTGTAAACGGACCAAAACGGAGACTTTTAAAAACGATGGCATGGCTGCCCACATTACGCTACCTGAACACGACAATAACAGACCAGGGTGTTTGTGTTTCCAAAAAGCATTGTGCACCTAAGTTGATCGTAGAAACCATTGGTGGCTATTATTACAATACTTTTGGGAAACGCAGCCCTGAGGCGTCTCTCTCAACGGCTCTGTAACATACCAGCCTCAACGGTCATGTAAACACGGAGATGGAACTGCATGCTTTGCTGACTTTGTGGTTCTTTTAGCAGCCGTTGTGCAGTTAAACTGTATTTTGTAATGCTGCAGCTGCCTACATGAGCAAGAAGCAACTGTTTACACTTGTACGCGCATACCCAGTGTACATAAACAGTCATGTGATGTGTTTTCGGTCATTCAGTGTGGACGGAGATCGTTTCTGAAATGCAGTGGAAACGCCAGTATAAACGAGGATGGTTTTCATTTTAAAACATCCCTATTGTTGTGTATATCTGAGTGAAACAGCTTTTCAAGCAGGAAAAAAATGTTAGTTTTGTCTATCAGGAATTGATTGGATGGTTGTGGTTTGCTATTGGTCAATCTCATATGAGTGACAGGTTGCCCTGTCCACGCGCCAGTAAACACGTCATCGGAGAAGATAACAGATGTCGCTGCAAGAGTGAGGGAAGTTATTTTGAGTAAAGATTACGAGTGCACACAAAAACATGATATTGTAAATTACATATCCATGTGCATGATAAATCATTTCTAATAAATACTACAATATTCTATAGAACATGACTTAAGAGGTTAAATTTAGCTAATATGCTGCCTATATAGACAACGAGGCAGCTCACTGGGTTTTGGAACAGTGCTATAGTGTTGTGATAAATACTATTCAACAGGTGGAAATATGCAAAAGGACATTTTCAAGCCAGATTTGTTTAGCAGTGGTGTTAAAGATGAATTTGTAACACATCCATTGAATTTAGGAACATTCGAGTGCCCGTATATCAGTTGTGTAGATACAACATTTGGATGCTGTGATGGTATTTGGCAATGCGGAAGATGCTTCTCTTCAGCCTTATTTCCATAATGAGATTATGCGTTGTGATTTATGCCTGAGTCAGAAGATATTGTCTATGGGGTATGATGTTTTGCTCAGGAGGGACGGTAGATGAATTAGATGCACAATGTTGCTGATTTATTTTCAGCTGTTTGGATCCTGTTTGTCTGTGTTACGTGAAAAGTATATTGCACTACGTAATGCAGAATGCCGTATTTGTGCATTTATATTTATGACATTATTATTTATTTTGCATTAGTCATTTGTCCAGACTGAGTTGGACATTGGACATTTTCTGTCTGATCACGAGAGAGCTCAAATTAGACTCCCTGATGCTATTCCCAGAAGCTATTAGATGATAATGAGCTTCTCGTCACTCCCAAGGAAGGTCTTTTAATATCATCCAAATATATCACACTCACAAATGGATGCAAACACATGTGCAAGCATGCATGGATGTGTGTGCTGTGTATAAAACTGGCATGCAAACCATGAAATGCGAGGAAAAAAGGTAGATTAGCATTAGATTGGATGTTCTAGGTAGGGCTGATTTGATATGCATGGCCTGGCAGGATTTGTCTGAAATGTGATTACCATTTTTATGTTTTCAGTGCCAGCCTTTTGCATTATCTATTAGATTTTCATTTGTTGCTTGTCCATCAACTGTGAAGAAACGCAGGTTTGCCTGACATGGTCGTTGTCTAGCGCAGGTGTAACTGCTGGTCGTTGCACTGGTTTTTATTATAAATATCACAGCTCCGTGGCATTTCCACGGATGGAATAATCAAGTTGAAAAGGTTGTTTGTGGAACAGGACATGGAAAGGAAGTGAGACTGAGAGGGGAAAAGAGAAGGAGAGGGAAAAGGCAAGATACAGACATGCCGAGAGAGAAAAACATGCAATATCTGCACTGAAGCATTCAGAGAACAGCTAAGGACACGCTAAACACCCCCAGCCTTTCAGACTAACCCTCCCATTTCCGCTGAGAGAGAATAAAACAGGCAACACTTGGATTTGATTTTCAGGGGTGTTTATGAAGGCATTTAATTTAGTATTTTATTTGATGCATTTATGCATTTGTGATGGCAAATATAAAATTAAATTTGATACACTCACCGGCCACTTTATTAGGTACTGGGTTGGACCCTCTTGCCTTCAGAACTGCCTTAATTCATCATGGCATAGATTCAAAAAGGTGCTGGAAACATCCCGTTCCACCACATCCCAAATGTCCTCTATTGGATTGAGATCTGGTGACTGTAGAGGCCATTTGAGTTTAGTGAACTCATTGTAATGTTCATGAAACCAGTTTGAGCTTTATGACACGACGCGTTATCCTCTGGAAGTAGCCATCAGAAGATGGTACACTGTGGTCATAAAGGGATGGACATGGTCAGCAACAATACTCAGGTAGTCTGTGGTGTTTAATTGATGCTCAGTTGGTACTAAGGGGCCCAAAGTTTTCCAAGAAAATATCCCTCACATCATTACACCACCACTAACAGTCTGAACCACTGATACAAGGCAGGATGGATCCATGCTTTCATGTTGTTTATTCTAAATTCTGACCCTACAATCTGAATGTCGCAGCAGAATTTGTGACTCATCAGACCAGGCAACGTCTTTCCAATCTTCTATTGTCCAATTTTGGTGAGCCCGTGTGAATTGTAGCCGTTCGCTGTTCTTATCTGACAGGAGGGGCATCGGTGTGTTCTTCTGTTGCTGTAACCCATCTGCTTCAAAGTTCTATGTGTTGAGCACTCAGAGATGCTCTTCTGCAGACCTTTGTTGTAACAAGTGGTTATTTCAATTACTGTTGCCTTTCTATCAGTTAGAACCAGTCTGGCCATTCTCCTTTGACTTCCCAGCAAGCAATAGCCATCATTTCACCGTCTAGGTTAACTATAGACCTGATATAATCAGTAACCCACTTCTAGCCAAAATAAACTTGAATTTGGTTACATGCATGTCGTTTTTGCCAAAATAACTTGTGAGATGTTTGATATTCTATCACGTAAGAAAAGTCAACAGTGATTACAAGGTGTCTGGTTTCATTTCTAGATCAGTGCTTCTCAAACCTGTCCTGGGGACCCCTCACCACTGGACATTTAGCATGTCTCCCTCATCTAACACACCTGAACTTATCAGCTCAAGACTTGAATTGGGTGTGTCTAATGAGGGAGACATACAAAATGTGCAGTGGTGAGGGGTCCCCAGGACAGGTTTGAGAACTACTGTTCTAGATGACTATTCTATTCATGAGATATGGTAAGACGTCTATTAAATTTTCACTGACAGCCCAAATGTTGTCTTGTTTTAGCCTACACTGTAAACCCGAATAAATTGGCAAAACTCTTAAAACTCTTGAGGAAATCGGTTGCATAACATTTTTAAAGTTCAGAAATTTAAAGTTTAAGTAAGCTGAACTTGCAGATTTTTATTTTGTACTTATACATTTTAATTGCTCGACTTCAAACATGTTAGTAAACCAATTCCTACATTTAAATTAAAATTATCAGCTTAAATATTTTAGTAGTAGAAACTTGGCTAGCTTTAACTAGCTAATTCAATAAATGCAATCTTGCTAATTGGTAACACAATGCTTTGATAGCATTAGCATAGCATAGCACTTGCTGAATGAGGACAACAATATAGAACATTTTGCATATCTGTTCTCAAAATATGCTTGTCACTTGTCACCATGGTGACCCTACAAAAAACCCAACATAACAGAAACTCTTCTAAACTAAAATAGCAAAACATTAAACACAACTAAATCTCCCCATTAATTTTGCAAAAAAATATATAACACTTCATTTTAGTGATTACTCCTCCGTTTAAGTGTCATGGCAAAGCATGCTGGGAAATATAAATCCCAGCCCAGTTTCAGTTAAATTTAAGTTATCAGTCTAAATTAAAAGAAACAAGTTAATAAAACTCAAAACAATGAAACAATTCAAATTACTTGTCAGTTTTGTGAACTCAAAAGAAAAAGAAAGTTCTAAATACTCATAAAAGCTAATTTGATTGAACTAATTTGAGTTGGCTTTACTCAAACCAATTGATTATTTTGAGCGTTAGGGTTTACAGTGTAGACATCATGGCTGTGTTTGGACAGCTATTAGACGTCTTGTAAGCGCAAAATTGCTTGCTGGGCTCTGGCATCAACAAGGTATTTTCTATTTTTCTTAGAAATGGTTGTGATTGAAAATTCCAGTATCAAGCCTGACTGCCACCAACAACCATGACACATTTAAAGTCACTTAAATCTCTTTTCTCATCAATATGTTTTGCTTAGAAGAGAAAGTGAATATTTCAGTCTAATGAAAATGAACATTATAAGATATACAAGATGAAAATGAAATATTTTGAATTCAGAGGCAGTTTTCTTGTTTTACTTTCTAGCCCTGCTTCACGAGCACAAAAGCAACATCCAGGTCTGATGGAAAAACTCAGCCGTCCAATAAATAACGACAGCATATATATACTACAGCTGTAAAAGGCTGACAACGGGATACTTCTGAAGCCTTAGTGCATAATAAAACGGATGAGAGATGCATGAAATCATGACTGGCAGTAATGGCCGGCTTTGTTTGAGCAGGTGTGTTTTTTTCTTGGAGGTGTTATAAAGAGGTTATCATTGATATTAGAATATTTTAGAGGGTGACAGAGTAGAAATTGTGCAGTGAAAATGTTAATCCAAAACGCCGGTATCTTTGACCTTCCATCATCCCTAAAGCCTCCGAAGTTCTCTCTCAATCCCGGCTCATCTTAAAATCGTCCTTGCTCTTTAAACGTCTCTGGGTTTATACCTCTGCAAAACACTGTGCGCATTTTAATGCAGTTTCAGTCTAGTCACTGAGACGAAGAGCCATCTCCAAACTATGCCACTTTGGCCTTGATGATCTCTTTGAAAATGAAAGGGAACCTTTAAAGAAATCAATTAACGTGAATTGTGGAATTGATATTATGTATTTTTGTAAGAGTTGTTGACCAAGATGTGCACTCGGGTCGAGCTGCTTGCTGAGTTAATGTGACTAGTTTGGAATCCTCAGTCATTTGAGGGAACCAATCAGCTCGCATTCTCCTTCAGAGCCCTGGCAACAACCCCTGAAGCACGGACAAGTGTACTTTAATCATCCTACTGAGCAGCCAATAGTGGGCAAACACATCTAAACACACACACACACACACACACACACACACACACAGAGGATCACAGGCAGAGTCATGCACTGATTCATATAAACACACACACATACACACAGAGAGAGAGAGAGATCTCAGAAGCCAGCTGGGCGCCTGTGCTGAAGTTCCTGTACAGCCTCATAACCTACATTTCATTCTGCTAAACATGTTTTTATCTGTTGTATCTGTTGTTTAATCTAAATTATTATCAGTCCTGGATATATTGTTGCTTGTCTTCCCACATAGATTTTTACACTCTTAAAAATAGTTTCTTTATTGGCATTGATGGTTCCATAAAAAACATTTAACGTCCATTGCACAAAAGGTTCTTTATACTGAAAAAAGGTTCTTTAGATTATTAAAATGTTCTTTACACTAAGAAAAAAATACTTTTTGATCAATTTAATGCACCCTTGCTGCATAAAAGTATTAATTTATTTCAAAGAAAAAACAAACAAACTTTGAAACAATAGTGTATCATACTAGTATCAAAAAAACAATACTGTGACAGGCACCATGGTACAGCACATTGTTAATCGAGACCATTTAAACCGAGACCAAGACCAGACCAGCACATCCCTTAACATTTTTGGGTGAACTATCCCTTTAAGACCGATTTCGAGACCAAGACCGGTCTTGAGTAGGCTACTACAACACTAGCCTACTGTAATATTTATCTTGGAACTAAAATTCATGGACCATGGTATTTATATGGTACTGCAAGGTACTTCAAAATACCTGGTACTACCATGGTATATTCTTGGGTAATTGTGAAATAGGCTGACACAGGACAAAGATGTCGTCGTCTGAGACAGCAGAGAGTAGCTAGTGCTCTGTAGAGCAGTTTGTCCGTGTAGGGCTACTGTAGAAACATGGCGGCGCAAAATGGCGACTTCACTGTAAGGGGACCCGTGGTGTATGGCTCATTCTAAGGTAATAAAAACATAACGGTTCATTATGTAAGGGCTTTATACACCACTGAAAACAAAGTTATGTAGCCTATAATATATAGCATTTCTGTCAATAGATCCTCATAAATATTACACACTGCACCTTTAAGTGCCATGACGTTTCTGATATACATAGTTTTCTTTTGCATTACATACTTGTCACATAATAGTTATGATTCATAAATGCCTGTATTATTTTGATACCACATGGTATGTTATGGTACCATGGTATTTTTGAAAGGCTAATAAATTTATTACAAAATGTGTACCCAGCTACAGGGAACATTCTAATAACTTTGGATAACATTCTGTCAAGTTATGAACAAACATTTTTCCAGTAACATTAATAGAAGGTTTATTCAATCCAGAGTCTAGCTAATGTTCTCAAAATTTTAGCATAAAAACGTGAGCCATTTATTGAACTCTTTTCCCCCTGAAATGTTTTTTTTTTTTTTTATGTTAACGGCTAGGCTAGGCTACTTGTTTAAGTGTGCAAAATTATAAAATGGAATGTTCCTTTATTTAAAACATAAAAACAGAGAACATTCAGAAATAACGTTTTCATGATGGGAACGTTAGCAAAACGTAGGCCTGCTTAAAACATAATTTTGTTAGATGGGTATTATTTTGTTATTGATTTTTTCACGGTATGATAATGAGACCTAATATGAGATAGGCCTACTACAAGCCTATATAAATCTCAAATCTATTACTGGCAAAGAAGGCGGATCTATAATATCTTGTAATATCCATTGGTTTTAGCCCAATTGTAATACTAATATCCAGGGGCGTAGGAATGACATTTTGGCCACTATGAATCAACGTCCATCCCACCACCATAATAGTAACATACAGTATGGTGACGTTGTATAACAGTTTTTTGACATGGATATTTTTGTCCTCTATGGACCTATGTGTAACTTTTTTTAATTGATGCACAAGGGTTAAATGTACTATATGTTAACATTTAGTCGGTTGGAAGTCAGAGTCCCTGCTACTGAAGTCAAAGAGCTTGAATAGGTGCTTGAAAACAATTATTAAGTGCACTCAAGACTTAAGAGAAACTAAGCATATTGTATTATTTCTGTTTATTGATTGAGGAATTGGCATTGAACAGGCAGCAAGTCAACCTCCATCCTTGCGTTTACTCCATTACAATTATGAATACATTTTAAAACCTCACCTCGCACCCTGCAGTGCCACCTGCCTCTCCTTTTGTCTCTTCCATGGCTGCATCATGGTTCTCCTAATAAATTAACAATTGTAGCCTATATGACAAAGTAATAGTGGACTTATATATGATCAGTTATGTTTATCTTGGGCTCTTCTGTATGTGGAAACTTTATAAAAGGCACAAACTTTCATATATTCATCATTAATCCTTTTAAGACCTCACCTCTACAGTGGCCCAGTGCACAACACAACAAAATTTAAAAAGCAAACATAAGTTCACAACACAGCAAAATCAAGTCACAACACAAAGAAATCAAGCCACAACACAACTGAATCAAGCCACAACACAACTGAATCAAGCCACAACACAACGGAAACAAGCCACAACACAACGAAAAAGCCACAATACAACGGAAAAGCCACAATACAATGGAAAAGCCACAACACAACGGAAACAAGCCACAACACAACGGAATCAAACCACAACACAACGAAAAAGCAACAACACAACGGAAACAAGCCACAACACAACGGAAAAGCCACAACACAACGGAAACAAGCCACAACACAACGGAATCAAACCACAACACAACGGAAAAGCCACAATACAACGGAAAAGCCACAACACAATGGAATCAAGTCACAACACAACGGAAAAGCCACAATACAACGGAAACAAGCCACAACACAACGGAATCAAACCACAATACAACGGAATCAAGCCACAACGAAAAAGCCACAACACAACAGAAACAAGCCACAACACAACGAAAAAGCCACAACACAACGGAATCAAGCCACAACACAACGGAAACAAGCCACAACACAACAGAATCAAACCAGAACACAACGGAAACAAGCCACAACACAACGGAAAAGCCACAACACAACGGAATCGAACCAGAACACAACGGAAACAAGCCACAACACAACGGAAAAGCCACAACACTACGGAAAAGCCACAACACAACGGAAGCAAACCACAACACAACGGAAAAGCCACAACACAACGGAAGCAAACCACAACACAACGGAAAAGCCACAACACAACGGAATCAAACCAGAACACAACGGAAAAGCCACAATACAACGGAATCAAGCCACAACACAACGGAAAAGCCACAACACAACGGAATCAAACCAGAACACAACGGAAAAGCCACAATACAACGGAATCAAGCCACAACACAACGGAATCAAGCCACAACACAACGGAAAAGCCACAACACAATGGAAACAAGCCACAACACAACGGAATCAAGCCACAACACAACGGAAACATGCCATTATTGAAACATAATTTGTATTAATTAAATTACTTTTAACATTTAAAAACAGACATGTTAAAATTCCACAGCTTGGTTGTATTGGTAAAACTGACTCAGTAATGCACAACAGTGAAATTTTAACATTTAAAAAAAAAAGTCATTTTAATTCATACAAATTAAATATAAATTCAAAATCACCTACAATCATTATAGCTGCATATTTATACTCGAGAATGCTTTTTCAACGACTTGGTGGAATTCGCAGACATTCCCTTAGGCATCATGCGGTGTGAAAGCGAGTAAAAGCGTTCTCGAGTATAAATATGCAGCTATAATGAATGTAGGTGATTTATGTCGATATACAATGGTTACACACTTAAAACTGATCGTAGTGTTTATATCTTTGTAAGACTGGCGAATCTATAGAACAATGGCAAGGAAAACTAACTTTACCACACTCCGAGAGCCCCCTAGTGGTCGGGAGCATTTCCGTTGTATTGTGGCTTTTTCGTTGTGTTGTGGCTTGATTCCATTGTGTTGTGACTTGTTTCCGTTGTGTTGTGGCTTGATTCCGTTGTGTTGTGGCTTTATTTCGTTGTGTTGTGAACTTATGTACGCTTTTTAAAATTTGTTGTGTTGTGCACTACTGGGCCACCGTACACATCACACCCTCCACCTGTTACTTCATCTGTAACTCCTTCATGTGCCACTCCTTCCTCACCTGCCTCTTCCCTGATGGTACCAGCCTTCTCCTGATGACACATTATATATATACACTCACCTAAAGGATTATTAGGAACACCATACTAATACTGTGTTTGACCCCCTTTCGCCTTCAGAACTGCCTTAATTCTACATGGCATTGATTCAACAAGGTGCTGAAAGCATTCTTTAGAAATGTTGGCCCATATTGATAGGATAGCATCTTGCAGTTGATGGAGATTTGTGGGATGCACATCCAGGGCATGAAGCTCCCGTTCCACCACATCACAAAGATGCTCTATTGGGTTGAGATCTGGTGACTGTGGGGGCCATTTTAGTACAGTGAACTCATTGTCATGTTCAAGAAACCAATTTGAAATGATTCAAGCTTTGTGACATGGTGCATTATCCTGCTGGAAGTAGCCATCAGAGGATGGGTACATGGTGGTCATAAGGGATGGACATGGTCAGAAACAATGCTCAGGTAGGCCGTAGCATTTAAACGATGCCCAATTGGCACTAAGGGGCCTAAAGTGTGCCAAGAAAACATCCCCCACACCATTACACCACCACCAGCAGCCTGCACAGTGGTAACAAGGCATGATGGATCCATGTTCTCATTCTGTTTACGCCAAATTCTGACTCTATCATCTGAATGTCTCAACAGAAATCGAGACTCATCAGACCAGGCAACATTTTTCCAGTCTTCAACTGTCCAATTTTGGTGAGCTTGTGCAAATTGTAGCCTCTTTTTCCTATTTGTAGTGGAGATGAGTGGTACCCGGTGGGGTCTTCTGCTGTTGTAGCCCATCCGCCTCAAGGTTGTGCATGTTGTGGCATCACAAATGCTTTGCTGCATACCTCGGTTGTAACGAGTGGTTATTTCAGTCAAAGTTGCTCTTCTATCAGCTTGAATCAGTCGGCCCATTCTCCTCTGACCTCTAGCATCAACAAGGCATTTTCGCCCACAGGACTGCCGCATACTGGATGTTTTTCCCTTTTCACACCATTCTTTGTAAACTCTAGAAATGGTTGTGCGTGAAAATCCCAGTAACTGAGCAGATTGTGAAATACTCAGACCGGCCCGTCTGGCACCAACAACCATGCCACGCTCAAAATTGCTTAAATCACCTTTCTTTCCCATTCTGACATTCAGTTTGGAGTTCAGGAGATTGTCTTGACCAGGACCACACCCCTAAATGCATTGAAGCAACTGCCATGTGATTGGTTGATTAGATAATTGCATTAATGAGAAATTGAACAGGTGTTCCTAATAATCCTTAAATATAAATATATATATATATATATATATATATATATATTATGTAAATATAGGCTTGGTAAATAATAGGTTATGATGTTGTCCTGTCCTTGTGTAAAATGTGTTGTATAATTACTTACACTAACCTTACTCTTTGTAAAAAAAACAAAACTTCAGTACCGTTATTTCCTTTGATGGTTTTAATTTTTTCTGGGGTGGCATTATGCTGAAATGAGATGACAGAACATTTTACTTTTGCTAAGGTTAACACAGAGAAATCGATTGTCAGCTGTATCTATATCTATGTGGCTAGCTATCTAACGTAATGTTAGTTAGCACCTCTTTTGCGAAGCATAACACACGTGCCATTCAAAATTTCATTGTTGATTTAATCGTCATATGCCTCGTATCCATAATTCAATTTTAAAAAGCTTGCTAATTTCAACCGCTTGACTGAGACTGCATTCCAGGCAGGTTTTTGAGCCCGTAAGTTACAACTTAAAACCACGACTGACGACTTTGTAGCGTTCCAGGCAAAGTCACGCCAATCTGCCTGAGCGCAAGGATTGTGGTAGCTATATGTAAACAAAGCATGGCGGACCATACTGAGGTTATGCTCATTTACAATAATTTCTATTGTCAAAGGCGCTTACTCTTTGCTTATTTGGAAATGTATTTAGTATTAATTTATTCTTGCACTCAATGGACTGAAAACTAGCTAACGCTAGAAAAGCTGCTGATAATGCATAACATTTGCGGATAAACAACGCTAGAGCAATACCTTATTTTAATAAACAATTTGGTTTTTAATGTACGACTTTATAAACACCGCATCTGTAGGGGCTGCCATTGTTGTTTTCGAGGGCTATGTGACGTCAGAGCTCGTAACTAGGAGTACATCGATCTAGTACGAGTTCACCGGTGGGAAGTCACGGGTTTGACTGCCGTTCCAGTGCACTTTCACGGGTAGAAGGTTGGAAAACGTTCCAGATTATATTTTCTTTGTCGCGCTTTCAAAATAAAATGTAGTTTTTGTCCCTGCGGTATAGGCAAATTTTTGGGTGGGACACATGCAGCATTTTCCAATATTGAGGAGGACACGTTCCCCCGTCCCGGTTGTTATGCCAATGCTAATATCCATCTTTTATGTTATCAGCGCTCTTGTATAAGCTCATGTGTGCGGGTCTGTGTGAATGGAGCTCTAGCAGCGTTCTAATATAGTGATCTGCGCTTGAATACAGGAGCTAAAGTGGCACACCCACTGCTCCCGCCGTTATTGTGCCAAGGTGCTGGCTCGTGCTGCTCGTGAACAGGTGTCTTTCCATGAACTCCAGCATTACCCCGCTTGGCACGGCCCAGTAAACAGTTGTCAGACCCTGTGGGCGTCCGAATGTGTCACCGGCCTCTATCACGAGATCGTGTGGCACCGGCTTCCACCACGACAGTAGGTTTTTGGCCACAATGAACATTTGCGCGTATGTGTTTTTGTTGGAGGCTGGCCGCTGACCATTGAGTGTTTAAATAGGACTGTTCTGTGTTTATGACTCACATGTTGTAGGAGTCACCTAACATCTGTGCCTGACATGACCGCTTTCCAGTTACAAAAATACATTTAATACACAATTTATCATGATCGTGATATGCAGGCAGAACATTCGAACCCTCCGCGTGAAGCTATATGAGGTGTATTTTCTGTGGTTCCTGATTTAAATCTTCATAGAGGGGGAATTATAAATGTTGATAAAGGTGTTGCAAGCCACATAATTAGACCACAAGGTTTTTTGTTTATTTATTTATTTATTTGCAGTTTACAGAGTCGTGTCAAAAGGTGTGGGCACCTATTTTAGGGATATCATATCAGTGTATCAAGTAAAATGTGTGAAATGAAAAAAATCACTTGCAGCTCCACTAAATATAAGGTAATATCTTGTATTAATTTAAACAAGTTTCTGTGTGAATGTGTTTGTAGGATGACTAATGATTTAACCTCATTAAGATGATGGACTTACATTCCCAACAGTGAACAACTGCCATCTGCTGGAAGACTTCCGCTACTGCAGGTAACTGTTTTGGGCTGCTACTTTGGGCTGTTTTTATGTTTACACAACACACCACACACTCTATTGGTTTAAATGATTAGTTAAATTATTATACATTTTACTGCTGTTTAACTAAACGAAACCAGGCATCTATCTATCTAAGTACCACAGTGTTATGCCAGGTTTTTCATGTGCTGGTGATGAACATAACATTTTTTGCAGATGTTCATAACAGATGTTCTAGAATAAAGGATTAGGATTAGAGCTTGCCTGTCAGTTTGTGGTTTAAATGAGTTCTTTGTGAGTTCACAAATGATTCCCTCAAAGAAATGCGAATCATTTTCCGTTTATGTCAGTATCTATCAAAAGCGGTCCAAGGAAGGAACAGTGGTGAACCGGCAACAGGGTCATGGACGGCCAAGGCTCGTTGATGCATGTGGGGAGCGAAGGCTGGCCCGTGTGGTCTGATCAAACAGACTAGCTACTGTAGCTCAAATTGCTCAAGAAGTTAATGCTGGTTCTGATAGAAAGGTGTCAGAATACACAGTGCATCACAGTTTGTTGCGTATGGGGCTGCATAGCCGCAGACCAGTCAGGGTGCCCATGCTGACCCCTTTCTACCGGCGAAAGCGGTGGGCACGTGAGCATCAGAACTGGACCACAGAGCAATGGAAGAAGGTGGCCTGGTCTGATTAATCACGTTTTCATCATGTGGATGGCCGGGTGCGTCACTTACCTGGCGACATGTTCACTAGGATGCAGTGATGATGCTTTGGGCAATGTTCTGCTGGGAAACCTTGGGTTTTGGAGCACAACAACGAGTTTGAGGTGTTGACTTGTTCCCCAGATCTCAATCCAATCGAGCTTCTGCGGGATGTGCTGAACAAACAAGTCTGATCTATGGAGGCCCCACCTCGTAACTTACAGGACTTAAAGGATCTGCTGCTAACATCTTGGTGCCAGATACCACAGCACACCTTCAGGGGTCTAGTGGAGTCCATGCCAGGGCTGTTTTGTCAGCAAAAGGGGGACCAACACAATATTAGGATCATATATGGTCATATTGTTATGCCTGATATATATATATACACACTGTATACTATATATATTATAAATATTTTGTAAAACAATAAATATGTAATAACATGATCTGAGGAATCTTATATTTTGACATCTTCATGTGCATTTTGCTGACTTGAAGTCAGACATCTAACATCGGCACATCATTGAAAAGTCATTCTCACACTGACCCAGAATCCAAGCCTCCGGTCTGCTGCTACTTTCTGAGTTTCGAGGCCAAAGGAAGCTAATTATACCACAGTGAATGTCGCACATAAACATGAGGCCACCGCTGTGTCACCAGGACATGATATATGTGGGTCACACTAGCTCCATGCACCTTATTTATTCAATACCTGGTAAAAAAAAAAAAAAGACCTGGGAGAAACTTGAATTGTTTTTTGGGGGGGGATTTACAGAGATCAGAGATCTCTGTCTGTCTGTGAAGATGCTATTTTCATGTGCAGTGCGGCTCCATGACAAAATAATTTTCATCTACGCATTCATTTTTCATGCCGCTCGGTCTGAAACGTGAGGACGATGGCAACAGGAAGCAGACCGGAGAGTTCTGTCAGGAAACATCAGGTCTGATTTATGAAACGTTGCAGAGCACTGCATCGCCAGCTGCTACAGAGATGATGCTGTATGAAATGCAAAGTACATTGAGAAACTAAATGAAAATGTTGACTTGGCAAATCATTTTTTTAATAATTTATATTAGTTTAGTCAACCCTTACACGCGTAGAGGTCACTACAGTGGACAGCTATTAAAAACCCATTTTCTTGTGTATGCATGGGTTTTGATGGCATAGTTGCACATCAATCACTACAATGAGACAGGGATAGCTGCAGATCGGAAGAGTCCTTCGAAGGCCACAAAGGTCAGACTGAGCATTGTTGAATGGGACGGTCTAACCTATACGGAGGACTGTTCTTGTCGACTAGCGAGTGTGACAGCTGCTGTTGAGCGACAGTAACGTTTGTACTGGACTTTTTTGAAAGTTATATTACAATGTTGGAAAACAAACTGTGTAAATATGTTCACTATGGTACATTTCTGTATATAATAAAGAGTATAAACTATATATAATAACATCTTAGTAAGATATGTCAACATTTAAACCTCTTTAAAGTTTTTTTTCTTATTTTTACATTTGCATCATTAGATATTTGAGTAATATGCAATACTTAAAAGTGTAATTCAGCAATTGCTCTCAAAAAAATCCTGTTGTCACTTGCACACAATGAATTCTGGAGTAGGCAAGAAACGAAGGACGCATTTGAAGTAGTCTTCGAATTGGGACAGCCTTCATCGTGCGACGCAATAGGCCTTCAGATGCAGCCTTTAAATTTGGGACGCAACAGTGGTGTGATGCTGAATATATCAGATATGTTATGTATATTATAATTAGGGCTGTCGATTTACGTGCGGAAAAATAACGTGTTAAAATTATTAATGCTAACCTAACCCCAGTTCAGACCTGTAATACACTGCTTTATTCATCTTTTTTTTTTACAGTCTATGGTAGATACCCAAACTTGACTACAATGGACTTGGTTTTCTCCAAACCAAGATGGCCAACATCCAGTAAGAAATGGCGAGTTGCTCTGGGATATCCATCCTTTCCTTCTATCCAAGGAGACTCTTGCAGGTAAAAAGCATCAAGTAACATCTAAGGAGTCAAATCATTGTTACATTTTCCAAGTAATGATTTTAAATTGGGATTAATCATAATTAGAATTCTGATTAATCATCTGTCCACATCATGCATCACTAGCTATATTTCAGCTACTATTGATAGCATTACTGTGAGTCTTGGTCTTGAAAGTACTTAATCTAAAGTAATCTTAATCCTTATTCTTTTTTGGCTGTAAATAAATGTATTTGTGTTATTAGTTCGTAATTTGCAGTTGCGTCAAAAAAGTAATCAGATTGCTTAATGTTACTTGTCAGCTTTCCTGTAGCTCAGGCAGTAGAGCGTGGTGCTAACAACACCAAGGTCATGGGTTTGATTCCCAGGGAAAGCAAGTACTGACAAAAATGTAAAATATGTACCTTGAATGCAATGCAAGTCGCTTCGGATAAAAGCGCCTGCCAAATGCATAAATGTAAATGTAATCCATTACTTTACATAATCATCTAACTTTTGATGTTACGTGTAAAGTAATGGATTAAAAGTAACGTATTATGTAATCAGACGACTTTTTTGATGTAACGAGTAAAGTAATGCATTAGAAATAATGTGCATTACTTAATCAGATAACTTTTTGATGTTACGAATAATGCACATTACTTGTTACAACAGGAAAGAAAACGGACTACACGATGCATTATTTGTTACATCAAAAAAGTAATCTGATTACATAATGCACATGCCTTGTAATGAGCTACACCGACACTGCTCATTTCAGATGAGATTTGAAAACCCTTATCACTAGTTTTTCCACTGTCAGAAAACATCAATAGATCAATGCAGAGTTCAGTCCTGGTTTTCTCAGAGAGAGCTAAATTTATCCATTTTGAACAATCATAATTTTCAGCTAATAAGGGTAAATCAACGTACTCAGGAGGGAGCGTTTTTGTTTTTGTTTTGTTTTTTTTACATAGTCCGAGTTGGGTTTCCACAGACCTGTACCTTCACCAGTTGGAAAGATCTTTCCATCTTTTTGATGGAATCTTATCCTGATGTTTTGATATCAAAGACACGCAAAGTACATACATGCATACATACTAAAATAACATCAGTGATACTAAAATAACACTGCTTTGACTGTAAAATGTTTTGTTTTTAAAAATAAAAACTTGACAAAGTTGGCCTAATATTCACATTGTGATGTAGCATTAGAGGGAAAATATCATTATTATATTACAATACACAAGACAACACCTGTATATTTCCCAGAATGCAATGCGACAGTAAGCGCATGTTATACATTTATGTTCAGAAAGGCATATAATCTATAAATCATTTATCAAGAGAAAGAGTATTTGGGTGATAAAGTGCAAAATTACAATATTTCAACTTGAACAGCCCCAAATATAATGACTAGGGTAATTACAACATGGCATGAACACAGCTATACAGTGTCCTTATCATATATATTACACACACACACTCACCTAAAGGATTATTAGGAAAACCTGTTCAATTTCTTATTAATGCAATTATCTAATCAACCAATCACATGGCAGTTGCTTCACTGCATTTAGGGGTGTGGTCCTGGTCAAGACAATCTCCTGAACTCCAAACTGAATGTCAGAATGGGAAAGAAAGGTGATTTAAGCAATTTTGAGCGTGGCATGGTTGTTGGTGCCAGACGGGCCGGTCTGAGTATTTCACAATCTGCTCAGTTACTGGGATTTTCACGCACAACCATTTCTAGAGTTTACAAAGAATGGTGTGAAAAGGGAAAAACATCCCGTATGCGACAGTCCTGTGGGCGAAAATGCTTTGTTGATGCTAGAGGTCAGAGGAGAGTGGGCCGACTGATTCAAGCTGATAGAAGAGCAACTTTGACTGCTGCATACCTCGGTTGTAACGAGTGGTTATTTCAAAGCATTTGTGAAGCCACAACATGCACAACCTTGAGGCAGATGGGCTACAACAGCAGAAGACCCCACCGGGTACCACTCATCTCCACTACAAATAGGAAAAAGAGGCTACAATTTGCATGAGCTCACCAAAATTGGACAGTTGAAGACTGGAAAAATGTTGCCTGGTCTGATGAGTCTCGATTTCTGTTGAGACATTCAGATGGTAGAGTCAGAATTTGGCGTAAACAGAATGAGAACATGGATCCATCATGCCTTGTTACCACTGTGCAGGCTGGTGGTGTAATGGTATGGGGGATGTTTTCTTGGCACACTTTAGGCCCCTTAGTGCCAATTGGGCATCGTTTAAATGCCACGGCCTACCTGAGCATTGTTTCTGACCATGTCCATCCCTTTATGACCACCATGTACTCATCCTCTGATGGCTACTTCCAGCAGGATAATGCACCATGTCACAAAGCTCGAATCATTTCAAATTGGTTTCTTGAACATGACAATGAGTTCACTGTACTAAAATGGCCCCCACAGTCACCAGATCTCAACCCAATAGAGCATCTTTGGGATGTGGTGGAACGAGAGCTTCGTGCCCTGGATGTGCATCCCACAAATCTCCATCAACTGCAAGATGCTATCCTATCAATATGGGCCAACATTTCTAAAGAATGCTTTCAGCACCTTGTTGAATCAATGCCACGTAGAATTAAGGCAGTTCTGAAGGAGAAAGGGGGTCAAACAGTATTAGTATGGTGTTCCTAATAATCCTTTAGGTGAGTGTGTGTGATATATATATATATATATAAATAAAACTATGGTCCTCATGCCCATGTCAGCGTATCATCTGGTGTTGACGTGCATGCTTTCTTTCAAAACATCAACTGGTTAAATCAGTTTGAGTGAATCGGTGTCCATGGCAACTGTAAAAGAAGCAAACAGATTGCAGAGTGCAAAGGACGTTCAGGATGTCTTAGCCATTTCATTGAGAGGGTTCAAGGTCTCTCATCCTATTAAAATGAGTAATCTGTGATAATGACATACTGAAGAAAACAAAACCAGGACTTTTGAATAAGGGGCATCAACTTAATCTAACTTTATTAATCTTTTGTGTTTTTTGTTTTTTAAAATGTACAGCCCTGCCACTACAGTACAGCCCATTGTGACAACACAAAAGAGTCATAAATACGGTGCAATTCATAACATTACAGGACCTACAAGAACACAAACAGAAAACGTGATTTGATGCGTTAGTGAACCAAACGCCACTTAAATACAGACATAAATTAGAGTCTAGGAGGAATTAATTTTTAGATAGCAAATATTAACATTTAACAGATATCTATATATAAAAAAGACTGTTAGGAATGTGAAGAATAGAAACACTTAAATGAGGAAAAAAAAAAAAAAAAAAAAATGTATGTGCTTTACAAAACTTCCTAAAACTCTCCAACATCCACCCTTTTGTCCCGAAACTTGTTCCTGGCCTTGGTTCGCGCTTTAAACGCTGCTGCATTGTAGAGGTGCTAAAACAAACAAAAGCATACAATTACACCACAAGAAAAAACAATCCTGAATAAAAAAATAAAATAAAAATAAAGTACATAGTACAATGAAAAACATCTACACGTGGGAAAAAAACCCCCCAGCTTGCTTACTCTCTCCAGTCTGGAGGTCTTCATGGCTTTCAGAGCAGCAGAATCGATCAACATCGGTGGTCCCAGTTCAAACACGTCTCTTATGAACTCGTTTGCCTGCGGTCAAAAAAAATGTAACTTTCTAAAAATCACTTCGAAAGGTCCTTTTTATGGATGCATTCTCCACATCTGAGAGCTTTACCTGTAGATGGTAGTTCATCCCAGAGCCTACAAACTCTCTGAAGGTGTCATAAGTTCTCTTCCTCACCCAGCTGTCGATGACCATTCGCTCTGTGCCGAAGCGGATCGTCTCGCTCTGAAAATCCCCTTCCTGTTCCCGACACAGAAGAGACGTCAGAGTCTGAACTACAGCACCCATGAGTCTCCTGTCAACTATTCAGTTCCTGTCTCACCTCTACTGCCTTGAGGACATCCCTAAAGACAGATCTCTGCTTCCTCTTATCGTTCTTGGCTCGATGTTTATTGCAGTCAGTGGCTAATGCGTTCAGCTTCTCACACAACGACTCCCAGTCTTCATAATCAAACTCCTGTAAGGGGAAAGAAAATTAGACAAATACCTTATTTGCAAACTATTTAATTCACTATTAACTATTAAAATAAGTAAATTATACAAGTTCACTCAATTTTGTTAAAATATTTAATGTATTACATTATTTTATTAATTAAAATAAAAGTTTGTGCACACATCCGAAGCCTGCACACGGAAAGCCGCGCCTCAGACAGCACATGAATACTAAAATGATTTTGTAAAAAAATTTATATCGTTATTACTATATTTGTAAATAATTTGAACGGTTACACCCTTAGCAAATATCTTAAATCAATATAATAAATAATTTTTTAAAAATAAATCCATTTTTAAACAAATAATTTATATCATTATCTATTTATTTGTAAGAAATTTGAACAGTTACACCACTAATAAATATCTTAATTTAATAAAATAAATTTTAAATATAATATTTAATGTAAATAATTTATCGTTACTATTATTTATTTGTGAGAAAATTGAACCGTACACCTGTAATAAATATCTGAATCATAATAAAATGCATACATTTATGAAAGTATAAAATTAATAAATAATAGTAATAAATCCAATTAAATAATTACACAACTTACAGGGTCAACATCTCTGATAAGCTCAAACAGGAGGGCGATGGTTTCCCCAGCAGCAATCCTCATGTTGACGTCGTCATTCTCCAGCAGACGTGGAAGTTTAGCCAGATGCCTGAAAACAGTAGCACATACTTGTTAGTTGTAGATCCTAAAGTCTCCTGCAAGATCAGGACCATGAAGTAGATAAAGCATAAAACAGAGTTTTCCTGCATTTACTTTTGTGCAATGCTTCTGATGTGGCTGCCGGTGCAGATGGTGAGCAGCAGGGCCCAGGACAAGAGAGCATTCGTGTGGAGCTGTGTGGTCTGAGGACTCACAGAAGGTCTGCTTCCATCTTCTCTGACGTACGAGTGGGTGAAGAGGCTCTCAAAACACTCCATAGTGGCATACACATCCTGGAGGTGACAATCATCAGGTTTGAGTCAATCATAAAAACCCTCAACATGCCAAGAGTGCTAAGAAGTACTCAAAACATGTTTACGGTTAACTCAAGAACCACTTTGACTTGATCAACAAGCTAAAATTTTGAACCAGATCAGTATGAATCATTCAATCAGATTTGTCAACCAGGTGAATGAAAAGTACTGGCTCAAAAACTGAAGAGTTCACAAATGACGTGGTTCTCAAGTTCAGCTTACCGATTCAATGATTTGTTTACATGATATTTTATATTTATATTAACAGATATGGTCATCATTAAATGTTCACTGTATGGAAACAATCTGCAAAAAGACTGTCAAAAAAGAAAATCTTATGGTCCACAGAAAACAAATTTGCAGCATATGGGTTTGAAATTACATTGGAAAATAAGATGACACCTTTCGTTTTTGAATGAACTAAGACTAATGTCTACTTGAATATAAAAGACAATACTTTGGGGTGGTTTACACGACACCGTTATCAACTTTATGCATTTTGGCCGTTCATTTACATGTCAACCACATTTTGGGGGCCTGAAAACGTGAACTTTTGAAAACGATAGTTTAAATAAAAATAAAAAAAACCCGTTTTTAGTACATTGTTGTACTACCATGACCGCTTACCATGATATCATCTTCTGCTACAAGAGTGCAGAGGCCTAGACTTGTTGCACACTGAAACACAAAGTCAAGATCAACAGATTGTTATAATCTCAAATTTGCTGGATTACAAAAATCATTATTTCCTTTAAAGGCACAGTAGAGGAACACGACAATGTTTACCGCTTGTCTGGCTTGCATGTTAGCTGCTCCATCGTTGAGGATAGTTTTAAATACAGGTTTAAGGGTTTTAAAAACCTCTTCGCTCTCAATCCCAGAACCCAGCTGGATGCACAGAAGACATGCCAGCGAGGCTGCGGCGCACTGCTCCACTCCTTTACCTGATTTGCAGATGCAAGTAGCCAGCTCAACTTTCTGCACTGATGTCATAGCAACAAGAACAACGTTTTATTTCCAATTAGTCAGTCACAAATTAAACCAACCTTTCTTCAAGCAGCGCTCAATGCCGTCCGTGATGGTCATCCTTCTCTCAGAAATGAACTCATAGAGGATTTTGGTTGCCATGGCAGTCTTTAGTCCATCAAGAGCACCTTGTCTGGTCTTGGCACTAGAAGAGGAGCATAATTCCTCAGTTCAGACTGCAGCAGGAAGCAGAAATGACATCTAAATTATTCAGAACAATCAGATTTCAATATAGAAATCTGAGTGAACACAAACCTCTTATCCACTGTGCTGTCAATGTACACCTTCAGTTTGTACTGGAAGTCCTCTTGAGCCATTTCTTCGCTTTCACCAGCTGGGTGAAAGGGATAATCATAAATGTTCATCTTTAATATGCATTCATCTCTGATAACATGCCACAAAGTAGTCCACAAGCACTTATGAGTGCCATTGCCGAAATCTAACGAGACTGTAAATACTCACCGTCCTCTGCTGCACTGGTTCTTTCACTGAGGCTGCTGCAGTGACTGAGGGTCTCACTAGATGAGTCTTCATCACTGAACGGCTGGACATTTCCCTGTTGTCCCCCTGCAAAAACAGACAGCAAACTTTAACCTTTGTTGATGCTGCCTCGTTCTTTAATAACAACCCCTTTGCAAAGCTGCATTGCATTGTGAGTTTCAGATCCGTGCTGAACATGTGCCAATCAAACAGTTACAGTCAGACTAAAATGATCAAGGATCTTTTATTCATGCACTATTCTAATGCAGGGATATGATGGGAGTTTACTAGCTACCTGAATACTTCAATGGTGTAATTAGATTACTTTCTCTAAAAAATATTGGATTACTCATTACTTTCTAAATCCTGTTTCAACCTTGACCAGATGAAAAATACAAGGATAGACATGAAATTGCTCTTTTAAATTTAATTCGGCTTTAAGGTGTCATTGTTACAGTGTAATTATATATTTAAGTACTGAGTAATATTAATTACCACATGTACTTACTATAGGGTTAGGGTAAGACTAGGGTTTGGTTGAGAGTAAGTTGCATGCAATTATGCATAATTTACTGTTATTACTATGGTAAGCACATGTAACATGTAAAAAGGACACTGTAAAAAAGTGTAACCTTAATTCTTTCAAATAAACAATAGCATAAATTATTCCTGAACTGACTAAAGTATTTAAAGGGAGGTTAGGTTACATTAAAACATACATTTTAACATTAAATTAATTAAACTCCTTTTTATATATAGAATTGTTCTATACAGTATTTAACGCAATTACATCAGAACTAACTAATTAAATTCCAGAAAAATTAAGAGTAATCCCATACTTTACTTTTTCAAGGGGAAAAGTAATTAAATAACAGTAACTTAATTACTTGGTAATTAATTACACCCAACACTGATCATACATTAATGATTTATACACAACAACCTTTTTTTAACTGGGGAAGTGGGGGGGGGGGGCTGCATTTACTTCAACAAATATAAAATCAACAACAAAAACAAAAGTAATAGTGAAATTTTACAAATTAAAATAAATTTTCTATTTGAATACATTTTTAAAAAAATGTATTTACTCCTGCAATAGAATTCAGAAATGATTCTTGAAAACAGTTGTGCTGCTTAATATTTTTACCATCTTTTAATAATTAGCCTTTAAGTTCATAAGAATAATATTATTTGGAAAAGAAATTTTTCAACATTTATAAATGTTTTACTTTTGGTCAATTTAATACAACCTAGCTGAATTCAAGTATTCATTTCTATATTATATTATACATCTTCCTGACCTGACCAAAAACTTATGAGTGGTAATGTACTTTAAATTAACTTCTTTAGAACAAAGAAATTATTTCTCATTTTCAGAGCCCTTAAATGGTGACCAACCCTGTATTGGCACTTACAGATAAGGGTGTTTTCCAAATAATTTCAGGAGGTCATATAAGAGTGGCGTTCACTTTGACCTTAAAGAACCATCAAGGCTATTAATGTGTATACAGTGAATTCAGCCATGTGTTATCAGCCCAGCAAAATGCAGATATCTGCAGAAGGTACAAAGTGTCCCGTACTGTTCGGCAAGGTCAGAGGACACCAACTTATGCAAGCAAAACAGCCCCTGTGTGAGGTTTCTCAGACAAACATATGTCTAGTTAGTACAGCAGATATACAGAAAGAAAAACGTGTGGGATGATGGGAAAGAGTACAAGGGTGCCCGAACACAGTCTCTTTTTATTCTCAAAGGCCTGTGCAAACCCAGCGAGCAGATGGCCTGAGAACATCTAATAACAGACTGCAGACTGATTTCAGCTGAAAAATTTGGATTTGGTGTTCTTGGTTCCTTCTTCCTGTCCTCTATTTGGTCCCACAACAGGCCTTTGTTATATAAGTGAGACCGCATGGCCTGAAATAACCTCCAACACACACGAACAGTTGAAACATTACAGCAGCTTCCTCCCATTTGACATAACAAAGATCAATTCTTATACATTTATTTATTTACGTTAAGTCTAATACAATAAATCATATTTTGAGTTGCGAAATATGAGTTGCTTCATCTGATTTGATTGTTTTGTTATTAATTAACGTTAATCATATTGTACTGTATGACTATCATCTTAGTTTATTCCATTTGTTAAGCTTTCGTCGTTTGATAAATGTCATTAATATGACAAGCGGTTTACATAAACCCAAATATTTATAACTAAACATTACCTTAAAAACAAACACTATATTTAAAAACACAAAACGTACATTTCCAACCGTCCATAGCTCACGCTGTAATATTCTTTTGTTTGTGTCAAAAGAAAGACATCCCTGGCTGTCAACCAAAGCGGGCTGTGTAGTCATGGAAGTTGTAGTTCTCTTCCTCCAATTTCATTGCCGAATCGACACGTAAAGAACTACAAATCCGAAAATCCTTTTCGCGCAGCAGGCCACAAAAAAACAACCGGTTATTTCCAGACATTCCACCCTACTTACCTCTGCCGCTCCTTTTCTTGGCCCGTGGCATCTTGCTTAAATGAGTAGTTCCGCGCCTAAAATCAACCAATACACGACCAGTTTTTACTATAATGTCTTTTGAGTTGAGTATATTCCAGTGGCACAGTGAAAAGGAAAGTATTAAAAGCGATTCCGGTGTTACACTTGGAGCGCGAGCGATACATTTTCCCTGACAAACTAGGGCTGCGTTAGCGCGCTACCGCGAAGCGCTTTTATACGACCGATGGTGACGTGCTTAAAAAGGCGTTACCTCACGTCGACTTGGATACTGTAGGACCAATCACGTTACAGTATATTCCGACGTCCTCAGTCCTCACATATGACAGACTTCCGCCTGGTTTGTGCTGTCACGTCCTCATGCGGGTTCCATGTGTGCACGTTACACAGAATACAACACATGTAATGGGGGATTATTAATATTATGTTTTTTTTGTATTAAAACCAACAGATTTGATTGTTTTTTACCATGTCCCAAATCCAAATATAATGATAAATCCTCTGTTGATGCATGTATATTGACTATTTGGCGATTTTACCAGACAAATCAAATATATAAATGATTTTAACGTGTGATTAACTTAGTGAGAGTGTAAAATGTCTGTTTAAGAGTTTATTTCATGGCCAAAAGTGGCCATAGTTGAAAAAACACCCAAGTATAACATATCTGTAGTGCATGTGATCAAAGTCTTGTAGGATAAAAGTCTTGAAGAAAATGAATAGGCTACTGGATGAACAACGTAGTTTTCATTAGTAAAGACTCCTCCAACCACGTGCAATGAATGTTGTAACTTATAAGTGCACATGGGTTATCAGTGCAACAGGTGGACTCAAGGCTATGCTGACTGGCAAACGCACTTTGTCCTGCACATGTCTATAAAGCCTTGCTAATGTAATTCATTACATAATTTGATTTGAAATGGACAGTTCCTCTTTTTTATGGAATTATTTTAAATGATTTATCTATGCACGTTATTACTTTTTTTAATTCATGTGCCTTTATAATCTTTAATCAAAATAACTTCCTCTCCCTCTTGCAGTGACTTCTCTTCTCTTCCCTACATGTTTACTGGCGAACCACAATGATCCAACGATCCAATCAATTCTCAAAGGACAAAATCAGGTTGCGCCCTACTTTTTGTTTTTTCTTGTTGCAGAAGCCGTTTCACTCTGATATACATCACAATAGAGTGGTAGGGCTGTTCGATTCCGAAATTTTTGGAATCGATTCCAATTCCTGGTTCTGGAATCGATGGAGTCAATTCCAAGAATTCCTCACTGTTGTTTTCGATCCTTGTTTTTTTAATGAAAGATTGGAGGACCCTAGTCCCAGAGTGACCACAGGATATAAGGATGTAGAAAGTTTCCTTCTCTGAAGCTTTATTTGTAAAATGAAGATACATTTCAATAACTCTGATTTTAAATTCTAATTATGGATGCTTCTGAAATAGTGCATAACCCAGCAGTAAATGCGATTTAATAAATAAATAAATAAAAAAGCACAGTATTTAAGGATGTGCATTTATTGCATGGATAGAACTACATTTCACATTACAGTTAAATGACAAAGTTTACTTTAGTACTTTTGCACAGAATGTACGAGGCAAATTGTTCACTGAAATAAGTAATAACCACAATATTAACAACAACAATGATATATGAGTGCGCAGCTTATTTGTCAATCAGCACAAGAAGTTACTTTCGTTACTATAGCAACAGTTGGCTCTCGCCTATTAATCTGTGCTCTAGGCACATTTTCTTTCAGAATTATCATTGGATTATAAAAAGAAAAAAACAGCATCTCACAGCCCTCACATCTGCTATTGTAGACCAAGCAGCGCTCAAAACCTACCATTGTGGACGACATAACAGTTTCCCTTCGCAGCCCTTTGAAACTGCATTGATTTGGACCTTCAACATTTTGGTTGCCATGGAAGTCAATGGTGTGGAGAAAAATCCTGGAATGTTTTCCTCAAAAAACGTAATTTCTTTTCGACTGAAGAAAGAAGGACATTAACATCTTGGATTCTTTTTGGAATCGATTCCCAGCCTTATAGAGTGGTGCAGGTATGACATCACTTTGTAGGCCAAAACGCGGAAGCGAGTTAGCATTTTAGCACTTCCGGTTCCATTGTCCTGAAGTCAATTGGGTTTTTTAAAAATGGGATTTTGTTTAAATGGCTGAAATAAGGTCTGTGGTGAACACAAGCTCAAGACACTTTCACGTTTTATTCTACAACATAAAATACATCAGTATTACTCAAGTCGTGACAAGTGTCAAAATAGGACTACTATTATTTTTCTATAGAGTGGGGCAGGTACTTTGTAGGCTAAACGGCATCACACTGGTTCCCTCAATAAAAACCAATAGGCTTTTGGATTATCGCAAATAATAAGCTCTGTGATCAACAAAAGTTTATGATACTTACAGGTTTTGTCCATCAAGATAATTTTCACAGATGAACACAACTTTTATGAATTTTGAAGCCTAAATGCAGTTGCCAGAAGTAAAAAGCTAGGCTATAAACGAACTACACCACGGTCGCTCGACTTCAGCCTCACCTAAGCTTCTGACAATTATTTTTATCTAAAACATTTTCCCAGAACGTTTGAGTTAGAAGACGTTTAATGTCCCGACAGCCTCTGTAGTCCCATTTAGCCACTTGTTAGCTACCGCTGTTTTCAAGACAGCTTCAAAAAAATCACGAGTGGGGTAATACTGATGTACACTCACCTAAAGGATTATTAGGAACACCATACTAATACTGTGTTTGACCCCCTTTCACCTTCAGAACTGCCTTAATTCTACGTGGCATCGATTCAACAAGGTGCTGAAAGCATTCTTTAGAAATGTTGGCCCATATTGATAGGATAGCATCTTGCAGTTGATGGAGATTTGTGGGATGCACATCCAGGGCACGAAGCTCCCGTTCCACCACATCCCAAAGATGCTCTATTGGGTTGAGATCTGGTGACTGTGGGGGCCATTTTAGTACAGTGAACTCATTGTCATGTTCAAGAAACCAATTTGAAATAATTCGAGCTTTGTGACATGGTGCATTATCCTGCTGGAAGTAGCCATCAGAGGATGGGTACATGGTGGTCATAAAGGGATGGACATGGTCAGAAACAATGCTCAGGTAGGCCGTGGCATTTAAACGATGCCCAATTGGCACTAAGGGGCCTAAAGTGTGCCAAGAAAACATCCCCCACACCATTACACCACCACCACCAGCCTGCACAGTGGTAACAAGGCATGATGGATCCATGTTCTCATTCTGTTTACGCCAAATTCTGACTCTACCATCTGAATGTCTCAACAGAAATCGAGACTCATCAGACCAGGCAACATTTTTCCAGTCTTCAACTGTCCAATTTTGGTGAGCTCGTGCAAATTGTAGCCTCTTTTTCCTATTTGTAGTGGAGATGAGTGGTACCCGGTGGGGTCTTCTGCTGTTGTAGCCCATCCGCCTCAAGGTTGTGCGTGTTGTGGCTTCACAAATGCTTTGCTGCATACCTCGGTTGTAACGAGTGGTTATTTCAGTCAAAGTTGCTCTTCTATCAGCTTGAATCAGTCGGCCCATTCTCCTCTGACCTCTAGCATCAACAAGGCATTTTCGCCCACAGGACTGCCGCATACTGGATGTTTTTCCCTTTTCACACCATTCTTTGTAAACTCTAGAAATGGTTGTGCGTGAAAATCCCAGTAACTGAGCAGATTGTGAAATACTCAGACCGGCCCGTCTGGCACCAACAACCATGCCACGCTCAAAATTGCTTAAATCACCTTTCTTTTCCATTCTGACATTCAGTTTGGAGTTCAGGAGATTGTCTTGACCAGGACCACACCCCTAAATGCATTGAAGCAACTGCCATGTGATTGGTTGATTAGATAATTGCATTAATGAGAAATTGAACAGGTGTTCCTAATAATCCTTTAGGTGAGTGTATTTTATGCCGTAGAATAAAACGTGAAATTGTCTTAAACTTGTGTTCACCACAGACCTTATTTCAGCCATTGAATCAAAATCCTATTCAAAAATTGACTTCAGGACGATGGAACTGGTAGTGCTAAAATGCTAACTCGCTTCCACATTTTGGCCTACAAAGTGATGTCATACCTGCAGCACTCTATTGGAAAGAAAAAACTATTGCAACTTCTGTTTCATGCTGATTTCAAATATATTAAATAAATATATTAAATATAAAAAAAATTATATTAGTGTTTTACATTTACTTGATGCTTTTTGATGCAAGCACTTAAATTGAATGCATAAAATCCTAGGAGGATCTGTAATTGGACTCAAAGGAAGAACACCACTAGAGGGAGCTCTTTCAAAATAATAATGCTTCTGAGAGATCTGATATTGTTCCATAATGTATAAAGGGATTCTTTTGATGATTCAAGATAAGTCAAATAAAAATTAGATGACGTTTCATGGAACGCATCCCAATGTTTCCTAGTGTTTTCTAAATGAATTCAGTGCAGTTTTGGTAACAACATAATAATCATAACCGTTTCATAATCAGACTGTTTTTCCATCTTATGTGTGGATTATTTGAAAAAGCTGGCCCAAAGAGAATATTGCTATTGCTTTGGCTGACCTTTAGAATTCCTGGGAATTAGATTAACATTGTGTATAAGGTTTATATTTTAATGCCATTCTCAACACGACATGTTGTGCCAGACTGGTAATGATGACTTGTTTTTTTTTTCACTTCCAAAAGTTGTATATTTAACTGTATTTTACTGTTAAAATACTGCATTTTACAGGTGGCTGTTAGAGCAAGGATCTCTCAAGGTTATGAACAAACATTCTTTTGAATGTTCGTTCAAATTAGTTAATAATGTCCTTAAAACATTATTTAATGTTACTACTTGTTTCAGAATGTTCATTCAAAAGTAACATTCCCATAATGATAAAACGGAACAACGTTCGCATTAACCAAGAAAAGCTTCTCTAAGGTTCTTTGAACATATTTTCGTTCGTTCACTAGCACCACGGAGAAAAAAGAAATTAGTTATGAAAGGGTGTTGGGTCTAAATATACATTCCTCCCATATGTAAACTCTGTTGAATAATTGATAACACACCCTGAGGGGCTGTGCAGGGGGTCAGTGAATAACACACTGCTGTTAGAAATTCAAAAGATGGCTCAGTAACTCAACAAGCAGCTGGTCTGATGTTTTGTGGTGCTTTTTTATGTTCATTAAAATCATTTTAAGTCAGGTGTACTTGAAGGCATCTCAGCGGGTTGGTAATGCAATATTTACAATGCAAATTACTTTCAGTTAATTCTATATTTAAATAATTTAAACTAAAGAAAAATGTCTTAGTTGATTTTCCTCTGCTTTTAAAACAACAGTTTGATATTTCAGCACCAATTAACTGTTCTTTAAAAAAAAAAAAAAATTTGATGTCAGGACAAAAGCGGTGTGATGTAAATTTTCTTTCGCTTTGATTTCCTAACTGTTTATTATTTCACAGATGATATTAGCATCCGGTATGCTACCAAAATACATGATGAGCATGAGGTGGAAGGAAAGAACAGATTGCATGTGGTGTTTGCCAATTCAGTGATGTGTGAAAGTCTCGCACATCCGCACAGGTCAGGTGTTTAAAATGAGCTGATGACCCATATATCAACCTTTCATGCTTTTAGGCCCTTATCAAATGAATATTTTGACATTACTGTATATCAAAGTGCTTTTAAACATTTTAACACTTGCTACATCACTGATGCTCAGACTTTCAGAAAGGTCAGGTGTAAACAATCGGTTTATTAAAGTCACCAGTTCTTATTTTTTATGCAACATTGCAGTGTTTATTATAAATGATTTATCCGGGCACATCATGATTTTTTTTTTTTAATTCATGTGCTCATAATCTTTAATAAAAAAAAAAATTCACCCTTGCAGCAACATCTCTTCTCGTCTCTGATGGTGTGTTTACTAGCGTGAGGGTGGGACAACCTGTCACTCACATGAGATCGACCAATAGCAAACCACAACCATCCAATTAATTTTGAAGGAAAAAGTCCCGCCCAACATTTTTTCTTGTTCGAGAAGCTTCTCTTAGATATACGTCACAAGAGGGAAGAAAAGACTACCCTAACTTTCATTTTATGCTGACTTTAAAATAAACCCCTAAATAGTGGTTTGATCTGAAACGTGAAGACTATTTTACATGACTATTTTACACAATAAATATTTTGTTTTCTGTTCTTAATGTTTTGGGCTGTTTAGTTAATATCATCCCCAATGTCTTTCGACTTTTCATTAATCTACTGTTAAATTATTACGGAGCCCCTAAAGGGATATGGTGATGGAAAAAGTATGAGATGGGAGGAAAAAGTATATTTCAATGCTTTTGTGTTCTCTCGTAAATGTTTTGCATTCACCCGAAAAACTTTGCATTAGTTTACAAAACTTTTGCATTCGCTCGCAAAACTTTTGTTCTCTTTGCGAGCGAACGCAAAGCTTCTCGGGAATGCAAAACATTTTGCAAACAAATGCAAAGTTTCTCGGGGGAACCAAAAGTTTTTCTGATTAAACGCAAAGTTTCTCGGAGGAACGCAAAACATTGTGCAAGTGAACACAAAGTTTCCCGGGGGAATGCAAAACATTTTGTGAAGGAACGCAAATTTTCTCGGGGGAATGCAAAACATTTTGTGAACGAATGCTAAGTTTCTCAGGGAACGCAAAACATTTTGCAAGAGAACGCAAAGTTTCTTCGGGGAGCACAAAACAATTTGTTAACGAATGCAAAGTTTCTCGGGGGGAACACAAAACATTTCGCAAATGAACGCAAAGTTTTTTCGGGGAACACGAAATATTTTGTGAACGAATGCAAAGTTTCTCGGGGGAACGCAAAGTTTCGCGGGGAATGCAAAATATTTGCAAGAGAACGCAAAAACATTGACAAATAAATATTCCTCCAATCTTATATTTTTTTCTTTCACCATGTCCTTAAATTCTCCCCACATGATTCTACCAGCAAAAATCAAACCCAACACAATGTGCTGACAACCTGATTACACCTATTAAAAATACATCAAACAGGCCATTACATGTCGAATACATTGGAGTAGTACTCTGACTTTTGGCAGAAGCTGAATTTGTGTGGTATTTCGATTTCAAATCTGCTATTGTCGTTCAAGGCCAGTGAGATCTTTATTCTTTTATGCTTCATATTTCATCACTAGGGGGCCGTGATGAAACTGCTTCTTGGTGCTGTTTGCATGCAAGGCGGTAGCATTAACGTTTTCATTGTCTGTTTTTTGTTTTGTTGATGAGAGTACAAAATGTTGTCTTGGCAGAAGGTGAGTCCTGGCAGCATTTTTCCAATCATTTTCCAGGTTTCCACCCCTCATGCTGTTTTTCCTGGCATTGCTTTAAACACTTAAAACTTTGGGATGGACAACTGAATGAATTTCATTTCCGAAACCACTTCCTCCTCCCTTCACATTTTCCCCCTTTCACTGTTGATGCCTTGAAGTAAGTTAGAACATGTTGCCAAGTTTGGTCTCTAAATGCGTTAAGACTCCTCCGGAAGTTTATTCAGGGTCATAAATGTCAAGCTTTATATCAGCAAATCAGGAAGCAGGTTTACTGTCTCAGATTTACTTTGAGTTTTGAGAGGTTTGGATGAAATTATACATTCTTATTTTCTTGATAAAACTCTTTGAGTATGACTAAGCAAATAGGCTGATCTCAGTGCCAACACTCAACCAGATTAAACGAGATCATGTGATATATTCTCCTCAAACTTCTGAAAGAAGGGGTAAATGTTGGTTTGGCTTGGGTGTTCTGGGTGGTTGCTATGGTGTTTACTTAACTGGTTATTTAAAGTGTTATAGTATTAATAAATTTTATTTTTATATTTTTCATTTTAAAAGTTTTTATAAATTTTGACACGTTTTGTCATATATATATATATATATATATATATATATATATATATATATATATATATATATATATTAGTGCTATCAAATCGATTAATTGTGATTAATCTCATCCAAAATAAAAAAAATTGTTTACATAATATATGTGTGTGTACTGTGCATAATTACTTTTTACCACTCCACACAGACTGCTACTGTTAAGAGTTTCCTACTTAAGGGATTGAAACATCTAGTTCTATTAGCTTTACTGATCTTCTGGAAGAAAACCCAGTGACTGTTGTGAAAGTGCAGCTGATGACAAGGGAAAGACTGTGTGACAGCATGGAGAGACAGCTGACAGGAGAAAATAGACCCCAACCAGCAGGCTCCATCACCCTATTAGGGCACAAGAGTCACCTTACCTGGCTACGAAAAGTTGAAAAAGAAAAATACCCCTAGAGTCTGCAAGAGCAGGGGCGCAAGAAGACTCACAGATTTACCTCCTTGTAATGACCCTTGGAATGGACATGACATCGAATGAAGGAAGTGGCAAGACTCTTGAGAAACCAGTAGATGGACATGTTCTTCAGGCTTGCGTGTGTGGATGGGCGAAAATAACATCAACCCATGGTCTTAAGGTACATCAAGGATGGAAGAAGTGCCTGAAAACCACCAACCCAGGGCCCCGCATTTTGTCAAAAAGAAGGTTAAATCAGTCGGATGAAACTCAGCAGCAGGAAGAAACCCACAGTCCTCAGAGAATCAGCACCCCAGGGAATAAGGAGGAAGCTTCAGGCAGAACCACCAGTCCAAGACAACAACCAGCCCACCGCAAAAAAGAAAACATGCAAGGACGTAAGCCGTTGTTGAAATGGCCGAAGTCTAACAGCAAGGAGTGGGAAACCATCAACACAGACTTAAGCCTTATCCTAAGTAACATCAAAGGATCAGCTGAGAAGAAGATGGGCGATCTTATCTACAGCTACGGAGAGGAGAAATTTGTGTTTTAAATTTGTGAAAGGCATATTTACAAACGAGAAGAGTGGGTCCCTGAAAACATCAAAAGATCAGGTTGAAGAGCATCTGAGAACCATCTATACTGATGAGAAAAAAGATGAACTGATTGTTGTCCCCACTGACATCCCTCCAATATCACAACCACAACATCAGTTTGATATCAGTCCTCCCAAGCTGAGCGAGGTGAAGCAGGCAGTGAAAAAGTCAAGATCGGCGTCTGCACCAGGTCCTAATGGCGTACTGTATAGTGTCTATAAGAATGCTCCAGATGTTTTGAAAATCCTTTGGAAAAACATGAAAGTGGCGTGGGACAAGCAAATCATCCCAAAAGCCTGGTGAAGAGCAGGAGGGGTGTTCATCCCAAACGAAAAGAAGTCAACCACCATTGAACAGTTCTGCCAGTTAAATCTTCTGAACAATGAAGGTAAGATATTTTTCAGTTTGTTGGCACAACGACTGAAAAAGTATTTAAAACAAAACCACTTCATTGACACATCAATCCAAAAGGCTGGCATTGCAGGCTGTTCGGGATACCTTGAACATAACAGCATCATATGGCATCAAATCCAGACTGCAAAGAAAGAAGGGAAAGATCTCCATGTCTTGTTCCTCAACCTGGCTAATGCCTATGGTTCAGTCCCTCATTCATTTCTGTGGGCTGCCTTTGATTTCTTCCAGGTGCTGACTACAATCAAAAATCTAGTGAAACACTACTTCCAGGAGCTACAGTTTTGCCTTGTTGGCAACTGCTCGAGGTAGGCATCATGGTGGGGTGCACCATCTCCCCATTGGCCTTCACGATGGCAGTGGAAATCATTATCAGAGCCTCGAAATGGGTCGTGGAACAACTACAATGTAATCAGAGGTTACCACTAATTCGAGCCTATATGGACAATCTAACAACACTCACAACAACTGTTCCTGTACCAAGAGACTGCTGGAGAAACTTCATCAAAATATAACATGGGCGAGGAGAAGTTAAAGCCCAATAATTGTAGAAGCATCTCCATCATGAAAGGCCAAGTCACCTGTCCCAACTTTCTCAGAAATGCCAGTAAAGAGCTTGGGGAGATGGTATGATGCGAATCTCAAAGACACCAAGCAGTTTGAAAAACTAAAAAATTATACCAGCATGTACATGGAGCGCATCAACAAGACCTTGTTGCCAGGAAAACTCAAGTTATGGTGCTTTCAGTTTGGCATACTCCCAAGACTCTTGTGGCCGTTAACTGTGTATGAGATCCCCATCACCAAGATTGAAAAGTTGGAACGGCTGATAAGCACACAGTTGAAGCAGTGGCTTGGAATTCCACGTTTAAGTTCCGTCAGACTTTATGGACATAGCAAGTTGGAATTACCAATCACAGTGCTCGTGGAAGAGTTCAAATGCACCAAAGCAAGGCTCGTCATGACCCTAACTGAATCCGAGGATGCAGTTTTTCGAACAGCAGCCCCCTGGGTGGTAGCGGGAAGGAAGTGGACTCCATCAGAAGCTGTTCAGAGTGCAAAGTCTGTGCTTCACTTCAGAGATGTGGTTGAACAAGTACAGCATGGGAGGGCAGGGTTCAAATTCATCCCAAAAACTCCTCTGTGGCATAAAGCAACATCAGTACAGAAGAGACAGCTAGTGGTAGAAGAAGTCAGGAGATGGACCAACTGGGAGGGTCTGGAGAAGAAAAAGCTCAGCTGGCTGAGTTTTGTCATCAGAGCCACATATGACCTGCTACCCTCCCACCAAAATCTGAAAGAGTGGTATGGAGAAGATCCCGCCTGTTCCCTGTGTCAAGTACCTGCATCCCTAAGGCACATCCCTAAGGCGCTATACTTAGCGGCATAACCAAGTACTCAGAGAGCTGGCATCAATACTGGAACAGAAGCGAACCACCACAATCAATCTTCCACAAACATCGGCAGGACAGGACAACTTCATAAATTTCGCACCAGCTGGCCAACATCAAGAGCATAGTACAACACCTAAGGATGCAAGCATTTTGCAGTCAGCACGGGATTGGAAGTGGACCTTGATAAGAAGCTTGTGTTTCCCACAGAAATAGTGGCTACAACACTCCGGCCAGACATGGTTGTGTGTTCTCCAACAACAAAGCTGGCATATGTTGTGGAATTAACAGTACCATGGGAAGATGGGGTTAAAGAGGCTTATGAGAGGAAAAAGAACAAATATTCTGACCTGGCAGCTAAAGCATCCCAGAAAGGCTGGAAGACCAGCATCTTCCCAGTAGAGGTGGGATGCAGGGGATCTGTTGTCACATCTACCACCAGTTTGATGAGAAAAATAGGGCTGAAGGGTCGCTCTCACCAACAGGCCATCAAGTCCATGTCAAGTGCTGCCGGTAAAAAAAGCAGCAACCCCAACTGGGCAGCAAGGTAGAGACAGATGGTATGCGGTCAGGCTTAGGCCCGACTCAGGGAGAAGGATGCCCCTGCCATGCAGAGCCCATCAGGAAAATGGAGGGTATGGCATAGACGGGGGTGTACCTGGACCGCTGGGTACATTGTTGAGCCTTCTGGAGATGTTGTGGGCTTCAATCAATGAAACGTCGATGAATCAGGGTGCCCACCTGATGATCCCAATGACATACCTTTCTCTCCTTTTCACCACTCCACACCAACTGCTACTGTCAAGAGTTTCCTACTAAAGGGATTGAAACATCTAGTTCTATTAGCTTTACTATGTATATATAAATACACACTCATTCATGTATATATTTAAGAAATATTTGCATGTATATTCTGTATATATATTTATATAATTTATATTATATATATGTATTTATATATAAAATATTTATATTTATAACACACTTATGTTTGGAGTAGATAAACTGACATGCAGAAATAGAAAATCTAAGAAATAGATGCCTTGCCTTAGATGATGTGCATGTAGCATATGACTTCACCATGCTATTATGAATTTGCTCATTCAGTACAGCCTTGGCCGTCAGTGCAGCGGTCCTGTCTCTTTGCTGACGGCCAAGGTTACCTTGCTTTGACTGCTCTGGATTGCGTGACTGCTCTGGATTGCGTGACTGCCGTCATCTGGCGCTGTTCATCATTTCATGCACTTATCTCTTTTTTCTTGTCGCTGCCCTTGTCATGTCTTTCTGCTGACCCACAGAACTGGTGCATGCTGGAAGAGGAGGTTTATCTTTGGAGTGAGAGAAGGAAAAGACAGACTGATTGATCTTGCAGAATAACCACAAATCTCAGCCACTATGCGATCATGTTCCCCCGAAACAACATGATGAAAATAAAAATGGCGCAAATCACAAAAACATGTGTGCTTGTAAAAACAGTATTTCATGCACATGCATGGGCATTTTCAGCAACATGAAGTGGTCAAATCCATATGTTTCTTTCCATTTCTTTGAATACCACATCATTTTATTACATCTGACAAGACCAGCTGTCTGTATTGAACAGTACCACCAAGTAGAAACAAGAATTCTTCATTAATTTAGAGCAGCGATGTGTCTTCTCCACTGACTTGATGCCCCTGTACTGACAGCACAAAGCAGCCCATCACAATGTGCCTCCATTTTTAAAGCGCTCGCCAAGGCGGCCTTAAATAATATACACTCACCTAAAGGATTATTAGGAACACCATACTAATACTGTGTTTGACCCCCTTTCACCTTCAGAACTGCCTTAATTCTACGTGGCATTGATTCAACAAGGTGCTGAAAGCATTCTTTAGAAATGTTGGCCCATATTGATAGGATAGCATCTTGCAGTTGATGGAGATTTGTGGGATGCACATCCAGGGCACGAAGCTCCCGTTCCACCACATCCCAAAGATGCTCTATTGGGTTGAGATCTGGTGACTGTGGGGGCCATTTTAGTACAGTAAACTCATTGTCATGTTCAAGAAACCAATTTGAAATGATTCGAGCTTTGTGACATGGTGCATTATCCTGCTGGAAGTAGCCATCAGAGGATGGGTACATGGTGGTCATAAAGGGATGGACATGGTCAGAAACAATGCTCAGGCAGGCCGTGCTATTTAAACGATGCCCAATTGGCACTAAGGGGCCTAAAGTGTGCCAAGAAAACATCCCCCACACCATTACACCACCACCACCAGCCTGCACAGTGGTAACAAGGCATGATGGATCCATGTTCTAATTCTGTTTACGCCAAATTCTGACTCTACCATCTGAATGTCTCAACAGAAATCGAGACTCATCAGACCAGGCAACATTTTTCCAGTCTTCAACTGTCCAATTTTGGTGAGCTCGTGCAAATTGTAGCCTCTTTTTCCTATTTGTAGTGGAGATGAGTGGTACCCGGTGGGGTCTTCTGCTGTTGTAGCCCATCCGCCTCAAGGTTGTGCATGTTGTGGGTTTCAAAAACTAAGTTTTTACGTCTGACCCAGGATCGTCTGACTCAGGATCGGGGTTACACAAAAACTACCCAAACACTGGGTTGTTACGTCTGACCCAGGATCGTCTGACTCAGGATCGGGGTTACACAAAAACTACTCAAACACTGGGTTGTTACGTCTGACCCAGGATCGGGGTTACAAACACTGGGTTGTTACTGGGTTGTTTTTTTTCTCCATTATGCCACCTGATGGAGTTTTGGTTCCTTGCCACTGTTGCCTTTGGCTTGGCTTGCTCAGTTGGGGACACTAAATATTAAAATATATCACTGATCTGCCTGTATTGACACAAAATTATAATTGCAATGAGCTTGATGACATCACCGTTTTCTCCAGATGTGGCTGTATAGCCGAATCAAATTCTGTTGCATTATTTTCCTGTCAACACTGTGAAGCTGCTTTGAAACAATCAGCATTGTAAAAAGCGCTATATAAATAAAGGTGACTTGAGTTGACCCCTGACCCAGGATCGTCTGACCCAGGATCACGATCTGGGTAGCACAAAAACTGGGTTGTTATGTCTAACCCAGGATCGTGGTTACACATAAACTACCCAAACACTGGGTTGTTACACCTGACCCAGGATCTGGGTTACACATAAACTACCCAAACACTGGGTTGTTACATCTGACCCAGGATCTGGGTTAGGTTAGGGTTAGGGTTAGGGTCTGACCCAGGATCTGGGTAACACAAAAACTACCCAAACACTGGGTTGTTACGTCGGACCCAGGATCTGGGTTACACAAAAACTACCCAAACACTGGGATGTTTTGTCTGACCCAGGAATGGGGTTACACAAAAACTACCCAAACACTGGGTTTTTGCGTCTGACCCAGGATCTGGGTAACAGAAAAACTACCCAAACACTGGGATGTTACGTCTGACCCAGGATCTGGGTTACACAAAAACTACCCAAACACTGGGTTGTTATGTCGGACTCAGGATCTGGGTTACACAAAATCTACCCAAACACTGAGTTGTTATGTCTGACACAGTAGCTGGGTAACACAAAAAAACGACCCAAATACTGAAAAAAATAACCCAAAAGGCTCAACCCAAGAGTGTATTATGCTGCCTAACTCTTTTCAACAGCCTATTAATGTTACCTAGGTGAGCAGCTCACTAGTTTTGAAACAGAGCTTGTTGTGGCTGTTTTACATCCAGAACATGTCTATAAAAAGACTGTACTTCACCTCTAAGTTAGAGTTAAAGAAATCAATGTGTGTAGGCAGGAACTGATGTTTACAGTATTTTCATTTGGATTCGGGGATATCCATCTTGGAAACCAAAAGAAAAAAAATCACAGGAAGCTGTGAGTTAGATGTATGTGATGCTTCTTGTTATAGTTTGTGTTCTGTTTCTCTCAGGCCGTGACATCTGGAGTAAACAGCAGCAGGGAAGCAATAACTGTTAATTGATTCAGTTACTATACAGCAGTAATAATAGAGAACAGCATGTTCATTTATGTGCTTCATTTCAATTATTTGTTATGTGAGAAGGGGGAATATTTGGTTTTCTCTGTGTTGCCTGGCAACCTGATTTTACATTTAATATATGGAAAAACTAACCAAGGATGACATCCATCCATTCAAATATGAATTAGCAAGAAATGTTAGAAAATCTCTCTACCGTCTTCATTAGCTGATAAAAGGGATGTAAATACTCACACATGAAGAAAAAAAGAGTAACGCAGAATCATCTTGGCAACCAAATGTAATATATATAATAATGAAGTGAGTAAGACCATAAAAACCTTATTAGTTGTGACATTTTCTGAGTGTTTTTACTTGGAAAATCATGGGTGATTATACTTAGATGTTTGACCCATGGTATCACTCTTCCGCTCTCTGTTCTCTGTATTTTTTTCTTAGTCTCCTTATTGGCATGGGAAATATTACATCTGTATTGCCAAAGTATAGGTTTTTTTTTTGTTTGAATTTTTAACTTCATTGGAATGGTACGGAACTTGGTAAATGTTTTGGCACTTGCTATGTGAACACAGCATAAAAAAAATAAAATAAAATAAATAATTGACATGATTCGAAAATGTTAAATGGTCCTGAAAAAAATAGTCACTCATGTACTCCTCACAGTCACAAATGACAGCATTGGAAATGAATGGAAAACCTATTTCATCTAGTGGAAACATTTGGTACTGCCCCCAAACAAAATCTTAATGAAAGCTCATTTTTTGAGATATCAAGCTCAAATTTGAAACACAACTTGTTTAGATTTATGGCTTGGATTTTCTCACAGTTTCAAATCTTTACAGCAACGGATCCTCTTTTTGCAGTATAGGATTCTTGAGCAGCTTTACGGTTCTTTGGAGATTAAAAGGGTTCTTAAATGATGTTATACTACAGGACTGTTGAATGCTTGAAACTGATTGGTTGGCGAATGTTCTAAGGTGTGCAATAATTTTCAGGGAAATGCACAGCTAAAGTAGTTCCAGGCAGGTCTTGACCGCATTACAGTTCCATATCACTTTGCCATTTCAAAGACGCTGTTCTTACAGTTTTGTATAGGTAGATGCTGCTGTCAGACACTAGAGAGACACACAGATTGAGATAATTCACATATGCTCGCTCACTCTCTCTCTCTCTCTCTCTCTCTCTCTCTAATACCTTAATAACTGCATTAGCCTGCTATCAATGAACATCTGAACAATGTTTTAAGGTGTGGTAACCGTAAGCTGAATAATTGACGACGGGCCATTGAATTATTAGAAAACCAATGCACACCTGAGTTGTATTCACACTCTGCTTTGCGCAGTGACCGCATTACCACCTCTGGTGTGCATTATTTTTTGAATAATTCAACGGCCTGTCGTCAGTTATTCCATGTTATACATCAGTTCTGGTCCTTAAATTTGATTGGCTGAGTGCTGATATTCAGTCTTTTTTGATATTTTGATATTGTCCTTTTAATTTTTTTGAGTCATTGAATCATTCACTCAATTTGGAACAATTAATTTACCAATTCAATTTGAACAACGACATTCTTGCTCATGTGAATTATATGTTGTTCATATCAACGCATTGGTTTTATATATTGTTTTTTTAAAAGATCCAGAGAATATTTTTGTGAAGAATAATTCTCTGCATGTCTGCAGATAGTGTTGAGAAGGAGGGATCATTAACTGTGTGTTAGTGTGGCAGTGAAACACACTGCTCACTGTGAATCGATATATTTTAACATAGAATAAAATTGAATTGGATCAGATCTGCTCCTATGTGCATGTCCTAAAGGCATATTGTATGTATTTCCCTTCTACTACCATAATCAAACACTTTCTTCCATCCATGCACACCAAATCCTGTGCACCACATGCACAGGATTCCGGACGTCCTCTTGAAATACAGCTGTTTTTTATTTATGTGTATGAAAAGCAAGCTGAAAATAGAACAAGAACCCCATTGAGTGTGTGATCCGCCGGAGCACCTGTGCCATTCTCCTGGCTTCAGGACTTATAGATGTGGATCTGCTGTAGGCGTCCTGCGTCTGCGAGGCTTCCTCTTCAAAGCTTAAACGGCCTATTTACTCTTCACACAGGCACAATGCTCATGGAGTCCCTTTCCTCCTTGCAGCTGTGTGTGTGTTTATGTATGTAAAGGAACAATCCAGTGACATTCAGCTATTCATAACAAGCAGTATGTGACAATAAACCATCATAGATGTCAGTGTGTCTCAGTGTTTACCATGGAAATTATCTATCTATCTATCTATCTATCTATCTATCTATTGGAGGTGGAATGTTTTAGAGGAACTTTGCGCTGCAGGACTAGCTTACAGCAAACAATGAACCAGACTATTTAAAATTTGAGCAAGCAATCTCATTGCAGAGGCCAATCAGCTTGTGCCATGCGGTAATGAAGTGATTTCTAGCAGATTGCATGTACACTGCTATATTTTGGCTGAACCATCTCTTTAAGGTAAAAAAATGGCGTACTTAACCTTCAAGAAAATTTCAGATCCAAAATCCGGTGTTGCATCATCTGTCAAAACACAAGCTGATGAAGGATGCACATCCAGCAGTCAAGCCTGGCAATAGCAAAAATAGACCCGTCAGCTGCTGAGAGCCACGAGGATCCTGAAGGTTATGTCACTGGAGCTGTGATGTCAGATAAGTGCGTTATGCGGAGCTGCTGGTCCATATGTGCCAGTCAGGCTGTATGGTCTGCTGCCTGTCTGGACAGACCACCATCAAGGTGCCACAGAAATGAAGAAAAGAGTGTCATTTCTATTTATATCCAGGAGGGAAGCAATTTTCCACTCCGAAGAGCAGATAGAGCAACTTTTTCATACACTATGAGGAAAACAAATTAAGCCAGTCACAATTATTTACGGTCTCTTTGGCGGGTTATGTGAGCACGGTGCCAGAAGCTGTCTGCACCTTTGTTAGAGCGAGTTTGTGAGGTCATGAGCCATGTCACCGTAAACCTCTCACTCACCGATGCCATTTCTATCATTGTTGTTTATGACCAAAGAAACCGTCACCACACAACTTAACGCTCAAAATATAAAGTGCCTTTTTGGACATGCCTGACAGTCAATATTTTTGGAGAAAACCTCTTCCTCCTACTCAGCCTGGCTTATTCTCACCAATTACTCAAATCAGCACAGCATCTCAACTCACTGGGAAAGGCAGATTGACAGACTTTAAATTCCACTGCAAATAACCTTTGACACTGATGTTGACATATGACGTGATTTTGTTAGAGTATGTTTGTGCTTTTTCTACTGCATACCCATTATTTGCTTCCCATTTCACAAAAAAATATGTATTAATTAATTAATGTATTGATTTGATTTATTTAATGGATGTATTGACAATAAAGTTATTAATGGTGCATCTATCTAAAATATTTATTTATTTAACACTGACACATTGAGACATTAATAAAGTCATTACTAATTAAAGCATTACTGGTGCTTTTTAAAAAAAAAATATTTATATGTTTATTGTTTAATTATATATATTTTATTTATTTAACAATAGTATATGGACATTAAAGTCATTAAATGTATATGCAATTAATATGTAGTTAATTATTTGTTTGTTTATTTATTTATGTTTTATTTATTTAACACAATGCTATATTGACATTAAAGTCATTAAACTTAATTAATTAATTAATTTAACCACTGACATATTGACAATACAATACATTACATTCTTATTTTTTTATTTATTTAACACTGATAAATTGTCATTTAATGGTGCATTTGTCTAAAAATATTTGTAATTTGTTTGTTTGTTTATTTATTTACTTATTTAACACACTGACATATTGACAATCAGGTCATTACTAGCGTCTTTATTTATATATATATATTTTAAATTATTTATTTACTAACATACAGATATAGTGACAATAAAGTCATTAATGGTGCATTTATCTAAAAATATTTATTTATTTATTTACTGAAATAAGGCAATATAGGTCATTACTAGTTCTTTGCTTAGTTATTTATTCCTTCATATATTTATTATTTGTTTGTTTCTTTAACCCTCTGAGATAATGACATTGAGGTCATTACTGGTCTGTCTAACTAAAGCAAACATTAGTAACCAACCACAAATGTGTATGTTTCTGTTTGTGGCCCTAGTCTATTGAGTGTGATGAGTGTCTGTATCTTCTGCAAACACAGGACTGTTTTTGGGTTATAATGGCACTCTGTGACTTGTGTTCACTGACTAAGCTCATGCTTGATACTTCACTGAAAGGCTGGTTGGAGATGTTTTTCTTTTGCGAGCATGTTCTGTGGTTTTACAGAAGTTGCAGTTTCCTGTTATGCTCATTAGTGTTTTTTATAATCACAAAAAAACAATGTTAATACTATGGTAAATGTCGAAAGAAATGTCTAAAACCATTGTTACCACGGTACTTGTCCAGAAAACATGTCCAAAAACATAGTGCTACAAGTTAAAAAATAAAACTTTTAGACATAAAATCGAAAGTTTTTCCTTTAAGATAATACTTTACATGATGCAATTCAGTCTGAGGGTCGCTGGCATGTTTGCCACATGTTTGCATGGATGCATGAAAGGAGGAAAGAACAAAGACAGCGACTCCTCTCATCCTCCGTGCACATCCTCATGCCCGCATGTGCTGTGTCTCTGAGAATCTGGAGATACTGGAGATCTGGAGATCTTCCAGGTTTCAGATCTTCCAGCTTAACAAAGGGCTGTGCACATCACATGCTTTCCAATTTTCAGTCCAATTAAAGTGTAGAAAACACAGTATCCTTTTCAGAGCTCAGAGTGCTATTATTTCAGTGGCACTAAATACATATGCATAAATATGCATTGAGATGTTATGTTGTGACTATATGTGTTTGTTTAGTCTCTTATTTGTTTATTTTGTGACTCTGATATATAGACAATACAGTCATTAATGGTACATTTTATTTAAACCATTTTTGTTTTTATTTTTCATTTATTCGTTTATTTGTTTGTTTGTTTATTTAGTGACAATGAAATAATGGCAATTAAGCAATACTGCTGACTTTGATAAATATTAAAAATATTATTTTTAAAATTATTTATTGTTTTTTTTATTTATTTATTTGTTTGTTTGTTTATTTGTTTATTTAGTATGTGACTGAAATAACAGCAATTAAGTCATTACTATTTTTTTAATTGTTTGTATAGTCTCATTTATTTATTTATTTAGTTAGTTGGTTAGTTAGTTAGTTATTCTGTCATAAATATATATTTTTAATTATTTGTCTCATATTCATTTATTTATTTATTTAGTTAGTTTGTCAGTTATTCTGTGTCATAAAGTCTCATATTTATTTAGTTAGTTTGCTGTGTTATAAATAATTTATTTTAAGTTTTTTTAATAGTTTTTTTTTTTGTTTGTGTTTAGTCTCATATTGATTTATTCGTTTAGTTAGTTAGTTTGTTATTCTTAAAGAATTTATTTAATTTTTTAAAAAAATGTCATATATTCTTTAATTGTTTGTTTGTTTAGTCTCATATTATTTATTTAGTTAGTTAGTTAGTTTGTTAGTTATTCTGTCATAAAGAATTAATTTTTTTAAATGTTTTTTTCATATATATTTTTTTAATTGTTTGTTTAGGCTCATATTATCTATTTATTTATTTAGGTAGTTAGTTAGTTATTCTGTATCATAAATAATTTATTTTAAAAAATTTAATTATTTGTTTGTTTGTTTAGTCTCATATTATTTATTTATTTATTTATTCATTTAGTTAGTTAGTTAGTTAGTTAGTTAGTTATTATGTGTAACTGAAATAATGGCGATTATGTAATTAATGGTGATTTCTTTGTTTATCCATTTATTCCTTTATGTAGGCCTATTTATTTATTTGTTCCTTTAGCCCTCTGAGATAATGGCCTTGAGGACATCACTGGTCTCTCCTACTAAAGCAAACATTAGTAACCAACCTTTTATTCCCCATTACATTATAATTAAATCAATGATGGCTAAAATACACAGCTGTGGCGTGTTTATTGACTATTTTAGAGTTTCTCTTAAGCAAGGTAATCATCCAGTCAAGCACTATTGAGCAATCCATGGAAATTGTGTCTTAAATTGTGTCTTAACTGGCTCATGTGCAAGGACGCTTGAAATATTGCAGAGCAAGAGAGTTAGTCCTGCTGAGACAGGAGCAGACTTTAAAGCTCCTGCATGTGTTTAGTATGCACGGCTGGTTGGACCCTGTTTTTTGGATTCAGCCTCTTGCATGGAGGTCTCTCCTGGCTGTGACAAAGACACAGCCCCTGCTTTCAGAAACATACTTCATCATTGTCTACACGGCCAATACATGCCCACCAGGTATCCAACTTTGACCGTGTATTTGAGGATTCAGAAACTATAAGCACAACTATCATGTCATAGTTGTTCTTTGGGGCACATTTATAATTTATACAACATGTAGTTTCTGTCCTTGAATTTGATTGACTAAGCCACTTGTCTATGTTTGTGCCAGTCTGGTCTATAGGTTACATTGTACATTGTGTAACCTTTCCGTAATTTAGAGAATAATAGTGTACATTACAATTTTTTTTATAAAAAATATGTTTAACTAAATACAGTAAATCATTTAAATAAATAATACATCTAACAGTACAGTACAATAGTGAGTATAAAAAAACATAATAATGTAAAGTAGCAATCCAAATAATATTTAACACAGTCTTTTTACATGAAAATGCATTGCTGCCTTTTAACGAATGGTAATATTTGGTGGGTCTGTGGCATCAAAAAACTGTTTTGTCTAACACCTCACACAAATCCTTTTTTCTTACTCTCATTCTATTTTCTTTTCTTTTTTTCCTTTTTTTTGTGTCTCATATCAATGGTTTAACCAGCACTTCTCATGTTTTCATGCTTGCCCTTTCTATGTGGAATTATGTTATTAAACATGTGACTGGGATTGTGTTTGCTTACAGTGAGCAGGATTTAACCAAAGGAGGCATTTCCACCTTGACAGTGAACAAAGAACATAAAGCGGTAAAAACACTGTCATTGACTGACCATCGATGACCTTTTCATCCTTCCATCTTTCCATTCACAGCTGTTATGTTGTGGACGGTGTACATGCTGAGCTGTTATCAAAGTAGGATACAATTCTTTTTCCAAGCAAGACTGAATTTGTATCTGCCCTTTCTGAAAAGATCGGTTGGCTCATTTCTAGATGATCTGTATGCATAGATTTTTCATACAGGAAATAGGTTGCAATATTGGATTAGTGCAGATTATTAGATTGGAAATTCAGATAAAATCTACATCAGACTCAGTGCTCACTTACCAGAACCCTTCAACCCTCGCTCTTTCTATCTCATAACACAGACACACTATAAGTGAAAGGTTATGACTAGCTGAATATGTGCCTGTATTATAAGTGAGATTACAGATCTCTTATTGATGGAGATATAGAAGACATTATGCATTTTATTTAGCATTTTTTCTTGCGGGCAAAAAATTATGAATTATTTTTGCTGAGCCTTTGAAGGGATTTATGGATTATGCCATATTTATGCAGGTGCTTGATGTCTCTGAATGTGTGTAAGGGGTGGTAGGAATATCTGGTAAACCTGTTTGAAAATATTGATTCTTTTTTTACTATTTATTACAGAAAATACACATTTAAACAAAATAAATAATATAACATAGGCTATTTCATAAATTACAAAATAAAAATCTGTCTGAAACCTCATTTACTGGTGATGGTGAAATTACATGGCTCTCATAAAATAAATAGAAAAATAAATACACACACACACACACACACACACACACACACACACACACACACACACACACACACATATACACTCACCTAAAGGATTATTAGGAACACCTGTTCAATTTCTCATTAATGCAATTATCTAATCAACCAATCACATGGCAGTTGCTTCAATGCATTTAGGGGTGTGGTCCTGGTCAAGACAATCTCCTGAACTCCAAACTGAATGTCAGAATGGGAAAGAAAGGTGATTTAAGCAATTTTGAGCGTGGCATGGTTGTTGGTGCCAGACGGGCCGGTCTGAGTATTTCACAATCTGCTCAGTTACTGGGATTTTCACGCACAACCATTTCTAGAGTTTACAAAGAATGGTGTGAAAAGGGAAAAACATCCAGTATGCGGCAGTCCTGTGGGCGAAAATGCCTTGTTGATGCTAGAGGTCAGAGGAGAATGGGCTGACTGATTCAAGCTGATAGAAGAGCAACTTTGACTGAAATAACCACTTGTTACAACCGAGGTATGCAGCAAAGCATTTGTGAAGCCACAACACGCACAACCTTGAGGCGGATGGGCTACAACAGCAGAAGACCCCACCGGGTACCACTCATCTCCACTACAAATAGGAAAAAGAGGCTACAATTTGCACAAGCTCACCAAAATTGGACAGTTGAAGACTGGAAAAATGTTGCCTGGTCTGATGAGTCTCGATTTCTGTTGAGACATTCAGATGGTAGAGTCAGAATTTGGCGTAAACAGAATGAGAACATGGATCCATCATGCCTTGTTACCACTGTGCAGGCTGGTGGTGGTGGTGTAATGGTGTGGGGGATGTTTTCTTGGCACACTTTAGGCCCCTTAGTGCCAATTGGGCATCGTTTAAATGCCACGGCCTACCTGAGCATTGTTTCTGACCATGTCCATCCCTTTATGACCACCATGTACCCATCCTCTGATGGCTACTTCCAGCAGGATAATGCACCATGTCACAAAGCTCGAATCATTTCAAAATTGGTTTCTTGAACATGACAATGAGTTCACTGTACTAAAATGGCCCCCACAGTCACCAGATCTCAACCCAATAGAGCATCTTTGGGATGTGGTGGAACGGGAGCTTCGTGCCCTGGATGTGCATCCCACAAATCTCCATCAACTGCAAGATGCTATCCTATCAATATGGGCCAACATTTCTAAAGAATGCTTTCAGCACCTTGTTGAATCAATGCCACGTAGAATTAAGGCAGTTCTGAAGGCGAAAGGGGGTCAAACAAAGTATTAGTATGGTGTTCCTAATAATCCTTTAGGTGAGTGTATATATATATATATATATATATATATATATATATATATATATATATATATATATATATATATATATATATATATATATATATAATAATTACACATTATAATATTAATTGAGTCTTTTAGGTGAAAATATATAGCTGCCTTTTAAAGGATGATAATATGTAGGCCTATATATAAATAAATAAATAATAAATATATACACATATATAATATATATATAACACATATATAACATATATAATACACATACACACACACACACATATATATATATATATATATATATATATATATATATATATATATATATATATATATATATATATATATAAATATGTGTGTGTGTGTGTGTATATATATATATATATATATATATATATAAAGAGTCTTAAAATAAGTCATAAAATAATAAAATCCTTAATTCAGTCTAAAATCTCTGACTTTGTCATTATCTGATCACCACTGTTCCACCATTCTGTTCCGCGTACGTCACGAAACTACGTTTCCCATCATGCTACCCAGTGTCACCGTGGCCGCGCACTGGTCTATCTAAAAGCGCGCCGCCGCGTTCTCATCTCGTGCAGCGCAGTTCGCTCGAGCGGTCTGAACAATGACTGCGCGAGAGGATGATGCGAATCCAGAGAAATGCGTGATTTAACACCAATACTGTACATTGCGCTGTTTTATAGGCTTTTTTCAAAACAAACAGCATGAATATGTGGATTCCTACAGAACACGAGAAATACGGAGTCGGTAAGTTTGCCTTTTAAATCTTCACGCGACTCTGAGCGTCTGTTACTATTGATTCAGTCAGTGTAACACATACCGCTATTGCTTTCACACACTGTTTGTTTGTTTTTATTTCTAATACGGAATTTGCTTGCTTTGTTGACTGCTTTTATTTATACATGTTTGGGAAAGAAACAAGTGTTTCTCTACTTTCTTTGAGTAACTGAGTTTATGTTGTTATGTTGTTGAGTGGAAATGAACACGTTTGATCATATTCATGTCCTGTATAGTGCATTTCCTCTGCTAGATTTGACGTGCTCACCCTTTACTCGTCTATTCAGGCTACGAGTGCAATACAACTGTGACAATCAGTACTAACTGTGTGGTCTGTGTTGTCATTCAAATCAGAACATATGTGAAATGAATTATGTGCTATCCGTGGACACTGTCATTCATGCCAGCATGATTTGAGTTTCATGAAGTATTGCTCATCTAGCATATTTCAGCTGAAAGTAATGCATGCTCACTGTATTATTGACATTTGGTCAGATTAGGTCAAGTAAGGTTTTGCACCATTGCCAAATCAATCTGGATGAAGATAGTTATATATTAGGGAAGTATAGATTCTGTTATTCCCACAAAGGCAGATCATTTATTGATTCTCCCTACTACTTGTTTTATATTTTAAATTGTCCTTTAAAAAAAAGAAAGAAAAAAAGTCTCTGCTTATATAAATTCAGAAGGTCTTCCAGGTTTGTGGAATTGAATACACAGACCAGCCACTGGAAACTGAGACCCACACAGTTCACAATCGCTGGATTTACATAAATCATTTCACTTTTAACAAGTGTTTTCTTGCATCTAATCTGCTCCCGACGAACACAATAATTATTATTTGAATTATCACTCAGTGAGTCATTTAACCATGTATTACTGTCTTTGGAAGGCTTTTGTCTTTCAAACACATTATGTACAAATTCACATAATTTCATATTTACGTTCCCCAACGTTTTTTGTCAGCTGAAACTTTTTGACGTACTATATTTACTTGAAGTACGCTCCTGAGATTTTAAGTTAAGTTAATAATGAAATTAAGTCAATAATAATAAAATAATAATAGTAAATAATAAATTTAAGTTCATGGTTCTCTGATGTTGGTTAATGGTCACATGACATGTAGGTAAACAAAATAAAATATAATTTTTTTTTTTGTTAAGTGTAGTATTTTGATTTGTTTTTATTTTAATGTGTTTTTTTTTTTACTCGCGTAGGAAAACCCTGATATAATATAATATTTAATGCACTTCATGTTGTTGATGATAAAGGATGTAATATAAATATTTTCTTTCTCTTTGTAAGCTAAGCTTAAGCATTGAATCAAGTGTCTGCATTCATCAGTAGACCAAATGCTGAAGATTCTTTACCTGATTAATAAAATATTGGTAAAAAATTATGCTCATACCAATTATCAGTCTATCTGTACTTTTGAGTTGTGAAGGATAGAACTCCAGAGAAGCTGTAAAATGATTTGAGTCTTTCTGTCATTTAATGCTATTTGATTCTCTTTAGTGATGATAATGTTCTTTCGATTTTAATCTGATATTTCAGATTGTGCCTTACGGGTGGTTGGTTATCAGGTTTATGTAGTCACCAGGCTGTCTAGGTTGTTGGTTGTTTGCCAGCTGGTTGAAGGAATAAATATATTCAAAGCTCAGAGATGGTAAGCAATGAGAGCCAGATCTGTGGGCAAAAACAATGCTTGTTAGAGTGAAACCGAATGTTTTCTCTTCAGGGATTTTGTTTTGGGTTATGGTGATTTTGTCGCCATGTCCGTTACTTTTAAAGTGGGACTCTCACCCCAAAAGGGATTTTGGATTTTATATCCAGTGGCTTCGTATTTTTGCTTTTGATCTTTTTCCAGTAACAAAATCCATGTTTTAGTTTTTAATTGGAGGCTGGCGAGTGGTGCTTTTATGTAGAGTAATAAAGAATGACTCTTAGCCACTGATGAAATATGAATGAACCCCCACAGTCACTGCAATGAGATGCCAATTAGCCCTCATTTGGATTAATTACAGCTAATTAAATCAAGGCAAAGTCGTGTAAGAGTCTCAATGGCCCTCCTTAAAGGTTTTTATTTTTTACCTGCTAACAGGAACTAAGAGATGATCTTTTTTGTCCTAATGTTGTTTTTGACAGCCGTGGCATTTGAGGAAACAGTCACAGACGCTGAATGGGTGGAAATACCCACATTTTTGTCACAACCTTTTTTTGTGCATTTCTTCCTTTGCTGTCTTCATTTCGCAAGACAAATGTGATTAACTGCGAGCCTGAAATAGATTGAGGGTGGAATATGACTAACTTTTGGAAACTATTTAAGTTTCTGTGGATATTTTCTATGAATCAGCTTGCCTAGTTTTACCAATTTTTAGAAATGCTAAAAAAAAACTGTGCCCCCTCATTTTTTTTTAATAGACACCACTGTCAGGCATGATGATTTTCTTTGTGAATATTTATGTGTGAATACCTGTTTTTCATGCTCTAGTCATATGAATTTCAAGAACATGTCTGGATCTTAATTCATCATATAATGAAAAATATGAAAATAAAATAATAGAATAAAAATGTGTGTTGTCAAACGATTAATTGCGATTAATCACATCCAAAATAAAAGTTTGTGTATAATTATTATGTATATAATGTATATACATGTATATATTTAAGTATTTTTTTATATATAAAATATTTATATTTATATATAATATAAATTATATTATAAATAAAGGACCTCATATTTGGCCTTTTATTGCATCGGCTATTAACTGTAAAACTGTACGTTTGAGTAAATATTAATAAGTGCATATTCTTTATGTCTCATTTGTTGTAATTAAATTGCAATATAAATTATATATGAAATTATATATATTTATTAATAATAACAAATACCTACATTCCCCTTTTCCGAATTCTCATAGTGCAGTTTCTGTAAAACAAATGCTTTATTTAAATTGAAAATATCTATATATTATGTAATTTTGTTGTTGTACTGTTTACAGGAATCTTGGGGGTGGAAATGCAAAAAATCTTAACGGTCCCCAAAATAAGTCAAATCTTCTTTATGCAATGTTTAATATCACTTGCATTTGGGTGAGACATTTCTTCTTTGAAATTAACCCAGTGAAAAGAGAATGATTTGGAACTGAGCCACCAGAGGGGTGCTGTCTAAAGTGCCCTTGAATGCTCAGTGAGCCTATAAGAGCTTTGACTGGGATGTTCTGGTGTGTTTTCATGGATGTGTATGTGTTCGGCCTGTGGCTAGCCATTGTTTTCTATAGTATTCAATCCCCCTGGGAGAGTGGAGCGAGTGAGGGGGGTTAGCACTGTGTGGAAGTGGGACGCCCTGTGTAAGTGGCCACCCTGCGTGATTCCCTGTGGGATTTGCAGGTTGTTGTGGAAGTGCAGTGGGCCATTCCTTCATTATAGAAAATATTCTGTAATGACCCGAGCCAAGGGATCTGAGTGGGCGGGGCTTCTCAACACCTCACCACATGTAATTGCCTTGGAGCCACGCCCCCAATAGAGCTGACACAATGATTCAGAAGGACCCGCAGGGAGGCCAGGGCACAATATTCCATTTCTGTCATGACTCAGGCTCCAGATGGGCGAGCATGCTGGGTCTGGAATAACACTCATACATGTTACATATTAGCACATGGATAACACACACAGCTTTTGTGGGATTACAGAGTGGATAACACACACTTTTATTTCAATTTGTGTCCTTTTTTAATTTTTCATGGAGGTTTTCCTGTGACGCTTAAAGGGGACCTACGGAAGCTTGTTTCCGCCACGGAATAACACAATTTTAAAGATAATTGTGACTTTTTATCTCACAGTTGCGAGTTGACTTGTTTTCTCAGAATTGTGAGATAATCAACTCATTATTATAATATAATAAATAATATATAGAGATGTAAATTCGAAATTGCAAGAAAAAATTTCAGAATTGTGAGATAAGTCGCAATTACCTTATTTATTTTTTATTCTGTGGCGGAAACAAGCTTCCATAGGGACCTATTATTCCCTTTTCCAAAGTCTTGATTTTGTTTGTGGGGTCTTTTTTTTGGGCTTTGTTTTTCAAAGAACACATTATTTATTAATTTTTTTACATATTTTATGTTGTTGCAGCACCTCTCTTCCCATTCTGTCAGTAACACGCTGTTTAGTTCATGTTTTTGTGAAAAGCCTCTCCTTCTGAAAGTGCAGTGTTCTCTCATTGGTCGGCTGGATCCTTGTTGTGATTGGTCAACCACTTTGAGTGTGTTTAGAAAATGTCACGGTCCTTGCCATAACCGCAAGTTTCAACACTACTGACTCAACTCAGCCAGCCCCGCCCCTTTTTAATATATACCTCAGGCGGGAATTATTTAAATAAGGAATACTGTGACGTGTATGTTCCTGGAAGAAAACTCAAGGCTATATAATCAAGGCATATCAGTGAGTTCAAAAACAGTACGCACTGATACAGAGAATAACTCGCTTTGGAGTGACTTTTTGCTTTGTAACTTTACAGACCTTTTTTTTATTCTCAAGCAGTGCGAGCCATATCTAGAGAGCAGAATATCATAAACTGTAGTCTTTTTTTACTTTAGCTTGTAAGCGACATCCCTCACAGCCTTTTTTTATTTCCGCTAAATGAAAATATGCAGTTTACCTGGATAAGTTCTATTAGGCTTTATAAAATGGAAGCTAATGAGAAGTGATTTTCACTTTGACACACTTTGATTTTTCACACCTTTCAGGACTGTTGTGGATACATTTGCAATAATGAGACAGAAACCGACTCGCTTGCAAAGACAAGATCCTTTCTGAAAAATCAAAATCCCCCATCCTTTGAAACCCAAGCCTGGCTCTTTGCACAAATCCTGTTATTGATCCTAAACTAGGCACACTCCCCCAACCTCATAATCCCTCTGACCTTTGACCTCCTGTTCGGGGTGCACGCAAACAGGGAGATTATTAATACGCAATTGGTGGCTGGAACGTGGATGTAATTAAGTGTGCTGCTGAATGCCTCATTAATGCAGGGATAAGGCTTCTGTGTGAATATGGATCATGCATGAGGGAGAGAAGGATCTAAAGAGAAGGACGTTCGTTATCTGTGCTCTTGGCAGGAAGAAGTGCTGCTGGTGTCTGGCTCAGACAGTGCTATAGATATGGCCTTTACAGACATCTGTTAAAGGACTGGTTTACCAAAAATGAAAGTAGTGCCATCATTTACTCACCCTCATGTCGTTCCAAATGGAATCATATAGATCATTCAATTAATGGGAAAATCAATAGATTAATCAATTAAAAAAATATTTAGTTCCAGATTTGAGTAAATAATATAGTGATTAATGGTTTATATTTTAGTCTGTTCCTTACACAAAGCAAACATATGACTTTAAATCACTTTTATTATTCTTTTATTTTCATTTTGAAGCATGACAGTAATTCATATACACTCACCTAAAGGATTATTAGGAACACCATACTAATACTTTGTTTGACCCCCTTTCGCCTTCAGAACTGCCTTAATTCTACGTGGCATTGATTCAACAAGGTGCTGAAAGCATTCTTTAGAAATGTTGGCCCATATTGATAGGATAGCATCTTGCAGTTGATGGAGATTTGTGGGATGCACATCCAGGGCACGAAGCTCCCGTTCCACCACATCCCAAAGATGCTCTATTGGGTTGAGATCTGGTGACTGTGGGGGCCATTTTAGTACAGTGAACTCATTGTCATGTTCAAGAAACCAATTTGAAATGATTCGAGCTTTGTGACATGGTGCATTATCCTGCTGGAAGTAGCCATCAGAGGATGGGTACATGGTGGTCATAAAGGGATGGACATGGTCAGAAACAATGCTCAGGTAGGCCGTGGCATTTAAACGATGCCCAATTGGCACTAAGGGGCCTAAAGTGTGCCAAGAAAACATCCCCCACACCATTACACCACCACCACCAGCCTGCACAGTGGTAACAAGGCATGATGGATCCATGTTCTCATTCTGTTTACGCCAAATTCTGACTCTACCATCTGAATGTCTCAACAGAAATCGAGACTCATCAGACCAGGCAACATTTTTCCAGTCTTCAACTGTCCAATTTTGGTGAGCTCGTGCAAATTGTAGCCTCTTTTTCCTATTTGTAGTGGAGATGAGTGGTATCCGGTGGGGTCTTCTGCTGTTGTAGCCCATCCGCCTCAAGGTTGTGCGTGTTGTGGCTTCACAAATGCTTTGCTGCATACCTCGGTTGTAACGAGTGGTTATTTCAGTCAAAGTTGCTCTTCTATCAGCTTGAATCAGTCGGCCCATTCTCCTCTGACCTCTAGCATCAACAAGGCATTTTCGCCCACAGGACTGACGCATACTGGATGTTTTTCCCTTTTCACACCATTCTTTGTAAACTCTAGAAATGGTTGTGCGTGAAAATCCCAGTAACTGAGCAGATTGTGAAATACTCAGACCGGCCCGTCTGGCACCAACAACCATGCCACGCTCAAAATTGCTTAAATCACCTTTCTTTCCCATTCTGACATTCAGTTTGGAGTTCAGGAGATTGTCTTGACCAGGACCACACCCCTAAATGCATTGAAGCAACTGCCATGTGATTGGTTGATTAGATAATTGCATTAATGAGAAATTGAACAGGTGTTCCTAATAATCCTTTAGGTGAGTGTACTTCATTATATTGATAGAATGTGAACAGTTCATTTCCAAACCATCTTTCTGCTTCTTTTGCTCCCCCATTTGTCATTGTTTGGCCAAACAGGTAGTCCTGCCCCAAATTCACACTATCGGTTCATCCAGAAGTTGGCATGCTGTGTTCTTCTGTTGTCTGTTGTCTCAGTTTGAGAGCGTGTTTGAGGATAATAAATACAGTTGTATACCCAGAGCTGCCTTTAAACCTGCAGTGGCGGCATCCTAACAAGCCAAACATATGTTTAGATGCAGGATGTCGAGCTTTCGCCAGCTCTTCCGTGTTCTTCATACCCACTGAGTTGCTCCTCATTAAGCCGCTTTCCTTACGGCTGACGCCTGGAGATTCCTGTATCCCACTGGTTGTTCTTCCTCCGTTCAGATGGTTCTGTGATCTCTGCTCACCCTGACCTTGGTGTTAAACTGCTTATGAGAGACGACGTGCTGAAAAAATGGCCTATAGAGGTGTTGGGGTGTCATTATGTTGTCATTTTGGTTTATGTCAAATGATACGTTTGCATGCTGTTTTTACCATGGGTGTGTATGTAAGTGATGTATAGTACAATACAGTATGCACTTACGGTAACACTTTATTTTAGGGTTTAATTCTTGCTATATACTAGTTGCTTATTATCATGCATATTACAAGGATATTGTCTGTTTATTAGTACTTATAAAGCACATATTAATGCCTTGTTCTGCATGACCATATTCTAAATCCCTTAATCCTACCCAATACCTTAAACGCTAAAAAAAAACTACCTTACTAACTATTAATAAGTATTAATAAGAGTTTGAGGCAAAAGTCATAGTTATGTTCCCCATACTAAAGTGTTACCGCGCTTACAAACTGGCTGATGTTAATGGGATAGTTCACCCAAAAATGAAAATTTGCATTATTTTCTCCCCATGATGTTGTTCCAAACACACATGATTTGTGAGAAGCAAAAGTAGAACATTTTCTCACTAATCTTTCCATACAGCACACGTTCATGACGGTTTGCCAATGTCTGACAAGCTCCAAAAAGGGCAAAAAAAGCATCATAAAAATGGTCCCTATGACTTGTGTTCTATATTTCTAGTCTTCTAAAGTCATGCAGAAAGGAGGAGACAGTAGACAGAAATTTACGATGTATTACACTGAGAATTGTCAATCTAGATTTGCCCATAATTCAATGTCAGTGATGCTGATGCACATTTTTTATTTCATTTTTGGTCTGTCAAGATATCGCATGACTTCAGAAGCCTTGACGTGTGGGCTGCTTTTATGGTGCTTTTTAAACATTTTAAATAGGGTCGCTATGAACTACAAGCTGTTTAAAGTTTATTCAAAAATATTGTTTTACTGAAAAAAAAATAGCAACCTAAAAAAAATTTTTTTGAGTAAACTATCCCTTAAAAGGTGCACTGTGTCAATTTTAGCGACATCTAGAGGTGAGGTTGTGAATTGCAACCACCGACCGCTCACCCCTACCTTTTGTAGCACATAGAGAAGCTACGGTGGCCGACACAGGACAAAGATGTCATCGCCTGAGACAGCAGAGAGTAGCTAGAGAGAAGTTTGTCCGTTTAGGGCTACTGTAGAAACATAACGGCACAAAATGGTGACTTTACTGTAAGGGGACCCACAGTGTATGTAGATAGAAATGGCTCATTCTAAGGTAATAAAAACATAACGCTTCATTATGTAAGTTCTTTATACACCACTGAAAACATAGTTATCTATATTATATTGCATTTCTGTCAATAGATCCTTATAAATATTACACATTGCACCTTTAACAGGTGGTCAGTCTTTCCTTCTATTTCAGTTGGAACTGATTGGACAAATTTTTTTTATATATATATTTAGTTCCAGACACTTGCACACATGTACATGTTTCGACAGATTTTCTCCGCTCTGTCCGTGGGGAAAACGAACTGAAAGTGGACCTGAGGAGGCCATTAGCTGTTATCTAAGCTGTCAGGGGGTGCGATACAGCATTCGAGTCCTCGCCTGACTGCTGCTGTCAAGGCAACTGCACCAAATTTACTGCTTTTACGTATCTCGCTAAGACTAGCTGCCACACTTTCTCACTGACTTGATGATGTGCTATATCTAGATCACTTTACCCCCCCTAGTAAGGCCAGGACCGGGGCAATACTCCCTCTCAGGGATATTGTGAACGCAAAACCCTTTTTTCCCACCTATACTTAATGCACATCTTCGTACAAGTAGACAGCAGGGCTAATTAACACCCTGCTGATTGTTAATGCATCTCTTCCTTGCCGTGTGGACCCATATTGACCTTATTGATTCGAGACTTAGTCACCTGGGTAGGGTTGCACCAGCCGTTTGTAAGTTCTTTCTTAAATTGGAATGTAAAGTCCACAATAGAGGCTTAGTCTCTGTACTTTTTTCATTTGCACCATTTGTTGCTAAGGCAGAACGTAGCTAGTAGGTCATAAGCCCTCCGTAAAGTAATGCATAGTCACATAATATGACTTTTACCCTCAATGATCCAATAGTAGCCTTCAAATACGTGAGCAGAAGTTGTGAATTTCATTTTATCCTTCATTCTAACTACTTTTGCCTCATGTAACTAACAGCAAAAATAAGTTTTATTAAATAAGATACTTAATCATGAACATAAGTGCTTTTATATATAAATAACTTTCAGAAAATGTATTTGAAACAAAATGAATAAGGATCAGTAAATAAATACTGAAACCCCAAAAAAAACATAAGAAATGACATTTATTGATTGACTGATTTTATCTGACATGCACAACATGGACCGATGGGACAGATGCACACAGCGGCACGCTGTTTAGGACGGGTTCGTGTTGAAGAGCCGCTAACAGAGTAATCTGTTCACATAAGGTTTTCGCTCTTAAAATGTTTGCGAGTGTAAATGTCAGCATTATTGTATACATGTAAAGAACTGAAGTCTGTCATGTAAAACAAGAGCTTATTGATGCAGTTCAGTCTGTCTGCTATTTTATTCCTCCTGATCAGAGTAAAATTAAATATTTAGTTTATACGTAGATTTAGGCTTCAACTAAGTTTAATGGTGCAACTCAAAAAAATATTTAGTAGTGCACAAGTTGTAACTTGCGTCAAAACTAGGCTAGTGCTTTGGGTTCATGAGTGAATATATCACAGAGCCCTGTTTTGCATGAATAAATGCGCTTCAGGTTTTTGAGATTTCATTTATTTAGTGGTTTAGGAGAGAGTAAATATCTCAAACTTGATGTCACATAAAACCTCTTATATTCATGGTTGAATTTTGATTGGCTTCAAATGTGGTTAATCTATTTTGCAATGGCAATAACCACATGTAGCACATGTGTAAAAAATGGTAATGGTTATTAAAGAAAATTGCCCCCATATGAACCATGCCATGGTAAAATTGTAACGCATGTTTTTTGTGGCTTATTACTGTAGTATATCTTTTTATAATTGATTGACTGATCAAACGTACTCCTTCACTGACAGCAAAGTGTGTCGTTTCTCTAACTCGTGTTTCCGTATGGGATTCATTGCTTTTTAAATAATTTGCTCTGTTGAAGCCCTTTGCTTATATGCAAAGAGATTCTGTTGGATTTCAAGTAATCCAATAAATCACTTCCATTCCCTTCTCATTATTTGGAGTTAGATCGTCCAGAGAGGTAAGTTCTCCTTTCTCCTTCTCATCGTTGATTGAATGGGGTCTGCTTAGCATTCAGATGGCAGCATCCGACACAGTTTCATGAGCATTCAGGGATTTCCTCCTTTGCTTCAAGCTCTTTTTTATGTTCACACACTCTTTTGCCCTTTAAACACTTTAATTTCTCAAATGAGGCCTTTCTTTGTAATTATAAAGAGAAATATTGTCAAAAAATGTTTGGATGACATGATTTGTCCCATTTCAATGCTAAATTGCTGCAGCGGTGTGCATAAGAATCTGTGTTGGGCCCATCCTTTTGGCTGTTATGGAAAGCAGCCCGGATCAGCTGGAGACCCAGATATTTGGGGCAGCTCTTCGCCCCCTGGTAGTTCTCCACCTGGTGTCCTTATTTGACTTCCCTCAGGGTGTGAATTAAGTCTTAAATGAAGTGCCACTCAGCGACGGCGGCTGTAATGTATCTCCTTTGTGTGGCCAAGTGGCTGAATTGGGTTCGTCCGATCCGTTGGGAGACGAGCGTACAGTGAATAAATACAGACGGCTCTATTATAATGACGACGGGAGCCTCAGGCGTAATGGTGTGTCTTCTGCTGTGTCACGGTTTTATGTCGCACATACAGAAGAGATGAGAGCCAGAATGAATCAAAACAATGGGCTTTTCACACTTGGACTAGTTAGCCATGGGTCATTCTAAACCCTGCACACTGCTCATAATTTACCCAGGGTTAACAATTAATCCTGGGTATTCATACACTTATGTTTTTTACACACTGTACTAACCTTAAAGGGTTAGTTTACCCAAAAATGAAAAATCTGTAATTAATTACTCACCCTCATGTCGTTCCAAACCCGTAAGACCTTCATTCATTTTCGGAACACAAATGAAGATATTTTTGATGAAATCCGAGAGCTTTCAGACCCCTCCATAGACAGCAATTTAATTAACACTTTCAAGGCCCAGAAAGGTAAGAAAGACATCGTTAAAATAGTCCATGTGACTACAGTGGTTCAACCTTAATTTTATGAAGTGACGAGAATACTTTTTGGGCACAAAAACAAACGAAAATAACGACTTTATTCAACAGTTTTGTTCTAGCCTGTGTCAGTCTCCTACGCAGTTTCCGTGCAGCGCTTTCGAGTTACGGCAGCCGATGCTGCTCACGTGAGCACCACGACGCATGTGCGTTCTGTATTTACAACGGAAACTGTGTTGGAGACTGACACAGGCTAGAATGAAATTGTTGAGTAAAGTCATTATTTTTGTTTGTTTTTGGGTGAACTAACCCTTTAACTCTTTTGCCGCCAGCGTTTTTGAAAAAAGTTGCCAGCCAGTGGCAACATTTTTGATAATGTTTCATGAAATTTTCATGCCCCCCATAATATATTGTTGTATGAATATCTGAACATGCAATATATCAAAAGAAAGAACAGATCCTCTGTTTTATTCTAGCTTCATGCATTCTTTTTTTTATCAACACTTGAATGTGGGTAAGTTTCATAAAAAAGGCAACATTTTGAGCAAAAAGCTGAGAAAATCGCACTTGTCAAAGTCTATATCCAGATCAGATTCAGAACGATGATCAAAACATTTATGGAGTAGATCGAGTCCATCAATACCCTCAAAGCTTCACAGTCCTATAGCTCGTCCTGGGTCGACATTTCATTCAGTAACATTAGGCAGTTTATTTTACATATGCATCTGCTTACATATGCTATCGCTTGTTTCTGCTTCTTCTTAACCTGTGTTTTGATCAGGAGATTCTGTACTCTTTCAGAAAATGTGTAATAGCACCCCCTACCATATAACTGTGAAAACACAGTCAATGGCGGGGACAGAGTTAAACCTTGGGTTAACGTTCCTATTTGCATATTTGCTGTCAATGTCATTGATTGTATTAACTTAGCATGCAACCTGTTTAAATAAAAGCTGTAGACATCCTCATATTGCCGACTGTGCTACGAATTTACTGTTTATATACAATGCACAGTGTTTCTGTCTAAAGCACGCAAATATGAGTATGCAATTGGTTGTCCGTTGCTAAGCGTCTAGCTGTAATATTCTGACACAGCAGCGTTTCCACGTGCATCATTCAGTGGTCAGCTTTAACATGCGCAGATTTCCGTAGCTTGTTTTAATCTTCTTGCACCTTGGACTAATTTTTCCTGCCATTTTTGGGAAAGATTTGAAAAACAAACAGTGTGGGTTTCGTGTATGCATAATCCCAAATCAGATAGATTTGTTTGGAGTGACCAGGCTGACACTGTCTGTATTTTCTGGTTTCCGGCACCCCAGAGAGTTTAGGAATATTAGGATGGATAGGAGTCTGGAAGGGGCAGTTATTGATTCTCTTCAAGCTAAAGCAGATGTCCCGGCTTTTCCTGGTGTGCCAGTGGCTTAGGACTCGATGTGGAATGAACAATTCTGACACAGCATTGTTTCACACTGTACAAGTTTGCTACTGCAATGCGGGGTTAACACCTGCTTAATGTTACAGAGTATAGTCACAATTTATTAAGTGATAAATTAAATCATTATAGCATATTACATTTCAGAATACACTTATCCATCCTTGAACTACACAGTACACAATCTTGCTTTTTCCAGGTGATAGTTCACAATGACACTGTCTATAGAAAGAAAGATTGAAAGCTTACTAACATGTTTTATCCCTCGTGCCCTGCCGGTCTGGGCTCTCGGGTAGAGTTTTGTGGCTGCTAGCGCTAAGGTAGGTTAGCATAATGAGCGAAGATGCTATAAATACTTGAATGTAAATGGGGCACGCTGCATGTCACATACGCTTGACATCTCTAAATAACGGTTGGTGCTAAACCACACTGCATTTTGTTTTCTGTGAAACAACTGTTAAAAGTAGACCACCACAAGCGGAAGCAATGCCTTAATTTTGCTACAATCATATCTGCTGCAAAATAGCTGCATCATATTCACAGTTTTGTATTAAACATGCATGTCAAATTAATTAGAAGATATAGATTAATCATATAATTCATATATATATATATATATATATATATATATATATATATACAGTACTGTGCAAAAGTCTTAGGCACGTTGGTATTTTCACACGAAAAATATTTTTAAGCCAGTTATTTATATCTTTTACTGTAGTGTGTCAGTAGGAAATATCAGTTTACATTTCCAAACATTCATTTTGCAATTAATTGTAATAATCCAGTGAGATTTTTTTTTTTTTTTATGCACAAGAAGCAGCTGGTATGATCTGATCTCACCATCATCGAGTCTGTCTGTGATTACATGAAGAAACAGAAAAAACTGAGCCAGACTAAATCCAGAAAAACTAAGGCGTCTCCCAGACACTTGAGGAAACCTTCCTGCAAAACTACAGTACTGTGAAAAGTTTAGGCACTTGTCAGAATGCTTTAAAGTGAGAATTCTGTCAAATATAACAACATAAATAGCTTTTATTTATGAATTAACTTCTATTAACTAAATCATATCGATATTTGGGGTGACCACCCTTTGCGTTTAAAATGGCTTTTGTCACCTGCATCTATTCCTACACCTATTCATGTAGTTTTGCAGGAAGGTTTCTTCAAGTGTCTTGGAGATGTTGCCACAGTTCTTCTGGATTTAGTCCATCTCAGTTTTTTATGTTTCTTCATGTAATCACAGAAAGACTCAATGAAGATGATATCAGATCTCCATGTGGAGCATAGAGACTATTGTCAGACTCTTTATGCATACAAAAATCTCACTGGATTATTACAATTAATGGCAATTAATTTATAAATGTAAACTGATATTTCCTACTGACACACTACAGCAAAAGATATAAAAATACTAGCGAGCCTAAGACTTTTGCATAGTACTATATATATTAAATATGCTATGTATGCCTTTTTGCAATATTAATTACTCTTTTTGTTCATTTCATTATTTGTTTTTTATAAATGTATTTTTATGACAAAAATGTAATAGTATAATATTTTTTTTATGATTAATTGTACTAAACAAACATATACAGTGACCCTAATATTTGTATACCACTGTTAAGGCTGCATGATGATGGTAAAACAACTGATGATCATGATTTTTTTGCTCAAATTATAATCACGATTATTAATCACAATTAATATCCAGATGTTCTAGAGAAAGAGAAAGATAAGTTAACATTATATGCTTAAGAGTCTATGATTGGATCATTATTGCAGTGATTATTATGTTTCTAGCTTGCTATATGCTTGGCAACAGTTCTTCTAACCCTAATTGATGGAGTGTGTAGCTTTTCATTTCTTAAACAACCATGCAGGAAGACACGTCATGGCCATATTCCAGGGTGACAATGTCAAGATTCATCTGCTCAAATTGTGAGCGAATGGTTGGGAGGGAGCATGAAGACTCATTTTCACACATTAATTGGCACCTCTGAGTCCAGACCTTAAAATCATTGAAAGTCTTTGGGATGTGCTTGCGTTGTCAATACAGGATCTTGACCAAAAATGTATGCACCTCTTAATGGAAATAACATGACAACATGTATTTCTATCAAATGGAAAATCAATACAAAAACAGTGGCTCCTAATATTTATTCAAATAATTCCAAATTTGGACTTTCTATTGTAGCACAGAGGTTGCAATAAGTGCATATATTCAAAGGTTCTCTCGCAGATTTAGTAGCAGCAAACCACAGACGTGGCCTCATGAAGGAACACAGACTGACTGTATGACACTTTAATTCGAGCATAATTTCACTATTGACATCGCTAAACTTCAACATGTTTGTTGGTGTTGTCAGATCATCAGAGCTTTTTTGCAGCCCAGAAAGAGCATGGTTGCCAGATTGGGAAGATTAAGTAAATCACTAGACAGAAAATGTATCCTTTTTTAAGAGAAAAGCTGCATTTGGGGGATTTATGCTCTTGACATCTGGCTAGCAATGTAAGATAACGGAAATGTCAAATTGTTGAAACATTTTCAGGACAAATATCCAACGATTTATATGATTAATCATGCAGCCCTAACTGTTATGAGCATTTCCCAACCTTTCTGTGTAGAAATGCTTCAGACACCTGATGTGAATTCGGCTCTAGGCCATATTCCAAACAACTTTGAGGTTAAGGTTTGCTTCAAGGTTTGTTTCAAAGTTCACAGGTTCATAATCGTCTTTGAACATTACCATTATGCTTCATGACTGCCCTATATCCTCAAAGGGAAAGCTGTGTTTGGGATGGCCCCTTACCAGGCATTACCTGGGAGAATCTTACTGGATTACAGAGGAGAGACTAACCACAGCTTCCCATCTGGACGTAAGTGTTTGGTTTCAGCCGCCATCCTGATTGGACTAGAGGTTAATTTGGCATTCTAGTCCATTGCCCTAGAGGAATTCTGGGACAGTTGGGCTTTCTGTCTTGCTGGGCAAAGGTCTGGCTATGCAAGACTAGCCCAGCCACAGCTGTTAGTTATGCAAGTGTGTTTACTCCATTGTTTTGGGTGCACTGACAGTACAGTAGCTCACTATAGCTTTAATTCCCATAATGCACCAGGTCTGGCAAGGGTGAAATTTTTTGCACAGATGAAGCTTTTCTGTCGCATTTGTGAATAGTAAAACAGACTAAACAGCCACCCCCCTCATATTCTTTCTTCTTTTCCGTTAATTGGCCAGCTTTTTTACCCTTCACACCTTGCCTGTCAGGCTCCACAGTGTTTTATATCAGCTCTATTTAATTACAGATGTGTTTAGAGGGTGTAAATGGCTGCTGTTGACCCACTTCGGGCCAGAAACTGGGACAAATTTTTTTTCAGCCTTCATTTGCTTCACTTGATCAATTCAGCTCATACAGAGGCTAGGATGAATAAATTAGTCAAGCTAGTTGCATTTTAAGCCACTGTCAAAATTAGGCCTGTAGAAACGCAGTTTAAGGTGTGATCACAAATTCACTTTGAATGACTGGATTTCACTGTTATTTATTTGAAAATGTGCAGGTGGGCACTGCCAATTGTGCTAAGGTCTCATTCCCTGATAGAATAAAGACATTTGGTAACTAAAAAACAAGCATTATCAGTTTTACGGCGTACTTAGGCTGTGCGTTGATATTCAGTCTTGTGCATTAATCCTACATGATCCACGAACGGCATGCGGCGCTTGGCAAAACAACCAGGCATTTGAACCTCTCAGCTTGAGTGGAATTTGAAACCACGTGCATCATTCAGAGGTAAGCTTTAACATGCGCAGATTTCCGTAGCTTGTTTTAATCTGCTTGCACCTTATACTCATTTTTCCTGCCATTTTCAGGAAAGGTTTGAAAAACAAACAATGTGGGTTTTGCGTATGCATAGTCACAAATCAGATAGATTTGTTTGGAGTGACCAGCCAGGCACTGTATGTATTTGCTGGTTAAATTATTTCTGCACCCCACAGAGTTTAGGAATATTAGGATGGATAGGAGTCTAGAAGGGGCAGTTATTGATTCTCTTAAGCTAAAGCAGATGTCCCGGCCGTTCCTGGCGTGCCAGTGGTTTAGGACTCGATGTGGGATGAAAAATTATCCACAAAAGGGAAAAAATGAGCGAGAGTGAAGTCCATTAGGCGTGCTTTTAGCACCGCTCCACTTGGAAGCTCAACTTGGAAAAGAATAAGATGTTTTGGACATAAATCCACCTCGGAATGCCATGGTGGATGACTGTGGTGTTCCTCTCGGAATTTGTTGGAAACTTAAACCAACTACATATTTAGCCCAGATACACCAAAAGAGAGCCCGAGCGAGTTAGCAGCTGTCTATCAAGTGTGATAGTAGTGGCTTTCCATGTTAATTTTTTTCCTCCTTTTTTGCCTTGTTGAAAATATGCACAATACATGTTTTTTTTTTTGTATAACAACAACAACAACAACGATAATGCTAATAATATAATTAACTATTATTATTTATTTTTTTATAAAATCAACAGTGACAACAAAACAACAATAACCATTTTGGGCTGTCTAATTGTTATGCAACACATTACATAAAAAGACACATAAAAAGTAATTATCACTATTTTTTTTTGTTTTATTCGACAGCAGTCCTTTTTATCCTGAATAGGATAGTGAGCTACTACTACACCATCTGTTTTGTTCAGCAAATGTAAGTGTATTGTTTTTTATTTGCATGCAGGTACGTCACTCTGTTTGTATTGTTGGTCCTTGTTTAGACAGAGCGGAGTACTCGGATCCGTATTGATCTACAGAAACATTTTGAGCTGGCTTTTTTGCCTGTGCTTTGGACACTTGCACTTCTTCCTGACAGAACGAGTGTGTAATGCCAAAACAAACAAATGCTGATTTGGCGTTCAGTAGCGGGCGGATCACATTGTGATAACAGGACTAGCTAATGCGTGACTGATGATGCTTCATGTTTTCCTCTCTCTCGCTTCTCCTCGCTGTTGCTCATGGATGGGTAAACAGCAGCACGCGGCTGTCTGATCATCACTCTGGAAAGGCCTGGAGTTAAAATATACAGATAGCACAGATTACAGCTGCCAGCGAACCACAAAACACTCATTCTGCCTCCCTTCCTCCTTCACAGGAGTTGTCAATGACCGCCGTGATTGGCTTCTTTAGGAAGTGTATTAAGTGTATTGCTTAACTTGTTCTCTATCTGCAAGTATTTCACTCTGTTTGTTTTTCAGTGTGGTTCATGTTGACGTTGAAAGTGTATAGTTTGCTCTGACCCATAACTGGGGCAGCTGTCCTTAGAGTAATTGGCAGTGCTGCAGTCCAAACACATGCTGCCCACCAGCCTCACAACACCACACTGGCTCTGCGGTCTGTTGCTGGACATATGGACGGCCGAGCGCTTCACATGACTGATGAGTTCACCTGTTACAGCCGTGTTCCACACCAGCAGCCTCGAGTCTGAAATATGCATAGTGATAACTAGTGCGTTTTGACATTTTAGCCTGTTAAAGTGTCTCTTGTTTTGTTGTCCAACAGCATGGGTCAGATGCTTGTTAAGAATCACAGATTTGTTCATTTTGTAGGCTTATTGTGCTGATGATACACGCTTGAGCAGGTCTCAAGGCCTCCGCTGTGAGGACTTTGTGCTGTGGTCCACCATCTGGGCATAGAGAGAGAGAGAGACATGCCATTCAGTGCTTTCTCACTCTGTTGTCTCTTGCCTTTGGTGCCGTGCTGCTTTGTTAACCGAGTGTCGTGTGTTTGTCTGGATTCAGGTGTGTATTTGTGATGTGTATCTCCATCTCTCGTCAGATTCTTTTCTCTTTTTGTTCTCCTTACAGTGACTCAACAGCTGATTTGGTGTATAGCATGTCAATCATTTGTGCGAGCAGTTTGATTGGCTGAATCAATTCTGATTTTGAGGATTTCATTCATTGTGTGTGTATATAATTTTTATCAGATGACTGAAACCACCTTCAAAGCTGTTTTAGGGACAGATTATGACCACATTCAGTGTATGTGGTTAGCAAAAATGCATTATTTACATGTAATATATAATCAGACTGCTGTTTTCATCCGTCGGCAGGATTTAGTAATACTTAAATTTTGAATGTTAAATTGTTTGTGTTTTAATGTTAAATTATTCTGCTCTTTCCTCACTTTTATTTTCTATTAGCATCCTTTACTGCGGGATTGTTTTTAGTAAAGGAAATGCAATTGATCCAATACCTTATTTTTTAATGTGATATGCAGATATTGTTAATTTTGCATGCAAGTGTTATTGGATGTCTATCCCATCGAAGATGCGTTAGGATGAATGGTGTAAATGCAATCCAGTTACTTTCTGTATATTAAAATTTAATATATATTTTTTAAATATCATACAGTTCTGTTTTGTTAATTTTGCTTCATACTATTTTAACTATAAAAAGTGTCATTTCTCCTGATGGACATTCATTTGTTCTTCAGCCTTCTGGGTCCAGAGCATGTCGTTGATGTTTTGAGCAGATGTGATGATAAAGATGGTGTTGATAATGACTGCGTATGCCAATGATGATATATGGATTCCTTCCTCTGCTTAGTGTGTGTGTTAACAGCTCAAGGCAGTGTGGGGCATTCAATGAGAGACGAGAGAGATGAGGACGACTGATGCAGTCTGTACTCTCATTCACATCTCTGTTTGGGTGTGGCTGTCATGCTGGTTTATAGATAAATGTGTGTCAAACAAGGTCACCAAAGTGGTGGAAATGTTTCTGGTCATGGTATAACATTTATTATACCAGTAAGCCTTAAACCTTTCATTTTTAGCCTTCCCTTGGTAAACACGCCTCAAATGCTTTTGTCTGGTGCAGAAAGCCTGTAAACACTATAAAAGTCATGTGACTGTCAGTACTGGCCATATGAAAGGGAGTTTGTGGCTTCTGGAGTGTCCTGGTCCTGAGGCGAGGGTCTCAACTGGATTAAAGTGTGTGATGCTGAAACCCTAAGGGAGATTTCTGCTTCCTGTGTGTCCACGGGCTTTGGGTTGATCTTACATTATTTTGTCGGTTATGTCACAAATGCTATTGGACTCAAATGTGACATGGACCACAAAACCAGTCACACGGGTATATTTGTGGCAATAGCCAACAATACATTGTATGGGTCAAAATTATCGATTTTTCTTTTATGCCAAAAATCATTAGGATATTAACCCCTTGCCTGTCACCCCCCATTTTGGCAAGTGGGGCATTTTGACATACCCCAAATAAAAGGGCTGCTGCTCGCAAGTCTTTCTGAATATTCACATAAGTAACATATGGAAAGCCAACGCTTAAGAGTTTACAATTCAAGAATTACTCAGACTGTTATTAATATGGAGATATATAGGCTCAAACATTAAAACATTTTTAAATTCAAAATATTAATATATTTTTAAATGTATAAAAATATTATGTAAATTGTAGTATAACAACTATTAATCACAACTAAAGTGAAGCCACAAGTATGGTCATGCTTCATTTCAAATCTGAGGATGAAATCTCTAAAATTATGCATTTTATGAAGCATATTGTATGGCATGTCCTGTGAGTTTTTAGCGAATGCTAAGATAAGATGCTGTCATTGTGTTATTGGCCTGTAAAACACATACTTGCAGTCTACTAACTAGTCTTTCAACTGCTTAATTCATACTCTATTGTTTTCACTCAATGAACTTTTCACACGTCTGTCATGAATGACTTAATCCTCATTATTCTTTTATAGTAATTCTTTTGTTTGTATTATATCCATTATAACCTATTCAGGCATCTGAATTGGCCATAAACTCCACATTCATCCCACTTTACATTAAAACCTACTATCTGAAGTCTTTCTAGAAAACAGACAAACAAAAAAACATGCTTTTGGTACCTTATGTTAAATAAAATATAGCTCCTGGCGTGACAGGTGTATTAGAGCTACAGTTAGCATCAAGCTACATAACACAAAATAAAAGATTAATATTACACTTTAACTGCAAACTCCCTTTAAACAGCCAGCGAGTGTTTGTATTTTCTTCCGATCGCGATATAATGTGGGTTTCAGTGATGTTCAATGATGTTAAAATTGTTATATTTAGCATTTTATATGGAGCTAATTGCTACACCTGCTTAGCATGTTACTGGAAACATTCTTTATTCATATAAGAATAAGGAAGTGCACTGAACAGCATGACCAGAAGGGGCAGGATTGTTGTCACGTTGAGTCACGTAAGATGATTGACAGCTGTACAGCGAATGAGAGAGCTCTGAGATCATAAGTGACGTGCAGCAGGAAGCAACAGACACAGAGATCGCTCTGAATGTCATTCAGCTCTTCAGATCAGCATAATTCAGTGAGAAATGAATAGAAATGTTATTCTGTATGACAAAATATTTTGCAAACATGTGATGATAAATCTATATTTGTCCAAATATGTGCACGTTTGGACTGAGCCCGAACGGATGCTGTTCAGTGCATGTATGTGACCACAAATAAAACAGAGAAGACGTGACTGGCTTTTGATTCTTGTTGCTATTTCATTCAAAATATTGTTCATTACAGATCGATTATTTTGCACTCCTGACGTAAATTAAGAAATTAAACAAACCATACATCAATGGAAAGCTTATTTATTCATTTATTTATTATGACTGGTTTCGGGGTCCAGGGTCACATATAGGATTTTATTAAATTTTATTAAATTTTATATATTTTTTAAATTTATTTTGCTATTCCTTTTGAAATCTGCTGTAGAAAAAGTACTGTTCAAATAAATACAAATATAAAAAGTATAATAATAATAATAAAATTAATACTCTGAATAATCGGTTTACTGAATGAAATGTGGCCCTTTTATTTTATCAGGCTATTGATGAAAGGAAGTATTGATTATTTGTTATTTACTGTTCAGGAAATATTTAGGAAATAGTTTGAAGATGGACGTGCTTATCTGTTTGACAGTACTTAATTTAGCGGATCTCACAATCCCATATCTGTGACGATCAAGTTGAAGATACGGTTTGCATGTTTCTCCAGCTGTTGTAGGAAGTTGACAAGTATCAGGAGGGTTTTGAGGAAAATAGAAGAATAGAGAAGTGAAACCGTTTGCTCCTCAATTGAAGGAACTATACAAAGAAAAACGGCATGAGGGACTGGTTATTTGAGCTCTTTGTCAGAGCACAGTGACTAAACATCACGAGAAAAGCACACATAACAATGATAGAGAATTAGACTATAGACCTTGTTCACAGCAGTGCCATCTTTGATTTTTAACGGGAATGAAAGTGAGGCTGTGAGGGATAGACATACATCACTTCAGTTATTTAATGAGTTTTTTAGTTGAATTTTGAACTGACGAACCACTACAAACATATCTTTTCAAAAGACAAAAAAACTCCAGACAACCTAAGCTGTGGAAAATTATAAGTGGTCTAGGAGCTTTATACCACTTTTTACAGTGGGTGCCATTGAAAACACGGTATGTCTCACAGCCTCGATTTCATACTGTCATGGCGCTGCTCTGAATAAGGTCTATAGTGAGTTTAGATATGAATCAAGGAGACCAGTGTGAAATCAGGATGAATTATCCAGCAGTGCTTTTCCAGCTCTAATTATTTAAAAGCTTTAATCTAACATTACGGCAGCGGATCACATCGCAATCTCCACACACACACACACGAGGGGCGAAAGAATCAGAGAGCCGATTACGGGACTGAATGAGGTGAAGTGGGCAGCTTAACATGTCTGACCTATATTCGCATTTAATCAGAGTCATGTATGATTTACTCTGGCCTGTGGAGACACCGCTCGCTTCTCCTCCTTCGCTTTTAGACTGCAAACGCGTTTTACAGCTTCTCTCATGAATCAAGAATGAAAAGCTGAAAGGGAATTCAAAAGCTTCACAGTGTTTTAATTCAATTGATTATATGGTATAATCTTGATTTGAAGTATTTCACTTTCATTCAGGGCAGAAAAATAATATTATGCACTCTGTGGTCTTCAGATATCTCTGCTTTGAGAGGTACAAGGCATACACACAAAACACTGCTCATCTTATGATGACGCTTGACTTTTTCTCCTCATCCATCTGTTTTTGAAGAAAGAGGAGACCCTATGATAATTCTCTTTGTGAGACACCAAATGATATTTCTCTGACCTTTAGATATCTGAAACACGGATAACAGGCAATTCTCAGCCAACGGCCCACACCAAATGGCTTCATTTATTTCTGATAAACCGCCAGAGCAAATCTATTCTTCCAGGCCCTTAAATGACACAAGCACAATGTGAGGGGAGCGTGTGGTATCTTTTGAGTGAAGGCACAGCTTACAAAGGTGCCCAAATAGACCTAATGTCTGGAGATCTCAGGAGGACTGTGACTTGGTAGTAGATTATTGCTAATACCAAAAATGTGTGTGTCTGTCTCTGTCTGCATCTGTTGCCTAGATGCTGTGAAGCAGTACATGAGCTTCTGACAGGCAGATAAACTCTGCTGATTTTAATTGTTGTTTAATTGTTGTATTTTTTTAAATGTATTTATTACTTTTTTATTTTACTGAATTTTATTTTAGTTAGATTTAAAAAAAAAATTTTTATTTTACCCTTTTTTTATTTTAATTTTTTAAATTATTTTAATTTCCGCCTCTTGTAGTTTACGCCTTCAGATCCGTAGCATCCGTAGTGTTCTGGTGTCAAAGTCCAGGCTGAGGAATATCTAAATGAGCTCATTAATTAACAAACCTGCTCTCTGTCAGCTCATGAACCCATCACATGCATTCACATTACCATCAACAACGTCTTCCTCTTCAGCAGCTGCGGTAATGAATGATTTCCACAGTGGCCGCTCCTTTGGCACAAGCGTACTAAGAGCTGTGCCAAAGAACCCAGAGCTCCTGTTATGAAGCACAGATGAATTGCTGGTCTGACAGACTTCCGATAGATTCAAATTCTTACATCATACTGTGTGTATTACTGTGTGGTCGAGGCGAACAGCGTTGAGATGGCTGTGGTGAGATTTTCTGCAGTGCTAAGAAAGAAAAAAGATTTTTGATTTTGCATGTGGATGAGCTATTTACATCCGTATCATAAGTATTTTACTGTGGTTGAAAGGCAAATGGGTTGTGTTCAGTTTTATGGATTGTAATTGCACATCCTTGGTCTCTCAAGTCTTGGAGTGTATCGAATTTAATTGCCTGCTTGTATCACAGGTGATAACATGCCCTAAATCCTGTTTTGTACAGGAGGAAAAAAAACCTGTTTTACTAGTACTAAATGCTTTTAGTACAATCTCTTGCCTAATTGTTTTGCAACTTTTGCAACCCCAACAAACAAAATATTCCCAGTTTCTGCATAATTTATTCACTCTCCGCTGCAAGATGCTCATTGCTTAGACCTAAATATTGTGTTAATAATTCTCATTTGGCAACACGGTCATGGACAACAGAACCTGGTGTACATTTGCATAATAATGTGTAATGAATAATTAATGAATCTAGAGGTTGATTAGTTGTCAGGTTCATGGCTGGATCACAAATCAGTATGGGGTATGGTTGGTTTAAGTGAGGGTAAATGCACATTAGGGGATCCTTTTGAACCAATTTTCAGTTACCTGCATACTGATACTTGGAATAACATCATTTTTTTGGGTGCAGTATGGCTAATGGCTAATTGTGAAAATACAGAATTATGTTAGACAAATGTGTTGCACTGACTAGATATATGACTAGATATATTGAAAATAATGCAGGTCACTTTTTACTGGTAACATAAGACATTTAGCATTATCAGGACCCACAAATATCCCCCATATTATACATTATATTAACTCTGTAATCTTTTTCACACAGTATTTAATTAAATAATTTTGGGTGAACTATCCACGATACATATTGTTGCAATTTAGTATTGTGATATACACTCACCTAAAGGATTATTAGGAACACCTGTTCAATTTCTCATTAATGCAATTATCTAATCAACCAATCACATGGCAGTTGCTTCAATGCATTTAGGGGTGTGGTCCTGGTCAAGACAATCTCCTGAACTCCAAACTGAATGTCAGAATGGGAAAGAAAGGTGATTTAAGCAATTTTGAGCGTGGCATGGTTGTTGGTGCCAGACGGGCCGGTCTGAGTATTTCACAATCTGCTCAGTTACTGGGATTTTCACGCACAACCATTTCTAGAGTTTACAAAGAATGGTGTGAAAAGGGAAAAACATCCAGTATGCGGCAGTCCTGTGGGCGAAAATGCCTTGCTGATGCTAGAGGTCAGAGGAGAATGGGCCGACTGATTCAAGCTGATAGAAGAGCAACTTTGACTGAAATAACCACTCGTTACAACCGAGGTATGCAGCAAAGCATTTGTGAAGCCACAACACGCACAACCTTGAGGCGGATGGGCTACAACAGCAGAAGACCCCACCGGGTACCACTCATCTCCACTACAAATAGGAAAAAGAGGCTACAATTTGCACAAGCTCACCAAAATTGGACAGTTGAAGACTGGAAAAATGTTGCCTGGTCTGATGAGTCTCGATTTCTGTTGAGACATTCAGATGGTAGAGTCAGAATTTGGCGTAAACAGAATGAGAACATGGATCCATCATGCCTTGTTACCACTGTGCAGGCTGGTGGTGGTGGTGTAATGGTGTGGGGGATGTTTTCTTGGCACACTTTAGGCCCCTTAGTGCCAATTGGGCATCGTTTAAATGCCACGGCCTACCTGAGCATTGTTTCTGACCATGTCCATCCCTTTATGACCACCATGTACCCATCCTCTGATGGCTACTTCCAGCAGGATAATGCACCATGTCACAAAGCTCGAATCATTTCAAATTGGTTTCTTGAACATGACAATGAGTTCACTGTACTAAAATGGCCCCCACAGTCACCAGATCTCAACCCAATAGAGCATCTTTGGGATGTGGTGGAACGGGAGCTTCGTGCCCTGGATGTGCATCCCACAAATCTCCATCAACTGCAAGATGCTATCCTATCAATATGGGCCAACATTTCTAAAGAATGCTTTCAGCACCTTGTTGAATCAATGCCACGTAGAATTAAGGCAGTTCTGAAGGAGAAAGGGGGTCAAACACAGTATTAGGTGTTCCTAATAATCCTTTAGGTGAGTGTATTTTGACACAATATATTGTTACACCCCTAATATATAGTTTACAATTAAAGATAAATTAGTTATATTTGTATAGTTTGGTTTATATAATTATTGTGGTTATTATTTTTATTATTATTATTATTATTTGATATTAGGGCTGCACGATATTTGAAAAAACGTATGTTGCAATGTTTTGTTTTTCTGCTATATATATTGCGATATAAAAACAATTTCACCAGATGATTTGAATAGCCCTATTTGAGAAGAATGAATCATTCTAGAATAATTGGTGTGATATTGTAGGGGAGTGAATCTGCACAGAAAATAATAAACAAATTACAAGCATAGCTGAATACAACAGAAGAAAGAAAGATACAATTGAAATAAGCAGTGCTTTGTTTTTCAGGTAAATCTAACATTATTCAGGTACTGAAATTGAATAATTAAAGGGTCTTCACTGTATAAATGAAATCTAACTAATATAATTAATTCATTAATACAATTTCTTTTTGTTAAAGCTCTTTCATGCCGTTTTCTGTGCGTGCACACAGAGCCGCACTAACAGCGCGGTAACGCCGAATTCAGTTCCCTTTCTCTTTCTTTTCAGCTTAAATGGACACATTCACGCAAAATGAAGTCAAAATGCCCATATCAGCGAGTATCCTCGTAAACCCAGTCGGTTATTTGTTGTCAACAATTGAGAAAGAAAACAGATGAGTGTCAATTTGTCATTTATATTAGGTCTGTGCATTCGTCTTAAAGTAACAGCAGCCTAATAAACCCAAACAACAAAAGAGAAAGTGAAAATTACTTTAAGTATTTTACATGCTCAAAGTTGTCATTATCAGAGGCAATGCCAATACCTAGACAGTATGGTGGCCAATATATTGCTGATATATTAAAAATATCAAATAATATATTATTATATCAAATAGGGCTGCACAATATATCGTTTTAGCATCTGTATCGCAATGTGCGCATCCAAGATAGTCACATCGCAGAATGTGCAATGTCAAGCATAGGGATCGTAGTTGATCCGTGATCCGTACGGCCAGCTGCTCCCCGGTTAGGAACGTATGTGATTCCCAGATTAATTGCAAAGTTTAACCATCATAGAGTGAAAGTTTATCATTTGCATGTGTTTTTAAGCCGAGTCAGGCATCAAGCGCAAGAGGATTGTTTCTGAAACTGTTGTTGTAAATGTAATACTACTTACAAAATGACCTGCTTTTATTAGCATGCAATATTTAGGCTAGTTGTTTTTAAGAAAGGTTTCAGTCATGTTGTCTTTTATAATCGAAATGTTAGTGGCCATCTAGCTGTAACATTTAATTTTGTTCAGGCACCAAACCATCTGATCCTTCCACACTCCACACAGTAAATCTTCTGAGCTCTGTTTCTGTTTCCTGGGTGGCTCAGGCACAAGCCTGGAAGCACTGAGGCAGATACACATGTCACTTGGCCAGAACTTGAACGGCGAGGGTAAACCCATCATCCTGAGCTCTGTGTCGTGCTGTAAGGAGCTTAGACTACCCAACTATAGCATCACACCCTCTGCAGACCTGAAACCAAGTAGTAGACCTAAACCAGATCTGCAGTTAATCTGCACAAACAGAGTCTTGTGTTGAGTTCTCTATTTCGATGTCTGAGCCCAGCCAAAGGGATGAGGCTCGCAGTCTTAGGTCTGTGTCAGCCCAGCAGGATTATAAGATGCGAGAGCATGGCACCCTGCTGAGGATTGGACTGTGTGTTTGTTTCTCTGATACTTTCCCACAGTGCACATGGCATCAGTTAAAATCAAATTTGCTTTGACTTTACTGTCAACTTATAAAAGATTTTTAGTAGGGCTAAGCACTGACATATAGCGGTTACAGCAATCAATCACGCCACATTAAATGGCAGCAAACCGGTATTTATTGTTTGAATTTCATAATAAAATTGACAGAATTTGAAAGCCAAGACTTTGTTTCAGATCAAAAGTATCAAAGCACAATGCTGCTTGTGATTTATTGGATAAGAGGCAGTACAAATCATGTCAAGTGAAGTTTTGTTCACGCATCAACAGAAAACAGCATTGACTAAAAGAACGATTCTTGGGATGTAAGAATAGATACAGTTCATCAAAATGAGAATAGATTAAAATAAATATTTCCCAACCCAGTTCTAATTAGGCATCATACACACTCACACAAAGGCTCATTCACGAGTGTGCAAAATGATGCAACCTAATAACATATATTTTAATCTAAGCTTTTTTTTTTTCAGACAATCCCAGAATGCAATGCAACTCAGTGTTTTATGCAAGATAGTGGATGGAGTCAAGAGAAATGTGAACTGTGAACTGAAGTATTATACATACAATTAAAAAAAACTAACTTTAAACGTAAAATATTTTATATGATATTATATAAAATAACATTTAACATGTTTTTGGTTTTAGTTCAAGACTTTCAGTCTCAGATCGTTGTTTGTTCTGTGCTGTTGTGCATCTAGCTGTGAACACTCCCTTAAAAGGTAGCTGAAAGTGTACACTCACACAATTTATTCAGTCAAGTGGGCTCCACACAACTATATTGAGTAATTTGTACAAATAACAATTTAGTTGTATGAACAAAATAAATTCAAGTAAAGCTGACAATTTCTTTGAGTATTTATAAATCATTAGAATTTGTCACTGTTAATATTTATATGTGCAGTTTACTTAATAATGTTACGTTAAATTTGTAAACGTTTATTACGTAAGGTAAATACATTTATTGACAATTTACCTTTTTCTCTACAAAAAACAATTAAGTTCATGTAGTTACATGAGTTTTTAAGTAATGTGAACAAGGATGGTTTGAGTGAAACTAACAACAGTGAAAGTTAATTTTTGTTTTGATTTTGGAACAGCTCTTAGAGTATCCATGAACTTTGGTGAAGAACCTTATGTATTAAAGACAGGTTGAACGTCAAGGTCTGTTTTGATCTTCACTTTACTGCTGACAACTGCTGTCAGATACAGTTCCTCGTGATTAGTAGTGTGCAAATGTATTCAGAGATGATTACACATGATTTTTTTCGAGACTCTATGGGCTAGTGCCCCAAACATAGATTAGGGATAGTGCTAAAAAGGATTTTCAGTGCAGAATTACTGATGAGATTGTAATTCCAAGGTTAATCTGTGTCTGGGAATCTGCCACCCCACTATAAATATGGATTTAGTTATAAATGTTGTGAAATATTACAGTTGTTCATGTTTTTAATTAATGCATTGTGTAAACAGCATACTGGTTTAAAGTAAAGAGCAATTTAAGGCTGATGTAATCACTGGATTTGCCAGAGTTTGGCATCAAATCTTTAAAAAGATACTATTTTATTTGAGGTTGCACTTGGTTGCAAGTAAACTAGATATCCATGCATGAGCCGAACTGTATTGCCTTGCTTTCTGATTTATGGGTGTGGCAATTATCAGTTTTGGACTAACAAGTCTTCATACATCCAATAAAAATCATCTTGCGTCCAGTTGGATAGAAGTCATTGCAAAAATGATTAAGGAAAGTGAAGTTCCTTCTAATAAAAGCATAATTTGTTCGCAGAGACCTTTTTGATTTGATGTTTTATTATTTTATGCAGTGACATTCAGACGTTAAGCGTGTCAAAATACTTTTTGGGGTCACTGTGGTTAAGCTTTTGAAAGCATTGCCATTTCATTTTTTTATAGTGGTAGTTCACCTTTTTTAGGGTGGTAAAGGTGTCTCTCTTCCTCACATTCTTGCTCTTTCTTCAGGTAATTAAAAACCACCGAAAGTATTTTTCAGTCACTGAACACGTTTGAGCCTCTTTGGCGACGCTCCAGCTCAGTTAACAGCTGCCGTACAGTTACCAGGGAAGGATTTGAGCTCTGTCAAGGACTCCACATCCAAGCTGAATAATTTAATGTGCTTCTGCCGAAAACCTGTATAATTAATTCAACGGACCTACTTTGTTATTTTGCCTTCCAAATTTTAAAGTCAAATCGCACAGTTAGGGTGCAGCTGCTTTCAAAACACAGGGACATTAAACTTGGGGTGTAAGGCTTTTTGGATTCACAGAAATTTTGGACATTGAGATTGTGATTGGATGAGTGTTTCAAGGAGATGCACTGAACTTAAGGATGGTTTTAGTTTGTCATTGTGAGTAAAAATATTCAGTTAGATCCAGGTTTTTCACCATATTTACAATTGCATGATGAAACATTAATGTGAACTACAACTACATTTTCCGAGGAAAATATGAGCGCTGCTTGTTTATGCAAAACTCCTCTTCAGTAGTTGCCAAGGTGTTGCGATGTGGTTGCTAGGGTATTCCAGGTGGTTATGTGTAAAGATGGGAATTGTAAGGAATTATGGCCCCTTAATTCCTTTTTTGATTTAAAAAAAAAAAACTCCTAAATCTCATTCCTATCAATCATAAGATTGGATTACTTTGTTTAAAAGAATCAACTCACAGGAGTCATTTATTTGGGAATCAGTTACACTGATATATTCACTGGTTTTTGATTCACTAAAAGAACTAAGTCAACCAATTTGCCGATTAGTTTACATGATCATGTTGAATGTTTTAGATTTGCTAACAAGAACCGACTGTGTTTTTGATTCACTAGAATCGACACATTGGAGTCATTCTTTTGGGAATCGCTGGAATACACGGGTCGTACTGTATGTTTTTAGTTCACCAAAAAGAATCAACTCATAGGAGTCGATTCTTTTTGGAATCAGTCGGACTACACTGATTTTACTTTGTTTTTTGATTCTCTAAGAAGAGCTGACTGCAAATAATCATTTGATCGGGAATTTGTGAGTGTTTCTGTGTGCTCTGTCCATCATAGGATGACTTTTTCTCATCTACAATATACACAGAGAGGTTCTCAATTAGGTCAGAGCCTCTTTGTATTCCAGATTGGCCTATGTCCTATAAAACTATGAAATCCACTCCACAAATCACCTCAGGCAGGTGAGTTAAACTGATTTAACACACATATCCCATAATCCCCTCCAAGTGGAGTGGACAATGATGGCATCATTATAATAGATTTGAGAGCTGTCGTGGTGGCTGTTTGTGTGAGAAATGCTGATTATAAGACATATCCTCTTTTTCTCTCTCTGCAGTCATTTTCCAGTCTGTCACTTCTTCTTTTCTTCTTGCATGTCTCTCACCATAGTTTTGTCTCCATATTCTTCATTTCTGCTCTATTTCTTTACTTGTCTTGGCTCAGGGAGCCTTGACTTCAAAGGCTCTTAGCGTACATGCTCATCAAAGTGAGTCTCCTCAGGTGAGTCTCTCTGTTGAGCTCTTAAGGAAGAGAGACACGTCACTTTCATTAAACCTTCCCATGGCACTGAACTTCAGAGCAAATCTGGCAACCCTGCCCTTATGAGCTTAAGCTGAGGTCATACTAGGCTTTGAGCATCTGAAATTACTTCAAACTCCACAACACTGTAAAAAAGGACAGCTTTTGGGTTTGTGCGCTATTTGAATTCAGCCAAAAAGGTCAATCTGTGAGATTTACATCTAGAAATCAAATGTTTTTTCACTATGCACACTGCTCGCTAAATTTCAGCTTTGGTTCATAGCTGATCAAATGTGTATGAATGTAAGGGAATGGAGGATTTTTTTGATTGTTTGTTTGTTTTCTTCAGTGTTCTCTTGATTAAATTCATCATATAAATGTCATGTTTAAATGTCATGACATGTCTTGAAATGATACTCAAAATTGTCCAGTTACTATAGATAACATTACAACAACAGCATATTTTGGTTCTGTGAAACATAGAAAAACCAATGTTTTACACGAATGGAGCAGAAACAACGCAACCTCTGTGTCAGTTTTCAGGCCTTCCTGCTTCGGTCTCTCCTGCGCTGTAAAGTTTTTCTAATATTAACACAGGTCCTAAAGCTCTTGCCTGATCATAACCCTTCTTTTTCCAGTGATATTTATATGATCTTTTCTCTTTTGTAATGTCTCTCAGCCATCTCTCTCTCTACAGTCTTTCTTCAAATCTCCCTCTTGCTCACTCTCTCTCCTCCATCATGAGGGGACACGTCCCTACTGTTGATTGGCTACAAGTGTCCAGTCCACTTTCAACAGCGTTTCTCAGAAATTGCTTACTGCACCTTTAAACTAAATGAAAAAATAATGTAAAAGTAATGCATTACAATATTCTGTTGTAAAAGTAGCTTATATTCCCTAAAAAAGTTAATTAAGTTACTTGAAAAGTTGGTTGAAAGTAATGTTTTGTTACTTTTGTTCTTTTTGTCTGTTCCCATGCATGCATGAGTGTCTAAATGACATTTTAATTCAGTAGATTCAAATATGTTTAGGCAAATTAATTCAGTTGAAAAGCAATGTTCATTACTTTTCTTGCTCATAAAAAAGTAACTATTATTAATGTGTAAATGTATAAAGTAAGGCGTTGCTTTACTCGTTACAATTAAAAATGTATCTGATTACATAATGCATGATACTTGTAATGCATTACCCCCAATACTGACACTGGAAAACACTGATAAGTTATCGTTAATTTTTGTGTGTGTTGCAGTGCTGGCCGGTTTCCGAGGAACGGTGCAGCATGGCTTGCCTTTGGAGATCGGTGACACGGTGCAGATCCTGGAGAAATGTGAAGGTACATGAGTGCTGATGCCAGCCACTTTCCTCAAAACCATCTTTTACATTTATTTCATTAGTATAAACCCCATCTTAGTGTTTACACAAGTTTGGACCAGCTTAAATTGCAAAATGATTAAGATCGACAATGCTGTTCTGTTAGTTGCACAAGGTGGTTATTGTCACAGGTAGACTGACTTGCCCAAAACAATCATTATACTGCTAATTCAGTGATAGATTTAACTGGTAAATTAAGCTGAGCAGTTTATTTAAACCAAATTAGCTGGTATAGGCCCGGGAGCTTCCCTACCAAAAAAATCAACCAGCCTATGTTGTTTTGGATGATGGCATGTTCCTACTTGGTTTCTTAACCAGCTTACCCAGCAGGACTTCCCTGTCAAACTAACATTTTCATAAGCTAAGTAGGGCTACAACTAACAATTATTTAGATTTTTGACCAATTTAAAATAAAAACTAAAACTGAAATAAAATGAAATGAAACCTTTAATAGTAATAGTATTTTAATAGTATGCTATAGTATACTAAAATTACACTGCAATGAAACCATTTTATAAGAATACTGTTTACTGGCCTCCAATGGACTACAGGTAAAAATCTAGTTATGTGAGAGGGTTTGTGTATGCAAAGTTAAAAATAGAATAGAATTAGCTGGAAACCAGTTATAACCAGAAAATAAACTAGCGTTGTAAGTCATTCTAGTTTAAGATGGTCTTTTTCTCAGGGTTGGCTTGATATGATAAACTGCTGACACAGACACCTGTACCACCTCTCAAACGGGAGGATTTGAAACCAGTCTTTTTTTGTGACCCACACTTGACTCCTTCGTTTCCTGTTTCCACCCTTTGAAGACACACTCCTTTGTTCTCTGGCTGCATGCGTTTCCTGTTTTTTGAGTAAGAGAGCCGGTTTCGGTTGGAGAAAACCCAGTAACATTGTGATGGAGAATTTTAAATCGTAGATATAACACTACATAATCATTAGTTCCTGACTGACTGGAGGTGCTACTTATGAGATGAGGGGTCATGTTTCTATATACAGCTGCTATTACACTCTTTGCTGTGAGTGCAGAGGTGATGCAGGACGCTTGTTTTTTTACACCTTGAAACTGTGCTTTTTCGGCTTTTTGCCAGGAAGTTTGGGGGTTGGTTTGCAGTGGGCAGAAGGTTCATCAATGCTGGAGATGATCAGATGACAGTGGTAGTGCAGTCTGTCAGTGAGTCAAAGTTTAGCTGAGGTTGAAAGTATCTTGTTGGTCAAATCATTGCTTAGTCTCAATACACTCTTAAAAGAGAAGGTTCTATATAGAACCTTGAAAGTAGGGTAGCGATTTCGAAGGCTTGCAATAGCAAGCTAGCTTTGAAAGCATAAGCATAAGATCCCACCCTCCTTGAAAAATCACTCTACGAAGCCACACCTCCTCCAAAACACATGAACGCACACAGTAGTTTGTAAAGCGTCATGAGAGACGGTGTTAAATTACCTCATGTCTCAAAGCACAGAACATTACAGTAATAACATAAACAATTTACAGAGCTCTTACTTGTACCCCCTGACTGAGGACATGGACAGCTCTGGGTAGAACGTCACAGGTTGCCATCTCGTAATTACAGTTACGACATGGAGTGAACGCAGCATAAAGGAACTGTAAAAGGCGCCTGCTGTTTGTTTATAGAGCTAGGTGACTGTTTGTCCACAGCTCTGCATAGCCTAATGAAACGCGCTGATGACGTGTGATGTCTGCACAAGCAGGTGGGTGGAGGTATGGAAATGCACACACTATATTGCCAAAATTATTGACACACCCCTCCAAATGATTGAATTCAGGTGTTCCAATCACTCCCATGGCTACAGGTGTATAAAATCAAGCACCTAGGCATGCAGATGCCTTCTACAAACATTTGTGAAAGAATGGGTCGCTCTCAGGAGCTCAGTGAATTCAAGCTTAGTACCGTGATGGTTTACCACCTGTGCAATAAGTCCATTCGTGAAATTTCCTCACTACCAAATATTTCACGGTCAACTTCATGGAATGGGTTTCCATGGCCGAGCAGCTGCATCCAAGCCTTACATCACCAAGTGCAATGCAAAGCGTCGGATGCAGTGGTGTAAAGCACGCCGCTACTGGACTCTAGAGCAGTGGAAACGTGTTCTCTGGAGTGACCAATCACGCTTCTCTGTCCTGCAATCTGATGGATGAGTCTGGGTTTGGCGGTTGCCAGGAGAACGGTACTTGACTGACTGCATTGTGCCAAGTGTAAAGTTTGGTGGAGGGAGGGTTATGGTGTGGGGTTGTTTTTCAATGGTTGGGCTTGGCCCCTTAGTTCCAGTGAAAGAAAATCTTAATACTTCAGCATACCAAAAGATTTTGGATAATTTCATGCTTCCAACTTTGTGGGAACAGTTTGGGGATGGCCCCTTCCTGTTCCAACATCACTGCGCACCAGTGCACAAAGCAAAGTCCATAAAGACATGGATGAGCGAGTTTGGTGTGGAGGAACTTGACTGGCCTGCACAGAGTCCTGACCTCAACCCGATAGAACACCTTTGGGATGAATTAGAGCAGAGACTGCGAGCCAGGCCTTCTCATCCAACATCAGTGCCTGACCTCACAAATGCACTTCTAGAAGAATAGTGAAAAATTCCCATAAACACACTCCTAAACCTTGTGGAAAGCCTTCCCAGAAGAGTTGAAGCTGTTATAGCTGCAAAGGGTAGGCCAACTCTTATTAAATCCTACGTATTAAGAATATGATGTCATTAAGTTCATGTTCATGTAAAGGCAGGCCTCCCAAAACTTTTGGCAATATAGTGTATGCTGACAGGCAGGTTGGACCTCATATCATTGCCCTCGGTCATTTAAAAATGTTTTGCCTTGTGAAAGCGAACCCGAGAAAGAAGAAATTGCAACATTGTAACAATTTTAAAATAGGTGTTTCAGAACAAAGCAAACAATCTATGGGTCTTAAAACGTCTCAAAAACTCTTAAAACGAGTTCAGTTGAGTAAATAAAATATGCCATATGTGATAGTAAAATGTGTTTAGAGTCTTGTGTATTGTACTTGTTAAATCTTTGGCAAAACAAATGCTACAATTGCCATTTTGTTTCTTTAGATGCCATATATTTAGTGCTACAGAATATGGTTGGACGTTTGAGATATTAAATATTTATATCTGACTTCCAATGGAAATAAGAATTAAAAAAAAAAATTCAGTGCACTCACACATCCAAATGCTTTCAAATGCACTACTTATGTAAATCCATGCATTTGCACATATACGTTTGTCCTTTCTTTACTCATTTTAAGATATAATTTCCAAGATTACATACTGTTAGATCCTATGAAAAGGCTTTAGTCGAGAAACATTAGGCCAATATTAAAGATGAAAGTCACAGAAATGTTTTGTGTTTCAGGTTGGTACAGAGGATTCGTCCTCAAGAACCCGAATGCCAAGGTAAGCAACTGTGTCTTTGTTTTTTATCAGGTCTGTCAGTGTCGGATGCTATTTCCAGTTGCTGAAATATCACAGCAACACCGTCAGGCGAAACGCACGGATCAAAGCCAGTTTCTCTCTTTATTTCTGTCTTTTTGTTCCGTTGTTTATTAGTAGACTTATACACTTTTGGTTTGTTTACCTGTTATCTCTCATTCTTTTTAGGGCATTTTCCCATGCAGCTACATTCATCTGAAGAATGCGCATATCAAGAATAAGGGGTGAGTTTGATGAAAAGTACTAAAAGTTATTAGTAACATTTGCGTACGTGCAGATATCCAACATGTCTGAATAAAGTGCAGACATACACATTTTACACATCTGTTTGCTATTGTTACTGCAATAAAGCCACCTTAACCTACAGTTTGCAGTCTGCAAAAAAATCCATTCCAATGATGTTTGTGTTGCACCACTAAACCGTCTGATTTCACATGATTTGATTTGTATCTTTCAATGAGAAAACGTTTAACTGACGTATTAGATTGACAGTATGTTAGCTTGATTACTGCATACATTTGTGTGAGCATGTTTAATTCAGAGTGAATGCCAATCAAACCTATGAGAGCTCATGTAATTCATACATATCTGGCAATGTTATTGTTTTATCTACTTCTGTATTCTGCATCCATGCAATGTAAGCTAAGTTTGGTTTTCTTGATTTTATAATTTTTTTTTTTATCGGTGTACGGATATCTGAGACTGCGTTGCCTGAACATAATGCTTAATGAATGTAGCGAGGGTGAACAGAAGGAAAAGCCACCACTCCACTAGAACCAGATGAGGTGTGTATCTCATATCTGTTGTGCTGTGTGCCGCCCACATTTGACTCACAGGCAGTTTGAGACGGTGGTGCCGACTGAAGACTCTGTCATTACGGAGATGACGTCCACCCTGAGGGACTGGGGCGCCATGTGGAAGCAGCTCTTTGTGGTAAATACTGTTTGGGCAAACACAGCAGTCCGCCCACAGCCAAACACTGGCTATGTGAACTCTGGGTGCACAGATGCTGATGGGAGGAATATATTATTTGTATTTCAGCTGTTGATGCGGGAGAAACTGTTTTTGAATTATTTTTACACCAGATCATTAGTGGTACAGCTATATAGCCCATTATTAAAGCTGCAACTTCAACATTTCAGTTGCTCTTTCCTTTTCTTTCCTTTTGTTTACCCCCATAGAAAAACGAAGGAGATCTGTTTCACAGACTGTGGCACGTGATGAATGAGATTTTGGACCTCAGGCGGCAGGTTTTGGTGGGTCACCTGACCCATGATCGCATGAGGGATGTCAAACAGCACATTACAGCACGCCTGGACTGGGGCAACGAGTGAGTACAGCATCATCTGTGTGATATAATAAAGCAAAAAACCCGTCATGAACATGTTCAGGTCATATTTCACACAAATATGAAAAAAAAAAAAGATTTCTATTTTATTCTACATGAAGAAAATTCACCATTATTGTATTAAAATTCTTTTAATAATTAAAAAAAGTCAATTTGTTATGAATACTTTTATTAAATATTAATTTCTCTACTGTTCAAAAGTCTGAGAGATTGTTTAATATTTTGATAAGTTTCTTATACTCACCAAGGCTGCATACAGTAAAAATACAAAATTACAGTAGAAAAATACAGTTAAAAACAGCAATATTTTGAGATTATTGATGTAATTTATTCATGTGCTGCAAAGCTGAATTGTCAGTGTCACATGATCCTTTAGAAATCATTCTAACATGCTGATTTGCTGCTCAAGGAACATATCTTATTATTATCAATGTTGAAAATAGTTGTGCTGCTTAATATTTTTGTGGAAACAGCTATTTTTTAGGATTCTTTAAACAAAAAGTTCAAAAGAACAGCATTTATTTGAAATCGAAATCTTTTGTAACATAAATATTTTTAGTCTTAATGTCTTTAGTCTTTTGTCAATTTAATGCATCCTTTTTGAATAAAAGTTAAAATTTCTTTTTTTTTTCTTTTTAAAAAAAAAAAAAATCTTCATGACCTCAAACCTTTGAATGCTAGTGTAAGTATAAATGAAGTATTACATATTTATATATCTTGGTATTATTTGTTATACTGTTTTTATTTTATGCTGGTAAAATAAATTTTTTGAAATAAAAGTAAATTAATTGATTGCAGTAATGATAAAGAATATCACCACAGAGAATTATGCAGAAGAGTAATTTTCTTTATGTAAAATATAATTTCTTATTTTATTTGTTTGATTTGAGATTAAATGTGTTCCAGGCCTTTTTTTGTGAGATTAATTCCTTCCATGAGGTAAGAAACAGGACCTTTCAGAATTCTGCGGTAGCCCAAAGCCCCGTTTACACCAAGAATGATAACTATAAATATTACAACTATATTAGTGTCCGTCCACACCAACACACAATATTGTTCTGTTTATAATAAGCACGTGCTGCAGTTTTGTCATCTGCTGCTTTAAATGCTCAAGCATTATAAAGCAGGATGGATTCTGGCTATCATTGTTCATCAGCTGTAAAAAATAATTGTTCTGAAAATGATTCCAACTATATTGTTTCTCTGTGCCATTATTGTTATAGTTGTGGTGTGGACTCTGCTATTCTTTTATATTTAGAATGATTTTTAGAACTATATCTTTGGCCCTGTTTACACTGGTATTAAGATGCATTTTGGTTGATTTGATCACAAGTGGATGACACTAAACGGGGTCTAAAATGTTTTGAGCTATTCCGCTTTCTATCACTTCCAGAGGTAGTCGCAAACGGATTCAGCTTCTTTGGTGAATTCAGCTCATGTGGTCAAATGCATTCAATAACAAGGTGGTTTGAAGATGAAAATGTACCAAATGCAATGTTCTTTCACTATTCCTGATTTCTAACACTCTCGCTGTGGTCTTTCTGCTATCAGAGCAGAAACAAAAGCAGCTGCTCTTCATATGTATTCTGTCGCCTCCAGTCACGTTCATATGTAAATTGCGCAAGCTTATTTCATCTATTAGATCGAAAGATCTGAAAAAGCCCATTCATTTACCTGCCGATAGTCCCTCCTAGAAATCAAGGACAAAAGTGGCTGAAAGTGGACAAAAGATATAGATTAAAACACCAGGTTTAAATACGAATGTGTCTCCCTTGTACTTGTGATGAATGCATCTTAATACCAGTTGTAAACAGGGCCTTTATCATTATTGTTATAGTTATCCTTGATGTGAACAGGCTTTAACATGGAAATATGTTGTACACAGTCTGGTAATGCTGTACGGTTTCTGTGCTTTCACAGGCAGCTGGGTTTGGACCTGGTACCCAGGAGTGAGTTCAGCATGGTGGACCCGGATGAAATCAGCATCACCGAGCTCTACCGACTGGTACGTCTCTTATGCAGCATTACCATGACGACCGTGTTCCTGACTCAGAGTTGATCATCTGAGAAAGATTCCCAATTTAGCCACGTAATCCCGTTCCGTTAAATGTTAAGAGGCACGTGATGAAAGCCTCACCATCATCAGCTCGAGTAACAGGCCCCATGGGGAAAATGACAGTAATTCTGAGCCAAACTGACAAGATACACTGCAGAAAATTACAGTCGTCATGGATTGCTGGCCGGAGGTGTTGTTGACAGCGGGGAGTCTCTGCTTGTGATATAATTGAGTTATGCGAAGCACACTGGAGCATTACTTCGCCTAAACGTGACCTGAAGTGTCCCCATAATGTAATGTAATAACCCTCCGCTGCCAGAAGGACTCCATTACCGCACCCTGTCTGTGGTTTATGTGGCAGCCGTGCACACTTTTGCCATCAGCTGCGTGTGAAATGAAACACAAGATGTTTGCAACCTGCAAATTGCTGACGGCCCAAAAATGTTTTATTTGAACACGGAACTCAAATTAAAAGATCTTTAAGGCTGTATTCAAAATTAGATCTGATGTTTATGACTATCGAAGCTAAAAAAGGAAGTTCTTGGCAACAGTTATTGATTTATTTGGGTTATTTTGTGCTATGATGATCTAGTTTAGCTGTGATTGAATAGCAGGCTCAACAGGATGGCGTTTTGTGTGTTTAGACGGAGCTCATTACCTGTGACACATACCCAGTGTGCTGTGATGAATAGTGTGGGAGTGAATCAGGTCACCCAGTCTCACCACACACACTTTAATTAGTGCTGAGGATTCAGACATCACTACAAATACATGTGTGTGTGTGTGTGTGTGTGTGTGTGTGTGTGTGTATGTGTGTGTGTGTGAAAGAAACTGGGAGATTGGGAGTGAGAAAACTTAGCCCAAATCTATGAATGCACAATAGATTGGACAATGATAGTTGCTTTCACTTTTTAATGCCAAATGGTTGCATGTTCATGATAATTATTACCCCACACACGCTTGATCAGGGCACAGGTGGTCACAGGTGATCCTTCTGTGATCTGACCTGGCCTGCCAAATGGGGAATAAAGTCTTTAATGAAATTCCAGTCCTTTATCTTTTTAGCCTATTCATTCCCATTAACACTCTGTAATTTGAGCTTCGGTTAACGTTTTTTTTCGTGAAGGAGAAACTGCTGCTTTCTTTTATTCTCTTTCTTCATTTATTAAAGTTGGCATGAAAGGAAGTTGCGATAGTCTTTTCTTCCCTATTGTGATGTATATCCGGCTGTTAAAACTGTAGGGTGGGACTTGATTTTGTTCATCAGGAATTGATCTGATGGTTGTGGTTCGCTATGGGTCGATCTCATGCGAATGACAGGTTGTCCCGCCCTTGCACCAGTAAACATGTCATCAGAGACAAGAGGAGATGTCGCTGCAAGGATAAATTACTTTGATTAAAGATTATGAAAGATTAACTTCTTATTGTTTGCATCCCAATACCTGGCACCATAGAGTTCTGCAGGGATGACGCAAAAACCTGGAGGTCTAATTCGTCAGTGGTTTGCTTGATATTTTCCTATGGGTTTTTATAATGTGAGTATTTCAATTTATGACTAAAATAAGGTCTGTGGTAAACATATGTTGACGATACTTGGACGTTTTCTTCTACAACATTAATTACACAATCTATATAGAAAATGCACATTTTGAAGCTATTATGCTTTAGGACAAATTAATTGTAATGGCTGCTTATTTACTTGCTTTTAAATCTTCCAATGCTATTTAAGTGAGGAATACTTAAAGGCTACATGCCACCATTAGTATTCTAAGTTTTAAATTAAAGTGTGTTCATTAGTGTCTATCTCTGTCCTCCTCATGCATACACACAGCATCACAGAGAGAGCATATGCGCTACACCGTTGGCCATTTTATATTTCCCATCACGCCTCTTCACACCTCGTTGTCCTCACACAGAGTGCGGTTCAGCGACTACACAATCCAATAGATGATACTCCCAAGTGAAAAGTGTGTTTGTTACACAACAACAACGGTGTGAATGTGCACTTAAAATGAGCATGTGTGCAGTGATGTGCGTGCATGTGTGTGTGTGTGTGTGTGTGTGTGTGTGTGTGTGTGCATTTGACATTGCACACTGGGGTGTCATTGCAAAGAAAGGAGAATAATAACAAATCAAATGAATCAAATTAGATTTGGCCGGCTGTAAAGGAGCCGTGCTGTGAACATGGAGCTGCTGAAATTCAATGGAATATTCAATGCATTCTGCTTATGTTATGCACAGCTTCTCCTGCTTTTTTTAGGTATCAAAAAGACATAAGTTAGAGCTTTATTTGGTGTTTATATGCATTGTGAATCCTTTTTTTTCCTCTTCACATGTAATGATGATCTCTGTGTTTGAATGGATAGATGGAGCATCGGCACCGGAAGAAAGAAACTCCGACTCCTGTCAGCACACATCACCTGTTTGTCCATTTGAAGAGTCTGATGAGCTCAAACCTGGGTGAAGAACTGGAGGTCTTCTTCTTTATCTATGATAGTCGAGAGAACAAACCGCTCAGGTGAGCATCTAACTCATTTATATGGTTGTGTGATTTATCAGCTCATACACTACCGTTTAAAAGTTTGGGGTTGGTAAGATTGTTTAGTGTTTCCTAATATGCTGAAACATTTCTTATTACCAATGTTGGAAACAGTTGTGCTGCTTAATATTTCTGTTTTTGGAACAATGTTGTAATTAAAAATGTCTTCCTTTTGTGAAAAAAATTCCTATTTGTGTCCTGAAACAGGATGTGCTCTTTAATCATAACCTCATTACGTTTGCTTCCTCCTGTGTTTGTCCCTGGCCACTGCCAGACAGATGAAAAACAAACAAAGAGTTTTCATCAGGGAAACACACCTGCAGTTGAGGCTGTGGGAGCCTTCGTCTGGTTGTGTGTGTGTGTGTGTGTGTGTGTGTGTGTGTGTGTGTGTGTGTGTGTGTGTATGTGTATGTGTGTGTACCTGTTTATCTCATCTAATGGTTAATTAACGACTCTAACCGTCTCAGCAGCTGCTCGGTGGCGTTTGCTAACATTGTCTCAGTGTTTTTCCTCTGTTCATTGATTGGAGTTTTTCCATCAGTCTCTGTAGTCTTGAAGGAGAATATTAATGTGGCTCTGATCCAGCATCGATTTCCCTACCTGGTTAGACGGCTGTTTTCCAGTTAATTATTTGTCTTTTTTTTGTTTCTGTATGGAATGGTGGCACTCACTTTTTTTTCATCCAAGCCTGCGGCTTCAAAATCTGTTCAATATCTAGCCTTGACAGGTCCTGTGGATTTAATCTCACTACTGCCCATATTCCCACAACTGTGGTGAATAGGGAATCACTAGGGCTGTATCCCAATTTGAATATTTGACACTATAACATAATGTGCTGTTGATGAAGAAAGTACATACTTCTAAGTATGTAATAAAACTACACCTAAAGGATTATTAGGAACATCATACTAATACTGAGTTTGACCCCCTTTCGCCTTCAGAACTGCCTTAATTCTACGTGGCATTGATTCAACAAGGTGCTGAAAGCATTCTTTAGAAATGTTGGCCCATATTGATAGGATAGCATCTTGCAGTTGATGGAGATTTGTGGGATGCACATCCAGGGCACGAAGCTCCCGTTCCACCACATCCCAAAGATGCTCTATTGGGTTGAGATCTGGTGACTGTGGGGGCCATTTTAATACAGTGAACTCATTGTCATGTTCAAGAAACCAATTTGAAATGATTCGAGCTTTGTGACATGGTGCATTATCCTGCTGGTGGTCATAAAGGGATGGACATGGTCAGAAACAATGCTCAGGTAGGCCGTGGCATTTAAACGATGCCCAATTGGCACTAAGGGGCCTAAAGTGTGCCAAGAAAACATCCCCCACACCATTACACCACCACCACCAGCCTGCACAGTGGTAACAAGGCATGATGGATCCATGTTCTCATTCTGTTTACGCCAAATTCTGACTCTACCATCTGAATGTCTCAACAGAAATCGAGACTCATCAGACCAGGCAACATTTTTCCAGTCTTCAACTGTCCAATTTTGGTGAGCTCGTGCAAATTGTAGCCTCTTTTTCCTATTGTAGTGGAGATGAGTGGTATCCGGTGGGGTCTTCTGCTGTTGTAGCCCATCCGCCTCAAGGTTGTGCGTGTTGTGGCTTCACAAATGCTTTGCTGCATACCTCGGTTGTAACGAGTGGTTATTTCAGTCAAAGTTGCTCTTCTATCAGCTTGAATCAGTCGGCCCATTCTCCTCTGACCTCTAGCATCAACAAGGCATTTTCGCCCACAGGACTGCCGCATACTGGATGTTTTTCCCTTTTCACACCATTCTTTGTAAACTCTAGAAATGGTTGTGCGTGAAAATCCCAGTAACTGAGCAGATTGTGAAATATTCAGACCGGCCCGTCTGGCACCAACAACCATGCCACGCTCAAAATTGCTTAAATCACCTTTCTTTCCCATTCTGACATTCAGTTTGGAGTTCAGGAGATTGTCTTGACCAGGACCACACCCCTAAATGCATTGAAGCAACTGCCATGTGATTGGTTGATTAGATAATTGCATTGAGAAATTCAACAGGTGTTCCTAATAATTCTTTAGGTGAGTGTATATGATAATATTTGCAGATATACCATTCTGTTGCATACTTTTGTATATAACTTATTTCCTTTACATGTGTCTGTAATTTAGCTAAATATATATCTTGCTAAATGAATTATCTTAAATTATTATTTTTAGGTTAATATATTTAACCTAATATTTGTTACATTCTTCACTTCAATAAAAAGTATCTCTGTCAAATGTCAAAAATCAGAATCTCTTTAATTTTTCCACATGCTATTTTTGGTGTACTATGATTTGAGATGCATAATCCTTATCTTGTAAACAAACTCTATGGTTTCATTACACATGTAAACGTATGCATTTATTTAACTAATAATTATAATAATAACAACAATAATAATAATAGTGCTGTCAAATTGATTAATCACAATTAATCATATCCAAAATAAAAGTTTGTGTTTACATAATATATGTGTGTGTACTGTGTATAATTATTATGTATATATAAATACACACACATTCATGTATATATTTAAGAAATATTTGCATGTATATATATATTTATATTATATATAAATATAAATATTTTATATATAAATATAACAATTTGTTCTTAAATATACATGCATATACACAGTACACACATATTATGTAAACAAACTTTTATTTTGGATGCGATTAATCACAATTATCACTTTGACAGCACTAAATAATACTAATAGTAATAATAATAATACAGTATATACATGTATACATTTGTATATTTATGTGGTCAAAGTAGAATTTTAATTTTAATTAATTTATTTTTTATTTATTAATTTTCCATGCAGCTTAACTTATTCCATGCAGCTAAGCTTAACTTATCCCACAACATTTCTTTGAGTCGAGTGATTCAGCATCAGTCCTGATGTTAGGCAGCTCATGTTACCAGTTATACCCAATTTCGTCTAGTGGTGCACGGACAGCGAGCGCTGTTACAGGATGAGGATGCCGTTTGTGTTCATTTTTTCTTTAGACAGTTTGAATGCTGCTACCAAAAGCCCCTTGTGTCTGTGTGTGTGTGTGTGAAGCATGCGAGAAAAAAAAAAGTCTATCTGTGTTTCTCCTCATTTCTGCCACAGGATGTATGCAAAGTGCTGATTGACAGCCTTCTGGGTAACGGCTCCCACGGGACCGTTTTGTGGCATGGTTAATTTATCCAGCCAGACATACAGGGATCACTTTTCCATCCATGTCGATTTAGCCAGCCTTGTCCGGAGGGAGGCGTGGGGGTCGTATCGGTGTCCCATTTGAACTTGTTGTGTTACAATCCCTGGCATCAAGGGAGGAAATAACAAATTCTCTGTAATGTGCTGGGCGAGAGTGAAAGAAAGCCGCCCGACTGTGTGTCATTGAAATGTTGGCGTGATGTCTGCCGATAGGAACATCCCAGCGTCCACAGACGCCTCTTCAGAAAGCGATCGCAGCCCTGCAGCTGTGTGTCAAAGGCCAAAATAGCCTTTGTGCTCCTGCCACTGGTGATGGGATGCTGGGATTGCAACAATGCTGAGATAATTAACACGGTGTTTGTGTGAAGAGCCAGTCCGTGCATGAATGTGTGTATTTTCCTGAGCGGATTGTATGCCTAAGTTTTGTTCAATCTCTATTGCCAGTTTTTGTTCCTGTTGGGATACATTATAGGATATATTATCATGAAGCTGTGAAAGTCATGTAACTGTATTATGAGGTTGGTCGATCGGTGATGGACACATGTGTCTGTCCTATTTGTTAGGGGATAACAGTTTAGGACCCAAGACCAGTTGTGAAGAATGAAGACCAAGAGTCAGGAGTGCAATTAAGTAAAGAAAAATTTACTGAAGAATAGTTTGCGGTTTCAATAGCAGAAGCCAGCTTCAAGTCTCACAAGGAGTTCGTAGGCCATGCTCTCCCTCTACCTTTTTCGTACTTTGCTTTTACATGGTCTCTTAACCGGTTTCAAATCATGTCTATTCATTATTCATTTGTTTTTTTGAAATAAATGGGTTGTTTTGATATCATTGCTTTGTTTTGTTTCAGCTTTAGCAGGGCGATAGCAGACTCTTCACTTCCACTCAAGCAGTCTCTCTCTTTTACTGCACAAATAATCTTTTCAACAGCCTCCTAAGACTGTAATTTAGACAAAATGTAATATTCAATTGATGACAATATAGAACACTTAATCATTCACAAAAGTTAAACATTTAAATAACCATCTAAAATAAGTTATGCTAGGAACATTTTTAAGGTTATCTTTAGTTTAAGTAACTCACTTAACCTTTGTTATCCAGACCTTCTCTTTAAACCCCAGCTCTGACAAGAAAGTTTTCCAAAACATACTGATGCTTTCTCTCAGTAAGAGGTACAGACAATATTCACCTTATTCTTTAGTGTTTCAGTAAAAGGAAATAATATAAAATGAAAGACAAATCCATATTTCATCTCTGGAAGCCGGGCTAAGTGAGTAAGCACTGTTACTGCACTCCTGGGATGGGCCAGACCCTCAGTCACTCCTCAGACCAAATACAAACTTTAGAAAACATATATGAAGAAACAATAAACAATCAGTGGTTCTATTGATTAAGTAATATCATAACTGAAAAGAACCATTAAAAATCCCTATAATAATATAGAAGGATAAATACTGATTAAGGCTTTGATTATAAATTTAATTAGGATATATAGGTATATTGAAGCGGATTTCAGAATCCGCACCCTTCACATTGTTGCCTTGTATTGACAGCTGGCTGTGTCCCTCATGGTTTATTTAATTTGCTGGATGTATACACTCACCTAAAGGATTATTAGGAACACCTGTTCAATTTCTCATTAATGCAATTATCTAATCAACCAATCACATGGCAGTTGCTTCAATGCATTTAGTGGTGTGGTCCTGGTCAAGACAATCTCATGAACTCCAAACTGAATGTCAGAATGGGAAAGAAAGGTGATTTAAGCAATTTTGAGCGTGGCATGGTTGTTGGTGCCAGACGGGCCGGTCTGAGTATTTCACAATCTGCTCAGTTACTGGGATTTTCACGCACAACCATTTCTAGAGTTTACAAAGAATGGTGTGAAAAGGGAAAAACATCCAGTATGCGGCAGTCCTGTGGGCGAAAATGCCTTGTTGATGCTAGAGGTCAGAGGAGAATGGGCCGACTGATTCAAGCTGATAGAAGAGCAACTTTGACTGAAATAACCACTCGTTACAACCGAGGTATGCAGCAAAGCATTTGTGAAGCCACAACACGCACAACCTTGAGGCGGATGGGCTACAACAGCAGAAGACCCCACCGGGTACCACTCATCTCCACTACAAATAGGAAAAAGAGGCTACAATTTGCACAAGCTCACCAAAATTGGACAGTTGAAGACAGGAAAAATGTTGCCTGGTCTGATGAGTTTTTTTTGAGTCGATTTCTGTTGAGACATTCAGATGGTAGAGTCAGAATTTGGCGTAAACGGAATGAGAACATGGATCCATCATGCCTTGTTACCACTGTGCAGGCTGGTGGTGGTGGTGTAATGGTGTGGGGGATGTTTTCTTGGCACACTTTAGGCCCCTTAGTGCCAATTGGGCATCGTTTAAATGCCACGGCCTACCTGAGCATTGTTTCTGACCATGTCCATCCCTTTATGACCACCATGTACCCATCCTCTGATGGCTACTTCCAGCAGGATAATGCACCATGTCACAAAGCTCGAATCATTTCAAATTGGTTTCTTGAACATGACAATGAGTTCACTGTACTAAAATGGCCCCCACAGTCACCAGATCTCAACCCAATAGAGCATCTTTGGGATGTGGTGGAACGGGAGCTTCGTGCCCTGGATGTGCATCCCACAAATCTCCATCAACTGCAAGATGCTATGATGATCCTATCAATATGGGCCAACATTTCTAAAGAATGCTTTCAGCACCTTGTTGAATCAATGCCACGTAGAATTAAGGCAGTTCTGAAGGCGAAAGGGGGTCAAACACAGAATTAGTTGGTGTTCCTAATAATCCTTTAGGTGAGTGTATATAAAAAAAAATACAGCAGAACTGGAGTTGTTTATAATAAAGCATCTTGATCAAGGGCACGATTTTTTCTACAAAAAAGTACTTTGGCACAGTGATTGATATCAGATGTAAAAACCATGGTACATGTCCAGGGAAAATACCCCTATAGTATTAGCATGCCGTGTGTAAAAAAAAAAATGTCCAAAAAAATAATAATTTGTCGATAAAAATAATAATAATATTTTTGGCCATTGCACATACCAAAAACATAATATTACCATATTATAACATGGTATTACTGTAGTGCATATCTAAAAATTACTATGGTACAAAAAACATGGTATTGCATGGTAATGTCTCAAAATATTCATTTTGCTTTTTGTTTTTTGTATTTTTGTGATCTGTTATGTTTTATTAGCATGTTCTACTTCTCAGTTTTTTGACAGTTCAACATCTGTTATTATGAACCATTTCAGAGATTTTGCTTGGTAAATATTTTATTAGGCAAAATGAATTTAACAGTATTGTGCCTGCTGTGCCAAAAATGTTACACACTGCATTTTGTCCTTAAAAATCTAGTTCTTTGTGATCTTTGTGTTTTTCAAATGCATTTGTACAGAATGAACTCAGTGTTTAAACTGAAAGTCTTTCTCTTGCTCTGTCTTTGTTTTGCAGTGAAAGGTTCTTTGTTAAACTCAATAAAAACGGTCTGCCCAAGTTTCCAGAGAAGACAGAGAGACAATGCACACTTTTTGTGGTGAGTGTTGAGATAAAGTCACTCTCAGACTAATCATGCAGAGTAATCGGTGTTGATTAAGTTTTGTTTGTTTTACTCAGGATCTGGGGAGCGGCGACCTGAGAAAAGACGTGTATATTGTCGTACACGTCATTAGGATTGGTAAAAGCCCATATTGTCTCCACAGAATAATTACTGATGCCAAAGACCCTGCAGGCATGTGATGAGCGCTGATTGTTTTGTGTTTGTAGGGAGGATGGGTGCAGGAGAGAAGAAGAACACGTGTAATGTGCAATACAGGCGTCCGTTCGGCTGTGCTGTGGTCAGCATCGCTGATCTCCTCACTGCTGACTCCAAAGACGACCACCTGCTGAAGGTCTATGCGTAAGTGACCCTCAAAACACACTGCATCTGGTTTACTTTCTTTGTGGGGACTCTCCATAGTCTGTAAAAAACTGTATATTCTGTCCCCTTACGCTAACCCTACCCCTAAACCTATACATCACAGAAAACTTTCTGCATTTTTACATTTTCAAAAAAAAAAACCCAAAAAACATTCTGTTTGATTTATAAACTTGTTTCTTCATGGTGACCTCAATTTAGGTCCTCATGGTGACACGAGTCCCCATGAGTCTGTGTGCATTCAGGTTGAAGTCCCCACCGGGATAGAAAAACATGTACACACACACACCACATAACAAAATTTCTGGAATCAGACTAACTATTTTCCCTGATTGGTCAGATTGGTTGAGGTTGCCCGGTCACAATCCTTTTAATTTGCTCTACCAGTGAATTTGTACAATAATGAAACCCCTGTAAATATAAGGGAATTTTAAAATTTTGATTTTCAGCCTAAACATAATAGAATTTGACATGAAAATAGTCTTAGATGATGACATGGCATGAAACACCTAAATAAATACAGAAAGATGTGTTTATTTATTGATTTTATTATTTTTTTATATTTGTGTTTACTTAATTTTTTAATTGGATTAAATTTTTATATTGAATAACATTTTTTATATTTAATTTAATATTTATATTTAATTTATTTATTTATACTTTTTATATTTAATTATTTTATTTATTAATCTTAATTTTTTATAATATTATTTTTTGTAATATTTTGGTTTAATTTAATTTTATTTATTGCTTTGCAAATTGCACTGACTAATGAACAAAGTTGAGTCTTCGTCCAAGGGGTAATAGCTGATTTCTCCATTCCCTATTCAAATTTGAGGAAGTTTTCTTTGTCTTTGCAGACATTTGTATGCTATAAAGTATAAGAATTTTAATTTAAAGATTTGGTGCCTGGAATACAAATGGAAATCTGCAATAGTGTGGCCTACTTTGTACTGGAGGGCAGACAGATGTGTTTGGCTCCAGATCTTTGATGGTTGACACTCACACATTATCAGCTGGCTCGTGGCCAGTCCTTTGGGCTGTTAATGTGATTGCTGTTCTTTATATCTGTGTGGCTGTGTGATTGAATCCAGTACGCTGATTGCCCTCTGTTTTGTTTTTTGTTTTTTGCAGTTGCAACACAGAGAGCGATTGGAGTCAAACTCATGACAACATCATTAAAAAAGTCAACTCCAGATACAACCTTTCCTCCTCCAACACAGGTAATGATAAAGCTGCCACAACCTTAGGATTGAGTCAAGTCACTTATTGAAAACAATCTGCATAAACGGATCAGAAACCACCATGGTTATGACATCACAACTATGGTTACATATCAACACCTATTTTAATGTCCAGCAACTTGATGGGGACTGTACAGGTTAGCCAATTATAACAGAGGTCATTTACATATAGTCTTAAAGGTACAGTAAAAAAGTTGCCTTTAAAGGTCAGAGAGAGGCTGGAAAATGAAAACCCCAATTAAGACTGTTTTTGGTGCATGAAACTTTCATAAACATTATAAATGGACTTCAGGGAAAATAAAACCTTCAGAAGTGTATTTCCCGTTAAATTAAATGCCCCCATTTTCAGCATAATGCTTGTGTACGCGATTTGCCAGCATATCTGGCGGTGGTATAAAGATGCTCGGCTCTCCCAGAAACCTAATTTGCATAATGACTTCGAAGTTAATAATTTTAGATCTAAAGACATATGAAAAGGCCCTCAGGGTGGCTTATCCAAACATGATAATAAATTTTATTTCGGCAGGAAAAAAAAGATTTGCACATAAAGAAGCACAAGTATCCAGATGGTAGATTTGCAGCTTTTTTGCGGTTTCTGCATTTTCTGTGAGGAGCACATAATTGCGCGCAGCACCTCCACATCCGTAATCACTCTGCAAAGCCAGGGAATACATTATTTTATTTATTTCACACATTCCTCAGCACACCAGACAATGAACAATAGTGCTCACAAAAGTAGAGTCTTGCTAAATTTGATCTGAATAAATGAAGATATGATTTCTGCTAATATATGAAATTATTCAATGCAGGTTTGTTAAACGCTTGCTCATGCACTGAGATACAAGATCACATCCTTACTATTATACACACTCATCAGCCATGCTGTTTTTTATTTATTTATTGATAATCTCTACCTCATCAGTTATGCTGAACAGGACTTTATTAAACAGAGTGATTGTGATAATTGACTGAAACTATAATTGGACTATTATTATGGAGCAATGTTAGATTAGAGATCAGTAAATATACTGTATATTGTATAGTACTTGTGCAAAACTCCATAGGATTTTGACATTTGGAGCCTTTCCTTTTTTATTTGTTTTGTTTTGTTTTGTTTTGTTTTGTTTTGTTTTGTTTTGTTTTGTTTTGTTTTGTTTTGTTTTGTTTTGTTTTTATTTTTTAATATTTGTAATATTTTTTATATTTTTAATATTTTTAATTTAATTAAATTATTATTATTATTATTTTTTTTAAATTGTATTTATTTTATTTAAAAAAATAAATATTTTAGTTTTATTTATTTATTTTATTTTTTAAATTTGCCGTCTTTTATGTTTAACCTTGACACCCATACATTCATCTTGCTTATATTGTGACTATGCATTATGTAAAGATGTAAATCATTTGCAATGTCTTCTAATTGCTGCAAAGTGTATGCTGGCTATTGACGTAACATTTCTATTTGGGTAGGTTTAGTTTGGCTCAATTCCCATGTTCACGCACTGAATCTGTCTGTGTGATTAATGGAGACTTTGTGCAAGCTCAGTAATTGAATAATTCTCCAACAGCACTTCTCTGACCCTGTGCCATCAAACAGCGATTATACAACATAAAGCCATTGCCATTGAGTATGTGCCAGACAGTTTATGATCATCCTCGGCACTGCTTCGGAACATCATTAAGAGCTGCAATAGCAGAGACCCCAATGCATGTTTGCTTAATCATTGCACTGTCATGTACCGATGGCCTATTAGATTGTTTTCAATCCTAAACTGGCCAGTTCTCCAAAGCTCAGCAAAGCTCTAAAATGGGCAGAGAAGACAAGTAATCTTTTGGAAAATTAGGAGAATAGGTTAAAGGTATCTGGAAATTATGTGTGAGATGGTGGTGGTCAGATACAATGATGGCGATATGGATCGAATTCGGTTTCATGTGGTTAGAAGTGTCACAGAAAGCATATTGTGGACTGATAGAGTGTTTTTACAGTACATCTCATAACTTTCACAGTACAACTGTCACAAAAGCTTCTGTTTACCGAATTGTAAACCTCTTAGATGTTAACCAGAAACTCTGCCAAATCTCAACAGAATAAAATTACACAAAATTGACATTTACCGTCACATCCTCTCAAACTAAGAGAGTAGAATGGGGGAGGATTATTATATTCAGAGCTTTCTAATAAATATTCATCATGTCCTCTTCAGTGAATACTTGTGAATATTCATTATGTGCAGGAGTAAAGTTTTCTCAGTGTCAGTCTGTTGGGCAAAGGTCCATTCATTAAGTGATTTGAGAAATCTGTGAAAAATTATCTGTAATTAGCTCATATTATGCTGTCTTTGTTAAAGAATTAATATGAATTTGATGTGTGTGTTTAATCCAGGTCTGGCGGTGGCGCTCCAGTTGCTACACGGCGACATTGAACAGCTGCGGAGAGAATATATGGTCCTTTTCACCAGAGGAGTGTCCATAACAAAAAAACTGGGCTTCTCGGATGTCATCATGCCAGGTGAAAATGAAACAATAACTAATTTACTTACAGTCATTATATTCTAGAAATGCTCTGTTGGCTTTGAGAGACTGCACCTGCACACAAAACCAGTCATAAGTCACACGGGTAGGAAAAAATATATTAATATATTATTTTAGATTTATATATTTTTTTAGATTAATGTAGATTTATTTAAATGTAAATTTATTGTGTCCATAATATATATATATATATGTGTGTGTGTGTGTGTGTGTGTGTGTGTGTAATATATATTTATTTTATGTTTTTGTTTTTTTTCTTAAATACAAAAGTTTGGGGTTGGTAATGTTTTGAAAGAAGTCTCTTATGCTCACCTATGCTGCATTTATTTGATCAAAAATGCAGTAAAACACTAATATTGTGAAATAGTATTACAATTTTAAAGAACTGTTTACTATTTGAATATAAGAGATGAATTTTGAAAAGAAAGATGAAAAGATTACTCCAATCTTCAATATCACATGATCCCTCAGAAATCATTATGATATGCTGAGTAAAAGTTTTAAATTCTTAAACAAAACACTGACTTTTGAAATGGCAGTGTAACTTATGCCATTAAAGGTTAAATGACAGTCTTTGCAATATGACATATTTATACATTTAACTATCAGCATAAAGTCTGTGCCACTTAAACTAGTAACTTATAAGTTTGAGAAGCTTTTGCCAATTTTGTGCAGCGTGCATCAGGCAGTCTGTGTGTGTCTGAGACTATTTTCACTCTCTGTCTTTCCATTACTGACCCAGATGTTTTGGTTGCACAAGCAGCCTGTCTGCTGCCTCCTGGATGAATGTGCCATCATTGGCAGTAACTGTGCCTTATGGCTGCTGGATTTATTATTAGTCCTTTGCTGTAGGCTGATCTTCCCTCTCTTTTCTGTGTGTGTATGTGTCCGTGTGTGTGTGTCCGTGTGTACATATTCCAGGTCATTCTCATTCACCAGTTCTGTTTCTGATCTTCCAGGAAACTCACTGGGATTTTTTTTATATCTGATTGTTGCCACAGCAACTGTCATATGGACATTAGTTGGCATGACTACTGGTTTGAAGTTGCGTCTTGAAATAGGACTGCACACACTTAATTGCATTACACACACGCAGGAACCCACACTTCCCCCGCTTGGTGGTTTAGGTGGCGGAAGTTCTTTGTCCCCTTTATTTGAAGACACTGCAATGCTTTAAAAATGTGTCCCACGGTGCATTTTCAAATCAAATCATGCACCTTTTCTATAGTTGATGTCCACAAAATAATCCAGTAGAGTAGAGTGTCAGGAGATGTACTTGTTTCCTCTACGTGGGCAAATGAGAACTGGTACACCATGAAATGTGGTTGTGACCTACTGTTGGCCATAACATTTCCATTTCTACAAATGTAAAAATGTGCATGCAGCCGTGAAAATGTGCATGCAATCGTGGTTGTCGAGGCACAGACGGTATAAATAAAAAATGACAAGGTGCAAATATGTAGTTGCATTTCCTGTGTGATAGAGAATGTGTGTGTGTGTTTTCATTTGTTAGCGACCTTATCCACGAGTCGCAGGATGCACCTGCTGAGGACATTTGGGAGGGATGAACTTCATATGAGTGTAGTTGAACACTTTCCATGTTTTATCATTAGTCTGTGGTGTATTATATTAAACCTTCACCAATTGTGCTACGACACGAATGATGCCTCAAATCATGTTGCTTGTTGAGGAGAGATGTGCTTTTGCATTTCTATTCAATTGATGTAAAAAAGAGCCTTTTCATTCCAGGATCAATTCGAGTTCCAGAAACATGAGAAGTCTGTGGGTTTTTCTGCTGAGCAAACAACATAAAATCAATGTACATGGTAAAAAGTCATTCAATCTGTGTGAAGGCATCCATTGGGACACATTGTTTTATTTTAACATTGAAAATCCATGCTGAAAATGCAAATTGGTGCAGGTTCGATCCCAGTTAAAGGGAACCTGAGAGTCACCGATCAAAGCTTTTAATCCAAAGTTACTCTAAAAAAAAATATATATATGTCATCGCTGTCGGGCGGAATCCTTGAATGTCCAAAACCGCTACTTTTCAGGAGATGGAAAAAAAACGCAGTGCTACACACAGGCTATTGTGCTCTTTGCGTGGTGTTCAAAAATGACCAAATGTTTTTTTTTTTGTTTTTTTTTAATGAAATGAATGTACTTTATTTTAGTTTAATAATGTTATTGTATGTATTGTATTACATATTGTATTATTATTGTATTGTATAATGTTAATGATAATGTTAATATTTTGGTACTTGGATTTTATGGTACTAAATTATATTTATGCTCTAATTATAATCCATTTATTCACTTTTTGAGCATAGACCTGTTGTAAATCTGTCGTAAATCTTGAATGCTTTTAGAGCATGTTTGACCTCTCAAAGAAGACACTTGGCAGATTATTATTACATTTTTATATGGAATATATATTTTTGAAAACACGTTTTACTATAAAACTGCAAAAAAATTAAAGCCATAAATCTAAACAAGTTGTGTTCCAAAGCTTGATATCTCAAAAAATTGATATCTTTCAGTAAGATTTTGTTTGGGCGCACTAGATGAAATTCGTCTCCCATTCCCAGAGTGACTGACTATTTTTTTCAGGCCCATTTAACCTTTCCGAATCATGTCCATGATTTTTTTTGTGTGTGTGTGTTCACATAGCCTTTATAAAGTTTTGTACCATTACGATGAAGTAAAAATTTTTTAAAAACAATGCGTAACATATTTTGGGTCAAAAATGTCCGAAGAGCACCAGAGAGTTAAGACAGTATTGGCTATGAATCGACCACAAATGCTAGACTGAGACACTCTTCTCTGCTCCTGAAATACATAAAACATTATCCTTTATTGTGTTTTTTTGAGTAACGAAAATGCTGTACTTTTTCAAAGAACCAGCTCTTTATTTACCCTTGCATTGCAAACAAGCAGAGACAGTCCAAACTGTGTATGGCACTTCATTCACAATTGAGGCAGGGTGGAGTTATGTGGCTTAACTGACAGTTTGAGGATCCAATGTTGATACGAGATTTCGTACGAGAAGTTCTTTTTAATACTTTTCATTGGTTAAAAATTTGAATTTGAAGATACAAGGTTTTCCATCTGACAATATTATATTTTTTTGCGTGTATGGCGAAATAAAAGTTTTTTTTTTTTCTTTTCTTTTCTTAAAGGTGAGATGCGAAATGATCTATACATCACGCTGGAGAAGGGTGAGTTCGAGAAGGGAGGGAAGAGCGTGGCGAGAAACGTGGAGGTCACCGTCTATGCGCTGGACACAGATGGACAGATTCTCAAGGTTTTTAGACTTGTCCTACTTGATTACATATAAATAGAAATGATCTTGGATACCAGGTAATATAAAATGACATTAAAGATCACTTCTTTAGTGTCAAGCTGATCAAAGTTTGACATAGTTTGTTTTCACAATCATGGCTGACAAACAGCCATCGAGCTGGAGCGGTGAGAGGTTTGTGGTTTTCTGTATCCTCTCATGCTGATTGTTGACTCTCTGCAGGGGTTTGTGGCCGTGGGCTCGGGTGAGCCGGGCGGAGACGAGTATCACACCTTTGTGCTTTACCACAACAACAGCCCGCGATGGGCAGAGCTAATCAAGCTACCTATACCTGTTGACATGTTCCGTGGCTCTCACGTCCGCTTCGAGTTCCGCCACTGTTCCAGTAAGTCCAACACTGCTGAGAAAAGACATTGTTCTTTTTATTCCTCAGTTTATGATGCTTTTAATATTCACATAAGACTGAAGCAAGACATTATTTCCCACACTTAGATGCAGAGCATGAGGGAGGAAGTTAAATTAGCAGAATTTCAAATGAATGATGAAAGTGCAGGAGAATATCAGTGAACTGTGTGAGTCAGAGCACTAATGGGCCCTTAAAATGGACATGTGTAATTTCCAATAGGTATTTTTGATAAATATGGGACATTTGCAAATACATCCGAGTTAAGCATATAGAGATATGTGCTTGAATCAGTGATTGTATTCGTCAGATGTATAGACTTCCTCTACACGAATACACCTCAAATCATCTGCAAGACATCTACTGATCATTCCTGCTGGAAGACTAGTATGACAGTATGACCAGTATGACTTTCCATGCTGGTATTGTTATATGTGTGTATATGTGTTATATGTATACGCACACACACGCACACACGCACACACACACACACGCACACACGCACACGCACACACACACACACACACACACACCTGGTTCGGTATCTTTGTGGGGACTCTCCATAGACGTAATGGACACACAGAGACACACACACACACACACACACACACATTTGGCTCCAGTATCATTATTCTGAATAAGAACTTGATTCTCAACCCTACACCAACAAAACCAGACATTTTTTTTAATTAATTATAGCACTTACAGTGTAGGGCTTGTCACTTTGAATTGTGAATTGCACTCGTTCCTGTTGCCTGTCCTGAATCTGGCAGCCCGTGTGAGCGTCGAGCGTCGGGCAGGGGAAACCACTCTCTCCAATATTTAGAATTTGGACTTCAGTGCCCATTTATCCACTAGCTGTCAATGTTACATAGTGCATCTTTAATGTGTAGTTTCAGAGTAAAAACGGTTAAACTGTATTTTAAAAGAATAAGTAGATATGTATTATAAAGTGTTTGTGTTCTCCAGCGAAAGACAAGGGGGAGAAGAAGCTCTTCGGATTCTCATTCGTTCCTCTAATGCAGGAAGACGGGCGGACTCTGCCTGACGGCACCCACGAGCTCATCGTTCATAAGGTACACCTGTCAAAATGTCTGGTTGACTTTTCTGCAACAAATACAATTTAAGAGCCACGGTATGTCAAATGACAAATTGTCCTGGCTGACATGCATTTCATTCTGCATGTTCCTTTGAGCCCTATAAAAAGCCTTTAAAAAATTTAAAAAGTGCTTCCTTATTAAAAAGTGTAAGAGTTAAATAAACGTGTCGGAGAACACATCCCTGAGGCACACCCAATTTAAGAGCATGCTTCGGGCACAGCTCTGGTAATTGTAGACTGTGGAAGGGTTTCTGGATTTAACAGGCTTAACAGAGGTCACAAACACACATGCACACGCAAACAGCAGATGTTATTTGTGTCATGTTGTACTGTCACCCCTCATACTCCATTAGTAGTTGTTATAAACATGAATTTATTAAAGAAGCCTCTGAATGAATAAAAGATATGTATTATAACGATAATACGATAATGATAATGTTTCCGAAAAGCTCATTTTTGCAGCTTAGTAATGTCTGTTGTCTTTTATTTCAAAATGGCAATTAAAATCACATTTTCTATATATCCCATTTAAATCTAACCATGTAGAACACATGCAATAACTTCTATTAGTATATATGAAATAATATTTGTAGCAACAGAGAGGCTTAGTCCATATATACAGGCACGGTATGACACTAAGAGCTACTCGTGGCCTATTTACGTATGCTAAAATAGGGCGGTTTGCTTCAGCGTTTACACAAAAGTCTCAATGCAACACACTAGAGATCACTGGTCATGTACAGCATACGGCCCTTGTGCATTTGCTAACAGTTCTGCTGACCACTTGTGTGTAGCACTTTGAGTAAGATAAATGATAAAAAAAGAAATAATACTGTAAGTCAGCTGTTTGCATTTCTGCTGGAGGCAAAAAAAACTGCTGACTGAATGTGGAGCAATTGCATGATGCTAATTTAAGAAATAGTCCACCCAAAAATAAAACTAATGTCATCATTTTATTTTATTTACAATCCCATGTGACTTTATGCAGTCTGTAGAGCACTAAAGAAGATGCTTTGCAAAATGTTCAAGCTGACCTTTTGTGTGAACTAAGTAGTATCTTTTTTTTTTCCTCAGTGTGAAGAGAACGCTAACCTGCAAGACTGTGCTCGCTACCTCAAACTGCCCTTCTCGAAATCAAATCTGCCCGGCAACAACCAAACTGTGAAAGGCACTAAGGAATCCCTGTGGATCACTTCATTCCTTTGTTCTACAAAACTCACTCAGAACGGTAATGTGCTTGTGTGTGTGTGTGTGTGTGTGTCTGTATGGGATACTTTATTATTCCCTGTTTGGAATTTGTCTTGGCATAATAGCTAATATACAGCTGATGAATCACAGAACATGGGAATAGTTGGGTGGTTGGCATGAAGTTGCAAGCTGGGTTTGGCAAAGTGACCATAGAAAATGTACACTGATTGCTTACTAGCTGTTTTCTGACAAAAGGGCATGTCATAACAATAATAATGTTTTCTGCAGGTGACATGCTGGACTTACTGAAGTGGAGAGCCCATCCGGAGAGAATCAATGACAGCCTCTCTAAACTCAAAGAGATTGATGGCTCAGAAATAGTTAAGGTCAGCTGCCATGCTGTTGGTTAATTTGCCCTAATTGGTGCACTTTCCTAATACAGTCAAATATCTTTCATCAGTTTTTACAGGATACACTTGACACGCTTTTTGGCATTTTGGATGAGAGCTCACAGAGATATGCACTTAAGGTGTTTGATTGTCTGGTAGGTAAAGACACGAATTTTTGGCACAATACAGGACAATGAAATTACATTTTGCTTATTGTCCGTGTGCATTTTTCGTCATTTAGGTACACATTATAAACTTGCTCCAAGATAGCAAGTTCCAGCATTTTAAACCAGTCATGGACACCTACATTGAAGGCCACTTTGCAGGAGCCCTGTCATACAGGTACATTAAACACTCAGTGTTTTTTACTCTGTCCAGAAATTTGAATTCTGAAACTGTCAGAATCAGTGTTGGGGAAAGTTACTTCTAAAAGTGATGCGGTACAATATTGTGTTACTCCATAAAAAAGTAACCAGTTACTTTTTATGGGAAGTAATGCGCTGCGTTACTTTTTCTTACCTGGCTAGATAGATAGAAATGGCTCATTCTAAGGCAATAAAAACATAACTGTTCATTATGTAAGTTCTTTATACACCACTGAAAACATAGTTATGTATATTGTATTGCATTTCTGTCAATAGATCCTCATAAATACTACACACTGCACCTTAAAGTCTATATAACAAAAAGTCAAGAACATTAAATTTTTTTCAATGACTACAACATGCATAACCAATGGTTTTATCACATTTCTGTTCTTTTTTTGCCTGTGTTTTGATCCGGATATGCTGTGCTCTTTCAGAAGATGCGTAATAGCGCCCCCTACCATATAACAGTGAAAACATGGAAAGTCTGAAAATTCAGTCAATTACAGGGAAAGAGTTAATTAAACAGCAAAGTAACATGCATTTGTACCTCTAATATTAATGATTCATAAAGTAATGCTTTATTCGTTACATCAAAAAAGTAATCTGATTACTCAGTTCATGTTACTTGTAATGCGCATTGGTCAGGATGCCTGAATAAGATCCATTGATGTGAAATTGAAACTTAAAATGTATAATAACACTTAAAATGTGAATTTCACACATCTGTTTGTGAAATGCTTTTGAAGTGTGCTTGTGCTGTTTTTCATTTAATTAAATGCCACTTGGTTTGATATTTTGTTATGTAATGCAAGATATTTGATGGATTAAATATGGCTTAAGTGCCCAAATATTTTTGAGGGCCACTGTATAGTTTGTTTTTGTCCACACACAGAAAACAGGGCTTTTGTTCACAGCTCTCAAGCCTGACTCTCAGCCAGTACAGTGCTGATTCTACACTTGAAAAACACTTTCTTTTTCTGCATATTCATTCATCTGGGTTAGAGATCAGCCCACATTACAGCCTACACAGTTGTCCAATGTGCATATTACGCAACTAAAAAAACTGTACTTTTTAAAAATGTTTGTGCAAAAAGTAAATTTTGTTATATAGATAGACATGGACAACAAAACTGCAGTTTCATTTAGATGCATCTTATTCTTTCTAATGTTCCTTGCTCACTGGTGCAAATATGTTGCTCTTCCATTCTGATTTTCAGTTCTCCTTTTGTTGTGATATTTAGTCTCTGAAAAAGCATGTAACCGCATGCTTGCAGAACATTACAAGATCAGCACAAGAACTCGTACTTAATTTGCTCTACTGCAGTGGATGTCACTTTCTTTCTACTTCTCACTGCAGTGCTAGGAAATCGCAACGGAAATTGCCAGGGATCCCACCATATGATTCTATTGCAGTACTTCTTTTTATGTGTTGCAGTACATGAGCTATTGCTATACACTGTGATTTTAAAAAGTCTCTTTTATTTTCCTGCAGTACCATGGCGTCACTTAAAATAGCATTTTGTGTGTCCCTATATTTCCTATTGATTTATTTAAAATCCAAAATTAAGCCATGTGCTTGTCTAGAATGCCAGTGCTTTGGTTGCACTAAGCTGCGGTGCTCATACAGACAGTGCATAATTGAATCCTGATTGCAACATTTGCTTATTGCACCCCACTTCTGCTTGCAATCAATTTCTGCTGAATTGGTCAATTCTTTATCTGCAAAAATGGTAAAAAATCCCGGTTATAGACCTAGTACAGTAGTTAATTTGCCAATAATGAAGGCAATTCATAAACAGGTCAAATTAGTTTCCATTATGAATCTCTCCATAAGTGCTTTCAATTCTACCAACAAACAGATATATACTGTAGATGGTTAGTTTTTGTGTTTTTGTGTCTCTGGCAGGGATCTGATCAAGGTGTTGAAGTGGTATGTGGACCGCATTATTGAAGCGGACCGCCAAGAACACATCCAACAGGTGCTAAAGGTGAGAGCCCTGTGCAAAATCCCACTTCACACTTCAGACTACACGTCTTTTCTCGCTCTCTGCTTTTCCTAATGATATTTAGAGTCTGTCATTACTGTCTTCCATCTCCTGATTTTGTGCAACCACAAATACAATTTGTATTCATAATGTACTGAATATTCAATTTCTCAGGAATGGTTAGCTCCGAGCCGTTACAACTTCCACATCGCATTAGTTCACACAGTCCATGCATTCTTAATTAGACTGCTTTTATGTTGCATTCTGTGCTCAGATCTGCTGTTCTCTTGGTTTCCTAGGCGACGGAGTATATTTTTAAGTATATTATCCAGTCGCGACGGCTGTTTGCCCTCGCCACAGGCGGACAGAGCGAGGAGGAGTTCCGCTGCTGTATGCATGAGCTTTTCATGTCCATCCGCTTCTTCCTCTCGCAGGAGAACAAAGGGTTGCGGCCCATCACACAGACACAGGTGAGAGAGAATGCGATCAGTTTATATTTATTATAGTTAGTATTTAGTATAGTCAATTATAGTTGAGCCATGGTTCGTAACACATGCTGTGGTGCTCATGTGGGTGACACAGGTTTAAGTCTAGCATGCAACATTCCTTATTCTTTTCTTCCACCGATAAATAAAAATAATTAAATAAAATGTTCTAATTTAATAAAAATTTCTTGTTGCTATTTTTCAGATATTTATTACTTTTATTGAAGGAAAAAAATATATATATATTTTTATTCTCTTTTCTAAAATCCCCCCAATACTTCACTAAAAATATTTTGTCTAGGTGGGTCCTGGAATGGAAAAGTTTGGGAACTGCTGTATCAGTATTATTTGCTAGAGAAATGCCCTTAATTTAATTTCGACAGACATTTTACCCTTGAAAGATGGGATCATTCATATTTCATGGAGAATGTCGTACAAAGGTGGTTTTGAATGCTCTCCCTTAAATTCAAACAAAGCATTTGAAGTCTCCGGCAAATATTTCCGACTTCCCTGAGCTGAATGCGAGAGCGTCTTCTGTTCTCCATCGTTCGGCTGCCCGTCACACTGGCTTTTGTTCGAGCCTTGGTGTTGAGTTTGTTTTGATGTTCTGCCGTGTTCTACAAAGAGCCTCAGAGGGTGGACGGCAGCCCGGGTGCCCATGCACAACATTTGAAAGAGAAAGACCAATACATCCAAAGAAAGAATTGCTTTGGGATTTAATGAGAGAAAGAAACATTTTAAATTAATATGGAGGATAAGGATGAAAAGAATGAAGAAAGATGGGGAAAAAAGTGAGATAATGAAGGCGCAACAAGACTACAAGAAACTCTAGGGAAGATTCTAGATAATAGGGAAGTGGGAAAAACAGACAGAACCGTACTTTTTTCACAGCATCAGTGATGGAACATGTAGTGCACGTTTCAGTTGCAAATCCAGCCTTCAAAAGTCTGCTTTATTTTGTAATTTCACATAGCCAGCACACATTACCTTTCATTTATTATTTTATCTGTTTGTGAATATAAAAGGTCTGTAAAGTTTCAAAGATCAAAGTGCACGATAATGAAGTTATTTTCTCCCAAAAGAAAGAACTGATTCTGGACTCGCCTGAAACGAGTATCTATGTAACAATATATCAAATTTGCATAATGCCAGCCAATGGTCTTCATTGGCTTCCCTTAAACAATGTCTACTTTTACCCGCCCTCAAACACTGTAGTTATAGCTGAGAGTGGAAGAGTGTGGTTCATGTTTTCAACATGTCGAGAAGACACTGTTTTCAGCTCTGTGATTCCACTTTGCATGCACTTTTAAAGGATGAAGACTGGAATTGATATGGAAAAACCGACGCCATCGTTACTGTTCGTATCACTGTGTATCAAGTGCTGAGAAAGCTCCAGAGCTGAAATTCAGATATTGTAATGGGGGATTTGTTTAAGACTTGCGCTGTAAGGCTCTGGAAAAGGAGGGGTTTAGAGAGACTAAATCCTTTATCAAACTGTTCAGACAATATGAGAAAAGAGAAAAGATAAATTAAATTCTTTCATTTTTGAGAAAATTAAAGTTTCTTTTTTTATGCATGTTCTTAATCACAACAGACTGTGCCATGTGACCAATCAGAGCAGAGTAGACCAATCGCAACAGACTGGGCCGTCTGACCATTCAGAGCAGAGTAGACCATCGCAACAGACTGGGCCATCTGACCAATCAGAGCAGAGTAGACCACACGCAACAGACTGGGCCATCTGACCAATCAGAGCAGAGTAGACCAATCGCAACAGACTGGGCCATCTGACCTATCAGAGCAGAGTAGACCAATCACAGCAGACTGGGCCGTCTGAACAATCAGAGCAGAGTAGACCAATCACAACAGACTGCCATCTGACCAATCAGAGTAGAGTAGGCCAATCACAACAGACTGCCATCTGACCAATCAGAGCAGAGTAGACTCTTGAAAAGGAGGGGTTTAGAGAGACTGAATTTTTTATCGAACTGTTTAGACACTGTGAGAAAAGAGAAAAGATCAATTCTTTAATTTATATTATGAGAAAATGAAAGTTTTTTTTGTTTGTTTTTTTTCTTCCTTCCTTCATCCATGTTCTTGGATGCATAACATATTGTAGGAGACCTCCAAAACAAAATTAGAAACCTTTAAAGTAACATAATCAGGGAACTTTAACAAGTTCTAGTCATTAGTGTGCAGTATGCATGAGGTGGGGAGTGGGGAGATGGTGAGAGATTCGTATGCTAAATCTGACACTGAGACTAGTTTCATTTGAACACTTTGGATTGTCTCACAAATGAGTTATTGTACAGCCAAATAGAGAATTATTCTGCAGAATATATATATATACACAGAGAGAGAGAAAGAGATAGATATATCTCACACGATTCATTACCCCTGTGTTGGACTGACTGCCGTTTGGATGTTTTAATCTTCATAGAGAGCAGAACAAAGGCAGTAATAAAATGCAGGCCAGAGCTGTTCTAATCCCCCATAATCCTCCGCCTTCCCTCGAGTCCCTCTATAAAAATCCATGCTGGCCCCTCACAGCAGGATTGTGTTGAGGTTTGGCCCTGTTCTGTCCTCAGGCTATGTTCGCCTTGTTTTTGAGATTGAGATTCATTCATAGTCAGTGGACTGTAGGGTTAGTGGTAAAAACGGTTACTGGCTGAGAAGATAGACGCGTCACAATCAGTGTAGTGCAGATGAAACAAAGGCCGATATTTACAGTTTTGTACAGTTTTTTTTTTGTTTGTTTTTTTTGCATGCATATTTTTTTTTATAGATAAACATTTGTGTTGTAGTCGCATTATAGTTGCAGTCTAATTCTTGTACTCAAAATGATTTTATTTCAATAATTTAATTTTTTCACTGTTTTTCATGATTTTATTGCAAATTATATATATATATATATATATATATATATATATATATATATATATATATATATTTTTTTACAATTTAACTGATTTTGTTGTTGCTTGTAGTTTGTATTCATCATTGTATTGCACATTACATTTGCATATAGTCTGGTTGGTTTAATTGTTGTTGTAGTTTGTATTATAGTGGCAGTTTAGTTCTGTTTATTTGCAAACTTGCATTTTTTTTATTTATTTTTTTACTGATAGTTTGTTTGTATTGTTTTGCATGTTACTGTTGTTGTTTGGTTTTTATTTTTATTTTTTTCTCACTGGTAGTCTTCATGTAGTGTGCATTTAAGTTGCAGTTTTGTTTTTGCATATTCCCTTCACAGGCAGTGTTTCTGCAGCAATTCCCGGCAGTGTATGGAGAGTTGCTGAAACTCTTTACAGTCAGGGAAGTGGCCACGTTTGTACGGGAGACATTGGGCAGCCTCCCCACCGCCTCCCAGGCAGACTGCCCCCTGGAGGCCGTCAAGCTGCACTGCATCACTAAAACCGTAGAGAGCCAAATCTACATCAACCCCGGTAAACACACGCTCAATTGAGGATGATGTTATACCTAATTTTAGAGGCTGTTTGTTCAATGTTTGTGTGTGTTTTTTTTATTTTTTATCAGAGTCTAGATGTATTCTTCTCCCGGTGGTATTGCGTTTGCTCCAGGCTCACATGCAGGAGCAGCGAGATCTCGTCATGTGTGCTCACATACTCACCTGCATGCTGTCTCTCCTCAAAAAGGACGACACGGTAATATAACACTCACTCAACTGTTAGACAATGCTTAGAAAATGTGCCACCCACTTTGTGAGTGAGATGGGCAAAAAATTATATATATTCAATCATTCATTCATTAACCACTTCAGTTGTATCTAACTCTATATGCTATCTCTCGCCATACGTGAGAGACTGTCCATTAATTTTCTTGGCGATGATTTTTTCGGGGTAGGTCACCAGGTCTTTCCCCGATCCTTCCCATTACATGGCTTGGTACTCATATACGCACACACGCACACACGCATTCACAACTACAGACAATTTAGCGTCTCCAATTCATCTATACTGCATGTTTTTGGTGGGGGAAACCGGAGCACCCGGAGGAAGCCTGCCTAGACACAGGGATCCTCCACAAAGAAAGGCCTCCTGGCTCAGCCGGGACTCGAACCAGGGACAATGAACAGTATAATCAAATACATTTAACTTATTGTCTATCAATAATTTACTGGCCCAATGAGTTTTGAACTAATTTCAGCCATCTATCCTGACAAATCTCATTATCTTCATAGTCCAGGATAAATCGTATTGTCGCACATATTTTATGAGGCTGCTTGCAGTGCTGACAGTTTGAGGATGACAATAGCTAGTAAAACTGTTGACCTGCCATTTATAAACATTAGACCTAAAATGATACAATAATATCAATCTGATTAATTCACTCAGAAGAATCAGTAATGAATGTTTTAATATGCTGAAATTATTATAATTTTTTTCTAATTAACTCCTATTTTAGAGGTAGTTTTAGCAGAGGAGAGGGTTTTAGCACACTGATAGCCTAATAAATGACTAAAACTCATTACCACAAGTTTGGACTTGTGTTAAAGGAAGTGGATTTGGACAAAAGCAGTGTTTTTAAGACTGTAACTCTCACTCTTAAAATTCCATTGTTTAAGCAATGTTATTATGAGTTATGCCTAATCCATAGGTCTCTGTTTGTTATGATAGTGTTGTGCAATAAAAGATTATGGTCACACTTTAGGGTCCAATTTTCACTATTAAATAACTACCTCACTAACTATTAATAAGCAGTAATTAGGAGTTTGAGGCAAAAGTTGTAAAGTTTTGGTATTGGGTAGGATTAAGGGATTTGAATGTGAATATGGTCATGCAGAATTAGGCATTAATATGTGCTTTATAAGTATTAATAAACAGACAATATCCTAGTAATATGCATACTAATAAGCATCTAGTTAATAGTGAGAATTGGACTCTAACGTGTTAACAATATTATTTAGCTTATTTATTTGTTGAATGTATCCCATTTTTTCAGAACATGACCCTGAACGTGCTTAATTATGCAAGGCTTCCTGAAGACCAACTTGTCATTCAGGCAAACTAGAAGCTTTGCACATCCCCAATTTGTGTTGACTTCTGCTTTGAAGAAGACCACAGGAAGCTTGTCTTGTGAAAATGCTGATGCTGGTCTAAATGTAGACATCCTGTCTGACCTTGAAGAAGTCAAATGGCAGGTCTCACATCATGCAGAGAAAGACCAGTGTGCATCAGCCACACTGGATTCTTCCTGCACTTGTGTAAACTGAAAGGACAGCTGAACCTTTCATGGCTGTCTCACCCTCTCTGCCATTATCACCCTGTCAGACAGTGCATAAAATCACCGTTGACCTCTTGCATGGAGCGTACCCTTACAGATGTGTGTGTGTGTGCAGGAGCCGACCGCATCTGAAGAGGTCGACCTGATCGTGGAGAGCATTTTGGGTGTGTTACTGCGGACCATACTGGAAGTTGCTAACCGGCCCCAACCAGCGGGACCTACACTACGACCCCAAGTTCAAGATGTTACGGTAAAAACATCTAATAAAAAGAAGGCTTTACAAAGAATAGAAGCAAGAGTGAATTTTAAAAACTGAAACATGCAGAATAGCGTCAGAAAAAGACAGAAACGGGCCCTGAGGTCGAGGTAATTATAGCACAGCAGTCAAAAACTTTTACACATTAAATCTGCTTTTAGGATGTTTGTGCTGATTGTAGGGAAAATAAATTCAGAAGATTTCTGCATATAAGTATTATATATACAAATTGCATTAAAGTGCCCCTATTATGCTATTTTAAAGGTTCCTAATTTGTTTTGGAGGTCTCCCACAATAGGTTTACATGCATCCAAGGTCATACGTCACTTTAATTTTCTCATAATATACTTTGCAGCCTCACTCATTTTTTCACAGTGTGTGAAACAGTTTAATTAAGGATTCAATCTCTCTAAACCAGTGGTCCTCAACCTTTTTGACTCCAATTGTCAAAGACAATATTTGTAGGGCCCCTAGAGCAAGACAACTGGAGTAATGATGCTGAAAATTCAGCTTTGCTTCACAGGAAAAAAAAAAAATATTCAAATAGAATACAGCTTTTTAGTAATAATTCACAATATTATTGTTTTTACTGTATTTATTATCAGATAAACGCAGTATTGGTGAGCATAAGAGACTTCTTTCAAAAACACAAACTTGTGTGTGTAATTTTAACAATAAAATATATAAAATATAATGTCTTAGAGCTTGGAGCAAAGTGTTCAAATTAGTCCAAATTATTCTAATTTTAGTTATTATTTATACATTTATTCAAATTCAACTATATGACTTTTTCAAAGTGAAGTTGGTTAAATTTTTCAAAATCGAGGAACTGAACACACCAGTAGAGGGATTTGTGGTGATCTTTCTGTACAAATATGTCAAATGTGTTTTTTATTTATTTATTTTTTTGCTCTTTTGTATAACATATGTTGAATGTGTGTCTTTGTTTCAGGGGGAGTTTGTGTCATGTCTTCTGGCTCTGTTGAGGCATATGAAGGACAGACACTACCAACAACTCCTGCAGAGGTTCACCAGTAAAGAAGACCTGCGGGTGAGTCAATTATCAACGTCGTCTTATTGGCATCAGTTCTAAGAAACATGTGAAACATAATTTCTTTCTCTCAGGACTTTCTCCTGCATATCTTCACTGTGTTTCGGATCCTGATAAGACCAGAGATGTTTCCCAAAGACTGGGCGGTCATGCGGCTCGTCACCAACAAGTTAGATGCTTCTTTCCTCTTCCAGTTTTACATGGTGGTTTTTAGAGTATGGAAATTGTGATCTGACATGTGATCATGTTTGATTTACAGCATCATCATCACCACTGTGCTCTACCTGTCAGATGCTTTAAGGAAAAACTTCCTCAGTGACAAGTTTGAGTACAAGGTTTGTTCTCAGTCCACTTGTGTTTGAATTCATCAGTAAAACATCACAGTCAGTCTATTTATTTTCTCTGTGGTGCAGACTCTAAACTCTATGTTTCCATGTAGGTGTGGGATTCATACTTCTGCCTGTCTGTTATATTCATCAACCAGCCCTGCCTTCAGCTCGAGACCTTCTCTGCATCAAAGAGGAAGAAAATACTGGAAAAGTGAGTGCCTGCAACACCTCCAAATTTTCCTACTCCTATATAGTATGCCATGAGCAGGACATCAAATGAATAGAATGTTTGAATTTATAAGGCCATTATGGTTTTGGATTGGATTTTTTTCATTTTCAATTTTCAATTGCATAATTGATTACTGGTCCAGAAGTGTGTTTTTCATCAAATGCAGTACATACTGGGACAGTATATTATTTCAGATGAGGCTACAGTGTTTTTATTCTTCAGGAAGCCTACAAATGTCTCAGTTATATTTCGAACACTTAACTGAAATAGGACGACTTATTTAAACTGCATTTTGTGCTTTGTTTGTGTTCAGGTATGGAGACATGCGTGTTATGATGGGATGTGAGATTTTCAGCATGTGGCAGAATTTAGGTAGGACATTCCCAGTTATTCGAAAGCTTTACTCCTCCTTGTATGGGAGACGAACGTTTCTTGTCGTGCAGGAGAACACAAGCTGAACTTCATCCCTGCAATGATCGGCCCGTTCCTGGAGGTGACGCTGGTGCCTCAGCCGGACCTGAGGAACGTCATGATCCCAATCTTTCACGACATGATGGACTGGGAGCAGCGCAGAAGCGGCAACTTCAAACAGGTCACCCAGCGCCCCCTTCTGGTCACTTACAGGACATGCAGAGCATGTGAAATATATTTGACATCATTTTCATTATTTGTAATAGGTGGAGGCAAAACTCATCGACAAGCTGGACAGCCTCATGTCAGAGGGAAAAGGAGATGAAACATACAGAGAGCTCTTCAACAGCATGTGAGTGACAGGACACATACACAAATAAACAGATAAGCAGGTACTGTACACATGTGAGTCCTTTGTGGGCTGAACTTCAGTTTACAGAGAAAATGTTAGATTGGAGCAAAGCAATAAGATGGTAAGTATTTATGCAGGTCAGATCTCACTCATCTGTGTGATAGTGAGCGGGCCAACCTGTAATTGTGTTCATGTGTGGTTTTTGTGGCTGTGTGTTTGTGAAAAAGTGTTTGCTCCACTTCATCTGAATTGAAATGTATCCACATTTTTAACATTGTGTTAGTCAGATTTCATAGTGGATTGTGGTAGTGGTGTAGTGGTATAAGTTTGGTGTGTTTTTTATTGGTGTTTAAAGTTGCAATTCTGCAATTCTGCAATCCTGCAATCTTTTATCCTTAAATAAATATATGAAAGATGTATTTCATGTTTTTTTTGTTTTTTTTTATTCATGAAGGGTCACTTTTATGTATATCATGATAGCTCATGATAGTTCGTGATCGAAAAATCAAACGCTTTTTCACAGCTCTTATCTGTATGTGACATTCTCTTTATGGTAGCTCATCTAAAAGCCGAATCCCAAGCTTTTTCGGTTTGTTTGTTTGTTTGTTTGTTTGTTTATTTTTAGGTTAAGGTTACACTCTCATTAACTAGTCATATTCATATATATATATATATATATATATATAAAATCCATAATACATCAGAAGGTGGCTTATTGCTTTTACAGTCCATTTAAAGACACCCATGTACAATAAATACATTTAGTGTTAATAATAATACAATATAATATAATATAATACAATAGAATAGAATTAATATAATATAAGTAAATTTTAATGATATATTAATGCTTTTCTGAATATTGCGAGTTAATAAATATGTAATACATTAATAAAATTATACTATTTATAATATATAATAAATGCATATTGTCTGTTTTACATTAGTATTTTTTTTATAATGTTAAGTAATATGTAATGTTTTTTGTTATAAAGAAATGTCTTTTTTTGAGGTTAAATTAACAGTACATTTTACTGTGATATAAGATTAAATGTTAGTTTATATTGACACTGATTTTATTGATTAGCTTGTGCATCTCTCTTCATTTTTCTGCTTTCTACTAACTGTACTAACTCAGTCTGAGTGGCTGTTGTTGACATTAATCTATTAACATGAATTTGTTTTATTTATGCTGCTCTGGACTAGAATTCCTCTGTTTGGTCCATATCCTAGGTAAGATAATCACTAATCACTGTTCTACTGGACAGCTGTGTGTCTGTGAGAGTGTGTAGGGCATGATGGATCATATGGTAGGCAGCAGTATGACTCGTTGTCTGCTGTGTTTTTTTTTTTTCTGTCAGTCTGTTGAAGAAGATCGAAAGGGAGACGTGGAGAGAGAGCGGGATATCCCTCATAGCCACGGTCACACGGCTGATGGAGCGACTGCTGGACTACAGGTGACACGGAGCAGATGCACACAGAAACACAGCAGTTTGAGACCGTGGCCAGACAAAACACAAGATCCTTGTAATTTAAAGAAGTACAAGCTGCCCTTTTGAAAAACAATGTTTAGCTACACTACTGTTCACTATATTATTCACTATATAATTCACTATACACTATGTTCAAGTGACCATAAAGACATAAAGTTGTGGTACTCAATCCGATCCACTTTTAACAGCGTTTCATAGAAATCGCTTACTGCACCTTTAATGCATCCTTGCTGAATGACAGTATTTATTTTACCCCAAACTTTTGAACGCTAGTGTAAATAGTTATTTTGCTTTCAAATGTGGAAACACTTATCAGTGCTCGAAATATATTGGCTTCCCAATACTGCATTTGTGGGGGGAAAAAATTTGAGTTAACTTGGTTAATTTTGACCTAACTTAAAGTTCTTCCCACGTTTAAGGTGATTAAATTCTTCATTGTCAGATCATGATGCATTTTACCCAAGTCACTACTTTTGGCATATGGATAAACAATTACACTTTCTGTTTTACAGAGACTGTATGAAGTTGGGAGAAGTGGATGGAAAAAAGATTGGCTGTACAGTCAGTCTGCTGGTATGTTTATTTTAGATCTTTAGTATCATTCTGTCACTTTATGTCAGTATTATTCACCCTGTACCTGCCGGATTACACAAGCTGGTGGTCGGTTTTGTGTCCGTCTCTTAGTTGAGAATGGTGTCAGTTTGGTGCTTAGTTTAATCCTGGAGTGTTAGCAAGGGAAGTGATTTAGTACTTTTCACTGCTTAGGGCTGTATTGAGGACGACCTAGTGCTGGAGTGATTTCCTGCATTCCGCTCTTCTTTTCCAAGTCTCCTTGGTTTAGCCATATGAATCCGTTTATAGCAACCAGAACAAAACTGAAAATAAGTGCTAAAAAGCACTACAAAGCATTTCATATCCACACTCCACTACTCTTTTCTGCAGAACTTCTACAAAACAGAGCTGAATAAAGAGGAAATGTACATCCGCTACATTCACAAGCTGTATGACCTGCATCTGAAAGCACAGAATTACACAGGTACTTGAGCATGACATGAACCAGAAGTAGTTCAGGGCTCCAGACTGCGACCAAATGGTTTGCGACTAAATGTTCCCTTCCGGTGCGACTAAACCACATTGCCCAACTGCAAGAGCTGCCATTTCTGTTGGCAAACTAAGCAAAAGCGCGTCACTCGTTTGAGCTGCGCTGCCCGGGTCGTTTATCAGCTCCAATAAAGGACAGCATGAGCTCACAACAGTTTTACTCACAGGCCAATCTTGATCACACATCGTTATTACACAGTGCTGGGAGATCCAATAAGAAAGCTTTTGAATTTGCCAAAAGCTTTTAAATAAGTATTAATGAAGTATTAACTATTAATAACATCGCTGCGAGATCTAGTGTGAAGCATTCAAATTCTGTGCTGAACTCTCTGTTGTAAACCATAGATATCAGATGAAGTTGAAACCAGGAGAAACATTATGCTATGAATGAACAAGTTAAAGAAGGCTTTTAATTCTACAAATCACCAACATTCACCATGGATTTAATGTAGTAACGTTAACTGTATCTATTTTATTGTGGCAGAAATAGTTGAATGTTTTTACATTATTAATTTCAGGATCGTACAACCTTTTGAGAGTGAAATTCAAGCACTTTTCAAGGACTTTCAAGTGCTTTACACTCTTTTCCAGCACTTCAAAGCTCTAAATATTATCCAGTTTAACTGTTATTTTTAATGTAATGACCAAAAACATTATTTGTTAATCTATCAAAGATTGTCCCCATTTGTAAAAGTTTCAAGATGTAGGAAATCTAACACATGGCCACCATTCAAAAATGAAATTGCCACTATAACCAGTAGATGGCGACAGAGGAGCACGATTCAATAAATCATCAATAAATACATTTTTGTCAAAGTTTGACACTTTTTGTAATGAAGTATGAAAAAGGAAAAGTCAAGGAGTCTCAGGAAAAACAAAAACTTTAAATTGCGAAGAATTACATAGAAAGCAAGTAAAGAGCACTCCTTTTATAATCACTGAAGCTGTCGGTCAGTTCAGTGTGATACTATAGAACAACAATTGTACATTTAATAAAAGTAGAATATTAGCATTTTTGTCTAGAAAAATGTGGTGGTTGTTAAAAGTTTATTTCAACTCTAGCTCTACTGTCAAATGTGCGTTTCCAAAAAATAAACCTAATATTATTAGTAACTGCACTTATTAATACATAACAATAGTAGCCTTATGATTAGATTGCATTTATGATTAACACCCCCGCGCCTAACCATCTGTAGAACTTAATGCCACTGCTCTCAAATGTTAGTCTGGAGCCCTGTAGTTTGAGGCTACAGTTATCGGATGTACTGTATTTTCATGACGTATTCGTGTGTGCAGAGGCCTCGTATACACTTCTGCTGTATGATGAGCTGCTGGAATGGTCCGAGAGACCCCTGCGGGAGTTTCTGAGTTACCCGATGCAGAGCGAGTGGCAGAGGAAGGAGTACCTGCATCTCACCATCATACAGAACTTCGACCGTGGAAAGGTCTGAATTTTCTGCCGTCTCCCCCTGTTTTTGTGTAACATTTCCAGGCCCATTTGGTATCTCCTCACATGGCCTGCTATCAAATTATCAATGGGTGATTTTGTATTCTGAGTAGTTATCCTTTACAACTAAATGGTACCTCAGTCAGTTGATTAGAATAAAAATCAGTGTGTTTGTTGTCTGCTCTCCTCATGGCTGGAGCCATCTGTTTCACTGGTAGATTTAGGAGGCAATGGGTCTGAAACGATTCCACTTTATAAATGATAATACATGGATATTTGACAGATATTTGGGCAATTTTTAGACAATATAATATATTGCAGTTAAAAGCATAAACTAATACAAAAGACATTGCATCATCATGTTTATAAGCACAATGCAAATGACAAAATATGTTGTAGATTTTCAACATCAACATTTTATATATGGTATGTGTATATATGATAAATTTTTTTAAACAAAAATACTACTATGTATTTTATGCTTAATATATATTTATATACTGTTTAATTTGATTTAATTGATGCGGGCCAGACATTGAAGTAAGAGCAGGCAGCAAATTCCTGCATACCATCTTTTACATGTAATCCCTCCAAATCTTGAATATATGACTATGTCCTCGGTCCTGAAGGTGTTGATGATGCTCTAGTGGCTCCTGCTGGTGAATGATCAAGCTGCATGTGAATTAAAGTACACCTCTCTACCCCCTCAGTGTTGGGAGAATGGCATCATCCTGTGCAGAGAGTTAGCGGACCAGTACGAATCCTACTACGATTACAGAAACCTCAGCAAAATGAGGGTGAGTTACAACTCTTTATCTGATATGACAGTTCTTTGCATTTTACCAGTTCTTAAAGGGGCCATATCATCGGAAAGCAGTGTCGTTAACATAAGACCACCCACATTACATATCAGTTAGCAACTTTAGGTGATTTATTAATGATTAAATGCTACAAATGTTTAGAATATGGCTCTTTTATCTACAAAACACAGATATTTACAGAGACATAGATTAGTGTCATTTTTGCTAATAATATGATTGCAAATCACAGATGATGGAAGCTTCATTTTATGATAAAATAATGGACCAACAGCGTCTGGAGCCAGAGTTCTTCAGAGTGGGCTTCTACGGCAAGAAGTTCCCCTTCTTTCTACGGGTATGTGTCATCCTGACATCCTGCAGTATATTAGACGTAACTGTCAGTAACTCTGAAGTCCACTTGGTGTCAGTATTAACCAGAATGTGCGTATGTGTGTGTGTGTTGTACAGAATAAGGAGTTTGTGTGCCGTGGTCATGACTACGAGCGCCTGGAGGCGTTCCAGCAGCGCATGCTCAATGAGTTCCCTCATGCCATCGCAATGCAACACGCCAACCAGCCTGACCAGACCATCTACCAGGCTGAAGCCCAGTGTATCCTCCAGACATCTCTTGCCTTTCCCTATCCCTCACACACTTGCATGCCAAAGAGTCTTATACTTGCAGGTTTACATTTTTTTGAAGAGTTGTTTTTACATTGTCTAGTTATTGTCCTAATTCCTCGGTAGTCGCATCACTTTACTAACTGATTTACTCATTTTACTATTAGTGGTATATGCATTTGTCACCATTACTATTGCTTATACTTAGAGTTACAAAATTTGAACAATCCCCTAACAAAAAGTATTAAATTTGGGGGGTTGTATTCCATTGGGTGTGAATTCAATTAGCATTTGGATGTAAATGTGACACCCTAACTTGTAGATTTCATGATGAGGATGTTAGGAATAATTCTTAATAGCACACTCCAATAACTATTTAAAATGTATAAAAGTAATAATGCAGTGTTGTAACCCAGAAACCACTTTTCTATACACAAAAGTGATTTTCAATATGCTATTTTCTATAATATGGGTGCCTTAACAGTGTCAGGGTGAAAGCACAATGGGAGGTACAACAAGGTTTTTCAGAACAAGCACAAGCTTTAAATACACGTCCACGTGGCTGAAAATCGATCCCCTCCCTCTCAGAACACATGTCAGGCGTGGAGACGGCGGGTCACTGGAGAGCGTTTGTTCAATTGATGAGACATGTACCTGTAGGCCAGGCGCTCAGTGAATATGTGACGTCCTCTTCAGCACAATTAGAGCAGACAGGGCCGGTCAAACTACATGAGCACAGCATTTTGTTATTCAAGCCGGTGATTAATCATTGGCCTTCCTGGATGTCTACCCTGTTTGATTCATATTTATGTGCTGATGAGACTTCATGTCTGTAAGGCACAAGATGTTGAATATTTAAAACTTTTTGGAGGTTTCAAAGTCTGTTACTGAACAGTGTCATTTGTTAAGTTATACGTAATGTAATTTAACTCTAGTGTTGTTTTTCAAATGCATTTGTGTTCAAACGACACGTTGCTTGTTTCTTGACCAACCTTCATGCAGATCTGCAGATCTATGCTGTCACACCAATCCCAGACAGCCAGGATGTCCTGCAGCGTGACGGCGTCCCCGACAACATCAAGAGCTTCTATAAGGTCAACCACATCTGGAGGTTTCGCTACGACCGGCCGTTTCACAAGGGCACCAAAGACAAAGAGAATGAGTTTAAGGTGAGTTAGTGGCCGCAGTATCTTAAAATGAATGGTTCGGCCAGGAATTCTGTCATCATTTAGATCATTTATTGGCCTTTATATCATTATAAATCTGTATGACTGTCTTTCTGCTGTGAAACACAAAAAGAGACGTTTTGAAGAAGGTGCTGGTTGCCGTTTTCCATACAGTTTCCATTATTGGAGACTGGAGCTTTCAAGCTTCAAAATAAGATAAAAAAAACACCATAAAAGTACCATGAAAGTTGTTCATATGACTATATTCCAGTTGTTCTTAAGTCAAATAAGAGCTTTGTATTGAACTGTTAACTGCAGCAAACTGATCATTGTATCAGAGAGTTGAACTCGAACTGGATCATTCTGATGTGTTCATTCATTAATATCTGTTTTTTTGAAAATAGATTTAGTGAATAACAATTTAAATTTCCATCTGATTCTTACACAAAACTATATGACTTTGTAGTGTTCATAATTTAGTGCACGAGTCATATGAACCACTTTTACGGTGCCTTTACATCCATTTGAAGCTTGAATGCTCCTGTCTATGTTCATTGTAAATGCATGAGCAAAAATGACCATTACATTCAAAATGTGTGGATGGTAGAAAAAAGTCATAAGGGTGAATAATGTGAGTTTTTCATTCTGGGGTGAACTATTCCGTCTTTTATGGCTTTTTTTCCCTCATCTCTTGCATTTCTCTTTCACTCTTCCCCTTCTCTCTTGTGTATTCATTCCTTCACTTCTAGCGACTGGCGGCCATTGTGTGTGTGTGTGTGTGTAGAGCTCAGGTGTTCTCTCACATGCTGCATTATTCACAGCCTCGGTCCAGAGAGGCTAATTAAAGTTTTAGGGGCTGAGAGACCCACTCCTTCCAAATAACATTTCCCTTCCCCTCTCACTCAATATATCCAGCCCAGACAATCACAGCCTCAGCGTGGCTTCGATCCACCGCGGGGGTTAGATTTCCCCGACCTCCGGTGGTTACCGTGTTTGAAATAAACTGTTTAGCCTGCCAGATATTATATTTTCAGAGACACTGGGGGTACTCGCCACCCCGGTCCACTTACCGCCCAGTAATAATGTCTGAAAATCTCATTTAGAGGTAAACTTCAGGCTGAGACGCAATCCAGATGATACGATTATATTGGACTGAGGTGGTTTTGAATATCACAATCAAGCATCTGAAGCTCTTACAGAGCTTCCTCCGTTATACATGCGCCAGCTCAGGTTAATTCTCAGGCTGTGCTGGATGGGAAATGAATTTATGAATGTGAAATTTAATATGTGGTGCAGTGTGGGTTGATAAGCAGACAATGTTCCTGAGAATGAGCTGTTTAAAGTGTAGATTAAATGATATGTATTATACATACTGAAGGAGGAAAGTCACTGATTTATTGGAATATGTTGTTGCTGCTTTGCCTTATGGGATCTCTTGGACGGTTTGAACTCTGAGCATTTGCTTTTGAATTTCAGAGCCTGTGGGTTGAAAGAACGACATTAACGCTTGTTCAGAGTCTCCCAGGCATATCCCGCTGGTTTGAAGTGGAGAGGAGGGAACTGGTAAGGAGATCTCCTATTAAACTTTTCTTTTTGTATTATTTTTCACAATCACCACATTAGGTCAGAGACCAACTCTGGCTAAGCTTTCGGTCTACATTTGTGTACTTGCTAATGTATTGTGTGTATGTGTGGTCTCGTAGTATGTGCTTATTGTGTGTTCTTGGTAAAAAAAAAACTCAATACTCCAGGGAGCTGCTAGAGTAACCTTCAAAGTAGACAGTGGTTTAACTGATATTTTCAGCCATGGTTTGACTGATATTTTTATCAATATTCACACTTTTGAACTTAATCGATTAATTGTTCTACCAATAAATGGCACCATTTGGTGGGTCACTAAGCAGAACCTTATCTTAATGTATTGCAAAATAAACTAATTTAATTAGATCATAAAATGAATTTGCATTAAAATAATGGCAATACTACTAATCTATTATAATAATAATAATAATAATAATAATAATAATCACAATAAAAACTAGATTTTTCTCTGCATTGTGTTCAAAATGTTTCTTTTCTTTACATTTAAGATACGCCTGATTTGTGTTTTTGTTTGTTTAAAAGCAGAGGCTCTATTCTTTCTTTGGATATATTGTATGCTTATTAAATATTCATACATAGATATTCTGGGGTCTTTGAACATTTTGTGATTCTGGCAGAGTACATTTAATGCATCCTTGCTGAAATTATTAGTTTCATAAAAAAAAAAAAAAATAATAATAATGTCGAAAAGCTAATGGAAAAATGTATTCTGCATATTGTTTATTGAGTTTAAAAAAGGAAATCAGTAAAAATCAAAAAAAAATTTACACTCCTATGCTTGTGCAGAGTATGTTTTAGACATACACAATGATTTTGTTGCTCTTCCAAAGTTCTCCAAACATTGAATGAAAGCTTTTTTCAACCATTGTGTCTTGGCTTGTTTGTGAACTTCCTTGTTTTTTTTTTTGGCCCCAGGTGGAAGTGAGTCCGCTGGAGAACGCTATTGAGGTCATCGAGAATAAGAACCTGCAGTTGCGGACGTTGATTACGCAGTGTCAAACCCGGCAGATGCAGAACATCAACCCCTTGACCATGTGTCTCAATGGAGTCATCGACGCCGCTGTCAACGGAGGTCTTGCTCGCTATCAGGAGGTTCGTTTTATTGTCGTCTTGGTTATATGGCTCTAATTCACTGTATATAATATGTATTCCATGTCCCCACTGATGCAAGGTCACCTCAAGTTTTAAAAATGTATACACACTCTCTCAAGGTTGTCTCTCTGTGTCCTCTGTCAGAGAACACAGAGCCTTCAGATGGCTGAAGGGAATTCTGGAATACCTTCAGAGTTTAGCTTGTCCGAAAGGGAATTTCTTGGCCAGAACTACAGAAACAGCAGCATTGAAAAAATTGAAAAAATCTATAGTATCTCAAAGAAGTCATATGCTGTGTGAATACAACAGATCTTTCCAGATTGTATGAATGCCTGTTGCATAGCAACCTCACTTTACTGTCACTGCAGTATGTACCTTGATAGACTTGGAGAGCAGCTATAAAGAAGAGAGTTGACTGAATACATGCGAGGTTTGTGTTTGTACATGTTCCAGAAATTACATTTGCATTAAATTCTTTTCATGTAGGCTGTTCAGATACCGCCCTCCGTTGAGCATCCAGAGGCGAAGGGTCTGGGATGAGCAGCAGTTAATGTATTTGGATCCCAAACATGACAGCATTTCCAATTAGTTGTTTACTGAGTGTTCCAGCTGTTGGCATTAATATTTGCTTGCCTTTCTGCACTTTAAGGTCAGCCCTCAAGGAAATCCCACTCTGAAATTCCTCTCATTTACAAGATCTGGCTCTTAATTGGCTCGGCCTAACGGTTTTCAAGCTTTCTTGACATCTGCGTCTTCTTCAGAAGCTCAGAGAGACATTTGTTTTAGTAAGACAGAGGTGTTTATTCCATTCCTTAAATTCTCGCAAAAACAAGTTAATCTGTAATTGCTCATCACATTCAAATGGTGTTTGTCTACTGGAGATCTGCAGGCATAGTGTAACGGACATAGGCCAGTAAGAGCTGTGCGTGTAAACCTCACTCTGCTTCCCACCCCGGTTCGAATTCCACTCGGAGCGGGTCGAGTAGGACCTGTTACATTTTGGTGCTGTGACCCGAATGGGAGTAAGGTTTTGGGGGGTGAGTGTAATGGATGTAGGCCAGTAAGAGCTGTGCATGTAAACCTCACTCCCCTGGAGGTTTGTGGTCTTTAGCATCCTTGTTAGCCCGCCTGCCTCCCATGCCGGAGACGGCAGTTCGAATCCTGCTCGGAACGGGTCAAGTAGGACCGGTTACAATAGCAGGTAGTCACAATTAAATCTTCCCGTAACGCTTGGTTGGTGTTAAGTTCAGTGAGAAATTTGTGTTAAGGCGGACGTCCACTGTGCGAGTTCGGACACTTTTGGTGCCATGACCCGGATGGGAGTGAGGTTTAGGGGGTGAGTGTAATGTAGGCCAGTAAGAGCTGTGCGTGTAAACCTCACTTCCCTGGCCTCAAGAGACGCGCTAGCGACTGATGCTGGAGGCTGCGGTCTTTAGTGTCCTTGTTGGCCTGCCTCCCACGCCAGAGAAGCCGGTTCAAGTCCTGCTCAGAGCGGGTTGAGTAGGACTGGTTACAATCGCATGAGCTTTCGTGCTTAACACAGAGACTGGAGCTTTCAATATTGCTGCTTTAGCTTCGGATAGAAAAAAGAAAGAAAACCAAATCGGGCTGACTCCCCGAATTTTTCAGGAAAAAATTGTCAGGAGGTGCATGTAATGGCTCGACTCATAAATTCTCTTACACAATGGAAGCCGTGACCATACCAGCATCAATGATTTCCATGCGATTTCTCTAGAGAGAAGAAATAACATGCAAGTTCGTACAACATCAAAAATCATACTGTGTACTGCTAGCTTTAGTAAGCCTGTGATTTTATTTAATTCCCTTCCTAAACACTCAAATATGCTGGTCACTTTATCGCTAAAAATCACTGTCAGTGTGAGCGCCTTTAGTGATCTGCAGGCATAGTGTGCATCTGCAGTTAAATTGTGCACACAATAAGTACATAAGGGCAAATGTCATGTTCAGGGCAATGGAATGCATGGTGGAATCTTTGAAGTCCGAGAGTTTCCCTCCTGAAGCTTCTGCTCTCCCACTGTCTCTTTGGAGATACCAGCCCATTGTCCTCCTTGGAACAGATCGGACACAGATACACTGTCTGTTCTCTCTCCTTACCCCTTTTCCTTAGAAGATCTGAAAACATGCATGTTTTTAAGCTCATATTTTTGCACTTGTTTTGGTTACAGCACCAATATAACTGAAAAACAGAAAGTTAGTAAGTTATAATTTGACTAATTGGTGAAACTATGCATGATATTTGCTGAGGATGTCAAGGTAAATGTAACTCTCAACACAAAATGTGTGGAGGCTGGCGAGGCACAATGCATTGTGTTTAACAGCGCAATTTTGTGTTTCTCACAGGCGTTCTTTGTGAAGGACTACATCATGAATCACCCCGAAGATGGAGACAAAATTGGTCGTCTCCGAGAGCTCATGTTTGAGCAGGTTTGTCTCAAGAAACCAAATCTAATCTGCACCAGATTTCACAGACATTTATGTTTCATGCTCATCATTTATGTTTGGGATTTAGCCGTTACGATCTACACAAGCTCGGTTTCTGTAGGTCCCACTTCTTCCCTTTATGTTCGTGCTGCTTAGTAACCAGGAACTCTCCAGAGCCGAGCACATGATGCTGATGTCTAGACAGTAACCATGGATATAAGCCAGTTACAAGCATGAAAGTGAACTTTTAAAGACTGAAGGGGGAAAAATATTTTGCTGATCATTTAATTATGAAGCAGGCGGTTTTAAAGACAACATGTAAGAAAAATGGATGCTGTTTGCTTCTTTAATAAATATCTTTCATCTTATTGCTCTTGATTTGCCAGTATGTCATTTTAAAGAACGTAGAACATTTTTATAGTTTTCAATCAAAATGTAGCGACTTTTCTGTCCTGCTAATGTAATCAAGCCCAAGTGCATGAGCGGGGAAAAATATTAGCGAATAATAGATCAAATCAAGTCTCTTCCCTACGTTATTCAGCACTAAATTTTCTGTTTTACTGAAATGCGTCACATTACGGAGGTTAAATGTATTGTGAGTGCCATTTTTAAAGCCTCATGGTTTCTCCATCAGGCTCACATACTGGAGTTTGGTTTGACTGTGCATGAGAAGTTTGTACCTCAGGACATGCGGCCCCTGCACAAGAAACTGGTGGATCAGTTTCATCTCATGAAATCCAGCCTCGGGATACAGGTACATATCAGAGTTGCTACAGTCGAATTCCCAAGCTATTCCTTGTGCGCTCATCTTTCTCTCTTCCCCACGCACTGAAGGAATTTCCGGCTTATGTGCGAGCCAGCCCGATCCACTTCACCAACGGAAGCCCTCGAGCCGGAAGAAACTCAGCGCCCAATATAATGAGTCCAGAGGGAGGAGCGCGTGTGGTGTCCCGCCGCAGGTGAGAAACTCTTTTTAGGGTAACACTTTATTTCGATGGCCATCTTTAGACATTCTGTTGACTAAAAGTAACATTGCACCTACGTCAACAAACTCTAATTGGAGTATTAGTAGACTGTCTGCTTAATATCTACTCTTTATTGTGATGGTCCGCCGACAGACATTCAACTGAAGTACTTGTCAACTTATTCTTCTAACCCGATTCCTAACAGTCTACTAATCTTACTAATTTCCTAATGAGAGTTAGTTGACATGTAGGTGCAACAGGGAATAAAATGTCAACAGAATGTTTAAAGGGGACCATCAAAATAAAGTGTAACCCTTCTCGGGGCAACCACTTTGGGTTTTTCATTGGCTAGTGCTGATATCTAGAGAGCAGAATGACTAATGAGCAGGCATAATGTTCATATATATGTAACATAATTAGAGATGAGGGAAAATAATGTGCTATATTGTGATTGGCTGTGATATTTTTTTCTTACTTACTGTGGATAGCATTATATACTCGCATTTGTTCCACTGACTCCTATTTATTTATTTGTTTTATTTATTTTTGTATTTGTTCATTCATTCATTAGTAGTTCTTGCAGTGATGATGAATGAATTAATCCATTAAAAGCCATGCCCCAAGCATACAATTATATTGTTCTCATTATAATTTTATGTAGCCTTGCGCTGCACATGTTGCACTTAAGTAACCATATTTTCCTTTTTGAAGTGATTCCAATCATATTTCAAGCAATTCAAAACCATCATGGCAAACAGCACGCATCTGAAGTGTCTCCGCTGAAGGAAATAATCCATTACTTATTGGCTTTAATATATTGGTCAATTTTCTTATCGGGCCGATAATGATAACATTAAAAATAAACATATATCAGCCGATACTGATATGGTGGCCATATATCGAGCATCCCTAATATTTACATTTAACATTTTAATATAATGATGACACAGACAATTAGACCTTTGTTTACATAAAATTCATTCAAAATATTTGAAATATTAATTTAAAATTTTAAAACTGTTAATCGACCAATCAATCATGATTATTAGCAAATGTTGATAATGTCAGAATATGGCATTGGCGATTAATAACTAATATCTTTCTATGCTGTCATAATTAGAACTTTACTAATCTTCTAGTAAATTCTACACTAAATTTCACCAGAATTTTATACTACTTGTTATAAAGTCATTCTTATTGTGTTTTTATTGCATGTTATTCAGTCCCCTCAGCTACCCAGCAGTCAACCGCTACTCTTCATCCTCGCTGTCATCACAGGCGTCCAATGAAGTGAGCAACATCACGGGCCAATCAGAGAGCTCAGATGAAGTCTTCAACATGCAGGTGAGTGCACAGGGCCACCGCTGGATAACTACTGTCATACACACACACCGGCAGAATCTCTATTCTCTCTCGCTGTCTTTCATATTTCCTTCCAATCTCTCTCTTTTTTTTCATGTTCTTTTTCCCTGCTTCTTTTTCTTTCCTAATTGCCCTCTTTCTGTTTTATCCGCCTCTCTCACATCCCCACTTAATCCTTCCTGTCTTACTCTGTCTTTTTCTCTCACTGTGAGAATCAGATTTGTAGGTGTGAATTATAGACTGGATGGACAGATTATTTAACTTTTTTCTTTCATCCCAGACCGAATGATTATTGTTTAACCCGTTAATATTATAAGTACAGAAAACTGTGCTCTCTTTCTTATGTTTCTCACGTTTTCTTATCTTTTCAGCCAAGTCCGTCTACCTCAAGTCTCAGTTCCAATCACTCGGCCTCTCCCAACGTGACCAGCTCGGCTCCGTCCAGTGCCAGAGGTGAGAAGAGTCTGTCTGCTCTCAAAGCAGCCATTCCAAACCTTTGCTCTTTTGAAATAAAAGCTTGATGTAGACATACTGCATTGTTCACACAGAAAACTGCTGAGGTTTGATGCGGCACAGTAACACAAGAACTCATGTTAAATATGTACAACCGACTGTGTGCTTGCAATTCACTGACCAAGCAATTTCTGCATTTTTATACTTGCATGAAGCATTTTTTGACAGTCTTAAAAAGGGGACATTTAAAACTTCATTTTTTGATGCAAGATATCTTAAGTGACATTAATAAGTTATGGAAGCTGTTTTCCACCAGAATATAAAAACGGCAATTGTGATGTGATGCTTTATATCACAATTTGGACATTATTTATCATTATTGCATCTTCGTTTCTCACAATTGTGACTTTATTTCTAGTATTTGAGATATTATATTTCACAATGCAACATATCTTCTTTTTGTAATGTTATATTACAATTTGGACTCATAATTGAGTATATTTCTCATAATTGACTCATATTCATATTTCACAATGTGCTCTCATATTTGCAACTTTATTAATCACAATTTAAACTTTATTTCTCATTTTTGACTATTTCACAATTTGGACTCCTTATAATTGCGAATTTTGGTTGTACTTTATTTTAAGGTGTGGGTGTTACAGTGTAATTATACAAGTAAGTACTGAGTAATAATTAATTGCATATACTTACTATAGAGTTAGGATTAGGGTGTGGATTAGGGTTAGTTGCATGTAATTATGCATTATGTATTGCTATTACTGTAGTTATTACTACATGTAACTGTATTTGCATCTTTAAAACAATTTGGAATATTTCTTTTAATTGCGTCCTTTTTCTGGTAATTGCAACTTTATTTCTTGTGTTTGAGTCTTTAATTCTAGCTATTGTTGCTTGTAATTATGTTTTTCGAGTCTTCATAGTTCACAATGCGACATCTCACATGCGACTTACACTCACCTAAAGGATTATTAGGAACACCATACTAATACTGTGTTTGACCCCCTTTCGCCTTCAGAACTGCCTTAATTCTACGTGGCATTGATTCAACAAGGTGCTGAAAGCATTCTTTAGAAATGTTGGCCCATATTGATAGGATAGCATCTTGCAGTTGATGGAGGGCACGAAGCTCCCGTTCCACTACATCCCAAAGATGCTCTATTGGGTTGAGATCTGGTAACTGTGGGGGCAATTTTAGTACAGTGAACTAATTTTCATGTTCAAGAAACCAATTTGAAATTATTCGAGCTTTGTGACATGGTGCATTATCCTGCTGGAAGTAGCCATCAGAGGATGGGTACATGGTGGTCATAAAGGGATGGACATGGTCAGAAACAATGCTCAGGTAGGCCGTGGCATTTAAACGATGCCCAATTGGCACTAAGGGGCCTAAAGTGTGCTAAAGTGTGCCAAGAAAACATCCCCCACACCATTACACCACCACCACCAGCCTGCACAGTGGTAACAAGGCATGATGGATCCATGTGCTCATTCTGTTTACGCCAAATTCTGACTTTACCATCTGAATGTCTCAACAGAAATCGAGACTCATCAGACCAGGCAACATTTTTCCAGTCTTCAACTGTCCAATTTTGGTGAGCTTGTGCAAATTGTAGCCTCTTTTTCCTATTTGTAGTGGAGATGAGTGGTACCCGGTGGGGTCTTCTGCTGTTGTAGCCCATCCGCCTCAAGGTTGTGCGTGTTGTGGCTTCACAAATGCTTTGCTGCATACCTCGGTTGTAACAAGTGGTTATTTCAGTCAAAGTTGCTCTTCTATCAGCTTGAATCAGTCGGCCCATTCTCCTCTGACCTCTAGCATCAGCAAGGCATTTTTGCCCACAGGACTGCCGCATACTGGATGTTTTTCCCTTTTCACACCATTCTTTGTAAACTCTAGAAATGGTTGTGTGTGAAAATCCCAGTAACTGAGCAGATTGTGAAATACTCAGACCGGCCCGTCTGGCACCAACAACCATGCCACACTCAAAATTGCTTAAATCACCTTTCTTTTCCATTCTGACATTCAGTTTGGAGTTCAGGAGATTGTCTTGACCAGGACCACACCCCTAAATGCATTGAAGCAACTGCCATGTGATTGATTGATTAGATATTTGCATTAATGAGAAATTGAACAGGTGTTCTTAATAATCCTTTAGGTGAGAGTATTCCTTAGGACGTATTACTTTTTCCTGGTATGTTATTTACGGTATGTTTATTTCCTGGTATCTTTAATCCTGATAAATTATGATTGTTCTTATTTGCTGTAATTGCAACTTTGACTATTTTAATCTTTTTCTTATTATTATTCTTATTATTCTTATTACTATTATTTTTTCCTTTTTACTCTGATTCTGAAACAGGCCTCCATAATAAACAGACTTCTGAGTTAAAAATAAAATGCTACAGAAGTGAAGTTTATGGCCCATTTAATGCTATTTTACTGTGGGTTACAGAAAGCCGGTGTCCTGATATATAGCAGACCTCTCCCCTCTGTTTCTCTCTCTTCTTTGCTCTTCCTTGGCTTCTTATCTCCCTCCATCCAGCATGTGTTTACTTGCGGACACAGGTCATAAAAATGGGAATATGTATGGAGACATTTATGTAATCTTATAGTCTCCCCTTGGCAGCCCTTCCTGCCTCTCATAGAGACCCCCATAAAGCAGCGGCAGACAGGGAGCGCTTCTGTAGAATTACAGACTGCATAAAATGCTGCTTGAAGAACTCTAGACTGATGATGGCTATCATAAGGATGCTGTGGCCTTCTGTCCTGTGCTGGAGGAGGACGTTAGTGTTCTGAGCAGGTTCAAGCCGCCCCCCACGCCTGGTAGTCTATCTCTTCCCGTGAAATAGCTGTCTGTCACCCCAACAGCACAATTCTCGCCCTAGCAGGAGGGAGAGATGAGGAGCAGCCGTTATTTCATGTGCTTGCTGGTTAGCAAAGAAATGAGAGCAAGATCTATGTCTTTTTTTATCTGTGTGCGTGTGTGTGTGGGCACATATTTGAGCATTCATGTTGGTTTGCTACTGAAATCACACCCTTGCTTACACCTCCTCACCCTTCACAGGTTCTCCACAGTTGTCAGATAAACACAAGCATTCCCGAGAGAACTGCCTCTCACCGAGAGAGAGACCCTGCAGTGCCATATATCCAAACCCCCTGGATCCCACACAGGTATGAAGATGATTATAATATCATTGTTTTAATATTCCTCAGATGCCAAACATTCGAACAGTCTTTGGTTGTGCAATTGTAAGATTTGCGTTTATAGCATCTGTAAAAACAACTAGATGAAACTGGATTTGTTAATGTGTCTCAGGAATATTATTAGTCAAGAAACGAGAAGTGAGGTAAAGTATCTTTGCAGAAGATTGAGCAACATCATCAGCTCATATCACAATTTTCTTCCAAGGAATCAACAAATTTATATATTTTTTTCTCTCGTCATTTAAGCTATTTATCACAGTTGAAAATTTATTTCTCGAATTGAAGCTATGTATCACAATTGAGACGTTATTTCTCATAAATTAAACTTAATTGCAGTTGAGACGTTATTTCTCGTAATTTAAGCTATTTGTCGCAGTTGAGACTTTATTTCTCGTAATTTAAACTATTTATTGCAGTTGAGACTTTATTTCTCGAAACTTTATTTTTCATAATTAAAACTGTATTTCTCGCATTTAAGAGATTTCTCGTAATTGAACCTTAATTTAAATTGAGAATTAACAGAATTCCCATTTCAAAATGAGCAGTAAATTTGAATAGGGAGATAAATGACATCCTTTTCAATTCCCTAATATAAAATCATCATAAATGAAGTATAAACTGTGTAAGAAGCTTTCATAACCATATCTATTATAAACGTGAATGTCTAATATTAACACACACACACACGTATGTATATATATGCACAGTATATATTTCCATTGTAAACCTATAGCCTATACAAACCTTTAGTAACCTACAGTAATCACTGAATATTCTCTCAACTGAAATCACAACCGCATTCATATGACGTGAATCTCTTTCACAGAGGCCGGTCCCACACCCAGCGGGCGATGCCTCCTTGCCTCGCAGTGACCCCAACATCTCTACCCCCGACAAAGGTGAGCATGTGCATGTGAGCGTATGAATTTTCAGTCTGTCGTCCTGCTGTGAAGAGGGTGGTCTGAAATGACGGGGGTCTCACGGTCAGCGCGCTAAGTCTGATGCTAACCGACAGCTCGCAGCTCCTCTGTGTTGTGACAGCTGTGACTGGACCACCAAAGAGGTTCACGAACAGACTTATGCTTATTCTGATTGACAGGAAAGATGTTAAGGATTTTTTTATTTCATCTGTTCATCCAAGTTATTTAAATCTACGGTTAACTGGTAGTGGGTAACGTTGACTTGCAATGACATTGCCATCGTTTAGTTTTTCCTTCATGTGAGTTAATTATGTGTTTAATTTTCATTTAAAGGGGAAAAAAAGTCTGACATTTTTTGGATATTGAATATTTGAATATTTTCTTCTGTATAAGACAAAAAATATCTGTTAAAGATAGGAGAAACACAATTTTCTTTTCTCTCTTGGCATATTTCTTCTTGTTGTTGAGACAGGACGTTGTAGTAGGTCCATCCTTTTACACCCTAGTCCAGCCAAACCATGATTTGTTATTTGCTATTGCCAGTCATACAACGCTACTGGGCATTGTATTTTGAGTTGTGTTGACTGAATGTACCTGAAATGCATGTTTTGTATGTGAAAGTGGTGAAACCTGCACCTAGTAGCTGGAGTCTAGACACGCCGCTCTCTGATTTTAATGGAAAGGGCCCCCCTGTTCCTCCTAGACCACCGTACACAGGTAAAGAAAGAAATCTGCTTCGACTGATCCTATAGACTGACATAGATGTTTCCAGAGCCTTTTAACTCTCAAATCTTCCACTCCTCCGCTCTAAAGTCTCCTGGTTTCTTGCTCGTCTTAATTTCTACATCACCCTGTATCATGAGGGCTGCCGGTCGGACGCATCATTTGATGATAATCTCGGCATATATATATATTATATTATTAGGAACACCATACTAATACTGTGTTTGACCCCCTTTCGCCTTCAGAACTGCCTTAATTCTACGTGGCATTGATTCAACAAGGTGCTGAAAGCATTCTTTAGAAATGTTGGCCCATATTCATAGGACAGCATCTTGCAGTTGATGGAGATTTGTGGGATGCACATCCAGGGCACGAAGCTCCCGTTCCACCACATCCCAAAGATGCTCTATTGGGTTGAGATCTGGTGACTGTGGGGGCCATTTTAGTACAGTGAACTCATTGTCATGTTCAAGAAACCAATTTGAAATGATTCGAGCTTTGTGACATGGTGCATTATCCTGCTGGAAGTAGCCATCAGAGGATGGGTACATGGTGGTCATAAAGGGATGGACATGGTCAGAAACAATGCTCAGGTAGGCCGTGGCATTTAAACGATGCCCAATTGGCACTAAGGGGCCTAAAGTGTGCCAAGAAAACATCCCCCACACCATTACACCACCACCACCAGCCTGCACAGTGGTAACAAGGCATGATGGATCCATGTTCTCATTCTGTTTACGTCAAATTCTGACTCTACCATCTGAATATCTCAACAGAAATCGAGACTCATCAGACCAGGCAACATTTTTCCAGTCTTCAACTGTCCAATTTTGGTGAGCTCGTGCAAATTGTAGCCTCTTTTTCCTATTTGTAGTGGAGATGAGTGGTACCCGGTGGGGTCTTCTGCTGTTGTAGCCCATCCGCCTCAAGGTTGTGCGTGTTGTGGTTTCACAAATGCTTTGCTGCATACCTCGGTTGTAACGAGTGGTTATTTCAGTCAAAGTTGCTCTTCTATCAGCTTGAATCAGTCGGCCCATTCTCCTCTGACCTCTAGCATCAACAAGGCATTTTCGCCCACAGGACTGCCGCATACTGGATGTTTTTCCCTTTTCACACCATTCTTTGTAAACTCTAGAAATGGTTGTGTGTGAAAATCCCAGTAACTGAGCAGATTGTGAAATACTCAGACCGGCCCGTCTGGCACCAACAACCATGCCACGCTCAAAATTGCTTAAATCACCTTTCTTTCCCATTCTGACATTCAGTTTGGAGTTCAGGAGATTGTCTTGACCAGGACCACACCCCTAAATGCATTGAAGCAACTGCCATGTGATTGGTTGATTAGATAATTGCATTGAGAAATTGAATAGGTGTTCCTAATAATCCTTTAGGTGAGTGTGTGTGTGTATATATATATATATATATATATATATATAAATATAAATATAAATATAAATATATATATATAAATATAAATATAAATATATATATATATATATATTTATTTATTTATTTATTAATTAATTAATTAATTTATTATATATATATATATATATATATATATATATATATATATATTTATATTTATATTTATATATATATATATAAATATAAATATAAATATATATATATATATATATATATAATAAATTAATTAATTAATTAATAAATAAATAAATAAATAAATAAATAAATAAATAAATAAATATATATATATATATATATATATATATATATATATATATATATATATATATATATATATATATATATATATATATAATGAGAAAAGTAACGGCGGGATCCTTCTCTCACATTATCTCACACATTATTTTGTTTATAATCATTCTTGATGAGCTTTCTCACTGCATTTCTGTTTTTAAACTGCATGACGTGTCTTTAAACCTCAATCTGCACCATTGCTGCTTCATTACCTTTTAGATCTTGGTCTGCATTCTCTTTTTTGCATTGTCTTACTATCATTTAATTTTTTACGTACTTATTTATATTATTGTATGTGTGTGTATGTAATATTTTTTATATATATTTTATATACATACGTACATACGTACATACGTGTGTGTGTGTGTGTGTGTGTACTTCCAGAACTAGTATATTTATTGTATATTTTTATTTTATAATGTATTATTGTTTTAATGTAAAGTAATAAATTATTATTGTTGTTGTTACTATAAAGTAACTTTCAGAACTATAACTAGGGTCAATTAAATAACATTTTGACTCTTTTTGGCACTCTTCAGAGATCAAATTGCATAATAAAAATGTATGAAATGACCTTTTTAAGTGTCTACATCAGTGGACTGTAATTGAGGCTGTTGTCCTGGAAAAGAACTTGGTAAACTGTTTTGCATTTGCCGACCGACCTTGGCAAAGCGTTTCCCTGATTAATAGACAGCCGTGACCATGTTTACTGTCCCAAGCTCCTGTATCAAGTGAAGTAGATTGACTTTTTGTGTCCTTTAATAGGATCTCCCGCCAAGACTACACGATCACAGTCCCCTGTGATGACATCACGCTCGCCTCAGAAGGTATGACCTTTTCTTGTTGTCTAGGGTGTTTTGTGAAGTGACCTTTGATGTACAGTGTTTACTTTAGTGTCTCGGGACTCAATCCAGGATGTCTAAACTGGTTCAGGCTCTAGTCGATCCAACTGGGCCCATGATTAGACAGAGGGACACTGTTTGTGTGTGTGTTCACTCCAGTCCTGAGCAGTTCGTACATGTGAACTGTGCCTATGTACTATACCAAAAAAAAATGCCATCCGTTGTATATGCAATGTTCAAAATTCACTATAAACTTCTCATATAGGCTTTTATAAAGCAACATAAACCATTCATTTAAACAGTCATTTTAACTGTGAAAATAATGACTACAAAAATGATGATATTATTTAGATATTTATTAAATATTAAATATTTAGAATATATACATCTTTACTCCCCTAACTTATGTACATTAGTGGCCAAAAGTGATGTCCAGCCTAGGTAAATTGACATCCTCACCCTTTTTTCAAATATTATTAAAACTGTAAAAAAGATTTTAAAGATTTTGTGAGCATATTACATACTTTTGCTTTGAGTCAATTGTTTTATTTGTGTTAATGCAATGAAACATGCCACATTTAATAGCTGATTGTGTTGTAATCAATGTAAGCTTTTTCTTTTTTTGTTATTCTATCCATTTTTTTCCATAGTAAAATCAAATCTTTAGCTGTAGTTTGCCTTTATTTGCCAAATAGTGTTCAGATAAATACCATAACCAAGGCCTGTTTAAAAAAATATATAAAAAATTTTCCTCATATGTTGATGGTTTAATTTTTAATTAAACTCAATTTAAATTAATTTAAATTAAACTTGTAGGTTCATTTTAAAAACAAATATCCCCACCAGACATCACTTTTGTCCATAATTTGAATGTATTACTGAGCTTTACTGAAAACGCAGGTATCCATATTGCAGAGTACCAGAAACCACAGTATTTTTCTTCAAAGGGAATAATAGTCAAAGAAGGGTCACAGACCTTGAAAAAGTTTGGAGCTGCAGTTATTAATGTACCTTTATGCCATTTCTCTTTTACGTTGCTGTGAGTGTATTCAGGTTTTAAATAAAAGCACATTCATTCAGAGTATCGTTCTTTAAAGCCGAGCACCTCTCTAATGGCTTCTCAGAAACTCCTACTCGACGCCGTTTCATTCATTGCATCTTGAGTTGACAATTCCATTCCTTGCCACTTCCTTGAATTCTCGTCTCGTTCCAAATATCGATTTGTCACCTAGGATTCAGCAAAGCACATGCGTTCTAATCATATAAAACTCTATAATCCAAACTCTTTCTGTTTTCATTTAAAAACCACATAGAAATCAAATAATTCCTCCTTCCGGAAATCAGAAATGCTGAAATCTGTCAAGCTACTTAGAGTTTTGGATGGGAAGAGATCTCAGCACTAGTGCTGGTGAATTTCCTGAAGGAAGTGTGGTCAGCGGGTCAGAAATTGAAAGCCTAACCTGTGTGACCACCTGTGTACGGTTGTTTGCTCCAGAAATAGTCTCATGTCTGAAGCTATACCATGTGACACATCACACACAAGCATGACCAGGCACGTATATGAATATAGAATTTTTTTTTTTTTTTTTTTTAACAGTGTTAAAATATTCTTAGTGTTTCTGAAAAAAATTAGCATGCACAATTAAATATCCAACATTGACCAATATACATCCAACATCAAATTATACCAACACATTTTCAGTTTTAATATAAGTTAATAACCAATCTGCTACCAATATATTGTACATACAAAGAAATGTAGCTTTTTCAGTAAAAAAAAAAAAGTGTGTGTGTGTGTGTATGTGTATATATATATATATGTATATATCTGTCAAATATATAGCCAAACTAAAATGTATTCAGACACTTTCAACATTTTCTCACATTATCACAGTTTATTCACTATAATTTAGAAAATGTTCATAAAATAGGAGTTAAACTGTGTCAGAAAAAAATTCATTTTGATAATGTCAGATAACTTTGATAGAAAGGAATGTAATGGATTACAATCAACCAATCAGCTGTCAACTGTTAAATTTAAGTACACAATTAAACAATACCAATTTAGGACAACCAGTTACCAAGCAATGCTTAATTTTGTTCAGTCTGTGGTGTAAAAGGTCACATTAGCAATTAAAGAAAAACACTTAAGCAAAACATGGTCAGGTCAAAGTGTCTGAATAATTTTGGTCCCAATTTTTTATCAGTTTTACTGGTAGTCCACTGTATGAAGAATTTTTGGTTATAAGATGTCACAGTTTTTGTACACAGTACACAGATTTGATTTTGAGGCAGGACTGTTGCTTAGACTGTTGCTTCTGTTGTATAGCTGAGGGTTTCTTTATTAAGAATTTCTTTATTCCTTCTAGTAGATAGAGGTCACTTATCTTTTACTAACTGCATTGTGGCCCAGAGACTCATTTTTCTTTCGATCTGTATGTGTCTTGTATTTGTAGACCTCTGCGCCTCCGTTCACCCCTTCGCCCACAGAGTGCCAAACTACAGGGTTGGTGTCAAATTCTCCGGTGCTTTCTGGAAGCTACAGCAGCGGCATTTCATCTCTCAGTCGCTGTAGCGTCTCTGAGGCCTCCGGAACTGAGAACACACCCACTGACCACGCCCTCCCAAACTCCGCCTCCAGTGGCTCAGACGAGCTCATTCGACGGGAGAACAAGACCCCGCCTCCTTACAGCATGCATGAGCGGAACAACCTCCGCAGGCAGGTCCCGCTTCCACCGAGCTTGTCAATTCCTCCAAGCATTGACGCGCCACCCATTCCGCCCAAACCGCACCAGATCCGAAGACAAGACACTGAACCACGCCGATCCGACCAGTTTCCCAGACCCCGACCCATTCCTAGGAAAGTCTCACAGCTCTAACGCTGCACCCCTCACACCAGCCCCACCATTTGCACTTTTACCCTTAACCTCCCTGGGTTTACAATTATAAAATCCCGGTTCTAAAATAAATAGACTGTGGAATATTTTTAATATATAAATATATATTTAGAGCCAGAGAGAAGATACAGGGGATGACTGCATTTTATGCACTTTTTAGGTTCGAAATTATAGGTTCGCTTGTCAAATTACCCAAGGCAGTAAATTAACTCTAAACAGAACTTAGTACCATGGTATTTTCTCAGATTTTTCATAGATTTATCAATGCTAATGTGTGTTTATAGTGGTTGATACAAGTTTTGCCTTAAGAGTCTTTTTATCAATGAGAAGTGCACAATTAAAAGTACTTTGCACTTTTAAATAGACTAAAGGTGCTAGAAGTTCTGTGTATTAATGTTAGCACAGAATGTTCAAGATTGCATTTTCCTTCTAAGGAAGTCTAGGAGTCTAAGGCCTATTCACACCGAATGAGAGGAAAAAGATAATAAAATATTAGAACAAAAGTTTTATGAGAAAGTACAGCCTTATGAATCTGAAGCGTTGGAATTTAAGTCCATAAAGTGTGGGGAAAATAATATAATTTATTGCAGATAAGCATATAGTGCGTAAGGCAACTAAAACAGTACTTTTGCACAAATCCCCATCTGCCCTGTGGCTTTATATTTATGCACATTTATTATATATGCACATGTTTTATTAGTGGACTTTCAAAGGAAACTTGGTTTATGTCTGTAGTACAAAGGGTTCATGAACTAGTATGTATGTTTCGTGTTCAAAAAGGGATGTACAAAGATGACATTAGTCCTGTGTCCAATGGCATTACACCAGTTAACTAAATGTGCTAAACTGTTGCAGCGGTGGCTCAGAAAACAAAAAAAGCTTGTATCAATGGTCAGTCAGTTTTCGTTGCTGTCCGACGGGGGAAGAAAAAAGTTTGCACTCGGTGTGAATAGGCCTTTAGAAAGGTCGCTGCTTTTGTAAGACCAAGTTACCATAGTCTCTATTCTTATTACTATAAATCAAAGAACTCTCAAATCAGAACATGAACTGCCACCTTTGCATTGACTTATGTGAAATGTAATGTGCGTGTAATCAAGAGTAGTACCTCTGTCCCATTTATGTAATTGGAGCGCAATTGTGGGCGATATGGGCTTTCTTTGAGAGTTTATTTCTTTGGAGTTCGGGGTCTGAATGGTTATAAGCTGTGTAGCCGGTCCGAATAATTCCTAACAAGGATTTCCATACAGAGCACACAAGCCCACGCAGTGTAAATGGAGATATACTTTTGTGGAGTTTTGCCAAGTGTTGTGCCAAAGGAACAGGTGGGCTGTAAGGAAAATGGATGTCTTGAACTAAAAGATGCTTTATTAGGATGCAAATGGAGCATTAGACATCCACTGTAATAGACTTCACTGTATGGACTCAACGGTGCACCGGACCACTTTACGGCACTGGGTTACCGTACGGCTGCTGGTTGTCTGAAAGACAGTGAGACAAAGTGATATAGCCTGGTAAAAAAGCTTCATATAAAAGGTACTTGATCTACCTAGGGCATTACAGAGACTCAAGCTGCCATTTGGGCAATAAGGGCTGCCATTCCTGTTCACACTTTTAATCTGAATTGATGCGTTCCAGTTGAATCTGTATTGGCACCTCTGGACTGCACCTTCCCTGACCTCATGTTTCATTTACCTGTACGAAATGCAGGTAGAGTGCAACCTATACAACCTATTTGGAGAATTATTACACATGCATAAACGCTTCTATAGATTCCAACACAGTTGCACGGTGCATAGCAGTGTAAAATCTGCAGAAGTGTTTAGGAATGTCTGTGCATTTTGCATGCTAATTTCATTTGTTGTCCAAATGTTGGCAAGTTTATGATTCTGTATGACCCTGCAAGTGAAATCCTGCCGAATATAGAAGCGGAGAGACCAACTATTGTAAATGTGATCATCTTAATTATTAATTATTAAATTAACTGAGTATGATTTTTATTTTCTCCTTTTTACGGTCATATTTTATGAGACTCAGATTTTTTGCGAATGCCAGATGATGATGACATTCACAAAAATCAGTACTTGAGAAAAATGTAAATGAAATAACAAAATTGTTGTAATTATGCCAAATGCAATATCTTGTCTATTGTACATAACATGTTTTTAACAGAAGTGTAGCTATAACAAATTTACAGCTTTGAATGTTTGAACAGCAAATTAAGATGATAAATGTCAAATATTTATGTATTTTGTGAGCGTAGGGAAAATGAGGTTGAGAAAGCGCCTAACACATTTACATTCTAATGACTTCCTGTCTAATAAACATTTCCAGCAACATTTTGATTCAACAGCTCATTGCGTTCCTTTCTTGAAAGGTTAACTCATGTCTGTGTGGAATCAATTTCTCTTTATTCAGTGCAGGTTAACAGGCTGGATATGCCAACAAACCAAGTTGTGTATATTCTTCAGCAGTCTTGAAATGTAAATAGAGCTTATATATGTATATAATGTATGTGTATTTTACAGATTAAGCTCTATGACAGCCCATTGGACCTCTAATAAGGATCATAACGCCGGGAAAGTAGGAAGCTCATTGTTATTCCTCCAGGTGCAGCGAGCCGGTTGCATTATTCATGTGTTTTTTTCTCTGTTCAGTAAGACCTGTATTTGCACATGTAATGTAATCTTGCTGTGGTGGGATGTTTGAAGACTCCTCGCTGTCATGCTAAGTTTGTTCCCAGTCTGAGACGTGGATTTTTTCCAAGGAAATTCACCGTTTATTTGAAAGGTAGAACCGTAATTGTTATTGTGAAGTCTTCCGGACCAGGGAAATTTTAACGTGTATGAAGGGTTCAAGCAAGAGTGAATTTTCCAAGTCTTTTGCTGTCCCTTTTATGTTTCCTTCAAGACTTTTGCAAACTGTTCCACCAAAGTGTGCCTCATTTAGATGCTAAACACCCAGAGAATTGTAAATTTATTGGCAAGGTCAAAGGCTGGGGAAGGAGGAATGCAGGTCTTAATGTTGCCTTACCTTGGTTGAGCTCTTCATAGCACAAGCTCAAGGTGTTTTTCTGCTTCAGGAAACTCTAAAGAACACAGAGTTTCCATCTGGGACCGAGGTTCATCGGCAGAGACTGATTTCAAACAGCTTATGGATAATAGATTTTCTGTTTCATCCCTTTGATTTCCTGTATCACTGCTCTCATGCTTTCGGCTGATTGGGATTTGCCCATTGGCTTTACCCACCTTCTCTTTCTCTCTGTTGGTTTGTCGTTTTCTGTGTTATGACCTCGTAGAGGACTCTTGCAGATGTCGTATGGGGATTTCCACAGAACATCAAACGAAGGATTGATGTAGGCAACCGTATCTCACATATACATTCCTCTGTGTGAGAACGTTTGATTTGAGCCGTGTGTTTGAACTTGGATGCTTCGACTGCTGTCCACAACAGAGATGATGGTACTCCCACTCATGGTGATAGACATATCAATGGTCTAAAATTATTTAAAAACATATAATGCTTAAACCACCCTAGAAGACCACCAATCCAAATGAAAGTTCTGCGTAATCTCTTGACCACCTAACATGATGTTATATAGTAGGTAGTGTGTGGGACTTAGTTCCAAAACCTTGAGCTGTTTATGTAGGTAACATTTGAAGGCATCAAAGGTATGCAACTGACAAAAGGTCTGTTCCAAATGGTAAGCAGCAACATTTTGGCTAAAATCTAAAGCGTTTCCACCACAGGAACTAAAGACTTTGGGGTGGTACTTGTTGTGTTTTAACTGCAGGGACCAGGGTCTAAATGTACAGTTGCAAGAAAATGTGTTGCAGAATCTGTGAAAATGTGAATAATTTTAACAAAATTAAAAGGATCATACAAAATGCGTTATTTTTTATTTAGTGCTGTCCTGAATAAGATATTTTACATAAAATTTGTTTTACATATAGTCCACAAGACAAAAAAAAATGCTGAATTTATTAAAATGACCCTTTCAAAAGTTTATAAACCATTGATTCTTAATACTGTGTGTCGTTCCCTGGATGATCCACGGCTGTTTTTTTTGTTTTGAAAACTTTTGAACAGGATGAAGATGTCCAAATTTTTCTTATTTTGTATAAATATAAATTTTATTAATTTAGTACTGCCCTTCAGAAGCAACAGAAGATACTTGTTTCCCGGAAGACAAATTAAGTACAACTTACCTTATTATCAAATTCAATAAGTTTTTACCCCCTGGCTCTTAATGCATCGTGTTTCCTTCTGGAGCATCAGTGAATGTTTGAACCTTTTAGTTGTGTTTGAGTCTGTAGCGAATTAGCTCAGAGGGGAAATATTAATAATTATTCATAACTCATTATGATTATTCATTATGATTAATTATGAATATTTGAATCCGTTAAATTGATTAACTTGATGTAGCTACATTAACATTACAATCAATCAATCAGTTCATCCTATGAACGTTCAGTAGGCCTATTGATTATTAATTAATTCTAAGAAAAGGATATCATCTCTGATAAGCTCCTTTTTCCTCTCCATCAAAGGTTGAGGAAGTTGCCCACGGCATGAGGAGTTAGGCCTGCTGGCCTGCATCTGGTTTCCTGTCCCACACACACACATGAGCCTGTGTGTGCAGGCCTTATCTGGTCTGGCCTGTTGGCCGGCCAGATAGACGGCCTCGAGAGGGAGGAGAGAAAGCGTCTCTCTCTTAAGAGTCTTAGAGAAATCCCACCCTCGATGGTCGAGTTGCCCAATGGGATTGTTGGGATTTCCCAGCGGGAAATTCCTATGTGGGAGATTTATGGATCTTTGTTTCAAGCAAGATTCAATGGACCTGTGCCCATATATACTCCAATTAATGCAACAAACACGCATTACTTCCTACGAGGAAGTGACATACAGGGAGTGCAGAATTATTAGGCAAGTTGTATTTTTGAGGATTAATTTTATTATTGAACAACAACCATGTTCTCAATGAACACAAAAAACTCATTAATATCAAAGCTGAATATTTTTGTATCAATATTTTAAGTAGTTTTTAGTTTTAGCTATTTTAGGGGGATATCTGTGTGTGCAGGTGACTATTACTGTGCATAATTATTAGGCAACTTAACAAAAAACAAATTTATACCCATTTCAATTATTTATTTTTACCAGTGAAACCAATATAACATCTCAACATTCACAAATATACATTTCTGACATTCAAAAACCAAACAAAAACAAATCAGTGACCAATATAGCCACCTTTCTTTGCAAGGACACTCAAAAGCCTGCCATCCATGGATTCTGTCAGTGTTTTGATCTGTTCACCATCAACATTGCGTGCAGCAGCAACCACAGCCTCCCAGACACTGTTCAGAGAGGTGTACTGTTTTCCCTCCTTGTAAATCGCACATTTGATGATGGACCACAGGTTCTCAATGGGGTTCAGATCAGGTGAACAAGGAGGCCATATCATTAGATTTTCTTCTTTTATACCCTTTCTTGCCAGCCACGCTGTGGAGTACTTGTACGCGTGTGATGGAGCATTGTCCTGCATGAAAATCATGTTTTTCTTGAAGGATGCAGACTTCTTCCTGTACCACTGCCTGAAGAAGGTGTCTTCCAGAAACTGGCAGTAGGACTGGGAGTTGAGCTTGACTCCATCCTCAACCCGAAAAGGCCCCACAAGCTCATCTTTGATGATACCAGCCCAAACCAGTACTCCACCTCCACCTTGCTGGCGTCTGAGTCGGACTGGAGCTCTCTGCCCTTTACCAATCCAGCCACGGGCCCATCCATCTGGCCCATCAAGACTCACTCTTATTTCATCAGTCCATAAAACCTTAGAAAAATCAGTCTTGAGATATTTCTTGGCCCAGTCTTGACGTTTCAGCTTGTGTGTCTTGTTCAGTGGTGGTCGACTTTCTGCCTTTCTTACCTTGGCCATGTCTCTGAGTATTGCACACCTTGTGCTTTTGGGCACTCCAGTGATGTTGCAGCTCTGAAATATGGCCAAACTGGTGGCAAGTGGCATCTTGGCAGCTGCGCGCTTGACTTTTCTCAGTTCACGGGCAGTTATTTTGCGCCTTGGTTTTTCCACACGCTTCTTGCGACCCTGTTGACTATTTTGAATGAAACGCTTGATTGTTCGAGGATCACGCTTCAGAAGCTTGGCTATTTTAAGACTGCTGCATCCCTCTGCAATATATCTCACTATTTTTGACTTTTCTGAGCCTGTCAAGTCCTTCTTTTGACCCATTTTGCCAAAGGAAAGGAAGTTGCCTAATAATTATGCACACCTGATATAGGGTGTTGATGTCATTAGACCACACCCCTTCTCATTACAGAGATGCACATCACCTAATATGCTTAATTGGTAGTAGGCTTTCCAGCCTATACAGCTTGGAGTAAGACAACATGCATAACGAGGATGATGTGGTCAAAATACTAATTTGCCTAATAATTCTGCACTCCCTGTACATGAAAGTGTAAGTCGTGAAGAGAGCATTAATTTGATAGGAGACACGACATATATGAAATTACATGGACTAGTAAGTTGTTCATAAGACATGCATAAACGAAATAACATACAAGAGACACTTTACAAGACAGTTATATGTGTACATACAATGTCCTGGGGTGCATATTCATTTATAGATGGTTGGTCTATAACTTGAGGCAAAAGTGAGTGTTTTACAGGCTTTGTGTCTTAACTATGGCCTTTTCCATGTGGCTACATTTTTTAGGGCCATAAAACGTCTTATCAGTTGGTATCCAGGGTAACTGAGGACCTTTCTCTGTTGTGTTGGGGGGAAAAGGTCTGTTACTAAGCACAGAGCATTTGAAACATATTTGTTAAATGTAACAGGCGATTATGTGTCTGATTTGCCTCAGTCGCTACAAGTCCCTCAATCGTCCTCACGGTGAAAAGATTGATCTCAAAATCATACAGTCACTGCTGGAGTGGGTTCAAATATGCAAAAGATGCTGGAAAACTGAAGAATTTGCAAGACCTGGAGAATTTTTTTTGAAGAACATTGGTCAGTTTAATTGCTCAGGACAAACAAGAGACTCAAGAACAACCATCACAAAACATATAAGCAGCTGTGGATCATCCAGGGAACGACACGCAGTATTAAGAATCAATGGTTCATAAACTTTTGAACGGGTTCATTTTAACAAATGCAGCTATTTTTTTGTCTTGTGGACTGTCAAATTTTTTTAGATAAAATATCTTATTCAGGACAGTACTAAATAAAAAATAACATGCATTTTGTATGATCTCCCTTATTTAGTTATTTAGTTTAGTTTATTTCAACCTCCATTTTTAAAAGTGGTGCGTGCAGAAAGAGTTTTTGCTATTTGAATCAACAATGAAGTTTAAAAAAATACGACCAATGGACCGACGAGGTTCAGGCTTTATTAAGCTTATACGCAGAGGACAAAATCCAGTGCGCAGTCCCACGTCACCGGACTAATATAATGGAAATGCAGACAGCAACAGGTCTGGGTGAAAAAAGTTCCTGGGACAAATTGTTCCAGGTAATTTCAATGAAAATGTGGCTTAAGGCAGCATGTATCCTTCCAGAAAAAAAACTAAACAAAACAATCCCAGACTGCATTGCATTGATCCAAGATGGCGGACAAGTCGAGAAGTTCCCTAGCAGTTTAGATGCTGTCTATATAGGCAGCCTACCATGTTTTAGACCATTGCCCTTTATGTGATTCTAGCAGTTGCATCCTACTAGTTTGACAGGTTCTGAGGAGCCAAAAGGACAGAGAGAAATCTGCTGACCAGGTCATGACATTGAAACACTTGAGTGAACTGCCCATCATCAGGCTGAGTGGAAACACCACAGTAATGTGGCCACTCATGGTGAGGACACTATGGTTCAATCGATTGGGGAATTACAATATAACAAGGGTAAAATGAAGCACTTGAGACATGGTGTGTTATGTATGCCAATAAATTAAAGAGGCCTTCTTCATCCATCCTTCCTTCAGTTTTGCATGTGCAGCCATTTGCATGACCCTCCTAAGTTTGACCTTAAGCTGCAATTCTTTTGATGCCAACTCTTCCCTCATAGATCACCACTTCATTGTGAACCCTAATTTAACAGTCGGCTTTCTTGCCTTCCTGCCTGATCTGTACTTCACTGCCAGTGGTGGGTGGTTGTGGGTAGAGAATGCTAAAGGTTGAAGCAATTCACCTTAGGCGGCTCAAATGCTACCTCGATGGCATGTATGCACTTGTCAGCGACCCCGACTCTTAACAGCATGTCCTCCACGGTCATGCTGGCATATGATTGTTATTTCAACAGCAGGATTTTTAGCTCAGTCTTTTTTTTATATCCCAACTGTTAGTGCAGAGGGTCTGTTATCTGCAATCATACTCTTACCACGGTGACCGAAAGTGTTGCATCTCCTTTCTGCTATAGAATAAATGTAGCAGATTTTAATGTTTTCCTCCTTTCCAATCAAACAACGGATAACACATTACGATCTGCCCACAGTCATTTAGTTCAGAGGTGAATTGTACACATAGGTGGTCACATTTACACTGAACAAAATTATAAACGCAACACTTTTGTTTTTGCCCCCATTTTTCATGAGCTGAACTCAGAGATCTAAGACTTTTTCTGTTTACACAAAAGGCTTATTTCTCTCAAATAATGTTCACAAATCTGTCTAAATCTGTGTTAGTGAACACTTCTCCTTTGCAGAGATAATCCATCCACCACACAGGTGTGGCATATCAAGATGCTGATTAGACAGCATGACTATTGCACAGGTGTGCCTTAGGCTGGCCACAATAAAAGGCCACTCTAAAATGTGCAGGATTACTTTATTAGGGGGGTCCGGGGTGGTCCCGGGGGTCCAAAAAAAAAGTCAATATCTGGTGCGACCACCATTTGCCTCACGTAATGATGTTTTATTAACAAGGTTCGGGAGGAGCACGATCAGATAATCGACACAGGTGGAGAGCACTCAGCTTATCAACAACAAGAGGTATATATTCGCAGCAGTCTTACCTCTGTTTCGTTGACAGTTTATCAGCATTCCGGCAGTTCGCCTTGCCAACTCACGCTGTCAACATGCTCCACACGCTGCTCAAAGCAATTCTACAATGCTAAAATATTTTCCTTACAAATTTCTAAACTACCCAAAAGCCCCTTTTCGGCCGCTTCCATCTGCATTATTTCAAACCAATGACTCCTCAACATCACAGTAAAAGAATTTCTGCTTTTCCTGAAGTGTAATTGGGTCTTTGCCAAGATTCACAATCGCGATTCTGTCTAACGATTCACAAATTTAAAAAAATCGACGTTGTAAAGCCTTTAGTAAAGGTACTGTATGTTAATAACGTGGTGTTGTAGAAACAATGACGAGTCAACTGTGTGAGCAGCGCTCGGACAGTGTAAAGAATGCACACTGCAGACTTGCAGTAGAAAAGTTACACCAATTCCTGTCTCAAGAAATAGGAAATGATCTTAAATAACGTATTGTTACCGACACACATGAAGCTTTTCTTGCGATCTTGCTGCCTCAGTGTGTACTACAGACAGATACTTTATACACACGAGAGTGCGTTCATCAGGGACGCGCACGCGGTAAAGTGAGGCTAAAATGATGGCAATACAGCAGCGCATATTGCCAAGCGATCAGCCACTAGTTGGAACCTTTGATCCAATACTTCTCAACTTGACGCTCACATAAGCTTGGTCACACAGGGCTCGAGACAGTGCGACCATACTCGCACTTGCGACTATAAATAGTGTATAAATGGGTGCAAACTGTACAATGCATTTGGAACACTCGTTTTCTTAAATGTAACATCAATATCTTACAGTAGGGCAGGCTATATTGTGTAACAAGCATATCAATGATTATTGTAAGCCAACTTATATTTTGCAGATGGATACTGCAAACTTCAAAGGCTATGATTTCATTAAATAAAAGTGCTCAAAACATGAATGTGCGTTCTACGGGCTTGCAAAACAATGCTTCAGACTGCTTCAGTTTAGAGCAGTTCGCATCAATGAATAGCGCACATTTATGCTAAGCAAATTTTTATTAACAATGACAATGTTTTCTTTACCGTGATTATATCGTAATATGTTGTATACAGTTGTAAGACCGTATATTTCATCTCCCCCATATGAAACTGAATGAGCATCCTGCAATAATAAGGCATATACATTTTAAAATAAGAGTCCCATTTTGTTACACAAATGCGTTTCTCCATTTGTCCGTCTAACCTTATCTCCATTACCACAGCAGTGCGGTTCCTTCTGCTCCCGCAGGAGCTCAGTTTCTCTGGATAATTTTCTCCACTACCACAGCAGTGCAGTTCCTTCTGCTCCAGCAGGAGCTCAGTTTCTCTGGATAATTTTCTCCACTACCACAGCAGTGCGGATTCCTTCTGTTCCCGCAGGAGCACAGTTTCTCTGGATAATTTTCTCCACTACCACAGCAGTGCGGTTCCTTCTGCTCCCGCAGGAGCTCAGTTTCTCTGGATAATTTTCTCCACTACCACAGCAGTGTGGTTCCTTCTGCTCCCGCAGGAGCTCAGTTTCTCTGGATAATTTTCTCCACTACCACAGCAGTGCGGTTCCTTCTGCTCCAGCAGGAGCTCAGTTTCTCTGGATAATTTTCTCCACTACCACAGCAGTGCGGTTCCTTCTGCTCCCGCAGGAGCTCAGTTTCTCTGGATAATTTTCTCCACTACCACAGCAGTGTGGTTCCTTCTGCTCCCGCAGGAGCTCAGTTTCTCTGGATAATTTTCTCCACTACCACAGCAGTGCGGTTCCTTCTGCTCCCGCAGGAGCTCAGTTTCTCTGGATAATTTTCTCTACTACCACAGCAGTGCGGTTCCTTCTGCTCCAGCAGGAGCCCAGTTTCTCTAAATTTCTCCATTGCCACAGCAGTGATGTTCCCTCTGCTCCCGCAGGAGCTCAGTTTCTCTAATTTCTCCATTGCCACAGCAGTGCTGTTCCTTCTGCTCCCGCAGGAGCTCAGTTTCTCTAATTTCTCCATTGCCACAGCAGTGCTGTTCTCTCTGCTCCCACAGGAGCTCAGTTTCTCTGGCTAATTTTTCCACTGCCACAGCAGTACTGTTCATTCTGCTCCCACAGGAGCTCAATTTCTCTGGCTAATTTCTCCACTGCCAAAGCAATGGATTTCCTTCTGCTCCCACAGGAGCGGAGTTTCTCTGGCTAATTTTTAAGCATTCCACGTCTCTTATAACATGCCGTTCCCCGATTTTTGTGTGTTTTTTTTCTCCTTTTAATCACCTCATTTATTTCCTACCTTAATACCGTTAAGGGCCTCCAAGTCAGGTCCATCAAAGGTTATTCAAGCAGCATTCAGTTTTTCCACAAATTGATGTACGGGGCTCCCTCTCCTGAGATAAACAATTCACAACCTCCCTCCTGATCAAAGGGATCAAAGATCCCTGCCCACCCGTCCCGACACCAGACAACCTATAACCTATACCGCCCAAACACTCGACGCCATGTTTGTCCTAGCCTTTTTGGTTTCCTTAGATGTTCCGAACTTGCTACCACATCAAAATTCGACCCAAAAATCCACCCCACTATCTCAGACTTCAGTAATAGATGGGGAAACAATCTCTTACCTGATCAAGCAAAGTAAGACTGATCAAATAAAAAAGGGTCATTACATATACATTTTTAAACTCGCAACACTGATCCAACCGTACCCGTCAGTTCTGGCATATATCCAATGGAAAAGTTCCCAAACTAAATCTCCCCTGGAACTACTGTTCACGACGAATCCAACAAACCCGCGACACGCTTTTGGTTCCAGAAACACCTCAAATCCGTTCTCCAACAGTCAGGCGTCCCAGCAAAGAACTTCTCAAGCCACTCCGTTCACATCGGGGCCGCAACCTCAGCAGCCCAAAAAGGCCTCTCCCAACAACAGATCCAAGCTCTAGGAAGATGGTCCTCAGACGCTTTCCAAAGCTACATTAGGACCAACCGTCTTCACATCAAAAAAGCCCACCAAACCCTTATCGAATAAAAAAACCCGTCCAGCAAGCATTTGGTCTCCCAGCGGACACAGCGAGAAATCCCTCAGCAAAAATTCACGTTTTCCCTTTCTGCTTTTAGCGCTCCATGAAAAGCGGCACGTTTTCACGCAGCGAGAGTACAAGTCGCCACACAGCGAAAGAGCAGAAAGCTTCCACGTAGCGAGTAGTGGAAAGTTTCCATGCAGCACGGAAGTGGAAAACTTCCACCAGCAAGAAAGTGGAAAGTTTCCACCAGTAAGCAAGTGGAAAGTTTCCACGCAGCGAATAGTGGAAAGCTTCCATGCAACGAGGAAGTGTAAAGTTTCCACCAGCAAGAAAGTGGAAAGTTTCCACCAGTAAGTAAGTGGAAAGTTTCCACGCAGCTAGTAGTGGAAAGTTTCCATGCAACGAGGAAGTGGAAAGTTTCCACCAGCAAGAAAGTGGAAAGTTTCCACCAGTAAGTAAGTGGAAAGTTTCCACGCAGCGAGTAGTTGAAAGTTTCCATGCAACGAGGAAGTGGAAAGTTTCCACCAGCAAGAAAGTGGAAAGTTTCCACCAGTAAGTAAGTGGAAAGTTTCCACACAGCGAGTAGTGGAAAGTTTCCACACAGCGAGTAGTGGAAAGTTTCCACACAGCGAGTAGTGGAAAGTTTCCACACAACGAGTAGTGGAAAGTTTCCATGCAACGAGGAAGTGGAAAGTTTCCACCAACAAGAAAGAGGAAAGTTTCCACGCAGCGGGGAAGCGGAAAGCTTCCACGCAGTAAGTCGGCCGGAAAGTTTTTCATGCAGCATAAAAGAGTGGAAAGTTTCCACGCACTAAGGAAGCGTTTTATTGCCTCTCCCATGTTTCCCCTTTCACGTTTTCTGTTTCAGGCAATGTCCTCAGCACGAGGTGCCACAAACCAATCTCAGGGGCCCTCCCGGCCAAGCAACCAGGCCCCTTCACGGATGCCAGCCCGCCAAACTAGGCACTTCTGCAGGCGGCTGTCCTATGTTTTAGCCTTTTGGGGGGTATTCTGGGTTCGGGCCAAATTCCGAGCTCAAAGCCCTCCCCCCAGACAGCACGCCAAATACGTATTTAAATCTATTCTCCACACATTATATGTAAGTGTGAACTCGTGAAATGATGTTTTATTAGCAAGGTTTGGGACGAGCACGATCAGATAATCGACACAGGTGGAGAGCACTCAGCTAATCAACAACAAGAGGTATACTGTATATACGCAGCAGTCTTACCTCTGTTTCGTTGACAGTTTATCAGCATCCCTCCACCACCCCTTCTCCACTTTGTTCCTTTCTAGTTCTAACCACTTACATACACCGGGGGGTATTCTGGGTTCGGGCCAAATTCTGAGCTCAAAGCCCTCCCCCCGGACAGCACGCCAAATACGCATTTAAATCTATTCTCCACACATTATATGTAAGTGTGAACTCGTGAAGTGCAACACATCTCCTTCGCATAGAGTTGATCAGGTTGTTGATTGTGGCCTGGGGGATGTTGGTCCACTGCTCTTCAATGGCTGTGCGAAGTTGCTGGATATTGGCAGGAACTGGAACACGCTGTTGTATACGCCGATCCAGAGCATCCCAAACATGCTCAATGGGTGACATGTCCGGTGAGTATGCTGGCCATGCAAGAACTGGGATGTTTTCAGCTTCCAGGAATTGTATACAGATCCTTGCAACATGGGGCCGTGCATTATCATGCTGCAACATGAGGTGATGGTCCTGAATGAATGACACAATGAATGGGCCTCAGGATCTCATCACGGTATCTCTGTGCATTCAAAATGCCATCAATAAAATGCACCTGTGTTTCGTTGTCCATAACATACGCCTGCCCATACCATAACCCCACCGCCACCATGGGCCACTCGATCCACAACATTGACATCAGCAACCACACCTCACCCACACAACGCCATACATGCTGTCTGCCATCTGCCCTGTACCCGAAAACCGGGATTCATCCGTGAAGAGAACGCCTCTCAAAAGTGTCAGACGGCATCGAATGTGAGCATTTGCCCACTCAGGTCAGTTACGATGACGAACTGCAGTCAGGTCAAGACATGTCATCCATTGAGACTGTTTGGGATGCTCTGGATCAGCGTATACGACAGCATGTTCCAGTTTCTGCCAGTGTCCAGCCACTTTGCACAGCCATTGAAGAGGAGTGGACCAACATCCCACAGGCCACAATCAACAACCTGATCAACTCTATGCGAAGGAGATGTGTTGCACTGCATGAGGCAAATGGTGGTCGCACCAGATATTTACTTTTTTTTTTTTGACCCCCTTGTTTACAGTGTGTTAAGTGTTTTTGTTTCAACATTGTAGTGTTACACATTGTAGTGTAGCCTAGCAACTCATGCTAACGCCAAACTTTATTGAAAGGAATTGAGTTGCTGCCTTAGAAACAAATATGACACTTTGACACAAAAAATGACACAAAGCTAGAGTGGACTACTTAGTGTAAATGGATTAAAGCTAGCAGTTAATGAGTTGTGAGAAAATACATAAAATGACATACTTGTGTGACGTTTAGGTGACGTTTTCATGACATTCACCAAGTGACTGTGTATTACAAACATGTTTAGCTCAAGTTGAAATGTCTTCCTGCCTGAAGTGCCAGTGTGAAATAGTGACGGTGGTTGTGACAGGGACAGTGACTTCATTCATTTCTCTGTGGGTATTACCGCGGTATGGAGTATCTGTGTTTTGTGAGCACCTCAGGGAGCCACTTACACCACTCGTATTGATTTTCTGCTTATGTTTGCCCATGTTGTGTGGTCAGCATCACGGCACGTCAGTGGCCTTTTTTTCCGTCTTCATCCTCGTGAGCTTTTTATCCTTGTAAATTCCACCCAGCAGCTGTGGCTGTGGCTGTACCTGAGCCTTATTGTTCTTTTCTTGAATTCTCTCGCTAATTAGAGGATAGTCTTGTCTGTATTGAGTCAATACTGCCTCTGTTTTCCCTGCACTTGAATACAGGAGGTGTGGAAGCACTGAAGCTGACTTATAATTACACAGGCAGTCGGCAAAGAACCGCAAGCCCGTCTGTGGAAGATTCCTCTTCTTAATTAAGCACACATCAGCCTAAATCAATCCATTCTGCTCTGCCTCTATCCCTCGCTCGCTTCCCCGATGTGACCGTAAGATCGATACCGTATTCACACGAGGCGACTCCATCCGTCCTCCCTGTCGTTTGTCTGACTGCCGAGGACAATGCCGCCTTGTAACTTGATGTAATTTGTGTTGATATCAATTTGCCATTGGCAGCCCTCCTAGGGCATGAAAGAGCAAATGAGACAATCTCGCTGTGAAGAGCTTTCATTAGTGTGCACCACTATAGAGCAACCCCTTTAAAATGCCTTTTTTCTTTTAAACTTAATTATGGTTCTCAGTAAATTACTCGAATAGCAGACACTGTGAATTAATGAGGTTGCAGCAATTTTTCCTTCACCTTTCAGCTATGATTATAATGGCAGTTTATTTCCTTTTTTCTCAAACTTTTTTGTGGTGTCTTGTTTCAGAACAGTGTTCTCCCCTTTTTTTTAAATAGCCAGTAGTGTTTAGTTTATATCACATCTCGGCCAGAGCTGTTGAGCTCGGTAAAGCCGCAGTTTCCTCCTAATCTCTAACCGTTTCTCCTCCTAATCTCCATATCGCTTTAAAATATAGCATTTTGTGCAGAATTCAAATGGATTAAATATGTTTTCTGGTCAGCAACGATATGATCCGCTCTGTGCTATCGAGTCTCTGGACCGGAGCAGACTGTGTTCATGCTGAGGCGGTTCACGTGACACTAACATGAAGCCAGACTTCATCTGCCCCAATGGAAAGCATATTTACAGTCTGAATATAGTATATAGTGCACTATGTGCCTTTCACCATGTAGAAAATAGTAAATGTGTGAAAAATTGACTGATTTTAGCCTCAGCTTCAGCATCTATTTATACTGTAGGGGGCAAGACACTTTAGATACTAGAGAGCATTTGATTGGACTGTAAGTTTTGAATGCTTATATCTTCTAAATGCAAAAGCACACTAGCTTATAGATAACACTAAGGCTAATATACTCATATGAACTCAACACAAACTTCATTTTTGATTTCATGGTGACTTTAATGTAAGGAATTCTGATCTCAGATGAGCCTATAAGAAAGAATATCTCCTTAATATCTCAGTTCATCCTATACAGCATTGCAATGTAATGGTGCAGTGTGTACATTTACATTTTTACATTTATTCATTTAGTGTAATATTTATGAGGATCTATTGATAGAAATGCAATTTAATATACATAACTATGTTTTCAGTGGTGTATAAAGAACTTACATAATGAACTGATATGTTTTTATTACCTTAGAATGAGCCATTTCTATCTACATACACCCTAGGTCCCCTTAAAGTGAAGTCGCCATTTTGCACCACCATGTTTCTACAGTAGCCTTACACGGCAGTGGTGTGCACAAGGGAGGGGCTGGGGGGGCTTGAGCCCCTGTCCCTTTGAAAGTGAAAGTGCCCTTTTCATCGCGTCACGTGCCCCTGTGAACGCGATTTCTACTGAGGGGGACCCCGCCTGGAACATGATTCTTACCAACACAAGAAACTCCCCCCAACAACCAAACAACCCAATCCCAGCAGAGGTCTGTGCACGCCACTACTACACGGACAAACTGCTCTAAAGAGTGTTAGCTACTCTCTGTTGTCTCAGACGACATTTTTGTCCTGTGTCGGCCACCGTAGCTTCTCTATGTGCTTTGAAAGGGAGGGGTGAGCGGTGGGCGCTTGAAATTCGCAACCTCACCACTAGATGCCTCTAAAATTTACACAGTGCACCTTTAAATGTAGAGCACATTAAGCTACAATAGTCTGCAAGAAGTTTATCTATTTCCAAAGGAAACTGCTTCTCAAACAAGAAGAACGTTTCTGATTTTTTCAAGAAATTGATTGGATGGTCGTGTTTGCCATTGGTCGATCTCATGTTGAGTGACAGGTTGTCCCATCCTCACACCAGTAAACACGTCAGCAGAGACTTTGCTGCAAGAGGGAGGAGAAGATATTCTGATGTAAAGATTATGAGCACATGAATTTAAAAGAAAATTGTATATTTTGCCTTTGTCATTCAATACGAGCAGTTACTGTAGCTAGTTCATAACCACAAGTCTTGCTAATGGCAGTCTAGTAATAATGAATATCTGACTAGAAATTGTGTGCCGGGTCACTCACCCTCTCCATCTGTCTTTATATGGGGAAGAGCTTCCGTCGCGTCCTCCACCACAGAGCCTGCCAGGCACCAGCTGCCGAGACTCTTTCCCGCTGACCACCACCAACTGTGCTCTTTGAAATATTTACACCATGCTGAGTTAAAATGGGTCATTTTTTTTTACTCGGAACTGCTGCAATGCTTCTTGCTAGTAGTGGTAGGGCTGTTAGATCATCAAAGTAACTTTTTCACCAAAAAGATTCATTCACTTAGTCACCATGAAATCAAAATGGACAATTCTTACTTTTGTGTGGAATATTGCAGTATTATTATAAATAATTTATCCATGCACTTCATTATTTTTTTTTAAATTCATGTGCCCTTGTAATCTTTATTCAAAATAACTCCCTCTTACAGCAACTTCTCTTCTCTAATGGGGTGTTTTACTGCTGTGAGGGCGGGGCAGCCTGTCACTCATATGAGATCGACCAATAGCGAACCACAACCATTCAATCAATTCCTCATGGAAAAATTCCTCAAGTGCCGCCCTATATTTTTTCTTGTTTAAGAAGCCATTTCACTTGGATATACGTCACAAAAGAGAAGAAAAGACTAGCGCAACTTCCATTTCATGCCGATGTTAATTAGTAGATTACATCAGTCCACCAATTTACTTTTCACAATATTGATCATTTTGGTGGCAGTTTGGTTGAATCCAAGCACACATAAAAAGAAAGCAAATTATCATCTTTTCCCTCTTAAGGCTACTTAGCTTAACTTTTATCAAGCTAAAATAAGAGACAATAGTAGATTTAAATTAGTTATGTTTCTTGCATTGGTTTAATTGCATGTAGTCAGCAGCCATTTTTATACGATTATAAATTGGGATCATCATTGTGCCCTATTTCTCTTCTTGTTGAATAATAGTGATGTCCCTCTCGTTCAGTCGTTCACTGGATGACTCACCGGCTCAGTTTGTTTGTACACAATGTACCACCACTTGCTAGCCATTCACTCCCAGCATTTTCTTTCCTGGAGTCATGCATGTTTTCTGATTTCGAGCCCTGTTGACGCATGAAAATACCTTTTAATATCTGATGCTTTTGAGTGTTTTCATGCTGTAGTTTAAAGCTGACCAGAGAGCTCTTCTGGCCTTGCCCGAGGCCTGTTACATCACTGAGAGAGGGTTGCTATAGCTTCAGCATGCTGGAAATCTTTCTTGTCGCTCTGCTGGCTTTTATCAGGACCGGCTTGAAGAAGAGGACAACTTCCCAGACTCTGCAGTGGGGGGAACATTCAGTGATTTCTTTGACTCAAGCGCGTCAGCGCTTTTCTTGGTAAACAACATTTCCTTGATGTTTCTCAGGAAAAACATTGACGCACTTAAAGGTAGATGTGTCTCTATAGATGGTCCAAATGGCCCAGACCAGTGGATATCTGCACCACAGCAGGAAGATTCCTTTTAAATATTGCTCAGGGCATTTATTTTTGAATTGCGGTGCGGTGCCTTAAGCAATTCTAGTTCAGTTGTTGCAGAATAGCAGGACTATAAAATTTATCTGACAATGAAAATTCAATGCATTGATTTATCGAATTAATATTCATTTATAATCATACCCAATGTATTATGTATTCATTTCTTATTCAAACCATTTTTCAAGTCTGTAAATGCATTCACAGCTTTGTGCAGTATATTTTAACGTGTGTTATGGTAAATCTCAATGAATTATACCAAAAGAAGTGAATGGAGTTGAAGCGAACCATGACCAAATTACAAATTCAATGATGACACATCATTTGGCATTTTAAGCACTTTTCACAGAGCATGCACACACATAAAGATGCACGTGAGATGGCCGAATGCTGATTCCTGGTCAAAGAAATCACTTCATAGACGGATCGGTTTGCATAGCTACTATGTAATTAGGCTTAAATAGTTGTAGATCAGATAAATCAACTCATCTTGGCTGCCTGACACTCCTTCATGATTTTCATTCATTTGCTAATGTTACCTGAATGCCAAGTGGAGATTTTCAGACGAGGCAGGTTATGTCAGTGAATTAAAATGAATTGATTTGGAAGTTTCGTTGCCTGGTTTCACAGACAAGGCTTAAGTTTATCCCAGACTAAAATGCATGTTTGAGCTGCACTCTAAAAAGTAATTCAGGGGACCTGTTACCAAAACATAAAATTATAATTTATTGTTTTAATTAAACCTTTTAAGTTGCAAACATTATTCTTTAGAGTTCTGTTGACATAATAATGCATCAACTCAATACCGTGTGTAATTTTAAACTCAAATTTCTGCGTTAATTGGCTTTTTTTAATTAAGTTGTAGTAACTTGATGAAATGATCTAGATAACTTAGGACAGTTCCCAGCATGTTTTGCATAGGACTTATACATGTTGAAATTAAGTGTTCATTTATTTGTTTTTAGTGAAGGGAAAGACTGTTAAATGCTGTTATGTCTGACATTTAAAAGAGTTTCTGTAATGTTGAAGTTTTTGGTTTGCATTGTGCTGAAGAGTAGATACAAGAAGGTAAACACTACATTGACTCTATAAGCAATGACTGCGCTAATGCCAGTGACAAGTAATAACTTAAATAAGTTATGTTAGCATGTGCTATGATAGCTGTTGATTTGAACCGAAATAGATAAGATTAATTGGTTCCCTACAACTCTGGTGGCTGGAACAACTAAATTTTTTGAGTAATCAACTTAAAAATTTGTGTTTATGCTACAAACTCATCTAACTCATCTAGCTTGTTGGTTGAAGGTAAATTCACTCAAAGCTGTAATGACTCAAAAAAAACCTGGACCTGGAGCAGTGTCTCTTCCTCCAATCTGAGATGAATTGATCTGAATTCACTCTCTCAGCTTGCCGCCACATCGAGGTGATTAACTCCACGCTGTGGAGCCCGGCCTTTCTGTCTTAACAGATGAGGTGATGTGCCGTTCACCGATTTCCCGAGGTCAGGATCCCAGGCAGAGGGGTTTCCAATAAAATCAGTGCTTACAAATGTTAATTAGACCCGCAGTCCATCGATTGTGCTCAGAGATTTCCTCCTAAACACCCGCGTTGTCTCTCCGTAACTTCCTAATGAGAAAATGACACTTCATTTTTGTCCTTTAAAATGGTTTCATGGCTGTAAGATATACAGTACAGCTATATTAAGTGGGAGCCGTTTCTTACCAAATCAAATAATGTGCATTCAGTGTTGCATGTGGGGTGTTAGGAAACAGGAAGTGGAATGAAGTCATTGTCATGATCTCATTGCATTATCTGTCTCTCTCGCACATTTAATGGGCTTTTATGAAATCACGTGGCAGGTATCGGCTTTACGAACACTGTGTTAGAGTAATGGAGATGCAGCTTTTGTGTCCGTTGGTGCAGCCAGACTGCAAGATATAATGTAGTCTGTCACATGCGCTGTCGGTCTCACTCCGCGTCTGCAGAAAGCAATATAATGCACTCAAGTGGAGCTGTCACGCTACAATAAACAACCTCACATAAAAAAAACTCCCAGCGCACAATTGGTACTGATGATACGGGCATGTTTCTTAGCAGGCAAATGAAAGATGACGTGGGCAATTGTCTGGACTGTATCAGATTGCATAATGTGCGTGTCCTACAGCAAGCAGATGAGAGAGCGGGGAGTGTTGGTGTGTTTATGGTGTGTTTATAGTGTGTTGTTGTGTTGCGTTAAAGGGGTCTTATCATGCTTTTATATATTTTCAACTTTCTGTAGTGTGTAATGCTGTTTGAGCATGAAAAATGTCTGCAAAGTTACAAAGCACAAAGTCACTCCAAAAGAGATTATTCTCTATATCAATCCGCACTGTTTCTGAACTCCCTGAACTCCTTTTTGTAAATAACAAAAAAACTATATTCAGTTGGTCAGTGGCGCAGTCGTTTTCAGTTGCCTCAAAAGAGCAATGCGCCAACAATGCACCTGAACACACCTCATTTTCAGACCAGCACAGCCATGGGCTCAAATGCATTTGCTGTTTAAATATTGTGGCGCAGGACGTGAAATTGATAACTGCGTTGGGCTGAAGCTAGCAAAAAACACGTGCGTGGCACCTGCCGTCAAATTGCGCTGGGTGTATATGGGTTACTTGACGTTTCTTGTGAAATTTACTAGCAATTTTTTTGTGAAAATTGTTTCAAAGTAAATCCTACACAAATTGTTGTACTTGCATAAAAAGTAAAACAAGTATGCACAGAAAAAGTGCATTGTATCAAATGTTAAATTTGAATGCAAGTACGTAGTTAAACATACTTAATATAAGATAGGACCCTGATTTTTATATTTTGTGTAATTTGATGTTTAAAAATTTTATTTTTTATTTTTTACATTATTTAAAAGTATTCCACAGACTTTTCTCCTCAAGTAGTGAGAGAAATGCTACAAAATAAGATTCCATCTGGACTTATAATTCTCTCAGAACATCTTGGTTAGTAGAACGCATGTTGAAAAAGCTTCACTTTATGTGGGGTTTTGTTTACCTGTTTACTTTGTGTATGATGAATTTTTAAGCATGTACTATCTTCATCCAGCTATATAAGTGTGCATGTGTGTGAACAGACATACAGTTTTCACCTTGAAGACTTGCGGTCTGTGAGGCTGTGAAGATGTGCTTTGAGAAGGTAAGAGGCTGTGAATAATATCTCCTGCAGAATAACCTCTCTTTCTCGTAAAACTTTAAATAACACCAAAAGTCCTAAGGCTCCTTACTCTTATGTATATAACAGCAGTGAAATGGATGTTTGTGTGACTCATAGGAAAGGGCTGATGGATGCAGGTGCTAAACCTCTGGCTGGCTCACATATATGGACTCCTGTCCACTGATGCGCCGGTCTGTGAGGCTGATGGACGTTGGCAGGACTGAGAGGAAAACATCAATGAACATAGTGCAGTATGAGACAGAGATTTACCAGGTAAATTGAGTAAAAATTTTTTATGAGAAATTACTAACTGCACCATTAAAGACAATAAACAGTTACATCAATTCAAAATAAAAGTCAAATCATTAGTTTTCTTCACCAAGTAGTTGCTGTTTGCATTAGCAAGACATGTAACAATTTATCACTCAGATTGTGTGGTGATATATTGCCAAAAGTTTTGAGACTCCTGCCTTTATATACACATGAACTTTAATGGCATCCCATTCTTAATCCGTAGGGTTTAATATGGAGTTGACCCACCCTTTGCAGCTATAACAGCTTCAACTCTTCATGGAAGGCTTTCCACAAGGTTTAGGAGTGTGTTTATGGGAATTTTTGACCATTCTTCTAGAAGCGCATTTGTGAGGTCAGGCACTGATGTTGGACGAGAAGGCCTGGTTCGCAGTCTCCGCTCTAATTCATCCCAAAGGTGTTCTATCGGGTTGAGGTCAGGACTCTGTGCAGGCCAGTCAAGTTTCTCCACACCAAACTCTCTCATCCATGTCTTTATGGACCTTGCTTTGTGCACTTGTGCGCAGTCATGTTGGAACAGGAAGGGGCCATCCCCAAACTGTTCCCACAAAGTTGGGAGCATGAAATTGTCCAAAATGTTTTGGTATGCTGAAGCATTAAGAGTTGCTTCCAATTTGTTATAATACCACTAACAGTTGACCGTGGAATATTTAGTAGTGAGGATATTTCACAAATGGACTTATTGCACAGGTGGCAACCTATCACGGTACCACGCTTGAATTCACTGAGCTCCTGAGCGACACATTCTTTCACAAATGTTTGTAGAAGAAGTCTGCATGCCTAGGTGCTTGATTTTATACACCTGTGGCCGTGGAAGTGATTGGAACACCTGAATTCAATGATTTGGAGGGGTGTCCCAATACTTTTGGCAATATAGTGTATATTATAATTATAACATTAAAAAACTAAAAAAAACTAAAATAAAACTGGTCCTGGCCCTATGCTAAATAAAACATGGCCAAATATATTAATATTATTATTTTTATTGTAATAAAATAATAAAATAAAATATGTTGTTTTACAATGGATTTGAACAAGGCTTATCCAAGCAGAATTAAGTATTCAATATTTTCTATTTAATAATGAGAGCTTTTAAATATTTGAGAAATCATTTTTGCATTTATTACATATGGTTTCATTTTAGATTTAGATTTATTTTAATTTTTAGTTTAGTTCATTATAGTTGCTGGTATAAATATAAATAAATATAAACATATTTATAAATATAAATTGTATTTATTAAAATTAAATTGATTTATCAAAACAGTTTTTTAAATAAAATAAGCTATTTCTTTCTTTGCATTTATTAGATATGTTTTTTTTTTTTTTTTTTGAAAGTGCAGTCTTTCAGTTTCTTGGTCCAAAAGTAGCATGCATTTTAATGATCATTATAAATGTCCCATGTTTACAAGTCAGTGTGACAGTCTCAGTTGTTTTGCAATATTTTGAATGCACAGTGTGCGAGCGATCTCTTGATTACATCATCCCACTTTGAGCTGAAGTTCTTTGTCATACAAACATCTGATTCCCGCTGGGTGGTGTTATTACTGTTTATCTGCGTGCATCAGGAACTCTCTGAATATGCACACGTTTAAACTTCCTGTAACGGTCCTCAGGAAGAGCAGTGTGAATGTCAGGCGCTGTTAGAAGTCTTTCCGCAGCTGTAGAGCGACTGAGCAAATCATCCTCTTGAATGAAAGTGAATCATTTGATATCCCGTTTGCATCACAAAGGAGCAATTGCACTGCATTTTGCTGCCTTAAATGGGTTTTAAAATATGGGTTTAACAGACTTCAGCTACAATTATTATAGCAATGATAGAAGGGAGTAAAAACAAGCACAATAGAACATTTGGTGTTTTCAGATTTTAAATGTTGCAATCCGTTTTCACCAACAATAATCTCAAGTTAAAGGGATAGTTCACCCAAAAATAAAAATTTGATGTTTATCTGCTTACCCCCAGGGCATCCAAGATATATAGGTGACTTTGTTTCTTCAGTAGAACACAAATGACGATTTTTAACTCCAACCTTTGCAGTATGTCAGTTGTATAATGCATGTGAATGGTAACAAAATCTATGAGAGTAAAAAAAAACAGTAAAAAAACATACACCGACAAATCCATATTAAACACTGCGGCTCGTGACGACACATTGATGTCTTAAGATACGAAACGATCGGTTTGTGTGAGAAACCGAACAGTATTTATATAATTTTTTTACCTCTAATACGCCACTATGTCCAACAGCTTTCAACGTGCGATCACTGCCGGTGAGTGAGGTCAATGTACACGATCTGGCGTAGAGATGCGTGCGAGAGATCACTTCCGCTTGCGCCAGATCGTTTACATTGTACATTGACCTCACTCACTCATCGCGCGCCTCAATGTGTCGTCACGAGCCGCAGTGTTTAATATGGATTTGTCTGTGCATATTTTTTTTTACTGTTTTTTTTACTCTCATAGATTTTGTTACCATTCACATGCATTTTATGACTGACAGACTGCAACGGTTGGAGTTAAATATCTTCATTTGTGTTCTACTGTAGAAATAAAGTTACCTATATATTGGATGCCTGGGGGTAAGCAGATAAACATAAAATTTTCATTTTTGGGTGAACTATCTCTTTAAGTTTGCCCTCCAACAGGGACGTCACACACCTAATTCCAGGTTAGTCCTGGTCAGGGTTATTTATGGAAACTTGTTCATGCTAGCAGTGTGCTAAAAATGTGTTAAAACATGTTGGCTGCATCCGAAAACCTAGGCAGCTGACTTATTGCCTCACTGCCTTATCAGACAATGACTTGTAAGGCAATGTTTGTGCATGAAGGCACCTCACAAAACTAATTTCGGACAGACTTCTAAGGCAGCGTAACAGTTTAATGATCTACAGCAAAATAGAGAGAGCTTTTAAATATTTAATTACTACATTAGTAATTTATCGCTAGAAATGACATCAGAAGTGAAAATGTTGGTAAAAAAAAACGTACATTTACACACAAACTGACCGGCAAACGCAACTTTCGGACACCATCTTTTTTTTCCTGCTCAACTGTCACAGAATGGAACGCACAGGATTTTGGGATATCAAAGGCAGCGAAGGATACATATATGCTGCCTTCAAAACTTGATCAGATGAAGTTTCGCAGGAGACAGAAAGTGAAGCTACCATTGGTTTCAGCATATTAGCAAAATGTTAAAACGTTAACAACATACTAGTAATGTGCTAAAACATGTTAGCAATTTGGTAAGACACGCTAGTTACATTACTAATTCATTTGGTAAGAAATGCTACTAACATGCTGTTAGCATCATGTTGTTAGCATGTCTTAGCACATTTTGATAACATGTTTGAATACAAGCAGTTGCAAGCAGTTTTACCATGTTGCTAGCATGAAGTAGCATGTTACTAGCATGTCTTACCAAATTGCTAACATGTTTTAACACATTACTAGTATGTTGTTACGTTTTAACATTTTTGCTAATATGTATTAGCACGCTGTTAACATGTTTAAACACATTGTTAGTATGAACTAGCATGTTAGTAGCATGTCTTTCCAAATTGCTAAATGATATTATTATTATTATTATTATTATTATTATTATTACTGATTATATATTATTATAACTAATACATTTGTATGATTTAATATATTTATAGGCTATATATATATATATATATATATATATATATATACACTCACCTAAAGGATTATTAGGAACACCTGTTCAATTTCTCATTAATGCAATTATCTAATCAACCAATCACATGGCAGTTGCTTCAATGCATTTAGGGGTGTGGTCCTGGTCAAGACAATATCCTGAACTCCAAACTGAATGTCAGAATGGGAAAGAAAGGTGATTTAAGCAATTTTGAGCGTGGCATGGTTGTTGGTGCCAGACGGGCCGGTCTGAGTATTTCACAATCTGCTCAGTTACTGGGATTTTCACGCACAACCATTTCTAGAGTTTACAAAGAATGGTGTGAAAAGGGAAAAACATCCAGTATGCGGCAGTCCTGTGGGCGAAAATGCCTTGTTGATGCTAGAGGTCAGAGGAGAATGGGCCGACTGATTCAAGCTGATAGAAGAGCAACTTTGACTGAAATAACCACTCGTTACAACCGAGGTATGCAGCAAAGCATTTGTGAAGCCACAACATGCACAACCTTGAGGCAGATGGGCAGAAGAACAGCAGAAGACCCCACCGGGTACCACTCATCTCCACTACAAATAGGAAAAAGAGGCTACAATTTGCACGAGCTCACCAAAATTGGACAGTTGAAGACTGGAAAAATGTTGCCTGGTCTGATGAGTCTCGATTTCTGTTGAGACATTCAGATGGTAGAGTCAGAATTTGGCGTAAACAGAATGAGAACATGGATCCATCATGCCTTGTTACCACTGTGCAGGCTGGTGGTGGTGGTGTAATGGTGTGGGGGATGTTTTCTTGGCACACTTTAGGCCCCTTAGTGCCAATTGGGCATCGTTTAAATGCCACGGCCTACCTGAGCATTGTTTCTGACCATGTCCATCCCTTTATGACCACCATGTACCCATCCTCTGATGGCTACTTCCAGCAGGATAATGCACCATGTCACAAAGCTCCAATCATTTCAAATTGGTCTCTTGAACATGACAATGAGTTCACTGTACTAAAATGGCCCCCACAGTCACCAGATCTCAACCCAATAGAGCATCTTTGGGATGTGGTGGAACGGGAGCTTCGTGCCCTGGATGTGCATCCCACAAATCTCCATCAACTGCAAGATGCTATCCTATCAATATTAGCCAACATTTCTAAAGAATGCTTTCAGCACCTTGTTGAATCAATGCCACGTAGAATTAAGGCAGTTCTGAAGGCGAAAGGGGGTCAAACACAGTATTAGTATGGTGTTCCTAATAATCCTTTAGGTGAGTGTATATATAAACAAATGTTATCTTTTTTGTATTTATATTATGTATTTATAATTGTGTAATTGTATAATTGTATAATTTCCATCAGCAAGGCTAATATGTCCCAATGGCACGCTCCTTTAATAATGAAACTATGGCTTGTTGTGCGGCTTGTTTTGAAGATCTTGTTTGTGAGTAACACGAGATTTGTCTAGAGACAATCCGTGACCCTTGTTAAAGGCAGATTGTTTATTTTAATTGCTTATGACAAGGAGAAAGAGACGCCCTGGGTCTAACCGCTGGCGCTCTTGACGGATTTCGCCCTCTTTCTAGTTTCATTCTCAAGGTATATTTCATTCAACAAGACACAAGATGCTGTAATAATGAACGGTTACTTTTATTTCAATGACCTTCGGAATGTTACTGAATGAGGAGAGGCTGTGTGGGTGGAATTAGATTCTCACTTAAAAGTTAAGACTTAAAAGTTGTGTATATGGCTTTATACAAACAGCCTCTTCTAACAGTTTTACTGCAGAAGAGGTCAAAACTCCAACAAAACTCTCTTTCTTCAACAAAAGTCACTTGTCCGATTAACCGTGAGACTAAGATATGTCACGTCCAATTAGTTTGCAGTGCGGCCTGAAAAGGTATGGACTAAAAATAAGATTCAGTTCGAATTGGAGGTCCGGCCACAGGTTAAACTGTGATAGGAGCGCCTTGAATATCTCCCCTCCTGCGTTTTCCAAGCTAGAGCAGTTAGTGTGAGACTTCAGCGACTGAGATGGATCTGCAAACAATCACAGCTTCTCTAGCACACTCTTTATTTCTGAGTTGAAATGTATCTGCAAGCACATCATGACACTCATTATTACCTTGCTGATGTGCTATGAGTTCCTCTGTTAATCTGACTTCATCAAGTCCAGGAGACAAATATATCATCAAAATGTCAGAATAGCAGTACATATACTTCCAGTGCCATTGCCAATGTTTTTCCAAAGAATTAATTAATTTATTAAAAAAAAAAATTGCAATTACATTTTTGATTGTATATGCCACTTTATAAAATAGTGGATAGACGCACACCTGTGACATGCATCACATGAATATTAAATTATAATACATTTTATTTTGGGATCATTTTATTTTAATTTAATTTAATTTTTTAGTGTTTTATTTTTGGGATATTTTTATTTTATTTTATTTTGGGATCATGTACAGTCAGCTGCTTATGACCAGTGTTTCATTATTATATTATATTATATTATTTTATATTATATTATATTATATTATATTATATTATATTATAGTATAACATTACATCACATTACTTATTACATTAATTATATTTTATATTATATTTTATTTGATATTTTATGATGTTATATTTGTATAATATGTATGTAATTCTCAACAATATTATATAAAAAAAAATCAGTTGTTCCATTATCAGTTTGTCCTATTTATTAAATATGTTGAATTTAAATTAATATTGAACATTTGATCTCTTTACTGATAATACCAAACCAAATAAACCACCAGAGACATTACAGTGATTTTACAACCCGTAACTGTTTTGTGTCGTACCTAAGAAAACACCCTCATTCCATTTAAACATACTTTATACATTGTAGAGTCAAAGTATTTGATATTTCTCTGTTTCATATTTCTGTTTTGGTTCTTATGTTGACTTCTTTCTGTCATAATTTAGAAGCTTACTGGCCCTTCCCTGCATTTACACCCTTTTCTCCCTGTTTGGCTCCCGTGCGCTGGCGTCTATCTGCTCCTGGGCTCTGTAATGCCCACTGCCCGGCTTCACAGGACATCAGTCAATGTTCTCAGGCAGAAGTGGCCCAGAGGGTGCCAGAGAGGAAGCCAAAAATAGGCCTGCCCATCTATCTGTCTGAAGCCATCGATCCTTTCACCAGCACAGCCTGGACTTATGAGAGCACTAGAATCCTTCCACAAAACAAGATGAGGAGAAAAGAAAGACGATTTTGTCCCTCTCTCTCTGTATCCTGTCTTTGTTTTGTTGGAGCAGTGATATGAAAGTGGACCACATGGTGGGCAAGACTGAACTTTTGTATCAGATCTGTTGTGATATTATTTTTGAGCAACACAGTGAGGGGTCGGTGCTTTTCAGGAAGAAAATGGCAAAAACAAAAAGCCCATAAGCTCTTGGTTTCATTTGTATTTTTCACCCTACAAAGAAAAAAAACAGCCAGTTTTTCACTTCCAAATTCAAATTTATTCAGTCTTTTTGCATGTTTCCCAGTGGAGAAGAACTTGACTTGACACTGTGTTCTCTGCACTAAGATAAACATTTTTAATGCAAGGAGAAGTTGAGTATTTTTGCATTGGATGAAGTAGGCTGTTTGCCAATCTAAGTTCTTCACTTGAGTATCCTTGTCACAGGAGAGAAGGGTCACGCCGCTTCCACGTTTCTCTTGGGAGAGCTGTCTCTTGCATCTCATAAAAGAGCTTTGAACACTCTTAAACGAACAGAAAAAGTAAAGTTGGTGCCGGGCTGTGTATAAGAGAGAGCGAGAGACCAATACAGAGGCAATTTGTCTTCTGTTGTCCTCTCTGATATTCTGGAACTGTCAAAATATCCTCAAAGCAGGACAGCTGCTTTTTCAGACAATTTTTGCACATTTTCATAAAAATGAGACCTATTTCTAAGTGAAACTTAGAAACTTTCAGTGGGAATGAGACGTTAGTTTGGTTGGGTTAATCAGGGTTTCATTGTATTGTGAAACCTTTTATTAGTGATTTGAACAAACTCCTAACTCTAAGAATTATGCTTTGGCATCTAAGGCCCTGTTTACACCTATTAAGATGTGTCTCTTTTGTCCACTTTCAACCACTTCTGTCCTGATTTCTTCAAGGGGAGGGTCTATGGGCAGGTAAATGTATGGGCTTTTTCAGATCTTTTGCTCTAATGGACAAAATAAGCTTGTGCAAAGAGAGAACATTGTGCTTGGTACATTTTTCATCTTCAAACCGAAAAGCCCCATCTGGCTAGCGCGTGTCCCATAATGTTTACGCATTAGGTCAGTAGATGGTCTTTTGCGGCTGTTTCAAACGCATGCGACGACATTTTAGCAACTATTAAAGCAATCCGGTCGAATGCGTTTTCAACTACCTCTGGAAGTGGTCAAAAGTGGACAAGCTCAAAACTTTTACACCTGTATTTAGTGTCGTCCACCTGTGATCCGATTGACCAAAATGCTTCTTAATACCAGGTGTAACACAGGGCCTAACTTATTCTGTACCATTTGTGCTATACAGCCATTGCTCAAATTGTGCTGTTATTGTACATTGCTAGGTGATCAGACTTACGATTTTCACCGATCACCAAAAAATTCTATAGAGAAGGAGGGACACTTCTTTTCGTTTGGACCACTTCAGCACCATCTAGCAACCATCTTTCAATGCTCTAGCAACAACCCAGTGGGCCCTGGCAATGTGATGGTAAGTCTTACGCTTTCTTCCAAAAATCTAGTTGGTTAAAGGGGTCATGAACTGCGAAATCATGATCTTTTGAAGTTACTATAAAAATGTCCTGTAAGTTTCAGAACTTCCTTGTTAGTTCAAAAACAAGCTGCCAAAACGACTAATTTCAGATTTTTGACAGTATGATGTCATAGTGCGACGAAAGAGAAGATCGCCTCAGCAGAAGACCGACGCCCACTTCTACATCATTGCCTCTTTAGCCCCACCCACTGATTCATGTGTGTCATGCAGTAGTAAATACGAGAGAGACGCAAACACAGGATTACTCCAGCAACAAAACGATAAAGATGCCTTTGAGGATTACAAGACGTTGCCAAGTTGTGGAAAAACACAATCTTTGCATTGCGTTCCTTGTGATTCTAACATTAAGAAAGCATTGATGAACTATTTTTAACTAAGATCCAGATCATGTCAGTATTACACTATTCATTTGTTAGATTCATTTTTATAGCAGATTCATTTATAATTTGTTTACACGAATATTATCCTTTGTCAATATAACTGTGGTAACTCCAAGTACATACGGCTGAATTTCACCAGTTGCCATTTTCAATATCGAAATTTTTCTGAACAATTCCACTCGCGTAGTGGCGAGGAAGTCGAAACTTATTTTAATATTAAAAGCAAAACTGTTACTCAATCATAGTAGTGAGTGTTTACTTCCAAGTCTTGAATGCGGCATGCCTATCAAAACTGAGTGTTTCAAAGACGGGGTCAAAAACTGGATAGAAAATAGCATATTAATTGTACAATATGATGGTTTTTGATGTAAAAAATTGTGGTACTCTGAGAACATTATAAAAAAAAATGTTTTTAGTGCAGTTCACAGTTACATTTTGAAAAACAAGCATTTTTTTTACTTTAAAATATTGTGCAGTGATGAATTATGCACAATAGAACATTTATTAAGTAAATAGCATCAGTTTTGAGTTTCTTGTCTTGTTTGTAAATTGCCAACATAACAGCAGAAATGTTTCTTACCAAATATGAATGAATGCGACCTGGTTAGCTTGTTTGCAAAGATTCAAAATCTAGGCTGCAGTTATGAATATGGCAATATTGAAACTTCGGCTTCATAAGTCAGAGCATGCATGGATATCCAATATCATATATGGATATGAAAAAGTGGAAACATTTTGAAAGCTCGCTTGTGTGTTTCCACCCACCCCAGGCAGTTTGTAATAGACAGGAGTGATGTCTAAGATGGGATGCCTGAATGTTAGAGGAGGAAGTGATGGGAAGTGACAGTCTTATGGCTCTTCATGCACCGTTTGCCGCGGGGTGGGCGGGCACATCACGGGAGTGTGGGTTTCAAATCACACAAGCAAACACGTAAAATGTTCACACTCCATTTGGGCATTTGGAAGTGCACCAAATCACGCTCCAGTAAGGCAGAAAAGATTATCCCAAACAAGATGAAAGGATTTACTTGTCAATTAACAGTACTCCATAGCTCCATTCCACCTGGGGGTGAAGAAAAATCTTCTTAGAGTGGAAAAGTATTTGCATATTTAAATGCACCCTTAATAAAATCTTTAATAAAAAGTCTTGCACTGACTCCTCTCAACAAATTGATTCCTCATTAAAAGTATTGTCAAAACGCATTGTTCTGCGTTTGACAAAAGACCACAAAAGCCTGTCAAGCCTTCATGTTAAAACGCCTTTGAACCCATCACAAACATCTGCTAGTTCACAATACTTTCAAAAGCTGAAGATTTGCTGGTACATCAAAGAAGCAAAAGAAAGTCTACTTTGCTTTGTCTCAGGTAAAAGCTTTCTGGATTTTGGAACCAGTCCTGCTGTACAATTAAACAGTCCATGTTATCAGTGGTTAATTGCCAATGACTGAGCGTTTCATTGGTTAAGTGGCTGGACCGACTCTCTGATTGGTACTTGATGTCTAAAACAGAAGGCAGCCACATTTTTGCTTTGTCAGTTAAAAACTGAGTCTTCTTAAGGTACCTTTGAAGGAAACAGGGGTAATACTTTAGAATACTGTCCCAACTACACAGGAACAAATAAGCAACACAATATTAACACGTCAAATGTGGTAGTTCACTATTAGCTAATTAATAACTACTATTTTTTTCATACCTGCCAGAGGACTACTAAGAACTATAATCAGGTTCATAATTAACATGAATAATGCATAGTGTATAATTTAATTCTAAAGTGAAGGTAATGGTAACCCACAAGTAATGACTCAAGGGTTACCAAATCCTTTAGGAACTAATTATTTGGATCAGTATTCTAAAGAGAAAAGCATGATAACTCCCAAGTAATGAATGAAGTCATTGTAAGCTAAGCTTTCAAGGTTTTTGTAAGGTTTTGGATGGTATTCCTTCCGATGGATTTGTTAACACTTGAGTCCTTACTACCATGATCTTCCCTTTAGAATAGTATTTTAGTAATTCTTTTAGAAAGATGTAGTAACACTTGAGTCATTACTATCCAAAACCTTACAAAAACATCAAAAGCTTACAATGACTTCAGGCATTACTAGGGAGTTATCAGGCTATTCACTTTAGAATATGAATCCAAATAATTAGTCATTTGCTAATACTTGAGTCATTACTAGTGGGTTACCATTACCTTCACTTTAGAATTTATTACACATTATGCATTATTCACATTAATTATGAACCTGAATATATAATAGTTCTTAGTAGTCCTCTGGGAGGTATCAGAAAAAAGTAGTTACTGATTAGCTAATAGTGAACTACCACACTGGACTGAGCACGATTACTTACTAATTCATTAATCAGAGTTTCTTGTTACAATATGTAAGATCAAAAACCACTAGAACGGTGTTATATATTTTGTTGACGTGTACTTGCATTATCCCAAATGTTTCCAAGAATGTTTAAATCCAGAGAAATAAGCAATTTTAACCAGTACACGGACCGTGTCTGTGCTTCGCCTATCAATGACATCATACCCGATTTCCGGTTTTATTTTGTAGAAACCATGGAATGACCAAAGACGCTTTAATATTGTGTTTTATTAGACAGGTGAGCAACTGTTTGGATACATTCATCGACAGAAAACTAATGATTGTTATATAGCTCAACATGTTTATTCTTATTGTTTAAATCTAGTTTTCTTGATTTACCGCGACTACCATGTTTTACCATACTTAATATTGATCTAGCTCACTGCAGTGTGCAACAAGTGTCTCATAGTAGCCACCGAGCAAAGAGTAGCGTTATAACATAACTTTCAACACACTCAAACTAAAATTATAAAACAGCGCTGCATTACCCCACATACGCATGAGCGGAAAAAAACGGTTGTCTGCGGCATTATAAAAGCTCCAGCCAAATCAAGGAGTCATCAAGCTAGGCCTTTGTTCTGGACAAGCGACCTCTAACGGCGAAAAATTACATATTGTGGCTTTAATAGTTGTTATTACACGTTTCTGTGAAATACTTGATTCTGATTGGTAAATCGCAAAATTCAGTGGTATTCCCCGATAACAACCGTTAAAAACAGATAACACCGGCTCATCCGGGTTACTGAAGTCAGCAGCGCTATACGCTTGCTAGGAATGTTTTTTCTTTGTGGAAGTTTTGCATTTGGTGAGCTAATAAAATATTAAAAACTTTTTTTAGTTTTATATATATATATATATATATATATATATATATATATATATATATATATATATATATATATATATATATATATATATATATATATATATATATATATAAAAAGTTATTGAACTATGTTATTTAATTATGTCATCCGGTATCACAGACTCGCTCTCTCTTGTTTCATACAAACGCAGCTGCTGTCATTTTGCGACTATTGTTTTGTACATTGTAATGGATTATAAGATAACAAACAGGTACGATTTCATCTTAGATCAATATCTCTTATCTCCATAATTATTTATGTGGTGAAATGCCGTGTAACAAGTGGTATATCGTATCCCTTAAATGTCCGTCTAGTTTAAATTTGCCACGCTAGCAACTGCTCTCTCCGTGGAAGCTTTGCATTTAAAGAGCGAATAAAATATTTAGACTCAGATCAATATTTCACGTCTAATTATTTACTTATGTGGCAAGTAGCCGTGTAATAAGCGGGATATTGGGATTAATTGCAGAATAAACCCCTTCAGGCTGATGCAAGACCCCTCCGCTTTGCGTCAGGGTCCTTATCACCCTTTCAGGGTTTATTCTCCAATAACAACTGGCTGGATGTACATTATCCCTTACTTACTAGAATGTTAATAGTGCATTTGTCCCTGTGTAATTATTCATTAATGATGGAACAGTATTCTAAAGTGTTACCGAAACTGGTTTTAGAAAGGCTTCCAAAGCACCATAATGCCATCTAATGATATAGAGCAAATATAAGTGAGCTATAAAACATTGTTTGTTATTGTTAACCAAAGCTAGAAGTATTCAAATGTATTTTTCTTTAAATGAATAAATTTTCCCCCCATCTTTCAACTAATCTCCAAACACAGGATTCAGTCCAGACGAATATCTTGGCAGACAAGATGTTACATGAACATTGGAATCAGACGTGCTTTGATGCCATTCTAGCTCCAGATTCGGAGAATGCTTCATTTTACAGGTTTGTATAGAAGCTTCCCTTGGTGTTTCTCTGAAGCTCAAAAGTGAAGATCATTTTATGTTTTTGTTTTTTTTCTGTAATGTATAAAAAATAATCCCCAAACATACATATCGGTTCCAATCCAATAGGTGCAAACATCCTTTTTGAATGCCACATTGAAGAAACAAATGGCAGAATGGTATCAGTTATGGGATGCTATACAGCGATGCTTTGATAAGTAGGTTATTTTGTCATCAGTTTTGCAGTGTTTAGTGGATCAAGGCTCTGGCTGCTCGCTGAATTTGTTCAGGATATACTACTGAATCACGTCATACAGAACCCATAGAGACAACGGTAAAGATATTACTCTCTTCACGCTCCTGTGATACAAAATAGTGTGATCTCCTTCCTCACGGCAATAGCCATTTCACTGTGACAGCAGGTAATACAAACAGCCTCACCGAACTGCAATAAAATTTGCTTCCCTTCCTCGCCATCTGAAGTGAGAAAACACTACGTCTTCAAAGGTGTCTCTTTAGATTGTATGTATACACCTGCCTGATAAAGTAGAGATGAGTGCAGTGTGTTTAAAGGGACTGCGTACTGATAGAGAGGTGTGGGATGGATTTATTTTAGTAGTCGGTCGAGTGTATGAGTGGAGATTAATGTCTACGGCATATCTAAGGTGTTGTACTCAAGCGCTACATGCAGCGTGAGAGGGTCTGTGTGTGTGTGTGTGTGGCAGCGATAGAGAGAAAAATAGGGTGATAAAAACAGAAATATGGCTCTGTGCTCCTGCCCAAAGATGGCAGTCTCTCCCTGCAGGGTAGCGAGGAGAGCAGGGAGAACAGGTCATGAAAACAGGACGTTTATCCTCCATTAGAGCGCCGTTCCTGACAAAGTGCAGCCAGCACCACAACAGAATACTAATACTGCTGATTTTCTTGTTTCTCTCTTGCTCACTCTCTCTGGCTTACAATAACACACAATTGCATTCATTTGGCAGAGGTGAAAACAAGCGTCTCTGACAAGCAGCCAATAAACAGTGCTGCTATTTATCACCTAACTCCTTTTAAACTCTTATTTTCTGCATTGGTTGGGTTGCTCTTTCTGGCTTTTTTTCTCCTTCAGTCATGCTAATACAGTTCTCTTGCAACAGACGTGTTCTTATATGGTTCAATTCAGTTAGATTTCATCAGTTCATTTGACATAGACATGATTGTGCAATACCACTAATTATCTCGCATCAAGTTGAGCTTTTCCACTGAACCTCTGACTGTAACGTCCCCTCACGCTGCCGGGTCACGGCACCAGGGACTTCTTTTAAATCAGAGGACTTGACTATGCCATCAAGCCCTGTGTGCTAAACAATCTCATCTGAAATTTCAATTTCAAATAGGCTGTTCGACTACACTGCCGGGATGTAATTTCCACACATAATTGGCATTCGCTTTAGAATCACAAACAGTTCAAGGCGTGAAGCTGAGGAGTTTAAAACCCTTGTTCTCTGTCATTACATTTTTAAGGTGCATTGTTGTGCTATTAAGTATTACTTGCTAGTGGCTTATTATATTTACCACCAGCAAGAACCAGCTAATAATGCAACAACATATATATTTTTCTTTATTATAATATAATGTTCTATTCTATTCTATTCTATTCTATTAATTATATTATAATATATGAATTATATATATTCTATTCTATTAATTATTTTCTATTCTATTTATTCTATTCTATTCATTATATTTTATTTACATTATATTACATTTTGATAGAGGCCAATATAATACGATACCATTTTCTGTTTCAGAAATGTCATGAATTTAAATATATATTTGTCTTATTTTTTTTTTTTTATATTTGATATATTTCCCCCAGCAATCACTACCACTAAGTGCAACAAAGCAACCAAAATATTTTTCTTAGTTCTTTGTTTTGTGGACTATTACATTATAATGTAGGCTAATATAATACAATACAAATATTTACATTTTTTATTTAGTTACAATCAGCAATTTTGTATTTCTCTTCCTAGAAGTAGTGTGGTGAAACAAATTTAGTTCTCAGCTTTGTGTAATTCTACCATCTGATGGATGTGTGTCATAATGAAGGAGATTTTTGGTTTTTGGTTTTCCGCGGTTTGATTTGGATGTTTGGATCCATTTAATGTTTGCCAGTTTTATTGTGTTTTCCTGTTCTACTTTTCTTCATTGTTCTTCAGAAGCCATATTTCTAGTATGTGTGAAAAGTGTTGCATAAAAGCATGCTCTGCAATAACTGCATCTCTGAAAAGAGCTTGGAGAAAGATGCAAAACCTTCAAATGCAAATACAGTAGAGTTCATTGGAAGGGAAACAAGTCTTTCTTAGTAGAGGAATAGTAGATCTTTTCCTTCCTTTGTCTAATTCTCTCTTCATTTGTCGCTTGTACTTAGCTTTTTTCCAGAATCAAAGAAACACAACCAAACAAACCTGCTCCCAATACGGAGAACCATAAGCTGGTATGTGCTTTGAAGACCTTGAGTCTCCAATCTCAAGGCTGCAGAAGTGTGTGCTACTGGTAAGAGGCGCGTATGTCTTCAAATGAATTCACCCCCTTACTGTGCTGTGTTCTCTGGGCTAAGAATAATGAACTAAAACCCTGGAGAGGGAGCTGGGGAAATTGGTCCCAGTTGTGAGCTCTGCCTCTGTCAGGTCAGGTAGAATATGAGTGTTTGAACATTGACCTGAATGTGTACTGTTGTGTGGGGGTTGTGGTAATGCAGGACACATTTTAAACCAGAAGCATAAATGTGGGGACATGTTTTTGATGATTTATTCTGGCTTATATTCATCTTAGAACTATAAATATGTAATAAGTCTTTGAAGGAATTTTCCATTTGCTTTATGTATATAGTCATTAACCCTTAAATGCATGAAAGTTTCACCAATCCTTATTACATATTTGGGTCTTTAGTGATTCGGATCTACACTCACCTAAAGGATTATTAGGAACACCATACTAATACTGTGTTTGACCCCCTTTCGCCTTCAGAACTGCCTTAATTCTACGTGGCATTGATTCAACAAGGTGCGGAAAGCATTCTTTAGAAATGTTGGCCCATATTGATAGGATAGCATCTTGCAGTTGATGGAGATTTGTGGGATGCACATCCAGGGCACGAAGCTCCTGTTCCACCACATCCCAAAGATGCTCTATTGGGTTGAGACCTGGTGACTGTGGGGGCCATTTTAGTACAGTGAACTCATTGTCATGTTCAAGAAACCAATTAGAAATGATTCGAGCTTTGTGACATGGTGCATTATCCTGCTGGAAGTAGCCATCAGAGGATGGGTACATGGTGGTCATAAGGGATGGACATGGTCAGAAACAATGCTCAGGTGGGCCGTGGCATTTAAACGATGCCCAATTGGCACTAAGGGGCCTAAAGTGTGCCAAGAAAACATCCCCCACACCATTACACCATCACCACCAGCCTGCACAGTTCCATGTTCTCATTCTGTTTACGCCAAATTCTGACTCTACCATCTGAATGTCTCAACAGAAATCGAGACTCATCAGACCAGGCAACATTTTTCCAGTCTTCAACTGTCCAATTTTGGTGAGCTCGTGCAAATTGTAGCCTCTTTTTCCTATTTGTAGTGGAGATGAGTGGTACCCGGTGGGGTCTTCTGCTGTTGTAGCCCATCCGCCTCAAGGTTGTGCGTGTTGTGGCTTCACAAATGCTTTGCTGCATACCTCGGTTGTAACGAGTGGTTATTTCAGTCAAAGTTGCTCTTCTACAAGCTTGAATCAGTTGGCCCATTCTCCTCTGACCTCTAGCATCAACAAGGCATTTTCACCCACAGGACTGCCGCATACTGGATGTTTTTCCCTTTTCACACCATTCTTTGTAAACTCTAGAAATGGTTGTGTGTGAAAATCCCAGTAACTAAGCAGATTGTGAAATACTCAGACCGGCCCGTCTGGCATCAACAACCATGCCACGCTCAAAATTGCTTAAATCACCTTTCTTTCCCATTCTGACATTCAGTTTGGAGTTCAGGAGATTGTCTTGACCAGGATCACACCCCTAAATGCATTGAAGCAACTGCCATGTGATTGGTTGATTAGATAATTGCATTAATGAGAAATTGAACAGGTGTTCCTAATAATCCTTTAGGTGAGTGTATATCCAACACGGATGAATTTCTAACTGCCGCAATAGTATAAAACTCTCCTGATATTTTAAAAGCAATTTCAAACAAATATAATAAACAGAGCAATTCCAAGAGGGCCCTAAAAATAAAGCATATTTCATTACATTTTGGAACTTGGAAGGGTTCAATTTGAGCAGATACTCGCTGTCATCATCAGAGCTCATTTCCCCAGTACATTCAGCATCTGGATCATATTCACAATCTAAAATGTATTCTCAAAGCTATCGCTTTCAATGTCTTCAAAATCAATATTTTGATCTCTGACAGCTTCTTCACCAGATCCACCATCAAGTGACAGTGACACTAATATTTCGGTAACACAGTTTTCATTTGCTAACATTATGAGCAACACATTTGTTACTGCATTTGTCAATCTTTGTTAACGTTAGTTAATAAAAATCCAGCTGTTCATTGTTTGTTCATGTTAGTTCACAGTGCATTAACTAATGTCAACAAATACAACTTGTGATTTCAATAATGTGTTAGTAAATGTTGAAATTAACATTAACAAAGATTAATAAATGCTGTCGAAGTGCAGTTTGTTATTTGTTCATGTTGACTAATGTAGTTAACTAATGAAACCTTATTGTAAAGTGTTACCAATATTTCATTGCATACAGTATTTGCTCTGCAGTAAATCACTGAGCCATTTTGTGTTTTGCTGATGATACTTGTGGATTATTTTGTTTATGCCTGAGGTAATTATGTGTGAAGCATCATATCATCATTGTGTATCAAAAGGAATAAAGGTGAATTGCATTTATTGAGTCATCAGAGATTCAATTATTGTTGTGCAGAAAAAAATATACCTACACTATTACATACCTTGGGTCACTAGTGACCCTATACACTTAAAAAAAAAAAAAAAAAAAAAAAAAAAATTTGAAAACAGACATTCTTTTATATATTTATTTTTTGTTATATAGTTTGAATAGATTGCAGAATACAGATTTACTAAACAGGGCAAATTAGCGTGAGAGCGCAATCCCGTAAAAGAGCTGATGGGAGTGGAAAGTTCTGTGTTTGATCTTCTGATGACGCGCAAATTAAAGAACACGGACGCAGCCGGATCATTTCCATAATGACCAACACAATCTACCAGTTACCAGTCTGGGTTAAGATATGCTTTTTTAAGGTGATACATAATAACGCAAATACTAGTAAATGGACTAGCGCAATCCTTAGTAACTCGCCTTCCGTGATTCATTTAAATACTCTCATCTCATAAAGTTTGCGTCTGAAAAGGAAACTCCTACGAATGCATATGCAAGGTCAGCTACAAAAATAACCCTTTCCACGCCTTTTCAACGCTAATTTTTCAATGCGTGTCTTTAGAAAATTCTGACAGTAATTTTTTTACGCCAAAAGATAATTTGCGCTGATGAAAGCCGTTAGTAAATCTGGCGCTAAGAAGGTTGATGTCTAACTTTAAAAAAATGAACGAGGGAGATGGTAGTGAAAGACGTCACGCAACGTTAATATATGTACAGAGTGGGGTATGATATGGTCAAATTAATTTATGAATAAATGATTATTGGTTAAATCTCTAGTCATTTTATCTATTTATTTGCACCTGAGCTGAGTGTTTATTATTCATGACTTAGTGCTATAATTTGAATGGGCTAAATTACTATTCATGAAGCAATAAAACCACAGAATTTAGCCTTACTCTTATTTAACAGCCAAATTCAGTGTTCGAGAGCACAGCAGTGCATTACAGACTCATCATTTTGTTGAAGGTGATCGGTCTCTCCTCAGCTTCTTAGCTAGAGTATATCAGGATTGGCAAATGATATGAGAGTGTATATGTGTTATCAGAGGATTCAGAGTTTGTAAGTGACTAATAATGCCGTATAATGCCGGAATTTTACCTATTGAGTTTTACCCATACTTTAAATTACACTTTGCATTTTGGGAGGCACAATGGCTCAGTAGTGTTGCCTCACAGCGAAAAGGTCTTCGGTCTGAGTACCGGCTGAGTCAGGAAGCCTTTCTGTATGGAATTTGTATGTTCTCCCCACGTTGGTGTGATATTTCTCTGAATACTCTGGTTTCCGCCACAACACAAAAGACATGCAGCATAGGAGAATTGAAAACCCTAAATTGCCTGTAGGTGTGAATGTGTGTGTGTGTGTGTTAGCTCTGTGTTAGATGAAAGGAGGTTGAAGAAAATGTCTCTAAATTTAACGGAAAAAGTTATTGGTAATTTTCAGCCAGGACATTATCCAGTTTTTCTTTCAGCGTGGTAAATGATAATCTAAATTCTGTCATTTAGTCACCCACATTTTGCTTCAATTTGGACTGCTTTTTGATAATTTTACGGCACTTTTATGGCACTTTTATCGTACGTTTATGTTGTGATGCATAACTATGATTTGAATATAAGTAGTTTTATTATTGTACATTATTGAGAAAGCCATTACAAAGTGGCCCTGTTTCAAACCCATTTAAAGCATTATAAGTGTATTTGGAAATAAAGGCTGATATAAAATGTAGGCAGCAACAAGATGGGTTGTGCTACCTTCTAAGTTCCCTTGTTTTGGTCAATTTGTTTAATGTGAGTATGGCTACTATGATTATGAGCTTAATCGCATTAGATTGATCGAAGTATTGCATTCAAATCCCATTATAAAATTACATTATGAGGTAGCATGTAAACACACTCATTGATTAGCTTGTTTATATATATAATTTATTTGATTAATAGAAAGTTCAAAACAGAACATTTTAGAAATAGAAATATTTTGTAACATTGTAAATTTTCTTAATTAATTCTTGTTGAAAGAAAAATACTAACCCCAAACTTTTGAATGGCAGCCTATATGAAGTCCACCATATCTGAGGCCTTGAAATGAAGTCCCAAATGAAGTTCTGGAAGTAAAAACGTCTCGGTTACGTATGTAACCCTCGTTCCCTGAAGGAGGGAACGGAGACGTACGTCGGAACTGACCGACGAATTGGGATCTATTTTCAGAGACCAATCTACTTCGAGTGTTTAAAAACGAGCCAATGAAGATTGGCATGCGGTTGACGTATTCCACGTTCCGCCCCGCATCGCGGGTATAAGTACGGAAGTGGAAGTACCGCATATTGCTTTACAACTGAGGAGCCGGGCCAGGTGGCTCGGCCTACAGCTGAAGCACAGCACCTGGCGACAGCTCGCTGGACCACACCTATGTTGGTGCGGGAGTCAGGGCTCCGGGTAGGGAGGCCAGTCACCGCTGTTCCTGCAAGACCCACTCAGCGTGACTATTGGATAATGCTGGGAAAGCGTGCCCGTCTCAGGGAGATGGTACGCTGCGGAGCCACGTCCTTCAGTGGAAGGAGAGGTGGAAATACTTATAAGGACTAACCTAGCAGGGTAGTGCTACCTATGGCAGTCTCTGGGGTGGATCCAACCTGGTCCCAGGGGGGAAAGAACACCGCCAGAGACGACAGAGCGAGCTCTGTCAAGGGAAAGACACGGAGCTAGCCGAGTAGGGTAGCTGGTACCGTGGAGAATACACATATAGGGTTGCCGTTAGGGAACCGCTACATATGGAACCCAGCCTACACACACGTTCCACAAGCATACGGGTGCAGGCCTGGTGTCAAACGGCCGGAACGTCTGACACCGAAGGGGTGACGGAGGAGCTCGACAGGGTTAGCCATTTCCGGGGAACACAACTGGAGACAATAGACGCACGTATCCGGCAGGCAGGAGTGGCGTATGCAAGCCGACACTAGAACGGGCACTTAGCGCTACTGGCCACTGGGGGCGAGGATGCGGGAAGATACCGGCACTACACGGAGGCTATAAAATCTAGCGAACGTGTTAGGTGTCGCCCAGCCCGCAGCTCTACATATATCTGTCAGCGAGGCGCCTTGAGCCAGCGCCCAGGAGGAGGCTACACTCCTAGTGGAGTGAGCTCGCACCCTGAACGGGCAAGGCACGTCTTGGGACTGGTAGGCCAAGATGATAGCATCCCCTATCCAGTGGGCTAACCTCTGCTTGGAGACAGACTTTCCCTTCTGCTGGCCTCCGTAACAGATGAAGAGCTGCTTTGAGGTTCTAAAGCTTTGAGTTCGGTCCACGTAGGCACGAAGAGCGCGAACGGGACAGAGCAAAGCTAAGGCTGGGTATGCCTCCTCCGAAGGCAGACATCCGTGAAGACCACAGCATGCCTGGACACCTGTTCTAAAGACACTCCGGCCCATAGAAAGGCAGGGTCCGGCCACGGGTTGAAGGTTTGGCGACAGTAAGGAGTAACTGAGACCCGGTACTTGCCGCGCTGCCACGCCCATCTCGGGACTCGGTCGTGAAGCCAGTGTTGAACCGGTCTCATATGAAGCAATCCGAGCGCCGTTACCGCGGCTGCAGATGCCATATGCCCCAGGAGCCTCTGAAAGAATTTCAGTGGGACCGCTGTCCTGCCTTTGAACGTATTCAAGCAGTTCAAGCAGTTCAACACTGACCGGACTCGCTCCTCTGGTTGACCGAGTCCAGCTCCATACCGAGATGAGATCCTCTGTGTGGGACAGAGTTTGCTCTTCTCTCAGTTGACCCGAAGGCCCAACAGACTGAGGTGACGTAGCACCAGGTCCCTGTGTTCGCACAACTGCTCTCGGGACTGGGCCAGTATGAGCCAGTCGTCGAGGTAGTTGAGAATCCGAACGCCGCGTTCTCTGAGCAGAACAATGGCTGACTTTCATGAAGACGCGAGGCGACAGGGACAGCCCGAAGGGCAGGACTTTGTTCTGAAATGCCCTCCCCTCGAACGCAAAGTGTAGGAACGGTCTGTGTCGAGGGAGAATGGAGACATGAAAGTACGCGTCCTTCAGGTCGATCACTGCGAACCAATCCTGGGGACGGATGCATTCGAAAATGCGTTTCTGCGTTAGCATTCTGAATGGGAGCTTGTGCAGGGCCCGATTCAGGACACGCAGGTCCAAGATTGGTCTTAACCCACCCCCTTTCTTGGGCACAATGAAGTAGGGGCTGTAGAACCCCTACCTCATATCGGCTGGAGGAACCGGCTCGATCGCGTCCTTCGCCAGCAGGACATCAATCTCGGACCGCAAGACATGGGCATTGCTGCTCCGCACGGAGGTGAAGAGGATGCCCCTGAACTTGGGAGGCCGGCGGGCGAACTGAATCGCATAGCCGAGTCTGATGGTACGGATGAGCCAGCGAGACGGCCTGGGGAGACCTAGCCAGGCCCCCAGAGACCGAGCAAGCAGGACCACAGACGTGCCCGGGGTGAGGCAGCGAGGTGGAGTACGCAGACCCAACTCGGGAGGCCCGGAGGCGGCCCGGAGTGTTATCCGAGTACTCCAAGGTGGGGCAGAGTGTGGGTGAGAAGGCCCGGGGGCGTCCTTGGTGCCCACACTGCTGCCCCCTGGTGAAGGGGAGAGGGGAGGAAAGGAGTGGCAAGGCCCCGGGGCGTGAGTCATGAGTCATCCATGAATGCCGCCTCAGCGTGCTGAACGCCCAAACACGTGAGACAGCGATCATGTCCGTCATCTGGGGACAGGTAACGACGGCATCCAGAAACACACAGTTTGAATGACATCTTGAAAAAGACGCAGAGTCAAACCGTGTAGCTCTTTTAGAAAAGGAAATTGCTCTGACCAGTGCCGAGGCACACAGGGGGAAATGGCCGCGGCTCGCAGCGTTTCAGGGGTGCAAGCCCGCTGAGAGCACTCAAGGGGACGCCCAGCGAGCTGTGAAAACAGCTGGTTTTTTTTGGAAATGTCTCCTGCGACCACTGCTGGAAGCGCCGTCACACCAACACTGGCAGAGGTAACCCTTCTTGAGACTCGTAGAATGAAAAACAGTCTTCGTAGGAACACCAAGATAATGTTCGGCTCCGAAGTTGAAAAAGCGATATGCGGTACTTCCACCTATGTATTTATACCCGCGATGCGGGGCGGACGTGGAATGCGTCAACCGCATGCCAATCTTCATTGGCTCGTTTTTTAAACACTCGAAGTAGATTGGTCTCTGAAAATAGATCCCAATTCGTCGAACGTGACCGACTGAAAGGGAACTAATTTTCTAAAAATTAGTTTTCTCCATAGGGAAATGTTTAACTTATAAACCTTTAAAGACAGACTTACTGTGAGCTACGAGGTTGTTAACCGATAGCATTTGCTTCTTTGAATACAAAATGATGTCCTGCATGTAAAGGCAATCCTAAAATGCAATGCAACAAGCATAGTGGAAATTTTCTTTCCACACTAATTGATTACAAATGCTTAATTCACTCAATACTGAAAGGTTTCAGTGTGCTATGCATTTTAATGCTATTTTGTGTATCCCATTATTCGCTTAGAGACATCAAAGTGTGCTTCAAATGAGGAGCACTAAACAGACTCATTATGCTTTCTTTGAAGGCATTTCACTGGCTGACGTTTTTCATTTTATAAAAGTAATCCATAAAAAACTAATCCATGACCCTAACTGCACATTTTAAGTGTTCAGTTTTGGGTGAACTATCCCTTTAAACTACACAGCACCACAGGTGCTTCGTAAAATCTTAAATGTTGACGTTAACCTTCAATAGCAGCGCAGAGACTCCGAGGAGCGCTTCAGCGGCGTACTTCAAAAGCATTCGACTTTTAATTGCCAGGCTTGCATCACGGTGGGAGACAAGTCACAGATGAATGTAAATGTGTTATTAATATGTCGTCGGCGTGATTTTATTGCAGCCATCTCTTGATTTTTTTTTTTTATTCATGAGGCGACGTGCTGCCTTGCTTAAGAAACTTAAGCAAGGGAATTGCTGAGGTTGTCTTGTACCGAGAGGCCCTTCTTTTCTGTGCGGCGAAATTACACTGTGGCCAATTACCAGGAGAACAGACCATAATTATTGGAGAGGGATCGTCAGAAGAAGTGGACTGTTCAGATCTGCAAAGCTGCACTTCAATGAGAGGGAGCCCTGAAAGTCATTCTTGCTAAGTCTCTATCTCATGCCTTTGTTAATTAAATTGCCCCACCAGTGGCTTCTCAACGAGTAATCCGTATCCGTGTTTAACGGAGGAGTCAGAAGTTAGTGCAGGGCAGCCTGTCTTAGTATGTGAACTAAGTCTTTGCTAAAAAATGGCAGTGACCTCACAACACTCTAACTTTTACTGAGGTCAAAGTGGGTGATGTGAAGTTACTTGAGCTATTGTGTTACAGTTTCATTCAGGGATGGGCAAACTCATTCGTGGAAGGGCCACTGTCCTGCAGTGTTTAGCTTCAACCCTGTTACAGCTGATAAAAGTTATCCTGAAGACAATGGCTGCATCCGAAAACTTAAAAATACTGCCTTCGGAGGATGCATTCCAAGGTAGGAAGGCATCAAGGCACATCTGAATCCAATGTTAGGTGAGTGTATATATATATATATATATATATATATATATATATATATATATATATATATATATATATATATATATACACACTCACCTAAAGGATTATTAGAAACACCATACTAATACTGTGTTTGACCCCCTTTCGCCTTCAGAACTGCCTTAATTCTACGTGGCATTGATTCAACAAGGTGCTGAAAGCATTCTTTAGAAATGTTGGCCCATATTGATAGGATAGCATCTTGCAGTTGATGGAGATTTGTGGGATGCACATCCAGGGCACGAAGCTCCCGTTCCACCACATCCCAAAGATGCTCTATTGGGTTGAGATCTGGTGACTGTGGGGGCCATTTTAGTACAGTGAACTCATTGTCATGTTCAAGAAACCAATTTGAAATGATTCGAGCTTTGTGACATGGTGCATTATCCTGCTGGAAGTAGCCATCAGAGGATGGGTACATGGTGGTCATAAAGGGATGGACATGGTCAGAAACAATGCTCAGGTAGGCCGTGGCATTTAAACGATGCCCAATTGGCACTAAGGGGCCTAAAGTGTGCCAAGAAAACATCCCCCACATCATTACACCACCACCACCAGCCTGCACAGTGGTAACAAGGCATGATAGATCCATGTTCTCATTCTGTTTACACCAAATTCTGACTCTACCATCTGAATGTCTCAACAGAAATCGAGACTCATCAGACCAGGCAACATTTTTCCAGTCTTCAACTTGTGCAAATTGTAGCCTCTTTTTCCTATTTGTAGTGGAGATGAGTGGTACCCGGTGGGGTCTTCTGCTGTTGTAGCCCATCTGCCTCAAGGTTGTGCGTGTTGTGGCTTCACAAATGCTTTGCTGCATACCTCGGTTGTAACGAGTGGTTATTTCAGTCAAAGTTGCTCTTCTATCAGCTTGAATCAGTCGGCCCATTCTCCTCTGACCTCTAGCATCAACAAGGCATTTTCGCCCACAGGACTGCCGCATACTGGATGTTTTTCCCTTTTCACACCATTCTTTGTAAACTCTAGAAATGGTTGTGCGTGAAAATCCCAGTAACTGAGCAGATTGTGAAATACTCAGACCGGCCCGTCTGGCACCAACAACCATGCCACGCTCAAAATTGCTTCAATCACCTTTCTTTCCCATTCTGACATTCAGTTTGGAGTTCAGGAGATTGTCTTGACCAGGACCACACCCCTAAATGCATTGAAGCAACTGCCATGTGATTGGTTGATTAGATAATCGCATTAATGAGAAATTGAACAGGTGTTCCTAATAATCCTTTAGGTGAGTGTATATTAGGCCTTCCTAATATTGTGTTGGTCCCCCTTTTGCTGCCAAAACAGCCCTGACTTGTCGAGGCATGGACTCCACTAGACCCCTGAAGGTGTTCTGTGGTATCTGGCACCAAGATGTTAGCAGCAGATCCTTTAAGTCCTGTAAGTTGCGAGGTGGGGCCTCATGGTTCGGACTTGTTTGTTCAGCACATCCCACAGATGCTCGATTGGATTGAGTTCTGGGGAATTTGGAGGTCAAGTCAACACCTCAACACCAAGTTGTTGTGCTCCTCAAACCATTCCTGAACCATTTTTGCTTTGTGGCAGGGTGCATTATCCTGCTGAAAGAGGCCACAGCTACCAGCGAATACCGTTTCCATGAAAGGATGTACATGGTCTGCAACAATGCTTAGGTAGGTGGTACGTGTCAAAGTAACATCCACATGGATGGCAGGACCCAAGGTTTACCAGCAAAACATTGCCTAAAGCATCACACTGCCTCCGTTGCTTGCCTTCTTCCCATAGTGCATCCTGGATCCATGTGTGTTCCCCAGGTAAGCGACGCACAAGCACCCAGCAAACACATCAACTTTGAGGACAAAATGTTTTGTTGCACTTGCTCTCTAATATATCCCACCCACTAACAGGTGTCGTGATGAAGAGATTGCCCTGTGTTATTTACTTCACCTGTCAGTAGTCATAATGTTATGCCTGATTATGCTGTTCGCAATGCTTCATGGGATTGTAGTTCTTTCCCTCACTAAAGCCTTTCAGTACAAAGTCCTGTATATTTGTCTTTTTGTCAGATTTTTTTGCCTTTTAACTTTGTTTGTCTTGGTTCATGGCTTTTAACTCTTTAACAAAGACTCTTTTTTTTTTTTTAATCCCTTCGTGAAAAATGAATGGAAAAATACTTCCAGAACCAGTGCCACTGAAAAAGAGGGTGAACGCCACTCATAGCAACACATTGGCTTCATCAGTTTGTGAAGCCTTGAGTGTCGTGTTTATTAAGCAAGACTACAATGTTACATTTGATAACCCGGCATGATGTAAAAATACCAAAAAACATACACATGCATCTGGAACATCAAAGGCTCATACTATACGTGACAACATGCAAACATTCGCACGGATTTATTTCTCTGCAAGATGTTCTCTCATTTAAAAGACACTGATTCTCATGTGGCGGCAGCAGTCAGGTTACTGCCTTGACATATTGAGGACACGATGAAAGCGAGCTCAAGTTTGGCAGCAAAACTGAGAAATCCATATTTTAATGTACTTGTCGGCGGATAAACAATTTAACATTGCTCACTAAGCGTAAAAGTACAAACTGATGTAAATACTCTTTGGGCGACAAAGACGTTTATCAGCTCAGGAAGTGTGACGTGGATCCGACGAAGAGAGTGGGTTTATCTCTCTCTTTCCTGAAGTGGACAGAGCCGAATTAGTGTCACACGCTTCGGAGAGAAGTCTTGCTTCAGAGTTTAGGCTCTGCAAAGCATGCCGTGCTGCCTATCAGTTCCGCAATGCATGCAGCGTGTTAAAATGCCCACGGTTTGGCCCACGGGCGCTCGTTTGGAGACAGAGCTTTATTACAGTTCGGCAGTGGACCCTTGATCGGAGATGGTGCCAAATGAAGATGTATGCATAGACTGTCAACAGTTTAATCCCTTAATAAAGAGAAGGGCTTTGTGGAGATTAGAAGGGCTGAGGGAAGGTAGAGAGCCGAGACTCTTCATTTATCCGTATGACTGCTGAAATGTACAGCCGTGTCCCGTGAAATAACACAAACTAAAAACTGCTACTTATGCTTAGTTTACGGGGTTGTTTAGATGCTTTATCTTAAGTATGAGCAATAGTAAGCACTGTCTACTTTGTCAGCACATCGGCCTGATGTGGCAGATTGTTGCTGTGCAACATACATAAGTAACACCTATTCCTGCCAAGTCATCTAATGCACAACACAGTAGGTCTGTCCTGCAGAAATCTGCCCGTCTGCATTAGTGCGATGCCTTTTATGAGCCTTCAACCTACACAGAGACGGATCAGTGCACTTTGCTTCCCCCCCCAATCCTCTCTCTTTTTATACACACAAGCTAACTAAGAGTGTGTGTCATGATGACAGGTTTGAATGTACACTTATCGCCAGGAGATAGGAAACACCATTAGGAACCTTTAGTCCTGCCAAGGGTTATGAAAGGTTACTTATAACATCTCAGCACCCTGCCAGCGTGGACCACTTTATATAGTACTAATAAAAAAAATCACTGTCCACACTCTGTCATTCTAAAGTGTAAGCTCCATCCGTTAGCCCAAAAAACGGAATCTAACGGCTTGGTTGAAGGATTCTGCGTGTAAGCCTTTTCAGCATTTCTGTTAAATTCACTTAATTTATTAATATCTAATTTTAAATCTGACTCCATGAATAAAGTGATCTGACTCCAATTTTATGTGACTTCGTTCATTTTGTTACGTTTGTAATTTAACAGCTGGTGATTCGTTGTGATTTAATTTGGATCGTTGATTTTTCTTAGTATCTCTTATTTTCAAATATTCGTTCATCAAGGGACCCAGTATCACACAGAGACTGAATGCTCGCGAAAAAATTATTAATAATAGTTCTGATATTAGTCAGAGGATTGCAGAGTGAATATTTTACCTTTAAGTGGTCGCACCTGCCTACTCAACAAAAAGTGTAATTTGATTAATAGACACGAAAGCTGCAACTTGCTAATACAGTGATAGTCAGAAAGCAGATTATCCCGCATGCTGCGCTCCATGCTTCAGTCATGGGGTCCTCAGTTTGATCTATTCTGGCAAAAGATTTGCGGAAATAACGGACTCCACATTGATCCATACTAGAATAATGATTTCAGAAAATACAAGATAAATCAAGATTAACATTTATTTTGGCCAGACAGAACTTAAATAAACATAATTAAACACGAATCCATGGTACACAACTTTCAGCATAAAAATATAAAATACAATTACAAGGTAATATGAAAATAGTTTCAACGAGTCATTATATCTGGCACAGTACACACAGTGTGTGTACTGACACAGCACTGCATGGGGGCTCTGGCTACAGAATGTTCCCCAAATGGCAGCTCTGCTACCCTTCCTTAAATACCCAGACCAGAACAAAGGGTGGTAAATATTTGCAACACAACACCTAGTTTGGGGGAGAGGATCGGATATCTTTGAGGAGACCACTCAAAAAGGAAGAACATAATTCTCATGTTTCAATCTTTCTCATCCTACCAGTGACTACAGTGAAGTTGAGACCATTTTACCAATCGCACTGAGACCTTTAAAAAGATACCACACATGAAAGGGGAAAAACAATAGATTTACAAGATACATCATCTGTGGTATATCTGCATTCTGTGACTTTATTCAGGGGGAGGGAAGGGAGGAGGGAGAGGGGGAGAAGGTTTTGGGCAGGCCGATGTCCTACACTCTTTCTGGGAGATCTTCTCTCCAGATTAGTGAGTTTTATTGTTCTATTGCAGGGGGCTGGATCTTCAACTTTTGTCTTAGCAGTAAAACCGATTCTTACAAAAGCAAGGCGTTTTATAGCTTCTGTCGTTTGCTGCATGTTGAATTAGACAGATTTGGCAGTTGGCAGCTTTATTTAACTTGAACATTCAGAAAGTTTAATAAAGTTACAATAGTCATGTTTACATTTCATACAATTTCTATATGTTATAATTAGTTGATCTGTTCTGATAGGACATGCTGCTTGTACCATTTCCAAGCCATTACTTTAAAGCCTGATTCTCGCATTGCAGCAGCCCGGGTTTGATTCTTGGTCAGGTATGTTCTGGTATACATGTGTAAGCACTTGTCTGTGTGTTTATAATGGATTCATGTTGCATGAGCACAGGAGCTGCTGGATCTACCGACAATGAGAACTGACAGGTACAAACTTGTATGTCAGCATGCATATCTGCCTGTGACGGATATAATGCACTGCTGAAGTGTGCCACTCAGTTCAGTGTAAGTGTCATTCCATTCCTTATAAAACACAGAATGTGAACTTCAGTTCTTCTGGTTTTTATCTGAATAGTTATGAATGACTTCTTGAAAAATCTGATGACCTGTTTGTGACCCCTCGCGAGGTAAGAAATCGCTTCATTCCTCTAATCTATTTAGTATAGGTGACCCGTAGAGCTGTGAAATACCCAAGGCTGTTCTTTTTATTGCCTGGTTGATTATTTGACATGCTGAACGAGTTTATTTCTCAGAAACAGGTGATTGCATCCAGTTGCAGTCACATTGTTATTCCGAATCGCTTTTTAAACGTGGTCAATAGTCTTGCAGCCGGCCATGAGGGATTAAGCGTGCATTTAATGATGAAATCTTGACAAATGCGCACACCTGACCGTTAACGCCACAAGGTTGAGCTTTGGCGGATCTGAGTGCTGATATTGTTGATGTCCATTGTTGGCTTTTAGGATCCCCAGCACCATTATAGATCATGTTCCACACGCTCCACTGCTCTAAAACCCATATTTTTTAAAACTGACACACACAAGGGAAAGAGCTTCCATCTCATTTACACGCACCTCTAAATCTTTTGCTGTCTCAGGGCCTAGAAAAAAAAGGAAAGGAAACGAACGCCTAGGATGGATGAGAAGCTTTGAAAACCGCAGGGGCACAAAGGGATGACTGCTCTCTCATTAGACAGGTGTTAAGCTTTGTAAACTTGCGAGGCCATGGGGCTGCTGGTCTTGATACCGGCGCTCATCTCATACAGATTAAAAGTGCAATGTGACGTCAGTCGACAGTGTAGTGGACTTTGAACGGCTGTAAAACATCTAGAATGTCCACAACGCTGATTTGCCTCACAGGACTACAACATTCAACAAACATGAATGATATTATGAGGCAAAATGGGATAAAATTGGGCTAAAATGAATTTAGCTGCAATTTGCTTTGTTTCTGTCCTGAGGTACTGGGTCACCCTCAGCTGAGTGATAGCAAATGAAATTATCCGCGTTTTAGAACATCTGCTCTCCTCTGCGAACGGGGACATCTCATCCAGGCCTGATGTTTGAAAGCTAATAAAGCATTTACTTCATAAAATTATTTTTAAACCGTTTTATTTTCAATAGTTTGCTTAAGAATTTGTCAGTAAAACAACAAGAGCACTGGAGAGATTCTGTGTGCGCGTGTGTGAGTGTGTGTATGATAAAGTAGAGCCTTCAGGCAGCTTGAGTAAACTGGCCATGGAATATAACGGAAACACATCTTTGTGGAGCATTCTGGGAATTGGCGAGCCACAGTGCAAATTACATCCAACTACTGGATATAAAGATGTGGCCTTTTGTCCCTGGTGAGCAATGCTGGTAATTACAGACTAAAAATGAACCTTCAAGGTTATTGGACAGTGATAGAATTATGCTAATGCAATATGTCTTGCTATACAGCGGCCACAACAGTATTTGGACAATTAAGACACACTTAAAAATGTGCAAATGTCAATATATAACAAATGTCAAACCATGAAGCCTTTATTTTAAATAAAGACAGCACAAGCACACTTTTTTCAAGACAAACTTTTGACAAAAGAAGTACGTTTTAAATTATATAAAACAGTACACGGTATATTGTAAAATATGAATTCTGTTTTTCATATTTTAATTTTTTTTATTTTAATTTTACTTATTATTTGGGTTTTATTTTTATTTATTAATCTTTTTTTTATTAATTATTTATATTTGTATATTTTTATTAATCATAATATAGTATATATATTTTTTATTTCATTTTATTCTGTTTATTTATTTATTTTCTATAATATTTTATTTATTTATTTCATTTTCTATTCTATTTTTTATTTATTTATTTTTTTCTATTATTTTATGTTATTATTTTATTATTTTATTTATTTTTATTTATTATTTTATAGTATTTTATATTTGATTTATTCTATTTTTAAACGAGATTGTTTCTTGCAATTTTGAATAGTATTATTTCTTTTTTTGCGGTTGTCAGTTTTGCAGCATTAGTTTGCAGACGCGACTTGGTTTGATAAATGTAAATTAAGTGTTTAAATATTTTTTTAGGACTACACAAGAATGACTGAAGTCGCCTGTTCTACATATTGCAACCTTTATCAAAAGCCTATTATGAACTCTTTCCGGTCGGGCGTAATAAAAGCAATGTTATGCACACATGTAAACACTGCTTGATTTATATTTACAGACTTGAATGCAAATCCAGGGCAGGATTAATCAGGGTCTGCGAGCGAGTCAGTGGGTTTGAACCCGTCCTGCCCTCCTACATTTAATCTCTGAAAGGAGTCAAAGGGCTCAGCATTGTGGAGTGTGCTGTGAGCTTTTGAGGATTTAATGAGGTCCTGTGACATTTGATAAATAATTAAATGTCTCTGCAGATTTTTAAAACCCTGTGTGCTCTGTTGACGAACAGGTGGGACTGTAAATACTGCTGACCAATCGTTTTCGGGAGCTCTTTTTAATGGCGAAATGCCATTAAATAATGAAATGACTTATTTCTCGCCAACTGTACACCCCCCCCCCCCTCCCTTTACCCCTTCTGTTCAAGCATGGGCATTAAAATTTTTTGTTGTTCCTCCTCTCTGAGAGTCAGCACCTGTGTTTCTATTTTCACTCTGTGCTGTCCATTGGGGTTTATAGCGTTTTTTGTTTGCAGTTGGAAGGGCTTGTGTTTTGTGTTGTGCTGAGGAATATGAGCATACACAGATACGGGAGTGTAAAGTGGGTTGTCTTGCTTTAAACTTGCCCCTGTTTGGCCTGAACAGATGTGAGGCCTATTTTCGCATGATGGCTTCATTGCAGATGGGGGTCCCCGGGGGCCCAGTCAGCTGACTTCATGGAGAGAGTCTCCTGAGAACCGACACACTGACAAAACGCAATAACGCAGGGCAAAGTAATTACACTACTGACCTGGCCGTTCATTAAAGTCAGCATGAAGTCAAAACAGCCCTATTTACTTTCTTAAAACATGTTCCTACTCTTATTAAAAAAGAAAAAAAGGTTTGTCTTTATAATCTCTAATCAAAATGTAATGGCTTGCTCCATCTCTGAAGCGACTTTCCACTATAGGCTGATGTCATCTAGACTGCAGAGATTATTGGTTAATGTTAACCACGGTTACACTTTATTTTAAGGTCATGTACTGTGTAGTTACATTGTACTTACTCGAAGTATTGAGTAAAATGTTACTTGTAATTATGCTAATTTACTATAGTAAGTACATGTAGTAATGTGTCGTCACCTGAAAATAGTGTTACCTTAACCAGTTGCTAAATACCTGCGATTTAGACCGGGGGTTTTTTATTCCTCAAATCCTCAAATTCCTCATTTATTCCTCATTTATTCCTCATTTATTCCTCAAATTGTATTCCTCAAATAGACCCTCAAATCTGCGAACCCCATCCGCAAATTTTAAACGACAGCTTTATATTTTCATGTGTAAAGACCTTATTTATATTGTGGAAAATCAATGGTATAAATGTGTGTATACAGTTGGTGTATTATACAAGTAGTTGTATATGTATTATATTTATGTATATTTATTTATTAAATTTTTTTCTTCTCACTATAGCACTGTTTAATTTTTTTATAAAATATATATTTTAATCACATTTATTAATTTAAATAATTAAAATATTTATTTTAATAAAAATTTATTTATTTATTTTTTAATTAAATATTTAAATATATATATTTTTTATATTTATGTTAATCAAATGTATTTCTTTATTTTAATTTTTATTGATTTCTTTTTTACATTTGTTACATTTTCTTTCTTTAAACTTTTCCCTTGCAAACCCCTGATTTGAAAACCCCTGTTTTTACACATTTTATCCAAAGCATTTCACACTGAATTCACTGTGTCGTTCATGTAGTCCTAGAGAATTGAATGCATGACCTTGTCATTTGCAAGGGTGTAGATTTGATTTTGAAATTGGTGGGGACATCCCCAGAAACTGAGGATTCATGAAATGAATAGGATAATGTATTAAAGGGGTCATGAACTGGCTTTTAAAAAAAATTATACTGTTGTCTGAGGTCAACTTATGACGTTCGTGTGGTTTTTACATTCAAAAACATCATAATGAATAAGTAATAGGCTATTTTCTACCCTGGTTTTGAGCCGAGCTCCTGGAACGCTCCTGGAAGACTTGGAAGTAAACGCCCACTGCTATGATTGGATAACAGTTTTGCATAATAAGGAGTTTAGACTCCCCCGTCAGTGAGGAATTGTTTTGAAAACTTCCAATGTGGAAAAATGGCAACCGGAATAATTTGCCCATACATGTTCGACCCAGAGTCTGATCCTGAATCGCAGGACGACGAACCAACAACACCTCAAATACAAAGGATCCTCCAGCCTGTGACAGTGGTAAGTTATCGTTAATTATGTTTAGTTAGACATGGACACATAATCAGTAGATATCAAATGATCTGTAACAGTGTAATACTATCACATATAAAACATTTTTACTCGCATCCAATATAGACGGCACAGAATCTTTTTTTAATCTCATTCTGTCTGCAAATCCAGTCTCGACCTGTCTTGTTTACAAAAGAATCCGCGGATGAAATGAAGCGAAACAAACATGCAATGTCTTACCCACGTGAGCTGGAACTTCATTAAAAAAATTAAGTTCAACCTCATTCGTTATATTGGAATCCGAAGGAGGCTTATGCAGCAACTGTGTTCTTCCACAGCCAGGCACTGCACACTATTTTGTAATCTTCAAAGGCATGTTTATTGCTTGGTGGCTCGATCCGGTTTAGCTCCACGTAGGCCTATGTAATTTATCTATTACATGTCATGTGCGAATCGGTGGACGGGGCTACAGAATTAGGCGTTCTTCTTCTTCTTCTTCTGTTGAGGCAGCATTTCACTGCTCTCTGATGTCACAGGGAGGCAAATTCGCAGATCCCTCATTTGATATGCCAGCTGGCAATAAAAGCTTTTATTTGACTAACAAGGAAGTTTTCAGCTCCGAAACGATGAACTTTTATATCAAAAGCACAAGGAAAAGTTGATCTTGTCAATTCATGACCCCTTTAAAGTTTTTAGTCTATATTGACCTTAACAATATGTTAATTAATGAATTCTGTAGTTACACGTAACTAATAATGACAAGGAGGCAGTTTAACAGAGACTTAACTTTATTCCATAATAGTGCAATGCAATAGTCAATGTCAATGTGTCTACTGTCTTGTTCCTTGCTATTTGAAGAAGTCAAACACATGTTGGCATATTTGTTTCACATCAATATTGTCCAGTTTGTCCTGGTGGACATGGCACACAGCAATAGCTACTGTTAAGTCTCACTTGTGCCCTTGCTGTTCTACACCATGTTTTCAGTCTCCTAGAGCAGGTTTCAACTCTTACTTTAACAAGACCAAGCAATGTTATGTTTTAGCCTACCCCTAAACCTACCCATCACACAAAACTTTCTGCATTTTTACATTTTCAAAAAACATCACTTGTGATTTATAAACTGTTTTCCTCATGGGGATCAAAAAAATGTCCCGACAAGAATTTCGGATATTGCCATCTTTGTGGGGATATTTTGTCCCCATGAAGTAGGGTTGTCACATGCACACACACACGTCTGGTTAGTTATCTTTGTGGGGACTCTCCATAGACATAATGCTTTTTATACTGTACAAATTGTATTCACTCCCCTTACACTAACCCTACCCCTAAACCTACCCATCACAAAAAAACAAAAAAACACAAATTCTGTATGATTTATTAGCCTGTTTCCTAATGGGGAACTCAATTTAGGTCCCCACGGTGACACGAGTCCCCATGAGTCTGTGTGCATTCAGCTTGAAGTCCCCACCGGAATAGAAAAACATAAACACACACACTAGCGTTCGCCACTTATCCCGTGACTGTCATACTGAAAAAACTGCACTGTCCCTGAATCAATACGTGACGTGATTTGCCCAGTATTGTCTCGCACAGAACTGTTGATTTTTTCCCTCACTTACCGCATCTAGGTTTCGGACAGAGGTAGCTTTGCCGCTTCGCACAACCAAATGTAGCTACGGCCTTTCACAAGAAAAAAAACAAAGCCAATCGGATCAGCGATATGGGTTCGGGAGGCGGGATTCAGTTCTGTTAACCACTTGTGTAGCAGGAATTGCACATTTTTCACAGAATGCTCTTGAAAGTGATTTTTTAATCTAAATGAGATGTTTTATGGTTAAAATAAGTAATACATAAAAACCACAAGGCACAATATTTTAACTTTTGATCAAAATTATTGGTAGGGACACAGTAACTGAATGCTGTCATTTCCATTAGGATAGCACTCTTGCTCAAACATTGCTTAATTATGGAAATAAAATAGCTTCTGAATGACATTTCATGTGAACTTTAATGAGTTTACATGATCTGTAACTTGAAAGCTGTGGTTCACAACTCTCTCTTCATCTTCATCTTTTTGTCCACTAACCTCTTTGTGTCTTTCTCCATCTCTGGGCCAGATGCTAAAAGCGGAAGCATGGCAGGCAGGCCCAGCGAGCCAGAGCCGCCCAGTGTTAATGATGATTAATGAAGAGAGGAGAAAGGCTTCGGCTCCTTCTGCCCCTGCAAGGAAGCCCCTGAGGTGTGACGCTAACTGAGCTCCCTCCTTTAAATGTCTGACAAAGTGAGTTTATGAATTATATCTGTAGCATACAACTGTTTTTTTTTTACGACGGCAAGCAAGTTTGCAGGTGTTCCAGGGTTCCATTAGCATAGCCGCCAACATCTCAGGAGGTTAGGTGGTAAAAATGGGATGGAGAAGAGTAAAATTCACATGCATTTGTGAGTTGAGAAGCATGCTGTCAAGGGTTGTGTCTGCAAAATTGCTGTTTGTGTGCTAAGGATGCAAAGTTAAAGAGTGCAGACTGGGGAAGGGAAAAGAAAGCGAGAGAAAAAGATGTCGGAGAGCAGATCGTGGACCGCAGACGCCTCCTCCATACCAGCTGCCCAACACTTACAGCAATTACGTCCACATCTCGCCTGTGCAGCTGAAACACACACACTCGCTACCACTCACACCCCCTCTCACCCCCTCTCAGACTCTCCAAAACACATCAGCACCTTCACTAATCAAACCCCACTGAATGTCTGCTGGCTCCTGCTGTGGAGAAAAGCTTTTAGTCTGTGTGCAAGTGTTTGGAATACTTTTGACGTGGAAATGGACCCTTGGCAGGGCGGCGTGATGGTGGGGTCTTAGTGGGCACTTGTTATGTAGTTGTAATTTTTTATGTTTTGCATGAAACCAATATCCCCCCCCCGCCACACACACACACATACATATATGACCCCAAGATATCTAGACAGACACATATCAACATATCTAGAACAGGCCAAAATTGAAGATCTATTGATGATATATTAGCAATTAATCAGTAAAAAAAGTATTTGTGTTTAGTTTAGTTTAGTAATACTTTTTTTCTACAATTAAAATAAAACATTTAAAATATAATGATATGCTAATGACTTGCTATTGCATATGTTAGTATTATATTTTATTATATTTTATTACACATCTCAAAGAGAGCTACTACCATTCTTTTCGTAATAAGGGACCTCTAGTACTGTTTGTTTATTTGTTTGTTTATTTATTTTTCAATAACAATTACATTTCTTATAAAAAAAATACATTCTTACTATTAAATGAATGCATTTAATATTTAATTATATGCTAATTAATTGTCATTGCATATGTTAATATTTTTTGTTTTGTTTTATTATTTTATTGTATTTAATTAATTAATTTATTTATTTATTTTTATATGTGGGTTATATGGTCAGTTAGTAGCATCTAAATTTTAGTGTACAAATTCAACTGCATTTACCCTTTTTTCAGTGCACGCCAGGATACAAAACAGTGTTATGTAGGTTCAAACATGGACGAACATGAATCATCATGGTTCTCAGGCGGATAACTCTCGGAGGAAATCGGTTGGTGTTATTTAAATTCATAAAGTATTCATGACCTCTAATAAGCATTATGTTTCTGTTTCCAACATGGAGAAAAGTGCTTTATAATATAGCACTTCTCCAGAAGGGACTTGTCACTGTATTAATGTAGTTGAGTGCAGCCGTTCCAGCATCGCCATTGTTCCAGCTTGAGCTTTAATTGGAGAGCTAGAGATTTCCTGTTGGTGGGCCATTGATTTTTATTTGCATAGTTATTTGTTGATGGATGCCGTTGGCCCTGTATTGATCAGTCAAAGAGGGGGCTACGAGTGAGGCAAAGTGACTTGAGTCTTTACAGCATGAAAGTTGTATTATATAATAAATATACAGGCTTTACAGGTGTATTTGTCTACAATCCCACTCCACATTTATGCACAGTATATTAAACATAAAATACATTCTACATTTGGATTTTATTTTGTCATTCGCACAGCGTTTTGCATTCATACAGTACAAAAAAGAAACTTGTCACACCTGAGTAACAGGTGATTTAAACCTTCTTTTACATAATTAAAAACCTCACAAGAGATGTAAGGCTTTCTCGATATTACACTGTCTTTTAACACAGTTAGTGTGTAAGACTCCGTATTTAGCAGGGCATGAATGATTGACCACAACAGTTTTCTGAATTAAACGCGCTTCTCATAGGGCTTTAGCTCACTGTCCTTCCACATATACTCCAACCAGAGCTGCAAAGATAAAAGGCTTAAATGGATTAGCAATCACTACAGATACAGTAGAAGGGAAAACGCCAGTGTTTGTAGTCGAAGCACGCACATGCACACATACACACTGTTAGAAATTATGTTGTGAATGCATATCTTTTACAGTGACCTACCAGTGGCTCATTCTTGTGTGAGTTTGTCTTTTAATTGTGTGCAAGCACTGAGACTCTGCCAAGCAGGTTGTGTGTGTAGGATTGCACTTTATATATCATGTGTTTGTGTGTGGAAGCATGTTTCTCACCACAAATGGTATCAGCAGTTCTCTCAGTGGGAGTTGCACGATTATTGGATGTAGTTGAGGTTGAGGGTGTCTTGATGTGGAAGTTGCTTCCTCCTGCCTGTCTGTAAAATATTTCTTTTACTCCAACAGATACATATAATTTTGCAGTATATATTAAATACTGTATGTGTATGTATATATATATATATATATATATATATATATATATATATATATATACATTAGGGATGTCATTTCAACATTTTAAGTATAGAAAATTGATCCCTGAAGGGGAATTCAGAACAAGTCATATAGGGATGATTTTTTTAAAGAGATAAATTGTCTGTGGCTTTAGAATTATGAGGGAGAAGCAAGTTAACGCACCATTAACCGGCTGGTTTCTCAGCACCTATCAGCACCGGCACTACCTATTAGCTTTTCAAGGATGAAACAACTTAATCAACTCTGTAAAATGGGGATGATTAAGGTCACCGAATAAAAACACGTTTGAAAATCATTGCTGCATGGGTACTCAACCTTTAGCAAGGAGCAAAGCTGTGATTGAGACCAATTTGCGGACAAACAAATAATAATCCGGGCAATGATTGCGCCACAGTTACGTTCACACTCTACCAATGCAGCAATTTAGCCTGAGTGATTTCAACTTTAATCTGTAATAAAAATGAAGCAAGCAGGCTGCACTTAGCTTGTTAGTGAGCTCTCGTGTTATTATTGCTGAAGAAACAGGAAACACTTGTGCTGATTGGATCTGGGAATTCATGATCATCTAATTATGCTAAGTTCCACTGAGGGAATGTCTTTGAGGAGCGTCAACAAAAATGCTTAATAACTGACAGTGAGGAGAGTTTTTCTGTTTGCATGACAGTTGGGAAAATATCGTCTGTTTAGGCCATCGTCAAACATATTTCATGTAAATGATGATAAACAATAGATAAGACAGAAATGTTATGATATAGGTAAGACGTATGCACACATTATTTGCATATCGTATCGTGCCAGGTTTTGACATTTCTGTCAGAGATCCAAGATGCTTTATGGTTTCAGATGAAGAAATAAAAGATCAAAATCTGTTGCTACCGCGAGGCTTCAGTGTCTCTCCGTCTTGCTGTTGTTTCTGGGTAATTAAATTACACCCTGAGCGCTGCTGTTGTGGCTGGCTGACAGGTAACGCTAAAACGCATAACTCACATTCAACCAAGCACCCTTTCAACACAAGCGTTCCATTATTAGGAGCTGCTTTTATGGCGCTATTTGTGCTGCAGTGCTATTAAATGATACATTTCGACTATGATGCTAAAAATGGACATTAAAATGACAGTCATAAAACTAGATTTGCATTTCTAGAAGGAAACGCTGGTGCTTGCAAGGCAAAAAAAGGGTAGAGTTTGTTTGTGATAATTAGTTTCAGATAAGCTTTAATTTTTGGCAATTTCAATTTTAACTTGGAAGTATGGACATTACGGAAGTAAAATGCCTGTTCTTGCTGACTTTTAAAGCATTTTTTTTTAACCCAAACAATTAAAAGCTTACCATCATTTACTCACCTTTATGTCATTACAAATCCAGGGTGCACTTTCTTTCGATAGTCCACTTTAGACATTCTACTTAGTAACTTTGCAATTACATGTCAACTTTATTTTGATGGCCGGCCAACAGACATTAGACTGACTATAAGTAACTTTGCAAGTACATGTCAACTTATTATATTAACCCTAACAACACCTAACCCTAACCTAACAGTCTACTAATACTCTAAGGAGAGTTAGTTGACATGTAGTTGCAAACTTACTTATAGTTCGTAGACTGTCTAAAGTGGACTATCGAAATAAAGAGTAACCCAAATTACTTTCTTTCTTCTGTTGAATAGAAGAATGTATGTCTACGCTGCTCTTTTTGATTCAATATCAAAAATCACAGTTATCATTAAAACCATTGAAGTATTATAAAAGCCTTATAAGCCTTATAAGACTACACTGAAAAAATGGTGTATTTACTTTAAAAGAATTTCACTTAGTAAATTTCACAAATCATTATAAAGAAACTGCAAGTAACACGTTAAAGGCCCACTGAAGTGCCTTGAAACGTGCAGCATTATTCAATTTGTTGACGTAATTTCCCCAAGCAGCAACCTTCTGTTCTCTCTTTTGAATCCAAAACGGAAGTGACTTAAACTGCAATTCATCGACTGGCTGCTAGAGACAGGCTCCAAAAGGGAGTCAATCCCATATACCCCCATGTTAAAATGCCCAACTTTACAGCAGAAAAGCTGTTTTTTTTTTATAACTCATCCGTTTAAATTATTTTAGGCCTTACATTTCTGCATAATTAAGGGTGTGGCCACTTGAGTGACAGGTGGATTGCCGCTGCTGTCACTACTAGCCGTTTGTCTGCTGTCTGTTATTTCCCCCACATCCGGTCCAGGAGTGACGTGCGGTAATGCGCTGCCAAGATGGCAGCGGCCGGTGACGTCACAGACGTCACTATGTCCATTGTTTTATACAGTCCATGAATTTCCCCTGAAACAGTAAGATACAGTACAGTAAGTATTGAACAGCTCCTCCCCTTTTTTAAAACATCCAATAGCATTTTGTTTATATCACAGCTTGACCCGATCCTTTCAGCTCGGTAAAGCTTCCGTTTCCTCCTAATCTCTAACCTTTTCTCATAATCTCCTCCATATTGCTTTGAAATACATCATACTGTGCAGAATTCAAATGGGTCCGATACGTTTTGTGGTCTGCGCAGACTCTCGCATATGATCCACTCTGTTCTATTGTGTCTCTCTGGACTGAGCAGACTGTTTGTGCGCTGCGGCGTTGCGCGTGAAACTAACGTGAAACCAGACTTCATTCGCTTCAACTGAAAGCATATTTACACTGTCTGAATTGTTTCCTATCCCATATATCGTGCATTATGTGCCATTCACCATGTCCAAATGGCCGATTTCAGACGCAGCTTCAGCGTATATTTAGGGGGCGGGATGCTTCAAATTCTAGAGAGCATTTTATTGGACAGAAAATCTGATGAGAACCTGAAGTGCAGCGTGATGTCATCAAAATTGTTGATCCATATTGGTGGAAGTAGTTTTGAAGGCTTATATCTTCTAAATGCAAATGTTGTCATTGTTTTGGAGCACACTAGCTTATAGATAACAGTAAGACTAACATATTCATGTTAAACGTTAAACAAATTCAGGGGGACTTTTAAAGTAGAAAAACTGAAATACTATATTCTAGTAAAATATGTAGTCCAATGTTTTATTTGCAACCTCGAAAAAAAAGTCCTCTAAAGCTACAGGAACAGACGGAAAGTATAGCAGAGTCAATATTTACAGGGATGAATCTGATTTGAAATTTCAGGTGTGGGAATTTTACCCAGTAAAGTTTTTAACTGCAAAATGGCTGTGGAAACTTTTGTCAAATTGGGGAATGCAGGATATTCGCACGCAAGCTGGTGTTTCTAGAGACGGTTACATCACTTGTTAATGCGACATTGGGGTAGCAAGAAAGACAGCGTGGGAGAAATGACATAGCCAGAATTTTCTCGCTCACATCGGGACGCCTGTGTACGTTACACACGGAGGGGAGCAGATGCGCTGAGAGAGTGCGGGATGTGGTGGGACGGATTGTAAATGCACAAAAAACTTCTCAGAAAGTCAGATCTGGTGAGAGTCATTTCACCGTCTGCTCGGGTTCTGGTAGAGATGATAATCTCCCTGCGGTGGTTTCAAGCCCTGCCGACCTGCCGATAAACCTTTCGCTGCATAAATTCCAGTTTTTCACTGACCTCTCCCCATGCTTAAACGGTGCAAGCTGAATGAAGCACCCACACCGCCAGTTTGATTCCAAGTGCACAATGCAAGGGGCTTGATGAAAGACTGCGGTGAACGAGAGGGCGAGTCGAGTGAGAATTTGCCCCACACTGTGGCCTGTTACACATTCCTCATGCACAGAGAGCGGCAACATCTGTTCCTTTCCATGGAAAAACCGTTCACCTCCTATCAAAATTAGTGCACAAGAGGTCTGTGATTCTGTTACTCTGTGAAAACTCAAATCTGATGTTGCACCTACATGTACTTTTAGAAATTGTAAGATTAGTCTTAAAGTCTGCAGTCTGAATAGTCTTAAAGTCTAAAATAGCAGAAAGTCTGGACTCAATAGCAGATTTCAATGGCCAAGGACCACCCAGAGGCCGTCTGACTGACCTGTAAAGCAACCAATCACAGTTTGTTTTGTTCCTTGTCATGTTTAGAGGCGTGAAAATAACAGACCGGTGTGTAAAACTCTTGGACGTAACTTAAAGAATCTATGCTGCAAACATTACATACTTCAAATACTTTTGAAAATCCAGTGTTTAGATGATGGCTTCAAGGCATCTTTGTTTCCAGGCGGTTTAAAGAATGTGACACATACATCTCCCGGACATCCTGTAGAATTCAACCAATCAGATGACGACTTCAAAAATCCAGAAGTGTTAAGTGTGCCATATGCATCAGACATTCAGCCAGCGATCCGTGGGCGTGACGTCTGAGGCTGAGACAATTGTAAGAATGGTGTGATGTGCATTCAAGTTGCTTTATATTTTATTCTTGTTCTGCCACAGAGAATGATGGGACATAATCGGACCCTGCTGATGACAAAAGTTTCTGCTGCAAACGTCAAGAGGGTTCACTACGCTGCATGAACTGCTTTTGTAAGGAAGTAGCTTATCATTTAATGAATCAACAGACCATTGGCTAATCTTTAACATGCTTGCTCTGAAACATTTATCAAGGCACGCATGATCCAAATTAGCCGTTAAGCTTTTTCCAATGGTAGAGGCACGGACCCTTGTATCTCCTAGTAATAAGACCATCTCTGTCTGTGTGTTGTTCTAGTTCCTGTAACTCTCACCCCTGTGGTAGTTGTGGTCCTTTTTTAACATCTTGCTTGAAATGTACCTGTTTTGAATCAAGTAATATTAATATAAATGTGAATAATAAGTAATAGTTGGCAGTCATGTGTGCTCATTTAAAAAATACCATCACCTTAGCCCTGTTAACACCTGGTATAAAGATGCATTTTGGATCAGATCGATCAGTGGACAACACTAAATAGAGGTGTAAACGTGGTCTAAAACGTTTTGAGCTTGTCCACTTTTAACCACTTCCAGAGGTAGTTGAAAATGCGTTCGACCGGATTGCTTTTGTGGTGTAAATGCTCATGTGGTCAAATGCATTCAAACAGCCACAAAAGACCACCTACTGACCTTATGCGTATAGTCACGTTATGAGAAGTGCTCTAGCTAGACAGGATTTAGACTTTGTCGGCTGAAGAACCAAGGAAGGTTTAAAGACGAAAAACGTACCAAGCACAATGTTCTCTCACCATTCCTGATTTCTAACACACTCACAGCGTTGTCTTGTGGCTTTCAGAGCAGAAATGAAAGCTGCTGCTCTCCGTATGTTTTTCCGCAATGAGTCAAGGCCACTTCTGAGAGCCCTGTACACTGTTTGCACGAGCAATTTGAGGGTGAGCAGTTCCCTTCATCTCTGCTTATCCATTAGCTGAAGAGTTCTGCCGTTGACCCCATCTGTGCTAGAAATCAATAGATGAGCGGATGAGCACCTGGTCCTTTGCAAAATAAACTTGTAGTAATGTTTATCTAATCAAAGTGTTCTCATTATCATAAATCTTTTGAGTGTTTTAGCTTTGCAATTAGTGTCTTAATTTAAAGCAGTATATCTGTTTTTGTTAAATTTGAAACTAGTCAGGATCTAGTATTATTATAATGTATCTACACTGTAAAATCTAATTAGTTAGACTTACTTGAAAAAAGCATGCAAACCGATTGCCTTAAAAAAAAAAACTAGTAAAGTGAAATAGGAATAGTATGTTGTGCTAACAAATGCTTAGTTAGTATAGTTCACTTACACAAGAGTTCTAGTAACTAAAAAAGAACTGTAGAGAGTACTTGATCTTTTACTTTAGGTTTACTCTTGACTTAGTATAGCTACCATAGATGTTACCATTGTTGTGTTTTGCATGCTGAATGTTGAAGTCTGTGTGTGACTTAAGCATGGTCAACTGCAAGATATTGTTACAAATATAGGTGGATTATATCAACCCAATTAAACGTTCCACAGGTGTTTATGACTCGAGTGTTAGCAATAACATTGTAAACAATCCTTATATGACATAAAGCGAAATATTACATAGGTTAATTTTAAAAGATGATCTTAATTTCTGACTAAATCATTAACTATAGTTAATTATTCAGTCAGAAGCTAGGTCAACTTTTAAAAGCAACCTATTTATTACTTCTCTTCCTTTAAAACCAAATAACTGTGATTTCTTGTTGCATCACTGCATCAGAAAGAGCATTATAATAATTATGAATGTTCCAAGTGCCCAACCAAAGTGAACACTTATCACCATAATGGTGATTTTTTTTTTTTTTTTGGCACTCAAATGGCACTCAAATCAATCAATTAATTTTAAGTCGGTTTTTCTGAGTAAACAAGGAATAGTATGTGAATAGTACAGATTACTAGATTTTTACAATTAAGTTAAGACATTAAGTAAAGTAACTAAAAAGTGTTAGTTAGAATCACTGTTGGATTTTACAGTGGTATACTTGTAATTATGTATGTGTATATACTGTATACTGTAAAGATACAATACATCCAGTGGGATAGTGAAGTCGGAGGTTGTGAAAACGGGAGAGAAGATTCTCTTTCATGTCAGTTTGGATTGTTATATCATCTGTGCTGTTCGGCACAGTGGCCCGTGTGCCAAATGTGATTTGTATATTAGATGGACCAGTGGTTCGATAGATTTTGATCTGGGATAGAAAAGCTGAAGTATGTGGAACTGCTCTGCCTGTGCAAATGAATTTCACATTATTGTAGGTCACTGAATTCATTCGGCGTGCCAATCAGCAGAGCTCCTTGGGGGACTTGTGTGTGTGGCGAGTTGCATTTCTCCATAGTGTCGATCCAGCGGGTGGTTGTAAATTAAGACTTCCATTTTCCTTTCCTGGAAAAGCAGCCTAATTCATCAAACACATCTGTGTGTGTGTGTTTGTGTGTGTGTGTGGAAATGAGCAACAGGAAGAGCTGTCTCATTTCTTCTGCAGCTGATTTTATCTGTCTGGAGGACGTGAAAAAATTACCCCTGCAATCGTTGCGGGCTTGCCAACAGGAAGCCGGCCAATTTAGAAGGTGGAAGGTCCATTAAAAGATTAATTTAAGGAAGTGACTAGGCCCCTTGTGGACTTATTAGAAGCTCATCAGAATATAGCAGGTGAATTTGATTTATGAGCCAAACTGCTGAATATGTGCTGAGATTAGAAGTAATTTTTCTAGTATCCAAAAATAATAACAGTATTATATATATATATATATATATATATATATATATATATATATATATATATATATATATATATATATATATATATATATATATATAGCCAAAAAAAAGTATTGGGACACCCCTCCAAATCATTGAATTCAGGTGTTCCAATCACTTCCACGGCCACAGGTGCCACCTGGGCATGCAGACACTTCTACAAACATTTGTGAAAGAATGTGTCGCTCTCAGGAGCTCAGTGAATTCAAGCGTGGTACCGTGATAGGCTGCCACCTATGCCATAAGTCCATTCGTGAAAATTACTAAATATTCCACGGTCAACTGTTAGTGGTATTATAACAAAGTTGAAGCAATTGGTCAGCGCATGCTATAGCTACAGAGTCGACAGCTACAGACCTCCAAACTTTGTGTGGCCTTCAGATTAGCTCAAGAACAGTGCATAGAGAGCTTAATGGAATGGGTTTCCAAGTGCAATGCAAAGTGTCGTATGCAGTGGTGTAAAGCACACCACCACTGGACTCTAGAGCAGTGGAGACGTGTTCTCTGAAGAGATGAATCACGCTTTTCTGTTTGGCAATCTGATGGGCGAGTCTGGGTTTGGTGATTGCCATGATAACGGTACTTGACTGACTGCATTGTGCCAAGTGTAAAGTTTGGTGGAGGGGGGATTATGGTGTGGGGTTGTTTTTCAGGGGTTGGGCTTGGCCCCTTAGTTCCAGTGAAGGAACTCTTAATGCTTCAGCACACCAAGACATTTTGGACAATTTCATGCTCCCAACTTTGTGGGAAAAGTTTGAGACGGCCCCTTCCTGTTCCAACATGACTACGCACCAGTGCACAAAGCAAGGTCCATAAAGACATGGATGAGAGAGTTTGGTTTGGAGGAACTTGACTGGCCTGCACAGAGTCCTGACCTCAACCCGATAGAACACCTTTGGGATGAATTAGAGCGGAGACTGCAAGCCAGGCCTTCTCGTCCAACATCAGTGCCTGACCTCACAAATGCGCTTCTAGAAGAATAGTCAAACATTCCCATAAACACACTCATAAACCTCGTGGAAAGCCTTCTAAGAAGAGTTGTTGCTGTTATAGCTTCAAAGGGTGGGTCAACTCCATATTAAACCCTACGGATTAAGAGTGGGATGCCATTAAAGTTCATGTGCATGTAAAGGCAGGAGTCCCAAAACGTTTGGCTATATATATATATATATATATACACATTGCATTTCGCATTTAATTTTGCATTGCATTTCACATTTAATATTGCATTGCATTTCGCATTGCATTTTGCGTTTCATTTCTCATTGCCAGTGATCATGCATATTTGTTGTATGGAAAATATAGCAACTTTCAAATAACTCCTCCATGTTTCACAGGAAAATTTAATTAGAACAATGGGAATGGTCAAATAAGCTGTAAAGGACAAATGATCATCAAGGCAGTTTGTTTTGGACTGCTTCTCTCCTGCTCTGGAACTGCACTGCTTTCTCTCTCACATGAACACAATTAAGCATTCTGTAGCTCATGCAACCTTTTCAATATTTATTAGTTGTCGACCAAGAGCAGCGTGGCAGCACCTTTGAAGCTCGTCCCTATTATTAATGCACATGGCACTGTACTGGCATTTAAGAGGCAAAGTTTGCCATTATATGCTTTTAGTAACGATTTGCTGTCAGTGGTGGACAGGAACATACACAGAGTCTTTGGAAGGAGGTTGAAACTTTGGCTACAGTTAAAGATGGCTGTACTGGCCTTTAATTTCATGCGTTATTGTACCATACGCCCCTGTGATTGACAGCTGCGGGCATCATTTCTCATTTCTAAAGCCCAAGTGCTCTGTCTGCACCCCTACATTTTTTGACAGCGTCACTTCAACTTTACACAATTATTGTAATATTTCTTGTGGGTCACTTTGGTGGAAAGCTGCTTGCCAATAAAATAAATATAAATGTGATTCCCAACATGAACACAAGGCTCACAACTTAGCTCAAATGTTCTGTTATTAAATCATGCTCTTGATGTGAATAACCATCTACCCATGCCAATGTTTGTCTGTTTGTCCTATTTAGCATGTGTCTGTTTAGAATTCATCATATCAAATTTAATCTGAGGACGCTGCTTGGAAATCAATGTTGAGACAAAGATGGAAAACACTGCTGGCACATGCGTGTGCAAGCATGTGTGTAAAAGGAAGGGCAAAAACAGATTTGACTGAGAAGCTTTTGCAATCTATGTGATGCGAAGTATGGACTTTTTTATTTATTTATCAGTGTACTTTATAAATGTTTTTTTATTTATTTATTTATTTTAAAGAATATCCCGGTCACTCCTTATTCAAAGTCTTTTGAAACTGTATAATAGCTTATACTAATAGTATAAGATACAACAAAAGTTATTCATGCACAAGAAGAGTCAATTTTGACTCATTTCAATATTGCATCATATGAACACATAGGCTACATCAAATAAGCAAAGTCCCTTTATTTAACAAATAGTGTCCAATATCACTTAATCTCTCTGTATTAAGTTTATGAGAGCATAAGAAGCAGTATGGCTGTCATTTCACCCAAGGCAAACCAAACAATATTTTTTCCTATTCCTAAAAATGACAATAGAGTGCAACAGTCGGCTTCTGGAAGTAAAAACTCCCTTCATTTTCTCTATAAGGAAATTGATTTCGAACGCTAACATACCTACTGTGAGCGATAAGGTTGTTAATCTGTAGTATTTGCTGAAGCCATCTATCTGCTTTATTTCAAATTATTTTCAAAATAATCATGTTTAACAGCAGAATTTCTGGTGAAAAACATTACCCACGAGGCTGTACAGAAAATTCCACCAATCAGAGAGTCGAAAAAGCAATAAGCACCAAAATAGCTATTTAGCTCCGCCCACTCCCATGAAGCAACACAAATGGTATAATCAAGTCGATCTGTCTATACGCTTTCAAAATGTTTGCATATATATTATTGTAAGGAGCGGTTTTACTGCTAAGACAAAAACTGAAGATCCAACCCCCTGCAATACAACAATAAAACTCACTAATCTGGAGAGAAGATCTCACAGAAAGACTATGGGACATCGCCCCGGCCCAAACCTTCTCCCCCTCTCCCTCGCCCGACTCCCTTCCCCCTGATTCAAGTCACAGAATGCAGATATACCACAGAGAATGTATCTTATTAATCCATTGTTTTTTCCCTTTCATGTTTGGTATCTTTTTAAAGGTCTCAGTGCGATTGGTAAAATGGTCTCAACTTCACTGCTGTCACTGGTAGGATGAGAAAGAGTGAAACATATGAGAATTCTGTTCTCCTTTTTGAGTGGTCTCCTCAGATATCTGATCCTCTCCCCCGAAACCAGGTGTTTGTGTTGCAAATATTTACAACCCTTTTGTTCTGGTCTGGGTATTTAAGGAAGGGTAGCAGAGCTGCCATTTGGGAAAATTCTGAGGCCAGATACCATGCAGTGCTGTGTCAGTGCTTTAGAGGCACTCACACACACTGTGTGTACTGTGCCAGATATGAGTCTTTGAAACTATTTTCATATTACTTTGTAATTGTGTTTTATATTTTTATGCTGAAAGTTGTGTACCATGGATTTTTGTTTAATTATTTTGTTTTAATTAAGTTCTGTCTGGCCCAATAAATGTTACTCTTGATTTATCTTGTATTGTTCTGAAATCATTATTCTAGTATAGATCGATGTGGAGTCCGTTATTTCCACAAATCTCTGTCAGGATAGATCAAACCGAAGACTAAATGATTGGAGCATGGGGCACACCATTTTGAGATAATCTGATTTCTGACTATCACTGTGTTAGCAAGTTGCAGCTTTCGTGTCTATTACTAAAATTACACTTTTTGTTCTGAGTAAGCATGTGCGACCACTTAAGGGTAAAATATTTACTCTGCAATCCCTTTGGCTAATATCAGAACTGGCTAGTTTGTGTCCCTGAACGCACAAATTTGTTTCTGTGCGATATTTATTTTTCCCTTGATGAGCGAATATTTGAAAATAAGTAAAAATCTAAATTAAATCACAGCGAATCTTATGATCAGCTGTTAAATTACAAATGTAACAAGTTGAACGAAGTCACATAAAATTGTAGTCAGATCAAATTATTCATGGAGTCAGATTTAAAATTAGATATCAATAAATTAAGTGAATTTAACAGAAATGCTGAAAAGGCTTACATGCAGAATTCCTTCAACCAAGCCGTTGGATTCCATTTTTGGGCTAACAGATGGACCTTACAGTATATGCATATTTTGCAATAAACTTTAAATATATTGTTTAACAACACCTCAAACTCGTTGTTGTGCTCCTCAACAACCCAAGTTTTCCCAGCAGAACATTGCCCAAAGCATCACACTGTCTCCGCCGGCTTGCCTTCTTCCCATAGTGCATCCTGGTGCCATGTGTTCCCCAGGTAAGCGACGCACATGCACCCGGCAAACCACGTGATGTAAAAGAAAACGTGATTCATCAGACCAGGCCACCTTCTTCCATTGCTCCGTGGTCCAATTCTAATGCTCACGTGCCCACTGTTGGTGCAGGGACTGTTGGTCCCTGACTGGTCTGCGGCTATGCAGCCCCATACACAACAAACTGTGATGCACAAACAACCTTCGCTCTCCCCATGTGCATCAATGACTCTTTTATTGAATTAAAAACAATAAAACTGCTCATACACACACACATGTTAGTTTTTGTGAATTGTGGGGACATTCCATAGGCATAATGGTTTTTATACCATACAAACCGTATTTTCTGTCCCCCTACACTACCCCTACCCCTAAACCTACCCATCACAGGAAACTGCACATTTTTACTTTCTCAAAAAAAAAACTAAAAAAAAATCTGTATGATTTATAAGCCTTTTGAAAAATGGGGACATAGGGTAATGTCCTCATAAGTCACCCTCTCCTTGTAATACCTGTGTCATACCCATGTCATTATACAAATTTGTGTCCTGATATGTCACAAAAACATGCACACACACACACACACACACATACACACACACACACATAATACGTATATATATATGTGTGTGTGTGTGTGTGTGTGTGTGTGTGTGTGTGTGTATGTATGTATGTATGTATATGAGTAGTTTTATTGTTTTTAAATTAGATTATGCTGTTCACAGTGCTTCGTGGGATTGTAGTTCTTTCCCTCACAAGTCCTGTCTTTTTGTTCGTTTTTCAAATACTTTTTTGCTTTAAATCAAAGTTTGTGGTGTGATTCACCTTGTAGCTGATTGGCTTGATTCATGGCTTTTAACTCTTTAACAAAGACTTTTTAAAAATCCCTATGGGAAAAATGAATGGAAAAATACTTCCGGAACCAGCACCGCTGAAAAAGGGGGCGGGCGCTAATGCGTTCTATATAAACCTGCTCTTGTTTAATGAGACCCAATGCCCCTGTGAGCTCCACTCACTCAACCTCCACTGCTGATAACAAGAGAAAGCCATCTCCTTGTTTCAAAGGGTTGCTCTCTACGCTGAAGGCTCGGGAACTTTTCTAGGATGATCCAGGTCTTGCTCTCGCTCTGTTTTTGCGTGCGGTGTAGCGGTTTGCCTCATTAGCTTGCCTGTGGCGGATGTCTCCTGGTCTGGTGGCTGTTTGTCTGACCTTGGCACAACTAAACACACATTTACACCTCATTAGCACAACTGTAGGAGAGGCCAGTCAAATACCCGCTTAAAACAGGCATGCTTCAAAGTGATAATTTGATATTGCAAGTTAAAAAGAAAAGTTTTCCCACACAAAACATTAGATTAGCTGTTGGAGCTTCATTTGGTTCGAAAGCTCAAAGCATGTGTGTTTAAGACAATTAAGTCTGACATAAATCATCCTGTAGTGAGCGAGTGCTAGGATAATGTAATCCCTGGAGAAGATGTTTTCATTTGCTCGAGTGACATGCACGATGAACAGCAACAATGTCTGAAACCGCATCATTCTTTCGCTAAGGTTTCCTGCGAATGGATCATAGCGCTAGCTGTAAACCATAATTAGCATTTTTACATTCTCACAGACTGAATGGGTTGCAAGTTTAACACATAAATATTGCATTGAGCCATATTGTACTTTGTAGCCTACCATTATACTTTTAATAGGGGGCAGTCATGGCCAAATGGTTAGAGAGCCAGACTGGTAACCCGAAGGTTGCGGGTCTGATTCCCAATACTGGCAGAAAATGACTGAGGTGCCCTTGAGCAAGGCACCTAACCCCCAGTCACTCTCCAGGTACCACAGCAAAAATGGCTGCCCACTGCCCACACACAGTTTGCAGTGTGTGTGTGTTCACTACTCACTACTCCTAATGTGTGTGCACTAACTTGGATGGGTTAAATGCAGAGGCATGGGTTACCATACTTGGCCTTCACATGTCACTTTCACTTTCAAATAGTAATTTTGTCAACAATTTACTTTCAACGGTCCACTTTAGACATTCTACTAACAAGTAATTTTGAAACTACATGTCAACTAACTTTCATTAGAGTATTAATAGACTTTTTGCTTAATATCTGCAGACACTTTATTTTAATGATCCCCCAACAGTCATTCTATTCTGACTATAAGTAACTTTGCAAGTACATGTCAACTTATTCTACTAACCCTAACACCACATCCCTAACATTAACAGTCTACTAATAAGCTAATGAGAGTTACTTACAGTTAGAAGAATGTCTTAAAGGGATAGTTTACCCAAAAATTTAAATTCTGAATTCATTTGTTCTGTTGAACACAAAAGAAGAAAAATGCTTTGAAGAATCTTGGTAACCAAATATCCAATGTGGACCATCAACTGTTTGGTTACCAACATTCTTCAAAATATCTTCTTTTGTGTTCAACAGAAGAAAGAACTTCAAACAGGTTTAGAACAACTTGAGGGTGAGTAAATGATGACAGGATTTTCATTTTAAGGGTGGACTAAATTTCATATTTTGGTTGCATAAAGTTAGCAAAAGCGTCAAAAACAGTTTTACATAAATTTAAAAAAATTCATGAGCATTTTCTATTGGCCACTTAGAATTAAACAGACTTTTCACTTGCACAATATAAAATCTAGGCATATAATAATAAAATCTCAGTTATACTTTATTTTAAAGTGTCATTGTTACAGTGTAATGATATATTTAAGTACTGAGTAATATTGATTAACTACATCTACTTACTATAGGGTTAGGGTAGGATTAGGGTTTGGTTGAGGGTTAGTTGCATGTAATTATGCATAATGTACTGTTACTATAGTAAGTACATGTAATATACTGTATGTAACAACGACACTGTAAAATAAAGTGTTACCAAAATCTCTATTTTAAAAACACTTAAAATCAAAAAGTTTTTATGTGAGAATCGATCCTCCAAAAAGTATGACAAGGTGTTTAACTAGTGATTTTATTATACATTCAGCAGGAAAATAAGTGTGTAAAAGCTTTGAAATGAAAAAAAAAAAGTTAACAGTGTTACCAAAACAATTATATTAAAGTAATTATTGTTCCCTATAGCCACTACTTTAGGGTGTCTAAATAGTATACTGAACTCTTTTATTTGTAAAAAGGCAAGAAAAATCCAGTTTTCCATGTTTTTTGAGAAATGACAGCAATGCATTAGAAATTAGTGCATGTTCCTGACATTTGCAGAAGAAAAGGGTGGGTTATCTGGCGCATATTGGCACTGACAAGCAGTGAAATGCTCATCTGTCAGAGCCGGTGGCTGTTTGGCCGAAGGGGGGAGGGGGGTGCAGGTCTTGTGAAGGGCACGGACGCTCCCTCTGCAGGGCAAACCGTGGCCGATGTCTGTGAAGGAGGCTCAGTCAGGGGCTAAAAAACCTGCGTCAGCTGATCTGTTTGTGATTGCCTGTTTGGAATCAGTCGTTTGTTTGTCATTGCTGTATGTCTGGGGGTCGTGGTCAGGTGTTACAGACTGGAAAGACATGGCTGTGCCGGTTGCCTTGGAGACTTGGGAGTGAGATGTCCGTGCTAGTTTTCCTCTTTCTAGATGAGGCTGAGCTACAGCCACAAATTGTTTGACATTGAGTGGGCTGATATTGATTAACTAAGATCCTAGTCTGTCTGCCTCATGTTGGTCTCACATCTATCTGTCTGTCTTTCTGTCTGTTTATCTGTCTGTCTGTCTGTCTGTTTATCTGTCTGTTTATTTTACAATTACATTGAATCATTTAGCAGACACTTTTCTCCAAAGCAACTTACAAATGAGGAAAGCAATAGAAGCAATCAGACAAACAAGGGGCAACAACATGCAAGTGTTGTAACAAGTCTCAGTTAATCTAGCGCAGTACACACACACACACTTTTTTTTTATATTTATTTTTATAAACAGACATGCAGAAAAACAAATAGAATAGTTAAGTGCTAGTCTTAATTGGTCAGGTGCTGCTGGAAAAGATGTGTCTTTAGACGTTTTTTTGAAAATGGCTACAGACTCGGCTGCTCAAATTGAGATCGGCAGGTCGTTCCACCAGGTGGGAACGGTCCAGGAAAATGTCTGTGAGAATGATTTCGTGCCTCTTTGGGATGGCACTACGTGGCGCCATTCACTTGCAGAACGCAAGCTTCTGGAGGGTGTGTAAGTCTGAACAAGCGAGTTTAGGTGTATTGGTGCAGAGCCTGTAGTCGCTTTGTAGGCAAGCACCAGTGCATTGAATTTGATCCGATGGGCTATTGGTAGCCAGTGCAAACTGATGAAGAGAGACGTGACATGCGCTTTCTTTGGTTTGTTGAAAACCACCCTCGCCGCTGCATTCTGGATCAGTTTCAAGGGTTTGATAGTGCATGCCAGAAGGCCCGCTAGAAGAGCATTACAGTAGTCCAGTCTGGAGAGAACAAGAGCTTGGACCAGGAGTTGTGTGGCCTGCTCTGATAGAAAGGGTCTAATAATGTTGTATAACGCAAACCTGCAGTACCGGGCTGTTGCAGTAATGTGGTCAGTGAAGTTTGACTGATCATAAATCACAATTCTGAGGTTCCTGGCTGTCCTGGAAGGAGTTATGGTTGATGAACCGAGCTGAATGGAGAAATTTTGATTAAGTGCCGGATTGGTTGAGACCACAAGCAGTTCTGTCTTTGCAAGGTTGAGTTGAAGGTGATGATCCTTCATCCAGCCAAAAATGTCTGTCAGGCAAGCAGCAAAATGAACACCAACTGTAGGATCATCTGGCTGAAATGAGAAGTAGAGTTGAGTGTCATCAGCATGTGTCATCAGCCATGTTTCTGAATGACAGATCCGAGTGATGACATGTAGATGGAGAAGAGAAGTGGTTCAAGCACTGAGCCCTGTGGAACTCCAGTAGCTAGATGTTGTGACTTAGACACTTCACCTCTCCACGACACCCGTTTATCTGTCTGTCTGTCTATCTGTCTGTCTATCTGTCTGTTTATCTGTCTGTCTGTCTGTCTATCTGTGTAAATATATATCTACTTACTATGTTTTGCAGACATTCAATAGAGTTTATTCCAGCAACCAGTTGTGACAATTGAACTTAGTTTAGAGAATGTTAAGACTGTTTCAAAAAATGTGCCAAAGTGATGGAGAAAAACTTTAACACAGGGCTGATATTAATACAGTCTGCCTTCCTCTAATTATTATTATTATTATGGTTTTTTTTTTGTAAACATTTTTTTTACATATAGTATAACACACCCCGATCAGGCCGATCAGGTGAAGTGAGAAACACTGATTATCTCTTCACACGGCACCTGTTAGTGGGTGGGATATATAAGACAGAAAGTGAACATTTTGTCCTCAAAGTTGATGTGTTAGAAGCAGGAAAAATGGAAAAAGCTCATTGATGCACGTGGGGAGCAAAGGCTGTCCCATATAGTCTGATCAAACAGACGAGCTACTGTAGCTCAAATTGCTTAAGTTAATGCTGGTTCTGATAGAAAGGTGTCAGAATACACAGTGCATCGCAGTTTGTTGTGTATGGGGCTGCATAGCCACAGACCAGTCAGGGTGCCCATGATGACCCCTGTCCACCGCCGAAAGTGCCAATAGAGGGCACGTGAGCATCAGAACTGGACCACGGAGCAATGGAAGAAGGTGGCCTGGTCTGATGAATCATGTTTTCTTTTACATCACGTGGATGGCCAAGTACGTGTGCGTCACTTACCTGGGGAACAAATGGCACCAGGATGCACTATGGGAAGAAGGCAAGCCGGCAGAGGCATTGTAATGCTTTGGGCAATGTTCTGCTGGGAAACCTTGGGTTCTGCCATCCATGTGGATGTTACTTTGACACGTACCACCTACCTAAGCATTGTTGCAGACCATGTACACCCTTTCATTGTAACGGTATTCCCTGGTGGCTGTGGCCTCTTTCAGCAGGATAATGCGCCCTGCCTCAAAGCAAAAATGGTTCAGGAATGGTTTGAGGAGCACAACAACGAGTTTGAGGTGTTGACTTGGCCTCCAAATTCCCCAGATCTCAATCCAATCGAGCATCTGTGGGATGTGCTGAACAAACAAGTCCGATCCACAGAGGCCCCACCTCGCAACTTACAGGACTTTAAGGATCTGCTGCTAACATCTTGGTGCCAGATACCACAGAACATCTTCAGGGGTCTAGTGGAGTCCATGCCTTGACGGGTCAGGGCTGTTTTGGCAGCAACAATATTAGGAAGGTGGTCATAATGTTATGCCTGATCGGTGTATTAATATATATGTGATGTTTTTAAAATACAATTTTATTTAAAAAAATTAAAATAAGAAAAAAAAGAAATATCATCCACCGTGAAGTCTTATTTTCCCTGAGAGAAAACTATGCTTCTGTGTATGTTTGAGCGTGTGTGTGTGCCTGTAAAGAGGATTTGAGATTCACAGAGACAGATCTCTCTGAGTGTTTAGACTTCGCCCAGGCATGCAATTTATTGCAGCTTTCAGCAAGATGAAACCGTTCAGCGTCCCGCTGTGCGCTGCAGCAGAGGTGTGTGTACCTGCGGCCGACTCTGCCGTAAAACACACAGAGCCACTCACACAAACACTAACACAATGGCTGTTGGAGCTCAAAGTGCAACATAGTAAATTGTTGTTGTGTGAGAAAAGGGTCTGTGAGCTGTGTGTAACAATTACACAGTGCCGCCGGGCCCTTTTTGCAGTTTTCGTTGAAGAAAAATAAAAAATGTGACATTTTCTCATTGCATTTACATGTACAACAAAAAGCTGTTGACTCATCAGATCATCATTATTTCAAACCATAAACAGACAGGCAACATAATTTAAAACTTTTAAATTACATATTAAGCATAATCAGTGCCTGATGCATATAAACATACTCAATGACACTCATGTGTGTTTGAATTATAATAATTGAGTAGCAAGTGAAATCCATTTATACACATTCCTATTTGTAATTTAAGGGTATGTCAGTGGCCATTTCATAGCCATGTATAATCTTTAAAATGTTTGGCATAGCTATTTTTCAAAACGGAAAGATATGTAAATAAACATATGAATATCTGAAAAACCCAAAGAATGAGGCAACATATGCAATACTTCTATTGCATTGTTGCTTTAGGGCAGTACCTATTTGTTTAGTTAATTATATTTTTCTGGTATTTGTTCAGAATTACCTTTTGTGTTTAAAGTTGTTGCCTGTAGACACAAACTTTCATTTTTTTTCTTGCCAGTGTTCATTTTTCTGTCTTGCATATGAGACACATTGGCTGCACTTATGTTGCTCAGTCAACAAGTAAGATAACTAGCTATATATTTTCACAGACAAAGTAATATATTATTGATTTATTATTAAAAAAAAATGGTGCAATTGGCATTCCTATCTGTGTTTGGGGTCAATATACTTTTGTTTGCTTTACAGCTGTGATGCATATCCTATATGCTATTGCTATTCAGAGGCAGTGTGTATTAGAAACTATTTATGGTAATTTAATGATTTTTCACTTTTCTTTTTCAACCTTTGTTTCCCTTTTCAAAGACTTTGGTTTGCTCACTGGGGTTTGTAAGGCACCATTTTATTCTTTGTGAAGCCACCATGGGACAATTTGTATTGTGAAAAATGCTGCACAATCAGTCTGAATGAAGCTGAATGAATGATATATTATACAGTCTCATAGAGACTTTTTTGACTTATTATTTCTTACTTTTTCAACCTGAACATTTACATTGACTTCCCCTTTAAAGCACATTGCTTATTTAATTTCATAGCGATACAACATAGTGACACCAGAAACAGTGTTCAATTTTGGACTTTTTAAATTTGTTTAGGCTTTGGCTGGAAAGGAGTTTTGGAGACCCAATTTTCAAACAGAAAAGGTGTTTCAAAGTGCAAGTTTTGAAAACGATAGCTTTATCGTCTCAGTGTAAACTTCAAAAACTAATCTGATAAAAGATGACAATATGCATGCGTATTGTGTTCAGTCTATAGGCATGTGTTTCTTTACAAAGTCGCCATCTACTGCCTGGCATGCATAATACAGAATTTTACACAATTTCACAGATCCATGTGAACTAGGATCATTTTGACAATGTTGTCATCTGTATGCTGAACTTTTAAAAAATGCAAAGGAAACATAGCTAGTTGTTGTGTAAACATACCCCTAATTGAATACTCTTGCAATTGAATCTTTACATCTGACCTGGTTTAGCATGCAGTTGCATCAAGCACACAGAAACTCTGTGGAAGTTGAAAGCCGTGCCATTAGAGGAGCAAACATGACACCACACACCAGATGAGGCTAAATGGCACTTTTGTCTTCAGTTCAGCCCTGGAGAACCCAAAACAAAGCGTCAGCAAAAACAAAAGCTGCTCTCTACGCCTCGCAGAATATGTCACCTGACAGGAATCTAAAGCAGCAGTCTGCTTTCCCCAAAAAAGTGTCCCTCTCTTTTCTCTCACTCTTCCTGGCCTTCAATGTTAGAGGAGATATATGATACTGTAGATAGAAAGCCAGGGCTCTTAATAAAAATTATCCATTTCTGTCACAGCCCAGCTGAGGGAGGTAAAAAATGCATTTGCTCAGTATCAATAGGTGATTTTTGTTTATTTATTTATTTGCATCCCTCTCCACCTATTTACCTCTCTGTAAAAGAGGATTCCTCTGAAATGAGGGCACTGTCGTGAATCTCCTCTAAATCGCTTCGTCTTTTTGTGCCTCGTACTGGCCTGAAGGGCCACTTATTAGCAAGATCTATTATCACTGTCTTGAATGAAGGTGAGCGAGTTTTGAGAGGAAAGGCTAAACACTGCGCGTCATCCACAAACAAGTTAACCTATTATTATTAGTATTATTTAGTAATAATTTATTTCATGAAAAATTGTCAGGAAACCTTGGGTTTTTATCTCACGTACATCATATAGATTTTGATCTTTATATATGTAAACTATCTCCTTTTAAATATGAGTAATGAATTGTTACTTTGTTGTTTAAAAAGCATATTTTTCCATGAAAATAGTCTTAGATGATTGCATGGCACATTCATTCAAATCAACCAACAGAACAACCAACCAACCAACATCAACCAACCAGACCAACCGACTGACTGACCTACGAACGTAAACCAACCAAATCAGTCAATCAATCAAATCAACCAACCAACCAACGAAACATCAACCAACCAAATCAGTCAACCAATCAAATCAACTAACCAACCAACGAACACCAAATCAGTCAATCAATCAAATCAACTAACCAACCAATGAACATCAACCAACCAAATCAGTCAATCAATCAAATCAACCAACCAACCAATGAACATCAACCAACCAAATCAGTCAATCAATCAATCAAATCAACCAACCAACCAACCAACGAACATCAACTAACCAACCGACGAACATCAACCAACCAAACCGACCGACCGATCGACCGACGAACATAAACCAACCAAATCAGTCAATCAATCAAATCAACCAACCAACCAATGAACATCAACTAACCAACCGACGAACATCAACCAACCAAACCGACCAACCGATCGACTGACGAACATAAACCAACCAAATCAGTCAATGAATCAAATCAACCAACCAACCAATGAACATCAACCAACCAAATCAGTCAATCAAATCAACCAACCAACCAACGAACATCAGCCAACCAAATCACTCAATCAATCAAATCAACTAACCAACCAACCAACGAACATCAACCAACCAAATCAGTCAATCAATCAAATCAACCAAACAACCAACGAACATCAACCAACCAAATCAGTCAATCAATCAAATCAACCAACCAACCAATGAACATCAACCAACCAAATCACTCAATCAATCAATCAAATCAACCAACCAACGAACATCAACCAACCAAATCAGTCAATCAATCAAATCAACCAACCAACCAATGAACATCAACCAACCAAATTAGTCAATCAATCAAATCAACCAACCAACCAACCAACCAACCAACGAACATCAACTAACCAACCGACGAACATCAACCAACCAAACCGACCGACCGATCGACCGACGAACATAAACCAACCAAATCAGTCAATCAATCAAATCAACCAACCAACCATTGAACATCAACCAACCAAATCAGTCAATCAATCAAATCAACCAACCAACCAATGAACATCAACTAACCAACCGACGAACATCAACCAACCAAATCAGTCAATCAATCAAATCAACTAACCAACCAACCAACGAACATCAACCAACCAAATCAGTCAATCAATCAAATCAACCAAACAACCAACGAACATCAACCAACCAAATCAGTCAATCAATCAAATCAACCAACCAACCAATGAACATCAACCAACCAAATCACTCAATCAATCAAATCAACCAACCAACGAACATCAACCAACCAAATCACTCAATCAATCAAATCAACCAACCAACCAACCAACGAACATCAACCAACCAAACCGACCGACTGATCGACCGATGAACATAAACCAACCAAATCAGTCAATCAATCAAATCAACCAACCAACCAATGAACATCAACCAACCAAATCAGTCAATCAATCAAATCAACCAACCAACCAATGAACATCAACTAACCAACCGACGAACATCAACCAACCAAACCGACCAACCGATCGACCGACGAACATAAACCAACCAAATCAGTCAATGAATCAAATCAACCAACCAACCAACGAACATCAGCCAACCAAATCAGTCAATCAATCAAATCAACTAACCAACCAACCAACGAACATCAACCAACCAAATCAGTCAATCAATCAAATCAACCAAACAACCAACGAACATCAACCAACCAAATCAGTCAATCAATCAAATCAACCAACCAACCAATGAACATCAACCAACCAAATCACTCAATCAATCAAATCAACCAACCAACGAACATCAACCAACCAAATCAGTCAATCAATCAAATCAACCAACCAACCAATGAACATCAACCAACCAAATTAGTCAATCAATCAAATCAACCAACCAACCAACCAAGGAACATCAACTAACCAACCGACGAATATCAACCAACCAAACCGACCGACCGATCGACCGACGAACATAAACCAACCAAATCAGTCAATCAATCAAATCAACCAACCAACCATTGAACATCAACCAACCAAATCAGTCAATCAATCAAATCAACTAACCAACCAACCAACGAACATCAACCAACCAAATCAGTCAATCAATCAAATCAACCAACCAACCAATGAACATCAACTAACCAACCGACGAACATCAACCAACCAAATCAGTCAATCAATCAAATCAACTAACCAACGAACATCAACCAACCAAATCAGTCAATCAATCAAATCAACCAAACAACCAACGAACATCAACCAACCAAATCACTCAATCAATCAAATCAACCAACCAACCAATGAACATCAACCAACCAAATCACTCAATCAATCAAATCAACCAACCAACGAACATCAACCAACCAAATCAGTCAATCAATCAAATCAACCAACCAACCAACGAACATCAACCAACCAAATCAGTCAATCAATCAAATCAACCAACCAACCAATGAACATCAACCAACCAAATTAGTCAATCAATCAAATCAACCAACCAACCAACCAACCAACCAAGGAACATCAACTAACCAACCGACGAACATCAACCAACCAAACCGACCGACCGATCGACCGACGAACATAAACCAACCAAATCAGTCAATCAACCAAATCAACCAACCAACCATTGAACATCAACCAACCAAATCAGTCAATCAATCAAATCAACTAACCAACCAACCAACCAACATCAACCAACCAAATCAGTCAATCAATCAAATCAACCAACCAACCAATGAACATCAACTAACCAACCGACGAACATCAACCAACCAAATCAGTCAATCAATCAAATCAACTAACCAACCAACCAACGAACATCAACCAGCCAAATCAGTCAATCAATCAAATCAACCAAACAACCAACGAACATCAACCAACCAAATCACTCAATCAATCAAATCAACCAACCAACCAATGAACATCAACCAACCAAATCACTCAATCAATCAAATCAACCAACCAACGAACATCAACCAACCAAATCAGTCAATCAATCAAATCAACCAACCAACCAACGAACATCAACCAACCAAACCGACCGACTGATCGACCGATGAACATAAACCAACCAAATCAGTCAATCAATCAAATCTACCAACCAACCAAAATCAATCAACCAACCGACCAATCGATCAATTGACTACTTTTATCATAATTTTGTGTTTGTGAATTATTATTTTTTGAGTCCTTTATGAAGCTTGAAAGCCTCAGTTCACATTCTTTGCTTGGTGATTATGTAATAAAAAACAAAAGTCTCAATTTACTGGCCTCCTGTGAATCTGTTGGCAGAAGATACGCAAAGTGAGATATATTGCAATGGCTCAGCATTTTATTTGCTTAGCACTAGGATATTTTTGGTTAGATGCACAGATGTTTTAGGCCTTGCGTGTTTGTGTGTGCTTTTTTTAGAGCATGTGTTCATGCTTTTGTTCTCATCTGTGCAAGAGCACTTGGACTGATGGATTGAAAATTGCAGGTGGGTGGAAATGTCAGAGAATGAAGCTGGTTCTTGCCGTTGAAGTGCTTAAAACGCGATTATGCTGCGCATAGGCAATCTGCCACCAAACATCCTTAAGGTCACTCTGATACGTGACATACAACTACTTTTATAGCCCAATCTTGCAGCTTGTAAAAAAATCCTTTGCTATTGAGCTGCACCATAGTAGCAATATTTTACCAGCCATCTAAATGATAACAGCCCTCTGCTGGTGAATACATCTTACTTTAGCACCACCTGTGAACATCTCATCTGTCTAAGGACATCTTTGGAATAAATGCATTCCTGAAGTGAATCTTTAAAATGTTAGAGATTGGGTAGTTTTTTATACCAAAAATAAGGCTGAATTTCACCACAGTGCTTACAAAATCTGAACGATATGAAGGTCTAACACACAATATGGCTTGAGGACATGAATTATGAAACCGTAGCAAAGACCTTAGAAACAGGTCTGTTTAACTCAAATGAATGAATGAATTAATTCATAGGAAATTTTGAGAGAGTCACTTATTTTACAGCCGAGCAAATGACTCGTCCAGCGTTCATTTGAACAGGCCGTAACTATCAACTCTGCAGCGGATATTAATATCCACACAATAGTGAAACACCACAATAGCCAGGTAACGTAGATCAGCAGTTTAAGACATTAAATTCGTAAGCACATAACACAAGAACACTTATTTTTAAATACAAACGAAATATCTAACACAAACACACGTACACACACATTCACACGCGTTGCAGAAAGACAGAAAGTGAGGAAAGAATGAGTTTTAAAGGAGTGAAATGATGAAATCCCAAGTTTCTAGCAATGTATGCAGTTATAACACATGACCTGAACGAACCATCATTCATTAATTTAACCCTCCTATCGTTTCTTAGGCGGGGTTATTAAATTTGATATTAATGCACTAGTTTAGTTAGAATCTGGAGGTTACTTGCATTTGTGTCTTGTATCGTCTTTGAATGGGGATTCCTTTTTCCTTGGTCCTGTAGGACTGAAAATAATCAAAGATATTTGATATTTTCAATTGAACAAAGACATACTGCTTTACTGTTTTCAACCCCCATCTTTCTTATCAGAAGGGACATTTGGAGTTCCTAAAGACAAAGAGATTCTGAAGGCCTGTAGGCCAAAGGTGTGTCACCCCTTAAGTACAGTGGGGGAAGTTTGGTCTGATTGGTCAGTTTGAATGACTCACAATAGGGTTTGAGTTACATGGTCAAGGAAGTATTAAAGAAGGTTGTAACTTGCTCTCGTGCTTCTTTTATTCTCTGCTCTCTTCTTCTATTCTCTGACTCTCTCTCTTCTTGGGGGCCTTCTCTTTGGCTCTTCTCTTCTTTGCTCTCTTCTTCTCTGTCTCTTTTGCTCTCTCTCTCCCTCTCTCTCGCTCTTTCTATCCCTCAGGTAACATTCTATTCATGCTGGGTACGATTAATGGTATAAGTTTTTATCATCTCATACATCTATTTTGTAACTACTTTAAGTGTAACCATAACCAGATTTTGTCATTAAATTCTTTCAATTATAAATGATTGCTAACTAGTTTTGATTTGGTATTGACTTCGAAGTGCTACCTCTATTGCAATACAATATAGTCACACTATAGCAACGCTCTCCCACATATTTAGGTATTGTAACTGCGCTTATTTCCGTCGTTGGTATAAGTACAGTGGGTGGATATAGACGAGAAATGTACAGTTTTCTACCATCTTGCTCATAACGTTTCTTTAGTCTTTCAGCAACCCTGCAGCCTGAACCACTGTAGGCGGCCCACCCTTACAGTCCTGGCTGCAGAGGGGTTCCCCAGGTTCTTTGATTGGTTGATGGTCTTGTTGTGTCTTTGAGTGACGTCTTGGGAAGCCAATCACGTGGTGTGTTGGCGGATGGATGGAAAGTCTCGTGGATGTTGTTTGAAGTTAAAGCGCGCTCTACTGTAGATAGAAACTGAACTTAGAACACAAGACTCAACGGAAAGAAAAGAAACTAAGTAAAAGAAAGGAAAGTGAGACGAGAGTATTTAGATGGTTTGAATGAAATTGTTAACCCATTTTCTCTGGTTTGGTCTGCCACAATCGTCTGATCGTCCATCTTATCATATCATATGTCTCCTTGAACTCTTTTGTCTGAAAAACTTTGTTTGTGTTCTGAGATTATAAACTCAAATATTTGCCCATCCTCCTGAATGGGTTCTGACCAATTAGGTATCATCTTGGTTCAGTGGTGACTGTGTCCCCACCCCTCACCATAAATTATCTGTTATCTCTGGTCTTCTAACTTCCCGCTCTTAAGCAGAGTACAGTTAGACATGATTTCTTATTAGAAAAACACAATACATTCTACACAAATTTCATTCAAGCCATCTTTTAAATTATAAGGATACAAAAATAAAGATACCAAGCAAGATACACTTTCAATCAATCATTCAATATTTATACAATTATATGAATTTTTAGTGATAAATATGCATAATGGTCATGTGTATTGGTTATAGACATGATATACACTCACCTAAAGGATTATTAGGAACACCTGTTCAATTTCTCATTAATGCAAGTATCTAATCAACCAATCACAAGGCAGTTGCTTCAATGCATTTAGGGGTGTGGTCCTGGTCAAGACAATCTCCTGAACTCCAAACTGAATGTCAGAATGGGAAAGAAAGGTGATTTAAGCAATTTTGAGCGTGGCATGGTTGTTGGTGCCAGACGGGCCGGTCTGAGTATTTCACGATCTGCTCAGTTACTGGGATTTTCACGCACAACCATTTCTAGAGTTTACAAAGAATGGTGTAAAAAGGGAAAAAACATCCAGTATGCGGCAGTCCTGTGGGCGAAAATGCCTTGTTGATGCTAGAGGTCAGAGGAGAATGGGCCGACTGATTCAAGCTGATAGAAGAGCAACTTTGACTGAAATAACCACTCGTTACAACCAAAGTATGCAGCAAAGCATTTGTGAAGCCACAACACGCACAACCTTGAGGCGGATGGGCTACAACAGCAGAAGACCCCACCGGGTACCACTCATCTCCACTACAAATAGGAAAAAGAGGCTACAATTTGCACGAGCTCACCAAAATTGGACAGTTGAAGACTGGAAAAATGTTGCCTGGTCTGATGAGTCTCGATTTCTGTTGAGACATTCAGATGGTAGAGTCAGAATTTGGCGTAAACAGAATGAGAACATGGATCCATCATGCCTTGTTACCACTGTGCAGGCTGGTGGTGGTGGTGTAATGGTGTGGGGGATGTTTTCTTGGCACACTTTAGGCCCCTTAGCGCCAATTGGGCATCGTTTAAATGCCACAACCTACCTGAGCATTGTTTCTGACCATGTCCATCCCTTTATGACCACCATGTACCCATCCTCTGATGGCTACTTCCAGCAGGATAATGCACCATGTCACAAAGCTCGAATCATTTCAAATTGGTTTCTTGAACATGACAATGAGTTCACTGTACTAAAATGGCCCCCACAGTCACCAGATCTCAACCCAATAGAGCATCTTTGGGATGTGGTGGAACGGGAGCTTCGTGCCCTGGATGTGCATCCCACAAATCTCCATCAACTGCAAGATGCTATCCTATCAATATGGGCCAACATTTCTAAAGAATGCTTTCAGCACCTTGTTGAATCAATGCCACGTAGAATTAAGGCAGTTCTGAAGGCGAAAGTGGGGGTCAAACACAGTATTAGTATGGTGTTCCTAATAATCCTTTAGGTAAGTGTATAATAATGCAGTAGAAGACTGTTTGAATGTAAGTCCGGCTATCATTCTTTTTGAATGATTTGATGCAGTTTATATGTAACGTCTCGGTTACGTATGTAACCCTCGTTCCCTGAGGAGGGAACGGAGAGGGGTCGATCGCTGCAAACCAATCTGCTGGACAAACGCATTTGAAAAGGCGTTTCGCTGTCAACATCCTGAACGGAAGCCTGTGAAGGGATCGGTTCAGGACGCGCAGGGTACAATGAAGTAGGGGCTGTAGAAGCCAGACTTCATTTCGGCTGGAGGGATAGGCTCGATCGCACCCTTCGCCAGCAGGGTAGCAACCTCAGCACGCATGACTGGGGCATTGGGCCTCACCATAGTGTAGCAGACTCCCCGGAAGCGGGGAGGAGCCTGAACGAACTGAATCGCATAGCCGAACCTGATGGTCTTCGCGACCCTGCGGGACAGTCCTGGAAGCTCTAGCCAGGCTCCCAAGAACTGCACCAGCAGGGACATGCGAACCACAGGCGTACCCTGGGTGGGGCAGCGAGACTGCGTGACCGGCCCAGACGTGGGAGGCGTAGAGTCCCGGTGTGGGGGCACGGTCATCAGCCGCGTCCTGACAGAGGAGACCAGGGAAGGACGTGCGTTCCACTGGTGTCTGCTCTGAGAGGAGACTGGCGTCAGAGAGGGACGAGAGTGGCGTGGCCCAGGGGCGGCGCACACTGCTGTGCACGGTCTCTGGGTGCTCAGGGATGGGTGCTAGTTCTTACTACCCGGGGGCCAGCAGCTGCAAGATTCTCCCTCCACCGGGGGAAGGAGTGGCCCTGCTACCATCTCCTTGAAAGAACTGCCCATCCCTGAGCTGTCCGCGTCAGGAGCGCCGCTTAGGCTGGCGTAAGGTGGGCTGCGGGGCTAGGGAGCGGACAGGGGCGCCTTCCTGCAGGAGGGGTGGAGCCGCAGGAGGGCGCCCTCAGCGGCAAGCAGACTGAGCCGGCGGCTGAGTGAGGCAGCAGCTGGCCACCGGGGCAGTGTGGCCCGAGGAATAGTCGTCGGGGTTTATGCCACACCGCAGCCCTCAGGTCACCCTGGCCACCAGCCAAACATCCCATCACGTGGCGAGGATAATAGGGTGTGGCAGAAGGGACTCTACCTTCATACGGGGGTCACTGAGTCTCGACCGTGATTGCAACTGTGCGTCAACAGGGGGGACCCCAGTTTACCCTTGACCGCGGCCCCATCGAGGACAGAGAAGGCGGGGGAGGCCCGCGAACGGTCACGGGAAGACAACGGGGACTTCCAGGACCGCGTGACCTCCTCATGCACCCCGGGAGAGAAAAGTAATTGGAGGCGGGGCCCGACAGCTGTCAGGACGCTCCACACCCAAAGACCAATCATCCCCCGAGATGACATGGCTGTCAACTCCGGGTCGGACTCGGCAATGCTGACACGCCCGAAGTCGGCAGCATAGCCGAATCTTCATCCCCAGAGGACTCCAGCCCACCTTGACATGCGGCGATCGACATCTCATCGTCATCTGGAACACCAAACGAAACACGCGGGGTGTCCGCAGACGGTCCCGCTGCTTCAGTCCGACCACTCGCGGGCAGCGGTGTGCGAGAGGGGGGTGTGGCATAAACCCCGACGATCATTCCTCGGGCCACACCCCCCTCTCGCACACCGCTGCCCGCGAGTGGTCGGACTGAAGCAGCGGGACCGTCTGCGGACACCCTCAGGTCACCCTGGCCACCAGCCAAAGTACCATCTCCTCGGAGACGGTAGATTGGGGTGTGGCAGAGGGGACTCTCTTCCCTTTACAGGGGTCATTGAGTCTCGACCGCAACATCGCGATGGTCATGTTCCCGCAGTGAGAACATGACTCATCCACAAACGCTGCTTGAGCGTGCTGAAGCCCAAACACGTCAAGCAGTGATTGCGCCCATCAGATAGCAACAGACATCGACCGCACCCAGAAGTGCACGGGCGAACCGTCTTTAAAAAGACGTGCCACGCGCAAGCTCTTTTTGTGAGAGAAAGCTCTGTAGAGTGCCGAAGCGCCCAGGGAAACACACACACAGCTGTTGCAGATGACTGCACAGATCAGCAGGCAATGTGAGATCGCTGAAATGCGCCGTAACACCAACACCGACTAGAGAGCTGCTTGTCTCGAAGAAGCTGACGATAACTCAGAAGGCTTGAGGAGTGAAGAGAGAGATACTCTTGGCTCCGAAGCAGAAACATAATGCGATGTTGCCAGCGTGCTTCCTTATACACCCACACCGTGGGGCGGAGCTACGCTATGCAAATTCCGCATGCCCTTGGCATTGGCATGCCATTGATATAAATTGATGATGATAATAATGATAATAATAATAATAATAATAATAATATGCAATACATTAATTCAACATTGACCATTCTTTTTTTTCTTTTTTGTTTATTAAAATTATTAATTCATGCACATCGTTTTTTAATGTCACAATAGGAAAGAAAAGATGATTGCAACTTCCGTTTCATGCCAACTTTAATAATAAATAATATTTATGCTTCAATAAATATTAATTTTATATAAATAAATAATACAAATATTTAGTATGTCTATATATATATATGTTTTTTTTTTTCTTTTCTTTTTTTTAATCACCTTTGATAGAAACTTATTGGCTAAGGGTTGCCATTTAGTCTTGTTGGAGAAATTTTGAATAGGCAAAATATTGTAAATATATTCATTTTCAAGTATAATTCAAAAAATTCTCTCCTCTCCTCTCCCCAGTTGTCCTGTCAACACCAGGAAATCCAAATGCTGCAGTGGCATGTGCGTGAAATGAGACGGCCCAGACACAAACAAATACGATCTGTCAAGGGCTCTTGGATAGCAGCAATAGGCGCAGGTGGATTGCTTTCCAAGATAAGCAGTAAAGCCTTTCTCTCCCCAATGAAATATGTATGGAGCTCTATGGAGGTGCATCTCAGCCTTCCTCTCTTTAAGAGAATCACTCCCCCTCCTCTCTGCTCTCCGTTCCCAAGTCAGAAGATGTGCTCTGCTCTTGCCATGTGCCTGCTTTATGATTAGCGAGTCTCACTTCCTGCTCCGATGTTTAGCATCTCTCTCTGGGTGGCCCTCGGCCGGCGTTCCTATTGATGAATATCTACACCTAATATGTTGCTCCATTGATTCTTCGTTATTTCAATTCCCAGAACGGTTTAAATGCGCGGTTGCGGTAGCCAAGGCGATTAATTTGCAGTTCTATTAAAACAAAGTCATTAAAAGCATACTGTGTGGCATTTGATAATTAAAAATGTGAGTAAAAATAACCCTCATTAGCAGCGCGGCCGTCTTGTTTTGTTCCACTTGGTCGTCTAAAGGAGCCGTATTTATGGAATGACGGATAAAGGAACAACATGCCTGATGCCCAAGGTCTTTTATCCAGAGGCCATTCTGACCCACGCAGCGTGTCGGATACGAATGCACAATTGAACCAGAGCCCTTTTAAAACGAGCTGTCATAAAACAAAAAAATAGGTGCAGGTTAAAGAAGTACACTTATTTTGATGTGTTGACTAACATACTAAAGCACTTGAAGTACTTGATTATAATTTGAACTGAAATGTAGCCTATTATTCAATATTACAATTAATGTAACCCTGGACCACAAAACCAGTCAGTGGTTCAGGGTCACATATTTCAAAGATAATAAGTAATTATGAAACTATATATACAGATGCACTTTATTAAAAAAGCACACTAAAGTTTAGCTAATTGCTTTTAATATTAATTTAAACTACAATAAGCTACCATTTCATGTAATTCTAAATAACATGCAGTTAAGTATCCAAATATATTATATTCAATTCACACTTAAGTGGCTATTAATTTCACAATAAGTAGCTACTCTTTAAAAGTATGCAAAGGTGTACTTCAAATACGTTTTGAGGGATAGTTTTTTTATAGGGATAGTTAATATCAAATTTAGGCTTACAACAAGGGTTAGGGGGTCCTACACCATTCTTATTCACTTTTCGTCTGATTTTAGGGATCAATTATGGGTAGGGTTAGGTTTAGGGGTAGGGATAGGGTTAGGACTTTGTTTTTGGACAGGCATTTTATTCCAGGATCAACAATACATGTTGATCCAGGAACATGCCTTACAAAATCAAGGCAAACAGTGGTATGTGATGCATGTTCCCCCTCAATCATGCAGAAGGATTATTCCATATCCGGTTTTATGTGAGCGGCAAATGAGTGATGCATTATGTATCAGCAGCACAGATCTATACGGCAATAATGAGCGGAGCTCATTGATTAATGTGCCGCAAAAGCGAGCGCTTTGTATTCAATGAAAACGACACAACACAAGGTTGTTTGCACAGGCGTGATTGATGGCATTTCGTGCCACTATTTACAGCGCCCTCCATGGGAAAGACGTGTTGCGATAATGATTGATACCCCCTGCAGTCAGACAAAATGTTATGGAGCGAATATGGGCAATGCTGAGTCACATGATCTGCTGATCAAAAGTATAAAACCTTTGAGTGTGAGAATGTCACTGTAATCGGAAGAATTAGTGTGCGTGTGTGTGTGAACAGCAGGCGACTGATTGAAAATGTTCAAAGAAACAGCTCCACTTTCTTGATTAAACTCTCTGTGCGTCAACGAATGACTGATTGTGTGTGCGCGTAGCTAAAAGGTGACGATTTGGCCTTGTGTCTAATCTCCCCCGCTGCGAGTGGAGCTGGGAGTCGTGTCCTTTGCTTGCTCATCTCTTAAAAGGTCACTGAAATATTTATTGTCCTGTTTTCCGGGTTATATTTGATACTGTGCTTGCGGTTTTTTCCACTTGATGTCTCAAATTTTAACATGTAAAAAGCGAAAATGACATTAAATTACTCGAGTGGGAGTAGGTCAAATGTGGGTTAATGTTCCTGAGTAGCATAAATATGTGCTCATGGGAAAGGATTGAAATGTGTGTACTTGTGCACATGCTTCTACTATGTCAGTGCTCATGTGTCACTGTGAACATTTCATCTATTCATAATAACTGGATTGGGCATATGTATACTTAAACAGAGCTCAGAGGAAGGGATTCCAGATGCTGGAGTCATTTCTAATGCATTTAGATGGCCGGGCTGATGTTATCCAAGCAGACAAGGTGGTCGACTTCAACTTCCAGATAGCTTTTAACCAGATTAGCCGGCTTTCTCCCACATCCAAATGGATCTGCTGTACTCAGGAAGATAGAATGCTGATAAACTTAAAAAAGGGGTATGAATGGTGTGTGTTGCATGAATAAACAGACATGCACAGTATCCAGATGGTGGCTACTCTGAAAGTAACACTTCATATGTGAGAACAGTTTTTTAGTCAAAGTCAATGCCGTATGTGATTTGACACTAATGGACATGAGTCTGTGAAGGATAGAAGTACAGTTCAGTCTGTTGTACTTTGGCATCAAACAGCGTATAAAAAATGTTGTCCAAGAAAATGCTTATGGCAGTCATGATTATCATTGACAATGTTCCCTCTAAGGGCTGTTCAGGGCTCAAACAGGATTCACATGCATAGACTTCTGTCATGCAACACAGCGAGTCACTGTCATTTTTTTAAAACAATGGACCAACCAGAGGTCTATTTGGTGGACTAAGCATCTTGAGTGTATGGAATGCTTATAGAATTAGCAAAGGTGCATATACTACCATTCAAAAGGTTGGGGTCAATTAATGCTAAGCTCTGATGCTGCCGCCTGCATAGCTTGAGTACAATGTAATATCTTTTAAAAAGCTGCCATCAAGGCTTTCTGTCTCCCTATCTCCACTTACAGCATCCACACCTCTCCCCGTGTCAGCACCATACGCCTGCTCGTCTCAACAGCTTTGCTGAAGAACCTGTGTCAGGTCAATTAACAGTGCTGCTCCTTACATTTTCCACCTGACTCTTCCCATTAGCGCTGCCGAGGTACACAACAGCGAAGACCGTGTAACCACACCTTCAGTGTAAGCGTTTCTTCACTGCTTTATTTTCATTTTTGTCCTTTTTTGTGTCAGTCAGAACACTGTTTTCTAAACAACTTATTCACACTTTTTTATCTCTCTGCCTCTCTTGGTTTAAGTTGCAGTTGAACAGCGGAAAGGCCACCTGCCATGACACTCCGCTGTTATCATATTTTGTAATTACAGAGCAACAGGAAGCTAGAGTTTGTGTTGATGTGAGGGCGAGGAGTATGCGGTAGTGGACGACGCAGTTCGAGTGGCGACCACACAGAGAGTCTGTTTTTGCCATCTGTAGCTGATTCCAAACAAAATTATCCTGCAGAATGAACCATCTCTAGTGCATTTGAAGTGTGTGATTTCATACCATCATGTGGGCTAGGTAAGGCTACCTGTGACCTATTGCAACCAGTAAACAGCGATGATGCAATTTAAACTCACTGTTCACAGATGGTTTGCTGTAGTACAGAGATATAAAAACACCACGAATCATCAGCCGGCAGAGCCGATGATAAACTTTGACTGCATCCTGTTTTGCATAGTATCCATACTAGTGTAACCGGTACTCGACCCGATCCAAGTGGGGGGTGGGGGGGGGGGGGGGGGGGGGTGGGGGGTCGCAAGCGTAAGGATTTGAGTGAGTTTGACAAGGGCCAAATTGTGATGGCTAGACGACTGGGTCAGAGCATCTCCAAAACTGCAGCTCTTGTGGGGTGTTCCCGGTCTGCAGTGGTCAGTATCTATCAAAAGTGATCCAAGGAAGGAACAGTGGTGAACCGACGACAGGGTCATGGGCGGCCAAGGCTCACTGATGCATGTGGGGAGCAGAAAAAACAGATCAGTCCAGGGTGACCATGCTGACCCCTGTCCACCGCCGAAAGCGCCAACATGGAGATGCATGTGAGCATCAGAACTGGATCACGGAGCAATGTAAGAAGGTGGCCTGCTCTGATGAATCATGTTTTCTTTTTCATCATGTGGATGGCCGGGTGTATATACGTTGCTTACCTGGGGAACACATGGCACCAGGATGCACTATGGGAAGAAGGCAAGCCGGCAGAGGCATTGTGATGCTTTGGGCAATGTTCTGCTGGGAAACCTTGGGTTCTGCCATCCATGTGGATGTTACTTTGACACGTACCACCTACCTAAGCATTGTTGCAGACCTTTCATGAAAACGGTATTCCCTGGTGGCTGTGGCCTCTTTCAGCAGGATAATGCATCCTGCCACAAAGCAAAAATGGTTCAGGAATGGTTTGAGGAGCACAACAACAAGTTTGAGGTGTTGACTTGGCCTCCAAATTCCCCAAGTCTCAATCTAATCGAGCAACTGTGGGATGTGCTGAACAAACAAGTCTGATCCGTGGAGGCTCCACCTTGCAACTTACAGGACTTAAATTATCTGCTGTTAACATCTTGGTGCCAGATACCACAGCACACCTTCAGGGGTCTAGTGGAGTCTATGCCTCAACGGGTCAGGGCTGTTTTGGGGGACCAACACAATATAAGGAAGGTGGTCAAAATGTTATGCCTGATCGGTGTATATATACAAAAGGATATTTGCTATCATTCTCTTTTGACTTAAAGAGAATGGTAAAAATATGGTGAGAAATGTGATCAGCCACATTTTGTGATCAATTTAAGGTAAGATTCTAAAGCCTACATGCAAACAGTTCACAAAGGGTTTTCTGTTATCAGGATGCATTTTTTGATGTAGTAGTTATAATGTTATATTAATACATACTGAATCATCAGAGAAGGGCGTACTTTTAATTGAGATGAAGCTTGTGAATGTATCAAATTCTTTTGTTTGACCTGTTGCATGACGCAATTGATTTGTTCACTTCACAATTAATACTAACCAGCCAAATGTATAATTAGCAGTTTAGCTATTTCAGCTAAGCATCCATGGCTCATCTTATTACAGCAAAGGGAGTGCCAAACATCAATAAGAATACATAGATACCACATTAGCAGCTGTTGATTACTAACATATGTGTCTGTCTGCCATATTGGAAATGTCAAAATCTGCCTGTAAAGCGAATTGACAGATGTGATCTGCAACAGGCAGCAACAGCCTCTTCCAATTATTTTATTTGTCATACATGTCAGGTAATTCTGCATAATGCAGATCATATGAAATTCAAAATTAAAGGGAGTATTGACAAAACAGTCTTGTAAGTGATATTGATCATCATAGAACACAGCCTGAAAGCTCCTAATTGAAGTAGTGGGACTAGTGATCATAAATGTCAGAAGTCTGAAAGGAATCTAGTGATACAGAATCGACCATAATATGTTTGCTTGTAATGTTTGTTTGTATGTTTGCTGTAAATTGAAATAACATAATTCCATTGCTAATTAATATATTATGCCAGGCCCAATATGTTTAGATTAGCTTTCAGGCAGCTGCTTTAATATATAATGAACTGTTAACAACAAAAGCAATTTAATCAGACATCTTCAATGGGCATGATTTCATGCACGTTCTTACCATGATTATGTGTATGCCGACAACGCATACGTCTTGTAAATGCATTAGAAGTAGTGCAGTTATGCTTTTAAAATGGAATACTCCGAGTCAGATACACAAATTATTAGGTTTTGTTAGGTTTAGGGAATAACCAAATAAAGCTGGGTTATTGGTTTACATGTATATGGGTTAACTCTCAACGCAAATCAGCTTTATTTATATAGCACTATTAAAAACAACAATTGTTGACCAAGGTGCTGTACATTATATCTAGTATCAGCAACATATAGCACCATGTAAACACATAAATTAGGACACAAAACAGACCAGACACAACACAAATCAGCTACAATTAAAAGGTTTTGAGTTTTGCTTTAAACTCATGAGACAGGTAAGCTGTTCCAAAGTTTTGGTGCAGCAACGGCAAAGGCACAGTCTCCTCTTAGTTTCAGCCTAGACCGGGGAACATTGAACAGTCTCTGGTTGGTTGACCTAGGGGACCTTCCAGAATTTTGAAATATATACCGAAACTGATCCATTCAAGGATTTAAAAACCAGCAGCAAAACTTTAAAATCAATTCTATAATAAGTTGGGAGCCAATGCAGGGATTTTAGAATTGGAGTAATGTGCTCACGTTTACGCACACCCGCGAGGAGCCGAGCAGCTGCATTTTGTACCATCTGCAGACGGTTCAGAGATGCTTGATTAATACCCATATAGAGGGAATTACAGTAGTCCAGCCTTGTTGAAATAAAAGCATGGATCACATGTTCAAAATCCTTAAAAGAAAGAAAAGATTTTACTTTAGCAACTACTCGGAGATGAAAAAATCTGGTTTTGACAATGGTATTAACCTGTTTGTCAAATTTGAGAGCACTATCAAAAAACACACCCACATTTTTTACTAGTGGTTTCACACATTGAGACAAATGACCAAAATTTGCGCAAGGGGAGCTGGCAGCAATAACCTGTATAATAATATTTTTAGGAGTTATCAGCATATCGGTGTGTGTGTGTGTGCAGTAAACATGCTCATTAACTTCCATTCAAACATATCTTTGTCAGGAACGATTGGGAGAAAAGGGAGCGAGGACTCATTTGCAGGAAGAATATGGTGGTTTATTTAAATAACAAAATAAAACAAACAAAACACCCACGAGGGGGAAAACCAATCTAGACATAAACTAAACACAAGGAGCAGGAACATTAAGCATGACAGGGAACAGAAGACAACGATCCAGCACAGGACTACAAACACAAGGAGATTAGAAAGGGAACAAACAAGGCAGGATGATGAGGGAGAACAGGTGGGGCAAATCAATCAATAATCAGGTAACAAGAGGGGCGGGGTCAGGACAATAGACAAGAGACATGACATCACACCAAACATGACAAACACAAGCACATGGCCAGAAATAACAAATACAAGACGTGCTTACACAAGACAGACATATGACAGCCTTCTTGTTGGACGTTCCAAAATGCAAATGATGTTGATGTATTCAGACCAACAGAATCTGTGTATTAATATCTGCGGCACTTCCTTTTAATGCACATTTTAAATAAGTCTTTATTATTCTCATCTAATCTGCCCCTTAATCATTAATGGGGCTTTTTCACCGGAGGAATGTTTTCATAGTTCCTATAACTATTGGCGGAAGTACCCGCTTATTGGGGTGTTTGCACCTGAACTGGCGAAGGGCGCGATCGAGCCGGTTCCTCCAGCTGATATGAAGGCGGGGTTTTACAGCCCCTACTTCATTGTACCCATAAAAAAGGGGGTGGGTTACAGCCAATCTTGGACCTGCGTGTCCTGAATCGGGCCCTGCACAAGCTCCCGTTCAGGATGTTAACGCAGAAACGCATTTTCGAATGCATCCGTCCCCGAGATTGGTTTGCAGCGATCGACCTGAAGGACGCGTACTACCCTAGCGTTTTTGTTTCCCGTCCGCATCCTTCGCGCTTACGTTGACCGGACTCGAAACTTTAGGACCTCGGAGCAGCTCTTCATCTGTTACGGAGGCCAGCAGAAGGGAAAGGCTGTCTCCAAGCAGAGGTTAGCCCACTGGATAGTGGATGCTATTGTCTTGGCTTACCAGTCGCAAGACATGCCTTGCCCGTTCGGGGTGCAAGCTCATTCCACTAGGAGTGTAGCCTCCTCCTGGGCGCTGGCTCAAGGCGCCTCGCTGACAGATATTTGTAGAGCTGCGGGCTGGGCGACACCAAACACGTTCGCTAGATTCTATAGCCTCCGTGTAGAGCCGGTCTCTTCCCATGTACTCGCCTCCAGCGGCCGGTAAACGCGAAGTACCCGCTCTTGTGTCGGCTTGCTATGCCACTCCCGCCCATTGGGCCGGATACGTGTGTTTATTGGCTCCAGTTGTGTTCCCCAGAAATGGCTAACCCTGTGAGCTCCTCTGTTACCCCTCTGGTGCCAGACGTTGCGGCCGTCTGACACTAGGCCTGCACCCGTATGCTTGTGGAACGTGTGTGTAGGCTGGATCCATATGTAGCGGTTCCCTAACGGCAACCCCATATGTGTATTCTCCACGGTACTAGCTACCCTATTCGGCTAGCCCCGTGTCTTTCCTTTGACAGAGCTCGCTCTGTCGTCTCCGGCGGTGTTCTCTCCACCCTAGCATCAGGTTGGACCCACCCCGGAGACCACCTTATGGTACTCCCCTAACAGGTTAGTCCTTATGAGTTTCCACCTCTCCTCCTGGAGGACGTGGCTCCGCAGCGTCCTGTCTACCTGACGGGCACGCTTTCCCAGCGTTATCCAATAGTCTCGCTGAGTGGGTCTTGCAGAAACAGCTGTGACGGACCTTCCCTGCTTGGTGCCCTGACTTCTGCTCTAACCTAGGAGCAACCAGTGAGCCCAAGCAGGATGCTGGAAGGGCCAGCCTTCCTGGCGTGTTGGTAGGGATCCCCAATTCGTCTGTCAATTCCGACATACGTCGAACGTGACCGACTGAAAGGGAACGTCTCGGTTACGTATGTAACCCTCGTTCCCTGAAGGAGGGAACGGAGACGTACGTCCCGTCGCCAGGAGCTGTGCTTCCGCTGAAGGGTCGACTCATTTTTTCGGCTCCTCAGTTGGAAAAGCGAGGATGCGGTATTCCACTTCCGTATTTACACCCGCGCTGCGGGGCGGTGCGTGGACCGCATGCCAACATTATTGGCTCGTTTTTATACACTCGAAGTAGATAGGTCTCTGAAAATGATCCCCAATTCGTCGGTCAGTTCCGACGTACGTCTCCATTCCCTCCTTCAGGGAACGAGGGTTACATACGTAACCGAGACATTTTACTGCCACTAGTGTTCATCTGAGCTGGAAACTGCTGTAAATTGTATAGGTATGTTTTTGGAATTTTGCAAAAAATCTAGGTAAAGGCAAAGTTTCAACCATGTCCATATACTTTTGGCTATGTAGTGTACTTCCAAATCAGAGTAGTGTAATGGTGAATAAATAAACATTTCATTGGCACATCATTCTTCCTTTCAAGATGTTTCTGGTATTTGTTCTGTTTACGAACATTAGGCAATGCCATCTAATGCTAGCAAGCACATTTGTACATGCATCAGAGAAAATTAATTCCAGAATGTTGTTTTTGCATTATGAAAAGCGCTACTTCAAGGTAGCCATTTATCCATGGTTTATAGCCATTTACATTGTTTGGTTGTCGCATTGTGTCACAAACATACTGTAATAATCCATAATTCTCCTCAACAGAATAGCAACTGGGCATGTGAGGGAGCTGGTAATGTCTCTGCCGTTTCCACGGAAGCAGGTGGGCCACAGGTGATCTATGGCCATCATGTCCCTGTTGTTCCATAGCAATGCACGGATGACTTACCCACCTCCCCTCGGTAAATAAATTGCCCTCTCTCCCCTCAAATGGGGAGACGTCACAATCCCTCTCATCCGATGCTGGCAGCGTCTGCACGTATTTATGTTCTTTTACAGCTCGTTCAGTCCCAGTCCAATAAAGGAACAAATGGAAGACTTGAGCAAAGCCGAAATAGGAGGATGAGGAGGAGGAGTAATGATCTGTAATGGGGAGGAAGAATGCGAAGGCCTCCAGTTGAGGGACAATCCTGTGCATCTATCTCTCTTGCTTCCTCCTGTTCTCCGTCATTCTTTGGCCTCCTAAATGGAGGGTTGTTAATGGTTGCCAGGTTGGGGCAGGGTGAGGTGAGCCAGAGACCGGAGATGACAGATGTGCTGGTTAGAGAGGAGGGGAGCCGCTTCCTCTTTCACCACTTCGTTCTCAGGCATGTTAAACTCAGCCGAGCAGGAATCGGCAAAGAAAGGGGGATCTGAGACTTACAAGCACAAAAGGCCAGTACAATGTTATAGAGGCTTTTTATTTAAATCATGTTGAAGGATTAAATTCCTAAATCCACCTTTCAGGTCATTATAGTGTGAAATATGAACAATATCATTAGAATATGGCGATATTTCAATAGCTAGCGTAAGTTAAGTAATTTTTGTTTATTTTGCACATTCAGGGTTGCTGGCGGATTAGCATGAAGAGAGAAAGAAAAACAAGGCACCAAGGTAAAAGGACTATTACTATATATTTACAGTACATGTAGGGGAGATCGGGTATAGTTGTAACACGGGGAAAGTTGTAACACTACCAATTCCACGAATCAAGGATAAGATAGGAGTCATATGACAGTTTCATATTTCTCTGGCATTTCTCTCATATTTCTTCTTCCTTTACAGTCCCACATGGAGGTTTTCCAGTCTGTGTTGCTATCTCTCCTGAAGCTACAGCAGAAAATCTAATTCTGAGGTAAGAAAGTAAAAAAAAATAACAAGATAATATTTTGTTTAGTACTTCTGCCGTTGTAGATAATGTTTGAGTTATATCAGGTCAAAGTGTAGTTTCTCTAGTAAAGAGTGGTGTATCAACCTCCTGCTAATTTCAAAGCACCATGCTAATACAGCTAGCTAAACAATGGGTGACAGTGGTGGGGTAGGTTGTAACACGTGTTTTGAAACCACCATCCACTTGCATACAACTAAGTAAATTTTTGTGATTTTAATAATTCTACAGAATGCCTATTTTTATGTTAATTTGCTCTTGCTCCCACACACACACACACACATGTGAATGTGCACGTACAGACATGCACAAACAAACAAACACACACAATATGCGCATACACATGCCATATTCACATATATCTTATTGTTGCAGCCATTCATTTAAAATAAAACTGTTGTTGTGGCATATCACTTGGAGTACCCTTAGTTTTTTTTTGCATTTTGTCTACCTGTTACAACTTACCCCAGTATGTGTTACAGCCTACCTCATAGTGGGGTAGGTTGTAACAAAGGACCAATTTGTATTTGTCATCATCTCACAAAGTCTGTTGTATAGTTGAAGAAATTTAAATTGTTGCCATTTGTAGTAGACAAATGTGGGTACTTTGCCTAAAAGTTTCTAAAAAATGTGTAGCTAAAAAAAAGGGTAGTTACAACAAAAGTGTTACAACCATACCCCGTCTTCCCTACACAACATGCCATGTACATAGTCTCCACATTTTGCAGTCCATCAACCACACTGTAAACATTTATATGATCAATAAGTTATGACAACATATGATTTTACATTGCTTCCATCCATCCAAGTTATACAAGATTCAACTCATTTCTTAAGTCAGTTTAATGTAATTTAAGTTGAAATGACTTAAACATCTAAGTTGATTGTACTATTCACCTGTTCTGTTTAAATCCCAACATAACAGACGCTTAAACACTAACACATCTCTCCCTATATTAATCTTGTGCAAAAATACACAAAATAACACTTAATTTCATGCAGTCTGAAGCTAAGCATGCTGGGAACTAGAACTCTGCTGCACTCGTTCAGTTTAAGTTCAGAGTTCACTTAACTTTTTTTCTATTAGGTACAATGAACTTTCAGTAATATTGAGTGAAATAAACTCAATTCATTTGGTTAATGTCACTGTTCGGATTAATTGTCACTGTTATTTTAAAGTGTAAAATAACACTGAAAAGTACAAATCTCCATTGTGAGCATATGCAGTGTTTTTCATTTGGCTTCTTGGTATTATAGCTAGTAATTTTGCCCCTGAAGCAATGTGTCCTCATTCACGGCTAAATAACAGTTTTACATCACTGCGAGGATGTACACTAGACCGTTCGAAACTCTAAATACTTGAGTGCGATTCAGTCCATTTGCCCGAATCAACTCTCAGCGTCTTCAATTTGAGAAAGGCTATTTGGCTCCGTGAGTACAGAGGGAGATAATTGAATAGCATTCTTACTTATTTTTCATGCCGCCATGAGGGAGCTGTAAAACACTCTCTGAAGGCTTCTTTCACTCTGGTGCAAAGCATATTTATTAAAGGGAGATGGGGACATAGTTGGGTTGCAGCATGTTTCCACTAGCTGGCTCATTGTTTAGATTGACTTGTGCCAAGGATAGTTTGCTTTCATGTAAGATCATCCTTCAGGTACAGTTTTATGCAGTACTAGCCTTTCTTTGAAAGATTAAGGATTTGAAATGAACAGTAGTTTCTTTTGAACAGTAGTGTATGATACGTTAACGTTATTCTGACTTTTTTTCAAGAGGTTACAGCAATGAGATTTATCCTTTGCCATTTTCTTCGTTCTGTTTGAAAGTGACATTTCTCAGCTGACAGATATTCCGGTGTCTTCAGTCCTTTTTCTTTCTGACATTCTCACTTCCTTTGGTGTGTGTGCAGTATTTTAGCATGATCTTTCAGTGAAAGGAAAAGCTGGCTGATTGGCTTCCTGGAAAAGTTTATCTCCGGCTTTCCCCTCAGACCAACAAAGAAGTATTTTCAAGTTTGTCCCAACATTTCAAGACCAACGCAACGATGTCCAGAGGAGAAGTACCAAATCATTCGATCATCAATCGGACGCAAAAACACCTTGACTATGTCTTTCAGTGTCATTAGGAAAAGACTTGCTTTGCAACAGGCTAGTTTATATATTCTCCACACAGTGCTCATTGCTGCTTTAGTTGATTGACACAACAGCATATTACTTCAGTTGAAGCACTGTCATCATTGAGTCCTCTAGTCTTATTACAGCAGAGAATAAGTTACATGTCAGCGGTAATAAGAATTGGCTTTATGACATTTCATTACAAAGCCTATAACGTGAATTTCACACGCATTTATGCTCCCGTGGAAAGACAGGTGTCACTTTCTGACTTCTAGTTTCAGCCTCTCCAGCGTTGTGAATGAGATTCTTTCTGGTTCGACGCCGTAGACCACTGACCGCCGACATTTATTACATGCTACCGGGCGGTTTTAGGCAAAGTGCTTTCACTTTCCCACCTCCCACAGTTCCCATCATTCATATTGCAGCTCTTGCTTTTTAAACAGCCCTTTCATACGTGACCTTGACTTTCATCCATCATGTTGACGTTTCGAGTGCGCGACTGGACCTCACAAAAGGGAAATGCTTTTTGGCTCTTGCCTGGGTGTGAATCACCAGCAAGCTTTTTTAATTACCTCAATCTCATTTACACCCACAAGCACTATAAAAAAAAAAGTATGGCGGCAGCAAATGCATGCAAGCTGTAATTATCTATAAAAGCTTTTCACGATTGATAGGAGCAGAATGGAGGCTTTTTTCCCTCTCGTATTCTCTCTATAGGCCACTCTGAATTGACTGAGGTTAGACTATGACATTTTGCGAGAAAAGATGACATGGGCCTGTGCCAAACGCAGAAAAAAGAGATGGTTTAATGATAATATGCTGCTTAAATGAGGTCGTTATGTGGCCAGGGGAGGTTAGGTAAATAGAGCCCCTAATGAGGTTCCATTTTAATAGCACACATTGCATGGCATTCTGGGTCATATTATGATCACATTATGAGTATGAGCAAATGCATAGATCACTGCATGAGTTTCCAAACAAGTAACAGCAAAACTACAGCTTCATTATTACCCAAATGTGCGCTAGTCACTACATACGAGTCTAAGCCGTCGAGCGAGCGCTCGGTGAGTCCGCTGTGAACACATCTGCTGATGTCAGCAGGTGGCTGAGCTCAAACCGAGTGCTCAAACCGCTTGGTGCCGTTTGCTCAGGAAATGACAGCGTCTTCTAAGGACTCTCGTGGTGTGGATGAGGAGTGTTCATCTGGAAATCAGACTCATGCTACAGAAATGTATAGAGTTTAGCTTCATGATAAACTCATTGCCTTGTGCATTATAGAATACATGCTGCAATACGTGGCCAGATCTGAAAATATTGACCTTTTTTGCCTCCAAAACATGATTTAATTTCATAATGTTCATGAAACATGCAGATGGTTGCTCTGACCATCAAATATCAGATTAAGTGAGTCGTACTATTTTTATCCACTTTAAATTTTAATATTTGGTATGTCCACCTTTTGCAGCAATTACGGCAGCACATCTCTCTGGCATTGTGTCAATATATTTCCTCTGAGAACTTCAACACTAATGTTATCCCATGCCTTCTGCAACTGAAGCCAAAGGCTTTCCTTTGAATGTACAATAGATCTGTTCAGTTTATTTTCCAACTCGCCCCAAATGTGCTCGATGGGGTTGAGGTCCGGACTTTGAGGGGGCCAATCCATCATTTTTAATGTTCCAGCAGATTCCTTCCGTCGCAGGTAGTTCCAGCAATAGTTAAAAGAATGTTTCAGATCATTGTCCTCTTGGAAAATAAATCCAGGCCCAATAAGACGACTCCCAGATGCCAAGTGTTCTAATAATTTTGGCCACCACTGTATGTCACATACTTTGTACCATTTCATCAGACTTATTTATAAAATAAAATAAAAATGAAGTAAATAAGATAAAAAAAAAATATTGTGATAAATAGTAAGTAACTAAGTACAGTACGTAGACTATTGACTGGTGTGTCTCTGCCCCATCTTGTTTAATGAATATCATCTGGGACAGGTGCAGCTAATATCCATTAACAAACATTACGCTGGTGTGGTTTACTTCAGTGATTGAAATTTGCATGCGGTTTGGAGTCTCAGTAGTAATTATAAGGAGCAAATGTAAACACACTTTTAATCATTGTTTGTGTGACTGCCTCCTTCTATTATCACTGCTTTGCTTGATGCACATGGAGCGTTCAAATCTAGTTCTGATTTAGTTTAATATTAAGCTTTCTGAAAAAGAAAAAAAAGTGAGTTTTAGCAATAGAATACAGGTTTAGAGAACACATTGGCAGACACTGAGTTGATCTCTGTAATCTAGGCCTTCCATCCCCATATGCTCTCATTGGAGGGAAGATTGGATCTGTTCTGTATTTATCACTGGGAATTTGCAGAACATGGGGATATAAAGGCTCATCTCTAATAATCTGTGGTTTTTAGCTCATATCAGGGAAGCATAAACTACCATAAAGTCAAGCAAAGTAAAATGGCATCTGACTGATGTATTTCTTAATTAAATGGGATATTCAGTGAGAAATGTTCAGGGCTATACTTTATTTTATTCATAAGGAATTAAAGTAATATTTTATCCACCCACCCACCCATCCATCCATACACCCACCCACACATCCAATCACCCAACCACACATCCGTCCATCCATCCATCCATCATCCACCCATCCATCCATCATCCACCCATCTATACACCCACCCACCCGTCCATCCATCCATCCATCCATCCATCCATCCGTCCGTCTGTCCATCCATCCATCCACCATCCATACACCCATCCATCCATCCATACACCCACTCACACATCCATTCACCCGTCCATACATCCATCCATACATCATCCACCTATCAATCCACCCAACCAATCCATCCATCCATCATCCATCCATCCATCCATCCATCCATCCATCCATACACCCACTCACACATCCATTTACCCATCCACACATCCATTCACCCATCCATCCATCTATCCATCCATACATCATCCAACTATCCATCCACCCAACCAATCCATCCATCCATCCATCACATTAAGCAATTAAATATGAATTATTTATTGGTAAAAAATTATTGGCTAGGTAAAATTTATTTGCTGGTTTGGTCTTTGGTCTGAAGTGGTTTAGACCTCTGCTTTATATAACTCCTGTCCAACATGGGACCCCCTGATCATGGCTGTGCTTGAATTAGCTGTACATCACAAATGATTCCTTGATTACAAAAGCCTTATGCTAGTGCACCAAGTACTTTATTCCCTTGAAGTGCTGCTGTTTGTGAATTTTGCCACGGTACATCCGGCTTCTCCTGAGTTAATCCTGTTTAAACAGCCACTACAGGAGGCAGGTCTCAATGCTCTCCAAAAATGCCTTCAACTGCAAAATCTGCTCCCACTCCACATTAAATATGGAATCAGGATGAATTATACAAAGCAGCTGCTCATCTGACATGCCATTATAGGTAAAAGAATCTTGGAGTACACCTGTTTCCAATTTGAGAGGCCCGTGATGCCTCATTTTGGCAATGTCTGAGGCTTTATGTGGGATTATACCCACATATATTATTGATGAATGATGAACCATTTCTATAAATTCTTCATTTTACTTAAGCCACTGGATTGTATGAAATTCACGCTATAGACATTTTTCACCCATTGATCGGCTTTGAAGAAAGTTTTTATCAAACCTCAGAGATGCAACCATAATTAGATATTCATTTCAGTAATTACTTTTTTTGTTGTTGTGAGTTTTAGTTTTTTGAGTTCCGTAGTTTGTGTATAGTAGGCCTACTACTTTGCAAATCTGTGGTGTGTTTCTCGTACAACTCGATGCTTAACTACCATAGTCATGACTGTTTCCCAAAACCGTATTGTCGCTAAATTGTCGTTCAACCACGTTGGTTGATGATGTCACGCAATAACTTCTTTTAGTGAATCCGTTTGAGATCAAATTAATGCTTGACGTTTCGCTATAAATTACGGACCTGGCATCTGAGAACTAATTCTCATTTTGCTTTATTTCTAGATTCAATCATAGGCTTGTTTTTACGTAGCTACTAGAGCACGTACGCACAAGCACACTCTTCAAAAACTGCGCTTTAAATTTCTTGACAAACTAAAAGATGTAAATTAAATTTTTATGTATTTGAAATAAAAGATATAGATTGTACTGAATGTCAGCATACTTATTTTGCTCCATTATTAAGTCCATGTCGTGCAAACAAGAAACTCTGCTTCTAACCACAGGTCGAGAGCTGTTGCTCCAACCACACAACTTTACGATGCTGTTTGCAAATGTTTGTTGGAACTATGGTTTCAGGGAACACTGACTCGTTGAGCTATGCTGATAACGATGGAACTTGCGACCATAGTTGGCTAACGCACCCCTGGTCAGTACTTCAAATTTTGCTCACGTTACATTATTTATTACATCTGGAGCAACATTGGCATGTCAGCATTTCACCTGATGCATCATTTGCATAAATGCTGGCATTTTTAAATGTCAGTCTGAAATTAAGGCATCTTATGAACTCATTTATGAGAGGCAGATGTCCATAAAGTTTATTAGTCACTAGAAATGTTTATGATGGAGGCGGTTCACATCTGAACACTCTCTCCTTGCTCTCTCTGATTTCAGCATTAGGCTGCATCCAAATTTGTACACTTCTACTGCATTCTGTAAGTGAAATGTTCCATTTGTTTATTTATTTGTTTGTTTTATTTTGTAATACTATTAATATGTAAGTATTATTAAGTTTGATGTGTCATTTAATTTTGAAAAACTTTGAAAACTTTGAAACTTTGAAAAATTTTAATTAAATTTTATGATGATGATGATAATTATTGTTGTTGATGTTGTTGTCAAAATATTATTGTAAAAATAATAATATTATTGAAATAATTTTGTTAAATAATTTTAATATTTGAAGTATTTTGATATTTTGTTTTAATAATATTATTAACATTATTAATAAAGTTATTAAATATTATTATTTTTGTTTGTTTGTTTGTTTGTTTTGTAAACAGATTGTTTTGTAAAGACTTATTATTAATTCACATTGGTTTGATGCATCATTTCATTTTGGAAACTTCTTTTGAATTTTTATTTAAGAACTTATATTGCAATTATGTGTTTTATAACGATGATAACAAATATATTGTTATTATTATTATTATTATTATTGATAATAATAATATTAATAATTATCATAATTATTATGATTATTATTGTTGTTGTTGTTGTTGTTAAAATATTATTTTAATATTTTATTTTAATAATATTATTACAATTGTTAATGCAATTATTACAATTATATTTACTTACATTGTATGTATAACAACAACACCAATAACGGCCTCAACAACAACAACAACAACAATACTACTACTAATAATAATAATAATAATTATTATTATTATTAATAATAATTTTAATAATATTTTTAGAATGATTTAAATATTGTTAAAATGCTACATAAGCTTTTTTTTTATTTTCCAAACTGTGCACCACCACTGCAGGTCAACAGTGTAGGGCACTACAGTTTAAAATGTTTATCGTTGCATAATTCCATGTTTTCATATAGTATGGATAGCACACAGATAGTTAGGAGTGCATCTCAACAAAAAATTTTCAAAGTCAATCAACCAAGGTACTTACAGAAGACTGCAGCTTCCTCAGGAAAAAGAAATCCCCCAAACAGCTCTCTCCACACAAGCTCTGAAGGCTTTCTGTTTGATCTTGTGTAACGGGCATAGGCCAGTAAGAGCTGTGTGTATAAACCTCTGGTTACACTTGCAGAGCCCTGTGGTAAAGAGAGCTTCAAACTGTTTTTTCTCTGTCCTTTTGGGCTTGTTCATCAACGTATCCATCCAGCAGAGAGGTACAGGAAAGAGATGAAGAGATTCTGGACAAGGATGTGCCAGAGAATGATTTGTAAACATTTCACTCTGCAGGCTTTAAGTGTAGTTTAACTTTACGCAGAATGTGTGTGGATGGAAGCGTGTTTACCAGTGTAAAGATTGGGGGTCTGTTTCAATAAGTAGGTTCAACCAACTCTGAGTTTAAACTTTAACTCTGAGTTGACTTACCCTGAGTTGGGGAAACCCATTAAAATGGGTTTCAGAACAGCTGAACTGAGTTCGTTCAATCAACTCTGAGTAGACTGACTCTGAGTTAAGCGCGTGCACCACGACTATGAAAAAGCCATAATAAATGGAGCTCTGAAATTATGATTCACCATGGCAACAGCACCCGACAAAAAGACATCTGCATACTTCCGGGTCAATATGTAAGTTTAATTCTTAATTAGTTTAATTAAGTTTAATTTTCATGGTGTCCCACAGGCAAAAAAAAAAGAAAAAAAAGAATGTGGTAGCAGCTAAAAATGAAGTATAAAAACACAATTTAATCGAGTAAATCTTTAAGCATAATAGGTTCATGGGTGTAGGTTTCTTGACTTTACAAACATTTGACATATTAAATAAATATTATTCGGTGTCTATTTCAATGTGCAACAACTTTTTCCACATATAGTCTAATGCTCTTTTCACATAATTAAATTATCTCTGATCCCACCTGTTACATTTATTAATTAGGGTAATGAAATTAACATTTGGCGTCTCAGGCCAGCCAACAGCAAGAAGGCAGAGGCTCGCAAAACACCAGCACCACTGACAGATGAAGAGGAGATGGAGGAAGAATATTAATATTAAAGTTTTTGTAGGAAATAAAGATGACCATAAAATTGTGAATACTTTGTGTTCATTTAACGGCTATATTTCGGACTACCCATCCATCTGACATCCTTCCATTCCATACAGTAGGCTAATCCGTTTTCAGAAAGTGTGATGATGGGAATATGCGTGTCATCAATGCATCCAACCACTGGAAATCCTAAAGGAATTCTAATTATTAGGTTACTTCTAGGTTTATCAAGTGAACGTCAGGATCCTGTATAAAAGGACATTTTTGTCACTTTGACCGTGTCCTCATGATGAAAATGAATGAATCTTACTTTGTATTTTTGTCTTGTTGTTTCCAGTCAAAATATCTAAAGATTCTTAAATCAAGATGCATTTTCTACATAAAAAAAAAATTATATAATGACATAAATGTATTATTTAGCAAATTATCTGCCAGTGGGGCAAGAAAAATAATCTGCTTTTCATTTGCATCAGGATAATTTTTCTTACCCCACTGGCAGATAATTTTTTGTAGGTAAAACATGCTTACTTTAGATATTTGTACTTGAAATAATATAATAATTGTACAAAATACTGACACTTTAAAAAGGGGGAGGAGACCAAAAGAAACTCTGGGTTTACCAAAGAAAACCTGCTCCTGACCAGGTTAGGATCACAGAGTAAGTTACCATGGTAACTGACTCTGAGTATAAGTTACCTCCCTTTCAGAAATGGGCTTGACTTACCCTGCTTTCTCGGGTTTGACATACAGATATAAAACAGAAAACTCAGAGTTTCCTTCATTTCAGGTTTAACATATTCAGTTTTCACTTAACCTCCTTTCTGAAACGGGCCCCCGGATTTCTCGCAGAGACTCTTCTCCTGAGCTGAGATGGTGCAGACCAAATCGAGGCAGGTGGTGATGTAAAAAGCAAAAAAGCCAAGGTACTCTTACTGAGAATACTTATATGAATTAAATAGTCTTGTGATTCCATTGAGTTATTTGACCATTGTGTTCCAACTCTCAGATTTTGTGTGTTGATGTCTTGTTCATTTCCAAAGCATTCCGCTTTTTTTGAATGCAAAAACTTAAGATAATCTGATGAACCTCACAGTGGCCTAATGCATGTTAGTATGTTAAATTTGACCATTCACATTAAACAAAGAAGCGTAATTCATTAAAAAAATCTAGGGTGAGGTTTCCATTGTTAGCCCAAACTGTTTTTTTTGTGGGAATATTTTTTGTCTTTGAGGTGTAGTGCCAACAAAGTCTGTAGTTGTGACACCTGGCTTTGTTTGTTTACATACTAGCATTTCCAAATCATTGCTATTTGTTGCTTGTTTGTTTGTTTATAATAATAAATAGTTTTATAAGTTCCCAAGATGAACTGATGCATCAAACTATTATTTTATAATTAATATAACAAAAATACTATTATTACTATTATTATTATTGTTGCTGTTTTTGTTTTTGTTGTTAAAAAAATTCTTTCAAAATGAACACTCACAGCAGGTCAACAATGTAGGGCACGACAGTTTAAAATGTTTATTGTTGCATAATTACTTCTACTTTCTATAAAGAAATACAGAAATGGATAGATTTAAAACAGTCTGAAAATGGCTGGTGCTTATTGTTCATTATGAATTGTTGTTTTGCCAAGGTTCACTCTCACTCATTGGAAGGGACCTCCATTAGTAAGTCAGCATGTGTCTGACCCATGAGGCACTTAACAGCTTTTACAGTTGACAGTTACAATGCTGGCTGTATAAAAAAGAGGCAGGTGTGTTTTATTGTTGGTTTTTGGATCTGATGCATAATGGGTGGGTTTGTTTTCATAGGCACCAATATCCCTACCGCTGAATACTCATGGGCGGCCCACACTCCCACCCTACTAGATGACCTTTAGCCAATGCCGAGCGTCTGTCTTCCTCCGCAGGGGTGCCAGGGCTTCTCTTGCTGGTGATAATGACTGTTATCATAGCCAGAAAGCCAGCAAGAGGGACCGTGAGGGGCAGTGAACCAGAGAGAAGAGCTTAGGGGAACTGCAAGAGTAAAACACTGCTCAAATGTGTTGAATTGGAATAAAAATAGTGTCCACAAACCCAAACAAAAACTTTACTTGAAATCAGGTTTCACTTGAAATATACAGTAAAATTAATAGTAGTGTAAAAATGAATAATTTGAATACTAATGTTTATAAAGTTAAGGTAAAATAAAGGTACACACATGATCATATCATAAAAATAAGAATCTTTCAATAAGTGAATAAGTTTTATTTTTAATATTGTACCATCCGGAGTTCATACAGGTAATGCACCTAGTTTTTATTTTATTTTATTTTATTTTATTTTATTTTATTTTATTTATTTTATTGTTTTTATTATGTATGCCGTATACAAATACGATTAATAATATATTGTACATCACTACCAGAACAAATCAACCAATTATGATGAACAATTATGAAAGAAATAATACTTTTATTCAGCAAGGAAGCATTACATTTATCAAATGTGGCAATGAAGACTTTTACATAAAGTAGAAAAAATACAGTTTTTACTGTATTTTTTATCAAATGCAGCCTCAGTGGGTGTGGTACTTCTTTCAAAAACATTAAAGTCTAATCAGTAAAATCAATTTCTATTCTATTCTATTCTATTCTAAAGAATAAATGCCCCTTCCTCTCACCCCTCTCAAGGAATTAATTTCTCACTGCAATATTCTGATCACAGCCACTCAAAATTGAACACATAAAGAGCTGTTATATATGTTAGCAGTTAAAACCTGTCTCCAAGGTGCACTCGCATAAAGGGAAACTTGTTGTGACTCGTTATAAGGCGACAAAGAGGAAGAAATCCAGTGCTAAAACTGACCAATGAGTCATGAACATCGAGAACTCTTCAACAATCTTTAGTTTCCTTGCTTAGCTGCTCCACTTTTCCCCTCGCTAACTAAGCCAAATACTGAGAGGAAAAATAAATCTCCTCTGATACATCAAACACTTCCAGTAAAGCTTCTTGCACGCTCTCCTCCTTCATCAACATCAGCCGTCTAATTAAACCTTCCCCCAATCCGTATAGTCTCCTCCCCTGATTCAGATGGCGTAACCTCACGGCGTGACTCCTCCATTCGGTCGCTTCCTATGTGTACTATTTTCGGCAGTTCTTCCCTCTCTTGCCGGCGAGCGAGCGAGCAATTTTTCATTCTCTGCTGCCACAAAGGTGAAACTCAATAAATGTCAGACTCCCCATGGGCCCGCGTTTGTGGAGCGATCATACATTTAGAGCTTGCAATTATGTCAAAGCACCAAAATTAATGAAATGCCATTCCACGTGAGACCTCTCTTCATTTACATAATATTAATTTCACTCAGTGATTTTTTTTTCTTCAGTTTTTAAGGACACTTCCATATTGCCACAGTCACATTTCATGGCGCGTTCCCATATTCCAGACACCCGTTAAACTTCCAGCGTGGAGGCAGGTTGTTTATTTCCACGTGTCACATGCTCATTTTTCATGCAATGCTTTTCACAAGTGTATTACTTAAACGCTGCACTCAGGTGCACTTGCATTTCACTCAGCGTTTTAAGGCTAAAGCGGGCCGTCTGGTAAATCCCGGGGGACGCTCTATGTGGTTGTTTCTGTGCGCTTTTGATTAGTGGGTTTTTGTGAGTTTAAGGGAAGCCGAAATGGCCGCTTCTTATGGAGATAAGGGTTTAAAAGGTCATAGCTTTTATACCCCACAATCCCATTATCACCGAGAGCAGCATGACCCATGGAGGACGGAGCTCTCCTGTGCTCAACTGTGTCTTGAGGGACATCAGATGCTGAGAGAGGTAGAGTAACCTGGTTTAACCACATTAGCTGAGTCTTGACCTGTTGGGAGCATATGGGATTCATGCTGCCTTCACGTGCGCCATCGGAAATTTCCTACTTCCCACTTCTAAAGTCGTAATTACGAGTTTGCCACGTTCAAGTGCTTTGTTGTTGGAAAGAACATTCACAAGAAAGCCAAAATGTATTCGAGATAAGATTGCTTATGGATCCTGACTAAAATGTTAATAGTTGTCAATCATACATCCTACTTTACTATTTTGGTCAAATACATGCTATTTACGCTGTGAATAAATCATACAACATACATGGTTCATACAACATACAAATGGTTATTCATATATGTAAATATGCACTACTTTAATAACAGGAGAAGGCGATGTGGCTGTTGTGGAAAAAGCTAATAAAGACTACCAGTCACAGCAGCAATCATTCACCTCCATGTTTAAAGTTTGTGGCACGCCCAACTCGGAAACTTGGGTATCCAAATTTGTTTCTCAGTAGTAAATATGACTTGAGAGAGCATTCATGTCCAATTCCCAACTAGAAAAAAAAAATTTTCATTCATTTTTCCCATTGGGAATTTTAAAAAAGTCTTTATTAATGTGTTATAAGACATGAACCAAACCAACCAGCTACAAAGTAAATCATAACATTGCACAGTTTGTTTTGAATCAAAAAACTTAGAAACAAAAAAAACAAAGGTACAAGACTTTGTACTAATGGTTTTAGTGAGGGAAAGAACTGCAATCCCATAAAGCATTGCAAATAACATAATCGGATTAAAAACAATGGAGAAATATAAAACTATTTATTTAAAGTTGTTGATTATATCTATAGAAACAACATATTTTAAGTTCATTGCAAAATATTGAAGTATTTTGAGAGTGTATAGGGAGATCGACTCGGTTACGTCATTTGCGGTGCTTCCTGGGAGTGGGCGGAGCTACTTAGATCTTTTGGCGCATTTTGCTTGTTTTGACACTCTGATTGGTGGAATTTCTGTACCGCATCATGTAATGTAGTTTTTCACCCCAAATTCTGCTGTTAAACATGATTATTTTAAAACTAAGTTGAAATAATGCAGGCTGACGGTTGCAATAGAAGCAAATACTATCGATTAACAACCTTGTAGCTCACAAGTCTGTCTTTAAAGGTTTATAAGTTATCATTGAAAATCAATTTCCCTATGGAGAAATTGAGTGGAGTTTTTACTTCTGGAACCCGACTGTTGTACTTTATATGGATTAGTACTATTTTTCAGCAGCACTGATTCTTTTTTAATTAATTTTTCCCATAGGATTTAAAAAAAAATCCTCATTAAAGTGCTATAAGCCATGACCCAAATCATCCAGATACGCGGTGAATCACAGCATTGCACACTTTGTCTTGAAGCAAAAAAAGTATTTGAAAATCAGACAAAAATACACAGGTACATGACTGTGTGCTTAACGGTTTTAGTGAGGGAAAGAACTGCAATAATCAATTAATCGAACTGAAAATGAAGGAGAAATATAAAACTATTCATTTAAAGTTGTTGATTATGTCTATAAAAACAATATATTTTTAGTTTATTGCAAAATATGCATATACATATAAATATTGAAGTATTTTGAGAGTGCAGGCAAACTGACTCCTAAAACACAAAAATTAATTCAACTGTAACATTACTAATAGAAACGTATAATTTGTCCTTTCCTATTTATTTATTTATTTATTTTTAATCGAAGAAAGAAAGTCACAGGTTTGGAATGACACGGAAGAATAAATTGACAATATCACGCATGTTTTTTCTCCACGCCTCCTTCCTGTCATTTTTTTCAGGACTGCCATGAGATTGCGGTTATTATGTCAGAACAGTCACAGAAGGCGGTTTACTCTCGGTACCGTGTCCTCGTATAATGAGAGTATCTGTGGAGTAAATGCAGGCAGATGACAGTTGGTCCTCAGTGCTGGGGTTTCCCTGGTGTAAACAGGCTCCGTGTGATTCCAGGGGCCCGTAGACAGCCGCTTCATTACCATCTGTGTCCTGAGAGAACCTCCTTCATAATTAATGTTTCCGTGATGGATTACACGCACTGCCTCCGAACACTGCTGACTCTAACTCATTTTTGTTTTGTGGGTTTTTTTTTCTTCGGCAATACAATTTAATTGCCATGTTTGCTTTCCACCTCAGACTGACGATGAAGTGGTTTTGTGGGAGCATTTGATGATTAAAACGTCCCATGATGTACAGCTGCTGAGGACCAGGGTGTGTTAGAGGAAATTAGTTTAATGTTTTGATTCACCCTAATGTTCTTTAAACAATGTCGGATGGGGGAGGCCCTAAGCGTCTGAAAAATGACGCTCTTTATTGTGGACCTCATATGTGGTTTCATCCAGTTTTTTTTTTTTTTTTTCATTAATCAACAGCATCATTACTGATGCAGAGAGCCGAGTCAGCAAAATCAAGCCTTTAAGTTCAGTGTGGTACACTGCCCTACACTGTTCAACGGCCATTTGTTCACGTCAATGAAAAGTGAACACACAGCGTTCTGATACACAGATGGATTGTTTATTAAAGAAACGTAATGTTAAAATTACCACAAGTTTACCGTGTTTACTGTAACTGATAGCCTCATGTGGCTTATTGCTTTAATAAACTAACAGCTGCAACTGTAGTATGAAAAAGATACCATTATTATTATTACTAATTAAAAATAATTCGAATAAACAGTTCTTCCATAAATGTAGTTCAGTTGCCAAGCAGCTTATCAAACCAAAATGTAGTGTCTTTTATAAATGGATATGAAGATCTTACAGTCTTTATCAAAGACAAACAAGGCTCTTGTTTTGTTTTGAGGACTGAGATCATTTGCATATTTTGTCAGTTAATCGAGTTAATTAAGAGTAACAATCTAAAGCATCTGTAGAGCAAATCTTCTGCACAGCTTTAAAAAAAACCATTATTGTTTGTAAACATTTGTCACTGAACATTTCAAACCCATATACTTCCATACACTTTTTTGCACTGAAATGAATAGGGAATTATATAATGTGGTCGACATGAAATGGAAGTAGCAACAGTCTTTTCTTTCCCTATTGTCAGGTATATCCGAGTGAACGGCTTCTTGAACAAGAAAAATGTAGGGCAGGATTGATTTTGTCCATCGGGTATCGATTGGATGGTTGTGGTTTGCCATTGGTCGATCTCATGTGAGTGACAGGTTGCCCCGCCCTCGTGCCAGTAAACACATCATCAGAGAAGAGAATGGATGTCACTGCAAGAGTGAGGGGGAAGTTATTTTTTATTAAATATTTTGATGCCACTTGAATTAAAAAAATGAAAAAATAGGCACGGATGAATCATTTATCGTTCTCCATAAAAAAATCAAATTGTCCACTTTAAAGGTCACTCATGGTGGGATGCATGTACTGTCCTGTACAACATTAACACAAATCAGATTCAACTGTTTAGATGACCAGATATCAGATTTAGGAAATTGACCAAAATGGGGGGAAGAGACCCAATTTACAGCACATCAAAAATGTAAATATAAGGATCAATAAATAAGCAGAAAGATTTGCATTAAGGCAGTTTTGCGCAGATAAAACACTACTCGCACTGGTCAAATGTTTTTTTTTTTTTACACTGTTCATATTTTGGTTTGTAAAAAAAAAAAAAAAGGCTCAGAAAAAGGTTTAATTTCCATTGTTTTTACAATCTGTTCATTCATACACTCAGTAGTAGAGCAGGTTTCTTTACACTCAGATTGCACTGTTTGCATTGATTATTTAGCTTTTCTCCATCTCTCTTTCTCTCTTCCACTTACACCCCTCTCTGATCATCTCATCCATCAGTGGGACAGAAATCCACTCAGTGTTGAGGTATTCTCAGCTTTACATATTTCACTCCAGTTGTATCCTGATCTCTCATAATCGAGGTCTTTCATGTGTAAGGGGAATTCACTCCTGTCAAAAGAGAGAGAAAAAAAGAAAGAAAGAAAATACAGCTTGGATTATCCATTCTCATTTTTCTCTAGCATTGTTCCCACTCATCTATAAAACACATTTTCTTGAATTCTCCTGCTGTTTGAGCTATGACATGTGCCAGCTTTGGAAAAAGAATACTTTGAATTCTCCCACTACGATCCATCTTCTCAAACCCAGTGTGGAAGAAATGATGCAAAATTCCCAATGTTGTAAGTGCTCTAAATAGACAGGACCCTTTCACCATTTAAAGTCGACATTAAATAAAAAATGTACTATAATGCACATTCCTTGTTTTATTGTACATGATTATCATCTTTGTATTCTTTCATCAAAATGTAATTTGCTGTAACTGTAACTTGTTTCCCCCCCTTGAAATGACTTGCTTTTTCAGGTGACATCAAGCCCTCTCATTTTTCAAACACCTGGCTCCATTTTGGTATGTAACAGCCACTTTCCATGAGCCAAACTTTAAAATCAATATCCTGTTTCACTCATCCTGTTGGAAGTAAAATGGGTTGCAAACTTACAAACTTCACTCTAAAGTTGGAGTCTTGAGGTCTTGAATGCATTAATCTCTGTCCCTAAGGGTGTGTTAACATTTGGCATGTTTGGTTTAATCAAAACAAACCCTCTGTTAGTGCGGTTCATTTGAATAAGTGTGAATGCCATCCGGACCCTGGTGCGCACCAAACAAGCGGACAGAGAGCCCTGAAAATATGGGTCTCATTCCTCTTCCAAACGAACTCTTGTGCGGTTTGGATGAAATATGAACGCAACATGGACCAAAGACATTTAAGCGAACCAAAATCAGGAAATGATGTCACAAGATGCGACAGTTCGGTACAGGCATCAGAACCTCGTCTCCTTGCAGCAGATCTTTGTTAGTGTGTGACGGAGGGATTCCTGGCACTGTTTTGACTCCTTTAAACATTTTATAAGCTCTTTATGGGTTTTCAGCTAAAAATACATCATATGTACGCACATACAACCAGCACATTTAGAACACAGCATTGTTTTGGATGTTCGGTAAGTTCTGTTGCAAAATCTACTTCATGAAAACTGTTTTCTTTTCTTGTTTGGTTATTCTGTCTTTTTAGATTCTGTGTTAAAAATGTGTGAATGCTAAGAGCACCAGGACTAAAGGAATTTTTTTCTTTTTTGCTCCGGACCAATGAACCAAGAGAACAGTGTGAACACACCCTAAATGACTCCCACAACTAATTAGTTCATATTATAGTCCAAGAAGCTGTAATGGTTGCAGCAAAAGCTGAATTTTAGTGCTTTGGATGGTAAATTTACACTACTGTTCAGAAGTTTGAGATTAGTGAGATTTAAAAAAAAAAAAAAGAAATTATTACTTTTATTCAACAAGGATGCGTTAAATTGATTGATCGCGTGAGTAAAGACATTTATTATATTTAAAAAAATATATTAAATATAAAAATAAATGCTTTTTTTTATTAATAAAAAATATTTATCACGGTTCACAAAAATATTAAGCGGCACAACTGTTTTCAATATTGATGATAATAATAGGATAATTACCTAGTTCTGGCATGAAACTCTAGGCACAAGCTGATTTGCTCCTTTACTAGTGATCACGTTATTATATATATTGCACAGCTGATTGGTTGCTGTTGCATTAGCAGCCAATGAGCTGCAGCTTAACATTAAAACAAATACCTGTAGTGCTGCTGTTAGCAGTCTGCAGCACACTTTCAGAAACCCTCCACCTTCCCCAACTCCACCTGTATAGATCTGTTACGGGCATTATTTCATGTATGTCTTACATGCTCACAGCAATGTCTGTGAATGTATTGGCAGTAGTAAGTCTCTGTACTCTGTACGCAGTAGTGTAGCAGATCTAGACCAAATACATTGACATTTCCATATCCATTACCATGCCAATCTTTATTACCATTCCAATCTCCCAAGAGTTGTCATGACAGAATAATATTTATAATAATATTTCCCAACATTTCTGTTTTTACAGTATTTTTGATCAAACAAATGCAGCCTTGGTGAGCAGAAGAGACTTCTTTCAAAAACATGTAAACGTGGGGTATTTTGAACAGTAGTGTATGTTTTCAAAAAGCATGCGCCTCATAAACAAAGACGACTAATGCAGCATGTTTGTTTGTGGCAGTTACATAATACGTTTGACATCGCTCGACTCTCAAGCCCCAGTGCTATTTTATTAAAAAATATGAGTGGAACATAAAGTCCAGCTCCCCTTCCCTGAATGTAATTTGGGCATAAGGGGTGGAGCTACAAGGTCCAACCACACCTAACCCTACCCATAACCATATCCCTTCACCCATTAGATCCACAGAGGTGGAACTGGACTAGGTCAAGCTTAGTCTTAAATGGCTGAATGTATATGTATATGGCACACAAAATGGGGAACACTTCAGGAGTTCTGAAGTCGTCATTTGATTGGTTGAATTCTACAGGATTTCTGGAAGACGTGTATGTCGCGTTCTTTAACGCGAATGGCCAATGAAAGCTGCTATTGAGTCCAGACTTTCTGCTGTCAGTCCGAAGGTCTGACTACATGAGAGTAGGTCAACACATGACTTCCAGAGAGGTGGAGCTGGACGTCATTTGGCTCTGCAGTGAGCACCACTAAAACATTGCTAATGTTGGTCTGGGTTTTGAAGGGTTCTGCTTTCTGCTAAAGACAGATCTGGGTTGTAATGTTCTTGCATCATTTTCAACTTATCAGCTTGGCTTTAGTCTGTGAAAACAGTCCAAAAAAAAAATATGTTGAGAGGTAGCTAATTTCTCACCTATTCCCAGAATGTAATGGCACACGGGAAGAAGCGTTTAAGAAAGACGTGAGCAGGAGATAATTGACAGCTTGTGAGTAATGTTCAGCTGTCTGCTTTGGCAAATGCGCTAGGAAGTGCTTCATCCTGAAGATGCGGCGTACTAATTGGACATACACGATGGCAAGGAAGGTTTTCATTTAAAACAAATTAGCACATGTGATAGTCTCAAATTAAGCAGAGCTTCTGTCTTGGCATCACATTTTTCACCTGCAGCGGATTCAGCCCGATAGCCTAAAGGCATTTTATATATACTCACTGTCTGCCGTGTTTTTTTCTTCCCACATTCATTATTTTCCTTGAAACACATTTTGCTCTGTTTTAATTAGCGTATTTGTTACGATGCATCACCTCAATCCATAAAAGCGTTTAATAATTTGGAGAAGTTGCCTAGTTGAATTTAAATGGGAATGCATACAAGTAACTACATGCCTTTGATTCAGTATTAGGATGTTTCTACCAAATTTCAGGTTTTCCGCGTTACCAAGGCAACCTGGAGAAGACTGGGGCGTACAGCCACACATTTGCTGCTCTCTGTAAAGACCGCTGGGATTCGTTCAATTACTCATGCTGCTTTTTAAGAAATGCCTTGTGCCCTCCCTCTAAAAGGACGGGACTTGTTTTTCAAATGTCACTAAATGCAAGATAGAAATGTCTCTTTTTGTGAAGTGTGCGATGCATGTAAATAATGACTTGGGTTAGCAGGTACAGCGGCTGATAGATGTTCATGTCATGGGAGATGCTCTTTAGCTTGTGACTCAGATCAAATGGTTCCCCCTCCCCTTCTGAGTCGAATCAAAGACTCAAACACCTGTCACACAACTGACACGCCACTGTCTAGCCGAGTGCTTTGAATTTAGTGAGATGTATGTTTTTATTTTGATGTTATATAAAGTCATATTTCCATAACAAAAACGCATCATGGTAGCCATAGTTTCTGCAGCCATAGTACTTCAGATCAGTTACTATTACTACTATAAAACTCCAACAGTGCAAAACCCTTTCAAAATCATTTTGTTTAACTGTTAAATGCATATTTGTTAGATTTTTTTGTTTCTCATGAAGTGTTCTAAGATTAAATCATAAGTCTAAATCATGCTAGAAACATATTAGCAATATGCTAAATCATAATCGCAACATGCTAAAAAATGCTAGCAGTGTGTATTAAAAGTATGTGGAAACGAGCCATTATGCATAATGGTGGTCATAATATTTTGGCTCATCCGTGTATACTGTACACTACCTTTTAGTATTATGCTAGTTTCTGATTTGTTCATTGTGATTGACTGAACGAGACCTTTTAAAGACCAGACAGTATCTTCTGTAAATCATGCTAGCAATATGTTAAATTGTGTTAGGAACCTGTTAAAACATGTTAGCATCTTGTCAAACGTGTTAGCAATGTGTTAAAAACATGCAGACTTCAAACTGAAAATCTTCAAACTTCAAACTTTCTGGTCAGGCTTTCTCAGGCCAAGTTTGTCATGACAAACATTTTTTTAAGGTTTACCACATCAAAATATTAAAGACATATGCTAAAATGTTTCATTCAAATTGTGTTTAAATAAGCAAATTTGTTCAGTTGCATGCTTTAACTAGACAATCTCTGACCTAATATAAACTAAAAAAAAAAATAACAATCTGCTATGGTGCTGTGAATTGATATTGACCAATCAGAAGCCAGTACCAGTACTATCTATTTTATACATTTGATAATACATATACGTATCTTCATGATTGAGTTTATATTTAAAAAAAATATACAAGCAAACAGCCATTTAGAATATAATTTTATCCCTAATGATTTACAGTCAGTTATCTAACCATTCAAATTACGGTAAGACTTTAGTTTAGGGTTCAATTCTTGTTATTAACTAGTTGTTAGCATGCATATTACTGGGATATTGGCTGTTTATTACTACATTATTAGCACATATTAATGCCTTATTCTGCATGACCAACTATCTAACTATTAATAAGCAGTAATTAGGAGTTTATTGAGGCAAAAGTCATAGTTAATAGTGAATATGTGTTCCTCATACTAAAGTATTACCAAAATTACATTTCATTGACAAGAAGTGTTATGAAGCATATGCATCTAATTTGGTTTAATATGCATTTTGACCCATATATGCAAACTTAATAATAGTTTTTAGAGTTTTCTGGGAATGAGTTAACATAATTCTCAGAAAGGAAACTCTCATTGCACTGCAATTTGCACGAATACCAGCATGAATTAAGTTGGGAGATTCTTGTATTAAATACTCGGCTAGCTCATGACTAATTAATCTAAATTAACTTCTCCAAATATTCTCTATGTCTAATGGATTTTGGTTACGGGTGAATCAGCTGGAGAGGCAGATCTCGGCGTTATCATTGCGTTGATCATATTACATTCTCTCAGCCCCGCAGTGCTCAGTTTAATTGCCCCAGACTAAATCAAATAGGCTCGGTCTCCAGAGGGGAAGGTAATTGCATGAGTCTGAGGTGTAAATCAAGTGCAGGTAGGCCAGATGAGGGTGCTGCGGCACGACCCAAGCCGTTGAGAGGGGATGGACCTGTCACTGCCATCAAATCATCAGACAACTCGGCCTTCAACTTCGTTCTCTTTGTCATAGCAGAAGAAAACAGGGGCAGGCAGCTGCACATCTTACTTGTCACCACTGTGTGTGTGTGTGTGTGTGTATGGTGGGGGGTGGGGGGTAAAATGCCGTTTTGGACATTCGTGCATCTTGGTCCCAATGAGGAAAACAGCTCAGCTCATAAATCATATTAAGTGATGTCTCTTGAGAAAGATTTATGTGATATGTATATAGGGTTAGGGTCAGAGGATTGAATATACAGTTTGTACAGTATAAAAATCATTGTCTATGGAAAGTCCCCTTAAAACATGGAAACTCAATGTGTGTGTGTGTATGTCTGTTTCCCACCTGCCTACACATCTAAGGGCTCTTGAAGTATAATTTGTATACATTATTTATAAAGCTGATCATAATTGTTCATATAAAACTGTTAAATATAATAAAAAACGTTATATATAATTTTAATATATATATTTTTTTATTAAAATATTTATTTTAAACAATGTATTCATGTGTAATACATATATAATGTATTATTAATTTTAGATTGTCACGGTTCTGTTTGTGTTTTGGTCTTTCAGTTGTGTTTTGATTTCTGTCACATGATCCTTTGTCACAATTTCCCGCCACTTTCCCGAGTAACCCTTGTTAGTATAGTTTGGTTCAGCTGTGTTTAGTTAATCATTTTGTTTCTGTTCTCTACTTTAGTTGCACCCTCACCTTCAGTCTTTGTCTAGTCACCGTTTTGCTAAGCGTGTGTTTCCGTTGCCTGTCTGCCTGTTCCTGTGAAGTGAAGATTAAAGTTTATGTTTGATTTTGGATCCTCTGATTCTTCAGTTTGTTCCTGGTTCACCTAAGTGTTACATAGATGCTATATGTTGTATTATTTATGCACTTATAGTTTGTATGCATTATTTATAAAGCTGATGGCAATTGTTTGTATAAAATACACTCACCTAAAGGATTAATAGGAACACCTGTTCAATTTCTCATTAATGCAATTATCTAATCAACCAATCACATGGCAGTTGCTTCAATGCATTTAGGGGTGTGGTCCTGGTCAAGGCAGTCTCCTGAACTCCAAACTGAATGTCAGAATGGGAAAGAAAGGTGATTTAAGCAATTTTGAGCGTGGCATGGTTGTTGGTGCCAGACGGGCCGGTCTGAGTATTTCACAATCTGCTCAGTTACTGGGATTTTCACGCACAACCATTTCTAGAGTTTACAAAGAATGGTGTGAAAAGGGAAAAACATCCAGTATGCGGCAGTCCTGTGGGCGAAAATGCCTTGTTGATGCTAGAGGTCAGAGGATAATGGGCCGACTGATTCAAGCTGATAGAAGAGCAACTTTGACTGAAATAACCACTCGAGGTATGCAGCAAAGCATTTGTGAAGCCACAACACGCACAACCTTGAGGCAGATGGGCTACAACAGCAGAAGACCCCACCGGGTACCACTCATCTCCACTACAAATAGGAAAAAGAGGCTACAATTTGCACAAGCTCACCAAAATTGGACAATTGAAGACTGGAAAAATGTTGCCTGGTCTGATGAGTCTCGATTTCTGTTGAGACATTCAGATGGTAGAGTCAGAATTTGGCGTAAACAGAATGAGAACATGGATCCATCATGCCTTGTTACCACTGTGCAGGCTGGTGGTGGTGGTGTAGTGGTGTGGGGATGTTTTCTTGGCACACTTTAGGCCCCTTAGTGCCAATTGGGCATCGTTTAAATGCCACGGCCTACCTGAGCATTGTTTCTGACCATGTCCATCCCTTTATGACCACCATGTACCCATCCTATGATGGCTACTTCCAGCAGGATAATGCACCATGTCACAAAGCTCGAATCATTTCAAATTGGTTTCTTGAACATGACAATGAGTTCACTGTACTAAAATGGCCCCCACAGTCACCAGATCTCAACCCAATAGAGCATCTTTGGGATGTGGTGGAACGGGAGCTTCGTGCCCTGGATGTGCATCCCACAAATCTCCATCAACTGCAAGATGCTATCCTATCAATATGGGCCAACATTTCTAAAGAATGCTTTCAGCACCTTGTTGAATCAATGCCACATAGAATTAAGGCAGTTCTGAAGGTGAAAGGGGGTCAAACACAGTATTAGTATGGTGTTCCTAATAATCCTTTAGGTGAGTGTTATTGGTAACACTTTAGAATAATGGTCTGTCATTAATAGGTAACTATGCAGGAAGTAATGCAGGACTAATGAGTAGTACTACATTAACACTTCAGCAACTACTATTAACTAGAAACAAGCTTAATTAATCAGTAAGTAATATTGAATTTAGGACTAAGATAGTTCCTTATTAATTACTGAATGAGATTGGTATCACTAAGAACTAATAAGTAATTAAGTACTTTTTTTTACTCTTAACGTGGTCATAAAATGCATTACTAATTACTCGAGTGTTACCTAGTCACTCTGCAGGAACTACTAGTGATCCGGACCATTATTTTAAAGTGAAAAATTGTCACTAGGTCCAGATCACTAGTAGTTCCTGCATAGTGACTAGGTAACACTCGAGTAATTGATGAGGCATTTTATGGCTATATTCAGAGTATAAGATGACTGATTACGTCTCAGACACACAATAATGTTCTTTATAATTTGTCAGTTAATAGTTATTAATGAGGCTAATCTCATTCAGTAATTATTGATTACTTAACAAGGAAATATCTTCTAAATTTGCTATTACTTACTGATTAGTTAAGCTTGTTTCTATATTAGTTAATAGTAGTAGCTGAAGTGTTAATGTAGTAATACTCATTAGTCCTGCATTACTTCCTGCATAATTACTTATTAATGACGGACCATTATTCTAAAGTGTTACCAAATATTTAAATATAATAAAAAGAGTTAGGAAGAGTTAAGTCCAATTTCTCCACATTGAGCCGTGGGCTGCTGTGTGGTAGTAAATATTGTGTAGAAATTGGACTGCTGCTGGATAAGGTCTCTATGGAGGTTTGATGTAGGTGTCCTCGTTTTGCCAGATCAATTGGGGTCAGGCTTTACCCGGCGTCAAGGCTTACCAAGTTATGGCATTAAACTTTCATTCTAATTGAACTTCAGGGAAGCTAACCGAATCTGTCGCTGCGCGCTGTCAAAAAGCATCAGTCAGTTAAATGGAGCTGTAAGCCGGTGAATGATTATTAATACTTGTTTTACTGTGACCTTGTGGCAGGCTTCAACAGTTCTGTTGTTTTTCACTTTTGTCATGCTGTGACTTTCCAGAAAGGAGCTTCTCTATGTTTTGATGTTATGTGTTTTTGTGTTCTCGCAGGGGTCTGAGTTTGGCAAATCTAAATATAAAATTCCCTAAGTGAATACAATGCCAAAGGGGAAATGTAGCATTCGGAGCAAGCATGTTGTGCAAATTTATTTACTGAATACCAGCACAGATATCCGTAGGTTTAAAAACAATTCTTTTTGAGCTATTAAATCACATTCACCCTTTATCATAGTCAAATATTTGAGTCATAAAACAAAATGTTTTAGAACTCAAATATTTGACTAAGATAAAGGATGAACTCTCAGAAAGAGTTTATTTGTCTGTGGTAACTTGTCTGTGCTGTGATATACGAGGCTTCAGGTATCACTCTTTAGAGCCTTGTCTGTGCTTACGCTGCAGAGTTTGCCTGAAACAATCCATCACCATCATTCATAAAACTGGAGATATTTGCATCCCTTGGCATCTGATGCAAATGGGCCCTTCTCTTTCTAATGTGTCTTCATCTGTTGGAATCCTTGTGTATATGGAATGTTTTCGGAATAGAATACTAGCATATACTCTTACTGTACATTAAAGTATAATGCATTATATAAAAAGTAAATAAATAAATAAATAAAAGTAGGCATAATAACTTTTTTGATAACTGGATGCAGAATAAAACATGCTAAGTAATGTTATGTTGCTTTGCATATTTGTTCCCCTAAAAATAGGGGAATATGCTGTGTACACTGATGAGCCAAAACATTATGAGTCACAGGTAAAGCGATCATCTCCTAACAAGGCCACATATTAAGATCTGAGTAGATTAGATGGTAAGCAAACAATCAGTTCTCTGTTGGATGCAGGAGAAATGGGCAGGAATAAAGATCTGAGTGACGTTGACAAGGGCCAAACTGTTGACGACTGGGTCAGAGTGTCTCTGAAACGGCAAGGCTTGTGTGTTGCTCCTGGTCAGCAGTGGTGAGAATTTACCAGCAGTGTTCAGAGGAGGGACAAACCAGTGACAGGGTGTTGGGCGAGAGGGATGCACGAGGGAAATGAAGGCTATCCCATCTGGTCCAAGCCAACAGAAGGCACTGTACTGTGGCACAAGTCACAGAAAATTTTAATAATGGTTATGGGAAGAGTGTGTCACAAAACAGTGCATTGGACTCTGCTGTGTATGGGGCTGCGTAGCCGCAGACCAATCAGAGTGTCTATGATGATTCCTGTCCACTACCAAAAGCACCTACAATGGGCATGTGAGCATCGGAACTGGACCTTGGAGCAGTGGATGAAGTTCGCCATTCTCTTTTACATCACTTGGATGGCTGTGTATGTGTGCACAGTTCACCTGTGTAAGTGATGTCACTAGGATGCACTATGGGAGGACAACAAGTCGGTGGAGGGAGTGTGATGCTCTTTGCAATATCCTGCTGGAACACCCTTGGTCCGGCCATTCATGTAAATGTAAATTGTTGCAGGCCAGGTACAGCAGGTACTTCATAACATTCATGGTGATCCCTGGTGGAAGTAGGATAATGCACCATGCACACATTGTTCAGGAATGGTTTGAGGAACATGATGAAGAGTTCGAGGTGTTGCCTTGGCCTCCAAATTTCCCAGATCTCAATCCAGTTGAGATCTGGGGAATTTTTCTGCATCCAGTTATCAATTTTCTGCATCCAGTTTTCTGCATCCAGTTATCAATCCAATTGAGCATCTGTGGGATTTGCTGGACCAAAAAGTTCGATCCACAGTGGCTCTACCTCACAACCTACAGGACTAAAAGGATCTGCTGCTAATGTTTTGTAGAGCCCATGCCTTGTCGGGTCAGTGCTGTTTTGGTGGCACGCAGAGGACCAACAGTATATTAGGCAGGTAGTCATAATATTTTGGCTCATCCATGTATACTGTACACTGCCTCTTAGTAGTAGGAAATGTTTTTCTGAAAACAGACCTTTCAAAGACCAGACGATCTCACTGTCTTCTGTTTGTGAACTCTGCCCATGTATTTCAGCTCAAAGCCTGAGGGTTGACGGTCAGGGAAATGTTGTGCCAGGGCCGCTGCAGGCAGCGCTGGCTAATTAAGTACTAGATTATCAAGTCAACATGCGTAGGTAACACCAATCTAAGTGCAGTTTTGGTTTTGTGTCTGTTAATGCTGGCCAGCTCTTTTCAAAATGCACAAACCTTGTGCACATTAGTCGCTTGCGACTGTAATCGCAGGTGTTCCCTAATGAGGCTGTTTTATTCACCAGCCTGACCCCGAGCACAAAACCAGCTGCTATGCCAGTGTAATGCCCAGAAATTAGGGTAATTTATGTCTGCAAACTGGCCTGATAACACAAGCAAACAAGTCGCTATACTATTAATTGATTGGTGATTCTACACAGCTGGAAAACATCAGGGAAAATACATTATCAAAAGTGATTTGACATTGATAAAGGAAGTTAAAATGTTGAGGAAGCTAATTTGCAACTTTAGCCAGTCAAATTAAGTGATAATTCATAATTGAATAATTTCATTACCCTTTTGTACCAGCTTTTGGCTGTACCTGTATTTTAAGCATTGTATTGTGATGGTTAATTTAGATTATTACTCATTGGAATACTTGATTATGATTGGTCAGTTATGATGCTCGATCAAATGTTTTTGTGTAATGACCACTCAAATATTCACTGATTTCAATGGCAACATATAGCCACTGATTTCATATTTCTTATATTACGTTGCTGTCTCTCTCTTTCAGTTCACATCAGTGCAAGTTACAGTAGCTATATGGCTCATTTTAAGAAGAATAATGGAATGTTTTCTCCACATTCACACTACACTGCTGCTTGTTTACTACACGATTATTTGTAAAACAGCTGAGTTACTTTCACGCCACTTAGAAATGTAGTTCAGTATATAGCACCTTCTAGTTACTCCCAGAACGGGGTAGATGGAGTGTGTAAGCGAGGGTGTTTTCTTGATCAGACTGTAACTGAGTGCTCAATAGCTGCCGTCTCTTGTAACGCTGCCAGTGTTCAGCAGCGAGAGAAAGCAATCAGAGCAATTGAGCTAATAATGCTTTGTGACATAAGCATTGTTTGTCCATCTACACAAAATCACATCTGATTGGCTAGAGACCGTGGGCCTGGGCTTGTCTTGTCCTGTGATTTTTACATTGTGAGAGGTGAATAAAGGACATCGCTTCAAACGCCTCTCAGCTGTGCTCCTGATTGCGTTATTGATGCGTTTAAAGTATCCCGGTGCAAATAATGAATAGACTGTGATTGTGAGATGGTGCTGAAACATTGCAGAATTGGTGTATAAACTAATAATGGAGCGCTAGAAAACTTGCTAAAGTTTCATCTTGTTTGAGCAATAGTGGATCCAAAGCACTATTACTAGCTTTATATTCCATGTTTTTATTTTCTATGTCATTTCCTTGTTTACTGATTATAGTACATGCTGTGCATACAGAGACATGCGTCCATGCTAAATTGAATCAGATAGCCTTCGCGACTCCTTAGTGAAATGTGCTATGGGGTCGAATGTTTATGTCTTCACTTATGTGAGGTCTATAGAAACAATCATGCTGCAAATCAACATTTGTTGGGCCTGTAAACATTTTATTGCACATTGTTCTGCAGATTTAGCAGTAAGTTAATGTGTGAAAGAGATGAGCTAGTCATTCGTTTACTTCACTCTTTCCTTTTGCAAGATTTTACATCTTTTTCTTGACTCATTTGGCATGGTGCTTTTAATGACCTGCGATGCAACATTGATTTTATTAGAATTGTCTAATTAATTTTGCAGATTTAGCCAATAATTATGAAGTACAGCGGGCTTGTAGCAATAAACACTCGAAGGCTAATTAACTGATTCAAGTGTTTTTTTATTGCTAATTACACAAAAACAAATCTGTTGCTTCAAGGCCTGCTACTGTTTTTTAAAATGTATTTAATTAAAATATATTTATTATTAATTATTATCTGTCTTTTAAGACACTAAAGTCTTTAGAATAGATAATAAAATGAATTAAAAAAAACAACAACCCTTATCCACGAAGACCAACAAACACATTTCATTGACTAATCTTCGGTGTTGAGCTCTGACCTTGGATTCACGCAACACAAGACAGCTACTTTTGTCTGGAAGACTAGATTTGCTTGTGTGAGGTTGCTAGGGTGATCGGGGCCACTGTTAGGATGATCACGATGGATGGGTGATCTGAGTTGTTATTAAGGTGGTATGGTTGGTTGCTATTGGATGGATGGTTGCAAAGGTGATCTGGGTTGTTGCTAACATATTCTGGATTGGATTGATCTGGGTGGTTGTTAGAGAGACCTGGGCAATTGTTAGGAAGATCACAGCAGATGCTTGGTGGATCTGGGTTGTTTGTAGGGTAATCTGGGCGGTTGATAGGGTGTTCTGGATTATTGCTATAAGGTGATCTGGGTGGTTGCTGTTCAGAGTTACTACTAGGGTGATTTAGCTGGTGTAATAGGGTGATCTGTGTGTTTTTATGGTGATCTGGCTGAATTTTAAAGTCCAATTCACACTGCACAAATAGATGCCGACCAACAGACACTTCATCGTGTTTTGTCAGATCCTGGTCTACGTCTGTCGCCATTGGTCACCGCTTGTTTTAGCAGATTAAACATGTTGTACAGAGGCATCAGAACCAGCTGCAAACGTCAGAATGACTAGCCGAGATAAGGCTGTTCTCGGCGGGATACATGAGCGCTGAGCGCCCAGTGATCACCTAGATCTTACAACTCTGAAATCATTAGGACTAATTCTCAAATAGGCATTATCTTTATAAATAAACAAAAGATTTAAACTTTAAACAACTATATTCTTGCCTGAAAAAAATACATTTCGTGACACAATAACAGTAGTATTTTTTTAATTAAGCAGGTTTTCTTAGCCTGGATGCCAGCCGAACTTAGCCCCGCCCACAACATTTGAAGTCGGGAAGTTCGGTCTGGACTTGATCCGTTGTGGAGCAACTATGCTTGAACCAGAGCTGTTCGGATCAATCAAATTGTCAGGGTGGGCCTTATACGATGATGGACAGATGATCAATATTAACGTAATCATCCACGTCACCAAAGAGCGCTTGGGTTGAATTCGTTTACTAAACGGAGAACTTGTTCATATATGCATTCACCTTTACTATTTCTCTCAAAAATGATGATCGTGTTGGTAAGTACTCCGTGTATCCTTAAATTATTTTTACAACATCGTTTACACTCATCTTCTTCTACTTCTTCCAGCATGCGTGCAGTTGAGTTTTGTTGACAACTATGCTTCGCTCAACATACATCACTTACTCCATTGCTCTGACTGGTTGTAGGTCTATCCAATTGAGTGCAGAGTCAGGTTCTGACAAAATATTAATTACTGCAGTCTATTTAAATTGTTGAATTAATCTGCATTAATTATTTTTAAAACAACAGTTTGAAGGAATGATTCAATTATTCACTTGCTGAATTAATCTGTTTTTGAACGAATCTCTTGAATGAACGATTCATTGACAATCAAATCAATACAATTGTTATTTGAAGTACCAAGTTAGTCTATTTTGATCGCTACGATAGACATCAGTGTTTATATCTGAAATATAAACTTTTATCTCAGTACTTCTGTGATTAGAGAAGGTGATACTGTATGGTTGAAAAGACAATTTGTGAAGCTGTTTTTACACCTAAACGTGACAACTGCTCTGTCGAGATGGATCGAGATTGCAATCTTTTAACGATTAATCATGTAGATCTAATATTGTTCAATATTGCCACATGATTTGAAGCATCATTTATGTCTGTAGCTGTGTGGCAGAGGAGTTACACACCAGTGTTTTTAAAGTTTTAGGGTTAGGGAATTTGAAACGCTCTCTCTCTCTCTCTCTCTCTCTCTCTCTGGCTGTGAATCCCTCACACCGCTTCATCTGCTTTGTTCTTTAGTTCATTTTAACTGTTTTGTCCGTCTCTGGCTGGAGATGGCAGCTTAGTTGATCCTAGTTGATGTGAAATGGAGCGCTGTCCGTCCTGTCTGCTCAGCCCTTAACGTTACCCATCAAACCTGTCGTGTGGGTTTTGTTCATGCTGGCTTTTGCTTGGAACAAATCAGCTGCCTTTTCTGTTTTCAGTCTCAGAGGTAACATCGATTGTAAAAAGAGGACAGTTCGTTTTCTCTACTCGAGCTTCTGTCACGACGCTCATCTCACATGACTTTTCAAACCGTTTCTGATTTGTGGAATGAGCTCTCTTTTATTTCTCCTCTGTGGCCTGTTTGAATGAAGAATTCACACCGTCTTAATTGCATGTGCGGTGGAGAGTGGAGACTCTACAGGAAGCTGGAGCTTTTTCAAATTTAGCCCAGCTCAGGAGAGGTTTTTCTCCATTTGATATCCTGGTGTGTTTTAATGTTTTTTTTTTCTTCTCCTGCTTCAACATTCCCTGTCCTCATGAATAGGCTCTCAGATCGAGGAAGTTGAAAATTGCCTGTAGCATCTCGGCAGATTACGCTTTCACTGAAAACACAGTCTTCCAAATGACAGTGTGGGGTCAAGCTGGATTTGGTTTATTGTGTGGTTGCTAGTGAAGCCTAGGAGAATTATAAAGGTCACTGCACTGTATGCAATCTTTTTTTTACCACAATACTGGGTGAATCACTTGAAAAAATAAGTCATATTTCACTCCCCAATCAATGCATTTTATAAAGAAAACAAAGCCTTTTTTGGCCCATCAAGATGACATCTTCTTCATGCTATTTAACATATATTTTGTATCATTTCAATTCTATTATAGTATGTATTAATATTTTTTTAACTAGCTTTTTAATTTATATTTTTCATTTTAGTTTTAGTACAAGTTTTTAGTCATTTAAATCATGCCTTGATATAAACAAACAAGGAATAGACAAGGAATAGTTAATTAATGCCAAATATTGCTTATTTTTTTCTTTTGATTTTGTGGGGATATTGTTGTTGTTGTTGTTGTTCAAAATTCAGCCTGCTAATTATTTCCAGGTTGAAATAACCCATTGGATTTTTTTTTTTTTTTCACATATTCTTCATTTTTATTAGTGGTATATTCCTTTAAAATCTCTAGAAATAGTAACATACTATGCATTTGATGATTCAGAAAGGGCTCCATATGGGTTTGTCTAGTTTTCTTTGCCGCTGTGGGAAGTTATGCAGAGTATGCTAATTTATTTTCTCTTGTTATCAGTCAGGTCTTCCCTCAAAGCTGTTTAGAGTTGTCTTTTGTAGTAGAGAGCAGCATGGAGCGAAACTGCCGTTTCTGCTGTCATAAGCACGCGTTTATGTGGGAGCCCTCGGCACTGGCTCTGACCCACAACTGCAGCGCATCAGCCGATTGATTGGCTGGATTCACTATCGTTATCAGATGTTTTTGAAGCCTATTCAGTGTCTCCTTAGGACCTTCCAATGATGCCCTTGTGCGTTGTGCCGAGAATGCAATCTGTGGCAAACAGCCCTACGCTCCCAGGGAGGATTAGCAAAGCCTATTTTCTCACGCGGCTTTCTGTTTTAACCGCAATCTTCAGAACCAGGGAAGAGGGAAAATGTATATTTCCTTTATTGCATGAGATATTGTGTGCATTAGGCGGCCTGTTTTTGTTTGCCTTTATATGGATCCATCTAAAGATATATGACCTTTAGTTGTTGCAGTAATATGATTGGGACCCCAAATCTGAATCTTAGTGCAATTTTCCCCACAAATCTATTTAAACTCTGTTCCTTGCAGCGCAGATCTCTTCTAGCCCTGTGATCTGAGAGGCTTTCTTTTACCCTTCAACCTCCCGGTGGGGGGGGCATCTTTTCTCACACACAAACACATGCTGTGGGCTCCAAGGACACACGGTCAACATTTACAGTGGCAATGACAGCTTTATAGCCAGAGTTATCACCTCCTTCATACCACCCACTCCTTTCTAGTGTTTGCATTAACACTGTAATTAACACACCTTCCCACACACCACCACGTTCACGTTAGCACGTTTGATTTAAAGAGAAAGGTTTCAGAGGTCATGTATCTTGCTTGCACTCGGAATCATCCTCCAAGGACCATTTGTTGGATAGAGGTAAAGCTTTAGGTTGAAAATCTTATTTGAAGCCTCGCCAAGTACGCAAATCTTCGGATACCTGAGGCTGATTCCTCCCCACGGGACATGCGTATACCTACGAGATATGATTTATTCAGCATTGCCAATTTTCCCACCTGCCCCGAAGTGATTACAGTTTGCAAAAGCAGATCTCTGACCTATTTTCTTAAATAGGATTTGATCCATTTTTTCATAACAGTGCTTTTAGAGCTTCAAAATCCTATAATGAAGGAAAACCGTAACATCTCAGTCGTGTCTGGTCAGCCCGGCACAAGAGATCTTTCCATCCGTGCAACCGCAGACTCTACCTCTGCCTCGGCACCTCTGTGGAGTTCGGAAATAGAAACTCACTCTCCCATCTTGTTCTCCTCATGGTGATTTAGATTTTAAAGACTGCGGGAGTTTGGTGTAGAATGTGGGAATGTGAAAACTCTCGGGGATTTCACTTCTTTAAATTTCATGCTATTTTGCTATTTTGCCCCTTCACTCTAATGCCATGTAATTTTCTCTGATCATTTGAGTAACCTCTCAACTCTGTAAGTAAATATCTCTCTCCTCGAGTGGAGAATGCATGGCCTCTATTGATTTATCCTGTGGACATCTGTAGGGATATTGGCAGATATGTGGATTGCATATAGATTTCCAAACAGTGACAATCTAAAGATGAACAGTTTCATTTCTGTGAAACTAGCAGGAAAAAACAGAAGTTTAAAAGTAATGATGGTTGTCAAACAAGTTTCAGACACTAGACCCACCCCAAACCAAACTCACTGGTTGAAGCAATGTTAAAATTGTGCCACTAATGGGGAGAAATTAAGCACTTCTTTGTTTCTGTTTTAATGGTTCTGTACAGAATGTGACTGGTGTAGCCTGGCTTTGGAGAGTTAGTCTGATCTGATAAATGAAGGTTGGCAGTTTTACAAGTGCAGGGCAGAGGAAGGTCAAATGCTTTTACAAATGCACTGGAACACAGGGTCCTGACTAGTTCAGTTGTAGCTGCTTTCTCTGGACTGGACTAGGCCTGGGGGAATTTGTTTCTACAACTTTCATACGACAGTTGCCACGAAACATTGTGGATGCAGGTTTCAAGGTCAGTCCCCATGGAGATGTGTGCTGAAGGGCAAAATGGTGGTAGTTCATGGGTTACCCAAAACTTGTGGGTTTTAAACATGCAATACTTTAGTTATTAGTCAAGTCAAGTCACCTTTGTTTATATAGTGTGTTTTACAATGCAGATTGTTTCAAAGCAGCTTCACAGTGTTGAGCAGGAAAATAATGCAACAGAATTTGATTCGGCTGTACAGCAGTTCTTGAGAAAACAGTGATGTCATCCAGCTCATTTCAATTATCATATAGTGTCAATGTGGGCAGATCAGTAATATAGTTGAAAATTTGATGTCCCCAACTGAGCAAGCCAAAAGCCAAAGGCGACCAAAACTGGTGACAGAATGGAGAAAAAAAACCTTGGGAGAAACCAGGCTCAGTCGGGGTGCCAGTTCTCCTCTGGCCGACGAACAAATAGTATATGATTATGATTCTGGCAAAACTTACAGATCAGAAGTCATATTAGATCAACAGATATTCGTAGGATTATTCAAAAGATCGGAGTCGTCACGCTGGAGACGGGATTAATGAGGATGTCGTGCCGATGCAGCATTTACAGGGGGGAGTTTAATTGACACGGTCTCTGCAGACATTTCAGGGATGCGTTGGTCATGTCCAGGCACAGGTCCACCATCTGATCTGGATACGGCCCGGATCCAGCTGTCTGCAGTAAACCTCGGGATAAACAGAGAGACTAACAATAGCGTAGATGCCATTCTAATTATGGTGTAACGAGTACATCAGGTGTTATGGGAAGTGTTCCTGGTTCCGGCTGACCTAGTTAATGCAGCCTAAAACAATCATTTAACTGATTTGAATAATATAAATTGATAATGTTCTATGTGTATGCCATAGTAAAGAGATGTGTTTTTAGTCTAGATTTAAACTGACAGAGTGTGTCTGCTTCCCAAATAATGCTAGAAAGACTGTTCCAGAGCTTAGGTGCTAAATAGGAAAAGGATCGACAGCCTGCAGTTGATTTTGATATTCTAGGTATTATCAACTGGCCAGAATTTTGAGACCGCAATAGACGTGATGGAGTATAATGCGTTAAGAGCTCGCTCAAGTACTGGGGAGCTAAACCATTTAGTGATTTGTAAGTAATTAGCAATATTTAAAAAAAAGTATACAATATTTAATAGGGAGCCAGTGCAGTGTTGACAGAACCGGGCTAATATGGTCATACTCTCTGGTTCTAGTAAGAACTCAAGCTGCTGCGTTTTAGACCAGCTGCAGTTTATTTATTAAGCGAGCAGGGCAACCACCCAGTAGAGCATTACAATAATCTAGCCTTGAGGTCATGAACGCATGAACTAACTGTTCAACATTTTGCATTGAAAGCATGTGCCGTAATTTAGATATATTTTTAAGATGGTAGAATGCAGTTTTACAGATGCTAGAAACGTGGCTTTCAAATGAAAGATTGGTATCAAAGAGCACACCCAGGTTCCTAACTGACGACGAGGACTTGACAGAGCAGTCATCAAGTGTTAGATAGTATTCTAGGTTACTACTTGTGGAGTTTTTTTGTCCAATAATTAAAAATCATAATTTCTGAATTAAGTTGAAGGAAATTAATAGTCATCCAATTTTTTTTAATATCAGCTATGCATTCCTTTAATCTTGTGAATTGGTAAGTTTTGTCAGGGCGTGAAGAAATATAGAGCTGAGTATCGTCAGCATAACAATGAAAACTAACGCCATGCTTCCTAATGATATCTCCCAGTGGTAGCATGTACAGGGTGAAAAGCAACGGTCCTAGCACTGAGCCATACTGAACTTGTGATCAGTGTGACATCTCTTCATTTACTCCTACAAACTGATAACAGTCAGGTCTGCGTTTCCCAAAAGCATCGTAAGCCTAAGTAGACTGTAAAAATGATTGCACAAATCATCTTAGACTTACGGGCCATCGTAACTTAAGTAGTACTTGAAAATCTTTGTAGAACTACAAGTGTCCTGGATCAATCCTAAATCGTCGTAAGTGCGTCATAAGGAGACAGAGCTATGAGATCACCTGCAGGACAACCGGCGAATTGCACCTAAACTTTACTCCTGTCCAATTTGACTTTAATATTATTTTTATGTATATTTCTTTATACATTTTTTACTTGTTTTTTTTGTTTGATTAAATTCATTTTGAATAATTCAATAAAGAAATAATAATTAATGAATAAATAAATAAAATAAAAACTACATGTCTGAACACTGAATAAATTAAGGAATGAAAAAGTGCTTATTTTCAGTACTACAAGTAGCCATTTAAATTTGAAACACTTAAGAATACTTCTACTGTAGTATTTCATAGAGCCTTAGTCTTTGAGTGGTTCAACAAACACAAGGACATCAAACTATTGAATCTAAATTTATTTGAGTTTGTTGTTTGTCAGTATTTGCAAAAGACATTGCACAATAGGATGAGTCCTAACTACATATGGAAAGGAATATTTCATGTTGCACAAGAGATTAATAAAACATATAATTAGTATTGTTTATAATTAGTATTGTTCATTAGTCATGAACATAAACATAAACAATATTACCTGAATCATCTGGCAAGATAATTGGTACCAAAATGGAGGGCCTTGCAAACCTCATCTCCTCCAGTGCCAGTCTCATCTCTTCTAAAGCCAGCTTGGCCTTCTTGAGGTCAGTGAGCTGCTGCTGAAAATTGATGTCCCTCTCATTGGCATCTTTAAGACACTTATTGATGTCTTTTGGGACATCTAGTTTTTCCCTCTTCAGCTGCACTAAGTACTGACTACAACCACAGACATTCTTAAAGCGCTGAGGTGTTGTGGTCTAACAATTGAAGATGGAGGCTTGAGCATGGGTGGGCTGTTGGGAGGACTAGGAGATGGTAGGTGTCTTACAATGGGAGGTGAACCTGATTGCACCTGTGAGCATGATGGACCTGGTTCAGGTTCAGGCATCCCTACTCCTCTATGGAGGTCAATACCACCACAAATCCCATCTGAGGCCAAGTATTGACAGTGCCTTTTCTTCTTCCGGTGTAAGAAGAGGGGAGTCATTTGTCTCACCACCTGTTTTATTCATTGTTGATCTCCGTGGTACCCTTGAGGCTTGCAAAGTCCTGCCACTTCTTCCTGACCACCTTCCCTGATCTTTTAATGCCCCTGCTTGCAGTTAATTTTATAGCAATATCCTCCCAGATTTTTTGTTTTTGTTTATTTGTATGACTGCTATTAAACCTGCTTTGTTTAGCTCCACCTCCTCTAAAATAAAATTAGTTTCCTCTTTTTTAAAAAAGTGTTTTCTTTGTTTTTTGTTTTTTTGTTTTGATTGTTTTCGTAGGAAATTATAATTAGGCTAAACATTAAATACAAGCGTGTGCTACAACTGCGAGCCATTCTATAAGGTGACTTTTCAGCACTTGACAAACAGACAACGACTCTTAAGTAGCACTTAAAGCACAGTGCGTGCGATCGTGTTAAGTGCATGTTTGTGAAAACGCACATGAACGCAACACAAATGTTCGTTATATCGTTCGTAGAAAACGCTAAAGTGCAAAGATCCATCGTTATCTGGAAACGCAGCCCAGATAAGTATGATTTAAACCATGCCAATGCAATTCCACTAATACCGTGAGTCTATTTAAAAGAATGTTGTGGTCGATATTATCGAATACAGCACTAAGATCGAGTAACACTAATAGAGATATACAAGTCTATGTCTTTTTCTTGTTCATGAAGCCGTTCACTCTGATATATGTCACAAAGAAAAGACTATCGCAACTTCAGTTTCATGCCGATTTTAAGTTGTCTTTTAAGTAGATTTATCAGTAACTGGCATATTTGTTGTATCTTATGTTGTCATTTCACTTGAATGGATAACATTCAGATAAAAGATGTCTGTCACTGCTGTGTACTGAACATTATCACTTCTGAATGCGTCTGCCACTGACTAGACTAGAATGTAGGATAATACTTAATGTAACAAATGTTATATTATCATCATTAAAGTTGTTTAACTCTTACAAGTCTGAGCCAGTTTGGGGCTCTTTAGAAGTTTTGACATGCTCTGACATTTGTGCTTTTTTCAGTTGCTTATAAGCATATTAATGGCAAAAGTGTCATTACACTCTATTCAGCACAAACTGGCAGGCTATTGTCTGCTATATTTGCTTCTTATTCATTAAGACCCTGGTTTGAATCCCACTCGGAGCAGATCGAGTAGGACCGGTTACATTTGGTGCCGTTGACCCGGATGTGAGTTAGGTTTAGGGGGGTGCGTGTAAGTAAGCCAGTAAGAGCTGTGCATGTAAACCTCACTCCCCTGGCCTCAAGAGGCGCATTAACAACTGACGCTGGAGGCTGCGGTCTTTAGCATCCTTGTTAGTGCGCCCGCCTCCCACGCTGGAGACCACAGTTTTTTAATCCTGCTCGGAGCGGGTTGAGGAGGACCGGTTGCATTTAGATAATAATCTTGCTGTTGTTTTCAGCAAAAGGGAAGAGAACACATATTCACAGGGGCTAAGATGTAAGACAGAGGGGCTAAAACCCTCCTAAATAGCCTCAATCCATCGATGGCTCATCAAGCACACCATGAGGTGTAAAGGATGGCCACTACCTGCTACTTTTTGGCCAAAGCTCAAATGGAGCATATTTATTCCTTTCATTGGCAAAAGCAAACACACCTCAGGGAAGCAGCAGGTATCGTTTATATTTTTACTTTTTACTTTCCTTCTTCCATTCAACTTTCTTTTTTTTTCCAGAGGCCACTGTCCAAAGTGGACAGTGGCCCGGCACGGCAATGGTAATCACTCTGTCATCATACTTCAGCCACTGGATCACCAACTCCATTAAGTCAGCTTGCAGCTGTTGCTACCTGGGAATAGGTAATTGCTCTGCAGGAGTCCGCCCAGCCTTCATGCCTCATTAGGCCATTTTGCGAGCATTTCGCTACCCCCTCGCCCCCCACCTAAATGAGCGAAGACGCTCCACTTCACTCTCCTCAGCCCGGCAGCAGAATACAAACCAGTCTGCCCCATCCTAAGATCAACCTCACATCAAATATTCACACATACACCCCTGGATCTCTTCCTTACTCTGCCAACAGTGCTAGATTCATCAGAGAACAATGGCCCACATGATGATAATTCAGGCTGGCAGGACACAAGGCTTTGCCTGTACGTGTTACCTGTGCCGGGATTACACATGCATTACACATTACATTATTTATTCAGGGAAATTTGCTTTGTATGTCCTCCTGCTTCGGGATTGTTTATCCTTGGATTGTTTTGAAACCTGGTTGAGCTCAGTTATCAACTGTTGAGAGACATAATGGTGCAAGGATTGGGCCATGTAGCTATGTTTTTTTTTTTTTTTTGTATGGTTGTGTGTAGGGCTGCTCGATTATGCCAAAAATCACGATTGTTTTGGTTAATATTAAAATCACTATTATTTAACATGATTATTAATGGGCGATATGATCAAAGTCTTATTTCATGATATGAGTAATTTAAATGTAGGTAAATTTCACAATTATTGATCGGCTACTACTTCAGCAAAAAGTTAACTAATGTAGCTAAGTAAAAGGTACTCAAAACAGACAAGAAAAGTAAACAGTCAGCAATATAATAAGAGCAAATAAACTAATTACAAACAAAATGAACAAATAAAACAGAACGAAAAAACTAATTGGTAACACTTTACAACACGGGTGCACTAATATGCATTAATTCATGCTTAACTAATGCGCAGATAATCATGAGTTAATGTATGACTCATGACGAACTAAACCATTTATTAATGATTACTGCATCAGCAACTAGTGAACATTCTATACGATTAATAGATTAAGTAATACATGAATTGCTATTAATTAAATATGACATAATGTGTGTCATAAATGAATGTGTTAATTACCACAATGGGTCAAAGCCATGCATTTCAACTTCCAGTTGTGGCACATAACTATTAACTAATTGTTAAGTAATATGTCATTGTGGTTATGGCTTTTGAATTAATTTTGAATGAGTTAATAGTCATGTGCCTCAACAAGTAAAGTCCCTACATAATGATAACTTTGCAAATCGTTACTATTACTAACATAATATATTAACTAATAGTGTAAATTCATATGTTAATTACCACAATGGTTGAAGCCATGCATTTCAACTTCCAGTTGTCTGCCTTAATTAATCATTAGCTAACAATTTGCAAAGTTATCTTTATTTAGGGACTTTACTTGTTGAGGCATATGACTATTAACTCCTTCAAAATTAATTCAAAAGCCATAACCACAATGATATATTACTTAACAATTAGTTAATAGTTAAGTGCCACAACAAGTAAAATCATAACATAATAATGATACCTTTGCAAATCGTTTGCTGATGATTAATTAAAGCAGACAACTGGAAGTTGAAATGCATGGCTTTGACCCATTGTGGTAATTAACACATTCATTTATGACACACATTATGTCATATTTAATTAATAGCAATTCATGTATTACTTAATCTATTAATCATATAGAATGTTCTTTAGTTACTGATGCAGTAATCATTAATAAATGGTTTAGTTCGTCATGAGTCATACATTAACTCATGATTATCTGCGCATTAGTTAAGCATGAATTAATGCATATTGGTAAACCCGTATTGTAAAGTTTTACCAACTAATTAAATAAACAGTGCTTTAGGTTTTTCAGGAAGATGTACTAACAGTGGTATTCAGATAAGTAATAGCCTACAACAGAAACTGAATAAAATAATCAAACGGAAAATAACACTGCATTCACTTTATGCATTAAATATAGATTAAATAGCTACAAAAGTTATTTATTCAAGAGCAGTAAGTGATTTTATATTTGTCTTCTGTTGTTTGATTAACATTAATGACAACAGTTTAGGACCCAAGACCAGATGTGAGGAATGGAGACCAAGAATCAGAAGTGCGATTAAATAAAGAAAAAAAATACTGAAGAAGTTTGCAGTTTCATTAGCAGAAGTCAGCTTCAGGTCTCACGAGGAGTTTTTAGGCCGTGCTCTGCGTACATTAAATTTCTCAACACAATTATACTCTTTTCAAGGTGTAGCTACATCATTGCGGCAAGTTGAATGATTCTGATTGGCTTAGAGAAACTAGATCATAGTAAATTTCCACGCATCGGCTGATAGGCAGAAGCATATCTACATTGATCAAACTGTTGATGCTGGAACCCCGGAATTAGGCCCGTTGTGACCTTCCAGGTTGTGAATTGGTGCTGGCAGGTCTCAAGCAGAATACCAGTAATATTGGGATGCTGTCACTTTAAGACCGAATGCACCAATCCAATATACAGTTACGCACACGTTTTCTTTCTCAACTGTTAACAGACTGTGTTTACGAGGATACTTACCAAAAAAAAAAAAAAAAGCATTTTGACACATTTGTGTGTAGGCTATTTGACCGTTTAGGCGTGAATACAAAGTGCACAGTATACTTTGCTTATGCGTGTTCCACTCCGTCTCGGAGCGCGTGCAGAGAAAGCCGTCTGGGGAACAGTGTCTCTTTTGCAGCTTAATGCACTTTTAATGACACTGTTTAATATCAGGCATGTGCCGCCCCAGCCAACATTTGGATATAGGATTGTCTGTGGGTTCCATAATGGCCACATGTTAATTGCCCAGATGGATTTTATGCAGGATTGCACTTGCCACTAGGTGGGACCCAAGTGGGCAACATGAATAAGACCCACCTCGGTCCCAGCTTTAGTTTGCATTTTACAACACTCACTTTATTTGGCTGATTTTGATGTTAAGTTTGGCTTAGGGATGAACGAAAGTGCACTGCAAATTGGCAGCAGCAGAATAATCATTTTACCTCTTGTTTTCATAATCGCTGGAAGCCAAAATCGAAATCAATTACGATTAATCGCACAGCCCTAGTTGTGTTTTTGTATACATATATTTTATATACACACAATAGTAATATTTATTTATTTCCACTATCTAAATCACTTGTCCTATTCTAACTTCTATTTTAACGTAAGACTTATGTTTAACTTTCTCATGAGAGAATGTGAAACTAGTCGCATTAAAAGGTGTTATGATCTTCTCAATGTCAAAATCATTGCTGAGTTATCTGAATATCTGTTCAACAAATGGTTACATTTTCAGCTTAGATTCAAGATGCCCAGTGATGTTACCAATCGCGCAAGGTTTTATTTTCCAATCTAGGAACAGGAAGTCTTCCGAGAGTGATTTCCTCTAATGTATAGGAGAGCCTCTTTGATTTGTGAGACAACTGTGAAATTATTTTCTGAGGAATGAATCTTTCTTCTCGGAGAAAGGCTCTGACAAAAAGAAAGAAAAAAAGTAAAATCACACAGCAATCAGTGATCAAAACCGGACAGAATCAAATTACTACAGATCTCTCCTGCAGTTTCATCCACCTCTATGGCAGGACAGTGAAGAGAGGAAAATAGAGGAAGTATTGGGAAAGAAAAAGAAGCCGATGCCGCAGAATAAAACCCTCCCTGAGGAGTTGATTATGGAGCATAAAATTGCATAATGTGGTAATTTCGAATACAAACGTGGAGGACAGGCATTTAGGCGCCTGACTTAGAGGCATGAGCTGAATTTGACCTGTAAGCATTCTTTAAGTGTAATGAGACTCCTTAGACTTTAATACATTCACTACATTTCACATGTGGCACAGTATGTTCAGATAAATGTGTGTGAAAATTAAGTAAAGAATTTGCTCACTTATTGCATACTCACAAAAACCTAGCAAAAAGCCTTTAGGTATTACACTCAAATCAGTATAGTCATGTAGTCTGAACAAAAAAAAAAATCCATAAAATCAGATTATACCTAACTTGATCTGAACCATTTTTCTAGGTGACTGCATGGTAAAATGATGGACATCACATGATTGTAAGCTCCATCCGTTAGCCCAAAAACGGAATCTAATGGCTTGGTTGAAGGATTCTGCGTGTAAGCCTTTTCAGCATTTCTGTTAAATTCACTTAATTTATTAATATCTAATTTTAAATCTGACTCCATGAATAAAGTGATCTGACTCCAATTGTATGTGACTTCGTTCATTTTGTTACGTTTGTAATTTAACAGCTGGTGATTCGTTGTGATTTAATTTGGATCGTTGATTTTTCTTAGTATATCTATTTTCAAATATTCGTTCATCAAGGGACCCGATATTGCACAGAAACAGACGCGTCGCGATTCGCGCGTTCACGGACACAAACTGTCCAGTTCTGATATTAGTCAGAGGATTGCAGAGTGAATATTTTACCTTTAAGTGGTCGCACCTGCTTACTCAACAAAAAGTGTAATTTGATTAATAGACACGAAAGCTGCAACTTGCTAATACAGTGATAGTCAGAAATCAGATTATCCCGCATGCTGCGCTCCATGCTTCAGTCATGGGGTCCTCAGTTTGATCTATCCTGGCAAAAGATTTGCGGAAATAACGGACTCCACATTGATCCATACTAGAATAATGATTTCAGAATAATACAAGATAAATCAAGATTAACATTTATTTTGGCCAGACAGAACTTATATAAACATAATTAAACACGAATCCATGGTACACAACTTTCAGCATAAAAATATAAAATACAATTACAAAGTAATATGAAAATAGTTTCAAAGAGTCATTATATCTGGCACAGTACACACAGTGTGTGTGAGTGCCTCTCGGACACTGACACAGCACTGCATGGGGGCTCTGGCTACAGAATGTTCCCCCATTTCTACTGTCAAGTCTAGATGTTAAATGTAAAGAAGTGCATTCTAAAAATGCAGAGGCATATAAGTCTGAAGCAAAGATTCCAGATCTTCAAACACAGCTAGATAAATTACTAGCTGAGCAGTTAGCCCTGACTGATGTTGAATTTGTTTGTCTCCTAAGTGGAACACTCTGCTATTTCCTATATAGCTGCAGTAGACCCATGTACAGGAGCACAGAATTGCCATGTGGCTACAGTGTAATTTACAATTGCATTAACCATGAAAATGCTTTTATCACAGCAGGATTCCGTAACTCTGACCTTTGCACTGTATCATGCTCCTTAACAACACATTGGTGTGGGAAGATTTTGAGCCAGTCACACCTCACTCACATTGTCATGCTGGCTTCCTGTTACAACAACAGGACCAAATTTACATCACAATTGTAAACCCTCCTCACCATGTTTGGGGCATGATTTACACATAGCCACAGCTAATTGCAGCCACATAGATTTGATCTTCACACACAAAGTCAAATCTACATCTGATAAATCACAAAATGTATGCATTCTATGCAAGTCTTTACATCTAGACTGTACTATAACTGTGAATTTCTTCCAGTTATTGTTTGTTTTGTTTTTCTTTAGATTTACTAAATCAGTTAGTTGTTATTTGTCTCACCAAGTTAAATATCAAAAGAGTATTTCTCATTGTTACCTAAGTGCAAACATTTATTTTATCATTGTATTGTAATAATGCATTTGATTTTGACATTATTTGATATCTGATTCTTTGTATTTTGTCCATTTGACTTGCAACAATGTTTTTGGCCATCTATTCAATTGAATCTCTGTATTTGGTTACACAGAATATTTTGCTGATACTCTTCATGAAAAGAGGGGTTTAAAACCAACAATGATTGTTTTGTTATAATGCAATTTATTTTTAATGTTTCCAGAAACAATGTAAGAGCTTGTGAGATCTTCTTTTATTCTCAACCTTGACCACTTTATTAAGTACATCGATTTAAGGGCTTATTGCCAGACTATTTTAATCTGACCACATCAAACTTCTGACCAATGACAAATGCCATGTATGCTTTTGCTCTTTGTTGTGCTATATGTTCTTTTAATCACAGGATCCCTGCTGCACAAGTTCACATCCTGTGTCCTGCCTCAGAAAGAGGGACAAGCGTTTGCTCTCACCTTCAGTGACTGTTCTCAAGGTGTGAAGCATTCAGTGGTTGTTTTGCATATCAAGGAATGATGCAACGCCATTTGATGGAGCCTTCTCATGCAGGACTGAAATGAGAACAAAGACTGAAGACTGACCAGCTGCTTTTGCAACAAGTCTGGACGAGAAGTCTGAAGACGACATCTACACACAACAGAAAGCATGTCTTCGTGGACTGTGCCACCTTTGGACTCAATGATTGTGGCCAACGGTGCCAAGGGGGGAATTGTAGGATTGAAGATATTTGATATTTGCAATTGAACAGAGACATACTGCTTTACTGTTTTCAACCACCATCTTTCTTATCAGAAGGGCCATTTGGAATTCCTAAAGACAAAGAGATTCTGAAGGCCTGTAGGCCAAAGGTGTGTCACCCCTTAAGTACAGTGGGGGAAGTTTGGTCTGATTGGTCAGTTTGAATGACTCACAATAGGGTTTGAGTTACATGGTCAAGGAAGTATAAAAGAAGATTGTAACTGTTGCTCTGGCTTCTTTTATTCTCTGGCTTCTCTTTTATTCTCTGGCGCTTCTTTTTATTCTCTGGCTCTCTCTCTTCTTGGGGGCCTTCTCTTTGGCTCTTCTCTTCTTTGCTCTCTTCTTCTCTTTCTCTCTCTCCCTCTCTCTCTTTCTATCCCTCAGGTAACATTCTATTCATGCTGGGTACGATTAATGGTATACATTTTTATCATCTCATACATCTATTTTGTAACTATTTTAAGTATAACCATAACCAGATTTAGTCATTAAATTCTTTCAATTATAAATGACTGCTAACTAGTTTTGATTTGGTATTGACTTTGAAGTGCTACCTCTATTGCAATACAATATAGTCACACTATAGCAACGCTCTCCCACATATTTAGCTATTGTAACTGCACTTATTTCCGTCGTTGGTATAAGTACAGTGGGTGGATATAGACGAGAAATGTACAGTTTTCTACCATCTTGCTCATAACGTTTCTTTAGTCTTTCGGCAACCCTGCAGCCTGAACCACTGTAGGCGACCCACCCTTACATAATGATAAAAATAAAAGAGGTAAAAATGTTTTCCTCTTTCCTTAATGATTGCTGTTATTGAACAATAATGTTATTTGGCATTGTGGTGATGCTGATGTTATTACTATAATAGCAACCAATGTAGATATGCAGCATAGTCAGTGGTGCTGGGCATTTTAGAGAGGGAGGGGCAAATATAGTTGGGTCGTGACATGACTATATGCTAAATACTGTGTATTCCATGAATATTAATTAGCTTGCACTGAAATTTATGTGTAATCTTCTTAGATGCTGCCTAATTAATATTCATAAGCCATAAAAGTTCCATGCTGCCTTGGAGTTTTTTATACTTTATCACTAAGAGCTAAAACTAATTAGTATACAGATAAGATTCAAAATTAAATTTAAATAACATTTTGTTTCCAATACTTCCAGTCCTAAAGATTGAATTTGAAAAAAACAAAAACTGATATAACTTCAAACCCTCTGTTTCCCTGAATGTTGATGCCTGTTTGTGGTTGTATGCGTTCAATTTTCAGACAGATCTGACCTCCTGTTACTCAAAGGAAGTGCTTTATTTTGAGGACGACTATACAGCCCCCCTCCGCTCTTACTGCTGAGTCCTGTCACCTTTGATCTGAATGGCTCTCCATTATGCCATAGTCTTCACATGAGCCCAGCGCTTCCCCACAGCTGAGGTTTATCGGCCCCTGTGACCTGCTCTAGAGTATCTGTGTCATCTCTCCCTTACTTTGTGTTTAGGAAGCTTTCATGCACATCAGTCATGCCTCACAGATAAAATGTAGGCGGTGATATATGGTTACATAAAAAAACATTAAATTGGGGTTGGGATCTTAAAAAAAATTATAAATATGAATTTCTATATGACTGAATCTCTTTAAAACAGTCTAGAAATATCCATAATTCATATCATCCATATCAATCTATTGTATATATATATATATATATATTTAATTGATTAAATTATGCGGGACGCCGAGCGAATGTGTTTCCTCGACGCCCCCATATCCCAGGATGACGCTCCTGATGCGGACAGCTCAGGGATGGGCAGTTCTTTTCAAGAGATTGCAGCAGGGCCACTCCTTCCCCCGGTGGAGGGCCGTGGGAGAATCTTTTGTTCCACTGCTGGCACCCTAATGTGTTTAAAGAAAGAACTGATTCCTCCGTCCCTAAGCACCTAGAGAGTCCGGATGGCAGTGTGCGCTGCCCCAGGGCCACGCCACTCTCGTCCCCCTCTGGCACCAGCCTCCTGTCAGAGCAGACCCCCGTGGAACATGCATCCTTCCCTGGTCTCCTGGCCGTCAGGCTCGGCTATACAATTCAGTTCGCTTGGTCTCCTCCCTGCTTTCGGGGAGTCCGCTTCACCATGGTGGGCCCCAATGCCTCTGTCATGCGTGCAGAGATTGCTACCTTGCTGGCGAAGGGTGCGATCGAGACTGTCCGCTTACTTCCATGTCTCCATCCTTCCTCGACACAGACCATTCGTACGGTTTGCCTTCGAGGGGCGGGCATATCAGTACGCTGTTCTCCCCTTCGGGCTAGCTCTGTCCCCTCGCCTCTTTACGAAGATTGTCGAGGCAGTTGCCACTCAGGCAACACGGGGTTCGCATCCTGAACTACCTCGACGACTGGCTGATTCACTCTCGAGAGCAGGTGTGCGAACACAGAGACTTGGTACTCCGCCACTTAGCCCGACTGGGCCTTCGGGTCAACTGGGAAAAGAGCAAACTCTCCCCAGTGCAGAGGATCTCTTTTCTCGGTATGGAGATTGACTCGGTCACCATGTTCGTGCAGCTTTCGAGCGAGCGCGTGCAGTCACTGCTGACTTGCCTCTGTCAAATTGAGAGCAAGAGTGCGGTTCCACTGAAGTTATTTCATTGGCTCCTGGGGCATATGGCATCTGCAGCTGTGGTAACGCCGCTCGGATTGCTTCATATGAGACCGCTTCAGCACTGGCTTCGCGATCAAGTCCAGAGGTGGGCATGGCAGACAGGCACGCTCCGGGTCCCAGTAACCCGGGCCTGCCTACAGACCTTCACCCCGTGGTCGAACCTCAGCTTTCTACGGGCCGATGTTCCCTTAGAACGAGTTTCCAGGCATGTTGTCGTATCGACAGATACATCCACCACGGGCTGGGGTGCCATGTGCAATGGACGTGCTGCTGCAGGCTCCTGGACAGGAATTGCTTGCGGTATGGTTTGCCCTGCACCGCTTCCGAGTGTTGCTCAAGGGTCAACACGTTCTAGTCTGCTCAGACAACACGGCCACAGTAGCGTACATCAACCATCAAGGCGGTCTACACTCCCGCCGGATGTCGCAACTCGCCCGCCACCTCCTTATATGGAGTCAGAAGCATCTGAGGTCGCTTCGTGCCATTCACGTTCCGGGAGATTTGAACTGTGCAGCCAACGAACTCTCTCGGCTCCAGCCACTTCCGGGGGAATGGAGACTCCATCCCCAGTCGGTCCAGCTGATTTAGGAACAGATCGGCGACGTGCAGGTAGATCTGTTTGCCTCCCAAGACTCTTTCCACTGCCGCCTGTTTTATTCCCTGACCGAGGGAACCCTCGGCACGGCACGGTGGCTCCTGGATGGGACACGGTAGGTCTGAGTAGCCTACCACCTCAGATGGAGGCTACCATCACTTCCGCTAGGGCCCTGTCTACTAGACACGCCTATGTGTTGAAGTGAAACCTCTTTGTCTCCTGGTGCTCTTCTCGCTGAGAAGACCCCTGGAAATGCCCGATTGAGTCTGTGCTCTCGTTTCTACAAGAAGGGTTGGAATGAAGGCTGTCTCCTTCCACCCTGAAAGTCTATGTGGCCGCTATCTCAGCCTACCATGACCTTGTAGAGACAAAAAAGGTAAGTCAGCACGACTTGGTCATCAGGTTCCTGACTAAACCCTCCTTGCGCTCCCCTCGTACCCTCTTGGGACCTCTCAGTAGTCTTAGATGCTCTGCAGAGGGCTCCCTTTGAGCCTTTGCGGTCAGTCGAGCTTAAGTTCCTGTCTATGAAGACAGCACTTCTGATCACAGCTGCTTGGCCATGGAAACCCATTCCATGAAGTTCTCTATGCACTGTTCTTGAGCTAATTTGAGGGACACAGGAAGTTTGGAGGTTTGTAGCTATTGACTCTGCAGAAAGTTGACGACTTCTGCGCACTGTGCGCCTCAGCATGCGCTGACCCCATTCTGTGATTTTACGTGGCTTACCACTTCATGGCTGAGTTGCTGTTGTTCCCAATTGCTTCCCCTCTGTTATAATACCACTAACAGTTGACCGTGAAATATTTAGTAGTGAGGAAATTTCACAAATCAACTTGAACAGGTGGCAACCTATCACGGTACTACGCTTGAATTCCCTGAGCTCCTGAGAGCGACCCATTCTTTCACAAATGTTTGTAGAAGCATTCTGCATGCCTATAGGTGCTTGATTTTATACACCTGTGGCCATGGAAGTGATTGGAACACCTGAATTCAGTGACTCGACGATCGAGATATTGATCAGGTTGTGATATTTTGGTCTTATTTTCAGCACATAGCATTTAGATTTATTTCGGTTTATTATGGCCTTGTTCTTGTTCTCTATTTTTCTAATAAGAACTGGCAACATGAATGAGTCAAGGCTCATACCGCTTTGATTTCTTGCACTGCACATTAAGAAGTGAGAAACATTCCTGATGCAAGTTAAAATACGTCACTAACAACTAGCTGTTCAGTTTGGTTTTGTACAGACTGCATAGAATTTTTGTGCAGTTGTCATTACCTGCAATTTTCTTGAGTTAATTTGGTTGTAAAATGCGGTTGTCACTCCAGTAAATTGACCCTGAACTGTGTGTGTACAGAACAGGATTAAGAACTAAAAGGTGAATTGACAACCGAATTTAGCTGCAGTCAGTGCATTTCAAATGATAAGACAGTAGTTAAAGACGATTAGGCTATAAAGTGGGGCCTTCTTTTTTTCACTACAGTAATGACAATTTGCTTAATTGTCATGAAAATGTCAATTAATAATATGCAGGTTTTAGGGTGAACCATGACCCTGGCATTACTTTGTGAAATTCACTCTAGGTAAACACACGCATGTGTAATAAGAGAGCGAGTGAGAGACAATGCGTACAGTCATGCCATGATATGGAGAAATGTGCTTCTGTCATTCTCTATCATACATAGTTCTGGGAGATCTGCTTATAACCCAGACAGAGCTCAGCAGTGGCTGCTGGCAGTGTATAATAATGCAGATTTGGCTCTTACTTCCTCACTGTCTTTTCTGTCTCACATTAGTTTTGTTAAGAGGCTGAACTGCTCAACAGGGTTTGGCTTTTTTAATGCAAATACATTGAACACATTGCTGAATTTTAACAGCCACATATTTTATCTCCACATGAATGCATTATTGACGACCGAAGGCTACATATCATAAGTATAATGTGGCAGTGTTTCAGAGAATATGGATCAATAGCAATTTCCTTGGTTTAATTTCTCGTCTTAGAATTGTGTGTGTGTGTGTGTTGTGTGTTTCAGACAGACGAGGAGTTTCCAAGAGGAAGTCTGATGCATCTCTGATTTGCCAAGATAATGGTTTGTATGTTTGAAGGACAGATCTGTGCAATTACGGCAATGTGTTTACCAGCCCCATTGAGTTAACAGCACAGCAAATCTATTAATATTATAAATTATAATATTAATAATTAATATTAATAAATGCACTTTGTCCAGCGTCTTTACCGATTAAATGTTGACTTCTGATACCTGCTCGAAATGAATTTTCTACACTAATCTGTGCACGTTTAAATAAAAGGGCCTGATACAAGCAAAATTGGCTTTGATTGAGATGAAAAAAGAAAATGCGTTTCGCTCTGATGTGGAAAGCAGATTGTCTTGCAATGCCTGAGGGCCAAAGCAGACCTGGATGATGTGCTTGTACTTCGACCGAGAGCATCGTTACTCAGACATTCCTGTCAGGTTGATTCTGAGATATGAAACTGGGCACGTGGTCTTGCTGATGTGTAGCAGCCATTTTGCTTTAGGGGGTTGAATGACGTGACTGGCTGTAGTACACATGGATCTTTTAACTCAGTATAATGTGCAGTGAATATGATGAGTTTCTGTGCACTGAATTAAATGGCTACTGATAGGTTTTGCCTTTGATCAGCTCCTTTTGCCATTCTAATTCCCTTCGTATTACCATATAGTCTTGCAAGAAAGAAATTATGAAAGTTGTATCTGGCTACTGCTCGCAGGAGGCAAACCTCTCTTGGTTTGATGTAACCATGTGTTTGATATCTCCGAAGGCCAAACTTCACCATCCGTATCGCCTGTAAGTGACGATAAAGGATAACAAGATGATTATATGGTAGAGGACCTTCAGAGACTCAAGGTTTTGGTTGTTGATGCGCATGGCCGCATTGTCAGAGTGAGGCGACGGATGAAAGGTTTGTCCCCACATGACGGCGAGTGCCTGGGGAAGATAAGCGTGAGACAACAAGATGTTCTCAGCCTGAAGGAACACCCCCTGGTCACGAAGATACACGGGGCAGAGGAACATGCAGGTGTAGCCCCATTCATTAGCACCGCATGGAATATCGTGCACTCTTTTGAAGGCTCATGGGAACAAGGGAATGAAAAGAAACAAGGAAGATCAATATGGTTCGCTTCATTGAGACAGTTTGTACAGAAGCAAAGCAGATTATGAACAAACACAAGCGAGATCCATGCCCAATGCAGGGCACTCCAAATATATATATTTGCATTCATAAATATGTGATTTTTTTCCCCCTCCAAAACTTTTACGCTCAGACAGCAGAAGAAAAAGAATTTCAAATGGGTTACTTTCTACTTTCAAAGGACACTTCTATTGCATCTCTCTTTGAATTATTAGGTCATGCAGAGACACGTTTGTGTTTTGACTAAACCATTTCACTTGTGTTTACGAGCTGCTTCCCGTCACATGTGCGCCCAAACAATGCCTCGACCCACACCCACTGTTTCTTCAACACCTCTCTGTTGAATAAGATTGGGGCCTCTGCCAAGACGAGCAGCAACAAAGTCGCAAATCTTTAATTTATGAATCGCAAATAATACATGCATGCAATCTGTCAAGAGTTCACCTTGAATTCTTATGTTTTGTGTTTGCAGGGATGTAAATAAATGGCTACACCCAGGACTGACTGTCTTTCAAGTGGAAGACGTGTTTACCATTGCCTTCACATTTGCCGTTTGTTCCTCATTGTTCTCAGCAGTTTTCCTTTGTAATCCGCGTACAGGCTTTTGACAGCTGATCTCTTTGGACGGCATAAACAAGCTGGAGTTCAGATGTTGCTTTTGTGTCATTCCTGGGCTCGTTCCAGATGTGTTATTGTGCTATTGATCCTTGTTGAGTTTCACCACGCTCGTGCTGTATCCCAAACCAAATTGATTTGTAGGAGTGCTCGTATATAAATAGGTTGAACCTTATTGGATTTGTTGGTGGTGAAATCACAAGTCTTGACTGCACTGAAAATGGGGAGGGGGTGTTTAAAGCTTCAAGCTAGTCTTTTGTCGGTCAAAAGATCAATATTATATTCACAAAGAAGATGGCTTTGTTCAGACTGAGGTTTCATTTGCTGCTTTCTCCGTGTTTCCCATTCTTTTTGTTCCAAGCGTGGTCGCAAAGTTTAGTAAACAACAAAATGATTAGCCTTGTTCTGACGTTTCCGTAGTGTCTGAGGCAGGTTTGTTTAATTTATTTTCTGCCTGTGGTCTATAAGAGCATTTGAGATCTACCAAAACAAATCACCTGCTCCAAGCATTGCTTCTACCTTGGTTTTAATTAGGACCAGTACTTTTGTTATCTTCTGTTAAATGAAACCACAGTGTTACAGCTTGTAGTTACCTTCAAGTATTTGTGCCATTTTATACTACATGTATTGTTATTTGGTAGCTAGCTATAAACATGTTTACACTGTAAAAAAAAGAAAAGTTGACATAACTTAAAATTGTAAGGCAACTTGCTGCACAGCTTTTTTGAGTTTACTCAACTTTTAAACAAAGTAGTTAACTCAATTAACTGAGTAAGGTCTCGTCTCCCAATTTAAGATCTTTTGTTCAGCTGATTGAGTTTTTATAGTTTTTTTATTTTTCTGTTTAATTTTTTTAATTGTTTTATGTCACCATCATGGTGTTCAGTGTTTTCTTTAGTTGGGCAGTTTGACGACTTTTTAATGTTTGGCAAGAAAAGCAAGAGAAAACACAATCAAATGCTGTCAGCTGCTCGATGATAAGAATATAATCATTGTGTATGGCTTAATTCACTGAATTTATGAATTTAATATGAGCAATATACTATTAACTTTTTTTTTTTATTGTGCTTCTTGAAAATATCAAGCACAGTTTTAATCAGAATAGGTGACTAAGGTTTACTAAGCACTTTGACCTGTGAGATTTACTCCCACAGACATCAAGAATCAGCCTATGAATCTCAACAATGGTGACATGCTGATGCCTCAATGCATCCAATTCTGGGAGCAATGGATGAGTTTTGCATGATGCACCCAGAATGCTTTGTTAACTTGTTGCAACTTGTATGCTTGTTAACTTGCATTTACAAATTGAATTTACAATTAATACTAGGTTTTCACTAGTTAAGCCAACTTTTTGCATTTAATTGTCCAGTTAACTAAAACATAATCATTAGTCTAAATTTTTGTGAGTTTTTTAGTGTACTGAGATCTAACTTGGTCTTCAAATGTTTGCTTTGCTTTATAAAAAAATACTGAACAGAAAATGACCATAGAATAAGATGTGTTGCATCACAAATTGCACTCTGACATTTTGGAACGCAACAATGAATGAAATTAAGCTAGTGTATCTAGAAGCATCTATGTTAAAGTTTGTGTTCAGTGTAGCTTGTGTTCATTATTGAGTCCATTTTAATTTCAGTTCCCTTTCAGTCGGTCACGTTCGACGTACGTCTCCGTTCCCTCCTTCAGGGAACGAGGGTTACATACGTAACCGAGACGTTTTCCAACCATTTTAGATATTGTATTAAAAGAAGAGCAATTTCTAGGCAACAAAATGTTTTAGAGATAAGAATTACACTGATTTCCATGACTTTTAAAAATGTCACTAATTTCATTGACTTTTCCATGCCTGGAGTCATTTCACAGATGAAAGTTTTCTCCCAAACTTTGAAAAGTAGAGGAATAACTGATGTCATCTGTTTCCTGGAGACCATCAACTGAAGGTTCAACATTTGCATAGTAAAGGATAAATTTATAATTCTGTTAAACATGCCAATATAGAGCATTGCACAGAGGCCGTAAGCTTAATTGATGCAGTAAAAATGTGCATAAAAGTCTTTATTGCACCTTTAAAAGCTGTTCCCAACAAAACTCTATGGTGCAGAGTGTTCAGTTAGCGGCTTACGGCTTCATTCGTTCTCCTAAAGGGCCGCAGCGCTTCTGAGATGGCCTGACAGCCTTGTGTAGCCCACGCCAGAATCAATACAACAAAGGTCATTTGCTATTCCAGTCATAGGCAGCTCCATTCCCACCGAACTGTATTTGATGCATACCAAAGATGCGCACAATGACCTCGCTCCTCTGTCATTATGCGAGCAAGATGGAGCATCTATTCAGCGGAGAATAATGTCATTTAGTCATCTGTCGACTTGAACACCAGTTTAGGATGGAGGGAATAGAGAGGTTGTTTATGTGTGTATAAGCTAACACTGTCACTGTTTCCAGCACGCAGTCAATAAGTAAAATTTAAAATGAACGTTCTGTTTCTTTTATAGGACATGCTGTGCGACATGTGGCAAGCTGGTAAGATATGTCGTGTTTTTGCATGTTTTGTTAGCTAAGAAGTTGCTAATTCACTGTTCCCTCCTAAACTTAGCACTCTCTGTGGGGAGCAGGTGTGTACAAGCGATGTTTCTCTAAGCTACTCTGACGACTTCTTCCGCATGAACAGCCGATTCGCTTAGACATGATACTGATGTCAGGTGTCGAATGAAAAAGTAAAGCCGAGTGGGAAGCAGCGGGAAGGCGAGGCTCTCACCATCTGTGCGAGTGACCTGCCAAACACAGGCTCATCATCATCATCACTCAAAGAGCCTACTGAAGGCACCTGACCACTCATTTGTCCATCTGCCAGTGCTGGACTGCCCTGGTTCTGGCACTGTCCGATTGGCCCACTGAGATGCGCATCATTTTAGTCAATCAACGGAGCAACAGCGAAATGGAGGACTGTCGCTTGACTTGTTTAGGGTGTGATATGCTGTTGGTAGAGGTCGGAATTCATCTAAACTTGTGGCAGATATGAATATTTAGCATTAGCATAGCCTTTACTGTTGTTTCTAAACAATACCTTTCAGTGTTTTCATGGTTAGTGCAAAAAATATGGCTATTCGCCTACAAGATGCATGCTCCAGCATCTAGATATTGAGTTATTTTTGCACTGAATTAAGTAATGGATTGCTAAATTACTTATATGGTCCATGCCGGGATGTATAATTATCTAGCATGGCTATTGATTACAGGGCTAATTTAGCATGACATATTGCATGAAATATAGCTCAATTCAATTGATTACCCTCACTACCTTGTTCAATTCTATTTAGATACAAAACAGCAGCAGTGCCGGGTTGTTTTGCTAACGGCTAGCCTCAACAAATAATTCCCTTAGGGAAGAAAAATAATGTAGTGCTTGTTCAAAATAAGATTTCAATTGATTTGCTGCCATTGCAGCAGAACAGGGTTGATATTCTTTCAAAATCCTCATGTTTGGTGCACTGGGAGGATTATCACAGGCTCACGGAGGGTCTAAGGTCAGCACTGTAATAGGTTTATGCACAAGTTTGTTTGGCTTCTGGGAAGCATCATTAAGTAAGCAAGTTCACTGGGTGCAGAGTGCTGCGGAAAGTCTGCATCTTCATCGTCCTCTGGATGTTTAATTTGTGTAATCTGTCGTTCTCTTTCCTCTCTCCTAAAGCGTGTGTTTGACCCCATAGACCAGCATTGGGAAAATCATGGAGAGCGGATACGGTGGCATGGGTGGAGTCACCAGTATGCAGATTAATGTGATTTACTGCTTTATCATAATACAATTAAAAGGTACATTTGATCTATGAGTGGGAATTCAGAAGGAATCAGGTTGCCTGCCTACACACAAAACTGTCAGAGAAGCACAGTCAATCATGCCTGTGCTTGCCATTTAGATTGTGATGAAGATGCTATTACTGCCGCATGGTGCAGAGAAAACAAGAAAGGATATTTTATGCTGTCAACTGAAGTGTGCAAATGAAAATGTCTGCAATAGCTGAAGATGATTGAATCTGATGGCCAGTCAAAGTCCCCATGCATACCGCCTGATCAAACGCTATTGTTTGCCGTTTCCATTCCATTCCTGATTCCTTTTGCTGTTTCCCACTCACTTGAAAGCAGATTCTGAATTGAGAAATCTAAAATGCAATATACAAATACAAAATGTCTTGCAGCCCTGTCTAACACAGCCTAATTTTGTTTTTCTGTTAGCTACAGGAGATATACTTAAATAAGGAGACTTGGGAAATCTTGACTGAGGAAAACTATACAAGAGACGAGTGAGGATATTGTTTTTCCAGTGCACTTTTAGGTACATGTTTTTACAAGCACCATGGTAGTATCATGGTATTCTATGAAGTACCCTATAAATACCATCCTGTACAAGTACTGTGATGGTACCATGGTGCAACGATGCTAATATATGGTAGTACTGGTATGGTACTTTGAAATACCTAAGTCATGTGGGTGTGACGAGAATATTATGTGACAAGATTTCTCGTCAAGGTGAAATGCCGCCTCGCGTTATTGACATGACGGAGCGTGAGGATGAAATTAGCATAGAATATGCCACCACTACGTTTACATTACATTACACTGTCGTTTTGCTTTTTTATACGGTCATTTTAATTGTAAACTGATTGTAAACTCTGCTCATCCAGCACGAGCTGCAGTGTCGAACACAGTGCAGCAGTAATCACAGCTCACTGATCACTTGACGAGAGTAAGTCGAGACGATTGACAAGACCATGGCGGAGGATTCGTTGCGCAACAGAGCCCAAGTGTCTGATAAATGTCTCATCTTGTAGAATGCGTGCTCAGCACCGCCACTCCCTATACACAAAGTAGTTCAACATGCGATTGCAAATTCCCTGATGTGCAAATTCCCTGATGCGCTACATCCAATAGCCTGTCTCCCAATATCAAACCTATTTTAGGCTGGGCTGTGTAGTTGTAACCACCTCTTAGCTCTGGTCTCTGTTTGCACTTTGAATAATGAGAGAGTAATTTGACACTTATTGTTTGCACTTAAGTTATTTTTGTTATTTATACTGTTTTTATTTTATTGTTCAATTTGTGAGTTCAATTAGGAGGTCACACACAACCTCAATCAGACGTTCTGGAAGCTCATAATTCATGTACAGTAAGGTCTGAAGAGACTCATGTGATACAGGAGAGAAGCCAGTCAAAACTTTTTACGGTGCTTGTATATTGTTATTTTTAAATGCATATGCTAATTCATACTCAGAAAGTAGAACTGGAATTATATTCATTACAAGATTATTAGTTAAAGCATTTTAAAATTCAGCTGTAGACTATTTTTCCAGTCATGAATTTTGTCAGGATTTCTTAAAAATACTGTGCAAAAATCGTGTCTTGTCTCGTTCTCGTGAACCCAATCTCGTGTCTCGTCTTGTGAGCTCTCGTCACACCCCTTTGTCATGTATCATTGTTTTTATAAGGTACTTGATGGTGCTTTCAGAAAGACTATGGTGCAAAAATCATTTTGACGGACAGGGTCGTAAAAATTCTGTCATAATCTATTATTATTCTATATATCTATTTCTATATATCTATCTATTATTATCATGTGAATTTTCATATTTTAATGATAAGCCATTTAATAGGCTGAAGAGAAAGTTGAACAGAGACTGTGGGTCTATTTTCAGGTTTCATCATGAATGTTTGTCCAGTAAATTGCAATAAGCTAACAATAAATAACAACCATTTTGGCACTCAATAATGTGGCGCGTGAGATCACTGTTGCGCCTCAGTTCAAGCGAAGCGGAGCGCGAGTGAACACGATCATACCTTCCTCTTTACTACATTACAGAACGAAATAAACATGAATGAACATCAGAAAATATGTTGAAAGATACAATACAACTTACCGAAATCTGTCTCTCATGTAATCGCTCAATCAGTGTTTTAACCGCAGATGTCAATAAAACAGCTTGTAAACAATGTCATGTAAAATCCATTAACTTGATAGTCAGCAAGAGGGCACTCGCCACCAAGTGGACAGGGATGATGACAGAAAATGTTCGGTTAATGCAACTTCCGTACTCTGTAAGTATTTTTGTGATTGTACATTAATATACTTACAGGGCTTTTTTGTAAGTAGTGGTATCATGTTTTTCTCTGACATAGTACCATGTTTTTTTTAAACCATGGTCATACCATTGTGTTCTTGGAAGTATTTTGGAGTACTATTTAATGCAACAGTATTTTTTATACTCAAAGTGCCATGGTATTGCCGTCTCATCATTGCACTTCGTAAGAGCATTCTGAAGGAGTGTTTTTGCTCAGCACTCATGGACAAAAACTGATTTGTTTCCAAACTGACAATTTGGTATCCTGTCATTGTCTATTTTGGTATGTTTTTGCTTGCTTCATGCGCTTTCGTAAACTTTGACAATCCTTGGCAGAATTCTGTTTTGACGACAGAGTTAATTTCCACTCACGGCCATCAATATTTCTGCATGGCTCACAAATAAAGGGCCACATAAATACGGCGCTGGCTTTGTTCTGCTGTGAAAGCACAGTGTCTAGTGACATCACTCTGGATTGCTGGGATTGATTTTGAAGTCCTTCATTGGCTCGCGGCTTGCTGCTGCATCGTAGTATTCAAAGCCTGTGCGTCTCTGTGACTTGAACTCAAGTCATAGATCTGATGCTAGTCATTGCATCAGCATCATAGAATATGTCTGAGTAGAAAAAGTAGGCCATGTACTTTTAAAATGGGGTGTTTTATAAGACATGGAGCTGTAACTTGTACCAGTACGTGGCTAAGAGATTGTTTCAGAGAGTGCATCGATATGATGTATTGGCGGATGTTGAGATATAATGTGGTTTTTGCTCATTTTGAAAAATTACCCTGTGGCAATATCTTTAGTTTCTGTAGCAGTCACTTCGAACAAGGCAGATCCAAGAACAGCAGCTCCTGACAGTGTCTCCTCAGAGCGGGTGGCTTTGGCTTTAGAGACGGACATGTTCCTGATTTATTCCTCTCATTAGCTGCATGAACACACTCTCACACACTCCAGTTGCACATCTCACTTCCTTCCGGTTAACCCATGTTAAAGGTTGTGTTGGAGACACTTCTTCTATCTCTGTGGCTAACTGTGAGATAGCATATATCAACATGCTCCTGCAAAGGCTATAAAGCAGTCAGCTCAGGTCTGATATTAATGATGGTGCTGGCTTAAGCACCAGGATCCATGTGTGATGAACCAGGCTTGCTCCGGATCTCACTAAAGGCCTGAAAGACATCACAGAGAGCTGGACAGGTCTCGTTATCACCAATGTTCTTCCAGAGGCGAAGCACCCTCAATGTAATTGAAACTGGCAAACCACCGCGAATCTTGAATCTTGCAGGCATTGTTTTTTTTTTTATCTAATAGGGCTGTTTTGAAAAATCGGTAACACTTTAGTTTAAGGTCCAATTCTCACTATTACCTAGTTGCTTATTAGCATGCATATTTCTAGGATATTGGCTGTTTATTAGTACATACACTCACCTAAAGGATTATTAGGAACACCATACTAATACTGTGTTTGACCCCCTTTCGCCTTCAGAACTGCCTTAATTCTACGTGGCATTGATTCAACAAGGTGCTGAAAGCATTCTTTAGAAATGTTGGCCCATATTGATAGGATAGCATCTTGCAGTTGATGGAGATTTGTGGGATGCACATCCAGGGCACGACGCTCCCCTTCCACCACATCCCAAAGATGCTCTATTGGGTTGAGATCTGGTGACTGTGGGGGCCATTTTAGTACAGTGAACTCATTGTCATGTTCAAGAAACCAATTTGAAATGATTCGAGCTTTGTGACATGGTGCATTATCCTGCTGGAAGTAGCCATCAGAGGATGGGTACATGGTGGTCATAAAGGGATGGACATGGTCAGAAACAATGCTCAGGTAGGCCGTGGCATTTAAATGATGCCCAATTGGCACTAAGGGGCCTAAAGTGTGCCAAGAAAACATCCCCCACACCATTACACCACCACCACCAGCCTGCACAGTGGTAACAAGGCATGATGGATCCATGTTCTCATTCTGTTTACGCCAAATTCTGACTCTACCATCTGAATGTCTCAACAGAAATCGAGACTCATCAGACCAGGCAACATTTTTCCAGTCTTCAACTGTCCAATTTTGGTGAGCTTGTTCAAATTGTAGCCTCTTTTTCTTATTTGTAGTGGAGATGAGTGGTACCCGGTGGGGTCTTCTGCTGTTGTAGCCCATCCGCCTCAAGGTTGTGCGTGTTGTGGCTTCACAAATGCTTTGCTGCATACCTCGGTTGTAACGAGTGGTTATTTCAGTCAAAGTTGCTCTTCTATCAGCTTGAATCAGTCGGCCCATTCTCCTCTGATCTCTAGCATCAACAAGGCATTTTCGCCCACAGGACTGCCGCATACTGGATGTTTTTCCCTTTTCACACCATTCTTTGTAAACTCTAGAAATGGTTGTGCGTGAAAATCCCAGTAACTGAGCAGATTGTGAAATACTCAGACCGGCCCGTCTGGCACCAACAACCATGCCACGCTTAAAATTGCTTAAATCACCTTTCTTTCCCATTCTGACATTCAGTTTGGAGTTCAGGAGATTGTCTTGACCAGGACCACACCCCTAAATGCATTGAAGCAACTGCCATGTGATTGGTTGATTAGATAATTGCATTAATGAGAAATTGAACAGGTGTTCCTAATAATCCTTTAGGTGAGTGTATAAAGCAGCATTAATGCCATATTCTACATCCCTAATCCTACCAATTCCTACTCAATACCTAAATTTAACAATGACCTTACTAACTATTAATAAGCAGTAATTAGGAGTTTATTGAGGCAAAGTCTTAGTTAATAGTGAGAATTGGACCCTAATCTAAAGTGTGACCGAAAGATCAGATTATTATGATTGGGTATTTTAAGAGAATTTGTTTGGCAGCTTTTTAAAAGATTAAATTCCAGAATTGGCCATGCATCATTTTTGAGGTATCTTATAGAGTAATTTAATGGAATGACAGATCATTTCATAATCGTAGATTAGCACGTGGCGCAGACTGCCACCAGTTAGAGCTGCTAACTAGCAGCATGTCTCATCGGAATTGCAAAATAATCTAAATAGATAATTAATGTTGAATGCAATTATCATCAATATGAAATTGCATTTTTTTGCAGTTATCTGCTGTAATTTAGGGGATTCATTTTACATGGGATGAATGGAAGCAGCTTGAAAGGCAGCGAGAGAGGAAAGAAGAGTAAGGCAGAAATCAACATAAAGGATAATGAACATCAAATACGTTTTTTCTGGAGCACAGGCAATTGTTATTGTAGTTCTCAAGGAAGCGTGTAATGAACTGAGGGAATATGGCATTTCTAATCTTCTGATGTGCCACAAGGAGCAGGACTATATGGAATGCACAAACTTTAAAGATGGAAATGAAAGGCAGCGCTGATTTTGTCACACTTGAATGTATTAAAGCTTAAAAAGTATTGTATGTTCACCATTTTCACACACAAACATGTCTAACAGAATGGTTACAAACTTTCTGTTCAGATCAGCTGTGGCTTCTGTCTAAATTTTTAATGTAACTTTATCATGACCATCGGCATTGTGAATTTCATGGACTGTAGGAATTTCATCTTAACCTCAATAGTAATTTTATGGATCACAAACTCTTAACACTTGATATGCTCTCTGATAACCAGGTTATAGTGTAATTGAGCGATTCCCAACCAGGGATACAAGTTCCTTGGGGGGTACTTAAAAAGGTTTAGGTTTTGCTGTGTTAAACCTATAAAAGAAAAATGACTACTATAAAATAAAGATGTGAAGGCTGATCAAAAAAAGTGTTGGAAGTTTATGTTTATGACACTCATTCTGTGTGATCGTGTGTGTGTGCGTGTAGAGAGAGAGAGAAAGAGAAAAGGAGATTTCAGCAACATCTTTACTTTTCACAAGCTCTTCCCCCTTTTTCAGTCCAAAAAATGTTGTAGATAACCCATGTTAAGTATTATTTATATACTATTGCATTCATATTTAGAAGCTTTTTTATATTTCCATTCTTATTTGAGTTTTTATATTTTTGTTTTGTGCTTTTGTCTTTTTTTACATTTCTCATTATTGTTGTATTTCACTTAAACAATTATATTTTATTTTATTTCAGCTTAGTTTAAAGGAACAAAAATGTTTTTTTTAAATGATAACACTTTTATGTGTAACGACAACACTCGAGACCAGATGGCGAATAACTTTAAAAAAAAATTTTTTTTTATTTTTTTCTTAATCTGGTGTTTTATATAGTTTACATTTCTAGCATGCAATGTTTTTTCTCCCATATCAATGAGTTTAATTGGAAATTTTAATTTCTCAATGTTCCTGAGAAAAAGACCCCAGTTATCTTGCATGGGTCTGTGCTGTGGGTCAGTTAGAAATACATGTTCTTGTGTGCCATCAGTCTAGCTTTGTCAGAACATTTTCATTATGTAATTTGCCTGCAGCTTTAAAGTGAATTTTTCAGCGCAGAAGATTGGCTCACAAAGTTGCCCATGAACAAAGATTACAGTACTGGATTTTATAGCCAGTTTTATCCAGGTATTATTGACCTCCTTGGGGTGTCCTTTCAAGACTTTGATTCCCAGGTTAATACTTTGAAAATGATGCTAGGACACATACAACAAACTGCAAAGTTCAACAGCAGGCAATAATTGTAAAAGGCTCGGTATTGGCAAAATTGTTTTACACTGCTTGCTGTTTTCAATGGTGTTGCCAAGCAATGCTGCCTTAAAAAGCTGCCCTCTGTATAGTCAGCCTAAGAAATGGAGCACTGTAGATATTTGCTATATACACATTTTTAAATCACAAGGGCCCCATCTAAATTATCCCTTAATGTGCAGTTATTATCATGTAATCCTAGACAGAATTGGGCTAAATTGGGCTGTCTCCATTTACTTGTGTTTGTTGCTTATGGCTCTTTATAAAAGAACATAGCAGAAGCTGGCATAACTTGGAAGAGGGACATGGCCAGGGTCAGGACAAAAATATATTTAAAATATTTGGACAGTAATATGTATTATTATACAGGCCTATCTGGTTATGAATTTTTAGACACTAGTGACATTTCAATTAATTAATTCTGTACAATGTGGCATAAATGGATGTGTTTTCAGTTTAGAATTTGCCCTCACAAAATTAAAAATTGTACCCGAAAATCAATTCCATGTAGGCAAATATTCTTCATAAATAAAATATTTAATTTCTGACACTACCCGTGATCTATTTATGTAGGTTCTTTTCAGCTAGACGTGAGGAATCTCTTTTATTGCCCATCTCTTTGTGTGCAGACACGGGTGTGAATAGCTCATTAGTCCATCCATTGATTGAGCTTCTCAGCTGCATTGGTGAAATTCTTTTTTTGCCAACACATGAGCTAAAAGGCAAAGCAATCGATCAATGATCAGGAAAGCAATGATCCATGCAGGAATCTGAGTGCCAACTGGCTAAAAGGCTCCCTAAGGAATCTGATGTTGTCCTCATTTTCCCTCAGAGGTCTTTTCTTAGAAACGGAGGAGTATTAATGAGCCATAACAGGTCTGACTCTGCATATATTATTTGTTTTTGCCATTATAAATGTTATCGAGGAGAAGTTTGAAAGATTGTCAAAATGAATGAACAGATAAAATGCGGTTGTGTTTGTTAGCATTTTACTGTGTATTAAAAGAACTATTGTTTTTCATGATTGCTTATCTGAGAGTAAAACATTTTGTTAACCTCATGACAAATGCATCTGGAGGCTGTGGTGCTCTGATAGGCGAGAAACATGTTTGTCCTGGAATTTTGTCTCTTCACTCAGAACTGAATACTGCCTGGTTAAATTCAAGATTGTCTTTCAAGGAAAAATAAACTGCATGGACCAAAACTGCATTTTGTGCATAATATACTATGTAAAATATTTAATTTGATCTTGTTTTTTCAGTAGTTGCAGTATAATTTTGTTGACATTTTTATTTTGCCCATGTATAACAGGGAAGTAGTTAGCACTACATCACACATTGTGGCACAGCCACATTTTGCAGGCTAGATCATATCAGGGTGAGCTCACTGAGATTTTTAGTGCTATAATTATCCAAATCCCTGGGTGCCTGTGAAAGAATTATAAATGATTGTTATCATTTTGCTTTTTATTGCAATGGTGGCCTGTAGCAGGAAAGGCCCAAGTGCAAATATGTAGTTTTTAATAGGGCAATAACTCAGATGTCCAGCTGGGTTTGGCTCATAAACAAACAGGACTATGGGACATTTAATCTCTCCTTAGTGTGACTACCTAAGCAAAAATGACTGTTGTAAGGAATTTCCTGAGATATTACATGTTTTCAGGCTTTGTGGAATTGAATTTGTCCTAGACAGTGGTAGCATGTTCAACAAAAATGTGTTTAGTAAAATGGTGAAGATAACGTTAGGCCCTTTAAGCATTTGCGGGGTCTATGAATTGCAATGGCAAAATATGTTCTTACTCCTTTCTTAATGTTATTTGTCTAGAAATGGTTTAATATGCAGACAGATGAGTTTGAATATCATATTAGATGGCCTTATGGAGAAATTGCCTTATGGAGTTATTTCATGTGTGAGGTGCTGTGAAATATATTTAAACATTTCATTTTGTTTTGTCCTCTTTAAGAATTAAATTGACATCTTGCTTACTTTTTTCATTCAGGGTGTTATTAGGTTTAATACAGATGTGTGTTATATGGCTGCCACTGAACAATGTAATTTGGCTAAAGTCACAGGAATCTGGACAATCATAATCATGTATAATTAATTACTCAATGAGTTTTGACTTGTGGCAATGCTTTCTATTATTGCAGTCTTATCTGGTTTCCACAATCCATTTCAGATGAATAGCACTTCTGCTAGTATGTCATTTCTCTTTTGATACAGTACAGGCTTATGGTGACCTTGTCGGTAGCTTTAGAAGCACCTCAACCTGCGACGTGACTGAAAAGTGAGGGCAACGGCTGGTGGACTCCAGTGCCGGTATAGAGTTTGAGTTATAATTTAGCTCTCCTTGTGTTTGAGTGATAGCCGGCCTCTAAAAGGCCTGTCTGCCCTACTGAAAGCCTTGCTGATGTACGAGCACGCCCGTCTGACAAATCTTCCGTGTCAGTCAGTGGCTGACAAGCATTCATCATGTTTGTAATTTTTTGGGTTGTGAGTCTGTCCTGGATCTTAAATGGAGAATATACAATGTGATTCTTTGCTGCTGATTTGGTTGTCTTAGATTTGAATCAGAAAGTCCCCTCCTTCTACCACTGGAAGAATAATTCACCTACAAATGATTATCATTTGCTGATCCTCATGTTGTTTCAATCACATTTGACATACTTTAGCAGCAAGTTTAGCAGAACGTCTGAACTGCTCTTTTCCATACAATGATATTTGTAAAGTGTACTGCTCTAATTTGCACTGAAGCACTGTTTCATGTTCACCTGTTTGTTTGTTTTTTTTAAGCTTGACCGCATCCTATTCATCATATAGATAGGAGCAGCTTGGAGATTCTCTGTTTGGCAGAGGAAAAAGTTATATGGGTTTGGAATAATATGAGGGTGAGTAAATGATGACAGAAAGTTCTTTCTGGATGAACTTGTCTCTTAAGAGATTGTTAATGATGGTCAATGAAAAAAAAAATCATATAAAGTATTCTGAATTCTCCAGAAACTAGATCAGTAAACATCCTGATTTCCACATGAGAAAAAAAAATGCTGACGTTTATTTAGTTTTTACATTACCTTAAGCACAGTGGTCTCATTGACTAATGTGCTTAGGGTAGAACAGACAGCACAGTCAATATAAAAATGGCTTTTTCACACTCAAAGCAAGGACGCAATGCTTTTAAACCATGTTTATGCTAAAAATACTGATATAGTATTTGCACAAATTTGCGTGTGAGGCTGGAATCATGGCTCTGTTCTCCAGGGATCTCTCAGGAAACCATCAGAAGTAACATTCAAAAGTGATTTTTCCCCCCCCTTTTTTTCTGGTGTAAGATTCAGGAGTAGGCACTTACCCTGTCATGATCAACCTTCAGTAATTTATGTCAGAGAGATGCTTTTAAAGCGTCTGCATTCAACAACATCCAGTCCTGATAATAATATAATCAAATATAATATATTTATGTATATAGATTTCTTAAAATGTACATTTGTGTTTTATTCAGCAAATGTGTGGTCTTGTTTCTTAAGTTGTATCTTTCATTCTGCAAGTAATTAACACTTGTTTACTGCCTGGCTACTGCACAGAAGATACCTGTTACATTTCTGGATAGAATATATAACAATTTTAGCCATGAAAAGACAGATTTGCTTTTAAATAGAAAAACAACATATTTCATCAAAATTTCACATCATAATCACCGTGATCTTCTATTCTACTAGATTTCCTTCTCAACAAACAGTCGGGTCTCTAACGCGCCTATGGTTGTCGTACAGCACAGACGGTATTGCTTGGGACCACAAAGACTGTTCCACTACTCTTTACACATGTAACAGTCAGGTATGAGAAACAACACCTTCTTGATGTCTTAATATCATCTGTTTTCAGTGAATGGCCTACAAATATCACACTGCATATTCTGGCAGCAAGTCTCTCCCTCTACTTCTCGCTAGTTACCACTGTTCCATTGCCACTTGCCACATCTGACAGCTCATGATGAGGGGCTATAGAGCTAGTAATAGATTTTCAGACATCCCTTTCATTTTGAATTTGATGTCTGCGTCAAGGCAAAAAGATAAATGGCAAGTTGGAACAGTAAGTTTGCCGCTCTTGCCTTGTCAGTTTGCTTGTAGTTTTTTGTGGTCCTCTGCATGTGCAGCTTAAAAGGCATTGTCCAACACATTTATGACTGTAGCTTTCACCTCAACAGCAGCTGGCATCCCCTTTCCAGAAATCCAGAGCCTTGTAAAAGGAGACTGCTGGCTGGTCTCAGACATCAGAGCAATTTTAGAAGGGTATCGCTTCAGTTCTCCATAAATGCAGTGGTTCCTCATAAAGACATTAATCAGAAAGCAAGCCAGTAAGATCACAATGAAAAGCAGACCAAAAGCAGCAATCAGTGCCATGTCCCACCTCTCGGAGTTCTTTACAGCTTGTTCTAATCCTTTAGTTAGGACATTGACACACTTGGTGTCTTGTTTATGATGGATGCTGTGAATGTCCACACACACTTTGTACTGTGTAGCAGGGTTGAGATGTGTAAGATTGTATACAGTCACGTCAGATGGTACCCTAGCTGTGAATGCCACAGTTGGATGGTTTACACCGGGCATTGTATACCACTTAATGTTTGGTGCCAGGCTACCATGAGAGGCCTTCCAGGATATTAACACAGAGTTGGTCTGTACAGATTGGATGTTGACATTCAGTGAGTCATTGACAGGCTGTGGGAAGTATCCATTTACCTCCACTGAGACAGATTTTAGGTCTGCCCCAACAAGATTGTGTGCCACACATGTGTACAATCCAGCCTCGTTCTCAGTTACATCGTAGATATCAAGGGTGCCTTCAGGGTGCATGTAGAATCTCTCAAAAACAGCATTTGGGATGACCCTTCTCCCAGATGGTGTCACCCAGTATATGTCTGGCTCAGGTTCAGCAAAGGCACGGCAGTGCAGAGACACAGATCTCCCACTATCCACGCTGATTTGTGTGGGGAGGCTCTCTGAAGAGATTAGAGGCAGACAGATCTCCATCATCTCTCTGAAGTGAACCTGCCGCACATGCTGACCTTCATACTCTGGAGGTTCCACACAGAACAGGGAGTCAGGCTCCATGAAACGGATGTTTGTCTTGTTCATGTTCATCCACCGTACAACACAGTCACAGCGGATAGGGTTAGAGTGCATGCTAACCTCCCGAAGATTTGGGAGGGACTCTACTGTGATCCTGTGCAGGGCACTTAAAGCATTACCATTTAGCATTAGAGTTTCCAGCCTTGGCAGCCTATAGAAAGCATTTGGATGTATATACGATAGTTTAGGGTTGTTGGTGGCTTCAATTTTGGTCAGTTCTGGGAGGTTGTTGAGGGCAAAACTATCAATGGACACCAACTCAGGCATGCTGTTAATGCCCAGCTCCTTAAGATGGAGCATGTCCACAAAGTCGCCCCTTTGAATTCGCCCAATGGGGTTCTTATTAAGATCCAAAAACTTCAGGCTCTTAAGATGCTTGAGAGCACCATGGGGTACCTTAGGGAATGTATTATCATAGAATGAGATACTTTCCAGATTGTCAAGGCCCAGGAGTGAATCATCTGGTATCTGTGACAGGTTCATTCTTGTAAGTACCAGACTGCGCAGGTTTCTTAGAGGCTTGAAGTTCATATCCTGAATAGAGAGGACAGGATTTTCCCCAATCATTAGAATTTCCAAATTCGGTAAGGGTTCAAACCATTCACTTTTTATACTCTGAAGCCGGTTGGAGTTAAGGTGCAGTCTCAGCAAGCTCTGAAGGCCACGAAAAGCCTCTGGAGAAATAAAGGAGATGAGGTTATGATTCAGGTAGAGCTCCTGAAGGTTGGTCAGTTGAGAAAGGCTGTTGTCTGGTAGGGTGCATATACAGTTTTCCTCCATGTGTAGGGATAAGAGTTGAGGGAGGTGGCCAATATTGACATCACTTATTGATGACAGGTTGTTTTGTGAGAGATCAATCTCAGTGATGTTGGGCAGGTAATCCAAAGGGTGCTCAATCTTAGCAATGTTGTTGGTCTGAAGTAAAACGACTTGTGTATCAGATGGCAATCTCATGGGCAGGTTAAAAAGTCCCACGTCATTACAGTCAACAGTGGGAGCCTCCATATAGACAGAGCTAGGGGAAAACCAGGGTCTAATTTCACATACACAAAGTTTGGGACAACTGACTCGCTCTTCTGCAGCAAGAACAAAGGTAGTCACTGCAAGGCCCACTAGCAAATAATCCGCAATTGATAGGTCCTTCATATTGGCACAGTTCCCACCAGGAAGTAGTTGGTCTTTAAAGATTTTGCAGCAAAAGCACTTTAAAAATAATCAACCATTTGTGGTGATCACTATTGAATCCAACAGAGGGCCTTCTCTAGGCCCTGACTGATGTGCTGTCAACAGATGCAATGTCCAGTTGCCAAGTCTCCCGTTATTCAGATTGAAGGTGGTATATGAAACTTTACTGGCTGGGCAAGTAAAGGTCAAAAGGTCACCATTAAACCTCAGGTAGTGGTGATTTCAGCTAGGCAGAAGGAAGGCCGTTCATTTCATTTAATACTATGGATGGTGCCATCATCATCCTAATCCACTTCTACCTGAGGAAAATAAGAAGAAAGAGATGAAAAATATTAGCATATAATTACCGGAAAATGCAAGGGCATCACTAAGGCAAGACAGAGGCATGCTGACATTTACAAAAGCCACATTAAACCACTCTGATGTCTGCTGACATTTTATTCAGCAGTACCTTGCACGCTAAGCTTTTGACATATGGATATGGGTGTCCTTCACCTTAGATTTTGGGATTCTGAAGCCGAAGTTCCCAAAATGTGGGAATTACAAAGCTTAGCGTGTTTGACTTGTTATAGGCCTTAATAATGCTGCTTATTTTTCAAAAGGGTACATTCCCCAGATGCAACGCACCATGATGAAATATAGCTGTATACACAAAATATTCTTATTACACTTATTCACAGTTTAGTGAAAATAATGCAACTGGGCTATAAGTAACATATACCATGACCTTGAATACAAGATATTTTATCTGCAAATGCCATGTTGGGTCTGTCTCAACAGCATTTTCTATACCAATATTTTTATTATTATTTTTTTTTCACTGTTGAAAGCAACTTTTTTGTTGTTTTGCTATGCAGAAGAGCCTTGAAAAAAATCCAACAGCCATTCTGTGAGAGCTCTACACATCACCAGGGTTACCATGGAAGTCATAGCCAGAAAGAAAGTGAGTGAGACAAAAAGAGAGAATGTTACATCACATCATCATCCCTCTTTTCAACTTCAGTGGCTAAGGAAGGTGGGGAGGAAATTAGGGTTCCACAAAAAGTCTGCAGTAAGCTTCGCAGACAAGGAGAAACCCAGAGTTCATCCCTCAATGCTCTGTGGAGGTGAGAGTGTGTTGAGTATTTGAGGGGGCGAAATGTGTGATTTTTCCAAGGCAACAAGATTTTTCATAAAGCCAAGAACATTCAGAAGAAGCTTCAATACAGGGACCTTGAAATACTGAATATGGCATTCAGGGCAATCATGTTTACCAAAGAGTATTAATGCCTCTCCATCACTGAACTATATTTGTTGTAAACAGAGACACTAGGAACTACACTAACTCTTCCCATAGACACAGTCAAATTGTTAATTGCAAATTGTAAAGTCTAGCAAGTAATGAGTGCTATTAAATTTGGGTGTTTATTACACCTCATAGGTCTGCGGATGCTCTCACAGTGGTTGGAAAATGTATGCTTGACAATACCTTTGTCAACCATAAATACTGGAAAATGCATCTAATTTTCCTGACTGACACAAATGGCCTATTTTCCTGAGGTGTTAAATGGAGCACTGCTCCTTCAGTACCTGCATGTTCTCTCTAGTAGTGCTGGTTCACTAATAATGCAGTGCGTAGGCATGCTTGTCTGTTGACAGCGTAGTGTTAAGTGCAAAAAGATGAAAATTTCGATCTTTCTAGTCTCTACTTTAGTACGCTAAATTGTGATAGTTCAGAACCATGATTTTCCCAGATATTTTACAAGATATTAATAGTGATTTAAATGAGTAATTAGTATTTAATTCAAGTATAGAACAATAATAAGTAAACTGTTTCTCTTAATATGTTTTTGGACTTTTTTTTCTGTTCTGCAGGATTGTTTTTATTGTCTTGCCCTTTTAGATGAGGTTATGTTTTTGATGCAGGGCCAGAGTTTCAGTGTTCAGTAATTTCACATAGTGAATAGGATCATTTACCAATGCACAATAAAGGCGTAGTTCAATTGGGCATGAATAATTTGGCACTTTTGTGAGTGCGTTACATCAAGGTTTCCATAGTTCCACAGCATTATCTGCAACTGTTTGATTTGTCCACATTAAAACTGTAGCTAAAACTGTGTAACAAATTGCATATATATTGTGAAGTGAGAGGAAATCAAATAACTTTTTAGTCATTTTAAGACTACAAAACCAATATACTATCCTCCAGAAATAACCCTGTTAAAGCTCTAGATTCTGCACTGGTAAATAATGTCTTGTTTTGCATGTAATGGCTGGCTCATGATTGTGTTCTGGAAACTGTTTCTGTTAGAGTATTCACACAAAAAAACACTCCCAGGAGAGGAGACACACTAAAACAACTAAACCTGTATTAACCTCCACTGACTCTGTAACAGCAATAAAGGTATGTCACACCCATTAAAAACTCCAGTCAAAGACGAATGAAGGAAATTAGGCTTAACCCAGTTAAGTGTAGGTGAGAACGTACAAACATAAGGACTTGGAACAACACTGTGTATCATAGAGCATAAGTGGCACACTTTCAGAGACAGAGAGAAATGCAACTAATACCAGAGAAAATGGAATTTCAAGATGGATGCCTCTAATCACCATCCTGATGTACTAGAGTCAATCAACGAAATTGGAGGGAGAGGAGTTGGAGAATCGTTGCCCGTCGTAATTTGCCAGACATGATATCACAGAGCTAGCATCATCTTGATTGGGCCTGTGAAATATAGGGGCATGTTTGAATAAATGTGTCCAGTGGGCAGAAGGCCTGCTGACCCTGGGAAGTAACTCAGGCTGAACGGTGGCAGCCAGGCTCCAAAGTTTGCTTTGGGCCGAGTTGTTTGAGATGGGCTGTAAATCTTGGGCTGGGGACTGATTACTAAGCTTAAAGTCCTCTTTAAGCTCAAGCTAGCGCCTCTGGGTATTGGGAAATATCTGTAGCAACTCAGTGCACACTGATGTTGGGATAATAACATTGTTTTAGGTTTATTTATTTATTTATTGCATCTGTTTCATCATTGTGTTTTTTTTGTTTTGTTTTTTTTTTTACTTTAATTTGTGGTAAACCTGTTGGATGTGTTGAAACAAGCAGTACTGACCTGTCTTTGTACCTGACTGATATCTACTCCCACAACCTATTTTTTTCATTGTAAAGTAGATTTTTTAGCACTAAATTGTTGTTGTATACACATTAAGCACACTTTTCTAGAAAGTGCATTAACGCATTTTGATTTTATGATGTTTTATTTCTTACAGGTCTCAAACAACCAGTTTTCCACCTCCTATCCATACTACTTCACCTAAAGGTAATTTTTCATTTATTGCCATAAGCACAAAATACTTATTTTTGGGGGTTAGTGCATATCTGCCAATAACATAAAATTAACATATAAATGACCAGCAAGCTTACATGGGTTGTTATAAATATATACAATGCCAGTTGTAGCTGTAGAATTTTATTTGTAGTAAAACTTCACAGAGGTGACAGAGGTGGAATTGCTTCCTGTAGAAATAGCCCTTTGTGTTATAGAGACGTTTCAGAGAGAAGAGTTTTTCTCGCTTATTCATACAAATATCTACGGAAAGACCAATGCTCTCTCTCCTCTTTGTATTTCACTGCAGCTTTCATTTTGTTTCCTCCTCTCTTCATATGTTTAGTGTATGCCGTTCTATCAGGCCTGGAAGAGATGCGAAGGGCCTAGCTGCCAGCTAGTTTGCATAGACCTTTCAGTGGGTGGCATAGTCTGTTTTGCTGTTCCTCCCCCTGCCCTTTACATCATTGATTTGCTATTACAAGGTAAGGGACAAGTCCATTAAACAGGCTTTGCTATGCAATGTGTGTGCATAATGTTTCCAGTGCAATGCACAAAGAACATTTCCCTTTGCACCTGCTCCTATGTGCTCACTAAATCAGTGTCGAGTTGACGGTTAATGCAGAATCAATGTTCCAAATTAACCAATGGACCCCACAGGTTTCAGCTTTTTCACCGCCATTGTTTGTTTCCCTCAAAGAATACAATTTCTAAAATTTGTAACTGACTGTTTGATGCTGATTTGCTCCTTTAAGAAAATCAAATTCATACTGACAAAAATGATATAGAATGGCATTGTTTGAAGGAAATAGTGCTTGCAAGAAAAATAACAATAGTGAAGTTAGATACACACAGGTTTATGGCTTCGGTTCTGTGTAAATGAAATGCCACATCCGAACTGCTTTGCTGTTGTCATGACACTCAGCATGCATCTTATTTTCTAGTAGCTGTGCATGAGACCTCACTCCCAACGAAACACTGTCTTTGCAGTCTAAGAGTGACTTTAAACTCATATAAATTCATATATTTTTATATTATTTTTCTTAAAAATTCTGCGGAAGAAAAAGGAAAAGAATGTCATTAAATATGCTTAAAAGGTGCCTATATTCTTGCATAACTAGTTACTACATTTCCCATCAAGGATCAATAAAGTGCATCTTTAACTCTCTTTCCTATTATTGACTATTATAAAGCTAGTCTTCATTTGAAGGCATTACTGCTTGTATTGAGTGCGGGTTCAACTGATTCTCTGGGTGCAAATGTGGTTTGTAGTAAAAAAATTAATTGACATGAATTAGAATGCAGAATGTTTAGATGCCGCTATAATAATTTTTACATCAGATAGACATTTTTATTATAATTTTACAGCTCTAATTGAGCATTCTCTTTTAGTTTTTCCAGCATTTTCCCTAAATAGTCCTAAATATGCTGTAAGAACATTCTGACTCATCCGTGCCTAACAGTTGATCCACGGTGTTATGTCGATACAACCATATTGCTCATACAGAGACATGTAACGTTGATGTTTGCTTTAATATACATAACCTAGCCTAAGGGAGGGATACCGTGCACAACGCACAGGATAACTGCATCACTAAGCTACACTCTATATGAAGAACCTAATTATGAAAACCAATAAAATTCCCCATGGTACAAATACAGCATTTCACTCTAATTGGGCCTGATTGATTGAAAGCTCATTCCCAACAGCAAGTGTCAATCTATTGGTGTAGCAGTGCGTGGTTTAGTGTGTTCTAAACATCTCTAGCTTGACTGTTTTTACATAATGAGATCCCAGTTCTCCCAGTATGGGCTTTATACCGCACCGGATGCCTCTACTACAGGTATCAGTCTAATCGAAGAACAGATGGAGAGCACAGCAGTGCTCTTCAGATGGTTCTGCTCTGTTTACTCCTGAAAGCACAGATAGCATATGCTGCTATCATATTCTCTTATTAAAGTCTATATTTTGAAAAAGAACTAGTCGAGGCTTCTGAAACGGTGAAAGAATGTGGAGTGTGGTGACCTTTTCAATAGACAATAGCGAGAAGTCATTATAGGTGGTTATCTTTTTTGCTTTTATATATATATATTAATGTGATTCATGTAACACAGCTAGATGACCTCACGGTAAATACTGTCAACCAATAAGCAAAGTTAGCAACAATCTCACACAAGAACCCAAGCAAAATTGATTGTTAATTTAAAATCCGGTCGTTGTTGTAAATGTTATTATTTTAATGTTAATGCAAACAAAAAGTGCATAGTGCTCCTAATTTTATTTGCTGTTTGTTGGTTTTTGATTTAAAAGTTGGTGAAATAATTGCAGTTTGTGAATGTATATCAGTATAATTTTGTTCACTATAATCAAAATTTTCATACCCTCTCATCTCTAACACAGACATATGTAGCAACTCGTGCTTCAACTGTGCCGTGTGAGAGACTATTTTCACTCACAGGACACTGAGTGCACAAGAAGAGAGCTGCTCTGGCACCTGTTATCTTAGCAAACTTGTGCGCCTTAGCAGCTGGTTAAATGTTGACTTGAAAAGTAAGCTGACCTAAAATGTCAGATGAAGTTGTGCTGTGTCTTAATTTTTCCAATTAAAGGAAATGACTGAAGTTTTACATTACTGGAAATAGCAAATGATGACAAAATAAACGTTAAACAATTGTGTATGCTTAATTTCATAAGTGTGCGAAAAGAAGTGCAATTAATCGTGATATATACAGTACCAGTCAAAAGTTTTGAAACATTAAGGTTTTTTAATGTTTTTGAAAGTAGTCTCTTAATCTCACCAAAGCTGTATTTATTGAATCAAAAATACAGTAAAAACAGCAATACTGTGAAATATTACATAATACAATTTAAATTAACACTACATAAATGAAATTAATATAATACTATTTAAATTAACTGCTTTCAGTTTCAGTTAATATTTTAAAATGTAATTTAATCCTGTGAATTATCAGCAGCCATTACTTCAGTCTTCAGTGTCACATGATCTTTCAGAAATTCTAATATGCTGAATTGGTGCTAAAGAAACATTTATTCTTATTATTAATGTTCAACACTTGTGCTGCTTAATATTTTTGATTAATGATTTCCCAAAAAACATTGATATTAATAAGGAATGATCTGAAAGGTCATGTGACACTGAAGACAGGAGTAATGATACTGAAAATTCAGCTTTGCCATCACAGGAATTAATTACATTTTAAAATATATTACAACAGAAACCACATAATTTAAACTGTGATAATATGTCACAGTATTACTGTTTTTACTGTATTTGTGATCAAATAAATGCTGCCTTGGTGAGATTAAGAGACTACTTAAAAATAAAAAATAAAAAAATTTCAAACGCACATTCACCATTGCTTTGTGTTTCAAACTGTTCAGTAACGATCAGAGAAAGCAATTTTCCAGCACCTCGTCATATAAAGAGGGAATAAAATCTGCACACAGAAGCCATGTCTAAGAGATCCTTAATATCAAGGGTTTTACTTATTGTCTGTTAATTAGTGCAGGCATCAAATGGCCCATGTGATTACATCTTTGATTAAGAATTGCCCGCTCAGCCCCAAGTTTGGAGAGTTTGTCATGAAAGAGACTTAAAGGACACAAAATGGTTGGAGTGTTTTGTATGCCATTAAGCCACACAATGTTTTTGCTCAAAATGTTTGCTTTGTAAAGCGCCAGTGAACCCGCAGGCCCAGTAATGTTGTCCCGCAGGACCTGTGATCGGGGTGGTCCCACCAAGGTCCTCTATGATAAAGCCTACTCATTAGCCCAAACCTTCCATAATTTTCTTCCAGGCCCCATTACTTTTGCCCCTGAAACCCAAATCTAATTGGTCTCTATTTACTAATAGCTCAGGGTCGTATATGGATATATATATATATATATATATATATATATATATATGGATGCATGCACTTTACATTAATCTCCTTCGAATTTTATTTTAATCTTAACATATTATTTTAATTTGATGCCCTACCTAACATTTGTTACAGTGATACTATTTGCAATCTCTGACTTGTCTATCAGAAAGTACAAAGCCAGTCTGCAACGATTCTTCACCGCCTCCGTCTACAAAGAGATGTGGGAGGACAAACTCCCTGGTTGTGTGATTAACAGCTGGGGTAAAAAAAAAAATCATCATCTGCATTGGAGGTGTTGAGCTGTGGATGGTATAAATTAGACGGAAGCAATGAATGCAGATCAGACGAATGGATCAGAATCACAATGCCTCCATTCAAGGCGATATACATTCATTTAACAATACTTACTGTACAGTGGATGCTCAAGGCGACTGCATTTGAAATGCATGTGCTATAGGGGTGCTGTAGAACATCTTGGACGGCAACAGAATGATTTAAGGGATATTGAGAACAGCCAGATGCAGGACTGCCTGTGGCTATCCGTCCAGGACGTGCCTTATGTCCAAAAAATACGCATGCCAAGCTGGAGCACAGATTTCCTGTTGCTGATTCACAGATGCGTTGGTCCTCCGACCGCGACATCAGCAACAGGAATTATGTGCAGTAATCCAGGTTGACATGCCTATTTATTCAACTACCTACGTGCTTGTTATTAATTTTCCCTCCATTTCTGCTCCTTCACGCTCGTTTTGCAGTGGAAGAATCACTCTGACGCATATTCTCTCAACTTGAATGTGGCTGGACATATGCAGTAAAACGACTGAAATGTATATTTATTCACAAAATAGATGAGGTTGAATTGACAAATATTCAAACTTACCGTTTTAACGTAAGTCATTCCGGTCAATAAAGCGACATGTATTCCGTTCATCTATAGCGCAGTGCTCCAGAGAGCGGGAAGCGCGCGCCACGCAAATGACAATACGCGCGCGTGTTCTTCTTTTAACGCAGATGGAGAAACAACAGCGTGTCCTAACGTTAAGATTTTGCCGTGCGAATGAGGCAAAATCCAGCAGGTGAGAGCCGTCTGGAAGCTTTTTAGAGTCCCTCGGACTGACAACCTCCTCCTTCCTCCGCGTTCAGAGGCGCATCTGCAGCCGCTTGTTCGGTTGTCACATTGACATGCCGCTGTCTGCCCAGCGGTCATTAATATCGGAACAGCCCCCGAGTCTCCTGAGAACAACCAATAGCAGCGGGGCAAAGAGAAACCCGTGCACCTGATTGGCTAAACAGCAACGTCTGTCTGACAAGAACCTTTGGAGAAATAGAAATAGAGAAAAAGAAGCAAATGGATATATGCTGGTATTAATTTCTGATTGCATAGTATGTTTGGTTGTCTTTTTGTCGTTATGTGTAAGTGACAGGGAGTAGGCTATGAGAAATCATATGTTGTATACAAAGTTTCTACAATAATGAACTCAAGTTTAGTTAGGCAACAACACAATATAAGGCTAGTTGTTAGTTAGTCACACAATACAATTACTTACAATTACACTAATGGATATTTCTGAGGGTTGGTGTATTTTACTGTGACACAGTTAATTTCTGTGTCATTCAAGGGTATGTTGTCAATCAAAATTGCCTTGCATTTTATAATAATTCAAATCAATCATTCATGAAACATAGAAAAATATCAGCTCGTTGTTATTATAGTTGTATACATGTAAAACATTTAAAAGACTTGACAATTCGCCAAATCACAACTTTGCTTATATACAGTGTAACAATACTCTTTTCTTGTATGATATTGCCTAATGTCTGTTGTGTTTTTTTATATATATATTCTTATATCATTGCAGACAAGGTGTAGCAGCTTGATATTAGGACCAGAACTGCCCAACAACCAGTATTTTCGGAAGAAAATAATCAAGAAGAGGGCGGCACACGTTCCATGCATCCAGTCCTTTCATTGTTTCAGGGACTTTGACAGAAGTACGTTCTCTTTGCTGTAAGCTGACCCTGTTTTCAGGGATGAATTCACTGTGAAGGTGCTTTCCTGAAGCAGACTTGTCTTGCTTTACAGCCCATGCCCAGGTCGTTCACAGGCACAGCTCACCCTCGGGACTGCACACACCTTGAGAAAACAGGCATATAACTTATAATAAGACTCCCAATAGAGTCGAACACTGGTCCATTTTTTCCACATCTGGCATCAAGAGACAAATGTGCATGTACTATGAAAGCATAAATCTGGGTTTTGGTTGATGTCAGCAAGTACCGTGCTTTACATCAGTTGATGAAAAATCTAGATGAATCGGAAGTTGTGAGGTGGTTTCTTCGTGGCATTTCACAGTATCTGTTTTTTGATAGACGAGGACTTAGAGGCAGTGCAGTTTATTGACCGGAGTTCCACAGTTATAAATACTTTTACAAGAGACTTAGAGAAGATGCTCTTACAGCCTCTGACAAAGACATAGAACCTGTAAAGTTTTCTGAAGAGTCTTTTTAAAGCTATCTACATTATTCCTACGCCCCATGACGCTTTGCGCGAATTATGGGTGTAACTTCCGTTAAACTGTAAACAATCAGTAAAAGGCTCGCCCTATGAACGCAATAATAAGTTTTTTATGGGTACAATGAGATGACATTATTCCACTCACCCTTCAACCATCGAACATTAAAAGGACATTTAAAAGTGTAAAAGCATCAACAAGGTACATCCAACAGACCATGCATAACCGCGATTCTTTCCACAGCAATAACAGACAGGTTAAATATCACTGTAGTAATATATATTATGTAACATACATTGGCCTAATCAAAAATGTTCATTGACTTCATCATTGCGTGATACTATTTAAAAGTGATTTCCATCCTTTTGATAGATAATAAATTGTATTTCCCTGTGAAAACAAATCTGGAAAAAGACTTGAGGATTTGAGGAGAAAAACGAGAGATTATTTGTGCATTCCAGTGAATTATTAATGTGATATATTGTAAATTAAACCGGGAGAACAGACCACAAATGTACAATATATTTTGTCCTTTTTCATACTATTACAGTGGAATGCAAAGGGAAAAAAATTAAATAATCATGAGGAAAAGAATGCAGCGACTGAAAAGAGCTCTTGCAATATACACTATATTGCCAAAAATTTTGGGACGTCTGCCTTACCATGCACATGATCCTTAATGACATCCCATTCTTAATTCGTAGGGTTTAATATGGAGTTGGCCCATCCTTTGCAGCTATAACAGCTGTGTTAAAGCGGTTATAGCTGCAAAGGATGGGCCAACTCCATATTAAACCCTACAAATTAAGAATGGGAAGGCTTTCCACAACGTGCACAGTGCATTTGTGAGTTCAGGCACTGATGTTGGACAAGAAGGCCTGGCTCGCAGTCTCCGCTCTAATTCATCCCAAAGGTGTTCTATCGGGTTGAGGTCAGGACTCTGTGCAGGCCAGTCAAGTTCCTCCACACCAAACTCGCTCATCCATGTCCTTATGGACCTTGCTTCGTGCACTGGTGCGCAGTCATGTTGGAACAGGAAAGGGCCATCCCCAAACCGTTCCCACAAAGTTGGGAGCATGAAATTGTCTGAAATGCTGAAGCATTAAGAGTTACTTTCACTGGAACTAAGGGGCCAAGCCCAGCCCCTGAAAAACAACCCCACACTTGGCACAATGCATTTAGGCAAGTACTGTTCTCCGGGCAACTGCAAAACCCAGACTCGTCTATCAGATTGCAGGACAGAGAAGCGTGATTGGTTACTCTAGAAAACATGTCTCCACTGCTCTAGAGTCCAGTCGCGGCATGCTTTACACCACTGCATCTGACGCTTTGCACTGCACTTGGTGATGCAGCTGCTTGGCAATGGAAACCCATTCTATGAAGCTCTCTCTTAACGTGACCTACGACTTTGTGACTGAGTTGCTGTTGTTCCCAATTGCTTCCACTTTGTTATTATACCACTAACAGTTGACCGTGGAATATTTAGTAGTGAGGAAATTTCACGATTGGACTTGTCACCACATTTGAATTCACTGAGCTCCTGAGAGCGACCTATTCTTTCACAAATGTTTGTAGAAGCAGTCTGCATGCCTAGGTGCTTGATTTTATACACCTGTAACCATGAAAGTGATTGGAACACCTGAATTCAATGATTTGGAGGGGTGTCCCAATACTTTTGCCAATATAGTGTATATTCTTGTTATAAAATGTCGGTAAAATGCGTACAGTAAAATGCAAAGCATCTAAAATGTCTAAAAATTTAAACATCATGGAAAATTGACAGATCATTCAGTCAAACTGATGGATAAGCTTTATTTGTAGGGACCGTATGATTTAAAATTATTTGTTTCAGTCTTTTTGAATGGAAGTTCCCCAAACCAGAAGTGCCCTCCATAATTCAAAACGCAGTAGGCTCGTCAGGAAACTACCATTATTTGGTAATGCAAATAATAATTAACTTTTTTATTGATAAGGTTGAGGCTATTAGAGCACATATTTCGCACTCTCTGACTGGGTTACTTTCTGTCTCTGAGTGCTCTGCTGTTTTTAATCAATTTGAGCCTGCGTCTCTTGCCTCATTGAGTGACATTATAGCTGGAATAAAGTTATCTTCAGGTGGCAGGGATTTTGTTCCTCCATGTCTTTTATAGGACTCCTTTGAGGCTATTGGTCCCAAAATTCTAGCTATGATCAACAGTAGCCTGGCCTCAGGAGTTGTACCTAAGGCCTTTAAACATGGAGTGGTGGAACCAGTTATTAAGAAATCTAATTTGGATTCAACAGTACCTGCTAATTTTAGACCCATCTCGAAATTACCGTTTCTTTCTAAAATACTAGAGAAGGTCGTATACGGACAGTTGAATCCATTTTTGGAGCGTCACTGTATTCATGAAGTGTTTCATTCTGGTTTTAAAGCCCTACATAGCACGGAAACTGCACTGTTGAAGGTTTTTAACGACTTACTACTCGCTACTGACTCTGGAAACTGTGCGATTTTAATTACACTTGATCTCTCGGCTGCATTTGACACGGTAGACCATAGAGCAGCTTGTAGGGATTAAGGATACTGCATTGAGTTGGTTTAGCTCCTACCTGTCTGAGAGAACGTTCTCAGTTCGCCTTGGAGAATTTGTCTCCTCAACAGCTTCTTCCTCCTGTGGGGTTCCCCAGGGTTCTATTTTGGGGCCTTTATTGTTCTCCCTTTACATGCTGCCCTTGGGGGATATTATAAGGAAATATGGTATTTCCTACCACTGTTATGCAGACGATACGCAAATGTATCTGCCGTTGAAACGCCAAAATACCTGCTCCTTAACACTCTTATTGCAATGTTTGGAGGAAATTAAGGCATGGATGGCATTACATTTCCTTAGCCTTAATGATCAAAAATCTGAAGTTATGCTGTTTACGTCAGGAGGTGCACATGGGTCGTTAGACTTGGATCTTGGTGAACTGAATTCTCTTGTTAAGCCCCATGTAAAAAATTTAGGAGTCTAATGAACTATAAACTTTTCTTCTGCCAAGTAATATTCTATGGAAGTCCTAAAAGATTACACATTATTTTTGCTACTTGGCTTGAACTTCTTGAACTTGACACGTCATAAGTTGTTTTCTCGAGATCTCAAGTTGTTTTAGTTTTTTAGTTTTTGCTTGGTCTGACAAAGCCATATGTTTATAGTGCTGCATCACAGATGAGCGAATACATTTTTACTCTGATTAGGGACTCACCCAAGCTGAAACGGCTCTATGTCCGTCAGTGATAGACTGTTTCAAAATCAGTGTCCGAAGCGCACTATAACTTTCACAGACACTGTAGTGACTCTGAACATGTGGTCAGTTTCATTGCCAGCCAACTTGTGTGATTACTGAATGATGTTTGACAGATGGAGATGAAATGACTTGCGGCTGAACAGAGACGTGTTTTTTCTAGGTAAGATCACAAGTAATGATGCATGGCCTTTTAGGGTTATGTATTATTCAGATTATTAATAGATTAGATAAGTGGTCTTCAACCCTGCTCCTGGGGACCAACTGTCCTGCAAAGTTTGTTTCCACCCCTGCTCCAACACACCTGCCTGTGCGATTCTGAAGAGCTTTATTAACTGGTTCAGGTGTGTTTGATTAGGGATTGATCTGCACACTGCAGGAAAGTGGGTCCCCAGGAGCAGGGTTGGAGACCTCTGGATTAGATAGAAACTAGTTGCTATCCTTTTATCACACTGCTGTTGATGCTGTTTGGTAAAAGCAATGTTCCATTGATAGATCATAGATATTACATAAGCCACTGACCTAAACAATCCCATTTCTCAATATTCACTGCATCAGCACATTGCTTTTCATGCAGACCACCTTCACCACCTTTTCAAGTGTCTTTCCGTAGCATAATGTGACACTGGCATGCCTGATGCATGAGTTTCCTGGGAATACGCCTCTCAAACGGTATAGTTTTTGCAGTATGGGGCAGTCTGTGCCTGCAGTGCAGCTAACAGGCTGCCAGGTGGGGGTTTGTTTAGTTAAGACTGATGTAGAGACATTCTGCCACCAGCCAACCGCACACACATCTCACTCTCCTCATTAGGCCTCCACACACCCATGATGCTCAGTTTACTTTGCCAAAATAAAAAATAGCTATACATATTTTTACAAGAAACTTGTCTACTCTTACAGCCTCTGACAAAGACAGAGAAGCTTGAAGTTTTCTTGAACATTTGTCTTTAACAAAAGTAATTTTAAAGCTACATGCATATTGATTCTGAAACCACCATTAATCCATTACGGCCAGTATAGATGCGCTTGCACATTTGTAAGTATTATTAAACAGTTCTGATTTTAATTTCTGATTCATATCTTAATATGTTAAGTTTATCCAATGCTTGTCAGTGAGTAGCACACCACCAGGCTAATGAACTATAAACTACTCTTTTGCCAATTAATATTCATAATCTCGACATGTCATAAGTTCATTTTTTGTTTGTTTGTTCTTTCTTTATTACTTTCATATTTATTTATTCATTCTTTCTTTTTATTTGTTCATTCACTCACTTGTTCTCTTTCTTTCTTTCTTTCTTTCTTTCTTTTGTGTGTTCATTTGTTTATTTATTGTTTGTTTGTTTCTTTTCTTTTGTTTGATTGTTCTTTCTATCATTTGTTTGTTTATTCATTTTTGTTTGTTTGTTCTTTATTTTTTTCTTTCTTTTGTTTTCGGTTGTTCTTTCTTTCGATTGTTAGTTCATTCGTTCAGTCATTTTTTGTTTGATTGTTCTTTTTTGTTACTTTCGTATTTCTTTCTTTTGTTCTTTCTTTTCTTTCGTTCATTTGCTCAATTGTTCTTTTGTTCTTTCTGTTTGTTCATCGGTATATTCATTGTGTGTTTTTGTTCTTTCCTTTCTTTTGTTCGAATGTTCTTTCTTTTGTTTGTGTGTTTATCCATTTTTTGTTTTTGTACTTTCTTTAATTTGTTTATTCTTTTGTTTGTTAATTTTTCTCCCCTTTCTTTCTTTTTTTTTCTTCATTTGTTTATTCATTGTTTGTTTCTTTAGTTTCTTTTGTTCTTTCACTTTTCTTTTTTGTTTGTTTGTTTCTTTCTTTCTTTCTTTCTTTCTTTCATTGTCCAGGTGCACAGCAGAATTTATTTCATATATTAAAGGCTGCATAATTTGTAAGTAAAAGAGTGAGAAAGGGGAGATTTATTATCCGGTGATTAGAAGCTTGTGTCAGCACATTGGCTAGGCCTGCAGTTTAGTTTATGTATCTCCAACCGGACTTTCAATGCTCTTTAAATGTCCTTGTTAAAAGCGCAAACGTTTATACACATCCAGCTTTCCTCGGTTTAAAGTCAATATTATTAGTATTCTTACCAGCACCTGTGTAACACCATCTTTTCAAGCTTTGCTCTGAATACTACAAAAGTTGGTCGGATAAAAGGATAGATTTCTTTTTTGGTCTCTACAAAAAAGCAGAGTGAGAGGGCCTCTCTGAGGAGTTCTGTTGTCTCCCCTGGTTGTTCTGACAGAGTTTCTAGTAAAAGTGTAGGGGTTAACCTCTTTTGTCGCAGCCGATCATGAGGCCAGGCTCCAGGAGAGGGCGGCGGCATATACCAGAGCTTCCGCTCCGGTGAAATATGACTTCAGTGTTGGGAAGAGACAGAAACTGAGACAGAAAAGAAAATAGAGAAGATAGGCTTCTTGTTGGAGGTGGTGTCCTGGTCGAGTGAAATGGCTGAGTGTGACGACTGGTCAAGTGTATTGAGCTGGAGTTTCAGATTTTATTGCATACATAGACTACAAAAGCTCAATAACAGATTCATGACAGGCTTTGGCTGTCCATTGTTGAAATCCTTTTTTATGCTTGTGTGCAATAGATGCAGAATGGTTTTGAAATTGAATCCTGGGATTCACACCCAGGCCCATAGCTTGAAATTCTGGGCCCTTTACCTCTTTTTCAGCTATTTGAAAGGAAGAGATACAGCCTGATGGGATGGTGCATGTTGAATTGTGCTTTGGTAAATTGCCCTGTGCAGCTTATGCACAGACAGCTCGAGTTCAAATCCAATATTCAATTTTACAATATTGAATATTACTCAGATTTCTCTTATCGCAGTTCTCTTTTGTCAGTTTCTTTATCTTTAGATGCTCTTTGATTAGTTCCTTTTTTTCTGCTCTTTACTATTAGCTCTGTCCTCTCATTTCTCTTATATTTCATCTCTTTTTGTACATTATCTAGCTGAAGTATCTAAAACTATGATCCTGTAGTAAATCAAATGTAAGTTTTATTAAGCAAAATAGTTATTTTATTATTTATAACTATGTTTGACAAAATACATAGAGAAATCAAAAGATATATTATGCACCATACACATTCATTTATTCAGTGGTTAGCATTTAATTCATTCATTCATTCATTCATTCATTCAGTGGTTAGCATTTCAGGACCTACTTTATATTAGGTGGCCTTAACTACTATGTACTATCATTTAAATTAATCACAATGCACTTATTGTGTACATACATGTTTTTAAATTGTGCTTATTTTTTATATAAGTGCATAGTAGTTAATGCCACCTAATGTAAAGTGGGACCGCATTTCATTCCTGAGTGTTATTGAACAAATCGGTTAAGTGATTAAGAAAGTCACTTGCTTTGTTCCTCAGCTAAATATTTTTCTGTTTTTTTTGTTGTTGTTTTTTTGTATTTTTTTTAAACTTGTTAATCTTTATCTCGTAAATTTGACCTGACACATGCTGTATGTTGTTTATAAGCCTGTTTATCTTTCTGGAGCCATGAGTAATTAAATGCCGTTTGAACAATAGAAACTATTATATGTTTTCACCCTCTCCAGCTTCAGCATGTATGTCAGTTTGCTCAATAGATGCATGAAAATGGGCATGCATTGTGTATGACACTCAGAACAGATGTTGAAACCCTGCAGATCAATGCTCTCTCCATTCCCTTTGATGTGCTGGAAACAGCAACTATTCTGTAAAGACCATTTCTGAAGTGCACAGACATAGCAATGACCTTCAGATTTGTTTATTACACTTCAACACTGATTGTGCTGGAAAAATGCCACTCAGACTGTCCATTTATGACAAAAAAAACATTCAAGCCTACCAAAAAAGGAAGAAGGATAACAATAAAACTGTAGAACTGTAGATGCGTGGGAACATCCCAAAGTTTTTGCATTAATGCTATTGTGAAATGAAAATCTTTATGACTTTGGGACCATACGAACAAACGAATACGGAGATGTGGCAGCATTGTGCCAGCATCTGAAATCTCCCTTGTTACTCTTTTGTTTCATTACATTCCTTTGTGCCACCACAGTGAATGACTGGTGCTGATTATGCAAATGAGCCAGAGGAAAGAAGCATGGGTAATTATCACAGTTGTGGATAGGCTTTGGGGACAAAAACTCTCCCTCTGCTATAGAGACACTATAAGAAAGAAAATGCTACAGTTTGTAACAGTAACAGCTTTAGAGTAGCAACTGGAAAGATGTATGAGGTCTCCTTATGTACTGTATTGATAGACTTCCATCCATATCCTATCTATTCAATGAAAATCCATTCAATTATTTAAAGGTGCAGTGTGTAATATTTATAAGGATCTATTGACAGAAATGCAATGTTTTCAAGTAATGTATAAAGACCTTACATAATGAACCGTTATGTCTTTATTACCTTAGAATGAGCCATTTCTATCTACATACACCATGGGTCCCCTTAGAGTGAAGTCGGCGTTTTTCGCCACCATGTTTCTACAGTAGCTACTCTCTGCTGTCTCAGACGATTAGATATTTGTCCTGTGTTGGCCACTGTAGCTTCTCTATGTGCTTCGAAAGGAAGGGGTGAACAGCAGGTAGTTGCAATTCGCAAACCTCACTGCTAGATGCAGTTATAATTTGCACAGTGCACCTTTAAAGGGGTCATGACATGAGAATAAAATTTGCCTTGATCTTTTGACATATAAGAGGTCTTCGTATCATTAAAACATCCTGCAAGTTTCATATAGCTTAAAACGTCCTCCTCATTATAAACAAAGCATTATTGTGGGATCTGTGACATCACACGGGCAAATAGATAGGCCCCGCCTACTGGCATTTAGTTGCTTGATATTTGCCTACACTGAATGTGAATGTCGCATCAAAAGCAAATAAAACCCATTATAATCACTGATTCTGTCTACACTGGATGCAGTATACAGATGAATGTTCAGTTCCTTTTCAAGCGTTGTGGGAACGCCTCTGCGTGATTGCATCATGAAGCAGTCAATTGGCATGACGGGACGTCATAGGCGGGTGACGTCATTGACCAGGAAACTATAAAGCACCCCTGAACCAGACAATGTCAGCTTCTGTGTCTTCACAAGCGCTCTGTGTTGAAGTCGTTTTTTTATCAAAGTGTGTGTGTCTCTTTGTAAAAAAAAAAAAAAGAAAAAAGTAAGAATGGCGAAGCAGCAATTCAGACAGTGTGTGCCTCCTTGACCTCGTTATATTACGGGTGGGGACACGCATTTGCTCTGTGTTGTGTGTTTGGGACTGGAGCACGCTCAGGCAGCCCTTGAGGGGGCTGACTGTGAGCATTGTGAGAAGTTAGCGTTGAGAACTCTCTGGTCCCGCCGAGCACTTTTTGAGGAGGGCGCTTTGGCTCACGTTCCTCAGGGCTCACGTCCTGGGGTTCGCAAATGGATGTAGTAACGGGGTTAGAGACGGGTGATCCCCTTTTTCTGCCCTTACCTGCTAGATCTGGCGTTTTCAGATCGCGAGTCAGAAGCACGCTCTGCAGTTTCTTCTGCTCGCACTGAAGCACAGGTGCATCAACACTCCAGTTCCAAGGAGCTGGATGTTGTGAGCCTAGATACTTTTGATGAAGACAGTTAAAAAAACGAGTCACGAGTGGTCGCTCGGTCTGGGGTCTGTGGAGTGGCTATCAGCTTTCCTGGCACATAAACCAGCTGGAGCTTATGGCCGTGTTCCTGGCACTCAGGTTCTTTCTCCCAGACCTCAGGGGCCATCATGTGTTGGTCCGCACGGACAACACAACGGTGGTCTCCTACATAAATATCCAAGGGGGTTTGCGCTCACGCCTATTATGGAAACTAGTACATCGAGTCCTGATATGGGCTCATAAGAAGTTATTGTCAGTTCGAGCAATATATGTTCCAGTGCGTCTGAACAAGAAGGCAGACTTCCTGCCGAGGCAGGGAGGGGTGCCTGGGGAATGGAGACTCCACCCTGAGGTGGTGGAGCTCCTCTGGAATCGCTTCGGGCGAGCTCAGGTGGATCTGTTTGCATCTTGAGAGACTACGCACTGTCCACTATATTATTCCCTCACACATACAGCCCCTCTGGGGTTGGATACCATGGTGCAGACATGGCCGAGGCTGCGTCTGTATGCCTTTCCCCCTGTGGCGCTGTTAACAGGAGTTTTGGAGAGAGAACGCCGGGACAGGGTCCGTCTGTTGTTAATAGCCTCGCTCTGGCCGGGCCAAGTATGGCTGTCAGACATTGTGTCTCTTCTCAAGGGCCCTCCATGGGAAATTCCGGTCAGGAGGGACCTTCTCTCCCAGGCGATGGGGTCAATTCTGTACCCACACCCGGAGCTGTGGAAACTGTGGGCCTGGCCTCTGAGGGGGCCCGGCTCATAGATTAATTTCTTTCTACTGAGGTAGTAGAGACTATGCTGCACTCCAGAACTCCTTCCACGAGGAGGCTTTATACCCTTAAATGGAGAGTTTTTGTCTCATGGTGTACAAGCCGTATGTTGAATCCAGTTAACTGCTCGGTTGGTTCAGTACTAGAGTTTCTTCAGGATAAATTCTCTTCGGGGTTATCCCCTTCTACCTTGAAGGTATATGTGGCGGCCATTTATGCTTACCACATTCCTCTAGAAGGTGCATCAGTGGGTAGACAGCCATGGGTAACTCGCTTCCTTCGTTGTACTCTGAGGCTTAGGCCTGCGGCACGTAAGAGGGTGCCGACTTGGGATCTGGCCGTAGTGTTAGAAGGCCTAACGTTGGCTCCTTCTAAACTCATTGAAGAGGTGCCAGAGAAATTTCTTACCTTAAAAAAACAGTGTTTCTTCTGGCCATTTCATCTCTCAAGAGAGATTTGCAAGCACTGTCAGTTTCTCCCTCCTTTCTTGAGTTTGCACCTGGTATGGTGAAAGCATTTCTGTTCCCCAAAGAGGGATATGTGCCTAAAGTCCCCTCTAATGTGGTGGGTCCTATAATGCTGCAGGCCTTTTCTCAGCCTCCGTTTCATAACCCAGACCAGGAGAAATTAAATCTGCTCTGCCCAGTGAGGGCGCTAGATGCTTACATCCACAGAGCTGCCCTGTGGCGTAAGTCTGATCAGTTGTTTGTATGTTTTGGGTCCCCGAGTAAACAGGCGCTGAGCAAATGGATAGTCAAGGCTATTTCAATTGCTTATGAATCGGCCAGTCAGCCCTCACCATTAAGGGTCCGAGCCCATTCTACTCGGAGTATGGCTGCTTCTACAGCTTTGCTATCAGGAGTTTCTCTTCAGGAGGTATGTGATGTGGCAGGCTGGTCCTCACCGCACACCTTTGTGAGATTTTATAACCTGGATGTGGCCTCCACTTCAGGGTCTCGAGTGCTTGTAACATAGTGTGCCCTATGATTTCACACATACATGCACTTGGGATTATGGTGCCGTGGGTATTGGGTTCCCGCAGCGCTTGACGCAGCGCGAGTTCCCTTGAAAGGGACCGTCTCAGGTTACGTATGTAACCATGGTTCCCTGAGAGGGAACGAGATGCTGCGCCGCTTTGCCATACTCCTGGCATGCCTGTGACCTACTTGTTCGACATTGTCTGGTTCAGGGGTGCTTTATAGTTTCCTGGTCAATGACGTCACCCGCCTATGACGTCCCGTCACGCCATTGGACTGATTTCACTAGTGCTTCATGACGCAATTACGCAGAGGCGATCCCATAGCGCTTGCTGCAGCGTCTTGTTCCCTCTCAGGGAACCATGGTTACATGCGTAACCTGAGACGTTTCTGACATACTCCACGCACTTAAGTCTGCCGACAACAGGACAACTGGAAAATTAAAAGAACGTTTCCTTTGACACGTTGAACAGCTCGATTGAGTCTCTGTACAGACTTCAGAAGGATCCCAGCACCGGAAACAAGTGGATGGTTTATTTTAATGGCGTCCTGGATCGCATCGGATGATTATGTTTGTTTGGAGCAGTTTTTTTTTTACGTGGCACAGTGTAATGCAGAGTTCGCAGAAAAGCTTTTGTTAAAAGATGAAGCAGCCAATTGTATTGGATCTATTGGATCAGCTGCATCAAAAACTGTAAACAAATTATTTTATAATGCTTTATCTGTAAATTATGGTTTTATATGGAAAATGTTTACAAAAAAAACTGTTGTAAACAATAGCGAATGGGCATTGATACGGTTTCCTATGCGGTGACATTAGCCAATCATAACAGCGACCGTTTTGGCACTGGACGTGAAAATGTCGGCTGAAACTAGCAAAAACACTTCGCTATCATCACATCATTTCTTTATCATCACATATGATAGGACCCAGAGGGTCAGAATGAGAAAATAATTGTTTTTCCAAATAGTTAGGGGTTTTTTTATGTAAAAAAAACTTGCATGTGCATTAGTTGGACTAAAAAAAAGTGTGTAATTTGAATTTAAGAAACAATTTATGATACTATTGTTGTTATATTTTATTCCTAATTTGAAATATATAATTTAAATGTGACAAAGTTTGTATATTTCTTTCTACACTCAGATTGTTTGAAGCTGTACTGGAAAGAATGCAGGTATCTTAAGATTATTTTAAAAATCATTAACAACACAAGCTTCATGTCTGAAACTTGACAGAAAATGTGTCAGTGTCAGTGTCTGTGTCAGTGGAGGATGTCTGGAGCTTGTGGAGGAAAGCCACCCTTATGCTGTGTTACTAGAACAAACCAACCTGAAAAGGTAGAAACAGAGGGCCAGACTGCTGTGACTGGGTTAACAGAGGGCCAGTACAGGTCTCCCTTTCTATTTGGAGAATATATTGTCTCAGTCTGTAAGTCAGTTTGTCTCCTGGTCCTACTGTGCACAAACTAATGCAGGTCAATAGGAAGAGTAGCTGGTGCTAAATTGCTACCTCTTGAAATTGGCTTTTGCCCTCTGTATTTAGCCTTGACTCTTGTGCTGCAGTGCTAACGCTGCACACCTAACTGAAATTGCTGGCGGAAATTGAACAGTTGAACAGTTTTTTTTGCAGAGTAAAGTTTGGTTTAAAAATATCCCCCATTGTTCGTAGAAAACAATAGCTGCAAATTTGTGCCGAGTGACAAGAGTCGACGATGCAGGCCTTCCGAAAAGCACACGTGTGGGTCTCTGTAGAGAACATGCTCACATAAATCATGTCCTGAAAAGCAGCTCCCTCAGGAAAATAAAAGTGCATTTGTCGGGGCAGTCAGCAGAGTTCATAGCTCACGGGCAGGCGGCCAGAGTCTTGTGCTGCAGCTCTTGCGTCTGATCGCATATCAAATGGGATTATGACATTGTGCGTTCCACAGCCTTGCATTTTTAATTGAATTACATGCCCCTCTTAATGCAATAATCTCCCAAAGATCCACAGCATAATGTTCAAATCAATGATAATAAAATTAGGCCGTTTCTTTTTGCGAGTCTTGTGACTTGAGATCTTAGATGTTGGATTACGACAGAGACACCGATGCTTGCATAACGCCATGTATGTGACACCCACGCTTCACGCAGGCACGGGTAAAACACATTTAAGTGATTGATCTGAATCACTGGCGACTCACAGGGCTGTTAAAGCAGTGAATCTCCGGCGTCTGTCCATGTGACACGGTGGTGGCATGGGAGGGGTCCGCGCCGTGGGGAACCTTTTACACGCTGACAGCCAAATGAAAGGCTGGCCGAGGCGCTTTGCCCATTAACGTCATCCCTGAAAGCAGATTGTGTTGCCACGCAATTATACCACAGTGATTCTCAAACAGCGGGTTTAGTTATCATTAATCCATCAGCTCAGAGATAGAGCCCGACTGGACAGGCACATTTACACAAGCCATAGTGTTTGGGAATCGACTTTCTTTAGGCTGCACAGGCCATTTTTTAATGTGTGAAATTTATTCGCACTGAATTTGCATTGTTGTGTACACACTTTATTCTTCGCTTTTTATTGTGCGGAGATAGGGGGATGTGTGAAAGAAAATTTACACTGAATACCAAATGTGTTAAAATGGATTTTGCAGAGGGTTATAAAGCCGGGACTGTAGGTTTCCTATTCCATTTTTTCATCGTTTTGTTTTACATAATTGTTTTGCTATTTAAATGTAATTGTTTTGCTGCCCTATATAGTATAACATTTTCTCTATTGGTTCAAAAGTCAAAGTGTGTTGAGTGAACTTTTTTTTCTGGACAATATCAATGGAAAAATGCAAAAGAGTTTTTGTAGCCAAGACTTTAAGGTGTATGTCTACAAAAAATAACATTCAAAATAAACTTACCTGGAGTGAAAAGTGTGACAACTAGCACCAGTCTCCCCTATACACTAAATGCATCTAGATGTTGCCCATTTAGTTTATATTTGCTATTAAATTAAATAACAGCACATATAAACTGTTATTTTCATTCAAATGTAACTTATGCCCTCTTTGAGTTGTTTGACAAACAAATTGAGGGAGTAAATTGTTTTCAGGTTCATGTTTATGAGTAATTTTAAAGCTGATTGGCAAGATTTTTGGTCCTATAGTCAATCATTTGCAAATAACCTACAGAATAATATGGAATCAATTTCCAATCTTTTATGTAGACTCCAGTGAGCTGAATCACTGTCTGCCGCCTCGACGAGCAGTTGTCCACGGTAATGGAAACTTATCAGTGACTGGTTGGAGATGATCTTCACAGGCACCGACTTCATTGACAGCCATGCGTCGAGAAAACAGCAGTCATAATGTGAAACCCGCAGAAACCAATCTAATTCTCACAGCTGATATTGACGTTAACATGACATCAATTACTGTAGGTAAGCTAACAAGTTGATACTAGATGAACAAACACATAGCACACACAAATATTGAGAGAAATAACATCTGCTGTCTAAAGCAACTCCCTCACTTTTACAACAGCAGAAGAGTTATCCTGAGACAGGAAATGGGGAGAAAAAAATGGGACTTGATTATTCTGCAAGTTATTTCATGTTAATTCATTTTCTTTTCTCATTTAAAAAATGTGCACCAATGCATTGTCCACAGTAAGAATAGGAATCTTTATTAAGGAAGTATGCTTGATTTTAATTGCATGTTGTCTTTAAACATTCAGAAACAAAAAAAGGCTGCTCTGCAAGTAAAGATAGATACAAAATATGTGGCAAGTTTTGCCATTTAATTAAATAGGCCCTTAACAAGTTCCTTAACTTTCATTAAAAATGTTTTTCAGTCTAGTGAGAACAATGTGTGAATCGGTGGGAAACACTGAATGCGGAGCGCACTCTTTTCATCCGGCCTGACTGTACAAATGGACCTCATTGTCTATGGAGAAATTCGATTTTCTGCCATGCGCCAGCTCTACATAAACTCCTCTCTGGGGTCTGATGCCACCATGCTCAGGCTTATCAACAGCACTCAGGGTGTGAGATTGAGTTCTGGCGCATATTAAACCATGGGGAGACCAGGGACGAGAATCAGAAATACAGCATAATCCCTCTAGAGATCCTCTTCTCGCTCACAACCATCTGCCTTTATCTCGTACTGACTCGATCCTCAGTCAGAACACCCCCCCCCCCCTCCTCCCTAAAAACTCATCCCGATGAGCGCTGCTTTTGAGTGTGTAATTTGCTCCTTTATCATCTGTTCAGAGCTGGTCCCTAAAATGAAGTCATTAGCATGGTTCCTAAAACTCAAACATGGTTGGAAAAGACATCCTTTGTGGATCCCTAAAGAGGCTGGATAAAGGAACTTCTCTATCAGCTCTTCAGAGCGAGATGGCTAAAACCACACATGAGCTGAATCCACCTCCCTGCTGCGTTCCTGATAAGCTGTTGCTAGGCATATTGGAGAAAAAGTGCTACCTTCACATGCTCATTGTACTGTTATCAAAGAGGAGATTGTGTTTGAAATGGCACACAAACATACTCTTACTATTTTTTGCAGTATACTGGGCTGTAGCTAAATTATTATTTTTAGGGTTGACCCACCTCCAAAATGAATCCCAGTTTATCCACAGTATAAGTATAAGACAAAGTATACTGCCATTAAAACTGTATCCCACAATGCACTGTGTTCGACCTGACCCTTTGTTTCCTGTGTGACAGGTGAACCTGGAAGTAATATCAGTCACAAACTTTGATCCGATTTCCCAATGTTAAGAAATTTTAACATATTTCATTTTATTTTATGCATATTTCTAAATAGTATGTGTATCATGGCATTATGGGATTGAATGAGTGCACTCGATAATGTCCACTATGGTTTCGGACACCACTACAAATGGCTGTTCCCTCAAATAGTGCCCTATTTAAGGGTATAGGGGGTGATTTCAGACACAGCCACACTTCTCATAATTGGAAAAAATATTATTTTGCATTTTTTTTAAATCCAATTTTGTGTCAAGATCTTTTGGAAGTCTGATCAAATGATTTGAATCAATTGGCATTTTTCCCACTTTACCAGCATTTATATTTTGTATGTGCCTGATCACTCAAATGTATATATAGATCATTGCTACTGTATCTGTGTCCAGCATTACCTCACCATGGCAGAGCTGTCTTGTATCATCATGGTAGAAAGATAGTGATAAATATGTCCACATAGCCTGTTTCCTTCCTACAGAGAACAAACACATTGTGGTTACATAGTTCAGCAACAGCGGAGTAAGATGCTCTACAGAGAAACAGCATGAAGTACTGCCTCATTTACCACGTCCCAAGAAAGTCACATGATATGTATTAGCTGTAATAGAGAACAAGAGTGTGCGTTGTTGGAGATATGCACGTGCTGTCATCTGTGGAGGGGACAGCGTGAATTAATTTTTTAATAAGACGATGGTGATGATGGTGATGTTGCTGTACCTCATTTCACAGATAAAAACATCAATGTTAATAAGACTTTTTCAGTGGAAGTTTGGTGTGGGTGAGTCAGAACAGACAGCCGTGAGTTTGGAGATGGAGATTGAGTGATGCACTGGAGGGAGAGAGAAAAAAAGAGGGCTAGCCCAGCATGCAGTGACATACAGAGTGTAGAGCATAAAGTATCATGCTGATGAGACGCCGTTGGGAGGTCGATTTGAGGTCGGCAGCAGGGTACCCATGTTCCCTTGGCAATGTGCATAGCTAGAGAGGTGGGATTGCCAGGCTTGGGCAAAATTCAGAATTTACCCAACTGTCTCTCTTTGAATTCATGAGCTGGAATTTGAATTAAATTAACCAATGCATATACATAACACTTTACAACAAGGTCTCAATTGTTAAAGGGTTCGTTCACCCAAAAATGAACATTTTGTCATTAATTACTCACCCTCATGTCATTCCAAACCCGTAAGAAGACATTATTAAAGTAAACCATGTGACCCCAGTGGTTTAACCTCAATTTTATGAAGCAACGCAAGTGCTTTGTTTGCACAAAGAAAACATTATTTACTTTATTTACTAAATATTAATCTCCAATGCACGTTCACAAGAGCAAGTGTGTTGTGTTGACGTGAGAGCAGACGTTGCTGCATGAACGCACGTGGGCGATTAATATTTTGTAAAATAAATGTAAAAAATTTTTGCAAACAAAGCACTCGCTTCGCTTCATGAAATTGAGGTTCCGAAGGTCTTACGGGTTTGGAGCCACATGAAGGTGAATAATTAATGACGGAATTTTCATTTTTGCATTAACTAACATGAACTAACAATGAGCAATATTCTTACAGCATTTATTAGCCTTCGTTGATATTAGTTATTAAAAATGTTTATGTTTAAAAAATGTATTAGTAAATCTTGAGATCAAGATTAAGATTAATAAATGGTGTAGAAGTATTTTTCATTGTTAGTTAATGTTAACTAATATAGTTAAATGTTAACAAATAAAACCTTATTGTAAAGTGTTACCAATATATTTTATATAAAAATACCACATTTTAATTTAAAGGCACATTTCACATTAAATAGTCAAGTCAAGTCAACTTTATTTATATAGCGCTTTTTACAATGCAGATTGTTTCAAAGCAGCTTCACAGTGTTAAACAGGAAAATAATGCAACAGAATTTGATTCGGCTGTACAGCCGCTCTGGAGAAAACGGTGATGTCATCTAGCTCATTTCAATTATCATATATATTCAAGTAATGTAGTTGACATAGCTAATTTAGTTTAGTAATTACATTTATTTGGATATTTATATTTATTAAATACAAATAAATAACACATTTTCTTTTTCTTCAATTCAGAATTGCAGTTCTGCATCCTCTTTGCTACTTTGGTTAAAATGAAGGAAATTGGAATTTAAAAGTCAATTTTAAAGGGATAGTTCACCTTAAAATGAAAATTATTTTACTCATTTATTTTATGAATTTCTTGAACGAATTTTAACAAAAGAAGATTTTTTGATTGATTGATTGAAGTTTATATAGATACACTAACACAGTATACATAGAAAAATAGAGGATTAGAGGATGGATGGATGGATGGATGGATGGATGGATGGATGGATGGATGGATGGATGACACATAATAACCATACACACACACACACACACACACATATAAATACACATATAGCTGCTGCCATTATCTGTTAAATTACTAATAATTTAGGTGATATTATAATTTTTATATACAAAATACCCAATTACATTATGACAGTCTCAATAATCACAATAATGCAATGTAATAACCCTCATTATCATAAACATTAAAATATGTACAGGTATTTATAATAATCACGTAATATATAAAATATAACCATATCCTAGTATATTGTTTAATCACAGTTTTATAATAACAATAGTAATATCAATAATAATAATGACAATGATAGTAATAACAATCTCTACTACATCACAATAACAATTCATCATTGCCAGTGCTAAGACTAAATTAATAATGCAATTTTGTTGTAAATTACAACATAGTGGTCATGTATTTATCTGCTCATGTCATTATCATTATTATAATTTACTCAGTTATGTAATCATATCCCGTCCTGTTGTAATTATATCACCATTTATAATATCAATATAAATAATAAGAACAATTATGATCATCACTACTTCCGTTTTTTTATATAATAACAATCACTCCATAATCACAATCCCGAGAACACTAAGATCCCTCCCTCAGCCTTATATTTTGTCAACACCATTTCTTTGTATCTTCATTTAAATCATTGAATATTTGGGCATTGCTTGAGCTGTAGCCCCAAACCATTCCAAAGCTTGACACCACACACAGACACTCAAAAACTTTTCCTGGTGGTTCTCACCGCCTGGACTTTAAAGTTACCATATCCACTCAGGTTATAGCCCCCCTCTCTTCCTGTAAAGGACTTTTGAATATTGACCATGTAGGATTGAAAATAATCAAAGATATACAAAAACATACTGCTTTACTGTTTTCAACCCCCATCTTTCTTATCAGAAGGGCCATTTGGAATTCCTAAAGACAAAGAGATTCTGAAGGCCTGTAGGCCAAAGGTGTGCCACCCCTTAAGTACAGTGGGGGAAGTTTGGTCTGATTGGTCAGTTTGAATGACTCACAATAGGGTTTGAGTTACATGGCCAAGGAAGTATAAAAGAAGATTGTAACTGTTGCTCTCTCTCTTCTTTTCTATTCTCTGGCTTCTTCTTCTATTCTCTGGATTTCTCTCTTCTTGGGGGCCTTCTCTTTGGCTCTTCTATTCTTTGCTCTCTTCTTCTCTTTGTCTCTCTCTCTCTCTCTCTCTCTCTCTCAGGTAACATTCTATTCATGCTGGGTACGATTAATGGTATAAGTTATCATCTCATACATCTATTTTGAACCATAACCAGATTTAGTCATTAAATTCTTTCAATTATAAATGATTGCTAACTAGTTTTGATTTGGTATTGACTTTGAAGTGCTACCTCTATTGCAATACAATATACGTAGTCACAGTATAGCAACGCTCTCCCACATATTTAGCTATTGTAACTGCGCTTATTTCCGTCGTTGGTATAAGTACAGTGGGTGGTAATAGATGAGAAATGTACAGTTTTCTACCATCTTGCTCATAATGTTTCTTTAGTCTTTCGGCAACCCTGCAGCCTGAACCACTGTAGGCGACCCACCCTTACAACCTTTTGTGTGAAAATAACATTGAAACATTGATAACATTGAAAAACGTCTATAACTGTTACATACTGCTCCGAGACATGAAGGTTGAGGATCCAAATGCAGTATTTATTGAAGGGTAATCCACAATCGTAGTCAAAAGTACAGGCAAGGTCAAAACACAGGTAGGCAGTCCAAACAGGCAAACAAGGCAGGAGACAGAGGCAAAAGGGTTATCCAGGAAACAGGCAAGAAATCCAACAAACCAAGAGACATGAAACCAGGGAAAACGCTCAGAAGTGCAATGTAACAACAAGACTTAGCTGTGAATGACAGAGTGAACATGGTTTATATAGGCTGAGGTAAACAGGGTAATGAGATACAGGTGGATGTAATCAGGGATAATGAGTTCGAGCAGAGAGTTATGGGAAATGTAGTCCTAGATGGAGTGACAGTCCGGGGTGGAGTGCCCTCTGGTGGCGATCAGGGGCACTCACACTGGTGAATTGTTACAATATATTTTTCCAGATTTTTCCAGACACCAGACATGTTTGGTTACACACATTCTTCAAAATATCTTCTTTTGTGTTCAGCAGAATAAATAAATTTGTACAGGTTTGGAACAACTTTAGGGTGAGTAAATGATGACAGATGTTTTCATTTTTGGGTGAACTACTGTATCTCTTTAATTCTGTTCTGAATGCTGCAACACAATTTCATCTGAGGGGGGCCCAGGAAATAACCTAGCTGCGCCCCCTGGATGCACAACCTATGTATTTGCAAGGGTTCACTAGTTCGCAGGAAACTGGCAACCTTAAAAGATTCTGATAAAGAATGAAATGCAATCAAAATGCACTTACATTGATCTAAAATTTAAAAAGCTTTTGCCAAAGGACATGGTTATCAAGAGAAGTAATCATTTCGCATTATAGGCCAATTACTCGAGCTATTCTCATTTTTTTAGTGTGTGGCACAAGACATCACCTCTGATGTTGCTCTGATGTGTACCGCAGCTGCGCCACTAATATGGCGTGCAAATTTTCAAATGAACTCGTACAGTGGGCATCTGGCCCAGATTCACACTGGGATACTTATCCTGTCAGGAATGGGGAAAGAAAATCATTGTTTTCAGATGTGATGATAATTTGTTCCCAATCGCAGGCATCCGCGAATCGAGCTGTTGTCCAATCTGTGCCACACAAAGTCTTTGTCATCCCAGAGGCACAAAAACATGTTTTCTTCAAAATGTCATTGCTTTTTAACAGCTAAATGACGTGATATTGCAATAACATGTTAGTGCTGTTCTGCTATTGGATATTTTTACCAAATACATTGCATTCCAATAGCTAATGGTTTTGTTTATGGCTGTGCATTGCAGGTCTCTTTTATAGATACAGCACTAGCAAGAATAGACCCCCCAGATACACGCAGGAAGTAGTCATAGCAGTAATTATGTTAGGACTGAACATGAATTAAATTTCTGCATTGCTTACATCCAGAACACACTGACTATTAACAGTCAATGAAAACTCACATATGCATAAACAACCAGTTCTACTAATAGAAAACCACTCGGGAGATGTTACACTTTCATTTCTGCAATATTGCTTTCTTCTGTGTTGTTTTTGTGCATTGTTTTACTGAAGCCTGAAATATTCAGTTCATTTGTCTCGCTGGCCCTCTAAATGAAGATTAATGTCATGCTGGGCATTTAATGAGCACCATAACGCTCTTCCCATACTGCTGCAGTGACAAAACGTTAAAATGCACAATTATTGGCTTCGATTTCAGCAATTAAGCCCTGAACTTAACATTTAAACAGATAAATTAGTAATTATAAAAGGATGGAGCTCAATTATATTGCCATAATCAACATTAATGTATATGTTTGTGAGAACACAGACTATGTGAAAGATTGAAGATGTCAAGCTTGAGTTTTGCCTTGTTTTACATTAGGAATATTGAAGATAGAGATTTTATTAAGATTAACCATTGCACTTTAAAGTAAACGTCACTTTTTATTCCTTGACTCAAACAGCCCAATGTAAAATTCTTACATAACTTTTAGTGCTCAGTCTCACAAAGCACATATTCTCAAAATGCTCTTTTTGTATATAAAGTGATGTTTCCAACTTTGCAATGAAGGGAACATCTGAAGTACAAGTTTTGCATTAGTCTGGGTTTTGTGCCAGATACTGCCAATGGTTGGCAAACAGTTTGATTTGGGGTGACTTTGTTGCTTAATATTATTCTTGGAGATGGGTTACACTAATATGTACATTTTCATGTTCCCATCAATAACTGTCTGAAAATATTGGATGATATAAACTTTTTTTTAAAGACTGAAATTAGATTTGCTTTCAATGTAACACCACAATATGGCTCAGTTTGCTAACATTAGTTACTAGTTCATTGTTGGGGTTGTGGATTACAAGTAATGTAATCAGATTACTTTTAAAGTAACAAGTAAAGTAACACTTTTAAATTTGCAACAAAATATCTGAGTTACTTTTCGAATAAGTAACTGAAGTTAATTTGTTTTTCCATTTATTGACGTCCATTATACAGGCATGAATTTGTATTTCCTTCAGCCTGTTGCTGCATCCTTCATCCCCCCAAAAAATGATCAAAAAACAAGCAAGCAAGCCTAGCCCAGGTGAGAAAATGTAAAGCAAAAGTAACGTAATGCATTACTTTCCATAAAATATAAGTAACGCAATTAGTTACTTTTTAGGGTGTAACGCAATACTGTAATGCAGTACTAAGTAACTTTCCCCAACACTGTAACTGTTAATGCATCATTTGTAATGCTGTAATGTTAACAAATCAAAAATATTTGTGTTCCGTCGATCCCGTTATGTCGATTCATGTGTATATCTTAATGTTAATATGTACTGTCTTGAAATATCAATTTGAACTTTCCGTAAAGTGTTACCAAGTTGTATTTTGTTACAATATTAAGTAAACATAAGAGTGATTTTTAAAAAATATATATATTAAAAAAATTACTACTATGGGTTGGTACTTTTTCCAGAATGACAACTTAAATCCCCAAAGTTTGTTAAAAGTCTGAATTAAATGCATGATGAAATGTACTTTAGTGAGCCACAGTGCATTTGAAGGCTGTCACTCAGATTTGTTAGATTTGCCACTAGAATAATAATAAGTTTCCCTGTGATTTTGAGAAAATACGGCTATTTGGATGCCCTGTCAGCAAACTCTGTCTCCACCTTTTCACCCAGCAACAATCGCAGGAGTCCCAGGTGCTGACAGCAAGATGAATTTTCCCATCTTGTTAAGATACAGATAATGTGATTTTGACTGGAGTAATTAAATGCATACAATCGCAAAATAAATCGAAGATTTTTCCATAGAAATCACTGGTTTTGTGGTTTTAATGATCTTGAGCTTAATTATACAGTACATTGTCATATGTTATGGATGTCTGTGTAGGATACAGTGAGGAATATGCAATTGTGTTGTTGGCGTCTGCTCTTGTACCGTGTCTTTGATGCCAACTGTAATGTTAATGTGCATCTGTGTGGTTGCTGCAACATCATTATTAACTGTCTCGTCACATTTGGAGTTTGTTTATTATCCCCTTAATGCTGATGTGCCGAGATAAAGATGCTGCGCTAGTGCTAGACCATTAGCCGTACAGTAATAAACTCAATCAAGCTTAGGTCAGAGTGTTCATGCTAGTTGAGGGAAGTGAAATTAAACATTTAAGAAAGGCTGTCAGTGCTAATGGGAATATGTTCATGTGTGTTTCAGAGAAAGAGCTTGTGGGAGCGGTGTTTTTTTATTTACTACTCGTGCTCTGACAGGTTAAGTGATTAAATCCATGCCTCATGCTGAGGGACAGCATATCCCTACAGAGAATCTTTTAGACAACTTAGGCCTACATTTCTTCAGGCTGAGGACAGCTCACTTACTGGGTCCCCATGGTGGAACACATCAATGGCAATCAGAAAACCTGTCTGCGGTTTAAACCTTGACAATAAGCACTTGTCCTGATCCAAACAATCGCCCTTGCTCACCAGGAACAGCTGGACTTTCAGATATAGTAAGAGTATTAAGGTCCCTTTGCTGGCATTTACGGGGATCTTTTATCCACCGTGAAGGAGAAGACTGCCATGTCCGTAGCTTAAAGAAACTGCTGGAATGTTTGCTGAGGAAGGATTTGTGAGCTTAAAGTAACCCTATTATGCTATTTTAAAGGTTCCTAATTTTGTTTTAGAGATCTGCTACAATAGGTTTACATGTATTCAAGGTCAAAAAAACACTTAAATTTTCTCATAATTTACATTGCAGCATCACCTCTTTTCTCAAAGTGTCTGAAACTGTTTTCTTTCTAAACCCCTCTTTTCTGAGAGCCTACTCTGCTCTGATTGGTCTGATGGCCCAGTCTGTTGTGATTGGTCTACGGTGAACATGATTTCACCAAGTACAACATGTTCTTGGATCAACATCTTTGTTGATCCTGGAGCAACATTCCAATCAGATTTGAGGGACAAATTTACAGTTAATGTCAAGTTTAAGCTTACAACCAGGTTTAGGTGCTTCTACATCAGTGTTATTCACCTATCATTATCAAGTTATTGGTAGGGTTAGGTTTAGTGGTTAGGACAACATTTTTGGATAGGAATGTTGTTCCAAGATCAACAAAATAGATTGATCCAGGGGGATATTCCAGAAAGCAAGGTTAACTTACTGTCACAAATACCCTGAACTCTTGGTTGATTAACCCAAAACTTGCTTACTCGAGGTATTCTGGTTCCAAAAGCGCATTCGGGAGTAAGTTCAGCCAACCCAGATATACTCACGGTTAACACACAAGACATTCTCAACAGACTGACAAATCGTCAAGTCACCATGGAAACGGACGCCAAGGAAAAGCGCGCCATTGCACCATGGCAATTTACATACTAAGTGCATACCTATTTGGTGGACGTGCAATCATTTTTTTCAATCATTCGTTAAATTTTTAATCTTTAATCACTGAGAATACGAATTATATTGTTTGTTTGATGCTAATTATATAAGAGATATATCACATATGTATTTTATTAGAAACACATTTTAGCATAGCATAGAAAATGACACGTTTCAAAAAACATTTGAATGCAGATAATGCCCACTAGAGCGTGAGTTGCTATTACATACTGTATACCCTGAAAGTCTATTTTTGGAAACGAAAGTTGAGGCTATCCCCTTGCTTACTCTTAAACATACCCAAAACATAACCTGTTTTCTGGAAGACCCCCCAGGAACATCTCTTACTTGGCAAAATCAAAGTGACCATTGGTCTACCGCTTACAGCGCATGTCAGAAACAAAATTCCCATTACCATATTTGAATTGCAGGTCCGGAGGCTTCCTCAGCACTTGATACACAATGACACGAACAGTAAAGATGGAGTCGGGTTTTATTGTATCAATTTGAGCCAGAGTCCTCATCCTTTGGAAGTGCATGCAAAGAAAACAGCATCTTCTCGACATATTTGTGACAAATCTATGTAGGTTTGTCCAGGAAGTAGGGCGGGGAAATGAAAAGGAGAAATGCTTCCAGCAAGGCTGCTAAAAAGTCTGCAGTCACTATAATTGCACTCTGTTGCATTGCAGCCAGCCAATCAGATTTCTGCCTACTTCAGACATATTATTGTGCAGCATGGCTGTGGATGTGGATGGTACATTGTCCAGCATGACTATGAGAAATGTGGTGCTAATACTTACTGAATAGCCAAGAGATACAAATCATCCCAAAATATCTGATGAGTTTTCATTAGAATCATTTTTTGGGGGGTTGCTCTGATGTTGTTTGTGCCATGTAAGGTCTAGCCTTATTTCCCCTCTGTGGACTTGTGAACTGTTTGCTCGTCAATGGCAAAAAAAAGTATCATAACAACTCAAAAACACCACCGGACTCCTTGGGGACAAGGAACACATTTTATGCAGTCTGCATTTTAAAAAGCTTAAATCTAATGAGGAAGGAATTAATTCAGCTGGGATTTTTAATTCTGCCAGGCCACGATTAATCCCATCAGTAAACAAAGCAGAGGTCATCTTGTTTTGGAGAACTCCAATTAGACCCTAATCAGCACTAATCAGACAAGCTGCTCGCCAGAATCTCGGCACGTTGTTTTTGCCTTCCAGAGAACGGTTGCTCTTCTCTTCCTCTCCTTTGCTGTTGTGTATTTCCTGCCCTCAGCACCGAGTGTGGCCTCTGCTCTGTGATTTCATGTTCAAGGAGTTAGAAGGAGAAAGAGGGCTAATTACTAACACTGCGGCGTATAGGCGCTCATTAAATAAATAAAGATTAAAGGAGGTGTTCACGGTCCAAAGAGGCTTTAGTCCCAGCTTCATTAGTGGCAAACTTTCCCACACCGGCAGAATAAATAGTCACGCATTCCCTAGACTTCCATTGGACAGTTTATTTAAAGGCCCGTGTCCTCATTTGAAATATTTCACACACTGCAAACATCTGGTAATGTACTTTATCACATTGGAGTAATGTGTTATGCAAGACCACACCAAACTAGGATTTTAAAGAATTAATTAAATTATTTAAAGTGCCCCTATTGTGCTTTTTAGAATATTACCTTTCATAGTGTGTAATATAGCAGTTTGTGCTATACGGTAAAAGGTCTGCAAAGTTTTAAAGATAAAAGTACACTACAAGTAATTTTTTTCTGAAAAGAAAGAATTGATTCTGGACTGATGAATCGAGTCATCATTTCCTGTTACATACCTAAGTAAAAATGTTATACATCTGCATAATGCCAGCCTATGGTCTTCACAGGCTGCCCGCGAACAACGTCCACTTTGGCCCACCCTTAAACACTGTAGTTATAGCTGAGACCTGTTTGGTTTGTGTTGTCGACATGTTGAGGAGACGCTGTTTTCAGTGCTTTGAATCCACTTGCAGTGATGCACTTCAAAAGGATGAGGACTCTCGCTGGAAATCGTATCACTGTGTTTCAAACTGAGGAGGCCTCTGGAAATTCAGATATGGTAATCTGACCAATCAGAGCAGAGTAGGCTCCTAAAATGAGGGATTTAAAGCAACTGAATCTTTGAACTAACCATTTTCAGACTCTTTGAGAAATGAGGTGATGTGCAATGTACTGTATATTATGAGAAAAACTAAATTAGGAACCTTTGAAATAGCATAATTGGGGCACTTTAATGTTCAATATATTTTACATAAACAAGACTTTCAAAACAAAATCGACCATTACTGGAATAAAAAGTGTGTCAACTAGCCCCATTCTCATACAGAATGAAAAATAGTGAAAAATAGTTTTTGAGCATAATCTCACATATATATGTAAGATGTTGTCTACTTCAGCAGAACTGTCTGGCAGAGTGTGAATGTGTTTGTCACAGCTATTTACAATGGAGGTGAGAGCGGGGGCAATTGTAACATTTTTTACATTGATTTTTCATCATCTCACAAGTCATCTTACACTACTACAAACCTCCTGCCATCTTTTAGTAGAAACTGAATAATAATATCATTAATTTAACTCTTAGAAATATTTTTATAATATTATATTTTTTTTGCCATAAGGTGGTGCTAACTATTTTAACTGCCTGTTGTAATGTGTATAAATCAAATTATTTTTGTAATTAAATTTTTTGAATAATTGTATTGTTTGAAATGATTATTATTATTGTTTGATTTGTTTTCATTACTTGTGTAAAATGTTTTATGTGTTTATTTTCAAATATTATATTTAAATATATATTACTATTATGTGCATTTATATAGACGACTACTGAGCTTAATTGTAATCATTACAAATGGCAACATTACAGGCCTACAAAAGAACAAAAAAGTCTAGGAATCTCTGAAAACTTGTGGACTTGTGGGGTTAATCAGTAATCCAGATGTACTTTATTTATGCCTTGATATGTTCATCATTCATTTGCACTTTACATCAGCTTCAAAATATTACAGGGTCATTGCAAGGAGCACTCAAAGTTATTGCCTCCAATAAATGCACCAATGTGGATTAATTAATTTAACCAGACAACACAGTCGGTTTGGCATTCAAACAGAAAGCATGGGAACATTTTCTCTGAATGCTTCCAAACAGACAAGAGAACGATGCATCAATGTTTGTGTGCCGCCAGTGATGTTGGCAAACTCTTCCTTTCATTGCTATGCAGTTAAGTCACTTTTGAATGGGTAAGCTTGATGGGACAAGTTCTCATTTGTTTTTTTGTGGAGCAAGCAAAAGTTTCGTCTTTGTCTTAAGTTCCATCTTATTCTCTCTTTAATTTTGTTATTTTGATCGGAAAGACAGTAAATGCCCCGAAATGCTTTAAAGACTGAATAGGTTAAGACTATTTCCCTCCTCATGGCTAACTATGGATCCAATTATCATCTTCTTTAGCTATTTGAGGAACTGCTGCTGTGGAATTTGAATTCAGTCCTTGGGGAGACTATACTGCTCAGATGGGGGAAGAAGAGAATTTGTACATCCTCCTGTAATTAAAACATGATTTAATATAGCACAAGGAGGTCTATAATACCTGGAGAAAGATATCCGTTAGCATTCCCATTCATCTCTATGGCAGTTATACAGGATTCCACAGGAGTACATGGTTTGAAATGTACCATATTTTTGCTCATGGATGCTAAGTTTTGCTGCCAGGATGTTTTGAGCCATGTGACTTAGTCTTTGCGCTTTCAGACGGTTTAGTTATGACATTGATCAGCAGTGACCATGCTAACCAGCCAAACCTGGATTACTTTGATGCCTGTGTCTTTTAGTGACTCTTGAAAAAGTGTGGCATTTTGGTAACCCCAACATACAGTGCATTCAAGGTGGACATTTAGTGTATGTTTTCACTGAAAGTCATGTTTTTGGTATTGCTACTAGTATGCTCTAGCAGTTAAGCTAATAGAACATGGTATGTTGTGACTACACTGCCCTACAAATGAAACACAGTAACTACTGAAACTGAGCATACAGTATAAACATTGCATTTTGCTTTTGCATGGTAGTTTCTCGAATTAACTAGAACATTCCAATCGAGACATTCATCTAGACTGAGATGACTTAAATAACTTAATTAACTAGACCTTCTACAATGACCTAGATTAAAATAAAATAAAAATCTTCTCATACATTCTTTATAATATTTATAATACGTATATAGTATTTTTTTTTTTACAAGTCTCACTTTAAGGCACCACTATGTTACAGTTACATTAATTATTTATTACCTTTACAATATTAATGTATTTGGCATTTTCTTGCTTTTAAGATTCTGGGTAAATGATTCTGGGATGGTTTGAATATTTATTTCATGAGCAGTCCAGATGTACTCATGTGTAATGGAGATCTTTCAATCTTTTGAACAGGTATGTGAGCACACACTGGGTTTGTACAAAATCCGTTATACTTTTTTTTATTATTGTTATTATTCATAGATGTGAATGTGTATTTAAAAATCTGTTATAACCTTGACCTTGGTGCACAGATGAGATTATTCCTTGGAAAAGTGATTTAAACTTTGCATGCAACTATGCATCTGCGTTTTCCCCTCCACGTTGTAAAAGCCGATTTGGAATCACAAATATTTAATATCTAATGTGCAGATTAAATCAAGCTTATGCCACATGTGACTCTGTGGAAAACACAGAGCCATGATTCAGCCTGACAGCATTACAGGAAAGCCAATGTGAATAGAATGGTAACTTATAAAATCCTTTTTTATCGTTATTCACCACCGCCCTTCAATTTATCATCATTCGGAGCGAAACACATGAGTAATTCCCTGGTGCAAATGGCCTTCCTTCCATGAGGTGTAAAAATAGATTGAAATGGAAATCGTCTGGATGACATGGATCAATTTTGAAATCTGCTGTTCTGATGGTGGCAGAGAGGAAGGTGAGGAGGAAGAAGGGTCATGTGAGGTGCTTTTTATCTTCCATCTGAGGAAAAGCAGGAGACAAAAATAGAAAGAGAAAGGATTTGTGTTTGCTGCAGTGTGACATAAGACATTTTTGTGGATTGACAGTTTATTTTAGAGGCCATTGACTTTACATACAGCTGGAAAATGAAATATAGAGCTTTTAGTGAAGACCCTGGAGGGCCGTTGCTCAGAATCACCTTATCTCAGCCTGTATAATGTCAGACAGGAGACTCAGGTATTTTTCTCAAAGCGTGGTGATTAACTTCACAGTTGTGACAGGGTGGATGGATGAGTTTACATACTGTAGTTTGAATGCAAACAGGGACTTAAAGGGACTGTTCTGCTGAACACAGAAGAATATATTTTGAATATGGATAACCAAACAGTTGGTGGTAGCTATTGACTTCCAGAGTATGGGGAAATGGAAGTCATCAGCTATACCGTCAATGTTCTTCATGCGGACCTTGACCTTAAAATGTGGCAGTTTTGTTCTTTCCTCTTTAAATGGTCTAAAGAGGTGTCCTCTCCTCGCAGGGGTTGAGCATTTAGTGCAATACCAGTGTCTGAATTATTGATTTAAATCAACAATTTTCTACTTTGATAATAGGACTGACCTTGGAATTTGACATTTGCTCAATTCAGTTCTTGCTTTGCTGGAAATCCTGACAGTCTGTGCAAAGTTGAAATATAATAATCTTTACTAATGTCCTAAAAATTGCCAACCACTATAACTGGTGAGGACCTTTTCCCAGATGGATGGATGGATGGATGGATAGATAGATAGATAGATAGATAGATAGATAGATAGATAATTTGGCATTGTATTCATTCTCTTCTAAATGGTCTAAAGAGTTGTCCTCTTCTCTCAAAGGTTGAGTGTTTATTGCAATCGCAATGTCTGACTGGAGAAATGTAGACTCTTAAGTCATAATGCAAATGGGTCGGCGCTACATAAAATAGATTTCCAGTTTGTCTGATTACCTGCAGCCCTCAGACTGTTCATGTTCCCCATTAGCTCTGGTGGAATCAATTGTTTCTCACACGGCCAGCGGTGCTTAAGTAGCACAGAGCTAATCAGGACTGTGCTGTTCCACTGAGTCAGCAGAGCCACCGCCATCAAGTTTTTCTCTGTTGATATAAACCTCTGCTGAATGCAGCTTCAACTTTCATTAGTCGTTGTCATTATTTCCTTTGCTCTGACAGATGGCATTGTGGGATATCGGTTTTTATGGCAGGTCATCTTTCATATCCCATTTCCTTCGCCATTTGAAGAGAAGTTCACAGTCTAGTCAGATTCATTTTGTGTTTGAATATTGATTTTCTTTTCTTCTTTCCTCTTCCGAAGAAAGCCTCTTAATGTCCTTTCCCTTGGCAGTAATTTTGACACTCTGTTGATTGTCTACTTGATTAAAAGTGGTCTTGAAGAGGAAAAAATAAAAGAAGTAGGACATTACATAAAATAATTTCATATCCAAGATAGCTGTGTAACATTGGGAAATAAATCCATTTTGGAGAGGAACTTATTACCTGGCTACTGGATGCCACAAACAGACTTACAACTGCTGCATTCCATTTATTGTGATTGTATTTTCATGAGCTTGTGTTCCTTTGAAATGCTAGTCCCCCAGCCAGGCATCTTATAAGTCCTGCATCTGTCCGTGCGTAAGAGTCCTGATGGAGGATCAAAGGTATCGTCTCATATTGTCAGTCAGGGTGACCAGAGACACGTATACCCATGATACATGATCTCTCTGGAAATAGCACACATGCTCATAATGGAGGTGCATCTAGGGGTGCTTCTTTAAAAGTCAAATTTCACTTCTAAGGTTCAGTATTTGCTTTGCTGGAAATCCTGGTCTGTGCAAAATTGAAATACAGAGATCTGTGCTAACGTCCTGAAAATTTTCAACCACTATAATTGGCGAGGACATTTTGCTGATAGATAGATAGATAGATAGATAGATAGATAGATAGATCCAATTCTTATACATTTAGCAGATGATTTTATCCAAAGTACTTACAGTGCATTTGCAGTAAATTACGCATTTACACTACTTTCCAAATTTTAAGGTGTTTTTGAAAGAAGTCACTTATACTCACCAAGGCTGCATTTATTTGATCAAAAACACAGTGAAGAGAGATAGATAGATAGATAGATAGATAGATAGATAGATAGATAGATAGATAGATAGATAGATAGATAGATAGATAGATAGAATTTTATGGTTGCTGTTTTTTTTTACATTTATTTTAAATCTGTTTATTATTGCATTTATTATTTATTTTTATATTTATTTCTCTTATTGACATTTTTACAAAATGTATATTTATATAAATATTACTTATAAATATATTTATATTTTTAATTCCGTCAGATTTGTGGTTTTGAGATGTGTATGCATATATATATATATATATATATATATATATATATATATTAAAGTATAGTTTAACTTTTTTTTTTGTTGTTTTTGCCACCACTCTAAATTAATTCAGAAATTATTCAGAATAGCACTGCCAGTTGTTCGGCACTGTTTTCAAAAAACCTCCGCCGAATCAGAAATGAAAAAGAAAATAATAAAAAGGCTGGTTAGAACAATATAGCCCTGGTCCCACTGGACTGTTCTCAGTACCTTTCAAGGCTGAATGAGTCCAGAAGTCTTTCAGCGGACAGTAGGGGAATAAGAGAGTTGGACATCTCAGGGATCGGCCTAACGGTGCATGAAAGCCGGGGGTCTCAGCGGCTCTGTATTCCAGCCAAAGGAACGATGTTGATCAGAAAGGAACTGGAAATGGTTGAGGAAGTTGCCAGACCGTCTGCCAAGAGCCACAGCCTGGGATCAGGGCCTTCACATCGCTGAGTGAAACAGCAGGCCATTTGCTGGCAAAACAACCCCTTTTCACAGCCTGTCGTGGATACATGGTGGTACATGGGACAACGGCATCTGCCAAATAAGGTCATGGCAGGGACGTTTTCTTTTTTCCAGACACAGGGCCAGGCAGGACGGTGTACGAGAGTTTGTTTGTAATGCCTGAAACTCCTGAGCTGTGCGAACAGCGTGCGGACGGCTTGACAGGAATGTCAGGAACGAGAGCCAAGGGAAAGGATGTCATGCCTGGGCTGTCGGGGAGATTAAGCAGCCGACGAGGCGAGTTTTGGGTGTTTACTGTGACAGAAGAAAATCTGGGAAAAGAACAGCCTGAGGAAGCTCTTCCAAGACCCTTTTTGCATCCGCAGATCCACAAGATGTAGTACTGAGTTTGAAATGCGACCCAGGTGTTAGGCCACACTGCTGGCCCAGGATAAACCTATTAAAGGGTTCAGTGTAATTGATGCCAGTGTCTAAATCTATTTGCAAAGTTTGTCTAATGACTGAGTGAACAGTTTAATTTTAGACTACTATGTAAATTGAAATTATATTTTGTGTAGCGGTTACGGTTCTAGTATCTAGAGGGTTTGGCTAACACATTATGTTTATATTTTTATTTTTATGAATATATATTTAAATTCATAAAAATGGTTAATCAATATGTTTTTAACGGCCAATTCTTACACATTTAGCAGATGGTTTTATCCAAAGTACTTTCAGTGCATTTGCAGTAAATTACGCATTTACACTACTTTCCAGTGCGATTTTTTTGTTTTTGAAAGAAGTCTTTTATACTCACCAAAGCTGTATTTATTTGATCAAAAACACAGTAATAATTAGTTACATTTATATAGCGTTTTTCTGGGTACTCAAAGCACTTTACAAATGGAGGGGGGGAATCTCCTTAACCACCACCAATGTGCAGCATCCATCTGGATGATGCGATGGCAGCCATATTGCGCCAGAACACTCACCATACACCAGCTGATTGGTGGAGTGGAGAAGGGGGTGATTAGAAGGCCATGATGAACAGAGGCCAATGGGCAAATTATTTATGACCACAGAGAGTCAGCACCTCGGTTTAACGTCTCAGACGGTGCTTATTATAGTATAGTGTCCCCATCACTATACTGCGGTGTTAGGACCCACACAGACCACAGGGTGAGCACCCCCTGCTGGCCTCACTAACACCTCTACCAGCAGCAACCTAGTTTTCCATGGAGGTCTCCCATCCAGGTACTGACCAGGCTCAGCCCTGCTTAGCTTCAGTGGGAAACCAGTCTGGGGCTACAGGGTGATATGGCTGATAAAAACATGAATATTATGAAATATTATTACAATTTAAAACAGTTTTCTATTTTAATATATTTTAAAATGTAATTCCTGTGATGGCAATGCTGAATTTTAGAAATCATTCTAATATGCTGATTTGCTGTTCAAGAAACATTTATTATTATTATAATCTTAAAAAATTACAATAATAAAAAAAAAGACCCCACATTTTTGATTGGTGTAAATGTGTTCCTTGAGACTTGCATACTTTTCCAAAAAGTATAAATGACCTAACCTATTTCATTGTGAAAAATCGAATTGTCTGATGTTCATTTCATTCTTCCCCTCGTCAGTTTGTCTTTTTGATTGAATTTTTCATATCTATTGTGTGTGATTGCCAGAGGCAAATTTTCCGAGCTGGCCATTACGACAGATTTACAAAATAACAAGCACTTTACTAAAAATCAGTGAGTAATGTTTCATCAACATACCGCTGTGCGAAACTGTGTCAGAATCACTCTGTATGCCACAGGATCCGCCTCCCCATTCTATCTCTGTCCATCACACGCCAATCATTGAGATTGTGTTCTCATTCACCCTGTTTTAAAACCACTTTATAATCACATACTGAAGAATCTGTCATCTTGGCAAAGCTGGGAGTAATATTTATTATTCAAATGCTTTAAAGAGGGTAAATATATTCAGTTAGCTTTGTGTTCAAAGGTTTATTTTCCATGCCTGGGAATAAAACACTGTAGGTTTGTTTGGTTCATTAATTTCTGAGTGCGTCTTTAGTATTGCTCATAGATCCTGCGTCTGCGCCAAGGTCAGTCTTTAACTAGGATTCTAGTCTTTCTGCGTTCTAAGGACCTGGGGATTCAGCAAAGGCTAATTGTTGACTGAGTGGGCAGTTTATGAAGCATTCACGTGACGGAATGTCAATAAGGATGCGGGCAATGTGCGAGTAATGTTGATGTTGTTGTGTGTGTTTTTAATGGGCTCCTCCACTGAAGTGTTCTTGGAGAGACTGCCAAAATAATTAATCAGATAATACAAGTAATATAATAAAAACAAATTAGTCCCTACCTCCACTCAATCACAGCGGCTAGGAATACCTGATGCACTCGGTCAACTGTAGTAAACACTATACCATTGCAAGTGGAAATTTTGGTTTAATTCTGACATATAGGCCTATGTTTATACCAGAAACTGATTCAGAAGAATTGGAAGAGTGAATTATACAGGTTCGTCTACAAGTCGATGTATCAGAATGGTAATGCGTTTTATGTATCGCTCTATATAACTTTAGACACATAACAGAACTGATATGATTAGCCTTTGGCTTGACTACATTACTAAACAGCTACTAATGTGTTGCTAATGTTACACAAACCATGTTCCTGTTCGCCATCTCAAAATCAGCATCATTAGAAACACTATGAACATCATAGAAAGTAGGTGGTGATAAGCCCCGCCCCGTACGTTGACGGGATTGGTTACATGTTTGTGACGGAAAGAAAAAGGGGTGTTCGCTTTCTCATTTTTAAACTGTAAGCAGGGTTATTATAGTTGAACAAACAAAGAACTGAAAATAAACCATAAACTTGAAATAAAATAAACGTGAACTGAAATAAAATTAAATATAAAAAACTTTAACTTATTTTATTTTAGCTAGTTGCCAATGCAACATTTTTATTTATTTTAATTTACTGCACTAAAATAACTAAAACTAAAAAAATATATATAGAAATATTTTTAAATAAAATTATTAAACACAAAATTACTAAAACTTTTAAAGTGAAAACAGAAAATATAACAATAAATTTGATTAAAAATATTAAAGGAATACCATGTAACTTTTTTTTTTTTTAATACATCAATACATCAGTCAATACATCATCAATTCTTCTTCCAAAATGTGTTTTTGTCTTACCCTGATTCACTATGGTAAGCCTATTATAAATGTGTATGTTTTAGACCTGACGGGATGGGTTTTTTTTAGGAAATTGCGTACATACATCACTCGCTCGTGCTTGTCTCGTCATATCTGTAAATAGAGAAAAGTTGCTCCGCTACTTTGATGTGTGTATATGGTGGGAGTGCCATAGTTGTCACAACAACCGAGAAAGGTTGACATGGAGCACGTTATAAATCTCAAACTTCCCGGGAATCACCCATTTAAAAAAAAAAAAACACACACACAGACAGAACAGAGGAGCTTCTGTTTGCAAATAGAGACCGCAAGAGAACTCGTAATAAAACAAGAATCAACATGGCTTGGCTTTTCAGAGATGGTGAGAACTGAGGGGTTTGAAATGTTGTACAAGCAATGCAGAGATTACGTTTTTATTACTAAGTAGTAAGGTATTTTATTAAACAGATAAATTGCCATATGTAGCTCTCTAACAGAGTTCATTGTAAAGCATTATCTGTTGTGAATGGTCATTTTGTTATGGGTTGTGGGTTATTTGGTTTTCAAAAACCAAAACAATGTTCTTCCGCAAAGTGCATCAAGTTGTTTTTTTTTAACTGCTAGCAGGCCGAAAGTTACAAAGTGAATAAAAATTATAATAGTACCTTAATGATAGTAAAACAACACTTACTGTAAGGCACAGCTTTATTGTCCTTCATCCGTGCTAGTGTGATGTGCACAACTATTGAACCTGGGAAAGTAGATTCTATTTGTGTAATGAAAAATGAAAATGAATCCGATCTAGTGGTGTGTCGTTCCTGTTCTGTCACCTCACTGAATTGAAAGCAATTCCGCTATATGTGCCATAATTCAATACCCTGCTAATTCAATGTTTCTTCTCTTTATAAATCTGCTGGTACATTTTCCCACCAGAATATAAAGGCAAGTCAATGTGCAGCTGCTACTTTGGGTGTGTATTTGATTGGGATTTGTGGCATGGAACTCACTGCCAAGTAATAACATTACAGTTTTTGCTGCTGCATTAATCTGACAGTGTGTGGTTTCCATCATGCTAATTGGAGAAAATTACTTCCCTTCCATCTTCTGTTACCTAAAGTTTTTCTTACTCCATATGTTTTATTCATCGTTTAAAAACTGCATATCATGTTTGTGTTTGCCTCGTTTTCTATGCGAACTTTGTTGCAAGAGTCAACTGTTATCACAGTTAAATGTTATTGCATTGTTTTAATCTGTAGCATAGCTAACTTAATTTAGTCTAGTACACTCAGGAGGGCTTTTAGAAAATGATGTGGACTCAGTATCACACTATTCTTGGAAACACAGAATGATCCCAATCAGTTGCAAAGATGCTTTTCCATTAGAACTGTTTACCCAAGACGCACACCTCTGACTCACAGTGAAGACACAGAAACTGTATTTTTGTCTCTCGTGTCTATGGTAACTGCTGGTGAACAGGAAATGATGTCAGTGATGATAAAGGGCATACTACAATACTACACAGTAGGTGAAAAACAGTATGTGACAAAAGATGTCTGAATTCACAGTACAGAGTCGGCAAACAGTACCCGGATGACCTACTACTTCCAGTGAGATTTTGACGTGTGCATACGATGGACACTTTACTATTTGTGAACGGCAGTGAAGCGACGCAACTGACGGTGGTAGGTCACATGATAATGACAACAATGCAAATGTAGTACGTCCAGATTACATTCATATTCATGTTTTATCACATTCACACTATATTCTATATAGAACATACTTTTTTAGAGGTTGTGAAGTAATTACTCATTCAAAATATGTACCTACTCAAGAGCAATTCTGGATGCATGCAATCCGACTGTTGCAATTACATTTGCAACTGGTAACACAACATTCACAATGTCCATACTGTATATAATGCAAAAGCAGTGTTTTAATACTTGACTACTTTAAGTGACAGAGTGTAGAAACACTTTATAATATTCTTCTTCATATGCTGTATTACCACTCTTTATGATTGATTGACTTTGAGTGATGTGCTCGAGAAATAGAGATCACAAACACTAAAATAAGGAATGGGGGGAGGGGGCGTTCCACACACTCCACACTAAATGCATTATTCAGATTGTGAAGGAAGTGACAGTTGTCTCTTTTCTCTGCATACAGGATGGAAAGCTGTGGTGTGTGTCGAGATTTACATTGTTCAGGTTATTAAAACATAATGTGTTACTTTTCATTAAAACATGATTTCTCTCAGTTGTGTACAAGAGGAAATTTAGTCAGAACATCATCATAAAAGAGTGTTTACAAAATAAACAAATATACAGTAATTAATCAAGAAATGAAGGCAACAAAAATGTTAAGTGCATTTCATACATGCCTTAATTGGAATGTATTCCAAATGTAGTTATATAAGATGATAATGAATCTATTAATGCACTGAAGCTACAGTGAATTATGAGCATGAAAAAGATGAATTTTTATTTGCAAATACACTCACCTAAAGGATTATTAGGAACACCATACTAATACTGTGTTTGACCCCCTTTCGCCTTCAGAACTGCCTTAATTCTACGTGGCATTGATTCAACAAGGTGCTGAAATTCATTCTTTAGAAATGTTGGCCCATATTGATAGGATAGCATCTTGCAGTTGATGGAGATTTGTGGGATGCACATCCGTTCCACCACATCCCAAAGATGCTCTATTGGGTTGAGATCTGGTGAATGTGGGGGCCATTTTAGTACAGTGAACTCATTGTCATGTTCAAGAAACCAATTTGAAATGATTCGAGCTTTGTGACATGGTGCATTATCCTGCTGGAAGTAGCCATCAGAGGATGGGTACATGGTGGTCATAAAGGGATGGACATGGTCAGAAACAATGCTCAGGTAGGCTGTGGCATTTAAACGATGCCCAATTGGCACTAAGGGGCCTCACACCATTACACCACCAGCAGCCTGCACAGTGGTAACAAGGCATGATGGATCCATGTTCCCATTCTGTTTACGCCAAATTCTGACTCTACCATCTGAATGTCTCAACAGAAATCGAGACTCATCAGACCAGGCAACATTTTTCCAGTCTTAAACTGTCCAATTTTGGTGAGCTTGGGCAAATTGTAGCCTCTTTTTCCTATTTGTAGTGGAGATGAGTGGTACCCGGTGGGGTCTTCTGCTGTTGTAGCCCATCCGCCTCAAGGTTGTGCATGTTGTGGCTTCACAAATGCTTTGCTGCATACCTCGGTTGTAACGAGTGGTTATTTCAGTCAAAGTTGCTCTTCTATCAGCTTGAATCAGTCGGCCCGTTCTCCTCTGACCTCTAGCATCAACAAGGCATTTTCGCCCACAGGACTGCCGCATACTGGATGTTTTTCCCTTTTCACACCATTCTTTGTAAACTCTAGAAATGGTTGTGCGTGAAAATCCCAGTAATTGAGCAGATTGTGAAATACTCAGACCGGCCCGTCTGGCACCAACAACCATGCCACGCTCAAAATTGCTTAAATCACCTTTCTTTCCCATTCTGACATTCAGTTTGGAGTTCAGGAGATTGTCTTGACCAGGACCACCCCTAAATGCATTGAAGCAACTGCCATGTGATTGGTTGATTAGATAATTGCATTAATGAGAAATTGAACAGGTGTTCCTAATAATCCTTTAGGTGAGTGTATATTAATGAAACAGTCTTGAAATAAAGAAGTGATTGTTTTGGAGGCAATGATTATGGTAACTATCCGAAGTGCAGGGCTGAATCCGAAATTGCCCCCTATACCCTCAAATAGGGCATAATTTGAGGGGAAAGCCATTTGTAGAGGTGTCCGAAACCATAGTGGGCGTTATCAAGTGCACTCATTCAATCCCACATTGCACCGCAATAGCGCGTGTACAGACGAATTACACTCAATGGCTGTCCAAATTCACTCACTCGTTTTCATTCACTCCTTCAATTGACCTGTATTAGTTGACTAACGTAGGAAATAGTGATTGAGGGTTTATGGGGCAATTTTGTGTCGTGCAAAAGTCACTGCTAGGGTGTTGTGAGTGGTTGCCAGGGTGTTTTCCCCATGTTGCTATGTGGTGTTCTGGTTGGTTACTAGTTGTTTTCCGATTGGCTAAATGCTTGTCTTCAAGTTTGTTTGTTTTTTGGCCACTTAATTGGTCATACTGTAATGACATGAACAAAGCAGGTTCAGTGTTCAATAGTCTGTGACTTTTCTATGAACACGATCCAGCTTTCACTGTTGTGCCCTTGAGCAGGACATTTAATCCCAGGATGTTCAGGCCCTTCTTTTGCGTTGACATTATCATATGCTTTTATTTTCAAGTCATAAACAGTGTCTGTTTTAAAATAAATACATTTTATAAATTGGTTATTGTCAAGGCAAGCCTCGCTGTTACTATTGCTGATTTTTAGGGTTAGAGATATATACCAAATTACACATTGTATGTGCATACATTTGATGGTATTTGGACCAGCTAAGAACTTGTGAAGAGTTTATAAAATGTGTAATGGAGTCAAAACAATGGCACAAATTCCTTTATTGCACACAAATGAAGATCTGCTGCAAGGAGACGGCGTTTCTGACGCATGTACCAAACTGTAATGGGCAACGTAGCTCTTATGACAAGAAAAAACAGATGCTTCAACACTCTGGGTCTTCAGTCAAACCCCACCAGAACCCCACCAGAATTCAAGCGAGACCCATCTTTTCAGGGGTCTCGGTCTGCTTTTTTGGTGCGCACGAGGGTTTGGATGGCGTTCACACTTAATCAAATGAACTGCACAAACAGGTTCTTTTTTGGTTTTTTAAAGGTGCAGTGTGTGAATTTTAGCGCCATCTAATGGTGAGGTTGTGAATTGCAATCAACCTACGCTCATCCCTCACTTTCGAGGCACATAGAGAAGCTAGGGGACCGACACAAGACAAAAATGTCGTTGGAGAGAGCAGAGAGTGACTAGCTCTCTGTAGAGCAGTTTGTCCATTTAGGGCTACTGTAGAAACATGATGGTGCAAAATGGCAATTTCACTGTAAGGGGACCCGCGGTGTATGGAGATAGAAATGGCTCATTCTAAACTAATAAAAACATAATGGTTCATTATGTAAGGTCTTTATACACCACAGAAAACATAGTTATGTATATTATATTGCATTTCTGTCAATAGATCCTCATAAATACTACACACTGCACCTTTAAGATGTCTTTGGTCTGTGCTGCGTTCATATTTCAGTCAAATCCCACCAGAGTTCATTTGGAAGCGAGACCCATCTTTTCAGGGGTCTCGGTCCGCTTGTTTGGTGTGCACCAGGGTTTGGATGGCGTTCGCTGCTGATATGAACAGAATCTCATTAAATCACAGAAGTGAACCACTATTGATGATATATGATTTGATAAAACTGTTTCCTATGATGGGACCCTGATATACGGGACCCGTATGAAGTGCCTGATGGAACCCTGTTCTATATAATGTTCTATAGAGAACTTTTTCTTCTAACCACCTAATTTTATTTAAGGTTAAATACTGATATGTGGATAATATTGGTAGATTACCCATCATTGTTTTCCTTTCATGTCCTTCAGAATAAAAATAATGATTGTTGTAATACATATGCACATATAGAATGCATTAATAATGGAAAAAACAACAACCAAGGAACCATGAAAACCTCAAATGAAAAATGAAATGGTTTTCTTAAGTATTCTGCCAAGATCCTAATTGAACAGCATGTCCCTTTGAACTAAAATGTGCGTTTAGCCTTGAGTTTCTCAGTTCAGTGCACGGCTTTCATTAAAAGAGCTCGTAGGCGTTCTCCATTGACTGCGGCGAACAATCGAGCAGGACAAATGCAGCAGTGCTGTCATGTAACACAGGTTTATGAAACATAGATGTGATGACTTTGAAAGTGGGGCTCTCTGAAAAAGGCTTCTCTTGTCCATGATTCACTCTAACCGGTGCCCTCCGGGGTCCACTTTCTTAATCTCCTTACAAAACATTGTTAAGTGTTAAAGGACAAAATGTGTCTGTGGGAAAGATTTCCGGCCATTCATTCTGGGTTCAGCAGCCTTAAATGCCATTTAGAAGTTTTATTGTGCATTTCATGAAAGGTCGACATTGCTCATTGGGCAGAGAAAGCGTACTGCTCCATACATGTGCCCTCCCATGAGATGTCGTCCCAGGGGACTGACGGTTACTGCAGTGTTTCAGTGACACACATATCTGCTGCACTGGAACAGTACACTGGAGCGTGTCTTCGTTTTTGATAAATGAGGCCTGCTAACACTCTGTGATTAAACAGTGCAAGTCATTTTCACAATGCAAGTAATTGCCTCTTCTGTTCCTTTTGCCATGAAACTATGATGGTAAATGGTTTTAGCATTGTCCCTCCAAAATGTGTCATCATATACACAAATTTAGGTATGCATTGAGATGCTGGACGTTAGCAGGGTGTCGTCTTTATTTCCCACTTTTGGGAACACTCTTGGAACCCGAATTTTTTATTTATTATTATTTTTTATTATTTTTTATTTTTTTCAATAATCATATTGTGATTCTTTTTCTCACTAATGTTGTGTCCCATTTCGCCGCCCTATACTATGTCCTAAAAGTATGTTGTTTGTGTAAAGAAAAAATACGTACTTTTGACCTCGTCATTATTTTGTCTTTAACAGACAGCTCTGTCACTTAGTTACGTGCATCCTCTCACTGTTTAAACTGCCCTGTCAATCATCTTGTCACAGTGAAAATCCTTCACATGCAATTTAACTTAATTTCCTACTGTTTCAGTGAGAAATGTAGTAGCATGCTGAGAACTCTCCTTGTGCGTTTGGATAATGATCCATTTAAAGGTTCAAACGTATCTTTATAAAAGTTTACGATGCTGTTCTAGATAAAGTATAATGTGGATAACATAGAATACATATCTTTTTGTCTGGTTAGATACTGATTATTAATAACTCAAACCCCTTTATCTAAACCTCTCTACTTAACTGTAGGTCTCACACATCCGCCATGCTTGTAGTTTTTTAACACGTTTTACTTGTGTTTTTAGTTCTAATCAAATCCTTGTCAAACACCAATGGGTTGTGGGCAATATTAGTCATTATATTATGCCTGTGTGCACAGATCTGGGCTGAATCCGAAATCGCCCCCTAAACCCTCAATCACTATTTCCTATGTTAGTCTACTTGAAGGAGGGAATGAAAACAAGTGAGTGAATTCGGACAGCCGTTGGGTGTAATTCGACTGTGCACTTGTTATTGCAGTGCAACGTGGAATTAAATGAGTGCACTCAATAATGCCACTATGGTTTCAGACACCACTACAAATGGCTGTCCACTCAAATAATGCCATATTTGAGGCTATAAGGGGCGACTTCAGATTCAGCCCTGCACTTCGGATTCCAACCGGAAAAAGTAGACCTGGGTATCTTTGGAATAGGCTACTCATTTCAGCATACTACGATTTGGGACACACTAATTCTAAAATTGAATACTATTTAGGACAGATAGTATGCAAATTGGGATGCAACATAAGGTGCTTGTATTTATTTATTTAATTACCGATTCTCTCTTCCACACATTTGCTGCAGTTTCAAGCACAGATTATGATTTTGTGACATGTTATTGTAAAGTGTTTCATATCCTGTGAAAGTTGACAATAGCCAGTCCTGGTGCTAAAACTTTTAAACCTGTTTCTGCCTATTTTAGGTTCTGCTTGTAGACAAATCCTAGCACAGACGCCCCATTTGACTCCCCAGTAGAGCACTTAAGAGTCGAAAAGCCTTTGATTCATATTGGTAAATCCTGACATGCTCTGCGTCGGCTGACCTGTCTGCTTTTACAACAAAATGCAGATCCTCCACTTGCAATGTCACCGATGATAGATGAACAGGTAAAAATGGTATTATTGGCAGACCAACAATGACAGTGGTATATTTAAAAACATCTCTGGAGAAATATAAAAGTATGCTTGCTCCCAAGGACATCTCAGAGCGGGGAAGAGGGTGGGAGGGGAAGAATTGAGCAGTGAGGAGAGAAATTGTGGACAGCATCTCTTCCCAAGCTGTACGTGGAAGACACAGAGGCTGTAAATTTAACTGAAGTGAAGCATATTGGGCAACGCCGTAGTCAGCCATCATTCCAGAGATTGCATCCTTCTCTCTTCTCATCGCGGCAAAGCACACAGTTCATTGCCATCTGCACGAATCTCTCACATTGCCACTTTGCTGGAGATTGGGTGGGCTCATAAACAATCGGGCGCCATGATATCTCAAGGGTAGATGACAGGAATTGGAATTGTGCCTCCTTGCTAAAATAAATGGGCTAATAACATTGCTATCCCAATGTTTACTCACGCTTTCAGAAGTTAAAGTGATGTGATCCCACAAATGATAACTGCAGCGTGAATTACGAACCGAACAAACTTTGTTTTAAATGACTGTAGGAAAGGGCATTATTTTCCAGAACATACAAATCCAGAATGTTTCCCCTACTTTTTGGTAAACAATCATAATATTTTGCTTGGTAGAAGTGCAATGAAAATAAATGGTAAAAAATGGCATGTAACAAACAGGCATGTAAAAAAACAGCTTTAGAAACCAAGAAGAAGCTGATGTCATGTCCCTTATTAATATTCATGACCAACGTGATAATGTTCCCACCCACTTTTCAGATCATTCCTACGCCATTGGTGGCAGGAAATGCAGATGTATGATTATTCAAATGTTTGCACATTGTGAGCAAGCCATCTTAAAGAGATAGTTCACCATAAAAGTGAAAATTCTGCCGTTATTTACTATTGTTGTTCCAGACTTATGGAACATAAAATACGTTTTTGCTGATGTAATGAAAGTTAATGGGGTTCAAAACAACATTGTATGTTAATGACTGTCTTTGCATGGACAACAGAAAATTAAAATATCTTCTTTTTGTTACACAGAAGAAAGGAAGTCACATTTTCCTTTTTGCGTGTCCCTTTAAGTTCCTTGAGATGAGCTGTTTTTTTATGCATGCTAGCAAAGGCACACCGCTTCCAGCCTTTCCAACGAAAACAGATAATTACTGAATCCTAACCACTCCATCATACCTGACCTAGCATTTTCAATAAGCGTTGACTACTTTGCCTCAGTTTAGCCTTTCAAAGTGGCTCTGCACTTGAGAGATGTTAATCGCATGCTTCTCTCCAGTCGGCTGTTATCAGCGGTCCGGGGTGGGGCGTAAACATTGATTTCTGTTCAGGGGGCTTGGAAATTAATATTTAATTCACCCAGGTGTGCACTGCAATTATGAAGTGCCAAATACAACATGTTTACGTCTTAAAGAAGAGAGACACTTTAAGAATTGACTTTAATGTGGATGTCACTAAGATACAAGGCAGGAAAGCTGACCAATTATTACTAAGCTGTAATGATAAGCTATGTTGTGTGATGTGACTTAATTTTCTGCCTTTGAGTGTTGCATGATGGTGAGTGCTCAATATAACTAGAAGAATGCTTCATTACTGCTCATCATACCAGTGCTTCAAACAATGGGAACGGCAAATTTGTTTGGAGGAGGTAATTTGGGCCAGATGTTGCTGCAGGCTTGTTCATTTCCAGATTTGAGTCGTATGATAGTCACACTTGTCCCATTTTCTTCTGATCTGTTCTCTCAGCATTGTGATTCAGGGCAGAGGTGAAATGGCCGCTGGGTTTGTGTATGTTGGATGCATTGAAGACATTCCGGTAGGTAAATAGGTTGTTGAATAGGTTTGTCCTTCAGAAGCAGTTTGCGTGACATTATCTGCATCTCTGTTTTTACTGCATCCAGTGCAATGCTAAAGGAGATATTCTGTAAATCAAAGAAATGGCAAGTAACAGTTATTTTAAAGTGCAGTGCCTTTTAAATAGTTTATTTTGGGTGAACCTGAGAGGGGAATCTGAGGCTGTTTGGTCTGAACCAAAACTTTATTGGTCTCTTTTTGTTACGGTGTGTAGTGCAGCAGGGAAGAGAAGATCCAGGGCTTCCACAAAGACGGGTTTTTATTTATAAAGGGAAACAGAACACGACACACATAGGCATAACACATAAGAACGGACAAGGAGTGCAGGGAAGTGAGATCAATATAAAGGGAGTGCTAATGACTACGACCAGGTGCAGGGAATCCAGGGAGAGTGGGAGAGATGAGGAGTGAGTGATTACAGGTGAGAGACAGGGAGGATCATGGGAAATGGAGTCCGGGACAGGCGTGGATTGGAACATTACCTCCCGGTAGGCGTGTCTTCGCGCCTTAGATGAAACACCGGGGAGGGGGGGTGGGCTAGCGGCCATGGCGGGTCAGGAGTCTTGGGCGGCCATGGCGGGTCAGGAGTCTTGGGCGGCCATGGCGGGTCAGGAGTCTTGGGCGGCCATGGCGGGTCAGGAGTCTTGGGCGGCCATGGCGGGTCAGGAGTCTTGGGCGGCCATGGCGGGTCAGGAGTCTTGGGCGGCCATGGCGGGTCAGGAGTCTTGGGCGGCCATGGCGGGTCAGGAGTCTTGGGCGGCCATGGCGGGTCAGGAGTCTTGGGCGGCCATGGCGGGTCAGGAGTCTTGGGCGGCCATGGCGGGTCAGGAGTCTTGGGCGGCCATGGCGGGTCAGGAGTCTTGGGCGGCCATGGCGGGTCAGGAGTCTTGGGCGGCCATGGCGGGTCAGGAGTCTTGGGCGGCCATGGCGGGTCAGGAGTCTTGGGCGGCCATGGCGGGTCAGGAGTCTTGGGCGGCCATGGCGGGTCAGGAGTCTTGGGCGGCCATGGCGGGTCAGGAGTCTTGGGCGGCCATGGCGGGTCAGGAGTCTTGGGCGGCCATGGCGGGTCAGGAGTCTTGGGCGGCCATGGCGGGTCAGGAGTCTTGGGCGGCCATGGCGGGTCAGGAGTCTTGGGCGGCCATGGCGGGTCAGGAGTCTTGGGCGGCCATGGCGGGTCAGGAGTCTTGGGCGGCCATGGCGGGTCAGGAGTCTTGGGCGGCCATGGCGGGTCAGGAGTCTTGGGCGGCCATGGCGGGTCAGGAGTCTTGGGCGGCCATGGCGGGTCAGGAGTCTTGGGCGGCCATGGCGGGTCAGGAGTCTTGGGCGGCCATGGCGGGTCAGGAGTCTTGGGCGGCCATGGCGGGTCAGGAGTCTTGGGCGGCCATGGCGGGTCAGGAGTCTTGGGCGGCCATGGCGGGTCAGGAGTCTTGGGCGGCCATGGCGGGTCAGGAGTCTTGGGCGGCCATGGCGGGTCAGGAGTCTTGGGCGGCCATGGCGGGTCAGGAGTCTTGGGCGGCCATGGCGGGTCAGGAGTCTTGGGCGGCAAAGGCGGGTCAGGAGTCTTGGGCGGCCATGGCGGGTCAGGAGTCTTGGGCGGCCATGGCGGGTCGGGAGTCTTGGGCGGCCATGGCGGGTCGGGAGTCTTGGGCGGCCATGGCGGGTCGGGAGTCTTGGGCGGCCATGGCGGGTCGGGAGTCTTGGGCGGCCATGGCGGGTCGGGAGTCTTGGGCGGCCATGGCGGGTCGGGAGTCTTGGGCGGCCATGGCGGGTCGGGAGTCTTGGGCGGCCATGGCGGGTCGGGAGTCTTGGGCGGCCATGGCGGGTCGGGAGTCTTGGGCGGCCATGGCGGGTCGGGAGTCTTGGGCGGCCATGGCGGGTCGGGAGTCTTGGGCGGCCATGGCGGGTCGGGAGTCTTGGGCGGCCATGGCGGGTCGGGAGTCTTGGGCGGCCATGGCGGGTCGGGAGTCTTGGGCGGCCATGGCGGGTCGGGAGTCTTGGGAGTCCACGGCGGATCAGGAGCCCCACCCACATGTGCTCCATCCACATGTTCCCCACCCCCGGGTATATAGCCCCCCCAAAATTTTCTTGGGGGAATTCAGGGGTAGTATGGAGGGCACGCGGAATGGGATGAGCTCCTGGACTGGAGCGGGCTCGAGGAGGGCTGGAGCGGGCTCGAGGAGACTCAGAGCGGGAACTTGGAAGCCTGGAGCGGAATCCAGGAGACTCGGAGCGGGAACTTGGAAGCCTGGAGCGGAATCCAGGAGACTCGGAGCGGGAACTTGGAAGCCTGGAGCGGAATCCAGGAGACTCGGAGTGGGAACGGGAAAGCCTGGAGCGGAATCAAGGAGACTCGGAGTGGGAACTGAGGCGGCAGGATCGCTCCAAAAGTCTATGAACCAGAGGTCCTGTGGCTCTGGCGTGGCGGCGGCCATCTTTGCCGGAGACGAGGGCTCTGGCGTGGCTGCGGCCATCTTGGCCGGAGACGAGGGCTTGGCGTTGGCCCTCCTTCTCTGCCGTTTGGGCTTGTGGACAGGCAGGACAACACGGGAAGGCCCACTGGAGGGATATGTGGAGGGAACTGGCTGTGGGTGAACTGACCAGGCTGCGTGCTTTTCTGAGGGGACCGGACGAGGAAGACACTCATTCTCTTGAACCTCTTCAATTTCAAAATTGGAACAATTTAAACAGAGAATCAGATTCATCGACTCGACTAGTGAAAAGGAACAGGCAGGTTCAATATATCAAATACTGTCCTTGTCTAGGCCCATCAGAAAACACGCGTTAAGTGGTGCATCTGGCCAGTTCACCAAAGAAGACAGCTCAGCGAATTCCTCCACGTACCTCTCCAGTGGGCGACCGCCCTGCCTGAGACCCCACAGGCGATCCACCGCTGACGTGTCTTCAGGAGGGGACACGGGAGAGATCGGGGTGATGAAGATTCCCATCTTCAGGGCAGTCCTGGCAGTTTTGGTCCGTTCTTCTGTTACGGTGTGTAGTGCAGCAGGGAAGAGAAGATCCAGGGCTTCCACAAAGACGGGTTTTTATTTATAAAGGGAAACAGACCACAACACACATAGGCATAACACATAAGAACGGACAAGGAGTGCAGGGAAGTGAGATCAATATAAAGGGAGTGCTAATGACGACGACCAGGTGCAGGGAATCCAGGGAGAGTGGGAGAGATGAGGAGTGAGTGATTACAGGTGTGAGACAGGGAGGATCATGGGAAATGGAGTCCGGGACAGGCGTGGATTGTAACACTTTTCATCTTGTACCTCTAGGTCCGAAACCCAATACGTTTGTGAACATGGTGAGTATCACTGAGTACTAGTGGCAGCTGTTTCACATTTTCAAGCACTGTTTGTGTTCATGTTATTTTTTTGTGAAACATGATTAAAAACCTAATTAACATTTACAAAATAATTTATATATATATATATATATATATATATATAAATGTGTATATATATATTTAAAATAAAAAATTTGTTTTTTTTTTTTTTTATAAAAATAACAAAAATGTGAAAATGCTTGTGCATCCATAAATTGTGTTTTGCATTTGTGAATCATATTTTTTTAATCTGAATAAACACATTTGTGAGTAATGTTTCATAAATATATTCATTTTGGGAATGTGAATTAGATTACATATTTATTAATCATATTTTGTGAATATGTTTCTGCAGTTCACATGAACTGGACAAGTGTTATTTTAGTATTGTTTATGTACTATTGTAGTACATGTTTTTATATTGTAAGTTTTTTATTATCATTTTAGTTTACATTTTATTTTATTTTTTAGATTTAATAGATTTTTATTTCAGTTTTAGATTGTCATTTTAGTTTTCAAACCTAAAATCATTTTCAGTTAGTTGCCAAGGCAAAATGCTTTTTATCTAATATTTATACTTTATTTAGTTTTAGCTTTATTGCAATTAACAAAAGTAGGTGTATATAGTTTTAGTTATAATTAACAATAACTACACTAAACCTGACCCCAGAACACCTGTTCAAGTTCATTGGTGATTTTGGAAAGCCACTTTTAATTACCCAAATAAACCAAACTGGCAACTAGCGGACTTGGAGTTCTAGCATGACATAAAGTGCACACAAACTTAAATCCAATATCAACTAGACATTTTGGAAAAGTTCTCTGTGGTGGCTTTCAAGGAAAAACATTTATGCATTTGTAATCGGTCCACTTGACCCGCTCCGAGCGTAATTCAAACCGTGTTTTCTAGCTTGGGAGGTGGGCGTGCTAACAAGGACACTAAAGACCACAGCCTCCAGCGTCAGTCGCTAGTGTGCCTCTTGAGGCCAGGGGAGTGAGGTTTACACATACAGCTTTTACTGGCCTACATTACACATTTAGCAGATGCTTACAATAGGGGAACTAAAGCAATTCGTCCAAGTGCATTTGTTTAAGGGTGTTGGGGTGGTTAAGTGCTTTTTGAAAGAGGAACACAGAGGGTAAAAGTTTTGGAGAGTGACTTTCTTTTGTGAAGGAAAGGGAGCTTGAGGGAGGGAGTGTACACTTGTAGGAGTAAATTGATGTAGGAAAGCGCAGTTCCGTTGTCAGTTCTGGAAGCCAACGTCACAACCTTAAATGGATTCTGGCTGCAACGGGGCCAGTGGAGTGAGATCAGGAGGGGTGTGATATGGGTTTTCATTGGCTGATTGAAGACTAGATGTGCTACCGCATTCTAGATCATCTGCAGAGGCTTAGTTGCACATGTTGGAAGGCCTGCCAGTAGAAAATTGCAGTAATCCAGTCTCGAAATGACAAGAAGTTGCACCACATACTCTAACAGGAAGGGTCTAATTTTCCTGATGTTGTAAAGCAGGGAACCTGCACGACGCATTCGTAGTGTACTGAAATACATGAGAGCTTAACTTTTCTTTTCTTTTTACACTTGACTGGAAATTTTACTTGTTTGTTCCTCTTTCCTCTTAGCGTCCATGTTTGAGTGAGTATCGGAGCTGGGGAACAGGCTGGATCCATGTCTCCGCACAGCAACCTACACCCTTGAGTAATGGAGGCCATCTGCTTCCAAAAAGCTCCGTCAGCAAAACGGAGTCAGCCGAAAAGATTTCAATTATCAATATACCATTTAATACATCGCCCGCAGGCCAAACAGTCTGGCGTGCAGACAGCGCGAGATGGAGGATGTTATTCCTCAGCTACAAGGGTGGATTCTGCAACGCGGCAAATCAGGGTTCAGAGCTGACTCGCATCTATCATGCAATGGATAAATGACCATGTCTGAGGAGACGCAAACCACTCTGTGCCTTAGCAGACCGGTTAGTGCAACACTGTTTACTCACACAACAAAACAAGCCGTTTTTGATCATGACAAGGCAGAGCACGGTAGATACAGAGACTTGAAATTGAACACGGAAAGTAGAGTTTGATATGTAAAGTAAAACCAGTTAGAGGCTCTATAATAGTGCACTAAACATCTTTTGATTTTTTTCTAAACAGATCTCCTCTAAACACCTGCTGAGATGAACAAAAGCTCTACAGAGAAATATAAATACACTGTTTTTTAAGATTACATTTACATACGGTGTGCTAGGTGATGTCTAATGATGGAAGATTTTTTCCTTCTCTTGGCTTTTATGGAGCCTGAGTGAGAAAGCAACCTAATTACACAAATGACTAAAGTGCAATTTAGAGAGTGTTAGCGCTGTATGAGACACAATGACATTCTTGGAACTGTTTCACTGTGTACTAAGATAGCAGCAACAAGCCATTTTTCTATCAACGTCAAATGTGAAAATGGAAATCACAGCCAATCAGAAAAGTTATTTCGGCAGTAAATGGCTTAATGTACATTCACTAGCAGGAAAGGGCTATGCATTGTAAAATTACAAAGACAAAGACTTTTATTGGAATATATAGGATACACACATGAATAATTTGGTTGTCATATATTTACATCATTTACAGTATATTCAGGTTTGTATATATATATATATATATATATATATATATATATATATATATATATGATTGGGGTGTAACAATATATCGTGTTACAATATATCGCATTACAAAAATGCAACAATATGTATCTTGGATAGTGCCAATCTGTATCGTGGATAGTTCACCCAAAATGAAAATTACTATGTGAGAAAAAAATCTAGTTTACAGAATTTTAGTGTCAGTACATTAAACTACTATATATAATGTATAATAATGCAATGGGGGGATATTTGTGGGTCCTGATAATGCCAAATGTCTTTTGTTACTAGTAAAAAGTGGCCTACATTATTTTAAATATATCTAGTCAGTGACAGAGCGCAAGCACATTCGTCTAAAATAATTATGTATTTTCAGCTTCAGAATCATGAATATTTTTATTCTGGTATCACCATTGTCCTGTGCATTGGGTTATCAGCACCAGTCCAAAGCTATTAACTATTAACTATTGCACCCAATGTAATCCCAAAATTAGCATTTTAATTAATAGTAAATTTTTTGTTAACCTTTTACCATATGTCTTGGAGTATCACAATAATATTGTATCGTGAGTTCAGTATGATATGTATCGAATTATGACATTAGGGTATCGTTACACCCCTAATATATATACACCGATCAGGCATAACATTATGACCACCTTCCTAATAATGTGTTGGTCCCCCTTTTGCTTCCAAAACAGCCCTGACCCATTGAGGCATGGACTCCACTAGACCCCTGAAGATGTTCTGTGGTATCTGGCTGTTAGCAGATACCACAGATGTTAGCAGCAGATCCTTAAAGTCCTGTAAGTTGTGAGGTGGAGCTTTCATGGATCGGACTTGTTTGTTCAGCACATCCCACAGATGCTCATTTGGATTCAGATCTGGGGAATTTGGAGGCCAAGTCAACACCTCAAACTCGTTGCTGTGCTCCTCAAACCATTCTTGAACCATTTTTGCTTTGTGGCAGGTTGCATTATCCTGCTGAAAGAGGCCACAGCCACCAGGGAATACCGTTTCCATGAAAGGGTGTACATGATCTGCAACAATGCTTAGGTAGTTGGTAATTGTCAAAGTAACATCCATGGATGGCAGGACCCAAGGTTTCCCAACAGAACATTGCCCAAAGCAACACACTGCCTCCGCCAGCTTGCATTCTTCCCATAGTGCATCCTGGTGCCATGTGTTCCCCAGGTAAGCGACACACACGCACCCGGCCATCCACGTGATGCTAAAATAAAACATGATTCATCAGACCAGGCCACCTTCTTCCATTGCTCCGTGGTCCAATTCTGATCCTCACGTGCCCACTGTTGGTGCTTTCGGCGGTGGACAGGGGTCAGCATGGGCACCCTGCCTGGTCTGCGGCTTTGCAGCCCCATACGCAACAAACTGCGATGCACTGTGTATTCTGACACCTTTCTATCAGAACCAGTATTAACTTAAGCAATTTGAGCTACAGTAGTTTGTTTGTGTGATCGGACCACATGGGCCAGCCTTCGCTCCCCACATGTATCAATGAGCCTTGGCCGCCCATGACCCTGTCGCCGGTTCACCACTGTTCCTTCCTTGGATAACTTTTGACAGATACTGACCACTGCAGACCGGGAACACCCCACAAGAGCTGCAGTTTTGGAGATGCTCTGACCCAGTCGTCTAGCCATCACAATTTGGCCCTTGTCAAACTCGCTCAAATCCTTACGCTTGCCCATTTTTCCTGCTTCTAACACATCAACTTTGAGGACAAAATATTCACTTGCTGCCTAATATATCCCACCCACTAATATACAGGTGCTGGTCATATAATTAGAATATCATCAAAAAGTTGATTTATTTCACTAATTTCATTCAAAAAGTGAAACTTGTATATTATATTCATTCATTACACACAGACTGATATATTTCAAATGTTTAATTATTTTAATTTTGATGATTATAACTGACAACTAAGGAAAATCCCAAATTCAGTATTAGATTAGATTAGATTCGATTAGATTCAACTTTATTGTCATTACACAAGTACAGGTACGAGGCAACAAAATGCAGTTTGGGTCTAACCAGAAGTGCAATAGCAGCAAGTGCAGGACATGAATATGTACTGAATAAATATAAAGATGGCTATTACTATAAATAGAATTTACAGATAGATATGTACAGAATATAATATACAGATGGATGTTGCTATAAACAGTTTGCAGATAGATATATACTGAACAGAATTTACAGATAGATATGTACTGAATGTAATATACGGATGGATATTACTATAAACAGAATTTACAGGGTAGATATGTACTGAATATATATACAGATGGATATTACTATAAACAGAATTTACAGGGTAGATATGTACTGAATATATATACAGATGGCTATTACTATAAGCAGAATTTACAGATAGATGTATATAATGATATGTTAGCTAAGATGGGCAGTATAGCAATGAACGATATAGTGCAAATGAGCATATTCTAGTTAGGTAGTAGTGCAAGATGCATATATGAACAGGTGTTACTGTAGTAACAGTCGATAGTGCAAATGAGAATATTCCAGTTAGGTAAGTAGTGCAAGATGCATATATGTACAGGGGTTACTGTAATAAACAGTCGATAGTGCAAATGAGCATCCAGTAGTGCAAATAACAAGTGAAGGCAGATGTGAGGGGGAGAGGAGGGTTATCAGTATATAGGGGGAGTGGGATCAACGAGGGTTAGAGTTCAATATGGAGACAGTTCTGGGAAAAAAACTGTTCTTAAGTCTGCTGGTCCTGGTCCGGAGGCACCTGAAACGCCTACCAGAGGGCAGGAGAGAAAACAGTTTGTGGGCTGGGTGAGAGGAGTCCTTAAGGATGCTGCGAGCTCGATGCAGACAGCGTTTCCTCTGGATGTGGTCGATGGCAGGTAGTGGAGTCCCTGTGATGCGCTGGGCGGTTTTCACCACCCGCTGTAGTGCCTTGCGCTCTGCAGCAGAGCAGCTCCCATACCATACTGTAACACAGTTGGTCAGGATGCTTTCTATTGCGCAGCGATAGAAGTTCACCAGTATAGCCGAGGATAGCTGATTCTTCCTCAGTGTCCTCAGGAAGAAAAGACGCTGGTGAGCCTTCTTGACCAGGCTGGAGGTGTTGGTTGTCCAGGACATGTCCGCCGAGATGTGGATCCCCAGGAACTTGAAACTGGAGACACGCTCAACAGCCGTTCCATTGATGTGGATGGTGTCGTGTGTGCCTCTTGCCTCTTTCCTGAAGTCCACGATGAGTTCTTTTGTTTTGGTGGTGTTGAGGAGCAGATTATTTTCAGTGCACCATGTGGCCAGGTGCTGGATCTCCTCCCTATAGGCGGTCTCATCGTTGTTGCTGATGAGTCCAATCACCGTAGTGTCGTCCGCAAACTTGATGATGGAATTAGATCCATACACAGGCTTGCAATCGGAGGTGAAGAGGGAGTAGAGAAATGGGCTTAGCACACAGCCCTGTGGTACGCCAGTATTGAGTGTGGTGGAGGTGGAGTAGGTGGAGCCTGATTGAACATTCTGGGGTCTGTTGGTCAGGAAGTCCAATATCCAGTTGCACATTGAGGTGTTGATGCCCAGGTCTCCAAGTTTGGCTATTAACTTGGTTGGGATGACAGTGTTGAATGCTGAGCTGAAGTCAACAAACAGCATACGTGCATACGTGTTCTTATTGTCCAGATGTGTAAGCACAGAGTGCAGTGCCAAGGAGACTGCATCCTCTGTGCTCCTATTGCTACGGTAGGCAAACTGGTGTGAGTCCAATGTGGATGGTAGAGAGAATATTAGAAAATTAGAATATTGTGAAAAGGTTCAATATTGAAGACACCTGGTGCCACACTCTAATCAGCTAATTAACTCAAAACAGCTGCAAAGGCCTTTAAATGGTCTCTCAGTCTAGTTCTGTAGGCTACACAATCATGGTGACTGCTGACTTGACAGTTGTCCAAAAGACGACCATTGACACCTTGCACAAGGAGGGCAAGACACAAAAGGTCATTGCAAAAGAGGCTGGCTGTTCACAGAGCTCTGTGTCCAAGCACATTAATAGAGAGGCAAAGGGAAGGAAAAGATGAAAAAAGTGTACAAGCAATAGGGATAACCGCACCCTGGAGAGGATGGTGAAACAAAACCCATTCAAAAATGTGGGGGAGATTCACAAAGAGTGGAATGCAGCTGGAGTCAGTGCTTCAAGAACCACTACGCACAGACGTATGCAAGACATGGGTTTCAGCTGTCGCATTCCTTGTGTCAAGTCACTCTTAAACAACAGACAGCGTCAGAAGAGTCTCGCCCGGGCTAAAGACAAAAAGGACTGGACTGCTGCTGAGTGGTCCAGTAAATTTTGCATTTCCTTTCGAAATTCACATTGCTTGAGGTCCAGTGTAAAGTTTCCACAGTCAGTGATTGTTTGGGGTGCCATGTCATCTGCTGGTGTTGGTCCACTGTGTTTTCTGAGGTCCAAGGTCAACGCAGCCGTATACCAGGAAGTTTTAGAGCACTTCATGCTTCCTGCTGCTGACCAACTTTATGGAGATGCAGATTTCATTTTCCAACAGGACTTGGCACCTGCACACAGTGCCAAAGCAACCAGTACCTGGTTTAAGGACCATGGTATCCCTGTTCTTAATTGGCCAGCAAACTCGCCTGACCTTAACCCCATAGAAAATCTATGGGGTATTGTGAAGAGGAAGATGCGATATGCCAGACCCAACAATGCAGAAGAGCTGAAGGCCACTATCAGAGCAACCTGGGCTCTCATAACACCTGAGCAGTGCCACAGACTGATCGACTCCATGCCACGCCGCATTGCTGCAGTAATTCAGGCAAAAGGAGCCCCAACTAAGTATTGAGTGCTGTACATGCTCATACTTTTCATATTCATACTTTTCAGTTGGCCAAGATTTCTAAAAATCCTTTCTTTGTATTGGTCTTTAGTAATATTCAAATTTTCTGAGATACTGAATTTGGGATTTTCCTTAGTTGTCAGTTATAATCATCAAAATTAAAAGAAATAAACATTTAAAATATATCAGGCTGTCTGTAATGAATGAATATAATATACAAGTTTCACTTTTTTAATGGAATTAGTGAAATAAATCAACTTCCCTTTCAGTCGGTCACGTTCAATGTACGTCGGTGTTACGGTACAGAAGGGTACCACCAGAAGCGCTCCTTCAGCAGCGAGAGGGTTTCATTGACCCCCGGGTGGCCAGTGCCCAAAGACGTGTGGGACGTGTGGATGAGGGGAGTGCGCCGTGTCCGTGAGATGTATTGCAACCCTGGTGGGCAACCCGGCGGAGTATTGGTGGAGACATTGGAGGAGGGCAATGTTTCCTCAGACCAGGTGATGGGACTCACGAACAGCTTCTCTGGAAGAATGGGCTCGGATTTCTTGGAATTCTCTTCGGGGTTATAGAGACGGGAAAGGGCATCTGCCTTCACATTCTTGGATCCTGGACGATAGGAAATGGTAAAGTTGAATCTCGTTAAGAACAGTGCCCACCGGGCCTGGCGGGGGTTGAGTCGCTTGGCATCCCTTAGGTATTCTAGGTTCTTATAATCGGTGAGTACCCGGAAAGGAAGTTGGGAACCCTCCAACCAATGCCTCCACTCTTCCAGGGTTTCTTGAGTTTGCGGGAGAAGAAGGCACATGGATGGAGTCTACTTGGGGTCCCCTGCTGCTGTGAGAGCACTGCTCCCACTCCTGTGGTAGACGCGTCTACCTCGACAACGAAGGCCTTTGTGGGGTCTGGATGCACTAGGAGGGGAGCCGAAGTGAAGGCTTCCTTGAGGTCTTCAAAGGCTTTCGTGGCCGCGGGGTTCCAGGACAGAGACTTGGGCTTACTGCGGAGAAGATGAGTAAGAGGGCATGAAATAAGACTGTAGTTGTTAATGAAACGGTGGTAGAAGTTAGCAAATCCTAGGAATCTCTGAAGTTCCTTTACGGTTGTGGGAGTGGGCCAGTTCCTGATGGCCTCCACCTTCCCCTCGTCCATCCGGATGCCACTGCTATCGATGTTGTATCCAAGGAACTGCACTAAGGGTTGGTGGAAGGAGCATTTTTCGGCCTTGAGATACAGCTGGAACTCCCTCAGGCGTTGCAGGACCTCCGCAATGTGATGGCGATGTTCGGCCAGGCTCCGGGAGTATATCAGGATGTCGTCGATGTATACCAGTACGGATCTGTGGAGAAACTCCCGGAACACCTCATGAATGAAGTCCTGGAATACGGAGGGGGCGTTGGACAATCCATAGGGAATGACGAGATATTCGTAGTGGCCAGTAGGGGTCACGAAGACCGTCTTTCACTCGTCCCCTTCACGTATTCAGATGAGGTTGTATGCGCTGCGGAGGTCCAACTTGGTGAAGACAGTGGCACCACGGAGATGTTCCAGCACTGTTGGGACGAGAGGAAGGGGATAACGGAATTTTACAGTGATTTTGTTAAAAGCCCGGTAATCGATGCAGGGCCGCAAGCCTCCGTCCTTCTTGGCCACGAAAAAGAAGCTGGAAGCAGCAGGGGAAGTAGACGAGCGGATGTATCCCTGGTCGAGCGCCTCCTTGATGTATTCCTCCATGGCCTTCTCCTCCGGGAGTGACAGAGGGTAAATTTTACCACGGGGCACTGACTCACCCTGAAGCAGATCAATGGCACAGTCCCATGGCCGATGGGGAGGCAGCTTGGAGGCTCGCTGAGTACAGAAGACATCACTGAAGGGGGCGTAGCATGGTGGTATTTCCACCGAGCGTTGCTCGACCGGGCTCTCTATGGAGGTGGCACACACAGACATCTTCTTGGAGCATGGAGTAGAGGGAACAGGGAGAGCCAAGAAACAATCCGGGAAGCAGCTATCGCCCCACTTCAGGATCTCACTGGTCTTCCATGAGATGATGGGGTTATGCTGCTCTAACCATGGGCACCCTAAAATCACGTCAGCGGTGGACTCCTCCAGAACCAGTAAATGTTGTTGTTCCGTGTGCAGGATACCCACTTGGAGCTGGATGGGACCGGCGACGGAACGAACCTGTCTTCGGCTGATGGGTTTCCCCGTTACCGAGTGGATCTTGTAGGTAGATGGCATGGCAGTGGTCTTGAGTTTGAGCTGATAGCAGAGGGCGCCAGAGATGAAGTTGCCGGCTGACCCAGAGTCGAGGAGGGCACATACTGGAAGGGTGAAACCGGCAGCAGTTAGGTTCACAACAGTGGTGAGAGGTTGCATTTGATGAGTAGATGGAAAAATGGCACTCACCACAGGACGAGGAGGACGAATGGGACATTGGGAAATGTAGTGCTCAGAGGAACCGCAGTAAATGCAAAGACCCTGGGTCAGCCGCCTCCGCCGTTCTCCCTGGGTGAGGCGCGCCTGCTGTAACTGCATGGGTTCTGGTACTGGTTCTGGAGGGCTGACGGACTCTGGTCGGCAGAGGGAAGGAGTGAATAGTTCTGGCCCTGGTGCTCTTCGAGACACGACTGCATACGAGTGGCGAAGCGGATGGATAGCTGGATGAAGCGTTCGAGCTTGATGGTATCCTCGTATGCAGCGAGATGCAAACGCACTCGGGGATCTAGTCCCTGACAATAGGTGGTCAGCAGAGATTGCTTGTTCCATCCCCTGGCGGCAGCTAGAGTCCTGAACTGGAGGGCATACTCATTGATCGGCATATTATTCTGCTTCAAATGATACAATTGCTCACCAATGGAGGCATCCCAGGCTGGTTTCCCGAAGACCTCTTTGAAATGGGCGATGAAGCTGGTCAGAGTTTGTATTATAGGATTATTCTGAGTCCTAAGGGTTTCAGCCCAGCGAAGCGCCTTGCCATTCAGTTGAGACAGAATGAAGGCTACCTTGGAACGGGATACAAGTGCGGTTGCATCTCCAGGACCAGCGAACACTGCAGAATGAATCCGTTGCAGTCCTCCGCCGAACCAGAGAAGGGCGCCGGTTTGGCCATGGGACTGGCATAGACGGGTGACGAGGGAGAAGCAGTGTTTTTGGCGGAAGTGTTCGCTGGTGGGTTGGATGGAAGTGCTCGACGGACTGCGTCCATGAGCTCTTGGAAGGGATCCGGAGTGCTCATACTGGTGCTCATCTGTTGAGGTCCGGTCTTCTGTTACGGTACAGAAGGGACGGAGACAAGAAGTACGGGTTAGTGAAGTTTATCCAGTAGAGAATACGGAAGTGCAGGTGAGTGGTGCTGAGGTTCGTGGGAGTTTGGTGATGAGATCCTGAATGATGCAGTCTGTATACTTGCAGGTGGAGATCGCTGGAGACAGGCTTGGAACGGAGAGGATGATGAAGACACACACACACACAACGCTGGAACACAATGGAGACTTGGAGGGAACAAGGGAAGAAGGTAAGTATCATATGGGAAGTCCTTGAAGTAAGCATAAAGGTAAGTACCCAATACGAACGAGACCGGGGTCTTTTGTACTGTGGGTGATTGCCGTGATGATGAACTGCAGGTGCGCGTGATTAGTACTCAGGGTAAGACGTGCGCTGTGATTGTGTGACATGGGAGCCTGGCGTGTCTGTGACAGTCAGACATCACCAACGAATTGGGATCACTTCTGGGAGCCCCTATCAGCTTCGAGATATAGAGAACAGGCCAAACCCCACAGGGTTTGAGTGTTCAGCGCGCCGTGTGCCGTCTAGCTGCCGGCTTTAGATGCGCGGTCGAGACTTAACCTCAAACGGGGTTATAACTCCTACTTCATTGTGCTCAAGAAAAGCAGTGGGTTATGACCAATCTTGGACCTGTGAGTCCTGAACCGGGCCCTTCACAAACCACCCGTTCAGATGTTGCAAGATTGGTTTGCAGCGATCGACCTGAAGATCCTTCCCTTCAGGACTGTCCCTGTTGTGTGAATATAGAGACACGGTGATCAGTCACCTCAGCCGGTTGGGACTTTGGGTCAACTGGGAAAAGAGCAAACTCTGCCCCGTGCAGAGGATCTCTTTTCTCGGTATGGAGCTGGACTTGGTCAATCTGAAAGCGCGGCTCACAGAGGAGCGTGTCCAGTCGGTGTTGAACTGCTTGAGTTCGTTCAAATGCAGGACAGCGGTACCACTGAAACATTTCAGAGGCTCCTGGGGCATATGGCATCCGCAGCCACTGTAACGCCGCTCGGATTGCTTCATATGAGACCGCTTCAACGCTGGCTACACAAGATGGGCGAGATGGGCGTGGCACAGCGGATCCCTCCTTGTCCCGGTGACTCCGAGGTGCCGCCAAACCTTCAGCCCGTGGTCGGACCCTTTGTTTCTATGGGCAGGAGTTCCCCTAGAACAAGTGTCCAGGCATGCTGTTGTCTCCACGGATGCCTCATCCACCGGCTAGGGTGCCACGTACAACAGGCTTGCAGTTTCGGGTCTGTGGACGGGGCCTCAACTGCAATGACATATCAATTGCCTCGAGTTGTTAGCAGTTCGTCTTGCGCTGGGCCGCTACAAAACGCTGCTACTAGGCAAGCATGTTCTGGTCCGTACGGACAACACTGCGGCCTTTGCGTACATCAACAAACAGGGTGGTCTACGCTCCCGTTGCATGCCTCAACTCGCCCGCCATCTCCTCCTATGGAGTCAGAAGCATCTGAGGTCGCTTCGTGCCATTCACATTCCGGGCCTGCTCAATCGTGCGGCCGACGAGCTCTCACAACAGCCAGTGCTCCCCGGAGAGTGGAGACTCCATCCCCAGGTGGTCCAGCTGATCTGGAGTCGCTTCGGGACCGCACAGGTAGACCTGTTTGCCGCCCCATACACGACCCACTGCCAGTTGTTTTACTCCCTGACCGAGGGGACCCTCGGCTCAGATGCGCTGGCACACAGCTGGCCCCGGGGCCTACGCAAGTATGCGTTTCCCCCCAAGGACCTCCTGACTCAGAGACAGGGCACCCTATGGCACCCGCGTCCGGACCTCTGGAAACTCCATGTCTGGTCCCTGGACGGGACGCGGAGGTTCTAGGTGGCCTACCACAGGCTGTGGTAGACACCATCACTTCCGCTAGAGCTCCCTCTACGAGGCACCTCTATGCGTTGAAGTGGAACCTGTTCGTCGACTGGTGTTCTTCTTGCCGAGAAGACCCCCGGAGATGTTCGGTCGGTTCTGTGCTTTCCTTCCTACAGGATGGGTTGGAGCAAAGGCTGTCTCCTTCCACCCTCAAAGTCTATGTTGCCGCTATCGCCACTAATCATGACATGGTAGGTGGTAAGTCTCTAGGGAAGCACGATCTGATCGTCAGGTTCCTGAGGGGGGCGAGGAGACTAAATCCACCTCGCCCTCCCTCTATATCCTCTTGGGACTTAACTCTGGTGCTAACCGCACTGCAGAGGGCGCCCTTTGAGCCTTTGCAGTCAGCTGAGTTAAAAATCCTGTCTCTGAAGACAGTACTCCTGACTGCATTGGCCTCTATCAAGAGGGTAGGGGACCTGCAGGCATTTTCGGTCGACAAATCGTGCCTGGAATTCGGGCCCGGTAACTCTCATGTAATCCTGAGACCCCGGCCCGGATATGTGCCCAAGGTTCCCACCACTCCCTTCCGGGACCAGGTGGTGAGCCTGCAAGCGCTGCCTTCGGAGGAGGCAGACCCAGCCCTAGCTTTTCTCTGTCTAGTCCGCGCTCTGCGGACTTACGTGGACAGAACGCAAAGCTTCAGGACCTCAGAGCAGCTCTTCGTCTGTTATGGAGGCCAGCAGAAGGGAAAGGCTGTCTCCAAGCAGAGGATGGCCCACTGGATAGTGGATGCCATTGCTTGGCGTATCAAACCCAAGACGTGCCCTGCCCGCTCGGGTTAAGAGCCCACTCCACTAGGGGTGTAGCTTCTTCCTGGGCGTTGGCTCGTGGCGCCTCGCTGACAGATATTTGTAGAACTGCGGGCTGGGCGACACCTAACACGTTCACTAGATTTTATAGCCTCCGTGTAGAGCCGGTATCTTCCTGTGTGCTCGCTTCCCATAGTCAGTAACACCGAAGTGCCCGTTCTAAGTGTCGGCTTGCTGCGCCACTCCCTTCCCTATGGAACGGATACGTGCGCTTATATGCTCCAGTCGAGTTCCCCAGAACGGCGAACCCTGTTGAGTCCTCCGCAAACCGCGGCAGTCGGATGTGGCGGAGCGTCCGACGCTGGGTCTAACAATCGTATGCATTGGTGGAACTTGTGTTAGGCTGGGTTCCATATGTTGTGACCCACACGGCGGTCCCATATGTGTATTCTTCCACGTTACGGCTCCCAACGGCGAGCCCGTGTCTTTCCCTCGGCAGAGCGCTCTGCTGTCTCAGTTAGGTGTTGTTCCCCCGCCTGTTTGGCCGGGGCCACCCCTGGGACTTCCGTATGTTGCACTGCCCACGGCCAGTCTATACGTGTATTCTCCACATGGTAACTGCCTTCGGACATGATTTGGCTTCCGCAGCGTCCCTCTGGGCACGCTTTCCCAGCGTTATCCAGTAGTCTGCTGAAGTGGGTCTTATGGAACAGCAGTGTGACTTCCCTGCGTGAATTTCCCCGCCCGGAACAGACGGGGTCTGAGGGGCTCTCGCTGGGCGCTGGAAGTGGTAGTAACTGTGGCGTTTTCCAAAGGGATCCCAATTCGTCGGTGACCTCCAACGTACGTCGAACGTGACCGACTGAAATAGAATGTCTCGGTTACGTATGGTAACCCTCGTTCCCTGAAGGAGGGAACGGAGATGTACGTCCCGTCGCCACAGTTGCTGTACCATCACTGCATGGCCGAGTCACTAGTTCGGCTCCTCAGTGAAAAACAATAGTGCGCTGCATTCGCCTCCTGTTTATACCCGCAGCGCGGGGCGGAGCGCGAGATGCAAATCTCGCACGCCAATGGCCATTGGCCCGTTCTCTATATCTCGAAGCTGATAGGGGCTCCCAGAAGTGATCCCAATTCGTCGGTGACGTCCAACGTGCGTCTCCGTTCCCTCCTTCAGGGAACGAGGGTTACCATACGTAACCGAGATGTTTTTGATGATATTCTAATTATATGACCAGCACCTGTATATATATATATATATATATATATATATATACCGTATACCCACATTATTAGTATACACACATTGTTCAAAGTTTTCAGTAAGACTCTTTGAGAGACTAATTAATACTTAAATTGATCAAAAGTGATGGTAAAGACATAAAATGTTACACATTTTTTTCTTCAAATAAATGAATCTAAATAAATAAATGTTCTTTTAAAATGTATAATACATCAAAGAATCCTGAAAAATATGTATCGCCTATTTTCAACATTGATAATAATAAGAAATGTTTCTTGAGCAGCAAATGATCGTATTAGCATATTAAAATGATCTCTGAAGAATCATGTGACACTGAAGACTGGAGTAATGATACTGACAATTTTGAATTGTGTTAGTATTTCACAATGTAAATGCAAAAATTTGACCAGTACTAGGTGTGTGTATTTATAAATTTCTCTTTAATATTTCGATTTTAAAAGTAACAATAAATTGGAGATGAATACAAAATGAATATCGAACTGTGGGTAGTAAACTTTATAGTTCTTTTTCACCCGTAGTATATATGCTGAAATGGAAATGTGGGTATTGACACTTGGCCCTGTGCCATTCTATAATAGTCAGCTGTGCTGTTGTTTTGAATGTTTTTTTTTTTGCATTGGATCCGTCATTATCCATCTATCACGTCTCTGGTATTGAGGGGAGGTTTCACCTTCACAGTAAATACTCAAGGAGTCTATTTTAGTTTGATATTGCACACACCAACTGAGATATAAACCACAGATTTACTCTTGCTGCCGACCTTCAATCAGCTTTTTTTCAGTGTTTCATGTGACCAACATAAATGTGTATGAAATGAATAGCTCATATGTATTACAATATATACTGTATCATAATTTGTACTCTTTGCACAAGATTATGTTTACACCTCTGCCTTTTCAGTACGAGAATTTCCATTAAAAATGCATTGTTTTCAGCTGAAATTGTCAGTTGAAAGCCGTAATAACGTGACATGAAATTTTAACATCTGACAATAAAAAAAAAACCTCTGGAAAGGTTTATTAAAAATTCACAACGTATAGACCGCTGTGCTTCACTTTTACCACCAAAGAATATTATTTGCTGGTAGATGCCATGCTGCATGTACATCATATTTCCAAAGTGGCTATGATCAGTTTTTCTCCAGTATTTTCTATTGGGGTCAGTAAGATACTTTTATTAAAAGACTTTTATTCAGCATTAAATTGATGAAAAGAGATGGTAAAGACCTGACACATCTAGTACTTATGCAAACGTTGATCAAATTTAGAATAAAAAATAAATTATAAGCTAATGCAGCCAAGGCCAAACTTTATGAAAAAAATGATTCATTAATTGCTTAGCTGGGTCTTCAGGCTATGCAGTCTGTTAGTTAACCTCACCTCCGAATCCGGGTCGTTCTTTCTTTTGTCCCTTCACATTTAATCACGTCGGTTCCCTGGAAAGATTAGTACACCTCTCCTGTCTTCAGGTTCGAGTCGTTAGTTCCGTCATCAGTGTCTGATCTGGGCCGTGATAGCCCCATATGCAATGAATGCAGTCGTGAAAACAGAATTGAGTAGTTCACCACTCGAGTCTTCGGGTTCGAGTCATTCGTTCACCAACTCACAGCCCTATAGGCTGAATGCAGAAGATCCTATAAAGAAACGTTGCGCGGTTAACACAAAATGAACGAATCGCACTCATTCATGAACGACACATCACTAACGCATAGTCAACAGAATTCAACTGCACGTGCGCTGGAGGAAGAAGTAGAAGAAGAAGATGAGTGTAAATGATCTTTGCCGATGTTGTAAAAAGAATTTAAGGATACACGGAGTACTTAACAACATGATCATCATTTCTGAGAGAAATAGTAAAGGTGAATGCATATACGAATGTGGCGAGGTGGACGAGCGAGAGACGTGTGAGGCGTGAGCGAGACCAGTGCGTGATTGAGAATGAGCGTCACCTGTGAAGCACACCGGTCTCCAGTCCTCTCATGAGGGAGCTCGGAGGCATATAAGGACGAGCGACAACAGTGAAGGACGAGAGAGGACCAGGCCTGGACTTTACATTGTGTTTTGTTTATGTTTTATTATGTGTGTGCGTGGCAGCCGTCCGTGAGGGGCTGTAAGTTTTACTTTCATTTTGTGTTTATTTTTATTAAAGTGTTTGAATGTTCGCCGGTTCCCGCCTCCTTCTTCCCTGAACATACAAACTACGTTACAACGAACGTTTAGGATTAGAACAAATTCAGCCCAAGTGCTCTCTGATGACGTTACTGATTACGTTAGAGTTGAACATCTGTCAATCATTGTATAAAGCACGCCCTGACAATTTGATTGGTCCGAACAGCTCCTGTTCGGGCATAGTTACTCCACAACGGATCAAGTCCAGATCGAACTTCCCAACCTCAAATGTTGTGGGCAGGGCTAAGTTCGGCTGGCACCCAGGCTAGGTAAAGACATTTCATATTTTACAATTTTTTTTAGCATTTTAAAGGGGAGTATAATGCTATTTTATGCATTCTGAGTTTTTACACTGTTAAAGATTTGGATTCCCATGCTAAACATGGCCAAAGTTTAAAAAAATAAGTTGGACGTTTGATGGAGTATTTCTGTGCCAAAAATACTCCTTCCGGTTTCTCACAAGTTTCGGAAAGTTTTTCTCGAGTATGGACCTATGTGACATCAACAAGGGCGGAATTTCTTCTCCCGGAGGGGCGTGCGTTCACACGTAGACCAGAACCCATCAACACGCTTTGCTTGGCTTTAGGGAAGTCGTCGGCTGCGCTGCACGTCACAGGACTTCACAAAATCAACAGTGTCACCAAAGAAGTGTGTTTTTGGTTGTCAGGGCAAAACAACCCTGTTCAGCTTCCCAAAGAACCCAGCGTTAAGGGAACAGTGGATGGAGTTAGTTTTTCCGGAGCAGCAACGGAGTTGCGCAAGTGTTTTTGTTTGTTCCCTGCTGTAATGTAGTTAGTTGATATGGAAAAAAGGAGGCGGGAACCGGCGAACATTTAACAGACTTCTTTAATAAAATAAACCAACAAAATAAAATAACGGCGGCAGCCCCTCACGGACAACTGCCGCCTACATACAAAACAAAACACAATGTAAATCCAGGCCTGGTCCTCTCTCGTCTTGCACTGTCGTCGCTCCTCCTTTTATGCTCCCGTCACTCCTCCGTGAGACGAGACCGGTGTGGCGCGCAGCTGGAGCTCATTATCACTCGCCACCGGCCCGCTCTCACAATCCCTCGCCTCGCTGCGTGCCACATACCCCCAATGCCCTTCGCAGGCCGGGGGGCACTCCCGAGACTGTGCTCTACTCCCCCCCGTCCTCCGAGGGGGCTGATCATGGCGGCCGCGGTACCTGGGGGTAAGGACAGAGAGGCGAGAGAAACGGAGCCAGGAGCATGAGGAGCGACAAAACGAGAGAGGGGAAATAGTAGAAACAAAAAGAGAAGGAAAAAAAATTTCTGGTCCGGTTCCCGGACACACTGCCGCTCAGTCCTCAGCCAGCCGAGAGGCTCTTCCTCGCGGTGCCATGCGATGCCACTGGACGCTTGGTGGACGGCTCGATCCTCCTCCGCCCCAGTGGTGAGACAACAATCACAAGCGGGTTGTAGCTGAGTCCCATGCGTTTTCCCACCAGCAGAGCTAGTTGATAGATTAAACTTTTGCCGTATCTGGTCAGCAAAACTCCGAACACATCTTTCTTTTTTAGGAATGACTTCAGTGCTATTCTTTGTTAGCAGGAAGTAGCAGGGAATTCACGCGAAACCGCCGCAACTCTGCCGTCATTATGTTAAGCCCGCCCACCAACTCTATACACGTTGTGACTGGCGTGAATAGAGTTTGATTTTTCAAGCACGCAAGCCAATGGAGAGTTGATGACCCTGGCAAATTACATTTGCTGCCGCTAGGGTGCGTCTATTTTTCTAGGCTACCTGTTAGCTTTATTCTTATCACAGAAGAAAAAAAAAATGTTTGCTGGTAGATGCCGTACTTCATGTGTCATATTTCCAAAGCGGCTATGATCAGGTTTTCTCCAGTATTTTCTATTCCAACATCTGCTTCAGAGCCTCAAGGTTAGATTTGCCTCTAGGGTGTCCGGGATTGTTCACAGCATATGTTGTTTATGAGTGGCTTCAAAATCAGCTGCCCTTTCCCTGGAACAAAGCCGTAAAGTTTAAGGATTCGGTTTTGATCAGAGATACAGAAATGTCAAAGGCAACTGTGCACAACTGTATTGCAACAACGTCGTTCGGATTTTATTTATGACTTGCTCCCTTTGGACAATATTTCCAGCGAATAACGCATACGTTTGTATAAAAAGAGGCACGTTGCATAATGGCTATATTGTAAACGGCCTCCTGTTTGCCTTCAAAGCAATTTAAAGACAAAATGATGGACTGTGCTGGTCTTTAAACTACTGTCAGATAACTGTAAACACTGCATCCTGTGGGACATAAGGGACATGTTTCTAATATACTGTATGCCAATTTGACTTTCTTCTCCTCCCAAGGACAGACTACCACCTGCTGAAAAAAATCCTATTTTATGCACGTTTATGGACACCTGGACTCGGGAGACAAGCCTGATTGATGGCTGAGAGCTCTAGGGGAAAAGCCGCCCTACCCACAGACACGCCTCTGGATCCATTTATCACAATCACTCTCAGAGAGAAAGAAGGAGGCGCTGGCAAAAAAAGAGAGGTACTCTACAGACAAAACCGTGACTGGTCGGCAGGCGTGCATCACAGAGGGAGGCTGGGAGATAATTGGACAGTTGGTGGGAGAATAGGCTCCATCGGAAAGACAGTTTGGACAGGGAACACGGATGGACAGATGGATGGAGAGGAAAACTAGCAGACAAAAAGCATCAGAAGGGCTGGAAGGCTGCGACGTCACTCCCTGGAGAGATGGAGGAGTCCGTTACTTTGGGTAACGGTGACCTGCGGCCTCCCAGATTCTCTCTTCTTTTCTCCCTCTCATGTTCAGATGTCGTTTATGAAGGTGAGCTGGGCGCTTTCTGACGCATCGGATCATTTTGATGGTTTTGTCTCTTGGACATCCCGATCGTTTGAAATGCAATTATGCTAATGGAAGTGGAGTTGAGGGTCAGCGCAGCACTACTCCGCGAACGCTCTTCACCCTTAGAGTAATGAGGCTTAAAAGCATATCATCCCTGCTCTTTAATAGATGTGAGATGGACGGTTAGGAAGGCCTGCATTGGACAAAGAGCTCTTGAAAATGTTTACCAGTCAGAGGTCTATCTGGGATGAGAGAGAGGTCAAATACACACTCCTTCTCTCTCACTTGTACTGTCCCTTTTTAGAATAAGTGTACTAAAAAGGCATATGTTTGTTTAAATTGTTGTTCCCATCTCATATATTTACATTTTTCAGGGGAATCAGTCTGGCATATGATAAAATATTTTAACACAGACAAAATTACACACTTCATGTTAAATCGTGACATTTTGTACACTTTTCACACTTCAGTTTTTCTTCCTAAAGTCCATGCATAATATTAGGGATGGTATCGTGCACAAAAACAACTGTAATTTAGTTACATGATCTCACTTATTCAGGCCAGTTATTATTATGGTTTTGAATTTTTAATTGCATTTTATTTTGAGTTTGTTTTCACTGTCAGTATCATTGTTACTTTTAGTAGTTTAATTTTCTAGCTGTAGTTTATTTATTTTTTTATTTCAGTTTTAGTATTTTAGGGCTGCCAAAATGCATTTAACACTTTAAATTTCTCAGCACATTTTAGTGTTGCTATCATGTTTAATGCAGGCAGATTGTAGGTTTCACACTTTATAATACACCATGTATCAAAAACTAACAATCATTTGTGGCAGTTATTTTTGTAGTTATTGTAGTTTATTCTTTACAAGTTATGTTGGACACAGAATAAATTAGTGAAAAAAAACTTTGTGATAAACATTTTCGCCAGGCTTTATCTTTAACTACTATGCATAGTACTATGCATATAACACATTTGCTCTTATTGAGGTGGGATACGGGTAAAGGTTAGAGACAGGTCTGTATGGTTAGGTTTGGAAACTTGACTAGTTTTAACTAGCTAATTCAATAAATGCCACCTTGTTATTTGGTTACACAATGCTTTGGTAGCATAGTACTTGCTGAATGAGGACAGCAATATAATACATTTAACATATATCTGTTCTCAAACTAAGCTCATGCTCCGCTCGTCACCATGATGGTAACCCTAAAACCAACATAACAGAAACTCTTCTAAACTAGCATAACAAAACATTAACCACTACTAAATCTCCCACTTAACGTTAATCTTGCACAAAAAAATTAATAATATAACACTTAATTTGGGCATTTACTGTCTCTTTTGAGTGTCATGGCAAAGCATGTTGTGAATATAAATCCCAGCCCAGTTTCGGTTAAATTTAAGTTAGTCTAAATTAAAAGAAACAAATTCATAAAACTCAAAACAATGAAACAATTAAGACTTAAAATGCGTCAGTTTTGTGAACTCAAAAGAAAAAGAAAGTTCTAAATACTCATAAAAGTTCATTTGTTTGAACGAATTTGTTTAATTTGAGTTGGCTTTACTCAAACCAATTGATTATTTTGAGCGAAAAATTTGAGATTACATGATATTTTTAACTTAAATCTATGAAATAGCTTACATATTTCAAGTTCAGAGCAATTAAATTGTATGATTACAAAAGAAAAATCTGCAAGTTCTGCTTACTTAAAATTTAAACTGATTGCCTCAATTTTTTTTTAGTTTTGCCAACTTATTCATGTTAACAGTGTAGGTTAAGCGGTAAGGGACGTGTCAACAGTGTCATAAAAATGTCATTAATGCAGGTATTTTTAAAAAATAAGGACAATGTAAAAGCAGTTCATTTTATTAAATTAATCATTTAAATGTTATTAGTTAAAGGTGCACTATGTAACTTTTCCATCCGCTAGAGGTCACCTATTCAAAACAAAGGCGTAGATTGATGACGCCAGCGCAGAATCTTGGGACATGTGGTCTTCACCTCACAGCCGGTGGAAAAGAATCGGGATAGGCAGAAATCATGTTCATGGATGAGATTATTAACGTTACTGTAGTATGAAGCAGAGCAGGACTGAGTGTTGTGGGAGCTGAGCAAGGCCACTGGAGCGATTGTTAATAAGATAAACACAACACACTCCCCGGAGCAGCAGGACTTTTATTATGCCCCAGTCGCCAGCGCCATTTCCGCTTTTCCGGTCATGAGTATGAGGTAACGCAGCTCTGTTTATCATAATAGATTCATTTGAGTGTGTTGAAAATGATGTTATGACATTACTCTGTGCGTTCGCTCGGCGGCTGCTATGACACTTGTTGCACACTGCAGTAAGAGTAACGTGTTTCTGCAAAATAAAACTGGAAACCGAGGGTAACGCAGATATGACACAATTGACAGGCGACTCTCACACGTCCCGGTTCCTTGGTTAAAATAGCAATTTTCTCATGATTTACAAATAGTTGGAAACATTTGGGATGTTGTAAGTACTCAACTGAACAAAATATATAACACTGGCCACTGGCTAGTGGTTTTTGGATATTTTATTGAAAAAAATGTTACATAGTGCACCTTTAAAGACACCTAATATAAACTTGACCAAAATTTGCCAAAATCATCCAAACGCAAATACCGGTATTAAAAAACACAATACACAGTTTTGTTTATATCTACCTTACTGACAGCAGTAAAATACAGTTGCCAGTCCTATATTTGAGTCCTTAATACGGTTACCTTCTCACACAGTTCGGTATTTATGGGAGTGACAACTGTATTCTATAACCAAACTTCAGGACTCATTTTAATGTTTTAGATCCAGTCACTGTTCTCCACTGGAGCTGCTCTTGTTAGTTTTGCTCCAATCTCCGCTGCTGTCGGTTTATGAAGATTTGACTGATGTACTCAGCTCGATTGGACTCTTGTCATGTCAAAAGTGATAAGACTCACACCTGTAAGTAAATGTGGTTGTCGATCCCAAAAACTGACAGTGTGAACGTAGCCTAACAAAAGCTTTAGGCCAGAGCACCACTTGTGGCCACACAGAGAATGTGTTGCATTATGATTTGCAATCAGGGACATTCATAATGCAGCGCAGCACAAAATTGAGCTTGCATATCTAGAAGAGTATGTTTCAGGCCTTAACCCTTTTATAAGTAAATTATGATTGGCTATCCCCATTTGTATGTGAAATGAGCTACACCCACACTATAATGCATGGAATTTATTCCATGTTTATACCAAAACCAATAAATTAACTGGTCAATATAAACAGTGCCACAGTCTAATTTGCAAATTTAAATTGTAGTTTTACATTACATTGTTTTGCATTTCTTGAGCTCCAATAACGTTAATGCAGTACTAATTTATCTGTTTTTATAACCTGCATTATCTTGTGGTTTGATTAATTGGTTACAGTAAGTACGAGCGAACAAATATTTACTCCTCTCATTTCAGTGCTCTGCCCGCCTGTGGCCCAGTTTGGCTGTGCTGAGTATCACAAAATACTGCTGCTCTGTATCGGAGTGTCAGTTCTTTAGAGATTAGCTGAAGCCTTCCTCTACATTACTCACACATCTAAAGTAGAGGAACTGGCCCCCTTAGGGCCCACTGTGCTCACACAGCGATAATTAGCTTCAAGTGTTCTATTCTGAGATAATAGAGCAGCGTGTCACACCAGACAAACCTCCACAGCCAGCCAAAACCGCACCCCCTATCGCTGTTTGAGTCCTAGCATGTTGAAATATATGGGTACAAAACAGCAGGCTGTGTTTGAGCTCTTGGCGTTGGGTTTTTCCTGTTAAGTCAACTAAGGTCTGTTCTGAAATGATGTTTAATTGTTCAACCCTGAAGGATGTTAATTAAGGAATTTAATTTGATATGATATCCAAAACCCTGAAGGCAGGCCAAAAGTCGAATGCTTGTGAATTTTCCTGCGAGAGAGGCAGGATGCGGCGTATCACCGTCCGATCGAACAGCATTCTAATGAGGCCTGAAAAGGCAGATGGCGTCAATTAAAAGACAGCGCTAGTTTTTGTCGTCGAATCAAGCCTTACAAGACTGTGAGTGATGTTAGATCAGGATTTCAAATGTAATGTGATCATCTTTGAAGGTTTACACAGAGTTACAGTACTATAGATTTCTCCATGAGTTGAAGTGGAGGAAGCTTGTGTGCCCTTGGTCAAGCTCTTTTGTTCAGTGTACCGAGAGCATGATGCTATCTGGAGATGCGAGGGCTAATCATTTGGGTTGCCAAAGCACAATCAGAATGATGATAATGATGCTTCAATAGGTCAAACACAGTCTGACAGTGATGAGAGCTTCTAAAGGCCATGACAAGCCAAGACGACGGTCGGCCGTCGTTGAGCGCCAGATGGCCCACACTCTAAAAAAGAATGCGTTCGCTCACTAAAAAAATTAAAGCAACAATTTGCATAAATTTTTTTGAGTTATGACAACTTTGAGTGAATTTATGTTCAACCAACAAGCTACATTGAGTTAATTTAATAATTTGTAGCATAAACACAAATTTTTAAGTTGATTACTTAAAAATTAAGTCCTAGAACCAGTTAATCTTATCTATTTCAGTTCAAATCAACAGCTATCATAGCACATGCTAACATAACTTTTCTATCTTGTATATTTAGTGAACAAGTAAGATATTACTTGTCACTGGCATTAGTTTACAGTTTGCATATCTGCAGCCCTAGTTTTGGTTTCCCTTTTTGAACAATGAATATAGACTATTGATACCCCTTGATATAGATAGTTATTTCCTTACACATACATCTGTAGTCCTTTTGGTGTGTTGAAGTACAGCTTTTTGGCCCAGACACGGCCGATGCGAGGCACCATCTTTTGTCGCCACTAGTTATTTTATGTCGTTGTGTCACGGCCATAAGTTTCTGTCAACATGTCAACTAACTCTCATTAGAATATTAATATCTGCTAACTTGTGATAGGTCCACAAACAGGCTCAAAGTAACTTTGCAACAAAACTGTACTGCAAGCGACGTGACATCTTTAGAGGTATTGTCATTACTTGCGATTTTAGTTTGGGAACAAACACTTTGAAAACACTTTGCAAGCAAAGCATAGCACTGCTGTTCTGGAAGCGAGAGAGCGTGATAGTCAGAAAGCGACGTGAAAGTAACTATTCTGTCACTTTCCATTAAAAGTACCAACATAATATAATTACACTCAAATTATATCAAATGGTAAGTATGTCAAATTATAATTACATTATAAGAATAATTAATTATTATGTTTCTTCATTTTTTACAAGCACGCTCTTTCAGAGACACCATCAGCCATAACGCTAAGGACATTGGAAGGACATCTCAAAGCATGATTCTCAGTTTATGACGCTTGTTTCTTGATCTTTCTCTTCCTCTCTCCCTTTGTATTTTATATATAGGTGCATTGCATGTACTTCAGCCTCAGTGAAGACTGTAAGATGTGATCTAGTATTTGATGAGGGAAGTTCAGATAAAATCTTATTAGTGCAGTCGTCCTCACTTTACCCTCAATAGAAGTGACATTGCTGAGAGGAAGTGAAACATGGGTCAGGAATTGGCTATTAATCCACAGCAACCAATGAGAAACGGCAATAAAGCAGCTTAACTTTACAAGAGTCAAGCTAACTTTTACACTCACTGACTAGGCGGAGGTAATGAGATCCAGAAACTTGGGTAACTGCAAAGGCCACTTAACTTGATTTCTTCTTACGTCACTTTCATCTCAGCTGTCTGTTCTGCTTGGCTTGGCTTGGCTTGGCTCGCTGATGTGAATATAAGCATTGTGGGTGGGCAGGATAAATTGCAATGTGAGAAATGAGTTGTCTTTTATTTCACTTTGATTCAATCGCCCGTGGTGTCGCTGTGCTCATTTAATTTGGGGGGAAAAGCAACTTTATTTCTTACATCTTTAGTATGTGATGTTATTGCAGCTTCTCACATGTAATTATTGTGCTAATAATTTACAGTTTACTTCAGTTGTCAACCAACATCCTCCCTCAGTTTCTCAGCCAAGGTTTAAGCTAGTCCCACACAAATGCATGTTTGAGCTTTTTTTTTAAATGGAAGCAACTTGCACTGGCATATCTTAAAATATGTCAGTGCCATTGTTTTGTTTCACGATGCACACTAGTAATGTTTTTTTTCTATGGCATACAGGGGCGTAGCACAAGATCCTGGGCCCTATGCATAGGCAGGCCTGATGGGCCCCCATGTTCCTCAACATAAAATATATTCCAGACTTTTCAAGGGCCCTCTCTCCCCTTGGAGCCCTGGTAATCAGTACTGGTTTTACCCCCAGTCCGACACCCCTGATGGCATGTTTATAAAAGCTACCTTAATGTCCTAATTGAACTAAGGCCTAATCCTGGCTTAATCTAAGCCCTGTCTATGAAACAGGGCCCTTGAGTTTGAGATTATACAAAATGTACAGTGGGCTGACAAAGAGTCTGCTTAATGTATTTGGTTCAATGAAAACAGTTTTCTGAACTCAGTTCCAGTTGAAAAGGTGAAGCTTTTGACGGCTATAATTAGTAATTAGCATCATCAACTTGCGGCAGACAAACGCAAATGCCCTTCTGTGCATGTAAATTGTCATGGTGTATTTGTTGTCAAACACCTCAATAAAGTACATGAATATGAAACAAGGCCGGTAGGGAGAAGTAGATGGAATTGAACTAGTTTGTATTAGGCAACCAAGTGTTAATTTACTAGACAAGCACTTCAATAAAGTCTGTTTTTCATAAACTCTTGAAAATAAGGGTTCTTTATTAGCATTGATGGTTTAATAGTAACCTCCATGGAATCTTTCCATTGCACAAAAAGTTATCTAGATTAAAATGTTCTTTACACTAAGAAAATAATGCTCACTGAAAGGTTCTTTTGGGGAGGCAAAAACTGTTCTTCAATGGTATGCTCCAAAAATCCCATTTGAAACCTTTATTTTTAAGAATGTAATAGGTACAATGTTAAACAAGGCCGGTAGGGATGGAGTAGATGGAATTGAACTCTAGTTTGGACCAAGCAACCAAATGTGAATTTACTAGACATTCTTTTGGGAATGAAAAGAATGATTTCCCTTTGCAGTAGACATATAAGGGGTATTATGACCATGGCATCCTGGGTCAGACAGAGGGCAGAACGGTCACCCAGGGAGGGATTTAGCCACAAGCTCTCTCTCCAGCCTGCCAAGAGCCTATGGGACTTCAATATTGGGCTTCAGCACAGCTGCAGAGTGCTGAACTGCCTTTGAGAGCCCCCGAACGCTAATCCTGATGAAATCTCACTATATACTAGCAGATAAATATTCCGTAATTTAATACACATAAAGAACATGGCTGTACAAACCTATTTAACCATGACTGATTGTTATGTTTCTGTGTCAAGAGCCATTTTCTTGTGTTACCCCCTTTATTATGTTTATGGTGAGGTAATGGACACTCAATTGCATTCGACACGGCATCATCAACGACCAATATTACATTTGACACGCTGTAAATCAGAAAGCAACCTCCGATAAATGATGGCCATTTTCTCCATCTCCTCAACCTCCATCTCCATCTCATCTGTGATGACAAGTAAGTTTAATTACCATGATTTACGACGCAATGTAACTCAGTCGTCATCGAGGGGTGTAAAGTCATTAGAGGCGAAGCCGTTTGGAATGAGCTGTGACCGACTCAAGTGTTAAAACATAAACTAGCAATTAGAAAAAGATAACACATGACTCACAGGGAGCGCCAAGGAAGTCTCCAGCCATCTGGGACGAATGGATCATTCGGGGACTGACCGAAGAGTTTGTGCTAAGTCTGAAATGGTGCCCTTCTGGGTTTTTCGCTGGATTATAATGGTTTATTTTTGGAGGGAAGCACCAGGCATGAGGAAATTGTGTGCAGAGTGTGTCTGGAGAAATGTGTATTTTATCTGATAAAGTGTTTTTTTACAAGATTGCATTAGTAATGCACTGTTGCTTATCCACCTTGGTGCTGGAGAATACAAAATCTCAACGTGGAGGAATGGAAATGTAGCACTTTTATCATACATGTAGACAAATCACTGATTAAACTCGATAGAATTCAGCTGTTTAAAGCTGTACTGTGCTTTTTTTCAGTTTTCCGAAACACTTCCCACTTCTTGAATGAATTATATGACTGAATGAATCATTCAGAATTGTTTTGTGAACTGGATCAAATAATTCATTGAAAAGATCTGTCTCAAAAGAATGATTCATTCACAAATCAGAACATTGCATGCATGAGTCGTTTGGGCTACTTTATCTTTTTATGATGTTTGGAAGCTTTGTTTCCCATTTGTTGTATGGCATTCTTCAGAATTTGTCACCTTGTGTTCCACAAAAGAAAGTCATACAGGTTTGTAACTACATGAGTAAAAATTATGACAGAATTTTTATTTTTGGGTAATTGTTTCTTTAAGATGAAATAGAATAGCATGCACACTGTGTAGCCTTGCTAGCGAGCTCCTCATGAAAGACTTAAGGAATGCTTAGAATGCTTAAGTCCAAATAAAATAAAAAATCAATGAGAAGCACTATCACAAGACCATGCAGTGGGAGAAATGAACACTAAAACTAAGAAAAGAGACGTTGCAGCAAGCTCTTTGATTAGCACAACTAGCATGTAGCGTGTAGCTGATGAATTCTGCCAGCCATGTTAGAAGCTACTGGGATTATCTTCACAGCTATTCTCTTAAAAGGAAGTGCTCACAATCTGATTTCCCATGTGTAACTGCTTAGTATTCCATCTCAGAAAGCCGTGGAGTTTTAATAAATGTGCATAGACCTATTCAAGCCTACTACCGAGATCTCTTTTTTTATGTATCGATGGGGTTTTTCAAAAGTCAGTGCGTTGTGTCTTAATAGCTGCAGCTCCACTTCAGAGGTACTTCGGCAAAACCTTCTAAAACCTCTTAAGTCCCTTTTCCCTCGTGTTTGTTTTTAAGCATTGTTGCCGTCTTTGAGCGAGTTCCATGGATGTTGAGTTGATGGGATGAAAGGCCAAAACCTCAGAGAAGAGGGCTGTCTCATCCTTCAGCCCTGCAGCGATAGCTTAAAGGGGATTGTATCATTCATCCCCTAGACTTGACAACATTAATTTATCTGTCAGTCATTCTGGGAGCCCAGGCCACTTTGATGAACCCCCTGAGTCTCAAATCATTAAGGCAGTGTCACACTAAACTTTGCAGCATTTAGTGCATAACAAGAGGACATCTCTAAAGTAATTATCATGGACAATGTCACTTTATCATGCCTTTATGCATTCAAGCATTCAAAAACATTTAGCAGAATGGGTATGAGGGCCCGTCCCCTCAATATTCACTTTTAATTGATGTTAGATATATGGCAAATAAGTCAGACATATGTGAGTACTAGAAATGCAGCAGAAGTAGATTATTACAATCTTATAGATTTTATAGAAATAGATTTATTTCTAAATAAAAGTGATTACTGTGTTGTGGGCGGTTGCCAGGATGTTTGCTATGAGATTACTAATATGTTGTTATGTGATTACTAGGATATTCTGGGTGTTTTAGGTGGTTGCTTACTGTAAGGCAAAATTCAAGTTTGACAAAAAAATTATATGGTATTCTGGTCATTAGATATATAATTACATGCAACATGGATGCGGTGCAACAAATCCCCAACAGTAAACTGATGCCTCATTCTATTTATGACGCACTCCAACCACTCACAAAATTTCTCATAGGAAGGACAAATGGATTTGCAACGGTCGCATTGTTGCGGCGTGGCATGATGCAACGTGTCAACAGTCGTATCCGGTGTAGACACTGTGTTAAGCCACCTTTCCACTGCACACGACAAACGACAGCCGTTGGACCGGAAGTCACTCATTTGCTATAGAGAGTCACACAGGGGCTGTGTGCGGTGCCGACCATCTGCGGATGCAGTTTTCGAATCCGATTTGAGCTTTGCATGTGTTGAAAATATTGAATTTGAGCAACTACACCATATGTGATATGCCGACCGGATGTGATGTATTCCAATCTATTTCATTCAGATCAGTGTGAGAAATACAAATAGTTTTTGTTTAACTTTATAAGAAACACTTGATACATTAATCAATTATTAATTTAATATTTAAAAAAAATATCTGTTGTCTGGCACCATATTTTCACTCAAAATAATGGTGGTTGTTTGTCCTATATGCGTAGCTGTTTATTGTTTGCATACATTTTGGAGGATAAAGGCTCTTGCTTTTGCATTCTTTTACTGGAGACGCTATAAGAAATATTGCAAGTCAATGTGGGCAAAACACTACAGTTTAGTGCAAGAGATGCGCCTCTGAGACAGGATTTCTGAGACAGCCTCAGTTAACCCGTGTTGCCGAGCAAGATCATAATGAAAGTTCATTACAACTGCGGCTAGGGGATGAATTACGACAGTCGGGTCCAAATCGTGTCTAAGTCATGTCGTGTACAGTGGAAAGGTGGGTTTAGGGTTTAGAACATATTCCTAATACTGTCTCTACACCGTACATAACAGTTGTCGCGTCACACCGTGCCGCAACAGCTTGAGACTTGTGAAAGCTACACTGGGCTTGAAAAAAAAAACGTTGCAATCCATTTGTTCCCATAGCACATCTTGTAAAGAGTAGGGGTTTAACCCTGGTGTTCATGTAGGCCAAATTCCCTCCACTGGCCTTTATCAATCAATAATAATCCCCATTCCCTGAGTTGGCTCTATCACTCTCTCTCCTCTCCACCTATAGCTAGTGTGTGGTGAGTGCACTGGCGCTGTTGTTCTGTGGCTGCTGTCAGATCATCCAAGTGGATGCTAGTTGAGGGGAGCACTTTGGGTGTAAAGTATACATAGTAAAGCGCTACATAAATGCCTTATACATTCATTCATTCATTCATTCATACTGTCGTGATTTTGTTGTGTCATGCCACACCGCATCTAGTGTAGACAGCATTACTGATTATAATAGGTTCTATTTGCTTCTATCGCACAGCTCGGATCTGGTATAGACAGGGCCGGCGTTATCAACCCCCTTTCCCTGTGATGATCTGAATAATTATTATGATCTATTTACAACAATTGCTTGCAAAATGATGGAATTGCTGTTCGCCACCCCCATCCCCCCTTCACACGATTTCAACCGCAAGCCACCATAAGAATGATAAAAGCCCCCATAAAAAGTGTGTCCTGTTGCCAGGACTGGGTATAGTCACGGTGCTTTTATCCAATGTGATTAGATTGCATTCATGATGTACGTTTTATCGGCCCATGCATTCCTCGGGAGTCAAACCCATGACCTTGAAGTTGCTTTGCAATATCCTGCGTAATAATAATAGTGATGCATGAGCTAAATATTACTTAACATTACTCTGCTTACCTTTCACATTCATGTATGCTGTGCTGTTCCCTTGCATCAGTCACACAAAAAAGGGGGTAAAGTGGAAAACTGCAGTGTGTCTCCATAAAAAGGACTTGGCATGGAAATCGGCTCCTTTCCTCAGGGGCTCTGGCCTGTTTTAGATGATAATTGAAAATGATGTAAAAATAGTGGTCTGCAGCAGACACAGGTCATATCTCAGAGGGAAGGGTTGGCATTTGGCCTCTCGTTTGAATTTCTGTATAATTAACTAGACTTTTACATTTTCTGCTCAAAATATGAGTGGCGCTTGCCTGCACAGATCTCACTGCCGCAGTGCCAGTGTTCACAAAGGTGTTCTGAAAGGTTTTTAGCAAGTTGCTATGAGCTTGCTAAGGTGTTCTTGGAGGGTTTTAGATGGTTGGGAGTAAAACATCAAGATTCCATATGTAGCGTTTGTTAACTCAAAGTATGAGCTTTAGCAAATTTAGCATTTAATGTAATGTTTAAAATGATTCTGGAAACAGTCTTGACCTCATGCCATGTTCAAGTGAAAATATATTTTCATAACCTGTGAGGAGGACTTACATGTGAAATCACAATTTTTCCTATACAGTGAAAACTGACAGCTGATGTTTTCTTTCCACTTCACTGATGATAATCAATTCTCAGGTTCAAATCATGAGAGGAGTCAACGCAACATCAGAGCGCTATCACCAATCAGCTGTCAGTACTGCAGTAGATCCTACAATGTGCTTGGTTGCTATGGACACAAGAGGAGAGTACACTGGCATGACACGTCAAATCTGGAGCTGTACCGACTGCACTGGCAGACCGACAGTAACGGACTTGTTTCATCCATCATACCGTCAGTATGCCATCAAATTATTGTTTTACACAACGATTATTTTGATTATTTCTTAATACAGACCCCTGATCCTTTGCACAAGGCCACAGAAAGATAAGTCAGCTTTGATTTTTGTAGTGATCATGGCAAGGTGATTGTATCAGTTTTGTTCGGATTAGTGGTAATGAAGAGGATCAACAAGCATGTAATCTTCTCGGTGTTGTAATTCAATGGCAAGGAAACACGCGATACAGGGATGTTGGGTTAAAGACACAATTAGCATCATATGAGTGTCAGCAAATTTTAAATAGGTTTTGATTTTATTGCTCAGAGGTTGCTTTTAATAGCTCAGGAGTCGTTATGTTGTGTAATTTCTAGTCATGTTTCGTTTAATGGAATAGTTTTCCCAACATTTACTCACCAGTATGACTTGTGAAACAGAATTTTCATGCAATGAATGCCAATGGACCCCAATGTTATTTTGGACTCCATTGACTTCCATTGTTGTGCCATTGTTTCACTGAAGAATATTATGACATTTCCCCTAAATTCCTCATAGGAGAAATAAAATAGTCACAAATGAGACAATTATCATCATATTAAGAACATAGAGCCATAAAATGGTGTATAGCTCAGAAAATTTGTTCTTAGAGGAACTGGATTAGAATTTTTGAGGAGAGAATTTGTATGCGTTTTTATTGTAAACTTTAGTTGGTGAATTTGAGCATAATGTGAGATATTGAGATTTCTTCTGAAACTTTAGAGGAATCATGAGGCATAGCAAAAATATCCAGTTTTACTATAATTTGATGGTCCCTTTAAAGGGTTAGTTCACCCAAAAATGAAAATGTTGTTCCAAACCTGTAAGACCTTCATTCATCTTCAGAACAGAAATTAAGAGTTTTTTGATGAAATCCGAGATCTTTCTGACCCCCCATAGACTGCAATGTTTCAAGGCCCAGAAAGGTAGTAAAGAAGTTGTTAAAATAGTCTGTGTGTTTACAGTAGTTTAACCTTCATGTTATAAAGCAATCGAAAAATCGTCAGAAAGCTCTCGGATTTCATCAAAAATATTTTAATTTGTGTACAGAAGCTGGGTTTGAAGACGGGTTTGGAACGACATGAGGGTGAGTAATTAATGAAAAAATTTGGTAAAAAATAAAGTGTTACCAAATCTCCATTTAATCTAATTGCTGTCTAGGAGAACCAGCTGAGATATTCAAGAGATTTAATTAGTGATTTTCTCTCTCTCTTTTGACAGTTTTGGACTTCTTGTACAGTTAAATTTACTGGTGACAGGAGGTGCCGTTGGCATTGCATTCTACTTCTGTTTTTGGCATTGAGGGATGATCTACAACATTCCCGCCTCTATACAACATCACTGACTCATAGGAGTGTGAATAAGACTATTCACTAACTATTCAATTTCTTGTCTTCTCACTCATCATTTCGCTGTTGTTTGTGAGTTCTGCAGTCCGTTCATAATTGTTTTCATCAAAGATGAGATGTTTGAGCACGTGGGAACACCTCAAAAGAAAAGAAGGCGCAAAACCGCCTGGGACCTTACAGCCGGAGCAATACTCAAGAGCTTTTGAATGTTTTTTAACAGGATGATTTCAACACTGCCTGCAAGATCAGTCCAACTTTGATGTCGGAACAGAGTATCACATCAACAAGCGCTGTAATCTCCAAATAAAACAGCCGAGGCTGACTGGGGATAAAGCCAGAAGGAATTTCTCGAACGACTCCCATTTGTCAGTCCAAGCACAGTGCTAGTCACAGCAGGGACGCCCATCGAAAGAGAACCTTCTAGACAGGAAACAGAGGGTTTAAACCGCATGAATCTGTATGGCTTACTTAATGCAAACTTCAAAATGAATCACTTCGGGTTTGTGGATCGCTCGAGGGGCTTTCGTTCTCATTCTGCCGTAAATTGAGTGAAATGGCAACCACAAATGTTCTCTGAAGGGTTTCCAACTAATTCAATTAGGTGAAGTGACCTTACTGAATCCAAACGTACATGGCAAATGTCTCAATAGAAGCGTTAAGGTCAACAGAGCTTCACTTAAGCATTTTCTATTGACAGAGGCAGCCATAACATCCAAATGCAATAAAATAGCCCTTTAATTCTCAGTTAACCTGTGGGGTAGGGTTATTTATTATGAGCCATTTAGCCAAGTGCTGAAACCTCATCTATCTACAGATCATTTGATACTGCAGTTGCTCATTAATTTGAACATATAGCATTGTAAGCAAGTCCAACTGCGAGCAAAGCCCAGTAAATGTGATTATGGCTTGCAGGGAATGCAATAATAGCCCTTTATTTTTTATGCTCCATAACACAGAATTATGTGCTGCTTACTGAAATCATTCGCCGGTATATGAGGACATCATCTCGGCTCGAGCTGTCTCTTTGTTTCGTATTATTAATGCAAAGGTCAGAGCTGAATCCGGAAAATTGTGACAATGCCGAGGTTGTGCGCGCGGGTATGTGTGTGCGCCCTGCTATTGGATTTAAGAGTGTGCTGTCGAACTGTTTGCTGCGTGTGCTGTTATGAACCGCAAACACTCGTAAGGCCTGGAGAGGCACAAATCAGAGATGTTGGGGAGACAGTTTTACTGCTGCAGTAAGTCTCACACATCAAGCGTGAAGCCAGACCACAGCACACAAGTTGCTAGGCAACACCTTGAGGTCGCTTCCCACAGCTGCTGTACTGATTAGTTAATTGTGTAAGTAAACAAAATGTTGAGTAAAATCACCAAATCCACCATCCAGCACATAAAAATCAGGCAAATGGTACAAGCACCTGGCACTACAAACCCACATTCTGAAAGTATCCAATCACAGGAGCTGTACAGAGAAATGGCTTCATAAAAAAACAGCCTAAACTTGTTTGCTTGGCTTAGGTGGTTTAAGCTGGTCCAGCTGGTCTTCCAGAGTGACCAAATGAAAAGTGCCCAAAATCTCTCTTCAAAAGTGCTCAAAATCAGCTAACAAAGAAAAAGAAGCATAAAGACCATTACAAATGTACGCATTGTATTATTTACATGACAGTTAAGTGCATTCTCCCCATGTTTTATTTGTCCTTACATGTTTGTCTGTCTGTCTGTCTGTCTATCTATCTATCTCTCTATCTCTCTATCCATCCATCCATCTATCTTCTGTCCATCCATCCATGTGCCATATGACCGTTGTACCACCTGTCCACTGCAGATTCATTTGGCCATTGATAGTGTTGCCATAGAAATGCATAATAACAGCTTGAACATGGCAAAAATATTACCTTTAAAATAAATTAATATATCTTTTTTGTGCATTTTCTTAACTCAATAGGAATCATCAATATGATATCACAACGCAAAACATCTTCATGATACTAAAAATAGGTTTCATTTTTGTCTTTTGCAAAATGTCATTGCCATTTTGTCTTTTGAATTTGGGGGTGAAAAATAAACTGGACATGTTATGTTTTTATGGAATATTTTTGGCCTTTCTGCTTTTGCTTTTAAAGGACAGTTTGAGAAGAGAGACAATAAATGACTGGAAAGGAGAAAGGGAGGGGGGAACAGGATCGGGAAGAAAGAGCCCATGAGCCGGAATATAAACTCTGGTCGCCATATGTCGAAACACTGCCCACAAAGCTATGACTGACATCTGGACATGTTCTTGACAGTCAAATTACAAATATACTCAATCTATGCAGACAGAAAATGTAATGACCAGTGTTATAGAGAAGAGCACATTATCCATGTTATTTGAATCAATACACTTTTAGCTCGTGGCAGCCAACAGTCCACTCCTGTAATTGTACCTGCTAAAGGTCTTGCCTGTACTGCAGCATCGCTCCCTTGAGAAGGTTCTCCATAGCAACTGGGCTTTGTTACACATAGACATATAACTCTGTTCACAATGAGAGCAAATGAGGGAAATTCAGACAGCAAAACAAGGCCAGCGACAGTTCTCCGTTATCTGATATTCACGGTCCAAGTTTAACTCCAGTTAGTGTGACTGAATCAGAGCACTGAGAATAACTAATGGCCAGATGGAGCGGCGTTGATCATCGCAGTCTGTTCGATTCCCATCACAAAGACAAACTCGGCGCTTTCAAGTATAAATTCATTAATCACATGCAACACAAATGCTGTCGATGGAGACGTCTTCACATACCATTTCTTGATTAGATCGCAGCAGGATGGCGCTAATGAATGCCGTGTCTCAAAGTTGCTCATGTGCGTAAGACATTATGCCTGCTGTTTGTTTGACATTATTTATATATTTGTGTTAGTGTGGATCTATGCTGTAATTTTACCTCACTGTGAGCAGGACCCTTCGTAGGAGGGTGTTAAACCCACACATTCGACTTCTTTTAAGTATTAAGTGGCTTGCAGATGGTTTATAATATGAAACGTATCTGTGATGCAGTTGCAAGAACTATTGACAATTGAAGCAATTACCTTCATAGTCGCCCCGTTGCAAAGTGTAGCATGGCAGTCCTTTGACTTTTGCAGAGGTTGACCTTTGCTACAAAGAAATCAGAGCGAGGACTCACCGGTAACCTAATTAATAGGAAATGTCACAGCAGTAATTACGGCCCACAATGTGAATCATCAAGGGTGCAACGCTGCTGTGGGGGAAAACGGGTGACTTTGAAGACTTTCTGTTTTTTGGCTGTCCAAGTAAATGTAAGTTTGAGAATACAGTATGTTGCAACAGATGATCTACTCAAAGGACATTTATCATTGGACTGTCGCCTAGCATAACCTCGAATCTGATTGGACCACAACATGATCATCACAGGAAATTATAAAAATTCAGTCCCTTACAATAAAAAGTGATGGTACCCTGGTACAATGAGCAGAACCTGATTTGACCAAGTGCAACATGTTCCTGGATCAACATCTTTGTCGATCCTGGAACAACATTCCAATCAACCAAGATTTGAGGGACGCTTTAGGCTTACAACCAGGGTTAGGTGCTTCTACATCTGTGTTATTCACCATAATTTCCCTCTGATTTTAGGGATAGGTTATGGGTAGAGTTAGGTTTAGTGGTAGGGATATGGTTATGATTATATTTTCAGACAGGAACATTGTTCCAGGATCAAAAAAAAAAAATTGGCAAAATCAGAACGTGCGTAGAATGATGGCTATACTGTTGAATTTTAATATGTACCATGATACAACAGTTCAACAGGTTACTCAAAGTTGCTTTAAGGCAAGACAAGTAAAATCATTGTTTTTTCATGCACTGGTCAGTTTTAGCTTTCTGGCAGTAAATTGGGTAATTGGGAGTTTCATTTTCAAATAAGTAACAGTTTGGAGATATAAAGACACATTTTGACAAAAGAAAATAATATATAATATAATATTGCAAGTAATATATCAGTTATGAAAAGTAAAGTCATGATTATGAAACATAAACTTGCAATTGTGAGAGATGATAATTTAACTGCGATGAATTACAGTCACAATATTTTTTTTTACTTTGAGGCAGTAATTGGCATCCATCATCCATAGATACAGTGCATCCGGAGAGTATTCACAGCGTTTCACTTTTTCCATATTTTATGTTACAGCCTTATTCCATAATTTTTTTCCTCAATTCTACAAACAATGCCACATAATTACAGCCTTAAGTCTTTTTGAGTATGATGCTACGAGCTTGGCACACATATTTTGGGCAGTTTCTCCCATTCTTTTTTGCAGTTCCTCTCAAGCTCCATCAGGTTGGATGGGGAGTGTCGGTGCACAGCCATTTTCAGATCTCTCTAGAGATGTTCAATCGGGTTCAAGTCTGGACTCTGGCTGGGCTACTCAAAGACATTCACAGAGTTGTCCCGTAGCCACTCCTTTGTTATCTTGGCTGCTTAGAGTCGTCCTGTTGGAAGATGAACCTACGCCCCAGTCTGAGGTCCAGAGCGCTTTGGAGCAGGTTTTTATCAAGGATGTCTCTGTACATTTCTGAATTCATCTTTCCCTTGATCCTGACTAGTCTCCCAGTTCCTGCCATTGAAAAACATCCCCACAGCATGATGCTGCCACCACCATGCTTCACTGTAGGGATGGTATTGGCCAGGTGATGAGCGGTACCTGGTTTCTTCCAGACATGACGCTTGCCATTCAGGCCAAAGGGTTCAATCTTTGTTTCATCAGACCAGAGAATTTTGTTTCTCATGGTCTAAGGGTCCTTCAGGTGCCTTTTGGCAAACTCCAGGCAGGCTGTCATGTGCCGTCTGGCCACTCTACCATACAGGCCTGATTGGTGGAGTGCTGTAAAGATGGTTCTCCCTCTCCACAGAGAAACGTTGGAGCTCTGTCAGAGTGACCATCTGGTTCTTGGTCACCTCCCTGACTAAGGCCCTTCTTCCCTGATCGTTCAGTTTGGCTGGGCGGCCAGCTCTAGGAAAAGTCCTGGTGGTTCCAACCTTCTTCCATTTATGGATGATGGAAGCCACTGTGCTCATTGGGACTATGCTCAATGCTGCAGAAATTTTTCTGTACCCTTTCCCAGATCTGTGCCTTGGAGGTCTACAGACAATTCCTTGGACTTAATGCCTTGGTTTGTGCTTTGACATGCACTGTTAACTGTGGGACCTTATATAGACAGGTGTGTGCCTTTCCAAATCATGTCCAATCAACTGAATTTACCACAGGTGGACTCCAATCAAGTTCTCCAAGAAACATCTCAAGGATGATCAGTGGAAACAGGATGCACCTGAGCTCAATTTTGAGTGTCATGGCAAGGGCTGTGAATACTTATGTACATGTGATTTTTTTGTTTTTTATTTTTAATAAATTTGCAAAGATTTCAAACAAATTTCTTTCATGTTGTCATTATGGGGTATTGTTTGTAGAATTGAGAAAAACAATATGAATTTGATCCATTTTCGATTAAGGCTGTAACATAACAAAATGTGGAAAAAGGGAAGCGCTGTGAATACTTTTCAGATGCACTGTATATCTGTCTAAATTGTTCTTATATTAAAAAAATATATTTAAATCATATCCCTGAGATCAGTTTACATTTAATCTAATACCTTTTCCTATATACTATTGATGTGACAGTGTTTGGTATGTAGCGACTGAGGCAAATCAGACACATGATTGCCTGTTACATGTAACAAATATGTTTTAAATGCTCTGTTCTCAGTAACAGACCTTCCCCCACCACAACAGAGAAAGATCCTCAGTTACCCTGGATACCAACTGATAAGACGTTTTATGGCCCTAAAAAATTTAGCCACATAGAAAAGGCCATAGTTAAGACACAAAGCCTGTAAAATACATGCTTTTGCCTCAAGTTATAGACCAACCATCTATAAATGAATATGCACCCCAGGACATTGTATGTACACATATAACTGTCTTGTAAAGTGTCTCTTGTATGTTATTTCGTTTATGCATGTCTTATGAACAACTTACTAGTCCATCGTGTCTCCTATCAAATTAATGCTCTCTTCACGACTTACACTTTCGTGTGTCACTTTCTTGTAGGAAGTAATGTGTGTTTGTTGCATTAATTGGAGTATATATGGGCAAAGGCCCATTGAATCTTGCTTGAAACAAAGATCCCTAAATCTCCCACATAGGAATTTCCCGCTGGGAAATCCCAACAATCCCATTGGGCAACTCAACCATCGAGGGTGGGATTTCTCTAAGACTTTTAAGAGAGAGACGCTCTCTTTCCTCCCTCTCTTCTCTTCTCTCTCTGGACGCGTCATCTTGGCTGTCTATCTGGCCGGCCAACAGGCCAGGCCAGATAAGGTCTGCACACACAGCATCACGTGTGTGTGTGGGACAGGAAACCAGATGCCACCATACGGCCAGTTGGGCCAGCAAGCCCAACTCCTCATGGCGTGTGCAACTTCCTCAACCTCGATAGAGTCAAAACAACCATGCAAGCTCACCGTCGTTCCTTTGCTCAACACGGAAGGAAACAATAGCCACTGCAAAGCCATCGGACAGAACCATCAAGTCTTTCTTCTGCGACGTATATCTGCACACCTTCCTGGGCAAATGCAAGTAATGTACTAAGAAATACAAGTCGCTGTGTAGGTTTGGAGGTTTAGGTTCTCTCTTTGGAGGATGGTTCTCTCAGGTTTAGACTCTTTGCATAACTTCATCCATCTGTACTGACCCGGTTTTTCTAACCACTTTAACTTTACCTCTTGCCATATACACTCACCTTGGATTATTAGGAACACCTGTTCAATTTCTCATTAATGCAATTATCTAATCAACCAATCACATGACAGTTGCTTCAATGCATTTAGGGGTGTGGTCCTGGTCCTGAACTCCAAACTGAATGTCAGAATGGGAAAGAAAGGTGATTTAAGCAATTTTGAGCGTGGCATGGTTGTTGGTGCCAGACGGGCCGGTCTGAGTATTTCACAATCTGCTCAGTTACTGGGATTTTCACGCACAACCATTTCTAGAGTTTACAAAGAATGGTGTGAAAAGGGAAAAACATCCAGTATGCGGCAGTTCTGTGGGCGAAAATGCCTTGTTGATGCTAGAGGTCAGAGGAGAATGGGCCGACTGATTCAAGCTGATAGAAGAGCAACTTTGACTGAAATAACCACTCGTTACAACCGAGGTATGCAGCAAAGCATTTGTGAAGCCACAACACGCACAACCTTGAGGCGGATGGGCTAGAACAGCAGAAGACCCCACCTGGTACCACTCATCTCCACTACAAATAGGAAAAAGAGGCTACAATTTGCACGAGCTCACCAAAATTGGACAGTTGAAGACTGGAAAAATGTTGCCTGGTCTGATAAGTATCGCTTTCTGTTGAGACATTCAGATGGTAGAGTCAGAATTTGGCGTAAACAGAATGAGAACATGGATCCATCATGCCTTGTTACCACTGTGCATGCTGGTGATGGTGGTGTAATGGTGTGGGGGATGTTTTCTTGGCACACTTTAGGCCCCTTAGTGCCAATTGGGCATCGTTTAAATGTTGTTAATTGTCTGACCATGTCCATCCCTTTATGACCACCATGTACCCATCCTCTGATGGCTACTTCCAGCAGGATAATGCACCATGTCACAAAGCTCGAATTATTTCAAATTGGTTTCTTGAACATGACAATGAGTTCACTGTACTAAAATGGCCCCCACAGTCACCAGATCTCAACCCAATAGAGCATCTTTGGGATGTGGTGGAACGGGAGCTTCGTGCCCTGGATGTGCATCCCACAAATCTCCATCAACTGCAAGATGCTATCCTATCAATATGGGCCAACATTTCTAAAGAATGCTTTCAGCACCTTGTTGAATCAATGCCACATAGAATTAAGGCAGTTCTGAAGGCGAAAGGGGGTCAAACACAGTATTAGTATGGTGTTCCTAATAATCATTCAGGTGAGTGTATGTTTTGTGTCTGTATGTTTTATGTCCATTTAATCTTGTCCGCGATTTAGTTATTAAAGTTTGTGCACAATATATGTTGGTTCTGACTCCCTGCCTGCAAACAAATTGTCACTTAAATGATCGATCTTGTTATGCGCTCTAAGCGTTTATGTAAATACAAGGAAAAGAAGAATTATTTTCCTGTGGCCAGGAAGAATACCCTTTTCTTAGAATTAATTAATAATCAATAGGCCTACTGAACGTTCATAGGATGAACTGATTAATTGATTGTAATGTTAATGTAGCTACATCAAGTTAATCAATTTAACGGATTCAAATATTCATAATTAATCATAATGAATAATTATAATGAGTTATGAATAATTATTAATATTTCCCCTCTGAGCTAATTCGCTACAGGTATGATCCAGCACAACATGTCAAAGTGGAAACCAAACATCGCTCAAAGTGTCTTGACACATGACATTGTTGGCGGTCAGGGATGATTCAGACATGAAATTAATATGAAAGTGATTTACTGCTTGATGTTTTATTGCAGCACGCCTTGTTAGAACATAGTATGGGAATGATCAACAAAGTTCTCAGTACTCTGTCATGTTGTATTTTATTACCACTTTTTTGTTTTATGTTCTAGTGTCGCTAGAACTGCTGTTACTTTCATGGATCCAAGACCGGAGTTTTATTTAGCACAAGTGTGGAAGATCAGTGATGGACGGACAGACTCCAGCGAGACAGATGGGCAGATGTGGCTTCACAGCAGTATGTTCATTTTGTTCTATATTTCAGTTGAAATGAGCTTTTCATGTTTTTTTTTCCATCTCAATTTTTGAAACTTCACATCTGCTGTGGGAGATTGAGAATATTCTGAATTTTTAGGCACCCGAATTCTTCTGTTTGCTTTCAGGCTTTAATATATAAACCACACAATGCTTTAAAGTAAATATAATCTAAATTACTTTATAAAGAGTACAGTACAAGTTACAGCCAAAATTAAAATGCTTATGACAATATTTCATAATCCACACCACACACATTTTCTAAAGATGAGGTGCGGGAAACTAGTTAATGTGATTCACTTTTTCTTTGACCATTCTTTCATCAAAGCAGCGTATCTAGCAAAGCGTAGAAGTGGATGTTTGCACAAATTAGTTTAGCGGATATGTGTAAACTGTTCTCTTTTCTCTTTCACACATATATCAGTAGTTGTATTTCGTCCAGAGGCTGTTCCTGTCTGCCTGGACTTTAACTTCAGAAATGTCCATTTCACCTTTGAAGGGACATTTTGCTCTCAAAAGAGGGACAATTGTACCAATAATCCTGTGTTGACCTTTTGTTCATAGATTCTCTTTATCTATAATTACTTTTTCCCACACTATAGTGAAGTTACTAGGGGCAGGGGGGTTGTGTGGGTTCATGGGCGGTAAATAAGTTACACAACCAACTGAAATAGAAGGGGAAAAAAACAGAAATTGTAGGTTATATATACTGTGCAACTGTAAACATGACCGCTCAGCCCACAACTTGTTAAAAAAATGCTTCAGATTCAATACAGGTTAAGCTCAGTTGACAGTGCTTGTGCATAATGTTGTATATACTGTAATATAATGTTTCAAATTAAATGTATTAAATAATATAATTTTTATATTATAATAAGTGCTTTCAGTTCAGCTCAACTTGCTTTGAACCCTTTAACGTTCCTTTAATAGGCTCTAATTCAACACTTTATTTTCTGCAGTCAGTCAGTTTCTTGCATTCCAGTTTGCCATTTCACCCCAAACTACAGCAAACGACAGGCAGAACAAACCGTCCTAACCCTTGCCAAGCTCAGCTGGAGGGACGTAGCTGAAACCCATGATGCTTTAGGTTACTAGTGAGTGACAGATGCTATAACACTGGCAGAGGTTCAGTGAATTAGATTAGCATTAAGGACATTTGAATCCTCCTTCTCTGTTTTAATTAACAGGAACCTCTGATAAATATTTTAAAACCCTCGGCAATGACAGTGTGCTCACGAGGAGATGCAAAGGGGTCAAATAAACCTCAATGCGCCATAATGGTACCCTGATTTTAAGTAAACCTTGCACACATGAAAATAAATTCTGTTAACTAACTTACTGTCTGATCTCAGAAATGTAGGATCCGTTAGCTTTTCCGTGTGCTGTTTTGCCATGCCGCATATGAAATCATACATTGCATGTCAAGCGAATAGAATAGGGTCAAAAGGTGCAACAGGACCAACTATGCAAATTGATAGCTGTGAGAAACATGCTAAACCCTTCTTCTCCTCTTCATCACCCTCTGTAAGCTTCAACATCTGTATTTTAAGTTAATTAACTGATTAGTCCGAATTGAAAAAAAAGGAGCTTACCATGCCAGAACGACTGCCAATTGTCAGTATCACTAGTCAACTGAGCGCTGGAGATGTTTGGACTCTCCATTAGTGTTGAAGCTTGTGTGGATTTTAATTAGCATGAGGATGATTGTAGTGATTATGACCAATGTAAACACCTACCGTTTGTTTTTGTTTTTATTGTCGTAGAAATTATGAGAAATTATTTTGAGATCAAACAATAATTAAAGGGACAGTTGGTGGAAAAAAAAAATATGATGGGAAGAAAAAATATATTGCAAAACTTTTGCGTTCCCCTGAAAAACTTTTGGGTTTGCTCACAAAACATTTGTGTACCCCTGAGAAACATTGCGTTCGTTTGCAAAATATTTGCGTTCCCCTGCAAAACCTTTGCATTCCCCCAAGAACGATTATTGAATTCAGGTGTTCCAATTACTTCCATGGCCACATGTGTGTAAAATCAAGCACCTAGGCATGCAGACTGCTTCTACAAACATTTGTGAAAGAATGGGTTCGCTTTCAGGAGCTCAGTGAATTCAAGCGTGGTACCATGATGGGTTACCACCTGTGCAATAAGTCCATTCGTGAAATATCCTCACTATGAACACTTGCATTGTGCCAAGTGTAAAGTTTGATGGAGGGGGGATTATGGTGTGGGGTTGTTTTTCAGGGGTTGGGCTTGGCCCCTTAGTTCCAGTGAAAGTAACTCTTAATGCTTCAGCACACCAAGACATTTTGGGACAATTTCATGCTCCCATCTTTGTGGGAACAGTTTGGGGACGGCCCCTTCTTGTTCCAACATGACTGTGCACCAGTGCACAAAGAAAGGTCCATAAAGATTAAATGAGTGAGTTTGGTGTGGAGGAACTTGACTGGCCTGCACAGAGTCCTAAGCTCAACCAGATGGAACAGCTTTGGGATGAATTAGAACGGAGACTGCGAGCCAGGCCTTCTCGTCCAACATCAGTGCCTGACCTCACAAAAGCACTTCTAGAAGAATGGTCAAAAATTCCCAAAAACACTCTCCAAAACCTTGTGGAAAGCCTTCCCAGAAGAGTTGTTATAGCTGCAAAGGGTGGGCCATCTCCATATTAAACCCTACAGATTAAGTTAATAAAGTTCATGTGCATGTAAAGGCAGGCATCCCAAAACTTTCAAAACTGTTCCCTGCTTTACGTTGCTGCTCCTCGTGTTTAGTTTATGTTAAATTGGTTTTCCCCCTCATGGGTATTTTTTTTGTGTTTGTTTTATTCTATTATTTAATAAAATCATCCTCTTCTTGCACTTGAGTCCTCGCTCCATTTATACTTACCTGTTCCTGAAAAGGTGAGAAACAGGTGAGAGGCTGAGGTGACATGAGGGTGGTGCTATGCCGATGATTCCCTTGCGGTGATGGAAGATACGGTCCGCTAGCACAGACCCAGAGCCCCCCCGTGCCAACAGCCCGCGGTTGAGACAACGGCGGGAGGAGTCCAGATGTCGACGTGGCTGACGGCAGCTGGGGGACAATCTACGGAGGTGTGGCCAATGGATCCGCAGGCGCAGACGGAGAGCGGATGGGAACGGGCAGCATCGCTGGTACTGGAGACCCAGGCGATGCCGCAGTGACAACCGGTGAAAGCGGAGCCAGAGTACCCGAGGGTTGAGGTGAAGCCGGTGTTCTCGAGGACAGAGGTGGGGAGAAGCCAGGACGGAGCCGAGATGAAGCAAAGAGTTACGAGGCCGAAGTCGGAGCAGCAGGATCCTCTCGCACTGACGCTGCTGGATGTCAGTGCGGGGCTGTGAACATCCGGCAGCGGCGTGGCTGGAGGACTGGCTGAGCTCTGGGGTGATGAAGGTGATGAGGAACTCGACTGAATGCTGGCAAATGAGACATAATCTATACAGTCATTAGTACAATTCAGAACCATTGATGAGGATGTAGATATCGGGTGGGAGTTAGTGAATCCACACTAAAGTCGATCAGCCAGTCCCCCTTCTCCGTCGTCGTGACTCCCTCGTCCGCTGATGTCGCTGACTCACACCCCTGGTCAGACAGTGATGGAGCTGCACTTCCGGGGCGAGGGTCAGCCCTGTCCTCTTCTCCTAGGGCTCTGGCTCTGGCTGACGCGCCGTGTCGGGTGGTGGCTCTCCATCTGCAGGGGGCACACACGAGTACTCCACGGTCAAAAGTGTAGATACGGGCTCTGGGTCTGGCTGTGTTCCAGATCGCGACGCTGCGCTCTACAGAGGTCGAGAGGGTGATGGAATGTTGCCCCGATCTGGAACAGGGTCTTTAAGGTCTCATCGTCCAAGAAGCTGGTGAAGGCCAAACAAATAACGTTTTTGACAAAATAAAAAAGGTTATGGCTCTCCTGAGCCAGGATGATTATTCTAACCCTATCGTCCATTTAGGGCGGTCCGGTCATCTGTCACTGGTTTGTGCAGGCAGGAAGACGAAGACAGGCAGATACAATAGTTCAAATAGTAGTTTATTCTCAAATACACTAAAGACAGGCAAAAGCACAACACCTCTATCATAACGGTGACCGGACAAAGACCGAGTGAAAAGGGAAGAACTAAAATAGCAAACAGAAATGAGATCATAAACAAGACACAGCTGAATTAAATGACCTCAATGACGGTAACCAGGGAGACAGACGAGTGGCGGGAAACTGAACAAAGAAACATGTGACATCTTGAAACAAACTGAAAGTCCATGATAATGAAACAGAACATCACTGTGACAGAAACATTGCATTCATTCTCAAAACATTTGCATTCCCCCAAGAAACATTGTGTTTGTTTGCAAAATGTGTGTTCCCCCAAGAAACATTGCATTCGTTTGCAAAATGTTTACTTTCCCCTGAGAAACTTTTGCATTTTCAAAGTTTCAAAAGCATTGACCTTGAGAATTTTTCATCCAATCTTATTTTTTTTTTCCTAATGTCATGTACCTTTAGGGGCTCCGTAAAAATGTATAAACATATGAGGTGTCTATTTTAGGTGCTAAATTATGTCACTATTTCTAGTCATGTGTTCAGTTTCCAGGCAACAAGAGACAATGTGAGTAAAAGTATCTGTCATATGCATTTTCTATTTTTAATCTTTTGTAGTGTACTTAATTAGTTTTGTGGTGTGACAAATATTTTAAATGAATTGTTTATTGTAAATATTTCATGTAGACCTTCAATTATCATGAGGTCATAAAAAAGCACAAAGTTGAAATGTGTATTTTGAAATCTGCTTTGTATTATGCATAACTTTCAAGCATAGAATTTTAACCTCAGGTGTTAATGCTAACCGTCAGTCTGTCTTCCATTGTAATGCAGGTCCACGCTTCCCCTTAATCTAACTGAGAAATTAAACAGTGTTTACTTTGGCTTAAAAACTAACTTAGTCATTTTTTTGTTCCCATTCATTAGTGATGGCAATTTCCTTTGTGCAGATGAGAGAGAGGGGATTGATTAAATTCTGCATTAAAAATGAAAAGTGTGCGAAAAAGAAGGTCACAGAGTGACTTTCCCTACTCTGAAGGGCTTTACAACTTTGTAATGTAAGAAGATATGATTCTGTGCATATATACACCATCAAGAATATAAATCAAAAAATTACTTACGATTTATTTGTTCCCTGATAAGGGCGTTGGGCATGAAGGATTAAGAATAATATAATTCTGGCATTGGACATCCATCATTATACTGACTATTCAAGTTTATCGGGTTAACAAAACTTAAATTACTCATATCTTTCAGTAATGTCTTATTCTATCTCTATATCTAGAGATACACCAAGTCTCAACAGAATTAATTATATCTTTTTCCTACAATAACAGATGTTACATAAGTGAAAAAAGTGCTGGCATCTGTAGATAGACATGAGGAAGAAGCATCATGGGAATTTGGCACATTTAAAAATCTGCGAGCTTTGCTTTTATCACTTTCCTCCTGCTATACCTCAGTCATCTTTCTAAGCATGGTAACATGATAAAAGTGACACACATACAGTATGAGTGATTTTTCATTATGCGCAATATAGTTCAGCAAGGTAATTCCCTTGAGCTCCCCGTGATATCGTGGCATTTGTCCAGTCTCCTTTCAGGAATGACCAATCATTTCCTGTTGTGACAGGCATTTAGATGAATGTGATCTTCTGCTTTGGTGATATGTCACCCCTCTCTAACGGAGTCATGGTAATTGCTGTGCTCTGGGGAACGTAATGTATCATCAACAGGACTCTTGATATGCAGTGAAGATGCACCCAGCATATAGAAGCTGAGGTCAGGCCATTAAAAGAACTTGGTGCTATCACTAAAAATGTGTTGTTTAAGACAACATTTGGGCCTTACTGTACAGAGGCAAGATTGGGCTTTACTGTACTGTACAGTTGCTTTGGAAGTCAATCATCCTGGGGTCACAAAAGTCAACCAACATTTAATTGTAGAACATGCAATAAGCATCCATATAAACCCTGGTTTCCCATCTGATTTGACTGAAGATTTACCAATGTTCACTCATGTGGTTTTAGTCATTGCATCAAATTTAATTGCAAATTCAATAGTTTCATGCCTGTGGCATCCACCAATTTGCAGCTAAAACACATTGTGGTTAATGCATACTATATTTATCCCTGCAAGTGATCCTGTTACGTATTTTTTTTTAACTTGTACGCTTTTGTTTTACAGTTTTTGAGGATAAAGGCATGTCACAACCTGTCCACAACAGCATCTGGCAACCTTGATTAGCTTCTTCTCTATAACAGATGAATTTTCACTAGAAATGCAACCTATGACTTCAGCAGCAAAATACACTCACCTAAAGGATTATTAGGAACACCTGTTCAATTTCTCATTAATGCAATTATCTAATCAACCAATCACATGGCAGTTGCTTCAATGCATTTAGGGGTGTGGTCCTGGTCAAGACAATCTCCTGAACTCCAAACAGAATGTCAGAATGGGAAAGAAAGGTGATTTAAGAAATTTTGAGCGTGGCATGGTTGTTGGTGCCAGACGGGCCGGTCTGAGTATTTCACAATCTGCTCAATTACTGGAATTTTCACGCACAACCATTTCTAGAGTTTACAAAGAATGGTGTGAAAAGGGAAAAACATCCAGTATGCGGCAGTCCTGTGGGCGAAAATGCCTTGTTGATGCTAGAGGTCAGAGGAGAATGGGCCGACTGATTCAAGCTGATAGAAGAGCAACTTTGACTGAAATAACCACTCGTTACAACCGAGGTATGCAGCAAAGCATTTGTGAAGCCACAACACGCACAACCTTGAGGCGGATGGGCTACAACAGCAGAAGACCCCACCGGGTACCACTCATCTCCACTACAAATAGGAAAAAGAGGCTACAATTTGCACGAGCTCACCAAAACTGGACAGTTGAAGACTGGAAAAATGTTGCCTGGTCTGATGAGTCTCGATTTCTGTTGAGACATTCAGATGGTAGAGTCAGAATTTGGCGTCAACAGAATGAGAACATGGATCCATCATGCCTTGTTACCACTGTGCAGGCTGGTGGTGGTGGTGTAATGGTGTGGGGGATGTTTTCTTGGCACACTTTAGGCCCCTTAGTGCCAGTTGGGCATCGTTTAAATGCCACGGCCTACCTGAGCATTGTTTCTGACCATGTCCATCCCTTTATGACCACCATGTACCCATCCTCTGATGGCTACTTCCAGCAGGATAATGCACCATGTCACAAAGCTCGAATCATTTCAAATTGGTTTCTTGAACATGAAAATGAGTTCACTGTACTAAAATGGCCCCCACAGTCACCAGATCTCAACCCAATAGAGCATCTTTGGGATGTGGTGGAACGGGAGCTTCGTGCCCTGGATGTGCATCCCACAAATCTCCATCAACTGCAAGATGCTATCCTATCAATATGGGCCAACATTTCTAAAGAATGCTTTCAGCACCTTGTTGAATCAATGCCATGTAGAATTAAGGCAGTTCTGAAGGCGAAAGGGGGTCAAACACAGTATTAGTATGGTGTTCCTAATAATCCTTTAGGTGAGTGTAAATGGAAAGCCTATTCAATTGTTAAAGCTGGTGAGTTTATTTATTTTTCTGTCATAACCAATGCACAATTATATGGCTAGCTGCATTTTATTATTAGCATTTAGGATTGTTTTTCCCTGCTGTCCTAAACACTATCAGAAAACTTGCAACTCACAACTTGATGTGTAAAATTCTGTAATAAATTGATTAATAATGAATTGTAAGGAAACAATCTGTTCTCGTAGTCAACATGTTGGATGATGGGGAAATGGGAATGAATAATGATCAGTGACTTTGATAAAGGCCAAACTGTTATGGCAAGGCACTTGGTTCAAAGTATCTCTGAAACAGCAAGGCTTGTGTGTTGCTCCTGGTCAGCAGTGGTGAGAATTTACCAGCAGTGTTCAGAGGAGGGACAAACCAGTGACAGGGTGTTGGGCGGCCAAGGCTAATCGATGCACAAGGGAAACGAAGGCTATCCTGTCTGGTCCGAGCTAACAGAAGGTCTTTTAATAATAGTTATGTGATAAGTGTGTCACAACACACCGTGCATTGGACTCTGTTGTGTATGGGGCTGCGTAGCCACAGATTAATCAGAGTGCCTATGATGATCCCTGTCCACCATCGAAAGAACCTACAAAGGGCACTTGAGCATCGGAACTGGACCAGTGGATGAAGGTCGCCTGGTCTGATGAATCCCATTTTCTTTTACATCACATGGACGGCTGTGTACATGTGCACTGTTTACCTGGGGAAGTGATGACATCAGGATGCACTGTGGGACAACGACAAGCCAGAAAAGAAGTGCGATGCTCTGGGTAATGTCCTGCTGGGAAACCCTGGGTCCGGCCATTCATGAGGATTTAAATTTGACATGTGCCACCTACCTAAACATTGTTGCAGGCCAACACATGACAATGGTGTTCCCTGGTGGAAGTGTCCTCAGGATAATGCACCACCCTGCCACACAGGTTGGTTTGAGGAGCATGATGAAGATACCAAGGTGTTGCCCTTGCCTCCAAATTGCCCAGATCTTAATCCAATTGCACGTCTCTGGGAGAAGCCACCGTGGATTGAACTTGTTGGTCCAGCACATCCCACAGATGCTCAATCTATGAAAACCTTAATATGTGACCATAATGTTCATAATGGTCATAATGTTTTGGCTCATCACTGGGTAGCAAGTGTTCTGATAAGGTTTAGGACAGCAAGGGAAAGAAACAAGTTTATATACAGACAAAAACCTAGCCACTACTTTTCAAAAATTGACTTTTAAATTTTAATGCTAGTTATCATCCATCAAACTGCTGGGCATCAACCTTCAAAAAGCACTCAAGAATACAACTAAAACACTCTCGATTGGCACTAATGCATTTTTGCCGTCTCATAAGACTAGTGTCAGTCAGCAAAGAGAGGCGAGTATTCAAGCTCTACGCTTTTAAAGCACCAGACGACGTCTCAGCTGAAAAGAGCTTCTCGTCTTCCCTGCTAACCCAACTCTACAACACAATTTCACCATCGAGCTAGGTTAATCTTTGATTACCCCTTCAGAGTCGGTCAGAAATCTCTGAGTAATCTTTGATGACCAGCTGTCCTTCAAAGACCACATTTTAAAGACAGCTCGGTCTTGCAGGTTTGCCCTGCACAACATCAGAAAGATCAGACCATTCCTTACAGAGCATGCAACACAGCTTCTTGTTCAAGCCCTGGTCATTTCTAGGCTTGACTACTGCAATGCGCTTCTGGCTGGACTTCCATCGTGTGCAATCAAAACACTTCAATTGATTCAGAACGCAGCGGCACATCTTGTCTTCAACGAGCCCAAAAGGGCCCATGTCACACCTCTCTTCATCTCTCTGCACTGGCTACCACTCGCTGCCCGCATTAAGTTCAAGGCTTTGACGCTTGCTTATGGATCCACCACAAGCTCAGCACCCGCATACTTCGACTCGATCCTACGAGTCTACACCCCTACCAGAAACCTCCGCTCAGCTAAAGAGCGGCAGCTGGTGTTACCATCCCAGAGAGGCATGAAATCCCTCTCTAGAACTTTTTCATTCACTGTTCCTGGCTGGTGGAACGATCTTCCCACCTCCATCCGGATGGCAGAATCACTAATATCATTCAAAAAACAGCGAGCACTTAATCTCATCATAATAATAAATAAAAATATATATATATCTTTCTTTTTCCTCTACCTTTCTCTACACCCTCCCTATTCTAGCTTACGCTACTCTGAGCAATGCCCGAAACTTAGTATTTAAGGCACTTCTTGCGTTTCTACACCTCTTCATAATGGATCGCTTCCTGTACTCCTCAGTTGTAAGTCGCTTTGGATAAAAGCGTCTGCTAAATGCATAAATGTAAATGTAAATGTAAAGAGTAGATTTGAGCGTTAAGCCCGTCCAGGAGGTCTCAGAGCACACCCTCTAAATCCCACCATTAACATCCATGGATAAAGGTAACAATGATTAACGCTAAAGCCGATAGCGTCAAATGGAAGCATTCGTCACCGATGGCAGTTTGCTGTCAGCGCAGGTGATTCATTATGGTTAGCTTATTTTAATTAGCTTTGCTGCCACACAGCTAATTGGTCGTGGATTGTAAGCAGAAAAGAGCCGGTGCCTCAAGGCGAGGTGTTAAGACGAATAGAGCGCTTATATAAAATCTGATTTAAGTAATAAGCATTTTCAAAAGGCCAGCTGGCTATCAGTGCCAGGTACATGTCATGTGACCTTTTTAAAAGGCGTGCACGGATATGTTGCAAGCCAATAAAGCATGTGTTAGTGAACAATGTTCTAGTTCTTCGTTTCTGTTGCCTCTCCTCTTCCATGAATTCAGATGAGCTAGATTTTTGCTTTTATTGTGAGAAGAAAGCAATATCAGATCAGAGGCTTCTGACAGCTTCAGGAAGGCGAGTTATTTGTGAGCATCTTATCAGCAGCTGTGGCAGCAGACGTATGGCGTGACTTTATCTGTGACAGAGGAAGGCATCATGCACAAACACACACAAACTGGCGTGTGCAGACACATGACGGAGGAGGGTCTCGCACTCTTCAGACTTCAGTGCTTCAAAAAAAAGCCTCAAAAAACCTTCATAAGCGCCTGCCACACGCATCATCCCTCTGATCTGTTTACATACAGGGAATGTTACAGCAAACATGGAAGGAGGAATAACGCTCAGATTTTAATTTGAAGCACAAACGTGCTCGTTACAAAAAGCAGTTCGTCCACCATTAAAATTTCAAATGCCTCAAGGCTGTGCTGAAAACCCGGCTTTTTTCTCTAGTACAATATCGCTAGTTATCATTTGATGTGGCACCCACTTTAATGTCCAACCAAAGCATGCCATAACTATGGAAATGCATACCGTATTGATCAGAGATTGATCAGAAAATGTAATGGGTATTTCATTTAGTGTTATTTATATATACTAATAAAGTATTTGTTAATTAGTTTTTTTTTTATATTTTTGGTTTTCACTTTAATTTTTGTGATTTGCTATGTCCTTTTGTCATTTTTAATATTTAGTTAACAGTAACAAAACTTGTTTCATTAACCTATCAACTGTTAGATGTTTATTTTAGTAGCATATTAGTGATATAGCAACTATTATAGTTTGTTAATATTTTGAATTAGATTTTATTTTTATATTTTTGTATTTTGTATTTTAATTTAATTTTAGTAAAATGTTTAGTTTTTGTCATTTTTATTAGTTATAACTATATCGTTATACGGAAACCAGGTGGCAGGTGGCAGGTGCCAAGACATGTCAAGCGATTGGTTTCTAAAAATGCAGTGTTGTGCTGAGTAGCTTCACTCACGGTAAAATCTCATTGGTCCAAAATTTCACTCCACATAGGCATATATTAAACATCAAACATCCTCTGATGGACAAACAAATTTGGTCTAGGAAGAAAAGTTTGAATTCATACTGAAATCTCTGATCTTGACATCTTGGCAGATCTGAGAATGGTTGTTGAGATGTCTTCTGAAACTTCAGATAAGTCGTATTAAAGTTTTTTTATTCTCAGGAAAAAAAATCAGAGAAGCAGGAGAGATAAGTCTCCAGTTGCTCTCCATTTAATGTCATTGTAGGAGAAACAATAGAGATGTTAAAAAGATCTCTTTCATGATTTTTCTTTCCTACAGGGGTGGACACCTTAAATAGCATTTGACTAAGCGAATTTGCGTGAGACATTTTGCTCAAAGTGTTTTCAACAAAACTATCTGTGTGCTTTGAAATCGAATAGCCCTGGAAGCACCACGGATATCACTTATACTGCAGTACAATACTGAAGACTAGCTGTGGGTGTCAAACTCGCCTTCAGCCTGTCTGCTGTCCCGGCCTACGTAGAGATGGCAGGCGGAGTAAATTGAACTGATCTGTGTTGATTAAGGTTGAACTGATGGCAGAAGAGAGCAGGGACGCGAAGGTCACCCCCTTTATCTATAATCACATCACAGCGGAGCGCTACTGGTGGATCAGCGTCTCATAATTACTCATTATTCATGAGTCGGTCAGAGAGAGAGATTCACATGATGTACTGCTCCCTTGCGCTCCTGAAATGGCAGCTACAGGAGATGTTTAGTTAGAATAATGACATAAATGTTAATCCTGATGTTCAGACGGGTAATTACGTGGAAGGAACCACCTGTGTTTGTTCCCAACTGTTAAAACACGACAAACTAAAACGCAGCGAGTAAAGGTTAAAAACATCCCCATCAAAACATGTTCCACTTGTCCTGTGGCCTTACTTCTATGTCTGCCGGATCATGTGGTTTTAGGAGATTAATATCCTTCTTATTACAGATTAATCCCTGAAATATACAGTACAAACTGTATACTGTGCAGTAAATACTGTATACTACAATCTGTTTGTTTGAACAAACTTTGAAATGTATGGCCAGACAGCAACACAGTGTTGGCCCAGATCCGGACCACATCGGGTACATGTGGATTCCATGTGTACCAGATGTGGGCTGACATTTTTTTAAACCTTTTTGTCAGTCTAATCACACATAACCACAAATATGTGACCTGTGCTGGCAAAATGAGCCGCAATGAACAAAAATTCAAAAATGAGTTAATGTTATTTTCACATTTTCTAATAAAAAAATAAAAAAACCTTCAAAATTATGTATGAATTGTTTGAATCTGACACGTTTGAAGAGTCAGCAAAGTTAGTTTTGAGAAAAATCGAGTTAAAGTTTTCTGAAGGTTCCAAAACAAAATCACCTAGCAACCATATCTTATAATCCCTGCTAATAATACCAAATTTGACACACACCAAGTCAACACCAAATATCTATAGGAAAAATATATATTCAACTTTTTTTCCATGATACCACAATTGTTTGATTAACATTAATAAGACACACAGTCTATATATTAAGACCTACTGTACCTACCTACTTTTTTTCCAACAGTTAACCAAACGTTCACATTAGACATACAGATAATGTTTGCGTGAATACTCGCCAAGACAGATATTTTGATAGTTTGATAATACTGTAATTCTGTGTATATATATAGATATATATATAGGGATTGCACACTGTCTGAGGTGTCTTTGTGCGCACGCGTCAGATCTGTCAGTCAGCGCGAGTAAGATAGTTTTCATGGACATGGGAAAGGTACTCCTCTTCGAAAACGTACAAATAAAGATACTTTTACATGTTTAATTGCTATTTGGAGAAATGGGATTGCGAGACGAGGGCTTAATGAACTCATTTTTGTGAAATCCTCAAAATCTACATTTTTCACTTGTTTTGCCTGTAGCTCAAAATTATCCCATGTGCATTCCGACTCCTTTTGCCAGCATGGGTCACATATAACAAAACATCAACACTGTGAAACCTTATTGGTGCTTGTGTTATGACGTCATGACTTTTAGTCACATAACAGCCAATTCTCTGTACATGAGCATTTAATTTTGAGAGTGATAACCTCTTATATTTTTCTTTGTTTATCATAAAGTGATAGAAAGAAAGAGAAAGTCATGACAGGTGAGTAAATAAAGCCATAATTTTTGGGTGAACCATCCCTTTAACACCTATAATATCTGTCCTTATCTTTTTGTAAAAGGTATTAATATCATATCAGTTCATTGAACATGTTTATCTTGTGATGTGAAGCATCATTTGAATGAGAATAACCCCAAGGACATTCTTGTTTGTACAACCGATTGCATCAGTGGTTCCCACACCAGTGGCCCATTATTAGACACGATTATCACTGCACAAACAGCAAAAAGGACAAACCAGAAGACCACGATTCAAAAAAGATTCCTATTTATCCTTTGATAAACCCTGTCCCTTTCAATAGGGGGTGTCTAGAGAGCCAGAATAGATAGCAGTCAAATTCATCATCGCCTCATATCTCATCTAGAGTTCTGCTGCAGTGCAAACAGTTTATTACAATGGCTCATGAAGCTGTCGACTCAAAGTGTTCAGAGAGAACGACACTCGTTCCAAATGGCTTTGATGCCGATCTGAAATTCAATTGCATTGTGTCAAAGAAGAGCCAAGTCCCAAGATGCCTGCTGCTTGAAGCACCATCCTTCTCTATTGTTTTTTTTTTTTTGCTTTTATTGTTAGCAGTTGGATGCAAAAACAATTTTCAGTCCTAAAAAACAAGAGGGAGGTAATTCGGAGGTCAACATAACATTGCACTTAGCTTAATGAAGAACAGAAAGTGAAACGGCACATTGTGTCACGGCTCCAGAGTCGTGTTGCTCAACACACCCACCTTAAGCGTAGCTCTTTCAGAGAAAGACAAGGAGCAGAAGATAAAGGTGACAGCTAAAGATATACATTGGCGTGATAAAAAAGCTAAGTCGTCTTCTTCTAAGACACATTTCCTTTGGCACAGTGGCCCCGGCTGTGGAGCCAAGGCAGTCATTATGGGTGAAAAACTGTCCCGGTTCAGGGCCCTGACTTTATTGGAATTGCTCGTAAGTGTCACTACGTCACACTTGTTCCCCTGAGGTGTATTACTCCATGGTGAAATAAGTGCTGGGTGATAAAAGAAAATGCTCTATAAGACGTATCCGTGCCAAAGGGAGCCCGCAAATGCGGAAATGGCACTGCACAGCTGTATGGACAATATATTGGCAGAAATAAAATTGCCTTTGAGCAAGACAAAGGAACACAGGATAGTTCTCTGATCAGAGAATGTTTGAGGTTTATGAGCTAAATGTATTAGTTTTACAGCCTAAACCAAGAACTGAATAATAATTGATTCATTTAAATAAAAATGCCATTTCCGAATGACATTCGGTTGCGTTAATGGTTCTTGCACATGCATTCTTCCACTGATGCGTACTAAAATACATGGTTTCCTGCAGTATATACAGTATATAATCTCCAAAGCAGAGTTACAGAATCAACAGCACAAAAATTACAGTGGGAGTAGTCCACTTGACAAATGCTCCTATTTTTTTTAGTGGATCAGAAACATAAAACGCAACCAGTGTAGACTCCCAACAAATGACTCGATTCTGTTTAGTGAATCAATACGAACAGCTTAACCAGTCCGACTCCCGAACGAATAAAGACTTAACTTTTTGTTCCTTGACTTCCATATACACATGCAAATGCAGGAGACAACACAAGCTCATCTGAATGGGTTTAATGCATTCCAACGTTAACGTTTTGGTGAACTGTGAATTCTTATCACATAAAGACAGGTGGCCAATAGAAGATTGTTAAATTGATAAATGCAGTGTTGCATTAAAGTCGATTAGATTTGGATGTATTATACATTGTATTTTTAAAAAAAGATGCCACAGATTGTGACATCATATTACAACGATTCTTATGCGCCTATCCTTTTTAATAAATAAAAAATACAGTAACTATAGTCTGCGTCCGAATCTAATTACTCTGAGTTGGTTCTTACTGTGTTATGTTGAGATTTCAATCAGTGTAGTACTGGTTGTTTAGTATATGACAACATGTAGTGAAAGAGGCACATAATGAGCTTTTTAATAGTATTTTATACAAATATATTAATTAAATATCGTTGCTGTTGGGCGGAAACACGAATCTCCATTTCTCGTATCTCCATTTTTCGACTTTTTCTTTCGTAAATCATTACTATTGGTCATCCTTTACATCTGTCTGTGGGTTTTGCAAATATCTAACCAATGAAAAGTATTAAGAGCTTGTGACTAAACCTCATATCTCCATTGGATCCTCAAACTATCAGTAAAACCTCATAACTCCACTCCGCCTCTGTGAATGCAGTGCTGCACGCAGTTCGGACCCTCTCTGCTTGTTTGCAATGCAAGGGTACATAAAGAACTGGTTCTTTATTGGTTCACTGCTTTTACACTAGTCAGCGTTTTCTTTACTCTAGAAACACTTTATATGTTTTATGTATTTGAGGAGTGGAGAAGAGTGTCTTACTCTAGCATTTCTAGTTGGGTCATAGCCAATAATAATAAATAGTTAATGCATGTTAACAAATTGAACATTATTGTAAACTGTTACCATTAATAGTACCCTGCCTTTAAGGAGAAATTCTGTATTGTGAAATAGGAAAAGTCCAAATTTGTCCCATGAGTTTTGTGAACATGGAACTTTCTTTTCTGTAATAACAGTGTTTGGAGTTTCTCTTCTGACAGGTTGAAGCAGACAAATGAGGTGACTCACAGCCCACCTGAAGCCCAGGAGAATGCAGCCCGAGCAGGCATGCCAGCGGAGGCCCCTGCTAATTATCAAGCCTCTTCATGACTGACATCTGCCTCTTACCACACTATTAGGACCAGCGACTTGAAGAAGAAAAAAACAGCAAAGAGGGGTTCCACTATATACTCTGTAAGCACAACATTGTGACTTTGTGGAGGTGGTGTCTGTTTTCATTTTACACAATTAATGAATTTAGATTGCCTAAATTCTTTTGTGGGTTCATGGTGAGATAAGGTCCATCTGGTGATGGATGCAGTCTGGTTTATGATGAGAAGATTTCTAATCATCATGATCAATGCAGAAAGTAATTTGTTCAGGGTCATAAGCTAATTGGGACCAATTTAGCCCCCTTTCGATGATATACTCTATGAATTTCCCAAATGTATTTTCATCTTTGTCTGTAATGAGGTAGAGCTCAAATAATGAACTGAAATGTTAGAACATTGTTTCAGTTGTTAGTTTAAGAAATACAAAACCTTCCTAAAATGTTCCTATTTAGATTGTACTAACATTAAAGGGATAGTTCACCCAAAAATGAAAATTATCCCTATATTACTTTCTTACCCTCAAGCCATCCTAGGTGTATATGACATTCTTCTTTCAGACGAATACAATCAGAGTTATATTAAAAAATGTCCTGGCTAATCTAAGCTCTAAGCTTTATAATGGTAAGTAATCCATACGGCTCCGGGGGGTTAATAAAGACCTTCTGAAGCGAATCGATGGGTTTGTGTAAGAAAAATATCCATGTTTAAAACTTTATAATGTAAAATATCTAGCTTCCAGCAGACCACCTTCCATATTCAACATGCACAGAAAGTGTAACACCTCTCGCAGTTAAAAACAATTACTCTACGTCCGATGTCATCGTCGCACTAGTTAAGCTTTTTCATAAGTTGTTTCATAACTATCCCTTTAATAGCAGTACATGCTAATTGTCATGCATTATTAAAAGTAGAATTTGCAGTAGGCCTAATACATACTTAATATATAGTGATACACTCAAGTTGTAGTATTTAGAAGTAATGTTTTTTTGCTAAAGTAATGCAAGCTACTTGCATTGCTTACTAAATAGCAGTCCATACTAGTAAGTACTAAATAGTGGTGCATAGTCCATATTTGGAAATAGTACATTCTAGCTGCATACATACTAGAAATATAGAACCTTCCTAAGATGTTCCTATTTTCTTTCATTCTTTGGTTTCTCATAATAATAGTTTAAAATGAACTGAAATTCAAGTTCAGCTCTAATTATTCCAGCATGGTGTCTAAGCAGGTAATTAAGTCTTCATTTTCTGGCCTCCTGATGTGAGAAGTAATGCTGATGTCGACTCTGGAGATTGTAGGCATGGTGATGGTTCGTCTGTCAAGCGTCTGCTCTTTGGTGACCTTGTCCGTCTGAGGCATCTGCGGCTCAGTGGAGCGTTTCTTGGCCGTCTCATGCTCTATCAGTCCCAATGACGGAACACAGCACCAGACCAGACCCGTATGACTATAAGGGATGCTGGAGTCAACGCGATCCGTCTGCCTAAGTGACCCCTCTGGTCTAAGGGTCAATGCTGGGGTCATTCAGCACCTAAAGTCACCCTGATGCACTCATATGAAAACTGAATATGTCCCTTTGATTGGCATTGTACACAAGGATAGGTTCAATCAAAAGATAATGCAAAATATCCTTTAAAAGCAAAAACAAAAAAATATACAGTACTAGTTATATACATGCTTATATACATGCTTGATTGTAGTACACTTAGAAGTAATGTGTATTTGCTAAAGGAATGCAAGCAATTTGTTGTGCCAACTAAATAGCAGCCCATAGTACGTACTTAATAGTAGTACATTCTAGTGTTAGTACATTCTGAGACTGTTTGTAGTCCATATTTGGAAATAGTACACACATACTAGAAATACTGTATTATAATATTGTGTATAAACTACATAAAAAATGACAACTGTCACCTTGGCAACTAGCTGAAATAAAATACATTTTTATATTTATTTAAAGTAACGAAAATGTTTTAGTTCACTATAATAACACTGTAATAACTGTATAATAACTGTAGTACATGCTAAGTAGTAGTCTACATACTAGTTCTATACAGTACATAGTAGATATTAGTACATAGTAGTTGTAATGCATGCTCATAAGAAACAAGTAAAAATATTTAAGTGTGCATTAAAATTGTGTATGCAGTAGGCTACATGGGTATTCTACTACATATGCAAGTGTGCATGTTGTTTCTTTGAAAGCTCCTAGCAGTTCGGGGAAAAGGAGTCATTCTGCCCTCAGCTCCTGCTGAAGCCAGCCATCAGACACAACAGGGTGATGGTGCGTACAGTTGCCATGGAAATCCAAGTTAGTAGACCAGGCCACGTGCAACAGGGTTCAATGGCTCAAAAAATCTCAAATGAACTGATGTAACAATCTGCATGCAATTAATTTGTGCTGCTTTCAGCTGTTTGCTTTGTGAATGAATTCATTCTCTTTTTAGTTCAATTCCCTCTGGTTTACTATATAGTTTTGTATATGAACAGTACTGAGGAATACGGATGTGTTTTATACCACCGTACAGTTGCAAATCTTTGTTATACAGGTGGTATTTTCATTGCTAATCACTGAAAACTGTTATTTTCCACCAATGTGTCAATGTTTTGCTGATAAGCACATTCTGTGCTCAAATGTCGTAACTACACATTTTTACTCCATAGCCATTCATAAAGTAGCCATGCATTCTTACAATATTAAATATTTGCCCAGTAAACATATAAATCATAATTTTATTTATACTATAGTAGGCAACTTATATTTGACGTCACAGCTCTGGAGAACTGCTAGGGCTTCGGATGAGATTAAGATAAATGGGAACACGATACTGTAGCTTTCTCCAGGTATTATCATAGACATTGTTGTCCTTAGTGCACTGTTGTGCAAATGTGTCAATCTCTGACCTCTAGTGGTGGACTGTAGTGTAGGGATTATTGTTTGGGAAACTTAATATGGACACAGGAGGGATGGTTCACTTTCACTGTGTTTGAATGTTATGTAATTCTAAGCACTTGAATGGTTTATGATCTGGATCACTGATCAGAGCGCTCGAGTATTTGAGTCATAAGTCATTTGTATTTGTAGAAGCAAGATAAAATGACACGGATGCTTCAGCAAATGCATTTTTATCTCACATTTGGTTTTGTTAACACTATTGGTAAGGTTTTGGGTTGGGTTTAGTTGTAGGTGGTATGTTAATTTCACATGCAATAGAGCATTACTTATAGCGCCACTCACTGGTCATTTCATTTCCGAACTGCTGCGATACATACAACAACCAACATAATAAAACACAGGCAGATTCAATTTCATCTGTTTCTGATCAAACTGAATGCGTTTTTAGCGTCACTCACCAAACATTTAATTTCTGTATTGCTGCGATACGCACAACAACCCACAAAAAATTTCACGTTCATCTGTTTTGGATACAACTGAAAGCACTTTTATGCAAGAATCCATGTAATATGTGCAGAAATGTTGCCACGCACATGTTTTTCAAATGAGTTTGGGTTGGTCAGATCCCACACACTGTTTTGAATGTGCACTAACACTCTTGTCTGTCAACGAACATTGGAGGAATAAGAGTGTTGCTATGTGTGCATTTAAAATTATCTTTGAGTATTCTGTTTATGTTTAGAATACAGATCATTACAGTAGCCTATAGTCTATTTCAGAAATAAGTTCATCTTATAGGCTATTGTCAATCAGCTCTCAGTACTTCAGGTTTAGGACTCCCACTGATAATAAAAAGCAGCTGAAAACAATTTTATGTGTACTTGCAGGTGTCATAAGGGAAAAGGGAATTTTCTTTCATCTGATCCACATTTTTCTCAAAGCTACTATCCACAAGAGCAGTGGATTGAGGGCAGATGTTTCTCTCAATAGCTCACATTCCATTAGCATAATGATCAAGTGCAGCACGAACTAAATATTTGATAGCCGGGCCCTGTGTGTATATATGTGTGTGTTTGATGTTTGTTTGGTCCTGTCACACTGGGGCTGTTTGAGGTCAGATAAAGGCTGCTCCTGATTCTACAGGGGGGGAAACACAACCCCGGATGCTCCTCACGATACACCGTAAGATTGTTTGAAAATGCCCTAGTTCAGATAAACAACCTGAATATGAGTAAAAAAAAAAAAAAAGCATGTCAAAACACAGCAACAAGTTCCTCGCTTCTGTCTCCTATCAAGAAAAACATGTTCTCTCTGCCCCGGGAACGGGTGCTCTCATCCGTGTTAAACAGTCGACTCCCCCCTGAGAGCTGGGGTGAAGACAGAAACAGAGCGAGTGTCCCACAGGCTAACAGCTCGCACAACACCCTGCAGAGAGAACGACGGCAGCAAGACTCACACAGTTTTCTCTGATCAGTCAAGCATAATGTAATAAAGTGCATGGATCTCGCTAACCATTACCCGTACTTCTGCGGCACTCCTGAGGCAAATGATACCGCTGGGTAGCTTTTCTTTTCAGAACGCCCACCTCAGGTGTTTGATGTGCAAGCCTATGGACCTTTTTCATAAACCGTGATAAGACGTTTCCACAAAGTCAGCATGAAACAGAAGTTGCAATAGTCTAGTGCCATATATCAGAGTGAAAAAATGTAGGGCGGGGCTTGATTTTTTTCCTTTTGAGAATTGTTTGGATGGTTGGGGTTTGCTATTGGGCGAGCTCATGTGAGTGACAGGTTGTCCCGCCCTCGGACATTTCATGACATTCTACATGGAGCTGTTTACGTCCTTGGACTCGGAATTATGTGTTTCTATGCTAACGCTAATGGCAAAATTAATCTGCAGCGGTAAGGTGGTGCATCTTTCACGTGGTAAAAGACAGAGTGGAGTTTAAAAGTTGTAATTAACAGTTCTATTACATGCACATGCACGCTTTTTACAAGTCAGAATCTCGTAATAATTGGTAATTCCGACAAGGCATGAACGCACCATTATTTTGATCAAATATTATGAGGGCACATTAATTTAGAAAAAAAAAATTATGTGCACGGATAAATCATTTGTAATAAGTACTGCAATATTCCATTAAAAAATATATTTCATGGTGAATTTAACATTGTAAATCCAGTAAAAATATCCAGCAAAAATGTTTTAATTTTCTAAAATGTAATGTACATTTACAACTATACTTTTAACGGCACATCACTCGAAGTGGGATCCATAAGCAAGCTTTATTAATATTGTAGTCACACAGGCAATAGTCAAGCACCAGTAAAAACAGCAAAATGGAGTGCACGCAATCATGGTCATTGAGCAGGCAAAGGGTCAGGGCAGGCAGAGAGCAATCACAAATCCAAAACAGAGCAGAGAGTCCAAAAGGCAGGCAGCAGAGAATCATAGATATAAACAACAGGGTCACAACGGGTAGGCAAAAACAGGGAAAAAACGCTCAGAGTTGTTCACCGGGGCAAAACAAAACTTTGCATTGGGGAAAGGGGAAGAGTCAGCTAAAATAGGCCAGCGAATAGGCTACAGCTGGAACGACTGATCAGTGCCAGGTACGGGGCTGATGGGAAATGTAGTGTGGATGTAAGAAAGTCAATACTCTGGGGGATGGAGCCCTCTGGTGTTCGGAAGAGGGGATCACGGAGTTCAGCTCTGTGACAGAGCCCCCCCCTGCGAGCAGCTCCTGGCACGAGGAGGCAGGCGATGCCGAGGCCTTCCACGTGGTTGAGGGGCTGGCCTATCCGGATGGGTATGGTGGAACTCTTCCACAAGAGAGACATGAAAAGTGGGAGAAGTACGATAATGGTTAGGCAAGGCAAGGCAGAAAGAAACAGGTGTAATTTGTCGGACAATTTGGAATGGACCCATGTATCTGGGACTGAGCTTCTTGCAGGGAAGTCGAAGTCGTAAGTTTTTTGTGGATAACCATACCCACTGGCCAGGACAGGGGCGGCGATGATGATCACCCTGTTCTTTCTGCCAACGAATGGCACGTTGGAGGTGAGTGTGAGCTTGGTTCCAGGTCTCCTCACTCTTGCGTAACCAGTCATTAACTGCTGGAACATCAGTGGGTTCTCCTGACCAAGGGAATAGGGGCGGTTGAAATCCAAGAATGCATTGAAAGGGTGTCAAACCAGTCCTCTACTGGTTTGACACCCTTTCAATGCGTTCTTGGATGCGCTTTTGCATGGAGTTCTGGGCGTACTCGGCCCATATTAGGTAGCGACTCCAGTCGTCCTGATGCTGGTTGCAGTAGGGTCGTAGGAAACAGATGATCTCTTGGTTTAATCTCTAAGCTTGACCATTGGATTGAGGGTGATACCCTGATGTTAGGCTTATATTGACCTCAAGAGTTTTGAAGAATGCGGTCCAAACTCGTGAAGTGAACTGGGGTCCTCGGTCGGAAACTATATCCTCTGGTAATCAGTAGAAGTGAAAGACCAGGTTACATAGATGTTCGGCTGTCTGCAGAGCGGTGGGGAGCTTGGGTAGTGGTATGAGGCGACAGGCCTTAGAGAACCTGTCTATGACGGTGAGGATAGTGGTGTGGCCGTTGGAGGCTGGCAGATCAGTAATGAAGTCGATGGCAATGTGTGACCAGGGGCGTTGTGGAGTAGGCCGGCTGGTAGCTGCCGTGGTGTTTTCTGTGTGTTGCAAGTTTGACATCGTGGACAAATGTGGTGGTGTCTTTGGTGAGGGATGGCCACCAAAAACGGTATTGCAGGAGTGAGATAGTAGTGGTAATGCCGGGGGACCGGAACTGGGTAGGGAGTGGACCTGTTCTAAGACTCGGTTACGGAGAACTTCAGGAACGAAGATCTTGCTAGGTGGGCAATCGATGGGAACTTCAGCCTGAGGGTTGGCCTGCTCAATTTCAGTCATAATGTCTCGCTGGACAGGAGCGACAATGAGGTTGGGGGGCAAGACGGTTTCAGGACGTTGTGGGGTTGGTCAGGCTCGTATTGTCTGGATAGGGCATCAGCTTTGGTGTTCTTGGACCCGGGACAACAAGTGACCATAAAATTGAAACGAGTGAAGAACAGAGACCAGCGTGCTTGCCTGGAATTGAGTCTCTTGGCAGTTCTTAAGTACTCCAGGTTCTTGGTAAAAAAAAATGGTAAAACTCACCGACTTCTGGGATTCAGGGTTTGGCCGTGAAGGACAGGAGATTCATAGATGACCAGGTTGTCCACAGTACAAACATAGGCACTGAGCCACTCGACTGTCTCTCTCTGCAGCAGATAAATGGTAAGAATTAATTTGCATGAGTTCTGTTTCGTCTGTGACTGGAGGCGCTGGGACTTGGAGGGTGCCACGGGTGTTTGACCTTCGTGCTCTGATAAGATTATCAATCCGGATGGTGAGCTCAATAAACTGGTCTAAATCTCTTCCCTCATCACAACAAGCCAGCTCTGACTGCAGATCATGACGTAATCCTTTTCGAAATAGTGTTTTCAGTGTGTCACGCACTCTTGCCCTCCTTAGGATGATCAAAGACCTCACAAAATCGTTGCAGGAAGATATCCAAAGACGGAAAAGCCGTGCCTCCCTCTCTCCACACAGCCGTAATCCATTCTAACGCCTTGCCAGTGAGTAAAGAGCACACAAAAGTGATCTTACCAGCTTCAGTGGAATATAGCGTGGGTTGTTGTTCCACAAACAGCAAGCATTGAAGGATAAATCCCTTACATTTCACTGGGTCTCCGACGAACTTATCAGGGAACGCTAGACGGGGGCTCACTTGAGATGGCGTCTCAGACGCGTGTGTAATGGAGGCGCTCGATGGTGTTGCGGCGGGCTCTGGTGGAGAGTTGTGGAGATACTGGAGCACCTTCACTAGCTCCTCTGTGAGCAATGTCAGGCGATTCAGCTGATGCTGGTGTGCTCCTAGTTGACTAGCCTGGGCAGATAGCACTGACGTCAGATGGATCCATGCCGCTGGATCGTGGATTAGCAAAGTTTTCTGTAACGGCACATCACTCAAAGTGGGATCCATAAGCGAGTTTTATTAATATCAGAGTTGCTCAGAGTTGTTCACCGGGGCAAAACAAAACTTTGCAGTGGGGAAAGAGGAAGAGTCAACTAAAATAGGCCAGCGGATAGGCTACAGCTGGAACGACTGATCAGTGCCAGGTACGGGGCTGATGGGAAATGTAGTGTGGGTGTAAGAAAGTCAATACTCTGGGGATTGAGCCCTCTGGTGGTCGGAAGAGGGTATCAAGGAGTTCGGCTCTGTGACAATACTTGGTATTTTCTTACCTTGGCATTAAATTAAAGAGAAATAAGAAAGCAAATTTAGCGTCAACATTTAATTTGCTAACATTAGGCAGTGTTGGTGTATATGCTGTTTAATTTTTGATGATCATGTTATTTTACATGTGCTTACAACGTTTACAACGTTCATGCCATGTCACGATTATTGTAAAAATGAAGCTCTGTATGCATTTGAATTGCTCTTGCAATACTTTGATGTCATAAACCGGTCGGTCTGCACATTGCCACTTCAAGTCGAACACACCTTAAATTTGCTCTGAAAAATTTTACACGTTTACACATTGTAATTACAAGTTCTACAAGCATGTGAAGGCTTTTTACTGTTGCAATTGTTATGGTATTTGTATATGGTAATTGTTACAATTACAATTGTTGTGGTAATTACAACATGGTGTGAACGCAAATTAAGCAATGCTTCTATCGCTTATTTTTGCTTCTTGATCCAGAGATTTTGTACACTTTCAGAAGATGCGTAATAGCATGAATTCTAAATTCTGATTATTTTTCTTTTGCTATTGGGACAAAAATTATATTTGTTGTAGTTTCTGTTTACTACTATATAAGTTTAGACTTCTGAGAACCCTGGAAATGTGGAAAGAGACTTCATAGACTCGCTGCTGCTATTCGGGTGTTTCACCTGCTATGATTCACAGTCTGTTCAGGGTTTTGCAGTGATTTGTAATGGCACACGCTTTAGAAGTGGATTTATCAAGACCCCCTACATGCTGAGAGACCACTGACATTTTCGAGTACTGATGGCCATGAAAACACTCCTGCCCCGTCTGCATCTATAACCAGCTCGCTTGCAAGTGATTAGTGACTTCATTACCCATGAACCACTCTGTCACTCTCGGTAGGCCTGTTTTCGGCAAGTGGTTGCTGCATCGCCTGCGGTGATGGACAGGGAGTGACGTCAGCCTTGTTGTTAATAGGGTGGGCATTTGAGAGCAATTTCCCCTATCTGCATGGGGTCACTGGGGAATTGCTTAATGGGAAATCGTTATGCAAATCCAATGTAATTAAAACAGGAATCACATGACTCAGAACCTAGTGTGTGTGTGTGCGTGCACGTGTGTTAATTTACATCATTAAGCAGGCAAATTAGCAGTTGCCAGAATGAGCAGCTGATTATTTTAGGTTCATGTCTGGTAATGTGTTTGTGGGGGTAAAAAAGGGCCATAACAATTCCAGGACATTCAAGCTGAACATTATATGTGAAATTTGCTTGGCAGTGAAGGGGCCCTTATTTTGGAGTCACTTAAAAGGGAATTATTTCATGCATTGATGATAGTTTGGATGGGTTATTATGCTGTTGGTTAAGAAGCCGCACACAAAATTATCATAATGAGGGGGGCAATCTCACAGTGGGCTTGTATTGACATTATTACATAAACCAAGAGTAAGAAATCACTTTAATTCTCCGTAATAACATTTCCTGGAGCACAATATTATTTCTGCTGCAAATCCATTCACTGTTGAGGTTTTCTCGTATTGTAAATGAACATAGTCACACTGTGGCTTTTGCTGTCTTCCAAGAAAATGCATAAAAGAACTGATAAATTAAACAGATCTCAGCTCTGTATATATTCCCATAGGAAAGAAACATCTCAAATGAGATCTCCTTGACAGCAATGAGATGGAAAGCAAATGGAGACTTTTTGTCCTCTGATTTTTCTGTTTTCCTAAGAAAAGTTCCAGTTATTTCTCCTCTAGCTCCAGAAGAGAACTCAGCGATGTTTCAGACTGTCCTCATTTGCCAAGAGAAAGTCTGGAATCGAATGCCAAAGACTTCAATATGAACTCCATAATTTCCTTCAATTCCAGATCTGAGGTATGCTATCTAGAATTAATTTACAATATTCTGACTGCATGCCAACATTGGTCTCATTTGTTGCAAATTTAGCTCTTTTAAAAATATTCTAAGCTATTTATACTGCTTTTCAAAATGTTGGGGTCGGTAAGATTATTTAATGTTTATAAAAGAAGTCTTATTCTTACCAAGGCTGCATTTATTTGAGGGAGAAATAAACAAAAAAAAATAGTAATTATGGTAACATTTTATTTTATTAACTAGTTGCTTATTAGCATGCATATTAGTAGGATATTGGTAGGATATTAGCCATCTAATTTTTTTCTCTTGAGGACTGTTCATATCGTTTTTAAATGACATACAAACATAGATTGGTCTAATTTGATACTGAAAAGTAAGACTAGTAATAATAATTCTTAAGACACAGTCTTAATATAATGGCTATTTTTGGGGCCAGTTGCATAAACATGGCCATTATGTTAAGACTGTGTCTTAAGAACTAGTAAGACCAACTAGCAGTTAGTTAGGGGTAATCAGTCTTACTTTTCTGTATCAAATTAGACCAAGTCTAGCAATTGTGTAGCAATCGCATAGCAAAATCTACAAAGGCCTATATAACTTTCAAACTAATGTTTAAACTGTTCAAAATGTCCAATCAATGCTTAGACAAGCCTACATTCCTACTTTGTCTTGACAAAGTAATTTGTTAGCACAGTTCTTGCATTGTTTGAACCCTGAATCTTTCAGTTACAAGCTTAGGTCTTTAACCTGCATTATCCTTGAGAGTTTAAAGGCCAGGGTCGTGTTATCAGAGATGACAGTGAAGAGTGTGATAGCGACGAGTAAAAACCAGCCCTCCTAAAAATAAATGTGATCAGAGGCGCGTGCTGCGGTGCACATGTATTCAATACAGCGCACACAAGAGCTCATGAGCGATGCGTCATGGGACGTTTGTATTCACTCCATCTTTCAGTGCCTGTCGACAGCTGCCTCTTTCATACTTCAGATTCCACTAAAGGTGTGTGTCCTTCCACCGTCCGAGCTTTGTCTCCCATGTCCCGGACTCAGAGGCTCTTAACATATGCAAAAGCCACACTGACTCATAGTCCATCGCTGAACCATAAAAACCTTTTTGAATGCATTATGGGGTCATGCATTTATCGATCTGAGGCTTTTAGACCAAAAGTTGCCCTCTCAACCTCCCTCAAACCTGCTATTGGAGATAAATGTTCTCAGCGTGCCTCTTTCTCCCTGTTTTTATGACTTAAATGCTATGATCCATTTTCATGTTCTTCCCAGCAGTCTCGAGGTGATATTCACCTGTAATTAATGCCACGCTCGACTGAATACTAGGACTCTCATTTGAAATTCAGGCCTCCGAGCATTGGTGAATTATAGCATGAGAAGGCACTATAAAATGCTCAATTTAACAATTATGTGCATTTATATCTGCAGCACCAGACCGAAGGAAACCCAGAGTCTTTGTTGTCTTTAGGGTGGCCATGGGAATCTTAATCACCTGCATATATAAAATGGGAACTTGTCTTTTATAAAATCTATAATATTTTCCGTGCTGTATCAACCACATCCATGTGACTCAGAGGGGTAATGAGCATTAATTGTGTGTTTGTGCAATTCCAGAACAATGGTGTGCCAAAAGGTGGCATTCATGGGAGGCGCTGTGGTGAGTTATTTTGGTTGGCCATTCGCATTTGAGAGGTGAGGCATGAATCAATCATTGAAAATCATACTACGTCGACTCCCTCTGTACATCACTCCTCTGTTCATGCTCCTGGACTCCTCTTCAAAGGTAAGAGCCCTGTATCAATGCTTTTTTTATCATGTCTAACAGTCTGTCGTAGAAATCAAAGGTCCACTTCAGAGGTCTTTTAAGTTAGAGAGCAAAGAGCGGTTGAAGAGTCTTTTGATTTGAGCAAATGGAAGGGTTCACTTCATTTGCTTGAGTTTTTGTTGGTTTTTGCATGTTTTTCAGCATGAATAATGACACTAGGGCATGCAGTTTAATAGTGTGGGATATTGTGAGGTGAATGACAGGGTGTCTGGAACATGACTGGAATGACATACTGGATAGATTTGGTTGGTTGTAACTTTATATTGTTTGATGTTGCCAGTGTATTGTATTGTATTATAGGCCTATAAATTATCCCATATTGCTTTACACCATCAAACTCTAGAGCATCATAAATTAAATAATAATGAGGGGTCTTTATAAAAATTCATTGAAACATATTTTGACTTTAGTTTTGACCTGCAAATTGTAGTTCTAAGGGTGTGTTCACACTTGTAGTGATACAGTCCTGGTTTGCTTAGCATTCATCTGTCATTTTTAACACAGACCCTAAATATATAAAAAAAAAAGTTTTTGCGACAAGTTGTGTGCTGGGCTAAATGCGCTCGCTGTATATGCGTGCATATGATGATATATGATGGAGCTGACAACTCGTGGACAGCTTATAAAATGTGTAAAGGAGTCAAAACAGTGTCAGGAATCCCTCTGTCACACGCAAAAGAAGATCTGCTACGAGGAGACTCGATTCTGACACTGAACTGGGATGGGCAACATCGGGACTGTATGACGAGGAAAAAACAGGTATGCTTGAGCATTCTGTCCTTTTTAGGGTCGCATCTTGTGACAACATGTCCTGTTTTTGGTAAATTTACATGTCGTTGGTCCGTGTTTTGTTAAAATTTCGGTTGAAGCGCGCCAGAGTTCGTTTGGAAGTGCACTGAGACCCAACTTTTCAGGGGTATCGTCCACTTGTTTGGTGCGCACCAGGGTTCGGATGCTGTTCAGACATAATCAAATGAACAGCACTTACAGAGCAATCGCACCAGAGTTTGTTGTAATCAAACCAAACCTACCAAGTGTGAACACACCCTAAAATGAGGTTCTAGAGGGTAAAAACTTGTTTTGTTTTTTTCTTTTAAAATGCAATACTAAAGTACTGTATTGTCATAAAAGTCCTCAAGAATGTCAAACATGCCTCTTGCCAAAGTCATGCCAGTTATATCAAGGACATTAACATGAGCAGGACCAAAGCCAAAACTGAGTTGCTGTTGAGCATTTGTCATTTACAACCAATAAGTGACATTATTCCCCTCAGATTATATTAGTTTTCACTTTGATACACAATAGTGTTGCTGGATCCCTCTTTATTGTCTCATCTGATTCATTCCATGTACCTTGTGAGTATGTAAGAGTTGCACCAGATTTATTTTTACTATATGACAGTTTTCAGGCAATGTGTCATCAATATCTCCCATCACAGGGTTGAATTCAGGGTTTTTGTCTGTGCTTCCTATACACACTCATTCCGCCTCTAAATTTCATCCCTCAGCACCATTTTCCCAGAGAAACCCCATTAACCCCTGTTCAGTGTCATCCTGCCCGCTGTGCAGCGTTCAATGAGACAGTCAAGGTCACTGTTTTCTCCACGGGGCCAAAATGTCAGGACCCCGATCTCTTTGAACCACAAGCTGTAATGAATGTATCTTTGAAGACACTGAGAAAATCGCTGATGTGCACAGAGAGATGGTTTGTTATATTGGTGGAGTAAAGGTCACGGTTCTTCTGTGTTTGTGTCACGATGACCGGTATGAAACCCAGCGTCCGGTAACTGTCTGCATATTGGAATTGCATTAGTGGATCTGTAGCTTTTGATGTCAAAGAACAGCAGGCTTTATTTAATGCATTTAAACATGCTTTTTTAGGAGCAACTCTTGACTCCGGCGTCACTCTTAATCCACGACAGTTGTTTGGCATTTGACTAGTGATGCCTGACGTGTTTAGATATGAATGGTGAAGTGTTGACTAGTGACCACAATTATTTTGGCTCTCTTTCAGGACTCACATAGTGTATTTCAGACATGTCTGAGGGGTAAGTATTATCTTTATTAGGCTATTGACCCTGTCAATGTCATACTCGTCCAAAACTGCTTATTTACACCAGGTTATGAACTGTAAGTTAATATTTTCTTTGCAAGCAGCCAACACATTTTCTTTCTGTAAAATATACAAATCTAGTTGCTTTTTTTGTTTTGTGTGATTTATTTTTTTACATGCAATGATTTCTTCACAGACCGGTAAGTGAATTATGAAGGCTTTGTATTAAGTTTTGCTTTGCTCCTAAATGTTTCCCTTTTAATAGTTTCCATAATGATTAACAGTTTAAAGTAGCAGCACACATGGTGGCGTCTCTATATATTAAAGTCCAGTGAATGTTGGAATCGATGACCCTAATCCAGCTCTAAATGGTTTTTAGTCGCTCAATAATTCTGTAAGACACCGAACAGCATGATAAAAACTAATCTGCACTGTAAGTTTTCTCTGGTATGCTTGAAACTACACTGTGCCACTGAGCCCTCAGTTTGGCAGTTCAGACAGTAATCAGGTCAGGCATTTTAATGCATGCACCACAGAGTGTGTAGATTAGACCACTCGCAGGATTGTCTTAACAGGACCACAGACTATAAAGAGCTCAGCTTAACTCTCCCTGTTCTTACAGAAAAAGGCTAGATCCAAGTACTCTGCAACACGCAGACTTCTGCTAAAGGTAGGTCAGAAACACACACATATTGGGTTTTCATGTTTTATGGAGACTTTCTGTAGACATAATGATTTTTATATTGTACAAATTTTATATTCTATCCCTAACCCTATACCCACCCCTACCCATCACAGAAAACTTTTTTACATTTTCAAAAAACATCACTTAGTATGGTTTATAAGCTGATTGTAATCATGGGGGACCAAAAAATGTCCCCACAGGGACATGGATTTTGGATATTACCGTCCTTATTGGGGACATTTTGACCCCATACCGTAGGGTTTAACGGGACCACACACACGCACACACACACACACCAACATACATGGAAGTGAATGAGGAAAATTTAAAAGCAGCAATGTGAAGCTTACAATTTTGTAAAATCACATACATTTTTTTTAAAATCTGTTTAAAACATTATTTTTAGGGTTTATGATATTTAATTGTATGCACAATTATATATGTGTAATTATATGTTTATATACTTATTTTATTACGTGTGTGTGTGTGTGTGTGTGTGTGTGTGTATTTGTGTTTTGCCTTAAAAATTTTATTCAGCACTGGTTTATGTGTGTTTTTGTACCATCACCTGACATGTGAACATTAGTTTACATTAGTGAACTAGGTGCTAAAATAACACTGAGAGCATGTGCAAATGAACAGCACTATTAGTGGAAAAAAAGTGAGGAATGATGTATTTTGTACTAGCGTGATACGTCGCTGACTTTTTCCTCGCCTGACCCTTAGAGCAAACTGCTGAGAAAGGCAGAAAGCTTGCTGGTGACAGAAAAAGAGCAGAAAGATTTGGAAAGAGAAAACACCCTGAGGGAGAGAGCACCGCCCCTCAACCTCTCCGGCCTGTCTATCCAAGAACTGCAGGTGCAAAACTTTACTATGTCAAATATTTACATTGAGAGCTTTTACTACATCCAGATAACTATGTGCCGAATATCTCTAAGACTATTATAAGCATGGTGTTCATGGTGTTTACATTAGCCATTTGAGTTTATGTATCATCATTTGTCTTTGCAGGAGCTTTGTAGAGATTTGCACCACAAGATTGACGTTGTGGATGAAGTGCGATATGACCTTAATATAAAAGTTGCCAGAAATGATGCAGAAGTATGTAAATAGAGAATATACATGCATATACATATGTTTGGGATCAGTATGATTTTTAAATGATTTTAAAGAAGTCACTTATGGCTGCATTTATTTGATTAAAAATACAGTAAAAACAGTAATAATGTGATTATTACAGTAATATTGTATGATTACAATTTAAAATAACTGTTTTCCAATAGAATATTTGGTTACACTATTTAAGGGGACGTAGTTACATTGTACTTACTCAAATAAGTAATTATGAATAATTTACTGTTATTAATACAGTAAGTACATGTAGTAACATGTAACTACGTCACCTTAAAATAAAGTTACCGAATACATTTTAAAATGTAATTTATTCCTGTGATGCAAAGCTGAATTTTCAGCACCCGTGCTGGTGTGATTGAGTGGAGGTGGGGACTAATTTACATATTCATGATTCTGCGTATACAAAATGAAGCAAGGGTGTTGAGTTATAATTCAGGCTATATTAAGGCATGAATAAATTATTTTCACAGGAAAAACGTTTAAATATGCCATTTTGATTATCAAAGATTAGTTCTAAGGGATAAAATTATTGACTGCAGAGGGACTTTAATTATTCCAAACTTTTGACGCCTGGTGTATATTCTTCAGAAAGTTATTTCGCTGATACAACCACTTTACAGATTTATTAACCAAAACCTGGTATATTTGTTTGTTACCAGATTATCTCATTAACTCAGAAGATCTATGAATTGAAGGGAAAAATGAAGCGGCCGAATCTGAAAAGGGTGAAGAAGTCGGCAGACGCCATGCTAGGAGCGCTATCGGACTCCAGAGTCACGAAAGCTGACTTCAAAGCAAACCTCAAAACAGTTAAAAAGGAAGAAGAAAAGGTAACACTCCAGCTCAGTGTTTCACCAGGAGCCCGTCTGGCTGCTTGTACAGGCCGTGCTTTCAGCTCATTTGCTCAGATGTGCTGTGTCTAAAGAGACAGGTTATTTTAGAAATCAAGTCATTTCTTTAAAGGCCTAGTGGTGATGAAATGTTGGCATTTAAACCGCCCCGTCTGTCTGTCTGATGCGTGTTGCCACGCTTCGCCGTGCCTGTGCAACCATTTCAGTTGCTCTCATCTCTGTCTTTCTGTCTCACTGAAGCATTTTCTCTCCTTCAGAAGGAGGAGGTCACGGACTGGAGGAAAAACGTGGAGGCCATGTCAGGCATGGAGGGCAGAAAGAAGCTTTTCAACGCCGGACAGTAGCCAAAAAGAGGTTGCAAAGGATAAAGGGGCATCTTGATACAAGATGTTGTTTGTTTGAATTTTAATCACCTTGATTTTATGGTAAATTATTCATTTATTTTGGCAGCCAGCTGTGGCTTGCACGCGATATTAAATTGTGATTTGTTGCGATCCAAACGTGTGAGCACTGTCCATAGAGAGCGATTCTATAATAGAGCAACCTCATATTCATATTATATCATATCAACTGTGTAAATATTTGCTTCATATTCAGTGTTGATTGAAACCAGTAAGGCTACTGTTTGCCCTCGGGTGAAGAGCATGATTATTGTATTACCCGTTTGTAGTTTACAAACAGAAAACATAGTTTAATTTTTAATAAAAGCTTATTGAGTGAATTAGGAAGCTTGAGTCCTTCATTAAAAGATCAAACATTTGATTAAAACACGCTTTAATGTTAATGCCACAGGAACTGCATGTTAAATACCTAGTTAGAAGCAGTTTTAGATGTTGACCTACAGATGGCGCTCTGCATTTATATTACATGGACTGAACTGATATTCTATCAACAGCAGAGGGAGACATAGTCACGCAAACCTCTCAGCAGGCCTCAAGTGAAGCCTTAAATAAGCAGTGTGATCGTCACAACTAGCATATCAGTGAATGACAATGGAGAAGATATCCATCAACTGGTTTACATCTGAAATATGACATTTTGTCTGTGGACAGGTTTAGTGTTGTTTAGAAAAGGAAGTCAAGGGAGGTGAAGAAATGTGGGTGGCACTGTATCCTCTATTACCATACAGATGGCAAACTGGCAGATATGCCATCAGTCATCAAGACCTGAGTCAGCACAACCACCTCAGCACAGCAAAAAGCTTTAGGTCAAAACTGACTTTAAAATAAATCTGTCAATTCAGCTCAACTAAAACAGTGAATCAATAGGTTTTGGGATAAATGTTTCTGTAAATGTTGCTATGATATAACTGTGTGCCAGGGCCGAACTGGGACAAAATTTCAGGCCTGGAAATGTCACACCCATCCCATACACCCACAACAAATTTTGGAACCATGGAGAACCATATTTTTTTGTATGGTCATCACATAAAAAAGGTTTAAATCCTTAGGCTCAGGCCATGCAAAATAATTAAAGGTTCTCTCTTGAACTGCACCTTCACTTCCCTTTTCCTTTTCATTATCTTCATTTTCCCTGATATGTCTCTGTCTCGACTCTCTCCCTTGTGTGTGTTCATTTTTTTGCTACTTTTCGTGTACCCATCACTTCAGCAAGGTCTACCGTTAGGAACAGAAATGTTTCAACATTGTTGCAAAAAACAAAACAAAACATACATATTGTAATTTGTTTGCACAGAATCTACATTTATTTTAAGGTAAATTCAAAGTATCACATTAGGACAATGTGTTGTTGTTTTATCTTAAAATGTCTTAAATATCTAATATTTAACAACTATTTCATGCAAATATATTAATATTAAATATTAAATTGCGTAAATGTCAAAATTTGTATAATAATAAATACATCATGACAATCTGATCTTTATAGAAAAATTTTAAACAAGTTATTGCATTATTACTAATATTTGTTGTGGTGTTGTCTGCCCTAGCTCCCTCCAAACGTATAAATCGATGTGAATATCTGTCTGCTAAATTACTACTGTAACTTTACAATCTATAATGATGCCATTTAGAATACAGTTTTTTTTGAATGACGATAGTAATGGAGTGCTACTGCTAACATTTGCTTGCAGTTTAATACTTAGCTACGTTAAAGAAGACACAACCACCTTTTACAGGTGAAACTGACCTGCATTTGAAGCACTCAGGTCCGTAATTTTGCTTTATTTCGCTCCTTCTTCTTTGAGAGCTTTCCCTCAATGCTCCACCTGGCCGCTTCCTCGAGTCCGTCACAACATTAGCTAACATAAACTAACAATTAAAAGTACTTCTAAAGAATTTATTAATCTTGATTGTTAATTTCAACATTTACTAATACATTATCAAAATCAAAGGTTGTATCTGTGAATATTACTTAATAAACTTGAGCTGAAACATGAACTTACAGTGAACAGTTGTATTTTTATTAACTAATGTTAACAAAGATGAATAAATACTGTAGCAAATGTATTGTTCATTGTTAGTTAATGCATATACTAGCATTAACTAATGGGACATTATTATAAAGTATTACCTAATTATAGTTATGCATGCAGATTTTATGATTTTATGATAGATTGTATGGAATATTTCCATTTTTTTATTTATTAATTTGTCACAAAAAGGTGATTGTAGGAAAAAATAAATATAAAAAGGTATACAATTTGTCTTATACATAAATTAATTTAATATTTATTTTAAAAGTTATGTGTTTAATATACATGTTGTGTAGCAAGTACCGCAAGTTTTCTATTTGTCCAAACACATAAAAAAGAAAAAATGCCATCTAAATGCTTTTTGAAGTGGATCAAAGTTATTTTAAAACCTTTGTGCATAATCTTAAAGTATGCAGTATCTTTTTACTATCCTATTAATGCAGGTTTCTCATTTTTATGATTAGCAGATGGATTTGGTTTAGATTGGATACAGATGCCGTCTCTTTGGCAATGTTAGACACACGTTGTTCTTCCTCCCTTAAAATGACTTCCAAAGGTTCATTGTATCCTGCCGCACTTATTAATGCCAGAAAGGTTTAGGATCAATGTGAGAGGAGTTGAGATTGAGGAAAATTATCAGATTGTTCTGTAACATCTTCAGTTCACTGAATGTACTCAAGTTGATAACAGAGATGCTTCATATGCTTCTTGTATACTAAAATCAACAGGTGACACCTTGTATTGTTCATTCATTACGACAAAATTTTAATTATAGTCCATTTGAATCTTTGTGTGTTATTTGGTTGCAGTTTAAATCCTCAATACCCACAATAATAAGGCCATTGGAGATGGATTTTGATATTGGCACCCTGGAGTTCACCTACAATTCTCTGTGATGTTAAACTCTCAATGCTTCAGATGTCCTGGTTAAAACAAGTTCATGCACTCCCATAGAGAGAGACAATCTAGAGATATTCCCTCTCTTAAGAGCAAAGAGCAAGTTAAGGCAAGCGGCTAATATTTTCAGGAACTCAGATTTAATATCTGAGGTTATCTGAGGTCTTTCCCTGATGTTATAAACCAAAGCACATTATAAAAGTAAACATCTGAGATCCTCAGGCAAATATAGTCCAGGCAAAGCCCTCAGATCAAAAGACCAAAAAGTCTGGCAACTTCTCCTGTGTAACCAAATTACAGGCAAAACGATCGACATTTGACTGCTCTCGGTTTCCAATTCGTGGGAAAATAATAGGAGATATTTTGCTCACACTTTGGGGTGCAGCACTTGAGCACTTCTGTTTCACCAGAGTCACACATGTAGAACAAATAAATCCTCATTTGCCTTCAATGGTGTTTGGTTGATTTATTTGCCAGAGTTCAAGAATTAATTTTCTGCCATTCTATTTAATGTTGCCAAGACACACACACACACACTTCGACCTCAGGTCTAATACTCTGGTCTGATTCTCACACATACACTCACACACACATTTTTGAGTAAAACACCCTTGTATGTACCTCATCATATTGAGACTAGAAAATGCCAAATCCACACCTCAGTGCTCTAATTTGGTTCTCATATTTATTTATAGCGGTTATCAATAATAAATATCCTTAACAAATATATATAAATTTGCGATTAATATATGCGATTAATCGCATCCAAAATAAAAGTGTTTTCATAATATATGTGTGTGTACTGTGTATAATTATTATGTATATATAAATACACACACACACACATGCATGTATATATTTAGGAAATGTTTTTTATATTTATATATAATATAAATATATACAGTATATAGGCTACATGCAAATATTTCTTAAATATATACATGTATGTGTGTGTATTCAAATATACATAATAATTATACACAGTACACACATATATTATGTAAACAAACTTATTTTGGATTTGACAGCAATATATATATATATATATATAAATATATATATATATACACTCACCTAAAGGATTATTAGGAACACCTGTTCAATTTCTCATTAATGCAATTATCTAATCAACCAATCACATGGCAGTTGCTTCAATGCATTTAGGGGTGTGGTCCTGGTCAAGACAATCTCCTGAACTCCAAACTGAATGTCAGAATGGGAAAGAAAGGTGATTTAAGCAATTTTGAGCGTGGCATGGTTGTTGGTGCCAGAAAAAGAGGCTACAATTTGCACGAGCTCACCAAAATTGGACAGTTGAAGACTGGAAAACTGTTGCCTGGTCTGATGAGTCTCGATTTCTGTTGAGACATTCAGATGGTAGAGTCAGAATTTGGCGTAAACAGAATGAGAACATGGATCCATCATGCCTTGTTACCACTGTGCAGGCTGGTGGTGGTGGTGTAATGGTGTGGGGGATGTTTTCTTGGCACACTTTAGGCCCCTTAGTGCCAATTGGGCATCGTTTAAATGCCACGGCCCACCTGAGCATTGTTTCTGACCATGTCCATCCCTTTATGACCACCATGTACCCATCCTCTGATGGCTACTTCCAGCAGGATAATGCACCATGTCACAAAGCTTGAATCATTTCAAATTGGTTTCTTGAACATGACAATGAGTTCACTGTACTAAAATGGCCCCCACAGTCACCAGATCTCAACCCAATAGAGCATCTTTGGGATATGGTGGAACGGGAGCTTCGTGCCCTGGATGTGCATCCCACAAATCTCCATCAACTGCAAGATGCTATCCTATCAATATGGGCCAACATTTCTAAAGAATGCTTTCAGCACCTTCTGAAGCAGTTCTGAAGGCGAAAGGGGGTCAAACACAGTATTAGTATGGTGTTCCTAATAATCCTTTAGGTGAGTGTATATATATATATATATATATATATATATATATATATATATATATATATATATATATATATATATTGTTTTGTACATTGAAATTGACTTATTTATTTGGTAAGTATTCCTTTATTTACTCAAATTCAGTTATTTACCGCAAAATAAACCTGTTCAGGGCGACGCAACTATTGTTTGGTCCAATTAAAGCTGCAGTCATAAATAATGAAACAGGTTATGTTTACTTTTACATTAAGAAAACTTGTATTATTTACATAATTTTGAAATGACATGAAATAATGATTTGATAAGAATACTACAAGGCAATAGTGTTCATTTACTCTTATAAAGAAGGATATTAAATCGTGTTACCAGAGATGAGTTTGGTCCTGCAACTGTACACGACTCGTGAAGGCGGAGATCTGATGGAGTGAATGGCTTCTAAGGGAGGAGCTTCAGAAACCCAGAATCCTGTTACTGAACACTGGAGATTTGGGAGTGAAGGAGCAGCTCTAGTCATTTTCTCTTTGCAGGTTTCTTCGCACATCTAAAGGACGCACACTTCGTTCGCCTCAAAGGGCAGGTGAGTTTTACCATCACTGCCAGATGTTTGGATGCGAGTTTACTAACTTTACGCGCTTTTCACAAACTCTTCCTGCTTTTTTTGATAAAACATTAACCATTTGGCGTCAGTCTCAATGAAGTCTTTTGTTGAAAAACGTGGCTTATATATTGCATGCATTCATATAGCCTAGTTTGTTAAATATAATATATTATTTTGTATTTTAAGAAAGTTCTAGCTCTAGATTTGTGTCATTCAGTTGCGTTGAAATACGAATGTACAAATATTTGTGCATTGCTATATGCATTAGCTATAGGGTATGGTATTTGAGTGTTGAGGATGCTACAATCTTTATTACGTCTCTTATCTTTTCTATATTTTTTTCCCCTTGACTCCAACACCCACCCTTTTGCATAGATCTTTACCTTATTTAAGATTAAGATTTCTTTACAATTCACAAGCCAAAACCTTTAGAAAAAGGCCTGGGTTGATTGACAGCTGCCAAAACTATCTAAATAAGGCCAGAAAATGGAAATGGCATTTGATGGAATGCATTTTAAGTATGCTTTAAACATATAAAAAATAAAGTTGTCCTCTCGTTTGGGCTTTTTTAATATTTTGGGGGGATTTTGTGTAAGTAAAGGACCTTTCCTAGTGCCCTTTTGCAGCATACAGTCTACATACAGTAAGTAGGGTGCCACTGTCCCATGTTTAGGTTTAGGGATGCTGTAACACATTAAGATTCTCAGTGGTATTGTCCAAAGTGGATTTGGAGTGGATTTTCTCCACACTCTCTTCTCAAAATATTTGTGGCGTGGAATCACCGGCCATGAACATTCTTATATTGTTTAATTCATGTCTGTTGTGGGATTTGGGATGGAGCTGAGGGGGTGGGGGGTTTTGAGTGGATGCGTTTGGGAAATTACTCTGCTGGGAACCATTGAGTGCTTGTTGAACGAAAGCGATGCATTTATGGAACATCCTGATTTTTGCTGTTTGCATTTTGGCAGTGAAACCATAAATCCCGACTGACAAAGAATGCAAGCTCTGTACTTATTGCAAACTATTAAATTAATTTTATGGCCTCGTTTACTAACACAACCGCACAGGCCAGGCTTCTATGCCTACAGAATGGCAGCTGCATATTTGGCTGATTCAGCCTATAATGTGCATGCAGCTTAGTACAGAATCTGTCAGATTGTTACTTGGGACCTCGTTTTATTGTATCTTAAGTTTTATTGCTCTGACCTTTAGTTGTACGAGTTAGAGCCTGAGGAAAGAGCTGAACACAGAACAATCGATGTGCTGTCGAAGTGATGTGCTGTCAGAGTAGCAGCACGGACAGTGAAGCAGGCCAGTAATTGGGCATGAAACGGAATCTGATAACACTGTGGTGTTTAGAAAATATGTGGGGAATGCCCTCGCCTTAAAAGGAACAGATTTAACAAGGTGACATATGATTGGAATAGCCTTTGGAATGGAAAACAGCACTGTTTCCCCCCAGTTTGCACTTTTTCTCTGTTTTGACTCCTTCTTTGTTGGGTTATGGTAACAGGCTGCCTATAGAGTTTAGATGGGTCTGTCTTAAAACACACCTGTCCAGAGCCACTCATGTAAATAATGTTAAAAAAAAGCTCTTTTAAGTCACAATAACACCGTAATCCATATAAACAGATGGTATTTTTTTATGTTAAAGCCGCCAACACACGTTTATCTGCCTTCATTTTTGAGTGCCACGCCCACATCTCAACATCCAATCAACAACTGATGCATAGAACCAAGTCCCCACCTACATTATTTCTATTTCGATAATACATTACTCTTGGATGTACATCACAATACGAAAGAAAAGATCTGTCGCTACTTCCATTTCATCATGACTTTAAGCATTTTCCTCCACTTGGAAAACTTGTTAGCTTAACACTAAGCTCTTTCTCAAACTGGGGTATGTGAGGTGAAAGAGGGAGTACGCAAACAAAATGCTGAATTTTCTTGTTCTTTTAATTGTACCTCACCTTAAAATAACATTAAAACCGGGCATGTAATTATAACAGGCAAAATGCCACCTCTAGTGTAAAAACAGGAAAACGGTCCATGCCGTAAAAGGTCAAATACATGATGTCCAATCAAATCACCTCATCTTTTGCAGTCTAAACTGACTGCATCCACACAAGCAGTGTGCATATAATAGGTTGCATGCAGAGTATGCTGCCATAGCAAATCGTGCTACATTACTGTTCTCAACAATACACCTTTGTAAAAGTGGGGTTTTAGCACTTACTAGCATGAAGAACACAATATACACAGACTGTACATAGAGACTGATTTGACTCAAACTTTCTTCGATACGAACACATACCCTATGTGAGTTCTAGTTTTTATATGTTGATAATATATTATACGAGCAAGAATGCCATTTTTCCTGAATATCCACACTACTGCAAATGTGACATTGATTTTATACAACAGTTCAACAAACAAAAAGGTCAAATTTACACTCCTGACAGTATTGCTCTATTTTGCAACAAAATAATAGTTCACCCAAAAATGAAAATTATCCCATAATTTACTCACCCTCAAGCCATCCTAGGTGTATATGACATACTTATTTCAGATGAATACAATCGGAGATATATTAAAAAATGTTTTATAAAAAGCTTTATAATGGCAGTAAATGGCAGCCCAAAATTTGAAGCCCAAAAAAATGCATCCATCCATTATAAAAGTAATCCACATGGCTCCGGGGGGTTAATAAAAGCCTCCTGAAGCGAATCGATGGGTTTGTGTAAGAAAAATATCCATATTTAAAACTTTATAAAGTAAAATATTGAGCTTTTGGTGGACTGCCTTCTGTATTCAACTTACAAAGAAAGTGCAATGCCTCTCGCAGTTTAAAACGCCTACGCTACGTGAGACGCAATGTCGCGCCAGTTGCGCCTTTTTCGTATGTTGAATTCGGAAGGTGGTCCGCCGGAAGCTAGATATTTGACTTTTTTTACAAAAACCCATCAGTTCGCTTCAAAAGAGCTTTATTAACCCCCCGGAGGTGTATGGATTACTTTTATAATGGATGGATACACTTTTTTGGGCTTCAAATTTTGAGCTGCCATTTACTGCCATTATAATGCTTGGAAGAGCCAGGACATTTTTTATATAACTCTGATTGTATTAGTCTAAATAAAGGATGTCATATAAACCTAGGATGGCTTGAGGGTGAGTAAATCATGAGGTAATTTTCTTTTTTGGGTGAACTATCCCTTTAAGACAGCGACTTGTCGCCACCTACTGGCAGTTTTAGTTTAATATTTAAAAGTATCACTTCATTTTTACCATTATTTCATATTTCTCTTTTGAACATTTTGCATTTACAGCATTATCTCATAACATTTGTGCCATTGTAAAAGTAAATCCAAATATTGTCCCTTAATAAAAAGGTGTGACTGCAGTCTAAGTGAAAGAGAAGGATTTTAAATGCCTCTCTGAAAAGTTTGGGAACCACTAATCTATAGGAAAAAATATAACAACTTCACTCCAAATCTTTGAGCTATACATTTATACTCATTGCTTATATGTAGAATGTAAGGTGAGTTATAAAAAGTTATAAAGGAATACAGTTGGGAACAAAAATGTAAATGTTGCACTTTGATTCTGAGATTCTGTGCCTATAGACCACTAAGGTTCCCTTTCAGTCGGTCACGTTCGACGTACTTCGGAACTGACCGACGAATTGGGATCTATTTTCAGAGACCAATCTACTTCGAGTGTTTAAAACGAGCCAATGAAGATTGGCATGCGGTCGACGCACTCCACGCACCGCCCCGCAGCGCGGGTATAAATACGGAAGCGGAAGTACCGCATATCGCTTTCAACTTCGGAGCTGAACATTCCTTCATGTGTGTTCCTACGAAGAGTGTTTTTCAGAACGAGAAACAGGAGATTCGGTGCTCTGCCAGTGTCGTGTGACGGTGCCTGCAGCGGTGGTCACGAAACAACACTTTAAAAACAAACAGCTGTTGTCACAGCTTCTGGGCATTCTGAGTGCTCTCAGCGGGCTTGCACCTTTGAACCGCTGCGAGCCGCGGCCATTTCCCCTGCGTGCCTCGGCACTGATCAGAGCAGTTTTCCTCCTCTAAAAGAGCGACACGGTTTGACCCTGCGTCTTTTTCAAGATGTCATTCAAACCGTGTGTTTCTGGATGCCGATGTTACCTGTCCCCAGCTGACGGACACGATCGCTGTCTCACGTGTTTGGGCGTTCAGCACGCTGAGGCGGCTTTCGTGGATGACTCATGTTCCCATTGTGGGAACATGACCATCGCAGTATTAAGGTCCAGGCTCGACTACCTTAAAAAAGGTGGAGTCCCATTGCGCATCCCCCGATCTAGCGGTCCTCCTGCTCCGAAGCAGAGGGCTGCTACTTTGGCTGATGCCTTTGGTGGGGACCTGAGGGTGACTGTGAGGGCACTCCCGCCGGGCCAACAGGCTCCTCGGGCCCCTCCCCCCTCCGCTGCGCCGGTTGAGCTTCCAGAAGAGCACGCTGGTCCTTCCCGCAGGGGACCGGCTGTTACTTTTGGGGCTCCGGCTGAGGAAATGGTTTCGATCGCTGCATCAGGGGACGAGCTAATGGACTCTGGAGATGACGACCCGGCGCCGCTGCCCCCTTCGGGTGTGGTAGCGTTGCCCGAGTTCGATCCAGAGCTCACGGCTATGCTTTCCCGGGCCGCCGCGAGTGTCGGGCTCGAGTGGAACCCTCCACCGCGTCCCAAACCCTCGCGGCTGGACGATTGGTATCTCGGAACGGCCCGTGCTGGTTCTCAGCGCCCCGCCCCAGTGCCTTTCTTTCCGGAAGTGCATCAGGAGCTCATGAAGTTGTGGATAGCGCTAGAAACCGATCGACTGACTCCTCCGTCCTCACTACCCTCGACGGTGGCGCGGCGAAGGGTTACGTGGAGATCCCCCCAGTGGAGCGGTCGGTTGCGATGCAACTGTGTCCTAAGACCGCTACTGACTGCCGGGGAAATCCGCGTCTCCCCTCCCGGGCATGTAAGTTCTCGTCCGGGCTAACCGGCAAGGCTTACACAGCCTGTGGAGAAGCTGCGTCATCCCTGCATGCCATGGCGCTCCTGCAGGTCTACCAGGCCAAAGCGCTCATGGAATTGCACGAGGGTAGTTCCGACCCAGGCGTTATGCAGGAACTGCGTACCGCGATGGACCCACATTCTCAATAAAAGAGCAGTTTCCTCCCTCCCTGGGCCCCAAGAGGGTCAGGTTGGCAGTGTGCGACGCCCCCGGGCCTTGCCACTCCTTTCCTCCCCTCTCCCCTTCGCCAGGGGGCAGCAGTGTGGGTGCCGAGGACGCCCCCTGGCCTTCTCACCCACACTCTGTCTCACCTTGGAGTACTCAGACAACACCCCGGGCCTCCCGAGTCGGGTCTGGGTACTCCACCTCGCTGCCTCACCCCGGGCACGTCTGTGGTGCAGTTGGTCCCGCTTGTTCGGTCTCTGGGGGCCTGGCTAGGTCTCCCCAGGCCGTCTCGCTGGCTCATCCGTACCATCAGACTCGGCTATGCGATTCAATTCGCCCGCCGGCCTCCCAAGTCACGGGCATCCTCTTCACCTCCGTGCGGAGCTGCGATGCCCATGTCTTGCGGTCCGAGATCGATGTCCTGCTGGCGAAGGACGCGATCGAGCCGGTTCCTCCAGAATTCGGGCCGGCCGACTCTCACGTTGTCCTGAGACCCCGGCCTGGATATGTGCCCATGGTTCCCACCACTCCCTTCCGGGACCAGGTGGTGAACCTGCAAGCGCTGCCTTCGGAGGAGGCAGACCCAGCCCTAGCTTTGCTCTGTCCTGTCCGCGCTCTTCGTGCCTATGTAGACCGAACTCAAAGCTTTAGAACCTCAGAACAGCTCTTCGTCTGTTACGGAGGCCAGCAGAAGGGGAAGGCTGTCTCCAAGCAGAGGTTAGCCCACTGGATAGGGGATGCTATCGTCTTGGCTTATCAGTCCCAAGACGTGCCTTGCCCGTTCGGGGTGCGAGCTCACTCCACTAGGAGTGTAGCCTCCTCCTGGGCGCTGGCTCAAGGCGCCTCGCTGACAGATATATGTAGAGCTGCGGGCTGGGCGACACCTAACACATTCGCTAGATTTTATAGCCTCCGTGTAGAGCCGGTATCTTCCCGCATCCTCGCCCCCAGTGGCCAGTAGCGCTAAGTGCCCGTTCTAGTGTCAGCTTGCATACGCCACTCCCGCCTCCGGGCCGGATACGTGCGTCTATTGTCTCCAGTTGTGTTCCCCGGAAACGGCTAACCCTGTCGAGCTCCTCCGTCACCCCTTCGGTGTCAGACGTTGCGGCCGTTTGACACCAGGCCTGCACCCGTATGCTTGTGGAACGTGTGTGTAGGCTGGGTTCCATATGTAGCGGTTCCCTAACGGCAACCCCATATGTGTATTCTCCACGGTACCAGCTACCCTACTCGGCTAGCCCCGTGTCTTTCCCTTGACAGAGCCCGCTCTGTCGTCTCTGGTGGTGTTCTTTCCCCCCTGGGACCAGGTTGGATCCACCCCAAAGACTGCCATAGGTAGCACTACCCTGCTAGGTTAGTCCTTATGAGTATTCCCACCTCTCCTTCCACTGAAGGACGTGGCTCCGCAGCGTACCATCTCCCCGAGACAGGCATCCCTGGCGTGTTAGTAGGGATCCCAATTCGTCGGTCAGTTCCGATATACGTCGAACGTGACCAACTGAAAGGGAACGTCTCGGTTACGTATGTAACCCTCGTTCCCTGAAGGAGGGAACGGAGACGTACGTCCCGTCGCCAGGTGCTGTGCTTCAGCTGTAGGCCGAGTCACCTAGCTCGGCTCCTCAGTTGCAAAGCGATATGCGGTATTTCCGCTTCCGTATTTATTTTTAAACACTCGAAGTAGATTGGTCTCTGAAAATAGATCCCAATTCGTTGGTCAGTTCCGACGTACGTCTCCGTTCCCTCCTTCAATTATCATGTCATTCTTTTGGCTTTGGATGATAGCAATTTTGATGACAAGTGTTGGAGCTATTAAATCCTCCCTAGTCATTATTTTAATACAAAAAGCTTTTTTTCACACTGGGTGTCAACTCCTAATGAGCATATGAGTAATACAATATAAAATGAGTAATTTATATCACAGTAACAGTATCTATAACAATATAGTTTCAACATTTGTTTCTTTAATGTCAATGAACAGTAATTAAATGGCACTCTTTTTTTCTTTACTTGCTTACATATTTATTTATTTGTAACATAATAACATAAGATTATTCATTACAAATTCATAAGTTTAGCATTACTGCAGAAACAGCTGACAAAAACAATTACATTTGTATAACACAATATTTAAAAACTAATGACTAATACCAGTAATGCAGTTTTTAATATGGCTGGATTAGCTGCATTTGAACTGTTGTAAAATCAGTTGAAATCTATTTTAATATGGCAGGTTATGATGTTGTTTGGCACATGTAAATTAGCTACATTCCCGTGTCTTCAGCAGACGTGAGTGGCATTTCACATCAAAACTAGCAGAGCAGATTATAGTTTTCTGTTTGGTGTTAGACTGCTGGTATAAAAAAGTATAGCTGACACATTTCTGCTGTCACATGGTAAACATTCTCATACTACCCTATTTGGGCATTTGGACCCTCTAGATTGACGTCTTTCTGCTTCTTATCTGGTTTAAACTACATTCACGGCCTTGTTTTATAAAAAGCACTACATTTGCCAAAACTCTTTTTGGATCCCTCATATGCATCAAAACATGTAATTATATTGAGTTGAGCTGACATTTTAATTAGCAAGTTTGCGTTATAGAGGTTCTCCTTAAATGTGTAAAAAAAATTCTAGATATGAAACTCCCATCACTGTACTGAAATCACTTTTGGTTATCCACAAAAAGATTTAGGTACATAACCATGCGACATGCTTTCTCTTTCTGTTTTTTTTTTTATACATTCAATACAAAGCATCCTTAAAATCATTGTGTAAAGCAGAGCTAAAATAATGTTTATTTTAGATGACTCTTATTAAATGTTCAATTAACTTTTTGTAAGTATGATTGACGTGCGGCAGAAACCTCAGGAGATGCAGCTCTCTAACCCTCCCCCCTTCAAATGTTCAGCTATTCCTCTGCTGCTTTGAATCTGATAGCCTGTAATTTTAAAGCATTGGATCCAGGAAGGAACCGCAGTTGTGTAACGCTGCAACGTTTCTGAGCGTTCTCAGAGCTGCTGGATCTTCTGAGCTCCAAACCAGTGGTGACGATCGGGAAATGCAGCGAAACGGGGGCATTCCTCCATTGTGAAGTCAGAGCAGTCTGAAACTTTAGCTGATGTTTATTTAGGTCCCTGCAAATATGCAATAAGTGCCCCAGATGTTTTGTTAGTAATATATAAATCTGAAATTCCTCCCGCATTTTATATTAAGTTCTTCTGCAGGATTCCAGTTTTTTTTTTTTTTTTTTTTGCTGTAATTTGACTTTGTGGTCTGTTTGTTGTCCTTTATTGAGACAGCAGGTTTCAGTGGAAAAGTCTAATGGTGCCTGGCCTCGGGCTTTGAGGAAATCTTAAGTGCACTAGGCTCTCGCTGAGACCGCTGGTTTGTCAGGATTTTCCAGGGGTGATGCGGGGTGATGAAGGCTGATGGACGCTTATGCTTCTCTGCTATGTCTGTCAAGGACAAAAGCACATGTGGCCAGTTTTAGAATAAGGGGACATAATCATTATTGCTTGGCTGCAATACAAAGAAAATTATTGTAGCCCGGCCATCTAACGCTGTGACTTTAAAGGGCTAGTTCACCTAGAAATTAAAGATGTGTCATCATTTCATCTTTTGAATCTCAATGGGGTCTTAACGACATTGACTTTCATTGTATGGCCAAGAAAAAATGAAGCTATTTTTCAAATGATCTTCTTCTTTTGTGTTATACAGAAGAACGAAAATCATACAGGTGTAGAACTACATGAGGGTAAATGATGATAGAATTCTCATTTTTGAGTGAAATGTCCCTTTAAGACCAAGCAGCATCGTCATTGGACATTTACTGTACATTTATGCATTTGGGAGATGCTTTTATCCAAACAGCTTAACTATAAATAATTTAATAGTTACGTACAAATGTCAGGGTTATGTTTAGTTTTCTCTGTGTTTCTGTAGGCATCGAGACTGAGTTGGTTTGTCTCTGTCATTGTTCATTGTTTGAGTTGGTGTCCTGTTAGTTGGTTTGCACTGTTTCTAGATCTGTGTTCATTAGTTACCATGGTTTTGCATTTCTCTCGTGTCACACCTGTGTTTAATTAGTTACTCTGTTTCTTTCGTGTTTTCTCATGTATATATAGCACTCAGTTTGTTCAGTTCTTGTCTTGTGTTGTTTATGCTGCCACATGTTTTTCCTGTGATCTTCTTCGTTGTGGAATATCTTCTTTATTTTTGTTTTACAAATAAAAGTGCTGCAATTAGATCCCCTTCTCGATTTTGCCTGACCTGCCGTGACAATAGCCTAAATTTAAACACTCATAACCAAAGCTGAGCCCCCCCTCCACTTTTCATATCATTCTTACATATTGGGTCATATGACATCTTTCAAAGACCACGTGATGTCAAGTTACCACAATAGTAACGTGCAGCCAATCTGAGCCTTTTTTTTCATTGAGCTGATTTTCATCTGCAAAAACATGCACAGGAAATGTCTCAACAAGCCCATTTTCCCAGTCCTCTGCCTCGGCCGACCAAAAGCCCACTAAACAAACAAAACTAATCAAGAGATGTCTAACGTATTCCATCAGAAATCACTCTGTGAGAGGGAAATTAAGAATTAGGGAACATATTTGGGGTCTAGCCATGATGCAGAAGCGAAAGAACGCATGAAAATTGACATTGACTCTAGCATGAGGTCATGTTGATGTAACGGCTTAGCAAAGGCCTGTGTTGTGTGTGCAAATGTGCGCCAACACTCCCATAAAGGTGTTGAGAGAGAGCCAGTAAGTGGTGATTTGATGAATGCCAATTCTGCTGAGGTAAGGAGCGCTTTAGCGAGCTGCTAGTCAAACTCTCCTGACCTCCTGACCTAAGAAAACAAGCACGCTTCTCTTTGCCGGCTCGCTTTGTGCTCTTTCAGCCTTACATGGTCAGATCGTACATGTATACTTCTCGCTAACCAAGCTGGGTCAAAGAAAAAGCCAATCTTGTGAGATAATGTTGCTGCTAGCATGATGAAGTTGAGTGGTATCAAGTAACAGATGACCTACACGGGTTGCCAAAGTCAAAACTGACTGATGATGTTGAAATTATTCCAAAAAAAAACTGAGCAAAATCCCCCAAATACCTCTGTGGTATGATCCGATGCTAGTCTTCATTCTCTGGCTATGTCTAATCCGGATACATTAGAAATACATCTTTTTCTCTCTGTTTTTGCCTCACTGTCCAAACTGTTTTTTTGTCCTGCGAAAACTGAGCTTTTAGAAGACACTCTCCCAAGCGGTTCAATTGGAAGTCAATTTGTAGTGTGGAGTGTGAAAACTGAGCTATTTGTGACGCATATTATACCGATAGATATCTATGTTTATACCGGTATGTGCCTGCTATGTGTTATTCACTTTCACAGTGTTGCTAAAGATAAATGGGTTACACTTTATTTTACGGTGTCCGTGTTACAGTGTAATTATGCATTTAAGTACTGTGTAATAATAATTAACTACATGTACTTACTATAGGGTTAGGGCTTGGATTGGGGTTTGGTTTAGGGTTAGTTGCATGTAATTATACATAATTTATAGTTATTACAATAACTACATGTAACGTGTAACAAGGGCACTGTAAAATAAAGTGTGTTACCAATAAATGTTACAATCTTCATATTACATTCTTGCAAAGATGACAGAAAATGTACTTGCAACTGCTGTCCTGCGTCAAAGCACGAGGGCAGTTGTGTTTTAGACCATATACGGAATGGTGATTGAGTGTGACCTGAACACATGTTAGTAGTGAGATATTTTACCAATAAAATGGTTGTGCCAGAAGAATAGCATGAAAACTTTATGTCTGGTCTCTCTGTATCATCTCAGTGAGCTTTTGTTACATTTTACGCATGCGCAGTAAGATGATTTTAGCGTTTTTGGACATTTCGGTGTGGACAAGAAATGCTTAAAAACGCTAGTGTGGACAGAGAGCATTTTGAAACGAAAAAGTTGTTTTCAAATGTATCCAGAATCCAGATTAATGTAGACGTAGCCTCTGTCTGTTTATTCTTTAATAGACCTCAGTCTTTATGTGTGTGTCTGGTAATGGTAGCAGTGGTAATTGTTTAAGAGTGCCTTTATGGAGTGAACTCTTTCCTTTTAATCAGAAGCATATTTACGTACTAGCACACTCGCCTCAGAAGAATCCTCAGGAATGCAAGGCAGCGGCGCACACACGCACCCTCACCTCCTTTTTCTTTCCACTTCACATGTCATTGCATCCTTCTGTAAGAGCCAATTAAAGCTGATTAAAGCCTGAGATCAAAGCAGCTGGTGTGGCTGTCACTCAGGATTCCCTCTTCGAATGTGTATTTACCTGTGCATGTTAAATGAAATACATCCTGACGCCTTTACATAAGTGGAACTATACAATAATTTGCGGTATAGGGGCTGGCTCGGTTTGTATTTGTAAGCTGAGAGGCACTGGGGAATTAGTTAATTTCTTGATTGGCCCTTTCTCGTTGCCTGGCAGTGAGTCAGACGCAGAAATGCGCTCTCATGGTGAGAGTTTTTAATCAGCAATGCTCTGTGCGGAGAGGAACTGGCATTCGAGAGACTCTTACCTCATAAGAAATGTGTTATAAATGATTCCCCATTACAATCGCTCATGCTATTAATAAACATCTCAGGTCTGGCTTTCTTAAAGCAAATTTTATTACCCTTCAGTTGGAGTCCAAACGAGTGGAGGTGCTTGCCTGGTGTTCTTTGCAGGGCTAGTGATTCTAAGTGAGCAGAAAAGGCATGGAATTTATTTGATGCATGTCCCAATAATCCATAAATGTATTCAGAATGGACATAATGTAATTCATAGGCGGTAATCATAAAAATTTATATTGTATTTACAGTAAATCATTTGCATTAGTTGTGTAACAGCTCTGTCCCAAACCCTATAGTTAGCTGCCTACCTAGACAGCATCTTAAGGTGTGCACAGAATGTTAAGGCTAAAATAATGTTGCTAAGATACCACGTTTTGACCAAATTCTAAGGCAGCATTACTTATGTCCTTCAAAAGGAAGGCAATTGCATGTGTTGCAACTAGCTTTGTAAAAAAAAACTTTTCATTTAATAACAAAAATTACTGATAAAAACAAAAGCTGATGTTAAAAAAAATGTAATGCTTATCAGAGTATCATTACATCTCTATTGGAATCTGCTGTGTCTCAATCCTAAATAGTATTCGAAATTAGAATTAGTGTGACTCAAATTGTTACTAATATTACAATCATTATCAAAAATTGGTGAATTGAAAATGGATGTTTGCTCTTAGCTTAGCAACATGCTAACATAAAACTCTATTGGAGTTAACCACTAATGAGCTTACATTTCAGTTAGGTTGCTGCCTTAAAAAGCAGCTACCTGTGTAGACAGTTTACAGCAAGACAGCTCAATATGTTCTGGAACACAGTCAACAACCAAATTGGGGGAAATTAGCATTTGGTGATGCTGAGAGGCCAAAACAATAGCAGCAGCAAGCATACCCTTTGTTTATTTCGTCCAGGCCTGATGCAAACAAAATTGATAGGGAGTCAGCCGTAATTACAGACTCATTATTGTTAATCACTGACGCACTGCACATTCAAACATGTCTTTAAAAGTAGGTTAAAGCAGTTGTGTGTGTCTTTTTGAGTGATGAGATACTTCAGAGGTTTTGATAAATGTGATGGAGGTCTTGATGTGTGTTTGTGTGTGTGTGTGTGTGGGTCTATGTTAGACTGGCAGACCTCATTAAGGTTTGCTTTAATGAACACGGCCTCAGTAACAAGAACAATGGGCACTAGTTGTGATCACGTCTGACAGTCTGCTGTGTGTGTGTGTTGTGCGGCTCCAATGCCACTCAAGTCTGTGACAGGCGTCTGCCAGACCACCGCGGATAATAACGGGCCTCCATTAGTCCAGGTTAGACTTAATGATCGGGAATTGAGTCGCGGTCGCCCGGGCACTTCTGAAATGCAATAGTCATTCAGGATCTATGTCAACACAACCAATCTCAGCTTTCTGAATGGGTGCTTGTGTGTGGCACAGGTGTGTAAAAGTGTGCGAGACGGCAGTCCAACGTCGTCTTGGAGTGACTCCATTGAGGCTTGGGTTTGTGTAGTAATCTCATTTCCAGTTCGGCTATTAGCTATGATGAGGGACCCTCAACCAAGCAACTTGAAACCGCCCCATAGCTCCAATATTCAATTATTTACAATTTCATGCTTGCCTGAGATTTGTGTTTTTCTTGTAAATGTAAAGATTATGTAGCAGGAGTCCTTTATGTTGAACTCTGAGGTAATGATTTATGCACTTTTTTTTCCTTAAAAGGGTTTGTGCGCTGTTGCAGTGGAAGGGTACATTGAGTTGAGCTGCATGACGGAACGCTTGCACTCAAACATTTCTAGGCTTAACTGTGGCAATATTTCACTCGACTAAAATAGAGGAATTTATCATAAAGCTTGCAAAGTCTTCCAAAGCCGAGTAAATATAAGTGACTGCGTGTTTGTCCGAGAGAGAGAGAAAGAAAAAGAGAGATCTTTCTTGGAACTGGCAGTTACAGCCACATTGAAAGAAAGATTTTTTTGAGGTTTTCCTGAACGAACTGCACAGCCCTGTGGCACTAAACATAGCCATGGCGAATTTACCACACAATGTCTTATATGTGACGACGTGGCCGGTATGACTGAGGTTCAATGTGCATGTGTGATATACCTGCGTCTTTACAGTTCAAGCTGCCGTCTCTTAAGTGTCCGTGAGGGCCACACAATGCTCAATCCCTGACAACTCTGGCCTGGAGCCATGCTAATAATAACAGCCAGCAGAAATATGCACAGAAGAGGGGAGATCTGGTAGCGTAACTGGAAGAGAGAGGAGAGGGGCGCGGGAAAGGGTTCTGCACTCACAAGAATGTGTCATCTAAGGAGTCACATAGTACAACATATTCTGCCGCGAACATGCATATCTATGCACTTAATTCTTTGTGACATAGATTCAACGAGGTGCTGGAAACATTCATCAGAGATGTTGGTCCATATAGACATGATAGCTTCTCGTAGTTGCTGCAGATTTGTTCGGCTGCACATCCATGATGCAAATCTCCTGTTCCACCACATCCCAAAGATACTCTGTTGGATTGAGATCTGGATACTGTGGAGGCCATTTGAGTTTAGTGAACTCATTGTCATGTTCATGAAACCAGTTTGAGATGATTTGTTCTTTGTGACATGGCACGTTATCCTGCTAGAAGTAGCCATCAGAAGATGGCTATACTGTAGTCATAAAGGGATGGACATGGTCAGCAACAAAACTCAGGCTGTGGCGTTTAAACAATGGTAAAATGGTACTAGTTTTCCAAGAAAATTCCCCCACACCATTACACCACCAGCACCAGCCTGAATCGTTGATACTTGGCAGGATGGATCCATGCTTTCATGTTGTTAAATGCCAAATTCTGAACCTACCATCATTTTGCAGCAGAAATCGAGACTCTTCAGTGATCATTTGTTAAAACGTCAGAGCTTGTGTTCTGAGGGTTTGCGTACAACATATGGTTCCTCCTCTCAAACTCCCAAATGGTGCATCCTTGAGTAATGCCTGCCAGTGAGGTCATCCAGCCCGAAGCATAATCTTATTTCTGCTATCTCTCCTGAGGAATGCAACACCCTTCATTTTTCAGAAAATTATCAATTAATTTTCTTAAAATCTCATGTGCTAAAGAAGAGCACATTCCATTGTCTGAGTTCTGGGCTATAAAACGGCCACACTGAGGAAGATTAATAATGATGGAATCGAAAACTGAATGGAAAAATGTCACTAGCCATGCCGATAACTCTCCTCAGGGAGTGAATGTTTTCGCACAGCTCAGAGACTTAGGAGATATAAACAAATGACATGACAGAAGCTAGTTTCTGAGGATGGAGGACGAGGGGAGCATGTTGTATTGTGTGGAAGCCATGACATGGAGTGTACGCTTCGTGCTTTTGGCTTGTATTGCTTCATGCTTTTGGCTTGTATTGCTACCATGAAGAAGATATTTCCCCCATAGTGACTAAAAAGTGGTTTTAACTATATTTTTTCGTTCAGTTCTATTGCCATTCTTGTGAGCAGAATTCAATAGACACATTTTACAAGACACATCAGGGACTTCTTAGCTTTATGAGAAATACATTTTTATGTTCCGTTAAATGTTCCAGCAAGCTGGAACATATACAGGAGAGAGTGCAGCGCAGGGTGTGCTGGGATATGTTAATTATAAGAGAAAAAGTGAGCAGCTAAATGCAGCTTTCTCCTAAATTAGGCCCTCATTATAGGTCAAATGTAGTATGTAATTGATATTTGGCAACGCCTGATGTTTTCAATACCTCAATTTGGTGTTTAGTAGATCTCCTTTTGCATTCCAGGGAAAAAAGTCATAGGGGTTTTGAACGATGTGAGGACGAGTAAAGCATGAGTTAATTTTCCTTGCAATGATTTCTCAATTGTCAACATATGATGTAGCTTAGCCTACACAATCGCTTTTAAAGGACAGTATCTAAGATGACATAACACTGAGCTCATCAGATCCAAACCTCGATGAATGAATGCTTAAACACTAAAGTGTTGGCAGACATCTCATTGCATACTTTTGTGATTTGAACAGGTCATGAAAAACATTACATGTCATGATAAGGAAGCTAAATGAGTTTTGCTTCATTTCTTTTGCATCACATGAAGCATAGACCATGAAGCACACATCAAAGACTCACTGCAAAACATTATGCTTTAAAGGTTCAGTGCGTTTTCTGTCACGGCCATCTTCGTGGATGAAACGTTGGATATTTGGACAAGAATCTTTTTTTCCACTCTGGTCTCTCACAGTTATGTAAGAAGAGACGTAGCTCAAAGCTAAAACCACTCAATCTTGGACAAAAATGCTGGGAGGGAAAAGCTTGTTTTCTTGTGTGCTGTTGTTTCATTTTTTTTCTCAGAAAGTTGAGGATAGTGTAGAAGAGGTTTCATGTGGTTTTGGACTGCTAGTATGTTAGGTATGTTTTGTTGTTTCTGTGAGTAAATTAGTTTGATGCTACGCGAATGTAGGTAGCACTATCATTCGCTCTGTGAAGTGCAGATAGAAGTTCCCTTCACTCTCTCTCTGTGGTCAGTGTGTTTGAATATGAGGGATCTATCTGTCTACACAGCATGTGAAACCCTCGGGTTTTTCTTTTTTTGTGTGTGTTGCTTACGGGAAAGAGAGCTTTTTCCCTACCATATTTGGTCATGTGGAGCCAAGCCAATAGGCAGCAGACGTTTGATGCCGTACAAGCATCTCAATTTGGCCTTTTCCCTCCTGCTCTCTATTTTTTTTTTTTTTTTGGTAGACCTTGCATGCCGATACTGGCTGATAGTAGTGCGATCTTTGGACGTGCATGAGAGGGCCATTTAAAATCAGCATTTTAAAATGCATAGCATGAGAGTTTCTCTGCACCTGAAATGCATTTCCAGAAGCACAGCTGCTGTTGTGTGGATAAATGCCCCTGGGTTTAATGAGTTAATGCCTATGAAAACTGCCCATTCAAAAACGGAAACAAAGAATTTTTCCTTATTTTTCCTTAACACTTATGTGCTCACATTTCTCTTGTTCATTTCTTTGTGTTGGAAAGAAAAAGTGAACGTTTAGTGTGATTGATTTTCAGTGTAGCAAACCAAATTATTATACATATAACAAAAAAAATAATAATAAATAAAATGTAAATGTAAATAAAATATAAAACAAATTTATTTTAATCAAAAAAACTATATTAATAAAACATTTTGTAGAATTAAGAAATTGTTTTAACAATATGGGTTGTAAAAAGCACTAAAATGTTACAAATTAAATTTATATTAATAAGGGATTTTTAAAAGAGGAAATGCCATATATTTATGAAAATGTTGCATACCCAGTTGGTATATTTCCCCAAAACATCAAAGAGTAAGATGTTTATATTATGTTTTCTTATGAAAGCTATTGATATTTACTGTGTATCCCAGAGCCTGTAATTGCATTGCAGGTAATTGAGCGGTTTAAGACATATTTGGTGTTTGAGCAGGTAACTATAGACCAACTGGCCGAGAATGATTCAGAGGACATGGAGACGTGTCGGGGAATGCAATCTATTGTCTGGGAATGCAGGAATCTCCTTTTCCAAACCTCAAGTGGAAATTCAATGACTGAGGCCTATTTTTGCCTTTGCTTGAATTTTTGATCCCCTCCCTCCAATTTTAAAAACCTAAGGGATAATGTACTGTCAGCGTGTCATTATCACATAATAAACACTAATGTGGTTATTAGAATCCCGACACAAAGCCGAAGTGTCTGGTATCACCCTGAAAGGGTTTATTTTGTGATAATGACTGGCTGACTGTACATTTATCTTTATTGCATTTACATTTATTTGGCAGATGCTTTATCCAAAGCAACTTACATTTCATTTAAGGTATATAGGTATAGTTCATGCATTTCACCGTTTGTGTGCTGCGGATGTAAAAGCAAAACCTTTTGATTACCCATGCCATTGAAATATTCTACTTGTGTGAGATTATTCATGAGCAACAAATTTAGTCAGGTGTCTTCAAACCTAGTTTAGTTGGGTTGTATACCAACCAAATTTTTCTTATACTTTTCAGAGCTTCTTTTTCCAGTGACAGCCATGAAAAGCAGTTGCTGCTCTTCCTGCCAAAATATCTAGTGGATTTATAGCGGGACATCCTGCTCTTTTTCTCGCTCTGTCTATGTCTCTCTCCATGTCTTTTCTTACTTAATCTCTCATTCATTCTGTTTCTTCTCTAAGGCCATAGAGCCATAAATGTGTTGATGCATCAGAGAGTCCAAGCTGAGCTTTTGGTTACGTGCGATCAACCTTCAATAAGCCAAACATTGCCAAAGTAATCAAACCAGCATTTGTGCATAATACAGCTCACTGTCCATAAAGATTCAGGTGGTATTACCCAACGAAAAGACTCCAGAATTGCAGGTTCCAGATTTTTATCCCAGGTTTAGGATTTTGATTTAGCTTTTGGTTTATTTGCTTGTGGCTGATATTTCATACTTGAAATCACCATAAAAAGAGTACAATTGCTCTGCTTTTGTTAACAATACCATCAGTGTGTAAATTATACAGTGACTTTGAAGGGGGTTGATGTTTCTCCGCATAATTCCAGTTTACAGTCTGTTGAAGTTTGTCTTATAAAACCCAAATTGTCTTTTTAACCTAATACAAAGATTTGTTGTGTACTGATACTAATTAAAATTTGCTACTACTAATATATTTATAGACCAGTATGTATTCTGACCAATTTTTAATCTATATTCTGTGATTAAATGTTGTTTGAAAATGCTGTTGAACATATATGTAAAATTATATGTACTTTTAAGACCCCCATAATCTTTAGTTTTGACTTACTTTTGTCTACCTGTTTTTAGGGAGGTCAGACCCCCCAAATCCCCCATAATTTACACACTATGTCTCATCTGGATTTCATTTATAAGTAATTCCCCATTTGGTCTCTATCAGAGAAAGTATAATTTCCCTTGAACTGTTAAAACTTGTTAAGACAAACAAAATCAGGTTAATAAAAATTAACTATAATGTTAAAAGAGACTCATTATAATAGTCTTTATAATAGCTTTTTTTGGTTTGCTGTTGATTACTCGAAGAGAAAAATTTAGGCAAACTGCACCAATTTTCCCCTCTAAAATCTCTGAAGCACAGCAGGTTGTCTGACCTTTAGCACATAAACACAACTGTGTTAATGGGGATTGTTGGCCTGTCACATAGAGTTGTTGGTATATAGTACATGAACCAGACCTGGTGCTGGAGCCCTGCCATTACTGTTCTGACACTGTCCTGAGATTTGCGGCCGTGTGCCGGCCAAACATTCAGCTGGCTTTATGGGACAACTTCGGCTGGCCTCAAGTCACTTTTATTGGTGCTCTCAATTTCCTGCACATCTCGGCGAGCACACGCAACCATAATTCTGCCGTGGGTCTGTTGGTTTGTCATCATTGACGCAGACAGACAGAGGTGTACTGACTGTGCAGCGGTATGGATTTCATTCTCCTAGCTCAGGTTCATTTCACAGAGACCTGCATTCCCAGATCACCCCCTTTGATCTCTTTATTTCTCTGCGGTTTGTTGAGTGAACAGCACTCACAGAGTATGGCATGAGAATTAGATTGTCTGCTCAGTGACTGGTGACTGGGATGTTTGAATTTCTAACAATGTGTATTTGTTTAATCTAGGAATATTGAGGATTAAACTGATCAATACATTACTTGTTTATGTAGTATTCATATGTTACTGTATGAGAAATAAAGATTTGAGTTTTCATTGAAATTTTTGTGCAACTATCAGTGAATCCAGATGGAAAAGCAGGCTGCACATAGCTGGCATACCTGCAGCGTCTTTTAATGAGGTGGCAGGTGAGTGAGGTGTGTGTGTCTCCGATAGGCTGCTGACACTGCAGATTTCTGGGATATCATCCTGCACCTGGCTACAGTTCACCTGCTCGCACAACCTCAAAAACGTCCTACTTTTTAACAAGCCTGAAAACGTTTTCTGATGATTCATTTTTCCTTAGCGTTGACTTCTAATTGACTTGACTTTCTAAGGAAACATTGTGACGTAACCCATTCTTACGTGATCTTAAAGTCAACATGAAATCCAAATTTACTTTCATAATATTTGTTATTGCATTTTATTTCAGTCTCTTTGCAATCTCTAATCAAAATCCAATAACTTTAACTACTTTTTATTTTCTACAAAAACTACATCATATTAAAGAATGTGTTGCAAAAGTTAATGTGAATTTGGAATTGTCCCATTTGTTTGTTTGCTTTGTCTGCACAATATAAACATCTCCCTATTATGAACTAATAGTGCAGTCAATATAAGTGCATGACATGACATTTTGATGGTTACACCTAGATTTACTTTACTTCTTCCTGTAGGAAAAAGGCCATTTTATCTGGTGTTTAATACCACATTGTTTCATGATGAAATATACACCACATTACAGTAAAACGCTTCTTACTACAACATGTCTGCACAGCTCCTCCATTTGTTAAAATCTTGGCCAGAGAAGACGGTCTGAATCCTCCTCCTACGCCAGACTCCCGCTGCGGCCGCGGAGAGTGTGTTAGCATAAACTCTGATAGCGAATCCAGTCGATGTTAATGGACCTATATTGACAGACATGCAAATAAGGGCGATGGTTTATGTTGGCAATGCTCCGCTCTCTTCTTGAGCCATAAATTTAGTCTCTCTCAAGTTGTCCAGAGTGGCTGAGGTCCAAAAGACGGTGGGTGGTAGATCCAAACATTTAGTTATTTAATCCTTTTGGCAGTGGGGTTGTGGATCACATCAGCTTTGGCTCTGGTTATAAAGAACACTCTTTACCTCAACATTTATCTCAGCGAACTACCAGCATCTCACTAATGGTAGATTGTTAAGGCTAAGTGTGTTGACATTAATGAGTTTGTAATTATTTTTTACTGCAAAGCGGGTACGAGGAATTGCTTGCGGTCAGAGGTGGATTACATTTCAAACCGTGAAGCTACAGTACATTACTTGAAGCATTAATGATTCATCAGTGCACGTTATTCCAAATTGTAAAAATACTTTAATTAAAATGTTATAAAAAAAAAAATTATTGTTGTTTTATTCAGAAATACAAAAGTAAAATCATTTGGGAACGTTTTATGTTGACGTATTTTCAAAAGCCATTTGAGCAAAACTATTTTAAATCCCATGTAAAGTACAGTAAGGACAGTTTCCCGTCTGCTATCGTTTTTAGTTTTCTTCATTAGTTGCTCCCTTTTCCCCACAGAGTTTAAAGAGAGCCAAAGCTGAAACATTCGTGTGGTTTGGCACAGGCATCCGTGTGTACGTTCGCGACCTAGAGAACATCACAGACGGAGGCTCTAAGACTGCATTCCCATGGGTCATTGCTGTGATGAGCTTTGATGAAGGGTTAAGCACCGTACTTATGAGGAACATAGTAATTTACCAGGTAAATGTGTTATTAGAGCCATTACAGCGCGTGCTCTCTAGACAGGAGGCGTCTCCCTGCTTGTTGGGGGAAGCCAGACCCCCGTTATGAAACATTCGAGAGGGGAAAAAGTGCAACGACATGAATCTAGGGACGCCTAGGAGGCTTGTACGCTAGATGTAGCCACACACTGGTGGTCCTTGAAAGGAAGAGACAAATCCGTTTCTACATTCTTTCTCTGAAGACAGGGCCTTATTGTCAGCTACCCCTTTAGTGCACAGTGCTAGTACACACCACGCCACCAAAACACAAACACAACCTGAATTTCAATCATAAATTTAGTATGTGAGGTCAGTGTGTGTAGTCATCGTTGCGAGAGCGTGATTCAATTTGAGTTGATCGTACACAGTTGTGACAGTTTTATTGAGCTGAGTCAGTGTTGTTTGCTCAAGGGTTCAGATATGAAGAGCAGCCATGCTCCTGCAAACAGAAGATCCAGCTAAAGATAGACCACATTCCTGCGGTTTGCGAATGCAGGCGCAGCGGTTCTGCCTGATAAGGAAGATCGGCTCGATCTCTTGCTCTCCGTTTCTCACTCACATTCCTTGCTTTCCCTCTCCCGCTGTTGTTTTTGTTTTGTCCATTTTTTCTCTCTCTCTCTCTCTCTCTCTCTCTCTCTCTCTCTCTCTTTCAGCTTTATGTGAATATGGAGGAGGGGTTTAGAAGGAGAAGTGTTTCCTGTTTTCTTGTGTCTGAGAACCTCTTTCTTTTCTTGCACACTTTGTGTGTGTGTATAGTTGTATGTCCAGCAGTGTTGGGGAACTAATAAGTGATGTTGCTTTTTTAGTAGTAGGACAGTTAAGTTAGGCTAAAACGTGTTGGCTTTCCAACAACAAGCCACATTTCTCACAAGAAAAATGCTAAATTCTTGGTTTTATGTCCCAGAACAACCAAGCAGACTGAGCCAATAATCAAACAGGCTGTCACTCAAGTAGCATTTTTGCTGGGTCGTCATGTAAATAAAGTGGTTCAAAAATGTTGCAGTGACATTTTTATGCCTTTTAAAGCAAATATTTTGTTAAATGCTATTTCCACTTGTAAATTCCAGTTTGAAGCTGTCACCCTAAGTGACATGTTAATTCACTTTTTTAAAAAATGTTTGGTGAGATTGAAAATATCATAGAATCAACATTTTAATAACAATTACAATTTTACTAATAATTATTATTTTTCTATTCAAACCAGACTGTAATATTTCTATTTGTCACAATTTTTTCTGTTTCAGCTTTAGTGCAATAAAAAAAGATCTTATTTCACTGTAAATAGTAGAATATGTTAGTTCTGCTTGTGTATTTTGTGTTCTGGTTGCCCTAACCCAACACTACTAAACTGATTTTCAGTTATTTTCTACTTATTTTATGTGCTTCAATGTAGTTATTAGCAACTTGTAGTGTAGCTAATTACTTAAAATCTACAATATCAAGCAAAAAGTTTGCAAGAGCATTTTTAAACATGCTTTCCGCAGGCAGATCCTAGCTAACCAGCAACAGTGCTGTGATCACAAAATAGAGGGAGGGAACGAGAAAAAAAAAGGAAAGGAATGGAATGGGCAATAATTGGGAGTCGGGAAGGGAAAGAGCAAGAGAGGGACAGTGTCAGAATGGGAGAGAGAGAGAGAGAGAGAGAGAGAGAGAAAGGGAAAGGGGGGAGAGAGGGAGGAGGCAGACCCGTTGACCGTGATTGTGAGTTTGCACCATAATGGGAGGGAGAAAAATGGAGGAAAGTAGGGAGGGTGAAAAAATGGGAAAGGAAGAGGCCGGCTTTGGCCCAGCTGCAGCGACAGAGAAAGAGCCTGAAATACTCTTCGAGTTGGAGTGTTATCGAGACGAGAGAGAGTGAATTTCTGCTATGTTTTGAAAGCTAAAATGTTCCAGAGGTCATCATCACTAAAGTGAAGGTAGGGCGGTCTCGAAATGGTCCGTCTGAAGCGCCACAGTGCTGAGATTAATGACAGCAGCTCTATATCTCCTGGGTGGGCTCGGTTCCTCCGCTATGTACCCTGCAGTATATTTAGTCAGAGTCTTTCTGCTTGACTGAGTGGACATCCTGTGCTAACATCCTTTCCTCACTCATTCTCTCTCTCCCTCTCTCTTTTTTCTTCATTCTTCTCTCTCTCTGTCTCTCTCCCCCGCTCCCACAATTTCCATTTTAAGTGGTATTATGAAAACAAACTTGTGATCTGTTTGATGTCGGGCTGAGAAAAGATCGGCTGTAAATGTCTTGCATATGGGAATGCGTGATTTTTGTGAAAGGTTAACCAAATACTCACAGCAGCTGTGGAATCCAGACGTACTCAACCATATTCAGTAACGGAGCGGAATCTGTGAGTTTATGTAAGGTTCATGCGTGAGACTAAAGGACACACATGTTCTGTTGTTTTCCAGGGTCACACTCTCAGGATTGAAGCATGGATGATGATTTCGAACGGCGCAGGGAGCTCAGGAGACAGAAGCGGGAGGAGATGCGTCTGGAAGCCGAGAGGTAATGTGAGCGTCAGTAACGCTCTCGCTCTTTCTTGCAAACTATTCAGCCGCTTTGTACCGTAAAGCGAGGGCTGGTAATGGAGTTGAGATCACCAGATTGATTGCACAGCCACTGTTTGTAAAAATTGTTCACCTTGCAAAAACATGACAGCTTGCAAACTGTGTGACTGCTCTGTGGCCAAATGAGTCTTTGAGCAATCGTGCAAGATTTAAAAAATGCTTTTTAATGTGTTTTCAACATTTCTGTTCCAGGATCTTTTTTTCTTTTTTTTGTGACTTTTAAGGGATGGTTCGCCCAAAAAGGGTTACTATTTGATTCTCTTTATCAATGCAAAATACCAAGAATATTGATGCTCTTTTTCATATACTGACAGCAAACAGTAGCTATGTTTCCATCCATTGGAATGTAACTTGTGTGTAAAATTGGAATATCGGATAAAATTCATGCAAAAAGCACAGTTTCCATCCCATGTGTTCAAGAGAAATGATGAAGTAACAAAATCGTCACTTCCTGGGAAATTGGTGCAAAATATATGTAATAAGAATGGAAGTTACAAACTATCTCAGATATTTCAGAATGATCAAACCAACTTTTGATATGCTGTACAATGAAATTTATTTGGTAAATCATAGTTTATGTCTCCTTATCAGAAAAAAAAAAAGTAACCGTCTCAATTGAGCGCAAACGTTTTTTTGACATAACTTTATGTGAGAAAGAGACAAAACAAAGTTGTGGTTTATCTTTGCATCTGCTGCAGCTCTTAAATATTCAGATATGCTGCATGGAGGCATATTATGCCAGATTTGATGTCAGTGGTGGCAATGATCACATCAGACCAAATTTGAATATGCTGAAGTATGAATGCAATATGAGGACGTGGTGGAGGGGAAGATTTTCAGTGTATAACAACTTAAATTTAAGTATTTTCCTCAAAGTTATCAAATGGAGTCATATGGACAACTTCAATGGTACTTTTATGATGCTTTTTTGTTACAATTTGAATATTGAATATCAACTCAGTTTGTGTTCTTTTAATACTTTATCAGTCTCTATTTTCATATACTATCCAGACTTACTGACATTTAGATGGCATCCATGCCTACACTGCTCAAAAAAAATAATAATTAAGGGAACACTTAATCATCACAGTATGTGATGTCAATTAAACTTCAGGGATATCAATCTGTCCAATTAGGATGAATAAGTGATTGTGAATCAGTTTCACCTCTTTTGGTGCAAATGAAAGTGACAACAGGTGCACTGGAGAGGCGACAGCAAGACAACCCCCAAAAAGGAATGATTTTGCAGGTGGTGACCGTAAACAATTGTTCTCTCCTTATTCTTCCTGACTGATTTGTGTTTTGTTAGGGTCCCTGTCACTGTCTGTAGCATGAGGCAGTACCTGCAACCCAGTTAGGTTGCACAGGGAGTCCAGCTCCTCCAGGATGGCACATCCATACGTGCTTGCCAATGGTTCCCTTACTGCTGTTAGGTACCGGAATGAAATCCTCAGAGCCATTGTCAGGCCTTATGCTGGCCCTAGGTTTCTCCTAAATCCAATTGAGAACCTCTAGGACATTATGTTTTGGAGCATCTAAAGTTGCCAAGTAGCACCACAGAGTGTCCAGGAGCTCACTGATGCCCTGATCCAGGTCTGGAAGGAGATCCCCAGGACACAGTCTGCCATTTCATCAGGAGCATGCCCAGACGTTGTCATGAGTGCATACAGGCATGTGGGGGCCATACACACTACTGACTTACATTATGAGTTGCTGTGATGAACTTCATGCAAGTTGGATCAGCCTTTAGTTTTTTTTTTTAACATTTGATTTTTTGTATGATTTTGAATCCAGCCCTCAGTGTGTTGTTGATTTTGGTTTTCTATTAACTGTTGTCATATAATTTTGGTCTTAACAAATTATAAAATGTATATAAATAAAGATTTTCAAATTGAATATTTCATTCATTGAGATCCAATGTGTGATTTAAGTGTTCCCTTAAGTGTTTTTTTTGAGCAGTGTATTTGTTATTATTGTGGCGAGACCCACATATTTGTCAAACAGCCATGACTCTTATAATTTATTTTTGTGCATCCAAATATAATATTTCATCACATTTACAATAGTGTAAAATTCATGTATGCTGATGTATTTCCAACATTTAATCATTCTGAGAAAAAAAGAAGAAAAAATGGTCTGCTGTTTTTTGTCTGTTTTAATGATTTTGTTGCCCGAAGATTGCGCTTTCAGCCCCTTTTTCTTTTTCTGTGATGATGGAGTCTGTTATTAAATCAGAAAACTAGTGTTAATGTAACAAATTTAAACATCAACGGATTGGCACATTTGCTAGCAGCTTGACCACATAAGGCAAAGTGACACTCCCATAAATACTGGAGGCACTGACCCTGCATCAGCCTAGTTTATCTCAGAGGACTGCATTTCTGCAAACACAGACAACAGCTGTTTCTTGGACATTTGTGCCCCTGTCAAAAAGAATGATGGCTAATAAACTTGAAAATCAAGCTTATTATCATTCCAGAAAAGAGTGTAGAATGGCATGAATCAGCTCTAAATATCTTTCAGCAACAATTATTTATATTATCATTGGCTAGGATGTTAGACCAGAGTTACTTGGTGTACAGTTAGTTTCGAGTGTCAGCTTCCCGTCTGCAACGGCTTTCCTGTTTCCTCCAAGAGTGTTAACATGAAGCAGGAATTCTTATTCATGCTTTAAGATATATGTGAAATTTTTCACCTAATCGTAGGGCGGAAGCGTAAAGCCGATGACGCACAGATTAGGGACCATTATATTTTACAGCATAGCATAAAACAAATGCTTTTTTTGGCTATATGTTATAAACCTCTGAAAGGGTGGAATTGTGTTCTCTATGCCAAGTATCGCATTTGGCAGAAAGCTACAAATGCAACCCGTTCAGCTCTGCGACACAATGTGATCTTGTGTTTATGTTCTTGTGGAGAATTTGGCCCGCTCCTCTTTGCCTGCTCGAGTTAGTGATAAAAGATTAAAACGCTCTATTAAATTACTTCCATTATGCAAAGATGCTGTAACAATCAATATTTACTCCTTGGCTGTAATTGAACTAGTCAAAACCATGTGTCGTCCTGTTGGTCCCGTCCATTTCAGCCTCATCATGATGCACGTCGAACACGAAAGTCATTTTTCAGTGTACATATGATAAGAGCTGTCGCTTTGCCAAATGGCTCTACATTAGAAGTGTTTACTGGCAGCGATTTAGGAAGCGCTCTGTCCCCAGACGGTCCTTGGTTGCAAGCAGTGGGACAGCGGCAAGGCAGATGTTGGCTCGGCGCTGATGTGGAAAAACAGAAAAAGTCCGATAGCGCATATACACGCAGGAGCAGCTTGGCATCTGAACCCAGTTGCTTTTCCTTCAGGTGATGATGGCTTGATATGTACCAGTCCTTCTGGAAGACGTGCCAATGTTTCAACTGCTGAAAATGACAGAAGAGGAAAAGTGTGCGAGAGAAGGAGGCTGTGTGTTCTGTCTTTTGTCTGTACTGTATGTATCACTTTTAACTGGCTTACAATCTAAAATGTGCTACACTTTCACATTAGATATGATGTTAAATCAGCGTTCCCTGTCTGGACTGTCTGATGCTCATTGCATAGAAGATGTAAAGGCATTTCTCAAAACTGCAAGCTCCAATCTGATTGGCTGACATGCTATTACATTTCCAGGAGTCAAGATCAGATCAGAGGCTTTGATCAGTTTGTTAGGAAATGTGTTTAAATCTGTCCCCGCCATTGACTGAATTTTCCAGCAATCCATGTTTTCACTGTTTTCACAGAAATTCTGCACACCACAAATTTTGGCTAATTTCTTTGATGTTGGCTGTTTTGCAGAGGCTGCTGACCCAACATTTGAATTAACTGCTCCTCTTTGCTGAATACCGGTCTATTGTGGTATCATCCATTTCCAATTTATCTGCCCCAAAACATCATCCATAAAGAATGAAATGTGGTTAGTCGTTTTACATGAAGGTCAGATGGGCCCTTCCTGTTTAAGTGGGCGGTTCATGGCCAGAGTAAGCTGCAAAGTGAATGAGACTTTATGCTGATAGTCAAACATCTGGCTCTGTGAGACTATAACAACTAGATCATAGATCAGGTCTGCTTTGTATTTAGAGAAATAGCTGGTCAGAGCCACTTCTGAGATGACTGGCACTGTTGAAGGGTCAGAGGGTTCATGCTGTTTTTAAAGCACCATGTATACACAAGCACAGTTACACACACACGCACACACACTCCTGTGTGACTGCAGTGGCCTTTCCCGGGACAGGTTGATGTGTTCCAGCTCCGAGACGGGTCACTGATACTCCGCATACACACACTGGAATGTTTTGACTGCTGGCTCCTTGTCCCCACTCACCATGCTGACGGAATGTTCTGACTAATGATTACCGAAACCTACCATTTCTGTCCAGTCCACAGTTTCTATTTTAGCGTCAACTGCAGAATAAAATTGGATGGAAGATATGTTTCCATCCAAGCTGAGAATTTAATTTATGGGGGGAAAAAATCTGAATATCACAAAAGCAATTTGTGACTGAAGCAGCATTTCCAGCTGCAACAAATTCGTCACTTCTGGAGAAATTGCAGTAGAAATGAAAATGGAAATTGTAGTCACTGGGGAAGCCATTGCAGCTCTTTTATTATGTGTAATCAATTACTGCGATAAAGCGCTGTGATGGACTTGTGTAGTGATCGATTCAAGTGTGTATGACAGTTTTGGAAGGCATTTGAGCATATTCAGTCACGTCTTAAGACACAGTCACACTTCTTCTTCTAAGAATTTTGTTAGTTAGATGTGTCCATCGTAGTTTATGCACAAATAAAAAAATATCCACCTCCACTGTAAGAGAAAAAATCCATAGGAAAACTAAAAAAAAATAAAAATAAATACATTTATTGTTGATTTTCTGCCAGGAGATTATCCATTAAGTTTACACTTGACATTTCCTTTAACCCTAAAACAAAATATAAATACAGAAAAAAACACTGGTGAAAAATCAATATGGAAAACTCCACAGTACACTGGGCCCTATTTTTACGAATTTTTGTGAGTGAAGCCTTTTATGTGTATAAAAAAAAAATATATATATATATATATATATATATATATACACACTCACCTAAAGGATTATTAGGAACACCATACTAATACTGTGTTTGACCCCCTTTCGCCTTCAGAACTGCCTTAATTCTACGTGGCATTGATTCAACAAGGTGCTGAAAGCATTCTTTAGAAATGTTGGCCCATATTGATAGGATAGCATCTTGCAGTTGATGGAGATTTGTGGGATGCACATCCAGGGCACGAAGCTCCCGTTCCACCATATCCCAAAGATGCTCTATTGGGTTGAGATCTGGTGACTGTGGGGGCCATTTTAGTACAGTGAACTCATTGTCATGTTCAAGAAACCAATTTGAAATGATTCAAGCTTCGTGACATGGTGCATTATCCTGCTGGAAGTAGCCATCAGAGGATGGGTACATGGTGGTCATAAAGGGATGGACATGGTCAGAAACAATGCTCAGGTAGGCCGTGGCATTTAAACGATGCCCAAGTGGCACTAAGGGGCCTAAAGTGTGCCAAGAAAACATCCCCCACACCATTACACCACCACCACCAGCCTGCACAATGGTAACAAAGCATGATGGATCCATGTTCTCATTCTGTTTACGCCAAATTCTGACTCTACCATCTGAATGTCTCAACAGAAATCGAGACTCATCAGACCAGGCAACATTTTTCCAGTCTTCAACTGTCCAATTTTGGTGAGCTCGTGCAAATTGTAGCCTCTTTTTCCTATTTGTAGTGGAGATGAGTGGTACCCGGTGGGGTCTTCTGCTGTTGTAGCCCATCCGCCTCAAGGTTGTGCGTGTTGTGGCTTCACAAATGCTTTGCTGCATACCTCGGTTGTAACGAGTGGTTATTTCAGTCAAAGTTGCTCTTCTATCAGCTTGAATCAGTCGGCCCATTCTCCTCTGACCTCTAGCATCAACAAGGCATTTTCGCCCACAGGACTGCCGCATACTGGATGTTTTTCCCTTTTCACACCATTCTTTGTAAACTCTAGAAATGGTTGTGCGTGAAAATCCCAGTAACTGAGCAGATTGTGAAATACTCAGACCGGCCCGTCTGGCACCAACAACCATGCCACGCTCAAAATTGCTTAAATCACCTTTCTTTCCCATTCTGACATTTAGTTTGGAGTTCAGGAGATTGTCTTGACCAGGACCACACCCCTAAATGCATTGAAGCAACTGCCATGTGATTGGTTGATTAGATAATTGCATTAATGAGAAATTGAACAGGTGTTCCTAATAATCCTTTAGGTGAGTGTATATTATTTGTGTATTTTATAAAAATTCAGTTATTGCATAAAACATTCTGCTGGACGGAAAAACAAAATGTGCATAAAATGTAATTTCTAACACCTCATATACACCCATATACTTTCAAAAGTTTTTTTGTAACAGTAAAGCCAGATTTCGATTTTAAACAAATGCTGTTCTTTTAAACTTTATATTTTGTTTATGACTGCTCTTTTCAGTCATTTTAGCTGCTTGTATATAGTTTTCTCTATGGATCGGCAGCCATCTTGGCACCGCACATCTGTGCTGTTCCCATGAGAGGCCAGGAAGAGCTGAGGAAATAACACCCATCCTCAACGAATGGCCCATTCCAAACACACTCTCTCTCTTTCTCCCTGGCTGGTTAAAGAAAGGCCCGCTTGAGGGTATACATGTGTTCAAAGGATGCTGTTACTAAAAGCTATGAGGTTATGGGGCAGAAATAAGAGCAGGTGATTCTGTGCTGTGGTCAAATAAGGAATGGACGGATCTGTGGCTTTGGAGATGAATGTGGGGTCAGTAAGTGGAGGAAGAGCGTGGGAATAGAACAGTGATTTGGCAGGGTCCATATATTTCTCTCTCCCAACCCTTTTGTCTGATTGCTCTCGAGAGCCTTTGCCCTGTGTGCGATGTTTTCATTGACATTTCTGAGATGTTTGGACCACAAGAAAATACTTCCCGCCTTGATACTTCAGCTGTTCAGGCCCGGATGCATCCGTCGCCTTGTGATGGGCTTAGCATGTTGTCGTTTGTGCTATTATGAGAGCAAATTAGCTGCAACATTAACTGCATATCAATTTAATTTCCACACTGTAACCGTGGCTTTCTTTATAGAGTTTATGAATCCCATAAAACATGCTGCTCACCACGTAGCTCTCACCGCGCACACTATAAAATAATTAATGCTACACAGCTGAAACATGTGTTCCATATGGAAATCATGTTCGGCTGATGTCTTGGTTTACATCCCACATCGCTACAGGTACCAAAACAATGCCCCCAAAACACCTTTACTGTTGAAAAATGCTGAGATCCTCCTGAATGTTATTGCAGCAGGCAGTCAGTGTGTTTTATTTTTGATTTATTTTTGTGGTTATGGAACAGGGAAGCTTCATACAGTCAGTGCAAAATGGGCGGTGTTCCCAGGAGGTATATCGGATCAGAGACTCATCTAAGAGTCCAGACTCGAGGGGCTGGGATGTTAAAGCGGATTTGAGGGCATTTTGTGCTGTTTCGAAAACTCCCTATGGATTTTATTTATTTTCATATTGAGAGAAATAAATTTTTTCTTGATCTGTTGAAATAAAAGTTTGATGTATTGTAAAAACATACTGTAACCTTGCAGAACTTCCTCCCTGTTCCAATACATTTCTTAGTTCATTGGATTTCCTTGGATTTCCCATGTCAGAAAGCAGCAAAATGCTGTCTTTTCTCAGAGAAAGACATGTTTTATATGGTCCCTCAAAGAACAAATACTTCAGAATAAAATACACAGTTGTGTTTGGCTGGTATAATTGGTTTGTGAACATAACAACAAAGGGAGAGAATACAAGAACAAGTAAAAGAAAGAAAGAAAGAACAAACAACGGAATCAGCAAAAATCCAGCTCTCTATATGATTTCATTCTCCCCAAGGTTTTCCATGGGCGTTAGCAGAGCACCACGTCTTGAACACATTCCTAATCACAGCACAAACCGAGAGTCTATTTCTCTCCAAAATTAAAAGGAAAGGCCTTTTTTGAGCCATTAAGATTTTTTGCCTTTTGACATTTTTATGACTGGGAGAGTGTGTCTGAGCCCTAAACATTATCAGGAAGGCTATTCCAGAGTTTAGGAGCCAAATGTAAAAACACTCTACCTCCTTTAGTGGACTTAGATATCCTAGGTACTACCAGAAGCCCAGAGTTTAATGATCTTAAAGAGCGTGATGGATTGTAGGGCGATAAAAGATATGGTTAAATACACAGGAGCTAATAAGCCTTATAGGTCAGTAGCAAGTTTTTGTGATCAATACGATATTTAATAGGTAACCAGTGTAGAGATTATAAAATTAGGGTTATATGATCATATGTTCTTGACCTGGTAAGAACTCTAGCAGCTGCATTTTGGACTAATTGTAACTTGTTTATTGAGGATGCAGGACAACCATCTAGCAATGCATCACAGTAATCCATTCTACAGGTCATGAATGCATGAACTAGCTTTTCTGCATCAGAAACAGATAGCATGTTCCGTAGCTTAGCGATGTTTCTGAAGTGGAAGAAGGCTGTTTCTCTAACATATGAAATATGATTTTCGAAAGACAAGTTGCTGACAAGTTGCCAGAAGTGCGCACTCACCAAGGTCTTTAACTGTAGAGGATGAAGTAACAGTACATACTTCTAGATGAAAATTATATTCTAAGAGATTCTGTGTACAGGTTTTTGGTCCAGTAATAGTCTTATCCTAATTTAATAGAAGTAAATTACTGGTTATCCAATATTCTATATATTTCACACACTCTGTCAACTTGGATAAATTGAAAGATCTGGGCGTGATGAAATATATATCTGAGTATCATCAGCATAATAGTAGAAAATAATTCCATGTTTTCTAATAATATTACCAAGGGGGCAGCATGCATATTGAAAATAGCAGAGGGCCTATAACAGACCCTTGGAGCACTCCATCATTTACTAATGTTAACTTTTATAATTCCCTTTTAAAACAAAACAAAATGGTAACCGTCTGATATGTACGATTTAAACCACCTTAATGCCTGATAATACCAGTGTAATTATGTCATGATCTATAGTGACAATCAAGTAAAACTAGTATTAAGATGCCGCCTTGGTCAGAAGCTAGAAGTCCTTTGTAAAATGCTGTTTCTGAAATCTTTCATAAATTTCATTTTTTGCAAAAAGGAGCACAATTGAGCAGACACTACATTTTCTAGTATTTTAGACATAAATGGAAGATTTGAAAAGGGTCTGTAATTTTTTTTGTAATAATTAATTTGGATCTAATTGTGGTTTCTTAATGAGGGGCTTAATAACGGCTAGCTTGAAGGGTCTTTGGGACATGACCCAGAGTTAGAGATGAGTGAAAATGAAGACTGGAGTAAAGGTGCTGAAAATTCAGCTTGGCCATCACAGGAATAAATTACATCTTAAAATATATGAAGAAAACAATATTTTAAGTTGTAACGGTAGTGTAAAAATGTCCTTAGGAAAAGTATGTGAATGGGTTGAGGATTTGAGATAAAACACCAGCAGGAGACACAAGAGAGAGAGGTGAAGAAAGCTTGTCAGAGAGATGCGAAAACTTTATTTAGGTTACACGAAAGTCCCCTGACTGTCGTGTGGGCTGAACGCCACACTGCTGTCAGGATCCTTACATCAGCTGCCAAAGCTGATACACACACACACAAAAAGCTGACAGCCAGTGAAAGTTCATCCTCAACAGCAACAACAGCAGCAGTATCAGCACTAACTGTGTGTGCCAAGGTGACATGAGGCCTAACTCTTTCTGTCTCTTACTGGTGTAACATCTAACTGTCTTTGTGTGTAGGATGGCGTATCGCCGGAGTGAAGAGGATGAGGAGGAGGCTGCTCGTGAGCGCAGACGAAGAGCACGACAGGAGAGACTGCGCAGTAAGGACGGTGAAGAGGTGGCCTACAAACCTGAGACCACGGAGCTCAACAACAGCCACAGGTAGAACACAGACACCCTCACGTTTGTAAGTCGTACATCACTGCAAAAACTCAACCTGCATCCAAATATTCCTGCTTCCGTACTATATAGTAGGTGAAAAACAGTATGTGAGCTGAGTAGTATGTCCATATTTTTAGTATTCATAAAACAGTAGGTGAAAAGTACCCGGATGTCCTACTATTTCTGGTGAGATTCTGAAGTGCGCATCCGATGGACACTTTCCACAAATGTAGTACATACTATACAGTATGCGATTTTTATCTAAACATTCTTAAATCAAGAGATATTTAAGCAAAATTACAAAAAGGGGTCATGACATGAGAAATCTTTTGAAATTTAAGAGGTCTTTGTACCATTAAAACATCTCGCAAGTTTAATAAAACGTTCATTATAAACAAAGCATTTATTAAATCAAGCTCCTAAAACAGATCACACAGGCAAATACATTTGCATGTGACTACATTCAGTCGCTTAACGGCTGATATTTGCCTACACTGGATTTGAGTGTTGCATTGCATCAAACCCATTATAATCACTGACGCTGTCTACACTGGATACAGTATACAGATGCGCATTCAGTTTCTGACATTATCCACGCACTTGTGTCTGTCAGACTAATGGAAGAGTGAAAGAACGTCTCGGTTACGTATGTAACCCTCGTTCCCTGAGGAGGGAGCGGAGACGTAACGTCAGTGACTGACGAATGGGGGTTTCGCCTAGAAGCCTATCATCTTCGAGATCTTAGAAAACGCCCAATGACAGGCCAATGCCATGGGCATGCAGAATTTGCATAGCGTAGCTCCGCCCCACGGTGTGGGTATATAAGGAAGCACGCTGGCAACATCGCATTATGTTTACCTGCTGAGGAGCCAAGACTGAACTCCCGGCCGTATCAGCGGTACAGGTCTCCGTAACGTACGTCTCCGGTTACATACGTAACCGAGACGTTCCCTTTAGTTCAGTCAGTCAGTGACTGACGAATGGGGGTCCCAATCTAATCACGCCACTCGGCTATCTTCCAGTGCCCTGCGTAAGTGTGAGCTCCCTGTCGTAAGCTAGTCCTCCAAAGGCAGCGCTTGCAGGTTCACCACCTTACAAGGCCCTAGTGGAAGTGATGGTAGCCACCTCCTGAGGTGGTAGGGTACTCAAACCTACCGCGTCCTGTCCAGGAGCCACACGTGGAGGTTCCAAAGATCGGGACGCGGGTGCCAGAGGGTGCCCGACTCTGAGAAAGGAGGTCCTTCCTCAGAGGTATGGACCAGGGAGGGGCTGTCGCAAGGAGTATGAGTTCGGAGAACCAGGTCCGGCCGGGCCAGTACGGGATGACCAAAAGGACCTGCTCCTTGTCCTCCCTGATCTTGCACAGAACCTGTGCGAGAAGGATCACTGGGGGAAACGCATATTTGTGGAGGCCCCGCGGCCAGCTGTGCGCCAGAGCATCCGTGCCGAGGGGGCCCTCGGTCAGGGAATAAAACAGGCGGCAATGGGAAGAGTCGTGGGAGGCAAAAAGATCTACCTGTGCGTCGCCAAACTGTTCCCAAATCAGCTGAACCGTCTGGGGATGGAGTCTCCATTCTCCCGGAAGTGGCTGAAGCTGTGAGAGCTCGTCGGCTGCACGGTTCAGGGTTCCTGGGATATGGACAGCACGAAGGAACGTCAGATGCTTCTGACTCCATAGAACGAGATGGCGGGCGAGTTGAGACATACGGCGGGAATGTAGACCACCTTGATGGTTGATGTACGCTACTGTGGCCGTGTTGTCTGCCAGCAACTCGAGGCAATTGACATGCAGAAGGCGCTGGGGTCCTGTCCAGGAGCCCGTGGCAGCATGTCCATTGCACATGGCACCCCAGCCCGTGGTGGAGGCTTCTGTTGAAACAACAATATGCCTGGAAACTCGTTTTAAGGACACTCCGGTCCGTAGAAAGCTGAGGTTCGACCACGGGGTGAGGGTCTGCAGGCAGGCCCGAGTCACTGGGACCCGGAGCGTGCCCAACTGCCATGCCCATCTCGGGACTCGATCGTGAAGCCAGTGCTGAAGCGGTCTCATATGAAGCAATCCGAGCTGCGTTACCGCGGCTGCAGATGCCATATGCCCCAGGAGCCTCTGAAATAACTTCAGTGGAACCGCACTCTTGCTCTCGATTTGACGGAGGCAAGTCAGCAGTGACTGCGCGCGCTCGCTCGTAAGCTGCGCGCACATGGCGACCGAGTCGATATCCAATCGACAATCTTCGTAAAGACGCGAGGGGACAGAGCTAGCCCGAATGGGAGGACCGCGTACTGATATGGGAGTAGGCGTCCTTCTGGTCGATCGCTGCAAACCAATCTGCTGGACAAACGCATTCGAAAAGGCGTTTCGCTGTCAACATCCTGAACGGAAGCCTGTGAAGGGATCGGTTAAGGACGCGCAGGTCCAGGATCGGTCGTAACCCACCGGTTTTCTTGGGAACAATGAAGTAGGGGCTGTAGAAGCCGGACTTCATTTCGGCTGGAGGGACAGGCTCGATCGCACCCTTCGCCAGCAGGGTAGCAACCTCCGCACGCATGACTGGGGCATTGGGCCTCACCATAGTGTAGCGGACTCCCCGGAAGCGGGGAGGAGCCTGAGCGAATTGAATCGCATAGCCGAACCTGATGGTCTTCGCGACCCAGTGAGACAGCCCCGGGAGCTCTAGCCGGGCTCCCAAGAACTGCACCAGCGGGGACATGCGAACCACAGGCGTACCCCGGGTGGGGCAGCGAGACGGCGTGACCGGCCCAGACGTGGGAGGCGTAGCATCCCGGTGTGGGGGCACGGTCATCAGCCGCGTCCTGACAGAGGAGACCAGGGAAGGACGTGCGTTCCACTGGGGTCTGCTCTGAGAGGAGACTGGCGTCAGAGAGGGACACAGCGCAGCCCGGAAAACTGGCTGCTGCTGGGGCCGGGCGGGAAGGGTGGAGCCGCAGGAGGGCGCCCTCGGCGGCAAGCAGACTGAGGCGACTGAGCCGGTGGCTGAGTGAGGCAGCAGCTGGCCGCCGGGGCAGTACATGTTTCATGGCTTCAGTCTGCTTCTGGGCGGCCGAGAACTGTTGGGCGAAGTTCTCAGCCGTGCCGCCGAAGAGGCCAGCCTGGGACATGTGAGCGTTGAGGAACCGGGTTCGCTCAGCCTCTCTCATATCGACCAGGTTGAGCCACGTCTCTCCTGGACCACGGCTGTGGACATCACCTGGCCCAGGGAGCGTGCGGTCACCTTCGTCGCCCGGCATAGCCGAATCTTCATCCCCAGAGGACTCCAGCCCACCTTGAGATGCAGCGATCGACATCTTGTCGTCATCTGGAGCACCGAACGAAACACGCTGTGTGTCCGCAGACGGTCCCGCTGCTTCAGTCCGACCACTCGCAGGTAGCGGTGTGCGAGAGGGGGGTGTGGCCCGAGGAATGATCGTCTGGGTTTATGCCACACCCTAACCCTCAGGTCACCCTGGTCACCAGCCAAATTACCATCTCCTCGGAGACGATAGATTGGGGTGTGGCAGAGGGGACTCTCTTCCCTTTACAGGGGTCATTGAGTCTCGACCGCAACATCGCAGTGAGAACATGACTCATCCACAAACACTGCTTGAGCGTGCTGAAGCCCAAACACGTCAAGCAGTGATTGCGCCCATCAGATAGCAACATACATCGACTGCACCCAGAAGTGCACGGGCGAACCGTCTTTAAAAAGACGTGCCACGCGCAAGCTCTTTTTGTGAGAGAAAGCTCTGCAGAGTGCCGAAGTGCCCAGGGAAACGCACATACAGCTGTTGCAGATCACTGCACAGATCAGCAAGCAGGCAATGTGAGATTGCTGGAATGCGCCGTAACACCAACACCGACTGAAGAGCTGCTCGTCTCGAAGAAGCTGGCGATAACTCAGAAGGCTTGAGGAGTGAAGAGAGAGATACTCTTGGCTCCGAAGCAGAAACATAATGCAATGTTGCCAGCGTGCTTCCTTATATACCCACACCGTGGGGCGGAGCTACGCTATGCAAATTGGCCTGCCATTGGGTGTTCTCTAAGATGATAGGCTTCTAGGCGAAACCCCCATTCGTCAGAGTGACTGAACGAAAAGGGAACGTTTGTTTTGGCATGTCCAGTTCATACAGCTCTTTTGCGTCTCTGTACAGAATTCAGAAGAATCCAAGCGTTGGAAACAAGTGGATAGTTTTTTTATTAATGGTGTCCCGGATCACATCCGAGGATTAAATGTTTCTTCGGAGCATTTTGTTTTGTAAACAAGGAACGGTGTAATGCAGAGTTTTCAAATAAACTTTTGAAAGATGAAGCAGCCAACTGTATTGGATCTAACAGCAGCTGTTTCACAAACCGTACTGCAAGTAAATGATGCTTTGTCTGTAAATGACTACGTTTACATGTGCTCCAATAATGCGATTATTTCTAATAATCAGATAACGAAAATTACATGTAAACTGGAGTGAAGAGTTCTGCTCATATCATGTAATAAATGCTTTGTTTATAATGAAGAGGACGTTTTATGAAACTTGCAAGATGTTTTAATGGTACAAAGACCTCTTAAACATCTTACTGTTACATCAACATTAAGACCTTTCTCTGATTATTAGAAATAATCTCATTATTGGTGCACATGTAAACGTAGTCAATGATGGTTTTAAATGGATGATGTTTTTTAAAACACGTGCAATAGCGAGTGGGCTTTGATACTGTTTCCTATACAGTGACGTTAGCCAATCAATCGATTACTGGCAAGCCAGAATGAGAATTGAAAGTAATCGTTTTTCCTCATATATACTTATTTTTGTTGTTTTTGCAAAAAACTTTAGTAACATTATAAGTGAACCTTAAGGAACATATTTAAAATAGTAATAAAAAATTATGTCATGACCCATTTAAGATATTAAGTCCTGTTTACTGAAAAATTAATCAAAGTGAGTTTGTTTAAAACAAATCTTGTCAGTGAGGTAAGAAAATAATCTTGTATTTTCTTTGAATTTAGTTTATTTTTTAGACCCCACTTGTAGATGTTTTTTCTCGTTTTAAGCACAAACTCGCTTAGTTTTGATTACTTTTTCAGAATACTAGACTTAATATGTATAATCTTTTTGCTAAATGTAAATGTATCTTCATTTAAGAATTGTTTTGGTCATTTTAATGGAAAACAAGACAAAAATACTGAGCAAGTACATTTTTGGCTGTGATGGGGCAGAAATTTCGATATGTATCTCACTTTTTCTTGGGCCTTCCTTTCTGTCTGTAATCTGCAGCTTTAGTGGGCGGCATCTAATAAATAACTTCCTGTTGCGGGTCAGCATTGCGGAAGCAGTGACATGTTCAGACACTGAGGCTTTGTGCAATGAATGGACACAGAAGACAGTCAAACAAGACCAGAATTGTTCTCGATGTGTGACCAGACATAGCTCCATCTATTGTCAGTAGTGCTGACGCAGGGTAAACGTTTGCCAAGCAGTGCAGTCAGACTACATTAACCTACAGTGGCAGGATTATGGCAGTCTACATCCTTGTGCACACTGGTTGTGCAGCCTTAGAGAAAGGAAAAGGGAATGCAGATCCACTTTAAACCATAATCATGTTCCTCATTTTCATTTTGCATGTTCAGGTTTTGCTAATAAGAAAGCAAATACATTTTTTTAGGGTTTTAATGTTGTGTAAGGGCTAAATATTAGTTGATTATTTGGCCCCAGTGTTAATGTTGTAGCTAATACAAAATATCAATTGTATGTTATATTTTATGCACTACTGTTCAAAAGTTTTGAGTGTAAGATTTTTGAATGTTTTTAACATAAGTCTCGAATGCTCACTAAGCAACATTAATTTGATAAAAAAAACACACTAAATAACTCAAGAAACATTTCTTGTCAAAAACAAGCCACTTTTTTCTCTAAATATTGCTATTAAAAAGCAAATCACTTCATCTCTAGTAATATATGTTATATATTGTTGTCTATATTCTACCTTATTTTCTTTCCGCACTGCCTCTCTACAGCGTTCTGGTGACAGAGAGCGTATCAACCTCAGTGATGACCTCTGGCGGGATGGGAGAGGGGGACGAGGAGGAGCAGGCCCTGCTGGAGCGTCTGGCTAAGAGAGAGGAGCGCAGGCAGAGGAGGATGAAGGAGGCGCTGGACAGACAGGAGGATGAGGACACCAGCCAAACCTCAGAAAGTAGCGTTGGTCTGCGGCGCGGCCAAAGCTACGAGGTAGAGGAGGAGAACAACAGCAAGGAGGTGGAGAAAGAGGAGGAGAAACAGATGGAAGAGGAGGAGGAGGTGGTCATCCGTAGGGAGGAGTTGGTTGTGGAGGAAAAGCCACGGAGGTCTTATTTGAGAGAACAGGTGTGCATTTCTTTTTTTATGGTTTGTTAGACCACAAGAACTTGCATTTTTAGTTTGTTTATGGCATATAACTTTGTTCACCTGTAGGAGTCCATTGAGGAAATATTTAAAATACTTGATGAGGTATGATGTGTTTTTTTCCCCCAAAATGGTGTTTTTTCTGTATCATTTGATGCAACAAAGCATGTGACTGCAGTTCCATTCATAGGACAATAATGAGCAAGATGCTGCGCCTTCTTCCGAAGTACATGAGGTGATTTTAAATGAAGACGTAGATGATTCCGCAGTTGTTTCGGGGACGGATGTGGAAAATGACACTGCAGAACTAACTGCAGGTGTACACGAGGAAAAGAGTGAGATAGATGGATTGACAGAGAATGGAGAGGATGAAATGAGAGAGGCAGAAAACTTTGAGAAATATGAGACAGAGATTTCAGAAAATGATGAGTCTTTGGTAAGAGATCAGTTGTGTTTTGAGGTCTGCATAAGTATGGATGGTTTAGATTTTGGGTGAGAGACGAACAGAAACGTTTATTTGTAAAGACCTCATGAAATCAAAGGTTTGTGATGTTTAGTGTGAAACTTTTAGCACAAATATGCATTTAAATAACTCTTTTGCTGCTTTCCGGTCAAAATCGAATATCTTGATATCGCCAACGTGCATATGCTTACACAAATTTGTCGCTGTCAGGCGGAAACCTTGTATCTCCAAAAACTTAACTTTTTAGGAAATGGAAAAAACACAGTATTTTTTAAATAATTAAACACTGTTGTCAAAGTTGTTATTGTGGATTTGTATATGGTCGTACACTTGCTTGTGTCATTATATTATTATAATTTTACCAAAATCATGCTCAAAATGGAGTTATGAGGTTTTTGACCAGTGAATTTCTGAGAATTTTGGACATGCGTGTTTTGTCTGTCATTAGAACGACCGAATCTGAGGCAGCAAGTGCATCGCATCACGTTTTTCATCAACTTAGAGATAATAAAGTTTATTGTAGCTATGTGAGTGCACAGTATTTTCTGTCATTTGGCCAAAGTCATATGTTATGAGAAATACTAGACTAAGACTCTCTTTTCCGCTCCTCCAATACATTAGCCTTTATATTATTATAATATGTTTCTTGAGTAAAGAAAACACTATACTTATTCAAACAACCAGTTCTTTATTAGCCCTTGCATTGCAAACAAGCAGAGACGGTCCAAACTGTGTGCGCACTTCATTCAAGATTGAAGCTATGAGGTTTAATCAGCTGTTTGAGAATCCAATAGAGTTATGAGGTTTAGTCACAAGGACAAAAGGGTGATGAATAGTAATGATCTATAAAAAAAATTAAATGAGATAAAAGGTTTCTGCCTGGCAGCGGTTGTGTGATGCTCAGAAAATTATGTATAAACAAAAAGTGCCAATGCTAGCATTTATTTATCAGGTTTACTGTTATCAACAGAGAAGATAATTTATCATGTTTTGACTCATTGATGCATTTTATTTGCTTAAAGTGAGTTTTTATCATTGACTCTGGACATCTGAGTGCCACCATGTTCTCATGACATATTATGATCTCGCTAAGGTCAGGTTTAAATGTTTACGCCTGTGTTTCAAGTTGAAAGTTCAACTTCCAGTGCCATTCTTTTGCAATGGATAGTTGGGAACTTTCTGGGTTGAATGGAGAGCATATTTCTATTTATAGACAATATTGATTAACTGATTTTTTTCTTTCTCGTAGGCATAGGTATTTTTGGCCAATGAAAAAAATGACCTAATACAACCTGCCTCCGGTAGCAAATAGCAAATAGTAGATCATCAACTCAAATATGCCAACACAAAAAATAAGTCATTTCATGGGGTCTTTAACAGCTTTTGATACAAAAGTCAATTCATGTCTTACTATTTTTCATTGCAGCCATAAAATTTCCTCCCCAAAATCCTAAATCACTCCAGGCACTATTTGAGCACAGTGTGTAGTGTTTTCACCAGTGCGCACAAGTATCAGTGCATTTCACATTAAACAACGCAGGTTTCAAATCTTCTCAATTATCAGCGGTTACACACCGTGTGTTCACTGCTTGCTGCATGTCTATTTGGGAGTTGATGGGTGTGTGTGTGTGTGTGTGTGTATACACCCCACACGTGTTCTTTTCATCATTTAATCAGCAAGTGAACCAACAGCACCCACATTTTGTTCTTCCAAAACTCTTCCAGCGCTCCATCTCTCTCTCTCACACGCATGCATATCACATCCACACATCACTCACTTCTTCTTGTGTGTGTACAGATGGAAGATGAAGATGTGATGAGGAAGAATAAACAGCCAAATGGAGGAGTGTGTGAGGACAGCCCTCCCAAACACAAGAAAGCAGAGAGGACTTTCAGGTCAGTGCTCATTATATAAACAATTAATGATTGTGTTATGATGGTCCAGGCTTTCTTTTTCCAAACAATTTAGAGTTCCCAGAATTCCATATTTGGCAGCCTGTAGATCTGTAATGCTATGTCACAATTTGCATACTATATGTCCTAAATAGTATTCCAAATTAGAATTAGTGTCCTAAATAGTAGTATGTTGAAATGAGTATTCCAAAAATACCCGGATGGTTTCCAGTTAGAATCTACACAATCCAATGGCTAATATTGCCCACAACCTATTTTGCACTGGACAAGGATTTGATTAAAACTACTAACATGAATAAATCATGTTAAAAAAACTACAAAATTGGCGGATGTGTGAGACCGACAGTTAAGTAGAGAGGTTTAGATAAAGGGGTTAGAGTTAATAATAATCAGTATCTAACCCGACGAAAAGATATTTATTCAATGATTTCCACATTATATTTAACCGGCAACAGCATTGTGAACTTTGATAAAGATATGTTTGGTCATCTATGTTTGATGTATGTATGTTTAACTTTGAAATGCATCATTATGCAAACACATGAGGAGAGTTAAATGAAATAGAATGTGGAGGATTTTAACAGTGACAAGATGATTGACAGGGCAGTTGAAACTTTGACAGGATGCACATAATTAAGACAGAGCGGTCCGTTAAAGACGAAGTAGCATGTATTTATTCTGCTACATGTCTTTATTCTGCTCAAAAGTATGCAAATTGGGACACAGCATAAATCTCTGAAAATGTCTAGGAAATGTTCTTTATTTTAATTTAGTATTTCCATTTGTGTGTGTGTGTGTTTGTGTGTGTGTGTTATTTTCGTTGTAGTAATTTAAACACACAAATGTCAGACCAGTTAAAATAATAACAAATGAATGTTTAAACAAATTGCAATACATTTTTACAATCTAATAGAAACTATATTGCAGGTTCCCTTTTAGTCGGTTACGTCCGACGTACGTCTCTGTTCCCTCCTTCAGGGAACGAGGGTTGCATAAGTAACCAAGACATTTTCTTTATATCATGCCTTTTCTCTTTTCCTTTCTTATTTTCTTTCCATTCACAATAAAAATAAATAAATATGTTTTTTTATCTAACAGAAACGATATCCCAGGTTCCCTTTCAGTCGGTCACGTTCGACGTATGTCTGACGTCACCGACGAATTGGGATCACTTTAGGGAGCCCCTATCAGCTTCAAGATATAGAGAACCGGCCAATGACTATTGGCGTGCGAGATTTGCATCTCGCGCTCCGCCCCGCAGCGCGGGTATAAAGCGGAAGCATATGCAGCGCACTGTTGTCATTCACTTCGGAGCCGAACGGCGTTGATGAAGCACAGACTGCCTGTATTCCACTGCGGGAACATGACTATCGCGGCGCTTAGGTCGAGACTCGCCTACCTTTGGGAAGGTGGAGTCCCCCTACCCATACCTCGATCTAGTGCTATTCCTGCCCAGCAGAATAGACCTACTTCGACGGATGGCCGGGGTGACCTGAGGATTATGTTTAGGGCAAACCCACCGAGCCAGCCTCCGCAGGCCCCTAATCCCTCACAAGCGCCGCTACCGGTAGAGCTTCCGGAGGAAACCGCTGACCCTGCCCATGGGCGGCCAGTGGTGACCTTCGGGGCTCCGGCGGATGAGCAGTATGCGCAAGTATGCGTTTCCCCCAGTGAGCCTTCTTGCACAGACTCTGTGCAAGGTCAGGGAGGACGAGGAGCAAGTCCTGTTGGTTGCTCCATATTGGCCCAACCGGACTTGGTTCCCGGAACTAGTGCTTCTCGCGACAGCACCTCCCTGGCCCATTCCTCTGAGGAAGGACCTCCTGACTCGGAGACGGAGCACCCTATGGCACCTGCGTCCGGACCTCTGGAAAGTCCATGTCTGGTCCCTGGACGGGACGCGGAGGTTCTAGGTGGCCTACCACAAGCTGTGGTAGACACCATCACTTCTGCTAGAGCTCCCTCTACGAGGCGCATCTATGCGTTGAAGTGGAACCTGTTCGTCGACTGGTGTTCGTCGTCTGGTCTGCCCACGGCCAGTCCATACGTGTATTCTCCACATGGTAACTCCCTCCGGGCATGATGTGGCTTCCGCAGCGTCCCTCCGGGCATGCTTTCCCAGCGTTATCCAATTCTCTGCTGAGTGGGTCTTGCGGAATAGCAGCAGGGGTCTGAACAGACGGGGTCTGAGGGGCTCCCGCTGGGCGCTGGAAGTGGTAGTAACTGTGGCGTTTTCCAAAGGGATCCCATTTCGTCTGTGACGTTCGACGTACGTCGAACGTGACCGACTGAAAGGGAACGTCTCAGTTACGTATGGTAACCCTCGTTCTCTGAAGGAGGGAACGGAGACGTACGTCCCGTCGCCACAGTTGCTGTACCATCACTGCATGGCCGAGTCACTCGTTCGGCTCCTCAGTGAAAAACAACAGTGCGCTGCATTCTCGCACGCCAATAGTCATTGGCCGGTTCTCTATATCTCGAAGCTGATAGGGGCTCCCTGAAGTGATCCCAATTCGTCTGTGACGTCCGACATACGTCTCCGTTCCCTCCTTCAGGGAACGAGGGTTACCATACGTAACCGAGAAGTTTTCTTTATATCCTTCTTTATATTTATATTTAGTTTTTATAAATGTTCTTTTCTTTTCTAAAGAAATATCCAGGGGTTTGTCCAGAACATAAATGTATCCATCAATTCTTGCAAAACTCTATATATCTATACATTTATTTGGGACAATATAAAGCAATTATAAGCAATAAGCAATTTCCTTGCACCAATAACCAGCAATCAATGCATTTTAAATTCAACCTTCTGTAGACTTTTTTATCATATACGTATGTGTGGTCACATCTAAACATTTAACTAATGTATTAACCTTTTACACGTCAGGAAGTTGTTAAAAGCACATGAAAACATCCCTTGTGTGCAAATACAGAACGTGGAAATTATCATACAGATAAAATAATCACATTCCACATGTCTGTGTTTGTCTGATTTTGACCTTGTTGAGATGTGAGTTATTTCTATGTGTCCAGCTATATTCACACACTGAAGACCTTTCAGAGTTTTGCGTGATGAGGTATTTGACGCTAGTCACCTGATCTGATGTGTCCTGAGGGCTGTTCTCAGCTGTAACTGGAGACTGTGTTACCTTAGACAGGGGTGTGCTGATTCACTAAGTCTGTGTGTGAATAGGTTGGGTTTTCTTTACATGTAAAGAACATGGACGTGTAAAGGTGTTGACAGACCTTTTAACTTGTGTGAGAAAGTATTTGTTTGTCTGTGCGACAGCCGAGGCAGTTTTTGCTCTCCTGAGGCGCCAGAAGTAGACGAGGCAGACGGTGAGGATGCTCGCTTGGAGGCAGAGAGAAAGCTGGAGGAACTGAAGAGGAGAAGAGATGAGATGGAGAGCGAGGAGTTCGAGAGGATGAGGCAGAAACAGCAGGAGGCCGAGGTGGAGCTGGAGGAGCTGAAGAGGAAGAGGGAGGAGAGGAGGAAGGTGCTGGAAGAGGAGGAGCGGCAGAGGAAGCAGGAGGAGGCTGAGAGGAAAGCCAGAGAGGAGGTGTGTTCGTTTAACGTCAATGATTCATTTCCTGGTCAGGTAACAGTTTCACTGGCGCTGTGGAATTTGCTTCGGTTCGCTTTTCTGCAAGCGGAAAATCTTGATGAGGGTCCTGTCATCAAAATTAGGTGACTCCTGTAAACACCATTGTAAAAATTATATGATCAGTAAGTCATGGCAACTTGTGTTTTTACATTATTTTTACTCATTTCAACTTTTTTTTTTACTTGTTATAGTTATACAAGATTAAACTCGATTTTACCTAAACATTTAAGGCAGCAGCTTAACTTAAGTTTGTAAGCTGAAATAGGTGAAAATTTTATACAATTATGCATAGCATATAGCATTAAATAGCATATGACCATACTTGAAAGTTTTATGGATGTCCTTTAAAAATTAAAACCTCATATAAATAAATGTATTGTACATATAAACCATACATGAAATAGGTTAAATATACAGTACAGTTCAAAGGAGAGGGGTGAATAAATCAAATTAATACTAGTACTCAAGGATAAGTAACAGTAAGGACATTTGAAAATAAATGTTGTTCGTTTAAACTATATTTATCAAAGAATTCTGAAAAAAAATTTAATGCTAGTGTATATACTATATATTTCTCTCATTACTGAAACAAATATCGATAAAAATGGTTGAGTCTAATGAAACAAAAATGTTATTTTACCCAATATTTATGTGTGCTGTCTGTATTTTAATGCTTAAAGTGTCATGTTGTTAGCTTAGCTTTAACTGTAATTTGATATTAGGCCATTTGATATTAGGCTGTGGTGTGAAATAACTGTTGTATACTCTCTCTCTCAGTATTGAATAGTTGTAATTCAAATGAATTCCACATCATTTACATTAACATTAGTATGATCGCACCCAGTTTTTGATCCACATGGGTGCACATGAGTTTCAGACTCTGGCTCTCTCAGTAACGGGCAAGAAACACAGCCGTCCCTCCTCGTGGAGGCCCGCTCCTAGCATTGTAATGCAAATATGTTCCTTGTTCCTAATGAACAGAGGCAGTAAATGAAAAAGGACTAATTAGAGATTAGAGGGCCCCGTGCTGATGCTAGCGGGCCGTGCCAAAAAACGTGGTGTAAATAAAAAGGCTTCTTTATGATTTCTCAGCTGCTGTGGAATGCGGCCGGCTGCTAATTCACGTTACGCTTCCACAGAGAGACACGATAGACGCAGTCTTGATTTTTTTGTTCGTCTCATTATCATTCTTGTTTATTGCAAGAAGGACATTTTCTGGGACATGAAGATCCCGAATCAGTCTGCTGGTGGTATTTTTGTATGAAGCATGCCAGTGAGGTGATAAACGTGTGTTTATTTTATTCTTCAGGAGGAGAAGAGGAGGATGAAGGAGGAGATAGAGAAGAGAAGAGCGGAGGCGGCTGAGAAAAGGCAGAAAGTGGAGGATTCTGTGGATGGAGAGACCAGGAAGCCCTTTAAGTGTGTCAGTCCCAGAGGATCCTCCCTGAAGGTCAGCCGCCGCCCTCTCTCTCTCTATCCACAGCTGTCAATCACCCAACAGCATCAGCTGACTCATAGGAACACGCTGTCCCCATGAAAAAGCAATTATCTGCCATATCTTGTAAACATGATGAGGAGGAGAACAGCTTGATGATTGTGCGTTAATGCAGCTGGTGTTCACTGAAGCATGTCTGTAGTACTTTAAAGGGAATAACCCCTTTATGACCATTTTCCACCAAAGTACCATAGCTACTAGTTATTGTTTGTACAAAAGAAAATGGTATTTTGATATTAACCACTACTGTCATCAGAAAAGGACAATTAACATGTAAACACCCTACTTAATATTACTTTTATAATTTATATAATGATGACAATATTTGAAACATCTAATATTATTTAATAATATTTATGTGTTTATAATAATTCAATAATTTATAATACTATATAATACAATGTAATGTAATATAATAAATTAATATAATAAACCTAAAATGTATACTTTTTCTTACATAAATAATAATCATAGAATAGAAGAATAGAATAGAATAAACCTAAAATGTATAGTTTTCCTTATAAATGTATAAAAATACACATGCTCTTTACCTTATACATAAATAATAATAGAATAGAATAGAATAGAATAGAGGCCATGTCTCTGACAGCTACCATACTCATTTGTCATTTAATAACTGTAGGAATTATTGTATTTTGGTGTAAACTGTGCATCAGATGCACATTCTGAAATCGTGCTCAAAGACTTTCCCTCCTATGCAGATGATACGTTCAGAGATCTGCTTTGTCATCATGTACACTGTATGTATTGCATGCTGTGTGATGTATTTGTGTGATTTTGAACTCCTGTTTTGTGGGTAGTTGCATTAGTTTGATATTGAACTGATGTGATAACAGCCATAATACAGGTAATCGATTGTAACAAAATAATAATTGAATTCATATCAGATTTTCATAATTCATATTTCATCATTTCAATATCTATTTTTATATCAATATTGTATTTGATGCTGTACATCTAATTTCCATATTCTTTTTTTGGTTCTCGTATGCTTTGGATATGAGTTTCCTGCTGTCAGTTTTGAAGTCAGTTCTTTTCTTCTCTTCCCTTTGGAATCCATCTTTTTCCAAAAATACAAAATGGCGCATTAGTGTTTTTGTGAGATAAAGCTGAGCTGCTCTCTTCAAGACGTGAACTCTAGGGGGACGCAGGAAGACCATTAGACTAATAGGATTACTGTAACCACATTCTAACGGAGCCGTTTCAAACACGCCTGAGAATGGGGAATTTCCTGCTGAGGAGTATTTTAGGAACTCCCACATTCGGTTGAGGGGGAAAGTGGATATTTTTCGAGATACTTTTGGGGTTTGTATGTGTGTTGTCTGTGTGGCTTTTGTTGTTGCTTTACAGGAACACTTTCCCCCCTCTTAGCCCTGTTGTCATATATCATAAACACAGGCCACGGTTCCCACAGAGAGAGAGAGAGAGCTGAAAAGGGCCCTGCTTTTCCTGGCCCTGTGACAGTTTTATACCGAAAAGAACAGGCTAGTCTCTTGCCTCTCAGAATAGCCAAGTCCGACAGACAGCTTGCATCTGTGTGTGTTTTATGTGTGTGTTCCTCATGACCAAAGCAGTGACCTTTGCTAAATCTATCCATTGTTTGATTTCTCTTTCCAGATCGGTGAGAGGGCAGAATTTCTCAACAGATCAGCACAAAAGAGGTGATCACTTATACTTTTATTCCTTGCTGACCTTTAATGAAAACATGTTATTCAACTTACCTCCTAAGCACAAATGTGTCCAAAAGGGTCCAAAAAATAAGATTAATTACATAAATGAATAATCTGAACTATTTAGAGTACTTTTGGGTAGGTTAAAAAGAATGCCTTGGTTCCAAAACAAGTTCTTTCTACAGCATTTGTGGCACGTTGTTGATTACCAAAGACAATTATGTTGACTCGTCCCTCAGTTTGTGAAAACAAGTATACATGCAGTGATAGCAGAAATCAACTGTTTACACTAAGAAAAATCCACCTACAGTAATTTTGGCGCATAACCATTTGCATAGAACAGCAGTCCCACCCCTAAAAGAACAGTTCAGATATCTATCTATCTATCTATCTATCTGTCTGTCCGTCCGTCCGTCCATCCATCAATCCATCAATACATTCGTCTGTCTGTCTGTCTCTGCCTGTCTATCTATCTATCTATCTATCTATCTGTCTGTCTGTCTGTCTGTCTGTCTGTCCATCCATCCATCCATCCGTCTCTCTATCTGTCTGTTTGTCTGTCTATATGTCTGTCTTCATCTATACATCTGTCTATCTATCTATCTGTCTCTGTGTGTCTCTGTCTCTCTGTCTGTTTCTCTATCTATCTATCTATCTATCTATCTATCTATCTATCTATCTATCTATCTATCTATCTATCTATCTATCTATCTGTCTGCCTGGCTGTCTTGTCTGTCTGTATCTGTCTCTGTCTGTTCATCTACCTATATGTATCTGTCTGTCTGTCCGTCCATCCATCCATCCAAAATTATTTATTTTTTACACATGAACTGTTGTCATTTTAATTGGCAGTTCATTTTAATCTATAATCTTTCATTGTGAAAATGATGCTTATAAATATCAGCATGAGCTGACGTGTGTGTGTGCGTGTGTGTGTGTGTGTGTCAGTTCTGTGAAGGCATCTCACGCTCCTGTGGTGTCTAAGATTGATAACAGATTAGAGCAGTACACCACTGCAGTGCAGGTGAGTCCTACATCATCGTCTCTTAAACTGAACACAAGCAAAAGATAAATCTAAATTAAACACAGGATACCAGAAGACAGCAAAGTGTAATCTCTGCCTTTCCTTTCTGCTTTGCTCTCTCTGTTCAGAGCCACAAGGAGGTCAGATCTCCCAGATCAGCTGCCATAGATCTTCCTATGGTGACGGATGGTATTCGCAACATAAAGAGCATGTGGGAAAAGGGGAACGTCTTCGGCTCTGGTGGAAGCCCAGCATCAACCAATAAGGTTTGTGATGTTCATTTACATAGACTGATGGGTGGGGGAAGGGACCCCACTTTTCCTCTTGGACTCATTTCCTGTCCAACGTCACATACTGAACTTTAACCTTAAAGGGAGTGTTTTCTTCCGCCCCATACAGGATGCAGCTGGGATAAAGGTGGGCGTGGCTGGCCGCATTAACGATTGGTTGAATAAAACTCCAGAGACAGGCAAAATGTCAGGAGGAAGACCGGCGGTAAGCCTTTGACCCTGTCTATTACACCCTTGAGCTCTGCGTGCATTAGATCAGAGCGCGAGGAGTCTTGTTGTCTGGCACCACCTAGTGGTAATGTTTCTACGCAAAGGGAAATACATAGCAGCGCTGAACTAAACCAGGTGTCTTTCTAAAACATTAGAAACAGATTCATGCGAGATTATGTTATTTTCAGTCATCTGTATGTACATTTGACTATTTCTGTAATCACATAGAAGGTATAAAAGAGGTGGTTGTATTCAGGCTTTCTCTTATTTCCTGTCTGCAGTCCTTCATCGCTGATTGGCTGTTTATTTTAAAACTCTGACTTCAATGCTCAAATATGGATGTAATATGAACGGATGCTATAAATGTATTTAGTGTACAAATCTCTGTTAACTTAAAAAAAGAAGTCTAGTTATCTGTGCAGTAGTTTAGAATTTGAACGTCGGTATGGGAGTCAAAGTACTGAGTTCCCTGTATGTCAGTGTAATTACAGACTATGACAAGTCTTTGGTAAATTAAGAAAATAATCTAAATTGCGATCTAAATTCAGTCATTATAAGTAGTTACAATTGTAATCATAACTGTTTTGCATTTTAAATTTCACCCGTTTACAGAAAAATTTACATCTGTGTTAATTTCTGGGTACTTTTTCTCATCTGGGGAGTGGTTTCGTTACAGTTTCGCATTTTAGAAATCAGGATAAGGTTACAGTGGGAGTTTACAGCTCATTTACGATCGCCCATAGTGTTAAGATAATATGACTGACCTTTGACCTGTTGCTCAAGTACAAAACCTATGGCTGCACTCTGATCACAATATCCTTATAGTAGTCTTTTTACTACTACTGTTTAATAATGACAGACAATAGACAAAATTGACTAAAGCATTTTTTAAATGCTACTTTTGTTGTTGTTGCACAAAAATATTTAACATTTTTTAGTAAAATTAATCAACTTTACAAAACATCTTTATACTGTTTTTTTCACAGGCTCCAAATACTTCATATGCGTCATAATCAGTATATTTTAAATGCCATACAATGCAATGTCATATATATATATATATATATATATATATATATATATATATATATATATATATATATATATATATATATATGATCTTTGTCGAGCAGCATTATTTTCTGTCATCAAAATAGTGCACCTCACCTTGGCCTTCACAGTTTTTTCCTGTCATTCTCTCTTTCTCTTCCACTGTTACTGTAGATTTCCCTTTGCTTCTTCCCCTGGGCTTCTTTTCTCTGCTCTCTCTTCTGCTCTCTCTATCACTGCTGAATATCAGGTATGTCCCTTCCCTCCAAGTATGCTTCCTTGCCTTAAGGACACTGGCATCCCTTATGTAATATCTGTCGGATTGACGTGCATGTACGTGTGTTTGCATGAGTTGAGTAGTTCAGGGCCATCTCGCGACTGATATTACATCACCCCTTTCTCCTCCTGCAGGACCTGAAACCAGGTGATGTGACCAGCAAACGCAGTCTATGGGAAAACAAGGGGTCCTCTGCTACCAAGGTAACCAAATACAGTTTTTTTCCCCCAATCACCCCGACTCTCTCTCTCTCTCTCTTTGTTACATACACATAACATTTTTCATATGCCCCTGGAGAATGAATTAATAAAGCACTTATGTGTCCAAACAACAGGCTGTGGGTATTTTATAACCCTTCAGGCATGCCATTAGGACTCTGGAGACAGTAACAGTCATAACACCACTCTAGCATGATATCTGCAGTATAATCCTGGAGAATAACATTGCTATAACATTGCCTGTGTGTTTTGTGTTTTAAGCCATCCCCTTGCTAATTGTCTACAGATCTGACCACCTTGAGGAGGTAAATGTTACTTTATCACATAGGAATGTAAAGTGTTTGATGAGGCATACTTAATGCATTTATCACAAGATGGCTTAGGAACTGCGATGTCATGCCTTTGGCTTTTTTTTTCTTATGTTTCTTCACGGAGCTTCTCTCACACTCTTGCTCACTGCCACGACAGCAGGCGGTTGGTTTGCAAGAAGGAAGTGCTTTAAAGACCTGAAGTCACCAGGAGCAACTGTTGCACTTATTGACCTTATGTTAAGCTCCGCCCACCTTGGTTACCATTGCTCACTCAGACAAACATTACATAGATTTTAATAGGAAAGAACTGGATATGTTCATGAACAGTGAACATTTTTCCCCCAGTAAAATGTGCTCATGTGCAAATGCAATTTTTCTGCCATTTTAAGCAACCACACAAAACACCCTAGCAACATCCGGGGCTCCTTAGCAACTCCATAGAAACCTCTCAGAATAGCAACACATAGAAACATTCTGGCAAATATCCACAACACCCTATAATCATGGTGGAAGGTTTTGCAAGGGCAAAACTTAAAGAACGTCTCGGTTACGTATGTAACCCTCGTTCCCTGAAGGAGGGAACGGAGATGCCACGTCGGAGTACCGACGAATAGGAATCTCGCTCGCGAGAGCCAATCTACTTCGAGTGAAACTAAACGAGCCAATGCACATTGGCATGCAATGATTGCACCAGGTGCTCATGCCACGCAGCGCGGGTATAAATGAGACACAGGTGTTTGCATCAAGTTAGCTTTTTGCTGAGGAGCCGAGTAGGTAGACTGGCACCCCAGCAGGGTGCAGAGGGCATGGTGACGGGACATGACGTCTCCGTCCTCTCCTTCAGGGAACGAGGGTTACATACGTAACCGAGACGTTCCCATTCAGTCGGTCACTCTCGACGCCACGTCGGAGTACCGACGAATAGGAATCCCTACCAAAGCGCCATGGCCTCTGCCCCCGTCCAGTGCCCCGTGTGAGCCTCCAGCTCTCTTACCTGATGAGACAGGGCTCACACAGAGAAGTCCATCACTGCTGTTCCGCATGACCCGTTCAGTGACTATTGGATAACACTGGGAAAGCGTGCCCTAGTGAAGGGAACGCTGCGGAGCCCACATCGTACCCCGAAGGAGTTATGTGGAGTACAATGCTGAGCCGTAGCCCGCAATGGAGAGAGGGGGCTCAGTCCCAGTGACGGGAAGGCTCTCCCAAGGGAAAGACACGGGACCGCAGGGTCACTCATATATCCCCAGCCCAGTATCGGTTCTCAAGGATTCAGCGGCAAGGGGCCTGATGCCAGACGTTCCGCCACGTCCGGCACCGAGGGAGATGGAGGACTCGACAGAGTTTGCTTCTGGAGAATTAAAGCGCCGGGCGCAGCAAGCCGACAAGAGCCAGGGCCTCTCAGTGCTTCTACCCGTTTGAGGCGAGAACACAGGAGGACACTGGCTCTACACGTAGACTATAGAATCTAGCGAACGTGTTGGGTGTCGCCCAGCCCGCAGCTCTACAGATGTCTGACAGCGAGGCGCCATGTGCCAGCGCCCAGGAGGATGCAACACTTCTAGTAGAGTGTGCTCGCACCCTGAGCGGACAGGGCACACCTTGTGCTTGGTAAGCCAAGGTGATGGCATCCACTATCCAGTGGGCCATCCTCTGCTTGGAGACAGCCTTTCCCTTCTGCTGGCCTCCGTGACAGACAAAGAGCTGATCTGAGGTCCTGAAGCTTTGAGTTCTATCCACGTAGATCCGCAGAGCGCGGACGGGACAGAGCAAAGCTAGGGCTGGGTCTGCCTCCTCCAGGGGCAGCGCTTGCAGGTTCACCACCTGGTCCCTGAAGGGAGTGGTAGGAACCTTGGGCACATAGCCAGGCCGGGGTCTCAGTACCACGTGGGTGTCACCCGGCCCGAACTCTAGGCACGATTCGTCGACCGAAAATGCCTGCAGGTCCCCTACCCTCTTGATAGAGGCCAGTGCGGCCAACAGCAAAGTCTTCATAGACAGAATCTTTAGCTCTGCTGACCGCAAGGGCTCAAATGGGGCATTCTGAAGTGCTCGGAGCACCAGAGCAAGATCCCAAGAGGGTATGGAGGGGGGTCGAGGAGGATTTAACCGTCTCGCCCCCCTAAGGAACCTGACGACCAGGTCGTGCTTCCCAACTGTCTTACCTTCTACGAGGTCGTGATAGGCAGATATTGCAGCAACATAGACCTTGAGGGTGGAGGGCGACAGCCTACGCTCCAACCCTCGTTGCAGGAAGGAAAGCACAGACGTGATCGAACATCTTCGGGGGTCTTCTCGGCGAGAAGAACACCACTCGACGAACAGGTTCCACTTCAAAGCATAAGCCTGTCTTGTAGACGGTGCTCGTGCCGAAGTGATGGTGTTAACTACCTCTTGGGGTAAGTCACCTAGAACCTCCGCGTCCCATCCAGGGGCCAGACATGAAGCTTCCACAGATCTGGACGCGGGTGCCACAGGGTGCCCCGTCTCTGAGTCAGAAGGTCCTTCCTCAGAGAAATCGGCCAAGGAGGGGCTGTCGCCAGGAGCATAAGTTCTGGGAACCAGGTCCGGTTGGGCCAGTAAGGCGCCACCAACAGGACCTGCTCCTCGTCCTCCCTCACCTTGCACAATGTCTGTGCAAGTAGGCTCACTGGGGGAAACGCATATTTGCGCAGCCCCTGGGGCCAGCTGTGCGCAAGTGCATCCGTGCCGAGTGTACCCTCGGTTAGCGAATAGAACCACTGGCAGTGGGACGTTTCTGGGGAGGCAAACAGGTCGACCTGTGCCGCCCGAACTGTCTCCAAATCAGCTGAACCACCTGGGGGTGGAGTCGCCATTCCCCTGGAAGCGCGGCTCGTGAAAGCTCGTCGGCCACACGGTTGCTCACACCAGGGACATGAATGGCCCGAAGCGACCTCAGACACTTCTGACTCCAGAGGAGGAGATGGCGGGCGAGTTGCGACGGGAGCGCAGACCACCTTGTCGGTTGATATACGTAACGGTTGCGGTGTTGTCCGTGCGGACCAGTACATCTTTGCCCCGTAGCAGCCTTTTGAGGCGGCTCAGAGCGAGATGCACTGCTAGCAACTCGAGGCAGTTGATGTGCCAATGCAGGTGCGGGCCCATCCAAACCTCTGACACTGCATGCCCGTTGTACGTGGCTCCCCAGCCCATGGCAGAGGCATCCGTGAAGACCACAGCATGCCTGGACACCTGTTCCAGAGGCACTCCGGCCCGAAGGAACGAGGGGTCTGACCATGGGCTGAAGGATTGGCGGCAGGCTGGTGTGATGCTCACCCGGTGAGTGCCGCGTTGCAACGCCCATCTCGGGATTCGGCCGTGTAGATAATGCTGAAGCGGTTTCATATGAAGCAAGCCGAGCGGTGTTACTGCCGCTGCGGCTGCCATATGCCCTAGGAGCCTCTGAAACTGTTTCAGTGGAACCGCCATCCTGCCTTGAAACGTGTTCAGGCAGTTCAGCATCGACTGGACGCGCTCCTCTGTGAGGCGCGCTGTCCGTTCGACCGAATCTAACTTCATACCGAGAAAAGAGATCCTCTGCACGGGGGCGAGTTTGCTTTTCCCCCAGTTGACCCGAAGACCCAACTGGCTGAGGTGTCTGAGCACCAGGTCCTTCTGTTCGCACAACTGATCCCTGGACTATGCTAGAATGAGCCAGTCGTCGAGATAGTTGAGGATGCGAACGCCCTGTTCTCTCATGGGCACAAGGGCCCCCTCCGTGACTTTCGTGAAGACACGGGGGGACAGCCCGAAGGGCAGGACTTTGTACTGATATGCTCGACCCTCAAACGCAAAGCGCAGAAACGGCCTGTGTCGAGGAAGAATCGAGACATGAAAGTATGCGTCCTTCAGGTCGATCGCTGCAAACCAATCTTGGGGACAGTTGCATTCGAAGATGCGTTTCTGCGTGAGCATCTTGAACGGTAGCTTGTGAAGGCTCCGATTCAAGACTCGCAGGTCCAAGATTGGCCGTAACCTGCGTGTAACCCTTCTGCGCTCCCCCATCGAGGGTGGTGAGGGAGGAGGAGCCACTGGGCCGGTTTGCACCTCCGGAAAGAAAGGAACCGGGGTGGGGCGCTGAGAACCCAATCGTCCAGCCTTGAGGGTTCGGGACACGGTGGAGGGTTCCACACGAGCCCGACTCTCTTAGCGGCCCGGGAAAGCATGGCCATCATTTCCGAATCCGTATCGGGGACAGCGGATCTTCCCGAAGGAGCCCCCTGCGCCGACACGTCATCTCCAGAAACTTCTGACCCTCCCTCCGATGCAGCGATGGACATCTGATCGTCAAGAGGAGCCCCGAAGGATACGGATGGTACACACCTCGTGGGTGGCCCACCGCGTTCCAACGGCAGCTCTACTGGCTGCAAAGTGCGGGAGGGGTGAGGGTTCCCCGGGGGTTGGTTCCCTGGGGGAAGCACACTCACCGTAATCCTCGGATCACCCGCGCTACTGCCTGAAGTAACCCTCTGTGGAGGATTAGATCGAGGCAGAGGCACGGGGACTCCACCCCTTGCGAGATGGAGTCTCGACCGCAACTCCGAGATGGTCATGTTCCCGCAGTGAGAACATGAGTCATCCACCAGCGCTGCCTCAGCGTGCTGAACGCCCAAACACGAGATACAGCGCTTGTGACCATCCCTCGGTGACAGATAACCACCGCATCCAGAAACACACAGATAAAATGTCATCCTGAAAAGGACGCAAGCTCTTTCCGTGTTGCTCTAATAGAAGGACGCTCTCCTTGGTGCTGAAGCACGCAGGGGGAGGGGTCGCGGCGACACAGTCAGGGGATAGTGCAGCCTGACGTGCGCGCTCTCTCTCACACGAAGGCGCTCTCTTACCAGCCGTAAGAACGGCTTTTCAGCGCTCTCCACCTAGCGCACTGAACCAGCTGTGAGAACAGCCTTTGTGTTTGCTCAGAAAAGAGAAAGAGAGATGATCAAAGAACCACACGACCCGCTGCAGTGCCGTCACACCAACACCGACTGAAGAGATCGCTTCCAAAAGGGCAGGCTTCTTTTCAGTCAGGACTGCGAAGTAGAGCGTGATATCTGGCTGAACCATCTACCACTCGGCTCCGAAGCAAAAAGCTAACTTGATGCAAACACCTGTGTCTCATTTATACCCGCGCTGCGTGGCATGAGCACCTAGTGCAATCATTGCATGTCAATGTGCATTGGCTCGTTTAGTTTCACTCGAAGTAGATTGGCTCTCTCGAGCGAGATTCCTATTCGTCGGTACTCCGACGTGGCGTCGAGAGGGACCGACTATATGGGAAATGAAGTAATGTGATGCAAGACTGTGAAACAGAATCAAGATAAATGCTTTTGACAGTAAACTGAAAAGACAAAAGCCTCTTTTGATGGCAAGTGATAATGTTTCTACAACACACCATGGTACTGTGAACTCAGTCATGATTGCATCTACAATTATTTGAATCAATATGTAAATTAATTAACATAAGAAGAAACTACTGGGCAGCTTGTGCCACTCTTATAATATAAGTGTAAAATATAAATTTACAAACATTAAAAAAGAAAAGCTTGTCTGATAATATGGTGTATGGTAATTAGGGCGGAGCTTAGTGAAGGATCATTTTCACCTTCTCTCTCTCTTTCATTCGCTCTTTTTTTTCCCTCACACATGGGTTTAACACCCATCACCCCTTTACAAAGGACTCTGCCTATTGTGAGAAGATCTATTTTAATGCTGGCATGACTGGGATGCAGTTGACCAAACATGGCGGTTTATTCACGTCACGAATAGAAACCAATTCCAGTTCTATCCCATCGTCTAAACCTGAAAAGGCATTCCCACGAGCGCTGGCCTTCATATTTTTATATCCACAGATCAAACAGATAATAATGGTAGTTATTCAGAGGGGGTGGCTCTATCTTTGGAATGGCACAATAGAATCTACTGCTGGACTGTCAGTGAGGCGTCAAGATCAGGCCAAGGCCGCGGTTAGCCACAGATTGCAGTTTTGGCCCGGAGTGCTTAAAGGACTGGTAAATGATGACGTAAAAAGCCTAATGAAGGGAAATCTGTGGTCATAACCGCACTGATGTTACCAAAACCAGCAGTGCTGTTTGGTCAGGAGTGGAAAGAATGAGGGTTTCACTTGTATGTGAATCTGGAAAAAGAGTGCTGTATGAAACCATGCTAAGCATGTTCCTGTCATTGTACACGCAGCTTGTCAGCCACAAGTGCTTTCACTGATGACTTTTTGGAGCACATCGCACAAAAAAACTGTTAAAAAGGAAATGTAAAATGAAATGTAAAGGCATAAGTGGAATACCAGACGGATGGGCTGGGAAGGACTCTGCCACACTGATTAGCACATTAGCTTTTATTTATGTTAATCTTATTCTGACTTTTTCTCTCTTTCTTTCTCTTTCTCTCTTTTTCCATCTTTCTTTTTGATTTATACCTCACCCAGGTCGTAAGCAGAGGAGAGACCAAATCTGTCACCAATGGTAAGTGACAAGAAGATAAATTGTATTTGTGTTAAACCGTGTCCCATTTCCAATTTCCAACAAAATGCAATTTGTCAACTCGTAACTGCTGCGTGATGTGACACATCAATTGCCTGTGACTATATCAAACACATCTATGACGAGCAAAGTTTTGGACTAATAAGATTACACAGTGGGTGGGGCTACCAAGTGCTATGCCACCGAAATTGACCCTTTTTTTGTGATGACAGTAGTTTTCAGTTATTAACACCATAAATCTAGCTAGTTTTTTTATATTTTTTATTGAACTGCTAACAACTCGAGGCAATTGATATGCCATTGCAGTTGAGGCCCCGTCCACAGACCCGAAACTGACCATGAACACACCCGCCCCACAGACGTACCCGCAGTAGGGCAGCGAAGTGGAGGGCAGGGACCCGACCCAAGAGGCACAGCGTCCTGAAGTGGGGTCTGAGTGCACACGCAGCACCTACCTGCCCCCACGGTTGGACGGAGGGTATGAGAGAAGGCATGGTAGCGTTCTCAAGCCATACGCTGCGGTCCGCTGGCGACTGAAGGAGGGGCAGAGAGTGGCAAGGCTTTGTGGCGTCACACACTGCCTACCTCACCTCCTTCCTCAGCGGGGAACAAGAGTGGCGAGGCATAGCGTCGTGCACTGCCATTCCTGAACTCCCGAGACCCAGAGGTATTGGAACTGCTCTTAAGAATTTGGGTACCACTGGCTGTAACACCGGTGGCGGAACAAAATTTAGCAATGATTCTCCACACGGCCCTCCTCCGGGGAAGAGCAGCTTCAACCAAGTCTGACTGGCAGCCAAGACGGGTGGCATCGTGTGATGCCCATGGCGAGCAGACTGAGGGGTTCCATCTGCTTTGCACTGTGGAGGACTGCTGCACACTCACCGACAGTGTCGCCGAAAAGGGTCACCTTGTGAGATGTGAGCATCGAGAGAGCGTACTCTGGCGACGTCTCACACCCCTGCAAGGTAGCCCAAGGGTGTTTCTGGACCAGGGTGGACATCGTCTGGCCAAGGGCCAGCGCTGTGACTTTAAATGTAAATCAGTCACTGTGCGCAGCTCAACCTCAGCTCAGAACTACCCTCGGGCACTAAGAGCGCAGGGCGGAGGTGGCCTGCCAGTGGCACTGCTACCTCACCGATGAGGGTAGTGAGAGAGAGGAAAACTTTATCCAGATTATGGCACCATTGGCACCCCATATTTTGGCACCAAATAGTTCCACACTGCCAAAGCTTTCCAATGCACATCCGGGAAAAAGGCAAGGGGGCGGGCAAGGCGATTTACGCGTTGCACTACGCCTCAGCCACCCAGGAAAGCATGGCTGTCAAGTCTGAATCTGATTCAGCATGAGCACACACCATATCAGCATGAGCACACACCATATAACAGCCCTCTCTCCGATGCAGCGATTGACATCTGTCCTCTGCTAGAGCCCCAGATGAAACGCTAGGTCCCCTTTATTTTTTTTATTTTTTATTTTTTTATTTATTTATTTTTTTTGGAACCAGCAATCCCACCTGTAAACTACCAGCAGGCATGTAAGACCGTGAGCGTGGCCGTTGAGACGGCACATGGCGCGCTGAATACTCAAGCCCCTATGAAGAAGGCAAGACGAACAACGCGCCGACGTGGTCATGCTCTCATGAGAGAACATGAACCACCCACGAACACAGTCTCAGCATGCTTGCGATGCGATAGAGGAGTGAGGGCCCACGGATATGTACTCGGCAGGGAAGCCCCACTGTAATCCTCAGGTCACCAAGGCTTATTAGCCGAAGTAGCCCCTTTTTGGTGCACCAGAAAAGAAACTAGATCGGGGAATAGGCGAAGGGACTCAACCCCGTTTGAGGTTAAGTCTCGACCGCGCATCTAAAGCGCAGAGTGACGCGCTGGGTTGCCGTGACAACCCGCGCTGTCAGACGGCAGCTAGACGGCACACGGCGCGCTGAACACTCAAACCCTCACGAGGAAGGCGAGACGAACAACGCGCCGACGTGATCCCGTTCTCCTGAGAGAACATGGATCACCCACGAACGCAATCTCAACATGCTTATGCGAGAGGGATCGTGGCCGTCAAAGGACAGGAAACAACCGCATCCAGAAACGCACGGGTGGAATGACGTCTTGAAAAAGACGCAGTGTCACACCCGCGCTGCTCTTTTAGAAGAAATCTCTTTTAAATGTGCTGAAGCACCCAGGAACGACCGCGGCAAAACACAGGAGAATAGTGCAGCCTGTGTATGCACTCACCGTTGGGAACGCCCTCACCAAACCAACAGTGCTGTAAAAAGAGCAGTTTATCACTGTATCAGTGAGCTCGCGGCCGCCGCTGATCGTGCCTTCTCTCCCAGCACTCAAAGAAGCGTCTTCTCTCGTTCTCTCTCTTTCTCTCTCTGCTGAAGCAGGAACAGTCTCCTTCGTCAACACCGTGTTCGGCTCCGAAGTGAATGACAATAGTGCGCTGCATTCGCCTCCTGTTTATACCCGCAGCGCGGAGCGGAGCGCGAGATGCAAATCTCGCACGCCAATGGCCATTGGCCCGTTCTCTATATCTCGAAGTTGATAGGGGCTCCCAGAAGTGATCCCAATTCGTCGGTGACGTCCAACGTACGTCGAACGTGACCGACTGAAAGGGAACTCATTGTCATGTTCAAGAAACCAATTTGAAATGATTCGAGCTTTGTGACATGGTGCATTATCCTGCTGGAAGTAGCCATCAGAGGATGGGTACATGGTGGTCATAAAGGGATGGACATGGTCAGAAACAATGCTCAGGTAGGCCGTGGCATTTAAACGATGCCCAATTGGCACTAAGGGGCCTAAAGTGTGCCAAGAAGACATCCCCCACACCATTACACCACCACCACCAGCCTGCACAGTGGTAACAAGGCATGATGGGTCCATGTTCTCATTCTGTTTACGCCAAATTCTGACTCTACCACCTGAATGTCTCAACAGAAATCGAGACTCATCAGACCAGGCAACATTTTTCCAGTCTTCAACTGTCCAATTTTGGTGAGCTCGTGCAAATTGTAGCCTCTTTTTCCTATTTGTAGTGGAGATGAGTGGTACCCGGTAGGGTTTTCTGCTGTTGTAGCCCATCCGCCTCAAGGTTGTGCGTGTTGTGGCTTCACACATGCTTTGCTGCATACCTCGGTTGTAACGAGTGGTTATTTCAGTCAAAGTTGCTCTTCTATCAGCCCACAGGACTGCCGCATACTGGATGTTTTTCCCTTTTCACACCATTCTTTGTAAACTCTAGAAATGGTTGTGCGTGAAAATCCCAGTAACTGAGCAGATTGTGAAATACTCAGAGCGGCCCGTCTGGCACCAACAACCATGCCACGCTCAAAATTGCTTAAATCACCTTTCTTTCCCATTCTGACATTCAGTTTGGAGTTCAGGAGATTGTCTTGACCAGGACCACACCCCTAAATGCATTGAAGCAACTGCCATGTGATTGGTTGATTAGATAATTGCATTAATGAGAAGTTGAACAGGTGTTCCTAATAATCCTTTAGGTGAGTGTATGTTGTAGCTACCATTCAACACTATACAAGTTTCCCCACTATGACGATATAACCATGACGAAACCCCAGAAATGTGAAACTAAGCGATTGTCAAGATGTACTATTGTCACGGTTGTGGCTTGATTGGAAAAAGTTTTGGCTTTACTTGAAAGAGATTTTGCTTTTAGGGTTTAGATAACCCTAACATGCATGCATGTTTGCAATATAGTTGTTTCTTTTGCCTATACACCCAAGCCAACATGAGGTCAAAATGAAGTCCTACTGTGAAGGGCAGGTCTCTCCATATTGCACAACACCCACAATCCCTCTGCCAGGAAGCCCTTCCAATGATAATTCATAGCTGCAGGCATGTCGTTCACTGGCTGCAGTGTTTTTAAATACCTCTTTGGCATTGTTTTCTATTTTGAATGCCGGCCATTTGTTCCTCTATAAGAGGACACGGTGGCCTTGGGGCGTGCCAGTCATTTTTTGGGTAATGGGCAACAGGTCTTTGCATTAGCCTGCCCTAAACTGCCCTCCCCCACGGCGGCCTGCTCATCTCAATATCACGCTGTGGATTCTAGGCATCTGTCAGTGCCAGGAGGGCTAAAGCTGCATGTTTGTCACATTACTGCATGGGGCGGCAGATTAGCACACTCGCATGCCGTATGGAGATGTCTTGAAAACTTGTGTCCTTCTAACCACTTAAAAATGGTCAAACACATGGATGCATTTGCATTTAAGAGATTCTTTTAACTATATTTAGTTCTGGAGCACAAGAGAAAGAGTGTATGTTATAAATACACACAGCTAAGCATACAAAGATTTTGAATTGTCCCATATTCTCGGCTGAATGAAAAACGTAACAAGCACGCACCATTTAACTCCTCTATTGGGGCAAAAAAGTGACCTAGATCCCATAAAGAACAGGCAACAATCATGTTTAAACATGTTTTTGGACAATAATCATTTTATAAATTTAATTTTGAGACAAATTTTACACGCTAGAAATCTAATTATTTTAAGGGTTCTATATGAATTACAACAAGGTTGCATTTATTTGATTAAAAACTGAAATATTGTGGGGAAAGTATTACAATTTAAAATAACCATTTTCTATTTCATATATTTTTAAAAATGCTTTTTTTCAGCATTATTACTCCAGTCTTCTGTGTCACATGATCCTTGCTTCTAATATACTGATTTGCTGCTTAAGAAACATTTCTTATTATTATTATTGTTGAAATATGCTTACATTTGTGTGTAAACCATGATACTTATTTTTTTTAAGGCACAGTGTTTTTTTCAGTGGTGAATGGAAAATTCAAAAGAACAGCATTTATTTAAAATAGAAATATTATATAAATATAAATATATACATTTTGTCACTTTTGATCAATTTAATGCATCCTTGGTGAATAAAAGTCTTAATTTTCTTTTCTTTTTTTAAATGTACTGACCCCAAACTAACTAGTAAAAATTTGAATGAAAGTGTGTGTCATCTAATTTATTTTCTTGCAATTTTATGACTTCTCTCTTTTGTCTCTTTACAGGAACGGGCCATTAACCTTTCAAAGATGCCAGAGAGGCAGGGACCAAGAGAATGCACAACATTCCTTTTTCAAACTTTTATTAATACCAAAAAAAAAAAAAAAACACAAGCATTTTATACTGCCAGGAAGATCTATGTTTGTAGACACAGTATAAATGACAGAAAAGTAAAAAAAAAAAAAAAAATCGATATATATATATATATATATATATATATATATATATTATCACTGTATTCACAGACCACCATCTTGCACCATCATAACATAAATGCAGTTGCATGTACCTTCTGTTTAACTGAAATCTAGGCTGTGAAAACGATCGATCCAACTTTCATTTGTTAAGATTATTTAACAATTATGTAAAAGCAGCCAGCTCAAAATATTACAAGATTCCTTGGATAGGGGGATGAGGAGTAGCATTCCGAATTGTCTTTTGTCAAATCACAAATAATTTTAAACATGTTAGTTACCCTTCTCACCTGTTAATTTATAACTATAGCAAAGCTTCACCTTGCATTTCATACATGTTCGCCAGTTCCAGAGCACCAGTAGAGTAGCTGTATTTTGTACTTTTTGTCGTAACGACACTTTTTTTTTTAAAAATTGTCTTAATAATATATGTTAGCACATAGTGTAAGTTTTTGTAATTAACTATATATTTTACTGCTTGATACAAAATGGTCTTTGCTTTTGCTCTCAATATTATTTTATATCAAAGCAAGTTTTAATTCAGCAGAAGTCCATTATAGTCCAACCGTTATCATTATTACAGTATCTTTGGCTTTTTTGTACTATTGGAAACACTGGTCTGAAGTTGTTTGTGACCATCTTCCTGTAAGTGTTAATCACTATGTCATGTGGAATAATAGGTTAAAACAAGAGAACTCGAAAGAAATGGAACATGCACTTTTTTGGCTTAAATTACATATTTGATCAGTACATTTCACAATTTTTGCATATAATGCAATACCTTGGCTAATCCAAAAACACATCTTGATTTCAGCAAGGACAAGGATATAGTCAAAGTCAATTCATGTTTATAAGTGTTTCATTTTTTGAGTGTCTTTTTTCTGTGCTGCAATTCATACTTAATTGTAACATGGATGTTGTCAGCGCTAGTTGGCAGAACATTAGTAACGTCATCATTTAAATGTGCTTCATTTCTGACGTCTTTTATCAAAGAATATCCAGTTCTGCCGCTGTAGCCTAATGCTAATGTCTCTAAATGTTCAAAGTTCCTGTATTCTGCTTGTATTTTTTGACAATCAAGTTTTTTACTATTTGTTTCATCTTTGTAAACACCTATGTATTGTTTCAGAGTAACACTATGCAAGTCACACCACCTTTAAATGCAATTACCTTGTTACAAATATGACCATTTGTAGCCAATAGTTCCATACAGAGCAACATTGTATCATTGTCTCAGTGACCACAATAAAGAGACCAATGAAAAACACCTGTGATTGTGTGCTTTTCAATACTCCACCAGACTGCTATGCTAAAGCCATATATCTCTTAACTGTAATGCTCCGCTCCCTCTAACAATAGGCTCAGTTCCAGCAGCCAATCAGAGCCAAGCAGTGTGGTCACATGATCTGGCAGGTCTGTATTAGGTGAGCTTTGGGTTAGTTTGAAACTGTCTGCTGCCCGGGCCCTCAAGATAAGACCCCATCTCTCTCTCTCTTTCTCTTTCTCTGCTTGGTGAGATCTCAGGTAAGAGGCTTCAGATTTTCTTATTGGATCCAAATTACATATTTAATTGGTAACTAAAATCTACTCAAACAATTGCATGCCTACCAGATTATATTGATTCTGCAAAGTTGTCCATAATGTGTGAACTCAGGCCTGAGGATCACCCTCTTCATTCCTCAATCATCAATGCAATGCTTGTCTTGTTCGCCAGAGGGACTGGTGGTTTGCATGCTTTGGGTTTTTCCCTTAATGCTGCTTAATACTGACTATCAATGGCAACATTCCTGCCACTGTCATCCTGTGATATTCCAGCCGTTCGGGTGGAGTACGACTGGCCCTCGCTTATTAACATAAAATTCACGTAACTCCAAAGTGAGACAGTTAATCTGCTGCAAAGACTTGGTGGATTTGGTCAGAGATGCTGCGCTCAGGCCTCTGGCTGCTTCTGTCATGCTCTCATTATCACAAGGACGCTATGTAAAATAAACCTTGATCCAAGATGATCTCTGTGAAGAGCCATTAGTTTGAGTACCCTCATTTTGTGATATTTTTTGCTTGACAAGTGTGCTTGTGCTGTAAGACAATCAACAGTACACTCTTAAAAACAAAGGTTCCAAAAGAGGGTTTTTTGCAGCAATGAAGAGCCAAAGAAGAACCTTTCAGTGAATATTTCAAAGAACATTTTAATAATCTAATGAACCTTCTTCTTCCGACTTCATAAAGAAACCTTTGTTGAATGGAAAGGTTTCATGGATGTTGAAGGTTCTTCATGGAACCATCAATGCCAATAAAGAACCTTTAGAATGTACTTTAACAGAACCTTTAAACTTTGATATTTCATATATATATATCCTTTGGGGCCAGTGTATCAAAATGCAGTGCATTAAAAAACTAGAATAGGTCTTTAACGTCAGTAGGTGTTGTGGAACTATGTACTGCACAAACAATGTGCTTCAAAAATAGATGACAAGGACACATGCACTCCTGATTTACACAGAGAATGAGCGGCAGGCCTTGATGAGACCAGCCAAGTTCATTGTCTGTAAAAGTGTGGAGCACCTGTTCTGAAACCGCATAGTTTATTACTGGCCAAAAATAGCCTCACTCATTCAGCACATGTTTATTGTGTGGTGATTTATTTCCCGGTGGACACACACATAGTGAATATGAAATATAATCCAATAATGTTGAACATAATGTTTGTATCTGGGATCAAGGTCACTTGTAGAAGAATTTTAAAGATGATTTGTAGACCATGTCAAGACTGTTCTGCTGTTAGTAAAAAAAGTGGAATTTAATTGAACTCATTTGATATGCATGACTTAAACTTATTTACTTTATCAGGAATCAACTAGTCATGGCTGACTCAGAGGATATGGTGGAGGAGGAAGTGCAGTATGTATAACGTCATTAGTTTTTAACCGTTTTCATATTCAGAACACAGAATACCTCAAAGTATAAACTAAAATAGTAATTGAAACAGCAGTGTACAGTAGTGGCCAAAAGTGATGTCCAGTCTTTTTTTTAGCATAGTAAAATAAAACCTGTAGCTCTAGTTTGCCATTTTGCCAAGTAATTTAAAATAGTTTTGTTCTTCCCAAAAAAGTATGTATATTTCATGGTTTAATCAAACTTGTAGGCTCATTAAAAACAAATATCCCTTTTGACATCACTTTTAGCCACTACAGTAGTGTGATAATGTAGTGTTACATTACATGCAAGTGGTGATTAGTCAGTTATTTTGCATAAGTAATAGAAATTGCAGTTGCCAAGCACATACTGTATACTGCAGAAATAGTGAATATTAGCCTATTACAAACAACATACGTTTTTCATATCTATCTTAATTTAATGTGTCATCTTTTTAATTCATTACCCAACTTAAAGTCAACTGTTCATCCTTTTTCCTTTCTTTTTCTCTTTTCACCCTGTGTGTATGTAATAGGGAAGGTAAGCCAGTTTGAGATGAGTACCTATTCATGCACTATTACTAATTATGTCTTAATGGAAATGGAGGCTGGTCCAGAGGAAGTTTTGCATGCTGTCAGCTTGTGTGCATGTTCTATATTAGACAATGGACAAGAATCGCTTTTGTCCTCGGCTACATGTCCTGTGGAATTGGGTTACTGAAGGCTGCAACTAATATCAGTAGGCCTATGTGCAGGGTGACATTGCTATGTCAAGTCAAGTGTGTCCTGCCCATGTACATTTCCTATTGTCTCAGATGTCAGTCCCCCCATTCGTCTCTTGTGTGCTGTCCATAACGGTCCGTGAATGTTAAATGTAGGCTAATGCTAGTTGCCTGCAAGTATAGGCCTATTATGGCTCATTGGAAAAACGTAGCCTACCTCTGGCTACATTTCTGCAAAATGATATTACATTGCTTCTTGTATGTGACATTAAAGGACCCTATCATACATCCGGTGCAATGCGATGCCAGGTGCGACACAAGTGTTTTTTGCTAGTTTCAGCCAGACACAGTTATCATTTTCACGTCCTGCACCACGTTGTTTAAATAGCAAATACACTCGTGCCCATCTGTTCACCCATGGGCATGCTGGTCTGAAAACCAGGTGTGTTCAGGTGCATTGTTGGCGTGTTGCTATTTTGAGGCAACTAAAATTGACTGCTCCATTGACAAACTGAAACTGGGTCTAAAGTCAATAGCGCTAGTCAATAGCAATAGTATTTTTTGTGTAATATGTAATATTAATATATTAATATTAATAGTATGTGCCTATAGACGGGTGCAAAACGTGCATACACACTGCTTATTACATATACAGGGACGAGCAGCAGCACACAAACATTTTTATATATAAAAAATAAAAGGGTTCCTCTCTTTCCAGTCTTTCCGCTCGCAAATTTCGCCATGTAAATAGCGAATCCGCCATGGTGCAAGCACAACTGGCTTTTAAAGGGAATGGGAGATGAGAGATTGGTTTATTGCACGTTGCATCCAAAACACACCCCAGACTCATTAAGGGACTATGTACAACCCTTTTGGACCACCGTCGTTAAACTTGCAAAAGTGGATTCGGACACACCACAAGTGCACCTGCGCCATGCGCTCAGATCGTTAAAATAGGGCCCTAAATGTGAAATATCCAGTGAGTGGCGCTAAAAGCGCATTATCTGAAACCGATTAACGTGACATTGACAATGTTCCATTACGTTGGTTGTTGTACGTATTGCGGCATTTCAAAAATGAAATGTTCTGTGAGTGGCGCTAAAAAGTATCTATGCGTTCAACAATAATGTAGCCTATTACTAAATGGATAGGTAGTAGAAGCACGTTTTTCCGATGAGCCTGAGTTGATTTATGGCGTCATTAAAATTATCATGTAAAATCATGTTAAATTCATTTAATGTATCATTTGGTCCATGCTCACACACAATTGCATCAGATACTGCATTGGTGGAACATGATTTATCAATGTCATTTACAAGCTGTTGGGTGGATCTCAATGTTCTGACAAAGGTTATAGATGATCTGTTAACTTGATTCAGCATCTTGATTATGCAAAGACTGATCAAATATTCCTCGTATGCTTCTGAATGTATTTGCTACTAATCGTTATTATGTTCACACTGTAGTGGAGGAAACCGAAGAGGAAGGTAAAACCTTGTTCACTGTGTGTTGTGTTGCTTTTCCTGCATGGGTGTACATTTTAAAATTAACTTCAAAATATTTTAGATTTAGATAATATTAATACAACATATGTGGCTTAAAAGCATTAGAACGGTCAGTTTCATGTTGCAAACTAGAGTCTTTCACGATGCATGCAGATATTTCAGTTTATTCTCACAGTTAATTAATTCATTTACTCATCCTCATTTATGCAATTATTATTTCTTCCTTCTTGCATTCATTTGTTCTATCACTCCTCTTGAAGTGGAAGGTAAATTTAAAAAAAAATATACATTCATTAATTTATGCACCCATTATTTAATTGTTCATTCCCCTTTTTATTGATTTAGTGATTTATAATATTGCACTTCAGCTGTAAATTCACCTTTTCATACAATGTAAAAAAAGAGCTTGCATATCTTCATACAAATAAACATGCATGAAATATTGAAAACGCATTGCATTACACACATTATGGTAGCCTATCCATAATAATCATTTCTCTTCAATAGTGGCACCTCCAACAGAGGAAGGTAATGCATCAATCTGACCTTTATTTTGTGGTGATTTTCTGTACATTTGTCATCACCAGTGCAAGGTAATATTTAATATTTCACGTTATATTTTCATATTAGAACCAGCCCCTGAGGTGGAAGGTAATCATTCCCTCATTTGATTGTTAAAATAAGTATTTAAATGTTTTATGATTTTTAAATAACATCAAAGTTACAATAGTCAGCTATCTTTAAACCACTGGATCAACACATATATGTGCATGATAGAAAATTCCTTAATTTTAGTACTCACCATTTAAACCAAGACCTGCATTCAGGCAACACAAGTTCATATGAACAATTCTGTTGCAAAGAAAATCTCTTGCCATAAACTGAAATTTGATATTTATCCAAAAAAATAAATGTTTTGTCAGTCAGAATATCTGTTCCTGAATGACAGATCTTAGTATGTTATGTTATGGTATGTTTATAATTTCTCAAACTAGTCTTTATAAACTAACTGATTTGCTGTTCTTATATTAGAGCCTCCGGAAGTAGAAGGTAATTATTTCAGTTATTAAGAATATTGAGGTTATGTATATAGTGTACAAGTGTCTGTAAATCTTCATTCTTTAACCAATTATAACTTATCTCATATCTGAACAGAGGAGCCAGAACCTGAACCAGAAGGTAAAGCTCTTCAGCTTTACATACATTCATAGAATATAGATTATGAACAAAACATTCAGCAAGAGTTTCCAAGACATTCAGTCAAATTTTTTGGCACTTTTTTAATATCTGGAAGGCAAAGGATTGAAGGGTTGTTTAGTGCGTAACATAATCTGTTCAACCTTAATGATGTGACTGGGTGGCCAGTGTCATCAGTTCAGTTAATGTAAATATTACTGATTAACTATGAGAAAAGCCAAAATCATGTCTTCATGATGGACAGCTAATTTTTTTTGTTAACTGATTCAAAATGTGATGATTCAAGAGTGATCTGAATCAAATGTTTACCATGATTACAATGGCATGACGTCTCATTGTGAAGGCTGGAGGACAAAAACTGTGTTTATTTGTAAGGTTCGTATGTCATGATGCAATATATCAGCTAATTTAAATCGCATGTGTGATGATTGTGACTGTCAGAACATTGGGTCGTCACATTCAGCCGGGTATTTGTTTCAAAATCAAAACATTTCTTTTGTTCTGGCATTTTTTCCTAACAACTTCAAAAAATGTGCCTATGCAATTAGTCTTAATGTGAAATTTTGTCTTCATCTAACAGAAGCCCCTGTAGAGGAGGAGGCCGCAGGTAACTGCTCCTAAAATCATACACATTCACTTTGGTTGATTCCCTCCTAGGTCGACATGTGAAATATTTGTGTGATATTATTGGTCAGTGATTATGTTTTTTTATATATTTTATCCCTAGATGAGACAAAACCAAAGCCGAAGTATGTCCTATATTGACATCTTTCTTACTGTGTTTATCTGCATTAATTCATACGTGAAGAATGCACAGCGTCAGTCCTCATGAGTAACACTTATTTTACAGATTCATGCAAAACATCGCTGCTCCAAAGATTCCTGAAGGAGATAAGGTGGACTTTGATGTGAGTAACATGGTTTAAAGGGGTCATGAACTGGCTCTATTTTTTTATACTGTTGTCTGAGGTCAACTTATAATGTTTGCGTGGTTTTTACATTCAAAAACATCATAATGAATAAGTAATAGGCTATTTTCTACCCTGGTTTTGAGCCTCTCTCATGGAACGCTAGGGTTTTTATGGGCGTGTGGGAAAACAGCAACCGGAATGATTCGCCACAGGGCTCGCAAAATGTCTTTATCAAACAAACACAATGATTTATCTCTCATCCACCCGCAATTAATTGTATTTTTTCTTTAAATATCAAGTCAAGAGAGTGAACAACGCACATCAAGAAAGGAACGTTATTTCACTATTTAAGATAGACCGTTGGGCAGGCCGGTGATACGTTTTGGTAGCCTGTCTGGAAAACACAGATGTGAATGTATAATTCTACAATTATTATGTCAGAAAGTTAAACTACTATTTTCCATTTTCAATCTAGTGTTAAATTCTGGCAGTCAGATCAACTAGGCCTAGTTAATATTAAAAATCTATATTTATATTCATTCTATTCATCATACTGGAAATGAAGGATCCATTAGAGCCCATTGTAGGATACAGTACTCAGAACTGAAAATTAAACTCAGGAGAATTTAGAAGAAATATATTAAAAAAAAAAAAAAAAAAAAAAAAGGTAAATGAAAGTTTGAAAAAAAAAAAATTATTTGGAGGGTGCAAATTGAACAAAGTGTGTTGTGATCTGTTTAATACTCTACATTTATGCCCAGCTAACAAGGAACATTCTCTGAACTTTAGCTAACATTCTGGCATTAATAGAATGTTCGTTCAAAGTTATCTGGTCATTAAACATCATTCATGGAACTTTTTTCTGAAATGTTTTAGTTTCTCCAATGTTACTACTTGTTTCAGAGAACATTCAAAAGTAACGTTCCCATGATGTTTTTAAAACTATAAAATGGAAAGTTCCAAAAAAAACAAGAATTTTTTTTTTTTTAAATGTTTAGAGAAATGGGAACATTAGCAAAATATTCTTAAAACATATTTTGTTAGCTGGGTGATCCACCGGTCATCCACAATTTGCAAAATAAGTACACTTATGTTATGTTAACGTATGTTATTGTGAATATTATTTTTATGTGTGTGTGCGTGTGTGTAACATCCACAGGACATCCACAGGAAGCGTCAGGAGAAGGATTTGTCTGAGCTTCAGTCTCTGATTGAGGCTCATTTTATCCAGAGGAAGAAAGATGAAGAGGAGCTGATTGCTCTGGTCAACAGAATTGTAGGTCCTGCATAATCTGGAAGAACTGTCTAATCCAGAAGGGTTTCAGAATTGTATTAAACAGCTTTAAATGCTAAATCACTTTACTTGTGATTGACAGTGTTGTGTCTGTCTGGTGCTGTGTGCAGGAGAAGCGTCGCACAGAGAGAGCAGAGCAGCAAAGGGTCCGTGCAGAGAAGGAGAAGGAGAGACAAGCCCGTCTGGCAGTGAGTGACTCCCTTCAGCCAATAGGAAGCAGCCGCTTAACTCCTTGATGCTGAGTGCAATAATAGAAATGGAGGAAATAAGTGAAACTCTTTCCATCGAATCTCTCAACAGGAAGAAAAGGAGAGAAGAGAGCTAGAGGAACAGAGGAAGAAACAAGATGAAGATGCCAAGAAGAAGAAAGCTCTTACCAACATGACACACCAGTATGGAGGAATCCAACAGAAGGTTTGAATTAAGAGATATAGTAAACCTAAGATAATGTGCATGTCAAAATAAGTAAGGACCCCACAGGATGAGTCCTTTTCTCTCTCTCTCTCTCTCTCTCTCTCTCTCTCTCTCTCTCTCTGAATCAAACACCATCATTTATGTCTTGCAGGGTGAGGGCCGCAAAGGGGCGAAGAAACAGACGGAGCGAGAGAAGAAGAGGAAGATCCTGGCGGATAGGAGGAAGGCACTCACCATCGATCATCTGTCTGAAGATAAACTGAAGTAAGTCTCCGCTGAACATGATCTCATCGCTGTTCCCATCAGCCGGTATTGTGTGAATGGCCACTGACGAAGCTTCTGATTGGTTCTTGCAGAGAGAAGGCCAGTGAGCTCTGGCAGTGGATGATGCAGCTGGAGGCCGAGAAGTTCGACCTCAGTGAGAAACTGAAGAGGCAGAAATATGATGTAAGTGTTGACGTAATCACACAACAACATAAAAAGCATGAATGTTTATAAAATTACACTGTCAGTATGGGATTTGTATATTGCATTTTTGCTGCAAACATCATAACAATTTCCTTTTGCCATATTGCCTTAACTGTTTCTTTATTTATGTTGGTATCAGCTGTTATTGTTGAAATCTTTTAAGCACAAGTCTACAGAAAGTAGATTAGAAAATATTATTAAAAATTGTTAGTTTGACTCGACATAAATCACTTAATGTCAACCTGAAAACAACTTTTTAAACTTAATTAGTGTTATTGTTAACAATTGTTTTTACATCAAACCCCTGTCATACCTTCTTAAAAGTTTCAAAGTTTTAAATAAATAAAAAAATACTGTAGTTCATTTTACAAGAATATACTACTTTTCAATAAAATTTCATGTTTAATTTAACATGTTATTAGCAATTTCTTTGTAATTAATTGTGAAATTTTCTAGCAATTTCTGAGTTAAAATTGTTTTTACAAAAAAAAAATGTCAGTATGTAGAAATCACTTATAACAATACAACAAATTCCCCATAATTTAAATCATGTCCCAGCTTACATTTTTTTCTTGTTAAATCTGTCATATATTCACATTACAAAAGTAAAATGGTTGAATATTTCATGTTGACTTTAAGGCCTTTTAACACAATTAAGAAGTGATTTTGTCAATGCAATCACAAGAGGACAACGCTAAATACAGATGTAAACGGGTCTAAAACGTTTTGAGCTTGTCCACTTTTGACCACTTCCAGAGGTAGTTGAAAACGCGTTCCACCGGACTGCTTTCATAGTGTAGATGCTCATGTGGTCGAATGCGTTCGAAACAGCCGCAAAAGACCGTCTACTGACCTAATGCTTAAACATTATGGGATACGCGCTAGCTAGATGTGATTGAAACTTTTTGTTAAAAGTTTTGTTTGAAGACAATAAAACACAATGTTCTCTCAACATTACTGATTTCTAACACACACTCACTGCTATCAGAGCAGAAAATAATGGTGCTCTCTGTACTTTTCATCGTCTCTGTGCGCGTTCACATGTAAATTGCCTGAGCTTATTCTGTTCATTAGATCAAAAGATCTAAAAAAGCCCATACATTTACCCGCCCATAGACCCTCCACTTGAAGAAATCAGGACAGAAGTGGTTGAAAGTGGACAAAAGAGACTGATTAAAACATCAGGTGTAATGTGAATGTGAATGTCTCGTCTACTTGTGATCCAATCGACCAAAGCGCATCTTAATAACAGATGTAAACAGGGCCTAAAAGACTTAGGCGGTAAAGTAGCTTCCACTGGTGCTGTGATAAACAGGCCTCCATGGCCTACATGTCTAAAACTGTGACTTGCTTCCAGATGAATGTTCTCCAGACCCGAATCAATGAACAACAGAAGTTGTAAGTAACTGGCTGTGAGGGCGGCCACCTCACTGTTGTGTAGCCTGCTGTCAGTAACTGTTGTCGGTCAGATTTGTGTTGGGTCTGGGCTCTCGGTCGGCCGGTGAAGGCAGGTGATGTGCTTGTGGCTGCAATCAGGCAGCGGACATCTGCAAATCCACAGGTTTTCCCCCATCAGCTGGTTCTTTTGATATTGTCTTTTGTGCTTAGCAAGGCTTCCGTATGTGTTCCTTACAGATCACTCAGCTACTGGCTAGAGTCAAAGATCACCAGAGGTAAGTACCCTGAGCCACACTGGTCACTTTCCCTTGGTTTCAATGAGGTCTGGCTCAGAGGAAGGAAACAGAGGATGTGTTGCTGTTAAAGGGATAGTTTACACCAAAATTTAAATTATCTCATAATTTACTCACCCTCATGCCATAACTTCCTTCCTTCAGATAACAAAATGTTTTCTGAAGCCAAACGATAGGTGTGTAAAAGAAAAATACTCGTATTATTAACTCTTTTTGGTTACACACACCTATCGTTTGGCTTCAAAAGACATTGATTTGTCCACTGGGGTCGTATAAATTACCATCACTATCACTGTGATTTTTCCAGGCGACACCCATTCAATGGCATTATATGGACTCACAGAGGATGGCTTATTTTTCTAAAAAAAGTTTTTAATATTTAGTTTTTGTTATCTGAAGAACTGTGAGATGAGGGTGAATAAATGATGAGAGAATTTCAATTTTGGGGTAAACTATCCATTTAAGCTGACCAAGACAAAGCAGTTTTGGGTTTGGTCTGCTCAACAGATCCCGCTTCTTTCAGATCCCAGGCCCAATGAAACCGTACGATCTTGACAGGAGCGAGCTCAGAGCATGTGATTCAGCTCAATCCCACTGTCAAACGGGGAAGTGTTTAGGATCTTTCTACTCAATCCTAATATGACCAGTTTAAGTGGCTCCTTCCGTTCGTACTTTACTGTCCTCGCCAACACATACAGTACATGAAGTTGTCTATAAATACACTCGTATTATATGCAGATAAATATGAATTATTGTAAATGTTGACTTTAGGGAAGACATAAAATATATTGATTGGGCAATATATTTTAAATATATTGCCCAATCAATAACTTAAATGAAATGAGAGCGACTTCAATGGAATGGTAAGTTCAAAATGATTATTTTGCCTCTGGAGACGGAATCTGTAGGCTGAACAAGAGGGTAAGAAACACATTAGGACAAAACTAGACTGCAACATGGACTGCATGCGACTGAGTGGCACTTTTTCCTTGCATGTGTATGAAACGTGTCTCTTCTAATTTTGCGAACTGCTATTTTCTTAATTGTCTTTTTATTTTTTCAGCTGTTACCTGTAATGGGCGGTTCACACAAAACACTTTTCTATTCCTCTGTGCTATTTTTCCATTGTTTTTTTCAATGTAAACATGTGCTAGATGGACGTGTTTAACCGTTGTGTCTCTCGCAGCATTCTAAAACCGTGGTGCTTGAGTTTAAAAAAATCCACTTTTTAAAAAGCACGCCTCTAGACCTTGCGCATTTAACAGCTAAAGCGTGTTCTGTGTGAACCGGCCCTAAAGCAGTCACATTTCTATTCCAAATGTCGTCTCAGTTTTCATCAATTGTCAAGCTCAGTCTAGCCATTGCAATGCCAATGAAATATGATTTTCATTCCAAAAGTGCTGAATTTTGGTTAAGCTAATACATAAACTGTAATGGAAAGCGTTGTGGGGACAGGAATCCTTTTTGGATGATGGTTGTTGTGTTGTCACAACACAATTAAAGTCAACATGAAATCAAAACGGACAATTCCTTAAACGTGTTTTTTTTTATTTTATGGAATATTCCAGTATAAATTATTCATCCGTGCATATTAGCAAACCACAACCATCCAATTAGTTCCCAGTAGACAAAATCAAGTCCCGCCCTACATTTTGTTTTTGTTTGAGAAGCCATTTCGCTCGGATATACATCACAATAGGGAAAAAAAGACTATTGCAACTTCCATTTCATGGCTACTTTAAGCTTTATCTCGTGAAATAGCTGGGAACAAATTCCCAATAAAAAAAAAGTCTCACCTTTCTTGCTAAATATCTTTGTCTTTTTTTTTTACTCTGAAATAGGTCATGCATTTATATTATGGAAGTAAAGTAGTTTGTGAATATTCCATGTTGACTTTGGATTGGGGTTGTGTTGTGTTGTGTTGTGTCAACACAGTTAAGCCTTAGCTTATGAATATTAATTATGATATGCTCAGATAAATAGTCTATGATCTGAGATCAGGTCTGTAATAGAGAAATGTGCTCATTTCCAAGTCAAAACTGAAATGCTTTAGCATTATGATTAGAAATAAAACTCATTTAAATCATTTCCATACTACACTGAGTAGCATAACGTTATGTTCTCATAGAGCAGTGATTTAGTAGATCAGTGGATTGATGAAAGGATCAACAATTATCTGATATGCAGCCAAATAGAATGGTTTGATAATTATGTTTCTCTTTGCAGTGCCAAAGGTCGTGGCAAGGGCAAGGTTGGCGGCAGGCTGAGGTAAATGTGCAGCGATTCGAAACAACCCAGAGATCCAGAAGACTTTGCCACCTTCTTCGTATATGCAGTTCTAGTCATTATAAAGCCACTGTTCTGTTTGACTGCACTTGTAACAGTAAAGTGACATATTTTACTGATGTCATGTTGTATTTCTGCTTGTTATTTTTTTTTGTCTTGGAAACAGAAGTATTCTGCATTTATCACTAAATTTCATTTAATGTCATTTTATCCCTGCAATATTAAAAGAGTCAAATTGTTCACAAAGCATCCTGGTGACTGTTTCTTAAGTTATACAGTTTCCATTTGTAAAGGAAATGTTTATTTGACATGATGTTTTAATAGCTAAACCCCACTAAAGAAATTGATGTGATTCGCAAGCAGTGCAGAGAGACAAGGTGCAGAGCCAATACGATCTTAATAATAAACCAAATATTAAACTAAATATTGACCTTTATATTAAACAAACATAAGTAATAAGAACACAAAGAGGATTATTTTTGGTCAGGTCACCTGATAATGGAAAACACATGAATAAATTATAGATTATGTATTATTGGTATGGTATGTCAAAGGTCAACACCAACCTGGCAGCTGTAGTGTGTCAGAGAACTTATTTAGAACATATTAGAACTTATAATCAGATTTTGGAGTTGCAAGATAATTTAATGCAAGGTTTGCCTGTGGACCGAATTTTAGTTTTAAAAAAAAGTGTTGTTCACGCAATTACCCACAGGAGGGCGTTCAGAGTGCTTCGGGTGAACTCAGGAAAGGGGCTCACCAGGAGCAGGATTTAACAGCCCTCTGTTTTCATAATGAATGCAGATACACCTTTTGTCCACATGGGTGAGGCACATTGATCTCAGAGGTGACACAGAGGAAGATCCCCTCACTGAGCCTGTTGGTGGAAAACTGGAGAGCATTTCACATGATGCTGTATTTTCAGGAAAACGTGTTTCTATAGATGTTTCTCATTAAAAAAAATAAAAAATTAAAACAACAACAGAACTTTTCTATACTATAGTTTTCTGGTCATACTTTCATACTGTTGTGGTTCATGCAGATACACTTACGGCCAAAAATTCTGTACTGATAGCAGAATGGCAGAAACTGAAGTGAGGTTTTTCATCCGCTCCACTAGGCGGCGTGAGCGGGTTTCACTGTCAGAGTGACACCTTTGGATCCTTGACAACAATGACGCTTGATGACAGTCGCTACAGCACGTGCAGATGACAACTGTTAATATCACACACAACTGTATCTGTTTCAACAAATAACCGACACACACCGGTAAGTACCTTTGCACATAAAGAGAATTTCTTTAGTAAAATGAGTATCTCGCGCTAAACTCTGTCAGGTAATTTAGGCTTTGTTTACATGCTGCTCTATTGCTGAACTCCATCAGACCTTCAGAAGAACAAATGAGTCGTTAGTTGTTGCGTTAAATGTGTAATCTTTCAATGAATTGCCATCTGATATTCATATTATACAGTTGAGTGACAAGGACTCGTGGTTTTTGTGTTTGTTGTTGTAGTGTTTCTGTAGGAGTGTAGGTAATCTACTGGATTGATGTTTGTTAATAGAGTCAGTTGGAGTGTGAAGCTCTGGTGATCTGCTGCTTCAGGCTTTACTAGAGCTGCAGTGCTTTTGCTTCTAATAAAAACCATCATATAACGTTACACAGTCCAGAACAGGGTTAAAACCATGAGCAGGAAACCAGCCTTTTAGGACTACTCTTGTTTATTGTGAAGGAAAGTCTCATCTTAATTTTAATTGAATTAAAAGATTATTATCGATACAGCACTACTGAAGTATAATATACTCAGCAATATTTTTTTCAGTGTACAGCTTTAGGCTTTCAATTTATATTCCACTTTCATCTATTAACTAGTCTTTAGACTAACTTTCACGTTCTCATTTTTTAGATGTAGAATATGGAGTAATTACTTTTTTTTTAATTTATGTCTTTCCTTACTAAAGGAATTGCGTGGAGCATTACATCCAGCCAAAAAGAGGCAGAGGTCAGAGTCGTGTGGACAGACATCGGCTAATGATGGACTTCTGCTCATGGACAGGTAATGTATATTATGTGTTTTACTGTGCTCAACATGTAGGTTCCCATCGTTTTCTTTTTGAAGGGCCTCCCCTTTGAAAAGCAAATGATGGGAACCTAAATGGGTGGGGAAGGGACGGGAAGTGAAAATGTATATATAAATTAAATTTATTTTTCTTGTTGTGTCCAAAAGCATAACCCCTGCTGGAGATTGTGCCGGAAGCTCCGGGGGGAGACCGCACTGGTATCCCCCTCCTTTGGGCGCGCCACTCTCACACTCACCACATTCACTCCTATCGCAGAGACCCGGCTGGGATTGAACCAGCAACCTCTGAACCCATGAGGCAGCGCTCATACCTGTGAGCCACAGATCTCTTGTCTTAACATATGAAGGAACTTATATTTCACTGGTATCCTGAGAGTTTCCAATAAAGCTGTTAAAGTGAGATCTGAACCCGTGTCTTCATCACAGCCTCATCCTCAGAGAGTGTGTGTTTATCCACTCACCCATCATGGATCTTGTGATAGTTACTGGTTTTCAGGACATCTTGTCTAATGTGAAGAGTTTAAAGTCAGCAATAGTGGGATTTGAACTCAGGACGCTGCGATTGAAACACAACTCTTTCTCTCCTGAGCCACTGAGACTGCAGAGATGAGGAGCGTTTGATCAGGTTTTATCCAGAGCTTTGTGTTAAATGAGGAATAACTTTAACAAATGTGGGATTTGAACCAGGACTTTCAGGTTTGAAATGAAGACAACTATCCGCTGCACCACAGAGCCTGTGAGTTAATGATGATGTTTTAGATTTAAAGATCATCTTAACGTATGTTTAAGCTGGTAAAAGATGCTCATCATTGATTGATAACTCATTGACTACACACACAACATGCTGCAAAGTATTTCTTTAGATTTATTATTCAATTGTGAGAAAACCAGAGCTACTCTTATAGATTTTTTTTTTTCTGTTTCATGTGTGAAAAGCTGTTTGACATTTGACACTGAAATATGAGAACTGATATATACGCTATAATACATTTGTGTGAATTACACCACTGCAAATCGAGTCTAAAGAGCTTAAAATTATTTGCCCTCCTGTGGTGGTTTGTGTGAATTACACCACTGCAAATCGAGTCTAAGGAGCTTAAAATTATTTTGCCCTCCTGTGGTGATTTGTGTGAATTACACCACTGCAAATCGAGTCTAAGGAGCTTAAAATTATTTGCCCTCCTGTGGTGGTTTGTGTGAATTACACCACTGCAAATCGAGTCTAAGGAGCTTAAAATTATTTTGCCCTCCTGTGGTGATTTGAGTGAATTACACCACTGCAAATCGAGTCTAAGGAGCTTAAAATTATTTGCCCTCCTGTGGTGGTTTGTGTGAATTACACCACTGCAAATCGAGTCTAAAGAGCTTAAAATTATTTGCCCTCCTGTGGTGATTTGAGTGAATTACACCACTGCAAATCGAGTCCAATAAACTTAAATGGAATTTTCTCCTGTCATCTCTACTCATCTGTTAAAATACATTTATATACACGAAAGACCAGACTTTCTCTTTTTTTTATAATACGAAAGTAAAGGTCAGTTTCCCCTCCGCTCCTCTAGGCGGCAGAAGCGGTTTCACCTTCAGTCTGACTCTTCGGCTGCTTGACAACATGACGCTTGATGACAGTCACAACAACACGTGCAGATCCTGCAGATGAGATGACAGCTCTAAATGTGACTTTAACAGCACATATTCCAGAACAAACTGCAAATAAAACCGACACACAGACGGATAAAATGAGGAACCGAGTGTCACGCGACTCACCTGTAAGTAACTTTCCCCATAAAGTCAATTTCTCGTGTCAAATGACTTGCACGCGCTATAGAGCAAATCGCTCGCTAGTTGTAGCGTTTGCTGTTCAGTCTCTGAATGAATCGCCTCTGATATTCACACTATAAAGTGGAATAAGAAGGACTCGGTTGATTTTGCAGTGGTTTCTGGATTGATGTGAGAGTCAGCAGGAGTTTGTGAAGCCCTGATGTTCTCCTGCTGCTTCAGGCTTTTCTACTTCCTGTTATAACTGGAATATGAGGGGAAAACACAGCCTTTAAAATGTTGTTTTAATTAAACCTGTCACAATATTAATAAAAGCATGAAACAAAGTAAATCGCGGTGACATTGTGCTTGGTTTTCACTGTGTTTATAATTTCTGTAATCTTGTTTTGATGTTTTGTAGGTCTGGCATTCTTTGAATGTGGATTTATTTTTTATTTCTTATTCAGTGTTTTCATAATTTTGTGGCCTATAAGAAAGACATTGAATTAATAGCATCATCAGAACTAAAACGAGACGATTGATACTGCATTACTGATGTATAACAGATTTAATTTTAGACTATTTTTTGTAATTCAGATTTTTTTCCCTAGATATACAGTGTGTAATGATGTGTTTGTTTGTGCCGTGACTCTACAGAATCAGTGATGTGTTGTGGAGCGTAAACCTGGCCAGCAGAAGCAGAGGTCAGAGTCGTGTGGACAGACATTGGCTAATGATGGACTTCTGCTCATGGACAGGTAATGTATATTGTGTGTTTTACTGTGCTCAATATGTAGGTTCCCATCGTTTTCTTTTTGAAGGGCCTCCCCTTTGAAAAGCAAATGATGGGAACCTAAATGGGTGGGGAAGGGACGGGAAGTGAAAATTTATATATAATTTTTTTTTTTTTTTTTTTTCTTGTGTCCAAAAGCATAACCCCCTGCTGGAGATTGTGCCGGAAGCTCCGGGGGGAGACCACATTGGTATCCCCCTCCTTTAGGCGCGCCACTCTCTCACACACACTCACCACATTCACTCCTATCGCAGAGACCTGGCTGGGATTGAACCAGCAACCTCTGAACCCATGAGGCAGCGCTCATACCTGTGAGCCACAGATCTCTTGTCTTAACATATGAAGGAACTTATATTTCACTGGTATCCTGAGAGTTTCCAATAAAGCAGTTAAAGTGAGATCTGAACCCGTGTCTTCATCACAGCCTCATCCTCAGAGAGTGTGTGTTTATCCACTCACCCATCATGGATCTTGTGATAGTGACTGGTTTTCAGGACATCTTGTCTAATGTGAAGAGTTTAAAGTCAGCAATAGTGGGATTTGAACTCAGGACGCTGCGATTGAAACACAACTCTTTCTCTCCTGAGCCACTGAGACTGCAGAGATGAGGAGCGTTTGATCAGGTTTTATCCAGAGCTTTGTGTTAAATGAGGAATAACTTTAACAAATGTGGGATTTGAACCAGGACTTTCAGGTTTGAAATGAAGACAACTATCCGCTGCACCACAGAGCCTGTGAGTGAATGATGATGTTTTAGATTTAAAGATCATCTTAACGTATGTTTAAGCTGGTAAAAGATGCTCATCATTGATTGATAACTCATTGACTACACACACAACATGCTGCAAAGTATTTCTTTAGATTTATTATTCAATTGTGAGAAAACCAGAGCTACTCTTATAGATTTTTTTTTTCTGTTTCATGTGTGAAAAGCTGTTTGACATTTGACACTGAAATATGAGAACTGATATATACGCTATAATACATTTGTGTGAATTACACCACTGCAAATCGAGTCTAAAGAGCTTAAAACTATTTGCCCTCCTGTGGTGGTTTGTGTGAATTACACCACTGCAAATCGAGTCTAAGGAGCTTAAAATTATTTGCCCTCCTGTGGTGATTTGAGTGAATTACACCACTGCAAATCGAGTCTAAGGAGCTTAAAATTATTTTGCCCTCCTGTGGTGATTTGAGTGAATTACACCACTGCAAATCGAGTCTAAAGAGCTTAAAATTATTTGCCCTCCTGTGGTGATTTGAGTGAATTACACCACTGCAAATCGAGTCTAAGGAGCTTAAAATGATTTGCCCTCCTGTGGTGGTTTGTGTGAATTACACCACTGCAAATCTAGTCTAAGGAGCTTAAAATTATTTTGCCCTCCTGTGGTGATTTGAGTGAATTACACCACTGCAAATCGAGTCTAAAGAGCTTAAAATTATTTGCCCTCCTGTGGTGGTTTGTGTGAATTACACCACTGCAAATCGAGTCTAAAGAGCTTAAAATTATTTGCCCTCCTGTGGTGATTTGAGTGAATTACACCACTGCAAATCGAGTCTAAGGAGCTTAAAATTATTTGCCCTCCTGTGGTGGTTTGTGTGAATTACACCACTGCAAATCTAGTCTAAGGAGCTTAAAATTATTTTGCCCTCCTGTGGTGATTTGAGTGAATTACACCACTGCAAATCGAGTCTAAAGAGCTTAAAATTATTTGCCCTCCTGTGGTGGTTTGTGTGAATTACACCACTGCAAATCGAGTCTAAAGAGCTTAAAATTATTTGCCCTCCTGTGGTGGTTTGTGTGAATTACACCACTGCAAATCGAGTCTAAAGAGCTTAAAATTATTTTGCCCTCCTGTGGTGGTTTGTGTGAATTACACCACTGCAGATCGAGTCCAATAAACTTAAATGGAATTTTCTCCTGTCATCTCTACTCATCTGTTAAAATACATTTATATACACGAAAGACCAGACGTTCTCTTTTTTTTTATAATACGAAAGTAAAGGTCAGTTTCCCCTCCGCTCCTCTAGGCGGCAGAAGCGGTTTCACCTTCAGTCTGACTCTTCGGCTGCTTGACAACATGACGCTTGATGACAGTCACAACAACACGTGCAGATCCTGCAGATGAGATGACAGCTCTAAATGTGACTTTAACAGCACATATTCCAGAACAAACTGCAAATAAAACCGACACACAGACGGATAAAATGAGGAACCGAGTGTCACGCGACTCACCTGTAAGTAACTTTCCCCATAAAGTCAATTTCTCGTGTCAAATGACTTGCACGCGCTATAGAGCAAATCGCTCGCTAGTTGTAGCGTTTGCTGTTCAGTCTCTGAATGAATCGCCTCTGATATTCACACTATAAAGTGGAATAAGAAGGACTCGGTTGATTTTGCAGTGGTTTCTGGATTGATGTGAGAGTCAGCAGGAGTTTGTGAAGCCCTGATGTTCTCCTGCTGCTTCAGGCTTTTCTACTTCCTGTTATAACTGGAATATGAGGGGAAAACACAGCCTTTAAAATGTTGTTTTAATTAAACCTGTCACAATATTAATAAAAGCATGAAACAAAGTAAATCGCGGTGACATTGTGCTTGGTTTTCACTGTGTTTATAATTTCTGTAATCTTGTTTTGATGTTTTGTAGGTCTGGCATTCTTTGAATGTGGATTTATTTTTTATTTCTTATTCAGTGTTTTCATAATTTTGTGGCCTATAAGACAGACATTGAATTAATAGCATCATCAGAACTAAAACGAGACGATTGATACTGCATTACTGATGTATAACAGATTTAATTTTAGACTATTTTTTGTAATTCAGATTTTTTTCCCTAGATATACAGTGTGTAATGATGTGTTTGTTTGTGCCGTGACTCTACAGAATCAGTGATGTGTTGTGGAGCGTAAACCTGGCCAGCAGAAGCAGAGGTCAGAGTCGTGTGGACAGACATTGGCTAATGATGGACTTCTGCTCATGGACAGGTAATGTATATTGTGTGTTTTACTGTGCTCAATATGTAGGTTCCCATCGTTTTCTTTTTGAAGGGCCTCCCCTTTGAAAAGCAAATGATGGGAACCTAAATGGGTGGGGAAGGGACGGGAAGTGAAAATTTATATATAATTTTTTTTTTTTTTTTTTTTCTTGTGTCCAAAAGCATAACCCCCTGCTGGAGATTGTGCCGGAAGCTCCGGGGGGAGACCACATTGGTATCCCCCTCCTTTAGGCGCGCCACTCTCTCACACACACTCACCACATTCACTCCTATCGCAGAGACCTGGCTGGGATTGAACCAGCAACCTCTGAACCCATGAGGCAGCGCTCATACCTGTGAGCCACAGATCTCTTGTCTTAACATATGAAGGAACTTATATTTCACTGGTATCCTGAGAGTTTCCAATAAAGCAGTTAAAGTGAGATCTGAACCCGTGTCTTCATCACAGCCTCATCCTCAGAGAGTGTGTGTTTATCCACTCACCCATCATGGATCTTGTGATAGTGACTGGTTTTCAGGACATCTTGTCTAATGTGAAGAGTTTAAAGTCAGCAATAGTGGGATTTGAACTCAGGACGCTGCGATTGAAACACAACTCTTTCTCTCCTGAGCCACTGAGACTGCAGAGATGAGGAGCGTTTGATCAGGTTTTATCCAGAGCTTTGTGTTAAATGAGGAATAACTTTAACAAATGTGGGATTTGAACCAGGACTTTCAGGTTTGAAATGAAGACAACTATCCGCTGCACCACAGAGCCTGTGAGTGAATGATGATGTTTTAGATTTAAAGATCATCTTAACGTATGTTTAAGCTGGTAAAAGATGCTCATCATTGATTGATAACTCATTGACTACACACACAACATGCTGCAAAGTATTTCTTTAGATTTATTATTCAATTGTGAGAAAACCAGAGCTACTCTTATAGATTTTTTTTTTCTGTTTCATGTGTGAAAAGCTGTTTGACATTTGACACTGAAATATGAGAACTGATATATACGCTATAATACATTTGTGTGAATTACACCACTGCAAATCGAGTCTAAAGAGCTTAAAACTATTTGCCCTCCTGTGGTGGTTTGTGTGAATTACACCACTGCAAATCGAGTCTAAGGAGCTTAAAATTATTTGCCCTCCTGTGGTGATTTGAGTGAATTACACCACTGCAAATCGAGTCTAAGGAGCTTAAAATTATTTTGCCCTCCTGTGGTGATTTGAGTGAATTACACCACTGCAAATCGAGTCTAAAGAGCTTAAAATTATTTGCCCTCCTGTGGTGATTTGAGTGAATTACACCACTGCAAATCGAGTCTAAGGAGCTTAAAATGATTTGCCCTCCTGTGGTGGTTTGTGTGAATTACACCACTGCAAATCTAGTCTAAGGAGCTTAAAATTATTTTGCCCTCCTGTGGTGATTTGAGTGAATTACACCACTGCAAATCGAGTCTAAAGAGCTTAAAATTATTTGCCCTCCTGTGGTGGTTTGTGTGAATTACACCACTGCAAATCGAGTCTAAAGAGCTTAAAATTATTTGCCCTCCTGTGGTGATTTGAGTGAATTACACCACTGCAAATCGAGTCTAAGGAGCTTAAAATTATTTGCCCTCCTGTGGTGGTTTGTGTGAATTACACCACTGCAAATCTAGTCTAAGGAGCTTAAAATTATTTTGCCCTCCTGTGGTGATTTGAGTGAATTACACCACTGCAAATCGAGTCTAAAGAGCTTAAAATTATTTGCCCTCCTGTGGTGGTTTGTGTGAATTACACCACTGCAAATCGAGTCTAAAGAGCTTAAAATTATTTGCCCTCCTGTGGTGGTTTGTGTGAATTACACCACTGCAAATCGAGTCTAAAGAGCTTAAAATTATTTTGCCCTCCTGTGGTGGTTTGTGTGAATTACACCACTGCAGATCGAGTCCAATAAACTTAAATGGAATTTTCTCCTGTCATCTCTACTCATCTGTTAAAATACATTTATATACACGAAAGACCAGACGTTCTCTTTTTTTTTATAATACGAAAGTAAAGGTCAGTTTCCCCTCCGCTCCTCTAGGCGGCAGAAGCGGTTTCACCTTCAGTCTGACTCTTCGGCTGCTTGACAACATGACGCTTGATGACAGTCACAACAACACGTGCAGATCCTGCAGATGAGATGACAGCTCTAAATGTGACTTTAACAGCACATATTCCAGAACAAACTGCAAATAAAACCGACACACAGACGGATAAAATGAGGAACCGAGTGTCACGCGACTCACCTGTAAGTAACTTTCCCCATAAAGTCAATTTGTCGTGTCAAATGACTTGCACGCGCTATAGAGCAAATCGCTCGCTAGTTGTAGCGTTTGCTGTTCAGTCTCTGAATGAATCGCCTCTGATATTCACACTATAAAGTGGAATAAGAAGGACTCGGTTGATTTTGCAGTGGTTTCTGGATTGATGTGAGAGTCAGCAGGAGTTTGTGAAGCCCTGATGTTCTCCTGCTGCTTCAGGCTTTTCTACTTCCTGTTATAACTGGAATATGAGGGGAAAACACAGCCTTTAAAATGTTGTTTTAATTAAACCTGTCACAATATTAATAAAAGCATGAAACAAAGTAAATCGCGGTGACATTGTGCTTGGTTTTCACTGTGTTTATAATTTCTGTAATCTTGTTCTGATGTTTTGTAGGTCTGGCATTCTTTGAATGTGGATTTATTTTTTATTTCTTATTCAGTGTTTTCATAATTTTGTGGCCTATAAGAAAGACATTGAATTAATAGCATCATCAGAACTAAAACGAGACGATTGATACTGCATTACTGATGTATAACAGATTTAATTTTAGACTATTTTTTGTAATTCAGATTTTTTTCCCTAGATATACAGTGTGTAATGATGTGTTTGTTTGTGCCGTGACTCTACAGAATCAGTGATGTGTTGTGGAGCGTAAACCTGGCCAGCAGAAGCAGAGGTCAGAGTCGTGTGGACAGACATTGGCTAATGATGGACTTCTGCTCATGGACAGGTAATGTATATTGTGTGTTTTACTGTGCTCAATATGTAGGTTCCCATCGTTTTCTTTTTGAAGGGCCTCCCCTTTGAAAAGCAAATGATGGGAACCTAAATGGGTGGGGAAGGGACGGGAAGTGAAAATTTATATATAATTTTTTTTTTTTTTTTTTTTCTTGTGTCCAAAAGCATAACCCCCTGCTGGAGATTGTGCCGGAAGCTCCGGGGGGAGACCACATTGGTATCCCCCTCCTTTAGGCGCGCCACTCTCTCACACACACTCACCACATTCACTCCTATCGCAGAGACCTGGCTGGGATTGAACCAGCAACCTCTGAACCCATGAGGCAGCGCTCATACCTGTGAGCCACAGATCTCTTGTCTTAACATATGAAGGAACTTATATTTCACTGGTATCCTGAGAGTTTCCAATAAAGCAGTTAAAGTGAGATCTGAACCCGTGTCTTCATCACAGCCTCATCCTCAGAGAGTGTGTGTTTATCCACTCACCCATCATGGATCTTGTGATAGTGACTGGTTTTCAGGACATCTTGTCTAATGTGAAGAGTTTAAAGTCAGCAATAGTGGGATTTGAACTCAGGACGCTGCGATTGAAACACAACTCTTTCTCTCCTGAGCCACTGAGACTGCAGAGATGAGGAGCGTTTGATCAGGTTTTATCCAGAGCTTTGTGTTAAATGAGGAATAACTTTAACAAATGTGGGATTTGAACCAGGACTTTCAGGTTTGAAATGAAGACAACTATCCGCTGCACCACAGAGCCTGTGAGTGAATGATGATGTTTTAGATTTAAAGATCATCTTAACGTATGTTTAAGCTGGTAAAAGATGCTCATCATTGATTGATAACTCATTGACTACACACACAACATGCTGCAAAGTATTTCTTTAGATTTATTATTCAATTGTGAGAAAACCAGAGCTACTCTTATAGATTTTTTTTTTCTGTTTCATGTGTGAAAAGCTGTTTGACATTTGACACTGAAATATGAGAACTGATATATACGCTATAATACATTTGTGTGAATTACACCACTGCAAATCGAGTCTAAAGAGCTTAAAACTATTTGCCCTCCTGTGGTGGTTTGTGTGAATTACACCACTGCAAATCGAGTCTAAGGAGCTTAAAATTATTTGCCCTCCTGTGGTGATTTGAGTGAATTACACCACTGCAAATCGAGTCTAAGGAGCTTAAAATTATTTTGCCCTCCTGTGGTGATTTGAGTGAATTACACCACTGCAAATCGAGTCTAAAGAGCTTAAAATTATTTGCCCTCCTGTGGTGATTTGAGTGAATTACACCACTGCAAATCGAGTCTAAGGAGCTTAAAATGATTTGCCCTCCTGTGGTGGTTTGTGTGAATTACACCACTGCAAATCTAGTCTAAGGAGCTTAAAATTATTTTGCCCTCCTGTGGTGATTTGAGTGAATTACACCACTGCAAATCTAGTCTAAGGAGCTTAAAATTATTTGCCCTCCTGTGGTGGTTTGTGTGAATTACACCACTGCAAATCGAGTCTAAAGAGCTTAAAATTATTTTGCCCTCCTGTGGTGATTTGAGTGAATTACACCACTGCAAATCTAGTCTAAGGAGCTTAAAATTATTTGCCCTCCTGTGGTGATTTGTGTGAATTACACCACTGCAAATCGAGTCTAAAGAGCTTAAAATTATTTGCCCTCCTGTGGTGGTTTGTGTGAATTACGCCACTGCAAATCGAGTCTAAAGAGCTTAAAATTATTTTGCCCTCCTGTGGTGGTTTGTGTGAATTACACCACTGCAGATCGAGTCCAATAAACTTAAATGGAATTTTCTCCTGTCATCTCTACTCATCTGTTAAAATACATTTATATACACGAAAGACCAGACGTTCTCTTTTTTTTTATAATACGAAAGTAAAGGTCAGTTTCCCCTCCGCTCCTCTAGGCGGCAGAAGCGGTTTCACCTTCAGTCTGACTCTTCGGCTGCTTGACAACATGACGCTTGATGACAGTCACAACAACACGTGCAGATCCTGCAGATGAGATGACAGCTCTAAATGTGACTTTAACAGCACATATTCCAGAACAAACTGCAAATAAAACCGACACACAGACGGATAAAATGAGGAACCGAGTGTCACGCGACTCACCTGTAAGTAACTTTCCCCATAAAGTCAATTTCTCGTGTCAAATGACTTGCACGCGCTATAGAGCAAATCGCTCGCTAGTTGTAGCGTTTGCTGTTCAGTCTCTGAATGAATCGCCTCTGATATTCACACTATAAAGTGGAATAAGAAGGACTCGGTTGATTTTGCAGTGGTTTCTGGATTGATGTGAGAGTCAGCAGGAGTTTGTGAAGCCCTGATGTTCTCCTGCTGCTTCAGGCTTTTCTACTTCCTGTTATAACTGGAATATGAGGGGAAAACACAGCCTTTAAAATGTTGTTTTAATTAAACCTGTCACAATATTAATAAAAGCATGAAACAAAGTAAATCGCGGTGACATTGTGCTTGGTTTTCACTGTGTTTATAATTTCTGTAATCTTGTTTTGATGTTTTGTAGGTCTGGCATTCTTTGAATGTGGATTTATTTTTTATTTCTTATTCAGTGTTTTCATAATTTTGTGGCCTATAAGACAGACATTGAATTAATAGCATCATCAGAACTAAAACGAGACGATTGATACTGCATTACTGATGTATAACAGATTTAATTTTAGACTATTTTTTGTAATTCAGATTTTTTTCCCTAGATATACAGTGTGTAATGATGTGTTTGTTTGTGCCGTGACTCTACAGAATCAGTGATGTGTTGTGGAGCGTAAACCTGGCCAGCAGAAGCAGAGGTCAGAGTCGTGTGGACAGACATCGGCTAATGATGGACTTCTGCTCATGGACAGGTAATGTATATTGTGTGTTTTACTGTGCTCAATATGTAGGTTCCCATCGTTTTCTTTTTGAAGGGCCTCCCCTTTGAAAAGCAAATGATGGGAACCTAAATGGGTGGGGAAGGGACGGGAAGTGAAAATTTATATATAATTTTTTTTTTTTTTTTTTTTCTTGTGTCCAAAAGCATAACCCCCTGCTGGAGATTGTGCCGGAAGCTCCGGGGGGAGACCACATTGGTATCCCCCTCCTTTAGGCGCGCCACTCTCTCACACACACTCACCACATTCACTCCTATCGCAGAGACCTGGCTGGGATTGAACCAGCAACCTCTGAACCCATGAGGCAGCGCTCATACCTGTGAGCCACAGATCTCTTGTCTTAACATATGAAGGAACTTATATTTCACTGGTATCCTGAGAGTTTCCAATAAAGCAGTTAAAGTGAGATCTGAACCCGTGTCTTCATCACAGCCTCATCCTCAGAGAGTGTGTGTTTATCCACTCACCCATCATGGATCTTGTGATAGTGACTGGTTTTCAGGACATCTTGTCTAATGTGAAGAGTTTAAAGTCAGCAATAGTGGGATTTGAACTCAGGACGCTGCGATTGAAACACAACTCTTTCTCTCCTGAGCCACTGAGACTGCAGAGATGAGGAGCGTTTGATCAGGTTTTATCCAGAGCTTTGTGTTAAATGAGGAATAACTTTAACAAATGTGGGATTTGAACCAGGACTTTCAGGTTTGAAATGAAGACAACTATCCGCTGCACCACAGAGCCTGTGAGGGAATGATGATGTTTTAGATTTAAAGATCATCTTAACGTATGTTTAAGCTGGTAAAAGATGCTCATCATTGATTGATAACTCATTGACTACACACACAACATGCTGCAAAGTATTTCTTTAGATTTATTATTCAATTGTGAGAAAACCAGAGCTACTCTTATAGATTTTTTTTTTTCTGTTTCATGTGTGAAAAGCTGTTTGACATTTGACACTGAAATATGAGAACTGATATATACGCTATAATACATTTGTGTGAATTACACCACTGCAAATCGAGTCTAAAGAGCTTAAAATTATTTGCCCTCCTGTGGTGGTTTGTGTGAATAACACCACTGCAAATTGAGTCTAAAGAGCTTAAAATTATTTCGCCCTCCTGTGGTGATTTGAGTGAATTACACCACTGCAAATCGAGTCTAAGGAGCTTAAAATTATTTCACCCTCCTGTGGTGATTTGAGTGAATTACACCACTGCAAATCGAGTCTAAAGAGCTTAAAATTATTTTGCCCTCCTGTGATGATTTGAGTGAATTACACCACTGCAAATCGAGTCTAAAGAGCTTAAAATTATTTTGCCCTCCTGTGGTGATTTGAGTGAATTACACCACTGCAAATGGAGTCTAAAGAGCTTAAAATTATTTTGCCCTCCTGTGGTGATTTGAGTGAATTACACCACTGCAAATCGAGTCTAAAGAGCTTAAAATTATTTGCCCTCCTGTGGTGATTTGAGTGAATTACACCACTGCAAATCGAGTCTAAAGAGCTTAAAATTATATCGCCCTCCTGTGGTGATTTGAGTGAATTACACCACTGCAAATCTAGTCTAAGGAGCTTAAAATTATTTCGCCCTCCTGTGGTGATTTGAGTGAATTACACCACTGCAAATCGAGTCTAAAGAGCTTAAAATGATTTTGCCCTCCTGTGGTGATTTGAGTGAATTACACCACTGCAAATCGAGTCTAAAGAGCTTAAAATGATTTTGCCCTCCTGTGGTGATTTGAGTGAATTACACCACTGCAAATCTAGTCTAAGGAGCTTAAAATTATTTTGCCCTCCTGTGGTGATTTGAGTGAATTACACCACTGCAAATCGAGTCTAAAGAACGTAAAATTATTTCGCCCTTCTGTGGTGATTTTTATGAATTACACCACTGCAAATTAATAGCATCATCAGAACTAAAACGAGACGATTGATATTGCATTACTGTTGTATAACAGATTTCATTTTTTAAAATACATTTTTTTTTAGATGTGTAATGATGTCTTTGTTTATGCCGTGACATGTTGTAGAGCGTAAACCCGGCCAACAGAAGCAGAGGACTATACACTAACATCTTAACATAAGCAGTGGTGTTATTTGAATCCAATACACCCATTTAAAGCAAGTCACACATAGTTCAGTAGAACATTATTCTCCACAAGGGTAACATTATAAAACTATCAAACTATAATATACAGCCTCAGCCATGCAATCAACATTGAACGGAATTACAAACTTTAACCCAATTAATTACAAATAACTAACATCTTTCATAAGCACTCCTAGCTTGAACATACACAGCTAATTAAATATTCATCTGTTACAGCCAATCAGCCAGTAAACATCTAGACCTGAAATACAAACACTGATGGATATCATCTCAGAAGTCCCCAGGTGGAGACGTCTGGATATTCCCTCCCAACTTCATTTCCGACCAGCTCTCAACTCACCCATCTGATCGCTTCTCTCACAGCCTGTGGCAGATCATGGTCAGGTGACCGTACGTTCTTCATACCACTGAGACTGGCACTTCCACACAAGCTCTTCTTGTGGATGTGAACCTGGATTCTCCACATGAGGGCGACACTCACACCTCTGACACAACATTCTTTTGGTGGCCCCCTGATTATGATTTATTTATTTAAGAGTCACTCAAAAGAGACAAACCAGAACATCTCATGAGACTTTATCCACAATCACATGAAAATATATCAGTTTCACATCTTAAGCACACAGTGACATATGACTGTTACTTATACTATCATATTTAGTCTTTGTATAGACTGTATGATTCTCTTGTGCATTGTTGCAATCTTTGTCATGACTTGTTAAAATAAGGTGAGTTGCATGCAACCGATGCAACTTATTTGTATGGCTACAAGTCAAGTCAACTTTATTTATATAGCGTGTTTTACAATGCAGATTGTTTAAAAGCAGCTTCACAGTGTTAAACAGGAAAATAATAAAACCGAATTTGATGTCATCTAGCTCATTTCAATTATCATATATATATTTAAGTAATGTAGTTGACATAGTTCATTTAGTTCAGTAATTACATTTATTTGGATATTTTAGTGAAAATGTAGTCTCCCCAACTGAGCAAGCCAAGCCAAAGGCGACAGTGGCAATGAGCCAAAACTCAATCAGGTGGCATAATGTACAAAAATAAACCTTGGGAGAAACCAGGCTCAGTTGGGGTGCCAGTTCTCCTCTGGCCAATTAACAAACTGTGTATGATTATTATTTTGGCAACCTTACAGGTCAGAAGTCATATTAGATTGGAATATTCGAAAGATCGGAGGCATCACGCCGGAGACGGGTTTATTGAGGATGACGTGTCGATTAAACAATTATTGAACAGAATTATCAAAGGATCGGAGTCATCACGCCGGAGACAGGACGGTGAGGCAATTTCAGGGGGAAGTCTAATTGACACGGTCTCTGCAGACATTTCAGGGATGCGTTGGTCATGTCCAGGCGCAGGTCCACCATCTGATCTGGATACGGCCCGGATCCAGCTGACTGCAGTAAACCTCGGGATAAACAGAGAGACTAACATTAGCGTAGATGCCATTCTTCTTATGATGTAACGAGTACATCAGGTGTTATGGGAAGTGTTCCTGGTTCCGGCTGACCTAGTTAATGCAGCCTAACAATCATTTAACTGATTTGAATAAAATATAAATTAAAAATGTTGTATGTGTATGCCATAGTAAAGAGATGTGTTTTTAGTCTAAATTTAAACTGACAGAGTGTGTCTGCTTCCCGAACAATGCTAGGAAGACTGTTCCAGAGTTTAGGAGCTATAGAAAAAGGATCGACCGCCTGCAGTTGATTTTGATATTCTAGGTATTATCGACTGGCCAGAATTTTTAGACCGAAATAGACGTGATGGAGTATAATGCGTTAAGAGGTCGCTCAAGTACTGGGAAGCTAAACCATTTAGTGCTTTGTAAGTAATTAGCAAGATTTTAAAATTTATACCAGAGCCAGAGCAGTGTTGACAGAACCGGGCTAATATGGTCATACTTCCTGGTTCTAGTAAGAACTCGAGCTGCTGCGTTTTGGACCAGCTGCAGTTTATTTATTAAGCGAGCAGGGCAACCACCCAGTAGAGCATTACAATAATCTAGCCTTGAGGTCATGAACGCATGAACTAACTGTTCAGCATTTAAGTTTATAAGATTGTACATAAAAATATGTGGAAAAAGTAGCCTATTATCAAAAGATTAAACACAACTACAAGCCAAGTATACTTAGAATACTTAAAGTGTTAGTTCACCCAAAAATGAAAATTCTGTCATTAATTACTCACCCTCATGTCGTTCCAAACCCGTAAGACCTTCATTCATCTTTGGAACACAAATTAAAAAAATTTTGATCTGAGAGATGAAATCTCTCTGTCCCCTCCATAGACAGCAATTTAATTAACACTTTCAATGCCCAGAAAGGTAGTAAAAACATTGTTAAAATAGTCCATGTGACAAGTCGTTATGTTTGTTTGTTTTTTTGCGCTTAAAAAGTATTCCCAACGCTTCATAACATTAAGGTTGAACCACTGGAGTCGCATGGACTATTTTAACAGTGTCTTTCCTACCTTTCTGGGCCTTGAAAGTGTTTACTTAAATTGCTGTCTATGGATGGGTCAGAGAGCTCTCGGATTTCATCAAAAATATCTTAATTTGTGTTCAGAAGGGTTTGGAACGACATGAGGGTGAGTAATTAATGACAGAATTTTCAGTTAACTATTAACTTTTTTGTATGGGATGCAATATCATATCTTCATCTTGTGTTTAGGAAGTTATTTCATTAGGCCTACTTGACTTTGCCATAACACTGTTCAGATGTGGGATTTTCCTGCCTGACATCTTCATCGAATGCTTGGAAGATTATGTAAAAAGAAACAAAATGACAATTCTGGCATATGTTTAGATGCAGCACAGGTTAGAAATTATCAACAGAGAAATCTGCTTACTGCGTCTACACTCTTATCTCTTCTTATCATGTAATGCATGGACTTTAATTGGCGCATTTCATTCGCTTAAACCTGAATGTTTATGATAAACTATGTACATCTTCCTGGGTGCCACCGTTTGTGTGATGTCAAAAACCTGCATATCTCAGCAAAATTTAAAATTTCTGCTAAAGATTCCAAATAAGAACTCCAACATCAAGCGGAATGAAAGTAGCACCACTTTCTTAGTAGGAAGTTTGAAATTCCGATTTTCTGAGTTAAACTGAACATAGCATAATTGTGGAAAGGTATTTGTTAACCTTTTCAAATGTAGATCATTGTATCACAATATCACATTGGATCACAATGTATCAAACTATTGCATTTTTTCATGCGAGTCTAGTAACATGCAGACGTTACTTGAACATCCCATATGCAAACCTCTGTGAGCTGAATTTTAATGTTTATGAGTGCAGTTGTTACAAGCAGTCTCACTCTTCTTCTATTTGCCATCTGTCAGTGCTTTATGTACATTGCAAGAAACAGCAAAGCCAAGACAAATGCATGTGTCAGGCAGAGATTTGCATTGGTTTGCCTTAAAAAAAATATACATGTCATGTGTACAACTATATGACATTAAAGTAAGTTGCTGAAGCCATTTGAAGCACAGCACCATATGAGGCATTTAAAGAACAAGCAGAAATGGTACATAAAGACATTCAAATCTAAAATAAGATATGTAAACTTTTTTTGGTAGTTATTATTTGTGAGTAAATCTACATTATGGAGTATAATCCCAGATTAGCAGATATAAGTATGTGTGAGGAGCAGGTCATCTGAGAACTACAACTGTTTCTTACGAAAGTGGTGGCAAAAATAGGAGATGGGAGGAAAACATATATTTCAAAACTTTAGCATTGGAGCAAAAAATTATGGAGAAAACATATATTTCAAAACTTTTGCATTGGAGAAAAAAGTTTTGCAAGAGAAAAAAATTCTCTTGCAATACTTTTGCGCTCCCCTATGAACCTTTACGTTCGCTCGCAAAACTTTTGCATTCCCAGAGAAATGTTGCATTATATACTTACAGTTCCTGTAAAATTGTCCTAAAACGCCAAAAAAAAAAAAGCATACCCAAAGTAAATTGCATGCTGTTCTTGAACCATTTGGAGTATATGCATAGTTTTGGTCTCTTTTGAAAGATGACAATCTAAGGTTTGTTCCTAAACAGAATCACTGTAAGTCATACTGGTATTGGGTAATAGAACTTTGAACACACTGAAAATATAAAAAATAAAATTCCGCCAACATTTTTTTTGTAAAAAGATGCCTGCTTTTGACTATAGCAGAGAGCTATTAGCTGGAAAACACAATGGGATCACAGCATAAAGCCTTACCAAGTCCAATTTCACATTTGATAACTATACCTTTAGAGAATGAGTGTTTTGCACATGCTTATCCAAGTTTATGTCTAGGCGCTTCCCCAAAAAAAGCCACTTGGAGACTCCAAATGACCCTTTGTAACCATTGCCACATACAATGCTGCTATTCTTGAATGCTTTGATGTACAGTCATCATTTTGGGCTCTAATGAAAGGTTACACTTAGAGCTATTCTGTTCCTTACCCAGATTTAAAATAATTGGGTGAATAATTGCTGAAACATAAACATTATAGTGTTTTTATAGTGCATATTATAGTGTTTTTCCCATTTTTGAAACTAAACTGTGCAAATAAAAGACAAAACAAGTGCTATGGTATTTATAAAACACTTTAATATTAAAACTCACAATAATATATAATATCAAACTATTTGCACACTTTACATTTCACTCTCTCCCCCTCCCCCCTCTCTGGGAAGAATATGGCATCTCTGCAGGAGTGCTGTCCTGTCCTGTGTCCTCTTACACTTCATGGACAGTGAGATTGTAGTCTGTGATATAAAAAAAACCCCCAAAGAAATAAATATTCAAAACATTTACACGCACACACACGCACACACACACGACAGAGCAGTAATGGATCGGAACACATCAAAACACTGACACATACATCTGTATCTGCAGTAAAATGAGTTATATAATATATTTTTAAAAAACACTTACTTGTCAAGAGTCTTTTCTCTCCATTCAAAACATCCTCACTGGCTCCAAAACATTGCTTTTCTTCAGAAATTTCCTGATCCAAGTCCTCAGTAACGCCGAGTACATTGTTCAACAACATCTTCGAGTGACAAGCTTACTTTTCCCCGTTATATTTGGCATCTAACACGGAAAAAAAAAACTCCTTTCCCCTGTAAACACTCTCCCAGCTCGCTATTGCGCAATACTCTGCCACAGAGCGCACGAGGGAGGGACTCCGTACGCACAAGCCTAACGGTACAAAGGTCGAATCTTCCCACTAAAAATACGTATTAATCTTTTTAGAAGTTCATTGGCTATCAGAAGAGTCAGTCATTTGCAATCTCTGATGCAATTGGATCGACTTACTGTCAATCAAACAGTGTGCCAGCAGATCTGAATGGCCCGGATTGGCTGTAGTCTGAGTGGCTCTGTCAGTCTGTAAACACCTCATAACATGCCCCAATTGGTTGAAATGAACTGTCAGCCAAGAGTTCAGACGTCAGCGGCCATTTTAGAATCAATGAATCGGCAGTGCATATCTTTCGCTGTTATTTTCATGTTCCTCACACATTGTGCTCACATAGTGCTTGGATTTCACTCTCCGCTTTTTGGAAATAGTACCACTACATTCTGTGGCTGTGGAGATGAGTGGTACCCGGTGGGGTCTTCTGCTGTTGTAGCCCATCCGCCTCAAGGTTGTGCGTGTTGTGGCTTCACAAATGCTTTGCTGCATACCTCGGTTGTAACGAGTGGTTATTTCAGTCAAAGTTGCTCTTCTATCAGCTTGAATCAGTCGGCCCATTCTCCTCCGACCTCTAGCATCAACAAGGCATTTTCGCCCACAGGACTGCCGCATACTGGATGTTTTTCCCTTTTCACACCATTCTTTGTAAACTCTAGAAATGGTTGTGCGTGAAAATCCCAGTAACTGAGCAGATTGTGAAATACTCAGACCGGCCCGCCTGGCACCAACAACCATGCCACGCTCAAAATTGCTTAAATCACCTTTCCCATTCTGACATTCAGTTTGGAGTTCAGGAGATTGTCTTGACCAGGACCACACCCCTAAATGCATTGAAGCAACTGCCATGTGATTGGTTGATTAGATAATAGCATTAATGAGAAATTGAACCGGTGTTCCTAATAATCCTTTAGGTGAGTGTATATGTGATATGGACTAAATATTTCACTGAATTTGGATTGCCTGGACCCTATAGAGCGGAATTACACCGCTTTTGTTGGGATTTTATTGATCTTTGTAGTACAGGATTACTTCATAGATGAGTTCGTTCAATTTTGTTGGCGGTTTCCGTTTGTTGGTGGCCTGACAAAGACACTGGTTGTACCTGCTGTGTTTATTGCATCTTGAAATGGTGTATAGTTACACCATTCGATTCACAAGAATCTCAGCTTTCCAAAGGTATGTGGCATGTTTAGCTTTTATGTTTGAGTTGTTGTGTATCATGCAATTTAACCCCCTGCTGTATTCATGGCCCGTGGGCGGAACATTAGAACTAGGTTTATTGCATTAGGTTATATTGCAAAACATTTGCATCTCCCGAGAAAATTTGCTTTTGCTCGCAAAACGTTTGTGTCCCCCCAAGAAACTTTACATTTATATTGCAAATCTTTTGCGTTCCCCCGCGAAACTTTAAATTCGCTCACAATACTATTGTGTTCCACTGAGAAACTTTACGTTCAAATGCAACGTTAATTTTTCTTCCCATCTCATATTTTTTTCCCATAACCATGTCCCTTTAGTAGCTCCATAGTTTATATATTAATATTAATGTGGGTGTAATATTTAAGGGCCTTTTAACCTGAATGTCCAGATAATTTTTTCGTAATAAAATAGACGTTTAGACACGTTTAAAACATTAGCACATAATGTTCATTTAGTCACTGTTGGGAACCCATAGAGCAAATACTTTTGCATGGATGTTTCCAACCTCTTCAAGATGTTTTTAAGATTCTTATTTGCATATTCTCTGAACACCAAGGAGCAAGTTTGCAAGCTATTCATTGTACTTCTTGGCCTATTTGAATAGTTAAATCAAGATTTGATTGCCAAATGTGGCTGTCTGGCTCATAAGACATGTGGCAAGAAAAGATCAGAACCAATGATATAAAACAATGCATTTCAGCATGTTTTAAATTCCCTGTTGTTTACTCTGTTATATCAGACATTGCTTAAATTTGCACATTAGTCCATTGGTTCCAGTTATTTGTAATATGTACAATCAAAATTACTTTAGCACACAAAAAAAACCCTTCACATATTTAACTTAAGTTGAGTTGTCCACTGGCAACAGATTCGTTCCTAGCAGGCAGTGTGTTATTTTGAGCATATTTGTTTCTTGTACTGTAGTCTGTGAATAACACCTGGGGTCAGTCAGAGGTAGGAAGGGAGGGAGGGCCTCAAGGGGGTTAATGCGGCTTTCTGTTATCAAAGGTCTCTTACACCTCTTTAAACAGACGTTCACTCATCCTCTAAGGACTGCATGACGGAGCACCTGACGAGTGACATCCAAAGGTTTGAACACCTTACTTATTTCTTTTTTGTTTATTTGTTGTGATTTTTTGATCATGGTTATTTACCTCAAGCTCGTTTTTGTGGAACTATCAGTATGTTGTTGAATGACGTTGGTGTCATCATGACCTTTTAAAATAACCTAATGATTTTCAGTCTCTTTTTAACATGAAAAGGCATATATTGTGAGGAATCATTAAATATAATTTTTATAATTTAATATCTATTTAATAACTAAATATATGAAATCATACTATAGGCCTATAGTTGTAAGATCTTTTTTTAATTGTTAAATTATTTTAATTTAATTATTCTCAGGGGGAAAAAATTGTCTTGCATATTTGGTTAAAAAAAAAAAATCCTGAAAAAAGAATTGGTCAACCATAAACATCCCATTTTCAGTCAATCCAAGTGTTGCGCAAGATCATTGAAATTCTGCTGAGCATTTTTTCCTAAAGTTCACATTTGAACTCATAGTTGAGCAGTACTGAATTATAAAGGTCCTGTTGCTGAAGTTATTTTTTCAGTTATTGCTGCTAACTTTTGTCTCTTTTCAGTAACTATGCTGTACTTTCTTACCTTCATTCTGCTTCTGGGTGAGAAACACATATACACGCACAAATCCTTCTATTTAATAATTAATACGCATTGTGTATGTGACTCTCCTTAACTTTTTGTATTTTTGAAAATGCAGCTGTCAGTAAATCCATTTCAGCTAGTACAACCAATAATGCTATAGTGAGGTTGGTGAATGGTGATAATGGCTGTTCTGGAAGGATTGAGATTCACAGTAACGACTGGGGCACCATTTGTGATGAAGGGCTGGACGAAGTCGAAGGCCATATGATCTGCATAGAAGCAGGTTGTGGTCCTCTCTTATCCATACACTCTAGTGATTTGTTTGGCGAGGGTACAGGACCATTACTGACGGATGACCTGAGCTGTTTTGGGAATGAGAGCTCGGTGCTTGACTGCGATTGGGGTAACCACACCGACGTGTGTGACCACACGAGAGACGCTGGAGTTGTCTGTGACTGTAGGTTACATTCATTTTATTGTCTAAATCATATATTATTCCAACACTCCTGAAAATAAATGTTCCAAAGGGGGGGGGGTTACAAAGAGATGCAAAAGGAGAACCTTAAGAACCTTTCGTGTGAAGAATATTTGAATAATTTAAAGAACCTTTTTTCACTATTAAAGAACATTTTGTCCAGTGGAAAGGTTCCATGGATGTTAAAGGTCATGGAACCATCAATGCCAACAAAGAACCTTTATTTTTAAGAGTGAAAGAACTTAGGCTACATAACGTTTAATTTTTACTTCCATAGCCATCATAAGGTTTCAAGACGGCAGTAGCAAGTGTTCAGGGAGAGTGGAGATTTTCCACAACAGTGAGTGGGGAACGGTCTGTGACACCTACTGGGATCTCACAGATGCATTGGTGGTGTGCGCAGAACGTGGCTGTGGAAATCCAGTGGCTTTATACTACAATGCTTATTTCAAGCAGGGAACAGGTAAAGTATGGATGGATGGCGTCAGCTGCAAGGGCCTTGAGACTTCACTGAAAGATTGTGTGTTTACCGATTGGGGAATGAGCAACTGTACACATGCGGATGATGCTGGAGTCACCTGTTCAGGTTGGTATGCCCAACTTAGTCTGAAATGAAAGCAAAGAAATGCACAGAAATACATTTATGTGTACATGCACTAATTTTCGTCAATCCAATGCTACGTTCACACTTGTCAGTTTTTGGGATTGAAACACATACAGAGTCTCAATTTCCTGTTCACACAGCAACTATAGAGTAGCGTCTCAGATACTGTCTGTATGAACCAAGCGTGCCACACGAGTCCTGAAAAGTGAAGCCAAAGCATCTCGATCGCCCCGGGAGGCTATCCAATCTTGTCAAATCTTCAGTAACCGACAGCAGCTTTTATATCTGTTCTGCTGGAGAACAGAGACTGGATCTAAAAACTTAACTTAAGATGACACACAGCTCATATCTCTGTCTCTTTGAGTTACCAAAACCACACATGAAAACCTGCAACACACAGTAAACAAGAGTTTGTGCAGCGGCTCTCTCGCACTATATGACGAAACCGACAACTAGTTGTCCAGTCCGGTTCCATTTACACAGCAAGGGTTTTCAGACTCCTGAAAATGTACGGGTGTGAGTTTGATTATAGAATGCGGTTGTCCCTCCTGTAAATAACTGAACTGTGTGCGAATACAAACGTATTAAGGACTCAAATACAGAACTGACAACCATATTCTGTTGCTTTGTGAACGTGGCCCAAATAAATCCAATGTGATTTCAGATTCTGAAAGTTCTGTTTAAATGAACCCTAAACTTTGCATTCTGATTAGTATCACGGAGCCGCCCAGAGGCCGTCTGACTGACAATACTTTTGAAAATCCTGTGTTTAGTTGATCCTGATAAGCCCTCATTCTCACACGATGTAAACATGATATAAACACACTGGAAGTAGTTCTTCCATGAGGGTGTTTGGCAACACGCACGTCTCCTGGAAATCCTGTAGAATTCAACCAATCAGATGTTGAATATGTCACTGGAGCTACCATCAGTATAACTGTCATTTTCTTTTTGCCTTGGTGACACCTTTTTATGTATAGGTTAGGATTAGCTGACAAATTCTGACAAATATATCAGAAGAGCTTTTTTATATTTAGCAAATAGTCTCCTCCTCTGGACAGCTCATATCGGATTATTTCAGGTCTATACCACCCCTTTCAAACCAATCAAAATTTCATTCGGATCGATCTCAGTTGGATCAATTAAGAGTTTTCAATCTGATTACTAACAGATAATTTGGGTGCATGTAAACATAGCTACTGTAAGCTCATGCTGGTGGAGCATTTTTTCCTCACAAACGTCCTCCTTTCTCTTCTTTAGAGATTAGGCTTATAGATGGAGTAAAATCTTGCTCCGGGAGAGTGGAGCTCCTCTATGAAGGTGATGGATGGGGAACAGTTAACGATGGCGGCTGGAATCTGTTGGGTGGAGATGTGTTCTGCAAACAGGTTGATTGTGGGAGTGCACTGAGTGTCACGGGTGTATCTTTTTTAAAGAAGGGTTCAGGTAGTATATGGGTGTATGATTCCAAGTGTGCTGGGAATGAAACCTCTCTGAAAAGCTGTATTTCAGGGACAAGCAAAAGTAGACAGATTACACACAACAATGATGCAGGAGTTGTCTGCAGAGGTAAGTGTGAACGAAAAACTGATTATGTCAAGATTGCACGTCAAATGCAGCGTGAATTCATCTGAATTCTTCTCCTTTCAGAGGTCAAACTAGTAAACACCCCAAACCGCTGTTATGGTACAGTACAGGTTCGTTATAATGGAGATTGGGGCACAGTATGTCACTTCAATTGGAATCCACTGGATGGTATTGTGCTGTGTCGAGAGCTCGGCTGTGGTCCTCTTACAGGGACATACCCTGGAGCTTATTTTGGGAACGGTACAGGTAACATATTGATGGACAATTTACAATGTACCGGGAGTGAGTCCTCACTAAATGAGTGCCCATTCTCTGGCTTGGTAAGCAGCCTCTGTACACATTCTCAGGATGCAGGAGTCATCTGCGGAGGTAAATTCAAACAAGATGTTTGAAATGAACAAATGTTACACTACCTTGCAAGCACTTAGTTTTGTTGCAAGAAAAGAATAGGACCATGCTGAAAATTGTATATTTCAGGGCTCGTTGTCTCTCTTTTCACTCTCTTTTGACCGCTATGGACCCTTTTCACATTTCTGTGGTTCTCAGAAGCAAAAGTCGTCATAATTGGGTAAACTTCTATATTGGTGAACGAATATATAATTTTTGCATTCCCATTTGCTCCAATAGCAAAAAATTCACAATAGCTTTTCTCTGACTTTCCAAAAGAGGATAAAAATGTATTATGTTGGTCAGAAGAGAGAATTTGCTAATTGCTGAAACCATTTTACTGATACTTAATGCCAAGTTAGTAAAACTGTAGAGTGTTAATAACTCAGTAATCACAAGTCTGTGAAAATGGTCCTTTAGCCAGGAAAAAAATACAGTTAATTTAACACTTGTTGACCCTTTGTGTCCCAATTTACAATGGGAACCTGAAATTTTAGTCTATTTCATGACTAAACTAATTTTAACAATTAAAGCAATTATGTGGTTTTGGCCAACAAATTCAAATGCATTCAATTTTTTAAATTAAATAATTGATAATTGTACATAAAACACGTGACAACCAGCTCTGACCTGAAATGTATTAAAGATAATATGTAAACAGTATACAGTTATTCGTATATACATGTTGTCTGAGATATGTGCTTACTCTGTCTCTCAGAAGTGAGATTGGTAAATGGAGACAGCATTTGTTCTGGAAGAGTGGAGGTTCTTATAAACAATCAGTGGGGAACTGTTTGTGGAGACAGCTTTGATATGACTGATGCTGAAGTTGTCTGTAGAGAGCTGGGGTGTGGAACTCCGGTAGAGGTAAAGAGAGATGGTTATTTCGGAAGTGGTATAGGACCAATATGGATAGATGGAGTGAAATGTACAGGCACTGAACCCACATTGAAGAAATGCCCATCAAAGCAATGGGAAGTAAGCCCCTGTGTGCATGCAAACGACGCAGGTCTCATCTGCCGAGGTAAAGTAGAACTTCCTGACAGCATTTTCTCACTTTCTTTTGTTAGTTTGTTTGTTTACAAAATATACCCATGTATGGGCCCTTTTTGCATTTCCGGGGGTATCATTTTTGTGTTCCAATTTGGCCCAATAGCAAAAAATCTAAATGTTGGTCAGAAGAGAGAAAGATGTCAAATTTGTTGCAACTCCCTCAGCCGTTGTATTAGAAACACTTACACAGCAGCATTAACTAGTTTTCTATAATTTAATGCTTAGATAATTAAACACGAAGTATAGTGTTATAAATGTACATGAAAAACTTTGGTGATTGATAGACCCCCTCAGTAAAAAGTCCATAAGCAACAATGGTTACACTTTATTTTTATGGTCCCCTTTAGACATTCTGATGACGTTGCACCTTTATGTTAACTAATGGCGCTTTTCCACTGCGTGGTATGACTCGGCACGGCATGGCATGGCTCGCTTTGCTTCAAAGTGGGTGCGATTTATAGACTGATCGATATAGTTGTGCCGCCACCTCGTCTACTGACTACGAGCCATTTCTTTTTTCAAGTTGCATGCGATGGTCGTTTAAAGCAAGTCGTTTAAAAAAAGTTGTGCAAACAAATCATACTGCAGGGGCTGTTGCTGACTATTTAAATCTAGCGGGTTTGGTGTCTCGTGTCGCAAATCCAATGACTAGTGATGATTCTCTCTGACCAATCAGTTCCCTTTCGAACGGTCAGTCATACTGGGAAATGGGAAATAATCTATTTCTCAAATTACTGAAGCATTTTTGTAAAATCACGCAGTACTACTGCCCAGTCAAAACAGTGTAGAGACATCTTGCACGCTATTGGCTGGCCAGTGGGAACTGCATGAACCAATGGCAGAACAGCGTAACTGAGCGAACCAATGGGCAAAATGCCCGCGAAGCAGGACACAAAGCCCGGCAAAATGGGCGTGGCATCTGCCTTAAAGGTACGCTGTAATGCCCTAAAACATCAGATTAATCTCCTTCAGCGGCGATCTCGGTCCTTGCTGATAAACTCTCGAAGCTACACCACCTTTCGCCGAGAAAAGACGAGCCTGCAGCGGAATCGCGAGATAGCCAGCCCGGACATCCTGCAACGAGTCAGCGGCCTGTTTCAGTGCACTCAATTGCCAGCGGTCATGTGAGCTGTCGCGCCTTTCCCCTGCGCTCTCCGGTGAAACACTACGGTGTATCCTTGTTTTTACAATAAGCGTCTTGCGTAATGTCGCGCAATATATGTGTAATATGCAGCACTCACCTGCATGAAGAGGAGGGCCACGATGTGTGCGTGATCTGTCTGGGCTAAGCCCACGCAGACGCTGCTCTCGCCGGGTCTGGCTGCTCTCAATGTGAGGGTATGCCCATCTCCTCTCTCCGCTCGTGGATAGCGCTCTTCTCAGAGCGCGAACCCGCCCCTCGCGCTCTCCCGTTCCCTTTCCAGTCCGAACCCCGGCGGAAAAAGCGGTGGAGTACACCTAGGCTAAAGAGCTCACGTCGGCCCAATGCCCGCGTGCCTCGTCTTCGCCTCAGAGAGACGTTTCTCCCGTGACGTTCTCTCGATCGGACCTGTTCCCTCCGCTCGAAGCCGAGGGCCTGGTCTCATTTGGCAGCAATGATGAGGACGCGTGCGAGCATCCACATGATGACTCCGTTTCTCTCGCCGCTTCTGATGCTGAGGAATTGTCGGGCTCCATCGACGACCCTGCCCCCTCAACTTCACAGCAATGCAAATTCCTCGGCGGGTATCGCTTGTGTCTCGGCTAAGACCACGCCGAATTTGCCCGATGAGATGGTGCTGCCGACCCCGCGGGCTCAGCTCGCCAGCCTCGATGCATCCCGCCTCCCTCTCTCGCTCTCTTGCCGCGCTGAAGAAGCACCGCGGACAGAGAATGCCAGAGTGGACAAGCGAACTCACGCCGGAGCTCTCCCCGCATGTCTCGCTCTCAGACTGCTGGAAGTATTGAGGGCGCGGCTTACGTTACAGCCTTATTGCCATGGCAGCGCGCACGCCCTCTCTCATCGCGTGTTCCCTGTTGAGAGTGCGACTTACGTCATTGCTGCACTCGATGTCTAGCGCATAGCGGTGTCGTAAAATGGCGGCCAAGCCCTGCCCCTTTTTCACTCTCTATCACTTCTCCCAGTTCCCTCTATTCAGGCGACTGGAGAGGTTCAGCATTGCAGTATATGAGCCTGTTATGAAGCACACGTTTCTCACGTCCTCAAACCGAAGTGGAGAGCCTATTGATGAAAAAAGCTATAGAGGCGGTGCCTCTAGCACAGTGCGAGTCAGGGTTTTACAGCCGCTATTTCCTCGTCCCCAAGAAAGATGGCGGTCTCAGACCCATCTTAGACCTCAGACATCTGAACAAGGCTCTTATCAAATGGCCTTTCAGAATGCTGACATTAAAACAGATGGACTAGTTTTTCATAGTAAATCTGAAAGATGCTTACTTTCATATCCTTTCATATCCTTTCATCATCTTTCGCTGAAAACTGCCCTGCTATTAGCACTGGCATCAGTTAAGCATGTTGGTGACATTCAAGCGCTCTCTGTGAACGCGTCATGTCTAGAATTTGGCCCAGGTGATTCTAAAGTCATCCTCAATCCGAGACATGGCTATGTACCCAAAGTGCTTTCAACACCGTTCAAAGCACAGGTAATCACTCTCTCTGCTTTCCCCCCCTCTGAGGATGAGAGACAGTTACACCTGCTCTGCTCAGTTAGGGCTCTTAGAGCATATACTGAGCAGTCCTCCCACTTTAGACAGTCGGAGCAGCTCTTTGTAAGTTTTGGTGGCCGCACTAAAGGACTTCCGGTCACCAAACAAAGCCTGGCCAGATGGCTAGTGGACGAAATAGCGTTAGCTTAGGACACTATGGGCCTCCAATGCCCCATAGGTGTCAAAGCTCACTCCACTCACTCTATTGGTGACATCTGTAGATCGGCAGGCTGGTCCTCACCGTCTACTTTTACCAAATTCTACAGCCGGGAGGTCCCTGCACTGCAGGCGCAAGTCCTCGCTGTATAAGTATACTGAGACGGCCTCTGTAAGCCCGTCCTATTAATAAGTTGGCATCTGGGGCCTTCATATGCTTCAATGCTTACAAAAGTGTTTCCTTGTAGTTACTGGCCTTCTCCAGCCCAGTACGCATAGAAATGCATATATTAGTGTATATATAAGTGTGTGTATATATATATATATATATATATATATATATATATATATATATAAAATATATATATAAAAGTGTGTGTATATATATATATATATATATATATATATATATATATATATATATATATATATATATATATATATTACACTCACCTAAAGGATTCTTAGGAACACCATACTAATGCTGTGTTTGACCCCCTTTCGCCTTCAGAACTGCCTTAATTCTACGTGGCATTGATTCAGCAAGGTGCTGAAAGCATTCTTTAGAAATGTTGGCCTATATTGATAGGATAGCATCTTGCAGTTGATGGAGATTTATGGGATGCACATCCAGGGCACGAAGCTCCCGTTCCACCACATCCCAAAGATGCTCTATTGGGTTGAGATCTGGGGACTGTGGGGGCCATTTTAGTACAGTGAACTCATTGTCATGTTCAAGAAACCAATTTGAAATGATTCAAGCTTTGTGACATGGTGCATTATCCTGCTGGAAGTAGCCATCAGAGGATGGGTACATGGTGGTCATAAAATGCTCAGGCAGGCCGTGGCATTTAAACAATGCCCAATTGGAACTAAGGGGCCTAAAGTGTGCCAAGAAAACATCCCCCACACCATTACACCACCACCACCAGCCTGCACAGTGGTAACAAGGCATGATTTACGCCAAATTCTGACTCTACCATCTGAATGTCTCAACAGAAATCGAGACTCATCAGACCAGGCAACATTTTTCCAGTCTTCAACTGTCCAATTTTGGTGAGCTCGTGCAAATTGTAGCCTCTTTTTCCTATTTGTAGTGGAGATAAGTGGTACCCGGTGGGGTCTTCTGCTGTTGTAGCCCATCCGCCTCAGGTTGTGCGTGTTGTGGCTTCACAAATGCTTTGCTGCATACCTCGGTTGTAACGAGTGGTTATTTCAGTCAAAGTTGCTCTTCTATCAGCTTGAATCAGTCGGCCCATTCTCCTCTGACCTCTAGTATCAACAAGGCATTTTCGCCCACAGGACTGCCGCATACTAGATGTTTTTCCCTTTTCACACCATTCTTTGTAAACTCTAGAAATGGTTGTGCGTGAAAATCCCAGTAACTGAGCAGATTGTGAAATACTCAGACCGGCCCGTCTGGCACCAACAACCATGCCACGCTCAAAATTGCTTAAATCACCTTTCTTTCCCATTCTGACATTCAGTTTGGAGTTCAGGAGATTGTCTTGACCAGGACCACACCCCTAAATGCATTGAAGCAACTGCCATGTGATTGGTTGATTAGATAATTGGATTGAGAAATTGAACCAGTGTTCCTAATAATCCTTTAGGTGAGTGTATATATATGTTATGATGTGTCAATAACTCTAGTCTTGGGCCCTTTATTAAGTGTTCAGCTTGAGAGAGTACATGTCATTTGCGCCTATATAGCACGGCAGGATTGAACAGGTTCCCACTGCGTCTTAAGACGCAGTACAACTGACTGTTCGAAAGGGAACGTACTCGGTTACTTGCGTAACCTCGGTTCCCTGAGATAAGGGAACGAGTACTGCGTAGACGGCCGTGCTATGGCGCTAAAACAATGGGTGATCGTCGCTTCAGTTGATATAACCTGACGTTTTAGGGCATTACAGCGTACCTTTAAGGCAGATGCCACGCCCATTTTGGCGGGCTTTGTGCCCTGCTTCGCGGGCATTGTGTCCATTGGTTCGCTCAGTTACGCTGTTCTGCCATTGGTTCATGCAGTTCCCACTGGCCAGCCAATAGTGTGCGAGATGTCTCTACACTGTTTTGACTGGGCAGTAGTACTGCATGATTTTACAAAAATGCTTCAGTAATTCGAGAAATAGATTATTTCCCATTGCGTCTTAAGACGCAGTACGCGTTCCCTTATCTCAGGGAACCGAGGTTACGTAAGTAACCGAGTACGTTATCTGCATTGTTTACACATCACATTTTAGTATCTGTATGGATCGCCTGGAACCTCAACCAAGGTGGTACTTAAATGTACCAAGGACTAGGTACTGTACAAAAGTGAGCCATACCGAGCTGTACCATGCAGTGGAAAAGCACCTCACCTCAAGTATTAGTTCGGTTTTAGTAGACTGAGGGGTTAGTAGAATAAGGGGTTAGGGTTAGCAGATTAAGTTGAATGTACTTGCAAAGTTACTTATAGTCAGTAGAATGTCTGTTGGCGGACCATTACAATAAAGTGTTAGCACAGGGGTATTCAAACTTGGTCCTGGAGGGCCACTGTCCTGCAGAGTTTAGCTCCAACTTTCCTCAACACACCTGCCTGAAAGTTTCTAGTATGCCTAGTAAGACCTTGATAAGCTGGTTCAGGTGTGTTTAATTGGGGTTGGAGCTGAACTCTGCAGGACAGTGGCCCTTCAGGAGCAGAATTGGACACCCCTGTGTTAGCAGATATTAAGCAGTCAGTCTACTAATACTCTGAGAGTTAGTTGACATGTAGTAGGCCCAATGTTACTTATAGTCAACAGAATGTCTCAAGGGGGCCATCAAAATAAAGTTACCAAAAATGTATCAAATTATGTTACAGATACATTGTGTTATCATTGTCAGATGGACATATCATGCATTTGTACACCTCTATTATTAATGCAAGCACAGAGACAGATCAGGAACTCTTCTGAATTCTTTCTAGAGGTAAGGTTGGTGAATACGAGCAACCCCTGTCAGGGCACAGTGCAGGTGTATCACGATGGCCGGTGGGGTACAGTTTGCCACAACAGCTGGGATGTTGCAGATGGTTTAGTACTCTGTAGAGAGCTGGGCTGTGGTGGAAATGCACAGCCCTTGACAAATGCCTTTTTTGGGGCTGGTGATGTGCCGATATGGATGGATTACCTCAGATGCAATGGAGATGAGTCAAACCTCAGGAAATGCCAGTTTGGTGGGTGGGGAAAACATCAATGCACTCATGCATATGACGCAGGAATCATCTGCAAAGGTGCGTACATGACCAAACCCGTATCTGTTCTCTGCATTTGCAAATATTAACTAAGAAAATGTATTTCTATGAAACATCATGAAACAACATGGTTCATTAAAAGAAATACAAGGTTCAGTTATCTTGGGGAATGAGCATATATCATATTTTATAACCATATTAAGATTTGCTATATCCTTTACAGAGATTAGAAATGTGCTGAGGATTAAGGTGAACACGGACTCTGTTGACCCCAATGACCCTTCAGAAATGACAAAACTACTGGACAAAGTAATGAGTATTCCTAATTAAATTACCTTTTTATCACTTTTCTATTGTTGCCATTGAGTGTCTGTGGTCTCGTTCATCTGAATTGCACAGATTAAGAAAGAAGTCCAAAAGAATGGAAATTTCTCTGTCAAGTGGAGAACTCAGCCAAATGGGCAAGTGTTTCAGGAACAGAAAATATTTGATCCCTGACAGGTTTGTAAACTCCTTCTGAATGGGCTTATTTTAAAGATGTAACTTGAATATAGAATTTCAGATCTTTATTCAAATACTTACATGTTTTTGTATCTGTTATTTCCACAGGAGCCACATAAGAAAGGACCTTTCATGACAAATTCAAGAGAACAATTCTTGCAAAATTACACAGATGATGAAGTAATTTTAGAAGTGTTTGTATACTGAAAAAGGTTTAATAAAATAAAGGATCATATAAAGAACGTCATTCTTTAGGTTGCAGCAGGTCAAAGTCAGTGAAGGATTGTCATCATTTTGAAGGCCATTATGATTGGTTGGAGGTGAAAGGAAAATAAAAATGTAAAACTGATTTCCTTTACATGTGGTGTGTTTCTTTACATTTGATTTCTGATGCAATATATATTAACATAACCTCTTAAAATATTTAAATTCTGTAAGATAATTTTCTTAAATGTGTATTCATTTATATGGTGTTATCTCATTACATAAACATATTAATCTTGAGTAAAGCAGATTCATAAAGAAAGTACTGTCACAGAAAGTGTTATTTTTTGGAAATACAATTCTAAAAATTTTATTTAGTCTTCCTCTCTTCCCGACACCAGCAAGCACCAGTACATTATATACACATTTCATTTCCATATATACAATATTCATTATTATAGTGTTTAAAAGAGCTGTAAATATAAGGCATTCTCAGGCAAATTCTGTGGAAAGGTCTGATTTGATTGACTAGCATTGAAGCAATGGGAAAAAAGCATTACTCCATTGTATGTTAGGGTTAGAGCGTTTTCTTTTCTGTCATTCAAAAAAGACCTGTGAATATAACAGGTATATAATTAAAATATCAAATTATAATATTACATAAATATAAATAGTACAACACCATTTAGTTTACAAACCTGTGGCTGATCCCTGTTTGTGAAATACATCAGGCTGTGTTCGCCAGTTCACACTATACTTCCATGTACTTTGTACCACGGTCCTTATCTGTGAAATTCAGAGAAATCTTAATAAGAAAACACTCAAGCTACACATCACACTTATTAATCACATATTGAACCTCACCATGTCCAAAAGATTGTTGGTCATATCTGGGTCATTGACATTGACTCCAATCTCGGCCTTCACCTAAATCTTCACCACAACTTGTCTCACAAATTCTGTGAACATTGACAAGGGATTTAAAAGATGAATGGTTTGTCATAACGGCTTCTTACATAATTCTCGAGAAATGGAAGTTGCAATAGTCTTGTCTTCCCTATTGTGACATATATCTAAGTGAAACAGCTTATTGAACAAGAACAGGACTTAATTTTGTCAAATGGGAATTTATTGGATGGTTCTGGTTTGCTATTGGTCGATCTCATGTGAGTGACAGGTTTTCCCGCCCTCAAGCCAGTAAACACATTATTAGAAAAAAGGAGGAGAAGATATTTTGAGGGCACATGAATAAAAAAAATAACGATGTGTACTGATAAATAATTTATAATAAATTCTGCGATATTCAGTAAAAATTTGGTAAAAATGCATTTCATAGTGACTTTAAGCCATACATCGTTTGAGAAGCTCACATGTAAGATGATCTTACTTTGGCAAGAAACTCCGGCATGAAGCCCATTCAAACAACTGCTCACACCCCATCCAGTAAAAGGACAGTCTCGCACAGTCCACTCATTTCCTGTACAGGCCACATTATCCATCCATATTTGTCAGACTGAGGGACCCACATATGCCTTTAGCTCTGCAAATTCTCCACAGCCCAGCTCTTGACACAACACTGTAGCATCTTCTAGATCCCAGCCAGTGTGACAAACTGTGCCCCAATGCTCACAATACCGAATCTGAACTCTGCCATCACATGCACATTCACAAGCTTCACATCTGTTGAAAGAGTGGTTTTACATATAAACCATTGCACTCTTATAGACCACAGATTGCGCCCTAATGTTCAAAAGGTTTTCTTAATATAATACTAAATACACGCATTACAAAACACAACGCATTAAAAATGTTCATTAAATAATATTAACAGATACTATTAATTTTAATAATGTATTAGGAAATGATTCAAGATCATCAAGATTAATAAATGCTTTAGTATTTTTGTTTACACTTTATTTTAAGGTGTCCTTGTCCATGAATAATATTAATTAACAATATGCACTTACTATAAGGTTAGGTTTAGGATTAGGGTTTGGTTTATGGTAAGTTGCATGCAATTATGCATAATTTACTGTTATTCCTATACTCTGCCTTTTTTCTCTGCAGCTGGAAAAGACAAATTTACACTCAACATAAAAAACACCAGCATATTGTTTCAGAATGAATTTGTAAATAATGAGTAATAATGACATTTTTCTTTGAACTCTGGCTTCAAAGCAATATGCAAAACTCATCAGAAACTTTTTAACTCACTGTAACATGTGGCTCCAGCATCTTTTAAATGTTTACAGCTCTGTATTCCCCATTTTGTTGATGTACAGTTCATCAATGAAGCCTCACTCCCATTACACTGTGCAGCGTCTATCCATACTGGTCCTAAACCTGGTCCAAAATAAGCTCCACTCTATGCCGCTATCACATTCCCACAGTCCAATTCTTTACACACCACTGCAGCATCTGACAGATCCCAGTCATCATCACACACTGTTTCCCATGTTTCATTATAGAGAATCTCCACTCGTCCAGAACAAGAGTCACTGCCATTTACCAACCTAATAAAGGCTAACATAAAAAAAAGAGTAAAGGGATCAGAAAACTTCATCTTTATTCAGTAAATGCAATATTTAAATAGCTTTTATCCACCTTCACAAATGACTCCAGCGTCTTAAGAATGCAGACAGTTATGTTTTCCCCATCAAGGTGTGTTACAGTTCTTTAGTGAGGACTCAGTGCCAGTGCAATTTACATCATCCATCTATATACGTCCTGATCCTTGTCCAAAATAAGCATAACTCTTTGCTTCTATCACATCCCCACAGCCCATCTCTCTACACACCACTGCAGCATCCGACAGATCCCAGTCATCATCACACACTGTTCCCTATGTTCCATTATAGAGAACCTCCACCCGTCCAGAACAAAAAACCTATACCATTCATCAACCTCGACTGCTTCGACTGGAGGTCCATTTACGAAATCTGGATGAATTATAAAATGTCATGTCACACAAACCCATAACATAAGAGAGTAATAAGACGGTGCTTCTGTCACTTTGATTTATTGCCCCCCAATGAAATATTGATTTACGATCATAATGACCATACCAGATGTTTGACCTCTATTTCCGGAAGTCATAAAATGTTATGACCTTTGTATGAGTTCAGCAGGTGTAGGTTCCATTTCCGGAGGCGGTGTTTGTGTTTATTTAGGGGGGCTATATATTTTTTATGTGATCAGGAAGGAAATGTTCAGGGGTGTTTGTGTTTACGTTGGGGGCCATATGTTTTTATGTGCTCAGGAAGGGAATGTGCAAGGGTGTTTGTATTTGACACTGTATATTTGAGCTCTGATTTCAGGGCACGTTTGCAGGCCATGTGTTGACTTCAGCATTCGCAACATCCAGGCATTTGTCTGTGAATGAAACAATACAAATGAGTTTAAGAAAAGTAACAAGGATTGAATAAAGTATATAAAATAGTAAATATATATTAAATAAATTATATGTTAGGCTTAAGAGACCCTGTATCTGTATGAGCCAAACAATGAGTTTAATAACAACATTATTGATAAATAAAGTAGATAAAAAAAAAAAGTAAATATATGAAATAAGATTAAATAATATTTTAATCTAGGGGTTAAGAGAGCATGCATGTCCTTAATAAGTTGATTGAACTCAATTGATTTGAGTAAACTATATAGTATACTAACAAGTATATTTGTATGTCTCCCAAAACTTGTATATTTAAGTTCACTTAACTTGGTGCTCACGTTTATATAATGCACTTAAACTATTAAGTTTGATTTGCTTAACTTTTTTATGTCAACAGGTTCCACGTAACTGGGTTATGTTAAATTTAATTTCAGTGCACTTAAATAACACTTTTTACATAAGGTTAATTCAATGTCATTTAGTTAAATCAGGTTAACACGCTTAATTTTGTCCAAAACGATTAAGTTCAATTATTCTAAAATGAATATCAAACAAAAAACAGAACAAGTAATCTAGTGAAATACAATTTTTACAACATTTACAAATGCTATCTAACAGGAAAACCTTTTACAAAATCTTATTGGCTAGCCAGAAGATGGTTTAGTTACATGCCCAAAGTAGTTGTTTTTCTATTATTAAAACAACTTTAATTGTTATTAGCAGGTCTTCACCCCAAGCACATACTCTACACTTAAACCTCCAAAACACTATAACATAACACAAACTTTTAAATACCAACATAACAAAACATTAAACATTTAACAAGATGAGAAAATGGAGAGACTTTTTAAAGTTCTTATTTTGGACTGTAAGCTTTGTGCAAACATACCAAACTGAAACAACAACAACAACAACAACAAAAAAACATACTGAACAGCATATTGAATGTCTTTATTGACTTACATGAAACGACATTACAGTACTGCTGTAATGGAATTGGGCCACAACCACACTGTACAGCACTGTAAAGGTAGTAACAGTAATAACAATATCCCGCATCAACTAATGTGCTACAGAAATTGTAGAACTCTGTGCACTTAATTTAAACATCACACTTTTTAGCCTGACACTTATGTTCATATGTAGTGAGCATGTAAATGTAGCAATAATTAAGTTCTTATTACATTTGACTGTTTAAGCTTTGGGCAATCATACTGAGCTGAAATAAAACATACTGAACAACATATTCTATGTCTCTGACAAAAATTTCACAATACTAATGAAATACAGTACATACTATACTGTAATGGTAATGTAACTGGGTTACAACCACAACTACTAACTATATCAATGGACTCTATGCACTTAATTTAAACATACTTTTATTCTTCATTAATGGATAATGGAGTAAAATAAATAAATAAATGATACTAATATGTACTGAGCCGACAATACTAACAATGCTGACAACAAGTCTGCAACAATGAGACAAACATTTTTCTAAACCAAAAAGCTGGTTTGCCAAAGACTAGCTTCAGCTTGAGGGCATCCCGTCCATTGACATCAGTACACGCTGATTTCTCAAACATACGGTCAACAAAATGATGAAAATATCGTTATAATTTTGAAGGGACAACATCACTAACTGGCCTCAGAAATAGTCGAATGTTCTTTCTCACAGAAACACACGATTACACTATGGTTAAGCAAATTAACTAATATGTTTCAATATTACAAATCAAATAAAGAATCATTTGATATCTCAGTTATACCATCACAAACCCATCAATACAAATATTGTTAATTAATGGCTACATTAGTTAGCAAAGTTTCACATTTGTAATCATGGCAGCGATCTGTTTTACTATAGCAACGTACCATTAAGATTTAAACAACCATTTCACTATTAAAAATCACATATTTTTACTTAAGATTCACACGATGGAAGTCCCGTCTTGATTTGAATCAGCAGCAACAGTCGACGTGGCGAAAAGGACCACCTTTTGCAAATATCCACCAATCAGTGCAATTGTTCTCTTGTTGCCAGGCAGAACTGAGAGTGACCAGAGTGAGCTATTGTAATTATGATTTTGAGTTCATAACACTTGAAATCTTAAGTTTATGTATTTTGTAGTTTAATAAGTTAAACTCACTTATATTTTTGAGTAAAGTAATATTTAGTCAAGATTACTTGATTGTTTAAGTAAAGACAACATTAGGGTTTACAGTGTATAAATTAGTTTAAGAAAAGCATTACTGATAAATAAAGTATAGTTAAAAAAAAAGAAAGAAGCTTACCCAGAGTTGAATTGGGATGCATGCAGTTCAGTCGGTTGATAAATTGAAAATGAAGTTCGTTTCCAGCTTGGCTGCTGGGCCGGCCCGCCCTTTCCTGTTTGGGGAGGTCTGTCATAGAAGTGTATTTGGTTTACCATGTGTTGCCGCATATCAAACAATTAAAAGTTAGTTCGATGGCCTCCTCTAAAGTTTTATTATCATGTGATCAAAGTTAAAATGTTCCATTCTTCCTTCCTTCCTTCCTTCCTGTCTTTCTGTGAGAAAGGATGTTTTTTTGTTTTGTTTTGTTTTTTTTAAGTTGTTTGAGGGGAAATTACATTAATATATTGCAGGGCCAACACCTCTACACTGACCAGTACTGTAGATCAATAGGACATGTTAACCGCCCTTGAGGAAGCGGAAAGTGTCTGTGACCCGGTCTGCAAAACTACAAACACATTATATGCTTTACACTCAGTCTGCATTTGTAAAACAAACTTTTTGCAAATCGCTAAACACAGTTTTCTACATTAGACACATCACTCAAAACTAGCAGTACTTGCGTTTCATTTAGAAAACACCGCCATTTAAATTCCACAGTCTTTTACTGATTATAGGTTAAAGGTTAATTGAAAATCAAAACTCAATGTTTTCAGAAAGAAATACATAATTTTTTACCCCTCTTGCATTTCTGTTTATAGTATAAATACCTAATTTGATCACTTAGAAATCAAAACTCAAAAAAAAAATTTCACCCATGCCTTTGTTTATTTTTGTAAATGTATACTGAATATACATACGTCGACACCTTTATTTCTGTAGCATTTATACAATACAAATAGTTTAACATATTCAAATTCTGCTGTAATGCAGCTCTAACATAAGTCAGTTCAGTGTTATTGATTCAGTTCAGCTCAATAACTGTAAAGTACATTAATTGTACAACAATTGTGCATGCATACATGTACACTGCACACTGAACAAGCAAAAGACACAATAGAGACATTTTCAAAGTTTATTGTGACTAATCATTTGAGGATTATGTGTAGTTACTATACAAAAACACAATTTTTAGAAGAGTTTTGAATGAAGCGTTTGCTTTTGCAAGACATGTTGACTAAACTTTTGTTTTATTCTTTAATTTATTTAAAATAGCCTGATAACCAGCATTGTTTCTTCAGGGGTGATCCGTAATGTACACAAGTTGTTTCTACACATGAAAACTCTTTGGATGTGTGTGTGTGTGATAATTATCACTTTAGAACATATTTTAAAATCAAAAGATTTACCTCAGGTGTTTAACAACCACAGGGAATGCTCATGAAAACTAATCTCTGTGTATTTTTCTCACCTAAAACACAACATTTGTTCATACCAAACAAGTACTGTTTTACACATGTTGACTATTTGATTAAGAAATGAAGTGATAGTCTTTCTATTTGATAGTTTTGACTAAATTGATATTTTTAGTGTAACGTTCCATCTGTATACGATGTGGAAACAAGCCTATCAATTAAGTTACACATTACAAGGCAAGGATGTCGCGGACGCGTCTCTAAACACGACTCCAATAAAAAAGTAAACTTGATAAATAGTTGTTTTAAGTGAGAGGTGAGTTGATTCAAGTCGTTTTATTTTCCCCCGCTTTCCTCTTTTAGGCGTCTGCCTTTAGGTTTGATCCATGAAACAGGCCCAACTACACTACAGTGTGTCGTCATGTTTGTCTCAATCATTCTTCAATAATCAGCAGAATACCAAAATTGTTTAACAACTCTTAATTTTTTTACAATTTTAAATATATGTTCAGCTTAAATATTAGCATCGGTTCATTTCAGTTGTTACCAAATGCTAGTGAAGAGATAATCTACAGAATGTCACAGTCACATTAGAGTCTGGATTCTAGTTTATAGCAAGCAATGTTTGTTATTACCAGTGATCGTGTTCCTGGCATCGGCACACCGCTGGGAGTATACATTTAAACCATAAAGTTTTTGACTATGACCAAGAAAATGAGCATTTAGTTGTAGCTGTATTGGGGTGTTTTGTGTGTGTGTGTGTGTGTTTTTTCTTACACTTTGTCCAGAAAAACCCCGCTATGTTTCCTAGAATCTGCTGTCATGTTAGTGAACTCTAGGTGTTCTCTGTGTCTCTTTGTTCACGTGTTCCCTGTACATTTGTTTGCTTCAATAAAATGGTGACTTATGGTACAGACTTAATAATGGTTTATTCTAATTGTAGAATATTGTCTGTATATTTTTGAAAAACCTTTCAAATTATTATGGATACATTGCGTTTTTAATTTTACTCGTGACAATTTAATATGACAATGTCAATAAAAGTATTTAACTGGACATCTTTGGTAATAGTTAACAAAGTATGCACAATAAGAAATTCCATCCTATCTGCTTTTTGGTTTTTGTTTGTCCAGTTATGATTTGTATATCATAACTGGATTGAGTTCTCTGTGGGGACATATAGGACTTTTACATGCGGCTACTCTGCCTCTACTTCTGCATCAACAGCAGCAGCTCAAACGTATTGAAAAAAATATATAAAAGAAAGACTGAAACTGATAAGCATTTTAAGTAGTAGATCTCTGAGAAATTTTATCTTATTTATATTAAATATTTTAACATCTATGTTTGAAATCACTGAAGATGATTATTTTATTATTATTATTATTATTTACCTCCTAAAGAATCAGGGTTGCAAGCTGTGTAATACTGTTTGTAAGTAGCTCAGACATGCTCATAAAATAATAACAAGTGATTGAACCTTTTATTTTTCAAGAAACTGTTTCTGGACCTTGATGGACTTAAGCTCTCTCCTAAAGTACGTTCTTTGAAAAACAAGCTGCTTTCTTGACATTTTTTTTTTTTTTTTTTGTACTGTGGATGTTCATTTATCTGCCTTGTTGACTTTTTTTTTGCGACTAGAGAACTCTACCCTTGACAAAACCTGTGCCCTGTGACATCCAAAATGTTCACTGTGTGCAACCTTTACGTTTACATTTGTATTAGTTGCATGCACATCTCTTACGTTGTATTAAAACAACAGAGTTGATAATGAGGGATGCCATCATTTGATAACTGTTTTGAAAAAATACAAATTTCAGAATTTGTATTTCAGGTTTTTGTTAAAAGGCTTTCCAAATGTGTTGATACTGAGATTACGCTATCTATGCATAGAACTGTTCATTTTAGAGTTCTAAAATGTGTTTAATATGTCACTGAATGCGGATGTTTATCATTGCTCAAGCTCTTTAAACCTTTAAAGTGATTATAAGCATTATAGGTTTCTGTAAGTGCTTGCTATTTCTTCTTAATAAATGAGGCTTACCTGCACACTTTATGAAGGGGCATAGACCAAACAGATTAAACATTACAGATTCTCAAATAACAAATTAATTAAAAAAATAAATCAAACTGCACATTGTCACAGTTTTATTTTTTCATATTATAAGAGTAACATTTAATTCAATTTAAAATAATTACCAGCACGGCATAAAACAAGTCAAACTATATTTATAAGAGCAAATGATTGACTTAATTATATTACATCAGATTTGTAAGTAAAAATTACTCAATATAATTTAACAGGCCAAGATATATATATATTAATTTACATGTGTGTAAAATGTACTTAAAAAATATTCGTGCAAAAACTTGCCAAATAAAGTTTTTGTAAATTCTACTTATTGTTTTTCTCAATGTATTGATAAAAATATATAAAACAAAGACTGAAACAACTTATAAGCATTTTAAGTAGCAGATCTCTGAAATATTTTATCTTGTAAAACATGTATGTAGTGTTAGAAATCCGTACTTTCCATTACTTGGACATACAGTAAAAATAGGACTCTATTGCTTCTTTAAATATTTAAGAATATATTTCTTTAAATATTTTTTTAAAAAAATGAGTTGAATCTTGTATAAGTTGAAAATAGCTTATTTTGCATGATCATATAATTTTTTACAGTGTAGAGTTTTAGAACTCTAAAATGAACAGTTCTATGCATAGATAGCGTAATCTCAGTATCAACACATTTGGAAAGCCTTTTAACAAAAACCTGAAATACAAATTCTGAAATTTGTAAATGTAAAAATATTTTTTCAAAACAGTTATCAAATGATGGCATCCCTCATTATCAACTCTGTTGTTTTAATACAACGTAAGAGATGTGCATGCAACTAACACAAATGTAAACGTAAAGGTTGCACACAGTGAACATTTTGGATGTCACAGGGCACAGGTTTTGTCAAGGGTAGAGTTCTGTAGTCGCAAAAAAAAAAGTCAACAAGGCAGATAAATGAACATCCACAGTACAAAAAAAAAAAAAAAAAATGTCAAGAAAGCAGCTTGTTTTTCAAAGAACGTACTTTAGGAGAGAGCTTAAGTCCATCAAGGTCCAGAAACAGTTTCTTGAAAAATAAAAGGTTCAATCACTTGTTATTATTTTATGAGCATGTCTGAGCTACTTACAAACAGTATTACACAGCTTGCAACCCTGATTCTTTAGGAGGTAAATAATAATAATAATAAAATAATCATCTTCAGTGATTTCAAACATAGATGTTAAAATATTTAATATAAATAAGATAAAATTTCTCAGAGATCTACTACTTAAAATGCTTATCAGTTTCAGTCTTTCTTTTATATATTTTTTTCAATACGTTTGAGCTGCTGCTGTTGATGCAGAAGTAGAGGCAGAGTAGCCGCATGTAAAAGTCCTATATGTCCCCACAGAGAACTCAATCCAGTTATGATATACAAATCATAACTGGACAAACAAAAACCAAAAAGCAGATAGGATGGAATTTCTTATTGTGCATACTTTGTTAACTATTACCAAAGATGTCCAGTTAAATACTTTTATTGACATTGTCATATTAAATTGTCACGAGTAAAATTAAAAACGCAATGTATCCATAATAATTTGAAAGGTTTTTCAAAAATATACAGACAATATTCTACAATTTGAATAAACCATTATTAAGTCTGTACCATAAGTCACCATTTTATTGAAGCAAACAAATGTACAGGGAACACGTGAACAAAGAGACACAGAGAACACCTAGAGTTCACTAACATGACAGCAGATTCTAGGAAACATAGCGGGGTTTTTCTGGACAAAGTGTAAGAAAAAACACACACACACACACACAAAACACCCCAATACAGCTACAACTAAATGCTCATTTTCTTGGTCATAGTCAAAAACTTTATGGTTTAAATGTATACTCCCAGCGGTGTGCCGATGCCAGGAACACGATCACTGGTAATAACAAACATTGCTTGCTATAAACTAGAATCCAGACTCTAATGTGACTGTGACATTCTGTAGATTATCTCTTCACTAGCATTTGGTAACAACTGAAATGAACCGATGCTAATATTTAAGCTGAACATATATTTAAAATTGTAAAAAAATTAAGAGTTGTTAAACAATTTTGGTATTCTGCTGATTATTGAAGAATGATTGAGACAAACATGACGACACACTGTAGTGTAGTTGGGCCTGTTTTATGGATCAAACCTAAAGGCAGACGCCTAAAAGAGGAAAGCGGGGGGAAATAAAACGACTTGAATCAACTCACCTCTCACTTAAAACAACTATTTATCAAGTTTACTTTTTTATTGGAGTCGTGTTTAGAGACGCGTCCGCGACATCCTTGCCTTGTAATGTGTAACTTAATTGATAGGCTTGTTTCCACATCGTATACAGATGGAACGTTACACTAAAAATATCAATTTAGTCAAAACTATCAAATAGAAAGACTATCACTTCATTTCTTAATCAAATAGTCAACATGTGTAAAACAGTACTTGTTTGGTATGAACAAATGTTGTGTTTTAGGTGAGAAAAATACACAGAGATTAGTTTTCATGAGCATTCCCTGTGGTTGTTAAACACCTGAGGTAAATCTTTTGATTTTAAAATATGTTCTAAAGTGATAATTATCACACACACACACATCCAAAGAGTTTTCATGTGTAGAAACAACTTGTGTACATTACGGATCACCCCTGAAGAAACAATGCTGGTTATCAGGCTATTTTAAATAAATTAAAGAATAAAACAAAAGTTTAGTCAACATGTCTTGCAAAAGCAAACGCTTCATTCAAAACTCTTCTAAAAATTGTGTTTTTGTATAGTAACTACACATAATCCTCAAATGATTAGTCACAATAAACTTTGAAAATGTCTCTATTGTGTCTTTTGCTTGTTCAGTGTGCAGTGTACATGTATGCATGCACAATTGTTGTACAATTAATGTACTTTACAGTTATTGAGCTGAACTGAATCAATAACACTGAACTGACTTATGTTAGAGCTGCATTACAGCAGAATTTGAATATGTTAAACTATTTGTATTGTATAAATGCTACAGAAATAAAGGTGTCGACGTATGTATATTCAGTATACATTTACAAAAATAAACAAAGGCATGGGTGAAATTTTTTTTTTGAGTTTTGATTTCTAAGTGATCAAATTAGGTATTTATACTATAAACAGATATGCAAGAGGGGTAAAAAATTATGTATTTCTTTCTGAAAACATTGAGTTTTGATTTTCAATTAACCTTAAACCTATAATCAGTAAAAGACTGTGGAATTTAAATGGCGGTGTTTTCTAAATGAAACGCAAGTACTGCTAGTTTTGAGTGATGTGTCTAATGTAGAAAACTGTGTTTAGCGATTTGCAAAAAGTTTGTTTTACAAATGCAGACTGAGTGTAAAGCATATAATGTGTTTGTAGTTTTGCAGACCGGGTCACAGACACTTTCCGCTTCCTCAAGGGCGGTTAACATGTCCTATTGATCTACAGTACTGGTCAGTGTAGAGGTGTTGGCCCTGCAATATATTAATGTAATTTCCCCTCAAACAAAACAAAAAAACATCCTTTCTCACAGAAAGACAGGAAGGAAGGAAGGAAGGAAGAATGGAAAATTTTAACTTTGATCACATGATAATAAAACTTTAGAGGAGGCCATCTAACTAACTTTTAATTGTTTGATATGCGGCAACACATGGTAAACCAAATACACTTCTATGACAGACCTCCCCAAACAGGAAAGGGCGGGCCGGCCCAGCAGCCAAGCTGGAAACGAACTTCATTTTCAATTTATCAACCGACTGAACTGCATGCATCCCAATTCAACTCTGGGTAAGCTTCTTTCTTTTTTTTTAACTATACTTTATTTATTAGTAATGCTTTTCTTAAACTAATTTATACACTGTAAACCCTAATGTTGTCTTTACTTAAACAATCAAGTAATCTTGACTAAATATTACTTTACTCAAAAATATAAGTGAGTTTAACTTATTAAACTACAAAATACATAAACTTAAGATTTCAAGTGTTATGAACTCAAAATCGTAATTACAATAGCTCACTCTGGTCACTCTCAGTTCTGCCTGGCAACAAGAGAACAATTGCACTGATTGGTGGATATTTGCAAAAGGTGGTCCTTTTCGCCACGTCGTCTGTTGCTGCTGATTCAAATCAAGACGGGACTTCCATCGTGTGAATCTTAAGTAAAAATATGTGATTTTTAATAGTGAAATGGTTGTTTAAATCTTAATGGTACGTTGCTATAGTAAAACAGATCGCTGCCATGATTACAAATGTGAAACTTTGCTAACTAATGTAGCCATTAATTAACAATATTTGTATTGATGGGTTTGTGATGGTATAACTGAGATATCAAATGATTCTTTATTTGATTTGTAATATTGAAACATATTAGTTAATTTGCTTAACCATAGTGTAATCGTGTGTTTCTGTGAGAAAGAACATTCGACTATTTCTGAGGCCAGTTAGTGATGTTGTCCCTTCAAAATAATAACGATATTTTCATCATTTTGTTGACCGTATGTTTGAGAAATCAGCGTGTACTGATGTCAATGGACGGGATGCCCTCAAGCTGAAGCTAGTCTTTGGCAAACCAGCTTTTTGGTTTAGAAAAATGTTTGTCTCATTGTTGCAGACTTGTTGTCAGCATTGTTAGTATTGTCGGCTCAGTACATATTAGTATCATTTATTTATTTATTTTACTCCATTATCCATTAATGAAGAATAAAAGTATGTTTAAATTAAGTGCATAGAGTCCATTGATATAGTTAGTAGTTGTGGTTGTAACCCAGTTACATTACCATTACAGTATAGTATGTAGAATTTTTGTCAGAGACATAGAATATGTTGTTCAGTATGTTTTATTTCAGCTCAGTATGATTGCCCAAAGCTTAAACAGTCAAATGTAATAAGAACTTAATTATTGCTACATTTACATGCTCACTACATATGAACATAAGTGTCAGGCTAAAAAGTGTGATGTTCAAATTAAGTGCACAGAGTTCTACAATTTCTGTAGCACATTAGTTGATGCGGGATATTGTTATTACTGTTACTACCTTTACAGTGCTGTACAGTGTGGTTGTGGCCCAATTCCATTACAGCAGTACTGTAATGTCGTTTCATGTAAGTCAATAAAGACATTCAATATGCTGTTCAGTATGTTTTTTTGTTGTTGTTGTTGTTGTTGTTGTTTCAGTTTGGTATGTTTGCACAAAGCTTACAGTCCAAAATAAGAACTTTTAACAAGATGAGAAAATGGAGAGACTTTTTAATGTTTAATGTTTTGTTATGTTGGTATTTAAAAGTTTGTGTTATGTTATAGTGTTTTGGAGGTTTAAGTGTAGAGTATGTGCTTGGGGTGAAGACCTGCTAATAACAATTAAAGTTGTTTTAATAATAGAAAAACAACTACTTTGGGCATGTAACTAAACCATCTTCTGGCTAGCCAATAAGATTTTGTAAAAGGTTTTCCTGTTAGATAGCATTTGTAAATGTTGTAAAAATTGTATTTCACTAGATTACTTGTTCTGTTTTTTGTTTGATATTCATTTTAGAATAATTGAACTTAATCGTTTTGGACAAAATTAAGCGTGTTAACCTGATTTAACTAAATGACATTGAATTAACCTTATGTAAAAAGTGTTATTTAAGTGCACTGAAATTAAATTTAACATAACCCAGTTACGTGGAACCTGTTGACATAAAAAAGTTAAGCAAATCAAACTTAATAGTTTAAGTGCATTATATAAACGTGAGCACCAAGTTAAGTGAACTTAAATATACAAGTTTTTGGAGACATACAAATATACTTGTTAGTATACTATATAGTTTACTCAAATCAATTGAGTTCAATCAACTTATTAAGGACATGCATGCTCTCTTAACCCCTAGATTAAAATATTATTTAATCTTATTTCATATATTTACTTTTTTTTTTAATCTACTTTATTTATCAATAATGTTATTATTAAACTCATTGTTTGGCTCATACAGATACAGGGTCTCTTAAGCCTAACATATAATTTATTTAATATATATTTACTATTTTATATACTTTATTCAATCCTTGTTACTTTTCTTAAACTCATTTGTATTGTTTCATTCACAGACAAATGCCTGGATGTTGCGAATGCTGAAGTCAACACATGGCCTGCAAACGTGCCCTGAAATCACAGCTCAAATATACAGTGTCAAATACAAACACCCTTGCACATTCCCTTCCTGAGCACATAAAAACATATGGCCCCCAACGTAAACACAAACACCCCTGAACATTTCCTTCCTGATCACATAAAAAATATATTGCACCCCTAAATAAACACAAACACCGCCTCCGGAAATGGAACCTACACCTGCTGAACTCATACAAAGGTCATAACATTTTATGACTTCCGGAAATAGAGGTCAAACATCTGGTATGGTCATTATGATCGTAAATCAATATTTTATTGGGGGGCAATAAATCAAAGTGACAGAAGCACCGTCTTATTACTCTCTCTAACATACTTCTTAACAATAATTTAAATCTGAAACAAACATGTGGTGTAGAAACTATTCACTCAGGCATTGCTAGTAAATTTCACAATTAATTAAATGTGACATTTAGAAGTAGAAAAAATTAAATCGTATTTTCTTGACAACTTAAAAAAAACAAAAACATTTTACTTGAAACTTTATGGTATAGAAATATAGAGCAGTATGTTTATGTCTGCATGTTTCTTCATACCCAGCATGAGAATGAGCCACAAAGAAATTAAACATTGTGCCTGAAAGAAATACAAAATTATTAATTTGACTATTTTGCCTAATAAAAAAAACAAAAAAACTTTAAGGTCTGTTCTATTGTTTAAAAGTAGTCAAAAATGTTAGCAGAATCCTAGATCGTAACTACCATTATCATCATTTTTTGCAACTAGAAAACCTGTTTTATTGTGCTTTGGTTTAAAATCTTACTAGTAGAGTTCAATTTATAGCCAGATGAATAATAATCTACAAATTACACAATTAACAAAAAATATTGAGAGAGGGAAAGCGTTTTGATTACATAAATTGTCAGTATCTAATAAGAAGGCAATGATTCATTATTAGATGTCTTAAACCTGTTAATATGTCAGTCCTTTTGGAAGCGTCTTCGTCTCCGTGATGGTGTGAGATCAAGATTTTATTTATATGTGAAATTATCTGCCTTCTTGGCTCCTCCCTACTGATGACCTTACAAGACAGTGATTAACATGAGAAATAAAGCCTTTACTGTGCAAAAGTCCATATTCAGAGTCATTGAGAATGCAACCCTATTAAATGCTCAATTAGCCATAACCAGGAGTGAATTTCTCATCTGTATTACATTGTTTGATGTAAGAACAACATTCAACGTGTGTTTTCATGACATAATTTATTTTCAATGTGAATCCACTTAATTATTTGGGAATTATAGGAATGCTATGCTTTATAATTTGCTTTGTAAAAGCTGTGTAGAGGAAATCTGTCAGTATACAAATATCTAGATGATGATATCAATTTGGTGGGCCAGTTTGGCACCTTTACCATTTTTTTCTTTTTTTGGTGGGCCAGTTAATTACAAAGTCCTTTACAAAGACATGTAAAGGACATGGAAACAAAATGACGAATGCTAGATTTGTTTGTATTTCCATGGACAACCCATCATACCAGCGTAGTTCACATACAATACAACATATTGAAATTAAATTTAAATGGACGTTTACCTATGTTGTGGAAATTTTAACTCTTTAATTCCCTTTCGAGGGAACTCGAGCTGCGTCACCGCTTTGGGAACGCCTCTGCGTGATTGCGTCGTGAAGCACATGTGTAATCAGTCCAATGGAGAGACGGAACGTCATAGGCGGGTGACGTCATCGACCCGGAAGGTATAAAGCATACCGGCAAACAAACGCCGCTAGCTTCTGTTGCTTTCAGCAAGCGCTCTGTGTATTGTCATTGTCAGATTTGTGTTTTGTGTCTGAGTTCAGACTTCTCTTGTTTCTATCTCTTACAAGTTTGCATACACACTGACATTTAAAGAGACATTATGGCGAGCGAACAGCGTTACAGAAAGTGTGTTCCTCCCTGCTCTCGTCACATCACGAGCGGGGATACACACTTGATGTGCGTTGTTTGTTTGGGTGAACAGCACGCTCAGTCGGCTCTCGAGGGGGCCGGCTGTGAGCATTGTGAGGCTTTGCCTATGAGAGTGCTGCGATCCCGCCGGGCACTTTTTGAGGAGGGTGTCCCGGTTCGCGTTCCCCGCGGCACAGGCCCCGCTGTTGCTGAGGCACAGCGGCAGCTTATGTCGTGGGGTTCGCAAATGGATCTGTCAGAGGGGTTAGAGACGGGCCCAGCCCTTTCTCTGCCCTCACCTGGCAGATCCAGTGCTGCCTCTCTGGGTTCGGGAGCCCGCCCTGCGGTTTCTCCCACCCAGGGGGCAGCCTCAGCGCTGCTTTTATCAAGCTCTGACGAGATCGATATTTGCAGCGTTGACGCGGGGGTTGAAGACTCGCCACTTCAATCCCCTGCTGGTGAGGAGCTTTTGGAGGTCCTGTGCAGAGCGGTGGCCAAACTAAACATTGACTGGCCACAAGAGAATCAAGAGAGCGTCTCGTCCAAGAGCCGTTTGGACGAGCGCTTTCTCCCCTCCCGCTCTGCCCAGCCTCCACGTCGGAGTTTACCGTTTTTCACGGATCTCCACACTGAGGTGTCGAGAACGTGGAAGCGGCCCATGTCCTCTCGTGTCTTCAGCCCCCAAACGTCAGTGTATAGCAACATACAGGGGCTGAAGAAGCATGGGTATGGTCCGATGCCGAAGGTGGAGGAGACGCTCGCGAGCCATCTCTCTCCTCAGTCGGCATCGGCCATTAAAACTCCGACCTTGCCCACCAAACCATTAAGAACCACATCCTCTTTGGTGGGCAAGGCGTACTCGGCAGCGGGTCAGGCCGCCGCGTGTCTGCACACTATGGCCATCGTGCAGGCATACCAGGCCGACCTGCTAAGAGACCTGGGGTCCAGCCAGGAGATCGGAGCAGACTTAGTTAATGAGCTCCGATCTTCAGCAGATTTAGCTCTCCGAGCCACCAAGGAGACGGCCGAATCTATAGGCCGTTCTATGGCAGCCCTGGTGGCTACGGAGAGGCATCTGTGGCTTAATCTGACCGAGATTCGGGAGAGAGATAAGAGCTTTCTGCTTGATGCGCCGCTGTCTCCTGACGGCCTGTTCGGTGACGCTGTCACAACCGTCACCGACAGGTTTCAGGAGGCAAAGAAACAATCTGCGGCGCTGAAGCAGCTCCTCCCGAGAAAACCCCAGGCCTCGTCTGCTGCTGTGCGGGAGCAGCAGACACCGAGTACAAGCTCCGTACACCGGGCGCAACAGAAACAAAGTGTTGCCACTCGTACTCCCCCTCAGAAAGGGTGGGGCGGTGGGCGACACCCCCAGACGCAGCCCTCTAGGGGTAGAGCAGATCTGCGGACTGTTCTTATCTCTAGAAAGGCTGCGTCTAAGAGGCCCTGACGCCAGTGGGCCCAGGGCAGTGAGGGTTTCCCCCTTCGGGAACAGGCGGTGTTCACCTCAGCATACGGTGCCCGTCCTGTTCCGGTACCCTCACAGGGTCTCTCCACTAACCCCGCCCGAGTGCCGGGGCGTGGAAGGCCCTCGCGAGTCATCCGAGGATGGCCCGCGTCCTCCAGACAAGGAGGTGGCGCTGTCGAGTCAGCCGTTCCCTGCCGGTCATCCGTTTCAGGGCGCTGTGCTCCCAGCACTCAGTATACCAGAGGCCAGTCTCGAGGGACTGGTACCCCTAGTAGATTTTTTGCCAGAATGGGAAAAACTGCCAAATATATCTCGTTGGGTCCTGCAGATAATAAGATCAGGGTACGCCATCCAGTTCAGGTGTCGTCCACCCGGTTTCAAGGGGGTCCTACCTACCTTGGTGGGCCCCGAGCAGGCTCTGGTTATGACTCAAGAAGTCCAGACCCTCCTACGGAAGGGGGCCATAGAGAAGGTTCCTCTCTCCGACAGGGAGTCAGGTTTCTACAGTCGCTATTTTATAGTGCCAAAGAAGGATGGGGGGTTGCGCCCCATTTTGGACCTGCGCTCGCTGAATCGCGCAGTGGCAAAGTTCAGGTTCAAGATGCTTACACTCAAACATATCGTGTCCCAAATCAGGTCCGAGGACTGGTTTGTCACGATAGATCTCAAAGATGCTTACTTCCACATCTCCATCCTTCCGCAGCACAGGAAGTACCTGAGGTTCGCTTTTGGGGGACAAGCGTACCAATATCGGGTGCTTCCCTTCGGTCTAGCCCTATCACCCCGCACCTTCACCAAGTGTGTAGACGCGGCATTAGCCCCCTTGCGTATGCAGGGGATCCGCATTCTCAATTATATCGACGACTGGCTGATTTTGGCTCAGTCAGCACGTCTGGCGGTTCAACATCGAGATGTTGTTCTCGCGCACATGAAGAGGTTAGGGCTGAGGCTCAACCTCAAGAAGAGCGTTCTTTCTCCAGTACAGAAAATAACGTATCTGGGTGTGTGTTGGAATTCGATCCTGATGCAGGCCCGTCTATCAGAGCCTCGCGTAGGATCGATTCTCTCAGCTGTGAAAGGGGTGAAACTAGACCAGCCACTCACTGTCGAACAGTATCAGAGACTGTTAGGCCTGATGGCAGCAGCGTCCAACGTCATTCCTCGTGGCCTGTTGTACATGAGACCTTTACAGTGGTGGCTCAAGACCAAGGGTTTTTCCCCGAGGGGAAATCCCTTTCGCGTGATCAAGGTAACGCGGCGATGCCTCCGCGCCTTAGTCATGTGGAAGGACCCTCGGTTTCTAGCCCAAGGCCCGTTACTGGGGGTACCGTGCCAGCGGGTCACTCTGACCACGGATGCCTCCCTTACGGGTTGGGGGGCGACCATGAGTGGTCGCTCGGCCCAGGGCCTATGGCAGGACTCTCATTGTGCGTTGCACATAAATTGCCTGGAAATGCTTGCTGTGTTCCAGGCTCTGAGACATTTCCTGCCGTATCTCAGGGGCCATCATGTTCTAGTTCGCACAGACAACACATCGGTGGTCTCCTATATAAATCACCAGGGGGGTTTGAGGTCTCGCCCTTTGTACAAGCTGACTCGTCAAATCCTCCTGTGGGCCCTGGGGAAATTGCTCTCAATCAGGGCAATCTACATCCCAGGGCGCCTGAATACGGAAGCAGACATCCTGTCGAGGCAGGGGCCGAGGCCCGGGGAGTGGAGACTCCACACCGAGGTGGTGGAGCTCCTCTGGCAAGAATTCGGCAGAGCAGAAGTAGACCTGTTCGCCACTCAAGACAACACTCATTGTCGTCTATGGTTTGCTCTAACTCCTCCAGCTCCCTTGGGACTGGACGCCATGGTACAGGAGTGGCCGAGGCTGCCCCTGTACGCTTTCCCCCCGATCGCTCTGCTTCCGGGAGTTCTAGAGAGAGTTCGTCGGGACGGTGCCCATCTGCTCCTAGTGGCTCCGTTCTGGCCAGCCCGGGTTTGGTTCTCGGACATTGTGTCGCTCCTCAACGGCTCTCCCCTGGAGATTCCGTGCAGGAGGGACCTGCTCTCTCAGTCGGGCGGTGCCTTCCTGCACCCACGCCCAGAGCTGTGGAATCTGTGGGCTTGGCCTCTGAGGGGGCCCAGCTCCTAAGCTCCGGTCTCTCAACCGAGGTTGTGGAGACCATCCTACACTCTAGAGCTCCCTCCACGAGGAAACTGTACGCATTGAAATGGAGACTCTTCACCTTATGGTGTAGAGATCGCCTGTGGGATCCAGTAAACTGCCCTGCGAGCGCGGTGCTGGAGTTCCTGCAGGAGAAGTTCTCCGCTGGGTTAGCTCCCTCCACTTTGAAGGTGTACGTGGCGGCCTTAGCAGCTTACCACTCTCCTTTCGATGGTGTTACCCTCGGGCGACACCCCCTAGTTACTCGTTTCCTCCGTGGCACTATCAGACTGAGGCCCGCAGTACGCACCAGGGTGCCGGCCTGGGACTTATCTATTGTCCTTCAGGGCCTTTCTCAGGCTCCCTTCGAGCCCATTGAAGAAATTTCTGAGAAACTCCTCACCTTAAAGACCATCTTTCTGCTGGCTATCTCTTCTTTAAAAAGAATAGGGGACTTACAAGCCCTCTCTGTGGCACCCTCGTGCTTGGAATTTGCTCCCGGTATGGCTAAAGCTTTTCTGCACCCCAGACCGGGGTACGTTCCTAAGGTTCCCACTAATACTGTGAGACCCATAGTACTTATGGCCTTTTGTCCACCTCCCTTTCTGACGTCTGACCAGGAAAGATCCAATCTGCTTTGCCCTGTTCGCGCACTAGACGCTTATGTCCACAGAGCTGCCCTGTGGAGAAAATCGGAACAGTTGTTTGTGTGTTACGGTCCACCCTCGAGAGGGGGTCCGGTCTCTAAGCAGAGGATGAGCAAGTGGATAGTTGAGGCTATTTCACTTGCTTATGAGGTGGTCGGGCAGCCTTTCCCTTTGGCTGTCCGGGCACACTCGACTAGGGGTATGGCTGCCTCTCGGGCATTCCTAGCAGGGGCCTCCCTGCAAGACATTTGTGACGCGGCGGGGTGGTCCTCGCCGCTCACTTTCGTGAGGTTCTACGAACTTGACATTACTCCAGGGGCTCGGGTGCTCGCCTTTTAGACAATGCACAGGCGGGCATCCGGCTCCTATGGGGACGTGGGTATTCTCGTTCCCAAAGCGGTGACGCAGCTCGAGTTCCCTCGAAAGGGAACGTCTCGGTTACGACTGTAACCTTAGTTCCCTGAGTAGGGAACGAGACGCTGCGTCACCCTGCCATACTCCCCGCATGCCCGCAAAAGCGTCTTGCTTCAATCTACCACAGAAGCTAGCGGCGTTTGTTTGCCGGTATGCTTTATACCTTCCGGGTCGATGACGTCACCCGCCTATGACGTTCCGTCTCTCCATTGGACTGATTACACATGTGCTTCACGACGCAATCACGCAGAGGCGTTCCCAAAGCGGTGACGCAGCGTCTCGTTCCCTACTCAGGGAACTAAGGTTACAGTCGTAACCGAGACGTTTTAACTCTTCGAAGTATTTTATTCTTGCAAGAAGGCCATTCACATACAGACAAAGTTTCTGCAGAGAAGGCCAGCCTTGTTACAAATGGCTCAGGCAGGAAGGCAAGGACAGGTAAATATGTTGCTCAAACAAAGTTTACTGAAGAAGGTTTCAAAATACATGCAGGTACAAACACAATGCATAACGGCACACGCACTATACATAACTGAGACCAGACTAAAGTAGCAAACACAGATGACTGAATTAATGAATGAATTAATGATGATTAACTAAGCACAGCTGAACAGAACTAGACTAACGAAGGTAACCAAGGAAACAGAGTGGCGGGAAACTAAGACAAAGGAACATGTTGTAGGATTGAAAATAATCAAAGATACTTGATATTTTCAATTGAACAAAGACATACTGCTTTACTGTTTTCAACCCCCATCTTTCTTATCAGAAGGGACATTTGGAGTTCCTAAAGACAAAGAGATTCTGAAGGCCTGTAGGCCAAAGGTGTGCCACCCCTTAAGTACAGTGGGGGGAAGCTTGGTCTGATTTGAATGACTCACAATAGGGTTTGAGTTACATGGTCAAGGAAGTATAAAAGAAGGTTGTAACTTGCTCTCGCTTTTCTTTTATTCTCTGCTCTCTTCTTTTATTCTCTGCTCTGTTCTTTTTATTCTCTGGCTCTCTCTCTTCTTGGGGGCCTTCTCTTTGGCTCTTCTCTTCTTTGCTCTCTTCTTCTCTTTCTCTCTCCCTCTCTCTCTTTCTATCCCTCAGGTAACATTCTATTCATGCTGGGTACGATTAATGGTATAAGTTTTTATCATCTCATACATCTATTTTGTAACTATTTTAAGTGTAACCATAACCAGATTTTGTCATTAAATTCTTTCAATTATAAATGATTGCTAACTAGTTTTGATTTGGTATTGACTTTGAAGTGCTACCTCTATTGCAATACAATATAGTCACACTATAGCAACGCTCTCCCACATATTTAGCAATTGTAACTGTGCTTATTTCCGTCGTTGGTATAAGTACAGTGGGTGGTAATAGACGAGAAATGTACAGTTTTCTACCATCTTGCTCATAACGTTTCTTTAGTCTTTCGGCAACCCTGCAGCCTGAACCACTGTAGGTGCTCACCCTTACAATGTGACAAATGCAAAAACACAACAGAGACAGACTAGACATGTGATAAGCCTCACCCAGTGTGGGCTGCCTTATATACATTGTTATCCCTCACCCTGCTGTCTTCCTGTTATGTTGAATAAATTGAAGATATATACCATATAAGGTATACCCATCTCTCATTTTCTAGGCCCAAGACAGAGGAGCCACTTCTAAGAAACAGCAGGATGTAGACATGTAACACCTTTTTGCAAAGACACACATTTGAAATAGCACACATTAATTTTCCACCAAGATCAGATGTTTGTTGTCATGCAAGCACACACATAATATAAATACATTTTACATAAAGCAAAATTAATTTCCATTACACCTATCAGATGCAATAAAAACAGTTCCTTCACAAAATTCTCTATATACGCTTGGTTAAAAACACATTCACAAAGCCAAAAGCCAAAAAGCTCAGAGTCTGTAATTTACTAAGCTTATTTTATTTCCTTATAACCAAATTATATCTGTTTTCATCAGTTTTCCTTAGAATGGGCAGTTTGCATATTTTTCAGGTTTAAATATTCATTTGATTATGCATCTGAATCTTGTATGCATGTCAATCATGTTGTGTGAATGTTTTGTTTATCAAATGTGGATGCCAATGTTATTAACTGGGTGGACATGAAAAAAAATATGCACACATAGCTATAAATTCACATTTATATGAATCCGTTTGGATGACAGAAACAGCAGGTGTTCAGGCTGTATACTGGCTGTGAACAAGAGGAAAGCAGTCAGTATAACTGTCAAATGTCCACTTCACTTTTCAAACAAACTAACTCCTGGAAGAAGAAGAAGTCACACCCGACCGTCTAACCAGGTATTACCATAAATGCATTAGCATACACATATATCATCAGTGTTTTTTATGTTTATGTTTACACTTTTGCATTCATGTAATTATGTTTCAAATTATTTTAATAATATTTTGTGTCTTACATGTACACTGAAAATCCACACTTGTGATGTTTTAGAGTAATTTTAAATGATTACTGCTCATATGAAATTAAAAAAATAGATTGGTAACACTATTTTACAGTGTCTTTGTTACATACAGTACATGTGCCTGCTATAGTAATAACAGTAAATTATGTATAATTACACCTAACCCTAAATCACACCCTAATCCTAACCCTATAGTAAGTACATTTTATTTAATGTTAAGAAACACTTTATTTATCTAATATGAAATACACTCACCTAAAGGATTATTAGGAACACCATACTAATACTGTGTTTGACCCCCTTTCACCTTCAGAACTGCCTTAATTCTACGTGGCATTGATTCAACAAGGTGCTGAAAGCATTCTTTAGAAATGCTGGCCCATATTGATAGGATAGCATCTTGCAGTTGATGGAGATTTGTGGGATGCACATCCAGGGCACGAAGCTCCCATTCCACCACATCCCAAAGATGCTCTATTGGGTTGAGATCTGGTGACTGTGGGGGCCATTTTAGTACAGTGAACTCATTGTCATGTTCAAGAAACCAATTTGAAATGATTTGAGCTTTGTGACATGGTGCATTATCCTGCTGGAAGTAGCCATCAGAGGATGGGTACATGGTGGTCATAAAGGGATGGACATGGTCAGAAACAATGCTCAGGTAGGCCGTGGCATTTAAATGATGCCCAGTTGGCACTAAGGGGCCTAAAGTGTGCCAAGAAAACATCCCCCACACCATTACACCACCACCACCAGCCTGCACAGTGGTAACAAGGCATGATGGATCCATGTTCTCATTCTGTTTACGCCAAATTCTGACTCTACCATCTGAATGTCTCAACAGAAATCGAGACTCATCAGACCAGGCAACATTTTTCCAGTCTTCAACTGTCCAATTTTGGTGAGCTCGTGCAAATTGTAGCCTCTTTTTCCTATTTGTAGTGGAGATGAGTGGTACCCGGTGGGGTCGTCTGCTGTTGTAGCCCAGCTGCCTCAAGGTTGTGCGTGTTGTGGCTTCACAAATGCTTTGCTGCATACCTCGGTTGTAACGAGTGGTTATTTCAGTCAAAGTTGCTCTTCTATCAGCTTGAATCAGTCGGCCCATTCTCCTCTGACCTCTAGCATCAACAAGGCATTTTCGCCCACAGGACTGCCGCATACTGGATGTATTTCCCTTTTCACACCATTCTTTGTAAACTCTAGAAATGGTTGTGCGTGAAAATCCCAGTAACTGAGCAGATTGTGAAATACTCAGACCGGCCCGTCTGGCACCAACAACCATGCCACGCTCAAAATTGCTTAAATGACCTTTCTTTCCCATTCTGACATTCAGTTTGGAGTTCAGGAGATTGTCTTGACCAGGACCACACCCCTAAATGCATTGAAGCAACTGCCATGTGATTGGTTGATTAGATAATTGCATTAATGAGAAATTGAACAGGTGTTCCTAATAATCCTTTAGGTGAGTGTATATTTACAGTCAATATGCTCAAAACTCTTTTTTGCTTATGGGTAAGGAGACCGACATACTGCCACAAAACTTAGCCTCTGTACATTCTTCTGTCTGATGACCAATAATATTTTCTGAATTAAGAGCTCATGGAAAAACTCATCTGCATTTGTGACTCTAATATGCACATGCTGCACAGCTGTCATTGGGGAACATGGGGAACAGTGTGTGATGATGATTGGGATCTGTCGGATGCTGCAGTGGTGTGTAGAGAGATGGGCTGTGGGGATGTGACAGAGGCAATGCTTATTTTGGACAAGGATCAGGACAGATATGGATGGATGATATAAATTTCACTTGCACCGAGTCTTCACTAAAGAACTGTAGGACAAGTGGATGGGGAATACATAACTGTGGACATCATGAAGATGCTGGAGTCATCTGCAACTGTGAGTCAAGAACATTTATAATTTAAAATTACAAATGTAATATTGTACAATTTGTTTTGTAACAACTATAACCAGTGTGGTGGAAAAAATGTAATCATAGAGGAAGATTAATTAAGATATATATTTGAGATCATACAGGAGCTAACATGTGTTTCTGCCATGTGGGACACCTTATTTGAGGGCTCTCCTGTACCAAAGGTGTCGGGCAGAACTAATTCTAAATCTGTATGCTGTGCCTCCTACTTTTACCATGTGTGGAAAACTACTGAGAAGGATTGTTTACACTTTGGGGGGTATAAAAGATTGCAGCTTCTGTTATGTCTTCAGTTAGCACTCTACAGACATTCAGGATGGCTGTAGACTGTGACTCTTTTCTTGCAAGAAAATAAATCTTTATAAAGACGATTGGCTAAGGTTTGTCTCTTATTCAGTGGTGCAACTGAGAGTTAATTTTTTGCCATGACACCATTAACGAGTCATCTGCCAATGTGAGTCAAAATATTCAAAGAATTAAAGGTTAAGTATGTACGATTTTTTTTATATTAAAATGGCTAAGCCAGAGGGTGGGACCATGGCTGACGCGTTACATGGAAAAAGAGATTCAGCTTCGGGTATAAGACTGCAAGCCAAATTTCGCTGCATTAAGACCTTCAGAGAATAAGCGCATGAACATTTCAAAGCGAATGATGCTACGCGCTACAATGGACACTACACTGCACCAGTTCAGAAAGACAAATGTACCAGTTTATAAGGTTGACTTTAATGTAGCCTCAAACAGTTATGGCGCATCATGTCAAAAAATGCTCCCGGTGGATGGGTTTATTATAAGCAAGATGTTCGCATTTGCAGTAGAAAGTGTTATCCTTCTCAATTGCTTACTCATGACACATAGCAAGCAACACAGCTAAAAGTATTTCTAATATGTTGGACATTTTATTGAAAGTAGCCTCTATTTACCTGTTGTGACATGAATTCACAAGCACCCGTAAGAGCTGTGATTGTGATGTTTAAGTTGGGGAGGCGCAAATGTTGTTTGATGGTTTATTACTCTAATTTCACAAGGTGCCACTAGTGTTGCAGAAACTACATACTTTACCTTTAAATAATGTTTCATGTAAGCAATAAGGTACGAGAGGCTGTGCTGTATTGTGAATACAGTCATGGCTGAAGGGGTCAAGAAGGCACTCTATGAAAATGTATGTATTAAAGGCACAATATGTAAGTATGGTTTTGGACTAAAATATCCAAAAACCACTAAAACAATGTTATATATTTTGTTGACTTGTGTACTTACATTATCCCAAATGTTTCCAAGAATGTTTAATTCCAGATAAATAAGCAAATTTAACCAGGACACGGACCGTGTCCGTGCGTCACCTATCAATGACATCATACCCACTTTACCCTCGATTTCCGGTTTTATTTTGTAGAAACCATAGAAACACCAAAGACGCCGAGCGAACTTTCAACACACTCAAATATTGTATCTAATATGATAAAACTGTGAAGCATACGCATAAGTGAAAGAAGCGGAAGTGGTCACCTGCGGCATAATAAAAGTTCCTAAAAAACAGGCGTCATCAAGCTATACCTTTGTTTTGAATAAGCGATTTCTAGCGGCGAAAAATTACATATTGTGGCTTTAATATGTTAACTTTTGAAGTCCATCCTTCTCCCAGAAAAATAGTTCCTGACAGAGATAGTAAACAGCAAGAGATCGAGCAGCTTTACTGTACATATCCATTTAGGCTAGACAGCATTTATAATTTTTTTAAAATAACTGCATATCTGCATTTATCAAGCTACGTTAAGTTATGGGGTTCAAGCATGAAGTACTGGAACTGGCTTTTTAATTTTGTCAGAATTATTTGGTGCCCAAGCAGTAGATTTAGAGCCCTACTGTATTTACTGACTAGGCAGGTTTTATGTGTAAGGCTCTGTAAGGCACAGTGGCCATTATTTCACATACTGTGCTGGTAAATATATTTACACGTGCACTTTGTGTTTGTTGATTCATTGTTATTCATCAGTCATTATTTTTTTTAGCTGTTACTGACATCAGCAGCACTGATACAACAGTCAGACCAGAGACAACCTCAGCTGGTAATGTAGTCTGATCCCTCTGGCTCTTCCACTGCCAACCACACTCATGAACGTATTATTATTATTTTTTTCATTCTGATTACTGATTGATCTATACTGCATTTAAAGATGCTATATGTAAGAATATGTATGTATTATTCGCTTTTTTACTGCCAATGTGTGAACAACTTGTAACAAAACTTTAAAAACGTGACCTTCCTCAACTTTCTAGGTTGTCAAATGAAAAAAAATTAAAGCCTGTACATTGATTTTTATGTGAAGGACTTGGGACGTTACTGCCGGGAAAATCAAAATGTGCATTTATGCGCGCTCTCAAGAGCCTCTTTTCCCTTCTATGACATGAAACGAATGCTTATGCAATGTTCATTATAATGCCGAAATAGCCATTATGTGGCCTACTGTAAGTGTAATGTCAATGTGTCATGCAAAGAAATTGACAGATCTAGCCAAAATAACCTTGAATTTGGTTACATGTCGTTTTTGCCAAAATAACTTGCGAGATGTATGACATTCCATCATGTAAGCAAAGTCAACATTTCTTTGACATGTTCATGTTCTAGATGACTAGTCTATTCATGAGATATGGTTTTAGACGTCTATTAAATTTTCTGACAGCCTAAATTTTGTTTTATCCTAGAAGGCAGGGCTGTGTTTGGACGTCTTTTAAATGCAAAATTGCTTGCTGGGAAGTGTCATCATAACAATCTTTAAGTGAGAGAAAACACTGACTTTCACTCACACACTGTGGTCTTATCAGAATGTTCAAAATGAATAAAACACTGTACAAATAGATATGAGGACTTTCTGATATTGGTTATTTTCTGACCCTGCTGAATTTTCATTTGCAATTCTGTTTTATTATTGTTTTCATGCTTAATATTGCACAAAACTGCTTGTTTGTTTTTAATCAGAGGGACAAGCCTTCATGGTTGGACCAAATGTCACCTTAGATAAAATCCCTCGACTTGACACGACAAATTCTTCTGTGGACATCGATCTCATTGGGATCGCCAAGAACAACAATGAAAGTATGTGTAATGTTTTAATTTGATTAAATACATTTAAAAAACGTTACTTTTTTAAAAAACATAGAAAGAGACGTCATACCATCACCTCTAAACCACATTTACTTTTTTTTAAAGTTTTTTTTTAACATAGGATTGCATGTAAGCTTCTTTTTCTATCACACAGGATCAGTTTTAATGGCTTTCTTGAGCTACAACAAAATGGAGAATCTACTGAATACCGACTTATTCAACACACCAAATAACACAAATAAAAACATGATGTCCACTGTGATCTCAGCTACTCTTCCCAAAACCACCAACGCTGAACTAACCGAACCAGTCAACTTCACCCTCAAACACATCAGAGTGAGAGACTGAAATGTGTTTTTGTCCAACCCTGACAACATCTAATATTCAGTGTAGTAATATTTTCTGCATGTTCTGTCTGCTTTGTGCAGGAGCTCGACCCCAATGTTTATCTGTCCTGTGTGTACTGGAATGTCAGTGAGTGGGTTGTAGATGGTTGTTCTGTCTTAAAGACCAACAGCAGCTTCACCGTGTATTCCTATGTTCATCTGTCGACATTCACGCTCATCATGCAAACCCAATCAAACCCGCTCTACCCCGTCAGAGGTACAAAAGAGAACAAGTAAAACCTCCTCAAAAGATTGAAACATTAAACGCACTAGTAGAAATCAAATGCAATCTATAGTTAGATGGTCAACATTTATAGTGACCATTCAAGAACAGCACAGATTTAGCACACATACTATACTGTATACTATTACATGTTTTCTTAGAGCGACTTACTGCTGGAGTGGTTGAATTTGGTATCTGTAATCGTGGGGCTGGTATTCCTCAGTTTGGCCCTGTTGACCTTTGCCCTTTGTCGGTGGAGTTCTGGAGTTAATAATGTGGCTCGAATCAACCTCTGCACAAGTCTGCTGTTGGCTCACCTTCTGTTCCTGCTCACACAACAGCTCCTTCATACGCCCTCAGCAGGTGAGAATGATGCCCTACAGCTCTGCACACCCTCACTAAGAATCATCATAACCATCTCTCATGGTCTCCAAGTGTTGTGATATCAGGTGTTCTGCACTTCCTCTTTCTCTCCGGCTTTGTGTGGATGTTCATTGAAGCTGTGCTGCTCTTCATTTGTGTGACGAACCTATCACGGATCAGCTCCAAAAAAAGGGAGGTGCTTAACAATGGATTCCTGTGTGCGATTGGATATATGTTTGCTCTGGTTGTGGTGAGCGTGTCTGTCGGGCTGGTTCCTGAAGGCTACGGTAGCGAACAGTGAGTTGTTGCTGTTTTCTTTAAGTTAATTTGTTTATAAAGAAAATAAAGCAGCTCGGTGCTTTTGTGACATTTCTGCTATCTGATAAAAATACATTTTTACAGGCGCTGTATCAACGTCAAGGGTGGAATTAAAATCTTTAATATTTCAATAGTCAACAGCTAAATTCATTCAGTTATTATATTGTGTTCTCCTCTAAACAGATGCTAGATTAAAAGGGATACTGATTTTATCTGGAGTTTTCTGGGTCCTGTTAGTGTCATACTAGCAGTAAGCACATGTTTTATTACATGATTTTATTTTATATTAAAGAGAAAACAAGGTGATTCATTTTGTTTCTACTTTTCAGTTGAACATGATTCTCTTCATGAGGATCATCATCAGTCTGAGCTCAACTCTTAAAAATCTAAACGCTGAAATTTTCACAGATGAAACAAACCAAGTATCAAACGTGTTTTGAACACTCCATAAAAATATAAATATATAGTCAATAGAGACATTAACTCTTTTCTTTCTCTGCAGGAGTATGACATTTAAAACACTGGCTCAGTTTGTGGTTCTTGGTTGCTCCTGGATTCTGGGTTTCTTCATTTGATCTGCTGTCTGTCTGACTACATAGCATTAATCCTTTCGAACTCCAAGCATTTAAAACTATTTCAAACTTTTAGGCCCAGCTTTCTCAAGCTGTTTTCTGTTTTGTTCTCAGTAATGAGTTCAGCCATTTTATCATCCCGCTCCATAGGAAAACCGTTTTACTGTCCATCTCCAAAACAGTATATGGAAGAAAAGTACAGCATATTTACTTCAGAAAATGCAAATCTTAATGGGGTCATATGATGCTTTAAAGTGTTTTCCTTTTCTTTTAGTGTGTAATGTATCCGTTTCTGCATGTATACGATCTGCAAAGTTACAAAGCTCATAGTCTCCAACAAAATGATATTACTTCCTCAAACATCTACATCACAATGTGAAATATTAGCATAAGGCACAGCCAAAAGCAAATGCAAAGAAAGAAGGCAACACTTCAGTGAATTGTAGTGTTGTCGTCATGTCATGGAGACGCTGTGTGTTTGGATGCAAAAGCAAAACCGATTTGTTTGGCCTTACGAATACTGATGCACACGTCATCTAATGAAATAACTGGTTCATTTGATTTACGGCGTGGATATTTAATTCAGTGCTTATTTCATAATGCATTATTGATACACAACGATATATAGGCTACATTGCATTTTATACAAGACCATTACCAGCATCTATATATTATAAAGCAACTCTTTCTCAGCTTGACAACATACACATTGCAGTTTTAACAGTTGTAACTTCTCTTACACACAGTTGAGTGACAACTGCATTCGACAATCAAATTCTAAACTGAAAAACATTCAGGTGGTGACATTACATTTACATTTCATCTGTATTCAAGCACTTTTCAAGTGTATCAATTTGGTATGCATTTAAAATTGGGTCTCTTTCTTAATAATTAATTTAAAGATAAATCTTCAACATCAACTTGTTGTCCTGTTTGCTATGTGTTTTATATAAAACTGACGTTTCAAAGCTTTCTGCAAAACATTTTCTGAATAAACATCAAGAAGTCTTACACTGATCCTGCTCTCCGCTACTTCATTGTGTTATGAAATAAAACTGGCATAAATTATAAAAACTTGTAAGTAAACAGCAATACCACTTTATTTGTAAAAAAAAAACAAAACAAAGAAAAAACATTTTTGGTCACAAAATGCATCATTATAATGCAGTTTGTTGTGTTTGTTTAATTAATTTAGAAGTGAGTAATTTCACCTATAATGCCATGATAATGACTTTCCTACATAAAATAATTCCATAGACACAGGCTCATTTTTTGATCTCATCTTCTAAACAAAATAGGTCATGCAACTGCTCTAACTGGGTATTATGTGGTAAACCACGTGCACATTCAGAGGTAAAATTTTGTTTAACAATTTTTTTTTTTAAAGCAGTTGATGAAACATATCCACATGTCTACAGCACTTTTCAAAAAGACTGTCTCAATCCTAGATGAAGAAAAGAACCGTTTAGAAGGTATTAATAACATCATATTTTATATGTTTGTAAATTTAATTGTTTTTTGATTGTGTAGTATTTTATATTACTAGCCATTTCAATTAGATAAATTAGAGGGGATACAATTTGTCTACTTGGACAATATACACAGTGTACTGTACTGCACTTCGAAGACAATATGACTACAATTAGAAACACTCAATTATACAATTAGACAACTGTCTCATAGTACATATTTAGAATAAACAGCAATTATTTGAAATGTTACATTATTTTTGTCTGTATACATTCACTGCTTATCACATACATTTGTTAAAGGTTCTTAATTAAACCAAAGATGCCAATAAAGAACCTTTATTTTTAAGAGTGTAAGCCATAGATTTCACTACTATAACATTTTCATTTGTTATACGTTATGGTTTCTGATATTCAACATTATCAAGTTCCCATTATTGATACAGGATAAAATCAGGTTACACTATTTCGATGGTCCACTTTAGACTTTAGCTACAAAAAAAAGTAACTTTGCAACTTTGCAACTACATGTCAACTAACTCTCATTAGAGTATTAGACTGTAAAAGACGTATGTGTAGGATGTAGGGTTCAGGTTAGTAGAATAAGCAGACAGTCTACTAATAATCTAATGACTGCTAGTTTACATGTAGTGGCAAAGTTACTTATAGCTAGTAGAATGTCTAAAGTTGACCACTGAAATAAAGTATAACCTAAAATCATCATGTTACATATCTATATGTATGACTGTTTGAATAAACCACACACATTATGCTCATAATTTGCATTCAGTTGCTTGTCTACACAGTGTAAAATCTGTATTAATATGCTATAGACTAAATGCAGTAGATTGATATTCTTATTAATTGAGAAAGCAGTGTAGAAAATAAGAAAAGACAATTAACATTTTGTGTGAGGATTCAACATGAATAATATACCAATTCTTATATTTCTAGCCGCTATGCTGGGGTTTATGCAAATCTTTCTGCTTCTGGGTAAGAGAACTCACACACTGAAACAAATCTTTGTCACATTTTCAGCACAGTGAAAGCTTAAATAACTGTTCATTCTATTATTATATTATTTTTCATAACTATTAAAGGGGTCATGAACTGGCTTTTTAAATTTTTTGATACTGTTGCCTGGGGTCAACATATGACGTTCGCGTGGTTGTTACATTCAAAAACATCATAATGAATAAGTAATAGGCTATTTACCCTGGTTTTATAGCTCTTGAAACGCTCGGTTTTTATGGACATGCCACATTGAAGACTTGGAAGTAAACACCCACTGCTATGATTGGATAACAGTTTTGCATATTATAATGAGCTTCGGCTCCCCAGTCATAAGGGATGGGCGATGCCACTTATTTTGTTTTCTATATGATACCGATACTTTCAAGGCCAGTATCACTGATATAGATACCGATACGTTACCTCTAAACCAAACTTTTAAATGATTACATTTATTAAATTATTAAAATGACTAAGAGTGAAATAGGTAAAGATACCCACTTAACAACCTTTTTATTCTGACATGATTTATATTAACATTAGTTACAGAATAGAACATGATCAATATGAACTCTTAACATTAAATTTAAATAAGTGTAATTCCACAAACTATGTAGGCTACAGTTAAAATTTGTTTATTGTGAAATAACAAACATAATGTTTTTTTTTGTCTTCTGCTGAGCATTGTTCTGGGCTGAGTTTCCAAAAGCATCAATGGTTTCTTATGATGAGAAACGCAGCTCTGTTTGAATACAGTGTCAGCAGTGAGTGGACGCTCTCTCTGTGATTGATTGGTTCTGTCTTGCAGCATTTGCGTGTGTACTGTATTCAGATCATAATTCAGATAAGCAGGAAAATGTAATGGTTGGAGGTAATGGCTCTGCAGTGAGTAACATCGGTACTCAAATAAAAATAGCGATACTAATTTTGTCAACTATAGTATGTGTAGATTTCCATGGTTACCACTACATGTAAACATATTTTAACCATGTGTACACAAAAATATAATCTAATAAGTTCCAAGTAAGGCATATTGAAGGTTAAAATGCCTTTCAAATATAATGTTAAGTGGGTATCTTTACCCATTTTACTCTGTCATTTTAATAATTTTATAAATGTAATAATTTAAAAGTTTGGTTTAGAGGTATCGTATTGGTATCTGTATCGGCGATACTGGCCTTAAAAGTATCGGTATCGTATCGAAAACAAAATAAGTGGTATCGCCCATCCCTAACACAAGGCACAAATCGGTGAGCGGGGCTACAGAATTAGGCATTCGTCTTCTTCGTCACAGGGATGCACATTCGCAGATCGATAGTTTGCTGAGCCAGCTGTCAATAAAAGCTTTTATTTGACTAACAAGAATTTTTCAGCTCTGAAACTTACAGGATATTCCATGACCTTTTATATATCAAAGGCCCAAGGGAAAGTTGATTTCTCAATTCAAAACTATTAGTTGTTTTAAAGGTCCCATGATGTGAATTTTTTTTATTATTTTATAATGTTTCCTAAGGTGTACTTATATTGTTAGTATAATTTTTACATCATAAAATGTCATAATTTAGAAATAAAAGGCATTTTTCTATCCTGATTTTAGCCCTCTGGCTTGAATGCTCTGTTGAAGAGGCGTGTCTCCTGTAAGACTTCAGTGTAAACGCCCACTGCTGTGATTGGCTGACATCTTTGCATTTGAAATGCGTTTTACATGTGGAACCCCTCTCTAATATTTTTACTACTTTTTTTTACTATTACAGCTGTCGAGATTAACGAATCGTGAAAGTGTTGATTATAGCATTATTTTTAGATCTTTTCCCATCACATGAAAGGCTGCAGTGATGAGCATTGAGTAGACAGACAGACTGTTTATTGCGTGAATGCAGTGATCTCGTCATTGCAATGATATTTTTCTCACAAAATGCTTTCACACAACTAACTGCAAACACAATATCGATATGAATACAGTAAGAGCTTCGTTGTGCAGCATAACAGCATCATTCATTATAACTGCAGTTTGGGCAAGTGTGCAGATATACTAGCGACGTGTGATTGACAGCTTCGAACATTATAAAGAGAGTGTTCTTTGATCGCTCCCTGTAGTTTAATCACAATTTAAATAACAGATTTGTTTCATGCTACTAAGAAAAACAATGTGAAGTTGACCGTTTAGTCACTGGCTTGATTCACTGATGCATAAACAGTATTAAACGATTTAGAAAGAAAGTCTGTTTGAACTTGAATAACTAGCTAAACATCAGAAATCACTGATCACAGATCAGGCATAAATGAACACTGTTACTTACTGTTTGTGGCGGTGATGTCGACACCTTAACCCCCCCCCCCCTCTATAGCATGTATAGGTTATACAACTGCCTCTAGTAAATATGAAGTAAATATAAAATATATATCTAGTAAATATGAAATCCAACTGGTGAATGGAGACAACTTCTGTTCTGGACGAGTGGAGGTTCTCTATAATGGAACATGGGGAACAGTGTGTGATGATGATTGGGATCTGTCGGATGCTGCAGTGGTGTGTAGAGAGATGGGCTGTGGGGATGTGATAGAAGCAAAGAGCTATGCTTATTTTGGACAAGGATCAGGACAGATATGGATGGATGATGTAAATTGCACTGGCACCGAGTCCTCACTAAAGAACTGTAGGACATGTGGATGGGGAATACATAACTGTCCTCTGCAGCTGTGAGTCAAAAAACATTCATAACTGAATCATTTAATATTGAACATTGCTTTTTAAGGAATGACCCTAAATAGAAGAAATTCTGAATTAAAGGTCTTGTTCTTTAGAACACCATGTGTCATTGCTCTTTTTCAAATAAAAGAAGACAAGACAAGTATGTGGGGGAAAAAAAGCTTACTTGTGTCTTTATATTATTTGTGTGGATAACAGCTGTAAGGTTGGTCAATGGCAGTCACTCCTGTTCTGGACGAATGGAGGTTCTTCATAATGGTCAGTGGGGAACAGTGTGTGATGATGACTGGGATCTGTCGGATGTTGCAGTGGTGTGTAGAGAGATGGGCTGTGGGGATGTGATAGAAGCAAAGAGTTATGCTTATTTTGGCGAGGATCAGGGCAGATATGGATGGATGGATGATGTTCAATGTGCTGGGATTGAATCTGAACTGAAAAATTGTTCATCAAATGATAATTACATACTTTAATTGTAAGAATATTTTGACTCACATTGACAGATGACTCCAGCATTTAGTTGATGGTTACAGGTGTTTAACTGTAACCATCAACAAGATGCTGGAGTCATCTGTCAATGTGAGTCAAAATATTCTTACAATTAAAGTATGTAATTATTATAATCAACGTGTTTTTACCATATTTGAGACGTGTGTTAAACTAAGCGGTTATTTTAAAAAGACAGAGATTTAGTTTCATATCTATTTCAGATCACTTTACCTATATCAATGAGTCAAAAAGCTGGATTGACGCACTAGGATACTGCAAAGCTCACCACCAGACTTTGGTGCACATTTTAAATGCCACAACACAACAGTACATCACACAGATGCTGCAGGGTCAAGAAATCCCCAATGGAGTGTGGATCGGGCTTGAGCGGAGTATGCTCTTCACTTGTTCACCCTGGCTGTGGACCGGTGGGCCATATGTGGATTATGCATCGTGGCATCAAACGTTTCCAGTGGACCCAGGGAGCAGGTTTTGTGGAAAACTTCTTATGGATGAACAGAACATGTTTAGATGGGTAGATGCTTGCTGCCATGAGCAGCTTCCTTTCATTTGTCAGGTTAGTAAATTATCAGCTTTTTCACTGCATCCATGCATTGATGTGATTTTGATAATAAATAGCTGTGTGTACAGTATTCATATTCTATGTTTTGTCCGTCTTTAACTGAATGCTCAATAATTCTACAAGTAACCTAAAATACCTCTCTTTTTCTCACGTCTTATCAGGGATGAAACACTAGGCGGAGCTGTTTCCTAGTTTGGAGTCAGTTGCTGATGATCACAGAAATTATGATGCTTTGATAAACAGATTTTGTTTAGTATGCAGCCCTGTTTGGTGGCATGGACTTGCATTCGCATTACAAAATAATCAATTTCTCTGTTTGTATTAGTGCTTAAACCTTTAATAATGCACGCAATGATTTTAAAACCAGCCTTTCTGCATAGCTGATGCAAAGCTGCCTATATATTAAATATATTTTAGAATCCACATGACAGTGTGAATCTTCTTTCTTTGTTTTGTCATAGTTTATACTGAGATGATGGCTAATGAACCTTATTAAAGTAAATGTTAGTTCTGTGTGCTTTTGGTTTGAGGTTTATTTAAGGTTATTGTGCTTTTTTAAGATTTTTATTCAAACACCTGTATATGTATATACTTAATATTTGTAAATGCTTAACATACACTCTATAATTATGCCTTTTTTCTTTCTTTGTGTTTGAGGTTAGGGGGTTAGTCTTGTACATGTATCCTGTTGTTATTGTAAAAGTTTAATAAACCGATTAAGCTAAAAGGGGATGTTTTTCCCTTTATTGCCAATATAAATGTATTTAATTGCAGCCACATTTTAGTGTCATGCATAATTCATAACCATTTAAATGTTCTCTAAAGATTTTTGATTGGCTCTATATCAACAAATAATTTGCTTTACAAAATGTCTGCATTTGCTGTTTTAATAAATCTGCATTATGAATATTTTCAATTGTAATGGTGTTTTTCATCTTCAATCAGTTTATATTGAGATGAAAACGAATAAATCTTTTTCAAAATAAATCTTGAACAGTTTTTTTGTATATAAATAGCATAACTTGGTTTAAAAAAAAATTAAATTAAAGTGATGATATATTTTTGTAGAATAAGTTTATTTTTAGATTTGTCGTGATAACAGCCATATACAGTTGTTATTTCTAGCTTTATTACTACCATAAATAATAATAATAATAATAACAATAATACAAATAGGTTAATTAATAGCATAATACGTTTTTTTAATAACATGTATGGTTTCAATTGCTTGCCCCATCCCCCATCTCTCTCTCTCTCTCTCTCTCTCTCACACACACACGGACACGGACACGCGCGCATCACAGACGGTTCCTCCCATTTCTGGCAAATAGATGAAGAGGAACTAAAGCCGGCTGCCTCCACATAGGCATATATCCCATGCGGATGCGTTAATATTTTTTTTCTGACAGTTTTATAATAAAAGCGTATTTTCAAACGGAAGATATGTCGTCAAGACCGGGATTCTACCGGCAAGAACTAAACAAAACTGTCTGGGAGGTGCCAGAACGATACCAGAATCTCACACCGGTTGGATCGGGGGCATACGGCTCAGTATGGTGAGTCCAGCAGGCGAGTTTACAAACACTACTATGAGTAAGGTTTGGCTTATGAATATTAACGACGTAACCGACGATTGGCTGAAACGACTTCAGACCGCTGCCGAATCCTTAACTGAAGGCGTGGTTCATGAATATTATCTTAGCGACGCGCTGGGCGCTCCAGGAAGGTTACCAAGCAACGTCAGCGTGAATGAATTAATATTCATTAGCTTAGCCTTCGTCATAGTAAGATTCGTAATTTAGCGTCCAAGAAGAAGAGAGGGTGAGGCAGGAATAAAGCCTGACAAAACAACATCCGGCACGCATTTTAAGAGAAAACATTAATCTTACTTTTCCCACAACGATAATGAACTATTAAACAAAACAACATATGACATTGCTGTTTATATTTGATTATATTGTGATAAAGGCTGCTGCTCCTTTTGTTTACTGACATGTGTCAATCATTCATGCAGCAGTAATGTTTGTCTGACTTGATGTTTCGTGTCTGTATATAAGTTAAAATAAAATACAAATGCTCCACCTTCATCTGAGTAATGCTGTATCGACAGCTGATTTATGTATCTGGATGTCCATCAAGTCACATCAGTTGTATTTATATACAGAATGAGCACATATTAAGGCTTCAGATTCTATGTTTAGTTAGGTTGTATAAACAACCTTCCAACATGCCCATCTGGTACGACAATATTGCTAGTAGACAACATGCTAGGCCTATTCAGTTCAGGTCTTAAAGTGAGCCCATCGAGTTTTACCCGTGCCACACCCCCATCAGCATGGGAAAATGTCCAGATATTTCACCCTGGCATAATGCACTCATTCTGAGAGATTTACATCGCACTGCACACTGTAGCATCTCAACTACAACATTAGAGCCCTCCAGCCTCCCTCGTGCTGTGACTGACTGAAATGGTTGCCATGGTGACGCAGCTTCTGGCTTCAGTATCTTCCCATTTTCACCATAGTAATTGTAATGTCAGACAGTTTATACTCCAGTCAGTCATGTAATTTTTGAAATTCCAACAATAGTTGCATACTCATCCGGATAATATACTAAATTAAGTTAGAAATTGAACATGTTTCTCTTCCTCTTCCCAACTTTTGGTCAAACCAAGTTTCACAATTGTTGTGTAATCAGGCATTGCTGTTTCCGCTTAGCATTACATCTGCAAGCTACTGTTGTGACAACTTTGCAGAAGTGAGCTCAGTTAGTCAAAATTAGTCTGACTCATGATGGTGTCAAGACATTCTTCATTAGTTGTCACAGAAAGAAAATCCACAATGGCTTAAAGAAGCATGAAGATTTTACATATTAATAGTGATCTATACAACAATTTCTCTAATAAAATGCAATGAGCATAAACCACACAACAGTCACTTCATCCAAAGAGAGTGATTCCTGCTCTGTTTATTTTTTTTAAAGCTACAGGCTAAAAAGACATTGTGGTTGACAATGCTAAATAGAAAGCTAACTAACTAATATCCCAAACCCAAAGTCATCTGAAAAAAGCAGCAGAAAACTCTGCTTGAGGGCTTCACATGGTATTCTGTTTTGGAAGCCATTACCAGTTTTTCTTCCTGTTTGTTTGGGAGGTTTGCCAGCTCTGAAAAATGATGCGATGCATCTCATTTCATTGTCAGTGATGCAGATGCCCCACAACATCCCGAGACCACCTGAGACCTAATTATTTCATTATCTGTATTAAAAGATGCACAACACTAACAATGGATTTAATTGTTGCTGATTGGATCCCATGTCAACTTGAATAGGTTCAGCTATTTTTAACAGCCTGGAGTTATGATTATAGAGACATTGCAGTGTATCATCTGACATGAGAAGCTTGATTAAGCTATTGTTATATATTTTATTAATAATAAGCCTTTCCCCATAGTGCTTTAATAAAGCATGCAAAACCAACAATGCAATAGTCATTTAGTCACAAATTTAATTCTAATTAAGTCTGATGTGTTTGTAATCTCATAATTTGAATATTGATATTCAGATCTGTCCGAATTAAAGCACAACTAGAACGATGAACAATCTTTATTCAAATGTCTGTCATCAAGAATCTCTTTCACACACACTCCCACAAACGCTTTCTTACTCAAATGAGCTGTGAATTTGCATTGTTCACGTTAAGCCTCTTTCTATTGTGTGATTATTTGACTTCACAGCAGAGCTGATTTATTTTAAAGGAAGGGGGCTGGGCAGACCTGGTGTGTGGAAGGGTTGAATCAAGGGATGGGAGCGTCCCAAATGGGGGTTGGGTGCTCTTGTCTTTAACAGAGTCAGAGACTTTAGTGTGGCCGTAAAATAATTAAATACAATACAATACAAATACATATACTGCACGATTCATTTGTAGATTTGAACATTTGTAGACTTTAGTGAGGCCCTAAAATAAAATACATTTAAAATAAATAAAATAAACAATGCATGATTCAGTTTTTAACAGATAAAGAGACTTTAGGGCCATAAATTAAAATAAACATTGCATGATTCATTCGTAGATGCATGATTCAGTTTTTAACAGATTAAGAGACTTTAGTGTGGCCCTAAAATAAATAAAATAAAATAAAATTTTATTGCATGATTCATTTGTAGATATAAAACTCCAGGACTACATCTTGCATCTTGAATAATGAATTTAAGAATTCCATCATTAATCAAGTTCCAAAGACCTGCCAGATGTTTTGATTTATTTAATTTAATACACTAAAGTACATTCAAAATACTGAGTTACAGCAGGAATTATTACTTTATTCACCAACTCAATTTCTTTTGCTTCCCTTTCACCTAATTTCTCAGCTGCCCTTCTGAAACATTAAAATAATTAGTCTGTCTAATCAGTCTCAACTGATATGACTCTAGAGCCTCTGAAAGGTGAGACAAATGCTTTTACTATGTACTTATTAATTACTTCAGAGTCTTGCACTCATGTTCGACATGTTTCCCCAGAGTATTTGGTTAAAAAAAAAAAACATACAAGTGCGTGTAACTAAAGAGCCAGCTTAATATGGTCCACTGCTATGAGGAAGTGATACTATAGGTCAAACTATAACAGGAACGTAAACCTTTTTTTTTTTATCATACCAAAAATCCTGTTATCAGTTATTTTAGTCTCAGCAAAACATTAGTTCTAAATTGGATCAAATCATTTTATAACTCTTTTTTTATTTTCTAGCTCAGCATATGATGTGCGCCTCCGTCAGAAAGTGGCTGTTAAGAAGCTCTCCAGGCCCTTCCAATCTCTCATCCACAGCAGAAGAACATACAGAGAACTGAGACTGCTCAAACACATGAAGCATGAGAATGTAAGTCCCCCGAAAATACATGCAAACACAAAAATATATGGGACGGAACAAATCCCAAATGTCCATTCCTGCACATCATCAAACATCTGAATCAAGTTTGTTAGAACTGTCAAACCACACCTTTCTTAGATTCATCTTTAAGTCTAAGTGTCACTCATGCTATATGCTCTTGTCATCCAGGTTATTGGACTGCTGGATGTTTTCACCCCAGCATCTTCTCTTGAAGAATTCAATGAGGTGTGAGTGTCTGCCCAGTGACAGTATCTGCATTTGAGAGCACATAAAATAGCGATCAGATGTCAGCTAAAATAACCTGTTTGGTTTGATTAAAACCATCTGCACTTGCAGCTGACCAGTTATCAAACAATATTATTTTGCATTTGCAAATGAGTGATTATTTAAAAAGCTTAGATTGCATATAAGCTAAGATGTATTTGTCTCGATAGCTATCTTGTGACCAACCTGATGGGAGCGGATCTCAACAACATTGTCAAATTTCAAAGACTGTCAGATGAACATGTACAGTTCCTCATCTATCAGCTTCTCCGGGGCCTTAAGGCAAGTACATTTTCCGTTCTTTTTTTTTCTCACAAAGATACATTTTAACTGAAGCAAACAGATGCGTTTTGAATTGCAGCATAAAATCTCTCTTTTACTCTGTCCTACTGCATCTTCTCACAGCTTGACTTTTTTCCCCCTAACAAACAGTACATCCATTCAGCTGGCCTAATCCACAGAGTGAGTGCCTTTCCTTTCCTCCATAACAGTTTCTGTTTAGCGTCCACTTTATAGGCCGATGGAGTCGTTACAAAAAATGACGTGATTGAAAATAGTTGATTTTAATAGTTTTATCAATATGCAATGGCATAATTCATATTTTAACAATATGGAATGTCACAATTATAATTTGTATGCATGTCTGCAGGACTTAAAGCCAAGCAATGTTGCGGTGAATGAAGACTGTGAACTCAGGGTGAGAAAAACTCCTCTTTTGGTGCCTTTTTTAGCCTACAAGCACCATGCTACTGCATTACAATGCATTTCTCTGGGTCTAATTTTTTTTATCAAAACTGTCAGATCCTGGATTTTGGATTAGCCAGGCAGACAGATGATGAAATGACAGGTTACGTGGCAACTCGCTGGTACAGAGCACCGGAGATCATGCTCAACTGGATGCATTACAACCAGACAGGTAAAACAGGCTTAACCTAAAAACCCTTCAATCTCAAGTGCTTGTGCTTTACAAAAGTGCAGATGGATGGATGGATCTGTTATTATGTTCCGTGCAGCTGGTTGATTAAATACGATAATTTCTGTTTTACAGTGGATATCTGGTCTGTTGGATGCATCATGGGCGAACTTCTGAAGGGGAAGGTTTTGTTTCCTGGCAACGATTGTATCCTTCGTTCATGAAAGCCACTCCTCAGTGTGTTTATGTGTGGTTTTTGAGTGAGTCTTGCTTCCTGTAAGGCAGGTGAGGAAAACGCAGCCTAAGTGGTTCAAATTACATTATAGTAGCTGACTGTAAGGAACTAGAAATCTGGCTCCAAAGATTGAGGCATCAGATGATCAATTCTCTATGCCAGACTTCACTTTCACTTGCAACCTGGTTTGAAGACTCTTAGGCCTGGTTTTACAGACAGGCCTTAGATTAAGCTAGGACTAGGCCTTAGTTCAATTAGGACAATTTCAGTAGCTTTTATAAATGTGCCTAGTTGTGTGCATCTTGAGAAAAAACAATGGCGCTGACATATTTTAAGATTTGTCAGTGCAAGTTGCTTTCAGTTAAAACAGCTCAAATATGCAGTTTAGTCTGGGACTACTTGAAACCCGGGGTGAAACCCGGGGTTTAAGTCCTATGCATTCATAAAAATACATCTAGGTGGATCTAGATCAGGATATGATGCTGATCTGTATAATCTTTAACATAATTTCTTAAGATATTGATCAGTTAAAGAGAATCATGGAGATGGTAGGCACTCCCACCCCTGATGTTTTGAAGAAGATATCCTCCGAACATGTGAGCAGAAACCAATTAGTTTCATTTATAAATACAAATAATGTTTTAATGTTCTTTATGGATGATAGATGGACTGATTGTATTATGCATCCAGGCTCAGAAGTATATCCAGTCTCTTCCACACATGCCCCAGCAGGATCTGGGGAAGATATTTAGGGGGGCAAATCCACTGGGTGAGACTAACACATTATTTTACGGTCAAGTCTGTAATAAAGTGCTTTTTTTAAAGAATATTTAAAAATGTGAATTTCTAATTATTTTGCCCCTCTAGCGGTTGATCTGTTGAAAAAAATGCTGGTATTAGACTGTGACGGGAGGATCTCAGCCAGTGAAGCCCTGTGCCATCCATACTTTTCCCAATACCACGATCCTGAGGATGAACCAGAGGCACCTCCGTATGATCAGACCCCTGAGAGCAAGGATCGCACATTGGAGGAGTGGAAGGGTAAGAGGAAGTCTAACATAACATGTCTTTACACTGCCATGCTGAAGATATTTGTTCATGTGAACTTGATTTGCCAAAATTGATATCTTGTAATGTACAATCAACATATTTTTGTCACATATTTTAACTTAAATTTTGGAGCTGTACAGTGGCAATGTAATTCAGTCTCTCTTTCTCCCTCCACAGAGCTGGTGTTTGAGGAAGTAAAGAATTTCAAAGATCCTCCCAATAAAACTGAAAGTCTTCAGGTTGAACAATAAAACCAAGCGTAACTACAATCCAGGAAGATACCAACCTCGCCACTGTCCGTCCTTCAAACATATGAACTACAGGACTGGTGGACATATGAACAGACTGCAGTCCAACCAGAGCAGAGACAATGACAATGTATTTCCAAGGCATGACGCCCTTCCTGTATGTGGGTGTGTTCATACACACATTTAATTAAGAGCAAACCAAGACTGGTATTGTTGGAACATTAACACAATGTATTAATATTACAAGGTGCATGTTGTGTGTGTATGTGTGTGTGTGCGCAGAGTTGTGTGTTTTGAGTGTTTTTTATATTTGATGTGAGGCATATTGTCTAGGTGAAAGCAGGGTATGGTGTCTTTCATATAAGACCAAAATAAATTAAGCAGGAAGAGAAGGCCACACTGGAAAAATATGTTTACAATGTTGGACGGAGTGGGATGTGTGTCTTAAAAAATTCATGTATGCATCAGTGTACAAAAGTCTCTGCATAAAATAGAATCCGTTACATAATCTGTCTTTACTCATTTTGCATCTGCAAAGCTATTTGAATGTGTGTTTACACTGATTCACACGTCATGTAAAAGTTTTGTTTTTAAAAATATTCAACATATGCTGGACAAACATTGTTTCAAACTGTTTCTTAAATTATTTAAAGGGCCAGTAGGCAGTTTAATGTTATTTATTGTAATACATAATAGGCTTTCAATATTCATATATGTTTGGGACAATCTCACAAAACCCGTCAAGAACTGTCAAGGGGTCATATTTCATGATTAAAATTATGAAGATCCAAATTTAAAAAGAAAGAAGTAATACAATTTGCATGAATAGAACATTACTTTTAGGAACATTAATGGTTTATTTATTTATTTTCTCTTCTTCTTTTTTTTTGTTACATTGTGACATTATCATAATGGGAACTGAGAGAAATGTGCTTGATTGTCATGGAAATTATTTTCAAAAAAGCACATTCCTAAAGTTTAAAAAAAACATGAGTATACATTTGTTGTAGTGCTTTTAATATAAACAAATTTAAAAAAAGCCTGAATTTATGTATAGAAATAATGCAAAAATGCTTGACCCTGGTTAACAGTCCTAGTCTAGTTCCTTATGTAAAATATAATTTCCTTTTTTTTATTTTTGAGAAAGCAATTTTAAGTCAGTCTTCTGAATTGTTTTCTGTCTACAAGAATGAATTACACAATATTTGAAAAGCATTTGGGTAACAGCAGCAGATGTTCACAGAATGAATGTCTTTTATCTTTTCAAAATAGGAAACTGCATTTCAGGAAGAGGTAAACCAATGTTATTTCTCAATATGTGTTCTCAACATATGTTTCGGAAGAACCTCAATGACTACCGTGTAACTTTGATGTCATGAAACTATCATCTGAAGTTGAATGGGTACAATTCTCACATTTACATTTTGTGAAGATGGCCAGTATCAACAACTGCCCTGCCTTCAGGACAGTACAGTGTATTGGTATAAAATATACGAACTATTTGGTACAAACCAAGTGTCACTTATGTGACGTTGTTCAGATGTCCTGGTTATGTGGCCTTAGCCCTTAATATCTCTCCACCCTCCTCCTGGTCTCCTACATGCCCTTTAACGAAAGTTAAAAACTGCCTTCAGCGGTTTCATTGGGACTGGATGGGTCTTTCTCCCTTTGTGAGTCAGCCAGTCCCACCAGCATGTAGCCACGTCCCCCTCACCCACTCTCTTAATAAAGAATAAAAAACTCTTTTCCTGAAACCCGTCACGGTGTTAGGTGTTTTAAAACTAAAGGGAGTCAGTTAAACCTCATTTACAAATCTGATAACATCACGAAAAAGCTGCTTTACGATGTCCTAGTGTAGATTCAGCGCGTCTCCCATGCGTAATTGTGGAAACTTTGAACCGCCCCCAAAACTGCCGGTGCTCTACCAAAGTTGCGCTCCGTTTGCGCTCTTTCTCTGAGAGCTTCTTAATCAAAATTCTCGATAAAAAATGAGAACATAAGAAGGACAGTTTCACACGTTGGAGAAATACTTTCAACAACCTCTGAGAATGTCACTGCGAACCAGGGCAGGATTTTATCGCCAGGACATAAACAGAACCGTTTGGGACGTGCCGGAGAGATACAGAGATCTCATACAGATAGGAACCGGAGCATACGGAACGGTCTGGTAAGTATATTGTTAGTATTTAAAGGTTTATAAGTGTCATAAATACTCAACTCCTTTCAGGGGTCGACATTTCAGTTTCCTATTTTTCGGAATTTAGTTTTGCGCTATAAAGCTTTCTTAGAGATTGCGGTATATCCTACAAATATTTTACAAATTCATAAATATCATACTTGTGCATTTTCGATACTGATCTAAAAGGAATGCGTTCGAGCGGCGTACTGTTGCTATGGTTACTTCAGGCGAACGCAACTTCTGTTGCTTTTGTAAAGTTAACTTTTGTAGCCGCAGCAAGTTTAATGTAAATGCATAGATTTAAGACCCCCAACATTTTGTTTGGAGCCACGTGAATCAAGGCGTTTCTGTTTAATTAGGCTGTTAAAATCATAGATTTTACATATACATATATATGGTTAAAATTACTTTACATGTGAAAGAATGCACTAACTCTGTAACTTAAGTAGAAAAGGATTTCTAAAGGAAACTGTGCAATGAACAAACACTGATAGATTGGCCTTGTTTTTTTAATTATATCATAAATTCCCACTGTTCTTCATTTTCCTGGCCTCATGGCTTATCTGTGCGAAACTGTGAAACCTCTGTAAACTTTTCTCCCTTTGCAAGACAAGAGGTCGCGTAACAAAGCCTCCCTGCTGATGCCATTGTCTGCGTTTAACAAGCAGAAGTTACCGAATTAAAGACACAGTGTTGGTCTTCAGAAGGCTTTCCGCTTTAATAGATTCTTCACTTGTCCAAGTTGCTCAAGTTTCAGATTGAGTAATCAACCTGTTGCGCACTACACTCAATACACAACCTCTTTCCTGACCACATTTTAGGGTCCAGACATAGACGTAGAAAAATGCAATCAACATGACCATGCAATGTCCATGGATGAAGTCTACTTCATTGCACTTTAACACCCCAGTGATTGTTATGTCAAGAATTGATCTTAATCTTTTCAATCTATCCAAAGTTCAGCCACTGACCGTAAGACAGGAGTGCGTGTGGCCATCAAGAAACTCCACCGGCCGTTCCAGTCCAGACTGTTCGCCAAACGCGCTTACAGAGAGCTACGACTCCTCAAGCACATGAAACATGAGAATGTATGTTAAATATTTACCCTTGTTTTGCCTCTATATATATATACATGTATATATATTCACTTTGTTAATGTTGTTCATGCGCCCTAATATCTTATTCTAACTAACTGGACAGGTTATTGGGCTGCTGGATGTCTTTACCTCGGAAATCTTGTTGGACAGATTTCAGGATTTGTGAGTAAAGTAGACATTATAAATGTACTATATTTTTACACTACACTCTCAGAAGAAAAGATACAAATGTTGTCTCTGGGGTGGTACACTTGAAAGGACATACTTGTACCTAAAAGTTTCATAGTAGTATCTTAAAGGGATAGTTCACCCAATTCTGTCATTATTACTCACCCTCATGTAGTTCCAAACCCGTAAGACCTTCGTTCATCTTCTGAACACAAATTAAGATATTTTTGATGAAATCCGAGTGCCCTCTGACCCCTCCATAGACAGCAATTTAACTAACACCTTTAAGATCCAGAAAGGTTGTTAAAATAGTCCATGTGACTCCAGTGGTTCAACCTTAATTTTATGAAGCGACCACTGAAAGTGATTAAGTAATTAACTTAAGTAAAGTAATTAAATTACTGTCTATGGAGGGGTCAGAGAGCTCTCAGATTTCATAAAAAATATCTTCATTTGTGTTCCAAAGATGAATGACGGTCTTAAAGGTGAGTAATTAAAGACAGAATTTTCATTTTTAGGTGAACTAACCCTTTATGGTTATTGCTACTCTAAGGTACTAATATGTACCTTTTAAGGGTACTGCCCCAGTGACAAGCTGTTGTACCCCTAAAGGTACAATAATTATTTTTTTTTTAATTCAGAGAGTGTAAAAAGGCACACCTTTGTGCCTAAAGAGTGCATATAAGTACCTCAAAGGTACATATTGTTACCTAAATGGTACTACTAGAGTCTTTTTAAAGGATACTGTCCCGGTGACAGCTTTTGCACCTTTTTTTCTGAGAGTGAACCATTAACAATAATTACTAACATAAAACAGATCATTAGCAAATGTTCATTAAAGTATTTATAAAGTTCAGTCATTACAGACCAACAGTGGAACAGCAGGTACTGTCTTTTTCTCTAAGTTACCTGGTGATGCCGTTTATGGGAACTGATCTGGGAAAGCTGATGAAGATGGAGAGACTATCCGAGGACAGGGTGCAGTTTCTGGTCTATCAGATACTGAGGGGTCTCAAGGTTAGACATAGATGAAACACTTTGTCCTTCTTTATAGTGTTGTGGTAGCCTATCTATAAATCTCTCTGTCTTGCTCTTTTTCCACAGTACATTCATTCAGCCGGGATCATTCACAGGGTATGTGACCTCTGAGAGTTTAATAAGATGCACAGAGGGGGTTGGGTGACCACTTCATTCAACCCCGACATCCATTCATCCTCTGTCCATCCCTTCTCTTTTCTCATCTCTGAGAAAATGTATGGAGGCGTGTACTGATTTTTCTTTAAAAAATTAAATAATAAACAGGAGCATTTTATTTATTAGATGTATTATAAGTCTTGTGTTTTTTGTAAATGTGTACTTTGGTTGTCGTTCCTCAGGATCTGAAACCAGGAAATCTGGCAGTGAACCAGGACTGTGAGCTGAAGGTATTAAACCAACTTGGTCTACAGTGCAATTTAAACAAAGAATGTCTACATCAACTTTCCTCAAATGCTTGAGTTTCACTTATTTTATATAAAAACCTCTTTGTTAAAGATTCATAATTATTTTAATTTAAAATTACAAATATTGGACTCCTCTTGACATTTGTAAAAAAAAAAAAAAAAAAAAAAAATGTGTGCAGATCCTGGACTTTGGACTTGCGCGTCAGGCAGATTCAGAAATGACGGGTTATGTGGTGACACGTTGGTACAGAGCACCGGAGGTTATCCTCAACTGGATGCACTACTCACAAACAGGTGTAGATATTACATTCCTAACCACTAGATGTTGCTGTAGGGTATCACAATGACCTCAGTGGCACTAGAGTCCTGGGCTGCATCCGAAATCGCATACTTCCCTATATAGATTGCGAAAAACAGTATGTGTTGTGACAAACTAAATATGTCTGAATTCATTGTACTCATAAAAGAGTAGACAAATTATGACATTTCCGGCAAGATTCTAAAGTGTGCATACGAAGGACTCTTTACTGTCCCATGAGGCCACGGGAGAAGATTTGTGAATAGCAGTGAAGCAGCACGACTGACGCTGGTAGGTCACATGATAATAACAACATGGCGAATGTAGTACATCTGGATTACATTCATACTACACATATTACATTCAAGTACTTATCCAAAATATGTACCTACTCAAGAGAGTATGTGATTTCGGACGCAGCCCCTGTTCACTTTTGATAACAGATTTACATACTTTTATTGACACATGTGATCAAACACTCTTTTTCTGTTTTAGTTGATATCTGGTCAGTGGGCTGCATCATGGCAGAGATGTTGCTTGGAAGGCCACTTTTTAAAGGAAATGACCGTATCTTTTTCCTCATAATGTAACAAACAAGTTCTGTTTTCACATATTCTTGTGTTTTGATGATTAGCCAAATTATTTAATTAAATGGAAAAATGACATGTTGCTCTTTGTTTGTGTACTTACATGCATCACAGTAGCGATCATGGCACATATCTACATTTATTTGAATTGACATAGCTTTCGCCAAAAATACTCTACTACAATCCACAATAGATTACAGAGGTTTAACTGCAGAAAAGGGCTTGTACTGTCTCTATTCTTTCACTAAATCCTTGACATAGACTTGTAGACTTGGACCAGCTAAGAGAGATCATGAAAATCACGGGAACACCAGCACCAGATTTCATAATGAAGCTACAAAGCCAAGATGTGAGTGTATTACAGATAAAAAGAAACACTATTTTACATACATTTTGACATGGGAATGCACAATTGATGCATGTTTTTTTATTTTTTATCCATCCATACAGGCCAAAAACTATATCCGAGGTTTACCTAAAGTACCAAAGAAAGACTTAAACACTATTTTCTTCAAAGCCAGCACAGAGGGTAAGCTATTTATTTCCTTTGCTAGATTAGCTGTTTCCATCTACCCATTTTTATGCAAATCTTGGGATATCACATAAAAAAAAAAACGGTATGGAAACAAGCACAGACAAGCGCAACAAAAAACTCACTAATTGATTTTGCCTCAACTAAGGAGGTGATTGGATAAGTTACTGGAATAACCAGTGGACCAATTTCATTGCACAGAATCTCAAATGTTGGTTTGGTTATTCTGAAACATTCGGGTATAATGACCTCACAGAACTGTGACTGCGTTCCCAAACACCAGGTATCCGCCACTGAACGCAAGTTAACATTTGTCTGTGCGCTCTGAAGCACAAGTAATTTATGGTGTAGGAAAAAAGAGGCACAGTGTCTTCCCCGACTGCAGTAACTTCCATTTTGATTACAGATATTTTGCACAAATATCCCAGTGGCGATTTTGTTCTCTTGAACACAGGGGGTGGAAACGGTGCTTATATGCAATATTCCAATTTTGCGCTTATTGTATTTAAATTTGCATCTTTAGATGGAAACATAGCTAGTCTTAGGGTCAATTGTACTGTTTATCTAAGAGTTATTTGTGTCTAACATGCGTCTTTTTCAGCGGTGAGCATTCTGGAGCGGATGCTTGTTCTGGATCCAGAAAAGCGTGTGAGTGCTGCAGAGGCGCTTGAGCTCCCCCTGTTTACAGAGTACAGAGAACCTGAGGAAGAGACAGAGGCCCTGCCGTATGACCACTCCATGGACAACACAGAACTGCCTCTGGAGCAATGGAAACGTATGAGATAAAGTCTTGAAAGTTATAACTATATTGCCAAAAGTATTGGGACACCCCTCCAAATCATTGAATTCAAATGTTCCAATCACTTCCATGGCCACAGGTGTATAAAATCAAGCACCTAGGCATGCAGACTGCTTATACAAACATTTGTGAAAGAATGGGTCGCTCTCAGGAGCTCAGTGAATTCAAGCGTGGTACCGTAATAGGTTGCCACTTGTTCAATAAGTTGATTTGTGAAATTTCCTCACTACTAAATATTCCATGGTCAACTGTTAGTGGTATTATAACAAAGTGGAAGCAATTGGGAACAACAGCAACTCAGCCACAAAGTGGTAGGCCACATAAAATCACAAAGTGGGGTCAGCGCATGAAGTGCACAGAAGTCGCCAACTTTCTTCAGAGTCAATAGCTACAACCCTCCAAACTTCAGCCTTCAGATTAGCTCAAGAACAGTGCATAGAGAGCTTCATGCACTGGGTTTCCATGGGCGAGCAGCTGCATCCAAGCCTTACATCACCAAGTGCAATGCAAAGCGTTGGATGCAGTGGTGTAAAGCACGCCGCCACTGGACTCTAGAGCAGTGGAAACGTGTTCTCTGGAGTGACGAATCACGCTTCTATGTCTGGCAATTCAATGGACAAGTCTGGGATTGGCGGTTGCCAGGAGAACGGTACTTGCTTGACTGCATTGTGCCAAGTGTAAAGTTTGGTGGAGGGGGGATTATGGTGTGGGGTTGTTTTTCAGGGGTTGTGCTTGGCCCCTTAGTTCCAGTGAAAGAACAGACATTTTGGACAATTTCATGCTCCCAACTTTGTGGAACAGTTCGGGGATGGCCCCTTCCTGTTCCAACATGACTGCACACCAGTGCGCAAAGCAAGGTCTATAAAGACATGAATGAGCAAATTTGGTGTGGAGGAACTTGACTGGCCTGCACGGAGTCCTGACCTTAACCCGATAGAACACCTTTGGAATGAATTAGAATGAAGACTGCGAGCCAGGCCTTCTTGTCCAACATCAGTGCCTGACCTCACAAATGCGCTTCTAGAAGAATGGTAAAAAATTCCCATAAACAAAGTTTGTGTATATGTAAAGGCAGGCGTCCCAAAACTTTTGGTAATATAGTGTAACTAAAATAAGAGAATTGCTAGGTTTCATTTCTATGCGATGAGGTTAAGGAAGAATAATCTTAGCTAACAGGGAACATTCTCAGAACTTTGTCTAATGCTCTGGTAAGATTCTCTCAAAGTTATTAACAAATGTTCTTTCAGTAACGTTAATAGAATGTTCTTTGAATGTTATCTGGTCATTAATAATGTTCTCAACATGTTAACGTAAAAACATTATTTATACAATATATTTATACATATATTTTTTAAAGCATTTTAGTTGGATAATTGTCTACTACTTGTTTCAGAATGTTCAGAGAACATTCAAAAGTAACATTCCTATAATGGTATATTGGAATGTTAGCATAATTAAGAAAATTTTTTAAAGTATGGATGTTTTGAATGTTTAGAGTACATTCAGAAATAGCATTTTCATAACTAAACAGGAACATTAGCAAAACATTCTTAGAAAATTTTTTTTGTTAGCTGGAAGAGGTGTGAAAAACATGAAGAGAGATAATAAGCTCATGAATTGCAATGATGCTGGAGGCAGCAGAACCAGAACTCGATTCTTAGCTCTGATTAATTGTCATTTCTGTCTCTCACTTTGCAGGCTACACTTTTACAGAGATCCTGTCATTCCAGCCACCCATCACAGAGATCAGAGACTCCAAAGAAACATCCCTCTGAGAGATATCGGAAATACACATACTGTGTCATTGATATGCATAAGTGTGTGACAAAGAGAGAGAGAGAGAGAGAGAGAACAGAAAATGGAATGAATGTAATCTGTATAACTTTGTAAGTAAGTAAATGTAAGTGAGTTTGTCACCATGTTGTCAGTTATAAGGTTCCATGTTATTTTAAGGTTATGTGAATAATCTTTCTTAAACAATTTGAATATGCAAAATACATGTTTTACCCGCAACCAAAAGCAGCCCAAAAACCACTGTATTTGAATGCTAGTCTTAATGATTTCAGTGTTCCAGTAGACAATATGTTTACTTTACCGATCAGTTCTTATTTAATTTATTCATTTTTACACAGAATATGCCATGGTTGGCACATTTAACACAACACTTTTTTAAAATAAATATAACCATATGAATGTCTCATGATTTATTATGAATGTAATTATTTGAGAATTTGGCTGATTATTTTATTATTTTTTCAATAAATAACGTGAAGTATTTATCTTCTCTCAATGCAACAACCCTTAGCATTTTCTCAGGAAAAATACACATTTAGTTTTCAAAATCAAGCACCTAACACAAAACTAAAATATTAATATTTAATGTACAGCTCTGCTTATCTCGGTTTACTCTAAATGTGCATATGTACTATTTTCCCACACAGACAAAACCATTTCCTATAAAAACATTTTTAAAATCTGTGCTTTATATTTGCTGATAAAAAAAAAAAAAAAACTACAACAACAACAAGATAGTTATGCAAGTCACTTTGGCTGAACTATGTGAAAGATTAAGTTTTATTTGATTTGGCGTAAATTGTTAGATATTTTGGAGCAGAACTGTCAGGAAGGTTTGTGCTTTATATCTGTAAAGCTTACAATTAGATGGAGATCACTTTTTATTTTTAAAAATGCTTTTATGCTTTTAAGTGCTGGCAAACTAAAAACAATTAAACATTTCTGCTAAAACGTAAAAGTAATTTCTTTGAAGCACAGCAGGTCTGTCCCTGAGAGAGGCAAAATCAGTCCCACCTGTTCAAACATGATTAGTTCCCACTGTTAAGTAACACACTGAACCTTACATTACATATGTGACCTGAGTCCTGAGGTCGTTATAAAAGCTGTAGGTTTGTCTTAAGCTGTCTTGTAATTCCACACCACAACACCATGAAAAGAGCTGCTTTATTTCTACTGCTGATGGGTCTCTTGGCCAATGGACAAGGTGAGAAACTAAGAAAAACTGTTTGTTTTTATAAATCAATAGATATATTTGTTAAGTGTTCAGTCTGAATCAAACTCTACAGAGTTACGCTGGGAAAACACCTTTGATCAGCCTCTAGATTTTAAGTGCCCTACAGGACAGTCAATATCCTACATAAAGAGGTGAGTAGAAAGCAGATTGTACTTCAGAAATGGTATATATGGTGTCAAAATATTGCTAAATTTCATGGGCTAACGTGGTCCACAAGAATACAGATCAATGAATATAGTTGTGTCCAAACACAGTTTACACTAAAATCATGGATGTTACTGGCCATAAAAGATAATTTATGTATAATTTATTTAGCTTTAAACTTTAAGGATTAAAAGTATCATATTTGATTTGGAAATTAATAAGAGTCAATATTCCATTTTAATAGTAACATTAACATAATGAAATACAATACTTAGTACTTATTTATAATCAGAACAATCAAGTTCTAATTAATTTGTCCCTCACTGTTTCCCTGCCTAATGAATCCAAAGCGAACATCATAATCATCACGAGGACAGGGTGTGGGAGTTTGGCTGTAAAGACACCTTTGACTCCGGTTCAGACTGTTTCTTGTCACCTTACGCCAATGATTTTGACCAACCGTTAAACTTTGAGTGTCCACCACACCACATCATTACAGGAATGAGCAGCTACCACAACAACAAGCACGAGGACAGACGGTGAGCTATGATTTTGGACTGGTTCTGATGTTTCGCGCAAGTTCACCTGAGCCGATGTCATTACCATTTTCCACACAGGTGGCAGTTTTACTGCTGTAGAAGTAACGGCCACTGCACTGCTGACTGCGAGTGGACTACTTATGTGAATTGGTTTGATGAGCTTTTCCACTGGACCGTCCCAAACCACAACTACCTGGTGGGTGCTGAAAGCTACCATGAAAATAAACACGAGTAAGTACAGCTCCTCAAAATAAAACATGAATATTGTCTAATGTTATGTAAGTGAGGGACAATAGTGATTATTAATAAATAAACCTCAACAGGGCATACCTGAAAGAGTTTATTTTACGTTTATTTTACAGACTAGCTTATATAAGGCTGCTTGCCAAATAAATACATGGGCATGGCCAATTGAAATAAGTGTGGACATTATATAGTGCAGAATGCCATGGTTGACCAGAATTAAGGATTTTAGACAGCTGCACAATAAAGATTAATAGTTTCAAACTACAAGAAGCAGATATATAATATTTTTTTAGGAAGAACAACATTTTCTGTTTTTTCCTCTATTGAATATTTGGTTAATTCAAATATTGATAATGGTTCCCTTTTAGTCGGTCATATTCAACGTTATGTTGGAACAACACCAACGTTATGGGGAAATCGCATGTGAGCCCACATTCGAGTGTAAACTAAACTTACTAGCATGAAGAACAAATAGCCTGGCACAGAAGGTGCATAGAGATCGATTTAAGATTCAAACTCTCCGATACAAAACATACCCTTTGTGAATTCTTGTTTTTAATGTTGATAATACGAGCAAGAATGCAAACCTGTAACCTGACATTAATTTTATACAACAGTTCAACAAACAAAAGGGTAATATTAAGTGATGTTCATTTTGTTAGTATTTGCTCTATTTTGCAACGAAATAATAGTTCCAACGAACGCCACAGCAGAACTACAACACACAGCAGTGTTTCTTGAACAGATCTGCGGCTTTGAACGACTCGTTCGTGAAAGTCATTGATTCAATGATACATTCATAAATATAGCCACTTGCTTTCTTACTGAATGAATGACTCGATGACTTGCGCATTAAGACAGTTGCGACACCAACTTGTGGTTTTAGTCAATTTTTATCATCATTGCATATTTCTTTATTGAACACTTTTTTTATTTAAAACATTATTAATGTTGTAAAGGTATTTATAAAGATAAAAAAATGCACTGGAGAGTCAATTTAGGGGGCAAATATTTTCCCTTAATGGAAAAGGTGTGACTGCAGTCTAAGTGGAAGATGGGGTATGCAGAAGGATGGTAAATGCCTCAGGGGGTACTCCACTCTAAAAAGTTTGGGAACCACTGCCCTAGAACAAGTGCCCAGGCATGCTGTGGTCTTTACGGATGCTTCAGTCACCGGCTGGGGGGCCATGTACAACAGGCATGCAGTCTCTGGTCTGTGGATGGGGCCCCAGCTGCATTAGCACATCAACTGCCTCGAGTTGTTAGCAGTAAGTCGGGCCGTTACGAGGCAAGCACATACTGGTCCGTACTGACAGCACTGCGGCCACTGTGTACATCAACTATCAAGGTGGTCTACGCTCCCCTCGCATGTCACAACTTGCCTGCCATCTCTTCGTATGGAGTCAGAAGCACCTGAGGTCGCTTCGCGCCACTCGCATACCGCACTGCCAGTTGTTTTACTCCCTGACCGAGGGGACCCTTGGCACGGAAGCACTGGCACACGGCTGGCCCCGGGGCCTACGCAAGTATGCGTTTCCCCCAGTGGGCCTTCTCGCACAGACACTGTGCAAAGTCAGGGAGGATGAGGAGCAGGTCTTGCTAGTTGCCCCTTTATTGGCCCAACCGGACCTGGTTTCTAGAACTGGTACTCCTCGCGACAGCCCCTCCCTGGCGCATTCCTCTGAGGAAGGACCTGCTTTCTTGCTTTCTTACGGGGCAATCTATGGCACCCGCGTCCAGACCTCTGGAATCTCCACGTCTGGTCTCTGGATGGGACGCGGAGGATTTAGGTGGCCTACCCCAAGCATTGGTAGACATTATAACTTCTGCTAGAGCCCCCTTTATGAGGCGCCTCTATGCATTTAAGTGAAACCTGTTCGTCGAGTGGTGTTCTTGTGGTGACCCCCGAAGATGTTCGATCGATTCTGTATTTTCCTTCCTGCAGGATGGGTTGGAGCATAGGCTGTCGCCCTCCACCCTCCAAGTGTATGTTGCCGTTATTGCCACACATCACGATGCAGTTCATGATTTCCCCCAGCAGAATGGAAAGGCTGTCTCCAAGCAGAGGATGGCCCACTGGATAGTGGTTGCCATCACATGGTGCCTTGCTGACAGATATTTGAAGAGCTGCGGGCTGGGCAACACCAAGCACGTTCGCTAGCTTCTATAACCTTCGTGTAGAGCCAGTTTCCTCTCCTGTGCTCGCCTCAAATAGCCAGTAACACCTGAAACCCCTGTGTCGGCTTGCTGTGCCATTCCCCTCCCCATGGACCGGATAAGTGCACTTATTTCTCCAGTAGAGTTCCTCAGTTGGCGTACCCTGTCGAGTTCCTCTATCACCCTCGGCAGTCAGACGTGGCGGAGCATCTGACGCCAGGCCTAACACTCGTATGCATTGTTCGAACCTGTGCTAGGCTGGGTCCCATATGTTGTGACTCCTACGGCGGTCCCATTCGTGTATTCTTCCACGGTACGGCTTCCCTGAGGGCGAGCCCGTGTCTTTCTGCCGTCTTTAACCGGTGTTCTCTCCCCCCTAACATGGCCGGAGCCACCCCATGGACATTCCATATGTTGCACTGCCCTAACCGGCCAGACCATATGTGCAACTTCCACATGGTACCTCCCTTCAGGCAGGATGTGGCTTCTGCAGCGTTCCTTTCCCCTGGAATGGGCACGCTTTCCCAGTGTTATCCAACAGTGTCACTAAATGGGTCATGCGGAACAGCAGTGACTTGCTTTATGTACCTGTCCCGTCTTCCGCCCCAAGGTGCGGAGGGATTAGGAGACTTACGTAGGCCGCTGGAAGGAGCAGCAGCCATGGCATTTTCCAAACGATCCCCATAACGTTGGTGTCGTTCTGACGCAACATCGAACGTGACTGACGGTTACGCATGTAACCCTTGTTCCCTGAAAGAGGGAACGGAGCCGTTACGTTCCGTCACCATGGTTGCTGTACCGCCAATGCATGTCACTAGTTCTCCTCAGCGCAATACAAAGGTGTGTGCATTTGCTTCCATATTTATACCTGCGATGTCAGGTGGGGCACGAGATGCAAATATTGCACGCCAACGTGCATTGGCTCGTTTAGTTTACATTCGAAGGTGATTGGGCTCACATGCGATTCCCCATAACGTTGGTGGCGTTCCGACATAACTTCTCTGTTCCCTCCTTCGGAGAACCAGGTTTACATACATAATCGTGATGTTTTCAGTGGACAGTGAAAAGGGTGATGCAAATATGACTGCATATTCCAATACTAAAAAAAAGTATTTTAAATGTTTTTCAGAGACCGGCGCTGGAAGTACAAGTATTGTACCAAAGTGCAATGCTAAGACTCTCACAAATCCCTCCAAATGCAAATACACGCAAATTCAAATATGAATAAAACACAAATTGGAAAAATAATGTCCTTATTGACATATGAAGACTACGTCTAAGACTGCAAATATGCAAGTGTTTAAGAATTAAGTTCAATGAACCTCTGAAATAAATGCAATATGAAAACAAAAACTGCGGCTGACCTCTGAAACCACAGAAACAGTAAGAGGATTGTCCTGAAGTCAATGATTTACATTTACAACTCTGCTGATCTATATGCTTATCTATCTTATCTATGTTTACTCTAAAGGTGCATATGTACTATTTTCCCATAGACGATAACATTTCCGGTAACTTTTTATTTTGATGGTCCCTTTTGAACATTCTGTTGACTGTAAGTGACTTTGCAACATGTCAACTAACTCTCAAAGTATTAGCAGACTTTCTGCTTAATATCTGCTAGCACTTTATTGTGATGCTCCCCCAACAGACATTCAACTGACTATAAGTATCTTTACAAGTACGTCAACTTATTCTAACCCTACCAGTCTACTAATACTCTACTAACACTCTAATGAGAGTTAGTAGATATGTAGGTGCAACGTTACTTATAGTCAACAGAATGTGTTAAAATGGACCATCAAAATAAAGTGAAACTAAATGTCCTAATGCAGGCTGATAAAAATGAACAAAAGTTATGAAAGTAACTTAAGCTGAACTACAGTATGTAAAAGATTTCTGCTAAGTAAAGGTTATTTTTTAAACACAACAGATCTGTTCCTAAGAAATCACCTTGAAAATAAGGTAAAATCAATCCCACCTGTTCAAACATGATTAGTTCACTTGTTAAGTAACTGACCTTGCATTACGTATGAGTCCTGAGGTCTTTATAAAAGCTGTAGGTTTGTCTTAAGCAGTCTTGTAATTTCACACAACACCACCATGAGGAGAGCTGCGTTATTTCCACTGCTGATGGGTCTCTTGGCCAATGGACAAGGTGAAAACTTTAACGTTTGTTTTTATAAATAAATAGATATGCTTGTTGTTAAGTGTTCAGTCTGAATCAAACTCTACAGAGTTACGCTGGGAAAACACCTTTGATCAGACTCTAGATTTTAAGTGCCCTACAGGACAGTCAATATCCTACCTAAAGAGGTGAGTAGAAAGCAGATTGTACTTCAGAAATGGTATATACTGTGTCAAAATATTGCTAAATTAAAAGTCAAAATTTCATGGGCTAACGTGGTCCACAAGAATACAGATCAATGAATATAGTTGTGTCCAAACACAGTTTACACTAAAATCATGGATGTTACTGGCCATAAAAGATAATTTATGTATAATTTATTTAGCTTTAAACTTTAAGGATTAAAAGTATCATATTTGATTTGGAAATTAATAAGAGTCAATATTCCATTTTAATAGTAACATTCTCATAATGAAATACAATACTTAGTACTTATTTATAATCAGAACAATCAAGTTCTAATTAATTTGTCCCTCACTGTTTCCCTGCCTAATGAATCCAAAGCGAACATCATAATCATCACGAGGACAGGGTGTGGGAGTTTGGCTGTAAAGACACCTTTGACTCCGGTTCAGACTGTTTCTTGTCACCTTACGCCAATGATTTTGACCAACCGTTAAACTTTGAGTGTCCACCACACCACATCATTACAGGAATGAGCAGCTACCACAACAACAAGCACGAGGACAGACGGTGAGCTATGATTTTGGACTGGTTCTGATGTTTCGCGCGAGTTCACCTGAGCCGATGTCATTACCATTTTCCACACAGGTGGCAGTTTTACTGCTGTAGAAGTAACGGCCACTGCACTGCTGACTGCGAGTGGACTACTTATGTGAATTGGTTTGATGAGCTTTTCCACTGGACCGTCCCAAACCACAACTACCTGGTGGGTGCTGAAAGCTACCATGAAAATAAACACGAGTAAGTACAGCTCCTCAAAATAAAACATGAATATTGTCAAAATGTTATGTAAGTGTATATCAATAAATAAACCTCAACAGGGTGTACTGAAGGGTTTATTTTACATTAATGACGGGCTAGCTGCGTATTTTGAGGCTGCTTGCCAAATAAATACACGGGCATGGTCAACTGACTGTGGTCATTATATAGTGCAGAATGCCATGATTGACCAATCAGAATTAAGAATTTTAGACAGCTGCACAGTAAAGATGAATAGTTTCAAACTACAAGAAGCAGATTTATAATATTTTCAGGAAGAACAAAATAGTTTTTCCTCTCTGGAATATTTACTATATATTATATATACTTTATATTATCGATAAAGGTTTTCAGTAGACTGTGAAAAGGGTGATGCAAATATGATGTATGAAATTGCATATTCCAATACTAAAAATATGTCTTTTTAAATGTTTTTCAGAGACCGGCGCTGGAAGTACAAGTATTGTACCAAAGTGCAATGCTGAGACTTGTTATACTCAATATATATACTCAAATTCAAATCTGAAATAAACACAAGAAGATAACACCATTATTATACTACAAATTTAAGAATAAAAATCATTCTAAGACTGCAAATATGCAAGTGAAATTTTTTTGTAATTATAAATAACACTTAGTTCCAAATCCAGTACCAATGTACAGTATCAAAGTATATACAGCATGACTACTTTTTTTCTGATAAGGACTGTGGGTACAAAAACGTGCAACTCTGAGACCACTATTCTGTATTTATATTTACTACTGTATATTGTTTTAATGGAGACAGAACCGAATCACAGCAAAGAATCTAAAATTAGGTGAATTTACCTGATGAGTGATGCTCAATCCTCAAGAGACGGTTTCACCCCTGAATCCAGAGAATTCAGCACTGATGTGGAGACTGGTGAGGAACATTAGGAGTGATGGGTGAGGAACATTAATTGCTTTTTGATCTAAAGAAAAGTGTCAGTAAGAAATACATTGACACAAGAAGAAAAAAAAAAGTAAGATGCTCTTTTCTTGAAAAAAAAAAAAATCATGTTTTTTCGATGATAAACAGCTAAATAACAAGTCATCACTTGAAAAGATAACCATAGCAACAGTATGCACTTTTCAATTAGTGTGCAGTGGTACATTCATAAAATATGAAATGTTGTCATTATAACTTTACTGCAGATTTTCATATGGCAAATGGCACACTACGCTAAAAAAAAACAATACACCCGACACATCTGGGGAAATATTACATTATTAAAAAGTGTTTTTATTAAAAAAGTTTTTTGTTGTTGTTGTTCTTTGGTCATATTTTATCTTGCATAGGGCAGTTGAGTACTGCCACTATGGTACCTCATATAAAAAAGAAAAGCCATAAAGATACATTTTCATAGGTGTGCAGCACACAAGGTGCGTCTCAATCAGTGTACACAATTTTGGGCACTGTTAAGGACACTACACATCACTACACATTTGAGACAATGATGACTGATGATTTTCAGCCACATGACAGCATCCTCAGTGTACAACATAACTACTGGTATTTATGAACAACAACAGCAAAACTGATATCTTTATTATATATATTTTTTATGTTATTTAAAGTAGCCTACATTGATAAATAGCCTACTTGTTACATATACGTGCAACACTTCAGCCAGAATAAATACATTATAAATGTTAGCTAGATTATGTTCATTACCTGGTAGGGATGTACGTTTATGCTTACATATAATTAAATAATGGTTTGTATTTAAAATCCATCATTTATCAGAACATCGCGCTTCAAGTCGAACACACCTATTATTTATGAGTAGTGGGTTGTCTCATGTGGTTTTATGTTTTGCGTTTTAGAACTTCTGTTAAGGGAACAGCATCGACGCTCCGTTTTTTTACGGTGCATTGTGGGACTTTTTAGGGAGCGAACTTTCAGTGCACTGGTAGCATTTTGCGTTTGAGACAGCCCTTAAAATGTCTGAATTCCTGATTAGTGCCCTGACTGAACTTGGGAGCTGATTGAGACGCAGCCATATCCTCGCGTTATGACTGACCTTATTAGATAAACACTTACGTCCCCGTTTAATTTACGCAGTTCAAATAATGTATTAACATCGCTTTAAAACAAATGTTTTCTAAACTCTTACCCAGCTTTGAAGTCGTTACGGTTGTTGAGAATCCGCTAACAGTCAAAGGTGTGCAGGTGAGCGCGAGTCACGATAATAAACGCGTCCACCACATCACGTGATGCGTTTACCTGCTGGTGTTTAAATTGCAGCCTGTGCAGTAATTTGTGATTTTAAGTCACACCTAGTATAATAATAATAATAATAATAATAAATTGTTGTTAGAGAGAGAAATATTCAGTCTTCAGATATTTCAACAAAGGTAAATATTTTAATTAACAACAGAACTTCAACAAAATTGCAAAAATCTTGTACAAATTACCTTTATAACTGCAAAAACATTAGTTACATTACATATGCTCATGCACATGTTTTTATAAAGTAAGCTTAAGTTACACTACTAGCCAATACTTTCAATTAAATAAACCCTGACAAAATGTAAAATTGTAAACGTTTTAAATGTGACTGTTATAATGGAGTATAAAATCATCAGAAAACTACACAAAAAAAAACAAACAAAAAAAAAAAACATGAATTAACCAATATTCCATCAACATGCAAATGAGGTTCACGCACCCATCTATGTATTTTACCAAAAGGGACAATACTGCAATAAGCATGCCCTTTGAGGCCTATAATCAGACCTTAAACCTTTTGTGTTTTTGAAATTTCAAAGAATAGTAAACAACATAATAAAACACTGTAACATTGAAATTTTTGCACAATCACTGATTAATGAGAAGTTAATGTTCAGATACAATATGGTTTTAGTTGAAAAATATTTTATGTTACGCCGGGTCAAAACTGACCCGGAAAAAGGCTACTAAAGGTGTATATATATATACACTCTTTTTTTTTTTTTTTTATACAGTGAGTTAAAAAATAATATTTCAAAGTGAAGTCAAAACAGCTAATTTCCAAACCGAGAAACGATTAGATATTATTCCACATACGACCACAAAGTGGCAGTACAGACCAAGTTTGTATTGAAACAAAGTGAGTCACATCATATAGTGACCTAACTGCTAAACACTCCTCTCTACTGTAATCATTTTATCATCTGCATTGTTGCAGTTTGCATGTCCTCCTTGCCCTCTTCCTTTTTCCGTTTTACTTTCTCATTCACTCCCTCTTTCTCTCTCAGTTTATCCTCCTTCTCTTTTGAGTCTAACCTTGGCTGGAACTTAATATTTTGCTTGTAAAAGTCACATGAGCCGAGGAAACAAACTAACAAATCCACTGTGTTATTGTGTGGAGTCGAGGAAGCAGGTTGCAGAATGCCACAGATGGTCTTGGTGATGTATGTCTAGCAGGTGGAACGTGGGATAGACAGGGCTGGTTCATGGCCACTGTGTATCCGGCTAAAACACAACACACACACACACACACAATGTTTTTCAGTGTGACCAGATGCATTATAAAAATAAACATCAGCAGAGACAGACACTCACATGCATTATTAGATTATTATCTTGTATTTTCCTATATTGTCTTTCAAAAGAGATAAATTGTGCACTCAATTCCTGTGCATTTTGCGCCAAATTAAATTCTGCTCTTTCAGTTTGGTGTGTGTGTTCGATTCCCTTGCCTTTGCTTGTTTTTCACAAGTCTCGGATATCGAGCTAAAAGTGAAACATCTCTCATTGTCAAGGTCTTGTGGGGGATAGGGGGAGGTGTTAGAGAAAGGGGAGAAACAGAAAAATAAAGAGGAGAATAAAGGAATAGATGCCAGGGAGGGAGGGCGGAAGGAGAGAGTGATAGAGAGAGGGAGAGTGTGTCCCTGCCAGGACTCACGTAGACCCACAGCTGCAGAGCCTTTCTGATCCCAGTACCTCCCTTCACCCCTCCGTCGCGCTCCGAAAGCTGAAAACGAGTGTGTGTGTGTGTGAGTGTGAGTGTGTGTGTGTGTGTGTGTGAGAGAGAGAGAGAGAGAGAGAGAGAGAGAGAGAGAGAGAGAGAGAGAGAGAGAGAGCACATTTCTATTTGTAGGTCAAGCTGTTTAAATAACCTGATTGTCTGGGAGGCACCACACAAACTTTGCCACCAACATGTATGTGTGTGTGTGATGCTTCTCATAGTACTTTATATATACAGCACACACCAGCTTAGAATAGATATTCATTACACACATACATGTAGAGCAGTGTCTTTTATGACATCAGCACATATCTAGCTGAGCAGAGTTGCTTATTTGATTCATGCCTAATTCTGATTGGTTGCTGCTTTGCTCTTTTCATTTCTGCATTATGGTGATTGGTCACTGGTTTGCTTTGTTGATGAATGACTAGCTCTTATTGGTTGCAGCTTTAAAACTGTTTCATTACTGAAATGCAGCTTCCGGTATAAAGAAGCAAGCCATTTATTTAACCAATCTCCTTGATTGCATTAACTTAAATGTTTAATTTCAATTAACTCAAAAGTTTAAGGCAACCAGGTAACTTATTTTTTTAAGTTAAACCAACAATAATTGTGTACAGTTAGCGATCATTATGCAAAAATATTTGACCACAGAATGACCACAAATTTGATAGTTTGATACTTTAAGCATCTATTTTTGCCTGTGCAGTCTGTACGACATGTATGTAGACTGTACGATGAAGACACCTTTTGAAACGTAGGCTATGATGCAAGTTAGTATAGGAGTTAGTATGCTGAAAAAAAGAGGAAACGAAAGAGGAGAATATGGATGCCAACTTGGCATGCCAATTTTGCAATTTCAGCGCCATGTAGTGTTGATCAATATGCCATTTCATGTTGCATTTTTATTGGCTATAGTAAGTAGACGTAGGTCGTAGCAGCAAACACACTGTGGGTCTTATCATACACCTGGCGCAATGCGACGCCAGGCGCGACGCAAGTGGTTTTACTAGTTTCAGCCCACCGCAGTTCATCAATTTCATGTACAGCGCCATGTTGTTTAAATAGCAAATGCACTCCGCCCATCTGTTCGCCCATGGGCGTACTGGTCTGAAAACGAGGTGTGTTCAGGTGCATTGTTGGCGCGTTGCTATTTTGAGGCAACTGAAAACCTGGACCAACTGAAACCTGGTCTAAAGCAGTATTTTTGTGTTATTTAAAGGGCGCATTAGTAATATGCGCCTATAGGCGGGTGCACAACACGCATACACTCTGCTTATTACACACACAGGGATGCACAGCAGCACACAAAAATGTTTCCTCTCTGGAGAAGCGTTCAGTCTTTCCGCTCGCAAATTCCGCCATGTTGCAAACGCAACTGGCTTTTAAAGGCAATGGGAGATGAGACTCTGCACGTCTCATCCCAAAACACACCCCAGACTTATTAAGAGTTTAAATTTTCTGACAGTGACAACGCCCATCTTTGAACTTCTCTCCTTATATGACGTAGGACCACCGTTTAGGAGCCACAACCACAGAAATCGGCACAATTGTTCATCTTTCGTCTGGAACAGCCCAAAATCATAGAATGTGTACCTGGCATAAGTCAGCATGGGCAGGATAGCTGGAATAGAAGCAGTGTGTTAAAGTCATCTGAATACTGCTCAGTTGCATTAGAACATTCTGTGATCAGACCCATCAGCAACTACAATGGTCTACTGCCACCATATGATCTATTACACAGAGACATGAAACACTGCAAGGCATGATTTCAGAGCAATAAAAGACGGCTGAGAAAGTTCAGTAACACTCATTAGTGTTGAAGCATTCCTCATTTGAAAGAGCATCTGCTAAATAACTAAACAAAAGCCAATGTAGCCCCAGCTTAAACGTCTAAAATGTAAAAGCACACACAGACTGAAGGAGAAGCCTATTTTTATAATTTCAAGGTTTCCTAAGGGGAGCCGTATAACATCATCTTGGCAGCCGGTGATGCCAGCTGGCTGTCTGGGAGCTGGTGATTCTGACATTGATAGTCTCTTACAACAGTAGGGCATCTGATTACACATTGTCTGAAAAGATGAGGAGCATCTGTGAGAAGAGAAGATTCATTCAGACACCTGTAATTAACTTGCAATCTGATTGTACATGTCGCTCATGAATCTTCTCAACAACGATGCACTCTTTAAAAAGGGTGCTTCAAGGCTTCTTTACATACTGAAAGACTGAATTAGAATCAGAATCATTGCAGTTCTTCATATATAAAAATAAATTTCATATATAAAAATAAAATGACTTTTTGATCAAATGTGCAGCATTTAAAAGATTAAACATTAAAAAATCTTATTCCAACATTTTGACTTATAATGTACAGTATATTCCAAATTTATTTATGAATAAATCACAATGTAACACCTAATAAATAAACAAATTATCACAAGTATTGTACTTTGATATGTGACATTATATGCAGCTTGGATCCTTAACCACTGTTTACCACTTCCAGTGTTTAATAAACCTGATATGAGGGAACACGTCATTGATTTTTAAGAATTTAATGATCACCTGTGTGAAGAAACTGTGAGAAACTCAGTTTACAGTAAGCCACACACCTTCAATTCTCTCAGACAGAAGATTTTCTGAATGAATCTGCAACAGGCTATGTTGACCCAGCTTTGCTGTGTTTCTCACTGCAGCTGGTTCCCGTAGCGACAGCAGACATGGCAAGCTGCACGTTGCCGCGGCGCTGAGCTCAGCCAGCCACTGAGGCAGAGCGCCAGACAGTCAGCTGACTAGAGAGAGAGAGAGAGAGTGTCTATGAAAGGAAATGGCTGGGACTTGTAAATGGGCCAACTGGGAAAGAGAGAGAATGAACGAAGGACTTTGTAAGGACGTGTTATGTAGTCTGAGGCCAAAAAGCAGAAATGGACTTGAATTGAAAGAAAGAAAGACAGAAAAAAACTGAGAGGGGGACTTTGAAAGGGTGTGGAAAAAGAGCAAGTCAGAGTTCATAGCAATGCACATAATGACAGTATTTTTGTCCATCATTTAGCAGATCCAGTGTGATCAAAATGACTGTACAGATGATGATTATAAGACCCCTTTATTGACATAAAATTCTTCTGAGAAGTGCATCTTTTGGAGTTTAGCGTGTCACATATTGGAGTTTTATCATTAAAAGCAGAAAAAAATTCACATAAACTTTAACCATCAACTACCCTTATCTGTATCTATATGATTGCTGCTTTTCTGCCTCACACTTTCTTACAGTTTCAGCTGACATTCAAATAGGAACTAGCAGGCTTTTTCATATATCTGTGCTGATTTTAAAGGAAAATCTCTAGAATTTTGGATTCAAACATGGTAATTAAAAAAAAAAAAAAAAAAAAAGTGTTAAACAGAGCTGATATAGTACTAACAGTCTTACTGGTAGCTAAAAGTATTATTAAATTAACAGAAATATTTAATAAACAAGCACCTGAGGGATGCGCAGGTCTTTTGGAATGACGTATTTTCCGATTCTGTAGAATTCTGTGGAACTTTTTTTGAAATTCTGAGGGCACAGGTTCCGCGTGCAACTGCTACCAAGTACGATAACTATAACGATAAAAAAATAGAATGATATTGTGAATTGGTGTGGACACTAATATAGTTATTATAATAGTTATCGTTCTTGGTGTGAACAGGCCTTAATACCTTCAGATGATTCCATAATGATGGTTATATCATTCCTCCTTTCTCACAAAACTCTTAATCACTCAATTTGTTGGCAATGTTAAATCAGAAGCACCCTAAACAAGATGGAGACCCTCCAAAATATTTCACATTTGCTGTCATACTGGTGAAATTAAGCTGGTTAAAAGGCCTTGATTGACCCTCCTACCTGTTCCACCCAGAATTCACTTCCTATTCTTCGGAAATCCTCTGAGATACCAGAAAACCCACATCTGTAACTCAAATACAAATACCAGCACGTTTAGAAATAAGAAACACAACCTGCTTTGTCTTCTGTGAAATGTCAACACCCACGCTGGGATGACAGCTTTTGGCTTGTTTGCATGTTTAATATAAATGTTTATGTTGGAATATTGGGGAATCTACTCAAAATCTCCCAGTGCCAGGAAAACCTGCAGGAGAAGGGAGTGGTTGAAGGCATTAATCGTGTAAATGTTTATACTCGACTCTTTCAGGTCCTGTCATGCAAAAACCTACTGTAAATATGAATTATTTGCCTACTGTTGCCTATCATGGCCACGTGACAAAGAGGGAGAGAAATCTTTTCTGATGCTAAACCAGAATAATTTGGGAGGGGATGTGAGGGTGCGTTTCTCCTATAAATCTTAAGTCTTCAACACCACTCAACAACTTGTGATCCCTCTTATACCTTGTAATATGTGAACGTTAAAGGTGAAAGGATGTTCTATAAAGGCCGGTATCTGCTGACTGGTCTGGTTGCTCTTTAAATAGCCCACTGTCCACTATGTCCATGCTTACCATGTCTTTTTAAAATCTCGACACATCACTTTCACTGTCCCTGTGACCTCACCAGATGACACACACCTGTCAAACTCAAGTGTTAAAGTCGAGGAGCACATGATCTACATCAGGGATATTCTGCACTCTAATCAGTCAGGGACATGTAGGTCAAGGTTGCCGTGTAAGTCATATTCTTGACTAGAGGACAGTGAAGGCAAACAACTCTTCAAGTCTCGTTTCTGAACGTGTAAACCTGACGGTTTTTCTAAAAGTTCTAAAAGTTGTAACCTTAAGTTAATTTTTATGTCATGTCTTGTCTGTTTCTTATGGAAGTTTGTTTCCGCCACTGAATAAAAAAGAAAAAAGGTCATTGTAACTTTTTATCTCACAATTCTGACTTTTTTTCTCACAATTGCGAGTTTACATCTCGTAATTCTGACTTTTTCCCCTTAGAAATCCACTTCATAACCCGCAATTGCGACTTTATATCTCAAAACTCTGAGATAAGTCAGAATTGCAAAATATAAACTCGCAATTGCAGAATTGCAAGAAAAAATCATAATTGCAAGATATGAACTTGCAATTGTGAGGGAAAAATTCACAATTCACAATTATCTTTTAAATTGTTTTATTCCGTGAAAATATAAAAATAAAAGCTGATTTAAAAAAAATATTAAAAGCAATAATAGTATATAAATAATACTGAAATAACATTGTTCTCCACTGTTTTCATTTATCATTTACAATCTTTCTAAACACCTGTTCCAGACTGAACAGGTAATACACATGCATGATGTCACCGTTTTCACAAATTAGCTTTTTTGCAGTAGACAATAACTGTATTGTTTTCCAAAACTTGCACTATGAAACCCGTTTTCAAAGGTTTGTGTTTTCAGGCCCCCAAAACGCCACTGCCGTCTAAATGAACAGCCAAAACGCATACAAAGTTTTCTGTTTTTAATTAGAAAATGTAAATTGTGTAAAAATTGTGTAAACGCCCCCTAAAGCCTAAAAAGTTCCAAAAGCCCTTCTGATCAATACCAATGCATGTCAACTACAGGACAGATCAATGAAAATGAAATCTGTCATCAATTACTCACCCTTGTGTTGTTCCAAACTCATGACTTTCTTTCCCCTATGGAACACAAAAGACACATTTCTGAAGAATATTGTGGCCATATTGTTCAAATTTACATTAAATGTATGTATTTGGCAGATGTTCAAGCTGTACATCAGTATGTTTCCGTGAGAATCAAACTTATGATATTAGCGTTGTCAGCGCTGTGATCTCAAGTTTAGGAGCTTCTTGCTTACAGCTTCCTGTAATGAAAGTACAATGAAAGTGAATGATGACTAGGGCAGTCAAACTCTGAAATGACAAAAAAGCACCATAAAAGTATCATAAAAAGATAAATATTCACGCTTCTCTTTTCTATATATGAAAGAGAAAGAGGTGCTCTTGAGCTCCAAAAAAAACACTATAAAAAAGTACCATAAAACTATTCCAGATGAGATCTATGGTATATTTCAAGCCCTTTATGTTATATTTTAAGCTTTTTGTGAGGGACAGATCTCTAAATTATCAATGATTGAAATCTTGCCCTTCAGTGTTCAAATCTCATTTGTATTCATGTGCATTCGAATTTGAATATATAAATTAAAAAATAACTTTAAATTCATTGTATGGAGAAAACCAGCATTAATATTCTGCATTAAAAAAAGGTTTTGCATGACTCATTTTTGAGTGAACTGTCTGTTTAAAACTCTGCTATCTTGATTTTAGCACTGTTGTGACTTTTGCTCCAGAGAGCTTCTGGGGCAGGTAAGTAAACAAACATAATGTTTCCTACATACATATTCAATCCACATATATATCACGTATGCATAACTCTAAGAGTGAATGTGTACATTGAGAGGAAGAAAGAGACGTCTTTAAGCCACATGGTGTCTTGTTTAAAATTCTCTACACTTGCTCACATGCAGAGTCTTTAGGTTGTTAAGGCTGTAATAAAAGTTGATAGTAAATTCTGCGCTTAAAAATCCTTCGACGCTTCTCACTGATCCATTCCACAGCCCTGCTTGGATAAGCAAGGTGACTTTGAGCCAAACATTGTGTGGTGTTTAGACTAGTATTCAGTGGAGGTCCAGAATCACAGGAGATCAAACAGACCCTCCACATCAACCTTCAGCCTCTGAGGGACAACAGCAGTGGCATAACACACTAAATATTAACCAGCGAGAAAAAGGGTTGTTACATAAGAGTGTGTGTATGTCACTGAGCTAGTCAGAGGTTAATGTATTACCTATATCACCTCACATTGCTCTTCTCCTCTATCGAGCATCCAGACTGCCCATCTGGTTTCTGTCAGAGTGGGAGAGCAAGGTGATTCGCCGTCTCATTCCACATGAATTGTCCCGAGAGTTAGTGTGACAAAGTCAGATTTAACAGCTAATATATTTTTGGAATGTTAAATAACTTCCAGGTGGGGTTTAGTGTAAATTTCCAAACTGTGCAGTCTACGATATAATTCTGCTGACGGTGTGTGTCCCAAGAGTGTGTTCCAGCATCCTTCCTGCTTTATGGAGGACATCTGCACAAGGGGACAATTTGGCTGACTGGCCCGGCTGGTGCCCCTGGGACCACATGGCCTCAAGAATAGCTGTGTAAAAAGCACTTTTGAACTCAAATGTTACCTTCTTTTTTTTAATGTCAAAGTTGTGGTTCAACACAAGCTCTCCAGCTAACAAAAATATGTTCTAAGAATGGTTTGCTGACGTATTCTTTGTTATGCGAACGTTCCATTGTGTCATGTAGCAAACATTACGGAAATGTTACTTTTACATGTTCTCTGAACATTCTGAAACAAGTAGTATTGTTTGAAAAAAAAGTTAAACGAACGTCCAGCTAAAACGTTTCAGGACAAAACACATTCCATGAATGATGTATAAATAATGTGCTAATGATTTGAGAACATTATTAATGACCAGATAACTTTGAACATTCTATTGACATTACCTGAAGAATGTTTGTTCATAACTTTGAGAAAACCTTGCTAGAACGTTCCCTGTTAGATGGGTCTGTTGATGGCCTGGTTACAATTGCCACACACACACACACAAAAAAATTATAGTTTGTAAAAACAAACAAAAATCAGTTTATAGTAATGCAGTTATAATGATAGTCTATGGAGCAAGAAACTGCACTAGGATAAATGTTCAGATATACACTGTTGTGAAAGTACAGCCAAATTAAACATTATGTGTGTTAAGTGTGATAAAATTGTTTACTAACCATGTTACCTGTTCAAAGTTTTATCCTAATTTGCAACTGCTGCCATGACTATATAAACCCATTAAACCCTGTAAACATCACATGATATGTGCAAGCAAATCAGAATATGGCTTTTTACATAAAGACAAATACAGCCACTGAAATTACATAACTGTTCAAAAGTTCATGGGTCAGGTAAGATTTAAAAAAAAAAAGAAATTAATACTTTTATTCAGCAAGGAAGTATTACATTTATCAAAAGTGACAGTAAAGACATTTATAATGTTACAAAATAATCATATTTCAAATGAATGCAGCTTTCTATGCACCAAATCTTGATAAGATCATGGAACCAAATCAGCATATTAGAATGCTTTTTTCAAGGATCATGTGACACTGAAAGCTGGAGTAATGATGCTGAAAATTTAGCTTAGCATCACAGGAATAAATTACATTTTAAAAAAATTTTACTGTATTGTATTTTTGATCAAATAAATGCAGCCTTGATGAGCATAAAAAAAACTATATTAGCCCCGCCACTTAAAAAAGGATGAATTAAACATTTTACAGCTCAAATAACACACATTTTTGTACGGCGGAAGAATTAATATAGACGTGTTAACAAAAATACTACAACTTTTCTGCTGTTAATGCCTTCTAAATACCTTTCCCACAAGACTTCCATTATAAGTGCATTACTGTAAACATAATTTTTTGTTGTTTTTACAAACTCAGGGAAAGGTCAAAACCAACTTTTCTGATATAAACGGCAACATCTGTAGCATGTTACAGTATAATAAACCTCAAACATTCCCATAACTAGTTCTCAGGACGTTTCCATGGGGGAAAAAATGCAAATCAGGGAAAAAGTGCAAAGTTTGGGTTTTTATGTGGGCATCTTTTGGCATCTTGCCACAGGAGGGCGATGTTACTTTGTCAGAGACCCATCCCTAAAGACAGTGGGAAGTCTCTACATTGCCTTCTCAAAGCCCTTATGAACGTTTCCTAGTCTTTGTGCCAGAGCGTTTACCTGAGATCAACTGAGCACAACCGCATGAGTCAGCTTAACAGATTTTAACAGATCAGGATAAGCCACAGTCACTTCCACTGTTCAACTGAATCTGGCCATGTCTTATCAACATGGTTTAATTATCCATTAGCATTAAACTCTAAATGCAAACTTAAGTTGCAGTGATATCTAAGCAGGATATCACTGCATTGATATTACTGTATTGATTTTAAGATTGTAACACCATTTCCTAGAAACTTCAGGGGCTCTCCTGTCCGATGTCCTTGCTATGTTTAGGCAACAGTAGGTCATCAACCATGGGGGGAGGGTTTGTTAAAATGGGGCATTCGTATACGTGACGATCAGGCAGATATGAGCATACTTGGATACCCTTACAAAACACCCCAACCAATCAGAAGTTGAATGGCACGCTGTCCTATCATTGCCAGTGCATCTGTGGCATAACATTTAGTAGTGTTTGCGAAGGCAAACGTCATTCTTACCATTGCTCAAACTCCCGCATTTTTATGCTTCGGACATAATTGATGCCTCAAATCATGTGGCTCATTGAGGACAGCCATGCAACACTTGAAACAATGGTGTAGGATTTACACTAAAACAATTTCACTCAAAATTTTCTAGTAAAATAAACAAATTACAAACCAACACCCTGAATTTAACATGAAATTTTGAAGTAGAAAGACTGATGTATTCTTTTCTTGTAAATGTACTCCAAAATTCCTATAGACTTAGAGACCAGAATATGACTTGGACCAGAAAGCAACCACATAGCAAATTGATAAACACCCACCTGTCTGCAAATCAGTGGCAAAATATAGATTTGTACAAGTTTTTTATTTTCTTTATACACATTTTTTTTAAGACGTTTCGTGGGGAAATGATAAAAGCCAGACTCGAATTTGTGATGCCCACATTAAGTGCCACTGAGAAACATGTCTGAGCATGTGCACTAGCTTTTATTTTCTCATTTTCGTTTCATACAACAGTTTTGGCATCAATATGTTCACATAGAAGCCCCATAATCAGTGATTTTGATTAGAAATACACCAGCAAAAAAATGGCGTTTTTAGGTTATGCAATGTTTTCTCAATTCTGCAATAATGACTATTTATACTCAGCTCAGTTCCATTATCAAATATCACTGCACAAGCAATGGGAAAAACACTCATGTAAGTATGTGCACAATTACTGTAGGTTTTTGATATGACTTTAAGATTTCGCAGGCCAGCGCAGAGCATTTAATTTGGTGTAACTACAGGTCCGCGTGACATGCTGCTCTGAAGTAATTGTTACATGTGGAAAATCTGAGTGCCATAAAACCAATCACATGACCCCTACCTTCATCCATGGCCAAATATTTGCTGTGCCAGGCCCTCAGGCCTTAATGGCTCAGTGTTTTTCTAACAGAAGTGGGCAATGCAGCATGTTTGAAATCCATTACTGCCATTATACTGAACACACAACCTCGGCGCGCACGAGTCTAATGAGATCAGTACTGATCTGTCTCTTCACCTATTCTCAGGTATTGGCATGTCTGATTGTTGTTGTTCAGTTGAAGCATACAGAAAATGCCGGGATGGAAAAGACAGACATATAGACTCATGCAATGTAATTTGTGCTAAGTTTCACTCTAAATAGTAAGCCAAATTTTGCTGACAGTTATGGAGACCAAGAAAAACAAAATTGATCATTCCAAACAACATCAAGATCTAGTTGGCTTATTTTTCAAGCTAAAGGGCTCAGCTGCCGTCAAACCTTGAATTTGACTCTTGCTCAAAAGATGACAGATTCTCTGGATCTCTTTGAAACGGTGGGAAATATTTCATCTCTGTGACAGCTACAATTACATATGTTTCTATTTAGGGACAGCAAAGGACATTTGTATGCATAGGCTTTTCCACAGGAAGACTAAGACATACTTCCAGGGAAACCGTGCGCACTGACTCAGTGTCTTTCTAAGAACTCTTCTCTTCACTTTCATTTGACTTTTCAACTTTTCGTTCTATATTCTGTTCGTGGTAAGTGCACACACACACACACACAATTACATCATAGTGGCAAATGCCAACCCAAAGATGGTGTAATACCACAGAGAAACATTTTGGAGGGAAGTCCACAGTTTGAATTCTTTCGCAATTCATTAGCTGAAAAAATAATTGCTTAAATCTGGATGGGCTGCATGATGCAACTCGCCACCATGATGCAGGGTTTTTTGAATAGTTATTAGTAAGTTCTGTTCGGTTGCTAGGGTGCTGTTACGCAAGGTGATTACTTACTTTTTCAAGTCAAAAAGTCAGCATTTTTTATATTCTAGTCTGTAGATCTGGCTTGGGTTGCCAAGTTTAATATGAAGAAAAGTTTCATACTTATAGTTAGGGGTTTGTTTAAATAACTGGCTCTATATAAGAGCAAAAGTAATACAAATAGTCAATGTAAAAAAAGTTGTAAGTTTTTTCGAAGTTAAATAAAAGAAAGTTTATCAAAGTGTGTTTTACAAGAAAAAAACTATTTCAGTCTTTCTTCAAGTTCACAAGTTACTTGTTTCTTTGTAATGATTTGTGAAATTCACAAGCAATTTCTAAGTAAAAAGTTTTTTTTTAGAGTATTAAAGTAGAATAAAATAAATATTCTAGAAAATCAGGGTTTTAAAAATACTGAATATGACAGTGTATGAAGGAATGTTTAATGCTGCAAGTGAGTGTTGGCCTGCCGTTGGGAAAAATGTCAGAGCCATATTTGCCCTAGTGGAAAGCTCACACTGCTCCGGCACTACGTGGAGATGCCACAGCTATAAATAGAAAATCAAATCTGTAAGGGAGAGAAACCATGAAAGAATGAGAGAGGCAATCCTTCCACAGCAGCAGCAGATCGTCTGTAGACTGATGGGGGGGGGGGGCAGAATGGATTTAAACGTGGTAAAAATGCATATGCATAATGAAATCGAGCACAATATCTAGGGATGGATATTGCAGCTTTATGAATCTTTCGACCTGCATAAAATGTAATGCTTCATCATATAACAGACCTGGATAAGAGACATGAGGTGTATTCATGTGCACTTTTTTTTTCTTTAAATAGCCAGTTAATGTGCTATTACCTGATTGGTTTAGTTACGTTAATGAACCGGGTGCTAAAACAATTCGAGTCGTGCCATTCATACTATAAATTGCAGGATCATGTCAGGGTTGGGGATGGATGAAAGGAGCGAGGACTCAATAATGCAAATGAATGGGTTTTAATAATAATAATAAAATAAAACAAGACAAACAAAAACTACCCCGAGGGGGAGACTTGACTTGACTTTGACTTTGACTTTGACTTGAACATGTGGTGAGATACAATGAGTAACAAATGGCAACGATGATCCAGCACAGGACTGCAAACACAAGGAGAATAAATAGGGCGCAAACAAAAGAGGGTAACGAGGGAAGACAGGTGGGGCAAATGAACCAATAATCAGGAAACAAGGTGGGTGGGGTTAGACAATAGACATGAGAGCACATGGCACAAATAAACACGACAAGCCATGAGCTCACACCAAACTTGACAAACACATGGCCTGCAAACACAAAATCACAAGCCATGTGCCCAAACAAAACATGACATGAACATGCAGCCAATGAGAACTCATAAGCCGCATGTTCACACAAAACATGACAACACGAAAGCATGCAGCCAGTGAAAAAACACCAGACGCGTGCTACACAACATAACATTAAAAAGCATGTGACCGATGTAACACAGAACACAACACACATGGACAGAAGAGCCAACGCTCACACGACAATACAGAGTACACAAGAACGAGCGATCACGACAGAAGACAAACACGTGGCGCATGAATGTCCGAATCCCAACACAAAACCGAAAACAACCAAACCGAAGTGCTGGGATCCGAACACCACGCTCTGTACACAAAACTCACAAGGACAGAAGAGCACGCAGCTTGAGCATGCTCGAAGCTGCGCGCTCACACAAGACAAACAATACAGGAGTGTCAGGGCTCTGTTCAAAAACCAAGAGTAAGTTAGACCGAAGTGACAGAACCCTGACAGAAGTGACAGCAGCAACTGCTGTACAATTTAGCATACATGAATTACCCATAGCAGATCTATACTGGTGGAGCTCGGGATGTGGAGGGTTTCTGAAAGGGCACTGCAACAACAAATGCTGACCAAGTATTTGATAGTTAAGCAGCGAGCTCATTGGCTACTGATACAGCAGGAACCAATAAACTGTGCCCTATAGTGAATGATGTGATTGCAATCAGATTGAGTTAAGGACCTATCAGTCTGCGTCATCTAGAGTTTCTAGATGAACTTTGTTTCATAACAGAACTTTGTATATCTTCCAATGGGGTAAGAAATTTGCATTGTTATTTTTCTTACCCTATTTTTTTCTTGTTTTAAGTATAACTCTTAATTTTTTATTTGACAAGACTTAATAGGTTAAGTAATTCTGCTTCTCAATAAATGTATCTTGATTTAAGAATGTTTAGATATTTGTACTGTAATACAAGTCAAAATACAGAGAAAGAACTTTTATTACAGCGTACGTTATGATGAGTGCACCTTAAGCTACAGTTACGTCTTCATACAGCTAATAACAACTCTTAAAATTTAGTTGTGACCCCTGTAAGTTAATTTGTGTTTTAATTGTCTTCTGCTGCTGTGTGAGGGTTACCTCAGTGACATCTATACGCATTCCCTCTCTCCTTCTCCCTATTTCTGTCCCTCTCTGTTACTCTTTCACCCTCTTCTCTCTCTCAGAGCATTTCGTATGACATATGAGATCAGGCCACTTTTACCCAACATACACACACACAAACACACACACAAACACACACAAAGTCACTGTGATGGTCTGCCAGAGGTTATAACTCACCTCAGTGTTGTTCAGTCATCCCACGTCTTCCCGGCCAAACCCCCGGCAGTGGTGATCGGGCCATCCGGACCCTGGAGAAGGGGGTTGAGGCCCATGCAGAGGCCTATCATAGCAGGCATGACTGAAGCATCTGCAGGGTCACGTTACAGCCAGAAACTCTCGGCCCCCTGCATAGCCCTGTCATTTTTCCATCTCTGAGGCCCACGGTGATGACATCGTCCCTAAGCACAGCACACAAAAGGGTCACAGGTCCGTAAGGTGAGAGGAGAGGACGCTAACAAAGGGATATCGCAAAGAAAGGGAAAGTTTTTCACAGAAAGAGTGTTCGTTCGTGTGTCAGAGCGACAGCAGGTGCAAGTAGCACTCACACACACTCATGCGCATTTTAAGCAATGTCGTGTTGCCTGTCGTGTTGTGTTGCTGGCAACGGTATATGCACAAAACATTTTCACAATATTACATTTTTAGGATATGATTTAAAAGTAGAAACCGACACAAAAGACAATGAGCACTTTAAATAATTTTAATTACCAACAAAAGAAAAAAGACTTATATTTTCAAAAAAGAAAAAAGTTATATTTTAAGTGCAAATAAATCTTAATAACCAAAATAAAACATTGTTAAAATGTGAAAATACTCACTTAATGCATTTTTACTACAAAATCGGAGCAAATTGCAACTAAATGTTTTATTAAGGCTTAAAAAAGCCTTCAATTTTAGACAGAAATTTTTATTTTCTAATGCAGCATGCTTGACAAGATCTGAATTTTGAGATTCTTCACTCCACATAATATAAATGATCCTTAAGTACATTTGCCAAAAGTTTTTGGACGCATTGATGTTGGACGAGAAGACCTGGCTCGCAGTCTCCACTCTAATTCATCCTAAAGGTGTTCTATCAGGTTGAGGTCAGGACTCTGTGCAGGCCAGTCAAGTTTCTCCACACCAAACTCACTCATCCATGTCTTTATGGACCATGCTTTGTGCACTGGTGCGCAGTCATGTTGGAACATGAAGGGGCCATCCCCAAACTGTTCCCACAAAGTTGGAAGCATTAAATTGCCCAAAATGTCTTGGCATGCTGAAGCATTAAGAGTTCCTTTCAATGGAAAAAAGGGCCCAAGCCCAACCCCTGAAAAACAACCCACACCATAATCCCCCCTCCACCAAACTTTACACTTGACACAATGCAGACAGGCAAGTACGGTTCTCCTGGCAACCACCAAACCCAGACTCGTCCATTGGATTGCAAGACAGAGAAGCGTGATTAGTCTCTTCAGAGAACACATCTATGCTCTAGAGTCCAGTGGCGGCGTGCTTTGAACCACTGCATCCCACACTTTGCATTGCACTTGGTGATATAAGGCTTGGATGCAGCTGCTCGGCCATGAAAACCCATTCTATGAAGCTCTCTATGCACCATTCTTGAACTAATGTGAAGGCCACACGAAGTTTGGAGGTCTGTAGCTATTGACTCTGCAGAAAGTGGGTGACTTCTGCGCACTGTGCGCCTCAGCATGCACTGACCCCGCTCTGTGATTTTTGGCTGAGTTGCTGTTGTTCCCAGTTGCTTCCACTTTGTTATAATACCACTAACAGTTGATTGTGGAATATTTAGTAGTGAGGATATTTCACGAATTGACTTCAAGGTGGCAACCTATCACGTTACCACGCTTGAATTCACTGAGCTCCTGAGAGCGACCCATTCTTTCACAAATGTTTGTAGAAGTGTCTGCATGCCTAGGTGCTTGATTTTATACACCTGTGGCCATGGAAGTGATTGAAACACCTGAATTCAATGATTTGAAGGGGTGTCCCAATACTTTTGGCAATATAGTGTATTTTGAATTTAGTATGGTTAAAAACAAATACTTATACTCTACTTCAGATGTTATTGGTAAACACATTACGTGGAAAACAATGCTAAATTCTAATAATAGATTGCAACATAACCATACAATGATGCATAATTATGATAGCAAAATAAACAGGCTTATCAGCTTTTTAAAATGCTTACCATATCTTTTGTTATTGATGTCAAAGGTTGTGCATCTAATCTAAACTCATTTTTGGGCAAACACACAATGCATCTGGTAGAAGCTAGTCGAATTAGCCAGATGCCAACATGGACAAATTGCGTGACATGCCATGCCATCAACCTTGAAAACCATGAACAAAACTATACAGGGTTAAAGAAAATAAGACCCAAATTATATTAAATATGGGTTCAGTTGCAGCAAGGATAAACAAATGCTGGCCACAATGTGTTTTGTGTTACAAATGGTTGGCATGAAAACCATCTAAATTCAAGAAAAATTCGTCAAACCAAGACAAGTCTGTTGAGTTTTGAAAAAGAAAGTGATACAATCTAAACACATTGCAACAAAACATAAGGGTGCTGGTAATATTAATAAATTCCTATTATTTGATTTTAAGGACTTTTTTTTACCTTTGCATATTAAACTGGTTTCCTACTTGATGCCTAATGTAAAACATCGATCCTGTAGCAAAACCATTAGTGAAACATTGCTGTAAGACGTGGCATTTTGGCAAAACCCAGAAATATGTAAATAAATGGATAAAGTTTATATAGCGTTACAACATGAAGATACATTTCTCTGCCATCTGTTGTTTGAAGGACTTAAGATAAATATGTTGCATCACTTTCACAGCATACTGTAAAGAACAACTGTGCTTTGCTCGGGAGAGTTTCATAAAGACACACACAAAAACACATTTCACAATGTTGCATTTTGATTGTAGTTAGAATGCGAAAGCAATGAAGTTGGATTAAAAAGTTTTAATTTTATACAAAAGTTTTAATTTTAGAGCAATGACGCACTCTCTGGAAATTGTGGAGGTTTTTAGATCATCCATGGTTACAACATAATGTTGGTGATTTCAGCCCTTGTGAAGTGAATGTGGTGGTATGTAGGAGCTGATCGTTATGTGAGTGTTGTTTTCTCTCATTTCACTCAAATGATGTGTAAGTGGGAAATATAAAAATGTACTTATGTTGTTTTGTTCTGTTTGTACACTATTCCCACTGCCGTATTGTGTTGTAACATTTTGGTATCGCGTGGCAAACAATGAAAGCCGGAACTGTTTCTCTTTAAATAAATCTGAGACTAAATAGTTTTATTTGAAATTGGTAACTGAATAAACTTATAGTAATTTGAACCCCCTAATGTGTTCCTGGTGGTAAATCTAAATCCCCGGTCACACAAACAAAATAAAACATTCTGAAAATTGTTTAATCTTAAGGTAAAAATGTTACATCATTTTCACAAGATTAAAAGCATAATTGTGCTTGCTGGGAAGTGTGTGATAACGAGAGCGACCGGAACAGCCAGTAAAAGAGTGCCAGTGAAGTGTTGAGGTCAGGTCAGTATATGCGTCACATACTTTGAGCTTTATTGCATTGTTGCAGTTCCGCTTTGATTGTGTTCTTACCAAGGTGAAGCAAAAATCTGTATAGTGGCCACCTTACTCTTTGTGTGTGCATTTACACATATAGTTTAAGGAGAAACTGTCCCTCGAAGGTAGTGCATCCATCTATTTTGATCTATTTTTTATGTGCTACATGATTACAACAACAAAGCAAAGGCTAATAAGATAGAGATCTCAGCCTCCCTGTGTGTCTCCAGTGCACTTGGAAGAAATCAGATACTCTGCACTCTCGGCGCAGCTGATCGCATACCCCCCAGTTTGAAAGCATCCAGATACAACCTGAACCCTGGCCGCCCACCAAAAACGCGTTATAACCTTTATAAACACACACAGATGCAGATTAAAGCCTGTCAGTCAGACCTCGAGCCACCAGGACATAAATGTTTGTAGTTGCGGTATGACTCCAGAGACATGCACACAATGCGTCTGACTGGCCGATCTTTCTCGCTGTCTCTATCACACAGTTCATTTGAGACATTTGATATTTGAAGCTTTCTATGGTTTAACTGGCATAACGGACATAATCTCAAAATTAAATTACTGTCATCATGTTGTTGTGTTGTTGTAGTGACAAAATCCAGAACATCCATGATGCCGTAAACAACCATGTAAGACAAAAAAGCAGCATAAAGCCATTATAAAAGTGGTCCATACAACTTGCGTGTTCTGAAATCATACAATAGTTTTGTGTAGGAACAGCCCAATCACAACCATGATTCACTGAACATCTCGCCTTCGCCCAGCTTTCAACATGTTTAAACCTGATGCGATTCAAGCAACTTTAAGGTGAGTACATGATGAGAAAAAAAATCATTTTGGGGTGAACTATTCCTTTCCTGGGAAATTCCTGCACTTCTTGCTCACTATCGATAATCAATGAACAAATTTATTAATGAAAAAATGAAGCAAATGTGTAGTACATTATGGGCTGAGAGTACTGTAAATTCAGATGAGCATAGACCAGGTCCGTAACCACCATAGACATTGAGGGGGACAAGTACCCCTGAATAATTTGAAAAGGACAAATTTTTGATATGGTTGATGCTGCTCTGCTGTACTCCATTCCACACCGCTCTGTTTGTTGCTGTTGATGACAAAAGTAAAATGTAAAATTTTTAGGTTTTGTCTGACTCAGCAGTCTAACAGCACTCGTCACTGTCAGAATGAGTGAGATGGCCAATCAAATCAAAGAAGGCAGGGCTTACTGTTAGTGCGAATTCCAACACTTTAGTTATAGCAGTGAAAGATGAAAGTGCGTCGTAAGATGTAAGTAGCTAAACATTTAATTTATGATTCAATTAATAATTCAATAAAAACATTCAGTGACCAACAGTAATATCAAGTGATGCAAACTACTTGACATTTTTTATGAAATGTAAAGAAACGTTTTGCATTTTTACATATTAGGCAGACGAAAATTGACAATGCAATCCCTAGCTCCTTACCCTAACCCTACATCACAAATGCCTAACCCGAACCTTTACCCTAAACCTACCCTTAACCTAATTATAACCTTATCCCTAAAACCAAGTCTTGACCCCTTATTTTTACAACTTTACTTTATTTTATTTTTATACCGTTTTTACAAATGAGGACATCCCCAAAAGGAGGTTTTGTTAGATTTAGCTAAAGTCAGGGTACAAATTTGTCTCTAAAATATGCCTCAGTTAGTACACACATGCACACTACACAGTCCCTTTATGTGAAGCAGCGCACTGTATATGGCGTGCTGTAGACATTTATACAGCCCTGTGTAGGAGTGTTGTGTATGTCTGATTTCACTGTGAGTATACATTAACATTCGTCACACTTTATTTTAGGTGGCTGTTCACTAAACACATCCACACATTTCCCTCTGCATGTGGCTAAACAATATATAAATAACAAACCAAAAAATTGGAAAAAATTATTCACTGCATCTCATCGACCAGCCAAGCCCAGATTTCTTGCTTCACAAGTGTTGTGGATGAACCTTACGGTTAGAGGCAATGAGGTGACCGGGACAAGCAGGAATCCATTCAATGCTAAATTTATTTCATGAAGAGTAGAAAAAAATCTCACAGTGCAGAAAAAAATAGTGCTACAAACAAAAATAAATAAAAATAAATAAATAAAAACTAGACAGTACAGGAAACACATTTGTGCCAACAGTCTATTGTTGAACCACACAGACTAAGATGGCGACTACGCTCACGCCACTCTCACCACACCTGACTACTGAATGTTACGGTGGCCATCTTAACGTTGTGGCCTACGGAAACATACCAAGCTATAGGGAAGTCTTACAAAACATTTACACAATATTTAGTCACACATTTTTACACACAATAATCCTACATACACTCACCTAAAGGATTATTAGGAACACCATACTAATACTGTGTTTGACCCCCTTTCACCTTCAGAACTGCCTTAATTCTATGTGGCATTGATTCAACAAGGTGCTGAAAGCATTCTTTAGAAATGTTGGCCCATATTGATAGGATAGCATCTTGCAGTTGATGAAGATTTGTGGGATGCACATCCAGGGCACGAAGCTCCCGTTCCACCACATCCCAAAGATGCTCTATTGGGTTGATATCTGGTGACTGTGGGGGCCATTTTAGTACAGTGAACTCATTGTCATGTTCAAGAAACCAATTTGAAATGATTCGAGCTTTGTGACATGGTGCATTATCCTGCTGGAAGTAGCCATCAGAGGATGGGTACATGGTGGTCATAAAGGGATGGACATGGTCAGAAACAATGCTCAGGTAGGCCGTGGCATTTAAACGATACCCAATTGGCACTAAGGGGCCTAAAGTGTGCCAAGAAAACATCCCCCACACCATTACACCACCACCAGCCTGCACAGTGATAACAAGGCATGATAAATCCATGTTCTCATTCTGTTTACGCCAAATTCTGACTCTACCATCTGAATGTCTCAACAGAAATCGAGGCTCATCAGACCAGGCAACATTTTTCCAGTCTTCAACTGTCCAATTTTGGTGAGCTCGTGCAAATTGTAGCCTCTTTTTCCTATTTGTAGTGGAGATGAGTGGTACCCGGTGGGGTCTTCTGCTGTTGTAGCCCATCCGCCTCAAGGTTGTGCGTGTTGTGGCTTCACAAATGCTTTGCTGCATACCTCGGTTGTAACGAGTGGTTATTTCAGTCAAAGTTGCTCTTCTATCAGCTTGAATCAGTCGGCCCATTCTCCTCTGACCTCTAGCATTAACAAGGCATTTTCGCCCACAGGACTGCCGCATACTGGATGTTTTTCCCTTTTCACACCATTCTTTTTAAACTCTAGAAATGGTTGTGCGTGAAAATCCCAGTAACTGAGCAGATTGTGAAATACTCAGACCGGCCCGTCTGGCACCAACAACCATGCCACGCTCAAAATTGCTTAAATGACCTTTCTTTCCCATTCTGACATTCAGTTTGGAGTTCAGGAGATTGTCTTGACCAGGACCACACCCCTAAATGCATTGAAGCAACTGCCATGTGATTGGTTGATTAGATAATTGCATTGAGAAATTGAACAGGTGTTCCTAATAATCCTTTAGGTGAGTGTATATTGCACTCAACCCTTTTTTCCAGCATCACAAAAATCAATATAAATATTTACTATGTGTGTGCACATGTGAAATGAGGCAATGTGCCCCATAGTCCGTATATGGTCACAGAGTATCTTTGTGACAAAAAGATAATGTGTTTTCATCTGCAACTGGAGATAATACTAACAGTGTTGGATGGGAAGATTGTGTAATTAACATGTAATTAATGCGTAACTGTGTAATTCTATGTAACTGATTAAATATTATAAGCAATATGGCACAAATAACTAAAGGATTAATGAGGGAAATCAAAGCTCTGTCCTGGGTGAATAAACTGTACTTTTGAAACCTGTAAAATATAGACTTATTTTTAGGAGCATTACTGTAATGCAAAACAATTACATATTAATTAAAATGTACATTATTAACACAAAAGGATAGTATTTTAATTTGTTTTAATGTATGCTGATTTTAATAAAAATCACTTATATATTTGTTCTAGAATAATTCACAAAAAATATTATCAAATTCATTTGAATGCATTACAGTAATATGAATGATAAAGAGTTAAATGTTTCCTTAATTTGGAGTGCAATATGTGAGATTTTCCCAGATGTAAATATAAAAATGTTTTTGGTTACACTATTTTGATAGCCCAGTTTTGACATTCTACTAACTATAAGTAACTTTGCAACTACATCTTAAAGGTTCAGTGTGTAGTATTTATGATGATCTATTGACAGAAATGCAATACATAACTATGTTTTCAGTGGAGTATAAAGAACTTACCTAATGTACCATTATGTTTTTATTACCTTAGAATGAGCCATTTCTATCTCCATACACCATGGTTCCCTTACAGTGAAATCACCATTTTGCGCCGTCATGTTTCTACAGTAGCCCTAAATGGTCAAACTGCTCTACAGAGAGCTAGTCACTCTCTGCTCTCTCCGACGACAACATTTTTGTTCTGTGTTGGCCCCCCTAGCTTCCTCTATGTGCTCTGAAAGGGAGGGGTGAGCGTTGGGGGATGCAATTCACAACCTCACGGTTAGATGCCGCTAAAATTCACACACTGCACCTTTAACTAACTCTCATTACAGTAATAGTAGACTGTAGTAGACTGTTAGGGTTAGTCAGTTGACATGTTGCAATGTTACTTATAGTCAGTCAAATGTCTGCTGGGGGCCATTAAAATAAAGTTTTAGCAGATATTAAGCAGAAGGTCTACTGATACTCTAATAACTGCTAGTTGACATGTAGTTGCAAAGTTAGTAGAATGCCTAAAGTGGACCATCAAAATAAAGTGTTACCCATACTTTTAATGGATTGAATATTAATTAACAACCAAAAAACTATTTACTTCTGCGAACATATACAAATTAACACAAGCATGCAAAAAAAAAAAAACTAAATCACAACATACAAACAAAAAACCCTGCACCCTTTTTACTTACTATTTTTTCTTACTATTAAAACTGGTGGTTAACTTTTAATAATTTTTAATGTGGGAACACCCAAACAAAGAAACACAGGGATCAGCTCAACCCTCAGAAGAGACACTAATCACATGTCAATAATTTGAACAGCCTGGAATGAAGGAATAATTGGAATATGTGTGGAATGCTTTAAACTGGTCTCTTAGCAACACTACAGACTAATCACTCGCTAACACTCCATCACACACTCAAGAAGAAATATAGACAATATGACAGACAATAGCATGTGCTAAAGAGTCCTGTCAGCACACACACACAATATTACCTACTGTCACTCAAATACAAAAAACTAATTCCTAAAATTGATCCAAAAACTAGACTTTGAGGAGAGAGTGAGGTTTTTAATAAAATAGGGAGGTGGCTCTTTTCATTCCCTCTTCTTACACATATTTCTCTAGTAATATTTCAGCTAAATAGTTCAAACAAACTCACAATGAGTCACACAGGCTTTTGCATGGCACTTAATATCTTTTGACCCAGCGTTAAAGCCACTTTTAACCATTTTTGCAGTGATGTTTTTACACTAATATTTTATGGCAGTTTTTTTTAGCAACAGACAACCACTAGTGATTATGTCATTAAATATTTGTTCACACTGCACAGTTGTGTTCAGTTTCAGTTAATAGGAAAAAAAACAGCAACTGAGTGATAAAACTACTTTTTTTTGTATTATATTTAAGATTACCATGTCAAAAATTCAATTCGATTTGATATTACGATGCATCAAGATTCGTTGCATCCTCAATTTTAACTATGAATATTCAATGAATACAAGCAGTCAGATGAACCTTTTTATTTTATCTGCTCAAAGAAAGTACACTTCCTGAATATAGCAAACATCAGTAGGCTATAATCGATTATGGATTATCACTGCATCGATGCAGAATCGCCCATGTCCACATCGCGATGCATCGATGCAACGATTAATTTAAACAACCCTAGTGTTCACACTTGTAGTTCGGTTCATTTGGTCTGGACCAAAAAAAAAAAACATTTAGTCCTGGCCCGCTTAGCGTTCACATTGGCATTTTAACACCGAACTGAAATATACCGAACCTAAAGGCATAGGGAAATTTTCACAACCTGATTGGTCGGCTTTTATTACATGTATTTCACGACGGAACTTACCAAACATCCAAAACAATGCTGTGTGATGTACCTATGATGGTATTTTGACCAGCTGAGAACTTGTGAAGAGCTTATAAAATGTGTAAAGGAGTCAAAACAGTGTCAGGAATCTCTCTGTCACACACACAAACGAAGATCTTCTGCGAGGAGACGCGGTTCTGATGCCTGTACCGAACTGTGATGGGTAACATCGCAACTATGACGAGAAAAAACAGGTATGCTTGAGCATTCTGTCTTTTTTAGGGTTGCATCTTGTGACATCATGCCTCTTTTTTGGTTCGTTTACATGTCTTTGGTCCTTGTTGTGTTCATATTTCATTCAAATCGCACCATGGGCCGAGACCCATCTTTTCTGCAGTCTCGGTCCATTTGTTCGGATGGCAGCATTCACACTTATTCAAATGAACCGCACTAACAGAACTATCGCACCATGGTTAATTTTAATCTAATCAAACATGCCAAGTGTGAACACACACTAAAACAACCCAGGGCTTCATAACAGGAGTTTACAATTTCAAGTAAAAAGCCTAGAGGAATCCCAGCAAAGACTCGCATATAAATTGTATAAAGTCAAAAATCACAGAGCTCCAACAAGTATAAAGAGGGATGAAATCCAGAGAGTTTGTTTTAATGCAAATGAGAGAATTTGTCTTTGTGTGTTTGTGGATGACTGTGTGTTTAGTCTTCCAGATGTTGATTGAGTGTGCAATGGTTGTTTAAACTTTTCCAAAATTGTGTGATCTAAGAAAAACAGCATGTTTATCTTTGGAGAGAGGTTCAGAGGACAGATCCAGGGAAAATAAGCACGACTTGTACATAACACTTACACCGACACAAATACAGATGATCAGTCCTGGGCTTCACTTCACACTGGAGTCATTTCATAGATATGTTCACGTTTGACCAAAACTCTCTCTCTGACATCAGCTTAATGCATAATAATTATCTTCTTAAACAAAATTGGGAGGTTGAAGGAGAAAAAACGAACACACTTTCAAAATTAAATGTGAAACTTCTCTGTACCCGCATGGATTATCCTGGTTTTGAAATCCAGGTTCAAAAGACATTAACACCCAGTGTAAAGCACAGTGAAACCATTGAAACCCATTGAAACATTAAACCCAGTATTACTGTGTGACTCATTGTTTGACTCATTGTATGATTCAATAATGAAAGCATTGATCATTTTTGTCATGGTTTATCCCCCAGACAAAAGTGCTTTTTAATGTGGCATAAGCATATTTACACAGGAATCGGAAATGTGGGAAACAATGTATCACACATCGCAAGGTTACTCTTGTATTGTTATATTCTTATTTCCATGCATAACCAACAGAAAACAAAACTTGCATGGATTGTCATGACAACAGCGAGGTTTGCGGGAAAAAACAAGCGAAAAATCCCAGCCTTAACATTGGACAGAATTTTGTGACATATCTCTGCATCAGAATGTTGTAGAGCCTAGCAGGCAGCCAATAAATGGTGACATTTCAACTTAGCCATGCCCTAGCAACCACATACAGCACCCTATAGATACCACCCCATAGACTTCCACTGAAAAAGAATGAGATGTATATCTCTGGATCAGAACATTGTTGACATGGGGGTGGGGTTCTTTGGACTCAGACTGCCAATAACTTTTTAAATATCACCATGGCAACAATCTAGCAACACCCAAGCAACCATTTAGACAACCTGAACATCCATATAATAAATTGAACAGGGGGGTGAGCCCTTTTGACTCAGACTTCCAAGTAGTCTGAATCAAATATCACCAGCCAACTGCCGATCCATGTCCTAGAAACCATTTTGAGGACCCTAGCAACCGTATGCCAACATAACCAAGCCATATCTCAGCACCAGAACATTGTATAGACATAAGAGCTGGCTCTCTAGCAGTCATGCAGAAGACTAGTAACTGCCAAGTGCCAATTTTGCCACGGCAAGCACAACTCAAATTTTCTTCAGAAAATTTTCACATCTAGTTTTTAATATTATTAGGCAGCAATATTTACCCTCTGTAACTGAATATCACTGGTATTTTTCCCTTTACGACATATTTGCTTTCAATACATAATTTATGTAAAATACAATTTAATCAATTAAATAAAATGAATTTGTAATCTAAACAATAATGGCTGTTGTAAAATCAAATTGAAAGTAGCTGTAAACAACACATTTTAAATAATATGTCTGATTACACAGCTCTATTTGGCAATGGTGTTTTCATATTAGTTTAGATGTTTGTGGGGGGGGAAATCACTTCATATTAGCTACACATTCAACATCACTTGCCTCTACGACAGTGAATACAAAACTAATCTGTCAGATCTGGCACCTGCAGAGGCACTCAACTCATAATTACACAGAATCAGATTCTAGAATATAGATAACAGATAAAGTCTCAGAAATTTGCTATTGCTGCATTTGAATTTTCCCCAAGCCCTGGTTAATTTCTGACTGGTCTTTGCAGGACAGAAAGGTATAGAACTCTTGCATATGCGTTAAATAACAGAACACACACATATACTGTGATCCCTGTTGTCTACTGCTCAAAGGTGGCTCCACTTCAGGAAATACACTATATTGTCAAAAGTATTGGGACACCCAATCATTAAATTCAGGTGTTCCAATCACTTCCATGCCACAGGTGTATAAAATCAAGCACCTAGGCATGCAGCTAAGAATGGGTCACTCTCAGGAGCTCAGGGAATTTAAGAGTGGTACCGTGATACGTTGCCACCTGTGCCATAAGTCCATTCGTGAAATTTCCTCACTACTAAATATTCCACTGTCAACTGTTAGTGGTATTATAACAAAGTGGAAGCAATTGGGAACAACAGCAACTCAGCCAAAAATCACAGAGCAGGGTCAGCGCATGCTGAGGCGCACAGTGCACAGAAGTCGCCCACTTTCTGCAGAGTCAATAGCTACAGACCTCCAAACTTTGTGTGGCCTTCAGATTAGTTCAAGAACAGTGCGTAGAGAGCTTCATGGAATGGGTTTCAATGGCCGAGCAGCTACATCCAATCCTTATATCACCAAGTGCAATGCAAAGTGTGGGATGCAGTGGTGTAAAGCACGCCGCCACTGGACTCTAGAGCAGAGACGTGTTTTCTAGTGTGACGAATTACGCTTCTCTGTCTGGCAATCCGATTGTCGAGTCTGGGTTTTCCGGTTGCCAGGAGAACAGTACTTGCCTGACTGCACTGTGTCAAGTGTAAAGTTTGGTGGCGGGGGGAATATGGTGTGGGCTACTTAGTTCCATTGAAAGAAACTCTTAATGCTTCAGCATACCAAGACTTTGTGGTAACGGTTTGGGGATGGCCCCTTCCTGTTCCAACATGACTGTGCACCAGTGCACAAAGCAAGGTCCATAAAGACATGGATGAGCGAGTTTGGTGTGGAGAAACTTGACTGGCCTGCACGGAGTCCTGACCTCAACCCGATAGAACACCTTTGGGATGAATTAGAGTGCAGACTGCGAGCCAGGCCTTCTCGTCCAACATCAGTGTCTGACCTCACAAATGCGCTTCTAGAAGAATGGTCAAAACTTCCCATAAACATACACCTAACCTTGTGGAAAGCCTTCCCAGAAGAGTTGAAGCTGTTATAGCTGCAAAGGGTGGGCCAACTCTATATTAAACCCTACGGATTAAGAATGGGATGTCATTAAATTCATGTATATGTAAAGGCAGACGTCCCAAAACTTTTGGCAATATAGTGTACATTGAGTTTCCTCATAATAAAACCACTTTGATTCCTGTTTGAGTTTGCAAAACTTTTCACTCTCAAATAGTGCTTTGTTGGTCACAAGGATAAACACTAATTTCTCACCGAAGGGACTTCAAATACAAAATGTCATGACGTCTCTTTACAAACCTTATATAATCTGTAAGCAAACTTCAGTGAATTAGATGCAGTCCGTAACAACAATCCGTAACACGTGCATTTGACTCTGAAGTATGAAAGCATAGCCGCTTTTATACATTTAAACCACAAAGATTTTCATCATAAAGACTGACAAGGACATTTCAAATGGGTAATTTAATCACTCCCACTCATGCTCTTTTTCTTCAAAGACATTTCCTTACCCTGTAAGTGATGCCAACAAAATGTTAAATATAGCTGTGTTTTATACGATTGATGACTAAATGGTGGTTGTACATGCAAATGCAGTATGTGTAAGTGAGCACACACCTAATCTGATGCTCTCACACACTCACACACACACACACACACAGGTGTGAGACGTGGACAGATGAGTAATGATGCCATTGGACAATTGTATGTTCCTGACAGAGTGCACGTCTCTACAGTAGGGTGTGGACTGCCTCTTATTTTTAAAGACGCAGACCTTGGTCACGCCACACTGCTGGAAACGAGGGTAAATTCCAGTTTATTTTCAGCAACATGACAATTACACATGGCACCAATTTATGACCGCTTGCTAAACAATAAAATCAATGTCAAGAACTGCAAGACTCAGCACTGTGCCTCTCTGATCGATATGCCCCAATGGATCTGATCCCACATCTATGTTCATTCTCAGGAAACTCTCAGGAATAGATGCATTTATATGCATTTGTATATGCAAAAGAGGTGGTTACAGCCTTGCAAAAGTTACTATCAAAATTATTTCAAACCTGTCACGGTAAGTTTAGTTCATTTGAAGTTCATTGAGTTCATATCATTTGAACTGATAGCTGATTAGCTATGGAAGGACTGCATAGTTTTTGTGTGGCTTGTCATAAATTACACATAACATTAATAATAATAACAATAATAATCCATCAAGTTTCTCTCAACTATAATTTAACCTTTTTACATTTTTTCAGGGTTGAATGTAAGGGGGAAAAAAAAGAAAGAGCACAAGCAGTTATCTAGCAATAGTAGTTAAACCACACCACAATATTTAGTCAAAATTGTACAGATTTTTCCCTAAAACAGAATTGAATCGGCTTGACAAGGCCAATATAAGTGTATTATACTTAAAGGGATAGTTCACCCAAAAATGAAAATAACTAAACAGTTGATGGGCCCCATTGACTTCCATAGTATGGAAAAAAAAATACTATGGAAGTCAATGTGGCCCATCAACTGTTTGTTTATTGACATTCTTCAAAATATCTCCTTTTGAGTTCAGCAGAAGACATTCATACAGGTTTGGAACAAAGTGCAAGTAAATGATGGCAGAATTGTCATTTTTGGATGAACTATCCATTTAAATACTGACACACTGTGTGAGAAATGTACTTTTGGACTTACTGTTTGAGCCATGTTATGTCAGAAAGATCAAACCACTGTTTTTGAAGACGGAAATGTCACCATATAACAGGGCTGAATAGACATTGATGGCAAATACAAATTTTGCATATTACCAGAAAGTACACAATACATGCAAGATTTAGGTGGAATTTGATTCGGAATAAACCTTTAAAAATAACAGTCAGTGATGAACATGCAAACTGGCTAAATTTAAAAAAATAGTTTCAATATTAAATTCATTTAATGTTAAGTTAAATATTTATGCGCTACTAAGTGGAGTATAATTATATCAGTAACAAGTCGTGGAAACAGCCATTTCATGATTGGCAGAAATTCATGAAATATCTGGGATTTAAACCTGCAACCTTCCGGTTCATGCTATTTAACTCTAAGTTAAACTGATGGGGTAAAGTTCACTGGCAGATCCAACACTATGATGATTTACACCGGAGACGTGAACCTGCCACCCCAAAATTCCTCCTCTAATCACAGATTAAGTCACTTACAACATTCTTGGGGTATTTAAGCAGTCGAGAGGGGCCTGTGCAGGTGGGGGAGGGTGGCATGAGGATTATCTTATATTTCATAGGTAGTGTTAAGCTGCTGCTCTTAAGTGCTTCACGTGGTCATATAATGTCAAACATAGTGGCTAATATAGTGTTAGTGGAGCGCCGCTCAGGCTAAAATCAGCTGTTTCAAAACAAACATGCAAAGTTCCACAAACTGCTCTTAAACCTAAGCCTCAGAAACACTACTGATGGCTGCCTTTCTGATGATCAAATGGACCAGTGAGCTCAGGTTTAGCAAGACATATGGGAAATGTCTGGAATGGAAATGACTAGTTGAACATTTGTATGTTTTATAGAGTTTAACAAACCAAAACATTCCTACATAATGTGCTCAGAGAATGAACTACCACGTGGAGGACGCATTCTGAACAAAAATATTGTTTTAAAGTGGAATCTGTAAGTGATGCAAGTCTAGTCAACATCTAAAACAACTAATACAAAAATCAAGTATTGTTTTATAGGCCTAACACTGATATGCATTTCCAATAACACTTTTTTAAAAAAGTGCACAAAGTTGTTGTGAAAATGTTAAAGCATGTTTCATGAAATTTTGGAATCATTTCAGGAATTCAGGCAATACTGTTCTTGCCAAGATGGAGTGAACTGTAGTAAATGCTAAATGTAAAAGTATGATTTTCCACTGAATATAACTTAAACGGATAGTTCACCCAAAATTGTGATGAATTATTTACCCTCATGTCGTTTCAAACCCGTAAGACCTGCATTCATCTTCAGAATACAAATGAAGATATTTTTGATGAAATCCGAGAGCTTTCTGACCAATTTCGTTCTAGCCTGTGCCAATTTCCTACAGTTTACTTTGTAAAAACAGTGCAGCGGTGCTCGCGTGAACAGCATCGGCTGCCGTAGAACTCAAAAGCGCTGCACTATTTACAACGTAAACCGCGTAGGAGACTGGCACAGGCTAGAACGAAATTGTTGAATAAAGTCATTATTTTTGTTTGTTTTTGCGCACAAAGTACACTCGTCGCTTCATAAAATTAAGGTTGAACCACTGGAGTCACATGGACTATTTTAACGATATTTTTACTACCTTTAAAGTGTTAATTCAATTGCTGTCTATGGAGGGGTCAGAAAGCTCTTGGAAAGCTATCTTCATTTGTGTTCTGAAGATGAACAACCACCAAAAAGTTTACAAGAATTAACATCATACATGCTCCTGAACGGCAATGATCTTGAGGTGTTTTTCACGTTATCGTACAGTACCGACACATCAAAACTGTTAGAGTTTTCAAACCAATTTTTATAGAAAAAAGGCAATATAATTTGAAAATAAATATGCTGTACTACATTACACAGACACAAAAAAGATGTTAATATTCAACATATTTACATAGAGTAAATAAATAATGTTTAAACTGTAAAACTCCAATCAAACCAGACCACATTTGAGCATACTGTTTCAGCTTGTTAGATCTTATTATAGTAGAAGTAAATAGTGACATGAGTTTGGCCTATATTTACATTTGGCTGCTATATTGTTATTCAATACGTATGTCACACTGACATCAAGACTGTTTCGCCAAAACATACTCACACAGGCACGCACACAAAATCACATGTACACAGTTTGTTAGAGATCACATGGCACACGCACACATCTGCAGTAAGGCGGCAAAGTCTAGGCAGTTGGCAACATAACTCACTGATCAGTAATAGGAATGTTTCTCTGTTCATCTACGGAAAATAAAACAGCATGAAAAGCTTTTCTTTTTTGGAGGTTTGCAGACGAAAAAAGGCCAAGAAGATCCATCTTAACATAACACTGCACATAAATAGGTCAAATTAAATACAAAGAGATCGAATACTGAAAATATTCAACAAAAAAAAATCATAAATTACTGAACTGTTTGGGGGAATAGATTTGGATTCAAATTCCAAGACTAGCTGAACGACAACGAAAAACCTAGCACAAAATCGTCGTCTTAAATCCCCAGTAGTGTGAAAGCATGAAATCTAAATCACACGATCAACTCAAAGTGGTTTCCAAACAAGAATGAATATCCCTTTAAGGAGTGAATATGACCAAAATCCTCTTGGGTTTGCCTTGTCAAGGTCAGAGCTCTGGTGCAAACATTTACCACAGCGACCAGCGGGTTTCCATGGCATCACTGTGTGACATTCCAACAGCAGAATCAGTTCAGTCTACCATCAAAACTCCAGTCCTTTGTCCATCTCTAAAAAAGTGTTCACGTACTGGGAGGAATGATTCCACAGCGCGTAGTGGACGCTGACGCATTGACACGCTGACACATTCCTCCAAATGTTTAGTTTGCGCTCGTTTACATTTAGATTCACATGAAAAACCGCACAGCAGACCCAAATCCAGTGATGTGTTTCATTGAGTACAACTTCGATTTCGAGTACGACTTTACGCACGCCAGCCAAGATCAGAAACGTTTACGAAGGTCTTTTGCGAAGACCCTTTAGCAGCAAATCAAATCCTGTGCCTTTAGTCTCTCGGTTCGCTTAATACACACATGAAAATCATGAAAATATACAGACAGAGCATTTCATTGACTATTAAACCCCCACCTCCCCCAACCCATTCACTTCATTCCCTCAATATCTCCGTGATGGAAAAATGAGACCAAAGTTCAAAGTGCTGTGAATTATTGGTGAAATATTCCTTCATGTCAGAGTCCATTCTCAAGTCAGTTCGGTTCACCTCCTTGGTTTGTCACATCTGGGAAAGTAAGTAGAAAAATCACAAATTAAATACAGCATCTCAATCGTTTTACCCAAGACAGGAAGATTAAACCTTAAGGTCCCTGCCAAATAAAGGCTCCTTCTGAAAAATAGAGTATCTTACATGTGTATGCTACATTTTCAGTAGAGATGCCTCAATGTTTCAAACTCAACATTTTTCCAGACCAAATCATTTTTACACTCTTTCAGTATATCAACATATCTTTCAGTTGTTTAGGAGAAAGATCTGAGACACAGTAGATTTTCAAGAAGCAGCAACCATCACTTTCAAGGGAAAAGGGCAGCATGAACATTCTGCCAAACATCTCCATTTGTCTTCTACCGAAGTAAGAAACACATATAGGTTTGTGGTACAACATGACGTTGAGTAAATGATGACAGAATTCATTTCATTTCTGATTGAACTATTGCTTTAAATGAAAGATCAACCTCTGAGCAACACCTCTTTTGTCAAGGGATGTATATGGCAATACAAAATCAGGAAAGCCAGTCTTGCACTAACATGTGTAGATACACAAAAAAGTGTAGATTTACACACACACCTGCAGGTCCTTTCGTTGAGTTCTAGTTGTCTAGACCTGCAGTCGGCTTCAGAGTGTTTACAGGAGCACTGACACGTCTCAGGGTCTTGAACATACAACCTTCTTCTCCTTTCAGAGCATGTAGAACAGCAAGGCTCACACTGACTACTGAAGAGAGACAGAATGAGACAAAAGGAGGATTGGGGGAGATTACTGCTGACACATGATCATGGCCATTATTAAACACTTTCACCCAAACATACACACACAGGCACTCGGTGAGTCAAGCAGTAAACTTTTTGAGCCACCCTGGTCTGGTACCACGGTTTAGGGTTTTACCATTCTGAGGGGTCCGAGGGGGTTTTGTAGAGTGTAAATAGCTAAAGTTAGAGGCAGGATGTGGCCATGCACCTGCAAGCTCAGTTGATGCAAGAAAATAATGAAAACAACCATAAACTGTTTCATTTTCACTCTTTCTATTTTAGAAAAGCATACTGGAATAAAAGGCAGAGAGAGTGCAGTGCATGAGAATCCAGTGTTTAAGTTTATTGCTTCTTGTAGTGTTGGATCAGGGTCATCAGGACAGATGTACAGTACCAAGTCACACAAATTTGTGCCAATAAACCTTATTTGAAGTCAATATTGCTCTGAGGACAGGCTTATCAAAACCACATTGTAAATTCTTCATTTAACCCTGACTTTAAATCACAACAATGTTAAAGGCCTATTTACACAAAGAACGACTGGCATGAAAAACATGCACAAGACTTTAGTTTACCCATTTTTGTGCTTTGGTCAGGAATATTAAAAGAAAGAGGACTGTGTTAGAGAAATGTCAGATTTAAACCTGCATGAGCACCCATTGAAATCCAAATCTTCTCAGAGAATGTCAGAAATTCAGTGTGAATAGTTGTGGTGCAAACAAAAACATACTTTCCTGAACTTTGTCTCAACAGGCCTTAAATCAAATTTTTATTTATTTATTTGTTTTATGTTAAAAACCAAAACCCCAGCCCTCAGAAAAATACTGACCTCAAAAGCATCAGTCTCACAGGAGCAGATTGTCCTCATGTACGCATTTCTTCGCTCTTTCTTTCTCATTGAAACATTTCTCATTTTTCAATTACTGGGAGAAGCACCAAAGTAAACAGGCTGCTTGACTTTCGTAATGCTGTGCAGCAATGCTCACGCAGCATGACAAAACCAAACTCACAGTAATGAAAAAAAAAAAAAAACATCTCACACAATCCTTCTCATATGTCAGAGAAGACAGAACAATGTGAGGATGATGGTCCTAATACAATAAAAAAATGTGAGAACTGAAAAACATTCCAAAAACAGGAAGTGGCACAAACAAGGTTTTGATCCCAACTGAAATATTGTTACAGATTAGTAACATCAAGTAAAAGCCATGCTGAGTGGGTCGGTGAGTTTTTATGTCGGCTATCTCCCCACTGCTCACCTCCTCCAGTCATAGAGCTTGATTTATTGTGTCCTGTGGCACAACCTATAGAGCGCAACTGTATGGCTCCAGAAATAGAAATCCCATTCATTTTCCCAACTGAAAAACAGACACACCTACCATAAACTCAGAGGCTGTAAAGAGATGGTGCTTTTGCCATTTTTGATTTCTGTATTCCCATGAAGTGCTGCACAACACACAATCCTTAAGCAAGATCCTCAAATAAGAGAACCTGAGAACCAGCCTTGGAAATGAGAACAAATATCGTTTTGCTAGGTTGCTTCAGAGGCCACTGACTGTCAATTCCCATAAAGCACTGCTAATGACAAAATCCAGGGAGTTTTCATAGCCACAATCAATATATTTCATTACTTTACCTCATGTCAAATTGTATCGTCTATATTGTAATGTCTATATATTTTACAATTAATGACTTGTCAGACTTGTTAGTGTATTGTGGCTCTTGTTTGGATTACATCATTCACAGCGCTACATGGAATGAATAGTACATTTTCTCATAAAAGACTATGATGAATCCTATGATTCATCTTGGAGTTGACTGGTTTGGTTAAAGGCTTAAACTCTTTAATCGAAGATGCCTGAGGAGACTGAATGGAAAATGAATGGGAAAATAATTCTGACTAAAAAAAGTGGACGGTCACTGTTGCACTCTAATGGGTTTGTACATTTTACAAAAAAAAACAATTTGGCCAAATGTTGTTAATGTTAATTGTTTTAGCATGTGCTTCTGCATTAGTAAGGCAAGCTCTGTGAGGGCAGAGATCGAGCATGTAGTTTTTTGGCATGGTCAGTTTTAATTAAGTGGCAGAGGAGTTGATGGATTAATGGCAATTTACACCGTCCGACAAATGCACTGATTAAAGGAGGCATAAAATCTCCTCCCAAATTAATTTGACGACCAAGAGTGCCACACTCAGGTGCAGATGAGAGGAGGCGAACGCAGAGGTGACGTACAAATCCCGCTTTTTTTCACGGTTTTTCTTTCTCTTTCGCTTTTGGCCTTTGCCCTTCCGGGGTTTTCTAGAAAGGGAACATGACAAACAAAGAAGAACATCGAAAAACATAAACTGAATCGGAGTTGCTGCAAAAGATCATCCACACAGTTAGATTGCAGTGAACGTAGTGCTAAAATGATCCAGATGGAAACATCAGTAAACATGTCCACCCAAAGCTCCTTCTCTTCTCATTCTTCTCATCTCTTCTATTAGTGCCTGACACAACAGCAAACTCCAGGGATGTGAGACACGAATTTGAAATGAAAAGCCAGCCAGGCCTTGAAGAAGTTTTAATAAATAAACAAGGCATTAAACCTTCAAAAGCATCACTAAGGATTCCTGGTGGGTGCAAAACACAGACAAACTGATTCAAACTGAGCCAAAGCTCAAAGTCTACGGACAAGTTTTTACTCTTGAATATTAGTGAAGTCTAAAGGAAATCATCAAAAGCTCTCTTTCATTATAACAAGAATATTGATCAATCAGCAAATCAACACACAGTAATAGTGACATACACATCCATTTATCTTTCAGATAGCTGAGAATCCTGGCATATCACGTCAGACACGTCAGGCAGCAAGAATGTGAACTTTCCCCTATCTCGCAATCAGAGTACAAACTGATGTGCTGCGATCAGTTTAAGGTTACTTGCATAAGTGGTTGACCAATATTGGTTTTCAATGCTCCATGAAAATAAGTAGAAAGCAGGATGGCCGAAGTTGAAGCTTTTTAAACAGAACATCAGGACTATAAAGTTGAATCTGCTCCTACATAGCTGACAAATCAGGCTGGTTATTCCCTACGATTATATTCATTCTTTTCATAGATCAGATTCAATCATTGCTCCACCGTGGAACAGCCTCTGTGTCAAAGGGCCACTTGTTTACCAGAACCAGAAAGCATTTAAACTTTTTAAACCCCCTAGAGATAAACTCTGACCCGTAACACATCAGCAACAAGATCAACACCCTCAACTTCAGTAAACTTTCAAACACTTTGGCCCACATTCTCTGGTTAGAGGGAGTCATCAGAAAAGGAGGTTGACTGACCGCTACGGTATCTCTGAGGAGTGGAAACGGGCTCATAAACAAACACAGAACGTAAAGACACTTCAGAGATGACAAATCCCTCTGTTACCTCAATGAACCTCAGATCATAAAGCAGAGCTTAGCTGACGCCAAGATGAATGTGGGGCGAGGGCATTGAACTAGCGGGCGAAACTCGCACACCTGTTCACGCAGCTTTTTACACACCTGAGGGGCTGAATTTACACTTGAGAAAGCAACGTGCAACGACATGAAGACATCAAAAAAGGAAGTGAGATCAGATAATGGTGTCAGGGTCAGAGTTTATCTCAGTTCATCGGAAGAAGGCTGGATTACAAAAAGTTGAGTTCTGGTCTTGTGCAAGGGTTGAGAAATATAGCTTAAAAAGGCTTTTAAAAAGTGTTGTTTTTATATTATTGAGAGAAGCAACTGTTTCAACTTAACAGCTATTGTACCTGTACAATATAGTAAATATACACTCACCTAAAGGATTATTAGGAACACCTGTTCAATTTCTCAATAATGCAATTATCTAATCAACCAATCACATGGCAGTTGCTTCAATGCATTTAGGGGTGTGGTCCTGGTCAAGACAATCTCCTGAACTCCAAACTGAATGTCAGAATGGGAAAGGTGATTTAAGCAATTTTGAGCGTGGCATGGTTGTTGGTGCCAGGCGGGCCGGTCTGAGTATTTCACAATCTGCTCAGTTACTGGGATTTTCACGCACAACCATTTCTAGAGTTTACAAAGAATGGTGTGAAAAGGGAAAAACATCCAGTATGCGGCAGTCCTGTGGGCGAAAATGCCTTGTTGATGCTAGAGGTCAGAGGAGAATGGGCCGACTGATTCAAGCTGATAGAAGAGCAACTTTGACTGAAATAACCACTCGTTACAACCGAGGTATGCAGCAAAGCATTTGTGAAGCCACAACACGCACAACCTTGAGGCGGATGGGCTACAACAGCAGAAGACCCCACCGGGTACCACTCATCTCCACTACAAATAGGAAAAAGAGGCTACAATTTGCACGAGCTCACCAAAATTGGACAGTTGAAGACTGGAAAAATGTTGCCTGGTCTGATGAGTCTCGATTTCTGTTGAGACATTCAGATGGTAGAGTCAGAATTTGGCGTAAACAGAATAAGAACATGGGTCCATCATGCCTTGTTACCACTGTGCAGGCTGGTGGTGGTGGTGTAATGGTGTGGGGGATGTTTTCTTGGCACACTTTAGGCCCCTTAGTGCCAATTGGGCATCGTTTAAATGCCACGGCCTACCTGAGTATTGTCTCTGACCATGTCCATCCCTTTATTATGACCACCATGTACCCATCCTCTGATGGCTACTTCCAGCAGGATAATGCACCATGTCACAAAGCTCGAATCATTTCAAATTGGTTTCTTGAACATGACAATGAGTTCACTGTACTAAAATGGCCCCCACAGTCACCAGATCTCAACCCAATAGAGCATGTACACTCACCTAAAAGATTATTAAGAACACCATACTAATACTGTGTTTGACCCCCTTTCGCCTTCAGAACTGCCTTAATTCTACGCGGTATTGATTCAACAAGGTGCTGAAAGCATTCTTTAGAAATGTTGGCCCATATTGATAGGATAGCATTTTGCAGTTGATGGAGATTTGTGGAATGCACATCCAGGGCACGAAGCTCCCGTTCCACCACATCCCAAAGATGCTCTATTGGGTTGTGCGCGTTGTGGCTTCACAAATGCTTTGCTGCATACCTCGGTTGTAACGAGTGGTTATTTCAGTCAAAGTTGCTCTTCTATCAGCTTGAATCAGTCGGCCCATTCTGCTCTGACCTCTAGCATCAACAAGGCATTTTCGCCCACAGGACTGCCGCATACTGGATGTTTTTCCCTTTTCACACCATTCTTTGTAAACTCTAGAAATGGTTGTGCGTGAAAATCCCAGTAACTGAGCAGATTGTGAAATACTCAGACCGGCCCGCCTGGCACCAACAACCATGCCACGCTCAAAATTGCTTAAATCACCTTTCTTTCCCATTCTGACATTCAGTTTGGAGTTCAGGAGATTGTCTTGACCAGGACCACACCCCTAAATGCATTGAAGCAACTGCCATGTGATTGGTTGATTAGATAATTGCTCCTAATAATCCTTTAGGTAAGTGTATACTATCTAGACATACTGACATAGTAATAATTTTTTACTTAAACATAAATGTATACTTTTGAGTGATAACACAAACAAACTGTTGAATCAGAACTGATTCGCTGATTGACATGAGACAAGTAGGATCACAAAATGACTTTAAAGAGCATCTTTAGAAAATATCTAACAATATCTGTCTAAATTTCTATTGCCAGCAAAGATATCATGCATACATATTGCCCAGTCCTAGTTTTTGCTTTTGTTTGACAAAGTTTTGCCACTAACGATTTTCACGATATAAATCACCTGTTAGCTCGGTTGATGTGTTTAAAAAACAGCAGTGAAGAGTTCCACTGTTCTCTCACGATCAGATTGTATGGCTTTATGTAATATGAAAAGCAAGCAGATGAGATGAAAGGATCAGGGAGAAAAGGAAAACAGGAAGGAATACACCTAGCTGGAGATAAGAGTGACTAAGATAAAGGCAGAGAGATTAGGAAACAACAAAGAATGCAAGAATGATAAAGGGGAAAATTACAAAATAATGCGAGAGCAGAAGCACACACACACACACAAACACACACATCACCACACTAGAACAATGGAACTCACTTTTCTCTTTTCTCTGGAAGATCTTTTTTCAGCCTGAAAGAGCAACAAAAAGAGCGAGACATTACCTCAGTGAACATGTTTGTTTGTGAGCACACAACAAACACACTCACAATGAAAGACCCACACATGCACAAAACAGAAAACAGAACAGTCAAACGTCCATTCATACCCCTCAGTTACATGAATACAGCTAGAAATACAATTATAGAGCAGACAATACCAGACAGATAATAGATGACATAAAGAAGTGTCCCCAAACGTTAACTGAATCCGACAGCCTTCCTTAGGGACAATCTTCCTTAATTTTCCTCAAGAGTAAAAAAACTTTTTTTTAATTTAAAAATGGAAAAGGAGTGGGTTGTCCACATTGTCCACATATGCATGTATGAGTGTAGAAGTGAGGATTCTTACCGACACTGGCATTCACTGTGTTCTGCAAAACTCATGAAAAAGTCACCTTGATGACGGAGTGGTTTCAATCTTTTAATCTACAGAAAAAAGCAAAAACAAACATTAAAACGCCACATCACAGACATACAGGCAGTGTCAGTGTTAAAGGGATAGTTCACCCCGAAAAATGAAAATGTTGTCATCACAAAAGAAGATATTTTAAATAATGTTGGTAATCAAACAGTTGAAAAAAATACTATGAAAGTCAATGGCTACAGTCAACTGTCTGGTTACCAACCTTCTTTAAAAGGGGACCTATTATGCCCCTTTTTACAGGATGTAAATTAAATATGTTGTCCCCAGAGTGTGTATGTGAAGTTTTATTTTAATTACGGTTTAACTTACGTTGTCATCTTGCTTTTATGACATGCTATTGCATTTGTGTACGTACTGTATTGCAATAAAGGTGAAAATACAGATGTGACAGCTTGGGCAGACTCCTAAATTTATGATGGACCAACCTGGACTGGAACCTGTTTGTTTAAATGTGTATTCTCTTCAGAACTCATGTAACATTTATTGAGCCGACTTTTGGCGCAAACGTATAAGATTTTTTCAGGGACATTTCCTTTGAAAATGAAATTTAACCACGATGTCCCCAGTGACTCAAATGGTGGAAGTCTATGGAGACTCTTATGTGCATTAGTACATCCCAAAACACAACACTTATGCCTCTTTGGTGCAGACATTGTACAACTTCAGCTTCTACAGCGAGGATACAGAAATGGCGGACTCTGTGCTTCTCACTCACCGGCTGTGGGCGGGGCTTCTCCCTACAATGACGTCATTGTAGGGGGGAATCTGAATCAGCTTGTTTGAAGAGACTGCTTTTGATTTATGGGAATTATAAAAAAATGAGTGAGTCGATTTTTGCCATTATAGGCTGGTTGTTCTCACACACTGCGCCCACACATCGGTGTTAAAACACCTTATAGAAGTGAATTTTGCATAATAGATCCCTTTAAAATATCTTAATTTGTGTTCAGCAGAAGAAAGAAACACATACAGGATTGGAACAACATAAGGGTGAGTAAATTATTACAAAATCTTCAACTATGGGTGAACTATCCCTTTAAGTAAAAGCTACATTCAACACATTCAGAAGAAGAAACCCTGTTAGCTTGGCCAAAAAGAGAGAGATAAATGGTTTGAGTGTGGGAGACAAAGTAGAGGAGTGTAGGGTTTCCAAAAAGTAGACTTAACAAGATTCAGACAGATAGTGGGATAAAATAAAATAGAGAGAAAAAGAGAACAGTCTAGAAGTTAGGGTTCTCTGACCTCCAAGGTAATGTTGTATGTGACGGTGGGGGTGCATTCCATCATCTCATCATTGCAGCACCCAGCACAGCGGGTGAGAACCACACAGGACGGTATGAAGATGTGCTCTATGTCATCAGGGTATTCCTGTTGAATTTCCACCAGCACCTCCCGAGGACGACAAAGTGACTTGTTATACACCTCCATGAACGGCACCACTGCAAGTTAGAGAAAAGGGGGAAATCAGTTTCTTGTTTTTTGCCAAAAAATGTAGGACCTTTTTGGCCAAGAGTTGCACAATTTTTTCAAGGCCAACACTGTTTTGAAATCTGGGAGCCCTTCTAGGAATTTGTGATTGGCAGGGGTGTCCATTTAAACCATGTACATTCCTTGTTGCACTCAAAAATACAAACAAACAAACAAACAAACAAAAAAAGATGCCAAGTAGCCTGTGTGTATATTCTGTACAGCTGTTTGAGTCTCCTTTTTACATGAAGAAGAAAAACACACAAGTGAATCGTAACTTAATAATGTGTAGTCTGGTTCTCTGGACTAAGCAGAGATTGAGCAATGAGCGTTTTGGCAATGCTCACTTAAAATGATCCCTTTGTGTGTTAAGATGTAATACAAACCACACTGGATCATGAGCTTCTAATAAATACTACAATTTATCCTAAACTATACAATGTCAGTTTAATTAAAGGCACAGCATTGCCCTCCTTCACCCATCCACCAGAGGGCGCTGTGCTCAGGGACTCTGTATGTGTCCAGTCTCTGGATGACACCATTGAGTTCAAGCGGAAACTCACCATCATATGTGCTTTTGCCTCCCTCCCTGGGTATGTAGGCACTCTGTGGTAAAAAAAAACAAACAACAAAAAAACATTTTGTCATAAATTAATATTTAAAGACTGTGTTCAAATATATATATTTGTTCACAATCGTGAATAAAAAGAGTCCCAACAGGTTTGACTAGTTATTCACCACAGCATCATTGCTTAAGGTTTAGGATGATGCAACAAATTACCTAAATTTCATTTAAAAGCCAAAGTTCATAAAAAACATAAGTTTAGATATCACAAAGAATTATTATTTTTGCTTATTTATATATTTAAACATTGCTTTTTAAAAATTACATTCCTCAAGTGCACAAATCAACAATTATAACATTAACTTAATCAGACTGGACTTAGGCTTGGCCTTGATACTCACGAGTCTAGTCTTAAGTCAAAACTTGACTTGAACTCTGCATTACAGACTTGAGTCAGATCTCACACACTTCAAATTTTGCAGAAGCTCCATGGAGACACATGCACTTCTCAATGAAGCTTTTTTTCTCCTTCCACCTGAGCCTTTTACTCACTTTTACACACAAAGTGGCAGAAATGTTCTTGGGTTTAAGTTTTACAGACATTACTTGTTAATTAATGGCTGAGAATCACATGATGCCACACTGTAAAAAGTGATCAGTTGACTTAACTTAAAAAAGTGAGGAAACCTGAGAAAAACTGAGTTATGTTAACTTGACAATTCCACGTAACATAATTTTTCAATTACGCAATCAGGCTACTTAATCTTAAGGCAACGGGTTTCCTCACTTTTTACAGTGCATTGACAAACTTCTCTTAAAACTCATAACTTATTAACAGTTTTATTTGCATTCATCTATGCCCGTGAATATAAAGTTTCGAATTTCATCAAGAATAAGTCTGTTTGGTGAAGATTTTCTGAAGCTAGACTGACATTATTTATCTCTCTATATTGTGGTCTCCTGAGGCCGGGTATGCTGGTGCCCGGTCCGTCTGAAGCGCTGTACTGTAGCTGCGCCTTTAAAGCGTAATAATATCACTAAGGTGGCTATTATAGGGCCTTCACCAAAATCGACAACAAACTTCCAAACAGTTGAATACACTCTAATTGAGTATATCGCTGGATTCCCCCGGTTGTAACCTGTCCACAATGTTAACTGGCTCAATGTGGGATGGTCAAATTCGCTTATTCAAGTAATTTTGAAGAGCTTGGCAAAACATGGTCAATGACCTAGCAAGGGGAAACACAAGGACGACCAATATAGTGGCGCAGGAACGTTACATTCGAAATAACACTATTTAGAATTCAACCTATACATTAGAGTCTTTCTCTATATATATGCATGTGGTTATATATAACTTACCTTGACAGCTGAAAAATACAGAAGCGTCACAATAAATAACTGGAGCACGCGAACGGCAAAGTTCATGATTGAATTTATAAGGCGAATAACTCTTTTTAAAACCCTATCCGATGATAGGCGGACTTTAGCAAACGCATTGGTAAAGGTCTCAGAAAGCAAGTTAGACATGAGTAGAGGCTTCTTCACACGGGGTCCGACCTATAGGGGCAACAAGAATCCCATGTTGGTCCCACAACACGCATGCAGACACCTGAGAGAGCGCGTGAGATCCACGGAAGATATGTTATAACGTCTCTCAACTGTTGCCGATTATTTTCAGAATATCCAGAAATATGAGAATCCAGGACGCAGGTCCTCTCACATTGTTGAGAAGTAGCTCAATTTTTTCTTCCAAGGCTATTACAATCCACATCACAAAAGTAATCCCATGCTTAGCCTGCCGCCCGTCTCCAAGTGCGTTGGGTTCATTGGTAAAGGGACGCAGAATGGATAAGAAACTCACTCGCTGATACAACTTTCAGTATTGCCAACACTGTATTATTAGTGGAGCATACAGTAATACCAGTGAGAACACAATGACGCTGAAGAGAGAATGTGAAATCCAAGCGCACTTCTAGTCCCTACGAATGAACCTTGCTTTAATTCCGCTTCCTGTTTGATTTGTCGGCTTGATTCTCAAGTTCTACCTCTTGCCGTTATGAATGATCAGGGACGCCGCCGTTCCCCGGTTTTAACGAACTGCTTCAGCTGTCGGTCAGTTCTGGCACCGCAGTGAGATTGAAACTCACGCCATTGGACGAGTCACTGGGATGGGCGTGGCTATAGTGGTGTCAGCGTGGACGGATCGGTTGTTCAGTGTCTCAGTTAAGTTCAATGCGCAGATGTTGACTTATTGATAACTGTAAGAGCTTTTTGTAAAACGAGAGGTCTCGCTCTCTGCATGCAGAGTGTTGGCATCAATTATGTTTAGATATTTGGTATAAAAGCGGTATTAATCACATGAGCAAACAGTTATCCCTCTTATTGCAAGTTCGTATACATTACATGGCTCTCTGAAATACTTGACTTTGATTGGTCAATCTCTGAATTCAATGGTCAAATATTTCTGAATAATGACCGTTGTCCATAGCGACGCAGTATTTCAGCGTACGCTCTAATAAAATAACTTAAATTGTTTCAGAATTATTTATTTATTCTTAATAATATATATTTAAATAATTTGTTTTTTTAATTTATTAAGTTAGCGGGACAATGTATAGTGAGCCCACGTAATAGCAAAATAAACCCATTTGTTTTGATACAAGATCATGATCACTTGTTATTTGTAGATTTACCAATACAGAGACCGCCAAAAAATATATATGTTGCTTTTCTTTATATATACATTTTCATTATAAACATTATATTATCGTTATACCAATTTGAGTAAAAAGATTTCAGTACTTGGTATGTTCCCCCATTTTCTTTAATGACAGCATGGAGGATGGCATATAGGGCGCTTAATATAATATATTTCTTTATTACATTTAATCATTTTAAAAACATATTATATATGTAAATAATTAATAATAAGTAATATCCGCTGGCTAATGATAGGTCGTACGTGCATAAGCATAGCGGTCTACAGTAGCCTAGGCTATGTGCGTAATCCCAGTTTGAATATCATCGGCATCGCATGACTGGAGCGCTGCATGACGCCTTTTTGGGGCTTCTCGGTCATCTGCAAGGTTGCACGGAAAACGGAAAGAGTGCTAGGTAATGAGGGCGTGATCACATGTGTAAGTGTGTGTGTGTGTCCATTACCACGTACAGGTGTTTGGGTGCGCGCGCGCGCGCGCGTAGGAACGACGGACTCGCTTCTGGCGCACGCTGGACATGTGAGCCGCGGTCAGGCCGGCCAGCTGGCGCGAGACTCCACAACACCGCACATTTCGAATTTACAAGACGACATCACGATTTCCATATTCGTCGTTATATTTCAGATTAAGGGATATATTTTTCCGATAGGCTACATAGGTATGTTTTGCCTCTCAGCAGAGAAAAGTTTTCCCTTTGTGGCAATTTCACACGTAGGCAGTTGTGAATAGTCTGGATCTGGTGCAAGTGCTTTCAAACAGGATTCCTTCTCTCATCCCAATACATAAATTCCTCTTAGGCTTGATGACATTCGGTTCACGAGACAAAAAGCATCTCATAGCCCGGTGCTATCTCTTCTTTTAATAATAATAATAATAAAAAACCCTTATATTTTGCCCGCATTTTTTTTAAAGTTCATGACTCATTTGATTTACTGTAAATCGCATTGGCGCCATCTGCCTGACACTACACGTATAGCAGGTGTAAGGGGCTTGCCCGTGTTGCCATGTCCACTTAAACATAAGCATTTGTGGCCTTATTAACATGGGCAGGCATGGGTTTCCGTTTTTTTAGCTTATTTTCAGCATCTTTTTGATTGCTTGTAAATTTATACTACACTAAATCAGATCAAATAAATCAAGCAATTCCCATTGATCCATAAAGCATATACACATCCATTGAAAGCACAAACAGCTGGGGCCGCTTATGTAGGATTATTTTTGTGAGACAATTTTGAGGGATTTATTGTCAGACTAGCTTCTTGTTTTTCTTCCCAGATCATGTATGATGTTAAACGTGTCTTAATACTGTACATTAGATAAAGACAGCCTGATTGCATATCTTGATCATAGTGACAAAAATCCTTCAACAAATAGCATGTCTGCAACTGCAAAAAGGCACCAGCATTCTCTCAACACACACTCAGACGGACACACACCTCAGTAAGGGCTGTTTAGTCTGAGTGGTAGGGGAAACCTTGAGTGCAAGGTGAAAGAGTGGGAGGAAGTCTCAGTGAAAGAAATAAGTGGATATACTCAAATAAGACAAAAAGACAGAAGAGAGCTAGACAGAATGAGTTAAAAAGAGGGAAGCTGATGTAGGAGGTAATGAGAAGACACGTTTGTTTTTTGTTAGTGTGGTTCGCGCGTCAGATTTTAATTGAAAAATAACAGACAGATATGAGCTCCACTGCCACCTGTTAGAAACACTGCAAACTCAGCAGAAACCAAGAAAGGCCAAAACTAATGAAGTTTACAGTTACACTCCTACTACTCGTCCAGAAAGCTTCAGTGCACAAACACAGACCCACAGATGGCAAGTCACCAAAACGACTGTGCTATCATTATCATTCTATAAAGTTTTGGAAAAGGTGTAATGTTTGATTTTCATGTAGCTTGTATTAGGGTTTGTACATTATTGTTTAAAATCACTTTCTCTTTTGATAAAATGAATGGCATTTTGCACTTGATTCAAAGATTCATTCATACTTCTGTCTAGTGTTCAGCTCTCTAGCAGCTCTTGATCTATGCTTCACAAAGAGAATCTATTACACTTCACTATCACTCACTCAGGTATGGGGCGAGTCCTGTATGCATATCACTCCCTTCCACACACACACTCATACAGGTCCCGTGTCAGAGGGGAATGAAATGGCTCCTAGCCAGGCCCAGATTAGACTCTACCCTAAATGCAAGAACTGGTGTTCCAGTAAAAGCACAGCTCAGATATCCCTAGAGAAGAGGAGAAAATTTCTGCCATATCTATCAGAAAATATTCCATAGCCATCCGGGAATTCAGAGGAGGTAACTGGATTCAAATATGTAGGTTTCTGGATGATGCTGAGAAAATGCAGTCATTCAATACTTTGAAACTAATCAAATAATTAAAATGTTTTACAAAATTTTCTAGGGTTAAGTACATGTTTAGCTCTACTGAGATCATTAGTTGTATGCGTGCATCATAGACATTCCTTGTAAGAGCATAACTATCAAAGGCACAGAGGGACTAGCTGAAAGGATTTTCTGGGCTGAACTTTCACTTAACCCAGAATATTCCTTAATAAAAACATTCAGAAGAGTTTATCAAGAGTTTATCATGTGGTTGCATCATCCTTGAAGGTGGCATATTAACCTCATTTTTAAGTCTTTACTCAGTGTGATTAGTCAGTTGATATATGGATTATTTGTATATGTTCATGTACCTAACAATGAGAGGAAATCCAAACAATGGGCTTCTTAAAGGTGCACAATGTAACTTTTTTGTTCAAAATAAAAATTTAAAGAGTCAATACAACATTAATCCTCCTTCCAAAATGTGTTGTCGTCTTACCCTGATTCACTATGGTAAGCTCGTTATAAGTGTTTATATTTTAAAAAAGAGTGGGATGCTTTTCACTGCAAATTGCATACTTTACTCAAATAGAGAAAAGGTGTATGGGTGTGGCATAGGTTAGTTGTCACAACGTGCAAGAAAGGCTGACATGCAGCAGGATAAATCTCTTTTTTTTTTAAACACTAAACAGAGAAGAATCTGCTTGCTAAATGAGAACATGACAGAGTTCATAATAAAACAAGAATCAACATTGGCTTTTCCAGGGATGATGAGAACTGAGGGATTTGAAATGAGATACCGTTTTTATAACTCAGCTGGTGAGTAGGTATTTTATTGAACAGATAAATTGCCAAATGTAGCTCTCTAAAAGAGTTGTAAAGTGAATCTATTGTGAAGGGTCATTTCATGATGGTTGTTGTAGCGTTGTTGAAGGAAGTAGTGTCTATTAATGGGTATAGTTACAGTAACGTCTTCAGCTAGTCAGCTTGAGATCCTATCTATTTAAACTGGTTATATTAAATCTGGTTTTATGAGCAGTAGGATAACTATATTCACCTGCAGAGTCATCCAGAGCTAAAGCACAACCAAATCAATGTTCTTCCACAAAAAATGTATGCAGTTTCGTTTTTTCTAAACTAAAAGTTACATAGTGCACCTTTAATTGTGGTCTTTAAACGCACAAAACTGATCCTGCAGGAGGCTGAGGCTGTGGAACAATCAGCACTTAATGCCAGAGATAAATATATCAATACTGATTTATGCTGATTTTTTAGTTTGCACTTAAATGAGCTGTACACCATCCTATTATTTTTTCTAAGAATGATAGTTCATCACCACACACCCATAACTGTCTTACCGGTATGATGCCATGATTCCACATTCAGTAATGTTCACTGGTTTTACTTTCTCTTTCAGCTAAGACTGTTAAAAAAAGAAAAGAAAGACAGGTTAACCTGACAGGAGAAAAGAGGGAAGAAAAAGCAGAAATTTCAAAGTGAAAATGTGATATTACAGCATCAGTCCTTAAAATATGGTGTCAGAAAAGGCCACTCTATATATATGCACTCACCTAAAGGATTATTAGGAACACCTGTTCAATTTCTCATTAATGCAATTATCTAATCAACCAATCACATGGCAGTTGCTTCAATGCATTTAGGGGTGTGGTCCTGGTCAAGACAATCTCCTGAACTCCAAACTGAATGTCAGAATGGGAAAGAAAGGTGATTTAAGCAATTTTGAGCGTGGCATGGTTGTTGGTGCCAGACGGGCCGGTCTGAGTATTTCACAATCTGCTCAGTTACTGGGATTTTCACGCACAACCATTTCTAGAGTTTACAAAGAATGGTGTGAAAAGGGAAAAACATTCAGTATGCAGCAGTCCTGTGGGCGAAAATGCCTTGTTGATGCTAGAGGTCAGAGGAGAATGGGCAGACTGATTCAAGCTGATAGAAGAGAAACTTTGACTGAAATAACCATTCGTTACAACCGAGGTATGCAGCAAAGCATTTGTGAAGCCACAACACGCACAACCTTGAGGCGGATGGGCTACAACAGCAGAAGACCCCACCGGGTACCACTCATCTCCACTACAAATAGGAAAAAGAGGCTACAATTTGCACGAGCACACCAAAATTGGACAGTTGAAGACTGGAAAAATGTTGCCTGGTCTGATGAGTCTCGATTTCTGTTGAGACATTCAGATGGTAGAGTCAGAACCTGACGTAAACAGAATGAGAACATGGATCCATCATGCCTTGTTACCACTGTGCAGGCTGGTGGTGGTGATGTAATGGTGTGGGGGATGTTTTCTTGGCACACTTTAGGCCCCTTAGTGCCAATTGGGCATCGTTTAAATGCCACGGCCTACCTGAGCATTGTTTCTGACCATGTCCATCCCTTTATGACCACCATGTACCCATCCTCTGATGGCTACTTCCAGCAGGATAATGCACCATGTCACAAAGCTCGAATCATTTCAAATTGGTTTCTTGAACATGACAATGAGTTCACTGTACTAAAATGGCCCCCACAGTCACCAGATCTCAACCCAAAAGAGCATCTTAGGGATGTGGTGGAACGGGAGCTTCGTGCCCTGGATGTGCATCCCACAAATCTCCATCAACTGCAAGATGCTATCCTATCAATATGGGCCAACATTTCTAAAGAATGCTTTCAGCACCTTGTTGAATCAATGCCCCGTAGAATTAAGGCAGTTCTGAAGGCGAAAGGGGGTCAAACACAGTATTAGTATGGTGTTCCTAATAATCCTTTAGGTGAGTGTATATTACAGAGAAGCTTATTCTTGCTCTCCCCATTTGATTGCGCAAGAATGGGGTTTAAACATACATGTTCACAAGTGTGACAGTGGACGTGCATATAAACAGCAGACTACGGTGTTTGTTCTAAACTACAAGCAGTTTTTTGTGTACACTTAAAATGAAAATATGCAGAACATTAGAACACTGCAGACAAGTCTAAACAATGCACCAGTTAAAGGACTACCTTGTATTTTCATGATGTCTGTGATGCTTCTCGAGGTTACATCCTTTTTGGGTTTTCCTTTGCGAAATGTTATTTTCTAAACATTCAGATTGATTTAAGCCCTACAGGAAATTAAAGAAGTACAAAATTCCATACACCTGCATTAAGTCTCTTTTGACAAGAGTAAACCACATAGTGTCACACTAAAAACCCCTCAACCACCAGCAACACTCTGGCATCATGGTGGTGACTTTTGCATGGGCACGCATGCACCATTCATGTGTTCTCCAGAAAGTGAAAAAACTACGTCTTAGTATTAAACTTGGAACATGGATATTTTGCATTAATATGTTTGTTCATAATAACCCTTTGTATTTGATGGTTACTTTGTCTCAAATGTCTGATCTTGCATTAAGGTCAGAGCAGTTGTATCTCAGTGAGGAGTCCTGTGGTTCTGTTGTAGGAGTATTCCAGACCAACAGTGAGAAACATCGACATGTCACTTCTGTGTTTATCTGTGCTGACCAGTACATCCAGAGGAACTTTGACAGATTCTTGGACAGGACACAAAGCAGATGAATTCAGTCATTAAACTTAAATGGCCAATAAATCACTGCCATATTGCTGGCAGAGCGAGTGACCCCCGACCCCTCCAGCTGTGGCAAGTGTGCAGCAGTGGTGTAGCGCACGTCTACCCGACGCGACACAACCTTCAAGAGTTGAGCCCTACACTGAATGTACGTCAAGGCTTTCACAGAAACCTGGCAAATACCCACCCTCCCCTCATGTTTAAGATATATTAATAGAAGAGGAATGAGCATTCCCCTGTGATTCACCTACTGACCGTAAAACATCTTCAAAACACACCCAGTGTAGTCCAAAAATGATAAATTGGCCCCTGAGTATTTTTGTTCCTGCAGTGCAACCGATCTGAAATACAGAAGGTTGGCATGGGGGGGGGCAACATGCTAGAACGCATTTATGAAGCTGTATGTAATACCAATCATGTGTAAACACACAACATATATCTTCGCTCTCTGTACAGCCTAGCATGTCAAAACCAAACCATATGGCACTTGAAAGGATCTTTATGGATATAGCTGTTTGGAAAAAACGGGCAGGGGGCGGCAGTCAGGCCTTGATGTAAACCCTTCAAACAAGGAAGTTTTCAATCTGTAACTTTAACCAATCTGTTGGATACCTTCAAAGGAGATGAGTACCAATCACTCAAACCTCTGTGCACTATCACTCCATGTGGTGACATTCAGCAGATGTTTCATTCTGGCAAATAAAAAACGCTAAAAAGAGTCTAAAAGTGCACGTCTCTAACTGTGTGTGGGATGGGTTAGGGCTACGTGTAAACTGGCAGGTCTTCATGAACACTGATGTATTTTATGAGAACCCATGAACGTTTCTGAGAAATTATGCAAGAACCTCAGCTCGGGATTTCCACACAACTACTCTGAACACAACAACCGCACTTTTAGCAGTCCTCTGCAAAGTTTGATTGGGTGGTTTGGTGTATGACTGAGTAATTGGGTATAGATTACACGCTCTTACTGTATATTATAGCACCTGCGCTTTTAACAGAAATTGAAATTTCCTAGGTAGACAGAAGGAGAGAGGGTAAAATGTAAAGATGGCATTCAATGTCATTCTTTGTACACACACACAAAAAACGCACCAACCCAAAAAATGGGGCCCATTTTCAACAAACCAATCTAGCCTGAACTGAAAACTCATGACACACTGCAATGCTCCATTAAAAGCGGATGCCTCCAATTACAGCAGAATGTTTTTTATAATGTTCCTAGTTTTTTTTGTGCCAGAAATGCAGTGCCAGAATTCTACTGACCAGAATGCAACCCAATGTGCCTTTTGGTGCAGATCAAGGTCATAACGGTAGAACATAAATAACACGCAATGACTACATTCAGTCAATTTTTTGGGTATTATTAGTTCTGTCCAAAACACCCTGTGGTCCAGTTACGGTCCTGTTGTCTTCCGGAAGGTAAAGCTAGTAACCCCTTACTAGTTTGGGTCATAGCTGCCTGACAGTGTTAGGCCTCATCATTGCTCTCATGAAAAAGGGTCTGTTCCAGGGACAGGATTCAAGGCTGGGCTAAAATGTCAAATGCCTGACTGATCAGCTAAACATGATGCTTCCTAAAATCCTTATTCCTCTGTGCTTGACTGAATGAGGGTGTTACGCCTATGACCTTTGACTTCTGACGTGGTGGTCAAGGTACCTTGGCGCAATAGTAAGAGATAAATACTAATGCAGACATGAGGAAGGAGAGCAAGAGTCTTAAGCAGTCTGAAGAATAGGCAGATATTAAACAAGTTATAAGCTCCACAAAACTTTAGCGCTATTAAGATTTAGAACAAAAATGTCTTGCCCTGACCACAATGACAATTTATCCTGTGGAAAACTGCATTACTCCATCATGTGCCGTGGTCACACTAATATTCCAGCATTTCTCCAGTCTTTGTCATTTTACAAGCCAAAGGAAAAAAAAATGCTATTTCTTTCATCATTCACCGATCCTCATGTCTTTCTAAATGCATGGCACACAAAAATTAATATTTTGGAAACTGTTCAGGTGTTCCTTTCTACACAATGAAAATATATAATTAAATGGCTGTCAAACACAAGCATGGACTGACATCAAATCTGGTATGACACGTATTCACACTTCTTATGTCCTTAGAAGACTTGGAAGATATGGCACACTAATTGTAGTACTACTTTTATGGTTTTGACAGTTTTTAGTTAATATATGCGGTCCCACTTTATATTAGGTGGCCTTAACTACTATGTACTCACATCAAAAAATAAGTACAATGTACTTATTGTGTTCATTTTGTATTGCAAAACACTTTTGCTGATATTGAGGTGGGATACGGGTAAAGTTAGGGACAGGTGTGGTGGTATGGGTAAGTTTAAGGGTAGGGTTAGGTGTAAGGGAAGTGTCAAACGTGTAATTATAAATGTAACTAAAGAAATTAATTACACATGTAATTACATGCAGTAAAAACATGTATGTACACAATAAGTGCATTGTATCAAATTATTAATTTAAATGTTAGTACATAGTAGTTAAGGCCACCTAATATAAAGTGGGTCCATATAAAATTTCATTTTATAGTGACAAGCAGAACACACTGCAAAACTTCATTTGCTTTTCACCTAAAAAAGGTCATACAGGTTAGGAAATACACTCACCTAAAGGATTATTAGGAACACCTGTTCAATTTCTCATTAATGCAATTATCTAATCAACCAATCACATGGCAGTTGCTTCAATGCATTTAGGGGTGTGGTCCTGGTCAAGACAATCTCCTGAACTCCAAACTGAATGTCAGAATGGGAAAGAAAGGTCATTTAAGCAATTTTGAGCGTGGCATGGTTGTTGGTGCCAGACGGGCCGGTCTGAGTATTTCACAATCTGCTCAGTTACTGGGATTTTCACGCACAACCATTTCTAGAGTTTACAAAGAATGGTGTGAAAAGGGAAAAACATCCAGTATGCGGCAGTCCTGTGGGCGAAAATGCCTTGATGCTAGAGGTCAGAGGAGAATGGGCCGACTGATTCAAGCTGATAGAAGAGCAACTTTGACTGAAATAACCACTCGTTACAACCGAGGTATGCAGCAAAGCATTTGTGAAGCCACAACACGCACAACCTTGAGGCGGATGGGCTACAACAGCAGAAGACCCCACCGGGTACCACTCATCTCCACTACAAATAGGAAAAAGAGGCTACAATTTGCACGAGCTCACCAAAATTGGACAGTTGAAGGCTGGAAAAATGTTGCCTGGTCTGATGAGTCTCGATTTCTGTTGAGACATTCAGATGGTAGAGTCAGAATTTGGCGTAAACAGAATGAGAACATGGATCCATCATGCCTTGTTACCACTGTGCAGGCTGGTGGTGGCAGTGTAATGGTGTGGGGGATGTTTTCTTGGCACACTTTAGGCCCCTTAGTGCCAATTGGGCATCGTTTAAATGCCACGGCCTACCTGAGCATTGTTTCTGACCATGTCCATCCCTTTATGACCACCATGTACCCATCCTCTGATGGCTACTTCCAGCAGGATAATGCACCATGTCACAAAGCTCGAATCATTTCAAATTGGTTTCTTGAACATGACAATGAGTTCACTGTACTAAAATGGCCCCCACAGTCACCAGATCTCAACCCAATAGAGCATCTTTGGGATGTGGTGGAACGGGAGCTTCGTGCCCTGGATGTGCATCCCACAAATCTCCATCAACTGCAAGATGCTATCCTATCAATATGGGCCAACATTTCTAAAGAATGCTTTCAGCACCTTGTTGAATCAATGCCACGTAGAATTAAAGCAGTTCTGAAGGCGAAAGGGGGTCAAACACAGTATTAGTATGGTGTTCCTAATAATCCTTTAGGTGAGTGTATATGAGGGTTGAAATATATGAGGGTTAGTACAATTTTAATGTTTGGGTGAAAAATTCCTTTAAAATATGTGAGCAGGCCAGCTCAGGCTCTATAGCAAACAAAACATAAGTGCTTTTTTATTTTTATTTCCATTCTGGCACTACAGGAGAGGCATTCTTTAGACTTGGCGAGGATAAGATCACTATGAATCTTGTAAAAAAAAAAATTGAAATTTTGAAAATGCTACAATGACATGGTCAAACTATAGAAAACATATATGATTGACAAATCTTTTTAACAGACTTACAAGTATTTATAAGGCTTTAGCATTTGTTTGAAAGTGGTGCGTGTATGTGTGCGACTACTTTAGAGAGGTTGAGAGTAATGTGGTTGTTTCTTTTAAGAAGCTGTATTTGTGTGTGATGAGGGTTGATGATTTGAGTGGTTTTGTGGAATTTCTTAGCCTAAAGCCTTAAAGATCAACAAGACGTGGATGGTTTGATGGGGAAGGTGGGACTTTGAAGTGTTTTCATGTGTGAAGGTTTTTGATTTTATAGACATATATTTGTGTTTCATTGTGGGGTGTGTGAGAGAGAAAGATCACGGCCCTACCTCACAGTGCGTATCGCATTTCAGGGGCCAATTTCCCCGGTGTGTGTGTGTACAGTGTGGTGCTTCTGTCTCTGCAGCACCAGAGCGGCAGTGAAAGTGAAGACCCCCTGGGGCAAATCCTCTACTATAATGACAGATCTCTTTACGAGGTAAAATATCGTGCTTGGTGGCCCGTCATCACGGTGATGGGTTTCAAGTTTTTCTCATCTGAAAGCTCACAAGTTTTGAGCCGACTCAAACCAGCCAAATTCACTTTTACTCAAAGTAGAGGCAAGGAAATCAGTCTTCAATGGAGCATAGATAGATGACTGCAAAGATGTTTAATGATTCAAGACTTGAGGAAACACATAAAAAGCTGTGAAGTATGACTTCTCAGACAAACATTTTAAAACAAACATTTTTATAGAACCAGATCACACACAAAGACTAGTATAGGATGAAGAGGCTATTAAACATGGATGATCTGTGATGGTCTGGCCTTTCTCTAGAAAAATATTTTTGAAGCAGAATCACCATGAATGCAGAAATCAAGCAGAGGATCAGGGTTAAACCAGCTCTGTGTGTATTAGCATATGCTGGGACAGATGCCAAAAAAAGCACTGTAACTTTCTCAGTTATACTCTTAACAATTATAGGAATAGTATAAGAAACATTGTTATGATGATTTCCAGAAATGTCTTGGTTTCAGTATTGAATGAAAGACTATGATGAGTTGGTTAATGATGGAAGAGGTAGATGTATGAAAGTGTGCAGAAAGTAAAATTCCCACCCCCCTCCTGCAGCTATGTATTAGTTTAGCTCCGTTCCCTTTGGGATCTGTAGTTTTAGCAGTCACATTTGTTAGTTTTACTGAAACAGATCTGTCTTAGCTCAGAGTCTCTGTGCTAAGTCTTTTACTGCTCGAATTGCCTCTTGTCGTCTAATCAAGCTAAGTTGTTCTCTACCTTATCCCTTTCTCTTTGTCTGTCTCTAATTCTTCATGAGGCTTAATCCACTGTATGACATCTTAGTGTGACCCTGATCTGTACCCATCCCCTCTGACACCCTTGGAGGGACGTCAGCAAACATCTCACTTACCTCATTATCTGCTACCAAAACAAAAGAGTCGGAAGTAGTACACAATGCACCTTTTAAAGGCCATAGAAATGAAATGAGAGAATTTTGGACTGAACTATTCCTTTAAGAAGGAGATGGAGACTTGAGGTTACGTTCATAGGCACCTCTTTGCCATATTGATTCATTTTTTGTAGAATGCTGTAGAAGCATATTATGACAATCGGATCCAAGTGGACAAATGACCATTCAGGAAACCACATTACAGTGCTGGAGACATTCAGGATGTGGAAGCGGTGTGGGAGAAGTTTATGTGGTCAGTATGGGGATTGCTCAACTTTACTACTAAAGGCCTTGAATAATCTACAATACAAACTGCTTGCAAAGTTAAAGTTCAGCAGAGCTCTACAACATGAGGTTATCCGAGTTGCTATTCTTGCTGTATTTTGAGTAAAGGTGAAATCAAGACCCTAATTCATTATGAATCTGTAATCTGTTGTAAATAGATTGTCAATTGATTTTCTCTGTGATAGTAACTGACCAACAGAAGGAGCCAACGTGATTCTTCAGTGGGAAACCACCTGGGTTGCCAGGAACAGCGAAGGGCTCATCCTGCTTTTGACACTGAAATCAGAGAATCCTCTGGAGCCACTGATCAAGAATCAGATTTCTCTCACCCACATCTGATCCACAAGCTAAAAGCTCAAATTTATCACAAGAATGAATTCTGAACTGATGGGAAAAATAAGTACAAAGGTAATGCCTCCACAAAAAGACAATCAACAATTGCAAACACACACATGCAGTCTGTGATAGATACGTCTCTTAACCCACTTTTAATGATTGTCCTGGGGGGGCGTTCTGGTGTGTGTGTGTGTGTGGGGGAGGACAAATGAGAATGAGGTGAAAGCTGTCATTGAGAACTTGTAATCAAAGAGAGAGTGCTGGAGAGAGTCCAGGATTGGGAGTCAGATATACCACAGTTCTGCCTGAATGCCACATCAATGCTCTCATTTAAGTCACCATTTTACTCTCTTCTCCTCAAAGTCTCCCTATTTCTGATCTAATGCCTCCAGCCTTGTCTCATCATTGCTCTGTTTCCAGTTTGTCAGTCCTGTTCTTTTCATTTCTTTCTATTAGACAAATCTTAAAATAATTAAAGAAATGCATCAAATAAACAAAAGATAAACAATTGCAGACATACAGTGTACAACAAGAGTACATACATTAGATATTTAATAAATGTATATACATAGGACAGATAATTTTACTGAAAATGTTCATATTTACATCGCTGATTTTGATCACAGACTTTGGTGTCTTGGCAAATATATATTTTTTGGAAATGCTAGAGGAAGATATGGCACACTAATTGTAGTACTACAATTAGTGTGCCATATCTTCCAAGTCTTCTAAGGAGTCCTCAGGAGAAAAATCTAAGAATCAGGAGATGTAAGAATTTAATCTCATTGCTGTGGTATATCGAGATATCAGAAATTTTCATTATCAGACAGTTCAGAACGATACAGAGATCACTGTTAGGCTGTTAGCCAGTGAGGTGAGCCGCAAACCACGAACATTCGACCACACGCACTTAAATACACAAAAAACAGACCTCCATCAACAACCTTCTATGCATGTTTGAAATAACAGAGCAACGTGGGAAAAACCTCAAGCTTCCTTTTCAGGCCGATCCTTCATGTCAGGAGCCTAATCATGAAATTGGTATAGAAAAAAAGTACAAATCTATTACATTCTAATTGTCAAATCAACCTATGGCAATTGGTTTTACATGACACATACATAAACAAAACAGTACTAATCAGAATAATCGAAATTTGATGTGTAATGTGATCACTGTGACTAAAGCCGTGTTTACATCTGGTATTAAGATGCGTTTTGTGTTTAATCAGGGCCAAAGTGTACAAACCTGTGTAAGACAGTATGTGTGTGTGCTTTAGAACATAATCTACAGAGAGATAAAGAAGATATTTAACCAATGGAGTATATGTACATATTTGCTTAGAGTGTCTACACATGGTTTACGAGAAAACTACATCCTCCCATAACCACAACTGGAAGTGGTTCAGACCACACGGATACCTTACTCACGCCATGTCAGTCCTGCTTACACACCACAGAGAAGTACTGACAAAAATGCACAAAACCTGTGTTTTAAACAGCAGTCAGTCTACCATGTAAGTGAAAGACATAACTCAAGCAATGCTGAAACCACCACAACCATGTTGATGTTTCAGAGCAAAAACTTGTATTCCACGCCTAGACAAAATTGATGGAAAAAAGGTTATCATTATCATTTTTTTTTTAAGATAATACTAATGTTACTATAATTAAATATCATATTAAATCCATTAGGGGAATGTGGAAGTCATTAATCATTAAGATCAGACAAAAGATAAACAATATAACCAATGTAAACAAAAAAATGCATTTAACAAGTATATTTATTAATATAATTCAGTTATTAAGCAATTATGTAATATCTTTACATGTGAATGCTCATGTGCATAAGTTACTAATGAAGACCATTTCGGACATAGGAAAACCCTTGGGAACTCAGTGGAATATATGGAACTCTGATACAGTTGTTGGATACAGCAGTCGTGTAAGAAGTCCTACTAGAAAAACCAACAATACAGCGACTTGACGTTCTTTTATGGGATGCGTGTGCTGCAAATGCTTATGTGTGTGTGGTAACGAATGGCTTAACAGGTGTCATAGTTTCACTCCCTCCTGCACTTTGCATGTTGTTTTTCTCCTAGAAACAACTTCACAACTCGTATATTAACGTCCTGAATAGGAACATGTGGTTTCTTTACACATTAAATTACTTCTCACTTCAAAGCATCTCTGCTGTTGACTTAGTCAGAGAGTTCACAGTACTGAATCCGAGGGTTGTACAGAGTGCAGAAAAGCGTTCAGATTATGTGAGCTGATACTAAAACTAATCCTACAGTTCAGACACGATGGATCTCTTTTTTTGCACAGTGGACACAGCTTCAGTCGAAATGGATGGTATTCTGAAGCTGTTGGCAATCAAGCATTATCAAAACACTCACACATACCTGTGCACCTCTGCACCACTGTAGGTGACTTTTTCTTTAAGATTTGTGGTGTCAAGGCCCCTCCTCCCCATTTTCATGCACTATGTGAATAAATGGAAGACACTAGAGCTCTTGTGAATGGGCACATTCTTGCTCCCAGAGGCACTTCACAAGTTATGAATGGTACAGAGCAGACAGGTGACAGTTAATAGGCAGAATGCCAGAGTTCGGAAAAGGCCTGGAAAGAGATAGTGTGGAGGGGATGAGAGGAAATCAGTCGCTACTGAACCTGACTTTCTCACACTCTCACCCAAACACAGCTGACTGCACTAATCCAGAGAAGAATATAACAAGAGTTCAAAGAGTTTAGATAAGATGAAGAGAAAGAGACAAGCAGACAGACAAGAGAGAGAGCATCAAGGTCAAAGACTCCTTTAAAAAAAACTGGATTAACGAAAAGCAGGAATAAAAATTGAGGTGAGGTGAAAGGGTGCAATTATATAACATAATAGCTAGCTAATTTACCATTTATCTAGTAAGGTTTTTGTGAGAAAGCTGTCCTGTTTAATATTAAATTGCACCTTTCGACAAAATCATTATAAACAATACATTGCCTACACTAGGGTTGGGCGATGTCTACCAATTTGGCATCAGACGATGTCTACAGTAAAACATTGCCATTGACGAAGACATTGTACAGACTGTGCAGTGACGTGACATAACTCCTAGATTCAAATTGTGCTTTCGCGCTATAGCTGGAGCTGAGCCAAAGACAGACACACGCTCAGCGCTTATTTAACAACTATTCAGTGTTTTCAACCACATAATGTTTATTTTAGGTTTCAGACATTTAAGCACACTTAAGTACTAGGGGGGGGGGTTGATACAGCATAGTATTGCAATATTTTGTGTGGGGATATTGTATCGATACAAGGACGGCAAGTATCAATGTTTTCAAAATTGTACCGTAAGCTCCGCGCTTATAAGACGGAAAATAATAATAATATAATAGTTTGAAATATTTATCTTATATCCCAATAACCATATTATGCCATATCTACACTCATCTACAGTCAGCGCTAGTTGATGACATGGTAAGCAAGTTTGTGAATATTCTGAATAAAAAAGGAAATAAAAGTGATACATTATATCATACAGCGCTATTTTGGCTGCGGTGAGTCATGTGACAAGCATGACACGTCGCCATGGAGACATTAAGGGGGAAACATTCTAAAATAACAATCGCCTTAAAAAAAAAAAAAAAAACTCACTCTGGGGGGTCAGCTGGAATATTTTAACATTACGTGTGAAAGGGTTAAGATGGAGGGTTTTTTTGCAGGTTGGGGGGCTGGGGGGAATCACAATGCCGGCTCAACGGCGATGGATGATGCCATCGTCTATCGGCCCAACCCTAGCCTACACATAAACAGTGTGAAATAAACCATGTCATCCATACCATAATCGCAATTTAGGATGTAATTGATATAACAACAGTGATAAACTGGCTGAAACAATCACAAGTCTTAACCCTAGTCTCAGACGGCATGTCCACAGGTCATGTGTGCTGAACCAGTATTTTGGCCTGAAACAGCACTTGTAGGCCTGCAGAACCTTATCAGCGCCTGCTGTCTGGTTGCCTGGGGCGACAGGTGTACCCTGGTTCGGGGTCAGAAGCCCATTAGCAAATGAAAGCTGTTGTAAGCAATGCAGACACTCTCTGCGGCCCTGATTTGTGTGTTTGCATTAGGGTTAGCAACATCAAAGCACATTCGTGCGAACGCAGTAAAACTGCAAGGGTGGTGATGGCAGTGGGGGGTGTTTATTTCACTTTATTGTAATACGCTAGTCATGTGGCAACCAAAAGCATAAATGAAAACACATGTTTATAACAGCCTGTATTTTTTATTGTAAATTTAAAATCAGCCCCTAAAATTTCTCATTAAAGTTAACATGAAAAACATTCTTAATGCAAAGTTTTCCTTTGTAATCTTTCATCTAAACGTGATAACTTGTGCTACCTCTAAAACAAATTTCCTCCAAGAGAAGCGTAAAGTAGCCTCATAAAACTTTGCAGTAAACTGAAACTTAAGAGTGTGTGTGAGAACGCGCTGATAAAGACGTGACCGCAGATAAATATCAACAGCACTGGAAACTAGTGCAAAAATAACTATGATAATAAGCATGACTGATCACAACCCCTCTCTCTCCATCACACAAAGTTTGTGTTGTTAAGGATTGGTGTAAATGGAGCTGTGTGTGAGTATTGATGGGTGAGTGGTGGTGACCCCTGTCTAAATCACCGGGTTAAGCAGGCGGAGGGGAAATGGGCCCTTCCAGTCATTTAATGCAATTATAGCCATAAAACCACACATACACGCATACACACACACACACACACACACACACACACACACACACACACACACTACAGCCACAGGCACATCATATACACACTGCATGGTTTTTCCCACTCTATCTTGGTATATCCAATAACTCATTGGCTCGCTTTTATCACGGCATGTCAACGTTTGTCATACTGTGTTTGTGCTAGTCTAAACCGGTCATGTTTCCTGCATGTCCTTATTTTCCCTTGAGGTTTGGTTAAGTATGTCTTTCTATCTACTGTATCTACTAAGCACAAAGCCAATCTTGTGTGAGCTAAACTTTAGTATGATACGCAGCGATATGGGCTGATAAAATAAACAGATTGACTTGCCTGTGTGATAATTGGTCTCCTGCTATAATACTCAAATACGCCTGGGAATATACTGTGGATCTGTGATAAAAACAGCTTACAGTCGAAGTTAATGTAAAACACAAATAAAGTGTGAATATGATTCATGCCAGACCCTGCATGTTTGGAAACAGGAAATTGCACCCATCACCTCCTTTTTGTACACTGTCTTTGTAAGTCCATTATCCACACACAAAAGAAAAACACAAGCACAGACTGTATGGGAACATAAAAAGCTGCTGATGTCTTTGTATCCACATTTAGTGATTTAGTGGCCATCCTCAACCCATCCCTCTCTGTCTCTCTTTCTGTTTGTCTCCCTCTTTCTCTTTTTCTCCTTGTTTGTCTTTTCCTCCCCAGCATTTGACCTTCGCCATCCTCTCCATCCGTTCCGGCCTTGACCTTTTCTCCCCACAAAGCTCTACTGCTCTCCTGCAGCCCCCCTCTACGGCGTCAGACTCCACTGACCTGCAGTTAATGTACAGCACTTAAAAAGTTCATTATCTTTAGACACCCTCATCACTCTTATTTCCCCCTTTCTTTCTCTCACGTTCTATCTTGCTTGAGGTCATTACCATCTCTATGGAAACACTATGGTGAATCTGAAAACATGTCACATTTCACCCTAAAATCAAAGATAATAATAAATTATAGTTTGCGTAATGAAAAGGAAGCATGTGAATGTGTTTTGCATTGATGTTTAAACACATTTACTTCCAAAGTTTTGTTGTCAGTTGTGATTCTCATCACTGTAATTATTTTTATTTATTAGTTTAAATTATATATATATAGTGTATATATTATATGTGTCAAGGTGGCAAAATCAGATATGTTAAAAAAGAAAAGAGAGATAGTCAATGATCTTTGATGTGAGAGTGTGAGGAGAGATATAAAAGGAATCTGTTTCTTTTTCGATTTCTTTTTGCTTGAGAACAGAAATCTACTGTCAGCAGCTATCTCTTACAGTCTCTAAACCCTCCTAGTCAAGTAATTTGTTTTCCTGTCCATTCCTCCCTTTCTTTTTCCTTTTTGTCATTCTTTTTTTGTCTTTTCGTCATTCCTTTTTCCTTGGTTTCTCAAATATAGCTCAGACTGGTTTCTTTGGCCATGGTGCTTGAGCTTTGCTTGTTTGCGCAAGTTTTAAATATAAAGAGTCAAATAGCCAAGCAATGACAAAGGTAAAAACAAACAAGTGTAGACAGAGAACAACATACTGGACAAGACCGGTCATTGCAGACTGTATTTTTAGGGCTCAAAATTAAATTATGCTAGATGATAAGAGAGAAAAAGAAAATGGTGCACAGGGTTCAGCTCCTATCCTCATCTGAGTCTGTGCTCCTGAGCAGACAACAGAAATGTCACAGGTTCATTCACTAGGACTACACTATAATTACCACTAACACTCGTTAATCAATCACTGAAGGGAAAAAAACTCAAAGCAATAGAGCTAAAATTATAAGTCATGCACTGAGTGCTATGGAATTCAAGAGTGGCCATTTGTGACCGGTTTTGGAAGTATATTTCCCATACCTTTCATTCAACAACAACATTTGGTTGATCAAAGCAAAAACGTATTTTAAAAATCAGGTACAAGATACCTACTTACAGACTCAAAAATCTCAATTAGGATGTGACGTGCTTTTGGTCAGAATAAAGTTGATGAGTTGGGCAATTGCATATTTTTTTCCAAAAAAAAATTCAGTGCAATAAAATGTTACACATCAACATACAAAAAATCATGTTCTACATAGGCACCACATAAATAGCATTCAGCATGGAAACTCAACTCACAGTTTGTTCCAATAAAGTTTGACATTAGCATGTTAGTAATCTAACAATCAGCATGGTGGAGCACCTTTCTGGAACTGGCCCAAAGCCCAAATAAACATATAATTTTAATTTTAATTACACTGAACTGTAATCATTTTCTAATTATTCAGTATTGAACAAATTATTCATTACTGTATATAATTATTTTTTCTGTGCTCGGTGCAATTTACATTAAAAAATGTTTTTGAGTTGTGGAGTAATCATATGCGTTTCAGTCAATTTGGGCCTGAAACCAATGGCATATTTTTTGCTGAACTTTTGAGACTAGGGTGATATTTGAGATAAGAGTGCTATGCAATGGTACATTTAACAGCAATTAGCACGATTACCTAAACAAATATACCATATACATATAGACGCACAAACACACTAACTCTTCTCCCAACTAATTTAACATCCCATGCAGTGCTGGGGTGATAGAGTCAGATAGAGGTAACCACCCTTCTCAGTTACACGTCCGTTACAACCCAAACATTAATTTCCTCCATAGCAGGGGGCTTTCAGGACACTTTCTCTCTGATCTTCTGACCTTTCTTATTTCATGTCCTCTCTCTCCATTTTCACATCTCTTTCTTAGACATTCAGTAGCTCCTAAGTGTTCGTAAATATATTCACTTAGAGTGCATATTAAGAGATTTGCACCCTGGCAACCGTGAGGAGCTGTAAATACTGAGCAGGTCATGACCTCTATTTTCCTTCTTCTCTCCCCAAATATTTACTTTTCCAGTCTATATGTTTGAGAAGACTCTTTTGTATTTGTTCTGGTCTTCGTTTCTCCTTTCAGCTTACTTTTGGTTGTCTAATTATCAGTGCAACGCTCTGCTTGTACAACCCATCCCATTCAAACTCTGTCTCTTTCTGTTTCTTGCTCTCTGGATTGTTTTTTAGATGAGATGTGGTCAGACTTTTGATGGAAGTTGGTGTTTATAGAGGTGCAGTCATGACACTTAGGTCCTAGCCATATGGTTTCAAGACTTTCTTCTCTTTTGCAACATCACGTGAAAGTTGTGGAAACAAATTTGTCCACAATTCCACTGACTCTGGTCGTGTGCCGATATATGGTCATGTGGCAGAGAGGGTTTACAATGCAAATTGTCAACCAGCTAAAGCACAGCAAGCTGTTATCACTGCCACTAAAATAATACAAAAAAAACACATTTAGAAAATAAACCTCAATCAAATGTTACAGAAAATTTTGACATTTACACATTAAATGTCTTAAGCTAAAAAACATGCATGACAAATGGCTACGAAAATCTAAAAATCTATACTATAATCACACTTACAGTGATCAAGGCAATTTGCAACTCAAATAAAGTTGACTAATTAGATGACGGTCTAATTAAGAACAGACTGGGTTGTATCAGCTCCTTGAGTCCAGTGATCTCCGAGATCACTGGAAAGGAGCCAAATTAGGTTAAATTGTGACCATAATGAGTTTAGAATAATTACTTTAACCTGTTGTTCTGTGTGTGACTGATGGATTTATGCTGTTAAATGGAAAGGTCTTTCTCTACTCACACACAGTTCATTCAACCATAACTGTGAAATTATAGGTGCTATTACTATTACTAAGAGAGTCAGTTGAAAGTCAGTTGGAAAACAAACTGTATCCAAAAAGCCCTGCACAAGTTTACCAGATGTTATGCTACGAATCTCTTCTAAATAAACTCTAAACTCTCAGAAAGTTAACGTGCAGAAACCCCCTCCACCTGGAGTGATGATGCAGATATCACACTTACAACATCAGCTCTTCTCCTAAATGACGAAACGTTGTGATATCACATTGACAAAGTACGTGCAGCAAATCAGTCAAGCAAGCATTTGTCATGTCTCATATGTATATGAAAGTTAGTGGTTTTATCTCAGGTTCTTAAATCCAGAAAACCTGTTATCCAACCATAAGAGTTCTCAATAAAATAAAGTCTGCAGCTGTAGAATTTAGAAATATCTATCTTCTTAGAGGAGATGGCAATCATACTAAAACTTTTCAAAAATCGTTTTTTAACTTTTCAAAGGCAGACTGTAATGTGAATGAAAGAATGCCAGTCAAGCAGGGAGTGTGTGTATGTTTTTGTATAGTGATACAGAGTGATGAGACATGCTGTGAGCCAACATACACACACAGTAGAATCATGTGCAGTTGCCAGGGATAATATACAAGTCTAATATGAAAAAAAACTAGATAGAGAAAGCGAGAAAGGCAGTTCAGTAGTTAGGGGAAAGAGGGATGGGAGAAGGAAGGCAAGTAAGGTGGTTGTGCTTTCATTCCTCTCTGGGTTAATTACTATGCTGAAAGATAAATTACCCAGTGAGCTGCTCCCAGCTGTACTCCTTAACCTCTACAAGGCGTGTATTTGGGTGTTCTCTTTTCAAGCAAGAGTGTGTACAACAAATCAGTCAATGCCTTGATCTCTTTTTGTGTTCAGTAAGACAACAGTACATATATATATAGCTTTGTCATCTATAACTAACTTAACAGATCTCCTGAACTGACACCTATCGTTGTCAATATAGCACCACGAAAAGTTTTAATTACAATGTTATTGCAGAATTACTTTATTTGCAAACATTTGTCACTAATGATTAATATTACACAACTGAAAGTGCCCAATAATAGGAAATATCAAGCGAGTAGTATTCGCTTCTCTTGACCACTGATGGCTTGGGGTGCATTAGTCTCACCCAGCCAGACTGACTCTTTTGAAGCTTTCATTGGTCAAGGACCGCTTAAGAGGACGTTTGACTGACATGTAACGCAACCAATCACAGTTCGATTTGGTCCATGTCATGTTTAGGGGCGTGAAAATGTAAAGTCGATGTCCCTGCAATAACAGACCGGCGTACATCTATAAATTATTAATTCAAGAACGATGTGCAAATTTACTGCAACAATGGAGCCACGAACCTCACATACTTTTGAAAATCCAGCATTTAGTTGATCCTGGTAAGCGCTCATTGTCACAGTTGTAAACACAATGGCATTCTTCTTCAACGAGGGAGTTTAACATCACAGCATTTGTTTCCAGGCAGACCGTTAAAGAACACAACACACACGTCTCACGGACATTTAGAATTTAACTAGATGACGACTTTGAAACTGCTGAAGTGTTTCCAGATAAGTGTGCCATATGCATCAGACGGTCATCCAACGGTCCGTGGGCGTGGTGTCTGAGACTAGGGGTGCATTAACACCTTTAGTGCAGACCCGAGTCCATGTGAAGTCAGAGTCAGAGTTATTGTGTACACACCAGCTAATGCCAGTTCACAGTGCAGACAGACACAAGCAGAGTTCTCCGCTTGTTCAATCATACTGCAGTTAAAAAAACAACAACAATAACGCTGTGAGAAATAAGACCGGCGTGGGCAGCGGAAGGTGGGTGGAAACAAACTTGGGTTTGGACCAAGCAATTGAACAAGTATGAAACCAGTTTTAAAACTCACATGAGCAAATCATTTTGAACATATTAGTCAAAAATATATTCTATATAGTAAAGTCTTTGAGGTTGGTGCCCCTTTAACGTGCACACCCTCTTCCTGTGCAGAAGGCTGCCTACATATCACTGTAGTCTGGTCCGGGTGCAACATACAAATGGATAAAACCAAATGGCATTCAGCACAAAGCAGGATGAGTTTCTGATAATGCAAGCGTTTACATCAATGACGTCTATCTGTCCGTTCTTTGTACTCAAGGCCATCCGCTCACTCTTTTCTATCACATGTGAGGTTATTGTGACAAAAAAAGGTGTGACAGGACAGAGGACAGATCAAGGAAAGCGGAAAAAGAGTGTAAAACCAGTTGTCTGGCTTAAAAGCTTTAATCTTTCTGGATGTAGATCAAAGCTGATTACTGCTTTAGGATTCCACTCTTTAGGCGGATTAGCGGCTGACAAATTGCGTCTCTCTGACTGTGGACAGGACAGTGAGCATGGTGGTCTGGACACTACCTTACACCGCACCTTAAACCACCATTATGTGTGTGTGCATAAGAAGATTCTAAACTCAATTCTACGCTTGTCAGATGAATGAGTAAAAGCATTGGAGATGAAATTTAAAGAGGCCTTTTCTCAACCTTTGTGTGTGAGCTTGGATGGCTACACGTGCAAAGCTTGTCTGGTCTAGCAAACATATTGTGCACAAATGAGGTTGCCTGTTTGGATTTCAGTGTGTTTATGTTTGCAAGTATGTTTAAACCTCTCTAAGGTCACTATTTGCGTGTGGATGTGTGTTTTCGGCTGAGAGGTTTGGCACAAACTCCCTGTCTACTGTCTGGAGGTATATGGATATGTGTGTGTGTATTGTTGCTATTTCTGCAGTCTGACTAACATCAGTGGGTTCTGGCACTACCACACTATTCTTTCCTGGTGCCCCATCGCAAACCAGAACTGTCACTTTTGTCTATGCGTGTGTGCAAATGACAGAAAAAGCAAGACAGACTGATGAGTTTCTGTGATTTATAATGTTGGACAAGCAGTATTACCTAAGTATGTTTGTGTGTATGTGTGTGCGTTTGTGTTGGGCCAGGTGGCTCGAGAGGGAGACAGCTGTTTCTATTTCAGACCTCAACCCATTTATGGAAATAAGGGGACGAAAGAGAGCAAGAGACAAAGACAGAGTGAAAGAAAGAAAGAAAAAAAAGATGTCTCAAACATTTGCACAAACACTCACAGTAACACAGTCAAACTCATCAAGATGGACTCATCCTTAACTGTATCATCCGGGAGCTGAAAATGTTACACATTAACTATTGTACAGACTATTGCATAATCAGAGCAAGTAAGTGTAACTATTTATTTACTGAACAATACAAATAAAAAAAACTCTACTTTCCCCATATGGTAGTTATATACACCTACGCATTGCACATGACATATCTATGCTCTAAGCGAATGCCATAGTGCTGCAATGCATCAAAACTAGATCACTCCCACTATACTCAAAGCTATCTACTCTGCCCAATTATAAAGAGCACAAAAACAGGGAATTAAATTCCGGGAAATAGGTACTTTTCTCATATTTTATTACCAGTAACCATTAGCTTGTCCCAGTACATTAACAACTGTCTTTCTTAGAGGATATATTTTAGCAGCACCCTTCCTCAACAGTAACACAATGTGCTTAATGATCTGAGGTTACAAAGGGAACATTGGACAGAAACCTTGGATAACATCTTTCTCCGGACATCATACCTCACTTGTGGCCAGATTTAGCATCACCTTCTGGAAACCTGAGGGGTTAGCAGGTAACACAAGCTCCATTCACGTGAGCAGATCACCAAGACATGAACTGCATGGTCTGTTTATCACCATAGAGTGCTGTGTTAGATGATAATAGGGGTGTTAGGCCTCTGCAGACAGAGAAATGAGCTGATAAGTGAAGTATACGGGATCTCAGTGGAGCTATAAACCAAGAAGAAATCCTAAGATGTCGATGGATGCGTCATATTTCAGAGTAGCACCATGTAGAGAGTAAAGTCTTACGACACTCTGAAAGGCGAGAGGTGAAAGGAAGCTGAACGGCCCAGAGGAAACACCTCCACTCCTAACCAAACCCAGATGTGTGAGTAAACCCCCCAAAAAGTTCAGCTTTCTATTTTTTGGGGATAAAAAAAGTGCATCGAGTACATAGATTTCACATCACGCCAGTAAATAGAGCAAAACAACAATATAAATCAATCAGTTTTAAGATGAGCTGTGTCTTTGATGGCTAGATTTATTTAGCTTTCAGTTGTTTTTTTGTTGTTGTTGTTTTGCCCAAACAGGGCCTAATTTCCTTGTGTAAAGTGATGACATGTTGAAGGCAACTAAACTAAAATGTTCTATGTCAACCCTCCTCCACATTATCAGGTTCAGAATAAACTCTCTTCCCTTCTTTTTCTACAGGGAATAGGATAGGAGAAAATCAACAATGAACAGACTGGGTGATTTAACTTTTTTTGCTTGGTAAGTCTCACAGACACTCCCACCCTAACCAACACCCCCACCCCACCCCACTCCAAAAAAAAAACATTCCCTAAGCGACAAGTCAAAAGCCAAGACAAGCTGATAAAAATGGTCTGGTCTCATCCTGGCTGCAAGTTAAATAATGGAATGTTGTTCTGATTCCTACTGCAACTAGCTGTCTGCTCTCAACATTGGTCATAAGGAGCCACCATAACGTATACCAATATATTGTCATTAGTAAGGCAGCTAAATAGTGGCAAAAACATTAATTAAGGAATAAAAAGTATTGGAGAAACATTCAGTCTTCTGAGGTAGTGTATAAAGTCAGTATAGAATAATTCATGAATGTGCAGTGGTTATTTTGGATTTCTATGTGGTTGTTTTTTAAGTGAAAGTGACATGTGAAGGCCATTTTTGCTGTGGCGCCCAGGCACCTCAGTCATTTCCTGCTGGTATTAAGAATCGAACCTGCAACTTTCGGGTTACCAGTCTGACTCTCCAACCATTGGGCCACGACTGTCATCTATGTGCGATATTGCGATTTGCTAGTATTAGGTCAAGCTGGATGTTTTTTTCCTGTATTCTGGCCTTATTGCTAAAATTTAACAGGGGTATTATCATCATTAGAACATTAGGAACAGAAAAATCTGTTTTGAGAGTTAAACATGAACCCTGTTCTACTTTCCAATAGATGGTTGCAGTATAGCTATAATGTAATTCAGCAACCTAGTCCAACAGTACTTCAGTCACTTAGGATTCCAATTGCCTTCCGCCTGTTTTCTGTTCAAGCAAGCCTGAGGGATCAAGCAAGAAATTTTTTTAAATCAAACCATGACATTACATGCTGACATGCGGACAACTATCGGGACAAATATACACATGTTTATTATACACAAATATTGAATTTGAGTAGACAATATGAGCATTTAAATTTAGAATAGCTTGGATATTGCACAAGACAACGATGATATGGAAGAATATCCGTGAAGCCTTCCTTTCTCGAGGCAGTTTATACAGTACTACCATACAGTCTAAAAAGAGGCTATGAACTGTAAATGGATGTAGGGGGTGTAAGGAAACTCCAAGGGCACTTGGGGAAGCCATCCCAGGAGAGGCTGTTATTCATGATGATAGAACAGAATAAGATATTACTCAGAGTGATTTCTTTTCACGTGACCACCAGAGTGCTCTGAAGGAAAGGGTAATTGAATTTCCAGCCTGGGTTTTTTAAGCTTCTTAGCAATATCTGGAGCAGTTCCACTGCGTTCCACTGCCAGGATACTAGGATTACAGGCCTTCACAGTGCCTCTAGCCAGACATTCCTAAAGGGAAGACCTGAGAGAACAGAGGCCTCGTTCTCCAGACCCAGCAGTGCACACAATCCAGCAAAGAACTGAGCCTACTTCCTAAACAAGACATTACAAGCATGTTCAAACTTACTGTACAAAACGATTCAGACTAGGGGTCACTCCAGACATGGAAAGGTGCAGATTTTTCCTATGCACAAGGTAAGCTGAGAATGGCAACACAGTCCATGGATAAAATGTCCCCTAGTGGTTGAACATTCAGCATCTAATGATATATATTGGAGACAGGGTCGTGCCCCTGAAAGTTGAGAAACCACAGTAGAATATAGTCACTGTTAAACATCTTCTGGTTAATTAAAGCAAATATACAGTACTGAAAAAATGCTATGTGATAAAGACCTAAATGGGTTAACAGTTGTTGATTGGCAAGTCATTTGAACCCGTTCTGGCAAAGCTCCCAGCAATTTTTGTGTCTGACTTATCTAATAGGCATGAAGCCAAGTGGGCTACTCTTATCAGAACCACTAGAGATGTTGTGGTTTTATGAATCTTGAACTTGTCTTCTCAAATTAAGCAGGCCATTCTTCACTGCTGATATAACAGGGGACTCCAAGGGATTCACTGGGGATTGACAGAGGTTTACACTGGAAAATAAGAGAAGTCTCATTAGGAGACATAATGCTTCCATTACGACTACAAAAAAAGGCAAGATGTCCTGCATACAGGTGGCTGGAACTCACACTAGATAAACAAGAAAAAATAAAAACTGAGAGGAAATATCTATATCTGATGTTCAGACGTTCTGTATTTATGTAGCGATATGATATCCTCCACATCCATATCTGAATGTGCTTTTCACATTCTTCAGAGAACCTGAATCTTTAGTGGCAAGGCAAGGCAAGTTTATTTATTTAGCAAATTTCATACACAGTGGCAATTCAAAGTGCTTTACACAGAAATGGAATTAAAATATTAATAAGAAAGAAAAAAAAATATATATATATATATAACCTGAATCACCCCTATCTGGAGTGGAAGAAAAATGGAGAGTTTATATTTGTCAGGTTTATATTTGTGCGTTTAAACAGTACCCTTGCAGACAAATCTTCCTGGGCTAACTCCAGGGCTAACTTTAAAAATACTTGTCAGGTAACTGTGCATTTAAACAGTACCCTTGCAGACAAATCTTCCTGGAACCACCAAGGCTATACAGATCTGTCCGTTCTGATCTAAATCTTTATTGACATTTCTGTATGATAATTCATGGGTTTCGAGCAGACTCTGGACTATCTGGTGGCTTTAGCTCTGAGAGAAACAAGTAAACAATGTATTTTTAATATACTGGGCATATTAAAAAGTTCCCAAAGAACTCTCAAATACAAGTTCACAAAGACATCTCCAGAGACTGTGGCCATGGCTGTGGTAACAAACCCTAAAGCAGGACCTATCCTAGTTCACACACACATCCTAATATTAGCATCTAAATCCTCCTGTAATTGCACACACTTATATACATATATTATATATTTATTCTTTATTTATTGAAAAAAGAATCTTTAGCAATAGTACAAGCTGACTCAGAGGGGCTTTCTTATAAAGAAATGTTTGTCCAGTATCATAGAGACAGAGACAGGTCTCATCATGATTTGTTGGTGTTGTAGAGAGGTCTGTTTTATATTAGCCACCTCTCTTGAGGCTTCTGGTTATTCAATGCACTTACCCATAATCAGACCCATACTTGCTCCGGTAGGGGAGCCTGTTAACATATGAGCCCTATATAGTAATCAACAGCCTGTCAGGCTTATGGGAGGAAAACAGACTTCATGTGAACGGAGAAAGTCCCTCTTGGACTTTTGGACAGTGCAGCACAGCTGTTGAAACTGAGGGTTTGTCTTTTATGGGTTACTGGGACCAGTGAATCAAACTGGCTCTCACTAGCAAGACAGTTCTATAGAACCAACAGACTATAATATGCTATGGTTAGGAGCAAATAGCCTTGTTCACTACTACATTCTTCTTTTTTTTCTTGTATATAACCTCCTCTTAAACCACATACACTGATCAGGCATAACATTATGATCATCATCATAATATTGTTTTAGTCCCCATCATAATATTGTTTTAGTCCCCATCATAATATTGTGTTAGTCCCCGTTAGTCCCCGTTTTGCTGCCAAAACAGCCCTGACCCGTCGAGGTATGGAATCCACTAGAAGGTGTGCTGTGGTATCTGGCACCAAGATGTTAGCAGCAGATCCTTTAAATCCTGTAAGTTGCAAGGTGGGGCCTCCATGGATCAGATTTGTTTATTCAGCACATCCCACAGATGCTCGACTGGATTGAGATTTGGGGGCCAAGTCAACATCTCAAACTCAATGTTGTGCTCCTCAAACCATTCCTGAACCATTTTTGCTTTGTGGCAGGGCACATTATCCTGCTGAAAGAGGCCACAGCCACCAGGGAATACCGTTTCCATGAAAGGGTGTACATGGTCTGCAACAATGCTTAGGTATGTGGTACGTGTCAAAGTAACATCCACATGGATGACAGGACCCAATTTTTTTCCCAGCAGAACATTGCCCAAAGCATCACACTACCTCCGCCGGCTTGCCTTCTTCGCATAGTGCATCCTGGTGCCATGTGTTCCCCAGGTAAGCGACACACACGCACCCGGCTATCCATATGATGTAAAAGAAAACGTGATTCATCAGAGCAGGCCACCTTCTTCCATTGCTCCGTGGTCCAGTTCTGATGCTCATGTGCCCACAGTTGGCGCTTTCGGCGGTGGACAGGGGTCAGCATGGGCACCCTGACTGGTCTGTGGCTATGCAGCCCCATACGCAACAAACTGTGATGCACTGTGTATTCTGACACCGTTCTATCAGAACCAGCATTAACTTCTTGAGCAATTTGAGCTACAGTAGCTCATCTGTTTGATCAGACCACGCAGGCCAGCATTCGCTCCCCACGTGCATCAATGAGCCTTGGCCACCCATGACCCTGTCGCCGGTTCACCACTGTTCCTTCCTTGGACCACTAAAGACTAGGAACACCCCACAAGAGCTGCAGTTTCGTCTAGCCATCACGATTTGGCCCTTGTCAAACTCGCTCAAATCCTTACGCTTGCCCCTTTTTCCTGCTTCTAACACATCAACTTTGAGGACAAAATGTCCACTTGCTGCTTAATATATCCCACCCACCAACCGGTGCTGTGATAAAGAGATAATCAGTGTTATTCACTTCACCTGTCATAATGTTATGCCAGATTAGTGTATATTCCAACAAGTAATCTAGCAAATATACCTTTGCAGGATCTAGTCCAGATGCAATGGAAATGAGGAGAGTTAAATTGGTGTCTAGCTTGTTTCGAAGCAAACTGGTCAAGGGCCTTGCCTTACAGTTTAGAACAACTGTCTCCCTTTTTTTCCTGCTAAGCACTTCCTGTCAGGCTAACGTGCCATGGACAGAACATTGATCAGAAACAGATGCAACAATAATAGGCATCCCTTCTTAGACACAATCTCTTGTTGGTGTTGTGTCAAGTATCTATACTTCCATCTGTTCTCGAGGGTCAAGCATCAGGGGTGTGTTTTAGTGCTTGTCATGGAAAGATGCATCATAAGGTCAAAGATTTAATCAAATCCACTGGCAAAGTTCAAACAACTGCTCATTGGGAGACTCACTTAAAGTGGACTTTATGTTATGTAGAAAGAAGATAAAATGTAAATTTAAGGTCTTTCACACCCATCAAAAAACTACTGTGGGATTCTCTCCCATGTTGCTCAAGCAGATATGAGAGCAGGAGTTCTAAGTTGAGCTCTATTCTTTGATGTGCAGTGTTCTCCTACACTTGCCACCATAAACACTAGTGTCTAAGTAAAGAGACAGAGAGGGCGTGAATGAAAATTGTGGTTTCTACAAATTTTTTTAAGGTTGTGTTTCGCTAATGCTAGAGTCTTGTGATTTTGTTCTCCTTTTCTCCCCCCATAATTGTATTTTATAATGCACCAAGGAGAGTTTATTCAGGACAGACATCTACAGTATGGTATTATTACAGTAGGGTCAAATTAAATAACTGTCGACTTTCATGTACTGAGAGCAAAAGGGACATTTCATGCAGAGGTGACTGACAGATGAAGGTTAGAAGTACATGTGACATTCTTACATTTAAATCACCACCCCTATCTTCTCCAGCTTTTCCACATAGTTAAAACTTCCAATATAACTTATTTTAACATTAACATAAAACAGGAATTCAGAGGGGATCTATGATAAGACATGACATGTATGAGGATAACTGAATCTAGTCCAAAGTTAATAAACATGTTGGCTACCCCGCAAGCTGATTAATCAGATCTGCACCGCCTCAGAACATGTATTGAGGTCTGACATCTGCCCTCTAACTAACCACTGGCAGGGGTTGACATTCACATTTGCAGTAGAAACTCCTCAACTTCTATTATCCATCACCTTAGTTCACGGGGAAACTCCAGGAGGTTTATTAATCACAATATTGACACATTTCTTCATGCATTTCAGTAAAGGTCTGGCTTTTCTGCTCAAATGAGAATCTAGGTTCTCTTAAAAAACAAATGCTTGCTATTGATCTTTGTCCAAAACAAACTGAATTAAATTATTACTTCCAGCTGACTTGACAATAAGTTCAGAATAGCATAAAATAGGATAGCAGTTCTCCAGGGAGTGATGCAGACCAGGAGTGTTAGTTTCCAATTGCCAAAGCGAATAAGAAAACATAATGGAGATTCTTCAAGCAGCATGATGCCAACCCGCTTGGCAACATCCAGTCCTTTTTGAAAATGTTCTGCTTCAACTAAGCTTTGCTTGGATGGATAGAAATCCTTAGGAGGTAGTATGCAAGAAAGGAAAAACCAAACACTTGTGCCTCTTCCTCAAACGCAGCTAAACAAACCCCACAGACCGAACACAGTAGGGTTCACTTCAGTGTCAGTCTTCCCTCAGTGCTTCAAACAAATATTATCAAAAATATCTTAAAACAAAGCAAAAACTAAAAGGTTTAAAACATGAGGTTAACTCTGAAAATACACAATGTGTGGTGAATACTTTCCTAACAGAATCCACAGGAGCCTGGTAAAAGTTTCATGGTACATATGTTGCAGGAACAAAAAAAATAGTATTCTAGTAAAAAAAGAATTGCACAGTGACTGAAAGGAAAACATTGAACAGGTGGCATACTTAAACTCTAGCCCAGGGAATCTCAAAAGCTACTCTTCAATTTACTGTTCTACCAATAAACAATAAACCTGTTCTTGTTGGACAACTCTCTTTTTGTCTGCAGCTGTTTTGTCTCAACAATAACTACATCTTGCTGTATGTAATACAATATCAGGATCAATATCAGTGTAGTTAGTCCAGTTGCATTCACATTATTCTAGCTCAGCAGTTAAATGTGTTCAAAGGTGAGGTAAACTATCTGTGCATTGATGTCATGCTCTGATGATTTAAATAGTGACACACGCAGTTATACTTCCTAGTATTATAGTATATCTATTTATGGTTTCATTCATAGGCATCTTACAACATTGATTCACAAAAACATAAAACTTCTAGAGAAAGAAAAAGTAATTCTTTCTATACTGAAGATTATCCTAGATAGAATATACAACAATTCTTCTGTGCGCATAAATGTCCATTAAGATGATGGGATCGATCTAGGTTTCTGACCTTTGTAGCTTAATTCCTAGTTTTTCCTCTATTTTCGTATGAGTGTGTCTTCTAATTAGGCCTATACTTCAGACTAAAGAAGCTCTTGACTACCTGCTTTTCCTCTCTACACTTACAGGGAGGCTGAAGGAGACAGTCTCAAGTCTTTGACAGTGAATGACCCCCAACTGAGAGGAGAACAGGGCATAGGGGTTTTTCACAGAATTCCACCTTAGACACACACAATGCGCTGTAACTATGTGAATGGAATGTCCTTCAGACTTACAAACTGTAGACTGTTTCTAGGATTTTTCATTGTGTTTACTTAAGAATGATAAATTGGGGGCTAATGAAGGTCATTTTGATAACAAAAACAATGATGCATTAATAAAATCTTACATTTCATATTTATATATATGAGCCTGTCAACAGGAATATTTCTTATCGAAGCACATACTTTCCTGGCTAGCATCACTAACTCCCTTATAGTGCTGAAGATACTTATAGTTTTACAAGTCTAGCTTTCCTCTGAGTATGTTTAGAATAAAATGTATGTTGGGTTAATTCAAAAAAATATTATAGAAGGGCTGACTGCGATATTCAGTTTTTTCCCCCCAAACGTCTCTTATCTGGCACATCTCCCAGTCCACATGGATCTCCAGACAGTAAAAGATGATCACAATGCAATGTTTCTCTAACAATTATACTACCCCCTATTGAACAGTTTAAGCACAACAGTAAAATGTAAACATACCTGAGGTTTCCACAGCAGGGCAGTTAATGCAGGCTATAACCCTGAAATGTATTTTTGGACACTAAAGACCTAAAGATAAAAGAATGAAAAGTCTAGTTCTGGGAGAATGTCTGACATTATTTGTTTGCATATGTTACATTTGAATATTTTGCTATCTATTGCAATATATCTAATGCTGTTCAAATGTCTAAACATTTTTCAGGGCCACATATATATTACTGTAAGCTACCCAGCCGGATGGATTATAATGAGCAAATGGTCATGTAAATAATTTAACAGGGGAACAAGGCTGATAGTGAGTGGAGGGCAGTGATGTCATATTTATGGCAGGTGCTCATTTCCTTTGAATGGCACATTTGACATAGGGGGCGTCACGTGAATCGCAACTCAAACACCTACTGTATTTATATTTCAAAGTTAAAGAAGATTCATGGTGTAAAAGAAAAAAAGAAACAGAGAGGAGATATTCTACAAATTTTTTTTAGTATCAGGTTTTAATTATAATAAATTAAATATGACTTACTCTCTAAGGTCACATACACACTGTAAAGTTACAGGAGTGATAAACGCATTTAAATGCAGGACTGAGTTGCCTAAATGATAATTTCATGTGTGTACAGAACACGACTCACTTCCGAAATGGCGATGATTGACACTGTGGTAACCATAGCAGCGCTCTGGTGTCTCGTATGCTTGGTATACACTATTCTGACCAAAAAATATTAAAGCGACAAAAGACTTATGTTCAGCAAACTTAACTAAAGCACAGTAGACATGTTTTGCTTATACTTAGTGATGGGGAGTCAACTCCAAAAGAGTTGATTCCTCGCCTCTTAATCGCCCTAGAGTTGGGGTCGACTCCAGCACAGGAATCGACTCTCGTTGTCAACTCTGTTGCTGTGTCTGAAATATTGTTTTTTGATTCTGTAATCCCTATATAGTGCTTGGCCATTGAGCAAGGAGTAAACTAAATGAAACAAGGAATTAGGACTGTTAGCTGTCGCAGAAACAACTTATTAACAAAAACTTTTCATTTATCCTACATCGCAACTCAAAGACAAAGAAAAAGCTGAATGTTTCCTTTCCTGCACCACAAGCTCTCAGGAGTCCATCAGTCATTGTGTTGACTGGGATGCGCCTTGCATGACATTAACACTAATGGGGCCGAAGCATACGCATATATTTGCCTAAACTAGAGAAAGGTGGAGAGAGAGATAGACAGAAAGGAGAAAGAGAGAGGAAGTAAGAGAATGAAAAGGGCACATGAGGATAGAAGCTGGCGGATGTGAAGAGTCTGGGCAAAAAGAGAAAGAACGGGGACATGGAGAGGCCTGAATCTCCTGAGGCTTGTCCAAAAGCACATTGATTCTTTGAGTAGAGCCTCTGCCACTCTGCACGTACACCCAGAGCCTCTCCAGCCGCCTGGCTTCAGTGTGGGAGCAGAGAAGAAAGGGAATGAGAAAAAGAGAGAGAGGGAGAAGGAGAGCAAGGGCAGGGAGGGAGGGTGTGAGGAAGGGAGGCAGAGAAAGGATGAAAGAGACACATTTGTTGCTGTGCGGATGGGTGAAATTTCACGTTGCTGGCAGTGCAATATCTCCCAGATTTCTGATCAGACAGGGGGCCGTGAATACACATTGTGGATATTATGAATGCCATCATTCATGTATCACTCCATCTGGATTCAGACAAGCAGGGAAGTGTCTGAAAAGTCTTTTTCTGATGAATGAGGACTGTGATGAGACACTTCATGAGTTCATGTAGTAATGCTGAATGTAAGGAGGGTTTGTTTACTTGTTCATGTGCGTTTATAGTGCATACTAGTGTAGTGAAAGTGTGTGTTTGCAGAGCACTTAGATCCGGTTTCCAACTAGTTCAAGAAAAATGGAACTAATGATGGTCTGTTTTCAAATTTCTTAATTGACTCATGCTACAGCAGCTTTGCAGTGAAGTTATTCAGGCAGCAAAACCTCTCTGCGTTAATTGAATTACAGGGGCTTTTCAACTTGGGTAATTTGGGAAATACCAAAGTCAGACAGTGAGCCTGCATGAGAACAATTATGCAATCTGATTCTGCACTGACATTTTTACTAGACTGCATTCAAACACAGACAAACGGCACAAACCCCAAACAGCGAGAAATTAACATGCTGTATAGCTACTCTTTCAGTGGATGGTTTGTCTATGAAAGGAAGACTTCCTTCTGACCAGTGCTCTTTTTCCACAGGCAATGTTACTGTCTGCATCAGCACTCTCATATTGTCTGTGACCTCTACATGGCTCTTCCTGCAGTCATGCTCGCCACCCCCTACATGTTTCTGTGGTGCTAACCTCCTGCGCACACCCATAACTTCTCACTGTGACACTGAATCAACATGGAGCCATTGTTCTCCATCTTTGTCTGTAGGGACGTCAGAAGCTCTCTTTTCATCTTCTGAAAGTGATCTGATTTACTCCCCATCAGTCCACACTCAGCTCAGCTGCTATTTAGGGAGTTACACATTTCATTTGAATATCAAAGCCTATGAGAAGGTGGCCAGACACTTTAAATGCCATTTTTTAACATCACTTTTGTCAAGGAATGTGACCACTAAAGTGTTGATGACCAAAGGATTAAGTTTGGAGAAACAAAGCCTGCTTTGTGCAGCACACCCTACATACACACATAAAAACCCTGATCAGAAAGCCCTTAACTTTCTGGATCCCAAAATAGGCAAAATTTTGACTACTGCACTTGATTTCTGGGTCACGTCCAAGATTAACAGATCTGCCGATACTGATTACATCACTGTAACAGACACACTTATATAATCAGGAGTCGGCACAGGATCATAAGTGCCAGTATATTACAGATTAGGGTTGCAATGGGAATAAACTGGGAATTTGCAAAATTGCAGGTTAGCCTATAATAGGGAAGTTAAATGCAGTTGAAAAAAATATTGCAGCATCATTTTGGAGCAATGCACTTTCAGTTGAATTTCTACCCTGCACATTCCTCAATCACAGACACACAGCACAATACTTACTGCAGGGCTATTGAGGCCACACCCCTGCATGCACTGTGCATTCCTCCATAACATGCACATTTGATCAAAAATACAGTAATATTGTGAAATATTATTACAATTTAATACAGTGGTTTTCTATTTTAATAATCTTTAAATATAATTTATTTCAGTAATGCAAAGCTGAATTTTCAGCATCATTACTCCTGTCTTCAGTGTCACATTATCCTTCAGAAATCATTCTAATATGCAGATTTGTTCATTGTTTATTCTTTGATAAATAAATGTTAATAAGAACAGCATTTAATTAAAATAGAAATCTTTTGTAACAATATAGGCCTACACTACCGTTCAAAACTACCGTCTTTTTTTTAAAAGAAATTAATACTTTTATTCAGCAAAGATGTGTTAATTTGATAAAAGGTGATAGTAAAGATTTGTATTGTTAGAAAAGATTTCTATTTGGAATAAATGCTGTTCTTTTTAACTTTTTATTCATCAATGAATCCTGAAAAAAATATTACAGGTTCCAAAAAATATTAAGCTGTTTCCAACATTTATAATTGAGTATCAAATCAGCATATTAGAATGATTTCTGAAGGATCATGTGAAACTGAAATAAATAACACATGCATAACAATTGCTGCACTATATTTATTTTATTTATTTACTATATTAGAAGTAATTCATTGGAAAATATATCAGTATGCAAAAAGTAAATAAATAAATATATAACATTTCTGCTTATGATGACCAAACAAAATGTTTATATTTATGTTTGTAAATGATACAGTTTATATAAATTTCCCAAAATTTCCAATAAATTCTCATATATTCCTGTTACGTTTCCAAATTGGAATATTTCCAAAATTCCCCAGATTAACTTCCCGTGGAAAATTTCCGGAAAGTTTCCGGAAATGTACCGCCCCTTTGCAACCCTAATATACTAAGTATTATTAAACAACAAATAATATTTTCAGTCTTTTATCATCAGTAACAAATGGTTTTCAAAAGATTCCTCTTATTGAAACAGCATTTGAGGTTCATGGAAAAGGTTTCCCACCATTGATATGATGTCATAAAGCTGAAAGTCTTTGTCTGAGATCTCTTCCCTCTATTTTTAAGACATCTTGCCCTCTTTCAGGGATACACTACATCACCTACATCTGTAAATCAAGAAGAACAGACATAATAACAATCAGAGGGCTTCAACCACGCCATAAGAGCTCTCTAATCAACCGTTTTGTGTGAAAGTACAAGAGGAGCCTGTTATTCAACACACCAATAATTTTAGCGAAGCTGCCAGAAATTCAAAAGGCCCACCAGATCCAAGGGGCGCCAGTGTAAAGGCCAATAACTATCCGTGTGAATTTATGTGCTTGTTCACTAAAGAGACGACCTTGTTAACATCCATTTCCATCAGTACTGTTGAGATATTTGCCAAGGACTGTGAATAAGGTGGTCAGGCAGGGATAAATGGGAAGGCTTTTTACGCAACTTTACAAACTCAAAAAAGGCCTTTCTTTGTGAGCATACACCAAGTTGACCAAATCGATGAGCCATTTTATCACCTACCATTAGCAAGACTGGCTTTTTTTCTAGAGGTTTTCCTTTTTAATCAACACAATTTGGCTTACAATAAAAGGAAAGCTGAACAAAATGAAAACTCCTTGATATCAATATATGCAACATCCACATGCATAATCACACAATGACTGCCTCTTTGTGTCCTAATCTGCATGTTTTATGAAAGACTGTTTACATGAGGGACATAGGGGGTCAGCAACGATTCTACTACCACACGAAACGAAAACCCAAGGCAAAACACCTGCATCTCAAACACTGTAAGAGAATGTCAGGACATGTTCCTCTGTCGTTAAGCTGTCATTTTTTTCTGAATTTCTGAAAGGCAGCTGGGGGTTTTCATAGCTTGTCTACATCATTGTTTTACTGCTCCAGAGTGTTTGAAACAAAACACCACTTCAGGATTAATGTCTAAAAAACACATATATTATTTACTATGTCATTGATTTCCCATCAAGACACTGTAGAAATATTTGAGGTTATTTCCCTCTCTAAGTACACAAATCAATGAATTTTACACACTGTGAAAATCTGGAAACATCTGGAAGATAAGCATTTCCAGACCACAAGTCCTTATAAATTCAGAGTGAAGTCTTGGCTCATACCAAACACTGTAATTTGAGTCCTACCTTTCTGCTCTGATTCAAAAATATGATTTATGAAAAGGATTAATATTAAAAAGCAATTCACACATTTAGTGACACAACTGTTTCCAGTAGAATCCGTGATTGTTCTAGACTAGAAACGGTGACAATTTTTTGTCTGTAAATCTCTGGTAAGTTTATAAGAAATGTTTCATGATAGTAAAAGCTAGATCAAACTACATAAAACTTCATAGAAAGTTAATATGAATTCATGAATGACTTTCAGTACTTTCATTTAGATTCTGACGTATGCTAAAGTCTAGTTATGCAGGTGCAGTTTGGTAACAGTAACCACAAAACAAGTCCAAGATTAGTAACTGATAGTATGAGAATAATATCCACAAAGTGCCTTTATACTCCATTGTGAAAAAATGCGGGTCCCCTTACAGTGAAGTCACCATTTTGCGTCATCATGTTTCTACAGTAGCCCTAAATGGACGAACTGCTCTACAGAGCGCTAGTCACTCTCTGCTCTCTATGATGACAAATTTTTTGGCCTTTGTCGGCCCCATAGCTTCTCTACGTGCGACGAAAGGGAGGGGTGAGCTGTGCGTGATTGCAATTCACAACCTCACCGCTAGATGCCGCTAAAATTTACACACTGTACCTTTAATATACACTCACCTAAAGGATTATTAGGAACACCGTACTAATACTGTGTTTGACCCCCTTTCGCCTTCAGAACTGCCTTAATTCTACGTGGCATTGATTCAACAAGGTGCTAAAAGCATTCTTTAGAAATTATGGCCCATATTGATAGGATAGCATCTTGCAGTTGATGAAGATTTGTGGGATGCACATCCAGGGCACGAAGCTCCCGTTCCACCACATCCCAAAGATGCTCTATTGGGTTGAGATCTGGTGACTGTGGGGGCCATTTTAGTACAGTGAACTCATTGTCATGTTCAAGAAACCAATTTGAAATGATTCAAGCTTTGTGACATGGTGCATTATCCTGCTGGAAGTAGCCATCAGAGGATGGGTACATGGTGGTCATAAAGGGATGGACATGGTCAGAAACAATGCTCAGGTAGGCCGTGGCATTTAAACGATGCCCAATTGGCACTAAGGGGCCTAAAGTGTGCCAAGAAAACATCCCCCACACCATTACACCACCACCACCAGCCTGCACAGTGGTAACAAGGCATGATGGATCCATGTTCTCATTCTGTTTACGCCAAATTCTGACTCTACCATCTGAATGTCTCAACAGAAATCTAGACTCATCAGACCAGGCAACATTTTTCCAGTCTTCAACTGTCCAATTTTGGTGAGCTCGTGCAAATTGTAGCCTCTTTTTCCTATTTGTAGTGGAGATGAGTGGTACCCGGTGGGGTCTTCTGCTGTTGTAGCCCATCCACCTCAAGGTTGTGCGTGTTGTGGCTTCACAAATGCTTTGCTGCATACCTCGGTTGTAACGAGTGGTTATTTCAGTCAAAGTTGCTCTTCTATCAGCTTGAATCAGTCGGCCCATTCTCCTCTGACCTCTAGCATCAACAAGGCATTTTCGCCCACAGGACTGCCGCATACTGGATGTGCCGCATACCCTTTTTCACACCATTCTTTGTAAACTCTAGAAATGGTTGTGCAAAATCCCAGTAACTGAGCAGATTGTGAAATACTCAGACCGGCCCGTCTGGCACCAACAACCATGCCACGCTCAAAATTGCTTAAATCACCTTTCTCTCCCATTCTGACATTCAGTTTGGAGTTCAGGAGATTGTCTTGACCAGGACCACACCCCTAAATGCATTGAAGCAACTGCCATGTGATTGGTTGATTAGATAATTGCATTAATGAGAAATTGAACAGGTGTTCCTAATAATCCTTTAGGTGAGTGTACAATGTACCTCTACTGAACCTACCTTTGCTAATCTGGTTTCTCTTTGAGTTACCATTAAGCCAACATACTATATTTGTATTGCAAATTGTCAATTAATGTCACATTTACAAAATACAGCCTGCTTTTACATTCCAACTCACCTTTTTATGTGACTTACTTACCTTTGACTGACATCATCTCTTGTCTACAATTCTAGATGGTTCTTCCAGAACATTCAGAGTCCGTCAGTTTGACCAACCGCAACGAATGTTTTGTGTACATAAATGTGCTTTAGTTATCACTCTTACCTGCAAGGTGAAATATATATTGCAAGTTAAAAAAAGAAAGCTAGTGAAATGGAGCAGTGTTTTATCGTCATTGTTATTTTTATTCACACCTCACGAACCGTTCAGATACTTAACAGTTAATTTACTGGCTGAATTATTTCCTCGGCTGAAGTATTTGCATTAACCGCCCGCACTCAACTTTCACAAGGAGGCGGAAATGCGTAATTAACCAGGAAGTGACTGTCTGAGAAAGAATGGCGGCGCGCAGTGTTGTGCAGTCCGCAAGGGCAGTGCTGAGGTCCGTTCAGAGCGATCTTATCAACAAGGGTTTATTTCAGAGGATACCAGGTTTCTCAAAGCTCTCTTTTTTGGGGTGTGTGCCGTGTCGCGGACTTAGACACGGTGAGTTTATCGGAGTATGATTTCGGGACGTCTGCATAGCATCGTCCTCTTTATGTCATAGCTGTTGTTGAGCTTTTATGTATATATATATATATATATATATATATATATATATATATATATATATATATATATATATATATATAATATGCAGTGCTGTTTAAAAGTATGAGGGCAAATTGAAAATCTGGGATTTAATAGAAAATTTAATTCTATTAAATTGTAATCCAATATTCAAAGACATGTTATTACGTCAAGGAAATAAGAAATATATAACATTCTACACATTTTGAGCTACTAATCAAATAAGTTTCATTGGTCATGTGGTTTAGCACATACTTGCCAGCTTAAATGCATGTGAATACGTTGACGTACAAAAATACTGAGAAATAAGTAGATTTTTCAGTCCAACATTTTACTCTTACAATGTTTTGCCTATAACATCATTTGTATGCTTAAACTATAAATTAGAAAAATGCAAAATAGAAGCATTTTTAGCATTTGTAATAGCACTCCAGTGTTATCATAGCAGAGATGTTTACCTCTGTCATTCTCAGTGTTTGCATCAAGGGATGTTATAAATTCTTGTGCATTTTGTTTTTCACAGTGGTGGAGAATAAGGAGGGCAAAACAACAGTTGTAAGTAGCATCCCACATGCACATTTTAGAAAGCAATTTATTAAAAACATTAATCCAGTTGCAAGGACAGTGCTCCCTCAAGCAACCAGGATAGAACAGTAAATCACCAATATTTTCTGTCTTAACTCTTTTTTTTTTTTTTGGATTGAACCAGCAATTATGTTAGTCCCAATGTAGTTTAAAACAATTTGCAATACTATACTAATTCTTATTTTGTCTCTTTTCTCAGATAGAGGGTGTTATACAACCTACATCTGATCGACCACAGCCTCCCAATCCCACAGCTGCCTGTCCTATCTACAGATGGAACCTACAGAACAAATACAACTACACTGTATGTGCTTGCACATGTGACAAATCTGTAAACCGTTATCTGTATCTCGTTATCTTTAAGACTTATCTCTCTCATACATGATACAGGATGTGCTGTTACTCAGTCAGTTCATTCGTTCAGATGGCGGGATGCTCCCTCGGCGCATTACAGGCCTCTGTGCTCAGGAACATAACAAGATAGCAATCTGTGTACAAATGGCCCATCGAGCAGGTGAGTTGGAGCTTTCATTTGAGAGAATTTTAATCATGCATTCAATCTGACGTTACCCCATTTGTTGTATGAAAACAGCGGCACTCAGTTTCATTAAAGTGAACATAACACAGTATCTAAAACGGTTTTAAACTAAAAAAATAGTGGCTAGTTAAATGACCTCAGATATACACTTACCCTTATACATTCATATAACATTTAACCCCAATTTAAAAATAACTTAAGTATCAACTCTCTTTTTTTCTAGGTCTCCTACCAGATCATAGACCCCGCTTACCTGAAGGCCATGTTCCAAAACCTAAACCCAACCCACCTCTCAACCGGTACGATCACCTCAGGTGCCACAACAGCACCAAATAGAGCTTTAAAATGTCACATTTGAATGTCCCCATTTTATTTAAATTGGGTGCATCCCACAAATCTGTCTCTTACGGTCTGTTGCAGGTATCTGACACGTTACTCTGTGAAGTCTGTGAAGCCCATCTTAAAGACAGGGCTGAAGTGGTGTAAGAAGAGAATGAGTGTCGGACATCCTGCCCTGAAAAACAATGTCAGATACAGTCCCAAACCACTGTACATAAAGCACTGATGAACAGAGCTGTTTACCCAATCAAATCAATGACTTCCTGTATGGGACAGAGAGGATCTATGGCAACGAATTTGCTCTTTTTCGTGTTGTTCATAGCCTCAGCCACAAAGAGACTGTTATTTGATGAACCAGAGTGTGCTGAAACATCAAGACTCAAAGATATTTGTTCATCCCTCTGATCTAGGTTACCTTTGCACTGTCTGATTTAGAGAAATGTTAACATTCTATTTTTGCAAAGGCAGATGTGCAAATAAAATGGTTGTTTACCTCACTAGCAGCTGTTTCTGAGTGTGCATGTGTTTGTGCCAGAGAGAAAGCAAGGTACACTTTCGTGTCTGCTTTAAGGGTGGAAACACCAACGCAACTTCAAATTTCCAAACATGTTGATGTGTTTATGTTGTCGTGTTTATGTTGTCCTGACAATAAAGAAAATTACAGAGTTGATTATACATTAACGCTTAAAGGAAGATTTAAGTTTTTGCTGTCTTTAAAATGTGGCACCAAAAACAGTCAGTTTGGCTGCTATAACATGAAGGGCAGGTCAAGGTTTATAAGTCCATCCCCCATGTAGATGTACCCATGCTGAGGGGTCTGGGGAACATGGAAGAAGGTGAGACCCAGCCAGAGCAAACTGCGTAATACACACACGGTGCCGCCCCGCTCAAGCTGCAGGCTCCATGACCCTGCATGAAGAACACACCGTAAGTAAAATGACAAGAAAAAGACTAGAATTTTCCTACTGTGCAAGATCAAAGAGCAAAAAGCATTTTGCATAAACTGAACCTGAATTTTAAACCATTACACATAACCATTGACAGAGTCCAGACTCTGATAGTGTGACAGATGCAGAGTAAAATCTGGAGAAGAAAGTTATGGATAACTATTATCACAGCAGTGAATAAAGAAGTGGTGTTCTGGGGTCTTTCTGTGTGGGTGGCCCCTGCATCCAGCTGCCGACATTGGCTCGCGCCCAGTACCGCAAAGCGCCATGCCAATGAAGTCTGTGTTTGAACTGCAGCTCTGAACATTAACTGCTAACAATGTTTAACCTAAAACACTCAAAAGTCCATTGTGAGTCTTTGCCTTATTATGAGTCCAAATATTTAACAGACAGCTGCTCTATAGAGCACTCATTAAAATGCATGACCATCACATTACGCTAATTAGAAAAGCTTTTGAGGAAGATATGTAATTTGATTTTCTCGTCCGAGAGATGCAATATTACATAAGATAAAAAAAAGACAAAACCATTTCCCTTAATCTGTTACAGTGATATTTGGCTCAAAAGCCATGCAGTTATACAAGCCTTTCCAAGTTCTTGGGAAGTCTCCCCACTTCTTCCTTGTACAGGCCACATTCAAGGAAACCTGAGTGAAGCTGTAAATACTACTGCCCATTCCCAATATCCTCTACCCACTATTTGAGACGTCCAGATGAACCTGTTCACCTCTGGCACTTCTTGAGAGGGGATTGGGTTTTTTTCCACCTGATTGGTCAAGGGGAAAAAGTGGAAGCTGTTACGCAGGGCGGGTAAATTCCCCCTGTCTGAGACCTGCTCTACTTTTTCAGTTTTTAGCCTAGCTGGGTGCTGCCTGAGGTGAGGGGCCATCCCTTAGAGAGAGAAATAAAGAACAGATCACCTCCTTTAATGAAACAGCTGAGATGTTTCTAACACACTTTAAGTCTGGGCATGTCTCCAATAGGGTGACTGTGCCTTCAGACTCTACTGAGAAACAACAAAGCAGCATTTGCCTTCTAAATCGGAGTCCGATAACAATATTCACTGTGAGGAAATGCTTCTTTATCCTATAACTGACGTAGTCTTTGGTGGGTGATCACAGATTTCTCCTACATCAACTATCTTTACAGTTAAAAGCGATAGTTCACCCAAATAACAGAATTTTAATTTTAATTACTCACCCTCATGTCCAAACCCATAAGACTTCCGTTCATCTTCGGAACACAAATGAGAACTTTTTGTTGCTCCATTGACAACTACGCAACTATCACTTTGGTGCTTCAAAAAGTTCATGGAGAGATCGTAAAACTAATCCATATGAATTGAACGGTTTAGTCCAAATTTTCTGTTGAGACAATCAATTTATATGAGGAACAGATTAAATTGAGGCTTTTATTAACTCAAACATCACATCAGTTGTGGTAAACAGAAGCTCAAGCATGTTTGGTTGACGTGCGATAACCAATGAGGTTCATTCTCATGTTACACAGCACGTTTGAGTATACGCAAAAACAAGTGAGGTTCATTCTCATGTTACGCAGAACGTTTGAGCTTCCGAAAGAACCAATGAGGTTTGTTCTCATGTTATGGAGCACATTTGAGCTTCCGCAAGAACCAATGAGGTTTGTTCTCGTGTGTTACGCAGCACATTTGAACTTCTGCAAGAACCAAGGAGGTTTGTTCTCGCGTTACACAGCATGTTTGAGTTTCCGCAAGAACCAATGAAGTTCATTCTCGTGTTATGCAGCACATTTGAGCTTCCGCAAGAACCAATGAGGTTCATTCTTGTGTTACGCAGCACATTTGAGCATCCGCAAAAACCAATGAGGTTCATTCTCGTGTTACGCAGCAAGTTTGAGCTTCCAAAAGAACCAGTGAGGTTCATTCTCGTGTTACGCAGCACATTTGAGCTTCCGCAAGAACCAATGAGGTTTGTTCTCGTGTGTTACGCAGCACATTTGAGTTTCCACAAGAACCAATGAGGTTCGCTCTCTTACCGCACATCAAGCAGGTTCGGTTGAGATTCTGTTTATGTTCACTGATCATTGGGAATCCATCTTCCTAGCGTTATTCCCACTCATTTGCAGGGTCCACTTCACACACAAATTTGATTTGGCACAGGTTTTACGCCGGATGCCCTTCCTGAGAGAGTTGATACAACAATGTTTATATGTGAATAAAAGATTAAATCTGTTCATCATATAAAGCGATTGAGTCTATTCAGAAAATTGACAAAACCGCTAAATTATATGGATTAGTTTAACCTCTTTATGAACTTTTTGAAGTGTCAAAGCAGAAGTTGCGTAACTATCAACTGAGAGACAGAAATATCTTCATTTGTGTTCCGAAAATCAACAAAAGTCTTATGGGTTTGGAATGACATGAGGGTGAGTAAATGATGACAGAATTTTTGGGTGAACTATCCCTTTAAGGTCGCATTTAACAGGAGGTCACTCTTAATCCTGCAATGAGGGCTCTATGAGGCATAAATGCCAGAGTCATAAGCCAAAGTCATGTTTTTCAGTAAATCTCAAAGTGATGCTCTAGTGCTTTGCTCGGTATGTTAAACAAATCAGATTCCATCTGGTTAAGATTCAGGATCAGCAGAACAAGATATTCCTTGAGGAACTCGATGTTAAACAATCAGTAGTGGTCTGAAGCCTGTAGGCAAGCAACGGGCAAAGCTTCATAAAGCGTGCTGAATAAATACCGTTCAGCAAGCTTATGTCTGAGAACAATAACAGGCAAATATTTTTCTGAATATTTGTTTTGTTAGTTCACTCCCAGCTGACAAACAGAGTCAGGAAGACACACCAAGATATATGAGAGGGAAAATTCATCGTTGATGTAGAAAATGGCAATCCCTCAAACGCTTCTTCCCAGAAAGAAAAGAGAACAATGGGATCATAGTTTGCCGAACAACACCCCAGATGTCTCCTTGGCTTTTGCTCGGCTTTAGGCAGCTGCCAAATCATGTCTGTCATTAACCCAGGGAAATCCTGCAACAGGGATCATGGGATGCCTTGTAGAAGGATTTTTACACCATCCTCATTTTTTCTACCACTATTAAGACTTCCTAAATGCAATTTGCATGTCAGCATAATTTTTAGGAAAGTATAGTGGTGTTTACAGGTGTTGTTCACCTTTGAATTATAAAGTCTAAAGCAGGGTGGGAGCTGGAGACCTGCACAGTACATTCAGAAATAATATTGTGCCTGGAAATAAAACCGCATCAAGAATAAATCATCACACATAAAGGTAATGAAAGATCATTCCTTTTAATTACCTTTGGGAATGTCCTCCCTCAAAGGATCTAGGAAGTCGAGAGCAGGGTTCAGGTCAGACATTTCTAAGATGGACTTCTTTTTCAGATTAACCGGCTCACGGAAGTGCAGGTAGTTGTGAAGTTTTGCAGCCTCAGAGGGATGTAGACCTGCGATCAAGTGCAAAACTTAAAACTGATCTGGGGTCAGACCATTCAAATAAATGACAACAAAGAGATGAACTGAAGACTGATTACAAGAAAGTATCTTCAGAGAACTGAAATGAGAGCTGACATTTCACCAGGAAATGGAAACATACAGACTTTAGTGTTTTGTATTCACACAGCTGCATCTGATTTCCGGTGGAAAGCATATACAAACACTTTTAAGAGTTTGGGTGTAATCATACCTCCAAAGCTTCGGTTTATCAGCACTTTACCACTGGGACTCTTGGTAAATGCACCACGTGGCACTACAGACACATCTTTATCGATGTTTGACACGGTCGTGGCCAATCGACTCGCCTCATTCACTTTCACCTGCAGATGGGAGGTATGTTAATCGCTCCATAAACATTCAACAAGCCGCCTGCCATCTACCATGTTTACTCCATTATAAACCATTAATAAACATAAAACCAAATAAATAATAACAGTTGTTTTACATCCAAACATTACCACGTCCACATAAACACAACATTTATCATTCTTGTGTGCGTGTGTGTTTGGTTGAAGCTTCCACTTTTCCTCAAAATGTTTAGGCACTTTTCCCTAGTTTCACAGACAAGGCTTAAGTCTAGTCGCAGACTAAAATGCATGTTTGAGTTGTCTTAACTGAAAGCAACTTACACTGACAAATCTTATATCAGTGCCAATGTTTTGTCTCGAAATGCACACAAGTAAATGTTTTTTCTAAGGAACATTTAAAAAAAGATACTTAAATGCCCCAATTGAACTAAAGCCTAATCCTGGCTTAATCTAAACCTGTGTAAAGTGTGTGAAACCGGGGTACTGACTGCTAAAAAATTAAAGTTTAGTCAACGAAGCAAACATGCCACAATCAGAAGGTGCAGATACACCAAATAAACCTAGGAAGATGAGCTTTTGTTAATTTTGTTGAATTTATTTTCCTATTTCCACATGCTTATTTTAGCCCCATCTGTGTCATGTATCCCAATTGTCCCTCCTCTCACCGTGACCTCTACCTCCGTGGCTTCGTCCCCCTCTCCCTCAGTGCGCATCTCTGTGTGCACGTACTCATAGGACGGGTCACCCGTGAATCGCCCCTGTGCTGCTAATGCCACATCTGAAGTCATGGACTCAGTTGCTTGAGGCAGCAGGTGCCAATCTATGCAGTTTAAACTGATAGATAGGTAGATAGATAGATAGATAGATAGATAGATAGATAGATAGATAGATAGATAGATAGATAGATAGATAAAAAAAATAAAAAATTACAATTAAAATTAGAACTCACTAACGAGATTAAACAAATACTGGTATTGTATACAAATGACCAAATAATACTGACACACTGTGTCTGATAAAATACATTTATAGGAAAATATTTTAATATTTAATATAAATATTAAATAATATAATATTAAATATTTAATTGCACATTTTTGGAACTTTAAATTGAATAGTCACTATATAAAGATTGCATCTGTAACTGATTTTTTTTTTGTTTATTATTATTAAAGTTATAAATATTACGTAGGCTGATTAAAGGGGATTTGAGGGAATAAAGAAAAATAAATAAGAATGTATGTTACACATTCACTCTTATTCGTATGTCGAAAATGCGTCACCACTCGTCACATTCAGTTATGAATTACATGAATCAACATATTTGAATCAGTATGATAGCTTGAAACAGTGACAGCATATTTTCAATTCAAAATGGAAATGTGATTTTTTTTGTGATTCGGGATGTGGGGGCGAATTTTACTGTCAACCGTTTTCTGTCGTAGACTGAGGGAAATAAGCATAAAAATAATTTGGCCATTTCTTATTATTAGGGGGACTTGTTCCCCCTTAATGTCTATGGTGTCTATGGTGGTTACGGCCCAATATTTATTTAGCCAATATAACGTTAAAGTTACACACAATGAGTTAGAGCAGTTATATAAAGAATATGCATGATTTCCTACCTGTACAAAGACTTTTTGTTCCTCAATTCATCCTTTTCAACTCCTTGAGCAATAAAATAGTCACATTTTATCCCCAAAATCTTTCCCCAAAATAAAACCCGGCTGAATTTGTAGTTTCTCTTCAGTATGACCAGAGAGGTTTGAAGAGCGGCTCTCTGCTCACTGCTCAGAGTCAAACCATTGCCAGCTGCTAAATCCAGCGAGTAATGCAAAGAATCGGAGTCCATCTCTATTTACAAATATATATTTATAAAAGAATTGAAATTAATAATTAAATGATTTGTATGTGTCTAGCTTGATAGAATGCTGCTGCTAGCAAGCTAATCACACTCACTCTCAAGAGACTCTGTGGTTGCTAAGGTAAACAAAAGCCATAGTAGCCTGTTGCTATAGCTACTCATAGACGCTCAGCCTTAGCTCACTAGAGGTAACGTTACAAAGTGAAATATCTTATTTAGAAAATAAACTTGTGAGAAACATATTAATAGTTTATTGCTCAAATAAATGAAATGTTTTAATTATATATATTTTTTAAAAATAATATTATAAATACATATTTTATTATTATTTTTAATAGATTTTTCTGTGCATGTATGATGAACAGATCGGTCGCTCACGGGAGGCTCTTCATCTGCTGAGAGAGACAAACAGGAAGCATCTGACACAGCTGGCAGGATGTGTGTTCTGTCCGACCTAATGCCCTCTGCGTGATACCAACAGCTTCACACACTGAACGTGTTAACAGCAACCCTGGGCTGGGTGACGGGAGAAGTCAGCTGCCTATTGTGAACACTTTAGCGTGTTTATGTGTGTGAAGATACAGGGTGTGCGTCGATTATGATAATAGCAAACAGAAGTAGAGAGGGAAGTATTATTTATGCTTTGCACATGCATTTTAGAAAACATACCACTCATATTTCACCCCAAAATCAAAAGAAAAAAGTAGGAAATTATTAACATTATATAAATTATGATAATTATAAACAGTTTATTTTGATTTATTTAGTTAGTTTGTTTTTGTTTGTTTGCATCATGACATTATTTTAATGACAATTATGAACATTTCACCCCCAAATTCACATTAAGATAAATTATTTAAATTTATGTTTTACTGCATTTAATTTATGCCAAATTTACGCTAAATAGGCTACATATACTTTACCCCAAAATTTTAGGAAATTAGTTTTATATATTTATATTATTAATAATAATAATGATTTTATTAACTATTTGTTTGTTTGTTTAATGGCAATTAAGATTGTGAAGTATCTATACACCCTGATAGTATTTGTTGCACTGCCTTTACTTTATGCTGCATTAAACAAAAACAAAACAAAAAATAGCCTGATAATTGTGTCTGGCCAGGATGAGTTGCATTAATGTATTGCAGTAATGAGAATAATCATTACACTAAATATAAATTGCTTAATCGTCATGAAAATAATGTTATAATGCAATAAATATTAAAGGTTGTAAAGTAGGTTCCATTTTTTTCTATGCAAAATATAATTTCTTATTTTTCTTTTATTTTTAGGATGAAATTGTTAGTATGATATCGTGGTAGTTCTAACTTTAGGCTTTATATTTAGGGAATTGGTTTTCTCTTTTTTTGTTTTCAGTTATTTTACCTGTTTATTGCAAACTTTTATTTATATATATTTTTTTATTTCATAATCATAAGGTTTGTAGCACAAATAGTTTCACTGTTTACTGCACTTTGTTTACCTTTATTTACCATTATTTACCTATATGCACTAATGAACCGTAAGTCTCGCACATTCAAAGATAATAGCTTTGCAAAATAAGGTGGATATATGTCTGCACTATAGCGTAAACTTTCTTCTGCATGGTAAAACCTTGACAAGCAACATCCGTTACAGGTGTCAAGTGCTTAGCACTCTTAAAGCAGGCCCCTGTGTGTGCGCAATAGCAGGCTCATATGTCTGCATTACTGTGATTAGGAACGGTACTTCAGCGCTGTCAAGGAACGGTTAGCCACAAAGACCATGTTGAGTTAGCGGCACACAAGTTCAACATGCACACAGACGGACAGCCTCATTCACAGGAGATTAGTGGCGACAACATCACACCCGCCTCAGGCCATAACTCACAAAGCGCAGACCCCTCTGAAAGACCATGAGCTGAGGGGGAAGATTTGAGACAGGAAGGGGAGGATGAGAGGAAGAGAGAAATGAGGGTGGAAAGGAAGTAAAGATGTCTGTATTCCACATCTTTGGACAGATTTGTCTCATGCTAGTCTCAATCGGTAGTAATTAACATGACAGATTAAGAAAATTCATAAGGCCTTATAGGTGCACTAACTTCTGTTTAGGTTTAGCTGCCTGACCCAGCTTTGATGTAAAGATGCCTCTGGCGTGGATACAAAAGCCAATGTTATTTTATTTCAGTTTTAGTTTTTCCATGTAATATTAATATTTTATTTTATTTCAGCTTTATTTTGTTTTTGTTAAAAATAACAAAAACATATTTTAATAATTCTAGATTTGGTAAATAACACTGACAAAAGCAAAGGTTTTCTGTTAAAGGGATAGTTCACCTAAAAATTTAAATTGTCATCATTTACTCACCCTCATGTTGATCCAAACCTGTATGAGTTTATTCTGCTGAACACAAAAGAAGATATTTTGAAGGATGTCGTTAACCAGACAGTTGACGGTAGCCATTGATGTCCATAGTATATTTTTTCCTACTATTGAAGTCAATGGCTTCCGTCAACTGGTTACCAACCAGTTACCAACATTCTTCAGAATATCTTCTTTTGTGTTCAGCAAAAGAAAGAAATTCATACAAGTTCGGAACAACTTGAGGGTGAGTAAATTTTCATTTTTGGTTGAACTATCCCTTTAAATGTTCCTATAAAAATACCCTGCTCACAGATGCTTCTTTCATGATTAATTTATTCTGAAAACAAAAGCGATAGCAAGGAGGTTATCAAGATGAAGTCACAGTGTCATGTGATGTCAACATGGCGGCCCATATGAAGAAGCGACCCACACAATAAAACTACTTTTATGGAGAGTTCTATGGAGATTTTAACATGGGTGAGTGTACATAATTTTAGACTTTTTTTCCAAGTATGCTATCTGTAAAATAGGGTCAAATGTAATATGAAGGAATATTTGATATTCACAGGTGTTTTAAATACCCTGTATTTTAAATTATGCATTGTATTGTGTTTTAGGGTTACATAAATTACTAATACCTTTTCCGATTTTCTTTGGTTTTTTCTTACAGTTTACTGTAGGAACCAGAGTTACTTTAAAGGGATAGTTCCTCCAAAAGTGAAAATTTTGTAATTGTTTACTCACCATCATATTGCTCCCATATGACGTTCTTCCTTTTTGTGGAACACAAAAAATGTTTTGCAAAATATTCAGATAAAATTTTTCTATAAAGTAAAAATTAACAAGCTCGTCAAGCTCCAAAAAAGCTAAATGCACCGTTGGGACTGTTCACACAGAACACATTTTTCCATTCCACTGCGCTAGTTTTCCATTGTTTTTCAATGTAAATGCGCTAGACAGATGCGTTTAAACATTGTGCTTGGTGGTTAAGTTTAAAAAAGTTAAACTTTTAAAAAACACGCCTCTAGACCTTGTGGGGGAGGGAAAAAAATGCATTTTATGTGAATGGCCCCTAAAAGTACTCCACATGACTTTCCATTAGATTCCATATCATAAGATAACAGGATAGCAACATTGACATCAATGCATATGCATGTGCCATATTTACATGTACGCAAAAATTTATAGGATTAAGAGCAAATAAGAGCACATTTTTAATATGTTCCTCACAAAAAGTGAGACATCTCAGCACTTGTCCTCATTCCACTTCTTCCACACAATAAAGAAAGTCATATTCAGTGACATAAGGTTGAGTAAATAATGACAGAATTTTCATTTTCAGAATCAGAATTTTTCTTGCTAAATTCCAGTGCACAAATACAACAAGACAAATAATAATAATAAAAAAAAATTTATTTGTCTTGCAAATAAAAACAAAAATATTCGATTTCCTGCTCCGTTAGATTCTGTTGATGATCAGATAACTGAGCAATGAAATATCCCAATCTGGGAATTTTCCCTCTAATTCTTCAATTTCTTTACTCTTTTTTCTTTTTCTTTCTGGCTCTGTTTCTTCGCTGAGTAAACTCTGCAAACCTTAAGAGACGTCTGGCAAGGAAACAAAACTTTGCTATTAGTTTTCCTTAAAGTTCTGTCTGGGTGAAGTGGAATAAGTTTACCCCCAGGGCTTGGCAAGGGTCTATTACTCTCGGCTTTGAGAACGTTACCTTACAGACCACCAGAGTTGCCATGGGAATAATCCCAGCAGACAAAAGGGAGGGATCAGAAGGGGAAATCAATGCCGTCAGGCTTTGTGGTTGGCTGGCATAGAGATCAGTCATACGTACTCCAGGTCACGAGGTCAGAGGCATCAATCATGGCTTCCGAAAAGAGCGCAGACCATCTGAAAAGAAGAGAGAAGAAGGGAGAAGAGGAGGAAACATCTTCGTCTGTGTTAATGGAGGGATGAATCATCTTTGGGGTATTTCGAGACACCACATACAAATGAAACAATAATTAGTTCCTGTAGTTTGAAAGACCAAACGCAGCTGGATACGAGACATTCAGTGTGTGTGTGTGTGTGTGTGTGTGCACATGTTTAACCAAGTGATGTTACATGACAGAATCCATATGTGATTTTGTTTGATTTTCATGTTTTTTCTCTGTGCAATAGTCATTAAGATGGTGACAGGGCATTTGTAAGCAGTTTCTAATGCGGTTGCTTGATGATATTCTGGTCTCTATACGCCTCTTTTGTCAGCATGAGGAAAAGTAACAGTGATGCTTATCTTAGCAAGCAAAACTAATAATAGATTTTTATTTATTTATATCTTAATCATTGGTTTCCATCCAGGCCTACAGCAGCTGTTTTCCTTATTGTAGATGTGCAATAAGGTTTTTCAGGATTCGCTACAGCTACCAACACTTGACTCACTTTCTAACCAGAATGCATTGGTCTGGAAGTTTTGCCACCTTGCAAACACCATTCAGTGAAACTTGACCTGCTATCGGCATGTTTTCAGCCCATTTAAAGAATTACTGAAATGCTTGACTCATTTGACTCATATGCATCTTTTGTCTCAAGTTGCATATGGGCGTTTGCATCTATTAGGGCCATAAACTGTTCTGTGGTGTCAAAAACTGTAAATGCTGCTATTTCTATCTCTCACAGAATGAATTGAAGTTTTAAAAATGCAAGTATATGATTGTGCACATGTGGTTTACACCAAAATGTGACCTGTAGTGTAAGATCTGTGATGTTTGATTTAAAAAGTGTAGATCTGTCCTACTACACACTCAAATACATACACACTCAGGAAAAAATCTTAAAGTCACCATGATATCAAAATTGACAATTCTTATTGTTTTATGGAATATCGCAGTATTGAAAATAAATGATTTATCCATGCACATTTTTTTAAAATGTATGTGCCTATCTCTTCTCTGATGACGTGTTTACTGGCGCGAGGGCAGAGCAACCCGTCACTCACATGAGAATGACCAATAGCAAACCACAACCATCTCATCAATTCCCCATGCAATTCCCAGCCTACATTTTTTCTTGTTCAAGAAGCCGTTTCACTCGGACATGTCACAATACACTGTAAACCCTAACACTCAAACTAATTAATTGGTTTGAGTAGACCAAATTGGTTTGCCAACTCAAATTAAGTTAGTTCAATCAACTTTTTTTTCTTTTGAGTATTTAAAACTTTCTTTTTCTTTTGAGTTCACAAAACTGACACATTTTAAGTAATCTGAATCATTTCATTGTTTTGAGTTTTAGGAACTTATTTTAATTAAGACAAACTTCAATTTAACTGAAACTGGGCTTGGATTTCTATTTCCCAGCATGCTTTGCCATGATATTCAAAAGGGACAGTAAATGCTAAAATTAAGTGTTATTTTGTGCAAATATAAATATAATGTTTTTTGTGCAAGATTAATGTAAAGTGCATGGGAGATTTAGTAGTGTTTAATGGTTTGTTATTTTAGTTTAAAAGAGTTTCTGTTATATTATGGGTTTTTTGGGGGGGGTGTTTACCATCCTGGTGACGAGTGGAGCATTTCAAATGTATGAGTATAAAATAAAAATCTGCAAGTTCTACTTAATTAAACTTTAAATGTCTCAACTTTAAAATTTTGATTAACCTCAATTTTTTTGAGTTGCCAACATTCGGGTTTACAGTGGGGAAGAAAAGACTATTGCAACTTCCATTTCATGTTGACTTTAACTAAAGCTTAAGCTTAACTTACTCACAAAGTTTAGATATTTTGTGCCATGAAATATTTGGCAACCTAAAAGTGTACCCAACAATTCAGCTGGCAACATGATACCCTGCTTTATAAGCTGACCTTCCTGAATGGCAACAGACAAAACATTGGAAGAGATCTTTACTATTGTCTTTTAGTTGTCTGTTAGACCCTCAACATCTATTTAAAAAAAAAAAAGAAAAAAGATAGGGTTACCCCAAAGAAAGTTTGCAAATGACAGACACACACTCATTAGATCAGTTTCGGTTCTTATAGAGTTTTGAGGGCTGATCCTGGCGTCTGTAGCAGGTCACTCTGGCCACAGAGTTTGTGGGCTGCTTATGGTGTTAAAGTAAGACGATTTCGCTCTATCCTGACTAATGAGCTGAAAACCGCAGTCAGGAGAAATGTGTCAAGTGGACGTTTGGAGGACGTTTATTCATCCATTTCCAGGAAAATCTGAGGCTTAAGACTATGAGACTCTGTACAGAGGTTGAGCCATTTAAATGATCAGACACTACAATTCAGTTTCTGTTCCACTCATATAATGAATATACAGAACTAAAACACATACACAGGAACCATATCAACAGTTTCCCTTCATATACATAATATCTTTCCATTGCATAACAGTTAAAAGCAGAAATGTAATGGTTGTACATGTTATTAGTTAGCAAAGCCCTCTTTCTTATTTGATCAATAAAGTTGTCTTAATAGTCCTTTGAAGTATGAACACTTTTCTAGGTATACAAATTTCTAGTTGATCGCAATTCCTGCGACTACAATTTGCTCCGTGTAAACAGTCCCTTTTTGGTATACTTGCGGGTATCGTGCAAAAGTTACCGGGTTTACAGGCATTATGTGGTCATGACACTTAAGTTGAACTTTACATAGCAAGCAATTTTTTCACAAAGGATTGAGGCTATACTATACTTTCGAAGCAGAGTGTATTTTAAGGTTTATGCATTGCCCTGCTTACTTCATTCTAAGTCAATTCAATCTTTGCGTAATTTTTTTGTCTGAATGATTTTCTCCAGTACTTGACATTATGCCACTGCTCTGAGAAGACCCAGAACAATCAGAAAGCAACAGTGCCACCCAGTGATGACGCCTTCAAACAGCCACTTATCAGCCAAATACATTCGATTAATTTTTTCAGACACACACACACACACACACACACACACGTTGGGTTTCCATGTTTTATGAGGACTTTCCAAAGACAGTTTCCATAGACATTTGTGTCCTCATAAACCATCTATACAAGAAGACACACAAAAATGGGTCATTCTATAATTTAGGGTACATTTCATGTCCATTGATGATAATTATTAATAAATACTATAATCTCAAATTAGTATTTTATGCACCCAGTTTTTCTATTTGCTTGAAATTGCCTTTATATCCCTTAAATTACAGTTTTGAAGTGAGTGGGTCTTGAGTTCAAAATAATGAATAAAAAAAAAATGTCAAGAACATCTATATAAACTTTATTTCTACAATCGAAATACCTTGCTTAGAAAAATAGATTGAGTTTAAATTTATTTCTACAATCTAAATACCTTGCTTAGAAAAATAGATTGAGTTTGAATTTTCTTTCAAATAAGAAAATATTTCATTTTATTAATGTCCGCAAAATTCTCTCAACTATATTACTAACCAAACACCCCCTGAAAACTAAAAAAATGGATGCTGAAAAAAAACTGTTCAATAGTACAATGTTATTGTTTGCAATATTTTTATGCTTTTATTTCAAATAAATATGTGAGCCTGATTAAGAAAATAACATTTGGTTGGCCATAAAATGCCTGCTATTGAAACTATTAGGCAAAATGATGAAACTGTCGACTATGTTACTTGCGTCAACTATGTTACTGTCATGGTCAACTATGTTTTGACAGATTTTTTACATTTTAAATATCTAGACTGCTGCTTTTGATATCATTTAAGGGTACAAGTTTACATCCACATGGACTGGAGTTTTGTATGACATTCTTAAAACGATCAAAATTATCAAAAGTAGATTTATGATAAAAAATGTTCTTGTCCTTAGTGACTGTGCTGAGAATTTTACACGAATATCTGCAAAAAAATAAAAATAAATAATAGAAGTCTTTTAAAATAAGCTCTGTACATATGGTAAAATAGACCAAAAACATTGAATATTTGAGTCACTTAAAGTGTAGAATTTAATCAGTGTATGTAGTGGCATGCAGTTTGTTCGTAACATAGGTGACTCACCAGGGATCTTTTTTTTGTAATATCAAAATGGTGTTTAACAGATACGTTACACTGATAAAACATATAAACTGAAACCAATAGTCATTTTATTGAGAAAGCATATTGTTTTTTACGCTTTTTTGCTGTACCCTAAATTACAGAATGACTAATGAAAGGCCATTGAGCCATGAGCTCATATTTGTATAAAACTTTGCTTTAAATCAGAAAACATTAAGAATGACAATCAATATGCAAGCACTCTCCCTCTCTCTCTCTCTTTCTCACACACACACACAGACACACACTCACACAAATTACAGTTATAGCGTATTAAGTTGTTTCCAACAAGGCACAAGTGCCATGATTCAAGTGTTCATGTGCGCTTTGATATACTCAAGTTATATTTGTACTCCTTGGCAAGTGCTCATTGGCGAAGCTGTTTTTGTAATGTAGAAATGTTTGGATAGCGTGTTTGAATGGCAATTTAGAAAAGACTTTAGTCTTTGGTGAGAACAATTGATTGCCAAAAAGCACTTTTGCATTTGTTATATGGCAGTTTATGATTAAATGGTCCTCATGTCACTCAGTGTGTATGAAAAAAATTCAGAACAAAAAGCTTGGGAGGGATTTTTTTCCCCTCCAAAAGATTCTGTTTTTAAGAGTATATCCCCTCCATCTCCACACTGACCTCCAACCGCCAATATGGCAAGAACCATTTCCTCCAAAAGTGAAAGGGCAGTTGGTATTGGTCTATATGTTGACTGATTATTGTTGTTAGATATCAGAGTCTGGACAGTCTTCCTCAGTGCTGAGGAAGGGCGGGCTTGTGTCTGTCGTGCCGTAGGATTGCCGAGTGCTGGACTCATCAGAACACTCGGACGATGCGTCTGGGTTCAGAACTTTGGGAAGATACACCTATGTAGAGTAAGAGAGATGGAGAGAGAGATTTTGGTCATTTCGAAGTCTATCAACTGAAAACAAAATGTGTGATGGTGTTTAATATAAAAATGTGAAACTTGCCGATGCAGATGAGTTCTCAGAAACTATATCTGCGTCTTCATCTTCCTCCTTAATCTGAAATCACAGACATGCACAATTACATTCATGCATTTAGCAGAAGCTTTTATCCAAAGCAACATACAGTAGAGGAACATAGGCAATACATCACAGAGCCAACAATATTCAAAGCATACAATGCCAGATTTATAAGAAAGCTGGATTTGGAAACGCAGAGAAGTAAAAAAAGAAGAGAATTTTGTATGTGTATGTAATGTATGTAGTGGTTTAATTATAACTCTTGAATTATGGCAAAACTATAACAATTATAACAATAGTGGTATTGTAAAGTCGGACAAAACTCTGACAAAACACAAAGCAGCTTACATTGTAGTTGTGGGGACTGAGGTATTTGAAATGTCCAAAGCAAGTGTAACTTATACAGATAAAGATGGTGACACACAGAACCACTAGTGTGAACAGTGACGTGTCCGCCATGAAGCCTGTGAGGACACACAGTCAACAATGTCACTATATGAATCAAATAATACAATAAACAAAATGCCTGAGAAACACTGATTTAATCAGCCAATTATTGGACGTTACCTGTCCTGAGCACAGAGAAAAAATAAAGCCACATTAGGCATATGATTGGTGCAGCCAACGCTTGATTGACAGCTCCCAGGTGAACTTGCCGGTCAAGGCGGGCTGGCAGGTAAGCGAAGTACAGGTTGTGTTTGTCCACCAGGTGTTTCAGCAACAGGTACAGCAGACCTGCAAACATTGTCTGTATGTTAATGTAATGTTACAGTTACTAATAATGTGTAGCAAGGCCTTGAGGAAAGAAATCAGACCGAAGGGGACGATGACAGGACAGGTGATGCTGTATGCCATGATGACCGTGAACACACACAGAGTCCATCCGTACATTGCGCCGTACTGAAACTCGTAAGCCTGATTCTACAGAGAGACCAGATTACAAGTGGATCAGCAACACATTCCTGTTAATTCTATTCAAATCATTTTCAAGGGATAATCCATCTTATTTTTAACCTAATGTCTATACAGCTTATCAGAAATGTCAATGCTCAATTCAAATGAAAGTATAATAATTAATAAAAAGAAAAAGAATGAGATTTAATTAAATATTCAACAAACAAAGATTTCATAACATAATTTTTTGAAAAGATACCAGGGTACTTTAAGCAAATAACATGTATTATTAAATTATATTTTATTTTATTAGGCATTTAGACAGATAAGTCACAGACCGACCTGTTTAACATATTTCCTCTCAGCAGCCGAATGTGCGAGAGCCAGGCGCACGATGTAGAGCAGTAACCCTGGCAACCGCAGCAGCTCCATGCCTGTGCCCACTAGAGCCGCTGTGATCACATAATTGACAAAGAACGCCCCCTGATCAGGTAAAAACACACACCTGAGACAGACAAAGAGAAAAGCCAAGCAATCGTTTTAATAGTGCATGTCACAAAATGAATAAATCATTCTGATTTGAGCAAATAAATCACAAGTATACTCACTCAAACCTCAGCTTCCCCACAGACTGCTTATCAAACAACCAGCGGAAAAACACGTCCAGACTGAGTGGAAAGAGAGCACATCTGTATACATGCTCACTTTGGGAACATTTTAGACCCAATATATCATCAAGATCATCTGGATGAGGGTTTATCAAATTTTCTGATAAAAACTGTGATTTAAAATGCAATTTTAATTAAAGCTCCAGGTTTGCTGTGTTTGTTTATAGGGCTGCACAATTTGGTTAAAACAATTTGTGATTATATGTCAATATGATTGTAATATTAATACAAATATTAAACCAAATCAGTAATATTACTATTGTAATATTTCACTGTAAAACAAAAACAAAGTATTTAGGAAAACTAATATATTACTACTACTACTACTAAGAATAATTTAAAAAATAGTAATTTGAAAACACTGAATCATAAGCTGCTCACGTGTAAATGAACGTAGTGCTGTGCTTCACTCTAAAAAATGCAGCTTGTATGTTTTTTTATTTAAAGGAGCTTTTCAGAAACCGTTGTCATTAGCGACACCGGTGGCCATCAAGTGAACTGCAGCCAGCAATTAAAAAAATAATAAGTCTACAGGCTTTCATAGACAACCTAGGAAGTCAAAGAAGTCTCGTTTTTAAATTTGTGTTACAAGCCGTTCACACATTGAGAATAAAAAAAGATTAATACATTAACATTTTTACATATAGCCATAATCACCCCCCCCCCCACCCCCAACCCCCAACCTAGTTTAGTTTACTGTAAAAGTGTGTGTGTATGAGAAAGATTAAAGGAGTTCTTACCTGGTGAGGCCCAGTGACGGCAAAATCAACACCATGAAGATCAGAAATGTGTAGAGCTTGTACATCATGCTCATATTCTCACTAGACCTACACACACAGACAGACGCGCATTATTAAGCAAACTTGTTTGAGTGTGAGTGTGTGTTTTTGTGTTGATGTCTACCTGGTCCAGTGGGATTCTCCCAGTGTAGAGTAATACACTACAGTAGGCAACAGGGCTGAGAAGGTCCACAGTAGAAGAGTGGGGAAGAACTGGCTGATAATGGCACTCTACAAAAACAACACACAGTCTTCACACCACTGCACTCCATGTGCACACATCATTATAAGTGCTGTGTTCAGTCACATACGTTTAGATAGTGAATGGGCTTGGTGACGTTAAACTTGTCCATGGTGCTGATGATGATGGAGGGTGTTGTGAGGAAGAAGAGGAGCACAAAGAGTGCAGCATTCAGCAGCACACAGCGTAGCCACCAACGCCACCCACGTAATGACAAATTCTCCCTGAAAGAGACAGAACGTGAGATTAAGACAAGCAGAATTGTGAATTGGTATAATACAACAAGCATGATCTAATTTTATTGATAATAAGATTTTGCACCAAAAAAGATATAATAGAACATACCAGTAGATATTATGAGGGTGAGGAGCATACTTCACTTTCCATTTGTGCACCCTCAGCTCTGCACTCTTAGAGGATGTCTGAGGCTCCCAGCCACACCCACGGTTGATTCCCCCACCCATTTGTTCTCCAACCACATCCCTTGCCCCGCCTCCACACTCTAGAGCATTGAAATCTTTCAGAATACTGTGGAAAGACAAAAACAGCTGTTTAAAAATCAAGTGAGATTAAAATTAAACTGGAAAATATATTAGAAAATACTTCTGTCCAAAATTATATTCATAAACAAGATTTTCTTTGACTTTAGATTATTTTCACAGAGCTTACTGCAATTCATTCTGCCTTATATTCTGGTTAAAAAAAAAAAAAAATCTTATAAACCAGCATAATTATTTTAAGCAATCTTATAAGCAATGCATAACTTTCTTAAATAGAGTGTGAATCACTTACTAAGTGGCCATGTACTCATTTTGCAGGGAGACAAATGCCATGCCCAGAGGATACAGCCTACTCTGCTTTAGTTTAACTTCCTCCTCAAGTAGAGCAGCTTCCTGTGAGCTGTAGAACTCTATAGCATCAACCTACACACAAACACACACATTATTTAAATGCCCAAATCCTGAAAAGTAAAAACAAGGCCACTCACCTTTTCACACCCCTGACAGTGGCAGCAGCAGCACAGGTGGCTGCATGGGCGCGGGTTGATGACCTCACGTCGTCCCTGGTAATCGAGTATCTTACGGTAATGCTGCAGGTTATTTTCTGCCCGTTTTCTGTTACAATTAAAAAAATACACGATCAAAACAGTTAATGCTAGAACGATTTTTTTTTTTAAATGATTATATCAAGGTTATTACAGTTGACTAAAACTATTTTAAAAAATTCCGTTAATTAAAGTAAAATAAAAGCTAGTAGCAAAAGAAGCATTGCCAATTTTCATTTAGTTTAAAGCTGTAGTCCGTAACTTTTTTTGGTTAAAAATTATCCAAAATAAATTTTTTAGCAAGTACATAACCAGCCAGTTTCCTCCTTTTTACCTTAGCCCGATTCACAATGGTAAGCTTGTAATAATGTGTTATAATTTGAGTGGTACTGGTGGATTTCCATGGGAAATTCGAGCATGTCTTTGTGTCATTACGTCACGTCTATAGCCTGTTCTCGGAATAATTGAACTCTTGGAATAATTAAATTTATCATTTTGATGGCGGATTGTAATCCAAAAAGGTCCAAACGACAATCATCAGTTTCAACTGGAGATTCACCCGTAGTCAAAAGCAAAAAAAAAAAATCTAACTACAGAAATTGAAACCTACACTTCTACAGGTAGCGCTAATACACACTAAATACACAGTCACGCAATGCTGATGTTGTTAACATTAACAATTTGAGAACAAAGCATAACAATACTAATAATTTGCACGGTCTGATGTGATATGAGCCAAGCGATCGTTAGATTTAATCACCGTTGGTAGCACGATTTATTGTAATGTTGTATATATACATAATAAGTATACACAGTACACACACATACATTATGTAAACACAAACTTTTATTTTGGATGCGATTAATCACGACTAATTTTTCCCCAGCACTACCATATATGCCATTTGTGCAGCAGCACATGCTCACAGCAGTGTGTCATCGTGCATGTCTCTGTGCTTGTTCTGCAGCAGCAACAATAATCAACAGCAAAAGCAATATCAGCAGCAGCATAGCAGGTCTATTAGGCCAAGACCAAACACATTGACACTGCCATATCCATTATCATGCTAAACTCTTTCAAGAGTTGTCATGAGAGAACTAAAACTGAAATAAAAGGTCATATAAACATATTAAAAAATACAAATAAAAAATGACAAAAATACACAACTAAATTACTAAAACTTTAACAAAAACTAAAATGAAAATGGATAATATAAAAATAAAAACTATAATAGTATTTCAATGATACTAAAATAACACTATCATGCAGGTCTGCGAGAGTATGTCCTATAAGATATTTACAACTATATACAACTACAAATAATATTGCGTCAAATTGTCATTCTCACCTGTTTCTGTCCAGGTCAATCAGTTTGGCAACATCATAGCACAATTTAACTTCAGTCACTTGACAGGTAGGGTATGCCTCCCTGCAAACAAATATACAATCATTTTTAACACCTTAAAAGTTAAGGGCGTAATTTCCACATCAGTGGCACCAAGCAGAATTGCAAAAATCAGAAAAACAGACAGTAATGGCCCTAATAAAGCCATTGTTTGAGCCAATTGGTCACTCAAATGAACAGATTACATTTGCTGGCAAAATTTGTGATTATTATTATTAAAGTATAATCCATATCTGAAATTATAATCAATTACGGTGTATGAATAAATGCTGACAAATGAGTCATTTGGTCAGTAGTTGCCTTTGAGATCCTACTTGCCCACCCACATTATGTAAACTGAGATTATGCCTTACACACCGAGTGAAACAAATAGCATAGAGATGGGATGGAAAAGATGTCTGGATGAATGGCTAAAAATAAAGTGATTTGAAAAAAAGTTACACTTACATAAAGTGAGTTTTTATACTCTCATCACTGGCTGCAGTGGGTACAGACCTCACAAACAGGGTGTTTCTGGCCTATGGAAAAATAAACCAGAGTTACATTAACACTAACCAGTGTGTGTGTGTGTGTGTGTGTGTGTGTGAGAGAGTGAGTGTGAGAGAGAGAGAGAGAGAGAGAGATGGCAGGATGGCTTACTATTTCTCTCTTGGTTCCCTTCATTTTAGAGGTGTGGCGTCTCAGCAGGGCCACCGTGATCATGAGATATAGAACTGCAAACACTGTGTGCAGCCAAAGCAGCTGATTACTGCAAAGACATCATATAAAATACAGTTCAAATAGACACACACAGATACCTACAGTCACATGCACATAGACACATATGGTACATACCCCTGCTTAAGATTCCCTATGGTGGTTCTCCCAAAACTGTATGGATCATTGCCTGGAACACAGTTACAAGTCTAAAAACACACAACTAAGAAAATAAATGTTAAAAAAAAAATCATATGGTGACATTATGTGAGATTATAAACCACTACCACCCTCCAAAACCTGGTGAGTGGCCAAAAATGCAACATATTTTGGCATCATAAACACAGTGCCTGCTCCAAACAGAAGGCAGCAAAATTATGCCAAATTAAAAGATAATTTAATCCAAAATTAAAAACATTCAAAGACAAATTTTCAGATTTTTGCAACCATTATATATTATATTATATGAAATTATATTATATTATAGTACATTTATAGTGTATCAAAATGAATGCCCTTTCATCTTGTCAAAATCTAGAAAACCGCCATGACTACATTTCATATTTTAAATCAGCAATATAATTAAATAATGCAGTATCACTAAATATTATTACATTACATTATATTATATATGTCAGCTTCTCTGGAATTAGTCAAATCCCTGTCTTAAAGAGTAGCTTCCTATCTAGACAGTGAACAGTGAGGCAGCTCACTAGTGTTTATAGCCAAGCTACTGTATGAAGCATTCTTGAGACCACATTCAATTTTTTTGTGCGTGTGTGCGAGCTACCCAGCAGTTCCCCGGACAGATTGACTGGTAGGATGACGGACACAGACAGCACACAGAGGAACAAGAGCAGGATGACCAAGTGCTTCTGAAATGACAGATAATGTACTGCATCCACCCCACATCTCTCCTGGACCGTAGTCTCACTGCACACACACACATACAGATCAGTTTCACTTTCCCATGTGCACTTCCCTATTTGAACTTAGTAATAAGTGACAAAATCAACAGGCAACGCTTTCTGGGGAAAAAAACAAAATAGCACTTACTCCATATTGACGATAAAGGTGAGCCAAGAGCAGCAACCCTACAGGAAATGAGGAAGATGTTGATGATGTCATGAATGATGTCATAATGAGGATGATGTGTTCTAAACTCACCTTCTCATATTCAGGCTCCTCAATGGACATGGATGATGTCATTCTACGGTAACGTCGTTTACTGAAGTCTCTGAAATGGCAGCAATATTTTTATAATAATGTTTTATACTAATATTTGCTATTTTATAGCTACAAACCTTTGTCATGTTTGACTCATTTTACAATATATTATAACACTGTATGTAACATTATGTTTCCACTGCAACTAGTACTGCCTTCATATCACATACCCTTCAGTCTCTGCAACAAGAGCGAGTCTCCCATGATCCCACAGTCTCCTTCTGATCACAGTGAAGGCCGATAGCAGCACCTGCAGGATGATACACAGCACCATCCAATTACATCTGTACCAACCAATCAAATTACCATAACACTAGCAACACCAGTCAATTGGATCCCAACTAACTCCATAACTTACCAGGAAGACTATAAAGTCGAGCAGCAGAACAATGGGCACCCCCCCGAATTGCACCCCCTTCAGCACAGTGCTCTGCGTGGCACTGAAACAGCTACCGTTGCCCACATGGCCAGTGCCATTATCCACTGACACGTTGAGCTGCCCCCACCACGTGGAGGCCATCTGGAGGAGAAACAGGTACAAATTGTACAATGATTTCTTTTCAGCGCACACAAACAGCTGCCTCTAAAACGATGTTTCGGTGACACATATGCCATCAACATCCCTGATGACTATTGTTTGTTTGTTTGTTCACCTTAATTTCTACAGGCAAATCAGTTTCTTATTTACAATGACCCCTGGCAGAGGAAGAACATCATCCTGCAATGATGTCCGGAGGGGATAATTGTTTTTATGACCATACAAATTTGATTAAACCTTCATTAAATATGAGGGGAAGAACAAAACACTAAATTTGGATGGACAAAATGATTTGGCAAAAAAGGCAAACTCCAGCTACAAAAAAAAAAGCATAGAAAAACTAAAATCTCACAGGAAAAAGCATACATTGACTACAACACAATTAGTTATTAATATCTCATTGGTTCTCTCTTGTTTTTGCATGCATTCATAATTTCATAGTATGAAAGCCTGGCCAAAAATGATGTCTGCACGGTTTTATTGCATTATTACAAATAAAACAATTGACTCCAAACACAACTACATAATAGGATTACAAAACATTTAACAAATAATATTTAAATAAACGGTGAAGATATCAATTTTCCAAGGCTGGACATCACTTTTAGCCACTGCTGTACATACATTACATTCAGAGACATACACAAATAAATAAATAGATTTAAAAAAATTGTAAATACAGAAATTCTGTATAATACAAAGCATGGCATTACCAATTTTGTAAAAGATAAAACAAATATATTTTCAGCAATTTCTGTAAATTATTCCAGTTAGTAGGGCAGCAAAATTAAAAAGCAGAACAACAATAGGAGCTTTTTCTTATAGGAACATTAAGAAGATTACTTTTAGAGGATCTAGTGTGGTATGTTAAAGGTTGATATTGAACACTATTTTGAAGATAAGCTGGTCCTACACAGTTCTAAAAATATACTGTATACCAACTATACTATTGCTCGATCAATGGATCGTAGTATTACCATCTTATTCTCATACCATCACTGGTACCGCCACATTAGATTCCATTTAATGTTGTGAAAATCAGAGCAAGGACGTGAAATGTCACATGGACTTCAGTTCAAACTCTATATGGAGTCCTTTATTGCAAAAAAAAAAATGAATTACACAATAGTCTAGATCAGGGGTTTTCAAACCTGCACTGCACATTTTGTATGTCTCCATCTAACACACCCGATTCAACTCATCAGCTCATTCGTAGAGCCTGCAAGACCTGAATTGGGTAAGGGAGACAACTGAGACAAATGTGCAGTACTGTGCGGTTTGGAGATTTCGTGAACATGATAGTGCTGTAAATAATGGATTACTGGTGACTGTATTGATAATAAACGTTTGAACCTTATGTTGCCATTTGATATAACATAATGATTCAATGTACTGCCATTAAATGCTACAAGAATGTATTATTTAAGTAAGGATCAAACTATAACCACTGGCTGCACAAATAAGTCATAGTCTAAGCCATTTTCCACTCCACCCAGTGTCTGTGGGTGGGTCTCCTAAAGATCCTCTTGTACTTTTAGATGATTTTTTCACTTGGTCAGGTGACTCATGTTTAAATCAAGGGATACAATCATATCTTATTATTACATACTGTTATGCGTTTTCAGCGTCCGGTGGTCATGCATAAGAGTTTTACTCACTCTGAAGTGGCTCTTAAGAAAAAAAAAAAACAGGATAGCAAAACAGATTGTTACATTACAAAACATAAAAATTACTCAAACAAGGTAATGAAAATGACTTAAGATATTAAGTCAAAATAAGAAAAATATCTGTCAGTGGAGTAAGAAATATATTGTTTTCTCTTTAAATTTTATTTTTGTTTTGTTTTAATCAAACTCGTGTATCTTGATTTCAAAATGTTTGCATATTGGTACCGGAAAACATAAAAAAAAAAAAAATAACTCCCCAGTGTAGCTGCCTTAAGAACACTTTACAGTAATAAGTCACACTCCTACAGTATGTGTCAAATAACAAACACATTAAAGAAGACACTGAGAAATTCTTGGTTTGCATTCTTGTGTGAGTGAACTTTGAAGTCACACATATGTGAATGCAAAACATATTTCAGCAGAGCTTTCATTTTACAAACATAATTTCACCTAATGTAAGGATGGTCCCATGACGCATGATTCTACTTCTTCCTTTCTACTTCTCTAACTTCTCATAGGCCTGGTTTCACAGAAATGGCTTAGATTAAGGCAAGATTAGGTCTTAGTTAAATTAGTACATTCAAGTAGCTTTAGAAAAAAACAATGTGTATATTTTAGACAAAACATTCGCACTGACATATTTTAAGATATGTCAGTTTAGTTACAACAGCTCAAACATGCATTTTAGTCTGGGACTAGGCTTGCCTGTGAAACCAGGGGAATAGTGTGTGAGTGTTATGCCATAGTTTATGCAACACTTTGCATGAGTAAAACAACTTGTTTATGATATAGAAACTTACTGTTGCCAAACTGACAGCTGGTGTCAAAACTGTCATAACTAGACGCTGGTTGAGTATAAAGCCAAGAACGGGTAGCTATACAGTTAAACTAAATGTCGTTAGACTCATGTCAGCATGTAAACACACCTTATTATAAACACACACCAAAACAAACAAAAAACGTGCCACTAAACTCACAACATACATCGACATGCTGTCAGTGACGTCAAGACGCATCTGTATAACGGCTGGACAAACTTACCTTCATAAACTGAAAGCTTTAGTGGCCCTTCATTGACTTTGATAAATAAAACATGTTATGAAACAAAAACATACCTCGGTTGAATTTTTCCGCTTCTGGATTGTCTTAAACCGGTCGGATTGTCAGCTGAGAATAAACTAAACTTTACAATGACTCATTTCCGCCCATGCGCAGATACACCGATCTCCGCCCAGTGTCCCAGTACAACACTGGTGCAAAAGCACACTTTTTATTTTATTTTTTTAATGAATTATCATTGTATAGGATACAAGTCACAATCAAGCAGGATCAATTAGTTAATTAAATAAATAAAATATTAACACAACAGCAGATTATAAAAGTCCTGCAAAGAATATGGTAATTAATAAAATTTTTTAAAAAAAATCATAAATAAATAAAATACCATAAATAATAGTATTTTATCTATGCATTCTCTAATATGATGATATTTAACAATTGTTAAAATTGATCATTTAGGGAAGTAAAATTTATTTTTCCAAACAAAACCGCATTCAGCAGCAATTGCTGGAAATGAAGTGTTGTTTCTTTAAGCTCCAGAGAGACTAAATAGAAAAGAACAGAATAACAGAAATGTTCATCTTTAAAATATAAAAAATATAAAACTGTTAGATGGGAGAAACAATAGGCCTATGTAGGTCCCTACTATAAAGATAAATACATAAAAGTAGCAATAAAAATAGTATCAGTAGTTAAAATACAATATGCTATGTGCAATGCAAGGTAAATGCATTATTTATCCACCCATGTTATTAGATTGCTTTCAGGTGTTGAAAATAGGCAAAAATTCCCGAACAGTGACTGATTTAATTGGTGCATCCACACATTTGGCTTAAATAGATTATCCCAGCCCTGGAGGGGGGAAAGAGAGAGTCTTTGAGCCTTTACAGTGAATCCCAAGTGATTGACAAGGCGGCTAGATCCGTCCAATATCATCCAGCTCACGTTCTCATTCCCCTCTGCGTGGCCCTCTGCGACACCATCCAACGCACGAATTAACCCCCGCTGCAGGCTGGAGAAGGGCGACAGGTTCCCTAATCAGCAGCTGATTGCGGCGGCGGCGCTCGGGGAGAGAGCTGTGGTGATTGGGGGTATGGAGGCTTTGATTGTTTTCAGTCAGCCTGACAGCTGAGGAATACTGCCTCTAATCAGCCTAGTCAAGATACTGGCATGAGTGGCAAATGAACAGTCAAAGTCTACACACACACACAAACAGACAAGCACACACATTCTCATTTAGATGTTTCGCTTGGTTAGGCTACTGTAAACACACTAAATATAGCGTGGGGCATTAATCTTCTTTTTTTGCTGTATGCATTATACTTACAACTCAGACTGGAGATTATTCTAAAGTAGAGTAACTTTTTTTTGCAACAGAGCTAACCATTGACCAGTTTTAATTACAACAGTGAATGGAAACGAGACCTACAGAAGGAATCTTGTATCTTATTTTGTTCTGTCATATAGTGCCATTGATTTCTCTTCCATATATGTTTCCCCATGAACATGTTTGTGGAATAATGGTGTCTTTTGGTGTATCTGTTTTTGGTCAGGGTTTCCAGGTCTGCACAACAAAACTAGCCAAGTGCATTGCATCAAAAATTGGTGCGCACTGATCATTCTCATACCTAAATTACAAAAAATGGAATTTTTGGGTGAGGGTGACAGTAGGATTACACAAAATGCTTCAGGAAGATCATATTTCTTTGATAGCATGATTCACTAATGTCGAGATCAAAAATAAAAGTCACTTCATCCAGGAAAGCCAAGTTTACACAAGCAGTTTACCATCAAAGTATCACAGAGGAGGAAGATATATTTTCCTTACTGACATGACAGTGTTACTGTTTTAAGAATTTCTGGCATGTCAGAGTGGCTTTGATTAAGATGTTGGTGCATGGTATTAAATTGTCTTGCATCTGTAACAGTAAAATCAATATGCCAAGCCCAAGGCTCATTGATGCACGTGGGGAGTGTTGGCTGGCCTGTGTGGTCCGATCAAAAAGACGATGCTTGTTCTGATAGAAAGATGTTAGAATAAACAGTGCATCACAGTTTGTTGCGTATGGGGCTGCATAGCCACAGACCAGTCTAGCGCCAACAGTGGGCATGTGAGCATCAGACCTGGACCACAGAGCAATGGAAGAAGGTGGCCTGGTCTGATGAATCATGTTTTCTTTCACATCACATGGATGGCCGGGTGCGTGTGCGTCGCTTACCTGGGGAACACATGGCACCAGGATGCACTATGGGAAGAAGGCAAGCCGGCGGAGGCAGTGTGATGCTTTGGGCAATGTTCTGCTGGGAAACCTTGGGTCCTGCCATCCATGTGGATGTTACTTTGACACGTACCACCTACCTAAGCATTGTTGCAGACTATGTACACCCTTTCATGGAAACGGTATTCCCTGGTGGCTGTGGCCTTCAGCAGGATAATGCGCAGGAATGGTTTGAGGGGCACAACAATGAGTTTGAGGTGTTAACTTGGCCTCCAAAATCCCCAGAAAGATCAGACCTGCTGGAGACGTCCGACAGATTATTTAGGCGCAAACCATAGTGGTTAGGCTGGCTCTGTGCTATTGCAGTGTGGTTAAGAAGTTTCTGGAAGAGAAATTGAGATCACGTGGGTAAATGCAGCGCCATTAAGAAGTCTGACAGGTTATTTAGGCGCGCCAAAAGAAATTCACAGAAAATAGAGACAACCAGTATGGGGAAGTCCCAGAGTGTTACCAGCCGGACATAAATTACTCTGAAAATGTCTTACCAGATGAGAAGTTTATCATGTATCATCTTTTTTACTCTTAATTCATTTTATAACTGTTTTATCTTTGTATCTCGGGTTAATTCCTTTTAAAACTGTTTTAATTTTCCTTACTATTTTGTGATTATTATAATTCCCTTTTCTGTGTAAAGCACATTGAATTACCATAGTGTATGAAATGTGCTATATAAATAAACTTGCCTTGCCTTGCCTTTAACAGCATTAGCAACAGACTTCATAGTAAATTCTAACAAGTTCAGTTTACATAAAAAAAGTTTGGAAACCGATTGCCTTATTTTTGCAAAGCAAACTTAAAGGGAAAACTGAAGTTAATTTAATAATCAGCTAAAAGTAAAGAAAGCTAACACCTCCCAAGTAAATTAAGTAATAAATATCAAGTTAGTTTATTGCCAGTTTTAGTTAACATACTCTAGAATATTTACTCTTCTTACTTAAGATACTTGAGTAATCCCATTGAACTAGCAGTGTTATATTATGTTAAATACTATTATTCTCAACATAGTTTTAATCTGTCATTTTCAGCTATGTTGATTTGGGTTTGAGGTGAGGATGTTTCTAAAATAGTCTTCCTCATAGAAACAGATGTATTTGTCTCCTCCCTGCTCACCTACATCTACACCTTGAAAAAGGTTCATTTTTAAGAGGAAACATACCTGACATGAGGAAACCATATCCAGATACTATTTTACGCCAGATTTGCATAAAATACAATTCATCACATGAAATGTTTATCAAACAGCAATGCACAATTGAATCCAAGTATGCAAAAACCTCCCAGTATAGGAAACACATTGCATAACAACTCAACTTTACATAATCAAGTGATTATGCATAGGTTATGCATAGAATAATCCATATGTTGTTTAGTGCCTGTACAGCTGTACTTTTAATTTTATTAATGGTGCAATTGTTGTTGCTTGTCGAGTGCTAAATGTTAGTTTGATAGTTGCTGTAGAAATATTTCTTACTCTGAAAAACAGCAATTGAATTAATGTAATAAAAATACACATGTGCACACAATGACCTCAAGACTGTAATCACATCAACTGACCGATCAAAGACACAATGTCACAATATCAGACATAAAGACAAAACAGGGCAACATAAACCACCACAGCTTCAGTTTAAAACCTACCTTTTCCATTCAATTTTACCACTGTATATTTGGGACGCCTGCCTTTACATGCACATGAATTTAATGACATCCCATTCTTTATCCGTGGGGTTTAATATGGAGTTGGCCCACCCTTTGCAGCTATAACAGCTTCAAGTCTTCTGGGAAGGCTTTCCATAAGGTTTAGGCACTGATGTTGGACGAGAAGGCCTGGCTCGCAGTCTCCGCTCTAATTCATTAAAGGTGTTCTATCAGGTTGAGGTCAGGACTCTGTGCAGGCCAGTCAAATTTCTCCACACCAAACTCACTCATCCATGTCTTTATGGACCTTGCTTTGTGCACTGGTGCGCAGTCATGTTGGAACAGAAAGGGGCCATCCCCAAACCTGTTCCCACTTAGCTGAGATCATGAAATTGTCCAAAATGTCTTGGTATGCTAAAGCATTAGGAGTATCTTTCACTGGAACTAAAGGGGCCAAGTCAGACCTCTGAAAAACAACCCCACACCATAATCCCCCCTCCACCAAACTTTACACTTGGCACAATGCAGTCAGGCAAGTACCGTTCTCCTGGCAACTGCCAAACCCAGACTCGTCCATCGAATTGCCAGACAGAGAAGCCTAATTTGTCACTCCATGAGAACACGTCTCCACTGCTCTAGAGTCCAGTGGTGGCGTGCTTTACACCACTGCATCCCATGCTTTGCATTGCACTTGGTGATGTAAGGCTTGGACGCAGCTGCTCGGCCATGGAAACTCATTTCATGAAGCTCTCTATGCACTGTTCTTAAGCTAATCTGAAGGCCACATGAAGTTTGGAGGTCTGTAGCTGTTGACTCTGAAGAAAGTTGGCGACTTCTGTGCTCTGTGCGCCTCAGCATGCGCTGACCCCGCTCTGTGATTTTATGTGGTCTACCACTTCGTGGCTGAGTTGCTGTTGTTCCCAATTGCTTTCACTTTGTTATAAATGGACTTATGGCACAGGTGGCAACCTATCACGTTACCACGCTTGAATTCACTGAGCTCCTGAGAGCAGCCCATTCTTTCACAAATGTTTGTAGAAGCAGTCTGCATGCCTAGGTGCTTGATTTTATACACCTGTGGCCATGGAAGTGATTGAAACACCTGAATTCAATGATTTGGAGGGGTGTCCCAATAATTTTGCCAATATAGTGTATACACTCACCTAAAGGATTATTAGGAACACCATACTAATACTGTGTTTGACCCCCTTTCGCCTTCAGAACTGCCTTAATTCTACGTGGCATTGATTCAACAAGGTGCTGAAAGCATTCTTTAGAAATGTTGGCCCATATTGATAGGATAGCATCTTGCAGTTGATGGAGATTTGTGGGATGCACATCCAGGGCAGGAAGCTCCCGTTCCACACATCCCAAAGATGCTCTATTGGGTTGAGATCTGGTGACTGTGGGGGCCATTTTAGTACAGTGAATTAATTGTAATGTTCAAGAAACCAATTTGAAATGATTCGAGCTTTGTGACATGGTGCATTATCCTGCTGGAAGTAGCCATCAGAGGATGGGTACATGGTGGTCATAAAGGGATGGACATGGTCAGAAACAATTAACAACATTTAAACGATGCCCAATTGGCACTAAGGGGCCTAAAGTGTGCCAAGAAAACATCCCCCACACCATTACACCACCACCAGCCTGCACAGTGGTAACAAGGCATGATGGATCCATGTTCTCATCCTGTTTACGCCAAATTCTGACTCTACCATCTGAATGTCTCAACAGAAAGCAAGACTCATCAGACCAGGCAACATTTTTCCAGTCTTCAACTGTCCAATTTTGGTGAGCTCGTGCAAATTGTAGCCTCTTTTTCCTATTTGTAGTGGAGATGAGTGGTACCCGGTGGGGTCTTCTGCTGTTGTAGCCCATCCGCCTCAAGGTTGTGCGTGTTGTGGCTTCACAAATGCTTTGCTGCATACCTTGGTTGTAACGAGTGGTTATTTCAGTCAAAGTTGCTCTTCTGTCAGCTTGAATCAGTCGGCCCATTCTCCTCTGACCTCTAGCATCAACAAGGCATTTTCGCCCACAGGACTGCCGCATACTGGATGTTTTTCCCTTTTCACACCATTCTTTGTAAACTCTAGAAATGGTTGTGTGTGAAAATCCCAGTAACTGAGCAGATTGTGAAATACTCAGACCGGCCCGTCTGGCACCAACAACCATGCCACGCTCAAAATTGCTTAAATCACCTTTCTTTCCCATTCTGACATTCAGTTTGGAGTTCAGGAGATTGTCTTGACCAGGACCACACCCCTAAATGCATTGAAGCAACTGCCATGTGATTGGTTGATTAGATAATTGCATTAATGAGAAATTGAACAGGTGTTCCTAATAATCCTTTAGGTGAGTGTATTTATCACAGTTAAATTATGTTCAAACTTTTTGCATAATTGGAAAAAATGATCGGAAAATAGGAACAGCAAAAATAAGGGATATTTACCTTGAACATCACGTCTCTCATATTTAATCTCACATTTCCTGGGAAAGTACCTATCCTAACTTTAAAAAAACTTTTCAAAAGCTGCGAAGTAATGGAAAAACGCTACTCATGTGGTATGAACGTGTTGATGTGTATGATTAGGGGCCATTATTGTTGTGGAAACGACGTTGAGAGATAGTCGTAGGCCTAATTAGTGTATAAAAAAAAACTTGTGTGGGGAAAAAAACTTCAGTGAAATAGATGTCGACGCTATTACTATTACTCACCACTAGAGAGCAGCGCTGCACTTATATTTTTCAGCCCTCATCCCTGTGAAGAACTCGATATTTATTATTCTTTGACACTCGACAGTGAAGTCTTTTTTATGTCCTGTGTATTTGTCATTTATGCCAGTCTTGGCGTGTTTGCTATTTAATTCTTCTGATTTTAATCCTGTCTGTAAGTAGGCTATCACTGTATCTATCACATACCAGTTTATTACTTGCATTATTTGAGTTTCAAATTATGAGTTATAGAATTAATTTCATCCAGTGGTATCCTTCAATATGTGTATATCAGTGAGTGTTTTTAATGTTTATAACGTGTGACATTTTGACAGTTGCTCTGTCAGAAACCTCCCCTCCCCTTCTGAATAACCTTGCCAGATTACCATACAATTATCATATCATTACAGTCTCATTATCATATTGAAGCCAGTGGTAGTGGGTTTAAAATCTTTCTGTTTGTCATTTAATTCTACACTATTCAAATTTCTTGGATGTGTGAAACCGTAACTGGACATCAGGCTATTTTGTATATTTATATTTTAAAGAGCACAGATTAATGAATGGAAGTCTGGCCTGTTTATTGCCGCTAGTTACTTAATGAAGTGGTTTAATAATATCAGGGTCTATGTGTTAGGGCCATCCAACTGTATTAAACACCTGCAGGTGGTCTGATATCTCTTCAGCATGATAATTACTTCTTGTTGTCCACAGAAATCACCTGAAATCCCACTGTGGCGGACCTAATCTGCAATTCTTTCCTGGATACAGTGAATCTGCCTTTCCATAATCATTGGAAAACAGCAAACATGAGTGTCAATCATACCGTATCCTTTTCTCAAAGTGACTTGGAATTTATATCATATACATTAGATCATCTAAAGGGGTCTTATTTTGGATGCTTCTCTCTCTCTCTCTCTCTCTCTCTCTCTCTCTCTCTCTCTCTCTCTCTCTCTGTTCTCCATTACAATATTAAAGAGAGTCTTACTTAAGCTTCTCTTCAAGGGTGGCCGTGAACTGAAATTTTCCCCAAAGTGCTCCAATCCATCACAAGGACAACACCGGGCCGACCATCCATGCATCATTTTAGAGAGGATGAGGGAGGGCTGTGGGTGGGACGGAGAGCGAGGCAGCGCGGGTGGGTTTTTCTCTAGGCAGAAGGGGGGTAGTGGAGCTCTGAGATTTAGAATATCATAATCTAAATGCTGGTTTTAATTTGTCATAATAAATGAGAAACCCCACTCCCCTGCAGAGCCTTTCTTTGGGCTGTTAAAGTCATTTTCTGCATACTGAGTGTGTTTGACCACAAATGCATATCAATAGCTTGTATCTTAATTTATTGATTATGATTATTATTTTCGCAACACAATCATCACTATTACTATTGCTTATATTTAGAGTTAGGGATTTAAACAAAGCACCATCCCAAAAAATTAAAGTTGCACTAAAGGCATGAATGATACCTCAAATTGTGTGGCTTTTTGTATTACTTTTCTAGACAATCTGACTTAAAAAGGGATACCTTATAGATTTATGTCATACTAGAATATCATACAGACCCCTTGTGAAAAAGAAGTGCACTTAATTGTATTGAATGTGCACTTGTAGTGTAGGCCTACTGTACTGCACAGCACAGAAAATAAAGAAATGTTTACACTTAGGTGTACTTAAAGAGAGAACACTTTCATATATGTTTCTAAACACGCTTAAGTGCACATTTAAGACAGGCAATTTGTAATAATGTCAAATTTAAAGTTTTACTTTAAAGTACATTTTAAATAGTGCTGTCAAATCGATTAATCGCATCTAACAAAAGTTTGTGAATAGGCTGTGTGTGTGTGTGTGTGTGTGTGTGTGTGTGTGAAATGACATATGGAGATGTACTTACGTTCAACTAATTGCATTTAACAAATTCAGCCTTTAATACTTTTTTCATTTAATTGCAAATAACATGCAAGCGTCCAACAGCATTTCTTAAGTATATTGTTTTATTGCCGTAATAAGTTTAAAAAATAGTTTTAAAAAAGGACTTTTTGAAAGTATGCTAAAGTGTAGGCTACTTCTTTTTCACAAGGAACCACCTAGCAAGCAACCAGAATGTTACTATTTAGCAAAGAGCTAACAATCACTCTGAACACCTTAGCATCATGGCTGCAGCTTTCATAGTGGCTATTATATTCTTGTCATTTGAAAAGTGAGACATCATCGCTCTGAATTAAGACTTTAAAGCCAATATGATTGGCAGGTGTCATAATAACAGTCAACGGCACTTGGCAATTTCTCGCTCTCTATTTGCAAAACATTAGCATTAACGGAAAGGAGAGAAAGACGTGCAAGATCAGGTCGCGGCGGTACAGATGTTTTAATTGCGTTTGTGTCAGTGTGAAACACGATTAGCGTTTCTGCTCATTAACGAGCTGATGGGCCCCTCGTTCCGACACCTCACTAATGCGCTAACACACTAACACCTCACACATCACAATCAGATGCAAAAACTGAAACAGAATCTAATCAACAAGGACAGCAACACATACAGTTAACCGCTCCTCAGCAATTAGATGATCATTTGCTCAAGTCTTTGTGTCTGTGTATAACGTTAGTGTAATTACATAATGGATGGTTGAATAAAGCTGAATTTAGTGTGGTGAAGTTCTTTGGCCCCTGCTGTGGCGAGACAGACAGAATGATGCCTCACATGTTTGGGTTGCAGTTATGCTTTATGTGCAATTTGAATATGATGCTATTGCTGTACTGAACGTGACCCCTGAACGGTCAGCCTGCTATTTCCAGCTGTTCTGATGTAGATGACCGTGGCTCCAACTGATCAGTTATTCAGCAAGACACAAAATCTTGTGTCTAAGCAACGAGTATAACATTAACGGTTACAAGCTTTTTCACTATCATCATAGTTTTATATTACACTGTATATAAGGTGAATTCAGGGTGATTGGGACACTTTTTACAAGTCATCTCAATGGCAAAAAGTGTCCCAATTACCCTGAATTCACCCTATGCTGTATTTTGGGAACAATATTCACTGTAGAATATGTTTACTGTAGACAAGTGGTAACATCTAAACTAAAGGTGACAGGCATAGCCTAATTTCTGTACCAAACACAACAGAAAGAATTGCAAATATAATCCCTGCATCCCAATTTGCATACTATTCATACGGTTAAATAGTAGGCTATTCAAGATCACTAATCTTGAATACTATTTAGGGCGGATATTATGCGAATTGGTTTCCCGAACACTCCCTCATCTGTCATTGGTTGCTAGTTTAGGCTAGTCGGAATGCACAAAAAAGTTAACATTTTGATATAGCCACTATCAAATTTACAGTGCTTGAAACTATTTTAATAGAATTTAAATATTAAAAAAAAATTATAAAGGTATTTATTTAAAGCATTCGAAATCTAACATGTTTACATCATTAACTATATCAAATATCACTAAATATATTACATTTTACAATAAAAAAACAACTTAAAGTCACCAGGAAATTGACAATTACTTTGTTTTTATGAAATATTGCAGTGGTTATTATAAATAAATTATCCATGCACTTCTTTTTTTTAAATCATATGCCCTCATAATCTTTCATTAAAAACATTAACTTCCCCCCAGATTATTGCTGGCAATATGCATACTATCCAGGCGGATATTATGTGAACTGGGACACAGGGTATTACTGTTTTCAAACAGTTTCCCTGCCAAAAATCTATCCCATCATGCAACCTGCCACTCCCACGAGATTGTAGTAATATAATGCTGCAGGGATGAGGTAATTTTGTAGGCCAAAACCCGGAATCGATAGCTACTTCTGGTCCCATCGTCCCAATGTCAATTGCTGCATCCAAAATCACATACTGTGTAGTAGGTATTTGGTTTTAAACTGTTAAAAAGCATGTTCTATAGTATGAATGTGTGTAGTATGAATGGAATTTGGATGTACTACATCTGCCATATTGTCATTACTATCATTGTCTTTGATCAGACTCCGATGTTAAATGACAAAATAACCTTATAAACATCATACTACACAGTTACTGCATACTACACTACACAATGCATAGTGTATAGTGCGTCATTTGGGACACAACTTCTGTTTTTTGCCTACTATATAGTATGGAAGAAGGCATATTTGGATGCAGTGAATGGGTTTTCTGAAATAAGGTCTGTGGTGAACACAAGTGACGAACACAAACAAAATATAATACATCAGTAATTCACCCCTGTGAGTTTTTTTTAAAGCTTTTACTTGTCTTGAAAAAGCCAGTTGCTAACAAGTGGCTAAATGGGACTACAGAGGCTGTCATCAGCGGAACAGATAAACTCATCTCACTAGTCTGTTTTCACAGCCTTGTTGTAATCACGTGCTTGCAAACTATTATAACTCAGACTTTGAGGGAAAATGTTTGAAGGAGTTGTCGGAAGCTTAGTGATGGTGACAATGAAGTCACGTGCCTGTGGTGTTATTTACTTTATTTACGTTTAGCTATTTACTTCTGCCGATTGTATTTAGGCTTCAAAATTCATAGAAGTTGTGTTAATTTGTGAAGATTATCATGATGAACAAAATGTTTAAGAATCATACACTTCTGTTGGTCACAGACCTTATAATCCAAAAAATATTTTGGGTGATGCTAACTTCTAGGTTAGCCTACAAAAATAAGTCATCACAGCACTCTATTAGCAAATGACTAACATCCAACCAAACATTTTGCATAGTTTGAGAAGTTGTAGAGGACAAAATACAATCACAATTTCCATTTCATGCTGACTTTAATTTATTTAGCCCATACTCAAAATCTTATGACGAATTCAATTGACTAATTTAGCCAATAAACTGGCAAAAAAAAACTGGGAACCTTTAACGAAAGGGGCACATTTACGTTTTAAAAAGTGTATGCTATATGTCCCAAAATTAATAAATGACAAATAGTATGGTTTTATGTGGTAGCCTATATGCCCAGCATAGTATATCACCGTGATATATTCTGCTGTAAATTATGACTGGCATCTTGCTGAATGAATCTGTCTTTTGTTTGGTCGCTATCACATCGCTTGCACCAGATTATGCACTTTCTGTGTGTCAAGCACGGAAAGAAATAATACAAAGGAGCTCACAATAAGTAGATTTGCTTTGGTCTACGGTCGTTGTGTGTGTGTGTGTTGAGGCTGCAGCAGTGTGATACGGGTTGAACACACACTCTGAAGTGGACAGATATGAAGAATGACATTTAAAACGCCGCACTGTTTGTCAGTGCGCTCTCTCGTTCTCTTTCTCAGACCCTCGCGCTGACTGAACGCCCCTCAGTGCGGCTGTCAATCACCGCCGTGTCAAACCTGCGAGGACGAGGCAGGTACTGGCAGACAAAACTAAACAAAAAACCAAAAGACGCAAACAAGAAGCGAAGAGAAAGATGAAGGGGCGAGAGTCATAAAATGGAGAGAAGGTGTATCATGGAGACGGTGAGGAATCAAGAGACCTTAGCAGCCCTTTCCTCCTCCTCCTCCTCCTCCTCTCTCTCTTGCTGTCTGTCTCTCACCTGCGTATCAGTAGTCTGTACCGTGTTTGATTGACAGCTTGGCAGAGATCAGTGTCTAGCTGATGTGAGGGTGGCAGACCTGGAAACGCAGTGAGAGGGTTTATCAGCTGCACGGAGAGAAAGAGAGAGAGAGGTGGGGGGGAGGTGGGGGTAAAGGGGGGCACACAGAGAAAGGAGTGTGAAAGAGCAACAGGGAAGGAGAAAACGATGAAGGGAGGAGAGAGAGAGAGAGGGGAGGGGGAGGGGGAGAAGGCTCTTTTACTGCCGGTCTAGAATGTGACTGGATTCTTAAACAGCTTTACAGAGAGTAAGAAACAGCAACCACCTATTTATCAAAAAAATACCTGCACACACACACACACACACACACACGGGTGAATGAAAACCGTACGACTAAAAATAAGAAATTATATTTTAGGAAAATTAAAAATTAAGTCGATATGATTAGGTTGATATTATTTTTTTTTGCATCGTTACATTATATTAATAACAATTAAGCACATTATCCATTCAAATTCTCATTATTGTAATTTTTTATTGAGTTTTTTTTGTAATTGCCATATTCTCAGCTATGATCCTCAATAGATTATTACTTCTATACAGTAGTGATATCGTTTTTTTAAAATGATGTACAATGGTACAATTAAGTACAACTAATACTACCATGAGACATAAATAATTTACTTTTAAAAAGATATATCGTCTTTTTTTTTGCATTACAATAATGAGAATGTGGGGAAGAATTTTCTTAATTTTCATGAAAATGTCACAATAAAAAAGTCATAATCATCTTTTTCTGTGATAAAATAAAATGACTTAATTTGTTTAATTTTTGGTGTGATGGTTTCTGAAACACCCAATGGTGCAACTTGAACACGCCATCAGTGATTATGAATTAGTTATATACACTCACCTAAAGGATTATTAGGAACACCTGTTCAATTTCTCATTAATGCAATTATCTAATCAACCAATCACATGGCAGTTGCTTCAATGCATTTAGGGGTGTGGTCCTGGTCAAGACAATCTCCTGAACTCCAAACTGAATGTCAGAATGGGAAAGAAAGGTGATTTAAGCAATTTTGAGCGTGGCATGGTTGTTGGTGCCAGACGGGCCGGTCTGAGTATTTCACAATCTGCTCAGTTACTGGAATTTTCACGCACAACCATTTCTAGAGTTTACAAAGAATGGTGTGAAAAGGGAAAAACATCCAGTATGCGGCAGTCCTGTGGGCGAAAATGCCTTGTTGATGCTAGAGGTCAGAGGAGAATGGGCCGACTGATTCAAGCTGATAGAAAAACAACTTTGACTGAAATAACCACTCGTTACAACCGAGGTATGCAGCAAAGCATTTGTGAAGCCACAACACGCACAACCTTGAGGCGGATGGGCTACAACAGCAGAAGACCCCACCGGGTACCACTCATCTCCACTACAAATAGGAAAAAGAGGCTACAATTTGCACGAGCTCACCAAAATTGGACAGTTGAAGACTGGAAAAATGTTGCCTGGTCTGATGAGTCTCGATTTCTGTTGAGACATTCAGATGGTAGAGTCAGAATTTGGCGTAAACAGAATGAGAACATGGATCCATCATGCCTTGTTACCACTGTGCAGGCTGGTGGTGGTGGTGTAATGGTGTGGGGGATGTTTTCTTGGCACACTTTAGGCCCCTTAGTGCCAATTGGGCATCGTTTAAATGCCACGGCCTACCTGAGCATTGTTTCTGACCATGTCCATCCCTTTATGACCACCATGTACCCATCCTCTGATGGCTACTTCCAGCAGGATAATGCACCATGTCACAAAGCTCGAATCATTTCAAATTGGTTTCTTGAACATGACAATGAGTTCACTGTACTAAAATGGCCCCCACAGTCACCAGATCTCAACCCAATAGAGCATCTTTGGGATGTGGTGGAACGGGAGCTTCGTGCCCTGGATGTGCATCCCACAAATCTCTATCAACTGCAAGATGCTATCCTATCAATATGGGCCAACATTTCTAAAGAATGCTTTCAGCACCTTGTTGAATCAATACCACGTAGAATTAAGGCAGTTCTGAAGGCGAAAGGGGGTCAAACACAGTATTAGTATGGTGTTCCTAATAATCCTTTAGGTGAGTGTATATATATATATATATATATATATATATATATATATATATATATATACAATTAGTTCTTTAATCAATATTATTTCAGTGTATATATATATACACACACACACACACACAACATATTTAAAGAAATATATATTAGGAATATACACACACAAACTTGCAAATTGGTGTTTAGCATGCACATACACCTAAAACATACACACCTGTTTCACATTCATTTTAAGTTCTTATGCTTGTCCTAGTGAAGGGTCCTTCCCTGACAATCAATGTGAGTCTGTTTTATGGACAATAAAAGCTTTAAACAGCAACACTATGTCTTTGCTTTAAATGGCGATGTTCCCCTTAAACGGCTGCTTTATAGCGTGAGCCGTAAAGGCTGTATAATTCAGCAGCATTTTACTGATGCTACTCCTGGCACACTGCCTGCCAGTCAACAAATGACGCTTGTGCCGTGGAGGGCGGAAGAGAGAGAGAGACACACACACACACACAGATGCCCTGCTGCACTGAATCACTAGCTGTGCTTAAACTCTGTGCAGTGAAACAAATTCCATTACAGAGACACACAAACCTCGAGTCAGGCCTTCGCACTGCCAGAATTTTGATAAGATTAGATCTCAGATGAAATTAGTGTAGAATCATTTCTGTGCTCTGAAAACACAAGATAGCCAACGGCACTGATGTCATGAATATTTTGTGGAATTCTTTGAATAATAATGATTTGATTATGAATATTCTATATTATTTAAGTAAATACAGTATTCTGGGTTCAAAACAAGCTTTAGATGCTGTCGATTACCGCAGAAAAAGATTTCACATCCCCTCAATGTAAAATGAACAAAAATCAATTAAGTGTAAAACTATATAAGACTGGTGTGATAAAATCACTTACCATCTCATCCCTGAAAATCTTTCAGCTTCTCTTATAACCATGAAAGGCAAGTAAACTTATGCAAAATCTACCCACAGGAATTATGTCACCAATACATAAGTTCCTCTGCCTAGAATTAAAGGTCTTTACAGGTTGAATATTTTTTTACATTTATTTACACCCACCAGCCACTTTATTTGGCACCCCTTAGTATCGGGTTGGACCCCCTTTTGCCTTCAGAACTGCCTTAATTCTTCGTGGCATAGATTTAACAGTTTAAAAGTCACTTAAATCACCTTTCTTCTTCATTCTGATGCTCAGTTTAAACTTCAGCAGCTCGTTTTGATGTCTACATACTTTACATAAATTACTTAAGTTGCTGCCATGTGATTGATATTTGCATTAACAAGCAGTTGAACAGATGTACCTTATAAATGTGGACGGTGAGTTATATATTTTATATATTTATATTTTATATGAACTGCATCTCTGCATGATCTTTTTGATGAAATTAGAGCTTTCTGTCCCTCCATTGACAGCTATGCAACTACCATTTTTACCCTTCTAAAAGTTCATAAAGAGACCGTAAAACGAATCCATATAAATTGAGTGGTATAGTCCAAGTTTTCTGAAGAGACTCGATCACTTTATATGATGAACAGATTTAATTTAGGATTTTATTTACATTTAAATATTAATCAGTGGACATAAACAGTAGCTCAACCGAACTTGCTTGACACGCAAGAACAAACCTCACTGGTTCTTGCTGAAGCTCAAACATGCTGCGTAACACGAGAATGAACCTCATTCGTTCTTGCTGAAGCTCAAACATGATGCGTTACTCATGAAAATGAACTTCATTGGTTCTCACGGAAGCTCAAACATGATGCGTTACTCATGAGAATGAACCTCAGTGGTTCTTGCTGAAGCTCAAACATGCTGTGTAACACGAGAATGAACCTCCCTGGTTCTTGCTGAAGCTCAAACATGCTGCGTAACACGAGAATGAACCTAATTGGTTCTTGCTGAAGCTCAAACGTGATGCGTAACACGAGAATGAACCTCATTGGTTCTTGTTGAAGCTCAAACATGCTGCGTAACATGAGAATGAACCTCATTGGTTCTCACGGAAGCTCAAACGCGATGCGTTACTCACGAGAATGAACATCACTGGTTCTTGTTGAAGCTCAAACGTGATGCGTAACACGAGAATGAACCTCACTGGTTCTTGTTGAAGCTCAAACGTGATGCGTAACACGAGAATGAACCTCACTGGTTCTTGTTGAAGCTCAAAATGGCTGCGTAACATGAGAATGAACCTCATTGGTTCTCACGGAAGCTTAAACGTGCTGCATAACACGAGAATGAACCTCATTGGTTCTTGCATGTCAAGTGAACATGCTTGAACTTCTGTTCATCATATAAAGCAATTGTGTCACTTCAGACAATTTGGACTAAACCGCTCAATTCATTTTGGATTCGTTTGATTTGTGTTCCGAAGATGAACAAAAGTCTTATGGACTTAGAATGACATGAGGTTGAGTAAATGATGACAGAATTTTTATTTTTGGGTAAACTATCCCTTCAAGTTATATATTTTATTAGTTCATGCAATTCGTACCAAACCATGTTTGAGCCACAGGAACACCATGCCTAAATATAAAGGTTCCAAAAGGGAGTTTTCACAATGATGCCAAGAACCATTTTTGTTCCCCAAAGAACCTTTCAGTGAACCTGATTCTTCAAAGCGAATGATTCTTCAAATAATAATTTTCTTCTTTGAGAGAAGAACTTTTTATTGATCTAAAGAACCTTTTCCCAATATAAATAACCTTTTGTGCAATGGATATGTTCTATAGACCTCTATAGTTAAAGGTTCTTCATGGAACCATTGATGCCAATAAAGAAACTTCATTTTTAAGAGTATAATCAGCACAATTTTGCCTTCAGACACTTTAAAATAACAGTAAGTGTATTGCTGTAAAAATTGCGTTTTTATAAACTGAGAAATGAGTCAAAATTATTTTCTGTAATTATTTGGTAATTCAACTTCTAGATGCTGTCAATACAGCTTGAAATTGGAATATTCTTTTAATATCTGACAGTGATCTTAAACTATCATTTCATTTGTTATTATTTTTAAATGTATTTATATACATTATTATGCCAACATTTTACATTTCCTGTATACAGTTAAAGTAAGCACCTGCTTCAAGCTTCTTTCCCTTCTGTTTTCCCCTCACACTCTCTCTCTCTGCTTCTCCCTTCATCTATCTGCCATTCCTTCCATCAATCGCTCGTCTGTCACGCTGCAAGAGCACCCAATCTATCACGGGTTAGAGTTCGGGGGCACTGCGACTCCGAGCATTGGAGCGTTTCCTCCATCACACTTTCTCCTTCTCCTCCTCACCTCCTAACAGGCAGGAGGAGTGAAAGGAGCAGGAGGATGATGGAAATTTCAGTAAATATTTAACGTTTAGCGTTCCTGATGAATGCCAGGGCTGTTTTGTGAGCTTTATGATAAAAAAAGATGCACGCTGTCTTCCCAGGGGCAGTGGTAGACATTAAAACTCAAGCCAAGTCATTACCCGGCATGCGTGGAGAGTAGGGCATGGTGGGATTTACTTTGGGCAAGTAGTCTTCAATAAGTCCTCCTCTTGAGATCTGAGGTTTTATGTGGGGTAGCTGTGGTGGGGGTCTATTTCTGGGGGTTTTGTGATGTGTGCACATCTGTGTGTGTTTGTGTGTTGTTGAAATGAATGAGATATTGAGTCGCTCACCTCTTCTCTGCCCTCTGATTCCAAATTGAATTTGAGGGATCTTGTGGGTGGGATGGCCTTCTACTACTCAAAGCCACATCAATTACTATTGGCTGCCATGCAATTGATTTAGAAATCACACCGCTTGCAGATGGGCAACATATATTATTTGAAGACACATACAATTGCACATACCCGACATCTGTGACCTCACAAGAAGTCAAATGAGCGTGTGCAGATAAACAGTATCTTAGTTTGCTCCTGTGGCATTTTTGAGGGGCAATCAATCAAACCTTCCAGATCCATCGATCACAAACAGGTGAAAAAAGGCCAAAGGGCAACAGAGGGTCGAGACCCAGGACGGTGACCCTTGATAAAAACCACAGCCTCTAATTTACACCACGCCCCAGACAGGCATATTGGTGACCTTAACCGTGACCGTAACCATGACAATCAGGCCACTGTTGCCGTGGGAGGATAATGAGAGAGAAGCTGGATTGTGCATCAGTGCCTTATGTATACACACACACCTGATGTGCACTGGATGCAGAGTTATGGGTAAATAGTTGTACCCAGATCAACCATCTCTCTCACAGCCTTGGCTACATACATATATATATATATATATATATATATATATATATATATATATATATATATATATATATATATATATATATATTTATAAAGAAATACACATATTTATTAAATAAATATATACAAGAGAGTGAGACCAAAAACAGCACATTCCCATGATGCTTTGCTACATTAACAATCAATGGCTGCGTCCGAAAACTTAGCCAGCTGACTTGTTGCCTCGCTGCCCTATCTTTGCAGGAAGCGTTTTCGCATGGAGGTACCTCACGAACTGATTTCGGACAGGTTTTTGAGGCAGCGTAACAGTTTAATGATCTACAACAAAATTAACTAAGTAAATATTTAATTGCTATAATAGTAATTTCTTACTTGAAATGACATCAGAAGTGGAAAACGTTGGTCAAAAACGTACATTGATGCACAAAATTACCACCAACCACAACTTTCAGATGCCATGCAGAATGGAAAGCAGGATTGTAGGATATCAAAGACATGAAAGGATACATCTATGCTGCCTTCAAAAATCGATCAGATGAAGGTATCTCAGGAGACAGGAAGTGAAGCTAACATTGGATTCAGGCTTTCCTACCATGGAATGCATCCTCCAAAGGCTGCATTTTTAAGTTTTTGGACGCAGCCAATCAGAACTACTCATAGACTTACATTTGGCTACTACGAAACAAATCAGAGTCAGGATCAGAATCTAAAATTTGAATCAAAAATCAGAATAAAAATTACTCAAAATCATAATCTTACGGTGTACCAACACTGTTTGGTGCTCTTGGTTCTTTTGGAGCCAAACTAACCAAATGAAAAAAACAATGCTGTATTCTGTGCTAAATGCGCTGGTTGATTAGAGATAAGAGATTATAAAATATGTAAAGGAGTCAAAACCTAGAATTCCTCCATAACACAAACAAAGATCTGCTGCTGCATCTTTGGTCCATTGTGTTCCCCTGAAAATGTGGGTCTCGGTCCGCTTATTCAAATGAACCACACTAACAGAACAATCAAACCAGAATTTGTTTTGTATGAACACACACTTAATCAAAGAATCAGGATTAGAATCAGGAACAGAATCAGAATAAAGGCCTGTTCACACCAAGTATGATATCTATAATACTATAATAATACTAATTCTATGCTAATAGAGACATCCACACCTTATAACGATAACAACACAGATGAACAATATTATTGACATTTCAAAACTAGCTGATTTTGACAGCCAACCAGAATTCATCCGCCTTTAAAAGGCAACATAACTGCAGCAAGTGCTTAATATAAGAGTGTTATTGTTCGTTGGTGTGGACGCTCATGTTATCATTATAGTAATCTTTATAGTTATCACTTGTGTGAACAGTCAGGATCAAATTGAGTCTCAAATTTAAAATATGTCACAATCAAAAGCAGAATCAGTATTTGAATCAGAGTCTGAATAAGATCTGCAAGAATCAGACTCCTGAACCAAATATAGTTTTAAACATGCTCAACAAAATGTAAACAAAACAAAATGACTATTAAATTAGGAAGGATACATATAGAAAAGCAAAAGGGCAGAGGGTGGTGGACAACCTTGCAACGATCATTCCATCCATAAATTCATCTCTGCTAAAATAATAAAACGAGAGCTAATCTGGGGCAAACTCAGCAGTTTTAAACACCATATAACAAAGATCAACGAGCTTTTCTTGTGTGCAAATGAACCTCACAGAGCGTCCTCTTCTGAGTAATGGAAATACACAGACTCAGCAAAGGAGAAACACAAATGCTGCACTACATTTTTTTTTCTCTTTACCCCCTCAAGATTCTGCCTTTAACTAAACTGTCTTGGCTTCCATCATCTCTCTCTCTCCTCGCTCTTTCTCCAGGGTAATAAGTCGGCTCTCTCATTCCGTCACACGCTGTGCTACATTGATCAGGCCTGCAGGTCAAGTTCAATAGGAGCAGTGAGTGCCTCTTTTTTCCCTTCCTAAGACCAACACACACACACCTACATATTCTGAAACACACAGGCACATACACATAATTACACACAAAAATACACACACACATTCCTCATTCACACATTCAGTGTTGTGTGTCCCTCTAAGGAGGTCAGACTCCTGGAACGACTGTTCCAGCCTGTAAACAGCGGCTGGGCTCCCACTTCATTAACATTCAAGCACACAAACAAACAAACAGTCAGAAACAAGAGCAGAACATTCCAGAAAAACAGTATGTGATGTTTGCAGGTTGACGGTGACAGGAGATTTCACACTGGCTCGTGTGCACACAAACACACATGCATCTTCAATGAAGCCTCAAGCGCCAAATTTCTGTTTGCATTCATTTGTATTCAAGAAGGACAAAGACCTCCTTGGTTTCTACACTCTTAAAATAGAGATTCTTTATTGGCATGGAATCTTTACATTGCACAAAATGTTCTTTTTCACTCTTAAAAATAAAGATTCCATAAGGTGGCTATAGCAGCGATGTCACAGAAGAACCATTTTTTAGTGTAAAGAACATTTTAAAAATCTAAAGAACCATTTTCCAGCTTTTGTGCAATGGAAAGTTTCCATGGATGGTTCTTCATGGAACCACAGATGCCAATAAATAACCTTTGTTTTTAAGAGTGTATAGTGTAAAAAATATTTTTAGAATATTAAAATGTTCTCAACGCTATGTTTTGTCAAAAAATGTTCACTGAATGGTTCTTTGGAGAACCAAAAATGGTTCTGCTATGGCATTACTGTGAAAACTCCTTTTATTTTTAGGAGCCAACCCATCCCAAAAAGAGCATTAGTTTATAATGTTTACATTAAGACACACTTGGTGCTGCATTTTATAGGATGCATTTTAGCAATAAAAGGAGTTAGCATTTATTGCTAATGGGTCGTTATGAGACACGCTGACCTCCACAGACGCGCAAGTGAATTTATGAAGTATTCTCACAGCCATCATAGAAACACACATTAGCACACACACACAATCTCGTGAAACAGCTCTCTGTCCGTTTGCACTGGACCATGGCAAACAGAGCACATCTGTTAATATACACAAAGTAATTACACTTTCATTTAACACACACACACCACTTTTCATTAAACACACTCTGACTGTTTTGAGCAGAAGAACCATCTCATTAGCCACTGCTGGGAGGTGCTAGTTGTGTGTAGTGTGTGTGTGTGTGTGTGTGTGTGTGTGTGTGTGTGTACATGAATTGCTTTGTGTATGAAAATGTAGTCAAACGGCACTAGCATGTGTCATGGCACTTTGTTCCCCTTCCGTTACGTCTATTTCATCAATTTATCTTTATTTCTTTCTGTTTGATGAAGACAAACTGTATCATCCCAGAGGCATTTTTCAATTTTTCACTTCTGCTGTCCTCCCCTTACAAAATTGCTAAAATTTCAAAAAATTACCATAGAAACTATACTGTAAAAATACTGTAAAATCAGCCATCACTGTCATCTAAACAAAAGGTTTTTTAAGGGGTTCTCATGTTAATCTATGATGGTTTTGCATTAGTAAATATAACTGGAGTAGTATAAATGTAACTTGATATTTGGCAGAAACTTTGGTTAATGGTAAAGAAAAGATGAGTTTTTAATCAACCATTCTGAATTATTTTTTCCCCCTAGGTCCTCTTTGTCTGAAAAAGGCAGCAGGTTTCTTCAAACATGACTGCTGTATGCTCCCTTTAAACATTTACTTTAAGACAGACCAACAGTTCAATTCTACATATATTCGCAAACACGTTTAATATGTCTCTGAAACCTTAATCAGAACTGAGACAGTGTCATGTTATATTGTCAACAGTGCAAATATTGTCAACTGCCACAATGTGTTTCTGCAGAGCTGTAGGTCATGAGTTAAATTCCTAAGGAATGCATAAACAGACAAAATGTATACCCAGAATGCACTGTAAGTTTCTGTAAAAAGAGGTGTTTAAATTGGGGGGGAAATGCACTCACAGAAATGCATATACTGCAAACCCTAATGCTCAAAATAATTCATTGGTTGAGTAAAGCCAACTCAAATTAAACAAATGAGTTCAAACAAATTAACTTTCATGAGTATTTAGAACTTTCTTTTTCTTTCTAGTTCACAAAACTGACACATTTTAAGTAATCTGAATTGTTTCATTGTCCTGAGTTTTATGAACTTATTTCTTTTTATTGCATGTTAAATCCCCATTTTGGGTGTAAAATGAGGCCAGTTTTGCCTATATTTAAAAAATGTGGGTCTTTTAGATAGACAAGTTGACACTAGACACTGAGGGAAGTTTTGGGAGAGGATGGAGGTCTCATGGTTGCCATGGCGCCACAGGGTCGTGGGGGTCACAGCTGCAAGAGGCAGCTTTAGGAGATCGCTAACAATTGGGGGTCCACTAATCACACACACACACACACACTCACAGAGGCAGCTTTAAATGGAGCACCAACGACAGTGCAGACTGCTTCACTCTTAGCAGGAATTCTGTGAGCAGCCACTCAGCCTTTCTCTGTTTCACCCCTTCATTCTCCAAATCTCTCACCTCTAGCCCCTCTGTTGGGCCAGCAAACCACTTCACAATCTCACCCTCCCACTCACACACACACAAACACTGCAAGATGCCCTTGGTCCTTTATGGCGGAGGACAGATGGTGTCCTGCCTTAAACCACTCAATTCTTTTTTTCCTTCTTTCTCTATTTTTTATCTGTTTGGGAAGGGGGAGACAGGCTCTTGGGAAAGTGACCTAAACGTGGTGAACGCTTTAGTGAGGCTTGAGTGGAGAAAGAGAGAAAATGTGTATTTAAAAAAAAACAGAATTTGATGTTTGTCTCACACCTTTTTGTATGCATTTTCATACATATAATGTACATAAGATGTATTTTAACCCCTACTTACCCACACACAACCCTGCTAACAATAATATGTCCTAAGAATGTTTTGGTAATGTTCCTATTAAGTTATGAAAAAGTTATTTGTGAATGTTTTTCTGAAGAAAAAAATAATAATTTCTTGATTATTCTTGGAACATTTAGGAAACATCCCATTTTATCATTCTTCGAACATTATGGAAACGTTACTTTTGATGTTCTCAGAACATTTTGAAAAAAATAGTAACATTTAAAAAATGTTAGACGAACGTCCAACTAAAACATTTCAGAGAAAAATTTAAGAACATTTTAAGAACATTATTGAAGACCGGATAACTTTGAACTGACGAGAAGAACATTTGTTCATAACTTTAAGATTACCATGCCAGAACGTTCCATGTTAGCAGGGAAAGTTCCGAACAAAGAGGTATTATTCTTTTAATGTACATTTGGACCATTTAGTGCTCACTAACAGCTAAACACACACACACAGTCCATCTTTGCTGTCTGTCCTGGGTTTCGCTGTTAACTTGTGCTGGTGCTATGCACAGATTCAGCCCTGCTTCAGCTGTTAGTGTGACCATCAGTGTTCAACTCGATAGATTAACAGCCATTTTAACCCCTAGTTCATACAGCTGTATTGATCTGGACTGATATACTTCTGTATAAATCCCTAGAGAAACAAACCGGGGTTGAAATCTGGGTTTAATCGGAGGTTAGCCCATCTCTATCGATCCATGAGGGCTTTCAGGATTGTACTCTTCCAGAATTATGTGAGGATTCTGAGGTTCATGAGGGGAGTTCTAATGTTCTAGAATCATGGGAATGTTCTGGTGCTGAGGTTCACACATGAAGAGAGTTGTTTATACACTCTTAAACTTGAAGGTTATTTATCAGCATCTATGGCCCATGAAGAACATCCATGGAACCATTTCATTGCTCAAAAGGTTCTTTATAGTGTAAAATGGTTCTTTGGATTATTAAAATGTTCTTCAAACTGGTTAAGAACTGTTCATTAAATGGTTCTTTAGAGATTTTTTTTTTTTTTAAGAGTGTACATAAGAAAAATTAGCATGTTCTAGAATCCTTGTATTGTTCTGCTGCTGATGTTCACATATTAATTTCCTAGAATGCTGAAAGCTTGTCTAGATATCTAATAGTCTAAATTGGAGACGTTTTGTTGCTGATAATCACACATGAAGAGAATTTTACTGTTCTAGATCACTGGAATGTTGCTCAAGACATATTAGGGGAGTTCTAATGTTCTAAAAAATTGAAATGTATGCTTACATTAGAGCATTGGAGGTGTTTTGATGCTGATATTCACATATTAATAGAATGTTGCTGATCTACATAACTGGAATGTTCTGATGCTCAAGAAATATTAGGAGAGTTCTAATGTTCTAGAATATAGACATTAATGCGTACATTAGACATCTAGAACATTGGAGGTCTTTTGATGATATTCACACATGAATAGAATTTTACTGTTCTAGATCACTGGAATCTTCTGATGCTTAAAACATTAGAAGAGTTCTAAAATTCTAGAATGTTTAAATTCTAGAATGTTCTAAGAATATTTAGGTAATGTTCCCATTAAGTTATGAAAAAGTTATTTGTGAATGTTCTTTGAACATTTAAAATATCTAGTTTTTAAAAAAATGTCATTCTTCGAACATTAGGGGAACTTTACTTTTGATGTTCTCAGAACATTCTGAAACAAGTAGTAACATTTAAAAATGTTAGACGATTAGATTATTTTATAATGTTCTAGAACATTTACATTTTACCCTTTGTTTTGAGGCTGATATTCACACATGAATAGAATTTTACTGTTCTAGATCACTGAAATATTCTGATGCGGAGGACAAATTAGAGTTCTAATGTTCTAGAATGTTGAAATTTATGTCGACATAGAACATTCACTGAAATGTTCTGATGCTGAGATTCTTCCTTTCATGTTCTAGAATTGGAAGGTTCATACATTCGGAGAGTTTAAATGTTCTGGAATCATGGGAGTGTTTTGATGCCAACAGAATGATCATTTTAAAGTTCTGGCATCCTTGGGATATTATGTTGAAATTCATAAATTACGAATATAAAAGATGATGCACTTTCATCTGTTTCCTTGAACATGAAATGTTGAGTTAATATTAAGTTGTTTATAATTCTACTATAATTTATCATTTTATTTAATCATTTTACTTGTATGTTATCTGGGTATGTCTGAAAAAAGAAAATACTAAATACTAACGTCATTTGCATGACAGTCACTAACTGAGATGCAAGATAGCGCTGGTTACGTTTGTATTACTTATTTCAGTTACGTCGATTTCTGATGGCAAATATTAAGAAATATCAGACCACTGGATGCCTAAATCGACCGATCAGAATCAAGTAGCCTTTCCCCTAGTTTAGTGTTTAATGTGCTATAGCTAAAATGATGAGGAAAGATCATGTGACTCCATTTGGACAAATATTTAAAGCCACAGTGACCCTGAAAACATGACCTCTTATATTTATACTCTCACATCTTTAGAGAACAGATCAGGATGTAAGAGGAGCAAAACATCCATGTGGATTTTTAATGGTCTGTTGCAAAGGCGGTAAAATCCAATCAACCATTAAACTACCAAACTCCTGCTTCTGAGCACAGGAGAAAGAGACTTAAGATTTTTTCCCCATCAAGTCATAAAAGTTTAGGGAACTAGGGATTCAATCAGCGGTATCAGTTAGCCGCCTTCCAAAGATCTTGGACAATCAACTAAATATCTTAATGACTTTGGATTTGCACATTATAGTTTTATCATAACTGCCTAAGCTACTCAGACAAAGATTTACACACATTATCTAAATAATACCCTTAATTACTGTGTTCATTATATCCTCCCACACAAAGCCAGAGACACAGACACCTCTGGATTACCTACTTAATCTGATGATGCAATGTCATTTTCCCACTCACTCCAACCAGCGCCAAATGTTTGTCACAATTAGGCGGAAAATACATAATCCTCACAAATGCTCTAGAAGAACATCACACCAGACATGGAGCTAAAATCTGAATGCTCAGACCATAGAAAGGACAGAAACATAACCCCATTAAAATCTCACACCCTTGTGAAAAATATATGTAATTCTGCATTTTTGTTGTAATAATGGACATACCCGCTGGGCTTCAAAATTAAGCATATTTAAACAAAAATGAGGGAGCTATCGGCCCTGGCTGTGAGAGAAAGAGAGCAAGAGAAGTATTATTATTAATATCATTAATAATATATTCAATTGGGTAACATTAAGTATACTGTATACGGATAGAGGTTTGTGTTGTTGGTTAAATTGCCTCCGGTAGAAATTACAAATCGCGTTCGCAGGGGCACTGCAGTATGATCAAAAAGGGCACTTTCACTTTCACGTTTAAAGGGACAGGGGCTCAAGCCCCCCCACAAACCCACTCAGTATTCTAAAGTGAAAAGCTTGACTCCCTAAAAATAACTGATGTCATTGTAAGCTTTTGAGGTTTTTGTAAGGTTCTGGATAGTAATAACTCAAGTGTTACTATATATATTCTTCAGAAGGAATTACTAATTATTTGGATTAGTATTCTGAAGTGAAGATCATGGTAACCTGTCTCAAGTGTTACCAAACCCACCGGAAAGACTATCCAAAACAATAATCTCAAACTCTTACAATGACTTCAGTCATTACTAGGGAGTTATCATGCTTTTCACTTTAGAATACTGATCCAAAAATTTGTAATTCCTTCTGAAGGATTTGGTAATACTTGAGTCATTACTAGTGGGTTACCATGACCTTCACTTTAGAATTAATTATTTATGCATTATTCACATTATCTATGAACCTGTATATAGCCTAGTAGTTCTTAGTAGTCCTCTGGGAGGTATGAAAAAAATAGTAGTTACTGATTAGCTAATAGTGAACCACATTCAAATGAGCACTATTACTTACTAATTCGTTAATCAAAGTTTCTTGTGTTCCTGTGTTGTTATTCATTAATGACGAAACAGTATTCTAAAGTTTTACCCATTTAAAATGTATGTAAATATACAATTTTGCCATTGTGTTTAACTATTAAGATTCACTTTCACACTATAATATAATAGAAACAGGTGGTTTCTTTAGGCTGCTGTACTGCAGGGTTTGATCTAAAGACACATGTGATGAGACAGTGTTTCTGCTGCATGTATGTGTGTGACACGGTGTGTTTGGGGTGCTGTTGACCCCAGTTTTGCTGTGCACAGTGGGGGCCTTAATACAGAGAGCTGAACTGCCCCTCTTTTATAAGGAGGATAATAGCCATTCGCTCACAGCTGACCAACACTATCAAAGGGAGAGGAGGCATGTGGGATTACAGATTTAACGAGCCCTTTGTGCAGACTAATTACATGAGAATAAGGGTCTGTAGGAGCTCATCCACCCCTTGTATCTACCACAGGTGAACCCCAAACAAACCCCCTACACACACGTTCAAACGCAAAGTCTATATATCACAGACGGAAAACACAAAACAATGTAAATGCAATATATAATGAATGAAATTGCAATTGATTTTTTTCAGTGCACTTTATTTTAAATGTTATAAAACAATAACAAATAAGCAATAACAAAATAAGAAGTTTGTTCCTGTATTATAATGCACTTTCTATCACAAAAATTAGAAAATGGAAATATGGGTAACACTTTACAATAAGGTTTCATTTGTTAACAATTATTAACAATAATTATTAGATAATTATTAACTAGTTATCATGAACTAAGAATGAACAATACTTCTACAGAATTTATTAATCTTAGTGAATGTTAATTTTATCATTTACTAATACATATTAAAATCAAAAGTTGTATTTGTTAACACTAGTTAATTCACTGTGAACTAACATGAACAAACCATGAATGACTGTATTTTTATTAACTAACAAAGATTAATAAACACTGTAACAAATGTATTGCTCATTGTTAGTTTATGTTTGTTAATACATGAACTAATGTTCACAAATGAGAAATTGTTATTGAAATAATATTTTATAGTAAACATTATATATCTGTATGTATATATTTTTGTATATTTGGAAAACTGTATTCTTTATTTATATTTTTTTCTTTTTTACTATATTATTATACTTAGATTGTGTTTTTTTTTATTCATGTCATATTCTTCATAGTCTATTTTTATTATTGCTGTTGCACTAGGGAGAATATGAGGAAAATAAAAGAACATTGAATATTTTATCAATATTGAACACTATAAATACACACACACACACATTATATTTATGTATGTATGTATGTATGTATATATATATATATATATATTATGCAACAGATTAGAAAATAAAAAATGCTTTTAATTGTTTTTATATTTTCACATATAGGTTATTCATAATGTACATCAACTACCAAACTGTAAATAATTATATAATGTCTGTTAAGGTCAAGGGCACTCAGTGTTACCAGAGTGTTCTGTTCGTGCTATGAACAAGAAAAAGGGACCCACTTTAGGTGGCCTTAACTACTATGTACTAACATTTAAATTAATAATTTGATACAATGCACTTATTGTGTATATACATTTTACATTGTGTTTACATTTATAATTACACTTTTGACACTTCCCTTACACCTAACCCTACCCTTAAACTTACCCATACCACCACACCTGTCCCTAACTTTACCCGTATCCCACCTCAATATCAGAAAAAGTGTTTTGCAATACAATATGAACACAATAAGTACATTGTAGTTCTTTTTTGATGGAAGTACATAGTAGTTAGGGCCACACAATATAAAGTGGGACCAGACAAAGTACAAAAAGAAATATCCCCATGATGATCATGTTTTGAATTTGAACATTTAGTTACTCAACATTCCTATCTAATTAAGCCATGATAAATTAAATAACTCCAGCACAGGGTCGATATAATTACTGCTAATTTATTGCTCAGATTATTCACCATTAATTCTTATTCTCTGAAACACCGATTGGAGTAACTATACCAGAGAGATAACTGTTTAATAATAGTAAACGCTGGGCCTTTTCGTCCCTGTAACGGGTCTAGCATCGTTTATGTGTTATTAGGATGTGTAATTGAACAGCCCATAGTTTGCATATTACTTTATTAAGCTAATGTGTTTTCTGCTTGGCCGTGCACGACTCTGTTAAAGCTTCTGAATCTTAAAATTACAACTCAATTAACACGACCGCTCACCAAAACTCATGAGCATTTGGCAGTCTACACTCCATGTTTTTTTTGGAATATTTTTACACTGCAGTGTCTTTTAGATGTTTTCATTGAAAAGATAGAGATGCATTACAAGGGAGTGCAAAAATGTGTCCAGAGAAGTGTGTGTGGGTGCATGTTTACAAAAGGCTGTGGCTGGGGTGGAGGTAGAGTCTGCCATTCACCTCTCACTGGCCCTGCGGCCCTGCAGCCCTGCGATGCCCTGCATGCGCTTTTCAGGCTTTGAAATGGGCTTTATGTGCGCTAGGAGAGAGAGAGAAAAGGCTCGAGCAGCTGTGACGTGGGCGGCGTTGTTTCATTCACCTCTCGCCATGGCAACGGACAGGGGCCCGAAAAATATGCCCCCTCCTTGAGCCATGTGAGAGACACAGAGAGACTCAGAAATCCCATCAGAACATAGTGCAGTTATTTCAACCATGAAAATAAAATACAAACAACTCAAATACAAAATATATATAATTATTATAATTTCGCTATAAATTCCTGCATATGCTCAGACACCTATTTAATGTCCATATGCACTGTAAGCACTTAATTTTGAACTTCATTGAACTCTATTATTGTTAAGATGATTTGGTTGTGCTCATAAAACTAGGTTGAGAACTTGTTCAAATTTACCTTTAAACCTTCAGTTTAACTGTTTTAACTGAAGTTAATTTTAATTAGTTAAAATTACTTTTTTTTTTTAGTTTAAATGTTTTAAAAATGAAAGCTCACTGCACTTGCCAACCATTTTGAATTCATTACTGATGAAGAAAATGAAATTGAATCTCATAAACTCAAATTACATAAACAGATAGAAGTTAAAAGGATGGGGTGATGATGATGATGGCATTTCACATTTATGAATTCTGAGCATGATTCTGTCTTTTTCAATATAAAATATCTTATGCACTTACATGTCTTTTTATTCATTTTTATCGTTGAAAAGCATTTTGTTTTGATCCACTTATATTTTAACGAAATATAAGATATAAATATATAAAACACGTTATATACCGGTGTATTGTCTTTTTTCTTTGTTTACTTGAAATATATACACAATATAGAGACAGTAATATAACTATTAAATTGTTTTCATATGCTAGTTTTCACGACTAATTAAAAAAACCCATTTCAGCCCTTGTTGTACAAAACACTAATAAAATAGCCACTAATAACGAATGCACGTCAGAATTAATTATGCTGTTCTATTGGCATGACTATGATATAAATAACAGCAAAATAATTACCTTACAGCATCATAATAATTTTGAACTGAAACATTTAAACTTAATGAAAAACTTATTGAAAGCCAGGCTGGATACCTTTGGAGCCCATTGCGCCCACTGCGCCCTGTCACTGCTGATCCCTCTGTGCTTGTTTTCAGGAGAGCGCAATGGGATGGGGGTTCTGTGTCGAATCTACTGCGACCAATGAACGCGCCGCTGCCACATCTGTCAAGCGGTCCTGACCAATAGACAGCAGCGCGAGGCGGATCTCAGGTGCGCGCCTCTGCGTCCTCGCGGCTCTGGCGCGCTGGGGAGCCGCCTGTGGCACAGAGTAGCTGTGGAAACTATGGCGACCGCGGCGTCCAACCACTACAGCATCCTGACGTCCAGCTCGGAGCCCGGCAGCATGCAGCAGACGCCGCCGCCGGCCTACAGGGACGCGCACAGCCTTCTGCAGAGCGAGTACACCACCCTGCAGAGCAGCGGGAGCACGCTCGGCCACGCGCACCAGTGGCTGACGGCGGCGCTGTCTCACGGGGGAGAGGGGTCGCCGTGGCCCGCCAGCCCGCTGGGCGAGCAGGACATTAAGCCGGTGGAGGAGCTGCAGCATTCGCCGAGACAAGCGCATCTCGTGCAGCAGAGCCAGCATCACGAGGCAAGCGTTTGGCGCGCGACCACCACCGCGCATATGCCGAGCATGAGCACCTCCAACGGGCAAAGCCTGATCTACTCTCAGCCCGGCTACGGCGAGCCTGGGATGCACCACGAGGACCACCACAGCCCGCATCTGAGCGAGCACGGCCACCCGCAGAGCCTGCACTCGGACGAGGACACGCCGACCTCGGACGACCTGGAGCAGTTCGCCAAGCAGTTCAAGCAGCGACGGATCAAGCTGGGCTTCACGCAGGCGGACGTGGGGCTCGCGCTGGGCACCCTCTACGGCAACGTCTTCTCCCAGACCACCATCTGCAGGTTCGAGGCGCTCCAACTGAGCTTCAAGAACATGTGCAAACTCAAGCCCCTGCTCAACAAATGGCTGGAGGAGGCGGACTCCACCTCGGGAAGCCCGACCAGCCTGGATAAGATCGCCGCGCAGGGGAGGAAGAGGAAAAAGCGGACCTCCATCGAGGTGAGTGTCAAAGGGGCCCTGGAGAGCCATTTCCTCAAGTGCCCGAAACCCGGGGCGTCGGAGATCAACTCGCTGGCGGACAGCCTGCAGCTAGAGAAGGAAGTGGTGCGGGTCTGGTTCTGCAACCGGCGGCAGAAGGAGAAGCGAATGACGCCCCAAAACGGACCGATGGCCGGGAACGAGGATGTGTACGGGGACGCCTCGCCTCACCACGGGGCGCAGACACCTGTTCCGTGAGAAAGGGGCGGCTTGATATATAATAATCGACTGTCTCTTTGTCCCGGCCACAAGCCCGTTCGGGGCGGACCGACGGTGATGAAGCGTCTCTGTGTGTGGCACCTCCGAGGGCGCGGAGCGCGCGTGGTTGCGCGAACAATATACGGGCACGGGCGCGAGAAAACACGCTCTGGCAAAACCGAGGCGTTATGCGCCGCGACTGAACCTAAAGAGGGAACGTAAATATACTTTTATTTAAGAGATTTCTTTTTCAAGTCCGGGGATCTGTGAAAGCATCATATCACTTCCAACCGAAAGCTGTGAAAAAGGCATCAGGGGCGCGCCATCTTCCCCTCAAGACCACAAAAGGTTTATTCCTGATTGAAATGAATCCGGTGCAATGTCTGCCATTCATTCTCATGCAAATATTAATGGCAAATGCTACATTATTATTATTATTATTAGATATTCATGATCACAAAATTGTTATTACTGATTAAAATGTATCTGCTATTCATTCACCTTCTTATATAAATGGCAATAGTAATGATAATAATAATAATAATAATAATATTAATAATAATAATAACTAAATAGCTCTAAATAATTTAGCCAAAATAAAATGATCCAATATACTAATGCACAAAATTAAAAAAAAAAAACAATAATAATAATATTTTTTTATTATTATTATTTATATTATGTAGGCTATTATGTACATATTAACATATGTAAAAGTATCACTGTAAATGTGACCAATTCTCTAAAAGTCTAATTTCGGTCACAACAAAGGCTGCCAAGTGCTGCTGCTGTATGCTGTTCACTGGCAAAGCAGCCCGATTTCATGCAGATCACGGATTCACACTGCTGGTGCAAAACAGAGGCCTGAGGAAACATTAAAACCCTTCCCTTAGAACCGTGCAGCGCTGTGGATCACATCGAAATATCTATTCGCAAATTAAATTAAATTAAATTAAATGATACAAGCTCTTTGTAATTAACCTCTAAATTTGTTTTTTCTTGACATTTTGAATTTCTATAATAATCCACCAAAGCGTCCGTTCTTTGAGACAGTGGCTTTTTTTTTTTTTTTTTTTTTCTCCTCTTACTTTAAATAAAAAAAAAAATCTGATTTAGGAAATCTAAAATAATCGCAAATAGAATCGTATTATTCTGATATTTCACATCACAGATAAAAACAAACCAATCTTTTATTTAATTTCATTCATTTGTCTGGGAACGCGTATGGCGTATAAACGTCAAGATTTAAAAACAACTACAAGGACAATATAATAATAATAATAATAATAATGTGAGGCCAGTGTTTCTTGACCAATTTTTACTATAGTAACATTGTGTGATTTTGTGCGTCAGCTAAATGTATAAGCCTCAACATGTTTGTATCTGTTTGTGTTTCTTGTTTATCCCAAATTTATCTCTCTCTTTTTAACGAGAAATACACCAGCTGTGTTACAATTACTTGATGGCCTGCATCGAAAAACAAGGACATTGTGCGTGGATTTTTAATTTTCTATGGCTCTGTGAATACTTGTATATTTGTGCACTTAACCTGGCACTGCCAAAGCACAAGCTGTCAGTGTGCCCTATTGAGGCCAGTAACGTCTTTGGTTTTGACAGAAAAATTGCACAGTTTTTAAAAGCCTTTTGTCATTAAATGAATACATTTTTATATAACAAAGTGCCTCTCATGAATCTATGTATGCCCCGTGAATGAAGATCCTCAAGACAAATGGATTCACAATTTCACACATTATTTGAGCATCAAGGCTTTGCCTCGGGATGACATGATGCTGTAGATCCACTGCAGCCCGTTGCAATTCCTTCGCTTCGATTTCTACGTGACCATGGAGGCAAATGTTTGCCATTTCACTCGTAATGAAGACGGATTAGACGGGTTCAAACGACAGAACGGAGACGTGTGTGAATGCTTTATCATGCTATCCTGGATCTAAATATGACTCTTTTTTAATATTACAAATAATTCCAAATGTAGGAATAGAAACAGAATATCATACTACTAAGAACATTCGTGATCTATAGGCTAATATAATTTAGCTTTTAAACGATAAAAAATATTGTCAGACGGTCTTGCCAAATATCATCGGCCATTCTATAAAATCACTTGACTGCTTCACCAATAAACAATTATAGGAAAACGAACAAAAACACACAATATGTCAGTTTTATTTATTTGTGGCCTATTTACTGTGTGTTTATAATGAATCGTGAATCTCAAGGCCTTGGAGATTTCGACTGCCTGGAAAAACCCGCATTTGTGCGTGTGTGTGTGCGCGCGCGTGTGTAGGCTACCTACTTAATATTCTGGCGACAAATTTGTGCACAGAAGTGAGCTAAATCTGACAATAACTCCCAGTACCTAATTTTGGGGACGTCCTCGTTTGTAAAAACACCAAAAAATGTAGGCCTAAACAAATGTATTTGATTTATTTGAGCCTGTTATTGTAAAAATGCAGAACATGTTCTGGTAGGGTTAGGGTTAGTGTGTGGGTTATGGCTTGGTTATACTTAAAACTAGCTGCATATGAAACAATAGAAATCTATGGAATGTGCCCATTTAGATAGCTAAACAAACGCGTGTGTGAGCGCGCGCGTCTCCTCTCCAGTGCGAGTGTGCTGTGAGCGCCATCTATTGGCAAACTCTTAGTGAAGTAGAGATACTACAGTTTATCTGTTTTCTTGATCTGCTTAGTCAAAAGATACAGGTATAAAGTCGTGGAATATGAACTTTGTATAATATACCGTTAGAGTACAGGGTGCCCGTTTTTAGTCACTCATCTTGCCTGTGTGTTGTCAGTGCAGACTGTAGCCTACCTATGAAGATTTGTACGGTTATAACATGCTAAAACCCAGCAAGTCTTAAAGGGATAATTCATCCAAAAATAAAAATCTATTTTAAGAACAGAAAGGTTCTTTGGGCAACCGAAATTGGTTCTTCTATGGCATTGATGCTAAAACACCCATGTAGAACCTTTATTTTTAAGAGTGTACCAAACCATCTCTGGTCCCCATTGACTTCCATAGTATTTTTTTCATATGGACGTCAATAAGGACCAGCAACTGTCTGGTTACCAACATTTTCAAAAAATATCTTCTTTTCTGTTCAACAGAACAAAGAAACGTATACAGGTGTAGAACAACTCGAGGGTTAAAACTTTTTTTAATTCTCATAAATGTATATTGGTTGTGAATAATTTTGGTAGTGACCGTAAGTTTTTCATTAGAAGCATGTTTGAGAAAAAGTTCTTAGCGTTGGAAAGTTCTTGTACTATATGGTGGCACTTAAAAACCTTTGGATCAATCACTCTGGATTGCTTAAGGCTGAATATCAACTTTAAAACTTAATTAATTTTAAAATTTTTGTGCTTTCCTAAACTCTTAAGTTGGATTTTATTTCTGCCTTTGAACAAACCAATGCAAGAGTCACCTGATGGGTGTAACGGCCTGTGGATCCGCCAATCAATCTAAAATATCAATAGTTTAATTAGCTGAACTAACTAAATAAATCAAATAAAACCATTAAACCTAGAACAAGCACAATACAATGTATCATTTAAAATAATTTAGCTTTAATTTCACTAATAAGCATCCCCCATTTGTGCCACACTATACTAATGATTTAAATAGTTGTTTTTACTTAAAGAAAGAAATAGTTTAAAAACCTTCTAAATAATATGTATTAGTAAAGAAGATTTAAAGAATGGACTGTATCAGAAAACAAACATACAACCAGGAGCGTTTCATTTAATACATCTATATTTCATGAAATATTTTGAGTATCTTTAACAATTTTGGTTCCTTATGTTACAATGATCATTCATGTACACAACCCCTCCCTCCCCAATATGATCTAGCCCATGATAAATCCATAAATCCACCAGGGTCATGAATCATGATACACACAACAGAGACTCTGCAGTATGGCTCTAAAATCAGCACACACACACCTGTGAGAAAACATTAGAGAGATTTGAACTTTTAACTTTCCAACATTAGTGGACATTAGTGGAGTGGAGTAGTGAGTCGTGTGAGGTAAATAACAAGATTGTTATGTATGGATGATAAAAATAAAGCTCAACAAGGAAGCAAATGCTTGAAATCCATTCGATATTATCTAACATAAAACACAGCTCGCAGATCAAATCTTTGCAACTAAAACTAGATATTCAAGAAAAAAAAACTAGTACTTTTTGATACGTTAAAAATATAAAATCAATCATAAGCGATACATAAAAAAGTGGTCAAGTAGTTCAAGATAACGCAGCACACAAAAAATATATAATTGTTTATAGAAAAAGGCAGTCTTAAATCAAGAAAAAATATAAACAAACATCTTAAAGAATATGATGGTTTTAATCAGACTGGCTGCCAATTATGCACTTTTTAAAAAATAAATAATGGCATGCAAACCCTTTTCAAACAGTACCCTTTTTTCTAATAAAGCACCAGTTAATGAACCTGATGTTTGTATAAAAATGGTTTCTCATACACATTTCCTAATTTTTTTTGGCGAATTTGTTGTCTTTGAACAAACATCAGATATACATTTGCATTTAAAAGGCGTAAAGATATCGAGACACTTTCTATTCTTTCTTATAAGATGGACGGCGTCTTAATGCAGGATTACGTTCAAGATATTAAAAGGGCATTTGTGGTAACAGTAAGGATGTGTGTATGGCATAGCAAGATACAGATTATATCTCACTACGGAACAGAAAATAACACAAGTTTCACGTCTTGTATGTGTCATTGGGTGTGCATCAGCCCCTGGGAGATCATTCCTGCGAGTGTGTGTAACGATGACTCAGTGACTCACTCATGCAGCAGATGAAACAACACACACACACACACACACTGGCATCAGCTGTCTGTCTCCATCTGTATTGTGTTATGTTCCTCCCTTCTGTAACCGCTGCATATGTTACCGGGGTATATTCTTCTATTCTATTCTATTCTCCAGTGTTTTCTTTCATGTCAATGTAAGTCACGATTCAGTCCACAGGGGGCGCTATTGCACAATCACAGATACCAATCCGAAGTGTTTGCTGATCGACAAACACAAATTAGGTTTTTACCTACACATTCAGCACAGCTGCATACACATATCTGACAGTCGCATGATAAACATTTAAATACGGTTATGCTACGTAACAAACTTCCGTATTTTGTAAAAAATCATTGCATCGCTTCCGGTTTAGGTCTTTTGTATACTCAAGATGCCTTCAAAAGAGCGTCCATCGCATATTCAGATTATTACCTACAGGTTTGTTCCCCTTCTCACTAACATTCGGATATTAAAACTGAATAAAACGTCAACAATAAAAATAACTAGCCAGGTTAGCCAGTTACCTTAAAAGTCCATAGATAACATCGTCAGTTCATGCTGTTGTTTTCTCCGATAAGCGGATGCAATGAGACTTATTTTCCTGTAAAAAAAAAAATAAGATCCAAAATCTGCATTTCATTTACAGTTTTTGTCCATGGAGAATTGATTGTGGTTTTCTATTGGTCGATCTCATGTGAGTGACAGGTTGCCCCGCCCGCGCGCCAGTAAACACGTCATCAGAGAAGACAAGAGATGTTGCTGCAAGAGGAGTGTAAGTTATTTTGGTTAAAGATTATGAGGGCACATGAATAAAAAAAAAAGTAGGCCTAATTATGTGCACAGATAAACATACTGCATTCCATAAAAATAATTGTTAGTTTTGATTTAATGGTGACTTTAAATATGCACAAACACAAATGATATGTAAGAGCTGCAGTGATGGGGAAGATTTAATCTGATCCTCACATAAAGCTACACTATACCGTCATAAGAATTGAAATAAAGCACATATAGAGTGCTTTTATCATACTTTTATGGGGTTTTTTTGGATATTAACAGTGACCCTGGTCACTATATGTTTCCATTCTATGAAAAATATTTCTGGTCTTTCCTAACAAGCTTCGTAGATTTGACCGAATAAAACTGGACATTACGGAGCCCTGCACATGACATGCAGGGAAAACTAGTAGGCTAAATCGTGCACACGATTTATTAATTCGTTCCCTTGATTTGCTAAATCATGCGCACGATTTATAAATCATGGGAACAAATTAGTCAATCGTGTGGACGGTTCAGCAAATCGAGGGAACGAAATAGTAAATTCTGAGCACAATTTACTTTTTTTTTCTTGCACGTCATGTCCATAGATGGACTATAGATGGACTATGAGATATTGTGCTGCCTAAATTAGTCGAGGTGTTTCACGTAATAAGTATCTACACACTAGTCATCTAAAATCCTTCTTTCTGTCTGACTACCAGTGTAATAATAAATCCCAGGATGTAAGAAATGCCGTTTAGCTAAAAACACACACATGGTAAGTGGGAGGTGGTCACATGTGATGATGTCATTCTGATGATTCCGGGCACTGTGATGATTTCACACTGCAGGAGGAGTGATTCAGCTGAAGCATCATTCACTCCTTTTTATTTTCACTCCAACCATTTTTATAATTCTGTTGGATGTTTTTTCTTCCTGTTGATCTGGATTCTCTCTGGCATGGCCTGGCCTGGCCTGGCCTTTCCTCGTTTCATAAAATCCTCTCTTTTGTCAAATAAAAATGGTCAGAATCTGCTTTATTGCCATCCCTCGCTCAGAGTCGCCACGTCACCACGATAACATCTTCATTTGACCAGCCCTTCCCCTGCTAAAGGGCTTGTGGGAGAACAAAGGGGCGGGGCCCGTGCAGATACATCATAAATGGGGTGTGTTTATCACTTCAACTGCTCCGTTTCCGAGCATTCTGTGTCCATGTCAGAATCGAACAGAGAGCGTCCGGTGATGTCGCTGTCCGGCGACGGTGCATTGTGGTGCGACAGAGTGCTGTCCTGCTCCTGGAAGCTGTCGCCGCGCGAGTAGAGACCCAAATCCGGAAGCTGGGAAGGAGAATCCGGCTCCTCGCTCAGTCCGTAGTAGTAAAGGTCGTCGACATCCACAAACCACTCCGGCCAGAATTTCCGGCGGATTCGCTCACAGTACATGGCAAGGTTGATGAACTCACCTGTGCCGAGGGAACAGCTTCAGTCAGTTCATACGCTCAAAACACATGAATGTTTATATGACGGTTATCCCATACAAAAAAAGTTATAGTTATTGACCTCACCTTTGATTAACTGTTCCGGACGCGTTCCAGGGAGAGTCCACATGGCCTGAGCAAGATGACCAAATACAGCAGCATCTACTGTGGAAAGCTTCGGGCCCATTAGATACTTTTTATTGCCTGTGCAAGAAATTATTATTAAATTGAATTATATAAGCTTTCCCTTTTTAGTACATCGTTGTCATGTAAACATACCCTTAATGTGTTTTCTGGTTGGTTGCTATGATATTCTGGTCTTTACATATAGCTCAGGCCATTTTTTATCCATTTAGGTGAAAATCAATAATCAATATCTCCTCAAGCCATATGATCATTCTTGTCTATACCACAAATTGAGCAATAGTAAATCACCCCTAATGAACAAAGCTTGACATTTACACTCTTAAATATATGAATTATGCTCATATAAAACGTCATTATTCACAGGTAGTAAAAGTATGATCTGTTTTAAGGATTATGCACTTCAAAAAACAATTTTTTACTAAGTGTTTTTGTCTTGTTTTACATTAAAAATAGCAGTAACACTTTACAATATGGTCTCATTTGTTAACATTAGTTAATGTATTAACTAACACATACTAACAATGAGCAATACATTTGTAATTTATTTATTAATCTTTGTTAATGTTAGTTAATAAAAATCCAGCTGTTCATTGTTTGTTCATGTTATTTCACAATACATTGCCTAATGTTAATAAATACAACTTTTGATTTTAATAATGTATTAGTAAATTCTGAAATTAATATTAATAAAGATTAATAAATACTGTAGAAGTATTGTTCAATCTTAGTTCATGTTAACTAATGAAACCTTATTGTAAAGGGGTTACCAAAATATCTATAAATTCTTAAATCAAGACATTTACTTAAGATATTAAGTCTTGTTTTCTGAACAAATGATCAAAATTAAGTGAGTATGTTTGAAGCAAGAAAAAATATGTCAGTGGGGTAAGAAAAATAATCTTGCTTTCACTTTGAATTACCCCACAAATCATTCTCAAGTTAATGTGTCTTGATTTAGCAGTGTTTATATGTTTGTACTGGAAAATCAGCAGCATGAAAGCACGACTGAGCACTAGAGGGCAGCACAGATCCATTGCTGCATTATTTTGTAACGTTTCAAGAGCTCTGAACTCTCCAGATTGATCTAGAACAGGGATGGGCAAACTCAGTCCTGGAGGGCCAATGTCCTGCAGAGATTTGCTCCAACCCTAATCATCAAACACCTAAACAAGCTAATCAATGTTTTCAGGATTACTAGAAAGCAGTAATCAGAGAAAGCAGAGTTTTATTAGGGTGGGAGCTAAACTCTCCAGGACCGCTAAACTCTGCCCATCCATGATCTAGACTAAATTACTAAAAAATGACCTAGACTCAATCACTAAGAATGATCTAAATCACTAAAATGCCATAAATCTTTTCAAGAAAGCTCAGACATTTAAAACATACCAAGGAGTGTGGCGAGGGTGCGCATGTCTTTCTCCATCAGAGCGTAAACGTCCTCTTTGGAGAAGCGCCCGATCCCGTGCCCGTACATCTCTCTCTTTACAATGCCACCATTCACCTGACTCAAGATCCACCTGAGCAGGTCACTGAGCGGCCCGTTTGTGGCTATCATCTTCTGCGTCTCCTCCACATTGTCCACCCACTGACAGTATGCTATTGTCCTAAAGCAAAACACACATCTTGATTATCAACGCATTTTAGTTGTTCAGTAACCTAAATCTTACTTAACCCTAAAAGCTTACTGTATTGTATTTGATACACACATTTCTAAGGCCTCTAAATTATCAACATGATCAAAACATTGCTGGAAAACCTGCCTTGTGTCATCTGATTGAAGTAAAATGCCTTATAGTATAATTGTAAATATGCCCCCTTCGTGTAATGGAGTATTTTTGCCGTGAAATCATAAAATGAAGAATAACTTCAATATTGCATATTCAATATTTCAATAAGCAACTTACTTGATTATCTATACTTTTTTTTTTTTAGAAAAATCATGTTAAAATGTAAGAATCAAATGGCTTTTGATGAATGTTTATTTGTATATCTCTCAATCATCATTATATTGCATTGCATTATATGTTTTGATAGCACAATGAAAACAACATCGATTTGATCATAAAACTAAGCACTTAAATATCATCTAACTAAGACATATATAGAGTGATATAGTTATATAGAGTGATATAGAGTGATAACAGCCATACAGCCAGCAGCCATATCACCCTGTAACCCAAGACTGGTTTCCCACTGAAGCTAAGCAGGGCTGAGCCTGGTCAGTACCTGGATGGGAGACCTCCTGGGAAAACCAGGTTGCAGCTGGAAGAGGTGTTAGTGAGGCCAGCAGGGGGTGCTCACCCTGTGGTCTGTGTGGGTCCTAACACCCCAGTATAGTGATGGGGACACTATACTGTCAAAGAGCACCGTCCTTCAGATGAGACCGACGTTAAACCGAGGTCCTGACTCTCGTGTGGTCATAAAAAAAAATCCCAGTATGTCCTTCGGAAAAAGAATAGGGGTGTAACCCTGACACCCTGGCCAAATTTGCCCTCTGTCCATCATGGCCTCCAAATAATCCCCATATACTGATTGGCTTCATCACTCTGTCTCCTCTCCACCATAAGCTGGTGTGTGGTGGGCATTCTGGCGCAATATGGCTGCTGTCGCATCATCCAGGTGGATGCTGCACATTGGTGGTGGATGAGGAGATTCCCCCCTTCTATATGTAAAGCGCTTTGAGTACCCAGAAAAGCGCTATATAAATGTAGCAAATTATTATTATTAACTGATAGTCTGCAAGTAGTCTGCTAAACAGTTATAGATCTCACAGATTTATATTACAAGCTGCAAGCTTTTTTGCCATATAAATAACATCTGCATATTTTGCTCAGTTTGGGCCTCTGAAGGTCCTCAAATATGAGGTCCATATTCTCACTATCATACTATATGAGCCTGATGTATCAAATATGATGTGCAACAAAAAAAACACATATGCAAATGTTTATATATAGTTTGTATAAAAGGTTCAATAAATGAACAGTGCATTTTCTGACTATTACTTCATATGTCAGGCTTTACAGTGTTAAATAGCCATGTTCAAGTTGGAATCCACCTATAGTATGAAAGGTATCTGACCAGAATATAATGAAGAATTGAAGATGGTTGTTTAAATACCAGACCATGCTGTGGAGGAAACCAGCTCAGTCTCACCAGTAGAAGTGTTCCTCCACCATTTTGGTGATGGCACGTGAGATGGCTTTCTCTTGAGGACTCAGGCTGGAGTTGAGGTTCACGCCGAGCTTCTCCTCCAGGAAGTCGATGATGAACTCAGTCCCGCACACCTGCTCCTTATTATACACTATCCAAGGCATCTTCCCTTGAGGAGACAGCTTCCCATCAAAATAGTTCTGAGGAGAAAACAGTTTGAAAATAAACATAATATAAAATAACAGAACATAATCTCAAACATCATATTTCGATACCTGGTAGGGAAGGTCCGCCATGCGCAGGTAGGTTTCTATCTTCAGGCAGAAGGGGGACAGGCTAGGGACTCCAGTTTTGGGCCGGGCAAACTGATGCAGAATGATGGCGTCTTCAGAGTCCAACTCCTGCTCCTTCCTACAGAGCAGCAAATATATGCACTTAATGCACTTTATCCAATGCACTTACACACACACTTAAAACAAATTCAGCATTTCTTCTCTTCCCTAGCTGGTTTCCTAATCTAGTTGTCTAATAAACCTGGCGCTGTGTTGGCCCTTTTGTTAAATGCTTTGTTCTTCTTTTGTAAGTCGCTTTGGATAAAAGCATCTGCTAAAAGCATAAATGTACATATAGAAGAGTATCAGAAATGAATGGAGATCAAACAGTTCACACATATACTAAAACTGTTTATGTTCTTAAAACAAGTTTATTAAATCCACAAATTATTGAAATTTTGTTTCAAAATGTGACGGAAACATCAAGTTCTGAGTTAATTTTTCAGTTTTCTATCAGCAAGATTTAGTCGCTGTCCACTTTGCTAGTGCTGAAATTCATGGAAGCATCATAGTCATAGCTTTCTTCAGTTTTGTTCTTATATGTATGAACTTAAAACAATCATCCGTTATTATTTTTGTGTAATGCATGCCTGAATCAATAGCTTGTGTGAACCTGAGAGGTTTTGCTGAGGACCTGCCATTTATGCAAAGGTCAGAGATGAAGCAAAAGCACAGAATTAAACCCAATTCATGATGTCTGATCACTACAATGACGGGTTACTATTTACACGGTCTCACAAGGGGTCGATAAAGGTAATTCTGTCACATCACAACAACAAAAGTAGACATCAGCCTCTAGGCCTGCAACCGTGCCCTTGAAAGAGCATACATCAACATGTCAACATTCATGCTTTAGACAAGGAAATAAATAGCATCCTATTCTTGCATTCTGTTCAAAATGCAGGTATTCATTCATCCTTCCTCAGCGGAGGACAATGAATGGACTGCACTGCACTGTGTTGACTTGTCCAGGATATTAATTTAATTTAGTTACTATTTTCTTTGTTAAAGACCCTGTTCATGCCCCTCTCACTCCATCTAAGGGCCATAACAAGAAATAGCTGACATATGATAACATGAAGATAACATATTTCACAATTCCAAGACGATATATATATATATATATATATATATATATATATATATATATATATATATATATATATATATATATATATATATATATATATAGAGAGAGAGAGAGAGAGAGAGAGAGAGAGAGAGAGAGAGAGAGAGAGAGAGAGAGAGAGAGAAATCCATAATACCTAATGACAAGCAGCTCGTGTAGCAAATATGCAGCGGCGGCGAGCAGCGCGCCCCCGGTGATGTAGAGCGTTTTCCTCAACCAGGAGTCGGATCCTAACGCAGACATGATCCCTCCGTACTCCTGCAGAGGGTAGGCGATGATGTACCCATACAACGAAAAATGCTCCTCGGAGCCGCACAAACCGAGCGAGAAGCTCTTATTCCGGCCCAGTTCAAGCGCGCAGGAGCGGCTCCAGGCGAACCCGACGCGCCAGTACATCCTCTCTCTCCTCTATCCGCCCTTCGGCCCGGTGTGGATTTGACAGGGGAGGCTTCATCAGTGCCGCAGGTTGGTGGTGGAGATGAGGGTGTCAGAGGGTCTTAGGACGAGCGGGTGAGGAGCAGAAGCGGGCATGTCGCCTCCTGATGCTGTCTGTCCGTCCCCACGAAGGGGTCGACATCAGTCCGCAGCCGCTCGGCTCGCCGCCGCTGTTTACCGCACAGTTGAGCGCGTTACGTCACCAGGGGCGGGGCTGCTGATGCTGCTAGGGGGCGCGCGGATTCTCGAATTCTCCACTCTCATTGGTCAGATCCACTGCTGTAATTACAGAGTTTGATAACAAAAATTTCAGAAAAGCTCATAACATGAAAGCATATGTCAGTACTTTACAGATGCTTAAATTCCTTTCCTATAAGAGATAGTGGATAAAGTAGCTTTGCAACTAACCCCACAGATTAGAAGGAATCAATATACACTCACCTAAAGGATTATTAGGAACACCTGTTCAATTTCTCATTAATGCAATTATCTAATCAACCAATCACATGGCAGTTGCTTCAATGCATTTAGGGGTGTGGTCCTGGTCAAGACAATCTCCTGAACTCCAAACTGAATGTCAGAATGGGAAAGAAAGGTGATTTAAGCAATTTTGAGCGTGGCATGGTTGTTGGTGCCAGACGGGCCGGTCTGAGTATTTCACAATCTGCTCATTTACTGGGATTTTCACGCACAACCATTTCTAGAGTTTACAAAGAATGGTGTGAAAAGGGAAAAACATCCAGTATGCAGCAGTCCTGTGGGCGAAAATGCCTTGTTGATGCTAGAGGTCAGAGGAGAATGGGCCGACTGATTCAAGCTGATAGAAGAGCAACTTTGACTGAAATAACCACTCGTTACAACCGAGGTATGCAGCAAAGCATTTGTGAAGCCACAACACGCACAACCTTGAGGCGGATGGGCTACAACAGCAGAAGACCCCACCGGGTATCACTCATCTCCACTACAAATAGGAAAAAGAGGCTACAATTTGCACGAGCTCACCAAAATTGGACAGTTGAAGACTGGAAAAATGTTGCCTGGTCTGATGAGACTCGATTTCTGTTGAGACATTCAGATGGTAGAGTCAGAGTTTGGCGTAAACAGAATGAGAACATGGATCCATCATGCCTTGTTACCACTGTGCAGGCTGGTGGTGGTGGTGTAGTGGTGTGGGGGATGTTTTCTTGGCACACTTTAGGCCCCTTAGTGCCAATTGGGCATCGTTTAAATGCCATGGCCTACCTGAGCATTGTTTCTGACCATGTCCATCCCTTTATGACCACCATGTTCCCATCCTCTGATGGCTACTTCCAGCAGGATAATGCACCATGTCACAAAGCTCGAATCATTTCAAATTGGTTTCTTGAACATGACAATGAGTTCACTGTACTAAAATGGCCCCCACAGTCACCAGATCTCAACCCAATAGAGCATCTTTGGGATGTGGTGGAACGGGAGCTTCGTGCCCTGGATGTGCATCCCACAAATCTCCATCAACTGCAAGATGCTATCCTACCAATATGGGCCAACATTTCTAAAGAATGCTTTCAGCACCTTGTTGAATCAATGCCATGTAAAATTAAGGCAGTTCTGAAGGCGAAAGGGGGTCAAACACAGTATTAGTATGGTGTTCCTAATAATCCTTTAGGTGAGTGTATATATATGTATATACACACACACACACACACAGTGTATGCATTCAAAATTAAGAGAGTATTTGGTAGGACAACTTAAGTGACTTAATACATTCACTGTTAATATAAATATTTTTCTCTTATCCTAAAAAAAAAAAAATCAGACCATTTTTTAACAGCAGCTTTATTCAATAAGGCTTCTGAGCTCTGTTATTAGACAAAAAAAGAAACAAAATAAAAATGAGAACACTCCAAGCCCTCTCACCCCCACAATTCTCACATCTTCATATATATTTACAGACAAATAATACATACATAGTGCCTCATTTATGCTCAAAGATGTGGCAACACTCCTCGAGTACTGTTAAACATAGGACCACAGTGAGAGATGAAGCAAAAAACAAATGCCATTCAGAACACAGCAAAACATCTACTTATTGTGTATGTGATGCTGATGATGGGAACCACACCCAAGACAGAGATCTTCACTGCCTCCATTAATCAATACATTTCTGTCCAAAACCCTCAAGATATTGGCTTGTCCTCCATTAATCATGATGAATACTGCAGCTACAGACATCAATTTAAAACAACAAAACGTAAGCAAAAGAAACAGCATTGGGGCAATGGCAAGTACACGTAGCATAATCATACAGTAAATTTATAAGACAACAAAAATAATTTTTAAAAGTCAAGGGCTATATAAGGAAAGCATATTTACAAATGCACTTTGGGAGCATATTATGATCAACAACTATCTGTGTCACTTGTGCATTCTAACTCTCATCCACATGAATGTCAAAGAAAACATATCAGGATTTGATTACACAGTACAAGGGTTCAAAAAGATCGCCGTCACATAGCCCTGTGGCCAATCAGTTTACAGTCAGCCACTTTGTAGAGAGGACTGATCCGTTTCCCTGAGGAATACAAACTGTGATATGGTCAATGAGAGGCACGCATACAAATACATTTGCAATTAAACGCACACACTCTCTCTCTCTCACTTCGTCGCTCTCAGACACAGAAAATGATCAAGTTTTCTTTATTCCCAAAGAGCATCCATTGAAAGAAAGCTTCATGGGACTTTTCAAGGAAGTCAGGACCATCGACTTACAAGATCTGGCAATCATCATCTGTCTTAAATCAAAGGTTGTGGTGCGTTTGTGTCCGTAACATTCAACACTACAGCCTAAGCTTGGCAACAAACTAAATCAAAGCAGATTTCCTATAGGCGAGCAGTCTGCTTCTCTCCTGCTCTTAGAATGACACAGGCTGCTCTGATTGGTGGAAGGAAGGAGGTGGCATCATTCTATCTGCTCTGATTGGTGGAAGAACCCAGAGAAGAGAAAAAAGAGGACGTATGTGCCAGGAATCTGTATCCCCACGGTCATAAAACAATGTGCTTGTGAAAAGCAGCATTCAAATGTGCCAAAATGTGCTGTGTTTGCCTCTCAGAATTACTCTGCCTCAGGTCCTTCACTAGGTGGTGCTCTATGACTGACTGTAGGAGCTGTTTTGACTCCCGTTTGAGCTCTGGTCAGTCTCACTGTATTAAGAAGAGCAAGAAAAGAGTGAGATGAGATAAAACAGGCTTAATAAAGGGCTTTTCTAGTCATTTTCAGTAATTGAAATAAATCTGTAAAATAATCAAATAAAAATAAAATAATAAATAAATAAAAGCACATTAATTTATAATTTATGAAGTATATAAAGAATATTAATATAACACCAGTCTTTATAACCATTGGGATAAAAACAAAAACTGTGTCAAAATATTAAAGCACGCTTAACTTCAAAAATGGGAATTTAACTTTTAAGTGTTAAAATATTATACTTTAATTATCTAGGACACATTTTCAAGAATTTAAAGGTACAGTAAGTGGTTTCTGAGAAACACTGTTGATATTTTTTCTCTTTTGTAATGTCTCTTAGCTATCTCTCTTTCTACAATCTTTCTTCAAATCTCCCTCTTGCTCACTCTCTCTCTCCTCCATTATCATCATCATGAATGTATACACCCCCTACTGCTGATTGGCTACAAGTGTGTTCTGTGGCGTTCGGTCCAATCCACTTTCAACAGCATTTCTCAGAAATCGCTTACTGCACCTTTAAGAGTTGCAAAGAACTTATGGATATCTAGCAAATGAGCTAATTTCAAATGAAGAGTAATGAAATTAGCCTCTTAACTATTTCTCTTTGCAGCAGTGAAATAAATAATAAACACCCCATGCTATTTCCATATAAATAAAAATACAGTTGTGTGATTTTGATAACTGAGGTGTACTGCGATTCATTCACTGCAGTCTGTCGTACCTGTTAGGAGGGGGTTTGGGTTTGGGCACCTTGTTGAGCACAGCGGCCATTTCCTTTCTATCATCAAAGTTCTTCCACTGGTCATAGAGTTTTAGTATCACCCTGATGATCTCCAGGATCTGTTACAGAAAAGCTCCAATGTTAAAATGTACACTCGCAGGGGGATAATGCCCACTGCAAGACAGCTGAATGCGACTTACCTTCTCCATGTCAACAGATAGCTCTGCAAACCACTGCCTGGCATCTTTCTGCTGTACCACACATGCCACATGCAGGCACGCTGGAGAAGGAAGGAGACAGTATCTGTAAGTCCACCCACCAGTATGTGACATAATGGGTTATGCAGCTATTTAGAACAGATTTTTTTGCAAGCATAAGACCTGTCGGACTGAGTGTAGAAAGTTTGTTCTTACCAAGTGCAATCATAAATGGAGGGTAAAGCAGACACAGGTCCGTCCTGTACGTGTCATTCACTATCCTCCTACACATACAGAGACAGAACATTCACATCAGACATTCATGTTCATGTATTCAGCTCATTTTGCAACACGGAAGTAAACTATTTTCTGTGAATATGCAAGACTTCTGATTCTTTAGTCGCTATAGGTAAATAACTAGAAGACCAACAAACTGTATATCAATATCAAGAAGCATAACGGGCTGTTTTTGTGCAGCTTAAATAACTGGAAGCGGATGACACATTCTACAAATGGTTGCACCCGCTCTTGCATTAAAGTCACCATGATTTTTTTAATGGAATATTGCAGTATTTATTATAAATCTGTGCACATCATTATTTTTTAAATTCATGTGCCATGTCTTGATTATTCGAGAAGCCATTTCACGGATATACACTCACCTAAAGGATTATTAGGAACACCATACTAATACTGTGTTTGACCCCCTTTCGCCTTCAGAACTGCCTTAATTCTACGTGGCATTGATTCAATAAGGTGCTGAAAGCATTCTTTAGAAATGTTGGCCCATATTGATAGGATAGCATCTTGCAGTTGATGGAGATTTGTGGGACGCACATCCAGGGCACGAAGATCCCGTTCCACCACATCCCAAAGATGCTCTATTGGGTTGAGATCTGGTGACTGTGGGGGCCATTTTAGTACAGTGAACTCATTGTCATGTTCAAGAAACCAATTTGAAATGATTCGAGCTTTGTGACATGGTGCATTATCCTGCTGGAAGTAGCCATCAGAGGATGGGTACATGGTGGTCATAAAGGGATGGACATGGTCAGAAACAATGCTCAGGTAGGCCGTGGCATTTAAACGATGCCCAATTGGCACTAAGGGGCCTAAAGTGTGCCAAGAAAACATCCCCCACACCATTACACCACCACCACCAGCCTGCACAGTGGTAACAAGGCATGATGGATCCATGTTCTCATTCTGTTTACGCCAAATTCTGACTCTACCATCTGAATGTCTCAACAGAAATCGAGACTCATCAGACCAGGCAACATTTTTCCAGTCTTCAACTGTCCAATTTTGGTGAGCTCGTGCAAATTGTAGCCTCTTTTTCCTATTTGTAGTGGAGATGAGTGGTACCCGGTGGGGTCTTCTGCTGTTGTAGCCCATCTGCCTCAAGGTTGTGTGTGTTGTGGCTTCACAAATGCTTTGCTGCATACCTCGGTTGTAACGAGTGGTTATTTCAGTCAAAGTTGCTCTTCTATCAGCTTGAATCAGTCGGCCCATTCTCCTCTGACCTCTAGCATCAACAAGGCATTTTCGCCCACAGGACTGCCGCATACTGGATGTTTTTCCCTTTTCACACCATTCTTTGTAAACTCTAGAAATGGTTGTGCATGAAAATCCCAGTAACTGAGCAGATTGTGAAATACTCAGACCGGCCCGTCTGGCACCAACAACCATGCCACACTCAAAATTGCTTAAATCATCTTTCTTTCCCATTCTGACATTCAGTTTGGAGTTTAGGAGATTGTCTTGACCAGCACCACACCCCTAAATGCATTGAAGCAACTGCCATGTGATTGGTTGATTAGATAATTGCATTAATGAGAAACTGAACAGGTGTTCCTAATAATCCTTTAGGTGAGTGTACAATCACAATAGGGAAGAAAAGACTATAGCAAATAAATTTCATGACTTAAAAACCAAAGAGCGTTTTGGAGCTCTTTTAGAGCTTTTTAATCTCGTACAGCCAATCTGACCAGGGTCTACAATCTTTGGCATGTGGGGTAATCGCTAACACATGAGAAAAAGCGAGAGATGCGTTTTAAGTTAGAAGACATAAATCATATTAAAGTGTGAGAATTAATCTGCACAAGTCAATGAAAGCGCACAGCTCTGACAAACCATTAGCATCACAAGCCGCTGAGAGCATGACGCAGATGTATCACAGAAGTCTGTTTGACTGACAGCGTACAGTTTGTTCTGCGGTATTTGTTGCACTTAGCTTTGAGAAAAAAAGAAGTTAATGCTAGAAATTTCATTATATTATATATCAATATTCAACTAAGTATTGAGTCCTATTAAACACAATGACGGTGATGTGCAAACTCTAATTTATTCAAAGCCTAACTGAAACCTGATAAAACTTTGACAACATTTTGAAAAAGTATGGAAAATTGCTTTAGAAATATTTAAGTTTCTGCACATTTCGATGTTACTAATCAAATAAAGCAAGTTTGTGATTGATCAAGTAATGTTTGATGGTATGGCACAGTGAATAACTAGGAAACCTAAAAATTGCACTTGAAAAAAGGCTGCCGACACCTGGTATATAGTCTGGTGCACATTGCAACTTTTCTGTTACCGCCCATTTAGACAGCTCTATATCGACAAATAAAGAAAAGTAAACTGTGGTTATTTGTTTCGTCGTGCTATCTGAAGCCACACACACTCCTCACCAAGCCAGCGGCAGAAGCATGTCCTCCTGACCCATGTCCTGCACATACTGTAGTAATGGCCTATAAGGGTGGTACACAATCAGACAGCAGTCCTAAAATAAAACAAAGACAAACATCCATGAACACACGCTGTGAACAACCACCTAAACATCCAAGTGAAGAAGAATCAATACCAACCATGAGCTCCAGTAAGTAAAATTCACACTCCAAGATCTAGAGAAACGGAGAGAGGCATGAGTTCACTGTGAAATCGTAGCACTAGCACGTTATGTGGACTAATTATCGATGATCCATAAACGTTCCAGACAGGCGAGATGTTTCCCTTACAACACCTGACTGGTGGCACGCTGAACAAATAACACTTATCACCAACCCGAGACATGAGCTGCCAAAATCATTTATCACAATAATAAGACTTTCCTACGAAGGTGTCGGGAGGGTGAGGAATGTCACTCCTGATTGGGTGTCAGAAACTTGGTGACACTGGAGGCAGAATCATCACCATACACACAACCTCAGACTCTTGGCCAGAGTTTCCAACATATGAATCAGACAGTTACAAGAAGTTATTATCTAGATATCTAGTGAAGCTGTCAGATTTCCAAAATCTTGATCTGGAGCAAAGTATTTCAGGAAACATTCTACATATAAATTATGCATAACTGCATGCAACTAACCCTAAACCAAACCCCATAGTAAGTACATGAAGTTAATTAATCTTAAGTACCTGAATGTATAATTGCACTGTAACAAAGGAGAACTTAAAATAAAGTGTAATCGTATTTCTTTCAGCAGAAACTATTCTCAGTAAGACACAAACAACCTGGACTGCATTATCAAGGCCATCTGGTACAACTCGCACTCGTTTACATGCCAGATCAGTGTCTCATGAGTTTTATGGTGTAGAAAGCACAGAAGTTTGACTCACATGGTTCATTCTGAAGGGAAACTCCTTTGGAAAGGCATAAGAGAACCTTGTTTTCACTGTTATAAAAAGAGAATGAAAAAATTAAAAATCACAAAAAACATATTCTATTATATTTGTATGAAATTATTACATGAGTACAGACTGGTTAACACAAATATAACTATATAACTATATTAGTGTCCACACCAGCGGACGATATTGTTCAGTTTATTATAAGCAGTTTTGTCATCTGCCACTTTAAATCCTCAAGTTCTTTAAAGCAGGATGGATTCTGATTGGCTGTTTATATTTTAACATTCATCAACTGGAAAAAAAAAATTCTGAAAGTGATTCCAACTATATCATTTCTCTGTGCCATTATCGTTATAGTTATGATGTGGACTCTGCTATTCTTTAATATTTAGAACGATTTTTAGAACTATATATTTATCGTTAGCATTATAGCTATCATCCTTGGTGGTCAGCATGCCAAAATTAATGAATTTAGCGATTGTGGTTAAAAAAACGAATTCATTAAATGCTGATTTACACTTTATATCTCTCTCTAAACATAAGCAAACATTTGTACAATTCATTAGAGAACTCAACTTCTAGCACTTATATCTGATTTTTTGATGAGTTAATAAAACACTTACACACAGACGTTGCTGCTGAAATAAGGCGCGTGTTCGAAACAACACCAAATTCCTGTCAAGCAAAAGAATTCCCATTGATCAAAATTCAAATTTGATGCATCTTTCAACAGAAATTCCTATATTGAGACAGTGTTTACCTCTACTTTAGAGGCCAGAAATACACATGTAGGGGCCATCAGCACAGGGTCTATGCTCTTCAGAGAGTACCTGAACAAGGGTCACGACAAGGGTTTTCTTCAATCGATCAAAAAAACAACGGCCATCATTCTAGATCATGAGTATCAATCTGTATGAAGGAAATTAAGGCAGTAACCATGGCAACGACCCACTCACCTGGCATAGAAGCGCTTAAAGTAGACAGTTGCTGTGGCGATGACCTGCTGCCTGAGTTTCAAGTGTTCTCCCAGTGCTTGAATCACTGCCAGAAGATGACAAATTAAACTATGTAAAGTGTTTAAAGGCAAGGTTTATTCCTATAGACTTTGAATGAACATTGCCTTAAATACACACACACACACATACACTCACCTAAAGGATTATTAGGAACACCATACTAATACTGTGTTTGACCCCCCTTTCGCCTTCAGAACTGCCTTAATTCTACGTGGCATTGATTCAACAAGGTGCTGAAAGCATTCTTTAGAAATGTTGGCCCATATTGATAGGATAGCATCTTGCAGTTGATGGAGATTTGTGGGATGCACATCCAGGGCACGAAGCTCCCGTTCCACCACATCCCAAAGATGCTCTATTGGGTTGAGATCTGGTGACTGTGGGGGCCATTTTAGTACAGTGAACTCATTGTCATGTTCAAGAAACCAATTTGAAATGATTTGAGCTTTGTGACATGGAGCATTATCCTGCTGGAAGTAGCCATCAGAGGATGGGAACATGGTGGTCATAAAGGGATGGACATGGTCAGAAACAATGCTCAGGTAGGCCGTGGCATTTAAACGATGCCCAATTGGCAGTAAGGGGCCTAAAGTGTGCCAAGAAAACATCCCCCACACCATTACACCACCACCACCAGCCTGCACAGTGGTAACAAGGCATGATGGATCCATGTTCTCATTCTGTTTACGCCAAATTCTGACTCTACCATCTGAATGTCTCAACAGAAATCGAGACTCATCAGACCAGGCAACATTTTTCCAGTCTTCAACTGTCCAATTTTGGTGAGCTCGTGCAAATTGTAGCCTCTTTTTCCTATTTGTAGTGGAGATGAGTGGTACCCGGTGGGGTCTTCTGCTGTTGTAGCCCATCCGCCTCAAGGTTGTGCGTGTTGTGGCTCCACAAATGCTTTGCTGCATACCTCGGTTGTAACGAGTGGTTATTTCAGTCAAAGTTGCTCTTCTATCAGCTTGAATCAGTCGGCCCATTTTCCTCTGACCTCTAGCATCAACAAGGCATTTTCGCCCACAGGACTGCCGCATACTGGATGTTTTTCCCTTTTCACACCATTCTTTGTAAGCTCTAGAAATGGTTGTGCGTGAAAATCCCAGTAACTGAGCAGATTGTGAAATACTCAGACCGGCCCGTCTGGCACCAACAACCATGCCACGCTCAAAATTGCTTCAATCACCTTTCTTTCCCATTCTGACATTCAGTTTGGAGTTCAGGAGATTGTCTTGACCAGGACCACACCCCTAAATGCATTGAAGCAACTGCCATGTGATTGGTTGATTAGATAATTGCATTAATGAGAAATTGAACAGGTGTTACTAACAATCTTTTAGGTGAGTGTAATATAATATATATATATATATATAGCAGTTAAATAACACATGAAAATGTACATTAATGCTCTGTTGTAGCCTTAAGGCCATTAAGCAAATCATACATTTCTGTATACGCATATGCATGAATAACATATTATAAACCCAGTCTCATTCAGAACAAGCCCATATTGACTCTAAATTTCAGTTAGACAGGAAGATGATACATAATTTATCTCCAAACCATTGGCAAAAAATATCTGTAGCTTCCAGTACTCTTCCTCTGTGAGGAACTTGAGATCTTTCTGTCTCTCCTTCATCAGATCCTGTTTGTCCAGAACCCACTGCAGACTGGTGAGAACAAGCACATCAAATAATTTCAATTTAGAAATCATAAATGAATACTAGCACACAAATCAACACTGCAGTATTTAATACACTCTTAATTTCAAAGACAAATGCATCAATCATATCCAAACTTCATATAAACATAATACTACACTAATTAAAAATCTTAATATCAAATAAAGGGATTAAAAGAAACTCATGTCTTGAATAACACACATTTATCCAGATTATTCATAAATTAAATTCCTCTGTGGTTTCCTAGAACCACTAGCCAGTCGGCTAAAGCTAATAATCCAGAGATTTAAACTGTTCAAACAATAAAAGTAATTGAATCTAGTGTCTATTCTTTATCATGGCATTAACCTAGATTTGGTAAATAGTTCTCTTTAATCAGCCAAATCCATGAATTTTAACCATGAGTTTTTATATTTCTCTTACAGCTTCGCATCACCACCTCTAGAAATACCTTTAATGTCCTCGATTTATGTCACAAAACACGTCCCTACTTACTAATGTGAACTCTGCCAGAAGTTCCCTGCCATCTTTAGGTGTTTGAGGTAGAAAATAACTCTTAATGTGATGTTAAATTGTGTTTAAATAAAACGATGCTCTGATTAGATCAGACGAGGAGCGCGACACAAAAAACACTCCGTAGAATTTCAGTGTGCAAAAGAAAACTATCCGGGAGGAAGCAAACTGGCGCATCAGTTCCGGACAGATTAATATAATATAATATAATATAATATAATATAATATAATATAATATAATATAAAACTGTTGTAAATAATACAATCTAAGTTCATATGAAAATATGGCATCAGTTTTAAATAAAATAAAATAATAATCTAATATAATAAATATAGTGTAATGTAATATAATATAATGTAATACAATATAATATAATGCAATATAATGTAATATAATATAATATAACTGTTGTAAATAATACAATCTAAGTTCATATGAAAATATGGCATCAGCATTAAATATAATAATATAATATAAATAATATAATATAATATACATAATTATTGTGAATTATATTATTTTACTGCATTAGGCTAATATAACTATTTAAATGTAACAAATAATATCTTGTCATTTTGACAGATAGATGCTACATATAATTATAATAATGTAATTTATGCATTTGTTTGTTTCCAGATCATAATAGTCTATAGTGACTCTATAACGGCCATTTATGATAGCCTAATTCAGCATGCACTTCCTTGATGAAGTCACTAGTATTTTCCATTTTAAGTTTTTAGACAGTTTTAGTGCAGAGAATGTCATTAATAACGGACTCGTGCTTGCCAGCTTCATTAGGAAAGCTCACTCCTCTATTTTTAACGCGGTAAAACTCTTCGCGATGGCCCGTCAGATAGTTCAGAGAAGGGTTCGACTCTGTGTCAGACTAAGGTTCGACATTCCTCGTCCGGACAGCAGGTATAAAGCTCCCTCATGAATGAGTGTGGACTGAACGCTTCTGTCGCATCTTTGGAGACGCGCAAAGACCATCACCTTCACCATGAGTCACAGCCCAGAAAGGATGTCATCTTACCGCCGTCACTTTGAGGGTGCTCTGACCTCGTCTTCCACGCTCCAGGTCCGGGTGTCCAGCCCGTCGCCCACCCGAGGGGCCGCTCGCCACCGCTCCGCCAGTTACACCCGCAGCGGCACTTTTGGGCGCAGGGCGCTCTCCGGATCCCGCAGATCACGCATGACCAGGTAAGCTAAAAATTGACATATTCGCCCTTTATTCAAATATAATTAAAATTTGTTAAAGATTCTGTGGTAAATCTAATATTAAGCATATTGTGTATTGTATAGTGCTTGGAGTCAGTAGTTTTATTTGTGATAACTCAATGACACATTGATAATTTTTGGCCCGACTGTCATGCAAAAAATATGAACACGTGCAAAAACGAGAACCAACGAAATACTAATAATAACTGATGTATGCTTTTTTCCTGTGAGCTTATGTTTTTCTATGCTTTTTTGCATAGTAAAATAAAACCTGTAACTGTAGTTTAACCCTCTTTTGCCAAATAATTTGTGGTTAATACCTTAACCAAATTTAGTGTATTGTTCTTCCCTCATATTTAAAAATAAATTAAAAAATCTTTATATATATATATATATATATATATATAACAGTTTACTTACATTTTGATGGTTTAATGGGTCATTAAAAACAATTAGCCTATCCCCTCCGACATCACTTTTGGCCACCACTATATATAATATAATATAATATAAATTAGCTAAAGTTAACTAAAACTAAATCCACAAAAAAATTAAATGGAAAGGCGTATTAAAAAATCTAAGTCAAAATTTTTACAAAAACGATAATAGTATGATACTAAAATAAAAGTACCTATAATACTTTAATACTTCAGTTTATGATCCAATTCTCACTATTAACTATGACTTTTGCCTCAATAAACTCTGCTAATTAAACTAATTACTGCTTATTAATAGTTAGTAAGGTAGGTGTAGGTATTGGGTAGGAATAAGGGATGTAGAATCTGGTCATGCAGAATAAGGCATTAATATAAGTACTAACAAACAGCTAATATCCTAGTTATATCCATGCTAATAAGCAACTAGTTCATAGTGAGAATTGGACCCTAAAGTGTTACCAATTAGTTCCAAATCTATTTTTTAAAATAATATGTTGTAAATGTATGTTCTGTTTCTCTCTACAGCAGTGTTAGTATGGGAACGCTGTGTCTGGGCATGGGTTTGGGGGTTGCAGGAGGTGCTGTGGATCTGGACGCTGCCGCTGCTGCGAACCAGGCTTTCCTCAGCACACGAACCAGTGAGAGAAAGGAGATGGTTGCCCTGAACGACCGCCTGGCTGTATACATCGAGAAAGTAAGACACTTTACGCTACTCCCTCTTATGGTTTCTCTATGGTGCCCATTTTAAAGACAGCCCTGTGAGTTTTGGTGTGGTTGTTGCAGGTACGTTCTCTGGAGCAGAGCAACAAGCTGCTGGAGGCAGAAATTGATGCCATCAAGGGCCACTATGTGAAGCCGTCCGGCCTGCGACTGCTCTATGAGGAGCAGCTGAGGGAGCTGAGGAGGATTGCTGACCAGATGAAAGTCCAGCGGGTGAGAGATGGACCGCAGGGCGATTATGCCTTACTTACACATGTACTCTCTCACTCATCTCTAGCAAGGATCGCCATGATAACTGCCTCTGTGCTGTTGTAGGACCTGGCGGTAGCAGCAAAGGATGCCATGTCGGGTCAGCTGGAAATGCTGAAGGTCAAATACGAGGAGGCTCTGGAGGCCAGAAAGAAGGCAGAACTTGAAATTGAAGCCTTCAGACCGGTAAGGTCCAACTTAATACAGAAAGTGTAACATCACTTGGGTTTACATAATGATGGGGTTCAACTTCTGTATACTAGGATGTGGATGCAGCCACATCTTCCCGAATTGCCTTGGAAAAACGACTGGAAAACCTAGAAGTGGAGCTTGAGTTCCTACAGAGGATTCACAAAAAGGTTCAGACCATTTACATATCATTATGAAATCTGTATCACAGTACATATTGCTAAAATTAATTGTAATGTGTTAGTAATTGAATCAATAAAAGATATTGTTAAATTGACTTCTAAATCAACATTTTGTGTATGTCAGGAAATCGAGGAGTTGATGGCTCAGATTTATGGATCTGTGGCTAAGGTAGATGTGGCCTTCGCTTTGCCTGATCTGGCCTCCGCTCTCAAACAGATCCAGGCTCAATATGACAGCATCGCCGCCCAAAACCTGCAGGTAATCAGGACAGGCCACAAATAAACCTCATCGTCCCTTATACAGACCTTCGGTGCTCACATGTTTTTCCCAACTGGTCTGTACTAGGAGATGGACGCCTGGTACAAAGCGAAGTTCCAAGATCTAAACAAAGCAACATCACGGCACATGGAAACAGCGAGGAGCGTCAGAGAAGAAATCACTGCTTTAAAGAAAGAGGTGTGGGAAGTAGTGTCTTCTGCTGCTGTGCCTCATATAACACAAACACCAAACCGTACGGCCTTATAATTTAATGCATATGTGTTTGCAGATTCAGAACAAACAGAGGGAACTGGATGCTCTTAAAAACAGGAATGAAGCACTGCTGCTCCAGATCAAAGAAGCCCAAGAGAAATACAGGAAAGAGGAGGAGGAGCTACAGGTAAAGACGCCTAATTCAATTTAAATGGCTGTCTGAAATCACATATCACAATATTTTGAATAAGTAGTTACTTTGCAACCATTAAAAAAGTACGTTCTATATAATGTGAATGTGTGTAGTATGAATCCAGGTACTTTTTATTGTGAATTCGGACATACTACTCTTTTCACATACGTTTTTTCGCCTACTTAAAAGTTAAGGTTCTTTATTGGCATTGATGGTTCCATGAAGAACCTTTAACATCCATGGAACCTTTTCATTGCACAAAAGATTCTTCTAGTGAAAAAAGGTTCTTCTATGACATCACTGCAACAACAACAAAAACCTTTTGGAACTTTTGTTTTTAAGATTGTATATTATAGGGAAGTATGCCATTTTGATTGCAGCAGTCAGACTTATAAACTATAGATTTTCAGATGCAGAATATCATTGAGACCTGCGGTGGCCACTTTTTTTTTTGTTGGTCTTGGGCCATTTCTAAAACTCTAGCACCCACCCAAAATGCTCTAACAACCACATAGCAACATACTAAAATCCCTCAGAACATGAGTTTTGCACGAGCAAGATACACTCACAAAATCAAGTTTATTTTAATATCTCACTAATTCATGTGTCATAGATCCGTATAGAGACTCTAAAGGAAGAACTGAAGTCTATTAAGGGGAAGATTGCGCTGCTGCTGAGAGAATATCAGGATCTGCTCAACGTTAAGATGTCGCTGGAGATTGAAATCACCACATACAGGTACTGCAGTTCTGCCATGACACCTTGAACAAGCAATACAGTGCTGCGGCGATAATGTATTTTTGAAGGCCAATCCGGAAGTTAGCATAAAGAGTGAGTAGATGAGTTTACCTGTTCGGTTGAAGACGTTTAATGTCCCCTACAACCTCTGTAGTCCCATTTAGCCACTTGTTAGCAACCGACTTTTTCAAGACAAGTAAAAGCTTTTGAAAAAAAAATCACAAGGGGGTACTCATGTATATTTATTTTGTAGAATAAAATGGAATAGCAGTGAAATAAAAATCCACAACAATATTTGAAGGCCCCATGTTTGTGATTTAGTGAATATGGATTAAGGATAAGAAATACAAAAAATAATTATTTTATATTTTAGAGGTTTAAGTAGAAAAATGTATATACTCTAATCATAAATTGTATAGAAATATATAGATTTTATTAATTTTCATGACTTATCGGGTCTAGAAATTAGGCTACCTCATATATCCATATTTTTTATAAAAATAAACTAATAATACGATTTCTGATTTTTAGTTGTCACTTAAAAATCATTTTAAGTAATCTTGCTGAAGTTTGCTGAGATGTTTCCTGGATCCCTGGTTGAGAACCACTGTTCTATATAGAAGTTCCCTTTTTTCTAAGAGTGCAACTCATTTTGCTGTGGCTCTGCAGGAAGCTGATAGAGGGAGAAGACAGTCGCTTATCCAGCATGGTGAGCGGTCTGTCTCTCATGAGCGTGAGTGCAGGAATGGTCAGCAGCCTTTCTGGGGTCAGTGGAGCGGTGAGCTCAGCCGCCTCAGAGAAGATGGTCTCCAGCAGCTCAATAGTCAACCACAACCATCACGAGTCTGTGGAGGAGTTCAACCATGAACAGGCTGTGGAGATGACGGAGAGGAAGACGGTCCTCATTAGGTACAAGTAAACCGCTCTACTATAATATTACAAAAAATCCTTGTTGAAAGTTATTAGGCAATTAAAATACAAGTGAATGTTTCTTGATGTTCCAGAAGCTAATGCCCATTTCTCTTTGGTTTCAGAACAGTTAAGACAGATGAGGACACGATTCAAAGGGACACACAAGAACGCACCATCACCATCTCTGGCGCCGCAGATGAGAAGGATTGAATTAGACCCTTGCATTAGAGTCCTCGTCCCAAACCTCCAAAGTTCGTAACCAGAGACAAAGAATCTCTTATCCTTTACTACCTCCTTTGTGCTTTGACTAATCTGCTATAACAGCATGTATTAAGTGTTTAACTGTGGGTCATCTGATTCATCAATACAAATAAAGCTTGATTGCACAGCATTTGTGTTTTTCCAAATGATTTAGTACCGTTGTTGTGTCCGAAGTGCTTATATGGCACACAAAGAAAATCAATGCTTTTATATGGAAATAAAACAGACTTTCTACAGCAAAACACCAAAATGATGGTGCTAAAATATTTATTTAATTCATTATAGTTAAAAATCACATGATGCTACATACAGTCCAGGATGTCTTACATTTTAGATCCAATTCACCTGAACTGTATTTTATTTAGTAAATAAGGCTTTTATTGGAGAGCTGCCTCGTGTTCTTTGCACTACACTACCATTCAAAAGTGTAGGGTTAGTATGATTTTTTTAAAGAAACATTAATATTTTTATTTAGCAAGGATGCATTAAATTGATCAAAAGTTGCTGAAAGACTTTTACATTAACAAAAGATTTCTATTTCAAACAAACACCATTCTTTAAAATTTTTCATTCATCAAAAAATTTATCGGTTTCCACAAAAATATGAAGCAGCACAGCTGTTTTCAACATTGATAAGAAATATTCCTTGAGCAGAAAATCAGCCTATTAGAATGATTTCTGAAGGATCATGTGACTGACTGGAGTAATGATGCTGAATATTCAGCTTTATCATCACAATAAATTATTTTTAAAACATATTCAAATAGAAAACAGTTATTATCATTTTTAATAATACTTCACAGTATTATTGTAGTTTTATCCAGTATATTTAGCCTTGGTGAGACTTCTTTCAAAAAAAAAAAAAATCTCACTGACACCAAACTTTGCAAACAAACAGTAGTGCAGTTGTCATTTCTTCCTCTATTATTCAGATGGCACGTAAATTTAAAAATTGTTGCCAAAATTGAAAAATGCATTTTATACAGTTTTTGCCATATGAAATGAGTGTGAGGAAATATTCCCATGGTTTAACATTCCCACACAGTCATACACTTCCATTTGTAAAGATTGTTGGTCATTCATACAGTACAAGAGTAAACTATTAACATTTGTCATCTTCTAAAACATGTGTTAGTGCCACAAAAAATATAGTTTACAGTATTTATAATATTGACATGATTTAATTGGATGGATTGTCATTGACATTATGCATGAATGTGTGTGTGTGATTAGTGTAAAGGTTTAGGCTCGTCTCCGACTCCTCCAGCGAGACGATACACAGCCAAGCTGACCTCATGAGCCAGATTATCAGCACTTTCCTGCAAATAAACACATCAAAATTGCAATTACAATCAAATATACTGATATTTAGGGCTGCCCCAGACCAAAGATTTTTCTAGTCCTCGTAGAGCACGTAATTACAGCTTGGAAGATGGGAATTTCCTGAGAGCTCCATCTGACCATTGCACAACCTGACCGATCTCTCAGTCACAGACTGCATGAGTTTTTTTTGTTTTCGGCGACCAAACCGACTAATTCTCTACAACTAACATTTGGTCGACTATTAGGCAGCCCCCTAGTGATATGCAAGAGAAAGTATGCATAATGACACCAGTAATGTGTGTGTACCTGTGTGTCAGCCTCAGCATAGACCCTGACCACATCTTCAGTTCCAGATGGTCTAACGAAGGACCGAGCATTTTTGTACTTCTTGACAAGCGAGTCGATGGCCTCCTGCAGACCCTCTGGAGTCACGGCCCTCCTCTCTGCATCTGTTGTATTTATGACACGCCGGTCTGACACCTACAGAGTACAGCAGTTAAAACACACACACACACATGCACTCAAACCTCACAAAGTGCACACAAGTACACACCGTGACTTTAAGTTGGCGGTTGGGCAGGTCTGTGTAAATTGCATCCCAGTCTTGCACAGACATCCCTCTGATGGCCAACACAGCTTCAATCACTAGCATATCTGAGATAGCGTCTCCAACCGTCTGCGGAAGAGAGCGAGGGTGTCAAGTATAGAAAATTTCACCTAATTTTATTATATCTATAAGGCATCTGATGATATAGTTTAATGGTGTATGTCTTTATACCTGGTTGATCAGATTGACTGTGTTCTCCAGGATTTTTACCGCACGTTTTCTCTCATCATTGCTGTTCGGGTCTTTTAGCAGTTCCAAAATCTGTTTCTGTGCTGCTTTGCTGAACAAAACCTGAAACATATCAGCAAAAAAACACTAGTAAAAGCCAACAAAACATACACCTGTGGACCAGTGTGTTGTGATTGGGCAACTGCTTTGAGCGTGTTTGGGAAATGTAATGCCCCTTACTATAACTGCAAGTTTCAACAAACTACTAACGGAACTCATCCAGGCCTCACTCCCTTTTTTGTGTGTATTCCTTGGGTGGGAATTATTTAAATGAGGAACATTGTGACGTTTCAGGTAGTTCAGAAACAGTGCTTAGTTCTTACTGATATAGAGAATATCTCACTTTGGAGTGACTTCGTGTTTTTTCATGCTCAAACAGCAACATTACACACTGAAGAAAGCTGAAAATGTAAAAAGCATAATAGGTCCTCTGGATCAAAAGTCAGTTTGAATGGACCAATCGCATAAGTACATGTGTAGAATTGACGTCTTGATGGACGGAAGTTTGCTAAATGACCAGTTAATTTTCACAGTGAAAAGACATTTGACTATCAGAGGAACTAAATCAAACATGGAGCAAATGCTCAAGTGGGCAGTTTCACATCCATACAAGTTTAAATATAAGCATCCAAACTGAAATTAAAATGAGAAACTGTGTGGTTTGCATCATCATGGAAGACTGAAGTAGATGGTATAGTTCAACATTTAGAAAATATAACCTAATTCATTATTTATTTACAACTCAAGCCCTTAAGCATGACATCATATCCTGTTGCTCATATTCTTTGCAGGGTTAAAATCTAAAAAGTACAGCTTACATTTTACAATTTACTATTTACAATTCACAATTTGTGTTTCTGCCATTTTTGAACGTACAAAACTTATACTTTTAGCTAATATTCAAGCATGATTCTGCTTTCATAAAATGGCATTATTTTGCATTGAACTCACAGTTCCATGTCCATTGGCCTCAAAATACACTCCAATATCATATTCCTGCGCCGCATGATGTAGGTGCTTCACTCCTGTTTTCGTACAGCATACTGTGACCTGTGGAGAGGTCAAAGGTCACCTTAACACCTCAAAACACTCTCCATGAATTGGAGAGTACTATAGTAACAAGACATATTTCTAACATCACCTTCATGACGTCCTCCAGGTAGCGAGTTGAGCTCCCATTAGCATATGCTGTCTGAACAACAGCAATCTGTAAATTCAACCCAGCCTGAACACACACACACGCAGACAAAATTAATGTCAAAATTTTAATTTGGACGTGGTAATTTCATTCTAGACCTTATTTGTGTGTGTAGAACCTGTGTGAGCAGCTCTTTGAGATATGTGCTGATGAGAGTAGCGATCTTGTCTCCGTCCAGGAGATGGAACCGACCCTTAGAGTCGGAGTAATAGTAAACAATGCGATCAGCATCACCATCGAACGAGCAGCAGCGTTCGCCCACAGCCATACACACACCTGGAGAGAAAAAAGTGAGATTTCTCAGTTAATTCTGTATGAACAGGCTTTTCAAGGCTTCTCTCAATATATTGTCAAATAAACTCTATGAACTGTCACGGTTTATACAAACACAAATATTAAATCTCATATGAAAGTTTTTTTCCCAGCTGGTGCAGAGGTGCTTTTTTCTCATGGGACATTTATGTATTTTCACCCCTCAAAAAGTTCTGACAGACCTTGAGGAGCTTTCTGCTGGACTTTGACATAATCTGCTCCACACAAGTGGTTGAGTTTCCCGCTGCTGCCATCATTTGAAAGCACGACCTGCAATTCGGAGCGCAGAAACGGCTCCATTTCTCTCATCTTCAATGCACCGATGCCGTTGGCTCCATCCACTAGAATCTTCTTCTGATCATCGGTGCGATTTGGGACCTTTGGAATACAAGTAGGGAAACACTTAATGTTAGAAATAACAGGATCATTAAAGTGTCCCTTTTATGCTTTTTCGGATATTACCTTAGTAGTGTGCAATATAGCTGTTTGTGAATGTAAAAGGTCTGCAAAAATCAAAGTGTATGATAAATATAGTTATTGTGTCTCATAAGAAAGAACAGATTCTGAACTGCCTGAAACGAATCGTCAGTAATTCCATACTTACTTCCTGTACAAAACTATGTAGATTTGTAACAAATTTGCATAATGCCAACCTATGATCTTCACTGGCTGCCGGCGAACAATGTCTACTTTGATCCACCCTCAAACACTGCAGTTGTAGCCCTGGAAAACCTGGAAGAGTTTGGTTCGTTTTGCCGAATTGGTACAGTAAAACCAACGGCATTGTTACTGTTCGTATCACTGTGTATCAAGTGCTGAGGAGCTGAAATTCAGATGTTTGTAATAAAGCGGTAGACCAATCATAAAAGACTGGGCCTTCTGACCAATCAGAGCAGAGTAGGCTCTCGGAAAGGAGGGGTTTAGAGAGACACTGTGAGAAAATAGGTGATGCTGCCATGTATATTATGAGAAAATTATGAGAAAAAGGTGCATGTAAACCTATTGTAGCAGACCTCCAAAACAAAATGAGGAACCTTTAAAATAGCATAATAGGGGCACTAAAGTGTTTGAAGATGACGCAGAAGCTTGTATGTCGATCTTACGTTCTGGGTGAGCTGAAGGAAAGCCTGGGAGAGTTTCTGGTAGTAGCCCTCAACAGTGGGACTGCCATAGCAGCCATTTGTGTTGCAACAGCACACCATATAATGCAGCTGGGGAGTGGTGACCAGACCATAGTCTTAAAAAGAAACACACACCCATGATCAACACAGAATAACCAACAGAGCAATTCATCAACCTTTGTACTGTCATATCTCTGGGTAAACCAACTGTACTTACACTAAAAAAAATTATGCAAAGGCAAGACTAGTTTAAATCTCTGAAATGAGCTTCAACCAAAGTAATTCATGTCAATACGTTTTGTATTGTAAGGAACTCGTGAACACACCATGAATTTTGCCTCCCAAACTGGAAACGCCATCCAATACAGCCTGAGAGAGACTGACACTGCTTGGTCTAAATAAAACAAATAAAGATAAGTAAAAGGTAACACTTTACTTTGATAGTCCTCTTGAATGTCAACTAGCAGTCATTAGAGTATTTACTTTACACTTTATTTTGATGCTCCCCAACAGATATTCTACTTACTGACTATAAGTAACTTTGCAAGTACATGTCAACTTATTTTACTAACCCGAACCCTAACAGTCTACTAATACTCTAATGAGAGTTAGTTGAAATTTTGTTGCAATGTTACTTATTAGAATGTCTAAAGTGGTTCATCGCAATAAAGTGTAAGCAAATAAAACGCTTAAATTATATATTGTATACATTACATTCCACCAATTTACATGCTACACATGAGAGCAATAAGGAAAGTAAATTGAACTGATGATTATAAACTAACTACAATATTATTTATCAAATTGCGTTATTTAAAATTTGGTGATCTGGTAGATCTCAAAACTGATATACTATAATGTGTTATGCACATAATTTACTTCCCAAATGTGTTTAAAGGAAGTTTAAAATGAGAGCGAGCCGAACTTGTTTAAAAATGTTTAAAAAAATGTAAAAAAATAATTAAAATAAATATGGGCGAGGACAAATATAAAGAATAGATGTATATCTGTGAAAGGGGTGAAATAATTGTGACAAGGAATGTGCAGTATTACATTTGATTAATTATTAATTTAATTTAAAAAAATTATATGTCTGTTTATGTAATGCTTTAAACAACCATATTAATGTATGAAACATGTGTAACCTTTAGTTATGTACGAAGGTTTTGGGAAATGCTGATTTAAGTAACTTGTTTTTGTATTATTATAATTAAAGAAAGTGTACGCATAATAAGCTAAGGCTTCAGCCTATACCTTTTATAGTTAATAATGTATAGCTAAATGTGTATGAGGACCAAAATAAATCCTGATGATGATGACAAGAAGCATGATTACTTTCAGCTACAAAAGCTATTTAATCACATTTTCAGACTGTGAAAGATCTGTTGCCAGTTTTTTTTTACTTGATCTACTGGCTTGACCACTATGAAGTCATCAGGTTTAGTAGCTTCTCTTGTTCTTAAGCATTCAATTGTGACAGTTGTTAACCTGCGTGCTGTGTAAACAGAAGCCAGGCTTACCTGGTGTCTTTGCCGATGTAGACACTCGCTGGTTCACTCATGCTGATGTCCTCTTTCTCAATAACATCTTTCAGTGCTTTGAGGAGAGAGTCCTGCTCGGCGTTAGCTAGCTGTGTGGCATATCCCTCCCACACCGCTGTCACCATCTCCCCCATGGGGTCAATTAGCTTCACCCCATTGTCTTCCTGGAAAAGATGATAACATTGCAGCAACATCCTCGGAAAGTGAAATAGCACAGTAAATGTGGACACACATGGGTGTATTTCTTACCTCTGGGTTATGGGAGGCAGTCACCATGACTCCAATGGTGGATTTAGTCTTTTTGGACCTCAGAGTTGCTAATAGCCCCATGCGGAACATGATGTGGTCCAGATGTTTGGCGTGAGTGCGGAATCCAGCTGTGCCGTATTGCAACGTCAGCCCCTCTGGCTTCGGATGCAGCTTGGACTTTTGAGATACCTCCTCAAACTGAGCCATCTCTGAAAACAAAGACAACTCAATGAATCAACTCTTAAATCACTTTAGTTTTATTTTAATTATATTCCGCTTTCACATTTAGAACTTTCTTTAACAGGATCACACACTATGACATTAAACCGTTGCTGAGTTTGAACTATAAACACGAAAAATGTTAAAAACCCAAAGCAGTTTGAGATTTAAAGTGCACACCTCCATTAAAAAACTGCAATAATAAAAACAATAATCATCCAATCAATCAATCCCAGGTCCAAGTAATTTATCCCAGCATTATAAATGAACAACTGAACAATAAAACATGCACACTAACAGATATAAACATAATCATAATGGCATTATTACAGTTGTTAAAATAATAAAAATAACTTAATTCAGTCTGAAATGAATGAATGAATCTTCTAATCACACAACTGCAACACATTATCCGGGCTTGCAAACGAAAACAAGACACGCTAACTAATTATAAGAATTGTTGTTATTTACCATTAAATCTGTTTAATATGATGACAGTTGATGAAGTTTACACTCACTCTGCTGTTTCTGCGGCTGAAGGGCGTGCGCAGCGCTTCCTACTTCCCTGATTACGTGGCTACAGTGACGTTCGTCGCCACGCCCCCTCTACTGACGTACACAGGAACTTTTTGCATATTTTTAACTAAATCAGTTAAGTTTAAGGCTCTGATTTAACCCACAGATCAAAGTCTAATTATATCAAATGCTTGCAGCATGTGCTAACTGAGGATGTTCTTTGTTATTCCTGAGATACTGAGTTTTACTATAATAATAGTATTTCTAAATAAGATTTCCAATCACAGATATAATACATATTAAATAAAACATATTATTATATTATATTATTTTTAATATTATGTAAATATTTGCATTATGTATTATTACACACACACACACACACACACACACACATTATATATATATATATATATATATATATATATATATATATATATATATATATATATATACCGATCAGGCATAACATTATGAGCATCATCCATGGAGAGGAAAAAGTTCAGAAAACATGCTGCTGCATGCATGTTTCCATTTCAGTATTGGTATTATGTTTTTTAAATGCCTCTGCATTATGTTTGTCTCTTGTTATAATTTGGTGCCTGTTGCCACGTACAAAAGAACATTAAAAAATAACAATAATAAAGACTTTAACACACATGTCTGATGTCTGACGGAATGAAGCAGACAGCCAGACACAGAACCAGGAGAGAGAAAGTTGGTGGCCCTTGGCCAAATAACAGTTTACTGTTAAGCTCCCCCTTAGTGAGGACTGACCCCTGACACACACAAACTAACACTCTATAGCATGCTCTGAAAGAACTTTTAGTAATCTCTTTGGTAGACTTAACAAAATCAGCTCTTGGATACGATGTGCATTCTCTGAAATCATTTTTTGTTTAATTTTTATGTTGCTGTTGCCAAAGAAATGTGAACGTTGCAGCTGCCTCAACAAGTAGAGGTCCTCAGGGTAGATTCCTGCATCCCGCTGTGCACACTTGCACACTACATACAGAGCACAATAGCACATGGCTTTTCCCGTCTAAAAGGCTTTAATTACTCGTGTTGATGAATCCGGGGAAGACTGCTGGCTTTGTTTCTTGCCTGAGCTCTGAACTGGATGGTCAGTCTCCAGGGTTACTCTGCATGAAAGGAGGTGCAAAACAAGCGGCATAAGGAGCAAATGAAAAAAGTATACTGGTCTTACTTCTTAGCTATTCATTACTGTCTGACTGGTGAGTAGCAAACATTTTACTTAAATGAAGATTTGCATTTTTTAATATTTACTTTAGCAGATTGAAAATCTGCATGTTTCTTTGTTGTGGTAACACTTCAATGGACAACTTTAGACTTTCTACCAACTATTAGTAAATTTACAACTACATGTCAACTAGCAGTCAATAGAGTATAAGTAGACTGTCTGCTTAATATCTGCTAACACTTTATTGTGATGATCCTCCAACATACATACTGATTATATGTAACTTTATAAAGTTTGTGTCAACTTATTCTACTAACCCAAACCCTAACACTAACCTAACAGTCTACTAGTAATTCTTTAATTAGTTAGTTGACTTATAGTTGTAAAGTTAGTTAGTAGAATGTCTAAAGTGGACTACTGAAATAAAGTGTAACCCCTGTTGATTGTTTACTGTGATTTAAAGCTTCACTTTGTACCCTTTTTGTGAAGATCTGAATCAGCCACTGAGAGATGGGGATCTCTAAAAGAGCGCCCGCCACTGATAATGTGTCCGATGAAGGTAACAAAAAAACCATGAAAGATGATCCAGTTCATCTGAGGAGGACTATAGGCCTGCTGCCATCCATTTCCTTCATCATTGGCACTGTGGTGGGCAGCGGCATCTTCATCGCCCCCAAAGGAGTGTTGATGAATTCGGGCAGTGTGGGATTGTCCCTGCTGGTCTGGGCTCTGTGTGGCATCCTCTCCACTTTTGGTGAGAAACATCTTTGGTGCTTATATTCTATACCGGTCAAAAGTTGTAGGTTTTTGTAGGCGGCGATTGGAATTTGGAAGTCTGAGTTCAGCAGCATCAACAATAACATACAATAAAACAACACGTTCCCTGCACTGCACAATGAATCCCTTACTAACATTGTGTCTACACTTTTTGTTAATGAGAGGCTTTGCGAACTTGCAGACCTCAGAGTCACCACAGACCAAAAACTTCTGGGTGTATTCTGACTAAACACCCCTGATTGGCCATTGCATTCAAGAGATCAACAAACATGTCTGTGATTGGCTACGTTGCTCACCGCTGCAGAAACACGTGGTAAAAGGAAACATTAGGTGTTCTCCAGAGCGCAAACACAAATATGCACAGAAGGATCTGAGGCAGATCATACTATGCCACTAATCTGACTCGTCTGCTGAGCTGTGGAGTTGCGAAACCACACTGTGATTGAGAAAGATGACACGCCACTTAGGTTATCATTCCGTTTCAATAATGCAGAGATAATAGTCCCAGGAAACTTGAAACCTGTCCATAATGGCATAACAACATTTTGGCATACACAATTTTTTTTTCTTTGTTGATAGAAGTCTCTTCTGCTTACCAAGGCTACATTTTTTTCCAAATAATAATAAATACTTTTATGCAGCAAGGATGCGTTCAATTTATCAAAAGTGACAAAGACATTTTTAAAGACTTTTATAATGGGACAAAAAATATTTCTATTTGAAACAAATTGTCTTTTGAACTTTTTTTAGTTAAAGAATCCTGCTAAAAAGTATCACAATAAAAACAGATTACACAAAAATAGTAATCAGCAAAAACATTTCCAACATTGATTATAAGAACCATTATTAATAATTGAGTAGCAACCAATAAAAAAATTATAAGCAGCAAATTAGCATATTACAATGATTCCTCACCATTATCATGATCAGTGTTCACTTTGGTTGGGCACTTGTAACATTCATATTATTGTAATGTTCTTTCTGATACAGCAATGCAACAAGAAGTCGCAGTTATTTGGTTTCAAAGGAAGAGAAGTAATAAATAGGTTGCTTTTAAAAGTTGATCTAGCTTCTAAATGAATAATTAACTATAGTTAATGATTTAGTCAGAAATTAAGAGACCTTTTAAAAGCAATCTATGTAGCCTCCCTTCATGTCGTATAATGATCGTTTACAATTTTATTGCTAATGCTTACGTCATAAACACCTGTGAAACTTATAATTGGGTTGATATAATCCACCTATATTTGCAACAATATCTTGCAGCTGATCATGCTTGAGTCACACACAGACTTCAACATTCAGCATGCAAAACACAACAATGGTAGCATCTATGGTACATCTAAGTCAAGAGTAAACCTAAAGTAAAAGATCAAGTACTCTCTACAGTTCTTTTTTAGTTACTAGAACTCTTGTGTAAGTGAACTATAATAACTAAGCATATGTTAGCACAACATACTGTTCTTATTTCACTTGTTTTTTTTAAAGCAATCGGTTTGCATGCTTTTTTCAAGTCTAACTAATTAGATTTTACAGTGTAGAGTAATGATGCTGAAAATTCAGCGTTGCCATCACAGAAATAAACTGCATTTTAAAATATGTTAACATAGAAAAGTGTTATTTTAAATGGTAATAATATTGCACAATATTCCTAATTTTACTGGATTTTTCATCAAATAAATGCAGCTTCTTTCAAAAACATTTAAAAATCTTTTGACTGGTTGTATACTTTGACATTTAGCTCCCCCATTCTCGAAAATCCATAACTAGTTTTGAAATATTGCATGTTCTCGCAGGTGCTCTGTGCTATGCTGAGCTTGGCACAACCTTTACCAAATCAGGTGGCCATTACACCTACCTGTTGGAGACTCTGGGGCCCCTGCCTGCCTTCCTGCGCCTGTGGACTGAGTTCATATTCATCAGGTGTGTGTGTGTGTGCGCATGTAGTGTTTGTGTTTCATCGTGTTCAGTGAATTAGTTCAGTCAAAATGTAATTTCAGACCTGCAGTGGCTTCCTATGTGTCTCTGGCTTTTGGCCGTTATGTAGTGGAGCCGTTTTTCTTCCCATGTGCCGCTCCGACAGCTCTGGTCAAACTCGTCAGCGTGCTGGGAGTCAGTGAGTGGCGTTCCTTTACCATCGACAGTGGATTACTTAAAGTTTAGTTTGTACAGCGAACTAAATATGTAAAAAAAAAAATTAAACTGTAAACTATTCTACCTATAGCGTTTGTGGTGGCAGTGAACTGCTGGAGCGTGTCTATGGCAGCTCGTACGCAGGTCTCGCTGACCTTCATCAAGATGTTTGCTCTGATTCTGATCATCATCCCGGGCATCATGGCTCTTGCCAGTGGTAAGTTGTTGTATCTACAGCAATGCATTACATACAGTATTCATTTAAGATTACTTTAGAATCTTTTCAAATAAAATGTATTCATTTTACTTGCATAAACTTTCACTTTCAGATGATTAGCTAAATTCAGTCCCAAGTGTGTGTGAGATATGGGAAAGTATATTTTCAAAAAATAATTTCTAGACGAATCTAACTTATAGATCAAAAAAGTTATCCGGGTCGAAATGGACCAGAACACACACACACAAACTTTTGAACATTCTAAATGTTTTTTGTTAGTTTTTTTTAAATGGAGTTTTTTAGTGCATTAAATCAAACTGGCAACAAGCTGAAATAACATTTTTGCTTTTTTAATATTTTATTTCGGTTTTAACCATTTTTTTATGGTTTTTAGTTTTCAGTTATAATAATAACCCTGGTATTTTGATAGTTTCAATTGACAAATTTCCAAAGTTTGGTTCCCATACAACAAACTTTTTTTTTTTTTATAATTATTTTATGTATTGCTTCTGTGTCAAAAAAGACGCAAATGTGTTATGAGAAGGAAAGTGACAATATTTTCAACTTTTTTTTTTTCCGTTTCAGGGAAAACTGAAAATTTCCAGAATGCATTTGACTCTGATTCTTTATCTCTGACCAAACTTCCTTTGGCATTTTATTCAGGTCTTTATGCATATGGCGGATGGTGGGTATTGTCATTGCCAAATATCTAAAAATCTAAAGGAAGGGATTTAAAAAATAATGTGAAGCTGTTGTTTTTTTTTAACAGGTTTTATTTAAATTTCATAACCGAAGAGGTAATTAACCCCAACAGGTATACAGAACTTCTTGCATTGCCAAATTGTTAATTTGAAATAAATACATAAAGACACTTAAGATTCCTTTCTCATATGTTCTTGTTAGAACCATTCCATTGGCCATCATTTTCTCTATGGTGACCGTTACCGTGTGTTACGTGATGGTTAATGTGGCTTACTACACAGTGATGACTGCAGATGAGTTACTGATATCAGATGCCGTGGCAGTGGTTAGTGGACCACAGATTTGGAGATGAGTATTACAGGAAAGTAATTGGAGAGTAAATGTCATGACTGTGCTGTCCTAAATGCATTGCAGACGTTTGCAGGTCGAGCTCTGCAGGGTGTAGCTCCAGCAATACCAATATTAGTCGCTCTTTCCTGCCTTGGAGCTCTAAATGGAGGCTTTTTTGGTTCACCCAGGTAGGGATCTCAGAAATGTAAAGGCAAAAGAAGTGCTGCATCTAGATTTTGTATTTGTGATAGCTTTGATAGGTTAAAAGTTAAGATTTTGTAACACTGTTTCTGCAGGATGATGTTCGTGGGAGCCAGAGAGGGTCACTTTCCGGTGATCTTCTCCATGATCCATATTCGCAGGCAAACACCACTGCCAGCCGTACTTTTTCTGGTACAGCCACATCCAGTGCTGAGTACACTTTCAAATATACATTTTTTTTTCACACACTGTAAATAAATGATTGTTGGTTTAACTTTAAAAAAGTAAGTTACCTGGTTGCCTTAACTTTGAGTTCATTGAAATTAGAAATTTAAGTTACTTAAATGAAGGAGGTTGGTTTAATCAACAGAAACACAAAATATGATGTTATTTTTACAGTACAGCAATGCCATAGAAGAACCCTTTTTGGTTCCCCAAACATGTCAGTGAACAAATCTTAAAATAACCATTTTATAGTTTAAAGACCATCTAAATAACTTTTTCCACTATAAAGAACCTCAGATATTAAAGGTTCTTCATGGAACCATCAATTCCAATAAAGAAGCTTTATTTTTAAGAGTGTTGATTACTTACAAATTGTAGTCCATTACTGATTACAAATGACATGATGAAAATTGTAGTTAGTAACATAATCTATTAAATTACACCACTTTCTGATTACTTTTGATCTAACACACATTTATCACATAGATTTGAACATGATTAATTTATACCATACTGACATAAAAATACAAAGATAAAGAAAATATATCCCAGTCTTTGTTTTAAACAACATGAAGTGCATTAAACATTACATATTCCGTCAATGTTTCAGAAACTGGGGTTTGTGAAGGAACTGCTTTTATAATAAAAACATGACTTGAACACTAAAAAAAAGATTAAATATTTTAATTGTTTACCTGCATGTCATGCCATTAACCAACATCTGAGAACTGTGAACTTGTAAAGGTCTTGGGATTTTAACTTAAAATCTTTCAAGTAAAATTGTGAAGGTATAAGCTGTAGGTAAATTTAAAAGAGGAAAATAAGAAGAATCAATACATTTTGAATAATTTAGCCTACTGCCATTTGTATGTAATATGTAAAAGAGTAGCTGTACTCTGAAGTATTTGAAAATGCAATATAATCTAGTTACAAGTAGACCTGCTTATTTTTTGGAATCTGATTATGTAATCCATGCAATCAATTACTTCCCATTCATCCTCCCTCTAGCCATATCTGGTTCCTCCGTGATCATCATGTCCGCTCATGTTTTTCCTGATGTTTGCAGTACCCTCTGTCCATCATCATGTTGGGAAGAGGAGAGATCTTTCAACTGATCAACTTTGCGTCATTCTCCCGTTGGCTCTTCATTGCCTTGGCGACCTTGGGAATGATCATCCACCGCTACAGATTTCCAGAACATCCCAGACCGTTCAAGGTCCATTTATATGGCATATTAATTGATAAATTAGTAAGAATGTGTCACTGAACATTGCAGTGACTGTGTTCAGGTTCCTCTAGCAGTTGCAGTGGTCTTTACCATAGTGTGTTTCTTCATCGTGGGCCTGTCCTTGTATTCGGACCCTTGGAACACGGGAGGCAGCTGTGCCCTCACGATCTCAGGAATACCTGTGTATTACCTGACAGTCAAGAAGTCATATATACCTAAACGCTGGAAAAAAGCCCTCAGTAAGTACTGCAAAGCACTTTTATGTATAGAATCCATAAGATAAATATGAGGTAGAAATGATTCTTCAGTACAATTATTTCTGGGATCAGTCACTGACCAGAACTTCATTGTGTGCAGATTATTTCAGTCAACAGCTGCAAATTCTTCTGGAAGTGGCTCAGCAGGAAGTTCAGACCTACTGATGGAGCATCACCAAACACCAGCTAAACTCATGTTAACAGAACATTGTTATGATTGGCATACATTTTTTTTTACATTTTAGTGTTGCTTGCTATTACTATTGCTCATTTGAACAAACCACCCTACTGTTAAAAACATTTTTAATAGGGGGCTTTCGCAGTGATGCCATAGAAGAACCATTTTTGGTTCCCTAATGAACCTTACAGTGATCAGTTCTTAAAGGGTTAGTTTACCCAATTACTCACCCTCATGTCCTTCCAAACCTGTAAGTCTTATGCTACACAGATGAAGACATTTTAAATGAAATTGGAGAGATTTCTGTCCCTCCATTGACAGTCCATGCAACTACCACTTTGTTGCTTCAAAAAGTTCATAGAGATTGGAAAACTAATCCATATGAAAGATGCTTTATTAGGCTTTAAATCACATATATAAACTGATCAGCAAACATAAACAGGTCAACTGTGCTTGCTTGATGTGAAAGAATAAACCTCATTGGTTCTTGCAGAAGCTCAAATGTGATGCATAACATGAGAATGGACATCATTGGTTCTCGCACATCAAGCGAACATGCTCGAGCTTCCGTTTACCATATCTGATGTGTGCGTTAATGAATGTTTATATGTGAAAAAAGGCCTAAATTCAATCCGTTCATCACATAAAGCGATCGTGTCTTCAGAAAATTTGGACTAAACAAATCATATCATATGGATTAGTTTTACAATCTCTTTATTAACTTTTTGAAGCGTCAAATTGGTACTTATGTGGAAAGAAAGAAATTCATACGGGTTTGGAACAACTTGAGGGTTAGTAAATGACAGAATTTTCATTTTTTGGTGAACTATCCCTTTAAAAGAACCATTATTTTCTTAGTGTGAAGATTTTAATAATCAAAAGAACCTTTTGTGTGACAAAACCATTGATGCCAATAAAAGAACCTTTATTTTTTTTTAGTGTAGCAACTGCATAGTAACATCCTGGCACCAAATCAATCACCACACATTTTCATCAGTATAAACTCTAGTTTTTATTAAAATCAAAAAGTCAAAGACAGGGATTAAAAATGCCCTGTATTTTTCTAATTCTATCCATTTAAAAGCATCTTTAAAGTATCCCTTTATTCTGACAAAATAAGTACAATAGGAAGAGAAACCAAATTGTATGCTTTGTTGGAAATGATGATTGTATTTTCCGGTCAAATTATGTTTTCATAGCTCAGTGAAATGCCAGGTAGATAAGTTTAATATTTCAATACGGTCTTTAGAAGAATCACAAAACACATCCTATTGTGTTTTTCTTTTCAATGGCAGAGGGTCTTAACAGGACATCTTTTTTATGTTACCAAAGGTTACTCTGTTGAGAAATGTCAAAGTTGATTAACACATGACTTCGAAATCTTACAGAAACCAAGTATCAAGGCACTTGGTACTGACAGTGAGATTTTCAAATGCATGAATGTACCATTATATTTTAGGATATAATATTTAATTTCTAATGCTCATATGTGTTCAGATATTTTAACACCATAAATGTCAATTGTTTAGTTTTTGTATATTTTTTGACATCGCATTTTTGTTGTTTTGTTTGTTTTTACATTGGAAGAATACAATATAATGTGACATAAATTAGCGCAGCTACATTTGACGGTAGTTTTCTAAGCATAGGAACTCTGTATGCTCACTAATCACTCTATACATGGAAATGAACATTAAAAGCTTTGGAATGCAACACAAATCTTTTAGAATGCTCATCTTGGTCATATCCAACATCCAGAACACAAGTGTCTTAAATTGTTCTTAATAGCAAAAAAAAAAAAAAACATGAATGCAGAAAAGCAGCAGCAGCAAAGATGAGTCACTCTTCCGACATGCTTGTAACCATGAAAGCACACATTATGGGTTGTTATAAACAGCTTGATACTCCATCTGAACGACTGTTAAATTCTACAACAGTAAAAAAGTGCAACACTTACACGACCACCTGCAATTAACTGACAACCCTTCATTCTAAGAGAAGAAATGTGAGGTTTTGCATACAGTTTTATTTCATCCCCAAATTCTCTTAAAATCTCTTTTTGCAAGTCATTTTTACTGTCAATCTATCTGGCTAAATCAAGGTGTTCAAAATCATTCCAAAACAAAGAAATACTGTAAAATTGGGTAGTGTAAATGAATTAACCTGTTAAATCTTTGTCCAATTACTTATTACTTATAATACACACTCTCTCTCACGCTCACATTTATATATTACAACTTGTGCAAATTAGTTACATCTAAGTACATTCGTCATTAACAGTTCTGCTCACAAATAAAGCAAATAAAGGCCTACACATCCAAAACACAAACATGGACAGTAAAAGGCAGTGAAATAACAACACTTGTTAGCAGAGAAATTAAGAAAATCCTTATAAAAATAGAAGAGATCAATAGCAAGGGTCAAAGGCAGTGAAGAAAGTTGAGCAGCTCAGATAAAAGGAGTCAAGAGTCACTTCAGCTCCGGTATCAACTGGGACCAGCTGATGTTTGCGATTCCGAGATCATCATCCTCCAGACCAGAGAAGCTGATATCCACTAGAATTTTACTCAAGCTGTCGTTCATGGTGTCCAGGACGAGCCCTTCGGTGAGAGAGTGGTTGGCGACGCCCACCTGCAGCAGCTCTCTGGAGCAGGCCGGAGTGGAGCGTCTCGGGGAGGGTCGGACACAGGTGAGCAGCTCTCGAGGGGAGTTGAAAAGCGGCAGCTCCTTAAAGGGTGTGCTGTTGAAACTGAAGGGCGTGTGTTCATGCCGCTGTGGGGTGAGCTGTGGCCCGCTGGGCGTTCGGATGGGGCTGAAGTCCAGCACACCTCCCTTCCCGACGGGAGTGATCCTCCAGGGCTCCAGCACTGTGGGCGGCTTGCTGGGAGTAGATGAGGAAGGGTGGCTGCCCTTGATGGGCGTTTTAAAAGTGTATTCTCTGTTCGGGCTGTCAAAGTCAGGTTTACAGGTGGGCAGGGGCTCTGGATCAGGCTCCGCCTCCCGAGTGTCTTGAAAGGTGGAGACGTCGGAGACAACGCCCGAGTCGAACAGAGTGCTGTCGGGGTAAAGCAGGACGGGTTCCTCAGTGGCTGGCCGGACCAGGCGTTGTTTGCGGCGGGAGCTGCTGTTTTCTTGTGGTCTGGTTTTGGAGGCCAGAGCTTCGGACACCTCAGGAGTCAGAGACATAGACACAGGCTCCTCCTTTATCTCCTGAGAGGTGGGATTACACAGCATCACCGAGCTCACGCCACTCTGCGAGACCTTTCATGACACACAAGCGTTAAACACTTCAAAATGATTTCCTCAAGAAATGAATTATCTGCTGGAAAAGACCATAAAGTTGAATTCTGAACTACCATCAACCATTTAAGGCCCGGGTATACTTAATTTTCCATGTCTTACACACAGTCGTGTCCTCACAGCTTTCAAAGTATACTATACCGCAGATAAGCGCGGGGTGGACGTGTTCGACTCATGTGCAGTATGTCAGAGGGCAGCACTGAGTCATGTCATTTACAGAACATTCGCTCGGAAGGATAGAAGAAAAGTAGCATATCTGCCATTTAGGGCTGCACGATATATAGAAATATCGCAAATGTACATGTGGCGATATGCATATCACAAAGGCGTGCGAAATCTGAATGATTTTAATAGGCTACTTCAAAACGTTGTGAAAAGTTTTAGGTTGACGCATATAGCAGAGAATAGACTGGGCACGAGCTGTTACTTAAGTGACTTACTTGATGTTAAAAAGAGTTATTAAACCCAATAAGTTGCGGAAAACAACTCCTTGCAGTCTTGCGCTGTCTGTTGTCTGACATGCACCCACCGTGCGCACAAGCTGCCTCTCTGAAAGTGTGTGATCCCTTAAGTTTTGTTTTGCACCTCATTACACACTCGTCTCCATACTGTCAAATACACAATTTCAAAATGGCTGTCTTGACGAGTATTCATGTAAACACAGTTGGTTATGTCTTAGGTGAACGTTATCAGTTAGAGAAAGAAACTGGATGTGTGTCAATAGGATCCATGCATTATGTCTTAAAGTGACAGCCTGCTAATACAGTCAACTTGCCGCTGTCTGTCAAACAACAAAAGAAAAAGAGAAAATCACTCACTGCTCTTGTCTGAATAACCTTTATAGCTTTATTATGAATCAGTGTATATTTAATTAATGTGGAGACTATGTAGTGTTTTAGTTTTACATTTGATTATTCAGTTTCTGTATCGTTTCTTACTTGAATGCTATTGTTAAATAGTTTTAATGTAGGCCTACCTGAATAACTTAAAGCACTGTTTATTTGATTTGTATCTTTGTTTTATTGTATTTGTCCTATTGTTTGTAGTTCTTATTTTTAATAACAAAGATAAATTAAACAATTTTGTGTAAATTTGTTTACCTGGATGTTCTTGATGTTAAGTTTTAGGTTGATATAACTATATATTACCAAGTTGAGCAAAGAGTTTTTGGCATTTAAATACTGGCATTAAATTTTGTTTGTTTGTTTACATTGATGTTAAAATTAAATGTCAGATGTGTGACATTTTTTGCTAGTTATAGCGATGATTTCTTTTCCCAGAAAGAATGTGAAACACATAAATGGTATCATTCTCACTGTTTTAAAATATAATTTAAATTGTACACATTTAAATCAATACTGTATCACATATCGAATATCGCATTTTTCTTCAACATCGCACAGCCCTACCGCCATTACATGCAAGTTTAGAATAAAAACCAAAACAGAAAGGATTGAGAAGAATATGTTGCTTTGTTTATGGTTTTGTATTGCTCTTCTTCGACTACCGCACAGTAGGGATGTGATGGTGAAGAAATGTTTACACCTAAATAAACTTAACACCGGTATTACCACTTTTCACTTTTGCTTTTAAATTTGCAATCACGCATACTCTATGTATAGGCCTATAATTTGCGGGAATCAGGGAGCTGCTATTAATATGTGGGGTATTGGAAATCGCCCTTTTCACTTTCGTAATCACACATACTAGTCTGTGTACAGGGTCAAAGTTTTATATAAAACAAAGATTATTGGAATATATTTTACAAGAGAATACTATTAGTTAGTCTCATGTTTATTTCAAAATTTCAGATTTAATTCAATGTGTTTCTTGCCATTTCTTTGTAAAATTTACTAGTAATTTCTGAATGAAAATGGTTCCAAAGTAATTCCCACCTCAAATCTCTCTCTCTCTCTCTCTCACACACAAACAAATAAACATTTAGGTTTTACCTTAGGAGCAATCCGGACCCTCTTACTCGCATTGCTGGAGCTGGGAGTGGAAGAGCTTTGAGTGTGTGGAGGAGTGGCGAGAGACACGGGACTGGAGGAGGGCAGGAAGAGTGACTGACCCAGAGGAAGCTGGATGGGAACCAGGTACGAGTCAGTCCGAGGCAGAAGAGGCTTCATCTTCCTCTCTGAGGGCAAGTGGAGATAAATGACCATCAGGAAACAGACTCATGTGCTCAGAGACATTTATCTCTCTCATCCAGTTTAACACTCACCTGTGCCTGCGAGGGGTATCACTTTCTTCACCTCCGGAGGAACTCTCTTCTGTTGCTATGGGAACAAAGAGGCTTTGTTTACATTTGTACAAAGTGTGACAGTCAAAATAACTACAGCGTCAGTGCTGTCTGCCTTTCTGAGGACTCGTAGATGATTAAAGAAAAAAAAACAAACAAGCGATGATCTCGAGCTGAACGTGCTTCCTTCTGTCTGTCTGAATCTCCCTGAAATAAAATAACTGATTCCTGTAGAAGTAGAAAGGCTGGTCCCTGTCGATCTCCCCGTGAGAGGATGAATTAAAGTAGGAAAGGGGATCTTACTTGATAGTAACCAACTTGTGTGATCTGAGGGCAAGTGGGGGTCACTGGGTCAACCAAAGGCTGTGGGATGAGCCAGGAAATGAGAGATGACCACATTTGAAGCATGAAATCGCATATGGACAAAGCAGTACTGTGTATTGGATATAATGAAGCAAGAGTGTGATTTGTATTAAGACACACCTTGTAGACCTGGTCCAAAGTGAGACAGCGGTTTGCTTCCGGTCGAATCGTCCAATAGGAGATCTTGCCATCAGGAGACGTCTCACGGACAAACATGTCATGCAGTGAGAGATTATGACGTATGGAATTCTAATAAAAAAAAATTAAACAAATCACTCTCAGAAATCATACATTAGAGATTTGTGTAAACTGAAAAAGTATTCACTTTACACGCTACCTTCCATCCGGGTTTTGCGACATTTCTGAAGTATGGAAAATGGTCTTCGATCCAATTGTAAATTTCCTTCAGGGTCATGTGTCTGTTATTTTTGCTGTTGATAGCAAACTGGATCATTGCCATGTAGGAATACGGGGGTCTCTCGGACAGAGGGTCCTTCTCCTTTTCTGGACATTTGGGCTGCTGAAGAGGAAGGAAACAAACAATTTTATAAAATGTCATTTTAAAAAAGCAAAACATTAGGGGTACAACAATACACTGATATCATGATCCATTCGATACACAACACTAATCTCATGATACTTCGAACAAAGCCAAAATGGTACTTTTTTTTTTTTAATTACTACTTCTAACCCACGTTGTAAACATTTAAAGGGATTGTTAACCCCAAAATTGTAATTCTGTCATTAATTACTCACCCTCATTTCGTTCCAAAGACTTTCGTTCATTTTCGCAACACAAATGAAGATCTTTTTTGATGAAATCTGAGACATTTCTTTCCCTCCATTGACAGCTATGCAACTACCATTTTGACGCTTCAAAAAATTCATAAAGAGATCGGAAAACTAATCCATATGAACTGAGCTGTTTAGTCCAAATTTTCTGAAGAGGCACAATCACTTTATATGATGAACAGATGGAATTTAGGCTTTTATTCACAAATAAACATTCATCAACTCACACATCAGTTGTGGTAAACGGAAGCTCAAGCATGTTTACTTGACGTGCGGGAACCAATGAGGTTGGGTTCGGTTGAGCTTCTGTTCATCTTCGCTGATCAAGGTTTAAAACTACTCATATGGATTAGTTTCACAATCTCTTTATGAATTTTGTGTGTCAAAGTGGTAGTTGCATAGCTGTCCATGGAGGGACAGAAATCGAAATCAAAAAGATATTAATTTGTGTTCCAAAGATGAACAGAAGTCCTACGGGTTTGGAACGACATGAGCTGAGTAAGTACTTTCATTTTTGGAAAAATAGATTTTTTATTTCATGCCGACTTTAATGTTGTGTACCTGAATACAGTCATTTGGATTGTCCTTGCTGGGGCATTTTTGGTTCGACTCCGGTCCGAGTCCATCAGAGCTCATTTTTCCCAGCCACTGGATGTTCGTCAGACTGTCATCAAGCGGGTAGCACTCAGTCTCCTTTTTCACTACTGTCATGGGTAAACAGCATTTCAGAAAAACAGTCATCTTACATTACTCACAACATCAATAACCTGCAAACATGCTCTTAAGCTTCACCTTTCCCAAGATCAGCCCCAGGTTCTGTAGAAAAACACCCAAGGGTTTTGCTCTCCTCTAAACTGGTGCTACCACTGAGCAAGATGAACTTGTTTCGGCCCTGAGGGCCGCACTCCTTCCCTTTGGCCGTCAGAGCGCTGATGACACTTTTCAGATCAGCTGCTTTCGGTATCACCACCACCTGTGTGTCTGGCATGGTGGGGTGGTCCATGATGCGGATGCCATCGGGAAAGCAGCGGGCAGTGGATGGGGTCGGGGTCGGGGTCAGGGTGGTCTGGGAGCGCAGCCCTTCCGCCTCATCGCACCCTACATCAGATTCACTCTTCTGAAATGGCAGCTTCCTCCTCTTCAGGATGATGGGTCTCCTTGGGCTCTCTCTCATTGTTTGCTCACAGCAAATGGATCTGTCTGATGCCTGTCTAACAACATAAAACCATAATATGTAATAAGTTGTTTATTCTTAATACAGCGTATATAGGAAATTCTCGCCTACAAAAACGGAAAGCTTCTCAACAGTTGCGCGAAGATGAATCATACAAACAACAAAATAATAATCTATCTTGAATCAAAAGCAGATTAAGTGTCAAAACAAATCTGTGCATATAAAATATATATATATATATATATATATATAAATATCATATATTTGCAGATCATGTCCAAATGTACCGAAAAGAAAGTCTGTTGATAAAACGACTTTTTCCCCAACGACTCTTAAATGACGAATCCAGTTCTAGAATATAAAATACCGTTAAAAATTGATTATTTTCAATCTGCTGTATTATTGTTGTTGCCATTATTGTTTCGATGACAGATCATTCAGAAACAAGTTTTTGTGCAATGGTCTGTAAAATAATTTGCTTTTATATCTATTTCTCTATCTCTATTCGCTTTGATCGGAAACCACATTAAAGATAGCTACTGTCTTAAAAGGAATATATATATATAATTAATACACTTAATTATTAAATTATAAACGATCTTCCTTTATGCGGCCTAGTGATTCATCTAACTTACCCAACTAACCTACTGTACAGCTAACGATACTGTTTAACTCATTAAAAATAAGACACATAACAAATAATACGAAGCGGATCAAACCTTCATATCATGTCAGCCGTGCAGACGGTGGTTTATTCGAGTAAATCTGGCAGTGCCGAGAGGAAAAATATATTTTGATTGGTGTAAATGAAAGACTCCGGAGACTCTTGTGCGCATTTGGTGAGATTTTGAATTTTGGCGCAGAGCGGTACAGCGTTGTCACGTGATCACGCTGTGTCCAATGGAGAATACACATGGGCGGAGCCGTCGAGGGTCGAGTGTTGCTGTTTTCTACGGTGCAGTAAGTTATATATTCCTTTAGGGGGCGGTCGGCGGCTCAGAAATACAAATTCTCCCATTTTCTTCTATGGAAACATTCAACATTTCTATGAATTTTTCAAACATTTCCAGAAGGGAAGCATTCTACAGCAATTTTAAAAAGCCTAATTTGGTAATTACAAACGAATATGATTGTTCCGTTGAGAAATGCGCTGTAGTCTGATCTATATTTGATCGATATCTGATTAATATTTGGTCGGTCTGGTCAATATTTTACACACTGATAAACAATAATGGAAATAAAAAATAAAAAAAAACCCATAATGAATCATTAAAAAATAATAAATACTATTTGGACTCCAATCAAAACAACATCCGGGCCACTAAGCTCCGCCTCTTGTGGTATTTCAATATTAGGCTAACTAAATTCAAGCCGTTTCTAGTTCTGTTGGAGGGATAGGGTTGTGTGAATGGGGGATGAACTTTCCCACAAACCTCCCGCAGACGGTTTGTCAATCTCTTTGTCAAATTTACATGGTCCAAAGAAAAAATACAATGCGAATGAGAAGAAATACAAAGCGATGCGTAAGTATCGGCTAATGTTTCATTGCATGCCATGTATTTTATCCACATGCGAACTTTCTCCGTAGTTCATAGTACTGCAACCACCATCGTTAACTGAATGCCGAGGGACAGTGCATAAAACATAAAATGCTAATACGATTTGGTAAGAAGTTTTACATGAGTATTAAGTCTTTTCAATTCAATTCACGTTTATTTTATAACGCTTTTCACAATGCATATCGTTTCAAAGCAGCTTTACATAAAATGCATGCATCTACATTACAATTTAGAGTGATTTTTTTTATCAGAGTGTCCAAATTATGGATTTCAGTAATGTACATATACATATCATATCACACAGTTAGCAAACAATGTATTAATTTAAGGCAGAAACATTGAGCTCATTGGAGTAAAGAATACATGTTGTTAACAAATGATTAAGATATATAGAAAAATAAATTTAGCATTGGTGCATGTTGATTCAGAGCTGTGTCATCTGAAGTCCTTGCAGGAGTTGTAGTCAATGTGATCTTGTTTTCATTTCATGCAGCATATCATGTCTTCTAATGCCACGCACTTCACATAAGAAGAGGCTGTTGAATCCACACAAGTCTCAGCTGTTGTTTGTAGAGGCGCCCATCAATGGACCAAAACATGAATATGGACCACAACTACGGAGTGCCATTCATCCCAGGTCATTTATATCAGAAAAACAACGACAAAGTGGTGCACCATGTACTTCGTGGGTATGTGCATGCTTTGCAACCCTTACTTTTATGTTATGAGTGAAGGCTTTTTATAAACTGATGCGTATTCTTTGTTTTATAGGTGTCTCCACAGTTTAATTCACTTGAGACCATGGCAGTTAGTCGAAGTGGTCGAGGGAAGAGAGCTAACCAGGCTACGAAAATCACAGACAAGGTGTCATTTTTGGGTTTACCTCAGACTAGAAAAACAAGGGTCTGCAAATATACTCCTTTGTCCTTTGAGGCAACCACAGGCCGTGAAAACCTTCGTTGTTCACAGATGAAGAATGATAGGCTTGTTTCTTCAGACAGTCATCGCAAGGAGCTTCAAGAAACCTCAAGAAGAACTCGAAAAGTGGTGAAGAGGAGGATGGTTACACGTGTTACATCTGCTACCTCGAGGCGTACAGATGTTTCAAAGAACCTGCCATTCTGCAAAAATGGAATGAATAAAGATTCCATTCACACACCCAACACGAGCACAGTTCCAGAACCACCAAATGTAGAGACGCCAGAAATGCCACATTGTTCCAGCACTTCACCAACCAATGTTCAACATCTACTTTTCTCCCCAAACCAAGCAAAAACTCCTCCACGAACCGAGAACACAAGCATCCTGGTGAAGGACACTCCTGAGAAAGACTATGGGCTGAGGGTAACATGGAGACGAAGGAAAGGACTGATGAAATTATTGATTGACAAAGGTCAGCTTGTTCTGACAGATGCAAAAGTTGCCAATGTGTGGGAATAGACCATGACTCAAGTTAACTAAAACTGTAAAAAATTTATTTGAATTTGAAGAGTTAAGTTTTGGGAAATTGTGACTTACAATTAAGATAATTTAATATATGAGCACTTTAGAAATTAAGAATTAAAAATGTAATTTTGACATCCCCAGCCTTATTTAATGGAAGCACCTTTGTATTCTGTTGGACATCAGTGAATTATGTACTTAAACTTATTTTCCAAATGGCATTTGTATATATTTTGCTTTTGCAAGAAAAATCTTTATTATTTTTATATTATCAATATTTTTGTTATAAGAGAAAGTCTAAAATGCATTTATTAAATGTATAACAAAAACAGCTCGTTTTGATATTGCAGGATCTATGACGTCAAATACATTTGCATATGACTGCCTCCAGATCTAGACATTGACAAATAGCTATACACCATTGTACCATAGGCCCCCCGCCCACTGGCATTCAGTCACTTAACGCATGACATTTGTTCTACACTGGATGTGAGCATCATGTCCCATAAAAATCAAATAGAACCCATTATAATCACTGATGCAGTCTACATTGGATAAAGTATACAGATGCGTGTTCAGTTTGTAACATTGTCCACGCACTTGAGTCTGTCGACAACAGGACAAATGGAAGAATGGAAGAACATTTTAAAAACACTTGCATGCAGTAGCGAGTGGCTGTTGATACTGTTTCCTATGCAATGACATTAGCCATTCATAACAGTGGCTGTTTATTATTCCATAGGTTTACTCACCCTCAAGCCCTCCTAAGTGTATATGACATCCTTCTTTCAGATGAGTGCAATCGGAGTTAAATAAAAAAATGTCCTGGCTCTGGATATTTTTCTTACAAAAACCCATCGATTTGCTTCAGAAGGCCTTTATTAACCCACCGGAGACTTGTGGATTACTTTTATAATGGATGGATGCACTTTTTTGGGCTTCAAATTTTGTTTCCATTCACTGCCATTATAATGCTTGGAAGAGACAGGACATATTTTAATATAACTCCGATTGTATTCGTCTGAAAGATGAATGTCATATACACCTAGGATGGCTTGAGGGTGAGTAAATCATGGGGTAATTTTCATTTTTGGGTGACCTATCCCTTTAAAGGTGCTGTCCCTCAGAAACATAATTTCAGACAGAGGGTCAGAATGAAGGTTGACAATAATCGTTTTTCTGCATATATGTGTTGTTTTTTGTGCAAAAAACTTTATTAACATAAGTGAACCTCAAGGAACATATTAAAATAATTAAAAATCAATGGCAGGACCCCCTTAAATAAAATATAGATGGATGTTTTTTTTTAATCAATTATTTGTTTTTTGTCGACTTTTAACTTTTTAGTAATGAACTTTTAACTTGACAGGCATTTTCCTAGCCGTCCATTGCGGAAGTGGCGCTGAGAAATTGTTTTTGTTTACAGAATGGCTATGATCCACGTGTAGTGTTTAAATGAATTAATGACATTGAGAATTTCGATTGAATTATTCCAAATCATTTCTTATTTCGATAATAAGTCTGTAATGCACTAAAAGCTCAATAGCAGTCCGTTATGAGGAGCAGTTCGTCCTTGTCTCTGGCGGGCGGTCGTGGTTCGGCCTCGGTTCGGCTGATCAGCCCACCCGCGTGTCCGTTTGCTGCTCGGGTAGACGCTGCCGTTGAATATTTAATGGTAAAGAAAGACTTTGAGGCTGCTCTGGACACGTGCGAGAAAGGGCTTGAGAGTTTGGGCTCTTCTGTAGAACAAGAGGAAAATTGGTGAGCAGTGCGAAAAAAAAAAACATATTACATTGTTATCATTATCAACAAAATGAAGTGCATTAAATATTTTAAATTGTAAATTACTTCAGAGTTTCCCAGACTGGGGTTCCCGATGGAACTGCAGGAGGCAAAATAAAACCCCAAAAAGATTTAAAAACATTTTATTGGTTTGTATGTCATGAGACCATTAAAAGATATCAGAGAACTGTTATTTATCCTTATTATTGACCTAACTAATTAATTAAAAATATCAGTGGGTAATTCATGTAAATATATTAGGTTAGCTGTATAAGGGTTCAGCTGACGAAAAATTTAGGGAATCCCTGCATTTCATGTAGCTAAATATGAAATGTGAATTTGTACATTTTAATGTGTTTGAAAGACAAAAGACAGTAATACATGGTTAAATGACTCACTGAGTGATCATTAAAATAATAATTATTGTGTGTTTGTCAGGAGTTGATTAGATATGCAATGCTGAGAAACACTTAAAAGTGAAATGATTTCTGTAAATCCAGTGATCAAATGCTGTGTTTGTCTCGGCATATGACTAGTGATCGGCATACGACTAGTGGCTGGTATGATCTGTGTGTGCAATTCTGCAAACCTGAAATATCTTGGCTTTTATAGAAAGGAAAATTTAAAAGATAAAAAAGAAGTAGTAGGGAGAATCAATGAATTATGAATACAGTAATTGTGCCATTGTGAGAATACTTATGTAATAAATAAAAACTAACTGTAGTCTGATTATGAGTATTTTAAAATGTATTGTGATCTAATTACAAGTACTTAATTTTTGGAACCTGGTTACATGTAATCAGTTACTACCCAGCACTGCTGGTGAGTTAAACTGACTGTTAACATGATGATTTAATCATTTACCATCTTAAATCCTCACACTAAATCTTTGTCCCCACAGCTTCAAGTATGCAGAACTGAAAGCAGCTTTGACTATAGTGGGGATTCAGGCGCTGGCTGAGCTTAATCAGTGGCGTGGAGTCCTGTCATGGGTTTTGCAGCAGTATGGAGAAACAGAGAAAATTCCTGCCAAGATTATTCAAATGTGGTGAGAAGAATCTGCCATTTAATCTCACAAATAACATTAAATAACAGTTTGAATGTGGGCGAAGTACCACTACATCACACCTAATGTAGATAAACTGTTTCATAGCATTCTACTCAATGTGAAAGTGGGCGAACGGGCTGTGATGAAGGATGCAGTCTGTGATTGGCTGCACTGCTCTGGTAACATGAGCCAATCAGGGTTCAGCACTGTGGCTGAGCTGTATTTTCTCCACATACTGGTGCCGATGGGTCACACGACTGAAGCTCTGGAAATGCTGGAGAGCGATGTGGGTCGGGTGGCATTCAGTGATGAACAGAGACAAACAGCCTATAGTTTAGTAGACATTCAAAATGAGAAAAATGCAGCATCATCCAATTCAAATCCTGAATCTGTGGCAGTGGTGGCAACAACTAGTGCTTTAAAACAAGGTGACTTTCTTGTATTTATTTGTTTGCAGTCAAAATGCTCTATTTAACACATTCTGTGCAGTATACACTCACCTAAAGGATTATTAGGAACACCATACTAATACTGTGTTTGACCCCCTTTCGCCTTCAGAACTGCCTTAATTCTACGTGGCATTGATTCAACAAGGTGCTGAAAGCATTCTTTAGAAATGTTGGCCCATATTGATAGGATAGCATCTTGCAGTTGATGGAGATTTGTGGGATGCACATCCAGGGCACGAAGCTCCCGTTCCACCACATCCCAAAGATGCTCTATTGGGTTGAGATCTGGTGACTGTGGGGGCCATTTTAGTACAGTGAACTCATTGTCATGTTCAAGAAACCAATTTGAAATGATTCGAGCTTTGTGACATGGTGCATTATCCTGCTGGAAGTAGCCATCAGAGGATGGGTACATGGTGGTCATAAAGGGATGGACATGGTCAGAAACAATGCTCAGGTAGGCCGTGGCATTTAAACAATGCCCAGTTGGCACTAAGGGGCCTAAAGTGTGCCAAGAAAACATCCCCCACACCATTACACCACCACCACCAGCCTGCACAGTGGTAACAAGGCATGATGGATCCATGTTCTCATTCTGTTTACGCCAAATTCTGACTCTACCATCTGAATGTCTCAACAGAAATCGAGACTCATCAGACCAGGCAACATTTTTCCAGTCTTCAACTGTCCAATTTTGGTGAGCTCGTGCAAGTTGTAGCCTCTTTTTCCTATTTGTAGTGGAGATGAGTGGTACCCGGTGGGGTCTTCTGCTGTTGTAGCCCATCCGCCTCAAGGTTGTGCGTGTTGTGGCTTCACAAATGCTTTGCTGCATACCTCGGTTGTAACGAGTGGTTATTTCAGTCAAAGTTGCTCTTCTATCAGCTTGAATCAGTCGGCCCATTCTCCTCTGACCTCTAGCATCAACAAGGCATTTTCGCCCACAGGACTGCCGCATACTGGATGTTTTTCCCTTTTCACACCATTCTTTGTAAACTCTAGAAATGGTTGTGCGTGAAAATCCCAGTAACTGAGCAGATTGTAAAATACTCAGACCGGCCCGTCTGGCACCAACAACCATGCCACGCTCAAAATTGCTTAAATCACCTTTCTTTCCCATTCTGACATTCAGTTTGGAGTTCAGGAGATTGTCTTGACCAGGACCACACCCCTAAATGCATTGAAGCAACTGCCATGTGATTGGTTGATTAGATAATTGCATTAATGAGAAATTGAACAGGTGTTCCTAATAATCCTTTAGGTGAGTGTATATAAAACTATATAATTCATTTTTACTGTAGAATATTCTAGCAAATAATGGATTCAACAATGTGTTATTGACAGATAAATTGACCCAGCGGCTGAATTCTCTAATGAGGCTGTTATACAGAGGTTTCTCAGTAGCCAGTGTGAGAATTAGATCCATCTCTCTGCGCAGAGTTTTTCTGGCTTTAATGTTGCTGTATCTTCTTCTCATCCGTATAGACCCAGGTAAGAGACCCCTTTTTATGCAGTGCAATCTTAATAATTACTCTGATTGACTATAGCCTGTTCTGAAATAATTCTCCGCTCTCAGCTCTTCCCTCAGCTTACCCATGGCTGCTCCGCCTGCATGGACTCCTTCAGCAGACGTGGAACACCATGTTTGGACCTTATTACAAGGCCAACAACAGAAGTTAGAGTTTTACTGGAGTTGCACTGTGAAGAAATGGAGCCGTCCAAAATTGCATAGATCCTGTGTTTGCTATGGACATCAAGTGTTGGTGAAAATAGTTATATTATAGATAAATCCATTAATTATATCTAAGATAGTACTGATAGCCTGTTGGAAATGGACGGGATCCTGTAGAGAAATATTTAATGTGGATCACATGTAATTTTATTATATAATAATAAAATGTGTATGTGAATGTATGAGTTCCTGTGCATCTGTACTTGTGCTGTTGATACATCATGCAACTTTAGTGAAGTCACCATTAAGACTTGTAACAATTTTATTAATATTAATATTTTATTATATACTTTTAAAGTGTATAAAAAATATAAATAGCCTATATCTAAAGTTTGTATTAGAATGTCTTGATATTTCCATTGATTTTAAAAATGTATTAGTGATTAAATAATGTTTGTTTAATAATAATGATGATGATAAAAGTTGGGTAGCACTTTGTTAACATTAGTTAACTTTAACATGAACTAGCAATGGGAAAAAATCTAAAGCGTTTATTAATCTTAGTTAATATTAATTTCACAATTAATTACTAATATATATATATATATAATCAAAGGTTGCATCTGTTAGCCTAAAATTATGTAGGCCTAATGGACCTGAGCTAACATTTGTATTAACTAATGGGACCTTATATTAAACTGTTACCTAAAGTTGCTTTAAAATGTTACCTAATCACGTTAGTTTCGTATCTGTGATAGAAACTGACGCGTAAATTGAAACTGAAAGTAAAATCAGACTTTTCTGTTTATGTCTGAAACTGAATTGACTTATGCTGCGAGAAAACCGGGAGCTGAAGTATATTGAGGAAGGTAAATATTGCGTACGCTTAATTCAGTTTCTATAAACTAATGCACAATTTAAAGCTGACTGAAAACAGGTTTCCATAGATACAGCACTGAGAAGCTTTCGCGGCTATAACTGAATGGGAGAGTTCTGGAGTAAAATGGCTCATCGACGACTATGCAGCCGCTCCACATCATCGAGCTATCCCAGGAATTATGGTAAATCAGCAGAGACTTGCATTCATAATTTTTTTAAGGTGGCAGTTCATTCTGATAGGTGTTTAGAACTGACAAGATGTGCTACCCCTGTTTCTACTTCCTTTATTAAGGTGGTAGGTCATTCTAAGAGAGAAACTCATATTATTAGATTAACATGACAGCTTTAACTACCGGTAGCACAGATTGTCAGAACACCAGTTCACACAGAATGCACTTTTGCAGTTCAGAACAACAACAAACGCGAAGTCTAGAGACGCTTTTTAAAAACTTTTTTTAAAGGGTTCACCCAAAAATGAAAATTCTGTCATCATTTACTCACCCTCAAGTTGTTCCAAACCTGTATGAATCTGCTAAACACAAAAAAATATATTTTAAAGAATGTTGGAAACCAAACAGTTGATGGGACTCATTGATTTCTATAGTATTTTTCCAGTCAATGGGTCCCATCAACTGTTTGATCCGCAGTGGACTGGAAAAAAGCATTCTGTGTGAACGGCCCAAAATGTTCTGAGAACTACTGTAATTCAGTCTCCTGAACCGTTTTTTGAAGTATATGCAGAAACTAATGATGGAACTAACAAAATTATCTTAAATATGATTTTATGTTTCAGAAGTGAGAGGCCTTTTCAATGACAGTCTGTCCTGTTGTGTTAATTCTCTGCTTCAGTCCTTTTCTGCCACCACTGAACTACTGGACATACTGAACAAGTAAAAAGCACCATTAACTATTGAATATGCTGCACACTTGAAAACTAGCCATACTAAGACGTGCTAAATAATATTTAACAATGCCTGTTGTTTAAAGATGGAATCCATCTGGTGGGATCAAACAGAGTAACATCCCACTGCAGTTAAAGAATGCCCTGCTAGCTATGAGGGATTCATCACATCCTGCTCCGCACAGAGACTTTCTGGAAAGCCTCTACCGTCACGCCATCTGCCGTATGCATCATATCAACCTAAAATTGTATACTTATAAAAATGGTGTCAATCTGAGTGTATTCTGTCATTGTGCTGTAGGACGCACTCAACAGGATGCGGATGAAATATTCCACATTATCCTCAATCTCACCCAGAAGCAGATGCCTGATCTTTGCTTGGTGGGTTTGCATTAAAAATAGATATGTACAGTTTTGTTTAGTGTGAACTATATAAATGAGAATATTCAATTCTATATGTCTTCACTCTTTCAGGCTCAGGAAATCCGCAGTCTCTATGAGATAAAGGTAGAGACGCAGGTGAAATGTTTACATTGCACATCCATTCAACGGTGCACCAGCTCTCTTTTCAGCCTTCCTTTGGCGATCTGTGAAGGTGGAAACACCCTGGTAAACAAGTTAAACATTCATCAATTGTTTTGTTAGTCATTGATACAATGGTTTTGATACCGTTGTAATGTAAATTACACATAGTTCCTCCTTATGTTCTTCAGGAGAGCTGCATTAACTCTTATTTCCAGCTTCAAAACCTGGTGGATGATGAGGAGAATCACTGTAACCAGTGTGAGAAGAAACAGCCGTCCACTCATGTGTGTACTTTTAGTTTTTTTTTGCCATTATCAATTTTTTTGCCATTATGTCTTTTCTTCTCTATTGTGATGTACACCGATCAGGCATAACATTATGACAGGTGAAGTGAATAACACTGATTATCTCTTCATCTTATCATGGCACCTGTTAGTGGATGGGATATATTAAGCAGCAAGTGAACATTTTGTCCTCAAAGTTGATGTGTTAGAAGCAGGAAAAATGGGCAAGCGTAAGGATTTGAGCGAGTTTGACAAGGGCCAAATTGTGATGGCTAGACGACTGGGTCAGAGCATCTCCAAAACGGCAGCTCTTATGGGGTGTTCCCGGTCTGCAGTGGTCAGTATCTATCAAAAGTGATCCAAGAAAGGAAGTGGTGAACCGGCGACAGGGTCATGGGCGGCCAAGGCTCACTGATGCACGTGGGGAGCGAAGGCTGGACCGTGTGGTCCGATTAAACAGACAAGCTACTGTAGCTCAAATTGCTCAAGAAGTTCATTCTGGTTCTGATTGAAAGGTGTCAGAATACACAGTGCATTGCAGTTTGTTGCATATGGGGCTGCATAGCTGATGCTGACCCCGTCCACCGCCGAAAGCGCCAACAGTGGGCACGTGAGCATCAGATCTGGACCACTGAGCAATGGAAGAAGGTGGCCTGGTCTGATGAATCACTTTTTCTTTTACATCACGTGGATGGCTGGGTGCGTGTGCGTCGCTTACCTGGTGAACACATGGCACCAGGATGCACTATGGGAAGAAGGCAAGCCAGTGGAGGCAGTATGATGCTTTGGGCAATGCTGGGAAACCTTCTGGGTCCTGCCATCCATGTGGATGTTACTTTGACACGTACCACCTACCTAAGCATTGTTGCAGACCATGTACACCCTTTCATGGAAGCGGTATTCCCTGGTGGCTGTAGCCTCTTTCAGCAGGATAATGCACCCTGCAACAACAATTTTGAGGTGTTGACTTGGCCTCCAAATTCCCCAGATCTCAATCCAATCGAGCATCTGTGGGATGTGCTGAACAAAAATTTCTGATCCATGGAGACCCCACCTTGCAACTTACAAGACTTAAAGGATCTGCTGCTAACATCTTGGTGCCAGATACCACAGCACACCTTCAGGCGTCTAGTGGATTCCATGCCTCAACGGGTCAGGGCTGTTTTGGCAGCAGAAGGGGGACCAACACAATATTAGGAAGGTCATAATGTTGTCCCTGATCGGTGTATATCCAAGTGAATTGGCTTTTCGAAACAAGGAAAAAAATAGGGCGGGACTTGATTTTGTCTCCTGGGAATTGTTTTGATGGTTGTGTACCTAAGAAAGGTAACTAATGGGTTGAGGTTATGTTTAGTTAGTACTTAGTTATTATTACCCAGTTATTGCAATTACTAAAATAAGTATATACTAAGTATATACTAACTTGATTTCAGCAAAAGATACAATGCATGACTCTGAGGTGATTTTTTTTTTTTTTTTTGTCATGTAGGGACAGAAACTTGTCTCATTGCCTCCGATTATGTGTGTCCATTTGAAAAGATTCAGAAACAAATGTGGCTACACCAGAAAACTCTTCAACAAAGTCATCTTCCCTGAAACTTTTAACACAAGTGTTTTTGCTGCAGCACAATCAGAAAATGCATGTGTAGTATATATTTTGTAAAGAATAATAATAATAATAGTAGTAATAATAATAATTTTTGTATGTTTTAATTGTTGTATGCTTGTTTTAGGTTGTGAATGATGCTCCCAGGGCTGATGAGCATTACAGTCTCTACGCAGTAATAGTTCATATAGGATATCCTATGTTTGGTCACTACACTGCTTACGTCAGGCCAGCTCAGGACCAGACGTGGTACTATGCTAATGACAGTTGCGTGCAACCAGTAAGAGACTGACTAGAAACAGAAGAGTCTGAAATAGATCATATTGAGACTGATATGTAATTTGGTGTAGTAATTATTTTCATTCATTTGTCTCAGGCCACATGGGCAGACGTGCAGTGCACATATAAAGGGTAATTCTTGACCTATATAGCCTACCATGATTATCTTGTCACAGACACTTTAAAAGAGAACAACATACAAACACAGACCCGTTAAATAATGATTACTTTATTCACTTTGCAATATCTTCCAGTTTTTGATTATAATTTTGTATACTGTTTTAGAGACAACACGGCCTACTTGCTTCTGTACAGGAAGAAGGGCTGGAATTCCTCTGGATAACCGTTGGGAACACTGCAGTCCTTATGTTTTTCTTAATGATATGACACTATACAGGGAGTGCAGAATTATTAGGCAAATGAGTATTTTGACCACATCATCCTCGTTATGCATGTTGTCTTACTCCAAGCTGTATAGGCTGGAAAGCCTACTACCAATTAAGCATATTAGGTGATGTGCATCTCTGTAATGAGAAGGGGTGTGGTCTAATGACATCAACACCCTATATCAGGTGTGCATAATTATTAGGCAACTTCCTTTCCTTTGGCAAAATGGGTCAAAAGAAGGACTTGACAGGCTCAGAAAAGTCAAAAATAGTGAGATATATTGCAGAGGGATGCAGCAGTCTTAAAATAGCCAAGCTTCTGAAGCGTGATCATCGAACAATCAAGCGTTTCATTCAAAATAGTCAACAGGGTCGCAAGAAGCGTGTGGAAAAACCAAGGCGCAAAATAACTGCCCGTGAACTGAGAAAAGTCAAGCGTGCAGCTGCCAAGATGCCACTTGCCACCAGTTTGGCCATATTTCAGAGCTGCAACATCACTGGAGTGCCCAAAAGCACAAGGTGTGCAATACTCAGAGACATGGCCAAGGTAAGAAAGGCAGAAAGTCGACCACCACTGAACAAAACACACAAGCTGAAACGTCAAGACTGGGCCAAGAAATATCTCAAGACTGATTTTTCTAAGGTTTTATGGACCGATGAAATGAGAGTGAGTCTTGATGGGCCAGATGGATGGGCCCGTGGCTGGATTGGTAAAGGGCAGAGAGCTCCAGTCCGACTCAGACGCCAGCAAGGTGGAGGTGGAGTACTGGTTTGGGCTGGTATCATCAAAGATGAGCTTGTGGGGCCTTTTCGGGTTGAGGATGGAGTCAAGCTCAACTCCCAGTCCTACTGCCAGTTTCTGGAAGACACCTTCTTCAGGCAGTGGTACAGGAAGAAGTCTGCATCCTTCAAGAAAAACATGATTTTCATGCAGGACAATGCTCCATCACACGCGTACAAGTACTCCACAGCGTGGCTGGCAAGAAAGGGTATAAAAGAAGAAAATCTAATGATATGGCCTCCTTGTTCACCTGATCTGAACCCCATTGAGAACCTGTGGTCCATCATCAAATGTGCGATTTACAAGGAGGGAAAACAGTACACCTCTCTGAACAGTGTCTGGGAGGCTGTGGTTGCTGCTGCACGCAATGTTGATGGTGAACAGATCAAAACACTGACAGAATCCATGGATGGCAGGCTTTTGAGTGTCCTTGCAAAGAAAGGTGGCTATATTGGTCACTGATTTGTTTTTGTTTGGTTTTTGAATGTCAGAAATGTATATTTGTGAATGTTGAGATGTTATATTGGTTTCACTAATTGAAATGGGTATAAATTTGTTTTTTGTTAAGTTGCCTAATAATTATGCACAGTAATAGTCACCTGCACACACAGATATCCCCCTAAAATAGCTAAAACTAAAAACTACTTAAAATATTGATACAAAAATATTCAGAGTTTTTTGTGTTCATTGAGAACATGGTTGTTGTTCAATAATAAAATTAATCCTCAAAAATACAACTTGCCTAATAATTCTGCACTCCCTGTATGGTTGAATGCAGAGAAATAATCCAAAAATAGGACCAAAGTCTATTTATATTTTGTGTATGCATATGAAGAGAGGTGTTTAAGAATGTAAATCAGTATATTTTTTATGTTGATTGTGGTTTATACAGGACAGTATTTTGGATGGGATTATACTATTTTGGTAGTGATTATTTTGTGGAGTTTATGGACATTGTTCAATAAAAATATGTTTTAAAATAATGTTGCCTGTGATCTCAAGTTCTTCCTGAAGATATAAAAATATGGAATAAAAAAATATACGAAGCTAAAAATACCGTTTCACAAGTTAAAAGACTTTTATTCTGAAAAACAAATGCAACTTGGCTTTTATTTTGAGAAACCACCAAGCTGCCAGACTTATTTTGAAGAGCATCCATGTCATGGCATTTCCCCCGCACGTCCTGGTAAACACATCTGTCATGATCTTGTAGGTGAGCTAACATTGTAATAAAGCAGCCTATTTCTTACAGGTAAAACTTACCCAACTTAACATTACGTTTTCCCCTCAGTATGTCTGCGTGTAGTACCGTATTAACGTATTACCATAACCGTACAATGTAAATGCATAGACTGCAACAAGGGGAATTTCATTCCATATTCTTGTGTGTAGTTGTGTTGTATGCTATTGGAAATAATATATTGTGGTGTATTATATATTATATATTATTGTTTGTTCTTTGTCTTTTTTAGGTTTATTTATATTTATCTATCTCAGGATCTAGAGAGATAATCTAAAATGACTAATCCACTGAGAGGAGAGGTGATCAGATTGTACAAAAATGTAAGCATCATCTTCTGACAGTTTCCTTCTGCTTTTTTGCAACAGGTGAAATATTGTTTAATGGTACTTTATGGCATCCTTTATGAGACATAACACTGCATGGCAGCAAAGTCACAAAATACACGAAGAAGATGTGTAAAATTGTAATAATGACTAATTTATTTATTTTCTAAAGCTTCTGTATCTTGGACGGGAATATCCAAAAGGCACTACATACTTCAGGGAGCGCCTGAAAACTGCCTTCATGAAGAACAAAGATGTCACAGATCCTGAGAAAATAAAAAAGCTGATTGACCGTGGAGAGTTTGTGATCAAAGAACTCGAGGCGCTTTACTTCCTCAGGAAATACAGAGCAATGAAGAGACGCTATTACGATCCAGAGCATTAATCATCAATGTTTTCTGTCACAAGTGCCAGACTATATGTCTCAAAAGTTTTCAAATATCTGCATCTGATATGTTGGACTACAACAGATTTGGACAAAAACGTTTTGTTTTTTGTTTTTTACTATTAGTACACCTTTGTTACATTTACAATAGTAATTAATTGTAATGAAAGTGACATGTTTCATAATATGTATGTATGTATGTTTACTTAAAGACCCTTCAGTTTAATGGTGCTTTAAGGAAGTGTTTGAGTAGATAACTCTACATCACAGAAAGCGAGGTTGGTTTTTCCAAAGGATTTTTCCAGCTCCCGCACCAGGTCAAGCTTGCCCGACCTACCGGAAACCTTTTAGTGCAAATAGTTGAAAATGGAAAAAGTTATGGGAACACTGTGAGTATGTCAATTTATGCATGTGTGTGTACTTGTATATACAATTTATATATGCAATAAAATGTATACTCACTTTATCTTTGAATACATTGTAGGCTTTGTAGCAGGTGAGGTCCTCTTTTGATAGTGTGAGCCCAGGCTGCAGAACCATCTGTCTGCCCCCTTGGAGACACACATTTAGAAAACATCAGTTACTCTTAACAATGACAGCATTATGCAGAGTGCTTCACATCTTGGAATGTCTTGTACCCGAAAGTATGCTGATAATAAGCCCTACGGCGATGACCGTCACAGTCCCCAATGGGCAGAAGTACAGGTATGAGAGCGAGTACCAATTATCAGCCAGGAAAGGCCTGTTGAGAAATTGATCTTGTTACATCTCAGCCAATAGATTTTGACTTAAATGATTTTCAAAACCCACCTTTGTAGAGTCTCCCCTTTCAGTATGAAGTTTTCCATGTTTTCAGTCCAGTTAGTGCCGCCTGGTTCCATAGAGAAGTTACAGCCGCGTGTCGTCAGAGGCAATGGTCTGCTGTTCTCTGGTTGTGGAGGGTATATCTGTGCTCCGATGCACACCCACAGTGACAGCACCAAACCAGACAGCAGCCCTGCCAAACCTCCCTAAAACAGACACACTTTCCATTAATGACCACTAGATTTTTGCATTTTATAAAGAAAATCACACATTAGCCTGTTAACTGTCAGGCAACTGTTTTTTTATTGCTTTTTCATGGTGTCTGCAGGTCTTAACAAGTCTTAATTCATCCTTACACAAATTAAGGTCTTAAATCAGAAGAGAAAGTCTTAGGCATGGTTTCACAGACAGTTTAGAATAAGCCAGGACTAGGCCTTAGTTAAATTAGGACATTTATGCAGCTTTTATAAATGTGCCTTAAAAAAATACTGGTGTGCATCTTGAGACAAAACAATGGCACTGACATATTTTAAGATATGTCACTGCAAGTTGCTTTCAGTTAAAATAGCTCAAAAATGCATTTTAGTCTGGGACTGCTTGATCCTTGTCTGTGAAACCGGGCAATTTATTTAAGTCATGCATTGCAAAAAGTGATTTTCTTCCTCAATATTTATGTGCTGTTTTCCAGTACAAATGTCTAAACATCTTTAAATCAAGATACATTTACTTGAGATGGAAATATAAAATTAAGTTGTGAAAAACTGGACAAAAATAAGTAAATTTATGCTTAAAGCAAGAACAAATATCTGTCAGTGAGTTCGATTTTTCGGAGCTCATTGACAGATATTTCTACTAGTTTTAATCATAAACTCTCTTCATTTTGAACAATTTCACAGAACAGATAATTTCTGTCATTTTGAATCTCCAGTAAATGTATTTTGATTAAATAAATTTGCACTGGAAAACAAGATTAAAATACAGAAGTAGAACATATTTTTTGCAGTGTGATCAGAAGGAACAGTAAAAGTTATTTCAATAATATGGAGGTTGGGAACAGAGCGATTCAGGTGACTTTTTTTGTGAATTAAAAAGTAATGGATATCTGTAGGAAGTTGTATTTTCAAACTGAATACAAGTCATTGTGTTTCTCCCTAGACATTTACATTTAGAGAACATATTGACGTATTGTTTTCCCTTCAATTTATTCCTTAAAATGTTCTTTACTTGGTCCTTAAAAGGTCTCAAAAAGCCTTAAACCTACCTTCATAAAACCTGCAGAAATGCTGTTTTCCTTGTCACATATTTTAAAAATCACCATGAATTATCATTCAAAAGCTTAAACACTCAAAATTCATCCTGTGAAATCATTTTGAAATTAGACATTGCTTTACCGTGGAAGTGGTACTTTAAAGCTTTTATGGTATCAAATTCAAACTTGGAACACAACTTGGTTAGACATATAGTTTTAGCAATTTTAGAACCAAATTATTTTGTAAAATACATATTGACATTTTAAAATATTTTTTTTTTAGTTCAGTACATTTGCTACAGTAAACAAACTTCTATAACTTTTTTTACAATAAAAAAATCTGCTGAGAGTCTTTTTTTATCGTTTATCGGGTTAAAATGTAGCCATAATAACCTTTGTGTTGGCACATGGAAACAGGATGCCAAGAGAAAAGAGGCCGAGTAGAGGTCCGCCAACCACTCCTACAATACTAATAGCGGCCTGTTGAGGAATAGACAGGAAAATTGGAATTATGCCATCATTTGCTGTGTTATTTTCACATGATTCATCAGTAACCCACCTGTAGCATCCCACCCATCAAAGATGCAAGACCAGCCATTCCAATGCACACGGCACCATAAAGCACACCTGTGATTGGGGAACATCATCTAGTTTAGTAGTTGGAATCACTGATTATTTGTTAATGGGCTCTAAATAAAGCTATTTGCTCACTCATGCCCTTTGAAGCCCAGGACAGCTGCCTCTCTGACAGGCTGAAGTACGGACGCATCAGATCTGTAATAGTTACCGCAGCCAAAGCATTTACACTGGAGGAGACTGTACTGGAGACAATAAATATAATACATGTTCAAGAAAATATAGTTGTCCTTTTTTAAGCCATAGTTTCATTGTATGACAAAGAGCTGTTTGTACATTCTGCTAAATATCTTCTTTTGTGTTCTACAGAAGGCCATATGGTTCTCGAATGACACAAGGGTAAGTAAATGATGATGGAATGTACTTTTTTAGGTGATCTGTACCTCTTAATAGGGAACAAACCTTAAAGTGCCACTATATGCTGCTGCCACGAACAGTCCTGGCAGACCAGGGTATTCGCTCAGGATGTCCAACACCAGGTATGGCATAAGCTTATTGTATATTATAGAGAGAGACATTGATATTGCATATATAGAATTGATTGGTAATAGCATCAATACTTATAATAACATGCACAGATTATAATGTTGTTGCATTTGGGAAGCATTGCTGTGGTTTGTGGCATACCTGGTCTTGAGCAGATACCTTCTTTGCTGTCCACGGATCACAGTTCTTATAAATGGAGTATAAACACAAGCCACAAAATACGGAACATAATGAAATAACCCAGAGAGACACTAAATTAATGTACAAAGCCCTGAAAAGAGACAAAAACACACAAAAGGTTCAGTTACACATTGCAGCTCTTTCAGTGTGAATCTGAGAATTATTTTTTGTGCAATGCTTACATTTTGGCATGAAACAGGGACTTGCATGATATGTATCTCTGCACCTGAGCTTGATTGATGCCATAGACGCTGGTCCATAGGAACGTCCCTCCAATCGTGATGCTCCAGAATGTGTGTCTCCTCAGAGGGTTTGGATCAAAGCTAAAAGGGTTGGACATGACATGAGAAAATGTTTAATTATGCATTCCTGTACCTGTCAGTCATGTCACAACTCACTCCCATAGGTTGAGCCGGCCGCCCTGGGCGGAGTCACTGATGATAGTGGAGATCCCGCCCTGCAGCAGCACTGATTGGACGATGACAGCCAAAAGACCAGCCAACATGATGCCAACCTGAAACACATCCGTCCACACCACTGCCTTCAGACCGCCCTGCCAAGGTAAAGAGACAGTTCTCTATCAGTGCTTCCAAAAACTTTTTGACTCCAATTGTCTACGGTAGTGATCAAAATAAAGTTAAACACCTTTTGAAAGAAACTTGATGCTTCAAATAAAGATTGTATCAATTACATTGTTACACCAGTAGGTGGTGATAAGTGATTGTTAAAAAAATGTATTTGTCATTGAATCATTCATTCAAGAGATTCGTTCAAAAATGCAGATTAATCCAGTAATGAAACAATTGAAGTTAAGAGTGTGTCATTGAATCATTCATTTAAACCGATTAACTCTTAAACGCATACCTCGGGTCTTTAGTGACCCGGGATGTCATTCACTGCCCTCCTCATTAATTTTTTTAAGTTAGACAACCTTCTTAGTATTCCTCAATCAATATAAAAATGATTGGTAAGGGTTAAAAAATAACAGTAATTATTGTCCAGTTCTACTCTTTTACTAACTTACTAATGTACAGTAGAGGGTGCAGACGACTCCAGTCGACATGACGGCACCCCAGAGATCCACACCTGTGACTGAGAAGAGAGAGAGGAGAGAGTTCACTTGACCATAGAGTGCTGCACATTATCATGCATACTTATATCACAAATAATGCAGTTCAACTTTACACTCTTAGAAAATAAAGGTTCTTTATTGGCATCTTTAATTCCATGAATAATCTTAAACATTCATGGAAACTTTCCATTGCACAAAAGGTTCTTTATAGTGTAAAAAGGTTCGTTATATTATTAAAATGTTGTTCACGTTAAGAAATAATGGTTTTAAAAGACCCTAAAATGATTCTTCGCTTCAAAATCCCCCCTTTTGGAACCTTTAAATAGTGAAGGAAGAAACTTAAACTCAAGGCAAAAAAATCCTACCTTGGTTTAAAGCCAAAGCTGGAGCATAAATAACCAGGCCAGTGTACAGTATCTGAGAAGAGATGGAAAATACTCTCAACTACATTGAGTTTACTGTATGATTGAATGAGACTGATAATAGCAACAAAAAAAAACACTCACTGTCTGTATGATAAACAGGACTGTCCCAAAAAGTCGGATTACTTTATTGTAACGCATCTCCAGATACTGCAAACAGATTATTAAAACATTAGTGGGGCAAAAATGAAGTAACATTGCAGTTACAGTTGCTTTTAGATCAAAATTAATGCATTATTGACACATTTTAATATATTTAATAGTTACTGTTTTAGATCAGTGTTAGTTTAGTTTTTTTTTTTTTTTTTTAGCTTTATTAATATTTTGAATTAGCTTATGTTAATTTTAGTTTAATTTTTAGTCATTTCATTGTTTTTGCCATTTTATTAGGTTTAAATTATTTTTATTTCAGTTTTAGTTTTAATTATTATTTATTTACAGTTAATAATTTTAATGCTTTAACTTAAATGTATTTCAGTTACTTAATTTTTATTTTATTACAGCTTTATTTCAATTAACAGAAATGTTTTTAAGTTTGTTAAAGATAATAAACCTGATCATTAATATGTTTTACCATTTATATATTTAATAAAGTTACCATTTTACCACATCAGCGATGTTGTTGTTTTATTAATTTATACTGTTATATTTTTAGTTTTCATGTTAATTTTAGTTTAATTTTTAGTAATTGGGCTTTTGTCATTTTATTATTTTTTCTTCATTTAATTTTTACATTTCTAATTTTCATTGTTTAATTTTTTTTTTTTTAGTTCAGAAATGCTTTTAATTTTAGTTTTAGTTAACAACAATAACCCTGAATGTTTATGCCAAATTTTCCTGCCAGTTCAGTTTTTTCTCATCTCACCTCATAGGTGCTGGTTATGCCCAGTCTGTAGAAGATTGGCAGGAAGATCTCAGAACTAACAACCACCATCAGAACAAAAGAAAAGCAGATGAGGATGAAGATGGCCCCGTACTGGTACACCTCCACCGGGGTCCCCAGAACGGTGATGGCTGACATGAAGCTGGCCGACAGGGACAGGGCCACCGGTACTGCCGTCATACTCCGTCCACCCACCAGAAAGTCTGCGGAGCTGCTCTGACCTCCTCCGGCGAAGGCGTAATACACTCCGACACCTGCAGAGACGACCAGCATTAAGGTGAAGACCACATAGTCCCACACACTGAAGGAGGGTCCACTTGACATCTTGGTGCACGTTTGAACTTCTTTAACAGGATCTCTTGAATTTGCAAGGCAGCCTTTGTAGCTCTGTTTGCAAAATATTATCAGTGACCATCAGGAATGTACTCATTGATAGCTGATTGTTAGTTCAGAGATTGTGTCATGACAGTCTCAGGAGCCTCTTTGCGGTGCGGTCAGTCAGAGAGACTGTGATTGTTCCTGGAGCTGCATGCTTGTCATCATCCCACCCATATCACATGCATTCCTCCTTATATAGCAGTTGGGCTGGAATGATTTTTTTTTCTCAGTAATTAGATAATGTGTTTATTCTTGTGTGTATGACACAGAGAGAGAATTCACTCCCTATTAATTACAAATGCAGCCTAATGTTATTAACCGTATTATGTTTTGTATGTATAGGTTTAAGTAATACAACTTTTGTAATACCTTATATTTTATGTTTCTATATTATTATACATAATTCAACTGAAAACCCTTGGTATGGACCAGTGTTATTTTAGTACCAGTTTTTATTGATATATTGATATTAGATTTCATGTTTATATTTTCCTTTTTTTATTTTAATTTCAGTTAAAGTTTTAGGAATTTTGTTGTGTTTTGTCATGTCTATAAAGTTAAGTTTTTTTTTTTTAAACATGTCTATATAGTTTTTATTTAAAAAAAGTATCTCGTTTTATTTTTATTGTTTTTTATTTAGTACATCAAGGTAAACTAAAAGAAACGGGAAATGTTGATTTGGCACGTAGCTGAAATAAAATACGTTTTTATTTATTTCTAGTTTCAGTTATAATAATAACAGCCCTGGTATAGACGAAGAAAACTAAATGTTTGTAGTAATAAAAAAAAAAGCTTTAACAGGGCATGATCTTTCCTAATGCTCTTCTAAACGTAGTAGGACTTTTATTTTGGAAAAAAAAGGAAAAGGCTACGCTTTACCCATAATGCATTATTCAAGATGGCGATTCACTGAGACGGCATGTGTATCAACAATTTCACAGCAATTGATAACGCATTTTTTTAAAATCACGGAATACACTTAATTTCTATATTTGGTCGTCAGATAATACAGCAAAATGAAGCTCAAAGCCAAACCACCATCTCATAAGTCAGAAAACACTTTCCGCGTAAGTTTAGTGAACAACGCATGCTGGAGACTGCAGCTCATGCATCTGACAAACATTACAATGTTTTATTTCATATATCGAAACGAACAGAGTTTTACATATTGAATTGTATATAAGTCTGTGCTTTTAATCATTACATTTTCATCTATAACGTTCTATATTCTCCTAGTTCTAATGCGAGGAAGTTTCCACTCAGTTAAGATGTCTTCATATCTTCTATTTTCCAGTTTGTCACGTTTTCTGAAAGGCTCGCAAAAGTAAACATTGATGTCATTCATCGCATTGACAGGACTGGAAGTTATGCTGAGGTACGAGTCTTGTTTATATCAAATAACATAACAAATTGTTAGCAACGTTGTAGTTTTTATGTGTTTTCTATGAATTCTGCTGAATTCTCTTATTTTTTTCCAGGAGGTAGAAACCTATTTTTATGAAGCCCTAATAAAATGGAAAGACTTGAATTTGACAGAACACTTCAGTAAGTAACAACCTCCTGTGAGCTTTTAATATGACAAAATGCACTGTATATTATGAGGATATTGTACATACTGTTCATTTAATTTGTGATCTGTACATCTTGTCTATTGTCACTCTCTGTAAGGGTTATTATAGTTAACCAAAACTATAAAAAATCACAACAAACTAATTCAAAATATGAATAAACTATATAAACATTGCTCTCTGTTACTGTCGTGTATATGGCATAGTGACAATAAAGTGATTTGGTTTGAGTATTAATCTAATTGTCTGTTCTACAGCGACTTTTTTTCGAGAGGTGTCAAGCAAGAGTCAGTCTTTCAACATGCTGGTGTTTCACCAAAACACTATTGTGGAGAGTCTGAAGACCCACCTGTCAGTGAAGAGCAACATGGCTTACCAGCCTCTTCTGGAGTGAGTTCCTCTCAGTCTTTCTTTAAAATGAACAGACCGACGAAGCCATGTTAACCCCACTTTTGCTTTCAGTCTTGTAATTCAACTGGCTCGGGACCTCCAGATGGACTTTTACCCCCACTTCTCTGACTTCTTCATCATCATCACGTCTATACTGGACACACAAGACACTGAGGTGTTGGAATGGGCCTTCACGTGTCTGTCGTACCTGTACAAATACCTGTGGAGGATGATGGTGAAGGATATGGACAAGATATACAGGTGAGAATTAGAAATAAACCCTAGAAGATTATATTACTGTTTATTTTTCGTTCTTTAGTCATAGTTAGTAAAATAAAATGTATAATCAGTAACACTTTACAATATGGTCTCAGTAGTTAAAATTAGTTAACCTTAAGTGTGTAACAATATATCGTGTCACAATATATCACTATACAAAAATTCAACAATATGTATCGTGGATAGTGACAATCTGTATTGTGTATAGTTCACCCAAAATGAAAATTACTGTGTCAGTGTTTAGTGTCAGTATACATTAAACTACTATATATAATGTGGAATATAATGTATAAAAGCAATGGGGAGATATTTGTGGATCCTGATAATGTCAAATGTCTTGTTACCAGTAAAAAGTGGCCTACATTATTTTTAATATATCTAGTCAATGACAGAGTGCAAGCATATTCGTCTAAAATAATTCTGTATTTTCAGCTTAAGAATCATGAATATTTTAATGCATTGGGTTACCAGCACCAAGTCCAAGCCATTTGCACTCCCATTGTAATACCAAATTTAGCATTTTAATCAACAGTATATTTTTTGTTAACCTTTTACCATATGTCTTGGAGTATCACAATAATATTGTATCGTGTGTTCAGTATCGTGATATGTATTGAATCGTGACATGAGGGTATTGTTACACCCCTAGTTAACCTGTTAACTGTCAGTGTCGGGACATTTGCCACACTTTTTACCCCCATTGCATATTTTAGTAATCGTCATAAATTAGGGATCATTGAAAGATTAAACACTCAATTCATCCAGTGTAAACTGTTGAAATTTTATATTACGTTTCCATGAAAATGGTACCTTTTCTCAGGCTCCTCCCCCAGTGGGCAAGGTCATGTTTTAAATATTACAAAATTTACTGCACTATTTTATAATTAATTCAATCTTTTTCTAAACTTGTCAAAACACACATTGTTGGAAATATCTGAGACTCAAGGTTCCATATTTGGCCACTGTTTTGTGGTAGAAGTGATATTGTGACAGAAATGTATTAGTTTGTGACAGGAGAATGCATTAAAATTCAATGGAGAGTGGGTGTCACTCTGTGGCTTTTTTTGGTATAGCACCTAAATAAAATATCACATGAACTTAAATTTTTGTGATATCAGCTTCAAATTTGGAGCACAACTGGTTAGACATATGACTTTGATTTTCTAGCAGTTTTAGAGTCCAAATTATTTTGTGAAATATATATTTTGTATTAAATAAAACGTATTTAGTTCAGCACATTTGCTTTGTAGTAAACAAACTTTTTTACATGTTTATTCAAGTGCTTTCACCTTAACAATAATTATCAGTTCTTTAAAAAGAGACCAACCTTAGGTCTGTATTCCAAATAATTTATGAATTACAACTTTAAGTTCTTCACATCTATGCTCAAAAAGGGGGTGACAGTTAACAGGATAATGTATTAACTAACAACGAGTAAGACATTTATTACAGCATTCATTCATCTTTATCAACTGTTTATTTTTAATTTTTAATTTTAATGTCAGCTGAGGTCCATTAAATAATATTAACAGATACATCTTTTGATATTTATAATGTATTAAATGTTGAAATTAACATTAAGATTAATAAATGACTTAGAAGTGGATCGTTATTGTAAAGTGTTACTTTTTCTAAATCAGTCTTTACAGTGAACTTCTGGCACACAAGAAGGATCACATCCGCAACTTTGCTGCAGAGAGCTTCTCTTTTTTGATGAGAAAGGTGAGTCTTTAACATCTTATGTTGTTTTCATCATGTCCTCTATATGATCATGTGCTGTCTTAAGCTAACGCATCTGTCTCATGTCCAAAAGGTTACAGATTATGACGTGCTCTTCACACTCATATTCTCCAACCTGTCAGAGCATCCTCAGAAGGCCAGAGGAGCCGGTCAGCTGATCTTTGAGATGTGTCGAGGTGTCCGTAACATGTTCCACTCCTGTGCCTCTACGGTGAGATCACATGACAGAAAACCAAACGCATCACATAATTAACGTTTGTCTTGTCAGTGATTAACAGTGCTGTTGTTGTCAGGCTCTTCCGGCGGTGTTACAGAAGCTTGGCCCAGCAGTCGGACAGGATGTTGATTTACCTTGGGACTCTATCAAAGAAACTCTGGACCACATGGCTGAGTCTTCAGCTAATTATGTTGAAAAAGAACACCTGCTTGTCCTATGGGAGTCCTTACAGGTGAGAATTTTTTTTTTTCCTTTCTCAAACTGAAGTTTGTCTGACAAACTGTATAGTTTGGACTGTAATGTTTTATGCACTTTTTATAAAGTGATTGTTCCCATTCTAGATGTGCCAGTATCGCGCGCACAGACAGCATGCCAGAATTGAGTTCTGTTTCACGTTTGAACAAACAATAACACACAGAATTATGCCAAAATACCAGTTTTGTCGAGTAGTCTCCTAAGAGCAGTCAGAGTTAAATGACATCTTAAATGAACTTAAAGAGTTGTAGGAAAATGAGATGCGCATGACATCGTGTCATATTCAGCAGCGGCAGATCTTAGGGACAGCAGCCTAATAAACCAGTTGTCTGTCATTAAAGTTAATCATAGAACAAATGTAACTTTGTTTAATGTAGCTTTAATAAGGATTAATCTATATTTAATTCATAATTTTAAAAGTGTTTGATAACTTTATCCAATTTCTGTAGGCTATTTCTGTTAGATAGTTAGGAAGGCCACAGGTAAAAATTATGTGAAGATCATTTTAATTTCACTTAAATTAAAAGTTGTCATTTTTTTTAAAGCCTAATAAATGTTGAAATTGATAGATTTCAATCATACTGTAATGTTGAATGTCTATCATTAATGTTTTTTTAATACTTTAATATATAATACTGCATAAATTACTGTAATATTCTTTTGCAACTTTAACCAATCAGTATTTATTTTTATACAATCCCATTGCTGACAGAAAAATTAAGAACCACTATTATTATTAATATATTATTATGGTCTTTGTGTGTGTGTGTTGATGCGTGTGTATGTGTGTGTTGCAGGGGTCTCTGAAAGAAGTTCTTGGAAAGTTAGAGACAAGCGATGCCAACACGGCTAATGAACACTTAGAGAGGATTCTGTACATCTACCACACCCTTGTGGAGCATCGCAAAGGAGCAAAGATCACAAAACCACAGTCTGTTTGTGAGGTTTGTATGTGTGTTTCTCTATCACTGAAAAGCCCTATTCGGATGAGACTAGTTTTCTAAACAGCGTTTGAGTTACAAATCTTATCACTCGACGTCTGTGATTTCATGTACCAGTTCGGACTGATTAACATCTCAGTGTTTATTACATAGGTGGGAGTGTGTGTTTTCTAGATCTAGACTTTACAGAAGTTCATGTGTTGTGCTTTCACGCATCACATATGACGTGCATGTCTTTTAATTAAGTTTATAGAAGTGGCTATTTATAATAAACTTGCACAAAGTGAGCAGTAAAATCTAGACAAGTGTCTTACTCTTACTTGACACTGATATTAAAATGAGCAGTCTTAGCAGTTTCCACGTTTTGGCTTTATTTATTAATTTGATCATTTTATTTTTTTATCGGGTACCATCCATTTTGAAATTAAATAAAAGCATGTAAAATACATTTGCATTAGGGTGGGATTAGATTTCTCGGAGGACCATTGGGTTATCTGAAAAACCGTAGGTAATTTGCTATAGAATTTTTAATAAGGTCGAGTGAGGAAAAACAGACATGGCAGTTTCGAATGGGATTAAAATAACAAAGTACACCTGTGAAACTAAAGACTGTTCTTCTTGAGTGCTGGTGCATGTCTGACATGTTTTTCTCCATTTTTGTTGTATTTAGACACTTCTTCAGCTAGTTCAGGCACCAGGACTGTCCTACTCCTGCTCCAGGCAGCTTTTACAAGTGGTCTCATCTCTGTTGATGGGGGAGAATCTGTCATTGCCTGCCCAGAGCATCCACGAACTGGTGAAAAAGGTTTGTTTAGTGTGCTCCTACACAAATGTTTGTCCATCTTTATCCTTCTGATTTCCTGTTGACCTCATTTGTTTTCTCTCTGGTCCCTCCCGCAGGTCTTCAATAGCGGGATGGACCGAGACCTCATATTGTCATTTACAAAAGAGATGTTTGACATGAAACAGTTTGAGCAGGTCAGTGAAAGCCGGACTGCGGAGTAAAACCATCTTTACGATCAAATTGTGTCTGTTTTAATGTTGAAGTGTGTTTCTCTAGGTGTTCTTGCCCAGTTTGCTGCAGTATCTGGAGCAGATCTTCTGCACTGAGGACGCTGTAAACCGACAGCTGGTTCTGGAACTGCTGGTTGGTCTGATTCTGTCCAAAGCTCCACCCCCCACTGACGGATCCATGGCTTTTGAGAAGTACCCATTGGTCTTCACTGGACAGACTGTCAGGTTAGCTGGGCTTTGAATTTATATGCACTTTAAAATGTTGTTTCCTCCTCATTAATAATTTGCTGATACTCTTTTAATAATTTGCTAGGTGGACACTTTTTTTTTTTGGACCAATTTGATATACGATCTGTGTTTTGTTGGGAAACTACTAAAGAAAACATTTAAAGTGGACCTGTTATGCTTTTTTACATTTTCAACTATCTTTAGTGTGTAATGTTGCTGTTTGAGCATGAAAAAGTCAAGGCCTGGGCTGGTTGAGTTAGTAGTAGGGGTGGAACGGTTCTCTGTAAAAAATCGAACCGTATGGTTCTCCACCCATCCTAGCGAACATAGTAGGTTAAGTAAAACGTAAACCGTTGAGAAAGACGTGTTCATGTGTAACCGTATGTACTGAAGTGCATTATGTCTTAAAGGGAAAGAAGCCTTTTCATGCTGTCTGTGTTTTTAATGTTAATCAAACAACAAATGACAAAGAAATAACTCAGTGGTCTTGACTGAACAGCGTTTTTAACTTCAATAATGATTCTTTATTTAATTTATACAGTGAAGATTATAATATGCAATGCTATTTTATATTTTATTACTTTATTCAGTTTCTATACCTGAAAACTACTGTTAGATACCTGAAAAACACTGTTTATTTTATATGAATCTTTGCTCTATTGTATGTATTTGTGCTGTTGCTTGTAGTTTGATTGTTGCTTGTTATTTGTTCTTATTTTCTTATATTTTTATTTGACATGTCCTAATTACCCTGAACATAGCACATACCGAACCTAAAACGTGATACAAACCAAACCGTGAGTAATTTGAACCGTTCCACCCCTAGTTAGTAGTGTGTTGTAAGTGTCTTGGTTATGGTAAGGGGCGTGACATTTCTGAAACGTGCTCAAAGTGGTTGACTCATAGACTGTAAAAAAAGATGGACGACTCATCTCCACTTCCTTCCACTGTAAAAAAGATGATGAAGGCAAAATATCCCAGAAACGGTTGTTGCCGATTATGACCAGTAGTGATCCTGAAATGGAGCTGCGGTATCAAGGTCCAGTAGAGATTTGCGCTCCTGCAAACTCGATCGTAAACACAGCTGTCAATCATGACATTACATCCTGTTTTTATAGCATCAAATAACTAAAACCAAATTTATTGGAAAAACAACGAACACTTGAACTACCTAAAATGACAGGAAAAATATTTGAAAAAAATTTATTTAAACTGTAATTGGATTTCATAATATTTGGCTCGCGTCCCATTTGATTACATCGAGATGCAGCCAGGTGATCAAAATGCTTTGGCTTCGACTTTTTTTTGCTTTGTGGCACACTTGGGTTGACCAATCACAACTAACTGGTTCAGTCGACCGATCAGAGCACATTACGCTTTTAGGTTGGAGGGCTTCATAGAGACAGAAACTAAATTGAGCGTTACTGACACTGTGAAGAGAGGTGCTGCAGTAATGTAAAATATTGAAAAAAATAAGGTGTTTTTGAACGTTCAAGCATGAAAACCTATTCTAGTAGACCCCAAAAACGAAATCAAGACTTTATAAAAGGACATCATAATACATTGTCTTGAATTTAAATACTTCATAGATAAATACACATGTAAAAATGTAAAATTCTCTTTTAGGTCAACTGGACCTGAAAGAGACCAGTCAGTCTCTGTTCCCCAGCGGATACTTTCTCTCATAGACATCCCCATCGTTCAGCAGCTTTCTGACCTTTCTCTACCCTGGGCTGCACTGGTGCTCCTCCCACACCTCAGGTAAAAACTTAATTACCCACAATCCTCTGGGTGTCAAATAGCATACAGCATAAATTACTGTAATATTATTTTGCATCCTCAACCAGTATTTATATTTATCCCCTTTTTATAGTATTTTACCATGCAAATTGGATTAAAATATTTAGACAAAAGTATTGAGATCCTCACTGAATGTATATATACACTACCAATCAAAAGTTTGTAAACTGTACTATTTTGTTTGTTTTTGAAAGAAGTCTCTTCTGCTCACCAAGGCTGCATTTATTTGATCCAAAATAGAGCAAAAACTGTATTATTGTGAAATATTTTTACAATTTAAAATAACTTTTTTCTATTTGAATATATTTTAAAATGCAATTTATTTCTGTGATTCAAAGCAGAATTTTCAGCATCATTACTCCAGCCTTCAGTATCACATGATCCTTTAGAAATCATTCTAATATTCCGATTTGCTAGTATTTGTTAGTATAAAATAAATGCTTAGTTGAGTAAATTTGCAATACATCTCAAATAATTTAAGTTCAGATCTAGGATCAAAAAAGTGGGGGTGACAGTTAAAAGGTGAATGGTCTTTTGCTGTATAATTTGGTATTTGTGTAAATATTTGTTGAAATGTTTTGCAGGCCATTAGAAGCATCAAGCGTTATACAAGCCGTCACTGCACTACTGAACAGGTTACTGCAGGAGGTGGGCAGTGAAACTCTGGGGAGAGGTCAGTTGTGTGTGTGAATGATTGTCGCAAGCTAATTTTATGTTAAATTATGTCCTAATACCGTCCTTCTGTCCCCTCAGGAGGGCTGTTTGTAGCCCGACAGGCTCTAAGCACTCTGCTCAGCTTCAAGGAGACGACAGCAGTACAGTCACTCCTGCCTGTAGAGCTGGTCAGAAACATTATCGAGTATGTGCTTCAGTATTTACATGTTTATTTGCTCTGAACATCCCAGTAAAAAAGAGTCTTGTCTGTTAAATTAAGAAACTTGCATTTTTGTTTGTTTGTTACAGGAAACACCCCACTGATCTTTCAGCGCTGTTGTTAGGAGATCTGTACTACACCAGACTGGCACTCAACGGCTGCTCAGCTCAGCTGGCCCATGAGTCGCTGCTTGAATTGTACCATAAACTGCGTTCCAATTTTTCTTCCAACATTTCCAAGGTCAGGTTTAGCCCAGTGAGGGTGGTTGTTGTTGTTAAGTTGGAGTAGCGCAGAATTCCCACAGTCATGGAAAACCTGGAAGTATCAGAGGATTTAAGGCCTGAAAAGTGATATAATTTAATAAAATCATAAAAGGTGACAATTTACTTAAAGCCTTTGTGCATAATGCATTATAAAGGTATTCATAATGTACTTTATAATGCATTATATCTTTTCATAAATAATTGTAACCAAAGTTAAAATGCAGAGCATTTAAAGCATTAATTATGCCTTGTAATGCAACTTATAATGCACTGTATGGTCTCATAATTAATTGTAACCGCAATTATTAATGCATTAATTTTTTAAAGGTTATAAAAGTAAAATACTTTTATAATGCATTATATATAAAGGGTTTAAGTAAAGTGTTACCAAAATTTCAATTGTTAATAAGTATCTACTTTTTTATAATTTTGAATTTTTTTTTTAATATATATATTATTATTATTATTAATTATAATTATAATTTTATTTTTTATTTATCCTTAATTCATCACAAATGACTGGAAAAGTAATGGAAAAATGTAATAAATTCATTACTCATCTTTGTGGATCCTGCTATTATGAATATATTGGATCAATTTGTCCTTGTCCTTTAACAGATTCGTTTGCTGAGCCTCAGAATATTGTCAAACTTTGAGGCTGATCTTCCTAAACCTGCAGAGGTATAATTTGTGAGATTTTCCAACAAATTCTAAAGCAAAGCACATGCATGTATTTATTAATAACTCATGTGTTCTTCAGGGAGAGGAGAGCTCAAATGCCCAGACGGTGTTCGCCGTGTGTCTGCAGGCAGAGCAGGTCCCAGCCACAGTGCAGGACTACAGGGAGAAACTACTACATCTTCGTAAACTCCGTCATGACCTAGTGCAGCCCTGTCTGCCTAGGGGACCCTTTCATGAGGTAGATAATGCCCTTTATTCCATATCAAATATAAAATCATTTTTGAAAGTTTTGTTTTGTGCTATAAATATGTTTGTGTGTTTTACAGGTTCCTCTTCGTTATCTTATTGCAATGCTCTTTGTCAATTTCCAACCTCTTTGGGATGCTGTTATTGATCTGATTGTGTAAGTGTGGTGTACTGCTTGAATGATTTGATTTTTGATCTTTTGCCTTTAAACCCTCATGCACCCTAAGGTTATGTCTTCAGCATTATTCTCTATTTCTCTGTATTAATTCTGTCTTTGAGTTTTGGTTGAATATGCCTTCATCTGCTCAGGTCGCACGCTAAAGAAATGGACAACAAATCTTTCTGGAAGGTTTATTATGAACATCTGGAGATGGTTGCTGGTCTAGCTGGTGAGTTCTTAATGATGAGGCATTCAAGACCAGTCAAATTTATTTGTTAGCACTTTATACAATACCAATTGTTTCAAGGCAGCTACACATTAATAAACAGGAAAATAACAGTGTTAATATTGAATAATTATGACAATCATGAAACAACTTTTATTTCAGCTGTAAAGTGCTCTAAAGAAGACAATAGTGTCATTCAACTCGATTTAGATCAATGTTGTTTCAATTCAGTTCAATAACTCAACAATTATGAAAGCAGCTCTACAGAAGGCAATAGTGTCATTATCCAGCTCAATTCAGTTCAAATTTTGTTCTTATTTGATGGTTGTTGTTTAATGTTCCCATTAGTCATACATTTTAAGCTGTTATGAATCTTTATTCTCAGAGGAAGAGCTCCAGGCAGATGATGATGACGACGACGATGATGATGAGGGAGGTGGTGAAAAACATCAAGCCACAAAGCAGCTCAGAGGGCCGGGGACAAGTGTGCTCGAGAGTGGGGATGTGGGAGTTCTTTTTCTGGAAGAGCTGGACCAGGTGCTGAATCCCATTGAGCGAACGGACTTCACAAACTTCCGTGGCTTGCTTTGGCGAGCCATGTCCCAGTTTCCCGAAAAAGTGGAGCCACGTTCCCGAGAGCTCAGCCCATTACTGCTGCGCTTCATCAGGTGTGTGTGTGTGAGCTTTATGGCATTAACCTATTAGTCTCTCTAGAAAGTTCTCCATAACAGCCTTTTCTCTGTGGTCTTTGTGTTCACAGTAATGAGTTCTACCCATCTGACCTGATGGTGGCTCCCACTCAGGACCTCATGAAGAGAAGCAGCTCTTCATCAGAGCAGGAAATGGGTGAAAATGTAGATGCTGGCATGGAAGACGAAGAAGAAAAGGAGGAAGATACCAAACACTCCAAGAAGAAGATGCCAAGAAGAGCAGCGGCCAAGTAAGAGATGATCTTATCCTCTAACATCCGTCTTTGTCCTCTAATTACCTACTTGAAGAACTCACACAAACTAGATGTGCATGTCTAATATACCAGAACGATGAGCATTCATTTGTTTCTCATCAGAATCTACGTTTTTGTTTCAGGCAGCTCATTGCTCACTTGAAAGTCTTCTCCAAATTCACCAACCCAAAAGCTTTATACATGGAGGCAAATCTGAGTGAGCTGTACACCCAGGTATGGTTTCTCAGCTTTGTTTCAAAGTAAATTCTGCTTATCAATACTTGGTGAATCGCTAGCTGAGACTAATTCTTTCTCTAAACCCCCACAGCTCCTGTGCCATAAAGATCAACAAATCCAGAAAATAGCACTTGACTGTTTGCTGACATACAAAGACCCAAATATTCTCCCTTACAAGTAAGACCTGTAACAAAGCACCAAAATACCTTTTCCCTTCTCTTCTTGCTTCCCACTTGCTTTTCCATTTTCAGTAATAACTATTATACAGTAACTAGGTCAGCTTATGAATAGAATGCTTTATATTCAGAGCTGAGACTGATGGTATCTTCCAAAAAACGTCTTTGGTTACCTTACTAGCTCTCACTACTGGCATACTGGAATGTACCAATTACCTCAGGAAGTCTTTTAGTCTAGTATGATTTTACATCTCTGGATTCATTTCACATCTCTGAGTTACTTGGAGCCACTTTTGTCATTTGGTGCAGGGGGAAAAAATACCTAGAGGCAATCCTTGCTGATCTAATTTTAAGCCTGTTATCAGAGATTGCTTTTCTCCAACCTCAGACTTGCTGCGGGGACCTTAAACAAAGTTTTAAACATTTTCTATTTGTGCAGACATTTTTTTGGGGGGTTTATTAATAGCACTGTGAAAGCTTTTTAAAACATTGCTGCAGCAGCAGTGTTCCTCAGGGCTTTGTTTTAGGCCCATCATGATTGATTTGTCGTTGTTTACAGAGAGAATCTGGAGAGACTTCTGGATGACAAGCATTTTAAAGATGAGATTGTCCATTTCAACATCTCTGAAGAAGGAGCTGTGGTACTTTCATCACACAGACCCCAACTCATTCCCATGCTTATGAGGTGTGTGTTTACACACACAATGCATATTAATGATATCAGTGCTTCACTGTCTAAACGTGAATGTTATGTTCCTGCAATCAGTAGTTATTTATTCTTGCAGGATACTCTATGGAAGGATGTGCAGTAGGGTTGGTAATAGGTTTCAGGGTAAGGCGGGCACGGCTTCACGCTCCTCCATAGTGCTGCGCTTCCTTGCAGCCTGTCAGCCAGAGGAGATGGGCATGTTTATAGATCTTCTGCTGGAGCCTGTTCGCCATCACGCTGAAGGTAACTACTAAAAGCTTATTAAAATGATTAAATCCTAACAAAACCTTCTAACGTACACCTTATCACCTATTGGCAGTTAGGCATTGTCATTAGATTAAGGGTGTGTTCATACTTTTAGCATTTAGTATTTTAGAATTTAGTTCTCTTAGTACTTTTGGTCCAGACCAAAAAAGAAAATGATTCGCTTATCATTCACACTGTCATTTTTAACAGTGAACCAAAACAAAAAAAACCCTACTTTTATGATGCATGTTTTGTGATGGTATGTTTTCAAAACATCCAAAACAGTGCTGTGTGATGGACTAGATGAGCTTGTTGCATGTGCGTACATATGATTGTAATTTTATCTGCTAACTCATGATAGCTTATAAAATGTGTAAAGGAGTCAAAATAGTGCTAGGAATTCCTCCGTCACACACACAAACAAGGATCTGCTTGATATTTCAGTCAAACCACCTTTTCAGGGGTCTTGGTCCACTTGTTTGGTGCACACCAAGGTTCGGATGGCAGCCTTCAAACTTATTCAAATGAACTGCACTAACAGAACAATTGCACCAGAGTTTGTTTTAATCGAACCAAACCTGCCAAGTGTGAACACACCCTAAGATATTATTTAGACAATTTATAAATTAATAGAGGTCCGTCATCATGAAGTGGTTTTACATTTATGCATTACACTTTAAGGTTGTAAAAATATTTAGGATATTTTCACTTAAAACAGTGCAATCATTTCCATATATGCAACATACTTGAACTTTAATAAATGGACACTTTTTTATTGAGACACGCTACCAACAAATTGTTTTACTCATTTTCTTTTTTTAAAGATAGATTAGAAGCAAGCATTGATTTTAGAAAATTAATAATTTTTTGCTTGCAGGAATGTGTCTGGCCGCAGTAGATCGAGCCATAGGTGAAACGAACCTGTCTGCTGTTCTCCCTGTGGGTCGCCAGCACAGCCTGCTCAACACCATAGCAATGCTCATCAATAAACTAGGCCATCTCATCCAAATCTACCTGCCCAAAGTTCTGCAGATCTTACTGTGCATCACAGCCTCTGTGTCATTTATACTGGATCACAGAGAGCAGGTGAGCTGAATGCAAACAACCATCCTCATTAATCCTTTAACTATATATACAAACTGAAATATTGCTCTTAACTGTGTGAATTATGAAATATTTCTGGAGTTCCTCTTCAAAGTTAATAATCAGAGGATTTTCTTCATAGGAAAATTTAAATTTTCTCTTCTTTATTTTTTTTAATTGTGTGGTGGGCGAATCTATTTTTTGGGTGCTAATCTTAAGAGCTCACTGGTCTTTATGTTTGTGTAGCTCAAGCATGGTTGCATCAATCCTCTGAAGTACTTGCGTCGTCTGGGGATTCTGCGCATACAAGACTTCTTTGATGGCTTTGAGTGTTACAACTTCACTGCAGATGAGCTGGACGCTGTCTTCCAAGCCGTGGTGTGGCCTCAGGTGTGTGCATAAGAGAGAAATCTGATGGGATAGCTTTAGTAAATTTAAAGGTACACTATGTAACACTTGGGCCTCTAACAGTCAAAAAACTAACTTGTTTTGGTTGTGCTTGTACTCTGCGTGACACTGCTTATGAATATGAATATGATTATCCTACTTCTCATAAAACAAGAGATATAACCAGTTTAAATAGACAGCATCTCAAGCTGACTAGCTGAAGATGTTACTATAATTATACCCATTAATAGATATGATACTTTCTTGAAAATAAATTCAAGCACAGCGCTATATACAACAACCATAATAAAATCATTAAGCACCTAAAAAAAAAAAAAAAAAGAGCTCATTTTAATTTACAGGTCTGATTTGTTTGTTGATGCAGTCTTGATGTATTTAAATGTGGATTGGAATCCGTATAGATTCAGTAAGTATCCCAGATGAACAGGTTGTGTTTTGTTTATTAGGTGTGTCGTCTGCCCACTGAAAGCACGTATGCACCAACGCCCCTCTTGAAAGTCATCCGTGTGTGGACCCAAAACGCTAGGTAAGTTTATCATTAACAATGCAAAGACGAACCTCTCATAGAAAAATGAAGCAACGTGTGAACGCAAAGACCGTCTTTGTTATAATAGCCAGGCTTCTTTTTATTTTTACTCTTAAACATGTATGCAGATTTTATTGCTGGTTTGACCTGTTATTGCAATGCAATCTTATAATATAAATGTTGTCTTTTCTCTCTGTCAGATTTTTTCCTTTGCTTGCTAAGCAGAGAAAAGGCCACCCTGAGTGTGACGTCCTGCTCAATGTCTTTGCTCTGTTATCCTCCAAAAACGTGTCTGCCGTCACAGTGGCCATGGTGATGGACATAGCCGAGAGTTTGCTGAACACTCCAGACTTTGAACCCAAGGAGAATGAGACAGAGTTGATTGTGAATGACTGTGTGATCCCTGAAAGCTGTGATGCATCAGGTACTGACAGTGGGTGTTGATGATTGTGCTAGAGGACCCATTATTCTTTGCGTATTTGACATCTGTTTCTTTTCTTCTGGTAGATTCTCTGACTATCGGCTGCCGTCTGCTCCTTCCTCACATCCCAGCACTGCTGCAGTACCTCGGCGGAGTCGTACGTAACTCTGAACGCCTCAAAAAGAAGAAATTCAGAGTTCAAGTCAGCAAAGAGCTCAACATCCTCTCAAGGTATGTTCATTAATCTCTGTTTATATGTACAGGCAGCGTAAAGAGACAATCAAAGCAAGGATGATAACTATAATGTTAAAGTTTTAATAGTTAATACTAATATTAATTCAATGTCAATAGCGAAGTCCTCACCACACCGATAACGATACAGAGGAACAATATCAGTGGAATCATTTTCAGAACAATTTTTTTCTAGCTGTTGAACAATAAAAACATTGACAGCCAATCAGAATCCGTCTGATTCCATGATCCTTCAGAAATCATTCTAATATGATAATTGGCTGCTCAAGAAACTTTTCTTATCAATGCTGAAAAAAGTTGTGCTGCTTATATTTACCATTCAAAAATTAATATGTGTTAAATTGATCAAAAGTGACAGTAAAAGATTTTTGTTTTAAGTAAATGTTGTTCTTTTGAACTTTCAAATTTTCTTTTTTGGTTTTCACAAAAATATTAAGCAGCAAAGCCCTTTTCAGCATTGATAATAAGAAATGCTGTCATGTGCAATGTGAAGTGTTCAAAAATGAACAGCCTTTGTTGTGTTCCAGGATCAGCAGATTTGTGACTGAAAAGGGACAGAGTTCAACACTAACTGGCTTGCTTTTACCGTACCTCCACAAACCCAAAACTGCACAGGTACACTCCTCATATCCTGTACATAATGTATATTAATATTTTATTGCTTTAGATCTCAAATCATTCTCATTGTTTCCTTGTTTTTTTTCAGGAAACCGAGTTGGACATCCTGGGTACTGTGCAGAACCTGCTAAGACAGTGTTCAGAGCCCAGCGTGTTCCTCAAGCCTCTCAGTAAACTTTTCTCCATCATCCACAACAGACTTTCACGTCAGGCTCTGTGTGAAGCGTTCCAGGTCATTTTCCTCATCTCCAGCCACTTTAACACCACTTTAGTCTATTTCGAACTCTTACAGACTGACCGTATCTCTCCCCACAGACTCTGTCAGACATGGACAGTGACCTGAAGTACATCACAGATGTTGTCATTCAGGTGAATTTCCATTGAGGCCATCAGAAACAGCTTTAGTTTTGTTTCTTTCAGCCATGTTTGTATTTGACCGGCTCTCCTCTCTTCTCCAGCTCAATGCATTTGACAGCCGCCATCTGGACGAGATTCACTTTGACGTGCGTCTGCTGGCGTTCCAGAAGGCCACCAAGCACATTAAAGAGATGAGTACACTGGATATGAGATACCTGACTGCTGTCATGCACAACTGCTTCCATTCATTTGAGGTGACCGTCAAGTTTTCAGATTCTTGTGACGTTACTATTAGCTTTCTCTCTAACGTTTCTTTTTATGTGTATCTTTTTGTGTCTTGAACTGCTTTGAGTTTTGAATGCTTTTTGTGTGTTTCTGAGACAGATCGGCGACATGTCTCTGGCAGACAGTGCCACCATGTGTTTGTCAGCCATAATAATTCAGCTCTCAGAAGTCGGATGCCCAGAGGCAGAATACAAGGAGATTGTTCAGTACATGATACTGGATGCCCTGCGAAAGGGTTTGAAGAGCAAGACTGAGGTGAAAACGAGCGACATGTCAGCTTACATTCATTACAGCTCTGCTCTATGGACATTTCACATGCAATCACATCTTTTTCGCAGAGTGTTCGAAATGATTACACTACGATTCTGGCCTGCCTGGTGAAGACCTTTCCAAACCGATCCGAGTTTTGCGATCTGGTTCAGCTGACCGATTATAATGATCCTGAATCAGATTTCTTTGAGCATATGAAGCACATACAGGTAACGTCAGGACACTTTATCAAAACTCATCAGTAGCCAGGTTTCCATCCAAGGATTTTTTTTGTGAAAAAAGGTTTAGCGCATCAAAATGTTTACCGCTATATAGCTGATGGAAATGCCAAATATAGATCATTTTTTGCAAATGTCGACACAATCTTTTTCTGTTTAACTTTAACACATTAATTCTATGTCGAAACTAGTTTTCACGACATTTGAAGTTTGGGATAAAATTTGACGTTTGCATCATTACGCACACCATTTTATCGATAAAAGGCCAATTAGATGGAAACAGGCTAGAGCAATCTTTTTTTAAGGCATATTCACTTAACTAAACAGTGGAAAAAGTGAATGGAAACTTGGCTAGTAAGACTCAACCAGAAACATAAATCTTAAATTGGGTGGAACTTGGAGAAAAAGGGTCTCAAATTTTGAATATTATGTAGTGTAATAGTATGTAAGTACACTCCTTTCCTTAATGAAACAAGCTTAGATTTTTTTACTCACAGCATAATGCAGCTGAAAAGTTTCAATTCTCATCATAGCAATGCTTTTATATAGAAAAATGTATAATAAATGCAATTAAATTAAAAAGTAATTAAATATATTAATAAATGAAACGTAAATATAAACAAATGTACTATATAAATATTTGTATTACTATTTTATTAGGTCATTAATATTTTTAGTAATTAACTAGAAATAATAGTAATTAAATAATAGTAATTAATATATAAATAAATTAATTAGAAACATTGCCACTTTTTTGACCCTTATTTGAAATTGGCTCAGCATAAAACACAGTCTGTTTGTATTTCAGGTTTACAGAAGGGGTCGAGCGCTCAGGAAGTTTGCCAGGCAACTGACCGAGGGCAAGATTGTGATGTCATCACGCTCCATGCAGAATTACATCATGCCTTACGCCATGATCGCTCTAGTTGACGAAAAGCTGTTGAAGGTTGTTACTTACGTCTGGTAACTATTTAAATTGTTCTGTCACCCTGCTGGTAGATATGTGTGATTTAATGGATAAATTCTTTGTGTTCCCAGTATGAACCCATGACAACAGCCGCTGTAGAAGTTGTCGGTGCCGTGTGCAGACGCTTGACCTGGTCCAAGTACTTGTTCTATATAAAACACTTCGTCCATGTTTTACAGTCTGGAATTGCGGAGCAGAAAATGGCTGTCAGGTAGGCTTCCGCATATGTTTGCAAATGATATACGATATCTCTCCCCCACCCCCCCAAAGTGAGAAAAGTGACATGCATACTGTCAGGCACACTTCCTGTGCATTTGTGCTTTTTCTGTGATGTTTTTGTCCTGTTTATGATGCTGAAAGACTTTCCTGACTCTTTTCATTGGCTTAGTTTGTTGCTGACTGTTCTTGATGCGTTCCACTTTGACCATGAGACTCTCAGTAAAGAAATTGAGGCAGCCAAAAACAGGAAGACTGAAGGTGAGAATGTGTCACAACAGCCACATTATACTTCCTTTTAACCTACACAGTGCTTAACTTGACCAACGTGATCTATCAACTTCAGAGCCCATTGTTGTGGTGGAAGAGGTAGAGGACGAGGCAACGGAAACCATGGACACAGATGAAAGTGATGCTGAAGGCGCCATGGAAACCGATGAGCCTGGAGCAGCCGTTTCCACAGCAATGGATGCTGAGACGGAAGGCCCTGCCAAACCAAAAGAAGTCAAAGAGAGCCAAATGAAGAAAGTGCCTCCTGTTGTCAGCAGTGGGCTTCCACAGAGTAAAAACGATCTGGAGGCGCTCGTTTCCTCCATTCATAACACGGTCACTCGGAGCGTCCTGCCTAAACTTCACAAGTGCCTCACTGCAAAGGTGTGAGCTCATTCATTATACTTAATGAATTTAGGTTACAGTAGAGCAAGACTGAAGACTCATAATGTACTAAATTCTACAAAGGATGTACAGTAGTGGCCAAAAGAAATGTCTGTAGGGGAAATTGTTTTTTAATGACCCTACAAGTTCAAGATTAAAGTGTTTATCTGACAAAATTGTTTGCCACCGACTCGTGGAGCTAAATGTATCGCGCTACCGAGCAATAATTATGCCGAAGATATGGGATCAGACTCTGGGTCGAACATGTATGGGCAAATCATTCCGGTTGGCATTTTTCCACATTTGACATTTTCAATACAATTCCCCACGTGTCGTGATGGGGGAGTCGAAACTAATTATAATATGCAAAACTGTTATCCAAGCATAGCAGTGGCCGTTTACTTCCAAGTCTTCAATGCGGCACGCCCATAAAAACCGAGCGTTCCATGAGAGAGGCTCAAAACCAGGGTAGAAAAGAGCCTATTACTTATTCATTATGATGTTTTTGAATGTAAAAACCACGCAAACCTAATAAGTTGACCTCAGACATCCGTATAAAAAAAATAAAAAAGCAAGTTCATGACACCTTAAATAATATCTGTCAATTTTCCTAAGCCCGACATCACTTTTGGCCACTACTGTAACTAATAATTGATGACTAACAGTTGATTCCATTAGTTTGGTGTTAGTTGTTTCTCTAATGACTCAAGCCCCCAAAATAATGGCACAGATAAATATTCTGTGTTTATAACCACGCAAGTGCTCCCTACTGGAACCAAGTGAACAAAGTGTTCAGCGTGAACTAATTGTACCCCAATGTTTATTTCTGCAGGTTAAGCGAGATGACGAGCACAAGATGGTGAAGTCTAAGGATGTGAAAGATGAAGAAGTGGCCAGAGTGCCTATTGCATTCGCCATGGTTCAACTCATGAAGTCTTTGCCAAAGGATGTCATGGAAGCAAACTTGCCAGGGTATATTTCCTCTATCATTACCCATTTTCTTAAAGAGGACCTAATATGCTTTTGTACATTTTCAAATTTCTTTAGTGTGTAACGTTGCTGTTTGAGCATGAAAAAGGTCTTCAAAGACACTCCAAAGGCAGTTCTTCCGTAAGCACTAAGCACTGTTTCTGAACTCCCTGAAACGCCTCAACTGTAGTCTTGAGTTTTCTTCCAGGAACGTACACGTCACAATATTCCATTAGTAGTGTTGAAACTCGCAGTTAACGTAAGGGGCATCACATTTTCCAAACACGCTCGAGGCAGTTGACCAATCACAACACTGTCATCCAGCCGGCCAATCAGAGTGCATTGCTCTTTTCGGAAGGAGGGTGTACAACGAGACAGGAACTATACAGAATGTTACTGACAGACTGGAAAGAGAGGCAGTGCATAAAATGTTATAAATATTCAAGCATGAAAACCTATTCTAGTAGACCCCAGAAACAAAATCAAGACTTAGTAACGAGCATAATATGTTTGAGTGTGAGAGTGATGGATTAGTGGTTGTTCTACAAATATGTTTTCTTTTGAGTGATCATCAGTGCAAAAATGTGGTAAATGATGGAGTTTGTTTATATATGCAGCATCCTTCTGAAAGTGTGTGTCCACCTGAGGAGCCGTTTCCAGGAGATCCGTGATGTCGCTCGAAACACTTTGGTGAAGATTATAGAGACACTTGGGCATCAATACCTTCATTATCTGCTCAACGAGATGCAGGCGGTCTTAGTGAAGGGGTATCAGGTAAAATATTGTCTTTATTAGCACATGAGTGTGTAATGTATCAGTATTTCATAAATTATGAGTGTCACTGATAAATATGATTGGACAGGAGAAATCTTACAAAAAAGTCCTTAGAAATTTAATCTTTGTATACATGTTCTTGGTTTCATGCAAATTAGACATATATTTATATAAATGTGCACCACTTTAAATACACTTGTGTATACATTTGAATAATTTTCTAAAAGGTTTTAAGACATTTTTTAAGATAAAATATATTGTTGCTGTCGGGCGGAAACTTTTTGTTTGTTTTTTAATAATTAAACAGTGCTGTCAAAGTTGATATTGAGGCTTTATGTAAAAATGTTACTGCCTGACAGCTACAATATGCTGTTATACATGTATTATATTTTAAAATGTATTATAATTTTTATTGTTTATTGTAGTTTGATTTAGGTTACTCAATTTAGCTTGAACTAACCTTGTCATCAAAATGTCAAAAAAAAAGTATATTTAAATGCTTTAAAACTTTTGCTAGACAAAATTAATATTTGAAAACAAAATAGCTTCACATTTCATTACGAAATACATTATTCCATATTTACCAGACTTATGGCAAAGAATTTCGACCTGCAAAACATGTCAAAATAAATATGAATTTAGGTATTGATATTCATCTTAGAAGATTTGTCATTGACTGTATGAATTGTAATTTTAAAGTGTTTTTTTTTTTTTTTAATAATTGAATAGACCTGGACCAAACAGAACGAGCGTCATGTTGCTGACCCGTGAATAATTTCTCCCTGCAGGTCCATGTTTTGACCTTCACAGTGTACCATTTGCTTTCTGTCCTGAAACCTTCTTTGACCGCAGGGGATCTTGACCCATGCATGGACATGCTCATCACGGTAAACGGGACCATCAATATTATGTTGTCAATCATAATTTTGAAACAATTGTACATTTTCATCGGCTAATTCTCTTCTCAGATCTTCAACAACGAGCTGTTCGGAGCTGTAGCCGAGGAGAAGGACATCAAAGGAATCGTTTCCAAAGTAATGGAGGCCCGTCACAGCAAAAGCTCAGACTCGTATGAGCTGCTCGGACAGTTCTGCAGTCAGGAGCGCGTTGTCCACCTCATCCTGCCACTCAAAGAGGTAAATGACCAGTGAGCTGCCTCTCAACAACAGCTTCATGATTTCTTAAGAGACTTATCTGATCCTCATCTTCCTCTCAGGTTCTTGAGAACACGGCCAGTTTGAAGGTGTCGAGGCGAGTGCATGCTGTGCTTAGGAGGATTGTGGCGGGACTTTTGCTCAATCAGAGCATGAGCCCTCAGTCCATCCTACTGCTCAGCCACGGACTCATCAGTCAGAGTCTCCCACTAATTACCAGCAAGAACAAGTACGTCACACACACTCAGAGATGCATTAGCACTGGTTCAATCAGATCTACTTTAAACAATTTCACATCCTATATTCACACAGAGAGAAGCATCGCCCACCTCCAGACCCTCGCCTGCCTCCGCCAAGCTGTTTACTGCTACCGTCCACTCCTAAGAGAGTAGGGGTGAAAGCCGCCATTAGTAGCAGAACAAACATGCACATCCTGGTGGAAACGGGTCTCAGTGTAAGAAAATATGCCTTGGTTTTTGATTGACTGCTGGGAGAATGTGGCTGAGGTTCAATCCCAAGAAGATATTACTTAAAATCATGCTTGATGAGTTTTCCCATGAACATTTAGGGAATTGTACATCAGTGGCCCTGTCTCAAATGAAACACTTTATATGCACTTACAATTGACTTAGAATGGCCACAGACTGCATAAGACCTAGGGTGTCCCATTGGTAAATTTAGGTTTCAGAAGGGTGCCCGCCCTTGATGCACACTTTTGACTTGTAGGAAGACCATGAGTGTTTAGAGTGCCATTTGGGACATGGCCTGAATTAAACTGAATAAAACCATGTTTGCTAAATGACAAGCAACCAATTTAGACTGTTTAATTTTTTTTTTACTACGCTACCGAAGTTTGGGGCAGTACAGTTTTCAATGTTTTTGAAAGAAGTCTCTTATACTCACCAAGGCTGCGTTTATTTGATCAACAGTAATATTGTGTGAAATTATTATTATTTATAATAACTGTTTTCTATTTTAATATATTTTAAAATTGAATTTATTCCTGCAATGCAAAGCTGACTTTTTAGCATCATTACTCCAGTCTACAGTGTCACACGATTCTTCAGAAACCATCCTAATATGTTAAAGAAACACTGAATTGTTCACAAATATACACTTATATTCTGTTGCAGTATTGCTTTAAACCCCAAAATGTCTCTTACACAGTTGCTTTACTGTAGTCTGAAGAGTTCAAAGATCAACTCATCTGGGCCATCAGTAAAGGAAATGTTGGATCCTTTTGTATCTCTCCTCCTGGACTGTCTTAACTCCATGCATGTAAAGGTCTGTACTACTTAATATATGTTTGATTCATGTGTTTTATTGTGCCTGATCAGTGTTTCCTGCGCTGCTGGTCCTTTATACACCCATGATTGCATGAATACAGCAAAAACTCCTGTGTCCTGTGCACATTAGGTAATTACTGAGGCTCTGCAGGCCTTAATCTGGATCTTGAAGTTTCCTTTGCCGGCGGTGGAACAGAATTACGACCAGCTGACCAAGCAGCTCTTTGTCCTGCTGAAGGACTACGCCAAAGCTGGAGCCGGCCGTGGCGAGAACTTTCACCTGGTTCAGAACTGCTTTAAGGTGCGAGAGACCCTCACTACTTTTACATTTATTACGTCCTCATTTTAAATGTTAAACGTGAATCATCCAGCAAGAAATGTTCTGTTTTATAGGCCATAACTGTTTTGGTAAAGAGTGTGACAAAACATATAACAGAAACGCAGCTGCAAGTGCTTCTGGGATATGCTGAAGAGGACATTTATGACCACTCTCGGCAAGCCACCGCGTTTGGTCTCCTGAGGGTAAGCTAAACCAACTCATCTACTCCTGGTGGGTTTCCTATGGTCACGGAAAACCTGGAAATAATTATAAGGAAAAGACATACATTTCTACTGTAGTTATGCTCAGGGTTGTTATTATTGTTAACTAAAAATAAAACCATGAAAAAACATTAACTGAAATAAAATCAAATAACATTTCTCATTTTTATTGTTGGTTTGTTGAAGTACTAAAATAACTAAAACTAAATAAACTAAAAACTATATAGACTTAAATGTGTTTATATATAAGCATATGTTTGTCTTGCAGGCGATCTTGTCCAGGAAACTGGTGGTGCCAGAGATGGAGGATGTTATGAAAAAAGTGGCCAAGTTTGCCATCGACGGGTCAAATGAACAGGTCCGCATGCGCTGCAGACAGGTCAGTCAGGATATTGCAATCTTCATCACCCTCCAGGTTTATTCTGGTCCTGCTTGTCGTAACTATCTGTCCTGTGACTGCAGATCTACCTGAAGTACCTGATGGACTATCCACTGGGGAAGAAACTGAGAAAACATTTTGACTTCATAGTTGCTCAGCTTGCGTACGTCTTTTAGCATCTGATTAATAACAGACGGATTTGAATTGTTTCCTTCATGTGAGGTGAATGAAAATATTTTTTTCTTATTATTCTCAGTTATGAATATGACACTGGAAGACAGTCTGCCCTTGAGTTGATGGCTTACATTTTCCTGAAATTTCCTCAGGTACTGTAACAAAACCAGTTGACGGGCAGAGAGAGGGTGGGAAATGGTCATGCAATACTAATATTAAAGTTTTTGTTAAAAGAGTTACACTTTAAAGCAACACTATGTAACTTTTGGCGCTCTAGCAGTTAATAAACAAAACTGCATGCATATTGCAGAAGAACATTTTAGCCGGAACTACTTCTCTCTATTTATGTCTATGACGAGTCACGCAGGTACTGGGCTACTCTGCAGCGGTGCGACCCGAATTGGACTAAAATAGTCCGATTATAAACACTTATTATATGTGTACCGTAGTGATTTCAGGATAAGACAAAAACACAGTTTGGAAAATGGATTCATGATATATTCGCTCATATAAATTTAGTACATTTTGACCACAAGAAAGTTACATAGTGCAGCTTTAAGGTGTCTCTGTTACACTGTAATTATGCATTCAAGTGCTGAGTAATATTAAGTGTCTGCATTCACTTACTTTAGGGTTAGGATTAGGGTTTGGTTTAGGGTTAGTCGCATGTAATATGCATAATTTATAGTTATTACTACAGTAACTACATGTAACATGTAATAATGACACTGTCAAATAAAGTGTCATGTTTGAAAGAAACCTTTTATTTTATAATGTTTTATTAATATTTTGAATTTGAGTTACTTTTTATTTTTATTTCTACACTTCTATTTTCCATTTTCATTTTATATGTTGTGTTTATATGCTATATTTTTTACATGTCTAAATCATTTTTACTTTATTTTTAGTTTTAGTAAACTAAATGAAAATGAGAAATTTTGCCTTGGCAACTAGAAATAAATCAGTTTAAGGTTTTTCATATTTTATTTCAGTTGATGTTTATTTCAAGGAACAAATTAAATTTTTATTTTTAGTGAATAATAAATTACAATATAATAACCCTGAACATTACATTATAAACATTAATTCACATTCTTTATATTATTGTTCATTGTACAGAGCAAGATATTTCGAAGAAAAAAGTTTTTTATTATTAATTTAACTAAACCCAAAATCTTGCTCCATTCTGGCATGATCAAGTGAAATCCTGCTGGATAAATTAAGGTCCCCTTCTACCTTTTTTCATTAAACATCTTGTTTGACTTGGAAGTGCTTTGCAAAAAAATTATTCTATACTTGATATTTATGATATTGTAGGATTAATCTGTTCTTTGTTTACAGGCTCTTTTGCACGAGCACTGCGGTTTGTTCTTTGTGCCTTTGTCATTGGCCATGTTGAACGATGATTCTGCATCCTGTAAGAAAATGGCGGCTCTGTCCATCAAGTCTCTGCTGAATCAGTTGTCTTTGCAGCATCAAAATTCCATGTTTAACCTGGTTAATAGCTGGATTACAGGCGAGAAGGTGAGTAGGAAATCAATGTGGGAAAAATCCAGTTCTACTGAAATTGTGTTTGGGTTTTGACAGTTTGCGTGTTTGTTCTTTTGCAGGCGGCTCTGAGGAGACTGGGAGCTCAGGTTTGTGGGCTGTTTGTGGAAATTGAAGGGGAAAAGTTCAGCCGGAGACTGGATGTCCTGATTCCTCTCATCGAGAAAGAGATCCGCGCTTCCAACTTCGAGGACGTGAGTGCAAAGTTTTATAGTATGGACTTCTTTTGTGTGATTTTTTTTTTGTGTCTGACAATGCCAATGACATAATTGATCAGATTGAGGAAGAGGAGGATGAGAAAGCTGCTGACAGACTGCTGTTCTGTTACCTCACGTTCATCGTCAAACTCATCAAAGACTGCAGCTTTTTGGAGCTCCACAAACCTACGGACCTGCTCAACAACATCTGGGGTATGAGCACATACAAAAAGCCAGTGTTTACTCTTTCCCTGCCAGCGTTTTATATTTATTATGATATTTTGAATATTACCTTTCATGTAATGTGATGTAAAGCTGTTTGTGAATGTAAAAGTTCTGCAAAGTTTCAAAGAGCACGATAAATGGAGTTATGTTACAAAATAAAGAACAGATTCTGAACTGCCTGAAATAAAGAAAAAAATCATCAATGGCAGGGAAGCGCTGTCATAAATGATAGAAAATGTTGTCAATGGCAGGGAAAGAGTTAATAAACGTGCGCTTATGAACCTGAGATATTGTCATACATGCATCATGAACTAACTCTCTCTCTCCAGGTCATATTGATGCCCATCTGCGTTACCCTCATTCCTGGGTGTGGCTGACTGCCTCTCAGATCTTTGGTTTGCTGTTTGCTGCTCATAAACCTGAGGATCTGTTGGCCTTATGGAGTTCTCAGGAGAATAAAACCACACACCCTGTAGCCACCGTTTTTATCACAGACAACCTGTATCAGAAGGCAAGTTTCCAGAGAACATGCACTTAAAATTGCCGTTTCACAAAAACAGACTTCAATGAATGAATTCCTCCTTTTTTATTTGTAAACCGTTAGATGAGAGAGCTGGTCCTGTCCTTCTGTTACCAACTGCAGTCCAAGTTCTTGGATGTTTCTGCTGGGGAGCAGGTAGGGAATAATGAATTATGTTTGTTTTGTGTTTTAATTATATATTTATTCAATAATATTATATACTGGTAATAATTAGTGTTGGTGGTGTTATATAATTATTATCAGGGTTATTGTTGTTGACTAAATCTATAAAGCTGAAATAAAATAAAATATAAATATTCGTTGGAAAACTTAAATGACGACAAAATCTAAAAATTTAACTAAAATTAACATCAAATATAATGTATTTTTTTTCTAAAATATATAAAAATGCAAAAATAAAAGCTAATTCAATATATTAATAAAAATAAAATGGAAACTAAAATTATTTATTTTAAAAACAACAGAAAATGATGCTCAATTGATTACTTAAAAAGTAAAAAATGTAGACAAAATGTAACTTTAATATGATTTTAATTGTTAGATTCAGGCATGTGGTTGAAGTTACAAAAACTGCTGAAACCGTTCAAAGCATCTGTAATGGTGATCTGATGCCACTGTTGTTGTGTGTTCCCTGATCAGGTGGTGAAGAACTTGCTTTACGTGGCCAAGGTGATCTACCTCATCTCACCAGAGTCAGATACCGTGAATCCAAATGAAGAAGAAGAAGAGGAGGAGGTAGAGGGTGCGGAGGAAGAAACGACAGATAAAATGGAGGGGAATGAAGGGGAAGGAGAAGAGGAAGATAGGGTGCAGAAGAACAAGCCAGCGTCTCTCCTCTGGGTGATGAAGAAGCTTTCATTACTGGCCAAAAGAGAAGCAGCAGACACACCTAAAGTGCCTCTGAAGGTGGGTGTTAAATCTGTTTTTACACTTACCTGTAAATTAATCCGTCTCCGAATGAAACTGATGGTTCGCTGGCAGATGAATGTCCAGCTTAGTGAGTTAGTTGTGGTTTGCTTATTGCTCTCTTTTCTGTTTTTAGAGAACTTGTGTTTTTAAGTTCTTGGGAGCCATAGCTGTGGATCTCGGAAAAGATCGGCTTGGACCGTATCTGACGACTATCATTGCTCCTCTCTACAGAGAGCTGGACAGCACATATGCAGACCAAGGTCAGTCCACACAGTATCAACAGAAAAAAAACTACATTTGTTTGAAGATTCTGCTCAAAACGCATCTCTTTAGTGAAGTTTTTAATTTAATAATTATTGTATCATATTTGATTATTTTGCTTGTTTTTGTAGCACTGCTAATATTAGAAAGGCGCACTACAAATAAAATGTATTATTATTATTATTATTATTGTAGCATTTTACTATAAGGTCTCATTTGTTAACAGATTGTTAATCTTTGTTAACATTAGTAAAAATCAAATGGCTCCTTATTTGTTCATGTTAGTTTACAGTGCAGTAATGTTGCCAAATACAATTTTGGATTTTAAAAATGTATTAGTAAATATTGAATTACCAATAATGACTAAGAATAATAAATGCTGTATAATTATTGTTTGTTGTTAGTTTAATATTGTAAAGTATTAGTTACCATTATTATTGCATGGAAAGAATGAGTTATGATCAAATGCGATGAACGTCATGTTTGCATAGCAGTGTTAATGAAAAACTAAAAGGAAACAATATTGGGATTTAAAAGAATAAATGTAATGTCACCATTTTTGTAAAAAAAAATTAAATAAATCTTGATGCAGAGTATATCTCAGTATAACCTGTATTGATTAAGCTTTGAAAACATTTTAAATCTCATCAAAAATGCTGATATTATTGGAAAAAAAATAGATATTAAACTAAATTGGAATTTTAAAACTGTGCTCTCAGTGTTATTCCATTGCTGAAACTGCCCTTTCATTAATTGTTTGTCTTGGCTTCTTTTCAGACCCCACGCTGAAGAACCTGGCTCAGGAGTTGATCGAGCTGTTGAAGAAGCTGGTCGGCTTGGAGCGTTTCTCTCTGGCTTTTGCCGCAGTGCAGAAAGAAGCCACCCAGAGACGAGCTTCACGCAAGAAAGTCAAGTCCCTGCAGGTAAGAACCACTGAGAACTTCTAAATACTGCTCAAGTCTACCCAGAACATTTTGTGTTGGTCTTAAACCTGAAGTGTCATTTAAATATTTACTCCTCTAATATTGACTATAAGTAAAGGCCCATTCACACCAAGGACAACAATCGCTCTAAATTTAAAACAATAGCCACACCACAACTGTAATGATATCAAAGCTTTTTTTCCCCAGCTGATGAATGATAAAAACATTGACAGCCAATGAGAATCCATCCTGCTTTAAAGATCTTGCTTATTTAAAGGCACAATATATAAGATTTTTGGATTAAAATATCCAAAAACCACTAGAACAAATGTTATACATTTTGTTGACTTGTGTACTTATATTATCCCAAATGTTTAAATCCAGATAAATGAGCAAATGTCTACGTGTCTGCGCGTCGCCTATCAATGACATCATACCCTCAATGTGTCACCCTCAATTTCCAGGTTTTTTTTTTTGTAGAAACCATGGAAGCACCAAAGGCGCTTTAATATATTATATTTTATTAGACAGGTGACAGAGGTGAGCAACTGTTTGGATACATTCATCACCAGAAAACTAATGATTGTTATATAACTCAACACAGTTTATCTTATTGTTTAAATCTCGTTTTCTTGATTTAGCATTATAACAACTTTAAACACACAAATAATGTATCTAATATGATAAAACAGCGCTGCGTTACCCACATACACATGAGCGGAAGCGGTCGTCTGCGGCATAAAAGCTCAGAAATCAAGGCAGCATCAAGCTACACCCTTTTTTTGAATAAGCAGCATAAAATTACATATTGTGGCTTTAAAGCAGCAGATGACAATAAACAAGGTTATTACAGCTGGTATGAACATTAATATAGTTATAATTCTTTTGTAAAAGGGCCTTAAACCATTTGTTGGTTAATTTCCAGTTTACTCATCTTTATAACAGAAGAAGTTAAACAGTGATTATATTCACTATATTTTTCCCCCCAACAGGCTGTTGTAAATCCTGACATTGCCGCCAGAAAGAAGGTAAAGAAGCAGCTAAAGAAAAACGAGGCCAAAAAGAGGAAAATGGAGTTTGTGCGTACTGGACTTAAAGCAAAGAAACACAAGGGCAGCTCACTGAGGGACTTGGCCATGATCAGTTGATTTGGTTAATATTTTTTTTTTGCATCAAGCAAATGTATACAGTAGAGCAGGAGACCGCAAGGAACCCTGGGAATATGTTGTCTAAACCCTGTTTTCAGTGGTAAGAGGACTAATAGTCTATCAATATATGGATTTGTGCTATGTTTTTAAATAAAAAAAACCTTGCAAAAACAGCCCAGCCGTTGTTTGATGTTATGCATGAAGCAATATGTGTTGACTGCATATTTATTTCACAGCCATACCACAGGAGTGCGCTCCCCTGTACACGTGCAAATATAAATATGCCATTACAAATCCAGAGCATACAAATGACAGTTAGTCTTAAATATCTACCCACATAATATTAAAACTGCTTATGATTACTCCGAATCAGGGGGAAAAAGGCTAAATTTAAAAAAGCAAACACCTTTGAAATTACAAACGTAGTGGATACAGTTCACCAAAAATGATAAGCAAAAAGGGGGAAAACATTTGAAGAGTTCATTCATAGTCCATTCAATGCTGCTTGACTCACGTCAGTCTCTCTGTACTAGACAGGAGAGAGGATGGTCTTCACATAATAGGAAGCAGCAGTCATTGGTCCAAAGGACCCCCAATAAGAAGTCTCTGAAGTTCCTATATACAAGATATTTTTGCAAGTGCATTTACTGCCGGCTCTTCAGTGATTCCACTAGCCTGAAATATCAAAGAACAAGGTGGTATTTGGTAAACAGTGCAAAGAATTCATATTTAAAATAAATGTTAAAAAAGAAAATCAAACCTACCATTCCATTGCCTCATCCAGGCCTGTGCCTTTAGTAGCAGATGTCTTGAAGATCTGCCACTTCCTGTCTTTGAGCGCAGGTAAACCGAGAGAGTTAGCCACTTCAGTAGGGGTCATGGCCTGCTCCATGTCCTGCTTGTTTGCAAACACCACCAGGATGGCTTTCTTTAGTTCCTCCTCCTGAAAAAACAAACAAGAAAGATCATGTTCAAATGCCTTGATAACAATAGAACGTTACGTGAAGTAATGGAAACCACATCTGACCAACCTCCAACATGGCCACCAGCTCAGATTTAGAGATTCCCATCCGGTCCCGGTCACTGCTGTCCACCACGTAAATCACTGCATCTGTGTTTGAGTAGTAACACCGCCAGTACGGCCTAGGGAGAAAGAACAATCACATCTTCAGCTTGGTTTCTTTCTTAATAAATATAATACAAAGCAAAAGATATATAAAAACTATTTGCCTGATACTTGTCTGTCCACCGAGGTCCCATACTTGAAACTTCAAGTTCTTGTATGTCACAGTCTCCACATTAAAACCAATTGCTGCGAGTTAAAAAAAAGTGCAAATTAGTTCACAGTACATCACGTCAAAAGTTGTGTATATAAATCTGCCATAAACGCATACTAGGAATTGTTGTGACCACTTCTCCCACTTGAAGTCTGTACAATATAGTGGTTTTTCCAGCTCCATCCAAACCCAAAATGAGGATTCTCATCTCTCTGGTGCCAAACAGGCCAGAGAAGAGGCTGGAAAAGAACCCCCCTGTAGAAATATAACAATTTTGTGAAAATATGAAAAAGATTTAGAAAATAACATTCGATAACACCATTTTAATTCAACACGACCATCATACTAAACGCAAATCTCATTTGTACCCAACACGGTCGAATAAAACATCATCATTATGAAAACAAGTTTTATAATGAGCTTTTCAAGTAAGTTAATATGGGTTTAGTTATCCGCAATGCTAACAAACAAACTAGCATCACCAGCGTGATGAACAAACGTCCCTTTGTAAGCACGTAAATAAGATAGCCGGTAAATTACACTTTAAGATAGATGCATAAACTGTCTATAATATCCAACAAAATATGGTTTAAAACGCGTAGACCTACCCATTTTAGATGAAATACTTTATTAGCAGTTTTTCTGACGGACAATCCGTGCAAACACTTCCGTGCTCGAGCTACTGAATGACGTGTCACACAGACACGTGCACGAACCTTTTTAGGGTCGATTCACCGTGCGCACATTCGACACGCAACTACAGCTACAGTGTTATCGAATCGGCCGTTGACGGTTTAAATCATTTTTCAATATAAACTAATTATAGGTATTCCACTTATTACTTATGTGTTGAAGCTGGTGATCTTGTAAAAAGTCAACATTATATACAGTAAATAATATATGATATTTTGCATTTATTCAATTATTGTCACACTTATCTCAGGTTTGTTTAGCAGCATTAGGCCTCTTTGGTCACGGAAAACAGCGCCATCATGTGTTGAACTGTCCACTGCTGAAGGGTCTCACGAGAGAGTCACTGTTGCTCTTTCATTTTCCAGCACTGTAAATAAAGGCAGACACAAATGTGCGGTGTGTAATATTTATTAGGATTTATTGACAGAAATGCAATATAATATACATAACTATGTTTTCAGTGGTGTATAAAGACCTTACATAATGAACCGTTATGTTTTTATTACCTTAGAAATGAGCCATTTCTATTTACTTGCACCGCGGGTCCCCTTACAGTGAAGTCGCCATTTTGCGCCGTAATGTTTCTACAGTAGCCCTAAACGGACAAACTGTGCTTCGAAATGGAGGGGTGAGGGGTGAGCGGAGCAGTTGCAATTCACAACCTCACCGCTAGATGCCGCTAAAATGTACACATTTAAAAACAGCCAAAAAAAGTAGTTTTCATCCTTTTTTCTATTAACAAATAATTTAATACCATGAGTTGAAATGTCTTTATGTGTTATTCTATTACATTATAGGGCTTATTTTGTTTTATGGAGATCTTGATTAATCAGACAATTAACTTCAACCCTTCCTTTTTATTATACAAATGTGTCATTAAATATCTACATATTTATAAAATTGATCAGGTAAAACCTTATAGACACTGGTTCATGGGTTCTCCGAGATTATCGCCCCCTGGCAGGGAGCCATTTTAATTTTCAAAACATTTTGAAACAGTTATGAGGTAACAAATCCTAAAAAAAAATTTCTGAAATCACATGACTTTGGCAGTTTGATACACGCTCCGAACCACTGGTTCAAAACAAATGATTCGCAGAGGCTTCACAAAGCAGTGTTTCGAAACACCCATCACTACATTCCTGAGTTTAGCTCCAACCTTACTAAAAACACCTGAAGCTAATCAAAGTCTTCAGGATTACTAGAAACTTCCAGGTAGCTATGATGGACTATTTCTTATTCAAATAAAACTATTTACTTAAATAAACAAGTGATGTATGTGTTATCAGTTTGAGTTTGACATGTAAAGAATGAATAAAGTTCTTAAACAGCTCTTATAATTGTGTGTACATTTGGTAATATTTCAGTCAGTCATTACTCATTTCAGTAATCTGACAAATTTTTAATCGTCTGTTGTACACGTGACTTAATTAATGTCATAAAGACATTTTTTCAATCATCTTAAAGTTACACAAAAGTTCTGTCATACAAATTAACATTGCAAGAAATTGTTAGGTGATTCCTGTTCTTAAGACAGTAAAAGCTGACAAGAACACAAATACACTCGGTCAAGAACACAAATACACTCTGATACAGATTACAAAAAGATGCAAAAACTAAACATGTAGAAAAGACTTCTAGAATCACTCTATGGATGATCAGCTGCTTATTCTGTGTGAAAGTCCTGAGTTCAAATCCCATGATTGTTCAAGTTTGTATTAAACTTTAAATAAAACCCCTTCCAGAGCTCCAATGAACTCCAATGAACTCCAATGACTCTGTGGCTCAGGAAACAAAGTGTTGTACTTGCATCTTGAAGTCCTGAGTTCAAATCCCACTATTGCTGACATTCAATTGTTGTCATTGTCAAAGTGCCCCAAATACCAGTGAAAACCACAGTGGTGCAGTGGCTAAACACATGTTCTTTGGTGTTGCAGCTGTAATTTCATTACATTTTTAACTGGTTTATTTGAAAAATCATACAGGTGAATAGTGAAATATAAGTTCCTTCATATATTGAGACAAGAGATCCGTGGCTCACAGGTTAGAGCGCTTCCTCACAGGTTCAGAGGTTGCTGGTTCAATCCCAGCCAGACCTACACGATACGAGTGAATGGTGTATGTGTGAAGGGGCGGGGATGATTCGGATCCCCCCCACCACGATGTCCAGCAGCGGTTATGCTTCTTGATGCAATTTTTTTTGGCTGTATAAAAAATTTTTCGCCCACCGTCCCTTCCCCACCTATTTAGGTTCCCATCATTTGCTTTTCAAAGGTGTGCCCCTCCAAAAATAAAATGATGGCAACCTACACATTTACAAGCCAACAACACACATTATATACATTACCTGTCCATGAGCAGAAGTCCATCATTACAGCCGATGTCTGTCCACACGACTCTGACCTCTGCTTCTGCTGGCCGGATTTACGCTCCACAACACATCACTGATTCTGTAGAGTCACGGCACAAACAAACACATCATTACACACTGTATATCTAGGGGGAAAAAATCTGAATTACAAAAAATAGTCTAAAATTAAATCTGTTATACATCAGTAATGCAGTATCAATCGTCTCGTTTTAGTTCTGATGATGCTATTAATTCAATGTCTGTCTTATAGGCCACGAAATTATGAAAACACTGAATAAGAAATAAAAAATAAATCCACATTCAAAGAATGCCAGACCTACAAAACATCAGAACAAGATTACAGAAATTATAAACACAGTGAAAACCAAGCACAATGTCACCGCGATTTACTTTGTTTCATGCTTTTATTAATATTGTGACAGGTTTAATTAAAACAACATTTTAAAGGCTGTGTTTTCCCCTCATATTCCAGTTATAACAGGAAGTAGAAAAGCCTGAAGCAGCAGGAGAACATCAGGGCTTCACAAACTCCTGCTGACTCTCACATCAATCCAGAAACCACTGCAAAATCAACCGAGTCCTTCTTATTCCACTTTATAGTGTGAATATCAGAGGCGATTCATTCAGAGACTGAACAGCAAACGCTACAACTAGCGAGCGATTTGCTCTATAGCGCGTGCAAGTCATTTGACACGAGAAATTGACTTTATGGGGAAAGTTACTTACAGGTGAGTCGCGTGACACTCGGTTCCTCATTTTATCCGTCTGTGTGTCGGTTTTATTTGCAGTTTGTTCTGGAATATGTGCTGTTAAAGTCACATTTAGAGCTGTCATCTCATCTGCAGGATCTGCACGTGTTGTTGTGACTGTCATCAAGCGTCATGTTGTCAAGCAGCCGAAGAGTCAGACTGAAGGTGAAACCGCTTCTGCCGCCTAGAGGAGCGGAGGGGAAACTGACCTTTACTTTCGTATTATAAAAAAAAGAGAAAGTCTGGTCTTTCGTGTATATAAATGTATTTTAACAGAAGAACAGATATCCAAAAAAAATCCCATTTAAGTTCATTAGACTCGATTTGCAGTGGTGTAATTCACACAAATCACCACAGGAGTGCAAACTTTTAGATTATCTGACTTTTTGGCATATATATTTATTTAAAAAGACGGGACACAACACAAATCACACACAGATACTGATCCAGTTGATACAAAGAATAACTTAAATGATAATAATAAATGTATTATAGCGTATATATCAGTTCTGATATTTCAGTGTCAAATGTCAAACAGCTTTTCACACGGCACTTAAAAAAAGAAAAAACCTTTCTATAAGAGTAGCTCTGGTTTTCTCACAATTGAATAATACATCTAAAGAAATACTTTGCAACATGTTTGTAGTCAATGAGTTATCAATCAATGATGAGCATCTTTGACCAGCTTAAACATACGTTAAGATGATCTTTAAATCTAAAACATCATCATTCCCTCACAGGCTCTGTGGTGCAGTGGATAGTTGTCTCCCTTTCAAACCTGAAAGTCCTGGTTCAAATCCCACATTTGTTAAAGTTATTCCTCATTTAACACAAAGCTCTGGATAAAACCTGATCAAACGCTCCTCATCTCTGCAGTCTCAGTGGCTCAGGAGAGAAAGAGTTGTGTTTCAATCGCAGCGTCCTGAGTTCAAATCCCACTATTGCTGACTTTAAACTCTTCACATTAGACAAGATGTCCTGAAAACCAGTCACTATCACAAGATCCATGATGGGTGAGTGGATAAACACACACTCTCTGAGGACGAGGCTGTGACGAAGACACGGGTTCAGATCTCACTTTAACTGCTTTATTGGAAACTCTCAGGATACCAGTGAAATATAAGTTCCTTCATATGTTAAGACAAGAGATCTGTGGCTCACAGGTATGAGCGCTGCCTCATGGGTTCAGAGGTTGCTGGTTCAATCCCAGCCGGGTCTCTGCGATAGGAGTGAATGTGGTGAGTGTGAGAGTGGCGCGCCCAAAGGAGGGGGATACCAGTGCAGTCTCCCCCCGGAGCTTCCGGCACAATCTCCAGCAGGGGTTATGCTTTTGGACACAACAAGAAAAATAAATTTAATTTATATATACATTTTCACTTCCCGTCCCTTCCCCACCCATTTAGGTTCCCATCATTTGCTTTTCAAAGGGGAGGCCCTTCAAAAAGAAAACGATGGGAACCTACATGTTCTGCACAGTAAAACACACAATCACACATTATATACATTACCTGTCCATGAGCAGAAGTCCATCATTACAGCCGATGTCTGTCCACACGACTCTGAGCTCTGCTTCTGCTCCTTCTGTAAGGAAACTAAAGACAAACAGAAAAAAGGCATTACTCCATATTCTACATCTAAAAAATGAGAATATGAAAGTTACTCTAAAGACTAGTTAATAGATTTACAGGTGCTGGTCATATAATTAGAATATCATCAAAAAGTTGATTTATTTCACTAATTCCATTCAAAAAGAGAAACTTGTATATTATATTCATTCATTACACACAGACTGATATATTTCAAACGTTCATTTCTTTTAATTTTGATGATTATAACGGACAACTAAGGAAAATCCCAAATTCAGCATCTCAGAAAATTAGAATATTGTGAAAAGGTTCAATATTGAAGACACCTGGTGCCACACTCTAATCAGCTAATTAACTCAAAACACCTGCAAAGGCCTTTAAATGGTCTCTCAGTCTAGTTCTGTAGGCTACACAATCATGGGGAAGACTGCTGACTTGACAGTTGGCCAAAAGACGACCATTGACACCTTGCACAAGGAGGGCAAGACACAAAAGGTCATTGCAAAGAGGCTGGCTGTTCACAGAGCTCTGTGTCCAAGCACATTAATAGAGAGGCGAAGGGAAGGAAAAGATGTGGTAGAAAAAAGCGTACAAGCAATAGGGATAACCGCACCCTGGAGAGGATTGTGAAACAAAACCCATTCAAAAATGTGGGGGAGATTCACAAAGAGTGGACTGCAGCTGGCGTCAGTGCTTCAAGAACCACTACGCACAGACGTATGCAAGACATGGGTTTCAGCTGTCGCATTCCTTGTGTCAAGCCACTCTTGAACAACAAACAGTGTCAGAAGCGTCTTGCCTGGGCTAAAGACAAAAAGGACTGGACTGCTGCTGAGTGGTCCAAAGTTATGTTCTCTGATGAAAGTAAATTTTGCATTTCCTTTGGAAATCAGGGTCCCAGAGTCTGGAGGAAGAGGGGAGAGGCACACAATCCACGTTGCTTGAGGTCCAGTGTAAAGTTTCCACAGTCAGTGATGGTTTGGGGTGCCATGTCATCTGCTGGTGTTGGTCCACTGTGTTTTCTGAGGTCCAAGGTCAACGCAGCCGTATACCAGGAAGTTTTAGAGCACTTCATGCAGAAAATCTATGGGGTATTGTGAAGAGGAAGATGTGATATGCCAGACCCAACAATGCAGAAGAGCTGAAGGCCACTATCAGAGCAACCTGGGCTCTCATAACACCTGAGCAGTGCCACAGACTGGTCGACTCCATGCCACGCCACATTGCTGCAGTAATTCAAGCAAAAGGAGCCCCAACTAAGTATTGAGTGCTGTACATGTTCATACTTTTCAGTTGGCCAAGATTTCTAAAAATCCTTTCTTTGTATTGGTCTTAAGTAATATTCTAATTTTCTGAGATACTGAATTTGGGATTTTCCTTAGTTGTCAGTTATAATCATCAAAATTAAAAGAAATAAACATTTTAAATATATCAGTCAGTGTGTAATGAATGAATATAATATACAAGTTTCACTTTTTGAATGGAATTAGTGAAATAAATCAACTTTCTGATGATATTCTAATTATATGACCAGCACCTGTAAATGGAATATCACTGATTCTTGAGATAAGGGACAAAACATGTTTTAGATGTTAAAAAATAAAAACTAACACTACATTATTAAAATTGGTATTTTTGTAGACAAAGGTCTCAGATAATGAACCATGTAAGGGAACTTCATTTGTGTCAACTCCGTCAGACACACTAAAAAGCATGCTAATTTAATTGAATCCATCCAACAACTATGTAAAATCTTCAGTTATGTAATATTGGTTTTCAGTAAAGTATCTAAATCATAAAATGCATTCTATATTTATTTTTTGTTTGTTTTCACACTATTATAAACCCAGTTTCTAAATTCCTTAATTCTCCTCCCTCCTTTTAATATTAAACATATAACACCAATGTTCTTAGGTAATTAAAACATAATATCATGTAGTTCCATTGATGTTTTAACATTTTTAAACAATAAATAAATTGTCTTAAAAGAATGTAAGGCCGTCCAATCGCCCCAATGGAGGCGTACGATTGGTGGTTGGAGGTTTCTTGCGCGTTCAGTCTTTTCAGCGGGGCAAAGGTATTTAATTCTAATTTAGTTTTATCTGACTCCATTTTATTATGACCTTGAATTTAGGTTAGAATGCCAATTGGTTATTTGGTCATTTATATTGTGACCAAATATATGTTTGGTCAGTTATATTATGAACTACACAACTTTGTTGAAATTATACCCGTTCATAATCTACTAGAGATAGTTAATAATTCCAGAGTAAGTAAGAATAAATCAGTGTAACCATTTATTATTAGTCAGGTAAATGTATCATGCCAATTACATAATCAATTCAAAGATAAACCATACATAACATCAAATGGTCTGTGTGGCGAGCAGTGAGACGAGACCGGTGTGGCGCGCAGCTGGAGCTCATTATCGCTCGTCACCGGCCCGCTCTCACGGTCCCTCGCCTCACTGCTCGCCACAGTCTGAAGTATAAAATTAAATATGGATACCTGACTTCTGAAAATGACATAAGGCTGAGCAAAGGTTCGAGCCCCGAAGTTTCTGCAACATCTCCTTAAATACCCAAACCAAGACAGAAACCTCTTTCAAATTGAAACGTGTTAACAATGGGAATTTACATTAATCACTGTCCCATAGACCTGTATTGACGGCAGGAGGTAGAGAACATTTGGCCGGAGACACACCCATCACACATTAGGCAAAATATCTCTAAACTCTTAAAACTTTTATTACCTTTTGGTTTACTTCTGTTGGGATGAGACCTTTGTACTAGTCGCACTGAGACATTTCAAATAATATCAAACATGTATAATACTGTATAGTACTTGTTTACATTAGACCATATAGATTTTGGGTGAATTCTGGAGGAGAGATGGGGGAAAAGGCAGTGAGAGGAAAGGCATGTAAGTTTAAGTCATTCTTAGATGATTAACTCAGCGTGACGTTAAATGCATAAGAGTGAGTTCAGATGCTAAATTCTTTTATTTTTTCAGGGAGTCCTCGTTTCTCAATCAGACAGTCCGGCATTTGCTAGTTATTCCAGCCTTACAAGAATAAGACATTTCTTTCAAAATCAACAAAAACCTTCACCTGACGGTGTAAAATACTGACGGTGTTGACAAAGGTTGAGCTGAGGCCAAATATACAGTATATGTAAATAGAGTCTTTAAACAGCATTATAAGAATTCCCCATATGCAAAAAACTTATTAAATCACATTATACAGACTTTTTGAGAGCACTTGTCAACCATCAGACATAAAAAATGGTGGAGTTGACGTCTGACAGAGTTGACAAAAAATATTTTTTTCCACCTTAACCACGTGTTCTACAGTGGAGCAGTTTTTTCCTCAGTTGTAGCTGCCTTAATAAACTTAACAAAATGGCAAGATCCCACAACAGTTATCCCACAACTATTTACAGAAACTATTACACTGCGATGACGGAGTTGACATATTAATGTTGTGACCGCAGAGACTTTAATATTGTTTGTTTAAAATATAAAAAAATATATAACTTCCAGGACTATGTGTCCTACTGTGAGATCCACAATGAGCAGGAATTAGTAAGTGCTCCTCTGAGTTAAAGCTGCCCATGACACTGCCCGATTTATTCAGAATGATAAAAAATCCTGACGCAAAGTGAGGACACATCTTTTTTAGCTATTTTTTAATGGAAAATATAATTCAATATGTTCTTGTTGTATTGTTTGATATCTTAAAGATCTCCGCCTTTTAATGTACAATGTGTTTATTTTTTAATTTGTTTATTGTTCATTGTTACAAATGTCATGTAACTTTTTAAGTATTTTTATTGTGTTGACATTATTACTTTTTAACATAAATAGGGCTTTTGTGTTTGGGACATGTTTTGTCCCTTATCTCAAGAATCAGTGATATAAATTGAAAGCCTTAAGCTGTACTGTGTGAAAAATATATTGCTGAGTAATATTATACTTCAGTAATGCTGTATCAATAATAATCTTTTAAATCAATTAAAATGAAGATGAGACTTTCCTTCACAATAAACAAGAGTAATCCTAATATTAGTTTTGCTGCTCACATTTCAGCAGAACTATGTATTAATGACTTTTACAAAACGAAAGGACTGTTTTATAGCTTGTGCTAGTCATTTTACAAGAAAATTTCACTTTATGCTGAAGGTTACTTACTAGTGACACTCGATCTCAGCTTTTTATAGCAGCTTGTGTCGTGTTTCTTTGCTGTTGAGCTGGAATATGTGCTGTTTAAAGACATGAAGTGTCTCTCACTGAGCTGTCATTTCAAAATCTGTACTTAAAACTGCACGTGTTGTGGTGACTGTCATCAAGCGGCGTCATGTTGTCAAGGATCATTCAGCCAGTCTGTCTGAACGTGATTCTGCTCACGCCGCCTAGTGGAGAGGATGGGACACTGCACTTCAATTTCTGCCATAGAGTCGTGTTATAGTTATAGTATAACTATAACTATAACTATAACACGACTGTATGTTAAAGAAGGCGAGACGTTTTGGAATTAAAACTTTACTATAACTGTTATAAAAAGCAAAAGTCCCTTATTTATTGTGTACACTAGGTGGAAAAAATAGGCGTTCTTCAGCTCCCTCTTGTGGCCGATAAGTGTATCAGCATTAAAGGGATAGTTCATCCAAATATGAAAATTCTGTCATCATTTACTTACCTTCAAGTTGTTCCAAACCTGTATACATTTCTTTGTTCTGCTGAACACAAAGGAAGATATTTGGAATAATGTTTGTAACCAAGTAGATCTCGCCCCCCATTGACTACAATAGTGGAAGTCAATTGGGGGGTTTGGAACAACAATTTTCATTTTTGGGCGAACTATCCCTTTAATAACTGAAACCACAAAACCGAGGAGTCAGAGGTTTTTATTTTTATTCATTTAAAATTATGTTTATCATGTATGTTCACAAGACAGCCACCATAATCACTATTTTTCCAATGTATGGTGAGAAATTAAACCTTTTATTCTTTAAGACCACCCCAAACAAAACATAGCTCACCTTTTCTGGTGCAGTAATTTAGGTAGATTTTAGGGACAAATTGAGATTTAACCAATAACATTCACCTCCACTGCCCTGTTACTTAATCTCTGACCTCTTATAATCCAATTCATTTTTATTAATAAGAATAGATCATAAGAATGGGTAAACAGCAATGAATGACATGTAAAGTGGTGACATTTTGTTTATTCAATAAATAAACACACAGGCACTAATTTACAGGTAAGGTAAATATTTAAACCATTTGATAAATTATGGCCATCTAGTCTAGTGGACATTTTGGAATGACAAACATTCATGTACAACCTCTCTAATATCAGAACAGTGCAGCTTCACGTAGCTTTATCAAGTATTACTGTTAAGCAGGAAAGTAGGCTACAAAAACTAGATATACTTACACCAAAAATACATTTAAAATAATGAATGCAATACATAATTTTAAATATGCCATAAAAAACAAGTGTTTTAATCAGAGTATTTCATGTTCTTAACTGCACTGAGACACAGATGAGGCTCAGGAACTTGCATGATAAATACTGAAAAAAAGTGTTTTGATGCACGCAAATCTCTTTGACGATGTTTGGGCGATCCTGCATGCGGTATTTGTCCATATATAAGGGAACATATCCACTAAAGTCAGTGTTTTGTGTCTTTTTGTTGTTCTGGAATTCCCATCCTGGTTACCATGGCAAGAGTTCTGCTGTTCCAGGAGTCATGCTTCAGTTTGATCCCTCTTCCTGATTCTCCAGAATGGGATCTGCATGGAAAAACAAATGGTCAGAGTGTTTTCACTAGCTGTTAGCCTTCTAAATAACTTATCAAACATAGTCGTTAAAAGCAGTACCTGTCAGCGTTCCAAGGGGCAGGACAGAATTGGTGCTGATGTCTTCATTAGATGGAATAAAGCTGCTTGGAGACGGAACCAAGAGGACGGCTCCTTCGCCCATCCCAGAACTTTCTACCGTTTCCTCGACTTTAGGCAAGTCAAGAGTCTAAACCAAAGGAAGGAGAATTATATTAACAGGAAGGTTGCAAGAGAATTTCTGGAAGGAGTTTGGAAAAAGACAATACCTTTTCTCCATGTATATCTTTTGATCTCTCGTCACTCTGTTCCTCTTCCCCAGAGTTGTTTTGGTTTTCCGAAAGCTCTTCCTTCACAAGCTCCTGCTCTCCCTCCAGCTCTGATTGGCCGAGAGGGTCCGAGAGGTCCTCTGAGGTCACCGTCTGGATGATAATGCCAGGGTGGGACATCTGGACGGTCACATTCTCAGTGTCAGTCTGATGGGGGCAGCGAAAACAATGTTATTTTATTTCAGTTAACAAATATGTTTTTAATAGTTTTAGTTAACTATAATAATAACCCTTGTGCACCCAAAAGTTTTACCGTGAGGCTGTGTAAAATAATCTGGTCTGGTGAAGACGGTGAAGCTGCAGCTGTGAGTGTGACTGTGGGATTGGCTGAGAGTGTGAGGCTCTGATTGGTTCCTGTTTGGAGGAAATAAGTTCCAGGGGTGCCAGTGGGCTGCAGATGAAATGACTAAGGAGGAAATGACACAAATTATTTATAAATTCAGCATAGTTATTTAATAATTCTCATAGTTTTGAAAACAAAAATGATCAAAATTAAATCTGAGACACTCACAGGCAGTAATTCAAAAGTCTGTAAGGCTCCGGAGTTTAATGTGATCGTTTCACTGTCTGAAGCACCACTTGCACTGTCTGAAGCTGTGTAAAGAGAAACAGTTCACATCGAATCTATTAAACTCACATAACCACAATAATTCCTCTAGATGTCCCCTCAACCGGCAACTGCACAGACAAGAAACATCACAAGCTGTTCACTGAAAGCACAGTCACATGATTCTTTTACTTACAGACATGTGTGATCTGCACTGGAATCTGGACTGGGATCTGTAATGCAGTAACGGGGCTGGGCGACGCATTAGCAGACCGGGAACCAACCACCACGACCTTGTTCATTGTAGACGGCGGTGCCTCCACAACATCCTGCAGCCCTTTCAACAAGACTACACAGGCAGAGAACATTGCTTCAGAGTCTGAACTCACATTATAGCAGACATGCTGAACTCTGAAGACTCACCAGGAAAGGGAAGTTCCTTGTGATTGGCCACTTGTCTTTTGATGGTCCACCATTTGCTACGGAGCCACTGAGGCGAGCGAACGCTGCTCCACCCACCAGACAGAATGTCCCAGTTAATGTCATTCTCATCCTCCACATCCAGCTCGGCTATCCTGCTCATACAGAGTTAGGATTAATGATTCATATTTAGTTTGTAAACAGATTTACAGTACCATCCATGCTGGCCCTTTTGCTGTGACGGACCTGCGTACAAGGTTGATATCATCTTCTTTGGTCCACTCCGTGCCACCGCTCTGTTTCCAGTTAAGGTAGTTGAGCCATTTTGAGCGGCACTGCTTCTCTGAACGAGTGCCGACAAGTTCAGCCACCGACGCCCAAGAGACTCCCTGAGTTACAACGTCGCCCGCCTCCGTGCCAGTCAACTCGTGGACCACCTCTGCCAGCCTTCTCTCTTCCTCCTCTGTCCATTTTCCTAAAGCGTGGGAGTTTAAGAAGATGTTAGTGTCACCCAGGATCACACCTTTTTCAAAAGAAAAAACTGTTTGTAGCTTATTTAAATATATATATATATATATTTAAATAAAATGTAAATGATTAATTTGAATGAATAATTTATAATAATATAATACTAATATTTTTTTATTTTTAAGTTTTATAAATATAACAAATATTGTTTAATACACAGACATTATATATACACAATTAAATAAAAACACATTCATTTATTAATAATTCCTAGAACTATAATATATAATGGTGATTTAACAAATTAAAAATTATATAATATATAACAGAAACATTTTTAAAAATGTAATGTATGTGTGTGTATATATATATATATATATATATATATATATATATATATATATATATATATATATATATATATATATATATATATATATATATAATAAAAAATAATATACAGACATTATATATAACAATTAAATAAAACACTATTATTTATTTATTTATGTATTAATAATTCCTAGAACCTAGATATAATGAGAATTATTTGTAATAATTATTTAATAAATGATATAACATATAACAGAAACATATTTTTAAAACTGTAACCCATTATATATATATATATATATATATATATATATAAATTATTTGTATATATCTTTCAATAAACTAGTAACAATAACATACATTTCTACACTCACCTAAAGGATTATTAGGACACCATACTAATACTGTGTTTGACCCCCTTTCGCCTTCAGAACTGCCTTAATTCTACGTGGCATTGATTCAACAAGGTGCTGAAAGCATTCTTTAGAAATGTTGGCCCATATTGATAGGATAGCATCTTGCAGTTGATGGAGATTTGTGGGATGCACATCCAGGGCACAAAGCTCCCGTTCCACCACATCCCAAAGATGCTCTATTGGGTTGAGATCTGGTGACTGTGGGGGCCATTTTAGTGCAGTGAACTTATTGTCATGTTCAAGAAACCAATTTGAAATGATTCGAGCTTTGTGACATGGTGCATTACCCTGCTGGAAGTAGCCATCAGAGGATGGGTACATGGTGGTCATAAAGGGATGGACATGGTCAGAAACAATGCTCAGGTAGGCCGTGGCATTTAAACAATGCCCAATTGGCACTAAGGGGCCTAAAGTGTGCCAAGAAAACATCGCCCACACCATTACACCACCACCACCAGCCTGCACAGTCGTAACAAGGCATGATGGATCCATGTTCTCATTCTGTTTACGCCAAATTCTGACTCTACCATCTGAATGTCTCAACAGAAATCGAGACTCATCAGACCAGGCAACATTTTTCTAGTCTTCAACTGTCCAATTTTGGTGAGCTCGTGCAAATTGTAGCCTCTTTTTCCTATTTGTAGTGGAGATGAGTGGTACCCGGTGGGGTCTTCTGCTGTTGTAGCCCATCCGCCTCAAGGTTGTGCGTGTTGTGGCTTCACAAATGCTTTGCTGCATACCTCGGTTGTAACGAGTGGTTATTTCAGTCAAAGTTGCTCTTCTATCAGCTTGAATCAGTCGGCCCATTCTCCTCTGACCTCTAGCATCAACAAAGCATTTTCGCCCACAGGACTGCCGCATACTGGATGTTTTTCCCTTTTCACACCATTCATTGTAAACTCTAGAAATGGTTGTGCTTGAAAATCCCAGTAACTGAGCAGATTGTGAAATACTCAGACCGGCCCGTCTGGCACCAACAACCATGCCACGCTCAAAATTGCTTCAATCACCTTTCTTTCCCATTCTGACATTCAGTTTGGAGTTCAGGAGATTGTCTTGACCAGGACCACACCCCTAAATGCATTGAAGCAACTGCCATGTGATTGGTTGATTAGATAATTGCATTAATGAGAAATTGAACAGGTGTTCCTAATAATCCTTTAGGTGAGTGTATGTTCTATATATTATATGTATATTTATATAAACCATAAAATTTGGGATAACTGACCGGTGTTGCATGTGTCCTTCATGAGTCGGCAACGGTCCTTCACGGATGATGCACTCCGGCCAAGTGCCGCCCCAATGGTAGCCCAGTCATTTCCATGTTTTTCCCTTAGCCTAATAACACACACCGAAATCTGACAATGTAGACTCTCAAATTCAGATTACACTTCATTGCATTCAAGATTGAAGGTTCAACTTACTCTTTCAATTTATTGATCTCCTCATCAGTGTATCTAAATGACAAGAAAAGCACATATCAGACATTTTTGGTTTATATATGATTTGTAAATCTCTTTTAACAGACAAATAAAATCAACTATGCCCTTACTTGCCTACGTGGTTTCGGTTATCATACATTCGTAGTACACGTCTGTATACAGCAAACAGTGGTCTATTCAAACCGCACGCTATACTGCGGTAAAAATCCTTTCGCTCCTCTTTCGACATCTCAAAGATGATCTCTGCAGGGTCCTGGATCCCTCGGTTCTGAGTTTGGAAGCACAGACGGATGAAGAGTGAGGTATCAGATCAAAGATGACACCACCAGCAAATGTGATGCATTCATAAAGCACGCTCACCTTTAGATAATGCTCTATGTTGCTCATAAGGAGATCAATCTCCTCTTTTGACCACATACCCTGTTTCCATTTGTGACCTGAGGATATATGACAAATACTATGACTGTGCATGTTGATATCAGGTCCTATATTTCTTATGCTGGGCTTGTATGATAATACAGATCTGTATATGCAGAATATGCCAAACTTACCCTTGTTAACCAGTGTGTCTTTATCCTCTTTCGTGGTGAACCAGGCTTGACTGACAGCTGATACATCTTCACCTTTCTTTTGCACAGGAGAATCCTTATCCTGTTGATGAACAAAGTTTTACATCTGTCTAGATTATTCTAAATAAAGAAATAAATGATGTATATTGAATCCATGCAAAGCTAGCACTGAAAGGTGATAACTAAGCAGTATGTACTCATAAACATATGAACTAGGGTTTCTACCGGTGTTTCACAAGGATCATCCGATTCCAGCTCCCCATCTCTCATCTCTGTAGCAGTCATTGTCACCTCGAAGCTTTCATCACCTTCTGTAACTGAAATCAGCACAAACCAGATCATAAAATATCAATCTTTACTGTTTAGTGCAAGTGATGGATGCAATTTTTCCAAATTATTATTTTTGTATATGTTTTATAATTTTAAATTAAATATTAAAATATATGTATATGTAAATAAATGTCACTATTTATTATATAGACATGATATAGACATGCATTTATAAATATTACATTAAAGAATTAATTTAAATATTAAAGCCACAACATGTACACTGAACAAAATTATAAACGCAACACTTTTGTTTTTGCCCCCATTTTTCATGAGCTGAACTCAAAGATCTAAGACTTTTTCTATATACACAAAACGCCTATTTCTCTCAAATATTGTTCACAAATCTGTCTAAATTGTGTTAGTGAGCACTTCTCCTCTGCCGAGATAATCCAAGGTCGTCTGAGACCAGCCACCAGGACAGCTGCTGCTCAGGTAAGCTCATCTGCATGCTCGTCATCCTCATCGGGGTCTCGACCTGACTGCAGTTCATCGTCGTAACCGACTTGAGTGGGCAAATGCTCACATTCGATGGCATCTGGCACTTTGGAGAGGTGTTGTCTTCACGGATGAATCCTGGTTTTCACTGTACAGGGCAGATGGCAGACAGCATGTATGGCGATGTGTGGGTGAGCGGTTTGCTGATGTCAACGTTGTGGATCGAGCGGTGGGGTTATGGTATGGACAGGCGTATGTTATGGACAACAAACACAGGTGCATTTTATTGATGCCATTTTAAATGCATAGAGATACCGTGACAAGATCCTGAGGCCCATTGTTGTGCCATTCATCCACGACCATCACCTCATGTTCCAGCATGATAATGCACGGCCCCATGTTACAAGGATCTGTACACAATTCCTAGAAACTCAAAACATCCCAGTTCTTGCATGGCCAGCATACTCACCGGACATGTCACCCATTGAGTATGTTTGGGATGCTCTGGATCGGTGTATACGACAATGTGTTCCAGTTCCTGCCAATATCCAGCAACTTCGCACAGCCATTGAAGAGCAGTGGACCAACATCCCACAGGCCCCAATCAATAACCTGATCAACTCTACGTGAAGGAGATGTGTTGCACTGCATGAGGCAAATGGTGGTCACACCAGATACTTTTTCTACCCCCCCAATACAGTAAAATTGCACATTTTAGAGTGGCCTTTTATTGTGGCCAGGCTAAGGCACACCTGTGCAATAATCATGCTGTCTAATCAGCATCTTGATATGCCACACCTTTGAGGTGGATGGATTGTCTTGGTAAAGGAGAAGTGCTCACTAACACAGATTTAGACAGATTTGTGAACAATATTTGAGAGAAATAGGCCTTTTGTGTACATGTTTTATAATTTTGTTCAGCGTAATTTTTCACCGCTAGAGGTTTATTCAAAACAAAGGCATAGCTTGATGACGCCTTGATTTCATGAAGCTTGTATTATGCCACTAGAGGTCGCTTTCGCTTCTTCCAGTCAAGCGTATGTGGGTAACGCAGCACTGTTTTATCATATTAGATACATTATTTGAGTGTGTTAAAAGTTATGTTATAATGCTACTCTGTGCGTTCGCTCGGCGGCTACTATGAGACACTTGTTGCACACTACAGTGAGCTAGATTAATATTAGGTATGGTAAAACATGGTACTCGCGGTAAATCAAGAAAACTAGATTTAAACAATAAGACTAACTATGTTGAGCTATATAACAATCATTAGTTTTCTGGTGATGAATGTATCCAAACAGTTGCTCACCTCAGTCACCTGTCTAATAAAACACATAATATATTAAAGTGTCTTTGGTGTTTCCATGGTTTCTACAAAACAAAACCGGAAATCGAGGGTAATGCGGGTATGATGTCATTGATAGGTGACGCACAGACACGTCCATGTCCTGGTTAAAATAGCTTATTTCTCTGGATTTAAACATTTGGGATAATATAAGTACACAAGTCAACAACATATATAACATTGTTCTAGTGGTTTTTGGATATTTTAATCAAGATCAGCTCAACTAAGGGCATTTGGGGAGTGACTATCTGTTTAAATGACCGATGGCTGACAAGGAGAGCATTCAGCAAAATGATTTAAAAACAGTCAATATCTGCATTATCATTTGGTATAAACTGTGTACAAACATGTCTATGTGTGTTTCTACTCACTTGGCAGAGTGACAACAGAGTACTCCGTTGAGGTAGAATCCTGAGGGTCTTCTCCATCTTCATTGGACAGTCGCAGTCGTTTGTGAACGGGTTCAGTGGTCCCGTCTGAACCCAGGTCGTCCCCATCTACATGTCCAAACCATACAAGAATATTAAACAAATACTTATAAAGCACAATATAATTAAGTCACAGGTTGTGGGTAGGGGTGTGTTTTACCATTTTGAGGGCAGTGCAGAATTATATTTCCATCTGTGTCCTGAGTAAATGTGACAGAATTGACGGATTCAAGGGTCACAGTTGCCGGGACATCCCCTGTGTTCATGCTCAGCCTACAGGTTCATTAATTGACACACAGACAGACAGACTCACTTATAATATGCTAAAGATAAGCATAAACACTTTATTTGTATTGTACTGGATATTCAGTGCACTAATGTAAAATGTTTCCATTTTAATTCACAGTTTGCTGCTGTATATATTTCACAATAGATCCATAAGACATTTAAGCCAGTGCACTGCAAACTTGAATGAAATACACAAATGCACGACTTGAGAGCTCAGTTAAAACATTTTTGTGGACAAACTGAATAATATCAGCATAAAATAATATTATGCACCATTCTGAGTATTGCCTTGTTGTTAATTTCCTATCTGCTCATTTAATATAAGCAGATGAGGAATAATGAGACGCCATGTTTATGTGCAACATGAAGCCTTGAAGTATCGACGACATTTATTCGATGTCGGTGCATTATTTTTTTATGTAAAGAATAAAACAATACAGTTCCAGCGCACAGGGGCGACCGAAAGGGAAATTTAGGTATGATTTTGGTACTTACTTCCTGTTTTGGGTACGGGGACTTCGCAGTGACCAGGATGAAGGCAAATACCAGGATGGAGGAAAATACGCTTTTTTTTCTTCCTCTCCTCATTCAGAGCGGAAGTATCTACAGAAGCCCGATGGTGACTTCCGTTTTTTGCTCGAGTGTGCGTCTGACTGTCTAAAGTGCACGTTTATTGTCTTGTCACCTTACATATCTCGGTAATACTCGTCTGTAGAGTTTAAAGTTTTACTATGTAGGTAAAACACACGTATTTGAATTACAGCTGATGTATTGAAACGCGTTCAGATTATTGGCCGTATGAACAGCGCCATCTGCTGTTGATTCTGGCGTTTATTCAATTCTAATGTGTTTATTTACCTGGAAAAACACGGTCAGAATATTTATGAGCTGAAATGTGATGTACAATACTATACTTGATTTCTGATTAACAACAAAATATTTTTTTGCTGCAAAAATTTAGAAATTAAAATGTGTGGTTTTCATTTATAGGTTTCATCTTTGTGATAGTATGAAAATTATTATAATCACTGGTGATATTCTTACAAGATTCTTACAATAAAAAAACATTTATCAAAGATTATCGAAAAGTCTTTTACAGTCATACAGGGAAAAAATTGATTAGATAGAAAAAATGTATTTATTATTATTAGACAGATGGACAGACAGACAGATGATGATGGATGGATGGATAAAATTGGACAGAATGATAGACATATACGTATGGATAGATAGATAGATATATATAGAGAGACAGACAGATAGACAGATATATTGATGGATGGATGGACAGAAAGATGTTGGTTAACTTTTTTTGTTTACATCCTGACAATAAATAAATGAGATTGTGTAACGGTGTAATATTACTGAATTATTTATTGTGCATTGTCTCTCTTTTGCCCTGCAGCATGATTTTCTTACTAAGGGTCACTGACTGTAAATAATAAAAGAGCATTGTGTGACTGTTAAACTTTTAATGCATTAACAAAGCATCACCATTGAACAATCATATGCCAGGCATTTTAGAAGCTATTGTATTTATATTATAAATACACAGTTAGGTTTTTTTTTGTGGAACATTATCAGTTGTGAATCTGAAATGCTCGAGTTTTTAACTTGGCCTAAATAAAAGATGCCATGTGAATTGACTCTGGGAGACGACGAGACGAGCGTGACGTCAGACGCTCCCTGTCAATCAAAGCCCCGTAAGCGCAACTACAGTAGAGCTTATCGTTGAACAGAGAGCAGTGTGTTCGCATCTCAGTCTGTAGTTTATGCATAGACATCGCGAAACCTCACTATCTTTATTTGGATCCTTGGCATCTCTTGTTTCCCTTTAAATTCTGCCTTTATGAGATGGAGAAGAGGGCGCTTTGGACATCCTGTTATTTTGTGCGCTTTGTAACCCTCTTCCTCTGCGCACGAGCGTCAGGCAACCTGCCACAGTGTAAAGAGGTAAACGACAATATGCCACCTTTTTGTAAAACATGTAACCATTTTAAACCAGTCACAACCTAGACAAATCTTGTTTCTGTTTATGATATAACTATTTAAAATTAATTCTAAGATATTATACGGATGATAGTGCTATATGACTGTGAGCATCTAAAATGTCTTTAATGCATATTGTTCTTATTATGTATTATTCACTTTTTAATACACAAACATAACGGTTATCTATGCACAAAATCCGCGATGAAAAAGCAAAAAGAACATCTTGTTATTGACATAAAAATGGTTAGATCCGAGACTATAATATGATGACGCGTTGCTCAGCTGACCAATCAGATGACAGCTCGATTGTTGTGCGTTATGCGCCGCAGTTGCTTTAGAGCTTGTGAAATAGATTCATGTGAAGTTTAAACATTTTATATGCAACGCGAATGACATTTCTGGATCTCCACCCTCCATTTGATTTGGAAAGATTGTGGTGGTGATTTGCCTCATCCATGTTTGCATACAAAGACGCACACATTAAAGGCCCACAAAGGAAAATATGGATTCTGCTTTTTTTTTATGGATTTGCTTTTAATGTATAGAAAACCATTCTTTATATCTAAAATACGGGTTCAGAACAACATGGGGTGAGCAATGATGACAGAATCTTCATTTGGGAGTGAACTGTTTAAGAGCATATGTGAGGGAGGCTGGGGCAATAGTGGCAGGTGCAGGTGCGCCATTAGTGTTAATGGGTGTGCTGTAACCAAGCATTACCAGATGACAAGCACCTCCAGGGGGATGTATGTATCACCTTGCTGAAGGCAGTGTAGCCAACAACTTTATTACACTCTATTATACAACATTTATGGTGGCATACTAAGTAATTTAATACATGGCATGCACTTTTCAATGTGCGTGTGTGTATTCAGTAGATTTGGCTTTTGTGTGTTTCTGCCCCTAAAGGACAGGAGAACAATCAGTGTGTGTTTCAGGACATTGAACACACACTGATTTGCATAACAGATCTGTCAACAAAGACGCATACACAGGAGGCATTTAGGGGCCTCATTATTTCAGGTTGTTATCAGTGTATATCAGACACTAATTCCTTACCATCCACCAATAGCAATGAGTGATTGTCATGACAACAATCCCAGGGCTCCTGGCTGTTTCCCTGGTGACTGTCCAGGGACAGAAGGCAGATAGACAGAAGATTGTCCCAATCCCCCCTCCAATCACACACGCACACACACACACGCACGCACGCACACGCACGCACGCACGCACACACACACAATATCTGGCTCTCTGTTATATGTGCCTTGTAGTTTGTGTTTTGGAAACAGTAAAAGATCAGATAGAGGTTAGTGGGGTAAAATGTGTCACCTGCTTAATCTGAAAAAATGTCAGAAATTATGCAATGTGACCATATGTTTAGAAAGGGAACATTCTGTAACGCTGCCTGTGAGCTGCCTCTAAAGAGATGAGATTTTTGTTTTTTATACAAAGTAAAATACATTTTATAAAATTATAAATAAATGTTGTATATAACAAGTACATGATTATTTGCAAATGTATTCAGGATTATATATATTTTTTACTTGCTGGTGAATGTATAAAACGATGTAAATTATTTTGCTGAAGATTACCCTTATACTGTATTTTATTTTTATTGTATTTTATTATTTTATACAGAATGATAGCTGTGCAGCAAAGGGGTAAACTGTGCCAGTGGCTCAAATAAAATAACTATTGTGCCCTGTCACCAAATGAAACACTATTACAAAATGTGCAAAAACAATTCACTGATGTAAATGTCTGAATATGTCAATGTGTATGTTTCAGACATATGTTGAGTAGTGGTAACATTACAAAACAAACCCTAATTAATCTTTATATAAATATTAATCTTTTTTTTTTTGCTGGTTTATGAACAAAAAACATACCATAACTTTTTGTTTGATGTAAATACACTCACCTAAAGGATTATTAGGAACACCTGTTCAATTTCTCATTAATGCAATTATCTAATTAACCAATCACATGGCAGTTGCTTCAATGCATTTAGGGGTGTGGTCCTGGTCAAGACAATCTCCTGAACTCCAAACTGAATGTCAGAATGGGAAAGAAAGGTGATTTAAGCAATTTTGAGCGTGGCATGGTTGTTGGTGCCAGACGGGCCGGTCTGAGTATTTCACAATCTGCTCAGTTACTGGGATTTTCACGCACAACCATTTCTAGAGTTTACAAAGAATGGTGTGAAAAGGGAAAAACATCCAGTATGCGGCAGTCCTGTGGGCGAAAATGCCTTGTTGATGCTAGAGGTCAGAGGAGAATGGGCCGACTGATTCAAGCTGATAGAAGAGCAACTTTGACTGAAATAACCACTCGTTACAACCGAGGTATGCAGCAAAGCATTTGTGAAGCCACAACACGCACAACCTTGAGGCGGATGGGCTACAACAGCAGAAGACCCCACCGGGTACCACTCATCGCCACTACAAATAGGAAAAAGAGGCTACAATTTGCACGAGCTCACCAAAATTGGACAGTTGGACTTCGTGCCCTGGATGTGCATCCCACAAATCTCCATCAACTGCAAGATGCTATCCTATCAATATGGGCCAACATTTCTAAAGAATGCTTTCAGCACCTTGTTGAATCAATGCCATGTAGAATTAAGGCAGTTCTGAAGGCGAAAGGGGGTCAAACACAGTATTAGTATGGTGTTCCTAATAATCCTTTAGGTGAGTGTATGTCTGAATATGTTGATATCCGCATGTGTTTCAGACAGATTACTACTTTGAGTACACAGAGTGTGACAGCACAGGCTCCAGATGGAGAGTTGCCATTCCTCACAGACAGGGGAGCTGCACGGGCCTACCAGAGCCAGTCAGAGGCACAGACTGCAGTAAGAAAACAACCAAATATAGACACACATGCTTAATGAAAATGCATTATATTACTTGAAATGTCAAACCAAGTGGCATTTAAAAAAAGTCAAACACTATGCTGCTCAAAATGAAGATAAAAAAGTATTTGGACACTTTTAATGGAATATGAATGTTCATAATTAACTGACTTCATACATAGAATCACATTGAAACCAGATTGTCAAAAATCATTGCAAAACTAGATCAAGTAAAAAGTTAGTTTTGAGAAAAACTCTGGGGGCATTTCCTTGGTTTTATATTTAGTTATCAAAAGCAATAACATTCATGCCATTTAAATGCTTTTATGTGTACATTCTTAAAAATAAAGGTTCCAAAAGTTTTCACAGCAATGCATTAGAAGAACCATTTTTTGGTTTGAAAAAATTATCTTTTTTGATATATTTATCATCTAAAGAACCTTTTTTTTCCACTATAAAGGTCCTTTTGTGCAATGGAAAGGTTCCATGAATGTTAAAACTTGTACATGGAACCATTGATGCCAATAAAGAACCTTTATTTTTAAGAGTGGTATTGCGTCAGTATGCAAACACAGTCTGTTCTTACTCGTTGTACAGCTTTTTCTTGTGAAGCTGGGGAGTTTTTAGAGATGTCATCCCAGCAGTGCACATCATGTGCGGCTGGCTCTTATTCGTTGGGCAGCGGTGTGCGTTTCGACCAGTGGGATTCCATCCCTGCGGGATTCAGCAGTCTGGCCACATACATGGACTCAGGAGGTTCAGGAGACGAGTCAATGACCTGCAACAAGTCAGTGCCAGAATATGAAAAGAAATTCTGTTTATATATCAGTATCTATTCTCTAAGCTTTTGCAATGTTTCTACAGCTCTGGATCTACCTGTTTACATTATGTTGTTCCATTGCAGTTCTTCATGGACAGCTCAGGGAACTCACTTGGAATCCAATCGTGACGACTGCACAGTGTCGCTGGTGTATGCGGTGCATCTCATGAAGCAGGGATCCGTCTCCTTTGACTATCAATATGTCGACAGCAACGTCTTCTTCGAGTTCTTTGTATGTTTTACTTCATATATCTTGCAGTTTATTCTACAAATGTGTTGTAAGTGAAAATATAACTCCAAAAATAACCTTTGGTACAGATTCAGAATGACCAATGTCAGGAAATGGACCAGACAGGGAGTGAGAAATGGATCAAACTCACCACCAGCGGAGAATGGGGAACCCATATGGTTAGTAATCTTGCATATTTTATTAGCCTAATACTGAATGATTAAAGTAAATTGGCATCTAATAGCTTTTGTATGTCACAGGTAAATCTGAAGTCAGGAACAAATATTCTGTATTGGAGAACCACAGGAATGCTCTTGGGTGGCAAACCAGTGAAGCCGGTCCTTTTGAAGAACATCCAGATCGAAGGTGTGAGATTCTTCCGAAATAATGTCTACTTGTGTGACTCATACCCTATGACAAATCAGTTATCACTGAAATATCTTTTTTTTTGCATGATTTGTGAGCAGGTGTGGCGTACACGTCAGAGTGTTTTCCGTGCAGGCCGGGCACCTTCAGTAAAACTCCAGGCTCTTCTGCATGCGACCTTTGTCCCAGGAATACTTTCTCTGGAAAGGGAGCCAGTTCATGCACACATTGCTCCGAGACACAGTATTCCCGTACGAATGCAGATGATTTCTTACATTCTTTGTTGTCCCAAACAAACTACATATGGCTTATTGTGCTCATTTCAGCATGAATAAACATGTTTGTGTATAATGTTTTTCTACATGTGTGCGTGCTCTAGAGGAGGGATGGTCGCAGTGTAAAAAGAGGCCTCCTTGTTCAGAGAAAGATTATTTTCAAATCCACACGGCCTGTGATAGTGAAGGCAAGGTAGGATATAATGCAGAATGTGTTTTGTTGTTGTAAATTTTGTGTGGATGATTTGTTAATTTTTAATATTGCTGTATCATTTTAGACCCGGACACTGTACAGGTGGGTGGAGCCTCAGGTGTGCCTGGAGAATGTGACCGGTGCTGTGACACTGCCCCCTTCTGGAGAGAAAGAGGACTGTCCACCCTGTAATCCAGGCTTCTACATGCACAACTCTTCTACCTGTTTACCTTGCCCACAGGGGACTTATTCTGATGGTACCGCAGGTATATAGACAGACACATAAACATAGATACATAGATATTCGTGTGTGTTATTATACACTTTTGGTTTACTGGTACAGAGTTTTAACAGAGAAGATTTCATTTGGCACAGAATGTCAAAGATGCCCGGGAGGAACTGAACCTTCTTTAGGATATGAATTCAAGTGGTGGAACATCCTGCCAAGGAATATGAAAACATCTTGTTTTAATGTGGGCAACTCCAAATGTGATGAAATGAACGGTAAGTGTAATAAAAATGTGTGTGTATATATAAATAGGCAAATGCTCAAGAGTCTATGGTTGAATGTTGTGATGTTATTTTCAATCAAGAGGTGCATCCATTTTCGGTCCAGATCTTGTATTGACAATGCAACGGTCCGGCACTCTGTAAAGTCTCCTCCAGCACATCCCAAAGACTTTCAATGAATTTAAGGTCTGGACTCAGAGGTGCCAATTCATGTGTGAAAATGATTCTTCATGCTCCCTCACAACCATTCTTTCACAATTTGAGCCTGATGAATCTTGACATTGTCATCCTGGAATATGGCCATGATGTGTCTTCCTACATGGTTGTTTAAGAAATGAAAAGCTATACTCCATCAATTAGGGTTAGATGAAATGTTGCCAAACGTATAACACCGTAACCATAACCATAACCGTAACCACCATAGGCATTGAAAAGTCCCCCCCAATAATTGTTGTTAGGATGGCAGATGGTTTAAAAATGAAGGTCTGCCTCAGCGGTCTAACAGCGCTCGCTTTTAGCTTTTCCAGTGTAAGAGTGCCTGCGTGGTAAGATATAAGTAGCTAAACATTTAATATTTGACAACTGTTTTATGATGGATACGTTTAACAACCCACAGTAACAGTGATGCAAACTACTCAACTTTTTTTTAATGTAATTTCGCCATTTGAATTAACATAACTGAATGTGACGACAAAAAAATGCTTTATACATTTTTGACCTATTAGACATACAAACAAGAGTGAATGCGTGCAAATTTTTAAATACAATATTATTTGCAAAGAGTTTAAATGGATTACATCACAACTATATAGGCTATAATTAGACCTAGAACTTCTTTTACTGTTCTTATTTCTTCTTTATTCCAATAAATCCCTTTTTAATACTTTAATAATTTAATTTCCTTAAATAAAAAAAACGTTGGTTCAAGACATGGTTACGACCTTGGTATAACATGCTAGAAACATAATAATCACTGCAATAATGATCCAGTCATTGACTCCTAAGCAATTGCCTATTTTTGGCCGTGCAGTGTCATATATGTGTTGTATATAAATATGTATTTTTTACTTAAAATCTTGAATCTATACACAGTAAATATCAGAGTTGCTATATAAATGTGTTGTTATTGTTGACAAACTATTTTTGTTAATTTAAATAAAGCTGAAATAAACTGAAACATCAGAATATAATGTATATAAATAAATAAATAAATAAATATATATAGCATATTATACATAGCATATTTGCTTCTGTAGGTTGGGAGGTGGCTGGCGACCATATTCGCAGTGGAGTGGGTGGCTCAGATAATGATTACCTCATCTTAAATTTACGAGTGCCTGGATTCAAGTGAGTAAAATCTACAATTCTAGTGTAAAAATTCTAGTTGTGAAATAAAACATTTACAGATTACCTCACTTTTTTTCTCTCTCAGACTTCCTACTTCTGTGGACGATGCTTCAGCTACTGAGTTTGGCCGAATCACGTTTATCTTCGAGACTAACTGCAGCACAGACTGTGAACTCTATTTTATGATAGTAAGACAAAACAATTTACATAAACAGTATGTGAAACATTATGCTATATGCAAAGATAAATAAAAAATGTAGTATGCTACACTGTCCCATGACCTCACAATGTTGCATATTTAATTCAGCAAGTGGCCTAATCATTATGAGTTATTTACCGAATCACTGTTTTCTCTGTAGGATGTAAACAGGAAGAGCACAAATGTTGTGGAATCATGGGTAGGGAGTAAACTCAGACAAGCGTACACCCACATCATGACCAAAAATGCTTCTGTGTCTTACACATGGGCTTTCCAACGTACCAACAAAGCCATTGATGTAAGTATTCACCAGAAATGAGTCTAAAGTACCTTTTTGCTGCATGGAAAACATTCTCATTCGCTCTCTTTCTCTCCCAGGTGCGTCACTATGTAAATGACATTGCAAAGATCTACTCAATCACGGTGACTAATGCGATGGATGGTTCAGCATCTGGTTGCCATGCCTGTGCAATGATGAGTCAGCAGGACGGCTCTTCTTGTGTCCCCTGTCCTGCTGGACACTTCATCAACAAAGACACTAACCAGTGCCAGGAGTGCCCGTCCAACACCTTCCTTTCCGGGCATCACATCTATGGGCACGAGGCTTGTCAGCCCTGCGGTCCTGGTAGCAAGAGCAACAAGGTACGTGTAAAACCAGAGGAAATGCATGACTATGTATGACAGTGTTAACATTCAAAATGTGTTTTCTTTTGTGTGTGTGTATGTGTCCAGGAGCACTCTGTGTGTTTTAACGACTGCACCTTCTCACATATGGATCAGAACCGAAAGCTGACCTACGACTTGAGTGCCTTAAGTTCAGTGGGGTCAATCATGAATGGGCCTAGTTTCACCTCCAAAGGAACCAAATACTACCACCAGTTTAATATCAGTCTGTGTGGGGCTGAGGTACTCACATCTCTATCTTTAACCGACTTCAGTCTAGCTAATAATAGATTGCTTTAATAGAAAATAGAAACATAGAAACATAGAAAACAGAAAATAAAAAGATCTACAAAGTCACCACATTTTACTCTGTCGCAGGGGAAGAAGGTGGCGGTGTGCACTGACAATGTCACAGATCTGTCCGGTAAGGACGTGCAAAACGAATCCGCTGACCTCAACAATTTCGTTGAGACTTTTGTGTGCCAATCTACCATCATTCCTGCAGATGGGCGGGGCTTCAGAACAGCCCTGTCATCTCAGTCCATCAGCCTGGCTGACACTTTCCTTGGTGAGATTATGTGTAACCTTTAATGTTATTTAACATACACTAATGTTCAGAAGTTTGGGGACGGTGAGATTTTTTTAATGTTTTTGAAACAAGTCTCTAATGCTCATCAAAGCTACATTCATTTTGATCAAGATTTTGAAATGTTATTACAATTTAAATATATTAAATGTAATATATTTTAAAATATAATTTATTCCTGTAATTGCAAAGCTGAATTTTCAGCATCAATACACCAGTCTTCAGTGTCACATGATCCTTCAGAAATCATTCTAAAATGCTGATTTGCTGCTCAAGAAACATTTCTCATTATTATCCATGCAAACAGTTGTGCTCCTTAACATTATTGTGGAAACCATGATACATGTTTTATTCTTTCATGACTAGAAAGTTCAAAAGAACAACATTTATTTGAAATTTTTAGTAGCATTATAAATGTCTTTACTTGCACTTTTGATCGATTTAATGCATCCTTGCTGACTCCAAACTTTTGAATGGGAGTGTACTTTAATTACTTTAATGTAATTTGATGTCAGTCTGTTATCTCCGTCTCTAAGCGAGTCTGCTCAGGGATCAGTGTCAAGTCTGTGCCAGTGCCTTTGTCACAGTAAAACCCTTAACCTGCATTAATCTACAGCAGGGGTACACAACTCTGGCCCTCAAGATCAAATTTCCTGCAGAGTTTAGCTCCAACTTTGATTAAACTCCCCTGACTAATACTTCATAAGCTGTAGTGAATACCCTCATTAACTATTCCCTACTTTACTCCACTAATATAGCTCACTTGAGGGAGTGAATAAAAACAAGTGAGTGAATTCAGACACTGAGTGCGCCGGAAGGACTGACGCTTTTGCATAGTTTGTGTATTTGAAACTTAGTAAACAGGCAGCTCCAGTACAAATAAAAATATCTTGAAACTCTGTCATGGAAACGAGCATGTATTTATACATGTAGGATATTACGCTGTAGCCACATTGGAAAATTGATGGATGATTCCGCTTAGGTCGCCATCTTCTGGTCAGATGCTGGAATTCATTCGGTGCGCGACTCTCACAGTGCATTATGGGTATTCTGTAACCGTTGAGCGCACATAAGTTGTACACTCGTTATTGCGGTGCATTGCGGGATTGAATGAGTGCACTCGATAACGTCCACTATGGTTTCTGACACCACTACAAATGGCTGTTCCCTCAAATAGTGCCCTATTTAAGGGGGCAATTTTGAACACAGCACTAGTAAAAAGAATACCTTGATTAGTTTGTTCAGGTGTGTGTGATTTGGGTTAGAGCAAAACTCCACAGGAAAGTGGAAAGAGAGCTGAGAACCCCTGATCTACAATAAAGGCTGCTTTTCATGGCACTTTTGTGTTTAGTTCCCTTCAGAATAGAGATGTTTGAATTGCTTACTTGTCTCACTTGCTTCATGCTTCCATTTCTCAGGAGCTTCTGTTGATAGCAGTCTGGATGGGGTCACTGTCAGCACAGACCTCTTCCCTAAGTCTTCACGGAAAGTTCCAGATATCAACTTCTTCTATCGGTAAATGAATACAGATGAAATTGTTAAAAATGCTTAGTTGATGTGTGCAATGATATTACATTAATAACACATAAATAAATAAAGTATTTTTTCTCACTCCAACTCTCAGCTCTCCACAGCCCACAGCATCCTGTCTGAATGGCCGTAGCACAGTCGTGACTCTGCGTTGCAATCCCGAAAAGAGCGCACGCGGGGAGCTTACTGTGCCAAGGTGTGTGTGTTTTCTGTCTTCTTTTGTTCACAATTATACAGACTATTTTAGGATGCATTTATTCCGTTTGACATAACCTATTTCCATTTAATGTTCCATTAAAATGTGCATAGCAGAGTAGCTCAGTAAATGCAGAAAAACATTCTTTGTGGATAATTTATTTATAAATAAAACCAGTTGCATTCTTTGTATATGGTGAATTATCATCAAAGCTCAACAAATGAAATATCACCCATGAGTGAAACTTCCGTTATTAATATATATGCTAATACGAAAACCAGCGGAGGTTTGCAAGCCAGTGCAAATATGCAATGAATATCGGATTTTTGCAGATTTGCTTTTTCAAGGTTACATTTCCCATGTGTGAAATGAGAAATGTTGATTATGTGATTGTGTTGGGTTAGGAATGCACTGAAATGTATGATTCATCCACAATAATTGCTGGACCGATTAATTACATTTACGAACAATTTTCTTAAATGCGGAAACACATTAATCACAAAAAACAAGATTAATTGTGATACATTTTTTGATAATTTTTTTTTTTTTTAAATTCCAGTTTTCGATTTTGACTGGCTAAAATGCGTTTCAAGTGTGATGATATACCACTTCTCAGTGTTTGTGTGTTCCAGACAGACAGTCTGTGCATTTAGTGGTAGGGTTTTTCCATTTCTTACATGGTAACACCAGAAAGTGGTTACAAGTGACCGTGAATCATTGAATCATTCACTTAATAGACTCATTCAAAAACACTGATTCAATCAGCAGTGCTTTCTTGGGAGACGTGTAATCGTCAATTCTAGTACATTGGTTTAGTTTGGAACTATTTTTGTTAGCAGAGCAAAAATATACAAAGTAATTCCCGATATTGTGCCTAAACTATTTTTTCGTTTAAATGTTTAGTTAAATAAAGCTAAGCAATATCACACTCGCAGACATGCTGTTAGCCTGAAGATGTAAAAGCTGTTGACCTGAAGCAACGGCACTCTTGCTTGTGTGACATTTCTTGATTGTGTGTTTGTGTTTAGCAAGTGCCCAGCAGGTACATGTAATGGCTGTGAATTTCATTTCCTCTGGGAGAGCTCTAGTGCTTGTCCTCTCTGCACTGAAGCCGACTATCACTCAATAGAAGGAGCGTGCAAAGGAGGAGTGCAGGTACATCTCTAATTGTACCACACATTTATCTAGTACAATTTATTTGACGTCTTACTGATCTTTTAATCGTCCATCTCATAACAGAACACCCTCTATGTGTGGAACGAACCAAAACTCTGCATCAAAGGGGTTCCACTCCTGAACAAGACCTCTGCCCACTGTGAGGTGGTCAGCCTATGGGTGAAGGCCGGAATTGGGGGCGGAACCTTCATGGCCGCACTCTTGGTTTCTCTCACATGCTATTTCTGGAAAAAGAATAAGAGGTAACAAGCTGTCAATGTAAATTTAGCTTCAGATGTAAAAAGTGCTTTTTTACATCCTTTCCTTTTTTGAACAGGCTTGAATATAAATACTCCAGACTAGTGATGTCAGCCAATAAGGACTGTGAGTTGCCAGCAGCGGACAGTTGTGCACTAGCAGAGGGGGAGGGGGAGGAGAATGAGGACGATGTTGTTTACTCACATACTCCTTCGTTACTGGGTAAACTGAAAGCTATCGCGAGCAAGGTCAGTTACTTGATGCCACTACCAGATTTTGTGTCAAAGTTTTAAAACACTACCATTTAAAAGTTTGGTCTCTTCTGCTCAGCAAGGCTGCATGCATGTAATCAAAAATACAGTAAAATCAGTAATATTGTGAAATACTATAATTTTTTTATTTTATGTATGCTTAATATGCTAGTTTGGTGCTCGAGAAACATTTCTTAAAATGATCAATGTTGAAAACAGTTGTGCTCCTTAATTTTTTTGTGGAAACCATGATACATGTCTTTTTTTCAGTATTCTGTAATGGATAGAAAGTTCAAAAAAGAACAGCATTTATTTGAAATATAAATCTTTTGAAACAGTGTAAAAGTCTTTACTGTCACTTTTGATCAGTTTAATGCATCCTTGCTGAATAAAAGTATTAAATTCTTACTGACCTAAAACTTTTGAAGGGTAATGCATAGAAATTGTAAATAAACAAGTAAACAAATGTATTTGCATGAATGGGTATCACATGATACCTGATATTATGATCCTATATTACTGGAGGCCAAACACAATTTTACCACCTACGGCCATATTATATAATAAAAACAACTTTTGTTGAAATTGAGATCATACGAAAATTAATTTGACAAAATAATACAAAAAATTATTCATGGCCTCTTGGAGCTTTTGATAAACTGAGAGATGGTACAAGCTTTCTGTGGTAATTGACAGCATGCACCACAGAGCTTTTGTGTAGTTTTTGTTGTCGTTTCATTGTTTTATTTACCTTTGTTTGGCAGCAGGCAGATGGAGACAACAGCGAGTCAGTACAGCTGAAGTCTTCTCAGTCAGAGAGATGGGTTTGGGGATAACTGGAAAAAAAAGAGGACCACTACTGATGGAGAAAAAGAGACAAATACTCATGGAGTTTTCAGTGTTTTGACACTCCCTTTTCAGTTTCTCAGAATTTACAACCATCCCCCGTCAAATGTCTCAGAACATATCTCTGTAGGGTCTCAATACAATGTGCTGTGAGTCAAAAAACAGGAAATGTAAAATTGAACTTAACCCTATGAAGTAACGGCATCACATACTGCTAGGACATGTCAAAAGCAAAGATACCACAATGCATTGCTCTCTGAAACACATAATATACTCAGCATACAGAAATCGCACCCACACACGTCCATCCAAGCACAGCTGCATCAGAGACACATTTGAATCGTGTGTGTGTGTACAATTGAAACCACTGATGTACACTGCAAAACAAGCCTGAAACCATATGTTTGCAGGTATGCGTATAAGAGTATGTTTGCGAGAATATCTTCAGTTTTAAGTTATATTTTTCACACAATAGCATTCACAAAACTATATCTAGTGTTTGGCCAACAGATGGAGACAGAGCCTTACCGCCAAACAGAGCTTCTTTAGACAGCAGCTTTAGTTTCATCTCAATGCCAGACATCACACAGCAGATCTAAAAGAGACAACAAAGGCCCTTCCTTCATGCATTACAGAGGTCCATCCTCTCTCCACATCTCTCTTCTGAGGAGAACAAGAGACAGTACAGTTTTCTACTTTGTATTTTGTATTGTTGTGTATTTTGAGCTGTATAAAGTTGTTAAAATATGTTTTGTTTTACTCCCTGATTCCGTTTATGCTTTAATAAAATTTAAAAGCGCTTTAAACATGAAGCAAGTGTGTTAAAGTGTACAGAAAGCAGTATAATTACTTAGCTTCCAGAACCATTTCACTAGAAGATCCTTCAAATAAATAAAAGTCCAAGGTCTTCATTCAGACAATGTCTTGCAGAATGAATTATAAAAATGCTAAATATTCCAGCAAGGACATTTATCATAGAAAAACACAGGATGTGACTCACCCAGCTCAATCATTGGTTACCTAATTGAGAATCCACAAGTTTGAGAAAGGGATCAATTATCTGGACTTCCTGCCTCCTGAGATACCTTCATCTGATTGATTTATGAAGGCAGTGTAAATGTATCCTTCACTGCCTTTGATATCCCAAAATCCTATGCATTCCATTCTGTGACAGTTGAGCTAAAAAAAAGATGCCATCCGAAAGTTACGTTTGCTGGTCAGTTAGTATGTAAATGTACATTTTTGACCAACATTTTCCACTTCTGATATCATTTCTAGCGAGAAATTACTAATGTAGTAATTAAATATTTGTTCAGCTCTCACCAAAGCCCTCTCTTTATTTTGCTGTAGATAATTAAACTGTTACACTGCCTTAGAAGTCTGTCCGAAAATCAGTTTCATGAGGTGCCTTCATGCACAAACACTGCCTTACAAGTCATTGTCTGATAAGGCAGCGAGGCAACAAGTCAGCTGCCTAGGTTTTTTGACGCAGCCATGGACAGCAGAGCACACGCTTACACGACAAGACAGAGCGCATGAGAACAAGCTATCACGACAGAAGACAAACACGCGGAGCATGAATGTCCGAATCCCAACACAAAACCGAAACCAAACTAGACCGAAGTGCTGGGATCCGAACACCACGTTCCACACACAAAACTCACAAGGACAGAAGAGCACGCAGCTTGAGCATGCTCGAAGCTGTGCACTCACACATGACAAACAATACAGGAGTGTCAGGGCTCTGTCACAAAACCAAGAGTAACCTAGACCGAAGTGACAGAACCCTGACAGTTTGCAGTTATTTCCTAAAAATCATCATTATTCAGCTTGCTAGTGCTTAACTGTAATTTATGCTGGAATATAATTAATATTTCTCCAAGTTTGTGAAGGCAGATATTTTGCATTATATTTATGTCAGACAAGAACAGTTTTTTTAAAACATTTTTCTTTTTATTTAAAATAATATGTTGGTTAAACAGTAATGCAAATATATCATATGGTAATAAATTATCCAGATAATTCAATACTTTGTAATGATGCAGTTATTTAATCTGTGGATTAAAATATACCTTAAAAACTGATTACGAGCAGGAATGTATTTTAGGAAAATGACATAAACAGCTCGCCGAGGTTATGGCTTATAAGTTAACTCTCATTGCACTCCTTTAGGTGTCATTGCATGATACTGTTTGCTTTCAGGAGAGGCTGTTATTAGGTCTTTCTCCCCCTCTAGTTCCTAACCACTATATCCTGCATCCTTTGATCTCATCTCCCTCTATTCCCTGACGGTAGGCGGAGTAGGACAGCTCGTTTGCCTCCTGGCAGTACAGATGCACTTTGAGAAGATCAGTGAGCGAGAAACAAAGAGAGTAGACAGAGACGAGAAGAGAGTCACCAGGGCACAAAGCCCCAGAGCGAGCAGATGACTAACCCAGACTCTCTCTCTCATACAAAGAACATAGTTTTTTTTACAAATAAACACATTCATACTCATATTAACTGAAAGTAGGGGAGAGTTAGGTAAGCTGTGACACTTTTTCAAATGTGAAATTGATAAAGAAAAATTTTGAAAATATCCTGAATATGTAAAGCCCAAATTTAGTAAAATAATTTATGTAACTATATGTAAAGTCAAAAAATATGAATATATGTAAAGTACATTTTATTCAGAATATTTCTACATTTTATATAAATACACAATTTAGAGATATTCTGAATAAAATTTACTTTACATATTACATTCTTGCCACGCATTTTACTTTAACATGCTACATACATACATTTAGAGCTTTTCTGAAAATTGTGCAGTTTTTGGTAGAATAAGGGGTTGACACATCTTACCCCACTCTCCCTAACACTCAAGTCATCAGCTAAAGGATTTTTTGTGTGCAATTGTACAGTACACTTACGTCAATGTGAAATATATACAGCATGCCATTGATATATTACATCAACAAAGGGAATTGCAGAGAGAAGTAGTGAACGTATTCTTTATCGTGCATTGCGAAAGTCCAATCTTACATGACGTGGGCATTTTTGTATAGTTCATATACGCTAATGGACTATTTCCAAGACCCGCTTAACGGCTGCAAACATCTGTGCTTTTCACAATGTATTCCCTTCATTAGTTTTAATCTTACAGTTCCTGTTAGACCTCAGGCCAAAAAGAAAAATTAGCCACTCAGCAGCCGAACAAAAATATCTACAGTCTGTTCTACATAATTAAATCTGATAGACTTAATTTTTTAATATTTCAATGGTAATAGTTTGTGATGGCATGAACGGGGCTTTGAAATAATACATAAGGTGTTCAAAGAGTTTTTGTAGTGTAACACTGGGCTTTCTCTAGGCATCATACTTCTTTCCCGCCCTGTGAATCTGCTGGTATAATGTCATGGAGAAGGCCATCCCGAGCAGCTGCAGAAGAAGGGAAATTACATCAGAATGGGTGTGCATCAAACAGGATGTGACAACAGTAGACTCAAAGCTATTTTCAAAACATGTCAGGATGAGTGTAATCGTGATGCTTGTACCTGTAAAACCAGGACACACATCGCGATGGTTCCAAGCAAATGTTTGTTGTCATTCAGCCATTCCTCAACCTTCTCGTAGCAGCCCTAAGTGTCAGAAAGAAGAGGTGCGTTGGAATGTGCAGTAGGATTAGGAGTCACATTGTTTTTGAAACGATATTCATAATTTAAATGTAAAGTATAGTCAATCTACATTTTAAGCAGCTGTAGTCAGCTACAGTACACGCTAGTAACAAAGAGTAGTTAACTACATTAAAACTATTTAAAGGAGGAATAAAATGTATAACTCAATTACATTAGTAATCTTGACGATCACAGAAGCATTTATGGCAACCTCAATTAGAGTGACATGTCCAGGGAAATTTCATCTAAATAACTTGTAAACTACTATAAAAAGAGAAAGCTCTCATTTCTACAACTGAATTAAAAACATTTTAGTGTTTAATCAAATATTTTTGCATTAAATAATGTTTTTGGTGTTGTACAATACAGTAAAATCTAGTACTAATTAGTAATTTTTTTTATTTATACGCCCCGATTAACTGCAATTTTCATTTATGTGCCCCAATAAACTGCAATATTTACCAACATAAATTGATACTAATACAGTGTAAAGAAAGTACAGATGAATTAATGTTTTGAACCGATTCACTGAAACAATAATTTTGATTGGCAGAAATTAGTCTAGCCAGTCTGCATTTTTGCTATTGAGGTTTAAATCAGAGATAAAATACAATACAATAAATAAAATAAAAAGGATGGATTAAAATAATGGCATTAAAATAAGGTTCCAGTAATAAAATAACATAAAAAAATAGTATAAATGATACATTAAAATAAGTTTTCAGTAATAAAATAGAATAAAAGAAATAGTATAAAGGATTAATTAAAATAAGGTTCCAGTAATAAAATAAAATAGAAATAAACAAACAAACAAACAAACAAATAAAACAGCCGCACCTGTGACCAGAAGATGTTAGTGGCGTTGCGACCGCACTCTCTGTAGTGCTCCTGGCAGCATCTATCTGGCACTGTTTTCTCCTGCAGGGCATCATGCCAGTCTGTGTGCCCAGTTACACCACAACACTCCCACTGAGAGACAGAGTGAATATTCAGATGCATCATTCCCACACTGCAAAAAGAACATTTTTGCAGATGCCTGCATATTGTTCGATACTAGATGCTTCATGAGTTATATTCCATAATTCTGTGGAGAGCAGCAGCGGATAGACCCAATCAACTACCTGAACTCTCAGTGACCCCCCATTACTGTCAATGATGACCGTATATATCACACCTGCACTCATGCACACACACCTCAGCTTGAATAATGTTCCAGGCGTTGCGGAGGCCGACGTTATTGTCCGTATTGTAGAGCCGCAGGCCGTCTTTAAGATCCTGTTTAGCGTTCTCGCTCACCTACAGAAGAGTCACATTTTCTTCATGAGTTACAGAGCTGATGTTTGGAAATGAAGAAAACTTTAAGAATACTGAGAGTAAACCAGGATAGCAGGTGTGTGGGCTGTTTAAAGCATTGGTGTGGGTAATGAGAGTCTGTGGACACTGGGTGGTTAGTTCTGTGTTTGTGTGTGTGCAGTAGATAGATTGAGAGGGTGTGTGATGCTTGGTGTTTGTACTGTACCTTGTCCGTGTACACGAAGAAAAGGATGAGCATAATCAGCTCTGCCAGCAGAATAATTAACAGAACAATGAAGAACTACAAGTAAAAAGAGAGTAAAAGTAAGTAAACATACACAACAACAAAGTGCTTTACAGAAGATATATACTGTATACTTAGTGATTGTGGGTGGTCAATTGTGCCATTGAGTTGTCAGTAGATTTCAAGCATATATATGGTGTTAACACTTTAGTTTAGGGTCCAATTGTCACTATTAACCAGTTGGTTATTAGCATGCATATTACTAGGATATTGGCTGTTTATTAGTACTTATAAAACAAATATTAATGCCTTACTCTGCATGACCATATTCTACATCCCTTAAACCTACCCAATACCTAAACTTAACTACCTTACTAACAAAAAAAGCAGTAATTAGGAGTTTATCGAGGTAAAAGTCGTAGTTAATAGTTAGTTAATTGTGAGAATTGGACCCTAAACTTAAGTGTGACCATATCCTACATTGTAATGGACAATTTTTTCTAGTGGAGGCTTCATCAGAGTACACATAAGATAATAAACTAAGATCATTTCAAACTTAAATCATTATTTCATTACCATTTACTTATGTGTAATAAATAGTATAAATACAATCAGTGCAGAAATTAGTCACAAAAAAAAATCATACAAAGTGTTATAAGTGACCTGTGCCACATCTGAGATCATTTGGAGTGTTCACAGAAGCCAAAAGACTTGAAACTAACCAAGTGTCACCCAAAGGCTGACAGAAACGAGTGGGGTCACACTTTAGTTTAGGGTCCAATTCTCACTATTAACTATGACTTTTGCCTCAATAAACTCTTAATTACTGCTTATTAATAGTTAATGAGGTAGTTGTTAAGTTTAGGTATTGGGTATTAAGGGATGAAGAATATGGTCATGCAGAATAAGGCATTAATATGTGCTAATAAACAGCAAATATCCTAGTAATATGCATGCTAATAAGCAACTAATTAATAGTGAGAATTGGACCCTAAACTAAAGTGTTACCGTGAGTGGAATTTGACATGTTTTTGCACCATTCATGACAATAGTAGCAGTTTGAATGTGGGAATGGAGATAGGCATGCTTTTGTTTCTCACTCGCAGCATCTCAGAGCAGCTTTCTCTCCACTCCCACACTCTCCATCAACGCAGTGCTACAAAGACCCCTGATGCTACACGCCATATTGTGAATCATTTACATGAGGTACACACTGGTCCACCAACTACTTTAGTAGTTTTCTGGACAGCTAGTAAAAATGCTTTACTATACAGACATACTCAAAGGTAGACTTAAAGGTAGAAAAAATATCTTGCTATGAGGCCAGATTTACTAAACGGCATATTAGCGCGATAGCGCAAAAACTAAAAAGCGCAGAAACTAAAAAGCGCAGATGGGAGTGGAAAGTTCGGCGCATGATTTACTGACGATGTGCAAATGAAAGAACACAGACGCACCTGGATCATTTCCATAATGACCAACGCAACCTACCAGTTAGCTTCTGGTTTTAAGACCCTTTTTTGGGGTGGTAAATAATGGCACAAACACCAGTAAACTAACAAGCGTAAACCTTAGTAAATCACCTTGCGTGATTCATTTAAATACTCTCCTCCCATAAATTTTGCGTCTGAAAGGGAAACTCCTAAAAATGCAAATGCAATAAGGTCAGCCACAAAAATAACTGTGTCTAAGCCCTTTTAGCACTATTTTTTCACTGTGTGTCTTTAGTAAATCCTGAGAGTAGTTTTTTTAAACGCCAAAAGAGGTTTCGCACTGGCACAAGCTGTTAGTAAATCTGTGTAACACAGTATGTTGTTATGGGAAGAAGGAGACGGGAACCGGTGAATATTCAAAAGCCTTTTATCTTAAAATAAACAAAATGGAAGTAAAAATGGCAACCTCCTCTCGGACGACTGCCGCACACACACGTCGCTCCTCCTTTTATGCTTCCGTTGCTTGTCACAATCTGGCTCTTAATGGGTTTTTTTATGTAAAGACATTTACCAAAAAAACAACCAATCATAAACTAGGTATCCCAAACTGGGCTTTGTGAGGGAACTGCGGTGGATTCATGAGTTGATGAAAAGCTAATAATTAATTCAATCATAAATATTTAAAATAAATAATTTTTCTAATAAAAACATTCAAAGTAAAATTCTTACTAAAAAACTTAAATATTTGATTTGTTTGATTTGTCATGTGACCATTAACCAACATCAAGATAACAACTATAATTATAAAGATAACATCCATAATTAAGAATATTTTTTGCAAATGTACTATGTGAAATCTCAAAACCAGGATTACACTAACCCAGGGTTAAAATAATCCTGGGATAACAATTAGTTAATTATGCAGTGTGCATTGTGACAACTTACACTTAGCAACAGGCACTTGTTCTCCTTGATGGCACCGAGGCAACCCAGGAAGCCTGTTACCATGACGACAGAGCCCAAAGTAATGACCAGATTGGCGGCTGAGAGGGAGGGGAAGGAGGGGGAGAATGTGGCAAAACTGCCCTGAGAAACAGACAGCCAGATGCCCACACCTAACAACCCACAGCCCGACAACTGAGGAGAGACAGAGAGAGTGTTTCATGTTAATAAACTGGATCAAACACGCATAACCATTAAGTTCAACAGTATTTCGTCAGGGTTTTACCTGTGCAAAAGTTAAGTATTAGACCGACTCTTCAGTTTTCATCACTGAAGTCAGTAGGTTACAGGAGCACCTGAGTGCCACTTTGTGAACTCAAGTTCACTCAAGGTAAGTTATAGTTACTGTTGCAGGACTGAAGTATATATGTGTGCGCATGCCTAATCAACAAAATTATATTGGTGTCAGCGCTCCCTGCTGTGAGAGCAATATAAATGCTAATGGAACCGCAATAAAGGTCGTTGTTGCGTACTGAAGTGTGAATTTTGTGTGTGTACCTAGACCATACAAGGTGTGCTTGTTCACATCTCGTATGGGGAGAAACTCTAGTAATTTCATGCTCAGATAACCGAAATGTAAAAGTAGGCAAAGGCAAGGCAAAAGGAGAAAGTTAGCTAACACACCTGGACCAGCTCCAAATAAAAAATGAGAATGTGCATTTGCGGCAAAAGGTGTGTGCAAGGGATTTTAAATCAGATAAAAATTGCAGTTATTTTTTTCTGAATCGCTGCAAAATTATATTTTACCATGCAGAGTCAACTATAAGTAAGCCATTCACATATATAAGATCACATTTGTATATAATCTTTCAGTAAGATTGTAACATATTCAATGCAGGAAAGAGGAGAGGCTCGATCCAAATGCAAACAGAAATTTAATCAAATTAAAGCTGCAAGCAGCGATGACGGGCCCAAGCCGGTGGCACCGCCACCCCGGTGGCATCAGCTTAACTGTGCACGGCGGGCAATAGGCATTTAAAATGGGAAAACATAAAAGGACTATGTCAAAGTCATTTGAATTCACCACATTAACTGCAGCAGTTGGTGCTGCTATGACTATGAACCTTAACAGCCACATCTATGAGATCAATTAAATGTTATTAATTAATTTCACGTCAGATGATGTCAAATGTCAATTTCAAATGAGTGCAGAATACGGTCCAAATGCTGATGTTGTATTATCCTAACATTTCTTTTCATGTGTTTTTGACCTATCTTAGCTACTGTTTGTTCACCAATCTTATGCACCAAAAAGCATGCTTTCATTTCAATATGTGTGGCATCCAATAAAAAATGGTAATTAAAAAATTAATAAATGGAGCCAAATCACAGAAACCGCAAAGATGATTTTAATATCAGTGTCAGGTAAGAGTAAGATGCGTGTCTAAATTTTTGAAATTTACTTTTTTAATACATTTAAATTATATCAGTAAATAATTAATTTAAAGACATATGCGTCATACGTGATCTTTGCAAACACAGCACATGACCTTCTGTAAAGCCCATGTATAGAAAATACACATACTCCTCTGTTAAAAAAAATGAGTACTGTCTGAATGAGGACATGAAATCACAGATGTCAGGTGATAAGAATTGTAACTCAAATGTGATTTAGAAAATGAGTCCTGTCTGAATAGTGATATAGTGGCATAGTTTAATTTCAAATGTGATGTTATCATTTGCTGCAGTATGATTTTAAATCCATTAAATGTAAAAGAACTATATCAAAGTAATCTGAATATGCCACATTTACTGCAGCACAGACACATACACACACACACACAAAGAGCCAGAGTTTTTTTTGCTTCAAAACTAACACAAAACTAACTGATCAAGTTTGAAGTAAATCGGGTGAAAATAAGACAGTGATTCAAAACATTTTTGAAAGTGACACACCAGTTGGTGGCGCTATAACTTTGACTGAATATTGGCATGTAGATGTCTTTAGGCCAAGACTCTTATCAAACATGTGAAGTTTGGGGCAGATCGGACATTGTATGCCTGAGTTACAACAACTTCCTGTGTCATGGCGAAACATCAAAATTTGTGAGGCTGCCACGGACACGCCCTCCAGGGAAAACTGAAGATCTTTGCAATGTAACATCGCAAAGGTCTTTAGATTAGACTGTGCAAATATGATGTTGACATATTTAAATCTCTAGGAGGAGTTTGTTAAAGTACAACGTCTGGCAATGGCAAAAACTGCACCAATTTACCAAAGAAATTCAAAATATCTCACTTACTGTTGGTTTTTCAGATTTGACGTGCAGGGTCTTTTTTGTAGGTATTGGGCTGTTGAATGTGTCTACCGAATTTTCATACATGAAACGTAGCGCGAATGACGCTTAATTGAAAATTTGTAGGTGCCGCTATTGAACCATTTTGTCACACCTAATTCTGAAACCCATATCAGACGTAAATTTTCACCACTTCTGATGCATGTGCAAAGTTTCATGAATTTTCGTGCGTGTTTAGGCCCTCAAATATGTAATATATATTTGGGAGAAGAAGAATGATGGGCTGAGCAATTACAATAGGGTCCTCACACCTCAAGCCCTAAATATCTGACTTCTTGTTGGTCGGAGCTAATGACTGTAAATTAGAAAGTTGTCCAGCTCAAGGAGAACAATATATATACAGAGTTTGGTGACTGTAGATAAAACTAACCCCCCCACTTTTGTCAAAAGATGGCGCTACTTTTGTCAAAAGATGGTGCTACTGAGCCCCTCCACCCCTCCACCACGCCCGATATATGATATATGGACCACGTTTTCAGACCCCACTTAAGGGGGCGCTGTCGAGCCCCCCTGCCACGCTCGGGTACCAGCTTTGGTCCGGCCCTGATGGCCGCAATTTCCGATGTGTGTGCAAAGTTTCAAGAGTTTTCAAGCATGGTAAGGGCCCCCAAAAGTGCCCGAATAGTCGAAAAAACTAAATTGTCCTTAGAAGAACAATAGGGCTCTTCGCCCTTTTAGGGCTTGGGCCCTAATAAGAGATAAATCCAAACGCAAACAAGAAATGCAGAACACTAGGAACACAGGGCAAAACACATGCTACATCCTCACAAGACAATGACTGACTGAAAGATATACATCTTTAATAGGCCGGGTTAACAAGTAATGATGCACAGGTGGATGTAATCACACAATACTGAGTCCAGGCAAAGGTTCATGGGAAATGTAGTTCGTGATTGCAGAGTGCCCTCTGGTGGATGTGACAAAGATAAAGATAAACATATCTATGTTGACGATTCAACTCTTATGTCATGGCCGATGATGACTGATAAATTAGTGATATTAAAATTCTATGCTAATTTGTCTAAATAAATATGAAATAAATATAAAAAATATTGCGGTCAAAACGATTAATCGTGATTAATCGCACCTAACATAAACGTTTGTAATATATACATTATATACATACATATATATATATATATATATATATATATATATATATATATATATATATATATATATATATATATATAAACTTATATGTTAGATGCGATTAATCGATTTTACAGCACTAATTAAAGAAATATTAAAATTACATAAAACTAAATCAATAAAAAAATAAAAATTGACATAAATTTTTATTATATGCTAAAGATTACATTTAACAATGCTAAATTATTTGTGTTTTTAAACATTCATTTATAATAAATGTAAGTTAAAATATATTATAAAAGAAATATTTTTAGTCTTTAAATGAAAAATTTAGCAGGGAAAGATGTTCTCTGTTAATCCTCTCTCATTTTATGTGTCATTGCAAGATATGCCCTACAGTGCAGCGGTCTGGCTCCCCACACACTCTTCTTTTGAGTTTAACTGAAGGTGAAAAGCTGTGTCATTCAGTTCCCTCGAGAAAATACCCAGCATGCACTCTGAGAACCATGAAAGAATCTGAAATGAGCCAGAATCCTTACGCTCGGAAAATTATGAGTATGAAAAATAAGAGATAAAACAGGTCAGAAAAATAGGTTAAAGACAATGAAAACTTTTAAAAGCCATGAAAATAAAAAGTATGGCAAAGTAATCAAAACGACTGAGAGGAAATAATTAGGGAGCAAATAAAAGCAAGAAAAATAAGCCAAAGAGCACACAAACTAGAAAATAACGGAAAAAACAGGAAGAGCAGAGAATAAGACTATTCTGTCCACAGGAGCAGACAGACCAGGCTGGATAATAAACAGCTCTTAACCCAAATTTTAGTATTCATGATGCACTACCAGAATGAAAACACATACACAAATCAAATTGGATTCAATCCATTCTCTCTGCCTTTGGAAAATCCTTCATAATGGGTTTGTTCTTAATCTAATCCTGCATTTCAAACTGGGGGACAGTTCATTCACAAGTTTTTTTCCATACAAACACACACAGACTGTGGCACACTAGATAAATGGTCTGAAATAGCCAGCATTGAACACAATTAAAGGTGTGTGAAGAGAAGACCGTAGAAAGCACAGAGGAGACAATAAAAAGAAGGGGGGGGGGAAATAATAAAGGATGAGAACAAAAGAAAAAGAAAGAAAAAAAGGGAAAGGACATTGCATATGAATGGGAATGACCTAGGAAAGACAAATGAACTGTAAAAACAGGAAAAAGGAGAAGACAAAAGCTAGAAAAGGGGTATGAAAAGAAGAAACAGAAAGAGAAGAAAATAATAGAAAAGGACAGGAACGGAACGGAAATGGAAAAGGAAAGGAATAAGTAAAAAAGAAAAGGATAAGAATAAGGAAAAAGGGAATTAAGGAGGAAATATATAGAAAAGGACAGGGAAAAGAAAAGGAATAGAGTGCAACAGTCAGAAGTAAAAACACCATTCATTTTCTCCATAGAGAAATAGATTTTTAATGGTAAAATATAAAATGTTAAAGACAGACCTACTGTGAGCTACAAGGTTTTTAATCGATGATATTTGCTTCTGTCGAAGCCGTCAACCTGCATTATTTCAGCTTAGTTTTAAAATAATCGTATTTAACAGCAGAATTCGTGGTGAAAAACTACATTACCCATGATGCTGACTGTACAGAAAAATCTGAGTCGAAACAAGCAAAATGCACCAAATGATCTTGTTAGCTCCGCCCACTCCCATGAAGCAGTGCGAACGACCTAATCGAATTAGCCTCCCTACGCTCACAAAATACTTCAATATTTGTATATATAGGCATATTTGTTGCTGATTTGTTTGGTTCATGGTTTATAACGCTTTATCAACGACGTTTTTAAATCCCTATGGGAGAAATGAATGGAAAAAATACTTCCGGAACCAATGCTGCTGAAAAAGGCAGCAGGCACAAAAGCACATAGAAAAAGACTAGAAAAAGAAGGAAACAAGAAAGTAGGAAATGACAAATGAGAGGAAAGGGATAGAAAGGGAAATTACATAAAAGAAAGGAATAGTAACATTAACAAAAAAAATAAAGGTCAAATGACAGGAAAGGGGATAAAAAGGAAGGAAAGGGAAGAGAGGAACTGATTAGAAAAGGGCAGGAAAGGAAATGGAAAAAGACAGTACAGGAAAAAGAATAGCAAAGGAAATTAAAAAGGAAAGAAATCAATAGAAAAGGACAGGAGAAGAAAAATGGAAAGAAATTAAATTAAAAAGGAAATGAATAGAAAAGGTCAGGAAAAAAGTAGAATGGAAAGGAAAACATTGATGAATAAGTATTAGAAATAAGATACCAAAAGAGAGAGAGAAGTTGAGTCAGTCATTAACAGACCCCACATGCAAAACTGACCTCACACTCACTAATGAGTGTACTCTGTGTTTGTGACCTTGTGAAAAGTGAAGCAAGTCCGGCCTTAACTTCCTGACTCATGTATTAAACATGGAGCTGAGAGCCATCAGGCTCAGTAATGTCAAACACATGAAATATAGATTAACAACGACCTAAAACACCTCCTCAACTCCACTCAGAAACATCATTGCCACCCCATTTACATCCTAGTCAAAAATATAATAAAAATGCACACAATTTGTCAATTGTCTTTCACATAAGCAGGAAGATCATAAAGCTTTTGCATTATGTTATGAGAAGAATTTATTGAATGCCTCTGTAAACAAGTAATTTCTCTTCAATGGAAAAATTTTAAATTAAATGAAGAAAACCAAACTGCTTAGACAAACCGTTCCATCTCGAGTTAATTCTATATAAAGCTTTCTGCGTCTCCTTTTCAAATCACTTTTATCTTTCTTTCAATCGCCCTCCTCCATCTCTTTTATTCCCTTGCCGCCCAGCTGTTTAAAGTGTTCAGTGTAAAATCGATTTTTTTTTCATAATTTCTCTATTCTTTTATGTTCCCTTTCCATTGCTATATGGGTATACGTATATGTGGTGTATATGTGGGTGTATATGTGTGTGCAGCGGGAGACTTCAGATCAGTCTGGAGTTTTTCTCAAGTTTCCTGCTTGTGATTTGGTGCTTCCGTCATTAAACCCGTTCGGAATCTAACAAACAACAACACAAGCACAGCAAAACGAGTACAATCTTGCAACTCACAGAACCATAATCTGACACACAGACTTCCTGTTGTACATACACAACAACAACATAGATGAATGAAAAGTTAAATGGTGAGCCTATAATAGAAGTTAGAATGAGAGAGAGTGAGGGGAAAAGAGGGGGTTCATATGAATGCTCTGGTTCAGATAAATATGTATTACTGCCTTTGATCTAAGAGCATTTAACACCTCATGAGGAACCTCTTTCCCTCAGCTCATATGACATCCCTTACAAACATTGACTATGGTATCCATTTCCCCAATTTACTACAGTTATCACCAAGAGCGTCATACCCATTCAAACTGATTTCTAACTTCAAAAGTGCATTTTGAATATAATTTAAGTAAATAAAAAGAATTAGTATCTTTAAAAACGAATGTTTAATTTCTGATGGAAATTGGAATTTCTTTTGAGGGTTACATGACATTTGCATGATTTTCCAGTTGTTTGTGATTATTGGGATCTTTAGAAACTGTTTTATACAGACTGCATTCACAACTACCAGTTTCCAGCTATTGAAGTACTTTAGAGATAAACCAGAAAAATACTAGAAAAATATTTTTCAAACAATTTTACGTAAAGATTTTATTCATTTCTATGACTTTTTTTCAGGCCAAAAATTGCTGTTTTTATATTACCTAATATTTTCGTGATTGTGGGAGAAAATAAAAACACATAGTATCTATGTGCAATACACACAAACACCACACATCTTATTCCAAACTGCATCTGTCAATCATCTCACATGAACATCCACTGTCCGAAAACCCACATACTCTCCTCCACTATGAATTGTATCACCATTGGCACAACTAGCAGCACCAGAATAGTGCAAAATCATTTTCCATTTTCTAAGGAAAACACAAGTGGTATCTGCTTGTGCAAAGTTCAGCACCACAACTCTAGGGTGTTGTGGGTGGTTGCCAGGGCGTTGCTATCTGGTTACTTAGGTGTTTTAGTATGTTACTATGTATTGTGGACTACAAGCCCATATTTACAAGTCTCAAGGTGTGATTCACATCCATCTTTCAGTGTAAATCAGATTGTGTTTTCTTAAGTAATAGCATATAAGCAAAGTAAAAGCACATTTCTATTAAGATGCACAATTTGATTAATTTAATACTTAGGGTTACTAGGTTACAATTCTACAATCCCACGTATGAGTGGTAATAACAGTGATGCTTGCCAGTGATGCTTATCAAACACCACTAATGATCTGCTGCAAACTCACATCAATGGCTGAGCCAGAAATTAACATTGTTGGACAATTCAAACAAAAACAGTGCATTGTTTTGAAAGTGCCACAGAGACATTGTGTTCTCTTTTTGGAGAAATCATCATACACATTGCTTAAAATAAACACATATACTTACAAAGGTCTCCGCACATTAAATTTGGGTAAGAGAAAGCATTTTGACAACAAGTATTCTGGTTAATTCATGCTGTAGTTTTATACTCACCCAGAACAGCAGGTTGAAGAGGAACATCATGTATTTGACACAGCACAGGCATCCACGAGCCATCTTCAGCTTCTCGAACTCTAGGAGCAACACAAATGACAAGTCCAGGTAAAACACAACATATTTCCCACCGGCAGACACACGCTTATCCTGAGGCTTTCCTCCCGGCGGGAGGGCAACAACGGCTCCGTCGTTCTGTACTGTTTGATCTTTGACATTTGAGCCCCGGGAGCCATAGAAGGCCCCCACGGCCAGGCGGTGACCCCGACGGGCCGCCCGGATGAATTCTGACTCTGCGCTGTCCAATGAGGGGCTCCGCTGGACCTCAGATTCGTGGCTCTCACACCTCTGCATCATCGGATGAAGGCCGAGCGGAGGGCATGTTTCACACGCACACACTCACAGGCTGCAACTTAGCACATGTCTTCAAAGTTGCCATTTGAAGGAAACAGGTTTAAATAAAACAAAGAGACGCGTTCACATAACACGAGAACTTTGGAGGTTACAGCTGTCTTAGTGTTTTCATGAGATGTTTTTTCTCCAATGGTTCTTTGATCCGTAATTCCTCTGCGCTTTCTCCCTGTGCTTCCTATTTGTATTTTTCTTCTTTCTGCCTTTTCTATCGTGCATGTGGGAATGTGGAGCATGTGATTTCAACTTTCCCCGCTCTCGCTCCATCGCAATCTTTCACTGATCTGGTTCGGCATGATTCGCTTTGCTGCATGTACCACTTTTTTTCTCTGCACGCTCTCGCTTCCCTGCAGTGCTATTATTAGAGATTTCCTCTCCCGGCTCTTTCCATCCCAACTAGCGCTCCGTCCCTCTCTCTGCATCCTCCTACCTTACTCTGTTCATCCCCCCCCCTCTCTCTCTCTGTTTCTTTGACTCCTCCTCCTGCATTTCGGCCAATCTGTTTGCAGGTCAATGGATGCGTTATCTCCCTTCCCACATACCCTTTGAAAGTAGGCCTATCACAAGTCAAGCAGGAAAATTAAAGCTGATTGAGGGAATAAAACAAATACTACTGCACATAGCACATGTATGTGCAGTAGTATGTGCGAGTTTGCCTATGCGTGTGTATGCCATCTCGCCTAATAAGAGGAACTGAGCAGTGCTAATGTTTATATATCATTTTTCTGTTGTCATAGCTTATCACATAAGTGTAAAGAGTGCATGTGATTTGTTGTTTTTGGTGAGTACAGTACAGAAATACAGTTAAGTGCAACTGTGCAGCGTAAGTCTGTCATGTAGGCTATATATAACATTTTAATGAGAACATTATAATTGTGTGCTTGGGACATGGTTTTTAATAGTGAGGCTTTTGTTTTTGTAATCAGGCTCTCAAAAATTATATAAATTTAGATTGATCAGCCAATGTATCGGTTATCGGCTTTCAAATATAAAGAATTATCGGTTATCGTATCTGCCACAATGTTCGTATTGTGCATCCCTACAAAACACCCTAGCAACCAGCCAATGCACCATTCCAACTGCTTAGCAACACCCTGAACAGCTTTATATTAATAGATCACCTTCAACTTTGAGGGGTTTGAAGCTACAAACTTCCGGATGCCAGTCCAGGCTGCAGTCTCTCATTCCCATTTCAATCAAACCAATGTCACATTCAAAGAGAGTCGTGCCTGTTGCTAGTGATCCTAAATTAACCACTGGCTAGGATTACTGACCTCTAATGTGAGCTGCAGTGAAGTGTGAATGATGCAGCTTGTCAAACAAAATAATATTTGGTCCAAATTAAACACATACAGTCTGTTCAATAGCTTGTATTGTCTCAAAGTCCTGTCATATTTCATTTTCACAATCCATGTTTTCCAGAGGGTTTTTTTTTTAACCGCCGGAGAAGGTCCTGGGAAGACATATTTTCAGTGTTGCATCAGCTGAATGATTGACACTGGTACACAACAGCACAAGTTTTTAATTACGATAAATTAAACATGGCATCTACCCTAACTAAGATTCATACAAATTTCAGCAAATTCTGACAAAATATATCCCTGGGTATGTCAATGTTTGGAAAAAAGGTTTATTTTAGGGTTAGCCTGAATTTGGATAATAATATATAAGCAAAAAAAAAAAAGGTCTATGGTATTTATGTAACTAAACGTGCATATGTGTGTATATTTCTGTAGAGATCCTCCTGTGTTACTGTTTTGGTGAATTTCTATAATTCCTATAATTCCTCTTTCCCTCCAGTGCTCTTTCCACTCTAATTAAATGGCATTGTGAAATTGTGTAACAGTCTGTGTGTATGTGTGTGTTGTATGGAGCTGACTGTGTATTTACCCTGCGGTGACTTTGTGAGATCTGATGTTCTCAGGAAACTCATTAGACAGGATTTTATTAATTGAACAGTGTTTATTTTGCTGTAACGGTGGATAAAACTTTCCCACAGCTCCACACACTGCCAGCTAATTTGTACACCTATACTTTTGAGGACCTCCCATAAATGTATATTGTACTGTTTTTGATTTGCCTATTTTGAGGAAATAACTTTTATAATAAACTATAAAATAAAGTTATAACTGTAAGGTTTCACTATACAGTACATTACACTTCAAACATTTGAAATCAATGAGAAAATTAATTTATGCTTTAAAAATAAAATGAATATATTGCGCATTTATCTTTAAAAAAAAAAAAAAAACATTCAAAAACATAATTTGCAATAAGTTTAACTATTTTTGCAAAAGATAGTTAATGCATTAGGTGTCTTGAACAGAATTTTTTAACAAGCATTTAATAATCTAGATTCAAATTAATTTCTAGATATATTTTTGTTCATTGTTAATTCATGTTTGTTCATAATATATTAAATAATGTTAATTTTTGCAACCAGAACTGACATTTGTCATGACTTACAAACAGCTATGACTGGGCTACAAATGGTAATCAATATAAATTTCTTCCAAAAACATAAAAATTGAATAGTAATTCCAAAATTTGCAGTGATTATGAGATCATAATTTGGTATTGCGAAACAAGTACACTGCAACATACTTGGGTGAACTATTTGCTCAAATTAAACTCCTGATTCTGTTCTGTACATGAAGCACATGTAGACCTACATGTCTAATTGTCAGACCTGAACAGTGGCACATAACACTGGATGCTCTTATGGAATATTTTATGGCTTGTGTGTCTCACGTGGCTGTTGCCTGGGTGCCTGAATAGAACATAACAGGAGAAGCAGTGCAGAATATCTGTTCACAGGTACTTAACGCATCCACAGCCAGGAACAGAAGTCATTTATTATACATACAGAGAATAGAGGACAGAAAGGATTGCAAGACATCTGATGGAGTGAGAGAGAGAGAGAGAGAGAGAGAGAGAGAGAGAGAAAGAAGTATTCTTAAAGTAAATTTTTTTCTTAATATTTAAGTCTTGTTGAATGTGTATTTTATTGCATATTATTATTGTTTATATTACCATTTCTTGCATCTTTTGTGCATATTCGTGTATTGGTGCTGTGGCATTATGTAAATCATTCCAGAAAAGAATATTTTTCAAGAGATTCAATTTCTTTCATAACTACTCAGCATACAAAAATCACATATGTACTTATGTTATATTATATACCGATCAGGCATAACATTATGCAGCCCCATATGCAACAAACTGCGATTCACTATGTATTCTGACACCTTTCTATCAGAACCAGCATTAACTTCTTGAGCAATTTGAGCTACAGTAGCTTGTCTGTTTGATCGGACCACACGGGCCAGCCTTCGCTCCCCATGTGCATCAATGAGCCTTGGCCGCCCATGACCCTGTTGCCGGTTCACCACTGTCCCTTCCTTGGATCACTTTTGATAGATACTGACCATCGAAGACCGGGAACACCCCACAAGAGCTGCAGTTTTGGAGATTTCGTCTAGCCATCACAATTTGGCCCTTGTCAAACTTGCTCAAATCCTTATGCTTGCCCATTTTTCCTGCTTCTAACACATCAACTTTGAGGACAAAATATTCACTCGCTGCCTAATATATCCCACCCACTAACAGTTGCCGTGATGAAGAGATAATCAGTGTTATTCACTTCACCTGTTATAATGTCATAGGGTTATAATGTTATAAGGTCATAATGTTATGCCTGATCTGTGTATTATATTATATTATATTATATTATGTGGGGAAAATAGTACAGAATCTCTAATATTTCTAATAAAATTTATATCTAGGTTAAATTTTTTGTTCTTTATTTCCGAGATCTTCAATGTGGTCAGTGTGGATTTTTGGATGTGTGTTTTCAGGAGTATTAATTAAATTATTAAATTAAATTAAGTTGAGGAAGCACAATCTGCCACCTCGTACAACGCTATAATGAATGAACATCTGCCTGTCAATCTGCTCAGAGTTTTACACACACACACACACACACATTCAGATATGCCTTATCTTTGTACACTATTCAACAACAATGTGTATAGATCCTTCTGAGACAACAAGCTTTTCTAGTCTTTATATAGAAACATTTCTCACTGTACATGACTGTGGTTTCAAACAGGCCATTTTGTTCAGCTGGACATGCCGGCTTACATGTAAACCGCATTCTCGGGCACTCAAGAGGGATTTATTCCCGAACAGTCTGCCCTATATGTAAATCAACTACCATTAACTCTCCATCCAGGGAATCCCGGTTGACCTGCTGGCAAAAAAGCACTTTCCAACACTTTCTAGGGAAATGGAAGTTGTGCAATGGGAAAGAAGGAAGAGAATTAGTGCTGTTTTCATCCTCCAGCAAGCAAAAAGCTATTTCAACCTGCTATACTTTTTCTTTCTAAGAATTAAACAGCAGCTACAGTCAATAAAGAGCATGAAAATACAGGTGAAGTCACGTATGGTGTATCATAAGCAGGCCCACACGGAATCTGCCCACAGAATTCCGAAGAAAACTCCACAGATTAGTGCCCTTCATTGAGAAGCATACACAACCCATGTATGCATGATTGTAAGGGATAGTAGTCTGCGCTGATTGACGTGACTTTTTTTTGTGAGAGGATGCTATTTTAAAATGACTAAAATAAAATTGACCATGGAGGAGCAAGGAACCATAAAAATCTGCACAAATTACTTATTTATAGCTATTATGCAGTTAATTTATTTACTTAGGTAGGTATTTATTTATTTATTTTGCTCTATTGTTGAATGATATGAAATTGTTTATTTAATGATTTGTGTACAATACAATTGATAAAGCAATATTTTCTCCGTCTTTTAGTGGATGTACTATAATTGAGATCTAAGTTTAAAAATCAAGTTGTTCTATTTGGATTTGTATTGTAAACCTTAAATAAAAGTTAAGAAGGGAATATTTTATATTTTATTTGTAATGTTTTTAGTTCCAATACTCTTAGATCTTTTTAATACATTTAAAACCATTCTGCATAATTCCGCAGATTTTTTCAAAAATTCAGCACAGAAATCACAAAAAAAGTCAGCAGATTCCGTGTGGTCATAAGCAAAGGCTTAAAGGGTTAGTTCACCCAAAAATTTAAATTCTGTCATTAATTACTCACCTTCATGTCGCTCGTTCCAAACAAAGGTCTTATGGGTTTCGAATGAGCGACATGTGAGTGAGTATTTAATGACAGATTTTTTATTTTTGGGTGAACAAACCCTTTAATGAACTACACAAGTGTACAGTAGTTGCCTAAAATATAACCTTTCTATCTGGCATGATTCTCTATTTGCATACTAACAGTGCAATTGTACATACTACAGCATGCCAGTGTGGGCCCCAAATCATACTATGTTAAAGGGGTCATATGATGGTTCTAAAAAGAACATTATTTTGTGTATTTGGTTTAATGCAACGTGTTTACGCAGTTTTAGGTAAAACACCTATGAACGGGTAATTTTTAATAAATTCAGCTATCTTTTTGTCTTGACTATATGTAAACACTTTTATGTAAAATATCTTATTGAGGACAGCACTAAATAAAAAATAACACATTTTGTATGATCTCTTTCATTTTGTTAAAATTATTCACATTTTCACAGATTCTGCAAGCAGTTCACATACTTTTTCTTGCAACTGTATAAAGGTCTGCAACAAAGATATCTTTTTATGATGCAATATACTACACACACTCATGTTTTTCAACACTTCTGTATCCACACATAAAAGCATTTTAAGCCATTCTCTTGGGTTTGTACCTTTTACAATAGTAATGAGCTTTAGTATTGTTGAAATGTCTGTCAACACACATCGTGGCCATGCTAGAGAGTAATACGTGTAATACTGCGAGTCACATTGAACTGAAGACTTGTGATGACTGTATGCAGCGCAGCATGACTAAAACAGCAGAAACAGAACAAACAGCCTGTGTTATTTTTATAACAACTGCCATTTTCATTAGACCAACTGTTTCAAGATATAGCATTTCTAACGTTTAGCTTCCCTGCACACGCATGAATATTAAAGATGCATTTCATTCAGAAAATTACAGAAGGGAAAGAAGGCCTTTGATAAATTAGATTTTACCTTTAACAGGTTAATTAATTCCCTTTCATGCATCTGAAACCTAACAAAAAAAGCAAGCCAATGTGCATAAGTTGAATGTTGAATGTGTGTGGAGTTTAAGGTTAGTTCAAGAACGACATAAAAGGATCAATTATTGTAAAAATGCCCTTTGATGCGAACATTCAGCACATGACGTACTCTTTTTGCATGACAGCCTGAGGGCATGTGCTGTCTCTAGCGCCGTCTCAGTCCCTAATTATGTAATTAGTGCTTTATTCTGCTCTCTATTCACAGATGCTGTGCACTGACAGGCTCCAGTGCACACTTGATCTCTTTCCTTTGTTTTAATTACACTATTTAGCTCTAATCACATAACACCTCTTGCAAGCAATTTTGTGATGCACTGCCCTCTAGTGGTATTAGAATCGGTGGTTTGGCTAGCCTTTGTCAGTCTGATATGAATACTTAAGTGGTAAAGTATGTAAAGTAGAGAGGTTTGAGCAAACATTGACAACCGATTCTCAGAACAATGAGTGGTAATCCAGAAAATCCAGAAAAAATTTGAATTTAACGGCATAAAATGCAGAAAGGCCAAATGGTGAAAGGCCATAACTAGTTCTCCAAATAAAGGTCAAATTTGACCACAGAATTAAACACTGTTCTGAACAATTATATACAGTCATGGTTTTAATTTAAAGATCAAGGTAAATTGTACTTATTTTGTCTTCCGGCTAACATGCAAGTATCTTCTGTTGCTTCCGAAGGGCAGTACTAAATGAAAAAATGTGACCTTTTGAAAAATGTAAAGATTTATTCTGTTTCACCCTCCAGCTCTTAAACTTTTGAAATTCAACTTTAATTTGTCTTGTGGACTAAATGTCAACATCTTTTATGTAAGATATCTTATTCAGGACAGTAATACATAAAAAATAACATGCATTTTGTATATTTTCTCTTATATGAGAATGAGCGGGAGCCCTCTCATGAGGGAGCTCGGAGGCATATAAGGACGAGGGACATTTATCTCATTAAACACATTCATTTTGTCATCATTTGCTATATCCAGCAAAGTAAACAATCAGAAAACTGTATTTTCTGCAAGCTTCAAGGATCATTGGAGACTCCAAAAGGGCACCAAATAACCAAATATAAGGAGTCCATATAATTATATTATATAATACATTTATACACACCTAAGCACCCATGAAAAAAAACTTTAGAGAATTCACAGTGTGTGTACAGAGCAACAACAACGAGATTGTTTTCATTTTAGACGAGTCAAGCTGCGATACCCAGCAGGACCACACGGAGACGCCCAAAAAACTCCTAAATCAAACCGCTTTGACTGCATAAACCTACGATTACTAAACACAAAAACGTACACATGACAAATCAAACATTACGACAGACACAAACAACACAGAATACGACAGAGCTCGTGTTTTAAAGAGCACACACTGGAATGAATAATTAACCAAAACGCAATGTGAGTCTCTATTCTCTCTGATATGTCTGATGTAATCAGCCTGGCCTTCTTTACATTAGCGATGTTTTGGACTGTTTCAATGAATGATTACTGGACCACTGAAAACTTTTTTTTAACAGCTTAAAATGACCTGATCACAAACAGAGAAGCAGAATTGGGTTAAAGAGTTAGAATGGAAATTTCCTCCTACCAGGGTTACAGGTGCTTGTAGCTGCTCAGTGTGATTGTGATAAACTCCCGACTTCTAAGATCATCTAACTGCATGACGAAAATCACGTTAATGACGCACCTTCACGTACTTCTGTAATTTATTTGCGTTAAATTATTTTAACGTGTTAAGGAATTTAAATTAATCGCATGCGTTAATGCATTAACAGTGACAGCCCTTATTTATATATAAAATATTTATATTTATATATAATATAAATTATATAAATATTATATACAGTATATACATGTAGGCTATGTATGTGTATTCAAATATACATAATTATACACAGAGTACACACACATATATTATGTAAACACAAACTTTTATTTTGGATGCAATTAATCACGACTAATTGTATGATAGCACTAACTATAATAATTAAATATATATATATATATATATATATATATATATATATAATATATAAACGTATATAAATATAATCATGACAATGTCACAACACCTAGCTAATACCAAAAATAATGTGGTATTTTTATTTATTATCTATCTACAAATAATGAACATATATATTGCATCTGTATGTATATGTATTTACATTCTTTATACCATATTTATTATCTTCACAAATGACACAAATATTTATTTTTTAAATATTGAGTTTATATTTAATTATTTAGAAACAGTGGTCAAATCCGATTTAATACAGCCATATTTGGCATATTTAGTTTGACCTCTTGAGGCCAGTCAAAATTTCCTTTTAAAACCAATGCACTCACATCATTAAAAAAAACACACACACACAAAAAACAACTCTGAATTTCTCCTCTTTCCAAGCTTGCTTCCTAATCTAGTTGTCAAGTAAACCTGGCATTGTGTATTACGAATAATGCTGGCTTCTTGACAGTTGATTTACAGTAATATTCCAGTAGCTGCAGAGTTTTTTTTAGATTAAAGTCTTAACGTAAACACAGACCTAAATAAGGAAATGATGTGTATGCACATGTTGTCAGTGTTTCCATGAGTCTGCATGCAGCGGCTGCTTTCCACTATGCGCTTTTTAGTTGCGCCAATTCTGCACATTCCAGTGCAGCGCCTGCGGCTCGCGCACACGCACGCACAACACTGGCGTATCGTAACGTTACCTCTCTGAACAACTGAGGATACGTTTCCCGAATGCTCCTACGTGAATACAGCCAAATCTACTCAATCTACTGTGCGTCTACATCTGCGTAATAAGCATGGGCTATCTTTCCATATCAGAAAGCTAGTTTCCGTAGTAGCGGAGATTATTCCAAGACGCACTAGTTTCACTTCCATAGGCCTATACTTTTGTTTTTGTTTGAATAACACATTATACCCACATAACAAAACAAAACTGGAAGTAGCCTATTTCGCTAAACTGATATGAACATACACAAGCAACTGATAAACATCAACAGTAGGCTAAGAGAACATACTGCCATAGTAAACAATTATAAACATGAAAAATATAGACATTTTCATATAAAAGTATAATATTTTCGTCATTTTTTAAAGCTTTACTCACCTTACGTTTTCCGACTTTTCTTTTTTCTTTCCGAATGAAACTCTCCCTCACTTTCGTTTGCTTTTTTGTTAAGAGGTAAATGGCGCTTTAACTGTGACCAATAGAAGTTAAACGCTTATAAACTATCGGTAAGCAGACTTTTGCTCTCATGGTAGTCGGAAAAAGTTCTGGAGCTCGAAAAAATCGGAAAGGCAGTAAGTTTTCCCACGAACGGAAACAGTGTAGCAGGAAAGATGGAGAGGCGTGACTTCAGTCCGTTTACCGTCACTGCTGTAAAACTACAGGGAAAACACTACTGGCGTTTTCCAGCAGGGGGCGCGCGTTTTTAATATGAAATTTTGACTGGCCTCAAGAGGTTAAACTAAATTTAATATGAGCTGTTGATTTTTACATATTGAGTATTGACATTTTTGCACCCCTTACCAAAATGTTCGGTCAAAATAGTTTAAATACTAATTTGTCATTTTCTGCCAATAAACATTACGTAAACATTAAAATTAAATAGACAAATGGTATAAAATTAGGCATTAATAAAACAAATAAATAATAATAAATTAATAATACCAAATAATTTTGGCAAGTAAATCTTTAAAAAAAAAAAAAAATGTATATTACTTTTAAGTCTGAGTATTATTACAAATGCATTAAAAAGTTATAGGACACCAAAGTGTACCTTATTCATAGTTTTTATGCCAAAAATCTAAATGGTGGTCAGACTCCAAATGAAAATGTAATAGTCCACACATTTTTTTCAAATAAAAAGTTGTTTAATGCAAGGAAGTGTTACAGAATGAAATATAACAAGAAAATGTAAAATGTTATTACGCTGAAAAAAATCCAGATAAATTTAAAAAACACATTTCAGCCAATAAATTAATGCATGTCTTTATACTGAGAACTGACAATGTGTGTTAGGCTAGATTATACAGGTTAAACAACAGGAACAATTGTAAATTAGGTTTAAAAAAAAATATTTAAAAAAGGAAAAGAAAAAAAATCTTATCTTGTGTATCTAAGTTTGCATGCATCAGCCTGTACTGCACAATGACAATGTGGTTATATATGCCATTTCATATTCATTTCTGTCAAGTCAAAACATGATGGATCTGGGTAAAATGACAGCTGTACCTTAACTTTACCCAGCTGTTTGAAATAAGACAACAAACAGAGCAGACAAAAAGATGTTCATTTGCATAGTAGCATAGCAGTCTTAGAGGAGCATTATTTGGCAGCAAGACATCGCCACTCGTCCTAATCAGGGGCTTTATTTTGCACCTCAGATAACTGATAATCACTTATGGGCCAATATCTTGCTGAGTCCTGATATTATGTAGTTGCACATTCGGCCAAGAATACAGGTGGACAGGCCTGTTTAGACCAATAAAATCAGAGCAGCTGCATATTTTTGTAGCACAAACAGGGACAGAGTAGCCCTTAAAGCGGTATGAGATTCGTGCATGTGCGAGTCAGTCCCAGTGCAAACTGAAGCCCTTAGACAGCATGACGGCCTCCAGGTCACCATCCTCCTCTTTTTCTCTCACTCGCTGCTCCTCCAGCAAGGCCACCAGCGCATCCCTCTGCTCCACCACATCCAGCATCTCGCTCAAAATACGCCTCTCCTCTGCCAGCTCGTCCTCTCCCTTCAGATCGTCTGAGAGAGAGAAGGAGGTGCTTTGTGACTGCTATGAAATTGTTATTAAGTGAAGAACCATTATGTGAGAAAACCATAGAGGAGTAAGGGGAACTATTTATATCCTCCGTGTGTACTAACCGTCCACGGCCATGCGCTCTCTCAGCTCCTGCTGCAGACGGCTCTGCCTGTCCTCCAGCTCCAGTTCACGTGCACTGCGGACAGACCACACAGATGAGCACAGAGCAATCAAACAGTACTAGACCAGATAGAGAAGAAAACACTTACATAATACCTGACCACACAGATGAGTGCAATCTGTACAGTTTAGAGACTATTAAACATTCAAAAAGTTGAATGAAAAATACTCACAATATCATGAGCTCAGATTCATAGCGCACAAGAGCATTCTTCTCCTGCACCAGCTTAAACCACTGATGCATTAAACTGGGATCATCTTTTTTTCCCATTCCTATGAGAGAGAGAGAGAGAGAGAGAGAGAAGAGGAGGATGGGACCCTGTATGTGATGGACACGCTAACATACACATGCATAAATATGCTTATAAAAGGGTCCAAATGAACACTTGTAAAGCACTAAAATGCAACAATTGGCTTTGGCTTTTATCCCTCAATATAACATGGTTAAACTATAAGTAATGATAGTCAAATAAAAAAGATAATTGATTTAATTAAAGCTGCAGTCCGTAAGTTTTGCCTCTTTGTCGTCATCTCTGTTTGAAACCTGCAATTGCAGCTATTTGTGGAATTATCATCTGTACGTGGGTTGTGTATCAGCATGGCTCCTCAGCGCAGATGAATGTGTTAATGTTTTGAGAAGTTTGTGTGGCTGTCATTCACCGCACCGGTGTGGATACTGTATTTCGGAGATTGTTCTTCACAGATTCTGCGTCTTGGAAGTACGACCAAAATAAGATTTATAACATGTCTGACACTTTTGTTCTGACCAACTAAGAAAAAAAAGCATTACAATAAATCGTGCTATTAATGGTGATTAAATCTAACGATCGCTTAGCTCATATCGCATCAAACCATGCAAATTATTAGTATTGTTATACTTCGTTCTCAAATTGTTCGTCAACATCAGCATTGCGTGACTACGTGTATTTAGTGTGTATTAGCGTTACCTGTAGATTTCAATTTCCGTACAGACTAAACTTTTGCTTTTGACTACGGGTGAATCTCCAGTTGACACTGATGATTGTCGTTTGGACCTTTCTGGATTACAATCCGCCATCAAAATGATACGTTTAATTATTCCAGCTGCAGTGAGAATGATCCGCCACCTGCAGCATCCTCACATGTGATACTACTACTAGCCGGACTCCTTCTTTATGTATACAGACGTGACGTAATGATGCAAAGACATGCTCGAATTTCCTGCGGAAATCCACCAGTACCACTCAAATTATAACACATTATTACAAGCTTACCATTGTGAATTGGTAAGGTAAGGAGATCGTTTTGAACACTGGCTGGTTATGTACTTGCTCAAAAATTTATTTTGGATAATTTTTAACCAAAAAAAGTTACGGACTGCAGCTTTAATAGAAAAAAAAAAAAAGTAAATTCATTCAATTATCAAAAATATTAGTTTTTTATTTATTTATGTTATAATATTGTTTAAAAAGGTAATTTTTGGACCCTGCTTATGAACTTTAGGGTCAGTAAAATATGTTTTTAGATAAATGTCATCAAAGCTGCATTTATTTGATCAAAACAGTAATATTGTGAAATATTATTACAAATATTAAATAACTGTTTTCTATTTTAATATAATTGAAAATATAATTTATTCTTGTGAATCTTGTGAATTGTGTCACATGATTCATCAGCTGATTTAGTGCTCAAGAAATATTTCTTATCAATGATAAAAACAGTTGTGCTGCTTAATATTTTTGTGTAAACTATGGATTTTTTTTCAGGATTCTTTGATAAATAGAAAGTTCACAAGAACTGCATTTTTTTAAAATAAAAATCTTTTGTAACATCTTTTGATAAATGTAATGCATCCTTGTGTATTTCTTAAAAAAAAAAAAAAATCTTACTGACCCCAAACTTTTGAACAGTATATATATAAATTAGTGTTGTCAAATTGATTAATCGTGAGTAATCACAGAGTTCGTGTTTACATAATATATGTGTGTATATTGTGTATAATTATTATGTATATGTAAATACACACACATGCATGTATATATTTCATAAACGTTTATTTTGGATGTGATTAATCACGATTAATCGATTTGACAGCACTAATATAAATTACTAAAAATGTGCAAGCAGACAAAACCAAACAGGACACTGATACAGACAAGACACTAATACAAAAACATCTGCACACACATACACACATACTCTGTCTTTTCATATAGCAATAGAATAAGATTTGATGTGACATTTTAGATTAACTGACAGCCATGCAGATCAATGACGTGCCATGCCCATGCAACTCCACCACGAAAGGTTACGGAGTGTAAATTAGGATTGCAGGAGAGAAATAACATACTTAGCTGGTGAAGTGGAGGTTCTTGCACTACGTAAAGAAAAAAGACTGTACAGACATAAACTGAATGATCATGTTCTGTCCCTTTAGCTTTGGCTGTGTACAGCAGGACGAAGGAAGAAAGAGAAGAGAGGACAGAAGAGGGAGTCATTATAGCTCTGACAAAATGTGCACTAGAAGGGTGAGACGGGAAGCTGGGGTGGTGTTACCTTCGGAGGAACAGCAAGGACAGAGATAGACAGGCCTTCTACGAGGAGAACCTAGAAAAGGCTCGACTAAGACCGAAGAGACGAGCAGAAAAAAAGAGGGAGAGGAGGTATTCAGGAGAGAAACAAAGTGAGGGAAGGAATAATGGAGGAATGGGAGGTGCGAAGCTGAAATGGGTCGAGTTTGATGTTATGTCCAGGCAGTGGTCTGACTGAAAACCTGTTGTCTCAGAAGGTAGGCCACCAGAGAGATTAGCCTAAACGTCCCCATGTGTTTCCAAGTTAAAATAGCAGAAATATACCATCTACCCTGACTAAAATCTGTGTTTGCATTACTAACAGTCCTGCCATTCAAACCTCATCTCACACAGTCACACCCACCAGACGACACAAACCAAATAATGCTACCACGAGCATATAGATTCAATTCAGACACAAAGCTAACAGCAAGCAGACAGGACTAGTATCCACAGCACGGAAAAACACCACCATGTTAACATAAAACGGATGCTTGATGTTAAAACATTAACTATTGAGCCTGTAAGACTGTAAACCTGTTTGTTAGCGTCATTAGCATCAGCGCTCATTTGAATCAAATGTGTTGTACGTACCACCCAGATGTACGTCCAAGAGGTCAGAGGTACTAGAGTCTTCCCAGAAGTCTATATCATGAGGAAGGACACATCATGAGGACCGTGACCCTTAAAAGTCACAGGAAACATACTATCCTGTGCTGCTCTGTCTCTTCAATGTGTTTCAGCAAATATGCTAATATAATAAATGTAGCAATAAAAGATGGTGTTTTTGATTAACGTAAGACTTTGTAACATATAATGGCAATGAACATGAGAGATGATTACATTTCATAATACATCGTAAAATGCCTAAAAATATGAAATAAATATAATTTATAACATATTTGTGAGATTTAAGCTTAAAGGAAGTGAACAAGTTACAAAATACACTTATATTCAAGACATTCTTTGAAAACTTCTGTTGAAAAGCATCTTAGACCAGCTTAAGCTAGTTTGCTGGTCTTTTGGCTGGTTTTAGAGTGGTTTTGGGCATCTTTCAGCTAGTCAGGCTGGGAGACCAGCTAAATACTAGCATGGTCAGGCTGGGAGACTAGTTTGAACCAGCGAAGACCATCTTATACCAGCTAAGACCAACAAACCAGGGGCCAGTTGCATAAACATAGCCATTATGTTAAATGTGCAATTGGTGATTCTCTACAGAAACATTTTTTGTTATGGTGGTTAAAAGTCTCCTCATATCCTGATAGCAATCACTATGTTAACCGGTCTAAATGTATTTTTATAAATATATATCATCTAAGGGCGTAGGAAATAAAATGTTTGTTTGATCATTGCATTCGGTCCGAATGAAATTATACCATGTGTTCCTTGTCAGTCATCGTGTGTTTGCATAGCACTGCGCAGCCTGTTCACGCAGACATCATTCATCATCAGTGTTCACGTACGCTGTGCAGACAGAACGAGAATGGCAGGCAAACAGCAACAACCTAACTTTCCTTCTGAATCGACAAGTGGCAAGCACTTCACCGGTGAATGACACATGATGATCTAATCCAATAACGCTGTCTCTGGTCATCTCGCTTCTGGTCTGTGCGCTTTCATGTGTTTTGGAGGTGTGGCTTTGGACGATGATTTGCAAGGAGGGTAGGATCGTATGCTTTCAATGCTTGAAGGCTAAACTAAGGCTTTTCCCAGATCACCTATTGCACCTTTAAGACAGTGTCTTAAGACCTAGTATGACCCACTAGCAGTTAGTCAATCTTACTTTTCGGTATCAAATTAGACCAACCTACGCTTTATGTAACTGAATTATCTAGACCTCAAAAAGTTATGAACAACCGACCCCAGCTTTTTCAGCAGGGTTAATGTCTCATACATATATTTATTTTTTTATTATATTATTCTTTGATAAATAGAAAGTTAAAAAGAACAGCATTTATTCAAAATACAATCCTTGTCTTTACTGTAACCTTTAATCAATTTACTGCATTTTTGCTGTATAAAGTTATTTAGATATTTGATATTTTTTGTTGTTTTATTACATTATATAAAATTATATAATTTATATTTTTTCATCATAATTTTCCTGAATTTTTTTTTAAATAACTGAATTAAAATGTATTAACAATTTTTTATAAAATGTTATTCCTGAGGCTCATCCGTTTGATGAGAAAGTGACAGGTGATTGACAGGTACCTGCTTCGCCTCTGAGGGCCTTCTCCACAGCCACACCCTTCTCTTCCAGCTGTCTCTGCTTTACCTCCACCTGCTCCAACTGACGCTGGATTATCTGAGACAATATACACAAAACTAAATACACATAGTTTAAGAGACAAATAAACAAGTATGCTTCAAAACACGTCACACACACACACCTGTGCCCTGTGCAGCCTCCGCAGCTCTTCCTGCTTGGCCTGTCTGCGCGCTGCTCTCTGCACTCTGCGTGTCAGCTTTGCATTGAGTTCCTCCTCCGTTCCTGCTCTCTGAAACAGTGTGGTACACAAACTTATGCTGGAGGGGTCCGGGAACACCACCCAAACACCTACCACCTCTGACGAACATGATGACACTGGGGTGGCCGCCTTGGTTGGCCGCTCAGGGAAAACACTGTGTTTCTATTGAGGAACAAGATGCTGAGTGTTTCTGATTAAGCAATGGGATTAAAGGTTGAAGGGGCTCAACACATGTGAAATAAAAAGATGCTACCTTAACAGCGTAAGCCCTCTTGAACGCCAAAGCATGAGGCACATAAAGCGACTCGGGAGAGAGAAGGTAGAAATTTTATTAATCTAAACTGTATTTTGAGTACAACAGGTAAACAGTGCTAACCACAGCACAAACTTCAGGTATAACCATTACAAAACACACACCTATGTGCTACCAACCACAAGCTACTTTCAGCATCACAATCTAAAGTCTGAAGAACATTCAGTGCAATAATATGATACCTCTTCCCCTTCATGTACTTCTTCATATATTGTTTCTTTCAGAAGGTCTGACTTGATGTCAGATAATTCATCCCTCATCTGAGAGCACAGCACCCAGAAAAAAAGACATCTGATTGCCTCTCAAGTTTAATAATAAAAATCACAAAGCGTTAAATGATTCCATCAGTCCAGCTATACAATCCTAGGGTGTCACAGATGAATGCTAGACAAAGAGTCCTATTGTTATATGCAGTAAGATTGAGAATAATTGAACTATTCGAAGATCGAAGAGAACCATAAGAATACATAAAGTGAAAGACAAAAATCAATACAAGAAGAAATCTGAGAGGCAAAAATAAAAAGCAAGGGATTAAAGGGGGAAATGTTGTGAGAAAACATAATCTGCTTGATTTTTGAGAAAACGAGTCATTGTACTATGAAAACAACATATCTTTCAGAATATAAAAAAAACTTTTAATTGGAACTAAGCTGCAAAAATGACTCATTTTAAAATCCTTAGACTTCTGACACAAAGCTCCACATGTGAAAAGGACGTTTACGTACAGCACAAGTACTGTACAAGTTTTAAAGGCACAGCAGCAAAAATGGTCCATTTAATTGCAAGGATCAGAGAGAGGGGTGAAATTGTCATGAAAAAGTAAACAATTTTTGTGCAAAGAATTGTAAAATTATTATTATTATTATAAAAAAATATGTGAAATATATACAAATTATAATATAATATCATATATATTTTTCAAAAAAAATTAATATTCAAAAAGGAAAGGAAAGGAAATAAAGTGAGAATGCAAGAAGAGTGAGTGTTTTACTCTACCTGAACTCTGAGAGGACATCTTTCTAGAAGAGCATGACAGGACAAATCAGTGTCTTCAGAAAAGCTTGGATTCTTCCGGAAACACAGGTCTGAGATGTGGAAAGAAATAAAACCTCACAGCCACTAGGTTCATGTGATACAGTTTATTTATAGATCATCGATCTCACCTGTGGTTCTGTTGATACCCGGCACTTTCCGCTTGCTCTCAATGTTAGCTGCGGCAGGTAGAGTTTCTGCCACCACCGCTGCCTCCTTCCTCTTTTTGTCCTTCTTATATACAGAAAAAACGCTCTTCCAGAGGGACTTGGGCTTCCCTGGCTCCCGCTGGGTCTCAGCTGCTGCATTCATGCTCTTCCTGCTTTTACGGGGAGAAAACAACGAGTTGCGCTTTTTCTCCTTTTCCTTCACACCCGTGTCCTCCCCCCACAGCTTTATCTCTGACCTACGAAGCCTGACCTCCGGTCCCCCTGCCAGCAGCGGGGCGACCACCCGGTCTGGCAGCGTCCTCCTGTGCTCTAGCCTACGGTTGTCTGTCTGGTTGACCGCGTCTCCGTTCTCCACAACGGCAGATCTTTCTGGCAGTCTGGAAGCCTCTTCCGCCTCATCCCCACACAGGATCTCAATTTCATTCGGGGGAAGACTCCGAGCATGATCGAGTTCTGGTTTAAAACCGTCCCGCTGCGAAATACATGCAGCGTAGGTAGATGTGAAGGCCATAACCTCTCGGTCCAGTATGGGTTCGGAATGGCGAAGGGCAAGACACTGCTTGCCGACAAGAGGGGAGTGAGATGGGCTATAGGGAGGTGTCGGAAGACCTGCGTCTGAATTCAAAACACTTTCATTACCAAATGAAGTGGAATTGAGATCCAAACCTTGCTTGTCTTCCATCACACAACCTTCTACAGTGATGCTGAGTCTGTGGATTACAGAACAGCGGCCAATCGCCTCTTCTAAAGAGACGCCTGCATCGCCATCCATATTTTGAGATGGTCCAGGTGGGGATGTACTTTGAAAGTCTGTCAGAGAGGGAGTTTGTGTGCTGGAGTCACAGTTTCTTGCCATTTGGTTGGCAGAATCCAAAGCAGCGGTATTGCAGGACGGTATGTATGCGACTGAGGTGTAAAAGCTTTCTTTAACATTAGATGTTTGGGCTTCCATATGTTTGGGGAGGAATTCTCTAGGCAGTGGAGTCAGGCCTAAACTCTTCCTGATCTCGGCACTCTTCAGCCAGAACTCCTCTACGACCTCAGACCTCTTGGCAGGTGAGTTCTCGGGGTTCGTCGACAGCTCATGTGTGGGTGTGTGGCCTGATTCTGGTTGTTTCAAGGAGGGTGGGAACTCTGTGGATGCAGGTGATTGGTGGAATGGAATGGACTCTTCCTGTTCCTGTTGGTTGCATGATTTAGAGTCTATGACTGAGCTGGCATCTATTTCTGGGTCGTTGCTGTACCCTTCACAGGACTCTGATTAATAAAAGAATGACAGGATAAAGAAAAAAATTAAATGAGAATGTGAAAGAATTCTAGAATCTAGAAAAATTTTTGAGTTCTAGAATCTTCTTAAAACAGTTTTGTGAGGGAAGCGGTGCATCCTTTCAGATGCTCTTAAACAAGCAGTAACATGAAGCAGCCTAAAAAAGATAAGGTGATAAAGATGGTATGGGTCAATCATAATACAAATAAACTATAGTAGAATAATTTGATAATTTTGGAAGTTTTTCACTTTTCACAGATCCAAATGTTCTTAAGCATGTACATTAGAAAATGTTTTAAAATTAAATGAAAAGAAATATATAAAAAATTAAATTAGAATTATAAAAAATACTTATTGAAAGTTGTGTAATATTACTTGTACCATGTATCATGTGCCACATTGCATTTTTGTGGATGTTTTTCAATTTTTACTGTCTAGGATCTATAAAGTAGGGAAATTTCTGCAAAAGTGATTAACACTACACTACTGTATGTGCTAACCAGGCAGGCAGAGTCCGTTAAAGCCTCAAAACATTTTGCGGCACACTACAAAGACTCGCTCCTTAGTGAAATAGTATTGGTTCAAAATCTCACACTATATCCAACTTTTTTTGTGAAAGTAACCTATGTAAGTGCAGTAAGTGCAGTAAATGGTAAAACTATTTGTGAAATACATTAAAATAATATGATAAGAAATACCAGTTTGCAATATGAAGCAGCATAACGAGCCGTTTTGTACAGCTAAAAATAACAAATGGACAGCCACTAGGACAGTACACACTTACGTGGACAGCAAATATGTTCTGATTTCTTACATTGTGCAGCATTATTGCTTTCGGTGTGGGCAGCAGATAAATTACTACATGAAAATTTGTCATGTAGTGCCTGGTTAGGACACACACAGTTATGACAGCCAAACTAAAACAAATGCAAATTATTTCAATAAAATCCAGCACAATGCAAAAACATAAAAAGCCAAAGCAATTGCAAAATAGGGAGGTTAATATAAACAGATTACTATTATTCATGCACAGCCTGCAAATGAAATTACCTGCAAACAAGATATTTTAAGTTAATCTAATGCAGCAAATGCTAAAGAAGGCTATCAATGGTCATCGGGGGTGGTGCTACCTTTAACAAACCCCGCCTCCTCTTCCTCAAGCCACACCCCCGAGAGCCGTTCCTTCTCCCAAGGGCAGTACTCACCCTCTATACACATACATACACATTAATGTGTCAACAGGCCAAAATACACACACATACAGTGGTGAATACACAATAATAAACTCGTACAAACAAGCATGACAATATTTACCTCACACACAAATACACTGACCAAAATATTGTGAGAATATGACACCAAAAAATGGATAAGACATTAAATTGAACAATACCTCATATTAAGATGATTTCTCTGAAATAAACAAGCTATATAGGTCATAAACAATTTCAGATAAGATTTAACTTTGCTTATTTTATCAGAGTCATTTCTAAAAATATTGAATATAAACAAACACTCACCATCACTAGACTCTTCCTCGTCTTGTTCTTCTTCTGAAACTTCTCCTTTTTCCACCTCCTCCTCCTCGGCCTCCACCTCCTCTTGTTTTTCCTGGTTCTTCCCTCCCTCTTCCTCCTTTAGCCCCTCCCCCAGACCTAATTCTCTCTCTCCATTCGTCCTGGAGTACAGCCCCTCCCCCTTCTTCCAGGCAAGCTCCTCCTCCTCAAGGTCTGACTCAGAGCTACTGAAGACCAAAAAAGAAACATATTTATCAGGACAAAACATGCCAGTAAATATTAGGAGCATAACAAGAGCATGTTTGGATACCTGGACTGCTCCTCTGTGTTCTTCTCCTGCAGGCTAGCACTGAGGTTGTGCTGCGCGAGCGTCTCCTCTGGAACCTCCTGCAGTGGGCTGTCCTGTTGCTGTGGACAGGGTTTGTAGTTCTCCAGCTCAATACGCTCTGGTGTACCACACAGTCTCTTGGCCAGGCTGGATGCCATGTCTGGGTGGGCGCTGAAGGACCAGCAGTCTGGCGGAGTGGCTGTGCCCACTGACCCGGGAGAGGACAAAGACGTAGAAGTTGAGGATGGAGCAGGGGGAGACTGAAGAGACAGAAACACAGACATATGCAGCATATATATACATATTACTAGACATTTCATTTCTATTTTCATTTACACATGTATGAAAACAAGCACGAATGGAAAATGCTTCGCAAAGACCATCACAAATATAAAATAAATTATATGAGAGTAAAAAGTTTGACAGAAATAGAGAATAAATAGAGAATAAAGGCACCAAGAACAATAACTATAAAGATAACAATAACTATATTAGCGTCCACACCAACGGATGATAATGTTCAATTTATTGCAAGCACCCGTCATTATGTATATTATATAACAATTATATAATGTTAATATATTGTAATATATTGCACTTATATTTTACATAAATTGTTATAAAATATTATTTTACATAAAATACATAAATATATGATATATATGCAGTATATAGGTAAATTATAGATGTATACTATATATGTAAATATATATTTAAAAAATCCTAATTTTACTTCAGTTGAGTCATACATCTGTCAGATATAAATAGGCACTATATTGATAATGCATGTGTACTATACAACTATATAAAATGTCTGTTTTTTAGTACACATGAATATACATATATAAAAACAGGCACATAGAGGATCTAAAGGAAGTATAATGGTGATCTGATGAATGATGAGGTTACCTGAGCAGGCCGAGGGGCCCCTGGTGGGGCCGGTCTCTTTCTCTGAGCCACGCTGGCCAGTCTGAAGCTGAAGTGGTGCTTACAGTAAAACTTCCCTGTACACACCGAAAGAAAGAAAAGAAGTGAGAGACCGAGAAAATAAAAAAAGTAGCTGATTCAGGGAGTAAATGTCTTATTTATACTTTAGCAGAAATCGGTCTGAATGCCGCCTCTTTTTTAAACTTGAAGTGTTTGAATCATGTGATCTACATAACCCCAAGGGCGTAGTTTTGGTTTGAACATTGGGGGGGGTTGAAGTGTAGTAAACCGTTTAGCGGGGTCCCGGGGCATGCTCCCTTGTGAGATTTATTTATTTGTTTGTTTATTTTTGCAAAATGGTCTTTCGTGGTATCATCCACATACGCTTTAATAACAACAGCAACAAAGTAATAGCCTAGTTAAAAATTACTTGTTTACATTGGAAATGATGTATTTTACTTTATTTAAGCACCTAAAACCTTATCAGTTTGACAGAATTTTCAAAATCAAAGTGCCATGGTAGGCCAAACTAACTTTACTTAAAATGTTCTTATATTGAAAATGTTAATTTCCTGTCATCTCTTGCAATATCTGAAAGCCAGTTTTTTTCTGATATCTGTCATTATTACAGAACACATTTTATACATGGGGGAAACTAATTGTTTAGTGAATAATTCAAGAAGTTCCATACTTTAAAGCTATTTCTAACTTGTACTTGGCCATATAAAAAATAACTTTGTAATTGTTATTGTAATTGTTTAACTATAGCATTTGTTACAATAAGTATATAATTAAGACCATTGATGGCTCCTCATTACCATGCTTAGGCCAATGTTAACTTTTTTTCTTTCTTTTTTTATCTATAGCATTTGTTATGAAAAATAGCAACATACACATAGTAAAGGTGGTCATGAGTAGTTTAAAAAGCTTTCTATTTCATGTTGGTGTTTTCTCCTCTTTTCATTTTTAGTTTATGTGGCTGTTTTAAATCCCATTTGACTTTCTCCATAGCGTTTTGAAGTGGAAAATTCTCAACAGAATTCAAATGGGTTGCACATTTTATCATCCGCGTCTCGATAAGAATGGCTTGGGCAAACCTTATCACACTTTTGGAGTATATAGTGATTTGCACGCCAAGCAAGCACAATTAAATAAACCGGGCTTCAATCATATTGCGGCTCTAATTGGTCCGTACATTTCTTACAGGAACTTAGAGCGCACAATGTAATTAATTAATAGCCTGATTCTATGTTTCTATTAAATCATGATATAAATACCCCAAACCCCGTCCGCCCGCAAACTACGCCCCCCTGCATAACCCTATCAGTTAGACCTTTTTGGTGTTTTGACCCCTATTTAAAAAAAAATAATGTTTAAGAGGCAATTTGCTGAGGGCCTTTAGTTTGTGTGTGTGTGTGCCCTACTGTTGGACAACAATAAAAGCCCTGTCCCAACACACACACACACCGCAGACCTTATGACTGTGCAATGGTGACAAAAAAGCATTTTGTTTGTCCGAAAACAGTAGCCCACAGCAACAACAGGGAATTTTCACACTCCGTGCCGCCCATCTTGTGACAACGTCCATGAAAAGCTAAACATATATTATAATTATTATGAGCATAAAATCTTAGAATCACTAAGTAATGATAAGGATAATTTTATTAGTGGAAGTATTAAATGGTTATTTGTGCACACACACCATGTAGTTGGTCATAAGCGTAATTGGAAAGGCGTAACGTGGAGCTGCAGTGGTCACACTGGAAGCAGCTCCTGTGGAAGAACTTTCCCTCTGCGCTCAGCCTCTCCATGACATAAACGCGACGACCGCAGAAATAACACACATCACTGCCGCCCATATTCACAGGAAACTCCTTTTGAGATCCCTACAGGTGAGAAGTCAAAGGTCAACAATCAGAATAAAGATGCCTAACACACAAACACACACGGGTCAGTAGTAGTTACAGACCCGGGGTAACAAGGTGCATCAAAAAAAAAAAAAAATATATATATATATATATATATATATATATATATATATATATATATATTTTGTTATTATTTTATTTAATATTTTATTTTATTTTCATTTTAATAGATATAAAACAATTTTAATATAATAAATAAAATATGGCTAACATAATGAAATGCTTCAAAAACAAAAGCTCAAAATCACCAGAAGCCATTGACAAAAGTTGGCAGTCATTACAATAAATGACATTTGATTGCAGCACTTTCATGGAACAACACTTTGGGTGTAATCAGTCTAACAAAGCTGAAAGCATTAAGCTTTATTAGAGAAATTGGATTACAGTAGGAACTCACACACAATTAGTAATAAATATAACATCAAACAAAGTTCAACGCTGGGTTACAGGCCTCAAACACACAGTAATATGGGCACTTAAAGGGACACAAAACTATTCACAATGTTAGGGAAGATTTGTTGCCAGCACTACAGGAGAACTCTTACCAACTCCCCCCTGTGAAGGAGCTTGGGAGCTTGATCCTGCTGACTCTGAATCTGATTGGCTATCTGCTGAGCCCGTGAGCTTACTCCGCCCGTATACATCTGAATGTAGCTCTACAAATCAAAAGATGAGCATGGAAAACAAGCACGAGTGGAAAATGCTCCTGAGATGAAAACCATCACAAAGACAAAATAAATAACGTATCATATGAAAGTAAAAGGCTTGACAGATTGGTCTAGGAAAGTAGAGAATAAAGGCACCAAGAACAATAACTATAAAGATAACTATAACAATAATTATATTAGCGTCAACACAAACAGACGATAACATTCTGTTTATTATAAGCGTGTGCTGCAGTTGTGACGTCTGCCACTTTAAATGGTCAAGATCTTAAAAGTCAGGTGAATTCTGCTGGAAAAAGCGTTCTGAATTGTTCCTCTGTGTCATTATTATAATTGTGATATGGACTTCCCTATTCTCATAGAATTATACATAATTTAAAAACTTTATAGTTCTAGTTATTAAACAGTAGTTATCGATCTATAAAAAATCTACTAAAAAATCTGTCAGTCAAAGGCAAAGTCAGTCAGTCAATATCAAAAAAGATAAGATGGAGATAATAAATCATTCTGAATCTGAGATTCTTCAGTTAAGACCTCGAAATCACATGTCCCACGACCTTCAGTCACTGATAGGCTGTCGAGCCCCAGGCCACTTCACACACAGAGCTCCTTCACAACCCATTCATACTGGGCCAACAGTCCCTGACCAACACCAAAGGCCAAAAAAGCTTAAAACACAATCAGATTAGCCATTTCTATTGCAATAATTTACCCTACTGGATCCATATAATCTTTTACCTTCTCACTTCTTATTGGCAGAGATTGAATCTTTTCCCTGTAGTGTAAACCCTATTGCAGTGTGCATTTTTTCTTCGGTAGGGAGAGTGGACATCAAAATGTTATGCACTGTGCAGTAAAATTAAACATCCAATAAAGCATCTTCTAATGCTGCAGTTGTTTCTGTCAATCGACTAAATGGCTTTTAATCTAATAAAATGCCTGAACGTTTTACTAATGTATGTTTAAAGAGGCTTTGCCAAATCTAGTTCAGCTTGTTTGCGGCTACGCTAAAGTGTGTATGCTAAGTTTGTGCAGAGGCCACAGGTTGAGTCAGCAGCTTTCGCTGGGGGCAAGATGAACTAATTCACTCTATATTAGGAATACATCTAAATGGCTAACAGAGGTACTGTGACATTTTATCACAACCAAAACAAAATACTTTATTTCATATCAAAAATGTTTTTTTTTTTTTTGAGTGACTATAAGGCTGTCAGAACCAGAACTTGACTAATCAAGCTAAAATGACTGGCTAAATTAAATCCTATCTCTTTACTGGTATCTATTTCTGACGTGTCATGCTTCCTAGCCCCGTCCACAGCAAAATCTTATTGGTCCCAAATCCTGCTTGGATTTTTATTGCTCAAGTACAGAAAAATTCTGTTGCACCATGTCAGGACATGGTAAAGTACACATGCATCACAAAAATACTCACACACCTGTCTGCGCAGTGCAGTAGATGAGGCCGATGATGAGTTCTCCTCAAATTTAGCCAGCAGTAGCGTTGCCATGGACCGTACCTTGCTGTGACCCTCAGCGACCTTCGGTTCTGACCCGGGAATTACTGCTGAAGTCATATTTTCTTTGGTATCATGAGGAGTGTCCTCCTAAATCAGGAAAATATTACAAATAATAAACAGAAATTGGAAAAATAATGTTTTATATGTATATTATGTGCTGTCAAATTAATTGTGATCTAACATAAACATACGCACACACACATACATATACATATACATATATATATATATATATACACTGATCAGGCATAACATTATGACCACTGACAGGTGAACTGAATAACACTGATTATCTCTTCATCACAGCACCTGTTAGTGGGTGGGATATATTAGGCAGCAAGTAAACATTAAATGGGAAAGCATTAGGATTTGAGCGAGTTTGACAAGGGCCACTGGGTCAGAGCATCTCCAAAACTGCAGCTCTTGTGGAGTGTTCCCGGTCTACAGTGGTCAGTATCTATCAAAAGTGGTCCAAGGAAGGAACAGTGGTGAACTGGCAACAGGGTCATGGGCAGCCAAGGCTCATTGATTCACGTGGGGAGCAACACGTACCACCTAAGGCTGTGACACGTACCACCTAAGCATTGTTGCTTATGCATTATACTGTACACTCACCTAAAGGATTATTAGGAACACCTGTTCAATTTCTCATTAATGCAATTATCTAATCAACCAATCACATGGCAGTTGCTTCAATGCATTTAGGGGTGTGGTCCTGGTCAAGACAATCTCCTGAACTCCAAACTGAATGTCAGAATGGGAAAGAAAGGTGATTTAAGCAATTTTGAGCGTGGCATGGTTTTTGGTGCTAGACGGGCCGGTCTGAGTATTTCACAATCTGCTCAGTTACTGGGATTTTTACGCACAACCATTTCTAGAGTTTACAAAGAATGGTGTGAAAAGGGAAAAACATCCAGTATGCGGCAGTCCTGTGGGCGAAAATGCCTTGTTGATGCTAGAGGTCAGAGGAGAATGGGCCGACTGATTCAAGCTGATAGAAGAGCAGCTTTGAGTGAAATAACCACTCGTTACAACCGAGGTATGCAGCAAAGCATTTGTGAAGCCACAACACGCACAACCTTGAGGCGGATGGGCTACAACAGCAGAAGACCCCACCGGGTACCACTCATCTCCACTACAAATAGGAAAAAGAGGCTACAATTTGCACAAGCTCACCAAAATTGGACAGTTGAAGACTGGAAAAATGTTGCCTGGTCTGATGAGTCTCGATTTCTGTTGAGACATTCAGATGGTAGAGTCAGAATTTGGCGTAAACAGAGTGAGAACATGGATCCATCATGCCTTGTTACCACTGTGCAGGCTGGTGGTGGTGGTGTAATGGTGTGGGGGATGTTTTCTTGGCACACTTTAGGCCCCTTAGTGCCAATTGGGCATCGTTTAAATGCCACGGCCTACCTGAGCATTGTTTCTGACCATGTCCATCCCTTTATGACCACCATGTACCCATCCTCTGATGGCTACTTCCAGCAGGATAATGCACCATGTCACAAAGCTCGAATCATTTCAAATTGGTTTCTTGAACATGACAATGAGTTCACTGTACTAAAATGGCCCCCACAGTCACCAGATCTCAACCCAATAGAGCCTCTTTGGGATGTGGTGGAACGGGAGCTTCGTGCCCTGGATGTGCATCCCACAAATCTCCATCAACTGCAAGATGCTATCCTATCAATATGGGCCAACATTTCTAAAGAATGCTTTCAGCACCTTGTTGAATCAATGCCACATAGAATTAAGGCAGTTCTGAAGGCGAAAGGGGGTCAAACACAGTATTAGTATAGTGTTCCTAATAATCCTTTAGGTGAGTGTATATGTGTGTGTATATGTAAACAGCATGTCAGAACGACTCACCTCCTCTGACTGGCCAGCCTGACTTGTTCTCCTCCGCTTTCCAAGACTATCTGCATCCTTCTCTTTCTTATCCTGATAGAGATGAAAAATAGACTAACATATGGGTTACAGAACAGTTGTGTAATTGTGAGTGTATGTGTGTGAGTGTGTGTGTTCATATTTTTCTATTCCAGTGGGGACTTCAACCTGAATGCACACTGACTCATGGGGACTCGTGTCACAGTGGGAAAATAAATTGAAGTCCCCATGAGGAAACAAGCTTATAAATCAAGTTAAGTTTTTTTGAAAATGTGAAAATGCAGAAAGTTTTGTGTGATGGTAGGTTTAGGGGTAGGGTTAGTATAAGAGGATAGAATATACAGTTTGTACAGTATAAAAACCATTATGTCTATTGAGAGTCCCCACAAAGATAGTGAACCAGACATGTACGTACGTGTGTGTGTGTATGTGTGTGTGTACCTTGGGATTGCGTTTGCGGGACAAACTGTGTCCCAGTTTGCTGAGCAGTGATATGGGTGACCTGGTGCTGGAGAACAGAACAGCTCTCTCTTCTGAACTTTGGTTTTCTGTGAGGAGAAAAAAGCATTTGTTTAAATAAAAAAAAATAAAAAACATAAAGGGCCAAAAATATTACACAAATGAAAAGAAAATAACAGATAATGCCTTATTCTGACCACTAGGTGGCGCTGTGTCTTTGAGGAGCTCATGTAGTTGACTGAGATACATGACCATGCAGAGAGAGTCACTCTCTTCCAGTGCACTCATCTCCTTGCCGGTCATTATAGGACAAATACCAAATTCCTGCTCCGCCATGTTCAAACCCAACTGACCATTGAGCTCCGCCTCACTCTCCTCCAGAGACACAAAATCACTGCAAGTAACAAAGGCGCTAGTATCAGAATCACACATTCAGAAAAACTCAATGCAATAATGCAGCCCACACTTTTAGTTCCTAAATCTCTTTTTGATGCACTGAAACCCCTTGAATGTTTTCCAGCTTTTAGTTTGAGCCCAACAATATATGATTATCTATGGAGGACTGGGAGTGCCATATTAATATATAAATATTTAATTATAACACTTATAAAATGTATGCCACTATATAGATAAATAATGAAATGTGTCTATAAATGAATGAATAAATAAATATGCCAATAAAAAATAAATTGTGAAATGTCAATACATCAAAGTCCAATAGAAAAACGTAATTCACATGTAATTTATTTATTGACATATTTCATCATTTGTATTTTATTTATTAACTATATAATGTTAAACTCCCAAATGTATAAATATTTAAATGTACATATTTAAAGTATATATATAAAATATTGATGTCGCAGTCACGTAATACAAATTTCATATTTTTGCCAACCTGTAATATAAACTTGGTTACCAGCACTTATCTGTAAACACTACGCCACAACCCTCATTCATACCCAGATTAAAGAGTGTGGACTCACATGAGGTCAGGTCTGAATCTGTGAATGAGAGCGCACAGGGCCAGGCCGCTCCTCCAGGAAGTTGTGAAGTCCGTCACACACACATTCATGTAACCGTGTGTCTGCTCCTGACACCAGGTCAGCAGCTTACTGTAACGAGCCATTGACTCTACACACACACACAAGAGAGAACGTGAGATTGTGTATGACTGTGGGAGATGTTTATACTATATATGAAGTCACACATACCTTGCCGTGTAAGTCTTGGGTGTGGGGAGCTAACTGCATCAAGGTGCAAAACCGGACCCTCACCTGTGTCTATGAGATGACGCACCTGTACACACATTTTCAGCATCATCATGATCATCATTACTGGTTATGACTTGATTAGGACTGCATGTTTCTAACCTGAGCAGCACTGATGAGTTGCATATTGATGTTGGGATAGCGGCTAGAAGGATCCACGCTGAACTGGCTGTAGTTTTTACTGACGTTTTCTGGTGTTGTCTGAGGAAGCAGCCGATACACACTCTCTCTGAGATGGGGAATATTAGAACAGAATTAAGATTTCTAAATTGTCAAAACGTGAAGTTCATAAATCATTTGGATCCCTTTTAGCTCTGACCTCTCAGCCAGAACCTCTAAAGGGGTGTTGCCCTGACCCCAGCTGCGAACCATCCAAGCCGCGTCCATGGCTGCCAGGAAGCCCCGAGCAATTCCTGTTCCCATTGGCCAGAAAGGCTATGGAGGGGAACATGTTTAAAATCAACAAAATAAAAGCCAACAATACCTGAAAATATATCATAAGCTTTCAGAATGTACTACAAAAAAACATGGTGTTTTTATATTTTCAAATATAAATATCTGCATAAGATATTATTAACTAGTTTTTAAAGTGTAGTTTATATTTGTAGACTTAAGCATAAAACGCACAAACATTAGCACTGAAATATTTGAATAAGTGATGAAATATGCCAAGTTGGCATAATATGAAATATTATATAATGGCAAATATAAAAATTCCATACTATATAGTTTTAATAAATAAATAAGTTGTTAATTTCTTGATTTTCATTTACTCTATGCATTTATTATTTATATATTGATGCTTTTAATTAAACATTTATTTAAAAACTCTAAAATCCTTAAAAATTCTATCTAATAAATTAAAGATAAAACACACAAAAAAACACGTTTTCAATTATACAAGTGAATTTAGGCATTACAACATTATAACGTATAGTATGAAAAATGGATGTTTATTTATTTATATTTTATTTAATACATGATAATATTATCTTTATAAAAGATGTAAAAATTTAAATATACTATATCAATAAAAACCTATACAGATAAATAATAACAAAAAACTTTGATATAGGCCGATAACCGATATGATAATAAAAAAATATTATTTTATAATTGTAATTAAAATCTATTTATTAAATTATTAATGTTTTAGGTGGTACAAAATTAAATATACAATATCAACACAAAAAACTATAATGATGAATAATATAAAACGTTGATATAGGCCTAAAACCACTATGATAAAAAAATTTTTTAATACATTAAAATATTTAATTTTAATATATATCTGTTTATTAAATTATTAATGTTTTTAAGTGGTAGATATAAGTAGAGAAAATGATGTACTAATTTAAATGTCCCATATCAATAAAAAACTATACTGGTAGGTAATAACCGACGACATGATACCAATATACTTTGTACGCAGTTTTTCTAATAACATTTTTATTCTCAGGTTAATTAATCTTGTTTTAAGGTTAAGGTTTTGGGTACTTTGACTGCAAAACAAGAAAAACATTTTTCATTCTTCTCTGGGTCTCACCTCTAGTAAACTATCCCCCACCAGAGCGACCAGCAGAGGGTGTCCCCTGCGCTGGCGCACCAGTGCTGCGTTTTCAGAGGCGTACATGCATGTAAAGTCAAACATGGCCACATCTGGCTGCCCATAGTGATTGATGGCAAAGTCCAGTGTAGGAAGCTGATGGTTGGTGGAGAAATCAGCTGCTTCACGAGCATACGAGAGCAGTGCATTCTGGTCCACGTTAACCCTGGACAGCAGCGTCTCAGTGTCAGCATAATCCTGCAAAAGAAAAAGAAAAGAATAAATCACTCACAATGGTATGTGTACGACATGCAGATATTTGCACATAACATTAGATCATGTGACGACTCACATGCCGAATGACTCCTTTGTCCAGAAGACTTTGTTTTTTGGCGGTCATTACAAAGTAGTGAGTGTCGTCTTTGTAATATACTATATTCTCTAGATCAATTCCTGCACAGAAAAAATGTTGACTGATACTCATTATGTTTACATCATCTTAAACACATTAACAAATGATAAACTCATTTATTTTAGAGCAAAAATGTATATTAGTTGCTTAAAATGCAGTTGAGTGCAGTACATAAGGTCTTGGTATCTTTGAACTGTGGTAATATTTTAGTAACACTGAAATAATTTAATACCGGTATCTTGCCGGAGGTCCTGGAAAAACCTCTGGTTGAAGATGAAGGCGACACCGCTGATCTCTTCCACTTTAGCCTCGGCGGTGGTGTTGCGATTGATGAAATTCGCTGTGATGGCAATGGCCAGTTTCCCCCGAAACTCCTTCCTGCGAAACCCTACCAGACATGGACAAATCAAAGCCTTACACAGTAGTTTAAAAAACCCAGAAAATGAATTAGTGATATGAAGACGTCTAAAGCAGGGTAATATTAGAATAGGGGAACTGTCTGTTATAGATGACTGTGAAAAGCTGGAAGCATGTGATACGCTTCTTGTCACCCCTAGTCACTTTTCAAACATTCCTCAGTTCATGATGAACTGCACAAGATGATTTTTTTTTACTGCAGTATTTTTACTATATCTTTATATTATATTTTGACAGCACACTCATGGTAATAACAAGAGATATCAAATATACACTCTGAAAATGCTGAGTTGTATCAACCCAAATTTGGGTCAAATATGGACAAACCCAGCCAATATCTGACCCAAATTTGGGTTTAAACAACCCAGCATTTTTTAGAGTGTAAAATTACTTTTTATTTTAGTACTACATACTACGTGGTACTACATCTTTTAGATTTCTTTGCACATCTTAAAGTGGTAGGATCTTTTTAGAATTAGCCACTAATGACCACAATATGAGTGGCGTCATTTCCTATAACTCAAACTAAAGTACAAATTAGAGAACAAATTGTCTGCACAACATATTTTGGGGTTTTTGTGCATGCATGAGACAAAAAAAAAGGAAGACAAGTGAAAATTAGCAGGAACTATAGTTTATAAATGGTGTGAACCCAGGAAGACTGCCATCATGACCAATAAGGGTTTATATTAACCACAGACTGAAGCACCTGTTTGGTGCATTTCTGAAAATCTGCGAGTACAATAGGTCTGAGACTGAAGTGTTTTTGCAGATACCTGGTAAGGTGTTTCTTCTGCCGTCTGCCCCAATAACCACATCAAACTCCAGCTGTCTGACTGGATGAGAGTTGGGGTGGACCTCTGCTCGCCAGCCAACACCTGAACAGGACAGGACAAACAAGAAAAATGTCAATTAATTTGCAGTTACAATTAGGGTGAAATTGTTACATTTCTCTTACGCTTCTCCTGGTCTTCTGGAGGTTCCAGTAGATGTTTGAACTCCACATTCACGTGAACCTCAACACCCAATAACAAGGCCACCTTCAAAAGCATCAGCTGCAGCTGACGAATACCTGCACATAAATAGATGTTGATTAAACTTCAAATTAAAAGTAATAGGATAAATAACGAGAAAGGTAGAGAGGAGAGAGTAAATAGTGTAAATACACTAAACTGTTTAGAAATCAACAAAATCAATTCATGAGAAATTGACAAATGCTATCAGAATACAATACAAAAAATCATATTGTTAATCAGTGTCTTTGTCTTATTTTTAATATAAATATATAAACATCCTTAAAACAGGATTTAACTGAGAAGCAAAACTGCATAGATTTCAAAGAATATTTGATGTCATTTAATATGTAAACCTCACTAAAATTAGTTATTAAATATATGAATAAAAGACTAAATTTGCCAAGTCATTATTTATACTGCTATATTAAAATTCTGGCTGATACTGTTTAGCCAATAATTATTTTTATGTTAAAAGTGTTACTTTTTTTTTTTTTTTTTTAACTACAAGTGAATTTAGGCAACACATTATAATGTACAGTACAAAAGAATGGATACTCATTTTGATATTTGCTACAGACTACATTTATTTAATACATAAAATCTAAATGTAATATAAATCTACTTATTTAATATTTCATGTTTTTTTTAATTAAATATAAAAATAGAGGAAATACAAATGTCATACTAATTTAAATATCAACAATACCAATAAATTAAAGGAATACCTGCACATATGTTAAAATCAAATGAACACGAAAATCTTGTTTTAATTTTATCTATGAGCCTTAAATGCCATCCAAAGCATATAATGTAACATTTAATATAAAAAGAAAGAAGTCTGGACATTTATTGATTCACTGGGAATTGATTGGATTGTGAAAAGTGTTGACAAATAGACTGAGTGCCCTAGGTGATGTCATCCAGAAAGAAAGTAATTTTAGAGGCGGATCAATTTTGATGAAGGATTATGAAAACAAACCTTTTTTTTCCTTGGAAATTATTTGCACTGATAAATTGGTAAATCAAATTTTGATTCAATTTTGTTGTTTACTCACTGATATGGTCAATGGCTCCAGCACAGAACTTTCCATAGAACTTTTTGGCCCCCAAACCACGGAGGTCCTGAATGGTGAAGGGCCAGAGATGCAGAACATTGTTCCGTGAGAAAGCATCACGCTTTTCTACAAGAACCACCCTAGCACCCAGAAATCCCAGTTCTATAGCCGCCCGCAGTCCACACGGACCTGCGCCTATGATCAGACACTGAACAAACAGCAAAACTTACATGTAAAACAGTGAAGAAGAGAACTCTCTATTGCAATGCATTGTGGGTGACCCTATACCGTGGTGCTGGTGCAAGCATGGCCTCTCATGTACTCTTTCTGGCTGGCTCTTTTGTCCAGTTTGGCCCATAGTGCTTTGGCCTTCCAGTAGTGCAGCCTGCTCCTCAGGGTGTGGTAGAACTGCGGCTGACCAACGGGATGCAGCTTCAGCTCTTCACACAGCTCCTGGAAGGCCCTGAGGGTCTCCCTACATGTGCCAGCCTGCACAAAGGCGTCAAACAGGGTGTGTGCCTTACACGTCTCAGACCGTCCGTCCCACATATCTGCTTCTCACAAGACCCACACAGGAGTCAGCTTCACCTCCAGAACGCACCAGACACAGGACATCTGAGAAAGATAATTATTTCCAGGGCTGCAAGGTGATTTTGGACAGGCATGGAAGAGATGAACTTGGAATAGGGAATAGAGAATTTTATCTCCATCGGTCTGATGGAGATAAAAAGAAAGGAAAGCAATTTGCATATACTGTAGACTGAAGCAGATGCAAAACTTGTGATGTGTCAGCAAAAGTTCTGCCACATTCCTCAATCTCTCCATTCACCTGCACATCATGTTCCACTCAGACACACGTCTCTCATTAGCTCCTCAACTCAGAATGTCACTGATTATACAAATGTCAATAAAATGCTCAAGGAAAATAAATATTTACATTGAAATTAAATTAACTGATCTGAAATTGAAATATGTCTCCAGTGTTGGGGAGTAACTAGTTACATGTAATGGAGTTAAGTAATTTAATTACAAAATAAATGTAACTGTAATCAGTTACTGAGAACAATGTGTAATTAAATTACAGTTACTTAAGAAAATGTTAATTTTCATTCATTTTCAAAGGGGGTTACATCTGAATATTTTCTGTAAAGAGCTAGGATATGTTGAATAATATTAATTTGTTGCTTTGCCTGTTTTTGATGTGTATGATGCCTCCTGCCATTTAAAGGCAGTTTAGTAAAGCGATGCTATTCTGATGCTTTTGATTGGTTCTCGTTTAATTTTGTGGTGCACCACGTCTGTTAATTACATCAATCCACATTGACACTGAAAGCTTTAGGCTACAATCTGTCTGAGATTTGCCACCATGGTAAGTGATAAAAATACGTTCCAGTGCTGGAAATTAAAAGGTAAATCAAATGTAATCAGTTACATTACTTTAATAAAGTAATTGAAATGGTTACACTACTTATTACATTTTAAACAGGGTAACTTTCCAAAGTAAACTTCTCAACACTGTATGTCTCACTCTCCGACAAGTGCAATAAATAATTAGTATAACAATTAATAATATTATTAATATATAACAGTAAAAATAGCTTTTTGTTTGCAGTGGTCAGAGGCTCCAGCACTGATTCTGACTGGCTGTTGCATAAAAGGGGCGGGGTTTGCATTGCTCCGTATAGAGTCATCAATATATGACAGACAGTAAACCACTTCATTAAACGCATTACAAAACATTACAGTAACTGCACTGACTCGATTCATTCAGCACTACTATTCAGCTACGCAATCCAGCTTGGATAAATAGTTTGACCTCTAAGCGCCTACATGAGAATGACTCATTAAATGAATTTGCAGATGAAGCCTGATTTGATATCCCGTGATTATATGCAATGAGCAGACTATTTAGTGTGACTTTGGTATCCAAATCATTTTATGGCTGATTTTCTTTTCCTCTAGCACTCAATTATGACAGAATTAATCTGTGCACATATGTGTCTTGTCTGAATATGACACATCGTGTGCTTTGATTATTTAACCCCACTAAAGCAGACACACAGACATAGTGTCTGGACAACGGGGACCTTTAGAGGTGCATGGGGTCAGCCTGGCATTAACTCTTGGGAATGCAACCCACTGGGAAGAAGAGGAGGATTGTGGGTAAAGGTGACTGTCAATCTAATCTTTCTACTATGAACATTACTGACTATGCTGACTCAAATAAAAAATCTGTCATCATTTAGAAAACTGAATGGTTACCAGGAGCTGTAAAAAAAGCACAATAAAACAATCATAAACTTGTATTCTAAGTCTCCTGATGACATATAATAGCTTTTTTTGTGAGGAACAGAGCAAAATGTAAGTTGTTTTTTACTGATAATCTTCCCCACACCTCATTTACCACATCATACGGAGCCCCTAAAGGGACATGGCGATGGAAAAATGATAAAGCAATGCTTTTGCGATCTTTCACATGTTTTGCTTTCCCCAAAGAAACTTTGCATTTGTTCGCAAAATGTTTGCATACCCCCAAGAAACTTTTGAGTTCTTTGCGAGGGAACGTTTTGAAATAAGTTTTTTTCCCCTTTAGGGGCTCCCTAAAGGTTTGACATTAATGATGCCAAATTAATTTGTTATTATGATTCATAACTGCTAGTAAAGTGCCACATTTGTGTACATATTCAAATCATAAAAATTTAATTTCAGTCTTTTCCTAATGCAAAGCTATGACTTCGGACAACACAACTTTTATGGTATTTTTTTTATAATTTTTGTAGATTGACAGACCTTGGTCACCATTCACTTACACTGCACAGAAAAGAGCAGTGTAAACATTGTACTAAACATCTCCTTTGCGCTCAAACAGGTTTGAGTGTGCTTAAATGACTATACTCACAAGCATTTCATGTAAACAGCAAGTGACTGTCAAAACGAAAATTCCACTGCATTGGACATCACCCACACATGATCATGTCCAACTTAACCCTGGAGCATCATCATAAAAATGAATGACCTGTATCAATATCCTTATTCCCCTCTCTCTCCTCTCAAATGTCTTCATGATTGACTGCTGTGCCGTTTGAGAGCAGAGGATTACAGAGAGCAAGGAAAGTGCTGCAGAAAGAGGATCGATCAGTTTTTCCTCTAGTCAGCCATTTAGACACTGATTACACCAAGAAACTATAAAGTCATATACACATAATAATGAAACTAGATGGCTAATCATTGAGTAGTTACAGCAGAGTCAAAGTGTTACCACGTAAGCATGTACCATGAATGACCACCCAACGGCTGCAGTCATATGCCTTTTCTGCTCTTTTAATATCCTATTGAGCATCTGAATCAATGTCGGCTGCTTCAGACTGTCAAAAAGCATCAACACTGCTGCACCAGAGAGACACACACACACACACACACACACACACACACACACACAATTACATTCAATTCAACACTAGCAAAAAATATTTACCCTGCTGCTTCTCTGCGGAGTGCACATGCTGCTGACATGCTTTCCTTCCTCTTCTCTCGCTCTTTTTCTCTCTGGCAAGTTCCCAGGTGGATCTAGAGCTGTTGGAACCACATTAACTCTGGTGTCATATACACAGCTGCAGTGCAGGAATTAGCTCCACTGCTTCACACACACACACACACTCATGCACACACACTCTGTCCTCTTTCTCTCTCCACCATCTCGCTGTAGCCAAGGTCAGAGGAAGGAGCTACCAGGCACACACTGACTCCTCCTCTATTCACACACATGCTTTCAAAACAGGCAACAAACACAAACATTGTCTTTCAGGACACACACGTGCATCTCTAACCCACATACACACTGTAGATGATTCGCATATTCCAGGCAGCGCATGTTAATCGCACAGATTCATTATTCAGTATTGCAGCGGATCTGCTGGTGGTTAGTGTTGGAGTGTTATTGAAAGCAGCCCTAAATCTAATCTGATTTACTGCGGGATGGAGGCTTCTTAAAGAGATTACAGAGCGCAGATGAGGGAGGGTGAGTGAGGAGAGGTGGAGAATAGACAGAAAGATCTGGAGAACATTACCTTAAACTGTAACACTTCTGACTACTTGATCTTTAGCTCTGATGAACATAAAAATAGTGTAATGTCTCCCTCAAGTGGTTGCATTTTTTGGATTGAGGACCCTAGAAATTCAGAATAATAGTAAAATAAATAAATTTTGGCTTTTCAGTCCGGGGACGCAACAGAGTGACAGGGGGACCATGGAAAAGTCTAGACAAAACTGTAAAATAAATAAATAAAAATAAGCTCCCACTGAGAGGAAGAGTAGTAGAATCTAACCTTTCTACTGTAAACATTACGGACTGTGCGGACTCAAAAATTAAAAGTCTGCCATCATTTAGAAAACTGAATGGTGACCAGGAGCTGTCGAGCTCCCGAATTGACAAAAAGCACAATAAAACAATCATAAACTTATATTCTAAGTGACATTTAATAGCTTATTTTTGTTTTGGAACAGAGCAAAATGTAAGTTGTTAAATTCAGAATAAATAGAAATAAAAACTATTTTGGCTAGTCTAGACAACAAAAAAAAAAAGATTAAAATAAATAAAGTAAATAGATTAGATTAAAACAAATAAATTAATTAAAAATGTGATTACAATAAAAAAAATATTAGTTACTAATCTAGACTACATTAGATTAAAACAAATAAATTTAAAATAGAAATAAAAAATAGATTAAAATTAAATAAATAAACATAAATAAATGGCTAATACATTTAACAAAACACATAAATAGAGCTATGCCTACAATACACTACTATAGCGAGTAGAAAAAATAGCTCGAGCCTAGAAACAAATTTTAGATGTATAATATTAATTTTTCAGGATGATCATATTTGGGGCATCTGAAACCCCTCAAACAAACTACGAATGAAAATACGGTAAATAACGAAGGTTAACATAGGTATACTATGTTTTCATACGAAAATATGATGAGGAAAAAAAGCGTAGGATATTAAAATGCACAAGATTCCCTCACGTGAGCTGAAGCATCTGCTAGCAGGCTAGTTAACGCACCCAAACGCTACCTACACAACATAAACGTAAACTTATTACGACACGAATGCAAAAGTAAACTTACATGCTAGTCAGAATGCGCAAATCACGTTGTGAATGCGCTCTTGTCGTAACAACTCACAGATCATGGACAATGAATAAATGAAGCATGAATAATTCATAATATTGTATTTTAGTTATGTACTTATTATAATGTGTTTTCTGGAGCTTAGGTTTTCACAACATGAACTGTTTTTTGATAAATGCTGGATAGGATATGTCTATATTATATTATTAATAGGACTATAGTTTCTGTCAAAAGACAAAAATGATGACCAAAACAAACACCTCTGCTACTCCAAAATTAAAACAAACAACCAAACACAAACACACAAAAAAGATTTTGCAATAACTACTCATAATCACAACACAGGCAACACAATTAGTTAAAAAACTTTTCAGCTTTAATATGAGATCATGTTTTGTTACAAAAGTGCAATTGTCCATCTCCATTTAGGTGTTTTTCAGGCATGTTGCTGAAATAGAGGGGGGGGGAATTGTTAAACGGTAAGAAATAAGAACAAAATCATCTCAGTTTGACCTCAGTGAAAGGTTGTTTTGAGAGTTGTGAAGATGCTTACCAGTAATGCACGTCCTCTGGTCTCAATGGGCATAAAGGCCACTCCCACCGCACAAATCACACATGCTGTGGCGAACGGAGACAGGGCCAAAATCACAGACCTAGACATTAACACCTATGACATAAGCTACAATGTTATCTTTGGGTAAATCAAAAGTGTTAAACACAAAACACAGATATTTATTTAGACATGCACACATGCAAAGTCAAACACAGAGCACCTGTGCAATAAAAGGTGCGATCATTCCCCCAACTCGACTGAAGGATGTGCAAAAACCCATTCCAATTGAGCGCACGGATGTGGGATAAACCTGCAAACACACACCAATCATTACACTTTCATTTTAATATAATAATAATAATAATAATAATTATTATTATTATTATATTAATATAATAACAACAATTACTCACCCTCATGTCATTCCAAATCCATAAGACTTCCCTCCACTGAAAGTCTATTCAAAATATATTAATGATATTTTGGATGTATTGGAATGATGTGAGGGTGAGTAATTGATGACATCATTTTTGGATGAACTATCCATTTAAGACATCAAGAGGAAGTGGAGTGTTCATGTGTTTGGTCTCACCTCTGCTGTGTAAATATAGACCACATTAAAATTCATGGAAACCACAGAGCGTAGAAGGAAGAGCAGTATAGTGAAACCAAACCTGCACAGGGACAAACACATAAATCACTTGTAACACATGGCCACAAGAAGACCAGGAATTGTTTGAACACCCCTATTTTAAGTAAATGACTATGTGCAGATTAGCATACTGCCATACTACTTTCTGCATTATAGTTTATGTACACTGTTCAAAGCATGTATAGAATATGTCTATATAAATACTATACTTAATTACTAAAGCAATAATAATAGCAGTATGTACTATCAAACAGGTACACAATATAATTCCACAGTAAGTGAACATACTTCATAAGAATTCCATAAATACACAGTAAATACATTTATATTTTCCTTTTTTATTTTAATTTTAGTTATGCCTAAATATTTTTATGCCTATATACACTTTTTATTAATTTTAATTTACATTTGAGTTATTTTAAAACTCCTACTTAAACTAAACAACAATTTGAAATGTTGCCTTAGTTGGCAAGTAACTGAAATAAAAAATTTATTTATGTATTTTATTTCAGTTAACAATCAATTTTATATTTACATGAATGAAAAAAAAGTCGACATATACATGAAAATTAATATCCATTTTTTATACTGTACATTATCTTGTGATGCCTCAATTCACGTGTAGTATTTAAAATGACTGATTGTTATTTTTAGCAATTTATTTAGAATTTTAATAATCGGTCATTATCGGTTATCTGCCATAATTTGAAAATAATTATCGGCTTATCGGTTTTGTCCTGAAACATCAGTGCATCCTTACTATACAGTATATAATATATATAACTATATATTACTATATATAAACGCCTGAGGTGCTGACCATGATATTAGGCCTGATAAAATTATTAGTTTAAGGTTTTTAAATATTATAAATAATTTCAGTTAACGTTCATTTTATTTGGCACTTTTATCCAGAATGATTTATATTGTATTCAAATGGTGTTTTAATGAACAAAAATGGTTTTAATTTTAATTTTAAATCATTTTAGAGAACAAGAGAACAATATACTCACATTGTTGTGCAAATATTAACAAGCATGAAAAAACCGGCAGACAACACCAGCAGTATGGCCATGCTGGGCTTCCGTCCGAATACATTTAACAAGCAGATATTGAGGGGGATGACTGCAGAGGAAACCCATACATCAGCTTTTAACATTCAACTAAGCGGAGTATATGAAACTGTGGTGAGTGAGAGGTCAAAGGTCACTCACGTGCCACCTCGCCCAAACAGCTGATGAGGAGCGTCTGGTAATCAGCCATGTTGAAGGGGATGCAGTAACACAGCGCGTCCTCCTGGTTGTGTTTGATCTGGTGCTCTAGGTCCGCATCTGTCACACAGAGAAGGTTCTTCTCCAGTAACTCAGAGCCGCTCAGTACGGAGCCATAATAGGTGAAGGAAGCCACAAACCTGTGGATAAACAATAGAATACATCTCACATCTAGCATACAAAAACTGCACAGGAACTGTAAAGTGTAGTTGATTACACACACACACACGCACACGCAACACACAATAACCAAAGGGAAATGTGTTAGACATTACCATGAGTACCACAACAAAATTGATGTTCTTCTATAAGTCGGGCTGATCAGAGTGATAGCATTTCCTCTTTCTGTCTAAATACAAACAGACATGTCAGTTGTACTCTTCAGTGGGTTTACATTGATAGAACAGCATAAATTAATCTCTAGAAATATAGATACTGTTCAAAAGTACCTACCATCTCAAATGATTTATATATTTTGAATTCAGGTTTTATTTAATTGATTTCATGGTATATGTACAGTATACACCAGTATAAATATATTTTTAAAGCATTTCTGTATTAGAGATCCACAAAAAACAAACAAAACAAAAAATCAGCACCATATTGGTTATTGACCAATTTCATTTTTATTTATCGGTATCTGTAAATATTGTATGTTTAATTGCTCATATTCACTATTTTTCAATTTAGGTTACCTTTCTCATCATCCAACACTCACAGAATGTTAAACTGAACATGATATCAAGCATTATGCAATGATTTACAATGATTTATTTTATTTACTTTTGCTTATTACTTAACTGAAACCCTGTCATAAAGGTAAAAAAGAAAAAGGAACTTCTCATACACACCACTTCAGGTTCCCGTAGTTCTCCTTCCGGTAGGGTGGCGCCATTCATCCTGGCGATCCAATTAAGTGTAGCCATGGCTCCTTGAATGTTACCTGCTGAGACCTGGTACCGTGCAGACTCAGGAATAAACTAAGAAGAAGGAAAAGAGTGAACGATTCCATTTCCTTTAGCATGTTTCAGCACCATTTAGATGAAACTTACCAAGAAGAGGCCAATGAGTATGATGCTGGGAATGATGGAAAAACGGATCATCCAACGCCAGCCCATTGTAGGCACCACCGTCATACCGAGAACGATAATAAGCATAGATCCCAGCATCCAGAAGATCTGTCCACCAACACAGGTAAAGTCAGTACTGAAGATTTCCCAGTTGCAGGTCAAACATAAATTTAAAAAGTGCTTTGAGAAGCTCCTTTAAAAGGTGCTATAGAAAAATAATTATTATTATTATTATAATTTTTCATTTGGCACTCACTGAGGCAAGAGGCAGCAGGGATGCTCTGTGTTTAGCCGGGATGAATTCGGTCTTCAAAACAAACCTTTAGAAAGAAAGAGTAAAGGCCCGTTCACACCAAGAACGGTAACTATAAAGATAACAATAAATATATAGTTCTATAATTCTGACTTATTTACACTGTTAAAGAGTTGGATTCTCAAGCTAAACATGGCCAAAATTTCTGTTTTTCTGTGCCAAATACTCCTTCAAGATTTGAACAAGTTTTGGAAAGTTTTTTTTTAGTATGGCCCTGTATGACATCATAAAGGGTGGAATTCCTTGTATGGGCACTTCTCACTGTGTGTGCTTGTGAGTGACTCTTTAGCTCCGCCCACTGCACGCCTCCAAGAGTTCGGCTGTTTTCGGGAAAGAATCGTTACAGCGTATTGGTCTTTTATAAATATGATAAAACTAAAGACACTTCGGAGATATGAAGGATGCAATACTACTCTATAGGTACTCAAGATTAACATGAGAACATGTGGTTCACACCACAGCTATAACGATAACGGCACAGAGAAGCGATATCATTGGAATCACTTTCAGAGCGATTTTATGCAGCTGATGAATGACAAAAACATTGACAGCCAATCAGAATCCATCCTGCTATAATGAGCTTGAGAATTTAAAGTGACAGACAAGCACTTTTCCCACTTTTTTTTGACCAATGAATTTCCATGACCTTTACAGTGGTTTATGATTACTGGATCAAGGTTTAAAAAATATTTTGATTCAGACAGATTTCCTAATGAATCGTTCAAACATAAATGACTCCGAAGAACAATTTGCTCACAAAATGAATATTTCTATGGCTCACAAGCAAGTTGTTATAATTGTATATTTCCCAAACTTTCCAGACCTGAAAAACTCTATTTAAACAAAACTCCTTGACATTTCCAGGTTTGTATGTATTGAAAGTATGTGCGTATAGTATGTTATGCATAATCTCACCCTTGAGATGTGGCTGCAACACCGCAGCCCACCATACAGCGCAGGAAGATGAACCAGCCGTACGATGGAGAGAATGAAGTGAGCAGAGAAAAATATGATGCCCATATAAAGCCACCAAACACCACCTGTGCACACAAACACGTGTTTTACCCTAAATTTTTATTCACCTTAAAATCACAATATACCACTTATGGGTTAAACGGAATATCGTCTGACCTTCCAGCGTCCATATTTGTCGGCAACATAGCCACAGAGAACCCCGAATACCATAAAACCCAGGAACACCATCTAAAATCATACACATACACAAACAAAATAGCATTCCTTTAATGACTATTTCTGAATTTTATAGAATGGCACAAAAAAAATCCTTTGCATCCTTTGTATATAAACCTGGGATAGAAGGAAGTATTTAGCATTAACTAAATTATATCACTTTTAAATAGATACAAAAAGATCAATCAAACTGGTCGGATAGGCACATGTGTGCACCTCGCAATGCAACATTACATTCCTGTCAAACTTTAAAAAGGAAAACAAAATAAAAGGCTCTGATTGGACGAACTCCTCACCGTGGAGACAAGGGCCACCTGCCAATCCTCTAGATGCCATTCACAGCGGATCTCAGGAGAAACCACAGCCAACAACATGATCTCCATTGCCTCCACTATCTACACACACACATCAGCAATGAAACATGTAAGCAGTAAAAACACAGTATGTATGCTGGTTAATGAATTACAGACAAACACACACACTTATCTTACATTGGCACTACCCATGATGACAAAAAGCAGAATATGAAAGCGCCCAAAGCCGATGCTCTCCACAGCCTCCTCAACGGTGTAGCATCTTGGCTCTGTCTGGGCTACAGAGGTCAAAATCCCCCTTCGATTAGATGACTGGAAGCTATTTGATGAATTGCATTGCTCTCTGAGATTATAAACATATCTACTTAAAGTTTTTTTGTTTGCTTGTTCCTTACCTTTGGCATCGGTAGGTACAGCAGGTGTGTTATTGCTGCTACTGGTGTTGATCTCTTCATCCAGCTCCAGTTCCTGAAGCTGGATGGCATTGACCAGTTCGGTCTTCATAGAAGACGATCGCTTTAATGCCATCCTCTCTGAAACGTTGACTTATTTCTTGAATTGTAGACACTGAAAAGTTTGGACAAAACTTTTATGCTAACAAAAAAAGGCAAAGACCTAAAAGCAACAGATGAATGCTTACAAAAAAGTATGATAGTATCATACTTTCTGGACATGGTAGCATGATAACACCATGATTTTATTGTGACGTACCATGATAATACCATGGTTTTTGGGAAATTTACCATGTTTTTGGCCATTTAGTCGAATAGAATAGAATAGAATAGAATAGAATGTGCTTCTTACAAGAAAAGACTTGGTTGGTCTGACCATGTGACAAAATGGTAGTGTACATGTTCATTAGAAGCAAATGAACAATAAAAAGTCATAAATATTCATAAAATAATTCTAGATACATTAAACTGCATGCAAAATATCAGTGGCTCAAACTTAAACTAAAAAGTGCTATGAACTGACAATTTAAATAGAGTTGTAACAGTTGTTTTTACTGTGTTTTTGATTAAAGAAATGCAGCCACCGTGAGCATAGCAAAAATATCTTCTGAATGTCCACATCCTGTAACAAACATATCTTTAGGGACAAAAATTCTGCTAATATGGACAAAAAAATGATCTACACAAAAAGGCAAAGACCTAAAAGCAACAGATGAATGCTTACATAAAAAGTACTATGGTATCATACTTTTTAGACATGGTAGCATTGTAACACCATGATTTTATTTTGACGTACCACGATAAAACCATGGTTTTTGGGAAATTTACCATGTTTTTGTACATGGTACCACGGTAATAACCTATTTTTTCACATACGCCATGGTTACACCATATTTCTGGACACATACCATGATAATACCATGTTTTTTTTTGGTCATGAACAATGGTTGCACCATGTTTTCTATGACAAGTAGGCTACCATTATGATATTCTTTGATGTCTTTTGATTATTAAACAAATACCAAATGACCACTTGATACCTTCACTATACAGTCAAACAGTATATTTTTGAAAGTGCTCAAATCATTATTTGTTATAATAAAGGACAAAATTACAGCACGTGATTACACAGCAGACTATTCTACTTAGCCTCTATGACTTTCTAATGAAGCGTATATTGCTTATGTGAGCATATCAAATAAATTCTTACTATAACACCGATGATGGGGTCATCAAACACGATTCTTCGTCATGTCGAAGCTTTTCCCATCGCATCTCACCGCGACTGACACTTTTTTGATACTGTATGTCACCGACAGGCAGCCGTTCAAGAATTTCCCGTATGTTGTGTCAAGACCTTTCAGCGATTTATGCAAATCAGTCTCGCAAAACGCTGATAAATATGGGTCCAGGAAATTTCTGAACTATAAAATCCTAACTACTTCGAGTGTATGATCCAGATTCTGAACTCTGTAGAAATGTTAAAGCTCCTCTGTAAAGGCGCCGCATCAACCTCTCCCGCAGTATCAACGCCCGCATACACCTGCCGACAGGTAAACAACGTCACAACCTTCAGCGTGTAAGAGGTTCTGCCTCATTTTTAAAGGGCCATGTCTTTTTTTCTCAAAGATAACACGCCCAATATCGGCTTACTTTGCTCTATTTGTAAGGAACTTTGGCTTATTTTGCTGTTTATCGAGAGTGGACGCAACTAAGTGGACAAACAGGTTTTAGTGTTGCTCATAACCTAAATCTAGTAAACAAAGCTGTGGGCACTGACGTGTTTGTAGTGTCCATATAGCCTACATTCTCGCCTAAAGGAAACAATTGTAATTCTACGGACCTGTTAGGCAGGAGACGTGAGTAATGTTACAAGTTTCAGGCGAAGGGGGCGTGACCAAAATATCCTGATCGTCGACATGAGCTACAGCAGCGACTCGAGGGATGGGCGATTCGTAAATCAATCATATTCTGTTTGAAGTCTGTTTACAACACAGTTTACTTCATAAAATATGTAGTAAAGTCAATGAAAGTGTAGCCTACTTCAAAACAGCTGACATACTCTTATTGAATAGATATTTGAAAAAGTGTTAAATTAATTGGATGTGGATATAGAAGAGTAAATAAATCATTGTTAATCCTTTATGTTACATTTTATAATTAGGCCTATTTTATTTAATACAATTTTTATTTATTGAAGCCATAACTGAATCTTGAACTATTATCTTTTTCCAATATAGATAAAGAGATAGACATATGATAAATAGATAGATAAATAGATACATTGATTGATAAATTGATTGATTGATTGATTGGTTTATCTTGTGGTTACATATTTCAAAACCAATAGCTTCAAATTTGTATTATTAATCTTTTCTTTTTAGATGTATGCTGCATTACAGATTGTATTAGATAAATTACCTCCACCCAGTATTGACAAAAGAGACATAACTGACGGCACATTGTTTATTATTTCATTTACATGACAATATAGAGACATTAAACATCAAATACTGGGATGCAGTTTGCAGAGACCAAGAGAGAAAGAAACAAGACAGAAGTATATATATACCTCCATGATATGATCACAAAGATGGTGTTAGCATCTTCAACAAAAAAAATATGATAATGTTGTAGTTTAAATGAAATGAAAAATGAACTTTCTGTAAAATTTAGATTACATTCCTATGACATCCACTATGGCACCGACATAGGGACAGGGGGAGGTATACTATTGCGCGCGCAAACACACACACACACACACACACACACACACACACACACACACACACACACACACACACACACACACACTGCATTCAGTTAATCTCAGCATTTGTACATTGTAATTGCTATAAATGTAATTAAGTTCAGTTCAATGCTGTAAGGTTTTGATGGTTTCAGACAGTCAAAATATCTCTCACACAAACACGCACACACACAGAGTGTATTGAGTATAGCACCATGTTAATCAATTGACTGTAATATAACACTTATTCTCAACTCAATTTAGTCTTTCATGAATGTGTATACTTCTCATTAAGAAATTGAAAAATTGAAAATAAAAAATGAAAGAAAATAAAACATCCCAGTTGGTCTTTGCACAGTGGGAAAGGGGGCGTCTACCAATGATGTTTGCCTCTTACTGGTCAACCGTGGACTACATACTGAATATTTAAATATGGAGAAATGTCCGTTTACATATTAATACTCTTTCTATGAGATATATTTTAGTCATAAATATTGATTTTCAAATACTTTCAAAAATATTATTCAGGTTTAAAAATGACAAAATACTGAAAATTTCTTTTCTTTTTTTTTTGATGATCAGGATGGTTTCTCTGTGCTTTGACCATTGGTTTTTAGTCTAATGAACCATTACATAGTAGTCTTTCAAAGTAGGCTAAATTCTATCAAGCTTGTTTGTTGTATTTTTTCAATATTTTTTAAAGACATGCCCATCAAGACATTATCACACAAAATAAACAAGGAAGAAATAAAGCATAATCCCTCACTTCACATGCGTTCCCATCGTAAGGCCTGCCAGAAGTCTACATGATTGATAGAAATATAGAAAGAATGAAGAACGGAAAATCGTAGATCTAAAAAAAAGGACAGAGATATTAAGGAGATAAAAAACACAAATACAGAAAAGGGTTTCCACATTTTGACCAATACATTTTCATGACTTCAATTAGTTGATTATTGATTATAGTCATGATTATTGGATTTTATTGTACTCCCAAAGAGTAATTTCGTGCTAATGAAATATTTACTAGATATATATGATGTACCCTGAAATCTAGAAAATATTATTATGGAAAACATTTTCATGATATTTTCAAGTTTTCCACAAGTGTGGAAACCCTGTTTGACCCAAATAATAAAAAAATAAAGAGAGGAAAATAGGACAGAGAATTAAAAAGGAACATTGAACAAGGCCTTTAACCTCAAAGGAATCTTTACAATACCTCTGTGCAAATCCACATGACCAAATACATGAAAATACATTGAGAATGCCTACCGAATTACGAAGCTAAAGGAATTATATGCCTCAACAGTGATTTGGTCTTTTTTTAAATGTCCCATAGCAACACTTTTTCCCACATCTTCAATACGTTTCATAACAATAAAAAATAAATACAATCTAATATGTTTAACATATAATCTAACATATAATCAGATTGTGCTCAATGAGTTGATACATTAATATGCAATATATATATATTTGTATAGAATATGAACTCATATCTTAATAGTATTTATATAGTTACTGTATACTGTACTCTCTTTTCCACAATAAGCTCTTTAACTGATTGACTTCCATTATCACCATGATATGAATGTGCAAAGATGAGAAAATGTGCAAAATTAATATCAACTGAGAAACTACCTCAGCCAAGACACTGAACTGATTGGACAGCCAACATTCATAACCCACTGGCAAAAAGAGCTCAAAAGAATACACACGGGCATCATGAATGTTTGCTTTGATATCTTTCCTCAGATGCAGACAAAATAATATGATGTTATCGGCATGGGAACCAACCATGCTAGTCAGCAACTGAGGCCGTCTGTCGATCATCTCCACATGTGGGCTGGCTCAAAAACTATGCAGAGTAACTTCACTGCTTACAATCCCAACAAAATCTGTTTCCCTCCCCTGCAGAGTTTGAAGTACTCATAGCTCAAATGTAAGGCAAGACCTGAAGACCTTGACAGACTATAGCTCTGTTCCAAAACCTAGTGAGCTGCCGCATTGCCTACATGGGCAGCACCCCAAATGTCATGGAACCTCATGAGTGGCTCATTTGGAACGCACTACATTGGCTGCAATCATAGACTGTGTAAAACAATGGACATAGTGTCCGTGACGTCACCCGTAGTTTTCATTTTTGAAGCAGGCGGAGCCAGCCAATGCTATCTTGGCAGCGTGTCACCACGCGTCACTCCCAGATAACCGAAAATGGGCAAAGAGGCGGGACGTGGGTGGAGCAGACAAACAGCTAGTAGTGACAGCAGCGTCAATCCACCAGTCACTCAAGTGGCGACGCTCTTAATTATGCATAACTTTAAGGCTTAATATAATTTAAACGAATGAGTTATAAAAAAGTCACCTCCCTCACAGTTGTCAAGGGAAAAATTAGCTATATAGGCCAAAACCACTTTTTGTACCAGGCTGTAAAACATTTTTTTCTGCTGTAAAGGCATTTTAACATTGGGAGTCTATGGGATTGACTCCCTTTTGGAGCCTGTCTCTAGCGGCCAGTCGATGAATTGCAGTTTAAGTCACTTCTGTGTTGGATTCAAGAGAGAGATTTGCAATTGATTTCAATCAAATGAGTTTAAAGTTAGCATGTTGCTAAGCTAACTGCGTACTCTAATAAATAATGCACAGAACTCACAAATGCTGGGTAAAATAATATAGGCTACTTATCAAATGAAATATTACATTATAATATACATTTCTCTTGCCTAGTCCAGAGTTTGCTATTAGCATTATGCTAAGCTAACTCTGCGATAGGCCTACTCTAATAAGTATAAAAATACACAGAACTCACAAATGATGGGTAAAATAATAGAATTTAAGTTATCAAGGAACGTTTTTGAATGAAATATAACTTTAAAACCAACCAATTTCTCTTGCCTTGTCTAGACTTTAGCATTTTGCTAAGCTAACGGCATTACACTCTAATAAGTATAAAAATACACAGAACTCACAAATGTTGGGTTAACTATTTCATTTAAAGTTTTCTAATGGACATTTATCTTGCCTCGTCCACCATGCTGTTGGGTTTGCCTTCTCTGTGAAGAATTCATGCATTGCTGCCTTATAATTTGTCTGAAATTTCATAAGGTATCTCATAAGAGAAATAATTATGTCAGCTACATTTTTCGGCCAGATCACTAGGTTGTGGAACAGAGCAAGTTTCCACTTGATAAGCCGCCTTGACTAAATGGGAGAAAAGGACAGCAGCAAAAAAAAAAGAACGCCACTTCTTTTGGACAGGGCTAATTTGTGGTATTGTGGCAGAGCCCAGAATTGATTTTTAGCACCAGAGGAAGTCCGGAGACACGAAGATGACCCATTTAAAGGAAGCACTTTGAGAGACATGGAACTGAATGGGAGTGATTTTCACATTAGCAACAGTCAGCACTAAGTCTTGAAGGTTCACAGCTCTCAGCATGCAAATTGAGAGTCTGAATATGGGGCAAATTTGTCTATTTTTCTAAACAGACTGGACATGACAGTTTTCTTTGTGAATTATAGGAGAGAGTATTTAAGTGTATTTTCTGCATGTCAGCAGTGAAATTTAAACTGTGTATTTTTCCTGCCAATACAAGCATGGATGATTGCTAGTATTTCTTCATATGTAACAGACCAGCCGTACTTGAATTTGAAGATTTTGGTTCGGGCTTTTTGTAAAGCAGTTTCTCAGCCATCAGGCTGTGTTGGGATTTAGGAGGTTGTTTATGTGGTACATCGGGAAGTTAACCAGGACTGGGGTTTTGGGATGGTCTTTCTCAACTGTGGTAGCTGACAACAGCAGCCTGTTTCTGAGAAAGTCTCTGCAGTTCTTCCCTGATGGCCTTGATGAGAGAGGCAGAGGAGTGAGGGGGTGGAGAACGCTCCACAGGGGCAATGTACCCCGCGCTCGAGGCTTCCAGGTGGGCCTGGGGTGTCGTGGGATCCTGCAGGGACGTTCTGGGCATCTGGAATACAGGTGATGATGAGTATTCTGGGAATGTCAGTATCTGTGAGAAACAGAGAGGGAGAGTGTAATGAATAAAATACCAACAATTCCAAAAATAAACATATAGATTATGCTTGAACACAAACTTAAATTAAATATACACTATATAAATATATATACATTTAAAATAAAAAAATATTTTACATAAATTAAGTTTAAATATATTCTGTGAGAATAATGAGAGAATAATTAATAAAATACCAACAACAAACATACAGATTATACTTGAAGACATATAGAAATATACATATATGCATTTTAATTAAAATAAATAAATGACATTTAAATATAGTATTTAAAAATAAAGCAAACGATTAAAATAAATAGTTTCAATTATCTTAATTAAAAAATGAAATCAAATTAAACCAATTAAATGATGTAAGCTATTATTACTTGCCCATTCACATTATTGCAATTATGCCTAATATGATTTTTATTGTATGCAGCTAAACTGCAGTGGTTTGTAAATACAATAGCACAGTTTTGGGATATTATAACATCCCATATTGAATGACATACTATTGTATTTACTAGTACAATTCTGAAAAAGTTATTATGAATGTGCATGTTTGATTTACAGCCTCTCGGTTGGATCCTGGTCTAGAGATCTCCTCATCTGAGCGGTACTGAGCCCAACTAGATCCTGAGGGGCCAGATACACTACGGCCAACTCCAGGATACAGTCCAATCCGACTTGACAAGCCCACTTGTGTCAGCTGATGCAACTGTGCACCTACACACACTAAACATTATCAGCAACAGCAATTATCATAGCACATAAACCACATGTTAAATTCAACTAATAAGACCTTCACCTGTGCTGCCCCCTACTGGTCGTGGCCGAGAAGACGATGGCATCTCTTCTCCATACTGCCCCCTGCTGGAGTATCCAGGATCTGACTGCATCTCTGCTGATGGCAGATACGCAGAGCCTTGGGCCTGCCTGTCAAAATTATACAAACAATTTGCTAAGTAAATATTATATCTGATCAATATTTATACACTAGTAGACAAAGTAGTGTGTTTGTTTTTTTCTTGTACTCAAACTTGTTATTTGCTCTGATAACACCACCTTACATCATATTTGCTGAATGAAATCCAATATTTGTTTCTTACTAATTGACTTTAACAATTTTCGGGTGCTGATTCCAAAAATAGTGCCTGTTTTGCTCTAGCACATCAGACTGTCCCATAAAATATGTTAAGCATTCATAAAATATTTTAAAATATATATTTTTCTAAACAATTCAAGAAATTCAGTACTTGTTTCTTACTAATTTTGGGGTGCTGATTCCAAAAACAAAATATGATTTTTATGACTATGAAACTTTTTTTCCAATTCTTTTGCAGATTGTAAATATTGTAAATACGTTTTACTGCTTTGTTAATGCATTAAAGCAGATACACACGCATGCACATCTTCATTCTTATTTTGTGAAAAAACTACGTGTTTTTATTGATATTTTTTAACTGAGCATCATCAAAGTTAAGTCAAGAGTTAATACTACGCCTTTTTTGCAAATCAGCACTTTTTTTTCAAGAGGGCTGTGTAACCATGTTTAACAAGGAACATCATCCTTCTTGATCATGTTTACATATTAAATGGCTACATATTAAATTGCTTCCTCATGACTGTTCTTGTTAGTTTACTCCATAAAACCTCCCAGAATCCTCCTCACCTGTGCAGTAAACCCTGTACCGATGTGGGAGACATTCCTAACTCGGCATACCTCTACCGAGCAGAGAGAGAAGAGATATTTCACATGAAATTTCACATTAGTTGCATTCAATTTCTATCATTCAAATATCCAGTCACTCACCGCAGAAAACGGACTGTGTGCAGGGGCTGCTGGGTAAGAAGAGGAGCCCCATTGGCGTGCAGGGCGTGAGGACGGGCTGGAGGGTTGACCGGGGCTGATTCCTCCGACGCCAGTGACCGCAGTAACGCCAGTGAACGTTAGAGGAGCAGGGCTTCCTTGAGAAGAGGGTGAGACGAGAGCAAAAGCATCATCCAATAAGGAGTGCATCTGCTGTCTTGCTTCTTCGATGGTTGGGACGTAGGTGGGCGGAGCAGGGGCGGGGCCAGATGGCGGTGATCCAGGGTCCAAAAACACCTCATCAGTTGGAGAAGGGCTTCCTGCATCTGGGAGCTGATCTGCATCGGACTACAGGAAGAGAATCGGTGAGTTTGTGTGTTTAAGTTCAGTAAAATCACATATATGCATGTGTGTGTCCTACCACATAGGCTACGTTGTTGACCCCGGGGTACTTCCTGTACGTGGCATCTCCGTCAGTAATGAGGCGATCTTTGTCTCTGAGACTTCCGCTTCCACTAAAATTTTGTCTCTGTCTGTGCCTGGGAGAGCGTTTTCCTCTGGAACTGCAATTCCCCAACAAATAGCATTCACTTTCCTTGATAGTAAACTAGGAAAGTACAAGTGAGATTTATTTACACTGACCTTTTGCGTGGCTCTCCGCACGATGAAGGTGTGTGTTCCTCAGGATGCAGGATCTTGTGTATCTGCTCCTGAGCTTGTTGATACACTCGCTGCTGCTCGGAGCTGTCGGCGAATGCTGCCATGATGTCCTCCATGGAGGGGAACTCATAGTGGCCCTTTCTCTTGGCACGCAGGCGGATCTTATTGCGATGGTGTTCAATCTCAGATTTATGCCTTAAGGCCACTTGGATCTGCATCAGTTGGAAGAATGAGAATAAGTTATGAATGTTTTTTTAAAGATGACATGAAATCAAAGTCATTTGATGCATGTGAGCTACATGCATATGAGCCTGTCATGCATTTGTGTATGTGAAGAGGCGTTTGCTAACCTCACTGTTGACCTTTGCTCCGTCAGGCATATTGTCCGTCAGGTTGGGACTCAGGGCTTGGCTATGTGGATGGGAGGGTGGGCTTGGCATGGGCTGCATGGCGATAAGCTGTATCTTATTGGACACTCTGCGTGTTCCATCTGACGAACCTCGAGACAGGCGGTCCACATGCTCAAATATGGACGACGAGGACAACTGCTCATCCACACCACATCCAGGCTGAGTACCTGAACATCAAGGCCAGATGTCAAAGGCTGCACATTTTTAACTAACAATATGTGAATGCAACATGACTATGGGTAAGGAAACTTACCAAGTTTGTTTTTTGCTGTTGATTCGCGGGAATAAATGGAGAAAAAAAAAAGATTTCATTTTTATTCATTTTTTTAAATATGTAATTTAATTTAGCTTTTCACATTACAAATCATTCTAAAGCAACTTTATATCATTATTTTAAAAGATTTAAATTTATCGCAAATAAATCACACATCAATTTTGACTGAGAAATTACCCCCCAAAAGATAATGTAGTCATTATTGTGTTAAATAAGAAATCAAATAGACATTACAAAAAATGTCTTAATGAGTAAGTCATTGACTCATTCATTGATTTGATTTGTTCAAACAGCTGATTCATTCAGGAATGGCTGGTTCATTCAGGAATGAAGTAAATGGCTCTCTTTATCAATGGGCCATTGAATCATTGGTTCACCCAATTTGTAAAAAACGTGGATTTGTTCAGAAACAAAACACAGCTGTGTGTTGCACTTGTGCTATTCGGGAGAAAAACAGCACTCATGTGATATTTATTAATATTATATAAATATTATATAAGTATGAGACAAAATTTTTGCCCCAATATCTTGAGTATTAGGGACATTCTAGCTGCATTCTATAGGCTACATCATGCAGTGAGTTGTTGCCCTGCATCATGTTCGTCACCAATCAACTGATCAAGGACATTTTTTTCCATAACAAACTAACTAATGTTAAATCGACAGCCATAAGTTATATATATATATATATATATATATATATATATATATATATTTGTTTGTGTGTGTTTGTGTCATCTGGTACCATGCTTGCTTTTGCGATGTTGGGGTTTGCTGTCACTTGGTGTCACAGCAGGTCTGGTGCTCTCCTCAGCTGATTCTCTACCGCTAGATGCATCACTTCCTAATGAATCTCCATCAGATGGAGACAATCTGACAAAAACGCAAGTTGTGTGATTAAAAACTCATATAAACCAGGGTTGTTGTTATAATATTAAATTAAAAGCTGAAATATTACAAGATTAGAAATGATGCCTTGGAAACTAACTGAAATAAATTTATGATGAAGCAATAAAAATTACTAACTGTAAATAAATAAAAACTAAAATTTGAAATAAAAATAAATGGAACCTAAATAGTAATATTTAAAAAAAGGAAATGAGAAAAGCACATAATAAAATGGCTACAAATTAAACTAAAATGAAAATTGAAAATATAAAAATAAAAGCTAATTTAAAATATGAATAAAAACTATAATAGTGTACAAATAATACTAAAATAAACAGAACCTATTCATACACAATCCAAAACCGTTACTTACCGGCCTCTTCTCCGTGCCGCACGTGATGCTTTTGTAGATGAGCTCTTCGATTTAGGAGTGTTCAATTCTCCGCCCTCTGAGGGCGTGGCCTCTTTAACAGGCGGAGGTAAAGAAGCGGGTTCTTGGATTACCATGATGTCATCCTTACTGTGTTGCCCCAGGTGTAGTTTAGCAAAATCAAAGCCTTTAACGCTGGGAGGCTGCAACTAAAATCGCAAAAACACATGAATGGACACTAAGTATGATACAACATGCTAAATTAACTGTTGCAAAGCAGCCTATTTTTCCGTAAAAGCCCATGACATGGATGAGCACTAATAAGCACAGTCACAAACCTCATTCACATGTAGTGCCTATGACTGGGCAACACATTCACACACACACTCAGTGATCCAGACCTTCTGTCTCTGCTGGATAGTGCTCATGGCGTCTGGTTGAAACTCCAGCTTCTCAGAGCGGCACAGCTTCCAGTAGAGGATGATGATGATGAGGATGACCACCAGCACTGGGACCACAACTCCTACGATCAGCCAAATGTTACTGGGCTGAGTCTCAGAGGGCGGCAGGGCCAGCTTTTCCACCGCTGAAACAGAGTAACGTGATATTTGGCACAAAAAAGATCACAAAATCCCATTTGAAAAGTGTCTTAAAGGGGTCATGACTTGAGAAATACAATTTTCCTTGAGCTTTTGACACATAAGGGGTCTTTGTACCATTAGGTAAGTGTAGGAACGTAGTAAAATAATAAAAAAAGTCCATGTCATGACCCCTTTAAAGCCACTACCTAGTCAATACTATTTTGACTCACGTGTGGCCAAAACTCCATGTACTCGGTAGCCCAGGATGATGGCAGCTCTCTGCAGGTTCAGTCTGTTGAGCATGGCTGCAGTGGCCTGGGCTGGCAGTCTCTCTCCTGACCCCGCTTCCACAAAATACACCAGCTCCAGCGGGTAGTCTGGGCCATCCAGACGGGACGCTCGAACAATCTGAGGCACGCCAGGGTTCATGCTTATGTCATGTGTGGGAAGGATAGAAAAAGTGCATACACTTGTGTGTTTGTATGTACCTGTACACTGTTGTTGCCGATACTAGTAGCTCTTCTCCATCGTCGATTGCTAACCCCGATCCCAAGTCCCTCTCCAACCAGCAGTGCTAATCGCCTTTCCATCTTGGCCTGGAAGGTCCTTTCATTCACACGCTGGTCCAACACACCCAGTAAAACTAGAGCAAACGCACATTAAAAACAACGTGTGTGAAGTACTAGGGAAATTGTAATATTTTTAACAGTTTCCTTCATAACTTACAGACTAGTATAAATCTACCCGCATTTTAGTATAATGAACATTTATAGGTGCTGAAAGTAACTGTAATATTGAATTTAATAAATAATAATTATATTAACTAATTATATAACTTAAATAAAAATAATTATATTTATCTAACATAAGAACTCACCTCAAAAATAATATTGCTTCTTTAACACTTATTAACATTAATGCATTTTTTTTATTATTCGATTATTATAATTATGGGTTAAATCCTTTTTTACTAAAATATATAGATCAGATGATATGGCAAAAACAGTGTTCATTTAGACACTATTTATTAAGTAAATGTCCATTAATTTATCCATTATATTATTATTATTATTTTTTTATTTTTATTTTTTATATACTGTACATCTTGGCTGTTATCTTGTACAGAATAAACCAGCGACAGTGTTAGCATCAATCGTGTATGCTACCCAACAATCTAGACATAAAATCTATTTTATATTTAACTTCAAATTAATTAATATTATATAATTATAATTATTGTTTTCCCATTTCAAGGCATCAAAATTTTTGATCATAGAAGAAAAATATTGGACTTCCAGTATTGGACTCAAAAATCTTTTTTTTTCTAATGACAAAAAAATCCTTTTTTTCTACCTGTTTTCACCCAGGATGTGCGTAAAATGTGGGTCACATTCAGTTCAGGATAATGAAAAGCTGGAAGACAAAAATTTAGATAAAATAAGTGATAAATAAATAAAGTTTCTAATAAATTAAGACAGAGCATGTGTGTGTATATGTCACTCACGTTCAGCGATCTGCAGGGTAGGAAAGCCAAGATAGAAGCTGAACTCCACAGCGCTGAGCTGCCTCATGTGGCCACTCACATCTGATCCCATTAGGAAGCCTTGGGAATCACGCACTGCAAAGGTGATGTCCACCGGAGCCTTCTGCTGCCGCTGACCCTTTGGAAGGCTACTAGTAATATTCACAATCTAGACAAAATAATGATAAAGTATTGACAAGCTTTTAATGAAAAAACAGCGATATGCAAAGTGTGCAAAAAACGTGTTTTATTTTGAATGTGCCTCTGCCAGGGGTTCTAAAGGATATACGTACGTGAACTGTGAAATTTCCATTTTCTTGCGAGCGCTTGCGTACTTCCGCATACGCCATGAGCAGCCCCTTCTCCACACGCTCGCTGAAGCTACACAGACGCACGTCCACATGACTCGGTACAAACTGCAGCACTGCAAGAAAAATAAACTAATATAACACTCATTCTTAAAATTTAAATACAATATTTATATTATATTATTATATTATATACTAAAATTATAAAAATATATATATATATTATATATTTATTACAAAAAAATTATAAAAAATAGTTATATAATTTGTTTTATTGTTATTGCTTAGAAAGGATTTTAAATAAAAATAAATGTATTAATTAACATTAACTTTTTTTTGGGGGTTAGTTCACCCAAAAATGAAAAATTATCATACTGTTATTAATTAATTACCTCAAGTCATTCCAAACCTGTAAGACTTTCGTTCATCTTCAGAACACAAATAAAGCGATTATAATAAAGCATATTGGACTAAACCGCTCAATTTATGAACTTTTTGAAGCGTCAAAGTGTCAATATAAAGCGTCATAGCTGTCAACGGAGGGACAGAAAGATCTTCATCCAGTCTTATGGGTTTGAAACAACATGAGGGTGAGTAATTAATGACAGAATTAAAATTTTTGGGTGAACTATCCCTTTAACCACACATGCATGCCATTCACTGGTTATATTGGTTATATGTTTGTGTTTCTCTCACCTGTGTTGACCTGATGTTTGTAATCGGGCACTGCATATATGGTTGTGACGGATAGAATGGTAGAAGAGGAAGTGCTGTGTGCTGATTGGCGGAGAGCATTGATGACGGACATAGCAGTGTACACTAGTGGACCGGAGACTGCCCGGAAGATGAAATTGGGCGGGGCTTTAAGGACCTGGATGGATAGCACAGATTGATATCACTGATACTAAAGATAAAATGCTGATGTGTGATGTGCTGTGATCTTATGCACAGACCTGTAGCTCAACTGAACGGTTGAACTCTCGTCGAAGAATCTCCCGCACATGAGCTTTGGCAAATGCCACGGATGAGCCACTTGGCATGCCTGCAGGAGTCACAGAAGAGGGTCGTAAGAAAACTTATTTTAACTTAAATTATTAGTGTGATTAACTAAACGCAAAAATGTATGTGCATAGAGAACATTAATAGTGGCCAGTACCTCATATGATTTCAATATATTGTTCATCCCTAATTTCCTAAAATTAAAATATCTTGTTGTCTTACCCACTCGGACTAGGTACATGTCCGGTTTGGTGATGTTACAAACGTACTGTCGGGGTGCGATGGACAGAGGAATTCTGGGAGTTGTAGGCGGTGGGCTTTTGGTGGAGAGGCTGGTGGGGCTCATGGTAGTTGTGGTTTTAGTTGTAGTTGTAGTTCTGATGGTGGTTTTGATGGTGGTTGTACGGGGTTTCGTAGCAGGGGGCTTCAGCGTGACGGCTTGGATTACTGGACCCTCTGAGGTGCCAGGTGGATGCAGGGCAGTTGGCACTGACAGTCGGGTTTTGCCCCCATGGGACGTGGGTATGGAAGGAACACCCTTCTCTGGGGCTACAGGAGGTCGTTGGGTCTCGGTGGTTGATGGGATGGGAGGCTTCATAGGTTTTTGGGGTGTAGTTAGGGTCACTGATGGAGGGGTTATCAGGTCAATAGGATCAGGGACTTTCCCCAAAGTTGCAGTGGTAGTGTGGGGGGTTACCACAGTGTGCGTGGGGGCAATGTGAGGGTGTGTCCTATTCCTTGCAATACTAGCGTTCTCTTTGGCTTGCAACGTGTTGTAGTATTCTAGACTGTTCATGTCGGGAAGCAGCATTTCAGTCGGCTCAATGGGAAAAAGCTCTGCCCAATCGAAATCCAAATCATCATCCATATCGCTCGTGTGGGCGGAGTCAGGAGCCAATGGAAGGCGGGGATCAGTAGGATGGGCTGTCCTTAAGTTATTCCCGTATTTTACGGTCGCGCTGGGCTGGAGGTCTCTGGACGAGAGGGGCAGGATGGGACGAGAGGGGAAAGCTGTGTTGTAGCTGACTGTGGCATCATCGTCAGCATCATAAGGATCATATCCATGGGTTGGGAGGGTGGTGACAAGAGAAAACTCCTCCCCTTCGGATCCCATGAACGTAAGAGTTTCCAGGTAGTCTCCAGAACCCCAGTCCACCTCTGCAGAGTGGGCGGGATACATGTCTTCGGGTGGCACCAGGGTCGGGGGGGCTGGCGTAGGCGGTCTGCCGCCATGGTGAGGAGGCATCTGGCTGGGCGTTAGAAGGTCTGGGGGACGTAACAGCAGGTGGATGCCCTGGGCCCCGTCGCCTAGGTTACCCGACCCTTCGGAGCCAAAGGACGGTGTGGGATCTATGCTGGAGGCACTGTCATGGGGACCAGGGGATGAGGGATGTTTGGCACCTTGAGGCGTGTAAGCTGGACGCCTGGTTCTTTCAGAACGCTGAGGTGATGATGAAGATGATGATGAAGATAAGGCAGGAGGTGAATGTGTTCTTGTTGGAAGTTGATTGAGGCTCCTTCTAGACATGTTGGATGGGTGCTCCACTTAGGAAAGAAAAAAAGAAGTTTGAGCATGCTACAGGATGGCATAAAACCAAGTCACAAGAAATTCAATATTTGCAAACAGCGGAAGGACAGATCGTAAATACACCTCATCAAAATCTTTTATATCACACAGTACAGGAAAAGCCAAGATTATACCCAAAACACAGTCATTTTTAACAACTTCTCTATGGTAACTAGCTCTGTGGATCAGTATTAAAGTGAATGTAAGATCTAAATCAATCAATCTAAACCAACATCATATGAACAGGTTACATGAGCAAAGAAAAAAGCTTCTGAAAGCTATTTTACCAAATATTGTATCATTTTCAGATATTTCAGAATATTCTGCCATATTCCAGGATGACAATGTCAAGATTCATCAGGCTCAAATTGTGAAAGAATGGTTGTGAGGGAGCATGAAGAATCATTTTCACACATGAATTGGCACCTCTGAGTCCAGACCATAAATTCATTGAAAGTCTTTGGGATGTGCTGAAGGAGACTTACAGAGTGCCGGACTCTTGCATTGTCAATACAAGATCTGGACCAAAAACTGATGCATCTCTTGATGGAAATAAATGTTGTTATGTTATTTCCATCAAGAGGTACATCAATTTTTGGTCAAGATCTTGTATTGACAATAAAGTTGCCTCAAAATAGCAACGCGCCGACAATGCACCTGAACACACCATGTTTTTCAGACCAGCACGCCCATGGGCGAACAGATGGGTGTGAGTCCATTTTCTATTTAAACAACATGGCGCTGGACATGAAAATTATAACTGCGTCAGGATGAAACTAGCAAAAAACACTTGCGTCATGCCTGGTGTCGGATTGCGCCGGGTGTATGATAGGGCCCTTAATTAAAATGAAAAAAAAAAAAGCTAATTCAAAATATTACTTAATACAGGTAATGGTTTAAGAATCAACAATTTAAAAACCCATAATCTAAATATTGGGAGGCACAACCATCTGGTGGCCACTGTCCATGCAGTTTGTGGATCTGATTTCTTGAAAGTGCATGAAACAATAATTGCCATTTTCATGAAAATCATGATCCAATTATGGTTTAGCGTGGACTGAAATAACAGCTAAACTAAAACTTGTTTCATAAGTCTTACTATCGCAGTAAATGTGACACTGTTGACTCTTAAAATGACTGTTCTTTATTTCAAAGAGCCATATGGTGAGGCTGCCTATGAGAGCTGCCCTCTACTGTGATTCATCGGCATTGTGGGCCACTGAGGGTAGAACAGAGGGTTTGTGGGTAATGAGGCTGATTAAACAGCACAGTGTGGGGGAGCAGGGGAGTACAGGACAGCTGAGCGACATTAGTAGGCCAGTGTGTCATACACTAGCTGAGAGAAATAAGAAGTAAACATCACATATAGCAAAGATGAACCCTTCACTGAATTCGAATGGCTTCAAACTTCATGGTGGTACCAGACAGTGCCAGACATAGACATGCTGTGTCATGTTTCCTCAGGCCAAATATCGTTGTTCATCTTGTTAAAAAACACTTGTCGAAAATAGCAATCCATCTGTTTAGTGAGTCATAATGACACTAACTGCTAACTTAAAAAAATTAAATATTTCTGGAGCTGTGTGCCAACCATCTGCAAATAAGGCTCCATGTGACAATGTCATCTACTTCAGCAAGAATCTGGGTGATAATTTATACCTGGACAATGACACTGATAACATTTAATAGCAATTGAATTAAAAAAGACACAATAAGGGGTTAAAATAGAATAATTATTATTTTGACCTATAGTATGACCATACAGTCAAACCAATATGTATTCAGACACCTTCAACATTTTCTCACATCACAGTTTATTCGCTATAGTTTAGAAAATGGTAATAAAATATGACAAGAACTCACAAGAACTTAAACTGTGTCCGAACAAATTCATCTTGATAATGTCAGATAACTTTGATAGAAAGGTATGTAATAGATTAAAATCAACCAATCAGCTGTCAGCTATTAAATTTAAGTACACAATTAGATAATACCAATTTAGGTCAACCAATTACCAAGCAATGCTTAATTTTGTTCAGTCTGTGGTGTAAAAGGTGCATTAGCAATTAAGGAAAAAACTATTTTTTATCAATTTTACCGGCAGTCCACTGTATGAAGAATTTTTGGGTATAATATGTCACAGTTTACTTTATTTTGCTATCCTCACTTACATAAATGATCTGTAGTGTCCTGCACCCACTAGTAAAAAATTATATCTGGTGTCTGAATCATTTTTGGTTTATCATCTTCAAATGTGGCTTGGAATGTGGCTCATCCAATAAAGATGGGTCATGATGATGAACTAATCAACTATCAATGAGGCTGACTAGTTTATGTAGATTTGTCTTATGCGTTTGATATTTTTAGCAGAAGTGCTTTAACAATCCTAAGCTTTTTGAAAAAGAGTCACACCTTGGCAGTTCGTGGTCATTTTGCAGGAACATGAGTGTAACTTTTTCTTTTTTGTTTAATGAAATGTTATAACACAAACTTCCTTGAAGTTGTAACAATGAAATTATTATGCACTTCTAGGGAATTTTAGGTCATTTAGAGCACACAAACAAAAATTATACATATTATTTATATAAAACATTTTTGTTGCTTGAAAAAAAAGAATTAATACTAATAGAAATGACAAAAACACACAACAAAATTATAAAAACTTTAACTAAAATGAAAATGAAAAGTATAAAAATAAAAAAAATATTAAAAATATTAATAAAAATCTCAATGATTCGAAAATAACACTGTTTATGTGTAAATTTCTCAAGTTCACTATCATTTGTATAAGCAAATACGCAAACTTTTCAAACTTACACTACAGTATAAATCTACACTTTTAAGTTGAAACATAAGGAAAATATAAGAATTGTGTATTAGACAATATTCTAAAGAATGTTGACGTCCAAATAACATTGGACCCCAATGACTTTCATTATACGGACAATTAAAACACATTCAGTCATTCTTCAAAATATCTTGTCACTAAAGAAAGAAAGTTTAACATAAATATGAGGAAATTATGACAGAATTTTAAATTTTGGGTCCCTTTTAAATCTGGTCATGTACATCATTCCGTCTATTGAAACTGCAGGAAGAAGCACTCTTGGGAACGACATGCGAAATAACTTCAGTAATTAACTTCAGACTCAGTTAACTGTCAGAGCATCCCCAGCGGAGAACACAACTTCACACAGGGGGAAAGTGAGACCCCGTCTCTCACACGCACGCACACATCCTATGAATGGCTCTGTGGCGTGGTCAGGCGAGGTGTTTCCATGGTGATGCTGCGTGTTGCATGTGTGTGTGTTGCAGGAGTATGTCACACGCCGACCGCTTCATCAGTATGCTACAAATGCAGCGGAGAGAGCACACAGGCATTTCTCACACCGACAGAATGAGCTCACGCGCACACGTACACTGATTCCACTGACACAGATTCCCAGGCATAAAGGAGAAAACAGAGGAGAAACTGCGTCTAGGAATAGCAGTACATTATTACAGACCGAAGTCCACTTAGCTTTGATGTTACTAAATCCAATCATCAATGCCGACCATCAGATACCGCAGAGCCACAGAAAGAGAAAGATTGTGTGAGAGAGAGAGACTCCACTCCTCAACGCAAGATCAATGGCTTAAATGGGGGGCTTGTTGCACCACAGGACACACTTCCATCACAGCCGTGGGCTTGCCGAGGGGTGTATGACTCCTAATAAATCCCCATCCTTTCCAGCATTTGATGAAGTGGGTGAGCGAACGTGCAAGTTGCGTCTTCCCTTTCAGAGAGTGTTGAGACACTCATCCATCTGTCTGGGTTTATGTGTGTGTGTATCTTACAGTGATGTGTGAGCAGCGTAAACAAATGTCGGCCAAACGCAACCACAGCACATCTCCAGTTACTGAATGACTATCTTAAAAATAAAGCTTCCAAAAGCTGGCTTTTGCAGGAATGCCATGGAAGAACCGTTTGTGTTTGAAAGAATGTGAATGATTCTTAAAAGAACCATTTTTTCTTAGTGTAAAGAACATTTTAATGATCTAAAGCAGGGTTTTCCAAAAATGAGTTTGTGAAAGAACTGCAGAACTGCAAAAACTATTAATAAATTATATTGAATGTAAAATTAAAATAAATAAATGGGGCTGCAACATAATCACTATATATCTTAGTGCGATTATCAAATCAAAGGCTGCAATTTAATTAAACAACTATACAGTCTAATTAAATAACTCTCTAAGTCACATTTCATTATTATAATTATCAAATAATAGTTATTAGTACAATTGTAATTTACAACAGTAATATAAAAATAACCTTTTGTGGAATGGAAAGTTTCCATGGATGTTAAAGGTTCTTCATGGAACCATCAATGCCAATAAAGAACTTTTATCTTTTGAAGAGTAACCAAAAAAGGAAACTACAACTAAGCTGACCATTTTTAATTTGTATCCTCAGCATGTAATTTCAAGGAAATATCAATCACTGAAGTCACTGTGTGGGCAGATATGCACTTCCTTCATGTTGAAACCGCCTCACACACATCTCACTGTGAATCCCATTCATTCTGCACCTCTAACAGACGTCATTCACACAAATAGAGCTTCACTCGTACATACGCCCACCGTCTCTCTGACGTTCAGATCATCTGTGATAGAAAAGACTATCATTTATGATATTGACTCACAATATGTTCACAGAAACCAAATGAAATGTAACAAAAGTGACAAAAAGCAATAGTGCTAAAGCCAAACATTTAATTACGAGATACCTGCCACACGTGAGCTGGACGTCGGCATAAATCCCACCAGCATCACGGTCGCGAGCAGAAGCACACAACATCCGAGCAGACGGCGTGAGCTCCTCAGGAGCATCCTTGAACTGGAGTTCTCCATTTTTTGCTTGTTTCTTATTCAAGACAGTCCATCTGACCCTGATAAAATGTCCCCCGGATAGCCACAGGTCTTCCCGCTTGGTATCCTTCCTCTGTACATTGCTGTGAGAAGGGGAAACAAATAATCTGTTAGAGAGTAAAGCTGAATCTCACACTGAGAGCTCATAATAAGATGAACTGGAAGCATCATCATCATCATCATTCTTCCCACATCAATCAATCAATCAGTTTTTAGTTTTTTAGGTTCCATTCTTGGTAAATAGTATCAGTCTGCTATACTGTGTATATGTTATCTTGTATAATATGTTGTTTATTGTATATTTTGAAGATATATATTTGATAGAAATTTGGTAACAATTTATGTGTAATGCATTATAAAAGTATATGCATTAATTATGCCTTGTAATGCACTTTATAATGCATTGTGTGATGTCATGAATAATTGTAACCACAGTTATAATACATTATAATGCACCTTTAGATATTATAATTCATTAAAACACAGCAAACAACCAATTTCAGATATAACAAGGAATCTGTGAATATTATAATGCATTTTAACTTTGGTTACATATCTATTTATGAATAGATATAATGCATTATAACGTACATTATGTGTACCTTTATAATGCATTATACATAAATACTTTAAGTAAAGTGTTACTGATATTTCTTCTGAGAAAAATTGTCTTTTAGAACTTTCACAAGAGATCTGAAATGTCTTATGCTCAAGATACCAATGCCAAATACCTGCCACCAAAGTCTTGATTTCAATATGAACTTTTTTTTTCTTCCAATGAATAAATTTTTCATTTGTATCTTTGTCCATAATAATTAGAACATTGTATCACCCAGATCGATATTTAAGATGAACAATTTCTGTTTTCAAAGAGTGAGTACATATGTGTACATCTATTTTTTTTTATAATTATATTGCATTAGTATCAAATGTTTTATCGTCATTTTTAACTGTCAATCACAAGTAAAATATGTAAACAAACTTGAAAATCTATCTCTCTATCACACATGCATCATCAGTAGTATGTAAATTTTCATTTATTTCAATGCCATGCAAACCTATAATGCCACAAAGTGAATATACACGGTGTGGGAATGTAGGTTATAGTGACAGATCATCGGTGCGCGCGGCCCAAGGCTCCCGTGAGGTTAATATCACGCGCATCGTGTCAGACAGGTATAGAGATAACGGGCATGATCTGAAGCCGATACATAGCGGTATAGATGGAAAAGGGCGGGTGTGGGAACCGACTAAGCGCATACACAGGGTCAAAGATGGAAAAATAGCATCTTCAGACGCTTATACTGGCAGAATCTCCCCAAACCCTAGATCATATTACACATTTTTTTGGTATTTTTGAATGGGATATTGACATGCAAAGATACAGAGGGTGAATAGCGCCGTATATTGGAGTCATTTTCGTTACCTGTCATGTTGAGATGCACGTCGCACGGATGCGGCTCACGCGCGCGCCCCTTTACACACCAGATATCAAGATGAAAGAACGGCCATAAATAGGAGAATATCGATGTTATCGGTGCAGGGAATTAAATCAGAAGAATCATATAATATATTTATGCTGACAGCTCCTCGTATAGACGGTATCCAGTTCGTTGCTCGTGCGTGATTCATTTCCCGGTATCCGATGTACATATATTTGTGCAGAAGCGTTTATAACGGTCTCGCTCTTCCCATGAATGGCCCATTTTCCAAGATCCCATCCCCTCCAAACACGCTGGACAGCTTAAAAAAATACGTGGGCCGCTTCTAAAAGATATTGTTGGCAGCCCATGTCCATTTCTTCGGCATAAAACACTCCATTCAGGAGAATTACGCCTTATCGATATCTGCAGCGCTCGGCAAAGACCCGCCCCTTCTATTTATTCATACGAAACGTATAGAATAAACGAGGCACTGTCATTGGCTGTCAGCGGGATCCCTTAGCAACCCTCACACGCGCATTTTAATTTTAATTTCATATTAATATTAAATTAATTTTATCTTGTTCAAATACTGGACCTTAGTTTAGTCATTTTCTAGGCGCCATCGGTAACTAAACGCTAACGAATTTTATTGTGATATATTTAATAACTTCGTTTTTTTTTTTTTGGTCGATATACCGGTCCGATACAGTCAAAACACATTTTAAAAGTTAATATATTTGTATCCCTTATGAAAATTATCCATGGCTTAACTTACATATATATATATATTTAACCAGGCTATTTGTAGTAAAGCCATGCTATAAATTATATGACAATTTTACTATAGTAACAACATGGTAATTTTGGAAAGTGAGCTGCCATAGAGCTGTAATAATATGCTACATACTCTTTTCTTTGGCCCATTTGAGACACAACAAGGTCAAATTAATATTAATTTAATTTCAAAACCTTTGTGCTACTAACTAGTATAATATTACATTGATTATCTCTTGTAGACCTGGAAAACCTAGTCTTTTTGTATTCAAATGAGTGACAAAATAGGAAAAACAGGGAGTATTTATTGACGAATACATGGTATGAAAAAAAGTGTAAGTTTGGGCCTCATGAGCTGCTCCATATCACCCCACAAAGGTTCCACATTCACTGAAGGCACAACAGACAAAACCAGGCATGAAAACGAATAGAAAAATTACACTAAAGTCACAGTATCTAGGTATCTAGATGTGTTGACTTGAGAGTAGGACCCTCTCATATGAGCAGTTATTTGAGCTAAATAAAAATCACAGATGTAGCCACAGAATTTTCTGGAAAATACAGATTTATTTCGGTCAAAAAAACGATGGAATATACTTAATATTTCTTCATATTAATGTGACTATATTTCAATCAAAGACATTGCATTTCATTCAGAGCAAATATTATATACACTATATTGTCAAAAGTATTGGGACACCCCTCCATTAAATTCAGATGTTCCGATCACTTCCATGACCACAGGTGTATAAAATCAAGCACCTAGGCATGCAGACTGCTTCTACAAACATTTGTGAAAGAATGTGTCACTCTCAGGAGCTCAGTGAATTCAAGCGTGGTACCGTAATAGGTTGCCACCTGTGCAATAAGTCCATTTCCTCACTACTAAATATTCCACGGTCAACTGTTAGTGGTATTATAACAAAGTGGAAGTAATTGAGAACAACAGCAACTGAGCCACGAAGTGATAGGCCATATAAAATCAGTCTATAGCTACAGACCTCCAAACTTCATGTGGCCTTCAGATTAGCTCAAGAACAGTGCGTAGAAAGCTTCATGGCCGAGCAGCTGCATCCAAGCCTGGACTCTAGAGCAGTGGAGATGTGTTCTCTGGAGTGAACAATACGCTTCTCTGTCTGGCAATCCGATGGACGAGTCTGGGTTTGGCGGTTGCCAAGAGAACGGTACTTGCCTGACTGCACTGTGCCAAGTGTAAAGTTTGGTGGAGGGGGGATTATGGTGTGGGGTTGTTTTGCAGGGGTTGGGCTTGACCCCTTAGTTCCAGTGAAAGAAACTCTTAATGCTTTAGCATAACAAGTGTACCATTTTGGACAATTTCATGCTCCCAACTTTGTGGTAACAGTTTGGGGATGGCCCCTTCCTGTTCCAACATGAGTGCGCACCAGTGCACAAAGTAAGGTCCATAAAGACATGGATGAGCGAGTTTGGTGTGGAGGAACTTGACTGGCCTGCACAGAGTCCTGACCTCAACCCGATAGAACACCTTTGGGATGAATTAGAGCGGAGACTGCATCCAACATCAGTGCCTAACCTCACAAATGCACTTCTAGAAGAATGGTCAAAAATTCCCATAAACACACTCCTAAACCTTGTGGAAAGCCTTCCCAGAAGAGTTGACACTGTTATAGCTGCAACGGGTGGGCCAACTCCATATTAAACCCTACGGATTAAGAATGGAATGTCATTAAAGTTCATGTGCATGTAAAGGCAGGTGTCCCAAAACTTTTGGCAATATAGTGTATATCCTCAATTCATTCATTGAGAAGTGAGAAGTTTGTAAAGGCCAATTCACACTGCACAGGACAATCACCAGGTGCCAGTTGCATAAACTTAGCCACTATATTAGGACTGTGTCTTAAGAACTAGTTTGACCAACTAGCAGTTACCTGAGGGGTAATCACTTACCTTTTTCCAATTTAAATTATACCAATCTACCTTTTTATGTAACTGACTTTAAAAAGTTATGACCAGACTTTAAGAAAAATTAAAAAAAAATGTAAATTACAGTATGCCACTTCTCAGACATTCCACGACCCGACAAGCGCAATTGAAAATGTCAAACACACTGATCCGACAAAAGCCGATCAGAGTGTCTGTAGCCTTTGCTCGGAGTCTGTCAGTGCAGTGTGAATTGGCTTTAAAGAGACAGCTCACCCATAAATTAAAATAATGTCATTATTTCACCCTCAAGTTGTTCCAAAGCTTCAAATGTCTTTCTTCTGTTGAACATAAAGGAAGATTTTGAAGAATGTAGATAACCAAACAGTTGCTGGACCTCTGACTTCCATAGTATAGAAAAAAAAACAATGGAAGTCAATGGGGACCAGAAACTGTTAAAAATTCTTTAAAATATCTTCTGTTGTATTCAGCAGAAGAAAGAAAAGTATATGTTTGGAACAACTTGAGGGTGAGTAAATAATGAAAGAATGTTCATTTTTGGATGATCTATCCCTTTAAGAGCACGTGAGTGCAATGGCAACAAACTAAAGCAGTAACTCATAATTTGAATGTCTATCCTCGGGTATGCAAACATAGAGTGTGTTTGTGTGTTTTTCTGTCACTGGGAAGCTTTAGTTTCCACCTCATTGATAGACACAAAGCGTGGTCGTCTGCGCACCCTTCTCTTTGTGTTGTGTTTGGGGTTCCTTTGATACATATCTGTAAAAAAAGACAGTCAAATAATAAAATATAATATAATATAATATACATAACGTATGTGCGTGTACTTTGTATAATTATGTATATTTGAATACGCACATACTGTATATATATTTAAGAAATATTTGCATGTATATACTGTATATATATTTATATCATTTATATTATATATAAATATTTCATATATTTTTATGAAATATATACATGCATGTGTGTGAATGTGTATGTGTATGTGTGTGTACATTATATATATATATATATATATATATATATATATATATATATATAAAAGTGTTATACAATTACACAATAATTATGTAAACACAAACTTATTTTGGATGCGATTAATCATTTGACAGCACTGAATAATATAATATAATAAAATATAATATAAGTCAATTTTAAATGGCATTATTTTATTATGTTTTTTTTCCAGACCTGGAATATGAAGGTGTGTAGTACCTTGGAAACTGACATAGTAATGCCTATTGCCCTTAATAACAGTAACTTCTGCATTGCTGTCCTCCTGAAAAGCTTTCTCCAGCTCTCGAGACGTTACAGAGGTCACACGTTGCTTGTCATCCTAAAGAAAAACAGTACTGAAACAAAACCACAACCTGACCTTAAACATGAGTTCCTCTCAGATGAGAGTGTGGTCACTATGTTTGCAATCCAGTCTCACCGGTTGACCATATTCTATCCAGTTCTCGTGATCTCCTTTGTAGTACCACATCCACTCTGTTGTCAGGATGTAGTGGGCGGGTTTAGAGACGGAAGAGACTGTTGAAAGTCGACGCACAGGGTCACAGTTCCTGGTCATGGACACAAAATCCACTGATCTCGAGCCTGGACTGAGTCCAAGAGAAGGGATGAGTAAAGAGAGTGGGACAGCAAAAGGAAAAAAGTAATAGCTAATGTTTTTAATTACAAAAAAAAGCAAATTCTGTACTGACCTGTGTTCATTCTTTGGGTCGCAGTAAGCTTTCTCTATCTCCTCCATGTTTCTTAAATCCTTCCAGCCTTTTCCATCATAAACCTCCCACTTATATGGAAGATTAAAGTGGACAAGAACGCACTGGTCTGAAGCGATAAAAGACCTCCATTATATCTCAACTCTAAAGTAAATATGTTAAAGACAACAAGATTACCCAGAGGTAATCTGGAAAACATAGACACCAACCCTGAAACTTGCATTTCCGTCTTATGAAGTGCAGACAGATTTCATTCTTCTCCATTGGAGCGGCTGGTTTGACACCTTGATCAGATATCAGTTCTGAAACGTATATAAATATGCATGTATGAATTAATGAATAAACGCAAATGAGCCAAAACATTATGACCTAATATGCTGTTTGTGGTTTGACCCTCCTCGAACCACTGTTGGTAAATTCTCACCACTGCTGACCGAGAGCAACCCACAAGCCTTGCCATTTCAGAGATACACTGACCCAGTTGTCTTGGCCCTTGTCATCAATCAATCGATGAGATCTTTATTCCTACCATTTCTCCTGCATCCAACATGTTTTATTATGAGAAATGAATGTTTGCTTACTATCTAATCTACACAGACCTTAGATGAATGGTCATAATATATTGGCTCATCAGTGTATAATATGTGTGAATGAATATAACTGCTCTTACCACTGTTTAGAGCTTGTGAGTTCAGGCGATAAACGCTCTGGTAGATGTAGGGCAGGTCATGGATGATGTCACCACCGAGACCCCGTTCCTCCAGCATCCTGCGGCTGTGCTCGTCGATGCTGTGCTGCCGTTTGCACTTGGGGCCGAACAGGCAGTCGTCTTGCACAAAGTGCTGACAAATATGCACCTTAGTGCAGCGCTCCATAAAGGTACAGGCCCCGAAAAGCCCTGTGCTTTTATTATAGTGAGCACACACCTGCATACATACAGCACAAGATGGATTCTTTAAATATCAGAGTTATATGCACATTACAATATAACAAAACCCACACATGCATATATGAATAATTAAATTAAAATAATGAAATGCCTTACACATACTGTGAAACTTCTAGATTAAACCAGTGCGTCACAGAGCTCAGCAAAACTTTCTACTTTACCTGTTCATAGGACATTCTCCTTTTTTTCTTTTTTTTTCTTTTTTTTTTTTTTCGTTGGTCCAAACCAAAGTGGAGAAACACACTTAGGATCTTAGAACATCAATATCTCTCCATCAGCAACTCTTCATCCTGAATGCGGACCACAATTCTTCTTAATTCACCATTTTTTTCTTTTCTTTTTTTACATTAACACACTGACTGGAACGCTGATGAAGTAGAGCTTCACCTGGATGACTTTTTCTTGTTTTTTTAAAGATCTTTTTCTGAAGATTTTTTTAAGATTACCAGCTTTTGATTGATGGTACTGACAGATTGCTCCTTTCCCAGGACATAACGCAGAAAACAAGCTCCTTTAGTGTTTTGATGAACTAATGCTATACTCAAATATTCAATTACTTCACACTGTGACATTGTATATTTGGGTGTAACCAGTCGATGATTCAAACATGTCAGAACAAACGTCTCAGCGGTTACGTGAGCTCTGTTCTACTCTGTAAACGTCTCGTAACTGAGCACACAGCGAAAGAAACGGAGAAGGGCGTTTCAAACGTCAGGAGAGGTACCTGGAATGCAGAAATATCCCAATCATAGCATGAGTTTGGCTTCGGGGAGAAATTCTCTCATGAGAATGGAGTCCAAAAGACATTTAGGTAACTATTTAAGCCTTCCTGTTTGTATTTCCTCACCTCTGGCAGTAGGGCAGGATCATTCTGGAGCAGAAGCAGGAAGAGATCATCCTCGTTCAGTTCATGAAGGGTACACTCCCGCAGAAGGGGATAGTTATGTTGTGACTGGATATTATGGGAGAATTTACACTCCTTCCTGACAAACACAACCACAAAAAAAATAGTGATTTTTGGTCTCTACTTATTTCCCAAACTTTGGTTACACTTTATTTTAAGGTGTCCTTTTTAATGTAATTATGCATTTAAGTGCTGAATAAAATTAACTAACATGTACTTACTATATAATTAGGGTTGCATGTAATTTACTGTTATTACTACAGTAAGTACATGTAACATATCTAACAAAGACACTGTAAAATAAAGAGATTGAACGATATTGCTTTTACATGACCAATACAATTTTTTATGTCTATGATAACTGATTTTTTATTTTTTTATTTCTGCTTTTTGACAAATAAAAACTAATTTATAATTTTACTTAATACCACACTGAAAACATAATATGCATTGTGAATATTTTATTTATTATTATTTGTTGAATAATTATCCAAGCAATATATTGAATTTAATTAATATACGTTTGAATAGAGTTGAAGGGTGCCATTATTAATATGAATGAATTACATGGTAATTCATATTATAACAATCAACTACGTAGAAAGATTTTTATAAATAATATATAAATAAATAAAAAATACTCGCCAATTTCTAAGCTGCATTTTGAAGTCATACATATTAATAAAATAATTCTAGATAAGTTAAATCGCATGGGTCATACAGAACTTAAATTATGAACTTATAATTTCTCATGCCACTAAACTGACATGACGAAACCTAACAGCTGTTATAATTGTTATTTTTAGTCTTGTATTAACGCATCTGTTCTTTTAAGGATAAAGCACTTTATGCACTACATTTAGTTAATATAATAGGAAAATCTTACACTAGATATCCAGATGTTCTTCCAACCTTACCTTCCTTTCCCATATCTGCAGTTGCCATAAACAAAATACTTGCACAGGTGTAAATCCTGACACTCGTAACATTCATTTTTGGAATATTTCTTGCAGAGTCGCAGAGATGTTTTCGCGACAACGATGTAGTCAGACTCTCCATCCTCTGTTCTAGGTCTGCTCTGGACCACTGTAAAGCGGGCACATTTCTTAACGATGTACCAGAAATCTGCTTCGGTTATCTCAAAGCGTTGGAAGACCCTCCGGTGCAGCAGAGATATCTCCATAGAGCCTTTATTGCTGCATAATATGCTGGTCGCATAATGTATAATCCGAGAGTAGCCAGACATATCTGCGCAGAAGTGAGACCACTGCTGGCCTGCTGCGCTTCTGTATTTCTATGATTTCTAATCTGCGTTTCTACAGAAATGAAAGCGGAAATTGTAATACCACTAGGATTCATGCCAAGTACACTACCCAGTGCCAGCTATTTTCAAAATAAAAGTCACACAAAAAGCTCCCCCTCAGGCTCCAAAGATGGATGGCTGAATGGATAGATAGATAGATAGATTTGGGATGCGATTAATCACGATTAATCGATTTGATGGCACTAATAGGAATATATTAATATATATATATGAATTAGTGCTGTCATTTAATTTATTAAAACATTAACTAATTAATCGTGATTAATCGCACCTAACATTAAAGTTTTTAATATATTTTTATATTGTAACAATTTCACATTTAATCTCCAAATTAATGTAGAAACAACATAAAGTAGGCTATATTTTAAATATTTGATCTAACAAGTAGGACATATACAGAAACTGAATAAACACTTCACAGACTTCACTGCATAAATTAAATATAGATTAATCCTTATTAAATCTACAAAAGTTCAGTCAAGAGCAGTGAGTGATTTTCTCTTTGTCTTTTGTTGTTTGATTAACATTAATGACAGACATCACAGCAGCAGGATTATTGGGATGCGGTCACTTCAGATCCGAATTAGACACGCATCCGATGTCCTCACTCATTTAACACTTTTTTTAACTCGACAAAGCGGACATTTTGGCATACTTTTGTGTGTTTTTGTCCGTTCAAGCGCTTAAGAGAACTCGCCGTGTGCTGTCTGAAGCGACACTGTGTTTGTATCACAGACAGGAGATTCACAGATGCATTCTTATTTTTGCGCCTTATTATGCTTGAATGGTTTAATAGCACTTGAATGAATGATAGCGTGATCATATGTTGTAACGCAGCCAAAGGATGACAGAAAAACAACGGTTTGCTGCGCTAATTGCGTTACATTTTTAAGGTGTTAAACTTAATCGCATATATATACACTCACCTAAAGGACTATTAGGAACACCATACTAACACTGTGTTTGACCCCCTTTCACCTTCAGAACTGCCTTAATTCTACATGGCATTGATTCAACAAGGTGCTGAAAGCATTCTTTAGAAATGTTGGCCCATATTGATAGGATAGCATCTTGCAGTTGATGGAGATTTGTGGGATGCACATCCAGGGCACGAAGCTCCCGTTCCACCACATCCCAAAGATGCTCTATTGGGTTGAGATCTGGTGACTGTGGGGGCCATTTTAGTACAGTGAACTCATTGTCATGTTCAAGAAACCAATTTGAAATGATTCGAGCTTTGTGACATGGTGCATTATCCTGCTGGAAGTAGCCATCAGAGGATGGGTACATGGTGGTCATAAAGGGATGGACATGGTCAGAAACAATGCTCAGGTAGGCCATGGCATTTAAACGATGCCCAATTGGCACTAAGGGGCCTAAAGTGTGCCAAGAAAACATCCCCCACACCATTACACCACCACCACCAGCCTGCACAGTGGTAACAAGGCATGATGGATCCATGTTCTCATTCTGTTTACGCCAAATTCTGACTCTACCATCTGAATGTCTCAACAGAAATCGAGACTCATCAGACCAGGCAACATTTTTCCAGTCTTCAACTGTCCAATTTTGGTGAGCTCGTGCAAATTGTAGCCTCTTTTTCCTATTTATAGTGGAGATGAGTGGTACCCGGTGGGGTCTTCTGCTGTTGTAGCCCATCCGCCTCAAGGTTGTGCGTGTTGTGGCTTCACAAATGCTTTGCTGCATACCTCGGTTGTAACAAGTGGTTATTTCAGTCAAAGTTGCTCTTCTATCAGCTTGAATCAGTCGGCCCATTCTCCTCTGACCTCTAGCATCAACAAGGCATTTTCGCCCACAGGACTGCCGCATACTGGATGTTTTTCCCTTTTCACACCATTCTTTGTAAACTCTAGAAATGGTTGTGCATGAAAATCCCAGTAACTGAGCAGATTGTGAAATACTCAGACCGGCCCGTCTGGCACCAACAACCATGCCACGCTCAAAATTGCTTAAATCACCTTTCTTTCCCATTCTGACATTCAGTTTGGAGTTCAGGAGATTGTCTTGACCAGGACCACACCTCTAAATGCATTGAAGCAACTGCCATGTGATTGGTTGATTAGATAATTGCATTAATGAGAAATTGAACAGGTGTTCCTAATAATCCTTTAGGTGAGTGTATAATATATATATATATATATATATATATATATATATATATATATATAATAAGCTTTCTATTTCAGATAAATACTGTTCTTTTGAACTTTTTATTCATCAAAGAATCCTAAAAAAATGTTTTACACAACTGCTTTCAACATTGATACTAATCATAAATGTTTCTTGAGCAGCAAATCATCATATTAGAATGATTTCTGAAGGATCATGTGACTGAAGACTGGAGTAGTGATGCACAAAATTCAGCTTTGCAATTACAGGAATAAATTACATTTTAAAATGTATTCAAATAGAAAACAGTTATTTTACATTTTAATAATATTTCACAATATTACAGCTTTTTTTTGTATTTTTAATAACACAAATGCAGCCCCGGTGAGCTTCTTTCAAAAATCAAAATAGTACAGTTTCCAAACTATTGACTGGTAGTGTGTATATTAATATGCGACCTATATATTAATGAGCATAACATAAACATCTTCTAAATGTCCACATTCTGTAAAAAAAAGAAAAAAACAAAACAAAACAAAAACATTTCTTAATGCAAACAAATTATAAATTGCTAATATGGATATACAAGATCTTCAATATAGAGAGAAAATGTATGAGCCAATGTATGTATCTATTTTAATAGTCCTAGAATAGAATAGAATAGAATAGAATAGAATGCGCCTTACAAGTAAAGAAATGGCTGGTCTGACAAAATGGTAGTGTACATGTTCATTAGAAGCAAATAAACAAAAGCAATAAAAAAGTCTAAAATATCCATTAAATAATTCTAGATGGCAAATATCAATGGGTCATACAGAACTTAAAAGCGTTATAGACAGAAAAATTCTCTATTTGAATAGAATTGAAGAATTGGCTGGTCTGAGCATGTAACAAAGTGTTGATATACTCTCATCTATCGGTTCAGTGCTTCAGAGCTTCCTCTGCATGATCCGTCTGCCTGGGAAAGCCCCTCCGGTTGATCTGGTAAGAGAGTCGCCGGTCAAAGAAACAAGCGTCCAAATACTGAAACCTGTAAAGCCGTCCACTGTCTTTATAGGGTTTCATCCTGGTTAAAAGGTGATGCTCTTTCTGTAGAAGCTCCTAGTCTGTAGACTGTTGTAGCCCACTGTGTGATTCCTAAAAGCAGTTGTACTGTAATGAAATCGAGCTCACTGCTCCAGGTCTCGGGTCGTTGGGTGCTCAGGGCCCAGGAGGTGAATCCTTATATCTGCAGCTCTCTGGAGTAGATCCAGCCCCTCTCTCCTCTCCACTCTACGGCAGCTACGCAACAACACTTTACCTGCCAGACAGCATAAAATAATAAAATAGACGAAACATATCTGTGTGTATATATACATATATACACACACACACACATATATATTATATATATATATATATATATATATAAATAATATATATGTGTGTGTGTGTGTGCGTGTGTGTGTGTGTATATATGTATATATACACCCAGAGATGTTTTGTCTATTTTATTATTTATATATATATATATATATATGTGTGTGTGTGTGTGTGTGTGTGTGTGTGTGTGTGTGCGTGTGCTGTCAAATCGATTAATCGCAATAAGGACCCTAAGGACTCTTCGACAAGGGCCAAATTGTGATGGCTAGACGACTGGGTCAGAGCATCTCCAAAACTGCAGCTCTTGTGGGGTGTTCCCGGTCTGCAGTGGTCAGTATCTATTAAAACAGGGTCATGGACGGCCAACAGGGTCATGGACGGCCAAGGCTCGCTGATGCACATGGGGAGTGAAGGCTGGCCCGTTTGGTCCGATCAAACAGACGAGCTACTGTAGCTCAAATTGCTCTGATAGAAAGGTGTCAGAATACACAGGGCATCGCATTTTGTTGTGTATGGGGCTGCATAGCTGCAGACCAGTCAGGGTGCCCATGCTGACCCCTGTCCATCGCCGAAAGCACCAACAGTGGGCACGTGAGCATCAGAACTGGACCACGGAATAATGGAAGAAGGTGGACTGGTCTAATGAAACATGTTTTCTTTTCATAAAAGAAAACATGATTCAGGCCACCTTCTTCCATTGCTCTGTGGTCACTGTTCTGCTGGGAAACCTTGGGTCCTGTCATCCATGTGGATGTTACTTTGACACGTACCACCTACCTAAGCATTGTTGCAGACCATGTACACCCTTTCATGGAAGCGGTATTCCCTGGTGGCTTTGGCCTCTTCCAGCAGGATAATGCGCCCTGCCACAAAGCAAAAATGGTTCAGGAATGGTTTGAGGAGCACAACAACGAGTTTGAGGTGTTGACTTGGCCTCCAAATTTCCCAGATCTCAATCCAATCAAGCATCTGTGGGATGTGCTGAACAAACAAGTCCGATCCATGGAGGCCCCATCTGGCAACTTAAAGGATTTAAAGGATCTGCTGCTAGCATCTTGGTGCCAGATACCACAGCACACCTTCAGGGGTCTAGTGGAGTCCATGCCTTGATGGGTCAGGGCTGTTTTGGCAGCAAAAGGGGAACCAACACAATATTAGGAAGGTGGTCACCTGATCGGTGTGTGTAATATATATATATATATATATATATATATATATATATATATATATATATATATATATATATATATACATCAAGTACATTTTACCTTCAAATCAGAGTTTCTAAAGTTGTGATTAATTTTGGAGCAGCTTGCTTTGGTTCAAAGCTTTTAATAAATAATATGCATCTGAAACCAAGGCCGCTTAAAAAAATGGGTGGTCACTGTTGTGTTCAAGCAGCCATTTAGTCACTCACCAAGCTTCATAAGAACGACAGCAAGGCTGAGTTGCGCAGTGGGAAGCAATGTCCGAGCCTCAGTTTCTTTAGTGCTTATAGCATGGCGGTACAGTTCAACAATCTTCCTCTGTGTCCATCTAAAAGTGCAAATCAATCCAGTGACCTTGAGGTTTGATGACAGATTGAGGTAACTAGATAAGCATTGCACAGAAGTCCATCTCTTACTCTGTATAGGTTTGAACACTGGCCCAGAAATCTGCAAGCTGCTCCTCCACTTCTGCTACCAGAGGATGATAATGGCCATACCAGCACCTCCTGCTGGCCAGTGCAGTTTGGAAGCATCTTTCAGCAGTCTTAGGCTCACAAAGACTCAACCTTAATAAATGTGAAAATATGCAGCAAGTAATTTTTGTATGTTTTACTGGCTGGTTAAAACAGAGTTATTTCAAAGGCCATATACGGCGAATAAAAGTAAAGTGGACTGTGGATGACAGCAAAATACTTTTCTACCAGTATCGGACAGAAAGTGGTGTAGAGAGTAAGTTAAAGACTACAATCTAAGGCGTCATTTGACACAGATGTAGCATCATTTAAAAATTAAATTAAATTAAATTAAATTAAATTAAATTAAATTAAATTAAATTAAATTAAATTAAATTAAAATTTGGGGGAAAACTTTTTCACACTTTTTTTTGTCTTACTTGTAAATGGCCTTTAGTAGCATGGCTGTGCCTTCAGCACAAGGATGGACAGAAATGTATCTAGAAGAGCTGATCTCTTTGAAAAGCCCTGGCACTGCATATAGTCGTCCATCCGCCAGCAATGCCAGGCAGAGACGACAAAGCAGCTGTCCTGTGAGAGCAGATTGGAGCTACCAAATACATACACTAGACAAAATATAACTCACTTTTTATAAAAGTTATGTGAATGCAGCAGGAAATATGAAATGCATGTTACCAACTATCAGTTTGACCTCTGCGCTGTCAAGATGGGCTACTGTAAGAAACCTGGCAGTCTTAAGTCCCTTGTGGCAGTACATCTCTGTGTTTTTCAGCAGATGCATTTGGACGTAAAGCTCTGCCAGCGTATGCTGCACTTTGAGCAGTAACCTCATACTGTCACTATCCTGCTCCATTCCCTGTGGAGGATAACAGAATGCAAAACATATTTTTTTGAATGCATACAATTTCTGACAATGATTAGCTAATCATATAACAGAAAGTCTTGTATTATTTTTACCTTTTGGAAAATGTGATCTGCTTTTAGTAGCAGCTCCTCAGCTTGCTGCATCTCACCCAAACAGAGCAGAACTTTACAGCAGAACAATGATAATCGCCACACACTGCTGTGATCTGGAGGGTGAGCGTCTAAGAAAGACCAGGTGAACTTAGTTAACATATACAAGAAAGTGATAATTATGCCATAATTTATAGTTTACTTGTACAATTTCATTACTTACAAAAAGCTACCAAAGTACCAAAGTGTCCGAGACTACATGAATGCTATGATACATGGTAAATATTTTATAATTATTTTAAATACAAATAAATATTGTGCCATAAATTCTGCTTTTCTGAGTCTACATATCAGAATTTTTCAATTTGCATTACTATTATTTACAAAAAAACAACAACAACCTAATAAATATAATTATTTCAAGAGGCCGGGCTTACAAGAATAACATGATAGTCCTACATGTTGAATATTTTAAAATATATAATATTTACATGGATATGGAGTATAGTTATTGTAATGCCATATATTTCTGTCTATGTGGCAGTGACAGAAGCTGATTTTTAAATTAAATTTGACAATGATAATAAAAATAGTCGGTTTTACAATTAAGATGCTCCCACGTCTTATGGTCATTCTGAAATGATGTCACAGAGTCAAATCCTCTCTCCCTTAGTAGTGTCCAATAATGTACAACATCAATTGTCATCTGTGGGTATTGCTTCAGGCTGCTTGACAAAAACTCCATGGTACTATGAAAAAGATGGATTTATGATATCTATATGTCAGTGTTCACTGAGATATTAACTATTTATTTCATTACGGACTGAAAACACAATGCCTGCATTAGTAAAAGATTTTCTAATCAAAGATAAATTGCAGTTATCGTACGCTGGATTGCTAAGGAAGTCATGCAACTCATTGAATGAACCCGTTTGCTTGAGATGCCAAGGAATCTCTTCCATCTTTCTTGCCCAGCTACAAAGCTCTAAATTGGACTTCTGAAAAAACTTAGCAAGGATCTGATGGCAGGAATTCTGACCCTCTGTACCTTAAAGTAAAAGAGACAAGAGACAACCGTATGAACGCACTGGAAATGCCTGTTCTGTTTTGAAATTATATTATTCTTCAAAAGTGTTTGTACTCTATTTCAAGAATCCTAGTGAATTCAAGAATGTCTTTGTGGCAAGGAATGAAAATATAATAAAGACAAAAACAAACATCCTCACCATGCAAAAACAGATTCATAGCCTGGCTGAGGGACTGATGCATGATGCTCAGAAGACCATTGTCTTTCTCCTGAACCCAAGGCCAAAAAGCTGAGCGCAATTGGGCCCATTCCAAAACCTTGATTCTCAGATTACCACAGTAATCTAGATATTCCAACAAAGCCAAAACCTGAGCCTCAGTCAGGCCAGCACGAGACACATGAATGAGGCAGAGTGTGTCCCACACCCAGCCTGAGAGATATGTAGAGAAAGAGAGAGGAAGAGGAAATGCTAGCTAATGTTAGCTATAACTAATGAAATCTGAAAATCAGGACAAGCATTGCAAAGTAAAAGGACTTACCCTCCCTGAGTGATGCAGTGCTTGTATGAGACTCAGTGACTTCTGTTGGAGCAGTTCTGCTGAAATCTTTAACCCAGCGATGTATGACCTTCACCCAGAGCTCTGGAACCGAATCAGCTTCTACATAATCCTCCAACAGCTCCACCTCTTGCTCTTTCTCCCTCAGCACTGCACAAGTCCGCAACTCCGTGCCAATGAGCGCTAAAAAGGCTGGCAGGTGGCACTGCTTTTTACACACAATTCTTTGCAAAACACTGGTTGGCAGCTCCTTGTAGGGTAAAGCCAGATGTCTGAGCAAAATGCTCCGCTGAACACTAGGATCGGAGATATGGGGATAGCTGAGAATCTGGACATCGGTCCTGCTGGTGAGACTTTTGTAAGTGAGGTCAGTAAAGGTTGTTGTGATGATCATTTTACAATAGGGAGGCAGAGCATCTGGCAGCCATCGTAGTGCCTTTACCTGGAAAACAAAAAATATAAATAAAGTGTTTATTTTATTGGAAAAAAGAAGTTAAAGACAACACAGGGGACTGAAAGATCACCTCTTGCTTTGAGAGTCCAAGTGTTTCTGTCAGAAGGTCAATACCATCTACAAGAATAATACAAGGCCCAAGATTGGCTGCTGCCGTAAATGCCTGGACCGCTCGATGGAGGTACTCAAACTCGATGACGTCTTCCCAATCTGGAAAATCACCTGCAGAAACGAATTAGATGCAACATTATAGCATTTGGTCTTTATTTATGATGCTCTAAAACAGGGGGTTCCAATTTCCTGCAGCGTTTAGCTCCAATCTTGATCTAACTCGTATGCCAAGACCTTGATTAGCTTGTTTAGGTGTGTTTTATTAGGGTTGGAGCTAATGCTGCGATCCATTTACCTCAAAATCAAACCTGGGAATGACATCACACCCAAGTTGACCACATTCCAGTACACAGGTCGGAAAAATTACGCGTCTAAGCAAACCTTTGTTGTAATTGCTCTTTCAGAATACAAACACATAAAAAAGTGATATTTTGCACAGATAATACCAAAGTATCATGTCCAAAAATAGAGGTTGGATAGTACTGTATGTACTGTATATTGAGACACCGACAAACAGAAGTGCTAATAAACAATATATTACTACAGTTTCACTACAGTTGACTACAGTTTCACTACAGTTGATGCGCTGAGCAGCCATATTGGATTCTGAAGTGTGGCTTGTTGTGGTTCCTAAGAGTTTTTCAATCACAAAAAGGAATTTACATGTAAAATATAATAATATAAACACAAGACCAAGACTCATAAACACACTTATGCTGGAAAAATAAGGAAATTTACCATAATGTGCTCTTCGAAGTTGAGCAGTACACTGTCTGAGCATAGACCTGACATCAGTGCTGGATGTGCTGGTTCCACAAAAGTGAGAGATGACTGGAAAACCAGGATTCTGTCGGCAGAAGGCCTGCAGCCACCATGCTGCCAGAGTGGACTTCCCACAACCCCTTTCACCACATACCAGTAAGATAGACTTCTCTGAGTCTTTCTGGTCAAAATCACTGAAAGCAAACAATAATTTGACCTATAATATAATATGTTAAACACAGCTGTATTTGGTTTTTATCTTCTTACCATGTGAATTGAGCACCTGGATTTCTTGTGTGTTTCTCAGATTTTGTATTATGGGTTATAGAATTCAGAAATTTGTTTAATGCATTCAGTATTTCTGTGGTGGGTCCTGAGGGCACAAACCAGTCACACAATCCACGTGCATGGCTCTCATGGTAATGCTGATCGAATGAATCCTGCTGCCATCCTACTGTAAAACAAAACAATTCAAAAATCACAAATGTTTCTTATTTCAACCTTCAAATTTGGGGTCTGAGAAACCCCAAAGCCATTTAACAACTCAAAAAGCATACTTAACATTGAAGTACCAGACTGATACTTCATAACTTTTCCCTGGGTTTTGATTAGGCCAGAGAAAGAATTAAAATAAATAGTTCAAAATTACTATTATTTCTTAGTCTCTGAATAAGATAAATAATAAGCGATAAGATAAATTAGAATAAATAATAAAATAGAAATAGAAATAAAATATAGGCTTAATTCAGAATTTGTTTATAAGCCTTACAGGTAACAAAAAACTTTGAAAACTGATCCAAAATTATAGGCCTATACCTAAGGGGGGATTTTTTGGATCCTCAGGAAATTTACAAATGACTCCTTCCCAGTCCACCCTTATCATCTCCTCAAGTTCATGAAGGTTTCTGAAGAATCTGTCAAACATGGTAAAGAAAAAGAAGGATGCATTTAAGCATTTAAACACACACACACACATTGACTTCAGTATTTTAAATAAATCTGTATATAATCTTCGTTTCGAGACATTGTGATCTGTGTACTCAAACCTGACAGGAAGACAATGGTTTATGATTCTTCTTTTTAGATCTCTGATTCTCTGTCTCTCACTTTGGCTTTGATTGGATAGCATGTTCAAGAAGTGGCGCATTTCACTACTGCTGTCATCCTCTATGTCATGTGGGGTATAGTCTTTAAAATAAAAGAAGCAGCTTCTGTGGTTGTCAATGAAGGCTGCCTTGGTGATCTCCAGCTCTGTCAGGCTACAGGTGCGATACCTGTCCTCCATGACCCAAGGGTAACCAGCCTTTGCAGCAACATGCACGTTCCTAGCCACCTCAGACAAAGAACATGGTCTGATATTAGATTGAGAATCATTCTCCCCTGGCAGACATTGTCCATAACTGTATCCAAGAAGACAGATGAAAAAAGATGATCGGTCGATAAGATCCAAACTGATTTTCAGCTGCTGGTCGAAAAGATCTGGCTTATTTATCTGATGTCCATCACCGTCATTATTGCTTCGCTGTAAGTCCACGGGTCTGAAACAGGTGCCTCTTGTTTGGCAAAGTGCATCTAGGTGGGGAAAAACCTTTGCTTTCAGGTAAGACAACTCTTCTTGAAGATCACCTGGAAAATAGCACAGATAAGGCTGAAGAGGAAACACCAGGCTGTCAGAAACGCCAATAATTTTTTCTTGGATGTTTATTCCTTGCATTTTTAGTGTGTGGCACTTTTTAGAACTCTAAATATTTACATTCAACAGAGAAAAAAAGAAATGCACAAATAAGAAAAGGTACATAATAATTTGAATCTCTCCATTACTAAAATTTCCAGTCAACATAAAATAAGTAGAACAGAAGAAAAAAAATAGTGTATCTTTAAGTCAACAAATCCTATCGGGACTTTCTTGTGGTCTATCATGTCAACAACTTGTTGCTAAGGTAACCGTAATTATAGGTTTAATCTGATTCTGAATCACCTAGTTCCGTTTCCCCCAACCCGCTCAAAGCAGTAAACAAAACCCACACCGTCCCCAGGTCAGTTGTTACAGTCTATGACACAATTCCCTCATAACGCTCGCTCAATGAATTGGCATCCCGTCGAGCCAATCGACGCGAGCCACGATCGGAGCGTGTAAAATCGGACATGTAAGGCGGTGATTGGACGACGCCGGCTGCGGACCGCTCTCTGATTGGTGCGGTGTTGTGCGTGGGGTGCTGTGATTGGCTCATGACGGCTGAGCACAGCCCTAAAGCGCATGAGTTCATAAAGCCGACTTCTCGCTCGGTGTCCACGCATTGCAAGAGTTCATCGAAGCGTACAGGGTGCAGCAACAGCTCAAGGCGTTAATCTGCTATTGAGTCTCATTAATAAACCGTTTTTCTTTCTAAAACAATGAGGCGACTGTGGATTATCGGTCTCCTCTGTACACTATTGGCTTTCGGTGAGTATATTTTATTAAATGGCCATGAAATGCAACGTTATGCAGTTAGCTGTCTCTGAACTTGACAAAGCTTCAGTGAGTGTTTGCAGTAATGCTGCTATCTTTGTGTGGTTCCTCTTTCTGCCATGTAAGGTTTAGTATTTTTTTTTTTTATATGTATATTCAGTTAATTTTTTTATAATACTAAAACATGGAGAGTGGATTTGACTTGCATGTGCTTCTGGAAGTTTCCTTAAGATAGAAATGGCCTTCATATATTCAGAAGCCATTTAATAATGATGGTTATATGATGCTATAAAATGACAAATTGCATTGTAATAGTTGGTCTAGTAATGTGAGATTTAAAAACACTTAATAATATAGTAATGCAAGAGAGAAATGGAACAATGTAACGTTAGTATAATTGCACATTTAAAGAATTGAATAATTGATCTTGAACCATGTGAACTGTCACATCAAGGCCTTTAACTGTCTAACCGAGATCTTCTGGATCAAGAAAGTGCATTTGCGCACAAATCAAGAGCATTTCGCACATTTCAGAGCCTTACCTAGGCAATTTTAATCAATTTTCACTTAGCAGATGTCCACATTCATGTGAAATGAATAAACATCCTTGCTGGGCACAATAGGGTTTTTGCTTCTCAAATATACTTTGGAATTAAGTTCTAAAACACTTGTGATTCAAATAAGAGTTTTGGGGCTGTTATATCATTAAGTTGAGTAACACCATAGAATCTGTATAGCTTTTAAGTGCTCTTTTTCACCAAAGTTGCATTCACATTATTTGTGGTTTTGTTATCTTCGTTTTGCATAACTGCAGCATCCGTGAAAGCTGATGATGACGTTGACATTGACGGCACAGTGGAAGAGGACCTTGGGAAGAGCAGAGACGGATCCCGCACAGATGACGAGGTTGTTCAGAGGTCTGTATGGACTTGAACTGCACTTGACTGATTTGAACTCTTCAAGATTGTGGAAAATTACTGTGACCCTTCATTTAGACTTGGATCTTAAAGTGATCTTCGTTGCTATTTTTAGCGTATTAAATGCATTTGTTTATCTTGTATGTGGTTACATTTAGATATATTCACTTTAAGCTCCTCACAAAGACCATAAATGATCCCCAATGGGGGTTAAACATCTGGTTGGTCTTGTTTCGCAATACCCAGGGGTAAATGGTAATAAGTCCCCAGAGGAACAAACATTTCACAAGCTCTCCTATCTATTCTCTAACAGGGAGGAAGAAGCCATTCAGCTAGATGGTTTGAACGCCTCCCAAATAAAGGAAATTCGCGATAAAGCAGAAAAGCATGTGTTCCAGGCGGAAGTGAACAGGATGATGAAGCTGATCATCAATTCTCTGTATAAGAACAAGGAGGTGAGTGGTGGAGGTATTAGAAGATATTAAAGAGTTTTTGTCATAGTTTTGCAAATCGCACTAGATTGACACTTCATAATTTTTCACCCTAAAGATCTTCCTTCGAGAACTGATCTCTAATGCTTCTGATGCCTTGGATAAGATCCGGTTGTTGTCCTTGACCCACGACGATGCCCTTGCTGGAAATGAAGAGCTTACTATTAAAATTAAGGTGTGTTAAAAATGAGTCCTGAGACTAAGTTTCTGACCAACCCTGTCTACTGAACCAACAGTACTTAAAATTTCCAGTGGGGAGAGACATAACATCACGTTTACATTTGCATTGCCTTCCTGTAATTTTCATATCTTAATTTTGATACTCAACGCCTTGTTTAACTATGCAAATTATTACATTAGTTCATTTAGTAAAGTCAAGTATCTCTTAAATATATTTGGTTAAATTATGGCTCAAGTTCTCTTAGGAAATTATATTACTCTGCAAACACTTTAGGAGAATTTAACAGTCAACCCTGTATCCTTTTTACAGTTTTAATATAAAGCAAAAAAAATTGTAAAGACGTTTTATATAGGTTTTTAAATTGCTCTTTTATAGTTATAACTTGTTCCTCACCATGAATAGCCAATGAAGCTGGCATGGTGTTAAAACACTAACCAGCTATTTAATTTAGTCAATATTTGTGCCTGCTTTTATCAAGGTTATTCAATATTTAGTTGTCTTGTTTTCTTACACCAGTCCGACAAAGAAAAGAACATGCTTCACGTCACTGACACTGGTATCGGAATGACCAAAGAAGAACTGGTGAAGAACCTTGGTACCATTGCCAAGTCCGGAACCAGCGAGTTCCTCAACAAGATGACTGAGATACAGGATGACAGTCAGTCCACCTCTGAGCTGATCGGTCAGTTTGGTGTGGGCTTCTACTCTGCCTTCCTTGTGGCTGACAAGGTCATTGTCACCTCCAAGCACAACAACGGCACACAACACATCTGGGAATCCGATTCCAACGAGTTCTCTGTCATCGAGGACCCTCGTGGTGACACTCTGGGCAGAGGCACCACCATTACGTAAGCATTTAAACTCGAAATGTCTCAAATGTGTAGATTGTGACATGATCTAACTAAAGTCTTGTTTCATCAGGTTGGTGATGAAAGAGGAAGCTTCTGACTACCTTGAGCTGGAGACCATCAAGAACCTGGTGAAGAAGTACTCCCAGTTCATCAACTTCCCCATCTATGTATGGAGCAGCAAGGTCAGTGTGTCCACCAAAGACTCGCTAGTTTAAACTTCCAGTAGCTTTAACTTCATGAACTCATTGATTTGTCGATTTTCAGACTGAGACCGTAGAGGAGCCCATTGAGGATGATGAGGCTGAGGCAGAGAAGGAAGAGACCACTGAAGATGAAGCTGAGGTTGAGGAAGAGGATGAAGATAAGGACAAACCAAAGACTAAGAAGGTAATGTATATGCAAATAAACCCCAACAGCAATTGTTTTGTTTCTCAATTATTTCAGTTAGTGACTTCAATGATTCCTCACTCCCTACAGGTGGAGAAGACCGTGTGGGACTGGGAGCTGATGAATGACATTAAACCCATCTGGCAGAGGCCTGCAAAGGAAGTGGAGGAGGATGAATACAAAGCCTTCTACAAGACCTTCTCCAGGGTGAGAACCTGTGCTTTGCACACAAATGATCAACTCCTATCACCTGTGGCCTCTTGGATTAATTCGAGTGGAATTCTGCTTTCAGGACACTGATGAGCCCTTGTCACACATTCACTTCACCGCTGAAGGCGAGGTCACCTTTAAGTCCATCCTCTTCATCCCGGCTGCTGCACCCAGAGGTCTTTTCGATGAGTATGGGACCAAGAAGAATGACTTCATAAAGGTAATTTTGGCAACCTTTAAGTGGGAAAAACACATTCTTATGTTGTAGTATTAACTGTACCTAATTTGTTTCTTTTCTCTCAGCTATTTGTGCGTAGAGTCTTCATCACTGATGACTTCCATGACATGATGCCCAAGTACCTCAACTTCATCAAAGGCGTTGTAAGTGCTGTTGGCTGTCTTTTTAAATGTAGCCCTTATGATATTCAGGATGCACTGACCTTTGTGACAACTTTACAATCCTAGTTCTCATAAGTGAAGAGCACTTCCATTGAGCAGATTGCATGTGTGCAGTAACGCAACATCTCATGTAATATATTGGATTGTACAAATGTGCTATTATTTAGCAAAAATTGATTTGGTTTTCAGCATAGTTTAAAATAAACAAATTCTAATTTAATACTTTAACCCAGGAATAATTATTATTAATTTATTTGTATAAAATACTCAGAATTGTTTTCCTTCATATAAAAGCAACTCATTAAACAAAATTTGAAACATTTGATATTGTAATGTCATAACAATCCAGAAAGGTAGATGGTTTAATAAAAAAAAAAAAAAGTCTTGGCCAATAATTATAATGTTTGGTGACGGTGACTCAATGTTTGATCTTATATCTCAGGTGGACTCTGACGATCTGCCTCTGAATGTGTCCAGAGAGACTCTACAGCAACACAAACTGCTCAAGGTGAGCTCATCGTGTTACTCAAAGTAACATGGACTTTAGTTATGATGTAAATATCCATGCTGTACAGGCAAATTTCAGTTGTTTTCATAACTCATGTTGGTTTCTATCGTTCTTTAGGTCATCCGTAAGAAGCTGGTCCGCAAGACCCTGGATATGATCAAGAAGATTGCCGAGGAGCAGTACAATGACAAGTTCTGGAAGGAATTCGGCACCAATGTCAAGCTGGGAGTTATTGAGGATCACTCCAACAGAACCCGCCTGGCCAAGCTGCTCCGCTTCCAGACCTCCCACAGTGAGACTGTGCTGTCAAGTCTGGAGCAGTATGTGGAGAGGATGAAGGAGAAGCAAGACAAGATCTTTTTCATGGCTGGAACCAGCAGGAAGGAGGTGCTTAAATGTTTTTACTTGTTTACTAAGGCACTCCATTTCTCTATTTCCAAAGTAATATTTAATCTGGTTTTAGGCCGAGTCTTCTCCATTTGTGGAGAGGCTTCTTAAGAAAGGATATGAGGTTGTCTACCTGACTGAACCAGTGGACGAGTACTGCATCCAGGCCCTGCCCGAGTTTGATGGCAAACGCTTCCAGAATGTGGCAAAGGAGGGTGTGAAGTTTGACGAGAGCGATAAGGCCAAGGAGAACAGGGAAGCTTTGGAGAAAGAATTTGAACCCCTCACCACTTGGATGAAAGACAAGGCCCTGAAGGACAACGTATGATTTCCTTTGTTTCGTTATATTGTATTGTGTATTATAAGCGGACTTGTAGTGGCATGTAAATTGAAACAAGTTTGTCCTCGTCATGTTTCAGATCGAGAAGGCCATTTTGTCCCAGAGGCTGACAAACTCTCCATGCGCTCTGGTTGCCAGTCAGTACGGATGGTCTGGCAACATGGAAAGGATCATGAAAGCCCAGGCTTACCAGACAGGAAAAGATATTTCCACAAAGTACGTCCTCTGAATAAGTCTTAAACGCATGGCAACTTCAAGTGACCACCTTAGCAACGGCATGGCAATGGCAACCATTAACAACATAAGCTGCATTAATTTTTGCAAAATATTGCTGTCTATTGTCAGTAGTGTAGTGACCGTATGAAGCACAGCTCAAACAAGCCACTTTCTTTTGGTCACAATCACCACATGACCGTTTACCCGCAACAATGCGTGTGGAAATCTTTCTCCCTCACACAAAATTCCAGATTGTGTGGATTTCTATTGAAATGACTGGATTTTGCCCCCGATAGATAATTCACAAAACATTAGTAGATGTGACCGCACCTTTAGAATTGTCATGACAATGCAATCCACCACTTCTTGGCTTGCTATGTGAAAATGGCTAATATTCTGCAAATTTTTCATTTATCTGGTCATAACTAAGCAAACCAATCTTTTTTTTTTTCCCCCATTCTAGTTATTATGCAAGTCAAAAGAAGACATTAGAAATCAACCCCAAACATCCTCTCATCAAGGAGATGTTGAGGAGAGTCAAAGTAAGTCAAACCTCATTTTGCTTCAATTCACTTATTAAATTACTCGCAATCTGCAAATTGAGTTCAAATAGTCTGATGTATTGTGCTTTGTCTCATAGGAAGATGGCGAGGACCAGACAGCTGCGGATTTAGCCGTAGTACTCTTTGAGACGGCCACACTGCGATCCGGCTACCAGCTTTCAGACACCAAAGCATACGGAGACCGAATAGAGCGCATGCTGCGACTAAGCATGAATGTAGACCTTGATGCACAGGTACACAGTCGAGCACTGGTATATGAAATGGAGATGTTCAAATGAAGTTTGGCTCAATATCCTGTTACTGTGTCTACAGGTTGAGGAGGAGCCAGAGGAACAGACAGAGGAAGCAGATGCTGAGGATGAAGAAGAGGTCCAGGCAGATGAGGAGGCAGAAGAGTCGGTGAGTGTGGAAACTGTCGCTTCCACACCCTCATGTTCCAAACCTTTGTTTTCTTTCATGAAATGGAGAATTTAAGAGGGTTACACTTTAATTCGATAGTCCACTTTAGACATTACTTTAGACCACATGAGATGTAAATTTTGTCAACTAACTCTCATTCAAGTATTAGTAGACTAGTTTAGGGTTGGTAGAATGAGTTGACATTTACTCGCAGAGTTATAGTCAGTAGAATATCTTTGGGTGATTTTAAAATGTGTTAGCAGATATTAAGCAGACGGTCTACCGAAATCAGCTCCGTCTGGTTCACCGTAGTGTCCACACAGCTTTCAAAGTATACTCAACCATGGATGTGCGCGTTCGACAGTGCACAGTACTGTCATTTTTATACTCTACCATGCCAGTTTAGAACAGGTTTTTTTTTTTTTTTTTAAACTCGCTCTGTACACTTCGACTACGGTACAATCACAACTTTGCATATTGCCACCTAAATGGACTCTTCTGTCTTAATCACCTTACATATGCACCATCTGCATGGTCACAATCAGGCTGCACACGGACGTGGAGCCTCCCAATGATGATAAATTCACGCGCACAGTGCGTGAACCGTCATTGAACGTGGACAAAGTATACTTTGAGCTTAATACTCGAATACTCTTATGCCTGGTATTTGATTTTGAAGTTACTTATAGTTAGTAGAATGTCTAAAGTGGACTATTGAAATAGTGTAACCTTTAAGTGGTTTGAAACTACATGAGGGTAGGTAAATGGGAGGACTGTCCTTTTACCATTTGAGATTCTTATGTCTTCTTGTTTTAACACGTGTACTTCTCTGTTTAGGATACCACAGGCAAAGATGAGCTGTAAAGTGTAAATCTGGGAAGGACTGGCTGTCGGACTGTGATGCAGAGTGAAGATGCCGATCTCAGCTGGTTGTCTTTTTTTCTGTGTGGGTGGGTTGGGGGATAGGAGCTGTTTTAAGGCGCTACGTTTTTGTGTTTTGAGATTTTTCTTTTTTTTTACATTTCCTCCATGATTGTAAATTTGTTAATATTTAACTGACCCAGTTGTGGAGTGCTGACTCCTGTCCACAGAACTATTAAATGTTTCCGGAAAAGGACCTTGTGTGCAATTCGTCTTTTACCTCATTGTTGCCTTGTTTTACCCATTTTACAGTCTCCCTTCAAAATTAACAGGGTTCTGTTTTATAATTTATTGTAATATTAAGTTGCCAAAATAGTACTGGAACTACTGTCCAATGTAAAATTGCCTACTCCAAACTATTGTCTCAAGGTGAAATGACCAGTTTAAATTCAGATATTGTTCAGTCTTATGGTCGTACCAGGGTAAAAGTTCCTGTGGGGTCTGGGATAAACCATTTCTCCCAAAGGTCCAGATGGACGCAGGGGTAGTCCCAGGGCTTGAAGCGGCCGTTCCAGTGCAGTAAGTGTGCGTCTTTGAGGAAGGACCTGGGATAACGGGCATCAGGACTCCAGCCTTCATAGAACACAAGAACAGAGGGTTTAGATTTAATTTTACTATATTGCAAATATACATTCACAATTCTTCACATTTTCTCTTAAGACATTGTGACGTTCAAGAGCTGACCCTCTGCCAGTGTTTTAAGATTACTGAGATGCTATTAGTTATTAATAATTAACTTTTTTCATTGAATTTAGTTTTAGTAATTGTCTTTTTATGTTCACTTTTAGTACATCAAATTAAAAATTAAACAAAGTTTAAAATGAGATGTTGCCTTTACAACTAGCTACAATAACATTAAAATATAAAAACAAATTTAAATATATGATCTCAGTTAACATTTTATTTCCAGTAACTTACTTTTTTTTTTTTTTGTAGTTTAATTATAATAACCCAACCCTACACTCATGGGTCTAAGGACCCAATTAGCCTGAGATGTTTGGTTTATAGTTAATGTATAATGTTCATAAGATAATGTATAGGATTATAAAACATTACATTGAGTTCAGATGGGAATGTTTTGATGACAAATTCAGTATTTAAAGAATAGAGAATTTATTCATCCAGATTGACAAGTCTTAGTTTTGCTTTTGCACACTACTGTTCAAAAGTCGGGGGTAAAATATTACAATTTAAAATATTTTTTTGCAGGCAAATGCTGAATTTTCAGCAGACATTACAGATCCTTCAGAAATCATTCTTGTATGCAAATTTGCTGCTCAAACATTTAACAGTTGTGCATAATATTTTTATGGAAAACATAATTTGTTTTCAGGATTCTTTGATGAATGGTAAGTTCTAAATAACAGCACTTATTTAAAATGAAAATCACAGCCACTTCTGATCAATTTAATGTGTCCTTGTTGAATGTGTTTTTTGCAATGATTTATATTTGTATAATGTATATAATAACTGCCAGGTAAAATATTGTGTGTACTCTTCAATTACTATACTGTGCACATATATATATATATATATATTAAAAGTGGTCAATGTTTTAACCAAGTGCTTTTCAGATAAACATAAGTATTATTTGCATTGCACCATAATGAATAATCATTAGGGAGTGACTGTTTTCCAAAGTAACTGGAATACATTGAGTAGAAAGAGTGAAGAGATCTAAAACAAGTAATTATTCAGTGAGATATGGCAGAAAAAAAGCCAGAAGACAGTCAGTTACCCAGGTGTCTGACATGCCACAGTGGATCAATGGTTGTGTATTTATCATGAAAGACGATCAGCATTGGAGGGGTGGTCACGCCCCCTGCCACAGCACTGCTGTACAGGTTCTCCCTAATTTGGAAAAAATGGAAAATAAGTTTGTTTCTACTGAACTAATTTGATATCTTAAAAATCATTATGAACCATTTTATCACCTGACATTCTTAGCCATCCATTTCTCAAGCTGTTTAGTTATCTTTTGCTTTTTCCATTCTCCAATGTCTGCCACAAAAACACCTGGATTAAAGGAGCAATCGCTGGGGTTGATGCCCAACTCTCTGACTTCCTCTTTGCGGTAGTCCAGAAAGCCCATATAAGTTGTCTGTGAGAGGCAGTTGTGTTTTGATTAAATGAAAGAGACAAATCAACCCATGTAACAGTAACTAAAGGCTTTAACTTAAAGAGGACCTATTATGCTTTGAGTGTGCTGAAACTCGCAGTTATGGTAAGGGGTATGACATTTCCAAAACACTTCTGGAAGCGGTAAACCAATCACTACACACTTGTCCAGTCAACCAATCAGAGCACATCGCACTTTTCAGAAGGAGGGGCTTCATAGAGACAGGAACTAAACAGGCACACCCTAGAGTGTTACTGACAGGCTGGGAAGAGAGGTGCTGCAACAATGTCAAATATGTGAAAAATTATGTTTTTTTTTAACATTCAACCATTAAAACCTATTCTAGTACACCCCAAAAAACAAAATCAAGACTTTGTAAAAGTACATAATATGGCCTCTTTAAACTATATCCAAACATACATCCAGAAAGACCTACCTGCATCCCCACACTGCGCACCATCTCGTGAGTGGCGGGTAGATCACAATCTGAGGCGAACGCAGCAGCATGCCCTGCTTTCAGCTTTATGTCATACAGTTCCTGTATATCTCCTGTAGAACAGATATAACAAAAATAATTCATTATCACAGTGACTATTGCAGTGAAGTGGTTTCATTTCATGCACTTGACATGAGATCATCCTCACAGCATCAATGTATAAGTGTAAGGTTAGTATCAATTGCAGATGGATTTCACCTTGTACTATGACATCATCATCCAGGTAAACAATCCGCTCGTGATTTTCAATGGCAAGAAGTGGCAAGTAGAACCTCACAAAGTTTAGCTGCAACACCAAAGAAACCAGGATCGAGAAACAATTATTGTCTGTAAAAACCTTAAACAATCAAAGAAAAGGTCTATGAAGGACCTACAAGATCACATACACTACTTGGCCAAAAGTCTGTCAGCACCACCCACAGTCAATATTTGTCTAAGAAAAAGACACAAATGTATGCTTGATTTAATGCACCTGTTAGTTTAGAGTGTAGCTGAAGAGAAGGGGGTGGGTGTGTTGATTTTAAGAATACTTTTTATTGGCAAACTATATATAGTGTTGTGTCACCACTAAAATCTGTTTTGTGTTCACCAGTTGAGAAACAAAGTGAGGTGTACCAGGTCATGTAGTGTACCAAGTGACCACACCTGTTAGAAATAATGAAGAGTTTACCTAAAACTTCAACTGTACATTAAAAAAAAATAAACAGAACCCAGCACTGTAAACTCACAGGGTGCAGCAGTTCTGGTCTGGACGAGTCCGAATTGACTTTCCCCTTCAATACCATCGGATTGAACTCCAGGATCTTGTATCTGATTTTTCTCAGCTTGGTCTTCTCTATGTATTCCCTGTATTTGAGTCCAGAGAAAAAGCTGACTAAGGCATTTGGGAAAATATTTATTGATTGAGCACATTTCTGTAATATTAGATAAAACATTTGAAATAAAATTAAAGATAAGATTATCTTTTGCATTGGTAGCTAACTAAAATACGTTTCATTTGAAGCAAAATTACTAAATGCAAATAAATAAAAGCTAAAACTGATCTAAAAATTAAAATAAATTAAATATATATATATATATATTTTAAATTCAAAAATTACTATTAAAATTACTTAAAATTACTAAAAATGATTTACCTTAGCATATGTAATTAGGATGACATTAGAATATGTCATACAGTCATACCGGTGTTATTTAAATACTAAAAGATATGTATTGGTTAATTTACAATAATAACATGTTATTAATATTATTTATTAAATTTTAAATGTATGTATGTATGAATGTATAATACATGTGTGTATATATATATATATATATATATATATATATATATATAAAAATATATATATCACTGCATTTTTATTTTCACAGTACAAATTAACTTTATATATAAACATGCTATAAACACTACTGTAGATATTTTAATGTTAATAGTTTAATATACAATAAAAACATATAATATTAAATATATATATATCATTTTAAAAATAAAAATATAGTGAGTATGTTTATACACAAAAAATAGGTTGCAGAGAAAATTAACCATAATAATCTATTTTCACAAGGGAGGAGAATATGCTTCTCATAGCTTTTGTTGTTGATGTCAAACACTAATCGTTCAATTAAACACTCCAGTATTTTATGCATAAAGGTTTATGGTAATATTACTTTCAATATTTGACCACTAAAATCTGTTTTGTGTTCACCAGTTGAGAAACAAAGTGAGGTGTACCAGCCATCAGAAGGCGGTATATTTGCGTCAAATGTTAAACCTAGCACCTTATCTTTTTGATGGCATCTCGCAGGGTAACTATGTAGAAGAATACACTAGCACGACTGTTGCTGTAGACACTGTTGATGGTGGCCATGGAAGCACCAATACGCTCCTCTGAAGCACAGATCACCACAGGGATGTCAGTGTCCATCTCTTTCTCGTCCTCTATACCCATTTTGGCCTCATCTTTCTTGAGCACTGCATAAACCACACTAAGATCAATATATAACAAACCAAAGAACATGCGTATAGCTGCATATCAGTGCACTGCATGTGTACCTGAATACTTGGGCAGCATCTGTAGTCTGCTCTTGTTGTACAGGAGAGCAAAAGCCACCAGGACAAGCAGAAAGAGGAGCCCACGGTTGACTGGCACACACACAGAGAGAGAGACAGAAAGATCACTAGATTGCAACTCTTTAAAATGCTGCACTTTAAAATAAAAGGATAACCACTAGAGGTCACTGTAAGACTTTGGGATGAGGTGAAAGTACATTTTTACATCATCCCTCATATAAAACTGTTCTAATTATTACTAGTAACTAATAAAAAAAATAAGCATTAGTATCTAATGAATAGTTACTAGCCAACTACCATTTGTACTAGTCAGCAGTGTTGGTTTAAAATTATTAAACATTGTTTTGTAACTGAAATAAATCTGAAATAACATTAGAGGTTTCATTAAACATTATGAAAAACTTTTAGAAATTAAAAAATGCCTTGGCATCTAACTGAAATCAGTCTAAGTTGAAATTTAGTAACCAAAATTACTTAAATTAAAACTGAAATAAATATAAATTAAATCTATATAAAAGAGCACAATGACTAAAACAACATACCAAAGTTACTAAAATTGAAACAAAAATATAATAATAAAAGCTCATTCAAATTATATTAAAATACCACTTCCAGTCAGACAAAAGGGTGTCTAAACTTTCTTTGGGGGAGGTTAGTGCTACGACAGTCCAGGCTGAGGTCAGCTGACAAAGATAAAACAAACTTCTGTGTATTTTGTTGCATTTTACTTCTTAACTAATGCAAAACATGTCTTAACTACCTCCTGTCAAGGAGTAAAACTTAGTAAAACTGAGAAAAAAGAATAGGAAAGGGTTACTTAAACTGACCAAATCTGTTTAAAACAAAGTTTCTATCAATACAATGACACAGCATTTATCATTAATAATGTTAGAGGAGAATATTGCATTTATGATTCAAATAATGACTCAAATCTACAATATAAAGGCCTGCAAATACATATGCACACTTAAAGGTTAACTCTGGTAAATGTGTTCTGAGTGGGATTTCCAGAGACCGTGCTATACTTTTATGGGTCCGAATCTGCCTGGTTACTTACTCTGAAACGACCAGTGGGACTGACCCCTCCTCCAATACATGCAAACACTGGACACATTCCAGTTTGGCAGGACAGCAGTGCAAAGCGAGGCACTAAAACATCACCGTGTGCTCTCAATCTAATATCTTGTACGTAAGACTTTTAGTTTTGTATCAAGAGTCTGATTGAGAGTGTGACTCATACACTGGCCAAGATCACTTCTTGGATGTGTTTCCATGTATTATAAAAACATGGCTGGTTCATGGATCTGCAAAACTTGCGTTTGTTACTTACTTTTCCTCAACAATGCCATTTTCCCACATCAGCATCTGTAAACGGAGAGAAAGAAGGTATTAGGACTGTTACATACTTGGAGAGGAATTTTGTTTTGTTAAAACTTTAAAATATATGGCAATACTGAATCATTTAAAAATGATCAAATTATTTGTATTCATTATTATTAAAAGTTCAATGATATTGTTTACAATTACTAAAATATTCAATTATTGTTATCTTTGATATATTATATGTGTTTAGTGATTTTTTTTCTCTTTTCGGTTAATGTCATCCCAGTCTTTTGGTTGTGTTTAGGACACATTTCTAAGTGGATTTTGGGTCTCTTGAGGCTTTTGCACACATGTGGGACAGTTTATCGGGAGTCTCCTGGCCTTTCCTTCCTGGTGGCATTCTTCACTAAGCCTTGAACTCAATAGTTATCATTTCTTTCTCTCCACTTTAAAGATCACATTTTCTAAGTCCTCCAAACACAGAGAAAACTCACTCTGGCTTTGCTGAAATGAACCAGAAACCAAGTGTACAAAACACTATTGCTAAGCACATCTTGAGCTCTTATTCTGTTGATTTATTTAGGAATGTAACTATATTTAAAAAGCTGTCACATGCCACTTACATACACAACTTCTTGTCTTCTTTCTCTATACTAGACGAAATACATTTTATTGTAATCAGTTTGTGTGGCAAAAGCAGAAAGCATTTTAAATGTAAGAACAACATCGACTGAAACACATGATGTAACCGTATCCCTTAGACAGTTCGTGTTAACTAAAATATTTTTATGGGCAACAACATTTTCATTAATAACAATAACAAACATTAATAAATTAGATAACTAGCTAATGTATAGGCTACTGGTGTACAGGTAACATATATATATATATATAAACATAAACCATAAACCTTATAGAAAAAGAGATGGCGGAGTTTCTCCATGTCTGGCACTGTGAAGAAACATCGTCGCAAAATAGGTTTTCAAGTCTTAATAACTGACACACAATCAAATATCACCGATAGCTAATGTCGACTGTATAAGTAAAGCTTAGGGGTGCGCAAGGGGCAAAATAAGAGCAAAACCACGCTTGTAATCGATTTACATTGAATTGTTTATAATTATATTAGCCACTTACCGGTTTCAAGTCGCGCGTTAACGTTAATTTAATCTATACAGCGCGGTCGAGTGGGCGTGACCGCGCACGAGCCGTCCAGCTGAACTCGCGGACGCTATTCTCTATTTATCCTCATGAGACCCAGCAATGCAGTTTTGTTCAGGTTTCTTCCTAATATCTCCAAAGTCCACACAAGTCACTGTGTTTAGTCTAACTGTGTCTTACAGGGGACGTCCCGAGCATTTCTGATATACCAAAAGTGGGTGTGGCAAATACAAATGTAATACTATTCTGTTATGTTACTATTTATTATTACATACATTTTATATGTTAATATTGCAAAATACATAATCATTAATAATGTTATTATATATTAATATACAACTTACATTATAAAAGATTGTTTTATAATCCTCTGTGATAAATCATGATACTGTATAGCAATTATGTATATAATTAATGGTCCTTTCATTTATTAATTTAATCCAAGTATGATACTATTCTATTGTTTTACCATGTATTATTAATATTGCAGAATACATAATCATTAATGCTGTTTTTATATATTAATATACAACTCGTATTATAAAAGATGAATGTTTCATAATCTTATGTGATTATCTAAATAATTGCTATACAGTATCATGATTAATCACATGTTTCATTAATATATAAAAACAGCATTAATGATTATGTATTCTGCAATATTAATAATAATAATAATACATGGTAAAACAATAGAATAGTATCATACTTGGATTAAATTAATAAATGAAAGGACCATTAATTATCTAAATAATTGCTATACAGTATCATGATTAATTAATGGCCCTTTCATTTATAAATTTAATTAAAAATACTATAACTAGTATAACTAAGCTTGAAAAAAAAAAACAACAACACTGCATTTTGTTGAGATGTTTCTTGGATACTTTAGTTAGTCTGTATACATATACATTCTCAAACAAATCACTTTGAATAAAAAATTTCTTATAAAACAAAGAAATGCTTTAGAAATCAAACATACATATACATATGATTATACATTCTTAAGTCTCTTGGAATAAAAAAATGTTATGAAACAAAAACTATGTTTTAGAAAATTATTCAACACACTTTTCTCAAATGGTCAAAAATAATTATAGATGACAAATGATCATGCTTGTTCAAATAGTTAAACATAAATAAAAAAAATCTTTGGGGAAAAAAAACAAGAATTGACAATGAATATAACATACAGTGAAAGAATAAAAGTGCAAAACTACGGTTAGTCTTTATGTGAAACAATATATTGGCATGGTTATTTTTCTTCCCACACATCACTGATGTTCCAAACACAGACATTAACAATCTTAAACATTAGTGTTACTCATCAACTATTGTGCCATTTACAGAGCTTGAAGAGGCCCTTCTAAAGCTGCCAGAAAAAGACACACTGCTTATTCTCCACCTAAAAACAGTGAGGTCAATATTTACCGTATTCCGAAAAGGGCATGTCACAATGTGGGAGAACCAGTAAAATAAAAGGAGAGAGGGGGAAAACATTTGCAGATGAAAAACACAAATCTTTTCTTTTTTTTTAAGTATTAAAATGGATACTGAACATTTTTAAATAAAATTTAACTAAAAATGTAAACAAAACAAAAAAATCCACTGCAGACTAGAATAATCCACAAACGTGAACTTTGCAAAAGCACCACAAAAGACACAAAAGGCAAAAGGCCACTTAAATGATGTGAACACATAATACCACTTAAAGTAAAGATAACAGCATGGCGACGTTGATGGGCAGCTCAATTCTTTCATTGGTATAGGTCATGGATCTGACCCGTTCAGGAGGAGAGAGCAGGAATGCTGTTGGTCCCACACGCTGCTCCACACAGGTCAAACACAGAACACCGCCCGCGTCCACGCTGTCCATCTGAAACGCATACATTGGATAAATCAATACAGGAAGTGAGTTTTTGAACTTAAAGGAGTAGTTTACTTTAGAATTAAAATGTCCTTATAATTTACTCACCCCCACATCATCCAAGATGTTCATGTCTTTCTTCCTTCAGTCAAAAAGAATTTGAGGTTTTTGAAGAAAACATTCCAGGATTTTCTCCATATAATGGACTTCAATGGGGTACAACGGGTTAAAGGTCCAAATTGCAGATTCAATGCAGCTTCAAAGGACTCTACACGATCCCAGACGAGGAATAAGGGTCTTATCTAACGAAATGATCAGTCATTATAAATAAAATAAATATAAATAAAAATGAATATACTTTTTAACCACAAATGCTCTTCTTGCTCTGATCTGCGATGCACCACGCATTATGTAATCACGTTGGAAAGGTCACGCGTGACTTAGGCGGAAGTATCATGGTAGGGCAAAAAATTCCATCTCTTTTTGTCTTCCAACTTCAAAATCATCTAACATCGTTGCGTTACCTTTTTTTGTGAACGGTATTTGACTTAGTCTTTGCACGTTCTCTTGGTAAACACTTGATCGGTACTTCTGCCTACGTCACGTGTGACCTTTCCAACGTGATGATGTAATGCGTGGCGCATCGCAGATCAGAGCAAGAAGAGCATTTGTGGTTAAAAAGTATATACATTTTTTTTTTTTTTTTTGAAAATGACCAATCATTTCGCTAGATAAGATCCTTATTCCTCGTCTGGGATCGTGTAGAGCCCTTTAAAGCTGCATTGAAACAATTTTGGACAATTGGCAATTTGGACCTTCAACCCGTTGTACCCCATTGAAGTCCACTATATGGAGGAAGTCCTGGAACGTTTTCCTCAGAAACCTTCTTTTCGACTGAAGAAAGAAAGACATGACATCCTCTTGGATGACATGGGGGTGAGTAAATTATCAGGAAATTTTAATTCTTAAGTGAACTACACCTTTAACAGACAGACGAATGGTTGAGCAAAGAGACACTAACATATCTGACAGGGAGTCTGCACATGCTGAGGACGGAGTCTGTGGTGATGTGGTTCTGACAGTCGTCAGTCGAGCAGACGAGAGACGGGTCTTTACTCAGCAGGGTGCTGGTCAGCTCTGACCTCAGGAAGTACTCCTGTGAAAGAGGAAGAGGCAGGAAACTTAGGAATAATAAGAATGCTTCAATGTCATGATATCTGGATGTTCTTTGGATTATAAAGATCAGAATGAAGATAAAGCAGCAATAACTCACCCCAGGGAATGTGAGGATGTTGTTGATGGTCTTGGTAATGTACAGTGTTTTCTTGGCTCGTGTGATCGCCACATATAACAGGTTCCACTCGTCATCTGGGACGTTTGCTGCAGCCAGAGTAAAGATTCAGACTTATGCATACCTGGATTTTTAGAACTCTCTGGAACACTCGATTTTAATTAGTCAATTGAAACATTAGGCAAATATTTTTGCACCTAAGAGACTTCTCAGAATTCAAATTAAAGGGACAGTTCACCCTAAAATTAAAATTAAGCAATCATTTACTCACCCTGGCATTATTCTTATGCTCTATGTACCCTTTTTTCTTTTTTGGACCACAGAAGAATGTTCTGCTAACGCTCGTCCACATAATGGCAGTGAATAGCGACTGGCATCAAGTTTTTTTAAAAAGTCACTAAAAGTATCACAGAATGATCGCATGTGACGTGCCATATATTCCAAGTGTTCTGGGGGTATATGATAGGGTTTGGTGAAACACATCCCAAAATGTAATGTATTTAACGAAAATCCCAAAGATGCTCTATTGGGTTGAGATCTGGTGACTGTGGGGGCCATTTTAGTACAGTGAACTCATTGTCATGTTCAAAAAAACAAATTTGAAATGATTCGAGCTTTGTGACATGGCGCATTATCCTGCTGGAAGTAGCCATCAGAGGATGGGTACATGGTGGTCATAAAGGGATGGACATGGTCAGAAACAATGCTCAGGTAGGCCGTGGCATTTAAACGATGCCCAATTGGCACTAAGGGGCCTAAAGTGTGGCAAGAAAACATCCCCCACACCATTACACCACCACCACCAGCCTGCACAGTGGTAACAAGGCATGATGGATCCATGTTCTCATTCGGTTTACGCCAAATTCTGACTCTACCATCTGAATGTCTCAACAGAAATCGAGACTCATCAGACCAGGCAACATTTTTCCAGTCTTCAACTGTCCGATTTTGGTGAGCTCGTGCAAATTGTAGCCTCTTTTTCCTATTTGTAGTGGAGATGAGTGGTACCCGGTGGGGTCTTCGGCTGTTGTAGCCCATCCGCCTCAAGGTTGTGCATGTTGTGGCTTCACAAATGCTTTGCTGCATACCTCGGTTGTAACGAGTGGTTATTTCAGTCAAAGTTGCTCTTCTATCAGCTTGAATCAGTCGGCCCATTCTCCTCTGACCTCTAGCATCAACAAGGCATTTTCGCCCACAGGACTGCCGCATACTGGATGTTTTTCCCTTTTCCCTTTTGTAAACTCTAGAAATTGTGCATGAAAATCCCAGTAACTGAGCAGATTGTGAAATGCTCAGACCGGCCCGTCTGGCACCAACAACTATGCCACGCTCAAAATTGCTTAAATCACCTTTCTTTCCCATTCTGACATTCAGTTTGGAGTTCAGGAGATTGTCTTGACCAGGACCACACCCCTAAATGCATTGAAGCAACTGCCATGTGATTGGTTGATTAGATAATTGCATTAATGAGAAATTGAACAGGTGTTCCTAATAATCCTTTAGGTGAGTGTATATATACACACACACACACACACACACACACACACACACACACATATATATATTGTATTTAAATAAGTCAAGCACCTCTTCGAAAATATGGCTGTTTTTAAGGATTTTCCAGGACTTAAATTTCAAGAAGTCAAATTTAAGTACTTAAAGCACCTTGTATGAACCCGGAGTAAAGGTTATGCATATTTGGCATGCTGTCCGAGAGGCAGGCTCTCTGAGTCAAAGCTTGGAATTTGGCCCAAACCCAGAGTACCCCAGAGTATAGTTAGGAGTACGAAGATGGTAGAGGGATGCTGGAAAACTGTCATGGAACAGAGATAAGTCTGCTGTATGTATGCAGCTCTTATCTCGCTAAATGAGTTGTGCGTCTCCTCCCAAACTTTGTTAATAAAATATTATTTTGAGACTTTATTAGCACCGCAGTTCACTCCAACTTGACCAGAAAAAGCAGACAAGCTGTGAGAAATCCAGATTAATAAATACGCAACATGAAATACAACGCCTAGAAATTCCAAAAAGTATCCGTGTTTTTTTTTAAAGAATAATTAACTGATGGGGCTAAAATTGATGGAACCTACAAGATGTGCCCACAGATTTCAGATTATCACTTTGATCTACCAGATGTCACTTGGCTAAAACCAACAGATTCAGGCTCAGATACAGAGACTGCAATAACTTTAAGAGCTTGGCTTTATTTTGTTATATGCAGACACATTCATTAATCATTTATTGATTCTAGATATGGGGTGCATCATGTGGGGCAGTAATATTAAAATATTAATCCAAGATGATCATTAGAATGTTTCTTGGCACAAATGCATAACATCCATCCATCTTTTTTTAAATAAACGATTATACATAAATTTAGGCAAACATGCATTTGATTTGTCATATATAAACATAATATACTACCTCTAATCTACAAATGATAATGAAACTGTTCATTTCTTTAAGATTTTTCAATAAATTACCACAAACCTGCATTGAAACCGCCCACTCTCTGCAGGTTGTGTCGTGCACATGGTACTTTCATGAAGTCATCTGTCACAACCACTGTGTCAAACTCCAGGCCTTTTGACTTATGCACCGTACCAAGGATATAATCTGTCACAATAAGATAGATGAAGGCATTCAACTTGCATATGAGGGCTGTATGTGTACAGTAATTTTCCGGTGTGTATTCCTCAAAACCAGTGCTTTAGTCTTCTTTTTCCTCTCTCCATTTCTGTCTGACTCACCTGCGCATAGCTGGCTTTTCTGGGCACGATCGTAGATCCGTTTAACTAGCTCTGGAATGCGTTTGTTGTATTTCTCCACCACGGCTAACTTGGCCTCCAGCTCGCGGTCTTCTGAGGCCGTGGCGTATCCCTTCAGACCTAAGAATCCACCCATCTTATCTCTACAGAAACCTCGGATGAAGAAATCCTTGATCACAAGCCTCTCTGAGGTAGAGAGACAAACCAAACTTTAGAAAAACTTAACCATCAGTTTCAAAAACCCGAAAAGATATTAATAATTATCTGAATTAACTTACTAGCTTTACAGATAATAAACATACAGCAAAAACTAAAATACTGCAACACAGAAACCATCAATTATGATATTTTGTTAAACAGTGAGACCAAGATAAAACTTTCAAAGCTAAAGTGACTCACCGTTCTTGCGTTTGTCCTCTGGTTGCATCAGGACCCAGAGATCCATAATTTTCTCCAGTCCAAAGTTTTCAACACCCTGAAATCAGAAAAAATAGTTTTCAACATCAAGTACCTTTTAATGAAAAATGCTGCACAAAACAAATCAGAGCCAATCAGAATATGTGTATAGAAATATATATATATATACACTCACCTAAAGGATTATTAGGAACACCTGTTCAATTTCTCATTAATGCAATTATCTAATCAACCAATCACATGGCAGTTGCTTCAATGCATTTAGGGGTGTGGTCCTGGTCAAGACAATCTCCTGAACTCCAAACTGAATGTCAGAATGGGAAAGAAAGGTGATTTAAGCAATTTTGAGCGTGGCATGGTTGTTGGTGCCAGACGGGCCGGTCTGAGTATTTCACAATCTGCTCAGTTGCTGGGATTTTCACGCACAACTATTTCTAGAGTTTACAAAGAATGGTGTGAAAAGGGAAAAACATCCAGTATGCGGCAGTCCTGTGGGCGAAAATGCCTTGTTGATGCTAGAGGTCAGAGGAGAATGGGCCGACTGATTCAAGCTGATAGAAGAGCAACTTTGACTGAAATAACCACTCGTTACAACCGAGGTATGCAGCAAAGCATTTGTGAAGCCACAACACGCACAACCTTTAGGCGGATGGGCTACAACAGCAGAAGACCCCACCGGGTACCACTCATCTCCACTACAAATAGGAAAAAGAGGCTACAATTTGCACGAGCTCACCAAAATCGGACAGTTGAAGACTGGAAAAATGTTGCCTGGTCTGATGAGTCTCGATTTCTGTTGAGACATTTAGATGGTAGAGTCAGAATTTGGCGTAAACAGAATGAGAACATGGATCCATCATGCCTTGTTACCACTGTGCAGGCTGGTGGTGGTGGTGTAATGGTGTGGGGGATGTTTTCTTGGCACACTTTAGGCCCCTTAGTGCCAATTGGGCATTGTTTAAATGCCACGGCCTACCTGAGCATTGTTTCTGACCATGTCCATCCCTTTATGACCACCATGTACCCATCCTCTGATGGCTACGTCCAGCAGGATAATGCACCATGTCACAAAGCTTGAATCATTTCAAATTGGTTTCTTGAACATGACAATGAGTTCACTGCACTAAAATGGCCCCCACAGTCACCAGATCTCAACCCAATAGAGTATCTTTGGGATGTGGTGGAACGGGAGCTTCGTGCCCTGGATGTGCATCCCACAAATCTCCATCAACTGCAAGATGCTATCCTATCAATATGGGCCAACATTTCTAAAGAATGCTTTCAGCACCTTGTTGAATCAATGCCACGTAGAATTAAAGCAGTTCTGAAGGCGAAAGGGGGTCAAACACAGTATTAGTATGGTGTTCCTAATAATCCTTTAGGTGAGTGTATATATATATATATATATATATATATATATATATATATATATATATATATATATATATATATGTGTGTATATATATGTGTATATATGTGTGTATATATATGTGTATATATATATATGTGTGTATATATGTGTGTGTGTGTGTGTGTGTGTGTGTGTGTGTGTGTGTGTGTGTATGTGTGTGTGTATGTGTGTGTGTATGTGTGTGTGTATGTGTGTGTATATATATATACACACACATTAAGATAAACACTGGTATTGTCATATCATTATTTAGAGGCCATATTATGCTATTTTACAAAGTCTTGATTTTGTTTTTGAGGTCTGCTAGAATAGGTTTTCATACTTTAATGTTCAAAAAACAAATTTTTCACATATTTTACATTGTTGCAGCACCTCCCTTCCCAGTCTGTCAGTAACGCTCTATTTAGTTCTTATTTTAGTTCTCGACGAAGGCCCACCTTCAGAAAAGTGCAATGCGCTCTGATTTGTCTGCCGGTCAACCGCTTGGAGCATGTTTCGAAAATGTCACGCCCCTTATAATAACCGCAAGTTTCAACACAGTACTAACTCAACCCAACCAGGCCTCGTCCCTTTTTTGGCATATGCTTTGGGTGGGAATTGTTTAAATGAGGAATATTAATTATGATGTGTTCATTCCCAGAAGAAAACTCAAGACTACAGGCATTTCAGAGAGTTCAGAAACAATGCACACTGATATAGAGAATAACTCTCTTTGGACTAACTTTGTGCTTTGTAACTTTGCAGACCTTTTACATGCTTAAACAGCAATGTGTAAAAAAAGCATAATGGACTCACTCCCACAATGTAGATCTTGCAGCTGGGGTTAATATCTGTGAGTCGGACAGCCTCACTAAAAACAGTGACATTACAGCGGCTCAGAATGGCCACGCTCCCTTCTGGCAGCCTCTGTCCCAGCTTCAGACGTTGCAGTGTTTGAGTGTCCTCTCCTCTTACACTCCCTGAAAATGTGTACATATTTTTATTTTTCTGCCTGCTTCATACTTTAATCCAAAATCTATAAAATAAATGACAGTTTTTAAAAAAAAATCAATTCTCTCTTTATTAGAAATACCCAAATATAATTTCTTAAACTTACCATCCTGATTCCCACCAACCAAAATCTGCTTCACTTTTTTACAACTGTCCAATATTGTAGCACCAACATAGGCAATTTCAGAGCCAAACCTGAAGCTCTATGAAAAATATGAGTGGTAAGAATTGAACATTTACCCATAAACACAATATGCGAGGTACACTTTATCTATAAATAGTCTCTGGGATTTAATGTTTTTCTACCTGTGTGAGATAGTAGATGTGTGTATGAGGAACAGCGTGCAAAGCATTGACCGCTCCTCTGAAAGTGTAAATTTGTTGATGAGGATCTCCAACCAGGATTTTCCCACAGCTCTGAGAGAGCATAATGTCAACGATGACTGGAAAAAAACAGGACCACAAGCAGAACAAAATTAAGAAATTCAGCTCTACAAAAAAGTTAAAATAAAAAATAAATAAATAAATAAATAAATAAAATATCAGAACCAAAAACTTCTCCATTTTAACGCAAACTTAAATGACCTGGATGAATTTACCAAACAATGATGGGCAATTTGTTTAACCTGGTGTGCAGTCTTGAGCTTCATCAATAAATATGGCATCATAGCGGTCCAGCTCTGGTCTCGTCAGCTGCCAGAGTTTGAGGTATCCTATTTGCAACAATCAAAAGAAATGATTAACATAAGCTATGCCTCCAACTAAAACTTATGTGCAAAACTGGAATATCACAAAACATTTGCAGCACCATTTCCATCCTATGTGTTTAAGAGAACAAAAATCGTGATTTGGGAAGTTGGCATAAAATATATCATGTTATCTTGCATTCAGAGGCGGGATGCCTAGTGTTTGGGAAAGTAAACGTGTGAGACAGTTCTGGGAGGTAATTATACCAAATAATTTTCATGACAGACTTTGGCTCAGGCATTTCAGAATGAACAAACCAACATTCTAGATGCTGTGCAATGAAATTGCTCTGCTGGTTAGTCCAGTTATGCCATCTCACATGATCTGTTGGGGTAAAGTCACATGATTTATTTGTTGCACATCAATGGATTTATTAGCTAAATGCATTTCCATCATAGTTTATGTGAGTCTTCTTTTTGAATAATAATAAAAAAAAGTCCACCTCAAAAGCGCACATATGATTTTAAACATTTTTAGAATTTATTAGGGGTGTAATGATACCCTCGTCACGATTCGATACATATCACGATACTGAACTCACAGTAAGATATTATTGCGATACTCCAAGACATTTACTGTTGATTTAAAGGTTAAAAGTCTTTCATTGTCTATTCATTTCCACCCCCAATGTAATACCAAACATTGGGGGTGGAAATGAATAGACAATGAAAGACAGTGGTGACACCAGAATAAAAATATTCATGATTCTGAAGCTGGAAATACAGAACTATTTTAGTTGAATATGCTTGCACTCATTATTTAAAATAATGTAGGCCACTTTTTACTGGTAACATAAGACATTTGGCATTATCAGGACCCACAAATATTCCCCCACTGCATTATACACTCACCTAAAGGATTATTAGGAACACCTGTTCAATTTCTCATTTATGCAATTATCTAATCAACCAATCACATGGTGAACTATATACAATACAGATTGTCACTATCCAAGATGAATATTTTTGCATTGCGATATATTGTGACACGATATATTGTTACACCCCTAGAATTTATGCACATCTTGATGTTTGTTTATGCAATATACCAAACATTAGATAGATAGGCGGATGGAAACTCGGCTATAGAAACTTTGATTAAAAAAACAAATTTTGGGTTTGTTTAGTATTGTGACTTTGAGTGTGATAGGAAATTATATTATTTGGAGTTTATACACTTAAATATCTGTGTATCAAAATTTTGGTGCTTACCATCATGGGTCATGTTGTACACTCGGTCTTTTTTGGACTGCAGCTCTACCATTTGGTCCCATAAATTCTGTGCGATACCTGCAAAATTCTGGAGAGAAAGACTTTTTAATGCATTTGTCGTCTCAAAATGCTACTGACACAATATTTGTTTTAGACTATTTTCATTTTCATTTTAAATTGACTATCATTTAGTAACCCTTAAAACAACATTCCCAAAAGCACAAGCTGTATTCACACATGGAAACTGATAGAACTGGGTCTCTTCACTTTACCATTCTCTGTTGTTCGTCTGGGTGTACAGTCTTGCCGTGTGTGTTCTTGTACTCTGGTGGAACGTGTTGGGGGCCAACCCGCTGATCTATGGACGCCCAGTAATTGTGGAGGGTTTGTGTCACCACTTTAGCATTGACGAATCCCCCGTGTGCTTTAGGCAAGACCCACGCCACATCAAACGGCTGCAAATTATTGGACAGTTTCCGCATATTTTTATACCTGCATAGCAGAAAAGACAAACAAAATATCCTGGTTATTATAAAAGCTTACTAATTATTAATTCTTCAAAATAGCTGATTGTTTGGTTAATGTTTCTCTGCTGTCTGGACAGTATACTGACCTCAGTCCCACAGCTCTGAAGGCCATTGAATGGATGGTACTACATTCGACATTGTACGGAAATAAACGCTGAGCTTGTGTCGCGACGGATTTGTTGAAGGCCAGGTAGAGGAAGCGCATATGTGGTCTTTGCTGGGCGTACTTCACGAGTGTGGTCGTCTTTCCAGTGCCTGCGACAAATAAGAATGGGATTATATAAACAATACCACTCACTTTATTTTAACTGAACATTTTCAGCAGCAAAATAATATGAAAGATTTTTCCTCACCTGCAAAAGCCATTATTTTAACAACATGATGAGTCTGGATGTCATGGTTGAGTATCTGCTGTTGCTCGTGAGTGGTAAGCTGTCTGAAAAAATTATGATGATCATTACAATAATCATATATTGTTTGTAATGAATATATGCCGTTCAATATTTTGGGACTGGTACAAATTTTTGTCTTTGAAAGTCTCTTGCTCAACAAAGGCTACATTTATTATATAAAAAATACAATAAAATGTTATTACAATTTAAAATAACTACTTTTCTATTTTAATACATTTTAAAATGTAATCTATTCATCATTACTCTAGTTTTCAGTGTCACATGATCCTTCAGAAATGCTGATTTGCTGCTCAAGAAATATTTCTTATTATTAATGTTCAAAATAGTTTTACATTTATAAATATTTATCAAATTTATAATTAAGTTATACATATTTTTTATGGAAATCATAATACCTTTTTTGTATTCTTTGATGATTAAAAAGTTCAACAGAACAACACTTAAATAGAAATATTTTGTAACATTATAAATAACCATAATTTTTTATCAATTTAATGTGTATTTTCTGAAAGAAAAAAGAAAAAAATATATATATACACACACACACACAAAGATTTGTGTAATTAATATATAAACAATATATCCTGCCTACCTGTTGTCATGCAAGCTCGGAGGAGGTGGCGCGTTCTCCATTAAGTGCAGCACATAGAAGATGTTGTAATGCCACCTAAAGATGGAGGTTCAAAAAGTAAAGAATCATTTAGATCAGCCCTCAAAATAAAAAAACAGTCTCTTTTAAGTGTTTGTTAAATACTTTTCATTCTGCTAGTCACATGATTCTTCTCAGCTGCCATAAATAAACATCTTCTGGACTACTATTTCACATGGACCTTGTCTCTCACCTGTTGCTTATGTTAATATTATTCTCTCTCATGGCCAGGAGCAAAGTCGCGATGGCCCACAGGTACTCAGAGATTCCTCCTGCTGTCAGCAGACACCCAGACCTCCGCAAGAGAGCTACCAGATCCAAGACATCCTTCACTCCATCAGCCAAAATCAACATCAGGGCCATGATAGACCAAGGATTCAGACCCTGTAATACAAGTCGAAACAAAATTAACTGGCTTAAAATGTCAAAAAAGTGGAACTTGATGCAAATGATAGTTAATGCACAACAAAAACAAAAGGCACTAAACTAGTAATTTGAGACACGATCACTTTAAATGATGAACAGATTGAATTTACGCTTTTATTTCACATGTAAACATTCAACAACTCACACACCGGTTCTGGTAAACGGAAGCTCAAGCATGTTCGCTTGAAGTGTGATGAGGTTCATTCTCGTGTTACGCAGCACGTTTGAGCTTCCGCAAGAACCAATGAGTTTTCTTCCTCACACGTCAAGCAGGTTCAGTTGAGCTTCTGTTTATGTTCGCTGATCAATGTTTAAATGTGAATAAAAGCCTAAATTCAATCTGTTCATCATAAAAAGTGATCAAGTCTCTTCAGAAAATTTGGACAAAACTGCTCAATACATATGGATTAGTTTTATGATCTCTTCATTAACTTTTTGAAGTGTCAAAGTGGTAGTTGTGTAGCTGTCTATGGAGGGACAGAAAGCTTTCTGATTTCATTAAAAAGATCTTCATTTGTGTTCCGAAGATAAACGAAAGTCTTATGGGCTCGGAACAACACAAGGGTGAGTAAATGATGACAGAATTTTCATTTTTGGGTGAACTATCCCTTTAACTGTGGGTTTACATTACCTCATCATCAGCCATGTCTGGTAGTCTGTCTTTGATGCAGCCTTCAGCGTGTGGGTAGAGCCGATGTACTTTCACACACTCCAACACGTCCTTCACATTCACCCGTTTACTGTGTTTGAACTGAGACATGTACCTGGAAAATCATGCATGATTTAGTATATTCTATATTTTACATGTGAATTCATCCTTATTGCATTTTTCTTTTAATTCTTTTAGTTATGTTGCCCCTATATCTTTTCACCTTTTTTCCATTTATTTTCTGTATTGTCCATTTTGGCACTATAATTACTTTGAATATAAACTATCAGCAGATAATTAAACTACAGTTGACCCCCGATGTACAAACATCACACCTAACAGGTTTGAGCTCTATCAGCAGCTCTGATGCAGATTACAAAATTCACACCCTCAAGGGTGTGAAAGCGCCAGCCGGGTTGTGAACCCCCCTTTTTTTGCTTCAACAGATTGTTGTGCTGTTGTATATTCTTACCTTACCATATTGAGAAGACAGAGATCTTCCTTTTTGATAATTTGATTAACCTGCAGGATAGACTTCACCTCCTTCAGTGCCTCTTTTTCCCGTCTACGGTATCTGCAGTACAACTTCTTCCAAGGTAGAAACTAAGAAAGAAACCATGGGATTTCACATATTTCATATTATATATATATATATATATATATATATATATATATATAAATAAATAAATAAATATATATATATATATATATATATATATATATATATATATATATATATATATATAAAACTCACTTTTATCTATTTTATCTATTTAAAGTTTGAAAGGCATCAACAACACACCTGGGGGTCAATGACGACAGCCCTCCAGCGATGGCACACCAGGATTATGTGTCGATAGAGATCATCTGCTGGGAGGTGAGCGAACACAATCTGGAGGATCTCCTCGGGAAGGTCCTGGATCTGTCCCTGGGGCACCTCCTGTCCTCCCTGCACTCCCAGCAGCCCGTAATGGGCATCAGGAAGGGCTTCAACCAGGTCCTCCTCATGCTCTTCTTTTTCCAACAATTCTTCTTTTTTGACCAATGTACTTCCCACCTCAAAGTCATCGTCGAACATGTCCTCAGTGATTCCTTCCATAAAGTCTTCTACCCTTTCCTCTTCTGGGATGAAAGATCCGATGGGTTCCTCTTCTTCTTCCTCCTTCACTGGAGGCTTGGTTCCTTTTTGAGGGCTGGTGCTTATGACTCCAGTGACAGAGAAGAATTCAGTGATACCCCTCTGTTGGTCCACACCACCTGAAGCTTAAAAGCAAAATGTTAAAGTGGGAAAATAGCACTATTTTGTGCAGAAAGATGCAAAACGCAATGATAAATACCTTGCCTGCTTCTTTTAGTGGGTGTCCTAGGCTGAAGTCTTCGGTTTGGACTGTTGCTGAGGTTGACATTAAATGGCTGTGTGAGAGCCTGGTTCCCTGTGTTGCTTTGCACCATACCATTACATTCTGATGGCCCCAGGTGCCTGCGTTTGGCCCTTCCTACAGAAAACACATGTTAAACACATATTACCTACGTAAAAAACAGCTAATAAGCCATTTACATTACATAAAACACACAGACAAAACTCTAAAGATCTGGGCTGAATACGAACTTGGACCTCAGTACTGACTGGAGCTTGTATTAATTTATTTAAAAACATATAATCAATGAATCTACTTACGACTAACATGACGAGCAAAGTGCAAAACAAAAATTTGAATTGAAAATATTTACCTCTCATGGACGATTCCATGATATGCAGACGACGAGCCTCTTCAACCTACCGATGTTATGATATTTGAACTTGTGTAGAATACGTCCACCGAAACAAAAACAACAACTTCACAAGGGTTCCATTTCCGCTCTGCGTCCCTAAAATGTACATTTCACGCATTATTTCAAAATAAAAGTTCTAAACGTTCAGCGATTTTAACAGGGCTCTCTATGACTGTGGCATTTTATTGGTGGAGAGTGGTGCTGTATTTTTCACTGTCCCTTTAGGTGGCGACAAGCGTTTTGTTCAAAAACACTGATTCATTCAAGAACACACTGACCGCTTGATAATGTACACGTGTACTGAAATAAAGTAACATTTAAAAAACGTAACTTGCTAGTTGCCAAAAGTTCTAACTTTCATTTAGTTTAACTTGATGTAGCCTACTAAAATATCTAAAAGTAAAACAAAAATAAATAAATAATAATAATAAATAAATAAATAATTTTACTTATGGTAGTGTTTTTTGAGGGCAATGACTGGTATATATAATTCAAAATCCTCAGCCGGTCACATAGATAAACAATCTAACAATTTATTTTTTTAAACAGTATTTATTTTATCTGTTTGTTGTTATTATACTTCTTTATAAACACCTGTCTGTTCTCTATATTATTCAAATAACCAATAGATGGCAGCAAAGAGAGAAATTGACGCTTCGCTAAGCCCCGCCCCCTCCGCGCGCCTTGCGTGAACGCCAACGCACAGTTAGAAGAACGTTCCAGATAACGTCTGTGAACAGCGCGTTTTTCAATAAAATGTTCCTACAATAGTTAAAATCGGTTTGATTTTATTCTTACAAAGGCTATAATGAAGAATGGTAGTGCAATATTTTTATATGCCGTTTTCTATAAATTGTAATTGTTAAACTAACAACTCTGTATGCTGTAGCCTAAGGTAAACGCTTGTCAACTTTAATTGCAACGGGGAAAGCCTCATTTGATAATGAGCTGATTACTGGTGTAAGTAAACAATGTAGCCTGCTTACTGTAGACTATATTACAACACACACTATGATAACTGTGAACTCATTAGTAACTTTATCGATATGCTTAACCGTAAATTGTTATTAACATTATTTTACCTTGTTTCAAATAGGTGTCCTTGCCGTTGTTACACATTGTCATTTGGGAATGTTAAATGTCTTACCTCAGACGGGGAGCATGTCATTAATCGAAGGATTTTGTAAAGGTACACTGACCTTGTTTGTTTTTGCAGTAACGATCTTAGACTGAGCCTGCATTGATAAGTGTGTGCGTGTGTGTGTGTGTATGTGTGGTACAGGTATACCCTTATGGGGACAAAATCCACACAAAAATGGCAATATCCGAAATCCTTGTACTTATGGGGACATATTTTGGTCCCCATGAGAAAAACAGCTTAATCATACTAAGTGACTAAATGTAAAAATGCAGAAAGTTTTCTGTGATGGGTTGGTTTAGGGGTAGGGTCAGTGTTGCTTTTGCTAAAACTTTTAAAAATGAGCATTTTTTGACAAAATGACAAAAAACACATAACTAATAAAACCTAAAATACAAAATGAAAACTGAAAAAATAAAAAAGCTATTATTTACTGTATAAATAATACTTAAACACCGCGTTGCGTGTGTGCGCGCACCACTTACAGTCTGTAAATGTTCAAGGGTGGTTCTTGCTCTTCAACATCACCACACAATACTGTATGCATCTCTAGGCTGCTCCAATCATGAATCAAAAGCTCTCATTTTGCACTTGAACTTCATGCCGTTTTAAAGCCATTCTGAAGATTAGACTACAAGACTCTTATGTGTACATGGAGATGCTTTAAGAGATGCAGAGCTTTTACAAAGAAGTGGAATTCAAATTGTAAGCTTGCAATTACTGCCAGGAAAAAAGGAGGCATGACGTAATAAACTACTACAAGTTAATACAAATAAAGTCAACAGGGTTTTTTCTCCCGAAGTATGTCCAAAATATTGTTTGATAAGGCGAGTCTTGAGTCTATGCCTGAAGATTAGGAGGGATTCTGCTGTTCAGGCATGTAGGCATGTTTCACCATTTGAACACAAGCCTTTTTGTGAGGTGAAAGTGTGACTTGTGTACTGTGAAAAGTGCATTGTGATGCTCAGTCTGTGGTCTCTCTTGATCATGCCGTTGCTGTGAATGGGGACTGAAACTATCACATAACTTCTGAAGACTTGAAATATACACCTATCAGGCATAACGTTATGACCACCTTCCTAATATTGTGTTGGTCCCCCTTTTGCTGCCAAAACAGCCCTGATCTGTCAAGGCATGGACTCCACTAGACCCCTGAAGGTGTGCTGTGGTATCTGGCACCAAGATGTTAGCAGCAGATCCTTTAAGTCCTGTAAGTTGCGAGGTGGGGCCTCCATGGATCGGACTTGTTTGTTCAGCACATCCCACAGATGCTCAATTGGATTGACATCTGGGGATTTTGGAGGCCAAGTCAACACCTGAAACTCGTGCTCCTCAAACCATTCCTGAACCATTTTTGCTTTGTGGCAGGGTGCATTATCCTGCTGAAAGAGGCCACAGCCACCAGGGAATACCGTTATCCATATCCATGAAAGGGTGTCCATGGTCTGCAACAATGCTTAGGTAGGTGGTATGTGTCAAAATAACATCCACATGGATGGCAGGACCCAAGGTTTCCCAGCAAAACATTACCCAAAGCATCACACTCTTCTCATAGTGCATCCTGGTGCCATGTGTTCCCCAGATCGCACACGCACCCAGCCATCCACGCGATTCATCAGACCAGGCCACTTTCTTCCATTACTCCGTGGTCCAGTTCTGATGCTCACGTGCCCACTGTTGCCGATTTCGGTGGTGGACAGGGGTCACTATGGGCACCCTGACTGGTCTGCGGCTATGCAGCCCCATATGCAGCTGCAGTGCACTGTGTATTCTGACACCTTTCTATCAGAACCAGCATTAACTTCTTGAGCAATTTGAGCTACAGTAGCTCATCTGTTTGATTGGACCACGTGGGCCAGCCTTCGCTCCCCATGTGCATCAGTGAGCCTTGGTTGACATGACCCTGTCACCGGTTCACCACTGTTCTTTCCTTGAACCACTTTTGATAGATACTGACCACTGAAGAACGGGAAACACCCTACAATAGCTGCAGTTTTGGAGATTGTCAACTTTGAGGACAAAACATTCACTTGCTGCCTAATATATCCCACCCACTAACAGGTGCCGTGATGAAGAGATAACCAGTGTTATTCACTTCACCTGTAAATTCACTGCAATTAAATGGAAAAGAGTGAATACAATTTTTCAGAACTTTTGTGTTCAAAACGTCTAAAGTCATTAGAAATGGCGGTAACACTTTAGAATACTGTTGCCGGTAATGTTAGGTAATAGTAATCCACTAATGAATCAAAGTGTTACTACATCCTTTAGAAGGAACTAATTATTTGGAATAGTATTCTAAAGTGAAAAGCATGATAACTTCCTAGTAAGGACTGAAGTCATTGTCACCTTTTGGGGCAGTCATGGCCTATTGGTTAGAGAGTCAGACTGGCAACCTGAAGGTTGCGGGTGTGATTCTCAATACCGGCAGAAAATGACCAAGGTGCCCTTGTACAAGGCACCTAATCCCCAATTGCCCCAATGGATTACCATACTTGGCCTTCACATGTCACCTATAACCTTTTGAGGGTTTTGTATAGTAATGACTCAAGTGTTACTACATCCTTCAGAAGGAACTGATAATTATTTGGAATAGTATTCTAAAGTGAAAAGCATGATAACTACCTAGCAATGACAGAAGTCATTGTAAACTGTTGAGGTTTTTGAAAGGTTTTTAGATGGATTTGGTATAATGCTTGAGTCATCACTAGTGGGTTACCATGATCTTCACTTTAGAATAAATTCTACATTATGCATTACTTGCATTAATTATGAACCCGTATATTCTTAGTAGTCCTCTATGTGAGGAAAAAAATGTTGTTATTGATTAGCTAATAGTGAACTACCACATTTGATTAAACACTATTACTTACTAATTCATTAATCAGATTTTCTTGTTAGTTTATAGTTACTAGAATGTTAATATTGCGTTACTCATTTGTTCCATGTGTAGTTATATTTATTAATGACAGAACAGTGGCAAGTAACACATTGAATTAAAAGTGAAATTTTGAAGTAGAAACACTATTTTACAAAAATAGTATTGTAAAATGTACTCCAAAAATCTTTATTTGATTTAAGTTCAAGGTTTAAAAAGCTAAAACATTGTCATACTCTAGGTAGCAAATTTGTCTCATATAACTTTCATTAACCACAAAAAAATTCATTATTCTCTAATGAACATCTATAGCAATTAAATTCTGGTAAAAGTTTTGGCCCTTGTTTAGTTATTGCCAAACCATGCTAACTTAACCAAAGCCTACCAAATCTTTCCAAGCTCATTTTTTAGGGGGGATTCAACTCGAGCAATAATATTAATAGCTGCCCTGTGCGGTTCCTTTTTGTCGTTTTTTCCATATGCTGCTGGTGACTGAGAATTCCTGCCCGTGTGAAGCTGCACGTATGCAGAATGATTCCAACACTCGGCTCTGCTCAGAATCTTGATGAGAGAATGTGTGTGTGTGTTAAGAGTCAGGCTTTGTTCCCGCGTAGCTGGACTGTCTATGACATCACCTTTAGGAAGAGTGCAAGAGTCTTAGCATGCACTCCTCAAGACCCTCTCACACTCATGTGCCTGTTTCACAATATATTTAAATCTGCTTCTGAGGTGCTTTTCTTTTTAAATGACTGGATCTTCCTGCCATTCTTGATGAATTTCCATTACAGTTTTTTAACGTTTTAAACAAGTAATAGCATTTTAAAAATGTTAGAAGAACGTCCAACAAATATTTTCCATGTATAAATAACGTTTTTGTGCTAACGTTTTGACAACATTATTAAAGACCAACACTTGGAGAATGTTTGTGTTACGGTGTGTAGTGCAGCAGGGAAGAGAAGATCCAGGGCTTCCACAAAGACGGGTTTTTATTTACAAAGGGAAACAGAACACGACACACATAGGCATAACACATAAGAACGGACAAGGAGTGCAGGGAAGTGAGAGCAATATAAAGGGAGTGCTAATGACGATGACCAGGTGCAGTGGGAGAGTGGGAGAGATGAGGAGTGAGTGATTTCAGGTGTGAGACAGGGAGGATCATGGGAAATGGAGTCCAGGACAGGCGTGGATTGTAACAGTTTGCTCATAACTTTGAGAGAACCTTGCCAGAACGTTAGTTAAAGAGAACATTCCCTGTTAGCTGGGATGATCAAGAAAGTGCGTCCTAATTCGTGTATTTATGCACTTGACTATTCTATGATGTTTTGTAGTATAAATAGTGCGAGTGTGTTCACACTGAAAATTCCAAATAGAACAAGTACACTTTAAAAACCTGGATGATGCAGTTAATTACCCAGAAAAAAATGAAGGCTCCGTCCGAAATCACATACTCTCTTGAGTAGGTACTTATTTTGAATAAGTAATTACTTCACAACTGCTAAAAAAGTACATATGAATGTGTGTAGTATGAATGTAATCTGGATGCACTACATTCGCCATGTTGTCATTATCATGTGAACTACTGGCATCAGTTGCGTCGCTTCACCTCCATTCACAAATCCTCTCCCATGGCCTCATTGGATAGTAAAGTGTCCATTGATGCACACTCGGACACTCACAGTGACAGAGTCTCACCTGAAGTAGTCATCCGGGTACTTTTGCCTACTCTTTTATGAGTACTGTGAATTTGGACATACTTTTTTTGTCACATGTTTTTCGCCTAATATAGTAGGGAAGTATGCGATTTCGGATGCAGCCGAAGTGTGGAATATTAGACATTTCATGCATTCAACTGTCGCAGCTTTAAGGGGAAGGGGCTATAAGAGTATGATGTTGAATGACAAAATAACCTTATAAAATTCAAACACTACACGGTTTAGTACATAGTACATAGTGCATCATTTGGTACATGTAGTCCGTATATGGAAACTAACATTTTTAAAGAACACAACAGTTTGAGAATTCACTTTTGAGGTCTGACTGTGTATAATTTATGTTGTAGAACAGAACGTGAAAGTCTTTTTTAATAATGTTAACCACATGAAGCCATTATTTTACTCATAAATCGAAAGTCTACTCTAAAGGATAACCCATTGCTCGACCATGTTTATTCTTTTAAGACTACAGCCTGAACAACTCCACAGCAGCTGACATGACTGTGACGTTCATTACTTCTGCAAATGCGTCAAGACATTTGCAATCTTTCTAAAGAAGTTATTTGTAACCTTGCCTTTTACTGCTTAACTGTCACCCAATGTTTGAGCATAGATGTGAAAATAATTGGTTGTAGTTCATGAATACAAAGGTAAGTCTCTTTTTAAAGACACTTTAGTAACACTTGAAAGCACTTAAGTAACACTTTAGTTTGGGGACCTATTCTTACTATTAACTTGCTTATTAGCTTGCATATTACTAGCATGTTGGCTGTATATTAGTACTTATAAAGCACATATTAATGCCTTATTCTGCATGACCATATTCTACATCCCTTAATCCTACCCCATACCTAAACTTAACAACTACAACAGCTACCTAACTATTAATAAGGAGTTTATTGAGGCAAAAGTCGTAGTTGATAGTGAATATGTGTTCCCCAAAATAAAGTGAACAACAAAAGTATTTAAAAGTTATAGAAGTTTGCTGTAAAGCAAATGTACTGAACTGTTTTTTATTTAATACAATTTTACAAAATAATTTGGTCTCTACAATTGCTTGAAAATCAAAGCCATATGTTGTTATAAGTTAAATATAAGTTCAAAGCCATAAATCAAAGCCATATAAGCTGATATCACAAAAATTGAGCCAGCAAAAAGGATTTAAAGGTGTCATAAACTGAGAAATAAAATTTTCTTTGAGCCTTTGACATACAGTATAAGAGTTCATTATACTATATGAATATCCTTTCTTGTTAGTCCAAATGCAGCTTTTTATTGTTACCAAGCTCAGCAAACGACTCGTTGTGGAATGTGTGATAGATAAGTGAATGGTTCATCATTGCAACTTTGGCCCTGCCCACTGGTGTGTTAGTGAGATGACGAGGAGAGAAGGAGTGATACAGGATGGACTACAAATAACATTACCTTCCAAAGGATCCTAATGCTAATATGATTATTTTATTTATTTTCAACAATGTGAATGTCTCAGATGAGCATTTTTATTTGTATTTGGTACATTTCACTGTGGATTCTTTGGTAAATCAGTCGTAATTTTAGCGCAGGCTTTGCAAACATACTTTTGCGATTTGGACTTGACAGTAATGCTACAGCATGTAAGTAACCGTGTTAATTCTAATGCCTGATCTGTGCCATTCAGTCATTTCTGATATGTAATGAATGATTCATGTCCAGGCAGATATTCTTTGTCTTTGTGTCAGTAAATCAAACCAGTGACTAAACGATCAACTTCACATGGTTTCTCTTAATAGGATGAAAATAATCTGTTATTTAACCTGTGACTAAATTAGCGATCAAAGAACACTCCCTTTGCAACCACTGGACCTGTCAATCAAACAGGGCAGTTCATCAGTGACTGAGTTCTGGACTCGTGCCAAAACTCCCGTAATAATCAACAAATCTCTTATTTACATTGTGTTTGCACTGTTAGTTATGATGAAAGCATTTTGTTGCGATCGCTTCATTCTTGCGCTCAACATGTCTATGATTGGCTACAATACAATGCAACCTTTCATGCCACAATCTAAATATAATTCCATAATCCACACTTTTTACGATTAGTTAATCTTGAGAGCTGTAATAGTAAAAACGTGCTAAAAGTTCCACATGTAATATTCATATGCAAAATGTCAGCCAATCACAGCAGTTTTCCCCTTTAATGGCCAGTTTCAAAACAGTTTTGATTTTGATTGTTTAAGCTTTTTAAATGACACCTAATTTATGATGATTACTAAAGATAATTGATAGGAGAAAAAGGCTATATAAAAAAGCTTGCCAAGTGATCCACTACTGGGACACTGACAACAGGCTATAGTGCAAAAAAACGAAACTTCTGATCAAACTAACTAAGGTTTTAACATTGACAGCCACGTGTGCATGACTGCTTGTTTGGGCAAGCTTAGTTTTTACAATGACTGTGTGCAAACTTCTAATTCAATTCAGTGCCCTCCCACACATTGTGCCTATTCACAGTGAAGCTTTCTTGTTGAGAAGAGCAGCATATGTTGAGCTTTAGATGCTGGTGATAATAAACCAGCCTGGAACAGCATGGAAGTTCATGCTGGTTGATGCTGATATATCGTTAACGATGATGGTTTTTAAATACAATGTCAAATGACTATAATTACCCATTTCATCCTTAGAAAAAACTGAAATGCTGCAAAATACAGCATGGTGCGTTTATGCTCTAATGACTTTAGTTAAATGAGGCGCGTCTATATTTGACTCATTTTCTTTGGACACTTAGCTGGTACCACCCTGATTTCCTTAAGTACATAATATATAAATACATTTGAACAATATTTGTTCATTTCTTAACAAGGCCAGATTTGGTAAATTTCCTCAGCATAATTTTACCCAGTGTATCTGCTTCTGAATATTTTCCCTCGATTGAATGCAGTGTTGTTATTGTTAACTAAAACTTCTTCTTTTTTTTTGTTAATTTAAATAAAGCTGAAATAAATTTAAATATAAATATAAGATGAAAAACTTAAACTACATAAATATGTCTAAATACTAACTGAAATAAGTTTATGTTGAAGTACTAAACTTAACTGGAATAAAAATATTTAAATATATTTAAAAATAAAATGACAAACACCCATAAAATGAATAATACAATTAGAATTAATAATAAAAAATAAACTACAACTGAAATGAAAATAAAAGCTAATTTAAAATATAAAATAACACAGTTTGAATACCCCTGATTTATTGAAAGCAAAATAAAAATAGCTGAAGACCTTCCTACACTTGCCTTTATTTTATTTGAATAACATAAAATTTAGTAGGCCTATATAAATGTTATATTGGGGCTATATATTATAGTGCTTCTCATAAGTGTGATTCATACACACCCTGTAGCATCTCTAGATCTATTGTGAATCATTGAAAGGTTAAAGGAGGTCAGCTTTCTCTGTAACCTTGAACTTTTAGATATTTGTTTACTTTGAACTGCCACAGGAATTCACCATTTAAACATAATTGGCCATATTTTATTGGAACCTGTCTGAGGGTAAGTCACATGTTAAGAATGATGCAATCCTGGCTTGAAATTACCATCGACATTCCCACTCTTGGTCCACAGATATGAGAGATACGGTGTCAGATGACATAAAAATTTGGTCATATGCAGTTGGTGGACTTGTACGTTGGCCCTATTGCATTTGAAGGAGATGGTCGTGCAATCTCATTGAGCTTTTTGAAAACGTCATGCTCAAAATGAAACATTAATACCTTTTACTGTATTAAAATACATTTAGCTTTGTTTGTACCCACAACTGTGCACTTACAGGCTTTTGAAATGTTTATTTAGCAGATTATCTGTATTGAACATTCTTCAGTTTCATATGATCATTGTAAGTAATACTATTTTTTCATATGATGGCTGACTGTGGTCGCCCTATCACAGGATCAGCTGATTGGTTTACCCATCTCACAGTGACCTGCTTTTTCTGTCTGCACAGCTGTTGTTGCGTGGTGCATGTGATAGTTGCCTGGTCACTTATTAATGGCTCTGTTAGAATCCAACTTTTCCTATCTGAGTGGAAATTTGGTGGTGTATTTGTATGAATATGAGCATTTTATTGGCTTTCTAACTTCATTCTAATGTTTAACTTATTGTGTCTGATGCCAAGGGGCATCATTGGTTTATTAGCACGGAATTGTACATTGGGAAATGTTGTGTAATAAAGTTTGTTAACCTAAGTGTTGTGAATTACAGGAATATGTTTGAGCGGTTCCAGTGCTCTTTAGATTCATAAAGATAATGGATAAGCTTGGAAAGATATTGCAGAGAGACACAGACATATTTGCTAACAGTTAGTATTTGGCGGTCATGCGTTATATAACTTGTTATAATGTGGATTTCTGTAGAATAAATACATGCAAAATTATATATATATATATATATATATATATATATATAATATGAGTGATACAACAGTTATCCTGGAGTTATAGCCACACCATCTGTGTAAATGTGGCATCACGGAAAAACTAATTATTTGGGTTGTCAAATTTCCTATTTTCAGACTTATTTGTCACTTATGATACATTTATTCTGCAGCTAAAAGTGTCAAATAATAGTAGGTCAAGTAACCAAGATAAAACATTTTTCTAGACCTCTGTTATGACTGGAATCTTCAACTCATGTGATTGTACATCATTTTAATCATGTTTATCGATATACTACAGTTCAGAAGATTGGGGTTAGTACGATTTAATAATCAGTAAGATAAAATTAATACTTCATTAATAATGTACGGATTCCACAAAAAATATTAAGCTTTTTGATCAAATAAATGCAGCTTTCTTTCAAGAATATATAAAAAAAATCTTACTGACCCCAAACTTTTAAACTGTACTGCATTTCCTTAGTGCACCTTTAAAGGGTTACTTCACTCGTCATTTATTCACCCTCAAACCTGTATGAGTTTCTTTGTTGTGTTGAACACAAAAGAAGATATTTTGAAGAATGTTGGTAATCAAACAGTTACTGGTCCCCATTGACTTCCATAGTACAGAAGAAAAAAAAACTATGGAAGTCAATGGGGACCAGAAACTGTTTGATTACCAACATTCTTCAAAATATCTTCTTTTGTGTTCAACACAACAAAGAAACTCATACAGGTTTAGAACAACTTGAGGGTGAGTAAATGATGACTTGTTGGGTGAACTGTCCCTTTAAAATGTGTTTTGTGATGTCTGTGTGTCCTTTCAAAGTAACAAACAACCGCTGTTCACATTTAAAAGAGAACGACACATCAGATTTCATCTCACTACTATGTAGTGCTTTATTTCACAGACAAAAAAAGAACATTGTATGGGCGTGACAGACTAATTTTATCGTCTTCCCAAAATATAATATTTTTTCATACCCAGAGGACGCCTCTGAGGTGTGAGAAAACACTGTATGTGATAAATAACGTCTTTGGTGACATAGATACACAAATGCAAACATAAATACATGAACTTAAATATCAAACCTAATAATATGATTCACAAAAGATTGTGTACATGATACTGACCTCGTCCTAACTCAGTGTGCTAACGCCCTTTAAAATACATTCATACAGATCCTGCTCAAATCCATAACACAAAACTCACAAATCTGAAGTTCAAGTGACAAACATAGAAACATGCTCCTGCTTTAAAGTGCTTTGCATGGTAGTAACAACACAACTGACCTATAGTATCAACTAAAACATTTAAGTTTATGCTCATGGTCAGGATGACGTTCACACTCACACACACACATCTTTAAAAGTCACAGATTCATAACGTTCTTTGTGTTCCTTCATTGTGAAGACAGTTTGTGCCCAGTGCTCATCCAAATCAGTGTGAAAGCTAATGCTTGTGTTATTCTTAATGAACCAAGTAAGGCTTTAAAGGGGGACAAAGGTTATGAAAACACGCAATACACGGAGGCAGCACACAAAAACACACGCATACAAAGAATGATCAGGGACAGATACTGACGCACTTGCTACGTTCCAACCCATGTCACCAAGACGTTCACAACAACTCATCCGACAATAAATAAATAGATAGTTAAATAGTCAAAAAAAGCAATGTGATCAATATATAAGTCAACATGAGGCTCTTCCTGTGCATGTACGCAAAAAGTACAGATTAACCAGGCTCTCAGCAGTTTAAAAGCCTTTTAATGATCAGTCACGAGACATTAATCAGATTGATTACAGCAGAGAAAATGGTGTCGGATATATAGAGAGCCTTTGAGCAGATTAGCGCCAAAGCACCAGCGATCACTACTACTTCCTATGATCATCATTAGAATCAGCCATGACAAAGAGAAAGACTTTTACAGTTATCAACACCAACAAATCCAATTGAAATTCAAGCCTGTGTAAAGATAAAAGATCACTGAATAACAGTATAGTGTGAATGCACAGAAAGGTATCAAGTAAATTCAGGTTTTTTGGTCGGTTCTCTGCCTTTCTGGAGCGATTTGAAAGGAAGTTGTCCTATAACATACAGCACAAAGTGGGAAACCTAATGCTTTCTGAGAGTTTGGCCTGGACACCCTGTAGAAATTGAGTTTTTGATGTTTAAATAGGATTTTTAGGATTACTTCTGCTATTTTAATCCTCAGACATGCACTTTGATGTCGCACAGCATTCCCCCCAACATCCACAGATCCCCAGAAGCCAGGAAAAGTTTCTAGAAGTTTTAAATCACTTGGTTTTTACAGCTACTTTTCCTATGTCTGCTGGGTATTTTTGGTGTGTGTATCCACCCACGTATTCAGACATGATTATTATAACAAAAGGGAATTCTTAAAATACATGACACGGATGGAGAGTGTTTTTGGAAGGCCGTGTTCCCGAAAGACTTTGGCACGCTCGCGCCTCACATTTTGGTATAACTAGAATCTTTAATTAGAGTTACAAGAATGAGCTTGTGAATTGCTTAAATGACGCCAGTCAGTGTGTGTTGAGGATATTTTTGAGGACATTTATGATATTAAGAATTGTGCATTTTACTAAGAATACTTTTTTGTCCATACAATGCAAGTCAATGGGGTCCAAACCAGACATTGAACACTTTGACTTGCATTGTATGGACAAAATTCTTTTGTGTTGCACAGAATAAAAAAGTCATACAGGTTCGGAACGACATGAGGGTAAGTAAATTATGACTTTTCTTCGGCAATCAAGATGGGAGAAATGGTTTTCATATAGCCCTTCTGCTAGTTTTGTCCTTTGTTATGGAGCTGTAACCTTGGTTATGGGTATTTAAGGGTGAATTATACCCATCATTTAAGAATGCTCTGAAAAGTCTTGCTTCTGTTTATGAAATGTGGCAAAGCCCAGCAGGATTCTGTCAGACTGGAAACTGAGACCTTGGGGATTATAACTTTTTCTCGTGACTTTATGAATCACGTGAAGTGTAATATTCCAGGCGCCAGACCATAAAGTGCATGGAAAGGCAACAATGTGTTAATCCGGATTCAGCGGCGATTGCTACTGTATTGTTTGCGGGTTCAATCCAGAGACCACTGTGTTTGTAAATTCACAATTCTCCATTGTTTAAAACCCAAGATTTAAACCCAAACTTGCAGTAACTATTCATGTGAGAAGGTATCAGATGGGGGTCTTAAACAAGCTCAGAAGCCATCAGAGAGAGTCTGCTTTCTTCTTAAAAGTGCATTGGAGACACGAGGTGGGAGAGTTCAGAGTCTTTTCGAACACACGGCCCTCAGACTGACAGAAATCCGATTCGCACACCTTGTTGAAATCCACATTAAAGGCTCAGCGGGTTTGATCAGTGGTGTAGAAGTTAACAGCCTTAGATGAGTCTGGATGTAATGCAGCATAACCCAGAATAATCTCTTATGTGAAGATTTAACAAGATGACAATATCAAAATAAAGAATCTGTTTGAGTACCGTAAAATGAAAGGCCAGAGTCAAAGTGTTTCAGAGGCACCAAGTTCAAAATTTGCCATCAAGTAACAAGAGGTTCTTTCTGTCCAAAAAGGCACAGTATACACTCCAGAAAACCAAGGCAGAGAGCAGGAAAGAGTACTACAGCAGTATCGCAATAAAATAGACAAACACCAGGACAGATACATGTAACGCTGTTTTCTTGGTCTTAATTTTAGCCGGACATCCCCCTAGACTCATCCGTAGCTGTGTGGACTGTGCGGGTTAATGGGGGAGTCTTCGCGTCCGCTTTGGCCGACCAGCTGGTAGAGGCGGTGACTGAGGTTTTGTACCTGGCACGTACCGAGGACGCATCCGACACGCATCAGCTGGCCATGGTGATGGTTGTGGTGGCCTCGTGAGTGCGTGTTACGACGACCTCTCTGCCTAGGGTTTTCACCCGTCTTGCTGGAATCTCCTGCTTTTGGCTGACCAACGTGGAGTGTGTTTCCTGTTGGGTTTGGAGGTGGTGGTCTGGAGAGGATGGCCCTCCACAGAATGGTGCGGTCGATGGAGACGCCATGGTCAGTGTTTGGGCGTTCAGTAATATCTGGAGAGATGGGGCCTTCCTCTCTTAGCTCATGGAGTCTTGTCATGAAGTCCAACCTGCAATGAGACAGAAATGGGACTTATAAATATTGCACTTAAACAGGAATTGAAATTGAAATTTTATTTTATTACACTCTGGAATACTTGATTCTGATTGGTCAATCTGAATCATATTTGCCCCATTCTATAGTCAAATACACAATATACAAAAATGATATTATTAGAATTATTATATAATTCTAATTACATTATTACATTATAAGTTTTTATAATACACTCACCTAAAGGATTATTAGGAACACCATACTAATACTGTGTTTGACCCCCTTTCGCCTTCAGAACTGCCTTAATTCTACGTGGCATTGATTCAACAAGGTGCTGAAAGCATTCTTTAGAAATGTTGGCCCATATTGATAGGATAGCATCTTGCAGTTGATGGAGATTTGTGGGATGCACATCCAGGGCACGAAGCTCCCGTTCCACCACATCCCAAAGATGCTCTATTGGGTTGAGATCTGGTGACTGTGGGGGCCATTTTAGTACAGTGAACTCATTGTCATGTTCAAGAAACCAATTTGAAATGATTCGAGCTTTGTGACATGGTGCATTATCCTGCTGGAAGTAGCCATCAGAGGATGGGTACATGGTGGTCATAAAGGGATGGACATGGTCAGAAACAATGCTCAGGTAGGCCGTGGCATTTAAACAATGCCCAATTGGCACTAAGGGGCCTAAAGTGTGGCAAGAAAACATCCCCCACACCATTACACCACCACCACCAGCCTGCACAGTGGTAACAAGGCATGATGGATCCATGTTCTCATTCTGTTTACGCCAAATTCTGACTCTACCATCTGAATGTCTCAACAGAAATCGAGACTCATCAGACCAGTCAACATTTTTCCAGTCTTCAACTGTCCAATTTTGGTGAGCTCGTGCAAATTGTAGCCTCTTTTTCCTATTTGTAGTGGAGATGAGTGGTACCCGGTGGGGTCTTCTGCTGTTGTAGCCCATCCGCCTCAAGGTTGTGCGTGTTGTGGCTTCACAAATGCTTTGCTGCATACCTCGGTTGTAACGAGTGGTTATTTCAGTCAAAGTTGCTCTTCTATCAGCTTGAATCAGTCGGCCCATTCTCCTCTGACCTCTAGCATCAACAAGGCATTTTCGCCCACAGGACTGCCTCATACTGGATGTTTTTCCCTTTTCACACCATTCTTTGTAAACTCTAGAAATGGTTGTGCGTGAAAATCCTAGTAACTATGCAGATTGTGAAATACTCAGACCGGCCCGTCTGGCACCAACAACCATGCCACGCTCAAAATTGCTTAAATCACCTTTCTTTCCCATTCTGACATTCAGTTTGGAGTTCAGGAGATTGTCTTGACCAGGACCACACCCCTAAATGCATTGAAGCAACTGCCATGTGATTGGTTGATTAGATAATTGCATTAATGAGAAATTGAACAGGTGTTCCTAATAATCCTTTAGGTGAGTGTATATATATATATATATATATATAATTTTAAAATTCATTAAAATGTATTTACTTTTTATAATTTTTGTATTTTTAATTTATTGACTTATTTTATGTTATAAAACTATTAATATGCAAATGCAATTAGGTGTTTAATATCTATTAAATACTTTTTCAAAATAAACCACACTTTTTATTTATAGTGCGAGTGGAAGAATATCGGTTGTATAAAACTGTAAAATTGAAGAAAAAAAAAAAGGCAGATTCCATTGTGTAATTAGGTTTATGCACATAAAAGGCTTGATCCAACATTAAGCATAATTTACTGCTGATACTAAATGTGCAGTTTGGTCAACCGTGCAAACATTTACAAGTAAACTGCTCACTGTTCAAAAAGGGTATGACTCTTTGGGACACAACGTACGGTAAACACATTAGATTTACTCCAGTTTTCCTGTAATGGCCAACGCCATCTGCCCTCTGTTTGATTATCACACTAGACACTGAAGTCTTTGGTTTTTGCACAGGCCACTAATTCAGGTCTTGCTCTTAGAATTATCAAGCAGCTCATGGCAGGTGCACGCTAAGACGGTGGCAAACTTAAGCCTCGTAATTCGTAAAGATCCCTGAATTTTTTACTTTTTCCAAATGATCTTAAAAAAGTGGGAAAGCATAACTATAAAAGAGGAACCCATTTATACAAAAACACTGATGCTGAAATTTGAGAAATGACAGGGTGTATTGTTAGGTTGGACCACACCATCTAATCTCATGGTGTCATACTAAACTTAGTGAAAAGGTTTGCTGAATAATGCTGACTTTGCCACAGACATGTGTTAGGCAATTTTGCTCGCATATTCTCGAATGCTTAAAAACTCAACTTTCCAGAATTATCAGTTAATCTTGCAGTTACTCTTTTTTTGTCCAAAAGTTTAATAATTAGGCCTATTTATTATTTATTTGGTATTTATTCTTAGTATAATATAAATATATTAAAAAAAATAATATAATATCATTATATTATTTATTTATCTTTTCTTTCCTCAGAAAGATTACTTGCTCAGTGTGCAAACTATGCAGCCAGATAGTTTTTTCCTTTGCATTGCTTTAAAATATAATAATTATCTGCCCAAAGTGGCTTGGATGAATAGTAATTTAACCGTTTTAATGTAATTCCACTGGTGTAATATGTCATGCTGTATTTCAATTCTTGCGAATTCAGCAACTAAGTCTCCACACCTCTGAAAACTACATCTCGGCAGCTTCACATGATCAAAGCTAAGTGCTAAGAATCAGTTTCTCTTTGAGCTTGATCCAAGATTGACTTTTAGATGCTTAAGCAGAGATAAGCTGCCCGTAGACTTCATCCATTCGCCCTTTGAACTTCTATGAGACTCCATTATTACACTTCCATATTTCTCAAATCCTTTAAAATGTCTGCTTGACCACCCTGTCTCATGGCTCGTCCTAAATGTGCCATCAGCAAAACTCACTCAAATTGTTAGGGAGGTTGCCTGGACGTTGGCCAAAGAGATTTAGATATGGAGCAAGTTGTTTCTAGAAATGCCCTGTTTATCCATCCTATTGTTATCTGTTATACTGTGAATAAACTTGATATGGGCAGCCACTTTACATATAATTGAACAGACGTGCTAATTAAAAATCTCACCTGGCGACATTTAACCAACAGACCACAGTGAAATAGGATCTGTGATTCTGGGGTATTTCTACTCTGAGCATAGTGTTCAGCCAGGAAAATTAGCACCTGCCCCTCGAAATTCAACCCATCTTGGGATAAAGGTGGTAATCATGTTTTGCAGAAACTCTGTTTGCAATGCGCTGAAAAGATCAGGCACTCCCAGAAACCAGAGGAGCAGTCGAGTTTTGTGTCGAATAAAAGTTGAGGCTCTATCAAATGAGCAATCAACCTGGATAATCTTTGCTAGTGGACTTTGTGTCTGAGTGATTTAATCTTTTGAAATGCAACATGCTCGTTGCTGCACACCTCTTGTCGGGCCTGGTACTGGCGGACTGCCACGAAAACCCTGTGATGCCTTGTGGGAACAAATTCTTTGTGGGAAAACAAGGAGATCTGATATGTGATTGTGATCCTCCACTGAGAGAGGCAGGTTGGATGTGTCCAGACCAGATCAATCCAGTAGTATTGTTTGTTCTTGCCATAAGGCTGGGATTTTTGCACCTCTCTGAAACTGGTCATGGCTGTTTGTGAATTGGTCATCAGCTGGTTATATTTAGCTGGACAGAAAAAAGTCATTACAGTACCTGTGCTCTTTTTTGGGAAAAGTGACCATGAGTCAAACCAAGTGACCTTCTCTAATTAAGATGTTTGTTCCATTCAAACCAGCTTCTATCCTGGTCATAATGCCCATAATATGAATATTATGCTCAGAAACAGGATGAAAGCAAATGCTCAGTATTGTAGCGGACCTGCAATGTCAATGGTGGTCATACCCCTGGAGAAGTTTTCAAATATTTTTGTAATATAATTTAATAATATATATATTGGACGGCACTTTAAGGCACTTCTGAATAGCAATAGTGAAACTCAAAAAAGTGAAAGTGATTTAAGTCTGTTAATGGTTAGCGTGTGGCGTTGACTAGGGGCAGTAAGTCCTTCCTCCTCTTGTGTGTTTGTTTTTATGGTTTTTATGGTTTCTGTTCAGAGTGGAAACATGCCACATGAGGATGAGGAGAAAGGAATTCAGGTCATAGTTACTAATCCACAACGGAATTCTGCCTGACAGGTGAGTTTTCCCTCTTGCCTCTAACAATAATTACCAAGCGGCGTGGTGTAAAATGCTAATGTTTATGTTGTAAACGGAGGACTGTATAACTCAAGTCCAAACATGACCGTCCCAGTTTCCCATTGAGTGTGAACCAACGTATCATAGACAGCACGCTTCCACTTAAGTGAGCTTTAGGGCTTGTTTCCTCTAGCATTGACAATTGGAAGTCAATATGTAGTTTTATATGACAACCAAACAGCATTTTACTTAACTGACAGTAGTCAAGTCAAGTCAAGTCAACTTTATTTATATAGCGGTTTTTACAATGCCGATTGTTTCAAAGCAGCTTCACAGTGTTAAACAGGAAAATAATGCAATAGAATTTGATTTGGCTGTACAGCCGCTCTGGAGAAGACTGGTCAATCATCTAGCTCATTTCAATTATCATATAGCGACAATATGGGCAGATCAGTAATTTAGTTGATATAGTTAATTTAGTTTAGTAATTAAATTTATTTGGATATTTAGTTGAAAATTTAGTGTCCCTAACTGAGCAAGCCAAGCCAAAGGCGACAGTGGCAAGAACATTGCTTTTTCTGATGCCCTAACATAACAGACAGTAACCTCGACTTCCTTAAATTCTGATTATAGCTTATCAAATGTCCCATATTTCAGCGAATTACCATACAGATAGCCTATCCTCTTCAGTCATGGAACGCAGATGATACACTCTTAAAAATAAAGGCTCTTTACTGGCATTGATGAACCTTCATGGAAGCTTTCCATTGCACAAAGGTTCTTTATAGTGAAAACTCTTATTATTGAAATGTTCTTCACAATTAGAAATAAATGGTTCTTTTCAGAACTGATCTCTGATATGTTTTATATTGCTGTGAAAACTATAGATGTGTATAAGTAGATGCCACATTTGACCGCTCCAGAAACGTCGGTGTGCCTGCAATCTTGGAACGGTCAACGTGAAATTTAAATTCCTGCAGAAATGGGATAACCTGTTTTTATATGTATTAACTCAATATTCCAGGTTTTTACTTTTACTATGGTAACTTTTTAATGTTGTGATGCCTTCGTCTTGTGTTAGTTAGCAAAATCATCTGCTGAAGTCTATTGCAGATCGATATTCATACATGCATCTAAGTATGGTTGCAGATGCTTAGTGAACTTGCTCTCGAATGTTTACAGACCAGCATTGACTGTTCCAATATGGCGGATGGCTTACATATAGCGGCCCATAGAAACAGCCGCTAATGAGGAATTTGTATATATATATATATATATATATATATATATATATATATGTGTATATATATATATATATATATATATATATATATATATATATATATATATACACACTCACCTAAAGGATTATTAGGAACACCATACTAATACTGTGTTTGACCCCCTTTCGCCTTCAGAACTGCCTTAATTCCACGTGGCATTGATTCAACAAGGTGCTGAAAGCATTCTTTAGAAATGTTGGCCCATATTTATAGGATAGCATCTTGCAGTTGATGGAGATTTGTGGGATGCACATCCAGGGCACGAAGCATCCCAAAGATGCTCTATTGGGTTGAGATCTGGTGACTGTGGGGGCCATTTTAGTACAGTGAACTCATTGTCATGTTCAAGAAACCAATTTGAAATGATTCGAGCTTTGTGACATGGTGCATTTTCCTGCTGGAAGTAGCCATCAGAGGATGGGTACATGGTGGTCATAAAGGGATGGACATGGTCAGAAACAATGCTCAGGTAGGCCGTGGCATTTAAACGATGCCCAATTGGCACTAAGGGGCCTAAAGTGTGCCAAGAAAACATCCCCCACACCATTACACCACCACCACCAGCCTGCACAGTGGTAACAAGGCATGATGGATCCATGTTCTCATTCTGTTTACGCCAAATTCTGACTCTACCATCTGAATGTCTCAACAGAAATCGAGACTCATCAGACCAGGCAACATTTTTCCAGTCTTCAACTGTCCAATTTTGGTGAGCTCGTGCAAATTGTAGCCTCTTTTTTCTATTTGTAGTGGAGATGAGTGGTACCCGGTGGGGTCTTCTGCTGTTGTAGCCCATCCACCTCAAGGTTGTGCGTGTTGTGGCTTCACAAATGCTTTGCTGCATACCTCGGTTGTAACGAGTGGTTATTTCAGTCAAAGTTGCTCTTCTATCAGCTTGAATCAGTCGGCCCATTCTCCTCTGACCTCTAGCATCAACAAGGCATTTTCGCCCCACAGGACTGCCGTATACTGGATGTTTTTCCCTTTTCACACCATTCTTTGTAAACTCTAGAAATGGTTGTGCGTGAAAATCCCAGTAACTGAGCAGATTGTGAAATGCTCAGACCGGCCCGTCTGGCACCAACAACCATGCCATGTTCAAAATTGCTTAAATCACCTTTCTTTCCCATTCTGACATTCAGTTTTCAGAGTTCAGGAGATTGTCTTGACCAGGACCACACCCCTAAATGCATTGAAGCAACTGCCATGTGATTGGTTGATTAGATAATTGCATTAATGAGAAATTGAACAGGTTCCTAATAATCCTTTAGGTGAGTGTATATATAGGGTGAATCTACCTTTTGGAACCTTTAGTGTACTGCAAATAAACCCCACCATAGTGGTATTTCCAAGTGCTGTGTAAAAAAATCGACTTTCCACTTGTCTCTTGTCTCTTGGCTCCTGTCTCCGCATATTCTCTCAGAAACTAAACCTCGAGATATTATGTAACGGAGAAAACTATAGGCTATGTTTGCGTAGCTTTTTTCTAAGACCAAAATCATGTTTAAACCACCAGAATGGGCTTCACTAACCGTCATGTTTGATTCAGGGACAGCATGTCACAGCATGTTAAACAATAAAAATCCCTGACTGATATTGCAAAGGTTGCTGTATGTTCTGTGTACAATGAGTGAGTCCACATAAAGAACGTAGAGTTCTCTGAGATGAGACAAAGAACTGAGAGGGTGAGATACTGAAAGGTCAGAGATGAGATAGGGACTTCTTTTACGATGCAGGCTTTTTGGAGATTTGAAGCCCCCGGCCTCTTTCATTGCATGCAGAAGAGAAGTGTGAACATCCTACTAAACATCTCATATGGGTTTGGAATGACATGAGGGTGAATAAATTATAAATTATGACAAAATTAAAATTTTGGGGTGAGCTGTCTCTTTAAAGGCACCTGACATTATTGCAGTAATCAGAAACTGTCTGACACCACAGTATTATCAGCTGTTTATTGTCGCTTTGTAACTGTAAATCGACTAGTCAGACGTTAGTCTAAATATCGCATAGACCAGCAGAAAAGCATGGAAATGCAAACGGAATGCAATTATACTGTAAATACTGTATGTCAAGGACAAATACAGTCCTTCCCTTGCCATTATGGTTTGTCATGTGACAGTATTGTGTGGGAAAGAGTGTCACAAGATATTAATGAGCTGCTAGGAAAAAAAAGTTCTGGGAAAAAACTACCCATTAAATTTTCTATTACAGCTTTTCAAAGCCTTAAGTATCAGTTTTTGTTTGTGTGTTCCTACAAGATTAGGAGAATTGTACGGTTCAGCAAAACGGATATGAGCACAGTATGCAGGTGTCAGCCAGAAGAGGGCACACAGACACTTATACTTTGCAATTCATTCCTTTTGTCAGCCGTCATCAGTCATCAGCCAGAAATAATGAGTTGACAAAGCATGTCATTGCTTTAATACATTTAAATTGCGGTTTTCAAGAATAACTACCCCAATATCCCATTTTAGAGATTTGCTGCCAATCAAATGTGCATTCGGAAAAAAACATACTACCATTAAAAAAAAAAAAAAAAAACGACCATTTTGTCAGATTGTGGAATTATACTCTATTTCCTACACCCTTCAGTCAGGCTGTTTCTTATTCGCCTAACCTCAGAAATTATGCAAATGTTTATCACTGCTCAAAGAAAAACACATTGTACATTAATTTGTGTCGCTTCTAAAAGCATGGTGGTCACAAAGTATTCTGTTAATCACACGATGAGCACAAATTGACTAACGGCTTGTTTTGTGAGGGTAGGAGCCAAAAATGTTATGATGCAATGACTTTCGATGCTTACATTATATGTAAAAGGGCACACTATAGTAAAGCTGTCTTATTATCTGAACCCATTTAATCTAGGTTTTTACTCTTTGGAAACAAACTTTTCTAATAAAGGTTCATTCAAGGTGTTTTATTCCTGGTCACAGACAGGAAATACCATAGTCGTTCCACAATAGAATAGAATATAATAGACATTTTTGAAACTTAAAAAAAACTTTTTTAAATGTAAAACATTTTTCTTAATCAGGCAATTGTGGGGAAAAGGAAATGAAAATCCAATAATAAATGCACATGTAACAGACAGTACTTGGGAATCGTCTTTCATAATGTGAGTCAGTTCCTGATCCAAAATGAGGTTTTGGGCTTCCCCAATGGTCACAAATTCAACTGCTCAAATTCGATGTGTTGTGGGCATGATTTATATGAGTAATCAGTAATAATATTTTAATAATAGACCCTTTAAGTATTTATGTACATGTTTCATGCTTGTACAAACTGGAATAAATTAAACAGCTCCTGTTATGTGACTCTTTACATCAATGTGCATTCAAATAGTTACTGTTATGCAAACTTTGTATATGATAATGTATATGAACTTCTTATCTGTAGGCTGTATTTATAAACTACTAGTAAAGTGTTACTGTATAAAAGTTTGCTTTAGCAAGAGGCAGGCAGCCAACTATGTTGATGAATGAATGGTGGGATGCGTGCGTTTATACAGTCACGTCTACCAGCCTAACTGACCTTGTTCACTGCAACCATTATCTCTCGCGACACAACATCCTCTCTTTGTGTAATAAACTCTTTTTGTATATAACACATCCCTGGTGAGAACCTACTTCGAAATATTTCGGAAACATTGTGCCTTTCAACAGGTTTTTAACTTTTTGAAGGAGCAAACATTGAATTTGCGCTTTCGACTCGGTTCTTTTGAACAAAGCGTTTTAAAGATTCGTCGTCGCGGTATAAAACATTCACGGAATAAAGCCGTTTCTTGCTGCTGTTGTTAATGCGTTTTATTGTAATGTTATGTATCCTTGATCGGTTCATAAAAAACAAAGTCCTTAATATAATTTACATTTATATGAACTAATATTGAAATAAATGTATATTTCTTGCTTGAAAAAAGTTTTTGGCCATTTTAATAAAATGCTATTTATCAAAGCCAACTCAGTTTGTATTTGTAAGATTTCTGCTATTCGGAAAGCAAAGAAACTTGCATTTTCATACATTTTTGGGGTTTAAAATCAGTGATTTATTGACAAATCGATCAGACCGGTTTTGTAAACCGGTTCAGCGGATTCATTAAAAAAGATCCGACTCAAAAGAACGATTCCTTCAATAGACATCGCAACCGTTCATTCATCCCTCAGAGCTTGGTTTGATTACTTCACCACAAAAAACACATTTAGGCAACCTACCTACCTGCTATATTAAATAATGAGCATCCAAATCAAAAGTTAAATGGACCGACCAACAAATCTTAGACAATTAAAAGGCGGATTCCTACCCGTTTCTCACCGGCAGTGCCAACAGTTGTGAGGAGAGCAGGCTGATGCAATACACAAAAACCGGGAAAAGTGCTCTCATCGTGGGCGAATGCTGTTCTCACGCCCCCTTGGTCAGGAGGGGGCTTCCAATGCACCTGGTCAGTATTGAATTTCCAGCTCCTGAAACTTTCAAGTTAGACCAAAATTCCAACTCCAGGGAACTGTGGTTTCAACTGTTCATAAAATGAAGGGAAGGAAAATATTAATTAATGCCTATTAGAATCCCCCTAAATAACAAAGTGTTAATTAAATAATTAATAACAAATGCATAGCCTACTTGCTGTGCATCAAATAGGCCTACTACTGGTACTGGTAAAACAGTTATGTGATTAAATATTATATACAAAAAAGAGTGGTGCACGAATAGTCCATCAGCTCTAATTAGTTGCCAACTAATTACAACCTACACCTTTCCATTAGTTCCCTTTTTAAATAGCCTACATTCTGAGTATGTTATTTTTGTATACTAGTACACCATACAAATAAACTTTACTGACCTTTATCTCAGGTTAAGATCTGGTGCCACGCGCAAAAATTTGTCTTGAGAATTTTCCCACGGGTGCGCACGCGCTCGCCAAGATCAAGCTCTCGTGAAGTCTGAGGTTCAGCTGACATTGACGCGTTTAAATATGGACTGGGCGGGACTACAGTGCGATTTTTCAAAGGTGTGTCGGATCCCTTATTCACACTGGATCGTGCAGCTACTCTGAGTCATTGTCATATATGGACAAACTTGATTGGTGTCAAATGCAGTTATTACTTTCACTTGCTTGATATTGCATTTTTAGGGCAGCTCGTTAAATGTAGGCTATATAGGTTAATACATTTTAGTTTGAATATAACTATATCTTTTATGAGACAAGCAATATAGTTTTTGCATTGCTTGGTGACACTGATCTTCCACATTCTGATGATCAAAAACAAAATGCAACCCTTTACATGGTAACAGTAACTCAATTTACAAGAATTTTTCACCTACCAATTCATGAACATTCTCACTAAACCCCTTCTCTTGTGTTTATCTCTAAGCATTGGGGTGAGTGTGCAGAGGGGATAAGGATGCTAGAGACCAGTTGACTTCCCCAGAAATTCAGGGGGGCAGGACGCACCCTTGCATGTTACTAATCAATGTGCATTTTAGTGATAATTGATTGGATAGACATTCTCTTCCAATTGTGTCACAGAAAGCAAACACTTTATTTTGCACTTTTGTTGTGAGATTATCTGCAAAGTGTTGTACAAAAAGACCTAAATGTACTATATCCTGATGTGTTTGAGTGTAGAATTGTACCCTTGTAATTCTTTCTTTTGTTTGAATGGGGTTTAGTGTACGTATTCTTCCGCAATGATGACATATGCTTATCTAATATGCATTCATTTCACAGCAATGTTTTATTATGAATAGTGAAACTGTTTTAAATGTTTATGTTATGATAATTATTATTTAGTATTTATTTACTTACTCTTTTTTTTTTCTTGGATCTCTTACGTCATGGTGCAAGTTCAATGCCAGACGAGCATGTGACAAGCAAACTTTGAACTTCAACTATTTGTGGTATTCTTCCTTTTTCCTTGAAAAATCAAGGTGTCACGAGCTCTTGTATCTTCTGAATGATTTTATGTAATTTTGCCCATGTTTGAGCAGCAACCGTGTCATCAATAACACATACACAAAATATTTAAGATTTCATCAGCTCTCTAAGGTAAAACCTATGGTTAAAGTCAGCATGAAATGGTATTTTCTTAAAATAGTCTTTTCTTTCCTATTGTGCATAGGGAATTGATTGGATGGTTGTGGTTTGCTATTGGTTGATCTCATGTGAGTGACAGGTTGCCCCGCCCTCATGCCAAACATGTCATCAGATAAGAGAGGAGTTGTCATAAATAATATACAAAACTATAAATTATTTATAATAAATAAGGTGATATATCCCATAAAAAACAAGAATTGTCCTTTTTCATTTCATGGTGACTTTAAACACATTTCTTCACATATATTCTGTTTCTCCTTAGAAATGTCTCACGGATCCAGTGGGTATGGGAATATATGTCACTTATTCAGGTCAGTGTTGGACATATATTAAAGTTTTTTTTTCTTTTTTTAAGTAAATGTAAAGTAAATGTATACCAGTGCTTTGTATGTTACTGGAAAACACAGCTAAAGTGAATATACAGTAATGAACCAAGGTGACTGATTAATGCAGAGACCAGCAAGTTGTACGTGTCTGGGAATTAACCAGGTTGGCAAGTCCCTCCATTTACATAATCCTGAAAAATCATGTGACAACACAAACTGAACATTTGACTGTTTTTTGACAATCACTAGGAACCGTTTTTCAATATTAAGGTAACTTTTTCAAAACTCCTCACAGTGAGCACAACTGCACAGTCAATGTGGGCTAAACTGTGGATCGTTTTCCATTGCTTTGGCACAAAATACATTCAATACATCTTTCAAATTACATCAATTCTTTTCTCACTCAGACACAAACAGTGGCAAAACATGTACATACGGGACAATTTGCAGGGTTTTATACTTTTTAACAGACTGTTAAACTTAACTTCAAATCCTAACTCAATACAAAACTGAATAAGACATGTATTAAGTGTTTTGGTAGTTTTAGTGCATTTTGGATGTGAAATTTACTGCTGTGCCAAGCTGAAGTTGGTTAAGAGAACTGTGTGAAGAAATAGATAGATAGATAGATAGATAGATAACGGTTAGTAAATGGTTGTCTCATGTATGCTGCCCCCTAGTGAACATTACTATAACTACACTAAATAAATATCATCAATGTATTAAGAGTAATAAAGTAATAATGTATTTGATCTCCCAGGGGAAAATTCTCATTACGTTAAAAGTGCACATAAACAACATCTCTAAAACATTTCAAACACAAAAACAAACCTCTCCAATGACGGTCCTTTTGCTGAGATATAAGTGACATCTCTTCACTCTTCTTCCTCCCCAGTATGAAATAGTAAATCCCTGTGCTAAATCCATTTGAAAACATGCTTGTTCCCACTGAGCTTGTTTCCTTCGCATGTTTACGAATGTTTGAGTTTGAGAACGCAACTGGTTTGTTATGGCTCACTGTCAAGTTTATTTGCATTGCTGGGATGGACAGTTAGTGGTCATATTTATTTTACAGGGCTTCTGTTTCTGTTCTGTAACTATTACCCATCAGCCAGTGAAGCTATGTCATACACATATCTGTGTGTGGGAATGGCAGACTGCTTAAGCGGTTGTGTTTGGGTGTGACTGCAGGGGAACAATGGATGTATATTTCCAGAAATGGATGAAGACAAAGACACAAGGCTGTGTGCTAGTGGATCAAATAGGCCTACCTGGCAGTTATAAAAGATGAATGAATGTTGGTGTATCAACACAAACACAGACCGCCTCATCAAAACGCGTCACTTCGTCATCCTCACATGACTCATCCTGCCACTGAACAGGATTGATCTGGCAGGTATACCGGTTACGTTCTCCAGCTTCATTGTTCAAGTTTATTAGACTTTCAAGTTTAATATAGTTTATTGGCAGCATAATCACCATGGTTTGCCAAAGTATGCACTTAGATTCAATTGGATTCTATTCAGTACATATGAATCAAAATTATTTGATTGATTGTTTGGATGACAAATATATCCTAAGAACGTTTCTCTGACGTTCCCAATAAGTTATATTTCTGAACATCCAGTTTTTGGAAACGTTAAGGGAACATTCCATTGTATCATTCTTCAAACATTATGGGTGCGTTACTTTTGAATGTTCTCTGAATCGTCTGAAACAAGTAGCAACATTTAAAAAACATTAGACTAGAACGTTTCAGAAATAAAATGTTACATGATCGATGTATAAATAATGTTTTTGTGCTAAAGTTTTGAGAACATTATTAAAGACCAGATAACTTTAAATATTAACGTTCTATTAACGTTACTGGAAGAACGTTTCTTCATAACGTTGAGAGAACCATAAAAACACACTGAAAAGTACATATTTTCCAGTTTACCTTTTCAGTCACAAATACTAAAAAAGTTGAATTACTTATATAAAAACAAGATTTAATATCTTAAGTCATTTTGCTTCTCCAGTAAATGTTTCTTGGTTTAAGAATTTTTTGATATTTGTGCTAAATGGTATAAAATATATATAAAATTGAGTATAAAATAAACATTCAACAAGATATTACTAGGGCTGTCTTCATATGCATTGCCTATTTCTTCATGCAAATCTGTCAATGAATTTGGTCAAATGTTTTGCATGGATTGTTGAGGCGGAATATCTGATGCTTCTGTAAACAGCATGTTTCATTTTTTATGTTTGATGTCAAAACACTAATGTTAAAATTTACTATACACAGAACAGAATCAAAATAAAGATCATATAGCAGCTAAATTTTTTTTTTTTTAACAAAACAATATATACATAACATGAATAACACTGATTATCTCTTCATCACGGCACCTGTTAGTGGGTGGGATATATTAGGCAGCAAGTGAATATTTTGTCCTCAAAGTTGATGTGTTAGAAGCAGGAAAAATGGGCAAGCGTAAGGATTTGAGCGAGTTTCACAAGGGCCAAATTGTGATGGCTAGATGACTGGGTCAGAGCATCTCCAAAACTGCAGCTCTTGTGGGGATTTCCCAGTCTGCAGTGGTCAGTATCTATCAAAAGTGGCCCAAGGAAGGAACAGTGGTGAACTCATTTGTGAGCTCATTGATGCACATGGGGAGCGAAGGCTGGCCCGTGTGGTCCGATCGAACAGACAAGCTACTGTAGCTCAAATTGCTCAAGAAGTTAATGCTGGTGTCAAAATACACAGTGCATCGCAGTTTGTTGCATATGGGGCTGCATAGTCGCAGACCAGTCAGGGTGCCCATGCTGACCCTTGTCCACCGCCGAAAGCACCAACAGTGGGCACATGAGCATCAGAACTGGACCACCGAGCAATGGAAGAAGGTGGCCTGCTCTGATGAATCACGTTTTCTTTTACTTCACGTGGATGGCCGGGTGCGTTAATGAATGAATGAATGAATGAATGAATGAATGAATAAATGAGGCATTTATATAGCGCTTTACAACGTACTACTGTACACCCAAAGCACTTTATATATTTACTATAGGTGGAGAGGAGAGAGCCATTTGAAAGCCATGATTGATAATGTACTCCAATGGAGGGAATTTGGCCTAATAAAAAGAATTATCACCCCGCTTGGGGATTATTTTATTATTTTGCAATAATGACTACATATTATGCCTTACTCAATATGCATATTGAACATGTATTTATATAACTGTATATATTATTCTGTGTTACGTCTGGAAAACATTTCTGGATGCGTACCTTGCTCTCCCACTCTCTCTCTCTTTCTCTTGTCTTTCTCATTCTTAGGCGATTCCGGCCTAATTGGACGTACGGAAGCACACCTGCTAATTTGTCACCTGATGACTGGCGTCTTTTGAAATACACCTGGAGGAGGAGAGAATAGAGTTGGCGTTGTTGTCTTTTGTGAATCAGTGTGTTAGTAGTGTTGTATTATATTCTAGCAGAGTGACTTGCTTTTATATAATTTTGAGTGTTTATTTCCTTGTTTCAGTTACTGTTTTGTTACTTAAACCCTTCTGTTCTTTTTCTGTTTTGTTTTGCTGAGCTGGCAAGTGTTATTTTTTTTTTAAATAGTGTAAATAGTGTACATTTCACAATGATTTTCCACCACAGAGGATGTAGGGATTGGGTGCCATTTATTTTTGATTGTAAATACTTTCCTCCTGTTTTTGGTGCAGTTTGGAATTTAGGGCAGACCACTATCATTTATTTATGTAGGCAAGGCAAGGCAAGACAAGGCAAGTTTATTTATATTGCACATTTCATACATAATGTTTCATACATACCTGCATTTATTTTTAAATGTCACTAAAATGATATGCTTTGAAACACTGAGCATTGAAAAACACATGAAATATTTTAATTAAGATAATAATAATACATTTTTTTTCAAGCATTAGCATCCAAAACACTTTTATCAATATTTGCAAGTTTTTCCTCATATTCCAGATAAGGATGCTCTGAGATGATCTATGATTTTTACTCAGCCAAGAGACCTCTTCCTGTCTATTGGTTTGTTGACAGGATGTCATGTGACTTTCAAATCCGGCTCAAAACAGCTCTGCTTTATATTCTCCCAATAGACTATGTATCATGCGATGGAGGCTGACACCTTTACACACAGAGCACTGCCTTTAGAAACATGTGTCTACACATTTGCCCTTCCTGTCACATGGCGCAGACCAAAGGACCAAAGCACAACCCACGACGCTTCCTGTGAACTTCTCACTTTTCTGTTTCATGGAGAAAGACATACATGGGCATTTTTTTGTGTTCAGGTAGAATTATTCTGCAATATCAAGCTAAATATCCTTTCATGCTTCTCTGGTTGGGTAAATAATAACCCACAATGCACTTTCCTTGATATGCAGGTGCAGTGCAGTGCATGGTTGCCCTTTTGGCTCGATAGTGTGATCGGCTCCTTTTGGGAACTGGATATGGAGGTGGCCCAGCTGCACGAAAGACTTCATGACTGTTAATGTTGCTTTTCTCAAGGCATTGTGGGAAACTTGATCCCTGAGTCCATTGTTAAACAGGAGAGATGGGGCTCATCTTTACTGACTCCACTCCATAATTCTCTCTTTTTCAGACTTTCTACTTTTGCTTTTTTAATTAATTTGCTCTTTTGGGCCGTCACAATGGAGGGCTAAAGTGTCATGTGATTCACCTGACCCAATAAAATGACATGACTCCTTTGAATGGGGATCTCTCTGACTTCTCTCTGACAACCTCAGAGCAATTACTAACAATTATAATATAATTATGAGAGAATGTTTTTTAATTTTTTTAAATATATATATATATATAATAAATACAGCCAATTCCCAGGGGCATTTTCTTTCAGAATATTACTGTCAATTGGAAAGCGCTTGTTATTCTTATTCCTGTGAACATTCAGATAAATTCAGAGTCGATGGCAGGCTGACAGTATAACATCCCTGTGAATGTTTTTAATTCTACTGTGATAAGTACTCTGGGTCAAAGGACTTTACACAGGAAGTGTTGGAATTCTTTTGGAGGCGTGTGGATGCTGACAGGCAAGGACACAGGCCTCAGATTGTGGGATAGGCGGGTTATCCGGTAGGCCTTTTCAGCTTTTTCCTCTGTGATGAGACTCGTAACTGTAACATTTATGCAACAACTGTCCAAACATTGAATCTTTATAGCAAAATGCACCAAGTGAGCCACGTGTTCATGCAATCAGTGCGATTCTGTTACCTAAGCAATGACAGCTGAGCTGATTTTTAGGGGGGCTAGGATTAAAGGCAGGGGACTGAAACCCCCCATAAATAGGGCCACCTAGTACAGCTTCCTAAGAAAAAAAATTAGCAAATTAAAACAAACCATTTGCATGCATTCAATCTCAAACATCATCTCTCTTTATTACAGTTATTCATATAGAAACAATTTAATGATGTTACAGTATCATGATAATATTTGTTTTTTTAATATCATAATATTTCATTTTAATGTTAATATTACGGCAATATTCTGCGAATGCTCTTTTCTCCAAGAATTAGCCTACAAGGCGATTTTATTTTAACTAATTTTACTGCACAAGTATGCATTTTTCTACGCAGAGCCTTAAAATATAATTTTATCGTATATGTTAAGGTAACTTAAAGTTAACAAATCAATACCTTTTTTTAATGGAGAATTTTTATATATTTTTTTTTACTGTGTATGTTTTTTGGTTTGTTTTTTATTGAATCAAATTATTCAAATAACTGGTTTCAACATACAACAAGAATGCTTCTAAGGACAGATATCACATAGCCTCAAACTAATTAGCAAAAAAAAACCAAAAAAACAACAAGCAAAAAATGTCTCCCTTTTTCCTAGGGACACATTCAAGATTCACAGAATTTGGTGAAGCATAGTGGGGACATTACAATATAAAGAATTTCTCCATAAAGTGTAACGTTACAGTGTATCTTTTTTAATGCTTTATTTTAACATTCAGTTTACACTACGGTACAACAAAATTAGAACATAATAATTAAGAACAACATCAAATGAAATACAAACAAACATGAACAACCAATACCATAGTTTTAGTTTACACTGTATTTTGTACACGCGCTTTAATGAATGACTACGCAACAACATTCCCTGACCATGCGCCCCTCCCTGCCGCCGCTGAGCTCACGGCGCATGCGCAGAGCGCTGTCAGGGCACGGCACAGTCACAGCGACAGTATGGCGGCGGGCTGCTGCTGGAGGGATGCTGCTGTCGCCGCTGCCTTCACAATGTGATCGGAATCGGAATCTACCTGCGGAAAGACTACAGTCACCCCCGAGGCCTGTCGCCGTGATCTCGAAAAGATGGCCAGGCTCGCCGATTACTTCGTGGTAGTCGGCTACGATTTCGATAAGAGAGGTAAGAGAGAGACACAGCAAGCGATTCTTCCTCCTCCTCTCCCCCTCCTCCTCCTGATCTGTTAGATTGGAGTGTATTAGTCGCGGTTTATTCACGGTAAACACAGCAGAAGGCGGAGGGAGAGGGACGCAGTCCCGATACAGCTGATTTCGGCCTGGGATTGGCGAGTTACTATCAGCCGCGGATGTCCCAGGCCTCTGGATCTTTACTCCCGAGCTCAAAAGCCGAGCCCGACCGAAGTTGCACGAAGACTGGACTGTCTATATGCACTTGTACACGATTCGTGATTAGAAGTTTGGCAGCGGGTACTATTTTGTTGTTTTGCCAGGGTGTGACTGTTCTAACAGGGATTTATCAGCGTAACCTTTGCCACTTGTGTTTGTCATATAACAGCCTGTTATATTGTCCAGTATGTGCCTGTAGAGTTGAATAGAAATGCAAAAGCTGCACCAGTTCGTCCTTAAGACATGTCAACACATATCAATAACATGCAGCATGGCACCACTGACGCTTTTGGTAGTGTCTAAACCTAATAGGTTGCCTACCTAGACAGCATGCTTGGGCACCTGTGATGCACAAAATGCTGTCTTAGTAGGCAACAAACTAGGTTTTGAGACAACCTTAGTTTTTGTATGCTAAAAGAAGCACTGTTTCAGCATGATTCTGCATTATTAAAGGAATAGTAGTTCCTCATAAATTGAAAATCTGTCTTTCTGAACTTGCAAAATGCAAAAGGAGACTTTTAAAAGAGTGTCTTGGTTGGACTATGCGATGGCATCCAAAAGCAAGTAAACTCACTATAAAAGCATCTTAAATGTGGTCCACATTATTTGTTATATGATAACTTTGTGTGAGGAAAAGACCCAATTATATATTTTTTTGCATCCTTTGACATGACATGACACTTTAAGTCACAATCCATTGTCAAAGAGTTACCAGGACGTTTTGCAAAATCTCTCCTTTTGTGTTCCACAGCTTTTGAAACAACACATGTTTTTGACAAACATATTTTTCAAAATATCTTCTTTTGGGTTCCACAGAAAAAAGAAAGGCCTACATTTAAAGTATACTTATTTTAAATTGAATGAATGTAGAGAGCTTTGAGTATCTGTAAAACTATCTTTAGTGTGTTTTGTTATCGGGTGGTTGAGTGTTTTGGTTAGTGGCCTAGATTCGTGCCATATAATGGTCCCGGTGAGCATGCATAATTTACCAACCCTCATCCGAAGAAAGCAAGTTGCTGGAAACTCGCATCAAACCAACCTTTATTTAGAGAGCTGCCTCTGTGCATGTCTTATTCCTTATTTATGAGGCATACACGCACAAAAAAACTGGTGAGTCCCCTTTTTAACGACAATATCTGGTACTCGTGAGATGAATATGCATGTTAAATTTCATGCTGTGTGCAGTGGTCCGCTTTAAATGTTGTACGGCGCAGATAGGTCTTTGGTTTTTGTGAGATGCAGCTTTTTGTATGTGGCCGTACACGTAGTCTGGCAGGATGTTGAAAGGCTGCACGCTCTGCAGAATGTCTTCCTTTCCTGTTTCTAGCCTTCTGCTGCGTTTCAGCATCTGGTAGGCAGACCTTCACGTTATAGTAAAGGTGTGAGGAGAAAAAAAAACTGATCTCTCATGAAGTCAGGGATTTCCAAGATATCCAAGAATAACAACATGGAATGCTAAAAATAACATTAAAGTACAACACAAATCGTTCATGTTGTAGCATGCAATGTTCATGTTGTCCATTGGACCCCATTGACTTTCATTTGTATTCAAAGTGCAGTTTTCAAGATATCATCTCTTTGGGTTCTGCAGAAAAAAGAAAGTCATACAGGTTTGGAACAACCCCATAATGTTATGTTTGCTCAAGAGGTGTGGAGTGAATTTTGGGTGAACTATCCCTTTAAGGGATAAGTCCTGTTATATTTATGTCTACCTATCTGACACATGTCTCTTTGTACTATGTAGTGAAATGTGAACCTGGACATGTTTCAAGGGATTTTTATGAAGTGCTGTTGAAGTGGTGCCTACTTAACACCCAGAGGGCTGACGCTCTTAAACGAGATAACCTCGCTCACTGTTTTGTTTACCAGTGCAGAACACGTCCAACTGACCCAGGGGCCATGTTCCCGTCTCGGGCCCTTTGCCTTAGTCTCCAACAGTCATATCCCACAGTGTCAAGTTTCTTCCATCGCTAAATCACCATTCTTCAGCCAGCATGACTGCATCATTGGAGGGCATCATTGAGCTGTCAGGGTGGAGTCGCCCAGTGTCTGTTGTGAAACTGCGCAACGCCACTTGTCCGCTCGATTTCCAGGCCCTGCGAGGAGAAAGGCGGTGAATAGGATTCTCTGGACGTGGGGCTTTCTGTTTAAAAAACAGGAAATGGGAGTTGAGGCTCTAGGGAGAAGACATGATTGAGTGAGAATCCAGATTGTGTGAGAATCCTCGATCTGCAGAGTGAGAAAATGGAGGTCCAGAGTAACATCCATGGGAATGTCTTTTGGGGTTCGGCATACAGAACCCCCCCTCTCGTGGCCCTCTTTCTCTTGCTCTCTCTTGTCGTTTTTTCTTGGGAGGAGCCCGGCTGAAAACAGAGAGGCCCTAAACAAAAGAGGACAGCGTTTGTTCTGTTGCACACTCATTGTGAGAGTTGTCTCTGCCAGTCTGTTTTCTTGTTTAACCCCTGCGTGCTGTTGAGAATATATGTTAAAATGCTTGTCTGCAGAGTTACGTTATTAACTTATAACCAGCCATCTAAAAGAATTCTATGTAAACTCGATTTTTACATTTTGTAAAAAAAAACTTGCTGCCTCAAAGCAAGGGTGTTTTGAGTGGATGTCCTGTGATCTGGTTCTTGAATCAAAACACTTGAATCACAACTAGTTCATTACGATTCTAGCACATACAGCTTACAAATATCTGAGAGACTTGAATCAGTGTAGTTACTGACTGATTGTTCATATGACAATGTTTAATTAAAGATGCACATTTCGCTTAAAATGTGTCAGTTTTGTGAACTCAAAAGAAAAAGAAAGTTCTAAATAATCATTAAAATTAATTTGTTTAAGCTAATTTGTTTAATAGTAACATATTAACATGTATATAAATAGTAACATGCCAAAGTGTGAAACTAAAAAAAAGTTGGTCAAAAGGGGTGGCTTATCAAACAATGGCCCACCTATAACAGATCTGCTCTCTGTCTGCCTTGGATAAACTCACTGACTCAGCCGGACGTCTTGAAATATTCACCAGTAGAGTACAGATTTTTATTCATGAGGAAGAATAAGGCAGAAGGGGGCCATGGCGTGATACGCCGGCCGCTCTGTGTTACCATGACTCCCCAATTCTGGTCATTTGGCTTGACTATAAACGGCTCTGTCCCGAGGAAAGGGTCGCTAGGGCCGTGGCTACAGAAGCCCGGTCCCCATGCCTGCAGCGTATGGCCGCAAAGCTCTGACGGCCAGCTGGTGGATGAATACTTCTCATTCATGTGGCAGCCGAGGGGCTAGAGGGCAATGGAGATTGCCCTCATTCTGAAACACACGCGCACACACACACACATTTTCCATCTCTTTTTGTCTTTAAAAGGGTTTGCTCTGTAGGCATTTGATTGTATGCATATGCACAGTAACGCACTGTGTAGACAATATCAAATAAATATATTTGAAACTCCTAGGCGTTAAGTTTCATTATGAATGTGGTGAACTCACATGATAGTGTTGGGCTGTCCCAGGGCCTGTGCGATGGTAATGTCACGTGCCTCTTTGGGCCAGTACTGCATTGTCATCTTATATTCGTTGGTCTTGTACATGTGATTTTTATGCCTTGCAAACCTAAACATTTGGTTTGGTGTGACGCATTGAACGCAAACGTAGTACGTGTCGAAATTCACTTGTGATCGTATTGGAAGCATGCTTTAGAATGGGTTGAAAGTATGTTTTTTAATTAATGTTGTGCAGCATTAACTTGATCTAAAGTGTCAGTAAAGACATGTTAGAAAAAAATTCTATTTCAAATAAATCCTTTCTAAAAAAAAACCTTCTATTCATCAAAGTATCCTACAAAAGATGTATTCGTTTCCACAAAAATGTTAAGAAGCACAACGGTTTTCAATATAATAAGAAATGTTTCTTGAGCAGCAAATCAGCATATTAGAATGATTTCTGAAGGCTCATGTGACACTGAAGACTGGAGTAATGATGCTGAAAAATCAGCGTTGCCATCACCGAAATAAATAGCATTTTAAAATATATTAAAATGGAATACAATTTTTTAAAATTGTAATACATTTTTTAACGGTAATGTATATTTATATTTAAAAATGTCTTACAAAACTAAAAAAATTGTGACAGGCAAGTGAAAATCTGAAAAATCCTTACTGTTCAGTTCTGGGTTTTTCTTTACATGCATGCATACACACAAAAAATAATTCAATTTGGGAATGGGACGTGGTCAGCAGTGACTAGTTAATAGCTGTTTGTATGCTTCATATCCAGAGGTCTTGTGGGTCAATGAGCAGTCTCTACTGGAGGGATGCGGAGGTCAGGGCGGGAAAGGGGAGTGAGCTCTCCATGGCCGCAAACCTTTCATGGTCTTCCTTGGTATTTTGGGAATGCGGCCCTCTCCTCCTCCCAAACCCCTCGGGTGGAGACTGAAGATCTTATTCTTCACATGCTGGGATTGCGGGAAGTAATTCTTCTAAATCCTCTTTTTTTTTCATTGCTGACCCACTGGATTATATTTAGGGGTCTTTAGCATTGAGGTTGTTGGGACTCAGACACGGAGGAGTGAATTATAGTCTGGCATCCCACTCTTTCTGTCTTAATCTTGATTTCAGTTGCAGCCCACCCATTGGTAGAGAGTGCAGTAGGCTTGCTGCGATAGTTGGTGTTGCCGGTGTTCAGGCGAAACACCAGTTACATCACTTGCCCACCGCAGCACCGAGAACAGACACTACAATTAAAAACTGAACGTGCAGAGTGAGCTGGACGAGTCGCAGCACAGACCAGCAGCAGGAGTCAGATTTCATTCATCACGAGAGTGAGGAGCTGAATGACAAGATGATCGCGGAAGATTTGGTTTCAAAGCGAAATGTAAAAGCGCCTATTTAAGTGAGTTCATCATTGTACTGTTCTGTTGTGTTTTTCATTAAGAATAATAGGCTAATGAACCCACCATTCAAGCACCCCGCCCCCGAATTGGCGCTAATTTCAAACCGAAAGTAAAATGAGCAAGGCCGTACATTCATTCACCGTGCGTGTCCACTGGCGTGTTTTCAGTACATTCCTATGGAAGCTTCATTGAATTCATTGAAAAAATTCAGTGAAAACACTTGCTTTGCTCCGCACCGTTATGAATGCCAGTGCGGACGTTCACATTTTACTTTCGGTTTAAAATTAGCATTTTAAAAGCCCCCGCCTGTGATACCGGTATTACCTGTGCTGTCACACGTCGATTAACCGGTGGGAAAATTTCCTCACCGTCACATCCCTAGAGTGCAGTGAAGCCGATTGGTCCATAGGTAAAAAATTTTTTTTACCCATTTGCAGAAAAAACAGATCTGATTGGTTGGCTTGGTGTAAGTGTGGCTTAATGCTCAGTGGTTAGCTCTTCCTGTGATTTTTCAGGGTCTCTTTTGGGGGGTTTCCCTTCTCCAGTGGTCATTTTGGTGCATTAATTTACAGGCATACATGCATTCGTTCATTAATTCATTCGTTCATTAATTCATAAAATTAATAACAATAATAATTATTGTTCAGAATATTTTGTTTTATTTTTATATATATTGTAATAATAAATAAAATAATAAATACATGTATTAATAATAAAATAATAAAAATATAAGTAAATATTAAGAATAAATGTAGCAATTTTTTCCCTTTTGTGTTTGATTTGAACCGTTTGCTTTACTCACATCAGTGGGAGTTAGAGTATAATTTTTGCAATTCGATTTAAACCATTATGTGGCAGTTTCTTATAGTCCACCGTTTTATTTGTTTGCCAAAGTCAGTTTCTTCAAACCTTTCATTCGGCACTTGGCTAGTGTTAATTTTGTTTTCTATTTTTGAGTCAGTTGTTATTGCTTTGCCATTATTACACATTTCTGAGTCATCTAACATAGACATGAATCATTTATACAGCAAGAGAGGCAGTACTCTTGAGTGCTGGGTTAAAAGCATGAGAAGCTTTAAGGCTCACATATAGAGGCAATGACAAAATAACCTTAGTACACAATGTAACTATACACATCACAACATGTAAATAGGAAAATGTTGGTGTTATTTTGGTGTTCAGTCTTTGTGCTAAGCTAGGCTAGCGGTGGGTGCGTCAGACAGAGGTATGGCACGCACAGAGATAAAAAAGGTATGTATGGACTTATCTAACTCTGGGGGATACGGTGAATAAGCTAAAGTCCCAAAAAGTCGGCGTGTTCCTTTAATCTTGAATATTTATTATTTATATATATTTATATATATTTATATCTAAATATTTTTATCGATATCTGTGTCCTGCTGTCAATTGAAAATGCCATGTTTACAGTAATGCACTTACATTGGAAGTCTGGGGCGTGACGTTTCAAAGCAGAAATGTGAAGCTATGTGGTCAAGACAAGTTGAAAAATGTAATATAACTTTGCGTTGTCGCACTTGTCTCAATTTAGCAGGTATAATGTTTTGTGGGTAAACTGTTGAAACACTGTGTGTGTATTATGCAATACCTTGCTCCATAGACTTTTATTCTAAGTGCAATTTTTACTTTTCAAAAACTGACTAGCAAGTTCAAATAGTTTCCTAATTGACAGCATGCCATAAATGCTTTCTCACACAATGTTTTGCTCTGTTGTTGCCTTGTGGGAGGATAGTGAGACGCCAAACTTCTACTCTTATATGCTATAATTGTTGGTGATTTTTCTACTTGTATTCCCTGAATTCCTAGTGCTAATAATCTCTTGCTTCAATCTAAACACCGGTCACAGCCTCATGTCTTCTGGCTGCCTCTTTTATGGCCTTGCCGGAGGAAAATTTACTAACCCTAAGCTAATTTCACTACTACTTTCCATATGATTTCCAAACCTTGTCGGAAGGCTTGGAATTTCTGCTGAGGTGGAATGCCTATCCAATGACGGCAGCATTATGTAAGCAAAATGGAGTCCAAGTGCGTTCTTTTAGTTTGCTTTTCGCATTTCACGTAGGATTTCAGTTACACTGAGCTTTAGTCCTTTGCAATGTTTACTGATACAACTAGGTTACAAGGCACCTAAAACGTACCTGCTTATCTCTTAGTAGATATTAGCCAGAGGTTATTTAAATATATTAAAGTGTGTGTGAGAGAAGGGGTATCTGTGTTTATCTAGTGAGAGATTAGTTGTAAAACGTGTGCATATCCATGTTAGGGCTTGGCTAATAGAAATTCTCAATATTTATTAGCATTTGACGGTATTTAAAATATTTTATATTTATATAATTTTTTTAAATTCATTTTGACCAAATAGCTGTTGTTGTGAAGTAGTCATTCAGCATTTTCACTGGCTGCAATTTTGACATCGATACCATGGGGAAAAACTGCCATATAGATATTCTTAATATTATCTAATAATTTTGCTTCTGGTATATTAGGCTTCTGTCACTTTAAGACCTGACACACGGAGCCATTATACTGTTACACATGCGTTTTCTTTTTCAACATTCTTGTTTACATTCACTTAAAACTGTGTTGTCTGTGTTGTACGTGAATACTTGCCAAGCCCGGCATTTTGTCATTATTTTGTGTGTATTTGACTGTTTAAGCGCAATAAGCAGCGAAAAAGAACTCAATTTAGTACTAAGAGGCGGCTTTAAGTGTGAGCACAAAATCTGCAGGAATTAGTAAAATTATGTGCAATATGCTCAATCTCACGCCGAAGTTCAAGCACGGTTACACCAACAATATTCATCTGGAGCAAATGAAAGGAGTGAGTGAGGGGAGGCGGGTTTGTGTGTCAATTCACTGTCGGAGAGATGAGAGCGAGAGAGAAAGTGCAGCTGGTATCTTGTATATATTCTGCGGAAAATAAGTATTGGAAAATTCAGATATTTCAGTATCGATATGTATCGAAAAATCTATATAACTTTGCACTTTTGACAACTTTGTTTATTATTTCAGATGCCTTTTTAAAAGACTACAATTGAAAAATGTATATATTATATACTATAAATTTCCATCCGCCAAAGTGGCTAGTAGGAGTTGACTGCGTTACATGCCACTGCTGGTATCCACCTGCATTTGGCGGATTGGCGGGTGTTAATGTCAAGCCCTGTGCACCAATATAACAACAAAAAGCGGTATTTACTGACGCATTTTTTTGATAGAACAACTTCACACTTCCATGAATAAGTTTGATTGCTGAATCAGAGTTTTGAATCAGCTTAGAAAAGAATGTTTTGAACTGATTCAAACTTCTTAAAGCCACAATATGTAATTTTTCGGTGCTAGAGGTCGCTTATTCAAGACAAAGACGTAGCTTGATGACGCCTTGATTTTGCAGAGCTTTTATTATGCCGCAGACAAACGCTTCTGCTTCTTCTGCTCATGTGTATGTGGGGTAACGCAATGCTGTTTTACTAAATTAGAGGCATTTGAGTGTGTTAAAAGTTGTTATAATTCTACTCTGTGTGTTCGCTCGGCAGCTACTATGAGACACTTGTTGCACACTACAGTGAGCTAGATTGATATTAGGCATAGTAAAACATGGTACTTCCCGTAAATCAAGAAAACAAGATTTAAACAATAAGACTAACTGTGTTGAGCTATATAACAATCATTAGTTTTCTGTCGATGAATGTATCCAAACAGTTGTTCACCTGTCTAATAAAACACATAATATATTAAAGCGTCTTTTGGTGTTTCCATGGTTTTTACAAAATAAAACCGGAAATCGAGGGTAACGCGGGTATGATGTCACTGATAGGCGACGCATGGACACGGTCCTTGTCCTGGTTAAAATAGCTTATTTCTCTGGTTTAAAACATTTTTGGAAACATTTGGGGTAATATAAGTACACAAGTCAACAAAATATATAACACTGTTCTAGTGGTTTTTGGATATTTTAATCCTAAAATCTTACATATTATGCCTTTAATTCTCTCATAATTGTTTGTCGCATGACAATGTGGGGGTCACGAAACTAGTCTAATATTGTGGCCATTTAGAAATTTAACGGCCAAATAAAAAGCTCATTAAAATCATTGCAATGTTTCTTGCCCAGCCCTGATCTTTGTTAATGCAGCAGTTAAGGCCTCTGTGTCAGTGTGTGTAAGAATGTTTATCCGTAATCTAAGTAAAACTCGATTTATGTCTCATGCTGTGAGCCTGTGACAGTAGTTTGTCTTAGAAGCCCATAAGCTCTTTAAGAGTTTTTGGAAAGACCAGTACTTGTCCACTGAAAACCAAAGTGCCCGACCTAAAATATCAAAACCGCAGGCTTTTGCATAGAATACAGACAAGAGGAGCACCACGGTTTCACACATCGCTGACGTCATTGTGGCTGAGCAAACAAATCTAAATTGTTGGGGTTCAAAAAACTGTGCTTTATGATCCCCCCCCCCCATTTTGAATGACACCAAAAGCCACACTATATTTTTAGAAGTAATAAGGTGTTGTTTTGTTGTTGTTAAACTATTGCTCTCTCTAAAAAAGGAGGCTAGAGTATTTCCTCTATTGAAAAAGCAGCCAGGGCTGAATGCGGTTGTGGGACGGGTGGTTGCTGGCGTGCAGGAAGGATGTGAGTTTGTTGAAGAGCTTTTCTGCACAGAAAGAAAAGAAAACTGCGCTCACGGTATCCCCGAGCAACAGCAGATTTTGGCAAATGCAATTCCCTCAATGCAAGTCCACCCAGAATGACCAAGGCCAAGAGTTTGTGTCTGATTTTGTATGAGGTGCATTAAGCCATTTACTTGCTAGCAGTTAATCTTGCATCAGAAATAGCATTCGTGTTTATTAGGGATGGAACAATATTAAAAATCTGGCTGATGTGAACAAGCCAGTAATTAATATTTTCTTTTGGCTGATAACTAGAATTAATATTCTAATATTTTGTCTAAATAAAAAAAAACTTTTGCAGTCATTACTAGATGTAAAAATAGGAGAAACATGCATACACAATTAAATATCCAAATTCAATTAAAAGAGTCTTGTCGTGATATTCACACAATTATTATCTAACTTGCACTACCATTCAAACGTTTGCCTTCACTAAGATGTATTTTCTTTAATTAATACTTTTATTCATCAAGGATGCATTAAAAGGATAAAAAGTGACAAAGACATTTATATTGGTTCAAAATGTTTATCGTTCACATAAATGCTGTTTTTCTTTCTATTCATTATGATAGTTATCATAAAATATTAAGCGGCACAATGTTTAACATTGAGCAGCAAATCAGCAAATTAGAATGATTTCTGAAGGATCATGTGACACTAAAGACTGGAGTAATGGAAACTTGACTAGCTTTAACTAGCTAATTCAATAAATGCCAACTTGCTAATTGGTTACACAATGCTTTGGTAGCATTAGCATAGCATAGCTAAATGAGGACAGCAATACAATACACTTAACATATATCTGTTCTCAAACTAAGCTCATGCTCCACTCGTCACCATGATGGTAACCCTACAAAAAAAAGTAACAGAAACTCTTCTAAACTAGCATAACAAAACATTAACCACTACTAAATCTCCCACTTAACATTAATCTTGCACCAAAAACATTATATAACACTTCATTTTTGTATTTAATTTCCCTTTTGAGTGTCATGGCAAAGCATGCTGGGAAATAGAAATCCCAGCCCAGTTTCGGTTAAATTTAAGTTAGTCTAAGTTATAAGAAACAAGTTTATAAAACTCAAAACAATGAAACAATTCAGATTACTTAAAATGTCATATTTGAGAACTCAAAAGAAAAAGAAAGTTCTAAATAAAGTTCATTTGATTAAATTAATTTGTTTAATTTGAGTTCACTCTACTCAAACCAATTAATTATTTTGAGCGTTAGGGTTTACAGTGTGTTTTTACAGTATTTTTTATCAAATAAATGCAGCCTAACTGAGCATAAGAGTGTCTGTCAAAAAACATCTGACCAACCCCAAATATTTGAATGTTAGGAGATGATAAAATGTATACTTTGCAGTTCAAATGTCATTAATTTGACAGGTTAGAATGCTTAAAAATCATATCCTTTATTTTTCATGTTGATTTACCTTTTGATATGTATATTTAAGCATTTATTCCTTCCACTTGGAACATTTTTCAGTCACGACCCACCAGTTGAGAACTGCTCGTATATATGGTGGTTGACAACTTCCTGCGTCCACCTACCTAGCCTGTGCTGTAGTCTTTGACACGTTTAACTGCGGCCTCTCAGGTCCTTGCAGCCATGGTGACGAACTGTTTTGACAACGTGGGGCGCAGACCAAAGGCGCAGGCTGCGGTTTTCTAGGTTTTGATACGGTGCCAAGTTGAATCCATGTTGAAATCTTAAAGAGACCGGTTTTAAGATTAGACTGTTATTCATTCTAGTAAAATTGCCATGTGACAGTGATGCATTCTTTTTGTGTTTGAGAGCTATTATAGTGCAACCCAGTCTTTTCACTTTGTGAGCCTACTTGTTTTTGCCATCCCACCCACATGCGATAACACACAGACGCATCCACGCTGCATGTCTGTCTCTTACACACGCGTGATAGTGAATTCCTGTAGTGCACAGGCGCAGTTGCTTCAGAATGTGCTGTCTGCATGTTAAGGAAGTCCGTATTACTCATGGCCTAACCACATACTTTAGTTGTAATCTCTGTGATTGATACATGAGTGCCACATTGGTGGCATTCATGCATCAGTTTCCTCATTGAATAATATGATGGATTCTTGTGATTTCTGTCCTGCAGTGACTGCTGTATTCTGTCACCGGCCTTCGGTTTCACTTCACCTGCTTCAGTCTGACTAGCAGGTCGATGTGACTTGTGGCGTCTCTCAGATCCTTCATGAAGGAGCGTGTGAAATTTCCCTATTAATAACCAGACACTCTTGTGAGTCATGATAAAGCAGAAGTTCTTTGTAATGTGATCATTCAGGGTGTATGTCAGTCTTAATCCAAAAATAATCTTTACAACGTTTTGCACGTATATCTGCATTGCATAAATGAGATTTGAGAGCTTTGTAGTTGTATGCCAGGGTCATAGTTTACATAGTTCAGACCCATTGATTTGTCTGAACTCTCACCTATAAACAGATTTTTGCGGATTTAAGTTCTTTCAAGGCCTTTTTAAAAGGTGTGGTGTAGTGGTTAAAGCTCAGGGGCGGTTCGATTCCCGCAAAACTGGAGCCCCCGAGTCAGGCACTTAACCCCAGGTTGCTCCAGGGGGATTGGCCCTGTAATAAGTTCACAGTGCTATTCTGTGGCGATAATCACGTGAAAGTTGAGGAAACAAATCCCAATGGTCATTGCCGTTGTGCGCCGATAAATACATTTAGCTTTTGGATCACATACACCTGAGCTTTGCCTTCCATCTAAACAAGCAGGCCTTGTCTGGGAAAGATTAATTGAAGTCTCATATGTCCAGATCCTTCTTGTGAGATTATCCAAGCACATTCCCCACGTCCACGGACCATACGACCCCATTCATGAGCCAAAATCTCAGGTGCAAGGTTTTTGGTAGTCTCGTCCCACAAAACAAGGTGGATTGCATTGACAGACCATTGAGAAACCTTGTACAACCTCCATAAAATCCCGCTGACCCCATTTTTCTTTTCGGATTTCAGAAGGTTCTCAGACTTGCATTGACTCCAGCTGCCTGTGGATTTGCTCTCAACTCGCTTGTATTGATTCCAAGCTTTTTGTTTTGTCCCTTGAGTCCAAAAATGAGGTCAGAATTCTCCTCCCGAGTTGTCCAAAGCCTCGTGTGCAGTTTTTTCTACTTGTGCAAGTGTGCGAAATCTTGGGTTTAAATGTGCTAAATGCATATTTATGCCTTGATAACTTCTGTTAAGGTCTTTCACAATGTTCCCCTCAGGAATATTCTTGAGAAAACCTCGTTTGCCAACTCAGCTGTTATCTGGGAGCACCACGAAATGCAACGGAATGCTGGAATTCGGCGTAAGTTAGTGAATTAGTGTTGCAAGAACAGTGCCTGTTTGTGCTTGGACGTCTCTTTTTCTTCTTCACTCATCTAGTCACTTTCACTCTCATTCTAAGAAAGCGGAAAAGTAGGAGGGGTGGGAACGAAAGTGAGTTTTAGATTTCCCAACATGTTGGAGGCCTCAAATATCAGTTTGATGTTGGCACGCTGATTGTAGCTCAGATTAGTTCCTTGGCTGCATGTCTTGATTATTTTTGTAAGAGAAAGCAAAGCTAATCCTGAGTCTGCACTCTTACCCTGCGAGAATAATATGTCAGTTTCACTAAACGGGGGTCGAGTGTAGAGTGACGGCCTAGGGGGCCTTGGCAGCAGGCCAGAACTGTGTATGAATATCACCTGAAGTTGGTGCATTTACTCTGCACCGGCCGTCTTAATCGTTATCCGCCTGATCTCTGGAGAGATAAGGGAGAACTCCAGGCAAGTGCCATCCAAAGATCATTTTCACAACAGGCTAATTTTGGCAGCGTACAGTGTTGTGAATAGGCTCTGTTGTGGTGCCTGTACTTTGGACACACTCCAGGTATTATTTTGCCTTGTGTGCACTCCAGTAGAGTTGCATCTCTTTCTGCCGTAGGCTAGTCTTTACTTTTTTAACTGTACCAAACAGTGGTTTCATCACCCTGTGGGTCATTTTGTCCATATTGTAAGGAAATAAATGGAAGGTCCTGGAAAACCTGAAAATATGAGGGGATCTTCCTTCCTTCCTTCCTTCCTTCTGTCCTTCCTTCCTTCTGTCCTTCCTTCCTTCCTTCCTTCCTTCTTTCCTTCCTTGTAGAATATGAATATGTAGGAACTGTATTTTTTAAAATAATATTACTATTATTCTCTCTGTCTGTTGAGATCATAAAGTCTCCGGCATCATTTGCGACATGAGTGTTTGAGTTTCTCTTGATATTTGCTGTCTAACCTTTAATGGCTAGTAGGTTGGCTTCTTTGTTTAGGGAGTGGTTAAAGTTAAAGACTTGTTTTGATGACACCCAGACTGCACGTAACAACTTTTAGTTAATTTCCCACAATGCCTTATTGTTTATGGCTCACCTGGGTCGCTCTTGAATAAACATGACACTCTTTATGAGCTCGAGCTGAGGTGAGGTGAGGAGGAGGGTGTGGCCGTTTACACCTCAGTTTATTATAACACCATCAACCACGTGCACTACATCACTCACTCTACTATAGGTAGTCGCCTTTTTAAGCTTGCACACACGTGAGGGTTTGGGGAAATCCAGCCTCTGAAAATGGTGTAGCTTCACATCTCTGTCCCTGATTTTCTGTGTATGAGCTTTACAATTCCCTTTCATAGGGATTTTTTAAAGTAGTATTATTATTATTTTTTAAACTGTGAGGGTTAATTAACTAGTTAACGAACTTAGTGATGCATTCAGGTCTTATAAAATAAAATTAAACAAAACATTATTTAATAAAAATATATTTAATAATAATATTAATAATAAATGTTAATTAAAAGATTCTCCAGGAAGAATGTTTGAGAAGTTATATTTTTAATTATTTTATTATTATATTTGCAATACCATGGAAAGTAGTTGGAATATAATTAAGCAGTTTTTAAAAAGTCATTATAAAATAAGCAAAAATAAAATAAAACAAAAAATTCTTAATTTATTAAAAGTAATAATTTACAATAATAAGAATAATAACATAACATCAACAAAAACAATAATAATAATTATTAATAATGATATAAATATAGAAAATATTATTATTATTGTTATTATTAATAATGTTATTATTATTATTATTCGTGTTAATTAAAAATATTCTTCAGGAAAAAGATTTGAGAAGTTGAAAATTTTAATACATTTAACATTATTTGAAAAGTACATTTATTACATTATTTCTCTAATTATTTGGTTATATTTTCCACACTTTCATGGAAAATTAATGGGAATACAATTTTCATACAATTTTACAAAAAGTCATGAAAATGTTTGCTTTGAAGATTTTAAAAAAGTGCATGTTTATGCCAAGTTTTCCAGAATATGTCCAAAGCATGGGACTCTGGGCTCAAATACAGTATTCATTCTTAACCTTTGCCCTTTGTCCTTTACTCAAAAGGAGGGCTTTTCTTGGATAATGCTTTGGTTTGACACTTAAAGTCTTGTCCTGCTGGTCATCGTGCCGTCAGCAGCACAGGCGCGGGTTGCTAACTCATTTATTCTAGTGAAGAGGGACAGCTGTCTAAATGAACTCAGGCTCAAATCCCATGATTCCTCTGTGCAATAAGAGCGCTCTCTAACTGACAAAGTCCCTGTGTTCAGTCTCACAACACTTGCTTTTCAACAGACCTTCTACTGTAGCTCAGTCATGTGTATGTGTGTGTGTGTGCTGTTTCCACATATCTGATAAGATGTTCAAAGAGACATGAATTCCTGAGTGATGGTTTTCTGGAGTGTTGTCAGCGCTGTACATTGGATCTTCCAGCCCTGCAAGATGATTTAATTTGTTTGTACGCTTTCTGATTCGTACCTTGGGTCTTGGAAGGTCCCAGTCATTGTTTGCTTTATGGTGGGTCTGGTCGTGATTTTGTTTAGCTGTTGAAAGCCCCAGACAGGTGCTGTTCCTCTTCTCCTCTACTGTTGTGACATTCACAGCTCGCACTCTTATCAGCCGGCTTCATACTTGAAAATGCTGGTGTGTTTTTTATTCATTTTTTTTTTTTTATATAAATATATATTTCTTTTTGGTTTGTTATTTTGTCATACTTGTAGTTTATTTTATTTGATTGTGCTTTTTATTTGATTTTTTTCATTTTACTCTTCAGGTTTTATTTTCAGCCTGCTTCATACATCAGAACTGAAATGTTTTTTTTTGTTTTTTTAATTGTTTTTAATTTTTTTGTTATATTTGTGGGTATATTTGAACATTTATATTGTTTTCACGTTTTTCAAATGCATTTTGAATCAAATCTGATTGCATTTTTTTTAGTTTGAAACAACCAAATAACCCTAATAAAGCCTAAAACACTTATAGTCACAAAGGCATAAACATAATAAAGTTCTTGTTTATAGGTCAGGAAGTACTCATTATCAGCCTATTATGCCAAGTTATGTTTTTTCCAGAGAGGGTTGTGGGGGTTATCATGTCATGTGGGCCGAGCTAAACACGGTTTCTTTCAAGTCAGATTTGCAAAGCTTTACATTAGCTACTTTTAGTCCCTATGTTTCCATTTATCTTTTTGTTTCTCTTTCTTTTTGTGTAGGAGGTAGTGAGGGTCAAGGCCGGATTCACCAGCGTTTCCCAGAGAAGGACTGGGAAGATAACCCCTTTCCTCAAGGCCTTGAGCTGGTAAGCCCATTCGCAAACAAACTGAAAGCATATGATGTCCCAGAATTCACAGATTTGTCCAACAATATTGAATGATTCTGCCAGTGTTTTCATAGGATCTGATGAAGACTTCGTTTTATTTTTGTGGCATCTCTTTCAGTTCTGTCAGCCCAGTGGATGGCAGTTGGTTCCAGAGAGAAAGCCTCCCTCTTTCTTTGTGTCGGTTCTCACAGACATCAACTCTGAGCGGCATTATTGCGCGTGCTTCACCTTCTGGGAGTCTGTGGAGAACCCGCAGGTTTGTGCCGAGCACGTGCAGATGAACAGAAGGAATGTGAGAGAGAAGGGAAGACAGAAATTATATAACAGGATGCAATGGGGCTAATGGGTGGGGTGATTTACTGCTGTGTGAAAATGGATTATGCTGGTTTAGAAACTGCTTTTTTTGTATATTGGTTGTGTAATGTTTAAATGATTTGGAGTGTGGTAATTCCAGGTTGTGTGTGTTCAGCTACAGAAAGGAGAGCCCAGTGAGGCCGATGAAGATGACGGTCCAGACATGCTTCAGCCTGCTCAACTCTACGCTCCTAAAAGCCTTGTCCTCGTATCCCGTTTGGACCACACAGAGGTCTTTAGGGTAAGAGATGCGCACACACAAAGTTGCACATGACCCCTACGGTTCAACTGTAAGGATTTTAAAGCATTTTATTCTTGTCCTGCTAAGATTTTCATTGACTTGTATCACAAAAAACAACATATTTTATATATCAGAAAAAAAAATCGTTTTTCTACATTTTAAATGTTTTGTTTTAAAAATCCAGGTATATTATTATTATTATTATTATTATTAATAATAATAATGGGGGGGTGAACGGGGGTGGGTGTGTTTGTACTTTTATTTACTTTTGTTTTTATAAAAAAATATTCAATAAAATATCACAAACTATGCATCATTTGAAAGATAAAACACTCAAGATTTTTTAAAAAATAAAAACAGTTTTCAGAAAACTCTCAAAAATAGGGGCGCAAGTTAAGAGGTTAAAAAAAGTGTCTTTTTTTACTTGCAATTGTGAGTTTATATCCCAAATTCTTTGATATCCCACAATTCTGACTTTTTTCTTCGAATTGCAAGATATAAACTCGCAATTGCAAGAAAACAGTCAGAATTGCGAGACATAAACTTGCAAAAAAAAAAGTCAGCTCACAATTCCCACAATTTCGAGTTTATATCTTGCAATTCTGATTTTTTTCTCAGAATAGTGAGATATACGAGTTATAAAGTCCGAATTGCGAGATATAAACTTTTTTAGAAAAAATATCAGAATTTAGATCATAAGTTACCTTTTATTATTTGGCGGAAACAAGCTTCCGTATTTAAAAACTAAAAAAGCACACTTTTGCTGGAAAACAATGGCACAACTATCAAAATTTTACAGATACATTTTCCAACCCAGAGCCCAACAGAGTCATTCTTGCAATTTTGACACAACCTCATATATGTCAGCCAAGTAGATAATGTTAAGTTGGTGACATTAAAATCACAGAATTTGCAATGTTACACAAAAAAAACTAATTTGGCACAAGTGCATAAAAACCTGTAAGATGTAGTAACACAGAAGTGGCCTGATTGGTCAAGTGACATCCCAATTGTTGAAAACTGAGGTCAGAGCCATGGCCTAGAGTTTTAGACATGCGCTTCAGTCATGTTGAGCCAGGAAATACAGGTTCAAATCCGGCCTATGGTGTGTCCTGATCTCATTTCCCTCCTCTAATAATTTCCTGTCCTGTCTCAATCTCTAATAAGTATCAACCTTAAAAAACACATTAGCGGTAGAGGTAATATAGAGATTTCCCTATATTTAAACTTACTCTTGTATCTCTTTATTCTCAGAACTGCTTGAGTCTCATCTACACTGTTCATGTGGATGGCCTCACCGTTCCCATGGAAACGGTGATTGGAAACCTTCTGACCTGCATTATTCCTATAGCTGGAGGCTCTCAGGTAAGAAATGCGCACAATCCAATATGTTTTAATTCAAAACTGATGTCTATATATATTGTTTTTTGACTTCAACAGAGACATGTTCTCTCTTGATGAATGAGTGTTTTTCTCTGGAGGGATTCTGATCAGAGGTTAAAGACACATTTGTAAATAATCCCGTGCATCATGGGTAGTGTGGAAGATCTGCACTATTATGGATGCCACAGATGCTCTAGGATTAATTCGGTCTCAGAATGATGGACTCATGATGACTCTGAATACTGTGTTGTGTACATTAGTGCACTTGATAACAAAAATGAACATAACATATAAGGGTAATCCTAGTTTATAGAGATATTTCATTATATAAATTAATTAATGACCAATGAAATAATTTAAACCCCATATCAGGTTTTTTTAAAATATTTAAAGGAACAGTTCACGTGAAAATGTAAATTCTGTAAGTTACTCATCCTCATGTCATTCCAAACCTTGTATGACGAAGACTCCTTTTTTTCAGTGAAACATGAAAATAAGATATTTTGAAGAATATCCTGACTGCTCCTTTACCTATAATGAAGATGATTAGTGGTTTGAGGTGTCAAGCTCCAAAATGACACAAAAACACTATAAAAGTATCATAAATGTGGTGTAAATAAATCAATCCACTGAAGTCATAAGATCACTTCATGGTAGGTTGGACCTAAATTTAAGAATTTATTCTCTGAATGGGTTTTTGTGCAGTTAAGCTCTAAAAATGAATGCTTTTCAGTTTCATTATATGAAACAGATTTCTCCTTTTGTGTTCCACGAAAGCAAGTCATATGGATTGGAACAACATGATTTTTGAGTGAACTATTGCTTGAAATATGATTGGTTCTTCTGTAACATGTGACCAGTTCACCTTTGGTTTTTGTGTTACAACCAAATGATTCCCTCCTCTCAAGTGTAAACCTGACTCCCTTGTGTTCCAGATAAATGACCCCCCTCTTTGTAGTTTAACTGACTGGCTACTGGGTTGTTTCCAGGTAACATTTGCCTTTGAGCAGCTTCAACCAATCAACCCATCTGTGATTATGCCTGATAATCAATCGTCAATCTATGCTATGCATTTCTCAGTCATTTCGAAATCACTGCTGCTCATGCAAATCAACAACGTGCCTTATTTATGATTCTTTGGCTGTAATCGATTGCACCTGAAATGCATTTAAATCAACTTTGTTTTGGTGACCGTTTTTTTTCATCTGCTTATTGTTTATTTTATGGGACAGTGTACAGATAAACACTTAAGCACCTCCTCGCACACATAGAGGCTTATGGGGCTGGTCTGTGTGTCCTGGGCCTGGTTGGCGTGGATTTAACATATGGCCTGGGATGGTGGCAGATGGCGTCTAAGCACACTGCAGTGTGTATGAATGACAGCCTTAGAAACACGCAAACAACATACTACGGCTTCAGTGCGGTGTTTCCATTGGTTTGCTTATATCTTGTTTGCATTGGAAAGGGATTATTTTGTGTATAATACTTAAGAGTTTGAAAATTTGGCTGGTTTTGACCTTTCAAATGATGATGGATTGTTCTGAATCATTTTCTAATTGAATCAGCCATGTTTAAAGCCATTATAAAAAAAGACTTTAACTTGCCAGAAGAATTTTTTGTAGTATTCTCTTAAAGGTAACACTTTTTAATATGATACCATTAGTTAAGGTTAGTTCGCATTAACTAACTTTAACTTAGGCAAAACATTTGTTACAGTATTTATTAATAACGTTAGTTGTTAGTTAATTTTAACTTGTGTACATTAAATAATAACAGGTTTCAATTACGTATTAGTACATTTTGAAATGAAAGGAACTCTTGACATAGTAACTCTGTAACTTTTTTTTTTTTTTTTTTGAGTCAATACTCATTCAAAAGTTTTTGTCTTACCTTGACTCACTATGGTAAGCCTGTTAAGTGTTTATATTTTAGACAGAGTGGGGTTTTTTTTCACGGGAAATTGCGTGCGTGTCTCGTCATATCCGTAAATACAGAAAAGTTTCTCCAGCTACTTTGACACATGTGGGAGTGTTATAGGTTAGTTGTCACAATGAGTGAGAAATGTTGACATGGAGCAGCTAAATCTCGAACCTCCGGGGAATCACCTGTTTTAAAAAAAAAAAACGCAGAGGAGTGTCTACTTGCAAAAATATAATGTGACAGAGTTTGTCATAAAACAAGAATCAACATCGGCATTGCTTTTTGGAGATGGCGAGAACAACGGAAGGATTTGAAATGTTGCAGAAGTGATGAATTATTGAACAGATACATTTCCATATGTAGCTCTCTAAGTTCATTGTAAAGCAGTATCTATTGTGAAGGGTCATTTCATGATGATGGTTGTAGCGCTGTGCTGGAATTTATTTTCAAGTTAGTACAGTGTCTATTAATGGGTATATCTGCAGTAACGTCTTCAGCTAGTCAGCTTGAGATCCTTTCCATCTAAACTGGTCATATCTATTAAGCCTAGTAGTGAATGTTTTATGAACAGTAGGATAATCTCTTTTTTTAGTTATGAGGAAGAACCATGTTCATCCGCACAGTCACGCAGAGCCAAAGCACACTCAAAACAATGTTCTGACACAGACGTGAAGAAATTGTTAAATAAAGTTATTTTTGTTTGTTTTTGCACACAAAAGTATTCTTGACGCTTCATAAAATTAAGGTTGAACCACTGTAGTCATATGGACTATTTTAATAATGTTTTTACTACCTTTCTGGACCTTGAAAGTGTTAATTAAATAGCTGTCTATAGAGGGGTCAGAGAGCTCTCAGATTTCATCAAAAATATCTTAATTTGTGTTCTGAAGATGAACGAAGGTCTTACGGGTTGGGAACGTCATGAGGGTGAGTAATTAATGACAGATTTTTTTTGGGGGGTGCGTAGTTGGTCTTAAAAAGTTTAGGTTTACATTAAAAAGTCTTACATTTCTTTCCCTTAAACATGCAGATAGCCTGACAGATTGCTAAAACACAATCTGTAAAATATCAAACATGCCTGCCCTGGATTTAATGAATGTTTTTGTGATCGAGACAAGGCGTTTGGCAAGTGTCTGTGTGTTGGGAAGCCAGTGGAATTGGTGAGTCAGGTGTGACTTGGTCAGAAATCTGTGTGTAAGGGAGCAGTTTTTCTGGAGTATTGCTGAGAATCCATAGAGTCTCCATTATTTTGGACTTCTTGGAGGGCATGTTTTACTGTCCCTGACCCATGGCTGCAATGCCAGGTAAAACAGGTCTGTCTGTTTTCCCAGTTGCAACATAATCCATACCGATACGGCCATACCAGAAGTCATCAATGTAATATCTAATCTGTTACACAAGTCAGAGTTTCCCAGGCCTCACTTTCTGTTTCAGTAAAGGTTTTACCTGTTAGTACAGCAGCTGTATGCGCATATTCCTGTGAACCTTGCCCTCACAGTTGTTTTATCATCACAACTTTGTGTTTTGCACTTTTTCATGTGTTTCCTTTTTCATGTTTTCTTTTTGTTTGCTCTCTTTTTTTTGTATTGTAATATCTCTCGATTCTAGTGTGTCTAATGGTTTGTGTTTTTTGTTGGTTGCTAATCTAGCCGGGCCAGGACGACAGTGAGGAGAGCTCGGTACGCCCTGTTTGATTTCGTTCAGCTCTTTCTGTCACTTTCAATTCTGCTTTCCCCTTGTTTTTTGCTCCAATTAAAACACACGCCCAACATCAGGGGAACCAATTAGATCACAGAAATTCTGATCAAAATTAATCCAATATGTGACTAACAATTGTTTTAGTATCTATCTATCTATCTATCCATCTCTCTCTCTCTCTCTCTCTCTCTCTCTCTCTCTCTCTCTCTCTCTCTCTCTATCTATCTATCTATCTATCTAATCATCTTTTCAGAAGCAACAGCACATTAAATAGGATGAATTTAGAGATGGAGGGACAGCACTTCAGCATTTTGTTTCCTATTTAATCCTTTTTTTATTTTCACTATATACACTCACCTAAAGGATTATTAGGAACACCTGTTCAGTTTCTCATTAATGCAATTATCTAATCAACCAGTCACATGGCAGTTGCTTCAATGCATTTAGGGGTGTGGTCCTGGTCAAGACAATCTCCTGAACTCTGAAAACTGAATGTCAGAATGGGAAAGAAAGGTGATTTAAACAATTTTGAGCTTGGCATGGTTGTTGGTGCCAGACAGGCCGGTCTGACTATTTCACAATCTGCTCAGTTACTGGGATTTTCACGCACAACCATTTCTAGAGTTTACAAAGAATGGTGTGAAAAGGGAAAAAACATCCAGTATGCGGCAGTCCTGTGGGCGAAAATGCCTTGTTGATGCTAGAGGTCAGAGGAGAATGGGCCGACTGATTCAAGCTGATAGAAGAACAACTTTGACTGAAATAACCACTCGTTACAACCAAGGTATGCAGCAAAGCATTTGTGAAGCCACAACACGCACAACCTTGAGGCGGATGGGCGACAACAGCAGAAGACCCCACCGGGTACCACTCATCTCCACTACAAATAGGAAAAAGAGGCTACAATTTGCACGAGCTCACCAAAATTGGACAGTTGAAGACTGGAAAAATGTTGCCTGGTCTGATGAGTCTCGATTTCTGTTGAGACATTCAGATGGTAGAGTCAGAATTTGGCGTAAACAGAATGAGAACATGGATCCATCATGCCTTGTTACCACTGTGCAGGCTGGTGGTGGTGTAATGGTGTGGGGGATGTTTTCTTGGCACACTTTAGGCCCCTTAGTGCCAATTGGGCATCGTTTAAATGCCATGGCCTACCTGAGCATTGTTTCTGACCATGTCCATCCCTTTATGACCACCATGTACCCATCCTCTGATGGCTACTTCCAGCAGGATAATGCACCATGTCACAAAGCTCGAATCATTTCAAATTGGTTTCTTGAACATGACAATGAGTTCACTGTACTAAAATGGCCCCCACAGTCACCAGATATCAACCCAATAGAGCATCTTTGGGATGTGGTGGAACGGGAGCTTCGTGCCCTGGATGTGCATGTACACTCACCTAAAGGATTATTAGGAACACCATACTAATACTGTGTTTGACCCCCTTTCGCCTTCAGAACTGCCTTAATTCTACGTGGCATTGATTCAACAAGGTGCTGAAAGCATTCTTTAGAAATGTTGGCCCATATTGATAGGATAGCATCTTGCAGTTGATGGAGATTTGTGAGATGCACATCCAGGACACGAAGCTCCCGTTCCACCACATCCCAAAGATGCTCTTTTGGGTTGAGATCTGGTGACTGTGGGGGCCATTTTAGTACAGTGAACTCATTGTCATGTTCACGAAACCAATTTGAAATGATTCAAGCTTTGTGACATGCTGCATTATCCTGCTGGAAGTAGCCATCAGAGGATGGGTACATGGTGGTCATAAAGGGATGGACATGGTCAGAAACAATGCTCAGGTAGACCGTGGCATTTAAACGATGCCCAGTTGGCACTAAGGGGCCTAAAGTGTGCCAAGAAAACATCCCCCACACCATTACACCACCACCACCAGCCTGCACAGTAGTAACAAGGCATGATGGATCCATGTTCTCATTCTGTTTACGCCAAATTCTGACTCTACCATCTGAATGTCTCAACAGAAATCGAGACTCATCAGACCAGGCAACATTTTTCCAGTCTTCAACTGTCCAATTTTGGTGAGCTCGTGCAAATTGTAGCCTCTTTTTCCTATTTGTAGTGGAGATGAGTGGTACTCGGTGGGGTCTTCTGCTGTTGTAGCCCATCCACCTCAAGGTTGTGCGTGTTGTGGCTTCACAAATGCTTTGCTGCATACCTCGGTTGTAACGAGTGGTTATTTCAGTCAAAGTTGCTCTTCTATCAGCTTGAATCAGTCGGCCCATTCTCCTCTGACCTCTAGCATCAACAAGGCATTTTCGCCCACAGGACTGCCGCATACTGGATGTTTTTCCCTTTTCACACCATTCTTTGTAAACTCTAGAAATGGTTGTGCGTGAAAATCCCAGTAACTGAGCAGATTGTAAAATACTCAGACCGGCCCGTCTGGCACCAACAACCATGCCACGCTCAAAATTGCTTAAATCACCTTTCTTTCCCATTCTGACATTCAGTTTGGAGTTCAGGAGATTGTCTTGACCAGGACCACACCCTTAAATGCATTGAAGCAACTGCCATGTGATTGGTTGATTAGATAATTGCATTAATCCTTTAGGTGATTGTATGTTCATATATTCAATCATGTTCTTCAGTTTGACCTACTGACACCATGCATTGCATGGCATTTCTATATTTACTTAAAATTCCCATATTTGGATGGAAGTTTTAAGTGCACATTGATTTGGGTTATCACAAATAATCACCATGAATGCATGATTGCTAATTACGATTCGTAGATCGTTCAATATGTTATCTCTGTGGATTTGTCCTGTCATGAGGTTTCATTACAGTAATAATTTTATGACGGTGTGTAACATGCACGGGCTGTAATGCAAGGCTGTTAAATGCTTTTGTGTGCTGTGGCTGTTTGAAGTGATGACATCACCCCTCCACCCCCCCTCCTCCAGACTGTCATTTTACAGCCTCCTCTTTACTTCCTGTCCTGATGTGACATTTACTGTAAAAGGACTGGTTTCTTGACACTTACTCAATTATACCTAAAATGGCATAACATCAGTATGTGTTGGGCTGCGTGGATGATATAGACTAATTATAACTGTATAATGCAAATTATTTCCTTTGGCTGATTTTCAACTGGCTTAAATGAATGCTTACTATCTTATTATTTCCAGCTCAGTTTTGAAGAGGAGATGTTTGTCATTGTGTTTGCACTAAACTTTTTTTGTATGACTGTACCTTATAATTTAAAATGCAAAACATTGTATTATTCACCTTATACTCCTAAAAATTTAAGTTGTGATTTTTAAGATTCTTTCTGATATTCAACAGCAAATTTGTATCCTCCTTTTATCCTGTAAATGTGAATTATTCATAACAGGAAATAGATGTTTTCTTTTTGGTGCTGGTTTATAAATGGTGAATGGCTTCGATTTTTCTTTCTTTTTTTTCTTAATAACCTCCTGTCTTCAGCTCACTCTACAACCAACCTTCCACACACATATTAATCTTTCCCATAATGCCGTGGTTGAGGTGTTAGATGGTGGTGCTTTTCTTTTAAAGATGAGCTCGCTGTCATTTCTCTTTTATCATCTCCCGATCTCTTTCCCCCTTATCTTTATTTTTGTTTTCTCGCTCTTCTTTCGGTTTCTACAGAGGACCATAACGCTTGGTGCGGGTGACAGGCAGGTTATCCAGACGCCCATAAACGACTCCCTGCCTGTAAGCGGCTGCAGCGTTGCCCAGCTTTTCAGACAGCTCGGTAAGCCAATCAGCAGCAGGCTTAGGTGCTAAACAGCAAATCAGCCTCATTAAAACAGCAACAGTTGGTGTCAAGTGTCAGATGTGGACAGTGTAATCTCTACCTTGTGTTGTTAAATAAATAACAGTGGAAGTGGGACTGATATTTTTAGGCTAAGCTGACCTCCTCTCCTCTCCTCTCGCAGGAATTGCGAATGTTCTCTGTCTGTTTTGTGCTGCTCTGACGGAGCACAAGATCCTGTTCCTCTCTAGCAGTTACCAGCGTCTAACGGATGCCTGCAGAGCTATACTGGCCATCATGTTCCCACTCAAGTACAGGTAAAGAGGGATAATATGTTGACGGCAAATTTGAGTGCTTTATGTACAAAATTCTAAACATCCCCATACATTTTTTTCCTCCCATAGTTTTGACTTAATTTAATTTAAATAAAAGGTGAAATTTCTAATAATAATCTGATTTTAAAATGCATAAAATACTGATATTAATTATAGCACAAGATAATTTTTTTTTTTTTATTGCTTTAAATACAAATTCTGAACATCTTTATCTGTTTCTTCACCCTCATACCATAGTTCTTTTAAAAGAATTTAGAATAAATTTAATTTAATAATATGATTTTTGATAATATAATAATAATTGACAATTTAATAATAGTAATAGTAGTAGTAATAATAATATTAATAATAATATTTTTTATTTATTTATAATTTGTTGTTATATCTAAATAATTATCTAAAAAACTAATTTTTATTTTAATTTAACACAAACTAATAATAGCACAAAATAATTTATTGATTGCTTTATATACAAAATTCTGAACATCCTTTTTTTCCCCTATCATATTTGTTTTTAAAAGAGTTTTGAATAAATTTAATTTAAAGAAAAAGTAACATTTCTGGTTGATTTTTTTTGTTTAATATAATAATTTATTTGTTTTTGTCATTGCTGTTATTACTATTGTTATTTATTATTATTATTATTATTATTATTATTATTATTATTATTATTGCTAATAACCTGTATTAATAATAGATTAATTAGATTCATGTCATATTAATTAAACATAATTGTAAAGTTCATAAAAATGCAAACTAAAAATAGCGCAAAACAATACATTTGATTTGCATAAAATGCAAGTCAAAATCTAACATAACATAAATCTATCTATTTATATAACAGAATGTAAAAACCCATAAAAACAAGAAGACTTACTTTAGCCCCTTTATTTATTTATTCTGATTAAATGGCTCTTTTTTTGAAGAGAACACCCAGTTTTTCCATTTATTTTCCCTGTTCCTCCTAATCTTGTCTTCATCTCATCCTCTTCCATGACTTTTTCCCACTCTCTCCAGTTTTACATATGTTCCCATCTTACCGGGAAAGCTGCTGGAGGTGCTCAGCACGCCGACGCCCTTCATCATCGGAGTCAACTCACACTTCCGCTCGGAGACACAGGAGCTGGTGAGATGTTTTTCTTTCTGTCCTCTTTTCATTCCCTGTGCCGTGAGCCTGAGGGCGTAATGCAACACACGTCAGGACTTTTTAGATAAGCCTTGATCAGATATCTGACATATGGTACTGTGTAACGCATTAAATCACATGTAAGATGAAACAACGTTCCATGCCATGCACAACATGGGATTAGATGCAGGAATACATGAATCCTCATATGCCTGGATTGGTTTATCTCAGTGCATGTCAACTAGGTTTTGGCCCTTTTAAATGATGATAATAATAAGCATATACATTTTGCTATTGTGCCTGATTATGTGTTTGGTTGCATTTGTTGTATTTGGTTTTTTCATGAAATCTGTAACTTATTTTTGGGGGGGTTATTACCCAACAGTTTATTTAACATAAACACTGAATTATCATAGATTTGTTTCAAAGGCCATGTAATAACGTGTGATTGGTTCCTTGCCCACACATTTTACAGAATTTCCTTTCAATTTCTGGTGATTAAAAGACCTATTTTTCCAAAGTTTAACTTGTTGAACAAATATTACTTGCTGCTTTTTGTACTGCCAAGTGCCGTAACAATAGGTATTTACTCCAACAATTAAACCTGCTTCACTTTGATTAACTTGGTTCGCTTAGTTCAGGGGTTTTCAATCTTTTAGGTGCAATGGACCCCACAAAAATGATCCCATCCTAAAATTTTAAACCCAATTTATATTGTGAAAAGTAATATTATACATATACCTAAATATTATTTGGAATTTGTATTATTTTCTTGCTGCATTACACTAGATGCATTTTTTAATTTTATTTGTTCTTATATTTACTTTTTATTTTAATTGAATTTATCTATTTTATGTAATCATTTTTTATTGTAATCTAATTTGTATTTTTTTTTTTTTTTTTTCTTTTTTTTTTTTACATTTTTAAACAGTTTTTTCTCTAAACATTTAAGCCACCCTGGCTCAGTTTACAAGGGAATGTTGGACATCCCTGAACATGTCTACGTGCGGTGACCTGTATGTAGTTGAGTTCAAATGAGAGCTGATGTGATACTTGATACTAGGGTATGATACTTGACCTGAGGTCACTTTGTTTGGACCTGAACGTTCCTACATGTCAGAATTTCAAACAAAAGACATTTGCGAAGGACATTGGGTCTCATTCAATAACTTTTTTTTTTTTGTCAGAAAAGCTTGAATCAGGTCTGATGTGCATCGTTCGACTTGTCTTAAAAAGTTGTTCATTTTCCTGTTTTTGAAAGATGAGTTGATGCTATGCATCTGCTCATATCGAACAATGTGGTTCAATGTGGGTCCATATTTACCCATGTGCGTGTGTTATATTCACAGCTCGACGTAATCATTGCAGACCTGGATGGAGGCACGGTGACCATTCCGGAGTGTGTCCACATATCCTTGCTGCCTGAGCCACTACTTCATCACACACAGACGGCTATCTCCATGGTAATCAACCCGTTTTACCCCGTTGAGTAATCACTGGCAGAGATGACAATGTCATAGTGACATCAAGTTTTTAAAGATAACTTAACAAACCACAGTACAGGTTAAGGAAGTGTTGCATGTTTAATCTACTGGGGCTATAAAAACACGGTATAAATATTTACATTCATAACGAGGTAATTAAACGGTTCTCGGCACACATTACTCAACCACGTGTACTTTCTTGTTAAACTCACTGCATTGCGAGGAATATGATAGAGCTGATAGTGAGTTTTACAGGCAGCTTTATAGTGGTTATGGTATAGTTGCAGTTATAGGGCAATATTCTATATTATTGTAGTTGGCAGGAAAGAAGTGCAAATACATGTGAATGTCCCTTTCAAAAGTATTTCTATTTAAAGTTATACCCTTGAGATCTCAGTTTACACCATTTTACACAATAAAAAAAAAAAAAAAGTGTTACATTCTATAATTTATATATGTATTTTTTTAAATATTCTTATACTGATAAATAAACAAAAAAACTCAGGACAGAGAAGAAAAAAAATACATAACATATCAGCTGAGTTTTTATTTTTATTATTATTTATTAAATTATGCATTTTATTTTTTTGTAATGCACTGATTATGCTAAAATAAAAAAATCTCTAATATCGACTAATAACTGATATGTTACAGATGCATTGTGCATCTAATATCAGTTATTGGTCGTTATAATAAAAAAAAAATGCTTTATTAAATGATACATTTAATTTATTTACTGATACCAATACATTTAAAACTCAAATTTCGGCTGATAACTGCTATGATACTTATTGTGTATCCCTAATTTGTACCATTATTTTCATTAATATTGAATATATCAGCTGATTATAATTTAGTTGTGTACTCTTCAGTTTTCCCTTCAAAATTTTTTTTTTACAGGCTGACAGTATGAAATTTACAGTAAATTTACAGTATGATGTATGAGTTAGTTTCATACCTAGATCTTTTCTGAAAGGAAGGTATTTTTCTTTTCAGGAAAGTGACTGAATAGGGTTTTCCGTTCTGTGCTCATACCTAAAAGTGTTCGGTTGTCTGTCTGCGTTGTTTTAGATTGCATCAAAATTGGCACAGAAAGGTCCTAGTGTGTGGCATTCACATTTTGCCCCCCTGGAAACAAGCCCAGAGTCCCTCTACTTGTATGTGTGTGTTTTTCCTCAGTCTCACAGACACTCTGCTGTCACTCTGAAAAGTGTGTCTGTGGCGCCAATGCAGACAGACCATCCCAGCAGAAGTGGCAGAGGTTGCGTATGTGTGTTTGAGCAAGCAGGGCTCACATAACCGCATCCCCTCAGGGAAATAGATGATAATCATGGCTGAGAAAAGAGATGGCCATGGCTCAGTAATAAACCCATTTCATCTGTTTAATTGCCTGGAAAACACAGGGTTTTTTTTTCATTTTCTTTTTTCCTGATCCTCACTGTTCTTTATCCAAAGGTTAAAGATACTTCTGATAGTTGTGTAGGCAACTACCGTCTTCGGTTTATGTCCTGTGCCTAATCCCCCGTACCTTATCAATTAGCTAAGTGAGTTTGTTATAAGCTCCAGCTCTGGACTGCAGCTTTCTGTAATTACAGGAGCGCTCACGTGCACAGACGAGCCAGATACGGATACTTTAAGTGGGAATTGTATAATGAGTCACAGCAATAAAGACATTTGGTCTAACTCCGGAGGTCTAACGATTTCTGGTGTATTTGGTTCCTCTCTGGAATTTTCTTGAATTTATGTTGATAAGTTTATTTCTTGATTCTTGTTTATTTAGCTGTTATTACCCTTCACTCGACCCTTGATCTATCAGTAGATGGAAGATTGTATAATGGATGACTGTGTGTGTGTGTGTATACTGCCATGAGACACCTGTACCACGGTTACAGTGTTATTGTAAAACTATAATAAAAAGATATAACAAAATATATAAAAAGATTTAACTATGTATAAACATTTTACATCTGTCATTGTTTGTATTTTTATAGTATTTGCCTTAGAAAAGGTGTATATACACTCACCTAAAGGATTATTAGGAACACCATACTAATACTGTGTTTGACCCCCTTTCGCCTTCAGAACTGCCTTAATTCTACGTGGCATTGATTCAACAAGGTGCTGAAAGCATTCTTTAGAAATGTTGGCCCATATTGATAGGATAGCATCTTGCAGTTGATGGAGATTTGTGGGATGCACATCCAGGGCACGAAGCTCCCGTTCCACCACATCCCAAAGATGCTCTATTGGGTTGAGATCTGGTGACTGTGGGGGCCATTTTAGTACAGTGAACTCATTGGCATGTTCAAGAAACCAATTTGAAATGATTCGAGCTTTGTGACATAGTGCATTATCCTGCTGGAAGTAGCCATCAGAGGATGGGTACATGGTGGTCATAAAGGGATGGACATGGTCAGAAACAATGCTCAGGTAGGCCGTGGCATTTAAACAATGCCCAATTGGCACTAAGGGGCCTAAAGTATGCCAAGAAAACATCCCCCACACCATTACACCACCACCACCAGCCTGCACAGTGGTAACAAGGCATGATGGATCCATGTTCTCATTCTGTTTACGCCAAATTCTGACTCTACCATCTGAATGTCTCAACAGAAATCGAGACTCATCAGACCAGGCAACATTTTTCCAGTCTTCAACTGTCCAATTTTGGTGAGCTCGTGCAAATTGTAGCCTCTTTTTCCTATTTGTAGTGGAGATGAGTGGTACCCGGTGGGGTCTTCTGCTGTTGTAGCCCATCCGCCTCAAGGTTGTGCGTGTTGTGGCTTCACAAATGCTTTGCTGCATACCTCGGTTGTAACGAGTGGTTATTTCAGTCAAAGTTGCTCTTCTATCAGCTTGAATCAGTCGGCCCATTCTCCTCTGACCCCTAGCATCAACAGGGCATTTTCGCCCACAGGACTGCCTCATACTGGATGTTTTTCCCTTTTTGAAATTGAACAGGTGTTCCTAATAATCCTTTAGGTGAGTGTATATCGGGCAAAAAAGTAGAGGGATTGTACTGGGATCTTAATATATATATATGTATGTTTTGTTTGATAAAGGTTCTTGATCCGGAGCTGGAAGTATCTGATCATGCTTTTCCTCCACCTTCCATTCAATCATCCACACCTAAGATTCAGGTAAACACTGTTAATATTTTCCTTGACAGTTTCTTTTTAATATATAAATATGTTTTTCCTCCTTCCTTGTGTAATCGTCAGCATCTGTTGCAAATCTGGAAATGCAAGTGTTTTTTTGTTGAAACTGTTATGGTGGACATTGCAGGAAGTGATTGTTTTATGAAAGTGTCATTGTTTTGTGTGTGTTTTAGGATAAAGAGATCCGCGCTGTCTTCTTGTGGCTGTTCGCGCAGCTCTTTCAAGGCTATCGATGGTGTTTGCATATAATTCGCATCCACCCTGAACCCGTCATACGCTTCCATAAGGTACTGAAGAGCCCACACAGAGAAAATGGTAATACAGAAGCATGAACAGACCTATAAAGCTTGTTGTTTTATCTCCAGGCTGCATTTTTGGGGCAGAGAGCACTAACTGAGGATGACTTCCTGATGAAGCTGCTGGACGGCATGGCCTTCGCTGGGTTCGTGTCTGAGCGGGGTCCTCCATACCGAGCCACAGACCTGTTTGACGATGTAAGTCATGGTTGTAAGATGAATATAGCTGACATCTAATAGGAAATTGAGAAGGATGCCTTCTCTTTGTGTTTTTCAAACTCTGATTTGTGTTTTTCTCGCTCATTTCCTTTCTCTGTAGCTCATAGCCAATCAGGTGCAGCGCATTCGACAGGAGACCGGAGATCCTCATAAAGTGATGAAGCATATTAAGGAGCTGGCGGAGCAACTCTTCAAAAATGTACGTTTAATTCATGTGTCGTGTCTGCAGTGCACCATGCCACATTTGTCGCAACATTAAAAATAAAACCTTTCCAGGTCAAAATTTAGACTAAAGATATAATGAAAATGAAAAATGAAAAAAACTATCCCTGAGTAAAACAACAGTAAAAGAACAAAAACTGTTTTAATGTTAATTTAAATAATTAATTTAATATTTTAATTCACTAAAAATTGAGTAGTTTATTGTAATGTTTAGCAAATAATAATTATATATATATATATATTAAATAGCAAATAAAAAATAATTTTCCATAAGTACATTACAATGTTGTAATACATATAAATTCATTTGCAGCTTTAACATTTACAGTGATCGAGCGTTTTAAATTTTATATAGCGTTTTAATATTGGCATTATTTCTAAAATACTTGTTAATTTTTTAAAATTGTTATAGTATTATAAATGTAATATAATATTATAATATCGCTCTAAACACAAGTTTGTCTGTTTTTCTGGCAGGAAAACCCATACCCAGCGGTGACCATGCACCGAGTTCAGAGGACAGCTGAAAACGTGCAGCACCGGCTACCACAGAACTGTTTCCCGCACCTGGACGAGGTCTCGGTGCAGCTCTTTATAGACCACGCTACAGCAAAACTCAAAACTGCCCCGCCTGTGGTCAAGGCTGAACTAAAGGGCATGGTTCCATCAGGACCTCCGCTGGGTAATTTCAAATCCAGTGCTCAGCTTTAACATACAAATCAACTGAAATTTGACATGTAATCTAATATCTAATTTTAATAAAGCCCTAATGGGTATTACAATTTTTTATTTATTTTTATTTTTTTTCTAGGTGACATAGTGGACAGGAACGGGAATGTTATGGCAAACAGCGCCAGGAGGTTAGAGGTGGTCAGGAACTGCATCACGTACATTTTTGACAACAAGATGCTGGAAGCCAAGAAGGTAAGAACCTCTAAATATTTGTCAGGCTTTCCTGTTAAAGTGCCCCTATAATGCTATTTTAAAGGTTCTACGATAGGTTTACATGCATCCAAGGTAAAAAAAAAAACACTTGGATATTCTCATTAACCATATCTGAATTTCAGCTTCAGAGGCTTCCTCAGCACTTGTATACACAGTGATAAGAACAGTAATGATGGTGTCGGTTTCACTGTATTAGTTCCAGCCCTTTGGAAGTGCACTCAAAGTGTATTTGCTTTCACAATGCAGAAAACTCATTCTCCTCATGTCGACAACACAAACCAAACACTTCCAGGCCTCCGCTACAACTACTGTGTTTGAGTGCGCATCAAAGTAGACGTTTGCGGGTAGTAGGGATGTGACGGTGAGGACATTTTCCCACTGGTTAATCGATGTGTGACAACCGGTAATACCGGTGTTACCGGCGGGGGCTTTTAAAATGTGAACAGCCGCACTGGCATTCATAACGGTGCGGCGCAAAGCGAGTGTTTTCAATGAATTTTTTCAATTAATTCAATGAAGCTTCCATAGGAATGTACTGAAAACACGCCAGTGGATGCGGCTGTTTGGTTTGAAATTAGCGCCAATTCGGGTGGGTGGGGTTCAAAATGGTGGGTTCATTAGCCTATTATTCTCAATGAAAAACACAATAGAACAGTACAATGATAAACTCCCTTAAATAGGCACTTTTACGTTTCGTTTTGAAACTAAATCTTCCTTGATCATCTTGTCATTCAGCTCCTCACTCTCGTGATGAATGAAATCTGACTCCAGTCCTGCTGGTCTGTGCTGCGACTCGTTCGGCTCACACTGCACGTTCAGTTATTAATTGTAGTGTCTGTTCTCTAACTGAACTAAATGATATTATTACTATAAAACAATCTAAATGACAGGGCGGTGCCGCTGTGGGCGGTGTGTAAGCGGTGTTTCGTCTGAACACCGGTAACACCGACTATCGAAGCAAGCCTAGTGGGTAGCCAATGAAGACCATAGGCTGGCATTATGCAAATTTGTTACAAACCTACATAGCTTTATGTAGGAAGTAAGTCTGGATTTACTTATGACTCGTTCCAGGCACTTTCTTTTGGGAGACAGTAACTCCATTTATCATACACTTTGATCTTTGAAGCTTTGCAGACATTTTACATTCAGAAATAGCTATATTTCACATTACATGAAAGGTAATATCCGAAAAAGAATAATAGGGGCACTTTAGACATAAGCCAGATTTATGGTGTCTGTTTCAGCTGAATCTTTTATGATTTCAAATTAGGCGATTTTTGTGTGTATGTGCGTGTGTTAATGTGCTTGTGTGTGTCTGCAGTTAATGCCGGCAGTGTTGCGGGCGCTGAAAGGTCGGGCGGCACGCGTTTGTCTGACCCAGGAGCTCAACCTGCACGTGCTGCAGAACAGGGCCGTTCTGGACGACCAACAGTTTGACTACATCATCCGTATGATGAACTGCACCCTGCAGGTAAATCACAGTAATGTGTTCTTAACAGCTGACTTTCAATGAAATGAGAATGAGATGCAGAGTATTTATGGGTATTGTTGTGCTGCAATAAGGAAGTGGAAAATAGTTTTGGTTTAGTTTAGATTGTTGTTGACTATCTGTTATCATTGTTCTTCTCCATAAATTGTGTTATTCAAATGTTTTGTTGTCTGCATATAAAATATGCTTGTATTTTTATCTTCAGGACTGCTCACATATGGATGAACATGGTATTGCTGCTGCCCTGCTGCCATTGGTCACTGCCTTCTGTCGGGTGAGTGAATGGAAGACTTTTAAGTAAAATAAATATATATAGTTAGCATAAAACATTTTGTAGATGCTTTAGAAGCTTCAGGAGTTACAAGACAACAATTGCATTTCTGGGATGAATAAGGAATCCATAAGAGACATGAAGAGCATGTCAACAGATGGGGGATAACATTTTGTGAATGAGTGATTGAATGCATGTCTGTTCTGTCTTTGTACTGGATAAAAGGTGGGTTTTCTCTTACTTAAGCATATGAGTTTAATGTTTTTGTGTGTGTTACAGAAATTGGGGGGAGGCATCACTCAGTTCGCATACAGCTGCGTTCAGGAGCACATGGTGTGGACGAATATGCAGTTCTGGGAGGCCATGTTTTACAGTGACGTTCAGAAACACATCCGGACCTTGTACCTGGATAACGGCAAGGAGGGAGACACATCCACCCCTGTAATTTTATTTAATTTTATAACATTTTTAATTTTATTTAATTTTAGTTATTTTAATTTCTTTTATTTTTTTGGAATTTTGTTTCATGTTTAAAAATGGATGTATATTAGGTGTATTGTCTTTTAGTGCTGCCCCTTGCATTTGACCTTTGACTTCTGCATCTTTCAGGAGGTGGAGGGCATGGGGGGTCAGGTGAGCGCCCTGGATTTGGCATCAGAGCAGAGCCGTCTGTGGCCCACGTTGAGTAAAGAACAGCAGCAGGAACGCGTTCAGAAGGAGGAGAGCACGGTGTTTAGTCAGGCCATTCATTACGCCAACCGCATGAGCTACCTGCTGCTGCCGCTCGACACCAGCAAAAACCGGCTGCTCCGCAACACCGGCCTGGGAGATGTGGAGAGCGTCAGCAACAGCTACGTCACTAACAGGTGTGTGCTGCTGTGTCTGGGCACAACAAGACGGTTTGAAGATACAATACAATAAAAAATATTACAATAAAAATTTTTAATTACAATAAAAAAAATTACAATTACAATAGAAAATAAAATTAATGATACAATAAAATAATAAAATAAAATAAATACTAAAGTAAAATAAAGAAAAATAAAATAACAAATTGTAGACCACTAACAGCTATATCACAATAGTGCTTAAAGTCCTTAAAATTCTTAGAATTGAATTTTAAAGTATCTGTACAAACCCTGAATAAAATAAAAAATACAATAAAATAAAAAATTACAATAAAAATGTTTAATAAATAAATTATAATATTAATCATTTAATTAATAAATAATTAATAATATAACAACATAAAAAGTAAAGTAAAATAAAATGAAACAAATTGTAGACCGCTAATTTTGTTTTTCATTTGTCCAGTATTGCGGGCAGCATGGCAGAAAGCTACGACACAGAGAGCGGCTTTGAGGATGCTGAAAGCTCGGATGTTGCAAACTCGGTTGTTCGGTTCATCAACCGTTTTGTTGACAAAGTTTGCAACGAGAGCGGCGTGACCAACGAACACCTGAAGGCCCTTCACACAATGATACCAGGTAAAAGGACTTTCACGGACAATGCAGCCATCAGAACGGGTCTGAACAGTGCTAAATTAGTTTTTCTTTTAATTAATAATAAAAAAATATATATACTGATGTGTTTCTCTTTTAGACATCGTTCAGATGCACATCGAGACATTGGACGCTGTTCACAGGGAGAGCAAACGACTGCCACCTATCCAAAAGGTAACCAACTCATTGTTTTATATTCCGCTGGGCAGGAAATGCAGTGTAGAAAACCAGGCAGATCCACCCACATACCACTTCAACCCCTCCACCCTTGATTCAAAGCGCCACGGCAGGTACGTTTGCGTGACGGCACTGCCTCACTGACCGTGGCCTGAGTGATGCATGCTGGTCTTATTGGCCTGCTGATTTGGGCACACTTTAGGCTGATGTTCTGCCATGCTTTCCTTTAACACATAGGTTTGATTTTATCACAGATCCTGGTGCAACATTACCATAATGTCCTAGCAGAATGCTCTAACAAAACCTTCATGGTTTATTTAATTTTTTTCAAGTTTATCTAAGACATTTCCATTGTATTGCACAATCCACTTACTCTTATATCTAATCTCAAAGCAATCTTAAAGGGATAGTTCACCCTAAAATGAAAATGATCTTCATTACTCATGCTTGTTCCAGTCCTGTTTGACTTAGTTTTTTATTTATTTATTTATTTTATTAATTTTTTCTCATTTCTTTGTGTTCCATTGGGTGTGGAATAGAATAAATGGAGTCATTTTGAACTATTCTTTTAAATGCCCATCTTTTATCGCAATGGCAGAACTGCGCAGTGAAGTGTGGGTAAAGACTTTGCAGTGGGTTTTTTTGACTCGACTGTATTTTCACTCCACTGAGTTCTAAAGTAAAGTACTCTGTGTTGGAGAAGCCAGTCATGCATCTTTCACCACTCATTGCCTAGCAACCAGTGCTGTCACGGGACGCCAGCATTGAACACTTTACCAAGAACTCAACTAAAAAAGTGTGAATGGACCCCACATACTGTAAAACACTAGACAGATGGACTCAAGATCGCTTCCCATTACTAGGACACGTTCCTGAAAGATAGTAGATGTAGATGGTCATGAGATCTGTAAATTATTCAGAATCTCAGCATCGAATGTGATGAAACTTGCTCTTGCATAAATGCCTGGAGAGAATTCTGGGTCAAGGAACATACGGTTTTTTTTTTTTGGCCCATAATGCATTTGTTTATTTGGAAAAAAAATAAAAATGCTAGCATCGATTAAATAAACATAGGCTACTTTTCCCTGATGAATTTCTGAAATTTTATTAGAAGAACTGTGGGAGTGAACATTGTTTTACAGAATGTTTTACAGTCTGAATTTTAAATACACATATCCAAGTATCCCATGCTTTATGCCAACATGAACTAAATTGTGCATGATTCATCAGTGCATATTAAGGATGTGCCTGAAAGCTAAATCCGGGAAAGGCACAGAAAATGAATAACACGTTCTACAGAGCCCCTAAAGGGACATGGTTAGGCTTGCTGTGGTAGTCGGACATATTATAGTACATCAGATTTTACTTATCACGTGAAGATATTAAGGAGAGATGACTGATCGGACGATGGAGGAGGATTTGGTGCGCAGCATCCATTGACAAATATCTTGTAAAATGTGTGGTCAGTACCAGCGCTCCCTGTACACAGAGTACGTCTGATCGTGAATTCAAAAGTAAAAAGTGGGCACATATTTAAAACCAATATGTCGAGAGGAAGCAAAAGCATTGAAATATATTTTTTACACCCATATCATATTTTTTCCCCCATCACCATGTCCATTTAGGGGCTCCGTGGAATGTGTCATTTTCTTTTCCGAACGTAGCATTTGGCTTCGGGCACATCCCCACCCTAGTGTACATTGTTCAGAAGTTTGTGGTTGTTTTTTGGTACTGCAGTCTTTCAAAAATATTCAAAAGTAATTTTAATTAAAAAAATATATATTTAAGTTTAAAAAAAATTAAATAATATAATTTTCAAAATTAGCTAATTAAATAAAAATGTTTAATTTTGATTTAAAAAATAGGTTAAGTTAAAACAGGTCATGTTGTTAAAAAAAACCCACACATACATGCATACACAAACTTTTATGTTAGATGTGATTAATCATGATTAATCCATTTTACAGCACTAAATAGAAAATGATACATTTGAAATAGAAGTGTTGAGATGCTCTTATGGTTGTTCTTATTTTGTATAAGATCAGTTCCCATTGATAGAATCAGCCCCACTTGATTTAACCCTCCTGTTGTCTTTGGGGTCAATTTGACCCCATTCAATGTTTAACGTCTGTAAATACACGATTGACTTCTTTTTTTTTTTTACTTTTCCTAATTTAATGGGGATAACTCTGTAAACATGAAATGAACATGATATTTTTCCAATGTCCTGTACACATTTTGAGGCATCACTGTTCTTTGCGGTCAATTTTTTTATAATTGTATAAAACATAAGAAATACCAAAATTTTACACACATTTGTTTTGGTTGTTTTATTGAGGTCACCTATAACATGCTATAATTTCATATATTCAATATAATATTCAAACAACTTCCCTCTGTTTTAGGGCTCTAACCTAACCTAACCATATCTGTAGTATTGCGAGAACCACTAGTAGTTCATGCTCAAGACCATTAACCGTCAGAAATGTCAATCCAACTGAGAGGAAATGCACCTTTGCTGTGTGCTGTATGTTTTTGTGTTTTGAATGATCTGTTCCCTCCAGTTCATATGTTGAAGCATTCTGCATGCTTGATGTGAAGTGTGGTATGAATTTTACATTTAAGCAACTTGAAAGTATATAGTATATACTGACAGTCATTATTATTTTCCTTTTTTGCTGTCCTCAATTTCTTTTTTTTTTTACTTCTCCTTTCTCTCTGTTTCCTCTGTCTCCAGCCCAAACTTTTGAGACCAACTCTACTGCCCGGTGAGGAGTTTGTGATGGACGGCATGCGGGTGCACCTCATAGCAGACGGCCGAGAGGAAGCCACGGGCACGATGGGTGGTCCGCCCCTGCTGCCCGCCGAAGGAGCCATCTTTCTCACTTCCTACCGGCTCATCTTCAAGGGCACACCTACCGACCCTCTCGGTACGCTCCTATTGGTCAAGAGTCATGCTTTTCACTGCGATTTGATTTTGCATGATTAGTTCAGAGTAGCAAGTCTCTGCAGTCTTGCTGTTGGTCATGAATTATAGAAATGTCATCCTTGTCTCAAGCAATTTTCTCCTTTTAAGAGATGTAAGACACTAATTTGACTCATGCTCACACTGTGAAATTTGAAAATGGAAATGAACACAAAAAGCCTTTTTGGAGGTGCAACAAATGTTTCTGTATATGTTTGCATTGTGCAGTTGGAGAGCAAGTGGTCACTCGCTCCTTCCCCATCGCCTCCCTCACAAAAGAGAAGCGGATCTCTGTTAGTCTCCCCATGGATCAATTCATACAGGAGGGTCTCCAGCTGCGTTCCTGCACCTTTCAGGTATTGAGCATCACCTGCCTTTCCTTTTGCTCCATCACGCACAATACATTAAGTTATGTAAGTGCACGAAAAACCCTTCATTTAAAGGGAACTGCGTTTTTTTTTTTTATTGTTTTATGATGTTTCCTGGGGTGCACTTATAATGTTAGATCTATGGCATTATATTAAGTTCGTGGCATGAAAGGTGATGATCATTGTAGCTGATCACACATGCTGAGCGCATGAAAGCAGCGATCTTGTCATTGCAACTCCTTTTCTGTACACTAACGAATGCTTTCATGTTCACTAACAGTTAAAACGTGATATAGTTAAGAGATTCGTTGAATAAAACGGGAGTCACTGATAAACTCTCTGTTTGATTGACAGCTGCAGCACGTGCTGCTCAAACGATTGCAAAGGGAGCTTTCTTTGATTGCTTTCTTTATAGAATTTAATCACTGTTAAATAACAGATTATTTTTATCCTACTAAGAGAAACAACGCAAGTTGATGTTTAATCACTGGTCTGATTTACTAACACAAAGAAAGAACATCTGACTGTACATGAATCATCACATTTCAGATCAGGCATTAGAATGTTACTTACATGTTGCATTACTGTTGAACCCAGTCACTGCGTAATATTTTGTAATCCTCAACGCCATGTTTATTGCTTTGTAGCTCGATGGTTTAACACTAGGCCTATGTTACATGCGCGAATCGGTGGGCGGGGCTAAACAGACAGTGATGAATTAGGCGTTGATATTCTTCTGCTGAGGCGGTGCTTGCCTCCCTTCGACGTCATAGATCCCCTGGTGTCTATAAAAGCTTTTCTTTGACTAACAAGGAAGTTTTCAGCTCTGAAACTTACAGGATATTCTTATATTATCATGACCTTTTATATATCAAAAGCTCAAGGGAAAGTTGATTTCTCAATTCATCACCCCTTTAATACATATTAATATTATATGATATATTCATTATGTAATTTAATTTTATTATTTCATGCATGCAAGTACCGGATGGGGAACATCAAATTCTTCAAAGCTGTTCACCAAGCTTACGATTAAATTTCATATATAAAATCACCAATGAAATCTAAATTCTGTTTCTAAATGCTCAAATCATGACAAAAAATGTAATTAAAGTTCATGTGCATGTAAAGGCAGGCGTCCCAAAACTTTGGCAATATAGTGTCTATCTAAAGTCTTTGGTACTGTTTAGATGCCACAAAAAACTCAACTGACCGTTTAGATAATGACAAAAAACTTTATCTGACTTGGTGTGAAGGGTTTTGGTGCAAACAATTGCTTGCAAATATTTTATTTCGATTTATTTGTGATTCAGTGGCATGCAAATTGATCAAGCCTTTATTCTTCTCAGTTATTTTAATCTTTCTACTCTCTTATAGCTGATGAAGATCGCCTTTGATGAGGAGGTGGCATCAGATCTTGCTGAGGTGTTCAGGAAGCACATGCATAAGCTCAGATACCCACAGCACGTCCAGGGCACATTTGCCTTCACTGTGGGTCAGTCTGCAAAGCTGGTGGTGGAGCACAAGACCAAGGACAAGAACCAGTCGCTAAAGTAAGACCTGAATGGATGTTAGTCTAGGATGGAAGGATCTTCCCCTTTAAACAACACACAACTCAGCACATCATTTCTTTTTCTCACACTTGCATACATGCTTTCTCGGTCCAGCCTCTTCCCGTTTGGGTCATGTATCCCAGTGGCACTGGTTAAATAAAAACCGAGAATATTGTGTGGTGGCACTGCGCAAGCATGAATTATTTGGCAGTGGAAATTTTGAAAGCTATACTGCATGGGTGTCATGGCAAACTCAGATGCGGTTCTGTTCTTCGCTGCTCGTAAAGGCAGGACCAATTATCTTCAAACTCTTTTAAGAGCAGCTTTTAGCGTTTTCAAAAAATACACCATGACAACAGCTCAGAGATATTATGTATTTAAATGGTGAGTTTTCCCTCTAGGCTTGGAAAGTGCTTGATATTTACACACAAACATCTGAAAATGTATATTATAAAACATTATTTTATATTTGTTTTTGTTTTTTTATATTTGGCCGTAAAATATGAACCTTCAAGGTATTTTTAACTGTCTAGGTATATTTGTAAATATGTATTTGTAAATTTGTGTTTGTGTGTGTGTGTGTGTGTGTGTGTGTGTGTGTGTGTGTATATATGTTTTTATTCCTGAATATGATTTTTTCAAGGGATTAAAATGTTTGAGCTGCTGTTTCTTTTAGAACGCTGTCTAAAAACCTGGTTAAGACTGCAAAGAGAACCATTGGCCGTCAATATGTAACCCGGAAGAAGTATTCTCCACCGACCTGGGAAAACCGCAGCAGTTTACAGTCAGAGATAGATGAGGATGAGATCTCTGGTAAGATATACACAAAAACACACACTTATTCATTTACATTTTAATTAATGTTTGTGATCACCAACATGTGATTATGCAATATAACGCAACTTCTCTGACTGGACAGTGTCTGAAGAACCGGACCAGAGTTCGCTCACGCTGTCCTCCACCATCCGCTCGTCAGACCGGCAGACTATGAGTAATGTGGTCGAGCGGGCCTGCTGTCGCGACTATCAGCGCCTGGGACTGGGAACGCTCAGCAACAGCCTGACGCGCTCCAAAAACGAACCCTTCCGGATCTCCACCGTCAACAGGATGTACACAGTCTGCCGAAGGTGAGTCCCATAATTCTCAGAAACAAAAGTTCAAACACTGTTAACCATTGTATCAGCGTAGTATTTATGCCTAAATCTAATTGCTTGTCTGTCTGTCTGCTTCAGTTACCCAGGGTTACTGATCGTGCCTCAGAGCATCCCTGATTCCACCATCCAGCGCATCTGCCGCTGCTACCGGCAGAACCGTTTTCCTGTGGTGTGCTGGAGGAACTCCCGCACCAAAGCTGTGCTGCTGCGCTCAGCCGGCCTGCATGCCAAAGGCGTCGTGGGCTTCTTCAAATCACCCAATGCTCCCACTGCAGGTCAGAGCCAGATGCAAATTTTACAGTTAAAAATGGCCATTCTCTCTGCAGTAATTTTTTTATTGTTTTTTTGTAGTTATTGTTTTATATTCTATATTTTGTATATATTCTATATTATATTAATTCTATTATATTAATTTTATTATATTTTTAATATTATTATATAAAAATATTTTTTATGCTATATATATATATATATACACTCACCTAAAGGATTATTAGGAACACCTGTTCAATTTCTCATTAATGCAATTATCTAATCAACCAATCACATGGCAGTTGCTTCAATGCATTTAGGGGTGTGGTCCTGGTCAAGACAATCTCCTGAACTCCAAACTGAATGTCAGAATGGGAAAGAAAGGTGATTTAAGCAATTTTGAGCGTGGCATGGTTGTTGGTGCCAGACGGGCCGGTCTGAGTATTTCACAATCTGCTCAGTTACTGGGATTTTCACGCACAACCATTTCTAGAGTTTACAAAGAATGGTGTGAAAAGGGAAAAACATCCAGTATGCGGCAGTCCTGTGGGCGAAAATGCCTTGCTGATGCTAGAGGTCAGAGGAGAATGGGCCGATTGATTCAAGCTGATAGAAGAGCAACTTTGACTGAAATAACCACTCGTTACAACCGAGGTATGCAGCAAAGCATTTGTGAAGCCACAACACACACAACCTTGAGGCGGATGGGCTACAACAGCAGAAGACCCCACCGGGTACCACTCATCTCCACTGAAAATAGGAAAAAGAGGCTACAATTTGCACAAGCTCACCAAAATTGGACAGTTGAAGACTGGAAAAATGTTGCCTGGTCTGATGAGTCTCGATTTCTGTTGAGACATTCAGATGGTAGAGTCAGAATTTGGCGTAAACAGAATGAGAACATGGATCCATCATGCCTTGTTACCACTGTGCAGGCTGGTGGTGGTGGTGTAATGGTGTGGGGGATGTTTTCTTGGCACACTTTAGGCCCCTTGGTGCCAATTGGGCATCGTTTAAATGCCACGACCTACCTGAGAATTGTTTCTGACCATGTCCATCCCTTTATGACCACCATGTACCCATCCTCTGATGGCTACTTCCAGCAGGATAATGCAGCATGTCACAAAGCTCGAATCATTTCAAATTGGTTTCTTGAACATGACAATGAGTTCACTGTACTAAAATGGTCCCCACAGTCACCAGATCTCAACCCAATAGAGCATCTTTGGGATGTGGTGGAACGGGAGCTTCGTGCCCTGGATGTGCATCTTACAAATCTTCATCAACTGCAAGATGCTATCCTATCAATATGGGCCAACATTTCTAAAGAATGCTTTTAGTACCTTGTTGAATCAATGCCACGTAGAATTAAGGCAGTTCTGAAGGCGAAAGGGGGTCAAACACAGTATTAGTATGGTGTTCCTAATAATCCTTTAGGTGAGTGTATATCAGTGCTGTCAAGATTTGCGCGTAAATGTATGCAATTTAAAAATTAACGCAGTGTCCAGTTTTTTTCTGTCATTCTTGTGCTAGCGTTACATTATATGATCACCCTCTTATTCATGCAAATGCTTTTTTACCATTTAAGCGCGACAAGACAAAAGATAACATGCTGTCTGTGAATGTTCTGTCTAGGTGACACACACTCAACACACAGAAAGAAGCACGCCAGTATCGTGCGCACAGACAGTGTGCCAGAATCCAGTTCTCTTTAGCACTTAAACAAACAATAGCACACGGAATTATGCCAAAGTGCCCATTTTGTCAAATTTTCTCATAAGAGCTTAAATTAGTTAAATATCATCTTAAATGAATTTAAAGAGCTGTGAGAAAATGAGAAAAGCGTGACAGCCCGTCGGATCTGCGTGATGTTCGGTCTGTTTGTCATTAATGTTAATCAAAGAACGAAGGTAACAAAGAAAATGGTGGCTTTAATAAGGATTAATCTATATTTAATTCATAATTTATGCTGTTAAGAAAGGTGTTTGATAACTTTATTAAATTTCTGTATATGTCTAACAGGTAGAAAGGCCACAGGTAAATATGACATTTATTATAATGGTTTTATGTGAAGATGGTTTTAAGTTCTCTTTTTTAAAGCCTAATAAATGTTGAAATTAATACCTTTCAATTATACTGTAATGTTGAATATCTATCATTAATGTTTTAAAAAAAATACATTTAATAGAGACATCAGTAGCTGTATTAGTATTAGTGATACTGACATTTATAAAAAGATGCCATTAAACTAAAATTTTAAATATAATATCTTTAAGTTGTTTCTACATTAATTTGAAGAGTAACTGTGAAATTATTACAATATAAACGATATTAAAAACCAACGTTTTTAAATCGCGATTAATCACAGAGAAAGTGTGCGATTTTTAATTAGTTTGATGTTTTTTAATCGTTTGACCGTAATAATATACATATACATGTATAAATGTGTAAATCAGTGTTAATTGTGTATTCTTTATATACTAATATAGTATTTATTAATATTTTGAATTTGCTTTTATTTTATCTTCAGTTTTCATTTTAATTTTAGTAATTAATGTATATGTATTTACTAAAAATTACTAAAACTGAAATTGATAGCACTATGCTCTTCTGTTTGAGCTCTACTATTTAAGCCCAGCTCTCTAACCACTAAGCCACATTTACATGAAGCAGATGAGCAAGAGACAAACCAGAATATATTGATGGAAGAAAGTAAATGCAGTTGTGTTTGGTTTCAGGCCCGTCCCAGGCCGACTCCACCAGCCTGGAGCAGGAGAAGTATTTGCAGGCCATCATCAGCTCCATGCCCTCGTACAGTGAGGTCAGCGGGAGGAACACACTCAGCGGCTTCACCTCCTCACACATGAGCACCTCAGGTCAGACTGTGACCCTAACCTTTAACCCTAACCTTACTCTACCCATACAATACTAAATCCCACAGACCTTGTCAGACAATCAGATGTACCTTAACAATTCTCTTATGATATTCACAAGTGTTTTATTTTTTGGGCCTCAGACTCATCAGACAAGCTGAGGCAACCTAAAATTGGAGCTTTAATGAAACAAGTCATGGGGACTAAAGAGGACGTGCCAGGAACCTTCAGTCGAGGAGGTGAGAAGTGTGTTCGAGACATTTGAAGTTCCTCATGACTTAACCCAGCCATGCATTCCTCTGTTCCAAACCATTTATATTCACATATAATTTGACATCCAATCCTACATGACATGTGTGCATTTTTGTATTGGCTTGTTATGCTAATGTTAATCAATTGGGCTAAAATAGCTGTTTGCTGATAGTAATGGGCATTTTTATGTCATCTGACCTTAGCGCTGGGTCAGAGGGCAAAGGTCATCTCCCTCTCCCAGCCTAGAGTTTCAGTCAAGGCCCACAACTCGCCTAGAGGTACAGTAGGCCCGCCCCTGCTCTCAAATCTAACCAATCAAATTTCTCGACAATGACGCCAGCAAGTTTGAGCACTAAGTGTCCATGTAGTGTTGTCATCCTCTTTTATCTGTGCTAACTAATTGTTTTGACCACCATAACTGTTTGTAATGTTTGTGCAGATGTGATGAGCATCTCTTTGCATGTGATCCACCGGATTGTCATTGTCTATAATGTGTTTGTAGAAATCACAAATTCTCTACAACAATACCGAAATAAACACACAAATGATTCCACAAAGCAGAAATAATTGCCCATTCTCCATCATTAAATGATCTCCATTGGTCCTCTTTATGTTTCTCAGGGAAATGGGGCAGTATTCGTGGAAGTGGCCGGCTCAGCACGTATAACCCTGATGTTGGGAACAGGCTGGCTGGGAAAGAGTCTCCTCAGGCTAATGGAGGCCCAACCGAAACCTATTTCCTTCGCCAACAAAGAGCGTACCTCTACATCATTGGAGACAAGTCCCAGCTCAAGGTTACTGTCTTAAAATATACAAACTAGTGCTGTCAAATCGATTAATCGGGATTAATCGCAACCCGAAATAAAAGTTTGTGTTTACATAATATATGTGTGTGTACTGTGTATAATTATTATGTATACAGTATATACATGCAAATATTTCTTAAATATATACATGAATGACTGTGTATTTATATACACGTAATAATTATACACAGTACACACACACATATTATGTAAACACAAACTTTTATTTCGGATGCGATTAATCCCGATTAATCGATTTGACAGCACCAATACAAACTTTCATAAGAATATGACATGTATATTACGAGAACAATATTAGTTGGTTTTAATTTTGAGGTCTAATGAGATTACTATGATTATTAATAATAATGATAAAGATGAAGATCATAATAATTGTATTTATTTAGATCAATAAATAAAAAAAAAATACTATTTTACTAATAACACTTATGTATTATTTGTTTATATAATTCTTTTTACAATTCTATTATTGTTCAATTATTGTTATTATTATCATCCTATTTGCCACTGTGCATACAAATATTTTCCTACAATACAGATTCCATAGATTTTAGGTTTAATTAAACCTATTGATTGCAATATTGAATTGTGGGTGCACAAGTTAAACTCCCAGCCTTGTTGTCATATTCAGGGTGGAAAGCAGGACTCCTTCCAGCAGTGGGAGGTGGTGCCCATTGAGGTCTTTGATGTACGGCAGGTGAAGAACAGTTTCAAGAAGCTGATGAAAGCCTGCGTGCCTTCCTCACCCAACCCTGATCAAAATATGACTTTTCACCGTTGCGTGGAGGAGTCAGAGTGGATGAATCTGGTACCTTACACATTTTCCCATTTTAATTGGGGTTTATTTGACATTTAAAAATCCACTGTATTATTTTTTATGTTATTGATGTATATCGTGTTTGTGTCCCATAGCTTCACAGGGTTCTCCAGGTGTCAGTTCTTGTTGTGGAGCTGCTGGACACTGGTTCCTCTGTCATGGTTAGTTTGGAAGATGGCTGGGATGTCACAACGCAGGTAGGACACACACTTAAACATGCATGAGTGGTGTCTGCCATCAATTTTGGCCATGTGTGCATTAATGTTGTGTTGGATGTAGGTGGTGTCCCTGGTGCAACTGCTGTCGGATCCATACTACCGAACGATTGATGGATTCAGACTGCTCGTGGAGAAAGAGTGGTTGTCGTTTGGCCATCGATTCAGCCACCGTGGAGCCCAGACGCTAACCAGCCAGAGCAGCGGATTTACACCTGTCTTCCTTCAGTTCCTCGACTGTGTGCACCAGGTATGTGTACTGGTAGCTGTTCTGTACAGGTTTTCCAGTGGCTGACGCCAGTAGCTAGAGAGCAGGGTGGTTGTTGATAATCTATAATCAGGGCTCTAGACTGCGACCAAAAATATTAATTTGCGAGTGATATTTTTGCTGAGATTGATAAACTACAACGATTTGACTACAACAGATAAACATGTCAGCTCTGTGGATGCAAACTAATGGTGCTCTTTAATGTGTCCTGGCAGATCGTGCAGTCAGCATTTCGACCTTGGAAAGAGCTTGTGTAAAACAGCTTAAGAACAATCATGTCAAATTTACCTCAGAAAAGCCATTTAATGCTCATAAACTTGTTAGTCAGCCAGAAAAATAACTATAGAAAGAGGCGCCTTGTTAAATATATGCACTCACATAATCCTTAGACTTTTACTTAACCTGTTGTCTACATGAGAAAGAATGGAAGGAGCTAAAAATGAAATTCAACACCGCCCGTATACTTGCATGTGAAGAGCTGCATTTCACCAAATTTACCTTTGAAAATGAATTGGGTGTGTGCAAGACATACAACAAAGTTTATAGGATGCATTAGGAGGAGGCCAAACTATACCAATTGGCCAAGTGATGGATGAAAATGCAAAGGAGGGCAGATGTGACAACACATGACAAAATTAAAACGTTTATTCTTTTGTGGCACTTCAAAAAATAATTTGGCGCCTATTTTTTTCCCTTATAGGAGCCAATGGTTCCTAGATTTTTTTTTTTTTTTTTTTGGTCAACCTTTTTGCTGAGCAATCACTACATTCTTGAAGGTGTTGTTCAAAAATAAAGGGAAAAGAATAAACCTTATTTGTTTGTTAATGATGTGAGCATGTACAAGAAATGTAGCTTGTTAATACATGCTGATATTCACATACCTGTCCCAACTTCCTGCTTTGTCACGCTAAATCAACCACACCTTCGAAGATGAGATACCATACTATAACTTAACCGGATTGCGCAATCCTTATCCAGCTAATTTACCCTGAAGATAAGGACAGACTTTCTTTCCCCACACATATAAAAAACGAGATTGCTTAATAGTGGGATTTCAGGTCACTGGATCTGGATTTGACAAGATATCAAAGATGATTGTTCTCTTTTACGTGATAAAAACGGTTAAGCTTCTAGAAATCCAGGAGTTCTTGTTTCTTATCCCATGTCCTTCTTTTATTAAAATGTCATTTACATGATCACTAGGACTCCACTATACTATATAGTTGTCCCACAATGTTCATTTGTCTTGGGTCAGGTTCTTTTCCTCATATATACTGTATGGTTAAGGTATTTTTTTTTTTCATTTTTAGTTTGTTGTTGTCATTTAATTGTTTATGCAACAAAATTAGAAAATTAGTTTGTTTTGTTCCGTGTCATATTTAGGGGCGTGAAAATGTAAAGTCGATGTCCCTACAATAACAGGCTGGTGTGCATCTATAAATTATTAATTCAAGAACTTTGTGCAAGTTAACTGCAACAATAGAGCCACAAACGTCACATACTTTTGAAAATCCAGCGTTTAGTTGATCCTGGTAAGCGCTCATTGTCACAGTTGTAAACACAACGGCGTTCTTCTTCCACAAGGGAGTTTGGCGTCACGGCTTTTGTTTCTAGGTGGACTGTTAAAAAACACAACACACACATCTAGTGGACATCCTGTAGAATTCAACCAATCAGATGACGACTTTGAAACTCTTGAAGTGTTTCCAGATAAGTGTGCAATATGCATCAAACGTTCAGCCAATGGTCCATAGGAGTGACATCTGAGGCTGAGACTATGGGCATATAAACCTGTCTGTTACAATTGCAATTTGCTTTTAGTAGTCTTATATTGGTTTTCCAGTCAATCCATGTTTAATGCAAGCAAAGTTAATTAGTTGTTCTGCACATTAAGATCTAATAGATGTTACATTTCAATATTCTCCCCTCTGCTCATGTTCACAACAGATTCATCTGCAGTTCCCCATGGAATTTGAGTTCAGTCAGTACTACCTGAAGTTCCTAGCCTACCACTACGTCTCCAACCGCTTCCGCACCTTCCTGCTGGACTCAGACTATGAGCGCATAGAGCTTGGTGAGTCTAAATCCACAACCATTTAATTAACATAATGCCAACTATAATCTTTGACTCGCATAATAAGATCTTGTTATGTTATTGTTTCCTCATTGTGTAATACTGTCAAAAGTCAAATTACCTTGCAGGAAGTTTCATAATGCATAATTACAGCATTCAATCATTAAACCCTATTTGGCCCTATCCCAATGTGTTTTCTGTTTAGGTGTCTTGTATGAGGAAAAAGGTGAGAGGAAGAACCCCCAAGTGTGTAAGTCTGTCTGGGATTACATCGACCGACTCAACAAGAAAACCCCCATATTCTACAACTACATGTTTTCACCTGAGGAGGAAGAGGTTACTTACTCATTTTGTTCTCGTCTTTCTCAGTTTGGTTTGACATTACGTTGACTTTTTCTTATGTGATCTGCAACAAAATGTGACTGACTTTCAACCACTACTATATTTAAAAACATTTTCTACGTATTCTTCTATTGATGTTAGTTTATTTATACTAGTAATACACTAGTGACCTCTGTTGGTTAGTGTGTGTAACCCACATTTCTTTTTTTTGTTGTTGCAGGTCTTAAAGCCCTACAGTTTCATCTCCAACTTAAAAGTTTGGGACTTTTACACGGAGGAAACGCTTTCTGAAGGTCCATCCTTTGACTGGGAGTTAGTGCGAGGTCGACAGGAGAAGCCACAGGAGGAAGCCGGTGAAAGACAGGAGACGACAGCCCCCAAGTCCCAGCGGAGGATCGTCTGGCCTTGCTATGACAGCCTCAGTAAAGTAGTGCCTGATGCCATAACCAAACTGTTGCAGGTGAGGAGTAAAGCAAAAGTCCTCATTATAATGAAATTATTTTCTTCACATATGTATCCTGATGATCGTCGTAATATATGTGTGTGCTTGTGAGCAGGATGTGCAGAACCTGGAAACTGAGTTGGGACAACCTACCGAGAAATGGAAGGACACGTGGGACAAGATTAAGACCGCTCAAAGGGTTGAGTCCAGACTAGAGAGCAGGGTAAGTGACTAAATAACATCTTATCTCCATATACAATTTACTAATAGGATGGTGTGCTTATAGTCTGTTTCTCCTTCCTCAGAACTCCTTTTCCAGCTCTCTGCTCATGTCATCTAATCTGAGTCACCAGCGGCGCTCTCAGGGTGTGTATCTGCAAGAGAGTGGAGTCGGCTCCTCCATTAACCTGGCATTGGACTGTGAAGTCAGCGCCACGTCCACGCCTGCAGCTGGTCGGCCCAGTACCAGCACGCTCTACAGCCAGTTCCAGAGCACTGAGAGTGAGAACAGGTCTGGAAATGCTTTCTTCACTCTTTACCGTCTGCTGCTGGGTGCGATATTGGGGAATGACACACTCAGCTTTAGTTATGGTTGTATAGATGTATCAAGCTGATGTTTCACCTAACTTGCTTCGGTAGAAAATGCATCGACCTGTTTTTTTTAAATCAACTTCTAAGATTTAAATTTATATGTATAAAGAGAAAGTCTAAATTGTAGGTCCTGTTACTCGTCACCAAGTTTTTTCTGATTTTTAATATTATTTTTGTCTTCGCTAGTTCATTTTAAATGGTCCAGTCAAAATGAATTTTTCAATTTTTAGAATAAATATTTTATAATATTTTCTTTCTTAATTTTTTACCAGTGATGTTATTGTTAACTAAAACTATTATTATAATTTATAAAAAATAATTTTTGCTATTTGAAATAAAGCTGAAATACAATTAAAAATATAAATATTAGATGAAAAACTCAAACTTAAAGGCATAGTTCACCCAAAAATGAAAATTCTGTCATTAATTACTCACCCTCATGTCGTTCCAAACCCGTAAGACTTTCATTCATCTTCAGAACACAAATTAAGATATTTTTTGATGAAATCTGAGAACTCTCTGTATTTACTACATCAACAGCGTAGGAGTCTGACACAAACTTGAAGAAATTGTTGCTAGTTATTTTTGTTTGTTTTTTTGCGTAAAAAAAGTTTTTGAACCACTGGAGTCACATTGACTTTCCTACCTTTCTGGACCTTGAAAGTGTTAATTAAATTGCTGTCTATGGAGGGGTCAGAGAGCTCTCAGATTTCATCAAAAATATCTTACGGGTTTGGAATGACATGAGGGTGAATAATTAATGACAGAATTTTAGGTGAATTTTTGGGTGAACCATCCCTTTAAAAAAAACTTAAATCAAAATTAGAAATGTTTCAGTTAAAGTACTAAAATTACTAAAACTGAAATAAAAATACAGAAAAATTATAGCTAAATAGAAAGAAATATTTCAAAAGGCTAAATAAACTAAATAAATTATTATATAAATATTTTAATAAATAATAAAATATTTGATAAACTAAAATACATTTAAACTAAAGCTAATTCAAAAATATGAACAAATACTATAATAGTATATAAAAATATGCTAAAATAACAGTTTTTTAGTTTTTTAATATGAACTCTTAAAAGCTATATCATAAAATAAATGCTAAATGCTCTTTACTGTCATTTTAAATGCAGTATGGATTGGTCTGAAGGTTGAATGTTTGAAGGTCGGATCTTCTCTTTAATAAAAGTGATTATTTTTTTTGGGATATAGGAGCTTCGAGGGTATTTTATACAAAAGAGGCGCTTTGCTGAAACCTTGGAGACCACGTTGGTTTGTACTGGATAAGACCAAACACCAGGTAATTCATTGCAATTGAACATATTGGATTTAGACCCATAGTAGTTTCAGTATGCAGCAAATCTCAGATGTTTTAAATTAAAAATTAACTTAATTTTTGATCAAGAATAATTTAAAGGGACTGCTGTTGATGCTCCTGTACCCCCTTTTCTCTTTTTCCTAGTTGCGATACTATGAAACAAGGCAAGATAAAGAGTGTAAGGGAGTGATTGAGCTGGCTGAAGTGGAATCTGTCATTCCGGGGACGCCCACCATGGGAGCACCTAAAAACATAGATGACAAAGCCTTCTTTGATGTAAGACTTCTATAATCAGCTCACAATGCTTTATTTATTCATAATTCACACAGTATTTATAGTACGTTAACCTCCCCCTCCCTCTCTTTCAGCTCAAGACAACCAAAAGAGTATACAACTTCTGTGCCCAGGACAGTGCGAATGCACAGTTATGGATGGACAGTATTCAGAGTTGCCTATCTGATGCGTAGGGGGGAGGGGCTTTGCAGAGGACAGAACTGTGACAATTTGTGGGGGGGGGGGGGGGGCCGCGAAGCCAGTGACAGACAGTGCTCATAGCCAATGGGCAAAGCTTCCCCGGCGTTTACAGAGGAAAGTAGGAACGGGCTCCCGTGTCGGTGGTATTGAACTTTACGATGTCGCACCTCACCACATTACAGCGTTTTTGTTTGTCGAAAAGCTACTAAAAGCGAATAATTCCCTTTAAGACTCAAACCCCCCTGGATGTTCTCCTACAGTTGTTCGAAAAGGCATGACGTGCGATTCTTCATCTACCGCTCGCATCCCACCATATTGCTCCAATACTGCCAATGGCACCTTTCAGCTATGCAGGGGCTCTAAAATGGCCATTAACTAGCCACAGCTCGCAAAAGAGTGACCCCTAATGTAACGTTTAACCCCTTCTGATCTCCTTCCCATCACTATGCCAATGCCTGAAGTTGAACTGCACATCACATGTCCCGCCTTCTCATTGGCTAGACGAGTTCTCTCGCTCCCTTCTGATTGGTTGGCTTCGTCAAACAGGGTCTCCATGCAACGGTTCATGAAGGATTTGTGTTCAAGACTTGTTTTCCATTATGTTATTTGCATCAAAATAATATGAAAAGATCCATTGTTGTGACAGTTTACCATGTCCAAACAGTAAAGTTATCAAAATGCCATCTGGAAGTTCACATTTGACTGTTTACAAACTAAATTCTTGGATTCTTCCTATGAAAATAAAAACCACTATTGCTTTTGAGAATTTTAAGGGATGCTGAAGGAAAAGGAGGGATGTTTTTGTCATAATTTATGCACAAAAAGATGATTCTTTGATTTTTAGAAGACAAAAGATGGTGTGTGGATGAGATTTATAACCTCTTCGTTTCATCAAGTTTCTGTTTACACCAATCAGAGGCCAGAGACTGGAGCTGGTCGCAATGACGACTGGGTTTCGCATCATTTCCTGTAACAAAAATACAGGCAAACTCTAAATATGTATTCAGAATGGGTACAAACTGTTAAATTTGAGATTTATTATTGGACCTAAGTGAGATACCAGACCTGCCATATCCATTTAGCAAAGTTTTTATCACAAAACTAATCAGCCTTGATAAATGTGAGTCCAGTCGTCATGCGCTTCTGTTCTCCAGCCTCTGAGCCCTGGATCTGTCAGAATCAGTGTTTTAGTTAGTCTGTTACCTGTTCTGTTTTAAATCCTGTACATAGAGGAGTTTGTTTATATTATTCCTTTAGAGAAAGGGTCTATTTTGCTGGACTTGGTGAGGATGCATAAAAGTATGACCTGTTTATCACAGGACTGCACTGTTGCAGGTTTTTTTTTTTTTTTAGTTTTTTTTATTTTATTCCAGATAAAAGAACTAACACACACATACACACACACATGGTGTAAAATAGGGTAATACTTCATAACTGTTGACAACGAAATTTGAATTGTAGATTTTTGTTTCAATAACTCCCTTTGTATATAATACTCAAATGTGTATGTTAATGGTAGTAATTTATTTAACTTTGTCTCCTGAATATGACAGTCCTCAGAGCACCACTTAACTTTTAAATTAGAAATCCAATATGTGCCATTGTTTATCTCTCTGTTAACGTGACTAATGAGATATATATATATATATATATATATATATATATATATATATATAATATAAATGAAACCTTCAGATGTGACTCATAAATAAACCCTACTTTTCTTTTTTTTTTTTTTTTAATTTTCTCTTTTTCTTTGTCTTTGAAATACTTGATCAGTACAAGTTCCCATAATTCGAGTCCTAGGACACGACAGTTTTGTAACATTCGTTATATCTGACAGCAAAAGCTGCATAACATTTTTAATTATTTATTTTTCATACTTTTTTTTTTAATTCGATTTATTTCATCTGATCCAGGTTGTGTTGTCAATCATGCCATATATTTTTTAGGATTAAACCACTGTGAGGTTCATGGCCTCCTGACATTTGTGTGTGTGTGCTGCTTTTTCTCTCTGTCTACTAGTGTCACTGCAAATATTTATATTAATTTAAAAATGAAAACATAAATATCCAAATCCCTTGTTAAAACACCAGAATATCTGGCCTTTGACTCTGGTACTGTCAGTCAAACTGGGAGAGATGGTGAATCATTTTACTGCTTAAAGGTGTAAATCTTGTTTTGTGGATTGGTAGTGTTCCATAAAGGGACAAATACACCAAGAAATGGTAATTGTATCATTTAATCACTCTTCTAGTCGCATCTTGTTCTAAACCTGTGACTTTTCCCCAGAGATTTTGGGCAGAATGATGGTTTCAATTGACGCTGTCCTTAAAATCTTTGTGTGTGTGTTCCACTGAAGAAAGATATACAGGTTTTGAACAGCATGAGTGTGTGTAAATATTTTTTGTTAATTTAAAAATATTTAAAAATTCTGATCGTACGTGTACAAGGATTTATGAAGGGACCCATAGCACCATCTGCTGGTAACTTATTAACATTACAGTAGCCGTAGTTTGGCTAACGTTACATTGTCTTTTAACAAAACATGTAGATCTGATATGCATATTTAACATGTTTTGTTGGCATGAAGCCACTATTTAGTTTCGACAATTTCATCTTTATGATATCTGACAGAACGATAAGCACTACCGTTATTCCAATCTCTAAAAAAACCCCGTTGTGAGCAATTGGAACGTCATCCCTTCGATAGCTCAGTTGGTAGAGCGGAGGACTGTAGTGGCTAATGCTGTTATCCTTAGGTCGCTGGTTCGAATCCGGCTCGAAGGAAATTGTTTATTCGCAACCAGCAATGTCAAATCAACATATTACTGGTAATACTAACAATAACTAAAAATTGTTTTAGTATTAAAATACTAAATTTAGTACAACTAAATTCCATTGCAAATGACGTCATCTCAGTCCTTCGATAGCTCAGTTGGTAGAGCGGAGGACTGTAGTGGTCAATGCTGTTATCCTTAGGTCGCTGGTTCGAATCCGGCTCGAAGGAATTTTTTCCAATTACATTATAACACTTAGAAGAATTTAATTCTAGCTTTATACTGACGCGGTAGTTAATCGGCTACCTGTATAAATAACTGCTATGCTATTTAATTTGGAAAACAATGAAAACAAGAGAATATTTGTGATTCATTCCAGTAACGTTACATCAGGTTTATTGTTTCTCTTTCCTACGTGCCCTGGAAAAAACAGCTTGTGCTTTTCCTATATACAGCCTTCAAAATATTATCAGTATTTTTATTATTATTTAAAAATATATATATATTATGATTTTGACATTAACAATTGGGCCTTTTATTTTGAAAGTGTATTCATGACTCCTGTTGTTGTGACGCAAATGACGTAAAAAGCAATTTCTTCGTTCACGCTGTTCTCACATGGAAACCTAAACATGGAGAATTCAAGCACAGAGAACGTAATTGATGGCCAGGTAAAGAATATTCTATCTCCTTACGTATGATTTCATCATTCATATTCATTTGGACACAATTGTTACGTACTGAATAAGTACTGACTGTTAGAAAAGTCTAAGTTTATACTTTAAACGTAAATTGTCAGCATGCACATCAACCATGAGTAGTTAGGTCACTATCATTAACTGATAGTGGGTGATACAGCTCATATTTCTAAATTAATTGTCAAATTTTTGATACTAAGTTGGATTGCAAGTCACGGCATCACTTATATCCCTACTGCCAACCTCCTAAATTACTTTAATCTTGCATGCTGATTACTTAAAGGTACACGTTTTGTTAAATAAAAGAAATATTACGCATAAAGCAATGAACAGCACTTTTGAGAAATATCATTAAAATAATTTTCACTCACACGAAGTTAAGATTCTAGACACTGTTTTATTCTGCATGGATTTTATAAAGTATAAATGTAAAATAATATCTAAACAAAATAACAACGGATACCATTTTTGTTGATTATGTCTTTAAATAATCAATTTCATTTTGTGTTTGTATAATCCTCTCATCTCTCATCTCATCTGTTCTCTCAATCTCGTTTCTTTTCCAGGATCAAGATGAGACCAAATCTGAAAATGAGAAAATGGAACTGGATATTAATAATACAGAGTTTAAGACTGAAACGAAAGGTGATCAGAGCTCCGGTCCTCAACTCGGACCAGCAGATGAAACATGCGCCAGTAGTCAGTCTGAACAAATAGAAGATCAGATCTCCAGCATTCAGTCTGAACAAACAGGAGATCAGTGCAGCAGGGGTCAGCTTGGACCAGGTGATCAATCCATAGACACTGGAGATCAGAGCTCCGGTACTCAGTCTGAACAAACTGGTGAACAGAATTCAATCGGTCAACTTGGAGCAACATCTGAACCATGCACTAGTGATCTTTCTGGACTGGCAAGAGATCAGATGTCCATTATTCAGTCTGAACAAACAGGAGACCAGAGCTCCAGCGTTCAGACTGGACCTGCAGAGATGCAGTGTGGAATTGTGGTTAGTCCACTCTCTGGCACTGGATCATTGGCTCTGTTGAGCACGCAGTACAGAGGAAACGACTCGGATGACAACTGTTCAGACAGGTAAAATAATAGGACGTTAAAGTCTGTAGCATCTGACCCATGCCTTGGTATCTTCAGTTATCTTCAGTTCTGATCTAATAGCATATAAAGCTCATATGCGATAATTGTATCACTTAATGTACATAATGATCCAAAAAGCTAGTCAAAATGATTATTTAATGATTATTTTTATGTGATTCAGTGACTCAGACTCTTCATCGTCCACATCGTCGTCTTCATCATCCTCATCCTCTTCTTCCTCTGAGCCTATTGAGGTAGTGACGAACAATGCAGATGATGACGATCAAGTTGTTGCCATGGGCAATGAGAAGAGGCCAGTACCAGTGAAAACCCATGATGAGTTGCTTATCGAGGTGAGGGCAATGAGCTATAATGGGCCACTAATTTTTTTCCTGATCAGTGATCTATAAGTCAAATTGATGTGTTTCTATTGGCAAAATTTCCCAAGTTCTTTGATTAGATTGTATAAAACTAAACTAAATCTGCCTTGTGATTGAATCAACCAAGATGTTAAAGCAGTAGTTCACTTCAGAATTAAAATTTCCTGATAATTTACTCACCCCCATGTCATCCAAGATGTTCATGTCTGTCTTTCTTCAGTCGAAAAGAAATTAAGGTTCTCCATATAATGGACTTCAATGGGGTACAACGGGTTGAAGGTCCAAATTGCAGTTTCAGTGCAGCTTCAAAGGGCTCTACACGATCCCAGACGAGGAATACATATCTTATCTAGCGAAACGATTGGTAATTTTCTAAAAAATATAAAATTGTATATACTTTTTAACCAAAAATGCTCTTCTTGCTCTGATCTGCGATGCGCCACGCATTATGTAATTACGTTGGAAAGGTCACACGTGACGTAGGCAGAAGTACCGATCGAGTGTTTACCAAGAGAACATGCAAAGACTAAGTCAAACGACCTTTACAAACAAAGGTAAAACAATGATGTCGGACGATTTTGAAGTTGGAGGAGAAAATGAGATGGAGTTTTTTGCCCTACCACGATACTTCCGCCTACGTCACGTGTGACCTTTCCAATGTGATTACGTAATACGTGGTGCATTGCAGATCAGAGAAAATGACAGATTGTTTCGCTAGATAAGACTCTTATTCCTTGTCTGGGATTGTGTAGAGCCCTTTGAAGCTGCAATGAATCTGAAATTTGGACCTTCAACCCGTTGTACCCCATTGAAGTCCATTATATGGAGACATTTTTTTTCCTCAAAAACAAGGATTTCTTTTCGTCTGAAGAAAGAAAGACATGAACGTCTTGGATGACGTGGGGGTGAGTAAATTATCAGGAAATGTTTATTCTGAAGTGAACAAATCCTTTAATACCACCAGGCATAAATGAGAAATAAGGTATCTTCTGTGTGTTTAGGACCTTCCTGCAGTGGAGAACCTGATCATCAGCCTTCCAGAGGGTACAGAGATGAAGCCAATTGGCACGATATCAAGCATTGTGGAGCAATTAGGTATTCAGGCTTGATTACAATTTACAAAAATGATTAAATAACCTATTTCTGTTTTATCAAATCACCTTTATTTATATAGTTTTTTTTTACAATGCCAATTGTTTCAAAGCAGCTTCACAGTGTTAACAGGAAAATAATGCAACAGAATTTGATTCGGCTGTACAGCCGCTCTGGAGAAATGGTGATGTCATCAGCTGATTTCAATTATCATATAGTGTCAATGCAGGCAGATCAGTAATATAGTTGAAATTTAAGTGTCCCCAACTGAGCAAGCCAAAAGCCAAAGGCGATGGTGGCAAGGAACCAAAACTCCTTCAGGGCCAGAATGGAGAAAAAAAAACCTTGAGAGAAACCAGGCTCAGTCGGGGTGCCAGTTCTCCTCTGGCCGATGAACAAATAGTGTATGATTATAATAATGGCAACATTACAGGTCAGAAGTCATATTAGATCAATAGATATTCGTAAGGTTATTTGAAAGATTGGAGTCGTCACGCCGGAGACGGGTTTAATGAGGATGTCATGTCGATGCGGCATTTACAGGGGGGAGTTTAATTGACACGCTCTGCATATATTTCAGGGATGCGCTGGTCATGTCCAGACGCAGGTCCACCATCTGGTCTAGATACGGCCCAGATCCGGCCGACTGCAGTAAACCTAGAGACTAACATTAGCGTAGATGCCATTCTTCTTATGATGTAATGAGTATATCAGATGTTATGGGAAGTGTTCCCGGTTCCGGCTGACCTAGTTAATGCAGCCTAACAATCATTTAACTGATTTGAATAATATAAATTGATAATGTTCTATGTGTATGCCATAGTAAAGAGATGAGTTTTTAGTCTAGATTTAAACTGACAGAGTGCGTCTGCTTCCCGAACAATGCTAGGAAGACTGTTCCAGAGTTTAGGTGCTAAATAGGAAAAGGATCGACCGCCTGCAGTTGATTTTGATATTCTAGGTATTACCAACTGGCCAGAGTTTTGAGACCACAATAGACGTGAAAAGAGTTTTGCTGCTTAATATTTTTTTTGGAAACTGTGATGCGTTTTTTTTTTTTCAGGATTTTTTAAAATATAATTATTTGCTATATATACACACACACACCATGCATGTTTTGTCTTGGCTGAATTTAAAAGACATCGCATTCAAAATTGATTCATTTTATTTAGTGATAGTGGAGTCATACAAGAACACACCAGCACTGAATGAAGACAGTGTGCTATTCAGCAAAAACAGAAACTCTGTTGGCAAGGTCAGTAACAATTATCCATCTGGGGCATTTTATTTCCCAACCTTTTGTACCTGTCTGTAAAATGACTTTAAATCTGTTGTCTTGCAATGTGGAAACAATACTTCTTTTAAAAGACATATTGTGCAATTAAACAGTTGTTTTGTGGGACTAAATGGTTGTTGGATTCTCTTCAGGTCTTTGAAGTCTTTGGGCCGGTGTGTCAGCCCTACTACGTTTTGAGGTTCAACTCCCATGATGATATCGACCAGAAAGATCTTAAAATGCAAGACCCGGTTTACTTCGCCCCTAAAATTAAAGATTTCACAGACTACATCTTTACAGAGCGACTCCAAGTGTAAGTTCCTCATCATTTAAGCAGAAAGCTTGGGTGTGCCTCGGTTTTATTGAAATATGCTTTGATGCTGTTCTGCTGTGGTATATTTACAAATCATATCTCTCAAACAAGGACCAAAGGCTCAGATGCATCCTGGAAAAACGACCAGGAACCACCCCCTGAGGTAAATGTGCCCTTTTCATAACCATTATTTGGGAAATCAGGTCAACAAAGGCTTAATCACTATGGAGAGAGTGATCTCCTGCATTAATATGTCATCAGGGTTATCTGTTAATAAGTGATGGTTTAGCCTCTCCGCTGATTGTTTTTTATTCTGTGTAGGCACTTGACTTTAGTGATGATGAGAAAGAAAAGCTGGCCAAACAGAAGCTGAAAGAGCAAAAGAGACGGCAACAAAACGATTCTGACTCAGGTGGGTCAAACTGTCATTTTATGTCCACCTTTTTGGCCCTTTTATTTTTAGTAACATGTTGCGAGCTGAACTCAAACCTGCATCGCCCACATGAGCGTCATGACTTAATGTGCATAAGCGCTAACCTCTCTCTTAACCACTTTCTTTGTTTCCCATACCAGAGGATGAATCGGACGTCCATAAAGCACCTCAAAAAGCAGTCCGGCGGAAGCCCAGACAGAACCGCAACATTCCTCGTGGGCAGCACCACAACCGTGGTGCCGGTTTTCATAGCAACTATCACGCTCACCCCCACTTCCCACCTGACTACATGTTCACCCATCAGGATCCACGCATGTTTCCTTTCCAGCGCCCCATGATCCCACCCTTTCCCAGACCGCCACCCTTTCACATGGGCATGGCCCAGTGGCCCCCAGGGCCCAATCAGGGCTTTATGTTCCAGCCCCCACCTCCACCTCCTCCACCACCACCACCATTTAATCAATAAACCTGTGACTGAATCCTCTTCACAACCTGCGTCCTAAAAGGGATCACAATCTTTGCATACTAACATAACTGTATACAGATGTGTAGTGTGGATCAAATTGACCTGTATATTGTAATTGTAAATTTTCATTTTGTATTAAAAATGATTAATTTCTTTATATTGTGACTGTGTGTGTGTATATAATGTAGTATATATATATTTTTTCAGTCTCTTTCACTGTGTTGTTAGACATGATTACTCTATTTTTAAAGTTGTGTTGTACATGTATTATAATGTATACACTTCAAAAATTTGATTTATGTTCCTATTTTTGTAGTACAGCTCAGAAGTGGAAAAATAACAGTCGTAAATCACCTGGGGCCTCATTTATAAAACTGTGCGTAGGATCCCTACTAAAAGTTTACGTGCGCCCAAAAGCCAAAAATGGCGTACGCCAAAAAATATTCCGATTTATAAAACCGTGCGTACGCACACCTGTAAGCAATGTTCCCTTTATAAATCACAGGTCACCCGCAGATGTGCGTACGTGAACCAGCCTCATATCCCGCCCTGTACACGCCCATTTTTAACCATAAATAGTCAATGCAAATCACCTCATGATTGCTGATCGGCATGTAAATGAGAGTGGAATCCCATATGAAGCATTACATACCCGGGTCACCGGAGGATTTATATGTTTCTAGCAAATAGACTGATCGTTAACACCTTGACAAAATCACATAATTAATTTGTGGGCGAAAATTTAAAACGAAAATGTTATAGTGAACACATGCTTCTTGGCGGTTTTGTAATGAACACCGTAATAGTTAGGACCGACGATGAGTAGCGATTGTGCTTCATGACTGTATTTGCAGACTTTGACATTTTATGATATATGTACATTAAGGAAAATATTTCCTTTTTACACTGTGTTCTGCAGTTCTCTAATAAAAGGGTATTTCATGCTATTCTGTATCACATGTAGTCGCGCCATCTCCTCCTGCGCTCCCGTTGTGGACAATGTGACTGTAAGGCAGCGCTGATTATTATTATTATTATTATTTTTTTTTTTAATACATTTTGAATTACGTTTGGATTTTACTAGATGTATATAGCCTAAAACAATCGGCACAAATAACACTGTTGGATTTAATCTTCATGATAATGTGGATATAACGTATGAAATGGAGTGAAAATTAAATGTCATTAATTCTTATAATCGTTCTTCTTACATTTATTTTCTACAATCTAACTTCAGTTCACGACCTCACCATCTGTGTCGCCAAAGTTTGCTTAAAGGTGCGCACATTCTCCCGTCAAGTTTGTTTTTTATAGATCACAACCTTTGCGTGGGAACTGGCGTACCTACGTTTCCAGCCCCGTTTTGTGCGTACGCACGCTTTATAAATGAGACCCCTGAACAGTGTAGAAAACCAAATTTTGACACTGATTTTGCCAAGTAAAACACGTTCCTGGATCAACATATTTTGTTGATCCTGGAACAACATTCCTGTATGAATTTTTTGTCTTAGCCCTATCCCAACCCCTAAACCTACCCCTACCCCTACCCATAAGCTATCCCTAAAATCCGAGGGAAATGATAGGTGAACAACACTGATGTAGAAGCACCTAACCCTGGTTGTAAGACTAAACTTGACATAAACCATAAACTTGTCCCTCAAATCTGATAGGTTGATTGGAATGCTGTTTAGCTGTGTGTCATTTTGAAGGCTGCGTCCTCCGGAGGTTGCATTTGTCGGCTGCATACGCCATTAGTCTGCCTCATTTCAGTAAAGTAACCATTATATTCCAAAGTCATAAGGGAATTACAAATAAAGAAATAAAAAGGAAATAAGACATCCTTGATTATGTATGTGGCCAACAAATGAGTCATCCAGAGGACACAGCCTTTGAAATGATGCAGCTTATACACTCACCTAAAGGATTATTAGGAACACCTGTTCAATTTCTCATTAATGCAATTATCTAATCAACCAATCACATGGCAGTTGCTTCAATGCATTTAGGGGTGTGGTCCTGGCCAAGACAATCTCCTGAACTCCAAACTGAATGTCAGAATGGGAAAGAAAGGTGATTTAAGCAATTTTGAGAGTGGCATGGTTGTTGGTGCCAGGCGGGCCGGTCTGAGTATTTCACAATCTGCTCAGTTACTGGGATTTTCACACACAACCATTTCTAGAGTTTACAAAGAATGGTGTGAAAAGGGAAAAACATCCAGTATGCGGCAGTCCTGTGGGCGAAAATGCCTTGTTGATGCTAGAGGTCAGAGGAGAATGGGCCGACGGATTCAAGCTGATAGAAGAGCAACTTTGACTGAAATAACCACTCGTTACAACCGAGGTATGCAGCAAAGCATTTGTGAAGCCACAACACGCACAACCTTGAGGCGGATGGGCTACAACAGCAGAAGACCCCACCGGGTACCACTCATCTCCACTACAAATAGGAAAAAGAGGCTACAATTTGCACGAGCTCACCAAATTTGGACAGTTGAAGACTGGAAAAATGTTGCCTGGTCTGATGAGTCTCGATTTCTGTTGAGACATTCAGATGGTAGAGTCAGAATTTGGCATAAACAGAATGAGAACATGGATCCATCATGCCTTGTTACCACTGTGCAGGCTGGTGGTGGTGGTGTAATGGTGTGGGGGATGTTTTCTTGGCACACTTTAAGCCCCTTAGTGCCAATTGGCATCCTCTGATGGCTACTTCCAGCAGGATAATGCACCATGTCACAAAGCTCGAATCATTTCAAATTGGTTTCTTGAACATGACAATGAGTTCACTGTACTAAAATGGCCCCCACAGTCACCAGATCTCAACCCAATAGAGCATCTTTGGGATGTGGTGGAACGGGAGCTTCGTGCCCTGGATGTGCATCCCACAAATCTCCATCAACTGCAAGATGCTATCCTATCAATATGGGCCAACATTTTTAAAGAATGCTTTCAGCACCTTGTTGAATCAATGCCACGTAGAATTAAGGCAGTTCTGAAGGCGAAAGGGGGTCAAACACAGTATTAGTATGGTGTTCCTAATAATCCTTTAGGTGAGTGTGTATATATATAGTTTGAGTTTAATACGTTATACTAAAAGTTTAGTACTTAATGTTAGATTTATTTTTCTAATTTTAGGTATGAGAAATTGCTGTAGCAAGCAACACTCATAATGTTGATTTGAAGCAAATTGCATGGTGATAAAAAAAAAACCTTCTGAAATTGAAACCAGCCATGAGAAGGAGCAATAAGCCAATCACGCAACCTTTATTGCAGGAGTCAAACGCATAGGAATACACCTGGAATGATTCAACAAATTATTTATTTTTTTCTCAATAAAACATGAAGAGGTGCAAGGGACATATTAGAGGTGAATGAATTTCTCATTGTTTCCAAGTCTACATAAAATATTACATATGTTACTACAGATTTGATGGCGTTGGAGTTTGAAAAGAAATTAATTACTGCCTTTACAATTTCAGTACATTTTCAGTTTTTAGGCCTAACTTCAATTTCAGATGACTTATTACAACTCAAGTTACCTGGCCAAGTGAGTGGTTTTCTTAACAATATTGTTGTGATAAATGTTGTCTAATTGTTAGTTTTTTTAATCTAAAGGCATCTGGTGAATAAAATTAGTAATTTCCATGCACTTCCTTTTGTTTAACCTAAAGTTGATTCTGGGCTTCATTAGCTCCAGAAGAGCATGGGTTAATATAACTTAATTTAAATAACCCTCCCCGTCCGTCATCTTTAATCAATCATGTTCAAAATAGCATCAGCTCTGTTACCTATCCCATATCACTTTTCCTACTGATATTATGGATGACCTGCAATTCTCTTGTCTTTCTGTTGTTTAGATACTGTAATTCTGACCTCAGCATCCCAAGCGTTGTGACTCAAGGTCACAGTGTGTTTCCAGCAGATTGCCAGTGCCCAGGGCAACGTAATCCATCTGGGAACTGGCAGTTTCATTGGCTTCCGTGCAATATGGGGCACCTGGATGGAAAGCATAGACTGCGATTGCGATCTCAAGCTTGTTTGAGCCACTGAAACAGGAAGGAAACGAGTGTGGTTTATTTTGCAGTTACAGATAGCTAATTTTATAATTGGGGGTACATTAACTAAAGAAAGATTTAGGCTACTTATTTATTTGTATTATACATTTTTGTTTTTAGAGATGTTTTGCAAAATTCCAAAAACTGCAAACCATAAAAATGTACCCAACAATGTTGATTGCCAATTAGACTAATATACTCCTTGACAATCTGTTATTGATAAAATATTGAAAAAAGGAAAAACGTATATACTTTATATGATGTTGGTCGATTGGTGTTTTGATTAACCAGTTTTTAGTTGCATGCATGGGTTTGTTTGGTCAGTAGGCCCTAACATAGTTGACATAACTTGCGAACATAAGAAAACACGATTTATTCTTAAAGAGAATTAAATGTAAACAAAGAAATTTAATTTAAAAAAAACTGCCCTTTTTCTGAAGCATTAAGATTTTAGAAATAATTTTAACAATGTTCACTAATAAAGGTGGCACAGCGGCCACGTGGTACAAGGTCGAAAATTACGAGTTTACACGTTGTAATTACATGTTTTACAAACGCGTGAAAGATTTTTACAGTTCAAAATCGTTACGACACGCGTGAAACATAGGGTGCACAAATTAATTAAAATAAAAAGAAATTAAAATGTGCATTCATAAAGTGTATACAATGTTTTTTTGTTGTTGTTGTTGTTTTTTCCTGAAGAAAATTGTTAGGGAAAAAAAAAATACTTTTATCAACAATAGACATTTTCAAACGGCCCACCCCAGAATGACGTATCGATCATTCGCTGTGACAGGTCGTAGATTTCTGCAGCTTTAAAAAGAGTCCTTGTCCGTTTGTTGGTTTTGAGTTTAAAATATTGATTCCCTATGGTGTGTTTATGTGAAACAGAGCGAACATTATCAAAACGGAGCGTGTTAACTGACTCCAAAATAACGTTACCTTGAGCAGGTGTAGCTGTGTAAGTATGTGATTAAACTTTCAGCTCACACTTTACACAGGACACTTATCCGTTTCTAATGGTGTTTTGTTTTGAGGTGTCATTTAAGGGGAACATTCTTGGCCCTGTTTCAACGGTGATTCCGTTTCCTTTCAGCGCCAGCGGACCGATCGGTTGCCAAGCAACGCCATCAGTTTGCTGTGACAGATTGGCAGCTCGTCGCGCGCTGACACGAATGTCCTACCTACAATCTGAATGGTTTTGCAAACAAAGATTCTGAGCTACTGCGATTGGCAAAATATGTCTCTCAGGCAGCTGTTGTTTCTTAATAAGGGAAGTAAGTTCCCTTCCCTTAGTGTAGTAATTGATACACGCAATACCTACTGTACATTGCATCTCAACAACAAGACAAGCCATTGTACATCGATACATTACGTGTAGGAGAGAGCGGGGCACAACCTAACACTTTTTGACTTTCTCGGTTTGTGTAAATCCACTTAGGGTATTTATTTCCCCCCACATTAATTGCACACATGTCTAGTACAATTATGTGGTTTTGTTTCATTAATATAGTATATACTTACTGTACATTGTAACATGTGAGGGGCACATTGTAACATGACCAAATGACAGCTTAAAATGTTATCTGATACAATAAAAAAAACAAAATACAATGATTAACTTTTTCATATAAAAGAATGGCATTTTTTAATAATAAAAAATAAACTAATGTTGAGTTTGACAACAAACACACCGCAAAACACAGCTATACATCATAGTTCAAAACATAATAATAACTTCCGAACATTGACTCACAGTCATTATTCACATTTTGCTCATGGTTTCTCAATAGAATTCATAAAAGTATAGAATATAATAGCATATTTCTAATAGGGGCACAATGTAACACAATGTTACAACACACCCCACCTGCGCAACTGGGATTTAACCCCGGCTCGTGTCTTCTGCTGGTTAGATGAGCATTAAAGAACTATCTCAACTCTAAAATAACAGATATAAGATTACAATAATATTTATTATTTGTCATTATTTGTTATTTGTCTTGTTTTAAATAAACACAAAAAACAGAGATGAAAATGGTTATGGCTATGGTTAAATAAATGTTCAGTGATATCTTCCAAAGATTTTTTAATTTCGCCGCAATTTTTTCATCCTGGCATGTGTGGAAAGTGTTAAACCATGTGTGTTACAACTAACCAAGCGTTAGGTTGTGCCCCACTCTCCCCATATGTTAATTTAATTTAGTTTTGCTAAATAAATTACCACCACTGTTGTTTTTTCTAGTCTTGTTTTTTCTAGTATGTTTGTTTATGGTCAACAGTATGGTCAATTTTCATAACAGTGAGCTGGTTGTCCATAGCCTGAGACAGAAGGTGAGAGAATTAACTTTTAAACTGTTTTAAAAAGTTTCTTCTCATAAACCCATTGTTTATGCATATTAAAATATACACTCACCTAAAGGATTATTAGGAACACCTGTTCAATTTCTCATTAATGCAATTATCTAATCAACCAATCACATGGCAGTTGCTTCAATGCATTTAGGGGTGTGGTCCTGGTCAAGACAATCTCCTGAACTCCAAACTGAATGTCAGAATGGGAAAGAAAGGTGATTTAAGCAGTTTTGAGCGTGGCATGGTTGTTGGTGCCAGACGGGCCGGTCTGAGTATTTCACAATCTGCTCAGTTACTGGGATTTTCATTTCTAGAGTTTACAAAGAATGGTGTGAAAAGGGAAAAACATCCAGTATGCGGCAGTCCTGTGGGCGAAAATGCCTTGTTGATGCTAGAGGTCAGAGGAGAATGGGCCGACTGATTCAAGCTGATAGAAGAGCAACTTTGACTGAAATAACCACTCGTTACAACCGAGGTATGCAGCAAAGCATTTGTGAAGCCACAACACGCACAACCTTGAGGCGGATGGGTTACAACAGCAGAAGACCCCACCGGGTACCACTCATCTCCACTACAAATAGGGAAAAAAGGCTACAATTTGCACGAGCTCACCAAAATTGGACAGTTGAAGACTGGAAAAATGTTGCCTGGTCTGATGAGTCTCGATTTCTGTTGAGACATTCAGATGGTAGAGTCAGAATTTGGCGTAAACAGAATGAGAACATGGATCCATCATGCCTTGTTACCACTGTGCAGGCTGGTGGTGGTGGTGTAATGGTGTGGGGCATGTTTTCTTGGCACACTTTAGGCCCCTTAGTGCCCATTGGGCATCGTTTAAATGCCACGGCCTACCTGAGCATTGTTTCTGACCATGTCCATCCCTTTATGACCACCATGTACCCATCCTCTGATGGCTACTTCCAGCAGGATAATGCACCATGTCACAAAGCTCGAATCATTTCAAATTGGTTTCTTGAACATGACAATGACTTCACTGTACTAAAATGGCCCCCACAGTCACCAGATCTCAACCCAATAGAGCATCTTTGGGATGTGGTGGAACAGGAGCTTCGTGCCCTGGATGTGCATCCCACAAATCTCCATCAACTGCAAGATGCTATCCTATCAATATGGGCCAACATTTCTAAAGAATGCTTTCAGCACCTTGTTGAATCAATGCCACGTAGAATTAAGGCAGTTCTGAAGGCAAAAGGGGGTCAAACACAGTATTAGTATGGTGTTCCTAATAATCCTCTAGGTGAGTGTATGTCTTCTATTTCAGGATGTTTTATTTTTCAGGGCTTTGCAATGCTGTGTCGTCACGTCTTGCTTGGACATCTGCCCGATCTGATCCTAAACGGGCTGAGAGTTTCAGGACGAGGCCTTCATGTTGTTTGAATCTGGATTCAGATCTGCCCAAATCACAGTTGGTATGTAAATATACCCTGTCTGAAATAGCTATGATGCAGTTGACTGCCGTTATATTGACTCACATTTGTAAAAATCTCTTGAGGATTATGGAAAAGTCAGTACAATACAATTAATAATAAAAAATATTAATATAGTTTTCAAACAATAAAAACGTAATAAACTTTGATCATATTTTTATTGCGATTAATCACATCTAACATAAAAGTTTGTAAAAATATGTATGTGTGTATGTATGTGAGTATATATATATATATATATATATACAAACTTTTATGTTAGATGTGATTAATCACATAAAAATATGATATATATATATTTACACACACACATATATTTACAAACTTTTATGTTAGATGTGATTAATCATGATAAAAATATATATATACACACACATACACACATATATTTAAATTTGTTTATGTTAGATGCGATTAATCACGATTTATCATTTTGACAGCACTAATTTTAATTTATAATAAATAAAAATAATATATAAACAAACTACAAATGGCATGAAATCAACTTTGAAATAATAAATACAATTAATAAACATATTAAAATATTTTATAATAAATTTAAAATAATAAACATTTGTAATATTTAATACTTAATTGTACATAATTAATAATAATCATCATCATCAAATAATATTAAATATCTTAAAGTGATCGTTCACCCAAAAATAAAAATTCTGTCATTAATTACTCACCCTCATGTCGTTCCAAACCCGTAAGACTTTTGTTCATCTTCAGAACACAAATGAAGATATTTCTGATGAAATTAGAGCTTTCTGTCCCTCCATAGACAGCTACACAACTACCACTTTGACACTTTAAAAAGTTCATAAAGAGATCATAAAACGAATCCATATGAATTGAGCGGTTTGGTCCAAATTTTCTGAAGAGACACAGTCTCTTTATATGATGAACAGATTGAATGTAGGCTTTGTGGTAGTTGTGTAGCTGTCAGTGGAGGGACAGAAAGCTCTCAGATTTCACCAAAAAGGTATTTATTTGTGTTCCAAAGATGAACGAAAGTCTTACGGATTTGAAACGACATGAGGGTGAGAAATTAATGACAGAATTTTCATTTTTGGGTGAACTATCCCTTTAATATACAAATCTTACACCAAAAAGTCTTATACTAAACTTTTTTTCTGTGCAGTCATTGTGGCTCCAAAGCGTATATTAGTGCAAAATCATCAAAATGCTCCCAAAAGCCAGCTGATTTAAATCTGTGAGAAAATGGACCGAAGAGTTAACAGATGAGAAAAGAGCAAACTGAGGTAAAAGATAAAGGGGGAGCAAGAGAGCTAGAGGGAGTGAGTGAGCGAGAGAGAAAGAGAGAGAGAGAGAGAGAGGGGGAAGGAAGGAGGGAGAGGAGACGAGAGGACGGCACGCAGTAAACTACAGATAATACACAGTGAGTAACGGAGACGCAAGCTGTCAGTGTCCTGAGCTGCACACAGATCTCATTAAAGGTAAGCAGACCAATGCTTTCTGTGTGTTTGAGAGTCAGAGAATGATCATATTGCTGAAAAACCCTTGATGCTGTGCAGGGTTTCAAGCTTTGTTTTGCAAGGAGACAATAAGAAACAGTGAGAGGGAGGGAGAGAACAGCACAGTTGTTCAGGAAGAGCAATAAATCATCTTTAAGCAGTTTAGACAGTGATGCCTGCAGTTGTTTAGAGGGATGTTGAACTGATCTGCGTGTATTTGTGTTTGCATGCGTGTGTGTTTCAGGATGTCTCGACCGTCGCAGCACAGTGTGTGTGGAGCCTGACATTCCTCGCAGGACTGTGTGTGATTGTCCCTCCTGTTTTCTGACCGTTATCACTGCGCCTGCTTCATTGGCGAGCTTGTGTTTGGACATTTAACCCCCCTCCAACCCCCAGCCCCCCCCACTTCCTGAGGCCTGTCGCCACGACAACCATGGACTGCGGATTGCGTCTGCCGCCCGTTATTGAGGAGGTCTTGGATCCTGCAGGTGTGTGTGTGTGTGATGTTTCTACAGGTGTTTATTTGTGCAACAATGCATGAAATAATTATTGTTTTCTCTCCTCCTACCACCATCTGCATTGTTATCTGGTTTGTCATGAGGCAGAACGTTGTTCAGAAGGATGTCTGGTGTTAAATAGAAACAGAGAGAACATCAGTTTCTCAGTCAAAGGTGAAGTTATGTGTGTGTCTTGGACAAATATGTATAGATAAACAACAAACCTCAAAACCCAAAAGAAATGGTTTTTATGATATGATGGACTTGCTACAATGCAAATATGATTTGTTTATCAGTATATTTGTCTTGGTTTCCAGTAGAAATATTGGTAACACTTTACTTAAAGCATTTATGTATAATGCATTTAAAGGTATTCATAATGTATGTTATAATGCATTATATCTTTTCATAAATAATTGTAACCAAAGTTAAAATTTATTATAATATTTGCAGATTGCTTGTTACATCTGAAACTGGCTGTTTTCCATGTGCATAATACTTTCTAAAGATGAATAGAATAGATAATGAATAGATAATATATTATACCTGTTATTTATGAGACATACAGTGTATTATAAGGTGAATTACGAGGCATTAATAATGCATTAAAATAGCTTGTAAAGGCTTTAAGTAAAGTTATAATATTCGAACATTCTTAAAACAAGAAAACACATTTTCTTTAGAAGTTCAGAAGTAAAATTGCGTAAGATATAAAAAAAAATTCAGTGTTCTTCCGTTTTGTGTTGTTCTTACATCACTGATAACCCCCCCCCACCCCTTTTTTTGAATTCTAACAAAATTTAGCAACAACAAAACATTTAATAATTAAACTTAAAGGTGCACTATGTAACTTTTCCATCCGCTAGAGGTCGCCTATTCAAAACAAAGGCGTAGATTGATGACGCCAAGTTTGTGCGCAGAATCATGGGACATATGGTCTTCACTTATGCATTTAATAATAAAAAAAAAAAAAAAAAAAAAAAAAAAACATATGGTCTTCACTTCACAGCCGGTGGAAAATAATCTGGATAGAACTCAGCAGAAATCATGTTCATGGATGGGATTATTAACGTTACTGTAGTATGAAGCAGAGCAGACCCGAGTGGTGTGGGAGCTGAGCAAGGCCACTAGAGCGATTTTTAATAAGATGAATGCAACACACGCCTTGCGAGCAGCGGGATTTTTATTATGCCACAGTCGCCGGCGCCATTTCCGCTTATCCGGTCATGAGTATAAGGTAACGCAGTTCTGTTTATCATATTAGATACATTTGAGTGTGTTAAAAATGATGTTATGACGTTACTCTGTGCGTTCGCTCGGCGTCTGCTATGACACTTGTTGCACACTGCAGTAAGAGTAAAGCGTTTCTGCTAAATAAAACCGAGGGTAATGCAGATATGACGCCATTGACAGGCGACTCCCTCACACGTCCCGGTTCCTTGGTTAAAATAGCAATTCTCATTTACAAATAGTTGGAAACATTTGGGATATTGTAGTACTCAACTGAGGAAAATATATAACACTGACCAAGTGTTTTTTGGATATTTTACTGAACATTTTTTACATAGTGCACCTTTAAATAATAATAATTATTTGCCAATGGAATAACAAAAAAAAAACAACTTTTTATTTAACTGGCAATTTTTTTTAAACTAGAATAAATAATGGTTTAAGATAAAAAAAGAGACAAATTTGTGTATGTATGTATGTATCTATCTATATATGTATATCTCTAGAGTAATGTTTTCAAACCACAATTTATATCAACCTACAACTATTGTCTCTGCATGTTAAGAGATAAAGTATTTTAACTTTAAAGAAATATATATTATATAAATTTCAAACTTTCCAAAATAGCCATTTTGGTTCCATTGGTTCTCATGCTTCATATGACTGATCTTGTCAACCAACCAAGTTTTGGTGTACTGTGGTCTGCTCGTGTGTGTCGGCTAGTAAATTTAGCCTGTTTTGTTTTTACACACTGTGTATTTACAAGAAAATGGATTAGCTTTGTTACCGTAAATAAAAGTCTTTGAAGACTTGCAGCAAGAGACTATGGGAAACCAAATGCTTGCTTTCTGATATGTTGCGTGCTCACTAGGGTGTTGTTATGCAGCTATTATATTTTGAGTGCACAATAATGCTGTAGATTTCTCCTCGAAGGGCTTTAATGTCTTAAATAGCTGTTGTCTAAAGACTAGAGGGTTTGTTTTAAATTGTGCCTCTGATCAAAAGCAGCGCAGAGTGTGAACTTCAAAGCTTCAGTCCCAATGTCTCCATCGCCGTTCCTCTGTTCCCAAAGAACCTCACCCCCTGCAACAAGATGCATAAGTATTGTTTTACTTGATCTGACTTAGTATTACTGCAGTAAATTGGGCCATATGTTTCTGTAGGTGGACTTGCGATAGATTGAAGGAGGTTTAGAAGCTTGTACGGTGTCTGGAGAGCGAGATAGGATCATTTTAGCACAACACTGTCACACCAAACACATGCCTCTTATTTGCAGTGTTTCAATGACAATTCCCTCTAAATGCCCTGCTGATTTAGCCAGCAGTGATGGTGCTGCCTTCCTCTCCTCCATCCACCAGACGCCCACATGTTCCACATTATTCGAGTGTCACTTGCATTCCCTGTCCACCCCCGGATGATGAAAACACATGTTCTTTCTCTCACCGCCCACATTCTGGGTGCCATAGCACCTACAAAGTTTAGGTCCAGTCAAAGCCCAAAAGTTTTTGCTTCCACAGCTCATTTACATATAGAGGCCCTTTCTCATTTCATGCTTGTTTAAGTCTTTGTCCATGCAAATTGTTCTAGAAAACTTCACTGAGTACTGAAATCAAGAGATTGAAGGTTTAGAATTTCCCTGCAGCCTGTTTTTGGTCTTTTCACACTGATAGAGAAGTCTGTTTTTTCGACTCGTCCCTCAGTCTGTGAAATCAAAAGAAAATTTTTACCTATTCAGTTTACAAGTTGGTACCCTATCCCCAGGTTTCACAGACAAGGATTAAGCTAGTCCCAGACTAAAATGCATTATTGAGCTGTTTTAACTGGAAGCAACTTGCACTGTCATATGTCAGTGCCATTGTTTTGTTTTAAAATGCACACCGTAATGTTTTTTTTCTAAGGCATGTTGATAAAAGCTACTTAAATGCCCTAATTGAGCTAAGGCTTAATCCTGGCTTAGTCTAAGCCCTGTCTGTGAAACCGGGCCTATATCTCCTGCCTGAGGGCATCAGCTCATACTCCTTATGGAGAATATGGCTTGGGTCATCAATGATTTCTAAGGCTCTGCTTCTTTACAGACCTCTCAAAAATCTCCTGAAGAGAAAATGGGGGCAACATACCAGTTCTTTTTCCAGCTGTTCTAACCACATTTTGAAGTTGTGACCTAAATTTAACAGACAGATTACCAAACCATATTGCAAAACCATAACATATTACAGATTCAATAGCTGATCTGTAAAACAATAACATTATACTTTTAGCCACCTCATAAACCCTAAGACTTCGCTAAAAGTGCAAACATACTCCACTTGATATAGTTTAGTATATTTCAGGGCAAGTTGCTTTCAGTTAAAACAGCTCAAACATGCATTTTAGTCTGGGACTATACTTAAGCCTTGTCTGTGAAACCGGGCATATACGTCTTAACATAAGACTATAGTCACATATTAAGTTTATATATAAATATAAACTTTTGCAATGACCATGTAAAGTCATTAAACCTGCTAGTTTTCAATTATTGAATTAGATACAGAAAGACACCAGAAAGGCATTGTTTAAATATGATTCACATGAAATGAGATTTTGGACAACAGCTCAAAAATGTTTTTTTTTTGCAAACATACAGGCTGCAAATTTTGGCTTAGAAATGTCTTGTGCAGAAGATTTTTCTTTAAGTGCACTTATACGGTAATCGACTTATACACTTATGTGGTAATGGACCGCATGCAATAGCTGCACGATTAATAGTTTAAAAAATCTCGATTCAAACACCCACACGATCTCATTCCTAAATGACAACGATTCACCTGTTTCTATTAAACCTTTGACAAAATCATACTGGAACATTCAAACCTGTTTTTGCGCTGCTGCTGATGTTTAGGTATAAAACGGCTTCACAAACAGTCTTTTCAACCACACAGTATTGTTATTTCTGTGTATTCAATATAACGGAAGTACTGGAATAAAAGTTATAGATCAGATATAAACACTGATGTCTACAGACGGGATCAAATTAGAGTAAATCACCTTTTGAAAGTAGCTTGGCGCTTTATGATTGTGTCATTTACATCGTTACACACCACTAGGTGACGACAATAAAATGTTTTATTAAATCATTCATTCAAGAGAAACGCTGGTTCATCCAGTGTGATTCAAGTCATTGAATCATTCACTCAAACCGATTTTTAATAATTCACAATATGTAAGATTTTTGGATTAAAATATACAAAATCTACAATCAACAATGCTATATATTTAGTTGACTTTTGTTTACTTACATTATCCCAAATGTTTCCAAGAATGTTTAAATCCAGAGAAATAAGCAATTTTAACCAGCGTGTCCGTGCGTCGCCTATCAATGACATCATACCCGTGTTACCCTCGATATAAGGTTTTGTTTTGTAGAAACCATGGAAACACCAAAGACGCTTTAATATATTATGTGTTTTATTAGACAGGTGAGTAACTGTTCGGATACATTCATCGACAAATGATTGTTATGTAGCTCAACACAGTTAGTCTTATTGTTTAAAGTATAATGTTTTACTATGCCTAATATCAATCTAGCTCACTGTAGTGTGCAACAAGTGTTTCATAGTAGCCTCTGAGCGAGCGCACAGAGTAGCATTATAACAACTTTTAACACACTCAAATGTATCTAATATGATGCGTTACCCCACATATGCATGAGCGGAAGAAGCGGAATAATAAAAGCTCTGCAAAATCCAGGCATCATCAAGCTATGCCTTTATTTTAAATAAGTGACCTCTAGCGACGAAAAATTACATATTGTGGCTTTAAATGAATTAAACAGATTAAATAGACTGCATCAATTAACATTTTTATCAAATAACATCAAATAACATGTTTATTTGAAACAAAAAAAAATCATGATTTTTCAACTTATCCAGAATTGTGCAGCTCTCCCGCATGCCACAAAAATAACTTATTTTGAGCCTAGAATGTTCCTTCGTTTCTTGTTTATATGTTGCAGAGGTTTACATTTGTTGACCGAATGACAAAAACAAGGCATACTGCAGCTTTCCTTCCTCCAAATCTTCTTCTCCTCCTTCCTGCGGGTTTCCTCCCTCTGTTGCTCGCTGACCCTATCTCGGATGTGAGGATTGGCTCTTAAGAACATTCCAGAAGAGCTGACTGCGAGAATCTCAAGGGCAGTTCGAGTGAGATCACGCTTGGTTAGCAAGAAAAGTTACATGCAGAGAGAGAGATAGTGTATATGCGCTGCTCGTTGTGTAAGTGAGGGCCCACACACACAGAAAAAAACTTTTTCATGAAGGAGTCCACTGAGAGCGCCGGCTTTGAGAGTTTTTTTTTTGGGAGTTTTAGAGATCAAACTCACTTTTCTTTCCTCCTATTTCTAATCAGATTTGATCAGATTTATTTGTCTAATCCATTAGGGCAAATTACTCTAAAGGAAAGAAAGGCTGTTCTTCATAATCTTTCATTAAAACTTTCTCTACCTCTGAAATGACTTTTCTTTTCTGATGATGTAATCCAAATGGCATGAACAGGGGAAAAAAAACTTAACCCAGTAGTTATTTGGATAGTTTATGAAGGAAATATGATTTATTATCCACGGAATGTGATTTTTAACCCCCAGATGCAATTTTTACCCCACCCCCATTACTTGATTTTGTCCCCCCGGAATGCGATTGGGCTAGTTTTGCCCGTGATTGGGTGGGTTTTGAATAGCAATAGGTCTGGTTTTGTTTTGCAAACCTGGTAACCCTGATTAATGCAAATTTAATCATTGCAAATTTTCTTCCTTGTTCTAATGTATAGTGTTTAAATGTTCATTGAATAATTTATTTTGGTATTTTTTTTTACATTATATAACTCCTCAGATGACAAAGTTGTGTATGTCGTTTTTATTATGGATGTTAAGTGCAAGAAGATTCCGGTAGGAGCAATTGGGGCTTGGGAAGGGGGTAACCATGGCAACATGGAGAGAACGTGAACTCCTGCAAACTTTAACGTCATACAGCTCCTCCTTTTGCGTCTGTAAGAGTGTGAAACCAACAATCCCATTTTTTTCGATGCCACTTTCTCCCATTTTCCTGCTTCCCATTTCTGCCCCGCCTCCCCTTCTTTTTCTCTCCTCTTCTCTCATTCTTTCTTCCTACCAAGCCAGGGTAGAGGCGACATGAATAATTCATGCCTCTCCTCACTGCGCCAGAAATGTGACACACACACATATGCACACACACACATATGCACACACACACACACACACACACACACACACACACACACACACACACACACACACACACACACACACACACACACACACACACACACATTTAAAGCACTCTAATGCTTCTGGGACCCGGTGATATCTCACTTAAACCCAACTCTCACCTTTCCTGTGCCAAACGTATGCATTTTTCTATTGGAATCTTTTATTTCAGCTTTGTCGTGTTATGACACATTGGGTTATTCTCTCGTTCTTTAAGAAAATGTGTTTGGTTTTGATGTTTCCTCTGTGTTTATAGAGAAATTAATCAAATTGGGAAGGACAGTGTGAGCCCTTTGTACACAAGGCTTGTCTTACACTACACTATGTGTGTGTAATAGTCAATGATGCGTGTCTGTCACGGTTTCAGACTGGACGGCTTTACCTCACAATGGGCAAAAAGCTCAGATATCGTTCTAACAGGACCAACAGAGATAAAGAATATTTGGTCTTTTCTAAATGTTTTATGTGGCTTGTCAGTACTAGGGAGCCTCTTACTCCTAGATTAAAACATTTAGGAACCAAATAACTAAGAACAATTACAGAATCGTTCAATAAAGTTGGTTGTTCTGAAGCGCTTCAATTCATTGCGTCCACAGCTTCTTACTATTTTGGGTCACACTTTATATTAGGTGTCTTTAGCTACTATGTACTTGCATCAAAAAAATAAGTACAATGTAATTATTGTGTTCATGTTGTATTCCTGAGGTGGGATATGGGTGAGGTTAGGGACAGGTTTGGTGGTATGGGTAGGTTTAAGGGTGGGTTAAGGTGTAAGAGAAGGGTCAACAGTGTAATTATACTGTAGATGTAAAAGTACAATGTAAAAACATGTATGTGCACAATAAGTGCATTGTATCAAATGATTAATCTAAATGTTAGTACATAGTAGTTAAAGAAACCTAATATAAAGTGGGACCCTATTTTATTGTTTTGGGTTACGCTTTATTTTAAGATGTCTTTGGTACACTGTAATTATACATTTAAGTACTGAGAAATTTTAAGTAACTACATGTACTTACTATAGGGTTAGTTGCATGTAACTATGCATAATTTACAGTTATTACTATAGTACACTGTAAAAGGTTAAATTATTAAGTATAGTCAACTTGGTTGTTTAAGTCATTTCAACTTAAATTATATTAAACTGACTTAAATCAAAGTTGAATCTTGTATAACTTATAAAAAAGTTGAAAATTGCTTAACTTATTTTGTGAGTTAAAGCATTGTAAATACACATGTTGTCGTAACTTATTGATCATATAATTTTTTTTACAGTGTAACTACATATAACATATATAACAATGACACTTTAAAATAAAGTGTTACCCTGTTTTGTTATATAAACAGCCAGTCACAAACCTATACACGACAGTAATGGTTAGGAGTTACAGTCAGTGTTGTTATTGTGAACTAAAACTGAAATATATTTAAAATCAAACTGAAATAAGTTTATTTTGAAGTATTAAAATGACTAAAACTGAACTAAATATAAATTAAAGCTAAATAGAAATATTAAAAAACTTGTCAAAAGCACATAAAATTGCTAAAAACCTAAACAAAAAAATTAAAATAAAACAAAGCTAATGCGTAATGTTAATAAACACTGTAATAATATATAAATAATACTAAAATATCACTGCTCGCGGTTCAGCGAGGGAGTTTGCTGTGAACCTTGTGTAAGTTCTCTGACTGAGTGAGTCTAATTCAAACGGCTAAATCACAGGCGAGTTTCGTGAATCTTTTTTACAGACTAAAAAGAGCTAGTTTATTAGTCATTTTTCCATGAATTACAAGTCACAGGTCACATTGTATTCATTCTTGCATGCTGGAAACACTGCATACTCTTTAAACAAGATGATACCGGACAAAACTGTGTATGGTCCGGCATAATGTTTTCTTGTATACCAATATAGTCCCAGATGAAGCCCTGCTTTCTCTCTCTTCTACTCACTCATTATGTGTGTATGAAAGTCTGATGAGATGCTTTCTGCTGCTTTGGTAATGTCTAGGTTGTCATCACTTAATGAGAACTAATTAACAGTGTTACAATAGAGAAGAAGAAAGCAGACATGGACACATAATTGGGGTGTTTGGAGAATACGTAATCCTCCCCCACCTGTGCGGTCTCATTGATATTCCTGAAACGGTCTGTGCTCACGAGCTGATGCTGATTTACAGTGCGTTAGTGTGTGTATTTATGTATGCATCTGGTAGGGCTATACAAGCGTTGTTTAATGCTTGTTTTTGGACTGATCGCAATGTAGAAAATGTCACTCAACACTCTTCTCTGCTCTCTGCACTGTGTAGAAAATAAGAAATCAAAACTGACCCTGTTTGCTTGCTTAAAAAATGCCCTTGGATGTATTGCGCATAATTCATCAGTGCACATTATTGTAATATAGAAAAGACTTTTATAATCTTTCATTAACTTTCTCCGTCTCTGAAATGACTCATCATTTTCCTGTCACTACAAGGCTATGTGAAAGATTAGGTTGATTAATCCAGTCAGTGCTGTTTCTTAAAGGAGTAGTTCACAGAAATAGGACACTTTGTCATTTATTTATGAACCCTCATGTCTTTCCAATCCCATATGTTTAAATGTTCTGAGTGGAACACAAAAGAAGATGTTTCACAGAATGCCCTGGTTACAATATAGTGAAAGTGAATGAGGATGTGAAGCTCTAAAAATAACAAAAAAATGGCACCATAAAAGTCCATTGGCTGACCGTCTGATGCATGATTGGTTGCGTTACATGTCAGTCAAACGTCCTCTTGGGCAGTCCTTGACCAATGAAAGCTAGAGTCCAGACCTTCTGCTGTCAGTCTGAAGTTCTGGCTACGCGAGAATACCATAAAAGTAGTTCACATGACTTATATTCTTTCTCTCTACCCTTGATTTTGCATAATTCAAATTGGCACGTCATGCCAGGTTTGACGTGAATGATGCCAAATTGCCATTTGTTGTTACATGCCTTCTAACTTTTTAAGATGGAATATGCAGAAGTGCAAATTTTTTTTTATAATATTCACTATTTCACTTTTATAGTGCTTTATTTTTTAGAGTTCACTCAAGTCAATTTTATTTATATAGCGCTTTTCACAATACACATTGTTTCAAAGCAGCTTTACAGTAAATCATGACATTAATGTTTCATTAATATCTTCATGCCTTGCATTTAGCAGATTAGAGCTGGGCAACAATATAGTTGTAGTAACATTATTCGACAATATAAACAATCAATTAGTTGACATTTGCTGTAGTATACATTGCTTTATGCGAGTGTACTTTATGTAGGTATATTTGGACATACTTGGAGGCAGGGGCGTAGCCATAAGGGGGCCTGGGTTGGCCTGGAATGAGCGCTCAGCGCCACAGCTTGTCAAGCACACATCCCTTTTCACAGACAATGCTGGAAGTTTGTAGTTCGGTCGGATATAGCAATAGAAAAGAAAGTAAAATGAGAAGCATATTATTAACGTTAACTGACGGTAAAGAGAGAGAAAGAGAGTGCGCACTTTTGTTGCACTCTCTTGATTGCTGATCGTTCACCCAGCACACATGAATTAAAACTAAATCGTATGTGCAAGTAAAAACATGAACTGTTACATGATTTATGTATAATGAGTGGTTACCCACATTATTACAGGAAGGCAGTACAGTAATCACAGGATGTTTTCAAGAAGTTTTCTGTGTGCAAACATCCGAAGCGCGTGCCCTGAGCCTCAGACAGCTCGAATAGCCTATTGAATTGAGTATATATATATTGCGGCTCCCTCATTTTTAGATGGGACCCCTCAAAAATTAAATTCTGGCTACGCCACCGCTTGGAGGCTGGGGTTATTCATTTGTTATGTGGAGATATCGAGGATTATGAAACCCGTAAGGTTTTGTTCAATCTGTAACAAATCTTGTAGTGATTTGGCTATGTGTATCACTACCACAGTTAAATGATGCACACAAATGACAGGGTTAACATTTTGATCATATCGCTCACCTCTAGGCAGTTTACTTCTGGAGTTAATTGAAAGTCATGGCATAACACATAGTACATAATATCTTTAGCCGCTTATCGCGCAAGGCAAGGAATTAAAAAATTATAATGGAGAAAAAACCTTGTTACCGTTCACTTTTATTATATGGAAAATAGCAGCATGAACATTCTGCAAAATATCTTCTTTTGTGTTCCACAGAAGAAAGTAAGTAGCAGTGGCTGTTACAGATCCCTTTCTAATGCATCTGTTTTTTTTTCACCAGAGCTGTCAGTTTAATAACTGACAAGCACCGTTTAGCCAGCTCAGTCTGGGTCCTTTTTGCTGAGACGTTGCTGTCTATACTTATCCTGTGGTTTACTGCAGGCTTATACAACACCAAACACCGACCGCATCACTTCCCTCAGTCAAAACCCAGCAGCAAACGATCTGGTAGCCCACTTGACTTCACGAGCAGCTGTTTAACATTGACAAGTGCGACTTTTGCTCCATTACTGAAGACTTTAGCCTTTGCACAACCCAGTACTTGTTTTTGGCAGGTGTTACTATGGGAAAAACAGCTCACTGCATTGCAGTCATGCTTTAATACCGATGAGGAATGCAATTTAAGTAGAAAATTCCTTGCATGGTTAAGTTTGTGTGTGCAAGAGTCTAGTTTTGTAGGTTAGTCTTTGTGTTTTGTGAATGTATGTGTGTGGAAGGTGTTTGCTTTGCCCTTGCTTCTTGATTTCCCAGGGGCCATTGTGACTGTGTCCATCATCTTTTCTCTTCTCAGTGTTGTGCTGAGCTTATTAATGATGTTTAGATTCTGATTTTCAGTGCGGCTCATATGATGATGACAGACTGCATTAAATTAAGTGTTTAAATATTATTTTTGGATTTGATGGATAGCTTGAGACTAAAAGGCTGAAAATGATATATGTGTGTATTAAGGTTAAGGTCAGTGTAGTGTTACCCTGGTCTAGCATTGAGAGTGAAAGCAGTGCTATAAACAGGAAACTGATGTCACCATCTGGATTTTAGCCAGACACAGGCTGATCATGAACAGAAAGAGCATGTGTAATGTTAGTGTATAATACGGTTCTTTCAGGCCAAAGACCCTGAAAGAAGAGATGGAGCGGTGACCCCCTGTTACATATAAAATAAAATTGATAACATGATAACATGCATGTATTTACATGCTGCTTTTATTATGCTTACATTGAAAAGGCATTTATATTATTGTTGTTACATTTGAAATGAATGAAATTAACTTTTTTTTTTATGACCCCTGCAGTATTGCAGTGACCCCTGAAATATTTTTTTTCTCATGTATTTATAAACAGTTATGCATATAGTTGTACTGTCCCCTCCCTCATTGAGATCATATCACTCTGATTGGCTCCTGACAGTATTGACATTATGATTGACATGTCAGTAACATAATAATAACATAATCAAAAATACTTCAGAGTAAAAAAAATAGAAAAAGAAAGGAGAGAATGAAAGTGAAGAAAAAGAAAGAGCGCAAGCCTTCTGAATATATTGTTATTTGATTGATGTTGTTTTTGTTATGAAAACCGCATCAATCACACATCATCAACATCAAATAACAATAATTACACTGGATTTCTGCCAGTGTCACAGGCTGATCCCGAAGTTATGCCTGTGACTGAAATGATATTAATTCTCAGAGCTCATGACAACTAGACGAAAACTTTTTGTGTGTGTGTGTGTCACGATCGTGATGGAACTCTTTGCACGTCAACATTTAATGGCACTAATGATATTACATTCATAATATGGCCTTCGGGTCATGGTCTGAAATTAAACAGTTTCGTTTTGATTGTTATCTCCAAAGCACCAAGTGCTCATTTTCAAATTTATTGTGTCAGTTGTTTTGTAAGTGAATGTTCTGATCTCAGAGTTTGGTTTATGTCTCTCTTTAATACCATTTCTCATTTATTTATTGCAACGGCAGATAGCATTATGAAATTATAATCTGCAAAATTGCAAAAATTAAGGAACAGGACTCTCGCATTCTCTTAAACTATTCTAACTATGTCTGTTAGAACAAAACTTGGGCTGTTTCCATTAGGAATCATTATACACAAGTGAAAATCACAAGAATCTGAGTTCAACAGGAAGTGAGGCCTCTGTTCTGTCAGGCACTGCACATATGGTGCATGATGTTGTTACAAGAGAAAAAAAGTCCAGTCCACATGTTTTGCATTCTGTGTAGTCTTAGATTGTGCTATTTAATATGGATTTGAATGTACTTTACTTTTGTCATGCAGTATACAGTTAAAGGGGTTAAATAAACTTAATATAATTTAAAAATTATTGTAATGTAAGGATGATCAAGTCAAGGTTTTTTACACAAAATAACTTGTTGGTAACACTTTAGCTTAGGGTCCAATTCTCACTATTAACTAGTTGCTTATTAGCATTTATACTAGGATATTGGCTGTATATTAGTACTTATAAAGCACATATTAATGTTTTATTCTGCATGACCTTTTTCTACATCCTTTAATCCTACCCAATACGTAAACTTAACAACTACCTTGCTAACTATTAATAAGCAGTAATTAAGAGTTTATTTCACAAAAGTCACAGTTAATAGTGAGAATTGGACCCTAATCTAAAGTGTGACCAACTTGTTTTACAATTTTAAATAATTGATATATATATATATATATATACCAATCAGACATAACATTATGACCACCTTCCTAAAATTGTGTTGGTTCCCCTTTTGCTACCAAAACAGCCCTAACCCGTCGAGGCATGGACTCCACTAGACCCCGCTGTGGTATCTGACACCAAGATGTTAGCAGCAGATCCTTTAAGTCCTGTAAGTTGCAAGGTGGGGCCTCCGTGGGTCGGACTTGTTTGTTCAGCACATCCCACAGATGCTCGATTGGATTGAGATCTGGGGAATTTGGAGGCCAAGTCAACACCACAAACTCCTTCTTCCATTATTCCATGGTACAGTTCTTATGCTCACGTGCCCACTGTTGGCGCTTTTGGTTGTGGACAGGGGTCAGCATGGGCACCCTGACTGGTCTGCGGCTATGCAGCCCCATACGCAACAAACTGCGATGCACTGTGTATTTTGAAACCTTTCTATCAGAACCAGCATTAACTTCTTGAGCAATTTAAGCTACAGTAGCTTGTCTGTTCGATCGGACCACATGGGCCAGCCTTTGCTCCCTACGTGCATCAATGAGCCTTGGCCACCTGGTTTACCACTGTTCCTTCCTTTGACCACTTTTGATAGATACTGACCACTGCAGACCGGGAACTTCAGCGATAGAAATGTAATTATATAACCCCTTTAAATTTTAAACGGGGTATATAGAGATATATATAAGTTTTGTATCAAAGATCATAGACTGACAGCACTACTTTGTACTAGTTATTTAGAAAACCACAGAGGCTACTGTTGTGTAACCACTTGGCTTTATCCATTGTGAGGGATGCTTCATGATTGCGGTGTGTGTTGCCTATTCAGTGGTGGATCCGGATGTCTGTGTGTGTGTAAAAAACAAATTCTGTCCCCACAAAATAATTTATAGCTCTGATTCACTGGATTCACTGGATAAAGCTGATTTGGTGCTATCAAAGCTGCCTATAATCCTGTGAGCTCAAGACCCTGCTTGTGCTGCTGCTTCAGCCTGTGTGTGTGTGTGTGTGTGTGTGTGAGAGTGAATGAGTGAGTGAGTGAGTGAGTTTCCCCACTGGTTCATTATTATTTGATAGATGTTTGAAAGACTTTAATCTGCAAAGCATGATCAATAATACAGCACAACGCTCATTACAGTGAGATAAATAACATTCAGGAAGAGAGAGGGAAATGAGAGAAAACAAACCAGAGGAAAAGAGAAAGAGGGAGTGAATGGGAGAAAGAAAGACAGGAATGGAGGGAGAGGAGTTGCTGGCGAGACAATTTATTTTCCGCACCGACAGATTCTGTTAATCCCACACAGGCATCTGATCTAAGAGGATCAGAGAGGTGACTCGTCTAGTCAGGTCTGGCATAGCCGACTGTCTCCCGTGTCCTGCGTGTGGACTTCAGATCATTCTGAGTTTGTCAAAGCAAAAGCATTATACAATTTGATTTGCCTTGTGATATTATAGACATATATAATTGATTCAGCTAATTTTTTCAAGATATATATGCATCTATTCATAGTTGTGCATAAATACACAACGTCTCAGAAATGCTATGAAAATAGATGTGGAATACATTTGATGCCCACTGTGGTGTTCAAGTCTGTCTTCACTTATGATAAAATAACTCCTTACAAGCTTGCATTAAAGAGCCGTAATATTGTATTATAATTATCATTATTATTACTATTAATAATAATAATAATATAAACAAAAGGATTTTGAAAATGTTTATTTATTTGCATATGAGTTTGTCTTCAATTAAGTTTTTTTTATTTTTTTTTTTTAAAGATAAATTATAATCACTTTTTTTATTGTCTTTAATTATTGTTTGTAGAGTGTTTATATCAATTTATATATCATATGTTAAAACTTTTAAATTAGGAAAAAAATAATAGATATTTTGCCCCCAAACTTTAAAGTCATATGTTCAGTTCATTTTGTATTTATGTGTACAATTTACTTTTTAAATAACAAAGAATCACTGTAATTACCATGCTAATTAGCATTAACAAAAGTTAATCAACCTCTACTAGCTAACTTGATGTGTTCGCAAGTCACAGACACTACATTATGTTTTTACTAAAAAGTGAAAAAATGTGATTAGTATCACATATTTCCACCACAAATAATATAAAAATATATTATATACAATATGTCATGATCAAATCTTAATTACAGCACGTTATTGTTTTGTTCAAGTCATCAACAGTGCCAAATAGCATCAGTCGTATATCCTCACACACACAGCCCTTCTGTCATTAAATAGAACTAGTGAGTTAAGTGTGTGTAATCGCCTTGTTAATGCTCTGGTTCTCTGAGTTCAGAGGGCAAGTGAGAGAAACCTAGAGTAACGCTAGAGTTATAGATCAGCCTGAGAGAGAGAGAGAGAGAGAGAGAGAGAGAGAGAGAGGTGGTGTTTAGAACGAGGTGATAGATTTAAGGAGAGAAGAACAGGTGACTGTTGGAAAGAGTGGTGGACCCGGTGGAGGATCATTTGGATAATAAGGTGATGTGAAGAGTGAGAAAGCAAGGGAGGAAATAATGGTTTGAGAAATGGAAGAGAAGAAAGGCATAGAAGAGGAGGAGAGAAGGACGGTGTTGAAATGGGCTATTTTTAACCAGCTGGTTTGGTAGGTGATTAGCACGGACTAGAGAGGAAAGCGAAAGCAGGAGGAGATCTGCTGCTCACTTTACATGAGGATGTTTGTCACTTTTCATTCAGCATAGAAAATCACAAATAATATCTGGTTAATGTATACACATAACAATTTGAAATGTTACAATGTTTTTGAAAGAAGTCACCAAGGCTGCATTTATTTGATCAAATATACAGTAAAATCAGTAATATTGCGGAATATTACTACAAATGAAAATACGTTTTCTATTTGAATATATTTAAAATGTAATTTATTCCTGTGACTGTGACTTTTCAGCATCATTACTCCAGTCTTAAGTGTCACATGATCCTTCAGAAATCATTCTAATATGCTGATTTACTGCCTATACCCACTCCTGCCACTAGAGGACTCTAACTTTGGCTCTTACTCTTTGAAAGGGCCACTGCTGCTGCAGGCTGTGGTTTCTTGTCAGGACTTTGTGTGTCTGTTTTGTGTTTGTGAACTGACAACAGGTGAAGGCAGAGGGGTGATTCATGGCCTAAATCCTTAAAATAGCACATATTTCTCTAGTGCTGAGGCACTGTTGGCTCTGGGTGGGTGTTTTGATTGCTTGAGGGGGGTCTGGAGGTCTGTTGGGGGCAGAGAGAGATGAGAGTCAGGGGCCAGCAGGTGATGAAAGGCTTCCTCAGATGAAGGTGGTGGACTGGATGGATTTAGTAAGTCCCCACCAGAGACGACAGGTGGAGGTTGGGGGCGGGGGTCTGGGACATTCATAGCTGCACGTTAAACGCAGTCATTTTCTTAAAGGGATAGTTCACCCAAAAATGAAAATTCTGTTATTAATTATTCACCCTCATGTCGTTCCAAACCCTGTAAGACTTTCATTCATCTTCGGAACACAAATTTGATGAAATCCGAGAGCTCTCTGACCCCTCCATAGACAGCAATTTAATTAACACTTTCAAGGCCCAGAAAAGTAGTAAAGACATCATTAAAATAGTTAACTTGTAACTCCAGTGGTTCAGCCTTAATTTTATGAAGCGACGAGAATATTTTTTGTGCACAAAAAAAAACACACAAAAATAACGACTTTATTCAGCAATTTCTTCACATCTGTGTAATTCTCCTACGCTGTTGACGTAGTAAATACTGTCAATTAAATAGCTGTCTATGGAAGGGTCAGAGAGCTCTCGTATTTCATCAAAAATATCTTCATTTGTGTTCCGAAGATGAACGAAGGTCTTATAGGGTTTGGAACGACAAGAGGGTTAATGACAGAATTTACATTTTTGGGTGAACTAACACTTTAAAAGAAAAAAAAGAAAAAATCTGGGTTACTTTGAGAGAGTCTTCCAATGGAAGTCTGTAAATGTTTTAAATACTCACTGTTTCAATAGTATTGACACAAAATGTAAACTATCTGTGTATATTAAGTAGATTTTTGTGTGAAAAAAGCACTGCTAAGTTATGTCTAATTTTACAAATTTGTTGCCATGAAAATGTAACGCAGAAAAACCCTAAACGATTGTAAAAAAATGATTAAACAGCTTTACAGCTGAAATAATATACACTTTTTAACAAAAGTATTAATGTAAGTGCTTTTGTAATATTATAAGCTTCACATTTAAGCATAAGCTTTTATATTTCTAAACAATTGGCCCCGTTCAAGCATCTCAATGTAACCTTGTTTTTTTTTATTAGCATTTATTTAATTTAATCATTTATTTATTTATTTGTAAAATATTAATTTGAGATTAAATTATTTTAGAAATATATTTTTTAAGGCCTGTTGAATAAAATGTAGAATGACTGATTAATTTACCATTGTTTTCTTTTTCTGTCTCAGACGATGTGTGTGACTTGAAAGTGGAGCGGCCAGGTATAGGCAGTGAAATGACGGCCAAAGAGCGAGGGTCGCTGGAGGAGAATGAGGAGAGAGACCTGGAGGAAGTGGAGGCCGGAAATGGAGAGAAGGGGCAGGAGGATGAGCGGGAGAAAAAGGAGGTAAAGGAGGATAGGGTGGACCAGGAGGAGGGGGACCCAGAGGAACAAAGAGGAGAAGATGAGGAAGATGAACTGGAGGTGCTGAGGTCACAGGTGGTACAGCTGCTTTTGGAGCTGGAGGAGACTAGAGAGGTGTCGCAACGACACGAGGAGAGCTACAACGAGCTTCAGGGTGCGTATGCTAATAATAGCTGTTTTTAAGGTGTGACATCATCACTCTGAGCATGCTCAGCTGTCATTGACCACCTGTTTCTCGAGTCATATCCTCACACAAACATTCATGGCTTGTTAATATTGTCAGATGGCAGTAATAAGTTACTAATTACTCATTTCCAATGTCCCTCTAGAGATTTCCCTCTTCTTTTAATGTCATTCTTTGGCTTTGTAGGTCTTTTGGAGGAAGAGCGACTGGCAAGTGCCCACCAGGCTGAGAGCTTTACGAGACAGATCCAAAGACTTCAAGGTGAACAGAAACACACTTAGAAGCAGAAACAAACGTGTATTAATCTTAAAGGATACATAACACACACAGTTTCTGCCAATCTCATGTTAATCTTAAAGAGTCACGAGCACACACAAACACAATACATCATTGCATTATCCCTGGATAACTTTTGATTCACTATACGTTCGTGTGGTTTACATTATATGCACTTACGCGTCGATTGCCAACAAAACACAGACATTTGATGCAGTTTCAATTACCGCCTGTGGTTTTGACTCATGACCGGGATCTTTTATTGCTGGGTCTGCTCCATCTTTCAGTTTCAAACAATCTGCAAATCCAGTGTCGAACTGGGCCTTGTTTATAAAACATTTGTCACCAAAATGCCGGGAAAGAACAAACACACTTGCGCAATTCAGTTGCTGCTCCGGAAAAAACAAACTGCGTACTGTTTCCTTAACACTGGGATATTTGGGAAACTGAACAAGTTTATCTTTCCCTAACAACCAAAAACACACTTCTTTAGTGACATTGTTGATTTCGTGGTCTAAAAACAAAATGACAGCGCTGCCGACAGCTTCTGTAACCCGAACAAAGCTTGTTGATGGGCGTGCTCTTGCTCTCGCTCTGGTTGATGTGCGTATGCGCTCATCCGGGAGAAGTGCTCATACAAGGAATTCCGCCCTTTATGGCGTCATACAGGGCCATACACGAAAAAAACGTTATACGTCCAACTCATTTTTTTAAACTTTGGCCATGTTTAACATGAGAATCCAACTCTTTAACAGTGTAAATAAGTCAGAATGCATGAAATAGCATTAGACATCCCCTTTAAACGCAGCACTAATAACTGCAGTCAATGATAAAGTAAATAAAATGAACTTCAAATATGGCAGATAATAAAAATAGTTTTTCTCAATCATCACATTATTGTGTAATTTTCATCATGTAATCTTATTTAATTTATCGTGCCATATTTTATTTTCAAATTGATTTGATTTTTAATTTTGAATTCATTTTTATTTTGTTTTATTATGCCATCTTATTTCATTTGTTTCATTAATTATATTTTATTTTTTGTTGCAGAAATGATAATTGGACATGACTCTAAATTTGACAATGTATCATACTACTGTTTAAAATTTTTATGTTGCATACTGTATATACTGTATACTGTTTCCCAAACTTTTTTCAAAAGTAGCCGGCAGTATGCAGTACATAGGCTACTATGCAGAATGCAGTAAGCTTGCATCATATTTTGAATGTAGCCAATGTATCTTTCTTCCAATACAACATTAATGCTTTCGAATTGATAATATCAACTAATTTCTCTGCATGCCACATTCAAACACTTTTGCAGATTATCTCAATCAGATGTGACATTCAGTCAGGTCCTTCAAGCATGATGTCATTTCCTATGGCACTGACATCCTGTTCCCATTTGTATGGTTGACTGTTACTTGGGGTGTGAGTGTTTGAGCAGTGAAGAGATGGGAGAAGCAGATGTGATATAGATGTTGTTTGCTTCCCCACTGACTCACTTTCACACTCACTCTTTTCAATCAGCCGCTGCGCTGTAATTAAATAAAATGAACTGTGAGGAGGCAAAATAAACCAGCATTTGCAGAAGTGCACGGGCTATGCTGAGGTACCATCATGAGTAATGGAATCACAGATATGAATAACACAACAAACCGCTGCCAGAATCCGATTCACACACTGTATAACGGAAAACAGTCTCTTTACTCTCCCTATTCCCGCTTTGCAAAACTTGACTGATTATAGTTTTCCAAAAAAGCCCCTGAAGACTCAAATTCATGCTTTGTGTGGTTAGTTTAAGAGGTTTTGCCATTTTTTGCTACTCAACAACAGGATGTGCAGAGTGATTGCTGTAATGAGACACCTGTATTTTTTTTTACTTCAGATGTCCTTGGTTTCCAGTGAAATTGCTGTTTATAGATCTCAAATAGTATTGATGCCCTTAAGAGTTTCATATACAAATGTTACATGAATTTTATTAGTTGACAGCTCACACATAGTAGGAGTATTGTGCCATTTACGATTATTTCTGCAGTATATACTATGTATGCTGTGCATAGTATACATTTCGTCTGTGTACACTAAATATCTAGATGACCCACAATGTTAAGTTTTTGAATTATATTTTGAATTATATTTATATTATATTTTAAATATGTTTTTTTTTTTTTTTTACATATTTCAATTTAGCTTTAAGTTATTTGAGTTTTAGTTTTAGTAATTTTAGTACTTAAATGTAATTATTTTAGTTAATTGCCAAGGCAACATTTATAATTCTTATTTAAGGTAATTTTTTTCATCAAATATTTTTATTTTATTTTATTTCAGCTTTATTTAAATTACCGGTCTTTAATACTTTAGCTTACAATAAAAACACTGCAGGGGTTAAAGATAGTTTTACACAAATGTGGATTAGAAATAAATACACTCACCTAAAGGATTATTAGGAACACCTGTTCAATTTCTCATTAATGCAATTATCTAATCAACCAATCACATGGCAGTTGCTTCAATGCATTTAGGGGTGTGGTCCTGGTCAAGACAATCTCCTGAACTCCAAACTGAATGTCAGAATGGGAAAGAAAGGTGATTTAAGCAATTTTGAGCGTGGCATGGTTGTTGGTGCCAGACGGGCCGGTCTGAGTATTTCACAATCTGCTCAGTTACTGGGATTTTCACGCACAACCATTTCTAGAGTTTACAAAGAATGGTGTGAAAAGGGAAAAACATCCAGTATGCGGCAGTCCTGTGGGTGAAAATGCCTTGTTGATGCTAGAGGTCAGAGGAGAATGGGCCGACTGATTCAAGCTGATAGAAGAGCAACTTTGACTGAAATAACCACTCGTTACAACCGAGGTATGCAGCAAAGCATTTGTGAAGCCACAACACGCACAACCTTGAGGCGGATGGGCTACAACAGCAGAAGACCCCACCGGGTACCACTCATCTCCATTACAAATAGGAAAAAGAGGCTACAATTTGCACGAGCTCACCAAAATTGGACAGTTGAAGACTGGAAAAATGTTGCCTGGTCTGATGAGTCTCGATTTCTGTTGAGACATTCAGATGGTAGAGTCAGAATTTGGCGTAAACAGAATGAGAACATGGATCCATCATGCCTTGTTACCACTGTGCAGGCTGGTGGTGGTTAGGCCCCTTAGTGCCAGTTGGGCATCGTTTAAATGCCACGGCCTACCTGAACATTGTTTCTGACCATGTCCATCCCTTTATGACCACCATGTACCCATCCTCTGATGGCTACTTCCAGCAGGATAATGCACCATGTCACAAAGCTCGAATCATTTCAAATTGGTTTCTTGAACATGCCAATGAGTTCACTGTACTAAAATGGCCCCCACAGTCACCAGATGTGGTGGAACGGGAGCTTTGTGCCCTGGATGTGCATCCCACAAATCTCCATCAACTGCAAGATGCTATCCTATCAATATGGGCCAACATTTCTAAAGAATGCTTTCAGCACCTTGTTGAATCAATGCCACGTAGAATTAAGGCAGTTCTGAAGGCGAAAGGGGGTCAAACACAGTATTAGTATGTTCCTAATAATCCTTTAGGTGAGTGTATATTTTTAAAGATAATAACTGGACACCACATGCTGAAATAAACATGTGGTGATGCCATGTGACAACAATGTAGATTACTACTGTTGGAAATGTTTATTGTTGCATACTTTTTCACATACTATTTAAAACAATAGTAGACAGTATAACGCTTCATTAGGTTAAAAGGTTTTTGAGATATTCATTCATACACAAAGAATTAAAACTGGTGCCCAAATCTGTTTATCATTTATCCTTTATTATTTTGTCTAGTTTTAAGATTTTCTTCCTTATTACCCAGTAGCCCTCTTCAATACCTTGCTTCTAAGTACCTTAGACGCCAATGTGAAAACCATGGTATATGAATATGGTTTTATTCAATACTTTGGCACGTCAAAGTTCATGGTATTACCATATGTCACCATCACTGTACCGTAGTACTTTTTAAAACCCAATTTTCAGTTGAAAATGTTCTGTCCCAACTTCTGACCCACAGCCCAGCTGCGTTCGGTGCAGGAGGAGCTGGACAGCCTTGAGGAGGAGAAGGCAAGCGAGCTGTGGGAGGCGCAGGAGGAGCTGCGTGTGGCGCAGGAGGAAGTGCAGGAGTTGCAGCAGGCGGCGGAGGAGGCGGCGGCCGAGCGGGAGAATGACATCGCCCTGCTGCAGGAGGAACTGTGCCGTCTGCGTGCTGAGTTGGAGCGTCTGCGCGGCACCACGCAGGAGTACGAGCTGGAGCTGACCACACTGCGGGCCGAAATCAGCATGAAGAACCAGCGCAAGGAAGAGCAGGACAGAGCAGGCGGAGAAGGTATGATTCCCACCACACTACAGGCTCAAACTAAAAAGACCAGTTTATACCAGCTTCAAGCATAGTTCAGCATAGCCATGCCGTTTGCTAGCAAAATTAACTAGTGAAGCATGATCTTTCTGATGCAACTGGTTGGACAAGGATATTCCGTTAAAGTCAGCATGAAAAGTTGTGATAGTCTTTTCTTCACTATTGAGATGTGCACCGATCAGGCATAACATTATGACCTTCCTAATATTGTGTTGGTCCCCCTTTTGCTGCCAAAACAGCCCTGACCCATCAAGGCATGGACTCCACTAGACCCCTGAAGATGTACTGTGGTATCTGGAACCAAGATGTTAGCAGCAGATCCTTTAAGTCCTGTGTTGCGAGGTGGGGCCTCCATGGATCGGACTTGTTTGTTCAGCAAACCATTCCTGAACCATTTTTGCTTTGTGGCAGGGCGCATTATCCTTCTGGAAGAGGCCACAGGCACCAGGGAATACCGTTTCCATGAAAGGGTGTACATGGTCTATAAAAATGCTTGGGTACGTGGTATGTGTCAAAGTAACATCCACATGGATGGCAGGACCCAAGGTTTCCCAGCAGAATATTGCCCACATGGGCCAGCCTTCGCTCCCCACGTGCATCAATGAGCCTTGGCCACCCATGACCCTGTCGCCAGTTCACCACTGTTCCTTCCTTGGACCACTTTTGATAGATACTGACCACTGCAGACTAGGAACACCCCACAAGAGCTGCAGTTTTGGAGATGCTCTGACCCAGTTTTTAGCCATCACAATTTGGCCCTTGTCAAACTCGCTCAAATCCTTACACTTGTCTATCTTTCCAGTTTCTAACAAATCAACTTTGAGGACAAAATGCCTGCCTAATATATCCCACCCACTAACAGGTGCCGTGATGAAGAGATAATCAGCGTTATTCACTTCACCTGTCATAATGTTATGCCTGATCAGTGTATATCTGAGCGTCTCAAACAAGAAAAAAATATAAGGCGGGACTTGATTGGATCGCACTCGCGCTGGTCAATGCATCATCTGAAAAAGATGGTGGGGAAGTTAAATTGATTAAATATTATGAGGGCACATGAATTAAAAAAATTATGATGTGCACAGATGAATCATTTATATTAAATACTGCAATATTCCATAAAAAAATAAGAATTGCCTATTTTGATTCCATGGTGACTTTAAGATTCATTCACACCAAGGATGACAACTATAATGGTAACGATAGAGATATAGTTTTAAAATCCACACCACAGCTATAATGATAACGGCTCTGAGGAACGATATTGTTGGAATCACTTTCAGAATGTTTTTTCCAGATGACTGACGGTAAAAACACTGACAGCCAATTAGAATCCAACGACTTCAAAGAGCTCAAGCATTTAAAGTGGCAGACAACAAAACAGCTTGTGCTTATAAATAACAGAACATAATTGTGCATTGGTGTGGACGCTAATACAGTTATAGTTATTCTTTATATACAGTTATATTGTTCTTGGTGTGAACAGGTCTTTAGTTAGAGACACCTGCATAATGTGCAGGGGACCAACATCCAAAACACAACCTGGTTCTTTTCATTAGTTATCAACATAAAGTGTCTGTACTATCCTTATCTATTTAATCTCTGTATTAAATAATACACTACAGCTCTGAAAGTGATTCCCTCATATAAAAACTCAATACACTTTTAAAAACTGCAGTAATATAGAAGTAAGTGACCTCTAATGAGCAGTGAGATGGTACAATATTACAGCACACACCTCGTCCAAAACTACTTTCTGCAGTTGGCAGGACAGGCCCATTTCTCCATGAGGGTGTGTTTGTGAGATCTGTTGGCTGTGTGTGCTTTGGCACAATCTTGTCCCATATGTTTGTTTGGATGTGCACAAATGCAATAGATAAGAAGAGTGAAATACTGTGAATGCAAATTGAAATATAAGTGTCAGAATTCAAATTCGAAATGCTGCCTTGAATTTGAAGTACAATAAAACTAAAATAACTGAAAATAAATTAAAGCTATGTAGAAATAAATGATCAAATACAATAAAATAAAGATAAAATAAAGCTGACGTAAAATATAAATGTTAAATGAAAATTAAAAATGTTGCCTTGATGTTGAAGTACAATATAATTAAAAAAACTGAAAAATAAATTAAAGCTGTTTAGAAATAAAAAAAAAATTAAAACTGAAAATACAAATACAAAAGCTAATTCAAAATGTCAAAATATGAATAAAGACTATACTAGTATATCAAATAATACTAAAATAACAATGGGCTTAAGAAACATACTAAATAATACCTTGATTAAAATGTTAAAATGCAAAAAGGTATCATTAGCATATCCCAATATAAACCTATTAGAAGTCAGACTTTTTTTGACTATTCTTTTGTTTTTATATTCAATAATATACTTCACCATAGAAAAACAAATGTATGTTTTTTTTTTTTTTTTTTTTGTGGGTACACATCTGTAATTATGGGGTATAATCCATCCATTCCACAAAGTTACATATTCTGTTCTCACAACTCTATGGAGTCACTTTTTCCAGACCTCATTTGTGTTTTTGTGCATTAGCCAGCTGAGATTTCTCCAGCAAGACTTTTCTTTATATCACATAACCTCATTGCAGCATTATAAATGTCAGATGCAGATACAGACATTTTATCAAGTTTTCTTCCCCATTGCCTGATATAACAGTGCTCTGATATTACCCAGTATGCATTGCCACTGACAAATGTGATTGTATTACAGGTTCTTTCAAGGTCTGAGTGTCTGTTTGACATTCTGACAGAGTGCAGGACCTCCGCGGAGCCCCATTTGTCTGGTGTTGATGTCTTTCTCTGCCTCTATGGGCGCCGGGGCTACTTTCTGCTCCCTGGATGCTGTTAGAAGTTTACTATATTAAACTGAAATAAAATAAATAAAAACAACATACCAGCGATTGCTGGTGGGGCCATTGGGTTAGATGCGCTGAATGCAAAACAGTGCTGAGCACGACCACATCAGAGCCTTTGATTGAGGCATTCATGTTAACTCTGATCTGGGGTCAGATGCAGCAGAGGCGAAGTTGTTTATCAGTGCATGCGCTTCTGATGGTTATTTACATCACGTACACACTCATGCCTGGCAGAGACAGAGTGCAGATGCGTGTGAGTTGTTTTTGCAAGTGAGATTCCTTCTAGATTAGAGGCTATGGTATCGGGGGTTGAACGTTGCACCATGGGGGATGTGCAAGGCAAACATGACTCCTGATTGACAGGTCAGACTGCTGCAGAGGGAAAAGAGTGGAATGGGTTGTTTCCATGGAGACTAGTTACAGGGTTCGGTGTGCATTTACAGCTGTCTGGTCAAATGTTTAATACTTTCCTGCTATAGACATGTAGCCTTCATATTGCTTGCAGTTTGGCATTAAGGACAGTCAAGTCAAGTCACTTTATACAGTAAATATTGTTTCAAAGCAGCTTTACAGTAATAACAGGAAAATTATGCATTTCGGTTGTTGTTCAGTGTTAATTCAGTTCCGTTGTAAAGATAATAAATGATTGAATTAGTTCATTTCATTTATAATAGTGGGTATGTTCCAAGTGTCATACTATTATACTACTGATACTATAAAGTAAGCATTTTAGGCATAGAATATCTATCTATCTATCTATCTATCTATCTATCTATCTATCTATCTATCTATCTATCTATCTATATACAGTATATATATATATATATATTTAAAAATGTGTAGTTTGCAAGCAGAGACAAAGACTTTATATATAGGAAGACGGTGCACTGTACACTGTATCCCACAATGCAATGCAATGCACTCAACCTTCCATTTTAAGTGAAACAGAAGCAATATCAATCATATGTTGCATCCCAATCTGCCTACTTATGAATGGGAGAAAGTGCAATGCCCAATATGGTGAATAAGCCCCGCCTTCTAAATGAAACAGCCAATCGTTGATTAGGAAAGTCATCGCGTCACTGCAGCTGCCGTTAGAAGTTCTGGTTGCTATAGAAACAGGCAGTTTTCTGAGATGCACGCCTAGGACTGCGCATGCGCATTAGCTTTGTCCAGGCTGAAAAATGCAGTTTTTTGTCATGATTTGAGCATTTAGAAACACAACGTATGAGACAGTTGTTGTCAGATTTTATTGGTGATTTCAAATATGAAATTTAATCGTAAGCTTGGCGAACAATTTTTGAGAATTTGATGTTTCCCCATTGTCCAAAACTTGTCTTAAAGGGATAGTTCACCCAAAAATTTAAATTCTGTCATCACTCACCCTCAAGTTGTTCCAAACCTGTATGAATTTCTTTCTTCTGCTGAACACAAAGGAAGATATTTGGAAGAATGGGGCGAGATCTGCTTGGTTACAAACATTCTTCCAATTATCTTCCTTTGTGTTCAGCAGAACAAAGAAATGTATACAGGTTTGGATAAACTTGAACGTGACTAAATGATGACAGAATTTTTATTTTTGGGTGAACAAATTTTTAAAGGGACTTTGGCAGAAAACTCTGCATGGAATACTGCATCCCACAATGCAATTCACCCAACCTTCCATTTTAAGTGAAACAGAAGCAATATCAATCATATGCTGCGTCCTAATTCGCCTGCTTATACTCTTCTAAAAGTATGTACTCTTTTTGTAGCAGAAGAGTAGACAAGCTTTGGGACATACTATCACATCATAAAATAGCATCTTTAACGGTTGCTCTGTCACTTAGTTACACGCATCCTGTCAGCATAAACTGGCCTGTCAATCATCTTGTCACAGTTAACATCCTCTACATTTAATTTAATTAAATTTCCTACCGTATCGGAGAGAAATGCAGTAGGACGTTGATCTGCCAGTCACGGGTGTTTCATGCAGAGACTCTCCTCATATTAATATTAATGCATAATGATGCTTTTAAAAGTTAATGGCCAAACGATCTTTATAATAGTTCACATTGTTGTTGCAGATGAAACATAACACAGATAACATTAAATAAATGTTTATCAGGTTAAATGTTGATTTATTAGTCACTCAAACCCTTTATCTAAACCTCTCTACTTAATCGTCGGTCGTCGGTAATCCTCCTCCAAAGCGCAATGGGTTGTGAGCAATATTAGCCTTTATAGTGTGCATGGATCCACACTCCGAAAATCTACTGGAAATAGTAGACCATCTGGGGACTTTTGACATAGGGTGAATTCAGGGTGATTGGGACACTTTCCAAGTCATCTCAATGGCAAAAAGTGTCCCAATCACCCTGAAACCACCCTACTCTTTTAGACATACTATGCTTTGGGACACACTGATTTCAATCTCACATACTATTTAGGATGGATAGTATGGATGCAGGTATAGTCTCCTTCTTGAGTCACAACTTAATTTTACTAATTAAATTTTTTTTTGACTTGTTTATAAAAAATATGATGAAATATACATTGCAAAAATAATTATATTCTGAATTAATACGGTTCTTTTAAACTTTCTATTCATAAAAGAACATGGTTTCCACACACAAAAAAAATCATATTTTCAATATTTGAATATAAATTCAATATTTGCAAATCAGAAAATATTAATATGATTTCTGAAGGATCATGTGACACTGAAAACTGGAGTAATGATGCTGAAAATTCAGCTCTGCTTAAAATATATTCAAATATAAAATGGTTATTTTAAATGGTAATACTATTTCAAAGTATTATTGTTTTTATACTGTGCAGTATGCTGTACTCAGTATGCTAATATTCTGTTCAGGACATTGCCTGTGACTAAATTCAGAATAGCATACTGCTGTTTTTATATTTGCTAATTGGTGAATATAGTAGATTTCTTGCATAAAAATGCATAATATTCACAGTCTACATACTGTACTGCATACAGCAAAAAGTAGTACAAATAGTATTGTAGCATTTCATTTTGAACATACATTTAGGATTGCAGAAATAGTAAGAGTAGTATGCTAATATGCTAATATTTTGAATTAAGAGTTTTCCCCCATTCTACTTTGACACCTGTTACCGTGTTGTGATGGGACAGGTGACATGGACCAACTGATGGAGGAGTGTCGTTCCTTGAAGTATGAGTGTCAGACTCTGAAGAATGACAACAAGCATCTCTCTGAGAAACTGGAGATGCTGGAGGAGCAGCGGGACAGGTGATTGGCCACACTGCCTGTCAGTCACACACAAACAAGACAAATCAGCCAATAAGCATCGCAAACGGTCTCTGTTAATAAGGCTGGTGTGACCGATGAAGCATTCAGGCATAATCTGTCTCAATGGACACTCACACTAAAACTATTTAGCAGCTATGAAAGTGTTTCACAGCAACATGATGCATTTTGACTGTGTATTTCATCTTATCCAAATAGTGAGATGAGCCACAGTTGCCTTACAGCCATTTTAAGACATCAAGATCTTATCTGACTTTATGAAACTAATGCTTCTGTAAATATACCATCATGTTTTTTAAACTAGTGCTAGATGTTTCAGCTCAAAATAATAACTTTTCTCCGAAGTGAGAACAGCCGATTATAAACTATTTCAATATTCTGAAGTATTAATATATCATAAGTTGTCTGATTTCAGTTCTGGCCAAATCTGGCCAAACACACACATATCTAATTTTCTAATTAATGGGATTTGAATATAATTTGAATTTGAATATTTTTTTCTTGTTTATTATTCTAAGACATTCATATGTTACTTGCAAAGACTTTGTAAACACTGTTAGAGACTCGAGAGTGACTAAGATTTTTTTTTTGAGATTTTGAATAAATAATTATGAAAATTATTTGATGGTGAGTACATGCGTACATACCCACACACACACACACATTCACACTCAGTCACAATCTGAAAAGGTGCAGCAGGGGCTCGCAAGTTCAAGTACATTAGTGCAAAAAAATGCACTACCACTTGTACATCTATCTATAATAAATGTCCTGAACATTTCCTTTTCCCATTTCTATCCTGACAGCTCAGCTGATTCATGCCTGGCCCTGAAAGCAGAGCAGAACGATGGAGAAAATGACACAGAAAAAGATGTCGAGAAGGAGGTGAAGGCTGAAGGTTTTGTCAGCACGTTGGCGGTAGAAGGTGGAAAGTGGGTGGATGCTTATACCCAGAAGAACATCTCGTTTGAGGGGAAGCCCGTCACCCCGACGGGCAGAAGTGGAGGGTTCTCAGAGGTGTTTTCTCTCAGAGACCAACTGAAACAGGCCGAGGAGAGAGCATCACAGGTCCAGAGAGAGGTACGGCACGTTCACTAGTGATAGACCGATATATACAGGTTGATATTTTGAGATTACTATGCCTACTTAACACAATAACAGAAGTTTGAACCTTAGAGTGTCCATTTCTATTTCTATCCATGGCCCCAGGTGTATAAAATCAAGCACCTAGGCATGCAGACTGCTTCTACAAACATTTGAGAAAGAATGTGTCGCTCTCAGGAGCTCAGTGAATTCAAGCGTGGTACCGTGATAGCCACAAAGTCGTAGGCCACGTAAAATCACAGAGCGGGGTCAGCGCATGCTGAGGCGCACAGTGCGCAGAAGTCGCCAACTTTCTGCAGAGTCAATTGCTACAGACCTCCAAACTTTGTGTGGCCTTCAGATTAGCTCAAGAACAGCGCCTAGAGAGCTTCATGGAATGGGTTTCCATGGCCGAGCAGCTGCATCCAAGCCTTACATCACCAAGTGCAATGCAACGTGTCGGATGCAGTGGTGTAAAGCAGTGGAGACGTGTTCTCTGGAGTGACCAATCACGCTTCTCTGCCAGGAGAACGGAACTTGCCTGACTGCATTGTGCCAAGTGTAAAGTTTGGTGGAGGGATTATGGTGTGGGGTTGTTTTTTAGGGGTTGGGCTTGGCCCCTTAGTTCCAGTGAAAGGAACTCTTAATGCTTCAGCATTCCAAGACATTTTGGACAATGTCATGCTCCCAACTTCATAAGAACAATTTGGGGACGACCCCTTCCTGTTCCAACATGACAGTGCACCAGTCACAAATGCGCTTCTAGAAGAATGGTCAAAAATTACTATAAACACACTCCTAAACCTTGTGCAAAGCCGTCCCAGAAGAGTTGAAGCTGTTATAGCTCCAAAGGGTGGGCCAACTCGGGATGTCATTAAATTTCATGTGCATGTAAAGGCAGACGTCCCAAAACTTTTGGCAATATAGTGTATATATAATTTTTGTCCAACAAGAGACATATTTAAATTATATATATCATTTGTGATATTGTCTAATATTTAATAAAAAAAAAAAAAATAAATAAAAAAAAAATTAAATTATTTAAATTAAAAGCATTCTCCACTCTCAGTATGGGGTAAATTTAGGTTGAAAATATCTGTCACAGTATTATTAAAAGGTCTGAGCCATACTTGATACTAGCGGCATACCTTATTATTTGCCTTCAGCATGACCTTGCAGGAAATATTGCTGAATATATCCTGACAGTGTGACAACAAGGACATTTCAATTCTTCTATCCACTATTAAATAATGAAATGGTTAAACAAAGGTTTTTAATTGACTTCTTTCTGCCACACAAGCTAAATCTCTCTCTTGTAACTGAATCTATTTACTTGTCCTGTATCATTTGTTATTTCTCTATATCTCCCCCTTCTTTCAGTGTGAGGGACTAAAAGGAGAGCTTATGGAACTGCAGGGGCTGTACGAGAGCAGCCAGAGGGAGAGGGCGGGGCTAGAGGCGGAGCTGCAGCGTTGTAGGGCGGAGTTTGATCGGCTGGCTGGTAGAAAGGCTCAGGTGAGGGGTCATAAAGGGGCAGCAGTCATGACACACTACTTTCTTCCCAAATCTACAACAGCCATCACTCTAACAGAGGTTTTGGAATGTGTGGACTTCTTTGGGGTAAAAAATGTGACCTCAAATAAATCACTGTACTGTATACATGCTGAAAACAAACAAACATTACTCACACAGCAAGTAGGGTGGGATATTATCAACAGAATAACACCATGACTCCATCGACCTACATGTTTGTCAGCGTTTGAAAATGCTCTGTACATGACTAACGTTTTGCATGTGGGGTCTTTCAAAGCGCATCCTGTCTAACTAAACCACTCGGTCGAGTGTGTTTCACTTTGGGTTGCTTTTTTGCCCTGTAACACACATCGATTCTGGGCTGTGTGTGTGTTTTCACATCTTGTGTTTGTCAAACCTCTAGCAGCTACTGTGTTTTGCTAGTTTTGTTGATCCACTATAGCATATCAAGCTTTTGTGTGTGTACAATGTGCACTGACATAGAGGTCTTTCTAACCCCTGTACTGTCTAACAACAAGGTCTAAGAATGAATTTTTCCAAGCCACAGAAATCCTAATTAATTAAGGTTTTTTCCTATCAAAGAGTCTGTCCAGTCTGAGTACCGTGTCCCATGTCAATCATCTGTCCTCCATAGTTGTACTTTAATTGTGTGGTTAGCCCCTCACTCACACTGTTCTGCCGCTTCAAACGGAGCTCTGTCAACAGATCTGTAACATGTTAGCAAATATCACAGAAAATCGCAGGTTCCAGAAGGAAAAAAAATTCCACATTTAGTTTAATCATTCAGAAAAATCACTTTGTTATATATATATATATATATGTGTGTGTATATATATATACACTCACCTAAAGGATTATTAGGAACACCTGTTCAATTTCTCATTAATGCAATTATCTAATCAACCAATCACATGGCAGTTGCTTCAATGCCAGACGGGCCGGTCTGAGTATTTCACAATCTGCTCAGTTACTGGGATTTTCACGCACAACCATTTCTAGAGTTTACAAAGAATGGTGTGAAAAGGGAAAAACATCCAGTATGCGGCAGTCCTGTGGGCGAAAATGCCTTGTTGATGCTAGAGGTCAGAGGAGAATGGGCCGACTGATTCAAGCTGATAGAAGAGCAACTTTGACTGAAATAACCACTCGTTACAACCGAGGTATGCAGCAAAGCATTTGTGAAGCCACAACACGCACAACCTTGAAGCGGATGGGCTACAACAGCAGAAGACCCCACCAGGTACCACTCATCTCCACTACAAATAGGAAAAAGAGCCTACAATTTGCACAAGCTCACCAAAATTGGACAGTTGAAGACTGGAAAAATGTTGCCTGGTCTGATGAATCTCGATTTCTGTTGAGACATTCAGATGGTAGAGTCAGAATTTGGCGTAAACAGAATGAGAACATGGATCCATCATGCCTTGTTACCACTGTGCAGGCTGGTGGTGGTGGTGTAATGGTGTGGGGGATGTTTTCTTGGCACACTTTAGGCCCCTTAGTGCCAATTGGGCATTGTTTAAATGCCACGGCCTACCTGAGCATTGTTTCTGACCATGTCCATCCCTTTATGACCACCATGTACCCATCCTCTGATGGCTACTTCCAGCAGGATAATGCACCATGTCACAAAGCTCGAATCATTTCAAATTGGTTTCTTGAACATGACAATGAGTTCACTGTACTAAAATGGCCCCCACAGTCACCAAATCTCAACCCAATAGAGCATCTTTGGGATGTGGTGGAACGGGAGCTTCGTGCCCTGGATGTGCATCCCACAAATCTCCATCAACTGCAAGATGCTATCCTATCAATATGGGCCAACATTTCTAAAGAATGCTTTCAGCACCTTGTTGAATCAATGCCACGTAGAATTAAGGCAGTTCTGAAGGCGAAAGGGGGTCAAACACAGTATTAGTACTGTTCCTAATAATCCTTTAGGTGAGTGTATATATATATATATATATATATATATATATATATATATATATATATATATATATATATATATATATATAATATACACACACACACACTGCCATTTAAAAGTTTGGGATCTGTAAGATTTTTTATCTTTTTAAAAGAAGTCCTAAGTCTGATGATTTCTGAAGGATCATGTGACACTGAAGACTGGAGTAATGATGCTGAAAATTCAGCTTTGAATCATAGGAATAAGTTACATTTTACAAATATATTCAAATAGAAAACGTCTCGGTTACGTATGTAACCCTCGTTACCCCAGTTACTGACGGAATGGGGGTTTCGCTTAGAAGCCAATCGCCTTTGAGCTCTACAAAACGAGCCAATGGCATGAAGATGCCATGGGTCTGCGGAATTTGCATGCCGCAACCCCGCCCTACAGCATGGGTATAAAGGGTGTTGCGTGGCAATCTCGCATTATGTTACCTGCTGAAGAGCCGAGGCAGGAGCGCCTGGCCTGTTCCAGCGGTACAGCGGACATGGCAGGGGGACGTAACGTCTCCGTTCCCTTCCTTCAGGGAACGAGGGTTACATACGTAACCGAGACGTTCCCTTTCAGTCAGTACACTACGAGTTATGTCAGTCACTGACGGAATGGGGGTCCCAATACAATCTCGCCACGACGGCTGTCTTCCAGCGTCCTGCGCTGACCAGAGCTCCCTGCCGTGAGTGTGAGCACGAACGAGGGGCTAGGCTCAACGCTACCAAGGTACACTGGGAAGCATATCCCATGTGGAGAAATGCAACACAATGCCTGCCCGAAGGGGGGGGGACTCAAGAATACACATATGACCCCGAAGGGACTGCATAGGGAGCACTCCGGGGTGTCCAGCCGAAGGTGGAATATTTAAACCCCAGGTGTGGCAAGGTGTCTTGCCAAGGGAAGACACGAGCTACAGAGAGACTTACCGGGGAAATACACGTGTGGGGGTTGCCCAATGGGGGAACCATGCACACGGAGGGCACACGCTCTGGTGACGACATCAACAGTGCTGGAGGAGCTCAGGGCTTACTGGGAAGCTCACCTGAGCAGAATGCGCACGCATCCAGTCCGTGGAGTGGAATGGCGCAGCAAGCGAAGACACCTGAGCCTGTCCGGTTACTGGCCACTTGGGGCGAGTACACGAGAGGACACAGGCTCTACTCGGAGATTATAAAATCTTGCGAATGTGTCGCCCAGCCTGCAGCTCTACAAATGTCTGTTAGCAAGGCGCCATGCGCTAAAGCCCAAGAGGAAGCTACACTCCTAGTGGAGTGTGCTTTTACCCCAAGGGGGCATGGCATGCCCTGTACCTGATAAGCCAGGACAATGGCGTCCACTATCCAGTGAGACAACCTCTGCTTGGAGAGAGCCTTCCCTTTCTGCTGCCCTCCGTAACAGACAAAGAGCTGGTCTGAGGTCCTGAAACACTGCGTCCGGTCTACGTTAGCGCGAAGGGCGCGTACTGGACAGAGCAGTGCCAAGGCTGGGTCTGCCTCCTCCAAGGGCAGCGCTTGCAGGTTCACCACCTGGTCCCTAAAGGGAGTGGTGGGAACCTTGGGCATGTATCCAGGCCGGGGTCTCAGGATTACGTGAGAATTGGCCGGCCCGAATTCCAGGCACGCTTCATCAACCGAAAATGCCTGCAGGTCCCCTACCCTCTTGATAGAGGCCAAAGCAGTCAAGAGCGGCACTTTCAGTGAAAGGAACTTCAGCTCCACAGACTGCAATGGCTCGAAGGGAGCCTTTTGCAGGGCGGCTAAGACCACTGCTAGGTCCCAAGAGGGTACTTGAGGTGGGCGAGGAGGGTTTAACCTCGCGCCTCTAAGAAACCTGCTGACCAGGTCGTGCTGTCCAACCGGTTTAGAGTCCACCAGGTCATGATGGGCTGAAATGGCAGCCACATAGACCTTCAGGGTGGAGGGAGACAGCCTTCGCTCCAACCCTTCCTGGAGGAAGGAGAGCACAGAACCGATCGAGCATTTTCTGGGGTCCTCTCGGCGAGAGGAGCACCAGGTGACGAAGAGGTTCCACTTCAATGCATAGGCCTGTCTCGTGGTCAAGGCTCTAGCGGAAGTGATGGTAGCCGCCACCTGAGGTGGCAGGGTACTCAAACCTGCCGAGTCCCGTCCAGGTTCCACACGTGGAGGTTCCACAGGTCGGGACGCGGGTGCCATATGGTGCTGTCCTGTCTCAGAGGGATCGACCAGGGAGGGGCTGTCGCAAGGAGTACAAGTTCTGAGAACCAGGTCCGGCCGGGCCAATACGGGGCGACCAAAAGGACCTGCTCCCTGTCCTCCCTGATCTTGCACAGAACCTGTGCGAGAAGTCTCACTGGGGGAAACGCATATTTGCGTGGGCCCCGCGGCCAGCTGTGCGCTAGTGCGTCCGTGCCGAGGGTCCCCTTGGTCAGGGAGTAGTACCAGCGGCAATGGGAAGACTCGTGGGAGGCAAACAGATCTATCTGTGCGTCGCCAAACTGTTCCCAAATCAGCTGAACCGTCTGGGGATGGAGTCTCCATTCCCCCGGAAGCGGCTGAAAGCGTGACAGCTCGTCGGCTGCACGATTCAGGTCTCCCGGGATGTGAACGGCACTAAGCGACCTCAGATGCTTCTGACTCCATAGGAGGAGATGGCGGGCGAGTTGCGACATCCGACGGGAGCGTAGACCACCTTGTCGGTTGATGTACGCTACTGTCGCCGTGCTGTCTGAACGGACCAGTACGTGCTTGTCCTTGAGCAGGGCTCAGAAGCGGTGCAGGGACGCACTTGAAGATGCGTTTGGCTGTCAACATCTTGAATGGAAGCCTGTGCAGGGTTTGGTTCAAGACGCGCAGGTCCAGGATTGGCCGTAACCCACCGGTTTTCTTGGGTACAATGAAGTAAGGGCTGTAGAAGCCGGACTTCATCTCGGCTGGAGGGACGATCTCGATCGCACCCTTCGCCAGTAGGGTGTCGACCTCCGCACGCATGACAGGGGCATTGCCACCCACCACGGTATAGCGGACTCCCCGAAAGCAGGGAGGAGATCGGGTGAACTTAATCGCATAGCCGAACCTGATGGTGTGAGCGAGCCAACTGGACAGGTTGGGAACCGCTAGCCAGGCTTCCAAGAACTGAACCAGAGGGGTCATGCGAACCACAGACGTACCCCCGATGGGGCAGCGAGGCGGAATGACCGGCCCAGACATGGGAGGCGTGGAAGGTGTGGGCGGGGTCGAATTCCGCGCCCTGACAGAGGAGACCAGGGAAGGACCAGCGTTCCACGGGGGTCTCGTCTGCCAGGGGGCTGGCGACAGAGGGGGCCGAGAGTGGCGAGGCTGCTGGGCGTCGCACACTGCCAGCCGCGCCCTCTTGAGGCTCGGAGGTGAGAATGTCAGTTCTTTCTTTAAGGATAACAAAAGATTCTCCCCCAGCCCTCCACCGGGGGAAGGAGTGGTCCTGCTACCATTTCCTGAGAAAGAACCGAGGTCACCTCCGAGCCGCCCGTCCCAGGACCGCCGCTTAGACCGGCACCTTCCTGCGACGTCCTCCGCCCCTTGGCCCGGGGAACAGACTGAGGCTTCTGAGCCGGCGGCTGGGTGGAGGCAGCAGCTGGCCGCCGGGGCAGAATGTGTTTGATTGCCTCAGTCTGTTTCTGAGTGGTCGAGAACTGTTGGGCGAAGTCCTGGACCGCCCCGCCGAATAGCCCATCCTGGGAAATGGGAGAATTGAGGAAACGTGTTCGCTCAGATTCTCGCATATCAGCCAGGTTGAGCCATAAATGTCGGTCCTGGACCACCGAAGTGGACATCACCTGACCGAGAGAGCGAGCGGTCACCTTCGTCACTCGTAGAGCGAGGTCGGTGGCCGTCCGCAGCTCTTGCATTAAAGCAGGGTCAGCATTGCCCTCGTGCATGTCCCTGAGCACCTTGGCCTGATAGACCTGTAGGGTAGCCATGGCATGCAGGGCGGATGCGACCTGGCCCGCAGCTCTGTAGGTCTTCGCCACCAAAGTAGACGTGAACCTACAAGCTTTGGACGGGTGCTTTGGGTCACCACGCCATGTCGCAGCACTCTGCGGACACATTTGCATCGTAACAGAGCGCTCAACAGGGGGAACCCCAGTGTACCCTTTTACCGCGCCGCCATCGAGAGCGGTGAAGGCGGAAGTGGCTGCCGAGCGATCGCGAAAAGTCAAGGGAGACATCCACGATTTCGACACCTCTTCATGCACCTCCGGGAAGAAAAGAACTGGGGGCTGACGGGTGCCTTCGGCACGGGCCGCCCCCAGATACCAATCGTCCAGCCGGGAGCGCTCAGGACATGGCGGAGGGTTCCACACAAGCCCAAGCGTCTCGGCCGCCCGGGAAAGCATGGCTGTGAGCTCCGGATCGGACTCGCAGTGAGAACATGACTCATGCATGAACGCGCGCTCGGCGTGCACGAGGCCCAAGCACGCCAAACAGCGATCATGCCCGTCAAACGGAGCCTCCAGCCGACCGCACCCAGAAACGGAGCATGGGCGAGCCATCTTTAAAAAGACGTGCCGCGTGCAGCTCTTTTAAAGAGGAGTGTTTACTCTGCAGAATGCCGAAGCACCCAGGGAGAACGCGCACGCTGTGCTAGATCACTGCACAGATCAGACAGGAATGCGGAACTCGCTGGAACGCGCCGTAACACCAACATTCTGGAGAGATACTCGTCTTGAAGAGAAAAAAAAACGCTCAGGCAGTAATACTCGGCTCTGAAGCAGAAACATAATGCGAGATTGCCACGCAACGCCCTTTATACCCACGCTGTGGGGCGGGGTTGCGGCATACAAATTCCGCAGACCCATGGCATCTTCATGCCATTGGCTCGTTTTGTAGAGCTCAAAGGCGATTGGCTTCTAAGCGAAACCCCCATTCCGTCAGTAACTGACGTAACTCGTAGTGTACTGACTGAAAGGGAACAATTATTTTAAATTGTATTAATATTTCACAATATTACATTTTTTTTTTTTTTTTTTTATCAATAAAAATAGCATAAGAGACTTCTTTTACAAGCATTATAAATCTTACCGATCCCAAACTTTTGAATGGCAGTGTATAGAATTTTTTTATATTATATAAAATATTAATTATTTAATTGCAAAATTGTAATTTAATAACTACACTACAGTGTAGTAAAAGTGTCAGCAGTGTAAATACTTATTTCTCCATGACAAAAATGATGCTAGACTAACAATATGTAAAATACGTTCATTTGAACAACTAAGAAGCATCTCGTGGTGGAAGAACTGGTTTATCAGATGTGGGGCCCTATCATACACCCGGTGCAATGCAACGCCAGGCGTGCACAAGTGTTTTTTGCTAGTTTCAGCCCTAGGCAGTTATCATTTTCAAATCCAGCGCCATGTTGTTTGAATAGCAAATGCACTTGCACCCATCTGTTTGCCCATGGGCATGCTGGTCTGAAAACGAGGTGTGTTCAGGCGCATTGTTGGCGCGTTGCTATTTTGGGGCAACTAAAAATGACTGCGCCATTGACCAACAAAAACTTAGTCAATAGCGCAGTATTTTTTGTGTTATTTAAAGGGTGCCTTAATAATATGCGTTTATAGGTGGGTGCACAACACGCATACTTATTACACACACAAGGACATGCAGCAGCACACAAAAATGCCAAATATTAAACATAAAAGGATTACAATGTAAAAGATTATTATTGTGTAAATAAAGATAAAAATGCCTACATGTCATAATGAATAGTCATTGCATGTATCAGAATTACCTATTTGCAGTAATGACGAATGAAATTCACAAATTATTTGACAAATCGTGGCAATACACACATGTATTTAATCTAGCTCATCAGATTGAGGGTGTCTATGTTCCGCCATGTAAATAGCAAATTAGATTAGATTAGACTCTAATTGGTTTATTGCACATTACGGCCAAAACACACCCATGACTCATCAAGAGACTAGGTACAACCCTTTTGGACCATTTTTTCCACAGTTAAACTAGCAAAAGTGGATTCGGACACGCCCTAAGTGCATCTGCGCCATGTGCTTCAGACCGTTAAAATAGGGCCCGTAAACACAACATCCTGAACAGAGAACCGAGTTCAGTTACCCATATTCAATTAACCTAGTTTAATTACCAAAAATTTATGAAAACTATGAAAACTATTTGCTATGAAAACTTTACATAATAATGTTTACATAATACATAATTTAAGTTTTATATTATAATGATTTGATTACCATTTGTGATGCTTTATGGTATGAGTGGTTCATTCCCTCTCAAAGAGTAAACACAACTTTGTGAAAACACTTACAATGTAAGAATATGGGGGGAAGGTAACACACTTTCTCTCAACTTGTCTTTACAAACTGAAGGATTAATAAAAAAAATTTCTGTGGTGTTCAACAACATATCCCAGATACTGTTGACAGATTTAACCCAGTACATGGGTTTAATAGAGTGTGCTGCCTGTGCAGTGTGGGCAAGGATCTTTAAATGCCAAGATGGCAGCCTTGGCTCTGTGTTCATCAGCTGGAGGGTCAAAACGAGCACAAGGTTTCCATTTTGTGTTTAACCATCTTTGCTGTGTATCTAATCTCGGTGTATTTTCCTGTCTCCCTGCTCCCCCGTGGTCCTTCATTGCTTTGTTCTGTTGCCTTCTGACCACTAAACACCTACATAAACATACCATAAACACCCATATGCTCACAACGCACACTGCACTATATCAAATTCCAAACAAATTTGATGATTCTTGATAAATTGCTGGCATCTATCTTCTATCTTCTATCTTCTATCTATCTATCTATCTATCTATCTATCTATCTATCTATCTATCTATCTATCTATCTATCTATCTATCTATCTATCTATCTATCTGTCTGTCTGTCTGTCTGTCTGTCTGTCTATCTATCTATCTATCTATCTATCTATCTATCTATCTATCGTCTGTCTGGTTTTTTTTCTCCCTTTCATCCTCACACTCTTCATTCTTTCTCTCTATATAACTTTTTTAATTTTATTATTTTCCATGTTTTATTTACCTGTAATTTCACATGTGCACAAACCTCCCATGTGTGATCATTTCCTTATTTTGAGTGTGTCATTTTTTTCTTTTGTTTCTCTCACCACCTCTTCCTCCTCTTCCTCTCTCCATCCCTGCACCCCCTGTGTTTTTCCTCAGAGCTCCACTCCTTCGTCTGAGTGCCCTATTCTCTCCATACCCTTCATAGGAATGGTTGTAATAATGGGCCTGATATGGTGCTGCTGGAAGGAGCTCTTGTCCTAAAGGGGGAAAGGTATGGCTTTGCCTTTTCTTTCTCTAACAGTCCAGAGACAAGCCTTTTTATCCCTCCTGTACTGTGAAACTGATCGTTATTCTGGTCAAAGAATTTTGATAAGCCCTAATTTTTTATAAGCCCTAATGAATAACTGTCGTGCTAAACAAGCCTGTTTGCCCATTGGACACAGTGCCTGATTCTTTACGAGGGCCTTTTATGGATGTGCACATTGTTTCACAACCGTAGTTTTCCATTTAACTAGTCTGAAAGGACAACTCACTCTTAAATGGACATGTAAATCTTAACTTTGCAGGACTTTGCAGGTTTCATTAGCATGTATTAGCCATAGACTTGTCTAAAGTGTTACTTAAAAAATAAAGCAATTCCTGTCAACACCTCTTAAACATCTTTACTTGACAGAATATTTTATCATCCAGTTTCTGACTGAGGTTTAAAACCTCCTTGAACACAACATTTAAAACTCTCTTTAGGATGGAGTACGTTAAAAATGGGTCAGTTCGTTGAGCAAAATTATTCCTCTATATAGAAAAATGGACTCAAAGGAAGTTGACTTGTTTTTTAGAACATTGCCAAATTAGTTTGTGCTTTTGTAGTAGAGCAGAATTTTTGCATTCTAGACATACAGCATTTCTCATGTTTTTCAGTCAGAATTTTTGGAATCATCAAAAATCAGATCGCATGAAGTCATATTCAGACGTCCTCTGAGATTTCCAAATGTTATTATCCCAGCCAAACGCATGACACAACTCTGATTTCAACAGTTCTGCTGCCCAGCAGGACCAACTGAAGCCACACACACTTACACAGTTCTTTGATTCCACTGGACAGTCATGTGGTTTCCACTGCCAATTTCACAACACCAGATGGAAAGAGAGTAATAGAGTATGTAAAAGAGAACGTGTGTGACAGTGATTGGAGTATTTACTGGGTCATTGCTCTTGGCTTTGTATCTCTCCACATTTTTGGATGGGTATATTTAGCTCTCATATTCAGCGCTATAACAGAAGATGACTGGGAATAAACAAGTCCTCAGAAGGTTCATTAAAACCAGAACAGTTCTGTATCCGCGGTCACTGAATTCTAGCCAGAGAAAAATTGTTCCGTCTCTGGTTTGTGCAGTTTCATCAACATATGTGAGTGTGACATTTGGTGAACGCCTAGATGAAAAATGTCAAGAACATCAAAGCCTGTTTGTTAGAAAACTTTAATGGATTTTAAAGTTAAAGAAAGTTGGAAACAAAGATTTGAATTGTGATTTGAATTTAAATGTGTATATAAAATTATACTTTTACAAAATTAGAGATGCACAATATTGATGTTGATACCATATCGTTTATCAGCCAATATTATTTTTTACTTATAAAAAAAACATAATTATATATATATATAATTATATATATATAATTATATATATATATATATATATATATTTATAATAGTGTGTATATAATTGTATTGTATTTTTTATAAAATGTGTTATAAATATTATAATTAATTTTTATTATATATATTTTTTTCATTCTATATATATATATATGTATATATGTATATATATATATATATACACACACACACATATATATATAATAGTGTGTGTATATAAAAGTATAATATAATTTAATATATTTTATAATTTTATAAAATGTGTATATAAAATATAAAATATATGTATAGAATAAAAATAATACTATTATACTATATTATCATTAATATTACATTTTTAATGATAAGTTTTTCATTCTTTATATATATATATATATATATATTCTGATTATATAAATAATGAATATGTTATTAAAATGTTAAAATATATATGGACAATAACCATTAAATGGCCAAAATCAAAATTCTATACTATAATTATAGTAATATTAAAGAAGAAGAATTAAGAGTAATAAAGAATAGTAAACAATTTTAATATGACCTCTCTTGACCTTTACCCTCTGATGTCATTCTCAGGGTAATGACTGGAACCTGGTGATGGTTGTTGCTGTAGCAGCAGCAGCAGTTCTACTCATTCCCAGTTTCACCAGAGCTCTGGCCTGAGGGCTGGACAGGAAGTGACCTCATCATCCCACTCCGCCCATGGTACACAACGCTATCACCCTGACCACATTCAACCACCAATGGGAACTAAAAACCATTACTCACCTGGGTCATACAGGAACACTTGATGCTTTTTGATGTGCATTGTGATGCTGGTTGTTTGCCGTCTCAACTGCTTTGCTCTGCTTTTGTAGACAGTCATATCCGTTTTGACCAGTAGTGCTACAGACACTGATGGGTATTTTAAGGTCAGAATGGAGGAGCTTCTGATTGGTCTAGCTCCCCGCTTTCCATTTCACAGGTTGTTTTCTTTCCTTAATGGACAATTTCAAAGGTCCTCTCGAAACAGTTTGCCTTATCACTTTTAGATAGAACATTTGCACAATTTACCTCTTTTTGGCTATCAAAAATAAGCAGATCTCCTGGGGACCGAAGAGGATGCCGTTCTTCATCAACAGCGCTTTCGATGCAGCATATTGCTTTGTGCTTCATTGCATTTTGATTAGGTAGAAGCATGCAGTATTTATTTAATCTTCCTGGATCTTCCCCTTTGTAATATTTACATACTGAAATCTCAGTACTGTCAGAATGGTTTGTGTTTAGGTTCAGTAACTGAGAACTTCTTTCATTTGTCCATGGCATGGTTTCTAACTCAAAAACTAGGTAGGTAACTGTACAGTACTTCTCTATATGCTCAGTTTTACATTAATTCTTGTGAAAAAAAAGGAAGATTCCAGGTGAGTTAAGGTTTTTCCAACAGGTAAACATGCTTATTTTAAACTTTCCACAGATATTTTTGTATCTGAATTGTTTATTCCAAGACATGAAATGTATAGATTGATTTTGTGAGTGTAGATTGATAAATGATGCTAAAGAGTGATAGATATTTTTATACAAGGGTTGACTAATCTATGACACTAAAAGAACACTGAAATGAGTGTAATGAACAAACACAGATCTACTGTAATGTTGCATTGATGATTTAATCTGATGTTATTTGCTCCTTTTTTGCATGTCATATATATCTATACAATCTCTTTTCTCCAAAGAAACAGTACAGCGTTGGAAAGTTATGACAGAAAGTACAAGTGGTTCTCAACTGGGCTGTCAGGACCCAAAAATAAGTCGCAGGTATGTTTTCAAAGTGTCATTGCAGGGAAAAACAGTCCTAAGGTTAAAATACTGTAGCAAAATAAAAACTCTTATAAAAAAGGTAAATAAGACCTTTAAAAATGTATGTTGTAGTCTATAAGTATACCCAAATCATGGTAATCATTTTGCATATTGTTGGGCCTATGCAGTATTTTTAACTACAAAAAAAAAAAACTATTTTAATAGCGTGTTTGGTGACGCTTAATGTGTAATGTAAAAACCAGTTGAGAACTACTGTCATAAAGTCTTCTAGAAAACCATGACAAAGATGTTTCTTACAATGCAATGCAATCTGTAGCATAATTCCATAGCATGAATTAATTCTCTTGCTAATGAGTGCTAGACTCAGAAACTTCCATACTGCCTTTCACCAAAAAAAGTTACGACGATAAGAAACGTGTCTTAAATTATGTTAACTAAAGACAAATATGTACTTAAATGTAGCTTTTTACATCAGAAGTCACAATTTTGAGGTCTATCATAAAAGTACCTTCCTGTAGGAAGATTAACATTACTGTTACTGAACCATCATGTAAAGGTTCTGGTAAATGAATGTTTTGAGCCTTGAGGTACTATTGATATGAACAGAATCTATTACTTTATACTTACAGTATCTATTACTATATAATCGTTTCTGGTATACACACACAAGTTGTCTTCACCTGATGTCTTTTTGTGTCATTTTCAACAGCTCAAAGTGACTAAACAATTCAGTAGTAGACATATTTGCTTCTAGACGGTTGACTAGCATTGTGGCAGTGATCTTTGTAGTGTGGTTTTAAGACTTGGCATTAATTGTTGCCGAGTCTCAGTGTTTGGGAATATTTACAGTATCCCAGGTCATTCCAGTGCCGTTTTCTGCTATCTGGTTGATAGACTCAGAAGTGGTAGCACAGCTGAATGTTCAATGTATCAATGGTCAGCTGACTTTCTATAAAACAGTGCATGCTACACAGTGACTTGTCTTTGTAATAAACGTGCTATTTGTCCTGCACTGCATTGGATAGTTTGTTACTTTGATGAAATGGAATATGAAAATGTGAACGAAAAGTCAGAACGAAATTAACACACTCTTCCACTCAGCACTTGTAAATGATGTAATATGTGGAGATTATGCATTAGCATGTCTGATTCTGCATGCTGAGTGATAGAAACCAGTGGTAGATTTTAGCTCCCGTCACAGTTTTGTACCAGTAGACGTCGCATGCATTATCCAAATCTGCTATTTTTTTTGTTTTGTGTTGTCATTTATGTTCTCTTGTAAGTTATTATTTTAACTGTTACTTATGAATTGAAATTGTCCAAAATATAGCAACTTTTGGAAAGCCCAGTTTTTCTCCAAATGGATATGAAGTGATTCACTTTATCAATGAATCTTTCAATGTCTATTTTAAGTCCATACTGCACATTCCAGTTCTTTCTTCTGTTCCATCTATCTTCTATTTAAAGTCTTTTATTTGTTGAGACAATTGCAAGTTGTACAGACTAACAAAATCGTTTGTAAATGCGCTTTAATGGATGCTGGAGGGTGGTAAATGTATGGAAATGTCTGTATGTGGCGATACTGCTGCTTGTCTGTATGTTGTTGTGTAATTATAACTGTTCTGTGCAATGTCTTTAATATGTTTACATGTTGTCCTGCCTTATCAGGCATTTATTTAAAATAATGATATTTGAAGTATTTTGGTAACCATGTATATTTTGTAAATGAACAGGAACAAATAAAGTAGTTTATCCAGAGCATCCTGATTTAATATATGTGCTCGTTTGTTCCTGTCAGCTCAGAGCTTGCTTTTGTTTCAGGCTGTTGTTGAAACATAAGGTGAGCTGACATCCATGCCTTCCACTAAATGATAAACAGATGTCCCCCTTCATTTATCTAGTCTTTCTTCTGACCTCCACATTTTGTCAGTTCACATCGAAGCGTGCTGAGGTTCTGAGTCATGGCTGTGACTTCATTTCGAGTATATGAACCTCTTCTATTCCTGGGTTTTGTGTGTCAGTCTGTGGAAAAGGTTGCTTTTCTTTTGGACACTTCTGAATTTATGTCTTTGTGTGTGACACATAGAACAGGGTGTCCACGGGGGTCCATACTTTTCCAGTAATGGTAAACCATATGCCCGTATATGGTTTAGTCACCGTTCACCACAGGAGCAAACACTTTGAATTACAATAACTCATTCTGTATTACTGTTACACATTCACTGTATATACATTTCAGTACAGACACATAGTATCTCACAGTTTGTTATTGTAATGAATTCAGTCGTGTAAGCACTCTATAGCATAACTTTGTGTTAAATGTTTGTAATATTTTCATAAAAGGTTTAAACCATATATAGAGAGTTTGCAGGTCATTGACATTTGACAGCACTGGGACCTGAGGTCATGAAATGGTTTGTAAGCTATTTTTTGGGTCTGAAATCATCATTGTAATGATGGTTACATGATATAGCCATATCTCTCTAACAATAAGGCTTAAATGGAACAAACACAATCCATAGCCTTTAGAATATACCTTAATCATGTTTTAGTGCCATATTAACAATCAATTTATACTAATAATAAGTATACTAATAATTTAGTATGTTTTATCAACTGTTTTCCTTATGGGGACCAATGTGTCCAATTTGGCCCCACAATGTCAAAAGTTTCAGGTTTTACTATCCTTATGGGGATATGTAATGATAAGAATGCAGGGAATACCTGGAACACACACACACATATACACTATATTCAGTGGTATTATAACAAAGTGGAAGCAATTGGGAACAACAGCAACTCAGCCACGAAGTGGTAGGCCACATAAAAATCCCAGAGCGGGGTCAGCACATGCTGAGGCGCACAGTGCGCAGAAGTTGCCAACTTTCTGCAGAGTCAATTGCTACAGACCTCCAAACTTTGCGTGGCCTTCAGATTAGCTCAAGAACAGTGCGTAGAGAGCTTCATGGAATGGGTTTCCATGGACGAGCAGCTGCATCCAAGCCTTACATCACCAAGTGCAATGCAAAGCATCGGATGCAGTGGTGTAAAGCACGCCGCCACTGGACTCTGGAGACGTGTTCTCTGGAGTGACCAATCACGCTTCTCTGTCTGGCAATCCGATGGACGAGTCTGGGTTTCTGTTTGACAATGTATTATGTATACTTCATGGTAAAATATTGTTAAAATCACCATAGTTTAGAGGATTTAGACACTCCTAGAACCCGTGTGAACCGTAACATTTATTTGAATTTAAAAAGTGATGGTAACACTGTGCTCTGTATCTGTTATTACTGGATAATACAATTTTGTAACATTCACATTTTTATGCATTTGACAGTTTTTATCTAAAGCAACTAACATTGTACAGAAAACCTTAAGTCATTATATTGACCAACTATCAATTTAACTATCAATTTAATGACTAGGCCTATAAGGAACTGTAACATATATAGTTAACAAATACAGCTACATTTAACAAAACTGTTTTTACAGTGTATGACTTCACTGACTGGAATAGAGTCTTGTCAGTTGGGGCCATAATATTATTTATTAATAAACTGTCTACTATTTATTATTTATTAATAAACAGTCTGTCTGTCTTCAGTAGCTATGCTTTGATATGTATTCAGCACACTGTGTTAAAATGTCTCACTGACTTAATTATGCTGTCATTTGCTTTTTCCAGCCCCAATTGTTAAAACAGAGCCCGAATTTTACAACAAGCGCAACTCCAGCCCCCCACATGCCCAATTTGGGGTTCCTAAAAATAAAAATGAGGGTCACAACTGTGTCGCGGCGCTCGAGGTCTATCCAATCCCTTTCCCCGCGGAGCGCTTCGCCCAATTGGGCGCCGGTATCACTATCTCGGTCAGATTAGAGAATCACCCATCGCGCAGTTGTATATGGTCATGATGACAGCAGCATACCAGGAGATCCAGCAGACTGACGTGTGAGCCCTGCCGGAGGGGGTCTCAGATTTTTAAAGCGCCACATGCTTCGTTTAACCATTCAAGTATACGAAGCCGCGTCTCCTTTCCCGTCTTTCCTTTTATTTCCGAAAAGTTTCATGTAAGTCAAGCAGGAGCGAACTTTCTTTAACGGCGGTCTAAAAAGTGGCGAATTCATTCGCTCTGCACTCGTTCGTCCTTTAAAGGTGGCTCGAAGCTGGAAGTCCGACAAACCTATCGCAAGCGATTCCAACTCTTTAGACTTTCTTTCGTGTACTTTCCTTTTTTTCCTTAGAGGAGAGTGCGCGCGCCTGCCCCACTCCCCCTCGCGCTGTTAAAGTCTTGCAGATTGTCGTATAAAAGGGGGGCACGAGAACATCGGGGGAAAAAAACATGATGAGCAATAATACATACTACGACCAGCAGCTGCCGCCGCAGTATTACCAGGGCACCGACAACGGCGAGGACGGAGACGAGGAGATGCCGGCCACGGAAAAGGACCTGGCGGAGGATGCGCCCTGGAAGAAGATCCAGCAGAACACCTTCACCAGGTGGTGCAACGAACACCTGAAATGCCTAAACAAAAAGATCAACGACCTGCAGAAGGACCTGAGCGACGGCCTCAAGCTTATCGGGCTCCTGGAAGTTCTCAGCCAGAAGAAAATGTACAGAAAGTACCACGCCAGACCCAATTTCAGGCAGATGAAGTTGGAGAATGTGTCGGTCGCGCTGGAGTTTCTAGAAAGGGAGCACATCAAACTAGTTTCTATAGGTAAGTGCTGTTTCGTTGCGTAACGTTATATGAGCGTTCAACGCTTGCGATTTTCATAATGATTTTTAACGGCTTGCCATTTTAATCCGCATAAAAGTTAGTTAAAACAAAAAAAAAAGTTTTGCTATGTGTAAATCTTTAATTAAGTGACAAACGATAACTATGGTAATGAAAATGTTATGATAAAGGAACGCGCTCGAGCTGCGTACTGTTGCCATGGTTACCTCCTCAGTTGAACTTCATCAATTTGTAATCTAACCTTTTCGCTTGTGAAACGTTGCATTAAAATCTTGAAACGTATACTTATATGAAAACATACTTTTTAAAAGTCTCCTCAACAGTTTGTTTTGACTCTGTCGGAGGGCTCAAGCCTTATTAAAGGGGTCAGACCACACAAACTACCCATAATTAGCGGGGTCATAATGGGTCTTGTTTCCATTTTAACTGTAAATATTGATTTTTATTTGCTATAATTCCATTAATTATCATTTTTGGAAGCAGTGAAGTATTATTAAATTGTTTGATTATTATATTTTTTCTTCTTTTGATGGACAACCAAAGGCTAAACAATGTTCATGAATCATACAGATGTCCCTGAAGAATGTCAATGCTTTTTGCACTTGTGCATAATAATTTGCACTTTAGACACATTATAATATGTTTCATAAATAAATATTAGGGCTATTTAAAGTTTAACAGATTAGTAGGCTATAGTAGTGCATGTAGCCTACATTAAAATGTGAAAATATTTTTTATTATGATATTTCTGTTTGAATGCACATTCTATGTGATTAATATAACTGCATTGTATGATGTTACTATATGTTAATAACAACAAAAATGTTTGAAAGAGAATATGTGCATTATTTATTGACAAGGGTGTTGGTATGTTGGAAACCAGCTAATGCTGATAATCCCAAATTGCTGATTTATTAGCCTTGCTGATATATTGTTTAATATAGATATAATTGTCATTAATTTGATTATTTAATGATTTCTGTGATCTGACATCCACTGCTCCTTCAATATGAGGCAAAAACAGATCTTTGGACAGCACTTTACTTTGAGATCTTTGCTCCTCCTATAAGGGGTGCATTTTGTACCCCAAGGCTTTTAAGCACGGCCCCAAATCCAGATTAGGATCAATTGTTAGAATGGATTTGTGGATCTGTCTCATTTGGCCTGCAGGCATAAAATGATCATTGATTAGAATGTATCCTTAATGTGTTAAATATACTGTAGGGGAAGTTGGTTTTTATTGCATTTATCTATTTTATGTCTCTCTATTTAGAGATATTCCAGTCATGTTAGTGGTAGACTGACAGTCTTATACTAAACTAGGGCATCAACATCAGTGGCTGATTTGGGAGAACTCCCATGTAGAGTATTTATTATGTTTTATGAAATATCATATAACATATTAATAAAAAAAAAAAGCGTGATTGCTTTTTTCAAATCATCTTGGCTTCTCTATATAGAGATTACTCTGGGATTTGTTCCTGGGTAAGTGTTGGTGTTTTTGCTGTGGGAAAAGATCTAGATTGTTTTAGTGCCTAAGTGGTGGGTGTCAGGGCCTGGCAGCATTTCTTTCTTTCCAAACAACTGGGCATACAACAGAAAAAGGGCAGTGTTCATTCTTATTACTATTGTGGAGCTGGTATGTTTATAAAGACTTGATTTGACTGATAAGAGAGACGATGAATGATAGTGGCTTGCTAGGACTTGACTGCAGATGTGGCCGTCCTGTTAGGTTTGTGGGGAAGGAACCAACAGTCTCACACGCTGTCACATGACAGCAGTGCTTTCAGACCGGCTGTCATTGGCAATGAGATGGATCTTTTCAGAATGGCACCTGCCTCTCAGAACCCCCCTTACGCAAGAGTGTAGGGTGAAGGAGGTACAGGAAAAACTCTTGCACTCTCGTCCAAGAAAGTGCGTGTGTGTGAACTGTGTCACATGGGGCTGGCCTGCTGTCTCTACAGGAAATACCACTCACCTCATTTATTTTATAGCTACACACTCAGTCACTCATGCAGATGTACCATAAAGTGTGAGAATAGATAGATTTTAGTGCTGTCAAATCGATTAATCGCATCTAACATTAAAGTTTGTAAATACTGTATATATATATATATATATATATATATATATATATATATATATGTATATATATGTGTGTGTGTGTGTATTAGGGCTGCACGTTTATGACAAAAATCATAATTGTCGATTATTCCCTTGAATTGTAATTGCGATTATTAATTACGATGATCACAATTTACATTGAATGATGTTTTGAATAGTTTTATACCATTGTTTGAAGCAACTGCATTCCATATTTTATATGAAAATAAGCTGAAAACATTCTTCCTGAAAAAACTTTTTTATTGCTTTTCTATAGCATTAAGCCTCAAATGTCAATATACATTGGTTTGATTTATTTTTTAAATTAAAAAATTAAAAATATGCATGGTATTATAATGTTATACTAAAACTTTGAACAATTACGTAATTGTGGCATTTGTAATTGTTATCACGATTAGAAATATATATATACACAAATATATTATATATTTACAAATGTTATGCTAGATATGATTAATAGAGAATGCAATAGGGAATGCAATAGTTTTGCAAGATAACGCAAATGTTATGGGAGAGAGCACAGTTTTTTCCGGGGGAATGCAATACTTATGTGATAGAAAGCTAAAGTTTTGCGAGTGAACACAAAAGCATTGAAATATAATTTTTCCCTATCACCAATGTCCCCATATAGGGTTCCGTAAAATATAGCTGCACTTTCCATATGAAAAATACAAAATATAATATTGTTGAAACTAATGCTGATAGTTCCCTTGTGTATTAAGAAGTGAACAAGTAGTTTGTGGAAATATTGGAGAAAAAACCTTGAGTGCTGATGGCCCTGGGACAGGGATCATCAGCGTTTAGCCTGCGAGTGAGTGAGTGATTGATAGATAGACAGCTGCGCTCTGGGGTCCATCTAGTAACAGGTGCTTTAAATAGTCCTACAGGCCCTGAAGAAAGCTGGGACAGAGTAAGTGTATATTTGGATAGTAAGTGTAAGAAAGAGTGAGTCATGGGATAGAGTTGATAAGCACATGATTGACAGAACTTATTGGAATGAGTGTCCCCCTTTTCTCTCTCCCTTTTCTTGCTTAACTTCAGCTGTTAGATTTTCACTGGCTCTGCCAAAAAATCTGATTAATAGTTATTTTTAGCAACATTTTTTTAAGGGAAGTTAATCCATTAAAAGCAAAATTTTGCTGCATGATATTTGCTTTTTAAGCCCATAAATAAAGATAATTAGATTTATTAGATATTACCTTGTTGTTGCATTCCAATTTAATTGTTTTATTTTGCACATGATTAAATATTAGCCTCTCGCTGACCTACAATCGAGCTTGGTATTTACGTTGTTCTCTATTTTTAAGATGTTTTTTAAAGAAGTTTTATGTATTTTAGTGTGTGTATATATTAATTAATTCATTATTTTTTATTTTATTTTATTAATTTTTAATACATTTTTATTGATTTATTTTAAGTATTGTTACTATTAGTATTGTTATTGTTACTTATTGTTATATTATATTAACATTTTCATTTTTGAAATTTTTGAAACAAAATGCTGTCTTCAGCTTTTACATTTGTAAATAAGCTCTCATTGTGATTAAACAGCAAAAACTATTTTAAGTTTATGATGAAAATCAAATTTTAATTTTTTTATCATGATCAACGAATCTTTGGCATAATGACAATGTATGCTCCCTCGTTCTCTCTCTCTCTCTCTCTCTCTCTCTCTGAAGTAAGTGTGCTGAAAGGAAGTCCCTACTGACATACGCAGTATCCCAGAGGGGAAATTTTATCTGATTTAAAGTTAAGTTGTCGTAGCGTGTTTCCCTGAAGTGCTTTAGTGGCTTTATCAGCACAGTGTGTTATCTCTGCCAAAGTCATGCTCTGTTTCTCTACATGTAACTTTCCTGGCTCATTAGGCAGATCTTTCCTCTGCTGCTCTAACTAGCCATTGGTTTTATTGATTCACCCCTCTTGTTCACCTCTGACATTGTTTCTGGTGAATGTTGTGCGTTATAACTTTTGGTAGGCTTTTCTCCAGCTTCAGCTCCGTGTAATCTTTGGCCACAAAAAGAAGGATTTCCATCCAAAATATATGAGAGCCAGGCACGATAGAAATGACTACGGCTAACAACAACAAGCAGTCGTTCTTGCAAACACGGTCTTCCTCTTTCTCTCTCTCGTGTCCTCCTGCTTTCTGCGTATAACAGCGTCTTTAATTGTTACCATGTGTCAAGGGCTAGTCAGTCCACTGGAATGTTCAAGCAAGGCCAGTGAACACCCCCTACACACACTCACTCCCTCCAGAGATTTGACATGGGCCGCTGTGGTGCTTTCCTCAATTTGTCCCACTCTGTTTGTTAATATATCTGGTAAAAAAAGTTTATTTTTTGCGTACCGTTGCATATCAGCACTACAGATGGCCCAGGTGCATCCTGGGTAGGCGGATATCAGGTGTGCGTGTGGAACAGTTGTGCAACAGCTCATAACTCCTTTGTTCGTGTGTGGGAAACTCAACATGTAGTCTTAAACAAGTACAGCGGGCCAGTATTTATTTCTTATTGGTTGTATTTGGATTATTAATCACTCAACTAGTTATTGAGGTTATATACAGTCTATTAGAGAATTATCTTATAAGGTTTTATAGTGCTGTGCTGTATATTAAAATCAATGATTGAATTCAGTTCATGACAGCAAAGGCCTCACAGTATCAGAAAGGGTTTATTCGGGATATCGCTTGACACTAACTTTTTTCTGTTACTGTATAAATCCAACACCATCCTCAAACTCCAGGATCATGTGAGAGATCAAAGAATGATGGAAAGACGAGGGAAAAAAGGCTGAGTCGCTTTTGATTATGAATGGGGTGCTGGAAAGCAAACCAGGACTTCATCTCTGCTGTTAGTGATATCTGAGCCTCTCCAATGTTTTCAGCTGCTCACCCTGGCGTTTGGATAGAGTTACACATTGTAGAACATGCTCATTTGTTTTAATGCACGTCTGCAATTCAGAATTGACTGGTTGCTTTTCTTAAAAAGATTTCACTCAAAATTCAGAATCCTGTCATCATTTAATCACTCTCTTGTTGTTCTATACCTATGACTCTTGCACCAAACACCAACATTCATGTAGTAAATAGATGTAAGGGTGAGTAAATAGTGACAGATATGCAAGCTTTTCCTTTAAAGGCAGAATATGTACGTTTTTTGGATTAAAATATCTAAAAACCACTAGAACAGTGTTATATATTTTGTTGTCTTGTGTACTTACATTGTCCCAAATGTTTCCAACAATGTTTAAATCCAGACAAATAAGCAATTTTAACCAGGACACTGACCATATTCATTTTGTAAAAACCATGGAAACACCAAAGACGCTTTAATATCCGCAAAATCAACAAGCTACGCCTTTGTTTTGAATAAGCGACATCTAGCGGTGAAAAATTACATATTGTGGCTTTAAGAACAAAACAAGATATTTTTAAGAATTTTATTTTGACTTTCTTTGTATGGGCAAAAATGTTTCATATCATTTCATATTTTGTGTATTCCACAGAAGAAAAAGTCATAGGTCAGTAAATGAGAAATTGTTTTAGGTGAACTATCCCTCTAACATGTTATTTACACTACCATTTAAAAGTTTGGAATACTTTTATTTTGCAAAGGATGCATTAAATTAAAATAACATTTTTACATTTTACATTGCTATATAAAAAAAGCCTGTTTCTAATAAATGCTGTTCTTACAAAAAAATTTCTATCCAACAAAGAAACCTGAAAAAAGTATCACGGTTTCCACAAAAATATTTAGCAGCACAGATGTTTTCAACATTGTTAATAATGTGAAATGTTGCTTGAGCAGCATCAATATATTAGAATGATTTGACATTGTGCACTGAAGACTGGAGTAAAGGCTGTTGGATGCACAAGAATAAATAGCATTTGACCATATATTGAAATTGAAAGATATTGAAAAATAATTGTAAATTGTAATATTTCTCAACTGTTTTTCTGTGTTTTTGATCAAATAAATGCAGCTGAGCATCAGAGACTTGCAAAAACATTTAAAAAATCTCACCAACCCCAAACTTTTGAATGGCAGTGTAAGTATGCTCATTATTTGAAATACAGATATAAAATCTATTATGTGATGTATTATAACTGATTGCCAAATTAAGGATAAAATCTATGGAAACAACTATATTCCTTTCTGTGCATCCGTCTTTAGAGGCTTCCTGTCGATGGAATGTCACTCTATCTCTACAGTAACGGTGCGGCTGTCGGGTTAACGGTAGGGTCAGGGGTCAAGATCATGACTGGTTTGCTGATAACAGCCATGACTGCCTCTAACAGGTGTTTAACAACAGCTATAACTCCTGTGTCCGATGTAAAGCAGTTCTTCTGTATTGTGTTATCTGTAAGGCTGGGAATCAGACAGCCCAAGTGCACTCTGGGGTGTTCAGTGTCAGCAGTGTCAGGCACAGAGGGCTGTCAGCGGTGTGATGATGTCATCAGCTGCCTGACCCTGGGTTGCCAGATTGGCCCAGACAAGAAAATCCCTCATCTTTCCACATAGTCAAATGTCTTCACCTCCCTAATTTTCTCCACCCCACACACAGAAATAGACTGACTAAACCCTGCTGATCGAACAGGACTCTGCTAACAAATGACTAACATTATATTTCCCCAGCACTAAGAGTTTAAAGTCATCATGATATCAAAATTGTCAATTTGTGCTTTTGTTTATGGAATAATGCAGGTTTTATTATAAATTATTTATCTGTTTACATCATTATTATTATTATTTTAATTCATGTGCCCTCATAATCTTTAATCAAAATAACCTTCCCTTCCACTTGCAGCCCCTTCTCTAACTCTGATGACGTTTTTTTTTCGCAGTACGTTTTATCATGCTCAAGAACCTGTTTCACGCAGATATACGTCACAGTAGGGAAGAAAAGACTGTCGCAACTTCCATTTCATGCTGACTTATAGTAATAGTAATGCTTGCCTTAGCAAATGCCATTAATATTTTCCATCCATTTCATTGTGGTTTAGTGGAAGAGGTCTTTACCATTTGAACTTCCCAACAGGAAACCCATATGTGAACTTTCTCCCTCATAACTCTGCAAAGGACTTTGTCTTCTCTTTTCCTATGAATGGTGGACTTTTAGTGGATTCCACTAAGAGAAACAGACGTCACTCTGAGCTCTTTTCCAAAAGAAGCTTAACAAGGGCAGTAAAAAGCCCTTCTGACTGACATTTGACAACTTTATTCCAAGCCTGGACTGTGTCTTGATGTGTTTTTGTTGGACATCCACATAGAAATGGCTGAGACGTGCACAGCTAATGGCCCATAGGCATGTTACAGGGAGTTAGTTCCTACAGGAGCATAAAGGATTGTGTGCACGTCTCGTGTGTCTGTCTGTGTTTATAGCAAAGTGACCTGAAGTGCTGACAGGCCCGTCTCTTAAGGGTTTTTAACTCTTCTCATTCTTTCTCTTTGCACTGGGAAACAATTATGTGTTTTTAATAAACTTGTAATAACAAAGGCAACGGTTTAATTGAATTATTTTATATGATTTTTAATATTATTATTTTATATAATTTTATATTTAATTAGTATTTAGTATTAGTAATTAGTAATTATTCATATTTTTGTATTTATTTATATATTATTATTAATATTATATATTATATTGTATATAGTAATTATATTTAAAGGACAGCTTTGTATTGTTACAATGTCGGTAGTAAAAATGTAAATTAAATGTGTTCTCTGTTACCTGCACTCAGATATACCCATGCATTTGTTTATTTTGTGGGTATCTGACAAACATGTCATTCATTTAAATATACTATCAACAATAAAAAGCTGGTTGAAAATCTGAATATTAAGAGGTTAAACCCAGAGTAAAAAGTCTTTGCATTGACTTTTACCTTGACTTTAAAGCAGAGCTGGACTGGGGCTAAAATTTGGCCCTGGCAAACCCAGCCCATCCGGCCCATGAGTTCCCACGTGAATGTTTTTGCTGGGGTTAGGGCCTTAAATAAATAAATAAATAAATAAATAAAACTAGGACAGGGACAAATAATTATGGATATTATTGAATACTTAATATTGCACTTTTGTCAAACAGAAATGCACTTGACAGTAAAGCACTGATTTTGAGCTAGGATGCAGTAAAGTTTTTTAAATGCTGTCATCATTTACTCACTCTCATGTCGTTCCAAACCTGTATGACTTTCTCTCTTCCGTGAAACACAAAAGAAGATATTTTGAAGAATGTTGGCAACCAAACCATTTTGGTTAGGCTACCATTGAATATTGTATGGACAAAAAAACAGTCTTCATTCAGGTTTGGAATGACATTAGGGTGAGTAAATGATCACATTTTTGGGTTGAACTACCCCTTTAAAAACAATACAAATTTTCAAGAGTTAACACCTTATTTATGTAAGACACTGATATCTATCTTTCACGAGGTTCTCATTGAAATAACATTTCATTCAATTTCATTAGATCTATTAAAAAGTTCATAAAATATTTAAAGAGAAAAAGCTTTGTCCTTAATTCATGGGATACAGGCTTTAAAGCTGTTTTGTTGAATTATCATTTAATTACCCTAATGACATTTTAACTGAGTTTAACTGTAGGCTAGTTTCATTTAACTGTAAGAGCATGGTAGTCACAGGTAAAACCATGCTCCTCATTACCATAGTGTATTTTTTCTAAAATAAATCAATAATAAACTATTGAATTTGTAATAAAAAAAATTGTAAACACATGTAGAAAATACGAAAACAGCCTCTATAAAAGTGATGTATATTCCGCAATATTTAATGAAAGTAATAATAGCAACATTTTTAATAAATACATTTCTTCCAAAACACCATATTACTTCACTGTTAGTAGCTGCAAGGTAAATTGTGGTTGTGCTAAAGTGACAAGTTTGTAGTTGTGTGTATTGCCGTTTTCCAATTTACCTCGTCATGTATTTACATGCTTGCGGCTTTCAGCTAGATTCACCACAGAACCTGTAATGTTTCCATATCACACGACTGTATAAAACAAAATTCGGAGTCAAAGTGCCGTTCATCACTTCATAGAGCCGCTGTCGGTGCATGATGGGCCAGTCCGTGGCAAAAAATAAATAAATAACCTTGTATCGGCCCCAAAGTGCGCCAGCCCACCGGGAATTTTCCCAGTATGCCAGATTACCAGTCTAGCCCTGCTTTAAAGTGGACTCAAACCTCTTTTTAGTTGTGATATAGTGTCTCAGTCCACATTACATTAACACTGTTGTTTTAGGAAGCCAAACAATTAGAAATGCTTGTAATCATACAGTAATCATGTTGACAATTATGCAGATGTGAAAATAATGTCTAACTGGTGTCCTCTGCGTTCCTAAATGCAGGTTAAATTCTTCATATAAACAATTTAATTCACATAAAATACCTCAAAATGACACACACAGCGTGCTTGTCTGTGCTTGTTTACAATATTTGTAGTCTTTCAGTCGAACTCTTCATGGTAAATGCTTTGGACGTTCTTTCTTGAGCCCTGGGGTGACAGAGTCTGTCCTGATTCAGGCGCACTGGAGGACGACTGGGACAAAGGCTCCTATGTGCCTGTTCTAGATGGAACTTCAACTCTGAAGCTTTGTTGAGGGATTGGGGGGATGGAGGGTGGCTGCATGCTGCAAGCAGACAGCTAGAATATGTGTGAGTGTGTGTGTATGTGTGTATTAGGCCCATGAGGGGGAAGGCACATCAGTTGTTGGTTTAGGATGGCTGTTAGCAGCTGTGACGGCAGCTGACTGGGTTCACTCAGGAGAAGAGATTGGCTGATTCCACTGCTAACTATTAACAAAACCAGTGTCTTTCACAAATAAAGTGGAATTTCACCTCTTCCACTAAATTAATTAAACTCTACTTTTCTTGTTTTGCTTTAGCCATGTTAGTACTGAAGTCAAAAAGAAGTACTTCCTCAAAAGTTGAGGAAATAAGAACAAGATGGCAAAAAAAGGAAGAATTTTTTTTTCTTTGGTGGAAGTTACCATTGTTTCTTTTTTTTTCACTATGTGAAATACCTCATCTGTAGTTTGGATTTAGAGAGGAAAAGGCCTCTTGGTTTGGGCCTCCTGAGCACTGACAAACTTATTACAGTGTTTTATTACTGGTTTGCATTGGAGACAGGCTTTTTCCCGCTCATTTGACTTGAAGAGAAATAACCAAGCGTTTTTGAGATTTTTTTGAGCACCTCTCATGAAACACGCTATTAAAATTAACCTCACATTGTTTTCTTTATACACTAAAGGCTGGAATGCGCAACGCGACTTTTGCCCAGATTTTTGCCCCTGTTTGCAGACTGGACTTGTCAATGCTAGTTTACAAAGTCAGAAGCATACAGTATAATGCATAGTGTTTTAAAATCTGTTCAGATGTTAAAAGTCGTGTAGCGACTTTAGAGTCAGAAGACTAGATAACAAGGCTCACATGGAATAGAGTGGTGTAGGTGTGACATCACTTTGTTGGCCAAAACACGGAAGCGAGTTAGCTTTTTAGCACTTCCGGTTCACTCATCTCGAAGTCAATGGGTTTTTTTAATGGGATTTTGGCTGAAACAAGATCTGTGGTGGACACAAGCTCAAGATACTGTCACGTTTTATTCTATGGCATTAAATACATCAGTATTACCCCACTCGTGATTTTTTTAAGTTGTTACGTGTTTCGAAAAAGGCGGTTGCTAACAAGTGGCTAAATGGGACTACAGAGGCTGTCGAGGAGATTAAACGTCATCACACTGAAAAGGTAAGCTCAGTCTGCTTTTACAGCTTCATTATGTATAATTGTGCTCTTATAAACTATTCTAACTCAAACGTTCTGGGAAAATGTTTTTAGATAAAAACTGAAAGAGTTGCTGGAAGCTTAGATGGCTGATGGTGACGTTGTAATCGCCGGACCGTGGTGTAGTTTGTTTATAGCCTAACTTTTGCTTTTTACCTCTGGCAACTGCATTTAGGCTTCGAAATTAACAAAAGTTCTGTTCATCTGTGATAATTTTCTTGATGGACAAAACGTGCAAGTATCATAAACTTTTGTTAATCACAGAGCTTGTTTTTAGCGATAATCCAGAAGCCTATAGGAAAATCCTATTGGGTTTTTCTCGAGGGAACCAGTGCGATGCTAACTGCCAGTTGGCCTACAAAGGGACGTCATACTTGCACCACTCTATTTGTGCACTTTATGATTAAAGATGGAAATCTGTAGAATTCTATAGAATGGATTTAAATGAAAGTTCTGTGACTGGATGTGTAAGGTCATGAATATTTAATGAAGCAGTTTATGTTTGGTTGCCTGTTGCTAAATAATTCGTCCTAACAAAAGCATTGCTAACAAACATGTAAGGGGTGGTGGATGTTTAGAAGCTTGTGAATGACATTCCTGGCAAATTCTAGGAAATGTGTGAAGCTTTCGGTGGAATTCTCGATACACTGATTCCATGTGGGTGCGATTTAAAGGCCCACTGCTGTCATTGTGTTTAATTACACCCTGAGAATTTATCCAGCTGTTCTCATGTCTGTGGGATGAATGAGGTCTGTGTGAATGTTGTTCCTATTGTCCATGGTCTTCAACAGGTTAGACAGGACCATGTGGCAAAACAACAGAATGCTGGTCACCAATGTCCTTTTTTGGACTTTCAAAGACACACCACCTGCTGCAACACATGTGCCGTATCGCTAGATGGTGTGTGTGTGTGTGTGTGTGTGTGTTTGTGGGAAGATCTTTATCTTCTCCCGTCTTTCTTAAGGCAGAAGTTCTCCTGGATCAATCTTTGACGCTTCACCAAGTGTTGTATATTTATTATTTAGTAAAGCATTTTGTTGAACAAGTAAGCACCACGCCTGTAGTCATGACAGACTGTTTTCACAGTTTCCATATCCATGGTGATGTATTAGTTGTAAAAATATGTTTATGTGTATAGGACGTTGATAAATGAACTGCTCTGTCATTGTCCAGACTCTCTGTTTCTATTGGGTTTCAGCGTTTATTTCTTTTTGACCTTGTGCGTTGTGGTGGAGGAAGTCAGTTGCTGCCTTGCAAACACTCCCAACGGCTGCCGTCTTACAACATTTGGCAACTTGGACTAGAGGTTTCACATCACACACATTTCATTTTGTACTCTGAATTAAATTATTAGAGATATAACACTGTCAAGAATCACGTTTTACATAAAGTTAGGTTAGAATCCATTAGACTCTAGAATGGTTTGACATGTTCCTGTTACCAGTAACAGCTTGTTCTTGTTTCAGGAATAAATGTAATGCAGTGACATGGATGCTCATGTCTAAGTGGCACTTATTAGCTTGTTGAGTAAAAGCCGTTTCCTGTCGTCATTGGCAGCAGTTGGGTTTCTGAGGCAATGTGTGACCACAAAGACAGGAAGCTCTGAATTAAATTGTGCAAATGCATTAATGTTAGAAGTGTGGACTTTTCTGCACTGCAGCAGAGCCAAGTTTATGCTTGGCTGTATACTAAGTGTGGTTATATAGGGTCCATTTTATATTATATTATATTATATTATATGATGTTATATTATAGTTAAGGCATGCCCATTAGACAGTGAAATGCTCATTGGGTGAGACAAAAACAGGAGGCGAAGAATTATATTATATTATATAATTATATTATATTAAAATTCTTTTAATCAATGACATTTATGTGAAAAGTAAGAAATATGACTCTATTACATAAATGTATTTTTTTTATTTTTTATTACATAAATCAAATATTGGAACCCCGCTGCAAACCTTGGCCTCCATATGATAAATTGAAACATTTGATTATCTCTCAACATGCTTTTTCCGAGAGCATGTATGACACTTGGCGAGAGCAGATGTTGATGTGCTGTACATATGCTGAGAGTCAGTCTACTCTGTCTTTGGGGTTGTCATTTAAATTACATTTTAACTGCTTGATCTTTGTGTGTGTGCATGTTTTTGTGACATATCAGGACACAAATTTGTATAATGACATGGGTTTGACACAGGTATTATAAGGAGAGGGTGACTTGTGAGGACATCACCCCATGTCCCCATTTTTCAAAAGGCTTATAATCATACAGAATGAGTTTTTTTTGAGAAAGTAAAAATGTGCAGTTTCCTGTGATGGGTAGGTTTAGGGGTAGGGGTAGTGTAGGGGGATAGAAAATACGGTTTGTACGGTATAAAAACCATTACGCCTAACGAATGTCCCACAATTCACAAAAACAAACGTGTGTGTGTGTGTGTGTGTTTTTCTACAGTATCTCTAACACACTTCCTTTGTTCTTTGGAGATCCTGTGGAAAATGTGAGTGCTGATGGCATGTGTCCATGATGTCTTCATTCCCTCCCTCTCTTTTCCTAATTTTCTATCTTTGACTCTTGGAGAGGCACAGTAATGGAATTATATTTTCTGGCCTGTGAACTTGCCCTCTTGGACAATGGACACAGGCTCACACAATGTAATCTGAATATTTGGAGTGTCCACAGCTTCAGGATGTGACTTCAGATTGGCCTGTGTTTTGTGTGCGACTCCTGGAGAAAGTCAGATAACAGGAACGTTATCTTTCCACAGCTACTGGGGGGAATCCCTGCTCTATCTCTCTCTTTGTCAAACAGACCTCAGCATATGAACACTGCAGCTGACTAGAATACAAAACTACTATAAACCCCCACACATTTTTTTGTATAATAATCTTCAGCTCGCAAAAATGGCCTTTTCAAGGATAATCGACAACAAGACAATTGTTGACAACAAGAAGTTCCAATTTATATGAATTCACTTTTTTTTATTGTCAAGGCTGTAGGAAGATACTGGAACTGACTGAATTTGTTAGTCACCATTAAATCAAAATTGACAGTTCTTGTTTTCTTTTATGAAATTTGAGGTATTTATTATAAATGATTTATCCTATTATATGATTATTATTTTTTTTAATTCAATGTGCCCTTGTAATCTTAATCGAAATAACTTCCCCTCCCTCTTGTAGCGACATCTCTTCTCTTTTTTGATGGCGCGTTTACCAACGTGGGACAACATGTCAAACCACACTGATCCAACGAACCAATCAATTTCCAATAGACAAAATCCTGCCTTACATTTTTTTTTATTGTTCAAGAAGGGAACGTTCCTTTCTGAAATACGTCACAATAGGAAAGAAAAGACTATTGCAACTTCCGTTTTAAGCCAAATTTAATCAGATATTAATATTGATTAATTGGCTTGGCTGATACAGTATGCTGGGCTATCACTAAAATACACATCATGCATAAACTGTAAAAAAAAAATTATAGATTTTTTGAAGTTGGGGTTAAATAAAACAAAGATAATTGGAGTAGGTTTTACAAGAAAAGTTCAGTCTTTCCACTTCAATTCAATATGAAAACTGAAGATGGTTATATTCAAAGTAAATACTACACCAAATGTCACATTTCAAGACCCTAAAATAGAATAATGTTATAGAGTTGCCTTTGACTGTCACACGAATGTGTACAGGAGAAAATCAGACACAAGCAAAGTCACAGAATATTGACTGTGACCAGCAGCAAATATTTCACAGTGAAGATGAATGAAACATGACTTACAAGGGTCTCCATTTGTGTGTGTGTGTGTGTGTGTGAGAGAGAGACCTGCTTAATGTCTGTCAGCTCCCTATGTGTATTGTATATACTTAGATCTCCACTCTGAAATTCATGTCATGTGCTCTGCTCCATTATCTCTCTTTTCAAGGCCTGCAGGACATTCACTTTGTGACTGTGTATGTGTGTTGAAATTGTGTTTTGTTATATATAATTATGTAGTTTTTTTACTTGGACAGCAGCATTATACTGTAGAGCCATGCTGCATTGTGTTATATAGCTTTAAGGGAATAATGGGAAAATGATGACTACATTTTTTTGCCTTTGACAATTTGACATGCCTATTTTACTGTTTGGTCAATGCATACACATTTACTCATTCAGCTTATTTACAATATTGCAGCTCTTGTCTTTCCTCTTATTTATTCTATTTTCATTGATTAGTTTGTCTTTACAGTTCCCAGAACCTCATTTATTATACATTCCCTCTTGAAGAGATTGTGTATGTTTGTGGGCGTAGGCTGAATATTTCCTGAGGCAGAATGTCTCTTCCACACTGAGGCCATTGTCTCTGTCTCTTCTGTACCAGTGATCATCATGGCAAACTTTCTGTCTCCTCCAGGGAGAGTGCGATGTTTGTTTGGTCACCCCAAGCAACAGCAGACAATCACCTGATGCATCTAAGCTGTAGACATTTATCATAGCGTCATTGGCGGATGTTCAGATAATTCAAAGGGTAACATGGAATGACAGAGATCTTATTAGTCTGAGTAACAGTAAATATGTTAAAATAATAATAGGTAGCAAATATGGTATAATTGAATCAGTGAAAAACGCAATCTTTGCAAAACAAAATGCAGTACGTTGTTTTCAGAATTTGCCAGGAAAATTCCAATTCTCCTGACCCTGCCAAAAATTACAGTGGTTATGAGGATCTCCTTACTCTGAAACTGGCAGGAGATTTTATAGCAGAATATACCAGTAGCGGTGAGCAATGTGAATATTTTTCCATTTGCATGCACTGTAAAAAATGATATGATCAATTAAGTCCTGACAGCATATGCTTTTCCATTCCCTTACATCATCAAAATAATTTTCCAATTTCAACTTCATATTTTAACTTATACAAGATTTAACTTGGCGAGATGTAAATAAAATGAGTTGGATTGACAATTTGATAAAAAATTTAGGCAGCAACTGATCTTAAGTGAATTAAGGGCACATTTTTTTATAGTGTGTAATTAAAGAATATTTTTTTTTAATGTATTCCATTGAATGATCCATTGCATCACGTTATCCAGTTTAACCACTAATCACAGCGCAAACTTTGCTGATATGTTGCTGTAGCATTAGTTCCCTTTCAGTCGGTCACGTTCGACGAACGTCTGACGTCACCGACGAATTGGGATCACTTCAGGGAGCCCCTATCAGCTTCGAGATATAGAGAACCGGCCAATGACTATTGGCGTGCGAGATTTGCATCTCGCGCTCCGCCCCGCAGCGCGGGTATAAAGCGGAAGCGAATGCAACGCACTGTTGTCATTCACTTCGGCACAAAACAGCGCGACCGCGGGCTCACCACTGCTGGAAGCAGAGACCAACTGCTGTTTTCACAGCAACAGTTAAAATAAAAAAAATAAAAAAAAACTGTTGGTTCGTGAAGCGTTTCACTTGAGAGCAGATACAGGCAGATATCTCCTGTATTCTGCCGCGGTCTTCCCTGGGTGCTTCAGCACTAAAAGAGCGTTTCCTCACAAAAAGAGCAACACGGGTGTAACACCGTCTTTTTCAAGATGTCATTCCACCCGTGCGTTTCTGGATGCGGTCGTTCCCTGTCGCCCGCTGACAGTCACAATCGCTGTATCACGTGCCTGGGCATTCAGCACGCTGAGGCAGCTTTTGTGGATAGTTCATGTTCCCACTGCGGGAACATGACTATCGCGGCGCTTAGGTCGAGACTTGCCTACCTTCGGGAAGGTGGAGTCCCCCTACCCATACCTCGATCTAGTGCTATTCCTGCCCAGCAGAATAGACCTACTTCGACGGATGGCCGGGGTGACCTGAGAATTACGGTCAGGGCAAACCCGCCGAGCCAGCCTCCGCAGGCCCCTGATCCCTCACAAGCGCCGCAGCCGGTATGGCTTCCGGAGGAAATCGCTCCCATAAGAGAGAGCGTGGAGTTCACATCCTCAACTATCTCGACGACTGGCTGATCCTTGCCCAGTCGCGAGAACAGTTGTGTGAACACAGGGACATGGTGCTCAGTCACCTCAGCCGGTTGGGTCTTCGGGTCAACTGGGAAAAGAGCAAACTCTGCCCCACGCAGAGGATCTCTTTTCTCTGTATGGAGCTGGATTCGGTCGGCCTGACAGCGCGCCTCACCGAGGAGCGCGTCCAGTCGGTGTTGAACTGCTTGAATTCGTTCAAATGCAGGACAGCGGTACCACTGAAACATTTTCAGAGGCTCCTGGGGCATATGGCATCCGCAGCCACAGTAACGGCGCTCGGGTTGCTTCATATGAGACCGCTTCAACGCTGGCTACACGACCGAGTCCCGAGATGGGTGTGGCACAGCGGATCCCTCCGTGTCCCTGTGACTCCGAGGTGCCGCCAAACCTTCAGCCCATGGTCGGACCCTTCATTTCTACGGGCAGGAGTTCCCCTAGAACAAGTGTCCAGGCATTCTGTTGTCTCCACGGATGCCTCATCCACCGGAGTCAGAAGCATCTGAGGTCGCTTCATGCCATTCACATTCCGGGCCTGCTCAATCGTGCGGCCGACGAGCTCTCACGACAGCCAGTGCTCCCCGGAGAGTGGAGACTCCATCCCAAGGCGGTCCAGCTGATTTAGAGTCGCTTCGGGACCGCACAGGTAGACCTGTTTGCTGCCCTGGACACGACCCTCTGCCAGTTGTTTTATTCCCTGACCGAGGGGACCCTCGGCTCGGATGCGCTGGCACACAGCTGGCCCCGGGGCCTACGCAAGTATGCGTTTCCCCCAGTGAGCCTTCTTGCACAGACTCTGTGCAAAGTCAGGGAGGACGAGGAACAAGTCCCGTTTGTCGCTCCGTATTGGCCCAACCGGACTTGGTTCCCGGAACTAGTGCTTCTCGCGACAGCACCTCCCTGGCCCATTCCTCTGAGGAAGGACCTCCTGACTCAGAGACGGGGCACCCTATGGCACCCGCGTCCGGACCTCTGGAAACTCCATGTCTGGTCCCTGGACGGGACACGGAGGTTCTAGGTGGCCTACCACAGGCTGTGGTAGACACCATCACTTCCGCTAGAGCTCCCTCTACGAGGCGCCTCTATACGTTGAAGTGGAACCTGTTCGTCGGCTGGTGTTCTCCTCACCGAGAAGACCCCCGGAGATGTTCGATCGGTTCCGTGCTTTCCTTCCTACAGGATGGGTTGGAGTGAAGGCTGTCTCCCTCCACCCTCAAAGTCTATGTTGCCGCTATCGCCGCTAATCATGACATGGTAGGTCGTAAGTCTCTAGGGAAGCACGATCTGATTGTCAGGTTCCTGAGGGGGGCGAGGAGACTAAATCCGCCTCGCCCTCCCTCTATACCCTCTTGGGACTTAACTCTGGTGCTAACCGCACTGCAGAGGGTGCCCTTTGAGCCTTTGCAGTCAGTTGAGTTAAAAATCCTGTCTCTGAAGACAGTACTCCTGACTGCATTGGCCTCTATCAAGAGGGTAAGGGACCTGCAGGCATTTTCGGTCGATGAATCGTGCCTGGAATTCGGGCCCGGTAACTCTCATGTAATCCTGAGACCCCGGTCCGGATATGTGCCCAAGGTTCCCACCACTCCCTTCCGGGACCAGGTGGTGAGCCTGCAAGCGCTGCCTTCGGAGGAGGCAGACCCAGCCCTAGCTTTTCTCTGTCCAGTCCGCGCTCTGCGGACTTACGTGGACAGAACGCAAAGCTTCAGGACCTCAGAGCAGCTCTTCGTCTGTTATGGAGGCCAGCAGAAGGGAAAGGCTGTCTCCAAGCAGAGGATGGCCCACTGGATAGTGGATGCCATCGTCTTGGCGTATCAAACCCAAGACGTGCCCTGCCCGCTCGGATTAAGAGCCCACTCCACTAGGGGTGTAGCTTCTTCCTGGGCGTTGGCTCGTGGCCCTCGCTGACAGATATTTGTAGAGCTGCGGGCTGGGCGACACCTAACACGTTGGGCGCTGGAAGTGGTAGTAAGTGGTAAGTGGTAAGTTTTTGAAATTACTCAAGTCGCTCCAACTACCAGAATTGTAGTCCTGGAACCAATTAATCTTATCTATTTCAGTTCAAATCAACAGCTATCATAGCACATGCTAACATAACTTATTTAACATGTATATTTAATGGACAAGTAATGTATTACTTGTCACTGGCATTAGTGCCAATGTAGTGTTTACCTTCATGTATCTACTCTTCAGCACAACGGTAACCACATAAACTTCAACATTACATAAACTCTTTTAAATGTGAAACATACCAGTATTAAACACTAAAAAAAAAGCCAATTCATGCAGAAATTTGAGTTTAAATTACAGACGATATTAAGTTGATGTAATAATCAACATGGTTATGTCAACAGAACTCTACAAAATAATGTTTGCAGCTTAAAAGGTTTAATTAAAACAATATATTATAATTTTTAACTTGCAACCATGCATTTATTTAAGTTGTAGTAACAGGTCCCCTGAATTACTTTTTAAAGTGTAGCCTGCTGCATCTGCCACATCCTTGCATTCAGAACCAACCTGCAAGATGGGAAATTACAGCATGCAAACTGTATTCAGCACACAATTGTAGCCATTTTTGCAGTGTTTTATTATTATGTTCGCTAAAACAACACAAGCAGTGCGTGCAAATAGCACTATCAGTTGGCGCGATCCGTTTTTAGTAAATCCCTTACTTTGAAGAACTTCCAAACAATGACAATACACTGTCCATCAGTGAAATTAAGCAATTTCTGTAAGCTGAAAGGAGCAGCAATAATCAACAGCTGGATTCGAGATGAATGCATCAGTACTCGCTGCAGTAACACCACTACATGTGTTTTCCCCCTACAGCTTTTGCCAATAGTGGCTTATAAAATGTTTCCAGCATCTGTTTCATTATTTTTATCTCCTCTTGTTTGTGTGGTTCAGTGGTGGGAGGATGTGAATGATCCAGACTTGCTTTAATCAGCGTTAGGAAAGTGTTTCATTAGTCACAGAGACATTTGCCAGAGAAATACTACATTCACACATCAGATTATGCTTGTGAAGCACGACTGCTGTTCCTTATACTTATTATGAGTTGTGCTAAGGCAAGCATCTTTTATTATTTCGTTATTTTTCATACTTGCATTTAGTTATTTAAACAATATTTGAAAAAATGTAAACACAGCCAGTGTTATTTTAGTAGTATTTATATATTTAGTATTTTGTATTTGCCTTTTTTCTGTATTTTTCTGTTAAGTCAGCATTTCTAATTTCTTTTTTTAATGTAATATTTATATTTTATTTCAGCTTTATTTCAATGAAGATATATGATATATTTGTAATAGTTTCCGTTTTTTAACAACAGTAAACGGCACTCACATTTTTCTTTAGAACCTAAACATTTTAATTTTCCATTATAAACATTTACTGTGATTATTAATTCACAAAACGCAGGGGGGGGAAATGTTATGGGCCAACAACCTGTCGCTTTATATTGGAGTGAGACAAATGAGAACACTTCTGCTTATTCTCTAAATTATCCCTACTTTATCCGTAAGCCATCCCTTCTTAACTCTCTGTCCTTAATGGTCTTTTCCCAGGCCCTGATCCCATATTTGTTTTCCTACCCATTATGTGATTGTGCTGTACCCTAGCAGGCTGGAATTCCTGTCCCATGTCATCAGCGGTTCCTCAAAACTCCAAGGGTTCATTTGCAGCCACTGCGCTTTATGTTGTCGGAAGGAAACACTTAGTTCTGATGTCTTTCATTAAGTGTGTTTGAATCCAGCTGTTTGCTGGTGCTATACTGTATGCCAGTGTATGTGCTTTGCCTTCAGGAGTTAGTTTGTTTTTGCTGGGGCGCACATTGCTGGGTTTTCTCAGGGTGGTTTGAAAAGATTAAAGTCACTTGGTATTGTGAATTAAAACCAACTCTCTATTAGGTGTAAATCTGTAAACACTTTTAGGAAAAGTTGATCAAATAGCTGTTTGTGCTTGCTCAGTGTGCATGCACATACTGTGTCAGCTGTGTCTGTGTGAGACCTTTTTTATGTTGTGTGTATGTTGTATGTTGTCAGATGAGGATCTTTATCCCCTCTGTTTATTGGGAAGTGACACGAGTGTTAACCAGCTGAGCTGTGTGTTTGTGTGCTTCTACCTGTACCTGATCATTTTCAGGTACTTTTACTTACTCGTATCTCTCCCATTTCTTTTGACTTCTCTCTCTTCCTCTTTTTTCAGGTTTTTGGCATGATAAATAATTTTTGGTTGCACATTATTTTACAGTATATGTACTTACAGTGTACTTACCTAAGAAAGTATTAGGTAATATAAGGTAACTACATGGGTTGAGGTTAGGTATGGGGTAGGTTCAGGGTTAGTACCTAGTTATTCCCCAGTTATTGTAATTACTGTAATAAGTACATTGTATGTACATTTATTATTTTAATTTAATTCATCCCTGTGATGGCAAAGCTGAATTATATACTATTATTAGTGTCTTCAGTGTCACATGATCCTTCAGAAATCATTCTAATATGCTGATTTGCTTTTATTATTATAAATGTTGGAAAAAGTTGTGCTGTGTAAAATTTATAATTTCTTTGTAATTTTGTATTATTCTGTGATGAATAGAAAGGACAGCATTTATTTGAAACAGAAATCTTGTAACAGTTTAAAACTATTTACTGTCACTTTTGATCAATTTAATTGTATTAAGTTAAAGATGTATTAAAATCTTACTGACGCCAAACTTTTAAACTGTAGTGTGTATATATAATATTATGAATGAATTAATAAGGAAGTGAAATAGTAATACTGAACTCTGCCTTTCTTTTTGACGCTCGTTATCATTCTCTCATTCTCTGTTTCTATACATTCTTAGCGGCACAGATCAAGAACAATGCCAAATAATTTCTCCCTGTCTCTTTCTGTTGGGCTTGGCACTGATGCAGAGTGCACATAAATGTCAGCATGCATTCCTCTCTAAACATCTAGAGCACCTAGGAACCCAAAAACATTAAACCCTGTTCTTGAGAGGGGGCCACAGTTGGCGTAACACACTGTACTTGCCAAATGTACTAGAAAATCTCAAAGGTAATATATCAAAGATCAGTGAATAATTCAATCTGGATCTTGTTTTATTACAACAAGACAAAAATCTGAAACTGACCTGGCAGTATTATTTGATTGGAGGGATTGGATTACCCCCAGACCGCTGCGCACATTGCAGCATTTAGTGCAGACAGCTCCGTTGGGGGTTGAAGCAAAGTGTAGTCAGATTCAGCCAGTGTCCCGATTAAGTTTCATCTGTGTATGTGTGTGTGTTTTATTTAAACTGACCTCATTCCACAGATCCAGGGTTAAGTGACATCAGCCTTTGGCATTTGGTCAGTTGCTTAGTAGTGTCCATCTTGATTCATATTCCATGCTGTAGTCCAGAGTCTTTTGACTGTAGCAGATGTGCAGTTGTGACTGAATATTATATTTCTAAATACAGTTTATAACTCAGTTTTTAATTTATTATATAATTTATATTATATTTAGTTAATATAATTAAATGATCAATTTATTATTATTTTTTTTTATTTGATTATTTATGTTAGATACATAATAATTATCTCAAACATGAGATTTGTGTCTTTACTACTTAGTAATGGGATAGTAAAGTGACACCAATGTGTACCTTATGTGAAAATATAAACTTTGAATGAATAAAAATGAAATGCATGGGTCATAGTCTATGTGTATGTGTTTAGTAAGCCAGATCCACGTTGAGAGAGTTCATACTTGCTCTTTATTTGTGCACATCTAAACCTGTGAAAAAGCTATCAACACAGCAGGCAAACGGAACAAACAGTGAGCTGCGAATCTCTCTGAGTAAACAAAAAATGTCACGACGGCGGCCCAAATACACAGTACAGCACACGCAATGCTGGGGGGGACGTGAAAAATAAACACAGGTGTTGCCATTATTTCAGGCATGGTACAGTAGTGACATCCTCTCATGTTCAGTCTGTATCCTAAGCCCCCCCCCCTAGTGTACAGTATGTTGACATGACAGAGTCCTCTTCAGTTCACCCTGAACTTCTGATCTTCACCCGCCTAAACTAATATATTTTCACAGTAGTACCACAGGAGAAATAAAAGCCAACCTCAGAATGTTTAATGGTTTCCTACTGAAAGCATTGAAACTCTCAGATCTGAAATAATCTAAAAAACCACACAGATTTTCAGCTAGTTGTCTTTTTATGATTCTCAGTATCTCCACAAAAGGTGCTTCAGTGCTCTTGTGTGGGGTAATACCCTTAAATATTTCTCTCTCTCTCTCTCATTGCAGATAGTAAAGCTATAGTGGATGGCAACCTAAAATTGATCCTGGGGCTGATATGGACCCTAATCCTGCACTACTCCATTTCCATGCCCATGTGGGAGGATGAGGACGATGAAGATGCCAGGAAGCTGACGCCCAAACAGCGTCTTCTGGGCTGGATCCAGAACAAGGTCCCCCAGTTGCCCATCAACAACTTCCACAGGGACTGGAGAGACGGCAAAGCCCTTGGTGCCCTGGTGGATAATTGCGCCCCTGGTGAGCGGAATTCTGTGTTTTATGACCACTTGGTGACAAATGTGTCATGGTACATTAATCACATGTGGTTTTAAATGAAAAAACTTAGTTAGCTTCATTAAGTAGATTCAGGGGTCAGTAATACTCATTAAGGAAATGTCAGCATTTACCTCAGAAGATGAGTAGCCGGTTGGATAATTACAGCATATGATCTCACTATGGAAAGGCCAGAGCCAAGGGAAGAAGAGAAAGAGAACAATTGGTGACCTCAAAACAAATGATCACTCCTTTCCAAAACATGATTCATAAATTAAATACCTCTGGATAGGTTTGGACTTATACTAGTGGAAAATCCTCAAACCCATGCAGTTCAGAGAGGGTTTAATGGAGTGTCAAGCCCGCTTGGACTTGCATGTGTCCGTCCTTCTTAACTCCATAATCAAAGCAGTCATTCTGACATTGTGAATGTACTCAGGACAGTATAGGACTTGGCCATATATCCTATGGAGAATTGCACTCTAAAAAATGCTGGGTTAAAAACAACCCAAGTTGGGTTGAAAATGGACAAACCCAGCAATTGGGTTGTTTTAAGTAAACATTTAACCCAACCGCTGGGTTAAAACAACCCATTCACTGGGTTGAAGCAACCCAATCGCTGGGTTTGTCCATTTTCAACCCAACTTGGGTTGTTTTTAACCCAGCATTTTTCAGAGTGTAGGAATGTGTATAAGAATTTACCTTGATTTCCTGGATCAACATCCTTGTTACAACATTCCTATCATGTAGAAGTTATAGCTAGTGCCGAGATCAGGCAACCTTCTTATCAACTTTTTTCTGATTTATGGGATAGTTAATGGTTATCATTAGGATTATGAACAAGGACAAGATGGACTTGATAAAGTTTAAAATAAGGGCTTGCAATGAAATGGAAGTAAAGACATTTTTTCTTCCATACTGTGATTTTACATCAGAATAAAATGGATTATTGAAAAAGTAAAAATGTAGGGCAGGAACTTGGTTCAATTCATGAGTTATTGATTGGATGGAGGCAGATCTGATTGTTAGAAAAGGGGCTGAATATAAGCCAACTAAATGTTTGGAGAAATCCATACATCACCAGAGAGAAATCTGTTGTTTCACTGGAAGATTGAGTTTCGATTAAAAATTAAGATAAAAAATGGAAAATATGCATTGATGACTTGTTCAAAATCAATAACATGCATTAGAAAATAGATTTAAAATTTTCATTGCATGCCTACTTGTAGGCACAAAAATAATTAGTACTAAATGCCTCGATTTGTGAAGCACAATAGCAATATTTGAAATGTTTCCATCTCCTGATAAGCAGTTTTTAAAAGCGTTTTAAAAGAGTTCAACATGTTTGTCAAACACAAACAGCAGTTTCATTGTCCTTTAGTCATATTAGTACAGAGAACAGGTGTAAAAGTGGCAGTGGGTGGAAGGCAGCTGTACACTATCGTCTCTGAGCTGCACTTGGGGTTGATTTCACACCCAGACACATCAGGCCACTACAGATGCATTGCTCTGACGTTCAATATCATTTTAAGTTTGACCAGTGTCAAAAACAGCATGTTATATTGAGATATTTAGATACATCAGTAGAAGCAGTTCTGAAAGGGCTGCTAACAAACATTTGATTAGAGTCCAGCAAGAGGTGCTACATCAACTTTCACTATTGAGCAATAAAAAATGTCTTTAAATAAAACAATTGCACTGTTCAAACTGCTAGATCAGGCTTTGCTACTGCGACTATAAAACAACCATTGTTTTCAAATTTAAAGGGCTGACATTGTGACCCTGAGTAAAAGTAATGTGAGAGGTGAAAGGCGTGATATCTTTGCATGTTTAGGTTTATGTGAGTTTGTTGGCTCTGCTAGCTGCTAATGAGCCGCTGGTTTCTGCTGTAACTGAATGGAAAGTGTCAGAGGCTAAGACAGCAACCATGCTTAAGTGAAAACACATGCTTCCATATGCATTTCCTGCCAATATGCACATTTTTCCTTGTTCATGTGTGGAAAAGCATCTCTTAGCAGGAGTAATGCCAGAAATAAGTATTTATTCAAGTATTTCAGTGTTTATATGCTTATTACATAGCTTGCAAGGCGAACACTGTATTAAAATCCCTCATAGTTCCTTTTATTTACATTTATTTTTTTAAATCTTCCATTGACTTGCATAAAAGACTGTTCAAAATCATTCAAAAATCTCAGTTATGATATCATTGTGAAATTTGTATCTTAAGTTGTGGTCATTATTTTTCAAATTATATGATACATTTTTCCCCCATTTGATTTAAGCCATGGTCACGCTAGACTTTTGAGCATGCAAAATTTCTATAGACAGTGCAACGGTCGGAAAATAACGTCACACTCTGCGGTGTCTTTTAAAAACATAATTCAACATATAAAAAACATATATAAAAAATTTAAAAATATGCGATCTACTCGACTTTACTGCAACATTGCAATCCTGCAGATTTTGCGTTATTTTAATTCAGCTAAAAAGTCACTCTGTGGCATATCAATCTTCTATTGGTCACACGTCTTCAAGTGATACGAAGTTCACCAAACTTCAGTTTTCTGTCTCACACATTCACATGCATATGAATGGAAGTCAATAGAAGGAAAAATGTAGTGTTACTGCCCTTTAAGGTTATATGATTTATCATGTTATATGGAAAGTAAACCATATTTGGGAAGTCTCCATAGCTTTTAAAACTATGCTATCCCCCAAAAATAACTCTCAACTTGGTATTTCCTTCAGGCATTGTTGTATATACACAGGCTGTGTCTGTGGCCACATTCACACCTTGTTTACCTCCCCTGTAGTTTCCTCCATCTAATCTGTTTTCCGCTCTTAACAGTGCTTCTGTTTTCCTTGTGCCACCATCTTGGATCTACAGGGAATTGTAAATACCACTCTTGGCAAGTGTAAATGCATAAAAAAACTAAAATGAAAGGTTTATCAGTGTTAGCAGCACTCACTGTCCAACCCAAGTATGGGGCCGCTGTGCTGGAGGATCATGGAAAACAAACCCAGATCTGCTGATATTAACGTTTTGGCAGTCGTCGAGGAGTCTTGTGGTTTCAAGTCTCTCTGGTTCCATTTGAACTAAACACCTCTTGCTCTTTGAATGTAATCCAGCATATAATAACAGTTTTACTCTAGACGGCACTAGTGTGTGTTTGCTTCAGGGAAGCGCTCGGTGCTGCTACGAGCCTGACCGCGTTTAGGTTGGGAAAAAAAGGGTGAAGTGACGGGAAACTGCTCATTTGAGAGCATTTAAGGTCAAGTTGAACTAAAGAACATGGTTTAATAGTTCCTCGCTGTGGAAAAGTGGGCCTGCAGCCCAAGATAAAGCTCAGACTAGTCTCTTCTGTATTCATCCATGCAAAATGCAAGATAGTTTTAAAGTTAGACAGTGTGTTGTAGTCCTATTCTGGTTTAGAAAATCAGTGTTTCTCATGATTTCATAAAGAGTTGAGTAACTATTTACATCAATCTGCTAACTCTGTCTGTCACTTCATTTAAGGCCTGTGTCCGGACTGGGAGACATGGGACCCGAGTCAGCCAGTGGAGAATGCGAGAGAAGCCATGCAGCAAGCCGACGATTGGCTCGGTGTGCCACAGGTAAGACGCAATTACTCATATTCATTAGGACTCATGCCATCTAGCCTAATTTGAGGTTGTTTTCTTCAGAAGCGGAGCAAGACTGGTAGTTTTGAAGGTCAGAAGTAGATCTAAGCTACTGAAATGATTTTATGATCTCATTATTTTGAATAATTCTCTGTGTTTGAGTCAGAGAGTGTAAAAGAATCTGTGCCGTTGTTCAGACAGGCTGTACAAATGATATTTTTGCCATATTGAACACTAAACTAGTCTGAATCTGAAAAATATGTAGACTCAAGCAGTGGCGGAGGCAGAAAGTGGATGATGGGTGGGCCGGAATCATTCGCATCACCCCATGTTTTTGACCCGGCTTAATTTGGAAGAAAAAATTGACGGACTGGTCCCTGCGTGGCACTAAATGCCCATGATTGTGTGAATTATGTTAAATAAAGATTAAATAGGTAATACGCTTCAAAATGAATGGGGCATTGCATTGCAACGGCCTACAATGAACGCTTCAATACAACATCATCATGCACTCGTTCAGAAAGACAAATGTTCCTGTTTATAAAGCTTAATTTGAGGTTTCCAGTGTGAAGAGCCTCATATAGTTAGTCATATATGCGTTATTTAAAAAAAAAATGCTACCCGTGCAGATATGTTGGATAGATTTATCATGAACGAGACGAGTCTATATGAGTCTATAGACACATGCAACCAAATAATCCGTTAGTAATCGGATTGACGACTCAATCGGACTGAAGTGCCTTCGTGTAAACACCTTAATCGATCTGGATGAAATTTCGATCGAATTGAAAGTGGTGGAACATGTAACTCTTGATCGGATTGAATATTCTCCTATCACTCATCGTCTGTGAAGTCCCATCAGTCCTCACTACATACTCTCATCCACAGACACTTTGGGCGTGGGGATAAGGGGTGTTTTTACTGTTTGATAAATAAAAACTGCATAATGGTTCATGTGCTCGTCATCTCCTGATCAGGACCCGCCAAACAGATAAATATTAAGGCTGCTCTTTAAAACAAAGAAAAAACTTTATATACAGAAAGGGACTTTGATAGTATGCACAAACTGTATTCGTGCAGGGTGCGAAAATAAATTTTGATTAGAACTTAGAAGCTTGTGACATATAAGTGCGAACATCAACCCTATCACTTTATTTAGCCTTCATGTAAACACTACGTTCGGATTCATCAATCAAAAGATGTGTATGTAAACGCAGCCAAGTGTTGCTTACTTAACTGCTTACTCGTAGCAACACAGATAAAAGTATTCCTCATATGTTGGACCTTTTATTGTCTATATAGTCTTTTAATGTAGTCTACTTCTACCTGTTGATACGAGCATTCTCGAGCTGTGTTTGTGATGTCTGAGTTGAGGCTCTGCCTCAACGCGTGGAAGGGATGTTTGCAAGGTTGCTTTATTTTTGTAATTCCGCTAGGTGCAACTAGTGTCTCAGAAAATACATCACCTTTAAGCACCACATCTCCGGCTCTAACTGCACAGTGCGATTAAGTGTGAGCGGCCACCGCGTGAAAATGAAAACAAAAACAAAGCAGGAGAGAGAGATCCAACCCATGATAACTATCACGAAGAGAAATCACAATGTCTGAGTCCTGTGTTGACAACCTGCCTTTGCTAATACAGTATGTGGCTTATGTACATTTTTAGAAAACCCATTGCTCGCAAATATTACATGCAAAATACACTGCATAACAACGGCTGGTCAGACTAAAAACCCAAAGCTTACCTTGTATGGCTGATGTCTGTTCTAAACAAGTCAGAGTCGACTGGGTTTTGAAATTACGATGTTGATATGGTCATAAACCTAGTTCTGTTAGTTCTCTTTCAAAAGACAAAAGTGTCAAGTCCCGTCATCTTGATGTGGTTCTTTCCTTAATGCCTTATAGATAGAGGTTTAGCCATTTGTGTAAACTAATTTACTAGCGCTGCTAGATGGAATCCGGATATTGGTGCGAAGAAGAATTTAACATTACTACTGGCGTGACGTAGCCTAACTCAAGAGATGAATTAGCATATTCTTATTAATATTAGAATACAGTTCTAATGCATGACCAAACAAATCACATTTAAAATAATTATTGAAGAATTGTTAAACGTTAGAAAATTGTACTATTAAAAAAATAATGTATTTCCCTGGCTGGGTGGGCAAGTTGTCAATCTGGGTGGGCCTAGGCTCTGTCACCAACCATAAAGAACGCCATCTCCGGAGTATTAATCACACACACCTGATCCAGTTTAACTATCATCCATTCACAGTATTTAAGCACACACCTCGAGCAGCATTATTGTCTGGTCTCATTTCGAGCTAGGACTGCTTATCTGTACTTTAATTCTCAACGACGATTGTACGTACTCTTCGAGTTCAAGTTCTCCACGTGTCTCCGGTCTTCTCCTAGTGTGTGCCTTCCTTGTGTATAACTTACCTCCAAATTCTCCAGTGTTTCCTCAAGGTGTGTGCTCTCGTTCCTTCTCTATCATTCACAATCTCATCATCTGCAAAGAAGGAATCCTGCTACCATCACCATCAATCGTACTTTTGCTGTTTTTGATTCACGGCAGGAGTGCTTTATAACAATAGTTTACTCACAAAATAAACAAAAGAGAGAGATGGGGAGCCCAGTAACCGCGGAGAAAATAATCAAACTAAGGAAATGTGTCTCCCCACTCTGAACCAAAAGTATAACTAAAGAGTAAAGGACAATGTGGCGTGAGTGGCTTGTGGCGTCAGCGGCTGGCAGAGAGAGACCCAGTCAACCAGGAGACCTTTCCGGCTTTATATCCCAGCTTCCCGGGCTTAGCCAATCCGAAGCTGGGGAAAAGGAAGTCATATTAGATAATACAAATAATGCACTCGGGCTGGGGCGTACACGTGGCACGCGTAACACCCCTACTACCGTTTATTTTGTCTGTGCTGCTATAATAAATTACGGTTGATTTCTAATCCACTTGTCTGAGTTGTTTTGTTACAAGCACTCCCTTCTAATCTGTATGTTTGCAATGTATTGATCATAATTTCTTGCTGTGTATGTTTGCTAAATGTCTTAATGCCATTCAAGTATTTTTATTCATAATTCGGAAAGTTAAGTGCATGTAATATCATAATCCACAGTATTATACATGTGTTCTAATTCAAAATTATAAACCTATAATATTTCACAATATTACTGTTTTTACTGTATTTTGATCAAATAAATGCAGCCTAGATGAGCATAAAAATGTATTTCAAAAACATAAAAAAAAAAAACGTACAGACCCAAAATGTTTGGTAGTGTATATAAGATCTTTACTACACAGTCAACAGATACAGCAGAAAATGGAACAAACAATCAATTTTCTTTGCTTGCTAAATGACAGTACAGACAGTCCTAAATGTCGGATTTGAAATTAGTGAACCATCCATGCAGAAATCTATTTCAGCTTATAAAGAAAACCCTAGAACACAAATTTGTGTTTGAGTAATTGAGACAGACAGATAGAGAGTCCATGTCTCTTGAGAGAAAACAATAGGTCATTGAATGCTTTGAGCATGTAGGAAATGTTATGGGTTTTAATAACAAGATGCATATTTCTCTTCCTGTCCCTGTTGGTCTCCCGCTTAATCTCCATCATCGTTTTGCTGTGTTAAATTCCATTTAGAGCTATTTCCAGTTAGCTCTTAACCTTCCAGCCTAGCGTTAAATATAGCAGGACACTTAACCAGTAGGACATGAAAGACGGGACTGAGGGGAGAGACAGAAAATAGTTTCTACAGCTTTAAAAACCTTAAGTGTACTTACTTCATCAGTTTTGTGCCATAGACCATCACAGCGCAGAGCTGTGTTTATATCTGACAATCAATTCTGGCAGTAACAGTACTCAAAGGATATGTCAAATAAAATTAGTAAAATGTGCATCTTAATCTGTTTGTTTTTTCTGTGTTTCTCAGTCCTGATCCTGAGGGCTACAGCAATGCATGTTTTATGTTATTTGCAAACTGATGTAGTCATTACAGGGCAATGTTCCCTCTACTAGTGAAGTAATGAGTTATACATGTTTGTTTGATGAAGAAGACTGGATTGTCATCCAGGAATCAGGACTGAGATCAGAGATCAACCACTATGTAGCCTGTGACTTTTGATCTCTAACATTGCACTTTTGCCCTGTTAGGTGATTGCTCCAGAAGAGATTGTGGATCCTAATGTGGACGAGCACTCAGTGATGACCTACCTGTCTCAGTTCCCCAAATCCAAACTCAAGCCTGGTGCCCCACTGCGATCTAAAACCTTGCACCCCAAGAGAGCCAAAGCCTACGGGCCAGGTGAGACTGACAGATGATGTTAACACTTCAGAATGCCAGACTGTGAGTATGAGATTCAACATTTAATGTACCTCAACCCACACCTCTGCATCTTTGAATCTCTCTGTAGGTATTGAGCCCAGAGGCAACATTGTGTTGAGGTCAGCTGAATTTGTGGTGGAGACTGTGGAGGCGGGACTTGGAGAGGTGTTGGTGTACATTGAGGATCCAGAGGGCCACACAGAAGAGGTCATCTTCTAACTCATCTTTCAAACTTCTTTCATTTTTAAAACAAATCAAACATCTATTTGTACACCAAGCATATCGTATTGGCCAGATTTTTGCTGTTTTATTGAACCTAAAAAAAAGAAAATTAATTAAATGTATTGTTTCATGATTTTAATCTCATGTTTTTTTTTGTAAATTAAAATAATAAAAAAAAGAAAAGAAAAAAGCATAAATACCACTACTCCTTTTACATTAAAATGAAAAAAAGTGTTTATTTTTAAGATCATAGAGTTGAGATCATAATAAAAAAAAAATGATAAATGATTTATTTGAATTTTGAATTTAATTACATTTTTTATGCTAAATTATATAATATAATTTACATATTTCTGTTTTTATTTTATTTTTATAAAGCATACTTGAACCTTACTGATGGGGCTGTAGGAGTACACAAAAACTAAACAAAACTATGTTTTGATAACTAACTGGTGAATGTCTTACTAACATGTCCTTTTAATGCAGGCTCGAGTAATTCCTAACAATGACAGGAACAGGAGCTACTCTGTGGTCTATGTTCCAAAAGTGGAGGGTCTGCATAAGGTACCAAAAAAAATAAGCAATCCTCAGTCTTTTTGAGTCTTGATAGGAGTTTTGTAAGATGTGACAAAGGGAGCTCAAACTGTGGCAGATGAACTCAATCTGAGGGATATTTCTGTCTTCCTCCAGGTGAAGGTGTTGTTTGCTGGACAGGACATTGATAGGAGCCCTTTCATGGTAAATGTGTCTAAAGCATTGGGAGATCCGAACAAGGTGCAGGCCCGTGGGCCAGGTTTGGAACCGGTGGGCAATGTGGCCAATAAACCTACGTATTTTGACATCTACACAGCAGGTAATGTCAGGAAAATAATGTTGTTTGCTGTTTGCTCTAAAACTAAAGACTAGACAAAGATCCTTCATGTATTTGTGACCCCTCAGGTGCGGGAGCAGGCGATGTTGGTGTGATCATTGTTGACTCTCAGGGCCGTAGAGACACAGTGGAGATAATTCTGGAAAACAAGGGCGACAGTGTTTTCCGCTGCACCTACGGCCCCATTCTGGAGGGCCCTCACACTATATATGTGACATTCGCTAGCCAACAAATACCCAGAAGTCCTTTCACTGTTCACATCTCAGAGGGTGAGACCCATGTCCTCACTTCCAGACTTAATTCCTTGAAAAGATGTTGTCTTATTAGGTCCTACAGAGTTCTTTTACAGTCACAGTCACATTATTATTTAACACCAAAGCTGTTAATGCACCAAGAAAACAACAAGTGCTTTTGTGCCTTGTTGTTTTTGTTGCATTAAAAGCATTCCATGTTCTTTCTAAAATGTCTACTGCCCCTGCTGAACAGACCAGTTTAGACCAGCTATTTTTCTGAAAAAGTTGGTTCGCTTGCTGTTGAAGCTAGTTAGCACAAGCAAAGACATTCGAGCGAAGAGCCCAAAAGTTACAGTAAGCTGACCTATTCAGCTGGGGCATTATTCACCTAAAGAGCTTATTTTACCCTTCAAAAGGTGCGGTCACATTTACTGTTGCTCTGTGAAATTTTGTGGCCAAAATCCAGTGTTTCCAATTGGGCAAAAAAGTTCCACACACAGATTTCACTCATTGTTGGTTACGTGAATTCGCCATGCTGACCAAAAAAGCCGGTGGTTTTTAAAGTGATTCTGGTGTGAGCTGCGTTATGCTGTTGACAATAGACTATGGACCTTTTTTGGCCATGAAATTTCACTAATGTGACTGCACCTTGACTTCAGATTGTTTGATTGACAGCATGCTAATACTGGACAACTCCCAGAGAGATCTGCTCTCTGTGGCATCGACTGAGACCAGGTTGTTGGGTTTGATCTCCGTGCTCACTGCTCCAAGGTTCCACCACCCTCCCGATGATGACGAAACGCTTTATTGTGTTTCTTCTTTCCTTTCGCCTGTGTGTGTTGTTCTAGCTCCTTCGAGCGGCCGGCAGATCGGCTCACCGGTTCACATAATCCCTCAGTCTATACGCACGCCGCCCTCAGAAAAGGCCATGAAAGTGCCTCCCCCTACACCACCCAAACCCAGGCGACCAAGTTAGTACAGGCCACCCGGGGGACGTGGCAAATGCCTGCTCGAGCTTGGTCCCCTCCCTCCTGTCTCCTTACCCGTGTCCTCCTAGGCACACCATCTCTGGCTCGTTGGCATGCGCTGGCGCTTTGCCCTCTGGGGCAGCTAAAATCAACAGGAAGCTCAGATAGATACAGGAAGTGATGGGATGAGTGTGTGTGTGTGTGAGAGAGCAAAAGTGAGTGTGAATAAGAATAAGAGGAGGATTAGATAAGTGTTGCAAATGCTGCTGCTGGTCTTGTTTTAACCAATGCAGAAAAAGAGCCACTATTCACTGGTGGGACTGGACGATCACTTAACAGACGCTCAGAGCATCAGGATCACTTTTGATTGGATTCTGCTAATATTTTCTGATTTAATAATTCAGAATTTAACTAATTTAACTAAATCCTATTATTAATGAATTAATTATTTAAATAATAATAATAATAAAATAAATTAACAAAAGTAACAAATTGGTTTAAATTAGGGCTGAAGTTAATTAATCAAAATAATTTATTATTTTGTTACATTTTATTTTTGTGGTAAAAAAACAGCCCTGGTTTAAACTACTCACTATAACCTGAACTGACACATAAAAGCATATTCTTCATAAAGTCAAGATGCCCTCACTTGATTTGGCATCAAAGAGCCAATGGCTGAGTGACCGTCTGAGTATAATACAATCATCTTCATCTCAAAGATCATCATCCTCATCCCATTGTCATCATGATCATCATCATCATCATCTGTGCATCTGTGCATATGTCGCTCCTTTAATACTAACTAAGAGAATGGGAATGCTTTGATTGACTTGACAACCAAAATATACAATGAAGTAACTTATTAATTATTCAATTAATATTTTCCAAATTTTCCGCCTAACATTATTTTGTAGACTTTTTGTCTGCTTTTTTATCCAGCATTGGAAGTACAGATACTGCGACAAGAATTTGTTTGATCAGATATGAGAAAGCACTTAGAACTTAGCCGGGCTGCTTTTAATAGACATTTTATTGCTCTAAAAGTGCTCATTAGTGGACTTAGTGTGCTTAACACCAAACCCCAATAGTAGGCCACAGATTTCAAATAAAAAATTTTTTTTATTTGAGCAGAATATTGTTAAAATTTGTTTATATTTTTCACAGCTGGTTCTTGTATCTAATTGCAAATGTAGTGTTTAAGTCTTTTTATAAGCTCTTGAAAACACATCAGCTTGCCTGTAGTTTTCATTTTAGTGCTTTCACTACATTCCTAATGGGGTCTTTATGAGATTGCTAATTGCATTGTCATAGGCTTGTAAAAGAAACATTCTGTGTTTGGTTGTTCTTCTTTCCTCGTACCTTTGGCTTGGTCCATATGCTGGTCCATGCATAATCTCAACTAACTTCGACAACCTCTACGTTCATGTGTGTATGAGTCTTTTTTTTGTCGTCTTGTACTTTTCAACTTGTGAGATAAAGAATAACCGTTCTTTCCTCCTTGTAGCAAGTAACCCGAATGCTTGTCGGGCCATTGGGCGTGGCCTGCAGCCCAAGGGTGTGCGTGTGAAGGAGGTGGCCGACTTTAAGGTGTACACGAAGGGAGCAGGCAGTGGAGAGCTACGTGTCCAAGTAAAAGGGCCAAGTATGCGTGCAACTGTTTCAACTAAAGCTAAAATAAAAATCCTGTTTTAATCAGCGTTGCATTGTAAAGTTTGTTAGTCTGAATGAAATTTTGTGTTTTCAGGAGGTGGCGATGAGCCTGTGAAGGTGCAAGAACTGGGAGACGGTGTGTATGAATGTGATTACTACCCCATTTTCCCTGGAAAATACATCATCACAATTACTTGGGGTGGCCACGCCATTCCCCGCAGGTAAGTGTGCTTATAGACCCCTGTACAGTTCGATTTCTGTTGCGCATTACTTAGAGAGAAAATATTGAAATCCATATTAAAAGGATTAAACAGGATATGGACTATACAGGAATTACTACAGAAAAATAATCTAAGAATTATGCAGATTATCATGAACAACCATCTCACTTCTGATTAAAACGTGTGTGTTTAGCCCATTTGAAGTGATCATAAGTGAAGATGCAGGCCCTCAGAAGGTGCGGGCATGGGGTCCAGGCCTGGAGACGGGCATGGTGGGCAAATCAGCTGACTTTGTGGTCGAGGCCATTGGCACAGAGGTTGGAACTCTGGGTAAGAATCTTCTTTAACGTCAATGAGCCTCCTGAGCTGGTGTTGTATCCAGGGATCTAGTGTTTATGGCAGGGGTTCTCAACTCTGGCCCTCGAGGTCCAATTTCCTGCAGAGTTTAGCTCCAACCCTAATCAAACATACCTGAACAGCCTAGTCAAGGTCTTCAGGATTACTAGAAAGTTATAGGCAGGTGGGTATGTTAGAGGTTGGAACTAAATTTTGCAGGAAAGTGGACCGTGAGGGCCAGAGTTGAGAACCACTGGTTTATGGTCTGGTGAGATGCCTGGTTAATGGTCAAAAAACTCACTTCCATGCACAGGTTTCTCCATCGAAGGCCCCTCGCAGGCTAAGATAGAGTGTGATGACAAGGGTGATGGATCTTGTGATGTTTTGTACTGGCCCACCGAGCCAGGTGACTATGCGGTCCATGTCATCTGTGATGATGAAGATATCAAAGACAGCCCCTTTATGGCCCACATCCTCCCTGCAGCCAATGACATCTTCCCTGAAAAGGTTTGCCCTGTGACAATTTGGCAATAATGATGCACATTTGTTGGGAATAATAAATGACAGCGGTAACTGAACTAACTCATGTTTTTATGCAGGTTAAGTGTTACGGCCCAGGGCTGGAGCCAACTGGGTGCATCGTTAACAAACCTGCTGAGTTTACAATTGATGCCAGTGGAGCTGGAAGAGGACATCTACAGATTTACGCTCAGGTACATTTTCATACAAGTCCCAGATGCTTCATGCCTCATGCCTCACTTCACTGGTACAAAAATGTCTTTTCCTTCTTTTAATTAAAGGACTCAGAAGGCTTCCCCATCAATATCCAGATCACAGATAACGGTGACAGCACATATTTCTGCGTCTACATACCCACCAAGCCAATCAAACACACTATCATCATCACCTGGGGAGAGGTCAATGTTCCCAACAGTCCGTTCAGGGTGAGAGCTCACTGTCAACAGGCAGATTTCAGCCAACTGATGACATTTTTATGTTACTGTTTTTGTCAAGAACTTTCATGAATTGGATCTACAACAAGCTCAGTGTTTTAATGAAAGTTCATGACCACATTTTTCCAGTGTTAGATTTCACGCTTTCCCTTTTCCCGACCATGTTAGATCATAGGTTCCATTTTGAATCATAGCTTTACTACCAGCTTTCAGTTCCTAATTTTGCAATATGTAACTATGGTCTTTCTACATTTCTCAGGTGACCATTGGAGAAGGCAGTCACCCAGAGAACGTGAAAGTTCATGGACCAGGCGTGGAGAAGACTGGCTTGAAGGCCAACGAACCCACATACTTCACTGTGGACTGCAGTGAGGCTGGACAAGGTCCGAGCAAACATGATTGCTAACGTTATTTAAACTCATATTTGAAATTTGGAAATGTAACCTTATTTCCCTATTTTTTTTATCTGTTCTGACTCCTTAGGAGATGTTAGCATTGGTATTAAGTGCGCTCCTGGTGTGGTAGGACCTGCCGAAGCAGATATTGATTTTGACATCATTAAAAATGACAATGACACATTCACAGTGAAGTATACACCCCCTGGAGCCGGACGCTACACCATCATGGTGCTTTTTGCGGATCAGGTCAGTCTTAGTCAATAATATGAAATTATTCTGTATGTTATTTGAGTTCTAAATGTATTTATTTACAAATTAACAGGAAATTCCCATCAGCCCCTTCCGAATCAAAGTCGATCCATCCCATGATGCTAATAAGGTGAAAGCAGAGGGTCCTGGGCTCAACAAGACAGGTCAGTTTCATTGAAATCAATGAAATGAAAAAATAGTGGGTAAAAATAGCTCTCATCTGCATATTCTGCATGTCTATATCACAGGTGTGGAAGTGGGCAAGCCGACCCACTTCACGATCTATACTAAAGGAGCAGGTAAGGCCACACCTGAGGTTATCTTCACCGCAGCTGGGAAAGGAGAAGCCGTCAGTGACTTTGAGATCATCGATAACCACGACTATTCTTTCACTGTGCGCTACACTGCATTACAGCAGGTGAGACACTCCAACAGTGGGTTACGTTTCATTTAAATGGACACCAAGATGTCATATCCTATTATGGTATTATAAATTACATCTTGCTTAGTCCTGTTTTTTGTGATCCAGGGTAACATGAGCATATCTGTGTGCCATGGTGGTGACCCCATCCCCAAAAGCCCATTTACCATCAGTGTCGCACCTCCTTTGGATCTCAGCAAGGTCAAAGTTCAAGGACTCAACACCAGTAAGTCCACAGCAAGTCAAATCTCCAGGCTATGTGTGGAATGGAGTAATAGCGATGTTGATTGAACATATTTTTATTATTATTTTTTGTGCCTATGTGTTTAGAAGTAGATGTAGGGAAAGATGAGGAGTTTACCATTAATACACGTGGTGCGGGAGGTCAAGGAAAGGTGGACGTCAAGATTACCTCACCCTCTCGCCGGCCAATCCCATGCAAGGTGGAATCTGGAGCGTCCAATGAGGTGCACACTAAGTACATTCCGCCGGAAGAGGGGCCCTACAAAGTGGACATCAGCTATGATGGAAACCCTGTACCGGGAAGTCCTTTCACAGTGGAGGGGGTGATGCCTCCAGATCCCTCAAAGGTAGGAGTCACAAATAGGAGAATGTGATTTGTTTGTTTATACGTCATCGTCTTATTTAACCATGATTTTTTATGATGACTGCAAATCCTTTTGATTAGAAAATATGTGTTACTTAAATGATCGTATAAGTATTTGTGTGTGTTCTGTTGATGGAGACGCGGTGCTTTTATTGTGCTTTGGCATTTCGATTCGCTCAAGGATCCTTTCTCAAGTTTAAGGCTAAAAACATACTAAGATCTGACTGAGATGATACAACTACATATGATGAGAAACATGGGATGTATTTTAAGAGTTACCAGAGAAGCTGGACTGTACAGTGCAATCCTTACCTTACAAGTCAGAAAGACCTTCAGAGAGTTTATGAGCCACTAACCAGAGTCAGAATGATCAATCTAAACTAGATTTTGTAAAACAATATTTTTTGATTCTCTGGGTAAGGAAATTTCCTGTTTGTAGAGGTTTATTCAAGCAATGTTAGTTCCAAAGTAAACTGATTTAATTGTATTTTATTTTTAAATGTATTTTTTGTTTGTATGTATGCCTGTTCTCTACAGTGCTGGATTGTTCCAGTGAGCGTTTTCCTTTTCCGTGAGCCAGATGCCCCAGTTTGTATATCATTTGTGTCACTGAAGAAGCCTAAAACAAACACAAAAGGCCATTTAGCCATTGTTGGAAATTATTAGAGGACGGTTGGTGTTTATTAATCTGTCAGGGAAAGGTGAACTCAAGTGTAGTGTGACAAACAAGGTACTTCATTCACATGTGGAATGGCTGATCCATTCTGTCACTGCGCCGAGGTTGCACTGAGGAACATTAGATAGTTATCTGTATATTACCGAAAGAGATACAGATCTCTGACCATAAATGGATATAAATGAGGAAGGCCGTCTGACTTTGAAAAATGTTGGACTGTCCTCTAGTACTGCTAAAGCTTGTTGGATCATTGAATTCTTGAAAATTGGATCCACACCCGGAGTGGCCATTACACCTTATTAATTTTTTTAAATTCCAGAGTTCCTGAATCTATTATTCTGCTTACCACATATACCACATGTATAATTTAATTATATTCAAATATTATGTTTTCTGGTTAATTTTCAGGTTGAATTACTTTAATTCCTGAGTGTTTTAAAGTTTCTAAGAATTCTGTTTTGACAATGTTAGTGACAACAGTTTTGTATTATTTTCACTTCAAGGTGCGAGCCTATGGCCCTGGACTGAAAGGTGGCATTGTGGGTAAGCCCGCTCCATTTGCCATTGACACCAAAGGCGCAGGTACAGGAGGTCTCGGGCTGACTGTGGAGGGCCCGTGTGAAGCAAAGATTGAGTGCCAGGACAATGGAGATGGATCTTGCTCTGTGTCCTATCTGCCCACTGAGCCTGGAGAATATTCCATCAACATCCTGTTTGCTGATGCTCACATCCCTGGTTCCCCCTTCAAAGCCATGGTGCAGTCCGTATTCGACCCCAGCAAGGTTACAGCTAGTGGGCCAGGGTTGGAAAGAGGAAAAGTCAATGAAGCAGCGTCGTTCACCGTGGACTGCTCTAAAGCAGGGGAAGCGGAGTTGACCATCGAGATTATTTCAGATTCAGGAGCGCAGGCAGAGGTTCATGTCCAGAATAACAGTGACGGAACATATTCTATCACCTACATCCCTCCTTTCCACGGAATGTACACCATCACAATTAAATACGGAGGACATGCAGTGCCTAAGTTCCCTGCGAGGGTGCAAGTGGATCCTGCTCTTGATACCAGTGGAATCAAGGTCTACGGTCCAGGAGTGGAGCCCAGAGGTAAGGAGGGCATCTAAAATTACACTTGTTTGAATGTTTAGTATCATTTTGCTTAGCAAATTCTGCTATATTTTCACAGGGGTACTCCGAGAGGTCACTACACACTTTGTTGTTGACACTCGGGTTCACAACAAGATTGGTGGAAACCACATAAAAGTTCGTATTGTTAACCCATCAGGTGCCAGCACTGATGCGTACATCACTGACAAAGCAGATGGCACTTACCGAGTAGAGTATACCGCATATGAGGATGGTAAGATATCCTGTAGATATTGATATTTCATTTTTTGAAGCCTGATAATTCAAATTATTAAATGCTTAAAATAATTAAATGCTGAGGTAAGCTGGTATATGTGTCTGCCCCAATCTTCATTCATTTAACAGGCTCTGTTGGCATTTTTTTTTTTCCTTGAAAATCACAGGACACATACACACACACACACAGCTGTCTGCTATTCTGAGCACGGCTGCTGTATTGATTGTTCTGTGTGGAGGCCAATGTTGTAAGATGGAAATTCATTCATTGTTCATTGTATTTGGAGCAGAGCCTGCTGATGTCTTTTTTTTACATGATGCCTTGATAATATTCCATCACAACTATTGATTGAGAGAAATAAACACATTCTCTCTCTATATGGCCACACATAGTCTCTTTTTTTGTCAAAGGCAGCAGTTCTTAGGATAATATGCAATGAGGACAAGACCTTTAGATGAGAAAGTACTTTCCAGCTTCATATTTATAGATGAAAGAGTGCTTTTATTTTTGTGTTTGTACAGGTTTGCATATTATAGAGGTGCTATATGATGAAGTACCTGTCCCCAAGAGCCCATTTAGGGTGCCGGTGACCGAAGGTTGTGATCCCAGCCGTGTACGTGCCTATGGTCCCGGTCTGGAAGAGGGTCTGGTCAACAAACCCAACCGCTTCACTGTGGAGACCAGGTACATATTTCTACGAACGCCTGCTGTTGAACATGAACATGTGCCTGGGAAGTGCTAATTTGGAAAAAAACAAGTCCCTTTGAAATACATGCCCAAAAAGATTTTAACCAAATTGTGCATGTTGAATAGTTTCTTTACCCTAAGGTGTGGTCCCATTACATATTCTCCTTGGCAGTAATATCAGTAGGAATCTGAAGTTTCGTGTGAGGAAGAAAAAGTTCCACACGCAGATTTCAAGTTGGTCATGCAAATTTACCGTGCCACACTGACCAACATAAATCTGTTTGATTATAAAGTGTCTTCTGTGTAAACTGTGCTTCATACATCGCTTATGTGACTGCTGAAATACCTTCTATAACCTATCATTTTAATTATAGAAAATTAAGCAGCATACACTATATCAGGGTTCCTCAAATCCATCCCTGGAGGGCCACTGTCCTGCAGAGTTTAGATCAAACCGTGATCAAACTCACTTACCTGCAATTTTCTAGTAACTCTGAAGACTTTGACTAGGTGTGTTTGATTAGGGTTGGAACTAAACTCTACAGGGCAGTGGCCCCTCAGGACTGGATTTGAGGAACCCTGCACTATATGAATAGTTTTGCTGTGAAAAATCTTTAATACTTGTCTGTATTTTCCCCTCTTTCAGGGGTGCTGGCACGGGTGGTCTTGGATTGGCCATTGAGGGTCCATCAGAAGCTAAGATGTCCTGTAAAGATAACAAAGATGGCAGCTGTAGTGTGGAGTATATTCCTTTCACTCCTGGAGAATATGATGTCAACATCACTTTCGGAGGCCTGCCTATCCCAGGTATGATGTCATTTCCTTCTGTCTAATTCATTCCATGGTTTGTTTCTGAGTGAACTCAACACACTAATTACACACTGACATTGAATTTCAGCAGTCAGAGAATATAAGAGTGCTGAAGTGTTGAATAAGGCATTTAGAAGCAAACAATCATGATATTTTGATTTGAAGCTTGAATAGTTCATACTTCAGGGTATGTTTGATCCTTTTATAAAGAAAAACTGCAACTGTATAATTTCTGTGGATGTTTAGGTAGCCCATTCAGGGTGCCTGTGAGGGAGCTGGTGGACCCCAGTAAGGTGAAGTGTTCTGGTCCTGGTCTGGGCAGTGGAGTAAGAGCCCACGTCCCTCAGACCTTCACCGTGGACTGCAGCAAGGCTGGACTCGCCCCCCTGGAGGTGCTGCTGTATGGACCTACAGGTGAAAATAAACTGGAAAAACACACACATTGTTTGGACAAGGTCCTTGAAGTATATATGTGCTTCAGTTTAGCTTTTCGAAATTGAATTACTAGAATTACAGGTGTGTATGAGCTTAGCTAGTCTGAGGAAGTTGTTTATATGCACATTCATACTTAGTATCTATACATTATAAGTGATTTAGAAGCAAGTTCCCCTCTCAGGATTTTGTCTGTTGCCATTTTCAAAGCATTCTATCAATTTTAACATTTTTAATGTACCTGTGGTGGCAATTGACTTGTTTTTTAACTGTTAAATGTCAAGAGTTTGAATTTTATAAATAGCTTTTATCAATGTGGAGCATGTATTACATCCAGGAAATGTTTAGTATTGTACACTACCATTTAAAAGTTTCACTAAGATAAAAAAAAAAGAAAAAAAAAAAGAAAAAGAAATTAATATTTTTTTTCAGCAAGGATGCATTAAATTGATCAAAAATGACAGTAAAGACATTTATAATGTAATTTTTTTTTTTAACTATTTATAAATTTCTATTAAGCAGCACAAAAGTTTTCAACATTAATAATAAGAAATGTTGCTTGAGCAGCAAATCATCATATTAGAATGATTTTTGAAGGATCATGTGACACTGAAGACTGGAGTAATGATGCTGAAAATTCAGCTTTGCCATCACAGGCATAAATTATATGTTAAAATTTATTAAAATAGAAAACAGTTTTAATAAATTGTAATTATATGTCATAGTATTACTGTTTTTACTGTATTTTTGATCAAATAAAAAACAAAAACCTCACCGACCTCAAACTTTTGAGTTGTAGTCTATATTGAAAATGCAATTCATATTTAGATTGTAAATGACTCTGCAAAAGGGCACAAACACCATAAAAGACACATTCATCAAGAATGTTTCACAGTTGTCTGGACTAGATGACAGGCATGCAGATAGATCAACCGTGTTATTATTCTAGGGATGACAGAGCCGGTGAATATCACAGACAACGGTGATGGCACCCACACGGTGATCTACACTCCAGATAAAGATGGACCTTACACTGTCTGTGTCAAGTATGCAGACCAAGAAGTGCCACGCAGGTGAACGGGCTGCTTAAAGTATTAATAAAGTCTTAATATTAACGACAAGAGTAGACTGTGTATGGTACGACCAAAATCTTCAGTGCTGGTTTAGAAATCAGAAGAGCACTTCCAAATATAGGAAGTATGTGATCATTACATATGTCTGTTCCTCTATTTTTCCCCTTTTCAGTCCATTTAAGATTAAGGTGTTGCCTGCACATGATGCCAGTAAAGTCCGTGCCAGCGGTCCCGGCCTAAACGCTTCCGGGGTGCCAGCCAGCCTGCCAGTGGAGTTCACCATTGATGCCCGTGACGCAGGGGAGGGTCTTCTCACCGTACAGATACTGGTGAGTGACATCAGCATTCACTCAGGCCTCTTTTTTGACATGTTTTAAGGCAGGTTTCCCTTGATGATCACATGTGCTTTAACAGCCAATGTCCTCCCCTCCGCTTTCCTCTGCCCTGACCTCTGACCCCTTCCCTGCTGTCGCTGTAGGGTCCGGATGGGTGCAGGCGAGAGGCCTCTGTGTATGTGGAGGACTGGGGTAGGAGGGTGTGGGAGAACCACATTGTAAAGGGCACCATCCCCTTCCATATTCTTAGGAAAGGATGTGTAAGGCGGCCTTTCAGCCTCCTCTTGTTGTTATAACTCACTGTGTCTGGCGTCTCTCCCATCAGCCTTGGGCCCCTAAGAGCTCATGGCCTGTTCCCTTGCTACTGTATCCCCTACCCCAGTTCCCCTGTTCCTTTGGCTACATTTTTAATACCATTTTTATCTGTTCCCCGCCCCCCCAATATCTTCCTTTTTTCATGTTACTTTTTGTGTCCTCCTGGTTCATGGATATCACATTCAATGACAATTAAAAGCCAGAAGTAACTTGGGAATTGTCATTTTGTGCGGTTGATCCTTGTTTTTTATAATCATACTACTTTCCATGCTAAAAAGGAAGGGAGAAAACTTCACTTGAACTAAAACAGGTGTTTACAAACTGCACACGAGCAAAAGCATCCAAAAACATTTTCATCTTGCACAAAAGTGGCGTTTTTGGATGTGAGAGTGAAACTTTCTCCCAGGCAGCCACACTTGATCATTGTGTGCCTGTCAAGGGGCCCCTTAATGTTGCCCTCTAGTGGTCACTGTGGACTGACCTGTCATTAGATTTAGGCTAAACCCTACATGTGGTTTTCCACTACATGACTAACAGTCAGAGATGCTTGATATGTAATATGTATGAGTAATATTGCCTTCATTTATTTCAGCAGCTAGTTAAAATTTTGTTGTATTCAAAAAGGAAATAGGATTTTTATAAGCAGAGCCTACACTCATTCGCATGAACACACTTTAACAACTCATTCCTTTTGCAGGACCCAGAAGGAAAGCCAAAGAAAGCCAATATTCGGGATAACAGAGATGGAACGTACACTGTATCCTACGTCCCAGATATGACAGGGCGTTACACTATTACAATCAAATATGGCGGGGATGAGATTCCTTACTCCCCTTACCGCATCCATGCGCTGCCCAGTGGAGATGCCAGCAAATGCCTTGTGACAGGTCAGTTACAGATGTCTACGTCACACCCCACTGTGGCCTTCTATAGTGATGTATTGCTGTTCATTACAGCTTTTATTAATGTCTTGTGGTTTATTGCTTTATAAAAATGCAATCTCAGCACAAAGTTTTTATTTTTAAAACCAAGCATCTTATGCACACCTTTATGATCATGAATTCTAACAAATTTTGTTTATCTGTAGTGTCGATTGGGGGACACGGACTGGGTGAGTTTCCTTTTTTGACCTTTGCCAGCCTTTTATGTGGGAACAGTTTAGGCCACTCTTTTTCATTGAGATGTATGGCATTTAAATTCACTCCCTAACTGTGCCTCTGTCTGATTGGTGTAGAAAATGTTGTTGTAATCTTTATTGTAATTGTTTTGTGGCTGTACTATGATCAGGCTCAGGGCTCGGACCCACCATTCAAATTGGCGAGGAGACCGTTATCACTGTGGATGCAAAGGCTGCTGGAAAGGGGAAGGTCACCTGCAAAGTGTCAACTCCAGATGGGGCGGAGCTAGACGTGGATGTGGTGGAGAATGCGGACGGAACATTTGATATCTACTATACTGCTCCAGAACCTGGGAAATACGTCATCACCATTCGCTTTGGAGGAGAGCACATTCCAAACAGTCCCTTCCATGTGGTGGTGAGCACCTTCTGTATTATGTATCTGAATTATGCATATTTTGTATATGTTCGTGTACAGTATGTACACTACCATTCAAAAGTTTGGGGTTGGTAAGATTTTTGTAATCTTAAATCTGTTATGCTCACTAAGGATGCATTTATTTGATCATATTCCATGATTCTGTGATGAACAGTACAGCATTTACTTTAATCTTTTGCTACAATATAAATGTCTGTACTGTCACCTTTGATCAATTTGATGTGTCCTTGCTAAAAAAAAAAGTATTAATTTCTTTCAGAAAAAAAAACCTTACTGACCCCTAACCTAAATAATTCCAAAATATGGCTACAGTGCATGGTGTGTTTTTACAAAGTAATCATTCTCCCCAACAGAAACTTTTATTGTACTTCATTCATTGAGAATGAATTTAACTTAGCAATTCAATTCCAGTTCAGTGGGTCGAATTGAATTAGCTGCATGTAAATGTGTGTTGTGTGAAGCCCTAAACATGTGACCACCTCCTTCTCCAGGCATCTGATACCATCCCTATAATTGAGGAACCGTGTGATAAACTGCAGTTACAGCAGCCCTACGCCCCCTACAAGGGCTACACCCCTCACTGGGTACACACCACCCGTAGTCATCAGATAACATCCTAAATGCTTTCTGCTCCTCAGCCTTTATCATTACACCTTTTCATTTCACCCATCTTTGCTTAATTTCCCATGAGCTTTGCTGCTGACATCTTTTTAACAAGTTATTAAAATGGCTAGTTGGCTGATCATGCATTCGTAGAGTTAATGAATCGGTTGTTGATCTCCCATTGCAGAGGCGTTTTGCACTTAAGTCTCTTTTATTTGGCTTTGTAGCTGCTGCTTTTACACATTTATTTCATCTATTGCAGCTCAACCAGCCTGGGCCCTTTGTCATTAACCCTTTGCATGCACTTTCTGTTCACTGTCTTTAGTTAGCAGTGCAGTAATGCTAAAATCTCTTTCTCTTTTAGGCCACGGAGGAACCAGTCACCGCAGTGGATGCCATGGAGCCAATGCTCCGCCCGTTTAATCTTGTCATTCCATTTACTGTGCAAAAGGGGGAGATTACAGGTATTAACTCTTATTCATTTGTAAAATAATAATAATAATTTAATAATTATTTATTAATAAACAAGTAGATAATCATTAGAGGTGCTTGCAAAGGCAAAAATATTTAAACAGACCTCCTTTGGCCTGGGCCAATAAGCAACACCCTGGCAACCACCCTCTTGTGAAAATGAAGTACACTTTGGCATGCTGTTTTAAAAGAGTATTTGTTAAAGAAATAAAAGAATGTACTTAAGTACGAACTGAATGTAATGTTTTCGGGACAAATTTTTCAAAAGCATGACAAAACATTAAAACATAATGATTAAAAGTGTGCTTTTAAAGTAAAATATTTAATTTGACATTATTACAAAGTGCACTTAAAAGTGTACTTAAGTGTATTAAGAAAGCCTTTTATTTCATTCATATTATATTGTCTAAACTGCAAGTAGAGTTTTTTTTTAAATACATGTTTAGGATTTTAACTGCACTACATGTGCACATTCATTACAATTAAGCACACTTCTTTTTTCACATCAGCCTACACAAGTCTGTATTCGAAAAGGTAGCATTTTGTCTGTTTCCAGGTGAGGTGCGTATGCCTTCTGGTAAGACTGCCCGCCCCAACATCACTGATAACAAGGACGGGACGGTGACAGTCAAATACGCCCCCACTGAAAAGGGCCTGCATGAGATGGACATCAAATATGACGGGAATCATATACCAGGTACCAAAACAATCAGACATTTGCTCTAAAACCTGGGAAATGGAATAATTATGTTATAATAAATAATGTTTTAATTGATCATTTGGAAACATGAATTGACACTCTTTTAATGCTTCCTACAGGAAGTCCACTGCAGTTCTATGTAGATGCCATTAACAGTGGGCATGTGAATGCATATGGCCCTGGTCTGAGTCACGGCATGGTCAACAAATCTGCCACCTTCACAATTGTCACTAAGGACGCTGGAGAAGGTGATACACAAACCAAGCCTGGCTGTCTCACAGTTGCATTGCATTATTTTCACATTGCCAGACTTTTGACGATAAACATTGCACTCACATCTTCTCTCAGGAGGTCTGTCTTTGGCAGTGGAGGGCCCCTCTAAGGCAGAAATCAGCTGTAAGGATAATAAAGATGGTACATGCACTGTGTCCTACCTGCCAACGGCCCCAGGAGACTACAACATAATCGTCAAGTTTGATGACAAGCACATTGCTGGAAGCCCCTTTACAGCCAAGATCACAGGTTGGGGTTTGTGTGTGCCCAAATATGGGTGTGAGTGAGAGAGAGAGAGAGAGGATAAACAAGAGAGGGCAAAGTTATGTCTCTCCATAATGTCTGTGAATCACTAAATTAGCTGCCGTGTGTATTTATGTGTGTGCGCATGCCTTCAAACCTGGAGAATTTAACCACATCTGTAAAGTGCTTCTAAAAGTAGTAGGCAGAGTTTTTAGAAACAGGAAGCAGCTGTTTCCCCCCTCCTCCAGTCTCAGTCTCACTTTGCCCCTCACACAATTTCTCTCTGCAATGGAAATGGGGTTGCACCCGCACAATAAATGCTTATTTTAATAATTGGATCATATTTGCTAGTTATAATAAATAAATAAACAAGAACTACCTTTAAAATTTTGGGGTTGGTAAGATTTTTTATGCTCACCAAGGCTGCATTTATTTGATCAAAAATACAGTAAAAACCTGAATACTTTGAAATATTTTTCAAATAAAAATGAACTGTTTTGCATTTTAATAGGTTTTAAAATGTAATTTATTAATGTGATGGCAAAGTCGAAATTTTAATATATTAAATCATTCTAATATGCTGTTTTGAAACATTCTCATCTCCTTTTAATACTTTTGTGTAAACTGTGATTCTTTGATGAATAGAAATTAAACTTCATGAGTAGGAGTACATAGAATTGTTTTGCAGCAATGTCTTTACTGTCCCTTTTTTTATAATATTTGTATATATTTGTAATAATATTTGTTTTAGTTTTTTAACATTTTATACATACATACAGTATATATATATATACACACACACACACACACACACACATATACACTATAAAAGTCATTATTGATAATGACTTTATTCTCTCACATTCTTGATAAAGGTGATGACACCATGAGGACTTCTCAGCTGAACGTTGGCACGGCCACAGACGTGTCTCTGAAGATCACAGAGACGGACTTGAGCTCCCTGACTGCGAGTATCAGAGCTCCATCTGGCAATGAGGAGCCCTGCCTACTGAAGAGACTGCCAAACCGCCACATCGGTAAGTCACACATCAAGCCTGCCAGTACCTACCTGCGTCAAGACTGAACTAATAAATCAACCTGTAAATAATCCAGATCATATTAAGTTTAGACAGGACATGTTGAAGAGCCATCAACCATGATTTGCAGGTAGTTTTAGTAGGAAGGGCATTCTTATTATAGACAGCATTTAATTGGACACATGTTTGTGTACACCCCTGCAAATAAGAATTATCAATATTTTGGTCCGTTTTTCCAGAATGGAAAGACTGGGAATTTAATTATAACACTTTCAGAAGCTAGAAGAATTTTTTAGAGAAGACACCTTTTAGGTTTTCCAAAACAAGAAGGTATTAGTCCTCTGACGGATGTTAGCAATCAAACACTGAAACTTTCTGATCTAGTGATGCCTTAGGGTTTGCCTCAGAAACTTTATTTTGGACTAAGAGCTCCTTCCTGTGATTTCAAAGAGAATCAACTATAAGTTCAGAAAAGGCTTTTGACGTAAAGCCAAATCCTGAGGCCTATCGCTTTTGTGCTACCATAAAATAGTATATTAAACCTGAACAAAGGCCTCAGTCCTGTTGCTCTTTGCCTTCAGGAATATCCTTCACTCCTAAAGAGGTGGGTGAGCATGTGGTCAGCGTGAAGAAGAATGGAAAACACGTGACCAACAGCCCATTCAAAATCATGGTGGGCCAGTCTGAGATTGGAGATGCCAGTAAAGTGAAGGTGTTTGGAAAAGGTCTGATTGAAGGACACACCTTTGAAGTGGCTGAGTTTATCGTGGACACCAGAAGTGCAGGTAAATGGTATTCTAGGATATGTGGCGCCTATTATGCACTTAATCCCTAGGTACACTTCAGTTTTGACGCGAACGCTTAATGTAGGCGCACTTTTGAATGCATAGTCTTTCAAAGTATACTCCATTTGATAGCATAGCACCAGAAAGTTTCATCCATGTCCATAATCTGTGCTATTTCTCTCCAGAAGTTATAAGTGAAAAAAAGTCTTTGTCTCGCTTAAACTAGATCTAAACACCCTCACACAAGCCCTCTTCATCATGGCCGTCTATTGCTGTTGCAGTGTTGTAGTTTGAGGTTGTTGTTTCAATCTCCTTTGCTTCTTTCCAACTGTGAAACAGCGGGCCAGAGCAGAGTTGCCACCTTATGGACCAACTAATTAGAGTAAAAAAAATCAAGGTCAAATCAAATTTACGCACACTGAACGTAAAACTGAAGTATATTGAGATTTATAAAGGTTTGATTCACTGAAAAGTTGAGCTGCTTTTGTGCACTGTATTAAAGCATACATAAATCCCACTTTGTCTGTACATTAGGTTATGGAGGTCTGGGTCTGTCTATCGAGGGACCAAGCAAAGTTGACATTAATTGTTCAGATGTGGAAGACGGAACATGCAAAGTGACCTACTGCCCAACCGAACCCGGAACATACATCATTAACATCAAATTTGCAGACCAACATGTGCCAGGTACTGCACAGACCTCAAACATGAGTCTTTCTGAGATGCTTTCTGAGGTGGGTGAATCTTAAACTCTTCATGTTGTTCCACAGGAAGTCCATTTACAGTGAAGGTTCTGGGCGAGGGACGAATGAAGGAGAGTATTACCAGAAAGAGGCAGGCGCCCTCTATCGCCACGGTGGGCAGCACTTGTGACCTCAACCTCAAGATTCCAGGTGAGCAGAGATAGAATGAGACACTGGGGAGGGGTGTCAAGTCTTTTCGAAATTGCATAATATCTAGTAGGTACTAAATTTGGTTTGATACTTAGTTCATGACTGTTAAAAATTTATGTTTTGTATAGTATGAATATGGGTGGTAAGAATGAAATTCGGACATACTACATCCACCATGTTGTCACTGTCATGTGACCTTTCACTTCCATTCGCATTTCCTTTACTGTGGCCTCATGGGATAGTAAAGTGTTAATCAGATGCACTTCAGAATCAGAAGTAGTAGGTCATCCAGGTATTTTTTGCTTACTGTTCTATGAATTCGATGCCTCACACCTATGCTCTGTTTTACACCTGCTATACAGTTAGGAAGTAGGCATATTCAGATGGAGGGTTTGTCTCTTTTTCCACCTGTTTCTCACTGACTCCCACTGTAATGTGTCACTTCCTGTTTCTTGAATCAGAGTGGTTCCGTATGAAACTGTATAGAATTTAATCAAAGCTGTTTTGATTAAAAGAAAGAATACGGAATTAGTTTTCATTCTACTCTGAAGCTTGCATTTCCTGTTTCTCTTTTCTCATTGCTTCCTTCCTTCTTCTCTTTCCTTTTTCCTCTGTCTTCCGGGTTCCTCATCTGTAGGGAACTGGTTTCAGATGGTGTCAGCCCAAGAGCGTCTCACCCGTACCTTCACCCGCAGCAGCCACACATACACGCGCACAGAACGCACCGAAATCAGCAAGACCCGTGCAGGCGAGACCAAGCGGGAAGTGCGGGTGGAAGAGAGCACCCAGGTGGGGGGTGACCCCTTCAGGGATGTATTCAGTGGATTTCTGGGCAGGGAGAGCCTGGGACCCTTCAGCAGCGGCCAGGGCCGACAATCAGAGGGTGTGTGCATGTGTGTGTTTGTGTGCATTGATCGCTGGTTTATTAAGGTTTATTTCAGCTTCAAAATGAAAATTGAGAGAACTATCCCTTTAAGTTTTGCTCTTACGAGTTTCTTTTTGTGTTATTGTGTATGTGTGTGTGATGATGTCATGGTATGTGTGTGTTTATGGGTTTTTTTGAGCGGGAGTGAGCGCACTCTTTCCACTGCAGACATTTATGACAGGAGAACCGAGCTGGAAAATCTGAGTAGCCGTCAGCTCTGTGGCCAGCTCAGCCAAAACATCTTCTTTTATAGAAGAAATGCCTGAAATTTTACGTGAAATGTCTCATGCGTGTGCCTGTCTCTTTTCCCTTCTCTCCCTCTGTTTCTCATGCTCTCAACGCCATCCCTCTTTCTCTCTCAGGTGAATCAGGCACACAGGAGATGACCGCACAGGTGACGAGTCCCAGCGGTAGCACGGATGACGCTGAGATCGTAGAAGGAGAGGACAGCACCTATAGTGTGCGTTTTGTGCCTCAGGAGATGGGCCCTCACACCGTCAATGTCAAATACAGGGGCCAGCATGTCCCTGGAAGCCCCTTCCAGTTTACCGTTGGGCCCCTGGGAGAGGGAGGGGCCCACAAGGTTCGGGCCGGTGGTACTGGACTGGACAGGGGTGTGGCTGGAGTTCCAGGTAAGAGACAGGAAGCAGAATTAGTATTGATATTGTTAACTAAAACTATTAGAAATTGTTTTCATTAATTTAAATAACGCTGAAATAAAATTAAGTGCAGGGTTAGTTTAGGGTTAGGGTTATATAATATTAGATAAAAAATGTATAAATTAAAGGCCTTGGCAACAAATTTTGCCTTGGCAACTAAATGAAATAAGATTAAGTATTAAAAGTACTAAAACTAAAACTAAAAGCCACTGTCTTATCTGGGATAGTGCGGACAATACTTTAGCCCACTGAGGTCTGCCAGATGATGTGTGAATCTTAAGCATCCATTAGCATAATTTTTTTATGTGTGATTTTTAGCTGAGTTTAGTATCTGGACTCGTGAAGCTGGTGCTGGCGGTTTGTCGATAGCTGTTGAGGGGCCCAGCAAAGCAGAGATTTCCTTTGAGGACAGGAAGGACGGTTCCTGTGGGGTGGCCTATGTAGTACAGGAGCCTGGTAAGTGCTAATGCTAATTTTCAATTACACAGATGATGTTTTACAATGGCGCTCAGTTTTTCATTTGATTTATTTCTCTCATTTCAGGTGACTACGAGGTGTCTATCAAATTTAATGACGAACATATCCCAGACAGCCCTTTCGTTGTTCCCATTGCATCACTGTCAGATGACGCCCGCCTACTTACCATCACCAGCCTGCAGGTGAGTGATTCCAAATCAAACACACTCACGCGCTGAGTTGTCGTGGAGAGGGCTCGTTATTCTCTGTAGCAGCGGGATGGGTGAGATTCAGGGACTCTTGAGAGCGGATGGCAGCTCCTTTATCAACACACTCTTTGAGAGACTGTAAAAGCACTTGATGGAGAGCACAGAACAGCTTATCATGAGACAAGACAAGTGTACTTGCAGTTCCCTTCACAAAGAGTGAAGGAGTTTCATAGGAAAGACAAAAGAGCATTGCAAAGTAGCAAATCATTTTTTATGTTGGCCATTGTGAATATGCTTGCTAAGAAAGGCACCAGAAAGGCATCTTTACATACTCGGCTTTAAAATTCTGAAGATTAGATGATACTGTAAAATTGTTCAAGTACTAAGTCTGTCTGGCTCTCTCTCAGCAGGAGATGGGCCTGAAGGTGAATCAGGAGGCCTCGTTTGCCGTGCAGCTGAACGGAGCGAGAGGGGCGATTGATGCTAAGGTGCACACACCTTCTGGAGCAGTGGAGGAGTGTTACATCACTGAGCTAGACAATGGTGAGCAAATGGGCACATACTCACACATAGAAAAAGTCAGGGGATCTATAATCAATTATATTATTTTATGTATTATTACTATTATGTATTTTTTTTAAAAAATATAGAATTATTATTAATATATAGTATATATATATAGTATTTTTTAAATATATATATATATATATATATATATATATATATATATATATAGTTGAAATATATATATATATATATATATATATATATATATATATATATATAGTTGAAATATATATATATATATATATCATTGTATTAGACAATTTATTATATTATTTTTTATTATTTTGTATATTATATTTATATATTACTTTTTGCTTTATATATTATTATTATTTACATTTATAGCATATAAACATTTATGTATTAATAATGTAACATAATATTTTGTTATTTTGTATAATTATTTTTGTATATTATTTTGTTATATATTATTATTATTTATATGATCTAAACATACTGTATGTATACTTTGTTTAATATATTATTATATAATATATTATTTTAATATATTATTATTTGTTTTGTATATTATTCATGTTTTTTCTTATTTATTATTATTATTATCATTATTATGTTATATAAATATGTTATATTCTATTAAACCATTTTTAGACTTTTTATTTGGTGTATTATTAATTCTACAACAACAACTACAATAATAATACATTTTAATAATTACTTGTTCTCATACCCAAAGCGCTACAAAAACAGGAAATGGAGGTAAAATAGAGAAATACAGACATAATACAGTATAAGGAAATACAATAAATACAGTAAAAAACTAACAATAAATAATGCAACATACAAATTATGATCATTGTAACATTTAAAGACACACTAGAACTGATGTTAGTTTAGAGTATATGAATAGAGATTGAAATTATTCAACATCACATGCCTGTTTGTGCAGATAAACACGCCATACGGTTTATTCCACGGGAGAACGGCGTCCACTCCATTGAAGTCCGTTTTAACGGGAGTCACATCCCAGGCAGTCCCTTCAAGATCCGTGTAGGGGAACCCTGCCAGGCAGGAGATCCAGGAATGGTGACTGCTTTTGGGCCTGGACTGGAGGGGGGAACTACAGGTAAGACACCAACCAACCAAGCAGTCAATCACAAGTGTCAAGACACAAAAGCACATACATTTACTCAATACATCTCATCCTTCACAGGCGTACCCTCAGATTTCATTGTAAACACGTGTAACGCTGGGTCAGGAGCTCTGTCGGTTACCATTGACGGCCCATCGAAAGTGAAGATGGATTGTCAGGAGTGTCCAGAAGGATACAAGGTCACCTACACACCCATGGCTCCCGGCAGCTACCTCATCTCCATTAAATATGGAGGACCGCAGCATATCGTGGGCAGCCCCTTCAAAGCCAAAGTCTCCGGTGAGACATCACACACTACATTATAGTAGCTTGATGTAGTATACAGGCTTTTTTGCTCTTTACATGTAGGACTGAGACAGAGTTACTCAAGACACATATCTGTCAGGTAGTCGGGACCTTTTTATGCACGCCATTCAAAAAAGGCCGCTTATAGCACCTTGAAATCAACACCTGAAGCAGTACAGCAAAAAACATTCAGCAAGTTTTTACAGTGACTGTTAAAGATCAACTTTTTATAGTGATTTATATGTATGAATTTAAAATGAATAGTGCATAATGAAACAATGAATAGTATTTTTATTAACTAACACAAACAAAGAGCAATAAATGCTGTGAAACACATATTGTTCATGTTAGCTAATGCATTAACTTATGTTAACAAATGAGACATTATTATAAAGTGTTACCAATATTTTAATGTACTGTTTGATAAAACTTCCATATTAAAGTTTTAATTGCTATTGCTAATGTCTATATATTATATTATATTATAAATACTGTATATCTGTAGTCCATGGACAGAATGTTACAGAATACAAAATATAAAATCAAGTATTGTTAATATAAAAATATAATACAAAATATTAAATAAAAAATATTAAAATGGTTATAAACATTAAAAAACGGCTTTGTTGTTCCTTAAATATTAAATATAAAAAATGGTTCTCATAGCACCTTGAAGTCTGGGACAAAACATTAATATGAGTAAGTAACTATAATTAAAAGCTGAAAAGGTTTCCAGCCGTCATGTTGAAATAGGAAAGTCTGGTTGTGAGATGATCAGGCAGGATTATTGTGCAATATGATGGAGTGGATTTGAAACCATACAAGCTTATGACCACTATGAAAATATGTATGTAAAAATGTTACATATTTTCAATTGAGATGGTCCTGATTTGAAGGTAAAACTATCAAATGGAACAGCAACTCATCTTTCATGAAGCAAATCAATAAAAAGAAATTCACTCGTCCAGGTGCACGTCTGTCCGGTGGACACTCTCTACACGAAACGTCATCGGTCCTGGTGGAAACGGTTACAAAATCATCCTCGGTGGCCGGATCTTTCTCTACTCTGCCAAAGTTCTCGTCCGATGCCAGTAAGGTGGTCTCCAGGGGGGCCGGACTCTCCAAAGCCTTCATTGGCCAGAAGAACACTTTTACGGTGGACTGCAGTAAAGCAGGTACGTAACTTTTTCATGCATGTGTTTGCACATAATGCACATATACAGATGACTAAACAGCTTTTTTTTGTCTTTGCAGGGACAAACATGTTAATGGTAGGAGTGCACGGGCCAAAGACTCCCTGTGAGGAAGTGTACGTTAAACACATGGGCAACAGAATGTACAATGTCACATACACAGTGAAGGAGAAAGGAGACTACATCCTCATAGTCAAATGGGGCGAAGAAATGGTGCCCGGAAGCCCTTTCCATGTCACAGTGCCTTAAAAGACTGTCTTTAGATCCTCTTCGCTATGCAAAGACTCTACTGATCGTCCTGGGAAAGAGACGGGACTCACTGACAATGCCTTTTCATGACATATTAACTCACTGTGTTTCACAAATAATCAAGAAAACGTTGTCGTCTTCTATATTTGCATACGCTTTATCCAAAGTTCATTATGTGTCCATTCTACGTTCGGTTATGTACCGTAACTTTTTTTGTATTATGTTATTTTAGATGTCGTGAGACTAGAGAATGTTTGAAGCAGAAGTGAATGATAAAGTGGTTTTGAACTGCCCAGCAGATGCTACATGCTAAATCATGTCCACCTTCCAGTCAAGTTATTGTCCGGACCATTTACAGACGTAATTTAACAGCTGAGTTATTTAATCTTTATTTTGTATCTAATGCTAAATCTGGTCTTATTTTTATGATGGAATAACATCATTTAGTCTCTGAGTCTGGAGCAGGTTTGCAGCCAGTCCTGATCGAGGGCTTAGTTTGAGCAGTGAAAGCCTGACACTTTAGTCCTAGTGGACTAGGTTTAGGCTCACACTGGGTCTGAACCGGTCCCGGGTGGCCCAGCACCCCTGGGTTGTGTGATTGGTTAGATGAGATTTTTTTTTGTACCAAACGGTGTAGCAAAAACCGTTCAGCATGTGAATGTTTGAAATCCCACAGTTTTTACAGTGACTATATTAAAGAGCAACATTTTATAGTGATTTTATAATTATGAATTTAAAATAGAAATGTATGGAGAAACACTAACTGTTTGATATTTTATTCTACTGTTTGGTAAAACTGTGCTGGCATATTAAAATTTTAATTGATAATGTGCTGTTTATTGATGTCCATCTGTCTATTATATTATATTATATCACTTTAAAAATAAGTTAAATACAATATCATATCAACGTGTGCCAAACTTATTAATAAAACTAACAATTGTAGTTTTGTAGTAGCCTTCAAAAGCATGACTATATGCGGTGTGTTAGTTTCATTCACAGCCTCTAGAGGGCGATCTCACACTATTTCAATGCCAGGTGTAGTTAATGATTATTTACAGTCACTTCAAGCTGGCCGGGAGAAAAGACATTTTAGGGGCAATTGTGTTAAAAATTCGCGAGGTGTAGTGTGAAATGCTCAAATTTTCAAGCTTGTTTCTATCCAGTTTAATGAGCTGAATGAAAACGCCCCATAATTTGAATGTGTAATATTCTCAGTTGAATCCAAATCAGTTCAGACAAGCATGCTATTTTGCTAGCGACATCAATATTATTCTCTTTTTTTGGTTAAAATTATGCGGTTTATATAAAATATTCTGCTCATCTATCATCAAGTCCTAAATATGAAAAAGCTGGAATATTTCAGTCACTTCATAAATTGCTCGATTTGGGCTTTCATGTTGATCGATGGCATTTTGTTGGTGCAGGAATCAGATGTGAGGAAGAGGAGGATAAAGAGCATCGCAGAACGACCATCTTCTTCCTTGGCAACGTTGGTTGAGTAAGATCCATTGCTGTCTTTGCTCATCTTCCCCATAACATTATAAACTTTGATTTGAAGCAAAAGTACAAGACTGTACTTAAAGGTGCAGTGTGTCATATGTATGGGGATCTATACAACTATGTTTATGTGTTTATGGTGTATAAAGACCTTACATAATGAACCGTTATGTTTTTATTACCTTAGAATGAGCCATTTCTATCTACATACACTGCGGGTCCCCTTACAGTGAAATCGCGCCGCCATGTTTCTACAGTAGCCCTAAACGGACAATCCTTTGTACTCTCTGCTGTCTCAGACAACATCTTTGTCCTGTGTCGGCCACCATAGCTTCTCTATAGGCATCTTTACACAGCCAAGTTAAGGCTGCTATAAAGCGGCTCTGTGTCTGCTCAAAATTCTGTGTAAAGATGCAATGCTGCATTAAAGCAGACTTAAAATATGCTGGGTCTGACCCACGTCAGCCCCTAGTGTCAAAGGTGCTCTGAAACTGTTTGGATTCAGTGTAAATCAACGCCGCCCTAAACTACGTCATTGTCATGACAACCGCCTGTCAGTGTCAGAGAATCAAGAAGCGGGAGACAAAACATATAAGAATAGCTCTATGTCGTTTTAGTCAAATTAAATATTGTCTATCATTAAAGTAAAAGAGTCCTGTCCTCACATAAAATAACAGAGTCGTTGTGTCTAATCAATTGGCGTTCGCCATTTGTAATCTTCCTTTGAAGAGACTTGGATCAACACGCTACATTTCCCTCAGATCTATTAAATGCTGAACCTAATCGGCGTCACTGTGTTTGTGCATTGTTATATTATATTCCAAAAATCATCTCCTTGAGAACGATATTTCACAATGGTCAGGTGACATCTGCTGTCCTGTCTGAAACACTAACGTTAGTATCATTGTTTATTGGTTGTGCCTCGAAAGTGACTTTCTGGCTCTTCGAAAAAACTTTCGACCACTTTTAATTCTGTGGTGATCTATCTGGTGTAATAATTCATAATTTCTTTATAGCATTTGTTCCGGCTGGCACAATTTTATTATGAAATATAAAATAACTTATGTAGCTTACAATAGCCTATCATTATTATATTATTTCATTATTTTTTCAATTAATTTATAACACTTTGTAATGTTCAAAGCATTGTATCCCGCAATTTTAATTCCTGTGTAAATGCATTTATGCCGGTTCAGAGAAGCATTAAACAGTCTGTGTAAATGCACGTTTTTGTGATTTTTTTTATGCCGCTTCAGATTTGGTTTCTGTGCCGCGTTTGCTGTATAAAGATGCCTTATGTGCTTCGAAAGAGAGGGGTGAGCGCTGGGCGGTTGCAATTCGCAAACCTCACCGCTAGATGCCGCAAAAAATGTACACAGTGCACCTTTAACCGCTTAATGAGGGAAAGAACTACAATCCCATGAAGCATTGCAAACAGCATAATCGCAAATTCGAGAAAATTTAATCTACGAATTTACAAATGTTGATTGTGTATATATATATACAATCAATACATAAACAATATATTTTAATTAAAAATGCATACATGAGAGCGTACGTCTTTCGCAGTGAATAACAAATAAGCAAATAACATCGATTAACAACCTTGTAGCTCACAGTAGGGCTGTCTTTAAAGATTTTTAAGTTATCGTTTCAAAAATCAGTTTCCTTATGAAGAAAATGAATGGCAAACATTCTTCCAGAACCTGACTGCTGCACTCTATGGCACTCACTGGAATGCTTGATTCTGATTGGTCAGTCACGGTATCCTGTGGTCAGATGCTTCCTTATACATTTCCTAATGATCCTACTTTCATCTTTTACTTTGGCTGCATCTGAAATCGCTACTGAGTTCCCTACTATATAGGGACAAAAGAAGTATGTTCGAATTCACAGTATAGTAGGCAAAAAGTACCTGGATGACCTTCTTCCTCTGGTGAGATTCTGAAGTGTGCATATGATGGACACTTAGGCCCTGTCCCAAATGGCACCCTAAACACTCACGGTCTTCCTACGAGTCTGCACTTTTGTGATGTAACACCGCTTTGACTGTCGTGAAGAAGTCTGCTGTGGAGCACGCTTCAGTGTGTGCTCAGCAAAAGAACGCATCAAGGGCAGATATCGACCGAGCACACTTCTGAAACCTAAAATGACAGCATGCAGCAGCCATTGTAAGTCTACAAAATACCGAAAGTGCATATGAAGTGTGCCATTTGGGACAGGGCCTTTACTATCTCATTAGGCCATGGGAGAGGCAGTGACGTGATGCAACTGACATTGGTAGGTCACATGACAATGACAACGTAGCGCATGTAGTATGTCCAGATTACATTCATACTACACACACTCATACTATACAACATACTTTTTTAGCGGTTGTGAAGTAATTACTTATTCAAAATAAATACCTACTCAAGATGGTATGTAATTTCGGATGCAGCCTCTCTCTTTTTTCCTACAAATGCAATTGCAGTCTTATGTCTCATGTATCGATTGTAGTGAAAATGACCAGGCTTTTAGATGACAGGTCATAATAGGCCAGTTCACACCAAAAACCGATAACTATATTAGTGTTCACACCAAAGGACAATATGTTTAGCGCGCACTGCAGTTGGGTATAGCGGGTGAAGTCTGATTGGCTTTCAATGTTTTTATTGTTCTTTAAAGGTGCACTGTGTAAATTTTAGCAGCATCTAGTGGTGAGGTTGCGGATTGCAACTGCCCACCGCTCACCACTGCCTTTCGAAGCACAAAGAGAAGCTACGGTGGCCAACACAGGACAAATATGTCGTTGTCTGAGACAGCAAAGAGTAGCTAGCGCTCTGTAGAGCAGTTTGTCCGTTTAGGGCTACTGTAGAAACATAACGGCACAAAATGGCGACATCACCGTAAGGGGACCCGTGGTGTATGATAGAAATGGCTCATTCTAAGGTAATAAAAACATAACGGTTCATTATGTAAGGTCTTTATACACCACTGAACATAGTTATGTATATTGCATTTCTGTCAATAGATCCTCATAAATATTACACACTGCACCTTTAAATGTTCTGAAAATTTTCACAAATGTTCTGAAAGTGATTTCAACGATATGTTCCTCTGTGTTCCTCACTATACCTATAATAACTATATTAGCATCCACACCAAGATAAAGTTCTAAGTGTGCGCTGGTGTGAATGCTCAAGCTCTGATTGGCTGTCAGTGTTTTTATCATTCATCAGGTGGAAAAAAAGATAGTTCTGAAAGTGATTCCATTGATATAGTTATCATAAGTTGATTTATAGTCTCTTTAGTCTTTTATTGAAATCCCAGTACTACTTTTCTCTGTAGAGGCAAGAGTTCAAATGCTGAATTAAATAGGTTATGTATATTCAAAGTACATTACGAGAGTTAAAGGTGGCTTCTTCATGTGACTGGCCCCTGTAGGCTCACAGGTCAACCTGGTCCCTTTGTGTGTTTTTATAAAACTCACCTTTTGCTCTCGGCCACTGCAATATCCATATATCCCTAGAATTCTCTTTCTGCAAATAAAGAGAAAGATGCCAGTGGCAGCACCCTGTCACCTCATCAGTATGTGAACATCCTACTGAAAGATGCTTGATCTCTACCTTCTTTTTGTCCCTGGGCCAGGCCTTCAGGAACGAGCTAGATAGAGCCCATCTTAATGAGATACGGGGGATGACAGGAACCTAATGGATTCCTGGTCATTTGTAATGAGGATGTAAATGGCAATAAAGGCTCTGGGGCTCTGGGGCTCTGGAATTAAAGCTGCATATTTCTAACACTGAGATACTCGTTATAGTGGAAAAGGGACAGGAAGGGAGAAAAGCCATTTAAAGGAAGAGGGAAGGAAAGAGATTTCAGCACCTGGTTGTGTGTGTGGGACAATCACTTAGCAACGTAAATGACCTTGCACCTGTGGATGAAGGTATAGTGGGGCGCACCGTCCTTCCTTTGACAGTGTTTGATTTAGTGGGCTTAATCTCCAGTGGATTGTGACGCAAACTGAGGAGAGTCAACAGGAAAGAATAATGTGTTTTTTTTTTTTATCTGAAAAGAGAAGATGGATAGATAGAGCGTGTGATTTCTTTTATAAAACAGTTTTATAAACAAGAAAATATTATTATTGAAGCCTGTTTCTGCCACAAAATAAAAAAATAAAAAAGGTAATTGTGACCTTTTCTCGCAATTGCGAGATATAAACTTGCAATTCTGAGAAAAAAAGTCAGAGCTGTGAGAGAAAAAAAATCACAAATACCTTTTTTATTTTACAAGCTTTCATATAATACTAAGTAAAGATGCAATCACTGCATGAGAAAATCGTTCCTCACGTGAAATTCCTTTTTGCGTGGATTCGTATTGAAATTACTGTATTTGCCAAACAATGATAAATGCTGCACCTTAACAGAATATTGCCAGTTTTTATTCCCTTTGGTAAAAAGTCCTAAAAAAGCCACAGCAGAACACACAGTAATGGCGCTCTTAAAAGAATCAGTGTTATAGAACGAATCGTTTCATTTACCATGTGGAAAGAGTCATTGAAATATTCTTTATAGTAATATGCCTATGAACTATGAAATCTTTGAAATGTCAAAAACTACTCTTGTGTTTTACTGCATTCACACCATGTCAGGTAGTACAGAGGTCATGTTTTACCAGAGCGCTCAGAAAATTCCTAGTTTACAAGTTGTAACTACGAGTTCTACGAGGACGTGAAATCTTTTTACAAGTTGGAATCTCATTATTATGGTTATTGCGACATGGTGTGAACACACCTTGAATCTGCAGCGGTCAGATGGTACACAGGTCACGTGGTACCAGTCAGAGCTCTCTGAAAATTCCCAGTTTACAAGTTGTAATTACAAGCTCTACAAGGACATGACAGCTTTTTGCAAGTTTGAATCTTGTAATTACGGTAATTATAGTCAGGTGGTATAGGGATTACATTGTACAAGTCAAAGCTCTCTGAAAATTCCCAATTTTTTTAAGGTTGTAATTGTGAGTTCTACGAGGACGTGAGTGCTTTTTACAAGTTGGAATCTCGAAATTATGGTGAATACAACATTATGGTGAGCGCACCTTGAATTTTCAGTGGTAAGGTGGTACAGAGTTCATGTGTTACCTGTCAGAGCTCTCCAAAAATTCCCAGTTTTCAAGTTGTAATTATGAGTTCTACAAGGACATGAACGTTTTTTACAAGTCAGAATCTTGTAATTACAACATGGTGTGAACGCACCTTGAATCTGCAGTGGTCAGGTGGTACAGAGTTCATGTGTTACCTGTCAGAGCTTTCAGAAAATTCCCAGTTTACATGTTTTAATTACGAGCTCTACAAGGACGTGGTAGCTTTTTACAAGTTGGAATCTCGTTATTATGGTAATTACGACATGGTTTGAACGCAACTTGAATTGGCAGAGGTCAGGTGGTATAGAGTTCACGTGGTACCAGTCAGAGCTCTCAGAAAATTCCCAGTTTACAAGTTGTAATTACAAGTTCTACAAGGACGTGAAAGCTTTTTACAAGTTGGAATATCGTTATTACGGTAATCTGCAGCGGTCAGGTGTTACAGAGGTCACATGGTACCTGTCAGAGCTCTCAGAATTTCCCAGTTTACAAGTTGTAACTACGAGATATACGAGGACGTGAAAGCTTTTTACAAGTTGGATTTAATTTCGTAACTACGACGGTATGAACGCACCTTGAATCTGCAGCGGTCAGGTGGTACAGAGGTCACATGGTATGAGTCAGAGCTCTTCAAAAATGTCCAGTTTTCAGGTTGTAATTATGAGTTCTAAGGACGTGAATGCCTTTTACGGCATGGTGTGAATGCACCTTTAACCTCAAATGGTTTCACTGTTTTTTTTGTTTTTTGTTTTTTTTTACTATTATTATTGTTTTTATTTAGTACTGGCACTCTTAGAACATTTCTCAGCCAATCAGATTTGAAGACTGGAACTAACTACAGTTTTATTAATAAAGTGTATTCAACTGTTTGACAGTCGCTGTTTTAGTTTGTGAACCTTCTAGATGTAGCGTGAAAGCTGTTCAAGATATGTCTTTTTTTTTAATGGACAGGACATTAAGGGGGATTTATTTATTTATTTTTACTTGTTTTTAACAAATGGAAAAAATTTAAGTTTGAGTGGTTAGAAAAGACATCACTTTTAGAAGCCCTCCTAACCCTAAGTATTTGTCAAGCCAATATAATTACACATTGTGTTCATAATAGCAGAAAGCACTATGATGGATTTCAGGAACCATTAGCGGTAGGATTTTTTTCATTGCGCGTGTGCTGTAAGAACGCACTACTAATGGTAGCGGTAGGTGTCGAGGTGGATGCTGAAGTGTTTCCTCACTTTTCCTCAGGCGTCATGGCAACACTGTTTAATAGAGGGGGTTGGTTGTCTTATCGGAAAATGCAATCTGCTGAGTTTACTGGGGGAGAGGACAGATTGCGGGCATGATGGGAAATTTCCATCACCTGCTTTTTCACTTACAGCTAACCACACGTCTAAATTTGAAAGCGAGTGCACTTCCAAAGATAAACACCCTTTGGCAACACTGATTAATTCATATGTGTCATGCAGCAGGGTTCATTCTATGTATGAAAACGTACAGTACATGTGATGCTCAGGGCTCTCTGGAGGCCGGCGTCTAATTTCTGTGCTGTTGAAGCCACAGCATACCAAAACCTTGGCTGGAGTCATATCCGTCCTAATCCATGCTAATGGAAAAAACACTATCTTCAATTTTTTCCTCATGAATAGGAGTGTGTGTTTATACTCTGGGAGCAATGCAGTTCTGTTGCAGGAGGAGAGGGGTAAATTATTAAGTTGCTATGATGTGTTTCTGGGCACATGTGTATATGCGTACATGATGCATGCATATGTATTTATGAAATATCTCTTGTTTTACAAGATGAGTGGTGTGTGATAATGGAGAAAGTAATGCAAGTGGAAAACGTGAGTCCTCTGTCCACTTGGTGGCAGCAGACACAACATGAAGACACAGGTTAATTGAAAGTAAGAATCATATGAATGCGGTCATAACAGTAATATTTATCGGAGTGATCTTATGGAAACTGAAATCTGTGCCACAAATGGTTAGAGATTTTAACCTTTACAGCTAAATCCTAAACAGAAGGGACTAGGAGGACATTTACAGTCAAGTTTTGTAGTACTTTTGATGTTTACCATGGTACTGAATGATTACCATATTCATATCTCATGGTATTTTTCCAAAGAATTCCCACTCCAACATAATCATGCATTGTCACCTTAAATCAAAATACATTTACTGCATCACACAAAATGTTTGAGGATTAAAAGGTCTTATAATTAGCCAATAATATTCCTGATGGCACGTGTGCATGATGGTGATTAACGCTTTGTTTTTTTTCCTCGCTCGGACCATCTGGGCAGCAGCTAAATGGACCAGTGCAGCCAGCCCACTAACCATCTCCCCCGCTCTCATTTTGCCCTCTCTGATCATCTTGACTTGATTTCAAGACCTCTTTTTTTTTTTTTTTTCAAACTCAGTGAGCTATTGCAGAGCCTTCATCAAAACCATAACTGGCTTCTGATGGCATTCACGCTCTTGCGTTTGTTGCTTTTATTATGTGTATTATTAGGCTGAACAGATGATTTGCAATTAATACTATTCAGAATAGGACGGAAGGGGGAGGTGGAGGAGGAGAAGTCCAAGGGATAAAAATACTACTCCTATTTATATGAGCCGGAATTCTAATCCAGGAGGAATGACGCATTGGTCCAACCCATTAACAGACCAGAGGATCCAAGCATCACTTTTTCTTATTTCTCATCTTCTATTCTTATATTTCCTTTTATGATATCAACGCTTTGAGGCGTTCACACCTCTGTGTTGAAATGCATGAGTAGTTTTCACACTTCTCTGCAGAATCAAATCTAAAATTAAACCAAAAAATATCTTGTCTACTCTTAATAAACATGCTCTTTTCTTCCCAACATTAAATATCTTCCTTTGTCGATGTCTTTCCACTTAGGTCTTTCTCTCTTCCCCTCTATACAGTTCTGTCTCTTTTATCTGCTAACCCAGTTGTTCTGGACAAAAGTAGAAACCTTGGGGGAAGTGCGCCACTAGTGCAGTCAGGGCTGTCTGTATGTAATGTGCCTTTCATTTCGTTTTATACAGTACATCTCAATGGTGTTTCATTAATCTATTCATACGTGGAATTGTGTGTTTTAATGCATACGACACAAAATGTGAGGGACGTTGTGTGCTTGTGTTTGTGTCTGTGCATGTGCAATAAAGTTTTTTCCCCCATTGATTGAAATAGAAGTAGGGGCGGCACATGTCCCAGGGCTTGTACTTTTTAAATAGTCAACGGCTTTTAGCATACTGCACACCCATGAACCATGATTTGCTTCAACACATTCTTTAGAGCATTTGATTGGACAAAAACTTACAAGAAAGGGCTGGATGAGAGAAATATCAACTTCTTTTATATTTTTTATGAAATGGCTTTTATGGGTAAAATGCCATTTATGGATTATATAGAGGGATATGGACATTGATAGATGGATGGAGATGGATATAGGTGGATGGATAGATAGATAGCTGAATATAGATGATAGATGGAGGATATAGATATAGACATTGATAGATGGATGGAGATAGATATACTGTAGATGAATGGATAGATAGATGGATATAGGTGGATGGATGGATAGATAGATAGATAATATATGGATGGATGGATGGATTGATTCATAGATGTTGTGTACATTCATAGATACCATGTTGTGTGGATTTTTAAAAAAAACTAAGCAACAATAAATACATTAAAAAACTCAAAAAACCTACATACTCTGCTCTCGTTCTCTCTATTGTCTCAGGTCTGATGCGCTGCAAACCTCCCCATTCATGTTTCTGTCGGCACCTTGCAAACATTTCTTACCTATTGCCTGTGGGAGCTATAAATATTTATTTTTCTTTATTCTGCAGATTTGACACCTGTCCTTACCTGTCTGTCACATTCATTTGATGATAAACATCTTACGGGTGTACAATCACCTATCTGTACAACATTGAATGTCTGTCTTAAAAAAAAAAAAAAAAAAACGCAACAAAAACAATGATTTATGTTACATTGATCGATGTACAAAATCAATCAAAGAGCAACAGATGCATGTCGGGACATATAGCATGGTAACTTAGTAAATGTTAAATGTAAACACGATTCTAATCTTATAATGTCTGGTATTTGTAGCATGTAGAATAGCATAGCATCTATATTACACATAGGCCTGCAAACCAGAGGCAAAGAAACAATGGGAAAAAAAACAGACAAAAACATTGTACTGTATGCAATGCGACTGCAATTACTTTATTATCTCTGTTATATTTAATGTAAGAATCGGTTTTACTGCTAAGACAAAAGTTAAAGATCCAACCCCCTGCAATAGAACAATAAAACTCACTAATCTGGAGAGAAGATCTCACAGAAAGACTGTAGGACATCGGCCTGCCCAAAACCTACTCCCCCTCTCCCTCCTCCCTTCCCTCCCCCTGATTCAAGTCACAGAATGCAGATATACCACAGATGATGCATCTTGTAAATCTATTGTTTTTCCCCTTTCATGTGTGGTATCTTTTTAAAGGTCTCAGTGCGATTGGTAAAATGGTCTCAACTTCACTGTAGTCACTGGTAGGATGAGAAAGATTGAAACATGAGAATTATGTTCTCCCTTTTTGAGTGGTCTCCTTAAAGATATCCGATCCTCTCCCCCAAACTAGGTGTTGTGTTGCAAATATTTACCACCCTTTGTTCTGGTCTGGGTATTTAAGGAAGGGTAGCAGAGCTGCCATTTGGGGAACATTCTGTAGCCAGAGCCCCCATGCCGTGCTGTGTCAGTGTCCGAGAGGCACTCACACACACTGTGTGTACTGTGCCAGATATAATGACTCGTTGAAACTATTTTCATATTACCTTGTAATTGTATTTTATATTTTTATGCTGAAAGTTGTGTACCATGGATTCGTGTTTAATTATGTTTATTTAAGTTCTGTCTGGCCAAAATAAATGTTAATCTTGATTTATCTTGTATTTTCTGAAATCATTATTCTAGTATGGATCAATGTGGAGTCCGTTATTTCCGCAAATCTTTTGCCAGAATAGATCAAACTGAGGACCCCATGACTGAAGCATGGAGCGCAGCATGCGGGATAATCTGCCTTCTGACTATTACTGTATTAACAAGTTGCAGCTTTCGTGTCTATTAATCAAATTATACTTTTTGTTGAGTAAGCAGGTACGACCACTTAAAGGTAAAATATTCACTCTGCAATCCTCTGACTAATATCAGAACTGGTGGGTTTGTGTCCGTGAGCTAATGTAATTTTCGCGAGCATTCAGTCTCTGTGTGATATTGGGTCCCTTGATGAACGAATATTTGATAATAATATATACTAAGAAAAATCAACGATCCACAACGGATCACCAGCTGTTTAATTACAAACGTAACAAAATGAACGAAGTCACATAAAATTGGAGTCAGATCACTTTATTCATGGAGTCAGATTTAAAATTAGATATTAATAAATTAAGTGAATTTAACAGAAATGCTGAAAAGGCTTACACGCAGAATCCTTCAACCAAGCTAACGGATGGAGCTTACATTAATAATGTTATCTCATATTTCACTTATAATAGTGTATTTATAAACAAACCAGTTGCAATCACGACCGAATACAAAAACAGCATCCGATCTTCATCACACTCTCAGCCCCTCAACTAAAAAACAAATACTTTTAAACTAAAACAGCCTGTAGGTGGCGGCAAATCATTGTCTTAACGAGTGAGTCATCGAATCGTTCATTCAAATGACTTGAAGTGAGTCGTTAAGTCATTAATTAGACTGATTTGTTCAAAAATACAGATTAATTCAGTAAGAAACACTGCTTGGAGACACACAAATGGCTCTAATATGGATTTGTTGGCAAAATCTATATTGTGAGATGTGAGTCTAATATTTAAGTCACCTGCTTGTTTATTGAACTTTTGTATAAAATCAATATCACATTAGCAAGTGCTGATATTCGGGAAAACAATCTGTCACGAGGCCCATATATGGCAACTTGTGACATCATCTCTGGTTGTTTGTTTATTCACAGCGCCCTTGGCTTTCTGTAGGAAGGAAATGCATATGAGTATTTGAACACTGAACACTCATGTTATCGCATATGATAATTCATTAGAAAATTAACAAAAATTACAAATGTAAACTACATCCATTAATATTTCTCCAGTGTGCACACTATTGGACCAATAACCACAGTGGATGTTGCTTATTTAATACTGGATCTGTTTGTGGCTTATTTCATAATACAGGTATGATTTCCACCCCTAACATAAATTAACAATCAACTTTGGCTGTAACATTTCTATAGTAAAATAGTGGTGTAATATCAATGCTTGTTGTAGAATTTTGGAATTGTTTAGTGAAGATTAATGTTTTGACATCATAACACGGAGCAAATGTAAACAAACAAAATGTTCTGTTCGTGGCTGTCCTTGTGAAAGAGTAAAAATCTAGTTTTGCATTTTTAAAGCATTTCCCAGCCTTGCCGTGAGTACCAAGATGAGTCTTCAATATTTTTTTTGGTCCCCGTGAGGCTTCTCAGCTGCTGCACAACACCTCAAAGTGTTTGTCCTTTATGCATAAACTACCCATCATGCATTATTCAAATGACTGGAGTTCCAGCCACAGCCTCATAACCATATACAAACACCTCAGTCTGCTGAACTGGGAAATAAAATCCCTCTCTCTCTCGCCTTCCCACTTTGTTCTACCTTTTTTTGTGGCAAATTTGAGTATTTGTGCCTTAGAGTATTTATTTGGTTGAATGAGGACGATTTAGTGCAGGGGTTTTTAAACGCAGTTAAAGTTTAGAGAAAAACTGTTACATATGTAAAAAAAATTTGTTTTAACCATATATGTGATTAGTTTTTTTGTTGTTCAATTTACCATGACCAAATAGTTCCCTTTCGTTCAGTCACTCCGAGTAACGTCAGTGACTGACGAATGGTGGTTTCGCCTAGAAGCCTATCATCTTCGAGATCTTAGAAAATGCCCAATGGCAGGCCAATGCCATGGGCATGCGGAATTTGCATAGCGTAGCTCCGCCCCACGGTGTGGGTATATAAGGAAGCACGCTGTCAAGTCAAGTCAACTTTATTTATATAGCGCTTTTTACAATGCAGATTGTTTCAAAGCAGCTTCACAGTGTTAAACAGGAAAATAATGAACAGAATTTGATTCGGCTGTACAGCCGCTCTGGAGAAAACGGTGATGTCATCAGCTCATTTCAATTATCATATATATTCAAGTAATGTAGTTGATATAATTTAGTTTAGTAATTAAATTTATTTGGATATTTATTTGAAAATTTAGTGTCCCCAACTGAGCAAGCCAGAGGCGACAGTGGCAAGGAACCAAAACTCCATCAGGTGTCCTAATGGAGAAACCAGGCTCAGTCGGGGTGCCAGTTCTCCTCTGGCCAATTAACAAACAGTGTATGTTTATTATTTTGGCAGCCTTATAGGTCAGAAGTAATATTAGATCGGATTATTCGAAAGATCAGGGATGCGTTGGTAATGTCTGGGCGCTGGTCCACCATCTGATCTGGATACGGCCCGGATCCGGCTGACTGCAGTAAACCTCGGGATAAACAGAGAGACTAACATTAGCGTAGATGCCATTCCTCTTATGATGTAACGAGTACATCAGGTGTTATGGGAAGTGTTCCCGGTTCCGGCTGACCTAGTTAATGCAGCCTAACAATTTGAATAAAATATAAATTAAAAATGTTTTATGTGTATGCCAAAGAGATGCGTTTTTAGTCTAGATTTAAACTGACAGAGTGTGTCTGCTTCCCGAACAATGCTAGGAAGGCTGTTCCAGAGTTTGGGTGCTAAATAGGAAAAGGATCGACCGCCTGCAGTTGATTTTGATATTCTAGGTATTATCAACTGGCCAGAGTTTTGAGACTGCAATAGACGTGATGGAGTGATTTGTAAGATTTTAAAATGTATGCAATGTTTAATAGGGAGCCAGTGCAGTGTTGACAGAACTGGGCTAATATGGTCATACTTCCTGGTTCTAGTAAGAACTCGAGCTGCTGCGTTTTGGACCAGCTGCAGTTTATTTATTAAGCGAGCGGGGCAACCACCCAGTAGAGCATTACAATAATCTAGCCTTGAGGTCATGAACGCATGAACTAACTGTTCAGCATTTTGCATTGAAAGCATATGCCGTAATTTAGATATATTTTTTAGATGGTATAATGCAGTTTTACAGATGCTAGAAACGTGGCTTTCAAATGAGAGATTGGTATCAAAGAGCACACCCAGGTTCCTAACTGACGACGAGGACTTGACAGAGCAGCCATCAAGTGTTAGACAGTATTCTAGGTTACTACATGTGGAGTTTTTTTGTCCAATAATTAAAAATTCAGTTTTTTCTGAATTAAGTTGCAGGAAATTACTAGTCATCCAATTTTTTATATCAGCTATGCATTCCGTTAATCTTGTGAATTGGTAAGTTTCGTCAGGGCATGAAGAAATATAGAGCTGAGTATCGTCAGCATAACAATGAAAACTAACGCCATGCTTCCTAATGATATCTCCCAGTGGTAGCATGTACAGGGTGAAAAGCAACGGTCCTAGCACTGAGCCCTGTGGTACTCCATATTGAACTTGTGATCGGTGTGATATCTCTTCATTTACTGCTACAAAGTGAAAACGGTCAGATAAGTATGATTTAAACCATGCCAATGCAATTCCACTAATGCCAACATAATTTTCGAGTCTATTCAAAAGAATGTTGTGGTCGATAGTATCGAATGCAGCGCTAAGATCGAGTAACACTAACAGAGAGATACAACCACGATCGGATGATAAGAGTAAATTATTTGTAACTCTAATGAGAGCAGTCTCAGTACTATAATGTGGTCTAAATCCTGACTGGAAAACCTCACAGATACCATTTTTTTCTAAAAAGGAGCATAATTGTGAGGACACTGCCTTTTCTAGTATTTTTGACAGAAAGGGTAGATTTGAGATTGGCCTGTAATTGACTAATTCTGTAGGGTCAAGTTGCGTTTTTTTAATAAGTGGTTTAATAATAGCCAACTTAAAAGTTTTCGGTACATATCCTAAAGTCAAGGGTGAATTAATGATATTAAGAAGAGGATCTATGACCTCTGGAAGCATCTCTTTTAGTAGTTTAGTCGGTATAGGGTCAAGCATACATGTTGTTGATTTAGATGATTTAACGAGTTTAGCCAATTCTTCTCCTATAGCAGTGAATGAATGTAATTTTTCCTCAGTGACACTACAATGCTCTGTCTGATGTGATATAGTAGTAGACGGCTGCATGGTTATAATTTTTTTCCTAATATTATCAATCTTACAAGTAAAGAAGTTCATAAAGTCATTACTGCTGTGCTGTTGGCACACATCAGAAGTTGAAGCTTTATTTTTGGTTAATTTAGCCACTGTATCGAATAAATACCTAGGGTTGTGTTTGTTTTCTTCTAAGAGAGTCGAGAAATAAGCAGATCTAGCAGTTTTTACGGCCTTTCTGTATGAAATCATGCTCTCTTTCCACGAAATGCGAAAAACTTCCAGTTTTGTTTTCTTCCAGCTGCGCCCCATTTTTCTGGCTGCTGTTTTAAGGGCCCGGGTGTGCTCGTTGTACCACGGCGTTGGACTATTCTCTTTAATCTTCTTTAAGCGCAGAGGAGCAACTGTGTCTAAAGTGCTGGAAAAGAGAGAGTCAATAGTTTCTGTTGCAACATCAAGGTCCTCTGGGCTATCTGGGATGCTGAGGAGATGAAACTGATGAGGAAGTTTATTTATAAAGAAATCTTTAGTCTCAGCAGTGATAGTCCTGCCATATTTGAAGCGAGGGGACGGCTTTGCAGCCTTTGCTAAATTAAGTATACATGATACTAGGTAATGATCTGAGATGTCATCGCTCTGCTGCAGAATTTCAACGGTATCAACATTTATTCCATGTGACAATATTAGGTCTAGAGTATGATTACGGCAATGAGTGGGTCCTGATATGTGTTACCTAACTCCAATAGAGTTTAGAATGTCTCTAAATGCCAATCCCAATGCGTCTTTTTTATTGTCTACATGGATATTAAAATCACCAACAATTAGGACTTTATCTGTAGCCAGTACTAACTCTGATAAAAAATCAGCAAATTCTCTGATAAAGTGTGTATTGTGCCCTGGTGGCCTATATACAGTAGCCAGCACAAATGTTAAACAGGATTCATCAATTTCACTACATAACGTTACGTAAAGCACCAAAACTTCAAAATAATTATATTTGAAACTAGACTTCTGAGTAATACTGAAGATATTATTATAAATTACAGCAACACCTCCCCCTTTACCTTTCAGACGCGGTTTGTGTTTATAACAATAATCTTGTGGGGTGGACTCATTTAAAGTAATGTAGTCGTCAGGTTTTAGCCAGGTTTCTGTCAAACAGCACATCTAGATTATTATCTGTAATCATATCATTAACAATAAGCGTTTTAGAGGAAAGGGATCGAATATTCAGTAGCCCGAGCTTTATCATTTGTTCATCTGTATTATATCTGTTGTTTGTTTGTTGGACATCAATACATTTTTTACCTTTGAATAGTTTTGGTGGTTTTTTGTATTTACTAATTCGTGGAACAGACACAGTCTCTATGTGATAATAGCTAGGTGAAAGAGTCTCTATGTGCTGGGATTTATCTGACTTCTGTGACGCGAGACAGCTAGCAGACGGTCGGGTAAGCCAGTCCGTCTGCTTCCTGACCTGGGCCCTAGTTAGTCAAGGTTTAGCTTTAAGATTATGTGCCAAATTACTAGAGAGAAGAGCGGCACCACCCCAGGAGGGATGGATACCATCTCTTTTCAACAGGTCAGGTCTGCCCCAAAAGCTTTTCCAATTGTCTATGAACCCTATGTTATTTTGTGGACACCACTTAGACAACCAGCCATTGAGTGATGATAGTCTGCTAAGTATCTCATCACTCCTTTTAATGGGGAGGGGACCAGAGCAAAAAATCTGATTTGCCATCGTACTTGCGAGTTCACACACCTCTTTAATGTTAATTTTGGTGATCTCCGACTGGCGAAGTCGAACATCATTTGTGTCGACATGAATAATAATCTTAGAGAATTTACGATTAGCATTAGCCAGCACTTTTAAATTTGCTTTGATGTCAGGCGCTCTGGCTCCCGGTAAACATGTGACTATGATGGCTGGTGTCTCTATTTTCACGTTCCGTGTAATAGAATAACCAATAACTAGGGCACTTTCAACAGGATTCTCAGTGGGTGCATCACTGAGTGGGGAGAACCTGTTTGATGTTGTAATCGGAACGGAAGAGTGGTTTTTTGATCCGCGACTATGCCGTCTCACCGTCACCTAGTTGCCCTGCTGCACGGGCTCTACAGCCGGAACCGAACAATGTACAGATTTCACTAGGCTAGTCGCATCCAAAGCAGTGTCTAAAGTTTTTTTCTCACTACTCTCAAATAAAGTCTGGATGCGTGTCTCTTATTCTGAAATCTTCTCCGTCAGTCTGACTATCTCCTTACATTTATCACATGTGAAGCCCTGTTCACCAACGGAGACAGATATACTAAACATGAAACATGTAGTGCAGGTGACAATAAAAGGAGAAGACATGGCTTACCGTATTTGTTGATTAATCCAACTTACCACAGTTGTTTGATAGACTAGTAAAGGCACGAGAGACAAAAACAGGAAACCCGGATGCACAAATGGCAGGCTAACAGGCTAATGAAATGCTAATGCTTTGTGAAATGCTAACACGTTGTGATAGTGATTTAAATTAAAAGCTAACAATGTCAATTTTAACGTGATAGGCAATATTAAACAATATACGGTGATGAGTAAGTTATATTTAGCAGTATAAACAACAAGAAAAGATATCAAATAGAGATTCAAAAGCAAAGCTGTACAGAGCTGCAAACACTGCGACCGGCAGACAGGAGCAATCGATCACCATTGCTCCTGTCTGCCTCCATCACTTCCGCTAGGGCCTTGTCTACCAGACACGCCTATGCGTTGAAGTGGAACCTCTTCGTCACCTGGTGTTTTTCTCGCCAAGAAGACCCCTGGAAATGCCCGATCGGGTCCGTGCTCTCGTTCCTCCAAGAAGGGTTGGAACGAAGGCTGTCTCCTTCCACCCTCAAGGTGTATGTGGCCGCGATATCCGCCTACCACGACCTTGTGGAGACGAAACAGGTAAGTCAGCACGACCTGATCATCAGGTTCCTGAGGGCAGCGAGGAGACTGAATCCTCCTCGCTCTCCCCTCATACCCTCTTGGGACCTCTCAGTAGTCTTAGATGCTCTGCAGAGGGCTCCCTTTGAGCCATTGCGATCAGTCGAGCTTAAGTTCCTGTCAATGAAGACAGCGCTCCTGATCGCCTTGGCCTCCATCAAGAGGGTAGGGGACCTGCAGGCATTTTTCGGTTGACGAAGCGTGCCTAGAATTCGGGCCGGCCAACTCTCACGTGATCCTGAGACCCCGGCCTGGATATGTGCCCAAGGTTCCCACCACTCCGTTCAGAGACCAGTTGGTGAACCTGCAAGCGCTGCCTTTGGAGGAGGCAGACCCAGCCTTGGCACTGCTCTGTCCAGTACGCGCCCTCCGTGCTTACGTAGACAGAACGCAGTGTTTCAGGACCTCAGACCAGCTCTTTGTCTGTTATGATGGGAAGCTGAAGGGAAAGGCTCTCTCCAAGCAAAGGTAGTCTCACTGGATAGTGGACGCCATTGTCTTGGCTTACCAGACGCATGGGCGTCCATGTCCCCTTGGGGTCAGGGCACACTCCACCAGGAGTGTGGCTTCCTCTTGGGCTTTAGTGCATGGCGCCTCGCTGACAGACATCTGCAGAGCTGCAGGCTGGGCGACACCTAACACATTCGCCAGATTCTATAATCTCTGAGTGGAGCCAGTGTCCTCTCATGTACTCGCCTCTACCAGTGGCCGGTAATGGACTAGGCTCAGGTGTCTTCGCTTGCTCGCCATTCCTCTCCACGGATGGGATACGTGCGATATTTTCCTCAGGTACTTTCCCCGAAACCCTGAGTTTCTCCAGCACTGTCGATGCCGACACCTGTGCGTCTGCCCACTCGCTCAGGCCCTCGTGTCAGGCTAGGTGCCACCGTGTGCATGGTTCCCCCTATGGGCAACCCCCACATGTGTATTCCACTGTAAGCCTCTTCGAGCATGTGTATTTCCCTCGGCAAGCCCTTGCCTCTGCTGGGGGTAAAATTCCACCTTCGGCTGGTTACCCCAGAGTTCTTCCATATGCAGCCCCTCGTGGGTCATATGTGTCTCCTTAAGTCCTCCCTACGGGTAGGCACTTGGTGCATACTTCCACCTGGAATATGCTTCCCAGTGTACCTTGGTATTCCTGTGCTAAGTTGGAGTCCTTTGTCCGTACTAGCTTTTGACAGGGAGCTCACACTTACGCAGGGCACTGGACGAGAGCCGAGTGGCGTGATTAGATTGGGACCCCCATTCGTCAGTCACTGACGTTACTCGGAGTGACTGAACGAAAGGGAACGTCTCGGTTACGTATGTAACCCTCGTTCCCTGAGGAGGGAACGGAGACGTAACGTCCCTCTGCCACTTCCGCTGTACCGCTGTAACGGCCGGGAGTTCAGTCTTGGCTCCTCAGCAGGTAAACATAATGCGATGTTGCCAGTGTGCTTCCTTATATACCCACACCGTGGGGCGGAGCTACGCTATGCAAATTCCGCATGCCCATGGCATTGGCCTGCCATTAGGCGTTTTCTAAGATCTCGAAGACGTTACGTCTCCGTTCTCTCCTCAGGGAACGAGGGTTACATACGTAACCGAGACGTTACAATGGTAACATAGTAAGTATATGTGTATGTATGTATGTATATATATATATATATATATATATATATATATATATATATATATATATATATATATATATATATACACATGATCAGGCATAACATTATGACCACTGACAGTGAAGTGAATGACACTGATTATCTCTTCATCATGTCACCTGTTAGTGGGTGGGATATATTAGGCAGCAAGTGAACATTTTGTCCTCAAAGTTGATGTGTTAGAAGCAGGACAAAATGGGCAAGCGTAAGGATTTGAGCGAATTTGACAAGGGCCAAATTGTGATGGCTATACGACTGGGTCAGAGCATCTCCAAAACTGCAGCTCTTGTGGGGTGTTCCCGGTCTGCAGTGGTCAGTATCTATCAAAAGTGGTCCAAGGAAGAAACTGTGGAGCGATGGCTGGCCCGTGTGGTCCGATCAAACAGACACAAAACAAAAGTGGTTCAGGAATGATTTGAGGAGCACAACAATGAGTTTGAGGTGTTGACTTGGCCTCCAAATTCCCCAGATCTCAATCCAATCGAGCATCTGTGGGATGTGCTGAACAAACAAGTCCGATCCACGGAGGCCCCACCTCGCAACTTACAGGACATAAAGGGTCATTTTCTCCTTAAAATATTTCAAAAAAGATAAATTTGATTTAAAATGTATAAACAATAAAAGTTTAATAAATTAATACATAAATAAAAAATAATAAATAAATACATTTATAAAACACCATAATACTGCAGTGTGTAGAAAAATTTAATAATGTAACCTAATAGAAACTAAAGAAAGTTGAACTTTTATAATAGACTAGTCTATTTCCCCCTCTCATTTGAGCCGCAGACGTCTGTCAGTGGTTTAGTCCCTCATGCCGACTGGCGTTAGATATTGGGTCAGAGTGAGGTATCTGTTGGTCTATCTGAATAACCAACACAATGCTCTGTCCTGTTTTCGAGTAGAATAGCATGTTCAATTAACATCTGTGCTAAGCGATAAATGTGCAGTAATTGTTAATTACTCCAGCGTCTTGCTCAGGTTGAGCCTCAGCTGAGTAAATTGCTGTAATTCTTCAGTCATTTCTCTATTTAATCAGGTGAGCGTCTCGCCACCTCCTGGTCCCAAACCGCAGCGCTCTCCCCCTCCAGCGGCCCGTAATTGGCCTAATGAAGAATCCAATCTCAACTGGCATCACATTAGAAAAGTGTCATTCTCACTCACCCTCTGTTTATGTGTCTCATCTCATCGCACACTGATAGTCTGTTTATCGGCTCAAAGTTATGATGCTCTTTTCAGTGGGGATGAGCGTGGGGTTAAAGGTTAAGAGTTCATTACTGGGAAAAAAAAAAAATCCTTAGATGGCCAATTACAGCTACCTTGAGGAGGACTGTATGAGGCCGTTGGATTCTCTGGCAACTGCGCTGTTGAAATCGGGTTTAACTCTCTCTCTCTCTCTCTCTCTCTCTCTCTCTCTCTCTCTCTCTCTCTCTCTATCTCTCTCTCTCTCTCTCTCTCTCTCTATATATATATATATATATATATATATATATATATATATATATATATATATATATATATATATATTAGAGCCAGTGCCGTAAAAGCATTATGTATGCTTTAGGTATGTACACTCACCTAAAGGATTATTAGGAACACCATACTAATACTGTGTTTGACCCCCTTTCGCCTTCAGAACTGCCTTAATTCTACGTGGCATTGATTCAACAAGGTGCTGAAAGCATTCTTTAGAAATGTTGGCCCATATTGATAGGATAGCATCTTGCAGTTGATGGAGATTTGTGGGATGCACATCCAGGGCACAAAGCTCCCATTCCACCACATCCCAAAGATGCTCTATTGGGTTGAGATCTGGTGACTGTGGGGGCCATTTTAGTACAGTGAACTCATTGTCATGTTCAAGAAACCAATTTGAAATGATTCGAGCTTTGTGACATGGTGCATTATCCTGCTGAAAGTAGCCATCAGAGGATGGGTACATGGTGGTCATAAAGGGATGGACATGGTCAGAAACAATGCTCAGGTAGGCCGTGGCATTAAAACGATGCCCAATTGGCACTAAGGGGCCTAAAGTGTGCCAAGAAAACATCCCCCACACCATTACACCACCACCATCAGCCTGCATAGTGGTAACAAGGCATGATGGATCCATGTTCTCATTCTGTTTACGCCAAATTCTGACTCTACCATCTGAATGTTTTAAAAGAAATCGAGACTCATCAGACCAGGCAACATTTTTCCAGTCTTCAACTGTCTAATTTTGGTGAGTTTGTGCAAATTGTAGCCTCCTTTTCCTATTTGTAGTGGAGATGAGTGGTACCCGGTGGGGTCTTCTGCTGTTGTAGCCCATCCGTCTCAAGGTTGTGCATGTTGTGGCTTCACAAATGCTTTGCTGCATACCTCGGTTGTAACGAGTGGTTATTTCAGTCAAAGTTGCTCTTCTATCAGCTTGAATCAGTCGGCCCATTCTCCTCTGACCTCTAGCATCAACAAGGCATTTTCGCCCACAGGACTACCGCATACTGGATGTTTTTCCCTTTTCACACCATTCTTTGTAAACTCTAGAAATGGTTGTGCGTGAAAATCCCAGTAACTGAGCAGATAACTGAAATACTCAGACCGGCCCGTCTGGCACCAACAACCATGCCACGCTCAAAATTGCTTAAATCACCTTTCTTTCCCATTCTGAAATTCAGTTTGGAGTTCAGGAGATTGTCTTGACCAGGACCACACCCCTAAATGCATTGAAGCAACTGCCATGTGATTGGTTGATTAGATAATTGCATTAATGAGAAATTGAACAGGTGTTCCTAATAATCCTTTAAGTGAGTGTATATATTAATGCTGCATTCAAATTATTGACATATAACATATGTCCAGATAAATCTACATATGCTACAATTTACATGTTCTTGAATAGTAAAAACTGTCTGTGTACACACACACACACACACACACACGCACACATTAATTTCTAAAATGTATTTTAACTTATTTTAATGTTCATTGTTATATATTATTTAATACATATGTATGCATCTATATATATATATATACACACAAAATTAACATGTTTTTTTCTTTAAATTTTTTTTTTTTTCACATTACAGTAAAATGACAGTGAATACATTTATAATGCTACAAGATTTAAATAAGAAAATAAGAATCCTGAAAAATACTGAAAAAATTTATCATGGTTTCAACAAAAATACTAGGCAGCACAACTGTTTTTAACAGTGATAATAAATGTTGATTTCTAAAGGATCATGTGACTGAAAGACAGGCTGAAAATACAGCTTTGCATCACAGGGATAAATGACATGTAAAGTGAATGCAAAGATAAAATACCTCCAAGATTTGAATATTACAAGTACCTGATTATTTATCCCATGGGGGTTAGTTGACTTAAAAAAGCTGTCAGTCCCAGCGGTGACTGGTCTGTCCAGCCTGTTCTGCATCATGTGTTAGCCTGCTATTCTCCTGTTCTTTCTGTTTCTCTTGTCCTTGCTCACATGTACCCTATTTCTACAGATGGCATCTGATTACATCTCATTCATTCTTCTCTGATGGCGAACCGTAATCACAGTCCTCAAAATGGGCACCGTAGTTAGGTTGCCATGCTGTTCTCAAGTGGACACACCACAGACACATAGCCAGTCACTGGAAAAACACTCACCATTCCCCAGAATCCTCGCCGCCAACAAACTCAAGAGCTGTTCCCCATGATATGCGTGTTGTTTACCAGCCTCTGCCCATAATGCCAGATGGTTGCCTGGTACATGTGCCGATGTAGGAGCGAGTGATATCACTGATGATCTCACCACTGTTGGCTCGAGGGGCTTTCATCAGGTGTGGACTCATGGGATTGACAGGCCTGTGGGAACAAATTGGAATTTTAACCCCAATTGTCCTCCAGTCGGTAGCTGATGAGGAACGTTGCAGGTGTGCATGTGTGAATGTGTTTGGAAGAGGCATAATTACCCGCATGATGGACGTTTGTCGCATTACCTGACTATTTCTGAAGTGCTTTGGACCGGTTCCATGGTTCCAAGGCAAGTTACCCAGAATTCAAAACACACACAGACACACAGACACACAGACACACACACACACACACAGACACAGACACACTCTCACTCTCACACACTCTGTATGCATTCACATTTTCATTCTATCTTCATTCAAATGTGCAAAATGATTAAACGGGTCATGAACTGGCTTTTTAAATATTTTTATACTGTTGTCTGAGGTCAACTTATTACGTTCGCGTGGTTTTTACATTTAAAAACATCATAATGAATAAGTAATAGGCTATTTTCTACCCAGGTTTTGAGCCTCTCTCCTGGAACGCTCTGTTTTTATGGACGTGCCGCATTGAGGACTTGGAAGTAAACGCCCACTGCTATGATTGGATAACAGTTTTGCATAATAATGAGTTTCGAGTCCCCCGTCAGTACACGTAGGGAATTTTTTTGAAAACTTCCAATGTGGAGAAACGACAACAGGGCTCGCAAAATGTCTTTATCAAACAAACACAATTATTTCTCTCTCATCCACCCACAATTAATATGAATGTTATTTTTTATTACTTGGCCCACCCGATCGGTGGATATAACTGCGAACCACGCATCACTAACACACACACACAAGCCAAGTACGTGCATCAGCAAAACTTCACTGCAGACAAATCAGCATGTTCAAAACTTCCGCAACATAATCAATAGATATCAAACAATCTGTAACAATGCAATACTATCACATATAAAAAACATGTTTTACTCACATAAGTGTGTTGCACTATTCCTGTCGGATCCAATATAGAAGGCACAGCATTGTGTTTTAAACTCAATATGTCTGCAAATCCAGTCTCGACCTGTATCTTGTTTACAAACGATTCCGCGGTGAAATGAAGCAAATAAACATGCAATGTCTTGCGCACGTGAGCTGGAACTTCATTAAAAATAAAGTTCAACCACACATTAATATTAGAATTCGAAGGAAGCTTATGTTCTTCCACAACCAGGCACAGAAATATCTTGCTATCTTCGCCATGTTTATTGCTCTGTAGCGCGATCCGTTTAGCTCCACGAGTCGGTGGGCGGGGCTACAGAATCAGGCGTACTTATTCTTATGTTGAGGCGGCGTTTAACCACATGATGACGTCAAGGGTTGGCATTTTCTGAGATCAAGCGTTTGCTGGGCCTGGTGTCAATAAAAGCTTTTCTTTGACTAACAAGGACGTTTTCGGCTTCCGATATTCTTATATCACGATAAACTTTTATATATCAAAGGCGGAATGAAAAGTTGATTTCTCAGTTCATGACCCTTTTAATAGTGTTTTTTTTTTCTTTATCAAGTAGTAGGGGTGTTTTATGTGGGTATAAAATAATTCCAGCAACTTTAATTATCATTGAAGTTCAACAGGTTGGAATCATCATCCATGATCAAAACCAACAGCCATTTGTAAAAACATGACAATAGACAATAGATGATAAAAGAAAAGAAAAAATAGATATAATAATAATAATACAAATTAATGTTTTAATAAATTTGTTTTAATGCATTTTAAAAGCTGATATTTACACTCACCTAAAGGATTATTAGGAACACCATACTAATACTGTGTTTGACCCCCTTTCGCCTTCAGAACTGCCTTAATTCTACGTGGCATTGATTCAACAAGGTGCTGAAAGCATTCTTTAGAAATGTTGGCCCATATTGATAGGATAGCATCTTGCAGTTGATGGAGATTTGTGGGATGCACATCCAGGGCACGAAGCTCCCGTTCCACCACATCGCAAAGATGCTCTATTGGGTTGAGATCTGGTGACTGTGGGGGTCATTTTAGTACAGTGAACTCATTGTCATGTTCAAGAAACCAATTTGAAATGATTCGAGCTTTGTGACATGGTGCATTATCCTGCTGGAAGTAGCCATCAGAGGATGGGTACATGGTGGTCATAAAGGGATGGACAAGGTCAGAAACAATGCTCAGGTAGGCCGTGGCATTTAAATTGGCACTAAGGGGCCTAAAGTGTGCCAAGAAAACATCCCCCACACCATTACACCACCACCACCAGCCTGCACAGTGGTAACAAGGCATGATGGATCCATGTTCTCATTCTGTTTACACCAAATTCTGACTCTACCATCTGAATGTCTCAACAGAAATCGAGACTCATCAGACCAGGCAACATTTTTCCAGTCTTCAACTGTCCAATTTTGGTGAGCTCGTGCAAATTGTAGCCTCTTTTTCCTATTTGTAGTGGAGATGAGTGGTACCCGGTGGGGTCTTCTGCTGTTGTAGCCCATCCGCCTCAAGGTTGTGCGTGTTGTGGCTTCACAAATGCTTTGCTGCATACCTCGGTTGTAACGAGTGGTTATTTCAGTCAAAGTTGCTCTTCTATCAGCTTGAATCAGTCGGCCCATTCTCCTCTGACCTCTAGCATCAACAAGGCATTTTCGCCCACAGGACTCCCGCATACTGGATGTTTTTCCCTTTTCACACCATTCTTTGTAAACTCTAGAAATGGTTGTGCGTGAAAATCCCAGTAACTGAGCAGATTGTGAAATACTCAGACCGGCCCGTCTGGCACCAACAACCATGCCACGCTCAAAATTGTTTAAATCACCTTTCTTTCCCATTCTGACATTCAGTTTGGAGTTCAGGAGATTGTCTTGACCAGGACCACACCCTTAAATGCATTGAAGCAACTGCCATGTGATTGGTTGATTAGATAATTGCATTAATGAGAAATTGAACAGGTGTTCCTAATAATCCTTTAGGTGAGTGTATATACATATAACTAACAAGAAAATTATTATTATTATAATTTTTTATTTAATTTCATGCTTGCAACCTGTGTTGTCTGAAATATATAATCAGTGTTTTAATAATTAGACATAAATAGATTGTCCAGAATGATTAAATAAGAAAAATAAATATAAGTTTTTTTTATTTTTATTTAACACTTGTAAGAATAAGTTCATAAAGTGTTGGGAATTTTTTTTTAATTATTGCATATTTTTACCAAAAAGTGCATTGTCTGTTTCTAATATTATAATCCATTGGCAGCCCTAAATATATCCACATATATCCAATATATATACACGCATATATCCAAACTAAAATTAGGAGTGGGTCATTGCAGTTGCTCAGTTTTTTTTCCACCGTACACACACACACATACAAACACGCTCTCTTTCCCAGCAGCCTCTCCATGGGAGGGTTCTTAGGAGTAATGGCATGAGTGTCGCTTTGTAATTAGACGGAGGTCTGCTCGTCCTTTCCCAGGTGACACTGACTCATGGAGGGCAACATTGGGCTCTTAATGGATAGCTTGTTTGTGTGAACGTCAGGCTCCTGTGCACGTCCTTGGGTGGGGGAACTGCTCCTCCTGCTGCTGAGGATGTTGGGGCCGCTTGCAGTTCAGTGGGCATATAATGTCCTTACATGCATGAACGCATGCGTTTGGTGCAGCAGGTGTCTGCGAAGGTCACTTTTAAGCGTGCTAGTAGGATTGGACACACAGTTACGCCCCTCTTGCACAGTATTGGCATCTACAGGCCCTGACGGAGGCCTTTGGCACTTGATGGTCCATCTGTCAGTCTGTTTCGTGTTCTTTCTGTCTCTTCCTCTTTCAACCGGTCAGATTATTCAGCCACACTTGCGCTTCCCCTGACAAGCTCTTTTATCAGGTCTGAATGTAGAGTGCACTTTCCCCTGCACCCTCTGAGCTAACCTCTCCATCTCAATCATTCTTGAAAAAGAGAGAGAAAACAGAACAGGAGGGAAGAGCGGCAGATGATAAGAAAAGGCAGACAGTTTCATATCATAGATGGAGGTAGTTAATCTTACTCAAGGACACGTGCTTCCAGTTCTCCCAGACGCTAAATATTGCTTAACCAACCCTCACCAAAACTGTTCCCACTAGTCCAGTCAAAGTTGTCCAAGTTTTGCCCCAGCTGGCAGGTGTTGTAACTTCAATTTCAAAGTACTTTTATTGACATGACTAAGGGGCTGTTTACAAATTTTTTTTTTTAAATTTAGATTTACATATGCCAAACACCAACATCCAACATATTCTAATTCTGACATCGCCGACTGCTGGTCTGGCAGCATAATACAGCATTTTTAGTAGTTTTCGCGGATCCATGTGAACGGTGATCGTTTTGAAAACGTTGTCATCTGTATGCGAAACTTTTCAAAAATGCGAAAAAAAAACGTTTCAACAAACAATTTTAAGTCGTTAAGTGGTGACACAAAATAAATAAATCATTATTAATAATCATATTTTTATTATTATTATTAATAAATTAAATGAAAATAAGGCGGCAGTTTTATTGTTCTAAAATGATGCTACGGAGTAAATAAAATGTTTATTATCAGAATTTGTAATTGCATTGTATTTTTCTTTTTTATATTAGATATTCTAAATATAATATTTTTTAAATATGCAGAGCAGACAAAATAGAAAAAAATAATCATTATTATTATTATTATTACTATTATTATTATTATTTTTATTATTATTGGTTAAAACATCAATGTTTTCTCTGTTCCACATATGTTTGTTTGGTCACTAATACATAATAATAATGATGATGATGATTCATTAAAACATTTTTTTATTGAATTTGACATTTTTTCCAATACTTTTATATTCTAAATATAGTATTTAATAAACACAAAGAGGATATAAAATAGTATAACAACATCAAATAATAATAGTGTCAAGACATTTTTTTTGCAAGTGAAACATCAATCACAAAATTCATTGTAACAGTAGATGTTTTGCCAGTGGGAAAAAAATGAGGGTGAGTCGATAACAGTTTTCATTTTGGGGTGAATAATTTATATAGAAATGTATTTGACATCTGAACACGTCTTTAAAAAGTTTGAGTTTACTTCTCAGGCCTTTGTTAAACATGTTTCACAGCATCTGAGGAAGGCAAACCTTCAAAAGAGTAAAAATAAAATGTAGGAAAAATTTTGTTGTTTGGCCTTTACAGCTATCTGGGAATGCACTTCATCTTTGGTATTGAACATGCCACTTCTATAGGTAGTTCAGGTTGCCATGGTTACATGCCAGGCCCAGACAACAGTTGTCAGGGAAGGTATGCAGATATGAGAGCTTGATGCCTCCAAAGGCTTTTAAGTGTGGAGAATGCACATCTAATGTGGGCCTTGTTCCTACTGCAATTGGTCAAAACTACTGAAGGGGCAATCGGAAGGATGTATCCGAAACGTTCCTTTAAGAGAAGGATAATGAAGAGGAAGGGAGCAAAGAATCTAGTGCTTTCTCCTACATAACTTGTAAACACTCTAAGGGCAAATGTTTTGCAGTGCTTTGTTTCGTGCCATTGAGCCTGTTAATGACCCGTCATCCTCGTGCTACTCCGTGGGCTGTTTTTCATTTGTAAATGGTTTTCCACTCATTTGCGTCGTTCCCTCCTTCCCCAAACCGCCATCCACCTCCTCCTTACAGCTTCTCCAATGACTGCATCGACCACTTCCCTGAGACAATGTGTTTAAGGGAGCCCTCCAAATTGTTGTACAAATTGGAGACTCTGATCAGCCCGGGGGAGGAGGCTTCCTTCACAGGAGTTAAGTGTTATTCATAACAAAAGGGAAGTGGGAATGAGATGGTCTGTTCTCTGTTATTAGCTTTGAGAAAGTAATCCCTTTTTTGCCCTAGGATGTATTTTAGAAATAATATAGGTAAGACTAAAAGTTTGATGTCCTAAACTGCGTTATCAAACTGCAAACTTCTAAAAAATGATGCACAGAAGATAAAGTAGATTTTTTTATGTTTTTATTTTTATTATTTGTTTCTTTACATTTTTACATGGCTTATGTTCAAAATATTAAATAAAAATATAATAACAGCATAAAAAAATTATGCAGAGCAGATATAATAGTAAGCGCAGACAGATGTACAATCTTAAGCGCAGACAGACAGACGCTTGCCCCTAAGCGTAGAGACATATGCACAGACAGACAGACAGCCGCCCGTAAGAGCAGACAGACAGACGTTTGCACCTAAGCGTAGAGACATATGCACAGGCAGACACACGGTCGCCCGTAAGAGCAGACAGACAGACGTTTGCCCCTAAGCGTAGAGAGACGCATGCACAGACAGACAGACGGTTGCCCGTAAGAGCAGACAGACAGACGTTTGCCCCTAAGCGTAGAGACATATGCACAGACAGACAGACGGTCGCCCATAAGAGCAGACAGACAAAAGTTTGCCCCTAAGCGTAGAGAGATGCATGCACAGACAGACAGACGTTCGCCCGTAAAAGCAGACAGACAGACGTTTGCCCCTAAGTGTAGAGACATATGCACAGACAGACAGACGGTCGCCCATAAGAGCAGACAGACAGACGTTTGCCCCTAAGCGTAGAGACATATGCACAGACAGACAGACGGTCACCCGTAAGAGCAGACAGACAGACGTTTGCCCCTAAGCGTAGAGAGACGCATGCACAGACAGACAGACGTTCGCCCGTAAGAGCAGACAGACAGACGTTTGCCCCTAAGCGTAGAGAGACGCATGCACAGACAAACAGACGGTCGCCCGTAAGAGCAGACAGAAAGACGTTTGCCCCTAAGCATAGAGACATATGTACAGACAGACAGACGGTTGCCCGTAAGAGCAGACAGACAGACGTTTGCCCCTAAGCGTAGAGAGACGCATGCACAGACAGCACAGACAGACAGACGTTTACGTAAGAGCAGTAAGAGCAGACAGACAGACATTTGCCCCTAAGCATAGAGAGACACATGCACAGACAGACAGATGGTCGCCCTTAAGAGCAGACAGACAGACGTTTACCCCTAAGCGTAGAGAGACGTATGCACAGACAGACAGACATTCGCCCGTAAGAGCAGACAGACAGACGTTTGCCCCTAAGTGTAGAGAGACGCATGCACAGACAGACAGACGTTCGCCCGTAAGAGCAGACAGACAGATGTTTGCCCCTAAGCGTAGAGACATATGCACAGACAGACAGACGGTCGCCCGTGCGCGCAGACAGATAGACGTTCACACGTGCATAGCACAGACACCCCGTAAATGCAGACAGACAGTATGATTTTTTTTTTTTTTTTTACATATTATTAATCTAAAGGCTGTTAAAGTCTGACCATGTTTCGGCTCATATTTACTTTGGACCTTCCTAAATTCCTTAATTTTCTCAAAACATTTCTGTATCACTTTTCCATAAAAAGTGTATTGTGATACATTATTTATTTATTTATTGCCATCATAAATGAGCAGCCAGGCTAACGATTTCTTGAGCTGAAGATAAACTATTACCCTTGCTAGTTGCTACCAAAAGAATATAAAATGTGTAAAAAGAGCCTGTCGCTCTCAGCCTCTCCACTTTTGGAGTTCAGAGGTCAGTGTCAAAATGCCTTCATCCAATCAACACCCAGTGTTGGGTCTGAGCCAATGCCTGGCATTTCAACATTGCTGATATGACTGGTGCAGTGAGGCCTGTAGTTTCTGCTAATCAGGATTTACATATTTCCATTTTCATGAGGCCGAGATTTTCCACCGCCTTGGGCGAGGGGTGATCTTTAATCCTCTATGCTGGTCTGTGAACTGAAGTGGCAGATGTTGGAGGTTTGGCCACGGTGCTGTTGTGTTTCCTAGCAATTGTTTCAGTATGTTTTAATTGGAGGAAAAGAAATCCGAAGACTTAACAATTAGGCCAGTGAAAAACCATGGCAATGCCTTTAAATATTTTTTGTGTGAAATATCTAGTCTTATGTATCTAATTTGATTTAAAATCCCTGTCTCATTGCCCTCAGGTTAAGCTCTTAATTACATAAGCCATTTAACATGGCTTAGTTCAATCAGAAAGTGTTGATTAAAATCTCTGTGGTATAATAAGTTTTGGCTGGAATGATTTCATGCATATGAGTGTTTTGTGTAAAGGGACTGCGTGGAGTAAAAGTGAAGCATTCAGATATGAGCAGCCATGACCGCAGCACCCTACTCAAGGTCATTGTCTGACTGTTTCAGGTTTGTACTAGCAGTAATCATGTTGACAGTCATGTTGCACTTTTCTGGGGTCCTTTAAATGCCTTGACCCAGTCTATGTGTTTCTGTTCTAAACGCTGACATGTTATATATTTTATGAATTTTTAATAAACTAAACAGAGGCCTTTTTGAAAGTGATTTGATAATTGTGCCTAATGAGAAGTTTCTCTATGGTTTGAAGAAATGTATATATAAATAAAATTACATAATATATATACACTGATCAGGCATAACATTATGACCACTGACAGGTGAAGTGAATAACACTGATTATCTCTTCATCACGGCACCTGTTAGTGGGTGGGATATATTAGGCAGCAAGTGAACATTTTGTCCTCAAAGTTGATGTCTTAGAAGCAGGAAAAATGGGCAAGCGTAAGGATTTGAGCGAGTTTTACAAGGGCCAAATTGTGATGGCTAGACGACTGGGTCAGAGCATCTCCAAAACTGCAGCTCTTGTGGGGTGTTCCCGGTCTGCAGTGGTCAGTATCTATCAAAAGTGGTCCAAGGAAGGAACAGTGGTGAACCGGCGACAGGTTCATGGGCGGCCAAGTCTCATTGATGCATGTGGGGATCGAAGGCTGGCCCGTGTGGTCCGATCAAACAGACGAGCTACTGTAGCTCAAATTGCTTAAGAAGTTAATGCTGGTTCTGATAGAAAGGTGTCAGAATACACAGTGCATCGCAGTTTGTTGCGTATGGGGCTGCATAGCTGCGTGCTGACCCCTGTCCACCTGCCGAAAGTGCCAACAGTGGGCACGTGAGCATCAGAACTGGACCACAGAGCAATGGAAGAAGGTGGCCTGGTCTGATGGATCATGTTTTCTTTTACATCACGTGGTCGGGTGTATGTGCGTCCCTTACCTGGGGAACTGGATGCACTATGGGAATGAGGCAACACGGCAGAGGCAGTGTGATGCTTTGTGCAATGTTCTGCTGGGAAACCTTGGGTCCTGCCATCCATGTGGATGTTACTTTGACATGTACCACGTACCTAAGCATTGTTGCAGACCATGTACACCCTTTCATGGAAACGGTATTCCCTGGTGGCTGTGGCCTCTTTCAGCAGGATAATGCGCCCTGCCACAAAGCAAAAATGGTTCAGGAATGGTTTGAGGAGCACAGCAATGAATTTGAGGTGTTGACTTGGCCTCCAAATTCCCCAGATCTCAATCCAATCGAGCATCTGTGGGATGTGCTGAACAAACAAGTCAGATCTATGGAGGCCCCACCTCGCAACTTACAGGACTTAAAGGATCTGCTGCTAACATCTTGGTGCCAGATACCACAGCACACCTTTAGGGGTCTAGTGGAGTCCATGCCTTGACGGGTCAGGGCTGTTTTTTGCAGGAAAAGGGGGACCAACACAATATTAAGAAATAAAAATAAAATAAAGAAATAAAAAAGAAGCTTCGATTGTAAACCGCTTCATTGATTCTAATGATAGTCATGTAGCTTTATCCCATTGTGCTGTTCTGGTGAAGATTGATTGGGTGTTGAACCTCTAAACCTGGGATTCATCAACGTTCCTTGTTCCAGCAACTAAATTTTCAAATCAAGCACTGTTATACATTAAATGGTTATGTATTTGCATGTTGCGTGCTGCATGTTTGTCTTTGAGTGCATTGTTCTCCTTTTGGATATTTAGTGATGGTAATAGTGGGTACAGCTGTGGGGATGCTGTCAGTGGATGCCATGTTTTCTATTGTCCACGTGGCATCACTCAACCAAAAAAAGCAACAAGTGGGAGTTATAGACAGCAGGGCCTGGCATTGCACACTCTACCCATAATTAGCCTGTTCTGTTAGCAGAAAGCTTGCTCTCTTCCTCTAAATTACACAGTATTTAGATCATCCCATGTTCACCGAGAACACAAAACAGCTGACAAATTTGCTTAATTTGTGGGAGACTTGTTGAATGACTCCAGAAACATTTAAGATGCATTAAATAATTTGATTGCTTGATCCGAGCATTGTACCTTCTTACAGACATATAACACAACCTAACTACTCTGATTCACAAACATATGACAATTCTTTTAAAAGATTAATTCTAAAAGAATCTCAAACTTTGGAGTTACCAGTTTCAATCAGTCATATCAATGATATCCTTCACTTAATGAACTTGAACTAAGATAAATCTGATTTATCTTTTTACTAATTCAACAGCTTTTAGTTGCAGCCTATTTCTACTGTATAATTTAATGCAGACTATGCAGTGATATTTTACATTTGATTACTATTTTTGTACCTGAAAATCTAATTTAGACCTACATATTTAATTTGTATGTTTGTTCTGCTGTATTGATTTGTGCTGTTGCTCGTAATTTGATTATTTGTTCTTATTTTATTACTGATTGTCTTTAACAATATTTACAATATGTATGAGTTAGGCTAGAAGTTTTTGGGGTCATAACCTTATTTATTAAGGTTACATGGATCAAAAACAACAAAAACAATACTGGGCCTATTTTATTTTATTTATTACTTTTTTTGTGGTGGGACTGGGCCAGTAGAAAAAATCCTTAGCATTGAGTCCTTATATATATATAAATAAATAAATATATATTTTATTATATATATATTTTATTGATATGAGACAAATGTGTTAAAACCAACAAAATATCAGCGTCTAATGATGTTAGAGTTTCTTGTTGTGTGGATGTTAACATTATGAGGTTTAGCAGACGTTGGGTTTTGGTCATCATATACCTCATGACTAAATGTCAGTATTTGACGTCAATATGACGTTGGCTCAACGTTGGATTTTGGTTAGTTAAGACCACAACCTAAAACCAACAAAATAATGATGTTAGAATTTGACGTTGTGTGGACGTTGTGTGGAAGCCACTCCTCAGTTAAAGGCACATCACAAGTTTGCTAAAAGGCACCTGAAGGACTCTCAGACCATGAGAACCAAAATTCTCTGATCTGATGAAACAAAGATTGAACTCTATGACCTGAATGGCAAGCGTCATGTCTGGAATAAATTAGGCACCGCTCATCACCTGGCCAATATCATCCCTACAGTTAATCTTGGTGGTGGGATGTTTTTCAGCGGCAGGAACTGAGAGACAAATCAGGATCGAGGGAGAGATGGATGCAGCAATGTACAGCAATTGATGAAAACCTGCTCCAGAGCGCTCTGGACCTCAGACTGGGGCGTAGGTTCATCTTCCAACAGGACAACGACCCTAAGCACACAGCCAAGATAACAAAGGAGTGGCTACAGGACAACTCTGTAAATGTCTCTAAGTGGCCCAGCCAGAACCCAGACTTGAAACCGATTGAACATCTCTGGAGAGATCTGAAAATGGCTGTGCACCGACGCTCCCCATCCAACCTGAGCTTGAGAGGTCCTGCAAAGAAGAATGGGAGAAACTGCCCAAAAATAGGTGTGTCAAGCTTGTAGCATCAAACTCAAAAAGACTTGAGGCTGTAATTGGTGCCAAAGGTGCTTCAACAAAGTATTGAGCAAAGGCTGTGAATACTTATGTATATCTTTTCATTTTTCATTTTTAATAAAAGATTTCAAACAAACTTCTTTCACGTTGTCATTATGGGGTATTGTTTGTAGAATTCTGAGGAAAATAATGAATTTAATCAATTTTGGAATAAGGCTGTAACATAACAAAATGTGGAAAAAGTGAAGCGTTGTAAATACTTTCCAGATGCACTGTATGTACATTTTTTTTTTTTATCACAGAATAAGGCAGAAAATATATTTTATAGTTTCTATACTGTAATGAAGGCTATGTCAATAGCACTGCATTGTTACTTTATTGTTATGAAAATACCTAGAGATGACTTTAAAACACACTTAAACATAATTTGTTTTATTAAAAGTATTCTATGCCCATTCATCAGCTTTTATTTGCAGCCTAATTTCTACATTAAAATAATTAAGAATTAAGAATCAATGTACAATTGAATCCGTCAGCGTGGCTAATGATTCAACATGTTTTACTGATTCAACAGCTGTTATTGTTAGTATATTCACTGAATGGTTTATAAGAAAGATACATATATTAATAATAAGTAGGCCTACCCAATGTAATATGGAAAGTAAAATAAAAAGTAAAATTATATGTCATCAGTAGCAATTCTTTTCCATGAGGATGAATTTCTTGCATTAACCATGTGCCAGACCACTGTTTCAAGTGGAATCAGTAAACCAAGGTTAGAAGAAGCACACGAATATAAAGTAAACGCCTAAATGGTGTAGTCTTCGGGCCTGGGGTCTGTTGGACACTAGCATAATGGTTCTGTGTGCCTTTAGGGGAAAGACACTCCATTACATCTTTCCATCTCTATTTCCAACCTCCATTTACCTTCGACCAACTACAGCTGCTGTCAATCTCCAGCACAGATGTCACTGACGCTATAGTGCAAGCATGCACATGTTGATGCGCTCCCAGCTATGCTTTGATCATTTTGTATAAGTCTTGTCTTTTAGATCCCAGCATTTGCATAGAGGAAAAACACAGAAAAGTGAGAAAGCGGTACAGGCGATATGTCAACCTGCTCTGTTATTTAAACATAATCAAGGCAGCTGAACAGAGAGACACATTTTCTTATAACGCGTTCTCTTTGTCTGTTTAATCGGTCCTCCTCACGCCCCCGAATGTCACTCATTATCTGTAAGGTCATATTTGAACATGTCATCTCAAGACAGAAGGAAGATGAAAGGGGCGATGGGTGGGGGAAAAAAGCTTGCTACATGAGAGAGAGAGGTTGGACGTGAAGGTTAAGGAAGGGACGGGTCAAAGCCCTCACTGTCATGCCATCAGGTTGGATGACACCATATGTGACAGCATCTCGGTTGATATGGCAGTGCAGTCTTGCAAGAGATGTTGCAAAACGACGGTCTGAGGTCATTTTAACTTTGTTTGAGGATTTTGTGAAGTCTTTGTTATCTTTGGGCCTTGTTTCAAAATTTTATGAAGACTCAGTTATCTTCAAATGACTTTTATGGCTGTGGCTTTTCATGTGATATTCTATGTATTATAAATGTAACTGTCTGGTATTGAAGACGTTGGCCATGTTCAGACTGCCAGCAAAAAAACTTTTTTTATTTCTCGCATATCCAGATTTTATTCAGTTGGATTTTTACGGAGCACCTAAAAGGACATGGAGAAGAAAAAATTATGAGATGGGAGGAAAAATTTTTTGGCAATGCTTTTGCGTTCTCTAGCAAAAGTTTCTTGGGGGGAAACGCAAACATTTTGCGAGCAAATACAAAGTTTCTTGGGGGAACGCAAAACATTTGAGAGAGAACATAAAACCATTGACTTTTCCTCCCATCTCTTTTTTTCCCCCCACCACCATGTCCCCTTAGGAGCTCCGTAGATTTTTGAAAGTCTGGACAGCAAAAAAACACATGAAATCTGATCTTTTTTTCAAATCTGATTTAAACCACAGTCTGGACACTCTGGCTGCCCAATCAGATTTTCTTTTGCATCACTCGACACACAATGATAACGTCAAAACTGCGGAAGCATTCATACAGTGGTGTTCAAATGGTATATCCAAAGATTTCTGCATTTTCCTTTGCAATGGAGGAGTTCGACAGGGCGCTTATTTGGAGAGCGAGATGATGCACCTCCATTTTTCCTGCATCCGTTTTGAAAGCCTCGTCACAGACGTGGCTATGCCTACGTCATTACTAAAGCAACCCACACTGATAAAAATTATTCTATATTACAATTCAAGCTAGTAGATATTAAAGCGTAAATATCAACGTTATAAAAGTAAAACTACACAACTTTTCTGATACTGGTGTTCCCATCATGCACTGGTGTTTGAATAATGAATGAGGTAGATTTTTTGCTGTTTTCCAGCTGTATTTACACTGTTTCTTCATTGATGTTGTTGTTAGGTTTAGTAACTTGACATTTTGTGACATTTGTAGTTCATTTTCAACTCAAAATGACACATTAATACTCAAAAACAATCAATCGAATGTTACCATCACTGTGTATTGCGTACCAAGTGAAGTCTCTGTGTTCAGGTGCTGCGTTACTCCTGTTACGTAGATATGGAGTCTACACAATATCTATTGTGTTAATTACTTCAATGTTTCTAAGTAAAGCATACACTTTAAAAGCGTGGTTTATTTCAGTGTTTTATTGCTTGAGTAAAAAGTATTTCAAAAGAAACTTCAACTAAGTAGAAATAACTCAACCTTTTACTGGCCAAGTTAAAAAATTAAGTTAGTTGAGTTTACTTAATTCCATATGTGAAATTTACTTGAAAAATATGCGTGCAAAAACTTGACAAAGAAAAATTAAGTACATTTCACTTGCATTTTTCAGTGCATGCAGATAGGTTGGTTATGTCTGGATGAACAAATCTTAATTAATACTGCCTGAAAATCCAATTTGCCTGCAGTGTGAACATAGCCTTTGTGTCATGAAGTAACACCAGGTATATTATACAAGTAAAACCATAAAAACATTTTCATTACTTGAAATAAAATAAAATGAACTGAAATAAGATATTACATAATTTTTTTAAATTTCAGCTAGTTGCTAATGCAACATTTCTCAAAACAAAACTAAAACAAAAAAACTGTATGAACATTAAAAAAACCTAACAAAATTACCAAAGCTTTAACTGAATGAAAGTATGAAAATGTGAAAGTGAAAATATTAAAATAAAATATATATTTTTTTATTTAATTAATTATTTATTTAATTTAATTATTTTTTTTCAAAAAAAATTCTATACATATTCTAAATATTTGAAAGGACATAATGTAAACCTTCAAAAAATATGAAAATTCCAAATCTCAAAATTCAGAAAAAAAAAAGTGTTGTATTTGAACTAAATATCTTTTTTTTTTGTTCTAGCCACATGCATACTCTGCATCATTCACATAACATCTTCAGCATCACTGAACCATGTGAAACTCCAAATAAGGGGAAGAATGTACTTGGAGTATTATGTATTTTGTGGCTGATTGTGTTTCTGTGTGTACGAATATCCCGAGCCTACGTCACAAAATCAGCTCCCATGTTTCTAGGAATTTGGTCGTCTGTACCACTGATTAAGTTTTTAAAACGCATTCCAGAAAATCCCAGTAGCAGACACCCCAATTTGGTGAACTTTTCACCTCATTTAAAGTTGGAGCGATGGAACATGATGTTGCATTGGGCGGTAGAAACCCATGGTCAGAGCTTTCTCACAGAGGGTCACAGGCTACTATGTAATACTGTTGGCCGCTGGCCACAGGGTGTGTGTGTGTGTGTGTTTAGATTGAACTCTAGCTGATGTAAGATGGATTAGGGCTCCGATGGGAATTCCAGCTGGCTCTCATTTCTCCTGTCCCTCCAAACCCCTCATCTTATCTAACAGCCCGAATGTTATTAGAGAGAAAAGAGACTGTGTTTGAGAGGGAGAGAGTGAGATTTATGGAAAAATAGATCAAGAGAGAGAGATAGAGAGAAAGGAAGAGGAATGACAATATGGTGAAATTAAATACCTCGTTTATTTGCCCTACTAAAGCCGAGATGTGTATTATGTCATTTTTAAAGGGACAGCACACCCAAAAAGAAAAAAATTCTGCGATTTTACTCATCGTTCCAAACCTGGATGACTTTTAACGTCATTTAATCTATGGAACGAACGAACACACACACACAAACACACAAACACAAACACAAACAAACAAACAAATTAATAATAATTGAAGATTTATGATTCTTTTAAGTTGGTTCTTTCTTTCTTTCTTTCTTACTATTATTGGTCAGGAGATTTTCTGCATTTTGTTTGTTTATTTATTATTGGCCAAGACATTTTCGACATTTTCTGTCGTCTACAGTTTGTTTTATTTATTTTCTTCTATATCTTTTCTATATGTGCCATAGATAAAGATGTGAAGTGAATTACGATTTAAATTTCGGTCTGTTCTATTGTATGATTTTAGAAGACGTGTGAGTAGTGCGTGAGTCGTATAGACCCATTTTATGATGCTTTATTGCTTTTGTGTCTGTTTTTAAGCTTATAGACTCAACATACCATTGCATTGCAAAGAACGACCATAATCCTTCTGGTTTAAATCAACACAAGCTTGATTAAATAATGCAAGAATTGTATTTTTAGGGCAAACTGTCCCATTAAATCTCACTGGACTTAATAGAAATACAGTGTATATGATTGAGTATTGGATAGAGGGTGGGAGAAATGATAGGAAATGGCAGACCTCTCCCTACCTCAGTCTTGATTGGGTCTGTTATGGGTCTTTATGGGACCCGGGGTTCACCTTGAGGTCAGTTTAGACATCTGATGGATTTGTAGTGGTTGCGACTGTAGTGTTTAAAAAACTATTTGTCTAGAAAGCGCGATGCTGATAAAAGTGCATTAATCAGAGTGACACCGGGGCTTGAGTGATGCTCGCACACGCTCCTCTCCAGTCATTTACAAGAGCGATATGGCAGAGATGGAGATATGCATCACAACGATGCTTGCGTTATTTACTAAGCTCCTGTCTGCCAACGTACGGTTATCTAATGAGACGCATTTAGAGGCTTTTCACACACATGCCAGATGAGCCTCTGTATGAGGCACCCGCGCCACAGTTACTGTATGACAGTCACATCATGTTTTTCAGAGGATGTCTGATGTTATCTCGCAATGTGTAAACCATTTGTTTTCCTCAAAGATTAAAGCCTGCGATGATGTGTAGATAATGTATCCACCCTCTTGGCTACCAAAAATAAAATATGGTTGCAATACATAAATAATTTTCTCAAGCAGGAGCGCAGCCGTCATCCATATGCAAATGTATTCAGATGATACGTCTTTAAATACTTCTCTGAAAAATGTTTTTGTTGGGAATTTTTTCACCCTGCATTTATAAAAGGTTAATTATTCCCAGTCAACAGATCTGACTTTTAACTATGCAATTAATCTTCCTCTCTCATGAGGGGACGCAGAGGTAGTGCTTATGCAGAAACACTCTGTCGCCGCTGCGAGATTGTTTGCGTGAAGAAGTTCTGCACACCCAATCGCATCTCAACATCTTCATATGTCATTGACACACACATTTATGCCATCTTCCACACCTCAGCATATAATCCATGTGTTCATCACACTATACAGAGCATTCAATCAACTTCTGTTCAATTTATATTCAGCTTTTATTTTTATTTTTTACTATTTTATTTATTGGCTGTTCAATTTTCAATCATTTACATTTATTATTATTGGTCAGATTTTCTGTGATGTAAAGTTTTATTTAATTTATCTGTTTTTATTAGCTGTAAGATTTTCAGTCATTTGCAGTTTGTTATTATTATTAGCTGAAGGATGTCTTTTTTTAATTTATTTGCTATAATGTCTCTGTTATTTAATTTGTTTTTATTAGCTGTATGATTTTCAGTCATTACTACAACTAATAAAAACTGTAATTGACTGAATATCTAAATAAATAAACTTGGAAGGAAGTTTGAAAGAAAAGAAGTTTGGAAGGAAGGAAGTTTGGAAGGAAGTTTGGAATTTGGAAGGAAGTTGGGAATGAAGGAAGTTTGAAAGAAAGGAAGTTTGGAAGGAAGGATGAATGGATGCTTTGTGACTGACAGAGAACAGTATCTGGTCTCTTGTGTTTTTGTACTAGAAACATTCCTACAGTCTACAAGAAATGTGCCACTGCAAAAATGAACTTTCTTGTGCTACCCAATGCTTATGCTTATTATTAATAAAACACTGTCTTATTGTTTTTTGCAGTTATCCCTGATTCTCAGAGGAACTCCATGGTGAGTTGGTCAAGTGGGCTATCACTTCACATGGCCTGGTAAAAACCTGTATGAGCATCTGCTTCACTGTGAGCCGGGGGAGCATGAGGATAGACAGAGGTATGAGCTAGTATATCTGCATTGTTTAGAGGTAAACAAAAGACAGTCCGGAAGGCACCCCAGAGCTACAATTCTTGTCAAGAAGGAGCCCGCTGGATCTGAAAATGTGTCTGAACGTATTATAAAGAACTGTATTGATTTATTTTCTGTTTGAATTATGCACAATTTTTTTCCTCCAAAGGTTTGTTTTTCCCCCACAGGTAGGTCTGGTCATTGATACATTTGATTTTGATTTGAGTCCATTTGATTCGCTTCACGTTGCTTCCGATTTATTTCTGATTCACTTGTTTATAGGCTACTGAACAATAGTCACGCTGTGTTTTTTGATTCATCACCTTCACAAAAGAGTAATTTTTTTGTGAATGAGACATACATTGTTCGTGTTGTATGTTGGTTTTTGTGTGAAGCCCATGAAGAAAATTCAATAAACATTCCTTGCCTTTATTTACTCGTACGTCTTTTATTAAATTCACACCCTGTACAGATTGCAAAATTGCTATCTCATTCGGTACATTTATGGTATATTATTTGTTAATATTGATATTGGAAATTTTAAGAATCTATCTCTGGCTCCTTCAACTGAAGATCCTATTATTAATGCTAGTGAAAGCATCTTGTTTTCACTAAAGTGTAGGGCCTAAAGTGATAGGCAATTTGTTGCTCATAATTCTTCTCATATTGACCGTTGTTGTAAATGCTGCACCACCACAAGTAAAATCCGCCATTTCACACTTAGTTACTGCTGAAATGTATGTAAAGATTCAGTCTCTCCGCAATTAGATGGAAGCAGGTCTGTATTGAGCTGTGGGAGTTTCTGAGGGCTGCACTCTAAGCCTCTGTTTGTTACATTACAAAGACAGCCGCTGTTTTTACACTTGTATTTCTCTCATCTCTCCCTCTGTTTACTCCAGGCCGCTGGCAAGCTTCCATTATATTTCACAGTTCAGCTGGTCTGGGGGTGAGCTGCAGGGATTTTGGGGTATCTGAGATGCTCAACTCAACCCAATCAAACTTAAGCGCACACATATTCAGACGCATGAGGGCTGTACAGATGAGAGCAGAAGAGATGTTTAGCACAGTCTGTTACTTACCATCCTCCTTCTAGTAGCTAGTTAGTTGGTCCATCACTGTTTTGCTTTCAATAATATGTTCTGTTTGGCTCCTCTAGTGAGTACAATATACATTTTCTCCAATGAATTTGGAATACAAACAGACTATTGCCACTAAACAACAATTTGCATGGCAAAACGAAATTGCATGGATAAAAGCGTCTGCCAAATGCATAATTGTAAATGTAAATGTAAAAATCTTTCTTATAAAGGAAATAACCGATTCTGAACTGCCTGAAATGGGTTATAAGCAATTCTGTCTTCAGTGTTGGGTAAGTTACTCTAAAAAAGTAATTAATTACTAGTTACTAATTACATCTTCAATAATGTAATTAGATTACTGTACAAATTACTCTCTCCAAAAAGTATTTAATTACTTATTACTTTTTAAATCCTATATCAACCTCAACTAGTTGGTTCAAGGATAGACATGAAACAGCTCTTTTAATTAATTTGAAACTAAACTAAAACTACATAAATTATTCTTATTAACTGACCCAAGTATTACAAATGTGAGGATACATAAAACATGCATTTTAAAGTTAGACTTTACATTTTGATGTTAATTCCACTATTGTATTATATATAATTGTTCCACAGTCTATACACAGTATTTTGTTCAATTACATCAGAAGTAACTGTAATTAAATTACAGAAAAAATAAGAGTAATCCCTTACTTAACTTTTTCAAGGGAAAAGTAATTAAATTACAGTAACTAATTACTTAGTAGCGAGGTACACCCAACACTTTCTGTCTTCCAGCACAAACCTGTGTAGGTTTGTAACTAATTGTAACAACATCTACTTTGAATCGTCATAAAACACTCTAGTTTTAGCTGAGTCCTGGAAGAGTTTAGTTCTTGTTGTCGACATGTTGAGAAGACAATGTTTTCTGCGCTGCGAAAGGAAATCCACTTTTGTACTTTTTTAGTATAGCTTGATAAGTCGAACTTATATAGAGGAGGAAAAATTAATCTGCATTAAATGCCTATGATGCTTAAACGCTCGGATAATAAGACTGGTCACCAAAAAACTACATTTTCATCTTTAGTTTTTCCAGTGGAATAATGAGGGGACTTCCTGATTCAAAGGTCACCAAATCAGCTTCAAAGAATAAATTTTTTTGGGTCATATATTACTCTTTTAATGAACGCTGTAAACCGGATTAAGTTGGCAAAACAAAACAAAAAATTGAGGTAATCAGTTACATACATTTTTTAAGTTAAGAAAATTCAAAGTTTAAGTAATTTTGTACTCATACATTTGAATTGCTCTTAACTTAATTTTTTTTGTAAATGAATTCATACATTTAACCTAAAAGTATCATGTAATCTCAAAATATATTTAGTAGTGAAAATTTAGCTAATTCAACAAATGCTAATTGGTCATTTGATAACATTAGCATTAGCATTAGCATAGCATAGCAATTGCTGAAAGAGTACGGCAATATAGAACTTTATATTTAACAAATACCTGTTCTCAAACCAAGCTCATGCTCCTCATCACCAGGTAGACCCCTAAAAACCCACATAACATAAACTTTGCTTAATTAGCATAGCAAAACATTAAACACTACCAAATCTCCCACTTAACATTAATCTTGCACAAAAAACATTATATAACACTTAATTTTAGCATTTATGCTGCCTTCACGTGCTATTGGAACTAGTTTCTTAGGTAAAAAATGCACATGAAGCCCTTTGATGTGTTTACTACTGGGAAGTTTGGAAATAATGTTGATACCCAAATGGGCTATGGGCTATGGGCATGCCATAAACTTTGAACATGGTGGCAGGGAGAACTACTGCTGTGACAGGTATGATTTATTAGTTTTTCCTGTCAAAACAGCTAGAACATCTTGTCATTAATGTAGTGCATATTTACATATACGAGTAATCATTTGAAGCAGTTTGAATGTTATATATACAACGAAAATAGCCTGCATTTGACCGAAATTACAGAATCGGCAGAAAGCGGATAGCATCGTAAATGTTTATGGTTATCAGTGCATGTGACACTACATATAATTTTGGTTTTAATAAGATTTTCCCAATAAATAGGCAAGAATAAACCTGGTGTCCTCCATGAATGTTGTTCATTCCGACAACAAAGCACTTGAATGCAACAAGCTGGTAATCACGACTTCTGGAGTGGGAATTATGAAATTTTCGATATTACGTGAAGGCAGCATTACTCTTCCTTTCGAGTGCCATGGCAAAGCATGCTGGGAAATAGCCTAGTTTAGGGCAAATTTAAGTTTGTCTAAATTAAAAAAAAAAACCTCATAGAACTCAAAACAATGAAACAATTCAGATGACTTAAAATGTTTCGTCCCCACTCATCGCCTAAACACTATTCTTTTTCTAGTTTAAATTCAGTTTGTTTCATAATTGCATGGAGATGCATCACTTCTGTTGTTAGAACTTCATAGTTTTTTGGTTTCATTATTATCCTGATAATGTTATTTATTTATTTTTTAGCAAATACACTTATATCAGGCTAGCACTAGTCAAGGCCCAATCATCTGCTCAGAGTTGTATCTCACGTACCCTCAAGGGCTGAGAGTAGCAAGGTCAGTCATCCTTATGTGGGCGGCATTCTGCTCTATATGACACCCCACTGCCGTTGATATGAGCACCATCAGATATTCTATCATATTCCAGCAGCCCGCGGCAAGGTGAAAATCTGTTTTTTATTAGCAGTCAGGAAAAGAAATGATAACACAGCTGCAAAAGGATGAAGAAGGGGAGAAGAGAGCAACAGTTAACAGTTGTCAGTGAAGAGGAGAGGTTGTGCTTTGGGGTCATTGTTCACTTGATATTTCAAACTTGAAGCTGAGACTAGATTGCATAAAATGTGTTGAGAATTTGTGTTTTTTCCTGAAAGATATCCATATATTTTAAAATCTGTTAATGCACAGACAATGGCAGGAGTTTGGGGACGAGGCTATCTGTTTGACTGACCAATGGCTGAAAAGAGGAAACTTGTTTGAAAACAGTCATTATTCTCTCTTTTAACTAGTTGCTTATTAGCTTGCATATTGGCTGTTTATTAGTACTTGTAAAGCACATATCAATGCTTTATTCTGCTTGACCATATTCTACACCTCTTAATCCTACCCAATACCTAAACTTAAAGGTGCATTGTATATTTTAGTGGCATCTAGCAGTGAGGTTGCAAAATGCAACTGTCCACCGCTCACCCCTCCCTTTCCAAGCACATAGAGAAGCTACGGTGGCTGACACAGCAGACTGAGAGACAGCAGAGAGTAGCTAGCCCTCTGTACAGCAGTGTGTCCGTTTAGGGTTACTGTAGAAACACGGCGGTGCAAAATGGCAACTTCACTGTAAGGAGACCCGTAGTGTATGTAGATAGAAATGGCTCATTCTATGGTAATAAAAACATAACGGTTCATTATGTAAGGTCTTTATACACCACTGAAAACATAGTTATGTATATTATATTGCATTTCTGTCAATAGATCCTCATAACTATAACACACTGCACCTTTAAACGATACAACTACCTTACTAACTATTAATAAGCAGTAAATTAGGAGCTTATTGAGGTAAAAGTCATAGTTAATAGCAATTGTGTTCCCCATACTAAAGTGTTACAATTATTACTTGCAGAACTTTCTTGCTTTACTTGTAAAAGAATATTATTTGAGCACTAGTGTAGTCCCACTAAAAAGAGATAAAAAAATGCAGATAAGGGCACCACACGTTTAATTTCATCTGCAGTAACTTAAGTGCACTTATAGCGCATACATTTAAGTAAAAAAAAAAGGAACAGGGCATTTTTGATATTCAAAGTTCTTAGCGTCCATATGGCTGATCACACAATGTGTGCTACATGCCAAATAGCTGTTTGTGTGAGAGCAAAATGAAGAACTGGCTTTCAGAACCTCCACGGGTTGTTTTGGGCCACACATCTGAGTCAAACCATCTGTCTGAATGACGTTGCCACCATCTCCATCAGCCCAAGGATCGAAGAGAGGGACAATACGCTTAAGAAATGCAGATTAAATTGTTTTAAGGAACAGGCTGGTGCAGAGAAAAACCACATTGGGATGCTGTATGTTTGTGGCTCGTTTTAAATCTCTAGTTTGTGATTTTATTTCTCCTCTCATCTTTCAAATTTCATCATCATTTTAAAGTGAACAGCTGTGTCTCTGTTTAAGGAAAATTGATGCACTTAAGTACTTAATTATTAACAGGGCAGCCTGCCAAGGGAAGCTGTCAAACACTATGCCCGTCGTGAACTGGGTATCAGACGCATTTTTAAATGTTTAACATTATTAGAAACATTGAGACACATTGCAATACTCAAATTATGTGTGTGTGTGTGTATCAGTTTTGGGGTTAATACATTGCAAGTAAAGCGAGTTACGTAATCAGATTACTTTTTCAAGTAACTAGTGAAGTAATGCATTACTTTTTTAAATTCACATCAAAATATCTGAGTTACTTTTTTAAATAGGGTGAATTCAGGGTGATTGGGACACTTTTTCCAAGTCATCTCAATGGCAAAAAGTGTCCCAATCACCCTTAATTCACCCTAAGTAACACAAGTAACTTTGTTTTCCCAATTATTAACTGATAGCTCTCCTGTCCCCATGTTGAGAAAAATCAGGAGTAAGTGCAGAGGCGTTGTGAGTAAACATGATGGTTACTGTAGATCTAGACTAATGTGAACATGCATTTACTCACCTCTCTTACACAAAAACAGATTCAGTATTCCTCAGTATGAATAAAAACGGTGAAATGCAAACTCAGAATATTATGCAAAGCTGGAATAATTAAATATGTTAAATAACACAAAAATACTTTATGTATTTAATCTCACTTTATTAACTAATGTCTTTCCTCTGACCTTCGATGATCCAATTCAACCATACAAATAAGCAAAAATGACATCACATTTGTGTTTCTTTTTTTAATTTTTTATTGCTGAAGTAAAAGTGTTGAACTTTCTTCTGCATTTGTTTGAAAGGTTTGTTTGAGCTGCGCCTTTACATTTGCCAGAAATTTAACTTTTTTTGTTTTGTTATTAAAAAACAAACAAGCCCAGCCCAGGTGAGGAAAAAGTAAAGCACATGTAACGTAACACATTACTTTCCATAAAAAGTAACTACACTGTAAACCCTAACACTCAAATTAATTAAACAAAATTAATCAAACAAATGAACTTTTATGAGTATTTAGAACTTTCTTTTTCTTTTGAGTTCTCAAAACTGACACAGTTTAAGTAATCTGAATTGTTTCATTGTTTTGAGTTTTATGAACTTATTTCTTTTAATTTAGACTAATTTAAATTTAACCGAAACTGGGCTGGGATTTCTGTTTCCCAGCATGCTTTGCCATGACACTCAAAAACAGCAGCACCACTCCATTACACGCTGCGTGTCGGGCACCAAGTGCTGAGGGGGCACCAAAAGATTTTTTTTTTTTTTTTTGTAGGTTTACCATCATGGTGACGAGTGGAGCATGAGCTTAGTTTAGGAAAAGATATATGTTAAATGTACACTCACCTAAAGGATTATTAGGAACACCATACTAATACTGTGTTTGACCCCCTTTCGCCTTCAGAACTGCCTTAATTCTACGTGGCATTGATTCAACAAGGTGCTGAAAGCATTCTTTAGAAATGTTGGCCCCTTTGATAGGATAGCATCTTGCAGTTGATGAAGATTTGTGGGATGCACATCCAGGGCACGAAGCTCCCGTTCCACCACATCCCAAAGATGCTCTATTAGGTTGAGATCTGGTGACTGTGGGGGCCATTTTAGTACAGTGAACTCATTGTCATGTTCAAGAAACCAATTTGAAATGATTCGAGCTTTGTGACATGGTGCATTATCCTGCTGGAAGTAGCCATCAGAGGATGGGTACATGGTGGTCATAAAGGGATGGACATGGTCAGAAACAATGCTCAGGTAGGCCGTGGCATTTAAATTGGCACTAAGGGGCCTAAAGTGTGCCAAGAAAACATCCCCCACACCATTACACCACCACCACCAGCCTGCACAGTGGTAACAAGGCATGATGGATCCATGTTCTCATTCTGTTTACGCCAAATTCTGACTCTACCATCTGAATGTCTCAACAGAAATCGAGACTCATCAGACCAGGCAACATTTTTCCAGTCTTCAACTGTCCAATTTTGGTGGGCTCGTGCAAATTGTAGCCTCTTTTTCCTATTTGTAGTGGAGATGAGTGGTACCTGGTGGGGTCTTCTGCTGTTGTAGCCCATCCGCCTCAAGGTTGTGCGTGTTGTGGTTTCACAAATGCTTTGCTGCATACCTCGGTTGTAACGAGTGGTTATTTCAGTCAAAGTTGCTCTTCTATCAGCTTGAATCAGTCGGCCCATTCTCCTCTGACCTCTAGCATCAACAAGGCATTTTCGCCCACAGGACTGCCGCATACTGGATGTTTTTCCCTTTTCACACCATTCTTTGTAAACACTAGAAATGGTTGTGCGTGAAAATCCCAGTAACTGAGCAGATTGTGAAATACTCAGACCGGCCCGTCTGGCACCAACAACCATGCCACGCTCAAAATTGCTTAAATCACCTTTCTTTCCCATTCTGACATTCAGTTTGGAGCTCAGGAGATTGTCTTGACCAGGACCACACCCCTAAATGCATTGAAGCAACTGCCATGTGATTGGTTGATTAGATAATTGCATTAATGAGAAATTGAACAGGTGTTCCTAATAATCCTTTAGGTGAGTGTATTATATTGCTGTCCTCATTCAGCAAGTGCTATGCTAATGCTACCAAAGCATTGTGTAACTAATTAGCAAGGTGGCATTTATTGAATTAGCTAGTTAAAGCTAGACAAATTTCCACTACTAAAAATGTGAGATCACGTGATATTTTTTAGTTAAATGGCAACTGATTGCCTCAATTGTTTTGAGTTTTGCCAACCTATTCGGGTTACGCAAGAAGTAACTCAATTAGTTACTTCTTTAGGGTGTAACGCAGTATTGTAATGCATTACTTTTAAAAGTAAATTTCCCCAACGCTATATATTCTATATCTGATTGGATAGTTCACATTCTGAATTAATGCCGGTATGCTGCAGATTTAATGTTAACGTCAGAGCTTGACATCTACACTAACGCCCGTTTTGTTCAGTTCAATGTGCAGCTTTACACCTCTGCTGTGTTAGTAGTGACTTCTTCACTACTTTACTTCATACACACTCACACTCTTTGAGGTGCGAAGGTCTCCGTGGCAACCATAACGAGTAAAACCCTCCCCATTTATACTCGCATGTGTGTAATTTGACGGCCCGGGGAGTCGACTCCGATCATCTTTCATCCTGTATTACTCAGCGAGCGCACCCTTCATCACTCTCCATCCATCACCATCATCATCATCACTTACCTTGATGGGGTGAGGGGGCTTGGAGGAGGGGCATCAGAACACATCAGACGCTCCTCTGCAGTTGGAAAAGGAGAGAAGAGGCGACCTGCCGATTTTCTCAGATCAGTAGCGCTGATGGCTTCTCTCAGGGGGAGCTGACCCAATTCGCCTGGGCGTTTATCACCGACACAACAAGGTCACGGCTGACAAAGCAGTGCTAGTGCAGTCTTTTTATGCTGCCGGGTGAGGTAGGGAGGGCAGTCGAGGAGCTGTTTAACTGCTCTCTGTGTTCAACTGATATTACATGTTTTTTTGAAAAGAACAAAAAGATCTTTGTCATAATGTTGCAAAAAAATCTGTTTAAATCAGTGGTTTTCAGTTTTTGGGTGATGCTACACTAACACCTTAAAAACTTCTCATTCTGACTGAGAAGAAACATATTTAAAGCTGCAGTCCATAACTTTTTTTGGTTAAAAAAATATCCAAAATCCATTTTTGAGCAAATACATAACCAGCCAGTGTTCAAAACTATCTCCTTACCTTAGCCCGATTCACAACGGTAAGCTTGTAATAATGTGTTATAATTTGAGTGGTATTGGTGGATTTCCGTGGGAAATTCGAGCATGTCTTTGCCTCATTACGGTACGTCTGTATACATAAAGGCTAGTAGTAGTATCGCATGTGAGGATGCTGCAGGTGGCGGATCATTTACAGCCTTTTCTCACTGCAGCTGGAATAATAATTAAACATATAATTTTGATGACGGATTGTAATCCAGAAAGGACCAAATGACCATCAGTGACAACTAGATATTTGCCCGTAGTCAAAAGCAAAAACTGTAGAGAAACTGTACAAATGTAATTAGACTGTACAGAAATTCAAATCTACAGGTAATGCTAATACACACTAAACACACATAGTCATGTAATGCTGATGTTGTTAACATTAACAATCTCAGAACAAAGTATAACAATACTAATGATTTGCATGGTTTGATCGTTAGATTTAATCACTGTTGGAAGCGCGATTTGTTGTAATGCTTTTTTTCAGATGACATTTTCCAAGACATAAAATCTGTGATTCCGAAGTACAGTATCCACACCGGTGCTGTGACTGAATGACAGCCACACAAACTCCTCAAAACATTAGATTCATCCGCGCTGAGGAGCCATGCCAACACACAACCTACGTACAGATGATAATTATGCAAATAACTGCAATTGCATATTTCAAACAGAGATGGCAACAAAGAGGCAAAAATTATGGACTGCAGCTATTATAGTTATAATATATATAAAAATTGATAATTACAACAGAGAAAAAGAACAGGAGCCCACAAAAAACCTGCTGTGAGAACTTGTTTTCTGCATTTTTACAGCTCATTTTATTTTATGAATATAAATGACTAAAATTAAACCAAATAAATTTTGTAAGTTGGCCTACATTTTATTTTCTAAATATTTCAATATTACAATATATAGGCTTCGTGTGTGTGTGTGTGTGTGTGTGTTGAATAAACTTTATAATATATTAATAATGACTTGCGCATTATACTGTTTATCTTGTATTTTATTTATATAAATATAAAAATAAATACTTTTTATGTATACTGATTTGTAGCAAAAAATATTTTTCAAACAAAAATTTTGTTTTACAAAAAAAATACTATTTCGGTTTTTCTACCTCAAAATTGTACATTTAATTCAATGTGTTACGTCCTGCTACTTTATAATTATTTGTGAAATTTACTTGCAAATTATGAGTAAAAAATGGTTTCTACACCAATTTTTTTTTCATGACTAGTTTGTGATGGGTTACTTGCAAAATGTCATTCTTTCTAGTTAGGGTCTTGCTAATTAATATAATGATGAACCACTAATTATTTCATCCTTGTGGACAGTTGTTTTAACAATGCTTAGAAACATCACGCTCAGACTACAGGTGCAAAAGAATCAGAGTTATTGAGTATTTCAACCAGCTCTGAATAGATGTTTGATGGGTTCTGAAACCCTTGAATGTGAGTGCCTCTCAAGGGAGGCAGTGCTTACTCAAAACATTCAGATGGTTATCAACAGTATGGAGAAAAAAAATGTTGCAATATTAGGAAATATGAGATTGAACAATATATAAATCACATTTTTAAAGACACAATGCAAGAACACAAGTAAATGAGGTTTTAGAGGGAGGCTTTTGCTTCCTTTCAGTTTTTATTGAGATAAAGCATACATTTTAGAGGGTAATGGAAAAGTACACATGAAAAGAGAGGAAGCAGTGCCTCCATATCGCTGTGATTGGCTAATTAGACCGTCAATATGATAATGGCTGCCTTTCATATTTGCAACCAGTTGACTAATCAGCCTGTGGTGCGTCTCCCAAAAGTTCTGTAATTACCAACATAGTTAGCATTTAGTATTTGCTTGTTGGTATATGGGAAATGTTGTTCAATAAGCCTTTGACCCACAAACTGTAAATAGAATTGGAATATTAATTTATATCATACTAAGCAAACCCAAATGCAGAGATGTCTACCACAATCCACTGATCTCTGCTCAGTCAATCTGTTTGTATGATTATTTTGCTAAGAATTATGTTCGGTTTCTAAGAATTAAGACCCATGGGTTTCCATGAAATTTGTTAATTCAATTACAAATAGTTATCTGCATCTTTTTGTGTGCCTCCTGAAAGTACCTTGCTATTTAGTCATTAAATGACAAAATCACAGTTATGCATCTGTAATACATATTCATAACACCACCAATATAATAACACCTGCTGGGCAGAATTCATTAATCTAAGCGCACATGTTTTATAAATTTTAGCACATTTAGTTACACTTTACATAATTTCCTTTGAAGATACACTCACCTAAAGGATTATTAGGAACACCATACTAATACTGTGTTTGACCCCCTTTCGCCTTCAGAACTGCCTTAATTCTACGTGGCATTGATTCAAAAAGGTGCTGAAAGCATTCTTTAGAAATGTTGGCCCATATTGATAGGATAGCATCTTGCAGTTGATGGAGATTTGTGGGATGCACATCCAGGGCACAAAGCTCCCGTTCCACCACATCCCAAAGATGCTCTATTGGGTTGAGATCTGGTGACTGTGGGGGCCATTTTAGTACAGTGAACTCATTGTCATGTTCAAGAAACCAATTTGAAATGATTAGAGCTTTGTGAAATGGTGCATTATCCTGCTGGAAGTAGCCATCAGAGGATGGGTACATGGTGGTCATAAAGGGATGGACATGGTCAGAAACAATGCTCAGGTAGGCCGTGGCATTTAAACAATGCCCAATTGGCACTAAGGGGCCTAAAGTGTGCCAAGAAAACATCCCCCACACCATTACACCACCACCACCAGCCTGCACAGTGGTAACAAGGCATGATGGATCCATGTTCTCATTCTGTTTACGCCAAATTCTGACTCTACCATCTGAATGTCTCAATAGAAATCGAGACTCATCAGACCAGGCAACATTTTTCCAGTCTTCAACTGTCCAATTTTGGTGAGCTCGTGCAAATTGTAGCCTCTTTTTCCTATTTGTATTGGAGATGAGTGGTACCCGGTGGGGTCTTCTGCTGTTGTAGCCCATCCGCCTCAAGGTTGTGCGTGTTGTGGCTTCACAAATGCTTTGCTGCATACCTCGGTTGTAACGAGTGGTTATTTCAGTCAAAGTTGCTCTTCTATCAGCTTGAATCAGTCGGCCCATTCTCCTCTGACCTCTAGCATCAACAAGGCATTTTCGCCCACAGGACTGCCGCATACTGGATGTTTTTCCCTTTTCACACCATTCTTTGTAAACTCTAGAAATGGTTGTGCGTGAAAATCCCAGTAACTGAGCAGATTGTGAAATACTCAGACCGGCCCGTCTGGCACCAACAACCATGCCACGCTCAAAATTGCTTAAATCACCTTTCTTTCCCATTCTGACATTCAGTTTGGAGTTCAGGAGATTGTCTTGACCAGGACCACACCCCTAAATGCATTGAAGCAACTGCCATGTGATTGGTTGATTAGATAATTGCATTAATGAGAAATTGAACAGGTGTTCCTAATAATCCTTTAGGTGAGTATATATCCCTTTTTAATGAGGGTAGGCGGATTTTCAGAATATGCTAGTTTACATTCAAACTTATCATCTTAAGCTTCCTAAAGCTATTTATTTTAAAAGCTGTGGTTGTCTCTGTGCGCTCTGGCATATCATTAAACATTAATAGGTTTCATAGTGGACATCACTTCTTAGTAAGGGGCTTCAAAGAGACCAGGGTCCTGCCCCCCCACTGGCAAAAGACCACCAGGCCTTTGGGAGATGTGAGATGAATGGAGATCTCATGCTGAGCTAGCGGTGATTTAACATAAGACCAGTGCCCCTGTTTTCCTGCTTTGGTGGGATATGAGACCATAATCTGACGCTCCACCTAAAGGCCTGCCAAATCTGTCAGGTGAACTGGTGGGAAGAGACAGATGGGAGTGTTACGAACCCATGAATATTTGTGTGAAATGGTGTAACGATCCTAGAATTTATTACTTAACGATCGTGCTTGAATTTGTTGCATATTCTCATCTTTAGGAGGCTATTCGCCCCAAATTGGGGCCTAGCGATGCCTATGCGTGTAAGAAAAAATGTTTAATTAAAAAAAAATTCTGTGGAACTGAAATGCCCTTGTCTTGACATGAGTAAAAAAGAAAAACAGTCACTCAAAATAGTTTTATAATGAAGGAAGTTGTCAGTGTGATTGATTGAGGCCCTGTGTCTCATCTAATCTCTCCCTCTCTTCCCTCCTCCCTTGCTGATGCTGTCTGCAGTAGGGTGTAAAAGTGCTGAGTGTGTTGAATATCCTCTCTAGTTGTACGTGATAGATTGTGCATTTCTTCCACAGTAACGGTGAATGATCGGGTGAAAGAAAATGCCTCTGTTTTTGTCATGTTAATAATCTCTCGGCCAGGTATGCCATTAATATGGCATGGTCTAATCTTGCTGTCATCTATCACCATAATCCAAGTGCACAAGTAAGAGTTCCCCTCATTTTTCACTACATGATGTTTCTTCATAGGCTCTGAAGTCCAGGTGGCAAATGATAATTTTAAGGTTACTTTACACAACAACTCCATACTAAAAACGGAAAGGTTTTTGCTTTGGTTTTTTCACAAACAGAGACGACAACATTGTCAAAACAATCCCGCGGTCCCACAGATCCGCAAAAAAGGCTAAAATCACTGTATTATGCATGCCCGGCCAGTAGATGGCGATGTCACTATGTGCCTATAGACTGAACACATTATACGCATGACTTCACATGTTTTGTAGTTTACACAGAGGCAATAATAGTATCACTGTCAAAAACTTGCATGTTCAAATGTTTGCATTTTCAGGCCTCCAAAACACTGTCGTTGTGTAAATGAACGACCAAAACCCATAAACTCACGTTTTGTGTAAATGAGCAGCCAAAAGTGTTTTTACTTGAAAACAGTGTCATGTGAACGGCCCCTGAGTCTTCAAGGCTACTTAGATACGCAAAAAGCTCAATTATTAGTGTATTTGAACAAACCTCTAATCATATAAGCATTAAACTTTGGTCCATAACTCATCCTTCACAATTTGTGGTGCAAACAAGAATTGTGAGGTTTGTTTTTACTTCTTAGTATTACTTCTAAGTGATCAATCTTAGAGTTTTTGGCCGATGGCTGATAAAGCAAGTGTAAAAAAATGGGCCTTTGGGCCATTAAGCACCCTACGTAGCAACACACTAGCAACTACATAGCAACATGCTACAAAACAGTTGCTAGTAGCATACTATGTATTTAGTTGTTGTCTCAGTAACATCATAGCAATTTCTTGACAACTACATAGCAATGTGCTACAAAATATTCAGAGTGCCTTAGTAACCTCATAGCAATGCCCTAGCAACATGCAAAAACATTCAGAGTGTCTTAGTATCCTCATTGTAATTTCCTAGAAACAGCATGAAAAACAAAACATTCAGAGTGTCATAGTAACACCCTGGCAACTGCATAGCAACGTGCTAAAAAAAGAGTGTCATAACAACCTCATAGCTGACAATTTCTCACAACACCATAGCATTGTGATGAGTTTTCACAATGCTGTTTTCTTCAATGTGTTTTTCCCCCTTGTCCACTGTTATATTCCCCTCACTGAAAGCTTTTTTCTTATCCTAGCAATAACAAATTACTCCGCACTCTCAGTGGGCATAATTTCGGAGGGCATGTTGAGACGAGAGAGACTCCCATTATTGGGGAAACAGTTGATCCATCAGAGAGCTCTGCGGTGTGAATAAAACTTCGGCAGCTGGCTAAGGGTAGAACTATTAGTTCACTCTTCCTAAGGTCAAAGGTCATGAGACAGTTTGAAATATGATGGCTGACAGGAATGACTGTCACTATAGCTTGTGTGAAAGTTTTGATCTTCATTATATACAGTAAATGCTCCTGCTTATTACAAACAAACCTTTTGGTTATCACCATGAAAAATTGTATCAAGACACATTATTCAGTTAGCAATGTGTGAACCATGTCTTGATAATCTGTAGAGAATGTCTTTGGTCCATTCTTTATCAGTGCTGTTTTGTTGAATCCCAGCAAAGCAGTAATGATGCCCACCATTCTGTTCCAATTATTTAATCCGTGTGAAGTTGACAGTATTGACAGTAACCTTCAGCTGCTGCCAGATATGCTGCGCTCATTCATTACCTGATGGAGAAATAACTAACCCCCTTTCCAAGGGACACTAAGTTGCATTGTAATGATGTATGTACAGTAGGTAGTATTTGAAATTATGGTACATTTTGGTCTGCCCACCCCCATCCCCTACCCCCTTGAATTAGTGAAGGAAAAAAGAGGTATTTGGAACATTTCTACAATATGGCGTAAAGTAAATAATATTGGATTAGTACTGTTTTTTTTTTTTTTACACCCATTGTAGTAGATTTTCTTTTCCTTTTTTTAATTTCCTTTTCTTTTATTTATTATTTGATTTTAATATTTGATTTAATTTAAAAAATAATTGGTCAGTCTTAAAGTATTATTAATAAAATGTTTTAAACATTTCAATTTTTACATTCTATATAACTTCTATTTAAACTTTTAAAAAAACATTTATATTCTATTCTATTCTGGCTGAGTCTTTTGAAGTCTGATTGTTATTTTGTTAAATGTGGATGTGTTTTTAGTCTAATTTAGAATTTTTGCTTATTGCTATGTCTGCTGTTTTTTTTTTTTACTTTCAGACCAATCTATAAATTAACCACCAGATAAGCAGCTGCTTTATCCCAAATCTATTGTAGAGCTTTTTTGTCTCTTTGCGTTTCCCTCTCTTTAAGACTCCCAACACTGGCTTTTATCTCCGCTCTATTGACCAATATTGAGCCCTCTGAGTTTTACTTCTCTCCACTTTGTTCCTCAGCTCAGCTTTCTGTCTCTGTAAAGTGTTAAGCCTTCAGATGCTGACACACTGCCAGCTTTCCAATTAGAATTACTTGACAGTCAGACTGCCTTAGTATTGCTGCTATCACCCCACGCTCCATTTGGAAACCGGAGCTGTTTAAGTCTCTATAGCGATTTCTCTTAAATGCACCCAGCCCCAGTGAGCCCACGGTCGAAGAGACTGAGATAAACCAACGGGCTTCAATTCCCACAATGAATAGGGCAGTTAGCACAACGTCCCAGGAAGGATCCATACCTGTGAACTGCTATAAAAGCACATTGGATGACGGTAAAGGAATCTGCATTATTGAATTTTATTTGTGGTTCCTTTTGCCTTTACTAGTCTCACTGGAGAAAAGAAACTTATTTTTTTATCCAGTTCACTTGAATTATTAAACCGCCATCACAATGACTGGCTCTGTGATTCATTTTTCATTACATTACTACAATCGCATAATTGCGCATGTCGGGCTGAATTATGGATGAGGTTTACCTCTATAAGACGAGAGAGAGGGAAGATGACAGACGGGAATTCAGGTTCTGCTTCAGTCCTGTGGGCCCCCAAATCGAAATTCTGTCACACCCGCTCAGTCTCCCAACAGCCCTTGCAGTGGAGTGAAGCGGAAACGGCTCCACAAAGGAGTGGAGAAAGGAGTTTTGGGAATTGATTTTCTTTAATAACACCTGTGTGGCTTTTTATTAAGCAACAGACATAGAATGAACCCGGGGCTCAGATTGTCATGGAAAAGGGTTATAACCTGTGGAATATCCCATCATGCACCACAGAATACTTAACAGTAGTTACAGCCTTTTATAATCTGACCTGAAACATTCTTCTAACTATTGCCGGAACTACCTGCGACAGAAGAAATCTGCTGAACCATTGAAAATGATGGACTGGCCCCTCAAAGTCCAGACCTCAACCCAAAAAAAGGTCAATATTTTCAGATCTGTCAGGTGTTCCAATAATTTTGACCACCAAAATTATATATATACACTCACCTAAAGGATTATTAGGAACACCATACTAATACTGTGTTTGACCCCCTTTCGCCTTCAGAACTGCCTTAATTCTACGTGGCATTGATTCAACAAGGTGCTGAAAGCATTCTTTAGAAATGTTGGCCCATATTGATAGGATAGCATCTTGCAGTTGATGGAGATTTGTGGGATGCACATCCAGGGCACAAAGCTCCCGTTCCACCACATCCCAAAGATGCTCTATTGGGTTGAGATCTGGTGACTGTGGGGGCCATTTTAGTACAGTGAACTCATTGTCATGTTCAAGAAACCAATTTGAAATGATTCGAGCTTTGTGACATGGTGCATTATCCTGTTGGAAGTAGCCATCAGAGGATGAGTACATGGTGGTCATAAAGGGATGGACATGGTCAGAAACAATTAACAACATTTAAACGATGCCCAATTGGCACTAAGGGGCCTAAAGTGTGCCAAGAAAACATCCCCCACACCATTACACCACCACCACCAGCCTGCACAGTGGTAACAAGGCATGATGGATCCATGTTCTCATTCTGTTTACGCCAAATTCTGACTCTACCATCTGAATGTCTCAACAGAAATCGAGACTCATCAGACCAGGCAACATTTTTCCAGTCTTCAACTGTCCAATTTTGGTGAGCTCGTGCAAATTGTAGCCTCTTTTTCCTATTTGTAGTGGAGATGAGTGGTACCCGGTGGGGTCTTCTGCTGTTGTAGCCCATCCACCTCAAGGTTGTGCGTGTTGTGGCTTCACAAATGCTTTGCTGCATACCTCGGTTGTAACGAGTGGTTATTTCAGTCAAAGTTGCTCTTCTATCAGCTTGAATCAGTCGGCCCATTCTCCTCTGACCTCTAGCATCAACAAGGCATTTTCGCCCACAGGACTGCCGCATACTGGATGTTTTTCCTTTTTCACACCATTCTTTGTAATCTCTAGAAATGGTTGTGCGTGAAAATCCCAGTAACTGAGCAGATTGTGAAATACTCAGACCGGCCCGTCTGGCACCAACAACCATGCCACGCTCAAAATTGCTTAAATCACCTTACTTTCCCATTCTGACATTCAGTTTGGAGTTCAGGAGATTGTCTTGACCAGGACCACACCCCTAAATGCATTGAAGCAACTGCCATGTGATTGGTTGATTAGATAATTGCATTAATGAGACATTGAACAGGTGTTCCTAATAATTCTTTGAGTGTATATACTCATCACTCATCAGCATTCACTGTTTACACCTGTGTCTCATTTACCTTATTACCTCTGCCTATATCTAGCCTGTTCACCCTGTCATTCTTTGCTAAGTCTTGTTTTGTTGTTACACTGCACTTCTGAGCGTTCTCCCCGGTTTCATGTCTCTTCGTTCTTTGGATTTCTTGCCTGTTTCCCGGATTACCCTTTTGCCTCTGTCTCCTGCCTTGTTTGCCTGTTTGGACTGTCTGCCTGTTTCTCCCGGAGCAGTACGTAACAGAAGACTTAGCCAATATGGATCTAGCAGTTGAACTAGTCTGTATGCGCCAAGGTAACCTTACACTTGAAGAACACATTCAGAGGTTCTTGGTCATTGGTCATATATATATTTGTGTGTGTGTGTGTATGTATATTTGCATCTTCTTTATATTTTAGGAAATTAGTGTAACTGCTTTGCATTCTTTTTTGTTGTTGTTGTCCTACATTGTGCTGTGAAATTGGGTGTCTTTGTTTTTTGGATTATCTGTCATTTTGTGCAATTTTCTGCTGCCAGTCTGGGAATCAGTTGTTTCCATTCAAAGTATTTTCTCACTGAATATTTGCCAGTGAAAGGAATTCTTAAAACTTGAGAATTGAGAATTGTGGGGGACCACAGTCAGGATGAAAAGAGAGAGAGAGAGAAAAAAAAAAATGACACAATGAAATTAGAATAAATATTATTGACCATACAATTCCAATCCAAACAAAGTTTATTTTATTACATTTGGCTCCTGACCTTAAATTATAGGGCAGATTCTGGATTTTAGCACTAGTTTTTGATAAACATATTTTGCAAGCTTTATATTTTAATCGCTGAAAACATGAACACTTTTGGCAGAAATCACTTTTGGCAGGAATCTAACGTCCTTCCATTATTCAGCCTGAGGATGGCACTCTAATGTTGATTGACAGGCTTTAATTACACATGGCCACGCGTAGAATTTCCTTAATGTAGCACTTATTGCCTCTGAATGTTGTTTTAAAATATTACAAGTTGTGGAGGAATTCCAGTGAGTTAAAGGAAGTCATGTCTATTCTCATAACAAACATAAAACAAACACAACAGTACTATATAAAAGCTATTCACACAAGCACATTTAAACTAAAGGATTTATACTTTATACACATGCAAACAACTAGTTACTGACCTGATGCACTGATGCAGACTAATATACACATAGCTGAAGCGGATTGGTCTGGAGCGAGGTTTACACAAGGTAACATGAAAATAAGTGGGGCAGTCTGGAATCTGCCCCATAGAGTCCCCATGAAATCAAAAAGTTTTTTGGCTTTTAGTATGAATTTTTTTGCCTTACTGTTATCTATAAGCTAGTGTGCTCCAAAACGTCTCGGTTACGTATGTAACCCTCGTTCCCTGAGGAGGGAATGGAGACGTAACGTCAGTGACTGACGAAATGGGGGTTTCACCTAGAAGCCTATCATCTTCGAGATCTTAGAAAACGCCCAATGGCAGGCCAATGCCATGGGCATGCGGAATTTGCATAGCGTAGCTCCGCCCCACAGCGTGGGTATATAAGGAAGTACGCTGGCAACATCGCATTATGTTTACCTGCTGAGGAGCCAAGACTGAACTCCCGGCCGTTTCAGCGGTACAGCGGATGTGGCAGAGGGACGTTACGTCTCCATTCCCTCCTCAGGGAACGAGGGTTACATACGTAACCGAGACGTTCCCTTTCGTTCAGTCACTCCGAGTAACGTCAGTGACTGACGAAATGGGGGTCCCAATTCAATCACGCCACTCGGCTGTCGTCCAGTGCCCTGCGTAAGTGTGAGCTCCCTGTCGTAAGCTAGTACGGACGAAGGACTCCAACTTAGCACAGGAATACCAAGGTACACTGGGAAGCATATTCCAGGTGGAAGTATGCGCCAAAGTGCCTACCCGTAGGGAGGACTTAAGGAGACACATATGACCCGCGAGGGGCTGCATATGGAGGAACTCTGGGGTAACCAGCCGAAGGTGGAAATTTTTACCCCCAGGGGAGGCAAGGGCTTGCCGAGGGAAATACACATGCTCGGAGAGGCTTACAGTGGAAATACACATGTGGGGGTTGCCCATAGGGGGAACCATGCACACGGTGGCACCTAGCCTGACACGAGGGCCTGAGCGAGTGGGCAGACGCACTGGTGTCGGCATCGACAGTGCTGGAGGAACTCAGGGTTTCGGGGAACTACCCGAGGAAAATATCGCACGTATCCCGTCCGTGGAGAGGAATGGCGAGCAAGCGAAGACACCTGAGCCTAGCCCATTACCGGCCACTTGTAGAGGCGAGTACATGAGAGGACACTGGCTCCACTTGGAGATTATAGAATCTGGCGAATGTGTTGGGTGTTGCCCAGCCTGCAGCTCTGCAGATGTCTGTCAGCGAAGCGCCATGCGCTAGAGCCCAAGAGGATGCCACACTCCTGGTGGAGTGTGCCCTGACCCCAAGGGGGCATGGGCGCCCCTGCGTCTGGTAAGCCAAGACAATGGCGTCCACTATCCAGTGAGACAACCTTTGCTTGGAGAGAGCCTTTCCCTTCAGCTTCCCACCATGACAGACAAAGAGCTGGTCTGAGGTCCTGAAACACTGCGTTCTGTCTACGCAAGCACGGGGGGCGCGTACTGGACAGAGCAGTGCCAAGGCTGGGTCTGCCTCCTCCAAAGGCAGCGCTTGCAGGTTCACCACCTGGTCCCTGAACGGAGTGCTGGGAACCTTGGGCACATATCCAGGCCAGGGTCTCAGGATCACGTGAGAGTCAGCCGGCCCAAATTCTAGGCACGCTTCATCAACCGAAAATGCCTGCAGGTCCCCTACCCTCTTGATGGAGGCCAAGGCGATCAGGAGCGCCCAATATGGGGCGACCAAAATGACCTGCTCCTTGTCCTCCCTGATCTTGCACAGAACCTGTGCGAGAAGGCTCACTGGGGGGAACGCATATTTGCGGAGGCCCCGCGGCCAGCTGTGCGCCAGAGCATCCGCGCCGAGGGGGCCCTTGGTCAGGGAATAAAACAGGCGGCAATGGGAAGCGTCGTGGGAGGCAAACAGATCTACCTTTGCGTTGCCGAACTGTTCCCAAATCAGCTGGACCGTCTGGGGATGGAGTCTCCATTCTCCCGGAAGTGGCTGAAGCCATGAGAGCTCGTCGGCTGCACAGTTCAGGGTTCCTGGGATATGGACAGCACGAAGGGACCTCAGATGCTTCTGACTCCATAAAACGAGATGGCGGGCGAGTTGAGACAGACGGCGGGAACGTAGACCACCTTGGCGGTTGATGTACGCTACTGTGGCCGTGTTGTCTGACCGGACTAGTACGTGTTGACTCCTGAGCAACGCTAGGTCAGGGCGAACCGTACTGCCAGCAACTCGAGGCAATTGACATGCAGGAGGCGCTGGGGTCCTGTCCAGGAGCCCGTGGCAGCATGTCCATTGCACATGGCACCCCAGCCCGTGGTGGAGGCATCTGTTGATACAACAATATGCCTGGAAACTCGTTCTAAGGACACTCCGGTCCGTAGAAAGCAGAGGTTCGACCACGGGGTGAGGGTCTGCAGGCAGGTCCAAGTCACTGGGACCCGGAGCGTGCCCGACTGCCATGCCCATCTCGGGACTCGATCGCGAAGCCAGTGCTGAAGCGGTCTCATATGAAGCTATCTGAGTGGCGTTACCGCGGCTGCAGATGCCATATGCCCCAGGAGCCTCTGAAATAATTTCAGTGGAACGGCACTCTTGCTCTCGATTTGACGGAGGCAAGTCAGCAGTGACTGCGCGCGCTCGCTCGTAAGCTGCGCGCACATGGCGACCGAGTCGATATCCATACCGAGAAAAGAGATCCTCTGCACGGGGCAGAGTTTGCTCTTCTCCCAGTTGACCCGAAGGCCCAGACGAGCTAAGTGCCGGAACACTAGGTCTCTGTGTTCGCACACCTGCTCTCGAGAGTGACTCAGTATGAGCCAGTCGTCGAGGTAGTTCAGAATGCGAACCCCGTGTTGCCTGAGTGGCACAAGGGCTGCCTCGACGATCTTCGTAAAGATGCGAGGGGACAGAGCTAGCCCGAATGGGAGGACCGCGTACTGATATGCACGCCCCTCGAAAGCAAACCGTAGGAACGGTCTGTGTCGAGGAAGGATGGAGACATGGAAGTAGGCGTCCTTCAGGTCGATCGCTGCAAACCAATCGGCTGGACGAATGCATTCGAAATGCCGTTTCGCTGTCAACATCCTGAACGGAAGCCTGTGAAGGGATCGGTTCAAGCAGGTCCAGGATTGGTCGTAACCCACCAGTTTTCTTGGGTACAATGAAGTAGGGGCTGTAAAAGCCGGACTTCATTTCGGCTGGAGGGACAGGCTCGATCGCACCCTTCGCCAGCAAGGTAGCAACCTCCGCACGCATGACTGGGGCATTGGCCCCCACCATGGTAAATCGGACTCCCCGGAAGCGGGGAGGAGCCTGAGCGAACTGAATCGCATAGCCGAACCTGATGGTCTTCGCGACCCAGCGGGACAGCCCCGGAAGCTCTAGCCAGGCTCCCAGGAACTGCACCAGCGGGGACAAGCGAACCACAGGTGTACCCCGGGTGGGGCAGCGAGGCGGGGTGACCGGCCCAGACGTGGGAGGCGTAGCGTCCCGGTGTGGGGGCACGGTCAGCAGCCGCGTCCTGACAGAGGAGACCAGGGAAGGACGTGCATTCCACTGGGGTCTGCTCTGAGAGGAGACTGGCGCCAGAGAGGGACGAGAGTGGCGTGGCCCGGGGGCGGCGCACACTGCCATCGGTCTCTGGGGGCTCAGGGATGGGCGGGTTAGTTCTTTCTTTGTTCTTTCCCGGGGGCCAGCAGCGGAACAAAGGATTCTCCCCCGGCCCTCCACCGGGGGAAGGAGTGGTCCTGCTACCATCTCCTGGAAAGAACTGCCCATCCCTGAGCTGTCCGTGTCAGGAGCGCCGCTTAGCCTGGCGCTTGGAGGAGGCCGCCGAACGGTCGCGGGAAGACAGCGGGATCTTCCAGGACCGCGTGACCTCCTCATGCACCTCCGGGAAAAAAGGTATTGGGGGCGGGGTCTGACGGGTGTCAGAGCGCGGCGCCCCCAAAAACCAATCGTCCAGTCGCGAGCGCTCAGGTCGGGGCGGAGGGTTCCACTCCAACCCGAGACTCGCGGCTGCCCGGGAAACCATGGCTGTCAACTCTGGGTCCGACTCGGGCAATGCTGGCACACCGGAAGGCGGCAGCATAGCCGAATCATCATCCTCAGAGGACTCTAGCCCACCTTGAGATGCGGCGATTGACATCTCCTCGTCCTCTGCGGGCCCAAATGCAACAGACGGAACAGCAGGAGCCGGCTCCGTTGCTACAATTTGTGCGCACGGGGGGAGCGGTGCGCTAGAGGGGGGTGTGGCCCCATGAGCGTTGGGGCTTTATTCCACACCGAAACCCTCAGGTCACCCTGGCCACCAGCCAAAGTGTTGCCTCGCGAGGAGACAGCAGATTGGGGTGTGGCAGAGGGGACTCTCGCTCCGGAATGGAGCTCATTGAGTCTCGACCGCAGCACCGAGATGGTCATGTTCCCGCAGTGGGAACATGACTCATCCATGAACGCTGCCTGAGCGTGCTGTAAGCCCAAACACGTCAGACAATGTTCATGCCCATCAGAGGGCGGCAGAGACCGACCGCACCCAGAAGTACACGGGCGAGACATCTTTAAAAAGACGTGCCACGTGTAAGCTCTTTTGTGAGAGGAAGCTTCGCAGTGATGCCGAAGAGCCCAGGGACCGAATACCAGCTGAATGCAGACCACTGCACAGATCAGCAGGCAGGCAGTAAACGATCGCTGGAACGGGCCGTAACACCAACACCGACTGGAAAGCTGCTCGTCTCAAAGAAGCTGACGATACTCAGTCAAAGGCTTGAGGAGTGAAGAGAAACTCTTGGCTACGAAGCAGAAACATAATGCGATGTTGCCAGCGTACTTCCTTATATACCCACGCTGTGGGGCGGAGCTACGCTATGCAAATTCCGCATGCCCATGGCATTGGCCTGCCATTGGGCGTTTTCTAAGATCTCGAAGATGATAGGCTTCTAGGCGAAACCCCCATTTCGTCAGTCATTGACGTTACTCGGAGTGACTGAACGAAAGGGAACAATGAAACTTAGTCTCTCACGTCCGCCAATATGGATCAATGATTTTGATGACATCATACATGGTGAATGGCACATAGTGCACTATATAGGGAATAGGGAACGATTCAGATTCAGTGTAAATATGCTTTCACATTAGTGTCACATGAATAGTCTGCTCCGGTCCAGAGACACAATAGCACATAGTGGATTATATGCACGAGTCAGCGCAGAACACAAAACTTATCGGACCCTTTTGAATTCTGCACATAATTCTATATTTTAATGCGATATGAAGATTAGGAGGAAAATGTGGCTTTACCGAGCTCAGCGGCTTTGGCCGAGCTATGATATAAACAAAATGCTATTGGCTATTTTTAAAAAGTGGGAGGGGCTATTCAATATGTCCCATCCTATCTTCCTGTTTCAGTGGAAATTACGTCATCACATTGAATAATGCTGGCCGTTACAAGGCACTTCAGTGTGCCTTTAAAATGCGCAGCAGTTACATTTTTCACCACAGATTTACATTGGAAAAACTGTGGGGCGCTGTAGAGCTGGGGAGGACTCAGGCACCCACTGCCCCGCTTAGTATCATAATATAAGTCTGCCGAAGCCATATGTTAAATTTTAATATATCCTGCTCACTTTACGATTTAAAATAGTCTTGAAAATCTGAAATATATTTATTATTTTATTTATTATTGATTCAGTTTATATAGATGTCTATGTTTTGTAGGGTCTTTATTTAGTACAACAAAACATTGAATATTTAATTACACAATGTCATTAGAGCAACCAGTAAATAATAATGAAACAAAATAAACTCCTGAATCTGAAGTGTATCAGACATTGAAGTTGCAGTCTGGTGTTCCGTAAGGGATCTTTTAGGGCCAGTTGCCAGACTGTTAACTAGTGTAGAGTCCAATTGGGAATGTGGGTTTTCCCATGACATAATATGGTGGATTTTGTTCTATTGTCTTTGCTTGTGTTATTCATCGGGCCACAATAGGAGCTCCGTCCTCCATTATGACATCATAATGGCCCTCAAAATGATTCTGACATTTGGAGGAAGAGCCCTCAATAGAAAGCCGTCGCTTTTAACAGCCTTGTAGAAATGTTTAGCTTTAATTATGAAAACATGCCGCTGCCTAAATGAGCACCGCTGTTCTCCCTCAATCACATCCCTCACATTCCCGATATAATGATGGTAATTATTGCCTGTAAAAAGAGGCAGATTAGTATATTTACACGCGCATAGCACCATTTTAATGGTGGAGAGGTTGAAAGCTTCTACTCCCTGTGGGAATAGAGGCTGTAGACGCTACATTAACTTTATATTACATTAACAATCCCATGACCTTTACCGCTACAAGGTAATTGAGAAATTATTATTCTATGGCAGATTATATTAATTAAACTATTTAATGGTTTCACAATATTGATTATTGTGTTTGGATATTAATCTTGTGATGAATGCAGAAAGAACAAAATTGTTGTCGTTCTGAGTGTGTGAACGCAGCCAAGGGTGATGGAGGACTGGGATCTCAGACGGTGTTTGTGTGTGTGGGTCAGACGATAAGCTGCTTAGAGACAACCAGACAATTTCCCCAGATGGTGAGGAAGGACAATCTGAAGACATCATGAACTGTCAGTGCAGAGAGAGAGGCTTTGTTTGGAATTGCATGCTTGTATACTTATCGTATTATTTCGGCAGTATACACTGGGAAGAAATTACAGGCAGCTCTGCGACTGGCGGCTCACAGGCCAAATCTGGCCATCCAATTTGATTTTAATGAAACACTGGACATCAGAGCACTTTCTGTGCACAACTCATTGGCAAGTTCAGATGCACTTGGCGGTCAATTAGCTATCCATGGGGCCAAATTCCGACCAGAACGAGGACATTTAAGCCTTTTCTGGCCATAGTTCAGCTACACTACTTTCCCAAAAGTGAACCAGCACCATTTAGGCTTGCATATTAATTTCGAGCCAGATCCAATCAAATGTATTTATGCAAATCTTCAGACTTAAAGACATGGGTGTGAGTCAGCGTTCTCCATCCCGAACATCCCTAATGTTTGCTCTGCCCTCACCAATGATAATGAGAACTGCAGTGTGCATACAATACTTGCATTATAGGGGGAGTTTTCAGTTTTGAATTTATTTCTCAGTAATATTATAATTCTGTTTAAGATTGCCTTTTTTTCTTAAATGGGGTGATAAAGTTGAACATTGGTTTCAACTGATCTTTTGTTAACCTATTTTGTAAAGAGAATAATTATAATAATTTTAATTGTTTTGTTTTCAGTGCTGTTTTTTCTATCTATTTATCAAAGAATTCTGAAAAAAAAGAATGATGGTTTCCACAAAAATATTAAGTAGCATAACTGTTGGTAAGAAGAAGCTTATAAGAGCACCAAATCAGCTTACTAGAATGCTTCCTGAAGGATCATGTGACACTAAAGACTGAGTAATGATGCTGAAAATTCAGCTTTGTTATCAGAGGAAAATTTTTTTTTAGTTATATAGTTATTTAGTTATATAGTTATTTCACAATATTGCCGTTTTAACTGCATTTTTTATGGGTTCTGGGCTCATCACATTGGATTGTCAAGTGACCTTTTTACATATAGAAATAAAAATGCTTATTTTGCATTTGTGTTTAATAAGATACTAACTGGATCCCTCTGTTGAATTAAACATGCAACATAATGAGGTCATGTGACAGAAATGTAGCGTACCATTGTTTGAAATGTTTGTTGTTGCGTACTGCGTTCTCTTTCACATCTTTTAAACAGTTGTCAGTATTCAGCATATTTTGTACCATATGTCAGTATTTATTCTGAACACAGCTACAGTGCTAGGGGGGAGACAAGGAAAGAGAATAAGTGCTGATAAGTGGAAGGATGATTTTGTGCGTAAAGTAAATAATATCGACTCACCTACATGGGAAAAACACGTTTCATAATTTTCAGAAGTGCAAAAATGTTCTAAAATGTGTACTTGATTTCAGGATCAGACTGGATGTTTATCTCATTAGCAGAGAACCGACTATGAATACTAATTCTGAGACTTGCTCTCCAGCCTCAAACACACGCAGGATTCAATAATAATGAACACCAGGCCTGAAACATGCTTTATGTTATTTTGCATGCATAGGATTTTCAAAAGCAGTGCATCCAGTCTATTTTGGCACTTATAATTTTTGCTTTCTGGTTCAGTAACTGTAATGAACTTGCTGTTAGTCATTTGAATGTTCTCCTATGTTTTTGCACGCTGATCTTAATGCTGCTGCAGGCCACGCATGCTTTGCTGCCTTGTATGAGCTTGTACAACAGGTTTAGAGACCATATTAATCGCAGAGCTCAAGGCTATTTTGTTCGATTGCAAGGCCTTTAGGGGGTTAATGCACTGTAGTTTTGGAGAACGTGGCCCCACACCTGTGCATATGCCCTTGGGGTGAAGTTAACGTTATGGGAGCCTGTGTTTGACTGACAGGAACACGACTCCAGCTAATAGACTTTGACCACTGGATCAAATACAACGCAGCCAACCAATCCCAGACACAGTCATAGCGTGATGTCTGGAGGAAATCACACAAAAACAGAAACACGAAGTGTCTTGCAGCATGAACTAATGTTGTGTTCAGGCTAAAATGCATTTTTTTATTTATTAGTTTTTTTGTTTGTTTTAGGTATGTATATGTGTGTATTTATTTTATATATTTTTAAATTGTATTTTGTATATTTGTTTTTTAATTTAATTAATTTATTTGTTTTACATTTTATTTATTTATTATTCTTTTTTATTTAATCATTTGTTTTGGACATAGTATCATGGTAATGCCATGTTTTTTTCTGCATGTGATGTTTTCTTTGTACCATGGTAATATCTTTTTTTTTTTTAAACATGGCATATAATATATGAACAGTTTGGTACACTTATATACTAATGGTTCAATACTGTGTATGCTGTACATCAAAATATCACGGTAATACCATATTTTTTTGGACATAGCACCATGGCAATACCATGGTACTCTAAGATATTTGTATCATGAAATACAGTAGTTGTGCAAATACTGTAGTACATATGGTAATTATTCAGGACTGTGGTACACATATATGTATCACCATGTTTTTTCGGTACGTCCTTTGTTAATACAAGGTATATATACCATGGTAATACCATGATTTTTCTATGTACCATGAAAGTTCTATGTAAATAAGTCTACGTAAATATTAAAGTACCGTAGTTTAACCATATATAACCATATATTAACCATATACACTCACCTAAAGGATTATTAGGAACACCTGTTCAATTTCTCATTAATGCAATTATCTAATCAACCAATCACATGGCAGTTGCTTCAATGCATTTAGGAGTGTGGTCCTGGTCAAGACAATCTCCTGAACTCCAAACTGAATGTCAGAATGGGAAAGAAAGGTGATTTAAGCAATTTTGAGCGTGGCATGGTTGTTGGTGCCAGACGGGCCGGTCTGAGTATTTCACAATCTGCTCAGTTACTGGGATTTTCACGCACAACCATTTCTAGAGTTTACAAAGAGTGGTGTGAAAAGGGAAAAACATCCAGTATGCGGCAGTCCTGTGGGCGAAAATGCCTTGTTGATGCTAGAGGTCAGAGGAGAATGGGCCGACTGATTCAAGCTGATAGAAGAGCAACTTTGACTGAAATAACCACTCGTTACAACCGAGGTATGCAGCAAAGCATTTGTGAAGCCACAACACGCACAACCTTGAGGTGGATGGGCTACAACAGCAGAAGACCCCACCGGGTACCACTCATCTCCACTACAAATAGGAAAAAGAGGCTACAATTTGCACGAGCTCACCAAAATTGGACAGTTGAAGACTGGAAAAATGTTGCCTGGTCTGATGAGTCTCGATTTCTGTTGAGACATTCAGATGGTAGAGTCAGAATTTGGCGTAAACAGAATGAGAACATGGATCCATCATGCCTTGGTACCACTGTGCAGGCTGGTGGTGGTGGTGTAATGGTGTGGGGGATGTTTTCTTGGCACACTTTAGGCCCCTTAGTGCCAATTGGGCATTGTTTAAATGCCATGGCCTACCTGAGCATTGTTTCTGACCATGTCCATCCCTTTATGACCACCATGTACCCATCCTCTGATGGCTACTTCCAGCAGGATAATGCACCATGTCCCAAAGCTCGAATCATTTCAAATTGGTTTCTTGAACATGACAATGAGTTCACTGTACTAAAATGGCCTCCACAGTCACCAGATCTCAACCCAATAGAGCATCTTTGGGATGTGGTGGAACGGGAGCTTCGTGCCCTGGATGTGCATCCCACAAATCTCCATCAACTGCAAAATGCTATCCTATCAATATGGGCCAACATTTATAAAGAATGCTTTCAGCACCTTGTTGAATCAATGCCACGTAGAATTAAGGCAGTTCTGAAGACGAAAGGGGGTCAAACACAGTATTAGTATGGTGTTCCTAATAATCCTTTAGGTGAGTGTATATATATATATATATATATATATATATATATATATATATATATATATATATATATATATATACACATAGTGGTGGTCAAAATTATTGGAACACCTGACAGATCTGTCAGTCCTTTAGGTGAGTGTGTGTATATATATATACACTCACCTAAAGGATTATTAGGAACACCATACTAATACTGTGTTTGACCCCCTTTCGCCTTCAGAACTGCCTTAATTCAACGTGGCATTGATTCAACAAGGTGCTGAAAGCATTCTTTAGAAATGTTGGCCCATATTGATAGGATAGCATCTTGCAGTTGATGGAGATTTGTGGGATGCACATCCAGGGCACAAAGCTCCCGTTCCACCACATCCCAAAGATGCTCTGTTGAATTGAGATCTGGTGACTGTGGGGGCCATTTTAGTACAGTGAACTCATCGTCATGTTCAAGAAACCAATTTGAAATGATTCGAGTTTTGTGACATGGTGCATTATCCTGCTGGAAGTAGCCATCAGAGGATGGGTACATGGTGGTCATAAAGGGATGGACATGGTCAGAAACAATGCTCAGTTAGGCCGTGGCATTTAAACGATGCCCAATTGGCACTAAGGGGCCTAAAGTGTTACAAGAAAACATCCCCCACACCATTACACCACCACCACCAGCCTGCACAGTGGTAATAAGGCATGATGGATCCATGTTCTCATTCCGTTTACGCCAAATTCTGACTCTACCATCTGAATGTCTCAACAGAAATCGAGACTCATCAGACCAGGCAACATTTTTCCAGTCTTCAACTGTCCAATTTTGGTGAGCTTGTGCAAATTGTAGCCTCTTTTTCCTATTTGTAGTGGAGATGAGTGGTACCCGGTGGGGTCTTCTGCTGTTGTAGCCCATCCGCCTCAAGGTTGTGCGTGTTGTGGCTTCACAAATGCTTTGCTGCATACCTCGGTTGTAACGAGTGGTTATTTCAGTCAAAGTTGCTCTTCTATCAGCTTGAATCAGTCGGCCCATTCTCCTCTGACCTCTAGCATCAACAAGGCATTTTCGCCCACAGGACTGCCGCATACTGGATGTTTTTCCCTTTTCACAACATTCTTTGTAAACTCTAGAAATGGTTGTGCGTGAAAATCCCAGTAACTGAGCAGATTGTGAAATACTCAGACCGGCCCGTCTGGCACCAACAACCATGCCACGCTCAAAATTGCTTAAATCACCTTTCTTACCCATTCTGACATTCAGTTTGGAGTTCAGGAGATTGTCTTGACCAGGACCACACCCCTAAATGCATTGAAGCAACTGCCATGTGATTGGTTGATTAGATAATTGCATTCATGAGAAATTGAACAGGTGTTCCTAATAATCCTTTAGGTGAGTGTATATATATATATATATATATATATATATATATATAGTTAAACTACGGTACTTTGATATTTGGTACTACTATGGTACTTTGGGTGACGTGATTACTGTACTTATTTACGTGATATATATACATACATGAACTTGCACATGAACTTTAATGACATCCCATTCTTAATCCGTAGGGTTTAATAAGGAGTTGAGGGTTGAGGTCAGGACTCTGTGCAGGCCAGTCAAGTTCCTCCACACCAAACATCCATGTCTTTATGGACCTTGCTTTGTGCTCTGGTGCGCAGTCATGTTGGAACAGGAAGGGGCCATCCCCAAACTTTTCCCACAAAGTTAGGAGCATGAAATTGTCCAAAATGTCTTGATATGCTGAAGCATTAAGAGTTCCTTTCACTGGAACTACGGGGCCAAGCCCAACCCCTGAAAAACAACCCCACACCATAATCCCCCCTCCACCAAACTTTACACTTGGCACAATACAGTCAGGCAAGTTCCGTTCTCCTGGCAACCGCCAAACCCAGACTGCTCGGCCATGGAAACCCATTCAATGAAGCTCTCTACGCACTGTTCTTGAGCTAATCGGAAGGCTACACAAAGTTTAGAGGTCTGTAGCTATTGACTCAGCAGAACGTTGGCCACTGTGTATCACGGTACCACACTTAAATTCACTGAGCTCCTGAGAGCGACCCATTCTTTCACAAATGTTTGTAGAAGCAGTGTGCATGCCTAGGTGCTTGATTTTATACACCTGTGGCCATGGAAGTGATTGGAACACCTGCAATTCAATGATTTGGAGGGGTGTCCCAATACTTTTGGTAATATAGTGTATATATACACACACTATATGCACTATATATAATATATATATATATAATTTTTAGGTAAGGTGCCATCGTAAATACCAGGCTTTTCTAGATATATGCCATGTTTTTCTGGACATGTAGTATGGTGGTAATGTTTGGTAATGTACTATGGTAAATGATGCTGCATAGGTGAATATACACAAGAAAATACAGCACATTACAATTGCAGCCAACAGAATGATGAAATATGCAATTAAAATTATGAAATGTGACCAGATGAAATGTGAGAGATATCAGACACAAGTGGCCTTTGGTTGCATTGCTCATGTAATCCCAGATAAATGCAACATCTTTCCATTCAAATTCATAATAAACCTCCCTCTGTCAGTTCTCTCGAAAAATTCATGTTCTCCTCAAAGTCTCGTTACCGTGTTGACTGCATATTTGTGTGAGCAGGATTTATGTTTGATTTGCTTTGGCCTCGGGCTCTGCTCATTGATTTCACTCACTCATTTATCTCAAGAAAAAACAAAAACATAATAGAGTCCCATAATTCATTCTCTCTCTTCTCTTTCTCTTTTCTTCCCTGCATTTCTTTCTTTTTTCTTTTTTTTTGTCAATCCCTGTATCTTTCCTGTGTCGGATTACTAATGTCCTTTGCATCATGTTCTTTTCTCTCATCCTTTGTGTTTCAGTGATGAAATTACTTTATATTCTTCTCACTTTTGATCTGTTTATGCATGCAGTTACTCTGCAGCAATACAAATGGACTGATTCGTCGATGTATGTAAACAAGGACAGAGGGCAATTCTGCAGCACTTGATTTAACAAACAATGTGACAAACAAAGTTTTTTTAATACTCTATTTATTAGAGATTTTAACAATAGTTACAATAATTTTCACAATGAAGAGGCATACATATGATATAAGACAATAAGTAAAGCAATAAATCAATTTTTAAAATGTTAAATATATTTAAATATTTCCCCCCATATGACAGGAATAATTTAACTTTCTTTCACAAAAACATCCATCCATCCATCCATCCATCTTATTTTGCAATTCCTAGATAATTTGACTCAAGCAAGGAAAATTTTAACTTCGAGGACAACCGCAGATTCTCGAAGACGGCAATTATTGTCTTCCAATCCAATTCCAGACAAGAAGCTGCCCGCGCATACATGTTTTCCAATTCCACTGAGTATTTATAGATCCGCTGTCATGATAGTGATCAAGTGAAGCTCATTACAGTTAAGAATCAGCTCATTACTTAGTGAAGAAGTGAAAACCGCTTTTCTGAGTCAGTAAACACTTGATATATCCTCATAAATCATCTCTGCGGTTGTTTGTTGCTTCTATCTAGTGTTTCTATTGAAAAATGGAAGCTAATAATGCTGTGGGGATGTAGAAACTGGATGCACATTAGAGCGTCTCATACTGTTTACAGTGGTAGATTGTTGGATCAATGTCTGCCATATAGTCATTTCTTCCATATAAATTTTTGTTGTAACCAGCCACGATAAGCAGCAGGACATTTTGTTAGTTTCTATTTCGCTGTTTTGTACTATGCCCTCAGTGAAATCTCATTGGTGTAAAATACTCTTGTGTGAAATATAGCCTTAGAGTTTTAGAGATTTTTTTGATACTTTCAATTATATTTTTATGACCCGTAAAAGTCTGTTTGAAAGCCCTGAATTTAACGTTGCATTTTCCTCGAGCAGAGTGCACACACACACACACTCATTAAAAGCTTGGTGTCCCTTGCGGGAATGAGCCACCATTCTTATAGACATGCTGGACTATGTTTAGAAACCTTGACCTCCCTCCATGTCTCTCTCTCTCTTGCTCATGTTACTCTCTCTTCCAGCTCCAGCCTTAATTATGGCTGAGAGTGTTTCCTGCACTGGAGCGTGTCTCAGGTGTACAGTAACGTGTCAGGCAAATACAGACGCTTTACAGCCAACATGCACACAATGTACACACACTGGAGTCAATGACATGATGGCTGACGGATCCATGAAACTGGATGGTCAGCTCAGCGCTATAGTTTTGGGTATGTGTGTGTGTTCGTAACTGCTGACAAGGAATAGTTGTTTTATTTATTGTTTTATTGGTGTTCATTTGAGTAGTTTTGTTGTTTAGAACATTAAAAAGATTGTCATGAATTGGAAATAACAATTAAAAAACAAAAACCTCACCAGTTAGTAGGTTGTTAGTTAGTTGTTTGTTTCCTTGTTTGTTTTCTGAGGGAGCTAGACATTATGGAAGCTTAAGTTGGCAAAACTCAACAACATCAGATTTTTTAAGTTAAGAAATTTTAAGTTTAAGCAAGCAGAACTTGCAGATTTTTACATTTTAATTGCTCTTAAATTTAAATATTTGAGTAAGCTAATTCATACATTTATTTTAAACTTAACAACCTTAACTTAAATATTTTTACTAGTGGAAATGCTAATGGAGAATCTTTTTTAACTAGCTAATTCAATAAATGCTACCTTGCTAATTGGTTAGACAATGCTTTGATAGCATTAGCATAGCATAGCACTTGCTGAATCAGTGCAGCAATATAATACATTTAACACACTGTATATCTGTTCTCAAACTAAGCTCGTGCTCCACTCGTCACCATGATGGTAATCCCCCAAAAACCCAACATAACAGAAACTCTTCTAAACTTGCATAGCAAAACATTAAAAACTACTAAGTCTCCCACTTAACATTAATCTTGCACAAAAAATAAATAAATAATATAACACTTCATTTTAGCATGTACTCTCCTTTTTAAGTGTAATGGCAAAGCATGTTGGGAAATAGAAATCCCAGCCCAGTTTCAGTTAAATTTAAGTTTGTCTAAATTAAAAGAATTAAGTTCATAAAACTCAAAACAATGAAACAATTCAGATTACTTAAAATGTGTCACTTTTGTGAACTCAATAGAAAAAGAAAGTTCTAAATACTCATACAATTTCATTCGATTGAACTAATTTGTTTAATCTGAGTTCGATCTACTCAAACCAATTTATTATTTTGAGCGTTAGGATTTACAGTGTATATAAACTTGCAATTTAAAAAAAAAAATCTAAATTGTGAGTTTATATCTCGCAATTCTGACTTTTATTCTTGCAAATCGTCATTTCTGTCAATTTGACATGTAGTCAGAATTGTCAGATAAAAAGTTGCAATTATCTTTTAAATTGCTACATATGCTATAATTTTGAAGTAATAATATTGTATAGTTATAATAAAGTTTTGCTTACATTTATTATGGAAATATTTCTGCCATCACTAGTAATAAATTCAAAATAAGAACCTGAACAATGTGTGCTTTAAAAAAAAAAGACATGACTAATACCTATTAATAATAAAATATATTGGAAATTACAATTACATAGAAATATTGAATGTCATTATAGGCTAATATACAAACTCAGATATGCAAAGCATATGTATGTCTCAATGTTGAGTATGCAGTTATGTCACATTTTTCTTGTGTTGGTGAACAAAATGGTTATTCTCTGTATTATCTTTTGTAAACAAACCATGCATTTGTAATGTATGCTCTTTTCTTCAGTCCTTTAAAAGAATGCTGTAATTAAGGGCTCAAACCCTTGCCTCCCGAACCCTCTCTCGTTCTCTTTCTTGCTGTAATTAGCCCCGCTGGACCACCATAGGAGTCAATCACTCGCTGGTGCTGCATACATATACACAGGCTGGTGGTACTGGCTCCAGTGAGATATTTGTTCCTTAAGCAGTGCTTTCCTCTAGCCCAATCTGCTCTATTATTCATGCTGAAACACAGCAGAGTGGAAGCATTCACAGCCACAGCTATGCCATATTTACCAGGCTGATTAGATTAAATAAGCGTCCGTTGGTTGCTGCAGTGCTATGAGATCGATATGCACGTCTGCCAGTGCCTGTACATGGGCCTAGCAGCAGCCAAACTACATCTGGCAAAGTGGAAACAAATAAAGGAAGGAAGGAAAGGATTTAGTTTTCCTCTTGGTGTGGCACTTTGGAAGCAGACAGCGAAGGGCACACACACACACACACACAAACTGTATATGACGATTTCTATATCTCTCCCACGGCTCAGAATACTGGCAAATAGCATGATTTATTTGTATTTGTTTGTGTCTCTCTATCTAATCACATTAATGTCATCATATTTTCTGCCCATATATGTATATTCATCTGTCTGGGTCTTTATCTATCCATATGGGTATATGTGTCTATTCATCTGTCTTTTCGTCCATCTGTTTAGCTGTCTGTCACTGTTTGTCTTACTGGGTGTTTGTCTATTTATATAGCTGTCTGTCTGTCTTCCTTCTCTGTCTATCTTTCTGGGTTTCTATCTATCTCTATAGCTGTCTCTCTATCCATTTGTCTGTCTATCTGTCTGTCTGTCAGTCATCTATCCAGATCTCTATCTGGCTTTCTATCTCTCTGTCCATCTGTCTATTTGTCTAGCTGTATTTGTCCATTTCTGTATCTGGCTGGACGTCTATCTGATCTGATCCGATCCATCTGTCTGTCGCTCACTCTCTCATTATCCATCTAGCTTTAAGTTTTAGTCTTCAAATGAGACCTGCAAAAGATCTTGCAGTCCTACTTCAAACAAATCATCCACCTCTCTGTCTTTCTCAGAGTTCTCCATCATGTTTATCTCTCCGCTGAAAGACTCTACTGAGCGGCTGCTATCGTGGAGAATTTTGATGATTATTGTATGACGGCTCCCTGTCACTCAGCCTTATTTCACACCCAGCATGGTCCCCTTCTGTTGCCAAGTTCGAGACATGGTCTTTTGGGTTACAGAACCCACAACATCTAGAGCATCTCAATAGGGCACTATCTCAGCAGGAGAGCCAGACATTCCTTCTCCAACGTCTGCATTAACAATGAGCCCTAGCTCAAAATCCATCTGTGGAGGTGAGCCCTTTGAAGAGGTGGTGGGCACTTTGAAGCTTGTGAGGGTACTGTACTCAAAAGCTTGCTGTTATTGAATACAATATTTTATGATAACAGGAAGGATGGAGAAGTGCAGTGTAGAGTGGTGTAATGAAGGAACATTTTGACAAGAACGGAAATATAGGAAGTAGAGATCCTTCAGATTTTGAGGAGGTGGAAACAAGAATCTGTGTGACAATTACAGTGCATCATTACCACTACAGATTTACCTTAGTATCTCCAAAACACACACAGTACAGTAGGCAGCTACCTTCTAAGGCAGTGTCCTAACTATCATAAGTGGCTAATTTGGAACGCTCTATATCTATGCAACATCAAGTAGATATTTTAATAGTTAAATGTTAGCATGTGCTGACGGCGCTACTCTTTAAATGTAGATTATTTTGCCTAATATTTGTGTGCTGTTTATGCTTTTAATTGCACTAAACTATTTCAGTATTTCATTAGTTTGTTTTTAATGAACATTTCTCACCTCATCTTGGCTTTTTTCCCCACTTTAAATGGTAAAGTGCAATCTGAGATTGTCTTTTTCAATAATGTTGCTTACCTTTTGGAGCATTCTCTTGTTTGCACTGCGATGATGCCTTAAAATAATGCCCTCCGTTTAGATAAATAACAGCAATAGAGTGTGGAATATTACCCTGCATGTGTTTCCAAGCAACTGCTTGACAATCATAGTTCTGGCCTCCACTTTTTCATTTCACATGCCTACTTTTACAAAAGGGTCTGCTGATTCTCTGAAAGTTTTATGACCATCTTTGACCATCAGAAAAATTGTGAAATACATTGCACATGCAGAGAGCAATCCTGCAGGCTATCTGGACGGCACTGTGCAGATATATTTTGAGTGAAATTTGAAGACCTTGCAGTCTTATCTACTGCTGAAAATGTTGTTTATAACTGTATACGCATACAGCTGAGGGGTTTTGGTGGGAGAGACCAATTCTGTAGCTAGATTAAAAGGGATTGTGTGTTGTTACCGCTGTCTCCAGCTCTTGTTTTTTTAAGGTGACGCATTCAGCTCTGACTACAGGTGTACTTTCTAATTCTTTCTCTGTTTCTGCCTCGTCCTCTTGGCTGCCTGCAGGATCAATTATCCTGCCCACTCACATACTGGAGAAGTCCAGACATTAGAAATTGGTTATATTGGGTTTCAGCAGTTATTGCCTCAACTGACAATGCTTTAATCAATGTGTTTTTGTGTTTGTGTGCGTATTTGCTCTGAGATAGCCAAGCTGATAATTAATGGACGGCCAACCTGGTAAATAATGCCAGTCGTCTATTTAATGACGATATACCTCAGTATGTCTATTTATGTTGATATAAGCAGGGTTCTAGGGGACTTTCTCTAAATTGGTTAATAAATATGTTGGAGGCATGCTGTAATTGACCGGTCATTATGATTTGTCTGTTAATTGCAGATTGTCTGAGTCAGCTGCTGTAACTGGTTAGTTAGAGCGTGGGTCACGCTCTGCAATTGGCCAGTCACTATGTGGGATGTGTGCTCTAATTGGCTTGTCTGGTTGCGTGGGTTTGCTTGCAATTGGCTAGTTTGATTTTTTTGCGATGGCCTGATTTTCAGGGCTCAGTATCATATGAATAGACTTATTTATTTATGCCCTAGCAAACACTTGCAACACTCCAGCAACCACCCTTACCAACATATCATTCTTTAGATAATATAAAATTTCAAAATTAATGGCTTTTTAACATAACTAAGTTCTCAACTTCAGACTGACATTAGTCTGAATAATCATTAGACTAGAAAATGTCCTGATTTTTTTTGTTTGTTGAGATGTCAGATTTTCACCAAACATCACATTTTAAGCATTTGTTTAGTGTGTTCAGCTGTAATAATTTTTAAGTGCACTTGTCTTCTGTGAATGCCGTTAAATTAGCGTGAAACTATGTAAATTAGATTGGAAGAGGAAAAAGTATATACAGTATGTAAATAATTTCTACACGTCATTAAGTTCTACAATCCTTAACTCCTTGTCATAATGAGCCCTATCCTGACATGTTTTATTTTTTCTAAAGCAAAGTTAAATGAAATAGCGTGAATAGGAAGTGTTCACGCCAGTCATCTTTGTTCATCTGGGTCATGTGAGAATGAGGAGGGCAATGGACTAAAAGAATAGCCATAGCCTGAGGGCAGGTTTCTTTAAAGGGATAGTTCACACAAAAATGAAAACTCTGTCATCATTTACTCACCCTCAAGTTGTTCCAAACATGTATGATTTTTCTTCTTCTGCTGAACACAAAAGAAAATATTTTAAAGAATGTCGGTAACAAAACAGTTTTTTTTTAACATTATGGAAGTCCATCAATGTTTGAATACTCGTATTCTTCAAAGAAATTTTAAGCAACTTGAGGGTGAGTAAATGCAACGATGACAGAATTTGTATTTTTGCCGCACTGACCAATCAGATTCAACTCTCAGAATAATAACAACAACAGCATACTGTATGTGAGGAAGAGGAAACAGATTCTATGTTCAATAAGTTTTAAAAGTTTCCTTAATCATACAGATGCTGTTTTTGTTATCTGTTAAGGAGCAGGACTGTGAATTATCCATACTTTAAAAAATAGTTAATTAAAACAGGAAAATCATGACCCACTTTTGTGTGTTTTTTTGGTGTAATTTTGGAAACAAACAAACTGATGTGATCTTAAGATTAGGGATGCACCGATACCATTTTTTCAGAACCAATCCGATCCGATACCAAAAATTCTGAGTATCGGCTGATACCGATACCAATCCGACATCAGTGCAGTTTCGTTTAAAAATTCAATGTAGAATTTCTATACCTCTATCAGTGTTGAACTGATAATCACTCTTTTGTGTGTTAAACACAATCTACTAAATACAGACACCTTCGTTATAAAGAAAAACAACAAATTATAAATATATATGAATCACAATCTATGACAAAAACACTACTATAAACTAGATTAGTGGATAATTCAGCAGCAAAAGTTACTCTAAATAAATATATAAATATATATAAATCACGAGTGCACAATAATTGTATACAATCTAAACATTTAGTGAAAAAAAAAACATTTAGTGGGGAACAAATAAAAGTGAATAAGTGTAGCACTAAATTGTGTAACACATTGTTACACATTGTAAAATACATTCATGAAAAACAGGTAAATATATTTATAGATATAGGGCCATTATACTAAGAAATTAAAAGACATTTATTTTTATAGCGCAGCTTTTTTAATGAGGCAGCAACATATTATAGATAGGGCAGAACAAGAAAGGCTATTAATAATCTTTCATTGCGCAAAAGTATTATAATACGAAAGGCTCCAATACAGAGCGGCACAAAGCGCGTATGCGCATCCCGTGTGCAGGATGATGCGCTTGAGTCACAGCGCAGTGCTCCATCCGCGTTGAAAAGTTCAAAACACAAAGGGAAGATATATCGATGTGTAGTGTATCTATCTATGCAATATTTTATTGAGATTTTCTTTTAACATTTTAAAAATTCAGTTACCGTGCATGTGAAGAACAATACAATCTCTAGTCCAGTGTTGTGATCTAACAGACACCCGGTAGAAAGTAACACGCAATAAAGAAACCGCAATAAACTCCAGCCAGATAAAGTCATTTTATGCGAAACCATAGAGCGGTATCTTCAGATCAAGCATAATAACAGGAACATTGAATCATCTTGGAGAGAGTTTCATCGTGTTGACTGTCGTAGCTTAACGCGACACGCAGTTTGAAAGCTGAATGGAGAATGACTGGCAGACGCAGCGGAGGGAAGCATTCACGTGAACTTGAATTTAATGATTTAAATATTCTTCTGTACCTCACATTAACCTATGGAATGGCTTCAGAACACCTAATATAGTGCAAGAAGCGTTGATGATGTTTTATAATGTTTTTGTGCCTTTTGTGGGGCACTGGGGCTTAACAATAACACATAACATTATACGCTCAGTTTGGATTTGGATCGGTCCTGTCTGACCGATACCCGATCTGGCAAATGGCGATATTGGAGCCTATACCAATACTGAGTATCGTATCACGCATCCCTACTTAAGATAACTGATTCATTCCCAGCTTCTTCACAGCCGTTGCAATGACTCTCACTAAGATGTTATCATATCTGTCAGTGTCTTGGACCTAATTAATCTATATATACAGTATGATGAAGGGCTTTGTGCAGTTCTTGCGTTATTGTTTCTCTCCTCTCATGGGTAACCACACTCCCCGTTTATGTTTTTCAATTAGCACCTCATCAGTGTCATGGTGTCCTTACGCATGCTGTCTGTCTGCTGTCACTGGCTCTCTGACAGCTCTGACTGCGTGACTCCAGTGTGACTGCGCGTTTGCTTATGCAGAGCCTGTCAACAGCGGCGCTCTGTGACGCTCACTTCACACAAAGGCGAGAAGAGAGATATGACAGTAAACTTTGAGGTGTCCTATCCTATGAAACTCATTTTGTGACACGACAGGAAAAACTTGTTGCAAAATCCTTTGTATGCTTTCTCTTTCCGTAATGGGTTATTTTCATTCTAGGCAGAGTGAGCGTGTCTGTGTGTTTGCCAGGGCCGCCTGGACTCCGGGCCGGATCAAACCTTGTTTATTCGTGTCTGAAAGTCTCCTGACAGGTTGCGATTCTCTTTGTGCCACTTTGACAGGGTTGTGCTCCACCGGCTGTTCAGGACGACAGGGCTTTTTGTCTCAGTGCCATATGGCACTCACAATCAGATAAACTACACTACCCACAAACCTCTCTGTGTGTCAGCTAGACTCACGGTTATGGCTAATTGCCTTTCAAACACGGGGGAGAAATCAAGGGACAAAAAACCCTCATTACAGAAACATACAACACTAATTAACACTAACAGTACTATTAACACTATTAACACTTCATAGTACTAAGTACTATGAAACTACCATGTTATTGTATGGGCATATGTTTCCAACAACGACAGCAGCAAATATAATATACAAATATATATTGTTGTACTATTTAAATAGTAAATAGTGTTTATTCAGATATAGACACTTTTCTCTGTGTGGACCTTTAGAAAATAAATTAATTTAAAACACGTTTTAATCACTTGTTTTATTTGTCCACCTACAATGTCCAATGATGGACATACATACAACCATTATAGGAGAATTCAGTGTTGTTGTTATGATTATTATTATTAGTTTTTTTTTTGGTTTGGGTAGGATGGTTAGGGTTCCAATTACCACCTCAAAAATAATAAATATTAAATATTAAATAATATTTTACCCCCGAAATTACAGATTGGTTGGAAATGACACAAAAATGATGCACATTTCACAAAAAACTTTTTTTTCAATCTCTAAACAATGAAATAAGTTATGTTTATTTTTATATTTTGATAAATATTTGTTGTTTAATTCTGGTCTGAGACAAGGATAAAACAATTAAATCTATAAATAAATATAAATCAATACATGGTCAGATATTTCCGAGACACATTTAATGTGACTTTCACTTAACAAAATTATTTTTTATTTTTTTATCAAACCCCTGGTAACCCCTGTCCCAAGCTGATTTTAAATAAACATTCATAAGTATATAAAAGTATCAGGGCCCGCTCCCGAGGCTTCTTTCTCATTGATTTGAACATCTTAGGGAGTTTTTGCTCACCACTTGCACACAGTATCGCCACAGGTCTTTTAGTAAAAAAAGAAAAGGAAGGGAGGCCAATGGAGAAAGCAAGAGGAGCAGTGAGGGGAGGAATGAGGGATTAAAGAAGAAAACGGGGATGGGATGGATGGTGTTAAAGGGCTTACAGATAAATTCAGAAAGAATCTTCTAAATCCTTGTGTGCTTGAACATGCTCATTCATGTGAACCGTAAAGAACAAAACATTAAGTCAAGAGAGTGAGGGAGAGAGAGGAGGCAGCCAGCGACCTTGCTCTTATAACCAAAAGTAATCATTGCTCGTCTCGGCCCCATCTCACTCCTTCATCTCTCAGGCCATTAGTGGAGCTGCCATAATGAATGTGTTTTATTTATCATAGAGACAGTGCTTAACTTCGTCCCTGATGAGGACGATCCCACTCACCTTCAGACACCTCCACTCACACTGTCGCTAATTCACAGCGATGCTAAATGCCACTAGCCCATCCTCAGTGTCATTAGACTGAGCGTCTCAGGTCTGATTGGCTCTAAAGTTTGACTGTAGTGAGTCATTGCTTAGTTTCACAAAGATAGGACTATTGGCGTAAAGTTTACTTTGCAGCATATTCTGACCAGGTACCACCAAAGTAGATGAGAAATTCGACAAAAACCGTCATATGTAAGGAGACCTCCAAAAACAAGCTCTGATAAAACTGCTATTGTATAATAAAAAGAAATGTCTGTGAGTTGAATGTTTTTTTGTAAAATAAACTACTTTTGAGTGGTTGTCAATTAAGAAATATGGTTTTTGCAGTCTAGTTACGCATCTACCAGCAGAGGTTAGTTACCATCTGCTGTGCTATTGATTACTTAACAAAGAACCTTTTTTTTTCTAAATTTTATTTTCATGTAATGTAGGAACCTTGACTAATTTTTGCATTTTATTTGGTTGAAAGCAAAGACTTTATATATAGGAAGATGGTGCACTCCGATTAATTATGAATGGAAGAAAGCGCAACGGCCAATATGGCGAACAAGCCCCACCTTCTAAATTAAAGAGCCAATCGTTGATTAGTAAAGCCATCGCATTACTGCAGCTGCTGTTAGAAGCTCCGGTTGCTATAGAAACAGGCAGTGTTCTGAGATGCGTATTTATGATTGCTTTGTTCAGGCTGAAAATTTCAGTTTTTTGTCATGATTCAAGCATTTAGAAACAAATTTATGAGACACTTGTTGTCAGATTTCATTGGTAATTTCAGATATGAAATGTAATCATAATCTTTGCGAACAATTTTGGAGAATTAGATGTTTCCCAAATTCAAAGAGATAGGAGCTGCACTTGCATGCCCAAGAGGCGTTTCAAAGATGGCCGCCAAATGAAATGACTTGTCTTAAAGGGACTTTGTTAAAAGTGAGTGTTTTATTAACATTTTACATTTCCATGGGTGCCACCATGATGGTGTGACATTATACATACATTGAGATCTCTATAGTTAACATTGTAGTAGTTTATCGACAAATAAGTCTCCTCACATCCACTCATTTGCTGAACAAGTTCTATTTTTATGTAAAGTAGGAAATTTGGCCAGGTTTTTGCTTTTTATTTGCTCTAAATGAATGTTTGTCGTTAACTTTCGGAATGCATGTTGGAAATTTGGCGTCAAGTGGTGTTATATCGCAGTTGTCCAATTAGAAATTTGGAAATTCAGACTTTCCAAGATGACTGAAATGCGTCAAGTAAAATGTGCAGATTGTTGAAGGTTGGTTGTTCCTCTAAATGTGCTGCCAACATTTTTGTCTTGAGGTGTTTGGGCTTGATGGCTTTTGTCAATTATGAAGGTACATATTTGCAATGCGGGTGTTTGCTTACGTTTGCCTCACTCTGAGCAAGTCTGTATGTGTGGGTTTTAGTGTGTTTGGACAGTGTGTCAGTTGTGTCAGTGTTTCTGCTTCTGAGTAGTACGTTCGAACATTTGTGATTGAACATGCACATCCACATCATTTGTATGTGCTCATGTGTATACCTTTGTGTGGATAGCCAATGATGTATTTCAGTCTATAATATTACCTCAGGGGTTTATAATACTTGCTCTTCTTTTTAGTCACACTTGGATAAGCAGATCACACTTGATTGCCCTTATACACATACACACATTTTGTTTGTGTGCGTCTATGTGACACATCTCTCTCTCTCTCTCTTTCTCTCCACATATCATTGTTTGCTCACTCCCTCCGCAAGTCAGAAGCCTGAATTAGACACAGATGACTTTAGAGGGCTGTTCAAAGTCCACACATTAAATCAATATAATTATCTGAAGCAAGCGTGAATGTGGAGCTGCTCTTCTGTGCAGACTTCAGATCATGCACACTATATATGGAACAACATCAGCCAGCATGAAACACTATTTAGTTCAGCTCAGTCTAGTCACTATCTTTTACTAACAGATAAATCTGTCCATCTGTCTGTCATCTGGCTGTCTATATCTAAACACAAATGAAGATATTTTAATGAAATCTGAGAGCTTTCTGTCCCTTCATTCTGTCCCTCTTTATGAACTTTTTGAAGTGGTAAAGTGGAAGTTGCATGGACTGTCAATGGAGGGACAGAAATCTCTCAAACTTTAAAATATCCTTGTTTGTGTTTCGAAGATGAATGAAAGTATATATATATACACTCACCTAAAGGATTATTAGGAACACCTGTTCAATTTCTCATTAATGCAATTAATGCAATCATTAATGCAATTATCTAATCAACCAATCACATGGCAGTTGCTTCAATGCATTTAGGGGTGTGGTCCTGGTCAAGACAATCTCCTGAACTCCAAACTGAATGTCAGAATGGGAAAGAAAGGTGATTTAAGCGATTTTGAGCGTGGCATGGTTGTTGGTGGTGCCAGACGGGCCGGTCTGAGTATTTCACAATCTGCTCAGTTACTGGGATTTTCACGCACAACCATTTCTAGAGTTTACAAAGAATGGTGTGAAAAGGGAAAAACATCCAGTATGCGGAAATCTTGTGGGCGAAAATGCCTTGTTGATGCTAGAGGTCAGAGGAGAATGGGCCGACTGATTCTAGCTGATAGAAGAGCAACTTTGACTGAAATAACCACTCGTTACAACCGAGGTATGCAGCAAAGCATTTGTGAAGCCACAACACGCACAACCTTGAGGCGGATGGGCTACAACAGCAGAAGACCCCTCCAGGTACCACTCATCTCCACTACAAATAGGAAAAAGAGGCTACAATTTGTACGAGCTCACCAAAATTGGACAGTTGAAGACTGGAAAAATGTTGCCTGGTCTGATGAGTCTCGATTTCTGTTGAGACATTCAGATGGTAGAGTCAGAATTTGGCGTAAACAGAATGAGAACATGGATCCATCATGCCTTGTTACCACTGTGCAGGCTGGTGGTGGTGGTGTAATGGTGTGGGGGATGTTTTCTTGGCACACTTTAGGCCCCTTAGTGCCAATTGGGCATCGTTTTAATGCCACAGCCTAGCATTGTTTCTGACCATGTCCATCCCTTTATGACCACCATGTACCCATCCTCTGATGGCTACTTCCAGCAGGATAATGCACCATGTCACAAAGCTCGAATCATTTCAAATTGGTTTCTTGAACATGACAATGAGTTCACTGTACTAAAATGGCCCCCACAGTCACCAGATCTCAACCCAATAGAGCATCTTTGGGATGTGGTGGAACGGGAGCTTCGTGCCCTGGATGTGCATCCCACAAATCTCCATCAACTGCAAGATGCTATCCTATCAATATGGGCCAACATTTCTAAAGAATGCTTTCAGCACCTTGTTGAATCAATGCCACGTAGAATTAAGGCAGTTCTGAAGGCGAAAGGGGGTCAAACACAGTATTAGTATGGTGTTCCTAATAATCCTTTAGGTGAGTGTATATGAACCTGATTTCGATACATAAATACATAAATATTTATCACTGTCAGTGTCAGTCATTACAATTTCGAGAGTAAATCCCGCATTTGTATGCGGATGGGCCTATGTAGTGAAGCATGTATGTGGCCGATGGTCAAGAATGGAAAACAAAAGTTTTATTCAAATTCTGAATATATTAAAGGCCTATTAATTATTTAGACAATTATTTAGACAATATCTTTATAATCACTAAAAGCTGACACATTCAATGAACGCAATCTCAAGTTCTTTTATATTAATAAGTGAAGCTGACTACACAATAAATCTCTTATTTACATAATGTCTACACTTTGTTAGAGAGGATTTGCGCATGTGCAGAACTCAGCACTAGACAAAAACTTGAGCGGTGAGTGGATTCTATAATAAACACCTGTAATTGGCTATTGCGTTCAAGAAATCAACAAACTTATCTGTGATTGGCTACATTACTCGCCGAAGCGAATACACGTTGGAAATGGAATCGTTTGACAAGCGCAAATACAGATATGCACAACTTTTTTTCACTAATAATATGTTATTATTACGAAGAAAACAGATCCTAGACCAGCAGTTATAGGCAGTTTTTCCCTCTAAAAGCAATCAGTAGCAGAAGCAGCAGGCGGCAGTGGTTATCAAGTCCATCTCCCTTGGTCCGGAGGTCTTGGTCCTGGAGTCCATGGCCAAGCCCCCCCTGACCCCCCTCTGGCGCCGGGCCTGGTTTTGTGTGTTTTTCCCGCAGCATTGACGATGAAAACAAATGCTGCCTCTCAATCTTTTTGCCACTCAGTGGATGTAACCGCAGGCACTCCGGTCGACGGTGATGTCACGTGCATACCCCTTATTTTCTGTCTTCTGTGAAACACAAAATAAGATATTTAGCAGAATGTTCAAGCTGCTTTTTTATACAACCAAAATTATTGGTAATTTTTTACTGTCAAGCTCCAATAAGGTCCTTATGACTCATGAGCTCCAAGTCTTCTGAAGTCATATAATGGCTTTGTGTGGAAAAACAAGATTATTAATAATCTTTCCCTCTGCTGGAGGTCTTGAATCTCATTTGCACTTATTTTTGCAAATTATTTAAAAAACGATGCCTTTAGATGCATCACTCCAGGTTTAAAGTCACTGACATCAAATACAATGCATTATGGTGCTTTTTTGGTGATGGAAGTAGGTCAATGCATAAATCATTCACTTTCATTAAATAAAAAACAGAAACTCTGTTGTTCTCCCCAAAATATCATATGTTTAATGCAACAAAAAAAGAAAAGAAAAAAGTTTTGTAATACGTGCTGAGTAAATGACAATTAAAATTTGGGGATTCCTTCTAATTCAGAGACAATAGATTGGTAGATAGGAATGGAAACAAAACAAAAAATAGATTGAGGAAATTGGAAAATAAATGAGTGAGAGGGGGTAGATGGAGCAGGTGGAAAGGAAGGAAAGATCAGTCAGCTTGGGAGAAAGCAGAAGGACGGGGGAGAGAAATCGAGACATAATTAGAAAAGCCACCTGTAGTTTGTATTGAATCAGTCACCTGGAGAGCTCGCTGCAGGTAGTGGGTGCTGGTCTACAAATGAAGGGAAAGAAGAACATCATTAGAGAAGATGAATCACCTGTGTGTTTATCACATGCTTCATACTATACATAGATGACTGGGCAACACCTGTGCTCTAAATTAGCACTGAGCTAAAGATCAGACAAACTGATAGTCCTTTCAGTGTCACGACCCATTACTGAGGCAAACACTATCCATCATACAGCACCTGCTCCACCTTCTCGAAAGTCTGGGAGGTAGAGGAGAGGGCTCATCCGCTTAGACCGCAGCTTGTTACAGAGAGCCAACACATGTGAGGGCCGTTTCATAGGGCCACAGGTCTTCAGCGCACTGACAGGCCAATTACTCCAATGCCTGGAGTTCAGATTCATGAGCTGCCGTGTACAAAACTTCAGTCAGATTTCACTCTAGCTAATTACAAACCCTCTTCCTCGCTCCCCTGGAGAGACATTATTATTTTTTTTCTTTTTAATGGACCATTTTAACCCTGAAGATATCACATTACTCAAGGTATCTTTCACAAAATCATTATTTAGTGATTTAGTTTCCCGTGACTATTTTCAGCCCTGACACTCCCGCTGACTGAAAAAAAACCTTATTGTTAGAGTATTAATGCATAATTTTATTTGATTTTTTAGTTAAAAATTCTTGAAAAAATAACTTTATATGGTCGTTTTTAACGGCATGGCGCTGTTTATTTAAAAAAGTTTGGTGACCTGACTTTTTGATCAAAATACAGTAGCAGTGGTGCTGAACTGGTGGGTCGTGACCCCCAAAAAATATATATCAAAATGCAGGCATGCAGACTGCTTCTACAAACATTTGTGAAAGAATGTGTCACTCTCAGGAGCTCTGTGAATTCAAGCGTGATACCGTGATGGGTTTCCACCTGTGCAATTCACATTCCATTCGTGAAATGTCCTCACTACTAAATATTCCACGGTCAACTGTTAGTGGTATTATAACAAAGTGGAAGCAATTGGGAAACACAGAAACTCAGCCACGAAGTGATAGGACACGTAAAATCACAGAGCGGGGTCAGCGCATGCTGAGGCGCACAGTGCGCAGATTGCCACAGACCTCCAAACTTTGTGTGGCCTTCAGATTAGCTCAAGAACAGTGCGTAGAGAGCTTCATGGAATGGGTTTCCATGGCCGAGCAGCTGCATCCAAGCCTTACATCACCAAGTGCAATGCAAATTGTTTGTATCTATAATTTCTCCTTATGGTTTTTATATAATAGTATTTTTAAAATGAGGTGTTTTATGTCCCTTCCACTTAGCTTGAAATACTCTTTCGGTCCTCACCTCACACACAGCATGAATGACTGGTTGTGGAGAACCACCTCTCATTACATTGTGGGCTCATTCGACTCACACAGCTTTTTCTTGCTCAGATTTAAACCCCTCATGGTGTGAACCTGTATAAATTACACCTTGCCCGCACTCAACAACTTTGATGAATTTTCCAATACTGCGTAAAATAAGAAAAACAAATCTTTAAAATGATGGCTCCCGCCCATGAAGGGGTGGGTGTGCGTGTTGGCTGGAGGTATGACATTTGAAATAATGATATTTCAGCATCTCACTCATAACCTGGGCTGGCCGTGGGCCACAGAGGCCCTGCCGCTGGATAGAGCAGAAGACTATTGATCCATCGGTTGCCTGTTTTTCATCGGCTGTAATGAAGCTTGGTCACCTTGCAGCATACTAATGCTTCTTCCTGTTTTTATGACACAGACATCTTATTTTTCTTCTTCTCCACCTAAATGCAAAAGCAATCATTCACATGTTTTTTTCTTGTTTGATTGTATTTCAATTCCCGTGTGATGCATTAGAGAATAATGTAATTTTTTATGTAATTATGTAATAATTCAATGATAAAATTTCTTCTTTTTAAAGATGACAATCGATGATGTAAAAAAGTTTAATCTAATCCTATCCATCCATTCATCTGTCTGTCCATCCATCCATCCATCCTTCCATCCATCCATCCATCCATCCATCCATGCATCATTCATTTATATTAACGCTCCATCCATCCATCCATCCTTCATAATATTAATGCTCCATCCATCCATCCATCCATCCATAATATTAACGCTACATTCATCATCCATCCATCCATCATCCATCCATCCAGTTTTTTGCTATTTAAATACTGTTTAAACCGCAAATCGGTTTGTCTTGAACATGTTAAACTTAATTTAATTGCTGATATATTGTATAATAAGTGGTATTTTTTACTCCAGTGACTTCATGTCAATAATTGAATATAGTATTATACAGTTGATTCTCATTTAAATACATCTGTATTTCATGGGATGAGTTGTTCATTCTCATTAAGGATGTTAAGTATACAGTCTACAACATTTAGTTGTATTTTCTCATTTTTTTAGCATGTATTGTGATCCATATTAGAGCTGCCTGGTTTTGTTCACTTCATAGACGATAACTATAATGACAACGATAAAGATATATATATAAATAGAGTCTACTCCACAACTATAATGATGTCACAGACAAACAATATCACTTAACTTTCAGAATGATTTTTTTCCAGCAGATTAACAATGAACATTGACTGTAGAAGATTAGAATCCATCCTACTTTAAAGAGCTTAAGCATTTAAAGTGCCAGTGCGCTTATAATAAACAAGAGTGATATCATTCACTGGTGTGGATGCTAATATCTTTATAGTTATTGTTCTTGGTGTGAACGGGCCTTTAGACCTCTTCATTGAGAAAATTAATGTGAAATATGGCCACTGATAAGCTGGTCAGCTTTTTGTGCTCTATTGAGTTGAGATGGGTCCTGTTTGATGGCATTTACACAAAACAAGAGAAGCCTAAATCTTCATGTTGTGTTCATCATTTATACAGTGTTTATAATATCAGATACCAATATGGTTCTGCATGGTTGTCTCTGACTTATTACACGTACACACACACACACATCAGAAGGGCTCATATCGTTTCTTACATACATGCGGCGCATTTGTGCTGACATTTCATTATCTGATACAGTGCGTCCTGCCTTTCAATGAGCCTGGGGGAAATTACATCTCTTTCTTTTCAGAATAGCCGTTTGAAACTAATTTCCCAGTATTAAGATGTTCAGCAATGCAGCAACAGAGATCCTGACACGTAGCTAATGGCAGATCCTCTGATATGCATTTCGGATTGTCTCAGACATCCTGCTGGTGTGGTCAAGTGCCACTTGAGCTGCATTCATCATGTCGTGTCTGTTTTCAGAGAGGTACCATAATGCATTTATTTGAAACTCTGAAAATGTATGAAACAGAACTTGAATTAGGCCAGTAGTGCATTGTGGTTTATTACTGCGTATCTAAAGTTCAGTCAGGACCACTTTGTCAAGTATATTATTTATTACAATTATAGCATACAGTTAGTGTTGGCAGTATGTTCTGTTCTGGGCAAAACTCCCCACGCCTGTCCAGGCATGGCTGCATGAGAGCAGGAAGTCAATCCCCCTGGGGTACAGAACAATACCAGTATATGCATACATAATTACAATTCACAATTACATGAGTTGTAGAAAATACAAATACATGATAGAAAATCCTTGTTAGGGTTGGAGGTGGGAGTTTGATTTGCTAGCAGTGATGCGATAGAAGAGATGCTGAAGAATGGGAATTTAAATGAGCCGCTGTGATAGGTGTCGAAACTGGATTGTTACACGTCAGGAACAGCTGACTATCAGCTGATGCGAGCTTGATCACACTGAATGGAAAAATGGAATATGTTTCGGGGGATCTGTATTTTGATTTTGTGATAATCATCACAATGCTTGTTCAATTTAGATGTTCAGTATTGAAGTTTATCAGCAGCAAAGTGAAAATAGGAGGCGGCAATGGAGAGAGAACTGTTTCGAACATGCTGCATATAGTATGGCATGCCTTTGTTCTGGTCCACATTTCAGTTCCAAATTCGATTCAGATTCATTTGGTATACACTCACCTAAAGGATTATTAGGAACACCATACTAATACTGTGTTTGACCCCCTTTTGCCTTCAGAACTGTCTTAATTCTACGTGGCATTGATTCAACAAGGTGCTGAAAGCATTCTTTAGAAATGTTGGCCCATATTGATAGGATAGCATCTTGCAGTTGATGGAGATTTGTGGGATGCACATCCAGGGCACGAAGCTCCCGTTCCACCACATCCCAAAGATGCTCTATTGGGTTGAGATCTGGTGACTGTGGGGGCCATTTTAGTACAGTGAACTTATTGTCATGTTCAAGAAACCAATTTGAAATGATTCGAGCTTTGTGACATGGTGCATTATCCTGCTGGAAGTAGCCATCAGAGGATGGGTACATGGTGGTCATAAAGGGATGGACATGGTCAGAAACAATGCTCAGGTAGGCCGTGGCATTTAAACGATGCCCAATTGGCACTAAGGGGCCTAAAGTGTGCCATGAAAACATTCCCCACACCATTACACCACCACCACCAGCCTGCACAGTGGTAACAAGGCATGATGGATCCATGTTCTCATTCTGTTTACGCCAAATTCTGACTCTACCATCTGAATGTCTCAACAGAAATCGAGACTCATCAGACCAGGCAACATTTTTCCAGTCTTCAACTGTCCAATTTCGGTGAGCTTGTGCACATTGTAGCCTCTTTTTCCTATTTGTATTGGAGATGAGTGGTACCCGGTGGGGTCTTCTGCTGTTGTAGCCCATCCGCCTCAAGGTTGTGCATGTTGTGGCTTCACAAATGCTTTGCTGCATACCTCGGTTGTAACGAGTGGTTATTTCAGTCAAAGTTGCTCTTCTATCAGCTTGAATCAATCGGCCCATTCTCCTCTGACCTCTAGCATCAACAAGGCATTTTCGCCCACAGGACTGCCGCATACTGGATGTTTTTCCCTTTTCACACCATTCTTTGTAAACTCTAGAAATGGTTGTGCGTGAAAATCCCAGTAACTGAGCAGATTGTGAAATACTCAGACCAGCCCGTCTGGCACCAACAACCATGCCACGCTCAAAATTGCTTAAATCACCTTTCTTTCCCATTCTGACATTCAGTTTGGAGTTCAGGAGATTGTCTTGACCAGGACCACACCCCTAAATGCATTGAAGCAACTGCCATGTGATTGGTTGATTAGATAATTGCATTAATGAGAAATTGAACAGGTGTTCCTAATAATCCTTTAGGTGAGTGTGTGTATATATATATATGTATATATATGTATATATATATATATATATATATACACACACAATACAGTGCTGTCAAATCGATTAATCACATCCAAAATAAAAGTTTGTGTTTACATTAATATATGTGTGTGTACTGTGTATAATTATGCATATACTGTATAAATACACACATTCATGTATATATTTACATGTGTATATATTTATTGTACATAAATATTTTATATATAAATATAATTAATACACAATTACCATCGCACACCTGTTGGTAATAGATAGGTGTGTGGGAAAGAGGATAACCAAATCCAAAAATAAAAAGAAATCCTGCACACTATCAATGCTTGCAGAAAATATAAAAAAAACATTTTTTTAGCAACGTTTCGTTCTCATGACCTTCATCAGGCATTGATAGTGTGTGGGATTTCCTTTTATTTTTGATATATAAATATAACAAACATTTCTTAAATATATATATGCATGTGTGTGTATTTATATATACATAATAATTATACACAGTACACACACATATATTATGTAAACACAAACTTATTTTGGATACGATTAATCGCGATTAACTGACAGCACTAAATATAATATAATTCATCCATCGAGATTATTCATTACAGTGTGTGACATTATAAATGTTGGCTTGGTGCCTTACATTTACATTTATTAATTCAGATTTTCACATAAATATTTTCTAAGAGTTAGTTCTTGTCCTTGGATGTGGGATACATGGGAATATATATATATATATATATATATATATATATATATATATATATATATATATATATATATTCAGGTGTATATATGTGAGAGTGTGCACACATGTATAGAATGATTGAAGAATAGTCTTCAGAAGTAGCTGAAAAGGACAGTGCGCACAACACTTTAACTTTTTTCTGTTTTTTTTTTTTAATTTCCTTTCTAGACAGTGGAAGTGCCTCTCTCTGTCTCACACACACACACACTCGGCAAGACTCTGTCAGAAATTCCAGTGGTGAATAGGGCAGGGCACTGGGGAGGGTTTGAAGGGTTTGAAGGTGTAATTAGTATTCAGAGTATGTTTGCTGTCAGACTGTCTGGCTCACTTAAACATGCACAGTACAGCACAGCACACATAAAACACACTCGGCATTTAACACTTACTACAGGACACACACACACCATGCAAATCTCTCCATTCTTACTCAGTACACATCCTAATGTTTACCAGATTCTCACACACGCAGAGGCTCAGAGCACAAGCCCTCTGACCGATCCACCAAACCATTATCTCTCCAAAGTGACTGACTAAACCACGCAATGTCTGCCCTGCTTCACTCACACACACGGGAGACAGCCTGACAACATAGATGCCACATCACACACTCAAATACTCTCACCATTACTCACCTATGTATTGTTCATTTTTATTTTATAGTCCTTTCAAAAACCTTATACTTGGTGCTCAAAAATTGCTTGAGCACCATGTATATGATGACCTGATGCTTGATTGCTTACAATGATAACGATGACCAGGAGCAGAAATAAGCACACACATATTATGTAAAACGTATAAATACACCTATACATATTTACACTCACCTAAAGGATTATTAGGAACACCATACTAATACTGTGCTTGACCCCCTTTCGCCTTCAGAACTGTCTTAATTCTACGTGGCATTGATTCAACAAGGTGCTGAAGGCATTCTTTAGAAATGTTGGCCCATATCGATAGGATAGCATCTTGCAGTTGATGGAGATTTGTGGGATGCACATCCAGGGCACGAAGCTCCCGTTCCACCACATCCCAAAGATGCTCTATTGGGTTGAGATCTGGTGACTGTGGGGGCCATTTTAGTACAGTGAACTCATTGTCATGTTCAAAAAACCAATTTGAAATGATTGGAGCTTTGTGACATGGTGCATTATCCTGCTGGAAGTAGCCATCAGAGGATGGGTATATGGTGGTCATAAAGGGATGGACATGGTCAGAAACAATGTTCAGGTAGGCCGTGGCATTTAAACGATGCCCAATCGGCACTAAGGGGCCTAAAGTGTGCTAAAAAAAACATCCCCCACACCATTACACCACCACCACCAGCCTGCACAGTGGTAACAAGGCATGATGGATCCATGTTCTCATTCTGTTTACGCCAAATTCTGACTCTACTATCTAAATGTCTCAACAGAAATCGAGACTCATCAGACCAGGCAACATTTTTCCAGTCTTCAACTGTCCAATTTCGGTGAGCTTGTGCAAATTGTAGCCTCTTTTTCCTATTTGTAGTGGAGATGAGTGGTACCCGGTGGGGTCTTCTGCTGTTGTAGCCCATCTGCCTCAAGGTTGTGCGTGTTGTGGCTTCACAAATGCTTTTCTGCATACCTCGGTTGTAACGAGTGGTTATTTCAGTCAAAGTTTCTCTTCTATCAGCTTGAATCAGTCGGCCCATTCTCCTCTGACCTCTAGCATCAACAAGGCATTTTCGCCCACAGGACTGCCGCATACTGGATGTTTTTCCCTTTTCACACCATTCTTTGTAAACTCTAGAAATGGTTGTGCGTGAAAATCCCAGTAACTGAGCAGATTGTGAAATACTCAGACCGGCCCGTCTGGCACCAACAACCATGCCACGCTCAAAATTGCTTAAATCACCTTTCTTTCCCATTCTGACATTCAGTTTGGAGTTCAGAAGATTGTCTTGACCAGGACCACACCCCTAAATGCATTGAAGCAACTGCCATGTGATTGGTTGATAAGATAATTGCATTAATGAGAAATTGAACAGGTGTTCCTAATAATCCTTTAGGTGAGTGCTCACCTAAAGGATTATTAGGAACACCATACTAATACTGTGTTTGACCCCCTTTCGCCTTCAGAACTGCCTTAATTCTACGTGGCATTGATTCAACAAGGTGCTGAAAACATTCTTTAGAAATGTTGGCCCATATTGATAGGATAGCAACTTGCAGTTGATGGAGATTTGGGGGGTGCACATCCAGGGCACGAAGCTCCCGTTCCACCACATCCCAAAGATGCTCTATTGGGTTGAGATCTGGTGACTGTGGGGGCCATTTTAGTACAGTGAACTCATTGTCATGTTCAAGAAACCAATTTGAAATGATTCGAGCTTTATCCTGCTGGAAGTAGCCATCAGAGGATGGGTACATGGTGGTCATAAAGGGATGGACATGGTCAGAAACAATGCTCAGGTAGGCCGTGGCATTTAAACGATGCCCAATTGGCACTAAGGGGCCTAAAGTGTGCCAAGAAAACATCCCCCACACCATTACACCACCACCACCACCAGCCTGCACAGTGGTAACAAGGCATGATGGATCTATGTTCTCATTCTGTTTACGCCAAATTCTGACTCTACCATCTGAATGTCTCAACAGAAATCGAGACTCATCAGACCAGGCAACATTTTTCCAGTCTTCAACTGTCTAATTTTGGTGAGCTCGTGCAAATTGTAGCCTCTTTTTCCTATTTGTAGTGGAGATAAGTGGTACCCGGTGGGGTCTTCTGCTGTTGTAGCCCATCCGCCTCAAGGTTGTGCGTGTTGTGGCTTCACAAATGCTTTGCTGCATACCTTGGTTGTAATGAGTGGTTATTTCAGTCAAAGTTGCTCTTCTATCAGCTTGAATCAGTCGGCCCATTCTCCTCTGACCTCTAGCATCAACAAGGCATTATGTACATACACACAGTGTATATATATATATATATATATATATATATATATATATATATATATATATATATATATATATATATACACTCACCTAAAGGATTATTAGGAACACCTGTTCAATTTCTCATTAATGCAATTATCTAATCAACCAATCACATGGCAGTTGCTTCAATGCATTTAGGGGTGTGGTCCTGGTCAAGACAATCTCCTGAATGGGAAAGAAGGGTGATTTAAGCAATTCTGAGCGTGGCATGGTTGTTGGTGCCAGACAGGCCGGTCTGAGTATTTCACAATCTGCTCAGTTACTGGGATTTTCACGCACAACCATTTCTAGAGTTTACAAAGAATGGTGTGAAAAGGGAAAAACATCCAGTATGCGGCAGTCCTGTGGGCGAAAATGCCTTGTTGATGCTAGAGGTCAAAGGAGAATGGGCCAACTGATTCAAGCTGATAGAAGAGCAACTTTGACTGAAATAACTACTCGTTACAACCGAGGTATGCAGCAAAGCATTTGTGAAGCCACAACACGCACAACCTTGAGGCGGATGGGCTACAACAGCAGAAGACCCCACCGGGTATCACTCATCTCCACTACAAATAGGAAAAAGAGGCTACAATTTGCACGAGCTCACCAAAATTGGACAGTTGAAGACTGGAAAAATGTTGCCTGGTCTGATGAGTCTCGATTTCTGTTGAGACATTCAGATGGTAGAGTCAGAATTTGGCGTAAACAGAATGAGAACATGGATCCATCATGCCTTGTTACCACTGTGCAGGCTGGTGGTGGTGGTGTAATGGTGTGGGGGATGTTTTCTTGGCACACTTTAGGCCCCTTAGTGCCAATTGGGCATCGTTTAAATGCCACGGCCTACCTGAGCATTGTTTCTGACCATGTCCATCCCTTTATGACCACCATGTACCCATCCTCTGATGGCTACTTCCAGCAGGATAATGCACCATGTCACAAAGCTCCAATCATTTCAAATTGGTTCAAAATTCTTTAGGTGAGTGTATATGTATATATATATATATATATATATATACACTCACCTAAAGGATTATTAGGAACACCATACTAATACTGTGTTTGACCCCCTTTCGCCTTCAGAACTGCCTTAATTCTACGTGGCATTGATTCAACAAGGTGCTGAAAGCATTCTTTAGAAATGTTGGCCCATATTGATAGGATAGCATCTTGCAGTTGATGGAGATTTGTGGGATGCACATCCAGGGCACGAAGCTCCCGTTCCACCACATCCCAAAGATGCTCTATTGGGTTGAGATCTGGTGACTGTGGGGGCCATTTTAGTACAGTAAACTCATTGTCATGTTCAACAAACCAATTTGAAATGATTCGAGCTTTGTGACATGGTGCATTATCCTGCTGGAATTAGCCATCAGAGGATGGGTACATGGTGGTCATAAAGGGATGGACATGGTCAGAAACAATGCTCAGGTAGGCCGTGGCATTTAAACGATGCCCAATTGGCACTAAGGGGCCTAAAGTGTGCCAAGAAAACATCCCCCACACCATTACACCACCACCACCAGCCTGCACAGTGGTAACAAGGCATGATGGATCCATGTTCTCATTCTGTTTATGCCAAATTCTGACTTTACCATCTGAATGTCTCAACAGAAATCGAGACTCATCAGACCAGGCAACATTTTTCCAGTCTTCAACTGTCCAATTTTGGTGAGCTCGTGCAAATTGTAGCCTCTTTTTCCTATTTGTAGTGGAGATGAGTGGTACCCAGTGGGGTCTTCTGCTGTTGTAGCCCATCCGCCTCAAGGTTGTGCGTGTTGTGGCTTCACAAATGCTTTGCTGCATACCTCGGTTGTAACGAGTGGTTATTTCAGTCAAAGTTGCTCTTCTATCAGCTTGAATCAGTCGGCCCATTCTCCTCTGACCTCTAGCATCAACAAGGCATTTTCGCCCACAGGACTGCCGCATACTGGATGTTTTTCCCTTTTCACACCATTCTTTGTAAACTCTAGAAATGGTTGTGCGTGAAAATCCCAGTAACTGAGCAGATTGTGAAATACTCAGACCGGCCCGTCTGGCACCAACAACCATGCCACGCTCAAAATTGCTTAAATCACCTTTCTTTCCCATTCTGACATTCAGTTTGGAGTTCAGGAGATTGTCTTGACCAGGACCACACCCCTAAATGCATTGAAGCAACTGCCATGTGATTGGTTGATTAGATAATTGCATTAATGAGAAATTGAACAGGTGTTCCTAATAATCCTTTAGGTGAGTGTATATATATATATATATATATATATATATATATATATATATATATATATATATATATATATATATATATATATATATATATATATATATATATATATATATATATTAATAATATTATATACAAACATTTTTACTGGTTTATTGTATTATAGTTTATTTATAGTGCTAGTGCTTTTGTAGTGTTTTAATAATCTCCACATTAACTTTTAAATATTAATCATGTTTTTGCCGTTATTCATTGACTTCATTCTAAAAGTTTCTGTAGTGACAAATTAATTTAGAAAACATGTTCAAATATGTAAAATATTCCATGCAGCCTCTTCATTAATATAAACAGAAACGCTGCATGTACTGTTTAAAAAACACTGTTTAAAATAATTCTAGATTGTAGGACAATCTTCATGTTATTTCATTTCATGTGAAATTCATGATTCTTTCTCTAGTCTTATGCCATTTTCCCTGCGTTCACTCCTACACTTTTAATGAGACACATTTCTTCTCCCACTGACATTACAGAAGCGCAATCAATCATCCATCATTATTTTCGATCTGCCTTCTTATTATAAACATGAAAGTTATCTCTCTCTCTTTTCCCACTCGTTTGCTCTCATCTCACTCCTTTCAGGGAGGGGGGAAGAGTGAGATGGAGGGGCCGATTAAGAAGCTCTTGATGTGGGTTTGTTGGATGAATTAGCGTGTGATGCAGTATCTGGGCTTGTGAGATCACAATGGTCATGTTATGTACGTCTCTGTGTGTTTTTCAGAGCTGGTTGTAATTGGGGATGTGCATATGATTCCTGATTGATGCACAGGGTGACTCGTAAAACAAATTAACCTCTGCAAGGTCATGCCACCCTGACAGCAACAAGAGATGGAGATAATGGGAGAGAGAAAGGAAACTGATTTGGCTGGAGCCTTTTAATTAAGTTAACACACTCTTGATGTATTATTGTTTTAAACATTTATGCTTTTGGCAGATGCCTTTATCCAAAGTGACTTTAAAGGGTTAGTTCACCCAAAAATGAAAATTCTGTCATTAATTACTTACCCTCATGTCGTTCGACACTCGTAAGACATTTGTTCATCTTCGGAACACAAATTAAGATATTTTTGATGAAATCCGATGGCTCAGAATGGCCTCCATTGGCAGCAATGACATTTCCTCTCTCAAGACCCATAAAAGGTACTAAAGACATCGTTAAAAAGTCCATCTCACTATAGTGGTTCTACAATAATTTTATGAAGCGATGAGAATAGTTTTTTTGCGTAAAAAAATCAAAATAACGATTTATTCAACAAGTTATTGTCTTCCGTCTAGGCCTCTGACGTGAACTCACGAGCACCACGACGCATGTGCGAGAATATGATTTTTGGTTTAATTTATTACAAACATTATTTTATATGTATATAATCCCAAAAAAGAGTAAACAATTATTTTGTATTAAAATATTAAGAATATTAATTACATTCATAGATAAACATTAAATTAAAGATTAGATAAAGTTTATATATATATATAAATATATATATATAAATTGTGTGTATACACTCACCTAAAGGATTATTATGAACACCTGTTCAATTTCTCATTAATGCAATTATCTAATCAACCAATCACATGGCAGTTGCTTCAATGCATTTAGTGATGTGGTCCTGGTCAAGACAATCTCCTGAACTCCAAACTGAATGTCAGAATGGGAAAGAAAGGTGATTTAAGCAATTTTGAGCATGGCATGGTTGTTGGTGCCAGACGGGCCGGTCTGAGTATTTCACAATCTGCTCAGTTACTGGGATTTTCACGCACAACCATTTCTAGAGTTTACAAAGTATGGTGTGAAAAGGGAAAAACATCCAGTATGCGGCAGTCCTGTGGGCGAAAATGCCTTGTTGATGCTAGAGGTCAGAGGAGAATGGGCCGACTGATTCAAGCTGATAGAAGAGCAACTTTGACTGAAATAACCACTCGTTACAACCGAGGTATGCAGCAAAGCATTTGTGAAGCCACAACACGCACAACCTTGAGGTGGATGGGCTACAACAGCAGAAGACCCCACCGGGTACCACTCATCTCCACTACAAATAGGAAAAAGAGGCTACAATTTGCACGAGCTCACCAAAATTGGACAGTTGAAGACTGGAAAAATGTTGCCTGGTCTGATGAGTCTCGATTTCTGTTGAGACATTCAGATGGTAGAGTCAGAATTTGGCGTAAACAGAATGAGAACATGGATCCATCATGCCTTGTTACCACTGTGCAGGCTGGTGGTGGTGGTGTAATGGTGTGGGGGATGTTTTCTTGGCACACTTTAGGCCCCTTAGTGCCAATTGGGCATCGTTTAAATGCCACGGCCTACCTGAGCATTGTTTCTGACCATGTCCATACCTTTATGACCACCATGTACCCATCCTCTGATGGCTACTTCCAGCAGGATAATGCACCATGTCACAAAGCTCGAATCATTTCAAATTGGTTTCTTGAACATGACAATAAGTTCACTGTACTAAAATGGCCCCCACAGTCACCAGATCTCAACCCAATAGAGCATCTTTGGGATGTGGTGGAACGGGAGCTTCGTGCCCTGGATGTGCATCCCACAAATCTCCATCAACTGCAAGATGCTATCCTATCAATATGGGCCAACATTTCTAAAGAATGCTTTCAGCACCTTGTTGAATCAATGCCACGTAGAATTAAGGCAGTTCTGAAGGCGAAAGGGGTTCAAACACAGTATTAGTATGGTGTTCCTAATAATCCTTTAGGTGAGTGTATGTCATGAATAATGAATAATGTGTGTGTGTGTATAATATTATATAATATAGATTCTAAATATCGTTGATACTTAAAAAAAAATCTATATATATAAATATACTTTTAATTACTTGATTTTTTTACTCTTTAATTTTGAGTCAGTATGCTATGCCTTCAAAAGCCTTGGAGCACAGCCCACTCAAATGGACTCTTTTTTATTATATTATATTTTAGTATAATATTGTGTCCTCATTTTGTGTTCCACTGACATGAGGGTAAGTAAATGACTATGCCTTCAACTTGTTTTTTTTGCTAACTATTTTCCTCACCATTAATCAGGTGCTTTAACACAAACTTGGCAGTTAGTGAGAAATCCACATTGACTAAACGGCTGAGATGTACGACACTCGAGGGAGGACCCACAATGCAACAGGGGTCAGCATGTGAGACTGTCACAGTGTTCGTAATTGGCCACCGTTAGACCACCGTGGCGAATGAGTAGTGTTCTCTAATAACCGATGAATATACATAGAACGGCCCCGCCACTGGAGACAGATAGACCTAATGAAACGTGGATAAAGATAGAAACACAATCTCACAGGAGGACAGAGGACAATGACTCTGACTAAGGGAGAAGGTGAACCTTCCTGTTAAAAGAGTGAGAGAGAAAATCACAATCTCTGTGTGAGGGAGAGCTGTATGTCCCCGGGGGTCTCTGGTATTGGTTAGGCTGTAAGAGGGTGAAATATGGGCCGTTTGGGGTGTTAAATTCAGGCTCAGCAAGGGGAGTTTTCTTCTTTAGCTCACCCTAACCTGGGGATGAAGGACACCTCGTGAGGGGCCTTAGTTAATTAGCCAGGTGAGTGGATGTGTGTTAGATCTTCAATTAGACACTATCACTAGAAGCACTGATGTGTGAGATTATAGGAGAGCGGGACGGGAATCTGTAATCTCACTTGTTACCACTTATTATTTAATTCATGCTGAGGTGTTTGGAATTTATGCAATTTCATTAGCATAAAATGAGATCATGGATATATATACACACACATCCATGATCTCATTTTATGCTGATATAACACTTTAATATCTTAAAATTATATAAGTTAAAGTGCCATCATGTTTAATGTAGAATGGTTATTTGTTAATTCTCTGTGTTTATGCAGGAAAGGCAGAATGAAATGATTTGAATATTATTCTATTACAGCTCAGTTATATTTACATCTGCATCAGAATTGTACACTGGTGCAGTAAAATTTCCATTATGTTGGAGGTGTGTGTGAATACACAAATGCTTTGGCCATAAGAATATTTACATTACAATATAAACGCTGAAAATGTCCCACACCCAAACTGAAATTAAAACAATGATTGGTTGGAAATTTCCCACTCCAGCTGTCTTGATCGTGTGATGACAGTCATGTAGTTTGGCCTTTTTCCATGTCAGTAGCATCTTCAGTGCTTCAAGTGTATGTTTGATTGTCATTCATTGTGATGACAGATGTCTTACTAGCAATTTTGGACATGCCTAATAATCGCTGGTGAAATAGTAGCTAGAGCGACAACTTTTGTTTTGTCACTGTCATTCTTTGAGTTTGTTCCTGTTTGTGTGCGTGTTTGTGCGGTGAGGAGGCGACACAGGGGCCATGTGACTAATCCTCATTCCTTCCTGACAGGAGAAACTGTCGCTCTTTCACCTCATATTCAGAGCTCGAGTATGAAAAGTCTTATGAAAGTCTCTTTAGATTTAATTTAATTGATTTATTTATTATTAATGAGTTACAGAAAGTATTTTAACATTGAAAATTGCACACTTCAGCTTTAAGAAAATCTTAAATATAGCTGCTTTTATACATTTAGTTTAGGTGAAATTCTCACACACATCTGGTCGTACACTTGATCCCGTCAAACTTATTTGTCTTTAATGATCAAAATAGCATGTGCACACACAGGCGCAAACACTTGTGGATTGCGGATGTGGATGCTGGAGTGGGAGTGCCTGCAGTTCTGATGGGAGAGTCTGTTTCAAACAGACATCTTTTCCATCTGAATACTGATGTAGAGAGCTTGCTCAAAGGCTTTTGCTGCAGTGTGATGTATTTCTTTAACGAATCAGTGAGACCAACACTGCTTTAACAGCGGTTTTGGAGGTGTATTTGTGCTTACTGGGTTCTATTTTATATTGGCACATCACATCGCTTTTAGTTAACCAGTCACATTCAGACTCAACTTCAGCCTGTTGCATATTTCAACTCTTGCACTGTACAGGAGTTTCAACAGTAACTATAAGTCAACAATAAATAGGGCAGTCGGTTTGACTTAACTTTCTTGCAGGGAGTTTGTGTCCAAGATATTTCAGCAGTGTTACATGAGCTTTGCGGACCAATAAGAATAGTTGAGTCAGCACTCCAGTCCTCAGAGTTAAAAATGACGCAATCGCCAGAAATTGCTGTTGGACTGCTGAGATCTGTCCTGTCCAAAACATGATTGAATATAACTCAATTTCCGAAATAACTCTTAGGAGTGGTTCTTTTAACGAATTACATGAAATACATTTCCCTGTATGTTAAAAAAAATACAGCTTTATTTGAAAGTTCTTTCATATGTAAACAAAATTAAAATGATAACAGAAATATACACATGACTCAGAATTGAATTGAATCAAGAGCTTTCAATTAAAAAATTTACATATACCCAAAATAAATCAGTATCGAATCAGAATTTAATTGAATCAGGAAATCAGAAATGAACATTATAACTGAAATATCAAGTCAGAATTTAATTGAAAATACTTGTGAATCAAAACAAACATTATAACTGAAAGATACCCAAATTAATCTCAATTGAAGAAGAACCTAATTGATTCAGGGAATCAAAAACAAACATAACTGAAATATACATAAATGAATCAGAATCAAGTTAGACTTTAATTGAACAAACTACCATTATAATGGAAATATACTGAAATGGATCAGAATTGAATCATAATTTAATTGAATCAGGTGCATGCGAATCAAGATAACCATTATAAATGAAATACAGTCTACCCAAATGAATCAGAATTAATTAATAAGCAAAAGTTAATTGAATCAAATTGAATCAAATTGAAATCAGGATATCTGTGACTCAAGTTGTGTGTGGTGGTTATGTAGTACCTTGTAGATTTTTTTTTTTACTGTTTTAATTAGCACAAGCTGGTAGATGCTGTAACTACCATTCTGCATCTTGTTTCTCCTTTGATGGCCATTTAAAAGTAGCTGTATTGATTTCTGATGTTTTCTTTGAAAAGCTCTAAAGCGTGAAATAGACTTATAAAGCTGAAGTCTTTGTATTTAAAACTGAGCGACCACTTGAAGGAGGTTAAAGAAACCAACGTTAGTGATTCAACAGCTGAAAGGGTTGATCTAGGGATCGAGAGAGAGAACGGGAATGAAAGCGAGAGATCATCAGTAACTTCTGTCAGCGCCAGTGTCTTGGGACGCACTGGCAGAGAATTTAAATCAATAAGAGCAGTTTCTTCATGCACACAGAAGCTTCTAAGATATTGAGTGGTAATTCGTACTAAATCTCTCAATGGGTTGGGGGTTTCGATTCTTGAAAATCGAAACCTTCACAAGTCTTTTCATTTCTCGCTAACTGATATCTTGAAATATCTCTTCCAAATGTTTTGGCCTCCCACCCACAGCTCTGTTTCTACAGCAGCTGTCAAAAGTTGATGTTGTAGTGCATTATGGGAATGAGATAAACAGCAGAGCTGATGTTTACAGAGTTAGCTGCCATGCTAGTTTGGTGACAGCTGCCGTCCCCTTGCTCGTTACCGAGTGCTTATGATGCAAACTCAGTAATTCGCCCTACTCCCATTTCCTGAAGAGGGATAAATATCCCATTTCCTGAAGAGGAATATATATATATATGGGGTGAATGAGATGGTGGCAGAGGTTTTGCTACTATCACCATTTCCTTGCAGTGGACAAGTGATTAAAGTTAATGCCCCATTCAAGCAGCATTTGTAAACTATAAGGTGCATTAAACATCTGCCAGTTATGTGTTTAGGCTGTGATATTAACAATGTACTTTAAATTATCCACCAATTATACAGTTTTCAGATGGCAGAAAATTGACATCCCAGTTTTTCAACACATCATTCAGCTTTCAAGGCTTGGATTTGCTCGCCCTTCAGGTGCCATTTTTGATTACATTTTTTGAAAAACCTACTTTTGCAAACTACTTCTAGGTTTTTACAAAATAAATTGTCTAATTTGGTTCACAGTAGAGAAAGCTGCTTACATGTACAAAAGTAACTGTGAAGACTTAAATGTAAACACAGCTTTTGTGTCTTTATCAGCTTTTCCATATACACTCACCTGAAGGATTATTAGGAACACCTGTTCAATTTCTCATTAATGCAATTATCTAATCAACCAATCACATGGCAGTTGCTTCAATGCATTTAGGGGTGTGGTCCTGTTCAAGACAATCTCCTGAACTCCAAACTGAATGTCAGAATGGGAAAGAAAGGTGATTTAAGCAATTTTGAGTGTGGCATGGTTGTTGGTGCCAGACGGGCCGGTCTGAGTATTTCACAATCTGCTCAGTTACTGGGATTTTCACGCACAACCATTTCTAGAGTTTACAAAGAATGGTGTGAAAAGGGAAAAACATCCAGTATGCGGCAGTCCTGTGGGCGAAAATGCCTTGTTGATGCTAGAGGTCAGAGGAGAATGGGCCGACTGATTCAAGCTGATAGAAGAGCAACTTTGACTGAAATAACCACTCGTTACAACCGAGGTATGCAGCAAAGCATTTGTGAAGCCACAACACGCACAACCTTAAGGCGGATGGGCTACAACAGCAGAAGACCCCACCGGGTACCACTCATCTCCACTACAAATAGGAAAAAGAGGCTACAATTTGCACAAGCTCACCAAAATTGGACAGTTGAAGACTGGAAAAATGTTGCCTGGTCTCATGAGTCTCGATTTCTGTTGAGACATTCAGATGGTAGAGTCAGAATTTGGCGTAAACAGAATAAGAACATGGATCCATCATGCCTTGTTACCACTGTGCAGGCTGGTGGTGGTGGTGTAATGGTGTGGGGAATGTTTTCTTGGCACACTTTAGGCCCCTTAGTGCCAATTGGGCATCGTTTAAATGCCACGGCCTACCTGAGCATTGTTTCTGACCATGTCCATCCCTTTATGACCACCATGTACTCATCCTCTGATGGCAACTTCCAGCAGGATAATGCACCATGTCACAAAGCTCGAATCATTTAAAATTGGTTTCTTGAACATGACAATGAGTTCACTGTACTAAAATGGCCCCCACAGTCACCAGATCTCAACCCAATAGAGCATCTTTGGGATGTGGTGGAACGGGAGCTTCGTGCCCTGGATGTGCATCCCACAAATCTCCATCAACTGCAAGATGCTATCCTATCAATATGGGCCAACATTTCTAAAGAATGCCTTCAGCACCTTGTTGAATCAATGCCACGTAGAATTAAGGCAGTTCTGAAGGCGAAAGGGGGTCAAACACAGTATTAGTATGGTGTTCCTAATAATCCTTTAGGTGAGTGTATATACTGGCCCTGATAATCATCACAAATACGTAGCTTGCTCCATTTCTGTAAATCCGTTTAATGAATGAATGACTCTCTCTACACATTGCTCTGGTCTTCATCTACAGCCGCTAACAGCAGATGGAGATTATTCTAGGTAATCGTAGTCGAATTTGTACCATTGAATTTGTGGAAGTGAATTTGTAAAGCGAAATAAAATGGACCGAAAATTGCCTGTTGAATATTATATGTTGTATTTTTAAGTGAAATCTGAGAGGTGAATTTGGATTGAATTTTGAATTATGAAAATGTGTGTGAAATGTTTTGAATTGAAATATTTACAGCTTAAATGTACAAACATGTTAAATTTCAGGTGTAAAGAGTACCCGAAAACCATACTTGAGTAAAAGTACAGATTCCTTACAGCGAAAATGACTCCATTACAAGTTACAAGTCACCAATTCCAATACAACTTGAGTAAAAGTCTTAAAGTATCTGATTTTAAAAGTACTTAAGTATTTTACTCATACTAAATGTAAGCTTAAAGATGCACTAATCCTCGACACCTGAGAGACATACCAGTGAAAATAAGAAACTATTGATTTGTAAGATGAGAAATCATGTTTATTTTCTAAAATCAAAATAAAACTGAACACCTCAATATTTCAATAAATAAGGGTTGACAAAACAGCATCTTAAATGTCTACAAACTCTCAAGTCTCAGTTATGCTCGAATGCACAAAAAGGCCATAAGTAAATCAATATCCTTCAAAAAGGTCTAAATAAATAAAATAATGTTAAGTAAAATTAAATAGTCAAAGCCTTCTTGCACTGGATGTGCTGGTTTCAGTCCTCATCTCATAAATCAAGCACTTGTGATCCATCAACTACCTGCTAATGCACTCGCATTCATGTAAAGTATAGCCTTGTTGACATGTTTGGGTGAGTAAAGGCAAAGCACACAAGAAATAGTACCTTCAATGCGCTAAGATATCACTTTTTTTATAGCAGAAACAAACTGCTGCAGAAAAAGTTAGGTGCCATGCAAAATGCCACGCAAAGTGTAATTGTATTACTCAACACAAATGTATTGGAGTAAGTACATTTACTTGTTCAAAAATGTAGTCAAGTATAGAGTAAAAGTTGCTAATATCTTTGATACTCAGTACAACTACAAAGTAGCCAAAAAGATACTTAAGTACAGTTACTCAAATACTTTACACCACTGAATTTCAGCCCATAAAAATGCAATGTATATTATTTCAAGTTCAACAAGATTTTTTGTTTAAAAAACAATTATTGGCATTATTTTACTTCCATAGTTCTGGACTAATTACTAATTTTACTAACTTAGTTGATGCACTCGACCACACCACTGGGCAATGATCTAAATAAGAACCTTTGTTTGCACAATTTGACAAATACAGTGTTGTAGTAAAAAGTTTGCACATCTCTCAATAACTGACAAATCTATCTATCTGTAGATCTATCTATATTTTCTAGTTTTGACAACTTCAGCCAACTGCCTAATATAACTCCAAGAAGTCTTATTTCCTCTACCTGGTCAAATAGGCTGTACACGCTTTACAGATAGATTTAACTGTTGCTTGGATTTAAATTTAAAATTTGATCCAAACAAAGCTTTTAGTTTTTGTCAAGTTTTGAACCAACTTACTACCAACACCACATTGCAACTCTTTCACATCTGAATATCTTCCATTATAAAATACACATTGTCTCCTATTAGACAGATAACTTTTAAACCAGTACAGTATGAGAAGTAAATTTGTAACATTTAGTTTATCCAGCAATAATTGAATCATCCAGTACATCAAAAGCTGAGCTAAAATCTAACAATACTGCTCCTATCAAGTTATTGTCATCAATCTGTGCTAAGCTATCATCTGTCGTCTGTGTTAATGCTGTTCCTGTTGAGTGTCCCTCTCAATATGCATGCTGAAAATTAAAGCAAATTATTCTCTTTAAAGAACACTTGAATTTGCTCACAAACTATCGTTTTCAATACTTTGTTAAGAACTGCGAGCAAACTTATTGGTCGACTATTATGACCATTAAAACCCAGTGCTGCATTTTTCTGTAGAGGAATAACCTTTGCATCTTTCCAAGCTAAAGGGAAAATGCTGATTTTAAAGATGTGGCAAACTGGTTCTGCGAAACAACATTTCTTCTCTTAATTGATCAACTTTACAAATCATTTGCAAAATAATTAACAATTTCATGGTTTAGTTAAAAATGAGTCACCTGTATCAATAAAAGAAGTTGGACTTGATTTCCTACTCACTATTTCATTGATTGTACCATCATATTTACATTCACTTATTTTAACTTCGTAAAACAATCTTTTCTTTTTCCTATTAATATTACTTACTTGATTTCTTAATTTGCAGTAGACTTCCCAATCCTCCTCGTTCCCAGTTCTGTTTGCTGTACCCTTTGCCACATCTCTCTCAGTCATAATGTTTTTCAACTCATTATCAATCCATGGTGCCCTAACATTCTTCACTGTACATTTTTGCATAGGTGCATGTTTGTCCACCGAAGGGTAAAATAATCTTTCAAATGCTGACAATGCATTATCATGATGATCTTCCTTATATACATCAATCCAACACATTATTTACGTCTGTACAAAATGATTCTTGACCGAGTCTCCTATATGATCTTTTATAAATGACTATTGGTTTCCTAAGTTTTCTAAGTGGTTACATGCTTGCTAGATAAAACATAATATCTTTTTACCCATGTGCTTAAAGGCCTTAAATGCTTGAGCCCCGATAAATGCTGCTTGCAGCTTTAATTATCATTATTGTTGTTGTTTTTGAAAGCTTTTTACAATGTTTGCAAGTATTTAGTTTATTTATTTATTTTTATGATGTATTTATTTGTTTTGTATTTAATTCTTTTTTTAATTAATATTTGTACATTTTTGTGATAGGGAGCGATCAAGCATGCAACATTTCTTCAGACTCTCCAACGGTCATATTATGTCTTGCGCAAACATAAATTCAATGCATAACAAATAATAATAAATCCAAACTGTAAAAATATACAATCTACTCCACTTTCCCACAACTCTACGATCTTTTGTTGTTCACACATCTTAACGTTAAACGAATTTGCAGTTCAGAGTTCACCAAACTTGAACTTTGCAACACAGCAAACTACTTTGAATGTCGTCTTTGAATTGAAACTCAATAATTGATTTTGAATATATCTAGATAGGCCCGTCCCTAGTAGATGGTCTTGAAGTGCTGTGACTGCAGGGAGGGAGATTGAATGAGCTGTGCTGAATTCATTTGAAAAGCATCAGCCTGCTGAGAGGTCTGACAGAAATAAAGGGTCCACTTTTTTTGTTGTTGTCATTTTCACAGGCAGAAATGAAGTGGAAAATAATGGTGCGACATTGGATAATCCTTCAAATTCAATTTAGTTCCCCTCTTAAAACACTGTACAATCCTGGCGCCGTATTAGTCCTGTCAAGGGCCATCACCTTTACTATACCATACATCCCCGTAGAGGAGAATTGTTTTGCAATCCCTCTCTCTTGTTCATTCTCTCTCAGCCCTCTGGCTACTAACACCAAGGGAATTGGATGAGACAAATGTCTTTTTTCTTTTCATATTTGTTTCATCTGGCACATTTGTACCTTTGGAATGATGGACGCTTCCTGTCTCTTTCAGTCCTCTGTTTTCGTCATTTGCCCACCCTCTTTTTTCCACTCGTCAGCTTTTTTGACAGCTTTCTGAAGGTTTTTTTTTTTTTTGCTTTGCACAGTGCGTTGATGGCGAGGCAAAGTTCAGGCGTGCAGAAAGGCAATATTAGCTGGAAATTGGAAAGAATTCATCCGTGCTGCTTCAGAATGAATTGAAACCTAGTCCCCTCTGCCGTATTGATTTCTTCTCCTTTTTGGCACAACCTTTTTTTGTTTTCTCTCACCCATTTTTCCTCAGACCACCCTAATCCTCTTCCCACCTGCCTCAAAAAGATTTATTTGTCCCACAGACCACATAAGGGCACTGACACTAGTTCACCCAGATTGACGGTTGAACCACTCAGAGTCAGAATAAAAAAAATAAAAAAACATGGTTTGGATAAACTCTTTCTTTAGTTAAAGCAATATTTAAGGTTAAAGAGATATTTCACCCAAAAATTAAAAATCTGTCATTAATTACTCACCCTCATGTTGTTTCAAACCCGTAAGAGCTTAGTTCATCTTGAGATCATAAATTAAGATATAAGATATTAATAGACGTTATAACCAACTCTGGGCCATGAAAATGGTTATAATGTTGCACTCTATGAGGGGGAAAGAAAGCTCTCAGATTTCATCAAAAATATCTTAATTTGGTTATAACGTTGCAGTCTATTAATATGTTATATCTTAATTTGTGTACTGAAGATGAACAAAGGTCTTACGGTTTTGGAACGACATGAGGGTGAGTGATTAATGACAGAATTTTCATTTTTGGGTGAACTATCCCTTTAAACTCAGTCAACAGCATTTGTGGCATAATATTGATTACCACAAACATCTAGGTAACGGTGAGGTACTTGGAGCCAAGTGTAAATGTTAAACACTCAGTGTTTAAGTATAGCTGCAAGATGTAAACAATGTGTACTAAACATTAGCATACTAACCTTTCCTGTGTAAATTCATATAAAATTTTCCAATTTTGTTGCAATGACAGTATAACGGAATAAACCCTAAATGACTGTAAAATTATTATTTAAACAACTTTATAGGTCAGATAATACACAGGTTTTAACAGAAGTTTCACAAGTTTCAAACTTCAAATTTCTGCTTTTAAATCATCCAAAAATGGGCCCCTTTCACTTCCATTGTAAGTGCCTCATCGTAACCTTGATATATATGACACATACAAAGTTCTGTCATGAAACTCTAGATGCCGCAGGCTGATTGGTCCTTAACACAACCTGAGTGCAATCACATCATTCTCTATAGGGCACAGCTGATATCAGTAGCCAATGAGCTCGCTGCTCAACCTTTAAATTCTTGGTCAGCATTTGCTGTAGAAGTTGCATGGCATGGCAACGTGGCATGGTTGTTGGTGCCAGACGGGCCGGTCTGAGTATTTCACAATCTGCTCAGTCACTGGGATTTTCACGCACAACCATTTCTAGAGTTTACAAAGAATGGTGTGAAAAGGGAAAAACATCCAGTATGCGGCAGTCCTGTGGGCGAAAATGCCTTGTTGATGCTAGAGGTCAGAGGAGAATGGGCCGACTGATTCAAGCTGATAGAAGAGCAACTTTGACTGAAATAACCACTCGTTACAACCGAGGTATGCAGCAAAGCATTTGTGAAGCCACAACACGCACAACCTTGTTGAATCAATGCCACGTAGAATTAAGGCAGTTCTGAAGGCGAAAGGGGGTCAAACACAGTATTAGTATGGTGTTCCTAATAATCCTTTAGGTGAGTGTGTGTATATATATATATATATATATATATATATATATATATATGTATGAACCCACAGTATTCCTTTAAAAAGGCACAAAACTACCAGCACACAAACATTAAAGCAGTAATTTTCATGATTTATTCGCGCCACAGTGCATGCTGGGAACCAGAGTCCTGCTGTGTAAATTGAGCGAATCATATAGGCTCACTTGGAGGTTTCTGGCTGCACCGCTGGTTTATCCCAGATGATGAAGTGCGAAGAGTCTGACCTTTGCTCTCTGACCGCCGGTTCAAGTGCAGCCAAAGCGTGATATATTGGGCTTATTTTTAGCCACGCCTTGACAGCAGAGGTGACCAGATGAAGGACATGGCTCTTCATTACAGTGGCACTGCTGTTGTTGATTTCTCCTATAAGACTCCACTGTCTGCCTGATCCGACGTGATGGAGAGGAGCGGAGCTGCGTTTACCACTCATTCGCTTTCCCATTTCAGAGATGGAGAAATTCTCCACAGTACGGCAGATTGCTGCTTCTTTTTGGAGGGCGAAAGATCATCTTTCTTTCTCTGCGCTTTCTCTCGTGTGAGCCCTTTCCTTCTCGCCCTCTCGTTCTGTCTCTCTCTCACCCTGTATTTGGATGAAAGTGAAAAGCTATTAGCTTAATAGTTTAATCAGGTAGTTTAGGTTCGTCGGCTCCTTCATGGTTCACCTGTGGCCTTGATTAAGCATTGTTTACCTAGCATCGGCAAATTGGAGGCTGTCTCTGATGTCTAAATATAGCACGGCGGTTTACGCGATGTCAGGCTAAGAGATGCTTCGTTCTCATCAAATGTGCCATTTTGAATTGTGATGGCAGGTGACTGGCATATCTGAGTGTTTAAAAAGTAATTTTTGCAGATGGTTGGAACATGTAGAACGTTCAAGAATACCTTGAGAAAACTAGCAGTCCCATTTTTTTCAATGGCAGTTGTTCAGTTAGTGCTGTACTTAAGTAAAAAAAAAAAACATTTTTGTAGAGACATATCTAGCCGTAGCAAGACAAAAGAGCCTTTTTTCCTATAAATGTTCCTTGACAAGTTAATGTAGTGAGAATTTAAACAGTGAGAATGTATATTTTCTAAAAGCGGCCATACTTGAAGAAACACACTTATGGAGAAATATGTTACTCACATCCTAATATGTGACTACTTTTGAATGACCACAATTCCCATTAAACTGTGTAGTTACTGCATCAACCAGCAGGGGCTAACAGGGCTATGCTAACCTGCAAAATTTTAACTGCTTGATCTAAACTAAAGCCCTGGACACACCAAGCAAACTAGTGATGAAAGTGGACTGTGTTGTCGCCTCTCGTTGGCTACGTCTCGGCCAAAAAGCTGTGCTTGAACACACTAAAATGACTAAAGGCAACTAGCACATGCGTTTATATCTGTCTATATCAGCAGGTATCAATAGTCTATTTTTCGTCATTCAAAAAAGAAAACCGAAACTAGGACTCCAGATATACAAACCATAAACAAAGCAGCGCTTGATACCATTTTGAATATCAATCATGCTGATCACTTTCTTCATCGAAGTCGGCTCATGTTATTATGAAAATATTTGCGGATTCGAAAAGTAAGATGACGTAATATGATAAGAGCCTTCTGTCTATACTGTCTTGTCAACTTTGCCTGCTTTGCATTTATTCTCGTGCACTGAAGCTAAACAGCCAATCAGAGTTTTCTCTCTCACCGACGGCGATGCTGATTTAACATGCTAAATCGCTTTTTAAAAACCTGACAGCGTCCGACTAGAGACGACCGACGGTTAAAAACGGCCCAACGTCATCTTGGTGTGTCTCGGCTTTTAGATTACCTCCAAATTGTTTCTGTGAACTCTGCTTGCTTACATGGTTGTCATTTGCAGCTGACAGATGGGGTATTTAGCGTGACCGTTCTTAACTCAGTCCTGCGCAAAAGGAACTGATATATGGGATAATAATATCAACTGGCGGAGGAATAAAATATGCCTCTTTTCTCATGCTCTCTTGCTCACAATATCATAAGATATGTGTATTGAGCCAGGCTTTTATTACAGGCTTAATAATTAAGCAATATTTTCCAGTCAGCCAAAGCTGACAGTGTCTGGCTAACGATTTAGCTGCTGAACCGCCCTGACTGAGTTGTGATGCATCATGGGATACACCATAGTCAGGATGAGAGTGAGTTAAAAGATCTGTGAAATTATAATTGGCATATGGTGGGGTGGAGTGAATTAAGGAAAAGAAGACAGAGAAGGGGACAGGAAATACATGAAGGACAAAAAGACATTTAAGGATGGGTGTAACATGGTTTAACCTTGACATCCGACAAGATTGGTTTGTATCTTTATTCTCATTATATACATACGCACACATTTTGAAGCTTTTTTGCAACCGTGAAAGTGCTTTGTAAACACAGCAAGGTCAGATGTCTCGGTTCATTCTTCCTTTAAACCAGCGTCTGACCTGACCTTTTCCTGTCATGTACCAGAAAATCGATCCCTCCAGCATATTTCCACAAAAACTCCATCATATTTGGATTGTTATTGCCGGTACGGGGCTTTATATATGTGTGGATATCGGCTACAACAAGCACTGTGGTCCGTGTCAGCATGAGATCTCTGTAAAGCTCTCCTTTCTGTTGTTTTACTGAGAAAGAGATGAGAAGGGATCTATGTCTTGTTCACGGCCCCAGACAATGAGCCGGCCCTGGGCTTCAACACTTGAGACAGACCCTTAAGCTTGGAGCTGTTTGCTGGAGGTTTTGGAGATAAAATGACAGATTACGAGAAGCTCTCACACAGGCTGTCTAGAGGATGGAGCTTGAGCAAAAGCCAAGAGTTCTGAGAGACATTCTGACCAAACCGACAACGATTTTAATTTATCATACAGTAATTTGATTTATTTGCTTTTAATTTGTCATGGTCTGATTGACACCACACAAACTGTATATTTGACAGGCACAGTTTATTGAGCAAGTTTCGTCTGCCCCAGTGGACATGTTGAGTTAGTCTCACAGAAATATATTCACTACAGTCTGAGGATACAGTCTGTTATTCATAATTCTTCATGCGTTTTCACTGTCAATGAATAGTCAGGGAGAATGGGGCTCTGTTATTTCCTGGTGCATTGTGGGAAATGCACATGCTGTTTGGTTGCTGTTTCATCAGCATTTCAGTTCAGCATGCCAGCCCCCTGAAAATGGTTATTTGATTCAAGACAATGCGAGAATCCTTTTGTGTTTGTCAAGGTGAATGTGGCAGGAATCTCATTGTTTGTGTTGTGCCATGCATTTGGCTCTCTCTCTCATGATCTATTGTTTGCATTATTCATTGTATTCATACAGTTGAGAAGCATAAACAATCACAGACAACATTGTAAGCCCCAAAAAGGTATTGCATGTCAAGGACATCTGGGGTCATATGATCAATTATCAAGTTATAAAACAAATGTAACTTATAACAATAAAACATGCATAGAAGAAAGTGGAAATATATAGATAAATATACTGTATATAAACAGTATTGGGTGCAATGCATTACTAAGTAATTAATTACTGTAATTTAATTATTTTTAAATATTACCAGGCCACCCCCCCACACACACACACAGTATGTATGTAATTTGTGTAATATTTATGTATATTTTTTTTCTTTTCACTGACGAAGGCAGAACAGTCGAAATGTTTGACAGAATGAAGGTTTGATGACACAATATTAATTTCTGGGTGAACTACTCCTTTAACACCAAGTGGGGCAGAGAGAAGTGTGAAAGAGATTCATTGATATGTGAATATATCCAGAACTGGCAGAGCCTATTTGCTTGTCTATTGATCTTAGGGAGAATCCTAATGTGAAGCTTATAACTTGAGCCAGTGACCTGAAGAGCAGGTCCACTGTTAGTGATGAGGGTTAAAAGGCCGGGAGATGACATGGAATAAAAGCACTTATGGCAGCCCTGCCTGTGACATGACAATCAATACATTGAAAAAAAGGTGTTTAGTTCCACTTTAGTTCAGAGGAAATCAATCTTTGGAATCAAAATGGAATCAATCTTTGGACAACAAACCTGCAATTTAAAGAGCATTTGCAATTAAAGGAGCAGTTCATCCAAAAATTTAATTTGCAATTAAAGGAGCAGTTCATCCAAAAATTTAATTTGCAATTAAAGGAGCAGTTCATCCAAAAATGACAAATGCTATTTACTTACCCTCATAAATCTATCACATATGTCTTGTGTGCTATATTGCAAGTCTTCTGAAGCCATATGATATAATTTTGTGAGGAACAGAGAGTAAAATGTTATTCTTAAAAAATATTGACATCAACAATTTGTGATTTCAATCATTCAGATCTTTTGAATGAATTGTTTTGTCCAGCTCGCAAAACCAATCAAAATCATTTGTTCATGTATGAATGGTTGTTTTGCATATGATCTTTTCAATTAATTGTTTATTCCAGTACACAAAACTGATCTGTATCTTATGTTCATGAATGAATCGTTGTTTTAAATCAGATCTTTTCAAAGAATCATTTGATTGTTCACACAACCAATTTGAATAATTTATCCATGAACAAATTGCTGTTTTGAGTCAAAACTTTTTAATTAATCTTGTTTCAGTAGGCTACATGAAACTCATATGTTCATAAATGAATCATTGTTTTGAGTCAGATTTTTTTAAATGTATTGTTTGATCCAGAGTACAAAATCAATCTGAATTGTTTGTTCATGAATGAATTGTTGTTTGGAAACAGATCTTTTTAATGAATCATTTTGTTTCAGTAGTCCACATGAAACTGATCTGAATCATTTGTTCATGAATGAATTGTTCTTTTGGTCTATTTTTTCAGTGAATCATTTGGCCCAGTTTACTTAACCATTTTTTTGTTCCTGAATCAGACTCATCCAGTTCTTAACTAATTCACTGACTCAATATGGTTATTATTAACATGTATCCACAATTTTCCCTGCTATCCGTTTTCCAAAGCATCTGTAGCAACCAATACCAGCATCCCCAGAGATTCAACCAATCACACTTCACTGTGCACAAATAGTATTTGCAGTGAGTCTTTTTGTGAATAGGTGTGGGTGTAATAGTCCACTGAAGGTCTTGTTTTTGTTCAGCTTATCAAAATATAACAGTGAAACGAGAAAAAAAAATATTTTGGAAGAAATGAACAAAGTAATAGCTCTCTTTATTTTTATTTTTTTCAGCTCTGTCTTTCCCCCCTCATAAAGTATCAGTATTTACCACAGAACTGTTGACAGAGGTATAGGAGCAAAAGCAATTTTGTCTGGCTTGTGAAACGTGGGCTTGTCACGGTTCAGAATAGGACTGCAGAGACCATAGCCGCACAACTATTTATGACGTTCGATGGCCACAAGAGATGGTGAGAAATGGCATGTTCCACCCTAAAGAAAAATGTGCAAAGATTGTTGTAAAAGACTGTCAGACATAGGATTATTGTTAATAATTAGAGGCAAGAAGTTTGAAGGTGAGGGAGTCCATAACTGAGGTTTGAACTGAATATGTGGCATGTAAAATTAGTCATGAGCTATGGAAGAGGTTGAAGGGCATTTTCAGAGACATCTTTTGTAGAGAATATAAAGAGATTGTGATTCTTTTCATCTCTGGTCGTACTTCAACAAAGACTTTCATGAACGACAGCTTTGATTATGCGCTATATAACCAGAATTTTCGCAGTACTTGGGCTTTATTGACCTTACATAAATGCAGCTGCTGTGGGTTTTGTTTGTAACACATAATCAATTTTTTGTTAAATTAGCTCAGAGTCATTGCTGGACCCCTGAGAGCTGAATAGCTTCTTGTCTTTGGCTGTGAAGGCCAGATCTAAAGGAAACGGTGAAAAGGAAAGCTGCAGTACTTGTGTTGGAGTGTAATTAAACAAGCCACAAAGCTGTTCTTTCGTTCCTCTCTTCTCAATGGAACACATACTTCAACACTTGGTGGACATGTTTTGCTGCAACATTCAAGGTGTTTGATTTTGCCACAGCTGTCAATAAAGAGCGAACCACACGTGTATCGATGAGCCTTGGCCGCCCATGACCCTGTCACCGGTTCACCACTGTTCCTTGCTTTCATTGAAGTAAAATTCCTCCATACAGAATCTCTCCAGATCCTTCAGATTCACAGCTCCATGTTGGTGCTTCTTCTCTTCAGTTCACCCCACTCATTTTCTATAGGGTTCAGGTCAGGGAACTGGGATGGCCATGGCAGAAGCTTCATTTTGTGCTCAGTGACACATTTGTGTGTTGATTTTGATGTTTGTTTTGGATCGTTGTCCAGATGGAAGATCCACCCACGGCCCATTATAAGATTTCTAGCAGAGGCCGTCAGGTTTAGATTTTTGAACTATTGGTATTTGCTAGAATCCATGATACCATGTATCTGAAAAAGATGTCCAGGACCTCCAGCAAAAAATAGGCTCACAACATTAAAGACCCAGCTGTATTTTTAACTACTACTAAACTTTTTTATCCCTGTTTGCACCAAACCCATCTAATGGATTTGCTGCCAAAAAGCTCTTTTTATAGTTTCATCTGACCACAGAACCATGTCCCTTTTGAATTTCCAGTCCTTCTGACAACGGAATATGCTGGCGTTTGTTTCTGGATGAGCACGAAGGATTTTTCTTGAATCCCTCCCAAACAACATGTGGTGATGTAGGGGTTGTTTGATTTTTTTTTTTTTGTCTTTCTGACCCCAAGACTCAACTAATCTCTGCGATTCTCCATCTGTGATCCTTGGAGAGTCTTTGTCCACTCAAACTCTCCTCCTCGCCGTGCATTGAGACATTACAGACACATGTCCTTTTCCAGGCAGATTCGTAACATCTTTAGTTGATTGGAACTTCTTAATTGTTGCCCTGATGGTGGAAATGGGAATTTTCAATGCTTTAGCTATTTTCCTACAGCCACTTTCTATTTTGTGAAGCTCAACAATCTTTTGCTGCACATCAGAACTATATTCTTTGGCTTTACTCATTGTGATGAATGATTAAGGGAATTTGGCCTTTGTGTTTCCTCATATTTATACTCCTGTGAAACAAGACATCATAGCTGGCCAATTTCCCCTGGTGTGCTAAAAGATATAAATATTAATGGGAATATATTTCAGAGATATTTTACTCATAAAAAATTGTAGGGGTGCCAATAATTGTGGCCAACGTGTTTTGGAGAAAAGCATTTATTTCATAATGTGATTTTCCCCTGACTTTCCATTCTTTTACTTCAATGAAAGGTTTTTTATTTATTTTATTTATTTTTAATGATAGATCAAAAGGATAAACAATGCAGATTTATTTTTACAGCCATATTTGATCATATTTACCAGGGGTGCCAATAATTCATGTGTGTGTGTATATACAATATTTATATTGAAAAGTTTGGAGATGGTGACATTTTTTTTAAACCACTGAATTACTTTTATGATGTCTCTACCTTTCTGGGACTTGAAAGTGGTAGTTGTGTAGGCTGTCAATGGAGGGACAGAAAGCTCTCAGATTTCATCAAAAAGATCTTCATTTGTGTTCCAAAGATGAACGAAAGTCTTACAGGTTTGGAACAACATGAAGGCAATTAATGACAGAATTTTTGGGTGAACTAACCCTTTAATGCTTTTGAAACAAGTCTCTTATGCTCACCAAGGCTGTATTTATTTGATTAAATGTACAGTAATATTGTGAAATTGTATTCATTATATTTTAGTATCTTTTAAAATGTAATTTATTCCTGTGATGGCAAAGCTAAATTTCCAGCAATAGTCAGTCTTGCAGTTCCACTAGCCAACTGGCCTTTTATTTACCTACTGAAGCCAGTTATTTTGGACATTTGATAAAACATTAATGATCATATGGTGAAACATCTGCAGGATTGTTTTTCTATGTAGCCTAGTGTGTAGCATTGGTGCACTGACACATTGAATAGCAGTGCTCCTGTGGTAGTTTTGAGTCCGCCTCACATCATTTTCACATCCTGTTTCTCCATCCACTCTACTATAAATGAAAGATAAATTAAAAATATCCCCAAAAAACTTTTTTCCTGAAAGACAGATCAACAGACAGATAGACAGATTAGTGTTAAGAGTTAAGCCGTGTCCCATTAAATCGGGATGTAGCCTCCCTTGCAGAAGTTGTAGTAATGAGCGTGTAGGTATAGTAATGGGCACAGACATACAGGCCTTCGGGAATGGACGTGGTTGCATCTGTGCCGAAATCATGTTCCTCATTATGGGACTGATCGAACAAGTGATGACTGAGGAAATTAAAAATCAATGCGACTAGAGGATTGAATAAGGGAGGAAAAGAAAAAGACGAGCTACAGAGATCCTACACAAATCAGATATTTCTGATTCAGTTGTGATTTCTAATTAACGTGAGTGTTGTGAAATGTGTATGAAAGTGCTCTGGATCACAATGCTGGGCTGTTGCAGGATTAATAATATGACCTTTGAAGAGCCAGGCTGTGATTTCCAGTGTATTTACGATCATTAGAACTTCACTTCACGCCCGCGCTCCCAGAATAAATGCATCAGGACTGAAAAAGATTGGAAAGAAAGGAATGGGCAGGGGCAGCCATATCACGATGCAAATCCATATCTGTGTCATCCTCTGCTTCCCCGCAATATACATTTTTCAGTGCGCAAAAGTAGTAGCTAAATATGGCTGTCACTCCTCTTTTGAGTGCTTAATCTCGTTCTGTTCGTACAGCAGCAGAATATGGTTCTGTTCACACACAGTTCGGTTATGAAACCAGAGTGAACCCAAAATCCCTGCTATCATATATTCATGTCTGTTTAACTTTCACACAAACACACTTAATATGTAAATCCACAGTAATATTACGATGAATCAGAGTGTTTTTGTGGGTTTGGTTGAAGAAAGCACTTTCCTTTTTTGTTGCCTTTAATGTTTTTGATCGATATATTATTTTATAATATATAATAATATAATATTGCATTATTATTATAATTAATATTATTATTAAAACTCAAGTAAGCGTTTGTTTTTTCATGTTTTACTGTTGTCACAAGGCATATGTCCGATCAAATATGTATGTGTATACAGTATGCATGTATATGCATTTTTTATGCCATATAAATCTTGTGAAATTACTTTTTTAATTAGAATATACATTTAATTAATACTGTATTCAATATGATGATGATGATGATGATGATGGATATTTAAAAATACAAAAGTTCTGTCATGAAACTCCAGATCAAGAGTGTCCAATCCTGTTCTTGAAGGGTGCCCGGCTTTAGACATACCAGAAGCTTCCAGGCAGGTGTGTTTTGATTTCAGCGGGCCTTTAAGCAGTTTTTAACATCAAGTCATGGGTTTAAATTTGATCTGTGTTTTTGTGAGTTTATGCCAGTGGTTTGTACCTGTGTGGGTGTGTGTGGCCAGATAACAGGATGACCCGTTCTGTCCAGCTATGAGCACCTCACCTGCCCATCCCATGATGCAGTGCAACCTTCCACAAACAATTACGACCCAGTTGTTGACATTTGGCCTGGCCCTTTCACCAGCACTGCCCACATTAGCCTTAACCCTGACCATCACACAGTGCTCTGATCTGGTCTCAGACTGTGAAGCTTCAAGCTCTCGGCAGTGTACGTTCAGAGAGGCATGTTTTCTTCTGACCTAGACATGGACAGCGACTTCGGAGCAATTTAAAATATGCAAAGATTATTCTTGCTTTTATTTTATCCATCTTTTGTGTTTTATTGTCTTCCTCTTTCTTTGTATTGCTGTCTTCATAATGTGGTTCTTACCAATATTCTTTTGTGACTGTCAATTGAAGATTCATGGCAGAAGCTAAATGATATTGGTCCAGATTAAGTTTGAAATGTACACTCACCTAAAGGATTATTAGGAACACCATACTAATACTGTGTTTGACCCCCTTTCACCTTCAGAACTGCCTTAATTCTACGTGGCATTGATTCAACAAGGTGCTGAAAGCATTCTTTAGAAATGTTGGCCCATATTGATAGGATAGCATCTTGCAGTTGATGGAGATTTGTGGGATGCACATCCAGGGCACGAAGCTCCCGTTCCACCACATCCCAAAGATGCTCTATTGGGTTGAGATCTGGTGACTGTGGGGGTCATTTTAGTACAGTGAACTCATTGTCATGTTCAAGAAACCAATTTGAAATGATTCGAGCTTTGTGACATGGTGCATTATCCTGCTGGAAGTAGCCATCAGAGGATGGGTACATGGTGGTCATAAAGGGATGGACATGGTCAGAAACAATGCTCAGGTAGGCCGTGGCATTTAAACAATGCCCAATTGGCACTAAGGGGCCTAAAGTGTGCCAAGAAAACATCCCCCACACCATTACACCACCACCACCAGCCTGCACAGTGGTAACAAGGCATGATGGATCCATGTTCTCATTCTGTTTACGCCAAATTCTGACTCTACCATCTGAATATCTCAACAGAAATCGAGACTCATCAGACCAGGCAACATTTTTCCAGTCTTCAACTGTCCAATTTTGGTGAGCTTGTGCAAATTGTAGCCTCTTTTTCCTATTTGTAGTGGAGATGAGTGGTACCCGGTGGGGTCTTCTGCTGTTGTAGCCCATCCGCCTCAAGGTTGTGCGTGTTGTGGCTTCACAAATGCTTTGCTGCATACCTCGGTTGTATCGAGTGGTTATTTCAGTCAAAGTTGCTCTTCTATCAGCTTGAATCAGTCGGCCCATTCTCCTCTGACCTCTAGCATCAACAAGGCATTTTCGCCCACAGGACTGCCGCATACTGGATGTTTTTCCCTTTTCACACCATTCTTTGTAAACTCTAGAAATGGTTGTGCGTGAAAATCCCAGTGACTGAGCAGATTGTGAAATACTCAGACCGGCCCGTCTGGCACCAACAACCATGCCACGCTCAAAATTGCTTAAATCACCTTTCTTTCCCATTCTGACATTCAGTTTGGAGTACAGGAGATTGTCTTGACCAGGACCACACCCCTAAATGCATTGAAGCAACTGCCATGTGATTGGTTGATTAGATAATTGCATTAATGAGAAATTGAACAGGTGTTCCTAATAATCCTTTAGGTGAGTGTAATATTGTCTATAGCTTTAGTTGGAAAATACCACTAATTTAGCTGCTTTCACAACAACCATTTTACATCATTCTCAGAGGTTGCATGAGAAAGGCAAAATACATAAATCATCAGCTGCACAGCTATTGCACTTTATTTGCTCTTCATGTTGTCATATTAGTACTAAGAGGACTTCTATTTTTGTCAGAAAGTGAAACAGAAATATGAGAAAGAAATATGAGATTGAAAAAAGGAACTTAAGAGCATGAGAACTTAAAGCATGTGTCCTGTCAAGTATTATTCATAACAATGGACTTGTGAGATTGTTGGTACACGTCTCTTTTCAGGATATATTTGAGAGCAGATGTTATGGGGTTATGGAGTTTATTCTTCACAAAGTTACACCTTAGATTAATGGATTGAAACTTGACAACATGAAGCGTAAAGGTTTTTATTAAATGTTATTCCAGCTTCCATGCTTTCAATTTAAGCAATTTCCCAGATAAATAAATAGATAGAGAATGGTTAAACCAATAAAACTTTGATGCAGCGTTCTCTCTTTACTCCTGAACTGAGCTGGTTTTACTTATGAAAGATTGCATGAAAAATAATTCTGAAACCCTGTCACATTAGTCGTGTAGAGCCAAATGGACTTGGCAGCTCTCCACTACTGAGCACCAGGCCGTAGTGTAATACAGAGCCTTTTGCATAATTGGGACATATTTTAAATGCATATTTGTTAACACCCTCATCTCTGGCATTTAGCGATTGTGAATCATTTACTAGATGAATACAGGCAGTAATTTCTGAGAGTCTTTCTTATTTATTTACCATCGTTGGCTCCTGGCTCTTCTCCCGGTTCTCTGAAGAGAGGGACGCCATTGGCCTCTGCCAGTTTCTTAATTTGTATTTTTGCGCACCAGTGCGTTTTTGGCTGGTTTTGGGTTTGTTATAAATAAAAAAGAAAGAAAGAAAAGGCAAATTGGCAGAAAGTAAGGATCCATCTAATTATAGATTCCCTTTTCCCCTTTCTTTTTTTATAATTCACAGATTGTTTCTCACCACACACCACTTGCTCTTTCTGTTTTTTTTTTAACATGCTTACCTGAAAAACACCCGGTTTGAAGTCAGATCTGTCACTTTAGGAGTATCCTAGTGTGAGAGGCTCCACTCAGTTTGTTTCTATTTTTAACACATCTTGATAAAACTCTTAATTTGTGGCACATGCAACTACCTCTCTCACACCTCATCTACACTGAGAGAGAGTGTTATGATGAGGCAAATTCTCCTGTTTAATGATTAAAATCCTGTAGATCATGAATGTTATAGTGTCATAGCCTCCTGTGAAACATTGTTTAGAGCACAAGAAAAAAATGGAAAAATAAAGTTTTTGCAAAATGATATTTTATTCATATATGCTATGCTATGTCCTCTGTAGAGGACACCAGGAATCAATTAAAACAAATAAATAAATAAAAAGACATGAATAGACAAGAATAGGCAAAAGAAACAATAAATCTTTAGGTTTAGGTTAAGATATACTATATTGCCAAAAGTTTTGGGACGCCTGCCTTTACATGCACATGAACTGTAATGACATTTACATGACATAATCACATTTATTATGGAGTTGGCCCACCCTTTGCAGCTATAACAGCTTCAACACTTCTGGGAAGGCTTTCCACAAGGTTTAGGAGTGTGTTTATGGGAATTTTTGACCATTCTTTTAGAAGCGCATTTGTGAGGTCAGACACTGATGTTGGATGAGAAGGCCTGGCTCGCAGTCTCTGCTCTAATTCATCCCAGAGGTGTTCTATCGGGTTGAGGTCAGGACTCTGTGCAGGCCAGTCAAGTTCCTCCACACCAAATACCTCCACCTGTCTTTATGGACCTTGCTTTGTGCTCTGGTGCGCAGTCATGTTGGAACAGGAAGGGGCAATCCCCTAACTGTTCCCACAACGTTGAGAGCATGAAATTGTCCAAAATGTCTTGGCATGCTGAAGCATTAAGAGTTCCTTTCACTGAAACTAAGGGGCCGAGCCCAACCCCTGAAAAACAACCCTACACCATAATCCCCCCTCCACCAGACTTTACACTTGGTACAATGCAGTCAGGCAAGTACCGTTCTCCTGGCAACTGCCAAACCCAGACTCGTCCCTCAGATTGCCAGACAGAGAAGCGTGATTGGTCACTCCAGAGAACACGTCTCCACTGCTCTAGAGTCCAGTGGCGGCGTGCTTTACACCACTGCATCCGATGCATTGCATTGCACTTGGTGATGTAAGGCTTGGATGCAGTTGCTCGGCCATTGAAACCAATTCCATGAAGGTCTCTATGCACTGTTCTTGAGCTAATCTGAAGGCCATACGAAGTTGGAGGTCTGCAGCTATTGACTCAGCAGAAAGTTGGCGACTTCTGTGCACTGTGCGCCTCAGCATGCGCTGACCCCGCTCTGTGATTTTTTTGTCCTACCACTTTGTGGCTGAGTTCTTGTTGCTCCCAATTGTTTCACATTTGTTATAATACCACTAACAGTGGACCGTGGAATATTTAGTAGTGATGAAATTTCACAACTTATTGCACAGGTGGTAACCTATCACGGTACCACTCTTGATTTCACTGAGCTCCTAAGAGCGACACATTCTTTCACAAATGTTTGTAGAAGCAGTCTGCATGCCTAGATGCTTGATTTTACACACCTTTGTCCATGGAAATTATTAGAACACCTGAATTCAATGATTTGGAGGGGTGTCCCAATACTTTTAGCAATAAAGTGTATAACAGAATGATTTGATATATAATTTTGCTTAATGTAATATGTGTGTAAAATGGCCATAAGCCGGTTTTCCCATTATATACAATGTATCTATTAGGGCTGGGTAAAAAAAATATAGATTTCTCGATTTTAATCAATTCTCATTTTTACAAACCGATATTGATTCTTAAATCCCAAGAACATTGTAGCGTGCCTCACATCCAATAAATCATAATAATCTTTCAGCTTTGTTACTATTCCTATGAAACAAAATCTCAGATTTCAAATTACGTCCATTTTATTATGAAATTCAAAAACATAAATACTGTTTTGGCGCTGTGGCGTGAGATCGCTCCGCCGCAGCTCAGTTCAAGAGAAGCGGCAGCACGGAACGCACATAACCTGATCTTTTCTTCCGCCTTAATACCAGTTGCAGTGTGAAATAAACATGAATGGGTATCTGAAAGTGTGTTAAAAGATAGAGTACAACTTACCGAAATCCGTATCATGTCACATGGAATCGCTCAATCAGTGTTTCAACCGTGGAAACACGTCAGTAAAACAGCTTGTAACCTCACATTTACCTCAGAAAAACCATATCCATTGTCCATAAACTCGTTAGTCAGCTAGAAAAATTTACTTATTCATTATAATTTGTAATGTTCTTCAATATTTACTGCATGTTTGAATAAATCTGTCAAGTTTTTATGACAGCCACCATTTAAAAGTTTATATTTCATATAACTTTATTAAAACATAGAGTGTAATTTAAGTGTTTGTAAACTTTTACCTTCAATATTATAGTAGGCTAATGTAGCCTAGTAGGCTACAACTGACTCCCATAGTTTACAGCATTAGTTAAGAGATTTGTTTTCCTTGAGAAAATTTGCAATGTATTGTACCTGATATATATCCAAAATGATCGATATTGAATCGAATTGGAATCGAATCGAATTGTGAAATTTGTGTCAGTACCCAGCCTTGTATCTAATTTGCATATCAATGTGTTCTTGGGGCAACATGTAATGAAAAAGAAGTGTAATAATTAGAATCAAAATTGGCAGGATTTTCATAATAATATTTAATATTTCATAGGAACATTGAAATATAATTTATTTCCCTATTCACTTGTTGTGTTGCCAAAATGCCTCATAAACATGATTTAAGTCCTGATGTCTTCTACAGTGGACATGTATGAAATCAATGTCCTGTATTGCAACAGAAAGTCATATTTTGATTTGAAATACCTAACATTTTCCTGAGGTGTTGATTTATAACAAACAATTAAAAAAATTGTCAGATTTAAATGATAATTTATTGAGTGTTAAATTTGAGCACAAAATTAATGTCAGTCATTTTTAAAGTCCAAGGAGAGGTAGTTGTCATTGTGAAACTTCCAAACATTTGGTATCTCTGAAAAGCCCTGAATGTGCTCTTTGCAGGACATCCAGACTTAAAACTGACATGTATGGTGTCAGAGAAATTCCTAAAAAAATATATAATGTCCACTACAGAGGACAAAAGTCTACTCCTGGGTCCCAGTAGGATAGGGATGTTATAGTGTTTTGTCTCTTGCTCACAGTGCTGAAGTTTTCTGAGTAGCAGCAACATGCACCATCCGAATGGAAAGCAGTGTGTGAAGCAGTTTTATTTGCAGTGTGTGGCCCACACATGTGAGGCCCATATAACAGTTTGTTTTCTGAATCTAGGACCTTTTTATGCTCCTGTTTTACTCAGCGGTGGAATAGACTTCAAAGGATTGTGTTAGTGTGTGTTTTTGGAAATTGCCTGCCAAAAGGTCTTTTCCAGGAGAGTGACAACCTCAAACAAAAGAGGTTAGGTATTACGTGAAAAAAACGATCCTTCAAAGTTTGTTAATGTTTTAATGGAGATCACCGTTGTTCACCATGTTTCATCGGCTCCATTACAAGTTCTAAACTGAATTTTTATTCCATGTTATGACAGAAACAGAATTTAATTACAGACAGCCTTTCAGTTCTCCTACGTTTCCTTTTTATTAATTCCTTCAATTACCTTACAGCTGCTTTCTCTTTGATCACATTAAAGCCGACAACAAAATGATCAGCTCTCTCCTAGCCCTTACAAACTAGGTCGTACGGTTAAAGAGTGTGTGCTTGTTGGGTATAAGAGCCCTTTAACATTTGTCTTTGAAAGTGAAGTGTTTAATATTTTCACCCTGTAATTGCTCATTTTAATTATTTTTATGTAAACATTAATAGTAAATATATGTTTTATTAATATTCAAATAAACTGATGTTTTAATTTTAATTTAATATATTAATGTATAACAATGTTTTCATTTTAATATTATTGTATACATTTTAGTAATATTAATACCTTTCTTACTTAGTTTGAGTCTTAACAATGTATTTTATTTCATTTTCTATTTTCCCCAGTCATGTTACCGTTTTATAATTTCATTTCTTATTTCACAACATTTTCTTTAGTTTTAGGTAATAAAAAAACACTGCTTAACAGTCATGTGAACAAGTCATTTGCACCTCAACTCACTGTAAAAAAATGTATGAGTTAACTCATCAAATGAATAGCAATTTCAAAATGTGTATATATATATATATATATATACACACACTCTGGCTGTCAGCAGTGAGACTGAAAAGCACTAGTGCACTACTGTAGCTCAAATTGCTCAAGAAGTTAATGCTGGTTCTGATAGAAAGGTGTCAGAATACACAGTGCATTGCAGTTTGCTGCATATGGGGCTGCATAGCCGCAGAACAGTCAGGGTGCCCATGCTGACCCCTGTCCACCTGCCGAAAGTGCCAACAGTGGGCACGTGAGCATCAGAACTGGACCACCAAGCTATGGAAGAAGGTGGCCTGGTCTGATTAATCACATTTTCTTTTACATCACATGGATGGCCGGGTGCGTGTGTGTTCCTTACCTGGGGAACACATGGCACCAGGAGGCATTATGGGACGTAGGCAAGCCGGCAGAAGCAGTGTGATGCTTTGGGCAATGTTTTGCTGGGAAACCTGCCATCCATGTGGATGTTACTTTGACACGTACCACGTACCTAAGCATTGTTGCAGACCATGTACACCCTTTCATGGAAACGGTATTCCCTGGTGGCTGTGGCCTCTTCCAGCAGGATAATGCACCCTGCCACAAAGCAAAAATGGGAATGGTTTGAGGAGCACAACAATGAGTTGGAGGTGTTGACTTGGCCTCCAAATTCCCCAGATCGCAATCCAATCAAGCATCTGTGGGATGTGCTGAACAAACAAGTCCGATCCATGGAGGCCCCACCTCCTGTCTCCAACAGGACAGTGATAAAAAAAACCCCCATCAAAATCAAAACAAAAATTTGTCACTGAGTACAAAACCAAGCTTTTGCCATGGCCATCCCAGTTCCCTGCCTGAACACTATAAAATGAGTGGGGTGAACTAAAGAGAAGAAGCACCAACATGGAACTGGGAATCTGAAGGATCTGGAGAGATTCTGTATGCAGGAATGGTCTCTGATCTCTTGTCAGGTGTTCTCTGTAATCTCTGAGCTGTCTGAGCTGTTATTTTGGCAAAAGGAGGTTGCAAAAAGGATTGAATAAAAGGGTATGATTAATTGTGAGCAATGTTTATTAGAGAAAAACATTTATTTTATAATGAATTTTTCCCCCCATTTAAAATTTGTATTGTCCAATGAAAGATTAGATTTGTATAAATTTTAAAAAACAAAAGATCAAAAGGATTAACAATGCAGATTTATTTTCACAGCCTTCTTTGGTCATATTTACCAAGGGTATGAATAATTTTAGCACAAATGTGTATATAGTATTTAAATATACATAAAAGTACATTTAAAGCAGCAACAGAACTTACGTTTTTTAACATTTTTTACAGTGTCGCCAAATTGCTGAAAGATTCCACCTACTTTGTCATTAGCTCTGACTCTATGATTTTTATTAGTTGTCCATGTTAACTAGTAGTTTTTACTGAATAACCTCAGAACAGGTTTGTGTAAGGAAAACCCCTTCTGCTTAATATCTGCAGGCATTGTGTCCGTCTAAGATGCACCACTGCAGAGGCGGTATAGGATGCCTGTGATGTATGTGAGAGCGTGTGTGTTTTTGAGATGGGGTAGTTGGCTCTCTCGTGTCCCTGTGGTGGCGGCTCAGCGGGCCTGGGACATAACAGATGTAGTCTTTATGTTTACATCTCTGGAGGCCGCACACACATACACAACACACTGATTGCTCTGTCAGTAGAGAGAGAGAGAGATAAAGAGTCCACTGTGCTTGTGCTTATCAGTCCATGTGCATCCGTCTCACTGCTGACAGCCAGAGTAAGATAATTAAACTTCTCCCAGATAACTTCAATGCGCCACACTCGTTTATTTTCCTTGTGATTTGTTGTGATATGTCTGCATGTGCATAACACATAGTGCTGCGAGTGTGCTAAAGTCCTGTTTAGATTTGCTTGTGTGTTATTTGTGTAGCAAGCGGATCTGATTTTGTTTTAAAGCTGGACTGTCTTTCTAGACATGCCAGGATAGTTTTCTTTTTGATGCATTGCTCTCTTTCCCTCTCTTCCAGGTTTAATCTGCCAATTATTTTAGGCCCGCTTCATGCAGCATATTTCGGTTTCAATGTCCATATTAAAGCAATAATTCATCACTTTTTCATTTAAAGGGATAATTCATTGCTAATTCATTTACTCTCCCTCATGTCTTTTGAAACTCGTGTGACTGGCGACTACAGTAGCACATCAGTGCTTAAAAAACCCATTAAAAAGTATTTGAATGAAGAATACTTTTTTAAATCAGTAGTTAGGAGTTACATTAGCACGTAATTAGTTTCATTAGCAGCTTGCAGTAAAACATTAGATTTCTCATTATGTTAACTCACATTTAACATACGGTGTATTTCCAAAAACTTTTAGAGGGTTGTCTGTTGACATTTCAAAAAATTTGTAAATAAATCGTAATACGAATCCATATGAATTGAGTGGTTTAGTCCAAATTTTCTGAAGAGAAACAATCACTTTATTTGATGAACAGATTGAATTTAGGCTTTTATTCACATATACACATTCATCAATGCACACATCTGTTGTGGTAATGATGATGATACCACAAAATGGTACATATATTTTACGCACACATTACTTATGGACTATGGTAGAAGAGCACTTAATTTCCCAGAATGTCCCCCAATCTTCAAAACTGGAGCCAGTCAACTTACAAGTACCTTACAAGTTTTTTTGTTGTGTTCAACAAATCAATTCAGATTCCAACTCATGAACTGAAAGAGTTGGTTCTTAAATTCAAAATTTTGCCAACCCTACGGTCGATGTGATTGCCTGTAAAAGCTCTTTTGTCCATTTCATACTCGCCCTCCTCTAGTATTCACTATACAAAACTATTGATCTGTTTTCTGTAGTTCTTGACAGTGGCGAGTCTGACAACGACAGATGCCACTTTCTGTAAACACTGAACAGTTCATGTCGTAGAGACAGAAAGGAGGCTCTATGCCGCGATCTATTCACACATGCCTGTGTTGGCTTGCATGTCGGCGAGAGAGTTTTACAGTACTGCAAAGCAACATCAGCTGCTGTGGAAAGACACGTCTACAGCCAAGTTCTGTCATCCACAGATCACTTCTAATCTTGGTCTTTTCTAAGATCCAGCCAAATTTCAGTCAGTGTCTGACTGTGTACCTGCCCGTGACTGAGCTCTGTGCTCCCTGCACCTCTCTCTTTGCCTTTTAAACCATCTGACTCGCTGTAAATCTTCATCACAAACCTCAGAAATGCAACCAAGGTCTTTGAAAACCCTTTAGATGACTGAAAAACATGTTCTGTTTGTTCTCTTTGCAAAAAGGTCAAATTTATATTTTCCCAGGATTCCCTTTAGCCAATCAAAGTTGTCTGAGGAGCCATTAAAACAACAGATCAAGTTTGAAAAACTTATAGAGTCATTAAAAGTAAAACTGCAGAGGCTTTCGTCATTTCAGTCAAAGAAACAAACACTGGCTGTGCACAAAGAGAATTCATAGAAGAACAAGAAGGGATTTTATATAATAAATGGATTTTTATTAAACTTTAAAAGGATCATATCATGAAGAATCCTATTCCCTTGATCTCAGATAAAAGTTGTTCAATATTTTGAAACATACTGAAACTTTAAGAGCTGAAAGGTGCCTTGCCAGACTGAAAATAACTTTTAGGGCTCTATCATACACCCGGCGCAATGCGGCGCAAAGTGTTTTTTTGCTAGTTTCAGCCCTAGGCAGTTATCATTTTCACGTCCAGCGTCACGTTGTTTAAATAGCAAATGCACTTGCGCCCATCTGTTCGCCCATGGGCAAGCTCTGAAAACAAGGTGTGTTCAGGGGCATTGTTGGCGCGTTGCTATTTTGAGGCAACTAAAAATGACTGCGCCATTGACCAACAAAAACCTCGTCTAAGCAGTATTTTTTTGTGTTATTTAAAGGGCACGTTATTAATATGCGCATATAGGTGGGTGCACAACATGCGCACACTCTACTTATTACATACACAGGGCACACAAATATTGTGCAGCAGCAGACAAACATTTTTAATTATTAAAAATAAAAGGATTCCTCTCTGGAGAAGTCTTTCCGCTCGCAAATTCCTGTAAATAGTGAAACTCGCCCATGCACCTGTACACCGACTGTTTTTTCCACAGTTAAACTAGCAAAAGTTGATTCGCACACGCCCTAAGTGCACCTACACCATGTGCTCATATCGTTAAAAAAGGGCCTTTCAGCTGCCAAAGGCTCATTCTGAAAATTAGGTGATATGAAACTTGTTGGGGTGTAGTGTTTCTAAACACTAAAACTGAAACGTTTATGCTGTAGCACCTACAGCTCTGCATTTTATTCTAAAGAATGATAAATGAGCAGCTGTTGAAGTTTAATGTGATCCCTGAATCATTTCTATCTGATATTTTTTCTGTATATTTCAGTGCAAATTGTTTCATGAATCTGTCACAATGTAATTTATTGAATGTTATTGAAGGATGGGTCAGCACAAACCATACTTAAGTCATAAAGATGCTTTTATCAATCAGCGAGAGGGTGGAAAACAATCATTAAAAAACAAAGTATATGTCCTCAGTCAAATCAGCGCTTAAAATCCTTTTAGGAGGCATTGTGTTCTAATAATTTGCAGATCATGAGCAGATGTCCTACAGAAGAGGACTGTCATTCTCAGGGGGAAGTTCGGTCGTCGACTCTGACCGCTGGTTCAGTGCTTCGGTGAAGAGTGAATGATAAATGATGACTTTCAATGGAAGAGAGCAAATCAATCCAAATCATTTTAGAAACCTTTCATTGGTGTTTCATCAACGTCTCAGAGGGCAAAGGCGGAAAAGACAGAGAGAAATTGAGGTCTGAAAACAGCTAAATCACAGCCTGAATATGCTCTTTATTGCAAACCCAGAAGGGTCAACAAGTTCTGGATGAAATGCATTGTTTCTCGAATAGATTCCTCAGCTTGAATATGATTGGCAAAGAGTGTAGAAGTAGGAAAGACCAGGAACAATAGTAATGTTTTTCCACATTTTCCTCTATAACTCCATTGTTTTGGGGGCATTTTAATCTCTTGAAAAAGTATTAACCTGCTGCGTCTCATAAGAACACACCTCAAAGTAATGCTATCAATATTAATACTTGCTAATTTTCTCTTTTATTAGGGCTTGAGCACAGATGGTGTGAGGACCCTATTGGAATTGCTCAGTCTATTATTATTCTTTCTCCGAAATGAATCGGGCCTAAACACACGTTCGAAAAATCATGAAACTTTGCACACGCGAAGTGGTGAAAATGTACTTCTGATATGAGTGTCAGAATTAGGTGTGGCAAAATGGCTCGATAACAAAATTTCAATTAAGTGCCATTCGCGCTATGTTTCATGTAGAAGTATGAAATTCGGTAGACACATGTAACAGCCCAATACCTACAAAATAGTTCCTGGGTGCGAAGTGAGATTTTGAACATTTTATCTGCAAAATCTTTGCCGTTTTTGCCATTTCCATTCCTCCTACAGTTTTAATCGGGTCATCATCAAATTTGGTATTTGTAATCTTAAGGCCTTTGCAATGTTAAATTGCGAAGATCTTGAGTTTTCACCGAAGGGCGTGTCCGTGGCAGCCTGACAAAGTTCAATGTTTTGCCAGGAAGTTGTTGTAACTTGGGCATACAATGTCTGATCTTTCCCAAAATTCACATGTTTTATTAGAGTCCTGGCCTGAAGACATCTACATGCCAATATTCAATTACAGTCATAGTGCCACCTGCGGGCAACAGGAAATGCCTTGTTTTACATTGAGATTAACTCGAGATTAACTGTTTAACCAGATCACCATTATATTTGGTCAGTCTAATTTTAAGGCCTTGGTGAGGTTAAAAATTGTGAAGATCTTCAGTTTTCGCTGGCGTGTCTGTGGCAGCCTGACAAAATCTATTGTTTCGCCATGATAGAGGAAGTTGTTGTAACTAATACAATGTCCGATCTGCCCCAAACTTCACGTTTGATGATAGTCCTGGCCTGAAGACATCTACATGGCAATATTCAGTTATAGTCAAAGCGCCACCTGCTGGAAGCAGGAAGAGTGGCACATCGAAGTGACTTTATATATAGAATATTATATATAGATATTATATTTTGGTAGGCCTGTAAAATTGATTAATCGCATCTAACGTAGAAGTTGGTGTTTACATAATATATATATATATATATATATATATATGTGTTATTATATTTATATATATTATATATATATATATATATATATATATATATATATATATTTCTGTGTGTGTGTAGACTGTATACACACACACGCACACGCACACACACACACACACCTGTTTATACATATATACTGTATATCTATGTATATGTGTGTGTATGTATGTATATATACACAGACACGCACACACACTGAAATATATATAATATATACATATAATATACAGTATACTATATATACACAGTCATATTATATAAACACAGGCTTCTATCTTCGATTTCTAAGAGAATCGAGCTCTAAATATAGAGCTCTATATTTTAGTTTTAAAGATTATTAAGACAAAATATATTTGCATCAATATCAAAACATATCCAAAAAGATATCTATGTATAAATATTTATTTTAATATGTAGATTTGGTGCTCAAGACACATTTCTTCAATGTTGAAAACGGCTGTGGTGACAGTGAATTTTTTTTCCCAGTAATCCGGGCATTTATTTATTTAGGTAGCAATTGGATTGCGGTCTAGCAGTCTGGATGTTTTTGGCAGACTTGTTTTGCTAAATAAATAATGTTTTAATCTCTTATGAATTGGCTGAAGGTGTCTGTGCTGATGTATGAATGTGGAATAACGAACTCTGCAGGAAACTCTGGTTTGCTGTGCAGGAAGCGAGCCGCATTCACCAACCTCTGCCAGAGCACAGCTGCATTAAAACCAGCTGCCATAAAACAACTGAGAGCTAAACAGCTCAACACTTTCATCTCATTCTTTCTCTTTTCCCAGTCTTATCTCCCTCTTTATTTTTTATACTCTCGTTGCTCATTTGTTTCATAGTTACCATACCTGCTTTTCTCCACTACACACTGTTGTTGTTTAGTATGTTTGTGTGGATGAGTGATTGGTGGTCATTGGAGGAAGGCCAAAGAGTAGGTGTAATTAAGAAAGAACAGCTCATGACACAGACAGCACTCTCTCCTGGATCCTCCTAGGGATTCTTCCTGAATGTGTTTTCCTGACTAATTTTCAGAAACTCTGTATATGCGTGTTTTTCTATGTGCTACAGGCACATTTATGTCCTAGGGATTGGGTTATGTTAAAATAAACAGATTTCTATGGCCCCGTCCACACGGAGACGCGTTTAGCTGTATACGTAAAAAATTTGTATCGTGTCAGTGTTTCATCCAGACGGATCCAGAGTGGACAAATCCGAAATCTCTTGCGTTTTCATGTGTACAGCCAATCCGTATATATTTGGTGAAATGGTGATGTCATCATACCACTTCTTGTGCATGCTCCAAGTCTTCTTCTCTGTTTTTAGTGTATTTCTGTGGCAGAATTACAGTGCCACATACTGCTCTGGCATGTATACTACATTGTTTTGAATCAGGTTCACTGGTTTCGTGTGTACGCAGATATTTCTTGAGACGAGCGCAAAAAAAGATTGGATAGGGAAAGCTCTGGCTTCGTGTGGATGTGGCCTATTTCTTGTTGTCCTTTTTGTGAAGGGCTTGAAAACTTTAAAGTCCCCCTGTGGTGAAAATCAAGGTTTTAATGTTGTTTATATGTCTATGTGATGTTTTTAATATGCCTTAAGACAAACCATGTGCAAATTCATGTGTCAGCACCATAGCTGAGTTTTTTCTCCTGAGTGGATCTCTTGAGTGGAGGCAGGGCTCATTTGCATATTCATAGAACCACGTATACTAAATGAGGCAAGGGTGTAGTGTTACATTTAAGCTATTTTAAGGAAAAAAACTTTTAAATATCTAATTTTGTTGATCAAAGAGTTTTAAGGGAAACAGTTATTGACTACAGGGGGACTTTAACCGTGCAAGTCTCATTCATTTTTGCTACTCTTTAAATGTCTTTATGTAGGATACATTTTATCTTACATTCGTGGTCAGAATTATTGCCACCCTTGGTAAATATCTGCATTGTTTACCCTTTTAATCTTCACAACAATCTAATCTTTTATTGTAGGGGGAAATCACATTATTAAATAAATGTTTTTCTCTAACACACATTGGCCATAATTATTGGTACCCCTAGAAATGCTTATGAGTAAAATGTATCTGAATTATATTCCCCTTCATATTTACAGTTTTTAGTACTGACTAGGAACACATAATTATCCAGTCATTACTTGTTTTTTTCACATTATAAACATAAAAGAGACCACAAAGGCCAAATTCCCTTAATCACATCAGGTAAAACAAAAGAAGTTTGAAAAAGAAGGAGTAAAAGATTGTTGAGCTTCACAAAATAGAAAGTGGCTGTAAAAAAAAATTGCAAAAAAAATCCCAATTCCACCATCATGACAATAATTAAGAAGTTCCAATAATCAGGAAATGTTATGAATCTGTCTGGAAGAGGATGTGTGTCTATATCATCCGAATGCACGGCGAGGAGGAGAGTTTGATGGAGAATTGCAGATGGAGAATTGCAAAAAATAGTTCAGTCTTGAGGTCAGAAAGCCTCAAAAATAGATATCAAACAGCACCTACATCACCACAAGTTGTTTGGGAGGGATTCAAGAAAAAACCAAACTCCAGCATATTCAGTTGTCAGACACGACTAGAACTTCAAACAGGACTGGGTTGTTATGGTCAGATGAAACCTAAAAAAGAGCTTTTTGGCAGCAAACCCACCAGATGGGTTTGGTGCAAATAGGGATAAAAAGTACCCCATGTGTACTATTAAATATACTGCTGGATCTTTAATGTTGTGGGCCTATTTTTTTTGCTGGAGGTCCTGGACATCTTGTTCAGATACATGGTATCATGGATTCTACCAACAGATAAAAAAAATCTAAAATTGATGGCCTCTGCTTGAAATCTTATAATGGGCCGTGGTTGGATCATCAGGACAACAATCCAAAACAAACATCAAAATAAACACAAAAAATATGTCACTGAGCACAAAATGAAGCTTCTGCCATGGCCATTTCAGTCCCCTGACCTGAACCCTATAGAAAACTGAAGAGGAGAGTGTATCAACATGGACTTGAAGGATCTGGAGAGATTCTGTATGCAGGACAGACTCCTCAGCCATTATAGGAGAAGACTCTGAGGCTGTGTCCCAATTCAAAGGCTGCATCCTCCCTAAGGACTCGCCTTAGAAGGCCGCAAAGGTCTGACTAAGCGTTGTTAAATGGGACTGTTCGGAGGACTGTTCTTGTCGCCTAGCAACTGTGACACCTGCCGTTGATGAATGACAGTAATGTTTGTACTGGACTTTTTTGAAAGTTATATTGAACTGTCTGAAAACAAAACAGGGTTCAAAAACTGTCTAAATGTGTTCACCATGGTCCATTTCTGTATATGATAAAGATTATAAACTATGTATAATCGCATCTTAGTAAGATATGTCAACATTTAAACCGCTTTAAAGTTTTTTATATTTGTATCATTAGATATTTGAGTAAGTTGAAAGCAAATACTTATGTTTAAAAGTGTAATTCGGCAATTTCTCTCTCTCAAAAATATCCTGTCGTCACTGGCGCGCAATGAATTCTGGGGTAGGCAAGGCCGTGAAGGATCCATCTGTTGTACCGTTCATTTCACAGGAAACGAAGGCCGCATTTGGAGGAGCCTTTCGAATTGGGACAGCCTTCTCCTCGCCGCAGTGACGCAATCGGCCTTCGAATGCGCCCTTCGAAGGATGCAGCCTCTGAATTGGGATGCAGCAAGAGCTGTTATCTTGGCAAAAGGAAGTTGCAAGAAGTATTGAATAAAAGGGTGCCATTAATTGTGGCCAGTGTACATTAGAGAAAAACGTTTATTTCATAATGAGATTTTCAATTGTTTTACTTCAATGAAAGGTTCGATTTTTGTGAAAAAAAATGTAAATAAAAGGATTTTTTTAATAAATTATTTTTTAAATAAAAGGATTAACAACACAGATTTATTTGTACAGGCTTTGTTGTTCATATTTACCAAGGGTGCCTTAATTAAATTAAATATAATATTAAAATTAATATATTTTTGAATATATACACTACCATTCAAATGTTTGGTCTGTAAGATTTTTTTGAAAAAAGTCTCTTATGCTCACCAATGCTGCATTTATAGTAAAAACAGTAATATTGTGAAATATTTTTACAATGTTAAATACCTGTTTATATTTTAAAATGCTATTTATTCCTCTGATGGTGAAGCTGAATTTTCAGCATCATTACTCCAGTCTTAACTGTCACATGATCCTTCAGAAATCATTCTAATATTTGCTGCTTAAGAAACATTTTTTCATTATTATTAGTGCAGTCAAATCGATTAATCGCGATTAATCACATCCAAAATGAAAGTTTGTGTTTACATAATATATGTGTGTGTGCTGTGTATATAAAAATGTATATATAAATACACACTCATTCATGTATATATTTAAGAAATATTTGAATGTATATACTGTATATATATATATATTTATAATTTATATTATATATAAATATAAATATTTTACATATAAATATAACATTTATTTTTTAATATATATATACATGCATGTGTCGGTGTTTATATATACATAATTATTATACAAAGTACACACACATATATTATGTAAACACAAACTTTCATTTTGGATGTGATTAATCGCGATTAATTGATTTGACTGCACTAATTATTATCAATGTTGAAAACAGTTGTGCTGCTTAATATTTTTGTGGAAACCATGATACTTTCCCCCCCATGATCCTTTGATGAATAGAAAGTTCAAAATAACATCATTTATTTTAAATATTTTGTAACATTATAGATAGTTTTTAAGTTTAGAAGTAATTTCTGAGGACTTTTGAAAGGTAGTCTTTTATTTAGTTAACATTATTAATATTTTTTTAACGCAAATTAATTCCCCTCAGTTGTGGCCGCTATGAAGTTTATTTTATTAAAATAAAAGTATATTCAACAAAACAAGTATAAAAACACTAATACAGACACAAAATAACAGAGCCTGAGTTAACAGCAAAGTCTAGAGGGACAGTATCGATCAGCATGTGCGTCTGCATGTAATGTCTGCTGGAGTGATGAAACAAACACAAGAGTCAGCAAACAGGAGGACTTTAAAATGATGAGTCCAAACCTGTGACAGCCTCAGGGGCCACACAATTCCTCCAAGAGCCAACAAAAACAAACAAAGAACTAGAGATGGAACAATAGTTATGATATAAACAATAACAGTAATACAAGGTCATGTTTTACTAATGTGTAAAGTTTGTATTATAAAAGACTGCTTTTTTGTTTTATATTCATTAACAATAATTATAGAATTTGATCAATCATTTAACAACTTAATTTCACCATTAGTTTATAATAGATGTCACATTTAGCTTGGTCTTTATTTAATGGAGTGAAATATCTCCAGATGATGCTGCATTTCTCTTTCATTACCTCCGCACGCACTGATCTCTCTCTGACTGCTTGTTTTTTAATGTTTCTGCTCATGTGAAAATGGAAAATCTTGCATAACTTTGCAAACATTTCCCCCTCACTTTGACGTTTATATGCATTAATTTTGATGCTTGAATGAGTTTTAAAGAACACATGTAGGATCATTATTATTATTATTTATATATTTTTTTTTTAGAAGGATCTTCACAAAGTCAGTCCTGATTTAAGGTCGACGTTCAGGCCTGATTATGGAGGTCTATAATTGATTTGTTTGTTAGTAGTTCTCCGTGGGAATCACAACTTGCGGAGTTAATGCAGACAGTGTTCTTGCATTAGTATGGCAGATGTGTACTCATTACTAAAGAATATGAGGATGGGGGATCCTCTGGGAAATTAAATATTTGTTTATGATGTTTATTCTTTTGAGGCGTTTTTTTATATGTGATGTCATGAATATATTTATGTGAAAACCTGTTGTGTGTGTGTGTGTTATCTATCTATTGACAGTATTATAAATAATTATGTATAATTTCCCTTACAATTTGGCTAAAATAAGTAGTCCATCCATCCATCCATCCATCCATCCATCCATCCATCCATCCATCCATCCATCCATCCATCCATCCATCCATCCATCTATCTATCTATCTATCTATCTATCTATCTATCTATCTATCGAGAGTAATATATAATTATGTATAATTTCCCTTACAATTTGGCTAAAATAAGTAGTCCATCCATCCATCCATCCATCCATCCATCCATCCATCCATCCATCCATCTATCCATCTATCCATCTATCTATCTATCTATCTATCTATCTATCTATCTATCTATCTATCTATCTATCTATCTATCTATCGAGAGTAATATATAATTATGTATAATTTCCCTTACAATTTGGCTAAAATAAGTAGTCCATCCATCCATCCATCCATCCATCTATCCATCGAGAGTATTATATATAATTATGTATAATTTCGATTCCAATTTGTCTATAAGTACAGTATAATTAGGCCTAAGTAAAGACTTTGTAAGCCTATGTGGTAGTTCAGTAGGTTTTGAAAAGTGTCGCATGACCCCTCTTTAAAGTCCTGTTCCATATTTTCCATCTTTTATAATTAATGGCCCATTAGTTTGTGTTTTCTCTTATAAATATTGTAGCTATGCTTGTTTCTGCTGGTGCACTTATTAATGGGGGCTGCTATTTACAGAGTAATGGGGTCTGGAGCCGTTAGTCATTTGTTGTTGTGTGTCTGTACACAATCAGATCCACACAGGCTGTGGAGTGACCTACTAACACACCTATGGCTAAAAATAGCATTTTAGTGCTAAAAATGGTCTCTCTTACACAGACACACCACGGCTAGACTAGCTGAACCTTGTTCTGTCATATGGACTTGGGATTTAATTAATGAGAAGTCGGCCGTGTAGGTAATGATGATCTCGCAGATTGAGTTCTGAGGTCAGAGCAGGTGTAAAGACAGACAATGCTCGGATGGATCGGTATCTGTAGATGCTTCATCGTGATTTTCTATATGTGCCACATTCAGGTCGACCTTAGAAGCTCCAGTTCTACCACAATGCATTCAGGGAGGATGCAATTTTAACTATGCTCATTCTCCCAGCAGACTTTTCCCTTTCCCCACACACTTCGAAGTGTGGCAGGTGGTGTGTGTTGGAAAGTAGGCTGCCTGTGGCAAGAGCTGCAAGAGAGCTGTCCTGTCTAAACTCACACAACCAAACCATGTACTATTTGTACTACTGTGACAGTCTCTGTTTCCATTTGTTTTCTTGTGTACATGAATCTCTTCACTGCTCTCAGGTATAAATCGCCTATCTGCTCAGCCTCTGGGACCCAACACTGGAGATTTGTGTCAGTGTCCCTATTTCTGCACCCCTGAACAGCAATTCTGTATATCCTGGACAAAAAGGAATTGATACTCGCTCTGAAGGGTGGAGCACAGACTGTTCAGGCTGCGCATGTTATTATCTTACTATGCTGAATTACATTTGTACTGTTTGTACATTTCATCAGTTGAAAGCGTAATAACGGTGAATGCCTGTATAGACTGTATGCAAGTTTCTGTTTTTAATGCACAAACATACACTATATTGGCAAAAAGTTTTGGGACGCCTGTATTTACATGCACATGAATTTAATGACATCCCATTCTTAATCCGTAGGGTTTAATATGGAGTTGGCCTACCCTTTGCAGCTATAACAGTGTCAACTCTTCTGGGAATGCTTTCCACAAGGTTTAGGAGTGTGTTTATGGGAATTTTTGACCATTCTTCTAGAAGCGCATTTGTGAGGTCAGGCACTGATGTTGGATGAGAAGGCCTGGCTCGCAGTCTCCGCTCTAATTCATCCCAAAGGTGTTCTGTTGGGTTGAGGTCAGGACTCTGTGCAGGCCAGTCAAGTTCCTCCACACCAAACTCGCTCATCCATGTCTTTATGGACCTTGCTTCATGCACTGGTGCACAGTCATGTTGGAACAGGAAGGGGCCATGTTGGGAGCTAAGTTGGGAGCATGACATTTTCCAAAATGTCTTGGCACGCTGAAGCATTAAGAGTTCCTTTCACTGGAACTAAGGGGCCAAGCCCAATTCCTGAAAAACAGCCCCACACCATAATCCCCCCTCCACCAAACTTTACACTTGGCACAATGCAGTCAGGCAAGTACCGTTCTCCTGGTAACCGCCAAACCCAGACTCGTCCATCGGATTGCCAGACAGAGAAGCGTGATTTGTCACTCCAGAGAACTCGTCTCCACTGCTCTAGAGTCTAGTGGCGGCGTGCTTTACACCATTGCATCTGACGCATTGCATTGCACTTGGTGATGTAAGGCTTGGATGCAGCTGCTCGGCCCATGAAGCTCTCTACGCACTGTTCTTGAGCTAATCTGAAGGCCACACGAAGTTTGGAGGTCTGTAGCTATTGACTGCAGAAAGTTGGCGACTTCTGCGCACTGTGCGCCTCAGCATGCGCTGACCCCGCCCTGTGATTTTTACGTGGCCTACCACTTCGAGTCTGAGTTGCTGTTGTTCCCAATTGCTTCCACTTTGTTATAATATCACTAACAGTTGACCATGGAATATTTAGTAGTGAGGAAATTTCACGAATGTACTTATTGCACAGGTGGCAACCTTTTACGGTACTACACTTGAATTCACTGAGCTCCTGAGAGCGACACATTCTTTCACAAATGTTTGTAGAAGCAGTCTGCATGCCTAGGTTCTTGATTTTATACACCTGTGGCCATGGAAGTGATTGGAACACCTGAATTCAATGATTTGGAGGGCTTTTGGCATTATAGTGTACCTATAGATTTTACCATTTCCCCTTTTTCAAAACACCAGTTTAACCCTTATGGTTTGTAGGGTCACAACCCTCTACACTCCGTTCTTATTCTGAAACCGCCGAAAGTGCTATTGCTGAATTACATAAATGGTCATTCATTAAGGTTGGTCACACATGACTTGATGTTCTAGGAATATTCCTTGTGAGAGCTTGAGGCACTGGGTCACATTTACACTTTATTTGCAGTGACAATTTTAGTTCATTTTATACTGCAGATGATCTGTACGTTCACAGCCAACTGCATTGAATATCTTGGAGCTTTGTAGCTTGACGCTGGGTTTAGAAGACACTCGTTGGAGAAAATGCTTGTAAAGATTTATGCAGATCTTGAGTTGTTTTTAAGCATTGCTGATGCAGCATGCAGTGTCAGAATGTTGAATGTTTCACACATAATATAATTTATTGGGACTGAATATTTTGAAAATTACCAGCTCTCATTTGTCATTTGTGTCATTTGAGAGCCGTAACAAGCGTTCTAAACTCTCAAGCGAACTGTGAAGGCAGCTGATCAGCATGTTATAAAATCTGACATTTTGGAGCGGATAAGTGTCTGTCTTTTGCTTTTAGCTTCAGTGGTGATCTGAAGCTGCCTTAAACTCTAAATTAAAGGAGATATTCAACCAAAATAATGAAAATTATGAATGGAGACATAAACTAGACAATATTTGTGATGTGTTTTTAGGAACTTGATGCCCCAATTCTCATTCATTTCATTATATGGAAGAGTGGCCAGAATTCACATTTTGTGTTTTCACAGATGAAAAAAAGTTGGAAGTTTGGAACATCATATGATTTGTATGTTTATTTATTTATTTAATTTTTTTTTTTTTTTTAATAGCTGATTGCCATAAATAATCAAACTCTGGTCGTTATGAATCTGATTTGTTTGTTTGTTTGTTTATAGCTGATTTTCATCAAATAATCAAACTCTGGTTCATAAGCAAACCAAAAAGTGGAAAATAGTATATTTAATTCATTATTTAATTGTGGTTTGTTTATTTATTTGATTGTTTTTATAGCTGACTGTCATAATAATCAAAACTTTAAAAATAATCAAGCAAACAAACTGAAAAAAATGAAAACCAGTATTTAATTTAATTTATTTATTTTATTTATCATCAAATAATCAAATCAATTAAGTTAAAACAACAGTATAATTATATTTTGTTTTATTCTGATATAATTTTCTATAGCGGATTGTCTTCAACTTCAAGTGTGTGAACCCAGCAATCAAGCCCAGTGTGAAAGTGCCTAATGCACCAGGCATGTTTTTGTCTGTTGAATGTTAGTTTGATCTCTCTCTCATCAGCATGCATACAGCAGAAGAGGCATTGCTCTGAGAGCAGCAGCGCTTATGCGGCAGTTGTTCTAATTTTTGTTTCTAACACGTTTTTTCCCCCCACAATCTGGCTTCATTATTTTATATTCTGACAGAGGTCAGCCTCAGCCTGTGGGGAGAGAGCTATCTTTTGCATGCCAACCGTATCATAGCCTGACTGGGCACTCTGAGAAAGGATCCAGGCTTGCACACTAGAGAACACTGCTAAGATGTGAGACTCAGCCAGCGGCTGTGTTTGTGCTTTGCTACTAAGCTAGGTGGCTCTGACGTGTGCGCACATGCATCTTAAAGTGTTTGCGAGTGTGTCCGGGTATGTGAAAGTGAGAGCAAATTGCATGATGTATACAGACTGACAAAGGCATTTATGGAGTTTTTTTATGTGGTGCTCTTGATTCTGATTGGTCAGTCAGGATATTCTGTGGTAAATGCTTTTGTATAATGTCAGGTCATGTCAGGTTTTTTCTCTTTTGTGATGACAAGCTAGTCTCATGCAGACTAGCATGAGAAGAGTACTTTTGAATGTACTCTTAAAAATAAAAGTTACAAAAGGGGGTTTTCACAGCAATGCCAGAGAAGAACCATTTTTGGATTCCCCAAAGAAACTTTCAGTAATCAGTTCTTAAAAGAATATTTTAATCTTTTTTTCAACTATAAAGAAACATTTGTACAATGGAAAGGTTCTGTAACAAAGGGTGAACTCAAAAGCAAAGGAGAGCTGGATCTATACGCAAAAAGAGTTTAATAACAGAGACCAGAGAACCAGGGAAGAGAATGAGCAGCACCAAATGTACATCCGTATAGGACAAGACTTGACAAAGAATGCAAGAAACACTGGGGTTTAAATACAAAAAAAAAAATGGGGTTTTAAAAAAAAATGGTAATAGGCAAACAAGACACACCTGGGAATAATCACAGAACTAATCAAAAACTATAAAGGACTACAAAAATGGCACACAGGACAGGAAACAGGATCTGAAATTGAAACTTTTGAAACTTCATATTGCATTTTATACCATCCAAGAACCGCCACAAAGAGACCTTCTAAATGTAAAGCAACCAGTTCATTTTGTTTTATGAATTTCATCCCCAATTCCCCATCCCCAATTCCCAATTCCCATCCCCATCCCCATCCCCATCCCCATCCCCATCCCCATCCCCATCCCCGCCCCCATCCCCATCCCCATCCCCGCCCCCATCCCCATCCCCATCCCCGCCCCCATCCCCATCCCCATCCCCATCCCCATCCCCATCCCCATCCCCATCCCCAATCCCCAATCCCCATCCCCCCTCACCATCTCAATCCCCATCCCAATCCCCACCCCCAATTTGTCTGCAGTCAACAGTTCTGTAAGCTCAATGTTTTTGGCTTATTTCTGCACTAGATGAGAGCTGTCTGCGGTGAGCTGTACTGAATTAAAAGTTCACCACGGGGAGAAGCTAAAGACTTCACCCAGCCTGTTTCTACCACAGGAAATGGCCCACAAAGCCACCAGGGCAGGATTTCCTCCTGGGCCTGCAGGTGTAAGGCAAGAACTATAGCTCTGTGAGCTGGGCCACGGACCAGAACCCCCAACTCTTACAAAATCATTGCAGCCAAATCAGCGCCTCCCTAGTGTGCCTATCACAGAGTGGGATATGAAATGAAGAGAGAAAGCAGGAAAGAACAAAGTAAAGCTGAAATAGAAAACCAGTACAACTTCTTTAAAGAAGGTCACAACTCACAAAAAGTGATTCATCGTTTAGCAGATGTCAATAATATTCAAGGAACAGAAGAATATCAGTCTTCAATGAATGCTAATTTGAGAGATGGCTGCATCCTTACTCTTTTTTTTTTTTTTTTTTGGCTAAAGCAAATGCTTGTGTAAATCTGTGATCTCGTCAAATTGAGCAGCGTTGGCCTGAAACTAGCTGGCAGATAATTGCAGGCGAAACGGCTTGCGTTTGAAGTACACACAAATGTTCATTGTAATTAAATGTGCGATACTGCTGCGCCTCCATAGCCTGTGGCATATTTACAGTGTTTTCTCTTGCCTTTGTGGTGCTCTTTCACAGCCTTGACATTTTTTAATGTCAAACTCTAATTCAAAAAGACTCCTTTCTGCTTTTAGGCATCGTAATCAGAAAATCAAAGCAATGATCTTCTCACTGTAACATCAGGAGGGATGAAAAGCCGCCCGTTTCCCATCTAACTACAGTGTGATGGGACTGTTTATTGGCTTAAGCTGTGAATGAATACTTACTTGCTCTTCTCTTGTATAAATATGTAATATCCTTGTTTGTCATTAAGATTTTGAGATGGAAAGGCACTTGCTGATTGCTCATTTGAGAATGACGTGTGTATTTCTGTGATTACGCACAGTGTGTTTGATCTGGATACTCGCGGGATTGGTGAATTGTGCTGTGTTGCTTGTTTATTTCCATTTACTCTCTATTCGTTTGCTTTTGAAGAGAGATGGGGAAGAGATAGCAAGAGATGAGTACATGACAAACATCCAATGTGCTTGTCTACAAGTGCATTGATGTTGTAAGTTAAAGAGATAGACAGACAGACAGAAATACAGATAGCGATTGGTGGATAATATGATGGATCCACGTATTATCCATCCATCCATTCATTTATCATATCTATCCATGTATCCATCCATCCATTGCATCATTCATCCATTCATTTATCATATCCATCCATCCATTGTAACATCCATCCATCCGTCTTTCTGTCTGGATGATATGATATGATATGATATGATATGATATGATATGATATGATATGATATGATATGATATGATAGGATGGATGGATAATATGATGGATGGCTGGATGGATTATATGATTGATGGATGGATGATATGATGGATGGATGGATGGATGGATGATTTGATGGTTGGATGGATGGATCATCCATAAATTGTATCCATCTATCATACCATCCATCCATCCATCTATCGCTATCTGTCTTTCTGTCTGGATGAATGATATGATATGATATGATATGATATGATATGATATGATGGATGGATGATATGATGGATGGCTGGATGGATTATATGATTGATGGATGGATGGATGGATGTATGTATGATATGATGGATGAATGGATGGATGGATGGATGATATGATGGATGGATGATACAATGGATGGATATGATATGATGGATGGATGATATGATGGATGGATGGATGATACGATAGATTTCTATTATAAATTGTATTATTATTATTATGGACAGATTTAATGATGATAATAATAATAAAAATAATAATTGTTGTTGTTGTTGTTTGATTGCTTATCTGTTGATTTACTAATATTTGTATTAATATTTTGTATTATTGGTTTCAGTTTTTTTTTTTTTTGTAACGTAACAACACAACCAGTGGCGTATCCTGTGACATAACATGAATGCAGAAGATGATGATCTGTGCAGCATGAATGAGTTTATATAATTTAACAACATATTGTCCATCTAGTCCAGGCCTGTGGTGTTTTGAACTCTTGCCTTTGAATATTACTGCATTATGTATTAGCACCAACCATAAATCAACAAAGGCATAAATTATTCCCCGCTGTCTTTTACCTGAGCCTGAATGGTGTGATGGAAAGCAAATGGGATAACAGAATGATCGTCGGCAAAATTATTGTTTCATCTTATCCTCCAGTGGGAGTGTGTGTGTCTGTTTTTCCAAGCCATTAAATAGTGAAAATAGGGCTGCAAGCTGATAAACCTCCTTTCATAATGAAACCAAATGGACGGAATGTCTGCAGGTGAGGAAACGGCTTACATTGTGAGGAGTGACAACAGAGGAAGTCTGTTACAAATGGGGAGTCATAAACTCATGCGGTATATTGTTTCCCCCCCTCGGGTGGTGGGCAGAGAGCCAGATGTAGGTGATGATGGTGATGTTGGTTTGTCCTGCGGAGGGATACGCATTCAGGCCTCAGTAATAGAGACCGATGATGTGTCAGCAACTTCCACCTCTGAGACGCTGGATTTGACCGTCGCTGCCTGATGTTCAATCACAATTCTGTTATTATGATACAATATGGAAGATTATGGCCAAGCTCTCATCTCTATTTGATGATGTAATTAATTAATTTAATCGTGTGATTATTTTGAATTTCTTCTTGTTCACTTCGGCGCCCAGATTTAAAAATCCCCAAGCACCAAATGCAATCAAAAGAACTGACTTGTCGCAAACGCTGATAACTTTCAAACTTGTTTGAATCGAACTTGGAGACCACATGCTTTTGTCTTGTAGTGTGCCCTTCACCCTGACAAACACACAAACAAACAAACTCTTAAACTAGTCTATGTTTTGCTGGTCTCATTTGGTCTCAGCCTGGTCAGATTAATCTGGTATGCTGGCTTTAGGACACTTTTTAGCTGGTCAAGCAGTCCACCCAGCTAAACCATTTAAAAACCATTGTACGGGACATGTGAATGTCTTTTAGTTATTCCACGAGTTTTGACGCGTATCTTCTTTTCTTGTATTCACAACTCATTTCCTAAATACAGCATGATCCTCTTATGCAGGGATGTCTTCTCAACAACTTATTTGTAGAGATACTATACTTGTAAGCCAATTATTAATTACGATAAACGGTCAAAAGCTTTGTGTTCTCCCACTGTGCGTCTGAAATTATTGCATGTGCGTCATGTTGCTACCAAAAAATGACGTCACTGAACATGCACAGAAAGAACAAATATAAACCAACAGTAAAAATATATTCAACAGTAAATTACTAATTAACAAAAATAATTATTGTACCAAATTTATGTAATAAAAATATGAAAATATACATTTTGAAATATAAAATGGAGCCATACTGATATTATATTTACATATGCAACACTTAAGAAACTTTAAGTGTCCATTATCAACATTCTGAAATGTCCATATTCTATGGCAGAGAAAAACTCCTTGATATTTGAGGAGTAGTTAACAGTCCATTTCACAGATAAGGCACAACTTATCAACAGGCCTTATGTTGGTCCTAGTCTTAAGGCTGCGGTAAGGCTGGTTGTAAGTGGTCTGTCATTTATTATTGCTTCCACTACACACAGGAATGTATGCAAGCTCTCATCATTAAGTGTTTGTTCTTTCAGCATAGATCTCAGGATTTTTCTAACAGACCTTATCTGTCTTTCCCACACTCCACTGAAATGAGATCCAGAAGGTGTGTTGAATATCCATTGTATTCCCTTTTGCATGAGAGTACTTTAAATTTTAGATTGGTTCCATTGTTGAATGGCTTTACACAGTTCAATCTCAGCACCAATGAAATTAGTACCATTGTCACTTCTCATGATTGTCACCTGACCTCTCCTGCACACAAAGCGTCGGATGGCATTCCAGAGTATGTGCAACTTCAGTATGCACAGCTCTTGTTGTCAGGCAGATAAACAATACGCCATATCTTTTAACATTACTTCTACCTTGTCTGACTTCAAACGGTCCAAAGTAGTCTACCCCGACATTGGTAAAGCGTGGTTGATCTGGCATTACTCTGTCGTGTGGCAGCTCTGACATCTTCTGCTCTACAGCCTTTTGCTCTGATCTTTCTACCTGTCACACATCTGGAGAGAAACTTCCTGAAAATGGAGTTTGCAGAAGGAAGCCAGAATATTTGTCGCAACTTTGAAAGCATATAGTTCCTTCCACAATGTCCAATTCTCTCATGAATGTCTCTTAAGATTAAAGTTGTGACACGTGTGTATTTGGATATAATGATAGGATGCTTTATGTGCTCAGGCATTGCAGATCTACCAAGACGACCTCCAACTCTCAGCGATCCATCCTGAAGTGTTAAATCCAGTTTAGAAAGGCAACTGTTCTTTTTAACAGATGGATTACCTTTTTGCAATGAGGACATTTCTTCTTTGAATCCTTGACTTTGAGTGAACATGATGATTTCATGTTCAGCCCTTGTTAAGTCTTGCATTGTTAGAGCTTTGCAGTTTTTTTGCTGTGGATTTTGTCTCACAACTCTGAACTTTTTTGTCTTTGGCTGTTTTTTTGATTGCTGCGCTATATAACCATGTCCTTGAAATGAAGGATCCATGCCTCTGCTCTCTTTAATTTGTACCAATCGGAGTAATAATTGATCAAATTGTTCACAGCATCTGCGCTATCCACTGCACACACAAGATTCACTGAGGCGTATACGTTTTTAACCTCACTGTCATCCAATTTTGTTGACAGGTCATGATTTGTCTCAGGCCACTTGTTCTCTGGTTCTTTGAGAAAAGAAGGACCTTGGATCCAACTCACATTTTTCATGAACTTTTCACAAGTAAGTCCGCCAGATGCACAATCAGTCGCGTTCACTGAGGTATTGACATACCTTCACTGCTGTGGTCTGGTTGACTCTCTTATAATGGTAATCCTGTTGGCAACAAACGTTTTGAAACGAAGACTTTCATTGTCAATATATCTCAAAATAGTGGTACTGTCCATCCAGAATACAGATTCAAGCTATTCTTCATGAAGGTACAATGAGCGAGTCCATCAGTGTTTAACAATATGAGGTATGAGACAACTCCATATCCCACTTCGCTAGCGTCTGAGAAGTGATGTAGTTGTGCGGAAGTTGAAACCCCAAAGTCAACAGGTTTTATACATCTTGGCACACTGAAGTCAGCCAATTGATTTAGCCCATATAACCAGGCAATCCACTTTTCTGCACACTGTTCTGGAATGTCATTGTCCCATGCAAGCTTTTCTTTGCACAACTGTTGCATTAGAATCTTTGATGGCAATGTGACAGGTGCGAGAAAGCCCAAGAGGTCGTAGATGGAGCTTGTGACAGACAGGATTCCTCTTCTTATTACAGGTCTTTTTTTCAAACTGATTTTAAATTTAAACACATTGGAATTGACACACCATTACACCCCTAATGCTCTCTCTGCAGGAAGTGCATCTTTGCTCAAATCTAAGTCTCTTACATCAGCAACTCTCTCACCTTCCAGAATAGAGGCCAACAATGCACGACTGTTGCTTGCCCATTTTGTAAGATGAAATCCTCCGCACAAAGTTTTGTGAGATCATTGCACAAGGCAATTGCTTGAGCATGGCTTGAAACAGACATCTACATAAAAGTTCTTGAGAACTGTGTTGACTGCTTCAACAGATGACTTGCTGCGATTTTCTTCTGCTGTCTTCCTGAGAGCGAAATTAGCTACACTTGGAGATGACTTTGCTCCAAAGAAAGGGACAACCATCTTGTACTCATCCAAGTTCTGATTTACATCTCCATCTCCAGCTTCAATGTGAGGCAACTTCACTTCACTGAGGTACTGCCATCTGTCAACTTCGTGTTGTTTTGGAATGTTTTCCATTGACACTGGTATGCTCTTTTGTGTAAACACTTTGGAAAGTTCAATTAAGTTATCCTCTTCCAATCCACTCACTTCCAAGTCAGTGAGCACATAACTTTCCACTCGTTTCCTTGAGTTCATGGTGTTTAGCATTATGTCAATTTTTCTACCCTGGACATTCAATCGTCTTACTAGTGCCTCAATACAAAAGGTGGCAGAGCTGCCTGGGTCCATAAAGGCATACTCTTCCACACACTTGTCACTCTTTTTGGACTTTATCTTGATAGGCACTATGGCAAGAAGACAGCTGTCTCCGGCCCCGGTGCAGACACTTGTCTCATGGCTGACTGTTGCAGGTAAAGTGTTAACTTCAGTTTTTTCAACTTTTACCATTTCCTTCTCAGGAATCTTGTCTTGTGTGGTTAAGTGCAACATGCTAGGATGTTTCTTTGAGCACATCTGACATGTGCTTCTTCTGTTACATTCTTTGCTTAAGTGTCCTTTCACTAAGCATCCAAAGCAAAGTCCAATTTGTCTTTATATGGCTTAGCACCGAACTGATAACATTGCTCACTGATGCACTGGTGTTTTTCATCATTGTCAAGTCTTTTTGAGTTTCACCAACCGGTCTGATGTCAGTTGCAAAACTGCTAATTCCTTCCTGCACGGATGCAGTGGCGCACAGCTGGCCCCGTGACCTATGCAAATATGCGTTTCCCCCAGTGAGCCTTCTCGCACAGACTCTGTGCAAGGTCAGGGAGGACGAGGAGCAGGTCTTGCTAGTTGTGCCCTACTGGCCCAACCGGATCTGGTTCTCCGAACTCACACTCCTCTCGACAGCCCCTCCCTGGCCGATTCCCCTGAGGAAGGACCTTCTTTTTCAGGGATGGGGCACTCTATGGCACCCGCGTCCAGAACTCTGGAAACTCCATGTCTGGTCCCTGGATAGGACACGGAGGTTCTAGGTGGCCTGCCACTAGTGGTGGCAGACACCATCGCTTCTGCTAGAGCCCCCTCTACGAGGCGCCTCTATGCTTTGAAGTGGAACCTATTTGTTGAGTGGTGTTCTTCCCGCCCCCCGTAAGTGTTTGGTTAGTGTTGTGCTTACTTTCTTGCAAGATGGGCTGGAGCGAAGGCTGTCTCCCTCCACCCTCAAGGTGTACGTCGCAGCAATAGCGGCGTATCACAACGCAGTCGAAGGTAAGTCTTTAGGGAGGCACAACCTAATCGTCAGGTTCCTCAGAGGTGCGAAGAGGCTAAATTCTCCTCGTCCAAACTCGGTACCCTCTTGGGATTTAGCTCTGGTGCTCAGGGCACTTTAGAGCCCTCCCTTTGAGCCTTTGTGGTCGCGCTGAGTGGGTCTTGCAGAAACAGCTGTGACGGCCCTTTCCTGCTTGGAGCCCTGTCTCCTGCTCCAACCTAGGAGCACTCCAGCGAGCTCAAGCAGGGTGCTGGAAGGGCCAGCCTCCCTGGCGTGTTGGTAGGGATCCCCAATTCGTCGGTCAGTTCCGACGTACGTTGAACGTGACCAACTGAAAGGGAACGTCTTGGTTACGTATGTAACCCTCATTCCCTGAAGGAGAGAACGGAGACATATGTCCCGTCGCCAGGAGCTGTGCTTTCGCTGAAGGGCTGAGTCACTTTTTCGGCTAAGAGATTAGAGCATACTACTAAGTATACTAAAAGTAATATATCTATATGACTTAACTGTTTACATAGCTAGCTGTTGTAGTTATGCCATCACAAAAGTCTGAAACTGTATGAAGGACATACCTTGTTTCAAAGGTATCTTAGTAAAAGCTCTTGCTAAGAGCTGACTAACTTTACACTTGATGTCTGTAAAGAAATCTGATTTCATCTTGCCGGGAGGACATTTCCTTTTCTGCTCTCTAATATTATCTGTATTATATAGGACAAATAAGTGTAATAGAAACTAGTGGATACATTTAGTTAAATCTGATACATTTCAGTATTTTGAATTATGCACATAGATAATTCAAGGGTTTTATTTTAATATTATGCCTGTCTTTGCAATTCCGTCTTTTCAAGTCTTCACATTCGTGAAGGAAAAAAAACAACAACAACTTTGGTGTCACTCAGAGAGTGCATGAAGCTACTATTATAAGTGCAGCAGACATTAGTATTCAAGCTATTTGTGTTGTGCCCCAAATTTAGCAGTACGCAGGGAGTGCGGCGTGGAAACATCCATGCATGAAATGGCTCTCTAATCCTACCATTAGGAGAATTTATGCATGCAAATCTCAGAAATTCTTCACAGGTGTAATTATCGCTAATTAGCTATAGATATTATTTAGTTGCAGGCAAGGGAATGAGGACACAAATACAAAAACACTGTATGACTGTGGAAAAACATCAATAGATTTGTCTGATAATGCTGAATTTGTGCCTCTCTCTGGCACTCCACTGGTGACAGCAGTCATTAGTAGATATTAATCTTGCTTTAATAACTTGCCATTTCCCACAGGCTGCAGTTCTCCTGATGGTCTAACATTTCCCTCGCTCATGCCCTCTGCCAGGGACTTTCATCAAAATGACATTTACTCGGAAACACAACTTGTTTAATCACTTCTGATTGGAAAAAGGAAACTCTCTTTATTGCTTTCAGAGAAAAGAACATTTTCCAGAGGCTGTTTCTTTATTGCAGTGAGTGGATTAAACAAACGCAAACGCTGATTGGCTGACTCTTCCTATAGGGGAACTTTACTGTATCTTCGTATGCTTTTAATTTTCACGATTTTAGTTTTCAAATGTAGATTTTAATAGCTTTTTAAAGTGCAGATTAGTTTTTGTCTTCTGTAGACTTTTTAACTTCCCCTCTTTTGTAAATAATACATTGGAATCTGGGAAATTCTACATTACACTATTTCCTAAACTTAAATTCATATTTTCTGTAACACTTTACAATAAGGTACTTTTAGTTAACGTTAATGCATAGTTAATGCATTGTTACGTGTTACAGTCTTTCTTTCTTTCTTTCTTTCTTTCTTTCAGTGTCCTAACAAGCCACAATGGTGACATGCGGCGATTAAAAGCATGTAATGCCTTAATGTTAAAAACATGTAATGTGACTTTAATATCATTTATTGCTCCAGCTTTGTAGCCATACTAAAAACAACAATGGATATTCACCTCAGACCTTGAAATGAAACACATGGGAAACAAGAGCACCCTTTTAAACCTAAAATGACAAATGGGTAACCCTACAGTCTCATTGACTTAACGGACACGCGTACGCGGCAGTCATTGTAAGTCCACAAAACTGAAAGTGCATATAAAGTGTACCATTTAGGACAGGGCTGCATAATATAATGGGGCGTGAGACAAACTAAACAATCAAATTACACTTAAAAAAATTTTTTTACAAAGATGGTGTTTTTTTTTTATCACGCTGCTGTGAGTTTAAGTTATCGTTTTTTAAATAAGTTTGGTTTTAGTTAGTTATTTGATGCTATAAAAACCGGGAGTGTGACGTCATGATTGACAGCTGAGATTGACAGCTTCTCTCAGCGAAGTAGTCACTGAGACACCAACAGAATTTTTTCGGAAGGAGATTGGAGCTTTAACTTTAATTTCTACATTTGCATAACGGTTTATTTCACACAGACATAATGAGTTGTTCTGCAGTAAACTTTACTAACTGATTCTGCGGGAGTGTGAGCAAGGCCTCGATACAACGGATCCAATTCACGCTCATTACTGTCACCACAATATTTGGACATTGGGGGCTTCACTTTTCTTATTGCATCACGTCTGATTAGGACACGGTGTTATAGTGTATTTTCCACAGTTGCAGAGTCCACTCTTCGGATTGAGCATTTGAATACACCGTTCGGGTATAGTTTGCCAATCTTCATATCCGCTTTGATCGTATACTGCCATCTTTGCTTTGGTTGTCCGCATGGGTATTTGCTATCCACCATGAAGTGGTAGGCGGTGTCAGTGACAGTGCCTGGTGCTGCTTGTAGGACATGCCCGTACCACTGAATACTCCTTTGCTGCATTTTCTCCATAATTGGCGTTTATTTGCGGTAAACACATTTGCCGCTGAATTGTATAATTACAGCAGTGGTCAAAGAGACACACACCAGCAATCCAGTGTAGCATGCACACTTCTCTTGTGCTCTTGGTGACTGGCCAGCATTCAGCTCCATACAGTGCAACTGGGCGTACTACCTTTGACTTGAGACAAATTGGTATGCGTTTAGCATTCCAACCACATCCAGGTTGCATTCACCCTCCCACACACTTCGTCATTGATACCACCGTCACTTTGCAGGCTGGATCCTAGATACTTAAAGGTGTTCATCTTCGTCAGGCCCTCACCATTATCCATGATATTGCCATCAGACAGATTGGCCTTCAGACAGATACTATTGTTGATGCTGAGGTGGTCATTCCATACCTGGACTTGGTGTTCCAGTTCTTCCCTGCTGGTGTATAAAGCAAGGCCAATGGGACACCCTGTTGCAGGTCACATGTGATGGTGTCCATGACCAGAATGAAGAGAAGCGGCGACAGTGCTGAGCCTTGGGTGTACACCAACCTTCATAGGGAAGCTATCAGAAATTCCCACTGTGCATCTTGCACAATTGCTGGTGTTCACATAGAGCATTTGGACCCAGTTGATGAGCTGTTCAGGCACTTCATGGTCCGGTAGTGCATACCAGATCAACTGATGCGGCACCCAGTCAAAAGCCTTTTTGATATCAAGGAAGGCTATTTGCAGCAGCTCTCTGTGCTTTTCCATTAACATTCACACTGCAAAAATCACATCAGTGGTGCTGCAGCTCTGTGGCAAGCTGGTCACTAGTGGATCGTCTTTGACTCAACAAACAATTTTGTACTGTAATGATCTGTCCACCTAAAATACGTTTTTGGTGAAAAGTATGAGGATGAAAGAGCAAGGGAGGAGATGACAGGATTTTGTTTGAATAAGAAATTAATGTATGAAATCCAAATTTCATAATATACACTATATTGCCAAAAGTATTGGGACACCCCTACAAATCATTTAATTCAGGTGTTCCAATCACTTCCATGACCACAGGTGTATAAATCAAGCATGCAGACTGCTTCTACAAACATTTGTGAAAGAATGTGTCGCTCTCAGGAGCTCAGTGAATTCAAGAGTGGTACCGTGATAGGTTGCCACCTGTGCAATAAGTCCATTCGTGAAATTCCCTCACTACTAAATATTCCACAGTCAGTGGAAGCAATTGGGAAACACAGCAACTCAGCCACGAAGTGGTAGGCCATGCAAAATCACAGAGCAGGGTCAGTGCATGCTGAGGCGCACAGTGCACAGAAGTCGCCAACTTTCTGCAGATTTCTCTAGCAATAGCTCCAAACTTGGTGTGGCCTTCAGATTAGCTCAAGAACAGTGCGTAGAGAGCTTCATGGAATTTCCATGGCCGAGCAGCTGCATCCAAGCCTTACATCACCAAGTACCATACATCACCTTAGTTCCAGTGAAAGGAACTCTTAATGCTTCAGCAAACCATGACATTTTCTGTTCCTGCTTCCTGTTCCAACATGACTGCGCACAAGTGCACAAAGCAAAGTCCATAAAGACATGGATGAGCGAATTTGGTGTGGAGGAACTTGACTGGCCTTCACAGAGTCCTGACCTCAACTCGATAGAACACCTCTGGGATTGATTAGAGCGGAGACTGCGAGCCAGGCCTTCTTGTCCAACATCAGTGCCTGACCTCACAAATGCGCTTCTAGAAGAATGGTCAAAACTCCTCCTATCAACACTCATGAAGATGGGATCAGGTTATCTCTCAGGTAGGTCCTTCAGGGTGTCTAAGTCACAACATCTAGCTACTGGGCTTCCCCAGGTCTCAGTGCTTGGACCACTTCTCTTCTCCATCTACATGTCATCCTTAGGATCTGTAATCCAGAAACATGGCTTTTCCTATCACTGCTATGCTGATGACACTCAACTCTACTTCTCATTTTAACCAGATGATCCTACAATTGCTGTTCGTATTGCAGCCTGCCTGCCTGACATTTCTGGCTGGATGAAGCACCATCACCTTCAACTCAACCTTGCAAAAACCAAACTGCTTGTGGTCTGAACCAACCCAGCACTTCTTCACAATTTCTCCATTCAGCTAGGTTCATCAACCATAACTCCTTCCAGGACAGCCAGGAACCTCGGAGTTATGATTGATGATCAGTTAAACTTCACTGACCATATTACTGCAACAGCCCGGTCCTGCAGATTTGCATTATACAACATTAGGAAGATTCGTCCCTTCCTATCAGAGCAGGCCACACAACTCCTGGTCCAAGCTCTCCAGACTGGACTACTGTAATGCTCTTCTAGCAGGCCTTCCAGCACGCACTATCAAACCCCTGCAACTGATCCAGAATGCAGTAGCTAGGGTGGTCTTCAATGAGCAGAAGAAAGCCCACATCATACCTCTCTTCATCAGTTTGTACTGGCTGCCAATAGCCACTCGCATCAAATTCAAGGCACTAGTGCTTGCCTACAAATCATCCACAGGCTCTGCACCAATATACCTAAACTCGCTTGTTCAGACTTACGCACCCTCCAAAAGCTTGCATTCTGCAAATGAACAACGCCTCGTGGTGCCATCACGAATAGGCACAAAATCACTCTCACTGACCTTTTCCTGGACTGTTCCCACCTGGTGGAACGACCTGCCTATCTCAATTCGAGCAGCCGAGTCTGTAGCCATTTTCAAAAAATGTCTAAAGACACATCTTTTCCAGCAGCACCTGACCAATTAAGACTAGCACTTAACTGACTTAACGATTCTATTTGTTTTCTTTTTATAAAAAAACTAAAAAAAACTGTGTGTACTGTACTAGACTAACTGAGACTTGTTACAGCACTTGCATGCTGTTGCCCCATGTTTGTCTGATTGCTTCTATTGCTCTCATTTGTAAGTCGCTTTGGATAAAAGCATCTGCTAAATGTAAATGTACTATATTAAATATAGTAAATACATTATATATTCATATAATATAAAAATATATTATAGGCTAGTCATGGGCTTTTTATTCAAATCTAATCTTTAATCCAAACAGTAAAATGATAATGCCACAAAATTGTTGGAACTGCAATAATGGAAAAAGGAACCATTCAAATGTTATTGTCTGGAGAAAATACATTATTTTATTAAATTGCAACAAAACGTGACAACTTTATGGAAGCTTGTTCCCGCCACTTAATAAAAAAAAATGAAAAAAGGTAATTGTGACTTTTTATCTTACAATTCTGACTTTTTTTCTTGCAATTCTAAAAGAGAAAAAGTCAATTGTCTTTTATTATTATTTTTTTATTATTCAGTGGCAGAAACAAGCTTCCATACTACTTGCACCATTATTGTTGTGAATATGTCTGTTAAAATCCTTCACAATATTTGTCGAAGACAGTTTTCAAACCACTGCAGTTCATCAGATTGGACTTCTGGTTTAAAACCTCATAGCTACTGACTGTTTGACAACAAGACAAGGGAAATGCATTTACTGCCTGTTCTGTAGAGGTTCTTCAAAGCTTTGTCACACTTTCTTACATTGACATTTTGTGTGATTCAGCATGCCTCAAACTGCCATTTAAAGGGTAAATTATGAAGAAAGCTATTGTTAAGAAAACGTGACGTGACGTGAAAGAAACAGAAACAGTTGGAGGAATTTAAGATTCAGTCCAGATGAGGTTAATCCTCCATAATCTGCAAAAAACAAACAAACACAAGAAATTAAGAAATGTAAATGGCAGGCCAATCCTCTCAACGACCCTGCTTCCATGGAGTGCAGGCATTATGGGGAGTTTACATAAACCCAAGTGTTCAATCAAGAGCAAGGAGGAAGCTCAAAATAAATGTTCACAGTTACGTGAGGATGCTACTGTATGTCAGATCTCCCACTTTTTCCCCCTAAAGGGTTCAGAAAGAACAATGGTTGCTCATACATTACGAACCCTGTCAGGCACAGAAAAATCTCTTTTTTTGAACAAGGTGACTTTATAAATCATAGAGGTTTTGAACATAACAAAGGCACTCTCTCAGTTTTTCATTACCTTTGAAGGTCACTGTGTGCTTACATTGAGAGAGGCCTCTGATCTAACCTTAGCATGATTCCATTAGAGCAGAAAGCTTGTGTACATCGCTACTCTGGGCGATTTGACATGATAAAGCTTGCATTTCAGCTGTACACGCTATGTTGGTCTTTATGGTGATTAAATCTGAAGTTTCAGGGTATGTTTCTATTATAACAATATTTTATTCTAGGAACTGTTGTTGGGAGATGTGAATGAAAACTAATGGCACTGATGTAAACTATTTTATGAGTAGTAAAAAGTCCACAGGTCTAGATGTAGACAAAGTATCGCCAGGAACATCCATCAGGATGATGATGATGATGATGGTTGTTCCTTGTGTACCTGGCAGAATACATTAGCCATATAATATTCATATGATATATGAGGCTTCCAAGTGAAAGAGAGCCGATCTTAGATCAGGACCACACCATTTTATTTAATCATAAAAAAAAGAAAAGAAAAGAAACTGGATGTTAAGTTCCCACTAGTGCACCCACTAGTTTCACCAACTTGGTGAAAACAGTGGCACCACGGAGATGTTCCAGCGCTGTTGGGACGAGAGGAAGGGGATAGCGGAATTTGACTGTGATTCTGTTGAGGGATCGGTAATCGATACAGGGCCGCAAGCCAGAAGCTGGAAGCAGCAGGGGAAGTAAACAGACGGATGTATCCTTGGTCGATTGCCTCCTGGATGTATTCTTCCATGGCCTTCTCCGGTTGTGACAGAGGGTATATTTTCCCACGGGGCACTGACTCACCCGGAAGCAGATCGATGGCACAGTCCCATGGCCGATGGGGAGGCAGCTTGGAAGCTTGATGGGGGCAGAAGACGTCACTGAAGGGGGCGTAGCATGGAGGAATATCCACTGAGCGATTCTCAACTGGACTCTCGATGGAAGTCGCACACACTGGGACATCCTCGGTACGTGGAATGGAGGGGACAGGAAGAGCGGAGAAGCAGTCTGGGAAACAGCTATCGCCCCACTTCCGGACCTCCCCGGTCTTCCATGAGATGACGTGATTGTGCTGCTCTAACCATGGGCACCCTAGGATCACGTCAGCTGTGGATTCTTCCAGAACCAGTAAATGTAGCTTCTTCATGCAGAATACCCACTCGGAGCCGGATGGGACCTGCGATAGTGCGGACCTGTTTCCTGCTGAGGGGGTCTGCCCATTACCGAGTGGATCTGGTAGGTGGATGGCGTATCGGTGGTCTTGAGCTCGAGCTGACGGCAGAGGGCGCCAGAGATGAAGTTGCCGGCTGACCCAGAGTCGAGGAGGGCACTAACTGGAAGGGTGACATCGGCAGCAGTTAAGTGTACAATGGTAGTGAGTGGCTTCATCTTAGGAACGGAAGGAATAATAGCACTCACCATAGGACGAGGAGGACGAATGGGGCATTTGGAGATGAAGTGCTCAGAGGAACCACAGTATATGCAGAGGCTCTGGGCCAGCCGCCTCTGTCGTTCAGACGGGGTTAGCCGAGTGTTCTCCCGCTGCATGGGCTTGGTAACTGGTTCTGGAGGGCTGACGGACTCTGGTCGGCGGAGGGAATAGTGACTGGCCCTGGTGCTCTTCGAGACACGACTGCATACGAGTGGCAAAGCGTATAGGATAGTTGGATGAACCGTTCAAGCCCGATGGTAGGTGGTAAGTAGGGATTGTTCGCTCCATCCGCTGGCGGCAGCCAATGTCCTGAACTGGAGGGCATACTCATTGACAGACATATTATTCTGCTTTAAATGATATAATTGCTCACCGATAGAAGCATCCCAGGCTGGTTTTCCAAAAACTTCCTTGAAATGTGATACGAAGCCCGGAAAAGATTAAACAATGTGGTTATTCTGGGTCCACAGGGTCTCCGCCCAGCGAAGCGCTTTCCCAGTCAATAGTGAGAGAATGAAGGCTACCTTGGAACGGTCAGTGGAAAATAAGTGCGGTTGCATCTCCAGGACCAGCGAACACTGTAGAATGAATCTGTTGCAATCCTCTGCCGAACCAGAGAAGGGCGCCGGTTGGGCCATGGGACTGGCGTGCATGGGTGGCGAAGGAGAGGTGACGGTGTTTGCGGAAGTGATCGCTGGTGAAGGTGCTGGTGAACTGGATGGCAGTGCTCGGCGGACAGCGTCCAAGAGCTCTTGAAAGGGATCCGGGGTGCTCATTCTGGTGCTCAGCGGTTGTGGTCCGGTCTTCTGTTACATAACAGAAGGGACGGAGACAAGGTGTACAGGTTAGTGATGTTTTATTGAGGACCAGATGAATCAACGGAAGTGCAGGTGAGTGGAATAGAAGTTTGTGAGCGTCTGATGAAGATATATGAATGACCAGTCTTTGTACTTGCAGATGTAGCGGGGTGGAGACAGAACTGGATCGAGGAAGACATGGGAGGATCACACAGGACAAGGGAACACGATGGAGACTTGGAATCACTCAGGAGACAGGTAAAGGTTATGGAAGTCCGTAAGGTGAGCATGGAGGTAATCAAATCTACGTGCTAACGAGACCGGACAGTGACTGGGTGTGAGAGAGTGTCTTTTGTGCTATGGGTGATTGCTGTGCTGATGGGATGCAGGTGATCGTGATTAGTACTCTGGTGAAGGTGTGCGCTGTGATTGGATGGCGTGGGAGCCTGACGTGTCTGTGACATTACTACTAATACTGCTAATACTACTACTACTAATACCAATACTATTACTACTAATACTAATGCTACTACCACTACTACTACTAATACCACCACCACACCTACTACTACAACTACCACTACTACTAATACTACTACCACCACCACTATTACTAATACTACCACAACTACTACCACCACTTCTACTAATACTACTATGACTACCACAACTACTACCACTACTACTAATACTAACACTAATACTACTACTAGTAATACCACCAATACTACTATGAGCACTACAAATACTAAAACTACCACCACTACTTCTACTAATACTACCACCAACAACAACAACACAACTACTACTGCCACCACCACCACTACTACTACTACTACTACTACTACTACTACAACAACAACAACTACTACTACTACTACTACTACTATAAAGAAGAAGAAGAAGAAGAAGAAGAAGTAGAAGAGAATGGAGTAACATCCAGATCATGTGGGGCCTGTGTCTGAGGCATCTTTTAATCTTCACAACATGCAGTAAAGATGCTGTCATATTCTTTTGCTGATTTATGCTTAAGTGAAGGATGTACAGGATAGAGGGATGTACAGCTAAGAGTGGAGATATCTGAGATGATTCCATAGGGAGGAGTGCTGTCCATGCCACAGCGGTCATTAAACATCACAGGTGATGACACTTGCTCAAGTCTCTCATCACTGTGCATTTGTTTGTCTATGTATTTGTGGCTCCATGCAGGTCCTTAATGGCCGCCTGCACTGCAGCTGCTGAGAGCCGCAGCATACGGATGTTGCCGTAATTGAGTTTGTGCGAGGCAGCAACAGATTGTGATTTGGAGAAGAGAGGCGGGACATGGCAGATACCAGGGTCTCTCAGGGGATGTGGTGGGCTCGAAGAAAGCCATATGCACCTTAAACTTTCCAAGAAAATGTTCTGCGTCTAAGCTGTGCATAGTCTTTAGAATTATGGAGGCTTATTTAAGCTCTTAATAAACATTTCAAATGGGCTGGAGGTTTTTCAGGAGGCAGGGAAAGTGCTCGAATGACGGCACACATGAAATCCCAGCAAATCTCCAGCTGGGTAGGCTAGTTCGAGAAGAGGTTTTGCACTAAAATGAAAACTTTTCACATTTCAGCAGAACACTGTCTGTATCAGGGGGTTGTCAAAGTTTTTGATGTCAAAAAAGATACAATGATCTCCTAATAAAGTACCTTTCCTAATATATTTGATGTATAAAGGTTTGTTTAGGAATATATATATATATATATATTTTATTTTATGTTATTTAATTACTTGTTTGTTTATTTATTTATTTACTTGTTTATTTTATTTTATTATTTTTTAAATTAAATTTTCCTTAGTCCAGGAACCCTAGCCTGAACCTTAGTCTGACAGCAACAATGGTTCAACAAATAGCATGAGTTTGGAGGCGGGGCTATGTTTTACTGACCAGTGTCTGTACTTCTTTGTCTTTACATATTACAACTATTCATGCATCAGTTTTAAAGGGGACCGGTTATGCTCCTTTTGACAAGATGTAATATAATTCTCAGGTTTTCCCAGAATGTGTCTGTGAAGTTTCAGCTCAAAATACCTCATTTTTGAGTTGAAGGAAAAACATGCTGTTTTCGTATATGTATCTTTAAATGCAAATGAGCTGCTGCTCTCCGCCCTGCTTTTCAGAAGAGGGCAGAGCCTTTACAGCTTGTGGCTCGGATACTCCAAGTACACCTCGCTGCAGCCTGTAGCACGATGACGTATTTGATTGATCAAATACGTAGTTGACGTTGTAACACGCATGCTCAGTGGTATATTTGGATGATGTGATAAGTACATGCTGTAATAACTGCAATTTTGCTTTGTTTTGTAAATGTAAAAAGTAAATGGTTCATTGGTTTAACATGCATGCGCTGTAGAAGGTTTCGATTACGTCATGAAAGTTTAAACACGCATGTGCGTAATGACCTATTATATTTTATACACTACACAAATGAAAATTTGTATGGCATATGGCATCTTTGCAACTTTGTTTAACAGGATATATTAATGGTTAAGTGTTAGCAGTATAACTTGATGTCCATGTAAATGTAAAAGCTTTAATGTTTAAATTCATCCACCACGATAGCCATAACATGTTTAGGAGGAGATGGCAGGCGAGTTGCGACATGCGACGGGAGCGTAGACCACCCTGTTTGTTGATGTACGTAATGGTCGCAGTGCTGTCCGTACAGACCACTGCATTGTAGCGGCCCCTTGAGGCGGCCCAGTGCAAGACGTACCACTAGCAACTCGAGGCAGTTGATGTGCTCTCGGAGGCCCTCGGAGTTGTAACAACTTATTAAGTTTAAAGTTTTTATCTAGGCTATTTATTCTATCTTTAACTCTGCATTGCAGTCTACATTAAATTCTTAATACATTCAATGGCAGCGCACATGTGATTCCGCACATGCGTGTCAAAACATCAATGACGTATTTGATTAATCAAGTACGTCATCGCACTACATGCTGCAGCGAGGACAGTCTCGGATATTCTGCCAAAAGCTAAAACATCTGTTTGGTTTTGATTATCATCATAAAGCCATATAAATCTAAACTTCTGATATATTTTTTTTCTGAGTGCACACACCCGAAGCACGCGCACAGAAAACTGGCTGTCAGGCGACATGTCCTGTAAGTTCTCTTTCACGTCTTATTGTACTTAAACTGTCAAAAACACACAAAAGCCCTATTTGGGCGGTAATTTTCTTGTGGGGTCGTAAGGTATTTTCATCATTTACAGGGGCTAGTCTGTGATTTTATTGCCGTCCGAATCCAGAATGTCAGTGTTTTTCCTCCCAGCACCCACATAAAAATCCCCAGCCGAATGACCTACTGTTTTTAGACAAACACCATAGATATGTGGTAATTTATTTGCCGTCTGAATCCACATCTCTGAGTTTTCAAAAAGAGACTGCTTCAAAATTCACTGTTTATATCCTTTTTGACCACTGCAGAGCACCGTATCGTTGCACTTCACTGTAATTTGGATGCATTTTAAAGATCTAGCCTACACTTTTATTACTGAAATGCTGGAAAGTATTTACATGAATAATCTTTTATTACCACTCAAAAGAGAAAGAGAAGAAAAACAAATAAACATTTGAAATGAGTACAGTAATTAATGTTATATACCTTAAATTAGCAGCATTATGTTTACCTCATGTAAATAAGAGGCTGTATTAACTTATTTCCGCTCATTTCAACATTTTAAAAATGACATCCTATCTTCCTATTTTTTAAACAGGAGATTTAAATAATGAATAATTTTCTATTATTAAATTAAATATTAATTTATTTTTATTATTCCAAGCCGATGCTAATGACCACGTGAGCAGCACGTTCCCAGGTTAATATGATCACAAAACACGCTCCGTCCACATGAGAAACAATTACTGTCCGAATTGGGCTATAGTTCACATAAACACTGAGTGCAAGATCTATGCAAATAGGGCAGACGCCATCAGCAGTCGTGGGCGGGGCCTAAGCACTTGTGACGTCACTTTGCTAAAACCTGCAAACGACTTGTTCTGAGTCACTCCATAATGTGGGTGGAATTTTACCATTATAAGGTGGTTGTGCACACACACTGCTAACACACATTTATGTTCAAACACCATGTAAAAGTGAATTTTGCATAACAGGTGCCCTTTAGAGTGAGATAATGGTTTTGATAAGTGATTTTGAGCTATACTAAAAAAAGATTTTTTCCTGACCCTTCGTTCTCAAAAACAGAGTGACAGACACTCACAGAGCTCTGCTTCCCTGCTCCCGGCAGACAGGCTAACCTTGTGGCCTTCCCTTCTCTCCTTCTCGCTCTCATCTCCTTCCTTTCCTCTCATCCTCTGAGAACAAAGGAAGCACTGAAGGAAGGAGGGGAGGAGGAGAGCATAGGGGACACGAGCAGGTCGATCAGCTGAGATGGAAAGGTGTATAACCCTGTTTTTTTTTTCTCATGAACTTTTGGAATATCATATTAGAAGTGCTGCCTTCAAACACATCGATCAGCAGTTCAACAAAAGCTCCTCTCGCCTGAAAACAATCAAACCTGTCAGTAACTCTTTCAGTCCAGTGACTTTTAATGTTGAATTATACTTCACTGAATTGTAAACATTTCTTGGAGTTAGAGGTTGTGCGATTGGTAGCTGTCAAGTAAATTATTGATATGAGGTAGTAAAATAGGTGTCCTGTACTTTCATATAAGTTTTGAGTCAGTTAGAGCTCTGCTGTGGGTTTAAATGTCTTTTCTACATCATAGGGTGACTATAAATGAAAACAATGCAGATTAAGTTCCTTAATTATTTTTTTTTGTAACCTCCCACACCAAACACTTCTTACATAGCAAGTATTAGCACACCTACTTGTGTGTGTGGGCGTATGTCGGCATAATAGACTACAAATTTGTCTACTACTTTGAACCAATGATTAATGTAGCTCTGAAAGTGAAAACAAATGACATTTTGTTTGGTTGTGGTGTTTTGTTAGCTTCATGTCTCTGTAGTCAAAGATTTCTCCCTCATTGACTTTGTTTGGGGAATGAAATGTATTTCATTGTCGCCCAGTTGTTAGCGTTTGATCGTTTGCAATGAGATAAACAGATGTCAATTACGAAGACCCAAATACAAACAAAGAGAAATTAGGCTGTAATGAAGAATGTTCATTTGTCATTGGCTAAAGGAACAAATTATGGTAATAGCAAACACAAACTTCTGCTGTGATTTGTTGAGGAGGGAGGGGGTGTAGGTCATTCCTGTTATTTAGTACATTTTAAAGGTGTCATGAACTGGCTTTTTAAATTTTTTTATACTATTGTCTGAGGTCAACTTATTACGTTTGTGTGTTTTTTACATTTAAAATCATCCTAATGGATAAGTAATAGGCTATTTTCTACCCTGGTTTTGAGCCTCTCTCCTGGAATGCTCAGTTTTTATGGGCGTGCCACATTGAAGACTTGGAAGTAAACGCCCACTGCTATGATTGGGTAACAGTTTTGCATATTATAATTAGTTTCGACTCCCCCGTCACTACACGTTGGGAATTGTGGAATTCCCCCGTCCATTGTGGAAAAATGGCAACCGGAATGATTCGCCCATACATGTTCGACCCAGAGTCTGATCCCGAATCGCAGGACAATGAACCAAGAACACCTCAAATACAAAGGTTATTACAGCCTGTGACAGCTACATCCTTCATAGTTGGACCCTTCTGTGACTGATTAGACATGTACACATAATCAGTAGATATCTGTAACAATGCAATATAAAAAGCATGTTTTACTCACATAAGTGTGTTGAACCATTCCTGTCGGATCCAATATAGAAGGCACAGCATTGTGTTTTAATCTCAATATGTCTGCAAATCCAGTCTCGACCTGTATCTTGTTTAGAAACGATTCCACGGTGAAGCAAACAAACATGCAATGTCTTGCGCACGTGAGCTGGAACTTCATTAAAAATAAAGTTCAACCACACATTAATATTAGAATTCAAAGGAAGCTTATGCAGGGACTGTGTTCTTTCACAACCAGGCACAGGGTTGGCATATTCTGAGATCAAGCGTTTGCTGGGCCTGGTGTCAATAAAAGCTTTTCTTTGACTAACAAGGAAGTTTTCGGCTCCAAAACTTACAGGACATTGTTATATCACGACAAACTTTTATATATCAAAGGCTGAATGAAAAGTTGATTTCTCAATTCATGACCCTTTTAAACTCTTGAACTTGAACTAGTGTTGTTGTCTGGTCAAGTATGGTGTCACTTTCTGGATAATTGTGATTGAGAAACTAGTTTTATGATGTCACTTTGGAACTAGCATTATTATGTCATTGAGAAACTAGCTTTATGATGTCACTTAGGAACTAGCTTTATGATGTGATTCAGAAATAGCTTTATGATGTCACTTAGGAACTAGCATTATGATGTCATTAAGAAACTAGCTTTATGATGTCACTTAGGAACTAGCTTTATGATGTGATTGAGAAATAGCTTTATGATGTCACTTAGGAACTAGCATTATGATGTCATTGAGAAACTAGCTTTATGATGTCATTGAGAAATAGCTTTATGATGTCACTTAGGAAACTAGCTTGATGATGTCATAGAGAAATAGCTTTATGATGTCACTTAAGAACTAGCTGTATGATGTCACTGAGAAATAGCTTTATGATGTCACTTAGGAACTAGCATTATGATGTCATTAAGAAACTAGCTTTATGATGTCACTTAGGAACTAGCTTTATGATATCACTTTGGAACTAGCTTAATGATGTCACTGAGAAACTATCTTTATGATGTCATTAAGAAACTAGCTTTATGATGTCACTTAGGAACTAGCTTTATGATATCACTAGCAGTAGAACTAGCAGTTATTCAAAAAATATTACAAAAGACTAACTGGATGAAAAGTTAAATTGTGGACACAGGGAAATTTTACAGGAAATTATAGAAAAGGAAAAAGAAAATGCAAAAAAAAAATAACTCATGACAAACTGTGAAATTATTTTAAATTCACCTTTACACCAAAATTCATGTAATATCTCTTTAGATAGAAAACCAACTAATATGTTTTCAATCATTAAAACATATTTTTTATTTTATCCATTGTATCTACAAATAATATTATTTTTGGAACACTGTACCTGTATTTGATGGAGATATGAAAATATGAACAGCAGGAGTGACCCAGGTTTGAGTGTATGTGTCTGTCCACAGAGGACGAAGGACATCAATCCATTTCCGTGTCATTTAATCCAAGACTTTCTCTGTCTGACGTGTGCTGACGGAGCGGTTGGAGAGGATTACCCAGCATCTACAGTCCCAACTCTGCTCTTTGCAGTCTGGCCCACAGTTCACCTTCAGGTAACCGGCCGCCTGTGGGCGGGGAGTTTGTGTGGCGTTTAGTGTGTGTGCGTGCGATGATCTGTCCTCCAGTTTTCTTTTTCATGTGTATGTTTTTACAACTGCAAAGAAATCGTTAACACTCGTCATGCAACCAGCAATATACGCGCTGTGGTTTAATGAATGATATATGAGGGAATAGATGTTGGCAGCTTGCTGGACGGAACTCTTACAGCGTGACCTTGGCCCATACTGACAGAAATCATCATCATAGGGCTAAACGCACATATGCAATCTGCTATAGCTGGGTGAATGCAATATTGTATGTCATTTCCCTCAGTACCAAGATTAATTAGAAATTCATATATATCTGATAGATTAAGTAGGTTAATTTGTGTATCTAAACCCAAGCAACTCCCTTTTCACAGCTAATTTATTTTTTTCCATAATTTGCAGTTGTTCTGCTAATTAACAATCACTTTAATCCTTACATTTTGCAAATGCGATAATGTAAAACCGTTCATAGCATTTGTTCTCCCTCCTGTAAGTCTCCTCTTCTTCCGCCATAGGCGATTCTCGGTTTTATCTAATGGCTTAGGCAAATGGGAAAACTCTGAGGGGTGATGTTTTTGCAACGCTGGTCATTAAATCGTAGTTTAGCCATCATGAAAAACTATGGAAACCAAGTGCAGTGAAGCACTGTTTAACAAAAAGCTGTTAAATATTCACACAGTGCTTTGCTCTTCGCATAGAAATCAGATCTGTTAACACTGTGCTCTGCCTACACTCTCATTTTCATAAAAGTGTGTGAAGATGATTATTGCAGATCTCATACCTAGTACAGTTGATGGTCAATAAGAACATTGGTGACCCCTGTGATTGGATCAACACACCAACACTTGTTGATTTAATTAAATGGCTGGACCTGTACGGGGCAGGATCATGTAGCTAATAAGACTGGATAAGACTGAATACATTATCACTCGTTGAGCTCTTGGAGAGAATAATTATTGCATAGCATCTGTAAAAATACATAAAACATCAATGGTATCATGCATGCTAATGTTTCAAGTGGTTTTTGTTCCTCTTTTGCACCTATTTTAGCTTAACAAACTTCCTCCGAATGGCTTTCTTGGCAAGACCTTACCTGTTAAAAAATTCAGCGGTTTCTTGATGCGCCGAACCCTCCTTTCCCAACGTGGTTTCCTCAAAAATCTCAACACCACCTCAAGCTGTTCTTCCTTAGTTTTTGAGCTCCTTCCAAGAATTTATTTTCCCTCCCTTTCAATTCTGCCATTATTTACTCACCCTCCTGGGTTTCAAACAGGTACAACTCTCAAATCTCATTTACACCTCCGCATATTCATACTTGGCACATCATGTTCGGTTATGTGAGAACCTATGAGAACCACAGTTTAGCATCACTGGCATCAAACCTGCCAACATTTTGAATAAGTAAGAGTTTGAATTAGGACGTTTTTCCTTTTTTTTCCATTGAGGAAAGTCAAGCAAACACATTCTTTTTGAGTGGCATGAAATGCCAAAGGCCTAGCTCATGAATGTTTAAATAAGATATGCACAATTTTTTTACGTGACTTGTATAAATACATATTGATCCTGAAAGTATTTTAACCATTTGTCATTGTCATTGTCACAAGTCAAAACGATTTAAAAAGTAGCATTACAATATCCAAAGCTGCAATAAAAAAATAAAATAAAAAAATAATAGTAATAATTTGTCCAAAAATGTGCTATACTACAACTAAAAAGTTTGGGATCAGTACAATAAAAAAAAAAGTCAAGACATTTAAAATGTTAAAAAAATATCTCATCACAAATATTTAGCACAACTGTTTTCAGCATTGCTTTTTCAATATTTCTTGAGCACCAAGTCAACACATTAGTATGATTTCTGAAGGATCATGTGCGATCAGAGGAATAAGTTGCATTTTAAAATATATTAAAATAGAAAAGTTATTTTAAAGGGGACCTATTATTGTCGTGAGCGTGATGAAAGGAGGACTCAAGTTGCGGTGAACAAAAGAACAAGTTTATTCAGGGTAAACACTGAGACACTAAATGAACAATAGTGACAGGTAACAGTTTGAGGAAACTGTTTGGTGGCACTCGCTGTATCGGCTCACACTACAGCGGGCACACAGACTGCAGATAACGAGCCTGAGCCCAGCAAGAGAATATGGCTTGCTAAAACTCCTCGTCTAAGGGTCCTGAGCACAAAATCAAAACAGGTCAGACACAGAGCAAAACGCATACACAGACATGTAACATCCACACGACATGAAGTGATCAACTGACAACAAAGGATAGACACAGCTGGGCATATAAAGGCTAACGGGAACGAGCGACAGGTGCGGGAGATCAGCTCATGATCAAGCACCTGATTAAACCAATCACGAGCTGCAGAAAAATGACAGGACGAACTGGTGTCACACCCTGAACCTGTGACAATTATGCCACTTTTTACGAGGTGTAAAAAAAGTCTCTGATTTTCCCAGAGAGTGTATGTGACATTTTAGCTCAAATTTTTTTATAGCATGTTAAAATTGCCACTTTTTGGGGGTGAGTGAAAATGTGATGTTTTTGTGTGTGTCCCTTTAAATGCAAATGAGCTGGTGTTCCCGGCCCCCTTTCAAGAAGAGGGTGGAGCTTTAAGAGCTCAAGCTCTGGTGTGAGGACAATCTCACACACTGAAAATGTCAAAAACTGTCAGTAGCGGTGTTCAGTTCGAACCGGAGTCCAGACAATGATGCCTACAGAGCCAGAGAAAAAATGCAGCATGGAGATAGAACAGGTATAATTTAGTTTAATTACTGTTATAACTTATGTTGTCATCTTGTTTTTATCCACTATTAGTACAAGCTTGTTGTGGCGTACCCTGTCCGAATGATGGGCAAAACTTTTTTTATGTTTTTTTAGTTTTATGAAGTTTATTGTACTTCACACAAAAGATGAAGCATCTGTTTTCCCTCCATAAAATCGCTGTAGGAGCAGAGTACACAGTACAAGAAGTGCAAATTAAAGTCTTGTCCATAAACTCTCTCTCTCCCTTGCATTATCATCAACATACACAGCAAATTACACAAAAACACTAGCAGTAAACAAATATATACAGATCTTATCCCTTTTTGGGGGGTGCTTAATAAACTGGTAAACTTAATATCCGTAAAACAACTCTGATAAACAGTAATAAAATGCGTTCTCCCTTTCATTACTGCCGTGACCAGTATCACTCTATAAGCTGGATCATAAACAGTTGGTACTGATCCATCCTTGTGTAGCAACTTTTTAACAAAACCTGTGTTTTGTATTGTCCCTTTTGTGTTGACCCTCGTTCACAAAGCATTCTGGTGTAAAATGATTCGCGCAGAAATAAATTTAGATATGTGGGGGTCCATTCTCTTCAAAAACAAAAAGAATCCACTGCTTCTTCAGTGGCTCTGATGTCTGGAGTACATGAAGACATGTTATTTTCACTTTTACATCCAACAAAAAAACACCTGAGTTGCTTACGAGACAACTCGTCTATACTAATATGGCAGAGTCCGTGAAGGGGTGAAAATAACAGCATTTCGACGGCATGGTAACAACACTACTACAACAACAAACGCTTCCTCTTCTCTAAAGCAGCCCAACATGGCCTCACCCCCTTTGTTGCATGTTACCTGGGGCGGGGTTTATATAAATTTTAGGGTTTGTGATGTCACCAACCCGGGAAGAAGCTCATTGTAGTCCCAACCATCCATTTGTTGTAGTCCTTAAAAAGCGATTTCTTGAAAAGAAAATATCTAACTTTGCAGATGTTGTTAATGCTAAAACAGCAACAGTACAACTAAAGTTAAAAAAGTTCAATCATAATCAAGGACCTCTTTAAATTGTAATAATATTTCACAATATCACTTATTTCACTGCATGTATCAAATAAACGCCTTGGTGAGCATAGAAGACTTCTTTCAGACAGATTAAATTCCACAGTAACTGGAGAAATGTTGCCTGAATTAGATGCATTTCTACTGCAAGCTAATTCATAAAGTGGTGGGGACGAAATCAACCATGGCAAAAAGTACTGTGACATGTCCAACCCGTCCAGTCAGTAAATGACGCCTTTGTGTGGAATTTCTCCAAGCAAATGCCTTTCATTAAAAAGCAATCGAGATCACACATGATTCTTCTTCCAGGAAAAGCCCCAGCTCCGACAAGCCATAAATTCAGTCCACAGCCAGAGAATGTTCGTTAATGGCATCCAAAAAAAAACCCCAAAGTAAAACAGTGATGTTGTGACTCAACAGGAGGAGGGGGGTAAAATCGACCATCTCAATTAGAGCCAAGACCCCGCAGTAATGGATCAGATGAACTTCATCCAATCAGAGAGCAAATAATTACATGGAGAAACATACATCCCCATCTGAAAGGAAAAAGACCACAAGAAAACAAGGGGGACAGATAATGAAGATTCTAAAATGAGATGGCTTTATGCATAGAGCACAAATGAATAGCATTATTAAAGAGAGCATGCATTGCTTTCATGGCTGGCCTTGCAAGAAGAAATATGCCTCTTTTAAGGAAAATGAAAGCAAAATTAACTAATGAAGAGAAGATGAGCTTCTCATAACATAATGATTTCATAGAGCGGCTTCAATAACATTTTAGGATGCGAGTGGTGCAGTGTTTTTTTCAAGACGTAGTTGTTCTAAGAGCCATTTCTCTACGGGATAACCAGCAAAGGAAATGCAAGTGATGCAACCTCTTGGAATTATAATTCATTTTAATAATAATCTTAATTATATATTTTTTGAGAGAGTGATTTATTTATTCCCAACCAGTTGAAATGCTCAAATATTTATTTAATACATCATAGCATCAAGGACAAGCTTTGACATCAGTTTGCGGCATTAAAACTGGAAGTTGACTGGAACCCCTGCCCGAATGGATTGGATTGTAGATCTTGCCTAAATATAAATGTCTTATCTGCCCTGCAGTCTGTGTGCCGTTCGGATCAGTGAATCTAAATAGAATCTCAGAGCGCTTGACACTGTGTTGATAGTGTTTATAGAGAGGGCAGCAGAGGACAAGGACCGGGTACGACCGTATGCTTTGACTTTAGCAAAGTAGTATATTTGTTTATTTTTAGATACTGGATATGGAAAAAGACAATGGGTCTCGTTCACTAATAATTCCTATAACAATAATAATACTTATCTGTGTGATACTTTTATACAACACTTCAATAAACAAGAAGTAAACGGGTCATGAATTGCATTTTTTTTAAAAATGTATAATGTTCTTTGATGTCCAAAGTTATCAAGATTTTTACAACAAAAAAAAAACTCCTTCTCTTTGACCTTCTCTTTGAAACACTTTGTTTTGATGATGTGCCACATTTAAGAGTTGGAAGTAAACGCCCACTGCTATGTTTGGGTAACAGTTTTAAATATTGAAATAATTCCCGCCATTACGTGGAATAGTTTTGAAAACTTCTAATGTTGAAAAATGTCTCGTTACATAGTTGAAACATTTGCCAACAACGTCAAACATTTATGCACATTACATATGCTTTATTAGTCAAATAAAGTTTAAATACTTGGAGTTACCACATACAGTATAACTGACATAATATAGTTATAATTGACAAATGATAACTCTCTGTGTTTGTTACCATCATTTGTCACACTGTCGATCTTAGGCTATTCATCGTTCATCCTTTTCAATAAAATGTATACATTGTCATTTGCAGTGTCATGTTTTAAATAAAATTAAACACGTTGTAATGTCTACTGATGACAAAACAGCAGATCTCACTCACTGAAGCTTCTATTCAGGATTCCAGTGAGTGGCTTAGATAAAAGCAATAACAAAAGCAGCATTCAGCATTCTCTGTGTGCTCTCTTCCATATCGGGTAACACATTAACCCCATAAATGCAGACGCAAAGGAAAGAACAGCAAATCACAACTATTCACAGTTTGACTGTGGTGCTACAGCATAAATACTCAGTACATATCAAGCGATCTGTAACAGACAATAGCCCCTTTCACACATACATTCTTTACTGGTAAATTACCAGTAAATTACCGGTAAGAGATCATGGGCCAGATTTACTAACAGCTTGCGCCAGCGCAAACCCTCTTATGCCGTTAAAAAAACTGCTCTCAGGATTTACTAAAGATGTGCAGTGATAAATTATCTCTGAAAAGGCGTGGTATATGTATTTGTGGGAGTTTCCCTTTCAGGCGCAAAATGTATGCCCTAGGCGCTTTTATGGAATTTCGCTCTCATGCTAATTTGCCCTGTTTAGTAAATCTGGCCCCATGTGTGAACAGGACATTTTAAAAAATACTGGTAAATAAGTTCTGGCAATTTACCAGTAAGTGAAGTTGTAACATTACCAGTAAATTACTGGTAATGTGTGCTGTGTGAACGCAGAATGAAGATTACCGTTATATTCACGTATGAATTCAGAACACGCTGACGTAAGAAGTCTGCGTTGGGCCAATCATAAGTTCTTATGAGGATGACGTGATTACTCCACGCTGTTTACAGAAAGCTTTTTAATAGTTTTAGTATGTAAATATGCGCTAAATTATCAACTTTGACCGTTGCGCCACATCTCGCATTTTTTTCAACGTTACGCTCAAGACCCAGCTTTCTTTTCCATTCATCAGCACCAAGACTCTGCAGTTGGACAGTATTACGCGCGTCTCGTGTATTTAAGAGCAAACGCGTTCTGTTTGATCATCCTTTATGCCTGTCACTCGGGTGTCAAAATATGTTGTCAAATTGAACAAAAAGTGAAACTTAAGTGCTTCTCCCTGTGCAGGCGAATGAAGACAACAGCGTGGTATTTAAAGATCACTTCCGATGACTGACATCACAGAATTTACCAGTATTTTGGTGCTGACGTGTGAACCGGTCTCTTACCGGTAAAAAGCCAGAACGCCAGAATGCTTGTGTGAACAGCATATTTTTGTATTTACCGATAAAGTCATTCTGGTAATTTTCAGGCAATTTACCGGGATTACTGTGTGAAAGGGGCTAATGTAATAGTAACACATGGTAAAAACATTGCTACGCACATTTGTGTGTTGCGACGTTACTGTTGGATCCAATGTAGTTCAAGACTGTGTAGCATCATCTTTTATTTTCAGTCTCTCTAAAGCCTGAGCCAAACGACGTCTTGAATCTTGAATCGACGAATCTGAAGTAAAATGAAGAGGAAAAAAACGTCGTTTTTTGAGCTTGGTTTAATAGTTTAACTTTAACAGTTTTTGGACTAGCGAGGAAGTTTTGAGTTCTGAAACTTAAAGGGTATTTGACCCATACAATGACTCATTATTTGTCAAAAGATCAAGGACATTTTGATTTCTCAATTTGTGACCCCTTTAAAATTGAGTAACTTATATTTCTTAGACACGATATAGCCAGTTTTTCATTTGTCGGTTTTTGCTTTGCCAGTGAAAACCACTTTCATTTCTGTGAAACACTGTAGTAGGAGTTTTATTTAATTTTTATTTAATATTCTTTCATTATTTATTTTTTATGAATTGATTGGTATCTGTTATTTTGCATACATGTGATTTCACTTGTTTGTACATGTCCTATGAATCATTATTTCTGTGTGAAAACATTTGCGCACAGGTTTTACATGCAAATATGTGTGTATGCAGTTAGTGAATAAGACCCAATATCCTTGTCTTTTACAAGCTAGCAAACGTTCATATGAGTGAATTAGCATGGTTCTGCTGGAGTTGTCAAAGCTGTGATGAAGCACTCAGAAGGCATTTTTAATAGTCCTGCTTGCAAACCTACACAGGTTAATGATGCTCTTGGTTCTTGGTATAGCAGAGTATACATTTAAAGTACTCATATACAGTATGTTAAGGGAACTATGTCATACTGCATTAAGAGAGAGAGATGGAGGGAAACGGAGAGAGAGAGAGAGTGAAAGTCAGTCCGATCAAGTGTTACAGGTTCTCTCTTAATCTCCCTCTTCTCATACCTGACAGCAATACAAACTGTGTAATCTTATAAGTTATCACCATGGCAACATCCAAGTTCTCAGCCGTAGCTCCAAGGTGAGATGAATGGATGCGTTTTTCATGGATATTTCCAGAATTCACAAGTCCAGATGCTCATGGGAGCTACAGCAGAAATGCAACATGAATTTACAATCTACTGGAAAAATAAAACCAAAAAACTATGCAGCACACACAGAAACGGTTATGGGTTTACATTCAGTTGTTTAATTTAACAGCTAGCATTTAAAGTAACATGCAGTTTAAACACGACTGCAGATATAAACCCAGTCAGACTGTGACTTTATTACCAAAGGATTTGCAATCTGGAGAATATTGAAACGGTATGAATAGAAGCGAAGATTGATACTGTGTTGTCATGTATTTCCTGCAGTGTAGACTGACTATACATTACTTTTTAAATATCTGATCTACCATACAGGTGAGAACCACATGCACAATCCTTTGTGTCTGACAAAGTGGGTTGTGGCCCTTCCTGTTAAACAGGAAATGCAAATGAAGGAATAATTATGTCGGTTTATTTTTAGTCCTCGATGTTTACCTTGTGGTCTTGTTTACACTTAAGTGTAGAGGGCCCTCATTTCCTTCAATATTGACCTTATTTAATTCAGATTATTAATGTTCTGCATTATCTCTTTCTGCACTTTATATATAATCTATATCCTTTGGGAGTATTTTAAATGTCAACAATCATGGGCAGATATAGGCAGCGAGGGATATTTAAAGGGTTAGTTCACCCAAAAATGAAAATTCTGTCATTAATTACCCTCATGTTGTTCCAAACCCGTAAGACACTTGTTCATCTTTGGAACACAAATGTAGATCTTTTTTTTAAGAAATATGAGAGCTTTCTGTCGCTCCATAGACAGCTACACAATTACTACTTAATTATTACTTAAAACTAATCCATATGAATTGAGCAGTTTAGTCCAATTTTTTTTTTTTGAAGAGACACGGTCGCTTTATATGATGAACAGGTTGAATTTAGGCTTTTATTCACATATAAAGTCAACTCACACATTAGTCGTGGTAAACAGAAACTCAAGCATGTGCTCTTGACGTGCGAGAACCAGTGAGGATCATTCTCGTTTTACGCAGAACGTTTATGCTTCCGCAAGAACCAATGAAGTTCATTCTCGTGTGTTACACAGAACGTTTGAGTTGCCGCAAGAACCAATGAGGTTCGTTCTCTTGTGACACGCGAGCTTCTTCAAGAACCAATGAGGTTCATTCTTGTGTGTTATGCAGCATGTTTGAGCTTCAGCAAGAACCAATGAGGCTAATTTTTGTGTTACACAGCATACGGGTTTGGAATGACATGAATAGTTAATGTCAGATTTTTCATTTTTGGGTGAACTAACCCTTTAAATTGTTTAACCAAAAAAAAAAAAAAAAACTATTGTCAATGAACCATGACAATACTATTTTTATATGGTAGTAAAATCACTGTAATGCAACTGCCTCTCCTTTCTTATTGTTTTTATAAATCAACAGAACATAACAGAAGCATCAGTATTCAATGAAGTTAAATTATTAACATTAATGACTGGAATGAACTGTTCATCCTGCTATTTAGTTGCTTAGCCTAACTGTAGACTCTTGCCAATAAGCATATAGTAGCAACGTGGTGCATTAATATAAAATTCAAACAATATGCTGTGACTCGTCCAATCAAAATTTAGATTTTAGATTTCCCATTTTAAAATTTGACTTTCCCAGATTCCTACAAATTGGACAGTTCCTTCCAATGATGTAATTTAAAACAATTATTAGTCATTTTTGTATCTATTCCATTTCCTGTTCATTCCAGTCTAGTTTTTGTTTGATCCACACTGTACTTGCTTATTTAGTCCTTACATGTTGTTATAACCTAATGTATTTAGGATTGATTAAATATATTTAGGATTGATTAAATATATTTGACTTGAAATTGAATTAATTTAAATGTTACCACATGAAGCACATTTTTTCACTTGCAAAACCTTTAAAGTTCATGTCAATAAGCCAAAATGAGCGCAGGGATTCAGGCGAAATCATTTCAGGGCTCAGTCAAAACCAAATGGTTTTACCATGTATCCTTCCCAAAGACAAGTGTGATGTTGATCCAGTGCTTAATGTTCTGTAGAATATTCCCTATAAACAATGATTTGACATTTAACAAGCAGATGTTTACATAATGAATGGCCCCTGCACTCAACAGAGACAAGTTTTTACTGCGGTTATGTCCCGCTCAAGGGAGTCCCATGCACATTTCTACATCTAAACATGTTCATGTTTGTGAGCGTTCCTCCTCCAGGGTGTGTGTTCTTCTGTCATTCCGATGAAGTTCAGGGATAGTGCGGCCCTATTACTGTCCGTCAGCTAAAACACAAGCTCTAAAAAACTGTATCATGCCTCACACTGACATAATGCTCACAGGAAAATTGAGATTGCCACTTTTGTTCTCGTTGTTTAAAGGTACATTCATACTGAAAAGACTAGAGTACACTACACTGTAAAAATCTGCATTTACATTAAAAATTGGCTTTACCATATAAAATCCAGTAGCAACATTTTAAGTTCAACAGATTTAAATAAAATTTTGAGTAAAAAAACAAAAACATATTTCATTAACAGAAATCATGCTATTATAACAATTTATTCAAATCTGTTAAAGGGGCTATATGTAAGAATTTCCATGTATTAATCGCTTTTTTATGTTCCTCGACTTCCTAGATTGTCTATGAAAGCCTGTAAACTGATTTTTTTTTTATTTTTATGAAGGACTCCCATTTTTGCTGGGAAAATCAAAAAGATGTAACATTTACGAGCGCTCCCGGGTGCCTCTCTTCCGTTCTGTGACATATGGAAGGAATGCTTATACAATGTTCAGGATAATGCTGAAAGAGCTATTCTGTAATGTCAATGTGTCATGTAAAGAAAAGGGGTTAATTCAAACTCTAGTCTCACATATCCATATCTATATTCTCAAATAAACTTTCAAATCAAAATGATCATAGTCAAGTCAAGTCAACTTTATTTATATAGCGCTTTTTACAATGCAGATTGTTTCAAAGCAGCTTCACAGTGTTAAACAGGAAAATAATGCAACAGAATTTGATTCGGCTGTACAGCCGCTCTGGAGAAAACGGTGATGTCATCTAGCTCATTTCAATTATCATATATATTCAAGTAATGTAGTTGATATAGTTAATTTAGTTTAGTAATTACATTTATTTGGATATTTATTTGAAAATGTAGTGTCCCCAACTGAGCAAGCCAAGCCAAAGGTGACCAAAACTCCATCAGGTGGCATAATGGAGAAAAATAAACCTTGGGAGAAACCAGGCTCAGTCGGGGTGCCAGTTCTCCTCTGGCCAAGTAACAAACAGTGTATGATTATTATTTTGGCAGCCTTATAGGTCAGAAGTAATATTAGATTGGAATATTCGAATGATCGGAGGCATCACGCCGGAGACGGGTTTATTGAGGATGGGGTGTCAATTAAACAATTATTAAATAGGAATATTCGAAATATCGGAGTCAACACGCCGGAAAGGGATCCATTGAGGATGCCATGTCGATGAGCAATTTCAGAGAGCAGACTAATTGTCACGGTCTCTGCTGACACTTCAGGGATGCGTTGGTAATGTCTTTAAACTGACAGAGTGTGTCTGCTTCCCGAACAGTGCTAGGAAGGCTGTTCCAGAGTTTAGGTGCTAAATAGGAAAAGGATCGACCGCCTGCTGTTGATTTTGATATTCTAAGTATTATCAACTGGCCAGAGTTTTGAGACCGCAATAGACGTGATGGAGTATAATGCGTTAAGAGCTCGCTCAAGTACTGGGGAGCTAAACCATTTAGTGATTTGTAAGTCATTAGCAAGATTTTAAAATGTATGCAATGTTTAATAGGGAGCCAGTGCAGTGTTGACAGAACCGGGCTAATATGGTCATACTTCCTGGTTCTAGTAAGAACTCGAGCTGCTGCGTTTTGGACCAGCTGCAGTTTATTTATTAAGGGAGCAGGGCAACCACCCAGTAGAGCATTACAATAATCTAGCCTTGAGGTCATGAACGCATTAACTAACTGTTCAGCATTTTGCATTGAAAGCATGTGCTGTAATTTAGATATATTTTTAAGATGGTAGAATGTAGTTTTATAGATGCTAGAAACGTGGCTTTCAAATGAGAGATTGGTATCAAAGATCACACCCAGGTTCCTAACTGATGACGAGGACTTGACAAAGCAGCCATCAAGTGTTAGACAGTATGCTAGGTTACTACATGTGGAGTTTTTTTGTCCAATAATTAAAAATGTAGTTTTTTCTGAATTTAGTTGCAGGAAATTACTAGTCATCCAATTTTTTATATCAGCTATGCATTTCGTTAATCTTGTGAATTGGTAAGTTTCGTCAGGGCGTGAAGAAATATAGAGCTGAGTATTGTCAGCATAACAATGAAAACTAACGCCATGCTTCCTAATGATATCTCCCAGTGGTAGCATGTACAGGGTGAAAAGCAACGGTCCTAGCACTGAGCCCTGCGGTACTCCATATTGAACTAGTGTAATTTTATCTTATCAGTCGACATGAAGCTGGTGAATTGCAGTTAGTGCAAACTTATCCACATTGCAATGATCAGATGCTGTCTTAACTGCTTTTTTCCACTGTCATTTTTGTTGTGTTTATTTTGTTATTGAGAGGAAAGCGCACCGCACATATTTACATATTCATCTAAACCTCGTTCTCAGCAGCGCAAAAGTTGGGATGTTTGTTAACAGTATATCACTGCAAAGGTATTTCCAACTTATTTTTACTTCTAAACAAAGAGCATAAAAGAACTTCGACATGAGTATATCGAGGTCTTGAATCACGTTCAGTCTCTTGTTACGTATGCACAAGCGCGATCACTATTAATAAGCTGCTGGCTGCATTCACTTAATGGCCACCAGTGTCACTAATAACAAGGGTTTCTGAATTCTACATATAGCTCCTTTAATCAGTCCTCAAGTAGAGTTTACGTTTTTGGTCCTTGGTGTCAGATAGACCCCAAACTTTTACAGAGCGATTGCATAAGGAAATATACATTTTTTACGTGGCAAACTATATAATTTTTTTTATTTACTTCTCAACTATACATTAGCAACTATAGTTTTTTTTACCTATTTACTGCACAATTACTTAACTATGCCATAAACTAGCTCATGAAAATTGTATTTTTTATGAAAAAAAGTAGAGGTCCATAGGGATTTCATTTTCATGAATATATATTTAAACATTCTAAAATACATAAAAAATCTGTATTTTTGTCAAAGTTAGAATTTGTTGTTGTTGTCTGATATATTTTAAATTGTCTGCTTTTGCAAATTATTATACATACACGTTACAAGTCACCACTAAAAGATAAGACTGTAATCACATGCTATTTCTTTCAGAAAATTATTTATCACAAATTATTTTATTTTTTTTAGAACAAGAGATAAATTTTTAAAAAGTAAATAAAACAACACAATACAAAACAACAACACCAATAATACATCAAACAATAAACTTTGTCAGAGTGCAAAAGGTTAGCTGCCTTTGATCTTTCTTTTATCTGCCCTTTTCCCTCTCTTTCTGTGTGTGTGTTTGTGGTTTGTTATGTCTAATGTCTACCCCTTCACACTGTTGTGCATTTATGGCAGATTTTATTTGACACCTGTGTGTGTGTGTGAACATGCTTGTTCCATGTTGCATTTGTGCTCTAGTATTAGTCCTTTATTTATGTATGGAATTTTTTCAGATTTATGCCATTTTTGTTGATTGATTTTATTTGCCAATTTCTATAAAAATGCTCTGTGTTGCAGTCACACACACGTGTGTGTGTGTGTGTGTGTAGGAGAAGTGTGTTCCACTTTGTGTTTATACTCTAGGACCAGACCTTGATTTAAATGTAGAAATTTTCAGATTTATACTGGATTTATAAAAAAAAATTGACAAACAAATCAATCTGACCCCAAGGACCTTAAATGGTAATTTTTTTACACACCTTTAGAACAACCAAATCAAGCCCAGATTTTTTGTGCATGTTTAGAAAAGTCACAGAGTCTCATGCCCCTGAGATGAAGGTAACACTTTTTAAAAATGAAGGAAAAGTCCAGTGGGGTCAGCTGGACCCCAAGGAGTGATTAAGGGTTAAAATATACTGACAACCATCTTAAAACACAAGAGTTAAAGAGAAAGCCACATGATGAGTCACAGTTTATCATAAGTAGTTTTTCCACAAGTGGAGGAAATAATAATATAATAATACAAACACAAACACACAACATTAAAGTGACATTGATGCAGTTTGTGTGTTTGCATATGATTGACTTCATCAGATGTAGCCGAGAGAGAAATGCACAATCAATATTATATCACAGGAAGCTTCAAAGTTTTTGCTTTTGCTCTGTTCTTGTGTAAGACACAAAGGAACAGCTGGTTCCGTCAGGGGAACGCTTTACATCTCTGAGCAATTTTAAGGTTCAGCCTAGGGGTCACTGCAGGGCTTGGGAGGGCTGTTTTTGCTGCGTTCACTGTTTGTTTTTATTATCGAACTCCATTCTGTTTTACCGATTCGAGCAGCAGCACTCCGGAGCACTACAGTCGGCAGTGGAGTATCAAATCCCTCAGGATCTTCCACCCTCCCATCTGTTTATTTCCTTGAAAAGAAGGGAAGATGTGTTATATCAACATCAGTTTCTTCGTGCCTGTAGCTGTATTGCGGGTGTTTTTTTTTTCAGTGCCAAGATGCAGTATGATTTCATTTCTGACTACGCATCTATCCGCTGTGTGCGGTTTTAGATTGAATGCATATCTGCAATGCACTGCTAAATGTTCCCTAACAGATGTTACAATGACATTCAACAGATGTTTTTTGCAAGGTTTATGGTTTACAATGTTTACATTTGGTAAATTAAAAAATGCAGCATGATGAGGTCAAGTGATGAATGCAGTCAGGTCATCTTTTTTTTACAGCTTCTACTGTGAAGTATTTGGTAGGTGGCTGTTCCATTCAGATGACATACTATACACCTTATGAATTTTATAAGGTTATTTTATCATTCAATATCAGATCCTTATAGCCCCTCCCCCTCCACTACGTAATTAAATCTGCGACAGATCAGATATATCAGATAATTTGATCTATTTTTGACAAAACAAGGTTAGTTCAGGTTGTAAAATGTCAACTTTATGAAACCAGCATGAGTGCAAAAGTATATTATGAACTTGCATGTTTTTCCTTTGTGAACGTCTTTGTCATTGACCCATTATATTATGTTTATATGAAAATGCTTAAGTACGTATTGCATTGTGGATCCAGCTTGTTTATAGAAAATTAGCATTGTGCACGATATACATACTGCATACTGCAGAAATAGAATGAGTAGTATGGTTGCATGCTGTCCAGGCCATGTTGGTCACAATCTCACACTGTGATTACACTAGAACTAGAAACCGAGATCTTGAGGAAACGTCTCATATGTGCAAAACCCCTAAAAGATTCATGATGCCTCATTTTTAGTGTAACATTTAAATTTTTTAAAGGGGCCCTTATTAATGTTTGGTCCCAGGGATATTCTTAATGAGATGTTAATATTTCATCAGAGAAACATCCTCTGTTCATCTTGCGGTCAGAATGATTTAGATTAGACTTAGAATATGCATATTAGATGTGATGAAAACTTCCACACAGGGATTTCAGGGTTTGTACACGTTTTACTTCTAAAAAAGTTACTTTTTGGTGAAGAGAGCTGTTGTTGTTGTTGTTATTATTATTATTATTATTAATTTTTTTTTTTTTAAGTGTGTTAAACTTAGTTCCCTCATAACTTGAGCCTTTCAGTTTCAAAATGGTCGGCCATCTGAAATATATCAATATATTTACTGAGGAAGAAGCCAATTGTTTTTATTTTATTTTATTTATTTTTTTAATTCTATTTATTTATTTATTCAATAAATATTTCTTTAGTTATATATCTTATATATATATATATATATATATTAATTACATTTTTCTAAGGCAGGAGTCAATTATTTTCTGTGGAAATCGGTAATTAGCGTTGTGATATTTCATGAACCTGGAATATTCCTTTAAGATGGATTATTTTACTTTCTGACCTAGATCTAGCCTAGAACAACTTTTATAACATGAGACTCATGTACACATACTCTTAAGCCTTCATAATTAAATTTTGTTTCCCAGGAATGTTCTAGAAGCGCCTGAAAAGCTCTGGGCAGACTGTGAAATGGTGCAGTGCTATAGGGCCGCTCTGCTCTGCCCTCCTGTCATGTGCGAAATGCTTGAGTGTGTTAGTCGGAGCCCTGGGACAACTGGTAATGATCAGGTTTTAATTAAGACCCCTTACACACTATATCAGAGCTCCCCTGCTCACCGGGGAAGTGCCCGAGCCGAAAATATTTCATGCTTTAGAGGAAAAAAGGAGCGAAAATATTTGATTAAATGACGAGATCTCAACAGACTGTCAGATTTGATACAATTCAGAGACTGTTCTTATTCTGTGTTTTAAATGATTCTGTAATTAGATTCCTCTTTGACTTGCATTTCATTTAAAAAGAGAAGATTCATCACCCTTGGAGTTCAGTTACTGGCCTAAATTACAACAAAAGCTCTCAGAAAATAAAAAATCAGTTACAAATGGTGTTCTAATTTACTCTATTCCCAAAATACAAAAATAAATTGTATTGAATAATGTCTTCTGAGTATTTATAGTTCAGTCATGAAACTCTAGAAGGGCGCATGCTGATAGATCCTTTACATGCAATATGTAAGCAATCACATCATTATCGCATAGCACAAGCTGATTGGTTTCTGCTGATCCTGCAGCCAATGAGATTGCTTGTTCAACATTTAAAGATGCAATAAGCAATTTCTGGTACTCTGTTGATATTTGAAATCACCAAAACAAACACACCCCTACCCAAAAGGGTCACACCCCTATCTTGATTTCCTCCGCCCCCACATTCATGTATGCAATATGTTTTTCAAAAATTGCATACTGCACCTTTAAATAGCCTGGTGCATTGTTTGGTGTAAGCTAGTCCTGCAGCGTGCTATTAGAGTTCCTCCACCTCCCCCAGCTCCACCTGCCTAGATCTGCATCCATCCATCCCATTTATCCATCCATCCATCCATCCATCCATCCCATTGTCCATCCATCCATCCATCCATCTCCTCATCAATCCATCCCCGTCCCATCCCATCGTCCATCCATCCCACACCATCGTCCATCCATCCATCCATCCATCCCATCCATCCATCCATCCATCCCATCCCATCGTTCAACCATCCATCCATCCATCCATTCCCTCATCCACCCATCCCCATCCCATCGTCCATCCATCCATCCATCCCCATTCAACCGTCCATCCATCCATCAATCCACCCCAATCCCATCGTCCATCCATCCCTTCCCATCGTCCATCTAGCCATCCCATCTCATTGTCCGTCCATCCATCCATCGAAACTGAGGGAGTTTTATTCAATCAACCAATTTTGAGTGACAGCAGCTCTAGGAGCACTTTTTGTTCAAAATCTGGTGTGAATGAAGAATGAAGCGTTTGTAAATGTTATAGTATTTCAACCATTCAGAATTGCTAAATGTTAAGGCGACATAAAGGCAAGTGAAAATGGGAGAAATTAGCTGTAATGAGAGACTGGACGAAATGGCACTGGATTCATCTACTGTTCATTGTTCTCCTGTACTAAAAGGCCAAAAGTGTTTCTAAAGAAGGAATAATAACCAATTTAACGTATATATTGTGCATGAGTGCGTACTGTATGTCACTGCTTGACACATGTATGAAGTCTGTCCTTGACGGAGTTGCTCCTCTCATGCTACTGTCACTGCAATTCCTTGCACAGTGTGTGTGCGTGCTTGTACATGTTTGTTCAATGCCCTGCCAATTTGATTGATGGATGCAGGTGGACGTATTGAATATGGGTGTGAAGTCACAACTCAGATGAGATGGGAAGGTGGAGTGTTGCACTTTTTCTGTCAGGGGATAGACAGACATGCAGATATGCATGCGATAGAGAATGCAGATGAAAGGTTCATCAGATAGCTGGAGTGTGACTGTGATGTTGCTATTGCGGCATTAAAAAGATGTGTGCAATCACTCATGAGAAACAAATGTGCGGATGTGTGTCTGCCAAGCTTTTAAATGGTAATTTACAAAGAAATTACACCAGCAGTCCATTTCTTTTGTCATTCTCTCACACACTTACACTATATTTGGGAGTGATATCACAACTCTATATTTCTTGGGCCGAAAACCATTTCCTGCCTAAATTGTTCCTATTCTCTGGATGATGAAATGTTTTTATATTCAGGTTTTCCGAGTATTTTAACATATCTCTTCCGACGAATAATGAAGACATTTTTGAGCTCATAGATTGTAGGGATGAATTTCCAAACCTTTACATTCGGATAACAATAGCAATTGTCACTTGTGAGTTTCCAGTCTTTGTAAATAAAATGTGTTTTTTTTCTTCTTCTTTGCTTTACCGGGTGCATGGAATGTGTGCATGTATCTGTTTGTTGGCTCATTTGCATTCAGATTACTCTTGTTCTGTGTCTGCTACATCTAGAGCTAATGCAGCAGAGGAAAAGATTGATTGCGGAGACTATGGCTGAGTCCATGAGCATCAGGAAGCATTGAGAAAGCTTTCCATCTCTGTTTGCTTTCCTAGCTCTCCCAACAGGAGAAACAGCACAGGTCATGCAAAATTCAACAGCCACCAAGGGCACAATGTAAGAAACAGGGATAAAGAGCATTGAATACAGACACACACTTCTGTCCTTGAAAATATGCTTGGCATAGACTGTACATAACAATTTTGATTTTGGCTGGTACGATTTTGGCAGACGCTACTGAATACACTGTAAATTTGGAGTTAGTATGGGTGATTTAAAGGGATAGTTCACTTTTGTTCATCGTCGGAACTCACATGAAGATATTTTTAATTAATTTTTTTTTGTGATCAATTGTTTTAAAAGCATAAGTAAATCTCATTTATGATCTCTTTATGAAAGTCAGAGATTTGGGCTAATAGACTTTCAATGGAGGGACAGAAATCTTTCAGATTTAATAAAAAATATCTTCATTTGTGTTCTGAAGAGGAAAGAATGAGGGTGAGTAATTGATGACAGAATTTTCAGTTTTGGGTGAACTATCCTTTAAGTTCAAGATATTTCTCTACTATACAAAGCAAGAAAATAAAATAGAAAAAAAATCATTTAAACATTTATGTCATATGAACCGAGGTTAATAGTTGACCTCTATGGATGCTGCACATTTATCATCATTAGTGTATTTTAGTCATTTAGATCTCAAATTAGTTATAGCACTTATGGCGGACCCCTATAGCGCGTTTTCCAACCTCTCCATTAATTGGATTCTATATTTGAAAACTCTTTCAAACACCCTTGCGTTCTCACTTCAGAATCTGCACACTTCTGCTCGCTGAACGATAACAAATTGTTGGATTTCTTCAGGGGATTGGCAAATCCCCCGTTCATCCTGTAGCAGTATTACCCTCCGTTTCCTTGGTATATCCTCTCATTCCTCTACGGACTGTCGTGGATTGGACGGCAGTCAGAGGGGATGAGCGAGAGATGAGAGGAAACGAGAAGGGACAGAGGAAGAGAATGAGAAAAGAACATGATAAAGGAAATGAGATGCAGAAGGGATAGCGTCTTTGTGGGAACCGTCAAGGGTGTGTCGGGTGTTTCTGCATCAATTCAGGCCTTAAGGGCAGATTAGGTATTGTTGGAAATGCAGTTCTCTATAAATAGTGTCAGTAATAGTTGGTCCAAAGGGTACTTTATGTAATTGATGCTCAGCTCCAGAAATAGATCTGTACTCTGATCAGAGCGTTTCCTGCGCCACATGACAGGGGCATAACAGCTTTAGGATGTTCCCATTATATCCTAACACCATATGTGGACACTAGACACTAGTCCTGTTCTAAAATTTTGTGAGCTACCAACCTAGACAGCATTCTAATATATCTTAGGCACATTCCTATAAAAAAAAGTAATTCGCATAATTGCAGTTTTACAAATCTGACTTTTACATTTTGCTCCCAACATTATATCTCAGAAGTGTGACTTTATCTTGCAATTGCTACTATTTCTCTCATGTTTCACAATTACAATTTTATACCTCATGATTATGACACTTTCTCGTAGTTATGACTTATAACTGACATATAACTATTTTCTAAACTGTGACTATTTTTCTTATAATTTGGAGTATTTCTCTGTTGTAATTTTAATCATTAAAAAAAAGACTTACTGTATAAATGACCATGTGAAGTAATATCTCACAACTGTGAATATTTTTCTTGTAATTGTGACAATTGTTTTTAAATTGTGGCTTTAATATGATAAATTAATTATTTTTATTAAAAATAGATAAAATAGATGGATTAATTTGTTTCATTTACAGTGTAATTCTCTATTTAAGTCTCTAAAATTGTAATAATCTCAAATTAAAATAATAATTATAATTTATATTGAGGGAATTTAGTATTTGTTCAATGGTGAAATGTATACTGTAGATAAAAAATAATAAAAAATTGACTTTAAAAATTGATAAAGATGTCAAATTTGCAGTCACTCCCTCAGCCGTTGTATTAAAAAACTCCCTCGCAGCAATGTTAATTACTGAAAAGGTAATACAACGCAATATATAGTGTTATAAATGTGTATACATTCTTTTAAAATTAACAACTACTAGATTTTCAAAATTGATAACTGTGAAAACGCATCATCACAGTCTGTCAAGAGTCCATTGAATCAGATGAGTTGAGTTTTTGAGTTGATTTATGTAGAGCATTTAAATATGACAACTCACTTGGGTTTTTATGTTATGTCCTAACTTCCTTATGTTTGTCGTAGCTAATTATAAGTGTTTCAGTGACCTTCCTCCATTTTAGTCCACCTGTGTCATGGCCTTATGGTCCTTCTTCATCTGGAGGGGCTCTTTCCAGGTCACTGCAACAAATCCATGTCTAACAAATGAGAATAAACCCAGAATCCTGAAGTGCACTTGTGAGAGTAGAAGGAAGAGAGCATATCTTTTAAGATAATTACTTCTTTGCACTTCAAAATGTGTGTGTGGGTGTGTAATGGTCTTTTAAGAGTAGATTTAATATTGCAAATCAGTCCGCTATTAAGAGAATGTCAAGTTTATTTGTTGCACAGAGAGTCAGAGTACAATCTAATGTCCTGCAGTGCTGGAGAATGTAAAGTGTTCAGGGTGTGTGTATGTATATGCTGATATTAAGGTTGTCTCACCGGCTGCCACCATCTGTTATCAGGGGCTCTGAGGCTTCATAGAGGGACAGCAAATGTCACGACTGTCTCTGCAGGGTGTGTGTGTGCATGTGTGTGTGAAACAATTCCCCTCGCACCATGACTTGCGTGTAGGTTATGGGGAACGGTAACCTTTGACACCTCTCGTGCCAAATCAGTGTACTTCTTTGAAGTAGACATATAGGATGCGTTACAGTCGCTCAATAGTGACCTGTGTGCTGGAACAAAAAAATATATTCAGCCAACTTAAATTTGTAGAAAATGTCAGAAAGGCACTGCAATAATTATAAAGGGATGTATTTTTCTTTATTTTTCTTATACAGCAAGAGCTGAACTGAAAGCATCAACCCAGAATGTGTTGCATGTTAAAATGTGAGAGTCAACATCATCTACTCGACTATTCTGACACCTTTCTATCAGAACCAGCATTAACTTCTTGAGCAATTTGAGCTACAGTATCTCGTCTGTTTGATTGGACCACACGGGCCAGCCTTCGCTCCCCACATGCATCAATGAGACTTGGCCGCCCATGACCCTGTCGCCGGTTCACCACTGTTCCTTCCTTGGACCACTTATGATAGATACTGACCACTGCAGACCGGGAACACCCCACAAGAGCTGCAGTTTTGGAGATGCTCTGACCCAGTCGTCTAGCCATCACAATTTGGCCCTTGTCAAACTCGCTCAAATCCTTACACTCATTTCTTCTAACACATCAACTTTGAGGACAAAATGTTCACTTGCTGCCTAATATATGCCACCCACTAACAGGTGACATAATGAAGAGATAATCAGTGTTATTCACTTCACCTGTCAGTCGTCATAATGTTATGCCCGATCAGTGTATGTTTATGTGTGTAAATATATACAGTGGTTAAATTGGCTTTTGTAAGGAGGCGGAGCCCTTATTTACGGTGAATGGTCATCATTCAAAATCACGCCGTAAAATGACTTAATGTGTTTTTACACCAAAGGGGCTCTCTTTCCAGTATTAATGTATAAGGTAGGGTTGAGTAGTTATTCAAACAAAGAGAAATACTTTACAATTCATTCAATTATTCAATTATTCAATTCAATTGTATCAATACAATTCAATTATTATTTTTACCTTTAATGTTAACTGGCAGGCAACGGATTTCACCCTTCGGAAAATTTATGAAATTGAACATGTTTGAAAATATTGGTTGGCAAATATGTAAACATCTTTTTAAAACAAGAAAATTATGTTGATTTAAGAGAACAAGGGCCAGTTTCTTTGTGTTATGTTTGATTTAATCACACTGACACGGGAGGTAATTACTCATCTCCAAAGGTGGAAAGAGTAATAAAATATTCTACTCAAGTAAAAGTACTATTACTTAAATGACATTTTACTTAAGTACAAGAATTTTTTCCATACTAGCCAGGGGTTCACGACGGCATTTCGCTTTCAGCTGGGTCTGCATTACTGACGTCTGTCTTGTCCATCTCCATCTTCTTGTAATTTTGAACATTTGTTCTCCCGCCCTTCAATTCAATGCAGTAGTTTCCGGAGCGCAATTTTTCTGCCTTTGTATTATTTATTTATTTATTTTTACTCAGTAACGGATATGGTTTAAAATGTAGCGAAGTACAATACTTCAAACAAAACATACTTAAATAAAAGTAAAATTACAGATTTTTAAAACTACTTAAAGTAGAAGTACACAGAAAAACTACTCAAAGTAACGCGAGTAAATGTAATTCGTTACTTTAAACATACAGACAGCTAACATTCTTTCACCTCAAACTTTTTTTTACCTAGTTTTATTGTTTTCCTATCACTTACCGGAGCGCAATGAAGAGGCGCCATCTGTCCAGAAGAGAGAGACTTCAAAGAACGAGCCTCGCTTTCATTTAACCCAGATATCAACAGTGACATCCATTTTTTACCAGCTCTGTTTTCGTTCAATATCTCCGTTGACGTTTCATTGAACTGCTGATATAAAGGCCATAAACATTTTATTCAGCCCCCCCCCCCAAAAAAAAAACTTTTGAAAATGTCAAAAAGAGAAGAAATAAAGTCAAAGGTTCAAGACTGTGAACAGAGGACTTCAGTGGTAGCTGCTCGATCGCTCTAGCCGTTCGCAGGTTTCCATGGTAGCGTCGCTGTTACGCTTAGAATTGTGACAGTTTTCCCTGGATGGCTGTGGGCAGGGTGTTGAACCAGAAAACGCAGCGATTAATGCATTATGACAACTGATAATTCCATGTAGCCTGGGTGTCTCTGTGTAGTTTTGCTAATTATTCAGTCTCATATGCCATGTATTTGCCAGGAGATGAAAAATAATTTAAGTGGAATAGCAATATTTGGTGCTGAAGGAGACGGAGCTGAGCTCCGGCAGGTTGTGCTGTGGACCTGAGGAGGCGGAGCTGTGCTCCGGTGCGCTCCAGCCCAATTTAACCTCTGTATATATTTATACACTACCAGTCAAAAGTTTGGAAACTGTACTATTTTGATTGTTTTTTAAGCCATAGTATTATACGATTCAACCAGTAATATTTAAAAAAGAAAGTCAAAATTACAATGTAGTAGCATCATTGAGATTAAACTATTTATTTTTGGTTTCATTTTAATTTGATGGTCCCTTTAATACATTCTGTTGACTATAAGTAGCATTGCACCTATGTGTCTATTAACTCTCATTAGAGTGTTAGTAGAGTATTATTAGACTTGTAGGGTTAGGGTTAGAATAAGTTGACATGTAGTTGCAAAGTTATTTATAGTCAGTAGAGCATCACAATAAAGAGTTAGCAGATATAAAGCAGAGAGTCTACTAACACTCTAATTAGAGTTAGTTGACATGTAGTTGCAAAGTTACTTATAGTCAACAGAATGTTCAAAAGGGACCATCAAAATAAAAAATCTAAATATATATATTTTAATATACACTCACCTAAAGGATTATTAGGAACACCATACTAATACTGTGTTTGACCCCCTTTCGCCTTCAGAACTGCCTTAATTCTACGTGGCATTGATTCAACAAGGTGCTGAAAGCATTCTTTAGAAATGTTGGCCCATATTGATAGGATAGCATCTTGCAGTTGATGGAGATTTTTTGGGATGCACATCCAGGGCACGAAGCTCCCGTTCCACCACATCCCAAAGATGCTCTATTGGGTTGAGATCTGGTGACTGTGGGGGCCATTTTAGTACAGTGAACTCATTGTCATGTTCAAGAAACCAATTTGAAATGATTCGAGCTTTGTGACATGGTGCATTATCCTGCTGGAAGTAGCCATCAGAGGATGGGTACATGGTGGTCATAAAGGGATGGACATGGTCAGAAACAATGCTCAGGTAGGCCATGGCATTTAAACGATGCCCAATTGGCACTAAGGGGCCTAAAGTGTGCCAAGAAAACATCCCCCACACCATTACACCACCACCACCAGCCTGCACAGTGGTAACAAGGCATGATGGATCCATGTTCTCATTCTGTTTACGCCAAATTCTGACTCTACCATCTGAATGTCTCAACAGAAATCGAGACTCATCACACCAGGCAACATTTTTCCAGTCTTCAACTGTCCAATTTTGGTGAGCTTGTGCAAATTGTAGCATCTTTTTCCTATTTGTAGTGGAGATGAGTGGTAACCGGTGGGGTCTTCTGCTGTTGTAGCCCATCCGCCTCAAGGTTGTGCGTTTTGTGGCTTCACAAATGCTTTGCTGCATACCTCGGTTGTAACGAGTGGTTATTTCAGTCAAAGTTGCTCTTCTATCAGCTTGAATCAGTCGGCCCATTCTCCTCTGACCTCTAGCATCAACAAGGCATTTTCGCCCACAGGACTGCCGCATACTGGATGTTTTTCCCTTTTCACACCATTCTTTGTAAACTCTAGAAATGGTTGTGCGTGAAAATCCCAGTAACTAAGCAGATTGTGAAATACTCAGACCGGCCCGTCTGGCACCAACAACCATGCCACGCTCAAAATTGCTTAAATCACCTTTCTTACCCATTCTGACATTCAGTTTGGAGTTCAGGAGATTGTCTTGACCAGGACCACACCCCTAAATGCATTGAAGCAACTGCCATGTGATTGGTTGATTAGATAATTGCATTCATGAGAAATTGAACAGGTGTTCCTAATAATCCTTTAGGTGAGTGTATATATATATATATATATATATATATATATATATATATATATATATATAAAATCAAAATTACGACATGGCATTATGAAATTACAGGAAAAAAGTAAGAAAGCAAAACAAAACTGAAGTGGAGTCAAACATGTCATTTCAGATTGCACAAAAGAGGCGATTTTCCTGACTAAATGAAATCGCTCCAGTTTCCGGAAACTAATCATGACTTAGTGCTGTGCATTAACTAGCTGTAAACTGACTTCAAAAATAAGAAAGCAGTGCCAGATTTAAAAGGGGGCATGACCAAAAAAGTTTGAGAACCACTGCCTTACTGAATGCACTCGAGTATAGCTGGAGTGTTGTGTTATTAAATCTAGATATCTGAGAAGATGTGCGCAGAGACGCCTACGGTTGTGCAATTAAGGAGAAACTCAGGATCTGACTTAGTCCTCAAAAACACCTAGATGTGTCAGGATCAAAGAGCAATTACTACAAGAGAGCACCGTCATTCTGTTTGCCATCGAATAATTGGAGAGGAATACAAAACATGAGCATGGAAGACTAAATGCGTAAACACACACACACACAGGAACGACACCAAATAAAGTCAACACTATTACAAATCAATCAGATTGACAGGCGCTTTCAATATTTTCTCTCCCTCTCTGGATTTCTGGAGCAGGAATTCTGATGGTTGGCTAATAGGCTGTCAGTATCTCAGTGAAGAGTTAGTATCATTTCCGCATGTGGTCTGATAAGTGCCCTGACGAGAAATAACTACCTTTTCTTGCTTCATTTTTCGCAGTATCCTCTGTGATCCAGCTGAAGGCTCATTACTGCCTGGCACAGGTAAGCGGTGGCTACAGCAATCTCCCCGCGGCTCACACGTAACACTTAGATGTCACATTTAATCTTTCTGCTTATAGAGTCTTAGGGAAGGAAACCTGTGTGTCTGAGCCCTGACAGATATAAATACACATAGCTGTTTATGGAAAAGCATCAACAAAATGACCACATTTTCTCTCAGTAAGACAGTTCACGTTCAGATTAGTACACAAAAACAGACTAGTTGCATCAGCTCCAGGTCAATGAAGATTCATTATTTATATGAGAGCTGAGATGAAAGCACCAGCCCAGAATGCTTTGCATGTTAATGGTGTGAATCAACATTATCTTGATGCTCAATGACACAACAAATGTGCAAATTCAGATGCTGATATTTAATATTGTCTTATATTTGTCAAGTTTTAGTTCACAATGACTGATAAAAATATGCACACATTATAATTATTTTGAGGTTGAATATTGTTAAAGCACATTCTTATATGCTCATGCACACGTGGGCGATTTAATAACCACTTCAAGTTTCTTTGTTCAAAAATGTTATATGTCAGTGATACAGCAATTAATGCTTTGATTTGGACACATAATCGTTTAAAGTGCTAATTAAACTATAAAACATCTGTTTCATTTGAATTTCTAATTTTAGAGTGCAATCTATTGTGAAGTATTTTCGGCTTGCAATTTTTTGGGTTAGATCAAAAGATGATGTGTTTCCTGTCCTACGTAAGTGATCAAAAGACAATCTAAAAATATTCCCAAGAGATTAGGTTTGAAAACTACAGTGTGAACAATATATTTAAAGACACAGAGCAGGATTTGTCAGTTTTCATGATGGCTATGAAACTGAAACATTTCTTCAGGATTACACACACACACACAAACACGTCTGGTTTACTATCTTTGTGGGGACTCTCCATAGACATAATAGTTTTTATACTGTACAAACTGTATATTCTATCCCCTTACACTAACCCTACCCCTAAAAAAAAAACTCATTCTGTATGATTTATAAGCTTGTTTCCTCATGGGGACCTCAATTTAGTCCCCCACAGTGACATGAGTCCACACACACACACACACAGGGACAAGGAGAGGTGTGGATCTATTAGCAAGCAGTCTTTATTAAACAAATACAAAAAAACAAAGATAATCCAAACTATGAGCCAATGGCAATAATCCAAACAAGATGACAATGAAAACACAGGAGACACAACAGACTGGGGGTTTGTTTACATAACACTAAAAGCGGAAACGTTTTTGATTACAGGCGACAACATTGTTAAAACAATCCCCGTTCACATGGATCCGCGAAAACAACTAAAAACACTGTGTTATGCATGCCAGGCCAGTAGTTGGCGATGTCACTTTGTAAAGAAACACTACACGCCTATAGACTGAACATGTAGGGGAGCGCGGGGCACAACCTAACGCGAGGTTAGTTGTAACACACATGGTTTAAGACTTTGCACACATGCCAGGATGACGAAACTTAATGTATTTACTAGTTGCCATCAACACTATATAGAGAAAAAAATCTTTGGAAGATATCACTGAACACGAGCTGGGGTTAAATCCCAGTTGCTTCAGGTGGGGCGTGTTGTCACACTGCGTTACATTGTGCCCCTATTAGAAATATGCTATTATATTCTATACTTTTATGAATTCTATTGAGAAACCATTAGAAAAATGTGAATAATGACTGTGAGTCAATGTTCAGAAATGCTTAATTATTATTATTTTTATTCAAAAAAGTTAATAATTGTATTTTATTGAAAAAAATATTTCAATTTGTCTTGTATATATTTTTTTTATTATATCAGATAACATTTTAAGCTCTCATTTGGTCATGTTACAATGTACCCCACCTATGGGGCATGTTGTCACATTTCACTTCCATTCTTTCGGGGTAAATCAAGAAAAAAGTATACACTGTATTAATGAAACAAAACCACATAATTGTACTAGGCATGTGAAATTAATGTGGGAAAAAAGAAATACTCTGAACCCTAAGTGGATTTACACAAACTGAGAAAGTCAAAAAGCGTTAGGATGTGCTCCGCTCTCCTCTAATACGCATGGACATGACATCACCGTTTTCACAAATTTCCATTTTTTGTTGTTTATATGAGTGATGATAACAGTATCGTTTTCAAAAACTTGCCCTTTGAAACTCAATTTCAAGCCAACAGCGTTTTCAAGTCGCCATGTTAACAATTAACATTAATTATGTTATATACATGCTAGTTTCCATTACAGAATTCAGGGTAAATATTTTCATTACTACTGGAGCTGGCAGTTTGCTATGTTTCAGATGATTATTAAACAGCGAGCACAAACTATGCAAAAGCGGCAGCCCTTCTGGCACACTCAGTGTCCGAATTCACTCACTTGTTTTCATTCACTCTCTCAAGTGAGCTATGTTAGTGGAGAAATACACTCACCTAAAGGATTATTAGGAACACCATACTAATACTGTGTTTGACCCCCTTTCGCCTTCAGAACTGCCTTATTTCGAAATGTTGGCCCATATTGATAGGATAGCATCTTGCAGTTGATGGAGATTTTTTGGGATGCACATCCAGGGCACGAAGCTCCCGTTCCACCACATCCCAAAGATGCTCTATTGGGTTGAGATCTGGTGACTGTGGGGGCCATTTTAGTACAGTGAACTCATTGTCATGTTCAAGAAACCAATTTGAGCTTTGTGACATGGTGCATTATCCTGCTAGAAGTAGCCATCAGAGGATGGGTACATGGTGGTCATAAAGGGATGGACATGGTCAGAAACAATGCTCAGGTAGGCCATGGCATTTAAACGATGCCCAGTTGGCACTAAGGAGCCTAAAGTGTGCCAAGAAAACATCCCCCACACCATTACACCACCACCACCAGCCTGCACAGTGGTAACAAGGCATGATGGATCCATGTTCTCATTCTGTTTATGCCAAATTCTGACTCTACCATCTGAATGTCTCAACAGAAATCGAGACTCATCAGACCAGGCAACATTTTTCCAGTCTTCAACTGTCCAATTTTAGTGAGCTCGTGCAAATTGTAGCCTCTTTTTCCTATTTGTAGTGGAGATGAGTGGTACCCGGTGGGGTCTTCTGCTGTTGTAGCCCATCCGCCTCAAGGTTGTGCGTTTTGTGGCTTCACAAATGCTTTGCTGCATACCTCGGTTGTAACGAGTGGTTATTTCAGTCAAAGTTGCTCTTCAATCAGCTTGAATCAGTCGGCCCATTCTCCTCTGACCTCTAGCATCAACAAGGCATTTTCGCCCACAGGACTGCCGCATACTGGATGTTTTTCCCTTTTCACACCATTCTTTGTAAACTCTAGAAATGGTTGTGCATGAAAATTCCAGTAACTGAGCAGATTGTGAAATACTCAGACCGGCCCATCTGGCACCAACAACCATGCCACGCTCAAAATTGCTTAAATCACCTTTCTTTCCCATTCTGACATTCAGTTTGGAGTTCAGGAGATTGTCTTGACCAGGACCACACCCCTAAATGCATTGAAGCAACTGCCATGTGATTGGTTGATTAGATAATTGCATTAATGAGAAATTGAACAGGTGTTCCTAATAATCCTTTAGGTGAGTGTATATTCAAGTAATGTAGTTGATATAATTTAGTTTAGTAATTAAATTTATTTGGATATTTATTTGAAAATTTTGTGTCCCCAACTGAGCAAGCCAGAGGCGACAGTGGCAAGGAACCAAAACTCCATCAGGTGTCCTAATAGAGAAAAATAAACCTTGGGAGAAACCAGGCTCAGTCGGGGTGCCAGTTCTCCTCTGGCCAATTAACAAACAGTGTATGTTTATTATTTTGGCAGCCTTATAGGTCAGAAGTAATATTAGATCGGATTATTCGAAAGATCGGAGGCATCACACCGGGTTTATTGACAGAAAACATGGCAAATGGCAAAACTGGAAAGAAAATTCAGAAACATGTCTGATCTTATTACACTAATAACATGACATATCCAAAACAGAATAATGTGACCTTTATTGCCAAGAAAGCAGCTATTAATACATTGACATCAAATATGTCTCTCTTCCAAGAAATAGTCGATGAGGGCTTGGATATTGATGGAAGCTAAAGGTCAGTGGAGATAATTCATTGATGATGCAGGAGCTGATTTATGTTGTATTGAGATACACTAGATAGCCAAAGCATGTGAATCAACTCCCTATTAATGCCTACTGCTTTGATATTATATATTCCACTAGCACATATTAGTGTAGCGTTAGTGTCCTCATAATTTTGGCCAACTACTGTAGATGACAACAGCTCTTATTTGTGTTTTCGTCACTGTGACCGACTATTCATGAGGTGGGATATCCTTTCCCCCACAGGTCATTACATGAAGCATCTTAGAAAACACATCATCAAAATTCAATCGCAGAAACCTATATGTATTACTTCTTACTGTTCCTCCCATAGTTCACAAAAACCCCAGAGTCCCCACCAACGAAATAGACTATATTGCACAAGTATTCTGATAAAATGAGCTGTTCTTCTTCAAGTTTGTGTGTTTTAAAAGATGGTACCTAGGTTAAAGGACTTATCAAATCAAATATGATTTGAAAGCTTCATATGGCTTTACAGTACTCAAAATACAGCACATGAGTCATATGGACCAATTTTATGATGGTTTTTGTCCCTTTTGGAGCTTGGAACTATACAAAAAAAAATCAAGTTTTATTATATGGAAAACAGAATCTCAGATTTATCACCCAAGATATAACGGTTTCACAGAAGAAAGAAAGTAATATTAGATTGAAATGAAAGGGTTTAGCTGGTTAGCATCCCAACTGCCATTGGGATGAATGGGAATTCTGATGGATAGCTTTGGTAATGTATATCTCTTTGGAATTACATGAGGATGAGTAAATGACGATGTCATTGTAATTTTTCAGTGAAAGATTCCTTTGAAGGAGACTTATTTTTCAAAGTCTTGGTTTTGTTTTTGGTGTTGAATAGGTTTTCAGGCTTGAATATTCTGGGAGAAAAACACATTATATTTCACATATTTTACGTAATTTGCATATTTTACATATTTTACACAGCACTTCTGTTCCCAGTCTGCTAGTAATGCTCTGTTTAGTCTCTAAAGCCCCTCCTTCCAAAAAGCGCCATGTGCTCTGATTGGTCGGCTGGGCCAGTGTGTTGTGATTGGTCAACCGATTTGAGCATGTTTGGTGCTCAAACTGCAACATTACACACTAAAGAAAGCATTATAGGGTGTTTTATTGGTGTAAGGTCCTTTTAAGAAAATGCATTCTTAGCTTTGTCCATAGATCTGCGCTTGTTATACTGCATTTCCAGTAGTTGTCACACACCATGATGCCCATTTCCTGCACAGATTCCTTCCTCCCCCATCTCGTTCCAGAAGGGTGATGGCCACAGATGTTAGATGGAGTTTTGATGTTTTCTTTCACCTGAGCAGAGAGATTTGTCCTCTGCCTCTCTGTCTCTTTGTCTGTCTCTGTTTCTCTCTGGACAGTCGTGGTGGCCATCTGTCATCTACACCGAAGGGTATTTTTACTTTTTTTTATTTATTTTTTTGTTAGAGTGAAATATGGAAAACATTCACACACATCTCAATCTGTCATGGACTCGGGAACAATAGTTAGTGCCGTAGGGTTTTTGTAGTTTCCGTAACACAAAAGTGGTCTATAGAGCCTTCTGTTATGTAGTCTGTCCCATAATGCAGCACTTGTTTGTAATGGAAACTGTCTCTCTGGTGCCAATGACAATAACACACCCTCACACAGTGACCTTCACACTCAAGCACAGCCATACCCCACTCCACCCTCTCCAAGGGTGTAGCATGGCTCTCGACAGGCTGAGGGCATCACTCCTGATGAGGAGCGGGCTGCATTCCAATTCACAGGGTCCCTACACAGTGTTTACTACTCGTATTCAGTTTGAATAGCCTACAATGCCACACAACACATTTGACAATCATGCATATTAGTGGTTTTAATGTGTGATGACATCATGCTCATATGATGGATCAATATACTTTCACAGAAATTGGAAATGCTCTTAAATTGATTAATAATAATAATAATAATAATAGTCATCATCATCATAATCAATCATAACCATAATCATAATAACAATAAACAATATATGATTAATTATCTGGCCCCTAACTTTTTTGACTTTTTAAAACTTTTTTATTATTATTTTATTGAAATTGTATAATCCTCATTATTTATTTGATCGTTTCAAAGACTATTCTTGTAATATTGTGTATTCCAAAAATATTATTTTAATTTTGCTTTCTATCTAGTATTATTGTTATAGGTAATTTATCCAGTATCATAATTTTTTTTTATCTTGTTTTAAATCTAGTATTCATATAACAACAACAACAACAATAACAACTATTATTATAGTTATTATTATTATTATTATCATCATCATCCTTAGTCAGAGGGTAACTCAAACAAATTAAAACAATATTTATATATATGACAAATTATTATAGTTAATTTATCCAGTATTTTATATTTTATATACGTATATTTAAATTTAATATTTACATTTACGCTCTGTTCTTAATTCCCCATCCTTTCATGAGCTCCATGAAAAGCCAAGACAGGGAACAGCAGCAGCTTCTGGGGACAACCTCCCTTTTTTTTAAACTGGGAGGGCAGTGTAAATCCCCCATTGAGAACAGAGCATGCATTAATGACAACAGAATGACATTGATTAAGTTAAACACAATTTAAGGAGGAGCTGGGGTGGAGGTGGGTTGCAAAGCAGCGTGCAGTGGAAGCAGCCAAGCAGGCAGACTGAACTGAAGCTGTGCTGTAAGGCGTCCTGTTTGAGAGTTGCCAATTGAGTGCATAGGAATCGGATCAGCTGATATGGGCGGGGTTGGAATGTTTCCAATAAGCTGATAGCGGAGCTTGACTACGTGGCTTGCCTGAACTAATGCAGAATGCTTGATTTAAGTGAGCTTTGGACTGAGCATATACAAAAACCCTGCACTTTCAGTCAATTGTAAGGTTTTCTAGATGTGTTTTCGGTGATTATTTGAAAAGGTGTAAAGGAAAAAGTTGTTTTAAGCTTAGTCAAACGCCTGTAGTGGAACAATGTCATGATAACCTTGAGCCAGAATTTGGCTTCAGGGGCCATTCAGGGTATTTATTCTCTCTCTCAAACTCATTATGAAAAAAAAACGTCTCCAAATCTCCTTTCCCTGATAAATATAGGTAATCCTTCCTGCTCACTATCTCGTCTGTGTGTTCAGACATCTTGAAAAGCCGCACTGTCACGATTCTAATATTAGCAGCTTGTGTGAGCGTGTGTTTTCTGTTTATTGGCCAACGGCCGTTATGTGATTAATGACTGAGTTAGAAAGCTATTAATTGTGTGTTATCATCACCGAAGTAGCATTTGTATCAGTCCCTTTCCCGTTCCCTGTCTGAGATTACTGATGAGACCAAGAGCAAGTGTGTGTGTGTGCTGGAGGGTCACTTTAAAGGGAGTATAATTAGATGTTATTGGAATCCAGATGTTGCCTGGCTTGGTCACACCTGGAGGGAGACATTTCAGGCACGGAGATGTGAGAGTTCACACCCGCGAACATCTGTGTCTGCAATCTCATGTGTGTGTGTATGTGCATGTGCTCAGTGTTTCACAGTTGTGAAAATAGCATCTGCTGTTGCTATGTTTAGAAAGCATTCACGTTATGACGTTAACTGCCTGATTTTCTGTCTTGTACTGTCAATGTGATTTTGTGTATAGCATATATTTAGTTTTTATAAAAGAATGTGCAACAAAACCTGAAAATGTATTGCATAAATAGGAGATCCAGATCATAATTATGTGCCACATTTTTTTTTTGCAATTTCCATAATGTTTCACCAAAGGCATGTCCTGTGTAAAAGTTTAGGGTATGCAAGATTTTTTTTATGTTTTTGAAAGAAGATATGCTCGCCAAGGCTGCATTTATTTGATCAAAAAATATTTTAAAATATTATTACAATTTAAAATATAGTTATATTTATTAAAATGTCATTTATTCCTGTGATGACAAAGCTGAATTTTTTAGCAGTCATTGCTCCAGAAATCATTCTAATATGCTGATTTGATGCTCAAAAAACATTTCTTAGTATTATCAACGTTGAAATATTTCTGCCTAATATTTCTGTTGAAATAGTGATACTTTTTTAGGATTCTTTGATGAATAGAATGTTCAAAAGACCAGCATTTTATTAGAAAAATAAATCTTATGTAACAATGTAAAAGTCTTTACTGTCATTTAGATTTTTCTTTAATACATCCTTGCTGAAAAAACTTTTCATACCGATCATTATGCCAGTTTTAGGGCTTATGCTGTCACCACTGTGCACCAGAATGTAATATTTATTAATAATATTATTAGTACATCGGTATTATGTGGTTAAGCTACTTTTTAGATTTGATGTCTATTTCAATATAAAAGAGTAACTGAAAACAGTGGCCATTTGTGGTGCTGTATGACTAAATAAAAATGTATGTTAAATGATTTGACATAATTTAGCTTGTTTTAGAAATATGTCTAATCAGTTATGAAAAAATGCACCCTATATAATTAGTCAAAACTAATGAAGTAATTATATGAAATCCCTTTGTGTGACTGTTGAATTTCTGTAAATTCCTCTTCATTCCAGTTCAATCCACACTATCACACCATTAAATACATATACGACCACAGACCCCTTGTTGTGTGCTGTTTGAATATAAGCGCAATGTATCTAAATTTATTATCTTAAAAATGGAGAACCTGATTTCGCCAAGTGCAACATGTTCCTGGATCAGCATCTTTAACATTTTGATCCTGGAACAACATTCCAATCGACCAATCAGATTTGGGACAAGTTTACAGTTTATGTCAAGTTTAGCCTTAAAACCAGGGTTAAGTGTTTGTACACCAGTGCTATTCACCTATCATTTCCCTTATTTTAGGGATAAGTTATGGGTAGGGGTAGGGATAGGGCTAAGACGAAGTTTTCAGACAGGAATTTCAAACTTAGCAAAATCAGGACGTGCTTTAAAAATCATTATTACTTACCTTTTAGTTCATGCAACTAAAAAAAATCAGTTACAAACTCTCTTATTTGGAAGCACAGGGGATTGTGGGTAATATTAGCCCTAAAAAGCATACACAAATGCATACTTTGAGAAAATTGTGCATCATTCGGAAACCTTTGGGCTCATTTCAATATACCTCAATAAATTGGACTGTTAGTATTACAGTTAGTTGGTGTATTACCAATCTGTTTTTTTGTAATTAAACCATCTTCGATAGATCTTTTCAAATCAACTCTGCAATAACTGAAGTTTCCTCTGGGAGAAGGTAGGGATTTCCTTTTATATCTTCCAATAAATGCTACACAGGGATTTATTGCCGACAGCGAACATTAGCGGGTATCATCAACAGACTCCATTCTGAGAGGGGAAATCAATTGTATTGCTCTAGATTCAAATCACTTTATATAGTTCATGAATGTAAGAAAATGGGTGACAGTGATTTTAATTCAATATTAGATGTCTGACCACCAGGGCTGAATAAAAAGGCCAATATTTTGAACCAGATTTAAACTGTATCGTTACATTTGCACCACTAACCGCTAAGTGTACACAGGGTTAGCTATGAGTTAAATCCATTTGCATCCACGGTGCAGAGTGGCAGTATTTCCTGCTGAAAGTGGGCTATGACTGATCAGTGATGCACAATCTGTACCTGCATCTGTAGCCCTGAGATAACAGCGGAGATGGGGGAGTGGAGAATGATGGGCTGGAGAAATGAGGTGGGATGTGAGGTCAAAGGTTGATTGCTGTCAATAGACATCAACATCAACAGTGTATAGACCAGCATTTGTGTGTATGTAAGTGTGTTGGAAGCATGCGTCACACGATTTGTTGTGGTGATGTGATGGGTGTCATAGACTGACACATTGATGTGCTGTCACAGCCAATCAGAACACAGAATGAATGACAGCACACAAACATGGGGACTGTCAAAAATGTGCAAGATGCTTTTTTTCCTATTAATGATTGTAAGGCCTGCGCACACAATTTTTTGCGTGTAGGTACTTTCAGGCATCTGGCCCACATTTAATTCCTACCTTTCCCCCATGACAATCCTGACTGTGTTTACACTGGAAGCAGTGTCTTGAGGCTGTCACTGGTAGTTTGTTGAAGCTGTACACCACATCAGAAAGTTCTAGGCTACACTTCAGCAACAGCAGTGCAAAAATAACAATGACAAAAAAACTTTACTTGCTTTATTTAATTACATAAATCCATTAGTTGTAATAAAAAAAAAAATAGAAAAGCATAACTGCAACTGTATAATAATATGAGTGAAAAAGCCAAGGGAAGATTATTTAGAACTTTCTTCTAATAAGGTTAAAAAAGGAACACATATTTATTGAAAGGAAATGCTTTAGAAAATGTTGATTGTCAGCCTCTGAAGGACAAACTAAATATATATGTTCTACTCATTTTACAAAGATTTTTTCTAATTATTTGCAACACTGTTACCTTGGGAAATGTCTAAATGGTTTATTAGATTTTTTTTGTTTTATTTTCTAGCAATGCTATTCATATATTTAAGTTAATGGTCTTTTTTGATGTAAGTTCATACAGTTTTAATGGAAGTGTATCATGGTTTCCACAAAAATATTAGGCAGCACAGATGTTTTCAACATTGATAACAAGAAGAAATGTTACTTAAACAGGAAATCTGCATATTAGAATGATTTCTAAAGGATCATGTGACACTGAAGACTGGACTATACAGTTGTGATCTGTTTTAACAAAATAAGAGGGATCATTCAACATTTTTTGAATTTATAAAAAATTATCCTGTTCAAAATGTTACATACACTTGATTCTTTAAATAGTGTGTCCTTACCTGGATGATCAATGACTCATTTTCTTCTTCTTTTTTTTGTGATGGTTGTTCTTCCCAATGTTCTTCAGAAAAATCCTCCAGGTCCTGCAAATTCTTTGGTTTTCCAACATCTTCTGCATATTTGAGCAGAGTCCAGGAGTGACTGTATGATTCTGAGATCCATCTTTTCACATTGAGGACAATTGAGGGACTCAAACACAACTATTAAAAAAGATTCAAACTTTCACTGATGCTACAACACAATGCATTTAGAACCAGGGGCTGAAAACTTTTTGAATTTGAAGATCAAGGTAAATTGCATTTAATTGTCTTCCTGGAAACATGCAAGTATCTTCTGTAGCTTCTGAAGGGCAGTACTAAATGAAAAAATATGATATTTAAAGAAATTAAGAAATATTTACACATCTTCATCCTTTTCAAAAGTTTTCACCCCCCGGCTCTTAATGCATCTTGTTTCCTTCTGGAACATCAATGAATGTTTGAACCTTTTTTTTTTTTTTTTAATAGTTGCAGATGAGTCCCTCAGTTGAAAAGATGGATCTCAAAATCATTAAGTCACAGTTGGAAAGGGTTCAAATATACAAAAGACGAAAATATAGTTTTATTTGGTTACAAAGATTTTATTTGCTCTTTTTTATTCTCTTTTCACAATAACTTTGACTTTTTGAGTACCATCAACACTACAAATTATTTGTTAATAAATAATATTCAATTGTTGGTGAAAAGAGGAGAATAAATTGGCTGGAGTATAGGAGAATATTAATGAAGTCAGCTCACATTCTTCTTTCACCCGAGTTTTTGACTGCTCGCTGGACACCTACATACTTCAACACCTCCTTCCTATAAATCTCAAATGTTTCTTTTCACTAACCCAAGGCACAAATACACACGTATCAATACATGCCCCTTTCCCAAGGGCTGGTATTGTGGGAGGGTCCTGGAACTCAGGGGTCGATGAGTTCCCGACATGTGAGGCAGGTTTTAGTGTTTTAGGGACAACTGTTGGCATGATGCTTTATGAGGCTCATTTGAGAAAGAATGAATGGCACGGCCATTCACACTGAGATTACTTCCATGAATAAATAACGACTCTAATGGAGAAGCCAATATATAAAGCAACTACCATTATAACAAATGCTCTAAACACTTATTAGCCATTGTGAACCTTTGTGTCGAGGGAAGAACGGTTGTTTTTCATGGTTTAAGTAATATATAGACAGCCATTTTAGTCTTGTTCGAGGGCTAATGTACAAATACAATACATTGACAATTTTGTCTTTGTTCTGTCTGTTTATATTTATATTTATTGCTGCTCCAAATGGGTTGCATAAGTAAACGCATCCACTCAACACCTATCTAGTGGGTCACTGTTATCGGTATGTAGTTTTGTCTTGCATTTAATCACATTAATTAAATAAGTAATTGCATGTCAAACCAATCTTTTGTGTTTTTGCAGTTTAGATTCAGTCTGTGCCAGATATCACTGAACAAATCTGAAATTCCGCCCTTAGATACAGACACTCCAGGTATGTCATGTTTTAAAGGTTAGATTTTCGACTGATACTTTTGTCGTTTGTTTGGCCTTGTAATTATGTACTGAAAGTTATTGAATTAAAAAAAGAGAGCTCTCAGAATATACATTTGTCCAGAGGAACTGACATGTTTACCTGAAACCCCATTGTTACTTAGTTTCTGATTTTTCAGAGGTTTTTATGAAAAAGGTTTCAACGTGTGGGAGGAAGATTATGATGTTTGTTTGCTCTCAGAAACAAAACTCCATCTGTCACACGGCCCTAGGGGTGAGATAAAGACTTCTGCCACTCACAGAGACTGACAAAAAACTCTAACAGAGATGGAGAGAGCAAGAAAAAGGGGAGGAGGAATATAAAACGAGAGAATAGGCTAATAATTCACTGAGGAGTCTGCAGTACCTGGTCCGCTCATAAAACTGCCTCGCAGAATCAGCATGCACATCATTTCAATCCCATCAATACAGCAAGGTGTCCTGACGCACCCATCCACTTTCAAATCCATCAGAAATCACACAATACATCTCGCTGACTTGGACAGGTGTGGGTTTTGTGTGGACGGCTGTCAGCAGCTACCTCTAATTCCATTAGACCTTGTTTACACCTGAAATTAAGATCCATTTCAAGCGGACAATGCAAAACACAGGTGTAAATGGGGTCCAAACCAAGATGCAATCAATCAAAATTACATTTGGTAGTCAAAAACGCATGTGACTTTTTTGCATTTGTACTGTAACCATTAATCCATCATAATGTATCCTGGAGAGTAGTGAAGGACCGCCTACTCACCTGTCAATCAAACACTATACTAAAACAATGGTTTGGTTCAATGCAGCTTTAATAACAGTACAACTAGAAAATGGGTCACACAGATCATATGAAGCACTTCCAATGTTCACTAAATACAAGTAATCCGCAAAAATAATCATGATGGGTGACCACTTGTGATTGGATCACCCGAGATGGATTTTAGAAGTCACACACACTCAAAAAAATTATTCTAGCTGTTTGCTCAGTTTATTTAAATAAAATAAGCTGAAACAACACAAATCTTTAGTTTTTTACTTAATTGCCATTTTACTCAATTTTATTACGTTAAATGAAATAACATTTGTAAAATGTTAACTTAACCTAAACCATTTGTGTTGGGACTACATGAATCATTTATGTTGCGCTGACTGAACTGGGCAGTGTATTTCTAGTTCCCAGCATGCTTTGCATAGGGATGGATCAGGAGAGTAAATGTTGAAATTAAGTGCTGTTTAATGTGTTTTTTAGTAAAGGGAAAGACCTGTTAAAGTTTGATGTTATATTTGACAGTTATATTTGACATTTTTAAGTTGTCTATTTTTGAGGTTACCATTATCGTGAAGTGTAGACCTTGTGGTTAGGCTATGCTGTTCTCAATGTAACTTTGCCAATGCCTGTGATGAGAAATGTTTTACTCGATCATTACTTGCATGCTACAAATGTTACACTTATCATGTGAATAAGTGTTGTGTTGACACTTATTTTTTATAGAAATAAAGAAAATACATTTGTTTGACACAATTTCCACAGTTTAAATATGGTCATCAGTTCTACCCCTCTTTATCCTATTTCATCTAATTGGAATGACATGATTTTTTTAGTAGTCTTGACTAAATGAATTTAAGTTCATACAACAAGATTACAACAAATCATTTCAAACCAATTCGATTTTGTTGGAAAAAAATGTAATTCAATTTTGTGGAAAAGTTTTCCTTAATTTAATTAAGTTGGTTCAACAGCTTGTTTTTTAGAGTGCACACTTCCCTACTATATAGTATAAGAAAAACAGTACGCCAACTAAGTAGTATGTTCAAATACATAGTATTGGAAAAACAGTAGGTGAAAAGTACCCAGATGACCTCCAAAACAGATGGGTCCAAACTTTGGACTTAAACGTGGCTAGGACATCTATTATTTTAATCACACTGCTGTGCGCCATCCCATTAAAAACCTCTTTTTTCCTGGGCTAGTTAACTTATGTTCACTTTTCGCTCATTCATGTGTTAAGTACCACCTCAAGGAGCCATGAAGTAGTGACGCTGGGAGCAGGGAAATCTGATATTTGGCGCCAGTGTATCGACTCTCATATTGCATGGAGAAGGACAACAATATATTGCCCTATCGATATTTTGTCCCTCCCCTACTATATAGAACATACTTTTTTAACAGTCGCAAAGTTCAAATTCAAATCTAGTTCCTACTCAGATTTCGGACGCACTGTCAGTAACCAAAATGAAATATGCAAGCCTTATCCCACAATTCCTTGCACATTCAAATGCTCCACTGGCTTCACTTGAATCCATCCTATTTTTGCATCTAGATTAAATGGAGGGTGCAAATGGAGCTAAATACTTCAAAACGTGTGTCAGCATAAACTCTCAAAAAAAAATCATCATTTTTGTGACATAAGCTGTCCTGTTTCTTTTCTTCCTGGAGATAGACATCCCGAGCAGCGTGGAGTGAAAGCACGGTCTGCTCTTTCTGACAACAAAGACGGATATAACTCATCCTGAGCTGCACTGAATAAAGTTTCCTTTTGTTGCCATGCTGTCGCATCGTTCCAGATCTCTCAGTGGATCGAAACTAATCGCTTCCTGGAAATACTTGATAGCAGTGGCTGTGCAGGACGGGTGCGAGGCAAAGCGAGGGATTGAGTTTAAACAGAAGAGGATGAGAGTGGTCAGGTTTCAGTTTCAATGCAACAAGCCCTCTATTATATGACACATTCTAAGATTGAATCCTTTTTTTGTGCCCGCCTTAGCTTATATCGGACTGACCATTCTTCCTTATATATTTTCCTCCCCACTTGCGTTCCATCATCTCAAATCTTTTTTCCTAGTTCCAATCTCATTTTTTTCCCTCTATCCATTGTGAGCGCATGCATTCTGTCCGTTCAGATATGTGGACACGCATGCTATTTTGGACCCTTTGATCCAAGGCGGGAGCCCCCCAGGGCTGCCTGGGGTCTCTTTACAAGAATAGGAGTTCTGCCGAAGGACCTGGAGCTTCCTCTAAGGTCTGTGTCTCATACAGACTGAATTTAAAAGCATTCAGTAATGATCAAAACAGTGCAGCTTCTGGGACCACAAGAAGTCTTAAGGCATGGTGTCAGCTGATGACTATGGGACTGACTTGGTCATCGTGGATAGATAGATAGATAGATAGATAGATAGATAGATAGATAGATAGATAGATAGATTTGGGAATAAATGGGTAGATGGATGGTAGATGGATATATATAGAAAGGCAAGGGCAAGGCAAGGCATTTTATTTCTAAAGCACATTTAAAACAGCTGCTGCTGACCAAAGTGCTGTACAATCTACCACTTTGGACAATGAAGTACATAAACTTCGTCTTCCAAAAAAGAGAATAAAATATAATAAAATACTTAAAACTGACAGGAAGACACAAATTAATAAGATTACATTGATCTGAAAGCTAGAGAAAAAAGTGTCTTTAGTGCAGATTTGAAGCTTTCAACATTGGAAGAGAGCCTAATGTGGACCGGCAGATCATTCCACAGACGTGGAGCAGCAACAGAAAAGGAACAATCTCCTTTTAGCTTCAAACGAGACCGCGGCACGGTCAGCATCAACCTGTTGAAAGACCTTAAGGGCCTAGAACATTTCTGGTGGATAAGCAAGTCTGTGATATATTGTGGAGCCTGGCCATTTAACCCCTTATACACATATAAAACCTTAAATGTAACATGATATTTGACCGGCAACCAGTGAAGTGAGGCCAAAACTGGCAAAATATGTAAATAGGTAAATAGCTAGGTAAATAGATCATTACATATACATGGGTAGACAGGTGGTAAAATGGGTAGATGGTTAGATATGTAGATGGATGAATAGATAGATGGATGGGTAGATAGATAAGTAAATAGATATGTAGATGAGTATAGATAAGGAAAATAAAAGCAGAATTGAGACCAGAGAGCAATAAATTGTTGGGCAAATCAGCTAAGCTAAATGCTAGTTATTCTAGACTTATTTGCACAACTACCATTTCAGTTTGTATCATGTCCATCACCATGGCAGCACAGTAAGCCCTAGTTACGCGTGACAGGCGATGAATGGCTGAGTTATGAGCGTAAAATTGGGGGGAAATTTATCTGAAGACATAGAGAAGGACAAAGTAAGGAGGAGGGAGAGAGGGGAAAGCTAATTTGACAGTAAATTAGCATGTATGGCTAACAAGACTTCCTGTTTTTGAAGGTATTTACGGTGGAGGGAGAGGGTTTCGGATAATGTGAAATGGAAAGATACAAGAAAGATTCGGGTAGAATACAATGGAATTATACAATGGAATAGAAAGACCCATTTTGCCACTTGTTGTCCGTTGACGTCATGCTTTAACTTCACGCTAACTTTAAGCTGGTGATGAAGGGGTATACTGGTGTGTATGTGTGTAGGAGATTGAGTATGATGATGGATAGTGACACACTCCACACGTTATGCAGACAGTGAGAGATAAGGGCCAGACAGAGCTTGGCTGTTGTCAATGCAATTACCCTCTCTGCCAAATGCACTTCAGTGTGTGTGTATCACTCTGGGGCACTTGAAGCTAAGAAAATGACCCCAGTTTTTACACCAGCAAGTATTACGTTAGTGTCCAATACATTTGTGTGCCCTCTTTGTAGTTCTGTACATTTCTGTATCCCAAGCCGTGAATCAACCTGAGGAAAATTGTATTGCTCTTTCATAGCTCAGGAGGATCCGTTATTAGTTTCTCCTACAGTTCCTTAGGAGAAATAAAAACAGAAAGAAATCAATTGTTGAAATAAAGTAAAGACCCAGTCACACCAAGAAAGATAACTGTGATAAATACAAAGTTCTGTCATGAAACTTTTAAAGGTGCAGTCTCATAACTCCTTAACTCAATCTGCTTGCAATCACATTATTCTCTATAAGGCACAGTTGATTGTTTAAGTTTGCTGATATGCTTGTATGCTTGTACATAATCTGTATGTCTTGCTTGCTCATAACAGCATGTTGTGTGTATTGGCAGTGGCAATTTCCGTACTTGCTCTGTAGCAGCAGATCTATTCCACCAAGAGACATTTACATTGTCATACTCATTACCAATGCCAAACTCTCAGAGAGTTGTCATGACAGAACTATATTAGCGTCCACACTAACACACTAACATTCTGTTTATTTTAAGCATGTTACTTTTAGAGAACATACCATAGCTAGTTACGTTACAAGCTACATAGAGAAAGTACACTTTGTTGGCAAAAGTTTTGGGATGCCTGCTTTTACATGCACATGAACTTTAATGACATCCCATTTTTAATCCGTAGGGTTTAATATGGAGTTGGCCCACCCTTTGCAGCTATAACAGCTTCAACTCTTTTTGGAAAGGCTTTCCACAAGGTTTAGGAGTGTGTTTATATTTTTGACCATTCTTCTAGAAGCGCATTTGTAAGGTCAGGCACTGATGTTGGACGAGAAGGCCTGGCTCGCAGTCTTTTCTCTCTAATTCATCCTAAAGGTGTTCTATCAGGTTGAGGTCAGGACTTGATAGCAGTCCATGTCTTTATGGACCTTGCTTTGTGCACTGGTGTGCAGTCATGTTGGAACAGGAAGGGGCCGTCCCCAAACTGTTCCCACAAAGTTGAGAGCATGAAATTTTCCAAAATGTCTTGGTATGCTGCCATTGCTGGAATTTTCCATAATTTATGAGACAACGCTTCCCTGCCATTGTTATATGCCTCCTGCCTCCTATGTTATTAATGGACACTGAATGAAGTCTGTGTAGTAGTGCATACAGAGACACGCTAGAACAAAGTGGATCATACAGTATGCGCGAGTCGGTGCATGCCAGAAAATGTATCAGACCAATTTGAATTTGAAGAGGAAATTCAGCGGCTCTGGCTAAACGCTATTGGCTATTTAAAAAAAGCAGAGGAGCTGTTCGATATGTCCCTCCCTATCTTCCTGTTTCATGGGAAATTACATCAACATATTGAGTGAGGCTGCGTGTTCAAGGAGATTTCAGCCAGTTTTCATTAAGTTCGTTGCTATCTCGAGGAAACACCTGAGATATTAAAGAAATTTGACCATAAGACCAAACTTTTCGGATTGTATAAAATCCATGACGATTATGCACAGTAGTGATATTAGCTAGCATTAAGGGGGCCGTCAGAGACTTTGATTCGACTCTGAAGTGTCGCCTCAGTGTCCTACATAAAGGTCCATCTGGTTGTGCAATAGAAGTGTGGAGAAGAAATCTGTTGGGGCTGAGCTGGACATTGTGCAGTAAGGAAGCACTTGGGACCCTTTTAAGTTGCCATGCCTGTCATTCCTGCAAGTAGACCAGAGTGCTGTTGCGTGACAGTCATCGTGATTTTGCCAAGTAAGACATGTTCCTGTATTAAGACATGTTCCAGGATATTGTGTTGATCCTGGAACAACATTCCTGTCTGGAAATGTATTCTATCCCTACCCTTAAACCTAACCTTCCCTAAAATCAGAGGGAAATGACAGGTGAATAACACTGATGTAGAAGCACTTAACCCTGGTTAAAAGGCTAAACTTGACATAAACTGTAAATCTGTAATCAAATCTGATTGGTTGATTGAATGTTGTTCCATGGATCAGCTAAGTTGTTGATCTAGGAACATGTACTTGGCAAAATCACATTTACCGTTGGGTGAGACACTCCTACATACAATTCTAATTGATTAAGCACTGAGTTGTAAGTGTTCTGAATATAAAACTTATAGATAAATAAATTACAACTGTTATAAATTGTATGCTGCATTGTTATGATGTGCATTTTGCAATAATGATTCTTTTTTAGATATTGGACATTAAGCAGAGTGAATGAAAAACATTGAAAGTCTACATTGGCAAAATTTTAGTTTTTTCATCATAGAAAATAAACTGTTTATCTAGTCTAATAATGCACTAAACACACATCCACGTAACCAATACAAGTGAGGATGAATATACACAAACTTTTGAAAATATGTAATTTGTAATATTTTTACTCATTGTTTGCACTTACTGGAATGCACAGGATGTTTTGTTAGCATTTATGCATCTGGTGCAGAACTAATGCTTTATCTGTGTTTTATCCAGAGTTTCGCAGCCTCAGGGAATGATGGGAAATGTAGTTTGTTGTGCAAGCCTCATAAACTGGCTAAATGAGAAGCATTTTCTTGCAAGAGTGAGTTTCTCGCTGGTGTTTACAACCTTGTAATTGTGTGCATGTTTACTCATCTTATAAATAGTCATTCCAATGTGGCTTGAAGGGAGCAGTAGTGAATATTATTATTTCAAGTTCAAGAAGAACTTTTCCTAGGCCACTGATACAACTGTATTCTTCATCTTATGTGAGTGTATATCATTATCATATACACTCACCTAAAGGATTATTAGGAACACCATACTAATACTGTGTTTGACCCCCTTTTGCCTTCAGAACTGCCTTAATTCTACGTGGCATTGATTCAACAAGGTGCTGAAAGCATTCTTTAGAAATGTTGGCCCATATTGATAGGATAGCATCTTGCAGTTGATGGAGATTTGTGGGATGCACATCCAGGGCACGGAGCTCCCGTTCCACCACATCCCAAAGATGCTCTATTGGGTTGAGATCTGGTAAATGTGGGGGCTATTTTAGTACAGTGAACTCATTGTCATGTTCAAGAAACCAATTTGAAATGATTCGAGCTTTGTGACATGGTGCATTATCCTGCTGGAAGTAGCCATCAGAGGATGGGTACATGGTGGTCATAAAGGGATGGACATGGTCAGAAACAATGCCCACGTAGGCCTGGCATTTAAACGATGCCCAATTGGCACTAAGGGGCCTAAAGTGTGCCAAGAAAACATCCCCCACACCATTACACCACCACCACCAGCCTGCACAGTGGTAACAAGGCATGATGGATCCATGTTCTCATTCTGTTTACGCCAAATTCTGACTCTACCATCTGAATGTCTCAACAGAAATCGAGACTCATCAGACCAGGCAACATTTTTCCAGTCTTCAACTGTCCAATTTTGGTGAGCTTGTGCAAATTGTAGCCTCTTTTTCCTATTTGTAGTGGAGATGAGTGGTACCCGGTGGGGTCTTCTGCTGTTGTAGCCCATCCGCCTCAAGGTTGTGTGTGTTGTGGCTTCACAAATGCTTTGCTGCATACCTCGGTTGTAACGAGTGGTTATTTCAGTCAAAGTTGCTCTTCTATCAGCTTGAATCAGTCGGCCCATTCTCCTCTGACCTCTAGCATCAACAAGGCATTTTCGCCCACAGGACTGCCGCATACTGGATGTTTTTCCCTTTTCACACCATTCTTTGTAAACTCTAGAAATGGTTGTGCGTGAAAATCCCAGTAACTGAGCAGATTGTGAAATACTCAGACCGGCCCGTCTGGCACCAACAACCATGCCACGCTCAAAATTGCTTAAATCACCTTTCTTTCCCATTCTGACATTCAGTTTGGAGTTCAGGAGATTGTCTTGACCAGGACCACACCCCTAAATGCATTGAAGCAACTGCCATGTGATTGGTTGATTAGATAATTGCATTAATGAGAAATTGAACAGGTGTTCCTAATAATCCTTTAGGTGAGTGTATCTTTTACTGGTAGTTTCTTAAATGATCTTTTTAAGGGAAAAAAGATGCTACCTAAAATTACACAAATTATGACCACATTTTTAAATGTGAAAACATTATTCAGTAAATCCTAAATGCTTTTTATTAGTGTATATCTTACTCATACGTCATTGTAAGAGTTTTTACTGTATTTTTGAGAAGATGTAGCCCTTACACATAGAGCTAAAGAAGCTGACACTCACACACACCTGTCTTTACGGTAGCCTGGTCTAATTCTCCACTCCCTGTGCCCGGGTGCCAGCTATGACATAGATACAGGATTTCCTACCAGCACCAGGGACACGCCATATGCTACACCAGGACAGCAGCATATGTGAACCTCAGAGTTATTGGAACACTCCCACACATGTTGCCTGCAAACTATACCTGTCAGTTCAGTATGCATTGCTTCTGCTGAGCACTTAATTTCAACCGGATACAAATTATTGTTAAGGATGAAGTGTGCAATTTCTGAAAGTGAAAATAAAAGTTGAGAAATACTCCGTTTTATGCAAATGAAATGCTAAAAAGGTAGAGTTTTTGGTGCAGTGTTTAAATGGTGCGGTGTTGTTAGTGTTTAAATCACATTGTTAAATATGTTATGCATGCAGTTTTCATTGTGGTTATAATGTGATTTTTTTTCTATATTTTTTTCTAATTATAATACATTTTGCAGACCTCTGGTGTTTTGAGTGGTATTGTACGGTGGCAGAGAGAGTTCAATGCACTGCAACTGAAGAAAACACATGCAAATAGAAAAAACACCAGCAAATGAAGAATTGACAACACATGTTGCAAATACTCACAAGGCAACCAAATACAGAAATGCACTGCAAATACTCACAATGCAACAAAATACAGAAATGCACTGCAAATACTCACAATGCAACCAAATACAGAAACGCCCTGCAAATATTCACAATGCAACAAAAATACGCTGTGAAAAATACAGAAATGCACTGCAAATACTCATAATGCAACAAAATACAGAAACACTCTGCAAGTACGCAAAATGCAACCAATAAGAGAAACGCACTGCAAATGCTCACAACACAACAAAAATACAGAAATTCACTGCAAATACTCTCAATGCAACCAATAAGAGAAACGCACTGCAAATACTCACAACGTAACAAAAATACAGAAATTCACTGCAAATACTCACAATGCAACCAAATACAGAAACGCACTGCAAATACTGACAATGCAACCAAATATAGAAACGCACTGCAAATACTCACAATGCAACCAAATACAGAAATGCCCTGCAAATACTCACAACACAACCAAATACAGAAACACTCTGCAAGTACTCACAATGCAACCAAATACAGAAACGCACTGCAAATACTCACAATGCAACCAAATATATAAACGCACTGCAAATACTCACAACGCAACCAAATACAGAAACACTCTGCAAATACTCACAATGCAACCAAATACAGAAACGCACTGCAAATACTCACAATGCAACCAAATACAGAAACGTGCTGCAAATACTCACAACGCAACCAAATACAGAAATGCACTGCAAATACTCACAATGCAACCAATAAGAGAAACACACTGCAAATACTCACAACGCAACAAAAATACAGAAACGCACTGCAAATACTCACAACGCAACCAAATACAGAAACGCACTGCAAATACTCACAATGCAACCAAATACAGAAACGCCCTGAAAATATTCACAATGCAACAAAAATACGCTGTGAAAAATACAGAAACGCACTGCAAATACTCACAATGCAACAAAATACCGAAACACTCTGCAAGTACGCACAATGCAACCAATAAGAGAAACGCACTGCAAATATCACAATGCAACAAAAATACAGAAATTCACTGCAAATACTCACAATGCAACCAAATACAGAAACGCACTGCAAATACTCACAATGCAACCAATAAGAGAAACGCACTGCAAATACTCACAATGCAACAAAAATACAGAAATTCACTGCAAATACTCACAATGCAACCAAATACAGAAACGCACTGCAAATACTCACAATGCAACCAATAAGAGAAACGCATTGCAAATACTCACAACGCAACAAAATACAGAAATTCACTGCAAATACTCACAATGTAACCAAATACAGAAACACACTGCAAATACTCACAATGCAACCAAATATAGAAACGCACTGCAAATACTCACAATGCAACCAATAAGAGAAACGCACTACAAATGCTCACAACACAACAAAAATACAGAAATTCACTGCAAATACTCTCAATGCAACCAAATACAGAAACACTCTGCAAGTACGCAAAATGCAACCAATAAGAGAAACGCACTGCAAATACTCACAACGCAACAAAAATACAGAAATTCACTGCAAATACTTACAATGCAACCAAATACAGAAACGCACTGCAAATACTGACAATGCAACCAAATATAGAAACGCACTGCAAATACTCACAATGCAACCAAATACAGAAATGCCCTGCAAATACTCACAACACAACCAAATACAGAAACACTCTGCAAGTACTCACAATGCAACCAAATACAGAAACGCACTGCAAATACTCACAACGCAACCAAATACAGAAACACTCTGCAAATACTCACAATGCAACCAAATACAGAAACGCACTGCAAATACTCACAATGCAACCAAATACAGAAACACTCTGCAAATACTCACAATGCAACCAAATACAGAAACACACTGCAAATACTCACAATGCAACCAAATACAGAAATGCACTGCAAATACTCACAATGCAACCAATAAGAGAAACACACTGCAAATACTCACAAAGCAACCAAATACAGAAACGCACTGCAAATACTCACAATGCAACCAAATACAAAAACGCCCTGCAAATATTCACAATGCAACAAAAATACGCTGTGAAAAATACAGAAACGCACTGCAAATACTCACAATGCAACAAAATACAGAAACGTGCTGCAAATACTCACAACGCAACCAAATACAGAAACACACTGCAAATACTCACAATGCAACCAAATACAGAAATGCACTGCAAATGCTCACAATGCAACCAATAAGAGAAACACACTGCAAATACTCACAACGCAACAAAAATACAGAAACGCACTGCAAATACTCACAACGCAACCAAATACAGAAACGCACTGCAAATACTCACAATGCAACCAAATACAGAAACGCCCTGCAAATATTCACAATGCAATAAAAATACGCTGTGAAAAATAGAGAAACACTCTGCAAGTACGCACAATGCAACCAATAAGAGAAACGCACTGCAAATACTCACAATGCAACAAAAATACAGAAATTCACTGCAAATACTCACAATGCAACAAAAATACAGAAATTTACTGCAAATACTCACAATGTAACCAAATACAGAAACACACTGCAAATACTCACAATGCAACCAAATATAGAAACGCACTGCAAATACTCACAATGCAACCAATAAGAGAAACGCACTGCAAATACTCACAATGCAACCAATAAGAGAAACGCACTGCAAATACTCACAATGCAACAAAAATACAGAAATTCACTGCAAATACTCACAATGCAACCAAATACAGAAACACACTGCAAATACTCACAATGCAACCAAATACAGAAACACACTGCAAATACTCACAATGCAACCAAATACAGAAATGCCCTGCAAATACTCACAACACAACCAAATACAGAAACACTCTGCAAGTACTCACAATGCAAACAAATATAGAAACGTGCTGCAAATACTCACAACACAACCAAATACAGAACCACTCTGCAAATACTCACAATGCAACCAATAAGAGAAACGCACTGCAAATACTCACAATGCAACCGAATACAGAAACGCCCTGCAAATATTCACAATGCAACAAAAATACGCTGTGAAAAATACAGAAACACTCTGCAAGTACGCACAATGCAACCAATAAGAGAAACGCACTGCAAATACTCACAATGCAACCAATAAGAGAAACGCACTGCAAATACTCACAATGCAACCAATAAGAGAAACGCACTGCAAATACTCACAACGCAACAAAAATACAGAAATTCACTGCAAAAACTCACAATGTAACCAAATACAGAAACACACTGCAAATACTCACAATGCAACCAAATATAGAAACGCACTGCAAATACTCACAATGCAACCAATAAGAGAAACGCACTGCAAATGCTCACAACACAACCAAATACAGAAACACTCTGCAAATACTCACAATGCAACCAAATACAGAAACGCACTGCAAATACTCACAATGCAACCAAATACAGACACGTGCTGCAAATACTCACAATGCAACCAAATACAGAAACACACTGCAAATACTCACAATGCAACCAAATACAGAAATGAACTGCAAATACTCACAATGCAACCAATAAGAGAAACACACTGCAAATACTCACAACGCAACCAAATACAGAAACGCACTGCAAATACTCACAATGCAACCAAATACAGAAACGCCCTGCAAATAATCACGATGCAACAAAAATACGCTGTGAAAAATACAGAAACGCACTGCAAATACTCACAATGCAACAAAATACAGAAACACTCTGCAAGTACGCACAATGCAACCAATAAGAGAAACGCACTGCAAATACTCACAATGCAACAAAAATAAAGAAATTGACTGCAAATACTCACAATGCAACCAAATACAGAAACGCACTGCAAATACTCACAATGCAACCAATAAGAGAAACGCACTGCAAATACTCACAACGCAACAAAAATACAGAAATTTACTGCAAATACTCACAATGTAACCAAATACAGAAACACACTGCAAATACTCACAATGCAACCAAATATAGAAACGCACTGCAAATACTCACAATGCAACCAATAAGAGAAACGCACTGCAAATACTCACAATGCAACAAAAATACAGAAATTCACTGCAAATACTCACAATGTAACTAAATACAGAAACACACTGCAAATACTCACAATGCAACCAAATACAGAAACACACTGCAAATACTCACAATGCAACCAAATACAGAAACACACTGCAAATACTCACAATGCAACCAAATACAGAAATGCCCTGCAAATACTCACAACACAACCAAATACAGAAACACTCTGCAAGTACTCACAATGCAACCAAATATAGAAACGTGCTGCAAATACTCACAACACAACCAAATACAGAAACACTCTGCAAATACTCACAATGCAACCAATAAGAGAAACGCACTGCAAATACTCACAATGCAACCGAATACAGAAACGCCCTGCAAATATTCACAATGCAACAAAAATACGCTGTGAAAAATACAGAAACACTCTGCAAGTACGCACAATGCAACCAATAAGAGAAACGCACTGCAAATACTCACAATGCAACAAAAATACAGAAATTCACTGCAAATACTCACAATGCAACCAAATACAGAAACGCACTGCAAATACTCACAATGCAACCAATAAGAGAAACGCACTGCAAATACTCACAACGCAACAAAAATACAGAAATTCACTGCAAATACTCACAATGTAACCAAATACAGAAACACACTGCAAATACTCACAATGCAACCAAATATAGAAACGCACTGAAAATACTCACAATGCAACCAATAAGAGAAACGCACTGCAAATACTCACAATGCAACAAAAACTCACAATGCAACCAAATACAGAAACACTCTGCAAGTACGCCAAATGCAACCAATAAGAGAAACGCACTGCAAATACTCACAACGCAACAAAAATACAGAAATTCACTGCAAATACTTACAATGCAACCAAATACAGAAACGCACTGCAAATACTGACAATGCAACCAAATATAGAAACGCACTGCAAATACTCACAATGCAACCAAATACAGAAATGCCCTGCAAATACTCACAACACAACCAAATACAGAAACACTCTGCAAATACTCACAATGCAACCAAATACAGAAACGCACTGCAAATACTCACAATGCAACCAAATACAGAAACACACTGCAAATACTGACAATGCAACCAAATATAGAACGCACTGCAAATACTCACAATGCAACCAAATACAGAAATGCCCTGCAAATACTCACAACACAACCAAATACAGAAACACTCTGCAAGTACTCACAATGCAACCAAATACAGAAACGCACTGCAAATACTCACAATGCAACCAAATATATAAACGCACTGCAAATACTCACAACGCAACCAAATACAGAAACACTCTGCAAATACTCACAATGCAACCAAATACAGAAACGCACTGCAAATACTCACAATGCAACCAAATACAGAAACGTGCTGCAAATACTCACAATGCAACCAAATACAGAAACACACTGCAAATACTCACAATGCAACCAAATACAGAAATGCACTGCAAATACTCACAATGCAACCAATAAGAGAAACACACTGCAAATACTCACAACGCAACCAAATACAGAAACGCACTGCAAATACTCACAATGCAACCAAATACAGAAACGCCCTGCAAATATTCACAATGCAACAAAAATACGCTGTGAAAAATACGGAAACGCACTGCAAATACTCACAATGCAACAAAATACAGAAACACTCTGCAAGTACGCACAATGCAACCAATAAGAGAAACGCACTGCAAATACTCGCAATGCAACAAAAATACAGAAATTCACTGCAAATACTCACAATGCAACCAAATACAGAAACGCACTGCAAATACTCACAATGCAACCAATAAGAGAAACGCACTGCAAATACTCACAACGCAACAAAAATACAGAAATTTTCTGCAAATACTCACAATGTAACCAAATACAGAAACACACTGCAAATACTCACAATGCAACCAAATATAGAAACGCACTGCAAATACTCACAATGCAACCAAATACAGAAACGCACTGCAAATACTCACAATGCAACCAATAAGAGAAACGCACTGCAAATACTCACAATGCAACAAAAATACAGAAATTCACTGCAAATACTCACAATGTAACTAAATACAGAAACACACTGCAAATACTCACAATGCAACCAAATACAGAAACACACTGCAAATACTCACAATGCAACCAAATACAGAAACACACTGCAAATACTCACAATGCAACCAAATACAGAAATGCCCTGCAAATACTCACAACACAACCAAATACAGAAACACTCTGCAAGTACTCACAATGCAACCAAATATAGAAACGTGCTGCAAATACTCACAACACAACCAAATACAGAAACACTCTGCAAATACTCACAATGCAACCAATAAGAGAAACGCACTGCAAATACTCACAATGCAACCGAATACAGAAACGTCCTGCAAAGACTTACAATGCAACCAAATACAGAAACACTCTGCAAATACTCACAATGCAACCAATAAGAGAAACGCACTGCAAATACTAACAATGCAACCAAATACAGAAACGCACTGCAAATACTCACAACGCAACCAAATACAGAAACGCACTGCAAATACTCACAATGCAGCCAAATACAGAAACGCACTGCAAATACTCACAACACAACCAAATACAGAAACGCACTGGTGTTTTTTCTATTTGCATGTGTTTTCTTCAGTTGCAGTGCACTGAGCTCTCTTCTTCACTGTAGTATTGGGCCGATAGAGCTATAATATTTGGTTTGAAGTTTTCTTCTCTTTTTCTCATTTTATTCTATTAGGCTAACATCGTTGTCCTGGCTGTCGTAGTGCACTAATTGATTAATTAGTGCAATTTTACACACATAGGATATTGTGCAAGCTTGGATCAACCAACCTGGTCTCATTTTTAGGAGTAGGGTAGGACTAGTTGATGGAAATATTCTAGGAGCAGGAAATGTTGATACAGATTGTTCTAGTTGTGTTGGGTGGTCAAGTTAATATAAAGAGAGTTCTCAAGCCTTTATAGTCTTAGTGAAATGAATGAATATTTGCATACATTGATTTATATATTCTTTTTTGTGTGTTTGTTTTCCTGTTTTTAAAAAAAAAAAAAGATATCTACTGTACGTTGTCTTTTTTCGTATACTATATGTTGCTTCATTTTTAGAACATTAGGTCTATATCTGTAAGGTATAATGTGTCATTTTTTAAGGTTTCATCATCCTTTTGGAAACATAATTCTGTCTTCAGGTGTGTGTGTGTGTATTTGAGTGCTTTTGTGAGTATAAACAGATGGTGTTGGTGACCGTGGAGGCCAGAAGTATCAACGGGTGGGCTGATCTCTTCCCTTGTGTCCCGCCTCTGCCCACCTCACCTTGGGCCAATCGTGTTTGCCTGCCTGGTCATGACAGGTGATGTCGCCACAATATGATATCAAGTACAGTGTGGTCTATCTTTTCCTCTGTCTGTTCCTATTCCTTTTCTTTCTGTCTGTTCCTTATTAGTTTTTTCCTATTTTTTCTTCACCACTGTAATCCATCAGTTGCACAAAAAACACAAGATGATCCATATTAGAAATGTATTGGCAGAAACGTTGTTTTTGTAGAAACGTCAAAGTGACAAGTGCTTAAACAGTAGAAGAAAAAAGTGTTTATTGTCTGACGTTGTGATCTGAAATAAAGTGTTTTAGATGTGTATTTTCTTTATCTGAAGTGCACAATAGTCCTAGAATAGCCAAAACATTCACTTCTAAAAAAAAAAAAACATTTGATAGTGTAAGAAAACTGAAAAAGATTCAAAATGATATATTTGTAGTCACATGTATTTTGACATTTCAGTCCATATTGTATTGCACGGATTGGAGATTAAAGTTTAAAACATTGTTTTCATGATGCATTTTTGTCCTTAAAAACCTTATATAAATTTTGTTTTTGAACATTGAAATGTTCTTACACTCCTTAGTGACATCAGCACCTTCAAATCGTGAGATCTGAAATCATCACGACAATCCAGCAAAAATATATTAATTTTATCATAAATGCTTGTGATGTAATACACATCAGAACACATTATACAACCTTGTGATGCTTTTAATGTGATTTCATGAACGAACTATTAGGGTGGAAATAGACGAAAAAAGGTGGGGAAAACTGAAACTCAGAAGACAACATGGAGTTAAACTTCAAAGATGCTAAAGGAGAGGAGGACGTCAAACATTGACAAAGAGAGGCTTTGGCACATTAGGACACTCATAGCAGAATCTCTGGAGCCCAAAGCCTTCGTGTGAGTGTGTGTACGAGCTCTCTGTAGTTGATTGGCATGGTCGAGGTTATTTTGGGCGGCTCTAGGATGCAGCTGTCTTTAGCTGAGGAAAGAAGCTGAAAGGTTTTAGATGGAGATCTAACTTTGTACCCTGCTACAGATGGGCTACACGCACACACCCATCATGCATCGGTCAATAAATTGAATCATACCTCACGTCTATTCCTGTCTCGCATCAAGGTGAAATTTATCAGATTAAAGCAAGGAGACACAAACAGAGCTTTATGTTGGACGGGCGACGCTGAATGACAATCAAATCCGGTTTGAAAGGTGTGCGCGTGTGTGTTTTTGTCAATAGCCAATGTAAACGATCAGCGTGGAGGGCCATCGTGCAGATGGTCATAAGGTTGCCGGGAGTACTGAACCTCCTCTCTTATGCGGGCTGTAATTGCATGTTGTGCGCTGCATCTGTCCCGCCACTGATGAATGGGAGGGAGAGGAGATGCGGTCGGGAATATGAATGTCCTTTCTCTGGCTCACATACGCACTCAACCCACCCTCCTCTGTTCAGCACACATGCGCGCTTACACAGAATCTCAGTCTAGACACTTCAAAAGAGCACATAGCAAATTATGGTGTACTCTGAAAAAAAGGTCTTCAGTACTTTAGCCAACAATAATATATATTTTTTCTCTGTACAGAAATTTTGAATTGGCTATATGGTTCTTCAGAGATTAAAAAGGTGTTGATGCATGTCTCGTTATGGGTTCCTCAGATTAGACTTAATTTATAGAAGCTTGTTAAAAATGTAAATTATATCTCACAAATGCAACTCTTTCTCATAACTGTGACTTTCCGTATCTTGCAATATGACTTTGCGCAGTGTGGCAGTTGCATCTGTATTTCTCCCGATTCTAACTTTATATCTCACAATGTGATAGTTCACCCAATAATGAAAATTCTGTCATCATTTACTCACCCTCAAGTTACCTACAAACCTAACAAACCTATATACACTCACCTAAAGGATTATTAGGAACACCATACTAATACTGTGTTTGACCCCCTTTCGCCTTCAGAACTGCCTTAATTCTACGTGGCATTGATTCAACAAGGTGCTGAAAGCATTCTTTACAAATGTTGGCCCATATTGATAGGATAGCATCTTGCAGTTGATGGAGATTTGTGGGATGCACATCTAGGGCACGAAGCTCCCGTTCCACCACATCCCAAAGATGCTCTATTGGGTTGAGATCTGGTGACTGTGGGGGCCATTTTAGTACAGTGAACTCATTGTCAAGTTCAAGAAACCAATTTGAAATGATTCGAGCTTTGTGACGAGTTGTGCGTGTTGTGGCTTCACAAATGCTTTGCTGCATACCTCGGTTGTAACGAGTGGTTATTTCAGTCAAAGTTGCTCTTCTATCAGCTTGAATCAGTCGGCCCATTCTCCTCTGACCTCTAGCTTCAACAAGGCATTTTCGCCCACAGGACTGCCGCATACTGGATGTTTTTCCCTTTTCACACCATTCTTTGTAAACTCTAGAAATAGTTGTGCGTGAAAATCCCAGTAACTGAGCAGATTGTGAAATACTCAGACTCGGAACAACCATGCCACGCTCAAAATTGCTTAAATCACCTTTCTTTCCCATTCTGACATTCAGTTTGGAGTTCAGGAGATTGTCTTGACCAGGACCACACCCCTAAATGCATTGAAGCAACTGCCATGTGATTGGTTGATAAGATAATTGCATTAATGAGAAATTGAACAGGTGTTCCTAATAATCCTTTAGGTGAGTGCACATTTCTTTGTTCTGCTGAACACAAAAGAAGGTATTTTGAAGAAAATTTGTAACTAGGCATCTTTGGGGCACCATTGACTTCCATAGTAGGGAAAAATACTATTGAAGTCAATGGTGCAAAGCATGCTGGGAATTAGAAATCTGCTGCAACTAATTCAGTTTGAGTTCTGCTTAATATAATCAGTTATTCAGATCACAACCTTTTTCTTTTTAAAGTATAATGAACTCTATGTAATATTGATGAATTTGTTTCCTTTAGTACATTTGACTGTTAGGTTTTATGTTTTTTTTTTATTCGCACCTTGCAATGTGACTATCTCACAGTTATGGCTCTCACAGTGTGACTTTATATCTTACAATTATGCCCTTTTTCACGTAATTGTGACTATCTGACAATTACAACCTCATTTCTCCTTACTGCGGCTTTGTTTCATAATTGTACATTTATATCTCACATTGCATCTTTATTTCTCCCTGATTTTGTCTCGCAATTGTGACATTGAACTTGCAATTTCAACTTTATCTTTCGTCACTGTGACTGTATCCCACAATGTGAGTTTCATATTTTAAATTGTATTTATCTCACAATGGACTTTATTTACTATTAACTATTTTTTTTATTTCCATTATTGAAACAGACTTCAGTAATGTCACTTGATGATATAATAATGTCAAACCAAATGGCATCAATTTTAAAGAAAGATTCAAGCACAATTTTCGGTTACACTATTTTGATCGTCCACTTTAGACATTCTACTAACTATAGCTTTGCATATACACTCACCTAAAGGATTATTAGGAACACCTGTTCGATTTCTCATTAATGCAATTATCTAATCAACCAATCACATGGCAGTTGCTTCAATGCATTTAGGGGTGTGGTCCTGGTCAAGACAATCTCCTGAACTCCAAACTGAATGTCAGAATGGGAAAGAAAGGTGATTTAAGCAATTTTGAGCGTGGCATGGTTGTTGGTGCCAGACGGGCCGGTCTGAGTATTTCACAATCTGCTCAGTTACTGGGATTTTCACGCACAACCATTTCTAGAGTTTACAAAGAATGGTGTGAAAAGGGAAAAACATCCAGTATGCGGCAGTCCTGTGGGCGAAAATGCCTTGTTGATGCTAGAGGTCAGAGGAGAATGGGCCGACTAATTCAAGCTGATAGAAGAGCAACTTTGACTGAAATAACCACTCGTTACAACCGAGGTATGCAGCAAAGCATTTGTGAAGCCACAACACGCACAACCTTGAGGCGGATGGGCTACAACAGCAGAAGACCCCACCGGGTACCACTCATCTCCACTACAAATAGGAAAAAGAGGCTACAATTTGCACAAGCTCACCAAAATTGGACAGTTGAAGACTGGAAAAATGTTGCCTGGTCTGATGAGTCTCGATTTCTGTTGAGACATTCAGATGGTAGAGTCAGAATTTGGCGTAAAAAGAATGAGAACATGGATCCATCATGCCTTGTTACCACTGTGCAGGCTGGTGGTGGTGGTGTAATGGTGTGGGGGATGTTTTCTTGGCACACTTTAGGCCCCTTAGTGCCAATTGGGCATCGTTTAAATGCCACGGCCTACCTGAGCATTGTTTCTGACCATGTCCATCCCTTTATGACCACCATGTACCCATCCTCTGATGGCTACTTCCAGCAGGATAATGCACCATGTCACAAAGCTCCAATCATTTCAAATTGGTTTCTTGAACATGACAATAAGTTCACTGTACTAAAATGGCCCCCACAGTCACCAGATCTCAACCCAATAGAGCATCTTTGGGATGTGGTGGAACGGGAGCTTTGTGCCCTGGATGTGCATCCCACAAATCTCCATCAACTGCAAGATGCTATCCTATCAATATGGGCCAACATTTGTAAAGAATGCTTTCAGCACCTTGTTGAATCAATGCCACGTAGAATTAAGTCAGTTCTGAAGGCGAAAGGGGGTCAAACACAGTATTAGTATGGTGTTCCTAATAATCCTTTAGGTGAGTGTATAATATAGCTATATTTCATATTCTCTCATTAGAGTATTAGTGGACTGCTAGGTTACAGCCCTTAATGATTTGTTGTGTTTCCATCAAGCTAGCACAAGACCAGACAATAATTTTCCTTTCTGATTGAGAAAAGTCTCAGGATTCTGACTTTTGTTTTTAATGTGCTTTCTCTCCCTCATTCCTCCCTTTCTGTTCCTACTTTCCCCCTCACTTTACTGTGTTTTAATGACATTTAAGAAGGCGCATGCATTAAATTGGATGGAACAGTAATTACGGAGATCTCAGACTTACAATTGCTCAAGCTGTTTTGACATAAGTTATGATTTGCCGCCAACACGTTTTAACGTGAACAAAGCACCATTTACTCAATCTGTCAGTTGTTTGCAATTTTTCATAATGTGTTGTGATGAGAAATTAATTGTTATTCAGCTTCACAAAATGCAATGTACCTTAGCAGTGTCTTCTCTGCCTGAGAAAGTGAAGAATGAGGGTCCTGAAGAGTCGCATGCTGAACTTGCTGAATCATGTTTTGCATTAGCCCATTAAAAGTAAGATCCTCAGGTTTTCTTCCTCCACCTCCAGTCCTACTGCCCACTTGGGCAGGAAGACCTGTAAAGCAATTAAAAGGTCAGAGTTTTGCTAATTAGCAATGGTCCTGTTGCTAATTCCTAGATAATTCAATTAAAATTCACATTTCATGAATTCAAGTCAATGTGGTCACAAAAGTATGGGACCTACATTGGTTTGTCAGTGGGTTCCATGTTGGCCCTAGAGTATATGAATTAGCCCCAGTATGGGCCCTAAATGGCTTTGTCCAAGGGTTCCATGTTGACCCTAAATGGGATTGTCCATGGGTTCCTTGTTGGCCCTTTATAAATTATCCCCATTATGGGCTCTAAAAAGGTTTCTCCATGGGTTCCATGTTGGCCCTATATGAATTAGCCCCAGTATGGGCCCTAAATGGGATTGTCCATGGGTTCCATGTTGGCCCTATATGAATTAGTCCCAGTATGGACCCTAAATGGGGTTGTCCATGGGTTCCATGTTGGCCCTAAATTAATTAGCCCCAGTATGGGCCCTAAATGGGATTGCCCATGGGTTCCATGTTGGCCCTATATGAATTAGCCCCAGTATGGGCTCTAAAAAGGTTTCTTCATGGGCTCCATGTTGGCCCTATATGAATTAGCCCCAGTATGGGCCCTAAATGGGATTGTCCATGGGTTCCATGTTGGCCCTATATGAATTAGCCCCAGTATGGACCCTAAATGGGTTTTTCCATGGGTTCCATGTTGGCCCTAAATTAATTAGCCCCAGTATGGGCCCTAAATGGGATTGGTCTGGTTTAGGGTCTCTCAGACCCCTAACAAAACCACTGAGGATTCTTCAGTTGTGTTCAAATTTAATTCAATTCAGCTTTATTTCCCACCTCACAGTAGTTTTAAGGATATGAGTAATTCATTCCATACACCGTCAACACGAATGCCAAACCTGAGTCAGCCCTCTTATCTCTTCATTTCCCACAAATCGTTCCCTGCCAAGCGCTGTGTTCTTTATGACCTCCTTCACCACTTCTAATGTGGGTCCCATTAAATTATCATCCACCTTTTAATAAACCTCCCAATGAACATTCATGCGCTCTGATTCTCAATAGTCATTGCATAAGGCCTTAAAATCTGTGTCGACTCCATTCTCTTGAAACCTGCATGAATTATTCACAGTATTTGTGCCGTTTCTATGATGGGTAATATCCATGTCATGTTTTTTTCTAGCTCCAGTGTAATCCATAATTCGACACCTTTAAATATGCGTGGACAAAATATTTATTCATCAAAGAGACCAAGCAGAAAAATGATAATTATCCAGATCAGCGAAAGCTACGAACAAGCACCCCGTAAGAGAGATGTTCAACTGGGCTTTTCTTTCTTTCTCTCTGGGTTTGGCGGTGTGGACTTTAATGAATGCCTCAAGGAGCTGTCCAAGACTATTTCGGCCCCATCGCATGCCCAGGAGAAGCCTCCTAAATTGGGCTGTAGCTCATCAGTCCAACTCCTGGCTTCCACGGGCTCCCAGGTAAAAGCACAGAGAAAGGGAAAACAAAGCAAAACAAGCTCCATTGAGAGTTTCTAAACCTTACTTTTATCATTCGGAGGGATAACTACATTTAAGAAACACTGATCTCGATGTTATTCTCTAACCTAGTTGCTGAAATCGTTCTTGTGCATAATAAAACAACGGTGCAAAGAGTAAAAACTGAGATTCACTTCTGTCTCTGAAGACTCTTTGACTTCTGTTCACGGATCAGATCTTAATCCTGTTAGGCAAGTCCCCAAACACAGCGAATCTAATATTACAGCTGACCTCAGTTCAGTTGTACAGGGAGCTTTTAGTCTTTATATCTTCCCGGAAAAAAAGATCATGTTTAGCTTTTGTATTTTCTAGTAGAACATTTTCAATGCCAAATCTGTTTATTCAGAAATTGATGAACTCGCTTATTAGCGAGCAAACATGAACCACGTCTGACAGATACTGATAATATGAATATTTCATATTGATTCTGCATTAATATTCATCACCACTGTTTTAATCATGCAGGGAGCCTCTGAAATGCATCATGAGTTGTTTGTCTGCATCTCAAACTTGTTTGCGACAGCCTTGTGGCTACATCAGAAGGCCCTCGGTCCAGTCCAAGCGGGGTGATGAACGACCGGTGTGGCATGCTCACTCTGAGCGCCATTGTGAGGTATGAAAAATGACATTATTACGGTTATACCGTTACCATGGATCCTGTCAGAGGGGTTGAAAAACACCACCGGCGTTCATGATATTGTGTCACTCACAGCTTGGCTTGTATATGCATGAAGCTTGATGGGAAAACCAGACAGAATCCAGAGGTTTTTTTTCCCTCTCTTTCTTTCTGGATTAAGATTTATGGCTGTTATTTTGCGTAATTTTATGCATGTTAAAAATGGTTATGCAGGATTGCATTCGCACTGATGTTGAATGACTGACTCATGGGAGCTTTAGTACATATTTAATCTAGTTTTACAAGTGAGAGTGGTATTACACTCCTGTACTTTTTATATGTATGAGTAATGGCCAAGGCAATGAAGCAGGTGCTATATTGTTCACCACTGTATGAAGTACTGCAGAGATAATGAGTGCTGCAGATCGCTCACCTTCACCACATATAATACACAAAAAAATTAAAGAAAAATATAGTCTGCTTTCTCATTTTTTAAAGTATGAAAATAAGAGATTTGTTGCAATCACAGTCACCTTGGATTCATCTATTTATCATTACAGTCGTCTGTTCTAATACTTGTATTTGAACTGTACTGTACTTGTGTTATATATGCTAGACAGGGTTAGGGGCTTCTACATCATTTCCCTCTGATTTAAGGGATAACTTATGGGTAGGGTTAGGTTTATGGGTATTTTTCGGACAAGAATGTTGTTCCAGGATCAACAAAATATGATCCAGAAACATGTATTACTTGTGACAGTAGGACTTTATTTCTTACTTGTGTGGACTGACTTTCTTTCATTATATGGTCAAAAACAACAGTAGAAACAATCTTCACAACAACAAAAAATTATATATACTGTTTATAATATAATTATAATTACATATAATTACATATATTATAATATGAATATATAATTAATATAATATATTATATTATATATAAATGTAAATATATTTATACGAATTGGGTTGTAATATTATATAATGGGGTTGTTGGACCTCATTGACATTAAATGGACAAAGCCATTGGACCCTATTTATTTCTAATAAAAAAAGAAGAATTTTTTCAAATAATATTTTTTTTGTATTCCACAGAAGAAAGTAAGCAAGGTTTAGAATACCATGAGGTAGAGTAAGCGATGACAGAATCTTCATTTATCATTTATATCATATATTTAGTTAGGTGTGTCCTGCTCATAGACCCAAATCAAGACCTTTCAATCATTATTTTTGATTCAATGCAACATTCCTGCAGGCATAACATGACCAGCAAAATAATGTTTGGCCTGAGAGAGAAGTTGAACATAATAAATGTTGAAAAGCTCCACATCGACTGTGCAGAATTTCAAATACACTGATCAAGCAGTCACTTAAAGTCATATTTAACTCCCATGCATGCTAAAACAGCACTTTTGATGTCCTCGTATTCCAGTCTCCATTGATAAGGATCATTTCTAATAAGCATGTCTCTGTGGTTTGACCTCCAGCGAAAAGAGTTTGAATAAAGATGTTCCTTTTCATTTTCTGTATAAATGTCTCTTTGGCTGTGGTCTGACACTTATACCGGCCGCCTTGGGCCGATGCAACACATCTAACCCGAGCTCAAAGGTCCATCGCAGATGTTATCCCAGTGGTACAGTTAGATGTTCTAAACTTGAACTGAGGTGTGACTCTTGTCATGCTATGGCGATGAACTGGGTGCAGATTCTCCCGAGTTGCGTGCAAACGCATGCATCAACACTGTCAGGTTTAGCTCATGGGACTGAAATAGATGTGACTGGTAACCATGGTGACATTCAGCGCCTGTCATATTTTGGCGGCATTTCTCTAACAACCCGAGGCAGGGAAATGCTCTGAACAAAAGTCACTAAATTGACTACGATGGCGCCGAACACTACTGTTCTGGTTCATTCAGTTTAAAACATAGTGCGTGGTCACGGTACAGAATGCTCAAAGGAGGGAATCCTGTTAGCTTTGGAAATGAATTAAATTTGCCATGGTGTGGTTTTGTGCAAAGGCGAGTGTGGGTTGCCGTGACATTCCTAAAGTAGATTTGCTATTCTTGAAGGAAATAGCAATGCTTTCAAGGCAGCAGAAGAAAAGTTCTGTTTAATTGAAATGCTGCATCACAGGCATTTTGAGAGTCAAAAGGTCAAAGTATCATTTTTGTCTGTTCATTTTCTATGGGATTTGCAACACTGGTAATGTAAACTAAGCCAGAACAGATAACATTGTTTGAAGTAACAGGGTTTAAATGTGGCCTAAATTAATCTGTCACTTGTTTGGGACTAAATGTTTCTAGTGATAAACTGCTTGTTGAATGCATATAAAAGTTAATAAAATTAGATTTTGTTGTTTTCCTGCCATGTTGTAGGGGTCCAGATCATTTTGTACATAATTTCTTGTAGATATCACAATTTTAAGAAATGTTACTACATATACAAGACCAGGCGCAAATCAGTATGCAAATATTACAATTATTTTCTTATTGATGTATTTTACATCTTAATTAACTTTAATCTTAATTTCTAGACTATAACTTGAAAAACAAGGTGTAAACAGAATGTGCATTCTGTGGTTTGTGCTGAATTGCAAAAACAAGTGTGTATATTTAAGGATTATCAATACAGATCTGCATTTCAAGCACTTTAAGGAAAAAGAGAGAAAGGGCATAAACCGTAAAGATAATGGAAATTGACTATAAGCACGTGAACCGCGTTGCCAATAATCAATAAGGCGGCAGTGCAACTGTGGCTGGTCGCTGTCCATGGTGCTGAAAGAACCCCGGCCCCAGCGAGCCTTTGTGATCAAAACCCTCTCTTTTTCTCTCGCAACATTTAATCTGTGATGCGTCTACGTGACTAATTTGGAAGGCAATGGAGAAAAGGGAGGCCCTGCGCCAGGAAATTCATCACGGGGGCGCGCAGACAAACACGCATGGCGCTCTGAGCTGCCGCAGCTGTTTTGCTTCACAAGCTGAAATCAGTTTTTGGCGAAGTCGATTATTGGGTATTATCTCAGAAACCACAGTGCTGAAGTAGAAACACTTGAAGTTTATCCGAATCTATTCGACTAAGCCATTTTGTTTATGTATGTAGGATATAAAAAAATAAAAATAATTATATTTAAAATAATTTGTTTTAGTAATGCCCTTGTCGACGCAGTTCCTCACAAAAAAAAAAAACCCTACAGCATTTTTCCTTTTTTCGTCTCAGACATTCTATTTGTCATTGACCCATGTATAGAGAACTACAACATAGATAATCGCATTTTGAGTTTGCTGATTGTGTTTGTCACAGCAAGAGACCTTCGCATGACTCGACCGAACCCATTCGCTCTTACAGGTCTGATGTTCCCTCGCCTCTGAAAACTGTCTCCATCTAGCGGCTTCCCCCACTGCACATCTAGCAGCCCTGAATGTGTGAATCAATAACCAGAGATGTAAAAATATCCGCAACGCTCTGAGCTCGTCATTCAACAGTTCACTGAATTCAAGCGAAACTCTATTTTAAAATAATACAAAGAAAGCCATTGACCAACTTTACACAATGCGCTATAGGATGTTCGTTTTTCCTTTTTTACGAGAATCGAATGCTACAAATAAGCATTTACACGAAACACTACTCATGGTACATTATGCGCCATTCATATGTGTTAACCGATGCCCGTAGCACGTGACACGCCTCCAATGCGCCGTGAGCAGAAGCAACTTGGGCTCCACCGCAGACTCGCAGACCTTCGTCGGTAGCGGATGAAGCAACTTCCCGCGAAGCATTTGTTGCCTGTTCACTTTTTGTTCGGGTTACAGGCGGACCCTGCGAAACAGTTCTCGGGTCATTGGATTACGTTTAAGAGAAGCGGATAGGAAAGTGACATTCTCTGCTTTTGAAACACCGAGCGCGCACTCGCCAGGGTGGTCTTCTCTTCCTATGAAAGGACCACTGTGGCAGGTTTCTCCAAGAGCGTCATTGTGAAACACAGAAGCATTGGCCGGTAAAAAAGGATGTCCATGGACAACGTGAATTCTCTGCCTGACTTCTAAACTTGTTGCATTTTCACCTCCGAGAGCGCATTTTGGATACTTATTTATGCGTAACGGCGGAATAGTTATTCAAAGTGGACTATAACCGATGATCTGTGTGTAAAAACTGCACTTTTGCATCAAAATCCATTTATGAGGAGGTAAGTTATTTATCTTGCTCATGAGCAATAGGTTACACTGTAAAAAAAAACTGCGGTGCATTCTCAGCCATTCATGTTTGACCGCATGTTTTACGCATGCAAACATACACCACCATTCCTTTCTGCCCTCGCTGTAATTCCACCTTGCCATTCGAATGCTTTGATCTTGATAAATAATATGGCTCATTGTGCAATGTTCTGCTACGCGTGAGAAATAGTCTTCCTTGAACTTTACATGAAGTGATTGCGCATTGTGTCTCTTCAGATGTCCTTTCTGTTCGTGGCGGATCTGTGAGCGCAAAACCTGCTTCAGTCTCACCGGGTCGCGCACATTGGGTCAGCATGGCAGCCGGAGTCGCCGCGTGGCTACCGTTCGCGCGCGCCGCGGCCATAGGATGGATGCCCGTGGCGAGCACGCCGATGCCGCCGCCTCCACGGGAAAAGAGGCGAGGTCAGGACGGCCTGATCATCTTGAACGTCAGCGGCACTAGGTTTCAAACTTGGCGGAATACTTTGGAGAGGTACCCTGACACCTTACTAGGAAGCACAGAGCGCGACTTCTTCTTCCACGAGGAGACCAATGAGTACTTTTTCGACCGCGACCCGGATATCTTCAGGCACATCCTCAACTTCTACCGGACCGGGAAGCTGCACTACCCTCGCCACGAGTGCATCTCCGCTTATGACGAGGAGCTGGCCTTCTTCGGCATCATTCCTGAGATAATAGGGGACTGCTGTTATGAGGAGTACAAAGATCGCAGGAGGGAGAACGCGGAGAGGATTCAAGACGATGAGGAGAATGAAAACAACAACGACATGGTGCCGCCGGATATGTCGTTCCGCGAGACCATGTGGCGCGCGTTTGAGAACCCACACACGAGCACCATGGCGCTGGTGTTCTATTACGTCACGGGCTTTTTCATCGCCGTCTCCGTTATGGCCAACGTGGTGGAGACGGTCCCGTGCAGCAGCGCGTCAAACCGGATGAAGGAGATCTCGTGCGGGGAGCGCTACGCCCTCGCCTTCTTCTGTTTGGACACGGCCTGCGTCATGATCTTCACTGTCGAGTACCTGCTGCGTCTGATCGCCGCGCCCAGCAGGTACAAGTTTGTCAAGAGCGTCATGAGCATCATTGACGTGGTGGCCATCATGCCTTACTACATAGGCCTGGTCATGACGGACAACGAGGACGTAAGCGGGGCCTTCGTCACCCTCAGGGTCTTCAGGGTCTTTCGGATTTTCAAATTTTCGCGGCACTCCGCGGGACTGCGCATCCTGGGGTACACGCTCAAGAGCTGCGCGTCCGAGCTGGGCTTCCTGCTCTTCTCGCTCACCATGGCCATCATCATCTTTGCTACTGTCATGTTCTACGCAGAGAAGGGCTCCTCCGCCAGCAAGTTCACCAGCATACCTGCGGCTTTCTGGTACACCATCGTCACCATGACAACGCTGGGGTGAGTCGATGCTGTTGTGATGCGCAAACTTAGGGTATGAGTCGGTGCGCATGATCTTCTGTCATGACTGCTTCAAAGCAGCCCTTTTACACCAAACGCGTCCGAGAAGTTGAGCTGGAGATCGAATACATCAAGGGCAGGGGGAGAACAATAAAAGTGATATAAATCAAAGAAATATACTTCCTCTAGACTGTCTCTCTCCTTTCTCTATCTGGCCAGTGAGACAGAGGCCAACCGTTACTTACACATTGCTGGAAAAGACAACACCTATAAAGATATTTAATCTAATTTTATTTTTCTGCAATATTTAGTGCTATATGCACACGCACATCACAAGTATATAAAAGGTTATTTTATGACTTTTATGTAGTTTATATAGTCTATATTTTTCAATTCTATTTTCTATTGCAGTTTTCTTAATAAATAAAATAATACATTTTATATTATAAATATGTATTTTATTAATCAGGTATACATATTTTTTAGTTAATGTTATTGTATTAATTTATATTTATTAATAAAATACTAATAATCACAGAATAAAATATATACAAACTTTCAGCAAGATGATAATGAACATTATTACTACAATGTTGTACAGACAATGAATACACAAGTGAGCATGGTAATTCGAGCATAAATATCAATTTGGCTGTGACAGCTGTGTGAATGCCATTAACACTGGCAGTTTCTGACAGTTTAGGAAATGAGATTTTAGACTTTTTAATAGTATTTCTCTCTTATATCTCTGAATTTAATCACTGTAAAGGAGAAAGTGTGTATCTGTCATATGACACCTCGCCAGTGTCAGACGCTTCCTATTGATATCCACACAGTCAATGAACACACAGAGAGACATGGCTGATTCATGTGACGTTAAGCAATGAAGGCGATTACAATAATGCATTCCCTATTGATGTGTTCACTCATTCATTAATCCCATCACTCGACACCTCAGCATGGCTTCTCTGAGCCTCCCACCTGTGCTGAGCGGGTGCTCTCCATGGTGCTGAACCTGCCCGCCGCATGTTGCGTTCGCCCCACGGCTGCACTCTGCTGCTAGGGAGACGACCAATTCTTTGCTTGCGGGCCGACACGGTCCTGAGTCACACTCCAGGGGATTAATCAAGCTGCATGCTCCAGTACACATCCCGTGCTTTGATCGGCACGCCTTTGAAGTGCATTACTGTGTGTCATAAAGTGCACTGTGAGCGTCAATCTGACACCTGCACCTGGCTGATATGATGCACATTTCAGGCGTAAATGTGATAGGTAGGCTTTTGGTTTTGGAGTTTTTAGTTTTGAATTGGGTGAGTCTGCTTCTCTCTATATCTGTCTTTGACATACTGAATGTGACCAACGTTGTCTTTGACACAAGACATGTCAGTATTTCCTCCTTTAGACATCGTGAACTTTTAATAATAAGAAAATGAGGTTGTCAGAGATTGTGCTTGTTCTGGTGATATATCAAGAGTTATGGCTCTCAGAGTTCAAATCATTCCCATTCTCCATCTACTTTCCTGTCAGGTCTACATTGTCCTACAAAGAAAATATGAGGTTTGGAAACAGCAGGAGTGAAGGGGGGGGAAAAAATCCAGTATGAGTGAGAGACAGAGCATATCGGCACATCTTATTGTGTGCAATTTGTGTCCTGGCGTTTCTTGCCTGTCAAATCGGATGACATCAATGAGAAAATGAAATTACGGGCTGACGCTCAGCACTATCTTAATGTTAGGAACGCAGTGTGTGTGTGTTGGGGAGAGATGATGACTTGTTGGAGCCAGCTGGTTACGAACTGTCTTCCAAACAGACCCACAGCTGCAGGGCTTCAGCGATGCGGCCCATATACTCATCTCCTCTCTCTGCAGGCAGGCATGCTGTTCCTCATTTCAAATTTTATTGCATTGCCTCAGTGAGCCTATCAAGAGGAGCACGCAGGGGGGCTGTCGCTACAGCAGAGATCTGACCTGGCAAAGTCAAGTTCATCCTGTGATGAGCAATAGCCAAATCTTGGGATGTGAAATCGGCTTGTGTCTTAAGACTATTTCATGTTTGAGTGGCTACAGTTTGATCTGAACAAAAACGTCACAGTTTAACTTTAAGAGAGAGAAACCTTGCCTCTTAAGTTTGAGATCTCATTCTCTCGTTGTCCTTTGCTTGTTGAGTTCATCCATTATCCCTTTGTCATGTCTGAAATCTCTTTCCCATTTCTCCTTAAACTCACACTTGAATGAGAGGCCAGTCCAGGCATTGCTAAATGACTTTACCTGCACTGATTGAACAAGAGCCTGGCTCTGTAAATGTATGCATCACTTTTTAATGCCTCATTTCCCAGACTGGATGACAGGGATGGATCCGCGGCTCAGAGAGCAAGGGGATTTACACGAGGTGGTTGCTTTAGATTACGTTAACCTGGTTTTGGGTTTGGATTACTAGTAATGAAGCCATGTGATGTTTCTTTACCAAAGTGCAATTGAAGTTTGAGAACATTTAGACTATCTGCAAGGTTTTACTGAGATAAAGTCACGCTTGCTATTATACTCCACCCTCAGGCGTCTTCAATCTGTCTGCATGAGAATGATTGAGAATTTTAATTATCTGTAAAGATGTAGAACTCCAAATAAGATACCTGAATGCCTCAATCAGCTTTAGCCCTCAAAGTTTAGGGTATACGCACCAGGGACTGCTGCTCATCTCTGGCTCATTTTGATCTAAATGAAGTGGCTTCTTTTATCTATGGTTGTGCATAGAGCTTCACTGTCTAGTAATATAAGATATGCTGGATATCTCCCAATTGGCGTAATATCATGATGGTGAGAATTGATGTTCTTTTAAACCTGGCTCAGAAGTTCCAGAGATATTTATGCATTAATATGTCACAAAATTTACTTTATTTTTTAACTCTTCAGTAAGTGCAATCCTGACCATGACATACCTTTAGACCAGGGGTATCCAATCCTGCAAATTTAGCTCCAACACACCTGCCTGAAGTTTTGAGATCCTAGATGCCTTATCTGGTTAAGGTGTTAAATTAGGGCTAGAGCTAAGCTTGACTGCGGGCCTCACAGAGCAGGATTGGATACCCCTGATTCAGACTCATTTGGTAAAGCGACTGAACAAATCCATTCATTGACTCTAATTTGCCTGTAATCCGGCATCAACATTCAGCCCTCAAAGAGTTCTGCTCTTCCCAAATGGGAATGCACAGGGCCAGGAGGGAGGAGACAAGGGGACAGGATGTGACTTTGGTTCACAGCACGAATGGCCTCCGCTTCACTGGCCCCTATCGCCTCTTTAATGGACTCATTTTTTGGCATAGGCTGATTTTGCGAGCTCAATTAAATCAGCAGCATTTTAATTGGCTTATGCACTGTCAAACGGGATCTATTAAGTGAGCAGCTGTCAGAGCTGAAGACATGCAGATATGAGTGCGAGAGAGAGAGAGAACGGTGAAGAGGGGTAAATACATCAGCTTTAAAGCACTCGGGTACAATGATAATGCCTTGTAAATGAAATGCCCCCATGATCCTCTACAATACCCATCATTCTTTTCACTGAAATGCTCTTCTCTGGGTTTATTCTCCCATCTTACAATCCTTTTTCATCCTCTCATCCCCCATCCTCCTGTGGGGTTATGAAGGCACATAAAAAGTCCTACGGAGAGGTTGTAAAGAGATTGATGGAGTAACATGGAGAGTCTATTAAACTCTCTGAAGTCACCCCGCATTAGGTCAGTTAAGGCCAGACGCTTCAACGCCCGCCAGCTATGCATCCCCTCCCCAGGATATGTCACACGGAACAGGGTGGATTAATCTTCGATATTCATTGTGGTCACCGCGGGTTAAGCAATAGGCTTAATTTCTAAAGGTAAAAGAGCACAAGTTCATAGTGCATGACAGAAGAGGCTTTGGTGTAGTTTTCGACACTCTGAACAGAGCGAAAGGTTGTTTCTTTGAGAGATCATGCCAACAGGGTTGTAGTAAGGTCAGGACATGGTAAAACATGTAAAAGGGACTCATTATTGTGTCTGAAAGAGCATGCCGGTGTGGGGTTACCCTGATTAGCACACCTTGACCAGGCATCACACAGCAAGAACACTGCCCCGGAGAAATGCAATGATACAGGTTTATTATTAATGATCCTGGGCCACTCAGATGCGTCCACCTAAGACACAACTGGATGCCTGAAAAGACTTAATGCCCCTGTGCTGGTGTAACCTATAGTGCATTGTAAATGATCCACATGACACAGCTTACCGTTATTGATTGTATTTTGTTTAAAGAAAAGCACAAACCAGAACAGAATGGCACAGCATATATTCGCCTCCATCACTCTCCTTGGGGAAACTCCAAACATGGGTCTTAAGTAACATACACCCAGACCATTACACAGGGCTCATTAAAGGGACAGTTTATCTTAAAATTCTGTCATTTACTCACCCTCATGTTGTTCCAAACCTGTATGACAAAGAACATCACTATTGACCCCATTGACATCACTAAAAGAAACAATTTTTTTTAAAAATATATATTTTGGCGTTTTTTTTATGATAGGAGAGTATAATGAAACGAAGCGAGGTGGGAGAGGGGACGCAATCAGGAAAGGTTCGCGAGCCAGGAATCAAACTCGAGTCACCTGAAGCACAGCAGTGCCCACGAGGCTATCGGCACCTACCAAGATTTTTCTAAATATCTTCCTTTGTGTTACACAAAAGAAAGGAACTCATACTGGTTTTGAATGACGTGAGGGTGAGAAAATGTTTCCTTTTTGGGTGGACTATCCCTTTAAACACTTTAGGTCAGAATTACTATTTGAGGTTGTGCATTTGACCACAATGTGCATGACATGTTTCATGGCTCAAATAGGAGCACAAGAGAAAAGCTGTATTTGAAAGATTTACACAGTGGCACAGCCACAGGGAAATAAAGAGCCTAGAATGAGGTAATTAAAGGCTCTTTGTCATGTGGAATAACCCCTGTGGTGTTGCTGTAGAGGCGCTAACTCTATTCATCCATCCATTTCATACTCGCACTATTACTCCACACCGAGAGGCTAATTGGACTAGCATCTCTCTCCTTAACTCTCGTTCTGTATCTCTCTCTTTCTCTACTATCCTTTTTCTTTCTCATCCCTTCCATTATTCCACAATTTATTTGCTTTCTTTCTTTGTCTTCATTCTGGATACATTCGCCTTCTGTGTGATAGTTCAAATACCATAAAAATGCATTGAAAGTGGAACATGCTCTCCTCAGATGGCTGCCTTTAATCACTTTAATATAACGGACAGAGGGCTTTCTTCCTCCTCCTCTTCCAATTAAGTTTTTTTTTTTTTGGGGGGTTTTTTAATTATTTGGCCTGTCTAGAAAAAAAAACTGGTAGCAGTAATAGTAGTGGCATTGGAAGTTTAAAGCGCTTTAAATCACACACACTCATCTTGGCACACATCAAAACATTGAAAATCAAAATATGCCCTTGTACGGTGGCTGCTCGAAACGACAGATACTGTGAGAGTGAGTGGAATTTAAAACTTCAAAAGTATACACTTTTTTCCCCATGATGATTAATGGTCGCTTGAATGAGATCCAGGATTGTAATGCTGGAATCAGATCAGCTGTATGTTTAGACAAATTCATATCCAGATACAGGGGATTAGCGACACTACAACTTTTAGAAGTTTCACATTTTGTTCCCGATCCCTATGTTTTTTTGTTTTTGTTTGTTTTTTTGCAAGATACAAATCTAGATGACTACATTTAACCATTTACTATCTGTTTTTAACAGCTGGTTAAGGTTATTTTTAACCCATGAAAGGTAAATATATATATATATATATATATATATATATATATATATATATATATATATATATATATATATGATCGTATTTAACCCCTAATATCTAATATCTAATATGTTTTAGACTGGTCATTTTAACACCTGGTTAAGGTTATTTTTAACCCATAAAAGTAAAAAAAAAAAAAAATGTAGTATTTAACCCTCAATATCTTGTTCCATGTTTTAGACAGTTCAAACTTGATATCTTTGGCACCACAACTTGGGGTTACCGTGGTGCTACAAATTTAGACAACCACAATTAACCCTTTACTAGTGTCTTTTTAACCACTGGTTAGGGTTATTTTTAACTCATAAAAGGCAAAAAATATATATGGTAGTATTCAACCTTTAATATCTTGTTCCATGTTTTAGACTGGACATTTTTAACACCTGGTTAAGGTTATTTTTAACCTATAAAAGTAAAATAATAATAATAATAATAAATAAATATATATATGGTAGTATTTACCCCTTAATATATTTTTCCATGTTTTAGACTGTTCATACTTGATATCTTTGGCACCACAATTTGGGGTTACCATGAGCCTTCTGAACCCAAGGGTATCCCCTTTTAAACCATATGATAAGAGATGTTTTACGCTTGCAATTTGTAAAATGCCTACCACAAACTTTCAGACACTTTCATTCTTCCACACATACAGACACTGACCCCCAACCCCCCATATTTGCTAGATCCAGCCTCATTTTATTAATCTGTCAATCAGAAGCACAAGCACAAACATGGGATTCTTCCCTATATTCCAATGCTCATTTCCTCTCATTCTACATGTCCGTTATCTTCTCCAGGTCATTGATTTGTGTGCAATTAAGATTGTGGTCTCTTGCTATTTCCTTTTATTTTGCTCTGTATGCGTGTGTTTGTGTGTGTGTGTTTCCTGTGCAGTGCTCTGGTCTGCACTGGACTAATTGAATTAATGCATTCATCTGTGTAGCGCATTCTTTTTCCTGTTTCATTCTTGCGCACGTTCATTCTCTTGTATTTGTATGTATAATAAGATAATTAAAAAATTCATGAAGACACCTTGAGAAGTCCTGGATGAATGTGATGATTTGATCCTCTGTATTGAAAGTAAGCGAGAGTGTGTTTTGGGTGAAAATAATAATGAATTGGCTGAAATTCAAAGGGAGCTGGAGTGTTTTGCTAAAGCATGCTAATACAGTACAAGAGGCTCTTAAATAGCAGAAACAGAGTGAAGTGGGGTATTGAATACAAATTTGGCCTTTCATATGGAGATCTCCTATGATAGACGGACGTGTCTTCATTACAGGCCTTTTGAATGGTGTTTAAAGACAGCAGAAGAGACAGCCATCAGTCTAGAGTTGGCTTTTTGTCAGTGTACATTGATTATGCCTCACTAGGTACTGAAGAGATGACCTGCTAAAACTGATCTAAAAGCAGCCTTTAACAGCTTGAAAACATACTCACAGCATGCAGAAAGACAAACTGAGAATCAATGAGCCTGCAGTATCCTGCACCTGTGTGTGTGTTTCTGAACTCACTCCCTTTAGACCTTTTAACTTGACCCATTTTCACAAAATCATGCAAAACCACAGATGTTGATTTAATAACTTTGCTGGATGATATATTGTAAATATCTAGATTTTTGCATTTTCCAGAGAAGCTGTGAGAGGTGCAAGGGTGTTGTAGGAGGTAGCCATGGTATTTAAATATATATCAAGACTATTACAAGTAATTTATGCGGCAAAACCTCATCTGTGTTAGCCAGCTGGAATGCCTCTACTACAAACAGTGCAGGGTGAGCTATTAATGTAACATTACGTTTGAGATGTAGTAATAGAAACTCTTGCCTTAAACAATTTTTGCCTTAAACGTTTTTACACGTTGATCTTTCATTCATATATGTAGCCTATTGTTGTGTCATTTAAAAAAACTTATTTCTTTCTTAACTGACCTTTGAATGCTGACTCTATCTTTTTCTTGAACTCATGTGAACATATAGCTGAAATTTTGGAGTTTGTGTTTCGTTCATTGCGTTATGTTACTAGGCAGTTATGTTCTTCCGGTAGAGAGATGCTGTACAGTCCAGTCTAAACCGATCACTTGCATGCATTTTTTCCTGTCAGTGTGAATCTTTGTGTTGGTCTTTGCGATTTGGACTCAAATGGAGTGAATCAGTGGGAGGATGCCATGTAACTGCTGCAAGTCAGGCAGAACACTAGGGGGGAGACTGATTTTATGGTTTGTGATACAAACACTTGAATAGACCATTACACACCTTATGACACACCTGTCTCTCTTTTCATATTGTTGCCTTATTTCCCCAATTTTTCTTCTGTTTTTCATTTCTTTGCTTTAAGGCACAATCAATTTTTCAGCTCAAATTGGAGCATGCACAGACTGAAATGTCAGCAGTGTTAAAGCATAAATCCCAAACATTTCCCAATTTAGATTTACTTGTTTGTCTTAAAGCAATGTTCTGAGTTCAGTACTACAATCTGTTTACAGTAATGCAATAGACCATTTCTGGAGTTTAGATACGTGTAGTTAGTATGTTTAACACATGTTTCTCCAATTAAAAATGTGTTATTTGAGCTTTAAAGGGGACCTATTATGCCACTTTTTACAAGATGTAATATATGTAATATATATATATGTATCCCCAGAATGTGTTACCATGCTGTAAATGCTCATTTTTGAGTGGAAGGAAAAACATGTTTTTGTATACGTATCTTTAAATGCAAATGAGCTGCTGCTCCCCCTGCTTTTCAGAAGAGGGCGGAGCCTTTACAGCTCATGCCTGGGATAATCTGCCAAAAACTAAAAACATCTGTTTGGTTTTGATTATCATCTCTATCGCGGTCACGCTCACGTGACATTGCAGGTTACAGTATCATCATGAAAGATTATTATCTGCATGTGTTTTAAAGCCATATAATTCTAAACTTCTGATATATGGTTTTCTGAGCGCACATACCCAAAGAGCGCAAACAGAAAAATGGCTGTCAGACGGCGCATCCCGTGAGTATTAAACTAAGTTCTCTGTCACGTCTTATTGCATCTTATTGTTTTATTAGAGCTGTGTATTAAAGTGAAAGCAGCATAATATACAGTATCTATGGCTAAATATGCTGTTAATATGAATCAAACAACAAAAGAATCACTCACTTCTCCTGATTGAATAACTTTAGTATCTTTAATAGGAATACATTTCTTACTTGAATGCTGCTGTTAAATGCTCATGGTGGACTGTGTACAGCTAACTGAGGGCGGGGTCTATGCTAATAGGGCAGAGTCCGTCAGCAGTCATGGGCGGGGCCTAAGCATTGTCACATTGCTAGAATCTGCAAACTGCTTGTTCTGAGACACTACTTATGATTTATGGGGATTAAAAAAAAAGGATTTTTACCATTATAGTGTGGTTGTGTACACACTAAGTGGCAACCTCCCCCAGTTTCTCTTGAAGTCAATACGGAAGTGACTTAAACTGCAATTCATCGACTGGCCGCTAGAGACAGGCTCCAGAAGGGAGCAGAATCTCATTGAGCCCCATATTAAAATGCCCAACTTTACAGCAGAAAAAAACATGTTTACAGCCTGGTACAAATTGGGGTTTTGGTCTATATATCTAATTTTGCCCTTCATGACAACTGTAAGGGGGGTGAATTTTTTTTATAACTCATTCATTTACATTATATAAAGCCTTAAAGTTCTGCATAATTAAGGGCGTGGCCACTTCGAGTGACAGGTGGATAGCCATTTATCTGCTGTCTGTTAGTCATCACGTCACCTCAGCTCCACCCACGTCCCACCTCTTTGCCTATTTTCTGTTATCCGGGAGTGAAGCACTGTACGCTTCAAAACTGCTCTTCAGAATCCTATGGGTGACGTCACGAACACCATGCCTAATAGGTCCCCTTTAAATTTTCGAAATTGTTCTTTTAGCCTAAGCCACTTCAATTCTAGGTGGTTTTGCAATATAATTCCTGTGGGTGTTTTTACATTGATAACAGTCTTACTGGCTTTACATGGTCTTTACTTTAATCCAGGAATAACTTCAGGACTATTCTCATGTCCACATGTTTAATGTTTTAACCTGGATGCTGTACTTTAAAATAGTATGCATATTTATTTAATTTGTGCCATATCATGCTCTATAGACGTTCACTGTAAGTACATCGCTGCACACATTGTTTTGTTTGTTTTTTACAAACTGAAGGATGAGGTGATATTATTTTGTGTGGCAATCAACAGAAACTGTCAGTAATTAAATTGTATTAAACCTGGATCATTCATATTGGATAATCTTTAAAGCAAGTACTCAAAGAAGAATGTTCTATATCCTTCCCTATACCTCAAGATAATTTTAGAACTAGGAATACTTCTCAGGTGACTGGGTTCAGAGAAACACAAGCTGTATTGGTAAACTAACAGGTCTCATTACATTACGGCTCAGTGTCCGGTACTGTAAACATGTGCTTTATCCTCTTTGACATTCAAACTCGACACACATATCTAATATTTCCTCTGAATCTAAGCAAATACATTCCCAAAAAGGGCAAGATTTTAAAATGTTTATAGTCAAACAAAGTGCATTTCTTTGATATAAAACTGTAAAGATTTAGCCTTTACATTTCGTATGTTCTATTTTGACAGAAATGATTCCTGCTAGTTTGAGATTGACATTTCTGACCAATCACATGCCACCTTAGAATGATGCATCAGAACAGCCAATAAGAGATGGTGAATTATTTGACCAAGTGTGTTTCTAGAAATGCTGTTAGCAAAGCAAATAATAAATTATTTTGAAAGTGCAAAGACTTCAGATTGCTTCTGGAATTGCTTATTTAGGTCCAATCGAGCAGTGCATGTAATTTATTTAGCACTGATACAGTCTGTTGGACTCTGTCACCTGAAAATCAAGCTAAAATGTAATCCTATTTTTGGTGTATATTGAGAAATTACAGAGTGAGTAAACCCTAGTAACAGCCGTGGATATCTAGGTCATTGAATCTGACACTCTTGTTAACTGTTTCGGGTGTCCTCCTCAGTGTCCCGTACTGTAGATATAGTGTCGTTGTTCCAGTGAAGGTAAACCGGTGTAGATGGACAGCTGAGGTCAATGTGGACAGAACGACAGTAATAGGAGAGCGACAGAGAGAGAGGGAGGAGGTTGGCGTTTAGAGTGTTACATGTCACCATGACACACCATTGGAAAACAGAATCTATTTACCATTGACTGTCCTCTCTCTATTTCTGTCGTTTTCCCCAGACAGGCCGTAATCACTCCGCTCACACACACCTCTGATGCCGTGTTCAAATATACACACCTGTACTTACAGGAAATGCGCAGTAATGAACTGCCAGTCAGAAAGAGTGTGCGGTTGCTGTGGTGGTCGAACCACATTGAAACCCTAAATTACAGGACGTGTATGTGCTGAATGCTCCTTGCAGCCAGCGCTTTCTAAAGATGTGAGGACAGGTTGTGCTCTTTAATCCAAGATTGGTGAGATGGAAGATGGAGAGAGCAGTGTGGACTGCGGTGGTGGCCTCATGTTTTATACATCACTGCCATTCTCTTCACCGCCTGACATTCAGCAAACTCTCTGTCTGTCCGGCCTTGATAGTGCCTCCCGCCAGGATGATCACTCCTGTAAGCTAATTATCATATGCACACATGCATGAATCACCTTCAGAGTTTTTTTGTGTGCAAAAGTTCACTCTCTATTTTGTTCAGCCTCGCTGATTTTGCTGAGGCATATGGGCCAAATGCATGCAAACTTTTTGAGTGCCATTCACGAGAGTGCAGTAATTAAACTATGCGTGTGCGAGTATGTAGTAAACATCAGCATACTCCTCTGCATAATTAGAAAGTTTGATGCTTTCAAAGAGAAAATCTCTGTTTTGGTTTTACGCTTCATTTCCAAACGCATCCAACATGCTGCATAGGTTAGCGATGTGTGTGTGCCACGCTTGAATTGAATCTACTTTATATGTTGCAGCTAAAGCATTACACTCGGTCGGTGCCCTCAGCGCTCACAATGTGAGGAACTAAATGGTGATGGTTGAGTTTTTCGCTGGTCTCTATGGTATCCATCAAACTGATAGAGAGAAAGAGAGTGTCACCGCTGTGATCTAAGGGAACAGTACTGGTCTTTGAGGCTCTCTCTGGGTGCCAATTCCACCATTGGGGAAAGCAGCCACATCTGTCAGTTTCATATTTGACCGAACAGTCTATAGGCCAGATTTACTAACAGCTTGCACCAGCACAAACCATCTTTTGGCATTAAAGAACTACTGTAAGGATTTACGAAACATTAGTGCTGAAAAGGCATTGACATGGTTATTTTGCAGCTGACCTTATTGCATACGCATTTGTAGAAGTTTCCCTTTCAGACGCAAAATGTATGGGAGCAGAGTGAATTGAAATGAATCACGCAAGGTGATTTACTAAGGTTTGCATTAGTCAATTTACTGGTGATTGCGCCATTATTTACCGCTCCCCCCAAAAAACAGACAGCAACTTAAATACATGGTAAATGAGGGAGATAACGATGAACACCTGTGATGATTAAATTAATTACCATGACAGCAAAAAGGTGGCAGGGAAAACTGAACAAAGGAAGACATGTGACCAATGAAAACAAACCGAATGTCCATGAAAACTAAAACAAATAACTGACACTTACATTTTAGACACAACATTGCCAGTTAATTAGTCTGTTTTTGATCCACCATCAAAAATAACTCCACATCACTCCACATAAAGCCACATCAGAACCGTTGAACGTCTCTGAGCAACTCTCTGGTGTTCCTGAATGAATCAAGGTTTTTGAGCAAATCATTTGAATCAATGATTCAATAACTCACTCATAAAGACACTAGTTTAATTTGTGAATGAATCAGTGTTTTTAAACAAATCGATGGCATGAATGATTCAATGACTCTCCAAAAAGGGTCACTTGTTTCATTCTTGAATGAATCTGGGTTTTTGAACAAATCTGTTGAACGTATGATTCTGACCTACTGGTGTATCAATGTGACCTACAGAAAGAGTCAGAAAGAGGATGATTCATCAATATTAAATAATATTTTTGACTTAAATACAAAATGTTACCACATGAAGCACATACTTTACCTGACAAATTTTTTTGATATTTTGTATGCACTGATGTGCCCCTCATTACCTCTTTTGGAGCTTATATTGATGCTTTTATAGATTTAGTTACAGTTAGCAAGAACTGTGATTAATGTGTATGAGGGTTTTGACAGGTTTCCACACTCTTACACCTGGTAGATTCCGATTGGCTGGTTGTGGATGGTTGTAGCTTTGTATTGGCAGAGGGAGAGATCATAGCTGCTGTTATTGGCTCAGGGTTTGTGCCATTGCGTGAATACTGATGTGTGTGTGTGAGGTATTTGCACTTCAGTGCTTTAGCCCACACAGCGCCTTTGTGACGACTCAGCCAAAACTGGCTCAAAACAATTTAGCTGAATCCTCGATACGCATTTTAGATACAAGAAATGAAATAATAGCAAGACTGCCAGGGATCATTGATCCATAGCCGGCTGTGAATATCAATGAAGTACCATTACACAAAGATAAATACTGTGTTGTGGCGCACCCCTCGCACACATAAACATACTCCAGCTTTTAGATAAAAAAAAAAAACAACAACAACAAAAAAAAACAGCAGACTAAAACGTGGGGTGACATTAAAGTGCCTGTGATTTTAATTTGAAGAACTGGCTTTACCCAGAATCCTGTTTATTTAAATGCCCTGGATCTGATTCCATTAGAGCCCAACAGTTGGGTTCCAGAAGTAAAAATCCCATTTATTTTGCCCATAGAGAAACATTTTTAATGCTACTGTAGAAACCTTTCAAGAAATAGCTATTCTGTTGCTCAGAGGTTGTTAATCTGTCAGCATTAATTCAATTTGTTTTCCACAGAATCATGTTTAAAATAGCCCAGTTCCAATGATGAACTATCCACTGATAAAAAATCTGTGGCAGAAAACTCAGCAGTTGCCATTGTGTCCCATGAAGCATTGCAGACAATGTAAATCACCTCCCTCTACTCATAAACTGCTTATGTATTTGTGTATATCTTATACAAAATGTAATACTTATAATACTTAAAACTGCAGTCCGTAACTTTTTTTTGGTTAAAAATGATCTCCTTACCTTAGCCTGATTCACAATGGTAAGCTTGTAATAATGTGTTATAATTTGAGTGGTACTGGTGGATTTCTGTGGGAAATTCGAGCATGTCTTTGCGTCATTACGTCACGTCTGTATACATAAAGGAGGAGTCCGGCCAGTAGTAGTATCACATGTGAGGATACTGCAGGTGGCGGATCATTTATACCCTTTTCTCACTGCAGCTGGAATAATTAAACGTATCATTTTGATGACGGATTGTAATCCAGAAAGGACCAAATGACAATCATCAGTGTCAACTGGAGATTCACCCATAGTCAAAAGCAAAAGTTTAGTCTGTACAGAAATTGAAATCTACAGGTAACGCTAATACACACTAAATACACGTAGTCACGCAATGCTGATGTTGTTAACATTAACAATTTGAGAACGAAGTATAACAATACTAATAATTTGCACGGTTTGATGCAATATGAGCTAAGCGATCGTTAGATTTAATCACAGTTGGTAGTGCGTTTTATTGTTACATTATTTAAGCTTTTTTTCCTCAGTCTTTCAGAACAAAAGTGGCAGACATTTTACTTGTTCAGATGACATTTTCCGGTGAAACTTATTATTTTGGTCGTACTTCCAAGACATAGTATCTGTAATTCTGAAGTACAGTATCCACACCGGTGTGGTGACAGCCTACACATATTACTCCTCAAAAAATTTTATTCATCTGCGCTGAGGAGTCGTGGCCATGTACAACCCACGTAAAGATAATCATTCCGTAACTAACTGCAATTTCAGGTTTCAAACAGAGATGGTGACAAAGAGGCAAAACTTACAGACTGCAGCTTTAAAGGGGTCATGCTGCATAAGCTAAATTCGGATTCCAATATAATGAATGCATGGATGAACTTTATTTTTAATGAATATCCAGCTCAAGTAAGACATTGCGCGTTTGTTCCTTCATTTCACCACGGATTCGTTTGTAAACAAGAGACTGGATTTGCAGACAGGATGAGATTAGATGAATGAATGAAGCAACACACTTATGTAAGTAAAAAAAGTAATAGAAAATAACATTCCAATTAATTGCAGGTAGATGAGCGATAAATCATTGTGTTTGTCATTATAAAGACATTTTGCAAGCCCTGTGGACGAATCATTCCGGTTGCCGTTTTCCCACACGCTTTCAAAACAATTCCTCAGGTGTACTCACGGGGGAGCCGAAGCTCATTGTAATATGCAAAACTGTTATCCAATCATAGCAGTGGGCGTTTACTTCCAAGTCTTCAATGCAGCACGCCCATAACAACAGAGCGTTTCAAGAGCTAGGCTCAAAACCAGGGTAGAAAATAGCCTATTACTTATTCATTATGATGTTTTTGAATGTAAAAGCCATGCGTATAAACAACAGACAACAGTGTAAAAAAATAAAAAGAGCCAGTTCATGACCCTTTTAATGTAATACTAACGTAATGCATACATATATATTAGTGCTGTCAAATCAATTAATCGCATGTATTTATAATTATACACAGCACTCACACATATATTATGTAAACAAACTTCTTTCAATATTTTTTTTCAATAATTAAAAATTTTGACAAAATGGGACAAGAATACATTTTTTGCATTTTATTTAAATTAAAGGAGCATATAATGCATCATATGGTAAACAGGGTGAACGATTATCGATGTATGAATCAAACTCAATGTCAACAACTTCAATGTATCTCATGCAAACAATAAAATGCACAATCATGCATCATTAGGATAGCTAAATAAATAAGCTTATCATAAAGGGTTCTCATTGAAAACCATTTAAAGGAACACACTGACTTTTTGGGACTTTAGCTTATTCACCGTATCCCCTAGAGTTAGATAAATCCATACTGTATATATATATATATATATATATATATATATATATATATATACAGTATATAGGAAAATGTTGCCGTTATTTTGTCACTTATTGAGTAGTAGGCTAGCTGGAGCCATTTACCTCCAGTCTTTGTGCTAAGCTAGGCTAGCGGTGGGTGCGTCAGACAGAGTTATGGCACGCACGGAGATAAAAATGGTATGTATGGACTTATCTAACTCTGGGGGATACGGTGAATAAGCTAAAGTCCCAAAAAGTCGGCGTGTTCCTTTAAGGAATTATTCATTCATACCCAGTCCCTCTTGTATCTCTCTTTTTTTTTTCTAATTGGTCGTGTTCGTGATTACCTAATTTACTAATTAGCTGAGCATGCTTTACATGTGTACTCTGAGGGAGTTGATACGAAGGATATAAAAGTTTTAGATCTCTTTTTATTTGCAGTCACTGCAGGAGACCTGAAATAAAATGAAAAGTTTAAATTAGCTTTTTTCTAACTAGATAACAGTATGGCGACTTTCAGAGTGCGAGTGTCTGTGTGCAAATGATGGCAGAGGTGTCAGAAGAAGTGAGGAAAAATGAAGTCACAGATGTGTGTGTGTGGTGTGTGTGTCATCAGGAGAGGTTGATGTAATGGTTTTATAATGGATTTAGAGCGGTCACGGTGATCAGCACCGGATGACTTATTTAAATGTCGTGCACTCTTCTCATCCTTTGCTGGAGATGAGGCATAGAAAAGGATGAGGGGAGAGAGGGAACGGATATTTCAACACTGTCACTCTTCGCTCGCCGTTTCTCCTGGAAAGCTTAGACTGGATTTACGGTTCTCTGAGAGAGCTAAATCTTCATTCAAGTCTAATTTTAAGTCCTTACTGTTACGTGACAGAGAGGGCCAAGGCAAATATCACGTGGAATGAATGGAAGGGAAAAAGAGCAGAAGGGTGTGATAGAGAGGTCGAGGCTGGCAGAAGGTATCGTTTGGGGCTGGCTGTGAGTGTCTATACACTTTGAAAAATAAAATGCTACACTGTAAAATTCTTTTCACCTACTGCAATTTAAAAGCTTAAGTTCAGTCACTGCCTTTAATTTTTAAGTATAATCAATTGGCCAGGCCCACTAAGAGGCCTCCGCAAACTTCCAAGGTGGATAACTTAAAATAAGACAAAACAAGCTAAAACTAAACATTTAAAATCAAGACATTTTATTTTAATTATTTTAATTTCCTTTAAAGATACAGGGTTACAACTTCTTGGGAAAAAACACTCTGAGATTCAGATTCTTTTCATATATGTGTATATATACATGCACACATATGTTTTAATTAGTGCTAGGCAATCGATTAATCGCATCCAAAATAAAAGTTTGAGTTTACATAAAATATGGGTGTGTACTGTGTCTAATTATTATGTATATATAAATACACACACATGCATGTATATATTTAAAAAAAAAAATTATATTTATATATAAGATAAACACATTTATTTTTTACATTTGTATACATTTTTCGCATAAAAAATGTAAAGACTAAATTTAACTAGTTTATGCCTAGCAAAAATAAATTGAAATGAAAAATCTACTTTTACATTATGCATTTGACATCAACATTAACAGTAAAATTTACATTTTATGTTTTTATGCATTTAGCACATTTTTATTTTGTTTTGGACAATGAAGAGCCATAGAGTCAAACATTGAAAATCATTGTCATAGAAACTTTTTAGTTCCCATGATGTCATAAAACAGCTGTCTAATCTAAGGAACATATAATGCATCAAATTAAATGACATTTTTTTAAAGTTCGCCTAGGAACCATCTAGCCAAATGAAGAATGGTTCTTGATTAGAAGAGGGTTCTACAAAGGACCCCTTCTGCATATTAATCCTAATGATTGACACCTGCGGTGCTGCCCAGTCTTTCATGTGCGTGTGTGTGCATGTTTGTGAATCGTCTCTGCTGTTCCACTGGTTGGCGTTTTATGAGCTGAAAATAAGGGAAAGTGAAATATGTAATATAGCCAGCCATCTCTGTAAATCATATGACTGAGATGGAAATGAGGAGAGAAGAGAGAAGAGAGAAAGAGAGAGAGATTCCTTTGAGACGGGTAGATGATCACACTACTCTTGATCAGTATTTATGATCACGGTCACAGTGTAGCGATCTCAAATATAAACCGGCTCAACACACACCGCATACCGCGCTGAAGTGCTGACGACAAGTAAACAGCCCGTTGCTGTATGCAAAGATGTGAGTAATGAGTTCTAAAGGACAGGAGGAGCGGAGCGGAAATGGGCCAGCCCGGCGTTTGATGACTGGGGTAATGTGGCACAGGAAGTGATGAATATATCGGTGGGCACTATTTGGCACGACTCAGCGCTTTTCTCCTGACGCAGGTCTTTAAGACAGCCAGATTAATGAATCTCACTGAAATTAGATTAAAGACTTATAGCCCTGGTTTCTCTTCGGAACCAGACACGACGTCTTCTGATGTACACATGCAGATATACGGCAGATGCGTCATGGATATTATTCATGTTTTTGGTCTTTGTCTGGAATGTCACTCGAGATGCATCAGTGTCTTGTGCTGAAATGTTACATTTCTGAATGTTCAAAACAATATGAGTTGTGAAAAAACTTGTCGCAATGAGCACATTTTTGAAAAAAAAAAGTTATTGTTATTTTTACATTCTCTATTAAAAACCTTCAAAATGATGTATGATTTGTTTGAATCAGACAAAAAAATTACTGAGCTACACCTGTTTGAAGTCAATAGAGTCAGCAAAGTCAGTTTTGAGAAAAATCGAGTTAAAAGGTTAGTTCACCCAAAAATGAAAATTCTGTCATTAATTACTCACCCTCATGACGTTCCAAACCCATAAGACCTTCGTTCATCTTCCGAACACAAATGAAGATATTTTTGATGAAATCCAAGAACTCTCTGACCCCTCTGTGGACAGCTATTTAATTACCACTTTCAAGGTCCAGAAAGGTAATAAAAATGGATTTCATCAAAAATATCTTAATTTGTGTTTCCGAAGATAAACGAAGGTCTTACGGGTTTGGAACGACATGAGGGTGAGTAATTAATGGCAGAATTTTCATTTTTCAACTAACCCTTAAAGTTTTCTGAAGGTTCTAAAACAAAATCACCAAGCAACCATAAAATTCCTGGTAGATAATAACACCACATTTGACACACACAAAGTCAAAACCAAATATCTATAGAAAAAATATATATTTAATATATTTTTTTTCATGATACCACAATTGATTGATTAACATTAAAATTACAAGATGTATCTCCAGATGTGTCTCCAGAGTGTGTCTGTGAAGTTTCAGATCAAAATTCCTAACAGATCATTTAATATAGCATTTTGAAAATGCCAATTTTTGGGTTTGAGAAAAATGAGCTGTTTTGTGTGTCTCCTTTAAATGAAAATTATCTGCTACTCCCCGCCCCCCGCCCCTTCGCAGCTCGCGAATGAAAACTAAAACATGATACATCTGTTTGGTTAGACGCTCATGTGACATTGCAGTTCTTCATCATCATGGAAAATTATCATCTGTATGTGTTTTAAAGCCATATCGCTCTCACCCGACGCATGCGCACAGAGAGCTGAGTATTAAACTAGTTCTCTTTCATGTGTTATTGCGATTAAACTGTCAAATGCACACAAGGTTATGTCAGAAACACACAAAGTTCACATGGAAACAGTTGGTTATTTCTGTGCACGTAAGCAGCAAGTACAGAAATCCCATGTTTATGTTAGATCTGTGTATTAAAGTGACTTTAGCAGTGTAATATACAGTACCTACTGCTGTATATGCTGTTAATATGAATCAAACAACAGAAGATAAACAGAAAATCACTCACTGCTCTTGACTGAATGAACTTTAGCTTTATTAAGAACACATGTCTTACTTGCTGCTGTTAAATGCTCTGGCAACGAGATAAACACGGCGGACTGTGTACAGCAATTGACTTTGGTTGTTCCCAAAAGTGCGGCGTGTTGAAATTGACATACTGGCTCATTTATTTGTGACACACATTGCAGGGAAGCAACTGAAGTCTTATGTGAATGGAAAACAGCAAGTGAATCCCGGCCCAAAACACTTCTTTTACTATTTCATTTCATTTTTTATTTTTTTTTTTTATGTATTTGGCTTGAAGTGGTAATATTTAATATAAAATGAAAAAAATATATATTTAATTATTATTTTCCTCTCTTATAACTTATTTATGCCTTTAGCAAAAATAAATTGAAATGTACTTTTTTGTACTTTTTTTACATTTAAACTTTTTTTTACATAATGAATTTGACAAAAATGAAAAGAGTAAAATATACTTTTAATATTTTTTTTTGCTAAATGCATAAAAATAAATATTACCTTTTCATTTACATCCTTTATACATTTTTATAAATTGGGCATAAAAACAGAAAAAAGTAAAACTTCCTCTTTTATAACTAGTTTATGCTTTTAGCAAAAATAAATGGAAGTGTACTATTTTTTTGTACTTTTTGCATTGAAATATTTGACATTAAAATGAGTGAAATGTACGTTTTATATTTTTATGCATTTAGCATAAAAAATTATTTAATACTTTTTTATTTAAATTTTTTTATGCATTTGACATAATAAAAAAAAGTAAAATTTACACTTACATTTTTACATTTACCTATTTGCTTTTGTTTTACATTTTTATGTATTACTCTTGTTTTCTTTAATCTGGAATGCTGCTTTTACATTTCTGAACAGTCAAAACAATACGAAGTGTGTAAAACTCCATTTACAGACTCTATTAGTCCTAACAGCAGGGAAAATTGCTTTGGTTGTTCTCGAAAGCGTGGCGTGTCAAATTTGAGCATGTTGAAACCGACGTACAGGTCCATTTATTCGTGGCACACGTCACAAATAAGCATCTGAAGGCGTGTACGTGGTCATACGTGAATGGAAAACAGCCGAGATGGATTGAATCTCAGCCCAAAATGCTTCTCATTTGAATGCAGCAAACAGCCGCGGCTGCACACGCACTCGAGATGAGCTTTCAAAAGTGAGCAGACAGTTGAGGCATTCAGGAAGGCAGAGCGAGCAACTCTGAAGGAGTGTGTGACCTTTAGCTTGCGTCACTTCTTTTTCCTGCGTGTGTCTGTTTCCTGCGTGTGTCTGAAGAGCGAGGTGGAGAGGAGCTTGGATGAGAGTACCACTGGGATATGACATTTCTCATTCTTTCAGTTTGGACACAGCAAGGCTCTGACAGAAAGCGTGTGAAGAGGGGGGTGGGATTCTGGAAGGATGCCCGAAGATGTTAACCCTCGCCCGGGCAGTGGAAAAACATCTCTGGGGGGCTTTCTGGACCGGGTCCGATAGCTTTTCAGACCTCAGTCATTACTAAACCACTTAACTTCTGTATTACATTCACTCCATCACCCCTCTCTCTCTCTGTCTCTCTCTGTCTCCACACCCTGAAATCACACAACTAGAATGTGTAGCATCCTCTGAACTTAAAGGGATAGATCACCTTAAAATGAAAATGATTGTTTAGGCTGCTCGTTTACTGTAGTTTCAAACTTTTTTTGTAATAATTTTCACATTGTTTTTTTTTGTATTTTTTACCAATTCGAAGTTTATAATGGCCATAGTGTCATCCGGAATTCACTATCCGTTTAGATCATTATTTTCTTTTTAATTAATGTGCCCTCTTAATCTTTGTCCCCTCCCCCTAATAATTATTTTAATATTTATATAATATTTATATTTTCCCGGTAGAGACTGTAAAATGTACTTTTGTTTTACATATTTTCTGTTGAATTACTTGCTATGCATTTAGCAAAATTAAATTTAAATTGACAGTTTTTTGCATTTACATATTTATTTAAATTTTTATGCATTAATTTTAAACTAGATTTTTATGGTAAAAGTTTTTGTACAATTTTGCGTTTAGCATAAAAATGAAAAGAAACATATTTTTTTTGCATTCAAATTAAGAACCCCCCCCCCCCCCCTTAAAATTAAAAATATTTTTTTTATTTTTATGCATTTGCCATAATGGAAATGTACAATTTACATAAATACATACATTTTTATGCAAACGTTTTTTGTTTGTTTGTTTGTTTTCTTTCTAAAAATGTATTAAATAAAAACGTACTTTTACATATTTATTTTTTCGTTTTATGTTTTTATGCATTTGGAATACAAAATGGGGTAAGTCAAATTTACTCTCTTTTTGAATTTTGATGCAAAAGTAAAGCAAAAAGTAACATACAAATGGCCTTAAAGACAAAAACTTGTTTTAGTATATGCACTTATGTGTATGGAATTCCAAAGCTGCCAAAATTAAAAATAAATAAATAAATACATAAATAAATATACAAAGAAATGTAAAAAAGCAAAAATAAATAAATAAATATATTAATAAATATACATAGAAAAGCAAAAAAACGAAATCAATTATTTATACATTTATTTCCTTATTTATGTATATTTTTTTCCACATTTATTTATTTCTGCATTTCTTTATTTCTACATTTCTTTGTCCGTAGGGTAATGAGGAGGGCGTGGTTTACCTCAGACATAACAATCGGGCTTAGAGTAGGCGAGGGCGAAGCGTTGAGGCCACAGTGACACCTTGTGGTGTGGCCGAAATACAATAAGTATAGCCTACTGACATTGATAGTGTCCGTGATGAATGACTTGGGTATATGATAGGTATATGGGCCACCAAACTGGCCAAACAAACTTATTTTCTATTAAGTGGTGGTAGTCTTTAGCCTACCCCCAAAAACTGATGTCCAGGGGCAACCTTATTAAATGTATGACTGTCACGTTAATCCCAATCGATAAATTCAGTTAGATGATGAGGCTGTAAGGCAATCAGAGCTTCCTCAGAGCCATCAATACAGAAGAGATATTAATGCATTTACACAGCAATTTGCCTATAAGTGCATAAAAATATTGTAAGATAAGTGTTTTATATTTTGAAGACAGAAATATGACATGATGCAATCAAGGAAGCGATACGTTTAATATGAAACTAAAACAGACAGCAGGTGGCAGCAAGTCACTGTCTTAATGAGTGAGTTCAATCCATTCGTTTTTTTCCTACAAATACTCCGAAATGAAAACACGACGTGTAGCGGTTCAGCTGTAGGCAGGTGCCTCATCCTCTTTCAAACAGCACCTGTTGCGTGCCCTCATAATTTTGAGGAGACATAACTTTTAGTTTCGGTACTGTCAGTTTACAGTTAGCCCGTTTATGTGTATCTTTATGCCTACCATGCATATTAGACCAACGCCAAGCTTTATTAGGCGCACTGAGTGTACTGGTTTACTTTACAGGAATTTAACTTTATAGGCCTGTTTCATATAGTCTATTTATTTTTATTTTGGCTAGTATGATGATGATAATAACAATAGCCTAATAATAAGAAAGAAAGAAAGAAAGAAAGAAAGAAAGAAAGAAAGAGAAATAAATAAATGATAAGTGCTTTCAAAGACTGGGATGGGATGGATACAAAAATGTTTTCTTGGTTTTCTTGTATTTTTCTCACCTGTTCTTTTGACATTTATTGATAATGAAGTTCATGTTGTATAGGGAATATAACACCTGTGTGTTGTGCCTAAAGCCTAATTGGTGCAATTTGTAAATAATAATAATAATAATTAAAGGTAAAAAGTTATGTAGCCTATAGCCTATACTAGCCTATATATATATATATATATATATATATATATATATATATATATATATATATATACACTCACCTAAAAGATTATTAGGAACACCTGTTCAATTTCTCATTAATGCAATTATTTAATCAACCAATCACATGGCAGTTGCTTCAATGCATTTAGGGGTGTGGTCCTGGTCAAGACAATCTCCTGAACTCCAAACTGAATGTCAGAATGGGAAAGAAAGGTGATTTAAGCAATTTTGAGCGTGGCATGGTTGTTGGTGCCAGACGAGCCGGTCTGAGTATTTCACAATCTGCTCAGTTACTGGGATTTTCACGCACAACCATTTCTAGAGTTGACAAAGAATGGTGTGAAAAGGGAAAAACATCCAGTATGCGGCAGTCCTGTGGGCGAAAATGCCTTGTTGATGCTAGAGGTCAGAGGAGAATGGGCCGACTGATTCAAGCTGATAGAAGAGCAACTTTGACTGAAATAACCACTCGTTACAACCGAGGTATGCAGCAAAGCATTTGTGAAGCCACAACACGCACAACCTTGAGGCAGATGGACTACAACAGCAGAAGACCCCACCGGGTACCACTCATCTCCACTACAAATAGGAAAAAGAGGCTACAATTTGCACAAGCTCACCAAAATTGGACAGTTGAAGACTGGAAAAATGTTGCCTGGTCTGATGAGTCTCGATTTCTGTTGAGACATTCAGATGGTAGAGTCAGAATTTGGCGTAAACAGAATGAGAACATGGATCCATCATGCCTTGTTACCACTGTGCAGGCTGGTGGTGGTGGTGTAATGGTGTGGGGGATGTTTTCTTGGCACACTTTAGGCCCCTTAGTATGGTATATACACTCACCTAAAGGATTATTAGAAACACCATACTAATACTGTGTTTGACCCCCTTTCGCCTTCAGAACTGCCTTAATTCTACGTGGCATTGATTCAACAAGGTGCTGAAAGCATTCTTTAGAAATGTTGGCCCATATTGATAGGATAGCATCTTGCAGTTGATGGAGATTTGTGGGATGCACATCCAGGGCACGAAGCTCCCGTTCCACCACATCCCAAAGATGCTCTATTGGGTTGAGATCTGGTGACTGTGGGGGCCATTTTAGTACAGTGAACTCATTGTCATGTTCAAGAAACCAATTTGAAATGATTCGAGCTTTGTGACATGGTGCATTATCCTGCTGGAAGTAGCCATCAGAGGATGGGTACATGGTGGTCGTAAAGGGATGGACATGGTCAGAAACAATGCTCAGGTAGGCCGTGGCATTTAAACGATGCCCAATTGGCACTAAGGGGCCTAAAGTGTGCCAAGAAAACATCCCCCACACCATTACACCACCACCACCAGCCTGCACAGTGGTAACAAGGCATGATGGATCCATGTACTCATTCTGTTTACGCCAAATTCTGACTCTACCATCTGAATGTCTCAACAGAAATCGAGACTCATCAGACCAGGCAACATTTTTCCAGTCTTCAACTGTCCAATTTTGGTGAGCTCGTGCAAATTGTAGCCTCTTTTTCCTATTTGTAGTGGAGATAAGTGGTACCCGGTGGGGTCTTCTGCTGTTGTAGCCCATCCGCCTCAAGGTTGTGCGTGTTGTGGCTTCACAAATGCTTTGCTGCATACCTCGGTTGTAACAAGTGGTTATTTTAGTCAAAGTTGCTCTTCTATCAGCTTGAATCAGTCGGCCCATTCTCCTCTGACCTCTAGCATCAACAAGGCATTTTCGCCCACAGGACTGCCGCATACTGGATGTTTTTCCCTTTTCACACCATTCTTTGTAAACTCTAGAAATGGTTGTGCGTGAAAATCCCAGTAACTGAGCAGATTGTGAAATACTCAGACCGGCCCGTCTGGCACCAACAACCATGCCACGCTCAAAATTGCTTAAATCACCTTTCTTTCCCATTCTGACATTCAGTTTGGAGTTCAGGAGATTGTCTTGACCAGGACCACACCCCTAAATGCATTGAAGCAACTGCCATGTGATTGGTTGATTAGATAAATTGCATTAATGAGAAATTGAACAGGTGTTCCTAATAATCCTTTAGGTGAGTGTATATATATATATATATATATATATATATATATATATATTTTTTTTTTTGGCAGCTGTTAGGCTACAGAAAATGTTTAACAATAAATAATTTGATTTGATCTTTGAAGTAGCCTATTAGATAGAGATAGCTTCGATATTTGATCACTATGATGATACTTGGTTACGATGACTAATAATTATTTTTTGAAAAGAATAACGAGATATAAAACTGTAAATATTTAATCGACTTTTCTGAAATTCAAAACAAAATATTAATGCAGTCGTAATTTCCACTTCTGAATAGTTGCTATGGTCACGCAAGTTTTGTGCATTAAACTCATGGCCCCGAGAAATAGCCTATCAACAATTATGTCGTTCCCCGAACATGACCCCTCTCTGCCACCTTTCTGAACATTTGGTCATGTATTTATTTATTTATTTTAAATAATGATTGGCCTACAGGATTGAGGTTTACTCGCACAGCCACTACTAGCTGGCCTCCATTACACCTACTCTGAGCTCGATTGCTATGTCTGAGGTAAACCACACCCTCCTCATTACCCTACGGACAATGAAATGTAAAAATACATAAATGTAAAAATAAAGAAATGTGGAAATAAATAAATGTATAAATGAATAAATGTGGAAATAAATAAAAAAATAAAAAAATAAATGTATAAATAAATAAAAGAATGACTAAATAAATGTGGAAAAAATAAATCTATACATGTTACATTATTTATTTTAGTTTTTTTGTCATTTTTCTATGTATATTTATTTTCTATATTTATTTATTTATTTTAGCTTTTTTACATTTTTTTGTATATTTATTTATGCATTTATTTATTTTTAATTTTTGCAGTTTTGGAATTCCATAAAATGTGTACTAACCTAAGAAAGCACTGGCTAACATATATTATACATGGGTTATACATGTGTTAAGGTTAGGTGTAGGGTTGGGTTAGAACTGTAAAATAAAGTGCTTCCAACTTTTTTTTCTTCTTGTCAAGAACCCTATTCTTGACAGTCTCAAAACTAAAGGTGGTTGTTCTCTCTGTGCCAGCTACTGCTCATTCTCTCACTTTATATATGCACTTCCTATATGATGTTTTACAGCACTCTTCTTTCTACAAGTGCCTCTGAAAATAGTGATTTTCCAGCTCTGGCCTTGAAAAGTGTTCAAATCAATGCTGCACGGAGCTTTTCCAGCAACCTCACATTACTTATGTTGATCCTTAAGCTCCATCTTCTCAGTGTTTCTAAAGGCGAGCGAAACGTGGCAGATAGAATCTACTGCAGTTGTTTCAGTATGAGCTTTTTTAACAGCGCTGACTCGTCACTTGCTTGGATGTGAGTGACAGTCCTTTTTAATGAAGCATTCATTGCTTAACAGCATTCTTGGTATATCTGTATATAGCAAGTGTTTTCACTCAAAAAGAAGACAAGAATTACCACCAGAACACCTCCAAAACCCCAACATATGATGTTGGATATTGAACAGAAACACTTGTCAGCAATTGTGAGTGTGTTATGCGCGTGTGTGCATGTACACTAAAGCATTACCAGCACGGTTTATTTAGCAGACGCGCTCCTCTCTGCGTGATCTATCATCATCATCATAATAACCCTATTGTTTATGGTGATGCTCTCAGCGTTCATATATTCAGGCCAAGCACTGGATGATGCATCTCCCAAACTTCACTCTTCACCGGGCAATTACAGTCCGATCTGCTAAGCATAACTCACCACAAAAGGAGCCACTGAAAGGCTCTTCATTTGCACTTGATTTGGAGAAAGAGAGTGAGATGAGAATAAGGACACAGGGGTTGGTTGGCACAATATTTTTTTTGTTGAATATCTATGGTAGAACAAACATTAAAACAGCTAAAAATGGCTTTAGTTTGAAGAAAGAAAGCAAACCAAATTAATAATAATATAATACAATATAATATTAATTGTTATTTTAGTATTATTTATATACTATTAAGGTTATTATTAATCTTTTTTAAATCAGCTTTAATTTTTAAGTTAGTTTGTTATCTGCTTTTTTGGTACTGATTATCTGCTATTTTGTTATTTTTTTATATTTCTATATTTAGTCATTTATTTTTAAGTGTTATTTGTATAAATTTTTGGGGGGAGGGCGGGGGGGGGGGGGGGGGTCAAGGATTTTTCACAAAAAAAATTTAATGTTTTTTTATTTTTTATTTCTGTTTTATTATTTATATATATATATATATATATATATATATATATATAATATATATATATATATATATATATATATATATATATATATATATATATATATATATAATATACAGTATATTATTCTTTTATAATGAATTATTGAATCATTTGTAATGCCTTTTTAATAAATAAAAATCAAACTTAAGATATAAAAATATTTTTTTAAATGTAGAACATTTTTCTTTATATAGCTCACACACACACCTTTACTATAGACATTATATATATTTTTAGTCTTAGTTGCGTTAGCATTTTTTTTTTTTTGATGTTGCCCTCGCGTTGACAGGTTTTTACTTATTTATTATCTTTATGGATGCAATGAGCGTCAAGAGGGCAAACAATCAACTGTTACATTTTTGTGGCAACATCCAATTATAAACCGCAAATGAGAAATGAACCATGTAGTCAACCAACCCCAGCCTCCCCTAACCAGTCAAACAGAGTCTTTAATCAGAGCTCTCCGCCCGGCTGCAGCGTGGCAGGCTCATCTCTAAGGAAAGCAATAAGACACAAACACAAACTCTCTCATCGGCCTTTATCTTACCCAAGACAGCTGGGGGATTTAAAAGAGCCGCAGTTGTTTAAATGCGTTCAGCAGTGCGCTCACACTTGCAGGTATGTGCTAGTTTTTCTTGGTACTAAACTTTATCCTAGGTCCACTTTAACATGTGGAGACCACTACCTCTGGTGCCTTTAGTTACCCTGGCAACACCATTTCCCTACTAATCCCCACCTTCCATCACGAGAGAGAGAGAGTGGGAGAAATTCTGTGATAAAGGGGGAACAATGCACATTCTTTCATTCAGACAGCAGACACCCATTTGTATTTTTCTAGTGAAAGCAAATGCCTACGCACTCTCTCTAATAAGGGTTTATGAGACCAAGAGAAAGGAAGAGAGCAAGAAAGATGAGTCCTGTAGAGGTTCAGGTTTGAGATGTTCTTCTACAACCCATAGTTTCTTTTGTTAATAATATCACATGTATTGCATTGTATAATGGAGCTAGTGAACAATAGTGTAATAGCTAGTGAGTAATCTAGCAACAGCCTAGCATTAGCATAGCAATGCACTAAAAATCACCCAGAACACTTTAGCAACTGCATAGCAACACCCAGACAATCACCTTCAGCACCCTAGGATCATGGTGGCGACTTTTGCACTTTTGTGTGAAAATTTATTAATTCTCTTGTTTGTGTAGATATTGTTTTCTTGCTGAAACCATCTTATTTATCAATGCACTGAAAAACACTGAATAGCAACACCCTAGCAACCATCCACAACACCCTCATGGTAGTCATAGTGACTTTTGTACTTTTTTGTGAAAATGTATAAATTCAGATTCTCTTGTATGTGTAGATATTGTCTTCTTGCTGTAACCAGCTTTTTTATCAATGCACTGAAAAACACTGTATAGCAACACCCTAGCAACCACTCACAACACCCTAGAATCATGGTGGCAACTTTTGCACCCTTATGTAAAAATGTTCAAATTCATTTTCTCTTGTACAGGTATGTTTAGATGTTGTCTTCTTGCTGTAACCAGCTTCTTTAGCAATGCATTGAAAAACACTGCATAGCGACACCCTAGCAACTTCCCATCACACTCTAGAATCATAGTGGTGACTTTTGTACTTTTTTGTGTAAATTCAGTTTCTCTTGTATTGGTACATATTGTCTTCTTGCTTTAAACAGCTTCTTTAGCAATACACTAAAAAACACTGCATAGCAACACCCTAACAATCACCCACAACACCCTAGAATCATGGTGTCGCATTTTGCACTCCTATGTGAAAATGTGTAATTTCATTGTACATATATGTGTTGATATTGTCTTCTTGCTGTAACCAGCTTCTTTAGCAATGCACAAAAACACTGCCAAGCAACACCCTAGCATCATGGTGGCGAATTTTGCACTATTATGTTAAAATGTTTAAATTTAGTTCCTCTTGTACAGGTATGTTTAGATATTGTTTTCTTGCTGTAACCAGCTTCTTTAGCAATGCACTGAAAAAACACTGCATAGCAACACCCTAGCAACCACCCACAACACCTTAGCATCATGGTGGGGACTTTTGCACTTTTTTGTGAAAATGTTTAAATTCAGTTTCTCTTTTATGTGTAGATATTGTCGTCTTGAAGTAACTAGCTTATTTAGTAATGCACTGAAAACACTGCATAGCAACACACTAGAAACCACCCAACACCCTAGCATCATGGTGGTGATTTTTGTATGTTTTCAGTTTCTCTTGTATGTGTAGATATTGTCTTCTTGCAGTAACTAGCTTCTCTAACCCGAGCTCACAGCAAAGACATATCGGATTTAACCACAAATCCCCCGTGATCCTCTAACGAACACTACTATGTTACTGAGTAGTATCGGGTGTCGAACAATAACCTACAGCAAGCATTATTGCAACGCTCCTCAAACATTCCCACGTAATCCACAGACCAATATTACGTCAGACAGGCCTTTGCCAACGTGCTCGACGTGAGGGGATTTGATACTGGAGGAGCGCACCTGAAAACATTCTTCTGCATGAATAAACACGCATACGTGATCACAATCATGAGCGGAAGCAGCCTGATGCTTACACATGGGCACAGTTCCTACTCGCCTGCTTTCAGCTAGCACTCTATTTGACTCGGCTTGTGACAAACATGTTTTATTTGATTTCCATGGCATACTGTAACATCAAAACCAAAAACATGACATGTAATCAAACACACGACTAGTGTTTTGTCAGCGCTATAAAAAGTGCATGAGCTGTATAAAGCATAATGCATATTTATAGTGCTACAAACACACAACAATCTTTATGAAAATTTGCTATGGTTTTACTAAGGTGTTACTTACTTATTTATTTATAAAAGACAGGCTGAACGCTGACTGATTTCCCAGCTAAAACCACTCGGTCATTGGTGGATGCGGCATTGGTTGTGCTCAGCTGCACTTGAACAGCTGTCAGAGTATTTTTAGCAGGCATTGTGTGTGTGGCCTTTGTTTAGTCAATGATAAACATCTATAGAGAAAGAGAGTGTCATGTGTGGCACCGAACCAAACCAGCTCATGTTAGTCAGAAGCATGTAGTGTGTGATTATATGTGCTGTTGTTTATACTTCCCAAAGAGCCAAATTTAATGAGCATCCAACCATATAACACCAGATCACTTCCTTAAGGGTGTCAGGTGAACCCTGGGTAAAGTGATCACTCCTGAGACATATGATTTAATGAGGATCAAAGCTCTCTCTTCATGTGTGTGGGTACATTAATGTTTTATGTTGTTCAGATGCTCCAGATAATGCCGCTAGTGTGATACACTTAAATAAGTTCTGCTGCGTGCTATACAAAGACATCAAAGTACTCTGTGGATGGCTCATCCAGAAAAGTAAATTGGATTTTTTTATTGAGGAAACTTAATCGTTTGCTCGGTAAGCTCTCTTCTCTTAAGCACACAAACACACACTCTAACACACCTCCGAGTGAACAAGAGTGAAAAGAAGGACAGATAAAGACTTGAGAGCCCAAGGCAAAAGACTGACTCAAACACACACAAACACAACCTCACACTCGCAATCACAAAAATACCATTCGGCTACCAGCAACACTTTTTACAGCCAATTGAACACAGATTGCACAAACTGCCAAAGTGCAACATGTCTCACATCAGGCATGTGTCATGGCTGCACGTCAAAAGCTGGGAAACACAGAGTTTGATCTAAAGTTAGTTTGCTTGCATTCAAGACTCTTGTAGAGTGGGAGGGGAAGTCATCATGGCGAGGGGCGAACTGTAACCATAGTAACATGACCTTAAGGGTGAATTTGTAATTGCAGGGCCCAGAGGGTGTGCATACATTTATGGAACGTTTGTCAACATGTTGTAAGTTTTGTTACATTTGTGCTTATGCACGGGAAAAAAAAATACATCAGGGTTTCATTATGAAATCATTCTGAAAGACAAATGAAAACTGTCATTTTCTCACCCTCATGTTGTTACAAACCCATATGACTTTTTTCCTCATACACTGAAAGTCAGTGGGGTCCAAAACAACCCCATTGAACCGCATTGACTTTCATTATATGAACAAAATGAAACATACATTCAAAGTATCTTATTTAGTGTTCCACAGTCATAAGGTTTGGAATATCATGGGAGTAGATATTACCTTGTCTCTAAAGTTTACATAAGAAATTAATACTTTTATTCAGCAAGGATGCTGGTAGTGGTAGTAAAGTGGTAGTAAAGACATTTATAATGTTACAAAAGATTTCTGTTTAAAATAAATACTGTTCTTTTGAACTTTCTATTCATCAAAGAATCCTGAAAAAAGACAACAAAAAAGCATCATGGTTTCCACAAAAATATTAAGCAGCAAAACTAATTATAAATAATAATCATAAATGTTTCTTGAGCAGCAAATCAACATATTAGAATGATTTCTGAAGGATCATGTGACACTGAAGACTGGAGTAATGATGTTGAAAATTCAGCTTTACCCTCACAGGAATAAATTATATATTAAAATATATTGAAATAGAAAACAGTTATTTTAAAGTATAATAATATTCACAATTGTAAGGCCCTCCCAACCGTCCCAACGACGGCTTCCGATAAGCGGGTGAAGGTTTCTACTCTGACTTCACTTTATCATGACCTCGAATTTAGGTTAGAATGCAATTTTTTTTTAATTATACCTGTTCATCCGGATCCCAATAACACTTTAACGCAATAACGCCAGATTACGATCTTTTTATCACAAACTCGTCAGTCTTGGTCATTAGGCAGATTAATATTACTGCGTAATGTCATTGCGCCGCTGCACCCATGGTACGGCAGCAAAGTTCCTTGGTTATTACGCAGGAATGAGAGTATAGTACCTAGTCATATTGGTCTAGAAAATCGCAACTTTTCATTTTCCATCAGTCTTAGTGCACGATGTAACTACAGAAGAGTCAAGTTTTAAATAGGAAAAATATCGAAAGTCTTTGGTCATTCTTGAGCGAGATGCTAACGGTCTAATCAGATTCAATGACCTATGCTAAGCTATGTTAAAAGTTCTACCGCCAGATCCGGAGATCGGCTGAATGGATTCGAAAACGGTAAAACTGTTTAACTCTAGGGGAGTTGGAAAGTGTGCCTATTTTTTTTTAAAAAGTGGAGTGTTCCTTTAAGTAAAGAGTAAAAGATGTATTTCTGACATCTGAAAGACACCCAGCATTACGGGCTGGACCTTTCCTGCAACATCTCCTTAAATACCAGACCAAGACAGAAACCTCTTTCAAATTTAAACATCAGTTAACAATGGGAATTTGCTCCAGACCTGTAGTTTACACCTTATTGAGGGCAGGAGGTAATATGCATGAAAGACCAATTGGCAGAGGACCCACCCACCACAGTAAGCAAAATATCTCTAAACTCTTAAAACCTTTATTACCTTTTGGTTTACTTCTGTGGGAATGAGACCTTTGTACCAGTCGCACTGAGACGTTTCAAATGATACCAAACATGTATAATACTGTATAGTATTTGTTCACATTAACCCATATAGGTTTTGGGTGAATTTCAGGTTATCTCAACATGTGGAGAGGAGAGATGAGGGTGTGGGGAATGAAATGTAAATTAAGGCAATACTTGGGTGATCAACTGGGTGATTTCGTCTTGGATGGGGAATTGGGGATGCTAATTTTACAAGAGAGAGTTCAGATGTTAATTTCCTTTGTTTTCTCAGAGAGTTGCCATCTCTTACAGTTCTTACAGTTTCTCCAGTCTTACACAATAGCACTGTGTTTCTGATCAAATCAGCATAAGAGCAAAAAAAAAAATGATCACAAAGAACACAAACTTTTCTACGGTAATGTATTTACAGCACAGTGTTGTGTTGGTTACATGTACAATATGTGTCGTGAATAGTGTATAACATGGCCTAACCATGTTGCGCTTGCTAATGGCATCAGATATAATTACTTATTGATGGTGTTCAAAGTGTAATTAGCTGCAGTTGTGATCCTGGGGTGTACTTTACCCAAACAATAAGTGCAGAGAGACACTTTACAGAGAGCCATTGGCATATTCAGCACAAGGGATACATTTACCTGAGCATGTGTGAAACACACAGCACAGTCCACACAGAGGCACACGTGCAGGAAACGCATACCTGCGGGCAAGGAAAAAGCGCATCATGCTGGTGTAACAATTAAACTGGACATTTGAAGTGGCTATACGAGAGCGTATCTGATCTACGTTCAAATGCAGACGTTTTATTCCTGCACTTTGCTAACAGCCCATGTAGGTTCTGAGCCCACGACTGCTCGGAGAGAGAAAACAACACTGAGAGAGAGACGTACTTGGGAAAGAAATGAACGAAAAGGTCAGATGGGTGTCTGCCAAAGAGTACAGAAAGGTACAGTCTCTTGGGAATTATTCAAAAGACCTTGGTGTGCAGAGTTCTCTATAGAAATCTGCTACGTGTTACACACATACACACTCTCCTCTCTCCTTCTTTCTCAAGGCTGTCTAGTGATGAATGGGGCTTGACTTACTGGTAAATGAGAAAATTTTGTCGATCCCAAGTACGAGGATATCTACCTCCATTACATCCCACTGTACAATCACAAAATCAGCACAAATCTAGTAAACCCTGCTAGCAGCGAAACGCAACACACGTATGTCAACGCAACTCAATCGTTTTTACTATGAAACAATCCTTGTAGCAATTCAACGCCACAGAGAAGGATATTCATTGTTCTTTAGATAATTATTTTACCTTAAAAATCAAAGCAAACAAAATATTCAAAAGCAAATGCTAATATTAGCTTTAGCACAACAGTGTAGGCTACATTATAAACAATAGTGCTAAAACTGTGTCCTAACAACATGCAACACAAGAAATGTCTAGCATTTTGACATTTTTGTCCACTTTTTAAATGCAATTGTCCCAATGGGACAATTTATATTCACAGCCAATTAGAAAAATTGGATGTTTAATTAACAGTAATTTGAAGGGGAATTCTTGTAAAATGAGATGTCACTTTGGGCGGGGCTACACAGCACAACGCAACAGAAAATGTTTCGTTTTGCCACTTGTCTTCTTAGGACAAAAACTCAGGTTAAGAAGAAAGAGTTAACATTTATTGTTTGTGCATTAAAAGCTAACTAGCAAAAGCTATCAATAAATAATGTTGCGTTTTATGCCACGTCGTAATTACAAGATGACAACACGTGACGTGAATTAATCTGCATTGGTCACGTGGTACAAGTCAGAGCTCTCAGAAAATTCTTTCAGAGTTCTTTGAGGACATGAACCTTTTTTACAAGTCAGAATCATGTAATTACGGTAATTCTGACATGGCGTGACCCTTAGCATTAAGAATAACATTGCTATGTGCGCTTGTAAAGTTATTGTTCGTACACTGAAACAAATCTTAGTGGAATTGTAACCTGTTTCATATTATAAAACACCGCTTTTTGGTTTCCAAACACACTCAATTAACCTCTATAAAAAATAAAGCAAACGCAATAACATCTCCTTAACACAGTGCTTCCCTTGTTCTGAGTGATCTAAACCCCATGCGCTCAAGCTCGCTCTCCCAGCAGGGCTGTGTACATGATTTCAATAAGCACTTGTGATATATTGGAACGCAAAGCCAGCGGGAATCACCTGCTATTTTTATCCTCTGCAATAATGCCATCCAATACCACGACTCTCTACCAACATGCCATCCGCAAGAAATGCAGCGATGCCGGGAGCACAAAAGAGGCCTGCTGTGCATTCTTGCAACATACCATGAGACACTGAGTCTAAAAAAAGTATGGATATCTGTCATCAGTTGTATGTGTCGTGATTAAATGCTGCTAACGTTAGCGGCGAGAGGGCTTGTTACAGACATCTGCTGAGAAGTCAGCATTAATTAGCATGTCTGAAAGGATTTTAATAACGTGTCTAAATGTTGACGTTTTGATAATGATGATAATGATTTTATCTGTCCTTGTTATGTGATCAATTTGTCATTTTTCTCAGTAACCTGTATCTAGTCCAGTACTGCAGTAGTTACGAGGGTTTTTGACGTGTTTGTTCATCATTAGAACGGCCGCATCTGAGGCAGTAAGTGCATCGCATTACGTTTTAGCAACTTATAGCTAGCAAGATAGCAAGTTATAAAGTTAATTGTAGCTTTGTGGGTGCTCAGTTTTTGGCCAAAATCCTATGTTATTAAAGACAAAGTGCTACACACAGAGTACTTAAAGATGGTATTGGCTATGACTTGACGACAAATGCTAGACTAGGAAAGTGCTGTACTTATTTAAATATGCAGTTCTTTATTTAACCTTGCATTTTCACTTAATTCACGATGGAGGCGGGTGGAGTTATGAGGTTTGATGGACAGTTTGAGGATCCAACGAAGATAAGAGATTTAGTCACAAGCTCTTTTTGATACTTTTTATTGGTTAGATATTTGCAAAACCCACAGACAGACGTAAAGGGTGACCAGTATCAATGATTTATGAAAAAAATAAAAATTACGAAATATGGAGATATGGATAATACGATATTTTGAATATAAAAATATTTTATATAAAAAAATATATATATATTTTATGATATATTAGGTTGTTAGAGATGCTTTAAAGGGGTCATAACACACAGTTTCCAATCTCATGTTAATCTTGAGTACCTATAGTATTGTATATGTAGTATTGCATTCTGAAGAGTCTTTAGTTTTATCAGATTTATAAAAGACAGATACGCTGTACCGATTCTTTCCAAACCCAGCCGAACTCATGAAGGTTGCAGTGGGCGGAGCTAAAGAGTCACTCACAAGCACACACACACCTATGACGCACACACAATACATCATCGATTATTCCTGGATAACTTTCGATTCACTATACGTTTGTGTTGTTTACATTATATTCACTTATGTGCCGATTACCAACAAAACACAGACATTTGATGTAGTTTTACTCACTGCCTATGGTTTCGACTCATGACTGGAAACAAACAAACACACTTGCAGAACTCTATTGCTGCTCCGGGAAAACAAACTGCATCCACTGTTTCCTTAACGCTGGGTTATTTGGGAAGCTGAACAAGGTTATCTTTCCCTCACAACCCAAAAATCACTTTAGTAAAATAAATAAATGACAGCGCTGCCGACGGCTCGATTAACCCAAACTAAGCATGTAGCATGAGAATCTAACTCTTTAAAAGTGCTAATAAGTGAGAATGCATGAAATAGCATTAGACCCCCCCCTCAAATTTCCGTGTTGTGCTTTTGATGTTAGATTGCTTGGAAAAAAGTTTCCTCAGGGAACAGTTACATCTTTAAATGTATCACTTTTAAAGCATTGCTGCTGTATCCATACACATTCAGATGGATTTGGCCCTTGTATTGCATCTTGCACTGTTTTTCAAGATGGGGTTTACAAATAAAAGCAGTTTAATTTTAAAAATGCTCTGTCTAGCTGATTTTGATCACAAAAGGTCTTATATAAATTCCTAATAAAAAAAAAAACTAATTATACAGGACTAGAATATTACAGGACATTTTTGAAAATGTACGATTTAATAGTGACTCTCTCTCTGACAGGGGTAAACCCTACATTATGAGGACAAAATTTCCCCACAAAGATGATAATATCCCCAAAAATGTTGGTCCCCATGAGGAAAACGGCTAAATTATGTTTTTTGAAAATGTAAAAATGCAGAAAGTTTTCAGTGATGGTAGGTTTAGGGATAGGGTAGGTGTAGCAGGATAGAATATACAGTTTGTACAGTATAAAAATCATAATGTCTATTAAAAGTCCCCATAAAACATGGAAATACTAGGGGCCCTATTTTAAAGTGCTTTCTAGTGACCAATGTTGATATTTCAAATCACTAAAACAAACACGCCCCTACCCCAAAAGGGTCTCGCCCCTATTTTGATAGCTTCACCTCACACAACGACTATGGCGGAATCTGCTGTGCCAGCCGGCCGAGGGTATGATGTCATCAATAAGTGAAAGCAATGAGGATATAGGATAGACTCGTGTCCCCCCCTAAATTGAGGTTCCCATGAGGAAACAAGCTTATAAATCATACAGAATGATCCTTTTTTTTAATTGTAAAAAAGCAGAAAGTTTTGTGTGATGGCATGTTTAAGGGTAGGAATATACAGTTTGTACAGTATAAAAACTATTACGTCTATGGAGAGTCTGCATAAAGATAGCGAACTAGACGTTTGTTTGTGTGTGTGTGTGTGTGGTTTTGACATTGTTGCCCAGAGCACGATAATTACTCAGTAGAGCCATATTGTCCAGACCTCTCACATTGCCCTCTGCTCTCATCATCAAGTGCAGGGTGTTTTATCCAAATTGACTCAGCATTTGTCCACACAGTCGAGACCTTCCAGTCAGCCAGTATCTTTATTCTGAGCAGGACAGCATGTCCTTTCTTTATTCCAATCGGAAGAGAAACTTATTCACCTAGCGGCATGAAGAATGAGAATTCAGACCCCAGACTAAAGCCTCATTTATTTCAATTTGAGTAGAAATTGCATTTCTCCAAATCTTTTAAAGTCATTTCTTATTCCCTTTTTTTTATGCAATCGTCAAGCCGCTGTAAAACAGCCTGTTTGGCTTAAATTCCTCTTTAATTTATGAAGTCGTATTTTTGAAATGTCGGATCATAAATACAAAGAGCGTGTGAAGTTCAGCAGAGCTATTCCAGGCACACAGGATAGTTTTTTAGTAGAACTAATGCTGATTTACAGTAGGAAAACCACTGTAAAACAAATTGATATGAAAAATAATTCATTTGGAGCGTGGAATCAAACTCTGATTCAGACCGAGCAACTGAACCTGGTGTTAAAACAGCCTCGTTTTATATTCCTCACATCCTTCTGTTTTTATCTAACACATCTTTCTGTTTTTAAAGGCAGATGACCTGCTTTTGTCTGGACATAGTGTGAATGTATAATGTTATTCTGGCAACACTGTGCCGTTTTGACAGATTACCACACAGCAAGTGAGTCATCGTTTTCACCTTGCGTGTGTTTTGTGCAAATGTGTTTGTGTGGGTGTCTGTGACTGATTTTTTCATAAAAACCCCATGATAATGTGTTGGGATTGTGAAGGATGAAGAAAGTAGCGCTGTCAGCTTTTTCACTGTATATGTATATGTAAGTGTTTGTGCTGTTTTTTTTTTTGTTTTTTTTTACTGAGTGTCACTGTGTATGAGAATTTAAAGGGCTGCCAGAAGACACACAAGACCATTGTCATGGGAGATTAAAATGTCAAAGGAAGAATGACGAGAAAACTGGAACAGTTTTTCAAATCACTCTTCTCCCTTTTATCTTCTTCTTCACTTCTCCTCTCATCTCTTAACAGCACGTTTACTGTATTTTAGGTTGATTCATAAATTATTATTCAACATTTTTTGTCTTACTTTGAATGAACCACTTCACAAAAACTGTGTTTTGTTCATGAATCCACTTGACTTCCATTATACTTTATTGCATATACAGATTTCATTTTTGTTACAGTTATATTCTGTCCTTTTGAGTAAGAAATGTTCAATGAATTGGTTAAACCGGTTTATAAAACCAGTCTAAACAAATCGTTCTTGACTTCAATCCTTCAATTAGACTTCACTACAGATATGGACTGTATTTTAGTTCTGTCTGATTTGTTAATGATGTATTCTTTTGAGTCCGAACTTTTTAATAAATTGATATTAAATGATATTATGTAAACCAGTTAACAAAACTAGTCTGAATGGGTCATTAACAAGTAGGATCAACCCCTTCCAGGACTACCAGGACTCAGGTAGATTTCACTGCAGATACAAATTACATTTTAATTGTTCGATTTATGAATCTTTTCAGTGAATCATCTGAATCAGTTTGCAAAACTAGTCTGAATGTTTAATTTACAAATTGGATCGACGTCTTTCCAGGACTACATTTTAGTTATGCTCAATTTGTGAATCATTCATTGGTTCATTTTTGTCTGTGCATCATTTGAAGCAGTTCACAAAACACATCATTCATTACCCTAAATTTCACTGCAAATACAAATTACTTTTATTTATGTTAAATTTATGAATGATTCATTCTTTTGAGTTGAATCTTTTGATGATTCTTTTCAGTAAATTGTTTAAAACAGTTCACAAAACAGATTTGAACAATTTATTCATTGCTGTCAGGTATTTCTCTACAGATACAAATTATATTTTAATTGTTCGATTTATGAATGATTCATTCTTTTGAATTGAATCTTTTGATGATTCTTTTCAGTGAATCATCTGAACCAGTCTGAATGTTTCATTCACACATTGGATCAACCCCTTTCAAGGACTACATTTTAGTTATGCTCCATTTGTGAATCATTCATTCTTGTCTGTGAATCATTTGAAGCAGTTCACAAAACACATTTGAACAATTCATTCATTTCCCTGTCAGGTAGATTTCACTGCAGATACAAATTACTTTAAGTATGTTCAATTTATGAAAGATTCGTTCATTTAATTTGGATCTTTTCAATAAATCATTTAAAACAGTTCAAGAAACAGATTTGAACAATTCATTTTAGCTGTTAGGTAGATTTCTTTGCAGAAATGACATTTTAATTATTTGATTTATGAATGATTCATTATTTTGAGTTTTCAGTGAATCATCTAAACCAAACCTAGTCTGAATGTTTCATTCACACATCAGATCAACCCCTTTTCAGTACTACATTTTAGTTATGCTCAATTAGTGAATCGTTCATTGATTCATTCTTGTCTGTGAATCATTTGAAGCAGTTCACAAAATTCACATTCATTACCCTGTCAGGTAGATATCACTGCAAATACAAATTACATTTAACTGTTCGATTTATAAACAATTCATTCTTTAATTAGGATCTTTTTAGAGAATCATTTGGCAACTGCACTGAATGTTTCATTCACAAATTGGATCAACTACATTTTAGTTACCTTTGATTTGTGAATGATTGGTTCTTATGAATCAGATTCTTTTCAAAGAATTAGTTGGTTTGAACCGGATTAATTTATACATGTTCATATATTATGAATGTTATTCATATATCTTCCCCCTCCAGCTGAATAACACATTTGCCATCTCATACACAAGCTGTAATAGACCAAATGGACTGGCACTTGCATTGGCTTGAAATAATTCACTGTGGCACTGGCAAGCTCGCTTAAGGCAGTTTGGATGATTTGTAGTAATTTCTATTGGTTGGTTGGCTGGTGCTTTGTGCTTCCAGTGCTTTGTTTTTTCAGAAGAATAAATATTTCATCATCCAACATCTTGCTGGTTAAATAAATATAAAGAGTTTTTTGTAGTGCAATTATCTGAATTATATAAAGCATCTATTGTATTTGTACCGGCAGGGTTGGAAGTGCAGATGTAGTTATGTGCCAGAGGGAGAAGCAACATTTCTTTTAACATTCTCCATCCGTATTGCGATGCACATTGAAAGCCGTTACTCTGAGAGGGACAGGGTGGCCTCCCTCTATACAAATCCTGTTTATCATTAATGAAACAGGACATAGCCTGTCAGATAAAAGATGTAATTCAATTTGCAGATTGACTTTCTCTTTTAACGCCATCAATATCACCTCCTCTTAACATGCCAGTCATTCCCTCATCGTCTCTTTCGTTTTCTATCTCAGTCCAATTTTCACTGTCTCCTAGTGGGGATTGTGATGTCATAAACAGTGAGAGCTACCTCATACTGATCAGCCAATCACAGAACACGTGTCACAGAATATTCATGCATTTCTGTTCATGTTCCTCTGCACTGGAACATTCAGGAACAGTTGACCGCCACTGTATTTAGCATAGAGCACATGTAAGCAGTGCACATATAAATGCAACATTCAGGCATTATTCCAATGCCACTAAATCTACATGAAGCTGTCATGTCTGCACAAATGTATGCTCTTAATTATGGGCCATTAGAGAGCCGAAGAGCACGGGTCAACTGTCATGATTTATAATACATATGTTCAGGATCATGTAAGGGCTATATATAGTGCTAGTATCCATGGTGATTGTATCTGCCCTATTCTGATCTTTCATTCATCATTCAAACCTCTACCAAACTGTCATCCTGCTAGTCTTTATTTATGTTGAAATATACCATCAGTCAAACTTATGCTTATTGTTATTTTTCCTGAATAAGTTATAATGTTGTTATATTATATTACACTGTACAAAACATCACATTCAATTTGTTTAAAAAAAAATACTATGACAAATTTCCAGTTTTACAGGATGCCTGAATATTTTACACCTTAAAACCATATATTTCATTGTGTTATAATGTTATACTATATATACTTACTTTAACTACCAAAATCTGTCTTTTTACCTTAAAATGTACCAATAACAACCACAATAATACAGGTGGCACAGTAGAACAGTGTCAATACTCATATATAGACAGTGCACAGAGTTATACACACAAACACCATAAGGGTAGCACACAGCACACTAAAATATTGCAATAAACATTAACATAAAATGTAACACAAAACACACAAATGTACATTACTATTAACAATAATAAGAAATGAAAATATTTATGAAAATGTAATCATGTGTGATGATGTGTAACTCTGGGAATTGTAGGAATGTCCTTTTACTGATGTTTACCATACATTATATGATAATTCTTAGTTTTTCACTTGCAAAAAACATAAATTTGATAGTATTTTACAGTAAAATTACATATAATGTGCTGTTAAATAAAGTGTTTTAGGTATTCCCTGTGTTATAGGGACAAAATGTCCCTACAAAGATTGCAGTATCCGAAATCCTTGACCATGTGGGGACATTATTGGTCCCTATGAGGAAAACAGTGTATTAATCATACTAAGTGTTGTTTTTTGAAAATGTAAAAATGCAGAACGTTTTCATAAATAAAAGTATAAAAATCATTATGTCTATGGAATGTCCCCATAAAACATGGAAAGTGAAAACAGCACCTTAGATATTTAAAAGGCCAAAAAAGGTTTGTTTAAAATCATAAAATCAAAGGATGAGTGAGATGTCACTCTTAGTTAAAGGTCAAAGTTAGGTTGATGTATCTTCAAATGCTGTAGAAAAAGTTAGACCTGTTTCTGATGGTGACGGTATCACAAAATATGACTCTATGTATTTACTTAATAATAATTAAAAAAAATTATAATAATTTTGGCAATAAAAGAAATAACCAAAAGGTATGCAAGGAGCATGAATGCACTTGTAATGAAATAATATTGCCTCGGCTGTAATATCTGTAAAATAACACACTATTCCATTTTGCTTGTTTTTTGTCCAATGTTAGGAAGGATATTAGAATATATATAATTGCCAATATGTTTTTTTCTTGCTTGATTGGTGGTATTTTGGTTATTTCATAGGCTGATGGTTTATTTCATTAGTTATATTGCCTGGTTCTGCTTGGGTATGTTGTGTATCTGTGTGTGTGTGTGTGTCTATACATATGGTTGCCTCCATTAGGGAGTAATAAAAGTAGAGTTGCATAATCCTGATGTGGATGCCTCCAGGGAAAGTGGCTAGATTCCTGGTGACACAAAATTATAACAAATGAGAATGTTCTTTTCTCTCTTTCTCTCCCACATCTTCTCCCCCTACACTCATTTTTTTCTGTTTCTGCTTCCTTCCAGGAGGTCTGTCACATTTCCATCCCTTTAGTATTTTTAAATGTAATGATTGTGTTCAAACTGGCAACACTGACTGTTTTAATGCATTTTACCATTTCATTCAGTTATCCTTACAGCTACACTTGTTTATGTGTGTTGGAGTCAACAAAGATTTAGATCCATCCATTTGTTTATTACAACAATATTGCAATCCGGTTGCTACACTAATACTGCTGAGAAAAATTGTGTGTGTGTATGTGTGTGTGGTTAATTATTTCATAAATGCTTTAGGCATAACATAACCACAAATGAAAGGTACTTTATCTTATGTGATTATATTGTTCTTGGAACTTGATGAAAGCAATCTAAAAAATAAGATTATTCATGACAAAGTTTGGCAGCAGTACAAAAACATCTTTAAATGATGTAACACTTGGTTGGACAACAAAAGATTCAAACTAGTAACAGTATGCATTCTGATTGGATAAGCCACATTTAACTTTTTTTGACAACATAGCCGATGAACACATGCATGTGCCACAGATGGGGTGTACCTCATCTCATCTGATGATTGACAGGACATTTATGCCTGCTGTGTATTGTGTAGCGCTGATGTAGCATGTGTTATCTGGTTACGTATGGATGTACTGTTCATTTTATCTCTTTACATATCTGACTGATTGTGTTTTCTTCATCTTGTCTCATGTGATTACTGTGGTCTCCATTTGTGTGTGTGTGTGCCAGAAATGTCTAGGAATCTCTTAAATTTAGTCAAATATTCAGCTTTCATATCATATACTTCAGCAGAGTGAATTGAATAGAACTAGAGTATGTTGTGTTTTTGGAGTAGATTTAAAATTTAAATATTTCTTAAGTATTTCTTACTATGGAAAAAATTAAGAGACCACTTAACATTGAGAAATCAGCTCTTTTTCCAGAGCTGTATGTATAGTATTTGCACCCTTCATTTAAAATTGTAAAAACAGTAAAAAAAATGTGCAGAGTTTTTACATCAGGGTCAGATTATCTTTCTTGCAATTTGAACCTATGCATTATGTTGCAGTTCCTTATGAAGTTACCAATGTATTTTTAACATCTCCAGTAAGTGATATATTTTATATTATTATAGTTTCAAATAACATAAATGATATTCACAAGGAGAAATCTGAGCTGTATTATTAAAACTATTCTTAAATGTAAACTGCTGCAGAAAATACAGCTGTGTATGCTGTATAGCGACATCTGTTCGGGTGTTTTGCTACAGTGATCATTCAAAGGCAAATCGCACAACAGCTATTTAGGGGATGATTTATCGAGATCACACCTGAAATTGTATGCTCAAAATACACCAGTGTGATTCTGGAAATTCAACTCAGTATGCAATCACATACAAAACATGGCTTGCCACAAACAAAAGCCTTCAGACACACCAATGGCATGACTTGTAAACTATTTATAAACTAGACCTTAACGGTGCAGTATGTAATATAAACAGTTAGAGCTTGAAATGGGTATTAAAGCAAACATAGCTGTTTGCCCTGTCCCCTCCTCCTCAGACGTGTTGCCAGATTAAGGACCAAGTGCAAATGGAAAATGCTGTGTATTTATCCACATTTTAATATTCCTCTTGTCAGAGAGGCTTTTTAGGTCGGGTAATCTGTGATCTCTTACCTAGTTCATTTGTTGGCTTCCATGGTTGCCATTTGGCTGTGTTTTCCGTCAACTGGCAACCCAGAGTGTCGAAACACTATTGGGTAAATTGGCAGTGGGTGGGATCACACAGATCAAAACAAAAACAGACATTCCAACATGAAACACACATTTTTCAAAGTAAAATAGTTGGCTGTGTTTCTGAGAAACAAGCATTTGAATTTAGAATGTTCCTTAATCTGTATGCTTTAGTAGTACAGGCAAAAAAAAATTACATACAGCACTTTTAAGCAGGGATCTTGTTAGTTATAGTCAACAATTCTTATACAGGGAGTGCAGAATTATTAGGCAAATGAGTATTTTGACCACATCATCCTCGTTATGCATGTTGTCTTACTCCAAGCTGTATAGGCTGGAAAGCCTACTACCAATTAAGCATATTAGGTGATGTGCATCTCTGTAATGAGAAGGGGTGTGGTCTAATGACATCAACACCCTATATCAGGTGTGCATAATTATTAGGCAACTTCCTTTCCTTTGGCAAAATGGGTCAAAAGAAGGACTTGACAGGCTCAGAAACGTCAAAAATAGTGAGATATATTGCAGAGGGATGCAGCAGTCTTAAAATAGCCAAGCTTCTGAAGCGTGACCATCGAACAATCAAGCGTTTCATTCAAAATAGTCAACAGGGTCGCAAGAAGCGTGTGGAAAAACCAAGGCGCAAAATAACTGCCCGTGAACTGAGAAAAGTCAAGCGTGCAGCTGCCAAGATGCCACTTGCCACCAGTTTGGCCATATTTCAGAGCTGCAACATCACTGGAGTGCCCAAAAGCACAAGGTGTGCAATACTCAGAGACATGGCCAAGGTAAGAAAGGCAGAAAGTCGACCACCACTGAACAAGACACACAAGCTGAAACGTCAAGACTGGGCCAAGAAATATCTCAAGACTGATTTTTCTAAGGTTTTATGGACTGATGAAATGAGAGTGAGTCTTGATGGGCCAGATGGATGGGCCCGTGGCTGGATTGGTAAAGGGCAGAGAGCTCCAGTCCGACTCAGACGCCAGCAAGGTGGAGGTGGAGTACTGGTTTGGGCTGGTATCATCAAAGATGAGCTTGTGGGGCCTTTTCGGGTTGAGGATGGAGTCAAGCTCAACTCCCAGTCCTACTGCCAGTTTCTGGAAGACACCTTCTTCAGGCAGTGGTACAGGAAGAAGTCTGCATCCTTCAAGAAAAACATGATTTTCATGCAGGACAATGCTCCATCACACGCGTCCAAGTACTCCACAGCGTGGCTGGCAAGAAAGGGTATAAAAGAAGAAAATCTAATGATATGGCCTCCTTGTTCACCTGATCTGAACCCCATTGAGAACCTGTGGTCCATCATCAAATGTGCGATTTACAAGGAGGGAAAACAGTACACCTCTCTGAACAGTGTCTGGGAGGCTGTGGTTGCTGCTGCACGCAATGTTGATGGTGAACAGATCAAAACACTGACAGAATCCATGGATGGCAGGCTTTTGAGTGTCCTTGCAAAGAAAGGTGGCTATATTGGTCACTGATTTGTTTTTGTTTGGTTTTTGAATGTCAGAAATGTATATTTGTGAATGTTGAGATGTTATATTGGTTTCACTGGTAAAAATAAATAATTGAAATGGGTATAAATTTGTTTTTTGTTAAGTTGCCTAATAATTATGCACAGTAATAGTCACCTGCACACACAGATATCCCCCTAAAATAGCTAAAACTAAAAACTACTTAAAATATTGATACAAAAATATTCAGCTTTGATATTAATGAGTTTTTTGTGTTCATTGAGAACATGGTTGTTGTTCAATAATAAAATTAATCCTCAAAAATACAACTTGCCTAATAATTCTGCACTCCCTGTACAGATCAAGGCTCGTGAAGGTGCCCCATTATGCAGCTTTGTATTATTAAAATAAGCTTATTTCTGGCTACAATCAAATCAAATCATTATTGCAACATGACCATGGGCGGTTGGAGTTTGTTTCCATGTCTTTCATTTGATTTTGCCATAAACCAGCACCAAGAACAATAGGCCTGGAGCAGTTTGGGGTTCAGTGGCTTGCTAATGGTCTCAGTGTTGATGGCTCATGGCTCGCTTCTTGTGGGTAATGAACCAACAACTTTCTAGTTACCAGCCCTGAGCCTTAAACACCACACCATCAACAAAGTTGCATCATACATCTTGCACTGAAACCTCTAGCTGTTACTCAAGGCCAAGAAATACAAGTTATTTTTTAAACAATAAATGGAAATAAGAATTCTGTATTTTAGCAAATATCCTATAGTGAACAATACCACTATTGGTGTGAAAGGACCACTACCACTGCTAATTTTAACATCTGATATAAAATAGCATACATCATTTTTATTGATTTTTAAATTTAAATGTATTTGATTTATTAATTATGTATTAGTAATTCCATGAAAAAAGTGTTATCAATATAATACTAAATTACATTTTTATTTATTTATTTAAATTTTAAAGTGTTAACTTTTATTAACTTTTAAAGTGTTATTAATGTAATATTAAATGCCTTTTTATTTATTTTGTTATACATTATGCATCACTTTTTAATATTGTTTTTTTTTTATGTAAAACATGTTATTAATGTAATACTAAATAATTTTTTATTTTATTTTAAATTTTGCATCCCTTCTAATATTTTCTTTTCTGTTATTAATGTAATACTACTTCATGTTTTTATTTTATTCATGTTATTCATAAATTATGGATACCAAAACTGTTCCAATGAAAAAAAAAGGTGCCAGATTAGCCAGCACATTAACATAAAAAAATTATACTGAGTGTACCTTTAAAGATGTTTTGAGGGTTATCTTACCCCCGGTGGCATCTTGGCCCATCTTACCTAATTTTGCTTCCAGTTCCCTCACCTCCATTTAGCTCTTTTAATGCCATGACCCATGCAGCATCACGGAAGTTGGCTTAAGAGAGAAAGTAATGAGGAGAAGTAGTGATCGACTAGATAATCTCAGTGAAGCCCAGAGAGAGAGAGAGAGAGAGAGGTGGAACGCTTAGGGCTCTTAATTCTCCACTTGGTTTTGAAAGAAGAGCTCGCAAAGACTTTCTTATCGCTTTTGACAGCCCTTTGTTCTGGAGTGAGGGAGGTGACAGAGGAGAGATCAAAATGAGAGAGAGAGAGCGAGAGAGAAGAAGAGATAGAGGCACTCAGAGAAAGCAGAGCAAGTGCTAGAAAATCCTGGGACTCTGAACCACAGCATATACTGAAAGAACAAGGGTTTTTGTCACCCAAACGCTTATCTTCTCCTCTCACTTATCCTATTGGTTAAAACGACTAAAGATATGGGGTATGAAGATATTTACCCCCTTTGCAACCCCTCGTCTTCTCATTCACAGTTTGCTTTGGCACCGCAAGCACAGTATTTTTAGTGGCTCCTGTCTCCGTTTAATAATATTTTTCTCTTGCTGTGTAACATGTGGCGAAACTGTATTTCCCTTACATGCCTACTGAACCAGAAAACCCATCTTATTCAGCTTCGGTAGGCTGTTTATGTAGTGATTATGCCATCCTCCTGCCCTCTGCCACCTTCGCGTAGCTCAATGTCATTTTCTCCCTCCCTCTCACTCACTCGTACTTTTCTGAACATAATTTAACTGCCACTCAGGGTGAAACAGATTTGCCTGACCTGTGGCTCATTGTAGTATGCGTTAGTGATAAAGCAGTGAGTTTGAATGTGTATGGATTAGATTGCTTCATCTGTATTGAAGCTTACCTGTATACTAGCAAGGAGAAAACCTTTCATGTCAGGAGAGGGTTTTAACTAGTCGATTGACAATTTTCTCTTTTGGATGATGCTGGGTACCATTGTGGCATTTAGTAGATTTATTTAATACAGCATAATGGACTTGCTTCATTGGTAAAAGCAAATACCAATAAATAAAATATTGTGGGTTTCCTTTTTAAAAGGGGTATTTCACTATTTGAGTAATGGATTAATCTAACAAAGCCTGTTTTTTATTTATATATATAATATTTATATATTTTATAAAAATACTTTTAATTTCCTTTCTTATATATATATATACACTCACCTAAAGGATTATTAGGAACACCTGTTCAATGTCTCATTAATGCAATTATCTAATCAACCAATCACATGGCAGTTGCTTCAATGCATTTAGGGGTGTGGTCCTGGTCAAGAAAATCTCCTGAACTCCAAACTGAATGTCAGAATGGGAAAGAAAGGTGATTTAAGCAATTTTGAGCGTAGCATGGTTGTTGGTGCCAGACGGGCCGGTCTGAGTATTTCACAATTTCTAGAGTTTACAAAGAATGGTGTGAAAAGGGAAAAACATCCAGTATGCGGCAGTCCTGTGGGCGAAAATGCCTTGTTGGTGCTAGAGGTCAGAGGAGAATGGGCCGACTGATTCAAGCTGATAGAAGAGCAACTTTGACTGAAATAACCACTCGTTACAACCGAGGTATGCAGCAAAGCATTTGTGAAGCCACAACACGCACAACCTTGAGGCGGATGGGCTACAACAGTAGAAGACCCCACCGGGTACCACTCATCTCCACTACAAATAGGAAAAAGAGGCTACAATTTGCATGAGCTCACCAAAATTGGACAGTTGAAGACTGGAAAAATGTTGCCTGGTCTGATGAGTCTCGATTTCTGTTGAGACATTCAGATGCTAGAGTCAGAATTTGGCGTAAACAGAATGAGAACATGGATCCATCATGCCTTGTTACCACTGTGCAGGCTGGTGGTGGTGGTGTAATGGTGTGGGGGATGTTTTCTTGGCACACTTTAGGCCCCTTAGTGCCAATTGGGCATCGTTTAAATGCCACGGCCTACCTGAGCATTGTTTCTGACCATGTCCATACCTTTATGACCACCATGTACCCATCCTCTGATGGCTACTTCCAGCAGGATAATGCACCATGTCACAAAGCTTGAATCATTTCAAATTGGTTTCTTGAACATGACAATGAGTTCACTGTACTAAAATGGCCCCCACAGTCACCAGATCTCAACCCAATAGAGCATCTTTGGGATGTGGTGGAACGGGAGCTTCGTGCCCTGGATGTGCATCCCACAAATCTCCATCAACTGCAAGATGCTATCCTATCAATATGGGCCAACATTTCTAAAGAATGCTTTCAGCACCTTGTTGAATCAATGCCACGTAGAATTAAGGCAGTTCTGAAGGCGAAAGGGGGTCAAACACAGTATTAGTATGGTGTTCCTAATAATCCTTTAGGTGAGTGTATATATGTGTGTGTGTGTGTGTGTACAAAATATATATTTAAAGGGGTATTTCACTATTTGAGTAATGGATTAATTTAACAAAACCTATATATATATGCATGTTATATGTTATATGTTTGGGAACAGTTATTCTAACCTTTATTGATGGAGTATAGCTTTTTATTTCTTAAACTACTATGTAAGAAGACACATCATGGCCATTTTCCAGGATGACAATGTCAAGATTCATCAGGCTCAAATTGTGAACGAATGGTTGTGAGGGAGCATGAAGAATCATTTCCACACATAAATTGGCACCTCTGAGTCCAGACCTTAAAAAATTAGAAAACATTGAAAGTCTTTGGGATGTGCTGGAGGAGACTTCACAGAGTGCTGGAATCTTGCATTACATCACAGCATTTATTTTCATCAACAGGTGCAAGGTCAAGATCATAATGTGGCCATAATATGTCTTCCCACATGGTTGTTTAAGAAATGAAAAGCTACACACTCTGTCAATTAGGGTTGTAAGAACTGTTGCCAAACATATAACATGCTAGAAACATAAAAATCACTGCAATAATGATCCAATCATTGACTCTTAAGGATTTGCCAATTTAAATCCAGCAAACAGCAACTTTGGGCCGGGCAAAAAAAACAAGAGAGAAGATTAAGTTTTGTTAGATTAATCCATTACTCAAATAGTGAAATACCCCTTTAAATATATATTGTGTACACACACACACACACACACACACACACACACACACATGGTGCATTATCCTGTTGGAAGTTGCCATTAGAGGATGGGTACATGGTGGTCATAAAGGGATGGACATGGTCAGAAACAATGCTCAGGTAGGCCGTGGCATTTAAACGATGCCCAATTGGCACTAAGGGGCCTAAAGTGTGCCAAGAAAACATCCCCCACACCATTACACCACCACCACCAGCCTGCACAGTGGTAACAAGGCATGATGGATCCATGTTCTCATTCTGTTTATGCCAAATTCTGACTCTACCATCTGAATGTCTCAACAGAAATCGAGACTCATCAGACCAGGCAACATTTTTCCAGTCTTCAACTGTCCAATTTTGGTGAGCTCGTGCAAATTGTAGCCTCTTTTTCCTATTTGTAGTGGAGATGAGTGGTACCCGGTGGGGTCTTCTGCTGTTGTAGCCCATCCGCCTTAAGGTTGTGCGTGTTGTGGCTTCACAAATGCTTTGCTGCATACCTCGGTTGTAACGAGTGGTTATTTCAGTCAAAGTTGCTCTTCTATCAGCTTGAATCAGTCGGCCCATTCTCCTCTGACCTCTAGCATCAACAAGGCATTTTCGCCCACAGGACTGCCGCATACTGGATGTTTTTCCCTTTTCACACCATTCTTTGTAAACTCTAGAAATGGTTGTGCATGAAAATCCCAGTAACTGAGCAGATTGTGAAATGCTCAGACCGGCCCGTCTGGCACCAACAACCATGCCACGCTCAAAATTGCTTAAATCGCCTTTCTTTCCCATTCTGACATTCAGTTTGGAGTTCAGGAGATTGTCTTGACCAGGACCACACCCCTAAATGCATTGAAGCAACTGCCATGTGATTGGTTGATTAGATAATTGCATTAATGAGAAATTGAACAGGTGTTCCTAATAATCCTTTAGGTGAGTGTATATATAAAACAAAGGAAATACTTTTTTTATTTTTTTTATTAGTCAAGTAGACAATTTTGTCACAATGCAAAAGGTTTTTTTATATGCAAAAGCATAATGTTTTAATATAATGTTTTGTGTGTGTGATTCAACCTATGTTATTCTTCAAAAAATCATTCAGTATATTATTTTCACATAAGGAGAAATTTCTGTTGGGAAAAGGCATTTGCTCGATTAGCTTGCAGTAACTGATGGCGATGATATTGGTATCGATTATCTATAAGAGCCTTCCCACTATAGATTGTCAATAGAGCAGCATGTTATATTAATTAAGCGACCTGAAGGCTGAGCACTCATTGGGGAGTTAGCCGTTAAACCGCATCATAACCAATGTCGCATCGACCAATCACGCAGCCACTGAGGAGTTAACGTGTGTCAGCAAACTGAGCCGCTATCGATTGAGTGCTACTCGATATCTGTAGGTATTTTTTCACTCTTTCTTCTCCATCATCTTAACATCACCATCTATCTGTGTCTTCCTCAGAAGGGCTGACTGAATTTCTCCATTGCTTAATCTTGTCTGCTTTCAAAGGAACAGTGGCCTCCCATAAACAACCTGAATCATCACTGTGGCCTTGGCAATAACATATTTTTGGAAACCTTTGGCGCAGGGGTTGGGTGATTTTCACCTAGATAAGGCTTCACCGGTGGCGTGAGTTATACTGCTGTTGCTCGAGTGTGTAAATCTGAGCTCGGAGCTTTGCTGTAGAGCTGCTTTCTCTGCAAGTCCAATAGCCTCTGAGAAAAGAAAGATGTAAATAAGCTCTGTTAATTAGCCCTTGCTATCAGCTCCCTCTGGGCTCCAGAACACAACTCGTGCTCAAATAAGGTCTTTATCAGTCCGACGGCTCCTCAACACTGCAGCACTTAACAATTGTGCATGGTTTGAGTTGGTTTTACATGTAGAACTTTGGGTTTGTGTCCACTCCACTCCATTGTGTAAACATCCATCTTTCCATCCATCTATCCTTCCATGTATGTAGTTTAATGATAATCAATACTACACTCTAAAAAACACTGGGTTAAAAACAACCCAATTTGGGTTGTTTTCAACCCAAGGGCTGGGTAAATATAGGACGGAACCAAAGTCCCTTTAAGACAAGTCATTTCACATGGCGGCCATCTTTGAAACGCCTCTCGGGCATGCAAGTGCAGCTCCTATCTCTTTGAATGGGGAAACATCAAATTCTCCAAAACTGTTTTAAATTTCATATTTGAAATCACCAATGAAATTTGACAAAAACTGTCTCATACATGTAGTTTCTTAACGCTTGAATGACAAAAACAAAAATTTTCAGCCTGGACAAAGCTAATGCGCATGCACAATCCTAAACTCGCATCTTAGAACACTGCATGTTTCTATAGCAACCGAAGCTTCTAACGGCAGCTGCAGTGATGAGATGGCTTTCCTAATCAACGATTGGCTGTTTCATTTAGAAGGCGGGGCTTATTCGCCATATTGGGTGTTGCACTTTCTCCCATTCATAAGTAATCGGAGTGCACCATCTTCCTATATAGAAAGTCTTTGACAGAACACATGTTGGGTTAATTTTACCCAGCAAATTGGGTTGTTTATTTAACCCAGCATAGTTTATTCATTTTTACTATAATACTAGATTATTTTTTGTATCTTCATACATGAATTAATGTCTATGGATTAACTTAAATCCTCTAAACTTTTTTAAAATACTCAACACAACCACTGGCTTGCATGATAATTCATTTATTTTTAATCATATTTTGCAGTATAGCATATTTGGTCCCACTTTATATTACGTGGCCTTAACTACTATGTACTTACATCAAAATATAAGTACAATGTACTTATTGTGTTCATATTGTATTGCAAAACACTTTTGCTGCTATTGAGGTGGGATACGGGTAAAGTTAGGGACAGGTGTGATGATATGGGTAAGTTTAAGGGTAGGGCTAAGTGTAAGGGAAGTGACAACAGTGTAATTAAAAATGTAATTACAGAAATTAATTACATTTGTAATTACATGCAGGTATTTTTTAAAATATAAGTACAATGTAAAAACATGTATGTACACAATAAGTGCATTGTATCAAATGATTAATTTAAATGTAAGTACATAGTAGTTAAGGCCACCTAATATAAAGTGGGTCCGCATATTTTATATAGTTTTTAATACATATTGCCAACATTTAAGCCCGTTTAACGAATATTAGAAGTAAAAATGTATAATTTATAAGTAATTCAAGTGTAATCGACCAGTCTCTGTTGTCCCGTTTCCACCGTAATGAGCTGGATCTCGTGCCAGAGCTTGTATTATGTTCAGCGGGGGAACGTCTAACTTTAGACCGCCGCCCTGTGTTTCTCTCGTAGCCGAAATATGCAGTGACTGACTCCATAACCTGTCCATAAACAATCAATTTACAGTTCTGAGAACATATTTTAACATCATAAGTATTTCTATTATGTATCTTTTTTAATAAAATCATAACATTTTATGCAAGGTATCAGGCGTTTCCATCATGCGAAAAGACAGACGTGATACTCGTTTAGGTGACTCACATCACGCCTCTGTATGTTGCTTTGCATAAAAGTAAACGATATACAGCACAATGACGAATTTATAGACAAAATAAAATGTACACCAACCTACCCAAACACTGGGTTGTTACGTCTGACCCAGGATCTGGTAACACAAAACCCCCAAAATAACACAAAAAAAGACCCAAAAGGTTCAACCCAGGATTAACCCAAGATGAACAAGTGTATTGTTCATTATTCATTTTCATTCATAATTCATTAACCTGATATGTTACTGCATGTACATAGAGCCTATAGGGTATAAAAAGGAAACTTTTGGGGTTTGAGTCAAGTTTGGTCAATATCGATTGTGTCAGGGTCTTTGTTATGAGACTTTAGTTAGCTGGCGTATTTACAATGTTTTAAAAGTTTTTAGTGCACAAACAAAATGAGGCTGTGATAAATGGAAATGCTGTTTTTTCACTGTGTCAGATTAACAAATACTGCTACAAAAACGTCAAAAATACAGTACATTAGGTCATCTTGGACCTTAAAAGACACTTCTATCCATCACAGTGTAGTTTTAGTTTGCGTCAAACGAAATGCTGTCTTCTCTGACTCAGGTAGAATGTGGTATAGCAGGGTGCGTTTGCGAGTTGGCACGTTCACATGCGTCTGTGTGTCGTCAACTAAAGAGCTTCTTTTCCAAACATGGTAACAGAGTCTCTGTCCCAGGTGATCTTCTGTCTGCAGTGATATCAGGTTTTGATTTTCTTTGTTTCTCGTTCTTTCTCTCTCTCTTTCTCTCTCTCACTATTTGGTAACACGTGTTAAATATTCATGCACTGTTTTGTGTTGTAAGTAGAATCTTTTATCGGCTTCGCTCTCTCTCCCTTTTGTGCACCTGTCTCGGAGGGAGAGACAGACGATGAAAAGAGGCTTCATGGGTTTTCTGAGTGCTTTCTGCGAGTTCACACTCAGCAGTTAAACACTTCAGCGCTGATGCCTCAAGGATGGTTCAGTTGGGTCACATGAGCGGAGATTTTATGCCTTAGGTACATTAGATGTCTTAAAAAGCATGTGGAAAAGGGGGGATTTCAGCTTCAGACTGCCAAAGAGTGAAAGCGTTCTTTGGTTCAGCAAATGGACATTCCTGTGTGCCATATACTTCTATGTTCAGTTTTTATGGTAACAGAATTGTCTATCTATCTATCTATCTATCTATCTATCTATCTATCTATCTATCTATCTATCTATCTATCTATCTACACTATATTGCCATTGAATTTAGGTGTTCCAATCAATTCCATGGCTACATGTATTTATAAAATCAAGAACCTAGGCATGCAGACTGCTTCTACCATCATTTGTGAAAGAATGGGTCGCTCTCAGGAGCTCAGTGAATTCAAGCATGGTACCCTGATACCAAGCGTGGTTCCACATGTGCAATAAGGTTTCCTCACTACTAAATATTACACGGTCAACTGTTAGTGGTATTATAACAAAGTGGAAGCAATTGGGAACAACAGCAACTCAGCCACGAAGTGGTAAGCCATTTAAAATCACAGAGCGGGGTCAGCGCATGCTGAGGTGCACATTGCGCAGAAGTCGCAACTTTCTGCAGAGTCTATAGCTACAGACCTCCAAACTTTGTGTGGCCTTCAGATTAGCTCAAAAACAGTGCGTAAAGAGCTTCATGGAATGGGTTTCCATGGCTGAGCAGCTGCATCCAAGCCTTACATCACCAAGTGCAATGCAAAGTGTCTCTAGACTCTAGGGCAGTGGAGACGTGTTCTCTGGAGTGACCAATCACGCTTTTCTGTCTGAGAATGAATGAGTCTGGGTTTGGCGGTTGCCAGGAGAACGGTACTTGCCTGACTGCATTGTGCCAAGTGTAAAGTTTGGTGGAGGGGGGATTATGGTGTGGGTTGTTTTTCAGGGGTTGGGCTTGGCCCCTTAGTTCCAGTGAAAGGAACTCTTAATGTTTCAGCATACCAAGACATTTTGGACTATTTCATGCTCCCAACTTTGTGGGAAAAGTTTGGGGAATGCCCCTTCCTATTCCAACATGACTGCGCACCAGAGCATAAAGCAAAGTCCATAAAGACATGGATGAGTGAGTTTGGTGTGGAGGAACTTGCCTGGCCTGCACAGAGTCCTGACCTCAACCCGATAGAACACCTTTGGGATGAATTAGAATGGAGACTGCATGCCAGGCCTTCTCGTCCAACATCAGTGCCTGACCTGACAAATGCACTTTTAGAAGAATGGTCAAAAATTCCCATAAACACACTCCTAAACCTTGTGAAAGGTCTTTCTGTCTGTCTAAAGTTTTATCTGTCTGTCTATCTGTCCGTCTGTCCATCCACCCATGATTTCATTTTATATTGGCTACTGTAAGTTCTATTATTAATCCTCATTTGCCTCTCTGTATTACTTTAGTTGTACACATTTGAGAGATTTTAACATCCCTAGGCTTTCATTTTAGGTATCATTTCTATTTTTGTGGTCACGTCTGTCAGATGTTTAAGTGTTAAAGATAGCAGGAGATGGATAGGAGAGAGAAGAGTTGGATATTTTCCCAGACAGTGGGTATGCTGTGCGGCCTGAAGATAGATGCGTTTGGCACAGTGACGACTCTGGGAGGAATTGTCTGTTGCGGGGCGGTAGGGACACATTCAACAGTCATAATCACCACAGAGATCACTTCTGATCCATCAGCAAAACAAAACAAACTCTCCAGTTTCTTAGTATCATCAATCTTTTTGACGTGTTTTCTGACATGTCAAACAACAGGACACGATTCTGAGAAAGATCCAACTCACTCGATGTCACTCAATGAGATTGCTGCTGGACATCTTCCAACGGGCTCTACATCCAACATATGCCACTAACACTGGGATTTGGAAAGATAGGAGAACAAATTTCTGCTTCTACTCTGTCCTCTCTTGTTCTTTCTATTTCTATGACATTCAAAGTCAACCTGTAATCAAAGTTGACTCTACTTTGTGTACTTTATTAACACATGTCTTATGGTCTTATTGTGAAAAGTTCACATTATTACAAAGATGTTTGTCTTTTTAATCCTTCATCAAAATGTAATAACCTACTCTGACTCGAAACCTACTTTACCATTCCTTTTCCTACACTTTTTTCTCTATGAATATTCTGTCTAACTCAGAAATAAATGGGGTGTGAATGTCATTTCATGTCGATTTCTTTTAATACGTGTGCCATATAAATATGTATTATGTAATGTTCAGACCTGTCCGAGTTCAGGAAACAGGAAATTGCTGCACTTGTACTTCAAGTGCACCTAATTTAATTATTGCCTCTAATTTTTTTCCCTTGAAATCTGTTCTTATTACCATTAAACTGCTTTGAAATAAACCTTGATTCATGAAACCAATTAATTTTAAAAAGCTCTCTGCTTAGTTGTCCAGTTACACGGGATCTTTTCCCAGAATGCCATCAGGTGCATCAGGTCTTAAGATGTGTATTCCTCACTGCAGTGATCTGCAGTCTAGCAAATTACAACTAGCCGGTGGGGTTTAGAGTGAAAGTGTGCGGAGGAGGAAAGGGCGCTGTGTGTTGGATCGGTACAGTGGTGTTTCCACAGGCCCTCGGCGGCCCATGAGCCCACTGTGGTTATTACCAGACCAATACAATCAGCCTTCACTCAGTCTGCTCAAATGAGGCTGCAAATGCAATTACAACGCAACCAGCGAGGGGGAGGGTGTTGGGGAGGGTAGCCCTGGCCTTGGCAGACAAGAAATCTAATTAAAATGGAACAGATTTGACTCTCTCTCACTCTGTCTAATTTTATTTCTCAAGGACTTAGATCCAACGAAGTGATGAAGTCAGGCAAGCAGAACTCAAAACCTTGGGTCATTTCTTTCTCTATCCCTCCTGAGTTCATTCAGCCACAAGATTTTGTTGGTTTCAGTGAGAAAATTACCAGGGTCATTTTCACAAGTTTTATTGCACCTTTCCTTTTGGGAGAAAAAAAAGACAAAAAGAGCCCCAAGTCTGAAGACCACCATATGTGAGCTGTATGCACGGTTCATCAAACCGCTGACCTTTACGGCACAGGATACACCGTCCTGGTGTCAGCACTAATGTCAGCAGATGTCTTACACACACACACTACTCTTTGACATTCAACTGATTCCTGGACCGCACTAGGGATGCAGCGATTAACCGATTTCTCGATTAACCGCGCTTAAAAACGTCACGGTTAATTAACCGTAAAGGCTCTGCTACACTTCTGAGTGTTTCTTTTGCACGGAACGAAACGAAAACAAAGTTACACCAGCTTAAAGTGCCGTGCTTATCAGAGACACGGAGGCTACTACTGTACACACTGGATTAACTGTGGCAGAGGGACCAAACAGCGACACTTTATTTCCACCAAAGAAACGTCTGAAGTCGGCAGTCTATAGCTGAGCCCACAGCATGTTTTTTTTTAAAGCGACCGTTATTTTAGAACTTATTATTTCCATGCCGACGCATCATGCAGTCACAAATTAATACAGATAAGTATCGCGTTTATTTCGTTTTCCCTTTCTTTTTTAAAAATATTTACAAACTGGTTAACTACACTCACCTAAAGGATTATTAGGAACACCTGTTCAATTTTTCATTAATGCAATTATCTAATCAACCAATCACATGGCAGTTGCTTCAATGCATTTAGGGGTGTGGTCCTGGTCAAGACAATCTCCTGAACTCCAAACTGAATGTCAGAATGGGAAAGAAAGGTGATTTAAGCAATTTTGAGCGTGGCATGGTTGTTGGTGCCAGACGGGCCGGCCTGAGTATTTCACAATCTGCTCAGTTACTGGGATTTTCACGCACAACCATTTCTAGAGTTTACAAAGAATGGTGTGAAAAGGGAAAAACATCGAGTATGCGGCAGTCCTGTGGGTGAAAATGCCTTGTTGAAGCTAGAGGTCAGAGGAGAATGGGCCGACTGATTCAAGCTGATAGAAGAGCAACTTTGACTGAAATAACCACCTGTTACAACCAAGGTATGCAGCAAAGCATTTGTGAAGCCACAACACGCACAACCTTGAGGTGGATGGGCTACAACAGCAGAAGACCCCACCGGGTACCACTCATCTCCACTACAAATAGGAAAAAGAGGCTACAATTTGCACGAGCTCACCAAAATTGGACAGTTGAAGACTGGAAAAATGTTGCCTGGTCTGATGAGTCTCGATTTCTGTTGAGACATTCAGATGGTAGAGTCAGAATTTGGCGTAAACAGAATGAGAACATGGATCCATCATGCCTTGTTACCACTGTGCAGGCTGGTGGTGGTGGTGTAATGGTGTGGGGGATGTTTTCTTGGCACACTTTAGGCCCCTTAGTGCCAATTGGGCATTGTTTAAATGCCACGGCCTACCTGAGCATTGTTTCTGACCATGTCCATCCCTTTATGACCACCATGTACCCATCCTCTGATGGCTACTTCCAGCAGGATAATGCACCATGTCACAAAGCTCGAATCATTTCAAATTGGTTTCTTGAACATGACAATGAGTTCACTGTACTAAAATGGCCTCCACAGTCACCAGATCTCAACCCAATAGAGCATCTTTGGGATGTGGTGGAACGGGAGCTTCGTGCCCTGGATGTGCATCCCACAAATCTCCATCAACTGCAAGATGCTATCCTATCAATATGGGCCAACATTTCTAAAGAATGCTTTCAGCACCTTGTTGAATCAATGCCACGTAGAATTAAGGCAGTTCTGAAGGCGAAAGGGGGTCAAACACAGTATTAGTATGGTGTTCCTAATAATCCTTTAGGTGAGTGTATATCATGAATTATGATATATTCTAATTGTCAAATATGTGGATGTGAACGTGTTTTGTCGTTTAAACATCATAATGATCATGTTAGTAGATATAATGCGCGATGAGTTTGCAGTTCAGAGGATCTGTTTACATCACGTAAATTCATCAATTTTCCCTGAAATACATACATATAAGTTGCCAGTGAACATGGGAGAAGAACAAACGTTATTGTTTCATGCACAATGTGTATCTGATATGAATAAAACAATTATTCAAAGTATAATTGAAAGCATTATTATTGCAGCTTCCATAGATATCAGTGTGTGGAATTTAAATTTAACAAACTATACATGTCTTTTTTATATAGGCTAGTAATTTAAATGTTTATTTAAATCTCTGAAACCTCAAATAAACATTACGTGGTTGAATAGTGACATATGAAAAGCACTGAGCGCGTTGTCTCTGGCTCAACGCCAGCCAAAGCGCGGAAGCACGTTTGAATTTATCAGTGAAGCAAACAAACAAACCAAAATAATAGACATGACTTTCTCAGGCCACATGTAAAATTAGATGAATTATTAAAAACATTATGAATACGTATGGATGACAGTTAGTGACAGTAACAGTTCAGTTTATTCCCCTCACACTGACATGGATGTTTACAGAGCAGAGGTCACCTTTCTTTAATTCCTTTCTTTAATTCCAAAGAGAGAGATGGACTTTTGTCTTCATCATTATTTTGTGCTGTATTATTTGGTTACTGTGTTATTTCTGGTTCAAAAGGTAGCAGAAAATAACACTTCAAAATCTAAAGTGTTCATAATGCATGCATAATAATCGTGATAATCGTGAAACCTCGATTATTTCTCAGACTATAATCGTACCAACAAAATGTATAATCGTTGCATCCCTAGACTGCACAGCTACACACCTCATGGGTACAGATGCATTCTCCCAAACTCACACACGGATAGTACGAGTTCTCTTTACAGCCTTGTGTTGTTCTTGTGTTTGCTGTGCACATTCACAATGTGATGTTCTGTCTGCTGACGGAGAGACAGACAGAACTTGACAGACTGATAGAAAGTCTAAAGTTCTGTCTGTCTTTCTGTCTATCTAAAATGTACTGTCTGTGTACCTAACATTCTGTCTGTCTATCTGTCTAACATTCTGTCTATCATACCTGTTGTTCTGTCTGTTTTTCTATCAAACATTTTCAGTCTGTCTTTCTGTCTACCTAACTTTCTGTCTGTCTATATCTTTCATTCTGTCTATCGTTCTGTCTATCTGTCTAACGTTCTGTCTGTCTATCTTTCTTTCTATCTATCTAAAGTGTACTGTCCGTCTTTCTATCCAACATCCTGTCTGCCTGTCTGTCTATCTATGTCTGTCTGTCTGTCTATCTATCTATCGATCTTTCTATCTAACATTCTATCTGTCATTCTATTTGTCTATCTAAAGTTTTAACATTATCTTTCTGCCTATCTGTCTGTCTGTCATTCTGTCTGTTGTTCTATCTGTGTAACATTCTGTCTGTCTTTTTATATGACGTTTTCTGTCTTTCTATCTGTCTGTCATTTTATCTGTCTATCATTCTATCTGTCTAATGTTCTTTCTGTCTGTCTGTCATTCTCTCTGTCCTTCTATCTGTCTAACGTTCTATCTGTCTGTCATTCATCTGTCTAACACTCTATCTATCTGTCATTTTATCTGTCTGTCTAATATTATCTTTCTGCCTATCTGTCTGTCATTCTATCTGTTGTTCTATCTGTGTAACATTCTATCTGTCTTTTTATCTGACGTTTTCTGTCTTTCTATCTATCTGTCATTTTATCTCTGTCATTCTATTTGTCTAACGTTCTGTCTGTCGTTCTATCTGTCTAACGTTCTGCTTGTCTGTCTGTCATTCTGTCTGTCCTTCTATCTGTCTAACATTCTGTCTATCTGTCTGTCATTCTGTCTGTCCTTCTGTCTGTCCTTCTATCTGTCTAATGTTCTTTCTGTCTGTCTGTCTGTCATTTTGTCTGTCCTTCTATGTGTCTATCGTTCTGTCTATCTGTCTGTCATTCTGTCTGTCCTTCTTTCTGTCCTTCTGTCTGTCTAATGTTCTGTCTGTCATTCTGTCTGTCCTTCTATCTGTCTAATGTTCTGTCTGTCTGTCCTTCTATCTGTCTAATGTTCTGTCTATCTCTCTGTCATTCTGTCTGTCCTTCTGTCTAATGTTCTGTCTGTCTGTCATTCTGTCTGTCGTTGTATCTGTCTAACATTCTGCCTGTCAGTCAATCTGTCTGTCTAACATTTACTATCTGTCTTTCTATCTAACGTGCTGTCTGTCTGCCAGTGAACTACTCTTGTTGTACCAAAACATTTTGTTTAGTTAGTAGTGATGTTATCTTCTGGATATATACAACTCTGGTTGCTACAGCTGTTTTTTTTTCTTAGAAACATCCACACAGTAAGATTTGCATTAAATCTTTTATAGCAGGTGTGCTGCAGTGATGCGTCTTTGAACTGATATTCTCTATGGAGATTTACGTGAGTAAACTGTCTTTCACACAGTCACAGAAGAGCCGCTGAGAGGATGATAGAGTATTACGGTGTGTGTTTGTGTATTTTTGAGTGTGTGATAAAGACAGCTTGTAATTAATTTTGTTTATTGGCTCACCTTGCCTACGTCTAGATGTAGAGCAAACTAATCTGTTTTTATAGCACCAGGCAGTGAAAACACGCTCAGACAGATACATAAGAGCACACACACACACACACACATTTTCAGAGATCATCCTTTTAAAATGTTATGGGCACATCAGAGTAAGGCCTGAGACAGCAGCAAACAACAAGACTCAGTTAAAATTTAACAGGAACACATGCATTTATACATAAACACAATGTCTGGTAAGTGTAACATGCTAAGCTAGTGAATAAAGAACAGACAAGAATTAAAAACCAAACAATAGTTGGAAAAAATAAGACTTTTTTTCCACCTGTCAGTAGCAGTTTCTGTGAGTGACCCTGTTCACACCTTGTCACAGCCTACACACATCTCACATCCGTTCTCCAAATATTTGAGCCACTCAAACCTTTTGCATTCTTGCACCAACACAGTCTCTTTTGGCTTGTCACGTTTTTATCCCTTTTTGTCACAACTTGCTATTTTTTTATAGTAGGTAGACGTTTTATAGTTATTCTTTAAAAGTGTAAATATAAAATTTTATTATTGCTGTATATAAATATATTGTAAAAAGTTAGAATTTTTTTATGCTTCTGGAAGAAGTTTCTTCTGCTCACCAAAGCTGTATTTATTTGATCAAAAATACAGTAAAAACATTAATATTGTATAATAATCCAGTCTTCAGTGTCACATGATCCTTCAGAAATCATTCTAATATGCTGATTTGCTGCTTAAGAAACATTCATTATTATTATCAATGCTGAAAACAGTTATGCTGCTGTTTTGTGTGTGTGTGTGTGTGTGTGTATATATATATATATATATATATATATATATATATATATACTTTTATTCAGCAAGGACGCATTACATTGATCAAAAGAGACATTAAAGACATTTATATTGTTACAAAAGATTTCTATTTCAAATGAATGCTGTTCTTTTTACCCTTTCTATTCATCAAAGAATCCAGACAAAAATATATCATGGTTTCCACAAAAATATTAAGCATGCAAAAATGGTTTTCAACAATGGTTAAAAATACAAACCATTATTAATAATTGAGCACCAAATAATAATTGAGCACAAAATCAGCATTTTACTATGATTTCTGAAGGATCATGTGACTGAAAACTGGTGTAATGATGCTGAAAATTCATCTTTGACATCACAGAAATAAATTACATTTTAAATTATATTCAAACAGAAAACAGCTTTTTTAAAGTGTAATAATATTTCAAAATATTACTGTTTTACTGTATTTATTTTTGATCAAATACATACAGCTTTGGTGAGCATAAGATACTTCTTTCAAAAACATTTAAAAATCTTAATGTAAAAACTTTTAACTGGTACTGTATATAGAGAGAGGATATGTTTTGTATAATATGTACTACATATACTGCAATATGTATATAGTATAGTGCAGTGCTTTTTGTCTTTATTGTTTGTTTGTCTGTTGGGCCCAACAGCCCCTATATAGAAAAACAGCTTAATAAACATTCTAAATAAGATGAATGAAATATTAATGAAAATGTAAAATGTCTATATTTTAAGGATTAAGGGATAGAAATGTATTATTAGCTTAGAAAAAAAACAAAACAATAGATGTCCTATGATAGAAAAACAATTGTGTGTATGTGTTTAAGCTGCTTAGTTCCTCCAAGTTTTATTATACTGGGAAAGCGGTTTATGAGCAGTCAGTCTTCTGTAAACAATTATTCATTGACTCTGATTCCCTTTAAACCAAGAGCAACAGCCCATATATTGCAGATGTAGCTTTATAGAAGAACAAGACCTTTTTTCTGAATGCTACTAATGGATTTTTTAACACTCAAGCTTCTGTCCAAACATGAACTTACATACACACAGCTGCTGTTGCTCAGAAACCATCTGCAATGTCTACTGTACGCAGGAACAGAAGGTGAATTAGGTTTCTCCAGCCCAACTGTATCCTAAGTCTTTCATCACAGACTGAGAGACAGGTCTTAATCTCACTATAAAGCTGACCCTCCTATACTGCGGCTTTATTTGTAGCGACTGGGTCCATCTGTGCTTTCTCTCTCTGTGTATCTGTCTCTGTGTTGTGAGAGCTAATTTGTCCTTCATCTTCATCTTTAATAGGAAGTCATTTGGGCCACATAAGGATTCATTATCCTAACAAGTCTTAGAACAGATGGGCTCACATTACCAGGCTAGAGCATTTACCTTGTGAAAGAAAAGACATTTGCAAAGGGTGGTACCAAATAAGGCAAAACTGTAAAAATATTATGCTGGAAAGGAAGGGGAACAAAGAGGAAAAGAACAAAAATGAGGCTAGAAACGTAGACATAAAGCTAGAAATGTGTTGAACAGTGTGTGTGGACCTGTAGAATATAGGGCCCTATTTTAATGATCTTGAGCGCATGGCACAGGTTTTTTTTTTGTTCGTTTAAAAACGGTAAAAAAAACGGTCGCCGCACCATGCGCATGTCCAAAAGGCTTGTACGTAGTCTCTTAATGAGTCATGGGTGTGTTTTGGGTGTAACATGTGTAATAAACCAATCAGAGTGTCATCTTCTATTCCCTTTAAAAGCCAGTTGCGCTTGCACAATGGCGGATTCTCTATTTACATGGCGGAATTTGCAAGCGGAAAGACTGAACGCATCTCCAGAGAGGAATCCTTTCATTTTGTAATAGTTAAAAATGTTTGTGTGCTGCTGCACGTCCCTGTGTGTGTAATAAGCAGAGTGTACACACGTTGTGCACCTGCCTATAGGCGCATATTACTAATGTGCCCTTTAAATAACACAAAAAATACTGCGCTATTGACTTTAGACCAGGTTTTTTTTGGTCAATGGCGCAGTCGATTTCAATTGCCTTAAAATAACAATGCACCTGAACACACCTCGTTTTCAGACCAGCACACCCATGGGCGAACAGATGGGCACAAATGCATTTGCTATTTAAACAGCGTGGCGCTAGATGTAAAAATGATAACTGCGTCAGGCTGAAAGTAGTAAAAAACACTTGCGTTGCGCCTGGCGTCACATTGCGCCGGGTGTATGATACGGCCCATAATATGCGAACTTGCATTGTTGTGGTCACCTGTGGTCACCTGCATTCCTTGTGGTAACACATATACTGGTATTGCTTGTGAATTGCTACCCTACACATTTCAGAACGGCGCAAAAAATCAAGTATGTTTCTGGGCTACAGGAGTCTTATTAGGAGAATGAAAGCTGGAGGAGAAGGTGAGATGCAGCAGGGAGGTAAAGCATGAAAGAAAGAGGTGTAGATCTTTTTCAGGCCTGTATTGACTCTCCACTCACATAGCTGATCGATTGCTCAGGCAGTAAGAGGTGCTTTGTGATTGAGGCTTATGGTTTGAATGAAGCTTAGAACGGGTAAGAAGCTACACTACAGTGAGAGAGCACTATTAAGAGTATCCCAAATCCCTGCTGTCCAATAACACTTCATGGGTCACAGGTCAAAATCGGATTTTATTAGCATTAGCATTAGCATTGTGCTGACTCTGCCTTTGGTGTACTCAACAATTAGTGATTGGCTATTTTATTGGTTTCCACTCAAAAAAATAAGGGTTTTTATCCAACAATGTTTGATTCCTAATGTTGCCTTCAAGTCACCCCATACGAAAAAAATCGAAATATTTTAAATATATTAAACAATATATAAAACATGTGTTGCTACTATAGGTGTTAAAATATAGTTGGATACGTTTTAGTTATTTCCCTATATATTTCTTAGCTATTTTTTTCTGTCTATATTTCTACTGTCCAAAATGTATTTAAAAAAATAATAAAAAATGTATCATATTTTTAAAATAAATAAATTGGAAATGTTTTTCCCCCATCGTGGAAATTTAAAATGACCGGATTTACGCTCAAAGTATCAATGGGCAATTCTGGATTTTGTTGAGCGCTGACTTTCTCAGTTGAGGGAGTTCATTAAAGAATTGTGGGTTAAACAAATTGGTATTCATCAAAACACTTTTAAAGTACCTCATGAATGTTGGATATAACAATTTAGACAGCATGTGCTTTGTGCACTGTTGATGAAAAATAGCAATAAAGCTATAAAAAGAGATGACAGGCTTGAAACTGCTTTTTCTATCTTTCTCTGTGGCTGCACATGAACTATAAAGCACATCAAGTTAACGTCATTGAGCATGCTTTTGTTCTCTTGTAGCACTTCCTGCTTTTGTTAGAAATTGAAAGAGAAAAACAATCTGAAAGTCCATTTAATTCCAAAGTCATAATGATTTCCAAAATCCTAAGAACTTCCCAGGAGGATCTGAAGGCAACACTAGTACTGTATAGCAAATGACCACTTTAGCATCAAGGCTTTGACCTGTCAGTCTCTGGAGATTTACATGTTCGCCCGATAAATGTGTGATGGGCCCATAAACATGACTAGTGTTAGGCTGACGCATCGTGTGATGAATAGCTGGCAGTCAGCACGACTCTTTTGTTGTGGGGTTGTGTCAATAAAAAAAAAAAAAAAAAAAAAACTCTGTGCGTCAATTCACCAGCTAATCAATCAGCGCCTATAAACCATACTGTCACTTTACTGGTTTTCTCTCTCGCCCTGTTTCGCTCTCTCTTTTATGTGTACTCTCAGCATAAATCAAACTTAACGGCCTATAATAATCACAACAAAATGCTTACATACGCCGTTCCCTTCCTCTACATTTGTAAACATGGCAAAGCTAGCGTAAATGCTAATGCTTGTGCGATAAGATTCCCCCCTTCTTTTGAGGAAAACAAATTACAACGGCGGAGTGTATATGTAGTCATCCTCAGGCTGATTTATTCTTATACAGAAACATGAAATGAAAGATAAAAAAACGTAATGGGATGAGGGTGTTGAGGACAGTTGGGAAATCAGAGTCAGTCTCTGTGGCTATGATAGGAAGTCTTGTTTTTCAACCACTCGAAGGTTATTTCGCTATACTCGGGTTTCGGATTTATTCCATGAACACAACCGTCCCAGCTAGTTAATATGACGCCGGGCTGAAGATAAGGGTGTACTTTATTCTAAGTACATTCATGCTCATCTTCCTCTCCCGTCCTTGGAGGAGCTGAAGTGTTTTGCCGGAAATGGCACCTGGTTTGCGTAACCATAGCAGCGGCGGCTAAGGGGATATTCCTCAAAGGGTTTGAGAAATTAGGTCTGTGTCATTTATTTGTAATCTCTGCAGTCTTTTGTTAACGTGTGAATGTTTAATGACTGATGGAGGGACTGTTGTCTGTTTTGAATGTGGAACATGGAGAACTGTGTGCACGACAAACGGCCCACGGCCCACTTCACTCAATGCTAAAGGTTCTTTATTGTATGTTCTTTTGTTTTTGAGAGCACACCCTTATGGGCCCACAGATAAGAAAGCTCTCCAACTCTTGAATTATATATCAGGTTTTGTGTATATAAACCAGTATTAGGGAATAACTAAAAGTAGCAACACTAATACAGTTTTTCAGTAGCTTAACAGTTGTAGACAACTGTTTTTCAAGTGGTGTAGTCCTAAACAATTCTCTCTCTTCATATGAAGCATTAAAAAACAGATAAATTCTATGAATCAGTTTGTTCAGATGATTTGAGTAAATTTAGTTAAAAAAATAATTGTGATTTGTGTTTTCACCTGTTCGTTAACGGTTTTCACCTGTACCAACTGAGACTGAGAAACAACGGTAGTGTTTCTATCAGTGCATGTGCTAGCAAACACATTCTTGTGTGTAAGCGCAAACTCATCAGCGCACACAGCAGCCGTAGCAAGATCAGTTACTTTCTGCTCATTTAAATACAGAACAATGTGTTTGGGCAAGCATTTCTTAAAATCCTCAAGTAACGTTAATTCACGGAGAGGACGGACAACTCCGTTACCTTATTTGCTGCATACTTATTATCGAATAACACCCCTTTCTTGCGACCGATTTCGACAAACGTTTGATTCACATTTTTTTGTGGTTTCTACATTTTTGCCGGTTAAGCCTTTGGGACTAATTCAAACGCACGAAGGATAGCTGCCTTCACAGTTTCATACTGTAAACTCTCCACTAAGGAAAGTGTGGAAAAAACTTCCAAAGCTTTCCCTGACAGCCGACACTGCAATAATAATGGCCATACATCTTTTGGTATGGTTCAAAAACTCCAAAATAGCTATCCACTTCCAACTCTCTGAACAAGGGCACTAAAGGGAGATTTTTACTCACATCAAATGCAGCAGAGGATGTAGTAGGTCTACCTTGAACTGCAGTGTCTTTACTCGCTGAATCGGAAATGAAGGGGCCAGCAGGGACAGGTGCGAGCTTCCTCTCCTCCATCTCTAACCGACGCAACTTCACTTCTTTATCAGCATCTATTTCAGCCTATGGATCTTGAGCCACAGATCAAATTCGGCCTGGCGTGCTTGCGCTCTCTTTCCTCCGTTTCCATACGGAGTCGGTCGAGACGAACTTTCAGTTGCGAATCCCCTTTCGATTCCCGGTGTAACCGGAGAAGATGGGTCAAAGGGTGGAAAGACTGCTTGGGCTTTGACCTCCGTCTCCGCCCAAGCGAGTTTCACCTCTTCCTCTTCCTTTGTACTTTCACAATTCTGCGGCATCACCTGCGATTTGATCTACTTCTCTCTCTGTCTCCGGCAGAGCCAAGACACTTATCTCCACTAATCGTTTAAACAAGAAATCTTTAATTTCCCTCTTTAACGATTGCTGCCTCACAGAACTTCGGAAGTGATCAGCTATGGCAATTAGGTCATCTTTCCGACATCTCTCAAAAGATTCAAATGAGGGATTCTCAATAAAACGAAGCCATTATGAAATTTAGGAGCAAACTAGCCTACACAATGAATCCACAAGAAAATAACCACATATTCCTAAGCTCTTCACTAATGTGCTACCCAACAATTTGAACCAGCACCAACAACGTAATTAAAAATGAAAAATTATGCTTTAGAGAATATAATTTAAGTGAACTTAAAACAATCTTCACATAAACCCATTATAACAGCTAAATGCTTCTATTGGCCCAGTCAGACCAGTTCATATTTTTACTCGCACTGTCAAAATGCACAAAAACAACTGTTTTCGTTGATTTTGACCCATGTAACCTTGTAATCAGTGCTTAAGATTTTCAGGTAGGTCTAACAGGTAGGATAATTATATAAATTTTATTTTATTGTATATCATTTTATTGTATAAAAACAAATATAATTTAGTCAGAGAAACATTTATCGGATAATTACATCATCAGATGTAAACATATACAGGCAAATGTATATGAGTGAAAGCATGCAGGAGACCTCAGAGATCAGTGTAGAATTTGGCTTGAGAAGAGGTTGGGGGTTTATAAACGCACACATAAATTCAAGACCACAATCTGGCTGCTGAAAGCGTCTGTATGTGTGTGTGAAACTAGCTGCTGGGGCAATTTGTCGAGCCGTGTGCGTCCCCTGGAGTGGAGGTGGAAGTGAGTGGCGAGAGAAGAGAAATCTGTTCAGGTCTCCCACCGAGTGAACCGACCTCCAGTGCACATCCTTGACACAAACACAATGTAATCCATGGAAATAAATAGAGAGAGACCAGGAACGCAGAGAATAAAAGAACAGTGAAGAATGGAGTGTTTCTGGAGGAGATGAGGAACAGTGTCTTCGCACCACTGTAGTTACTAACCTCGTGAATATTAATAAAAAAAAGACGCTTCTTCGCCATAGGTGCATTTCTCTTCTTTTCTTCTGGTCAACCCCTTCAGATCTCTTTGTGTAGACCTGATAAAAGACAGGATTGTCTTTTGGGATAGATTTGCCATCTCATTCCCTGCACAGCCAAAGTGAAAAAGTGAAGTCCCTTTCACATAAACTTTTAAAGTTAAGTCATTTTTATTGAATGAGGGTTAAAGTTCAATTAGTTTCACTCATTAGAAACATTGTGAAAGGTAAGATAAAATGGAAGTAGTGGCATATCTTTTCTTCAGTATGATCTACATTGGAGTATAACAGGAATGTTGGACAGGGACTTGGTTCAATGCATTGATTGTTGACTGGATTTTGAGATTTTGAAGTTTCACAAGGTCAAAATTAAAAATAAATAAATAAGTTTAAAAAAAAACATGCACAGAAAACAGGTACATTTTAATTTAATTTTGACTGTAAAGATGAAAAACAGAAAGGATGTAGTACAGCAATGGGCGAAATAGTAGGAGAACAATATATAGATGACAGTATAAAGATGTTTTTTTTCCTGCAAGAACTTCCTGTCTCACGTCGTCTCCCCCTCTGATGGGCGTTGGCCAGTGTTATTGTGATACCCTGTGACGCTGCAGGCTTTGGAACAGCTGTGGAGCCGGCAGGCTTTTTGGGTTGAGTCCTGCTACTGTTTCGTAAAAACTGCATCAGACAGTGTGTAGGCGTTCCAGTCTACTCTCCTCCTCTCTTCTCTAACTCTTCTTAGCTATTCCCTTTCTATTCCTAAAGAGGACCAGATGCAAAGAAACAAGCCAGCTTTCATCTTAGGCTCTCAAAAAAGCCTTTCATCCTGGTATGACTGTGTGTGCGTGTAACAGAGAGAGAAACACGCTAGATGTTTCTGAGACATTTCCATCAAGATTTCAATTGTCATCATCACTGCTGTTACTTGTAGAGACATCTACAATCATCTCTTACATTTCAAAAGGACAATTTTCATTATCCTGAAAGTACTTACTGTCTTCGCACACACACACACAGACACACGTACACACATCTGCAATCGAGAGCTACTCAGAACAGAACCCTTCCTGTTGCCACAAAATACCTGCTTTGCCTAAAAGCATTGCGGGTAATTTCTGTTATTGTCTCTCACTTGCTATTTCTCGCTTTCTGTCTCTCTTTCTCCCTGTTTATCTCTCTGTTCTTGTTTTTCTGTGAGTGCAGAAAGCTTGTTGAGATTGCAGGAGTATGTCTGCTGAAGCAGAGATGAAGGCTGATCAGTCCACAGGTGCATCACCAGTAAAATAACGGCAGATAAGAGGGTTCTGATGAAAGGTTTTGGACCGGGCCCCACTGTCTTTGGTGTAGAGGGTCTCTGAGGGTCTTCGCTTTGGGTTTCATCGTCTTGCTGGAGAGTGGAAACCGCAGAAAGAAATATTTCACTCCAGAAGGAATGCCTGAGCAAATAAATTAAACCAATTAATCTAGAATGCGTTGACGTTGATTCACAGTAATGAGGAGAAAGGTGGCTCTGGGACATCATGCCGTTTGTAAATGTGCTTTCTATAAATTTTTTGTTTTTTTTTGGAAATATATGTTTTTTTCTGATGTTAATTGTATTTCTGTAATTGCAGACTACATTTTGGCTTTGCAACACTGTGGGTTTTGAATGCAAATGTGTGTTTCTATGCCAAATGTTCCCTTATGGACCTGAAATCACCTACTTGGGGCTTATAACACCTACCCAGAGCACCCTGAAAGCCATGTTGCAAAACTACTTCTCTCTTGTTGTTATAGTTTCAGTTAGAGAGCCCTGTGTTGTTGATTTTTTGCCTGTTCTCCATCGGGGCCTTGGGAACCCATGTAATTTTATGATTTTATGTCTATTCTGATTATCCTAAGAGGATAGAAATCACCTAGACACTTGGGCTTATGGCTTGGCCAGTAAAGACCCACACTGGAAACGTTGGAAACTGCATAGTAGTAGATGCCTTAACAACACCATAGCAATACCCTGGCGTGATGAAGGGTTTCACACGATTTTTCTACTAGTCAAATCTAGTTCTCTCGTGTTGCAATATATTATAACTATAGATTCAGTTAGAGTGCCCCTGTCATCTCTTCTTTTGCCTGTATACCATTGGGACCTTGGGAGCCCATGAAAGACTAAAGGGAATGAATTATATTCTGACCTATCTGTCTTCCTCCTCTCTCTTGATGCTAGAAGAAAGCATAAAGTTTGAGTTGTGGAGGGTTCTGCGATGGCGCTCTGGAGAGCTGAGCTGGCCTGATTCAGACACACTACCCAGGGATCATAAATCTGCTCGCGTCAGTGCAGCGATCGGCTCGTAGGCCCCTTTAGTCTCTCCCACTGTGTAGATGTGCTGGAAGTAGAGACGGAGAGCAGGTTTATTGCCTGCCTTATGGAGATTAGCTCCATCCCAAATGAGTCACTTATCCTATGCCTGACACTTTAGTGAAGATAAGCAGTCTGTCTAGGGGACAGCAGCATTTGCACACTTTGATTTCATGGTAGCACTGCAGAGAAAAACAGTCTTAAGTGTTTACAGACTCCTCAGTGAAAGCCTCTATTGTTGTGCAATGTTTATTAATTGTCAAAATTTTTGACTAATTGTTGTTGAAAGTTGTGGACATTGGCATTAATAAACATGTTAGTCAATATGAAATCAAAATTAAACCTAATTATTTTTCAGTACACATTCCTGTGAACAATTAATCACAGCATGTTATTGTTACACTTTATCTTCATAATTTTTGTATTTTGTGTATATATTACGGTGACCGAGCGAGCTCAACGCGCTGCAACTAAAGAAAACACAAGCAAATAGAAAACATCTTCATCAGTTTGACAACACATGCTGCAAATGCTCACGACGCAACCAAATACAGAAATGCCCTGCAAATACTCACAATGCAACCAAAAACAGAAACACTCTGCAAATACTCACAACGCAACCAAATACAGAAATGCGCTGAAAATACTCACAATGCATCCAAATACAGAAACGTGCTGAAAATACTCACAATGCAACCAAATACAGAAACACACTGCAAATACTCACAATGCATCCAAATACAGAAACCAAATACTCACAACGCAACCAAATACAGAAACTCGCTGCAAATACTCACAATGCATTCAAATACAGAAACACACTGCAAATACTCACAACGCAACCAAATACAGAAATGCGCTGAAAATACTCACAATGCATCCAAATACAGAAACGTGCTGAAAATACTCACAATGCAACCAAATACAGAAACACACTGCAAATACTCACAATGCATCCAAATACAGAAACCAAATACTCACAACGCAACCAAATACAGAAACTCGCTGCAAATACTCACAATGCATTCAAATACAGAAACACACTGCAAATACTCACAATGCAACCAAAAACAGAAACCAAATACTCACAACGCAACCAAATACAGAAACTCGCTGCAAATACTCACAATGCATCCAAATACAGAAACGCACTGCAAATAATCACAACGCAACCAAAAACAGAAACGCACTGCAAATACTCACAATGCATCCAAATACAGAAACCAAATACTCACAACGCAACCAAATACAGAAACTCGCTGCAAATACTCACAATGCATCCAAATACAGAAACGCACTGCAAATACTCACAGTGCATCCAAATACAGAAACATGCTGCAAATACTCACAATGCATCCAAATACAGAAATGCACCGCAAATACTCACAATGCAACCAAAAACAGAAACACGCTGCAAATACTCACAACGCATCTAAATACAGAAACCAAATACTCACAACGCAGTCAAATACAGAAACGCTCTGCAAATACTCACAACGCAACCAAATACAAAAACGCGCTGAAAATACTCACAATGCATCCAAATACAGAAACGCGCTGAAAATACTCACAATGCATCCAAATACAGAAATGCACTGCAAATACTCACAATGCAACCAAAAACAGAAACACGCTGCAAATACTCACAACGCATCTAAATACAGAAACCAAATACTCACAACACAGCCAAATACAGAAACGCGCTGCAAATACTCACAACGCAACCAAATATAGAAACGCACTGCAAATACTCACAACGCAATCAAATACAGAAACTCGCTGCAAATACTCACAACGCATCCAACTACAGAAACGCACTGCAAATACTCACAATGCAACCAAATACAGAAACGCACTGCAAAGAATCACAACGCAACCAAAAACAGAAACGCACTGCAAATACTCACAATGCATCCAAATACAGAAACACACTGCAAATACTCACAATGCATCCAAATACAGAAACACACTGCAAATACTCACAATGCATCCAAATACAGAAACCAAATACTCACAACGTAACCAAATACAGAAACTCGCTGCAAATACTCACAATGCATTCAAATACAGAAACGCGCTGAAAATACTCACAATGCATCCAAATACAGAAATGCACTGCAAATACTCACAATGCAACCAAAAACAGAAACCAAATACTCACAACGCAACCAAATACAGAAACTCGCTGCAAATACTCACAATGCATCCAAATACAGAAATGCGCTGAAAATACTCACAATGCATCCAAATACAGAAATGCACTGCAAATACTCACAATGCAACCAAAAACAGAAACACGCTGCAAATACTCACAACGCATCTAAATACAGAAACCAAATACTCACAACGTAGCAAAATACAGAAACGCATTGCAAATACTCACAACGCAACCAAATACAGAAACGCATTGCAAATACTCACAACGCAACCAAATACAGAAACGCACTGCAAATACTCACAACGCAATCAAATACAGAAACTCGCTGCAAATACTCACAACGCATCCAACTACAGAAACGCACTGCAAATAATCACAACGCAACCACATTCAGAAACGTGCTGCAAATACTCACAAAGCATCTAAATACAGAAACCAAATACTCACAACGCAGCCAAATACAGAAACGCGTTGCAAATACTCACAACGCAACCAAATACAGAAACGCACTGCAAATACTCACAACGCAACCAAATACAGAAACGCACTGCAAATACTCACAACGCAATCAAATACAGAAACTCGCTGCAAATACTCACAACGCATCCAACTACAGAAACGCACTGCAAATACTCACAATGCAACCAACTACAGAAACGCACTGCAAATAATCACAACGCAACCAAAAACAGAAACGCACTGCAAATACTCACAATGCAACCACATTCAGAAACGTGCTGCAAATACTCATAACGTAACCAAATACAGAAACGTGCTGCAAATTTTCACAATGCATCCAAATACAGAAACGTGCTATTTGGTTGCGTTGTGCGTATTTGGTTTCTTTATCTTGTTGCATTTATGAGTACTTGCAGCACAACAGTGGTTAAATTGGGATTTATTATGTGTTTGGGGGCTCTCCCTAGGGGGGTCCGGGGGTATGCTCCCCCGTGAAATTTCTTTTGAAAAATAAATCATTAAATGGCACTTTCTGGAGAGTTTTGTGCAAAGAAATTGAGAAATTGAGTCTTACATGATAACGGCAAGGTTAACGGCAAGGTTAAGAGCATATACTTTGCATTGTTGTAGTATCAACAGGTATTAGGACATTTAGCATTTACACTACTGTTAATCAGTCATCACTTGATTACACATTGTATTACCTTGTTATGATATAGTGACCCATACAATGTGCCAAACATAATGTTGTGCCACATGAAGAGACAGTGCAGCATATGACAATAGCAACAGCTGAGAAGATTTGGGTCTGTGGTGACCAGGTCCTCGCACAAACTTCCTTCTCCCATTCTCTCTCTTTACTACTACAACACACACACACACACACACACAGAGCCTACTCTGCGTCACATCAAGGTATCCTTGTGGAAAGGTTGCTTGGTAGCTAAAAGTAGGTCTAGCAAATCTTATATTTCTGTAATTCACATAGATCAAACACAAATATGCTGACTGAATAGATTGCAAGTTTATTTTGAGTAGCCAGCTAGCAGTTCTCTTGGCAGTTTGCTGATAATCCGGTGTCTGAAGTAAAATGCTCAAAACATCTCCTGAGAAAAATCACATGGTCAACCTAGTCTAATTTTGATTTAGTCTTATTTTCCTTACCTTGTCATTCAAGGCCAGGGCACTTTTTGTACATTCAACTTTTGCACGCTTCCACATCCCGCGCAACTACGGCTCTTCCAGGAACATTCATTATACTGTATATTGCTGCGTACATTTATCCCTGTCACCTAGATGCGCATATGCGAACGGTGCACGATCATGGTCGACTGACAACGAGATTAAGCAGCTGAACAAGAATACGGCCGTGTTCCGATTGTTCTCATCTCAGCTCTGCCGAGACAAAATAGACATGCCATTTCAAAAATCTTTCATTTATTGTCAGAAATATGTTTTCAAAAATCACTTTCATCAAATTTTATGTGACATAATTTCCAGTAGGCAACTGATTGCAAACAGGCACATCAGGACACAAACGAGCAGGCTTATGTGCCAGGACTGAGCCCCGGAGAGCCCCGGTCCAATTTAACCACTGGTTTTCAAATTTCTTAAATTTGCACGTTTTCTTTAGTTGCAGCACGTTGATATGTCTCTCAACCACCATAATATACACATAATGTAGCCTATGTGTGTGAATATGTATATGTGTAAATAATATATATTTTATATGTAAATATATTTTGCAAAATACCTTTTAAACAACTTTCCTTTTCGGAGGACATCATCAAGTGTTCAACCCCTCCACTCCATTTTAGTCCTACAAGTCCTACATTTTAATTATATTGAATATCCTGTTTCAATCTGAAATACATTAATAAAGTAAAGCAGGTTGCAGACTCTGTTTCATGTTGACTGTAAATGCACAGTCATTTAGTGCTATTGCCACCGCTCAGTCTGTTTAGGAAAAGGTGTAAACAAACAGACTCTGTAAACAGCTTGATAAATAGTAACACTGCAGTTATATTTTGTATGGCCAAATTAAAAGGTTAGCCACTCTTGGGAAATGAAACACACGCGCACACACAGGTGGAAAATCCTAACCCCTCGCTTCCCCCCCAGGAACCCAACCCTACCCCACTTTTCTCCAAGCCTCTCTGTAAATGAAAAGACTCTTTCTCTCTGCTCAGCACTGATGGAGAGATACACTTGTCACTGCAGACCAAGATATAAACTGGCAATCCTCGCTCGCGCTCATCACTTTAAAATCTATGAAAATGGAGGATCAGAGCTAATCTCCTCCACCCACTAATAGCGCTGCGTTTGATTGGATAATCTGTCAAGCAGCAGATAAGCTCAGCTCTTTCTCTGACTGAGGGAAGAGGATGTGAGACAGCTCATAATTCCGACCCAGAGCTAAAAAGTCACTTCTTTCTCCTCAACTCTTCCACTCCACACTTGCTTATTTCCCTTGGTGTCATGGGTTATGGCTTACAGATCCATAAAATTAGCATATATGATTTGTTTTTGTCTTATAGTTTTTGTGTAAACCATAACATATGAATTGCACAAACCAAGTGGCATTAAACAAAAAATGCACAAGCCCAATATTTCACAAAAATTTGTTTTGATGCTATTTGAAAGTTATCATTTACTCTCCTTCATGACGATATCAATAAGATATTTTGAAGAATATTTCAACTGTTTTGTCTCTACAACCCAATTGACTTTTGTTGTATGGACACACAAAAAACAAAAAAAACAAAAAACACATTTTTCAAAATATCTTCCTTTGTGTTCCACAGAAGAAAGTCATACGGGTTTGGAATGACATAAGGGTGAGTAAATTATGACAATTTTTGATTTATCCCTTTTTTATTCTTGGGACATTTGTACATGCATTGATGTATGTGGCGTATGTGCATTTCTCGATCTCTTCTGCTTTCCTAATCCTGTCAGGTTGGCCTTGTTAGTGTGGCTTCTGTCTGAGCAATCAGGGCTTATTGTTGGAACTGACTGAACGTGAGCACCTGCTCTTAACCTGGCTGGAATATAAATGAGGGATTAACATAGCCTCTCAAGTTGCTTCTGTTCTTCTGATATCCCCAGTTGTGTCTTTCAAGGAAGGCCCAGTCCGCTCTCGCATGAGGAGTGAAACCCACCTGCTCACTGTCTGCTCTGTTTTTTTGGCTCCTGGCCAGTCAGTTATGTCGGGAAAACTGGAGCTATGTGCTAATGTCTCCCCGACAGATTCTCCCACAGAAGCTCATTTGGGGTTTGCTCATGCGGAGAGAAGGACAGGAAGTGTTGGAGAAAAGAAAAAAGAAAAGGGACCTGAAAGAATGAATGAACAAACAAACAAATGAAAGAAAATGAACAAACAACTGACCGAATCAATGGAAGAGTACAAATTAATTATTATTATTATTATTATTATTATTATTAAATAGTCAGTAGTAGAATACATGTTGTAAAATAATAATAATAATGATTAACAAATAAGTAATGAATCAATTAAAAAGAGAATAATTTTCCATATTTTAAAATATTAAATACATTATTTAATTCAATTATTTTATGAGTTGATTATTATTATTAGTATTAATAATTATTTTAATATATGATTGTATATATAGTAATAAAATACATATTGTATATTATTAATAATAATAATAATATAGAACAAACGAACAAGAATAAATGAATCAATGAAAGAGAATGTATTATCGTGTTTTAAAAATGAAATATATTATTTATTTTAATTAAAGTTAATTGTTAATTTATTAAAAACTAAATAAAATAATTATATTATATTAATACAACAGTATATTATATTAATATTATATTATTGTATATTATTAATAATAATAATAATAATGAATAAATTAATGAAAGAGAACACATTTTAAAATTATAATTTAATTATTATATTATATTATATTTTATTAATTAAATATGATTAGAATAGATACATTATATTAGATTATATTATATAAGAATAATCATTTTTATTATTAATATTAATTAATATTATTATTATTAAGTAAATTATTAAGTAAAGTCAATTACAGAAAACACCTGCAAATGATCTTTATTTGCATCACTGATTGTGATTTTAGATTTTTGTGATGTTCCTGTGGACTTTTATGGAGCCACTGAACAAGCAATGTAGTTGAACAGGAGGAAGAAATGTATAGCATGTTCATCCAATGTTCATCCAAATGACAAAATTTACATGAAATATCCCCTCAACTCTAACTGACCCTTGGATCATATCTGTCATCGTGCTGATCAAAGTCATAATGGCACAGTGTTCATAGTTAGTTCACTAATTAGGCTGTATAAATTATCTGTCGTTATTCCATCCCTTTCAATTTGCATTAACATGCAGAGCACACTTGTTTGGTGACCCTGCACTTGTCCTATCGTTCTCCTCACTGCCCTGCTCTTGTTCTAATTTTTGTTCCAGTAGACCTTAGTCAGAGTTGACGCCTTTTAATTTGACATGAATGAAAATGAGGATAGAAGTGCAGACTGTTGAATTTACTGTTTTAAGGTCTTGGGTAATATTTAACTCGTTTTCTAGAAATTCTGTTTACTCTGAGATCATATATTTGATAATATTTTGTGAGTTATTTCTGTACTCAGACGCCCCTGCTTTGGTTGTGTAGTTTTAGTCCGAACAATTTACTTGAGCCAACTTCTCACAAAGAGGCTGACTTGTATTTCTGCCCATGTACTTCCTCTCCGTCTGTGCATCTTCTTTTGTGTACTTGTGTGGGAGTTTAAAGGTGTCAACAAGCTATCAGGCGCCATGCTTTAACAACCTCAATCAGATGCTTCACCAGCTATATCTGTGAATTCTCCATTTCTCAGTGTGTTTAGCTGTCTAGCAATGTAGACGCGAGTCACGCTAAATTTCACATTTGATGTAAGTTCAACAATTATCTGTAATCTCTCTTTCGCTCAGGCCAGAAAGCACTTATCTCAGTTGAAGTCTGTGTCGGTTCAGTTAGAGTGCAGCAAACAGTATTGAACTCTTGACTGCATTACCCTTGATCTAGATAAGTGCCACGCATGAAACAAAATGACACCCACTGTCTTTATCAGCCTGGGATGAAGCAGGTGGTAAAGGGACCCATGGAGACCAATGGAAAAATACATTAGCTTAGTATCTGATGCTTTACAAGAGTGTAAAAGCAGCATGAGATAAACTTTGACTGTATTTATTTATGTAATAAATGTCTATGGTCTTATTGTGCATGGTTTAGTGCATGCTATTACAAAGAAAACCAAGAGCAAATAATATTAACTAGCGTTTTTGCACGCTACTAGAATGCTTGATTCTGGCTGGACAATCACAGCACTTTGCAGCAATATATTTGTACAGTGACCAATGAGCAGTATAATTGACTGCTATCCTTTGAACCAGTTTAATTTGTTTCAATTCCGTTCATAAAAACTATATTAAATTAAATAATAAATTCAGCTTAAATCATGTGACATTGTGCTGATTTCTCTCTCTCATAACATTTCATTTCATCTCTTTCTTCTCATAAATAAAGAATAAAATAAATAAATAAATTCAAATTCAAATTCAAATTCAAATAAAAATTTTTTTTTTTTTTAAATAAATACAATAAAATTAAAATACAAAAAAAATAAAATAAATAAATAAAAATAAACAATTTAATTAAATTAAATTATAAACTCTTTCTTCTCATAAATAAAGAGTAAAAAAAATATATATATATATAAAATACAACAAAAAAAATATTTTTTTATTATATGAAATACTTAAATTCTGTGCTACGATAATCAATAAAAACTACAATATATGGCCACATATAACCCTAACCCTAACCCAAAAGTATATGGATACCTATCACATCTACATGTGCTTGATGAACATTAATTTTATTTAATTATTTTAATTCTCTAGAGTGTCATATAATGTATGCCGAAGCATTACGATTTGGTCTTCCCTGGAATTAAGGGGCCTATTCAAACACTTTGATTAGCAGGAAGTGTCCATATACATTTGGCTCTGTAGTGTATCTCAATAGTCTGTGCCATTACAGGATTAAATCATAGCCTATATTAAGCCTTCACTATCCTGACCGACCATGTCCTTCACTCACAATTATCATGTGATCTCTGGTGGACTTGTAAATTATTCAACACTTCATGTACTAAGACGCACTCTGGTAATAGCATGCAGTGAAAATTGTTTTCTCAGCTTTCTGTGTGTGTGTGTGCGTATATTTTATGCATTGTCCTTTCGCTGTTCAGCTTTAATGAACATTTAGGTCTTTATAAATGTTACACTAGCCCTTTCCCCTGCGCCTTTTAATATTCATCGTTTGTGTATGTGTATATCGCAGTGTATGTTTGTGTGCATTTGCCCGTGCGCTATTATTCATATTCATCTTCTGCACTAATCTCCCCTTCACTGAAAACCCTCTATATTAAGTTTTCCGTGCCCAGCGGGCTGTTTAAACCCGAGAAAGGGAAAATAAAGAGGTAGTGTGTTAAATATTAGTCTGCTTGAACAATATATGCTTGACATGTTTACTTGAAGAAAAACAGAGGAAACGCTATTCAAGTGCAACCCAGTCAGCCAATTACAAGTGAAATTCCCTAGAGAAAGAGCAGTTAGCTTGAATTTACCTTCTTTTCGCTTGATTGCGCCGTCTAGATATGTGAAATTATGTCTTTCCAGAGCTGCTCGGGGGTGAAGATAGATTGCATATTCTCAGTTAGAGGAAAAGAGGGAGAGAGTGAGAATGAGATTTATATTTCTGCACATGGGAGGTGTTTTTTTTTTTCATGCATTGATCCTCAGCACTGAGAGATTCAAAACAACAGATTTTTTTTTTTTTTACTTTTTTTTTATAATATCAATACACTTACATTGTGTAATGTGCTCCCTTTGATGGTGTATGAACGGATTAGCATTGAGAGGTCGGATTTGTATGGATTCATGGATTTGTTTGAGCCCTCAGAAGGGCTCACAAAATTGTTAATATTGTGTACTGTGTGTGTGTATATACAGTATATATAATTTTTTTTATTACTCATCCCCTTTCTCACTTAAAAATTTAATTAATAATTTAATTAATAATAAATTAAATAACTACTAATAAGCTAATATAACTGTTTTTCTAATTTAACGCATAATAATTTATCAATTATTTATCATGTACATTATAGTTTTTTATGCTTAAATTCACTTGTATCCCTTAATAGTAATTAGTAATCAGTTATTTATCAGTTATTAGAATTAACGCAAAAAGCACGGCATAACACGGCTTATCGGTATCATCCAGAATTGTATTGTTATGCATACCTTGCTATTGTATAAATCATTTATGATGCTTAAATGTATTTATGAGTATATAACTGTATAAATGTGAGTAAATAATGGCAGAATTTGCATTGTGGGTGAACAGTCCCTTTAAATGTTCTTGTTTCGAGTTGAATTATTAACAAACACTTTGTGAATCTTTGAAAGAACTGTGCGTTCACAATCACACATCGCTAGAATTGATGAGAATTTAACCATAATCACTGTGGGATGTGTGTATGTGTGTTTGCATTTCCCCCGATGTCTTTAGATTCTAGTTCATTCCAACAGTGAGTCCTTAGTGTTTAATTAGCCAGCTTATAGAAGGCCCTCCGGATTCCCATAAACTGGCCCTTCATCTCCCAAACACAACATCTACACACATCATGCACTCGCAAACACACACACACCTTGGAGACATTTACTAAATCTCACATACACCAGCCAATATTAGTATGCAACAGTGTTTGCGGAAGAGAATGTTTCCATGGCTAGGAGGAATCTTTAGAAACACAAGCTCTGTTTAACCAGACATGTTGCCCTCAGCTACATGGGTGTGAAAAATGGAGGAAGATTACGTGGTGTTAAGAAGAGTGAGATTTTAATGGTAGGGTCTTTTTCGGATTTGAATTTGATTTCAGCTGTCCAGACTTCCAGTCCAGTGGTGTGATCTGTAAAATACAAAAAAAAAAACATGAATGAAAGAAAGAAAAGCAAAGAAAAGGCATCAGTCTGCGGTGTACAGGTGCAGAAAGGCGGCTCGAGTGAGCTGAGGATCTTTCTTTTGAATGAACTGAAAGAGGGATGTGATTGAGGAATAAAAGGCATCTCTTTCATCAGTCCAGACGAGATAGAAAGCTCACCACTGAGAGAAATAAAACACACAAATAGAGTCCCGCTCTGTTTGTCCCACCCTTGGCATCAGTCTGTTTGTGAGAGCATACTGTGTCAATGTGCTTGTTTCATCAAAAGGGATTGGTGCTGCTTATGTGGGCAAAGGAGATTAGTTTTGGACATTTTGTTTTGTGTTTCCAAGTATTACAAGAAACACATGTGGGAAGCCCATGTAATCTGTCTTTAATTTTTTTATGAGCTTAAAAAAATACAGTTCAGATATCGTAATGAAAGAGTTCACGATTGTAGTCGGTCAGGATTGCAGTATTTTATACTGATGTCTTGTCTATATTGAGATATATTTACACAAAGTCTTGTGTTTATTCTTATCCCGCCCACTAAGACAGGAAGAGACGTTTAGGGTCTAAAACCGTCAAATAAAATTACTCCTTTCAGTTCCTACTTCGCATGCCATTTTAACCATTCCACCAACTTTTTTTATCGCACACACAGGATTATGAGATCATCAGGAAAGTGACCAAATGAAGGCAATTGAATGTAAGTAGAAAGGATTGAAATGTGGATGGATGGATGGATGGATGGATATGTATATACAATGATAGATAGATAGATAGATAGATAGATAGATAGATAGATAGATAGATAGATAGATAGATATTCAGTCAAGAGCAGTAGGTGTATTTTGTCCTTTGTTGTTTGATTAAAGGGGTCATGAATTGAGAAATCAACTTTCCTTTAAGCTTTTGATATATAAAAGGTCATCGTAATATAAGAATATCCTGTATGTTTCAGAGCTGAATACTTCCTTGTTAGTCAAAGAAAAGCTGACAGCTGGCTTAGCAAACGATCGATCTGCAAATGTTCTTACCTGTGACGTCAGAGTTCAGTGACACACCCGCCTCAAGACGAACGCCTAATTCTGTAGCCCCGCCCACCGACTCGTGCATGTCATGACATGTTATAGATAAATAACATAGGCCTACGTGGAGCTAAACTGGATCGAACTTCCAAGCAATAAAGCATGTTTCAAACATGCCATAAGCTTCCTTCAGATTCCAATATTAAGAATGCATGGTTGAACTTTATTTTTACTAAAGATCCAGCTCTCATGGGGAAGACATTGCATTTGTTCGCTTAATTTCACTGTGTATTCGTTTGTAAACAAGAGACTGGATTTGCAGACAGGATGAGATTAAAAAACTATGCTGTGCCTTCTGGATCTGACAGGAATGATGCAACACAGTTATGTGAGTAAAATCTTTTTTTTATATGTGATAGTATTGCATTGTTATGTTTGATATCTACTGATTATGTACGTGTCTAACTAAACATAACTTACCACGCTGTCACAGGCTGAAGTATTCTTTGTATTTGAGGTGTTGTTGGTTCATTGTGCTATGGTTAAAAAACACACAAAATACAATCACAGAAGTTTTGAACATGCTGATTTGCCTGAGGTGAAGTTTTGCTGATGCACGTAGTACTTGGCTTGTGGTTGTGTTAGTTATGCACTGTTCGCAGTTATATCCACCGATCTGGTGGGCCAAATAATAAAAATGAACATCCAATTAATTGCGGGTGGATGAGAGATAAATAATTGTGTTTGTTTGATAAAGACATTTTGCGAGCCCTGTGAGTGAATCATTCCAGTTGCCGTTTCTCCACATTGGAAACAATTCCTAAGCTCATTATAATATCCAAAACTGTTATCCAATCATAGCAGTGGGCGTTTACTTCCAAGTCTTCAGTGCTAAAAACCAAGCGTTTCAAGAGCTAGGCTCAAAACCAGGGTAGAAAATAGCCTATTACTTATCCATTAGGATGTTTTTGAATGTAAAAACCACACAAACGTCATAAGCAGTATAAAACGTCAGACAACAGTATAAAAAAATTAAAAAGCCAGTTCATGACCCCTTTAACATTAAAAACATAGAAGGCAGCAGGATTGTTAGGCTGCTGTCACTTTAGAGTGAATGCACGGATCTAATATACTGATACTGTACACATGCATTTACTTTCTCAACTGTTTATGTTCACATAAGAACTGACTATGTTTGTTAGGTTACGCACTATTTTTGACAATTTTGTGTGAATTTGTCTGCTCAAGTGCAAGAAGACGTGAAAGAGAACTCAGTTTAGTATTCGTGCACTGTCTGAGACGCGGCTTTCTGGGCGGACGCTTCGGATGTGTGCGCACACAAGACTTTCCACACAGCACACGAGTAACGAAAATAAGATCCCTTTTGCGTCTTCTTGTCAAGGCTTAAACTTTCGTGACAATGAAGCCCATCAAACGTCCCGAGTGTTGTTCATGTTAGATCTCGTTCATGCATTGTTAGAATTCATAAAAATGTTACAGGCCAAATGGTGAATTACGCCATTTCATATACTTGCCAACGCTGATTTTTACTTGCATTTGGCACTTTGCCAGTGTTAATTTTAGGCCCTGCGTAAATGCACACATGGATTTTTTTGTCATATTTAGTAATATTTCAAGAATTCATTAATGTTTCAGGTTTCAGACACAGCCAAAGACTCCCTAAATCCCATTAGCCATCTCTTGCTCCTGTAGGAATACCAAATGTCTGTTTGAGTTATATGTGGGATAGTGAATGAACAAAATTGCCTGTGGCAGACGGTATTGAGTGGACCACAATCATGGTCTGATTCAGGTACTTCTGGCCCTCTGATGAGGATCTTCATTTATGAGGGCCAATCGATGTGTGCCAGCAGTCTGTGCCTCTGGGTCCCCCGTGTTTAGCATCTGTCTGGCTCAGAGTTGTATAGGTCTGCTCCATAAACTGCTGTTTAATAGAAGCAGGGGTATAAAAAGAAAATGCTTTCTCTCTCGCTTGTTCTCCACCTCAGTTATATTCCTCCATAAACTACACGGCTTGTAGAAAGAGGTCCTTATTACTCCAATGATGAACTAAAAACCATGATTAGGGTTCATTTTCACGGCCCCAAAGGAGCCACAGCTTGTAAAGACGTCTGAGTTTCATTTTGTTTTATGGCATGTCGTCTGCTAGGTTTATGGTTTGAAACCCCAAGAGCATAATAATCCTTTCTTTAAAGGTATGATACCAACAGGAAGTGAAGAAAAGGAAGTTAAAAAACTGTGAATCTTCTTATTTCTGTCCTGCAGTCCTTTTGTTGATGTGGTTTTGTGTCAAATGCAAGCGTGCATCGACGCCTTGAGTTATGTTTAATGTCTTGGTACGTTTGTTGTATATTTCAGTCTGAATTCATTCTTCATCACCTAAGTCTGGTAAAGTTTTGAGCATCATCACAAACTAAGATGTTATAAAATCAGTTTTAAAAGCAAAAATGTTAAATGACAATCTTAAATTTATTGTTGATCATTAACAGTTGATATTCAGTCCAATGACACAATTGTGAGTTGATGTTGCTTTGGTTTTATACAGTTTTGTACTTATATACTTCTGTACTTGATATTGAGAAATTAAGCTGTTCAGATACACTATATTGCCAAAAATATATTGCCTATATTGGAATGCCTGCCTTTACATGCACATGAACTTTAATAACATTCCATTCTTTATCCGTAGGATTTAATGTTAAAGAAGACGTGAAAGAGAAATCAGTTTAGTATTCATGCATCTGAGATGTGGCTTTCCACACAGCACACAAGTAACGAAATAAGCTCCCTTTTGCGTCTTCTTGTCAAGGCTTAAAATTTTGTGACGATGAATTATGGGAATTTTTTACCATTCTTCTAGAAGCTCATTTATGAGGTCAGGCACGGATGTTGGACAAGAAGGCCTGGCTCGCAGTCTCCGCTCTAATTCATCCCAAAGGTGTTCTATCGGGTTAGGATCAGGACTCTGTGCAGGCCAGTCAAGTTCCTCCACACCAAACTCGCTCATCAACATGTCTTTATGGACCTTGCACAGTCATGTTGGAACAGGAAGGGGTCATCCCCAAACTGTTCCCACAAAGTTGGGAGCATGAAATTGTCCAAAAGTTCTTGGTATGCTGAAGCATTAAGACTTCCTTTCACTGGAACTAAGGGGCCAAGCCCAACCTCTGAAAAACAACCCCACACCATAATCCCCCCTCCACCAAACTTTACACTTGGCACAGTGCAGTCAGGCAAGTTCCGTTCTCCTGGCAACCGCCAAACCCAGACTCATCCATCGGATTTCCAGACAGAGAAATTTGTCATTCCAGAGAACACGTCTCCACTGCTCTAGAGTCCAGTGGCGGCGTGCTTTACACCACTCCATCCGACACTTTGCATTGCACTTGGTGATGTAAGGCTTGGCTGCAGCTGCTCGGCCATGGAAACCCATTCCATGAAGCTCTCTACGCACTGTTCTTGAGCTAATCTGAATGCCACACAAAGTTTGGAGGTCTATAGCTATTGACTATAGCTATTGCAGAAAGTTGGCGACTTCTGCACACTGTGCGCCTCAGCATGCGCTGACCCCGCTCTGATTTTACGTGGCCCACTTCGTGCCTGAGTTTCTGTTGTTCCCAATTGCTTCCACTTTGTTATAATACCACTAACAGTTGACCGTGGAATATTTAGTAATAAGGACATTTCACGAATGGACTTATTGCACAGGTGGCAACCTATCACGGTACTACACTTGAATTCACTGAGCTCCTGAGAGCGACCCATTCTTTCACAAATGTTTGTAGAAGCAGTCTGCATGCCTAGGTGCTTGATTTTATACATCTGTGGCCATAGAAGTGATTGGAACACCTGAATTCAATGATTTGGAGGGGTGTCCCAATACTTTTGGCAATATAGTGTACTTTCTAATGTTCATAAATTAGAGTCGAGAATCTTTTTCAGATTTGGATTGTGACTCCCTGAATCAAAATTGAACCATGAGATGCTTGAAGATTCCCAGGTTCTTTGGCAAAATTAATCCTCTCCTATCTCATGAGTGCAGTGCATTTTAATCTTCAAACATCTTTGTTTAGAGTAGAGGTCCGCAAGCTCCTATTTACACATTTCAGTCACACTTGGACTAAAAAAAGAGAATGAGAGAAACTGAAGCAAGCTTAAATCCCAAAAGGCTGTGTTTGACAAGAACTAGTTGAGAGAATGTGTCAGACAACCCAGCACAGGCAGATCCTGATATCTCTCTTTTTTCTTTCTCCCTAAGTAAATGACACTATATTATCCCTGATTCAAGTTAGAGACACAGGTCACAGCTTTGAAGGAAGTTCTGCTCTTTAATCTTGTCACACATCACCTTCATTGAAACAGACCTTTATGAGTAAGACACATAAATAAATGAAAGCCACCCAAACCTTTTTTTAGCCACTGTGACTCAATTTGATTACATTTTGATTCACCTAAAATATTTGTAAAAAACAATTATGAAATGTATACTTTATTATATAATTTTATATATTATAGAATTATATAATATTATTTAACAATATTTATATTAATTTGTTATATTATTTATAATTTAAATAGACTCTTATTATTAGTAACACTTTATTTTAGGGTTCAGTTCTCGCTATTAACTAGCTGCTTATTAGCATGTATATTACTAGGATATTGGCTGTTTATTAGTACTTATAAAGCACGTAATAATGCCTTATTCTGCATGAACATATTTTACATATTCTACGGAAATGATAGGTGAATAGCACTGATGTTGAAGCACCTAACCCTGGTTATAAGCCTAAAATTGACATAAACTGTAAACTTGTCCCTCAAATCTGATTTGTTTATTGGAATGTTGTTCCAGGATCAAAAAGATGTTGATCCATGAACATGTTGCACTTGTTGCACTTTCAATATGAATATGAAATTTGAGAGCAACTTTAGTTTTAAAGACAGAAAATGTAGTGCATAAGTGTAATGGATTACTTTTATGATGTTTTCCGTCTTTTTTGAAGCTTGACAGCCCCTGGTCATTATATGCTTTCATTGTAAAAGAACAGCTGTAAGATAATTTGTTAAAATATTTTCAGCCAGGGATCAAAGGATAAGATATACAAGACACTGAATGTTCTTGTGATTAATAACTTTTAATTGATTCCCAACTTTCAAGCTAATTTTTAAGCTTAACATAATTAACTGCTTGAAATTTATTGTAAAATGTTAACCAGAAAAAGTAGAGGTCACTTCCTAGTGCTATAAATATTGAAAACCCTTTAAAAGAGCAGAAAACAGTAAGAAATGACTGTTCTGAGGGCAAGATAGCAGAATAACACACACACACACACACACACACAAACACATTGGTAACAGGACGCATTAATTCAGTTCAGTTTCAGTTCAGTTTATTTGCACAGTGCTTCTTACTTCACACGTTGTTCCAAAGCAGCTTTATAGACAAAATAAAAATAAAGAAGATAAAAGGTAAAGGAACAAAAAAATATGGCTAATTTTAACCACACTTTACTGTCACTTTAGTGTTTGGTCGATTCCTCAGATCTGATTCTCTGGAGAGCTGGAAAAAACAACAAGATCAGGTTTGGTAAAATGTCACAGACAGAGCAAATAACATATCAAAAATTGTGACATTTACATGTCCCCATCGTTTGCTGAAGACTCAGGGCTGTTCAGATGCCACTACCTTTGTGATGAAAATTAGCCAAATGAAAATGAACACAATCATTGTGTTAACTCATTATCGGCACATTAGAGAGCTTCAGAAAAAAGGCGGATAATTAGGAGTATTGTTTATCATGCGAAGTGTGTGTGTGAGTGTGTCTGCAGCTCATTCTGTGACAGATTCAGACCAGTATTGCACCACTGTCACCATTTGGTTCACATTACACTGATGGACGCAACAGGACGCGCATTGCATTTCAATGTGTGCGACCATTGTAGTGATGGGAAGTGTGTCTCGTGTTGCCCTGGGTGACAGCCAAAGAAGAGAAGATGTTGGCAGAGCATGTGGTGTGGAACCCACTGACAGCTCCAGGAGGAAAAGAAGTTTGTGTGGAGCGCGAGCGAGTGTGGTTATGCGCTTTAGCTTGCATATCAAAATTGAATACTAACAAACAGGTAATTTGATTATATAATAAGATTACAAAACGTAACTGTAATTAGGTTGGGCTGCAAAAAAGTGTAATTTGATTATAGTTGCATTCACAGAGATGGATTTGTGTAATTACGTTTTTGCTAATCTTGGGGAAATATTGCAGTCCTGAACAGTGCAATCAAATATTTTTTTGTGGGATAAAAGGAGGATTTTCTCAATGGAATACTTGTGCAGTCTGTTGCCTACCCAGGGCAGTATGTATAACATATTACTCGATATGAATATACGATCATAAAGAAGTGTTTTAACTATGTTTTATTACACAGCTCTTTGGAATACTTGATTCTGATTGGTCAATCGCGCCATCCATGTTATTCCCTAATAACAACGGGCAAAGGGCCAGATTTACTAAACAGGGCAAATTAGCGTGAGAGCGCAATTTCAAGCGCCGATGGGAGTGGAAAGTTCTGCATGTGATCTACTGACGACGCGCAAATTAAAGAACACAGACTCAGCCAGACCATTTCTATTAGCATCTGGTTTAAGATGTGCTTTTTTGGGATGGTAAATAATGGCGCAAACACCAGTAAATTGACTAGCGCAAACCTTAGTAAACCACCTTGTATGTTTCATTTAAATACTCTCCTCCCATAAATTTTTGTCTAAAAGGGAAACTCCAAGAAATGCATAAGCAATAAGGTCAGCCGCAAAAATAACTGTGCCCACGCCATTTCACGCTAATTTATCACTGCGTGTCTTTAGTAAATCCTGACAGGATTTTTTAACGCCAAAAGAGGGTTTGCGCTGGTGCACGCTGTTAGTAAATCTGGCCTAAAAACTGATAACACAGGCTCATCCAGGTAACTGAAGCCAGCGAAATACACTTGCTAGGAACGTTTTTTCTTCGTGGAAATTTTGCATTTGATGAGCTAATAAAATATTAACTCAATATTTTGTGTCTAATTATTTACTTATGTGGCAAGTAGCCATGTAATAAGAGGAGGGGTCTTGCATCACCCTGAAGGGGTTTAAATAATTAAAATAAAACGGCAAGTAACACATTGAATTAAACATGACATTTTGTAAAACTGAAATATAGTATTTTCTTATAAAACATACTACAATAATAATCTGTTTTATTTCCAACTTTGGAACAGTGTATGTTTAAAGTCTGCGAAGCTGCGATTGTCTTTTTTTTCTATTGTGATGTATATCTGAGTGGAATGGGTTCTTGAACAAGAAAAAAACATAGGGCGGGACTTGATATTGTCCATCGGGAATTGATTGGATGGCTGTTGTTTGGTATTGGTCGATCTCATGTGAGTGACAGGTTGCCCCGCCCTTGCACCAGTAAACTAAACACATCATCAAAGAAGATTATGAGGGCACATGAATTTTAAAAATTATGATGTGCATGAATAAATTAAAAGAAATACTGCAATATTCCATAAAAAAGAGAATTGTCCATTTTGATGACTTTAAGTCAAGCAGGAGTCAGAGCTGATCCCAAAAAGACTAGATTCTTCCATTTTGAGGTGGGAACCAAAGGTTGGAGTCAAATCCACTCATGATTGGGTGTGATTATGTTCCTTATATTCATTTCTAAACATGTCCCAGAAGACATTTAGAGCTTGTAGAGAAGATTTTGATTCATCCCATTGTCTTGAGATTTTTTATTTAGTTCAGCAAAAAAAAAATTCATTAAGATTTGTTCTCTGATTCACACACTGACTCTTTCTGTAGGTTACATTGTTACACCAGTAGTGATGAGTCAGTGAGTGTCTCTTTGAGTAAAGTATTCTGAGTGATTCTTTCAATTGTTTGCTAAACAGATTAAAGGGTTAGTTCACCCAAAAATGAAAATTCTGTCATTAATTACTCACCCTTATGACGTTCCAAACTCGTAACACTTTTGTTCATCTTTGGAACACAAATGAAGATATTTTTGATGAAATCTGAGAGCTTTCTGTACTCTCCATGTACACTTTGATGCTTCAAAAAGTTCATAAAGAGATTGTAAAACTAATTCATATGAATTGAGCGGTTTAGACCAAATTTTCTGAAGAGACACGATCCCGTTATATGATGAACAGATTGAATGTAGGCTTTTTTTAAATCCATTTTTTAAGTCAGAAACACAGTTGTTCATGACCAAATCATATTTTAGGATATATTGTTTTATATTGCACTTTTTTAAATGTATACAAGATATCACCTCTTCTACCTTCTTTTTCTTTAGAATAAAGAAACTTTGTCTGTAAATAACTCTTGGAATCAACTCCATTGATTCTAAAAATCTGTTATTACTGTTATTACACACCCTTTCATTACTATTTTTTATTAGTGTAAGTATTCTTACACTATTTTTATATATACATACTAGTCTACTCATATTCAGAATAAATGAATATATAAAGGCTATGAATACATTACCCAACTTTCTTATAACGAACTGTGTCTCTAATCAGGAAGACTGACGTGTGGTTTATATTCTATGACAGATTACATTTTGTAACTCTGTATCCGATGCATGTGTATCCGATGCATTTGTTTACAAATGCAGCCTTGGAAATATTATAAATATTACTCATAATGTAATTGCACGCTTGGTCATACACTGTGTGTATGTGATTTGAGGGCCAACCTTCACAAGTCTATACGTTGCAGCTTAACAAACCCTGTCTGTATGTTTGTGTGTGTACGGGGGAAAGCTTGGCATCTGTGGGCGGTAAATGAGGATTGCTGTAATTGGATTATACCTTATAAATGTTCTATAAATGGCTGACTGGGAATTATTAGGGCTGAGCAGCATGGCCAGATTAATTTAAAGCACATAGACTGTGTGTAAGGTGTGTGAGTGGGTTTGTTGTGAATGCTGGAGTTAAAGGCTTAGTGGAATGTCCTATCTCCCTTGCTTAAAGATCGGACAATCAGAGTCTTTCCATTTCTCACGGAGATAAAAGGCTTGAGGGCAGATATTCTCATGCCATCTCAGTCTACAGTACACACACACACACACACACACATAAACACATCTCCCTTCAGCACTTCACATATAAACATTATTAAGATTATGTGGTTGTCAACATTTTGACGAGCAGAGGTACAGTACACATTCAGACGTGTGTAAAAAGCACGTAGCCTACAAACAAACAAGCAAATGCAAACCTGGAGGTCTAAGGTTGCATGAAAGTAAATAAATGTTTTAATAAAAAAAGCTGCTGCACTCAGATCAGTGATCTTTGGCCAGTTTCACACCAAAGTTTTATAGTTTATGGCTATCAAATTAAATATGTATTTACTCAGAAATTGTTATTTTCTGCATCGAGCTGCTGGTTGCTCATGCAAACTGTGTAAAACAGGTGCTTTATGTTGTCTTATGTTGTGTATTTCCAGTGCAGTGGGCTGTTTTGGGGTCATCCTTTGTATCTAAGTCAGTGGAAACAGGGGTATGTGTAGATTCAATTAAAACGCATCCATTACATCGGGCCAGATTAAAACATGCCGTGTTCCACCATCACCGTTACATAAACACAGCTTAGCACCAAATCCTGGCCGCAGGCCACCGCTGCCAAGAGCGGAGAGACAACTGTGACTGGCATTTTAATGACGGCTACATGGTGGCAAAAGCTATTGGGAGTTTGAGTTCTGTTATTGGGGAAAAAACATTACTTTTGGATGTTTCTCTGTGTGTGTGTGTGTGTGTGTGTGTGTGTGTGTGTGTGTGTGTGTGTGTGTGTGTGTGTGTGTGTGTGTGTGTGTGTGTGTGTTGCGCGCGCACTAGTCAGTTTTAAAAACAAAATGTCTTTTACCAAGGGGGGAAAGGCAAACAGCTTTTCACATCTTTAAATTATACTTTGTGTTTGTATATTTTGGCTTGTGGGTTTATTAGGTTCCCGGCTGGTGGAACGATCTTCCCACCTCCATCCGGATGGCAGAATCACTGACATCCTTCAAAAAACAGCTAAAAACCCATCTCTTCCGTGAGCACTTAATCTTATCATAAAAAAAATAACTAAAAAATTTTTTAATTCTTTTTCCTCTATCTTTCTCTATGCCCTCCCTATTCTAGCTTAGGCTACTCAGAGCAATGTCCGAAACTTAGTATTTAAGGCACTTAAGGCGTTTCTTCGCCTCTTCATAACGGATCGCTTCCTGTACTCCTCAGTTGTAAGTCACTTTGGATAAAAGCGTCTGCTAAATGCATAATTGTAAATGTAAATTAGGTGTAAGGTTTTATTTTATTTTGTTTTATTATTTTATTTATTACTTTGAGGGTGCACATGCATGATACAGCATGTTTTAATGGCCATGCTTCTATTGCGTTTTTGCTTCACATCTAAATCAGATGAAGGCAGTGAAGCATGACATCTCACCCAACATTTAATGCATGTCATATACTTTCATACACATTTGCTTTCAAAATCATAATTTTTTACTTAACATATAGGCTATAAACACCCACCACTGCCCCCCTCCCCACCACCTCTCTCTCTGATGATGAACTTTTCATAATGTTGCTCCATATACCTTGTACCATTGAGGTGCTGGGATCACTCATTATGTAGTGTCAGACCACTTTCTAGGGCATGTACAATAATTTCCATACTTTGTAGTACATACATTTTTTATCCAGTGGCCCACTTTTGTTAGTCAAGTTTTTTTGTGCCAGAATAATTGTGCGTGTCTGTGTATGGCTGTGATTGTCGAGTCTTAGGATGTTGTTATGCATTGCGGTCGGGTGCGTTGGGGAACGCTAATGGGGTGCATGACTAATCTTGTGCATTGTGTGTTCAACACTGATATGGCTTTGGATGAAGTACAAGAGATTACGTCCCAGAAACCGTCTTCAGCGACCAGCTAATCTGTGCATCCCCTCCCTCTTGCCTCCAGAACTTCCACGTAAAATATTATAATCCTTCTGTTTATTTTGAAAACACACAGCACCATTAAAAAAAAAAAAATCATACTTGTAAGTGATATCTCAGTAAAGTGTTTAACTTAACATCATTTCACTACTTTGCTTTGAGCAGATGTTGGCATTTTTGTCATGTCTGCAGTTGGCAATTTATTTTTTATCATATCTGCAGTTGGCAAATTGGTAATTTATTAAGAAATATTTCAGGTGTTTATGGATCCTTGTTCGTCGTTCTTGCCATTTTGAAAATAATCGTCATAATAAAATATGTCAATATTATAGAAATTCTGCCTTATAATGTATAAATCTGCATAATCAGCAGCAGTAATCTGCAAATGCATGTGGAAGGTTGTTTAAGGTAATCGTTCACATGACCTTCTCTGGCTCTACCGCTCTAAACTCCACCTTTATCTTTTTACCTTGCCCTACATAATCATTTAATCACTGTGGGTGTATATCACAGCTCGAGTTGAAACTGCTTCATTGAGCCCCTCATCAGTAGACAGCATGCCAAATAAGCTTAACCTAAATATCTTAAGATTATATGGGCAAACAAACTCGTTAAATGACAGTTAGAGAACTGAGAATTGCATGGATACAAGTTTCCTGGGAAAGCCGCAAAGTTATAAATGCGTGTCTTCTGTTATCCGAGAAGCGATCTCCTATTACCCATGTTTCCTTGCCTCATGGTCTCTATACTTCTCTCTGTCTCTTAATCAACCTCTCTCGGTCAACTCGTCTTACCTGCTGGATTAGCCCTTTGTTTCCACATGCCGAGCTCTGCCTGTGTCCATCTGTGGTGTTAGGGTTTCACCTGTGCATGTCAGCCTTGCTCAGGTATAGGACTTACACAGTACTTAACTTGTGACTCTAGAAAGAAATATAGCATTGCAGCTATTACGTAGCTTCTTTTAAATAATTTCACTACTTCTGTTTGAACAGGTGTTGCCAAGTACTTCTACATTCTACTGACTTCTAAAATAAAAAACTGTCCATTTTCCCCTTTCTGTAGTCAAGACATTTTTTTAGGGGCATAATGTTGTAATTACAAATTTTTTTCATCACTTTTCATTTGGTTGCATGCCAGATCACCAACAATGTACTATAAAAGCATATATCACTAGTGATGGGAAAATACGCTTTTTTATTACCTGGGCTTTCAGTGTTCTGTAATTTGGGACAAACTAATTATATTCGTACATACTGACTCTCATACTGACTCATAACATCATGTACTGATATTTTAATTGAGCATGTTTTCTTTCATCCGTGTTAGGGTTTGTTCATTTGCAGATCTTATATTTCATTAATTTAAAGACATTTAGCCACTTATCTGACCATGCTGCGAAACCACTCGGATGAACTAAATAAACTTTTTTGCCGTTTAGTGATAGTCATTAACAAAAGCTTAAAGGGGACATATTATGCCCCCTTTTACAAAATGTAAAATAAGTCTCTAATGTCCCCAGAGTGTGTATGTGAAGTTTTAGCTCAAAATACCCCACAGATCATGTTTTATAGCCTGTTAAAATAGCCTGTCATTTTTGTGTATGTCCCTTTAAATGCAAATGAGCGGGTGCTCCCTGCCTGTTCTTTCAAGAAGAGGGCAGAGCTTCAAGAGCCCGCGCAACAACAACAACAGAACATCAGAAACTAACAGTGTTCAGTTCGAACCGGACTCGGACAATAATGCCTACAGAGCCATTGAATATATGCTGGATGGAGATAGAACAGGTATAGTTTAGTTTAATTCTGGTTTTAACTTATGTTGTCATCTTGCTTTTATCCACTATTAGTACAAGCCTGTTTACTTTACTGATGAGTTTTATTAAGTTTATTGTACTTTACACAAAAGATGAAATGATGTTTCATTAACAAAAGTTCGGGAGGAGCACGTTCAAATGATCTATCTAATCATGTCATTCCAACCAGCTGTCAGCAATCAGTAATCAACATGTCTACCTATTAGCACAAATGGAGGATTATATAAATACCCAGTCAACTCACCAACGTTCCTCGACAAGTTTTGCAGCATCCCTCCACCACCCCGTCTTTCTCACACTCATCTGGTTACTTTACTTCGGGCCAAATACCGAGCTCGGAGCCCTCTCCTCGGACGCCAAATATGCAAACCATTTATTCTATCTGACTTATTTGTAAGTGTGAACTCGTGAAGTGTCTGTTTTCACTCCGGAAAATCACTATAAGCGCTGAATAAAACACAGTACAAGAAGTGTGCATTAAAGTCTTATCCATAAACACTCTCTCCCTTGCATTATCATCAGCATACACAGTGAATTACACAAAAACACTTGTTACAACTAACAGTAAACAAATATATACAGGCCTTTTCAGGTGCACTTAATAAACTGGTAAAATTATATATCCGTAAAACAACTCTGATGAATTGTAATAAAGTTTTCCCTTTCATTACTGCCGTGACCAGAAGTGCTCCGGAGACTATAAACTGGATCACGAATAGTTAGTACTAACCCATCCTTGAGCTTTAACTTTTTAGCAAAACCTGCCTTGAATTGTCCCTCGTTCAGACAATGCACCTGTGTTGCTTACAAGACATTGTTGTCACTGCTCGAGTGCGGAAAAAATGACGAACAGTGTACAACTGGCTTAGGGCGGAAACTATGCTAATACAGAACAGACTGTAAGCGCAGTGGAAACGTGCAGATTAAGGGGCGGTAATATTATAATAGATAGATTAAGAAATGTTGCGAACAAGCCTCGAACCTACATTGCCTGTATGAGCACCATGACTCAATGTAGTCCACTGCTGATGAAACCAAATGGATATAAGATCTTTAAGAATGTATTTACATTGCACTTTGCAAATTCAGAGTAGCTCAGTACGATCTGTATTGTACAAACTTTTTGACTAACTCCTTTTTCTCTTATTATCTATGTTGCTTTTTGAGAAACATGTAAAGCTGCTTTTGTGTTTGCACTTTTCACATGAATAAAGTATATAGCTTGAAGCTAATGCGCAGAGCAGCAGTGGCAGGACTGATTAAAGTTTCACAGTGCATTTTGGGAGAAACATCAGGCAATGCTATGAGCCTCTCTGCATCTATCATTTCTGTTTATATCTCCCGCTTTCCCTCTGTGGACTCTCCAAAGTGCCGTTTAGCTAGAAAGCGTCATAAATCGATGCCGCCCAATAGAAATCCAGCTGAGATATATCTGCTTGCACCACATGCTGACTTTTCTCTTTATCCTCTCTGCCTGACTTCTCTTTTTTTTTTTTTCACACTTATCCCGTCCAGCTCTCCGAGGACGGGTCCAAGGCTCCTTCTCACTTCTTGCCTTGAGCAACAGGCCCCAAATTCCCTGTTGTGTGCCATCCTGGCCATGCAGCTTTCTTAATTTCCTGTAAATCCCCCACATAACACACACACAAACATGTGATCCCCTCACTTCTGTCACGACACAGGATGATGCGTCCCCCAGGGGTCTGTCCTGGGTAATCTGCTGTTCTCAGCAGGTGTGTGTTTGTAGGGGTTGCTTCTGTTAGGGGTTTTTCCATAAAGGATTGGATTGTCAGGTCTCTGTTATCGTTAGATGCTATCACAACTGTAACACCATCCCTCCAGCCAGCATCTCTGGCCCTCTACTCTTTTGTGTTTTCTGAGCTATAGATGTAGTCCTATACCTCCAACGAATTATCAGATGTCTGTGGTTATATGTGTGTGCGACTGATGGGTTTGACAGTGGTAGATGGGCCGTGCGTGGTGTCTGTCTGCCTCAACCTCCTCTTGTTTGTGTCGTGCATTATGCATTGTGCATCCCATTTTTTCTGCTTTAAGAGCATACTTTATTTATTTAATACACTACCAAACATGTGAGACACATCAATGCTGTTGAACAAGTAATTGACAATGCAATGCAATGCAAAAGACAATGCAAAATAGCATATTTACCTTGAAAGTAGGACGGGGCTTGATTTATTTATATAAATATTTGTATATTACGTTAATATTGATGACTTTGTAACATCAATGTCACATAAAATGCAATTGAATAAGAAAATAATGTAGGCCAGAGCTTTTTAGTTTATTGAAAATTGATTGTTTGCTGAAAAGTGGTCTCCTTGACAGGTGGTTGAAGGGACGGGGCTGAAAAATTTGGGTATTGTGATGTCAACCAAAAATTTGATTACCTTTTGATGAAAGACTGCAAATAACATGCACTGATGAATTTATTTTATGTTGACTTTGAAGCGCCAATAGTGGTTAGTTTCACTAAATGAAATCGCAAAACTAGTTTACAAACAGGTGGGTACACTTCAACCCTATGGAAAAGTTTTTCCTGCCTCAAACTCAAAGCATTGATTGAGATAGAAGGTGACATGTCAGGCCACTCAAAGAAACAGGTCGATATGTGTTTACACCCTTTAGGAAGTGAAGCCTACTAATGGCTTAGTTGTCTGTTCACAAAAGACTATATTGTAGAAAAAGGTATTTTATTACATCGAAAATGTTGCACACTCTGTGACCTGTGCCCATTTATAAGTGAACTCTCCTGATGTGTATTGTCTGTAGCACTTATGTTGCTGCATTAAGTGGGTCAGATGCACACACACGCCGCGAGTCAACCTAGATGAGACTCGCTGCGAGAGTTGGTCCGAATGAGGCTGTCAATCAAAGAGATGGATCACGTAATATGACACCCTTCCCATCATGCAATAATGCGTCTCAATTTAGCACCCCCACATCTCTTTCTCTCATTCTCTCTCCAAACCTCTCTCCATTCCTAGACAGGCATTCGGCCACGATCCCTTCCTCGCAGTGATGGATGAATAAGGTACAAACAAAGGAGAGAACAATTCTTTTCATCTAATATTCCCTCTCTCTCTCTCTCTCTCTCTCTCTCTTTCAGCGAAATCTAATTTAAACACAACACTTCTCACCTTCTCGCCTCGGCCGTCAATATCATTTATCGATCAGCACCCACACATGCATGCGCTATTTCGCACAAACCAAAAGGCATCCCTTACTGTCGTATGTGGGCCGCCACATGCCAGGTTCTCTGGGGACATGGAGAGAGATGGTGTATCTAACAGCTACTGACCTGTGAGGGAAAGCTAATTAGCTGAGAAAGCGCCGCTAATGCTGGAGCGTTCCACCCGCAGGTCTGGCCGGGGGTCACCCTTGATTAACCCCAGAATGGATCACTCCAACTCCAAGGACCAAGTTAAACTGTCTAAAAGATATATGTACATGAGCTGCAGTGAAAGATGGGAAAGAGCGAGAAAGAGAAAAATGAGAGGAACGTATTTTGGGTAAAATGGAAGCAACAAAATATGGTTGTCAGTCCTGTATTTGAGGCCTCAAAACGGTTACATTCACACACAGTGCGGTTATTTACGGGAGTGACAACCGCATTCTATAACCAAACTCACACCTGTTCATTTGGACTGCATTCTCGGAAAACCTATGCTGTGTGACCAGAACCGGACTGGACAACTAGTGTCTGTCACGTCACAAAAGGCGCTCTGCATGGCACAAATGATTATCTATTGTTTATTGCTGGTTTTTGTGTGTGGTTTCACTTTTGGTAACTTACAGTGATGGAGATATGAGCTATGTGTCATATGAAGGACACTGTTCTCCTCCAGAGCTGCTCCTGTCAGTTTTGTGTGCTATGTGTGACTGAAATGCTCTCCACCCAGATATAAAAGCTGCTGTCGGCTAATGGAGATTTCACAGTGGCTCTATTGGACTCTTGTTGGGTCAAAAGTTTTATGGACATTGCCATCTTTGATATTACTTTGGTCACTGTCGAATACAGACGTGACTGCCTTTGCATGTTCATACTGACCGTATTCAAGGCGCTACTGTAAGTTGCTGTTTGAACAGGACATTTCAAGAATAACACCTGTAAATTAAGTTCTACCCAAAAGACTCAGAAGGCAAGAAAACATTTGAATAAGATTTATTTACAGTTTGCAAGGAGTAGTATCGAATGTATGAAATTATAAAGTTCTTTGGCATAGGCCCCATCCATAGTCCGAATCCGGAGGGTAGCGGATGCTTGCAGTTCCTACCTGAAGATGAAGGCAGGGGGGGAGTCTACCCCCTGAAGTATGGACAGAGACCGACCTGGTGGTGGTGGGGAGGATGAGGGTGAATGCCGGTGTCAGTATCTGCGAACGTAGTAATGGGTGGGAACAGAACTTGTATACTACAGATGACGAATAATGTTTGGCTAGATAGATAAGGGATGAATGACGTGACATTTGAGTCTTCCAGGTGGAACTTAGGTTAGATCTCCCATTTCCTCTCATTCCACAGCAAATCCTTTTTTTGTTCCCGCACTTATCCCATTTAGCTCTCCAAGGACCCTTCTCGCTTCTTGCCTTGAGCAACAGGCCCCAAATTAATTAACTAATCTTAAAAGGTTTTATGCAAAAATGAAAATTCTTCATCATTTACTTGCTGTCAGGTCATTCCAAACCGGTATAGCTTATTTTCTTCTGCTGAACAGAAAAGAAGATTTTTTGTCCATACTATGCAATTCAGTGGTGTCCAATGGGGTTGTTTGGACCCCATTGACTTTCATTGCATGGACAAAGCAGTTTTTTAATATATCTGTTGTGTTCTGCAGAAGAATAAAAACCATATAGTAGTGGTCGGCAACAGACGGCCCGCGCCTGCAGCCAGATTATTTTGATAGCGGCTGGTTCTGAAATAGATCTGTCATGATAGTGTAATGGAAACCAGCTAATGAGAGCTGTGCAGGTAAACTCCCCTGATGTCAAGAGCGCTCTAGTGACTGACGCTAGAGGTTGCAACCTTTAGCGTCCTTGTTAGAGCGTCCAACTCCCATGTGGAAAGACCCGGCTTCGAGCACCGCTTGGACGGGTGGTGCAAACCGAGAGATTACAACAACAACAGTTACTCATAATCAATTTGTCTTTAGTGATTTTGCCTTCAAAAAAAGTACGAAAACGTTTTTGCAGCAATGTTTTATTTTGGGATGAATTGAGAGCTTTTAATTTGAAAAGTTCTAAAAGACATTCAAAAGAGTCTGTGGAATGGATCGCTAGACACGCCTCTAAAATAGCCGTCATGAAATGTGTCGTATGAAAAAATGAACAGTGAACCATTGAAACGTTTGCTTATAACGCGGAGCCTCAGCACCAACACGTGAACAATAACAAATCAAATTCAGCTTCCTTTTTATCAAAAATATTGACAAGACAACCAGCAAAAAAAAAGGTTCCATGCTTCGTCTCGTGGTGCCATCTGATATTATATTCTTTACAAACAGCGACAACTTTATTGCAGATAAAACACACCGGCTTTGCATTCACAAAACCAGGTAGGATGAACGCGTCCATTCTTCTTTGTATGCCCTATTTTCGCTGTCGACTTTCCTCTTTAGAATTTTCCTCTTTTATAGTGTCTCACCGGCTAGCTTAAATGTTAACATCACTCTGCACGCGACGCAATAGCGTACCTCCAGCACGCAAACAATAAAAAAATAATAATGCAGTTTAGTACGTAAGGATGCCAAGGAATAATTCTGAGTGTAAAAGTAGGCTATGTCAAATAATTATTACAATAAGTTAGGGTCCATAGTGTAACAAGCAAATTAAAATACACCTTTATTATTCACAATATGGAAAGAGGAAATAAAACATAGTTTGTTAAGAGCAGGACTTAAACATGCCATTAATGGGCTTATTCAAGTTTATTTTTTGAGTTATTTTTATCCATTCCGCATCTCCCACATATGTGTGTTTTAGCAAGGCTCTACTGCTTTATTAATTTATTTTTTAACAGACTAACAGCTCACTACCAGTTACAAAAGACACTGTAACAGTATATCACAGGCAATTCTAGTTGCATTTTTCATCAATTATTTTCTTAAATTATCCCTTGGCTATGTTCTATGTTTTTTTTTTTGGCCCGATGCCAAACTTACTTGCTGACCCCTGCTATATAGGTTTTAAATGATGTGAGTATAATGAGGAGGCTTGAGTAAATTAATGAACTTTCCTTTTAAGCCATAAATTATTAGGCTGGTTTAAAACATTTCTTGGAGAGTTTGCGTACAACACATTTAAAACCAGCTAGACTGAGCAAAACACAGGTGCTTTTGTAGCATGAATAGTCAACCATCATCCATCTTTTTGGTAATGGATGGATCAATAAGGGTTCATTTTCCATGGTTCAAGGTTCAGACGTGTCAAAAAATGTCTGTAAAATCAAACATTGAAACCAAGCAACAGATGAATTTGACGTCATATATCTTTCATGACACAACTAATCATAATCATGTTAATTCATTGTTCATGTCATTGTTTATGTATGTGTATTATAATTCTGTTCCTTAATGACTCGTTGCTTCGCTCAAGCATAGTTTGGTCACACCGTGGCCTGCATGTAACTTCTCCTCATATTATATATGTGGGCCCTCTATCATAGCTGTCAGCTCCTCCATTATTCATGCCATAGTGTTAGCCTAGCAAGAGCACCGCTGATTTATACAGGCCATTCATCTCGTCTAACAACGTCCTGACAATGTTTCCGCAATGTTAAGCAGACACAAACAGCTTGAATCTAGCAACATGTCCAGCATAGGTTGCTGTGTGTGTGTCAGTCAGGGATTTCAGATGTTTGATTAAGAAGTGAAGAAAATCGAGTTGGCCGGATCAGTAATTGGTTGAGTTTTGCCTGCTCTGGTGACTGGTGGTGTTGATGAAGCACTCAGGTTTGCTGTGGTCGATGGATCAATACATAGTTAGCTCGGCTGAATTCTGATGGCAGCCTATTGATTTGCAAACAATGGGTTGCTTTCCGTGCATCAGTTTTAGATGTTAACTTGACCATTGAGGGGATATTCAGTCACCATTGGGAATTACTTGTATTTAAGGTTTGAGGTTTGCACATTGGACATATAAATGATATAAAGATATATACATTTTAAATTCAGGTGCATTTTGGTGTCTTCTCTGCATGTTGTGTCTTTTGTCTATCCTGCACTCTGTAAAAATGTAGTTATCTTGTAGTCTTCTGAACAAATACTCTCGATGTGTCTGTGGCAGCTATTGCGGTGGTGCTGTACTTATTTTATGAACACATTTCCCTGTTTTGCAGGAATGCTCTTACCAAACATTCTGAATACTGTTCCTTATCAACAACCTACTTTCCCCACTCTTACTTTGTTATCCATAAACCTTTACTTTCCTTGGATGACGAAAGACAGGATGAGTTTGCGAAAAGAAAGAAGGGCGAACAAACTGGATTGTCTTACTTCCGCAAAATATATGTATCTCTTTTCCGCAGACACTTTCTTAGCCTATTTTATCATATCTCCTTAACGTCAAAGTGCTGATGAACTCGCAGAAAACCCTTGCAGCATGAGCTGAAGGACAGAGGAGGATTGGAGAAGAGAAGGGATCAGAGGGATGCCGATTTTAAGCAGTTTTCATCCTTTGATATTTCAAGAGTTTTCCCCAGTCATCTGTGATGAAATTGTAAAGTGTTTTTAGAAGCATCATTTCATTTATGGTTTTTATACATGTGATGTAATATCAGGACATTAATAGCATATATCTACAGTAGCTATAATGAGCCGAATTCACATAAAATAGAGGCTTGCTTGTACTTAAATAAATTCAGTACATTTAGCATCTGGCTGAACTGGACTATAGCTGGTTAGTGACTAAAATGCAGGTTTTGTGCTGAAATACCATGGGCAACATGTTTTTTTTTGTGTGTGTTTGTGTGCTTGTCCTCAACCATAAATGTTTGTGTGCTAGTCCTTAACCAGCAGTGCTTGTGTGCTAGTCCTCAACCAGCAGTGTTTGTGTGCTTGTCCTTAACCAGCAGTGTTTGTGTGCTAGTCCTTATCCAGCAGTGTTTGTGTGCTAGTCCTCATCCAGCAGTGTTTGTGTGCTAGTCCTCAACCAGCAGTGTTTGTGTACTTGTCCTCAACCAGCAGTGTTTGTGTGCTAGTCCTCAACCAGCACTGTTGGTGTGCTAGTCCTCAACCAACAGTGTTTTTTTGCTAGTCCTCAACCAGCATGGTTTGTGTGCTAGTCCTCATCCAGCCGTATTTGTGTGCTAGTCCTCAACCAGCAGTGTTTGTGTGCTAGTCCTTAACCAGCAGTGTTTGTGTGCTAGTCCTCATCCAGCAGTGTTTGTTTGCTAGTCCTCAACCAGCAGTGTTTGTGTACTTGTCCTCAACCAGCAGTGTTTGTGTGCTAGTCCTCAACCAGCACTGTTGGTGTGCTAGTCCTCAACCAGCAGTGTTTTTTTGCTAGTCCTCAACCAGCATGGTTTGTGTGCTAGTCCTCATCCAGCCGTGTTTGTGTGCTAGTCCTCAACCAGCAGTGTTTGTGTGCTAGTCCTTAACCAGCAGTGTTTGTGTGCTAGTCCTCATCCAGCAGTGTTTGTGTGCTAGTCCTCAACCAGCAGTGTTTGTGTACTTGTCCTCAACCAGCAGTGTTTGTGTGCTAGTCCTCAACCAGCACTGTTGGTGTGCTAGTCCTCAACAAGCAGTGTTTTTTTGCTAGTCCTCAACCAGCATGGTTTGTGTGCTAGTCCTCATCCAGCCGTGTTTGTGTGCTAGTCCTCAACCAGCAGTGTTTGTGTGCTAGTCCTTAACCAGCAGTGTTTGTGTGCTAGTCCTTAACCAGCAGTGTTTGTGTGCTAGTCCTCAATCAGCAGTGTTTGTGTGCTAGTCCTCAGCCAGCCGTGTTTGTGTGCTAGTCCTCAGCCAGCCGTGTTTGTGTGCTAGTCCTCAACCAGCAGTGTTTGTGTGCTAGTCCTCAACCAGCATGGTTTGTGTGCTAGTCCTCATCCAGCCGTGTTTGTGTGCTAGTCCTCAACCAGCAGTGTTTGTGTGCTAGTCCTTAACCAGCAGTGTTTGTGTGCTAGTCCTTAACCAGCAGTGTTTGTGTGCTAGTCCTCAATCAGCAGTGTTTGTGTGCTAGTCCTCAGCCAGCCGTGTTTGTGTGCTAGTCCTCAGCCAGCCGTGTTTGTGTGCTGGTCCTCAACCAGCAGTGTTTGTGTGCTAGTCCTCAGTCAGCCGTGTTTGTGTGCTAGTCCTCAGCCAGCCGTGTTTGTGTGCTAGTCCTCAGCCAGCCGTGTTTGTGTGCTAGTCCTCAACCATCAGTGTTTGTGTGCTAGTCCTCAACCATCAGTGTTTGTGTTTGTGTTAGTCCTCAACCAGCACTGTTGGTGTGCTAGTCCTCAACCAGCAATGTTTTTTTGCTAGTCCTCGACCAGCATGGTTTGTTTGCTAGTCCTCATCCAGCCATGTTTGTGTGCCAGTCCTCAACCAGCAGTGTTTGTGTGCTAGTCCTTAACCAGCAGTGTTTGTGTGCTAGTCCTCAGTCAGCCGTGTTTGTGTGCTAGTCCTCAGCCAGCCGTGTTTGTGTGCTAGTCCTCAGCCAGCCGTGTTTGTGTGCTAGTCCTCAACCATCAGTGTTTGTGTTTGTGTTAGTCCTCAACCAGCACTGTTGGTGTGCTAGTCCTCAACCAGCAGTGTTTTTTTGCTAGTCCTCAACCAGCATGGTTTGTGTGCTAGTCCTCATCCAGCCGTGTTTGTGTGCTAGTCCTCAACCAGCAGTGTTTGTGTGCTAGTCCTCAACCAGCAGTGTTTGTGTGCTAGTCCTTAACCAGCAGTGTTTGTGTGCTAGTCCTCAACCAGCAGTGTTTGTGTGCTAGTCCTCAACCAGCAGTGTTTGTGTCCTAGTCCTCAACCATCAGTGTTTGTGTGCTAGTCCTCAACCAGCAATGTTTGTGTGCTAGTCCTCAACCAGCAGTGTTTGTGTCCTAGTCCTCAACCATCAGTGTTTGTGTGCTAGTCCTCAACCAGCAATGTTTGTGTGCTAGTCCTCAACCAGCAGTGTTTGTGTGCTAGTCCTCAACCAGCAGTGTTTGTGTGCTAGTCCTCAACCAGCAGTGTTTGTGTGCTAGTCCTCAACCAGCCGTGTTTGTGTGCTAGTCCTCAACCAGCAGTGTTTGTGTCCTAGTCCTCAACCATCAGTGTTTGTGTGCTAGTCCTCAACCAGCAATGTTTGTGTGCTAGTCCTCAACCAGCAGTGTTTGTGTGCTAGTCCTCAACCAGCAGTGTTTGTGTGCTAGTCCTCAACCAGCAGTGTTTTTTGTGCTAGTCCTTAAACAGCAGTGTTTGTGTGCTAGTCCTCAACCATCAGTGTTTGTGTGCTAGTCCTCAACCAGCAGTGTTTGTGTCCTAGTCCTCAACCATCAGTGTTTGTGTGCTAGTCCTCAACCAGCAATGTTTGTGTGCTAGTCCTTAACCAGCAGTGTTTGTGTGCTAGTCCTCAACCAGCAGTGTTTGTGTGCTAGTCCTCAACCAGCAGTGTTTTTTGTGCTAGTCCTCAACCAGCAGTGTTTTTTGTGCTAGTCCTCAACCAGCCGTGTTTGTGTCCTAGTCCTCAACCATCAGTGTTTGTGTCCTAGTCCTCAACCAGCAATGTTTGTGTGCTAGTCCTCAACCAGCAGTGTTTTTTGTGCTAGTCCTTAAACAGCAGTGTTTGTGTGCTAGTCCTTAACCATCAGTGTTTGTGTGCTAGTTCTCAACCAGCAGTGTTTGTGTCCTAGTCCTCAACCATCAGTGTTTGTGTGCTAGTCCTCAACCAGCAATGTTTGTGTGCTAGTCCTTAACCAGCAGTGTTTGTGTGCTAGTCCTCAACCAGCAGTGTTTGTGTGCTAGTCCTCAACCAGCAGTGTTTTTTGTGCTAGTCCTCAACCAGCAGTGTTTTTTGTGCTAGTCCTCAACCAGCCGTGTTTGTGTCCTAGTCCTCAACCATCAGTGTTTGTGTCCTAGTCCTCAACCAGCAATGTTTGTGTGCTAGTCCTCAACCAGCAGTGTTTGTGTGCTATTCCTCAACCAGCAGTGTTTTGTGCTAGTCCTCAACCAGCAGTGTTTGTGTGCTAGTCCTCAACCATCAGTGTTTGTGTGCTAGTCCTCAACCAGCAGTGTTTGTGTGCTAGTCCTCAACCAGCAGTGTTTTGTGCTAGTCCTCAACCAGCAGTGTTTGTGTGCTAGTCCTCAACCATCAGTGTTTGTGTGCTAGTCCTCAACCATCAGTGTCTGTTTGCTAGTCCTTAACCAGCAGTATTTGTGTGCTACTCCTCAACCAGCAGGGTTTTGCATAATGAAGTTCACATTAATGACATCTCACTGCAAAACAATTTGCATCAAACGCTTTTGGTGCCCATTTATCTTCAGTGGCACATTTCAAAGGTTTTATTTAGTGTGCGCTTGTGTGAGGATAGTCATAGTGTATTAGCTTGAGTCACCATTAGCAGTAGTTGACTGAAGTGGGAGTGGGAGGTTGACAAGTAATATTCGGATAATTAGAGTGTTCTTTATTAAGGGAAGAACAGTGTGAAGGGAAGAACAGCGTGGCCAATGCAGTCATTCTGCCTGACTGGGCTACTATTAAAACACTAAGATACCAAGAAAGACTTTTAGAACATTCAAAATGACCTGTTCACTCATTCAGATGAGCTTCGGAAGGCTTGAAATTTAACCTAAAATGAAAATTATGCCATTCACTCACCCACAAGTTGTTTCAAACTACTATGACTGAGTGAACTTTAGCAAAAATGATATGTATTATAAGTATTATATGTAATATTATAGAAATATAATATATTATATTATTATATAATTATATATATATATATATAGATATATATATTATTATATATATATATATATATATATATATATATATAATTATATATATATATATATATATAATATTATTATTATTATATAGTTATATATATATATATATATATATATATATATATATATATATATATATATATATATATATATATAATTATTATTATTATTATCATTGTCATATTAGAAATCTTGAAATATAGTGTACAAGTACTTATTTATTTATTTATTTATTTATTTATTGTCATTCTGAAGCTTGACAGACCATTCAGTTTCATTGTAACCATGTTTCATTGGAAACCATGAGCCTCTATTTCTTTGTACAATCGCCTGATTCATCTCCCATTATAAAGTATCCATTGTCACTAAAGAGTCCACAGAGTATAGTCGTCATATCTCACACAGATTATGTTTATCTTATCAGTTACTAATTGGAGGGTTCAAATTGATTTTATTATCAATAATATGTCATCTCTCAAAACTTTTCACATTCATCTATCTCGCTTACACCCACACTGTCATTTCAAGGTCAGATTTAATTGAAAAGTGCATCTAAACTGCTCTGTGCCTCATTACGTGCCAGATGGCTTTGCAAAAATTAATAGCGAAAAAATGAAAGGAGGTATATAATTTAATGGCGGTTTCCCATCAACGTTATCTGCTAATGAAGGGCTTTCTCTGTTGCATTATGGGGGGAATCTGTGTTCTCAATAAGCCCATTATTAACCTGAATCAGTGAAAGGAGATTAAAGGAGAGGATGTTCCAGCGCTTTTGTTTATGAAGGATAATGCCAGCCAGCTAGGTATTAGAAAACAATTAGTGCTTGTGATGGAGGTTACGGCTTTACAGCTGCACCATCAGTAGAGGTGTTTGCTATGCTAATGCTCAGAAAATAACATAAGCTGTATTTTTAATATCTTCAAGATTGAAAATATAGATTAAAGCAGTAATCCATGAGAGACTGTGCTACAGCAAATTTGCCACAGTTAAGTGTAAAATCAATATGTGATATGATACGATAAAATCTTTCAGTTTTCAATAAAAGTTGTAATCTAATTCTGAAAATTTTCCCACAAGACGAAAAAAAGTATAATTTCCAAAATATGTCCCCAAGTGTGTACCAAGATTTATTAATAATAATCAATTCCTCCACCAGTGATATATTAACTTGCCTAACACTGCACCCTAACTAACTCAATTATTTAAATGTTTAATTTTCTCCTTGATTTGTTTTTATTTAATTCAATATATATGAGGCAAGGAGAAACGTGGGAAGGGTTTAAAAATGGATCAATTGAAAATATATGAAAAATTACACATTTTTTTAAATGTACCAGATGCAGAATATTATATTATATTATATTATATTATATTATATTATATTATATTATATTATATTATATTATATTATATTATATTATATTATATTATATTATTCTCAGTTTGTTTTTACAGTTTATGATTGACAGGCAATGCTATAATCAAATCTTGCATTTTATTTGTGTATTATATTACATCACATTATATTATATTACATTATATATCATTCTCATTTTGTTTTTACAGTTTATTATGTTTATACTGTTATGATTTAACTCTTTTACAGTGGTTTCGAACGTGGCTCATCCTGTCTGTTTTATAATCATGAGACACACATGCACACACACAAGGTTAACTGGGTTGAGGCCATGAAATCTCCGACAAACACATACCCACACACACAGCAGGACATACAGGCACGGAGGCCAACCTCTGCGCTCCACCTGCGGTTCACTAACAGAGCAAGCTGTCGCTAATGCACACACACGCACACATACACACACCTGCTATGGCTCTTCCACAGGTACAAAACCTGAGACACACACACCTGCTGCTTTATCCTAGCTGCAGCCACATGTACCCAGGGGGGGAATAAGGAGGAAAAAAGAGATGGATGCCTATTTTCAGTAACCTATGTCTTTTTGTTGGCTTTTTTTTTGTCTCTGTGTGTCCAAGTATGTGTGTACACACACACACCGTTTCTTATTTACACCTTTCCATCTGTGCAATCACACCTCCAAAGTGTGCACCCTGCTGAGTGATGACAGAGCGAGTGAAGGGAGGAAGAGAAATAGTGGAGAAGGTAGAGAAGGATGAAGGGATGCAGAGACTCCACTGTGAGAGGAGGAACGGTCTGTCTGAAGACATTTATAACAGGCTTAATGAGACAACCTGTTTGTCAGACATGCAGAGATCTGCGAGTCCTTCAGGAGAGACCATGATGCCTGCTCGGTGGTGTTAAACAAGCAGCTGTAGACAAAGATTTTTAGAAACAGGTCTTGCTGGAATACTTCGGAGGAAAAGAGTTTGAGCAAAGTAGAGTGCAGACCGCAGGATGGCAAAAAGACCCGAGGACATGCTTGATTAATAGGCAACTTCTGGAAACCCAGCACAGAGAGAAAGAGTCTGACTCTGACCATTTTTAGTGACTTTCAGGCCATCTGAGATCAAGATTTAATTTGTATATATAGACAGTACTCAGAAAATGAGATGACAGATCTGAGTCTGGCACTTTCGTGCAGAAGACTGCTGTGATTTATCTGGAAAGACGCTCGGATGAGAGGTTAGCATAACGGATGCATAATTCCACTGGGGGCCGACGCACTGTAATCGCTCAGAGCAAATTTGTGGAAATGATAAATTACTCTCGGGTTTCACATTTTCTGTAGTAGTGTGTCACAGTTAAAGGGACAGTACACCCATAAATGACTGTTAATGGATTTTGGTGGTTTTAAAGGGTTAGTTCACCCAAAAATGAAAATTCAGTCATTAATTACTTACCATCATGTCGTTCCAAACCTGTAAGACCTTCATTCATCTTCGGAAAACAAATTAAGATAAATTTAATGAAATACAAGAGCTCTTTGACCCCTCCATAGACAGCAATTGAATTAACACTTTCAAGGCCCAGAAAGGTAGTAAAGCCATTGTTCAAATTCCGGGTTCTACGGCAGAACGCCGGCTCATTATTGGCCGATGCTGTTTGTGTGATGCTGACACAGGAGCTAGCCAATACAAAGCCGGCAATCTGGTGTAGAACCCGGAAGCGTTATACCGTGTTTACAACATAAACAGCATAGAAATTTTTGAATAAAGTTATTTTAGTTTTTTTTGCGCACAAAAAGTATTCACGTCTCTTCATAACATTAAGTTTGAACCACTGTAGTCACATGGACTATTTTAACAATGTCTTTCTGGACCTTGAATGTGGTAATTAAATAGCTGTCTATGGAGGGGTCAGAGAGCCCTCGGATTTTATCAAAAATATCTTCATTTGTTATCCGAAGATGAACAAAGGTCTTACGGGTTTGGAACGACATGAGGGTGAGTAATTAATGACAGATTCATTTTTGGGTGAACTATCCCTTTAATACCTTTGTTTTATTTGAAATTGTTTCATTTCTAACACAAACAATTTTAGCAAAGTCTGTCTAGAGTTGAAATAGCCTACATTTATTCAGAAAAAGTTGAATTAAAATGATCAAACGTGACAGTAAAAATATATATTTATAATGTTACAAAAGATTTCCATTTTAAATAAATGCTGTTTTTTACCTTGTTCATCAAAGAATCCTGACAAAAATGTATCATGATTTAAGCTGTTTTCAACATTAATAATAAGAAGAAATGTTTCTTGAGCATCAAATCATCATATTAGGATGATTTCTGAAAGATCATGTGACACAGAAGACTAAAAATTGCTGAAAATTTAGCTTTGTCATCACAAGAATAATTTACATTTTAAAATATTGAAATTTGTTCTCAGACACAAAAGTCATGTGTTCATTTATGGTATTCAATTCAAAACATGCTGCACCAAACCTGGCACAACACGTCTTGGCGTGTCAATTTCAGTGTGTTCCAGCTATATAATTTTATAGGCTTTTATTGTATAAGATCAGGAATGTTGCTGGCCAGATTCGAATTTGTCATCTGAATAAGCACCAATGACTTATATGTGCAATCACTAAGCAGATTCAGCTTTCTGATGTCCGGCTGTCATACCGACCGAATATTTTGTATTCCGAGTGACTCTACCGATGATTGACTGTGAGGTGCCCGTCTTAACACCACACTCATTAATCTACATCTGTTGTCATGGTTTGCTATGAAAGAGAATAAATTAACAGGCAACAAATCTTCTCTTCTGGCTGTGTCATGCCCCCTGCTGGCTGGGAGCAGATGGTGTACGGGAGAGGGAGAGTTCTGGATGGGTTTCAGCGGCTCAGATTGCTTTTGGGATTAAAGTTTGGTTTAGGTTAGTTCAGTTTGGTTTGGACATGCAGGACCTCTGAGTGTCACCAAGGTTGTGCCAAAGAGCTGCATTATATTTGAGCGCCCTCTAGTGGTGCTTTATTGTGCTCCGGCTCACTCACTCAGACTCACTTCAATACACTCTTAAACATACATTCTTGCAAATAGATGCAAACAATAAAAGAGTTTATCAAAGAAATACTATTCTCAGAGCATGAAACGCCACTGATCAAAGCAGATTTCAAACGCACTTCACAGCGGTACCGTTCTCACCTCGCTCTGTAAATCATCTTGCTTAAGAAGTGAGTGGCTTTGATTTGCAGAAATGATGTGAGAAGCGGCGTTGTTTACTTACAAATACATGCTCCTTTTATCCGACGAGTACAGTGTGAGAAAGTCTGGGTAAATTTGCTGTTTTGCTTTTTCGTGTAAGTGTGTAACTACAACGTAATCACATTTATTCGGCACTGAATGTGATTACAGGCTCAACGGGGAGGCTCATTGTCTGACTGTATTTAGCTAATCAAACCCTGTGCCGAGCCAATCTGATCTGTCAGGTGATAATCACACAAACACTTCAAGAAAAGCTCAATTTGCACATTTACACATTGATAAACAGCATGTGTGTGTTTGTGAATGTGTTGCAAATTAGTAAATTAAAAAATAGTTTCTGAGGCGCCTTAATGGCCCCTTTGCACCTGCTTTTTCAGCCACTTGACCATATTAAAATTCAGATGTTAATGCACTCGAGACACTGTGATTAGATCGAGATGGAATAATAGTATATATTTTTTATTTGCTTTTGTGATTCCATTTTTTTTTCTAATCCCTATTAGCATATTGTGGAAATGTCTCTGGGTCTTTTTTTTTTTTTTTAAAGATGTATGCATTTTAATTGATAGTAAAATTCCATCAAATTGAATTGAATAATCCTTACAAATTTTAATTGAATAATTGATTAAGGATTGTTCAATCATTCAGTTAAAATATGTAAGGATTATTCAAGTCAATTGCAATGAGTAAATCTTAAAAAAAAGGCCTACAATTTTTTTTGTGTCACCCCCCCCCCCCCTCCTTTCATGAAAATGCACTATCCAAACTTAAATGGTTGTAATTCAAGAATGCTTTGAGTTCCAAATTTCAGGTTGATATCTCAAAAATTCGCTTTCAGTAAGATTTTGTTTGGGCGCAGTAACTTTTTCACTAGATGACATCCAAGCTCCATTACTAACCATATAAAGTGGTAGAAACGAAGTAGATATGAAGTAGACATCCTATTCAGAAGTAGTGTGGGAAGTTTAATATGAATTCAACCTCTAATAAACACACAAAAAGAACACATATGTGCCTTATAGCTCGCCGCCACATCACAAATGGAGAATCTATCATTTTTTCTTTATATTTAAAACATTTTCAGACCTTTTTTTCTCAAAATATTTCATGGATGTTATCTTTAGAACTCTTGGCATGAAAACAAAAAGGTTTCTACCAACCTTTCATGATTTTTTTTCTGTTCATCACTATTTCAAAATAAAGGTCTGAACATGCCTTATGAGTATGAAAATATTCTTGTTGCAAATTTATAAATTACTACTCCTCTGTAATATATTTTGAAACACAGAGATTGTAAGCTTTCAAATGATATATAGTTTGTCAAGATTAGTTTAGGTTTAGTATAGGATATTACTGTTTTAAAAATTTAATGGCTGTGGGCCCACCGGTGGGCCGGTGACACTTAACAGGTTTAAAGGAACACGGCGACTTTTTGGGACTTTAGCTTATTCACCGTATCCCCCAGAGTTAGATAAGTCCATACATACCTTTTTTATCTCCGTGCGTGCCATAACTCTGTCTGACGCACCCACCGCTAGCCTAGCTTAGCACAAAGACTGGAGGTAAACGGCTCCAGCTAGCCTACTGCTCAATAAATGACAAAATAACGCCAACATTTTCCTATTTACTTGTTGTGATGTGTATAGTTACATCGTGTACTAAGACCAATGGAAAATTAAAAATTAATTTCTGAACTAAACAAATTTGGGGGGCATGAAATTAAAATGGCCTAATATCATAAGAAAAAAGCTTCATTAAAAATACTAATTAATTAAATTCTTGAAAAGAAAATCTTAATTAGCCTGACCATTTTCTTTCCCCAAAATCCTAATGATATTTATAAATAAATAATTTATGATATTTGTACGAAAAATACTTTTTACGTTTTACACAAACTTGAAAGTTTTTCAAAATGCACGAAACCATTATGAATACAAAAAGTACATTTCTAAGAACTAGAATTTTTTTTTGTCCTTTTCTTTACCATGGCCACTAGTACTGTCATTGACCGATCTGAAGTAGGAAAACTTAATAAACCAGACATCTTATCTGACAAAAGGAAAGCATCCATCCATATTTTCAAATTAAGTAAATGATGGAACATCATCAGATAAGAATCCTTTGTCATTTTAATATGTAAGTGCTAAGTAGAAATAAATCTGAATGCAGCAAAATGCAATGCAATGCAGATTAAAAAAATTACCCAGATACTATCTGGATACGAAACACAGTGTAAAGGCGACCTGTGTGTGCGTGTCTTTGTGATTTGGATGTGATAGTGTGATGGATCAGTGTACGAATGAGGGATTGCGTGGTTGCCAGGGGTACCACCTCTCCTCACCCCTTCTCCAAAAAGAGATGGATGACATGGCCCGGAGCACCAATTTGGCGGATGACAAGTTCAAAAGCAGACGGATGAGTGAAGCAGCCCAGGTGGGCTATTAATAGTTTGCCCGCCTTTCATCCCTCTCCATCCTTGGCTCAGTTTTCCCTCTCATTTTTTATTCTGTGAATTATAGCGGCTCTACCAGAGACACTCTTTCAGAGGGAACAGGACTGGTTTATCCGTCACGGACTCCGTAAAGACTCAGGTGTGTGTGTAAAGATCTTATGATGAAAGGTCATGATGATCAGGATTTTACAGTTCTTCTGCTTTCAAAAAGCTCTCATAACCAGGTTAACACCCCAAGAAAACTCCAGCTCTTATAGGCCCAGATGTAATCTGCAAAATTCTGTTGAATAAGTTTATACCTAGTAAGTTTGTTAAATGGAGCTGCAAGTACAATCATCTTATTTGTAGATGAAAGCAGAATTGCATTACCGAAAATATTTCATCAACAAACACTCTGTAGAACTTCATAAATGATGGGTGTTTCAGTTCTGCTGAGCCTTCTGCAGTTTCCATGTGTGCATATGCATATACAAAATGTAAATTATGGGGGTTTTGGGGGGACTGACCCTAATTAATGCTTTAAATTAAATTAAATTAAATTAAAGTCAGAGGTAACTATAGCAATATAGCATTCCAACAGTTACTTTCAATATCGGGCAGTATTTCTTTTTTTTAGATTATCACAAATAGATCATACTTTGATATTTTAGGTAAATTACATATAGGTCTATCAAATTGCCATTTGTATGACGAATCTTAATGAATTGAGACCCAGAAATTACCTACAGTATAGGAATTATGGAAACACTTTACAATTTGTTAACAGTATAACTATTAGTCCCATTAGTAGTATTTAACTACTGTGTACTAACATTTAAATTAATCATTTGATACAATGCACTTATTGTGTACATACACTATATTGCCAAAAGTTTTGAGACACCTGCCTTTACATGCACATGAACTTAATGACATCCCATTCTTAATCCATAGGGTTTAATATGGAGTTGGCCCACCCAACTCTTCTGGGAAGGCTTTCCACAAGGTTTAGGAGTGTGTTTATGGGAATTTTTGACCATTCTTCTAGATGCGCATTTGTGAGGTCATGCAGTGATGTTGGACGAGGCTCGCAGTCTCCGCTCTAATTCAGGTGTTCTATCGGGTTGAGGTAGATCAGGACTCTGTGCAGGCCAGTCAAGTTCCTCCACACCAAACTCGCTCATCCATGTCTTTATGGACTTTGCTTTTTGCACTAGTGCGCGGTCATGTTGGAACAGGAAGGGGCCATCCCCAAACTGTTCCCACAAAGTTGGGAGCATGAAATTGACCAAAATGTCTTGGCATGCTGAAACATTAAGAGTTCCTTTCACTGGAACTAAGGGGCCGAGCCCAACCCCTGAAAAACCGCCCCACACCATAATCCCCCCTCCACCACACTTTACACTTCGCACAATGCAGTCAGACAAGTACTGTTCTCCTGGCAACCGCCAAACCCAGACTCGTCTATCGGATTGCCAGACAGAGAAGCGTGATTGGTCACTCCAGAGAACACATTTCCACTGCTCTAGAGTCTAGTGGCGGCGTGCTTTACACCACTGCATCCGACGCTTTGCATTGCACTTGGTGATGTAAGGCTTAGCTGCAGCTGCTCGCCCATGGAAATCAATTCCATAAAGCTCTCTACACACTGTTCTTGAGCTAATCTGAAGGCCACACTAAGTTTGGAAGTCTGTAGCTATATCGAATGGACTTATTGCACAGGTGGCAACCTATCACGGTACTACGCTTGAATTCACTGCGCTCCTGAGAGCGACCCATTCTTTCACAAATGTTTGTAGAAGCAGTCTGCATGCCTAGGTGCTTGATGTTACACACCTTTGGCCATGGAAGTGATTAATGATTTGAAGGGGTGTCCCAATACTTTTGGCAATATAGTGTACATGTTTTTACATTGTATTTGTATTTAATAAAATACCTGCTGTAATTACAGCTGTAATTATTAATTTCTGTAATTACATCTATAATTACACTGTAGACTCTTTCTTCACACCATAACCCACCCTTAAACCTAACCGTACCACCAAACATGTCCCTAATCTGTCCTGTATCCCACCTCAATAGCAGCACAAGTGGTTTGCAATACAACATGAATACAATAAGTATATTGTACTTATTTTTTGATGTAACTACATAGTAAAGACACTCAACTGGGTTTACAGCATTTAGACATTTTACAGCATGTCCATTTACTATTGTTCATTGCAAACTCATCTTCATTCCTAACATAACTTACAAAACACCAAAATCTGCTAATAAAACTTCCACTTCTAAATTCTTCATGCATTGTCAGTATAAACACACACACTATGGGAACCCAGTGGAGACACTATTACTGGATTAGCTAGAAATATGGCATCTGCATCTGTCTTGCCCAAGGCCTGGTTGACTAATTGTCCTGTGCACTCGGGTCTGTAGGTGGAATGAAGTGTCAAACTGGAGCTTGTCTTTGAATATGTGTGTGTGTGTGTGTTTAGCTCTGAGCTGAAAGAGAGGGCAATAAATCTTTTGTTTCACAATTGTTTGTCTTTCTTTCCTCCTCATGCGAGCGTCTGTTTGTTCTTGGCCTTTCCTCCAGGACTACACAGACAATCAATGGAACTGACTGAGTCAGATCTGTATTCAGACCAATGCTGTTTTTTTTTCCTGACAGCCCTCAAAAGAAACATTCAGTGTGTGGTGTATAAATAACACATCTGTTTCTATACGTTTGTGCGTAATCATGGGTGAATCTCACAAAAACTTTCAAAGACAACAGGAAGGGATAGGGGAGAAGCGTCCTCACGTTGATCTGCTCTTCTAGTATAGACCTCCTTCGACTTCGCCCTAAACTTATTTTATTTCAGTCAATGGCCAAGGCAGCAAAAATGTATATATATATATATATATATATATATATATATATATATATATATATATATATATATTAATATATTTATATATTTATTTATTTTTTGATTATATGGGCAAAACAGCATTTTGAAATATTTGTATTTTTCAGAAGAAAGTAAGTCATACAGGTTTGCAATAACATGAGAGTGAATAAATGATGATCCTTTAATAGTCATAAAATAGACTTCCTTTGTTTTATGCATTTTTTTTGGGGGGTGGGGGTTGAAATAACAATAAAATATGTTTTCAGTACGTGAAAACCACATACTGCAAGACAGTGGTTGTGCATTTTGTGTGTATTTATGTGTGTATTTGTGTGTCAGGTTGACAGACAGCTACAGATGTTTTGTGGTGAGAAGGTCAGTTAGCAGATTGAAGCATCTTGACCCTCATTGCTGGTACCTGTGTCAGACAATGCGTTAAACATTCCCCCAGTGTTCCGTGGACATTTTCTGAAACATTATTGCAGCATAATGCCGCTTGACATCAGCGCCACACTATGACCTCTGCTAGTGCCTCAATGATGTTATATCTATTCATGTTCTGCCCTCATACTTGCTTTCTTTCTCCCACAGTGTTATTGCACATTGGCCTTTGCCATTTGATGAGAAGTTTTTCTTTGTGATAATGTCAGGGACAGCTCATTGATTTGACCTTGCTCGCTTGTCATATGCTTAAATAGCTTCCCTCGGAAATAAAGGAGTGAAAGAATGAAGCCATTTCTCACATTCAACAGCTCCCTATGTGCCTTTCCGTGGCTGCCCTGTTATGACAGTCTGAAGGTTAAATTGTACGGATATATTATATGACGAATTATATATACAAATTCACACTTTCAAGAGGACAGCAGATGGAAAGATGGTCTCTGAGTAAAGTGTGTATGTGTGAATCATAAATGTTTCAGAGAAGCATAACTGTAATGGAATACATGTAATGGAACATTAAATATGGCATGCTGGTGGACATGTGTTAATGTACTCGTCTGCTCACACTAAGCACCACACAAGCACCTGCTGCAGGTACTTAGCGGCACTAATGTCGTCTCATCTTCATGTGGACTCCCCAGTTGATTTCCTCAGATCATTAGCGTTGGTGCTAGCAATGGCGTTATTTGCTCATCCAAAACTTAGCCCCAGCCATTTCTTTTGAACTTTGAGACACGCAGAGTGTTCTGACACACTAATCAGACCCATATTGTTTGCTTTGCATCCTGTTCTTCCGGAGTGGTGTGCATATTAGCATTTATTAACCTCTTGGTAGCTCTAAACAAAATCAAATTAACCGTATATGTTAGCATTTTATTTTCTATTTCGACAACATTAGCAATTGAAATGAGAAAACAAAAGCAAACATAAAAAATTAATTTTGAGAATGAGGGTCATTTGCATTCTGCCAAAATCTGTGAAGGTTTTGTCCTTGAGTTTTAGTTCTGCCAAAGTAGATGTAGAGCATCTGTTGCATATGCACAATACTGTAGTTGTACGGTGAGAAAAGGTTTCAGTGATGTTTAGCTTCTTAGCATACATTAGCATCTCGACCTCTCTTCTCCACTATCGATCATTCACTCTATGTTGGTCACAGTAGGGGAATGAGTTTGCTCTAATTGATTGGGTTATGAGTATATCATGTTTGCCCATGATAGCTCATTCACCCTCCTCTATTTCAAACCCTCCATTCTGCCAAAATCTGTGAAGGTTTTGTCCTTGAGTTTTAGTTTCTGCCAAAATAGATGTGGAGCATCTGTTGCATATGCACAATACTGTAGTTGTATGGTGAGAAAATACTTAAAGTTTTTTTCCCTTTCCTCTGTCTACTGCGAGAGGCAGGGGAGCTCCCTCAGTTCAACCAGGTGGGTCATTAGCATCCACACATAATAACAGCTATGTGATCATAATTATGCTGATTAGCATTTAGTCATGACATAAGTCCTGTTGGACCGAAAGCAGAAAATAAATACGTAAACACATTAAAATCTCTTTAGGAAACAACTAAATTACATAAAACAAACTTCCAGAGCTTCAATTATGGCTAGAAATGGTGCAGTTATTATAATAGGTAATGTTTGTGGTGTTGTTGTTGTTTGCAAGGAAAGAGAACTGAGAATGGAATCTGGCAATGCCCTATCAAGAAGGCCCAAAACTTTCACAAAGGGTGTGTCTCAATCAGCTCCCTAACTCAGTCCCATCGACAGCCCATCGACTGATTCCCTGATCAGTGCCCTGACTACTGAGCTAGGGAGCTGATTGAGACGCACCCAAAGAAAAACACTTCTAGCTACGCAAGCTCGATTTGTGCATTGTGGCATTCCAAAATGTGTTGAAAATACAATATTTAATAATCAATCTTATTAGTTAAAGTTTGTTTAAACATTTCTAGGCACCTAACAAATGTTATCATACACCATTACCATTGTCTTTCAAGTCAAGTAATGTTATTGTGGACGGTCATGCATCAAAACACAAATTTGAATGCAATACAAGTGTACATTGCTGCAACAGGCACTATAGCGAACTTTAGTATAAATTATATTGTCGTTTTTCTCTTTCAGGTCAACCACTGTCATGGTGCAAAACAGTTTAAAGTAGAAAATGGCAAGTTTGCTTAAACTTGTTTTGTAGCTACCTAGCAAACATTAGCATTAACATTCCTAATAGTTTTGCCTTTAAACTTGTTTTGTAGCTGCCTAGCAAACATTAGCATAAACATTATCATCACTTGTGTTTCTGATCAAGTATATACTATCATTTTACATAGTGACAGTTGTTTCTTTGCAACATTTCGATGGAAATCTTCCCAAGCTAATTAGTTCAATTTAGTTTAAACATGTCATAGCTTAGTAGACATTAACGCTACCATCCCTTTTCTCTTTCAGGTCAACTACTATCATAATGGAACAACAGTTTGAAGAAAATCTCCTTAAGTTTAGTTTAAACTTGTGCTGTAGCTAATTAGCCAAATAACACACTTTTTTACTGAGGTTTGTTGCCACCATAGCTAGCACATGAGCGATCATCAAGTATGATAAAAAAGGACCATGTGCTTGATATGTATCAGCTTAATGGTCATATTTGCATACTCATGTCTGTCCTAAAACTGAGCAGAGAAGATTTCAGTGTTGTTTAGCTTCTTAGCATACATTAGCATCTCGACCTCTCTTCTCCACTATCGATCATTCACTCTAAGCTGGTCGCACTCTAAGTAGGGGAATGAGATTGCTCTAAATGATTGGTTATGAGTATATCATGTTTGCCCATGATAGCTCATTCACCCTCCTCTATTTTAATGTCAGTGCATCCCAACTTACCCCCGTTCCTCATTTTCACCATTAGCGATGACCTTGCACTGTTCCTTCTCCATATCTCATCGCGTTTCACACGCTGTTCCCCAAGCCATGACACAAACGGCATCACCAGCCACAGCGACCAGCTGTGTAAAAATGGCTGATCTGTCCATATAATGACCATTAAGTGTGATTTTCTCTGGAAATCAAACACCTTGAGCTTCATGCCTGTTGTACGGGAGAGTATATATATATTTTTGGACACAAAAGTGAGCTCAGAGCTTTATCTCTGATTGATCTGATGTGAGTCAGTGGAGCAAGAGACCAAACTGTGGGTTTATAAGAAAAGATAAAAGAACTAAGACCTAAAAGATAAAAGATCATCTCTCTCTCCCTCTCCCTCACTTTTATTCCTCAACGAGAAGTTGCGTTTGAATGCCAGGAGAACATCTTTCATTATCAGGTCAAGGACTTTGTACCTGCTTGTGCTAAGAGCTTGGGAGATGCGATAAACTTTATGTATCTGCCTCACCTCTAGCCATGCTCAAACAGGGGACATCTCTGATATGAGTCTGAATGAGTGTCTGTCCACAAATGTGATAGAGAGTGTGAAAAGAGGTAGAACGGTAAGATGGGATAAAACAGATTGTTGAGCATTCATGGGAGGGATGAGGAAAGCATAGACAGAATTATTGATGAGGGAGGAGGGGGTGTCATGTGAAGCTTCCAACTGCCTCGTCATAAAGCATTCACAAAAGCCTTTCATGAAACCCTCAGTTGTGAGATTTCGCCTACAGTGCTGCGCCCAGCCGTAGGAGAGAAGAAAGATCTCAGTAGGCTTAAAGATCTCAGTAGTGCTGCTCATGCATGACATACACGTCCCGCTTGTTTTTGCTTCCTCCGCTTAGATGAGTTGCGGAGCAGTGTTGGGACTTCTTGAGTTGGACTGAGGTGGGACAAATCCCAGCATCTGTCCACCAAAAATTTTACTATTACTGCTTATTTTCAAGGTCTTTATTTACTGACAGCAAGTCAAACTACTTAAAGTCCCCGTGTAGTCAATAATTTTATCCCATATATTATTTGATCACCAAATATAGATATCTAAAAAAAAAATCCTGTGAAAAAAGAATTTCTTCATGCCTTAAAATAGCTTGAATGTGACTCTACACCCTTGCTTCATTTTATATATGCAGATCCAAGAATATGCAAATTATCCCCGCCTCCACTCACATCAGCTCAGAGATCCACTCGCTCAACTTTACTGTAGTAAACGCTGCACAATGGTATCGCTCTTTACCATGTCAGACACATACCAGTAATTAATATATTTAACCTTTTGCTTGACTACGCTATCAAACAGCTAATAATGTGTTGCTAATGTTAAACAAACCATGTTCCCGTTCGCCATCTCAGTCTGCCTTTTAAAATCAGTATCCTTAGAGACACTTTGAACATCATAGAACGCCAGTGGAGAAAGGCATATAGTTCATCATAACATCGTAATATAGCCTACATCATATACATAGTTCACCCACTGTATTGCTAAATGTACTCGATTTTTCATATCAACAGAAAAATATACCAGGATAATCTGGCTTCTCTTGAGACTTCCTGCTTCAGAGTGGTCATAGTTAATTATAACATTAAAAACTTTTTTTTTTACCACAGCGGGTCTTTAATGCTTATACTTATGCTTATACAAACTTGCCCTAAGTATTACATTTATGGGCATATCTTATTAACCAGTGTTTGTGATACAGGCATGAATGATTCCCACAATAATGTGCCTTGATAAAGATAGCTGTGCTGTTACTTTTCCAAGCAATCAGTCATATGATTTTCACCTTGTGTTCAATAAAACAGGTGAAAAAATCCCCTTGATTAGAATATCATGGAATTATTATTTCCCCTTCCCAGCCACCCTTGCAACCTCGTAACAATGTGATAAAACATTCAGAACACCTTAGCAACTGCATAGCTACGCTATGTTACTGATTACATATAATCTGGATTAAGTAATCAGATTCCAAAAATGCAGTACTTGTAATTTGATTATATTACGTTTTAAAATACTTGTAATCAGACTACAGCTCTTTGTATTTTTATATCATTATGGTACAAATGTTAGGTCAAAAGTAATCTAAATGTAATCTGATTATATTAGATATGGATTACATTACTAATTAAAATTTTTGTCATGTAATCTGGAATCAGTAACCAACTACACTTTGTAGGTAATCTACCCAACACTGCTCCTTAGCATCATGATCCTGAATTCTTTTTTTGGGCAGCGCATGCTGCTATTTTTCAAGCGAAACGGTTTTCTCATAGCAGACAAAAAGGGCCAAAATAACATAGACGTAATACTTTTTTGACCTGGGGCAGTCAGCAACCAGTTAGCAACACCTTAGCAACCACTCAGATCACCATAACAATGTCGTTGAGACCATTAGGAACACCTTAGCAAATACTGTGAAAGTTGTCAGGGCAGTTTCAACATTTTGGTGCATTTCGGTTCGGTTTAAATTACTTTCGGCACTCTTACAAATTATATTTGTATAATGACGGTTTGCGAATACTGTGTGAATTACGATGACTCTGTGCTTTACAATATGCACATTACAGGACAATAAACCTTGTTTGTGTCATTGAGTGACATTTCCCTCACGTGTGACTGTGAATAAGAATTAGAAGCCCAGACAGGCTTAGTTAAATGGAACTCTCTAGTCATTAACTCAGTCTCTCAATATTCTAATGAGTGCTGAATTTGTTAGACTTGATAAGCATATTTCATCTCCAATCAGTCCAGAGCTTTATGAAGCAAGAGTTATTAAGTCAGTGAGCTCTGCGTTTTTTAATCTCACTGTCTCTTTCTGTCCATCCACCCTTTTCTCATTTCACATAACGACGCTGGAGCTGAAGAGAGAAGATATGGACTCATAAAGTGTGGGAAAAATAGGGGGTTTTAGTGCTTTCTTAGTCATGTCAGGAGTCTTTCCATCTCTCTCTCTCTCTCTCTCTCTCTCTCTCTCATTGGATTTCATCCACCCCCTGTAATCTGCAGGACTGTGTTTGGGTGTACGTGTTCTTACAGCTGTTTACTTTGAGACTGTGGGAGTCTTTTGATGACCCGTTTTCTCTGCCAGCTGATTGGATCGCAGTTGCACTGTGGCCGTCAACGGTACTCTCAAAGTTTATTGCAGAAGCAGTGTGAGTTTAATTAGATAAAAACTGTCCTCAGAAAACCTTCCTTTGGGGATATCCTTGAAGGCAAAAACGACTTATAAATGTTAAAAGCGTTTGTCAGAAAGTTTAAAATAAATAAATTCACATTGTAAGAGATATAAAGTTGCAATCATGAGAAACAAAATCGCAGATGTTAGATATAAAGTTGGAATTGTGAGAAAAGTTAGCAATTCTAAGAAATATTGTATACACTCACCTAAAGGATTATTAGGAACACCTGTTCAAAGCATTTGTGAAGCCACAACACGCACAACCTTGAGGCGGATGGGCTACAACAGCAGAAGACCCCACCGGGTACCACTCATCTCCACTACAAATAGGAAAAAGAGGCTACAATTTGCACGAGCTCACCAAAATTGGACAGTTGAAGACTGGAAAAATGTTGCCTGGTCTGATGAGTCTCGATTTCTGTTGAGACATTCAGATGGTAGAGTCAGAATTTGGCGTAAACAGAATGAGAACATGGATCCATCATGCCTTGTTACCACTGTGCAGGCTGGTGCTGGTGGTGTAATGGTGTGGGGGATGTTTTCTTGGCACACTTTAGGCCCCTTAGTGCCAATTGGGCATCGTTTAAATGCCACAGCCTACCTGAGCATTGTTTCTGACCATGTCCATCCCTTTATGACCACCATGTACCCATCCTCTGATGGCTACTTCCAGCAGGATAATGCACCATGTCACAAAGCTCGAATCATTTCAAATTGGTTTCTTGAACATGACAATGAGTTCACTGTACTAAAATGGCCCCCACAGTCACCAGATCTCAACCCAATAGAGCATCTTTGGGATGTGGTGGAACGGGAGCTTCGTGCCCTGGATGTGCATCCCACAAATCTCCATCAACTGCAAGATGCTATCCTATCAATATGGGCCAACATTTCTAAAGAATGCTTTCAGCACCTTGTTGAATCAATGCCACGTAGAATTAAGGCAGTTCTGAAGGCGAAAGGGGGTCAAACACAGTATTAGTATGGTGTTCCTAATAATCCTTTAGGTGAGTGTATATTCCCAATTACAAGATTTACAAAGAACAAAATTGTGAGATATAACATTTCCATTGTGAGTTAAAGTTGCTATTAAAAGAATAACGTTGCATTTATGTGAGTCGCAATTAGGGTTAAATTTTTCCAGAAACTTTCCAGGATTTTTGGGAAATTTTTGGAAACTTTTGGAAAGTTTCTGGAATTTTTTAGCTCCTTTGCAACCCTAGTTGCAATCATGAGAAACAAAGTTGCAATTGTGAAATATAAATTAACTTTTTGAGAAATAGTCGCAATTGTAAGAGAACAGTCACAATTCTAAGAAATAAAGTTCTGTTTACAAGAAATTGTTGCATTTATGTGATATGAATGTGCAATTACAAGAAATAGACACATTTGTGATAAAGTCGCTATTCTGCGAAACAAAGTTGTGAGATATGAAGTTGCATTGTGAGAGATAAAATCACAATCTAATTACAATCACAAGATCTAGGCCCTGTATCACAGACAAGGCTTAGATTAAGCCAGGATTAGGCTTTAGGTCAATTAGGACATTTAAGTAGTTTTTGTAAGTGTGCCTTAGAAAAAAACATTACCGGTGTGGATCTTGAGACAAATGTCAGAAGAAGTTGCTTAAGTTAAAACAGCTCAGCCATACATTTTAGTCTGAGACTAGCTTAAGCCTTGTCTGTGAAACTGACTTGTCTGAAGTCTCTAAGTTCTCTAGAAGATTAATTTCCTTCCTGACTGAAAAGAGATGTATGCATAAGTGTGTTTGTGATGACCTTTATTTGTATTGCGCTGCAGTGAAGTGTGTGATGCTCTAAACTACAATAATTTGCTCAGTTTTCTGTATGTGTGTATGAGTGAGCAGTACAGGTCGGCTGGGTTAATAGGGACGCTGTCATACGTAACAGTACTGGACAGTGAGCAGCAAGGAAATGACAAACGCTGAGAGCAAATTAGAGTCCTTGTCATCCCCTCTAGTTTCGCTTCACACACACACCTGACTGAAACAAGTGCAAGGTCAATGTCTTTTATTACGTTCAGGCTGGCCATGGAGCATCTGAATACGATGGTCCAGAGAGAGCGCACACACTTTGCAAATAACAGCTTAGTGTGCGGATTTGGATTAGCAGCTAGTGGCCGACATATTCATCATGTACACAAATCTAATTATGAGGGTAATTGCCTACAAGGGACTTTATTGGTCTCTTATAATGAGTCTATTGTCTGTTGGTGCAGGGGATCACAAAGCTCTCTATTGATCAGTCATGAATACCGCTCATGCAACTATTAATATGGATATTTTTCAGGGCTCTGAATGACTGGGTCAGTGACGTCGATAATGTCAGCCACGGTACAGAGCAGAAACGAGAGCCTCTTAACTCTTTGCGTGTCTTATCTTTCTCTCTTTCTCTCTCTGGCATATTTAATTACAGGCGTTTAATTGAAGAAGTCGTCTCTGTGCCGTCCGTAATTATGGCTCAGTCTTTCGAGGCTTTGTCGCATCGGGCCCCTTGAGCTTATATTCTCTTTGCCATAATTCAATTAGATCCTTCACATAGCGCATGGAAGCCTCTCAGCAACGTTACGGCACACTATACACTACTTTCAGAAACTCACAAGGCAAATTTATTTATTTATCTTTTCGATTTTTTCATAGTATATGTCCTTTGAGAGGAGACCAGAACAGGAAGAAGTTAGCAAAGCAAATGGACAGCTCTCTTGTGCATTTCAAAAAAACTACACTGACCCTTGTAACACATGTACATCGCCATGACTTTTATTCAATACATGTATTTTCATCTTAAAGTGACAGGGATATTTTAAGGAATGTTTCAACTGTTTTGTCCGTAGGCTATATAAAACTATGGATGTAGTGACCATGACGTCACCCTTAGGTTTCTGAAGAGCATTTTTGAAGCCCAAAGATTGGTGGAGCCAACCGTTGCCATCTAGCAGCGCGTCACTCCCGGATAACCGAAAATGGGTAACGAGGCGGGACGTGGGTGGAGCTGAGGTGACGTGATGGCTAACAGACAGCAGACAAACGTCAATCCACCTGTTACTCAAGTTGCCACGCCCTTAATTATGCAGAACTTTAAAGGGATCCCCTTGTGTTAAGACTTGTATGGCTTAATATAACATAAATTATGTATCTTACTGAAATATGTAGTAGAAAACCCATGAAAAAATCCATAATATATTTGGACAGTGAACTGTGAAGACTGTGAAAATGTTTTCACAATGCTATTATTCAGATGTTTGTATACAAATATGAATCTTCAACTACTTAAAATGGAGCATGGTGTATTCGAAATGAGGTTATGAATGTGTATACCTGCTTACTTGCTTTTACATTCAGGTAAGGTGTAGCTACTCTATGTAAAGTAGTCCCAATGTTTTCGAGGGCAAACAGTCAATCCTGATTTTTCAATGAATGGAAGATGGAGGTCTTGGCTCATGTTGAGCCCCTGAAACATATTTTATATCACTTGGTTATAGCAAAATAATTGTGATGAAAAATCTGATGACAGAAAAACAGTGGCATATAAGCCTACCATGGTACCGAATGTTTGCAATATTTTTATGCATTTACATGCTACTTGCTGGCGATGTTCCTCATTTGTCATTAAATGAAATGTACTTCAAAGAAAACTACGGTTTTACCATGGTATATGTCCAAAAACATGGTAATATCATGAAATTTTAAAGTAATGCTTTTAAAATGACAGCTTTGCGACTGATGAGATGAACCATCATTCTGTTGACTAATGGCAGATCTTCTCTGAATGCCAGTGACGGAGTTGGTTTGTCATGCGTTGGCCTGCTTTAAAAAGATGAAGAGGAGGTGGTACAACAGAAGGGGTGTGTGTGTGTGTGTTTGTTGGAACAAGAATGAAATCGTGCCAGTACTGTGTGTTCTCAAGACAGCTTGTTCACATGAATGCCATTTTAGGACGACATTGTGTGGAACATGAGCGTTTCGGATCACTGTAATGGTTATTATTTTAATGTAATTTTAAATTGAGAGTTGGGAAAGTAGGTCAGAGAACTTGATCTCATAGCATGAAACTCACATGCACACATGCAGCTCTTCTCACCACATGTGAACAGTCATTTTTTTAACATCGAGTTAAAAGTTTGAGGATGTTAGGGTTTTATAATGGAAAAGATTAATTAAAAAAATTAAATAAATATATATATATATATATATATGTATATATATATATAAGAGATTTTCACACAAAATTGGAGAGTGAACATTTGCCCCATGCTGTGTGGTTCTCTAGTGCCCCCTAGTGCTGTCATCCGTTTCTTTTTACAAAATGAAATCACCTGAGCTGGTGGAAATGAAGCACGAATTCAAAACCAGCTTGTGAAGATCTAAAATAGTTCTGCAATTTCGGGGCCAGTGACGTGATGCCATTCATTTGACTGATACTTTTATCTAAAGTGGCTAAATTTTTTTCTGCTTGGAACTATTGTAAAGTACATTATATAAGCAATGACTTAAAATACAAAAATTTTATGAGAAACATTTTTTTATTAAAATTATTGTGGGATTTGAAGTAAAAAAAAAATGTGTAGGTGCTCTTATTGAGATTGTAATATGGGGGAAAAAGTCCCATTGAATGGCTGAAATTCTTGAGGAAAAAAACTTTGGTATAAAAGCAAATTTGTTTTATAATACACTCACCTAAAGGATTATTAGGAACACCATACTAATACTGTGTTTGACCCCCTTTCGCCTTCAGAACTGCCTTAATTCTACGTGGCATTGATTCAACAAGGTGCTGAAAGCATTCTTTAGAAATGTTGGCCCATATTGATAGGATAGCATCTTGCAGTTGATGGAGATTTGTGGGATGCACATCCAGGGCACGAAGCTCCCGTTCCACCACATCCCAAAGATGCTCTATTGGGTTGAGATCTGTTGACTGTGGGGGCCATTTTAGTACAGTGAACTCATTGTCATGTTCAAGAAACCAATTTGAAATTATTCGAGCTTTGTGACATGGTGCATTATCCTGCTGGAAGTAGCCATCAGAGGATGGGTACATGGTGGTCATAAAGGGATGGACATGGTCAGAAACAATGCTCAGGTAGGCCGTGGCATTTAAACGATGCCCAATTGGCACTAAGGGACCTAAAGTGTGCCAAGAAAACATCCCCCACACCATTACACCACCACCACCAGCCTGCACAGTGGTAACAAGGCATGATGGATCCATGTTCTCATTCTGTTTACGCCAAATTCTGACTCTACCATCTGAATGTCTCAACAGAAATCAAGATTTTTTTTAGCGTCGTATTTTTCCCTGAACTGTTGCCACTGACCTATATCTATGTTGTGACTCTCTCTTTTTCTGTGTTACAGATATGGAGACATGGTTCCTAAGACCATCATGGGGAAGATCTTCGGCTCTATTTGTTCTTTGAGTGGCGTGTTGGTGATCGCTCTTCCCGTTCCTGTCATTGTGTCCAATTTCAGTCGGATCTACCATCAGAGTCAACGTGCAGAGAAGCGGCGTGCCCAAAAGGTACCCTAACCCAGCATGGGTCCACGGCCTCTGACCTCACATTGCTAAACGGAGCTGGGCTCACATGTAGCTGTTCTCTTGAAAACCAAGCATGTCTGGCTGTGGCAAAGAGATTAGCCCCTGACAGGACCATGAACACACAAACACATAAAAATGACGCTGGGATAGTATTTAATACAACTTGGCACAATGTGCTTGTGACCCAGATGTCTGCACGCTGAGTGGTGTGTGTGTCTCTGTGGTATGTTAACTGCAGGCCTCTGTGGAACCATCATTTCTAGTGCATGCCCAGATCTCATCCCGTACTTCAACACAGCAGACAGAAACACAAACACAGAAACAAGACAGACAGGCAGAGAGAAACTTTGAGAAGGGCAGATATAAAGAAAATATGAGAGAACAGAACAAAAGAGAAAGCTGCCACATACACACGGCAAAGGTTAAGGTATATTTAAATGCACAAGCGTATGGAAGCTTGCTTTTTACACCACTGAGCAAAATATTTAAAAAGTCATTGCGACATTTTATTTCTATCTCAAAATGTTTTTGTTTATATCTTACAATTCAGATTTTCTCGCAATTCTGGTTCAGATGTAAACTCGCAATTGCGAGGGAAAAAAGTCATAATTGTAATATAGAAAGTCGCAATTAAATGTTTTATTTTATTCTGTGATGAAAAAACACTGAACTGTAAGATATAAACTAAGAATTCAGAGAAAAAAAGTCAGGATTGCGAGATATAAACTTGCAATTGTGAAAAAAAAAATCCAAATCACGTGTCATACGCTCAAAATTGTGAGAAATAAAGTAAGAACTATCTCTCAATGCTGACTTTTTTTTTCTCAGAATTGTAAGATAAACTCACAATTGTGAGTTATAAATTCTGAATTGTTATATATAAACTGGCAGTTCTTTTAAAAAAATGTCAGAATTGTGACATGAAAAAATAGCCAGAATTCTCTCATTTCTGACTTTTTCTCAGAATTGTGATATATAAACTCACAATTGTGAATGACAAAAGTTGAATTGCAAGATATAAACTCATAATCCTGAGATAAAAGTCAGAAATGTGAGATAAAAAGCTACAATTACCTTTTATTATTTAATTATTATTTATTTTTTTTTATTTATTTTTTATTCCGTGGCAGAAACTAGCTTCCATACAAGTGAATCTCCTAAATACTTTTTGTTATGCTAAATTTTTATATGCCAGGAACCAGTGAAGAAAATTATTTTGGGTTTGCTGTTTTTTAAGGTGATGTTGTTACACGTATTTGCTTATTTGAGTAAGTACACCTTAAAATAACTTTTAACCCAAACTTTAGCTGCGACACACAGTTTGATGTTTGAAGATGCAGCAAGATGAATGTAGCTGTGCACCAATCCATGATGATGCTTCAGGATTATTTAAAAAGAAATTATTCAATTAATTCCAAAACCTCAATTAATCTGATTACTTTTGCAATTAAATTTAAATGCAAGTTTTACAGCCCATCTGCACAGCATAATTAACAAAGCTGTCCTCACGCACACACTACATTTATAGTCGATGCATTAGCCAGACGTTTAAATTTATTATGGCACGGGCCTTGTGATCTGTCATTGCTTGTTGTGAGTATTCCTGCCGTAAATCACTTCTGAACATGCAATGATTGACATAGTTTAAACATTTTCGTGTTAGCGAAATCTGTCAGCGTTTAGTAAACAAAATTCTATTGTTCATGCCATTTAAATCAGTTTTGTACGTACTACGCAAAGTTATTTGGTCATCATCAAACTTTTAAATGACAGAACGAGATTAGGCACTAATATAAGAGAAGTCACAACTGTATTTAACCACAGTGTGTACTTGGCCAATGAGAGCATTAGAAGAACAGATGCTATGTTCTGTAGCCTGTTCTCCTCTGGGGGTGATCAGAATACACAGACGTAGTGACATCACATCATATCTCATTAGATGAGTGTCTTCTCTTAATTTAGCTGTTCAACTCCAGCCACCCCATGGGAGACACAAACCGTTCAGATATCCCACTCCCCCTCTGCGCATGCATAAACAGTACAACCAGTCCACCCAAGGACAACAGTCTGTTTTTTCAGTTAACTGGGAACTGAGAACGAGAATAGAAGAGGAGAAAATGAGAGCGTTTGTAACAATACCAAAAATTTCAGTAGTCCATACCAATACCCTTAAAATTTTCAAGTTTAAAATACTTAAACTTAATCAAAAATGAACTCCTTTTTTAAAATGTTCATATTTTAATTAATAAAATATTTATAGCCAATTTTTTAGGAGATATAAAGAATAAAAGCCTGAAATTGATATAAGTAGTTTGGCATAGTTTTAGAAATATACGTCTTAATTATTTTATTTATATTTTATTTAATAATTAATATTCTAATCTAATCTAATTATTTGTATATATATATATATATATATATATATATATATATATATTTTTTTTTTTTTTTTTTTTTTTATACTGTAAGATTTTTTTTTTTGAGGTTGAATTATTTGATCAAAAGTACAGTATAAACAGTAATATTAAAATGCCTCTATTTTCTATTTTAAAAATATTTTCTATTTTAATACATGTTAAAATGTAATTTAATCCTATATTGGCAAAACTGAATTTTCAGCAGATTGTGCTCAAGAAACATTTCTTAATAATATTAGTTAATACTTAATATTTCTGTGGAAACTGATACATTTTTTAGGTTTCTTTGATGAATGAAAAGCTCAAAATATGTCAATTTAATGGATCCTTGCTGAATAAAACTATTAATTTCTTGTTTTTTTTTTTTTTTATCTTACTGATGCCAAACTTTTAAGCAATGCATATATAATTATTATTAATATAATGTTTTAATGTATTTTATATATGGTGTCAAAATATCCACTATTTTGCAATGTACATCTAGCCACATTACAGAAAGACTGGTATTGTTACAATTTTTATTTTTATTTTATTGGAGTACTTTGGAGTACTTTTGAAGAACATAAGACAAATTGCCATTTTTCATGCCAGACATGAGCATGCAAACCTCCAGTCACACCACAATCACATGCACACCCACATTCGTGTTAGGCTAAACGCCCGTGTGTTTGTCCACCTGAACAGAAAACCAGGCTTGCTAGAATTCATGCGACGAAGAGCGGTGGTGCTAACGCTTATTTGCAGTACAAACGCAATGGGATGCTGGTGGACGCGAACGAGGAGGTAACGGTGGAAACCAATTCGCCGGGGTCTCTCTTAATGGAACGTGACATGATGGGCTGGTGCTGGTGCATGTGGACCCCTTTCCCCCCCTGGCCGTACACCTCTCCGCCAGGGGGCCGGGGTCCAGCAGGGCTGTCCCCATCAACGCTTCCGTGGTGTTCCTCTAACTCTCTTTGTATCTTTCTCACTCTCTTTCGCTCTTTCTAACGCCTAGACCGGGTACGCCAGCACCTCTTCTTGGTGGCTGGTCATGAGGCCATCAATAATCGTGTGTCCTCTTGTCCAATGGCAGTGCGGTGCATGCGGCTTGGCCTTGCGGGGGCCACTCCCATCTGCTCCAGTACCAACGGGGCCCCCCTGTTTTTTACTGCAACCCTTTTCTCCATCTCTTAACTACTTTGCTTTTGGGTTTATCTCTTTATTACTTTTTGTATCTTGTCTACGTGTTATTTTAGCTTTTTTTTTTCGACAACTACTACTCATGCATTTTTTAACATGCATTTTTAAATGAATTTCTCTTTGGACTGGCCTGTGCTCTCTCTCTCTCTCTCTCTCTCTCTCTTCATGACATCATCCAAACTCATTACATGGAGGAATGAAACTGTCTGAGCTGCATGTCTTTGATTGGCCAGCATCTAAACGGGAGGCGGGGTTTAATGTGAGGCAGAGACCACGGGGCGTGTTGATCGAGTGCCTGTTGACCATATGCGGGTTCTCGGTGAGCCGCGTCCTAGTCCAGGGGTGTCCAGTCCTGCTCCTGAAAGGGCCACTATCCTGCAAAATTTTGCTGTAATACTAATTAAACACACCTAAATCGGCTAATTAGGCTGCATCCTAAATAGCATACTTAGTAGGTGAAATGTGAAAAGAGTAGTATGTCTGAACTTCACTGTATTCATAAAACAGTAGTCGATATCCGATTCCCCTTTGAATTCCAAGCCACCACAAGGCGAGGGCGACACGTTTGCTCTCAAAGATACCTTTTTAATGTGTATTATGAACCAGATGTGCCTGTATGTGCTCGCTCACAGCTTTTTTTATTGAGATGGAAACTTTATAGGAAAGAACCTCAACCTCTGTCCCGTGAGTTTTATAAATAAAACAGCTTCACTACTAAAACCTACATTATATTTCTCAGCAATGAGGTGATAACTTCACTGTAGGTAAACCAACTAGCTTCACTACTAGGCTACTCTCTCTCTCTCTCTCTCTCTCTCTCTCTCTCTCGTTAATTCATTTGAATTCATAAAAACAAATGTAATCTTACAGGGCTACTCTTTCAGTATTATAGATCAAACGAGCCATAGATAAAATAACAAACGCAAATTACCGTTATTTGCCATGCTGGCAAATAATCGCTAAGCAAATCAAATAAGTGATCGCCGACAATCATTTTGGGCGGGAATTAATGTAAATATACCAGTCGTGTGAAAGTAAACAGTCTGGCCAAAAAAACTGATATGGACAAAAGATCGTATCTGTGCAGTGTAAACACAGCCCAATGGACACTTTCAATTTCAATTTATCCCATGAGGCCACAGGAGATTTGTGAATGGACATTGGTAGGTTACATGACAATGACAACATGTCTGGATTAAATTCATACTGTATAGAACATACTTTTTTAACTGTCACAAAGTAATTACACAAAAGAAGTACCTACTCAGAGGGAATATGATTTCGGATGTAGCCTTTAGGATTGGATTGGTTGGGGCAGATTGGAGCTACAATCTGCAGGACATTGGCCCTCCAGGAGCATGATCAGACACCTCTGCTCCAGTCGCCTGGTCACTGTGTCATAGTGATTCATTAAGGCTCTAGTGAATTTGGGTACGGTGGCCGCCATGGTTCAAATACAACAGACACTTATTTAGACAAACTTTTATCTATATACAAATTCAATTGACATTTACAGACATAGAATACGCTGGTTGTCCACTGTTTTTGAACCTAGAGCTGTCCGTCAATGCCGTGATGTTGAGAGAACAGGACAGGTCAGTGACCTAGAGCCTACCATTGTCACAATGAAGTAGTTAAACATTTCTCAGCATTGTCTCAACGTTGCTGGATCATTGTGAGAATTCAGGCTCTGTTGTCATTGGTCTTGTCTTTTTTCTCAGTTTCTTTCTGCTCTGATAGGTTGATAAGCAGTGTTTTCTGTTTCTCCAAAAAGGCATCAAAAGAGGCGGGCCAAGCTTTGGTATGTAAGTCCAACCCCACTTTTGAGACCCAGCATCACCATCTCCTGCACTGCTTGGAGAAAACCACGGTAAGAAGCCTCTGGAGAAACCTTTACACATTACTGGAAGCTTTTCTCAGCTTTGTCATTATTTGGTCTTTTTGATATACAGTTGTCCTAAAAGGCACACTAAGCACATCTGTAAGAATCATTATGAGGTTCTACAATTTTATATTCTTTCACATTTTTTTAGTACCTTATAGAAGGTTCAACTACTGGACTGGTGTCTGTATTGACTGTATTTAAAGTGGAAATGAAATTTCTGTTATCATTTATTCCACTTCACATTGTTTCAATCCTGTATGACTTTCTTTCCTCATAGGATCACAAAAGGAGAAGTTTGGCATATTATCCCAGGTGCAAGAACAGACACTAGAGTTAAAAAAAAAATACTTAAAAGTATTGTGTAAAAGTATTTAATACAACTTATTTTCCAAGTACAAGTGCTATTTTCCAGGTTTTTCTTTAAAAGGCCAAGTTTTCTAAAAATAACTTTGTGTGAGGAACAGACTGAAATTCGAGGCGTTATTAGCTGGTCGGTTATAACATGATAACCAATGCTATTTGGCATAATTGACATTAAACGTAGCACAATGGTTCTTCACATACCATATTTGAATAACCCATGATTTGAGAGCTCTGGCAGAGGGAAAAATGAGGGTGAAAGTGGACAGAAGTTTCATTTTCGTAACCCTTAATATCAACCAGTGCCTGACTTCTTCTGCACCCTTGTGGGTTTGCCACAAATAAATGTAGTTTTTCTCCCAAGTGAAATCATTAGTCAGGCACTGGCATGAAAATGACAGCCACTGTTGTCCCCTGCCTGCTAGACTCATGACAGTCTAGAGAACAGACTGTGACCCACTCTTGCTTTCCTAGGGCACTAAACTTGAGACGTTTGAAAGGAAAATTCCAATGTCCTGCTGATGATACAGGACTGTTTGAGAAACAGGCAAAGCTACAGTAAATCTGGATTCAAGGACACCCTCTGATCTTTGTTTCGACTGGCTCACATTATTAAATGCTTGTGCAATATTTGTTTTAGAGACAAAGGTATTTGAGATTTACCATTATTCTTTAAGTTCTTGTCAGCACTTAATGAGAACTCAATTTAGCCAAAGCACTAAAACATAAAACAAATGCATGCAGTAACTTCTGAATTTATTGAATCATTCCTTTAATATGTATTTCAATAATATATTCATGAAATATTTCCAGAGGTTTAAAGGGTACCTGAAACCATACTTGAATGGCTCCATTACAAGTCACTAATTACAATACCAATTGAGTAAAAGTCTTATGCATGGTTTCACAGACAAGGCTTGGATTAAGCCAGGATTAGGCCTTAGTTCAACTAGGACATTTAAGTAGCTTTTAAAAATGTTCCTTAGAAAAAAACATTACTTGTGTGCATCTTGAGACAAAACAATGGGTTAAGCCTTGTCTGTGAAACCGGGGCTTAGAGTATCTGGTTTTAACAGTACTTACCCAGACAGCAACATAGTGTCGGCCCACATCTGGGCCACATCTGTTACATGTGGATTCAATGCAGACCGGATCTGGGCTGTCACTATATTGCTGTGTGGGTAAGTATTTTACTCGTACTGAATGTAGGCTCAAAGATATACTAGTCCTCAACACCTCAGAGACATGCCAGTGAAAAACAAGAAAGAGTTGATTTGTGGGGAGAGCAATGACACATTTATTTTCTAATATCAAAATAAGACTGAACACCTCAAAATTGCAATAAATCAAGGTCGACACAACAGCCGCTTAAACGTCTAAAAAAACGTTTTTTGAGTCTCAGTTAAGCTCAAGTGCTCAGAATGGATATAATTAAACAAATCAGGTTTAGGTTAATGAAAATAATGTTAAGTCAAATTAAATAGTCAAAGCCTACTTTCATTGGACGTGCTGGTTTCGGCCTCTTCACCGGTTGCAGCCATGTCCTCATCTCATATATGAAACCTGCTAATGCACTTGCATTTACGTAAAGTAGCCTTGTTGACAAGTTTGGGTGAGTAAGGGCAAAACGCACAAGATATAGTACCTTCAATGCCCTGTTAATGGCGATATCACTTCTTTTGTAGCAGAAATAAACTGCTACAGAAAAAGTTAGGCACCATGCAAAATGTCACGAGTAATTGCACTACTCATCACAAATGTATTGGAGGACATATATTTATTCCATAATTTAGTCAACTAGAGAGTAAAAGTTGCCAGAAAGATACTTCAGTACAGTAACTAATTACATTTACTCAAATACTTTACACCACTGTATATTTGTAACATTATTCTAGTTCTTAATATTAATATATATTAATGATATTGTTTTATTGAAACTACATCTAATTAACATTCTTTTGAAACCAATTTTTTGAACCAAAGTATAATAATCATTATATTATCCACAATAATACAATAATCAAATACCAAAATCAGTCCTTAAAGTGATAAATAATTCCTGTTTCTTTTTCTTTTTCAGAATCATGAATTTGTGGATGAGCAAACCTATGAGACGAGCTGTATGGAGGTTTCCCTAGCGAAGCCGTCCATGTCGCGTTCCTCCTCGATGTCCTCATCTCCGCACGGGCTGTCCTCCTGCTGCACACGCAGAAACAAGCGAAAGAGCTTCAACGTCCCCAATTCCAACATGGTCGGCGGCCGCAGGGGCAGCATACAGGAGCTCAGCACCATCCAGATCAGAGAGAGACCGATGGCCAACAGGTGCTCTCACAGCACTCATGCACACTTACACACACATAAGGAGAAGGAATAGCATGATATTTTGGCTGTGGTCTGAATATAGATGAGTCAGAGCTGTGTCTTATTTCATTAGAAGTGTTTAAAATACTGACTTTATCAAAATGGTAGGTTTGTCTAGAGGGGTGTGTGTGTGTGTGTTTGTTATATTTTGCCTGCGCGTGTCCAGTCAGCATATGTAGAATATGGTGTATAATGTGTACTATGTAATGTGAAGTGCATATGTTGTAGTTTGAATATGTAGAATTGTGTAATGCATAGGATGTAGAATGCAGTTATTAGTGTTGTAAAATTAGTTATTAAAATGTAAAATGCATAGTTTGCAGTGTATAGTGCATGGTATTTAGTATTCATCATCATTCATAGTATTTAGTATGCATCTTGTAAAGTGCATAATTCTTAGTATGCAGTGCATAGTAGCTAGTATGCATGTAGAATGCAAAGTATGTTGCATAGAATTTAGTGAACATATGTAAAATAAAGTATGCAATGCATAGTGTGTAGTGCATATAATCCAGAATGCATATATAGAATTAAGTGTATAATGCATAGTATGCAATATGTAGTACATAGGGTGTAGAATGCATATTAGCGCATATATTTAGTATGCATAATATGTAGAATACAATGTGTAATACATAATATGTAGTATGTAATCCATAGTATTTAGTATGCAAATGTTAAATTAAGTATACCGTGCATAATGTGCAGTGTATAGTGCATAGTGCATTTAGTATACATATATAGTATGTGAAACATAGCATGTAGTGCATGTAGAATACAGTATATAGTTTATAGCTTTTAGCATGCATTATAAATTGTTTTTAAGGCATAGTAATGTGTAGTGAATAATATGCAGATTCTCTGTGGATCTGGGTATGTGGAATTGTTCACAAAGTGATTCACGCTGCTGGAATCCTGTAAAGCTCCGGTTGTGACACTCCCCATATGCCAGCATACTCTGGGAACGCTATCATGATTCCCTCCAACAGCTGGGGGAATTTGCCCATCAGCTGGATTGTATTCTTACCCTCCCTCTCTTCCTCTCTCTTCCAATGCAGCCGCTCCAGTCTCAATGCCAAGTTCGAGGAGACGGTACCCCTGAATTCGGAAGAGCAGTCCTACATCACTGCTGCTGTCATCAGCATGCCTACCCCGCCAGTGACCACGCCCGAGGGCGGAGACATGGGCAACTGTCCCGACTTCTCGCAAAGCAACATCGTCAGAGTGTCAGCGTTATAGACCATGACCATTATCCATTTTTCTTTTGGCGAGTGGACGCTGCAGCGTAAAGGATTGGTGGAGCCCCCTAGTGTAGTGGAGGAGGCATTGCAGCAGGATGGGCCGTAGCTGGACCTTTTTTTTAATCAGCTCCCGTCCAGAGCTCTCAGACTTTGTGAGCTCCATCAGCTCAACCTCTAGGCGCATACGTCATGCGACTCTCAACGGGGTCCAATAGGCTTTCACTCAACCCATAGAGGAAAACAATGACCATTGTGGTTGTTACCACTTCTATGATTTTTCAGTATTGTGTGTCTTTAAATTAATTGTCTTCAATTTGATGGAAGTGCGAGATATTTGCGCCGAATAAGGAATGTACCAGCAGGGGCGGGATTTCACAAGCTTTTAGACAGCTCTACACACACTTTTGATACTAAAAAAAGTAAAGCTGGGCTCTACTAGGGTGTGCGGTAGGATGCTTTTGTGCGCGTGTGTAAGATCCAGACCGATCTCTTGCATGATTTGCGTAAGTCTTTGTCTTTTTCCAATTCGGCATGAGCAGTAAGGTTTGGCTCTCTCTGTCAGAATGTGTGTTTTACTTGTCAATAATTTGCCTATATAGTATTGATCTTTTGAACCCAATGATTGTGTGAAAACAGCTGTTTTGAGAGATTGGCCTGTTGATACAGGTGATAAACAGAGAAAATCCTCTCTCACACTCTGTCTGTCCCACCCATGTTGTGTTCACTCCTTGCCTGACCTGATGGGATGTTTGTTATACTTTTTTGTGGAAGGCGCAAATCTAAACGGAGAGGGAAACACCTTTTGTGTTTCAATAGATTTGACTTTATCACACTGACAGTGGAGGCTTTTGGACTTGAGCTGAAATACTAGCCATTCCGTTTATACTCCAAAGTTTGCGAGTAAACTGTGAAAAAAATAACGTGCTTATTTATTATCTTTGTTAAAATTATTGTGCATGTTGTCGTGGACATGTGAATCGGGCCAGCCCGGACCAGAGCATAGCCCGCACAGAACTTTTTTTTCCCCGAGGTATAACTTTTTCTTCCCTTCTATGCCTTCTCTTTAAAGTGATGTGCTTTTATCAGCAAACATCTTTACCAAGTCCCACTATTATTTCTGGATAATGGCATCAAGTTGTGTGTGATGAAACTTTGAGAATCATCCAATCAGATTTTTAGGGCTGTTTTGGAGATTATTTCATCATCGTGATCACCCAAACCCGTGTGCGTAAATCTCACAAAATCATGTTCAGGTTTGTTTCATAAATTATATTTTGCATAAAATTGTTTTAAAAATAATATAAAAAACATTTAAATGACAATTAAGCACACTTTACACATTCTCATTACCATAATGAAGCCAGGTGTTCTTCAAAATGCTAATTATATATATATATATATATATATATATATATATATATATATATATATATATATATATATATGCACTTGAAAATGTAAATTATATCATTACAGTAATAAATTATATTTTGCATTAGCATTACAGTAATAAAAGTCTTGGGGGTGCAAGGTGCTTAATTGTCATTAAAACAATGCGCAGAATTGTGCAGAAATATGTCTGTGAGATTTATCCAAAATGTATTATTATTGATTAAATAGTATTTAAAGAAAATGTGCACCTGAAATGTGAATCATCTCTTCTCTGCCATTTAATGTCTGGACTTAGCAAGAAATTAGTCTATAATGTTGATATTTTTTATACCAATATCAATGCAATTTATGGTGAGGAGCTCTTAATGCACCTTGCTCAGTACACACACACACACACCACTGCCCTCCTGCTCAATGCCTGAACCCATTCTTGCTTTACCATGTGACTTATGCAACAAGATTCCTTTTGTAAAGATATGCTTTGTATTAAAGGGGTAACTGGGGGAATAGAATCTCACAAATGCATATTTTTAAAACTCAAATGGTGTTGATTATATATTATAAATGTATTTCAGTTCTAAAATACAAAAGAAAAAGAAAGAAATGAAAACAAGATGAAAACAGAAAACTAAAAGTCTTTCTAGTGCACCTGTGCTGTAAATTTGTTCTTCGGTGTAGTGAAATTTATTACAGTTCCTTCTTTTCTCCTAATTTTCATGGACAGAAAATTTGATGTCTCACAGTTTACTCCATGGATCAGCAACGACAAAGGCTGGACCATCTGTTTAGGTTTGAAGATTTAATTTTTTCCTGTTTGGAGGGCAGAATTGACAGAGTGCATGTGCTCACAGACTCACAGAGAACATGTGTGTTTTTTTTTGTTTTTTTTGTTTTTTTCCTCCAGGATCCACAGGGGACTTTTAAAACAGACTTCCTGTTTGTGATATAATGTACATTTAAATGACTACCAGGTGACGATGGTCCTTTGGAATTTGTTATAGCTTGTGTTATGGACATTAAAATATATGAATTATTGAAAAACAATGAAAAAAAATACAAATCAGTTGTTTAGTCCGGTGCAGTGTCTATGAATAAATAGAATTAATTAATTGTCCTATTAAAATACAAATAAAAAATACAATGGTGTTGTGATTATTTATATAGACGAATACAATCAGAGTTATATTAAAAAATGTCTTGGCATTGTAAATAAAGCTTTTGGAACCCAAAATTTGAAGCCCAAAAAAGTGCATCCATCCATTATAAAAGTAATCCACATGGCTCCGGGCTCTCATTCAATGTCAGGATGGCCTGAGGGTGAGTAAATCATGGGGTAATATTCATTTTTGAGAAGCTTCAAAATGTCCAACATGCAACAGTAAAGTTGTTTCGTTTGGTGGCTAACGCTAACTTGCTAATGCTATTTTGTAGAATGTAGAAAAATTATTGCTGCCTTAAAGTACACCTGTGAAACTCATGTCAGACAAAAATAACATAGAATTAGCCTAAACGAAACAAAATTATTATATTGTGAATAATAAACCCAGATAACTACATCTTTTCAAGCTTTCATCCCTTTAAGAAGTTTTTATAAACGTGTAATTTAGTTTGTGACTGTTAACTTTGTTAGCATTGATATGCTAGCATACTGCTAAAAGTTGACAAACTTAGCAGATACATGAATTTAAAATGTAGTCTTTCTCTAAAATATTGACAATGTATGTACATTTTTGCTGTAAGTTATAAGTTGCATGGCACAATTTAGCTAATAGTTACATTTAGGGGGCTGTTTAAATCCCTAACCATAAGTATCAGTCATAGTAGCATAGCATGACTCTCTTTCATTCCCAGCTTAGTGGCATTTTCTTCTGAGGTTCCATTTTGCAGATTTCATACGTTTTTCAGGCGGCACATTTAAAGGAACCCGCTTTAATGCGGGCAACCGAAGCGGTCTCACACTCTATAGGCACTTAGCATGATTACGTTACACATTAACTTTATAAATGTGATGACCACTCAGCTTTTCTTTTATACACAGGAATCAAGGGATGAGGAGGGCCAGAAGGCAAGGGATTGCAGCTATTTTTGCGAGCTCACTCTGTACAAGTCCACTGCAGGGTTGTGGTGAGCTCCCAGCAGGAGAGCGATAGTGCTATGCATTAGCATATTTCCCATCACGCCGAGGGTAATTGAGACGTTTGAAGTCGGTTGTAGGAAGAGACCGTAGGAGAGAGATGTGGAAGGAGGGGGACCTCACCACACACAGGGGGATATTGAAGTCAGACTTCATACAAGCTGCAGCTGTCTGTTTGTGACCTTGCTATTTTTGCAGAGAGGTGAAAGGTTAATGGTTTTATTTTCCCGCTGACTCGTTTTACTGTACTTGGAGAAAGGAAAGAGGGATGGAGGCCGTCTATACGATAGTACCTTCTGTGTGAAACACTCTGTACATCTGCACCAGTGCTAAACAGCAGATGACACAAAGTCTTCCGATCTCAATTGGTGTCTTTGGCTGAAAAGTAATACATTTTGACAGTGATTTACCACAGTATATGAACACACAACAGCACATGCTTGAGGATGGAAGGCTAGCAGCTATAAAGCCGGCTTTATTTCTCTGTCTGCAGGGCTTTAACCAAAAGTTATCATTTTAGGATGGTGTTCCTCAGCGGCCATCAATGGCCCTGTCCCAAATGGCACCCTAAACCCTCACAGCCTTCCTCTGAGTCCGCACTTTCACGACGTAATGCCGCTTTTACTGCCGGGTAGAAGTCCTCTGCGTAGCTCGCGAACTTGCAGGCTCAGCTGAAGTGCGCATCGAAGGCGCATAGCTGCCGCAAAGGGTGTGCTCATAAGCACCCTTCTTTAAGCTTAAATGACGAATGGGACACCCTACGGTCTTGTGGACTTAACGGACACGCGCACGCAGAGGCCATTGTAAGTCCACAAGACCGAAAGTGCACATGAAGTGTGCCATTTGGGACAGGGTCAACGTCAAAAATGTTTTAAAAGGCCTGTCAAATCATAGGAGGGCTTTACTATTCACAGAAGCCACGAGGCCGAGCACGAATTCCAGCGTGAGGCTTCAATTGCAAGGTTAGATGTAAGTACACTGTAAATCCTAATGCTCAAAATTACTTGAGTAGTGCCAACTCAACAAATTAGTGCAAATAAATGAACTTTTATGAGTATTTAGAACAGTTCTCAAACTGACACATTTTAAGTAATCTGAATTGTTTAATTGTTTCATTATTTTGAGTTTTATGAAATTGTTTCTTTTAATTTAGACTAACTTAAATTTAACCGAAACTGGGCTGGGATTTCTATCTCCCAGCATGCTTTGCCTCAACACTCAAAAGGGACAGTAGGCTAAATGCCAAAATTAAGTGTTATATTATGTTTTTTTTGTGCAAGATTAGTGTTAAGTGGAAAATTTAGTAGTGTTTAATGTTTTGTTTGGGGGGGGGGGGTGCTACCAAAGCATTGTGTAACCAATTATCAAGGTGGCATTTATTGAATTAGCTAGTTAAAGTATGAATTAGCTTACTCAAATATTTAAAGTACAGACCAATTAAAATGTATGATTACAAAATACAAATCTGCAAGTTCTGCTTAACTTTTAACTTTCTTAACTTTCTCTTAACTTTGAGGGAACTGGTTACTTAAATTTTTACCTTATTTTCAATGTAACTTATTCAGGTTTACAGTGTAGCTAAACATCAAGTATTTGGCAACTACTCAACTCTTATTAAATACAATTTAGCCATTTTGAAATGAAAAATATAGGCATTTACATAATCATTTACGTGATTTATGCAATTCATAATTGACTGTGATGACAAAAAATATTAACGCATCCATTTTTAGTGTATTAGGAACACAATGACCAGTGAATGTACATATTTTAAATAATATTCGCAAATAGTATAAATGGATTACAATAAATTCTTGGTTTTTTTTTTTGCGTGTAAACAACCCCTGAATCTCTTTAAATCCTTTAATTCCTTTAGACAAAAAGATTCCCCCATAAATGACTGTCTCTATCTCACACAGGAGATGAATAGAGAGTGGGGGTGTTTGCAATGAGAGAGGAAACAGTATGTCTTTTGTAAGCTTGTATGACGGCAATCCAGTGTGCTCCTCTCTGTTTCATAAATCAGATCCTGCACTTGCAGTGAGCGGTGGGGGGGGGAAGAGGAAGCTGACAGGAGCATTTCTAGCTCTCCACAAGCTATGTGATTAGTGTACTAGCATACTGCTTATGCTATTTCTACAGTAAACTGTGTGAATGATGTTTTATATATACCCAGATGACTTACTATTTGTCAAAATGCCCAACATGCATCAGTAAAGTTGTTTCTTTTGGTGGCTAATGCTAACTTGCTAATGCTATTTTGTAGAATGTCCAATATTTGCCAAGATTAATGCTGCCTTCAAGTACACTTGTGAAACTCATGTCAGATAAACATAACAAAGAATTAGCCTAAACGAAACAAAATTATTATATTGTGAATAATAAACCCAGATAACTACATCTTTTCAATTGGATGATTTCTATCACTTTATACATGGTAAAAGTGAAGCAGATACAGCAATAGTTTCTCTTGGATATACATCACAATAGGGAAGAAAAGACAAACAGAACTTCTGTTTCATGCCGACTTTAACACCCTTTGCTACAACCTTATTCCAGCCACTGATCTCAGATTATACATATCTGTTTTATATATCAGTGTTTCTGCCATGTTTCAAATTGACACCCCTCTGAGAAAGTCGTGACTCATGTATCATCTAGAATTCAGAGTTTCCCACTTGTAAATATGACTTCGCTCGTAATTAGGATATTTACGACTCCACTTAAAGGGCACATTAGCTTCTGTTTGAAATGTTTAGTGTTGCATGATGCATTCTGTTTTTAAAAATTAGTAGGAACGATATAATACAGTGTTCTAGTGTTCTATTCAAAGCTTGTCCATGTGTCTACTTCCTCATTCTTTCTGTATACTCTCCATTGAGATGTTTTATTCATTGCTTTACATCTGTTAAAATTCATAAAGCAGGCCAGGGCTAGATCCCTGCACTTTCCCTCAGCCAAGGATGTCTCCAATCAAGTGCAGAGAGGGGCCAAAAATTATACCTGTGTTTCCACCCAGTAGCACTTAAGCGTGACACCTCTGGAATGCTCAAACTTACAAACAGAGCCCTCTGCAGAAAATCAGCCTGATTCGCCAGAAGTAACTGCATGGTAAGAAACCAGGCTTTGCTGCATGCTTAAATTGTTTAAAATGAAGCGTTATGGTTGTTACTAGGCATGTAATTGGTGAATTATGCGTCAGATACATGTTATTGAAATATGCTGGACCTTGTGGTGTTATGACAAATGTTTGGCCACTCATATGGAATTTGAGGCCTTTAAAATGTAACAGTTTAGCCCAATATAATGGTTATTTGAAAGCGTTATAAAACATGAAATCATAATGGACAGATTTGACATTATATTGAGTGAATTATCAAAGAAGAAAAAATGTAAAAGTATATTATATTGAAAAATACTTGTAAATATATTTATACATTTAAATATTTATCATTTTATTTATCAATTTTCTGGTTACTTAAACATTTATTTATTTTTGAATTTGTAGAATTACTGTCTACCCACCCAAGAATTGTATTGTGAATTGTACTCTTTAAAAGGGTTTAAAGGGTTAGTTCACCCAAAAATGAAAATTCTGTAATTATTTCCTCACCCTCATGTCGTTCCAAACCTGTGAGACCTTCCTTCATCTCCTGAACACAAATAAAGATATTTCTGATGAAATCTGAGAGCTCTCTGACCCCTCCATAGACAGCAATTTAATTAACACTTTCAAGGCCCAGAAAGGTAGTCAATATGACTACAGTGGTTCAACCTTAATTTTATGAAGCGATGAGAATACTTTTTGTCGCAAAAACAAAAAAAAATTACGACTTTATTCAACAATTTCGTCTAGTCTGTGTCAGTGCTTTCGAATTCTACGGCAGCCGATGCTGTTCACGTGAGCACCACGGCGCATGAGTGTGATGCTGACGCAGGAGCTGCACTGTATTTACAACATAAACTGCATAGGAGACTGGCAGAGAATAAAGTTGTTATTTTTGTGCACAAAAATTACTCTCGTCGCTTCATAAAGTTAAGGTTGAACCACTGTAGTCACATGGACTGTTTTAACAATGTTTAAATGATGACAGATGACAGAATTTTTGGGTGAACTAACCCTTTAGGACCATCTGTAAATCACTCATTTGATTCATCCCTAAAAGATAAATGAATAAAAAAAATTCAGGATACACTTGGCTGATTGGCTGAGATGTTCTGAACAAACACACTGGCTTCAAATAACATCATGTCTTCTGTGTTTAATGCACTGTGATTCACATGCAAGTTTCATTAGAGGTTTCTCAAACCTTCAACAGAGTTTAGCCCTCTTATAACCTATGCTGTGTGCAGACTATTACTGCATAGAAAATTAATACTACTTTTGAGATCTAAAACACTCTTTAGTGCACCAGTCCATATGAATCATATCACAGCGCTGTTAAATTAAGACATGAAAATCTGCACAAATGTAGTATCTTCACAATGAGCTTTTATGATGGGCAATGTTTTCATTCCACCTGAAAAATCTCATTAAGTCTCAAGCTTGTGTGTGTGTGTGTGTGTGGAAAACAGTGACCTAGCTAATTTTTTCTCTCCTTTATAACTGTTACTTGTCAAATTTCACAATGTGAGCCGGGTGAGATCTTGTGTAAAAGCCAGTGCAGGCTGCTTTAGTTTTGTCTTTTTCCTTTAAATGAATCTGAATGCTCAGACACAAATGTTAAATAGTACCACACAAACCTTTGCACTAGTAAAGAAGAAAATGTTGGAGTGTCTGAATGTCAAAGCTTGGAGAAAGAAGGAATTTATGATTTGTTTTCTGAACAAACTTGAGGTAAATTGTGATCATAATGTGAAGCGAATGCTAAATTATGACTAACAAGATTGCAGATTTTGCCTTACAATGATAAATCTCTTATGATTCCTGATTCTCGTCTCACGCGGCTAAATTGTAAAATGTGTGCACTCAGTTTAGTGGTTTGCAACTAGGTCAATGTAAGTGGTGATGGCCTGTTCCATTGTGAGAAGTAAGATTTATGCAAAAATGGTTCATTCCAGAAACCTCCCTCTGGAGAATTCAAGCCCGTAGAGACAGAGGCAAAGGCTTTTTTTTGGAAAAACCCAGTAATTCCTCTTCATCTTTCCATGTAATGACCACAAAAGCCACTTTATCCACAGGTATATAAAGTTTTCTATAAAACCATTCACGCCATCTAAATCATGTCATCCAGGCACCCAGAACTACTTCACATAAGGTCCATTTTCTGGTCCAGTTCACTGCTGTCCGATCCGTTCAGTGTCAGTAGAGGGCAGGAACATCATTTTTAGTGTCTCCAGTGTTGAAGCAGCTGATGGGTCACCATCAAGTCACTGCTAGGAAAGCTGCTCCATTTCAAACTGGGTGTGTCCATTAGCGGGCACATTGGCCCAGGCCTCAGGCGCTCGTGGGTGTGAGTGGCTGGGCTTCAGGGCTTCTTCTGCAGGGCTGTGTGTGTGGATTAAAGCATCCGGGGACGCTGGGTCAGGTGGTTTGTGGTCGTAATAGAGAGCCCATAGTAGTGTCACAGTCAACGTCATGGCTAAGATCTGGGCCACTCCGATTGACACGCCCAAGAACCTCAACACCTGCAACTGTTTGGTGCCCCGGATAAAACTGTAGATCTTGGGACCACAACCCTGTTGAAAACAAATGTAGTATAGTTATGTCTGTCAACATGAAATCAAAATTCTATACACTATTATATAATGAACTTTTATGAGTATTATATACACTGCACGGCCCAAAAAAAAGTTGCTGTTTCGATTTAAATAGAGTTAATGATTGGGTTTCTAGCATGTTATTGTTATTGTTTCTAGCATGTTATATGTTTGCCAACAGTTCTTCTAACCCTAATTGATGGAGTATAGCTTTTTATTTCTTAAACAACCATGTAGGAAGACACATCATGGCCATATTCCAGGACGACAATGTCAAGATCCATCAGGCTCAAATTGTGAAAGGGAGGGAGCATGAAGACTTGCGTTGTCAGAGACACGACACGGCTCGGCTCGGCTCTCTGTGTCACATAAAAATTCTTGCGAGCACTGAACGAAGATGTTTGCCATATTGTTGTTCTTGAATAGTGTAAATTCGCTTGAATGTTCAAACTGGCAAGCCTTTAAACGCATTTAATTGACAAACTTCATGAGGACGCAAGTGAAAGTGATCTTGCTTCGGGGCTTGCATGCAAATGTTTAACCAACATTTTGGTTAAAATTTATTTTAAGGTGTCATTGTTACAGTGCAATTATATATTTAAGTACTGAGTAATATTAATTAACAACATGTACATACTATAGGGTTAGGGTTTAGTTGCATGTAATTATGCATAATTTACTGTTATTACTATGGTAAGTACATGTAACATATGTAACGAGGACACTGTAAAATAAAGTGTTACCGAAATGTTTAATAATTTCTTTCCTGGTTTAATGAAGCTCTAATAACACAATTCCAAAGAAAAGAAAATGTCTTATTTTGAAACTGCTTTTCTTTTTTTCCCTGACATCAGCAAATTCCTGGTTTTGAATATGTGGCTATTTAGCCATTGTTTTAGCAAATTAGCATTAGCTACATACATTAGTCAATTCCCAAAATCAAATGTCCATTTACATTTTTCTCTCATTGCACATCCTGTTTCAATATTCAGAAATCAAAATTCAAATATTTCAGATGAGTTATGTTGAGCCAGTCAAACAAACAATGTGGAAAAAAGCCTTCTAATGTCTCACTGTTGTCTCTTCACATTAACTGGGATGTGAGAAAGTAACAGAACAATTCACACTTCTGCTTTAACAGTTTGTTTTCATGTAACTCTCCCCTACAACAGCTGCCACATGAATATGCGAGCAATGCCACACGTGCATCCGCTCGCGTGCGTGCCTGCATGTTTTTGGGTATTTCCTATGTTGAAGTGTGGAAGAGCAGGTAAACTATTTCCTGTTAGTGAGGGATTTATACTGTGGAGTAATTCCTCTGTCATCCACTCAGAAAGAGAGACAGAGACATAGAGACAGGAAGTGGGTGAGGATCAGACTCCACACCCTGAGTCCTTCACTCCTAACACTCCCCCTAGTGATCAATGTTCCCGTCTTATTCAACAAAGCCCTGCTTTCAATCTTCTGTTGTGGGACCTGAAAGGCTGGGCTCTGCTGGCTGTTTTACCACAAACACACTGTGTTTATAACATTTACTTTATTATGGATAAAAATCTGCCTCTTTTTCCAAGGAATGGTTCAGACTGACCCAAGGAAACAGACGTGTGTGTAACAGGGTTGGGCAAAATTAGGAAATGTAGAATTGTCTCCTTTTCAGTTCACGATTGTGAATTTGAATTTAATTGGCCACATATCTATCTATCTATCTATCTATCTATCTATCTATCTATCTATCTATCTATCTATCTGTCTGTCTGTCTGTCTGTCTGTCTGTCTGTCTGTCTGTCTGTCTGTATCTATCTGTCTGTCTGTCTGTCTATCTATCTATCTATCTATCTATCTATCTATCTATCTATCTATCTATCTATCTATCTATCTATCTATCTATCTATCTATCTATCTATCTATCTGTCTGTCTGTCTGTCTGTCTGTCTGTCTGTCTGTCTGTCTGTCTGTCTGTCTGTCTATCTATCTGCCTGTCTGTCTTTCTGTCTCTGTCTATCTGTCTGTCTATCTATCTATCTATCTATCTATCTATCTATCTATCTGTCTGTCTGTCTGTCTGTCTGTCTGTCTGTTTGCCTGTCAGAATAAAAAACTAATTTTATCCTATAAACCTTCAAACTTCAAAGCTTTTTAAACATTTTTCAAAACCTTCAAAGAATTAACAATAGTGTGGCAGACGCGTCACAGGCAGAGCATCTGAAGAGCTGGGGGCTGGATGAGGCACACTGTTGCGTTTGTCCTCGACAGTGTTTTTTGGTCCTCCACACACAGGTGCGTCTCTGAGCTACGTGACTGAATTTAATTACACTGCTGGAGTCGCTCATAACACTCACTGGCAATACAGCTTGATTAAACACACGCTCAGCAGGTAAGAGAATCTCTCCGCTGTCGTGCCTCATTTTTACAAAGTCAACCACAAAGTCATGTTTTAATTAGGGCTGTCAATCAATTCACATTTTTAATCAAATTAATTACATGCTATTCCACATATATCAATATTTGCTAATCACTCAAATTAAGATGAAATTACACTATTGTGACAGATGAGTAAATCATTGAATAGAACACTATCACTGGTCCACCACAATAATTTAGCAAATTTATCAATCCAGGTTAGACTTTTTTAATTGTTTGTCTATGTACAAATGCAGACAAACATCATTGGCTGTTGCATCATAACTTGAGACGTGCCATGACATGCCATTGGACCACTTGTAAGAAGACCCCTCCTGTGAGTACATTTATTATTTCCAGATGTTGAATCAATACACCTCCACAAGTTTAATATAAATTAACTTATATTATGCCCTTCACACGCAGAAACTGGATCATCTTGCATACTTCAACATTTGACCATGTTGCCACATAAGTCTAGGCATCTTCAAACTTACATTGGACTGATCAAATCCACCAGGATATATCAATTAAATAGGTAAATTGACTCACATGAGAGGTTTTGTAACATTATTTTTTGAAACAGCCTCTTGCCTCCATGGAGGGAAAAAACACTTGGGGATTGCAGTATCAAAAATAAGCTCACCTCCTGGTAAAGGTCACTGAGGTCATGGTAGTGGGCATTGCGGGCACACCCTGGATATTGATTGGAGCAGCAGGAGTCAGGTGGCCACTCCATCTCTGTCATTTCCAGCCAGTCAGTGAAGTAGATCACTCCACAACACCTTAACTGTAAGGCAGGTATGAAAGTTAGCACATTTTCATACTATGTACAGTGAAAGGAACTATTTTTGATATATACTGTACATATATTGGGCATTCTATGCATATAGGTTTTCATTTTATTTTTCACATATTTTACATACAGTATGTCAGTAATGCTCTTTTTAGTTCCGGTCTCTATTTGGAAAAGTGCAATGTGCTCTGATTGGTCAGCTGGACCAGTGTGTTGTAATTGGTCAACTTCTTTGAGCATGTTTTGGAAATGTCATCTCCCTTACCATAACCGTAAATTTTAACAAACTACTAACAAAACTCATCCAGGCCTTGCCCCCTTTTTTGCATATGTCTTGAGTGGGAATTATTTAAATGACAAATATTGTGACGTGTGCGTTCCCAGAAGAAAACTCAAGACTGCAATTGCGGCATTTAAGGGAGTTCAGAAAAAATTGCACACTGATATAGAGAATAACTCCCTAACTTTGCAAACATTTTTCATGCTCAAACAGCAACATTACACTCTAAAGAAAGTAGGACCTCTTTAAACATCAAATGTGGTCTGATTGACTGCTTGACTTCACTCAGCATTTCAGTGACAACAGTAGAATTACTTGACACCAGCAACTTGTCACATTGTGTGTGGTTAGGTGTTAGATGAGGTGCAATACTGATGATGATTTTGACCTCTCACCTCAGTTTGTAAAGAGTTCCAGGCATGCGTGAGCCACTGGTAGCGCTGCAGGCCAAAATGAGGCATGCGTGACTTTAGACTTATCATATCCGATCTCTGTACCATAGGCTGAAGAAAGAGAGAAAGGGGGAGTTATGGAGAACTCATTTCACAATTTTAAAAGCCCTTGTGATTTTGTAATCAAATCCTTTCCTTACACTGTTATTAATTACATTTTCTAAATAACAAAACAATGTGATTTTCAGGCAATTTAAAGGACCATCCACACGCCCACACGTCCAATTTTAGGCTCTCTTGTGACCATTTTATTGGCTAGTTATAAAATGCCATATTCACAAGTGCATGCATGTGTTGTTTGTATACTAGTTACAATTTAGTCCCCATGAGAAATTTCTTTCTGATATGATGGGCATATGATAAGTACCCACAATGCCCGGGGGCTAGGAGTGTCATCTCTTATTTTTGGCAGCAGAATTTGCTAAAGCAGGACAGATTAAAGTCAACATGAAATCACAATCGACTGTCTGAAAAAAAATGTCTATTACATTGACTATTACGTTTAAAATACTGTTAAGTATAAATATGCATGGAAATGTGTAGGATGGATGCAATTGTGATGGTTTTTCTCAGTCCAATCAAATTCTGATTTATAAAATTAAGTCTTATTCTACAGTTTTTTCAATAACCAGTTTCACTCTGAAATAAGTCACATTTCGGAAATAAAATGGGTTGCGAATGCCATTTCATGTTGACTTTAAGCCGAAGAAAGTTGGAATGGATGCACTGTTGATACAACTGGTATCCAGGCCAGGTGCAGCACAATAAACAGGCTCATTGCCCACACACGGGGTCACATTAGGCCACAACAGCACAATAGGACCATCAAACCAAGCGAGGGTTTTTGGGTTTGTGATAAGAGCGTGTCTTGAGGCAGAAGCTGTGTATGTCTGAGTGAGAGAAGCTAGATTAAAGCCAGGTGTGTGTGATATCTTCCCCTGGAGGTGCGCCTTATCTCTTGTATCCCTGGACTAACAGAAGCAGATGCTACCTGCAATCCCTTTTCCCCCAGCTGATCAAATCTTTTAGTCTGCACAGATCCAGGACAGGTTTCTTTAAAGCTTGATGCTTATCTTGCTTTAAGAGCCAACTAGAGCATTTACATAGATGACTCCATCCTCAACCCGCACACACACGAAAACACTCTGCTTATTAACTCTCCAAAAGGAAATCTGCTTGAGTCTGGCTTTTGAAGTCATAATAGTTAAGATTAGACCGTAAGCAGGCGGTTCAGAAATCGGATCCTCATTCTGTTACTCCTGGGAACGGCCATGTGGCGGCCATGTTGTTGACGTGAGAGAGGGGAGAGAGTAGGCATTCCAGTTTATTCATAGCACCACGCACCTCGTCGTACGTCCACACTCCACTGGCCAGCTCCACGCAGAATATCACCATCAGACTGCCAAAATACTGTGAATACAAACACAGATTAAAAAAATGGTTAAAAATATCTTCTGAAACAATAGGGCAGAAGGAAGGTGTTGATGATCAGACATAGAGAAAAGAGAGAAAAGTGTGTGTGTTTGTTCATGTATGCTTGGATCTGGATTCTGAGGTCTGTTTTGTCTCTCAGGTCATCTCTCGGGAGTTTCGAGTAATTGTGACAGGCTGTGTTCAGAATAGCATAGTAGTCATACTATTTTTTGCAGTATGCTGCATGTATACCGTGCAATATATGCTGTATACTGTGTCCTATCCACCCATTTGTGTATATACAACGATCAGGCATAACATTATGACAGATGAAGTGAATAACACTGATTATCTCTTTATCACGGCACTTGTTAGTGGGTGAGATATATTAGGCAGCAAGTGAACAATTTGTCCTCAAAGTTGATGTGTTAGAAAAAGAAAAAATGGGCAAGCATAAGGATTTGAGTGAGTTTGACAAGGGACAAAAAGTGGAGTCCATGCCTCAACGGGTCAGGCCAGTTTTGGCAGCAAAAGGGGGACCAACACAATATTAGGAATATAATGTTTTGCCTGATTGGTGTATACTATGTGTATATATATATATATATATATACACTCACCTAAAGGATTATTAGGAACACCGGTTCAATTTCTCATTAATGCAATTATCTAATCAACCAATCACATGGCAGTTGCTTCAATGCATTTAGGGGTGTGATCCTGGTCAAGACAATCTCCTGAACTCCAAACCGAATGTCAGAATGGGAAAGAAAGGTGATTTAAGCAATTTTGAGCGTGGCATGGTTGTTGGTGCCAGACGGGCCAGTCTGAGTATTTCACAATCTGCTCAGTTACTGGGATTTTCACGCACAACCATTTCTAGAGTTTACAAAGAATGGTGTGAAAAGGGAAAAACATCCAGTATGCGGCAGTCCTGTGGGCGAAAATGCCTTGTTGATGCTAGAGGTCAGAGGAGAATGGGCCGACTGATTCGAGCTGATAGAAGAGCAACTTTGACTGAAATAACCACTCGTTACAACCGAGGTATGCAGCAAAGCATTTGTGAAGCCACAACACGCACAACCTTGAGGCGGATGGGCTACAACAGCAGAAGACCCCACCGGGTACCACTCATCTCCACTACAAATAGGAAAAAGAGGCTACAATTTGCACGAGCTCACCAAAATTGGACAGTTGAAGACTGGAAAAATGTTGCCTGGTCTGATGAGTCTCGATTTCTGTTGAGACATTCAGATGGTAGAGTCAGAATTTGGCGTAAACAGAATGAGAACATGGATCCATCATGCCTTGTTACCACTGTGCAGGCTGGTGGTGGTGGTGTAATGGTGTGGGGGATGTTTTCTTGGCACACTTTAGGCCCCTTAGTGCCAATTGGGCATCGTTTAAATGCCACGGCCTACCTGAGCATTGTTTCTGACCATGTCCATCCCTTTATGACCACCATGTACCCATCCTCTGATGGCTACTTCCAGCAGGATAATGCACCATGTCACAAAGCTCGAATCATTTAAAATTGGTTTCTTGAACATGACAATGAGTTTACTGTACTAAAATGGCCCCCACAGTCACCAGATCTCAACCCAATAGAGCATCTTTGGGATGTGGTGGAACGGGAGCTTTGTGCCCTGGATGTGCATCCCACAAATCTCCATCAACTGCAAGATGCTATCCTATCAATATGGGCCAACATTTCTAAAGAATGCTTTCAGCACCTTGTTGAATCAATGCCACGTAGAATTAAGGCAGTTCTGAAGGCGAAAGGGGGTCAAACACAGTATTAGTATGGTGTTCTTAATAATCCTTTAGGTGAGTGTATATATATATATATAATATGTAAGTTGAAATTAAGTTGATAATTGGATGTCACTTGAAGACTTAAATATGAAACATAACGAGAACATAGTGAAAACAATGTAGCATACTACTATTTGATTTTTTTATTTATTAATGTTTCCAATATTTAAGAAGTCAGTATGCATGAATGGATGGATGGAACAAAAGAGAATCTTAGAATCTTTCAAAATTCCAAAGATGCTTTTTTGCATTCACACATGCACAGATTTTGTCTTTAGGGCAAACTGACACATCCATCTCATCTCCTCCCTTCCTGAAGACAAACACACACTGTCTTTCTCAAAATCTCTTTAACGCACATAGTTCCCCTCTGTTGAACACGCATTTTAAGAGAGATTATCAAGATGAATGACAGTGTTAGGAGCCGCATTCAGAGCAGACCCCATCTGACAGCTTGTTTATTTGGTAGAATCTAAATATTTTGGCTATTCTATGCCTGTGTTAGCATTTCAGCCCAGTTAGTCTGTCAGATGCTTACTACACAAAAAAATGACAACCTTTTCCTTTTACACCCTTCCCTGCTAATATCTGCCGTTCAAATATGTCCAGCGTGAACTTGTAACCCCTGGAAGTTCCCAACAAGTTGGCTCATCTGCAAACGCACACACATTTTTCTCAGGGTAACAGAGGTTACATTCTCTCAGCAACCTCTCGGTTTATTGATTTGTTGAGAGGTTTACTCTTACTCTTTCACACTTGCACATTTTTTGGCAAGTACTGTTACAGAAAACAGGACATGTCGAATTGGATGGATTTCCTTTTCACCGGAACAATTAACACCCCCTTATTTACTTAGTCATGCAAACAGAACGAGAGTGAGGTGCATTTCGAGTCAATTATTAAGTCGTATCGGATTTGTTTTGACAGATGGCTACTGTTAATGTCATTAAACTGGTGCTTTTGGACATACTTACAGTTAGAGATTTGAACAAACCATGCTACAGACATGACTGACACTTCAAATTGTGTGACTTATTGAGGAGAGTTGTGCTATTAGTTTTGTAGCATATTGGTTATTGGCTAACATTAGATTTTTTTTTTATCCATGTCGATATTAGGTGTTTAATTTTAAGATTGCACATTAGCTGGACCAACCTAAAATACATACATTTTTATAATATAAGCAAAATTCATGAGAGAGTTCAGAGATTTGTTGATTTGAAATTTGAGTTTGAAAAGCAGTTTAGTGTTTGAAAAGCATTTATGTATATAGCAGTTGGTCTTATTTAACCAAAAATGTTTAAAGTCCCCCTGAAATCAAAATGTTTTTTGGCTTTTGGCATGAATATGTTAGCCTTATTGTTATCTATAAGCTAGTGTGCTCCAAAACGATGACAAAATTCATATTTAGAAGATACCTGTATAAGCATTCAAAACTTACAGTCTCTCAATTCCACCATTATGGAATTTGGAAATATGGAATCAACAATTTTGATGACGTCACGCTGCACTTCAGCTTCTCATAAGATTTTCTGTCCAATCAAATTCTCTCTAGAATCTGAAACATCCGCCTCCTAAGTAGACGCTGCAGTTGCAACTAAAATCGGTCATTTGTTCAGTCATAAGACACATTAACTATTTTCTACATGGTGAATGGCACATAGTGCACTATATAGGGGATAGGGGAAAATTCAGACAGTGCAAATATGCTTTTAGGTGAGGCGAATCAAGTGTGGTTTCACACACACCACCATTTAATGCACAGGTATTTCCAATCCAGTTTAATCACGTTCTATATTAATGTGCTGTTTTCATTGAAGCACAAACACACACACACACATACATCACTCACACACACAGATCGGAGATGCTGCACACATGCATAAACACTCAGAAGAACAGAAACTTGTCAACGCTGCCCTGTGATTTTTATTAATAAAATAGCTTTGCTACTAAATCGCTACATTATATTTCTCAGCAACGAGAAATCACAGTTTTTGAAGTAATTAAACTCACAGCTTCGTTGTTAATAGAGGCTCATCTCTCTTATAAAGTAGTGAGTAAGATCCAAATGCTGGCAAATGACTATGGTATAAGCGGCATAATCCAGAGGCAAACACCCATCCACATCGGGTGGTTCTTTGACTCTACGTCGTGCATTAAAATCATTTAATGCACAGCTAGCCATGGATTATCCCTTACTTATTGCACACCTTCCAACGAATTAGAATTGAGAATTCAGACAGACCATGGTAAGCATTCATTTCATGTGTCATTGAACGGAAGAGAGTCTCTCTGGAGCCTGAGTAAACGTCAGATCCTTTTGATTTTCCTGGTAAAAACGACCCGCGTCCTTCACATAAAAATCAGCAGGCTTTCAGGAAGTCAGGGAAGGTCTTATTTTTTTGTTACGGAAGTTCCGTAACAAGCTGTTCATACATTGACAATAAAAAAGCAATTAATTCATTAAAATTCTTACATATAGCCCCTTTAAATCTATTCAACCGTTCAAGATTAACTCCACTCTGCTCTCCTGATCTCTAGATTGCCTCTGACAGGACAAAGAGTGTGTGAGAGTGTTCAAGGTAATGTGCATGTGTGTGTCCAGCCAGGTCGCAGCACTCAGTTAGAGGGCGGCTAGTGAATAGAGCGACCACGTAACCCAAGCGTCTCTCCTCTCTTCATGTCTTCCCACTCTCCTCCTGGATTGGTTTACCTATTGTATCTCAGCCAGATAATATTGTTTGTTGCCGAGCCTCTGGGTAACACAAGCCCACTGGGGCAGAGAGGAGAGGAGAAAGGCTCCTCAGGAGATGAATGGAGACCCATTCAGGAGGGGGAGAGATGGGCAAAGGAGTCCCAGAAAACAGGTCCTCAGTCTGGGTCAGCAGACGGGAACCCCACCCTCTCGCCCGCCGCACACCTGGGACTGAGAGCCACAAAACAGCCCTCTGCTTGCTCTCTCCTCCCCCTTCATGCTGAAATTTTGTCAATTCATCATCATAAAATAGATTTGCTGACCTTATAAATGTTACACACCAGGAGATTGCATAGAAAACAGGATTATCCTTGCTCTTTTGAAATAAAACAGTCCATGTGCATAGAAGCTGGAAAATGGGAGCTATAGTGGGGTTGAAAAGTTCAAAAGTGCTTCTTTTTTTTTATTTGATGACATTAGGCTTTCATTAAATTATATTAAGGTTTAGATTTATCTATTTAATAAAAATTTTTTAAACAAATTTCAAATGTTTTCTAAATGTAAAAAAATTTACTTCATTTTAATTTTACTTAGACATTGTCAAAATGTCTTATTTCCTATTTAATGCGATTTTTTTTGTTTTACATTAGATACACTTATTTAAATATACATATTTAATATATATACATACATATACATATATTACATACATATAAATCTCTGTGTAAATGATATACATGCTTATAATATAGAAGTAAATTACATTAATAAAAATGTATTAATATTAAAACATATATTTGTACAAAAATACTAAACAATTAAATTACATAAATGTAACTTTCATTGAAGGGGAAAAAGTAGTCTGGACACTTTGTTAAATATCTTTCTTTGTGTTCATCAACAAATGGGTTTGGAACAACATATGGGTTAGTAAATCATGGCATGTTTCATTTTTGGGTGGACTGTCTCTTTAAAGTAAAAAAAGCAGTTTAATTGTAAGGGTCAGACAGAGGGTGGATTTCCTTCCTCCCCAAATCATTTATATCATATGTGCTAACAGCCTGTCAAGATCTTGCCATTTCAGAAGTCACAATGTCACTAACATATCCATCTAAAAAACACAAACTCTCTCACAATGGATGTAACTATGTGGCCTGTATTTGGCCCTCCTTGACAGTCTATCATGTTGAGTGATGTGCAGTGCTCATACATTACTTCTGTCTAACTCTTTGTCTCAGAAACGCAAGAGCTTTACAGCCTTCATAACCTACAGGGCGAGTTTCTACAAGCGTCTGAGGGGGTTATTATCATCTGAAACACATTTTGATGATACACATAACTAGACGCAGGGTGCACCATAACATCTAATATAAAAAAGATACTGCTATCCCAGTGTAGTTATGAGGTGAGAATGTGCTAAGAAGTGACTTCCTGTGGCTATAATGTGTCTTGCTAGCTTTGAACACAAATATCTGTAGCAGAAAGTCAAAAACAACATGAAACTCCATTCACAATGCATATAACTTCTGTAATAAGATTTCCAAGTGAAAAACATTATTGGGTGGGACTGTATAGCAAATTCATCAGGATTTGATTAGATGTTATGAATATATGTTATGCTATGATGGTATTAGTTAACAGCACTTTATTTTACAGTCCTGTTCCCCATGTACATATGATGAACTTATTATAGTAATAATTACAATAACTGGGTAATAACTAGGTACTAACCCTGAACATACCCCTAACCTAATAATACCTTATAATACCCAGTACACGTAAGTTCACATACTGTAAAATAAAGTGCAACCGTTAAGATGACTTTTTCTGTCTACAGGGCTATTGTTACATCATAAAACATAACATAAAAGATCATGGCAAATATGGTTAATTGTAGTCAACATAATGGCCCAAAAATGTTTGCTTTAATGCATGTTGATCAGCTTATTGTTTATGAATAATCATTGCATGTTATTCCAAAAAAGCAAAAATTGTCTTCGTAAAAATTTACTTAAAATATTAATATTGTATTTTATTGATAAAAATATATTTTAAAAAAGCAGTTTAACTTGAATTTCAATTTCACTGCATGATCAGTGAGCAGCTTAGATATTAAATATCTCTTTCATAGTCTAAATAGTCTTTCATCAAAAAGCAAAAACTTGCTTGACTCTAAAACGACTTTTCATCTGGCTGACATCATTCAGCCACCTGATTCTATTCTCATATATGACACTCACTTTTCACAATCTAATTAATTACCAATGAATAAAGTCCCATCCCACAATTTCTTCTCATTAAACACCCTTGCTGCGTATGAAACCCCATATTGTATAATAGGTACTACATTTGGTTTGACACTTTGGGCCCTATCATACACCCGGCGCAACGCAAGTGTTTTTTGCTAGTTTCAGCCCGACGCAGTTATCATTTTCACGTTCCATGGGTGTGCTGGTCTGAAAACGAGTTGTGTTCAGGCGCATTATTGGCGTGTTGCTATTTTGAGGCAACTGAAAACGACTGTGCCATTGACCAACTAAAATCTGGTCTAAAATCAATAGTATTAAAGTCATTCTAAAGTCAGCAGTATTTTTTGTGTTATTTAAAGGGTGCGTTAGTAATATACACCTATAAGCTGGTGCACAACGCACGTACACTCTACTTATTACACACACAGGGACGCGCAGCAGCACACAAACATTTTTAAATCCCGCCATGTTAATAGCAATCTCCCATGGTGGCTTTTAAAGGGAATGATTCTGATTGGTTTATTGCACGTTATGCCCAAAACACACCCATGACTCATTAAGAGTGCACCTGCGCCATGCGCTCAGATCGTTAAAATAGGGCCCTTTATTCGCGACTGTTAAAAAGTATTTTCTATATGGTATGAATGTGTGTAGTATGTCACTGTCATGTAACCTTCAGAGTCAGTTATGTCACTTCACCTCTATTTACAAATCCACTCCCATGGCTTTATGGGATAGTAAAGTGTCCATCGAATGCGCACTTCAGAATTTTGCCGGAAGTAATAGGTCATACGGCTACTTTTCGCCTACTGTTTTATATGAATTCAGACATACAACTCGGCTCACATACTGTTGTTCATACTGCATATTTGAACGCAGTGCCTGTTTCACTTAGAAATACATCACATTACAGAAGTACAATGGGTTCAGGGTGGCTTTAAGGATGTGATATCTCTCTCCACTCCCCTCTAGTGTATGAAGTGAAGTGTGATGTGTGGATAAAGAGAGCAAGACTTGTTTGAATCCTGGTTTGAGGGTGGTTGGGGTCAGCAACTTCAGTGCCAGCTAAACTTAAAATATTCTCGGTACACAAAACCACACACATTCCAAACCACACAATGTTCTACTGTGCTCATCTTTTGTTTTCTTCTCTTCCCAGTTCTACTTACCCAAGACAGTAGGAGCAGATTGCATTTGAGTGTGCCGCAGTAGCCCACCATGGCCACGATGATTAGAAAACAGCACACAGCGATGACGACAGGATGGACAACGGGGGAGTATGTGAGAACGGCTGCCTCCTCCAGTCTTGAGGAAAAGAGAGAGAGAGAGAGAGAGAGAGAGAGGGAGGGAGGGGAAGAGTCATTTATTGGCAGGCTTTTTGTTTATTTATCCGTCCATCCTGCTCACTTGCCTCTTCCTTCTCTCATAGGGCAGCATATTTGAGTAATACACCAGTTGCAAATAAACTGTGATTATACTCTGTAGGAATGCAAACTCTCTCTTCCTGTCTCTTACTGTCTCTACTTCTGTTTGACTCTCTTTTGCACCAGTTTTCTGAGATGCAACACTGTTTTCACTAAGGAAGGCATGGGAAAGCTACAGTTTAAAGGAATATTTTGGATTCAGAATACTTTAACTCTTTCCCTGCCATTTTCTGCCAGTCATCGCCTGCATTTTTGATCATTTTCACAAAAATTTCATGACCCCAGAATATTTTGTATGAATATCTGAAAATGCAAAACATCAAAAGAAAGAACAGACACTCTGCTTTAAAAAAAAAAAGCAACATTTTGAGCATAAAGCTAAGAAAATCACATTTTTGTCAAAGACTACATCCAGATCAGATTCAGACCGATGATCAAAACATAGATTGCTTGCACAGTCCAATAGCTTAGCTTGTCCTGGGTCAACATTTCATTCGGTAACATTTGGCAGTTTTGATTTATATGCTGTTTAATGTTGATGACCGTGTTATTTTACATATGCATCTGCTTACATATTCTATCGTTTTTTTCTGCATCTTCTTCGCATGTGTTTTGATCTGGAGATTCAGTACTCTTTCAGAAGATGTGTAATAGCGCCCCCCATACCATATATGGCGGGGAAAGAATTCAGCTTTTGTGGCATGCTGTTGTAATCACAACAACAAAAATTCCACGTGTCCCTCCTTTTCTTTAAAAAAACTAAAATTTGTTGTCCAAGTGTGACACTTACAATGCAATTGGGGCCAATTTGTAAATTAAAATACTATTTCAATAATATAGCCACAAGACGTAAACAATATGCATGTAAACATGATTTTAGGGGCCATTTACACAACGCCGTTTTCAACTAAAATCAGAAAACTCTTTGTGTTTTGGCTATTAGTTTACACGACATCTGCATTTTGGGGCCCTGAAAACACAAACTTTTGAAAAAGTGCATCTTTTCGAAAACTATACTATTATCGTCTCAGCATTTTTAGTTGTAATCGTCGTTATTATATATGAATATCATTTTGACAGTGTTGTAGTCTGTTCGCGAAAAACGCGAAGGAAAACGTTTCCATTTTTAGTGTATCATTGTCATGTAAACAGACTCTTAGTGTGTTAAAATGCTTACTTTTTTTGTGTAAACATATCAAATTTTACATTTTCGCTTTCATGACAATGCAATGCTGTAAACCCTAAAATACGCCTGTAAAAATGATTTATACCGATTTACTTTTAAGATTTTTAAGTTTTGACAGAAGAATTTGTGTTTGTTATACATTTTAAAGCTTCACGCCCTTTGTTAGTGCCTCACTGTAACCTATTTTTGCTTTAATGAAAATCAACAGAATTAACAAGGCTGCTAATTGAGCTTAACTTGTACTGAGTTAAATATCTAATTAAAGATCACACACAAATACACACATCTGTATAAATCTGAAATGTTCTAGTTGATATCCTATTATGTTTTATTCTGCAGAGATGAGATTTTTACAGTCATCAAAAGAGAGCTGACGCAACGCAACTCTGGAAAACCTATTTGTTGTGTACAATTAGGTTTTAACACAATTTTCTCTCAGTTGAATCCTATTCATGTCATGATGTGGCCCACAGAGGGCTCAGTAATTATAATACACACCTTGGTGATAAATTGCTTTTTGTCAACACTAATTACATGTTACTCGCCTCCAGGATAATATTGGTACTTTTGGGATTTTTCCTCCAGTTTTCCTTTAATGCTTGAGAGGATTTTGAAAAGGAAAAATAAATACATGACTACAAAACATTCACAAATGAATGGTTCTCAACCCAGGCCCTGTCTCCACTGGCAACTTAATGTATTTATCTGATTTCTTCTTCAGAACTGCACACCTCATTCATGCTTGTAATTACTTCATAAGCTTGAGGCAATTTGATCCAGACCGGCTGAAAAGTGGGAAAACAGTAAATTAGACCTTTACATGGACCGCTGCCCCGAATGAAAGGATTTTACGGCTTACACCTGTCCATCCGCTACCACTCACCTGGTGTCGGCGGTTAAGGTGAGCACATTGTTCAGGTGATCCCTGAGGCAGGCGGACACTCCCAGCACACACAGGGCCATAAGCTTGGAAAAGAAAAGAGAAGAAAACACAATACTTAAGTCACACTTAAATGTGGATTTCTGACTTTTCCTTTACAGTAGTAGTCAAAAGTGATGTCCGGCCTATATGAAAATTGACATCTTCACCCTTTATCCAAATATTATTACAAATTTGTTAACAATTTTGTAAGCAGTTAATTGTTTTATTTGTGATAACGCAATAATACTTGCCAAATTGTGCAGATATAATTTTCGGTAGGCTGACATACAAAGAAATTATGAACCCATGCAAAAACAAGAGAGAACCAATAAAATGTAAATTAATAACTGATTATGTTATTTGATTTTTCCTGAGTTTTTCTATGCTTTTGTTGTATAGTAAAATAAAACATGTCGCTGTAGTTTGCCTTTTTTCCAAATAATTTTGTCAGATAAATTACCTTAACCAAGTTTAGTGTTTTGTTCTTCCCTCATATTTAAAATATTTGAAATAATATAAAATATTATCATATTTTGATGGTTCGTTAAAACAAATACTATTATTTATTATATATTTTATTTATACATTTAAATGAGTGCTGATTAATCATGATTAATCGATTCTTATATAGTTTGTTTATATGTGTGTGTGTATGTATATACAGTATATATATATATATATATATATATATATATATATATATATATATATATATATATATATATATATATGTGTGTGTGTGTGTGTGTGTGTGTGTGTGTGTGTGTGTGTGTGTGTGTACACAAACATATGTATGCATATATATGTGTGTGTGTATATATATATATATATAATACACATACATATATTATATAAACATCATTGATATATATATATATATATATATATAATTAAGATTTTTATTTGATTCATATTTAATTTATTATTTATTGTTTAAATTTTAAATAAAAAGTATTTAGACACATTCTGGCTGCCAAATGTTAGTGGAACACCATGAACTATACCTGTGTGGACTCATACAGCCACTAATAATCACCTTTGGATCAGCTGGTAATCATAAAATTGGCTCAGAAAAGTGAAACTAGTCTTGAGAGACAGTTAAGCATCATTTTCTAGCAGATGCCACTTGGCTTGATAATGTAATGCAGTACAATTCATGCATTTTAGTTGTCTTTGGTGCCTCTGAATATTAAAAACATGGATCCATGTTTGTGTGCAAAGTTGGCTTGGAAACCTATTTATGTACTGTACTATGTTTGACATGCAGCAATATTAGTGGCATGGGTTTAGTTTGCCCTACGCAGGCATTCTTGGTCTAAAAACACACCCTGGTGCTTATCACATTTAATTCTCTAAAAATAGCAGCCGCAGCAGAATGTGAGCTCTGTGCCATTCAAGCATAGCTGGGATTCAGGCTGTCCTCTACATGAAGATAACATAGGATGAGGAGGGAGGGATCACAGATTGCGTGTGTTGGCGAGTGAGTGGCTGTTGCGCGTCTTGGAGAGCGCACAGCAGCACCGTGCCATGTAACGTGAGCGCTTGCTCGGCCACCTGCTCCGACTTGGACTCGTCTTACCCAGAAGAGAAAGTTGAGCGCGTAGAGCAAACAGCGCAGACATTTCACCGAATCCTCCCGGGCCATTCTGAGCGCACCAACTGCTCACCAAAAGACCTCATTTTAACTTCTGCCACCAAGGCACCATAACCGCTGAGGAGAAAAGTCAGATTGAATACTACATAAAGCAATTTTAACAGGTTTAACAATCACATACAGCTTGCTTGGGATGTCAGAGGAACATATCGCTTCTGTAGAAACCAGTCTAAGTTGGTTGCAGGTCTTTGTTGGTCTCATAGCCTGGTAAGCCTCGGGGCCATCTCTTGGTTGGTTGTAAATGGGTTTATTACATTAAAACCTGCTAAACTACCTGAATACAAGCTTGATCATGCCGGGGGACCATCTTAAACCTCCTAAGGCCATCTTAAAACCATCCAAGGCCAGCTGGCCAGGTTGGGAGACCATCTTAAACCACCTAGAACATCTGAAAAGTTTCCCCCAGGCAATCTACCTAATGTTCACCCCACTGTGCAATGATTACTATGTGTAATATCTCTCATATTTATTTGACAAAAATGCCTCTATTCCCTGTTAACTCTACTCTATTCTATTTGTATATAGCACACAAATTTGTCTATTTATATATATATATATACATATGTGTGTCTTATCCACATATATCTTTATTTTTTATTTTACTATCTGTGTACGGTTGTTGGCTCTGTGTACTGGAAGCTTCTTCTGCCAACAAAACAGATTGATTGTGTGTGCAAACATACTTGGCAATAAAGCTCTTTCTGATTCTGTAGACCAGCTTGGTCAGGCAAGGAGAACGTAGACCAGTTAAGTGCATCTTAAACCAGCTAAAACCACCCGAGGACCATTTTGGACAGGCTGGGGGACCAGTAGATCATCTTAGGCTATTTAAGGTGTTTTAGGGAGGTTTTTGAATTCCTACCATGTCATAAGTCCTTGTGCGCATCCAGAATGCCTTGATATAATGTTGTAAATATCCGTGGTAGGTTTAAAAAGCAACATGTGATTTTAAAAAGAGCACCAGGTTGCAACTTTTTTCTTCTTGGTGGGTGATTAAATTAACCTGGATCACTCAGGACACTTTTCCATAACAAAAAAAAAAAAAAGCCTCCAAAGGAGAACAAGAAAAAGAAGTTTGGAAAGTACTGCCCAGACAACCCTTTTATATTTTGTCCAGCATGAACTCCTCAAACTTATTTGCGCCTGCAATGTAAAATCATATTGATATTCCTAACGGAGCTGCGCGCAACAGTCGGGCGTATTCGCTGCGATCCATTCACTGCTACTGTCATTCCAGGCGTTGTATACTCCAGTCAGGGCCAGCTGTGTGCACCTCGCCTTTCCACAAGTGTTTAACTTGTGCATGTAAGAGACTTTCACTCCAATCGCGCAGAGTGTCATCCGGAGCAGCGGTGCCTCCGGGTCCTAAAGGCAAACCCTGGGTCATCCCGATTATGGCAAGCCAATTTAACATTTATTTCTTTAAACCAAATAATTTCTATCATATGTTGGTACTATATAGGCATACAGTATACATCATTATAAGCAGTAGCTATGTAAATGCAACTTTTTTGCCATCGAATTCTATTTTGTTCAGATATCAACTTTTCACTTCAGACTAGTGTGTATTCCTGTTATTGCTACAGTTTTACCAATAGTATATTAGTATAGTAAAATACTTGTATCTATTCCAGTTCTATCATGACAACTCTCAGAAGATTTTTTACATAGTAATGGATATATGACAATGGTAATGTACAGTATTTGGTCTTGGCAGAATAGAACTTCTACGCTGCTGCTGATGATGATGATGATGATATTGCTGTTGTTGTAGATTAATGCTGAACCAATCAGCTTGTGCCATAGTTAATGGTTGCCTTAAAGGATTAGTTCACTCAAGAATTAAAATTTTCTGATAATTTACTACCCATGTCATCCAAGATGTTCATGTCTTTCTTTCTTCAGTTGAAAAGAAATTAAGGTTTTTGAGAAAAACATTTCAGGATTTTTCTCCACATAGTGGACTTCAATGGGGACCAACAGGTTGAAGGTCCAAATTGCAGTTTCAGTGCAGCTCAGCTACACAATCTCAGCTGAGGAATAAGGGTCTTATCTAGCATCTTGCACTAGCTTTGCAATGCGTGTCCACGACTTTACACATTATGTAGTCACATTGGAAAGGTCACGCGTGACATAGGCGGAAGTACCGCTCAAGTGAACATGCAAATACTAACGGTGTGTCCCAATTCGGATACTATCCGTCCTAAATAGTATTCGAAAATAGAATTAGTATGTCCCAAATCGTAGTGTTGAAATGAGTATTCCAAAGATTCCCAGATGATCTACTTTTTCCGGTTAGAATTCGAAGTGCAGATCCATACACACTCTAACGGCTAATATTGCCCACAACCCATTGTGAGTTGGACGAGAATTCGATTAGAACTACAAACGCGGATAAAAAGTGTTAAAAAACTACAAACATGACGGATATGCGAGTTCGACGGTTAAGTAGAGAGGTTAAGATAAAGGGGTTTGAGTGATTAATTAACAGTATCTAACCTGACGAAAAGTTATTTATTCAGTGTTATCCACATTATATTTAATCTGCAACAGCATTGTGAACTTTTGTAATGATACGTTTGGCCATTAACTTTTAAACACATTGTGGCGAGCGGTGAGGTGAGGGACCGTGAGAACGGGCCGGTGACGAGCGATAATGAGCTCATTATCGCTCGTCACCGGCCCGTTCTCACGGTCCCTCACCTCACCGCTCGCCACACACATCATCATATTCAAATTGCAAACACATGAGGGGAGTCTCTGCATGAAACACCCACGAATGGCAGATCAACGTACTACTACAATTCTCTCTGATACAGTAGAAAATAAATTAAATTGAATGTGGAGGGTTTTAACTGTGACAAGATGATTGACAGGGCAGTTTAAACGGTGACAGGGTGCACGTAACTAAGCGACAAAGCTGTTCGTTAAAGATGACGAAGTAGTATGTCAAAGCTTGTCTACTTTTCTGCTATATAAAAAAAGTACATACTTATAGGACGTAGTATAAGTAGGCGAATTGGGAAGCAGCATAAAGTCAAATGCCCTTAACAAGAAAAGGTAAAACACCCTTCCGCCTATGTCATGCATGACCTTTCCAACGTGACTACATAATGCATGAAGTCGTGGACGCACATCGCAGAGCTAGTGCAAGACGAGCATTTGTGGTTAAATTATTATTTTTTTTTTTTGAAAATGACCGGTCGTTTCGCTAGATAAGACCCTTATTCCTTAGCTGAGATCGTGTAGAGCCCTTTGAAGCTGCATTGAAACTGCAATTTGGACCTTCAACCAATTGGTCCCCATTGAAGTCCACTATATGGAGAAAAATTCTGGAATGTTTTCCTCAGAAACCTTAATTTCTTTTCGACTGAAGAAAAAAAAGACATGAACGTCTTGGATGACATGGAGGTGAGAAAATTATCAGGAAATTTTAATTCTGAAGTGAACTAATCCTCTAAGGACCCATCATCTTGTGCCATATAACAGAATTTGGTATTTTTTTTTAGTAATATTACATGCTAGTATAGTAGCACACTAGAATCTATTCTATTCAAGTGTTTATATAATAGCTCAAATAGTTAATTCCACAGTTATGCCATTCCTAATAAATAAAGAAATAATTTGTTCTTTATGGTGGTCAGAGCATATCTTATTCTATAAGGAAACAAATCCTTGGATGTTTTTGTCTTATTGGAGACACTTGTACATTACAAAGTCATTTAGGATCTTTACGTTGTATCTGATCAGTTAGGGACAACTTCTGGGTCTGCTCATTTTTGGGTGCCTCATATTATTAGCCATTTTACCTGCTTAACCAGTTTCTGTGGTCATTACATGCTTCCCAAATGCATGCATCAACAGTGCTTGGCATGTGTCCAGATCCCCGCCCCTGAGATATCGTATGCCGGGGTGAAGAGGTCACATCTGATGGCCGTATTATTGTCTTGAGAGAGACCCAATCTGCTGTTATCTGGGAATGTGTGGTTAATTTTACTATGCTGCAGCTGTCCTGGTAATTTAGGCTAAGAGTATGTTACACAGGCAAATATTCATTTACAAAAGTAGTAATATTTCTAACATTATTAAGTTGCAATAATAGACTTACTTGCATACTTACTTACTTTAATAGTTGGGTTTTTTAATATATTATTGTTCAGCACTTAAAGGGGTCATGAATTGAGAAATCAACTTTTCATTCAGACTTTTATATATAAAAGTTCATCGTGATGTAAGAATATCCTGTAAGACTCTGACATGTAACTTTATGGGCCAGGGCTCGGGGCTATTTGTTTTCTAGACGAGCAACCAAAACGTATCACCGGCCTGCCCAACGGGCTATCTTAAAAAGTGAAATAACATTCTTTTCTTGATGTCCATTGTTCACTCTCTTGACTTGATATGTGAAGGAAAAATACAATTGCGGAAGTTTTGATCATGCTGATTTGTCTGACTCTGCAGTAAGGCTTGTGCGTGCGTGCGCCTGTGTGTGTGTGTGTGTGTGTTAGTGATGCGCTGTTATATCCACCGATTGGGCGGGCCAAGTAATAAAAAATAACATTCCAACTAATTGCGGGTGGATGAGAGATAAATCATTGTGTTTGTTTGATAAAGACATTTTGAGAGCCCCTTGGGACGAATCATTCCAGTTGCCGTTTTCCCACATGCTTTCAAAACAATTCCTCAGGTGTACTCACGGGGGAGCCGAAGCTCATTGTAATATGCAAAACTGTTATCCAATCAATGCGGCACACCTATAAAAACCGAGCGTTCCATGAGAGAGGCTTAAAACCAGGGTAGAAAATATACTTATTCATTATGATGTTTTTAAATGTAAAAACCATGCGAACGTCATAAGTTGACCTCAGACAACAGTATAAAAAAATAAAAAGCCAGTTCATGACCCCTTTAAAGACTAAGTCATTAAATAAAAAATCAAAACAAAAATATAATTTTGTTAGAGAAAACCGTTCAGAAAAATATATAGCTAGTGTGCACAACCAATACTAGGTTTATTCCTAACTGCTGACTAACGGATATTATTTGATATTCTACTGTACACATATAGCACCAGGATGAGAAGAAATATAACTCGGATGAGAAGAAATATAAAAAGACAACTAGAAATAGCTTTCAAACGGCCACAAATGCAGATGGAACAGTCATCAGAGCCACATTTCCTGTTTATGATCTCAAGCATATTTTTATCATATCTAAATTGAGAGCTGAGGTGCAATGTCACTTTGCAGAACATTTCATGTCTACAGCTGTCTGGTAATTTTGTCTTGGAAATAAAATATTTTAATGGGATGTTTTATAAAAGCCTCTTCCACCACAACTGCACCAAATCATAACTGTCTATAAACACCGGGTCATGCTGAGGTTTCTTCCTCTCAAGACACAGCTGGGTAGTTAGCTACATTGTCGTCCACTGGTAAATTTCTAGTGGTATGTTTTACAAAAGCCTCTTACACACACAGACAGCACCAAATTGCAACTGTCTACTCTAAAGCAAACGTCTGAATTTTCATCCCGCATATTACAGTCAGTGCTGCCCTCCAAAGGCAGAAACGGCATAAAACCGGCTGTCTAGAAGACTGTACACAAGTACAAGGGTTGTGTCTCTCATAATCAAGAGATGATGCTAAATTTAAAGAATTTAAGCTAAGATAATTTTCATACTATTTTTCATTTTAAGCTACAACAATAAGTTTGTTTAAAACAATGCTACTGTAAAATGCTCTACCAATTTATTAAAGGCAACTTCACACAGATTTTTAAAAAGAAAATATTAAAGGTTACTCTTTAAATGATAAAGATCAGAATAAAAAAACGATGTAATATTATATGAATAAATTTATGTTGTTATAAAAATAGTTTTACATTATAGTTTTATATTTATGTTTATATTTATAGTTTTTATAGAATTTTACATTTTTATTTATTATTATTACACACACACAATTATATATATAATTATATATATATATATAATTATATACACACACACACACACATACACACATTTGAATCCCATATAGATATACAATCAACATTTTATTATTGTATAGTTGAATTTCAAATAGCTTTGAGCTCAGAATTCACAGAAAATATTGTGTTGAACTATGTGCTTGACACCAAAATAAAACACACTTTTGTGTAACTGGACATAACTGGTAATATTGTACCGTAATCCATATTACAAGCAATTCGCAGCGGTGGATGTAGTAGCGCAAATAAAGAACTACAAATCCCATGAAAGCGATCACAAAAAATCGCAACTCCATCAGCGTCCAATCAAATCCCACGCCCTTCACGTACGCCCCTCCCCTATCAACTTGTGTTTTTTTTACTCCCCTTCAGTTCTCCACTGCCTGCGACGCCATATTGACGAAAAACACCCTTTCTCTAAAACGACTGAAACACTCTCTCTGCCAGAATGTTGTACCTTGAGGACTACCTTGAGAGTGAGTATATGAATTCTTTTAATGGTTCATGTTCGTATTAAAGCGATTAAGTGTCTGGGAGGGCTGTTTTGGATGTGTGAAGGCGTCGCAGCCGTTAGCCTGTAACGCGTTTCTGTTCTTCTCCCTGGCAGTGATCGAGCAGCTACCCATGGATCTCCGCGACAGGTTTACGGAAATGAGAGAGATGGACCTGCAAGTGCAGAGTACGAATCCAGTTTAAACTCACTCTACTCGCTCTTCTCCCGTAAAATATCACATCTGACCTTGACTAATGCAGAAAGTCCTTCATAACAGTGGGGATTTGTTTTGTGATTTTGCATGCATAATGAGCATGCATGTGTTATGAATGATGTTGTATGCTGATGTGAAGTGCATAAAAGCATGTGGAAGTTGAGCAGCATGAGTGTAACTCGGATAAGGAAAAACTTGTGATTAGCAATAGCATGCATTATTCATTTTAATACACAGTTTTTTACTGTTCACAACCCCTGTTGACTGTCAGTATCCTTGCTGATATGAATATGCTCTTAATATTCTTAATCACTCTGATCCTGTGCAAGGGTTATAGTACATGCATATATTTTTGGCTATTATAGATTTTGCATGGAGCATAAACCTTAAGCATTTGACCTACCTAGTATCACATTTTAGTTGGTAATTTGAACTATTAATTTAGCCATGTTTACAGTAGAATTGTTAGGTTAGAGAAATCTGTCAAGAACATGTGCAGGTCATATTTCACACCAAAATCAAAAGAAAACCTTTTAATTTTAAGTATTTTTTTAATCATAATTAACAACCGTAAATTATTATTTTTTTTTCTTTATTATAACTTTTTATAGTTTGGATATAAACACTGATGTCTACAGTAGCGATCAAAATGGAGTAAATCACAATTTGAAAGTAATGCTTCAAATAAAGATTGTATAATTTCTATCAATACACTAGTAGTGTATTCATTCAAGAGATTTGTTCAAAAACGCTGATTCCTTCGGTAATGAAATAAGTTAAGTCTTTAAGAGTGAGTCATTCAATTTTCATTTATTCAAACTGATTTTTTTTTTCTTTTATTAAATTACATATTACAAAAATGTAAGTAAATTGCTATATTTTTTTAGTTGTCGATTCAGAATCGTGGGAGAATTGTGATCTCTAAACAAAAAAATTGTGATTCTCAATATATCCAGAATCATGCAGCTCTATTTTGAGGTGAATGTGACCAGGACATTTGTTTTCTTCCTTCAAATGCCTTGCCTCTTCAGTTGTGATTGGTCATGGATCACCCTTTGTGGGGGTTGAACCTACACCCTTTTAATGATCTTACCCAGATCTTTGACCACTAGGCTACACCACCACCACCTTCTCCATCAAAAGATTTATTTTAGTGATCTGACTGTAGTCTTCCACAGTAGCCAATCAGTGTGATTTGTGAACTGAGTGTTGGGCTCTTGACTTACACCTGCCTCTGTTCCTTTGTTCAGATGCGATGGATCAGCTAGAGCAGCGGGTTAATGAGTTCTTTACTAATGCCAAGAAGAACAAGCCTGAATGGAGGGAAGAACAGATGGAAATCATTAAAAAGGTAAAGAGCAGATGCTGTGCACCTCAGTTGATCCAAGTAATAAAAATTGTAATAAGAATAATATTGATACTGACAGTACTTTTGTCCTAGTCGGGAATTCAACTGTGAAAACCTTTCAGTTTTACTTTTTTATTGATGCTTTTCAAGAGAGATAAAATGGAAGTAAAAGACAATAAATTATCAATAAGTTTAGCTTGGTCTAAGATTGACCGATTCAGTGAGTAAGAAATACTTTTGTCTGATCTTATCTTGATATCTCTGTGTGTGTGTGTGTGTGTGTGTGTGTGTGTGTGTGTGTGTGTGTGTGTGTAAATATATATACATATATATATATATATGACACAGACACACACACACACACACACATATAATGTAATATTGAATTAGATATTTCGATATGTATTGATAATGAAATATCTGAAACATTTATTTAATGTCTCTTTATTCTAATGTATTTATTTGAGCTATCTTTTGCAATTTGTTTTTATTTTATTACTGACTGTTTAATTTTTTTAGTTTTTTTTTTTTAGTTCAGCAATTTAAAAAAAAAAAGAAGAAAAAAAAAGCCTCTATGTTCTGTGTAAGCTATTGCAACAAAATTATCAAAATTATGAGATAAATTATCTATATTTTCTGTGGTATCGAAAATATAATCAAATACTGATATTTTTCAAGGTGTATCGAAGTATAGTAACATAAATACTGAGAATGAAGAGAAGCAAAAGTGAGAAAGAGAAAAGAAAACCTTCAATATATTTAAGAATTAAAGGATTAGTTCACCTAAAAAGGAAAATTTTTGTTCATGTCTTTCTTTCTTAAGTTAAAAAGAAATTAAGTTTTTTGAGGAAAACATTCCAGGATTTTTCTCCCCATCACAGACTTCCATGGCAACCGAAATGTTGAAGGTCCAAATCAATGCAGTTTCAAAGCGCTTCGATGGGCTTCAGAGGCTCTGCGCGAACCCAGAGGAGGAATAGGATCTTATCTAGCGAAACGATTGGTCATTAAAAAAAAAGAATATACTTTTTAACCTAAACTGCTCATCTTGCGCTGCTTTGCGACGTGCCAACGTTTGCGCAATCACGGTGGAAAGGTCATGGTAGACGTAGGCGGAAGTACTGCCCCAAGCGAACGTGCGAGGACTAATACAAACGCCCTTTACCAAAAAACACTCCATCTTCAACTTAAAAATCATCCGACATCGTTTTTTTTGCTGAAGGGCGTTTGTATTAGTGTTCGCATGCGTGCTTTGTAAACGTGGGGGCGGTACTTCTGCCTACGTCTACCGTGACCTGATTGCGCAATCATTGGCACGTCGCAGAGCAGCGCAAGATGAGCAATTTAGGTTAAAATATATTTAAAAAATATATTCCTATTCCTCGTCTGGGATTGCGCAGAGTCTCTGAAGCCCTTCGAAGCGCTTTTAAACTGCATTGATTCGGACCTTCAACATTTTGGTTGCCATGGAAGTCTGTGATGAGGAGAAATATCCTGGAATGTTTTCCTCAAAAAACTTAAATTCTTTTTGACTGAAGAAAGAAAGACATGAAGATCTTGGATGAGATGGGGGTGAGTAAAATATCAGGAAATTTTCATTTTGAAGTAAACTAATCCTTTAATGGACAAGTTTTGGATAGATCCCAGTGGGGGATCATATGCACATTTTTTTTTTATTTTTTTTTTTAAAGTATCTTTTTCTCTTTATCAGGACTACTATAAAGCATTGGAAGATGCAGATGAAAAGGTCCAATTAGCCAATCAAATTTATGATCTGGTGAGTACCATTACTGGATGAGATGTGACGTGATGGTACATTGTGTCAATACTTCATGTTTCCAGTAGGTGGCAGCACATCATTGATAGTGAATGGGCACTGGCTCCCGGGGATGTCTTGCTGTTTCATTTATCAACACTGATGCCTTTTCATGTGCTTTAATTCAAGTCTCTTTTGATTTACCCTGGTGAGAGGGTTTATGGGAATTCTGCTGCTTTGTGATGTTATTGTGATGTTGGGGACTCTATGTAGGTCGATAGACACTTGCGGAAGTTGGATCAGGAGTTGGCGAAGTTCAAAATGGAGTTGGAGGCGGATAATGCTGGTATTACAGAGATCCTGGAGAGACGTGAGTGGCACCTGTCAATCTCCTTCATAGTAGATGTTTTTAATTGGTAGCAATTAAATTACTACTTGCTTAGTCTTTGGAAAGTTACACGATAAAGCTAATTTGAAAATGTCTGGACACACTTTAGTAAACTGACCATGTTGTGGCTTTGTGCTGATTTGAAATTGTTTGTAAAGTCAGTTTTACCTGTTCTAGGGTCGCTGGAGATGGACAGTCCCTCCCAACCTGTCAATAACCACCATGTACATTCACACGCCACTGTGGAGAGTAAGCCTGTTTCAAGAGACTGTCCGCTCCCCATTTTTTTCTGTTCTAGTCTTCTGACCTGCTTTGTGTGTCTTTTGACAGAGAGGAAGTACAGCACACCAGCCCACCACACTACTGAACACGTACCAGAAAAGAAGTTTAAGTCAGAGGCCCTGCTCTCCACACTCACATCAGACGCCTCTAAAGAAAACACACCAGGTAAAACACACATTCTCTCTGAGTCGCCCTATAAAAACATGTCAGGCACAAACATACACTCTTTAATGCAGCTGATTGACAATCTTCAGTATATATTTCAACATTTGCAAGCCTGTAAAATTTTTTACATTTAAAAAAAAATTTTTTTTAAGAATGCTTACCTAGACTGCATTTATTTGCATTTATCAAAAATACAGAACAATAATATTTACAATTTTAAATGATTGTAACATTTTTAGATGTATTTCAACATGTATTTATTCCTGTGATGGCAAAGCTGAATTTTCAGCATCATTACTCCAGTCTTCAGTGTCACATGATCCTTCAGGAATCATTCTAATATGATGATTTGTTTATCAAGAATTTGTCAAGAAATGTATCCTTGCTGAATAAAAGCAGTTTATTTATTTATTTATTTTTAAATCTTAATGACCCCAAACCTTTGAATTTAATGTATTTGGTTTTAAATGACTTAAAAGGGTGGTTTATTTTATTAATTTTTTCTGTCAGAGGAACCATCATTAAAGCTGAAAAGCCATTGTTGCCAAGTGGAAATTAAAAATGATTTTTGTGAGAACTAAAACAATCTAAAAATGTCTTTAAAAAAACCTGTTAATAATAATTGTTTCTGTTTCATAAAAAGAAAACACCAGAGAATTAATTTCATCCTTTTAAATTTTTTATTTTTTTTATTTTTTTTTTATAACCTACATTCTCTATATTTTTACCTAAACATTTTTTCAGTGTTTAGGGAACATAATGGCTAAATAAAAAGTGCATTTAAAATCATTGTAATTTTATATTTCCAACAAAATGATTTCAAATATTTAGTATATCTGCAGCCCTAATCCTAATGGTCAGAGTCAAGCGAAATAAGCAACAATTATGATTTGTCATAATCATGCCACCCTTCCAGCACATATTTGTGATAACTATTGAATGGTTCAGAGGAAATAATGTTTATGGATGTAATGAGATGACTTGCCACTTATGTTCCTCACAAGTGGTTTCTGGTTATATATTAATTGTGATTTTGTGCGTTTTGCAGGCTGCAGAGTGAACAGCACGTCCTCCTCTAATAGCATGTATAATGTAAACTCCACCCAATCGCTTTCCTCATACAACCTGAGCCCACTTCCTGCTGGGCCTGCTGCAGGGGCGGGGGCTATTTCCATGGCAGCAGCTCAGGCAGTGCAAGCCACCGCACAGGTAAAACCACTATTCTCCCACTTCACCTTTAATTCTACAGCTATTTGTCCCCCGCCCTCCTCCCTTTACTTCCTGTTTCAATTATTTTTGGCCTCTTAGGGGTCTTTTTCATACTTCCCCTTTCTGTTATTTTTGTGTCAGATTATGTTATCGTGGCACTCAGCCCTTGTTAATTTCAGCGTTCACTACACAGAGGCACTTTGATATTGTTCCTCGAGGGAAATCACGTCGACACACCCTGTCCTGCAATTTTGGATTTTTTTTATTTGGGTCCAGTAGAACTACCTTACATCTGTTAAACTGAATCATCAGCACATTGTTTCTTAAGGAACTTGGGTGGTTTCTTCATCCTCTTTAATGGTGTGCGTTTTACAGATGAAAGAGGGCAGGAGAACGTCCAGTCTCAAGGCCAGTTATGAAGCTGTCAAGAACAACGATTTCTTGGGGCGGGAGTTTGCTCTGAGCCGGGACTCCAGCACTTACTCTTCTTCTGCGCTGGCCAACACGCTCACACAGCCCCTCACGTCCAGCAACAGCTCAGACTCCCGCACAGGACGCAAGACCAAGTAAGTCTCACACTTGTTTCCATACTCACCTAATCGGTTCCTGAATGAGCCACCCAGATATGTTTATGTTGCTTTTGTACATCGTACCTCTGCCATAAGCACAACGTTCCTTCCAAATTCATTTATGTTGGATTAGATACTAAACACTTTCTTACTGTTTGTCTTTTTCAGAGGCAACACTAAGTCTTCCAACCACCAGTCTTCTTCATCCTCCTCTTCCTCTTCACTGTCATCCTGCTCGTCATCGTCAGCATTAGCTCATGAGCTGGTACAGACCACAGTCACAGAAACTGACACCAGCAGTCAGGTGGACTGGACCTATGACCCCAACGAACCCAGATACTGCATTTGCAACCAGGTGTGTTCATGTCACATCTCTCTCATGCAGCGTACTGATTCTAGTGTCACTACTATTCCAAGTGATTCTATTATTGGATTGATTTACCACTGCATTGATTTGTCTTGTTATAATTAATTGGTACCACTATCTGCAAATTTTAAAGCTTTGGTATGGCAGTAAAGATCCACACATTAAAGCTGTTGTGTGTTGGGATGAGTCATGATTTCTATTTCTGTCTCCTATTCCCTCGTCACTGTTTCTAATTAATGGAAAAAAACTAAAACTAAAATTTAAAGAAACACATACTTTTGACATTTAAATACTACTTGTTCAAATAAATGCATAACTATACAATTCTAAAACACAAAAGCAATACATAATGCATATATCTTTTTGTGTATATATAAAAAAAAATGTCCATGGCACCCTGTAGTGTTGTCAAAAGTACCGACTTCGGTACTAAAATGTAAAAAATGTGGCGCTGTTGAGCGGAATTGTAAACACCTCTGATTGGCCATTTTGTTCACGCGCTCCTCGTATGTGTCTGTGATTTGGATACAATGATCAACACATGGGAGCGTTTGAAAGCACACAGAAGTGTTTGAAAGTGTTTTGAAACCAGGAGTGTTTGAAAGCACAAGCACTGCTTGATAATATTGATAAAATGCTAAGTAATATTATTAATAATATTAAATAAAATAATAAAAAAAGGTCATTCTGGGTTTATATCTCAGAATTCTGAGAAGAAAAATCAGAATTGGGAGTTTATATCATTTGACTTTTTTTTTTTTTTTTTTTTTTTTTTTGAGAATTTTTTAATAGCTTCATGTTACCCATGTAAAATGGTATAGGTTTAAGTATTATTTCATGCTGAAACTGTAGGGCTAATACATTTTGCCTTCTATAAACTGCATATGTGAATATTTTGTAGACATCACAGGGCTCTAGAGTGCGACCAATTTGGCCCAAAATTTGATAGGGTGTGACTAAATTTTTTTCCTAAGTCGCACCAGTGCACATAACGTCCTCGCATCTGCTGCCTCTCTACGAACTAAACGTTTGTTCTCCTTTGACGGATCACACTCATGGTTGGATCATATCGTGGTCTTTGCCTCTGATTGGCTGTGGTCCAGCTATTCCTGTAGGCCTACACTGCTCCGTGCTGTGTGATTTGAAATTGCGACCTGGCAAAATAAAAACAGACGACGAACAATGAAATGAAACAGACCCATAAGGCATCTTTACACAGTCAAGTTAAGGCTGATCTAAAGCGGCTTTGTGTCTGCTCAAAATTGTGTAAAGATGCAATGCCGCATAAAAGCAGATTTAAAATACGCCGGGTCTGACCCACCTCAGCCCCTAGTATCAAAGGCGACGCTGAAACGGTTTGTGAGTCACTGAAGGTGTGAGTGTGAGCGCACGTGTGTGTGAGAATGAACGTGAACTTGTGCCGCCCTAAACTATTGTTATGAAAACCGCCTGTCAGTGTCAGCTCAGGCGGCGCGAGAATCAAGAAGCGGAAGACAAAACAGGATTAGCTCCATTATGTTTTAGGCAAATTAAAAAAATCTCTACCATTAAAGTAAAAGAGTCCTGTACTCACATCGTCAAGCAAACCACCAAAATAACAGAGTCGTTGTGTGTAATCATTTGGCGTTCGCCGTTTGTAATCTTCTTTTGAAGAGACTGGCAGATCGCGCTGCAACATTTCCCTCAGATACAGTAAATGCTTAACCCAGTCGGCGTCACTGTGATTGTGCATTGTTATATTATATTCCAAAAATAATCTCTTTGAGAACGATATTTGCTGATATATCTACTGTCCTACCTGAAACGCTAATGTTAGTATCATGGTTAATTTGTTGTGCCTGCTGCAAAGTGACTTTCTGGCTCTTTGAAAAAACTTTCGACTACTTTTAATCCTGCGGTGATCTACCCGTAATAATAATTTCATTATAGCATTTGTTCCAGCTGGCACAATTTTATTAGGAAATGTAAACAACTATAGGCTACAATATAGCCTACAATAGCCTATCAGTAACGTTAGGCTACCACATAATTATGAAAATCATCAAAGCGTGGTGTGTGTGTGTGTATATGTGTGTATATATGTATGTATATATATTAATTAATTAATATATATTAGTAGGCAGAGGAAACTAAAAATTCCGTATTTTTATTTATGAGTTGTATTTCATAGTTTATTATTTCAAAATTTTTTTAAATTAATTTATAACTCTTTGTTAAAACTGTAGTTTTATATAATAATAGTAATGTTCATAGCATTGTTACCCATGATTTTAATCCCTGTGTAAATGCATATATTATGTTGTCATTTACATAATATATATGAATGTATATGGAGTGTGATAAAAAGGTGACATTGAAAGTGTGGTGTTTAAAGGTGACGCGAGCCGGGAAAAAAATTGGGTGCACCTAAATTTTGTGCTAATAGTAGACTAATCACTGGTTTAATTGACTTGCAACCATTAACATCTGCGTTTAGCTTCAAAGGTTATCTTCAACGACGGTATTCTATAAAAAAGAAACACCATCTTTTTTTGCATTCCGATTCTGACATCCAAAAGCACAAGACATTTTATTCTCTTATTCTGTGGATTTTGCCTGTTTTCCTCCACTTGTTGCCACTGCATTTCTGCCTCCACAATGCACATGCAGTAGTCTATAAAACAAGCATTAAACAATGGACAAGTGTGACCAGAACAAATGTATTGAAAAGGAAAAACTAATCTCTTTTGAAAGATTTTGAATCATCGCCACTAGAGCAGGATCATACAGGAAAGTCAAAGACTTTGTCAGGGAGGTGAGGTGTATGAATCCAATAACGGTTTGCAGAAGGTGTGTGTGTGTTTTTTTTTTTTATAGGTTATGTATGAGTGCAAAAGAATTGTCTCCCCCTGAATGCATTTGTTTTATGGCCTCAGTAATATTGCTTTTGTTAGAGTATATCAAAAATAAGAATGTGTGTGCGTGTCTCTGAATAGACATCAAAGACCAAACTTGCACAAGTCTTTGTTCACAGGTGCACGCATTCGTGGCACTTGGATGCAGTTGTGAGTCTGTGTTTGTCCCTAATGTTCTGTCTCATATTCTCTCTCTGTCTTTGTGCAGGTGTCATACGGAGAGATGGTTGGCTGTGATAACCAAGATGTAAGTCAACCCTTCATCTCCAGAGACATACAGCTACATTTCCTCTTCAAACAACACACACTATCTGTGCTCTGACAGCTCTTGTGACCCTTGGGCAGCCACGATTTTGTAGAGATCAGCAAATAATAATCAGTACTATTGTTTCATTATTGATATCAGAGTCTTTATATGGCTGTCTATCACACACAATTTTTAATCACACTTTTGTTGTGTGATAATCACATACTTAATGTGAAATTAAGCATATGCCATTTATCTCATTAAACACATTAATTTTGTCATCATTTGCTATATCCAGCAAAGTAAACAATCAGATTGAAGGGTGATTCTCAGAAAACTGTATTTTCTGCCAGCTTCAAGAATCATTGGAGACTCCAAAAGGGCACCAAATATAAGGAGTCCATATAATTCTATTATATAATAAATTTATACACACCTAAGCACCCATAAAAAAAAAACATTACAGAAAAAAAACCGTTACAGAATTCACAGTGTATAGTATGTGTACAGAGAGCAACAACAACGAGATCAAACCGCTTTGACTGCATAAACCTACGATTACTAAACACAAAAACGTACACATGACTAATCAAACATTATCCTTCCTGAGTGTGTGTGTGGAAACAACGCAAATGTACCGAAATTTGTCTGTACATGAATGCAGCATGTGATCAGTGATCTAGAGCACGTGCACACACGGTTTGTTGTTTGTGCATCAATATACCAGACTCTCACGCACTTACTGTACGACTCCTGTACTTCACCAAAATTGCGCTCTTCAGAAACAATACGACAGAGCTCGTGCTTTAAAGCAAAGCACCCACTGGAATGAATAATTCACCAAAACGCAATGTGAGTCTCTATTCTCTCTGAAATGTCTGATTTAATCAGCCTGGCCTTCTTTACATTTGCGCTGTTTTGGACTGTTTGAAAGAATTCGATTATTGGATCACTGAAAACTTTCCCAGAGTTTAACGGCTTAAAATGGTCTGATCACAAACAGAGAAGCAGAATTGTGTTAAAGAGTTAGAATGGAAATTTCCTCCTACCAGGGTTACAGGTGCTTGTAGCTGCTCAGTGTGATTGTGATAAACTTCCGACTTCTAAGATCATCTAACTGCATGACGAAAATCACGTTAATGACGCAGCTCCGCGTACTTCTGTATTTTATTTGCATTGATTGCGTTAAATTATTTTAACGTGTTAAGGAATTTAAATTAATCGCATGCGTACACGCACCTATATTATGTAAACAAACTTTTATTTTGGATGAGATTGAATTGGGAGTAATCGATTTGACAGCACTAATTATTTTATTTATTCCTATATAAATATTTATGTTCATATAAAATATCATTATTATTTGCTGGTTGTCTTTGACGTTTTGAATGATGCACAGTTGGAGAAATTGATCCCGACTCTCCTCCCGTCTCTTCCCGCAGTGTCCGATCGAGTGGTTCCACTACGGCTGCGTGGGTTTGACCGAGGCACCCAAAGGGAAGTGGTATTGCCCACAGTGTACAGCTGCTATGAAGAGGAGGGGAAGCCGGCACAAATAAATGCCAAATCACCTGGGCCAACCTCTCTGAAGTGACTGTCCCCCTCGACTGAGAGTGTACATGTTACATCACCATGTGATCGGGGTGTGTAGATGTGAGAGAGATCTTTGCCTGAAAGATAGTGTGGCTGCTGTGTGTGTTTGTGTAAATCACAACCAAGTTGGGTGTTTTTAGCTGGTGAATCTAAGCACACACTGCCCTCAAAACTTTTCCTGTTTTTATGTTTTTCTCTTCATCTCCATTAATCTTTATGGAGGCGGATGGGCAAGATGATATTGGAAGGCCCATTTATTTTATCATTCAAGACATTCCTCGGCTTGCCATGCGTGATGACCTTTCGCATCTGGCAGCTCCTGCTAATCCATATCGGCATAGTATGGATTGACATGATGCAGACTGGGAATTGTAGTCCTGAACTGTTTGATGAAGTCTCAGAGACATTCAGCTCTATAAAAAAAAATCTTGAAGGATCCTGATATGAACCGATTACAGTGGCAACAGTGACACCCCATTGCTTGACCGGTGAAAATGATGTTTTGCTGGATTATTTGTGCGTGTAATGGATAGATGATGTATTGTGCTCTGCTTAATTGACAGAACGTTTATTATTTTAGTGAGGAGCTCTTAAGGTATATAATAGAACAAATGAACAACTGTGACCTGTGTGTATGTTTGTGTGTCTGTGTTTCTAGCCTGTACTGCACTGATGTGGTGATACATTTTGAGAGATGTGGGGGGGGAAAAAACAATAAAATGATCAAGAACTTTTGGTATACACAGTCTCAAAGTGTTTCTGGATCAATAACCTTCAGTGCCCTATCAACCAATCAATGCCCTCGTTTTAGTTAGGGAAAAGATGCTGTTCTCTTCATATTAACTCATTTATTTTGTGGCAAATATTTACTTTACTTTTAAAAATGTGTTTTGAACTATATATGTTGTGAAGTTCAGGCTGGTGTAAATGACCAGAGCTGTTTAACTCTAGGTTGTACCTCTAAAACAGGGGTTTTCAAACTTTGTGATGCCAAGGACCCCCAAATATGATGAACCTTTTATGAGGGACCCCCTTCCTAAAATCTCCATATATCTTTTTATGTATGGAAAAAACATTTAAACTGTTAGATAAGTAGTAAGTGTGACATCATAAATACAACATATTGTTTCCAAACTTAAATTGGCTATACTTAATGTTATATGTATAAACCTGAAGAAGAAAAGTTTCAATTAAAAATGATTTGTATAAGCAACTTTCACAATAATTGTATGTAAGCAGCTTATGTACTGCTTTAAGAATACTGCCTTACAACCCCAGAGAGCAAAATAAAGGGGACTATAGTGAGAAAAACTCACTAGAAAGATACAAAGCAATACAATTCTGGAAAGTATGGATATGGCAAGAAAGGTGAAAAACATTTAGAACTGAAACGGTTAGAATGTTCGGTAGACTTTATCCATTATATTTTGCTTTGTCTTTTTATTCTCTGAAATTTTTTGGGGACTCCTTAGAACCTTCTGGAGGACCCCTGGGGGTCCCCGGACCCCAGTTTGAAAAAAAAAAAAAAATATATATATATATATACACTCACCTAAAGGATTATCAGGAACACCATACTAATACTGTGTTTGACCCCCTTTCACTTTCAGAACTGCCTTAATTCTACGTGCCATTGACACAGTGGTAACAAGGCATGATGGATCCATGTTCTCATTCTGTTTATGCCAAATTCTGCCTTGTTACCACTGTGCAGGCTGGTGGTGGTGGTGTAATGGTGTGGGGGATGTTTTCTTGGCACACTTTAGGCCCCTTAGTGCCAATTGGGCATCGTTTAAATGCCATGGCCTACCTGAGCATTGTTTCTGACCATGTCCATCCCTTTATGACCACCATGTACCCATCCTCTGATGGCTACTTCCAGCAGGATAATACACCATGTCACAAAGCTCCAATCATTTCAAATTGGTTTCTTGAACATGACAATGAGTTCACTGTACTAAAATGGCCCCCACAGTCACCAGATCTCAACCCAATAGAGCATCTTTGGGATGTGGTGGAACGGGAGCTTTGTGCCCTGGATGTGCATCCCACAAATCTCCATCAACTGCAAGATGCTATCCTATCAATATGGGCCAACATTTCTAAAGAATGCTTTCAGCACCTTGTTGAATCAATGCCACGTAGAATTAAGGCAGTTCTGAAGGTGAAAGGGGGTCAAACACAGTATTAGTATGGCGTTCCTAATAATCCTTTAGGTGAGTGTATATATTTAAGGGTCCCATAATTCATTTATTCTGTCTCATAAATCATGACAATAGTTTAATGTAAACATGTCAGTCGCCACACTGGTCATTTTGAAAATATATAAAATGGTAAAAAGTATCAGAATTGCTATTTATTTTGTTTTATTGGGCTATCCAAAGAGTAAAATGCATGTGCTCACATAGCTGGGAAAATGTTGGGAATAAATGGGTTAACGCAAACCAGGTGCGCACTTAAATCAAAAGAACAAACCCAAACACTTTAATTTTTGCTGCCTTTAACTTAAAACAGCATCTCCTACCGTTTTTTCCCATTTCAATAGCCAGATGAAAAGGGGTCTCTAGACGCGTTTTTAAAAGTTTTTTTATGCGCGCGAGACAAACAAAGTGAGAAGCGACGCAACGGCCACGCTCGTCTCATTGACCAACAATTACACAAACCTGTATAATGACCGCTAACACGCATCCAGGAACGGACAGGACTTTAAGTTAAATATGTTTGTGAAACCTAGGCGAATTATTCATAACTTCACAGCGGTTTGTTAAAGGGAGGCTGGCGCTCTCTGACAGCGCGCGCTCAGCGTGAAGGAGGCGTATCATTACTCTCAGTCATGAGGTTCCGCTGCTCGGGAGTGTTTTTAATCAACCGTGGGGCTCAGCAGCTTTGAGAAGGGGAAAAAAAGAAGAGTTCAGAGAAAATTTCACTGTTTGGACACCCGGGCGGTTGAAACGAGACTTACCACCAGCTCTGGCGCGCGTCGAATTAGTTCAAGATTTTCCATGATCATGTCATGAAGCGTCTTCAGATATGTGTGCATCGGATTCCCGAACTGCGCATTTGAGCGCTTGTCGCTCGACAGCGCACCGTGATCCTTAGGGATGATGTGGGGACCCAAAACGCACATTCCCAATGGTATGTCTCTTGACTCTATCCAGGTACGTTTGTGCTGAAGTGGGAATGCTTTTCCGTGGGATCTGGACGCTCCGTCGGAGGTGCTGCACGGGTCCCCTTCTGCTGCTGGGGATAGCGGTCGGGCTGTTTTACCACACTGTGACTATAGACCGGGACAGATCTGACTTCAAGTCCAGTCAACGGGACCAAAGAAACAAATCAGCGGTGTTTGACTATAAACTTCTACTCAAGAACCCAGTGAGACTCATATCTCTACTAGAAGCATCACAGACAGATGGTTTTGTAAGTAGGATGCTTTCTTGATGTTTGAAAGCTGTTGCCTATCATTGCCCATAATAACATTATTGTTAATATTATTATTATTATTAGAAGTAGTAGTATTGTTATGATTATTATTAGGCCTATGTGATTCATTTTACAAAATAATTTTACAATATATAAAAATAGAAATTAAAACACTTCAAATATTTATGTTAATTAGTACTCAAAGTATTACTGCATTAATATTTTTCAACTTATGCGTGTATTATTCATGTATTTATTTTTTAATGCATAACTATTTATACTTTTTTAATTAAAAATATTTAATACTCATAATATTACAGCATTAATACATTAAAATGTAATACTTTATTAATGCATTATTCATGTATTTTAAATGTGATCTTTTTTATTTGCCATTTAATGTTTGTTTGTTTGTTTTTTTCATACCAGATGCATTTAGTTTGACATATATATGAAAAATAACCTTGCCATTTTATTTCCAGTGCTGTAACAGATGTGTCAGCTGTGTTACAAATGTTGTCCAAATCTAAAACTTTTTTTCTAAGATCTCATCACTTGCAGCAAAGCTGTTGCGTTGGGATACTTATCTTCAACCCCTTTAGCACAAAACCCCTGGTTAAAAATAGCCATGAGTATTGTTTTATTTATGATGGGTGTCTTTGTTGGTGGTATTTTAGGAGGAGAAACTCAAGGCTGGACATTCATTGGTTTAAGAGAGCACATGAAGGAGGGGTTATTTATGAGTGCACACACATGCTTTCGTTGGAGCTGGACTGATTGACATAAGCGGGGAAGTGTTATGTCAGTATGTGATAGAAAGATCTGAGGAGAGATGCCGGGAATAAAGAACGGCTGTCATGCCCAGCCATATAGGTTTATTTATGACTTTTGTATAAGGAAGGTGGAGCATGTGTGCACGAGAGAGAGAAAGAGTGCGCAAAGCATGGAAAAGTGAGAAAGAGAGAGAGAGAGAGAAACAGATTTAGGGTCAGTGAGGCAGAAGATGAGGGCATGAAAGCAATGAGAGGTGAGAGTGGTTTAGTTTTAAGTCATGGATGCAGCATTATGCTTTCCGATAATCCCGCACTAACTAACTCTGAGCAGGAAGTATACACTGAGAACCATGACAGCTGTCCTCAATCAGCTGCTAGTGAGCCCTACTTGAGTGTGTGTGTGTGTGTGCATTCAGTCGGGTAGAGTTATCAGTCTGTGCGACCCTCAGTGACTCTGATATGTTTGGAGACCGGACTGTGCCCTGTAGTGTCTGTTGCTGCCATATAAATCATCATAAACACAACAGAGTTGGGCAGGAACTGAAGAATTACCTAGTGCAATTGTAGGAATCATGACTTGTTATTGCAAATATGTTTGTGAGTATGTGGGAGTTTGTGGGATTCTGGGCATTTGTTTCATGTATACCAACAAGAGTGAGCCTCACTATAATGTTTGTTATGAATGACCATAATGTCATATTACATTATTCATAATGTTCATTTGGACAAAGTGCCTATTCCCATGGTTGCTGTGCACACTGTGAAAACTGAAAATTTCCCATCTCACGAACCATTGCTGTCTCGTTGCTCCTAGAAACCAGTGAAGGACGGACATTCATGCTAACGAAGTCACTTCTGTCTGTGCCTTTGGATTAGAGTTCTTTGGTTGTGATCCAGAATCGCACAATTGCATTCACTCTCAGCTGATTAACTCTTGGTGTTTATACACACACACACACACACACACAAAGTGAATGTGAATAACTGCTTTGACTGCTGCCATATGTCAGTCTAATATGAACCTCACTATGTAGTGTTTAGACATCACACTTTAGCAGCCAGTTGGAAGGTTGTAATCACATAATCTCAGAGAATCTACACTATTTATTTTTACATTTATTTTTTCTATAATATAATATAAAACACTTTATTTTATGGTTACATAGTTATTCATTACTACATGTACTTACTATAGTAATAAAGGTAAATTATGCATAATTACAAGTAACTAACCCTAACCCTGAACCAAACCCTAACCGTAACTTTATAGTAAGTACATGTAGCAAATTAATATTACTCAGTGCTTATTTGAGTAAGTACAATGTAACTACATCACACTAAAATAAAGTCTAATATATATATATAATTAATAGAATGAATACTCATAATATCACAGCATTCATTATTTTAAATGTTTTATTTATAAATGTAATGTAAATTTAATGCAAATATATAATACTAAAAATATTTAGAATATTTTATACTCATAATATTAAATCATTAATGTACACTCACCTAAAGGATTATTAGGAACACCATACTAATACTGTGTTTGACCCCCTTTCGCCTTCAGAACTGCCTTAATTCTACGTGGCATTGATTCAACAAGGTGCTGAAAGCATTCTTTAGAAATGTTGGCCCATATTGATAGGATAGCATCTTGCAGTTGATGGAGATTTGTGGGATGCACATCCAGGGCACGAAGCTCCCGTTCCACCACATCCCAAAGATGCTCTATTGGGTTGAGATCTGGTGACTGTGGGGGCCATTTTAGTACAGTGAACTCATTGTCATGTTCAAGAAACCAATTTGAAATGATTCGAGCTTTGTGACATGGTGCATTATCCTGCTGGAAGTAGCCATCAGAGCATGGGTACATGGTGGTCATAAAGGGATGGACATGGTCAGAAACAATGCTCAGGTAGGCTGTGGCATTTAAACGATGCCCAATTGGCACTAAGGGGCCTAAAGTGTGCCAAGAAAACATCCCCCACACCACTACACCACCACCACCAGCCTGCACAGTGGTAACAAGGCATGATGGATCCATGTTCTCATTCTGTTTATGCCAAATTCTGACTCTACCATCTGAATGTCTCAACAGAAATCGAGACTCATCAGACCAGGCAACATTTTTCCAGTCTTCAACTGTCCAATTTTGGTGAGCTCGTGCAAATTGTAGCCTCTTTTTCCTATTTGTAGTGGAGATGAGTGGTACCCGGTGGGGTCTTCTGCTGTTGTAGCCCATCCGCCTCAAGGTTGTGCGTGTTGTGGCTTCACAAATGCTTTGCTGCATACCTCGGTTGTAACGAGTGGTTATTTCAGTCAAAGTTGCTCTTCTATCAGCTTGAATCAGTCGGCCCATTCTCCTCTGACCTCTAGCATCAACAAGGCATTTTCGCCCACAGGACTGCCGCATACTGGATGTTTTTCCCTTTTCACACCATTCTTTGTAAACTCTAGAAATGGTTGTGCGTGAAAATCCCAGTAACTATGCAGATTGTGAAATACTCAGACCGGTCCGTCTGGCACCAACAACCATGCCACGCTCAAAATTGCTTAAATCACCTTTCTTTCCCATTCTGACATTCAGTTTGGAGTTCAGGAGATTGTCTTGACCAGGACCACACCCCTAAATGCATTGAAGCAACTGCCATGTGATTGGTTGATTAGATAATTGCATTAATGAGAAATTAAACAGGTGTTCCTAATAATCCTTTAGGTGAGTGTATATAAATTGAATGAAATAATATTATTCATATAGCTAATTAATATTACTCAGTACTTATTTGAGTAAGTACAATGTAACTACGTCATCTTAAAATAAAGTGTAATATAATTAATATAATATAATATAATAAATATAATTAGAACTCATAATATTACAGCATTCAATATTTTAAATGTTTTAATAATGTATTTCATGTATATAATTTTAATGCATAATTAAAATATATAATACTGAAAAAATTTAGAATATTTAATACTACATACTATATATTACATCATTAATGTATATAAAATGAATGAATTAATAATATATTATTTATGAATGCAGCATAAAAGGCACAAGTCAAACCTATGCTGTGACATTGCTGTCAGGAGACAGTGTAACCTACTGTCTAGCACATGCTATTCATGTTATAGTCTATATTAGGCCTGCGGTTTGCACGAACAACTGCACTCCATCACTGTTGGCCTGAATGCTCCCCAAAGAGACCGTGTAAGTGCGCGTTCAAGTATGCTGAGAGTTTATTGTCTCATGTTTTGACTGTGTGGGGAGAGGACAAGTACAGGAGGTCAGCAAGTAGCATGCACTTCTTTTCTACACCATGCGCTGCATTGTTTTGGAGGGTCTAGATGTGGCATATAGGCGTTCTTGGTATGTTATGTGTTTGATGTGGTTTGTGTTCAAATCCATCTCTAGGAGAGAGGGTAAAAAAGGGTTATTTTTATATATAGGGGCCTCTCAACAGCCATGTTTAACCTCTGAACCTTATACACGGAGCCAGTGGTAACAGAACCCCTCATCCAGAGTGGCACAGAGAGAGAGAGAGGTATTTGTGGAGGGGGAGGAAGAAACGAGGAAAGCGCAGAAAAACAGGGAGAAGTAGTTTGTGGTGGGGGGAAGCTTGAATAAAATGTTGAGCCAATGCCAAACGTTTAGCCAAGTAAACCATTCACTTTGCATGGACAAGCAGAGTTTGAGGTCTCCTTTGAATACTAACAGAACCCACATTTTGTTTTCTCCCTCCTTTCCATCTCAAGCGGTCTCTTGAAGTCTAGGACATGTTAACCCGACCCAGCTGTGCTTCACACTCTGTTCAAATATTGACTGGATTACAGGGTCTGTTTCTCTGCAGAAAGTTTGTTAGAATAATAAAAATGCACTTTTTCAACAAAATGTCTAGTAAACACTTCTTCCGGCTAGTAACCTATCATTTTTCCAATGGTACACTGTTTATGGTTATCGAGCAATGAAACGCATCCAATCACAATATAATATATATATATACACCGATCAGGCATAACATTGACCACTGACAGGTGAAGTGAATAACACTGATTATCTCTTCATCATTGCACCTGTTAGTGGGTAGGATATATTAGGCAGCAAGTGAACATTTTGTCCTCAAAGCTAGAAGCAGGAAAAATGGGCAAGCGTAAGGATTTGAGTGAGTTTGACAAGGGCCAAATTGTGATGGCTAGACGACTGGGTCAGAGCATCTCCAAAACTGCAGCTCTTGTGGGGTGTTCCCGGTCTGCAGTGGTCAGTATCTATCAAAAGTGGTCCAAGGAAGGAACAGTGGTGAACCGGCGACAGGACCCAGGCTCACTGATGCACGTGGGAAGTGAAGGCTGGCCTGTGTGGTCCAATCAAACAGACGAGCTACTGTAGCTCAAATTGCTCAAGTAGTTATTGCTGGTTCTGATAGAAAGGTGTCAGAATACACAGTGCATCACAGTTTGCTGCGTATGGGACTGCAAAGCTGCAAACCAGTCAAGGTGCTGACCCCTGTCCACCGCTGAAAGTGCCAACAGTGGGCATGTGAGCATCAGAACTGGACCACGGAGCAATGGAAGAAGGTGGCCTGGTCTGATGAATCACATTATCTTTTACATCACGTGGATGGCCGGATGTGTGTGCATCGCTTACCTGGCGAACACATGGCACCAGGATGCACTATGGGAAGAAGGCAAGTCGGCAGAAGCAGTGTGATGCTTTGGGCAATGTTCTGCTGGGAAACCTTGGGTCCTGCCATGTGGATGTTACTTTGACACGTACCACCTAAGCATTGTTGCAGACCATGTACACCTTTTCATGGAAACGGTGTTCCCTAGTGGCTGTGGCCAGATACCAAAGCACACCACAGCACACCTTAAGTGGTCCATGCCTCAACAGGTCAAGGCTGTTTGGACCAAGACAATATTAGGTCATAATATATACACTCACCTAAAGGATTATTAGGAACACCTGTTCAATTTCTCATTAATGCAATTATCTAATCAACCAATCGCATGGCAGTTGCTTCAATGCATTTAGGGGTGTGGTCCTGGTCAAGACAATCTCCTGAACTCCAAACTGAATGTCAGAATGGGAAAGAAAGGTGATTTAAGCAATTTTGAGCGTGGCATGGTTGTTGGTGCCAGACGGGCCGGTCTGAGTATTTCACAATCTGCTCAGTTACTGGGATTTTCACGCACAACCATTTCTAGAGTTTACAAAGAATGCGGTATGCGGCAGTCCTGTGGGTGAAAATGCCTTGTTGATGCTAGAGGTCAGAGGAGAATGGGCCGACTGATTCAAGCTGATATAAGAGCAACTTTGACTGAAATAACCACCCGTTACAACCGAGGTATGCAGCAAAGCATTTGTGAAGCCACAACACGCACAACCTTGAGGCGGATGGGCTACAACAGCAGAAGACCCCACCGGGTACCACTCATCTCCACTACAAATAGGAAAAAGAGGCTACAATTTGCACGAGCTCACCAAAATTGGACAGTTGAAGACTGGATCTCCATCAACTGCAAGATGCTATCCTATCAATATGGGCCAACATTTCTAAAGAATGCTTTCAGCACCTTGTTGAATTAAGGCAGTTCTGAAGGCGAAAGGGGGTCAAACACAGTATTAGTATGGTGTTCCTAATAATCCTTTAGGTGAGTGTATATGAAAGGTAACACTTTATTTTAATGGTTTTCTTTAGACATTCTAATTATAAATAACTACATGTCAACTATCAGTCATTAGAGTAGACTGTGCTTAATATCTGCTAACACTTTATTTTGATGCTCCCTAACAGACATTCTTCTGACTATAAGTAACTTTGCAACTACATATCAGCTTATTCTACTAGTATTGTACAGTATAAAGTATGTACAGTATGTACAGTATAAAGGCCCTTTCCCACCAAGAACAATAACTATAAAGATAACTTTATTAGCGTCCACACCAGTGGACGATATTGTTCTGTTTATTGTAAGCGTGTGCTTGTCTGTCACTTTAAATGCGCAAGTCCGTTACAGCAGGATTGATTCTGATTGGCTCATTGTCAATGTTTTTGTCATTCATCAGCTGGATAAAATCATTCTGAAAGTGATTCCAACGATATTGTTTCGCTGTGCCCTTATTTTTATAGCTAAGGTGTGGACACAATTGTTTTGAATTCACAGATTATTTTCTGTTTCAACATAAATGTTTACATACTACAGTTTATTGCGAGAAAACCTTGTTTGTGTTAACTTTTTGAAATGCCATTTCTCTGATGCATGTGAGCACTTTAATAATGATGGTATGGTCATTTTGTTTGGAATTCCTTTCCACATTGCGTACAAGGAAACAGAGCAGAGTTTGAGATGATAATGGTGTTTTGGCATGGACATTAACTCCCAAAGTGTTCTTGACCACACAAAAACTTCTGGGTAATTTACTCTGGCTTGACTAGAGCACTGAATGTTTTGGTTGTCTTCACAACTAAAAATGTACCATGGTAATACCATCTGATACCGTCCCTAGTACCACCAGCACACTTTCTTGTAAGGGTCATGTTGGATTTCTGCGTATCTATCAGGGTGGTCTGTTCTTTATCTTGTTTATTGTGTCAGGGGGCATGTGTGGTTTGAGTTGTTTGAATTTGAGTACAGATGTTGTGCAGCTTGGATTAGTTTTTTGTATTATACACAACACTTGTGACCCCTTTGTATAAGTGTGAGCATATATGTGATTTGTTTTTCATTGCATGTCTTTGCATGTTTTTCTGCATATGTGTTATAAAAGTCATGACCCTTTGGACACGGTGTTAGGAGGTTGGCCTCTAAACATAGTAGCATTATTTTTAGTCCAAACACTTTTAGAGTTTAGTTGCACATACCAAAACATCTTCAACCCTGTCTCTCTCATACGCACATACGAAATCCCTTTAAAAAAGAGAAAAAAAATCTAAACTTTCATACATTTTCATTCTCATGGACTTGTCTGGTTCCTGTTTAAAATGACCACTGCTTGTTCATCATCTCCAAGTTAGCAAGCAAAAGAGGATGCTTTCCCACGAAATAACAATTTCAGCTGTGACTGTGTTTTCACAGATCCCTGCACCAGAGGACTAAATTAATATGTATGTGTATATTCATCTCCTGTTTTTATGTGGTGGGAATTAAAGCAAGATTTCCCTGAGAGGATTTAATGTTTTGTGTATAGCTGATTTAATTTCAGATCTTATTAAAGTTAATGTATCATTCTGCTCTCTCAGCTCTTTGGGTTTATATATATATATATATTCCTCTCCCTCCCAACTTCCTTTTTATTTCCCTCTTTCTTCATGAGACGTTTCTTATTGGTTGTTATTACTTCCTTTGAGCGCTGGGCTGTTTTAGGCAGCGCTTTAATGAAGTAATGATGTTTGTGTCTTGGGCCGCAGACACGGAGGGTGAAATGAATGCAGTCCAGTAATTGCATGTTTTAGATTAGCGTCTCCAGCCTGAGGTCTCACAGAGGGGCAAGAGAGAGGGAGCAGATTGGAGGATGAGAAACAGACGTGGGGAAGAAATTGTGGTAAACTAAGTATGAATGGAAATGAGATGCCTCTTGTTTCTTTTAAGTTAATGATGAAGTTGGAATTATAGTCTGTGAAAAAAAAACATAAACTAAGTTTTTTGTGGTTTCGCCCCATGCAAAACTCAACACCACAATGGTAGGGTGTTGCTATGCAGTTTCTAGGGCGTTGCCAGGGTGTCAAAGTCTCTATGATATTCTAGATATGGCATAAGTCCATCCTTCAGGTGTAAATATGGAATTTTTTCACTAGTTTTGTTCAACAAGTGAAAGTCTAATTGCTTTTAAAAAATAATACACATCTCCTCAAAAAAAAATATTATCCAATATATTAAAATAATAAAATATGTAATGAATAATTTAAATACATTTATATTATTATTATTATTATATGCAAAAAAATACTTAAATATAATAAAAACTATATATAAATATGTTACTATAGAAATGCATAAGTAATATGTAATTATTATTCTTAAATTAGAAAATATAATGTATAATTTCTAATTATAAAATATATTTATATATTACTTAATGTATAACTAACCCTATTATATTATATTATATTATATTAATTATTTATATTACTATACACTATATTCTCTTATATTGATTTTTTTTTTTATCCTTAATTTATGTATAAGCAATAGTAAAGAGTATGTTTTGAGAACTAAATGAGCAACTAATGGGGTGCAGGGGTTGACTTGGCCATTTAGGACTCTTTCATTAATGTGGCTGAGCTCCCAGATGGAAACATTTACAAGCAGAGGAGGAGTGGACCACTGAGAGAGAGAGAGAGAGCGAGAAAGAATAGCACAGCACGACTGCAGAAAAAGATGAACACATACAGAGAGCAAAGAAAAGGAAACGGTATCATCCATGCTGAAGGAGAGGAAATACTCCCCTCCCTTCCTCAGTCACACACTCTGCTGAAGCTCTGCCCAAATGACGCTGTGTTCCTATAAATCTGTTACGCAACATGAAACTGGATGATCGTGTGCTATGTTTAATGACTTTTAATAAGACTCATGTTGACAAACTTCTATAAGGCATCTGAAGTCTACTCTGGTCTAATCCTGCTTTCAGAGAAAACAGGGTTCAGCCCTACTCCCTACCTGACAGCCCACAGAGGTCATTACCACGCTAGACTGCATTATGGGTACTTTTGAAATGCTCGGCTGCCTTTCTGATTAGCCCCTGGAGTTGTGATCCTCACATGTGACAAAGATTGTTTGAGACCTGTTATATGGAGTCAAATCCATGGCACAAAGATTTGCAAAACATATAAAGTATTGCAAAACAATATAAAGTATTGAGCAAAAAAGAAAAACAATGACAGCTGTAAAAGAAGCTTAAGAACTTTGATCCAATTTTCTCTCTGCAACAGATTTTTAGCAGAGGAACACATATTTTCCATGGCCATACCTACTTATTCATTTGCAATGCACCTTTTATTCGGAGTTTCAGTCAAGTGTGAGCTCTTGATACCGCTTACCCTTTGAGCTTCACTTTTCACGTTGCACTTTATGGCATTGTTTTGACGTGGGGGCGGAGTCAAGGGACTGGGGTGTGTTCAACGAGCCTGGCCACACCTCCCTCGAGGTTATGTCATCGGCTCGAGACGCACCATACTTTATGAACCTCATGGAGAATTTGTAACTCACAAATCAAGTTTATTGTACATTTAAAGTTTTAAAGATTAAAAACAACCCAATTAAAGTAATTCAAGTGTAATGTAAATTTCCACCGTAACACTGGGTTGTTATGTCTGACCCAGGATCTGGGTTACACAAAAACTACCCAAACACTGAGAAAAAAAAAAAAAGCCCCAAAAGGCTCAACCCAGGATTTGGGTAGAAAAAGTAACTCAAGATTTTTTAGAGAGAAGTAACATTAAGTATAAATATATATTAAAATGTAAAAGTGTAGTTGCTTTTCTTTTCTTTCCCTCCCAGGCGCATCATTCTAAATGCAGCTGTGCGGGAAAAGCCATTATTCTGACAGGCCAACATGCTCAGACGGACACTGAGGTCCAGTTGTACCAGAGAGTCCTACAGCAGCAGGGTTATCGAGTGGATCAGGCCCGTTATGCAGAGACCAGCGCCTCACTCAGACAGGACAGAAGAGGTGAGAGCAATATCCTGCACTTTGGTGTGTAAATCCAGGTTATATTACCTAGAGTAATACTTACTGCACAGTGAACAGTACACTGTATGCTGCCTAGTTTTGTCTTCTAGTATGTGGAAAAAGTCAATACCTCAAACTATAGCATACTATAGCAACATCTGGTTGTCATCTCTAATATGCTGTACTGTAAATATGTTAATTTCACATTTTTAATCCAATTGTGTGTTATATCATGGCTGAAATGATTTATGTTTCATTTGCCGCCCTGAAAATGTAAGCTCAAGTAAGTGCATTGCATTATGGGATATAGTATTCTATGCAGTGTATTGTCACTGCACATTTTGATATATGTAATAGGATATCTATGTTTAATTATGAGAATACATTTTGTGCATATTATGCACAGAATACATAATGCATACTTAAAATGGTGTTAATATGCTGTTCAGAACATAACACACATATGCATTGCATGCATGCATAAACTGTATTTGCTCAGGACAGATTGGGTATGTTTGGACTGGCATGCTACCAATTTCTATTTTTGAACCTTGTATCACAATATGCAAATTTTCTGGATGCATGGAATGTCTGCGTTCACAAAAATGCGTAGTATACAACCAAAGCTCTGTGCAAATGCAATGCACTTGACTTTTTCCTTTTCTAATGTGAAGAATGAACTGGAAAAATGGTAAATTGTAATTGTACAATATTTACAATACTGTTTATTTTTTAAAAATATAATCCATTTTTGTTGTTGTCTTATCTTTCTTTGATTGAACTTCGCATTTTTGGCGTAAAACAAGAATTAATTATATATTTTCACCTCTTCACTGAAGTCATGTGACAACAATGTAGCATGGTACTGTTTGAAATGTTTATTGTTGAATACTGCATAGTGTTTTGACATTTTTTTAGTATGCAGTAAACAGCACATAGTGTATAGTATGTAGTATGCAAGTATTCCAACTGTTGTGTGTGTGTCTTCAACAATGTTGTGTGTGTATTGTGTGAGGTATTGGTATCCAGGGACTTGGTCAAATATAGTTTAGTGATCATTATACAAAAATATATTGACCGCAGAATGCTGCGTTAGACTAATCCGAATCATGTAATAAACTGCACTGTTGTGTGCTGCTGGCTCATGATCTCAGAGGTTTGTTGATCCTGTCCAGCATCAGGTGATTCAGGGGTTAATTGGGTCTCTTTACGGTCACAGCTGGGGTCCTAAATTCCTCCTCCCCACCTCCTCCAGGTCGTGACTGGACACAGAGAGGTGATTGAGATGGAGGCCTCTCTAGCAAACTGTGCTGTTTCGTTTCTGTAAATGTCTTTCACATACATAGTGTCAACCATTGATACTTGGTTATGTCATAATTCATGACATATTTATATTGATGCATAAACTAGTAATATGCAACTTTATTACCACTAATTAAGGTAGTTAAATGTGATTTCGAGCCCTTTCTTAAAAAATAAACTATGTTTTTTTTTTACAAAAGTGTTTTTTTAAGCTCATTTGCTGAATGAATGATGTAATGGCACATTATTGTAGGTGAAGTCCAGTGAGGTCCAAATGTCTGAGATGAAAATGCCTCTATTTTCCATTTTTCCAATTTAATATACATTATATATATATTATACATCGAATGACAAATGATGTTATCAGCATGAATGAGATGTTTTACCTAGAATTTTTTGATTAAAAGATACTTCAAAGAACAACATTTATTTGAAATGGAAATCTTTTGTAACATTATAAATACATTAATTTAATATTCAAACTTAATTTTTTGGACTACTTAATTTTTATTTTATTTTATTTTATTTATTTATTTATTTATTTATTTATTTATTTTTTATGAGACCATGCAAGAATGCACATGTGTATTATGTGAGGAAATAAGCAGGTGTTTGTTTGCAAGTGCGGACTAAGACTTTTAGACTTTTTCAACAGTTGTCAGTGGGATTGACGGACAGGCCTGCCAACCACATAAAAAACTTTGAGGTCATCAGGCCAATAGCTCCAACCAAACAACTTTACCAGAAACATACACAGAGGCGCTACTGATAAAAACATACACTCATCTCAATGCCAAGAACGCTGGAGGCATCAGTGAGCTTTCCAGTGCTATTCCATTACTGGCGTATTAAACATCTAAGATAGCGCGTGTGTATATGTATGTGTGTAAAGTGTTTGATCATCAATTCACATGTGGTGACAGTTATATAGTCAGTACAGGCTAATAGAGATGCTTATTTAACTATGGGCTGTTTAGTATGCAGCGGTCACAGGCTGTAGTCTAGGCTTTGGCCTGGAACTCTACAGGAAAACAGTTATACAGAAGAATTAAAATGCACGGAATTGATTAGAAATGATGAGCTGTTAAATGCATTATTTGAATGTAGAATGAGCTGAAATGATCATGATCATATCAGGAGGGATATGAGGGCTGATTTCCCATGATTCCCTTTGGCTATAAACAGTACTTCCTGTTGTTTGGGCTGGGATGGGACTCAGGCACAAATGTTTGGACTTTATGCCAAATACACACCAGCCCATTTCCTGGAGCACTGCTTACTACCATAATAACTACCAGATGTGCTTTTTCCAGTTTCTCTCTCTCAAAGAATTTAAAGAAGTTTTATTAGCTCAACAAACAATGGTTCAAATTACTAAAGCATTAATAAACATTACAAATGCACAACGTTATTCAACCAAGTTAAACAAATTCCTTGATCAATATCCTTTTGGTCTTGGAACAACATTCCTAATAATCAGTCCTATCACTATAATTCTTCATAATCCTAACATTACCACTAAGTCTGATTGGTTGGTTGCCATTTATTTTTATTATTACAAATAATAATTATATTTATAATATTTTGAATTATTTCTGGTAGGTTAATCAAGCTGTCATGTAATGAGGCTGAGGTCATGTGCATTAATATATCCTGTTTCAAATATACCGACCATATTGCGACTGCTAGATGGCTAATTGGACATCTGAACCTCTGGTCTAGCATTTGGTGAATTAAAAACACATAAATCATATGTGTTTGCATGCAGAGAAATTGCGTAGGCCTTATAGGGGGCTACATGCCTTTGATGCCTTGATCGTAAACATCCGTCCTTTAATTCAAAGCTGTACAAAATAAATTAAAAAGTTAAAAGAATGTCTAGTATGCATGAAGGCAATCTTATACCAAATGGAAAATTGGCTGTCCCTCAGTTTCTTCCTGACTGCGCTCAGCGTTGCCACAGCATTATGTAATCCACTTTTGTCTTTATTTTTAGATCTGTAAAATTACTTCACAACTATTGGACGTTTTTATTATAAAAGCTACGATTTTTACAAGCCTTAAACTTTCTTCCTTATCTTCATATTATGAAAATACAGATAGCTTTACTTAAGTTTTTGTGTTCTTTTTCAGTGTTTACTTAGCTATACTTTGGGGTCCATTGTCCCCAGAAGTGAGCTAAATAGGACAAAACCACCCTCCCTGGGGACATTCGGGAATGTTTTCATTCCTCAATAAAATTATGGTATTTCAACATTTCCTATTGAAACAGAAAAGTTCTAAACTTATGTAAAGATATTCTAAAATTACATTATAATAATAATAATTATTAATTATATACAAGCATATATTTGCTATATTATTATTGTTATTATTATATATATATATATATATATATATATATATATATATATATATATATATATATATATATATATATATACTCTGATCAGGCACATAACATTATGATCAGACAGGTGAAGTGAATAACACTGATTATCTCTTCATCACGGCACCTGTTAGTGGGTGGGATATATTAGGCAGCAAGTGAACATTTTGTCCTCAAAGTTGATGTGTTAGAAGCAGGAAAAATGGGCAAGCGTAAGGATTTGAGCGAGTTTGACAAGGGCCAAATTGTGATGGCTAGACGACTAGGTCAGAGCATCTCCAAAACTGTAGCTCTTGTGGGGTGTTCGCGGTCTGCAGTGGTCAGTATCTATCAAAAGTGGTCCAAGGAAGGAACAGTGGTCATGGGCGACAGGGTCATGGGCGGCCAAGGCTCATTGATGCACGTGTGGAGTGAAGGCTGGCCCTTGTGGTCCGATCAAACAGACGAGCTACTGTAGCTCAAATTGCTCAAGAAGTTAAAGCTGGTTCTGATAGAAAGGTGTCAGAATACACAGTGCCTCGCCACAGACCAGACAGGGTGCCCATGCTGACCCCTGTCCACCGCCGAAATCGCCAACAGTGGGCACCAGGATGCACTATGGGAAGAAGGCAAGCCAGCGAAGACAGTGTGATGCAATGCTCTGCTGGGAAATCTTGGGTCCTGCCATCCATGTGTATGTTACTTTGACATGTTCCACCTGCCTTAGCATTGTTGTAGACCATGCACACCCTTTCATGGAAACGGTGTTCCCTGGTGGCTGTGGCCTCTTTCAGCAGGATAATGCGCCCTGCCACAAAGCAAAAATGGTTCAGGAATGGTTTGAGGAGCACAACAATGAGTTTGAGATGTTGACTTGGCCTCCAAAATCCCCAGATCTCAATCCAATTGAGCATCTGTGGGATGTGCTGAACAAACAAGTCCGATCCATGGAGGCCCCACCTCGCAACTTAGAGGATCTGCTACTAACATCTTGGGGCCAGATGCCACAGCACACCTTCAGGGGTCTAGTGGACCAACACAATATTAGGAAGGTGGTTATAATGTTATGCCTGATTGGTGTATATATATAAAACAATAATAATGTAGCAAATTATAGTATATATATATATATATATATATATATATATATTATATGGGCCACACATAATTTTGATTTCAAGGGGCTTTTAAATTATATAAAAAAATTATTTATTTTTTAATTATATTAAGCACATATGTGTGTGTGCTTAACTGCCTTAATCATCTGTTTTTGGCAAATTTTCATCAGCATATAGTCAGTGCTGATCTTGCCATATTTTTTTCTTACTTCTTCATCTAAATGCTAAATATACTCTCTCTTGAACAGATGGAAGAGACTGGTCTGTCTTGATATGTCTAAAGGGCTCTGAAAAAAGTTGCCTGCGAAAAATCAACTTTGCCCATCCGCAGCACCACCAGAGGGTAAGACCATCCACTCCCTAACTGACTGAAATCATATCCAGCATTCTTGAAGAGATTCCTGTTTATGATGCAATGTAAAGCAAAAAGATATTTAAAAAAATATGTTCTATTATAGATCTGAAACTGAGAAGGAAAATCAAACACAAAAGCCGAGTGCCAAATGCTTTATGTTTGAAATGCATGTGAAATAAGATCCGGTCCAGAGATTCAAAGGGAATGTTTATAGAAACCCGGACACAGTAAAACATTTAAACATCCTCTGAGCTTGAGCCATTCTTGTATTTTACTGTATTTGTGTTTTTATTTTATCTGAAACCTGTATTTCGTAATGCTCATATGATGATCAGATTTGCTTAAATATCCCAGCTGTTGTGAGTCTCTTGGGTCAGTTATAGTTCTGGACATGATCCAAGAACAACTGCTACTTACTGTGTCAGTTATTAAATCTCTCTCGCTTGTAGACCATTAGTCATCTCACAGGATCTTAAGGCATCACCGAAAGACTGTTTTTAAACTATCCATCAGGGTGGTCTTGGTTAAACTCTGACCTTTTCACACAGGTTAACATAATACCAGCCTTTGCCGGAGCGTTTCTGGACATGGGCGGAGTCTGCCGGTTTTTGACGGACAGCCAGTTGTCAGGTGAGCCGGAATGTTCCAAGCATTTTTTTTTTAACACTGATAGATTGAGACATTGATATTTGCAGCCGCATCATGACTTTAGTTTTAAGTTTTAACTTTCTTTCAGTTAAATGTATTTTGTTCTGTGGAACACAAAAGGAGAAGTTTTGCAGAATGTTCATACTTCTCTTTCCTGTTTGACAAAAACATTCGAGTGAAATCATAAAATCACTTTAAAAGCATAAAATCCCCATAAAAGTATCACATACAACATATCCCATACACTATATAAGTCTTCTAAAACAATATGATGTAATTTTGCAAGAAGTTGGCATTTTGTAAGAAACTAAAAGGGATAGTAAAATGAAAGTTCTGTCATCATTTAGTCAACTTCATGTTGTTCCAAACCTGTATGACTTACTTTCATCTGTGAAACAGAAAAAATATACACTCCCCTAAAGGATTATTAGGAACACCTGTTCAATTTCTCATTAATGCAATTATCTAATCAACCAATCACATGGCAGTTGCTTCAATGCATTTAGGGGTGTGGTCCTGGTCAAGACAATCTCCTGAACTCCAAACTGAATGTCAGAATGGGAAAGAAAGGTGATTTAAGCAATTTTGAGCGTGGCATGGTTGTTGGTGCCAGACTTGCCGGTCTGAGTATTTCACAATCTGCTCAGTTACTGGGATTTTCACGCACAACCATTTCTAGAGTTTACAAAGAATGGTGTGAAAAGGGAAAAACATCCAGTATGCGGCAGTCCTGTGGGCGAAAATGCCTTGTTGATGCTAGAGGTCAGAGGAGAATGGGCCGACTGATTCAAGCTGATAGAAGAGCAACTTTGACTGAAATAACCACTCGTTACAACCGAGGTATGCAGCAAAGCATTTGTGAAGCCACAACACGCACAACCTTGAGGCGGATGGGCTACAACAGCAGAAGACCCCACCGGGTACCACTCATCTCCACTACAAATAGGAAAAAGAGGCTACAATTTGCACGAGCTCACCAAAATTGGACAGTTGAAGACTGGAAAAATGTTGCCTGGTCTGATGAGTCTCGATTTCTGTTGAGACATTCAGATGGTAGAGTCAGAATTTGGCGTAAACAGAATGAGAACATGGATCCATCATGCCTTGTTACCACTGTGCAGGCTGGTGGTGGTGGTGTAATGGTGTGGGGGATGTTTTCTTGGCACACTTTAGGCCCCTTAGTGCCAATTGGGCATCGTTTAAATGCCACGGCCTACCTGAGCATTGTTTCTGACCATGTCCATCCCTTTATGACCACCATGTACCCATCCTCTGATGGCTACTTCCAGCAGGATAATACACCATGTCACAAAGCTCGAATCATTTCAAATTGGTTTCTTGAACATGACAATGAGTTCACTGTACTAAAATAGCCCCCATAGTCACCAGATCTCAACCCAATAGAGCATCTTTGGGATGTGGTGGAACGGGAGCTTCGTGCCCTGGATGTGCATCCCACAAATCTCCATCAACTGCAAGATGCTATCCTATCAATATGGGCCAACATTTCTAAAGAATGCTTTCAGCACCTTGTTGAATCAATGCCATGTAGAATTAAGACCGTTCTGAAGGCGAAAGGGGGTCAAACACAGTATTAGTATGGTGTTCCTAATAATCCTTTAGGTGAGTGTATATTTTAAAGATAATTTAAACTGTTTTTGTCCTTCTTCTGAAAGTCAGTGGGGTACAAGCAGTCCTACTTTAGTATTAGTTATATACTATTATTGTATTTATTAATATTTTGTTTTAGGTTTTATTTTCATCTTTTCAGTTTTCATTTTTATTTGAATGTAAGTTTTTAGTGATTGTTTGCATTTTTATTATTTGTATTAGTTTTTGTAATATTTCATTTTACATTTAATATATATTTTTATTTTAGTTTTAATACTTAAACTTATCATGTATTTGCCAAGGCAAAATTTCTCATTTTTGTTTGTTTGTTTTTCTAATTTATTTATTTATTTATTTATTGTTATATTTTACTTTATTTCAGCTTTATTTCAATTGCCCAAGTTAACAAAAACTACACTGGGACAAAAACAACCCCTTTGGATCCCACTGGCTTTCATTAGGATTACAAATTCCTTTATAATAAAATTTATATTTAAAATTTAAATTGGAAAAACAAAGTCCATTCTTAATTTAACTGACGTCTTTGACAGTGCTGTGTGTGCGTGTGTGTGTGTGTGTGAGAGAGAGAGACGCACTTCTGTCAGCAGTGTATTGGAGCGTTTTCTCTGTAATTGCTTATAAAAGTCAGTGTCAAGGGTGATATGCAACTCTCTGTTGCATGGATATTATAAGGTAAGTGCACATCATAAATGCCATTTAATAACAGCAATAGTGAGTTTTCTTAAATGTCAAGAGAATACCATATTAACAAAGCTCTTTGAACTTGATCATGTTTAATTTGACTACTTTAAACCAATTATGATCATCACCTCTGAAAGGCCTCACAGAAGAAGGATAACAGTGCCTATGTTTTGTGACAATAATGACCGATTTTTCACCCGCTACCCCTGTGGCATTAAGACTGCCAAGCTTCAGAAAAGGAGGCTTTGTCTCCGGCTCTGAAACAATATTGTCCTTCCTGTTGGCCCGACGCCCACAGAAACACGAACGATTGAGTCCTGGTGTTTGGGGATTGGCTAGGCAAGGTTGTGTCATAAGGTTATAATCATATCTGAAGGCAGGCAGTAGGGTGCACAAATATACACATGACATGGACGGGTTCAGTGACCAAGTTGAATGTAAACTCAACATAGCTCAAACACTTGGGTTGGGAGTGACCAGGACTTTGGCAAAAGCGCGGGTTACGGAGATCCTGATGTTTTTCCAAGTGTTTTGTTGGGGTTTGAAATGGGGCCCAAGGCTGGTGTGGTGTGTGGGTTAACTGAACAAGGTTTGGAGACGTCTCCTGTAGAGATGTTTGAGAGTATTAAGCATTGCTTCAGTTGTGTGGTGTGGTGGCATCTTTTCTCAAAAGCTGGATAGAGACGTGTGTGTTTCTGATTAAATGGTGACACAGGGACTGGAATCAATGAAGGAATTTTCATTCGCACAGCAGTGCCAGATCACACTCTCACTCAGAAATGCTGAGCTGTGCATGTGTTGATATGAAGCCAATAAACACACACATTTGCACACTGCACACACTTTGACTTCTATTGGTCTTGAATTATGTTAGTTATAATTGCAATCAAGTGATCCTATCCATAATGCAAATGGCCTTACAGGTCCGTGCTTTGTGCACCGCCACAGAAATATAAACTGAGACTGATAAGATGACCTGAGACTTATCACTTGTTGCGAATGTGGCTGCTTTGAACAAAAACTGGAAGAGGAAGCTTGGTCACACTTTAGATTAGGGTCCAATTCTCACTATTAACTAACTATTAAATATGACTTTTGCCTCAATAAACTCCTAATTACTGCTTAATAATAGTTAGTAAGTTAGTTGAGTTTAGATATGGGGTAGGTTTAAAGGATGTAGAATATGGTCATGCAGAATAAGGCATTAATATGTGCTTTATAAGTACTAATAAACAGCAAATATCCTAGAAATATGCATGCAAATAACCAACTAGTTAATAGTGAGAATTGGACCCTAAACTAACCGTAAGCTTTTATCGCACATCTGGCATATGTCACTCTAAAATGCAACTTCTGGCAGTTTCAGAAGTGAATAAAGATATGTAGTATCTTTGTTAACACTGTGTCCATTAAGAATGTGTCCAAATTGCAAAACATACTAACATTCAAATTCAGCAAGGATGTATTACATTTACAGACTTTTGCACTGTTACAAGCAATATATTTCAGACAAATGCTGTACTTTTGAACAATCTATTCATCAAAGAATCATGAAAAATGTATCATGGTTTCCACAAACATATTAAGCAGCACAACTGTGTTTAACATTGATGATAATAATAAGAAGAAATGTTTCTTGAGCAGCAAATCAGCATATTAGAATGATTTCTGATGGATCACGTGACACTGACTGGAAAAATGTTTAACCAAATTCTGAGGCATTCCTTTTTCAAAGCGAAGAAAATGTTAATTATAAATAAACCTGGACTTTTTTACCCAATATTTGTTTGTGCTGTGTATTTGTATGACTAGCATGCTGTTAGCTTAGCACCATGCTAACGTCAAATTCTATTTAAATCATTTGAGATTTAAGTTTTTTTGTGTGCTTCATGTTTTTTTCAGTTACTGCCTATGCAGTGCATTCAAAATCAATGAGGTTATGTGGCTGCTTTGTGTCTATGGTTAGCAGTAATGCAGCTCACTATATTTTAACACAGAAGTAAAACCTGCATGTGAGAAACGTGGTGAGGCTCAACGATTCACTAACATGGGATCTCTAGACAGATGTCTGGAGGTCTTTGTGGAAAGAATTAAAATAGTTTTGGCCTTCATGTTGATGCATGTGCTATATGTGTCTTCCTCACAGAAAAAATCAGTGTGCCTGACTCTATCTTCCTCTGCCTTTTTAAAAAAAAATTGTTTTATCTCATCTCAGGAGTGACATTACCCATACAGCCTTCAGCCTGTGCTTTTTCCACATCTCCACAAGAGGGAACCCCAAATACTGCTGAAGATCAACAGTAAGTCATGCCACATCTGAGGGAAATAGCCAACCAATAATTTTGCGAAACCGATTTTCGCTTCAGAGTTTTTGTGATTGTGTCCTACAGGAGGCAGCCAATCACACGCTCAGACAATCATGGCCTGAATGCCACCATAAATGTATACGTCCTGGTTACCTCAGCATCACCGCTGACCGCTTTTGTCCACCGCACAGCCTTGGTCAAAACTCACCTGGATAAAACTAGTTATGCTATCGAGGTAAGGAAGAGCTGTAAAACAATTAGTTTAAATAAAACAATATCTTCATCTCAATACTCAAATGAGTGTAGAAATCATTATTAGGTGCCTTTTAGCTATTTTGATAAGCATTTATATTTTTAAATGAGATCAGATGAGATTTTCCCAGTCTTAATATTGAAGTTTGTGTCCCTGTGCTGCAGTTTACTGATGATGAAGGCTTGGCTAAGCATTTATTCCCCATGTGATGTTTATTAGGTCTCCACAGCTGTGAAACACTGCTCTCATTGCAGTGTGTGTGTGTGTGTAATGCCAGATTACTGAAGAGGCTTCAGTCAGAGTCTTGTAAACAGCAGGCACATTGAGATCTAATATGAGACAGATCATGTTTACTGAGTTTCAATGGTTGATAAAAGAGTACTGACAAACAAGCAGATCACTATAAAGTCTTCATAAAGTCTGCTAGTTCCCTTCTGGTCCTTGGTGTGTGTGTGTGTGTGTGTGTGTGTGTGTGTACATGTAAAGGTAAACCCTACGTAATGGGGACAAAATGTCCCTACAAAGTTGTCAATATCCGAAATCCTTGTCTGTGTTTGGAATATTTTTTTTGGTCCCCATGAGGAAAACGGCTTATAAATCAGACTAAATGATTTTAGTTTGTTTTTTGAAAATGTAAAACTGCAAAAAGTTTTCAGTGGTGGGTATGTTTAGGGGTAGGGTTAGTGTAAGGGGATAGAATATACAGCTTGTACAGTATAAAAACCATTATGTCTAAGGAAAGCCCCCATAAAACATGAAAACACAATGTGTGTGTGCGTGTGTGTGTGTGTGTGTGTGTGTGTGTGTGTTCACGTTTTTTCAATCCCGGTGGGGACTGAATGCACACTGATTAAATTGAGGTCCTCCTGAGGAAACAAGCTTATCAGTCATACAGATTGAGCTTTTTTTGGAAAAAATGTAAAACTGCAGAAAGTCTTCTGTGATGATGGGTAGGTTTAGGGGTAGGGTTAGTGTAAGGGGATAGAATATACAGTTTGTGTAGTATAAAAACCATTACGTCTATGGAGAGTTCCTACAACGATAGTAAACCGTGTGTGTGTGTCCGCATGCGTGTGTGTGCACGTGTGATATAAATCACTATCTTATTCAAAACTGTCCGTTTGTGTGCAACAGTGTGTCCTTGTGACAAAATCTCCTATGATTTATCCTAATTAAAATATATTGTCAAAATGTTTGCTTTTAGGGTTATATTATTATAAAATGGTTTTATTGTAAAAAAAAATATGTCTATGGTAGATCCTAATTAAGATGGTTTAGCACACATTTCGTGTGGTGTAGTAATGTTATTTCACAAATAGAATAAAATTGTTCTTCTAGTGCCCTCTAATGGTACTGCTCTGTCATTACTCTTCAGCCGGGCTCATCAACTTCCTCTCTCTGTTGTACTGCTGTACAGTGGAACGGTTTCTCTCACGTGATGCTACTGCTGTGTACAAAACACTAACAAAGTCAGCATGCCAAATTCATATTTAATAGTTTTACTGTTCACAAAAATGTTTTTGAAATCAAACACTGAGTTACAATTAAAGGGATGATTTACCCAAAAATGAAAATTGTCATTATTTCCTCACCCTCAAGTTGTTCTGCATGAAGTTCCTTCATCTGTTGAACATAAAGGAAGATATTTTGAAGAATGTTGGTAACCAAACAGTTGCTGGTCCCCATTGACTTCTATAGTATTTTTTCCCATACTATGGAAGTCAATAGGGACCAGAATGTTTGGTTACCAACATTCTTCAAAATATAATCATTTGTGTTCAGCACAAGAAACTGATTAATATAGGTTTGGAACAAATTGAGGGCGAGTAAATGATGACAGAACTTTCATTTTTGGGTGAACCATCCCTTTAACTGCATAGACTGAACACTATGCCAAATTATTAACATGACACAAGCTGAATAGGGAAATTAGAGTTTCTGACTTCACCCAGAAATGAAAATTGTACTGTAAATATCCTTTATAACTTGATCTCTGGCGCTATAGGTGGACTCATACTCATAAACTCATACTAAAACTTTAAAGGTTAAAATCTGTTGTCCATGTGGGAGAGTTTTTTTCATGCTGTATGCATGTCACTGTTAAATTGATGAACAGGTTTTGTAGTGTAGAAATTGCGGTGTTCTGCTCAATCTGTTTAGAGAGACTGAACGGATGCTGAATGATGAGATGAGATGAGATCTCTCTGTTATTGATGCTCTTCATCTTTGAGTTTATAATGTGTCGCTCTCTTTCAGTTTCAGGTATTCTTTAGAGAAAGACTGGGTCTTTTGCTCTCTCATCAAGCCATTGATCACATGAATCATGTCATCAGCGACATCCTGAAAGCTGCTCTATTATCCACAAAGGAGAGCATTGCTTCACCCAGGTCATAAACACGTCATCCAGAAAGAAGTGCCCGAAAACGTTCATTTTAAAAGTTTTCTGTTGTTATATAAACAATACAACAATATAGTGTGTTAACTAACAATGAGTAATATATTTGTTGCCAGTGTTGGGGAAAGTTACTTTTAAAAGTAATTCATTACAATATTGTGTTACTCTCTAAAAAAATTGTGTTACCTAGTTACTTTTTATTCAAAGTAATGCGTTACGTTTTTCTCATCTGGGCTGGGCTTGTTTGTTTGTTTGTTTTTAATAAACTAATAAATAATAATTTTAAAAAAGCCTCAGGCTGAAGGAAATGCAAATTCACACCTGTACAGTAGAGGGTGCAGCTCAAACAAACCTTTCTGGATTGCAGAAGAACAGGACGAATGTAGTTAACTAATGTTGACCTTATTTTAAAGTGTATTATTAAACCTGATAAATGGGTTTTGCAGTTTATATATTTTAAAAGCCATTAATTTGATATTTTGTTTATTATTATTAATAATAATACTTTTGGGTGTACGGTAAACATTTATGATATACAGTCAAACCAGAATTTATTCAGACACCTTCAACATTTTCTCACATTATCAGTTTATTCGCTATAGTTTAGAAAATGGTAATAAAATATGACAAAAACTAAAAGAGTTAAACTGTGTCAGAACAAATTCATCTTGATAATGTCAGATAACTTTGATAGTAAGGTGGATTACAATCAACCAATCAGCTGTCAGCTGTTAAATTTAAGTACACAATTAGATAATACCAATTTAGATCAACCAATTACCAAGCAATGCTTAATTTTGTTCAGTCTGTGGTGTAAAATGTGCATTTGCTAATGCAATCCCAGGTAAAACAGACGTACTATTAAATGTATTAAAAATGCATTATAGTATATTTGTATTTTACTAAAAAGTACATTTTTAATGCATTTAATAGTACGTATTTTTCACCTGGGATGAAAAAAATTAAAGAAAAAACACTGAAAGTGTTTTCAGAGTGTCTGAATAATTTTTTATAAATTTTACTGGTAGTCCACTGTATGAAGAGTTTTTGGGTATAATATGTCACAGTTTACTTTATTGTGCTATCCTCACTTACATAAATGTAGTGTCTATATACTATAAATTATAGTGTCCTGCACCCACTAGTAAAAAAATATATATGGTGTCTGAATCTTGTATATTTGTGTTGTTTCTTATAGGTGTAAGCTGTGTTTTCAGTTAATGACCTTCTCATTGCACTATAACGCCTCTCTCCGTCCAGTGGTGGTGAAGGTAAGAATGAACACCCATCCATGATCTTCCATGCAAGCTCTCAATATAACCACTAGAGAGCAGCATATCAACACACATTCTCATTTATTATTTGTCGGCTCTCTTTCTGTCTCAGCTTCAGACTAATCTACACTTTGATGCAATGAAGGACCCTCACTTTGACGGACAGATAGCTAAAGAGTATATGCTGGAGGATGTGCTGAAACTGCTTTTCCCAGCATGCATCAGTGAGGCTGTGGAGCCCAGTTCACCACTTAGCACGCAGGAACAGAGCCAAAAGGTAAAACGGATGTCAATGTGTCCTGATATTACCAAATTTAAGTTAATTAATTAACACCGTTTTTTATGTGTCCTGACTCCTTTTGGACTGGATGTATGCACATGCAAAACTTACAATGCCAGTCTTTTCATGTGGGTTTGTGTGATTTAAAACATATGTATATTTAAAAGGACATTTATGAAACATGAGTAGAGCAGATTTTATAAATCCTTTCTTGCAATAATCACTGCATTTAATTCAGTCCAAAAATTGGGTTCATAAAAGAAATTTGTTCTGCTTGTGTTTCATGAATGAGGCCTATTTAATACAGTAATTTTTTTCCCATGCACATCAATAGTTTTTATCATTGTAGTCTAATTATTTGAACTTGTGCTGCAGTACGGTGGCTGTGAGGGGCCAAGCGGTCTGTGTCTGCCTCCAGATGAGATTCATTTGCTGCGGCAGTTCAATCAGTACCTCAAAAGACCAGGAGCATTCCAGCTGGTAAAGACACATTTTATGTAATTTTAAAGATGCTCATATTAGCTTTATATATGCTTATTAATATGGACTAACAGGCATACATTTAATTGAATTTGACTTCATGTGATGTTTAATCAGACTAATATATGTTTGAAGAATCTTTCCTTGTAAACTTATCACAAAATAAACCTGTATGTCCCTGTTGTGCATTTTTGTCTGGTAAATAAATTGTGTGTGTGTGTGTGTGTGTTGGCAGCTGTACCCTATATCTCCTCCTCCTGATGATTTCCGCCATGATCTAATCCAAGGAGAGTCCCACAGCGCACAGGATTATGGATGGAGACCAGCTCTCATGGCCCTGCTCCAAGAGCTCAGCCTTTACTACACGAGAAGACATCAGACTGAAAGGTTACACGCACACAAACACATACTTGCACAACATGACACATTTGCAGATTCCCCAGATCATATCATCAATCCTTATTCTTTCTCCAGCGATGAGATGAGTTATGCTGCAGGCAAGGGTCATTTAATACAAAACATGGTTTTGTATTCAGTCATTCTTAGTGATGGCCTGTTTCAAGCCTGTGGTGCTTTGGGTCATCTGCAGTCCAGTCAAAACATGTATTTATTATTTATAGTCTTTCTCCCACAATATCTCCCAAACCTCCTGATGTCTTACTTTATATATATATATATATATATATATATATATATATATATATATATATATATATATATATACTGTATATATATATATTCCTTTTTTCCTTTTAATGTTCTCACTCTCGCCCACAATCTACCACTGTAAAGAAACCTGAAAAAAATCCAAAGGCCTATTGAGTGAATTATTCTCTTTTATTTATTTATTTATACTAATACATTTGGAATGGTTTATGATTAAATAAATTGCTATCAAATAAACATTTGCATTTTCCTGTAAAAGTACAATTTCAGATATTCTTGCATTTTAAAATGGTTACTTTTATCTTTTTCTAAAGAAATATATTACTTGCCTTAAAAAAAATGTTAAACTAAAATATAATTATATATTTTCTGACTTGTTCAATTAGTTTGTTAGTGGTGGGGCTAGTGAAAATATAGACATGGCAAGCAATATGAGCAAAAAAGAGAACAAAAATTGTTGATTCATGTAAAGTCTTGTTATCTGTGATTTTATGGGTTTATGTGTATGTTGAATGGTGAGAAGTAAAGTGTCTGCATCTGTCTGGCCGGGGAATCCATATCTGTACACGGCTCTGTTGCACAAAATTATATAACAGTCTTTGAGCATCTTACTACAGTGAGGAATAATTGCAGCAAGGATAGTTATCATGTCAAGTCCTTCAAACAAATTAAAACTCTTTTTCAAGCCAACACTGATTGCTTTTATATGTTAAAATGAGTCATAAAGTTCTTGCTTTTGCTATTCCTGGAAAAAAAATCAGCTTAAGTTCCATTATTCCAATCACCTGCATAAATAAACCATTTTAGAGCACTTGTTGAGTTTTCTACAAAAAAATTGCTGTACTTTCTATAATTCCAACAGCTTGGATGAGCCAAAGAGCCCAGAGGCATCAGATTCACTGTCGAGAAAAGGCAAGTAGCATGTGGTAACATATTAACCTGACTATAAGAATTACAAATTGATCAGTGTAATGACTGCTGGTAATCAGTATAAAACTATTAAATGTTTTACCCTACTTCGGTTTTCAAGGGAGGTGTGTTGATCCCCACCTGAGGCAGCTGTACACAGACCCTCCAATGGTGCTGATGCCGACGTTTAACACATGGATGAAGGAATATCGAACCGAGGTTCCATTTGATGTGATCACCATTCATATCCGTCCAGAACCAGTCAGCCCACACTGTCACATTCACCTGGACGAACATCGCGGACCCAGGTAAACCAAAAACAAATGGCATAACCACAAACTCAACGACTAGATTGTAGAATTACTTATTGTGGCATTCAAATTATTCTTTACATTTATCATAAGAGATTAATTTTGTGTGGATAAAATCAGAAACTTTACTGTGGACTGTGCAGCCATGCAGTCAGTGTTGTAAGACACAGCAGCTTGAGCTGGGAAACAATGAACAAAGGGTCTGAGGTACGGTAGTGCCGGCGCTGCCTTTTTCTGGGTAATCGGATCTGGCTTCTTATGTGTCAGCTCAAACTCACTTCACCGTTTGATTGATTTATCAGAATAATTTCTGAATTTGCTCTCCCATGCATTGCGAGTCACACATTCAAAATCCTTGATTACTATTATTAGACTCAGTTACAGCCTGTAATCTCTAATACTCACAGAGGGAAAAAAGAGCTTTAACATATTTAAAGCTGACCCTGACCCAAGATTACAATAAGAAGCTATTGGGCTTTTAATTGGTATTTAATAAAGAAATGTTTAATGATAAGAATAAACAACACAGTCGACAAATAACATGGATATGAACACGTTTTATTATGTTCAGTAATGTATGATAATAATTTATTATCATACATTACTGAACATAATAAAAAGTGTTCATATCCATGTTATTTGTCGACTGTGTTGTTTATTCTTATCATTAAACATTTCTGTAATTCGTGTAATTCTATATGTATGTGTGTAGAGAGAGATGGATGGATGGATGGATGGGTAGACAGTAGATAGTATGGTTTAAAACTTTGTAATTCAGGTTTTCTGCAAGTAGTTTTTTAAAGGAAATGTGTCAATAAAATGTTTTGAAAACTAAAATTGTTTTATTCAAGAGAAAATATGTGTATTGGATCACATATAAATAACTCCTTAATATAACAACTGCAAGTTCCCACTTTTTACAGTGAAGCTTTTCAGAGAAAGTAATTGTGACGTTATTAGTTCTACTCATAGAAAGCAAAGGGTTGACTGATCCATCTGAAAGCAGTCTGGGCTGTCTCTTTTCTCAAGGTTTTATAAAATCACAGACTTATTTGTCCATGAGTAAGGGGTCACCTGTTGACTGGGGCCCAGTTTTAATCCACAGTAATCCTCCTCCCCTGTCCTAGCAAGAATAACCTCAAATGTGAATGTTGTGTGTGTGTGTGTGTGTTATTGAGAGTGTGTGTGCTCATAAGTGATCGGGTACACTGAGTTCCTCAGAACTTTTCTCTGTTTCTTTCAGAATGGCAAACTATCCAGTTGGCCTGGGCAACAGCAGAATCAACATTCTGGTGATGGACGAATCAGAGGCCGAGCCTGTCGTCATGACAATATACACTCTGCACATATACCGCGAAAGCAGGCCCAGTCTGCCAATGTTTGATGAGTATGTGATGTGCAGCTTTGTGCAGGTACGCAGGACAAACACACACACTCTCACCTAAACGCAGCAGCAGACACTAATACACACATCTGTCAAAGAGGAATTTGTCGGCTTAAATTCCTACACTCTTGTAAAAAAGGTACAAAAGCTGTCACTGGGGTGGTACCCTTTCAAAAGGTACACTTTTGTACCTTATTTACCCCTAAATGTTGCATATTAGTATCTTAAAGGTACATATTAGTACCTAAATGGTACATACACAAATCTTTAGAACTGGTTTTGAACCAAGAAACTCTCAATTTGGGGATTTATACTTCCATCTTGGATTCACTCCATCCAACACTCACTTGTGGATGTTCCGGTTTCAGTGCAAGCTGATAGCACTGATCGTAGACTCACAGTTACACTGGATCACAGCAGGTTTCTGTCACACAGTTTTGACTCATGCTTGTGTGTGTAAGTGGGGGGGTGGGGGGGGGGCAGTTAATTATTTCCATTTATATGCACCAATATTTACCTACGTATATCTTTACCAAATTATTTAAAAATTTAAATAGTCTATGAACATTTTGAGTGAGATGCAAATGAATCTTTGAATTTATTAATTTAAATGGACCAACAATAAAACACTATTTTTGCTACTGAATTATGTTTTAAATATTATTCCAAAATGTATTCCAAATTTGCACTACTTCTCAATGGTTTCTTTTTACACTGCCGTAAATAAAAAAAATAAAAAAAGATTTTAATGTTTTTAGAAGAAGTCTCTTATGCTCACCAAGGCTGCATTTATTTTATAAAAAAAAAAAAATAATAACATTAATATTGTGAAATATTATTAAAATTTAAAATAACTGTTTTCTATTTAAATATGTAAAATGTAATTTATTTCTGTGATGCAAAGCTGAATTTTCAGCATCATTACTCCAGTCTTCAGTGTCACATGATCCTTCAGAAATCATTCTAATATGATGATTTGATGCTCAAGAAACATTTATGATTATTATCAATGTTGAAAACAGTTGTATAAAACAATTTTTTCAGAATTTTTTGATGAATAGAAAGTTCAAAAGAACAGCATTTATTTTATAGTGATGGCCAAAATTATTAGAACACTTGGCATCTGGGAGTCGTTTTATTGGGCCTGGATTTATTTTCCAAGAGGACAATGACCTGAAACATTCTTCTAACTATTGGCGGAACTACCTGCGACAGAAGAAATCTGCTGAACCATTGAAAATGATGGACTGGCCCCTCAAAATCCGGACCCCAACCCCGTCGAGCACATTTGGGGCGAGTTGGAAAATAAACTGGACAGATCTATTGTACATTCAAAGGAAAGCCTTTGGATTCAGTTGCAGAAGGCATGGGGTAACATTACTGTTGAAGTTCACAGGAAATATACTGACACTATTCCAGAGAGATGTGCTGCTGTAATTGCTGCAAAAGGTGGACATAACAAATATTAAAGTTAAAAGTGGATAAAAACAGTACGACTCACTTCGTCTGATATTTGATGGTCAGACCAACCATCTGCATGTTTCATGAACATTATAAAATTAAATCATGTTTTGGAGGCAAAAAAAGGTCAATATTTTCAGATCTGTCAGGTGTTCTAATAATTTTGGCCACCACTAAATAGAATCTTTTGTAAAATTATAAATGTCTTTACTGTCACTGTTTAATGCATCCTTTCTGAATAAAAAAAAAAAAATTCTTACTGACCCAAAACTTTTGAACGGTAGTAAAATGTTGCAAAAGCTTTCTATTTCAGATAAATGCTGTTCGTTTGAACTTTCTATTCATCAAATAATTCTAAAATGTACACAACTGTTTTCAACATTGATAATAATCATAAATGTTTCTTGAGCAGCAAATCATCATATTAGAATGATAGAATGATTACTGGAGTGGTGATGCTGAAAATTCAGCTTTGAATCACAGGAATAAATTACATTTTTAAACAGTTATTTTACATTTTAATGCTATTTCACAATATTGCTGTTTTTTTTTTCTTTAAAAACTTTTGAACGGCAGTATATGGCATGCTTAACTGGATCAAAGTGATGCAACAGAATGGGAAAAAAAGCAGAATGAGAGAAAATGAGTGAACAAGAAAAAGAGAGAGTGACAGTGTACGTGACTCTGTGGAGCTCTAGCCCATAATGAAAGTGTTTTATGGCTGTGTATCTCCAATGATAATGTGCTGATGACAGCATAATCCTTAGGGATTCCTGTTTGATTGGAGCTTCAGTGAGCATCAACCACTCTTCTGTTTCAGGCATCATAAATAAGTTAAGCGTGACTTACTGGAGGGTTTTCTGGAAAGATTCAGGACTTCAAAACTTACCAAGTAATGAGCTGTGAGTTTTCTTAATCGGTAAATATCATTCGCTAGCTGTGTTTTTGTAAAGTGAACAATGGGGAATCAACTAATTGCTCCGTATCTTCTCAATTGTTTAGTTCTTTTCTATCGAACTATTGTGATTGGATCAGCCAAGACAAATATTAATGTCAGGTGTAAACAGAGCTTTTAATTTAATATTTGGGATTGTTAAGTTACCAATCGGTAAGACCGTGTCCTGTGTTGGAGGACTCATTTTGGTCTTCAATCTTCAATGTGTATGATGATTGCAACAGCTCCTTCCTTTACATATGACATTCCTTAATTTATCACTTGATCCCTAGAGGGGAGAATGGGCTGGAAATCGAGCATTTTATCACGTTTCCCCTTCAAAGACAAATCAGAAGGTTGTTTGAGGCCTTATTTACAGCGAGGCAAACATATTCATAACTCTTCTTTTTGTGCGCCAGGGACACAACCCGAAAATAAGCAGCATCACTAGCGTTCACATAAGTATATTCAGAAAACATTCTGTTGATGAAGTGACCAAAAGATATCCATATGTGTCAAAAGATAATTCACCATGTGTACCTCATTAATACACACAGGACTTCCTGACCCCATCCAGCATATAAGCTTGATGAATTGTTCACTGTTTGCAACACATCATCTCCTTCCTTCATTCACTTCCCTGATGATGATGTCAATTTTGTCAGTGTTAGGGAATTAATGTAGCATACACTCCTAAGAAAAATGGTTCTTAACAGTATCAAATAGGTGTCACATCGGATACAAGTGAAAAAGAGTGAGGACTCAATTGCTGGATGAGGATGTGAATTTATTAACAAAACAACTAAAAACACAAAACAAAACCCACGAGAGGGAAAATCAAACATAATAAAACACAAACCAGGATAAGGGAACAGGAGACATCAGAAGACGTAACATGGAACAACACACCAGCACAGGACTGAAAACGGAAGGAGATTAAATAGGAGACAAACAAGGCAGGTAACGAGGGACAACAGGTGGGGCAAATAAAACACTAATCAGATAATAAGAAGGGTGGGGTCCAGACGGAAGACAAGAGCACATGGCCCAGAAATAAAACCAAAACACCACATGTGCAAAACAAGACAAGACCGACATGTGACAATAGGGTTCTTTGGCTTGTAACAATAGCATAACCCTTTTTTGTGCTAAATAGGACACTTTTTATAAGATTCCATAAAGAACCATGCTTTAAAAGTGCTAATCCCCCCCCCCCCCAAAAAAAAACACACAGAATGTTGTGTCAATTAGGTACATTATTTATAACAACAGTTATTAGCTGAATACATTAATACATTAATTGACACTGAACATGAAATATGTAATGAAGACCAAGTTCCAGTGAAATATCTTAATCCTTTATGATGTCTTTATCATTGTGTGTATTTTGATTCTACAGATGATGAGATACAGTACATTGGTATTTCCCCCCATTGAATAAGATTTGTCCTCTGTATTTAATGCAGTTTAATTTACCATTATATTATAACTTTTAAAATAATGATTATAGAAAATACAGATATAACCTTTTTTAAAATAAAACTTAACTGTGTGATTTGTAAAATATTTCTGACATTACTTTTGACTTTCAGCACAAAATAAGGCACAGTTCACCCAAAACTAAAAATCATCATTTACTCTCCTTGTCATTCCAATCCTGTATTACTTTCTTTCTTCTGTTGAACAAAAAAAGAATATGTTTTGAATAATTTTTCAATTGTTTTTGTCTGTATAATTACTCTAACACCATTAGAGTCCAAAACATTTAGTTAAAAAACAAACACTGCGGCATTTGTCAAAATGTCTTCTCTTGTGTTGCACAAAAATTATATAAAGTAGATGATGACATTTTTTGGTAAGCCATCCTTTTAACTGACTGGCTGGCTCTAAAGCTAATTTTTAAATGAAAGAGGTTGCTGTTTCTTCTGGTCTTTCTGACTTTCAGTGAATGTAGCTCCCCTGTTTCTCCCTATCTCTGTGTTGACATATGGCTTGTGATTGAATGGGTTTTGAGTAGGAAGCATTTTTTTTCTGAGCAGAAGCCACAATGCGGTTTTAAAATTCTGGAGCTGTTCCCTTGCATATGATGGGTGTTTTTCAAGCCTCGAGGTGACATTCAGACACAACGGAGAAGATTGGCTTGTTGGCGTCTGTTCTGTTGATTTATATAGATATTATTATTTATGAACTTTTCCAAACTGAAATGTAGCATCTGAAGTCATCTCTTTCAATTTCCATTTTTCTATTTGTATCTCATGCCAAAACACATAGGGTGGTCCTGAGGGAAAACAATGCAAGAGACTTTAATTCTTTCCAACTGCATATGCGCATCTTTTTACACCACAAGCTTTCTAAGGAGCGGTTCACACAAGCGTTAAAACCGTTGGATGGACAGCAGTGGAACAGAACGCATGGGTCTCATTTTAACTTGACACACCGTCAAATAAACATGCCGCGAGATGTGACACAACTGCAAAGACACTCAGAACGTCTCTTTGTCCTCCTTTAGGTGGATTACTGTGGAAAACATTAGTGCAGAAGGAACAGGGGAGGCAAGGTGGCAGCTCAGAGGAATTCTTTTGAAGCTACAGCATGTTGACATCAACGTCCACCATCTGCCCTCCCCGTCCTCCTCTCAACACACTCTCTGTTTGCCATTACAACCCTCAGCATCTATCAAAGCTCTGCGGAGTCAAACAATTACCCCTATTTTGACTCTCTGATGCCAAAGCAATTAGATTAGCATATGTGATTGGACCAGTAAAGGAAAATTTCACTCATCCTCTTGTCTTTCAAACCCAACCACAAAGTCTTTTGTTGTTGTTCATATAATGAAAGTCAACAGGGTCCAAAGTTTTTTGTCTGCAAGATATCTTCTTTTGTGTTCTGAAGCAATAAGGGTGAGTAAATGATGCCACAATTTTTATTTTTGGGTGATCAATCCCATTCAATTCTATCTTCAGAATACTTGAAATATCCCATACAAGTTGTATGGACCACCTTTTATGATACATTTATGGTGTTTTTGAATCCATATTTGAATCTTGAAAGCTTCTGAAGATCTTTCGTGAACCTCGACTGTTTTGGTATGGTGAATTGTTGCTTCATTCTCTCCATTCTGAGGCCGTTAAAGTGAGTTTGTCTGTCTCTTGTTCCCTCTGTGGATATTGAGGACCTTCGTCTGGTGTTGTCGTTAGTCAACTGACCCCTGCTTTCTAAAGCCCACTCCAGCTGAGAAGTGTACCACAGTGTGTTTGGCACATTGGTGTGTGTATGGAGTCTTCTGGGTTTATGGAGTCTGTAATTAGGAGAAGGGACGTATTCTGTGTCACCCTGGCACTGTAAATAATACAGATGAGGTCTTTTAAAATGCTGTGACCTTTTCAATGCTGTATGGCTTATAAAACCAATGAAGTGCTAGAGAATGTAATGGTCTGTTAGGAGTGAGATTCTTTCTGTAGGGAAACTGGCATGTGTTGGACAATTTGACTTCAAACTCAATCTGAATCTGAATCTGAATCTCTCTCGTCAGTAAAAGATGTTGAAATGAAACGTTCTTTGCAGATAATTTGTCTAAGTCAATACTTTTAACAAAAGTCATTTGCGGTCTTTATATGGAGAAATATATTAATTATTATAATTCACCAGGTAAAAATATCACCTATTCATACCTGGTGATATAGGAAACAAAAACACTCATGTATGTACCTATGTTTTTATATAAAAGTGTACCTGTACTGAATAAATTGTTTAATTTATATAACATATATTAATATATGATTTTATTAAAATCTTACTGACCCCAAAATTTTGTACAGTATAAATTGTATAATTAATTATATGAATTATACAAAGAAATTTAGATTTTTTTTTTTTAATAGGTTTACTTTTCTGCATGATATGTGTGTAATAGTCTCTAAATCTTCAAGCTTTTGGAAGAAAAAAAAACAGTCTGGGAACTGAATTTTCAGTATGTGAATGTGTTGCTTTAGTCCATTTAACTAACTCCCAAAAACCACCTGGACTCTTTTCCTCTACCAAGTGCTCTATCATCTGTTCTCTTTTCATGTTTTTCTCTCATTTCTTCCCCCCTTCACCTCAATGGGTCAGCGAGAGTACCATGATGGTCATAGCTGGATGTCTGTAAACTGGGCGGGGGGTTGAGGACCACCAGCACCCCCTACCAAACACAAGCTCCATTCACCCTGCTGGGCTTTGAAGTCCTCTCCAGTGTCTCTGGCCACTGTATTGTCAGGCTAATGCAGAATGTTGCCTGATTGTTGGGGCAATTTGATTTTTAATTAGTTGAAGACGACACAGGCAGGTTGGCAGGTATGCAAACAGTTATTACTCCCACCCACAAAGGGTTGCATCAATGTATTGACTCCCATGCATGCATGTTCCTCCTCCGTCTTCCCTTATTTCTGTGTGAACACCTGCTTTCATCTTGTAGTGAAAACAAACACACCAAAGACAATTACAAAGCGCTATTGTAATGGTGCCAGTGAACATGACCATAGACGTTTTTCTCTCAATACTCTCAAAAGTCTTGTTAATCTTTACACTTTTTGTTTTGTTTGTCGTTCAAATACTTGCAGAATCCTGTAGAAATACCAAAGGAGCTGCAGCCTAGCGGTTATTGCATGTGTTCCAGACGTGTTGAGAGATGCTTTTCTCACCTTATTTATCATCCACCAGGTGAAAATATGTGAAAGTGTGAATGCTTCTAAAAGCAGTATTGCAAGTTTAAAACCCATGTTAGCACTTACACTACTAATACAATATGGTAATGCATTTCCAGCTACCTTTGACCTAAATTTTTAAACTGCAGTCTTTAGCGCTGTCCACTTATAAACGGATCACCTGAAACTGATCTTAATACCAGCTGTAAGAGACTCAAGGAACAGTTAATGAGGCATGGATGATTTCCTAGGCTCCTTTGTAATGTGCTTGTACTGGTATTTTTATTCTTGACCATCTTGTTTCTCACAGATTGTGTCTGACCACCAGTTCACCTGCTAATGTGACGCTGTCCTCCTCACTTCAAAACTCAAAGAAACGATGCTCATTCCACATACCTTGCCGGTCGGTATGGCGATATAGAGTAAAGTGCTAATTTCCTCGCATTGTCAGGAGCTCTTAATCCTGCTTTGAAGTGCACCATCTTGGAGGATCCTACACCAGGAGCCTCAATCCTATTTTGTAGAGAAAACTGCCTCTGTTTGTCCATCAGAGAGCTATTGGCTTGCTACCCGCAGTCTGTTCGCGCACATCTGGGACTGGCTGGCTCCCCACAGAGAGTGAATGGCCACAATGACAGAATTCATTGGCCTTATTAGTGCTGGACAGAGTTGGCACCAGCCAGGGGAAATGACAATTTGACACTGTGTACCATATTCACACAATCTTAATAAGATACAGCTGTTTTCTTGCAGATCTGATTGGGGAAAAACGTTTTCTATTTTTGTCTGAGGGTCACAAACAGCTGTTGGTCATATGCGACTTGGCTAAATTCAAGTGATGATGTTTCACTTTTATTTAACACACTAGCTGGTATCTGCCAATTACATTAAAATGACTAAAATGTATGCTCTCATGAGGTGGTTTTACAGCTAAATCGAAAAAGGAATATTTCGCAAAACTGCAACGGAAACAGTTTTTTCACATTTCACATTCTGGCGTACGCAAACATTGATTATTCTTTAAAGATGGTGCAGTATGTTTGGACAGAAGACGAGACACAGTTCTTTATTAAACTCATAAAAGACATAAGAATACTGGATTCTAAACACCAAGACATGCCACAATTTATCAAGAAACTCCCAGAAACACTTCATAAGTGGCTGCTCTCAAGTAGGGGCTTTCCTTGCCATTAACGCTTGGATAACGTCTCCTTCGATTAAAAATAATAGCTAGTGAGGTGGCTGCAATATACGTAAACCTGCCATGATTTTTGGAATGACTTCTCGCAAGAGGAAAAAATAAAGTTTTAGTCGCATAACATCGGTTAATGGAAACGCTGTCATTTCGCAATCGTTTTTTAATGACATTTAGAAAATATTGCACAAAAAGTTTTGTGCTATGTTTTTCTAATCATATACTCTTAGAACAAACTTGCTCTTATTTTGCTAATCCTTCATCCTTCAGTATTTCTCCTGCGTTATTGGTCTTGAGTTTCAATCAGGTGATGACAGAAGGGTTTGATTGGGATGATTGATGGAGGTGGATATATGGAGAGAGACAGGAGAGACCTCCTGACGCACCTTTAATCTCTCTCTTTCCCTCTCACACACTAAAACCTATTCTTTTTTCACTCTCTCCTGCTCAGGCTCTCACAGTGGGTCTTGAGGCCGTTATTTACTCCATCAGGATCCAGGGTGGAATCTAAGAGATTATGTAGCAGTCCACATGTGCGCGTGACCAGGAGCTCTGCTTTTGAAGTATGAATTAAGCTTTTACAGCACCGTCTGGGTCAGAGCACGGCGCAGGACAGTGAATGCGCATGCATGCTCTCCCACCAGTGCACTTCTCTAAAAAGATGGTGTTGTAATGTGTGCTGTGTGTTACTCCTTACTTCTGTGTGTGAGAGAGAAAAATTGCTGGATTTTGGGCCGGGGATAAATCAGAAAACAAGCCTCCTCTCTGTTTGGTAATTTTACATCTGGTATCTGATTGCTGAGTCAGAGCGTTTAAATTAAGGAGAAAGGAAACCGTTTTTTACACTTGCATTGCCAGCATTGTCTGTTCTCCCCCCTTTTTGTTTCACACCTGTGCAACCATGTGGGGTATTGTATGGAAGCTTGTTTCCGCCACTAAATAAAAAATAAAAAAGGTAATTGCGACTTTTTATCTCACATTGCGAGTTATAAAGTCAGAATTGCGAGTTATAAAGTTAGAATTGAAAGATACAAACTCGCAATTCTGTCTTTTTCTCAGAATAGAGAGTTTATAAAGTCAGAATGAGATATAAACTTGCAATTCTGAGAAAAAGTCAGTCTTCTGAGAATTGTGAGATAAAAAGTCACAATTACCTTTTAAATTGTTTTATTCCGTAGTGGAAACAAGCTGAATTGACTTCATACATTCATTAAAAATAGTAAAAAGTAAATGCAAAAGTGGTTCAGAAAAGTGAGGTTAGTTCTGAAAAACTAACGATAAATCTAAAACGCTATTAAAAAATTAAGGTTCCAAAAGAGGGGTTTGTAGCTTTCAGGGAGCATTTCTTAAAAGAACAATTCTTTCTTACTGTAAAGAACATTTTAATAAATTCTATTCCATTCTAAAGAACCTTTTTTCCACTATAAAGAACCTTTTTTGCAAAAGTTTCCATTAATGTTAAAGGTTCTTTATGGAACCATCAATGCCAATATAAAAACTTTTTTTTAAGAGTGTAGCAACATTTCTTTGCAGATGCCTCTTGGCATCAGAAAAGTTTAAGTGTGACTTAAGTGTCCAAGTACGGTCTGTTGGTGAGCAGTAGAAATCTGGTACCAAACGAGCAAGATGGGGAAACTGGTTTAGGGCCTGAGAAACATTCCCCAAGCATCCTGCATTATAACAGAAATATGAACCCATGTGGTAACTTTTGGACCTGACTGCTGGTTTTCATTGAACAGATCTGTGGTCTGGCCATAGCCCACTTTTTGCTTCATACCTAATCAGCTCACTTGTACCAGAGAATTGAGTAAACGTATCTGTTCTGTTCTTAATCAGTCCCTGTTAAAGAAGGGATTCAGCTAAAGCTTTTTTGCCAATCTCACTCAGAAGTTGACTGCTTCCTGCTCTGCCTTGTGTTTTTGTGGCCCAATTATTTCACAATAACAAAACCGCTGGTGGTCCACTATTAGCACGGTCATAGGCTTCACTATATGCTTCAGTCGGTTTGTGTGCTCTGTCATGGATTATACAAATATTTATTTTATTTTATTCTGTTTTTGCTTATTGTTGCCTTTTTAAAAGGAAGCTGGGCTACACTTTCTTTAACTTTCATTAATGTGCAAATACATGTCAACTAACTCTCATTGCATTACTGTTAGGTTAGGGTTCTGGTTAGTAGAATAAGTTGACATGTAGTTGCAAAGTTACTATAGTCAGTCAAAATAAAGTGTTAGATATTAAGCAGACAGTCTAATACTTTAATGATGGTTAGTAGAATGTCTAAAGTGTTACTATCGAAAAGAAAATTAATTAATTAAATTGATCAAAAGTGACAGTAAATGCATTTGTAATGTTACAAAAGATTTCTACTTCAAATAAATGCTTTTGAACTTTATTAATCAAAGAATTGTGAAAATTTTTTATTGTTTCCACAAAAATATTAAGCAACTGTTTTCAACATTGATAATAATACATTTTTATTGAGCAACAAATCAGAATGATTTCTGAAGGATCATGTGACACTGAAGACAGGAGTAATGCTGAAAATGCTGAAATTTCAGCTTTGCCATCACAGGAAAAAATGTAATGTTAAAATATATTAAAACAGAAAACCATATAAATTTTTATTTCACAATATTACTATTTTTACTGTATTTTTTGTAGCCTTGGTGAGCATAAGAGACTTCTTTCAAAAACATTAAAAAACATACTGACCCAAACTTTAACGGTAGCGTATGCATATATATATTTTTGTACGTATTTATTTACGTAAAAAAAGCATTCATGGATGCATTCTATAAGTCCTGCCATTGAGAATGCTAACAGACACCTCAGGTACGTTCTTTCCCCAGCCAGTTAAAGAAAGATTTTCTTTGGCATTGATTCATTCTGGCCAAAGTAAAGATGCAACATTTTTGACCTTAGTTCAATTTGTCTTCAAGGACTGGAAATTTCACGCCGTTAAATCTCACACTTACGTTCCTGAATAACTCAGGCCTGTTTTCGTTCTTGAGCTCTCCTACCGAGAGACAGATCAGTGAAGTAAGAGCAGCTGTGCGTGTGTGTCTGTGTCCAACTGACTCTTTTTGCCTCTGCTGTTAACAGGACTGGAAGATCACTTGATTAAAGCCAAGCTGTGTGCTTTTGACTTTCTTAAATGCCTGTGTGTGTGTGTGTGTTTGGAGGGGAAATGAGGGCCACGAGTGTGTATCACAGGTGGTACAGATCTTATTACAGAGGAAGTTGGTGTGTGCGTTCTGAAAAGATGAGACTGGCAGCTTTGACTTCTACTCATTTCCTCACTGTAATTAGTAAATGCTTATCTGATGACACGTTTAGCCTGAGAAAGAGAAAAAGAAGGTAAGAGAGAAACAGATGAGAAGAGAGACAGCAAACTCATAAATAGGGCAGACCGGGGCAATTGTAACGAACACAATTATAACACTATATTTCAGTAATATACAAAGTGTCATGACTCAGTGTATTTAAGTAATTAAAACATTTTTTTTCATATTTATATTTCTTTGTTATTATTATTATTATTATACAGATTTTTTTATAAATATAAAAAATACTATTATCATTATGCATTTGATAAAAATAACTGAATAATAATAGTATATTTATATTTCTTGGTTATTATTATTACTATTATTATTATTCATGTATTTGATAAAAAAAAATAGTAATAGATAATAGTTTTTCATATTTATATTTCGTTGTTGTTATTATTATACATTTTTATAAAAAATATATTAATAATAACAACAATAATAATAACACTAACAAAGAAATATAAAAAATATTATTCAGTTATATATTTAGCTATTTAAATTTTGTTTTATTCATAATATTAATAATAATAACAATAATTATTTTTATAATATAAAATAAAACTATATATATAAGAATATAAGATTCTAAGAAAATATATATATTTTAATTGTTGCTGCATGTTGATTTTTTTTTAAACATCACAGGTCAAAGGATGTACAAATTCGGCTTTCCAACCCATGCTTTAAGCACTAAAATCTGGCTGGTAGCCAGTAGATTTGTATTAGTTGGAGTTTTGAAGGAAAATGCAAAAAAATGGTTCATTTGCCCACAGTCCCAAGACTTCATGCCATCAGTTATGACTGACACAAAAAGGAAAGAAAGAGATACAGAATTGCACTGTCTTCTCATTGCATCCTTGTGTTTTCTGTAGATGATGGATCCATATTTTGATTGCTCAGATCCTCTAATAGAGCTTGACTAGACACCGGATTCCATCTGTTATCTTCCGTTACAGCTCAGATTTGTCAGAACCGCAGCTGTCGAACACCACTTCAGTATGAAGTGCCGGCGACGGCAGTGTTCAAACACGTGAACTCCAAACCCTTGTGAGCTTTGATCTGACCCCCCAGAACAGATGACACTGACTGCTGATGCAATCAGAGCTCATGAACCCCTGAACCCTGCATCTCAACCTGGCCTGGAAAGCATTTACAGTGAGCATATCAAATAAGTATTCAGAAGATCATTGCAAATATCAGTAATTAGATATGCTGTGTGTTTATGTGTGTACTCATGTGGTTTGTATTAGCAGAGTCCACTGATCTCATATCATATACAGACTTATTCATTATTAGCAGTGGCATCTTAGACCAATATGAAATGGGTCAGAGGTTTGCAGAAAAAAGCTATGACTTTGTAAATGGATTACTCATTTTGTACAGTGCAATACTCTTTATATCGCAAAGAATATTTTATATGCCTATATATTACTGTTTGTTTATTTATTTATGTTTTGTTTAAAAGTTTGTATGTATTAATTTTCACACAGACAAGTACTGTGCTGCTGTAAAAAATGGCATACTCTGCACTATAGCATAATACTATTAGTAGTGTCATGCCACTTCCAACATTCATTTTTTTTATGAATTGAATGCAAAGAGAAGGACTTGAGCGGGCTTACTTCTGTGGATTTGAGTGACATCCTCCTGTCTTTTTATGTTGCCTCAGATCTATCTGCTCAAGTGTGCATTTGTTTCGTGTTTAGTGTATAGCTGGCAGTAGCTCTGCATTCAGCTCTAATAGAGATCTACTGTATGAAAACAGAGACCAGATGTGGAGTAAAGCTCCTCTTCAGATAACCTGACCTTATAAGTGCATGTCTATACTGTTTTCTAAAAGATTATATGAGCTTTTTGGCTTGGACCTGCTACAGATGATTGCATCCATGTGTTTGTGTGCGTGTATGTTTATCTGTGTAATTATGTTTGGAGACAGGACTTCAGAACAGAGCCTGAGACAGTTTGACAAACAATCATATACCATGAATATGAAGTATATTAAATTGCTTCTTGCTTCCACTTCTTAGTAAATGATTAATTGACCTCTCTTTTCATCTAAGTTCCCCAACTAAACTAAGAGACTAAGAGAACCTTTAAAGAACTACACAGGGGCATAACTGGTTATTTGTACGGCAGTGGTGTTATATAGCACCTCAACCACCCCAAAGAACCACTGAAGAACCACACTGGGCTTAACAGATTCTTTATGCGTTAGCGGTGCTATATAGCACCTCAACCACCCCAAAGAACCGCTGAAGAACCACACTGGGCTTAACAGATTCTTTATGCGTTAGCGGTGCTATATAGCACCTCAACCACCCCAAAGAACCGCTGAAGAACCAGACTGGGCTTAACAGATTCTTTATACGGTAGCGGTGCTATATAGCACCTCAACCACCCCAAAGAACCGCTGAAGAACCAGACTGGGCTTAACAGATTCTTTATACGGTAGCGGTGCTATATAGCACCTCAACCATCCCAAAGAACCGCTAAGAACCACACTGGGCTTAACAGATTCGGTAGCGGTGCTATATAGTTATAATATTATTATTTTATTTAAATTAATTTCCTCCTCTTTACTTATTCCTTCATCCAGAATATTCTTCCTTGTTGTCTGTGATCTTTCACTTGTTAAATGCGAATGCTAGAATTTAACTTTAAGTTACTAAAACCTCTCTTTCTGTTCTCTTAGCCGATTAAAGGATTCAGTCAGAATACCTCTTTTATATTCTTTCGAATAAAACTTTTTGATGCCTGCTGCATATGCTGCTTCTGTAGTGTTTTCACCAGCCTAATTGAAAAGAAACCCAATAGCCTGTCTAATAGTGTGAGGGATTGGCTGACAGCATGACAGTTCTATATAGGATTACAATCCACAATCCACAGGATTACATTAAACACTCTCTGTAAAGCCACTTCAGGCTTTCATAACAAAGGCCGTATTTCATTGAGCAGATGGGACATCTGTACGGCACTTCTCACAATGCACCCAGATTAATTACACTTTCGTTTTTGCATTGAAGAAATCATGGCACAAATGCATCAGCTTATCTGCCACTTCTAAGTCTCTTTGTTGGTTGGACACTCACACTGACCTGTAACACAACATCTGTCGAAAGTTCCCATCTGACAAAATATCATGTTTTTTTTCACCTTATTTTCAGGTGAAGAGAGGAAAAGGTTATATTTGAGGAGAGCTTTTAAAGGTGGACTTGCCCTTATTTACAAAGTTTCACAATAATAAATGTTTTTAAAAAGTAAATAAATTCCTCATGATGTAATCTATGCTACTAATATCTAATGAATAAAATATCCCAAATTGTTAGATTTTCTTTTATTTTAACTTTCTTTTTTCATTTTGATTGTCAGTTGCGTTACTTTCATCCAATATAGAGCGACGCTTGATCCCGCTGGAATGGGTTTCCATGTTTGATCCTCGACAGAAAGCTAATCTCCTGCTTGAAAATGTTTATGTCTTTCATTGCACTACTGCTGAGGGCTTTGTCTCCAATGGCGGCTTATTAAAACAGCCCTCTTAAGTATGTGTTCTTCCTCTCAATGGGCTTAAGGCTCGCACTTGAAACATCCTTTTAAAGATAAAAGCTAAGCAGAGAGTTCTTGTGGAATCTGAAAGGGTTTGTGAGAGCTGGTACTACTAAGGAAGACACTTGACCGTGTTGGCCGCTGAGAGTATACAGTCTAATGTATTGCAATAATCCTGGCTTTTCTATCAGTGCAGGCTTTTCACTTTGATCAACGAAGATTACACTGCTGTTTCTGTTAGTCTCTGTGCACCCTGTAACCAACATGAATGGCTCAGACAATCTTTCAGAGCTTAAATGTTCACACACACACAGAACATGCACACATACAGTGCATGCATGGCAATGTTCAACAAAGAGTTTTAAAGAACCTGTAAAATGACTTAAGAGAATTAATAAATACTGTCAAATTCCCTTTCTCTTTAAATTGTTCTAATTTTTTATTCTATTCCCCAGTTCCTTGTGTTCCTCTCATTCATACTGGTTTTGTGAAATCCCCATTAACCAGATGCTCTTGATTCATTATTCTCTGGTGATTATAAGGATGTATCATCCGAAAGCCGAGCTCTGATCTCAAGTTCATCCTCTGACTCCCTTCTAAACCATCAACGTAAGAACCTGAGAGTACCTGACCTTGGACAAAACTCATTATTCTATCATTTTCTTCTCCAGGGATTGGAAAAATGACAGATGAGAGAGATAAAATGAGGGGTTTTTGTTCTTTCATGTTTCTTTGCCCTATGAATGTGAATTAATTACACGCATTTTCCTTTCCGGAGGGATGCTAACTTTTCGCCGGTTTCCGATGCATAAAACGCTAGGCTGTTTCCGCCAGGCTCGGGTGAGCCTTCTGATTTATGCTGGACTGCTGAGAATCAAAAGCCCGCTCGTGTTTGCATGCACACACTGTGTGCAGGTACGAACAAGAAAATCCCTGTTAAGTTGTCTTGTGGCACTTTGTCGAGAACAGCGGCAGGAACTTGGGGAATGTTACGTGGCCTCGAGAAGCCCCTGTGCAAAGTGTTAAGGAAGGGGGCAAGCAAAGAGAGTCAACGGAGGAGCCAGTCTTCTGATGTGGAGCCAGACCCGATGGCTCCCGTGAGGGACTTCGGGGGTCGGCGGAGCAGGCTCGCTGCTGTCATTTAGCCTGTTTGGTTTGTTTGACCCTTGACCCATAACAAGGGGCAAGGCCGCAGGGCAGGCGTCAGGCGGCGCGTCTGCTTTAATTTGTCCGTGAGGAACCTTGTGTATGCGGACACATGAAAGCGGAGCTGGAAAGCTAGGGTGAAGAAAGCTGTGGAAACTTCACAACAACTCAATCTTTATCCGTCAAAGGGTGATTTTATTGTCTTGAGTGCTTAAGTTTTTAACACAAGAGTGCAACCAGAATCTCAGAATATCTTTCCAGACTCAAAACTCACCTGTTTCTCTTTCTTTTTCCACTGTTCTGAGCAGGACTGTGGCCTGGTGGTCAGATCAGATCAGCCCTGTGGTTTGGGGCCCATTCCAGGATTGAGATCTTCAGGTGAGGCCCAGGTTGCGTCTCGGCCTTGCCTCTCAGGAGATGAACCTGGTAGGTTTCTTCCAGGTTTTGATCATGGGTTTGTAGTAAAGTATCTGAAATTTGAATCTAAAATGTGCAGTAAGATTTACAGTCCAGATTTTTTTATTATATAGTATAGTAACTCAAATAGTCAAATCGGTCTTTGCAGATTGTCTGTTTTGTGGACAGATTATTCATTTTCACCCTATTTTTCTTTGTGTATGAATGACAGTGTTGGCCCTAAAACCACATTTCAGTTACAAAGTAGTTCGTTATGTGTTTGGCTATATTAGCATGAGATTCACAGTTTATTAGCTGCTCCACTAGAGGATGGCAAAGGTTTGCTAGTGCACTCAGAATTTGGTCATTTATGTGTCTGCTTTTACAGTGTGATAATGCACTGATTCATTGCCTGAGTTGAATCGTTGCTCAATTATAAAGTTAGGGCCTCGGCGCTGACTTTATGGGGGAAAATAATCATTTCATACAGGAGTTGTCCCTGTGCAGGTTTTGCTTCAGTAAGTGTATGTTCAGCTGCTAAGCCTTTTAGATTTAAAGCCACCAGGTTAGAGTTCAGAGAAGCTTTCAGTCAGTGCTATAAAAGTAAAAAGACCGTCCTCAGCAGGTTAGTGCATCAAAGACAGCGGGGAACTATTTAACTAACTGTTAAAGATAGAGTTATAAACTTTTTTTGTGTGTGTGAACCCATCTAATTGCATTTCCTTCTGAAACCAGATAATCTGAAATGTTAAAGTTTTAAAATCACTTCACTGAAAATCACTGATATTGAAATTAAATCAAATGCACAACAATACAGAATGCAACAGTAATTTCCAAACAAATTACAATGAAATACTGTGAGCTAAATACATATTATGGATAAAAGTTCCAATGAAAAAGAGCAATTAAAGAGAAAAATATGTGATGTATATAACTGGCACAATAAAGTATTCATGTCTAGCTGCAAAGTTTCCCACCTAATTCAGCATTATATGGTGAACTTTTGATATACAGCTGTTGAAGACTTCAAAACTTCACAGAGATTCACTGCACTGTGAATCGCATGTGAACACTGTAATTTGAGTAGATGTTGTCAAAGAAATTTAGTATAGTGCACTATAAAGAATATTTTACATCTCTTTCAGGTCGTTGGGTCGTCCCGTGCCTGAGCTGTTCAGATAACAGGACTTGTGATTGGAGAGAGGTTGCCTGGCAACCCGACAGCTGTTATCACCCCTTGCTGGACCAACCTCAGTTGCAAACCTGCATGATGGACCGGAAGGTGAGGAACCAGGAACCAAAATCACTGGAAATGACTGGAAATGACATCACTATAAAAAATGATGGATTGTTTCAACCCAAATTTGGGTCAAATATGGACAAATCCAACCGTTGGGTTAAATTTTTTTATTACATTTTTAACCCAATGGTTGGGTTTGTTAATATTTGACCAGAATTTGGGTTGAAACAACACAGGAATACACCTTTTTTTCATAGTAACATTAAGAAACATTTTGATATAATGATTATTAGATCATAACTTACACTACTATTCATCATTTGTGTCAGTCAGATCTTACTGACCCAAACTTTTGAACGGTAGTGTAAAGGCCAAGGACAATAACTGTAAAGATAACGTTAAAGATATACACTCACCTAAAGGATTATTAGGAACACCTGTTCAATTTCTCATTAATGCAATTATCTAATCAACCAATCACATGGCAGTTGCTTCAGTGCATTTAGGGGTGTGGTCTTGGTCAAGACAATCTCCTGAACTCCAAACTGAATGTCAGAATGGGAAAGAAAGGTGATTTAAGCAATTTTGAGCGTGGCATGGTTGTTGGTGCCAGACGGGCCGGTCTGAGTATTTCACAATCTGCTCAGTTACTGGGATTTTCACGCACAACCATTTCTAGAGTTTACAAAGAATGGTGTGAAAAGGGAAAAACATCCAGTATGCGGCAGTCCTGTGGGCGAAAATGCCTTGTTGATGCTAGAGGTCAGAGGAGAATGGGCCGACTGATTCAAGCTGATAGAAGAGCAACTTTGACTGAAATAACCACTCGTTACAACCGAGGTATGCAGCAAAGCATTTGTGAAGCCACAACACGCACAACCTTGAGGCGGATGGGCTACAACAGCAGAAGACCCCACCGGGTACCACTCATCTCCACTACAAATAGGAAAAAGAGGCTACAATTTGCACGAGCTCACCAAAATTGGACAGTTGAAGACTGGAAAAATGTTGCCTGGTCTGATGAGTCTCGATTTCTGTTGAGACATTCAGATGGTAGAGTCAGAATTTGGCGTAAACAGAATGAGAACATGGATCCATCATGCCTTGTTACCACTGTGCAGGCTGGTGGTGGTGGTGTAATGGTGTGGGGGATGTTTTCTTGGCACACTTTAGGCCCCTTAGTGCCAATTGGGCATCGTTTAAATGCCACGGCCTACCTGAGCATTGTTCCTGACCATGTCCATCCCTTTATGACCACCATGTACCCATCCTCTGATGGCTACTTCCAGCAGGATAATGCACCATGTCACAAAGCTCCAATCATTTCAAATTGGTTTCTTGAACATGACAATGAGTTCACTGTACTAAAATGACCCCCACAGTCACCAGATCTCAACCCAATAGAGCATCTTTGGGATGTGGTGGAACGGGAGCTTCGTGCCCTGGATGTGCATCCCACAAATCTCCATCAACTGCAAGATGCTATCCTATCAATATGGGCCAACATTTCTAAAGAATGCTTTCAGCACCTTGAATCAATGCCACGTAGAATTAAGGCAGTTCTGAAGGCGAAAGGGGGTCAAACACAGTATTAGTATGGTGTTCCTAATAATCCTTTAGGTGAGTGTAGTTCTAAAAATAGTCCTCAGTATTAAAGAATAGCAGTGTCCACACCACAGCAATAATGATAACAGCACAAAGAAACGATAGAGTTGGAATAACTTTCAGAATGATTTTATCTAGCTGATGAATGATAAAAACATTGACCAATCAGAATCAATCCTGCTGTAACGAGCTTGCACATTTAAAGTGAAAGACAAGAATGTGCTTAGAAAAAACAATGAAATCTTCCGCTGGTGTGGACGCTAATATAGTTATATTTATAGTTATCGTTGGTGTGAACTTGAGTGTCACAACAATATTTTAATGACTCATTAATGGAAGTTATTATAAAATGTACTCAGTACTCAGTTTGAATCCACTGTTTGAACTAGCTCTTTTCCCTGCAGCTGATGTTAAAATACATTTCACCGGTTCTTCTGCAGCTGACAGCTTTGCCATATGTGTGTATATACAGTACTGAAGAATAAATGAATGTGGAAGACAGGCGGCTGAAATAGCATTGAAGTTCCAGCGGCAGTGAGCAGTTGTTTATTAGAGACAGCAGGTGCTGAGCTCACATCAGCCGCATGATTCAATTACACTGCTGCTTTTATATATGCACATATAAGTATGTAAGTAAATTCCTTCGGAAAGAAGTAGGAAAAGGATTTTGGAAAATAAAATCATACTCTCTTGTGTTTGCAGCTATATTTCTAGATTTTTTAGCTTAATGTTATCTGCACACCTCCTGTGTTTTGGGTTGTTTTTAAATGATTGCCTAAAGCCCAGCAGGGGTTTTCAGAGCTGTGTGCCAAACCTACAGTCTGTTCCCGCTTCAAAAACTCCCTCAGCGCTCATCTTCACAGCATGACTCTTTCCACCTTTTCTCGATTTAAGACTCACAAGATCAGATCTGACACAAACAAATGGCCACATTACACAAGGGCCCAAGCTCTCACTACAGACAAACCACAACCTTCTGACTGCGAGCCCATCCAACAGGAAAAGAGTGACTCTTCAGGAAAGATTGTTTCAAATAAAAGAGCTTTAGATTGTAAAGGTCTAGAATTATGCTCATAAATTTGTTTCATGTTAAATCCATTTCTGCACTCTCAAGGCACCCCTGTGCATCATTTTGAGTTCACAGTGTCATTTCAAACTTGTGTGCTGTTAATTTTCCTGTACAAAACACAATTTAAAAAAATAGTACAGCTATTGCCATAAATATACAGTATATGTATTATTTATTTTATCTACAGCCCCTGGACACTGTATGAACTGTTGTTGTATGCCACAATGGATATTCAAAATTGTTTTCTTTTGTGTTCCACTGGGGAAAAATACAGATTACAGGTTTGGAACAACATAAGTGCAACTTCTGACTTCTTGCTGAAAGTATTTGTCCTTAATTTTGTGAGCATGTCTGCAGATCACAGTGTCAGCCAATGCCGCTCCCTGAGATCTTGTGATTTAGACTGGCATTCCTGCCAACTTCACTGCCAAAAGCGCACACACAGATAAGCATCCAAGCTTATTAGACTCTTGTTAAGTGCTTCAGAGCATATTGTAAATTTTACCCTTATAATGGCACAACTGTTAATTCACTTCCTCACATTTGTGTTGACTGCGTTTGGCGCTCACAAGGGACCTTTTAATAATTTAAAAGGTCATATTTATGTGTTTATTTAGCATTCGTTGTATAATATTTTACATTAGTTCTTTTTTTTTACCTTTATTTCAATGATTTAAATAAAAATGAAGTCTTTGAATTGGTGAGATTTATGCCAGTCTAATACTATAAATATGCAATATTCATTATAAAAAATATACTTGAAGTACTAGAAGCTTCCTGAAAAAAAGTAGTTAGTAGTATTTTGACCAAATGGTTTTGGAATAACAATGCTCACATGAGGAAATTGAATAAAAAAGTTAAATATTCTTAATTCTGTAATTTAATTACAGTTACTTCTGATGTAATTACATTAAATACTTTATAGACTATAGAACAGTTCTATATAAAACAGTAGATTTAAGGCTAATGTTAAAAATTTATGTTTTTAATGTAACCTCCCTTTAAATACTTTGGTCATTTCAAGAAAAAATTATGCAATTTTATATTGTTTATTTGAAAAAATTAAAAGAGCATTTTCCTGTCTATCCTTGTATTGTACTGGTCGAGGTTGATATGTGATTTAGAAAAATGTATTAGTAATGATAAGTAATGCTATATTTTTTTAGCGAGATTAATTAGTACATTAATCTAATTACACTGTTGAAGATGTAATTAGTAGCTAGTAATTAATTACTTTTTTAGAGTAACTTGCCAACACTGGGTTTACCCCTCTTGGAGGCGGCCATGTTGATATCACATGACCAGCAGAATAATAATTTGGTTTTGAAAACCTTTTGTAAAGATATGTTAGGTGCAGTGTGCAATATTTATAAGGACCTATTGACAGAAATGCAATATAATATACATAACTATGTTTTCAGTGGTGTATAAAGACCTTACATAATGAACCTTTATGTTTTTATTACTTTAGAATGAGCCATTTCTATCTACATAGAAATGGCTCCTTACAGTGAAGTCGCCATTTTGCGCCGTCATGTTTCTACAGTAGCCCTAAACAGACAAACTGCTCTACAGATTGCTAGCTACTCTCTGCCGTCTCAGACGACGACATCTTTGTCCTGTGTCGGCCACCGTAGCTTCTCTATATGCCTCGAAAGAGAGGTGCGAGTAACCTCACCACTAAATGCCGCTAAAATTTACAAAGTGCATCTTTAAGAAGACATAGTAAAACACATAAAGACTGACTTGTGCCTTTTAATTAGAGGATCGTGTGTATTGTGAAGATCTGGGTTTAAGAAACCAGTCCAGGTCTCACAACATCTGACGTATGTGCATGTTTTCCCTCAGGTCCTGTTTATCGGTGACTCCACCAATCGAGGGATGATGTACTACCTGATGGAGAGGGTGAACACCACGCTGGAGGACTGGGACAAGGCCCACGACACAATCGTCTACCACAACCTGAACCAGGGCCGAACTATCGTCAGCTACTCCTACTACCCACAATTCTGGCTGCCAAAGTCCCAGAGACCCACCTTCCAAAGAGCTCTGCAGCAGCTTCTAGAAAGGTCTGTGTGTGTACAGTATGTGCACGCTGGAGGATGTTTGTCTCCATGTGACTGTGGATTACACTCATTAAGCTGTGAATGTGCGGGTTTGGTGTTTCGGTCTAAAGTGGCAAAGGCCTTGTTAACACACTGAATGACTTTGGCAGTGTGTTTGATGGTGGGATGTGGGCTGTATGTGGTTGGGAGGCTGTGTGTCAGATCAGAGTATCTCAGCAGGGATGGTAACCGCTGCTGGCTCAACGCACTGTTGATCTCACACAGCTACTGATGTGGGCAGAAGGGTGGGATATGCAGCACAGATGTGATTGTGTGTGTTTTAGTGTGCATCTGTTAGGGACATGTGTTTTGGGAGCCGCTTGAATGATCGGTCACATTTTATTTTTGCAAAATGAAATGAATAAGCAGAATTTTTTTTAGTGGTAGAAAACAAAACTGTTTACAGTTTGAGTACATATTTACACTTTTTTTTACTTGGAATTGTGCAGTTAAGAGTGATCGATTGTTGATTATGTTTTCAGGATGTTGATCTTTAACTTCTTCTTTAAAACCACTTCCACTGGGACAGGTCACAACCCCTAGAGAACTCACCTCAGACAGTGCTGGTTGCTGGAGGGGTGCAGTGGCTGAACCTGAATCATTTGAGGACCATTCAACAGGTTTTAGAGAGGTAAACATGTACCCGAATGCCACACAAACAACCCAGCCTGTTGATTAATAGCTTGACCACATTTCAATTAGCAATGTTCCAAATGCTTTTCCTCCTTTTTAAGGTTACTGGTTTTGCTTTGTGTGGTTTACTACAAATCTGTCTGTGTGGTTTGAAATGTTTAACATCATATCTCTAACTTATCTCTAAGGGAGGGTCTTGAGAACATCATGGTGGTGGTGAAGTCTTTAGGAATGGGTTTCCATCTGCCTGTGGATGGTATTCGCTCCCTTTCATTGGTAAGAACCACTGGAGATCAAGAGATGTCTCTGGATCTGGTCTTTTTCACATTATTCATTCATTCATTGACAGTCTTTATCATCTTGATTCCCTGGTTCTAGAATGGAGTGCAACAACTCTATAATGTGAACAAGAATATTCTGGAAAGTGCCAAGCATCTTGGATTTGAGGTCATTGACACTCTCAGCATCACTATGGGTCGTTATAAGGAGTTCCTGCAGGGACGATGTGCCTGCCATTTCCATGAGGTAAACGAAAAATATACATATTTACACTACCGTTAAAAAGTATTTTTATTCAGCAAGAACTCATTAAGAAAGAATGCATTTATAATGTTACAAAAGATTTCAATTTAAAATAAATGTCACAGTTTCCAGATTAATAAAAATAGTTTTCAACATTGACAATAATATGAAAGGTTTCTTGTGCACCAAATCATCATATTAGAATGATTTCTGAAGGATCATGTGACACTGAAGACTGGAGTAATGATGTTGAAAATGATGTTCAGCTATGCCATCACAGGAATAAATTACATTTTAAAATATATTTATTTTAAATTACAATATTTTTTTCCAATATTATTGTTTTTACTGTATTTTTGACCAAATAAATGCAGCCTTGGTGAGCATAAGAGGCTTCTTTCAAAAACATAACACCATTTTACAGATATAGAGTTATTCTCATTAGATTCACATTATTGTAATACAGTAAAAAGTGTAATACAATGATTTAAAATGAATGAAAAGGGATTAAAGACCTACCTCGCATAGATACTTGTATTAATTTAAATAATATACTTTATAGGTTTGGCTTTATAAACCGAGAATCACTGTTTCAGAATTCAGTCCACAAAGCATACAGAGCCAAAGAACATAACTTATTTTAATAACTGTGTATTCTGTGCTAATTCTGTAAATTTGTGTCTGTAATTATATTATTATGGGTGTCATTTACTGCACAGAAGGCATATCTAATTGACTTTGTATTTTTTAGATTCACACATACATGTGTGCGAATGAAACAGTTCTACCAATCACACTCCATTCATATACATGGATATAGATCCAACACTTTTCCAGCCTTCCAGCCCCATAAATCTTTTAAAAGAGAAGCCATTCCTTTTTTACTGCACACTAAATGTGATTTGCGGATCAGTTAATGAGTAATTAGAAATTAGGCGGGTTTTTATTAGCCAATAAAGAGCAGGTTGGGAACAGATGTATTAGCTCACTAAGTGTGTGAAGTGGTGGTAGAAACACCAAACCGGCTCACATATGGGACTGATATCACTGCAGAGCGGCCACATCTGACAACAGGCCAGCAGATTTAGACCAGACAAACTTAACGACACATAACATCAGGGTCTTTCGCTTAAGTTTTAAAGGAGCCAGTGCTTGGTTTTTTCTCAGAGGAAACAAGTTCTTAACCGTTAAGTATTTTGTAGAGCAGGGAGCTAATAAGAATTGGCCATTTAAAAAGGATATAAAACTGAAATGGGATAAAGACTAGTTTTCTAATTAAAAAAATGTGTCCCATGTCATAGAACAGAGCCACACACACAGATTTGCAATGTTGCAACTGGCTTGGTTCATGGCTTATAACACTATAACAAAGACCTTTTAAAGTGCCCCTATTATGCTATTTTAAAGTTTCCTAATTTAGTTTTGGAGGTCTCCAACAACAGGTTTACATGCATCAAAGGTCAAAAAACTTTTTCATTTTCATTTTCTCATAATATACATTGCACATCACCACCATGTTTAAAGATTCTCAAACGACACGATGGATGAATTAGTCTCTCTAAATCCATCCTTTCCGCGAGCCTACTGTGCTCTGATTGGTCAGATGGCCCAGTCTGTTGTGATTGGTCTACCGCATACAGCGTGTATTTCGGAAACAAACGGCCATTACCATAACTGAACTCCAGCTCGTCCGGAGGCTTCTTAAAGCTCAGCGATTGTACACACTGTAAAGACAGTAACGAGGACAAAAATTTTACCATATCAATCCGAGCGCGAGTCCGATGATGAAACATTGGAAGAACTAGTTATTCAACCCGAACCTTGAGCAGGACAAAATCTCATTGATGCTGCTCAGTTTAAGGTACATTATGAGATGTTTCAACTGTAATTCCTCACCATCAGCATTAACAAGTGTGCGTCCATCAATAAACCTGTGTGTGTGTTGTGTGTGTGTGTGGTTCTAATTTATTGCAGTGCACATGCGGGAACTGTATCAATAACAGCGCATACGTTAGCCCAGCACTAACATGAATGACTGATGTGACATTAAAGTTTGCTAAACAAATCTTGCTCCATCCTTTATCTATACTCAAAGTAGTAAGAATGAACAATCTGCATTAATATACACAGTTTTAGGTAATACTGCAGCCCACAGCTGATTTACAGTAGTATTTCAGTAAGACAGTAATAACGTGAGTTAGCCGATTAGCCAGATACCTTAACAATATGAAACGCAATAAACACATTGTAGAGCCCAGCGTCTTCTTGACATGATGCTATCCAGTATCCGCTGCAGTGTTTGAGGTGGTTCAAGTTTTCCCTGGTGTCTGCACGCACAATAAGTGGACGGGCAAGATGTTAATGTTTCGTCTTGACGTCACAACGAAACTGCTTGCGATTCGTTTAATTGACTCAGAATCGACTTTTACTTTTGAGAGACTATAACTTTATATACGGTGCACTTTCAGATTTAAAACTTTGCAGGATGTTTTCATTCACTTAGAACTATGTTAGACTACATGAAAGGTAATTTTCAAAAATCCATAATAGGGGCACTTTAAAGTCCCATGGGGGAAAATACTTCTGCAAACAATGCTGCTGAAAAAGTGGGTGGGCACTAATGCTATGATGTGGCATATATCAGGGGTTTTCAAACCTCATTGTACACACCTGATTCAACTCATTAATTCATTAGTAGAGATTGCAAGACCTGAATTGGGTGTAGATAAGGGTGACATACAAAATGTGCAGTGCTCCAGGACAGGCTTGAAAATCCCTGGCATAGATCATTAATTAGCTCAGGTGATTCTAAAGAAATCAAATTTGACCAAGAAATGTCTTTGCAAATCATTTTACCTTGTTTGCAGGTCTATAAGCTTCCTTTTCCAACCTCTGCTTCCCAAAGGAATTTGAAGATATTGAGGCTTGGTAGAGAAAGTGGGAACCCGGCCAATGAGCAAACGGGGCCTCAACAACACGAGGATCCATCGTCTCCAGCTGACGTGTCCTACCACGTAAAGGGACCAGTGAACGCGGTGTACTCGGAGATCCTCCTCAGCAGGATGTGTGTGAATCATGCCGCCAATGGGACCATTCGCTAACAGTGACAAAAAGACAATTAGCGGCTGGTGACGCTAACCTAAGTGTGTGTGTATCTGTATGATTAGCTGTGATATATATGTGCTCAATGTGTTGAGAAAGGGCTAAACTGTGCACACCGAATGGTCTGAATCTACTAAACCATATGTTGTATCAAAGTGGTAAATTGGAGGCGAGTTAGATAAGTGTCTGTTTGTGCATGTGTGTTTCTGTGTAGAGCGATCCAGATGGAAAAGGGGTGTGGAGGGTTCAATGAGACCCCCTGAAGCCCTGTCAAAATGACTTTGGCAGCTGTGGCATAAGGGCAGGCAGTGGCTGCAGTGCGGCGCTGATGAAAAAACTGAGGCGGCCCCTTCAAACAGCCTTTCAAAAACGTTCCTACAACGCTTATGCACCATTCCCACAATGCTGCTACTGCTGAGCCACGGGCTGAAATGTTGTCAATATGTTTTGAGAACGTTCTGCGGCTGCTGTGGAGTGCCTTTGATGTCACCCTGCCTCACATTGTCACTTTTATGGAAGCTCGGGCGACGTTTTGAAGTCTAGCTTTACACCCCCTTTCCTTCACATGCCAGGTTCACAAGTATTTATGAAGTATGTTCTATGCCAAAGGTCTTATGAAGTATATTGTATGTTATAGTATTACTGTCTTATGTTCCTCACACATATTTCTACATTTATTTTTCTACCAGTGTTTTCTAGTGCCTTTAATAATAATCTGTGTAAAAAGTTATAAATGCTGTTTACAAAAAAAGAGAATGTTTATACTGTTTTGATGGTACGACTTTTTTTTATTTTTGCTGGATTTACTCTAAATTGCAGGAATGCATGGTGTTCCATTTGTCCATAATTTACGTTAAACAGGAAGTGGTTTGTGGAGAGAAAAATTAGCAGGATTTATTTGAAATATCCCATAAAACTTATCTTCCCACCAGTTATTTGAAGTAAAAAATAAATGCACCCATGTGTGAACCTGTAAAAATTCTGCAACACGCAATTACTTTTTTATTGACATCTCAGCGTTTTAGGGTAATTTTATTACATATGATTTGAATGTTTATGAAGGGCTGTGCCAAGATATTTGTCTGGTTGTAGCCTATGCATGAAATGTATGATTGCAGCAATCAAAATGAAATGTAACTTAACATCACAAACAATTAAAAATGTATATTTTCATAATTTAAAACAAATTGGTTGTTGAATTTATCAAATGCTTTTGAATTTGATTCTACCATTTAGGTCATATTTTAGCAGAAAAATTACTTGACATACGGTGTAGTGTATAAAACTTTTGCTGAAAAAGAGCCCTTTCTATTAAAATGTATTCAAGAAGCATTTTTTATATTTATGACTATAATTAAATTTCTTTATCAACTTTTTACTTTACACTGTAATGATGTTTTATTATTATTGATTATCTAATGGGGTATTTTGTACCCCCATAGTAAAATGCAAGTATCCCTTAATCGACACCAAATCAGAAATATGTTGTTTTCAATTTATGATATCCTGGATATCATAATGAAAATAATTATTAAAATTGATTATCAATAATATGGGTGAAAACAAAGTAGAACATAATGCATAAGTAGAAAATATATTCTGTGCTCATTTGCATTTTATAAAAAAAAGTGTTCTTTTTTCAATTGGATATTTGAATTAATACCATTTAGTTATTTCTGTTTTATAAGCAAATTCGAAATTCTTCCAAGTAAAAAGGGAATCGCTGCTTTAACGTGTAAATTGAAATTACATGAATACAATATTCTGTAACTTTCCAATTCAGTCAAAATAAAGAAACAAATATGTATAAAGTTTCAGTAATAATAAAATATATATTTTACGTTGGGCTGAGCGCGTTGTTTCACCTGACGCTGCAGGTAACCATAACAACAATACGTTGCTCTTGCAAGCATTTTCAGGCAGTATGTCGATGAAGACAAGTCGGTATCACTTTTATTATTGCTTATAACAAATACATCACAAATAGGATATAACACAAAAACGTTAGTATAAGTACAGTTAAGTCTTTAAAATAAGTAAGCTACTTTATCTATGTTAATGGCGCCAAATTACAAACTACGTTGCTGGTGACTGACTGGTGACAAACAGATTGCGCCCCGGGAAACAGGCTACTTTTACATATTTACTCTACTTACAATTTGTTAGACCTTTAAATTATTAATTTATTGAAATTATTTGTATAACCTTGTATCATTTTGAACAGTTAGGTATAATTAAATCTCAACATTTGTGCGTTTAAATGGTTTAGTCAAGCGTCAGGGTTTCTGTTTTCTGCCTTTTATTTTAACCTCGTTTTTAAAATATATATTAAATACTAAAGTCCTTTTTATTCTTAACACAGTCCTTTCATCCTCACAAACACCCGTGTACTTGATTCTTTCTGCCCATCAGTCGCGCTCGCTTTGTGCTCTCTCACCGAACTCCAAGCCAACATCGGTTTGTCTAATCAGTGTTGAGAACGGTCGTAACTTCTGAATATTAATGAGCGTTTCGAACCAATCACGACGTGGGAGCGCTGCACATGAGAGTGTTTAGTTGCGCGTTTTCCAACAGCAGCTTATAACTGTTTGTGTCTATATGAGTTTGCACAGATGGCGAAGGTGACTTCTTGGTGGTTGTACGTTTTTGTTCGTACCTGCGACTTAATGGATACATAAAAGGAGACTTGTGAATTTAAAAGCACCGTTTGTGGATTACATGCGATAGATATTAGATGTAGTGTATCGGTATGAGTCGTCTTTGTCCTAACGTTCAGTTCGGGACTTGTTAAATGAAGTGGACATGGATAATACCGGTTGTGGAATACATGCAATTTACCACTTATTCCTTATATGGCTTTCAGTTTGCCCTCTGTGCTCTCAGGGAAGTTGGATGTAAGTATATAAGTGCTATGTTGTTTTACTGGCAAATAATGTATGAATAAAATGTTTGAAAATTGTCTCCTTTTCCTCGGGCCTGGTTATGGCATTTCAATCCAGGCCGACAGGAGAGGAGAACCGCTTCTGATCTTTGTGTCACACTGCTCCGCATCACAGGTGGTTGGGCATCACATCTGTAGGAGTGCCCGAGAAGTTGGGTTGCGCGCATTTGCCCCTGTCGCACAAGCAGAAGGAGTTGTGCGCGCGCAAACCGCACCTTCTACCGAGCGTAAAAGAGGGCGCGCGCCTGGGCATCACCGAGTGCCAAACGCAGTTTAAACACGAACGCTGGAACTGCTCGACCCGACGGGACCCGAACGTGTTCGGCTACGAGCTCACCAGTGGTATGCATGCAATGTCACATTGAAACAGACTTAATTTGAATGTGATTGAACTTTATGCAGTTATTTTTAATAATAAAAGTTAATAATATAAAGTTTGGTCAACACAACAAATCATGGAAGAGGATTTTTCAACATTTAAAAAAAGTGGCAATAAAAATTGTCATTAAAACATTAATAAAAATCATTACATTCTTATAATAATTAATGATATTGAAAAATGTAGGAATATCATAAAACTTTAAACTGATCAATGCCTTTTGAAGATTCCTGTATTTCTAGATGTGCAATATTACTCTCGTAAAGCAGGTTATTCACCTTCCGATGTTAATGATAAAATTATGTCTAAAAGCAGAAAACAATAATTTAAAATATATTATGCATATATGTCGTTATTAGACACTTTAACAAACAAATTATCAGTGTTTTATTGGTCATAAAAACAAGTTTTATAATCAGAAAGCATCACTTTGTAATTTAAGCATCTGAATGTTTTTAATTGACTGTCAATATTTTTGACCACTTTATGACTTAATGATTGATTTGAGATGCTGATTTATGTGTTGATCAGAGATTTTATTCTGGGAACAGCTGTGACACGCATCTGTGTTAAGTTAACCATCTCTATACTAAATTTACTATGGTCTTCATCTGGCCCTGAATTTAATGCGCGCAGGATTAGAGTGATTACAAAACAAAGAGTCAATCTGAAATGCTAGAACGTGTTTCTTGAGTTTAGTGAATTCCTGTCCCAGAGCAGTTCAATCCAAGCTCAATTCAAGGGTAAACTAAATCTGATGCTGTATACTGTACGCCTGATTTCTTGCAGCTAATTTTATAGGCATCTCGCTATTATGTCTAGAAATATGCACTAAATGTATACTATCACAAATGCAACATTCTATTTGATTCTATTCCAGGTATTTAGACTTCTTGCTCTATGTTTAGGTCATCTTTTTTTTTTTTTAAGTAATCATAGCAGATATTGAGTAATTGAGACAAAATGTATTTTGTTGTTTTAAAACATTATAAACCAAATTTCTTCAGAAATTAGTTATATGTTATAAATATTTAATGTAAGCTATTAAACATTTGCCTTACAGGAAATAACTATTTGTCTTACTACATAACTAGTTTGCTCCCAATTAAAACATGAGGCATAAAGTGACTTTTTAATAAGATCCGAAATTAATTTAGATCTAAAATGATATAGTTATTGTAAATAACCACAATCCATCAAATGTACATCAGAGCAATTTACTTAATGTGCAAAACTGTGACTTATAGCAAATCTTTTCAAAAGGCTGTTCAGAATTTGGTAACACTTTATTTTAGTGTACTTGTTAAACATGTAGTTACTATAGTAACAACTGAAATTATGCATAATTACATGCAACTAACTCTAAACCAATCCCTAATCCTAACCTTAACCCTAAGTACATTAAGTTAATAAATATTACTCAGTACTTAAATGTATAATTGCATAACAAGGACACCTTAAAATAAATTGTAACTCAGAATTTTTATAACATCCTCTGTTCTCACAATAATAATAATAAAAAAATAGTATTTCAATGTTTCAACATTTGTTAGTACTTGATTGGCATCTTGCTTCTCTCTTTTTTTTAAGGGACAAAGGAGACAGCATTTATCTACGCAGTAATGGCTGCCGGGCTGGTTCACGCAGTCACTCGCTCTTGCAGTGCAGGAAATATGACAGAGTGTTCGTGTGATACGAGCCTGTTGGGCACCGGTTCGCCTACAGAGGGCTGGCACTGGGGCGGGTGCTCTGATGACATCACCTTTGGGACTTTGTTCAGCCGTCGCTTCGTCGACAATGCGGTAAAGAACATGTCAGCCCGTGGTGAGGACGCCCTGCTCACTATGAATCAGCATAACAGTGAGGCTGGGAGACAGGTGGGTGACACAGAGTTAACCTTTCTAGGGCCCTATTTTAATGATCTGAGCACACGTTCTGAAGCGCATGGTGCAGGTGCACTTAGGGCGTGTCTGAATCCACTTTTGCTACGACGGAAAAAACGGTCGGCGCGCCAGCCGCATGGTCCAAAAGGGTTGTACGTAGTCTCTTAATGAGTCATGGGTGTGCTTTGAGCATAACATGCAATAAACCAATCAGAGTCTCATCTCCCATTCCCTTTAAAAGCCAGTTGCGCTTGCACCATGGCGGATTCGCTAGTGGAAATTTGTGCGGAAAGACAACACTTTTCAAGAGGGACTTTGAAAATGCGCGTCCCTGTGTGTGTAATAAGCAGTGTACGCGCATTGTGCACCCGCTTATAGTGCATATTACTAACGCGGCCTTTAAATAAACACAAAAAATACTGCGCTATTGACTTTAGACCAGTTGACTGAAAATAGCAACGCAGCAACAATGCCCCTAAACACACCTCGTTTTCATACGAGCACGCCCATGGGCGAACAGAAGGGCACGAATGCATTTGCTATTTAAACAACGTGGTGCTGGACATGAACATGATAACTGCGTCGGGCTGAAACTAGCAAAAAACACTTGCATCACGCCTGGCACCACATTGGGCAGGGTGTATGATAGGGCCCCTAATGTGCATTGTTTATAGTTAGAATTATGTTGAAAGAAATGAGATGCACAACAGTGACTGCTCACGTATTTTTTCCCTTAATATTCTCCAAAAATGCTTTAATAAAGGCTGTAGTAAGAAGTCATGGACTTAAACCAACCAGCCTTAAGATAAATAATAACATTTCAAACTTTATTTGTAACAAAAAAGTATAATCATTTAACAAATAGACAAAGGTACAAAACTTTGGACTTAATGTCTTTTATGAAGGCATAAACTAAAATCCTTAGAAGTATTGCAAATGATGTAATCAATTCACTATGCTTCATGGGAATGTGTGGTCATTGCTGAACTCTTTTGCTGCAATTTCAGTTTCCATCGAGACTTCTTTGATCTTTTTTCAGATTTCTAAGTTGAAATCACACTGACTTGCAGCTTTTACAGAAGCATGTCATTGCTTTATATAGTTCATTGTTTTTCATTATCATAAAATGATAATCATGTTTTTCTGTGGAGAAAATTGGGACATACCGAGAGATACTTTTTTGCCTTTCCATTCACATTTTGAGTGAAATATGTCAAGTTGAAGCATCAATTTGCATTTGCTTACCTGCAAAAAGACAGCAAAAGAACTAGCGAGCTCTCTTAATTCAGTGCTATGCTTCCCTATATAGATGCTAACTCACTCTAATTGGAGAAAATATGAAAAGTGTGACAGTGAAGAAAATGTCCACCCTGCCCCATTCACTCAGACAGCATTCAGCATCTCTTCCCATGGGCTTCAAATGGGGATCAAGCCATTTTGTATATAATGACTGTGGAATATAACTGGAGCATAAAGGGACCTAAAATACTGGGAACTGCCGAGAAAAGTGTAAATAGATGCTTTTGTTTGGATTTATATTGAGGGTTCCTTCAGTTAATGATGAATTAAGTGGGAATTATGTAGATAATATGCCAAAATGTTTTTGATATATAGGTTCCAATTGAGAATCCCTTAAATAAATAAAGGATGTATTCTGCATTTTATGGTAAACATTTATTTTATATTTTTACCTCTGTATGTATGACTGTTTTCTCCAGCAAATTAATCTTTGACTTATTCTAACTGACAATAGAAACCATTTCAGAACAACCAAATAAGAACAGAATTAGTAATAGGCTTCTTCAGCTCTGGCAATTTGTCATTCAAATGAGTTACATCTCCCCACATGTTCTTGATTAATCTAAAAAGCTGATGATTTGCACCGAATTCCACAGCCTTGACTGAAGAACACTTGTAAGTGTTTGGAGACCTTAAACCACAGCTCTGGTTGGAAACCACCAAGGAGCGTTTAAGCGAGACAAAATTCCCCTCAAGTCAGAGAAGGGCCCCCATAATCCTTTACCCAAACGAATGCTCCTATTCTATGAAGGTCGTCAGCTCACAAAATACAGAACATGAATGGAAGGAAGGACATAAAATCTCGATCCGTAAAAATTATATAGTCCTTGGAAATGTGGTTTATAGCGAACCAGGGTTAACTCTCCCGGCGATTTACATTAGTTCCGCGTTTTTGCCTGAAATCCAGGAAGTCTGTCAAAATAAATAGCAAAAATGTTGGAAGGCTGAAATTAAAACAGTTCGCATGCCTGCATGCTTACATTGTCTGGAAAAACAAGCTGCTCTCCTGATCTAAGCTTCTATCTGTTGTCAAGCGGATATTTAACGCTCTCCATATCCTATTCCTTTACAGGCGGTGGCCAAAACAATGTTGACAGACTGCCGCTGTCATGGCGTGTCGGGTTCGTGTGCGGTAAAGACGTGTTGGCGGTCAATGGCCGCGTTTGAGCGTGTGGGTGCCTACCTGAAGGAGCGCTACGAGACCAGCGTTCAGGTGGTGGACCGTTCCAAACGTAAGGTGCGACGTAAGGACAAAGACCAACGCCACATGCCTATCCCCAAAGAGGAGTTAATATTCCTCAACAAATCTCCAAATTACTGCTTGGAGGACCGACGGTTGGGTGTGACGGGGACCAGGGGCCGCAGGTGTAACAGAACGTCAGCCGGGCCGGACGGCTGCAACCTGCTGTGCTGTGGACGGGGCTACAACACGCACGTGGTACGGCACGTAGAGCGCTGCGAGTGTAAGTTCGTCTGGTGCTGTTACGTTCGGTGTCGACGCTGTGAGACGATGAACGACATGCACACTTGCAAGTAGAGCAACTACTTGTGAGAGGAAGTAGACCTTCTTTGTGCCGTTGCGCCTGCAAACAAGTATGTTGACAAAATATCCATGGCAACCAGCAATCCACAGTGAAAACCAGGGAGAAAAGGTATAATCCCCTTTAACTACACATGCGTAACTCTTCCCATGGGCTTCAAATGGGGATCAAGCCATTTTGTATATAATGACTGTGGAATATAACTGGAGCATAAAGGGAACTAAAATACTGGGAACTGCCGAGAAAAGTGTAAATAGATGCTTTTGTTTGGGTTTATATTGAGGGTTCCTTCAGTTAATGATGAATTATAGTGGGAATTATGTAGATAATATGCCAAGATATTTTTGATATATAGGTTCCAATTGAGAATCCCTTAAATAAATAATTTCCAAAGGATGTATTCTGCAATTTTAGCTTTGTTTTCTGCATTTAAATGTACATATTAAATTATGAACACCTCGTTTTTGACTCTGAAAAACGTAATTATAATTAAATAAAGTTTTTTAGAGACCCTGAACATTCTTTTTGCTTGTGACTACTGATGTTTCTCTGTCTGCTTCTTCCATCCTAAACAAATAAACACAAATAATTCCCGAAAGAGTAGATAACAGACGTGTTTTGCAGTTGCAGCTTTGTCGATTTACAATTTAAATGAATATTTCAAATGACAAATAACGGTTGTTGTCTTTCTAGTTCTTATTTCTTGTTGTGACTGATGTTTGTGTCTCATTCATTTCCTCTTAAACTGTAATCCCACACACACACATCTCTGAAAGAGTAGTGCTTTGCTAGAAGTAACAGAGTTGTGCCAAATACCATGGCCGCATTCTCTTAAAAGGCCCTTAAATGCTAATGCAAATGGCCCTTTTATGTAGCTACATTCCAAGCAACAGGACGGTGACAATTTACAGCAGCACACGCAGAACATATCAGAGATCTTCTGTCCAGTGACAAGAAGGAAAAATTCCTGCGAGTTCTTGCACATGCTGGCAAATCTATTAAAGTTGTTGGAAAATCTCGCTCATGTTGCATTTCGTGATTTCACTCTGAATGCCTGCTTGTTCATTCTCATGTGGTTGTATTTACCGCTGAGTGGAAGTTGCATCAAGCTGTCTGTGTAAAATTACTTCAGATTATTCTCTATATCGACTATAAGACTCTCATATTTTTTCTTGTTTTCTGGAGGAAAAAATTATAAATTAAGTGAGTTTTTGCAAAATGCAAAAACAAGCAAAATGATCTGCCAATGGGGTAAGAAAAATAATCTTGTTTCTCTGTTTGGGACAGAAACAAGATTTCAAACAGAAACAAGATTTTTTTTTTTTTTTACCCCATTGCTTGTTTTAAGCAAAACTCACTTAATTTAGATTTTATTTTCCAGAAAACAAGAAAAATCTCATGTCATTTTACTTATCTAGTAAATGCATCTTAATTTAAGAATTTTTAGATATTCAGACTGTAAACAAGGCAAAAATACTAAATAAGAAAAGCAGTGCCCAAATCAAATCTATTGAAATCTTGCAATAATCACTGCAACTCTCCAGGTACATTTCAGACCTTCAGCCCTGGAAACTTGGTGGCAACCCCAATCTGGAAAGAGACACCATGCGGGGCGAAAGGAGTCCACGTGTACGCATCTGTTCTCTCTGACGTAAAGTAGCCAAAAACTCAGGTGGCTGCCAGACTTTTGGTTCCTTCTTTTACCCCTCTCATTCTCTTTAGTACGTGTTTAATGGTTAAATCATAAGCAAAATGTGATGATTTGTCAAATTAAATCTGCTATACTTCAATATTGCCTTTTCAGGTTTTGTTCCGCCATTGCTAATGAGCTGAAACTGTTTCTTAATGTTCTGGAAGTGTAGTTTGGTGAGGAAAAAGCAGCTCCACAACTGTTAAAACAAAGACAAATATTTCTGCAGATGAAATTCAGTAATAATCAGTAATTGAAAAATATACTTTGATATAATTATTCAGCCTTTTTTACTTATAGTGTTTGCTGAACCCCAGAGGTTTTTGAAGCATGTCCATGCAATATTTTACATTCCTTTAATATAAGATAAATAGAATTTTTTTCTGAAATTATAAAATTTTTCTGTGTGTTCTGTTGAGTCGAGACTGAAAGCATCACAGTGGGTGGTGCGACCACATGCACACATGCACAATATGTTTTGGATGTAAGTTTGATCCACGCTGCCCTGTGGAGACAGGGGTCATTGCTTGCTTCCTGATCATCGTTCATCATTTGTCTCAGTATGTGAATGATCAGTTATGTCCATCCAAGCATAGCATTACATCCGAAGCCAAGAGTCACGCTTTTTTCACTGGCCCATTCCTGCACGCTCTATGGGTGGTGCCATGCTCTATGCGCCTTCCCAGAAGTCTGTAGGGGCTCGTGGCTGTGTCTGGTTGTGTTGGTTAAGGCCTGAGGGGTTTTGGATTGGCGGTACTGTTTTCCTGCCAATAACTGTTGCTTAAATGTCGACAATTCCCACAACAACTCAATGTTAAGATTCTACACACGTCCTTTAGTGCTTGCTCTGCCTTAATTCATTCTGTATGTTTTCTTTGTTTCTTTTTTTCCTCACTATATCTCACCATACTGCTATGAAATGATTGCTTAAAGCAATTCCTCAGTCTTTCTGATCAAAATATGAAATGGGCTAGCTTTTCTTGTCTTATGTATGGGGGTAATATGAACAGAATGGATCCATCCATCAATAACATGATGGTATCTGCCTCCATCTGGTGGAATCACAGTGTCTTGCCAGAGATCACAAGAGGGAGATGATCATCATTTCAGCACCGACACTCTTAGAAAATAAATTTAGGTCATAATCAGTTCAATTTAACTTTTGTTTGGTATTTTTAAATAGTCTTAAATAGATTAGGCAAAAAGTTAATGAAAACATGCAAAACACATAGCCTAAAACAATTATATACTGTATGTATATATATATATATATATATATCTGTGTGTGTGCTGGGGAAAATTGTATTGTGATTAATCACATACAAAATAAAAGTTTGTGTTTACATAATATATGTGTGTGTACTGTTTATTTAACATATAAGGAGCATGTTTAGTATTCACACGACATTTTTTTTAACATACAAATATTTGTAAAAATGTAACCTATTACATTTGCTTACTTTCATCACACGCAGATGGGGTTTGGCTTCATGTTTTTTCCAACATCATTTACAAACTGCATAAGATCCTGAGTATTTTAATTTTCCAAAATATTCTCAGACAACGGCCGGGCTTCATCTGCATGTGTGTGTGTGGAAAGTGTCACAGGCTCCGACATTTTGGTGCTCTTTTGTTCGCACATCTGGCTTCTGAAGTTGTGTGAAAAAAGAAAGTTGCAATTTTCGAAATAGGCCTATTTATAGTACCGGGCTGTAGGTGTAGATAATGCTTAAATCTGATTGGTTGACGAGCGTAAGGGTTGCAATTATTAAAGAAATATACAGACTCAAAATGTCATGCCTACATATACTTAAGAAACACGTTCAAAATTGCCACCTTAACACGACGTGCGTGGTTACTATTTCTAAAGAAACTTTGACACCAAGTAGTGACACAATGTCATGCGTTCTGTTTAAAGACCCCGTTCAAGTCAATTCACCTTTATTTAATACAGCGTTCGCGTTCCATATTCTGAGTTATTGGCCCTATTCGCTCCTCAAACACACTAGCACATTTTGCCACCAAAAACGCCATAAGGAATATGTAACAACAAAAAATTGAGGTCAGAAGCTCTCTGCGTTTGTACAAGGTAAGTATCATATAGCTCTCAAAACCCAAATTTAGCTTTCTAGCTTTCTAATAAACCTGGCATTGTGCACTCCCGCTATCACTGTTGGCTCTTGCAAGCGTCTTTCTGAACAGAAAGAAACTGCCTTAATATTTACTGTGGTGAGCTAGTCCTGACCTAGGTTCATTGTTACCATATTGTATAGCACTTTGCATATGCACACTCATGATTATAAAACATACTAACCTCCCTATATACAAATATATGCACACACATGTAAAGGAATTCCTTACTATGAAAGTTTTGGAACTATGAAAGGAAAGTCATGATGCAGCAAGACATACAGGAAGTGTGTGTGTGTGTGTGTGACAGGGTATTTTCACCTGACCACTTGGCTTATTTATGAGTGAGGACATCCTGTGATTCTTCTGCCTTCAGTTCTATTTGTTCTGTTCACACACACACACACACACACACCGGTTTCATTGCTTCTGGAAATCGACCAGCTTCTTCCTAGCATCTACTGGTTCAGTATTCAACTATTCAGCAAATATTTGTCATTTTGTACTCATAATCGTAAATATGTTGCACCAATGCCAACATCATGAATTTTCTCTCACCAAGATTTCATGCTGCAAAAATAATAATTTTCTTAATCTGGTTTTCCAGTAACATGTATAAATGATATAAATGAATTTCAAAATAAAAAATGTGCTTCTGCTTCTTCCGCTTATTCGTATGTGGGACGCAGCACTGTTTTATCATATTAGATACATTTGAGTGTGTTGAAAGTTATGTTATAATGCTACTCTGTGCAACTCTGCTATTTGCTCGGCGGCTACTATGAGACACTTGTTGCACACCTTGAGCTAGATCAATATTAGGCATGGTAAAATATGGTACTCGTGGTAAATCAAGAAAATTAGATTTAAACAATAAAACTAACTGTTGAGCTATATAACAATCATTAGTTTTCTGTTGATGAATGTATCCAAACTCTCTAATAAAAAACATAATATATTAAAGTGTCTTTGGTGTTTCAAGTCAAGTCAAGTCACCTTTATTTATATAGCGCTTTTTACAATGCCGATTGTTTCAAAGCAGCTTCACAGTGTTAACAGGAAAATAATGCAACAGAATTTTATTCGGCTGTACAGCCGCTCTGGAGAAAACGGTGATGTTATCCAGCAGATTTCAATTATCATATAGTGTCAATGCAGGCAGATCAGTAATATAGTTGAAATTTAAGTGTCCCCAACTGAGCAAGCCAAATGCCAAAGGCGATGGTGGCAAGGAACCAAAACTCCTTCAGGGCCAAAATGGAGAAAAAAAACCTTGGGAGAAACCAGGCTCAGTCGGGGTGCCAGTTCTCCTCTGGCCGATGAACAAATAGTGTATGATTATAATTCTGGCAACATTACAGGTCAGAAGTCATATTAGATCAATAGATATTCGTAAGGCTATTTGAAAGATTGGAGTCGTCACGCCGGAGACGGGTTTAATGAGGATGACGTGTCGATGCAGCATTTACAGGGGGGAGTTTAATTGACACACTCTGCATATATTTCAGGGATGCGTTGGTCATGTCCAGGCGCAGGTCCACCATCTGGTCTAGATACGGCCCAGATCCGGCCGACTGCAGTAAACCTCGGGATAAACAGAGAGACTAACATTAGTGTAGATGCCATTCTTCTTATGATGTAATGAGTACATCAGGTGTTATGGGAAGTGCTCCCGGTTCCGGCTGACCTAGTTAATGCAGCCTAACAATCATTTAACTGATTTGAATAATATAAATTGATAATGTTCTATGTGTATGCCATAGTAAAGAGATGAGTTTTTAGTCTAGATTTAAAGTGACAGAGTGTGTCTGCTTCCCGAACAATGCTAGGAAGGCTGTTCCAGAATTTAGGTGCTAAATAGGAAAAGGATCGACCGCCTGCAGTTGATTTTGATATTCTAGGTATTATCAACTGGCCAGAGTTTTGAGACTGCAATAGACGTGATGGAGTATAATGCGTTAAGAGCTCACTCAAGTACTGGGGAGCTAAACCATTTAGAGCTTTGTAAGTAATTAGCAAGATTTTTAAATGTATGCGATGTTTAATAGGAAGCCAATGCAGTGTTGACAGAACCGGGCTAATATGGTCATACTTCCTGGTTCTAGTAAGAACTCGAGCTGCTGCGTTTTGGACCAGCTGCAGTTTATTTATTAAGCGAGCAGGGCAACCACCCAGTAGAGCATTACAATAATCTAGCCTTGAGGTCATGAACACATGAACTAACTGTTCAGCATTTTGCATTGAAAGCATGTGCTGTAATTTAGATATATTTTTAAAATGGTAGAATGCAGTTTTACAGATGCTAGAAACGTGGCTTTCAAATGAAAGATTGGTGTCAAAGAGCACACCCAGGTTCCTAACTGATGACGAGGACTTGACAGAGCAGCCATCAAGTGTTAGACAGAATTCTAGGTTACTACTTGTGACTTTTTTTGTCCAATGATTAAAAATTTCAGTTTTTTCTGAATTAAGTTGCAGGAAATTACTAGTCATCCAATTTTTTATATCAGCTATGCATTCCGTTAAATCTTGTGAATTGTAATCTTGTAAGTTTCATCAGGGCGAGAAGAAATATAGAGCTGAGTATCGTCAGCATAGCAATGAAAACTAACGCCATGCTTCCTAATAATATCTCCCAGTGGTAGCATGTACAGGGTGAAAAGCAAAGGTCCTAGCACTGAGCCCTGGGGTACTCCATACTGAACTTGTGATCGGTGTGACATCTCTTCATTTACTGATACAAACTGATAACAGTCAGATAAGTAGGATTTAAACCAATGCAGTTCCACTAATGCCAACATAATTCTTGAGTCTATTCAAAAGAATGTTGTGGTCGATAGTATTGAATGCAGCACTAAGATCAAATAACACTAACAGAGAGATACAACCACAATCGGATGATAAGAGTAAATCATTTGTAACTCTGATGAGAGCAGTCTCAGTACTATGATACGGTCTAAATCCTCAGCAATACCAATTCTTTCTAAAAAAAGGAGCATAATTGTGAGGACACTGCCTTTTCTAGTATTTTTGACAGAAAGGGTAGATTTGAGATTGAGATTTTGTAGGATCAAGTTGCGTTTTTTTACTAAGTGGTTTAATAATAGCCAACTTAAAAGTTTTCAGTACATATCCTAGTGACAAGGATGAATTAATGATATTAAAAAGAGGATCTATGACCTCTGGAAGCATCTCTTTTAGTAGCTTAGTGGGTATAGGGTCGAGCATACATGTTGTTGATTTTGATGAGTTAGTGAGTTTAGCCAATTCTTCCTCTCCTATAGCAGTGAATGAGTGTAATTGTTCCTCAGTGACACTACAATGTTCTGTCTGATGTGATACTGTAGTAGACGGCTGCATGGTTATAATTTTTTCCTAATATTATCAATCTTGCAAGTAAAGAAGTTCATAAAGTCATTACTGTTTCCATGGTTTCCATGGTTTCTACAAAATAAACCCAGAAATGGAGGATAACGCGGGTATAATGTCATTGATAGGCGACGCACGGACACGGTCCGTGTCCTGGATAAAATTGCTTATTCATTTGGATTTAAACATTCTTGGAAACATTTGGGATAATGTAATGTAACAAAATATATAACATTGTTCTAGTGGTTTTTGGATATTTCAATCCAAAAATCTTACATATTGTGCCTTTAAAACAAACAATAAACCATTCAAAATAAACTTAATTATATATTAAGACCAACACGTTCTTTCCATATTGCTTCAAAAGTAAAGTTGCTTAGTTTAAATTAAAATGATTTTTTATAATTAATTGATATATAAGATTTCTGGACAAAAACCAAAACCAAAAAATAAAATAAAAAGGGCAATTTGCTTCAGGTCACTTTGACCCTGTAGGAGATGCTTTGTAACCTGGAAATGAGGAGAGTATGGTTAAGAATGTGTAGATAATTGTTCTGAAAAAAAAACAAAAAACTGAAATATGCTTTTCTTCTTCTTTTTATTTTGCAGTGCACATGTCATCTCAACACAGCATCATGTAAAGTATTTTTCTGTTTAATATCTTTATGTCTTTGTCTGATGTACAGGTTAATGGATAAGTGAAGGGTTTATGTGTAATGTGAAATGGATTTAGGTATATGTCCGAAATTTTAGGGGAAGGTGTCGCCCTCTGACTCTCATGTTGGTTTGTTACAGGAAAGAGAGAGAGGGAGGGATTGTTGAAAAGGCAGAAGACCAACTTGTGTGGCCACAGTCTGGTGAAGGACCTCAGAGAGCCAGAAAGAGAGGGTGAGAGATAAATAGAAAGTATTATTAACATGAAGTCCATCTTAAACTCAATCTGTGGAGGTTTGATCCTACTGCTGGGGACTGAGATTCTCTGGGTGGCTGGTGCAACATCACAGGTGAGATTCACACACACAGCCTACTCATGCAACATGCATATACTATATGGGTGTTAATATGTGACATTAAAAGCTTGTAAAGGTTTTAGCGAAACAAATATTTTAAAAAATCAAGTATTTTAAATAGGAAATATAATAGGCAATTAGTAAAAAGTTTGTTTGTTTTGGACTACTTCCTGTTTGGTAATTTGTACTGATACATATGCTTTCCCAGGTTAATCAGTAGAAATCTGCCTCAGTAGGGAATATCACAGCTCTATTTCCATTTCCTGTTTACACACACACATGCACTCACACACACACACACACACACACACATTATTATATATATATATATATATATATGCAACTGGAACATAACAACATAAACATGCAGTTTGCTCTGCATGTTCATATCCGTTTCCAGGGTTATTTTCACTATATTTAGTAAGAGGATGTTTACATTTCTGTGGTTGCAGTTGAAAAATGTGGTAAATGTAGTGCTTTAAGATACATGAATTATATAAGCAATTCCTAAGTTTGAAATTCCCTGATTTGACATGAATCGTTTAACATGCCCCGTGGAATGCTGGGTAAAATAATCCTGAGAATGTCATTGGCCAGCTGTAAAGTCATGAACGAATCAGGTAAATCTCCTTGGAAAATCAGTGACAGGTGTTAAGATCCAGCGTGTTTTCCAACTTTATTGTTTTTTTAAAAAAAACGCATGATATGCCATATAAAAAAGAAAATTTGCATTTCTGTAAGAGTCAGCACTGAACACACTCTTTTTGTTGTGAAAACTAATATGCTATGGATGGATGGATGTGTGTGTGTATGTGTTGGTGTCTGTGGTCAGAACCGTTGTGATAAGAACATCCAGGTGGTGACTAAATCGAAGTGTCATTCCTGCTCGATAACGTATTTGGTGAATTGTCCCAGTGGCTACATCAAGAAACCACCAGGGAAAAGCACAAAAGACTGCAGGTACAGTATACATGTGTTTCAATCATGACAACTCTTGGAGTAAATGATTTAACCAGCATTATATGGGGCATGGAATGTGCATATGCATGATTTTGGCGGACCAGATATGTTATGCTGCTGCTGCTGAGCAAATACAATAATTTGTTCAGCTTAGTTAAAAATAATATACATCTGGTTGGCTAATGTCACGATGTTAACGCTGAACCAATCAGCACTTAGTTAGAGTTTCATGACTTTTGTGTGTCTGGCAGGTTTTACATTACATTCAGCATACTAATTGTGTCCACAAGGAGAGTAAAACCTGAAATCAGCTACATTGTGGGGACCAGCCAGTCCCTATGAGGAAAAACACACTAAATAATGTCATTATCTCAGTACAGAGCCAATGGAAAGTTTTGACTTCTTAAAGTCGACATGAAACAGATGTACCGATAGTCTTTTTCCCCCTATTATAACATATATCTGAGTGAAACGGCTTCTTGAAGAAAAAAATGTAGGACGGGTCTTGATTTTGTCCATTGGGAACTGATTGGATTGTAAAGGAGTAAAAAGCTTCAAGTAAAAAGTCTTTGAGTTATCCTGAATTTTTAAATGTAATTAATCTGTGATTTTAAAGATTTTTAATGTAAGTCTCTTATGCTTACTGAAGTAAAAAATACAGTAATATTGTTATTATCATTTAAAATGTATTTTAATATTTAAAAAAGCATGTATTCCCATCAGAGATCCAGAAAAGGACCATTTTTGCACACACACAAACACACCTTTCCAGGGCCGTCATACACACAGCGAGTAGACAGTTTTCATGACAACATTAGGTGTTTTCCTTGTGCATAAACAAAGTTATGCTATATAGCATGACTACAGAGGCAATAATTACACAATGATCTCTCTATTTGTGTCTAGGTATAAAATCACATCAGATTTGTCTATCGCGGGCTGTTCGTATGAGTGCTACAAAGACACGGTGGAACCCCAGTGCTGTCCAGGTTATTGGGGCAATGACTGCATTGGTGAGTTTCAGGTCATTGAAGAGGAATTGAATTCTGTGGTTGTTTTGTGTAGAATTGAGTTTGAACTCAAATCCATAGAAGACCTATGGAATCAATAACCTCTTAAACCAGACAAATGTGGTCCAAAAGCGATTGTTGTGTTCTTATCTGATTATCTAACACATTTTAAATGGCATTTGTCATTTCCGTCATTCTGTGAGGGAAGATACACTGAGGGAATATTTTGATCGGAAGAGTTGGACAGGAACTATCTCAAGGTCTAAAACGCAAATGAGGGGAAGCATGGCTCCTCTTGGAAAAAGAAGTAGAAAAACATAACTTTAATATTATAATTCCTAGTTCAAAATTAGATTCAAATAGAATTTCTATCATTCATATTTTTCATCATAATTCTGCCAAAACAAATCCCAATGGATTATAATGAGATGATATTACCATTAAAATTGACCATCCTCTAAAAATAGTATATGATCCTACTGGATAAACTGAACTTCCAGAAGAAATAAACTAGGGAGTAGGAATTTTAGTTTATCCAGCAGGATCTTATTTGACTCTTGAAGAATTCTTATTTGATCCCAATTAAGATCCTTTAGGATTGCTTCCAAATTATGATAGGAATTCTATTAGCATTCATTTTGGAATTTTTGATTAGGGATATAAATCCTATATGCATGCATGAATGTGACCTTCCACAGTTGTTGATATTTTGGAGGCACACTTTATCCATTTTTAACATTTTATTTGATTATGAGACCATGACGGTCTTGTTTCTCACACTTGTTTTTCCTGTGGGAGCTGTATATTCAATACATTTAAACTGACATATTATTGTGTGTCTTGTCACACTCAATGAGAGGAAGTTTTAAGCTGTTGTGGAACAAGGGATTCATGTACTTCCTTCCCTCCGAGAGGGATATGGCAGATCTGTGCCTCCGTACTACGGGAATGTGCTGACCAACAGACTGTGGAGGTCTCATTTCCAGTATTTCTTCTGCCTGTCAGCACTCACACAGATCCTACAATGAGTTTGCTGAGTCAAGCACCATGCGTTGTCTTGGTTTCTTTGGTCTCTTATCAGCAGAACTTCCTGCATTGTTCTTTAAAAGTTAAATGATTTGACCTTTGCACCTATTAGACGGTCAGCATTATGAAAGCTTAGTGAAGCATTATGATAGGAAATGCATTTTTTCCTGTATCTGATTTCATATTTAACAAATCCAGAAATAGATTGTACAACAATCTGAATGGCAGAAAGTAATATTTTTCTGGAGATTTATATTGAACCTGTTTATTTGAAGATTGGTAGCCTACTTCTACCAGCACAATTGTTACTATATTATGTTTTTGGTAAATTGGTAGCTAACTCATATGAATTTGTACAAGCTCATTTGTACTTTTTTGCTTGGCTTGATTCTTCTCTAAAAAAAAAAATTCATACTAAATCACCACCTCGTAAAATAGTTAGGTTTTCCTGTGAGATTGCGTTGGATCCACCCACAATTCCTCAAAATGTCTGTTAACAAATGGGGCCTTATTGTAAAGTGTTAAGAATTTTTCTTCAGAGTAAGTGAAGAAAATGTGATGAATTTGCAGAAAGTGAGCCTGCTCATGAGTAACTGTCTGAATATGCTGCTAGTGTGGTTTTTTTATTTGTGTTGACACATCTGTGCACGGTGTGTCTATGTGTGTGTGATTTGCCAGGAAGGATCTGATCCGATGAAGGGATTTTGTTAAAGGACTAAGTGGTCAAACTGACAATGGCGGGAAGGAAAAGAAGAGTGAGGGTCAGTGGAAGAGAAAAGGGGCTGTTTAAAGAACAGAGGAACTCTGCTAACTCATATCCTCTTGCAGAGACCCTACCACCCCAAACCCACTGACCCCAGACCAGTATAGTAAACAGAATGATCTCAGATCAGTGACAGTCTCACTCAAACTGAACACAGAACAGTCATAGCAAACATTTGCCCTTGCGCAAACTCGCTGATCTCAAATCAGCCTCAACTAAGCTCATTTTATCTGATTGAAACAGAGATATCTTTCCTTTAAACATGAAATCTAATTAGAGGCACCTTTTATTCTTTCAATAGAGTGTCCAGGATCAGCGGCGAAGCCATGCGGAAATAATGGAGTCTGCTCTGATGGTATAGGGGGCAATGGGACTTGCACATGTACAGTAAGTTTAATTTCCTTCTCTGTCTGGATCAAGCACACAGTTATTGAGCATCCATTGAGACTTTTTGGGCGTTTTTGCAGCCAGGGTTTAAAGGAACAGCTTGCGAGAAGTGTAAAGATAACTTTTATGGACCCACTTGCAGTAATGGTAAGAAAGAAGCTCCTTTTATTCTTTAGCAGGATTAATTCATTTGGGTTTAGTTGGTGTTGATACTGTGCTCTGACTGCCTCATGTGCTATTCAGTGTGTAGCTGCAAGCATGGCATATGTGATGGCGGTATGAAAGGCACAGGAGGGTGCACGTGTCTGTCTGGATACACTGGCATAGACTGCGACCAAGGTAAGACTTTGGATTATTATTCTGTGTGTCTACTATGAATGTGACATTGGATATTAAAACAGCATGAGTGAATATATTTTTTTCTCTTCAGAGCTCCCAGCATGTGCTGCTTTACGGTGTGGGCCAGATTCACGTTGTGTTGAGGACATGTCCACAGGGCAGCTTTTGTGCATGTGCAAACCTGGTTATCAAGGTGATGGAGTCCATTGTACATGTGAGTAATGCACAGGCAAACAATGGTTTGTTAAAGCTAAGCTTTATTAATGATTGGGTTAGATGGGACATTTCATTGATAGTTAGTTATCTGTAAAGACCATTTGAAATTTGTGTTTTACAATATTAAAATATACAATATATAGTTTCAAAAATGGTCAGAATGATTTGTATGTTTTCAAAAGTCTCTTGTGCTTACCAAGGCTGCATTTATTTGATCAAAAAATAAAGTAAAACAGTACTATTGTGAAATACTATTTTAAATATCTGTTTTATATTTTAATATATTTTAAAATGTAATTGATTCATGTGATGGCAAAGCTGAATGTTCAGCATCAGACTCCAGTCTGCAGTGTCACATGATCCTTCAAAAATAATTCTAATATGCTGATTTGGTGCTCAAACATTTCTTATTATTATTAATGATGAAAACAGTAGTGCTGCTTAATATTTTTGTGGAAACCATGATGCATTTTTTCAGTGGTCTTCAGTGGTCAATGCTCAAAAGAACAGCATTAATTTGAAATTGAATTTATTTGTAAGAATGTAAAAGTCTTCACTGTCACTTTTAATAAGTATACACACACACAAAAGTTTATTTTGTCAACTTTTATTAGTTAACAGACTACTAAATGCAACAAAACTCTAAAACTCTAAAACATTTTGCATTAAACCAGCAATAAACACTATAAACCATCTCAGACCAGCAGATGTATTTTCAGTAGAGGAGGCTTTGTGATCTCACAAATTCTATTGTTTTCCTTTGTCACATTGTCTATGCAGCAATTAACCCCTGCTTAAGAGGTGTGTGCCATGCAAACGCAGTGTGTGCACATACTGGGCCGAACCAACATGTCTGTACGTGTACAGAAGGCTACAGTGGCGACGGCCGTGTCTGCATGCCCATCGACCCCTGCCAGACTAACCTGGGCAACTGCACATCTGGCTCTACTCGCTGTGTGTATGACAGCCCTGGAAAGGTGTGTTTGTGTGTGTGCAAACACTGTAACACACTTTGCACTTATCTGAGCAACTTAAATGTTTCTATTGCTTTGATTATGGTTTGCCCTCTTCATAGTCCTGTTGTTTTTCACAGGCTCACTGTGAGTGTTTGGAGGGATTTGAGAAGTTTGTTGAAGGGGAGGGCTGCAGCATAAAAGATATGTGCAAACCAGACTCCTGCCATAAATATGCCGCCTGTGCCACAGTGGAACCAGGAACAGTCGAGTAGGTGAACATTTTCAATAGTTTGAATGATTTTATTTTACACTCTTTCTCACATATTCAAAACTACGCCTTCAATTCCAAACATTTCAGATGTAAGTGCCGTGAAGGTTACCTTGGAAATGGAAAAATATGCTTTGGGAACATAATTCAGCAGTTGCAAGACTTGAATTCAAAGCCAGGAGGGGAGTGGACGGGTCAGCTCTCCAGTGCCCTCACCCTGTTCAGTGAGTGACTTACTGGTTTTTTACCATTTTTAAAGATATTAGGTGTGTTTGACTTCATGCGGCATTGCACAGACCAATCAGCATCTGACTTGAAGCGGTGCATGCCGATTAGAAATGTTTGTCCAACTTGAGATGTCACTGATGCTATATCACTAGGATGTATGCAATCAAAGTATCGCAAGTGCAAATGAAGAGCAGTCAGCTGTTTCTGTCTCAGTTTCTTCAGAGTGGCTGGACGAGCTCCGATGTCAACAGCTGTTTCACGATTGCCTGGATTCACTAATGAGAAACAATGCCGTGCGTTTCATGTTTATTCTGACACCGTCAGTTCCGCTAATGCACACAAATCCCTGCTTTTATGATAATAAAAACTCTAAATAACAATCCTAATGTTATAATGTGTCATGGTTATCGAAATGAAAAATATATACAAAATATATCCCCCACTTTATTGGTATTTAAATAATATAGGCTTATGTTGAACTATTATATTGCCAAGTATTGGGACACCCCTCCAAATCATTGAATTCAGGTGTTCCAATCACTTCCATGGCCAAAGGTGTATAAAATCAAGCACCTAGGCATGCAGACTGCTTCTACAAACATTTGTGAAAGAATGGGTTGCTCTCAGGAGCTCAGTGAATTTAAGTGTGGTACCGTGATAGGTTTCCACCTGTGCAATAAATCCATTCGTGAAATGTCCTCACTACTAAATATTCCATGGTCAACTGTTAGTGATATTATAACAAAGTGGAACAACAGCAACTCAGCCACAAAGTGTCAGCGCATGCTGAGGCACACAGTGCACAGAAGTTGCCAACTTTATGCAGAGTCTATAGCTACCTCAAAACTTTGTGTGGCCTTCAGATTAGCTCAAGAACAGTGCATAGAGAGCTTCATGGAATAGGTTTCCATGGCTGAGCAGCTGCATCCAAACCAAGTGCAATGCAAAGCGTCGGATGCAATGGTGTAAAGCATGCCGCCACTGGACTCTAGAGCAGTGGAGACGTGTTCTCTGGAATGACGAATCACGCTTCTCTGTCTGGCAATCTGATGGACGAGTCTAGGATTGGCGGTTGCCAGGAGAACGGTACTTGTCTGACTGCACTGTGCCAAGTGTAAAGTTTGGTGGAGGGGGGATTATGATGTGGGGTTGTTTTTCAGGGGTTGGGCTCGGTCACTTCCAGTTCCAGTGAAAGGAACTCTTAATGCTTCAGCATATCAAGACATTTTGGACAATTTCATGCTCCCAACTTTGTGGGAACAGTTTGGGGATGGCCCCTTCCTGTTCCAACATGACTGCGCACCAGTGCACAAAGCAAGGTCCATAAAGACATTGATGAGCGAGTTTGGTGAGAAGGAACTTGACTGGCCTGCACAGAGTCCTGACCTCAACCCGATAGAACACCTTTGGAATGAATTAGAGCAGAGACATTTAACTCTTCATTCTTGTCCAACATCAGTGCCTGACCGCTTCTAGTAGAATGGTCAAAAATGACCATGAACACACTCCTAAAACTTGTGGAAAGCCTTCCCAGAAGAGTTGAAGCTGTTATAGCTCCAAAGGGTGGGCCAACTCCATATTAAACCCTATGGATTAAGAATGGGATGTCATTAAAGTTCTTGTGCATGTAAAGGCAAGTGTCCCAAAACTTTTGGCAATATACTGTAGTGTAGGGCATTTAAGAAACACTGCATGAATGTCATTACATTAGATAATGAAATATGAATCAAAGTGGGATTAATTTGGAAGACAGACAGCACAAACTTGACAAATCCTAATCCAAATCTTGCAGCTCGAATAAATCCAGCTGAAGTCGAACACACCTACCTCCGGTTTCACAGACAAGGCTTAAACTAGTCCCAGATTAAAATGCATGTTTGAGCTGTTGAACTGAAAGTAACTTGCATAGACATATCTTAAAATACGTCAGTGCCCTTGTTTTGTCCCAATATGCACACAAGTAATGTTTTTTTTTCTTTCTAAGGCATGTTTATAAAAGCTACTTTAAATGCCCTAATTGAACTAAGGTCTAATCCTGGCTTAATCTAAGCTGAATGAAGTAGACATACAGTAAAGTGCTAATATTATTTCTGCTGTTTCAGATAAAGTCATGTCATGGCCCCTGTCCTCCCTTGGACCGTTTACTGTGTTTGTGCCAGTGAACAAGGCTTTTAAGGGCACATCTGTGAGTTAGAAAACATATGATACATCCATCTAATACATTGAAACAAATGCTAAAAGCACGCTTTTGTTCCAGGTGAAAACACTGCTGGCTAACGAGATGAGAGCTCGCCATCTTGTTAATTTGCACATGGTTGCAGGAGAGGTGAACTCTGACTCTCTGAAGAAGGGAATCCTCTTCTATACTCTGACTGGCATGGCTGCTGAATCAATGACAGATGTAGGTGATTGAATGCAGGTTGTGTGTGTGTGTCCCTATTGTTTTCAAGGATGTGCAAATGCAGGATACATGAGCGGAATCATCATATCCTGTTTCTTTCCTAAACTCTTTCCTGCTCAGATCTGTAATAATGATGACAGAGAATCATTAGATTGTGTCTGAAACTGGCAAACTTTTCTTTTAAAGGCAGAACAGGTAAAAATCCGTCTCCATGGTAGCCGTAAGAAAGGAACACTTGTGGAGCAAGACATCTTTGCCTCAAATGGAATAATTCATTTGGTTGATAAGCTGATGGATGCAGTTCCTTCTACTGTGATAAGCGAGAAAGAGGTTTGTGAAGATGAAGGATTTCTTGGAAATTTGTGCTATATAAATGTCATACATTGATATTACATGCAAATGGGAGTTGTTTTCATTTATTTTTTGGCCAATTTGTTTATCTTTTATTTTCAGGAAAACTTGTTGCAGATTCTCGCAAAAAATGGAAAGTTCTCTCAGTTTAAGTCTCTGCTTGAGGTAACAGAGTTTTTAAGTTGATTAAACCCTAAATTCGTGCACTTTAAGACATTTGACCTGTTCTAGAAATAATTTTTATATTACCTTTTATTATAGGGCAAATATTTGCTTTTTTCAAGATTTTTTCAAGATTTTTTTTCTCTTAAACTAGCCAAGGTTGAATTTATTTGATCAAAAATACAATAGAAACAGTAATGTTGTGAAATATTAGTATTTTCTATTTGAATATATTTTAAATTGTAATAGATTCCTTTGATGGCAAAGAGGAATTTTTAGAAGCCATTACTCTTATTATTATTATCAGTATTGAAAACAGTTGTACTGCTTAATCTTTTTGTGACAACTGATATTTTTTTCAGGATTCTTTTTTTTCTGACCCCTTTGATATTTCTGTTTCTCAGAAAACCAATATGGCAAAAGTTTTAGAAGAAGACGGACCTTATACATTATTTGCTCCAACAAATATAGCCTTTACCTTTCTAAAGCCTGGCTATTTAGACTTTCTTACTTCTGAAGAGGTACAGTGCAAATATATCAGCTGTTTAATTATGTTCTGTCCATTCATATAACCATCACTTTACATTTTCTTTTAATTTCTTCCAATTTAGGGTAAGACAAAATTACTTGAACTGATGCGCAATCACATAGTGTCCGCTTCTCAGGTTTGTGCATGGATGTGTGCGAATATATACACTCACCTAAAGAATTATTAGGAACACCATACTAATACTGTGTTTGACCCCCTTTCGCCTTCAGAACTGCCTTAATTCTACGTGGCATTGATTCAACAAGGTGCTGAAAGCATTCTTTAGAAATGTTGGCCCATATTGATAGGATAGCATCTTGCAGTTGATGGAGATTTGTGGGATGCACATACAGGGCACGAAGCTCCCGTTCCACCACATCCCAAAGATGCTCTATTGGGTTGAGATCTGGTGACTGTGGGAGCCATTTTAGTACAGTGAACTCATTGTCATGTTCAAGAAACCAATTTGAAATGATTCGAGCTTTGTGACATGGTGCATTATCCTGCTGGAAGTAGCCATCAGAGGATGGGTACATGGTGGTCATAAAGGGATGGACATGGTCAGAAACAATGCTCAGGTAGGCCGTGGCATTTAAACGATGCTCAATTGGCACTAAGGGACCTAAAGTGTGCCAAGAAAACATCCCCCACACCATTACACCACCACCACCAGCCTGCACAGTGGTAACAAGGCATGATGGATCCATGTTCTCATTCTGTTTACGCCAAATTCTGACTCTACCATCTGAATGTCTCAACAGAAATCGAGACTCATCAGACCAGGCAACATTTTTCCAGTCTTCAACTGTCCAATTTTGGTGAGCTTGTGCAAATTGAAGCCTCTTTTTCCTATTTGTAGTGGAGATGAGTGGTAACCGGTGGGGTCTTCTGCTGTTGTAGCCCATCCGCCTCAAGGTTGTGCGTGTTGTGGCTTCACAAATGCTTTGCTGCATACCTCGGTTGTAACGAGTGGTTATTTCAGTCAAAGTTGCTCTTCTATCAGCTTGAATCAGTCGGCCCATTCTCCTCTGACCTCTAGCATCAACAAGGCATTTTCGCCCACAGGACTGCCGCATACTGGATGTTTTTCCCTTTTCACACCATTCTTTGTAAACTCTAGAAATGGTTGTGCGTGAAAATCCCAGTAACTGAGCAGATTGTGAAATACTCAGACCGGCCCGTCTGGCACCAACAACCATGCCACGCTCAAAATTGCTTAAATCACCTTTCTTTCCCATTCTGACATTCAGTTTGGAGTTCAGGAGATTGTCTTGACCAGGACCACACCCCTAAATGCATTGAAGCAACTGCCATGTGATTGGTTGATTAGATAATTGCATTAATGAGAAATTGAACAGGTGTTCCTAATAATCCTTTAGGTGAGTGTATATGCATGTTCAAATCCATTTCTAGATCATCGATTAGGTACTGACTGTCATATCTGTGTACAGCTGAGTGCCATCTTCATTATGTCGAACCCTCGTGCTGTGACCATGGCCGACCAGGTCCTGCCATTTAATGTGACGGCTGCTGTGAGTAATAATCATTCATTAAATAGAAAATATTTCTTTCACATGTGCATTGCTCAGACAATTTGTGCATTTAAGAAACACTGCATGAATGCCATTGCATTAGATAATAAAATCAAAGTGAGTTTAATTTGTTTTTGCACTGTTCAAGCAAAGTAAATGTTGCAAAATAAAATTGTACTGCCCTATTACTAAAGATAACACAAAAATGATTCCTATTTGTACAAATTCTAGTGACCAAACATTAGTGGTTATTAGTTAATGTTCATAGTTAATGTGACACCTGTGGTTACTCTACTAGGACACCTGTGTGAATTTAAGAGGAAATGACCCCATACAGCCACTAAAAATGATTTTACCGAAAACAACGTCATGAAATTCAGACATTTTAATTGTGATTTAAGGGTCAAAATGCTTGTATTAAACCACTGATTCTGTCACATATAGGGGCAGATCCTGGTCAATGGGGAAACGGTGCTGGAACTGGACGTCAAAGCAAAAAACGGCCGCCTTCATTCACTGGAGGGGCTACTGATCCCTCCGTCCATAGAGCCCATCCTACCTCACAGGTGTGACACCAAAGACACCAGTATTTATAAGGTAAGCCATATCTCCACTTGTTTACTGTTTAGCTGTAGATACAGATAAACCTTTCTGTCTTAAATGTATTTCTTATGTCAAAAATCCAACTACTGTCCCAATTTTATGTATAAAGACAACTACATATAAGCCATTCAAAGGTTGACTTGCTGTAAACACTGTGGTGCTACTTGAAGAGAGTGTTCAAGAAAACTGTTAGGAAACGTGTGATTGGCGGCATCCAAAATCACATACTTCCTTACTATATAGTAGGCAAAAAACATTATGTGACGAGTAGTATGTACAAATTCACAGTACTCATAAGAGTAGACAAAAAGTACCCAGATGACCTACTTCTTCCTGGGAGATTCTGAAGTGTGCATACAATTGACACTTTACTATCTCTTGAGGCCACAGGAGAGATTGTGTATGGCAGTTAAGTGACGTAACTGACGCTGGTAGGTCACATGACAATGACAACACGGCAAATGTAGTATGTCGGAATTGCATTCATACTATATAGAACATACTTTTTAACAGTCCCAGAGTAATTACTTATTAAGTACCTACTCAAGAGTATTGAATTTCGGAAGCAGCCCTAGTTACCAAATTGACACGAGAGGGTGTGTCTTCTCTTCTTTTTGTCACAGGGTCCATGCGTTAGCTGTACGTTTGTCTCCAAATCTACCTGTCCAACTGGTGAATCACTGGTAACCTGTTCAGCAATAACCATTAGTGCATGCTATGATTTAATACAGTAAAGCTTAAGTTAATAAATACTAAAACCTATCTTTTAGTCTGAGTAGAGCTTTGTATCAGGCTTGCATTAAATTGGAGTGAAATTGTACACTGATTGTTTTTGTTTTGCTGCTTTTTTGGACTTCTCATACTCAGGATATATTCTCCAGAGGCTGTGTGTTCAAAAAGAGTGCTTTTGGCATGACCATACCCACCCATGGCTGTGCCCTCTTCTGCAATGAAACAAAGTCTGTGAGTGTTTGTTTCACCATATTTAATAAATTTAAACCACAGTATGTGACATAATTTGCAACTGCATCTAGTTTTGCTGGTCAATCTGATCCGGTCAATCTAATCCGGTCATTATTTGTCTTGACCAGACCCCTCACTGCTGTAAAGGTTTTTTTGGACCAGACTGTTCCCCATGCCCAGGTGGTTTCACCGCCCCATGTTCCTCTCATGGGAAGGTAAACCACACACACACACCCATACTGTACAGTTCAGCATTTTCAGCCGTCATAACTGTATTTTCTTTTGTTGTAGTGCTCAGAAGGCATAGATGGAAACGGCACATGCCAGTGTGAGCCCAATTTCAAAGGATCACGCTGCCAATACTGTGCCGACTCCAACAAATACGGCCCATTTTGTGACAAAAGTATGAATTTATTTTACAGCACAATGTTTGTGAATACATCAGATGTTTAGTAACAATATTTTCTTTGCATCCCTCCCTTACACCAGCTTGTGGATGCATTCATGGAGTGTGCGATAACCATCCAGAGGCCAGCGGTAAATGTAAGCAGGGCTCCTGTAAAGACGGTTATACCGGAGAGTTCTGTGAGCAGCAGACCCAGTTGTGCGGACCCAACCAGCCCTGCCATGCCCACGCCAACTGTGTGTCCAATAAGGAAGCGTTTGTGTGAGTGTTCTACGTCCTTCCATGTTTAAGACGGAGACTGAGACAGAAATCACCTATGCTACATTTATTTATTAAATTATATATTTTAGGCATAGGGATTTAAAACTGGGGTCTGGAGACCCCTGGGGTCAAAGGGGGCCAAAATTTCTGAATATTTTTTTTTTAAATGTAAAAAAAGAAATGGCTTTAGACTGATATTTATTGTAAAAAGGTGATATACAAATAAATTATTTATTCATTTATTATTATTATTATTACTATGTCCAGATTTAATTATTTCAATATTAATTTCATACTTTTTTTTTTTTTACATTATGAGTTTTTCAAAGAAAAATATAAAACAAATGTAAAACAAAAAGAAACTTCAAATTTATTTGTATAGAAATTTTCACAATAAATGTTGGTCTAAAGCAACTTTTTCTTTGTTTTACTTTTTTTTTTTTTTTTATATATATATTTAAAAATATTGAAATCTCAACATAATAATAATAATAATAATAGTAATAAAAAAAAAAATAATAATAATAATTATTATTATTATTATTTATAATAATAATAATAATTCAAATGTATTTGTATAGAATTATTATTATTGTTGTTGTTATTATTATTATTATTATTATGTTGAGATTTCAATATTTCATTTTTAATATCACACTGTTTTTCTAACACAAATAAAAAAATATATAAATTTTTTTAAAACAAAGTTGCTTTAGACCAACATTTTGTTCAAGTTCTATACAAATAAATGTTAATTATTCTGAATTATTATTATTATTATTATTTATTATTATTATTATTATTATTATTATTATTATTATGTCCAGACTTAATTATTTAATTTTTATTATCACACATTACAAATGAGTCTTACTTGTATAGTTGTTTTTTAATTGTAGGAAGGGAGTCCTACAATTTAGGGGGTTTTGGCATCAACAAAAATTAAGAAAGGAGAACGTCAGTGGTAAATGGCTTGTTCTTGTTGCATTGTTTTATTTTAGGTGTGTATGTAAGCCTGGTTACCAAGGGGATGGATACATGTGCATTGAAAGTGATCCGTGTGCTTTACCACATCGCGGAGGCTGCAGCATCAATGTAAGTCAAATGCATCTGCGTGCTTGTGTTTTATGTATGCATGTCATGATAACATGTTTATTCTCATTTACCCTCAGGCCAAATGCATAAAGACCGGTCCAGGCACACACACATGCCAGTGTCTGAGTGGGTGGAGGGAGGATGGAGATGAGTGCCAGACCATCAATAACTGTCTGGATCCATCAAGAGGAGGGTGTCATCCGAATGCCACCTGTATCTATGTGGGCCCAGGACAGGTGAGAGGGGTTGTTGTCATTTCCAAACCACATCTACTTAGATTTACAGTATTTTTGATGATACATTTTTTTCTCTAGAGTGATTGTGCTTGCAAAAATGGTTACCATGGAAACGGGAAACAATGTGAACCTGTCAATCAGTGTGTGGAACAAAAGGGTGGATGCCATTTCCTGGTCTGTGTTCGAACAAATCATCACACACCTGCACAGATGTTTACATACAACGTATGCATGTATGCACATCAGCTGCTTCCTTTAATTTCAGCTGCTTTCCATTGTCTCACAGGGTGCCTGCAAGTTCCTGAACCCAGGTGGATGGCAGTGTGTGTGTGAGGACGGCTACGATGGTGACGGAAAAATTTGTTACGGTACACTAGCACAGGTACCAAATATGACTGTATGCTATTGTATGACTGTATGTTATAGTAGGATACTTTTCGATGTGGTTATGCAGAGGTCAGGCACAACTAAATGAAACGTATGCAATTTTTGAACTGCTCATACTTAAAAACGATATTTGTATAACCTGATATAAGTATTCTTAAAGTTGTTTAATTTTGTTTTTGTAGGAGGTGGCAACAAACCCAAATCTTCAAGAGTTCAACCTCTGGATTGCTGTAAGTTTTACATTTTAGTGTTAACTTGCTTTAAAGCTACAGCTAGTTTGAATTGAATTGGTCAAGCAGAGACCGCTGATATTTATTCCACGACATTTTTACCGTTTCATTCCACTTGTCTGTGTTTGCACATTCCTGACAGACTGTCTACATTTAGTGGTGGGGAGTTTGAATTTTCATTGACTCTTTCTGCAGGTTACATCGTACACCAACAGGTGGCGACAATTGACTCTTTATTAGTGAGTCAATGAATCATTCACTCAAGCTATTTGCTCAAAAAACACTGGCTGCATCTGATATCGCATACTCTCTTGAATAGGTACTTTGCTAGTGCTAAAAAAGTATGTTCTATATAGTATGAATGTAATCTGGACGTACTACATTTGCCATGTTGTCATTGTCATGTGACCTATCAGCGTCAGTTGCGTCACGTTACCGCTTCTCCCGGCCTCATGGGATAGTAAAGTGTCCATCATATTTGTACACTTTAGAATCTCTTCGGAAGTAGAAGGTCATCCAAGTACTTTTTGTCTACTCTTTTATGCTGTTTTTTGCCTACTATATAGTAGTGAAGAGACAGCCTAAATGAGTGAGTCATTGAATCATTCACTCCTTTAGTTCGTTCACTGATTCATTCAGTAATGTCACTAAAATGTGCAACAGTTCTGCTCTGGATTCATTTTGGAGCAAAAATAGAGCAAACATGTATAAATGTTGTTTGAGTTCCTAATAAGTTCTGGAATATTCCATAGCGAGCGGATCTTTCTCAGCTACTGTCAGAGGCAGAAAATTTCACGCTCTTCGTGCCATCGGCTCAAGCCATAGAGAAACTAAATAAAGAAGACAAAGACTTCTGGATGACCCGCAGTAATCTTCCAAGTCTTGTAAAGTAAGTGCGGTCATGCAACTACATTTGTCATATTGCAATATTTTTGGTAACAATTAATCCTTGTTTCACTCCTTTATTTTAATACAATTTGCTGTTTTTTTTCTCACAGAAATCACATAGTTCCTGGGATATTTGCTCTTGACAATCTTCGTACCTCCCCATCCCCACGACTGGGTTCCCTTTTAAAAAAGGCACTTCCTGTTTACACAGCCAATGAAGTAAGAAGGAAACGTCTTATCTTTACCATTAGTCCCAGTGCAATTTTGCCTGTCTTTGAACTTTGCTATGATATTTTGTTTATCATTCTGTGTTTCTCTCTCTCTTTTTATCCAGACAACCAATGTTGCAGGAGGAAACATAACTTTTGGAGATATGGCAGCAAAGAATGGAGTTATACATCTTATTGACAAAGTAAGCCACTAGAGTCTTTCAGTATTGCTCTCAAATAAACACAAGTACAACTTTGGGTCTCATTTACTACAAGTTGTCTAATTATGTTGTTATGCAAAAATTGTGTGGTTTCACATTTTTATCCTAAATTTAAAATAAAGTGCAACTTATTGACTGCATATTGAATATGCACACACAAATGCAGAACAAATACATATGCACAGATTGAGAAAATATGCCACTGTTGTTCTCTCCAGGTGTTGATCCCTGAGCGACAGATGAGTGAAGGTTTACTGGAGGTGTTGAGTCAGAGGTCTGATCTCTCTCTCTTCCACAGCTCTCTTGTGGTGAGTGTCCAGTCGTGTAGGTCTGCCGCACCTCAAATGACAATTATCGTCCTCTGCATATGGCTTGGATTGTAGTGAATTGTGTTTTTGGATTGTACTTATTTTGCCAGAAACACAACCTGACTAACGAAATGGAGGAGTCTACGGGCTTTACTGTTTTTGCTCCAACAGACAGCGCAATCCGAGAATACCTCAGAAGAACGGGCAAGGAGTCACTGGTATCATACAAACACAAATATACAAAGCCTTAGTTTTTAATGTTTATATGTCTATTTGATGTTTTAATTGCTTTAAGACAAACCATGCGCAAAAAAGTCAACAACATTGCAGAGTATTTTCTCTTTAAAACTGCAGTGAAAAAAAGACAATCGCTGGTGTTTCTGATGTCACAAACTACCTTGTAACCAATCAACGTGTGGGCGGGCTTTAGCATATTATTAACTTTGACCGCTCTGATGCAGGGGAGTCTCAAGAGAAGCCAGGTTATCCGGGTAATGCTGGTATATTTTTCTGTTCATATGAAAAATTCGGTACATTTAGCAATAGAGCGGGTGAATTATGTATATGATGTATATTACGATGTTATGAACTATATGCCTTTCTCCACTTACATTCTAACTTATTCAAAGCGTCTTTAAGGATACTGATTTTAGAAGGCAGACTGAGATGGCGAACGGGAACATGGTTTGTTTAACATTAGCAACACATTATTAGCTGTTTGATAACGTAGTCAAGCAAAAGGCTAATTATATTAATTACCGTAATGTGTCCTACATTGTAAACAGCAATACCATTGTGCAGCGTTTACTACGGTAAAGGTGACCTGAACAAATGGATCTCTGAGTTGGTGTGAGAGAGTGAAGGCGGGGCTAATTTGCATATTCTAAATGAAGCAAGGTTGTAGTTGCATTCAAGCTATTTTAAGACATGAAGAAATGTTTTCACAGGAAAAAAATGTGTAAATATATCACTTTGGTTATCAAAGATGCGTTTTAAGGGATACAATTATTAACTTCAGGGGGACTTTAAGTATATAGTATCTCATTCTTGTGTAATGGATTTTGTGTGGGTGTGTGTGTGTGTGTGTGTTCCAGGATTTAAACGTGACCCAGTATCATATTATACTGAATGAGAATCTAAAAGATGGAGATTTGGTGGATGGACTGTATAAAGATACTATGCTTGGCTTCTCGTACCAACTTAGAATTTTCCGGCAAGATAAGAAAGTAAGTAATGGATAAATTATTTTAAGTCAGCATGGTATAGTAAATAAAATACTCAGTCATGGATATATATGGGATTTCTCTGTCATAGTTGCTTGTAAATGAGGCTGAGGTGAACGTGACCGATATAGAGACCAGTAAAGGGGTAATCCACACAGTGTCTGCTGTCCTGAGCATCCCCAACAACCGCTGTGACAGAGCTACCTCCTCAATTATCTGGGTGCAATATTCTACCTTGTCAGTTTCTTCTTTTTCTGTTAAATATCCATTTTAAATATGCACATTGTGTCTGTAGGGACGGTGCATGGACTGTTTATTCCCGACTGAGAACCCTTGCCCTTCAGGAACAAAAAGACTGGTGTGTGCACATAAAGTGGTCCCAAAATGCTTATACTCAAACTAGAGCTGCACGATTAACCGTTAAAAGATCGCAATTTCGATTTAAACCCCCACGCGATCTTATTCCAAGTACTATCATTCAAATCTGTGTTCATGCTGACCCAGAAAGAGCAGCTGTAACAGCAACAGTCTTCTCAACCACACAGTGTCATTATTTCTGTTACAATAATTCAAATGATCACAGAAGAACTGGGATAAAATTGTATATTTCGGATATAAACACTGATGTCTACGGTAGCTATCAAAATCACCTTTTAAAAGTAACTTGATGCTTCAAATAAAGATTGTATCAATTACATCGTTTCACCAGTAGGTGGTGACAAGTGACTGTTAAAAAAATTTATTTGTCATTGAATCATTCATTCAAGAGATTCGTTCAAAATGCTGATTCATCCAGTAATGAAACAAGGGAAGTCTTTCTGAGTGAGTCATTTAATCATTCTTTCAAACCCATTTTTTTAAATAATTAATTCAAATGAATTAAATATTTAGCAACAATTAACATTTTGTCAGAACCTTTAATTAATTACATTGTTTAGTTCTGTTTTTTAGAATCGTGATCTTTATTTTGAACATTAAAAAAATTGTGATTTTCAATTTATCCAGAATCGTGCAACTCTAACACAAACTTTAAATCTGTTATTTGGTCTGATATCAGTTTGATTGACACAGACATTTATACAAAATGGTAATTTTACACATTTTGATTTCTTTCTATCAAATTATCAAATTATTTTATACATTTAAATTTTTATGTGAAACATCGATATTTAAAAAAAAAAATATTTTCAAGTAACTTCTGTTTTTTAGATTTAGCAAAGCGGTAGAAATCTTTCCACTTTCCCCTTTGTGGTGCACTAACTGGGTTGGGTAAAAATAATGTTTTCTATTCATTGTTTATTCTCAGATGAGGCCAAAGAGAAAATGCATGTACAGTCGAGTATATAATGAAGAGACATTAGTGAACATTGGATGTATGGGTTTTTGCAAGAAAGTCAACATCGTATGTACATTTATACGTTCTCTTTTCACATTTATTCTTCCATATTCAATAGCGACAGGGGCTCAGAATGATATCACCGTTTCTCTCTCTTTGCAGGAAAGAAAGTGTTGTGCGGGTTATTATGGTATCAACTGTGAGACGTGTCCAGGGTCAGAAGGCCAGCCCTGCTTTGGCAATGGTGTGTGTGTAGACGGGATCAACGGCACAGGGGTCTGTCAGTGCAACCAGGGTTTTAATGGCACTGCATGTGAATCTTGCCAAGCTGGCAAATATGGAATTCACTGTGATCAAGGTATTGGACATTTTTAAGCTTACACTTGCACATACTGTATACTTTGTGGACAGTTCTCTCATACAATATGCAATATCTTTCTGTTTAGAGTGCAAGTGTGTCAACGGACGCTGCAAAGACAATGTGGATGGAGACGGCAGTTGTACCTGTGATCTGGGCTGGAGAGGAATTAACTGTGCCATTGGTATGATTCTCACCTGTCGCCCTAATACATTCACTGGCTCAATGTATTTGCATGCCTTTCACCGTTAAGAGTATTTATATATAAATAAACTGTAATCTGTAAATAAAAATGAAAATATGTTAATTATTTTCAGCTATTACATCAGATATGTGTGGAGGAAAGTGCCACAGCAGTGCCAAGTAAGTTTCCTTTCAAAATACCCACTACCAAAGAGGTAGCATGTTAAAAGCATATTATTTTGAAGTACCTTGGAATAACATGTACAGACTATAGTGTAGGAATATGGTAATCACTCAGTATCATAGTTTAAATCAAAGTACAACCATCTGAATCACCGAAATGCCACAGTCCCAAAACATTCTTGGGTGAATCTCATGAAATCTATGGAGAAAATGTCATATTACACCTTTCTTGTAGAGAAAAATTTCTTTACAAATTTGAGAAAAAAAAATTGTCAAAGTCAATGCAAAAAAGATTTACTTTTAAAAATAGGCATTATTGTGAAATATAAATTTTTTTAAATATTTAAATTTAAAATAACTTTTATGGACACATAAAATGAAGAGCAAAGACTTTTACATTGTTACAAAATATTCCCATTTCAAATAAATGATAATATGTGATAAGAAATATCAGCATATTTGAAAGATTAGATTTCTGAAGTGATCATGATTGGAAAAAAAAAAATTCAACTTTGATTTCACCGGAATAAATTACATTTTAAAAGATTTTCGTATATAAAAGTTATTTTAAATTGAAATATTTCACAATAATGCCTATTTTTAAGAGTACATTTTTTTTTGTCACCAAACTTTTGAATAGTGGGGTGAAATGTGACCTTTAAAAAAAAAAACAATACTCACTCTGCAGATATAAATTTGAGGATTATTTCTTTTCAAAAGGTTTCAGCCACCTTCTAGGCCTTAATTAGACATCAAGAGCTGCTTAGGCAAACAGTGTCTTTGAATCTTACAATTAGCAACAGGTGTGCCCTCTAATTGAGGGAGTAGTTTAAAATGAGAGTCAAATTGGTACATAAAACAGTCTATTTCTTGATTGAGTCCCGTTGGGAACAATGCATCTAAAAAAAAGTTTTTCTAGACCTCTTTCAAAAGAGGCTTACACCTGTTGCTAATTGTCCATCTACAGTTGGTTGAGCACTTGCTTTTTAATGTTTTGTGAAATGATCCCCACATGTATTTGTGACATCCATACGTTCTATGGTTTTTAAATATTGCATTTACATTGAGCTTCGAGTTGACTTGTGTTTGATGTGCATTGTAGCTGCTTGCTGAAAGTAGTGGACAGCACATATTATTGTAGTTGTGCTGCAGGATTTCAGGGCAATGGCACATATTGTACAGGTAAGTATCTCAAGAACCCTTCAAACACTTAAATAACTGTTGTAGCCAATGATTTAATTGTAAATGATTTAATATAATACATGGTGTTATCTCCAACCCAAGCGGTGGATGGATGTGCAGAGAAAAATGGTGGTTGCTCTGTCCATGCTGTGTGCAAGCGTACTGTCCCAGGACGGAGAATATGTGTGTGCCACCCAGGTTATGAAGGCGATGGAAAAGTATGCATTTGTAAGTGTGTTTAATACTCAATTTGTAGGGTAATGCACTTAACTGGTAGTACATGGCCCTCACAACACCACTGTCCTAGGTTTAAACATCCAGGAAACAATGTATATTTTTTAATGTACTGTTGTGCATTTCAAAAGCAAGGTAAACCATTGTATTTGTAATGTGTTAATGTGTCTCTGCAGCCATCAATCCATGCCTGGTTGGGAATGAATTATGCCATGCAGACGCTGACTGCATTCATACAGGTCCTAATAAGGTAGGAGCCTCATATACGGACCATCCACAAAGCCAGTAAACCACCAAATACAATTTTATAAATCTCACAAAAACCATGTCCAAATCACATTTCACTCAAATACAAAACTGCTCTTAGAAGGCCACACCTGCTTAACATTTCAAGTGTTCAATGACAACTACAATAAAAATTTTAAATCAGCATAAAAGGCAGCACAACAAATACTGTACAAATAAAGTTTAAAAAAAAAAAAAAGTTCTTCTGTGGATGACACGATTGAGAAATATCAGGGTTTTTTACAACAGAAGGCAATGGGCACAAGAGTGTTTGGTCACCAACACTAAATAGCTTGTGTTCCACAAGGAATAAAAACAAAAAATCCACAGGTATGGGAGATTAAATGAATTCATGTTTAGGTGTGAAATGAATGGTTTGATTTAACTCAGCTTAAAGTAATTGCTGTACTAATACTACCATAGTGTACAAATACATTTTTCATTACTGTATTGCATTAGTGAAGTGAGCTGGACAAAGTCTGCATTAGTATGAAAGTTATAGAAAACTAAACATGACAATTAAGACCATTACCAACACAATATTACATTTCATTTTGGAATGAATAGTGAGCTGGACATGATTTTGAAAGACCCTTAGAATAACGAATTAATGCAACGTGTTTTTCCTCTCCCAGTCAGCATGTAACTGCAAACTAGGCTTTTCTGGGAATGGAAAGCAATGTGAAGCCATCAACATCTGTATGGAGGTAGTACATGCTTTTGATAATTGTATTAAAATGACTACATTAGTTCTCAACGGTTTTTACTGCCCAGCCTTAAACCTCAATTGCCTTTAAAAAAGTCAAATGATTTAATCATTGGTAAACCAAATACCAATGGTTTGGCTAGAACAGGCCCACTTCATTCATTTGAGTCAGAACCCACCAGTTGACAAAACACTGTATTACATAAACTTGACACTGTAGCAATCAACTCAGAATAGCATGAACAACATGGCACAAAGTCACAAGTACTTGTTTTGTCAGAGAAATGGAGGATGCCACAGGTATGCTGACTGTACCATGACAGGACCCCTGGAGAGGAACTGCACTTGTAGGCCTGGCCTTATTGGCAATGGAGAGACCTGCAAAGGCACCCTGCTTAAGGTTAGAAGTACAGCAAAATGTAAACAGGCACACAAGTGAGACAATACCTTAACAGTGCAACTCCTTTTTCTTTTTAGGAGATTCAAAAGAGAAATTTAGGGGAATTTTACATGGGACTGGTGGTATGCTGAATCTTCGTAAATTACACAATCTTGTTTTTAAACCTGAAATTCTGAGATTGATCTGAATAAGGATTTTTATCCATTTTTCACAGAGAAATAAAATTCCTGACCTTGGACGTCGTGGCCCTTACACAGTCTTTGTACCGAATTCAGATGCTTACAACTCATCAGAGGTAAGACTTTGAGGGTCGCAATACAAATGGCAAGAAAGTTTGTGAACCCTTCTGATTTCTGCATCGTTTACTCAAATGTGGTCTGCTTAAAGTCAGTTTTAGACAATCTTAACTTGCAGAAAAACAAACAGTTGTACTCTATTGAGGACATTGACAGGGCAGGAAAGTTACAACTTCTCAAAGAAATGGAATCAATTAAGGAGATTAGATTGGGCATGTGGGTTACCCTGCCCTTTAAATGAAGGCACACAAAGCCTGGTTACTGGCAGATATGTCCTTAAAGATTGATTAGAGAGAATCATACATTGATCACAAATGCTTTCACAGGATCTCTAGATCTTTAGATGTTGGGTGATGCAACAGGACAAGAACCAAAGCACACAAGTAAATCAACTAAAGAATGTCTGAAAAAGATGCGCATCCTGACCTTAAGCCAGTTGAGATGTGGCATAACCTAAAGAGAGTTGTGCCATTAGACAGCTGAGAAATTGACACTTGTGGGGAGGGATGGTCCAAAGCTGGTTGAATCTCTTAAGCTGCTACAAAAAAGGTAGTCTAGGTTGAGATTTACAAGTCATTAAATCCAAGAGTTCACATACTTCAGGGGTGCCCAAGTTTCTCCAAACCTAATTAAACACCAGAAAGAGATCAAGGTCTTCTGAATTAAGTGTTGGAGCAGGTTGTAGCTAAACTCTGCAGGACCCTGCCCTCCATGAGCAGGAATAGACACCTATGACTTTATACGCCCTGTAATGTATTCAGTTAAACAAAAAAAAAAAAAGTCAAATTATCTATAATTTAGAGTTAAATTAAAATCAGACCACATTTTAGGAGTAACCAATGCAGAAATCCAGATTATTATTGCCACTGTGTGACCAATGAAACCATGTTAATATCAGGAGCTTAATTGGATGACTTAAATACTGACTTGATTTATACAATACAAAAGTGACTTCCAATGTATGGAGAAAAAGGAAAGCTGAGATATGTCAATCTTTTGATCCACAAAGGAAAAAACATCCAATGTGTCTGACTTAACTAGTAAGAAACACTAAAAAGGCCAAAGCTTACCATTAGCAAATGCAGGAGATATAGCTAGCTGAAAGAGATAAAAGAAATTATCTCCTACAAAACAATAACAGAAAAAGTAGAGCTTCATTGATGGATTTAACATTTTAGAATGGAGAGAAAAAAATCCACTTACTTGAAAAGGTCCATGAGTAAGAAAAGTGCTCACACACTGCATTGAACCATCTTACAGCAAATGATTGAAGCTGGCTATTTAAATGTTAGTGGTATTAGGAGCATGCAAGCTCATTTGCTGACAAATGATGTGCCTATTAGCTTGTTTGCACAGGATGCAAGCTGATTGGCTGACAGATTACCTATCAGCTTGTGCCATGACTGGCTGGAAGATTATACATCAAGTAATATGATTGAACTTTCATGGTTTAATGAAAACAAAGCCTCCAAAGAATATGAGCCAAATTCGTGAATAGAAAAGGAAAATATGACTAGTTGTCATTTAAAAACAATGTCCCAGTGCTTTTAAATATTCTTCGGAATTAAAACTAAAATATGACCTGGAAATGTGATTTAATCTAAATGGTCTTTGATCTACTATACATGATATCTGTCTCTTAATAAGTGTCATGAATAGTAAGAGGATATTGTGATAGAGGGTTTCTTTAATGTTACTGATTACTCCTGCTTTTATATTTAGTTGAAGGACATCATAAAGTGGAAACATTCTAAGAACGCCAAACTCATGAGGTACCACATAGTGGCCTGCCGTGCCCTCCTGCCAGAAGATCTCATGCAGCCTCGTAACCTGACCACACTTACTGGTGACATCCTCACCATTACGTACTCAGAGGTACAGTACCTGATGCACACTGATGCATGACTGTATAAGATATGTATTTAACTCATCATTTGTTTCCAGGATACTATATACATCAATAACAAAGCCAAGGTGGTGTTCAGTGATCTGGAAAGTAGCAATGGGATTTTCCATGAGATTGACACTGTCCTACTGCCTCCCGGTTTCCAGATTCAGAAAGACAGGGAACCAGACAGCACACCGGTATCTCCCCACAGAATAACTCTGACAATATTCATCATTTATTTTATGATTCATGCCATGTAATAATAATATAACACTGATAGATTTGTATTGTCATTTTTCTTTTTTCTGAAAGCTTAACCTCTCAGAAGTGGTCAATATCCATGGCTTCAAGACATTCTACAAACTTCTTGAGGTAAAATAAGCAAAATGACATCCTTTTTTCTAATAAAATCCTTTCCACACAAAAGTTCTTATTCTTCTTATGCCTTTTATTTTTTTGTTATTTTTTTGAAGAACCCTCTGTTTTCTATTGAAATCCACCAAAATGTATATTACCTTGTTTGATTAAAGGACACAGATACGTTGAAGTTGGTAATGGACCCAGTTCATCAGCCTGTCACCCTGTTCATGCCTACGGACACTGTAATGGCCGCCCTGGCCCAAGAGCAGAAAGACTTCCTGTATGCGATGCATAACCGTGATCAGCTTGCTGAGTATCTTAAATACCACATCCTGCGTGACACCAAGGTTGGTCTCTATCCAGTGTATATAATTTTTTTGGCAAGGGCATGGTGGTATAAGACTAATTCAGCAAGACATGAAATTCAGTGTTGACTCCCTAATGCATCATTTAAATGTATTTCAATTTATTGTGTGTCCACTAGCTCCTGCCTGCAGCACTCATCCATGCCAGCTCTTTAAAAACTCAACAGGGCTCAGATCTGTCAGTGGCCTGCATGGGGGAAGAGCATATAGTGAGTACTTTTTAAGATAAAAAGATTTGCATTGGGTATTCACATATCACATATCTATTTTATTAATTTTTTAATTAACCATGCATTGTGTTATGCATATTTATCTTTCAGGGGGAGCTTTATGTGAACCACAAAAGCTGTCGGATTGTAAAGAGAAACCTTGATTTCAATGGAGGCATGATTTATGGCATTGACTGTCTGCTGAATCCTCCAAGCCTTGGGGGGCGCTGTGATTATAAGCACACCATTGATTTCACTGTGAGTCCTAACAAAGTTACATTTTTTTACTTCGAACAACATTGGCTGTGTTTAACTCCACTTTTAGACATACACTTGCAAACTACCCTAAGCACTTCCCCTTGGGGGAATCCTAGCCGCCATTTTGAAGTGCATTCAACTTCGTCAAATGGGAAGGGAAGTTTGTTTGGACTGACCCTCGATTTTGAGTGAGTCTACTCAAAATGTACACTTCCAAGGCAGCCAAAGACCACACACAATGCAACACAATTGTAATGTCAAATTGTGCTTAATTTAGCCCCACCCCACATAACTCTAGTGTATGCTATTGGAGTTATTTTGACATTTAACTGCATCCCCTACCTTAAGCTGGCTTTTATTTACACAGTTATAGTTTATTGTATTGTTATCATTTTCATTTGTCCAACAGCCCAAGCATACATACAGGCCTATAGAATGGTGCATAAAACAAAAAAACTAAGCTCCATATCGGATTCCAAGTGATCAAGGGCTTCCATTTAGGCACATTGCAAGGGTTCTGCCAGTAGTGGGCAGTGATCAAGATAGAGGGAAGTTAGTGAGAGAGAGCATAAAAAATTGACTTAAATGCAGCCATTGTAGTGCATTGTATGATTTGCATAGTATATACTTGTGCAATTTGCATCAACGCTAAAGTGATCAGATCGAATCAATCTACTGTTCTTATTATTGGTATCTTGAAAAACATTTTGCAATTTTTTTTGTTGTTGTAATAGTTGGCTTGCAGGTTTTGTGGTCGCATTATTTCGGATTGCCCGCTTGGAAGCAAGCCAAAGGTAATTTTCATCTTGATCTGAAGCTAAACCTTAAAGTATTATATTATGGGAAGAATATGAAGAATATGTTTGACTGTATTTAGTCAGCTCTTATTAGATGTCATGGATTTATTGTAAAACTCTGTACTAAAATAGTGTAAAATTTTTACTAAAATGTTTTCCCTCCATTGACATATTTCCCTTTTTAATAGCCAATAGCCTTAGTTTTGTCACAACTATGAACCATAATTTGCTACTATTGGTATGACTGGGGGAGGGATTATCAATCATAAGACTGCAAATTTTAAATGGATAAACACTACCGGGTAAAAGTTTGGCATCAGCAAGAAACAGTACTTCTATTCAGCAAAAGATGCATTAAATTAATCAAAAGTGAGAGTAAATATATTTATAATGTTACAAAAGATTTCTGCTTCAGATAAATGCTGTTATTTTGAACTTTCTAGTCATCAAAGAATCCTGAAAAAATCCCACAAAGAAATCCCACAAAAATATTAAGAAGCACAACTTGCTGTATATGATGTGATAATAATATGAAATGTTTCTTGAGCAGCAAATCATCATATTAGAATGATTTCTGAAGGATCATGTGACACTGAAGACTGGAGTAATGATGCTGAAAATTCAGCTTTGCCATCACAGGAATAAATTACTTTTTTTTTTTTAAATATTAAAATAGAAAGCAGTTCATTTTAATTGTAATAATATTTCACAATATTACGGTTTTTAATAAATGTGGCCTTTGTGAACATAAGGATAGATATGGATTTCCTCAAAGCTAATGGACATGCACTGTTAAAAAAATTTAATTCAGCTAATTATATAATGATTTTTTTAATCCAAATAAATTGTGCTTTCAATCTAGGCAGAACAAAAGTGTGTCCTTCCAGAGTCATTTATGACTAGGTCTCCAGGTTGTCAGTCAACATGTACAGTGGTCATATGGAAGCCCAAGTGCTGTTCAGGGTACTATGGCAGGGACTGTCTTGGTAAGCAGTGTCTTGCTGTACTATTCACAGTAAACTGTATATGCTATATACTGTATATCCTAGTTCAAACTATTGCTAACTAGGTTTGTAGACTTTTTCTACCCACTGTATTTAGAAAAACAGTTATTTTGCCAATTGAAGAACATTATCCCGTTCTCCAGCATGTCCTGGGGGTCCAGGATCCCCTTGCAGTAACCATGGCAAGTGTGATGAGGATCATTTAGGCAATGGCACCTGCACTTGCGATGCTGGATTTACAGGTGTAGCCTGTGAACTGTGTGTGGATGGCCATTTTGGACCGGATTGCAAAGGTACGATTTTTCAAAACAATTATATGTATCTGTGTGTGCATATGTACGTATGTATGTATATACTGTTGGTTTATTTACTCTCTTCCTAAGCCTGCAACTGCACAGAACATGGGTCGTGTGATGAGGGTCCTAAAGGTACCGGTTCATGTTTTTGTGAGGAGGGCTGGACTGGTCCACAATGTGAGAACAAATTAGGTATAGACCTTCTCATTACTCTTTTTGTTTTTGTTATATAAAAGACCAGAGAAAGACAAGCATTGCTTTATACCTGCAAGTCCAGTTCACTGCATGTTTTTCTGATATTTCAGCTGATGGTCCTGTTTGCAATCCGGCTTGCCATGAGAAGGGCGTCTGCATGGAGAATAATACCTGTATCTGTAAACCCTTCTATGAAGGAGATGGTACCACCTGTACAGGTACATACATGAAGATTTCAATAGCAATAGTAATAGTGATAAAAAAAACAAGAGTAGAAACTCTCCACTCACCTCTATCTCTTCTGCAGCGGCCAATATGTGCAAGTACTGGAACGGCGGCTGTTCTAAGGATGCTAAGTGCAGTCAGAAGGGGGAGAAGGTCAGCTGCACGTGTCTCAAAGGTTACTCCGGCGATGGGTTTGTGTGCACACCCGACGACCCCTGTGCGGATGGTGAAAATGGCGGGTGTCATGAGCATGCTACCTGCACCATGACCGGAGCTGTAAGCAGAACTTTCTCTTTCATTATTTAAACTGAATATGGTATTTATATGGGGGTTTACACATCCATATGTAATGTGTGTTGGTCACCAGGGCAAGAGGAAATGTGAGTGTAAAGACAACTACATTGGCGATGGGATTGATTGCCAAGCAAAACTGTTGCCAGTCAATCGTTGTCTACAAGATAATGGACAGTGCGATTCAGATGCTCAGTGCACGGACCTGCACTATGAGGGTATGTATTCTTCATATGCACTATTGCCAACTCCTTTTTTTATAAAAGTTCATTTATTTTTAATAAAAAAAAACTAAATTTTCTATTTTAATAGATTTATTCATGTGATGGCAAAGCTTTATAATCAGTATCATTACTCCAGTTTTTTAGGGTCACATGATCCTTCAGAAATCATTCTAATATGCTGATTTAGTAACACTAAGAAACATTTCTTAGTTTTATCAATGTTGTTTTTGCTGCTTTATTTTTTTGTGGAACCTGTGTTACACTACCATTCAAAAGTTTGGGGTATTTTTTATATTTTTTTCAACAATGATGCTTTAATACTTTTATTCAACAAGGATGCTTTAAATTGATCAAAAGTGACAGTAAAGATATTTATAATGTCACAAAAGTATAAATAAATGTGTAATAAGTCAAAATATTAGGCAGCGAAACATTTTCAACATAGATAATAATAACCATTATTAATAATTAAACACCAATAATAATTGATAATAAATGAGTACCAAATCAACACGTTAGAATGATTTCTGAATCTATTTAAATTAATTTATTTATTCATTACTTAAAATTAAATGTAATTAAATATGAATTATTTTACATTTAAAAAAATAATTATTTTTAATAAATGCTTTTTCAGTACTGAATGAAATATTTATAATCAACATTTCTCTCGACTTGTATACCACATCGGATTTTTTTTCCTCACTGAGCTTTTTGAAATCCATTGTCATCTTGACAAATAATATGCAGTGATTTCTTAGAAATAAGCCAAAACAAAGTATCTTATGTTTGTGGAATAGCCTGGGTGTGTAGACTTTTTCTAGCCACTGTATTTAAAAAGTTATTTTGCCAGTTAAAAAACATTATCCTGTTCTCCAGCATGTCCTGGGGGTCCAGGTTCCCATTACAATAACCCCAGCATGCAATGACGAGGATGCCTTGGCAGCTCACTAGGTTTTGAAACAAAGTTAATGATTTTTTCCCCTTTTTTAGATAAAACATTAGGAGTTTTTCATTATCGTTCCTCAAAGGGAATATACAAACTCAACTACACAATGGCACAGGAGGCCTGCAAGGAGGAAGGAGGAACTATCGCTACCTACACACAGCTGTCATATGCCCAGCAGGTGCCGCTCTTAAAGTAACACAATAATTTTAGGCTGCTGTACCATTAGGGCTCATTGTCTGAATGTTATTGTGTGTCTTTTCTCTTACGTTTGTCCTGCAGGCAGGTTATAACTTGTGCGCAGCAGGCTGGCTTGACAAAGCGAGGGTAGCGTATCCCATGAGCTTCTCTAACCCAAAATGTGGCTTTGGACATGTGGGTATTGTAGACTATGGAATTCGCAATAACCTGACTGAGACGTGGGACACGTTCTGCTATAGAGTGAAAGGTAAAAGTCCTCTGGGATATATGTGAAGCTGTTCTATCAGTATACAGGCAGGGGCAAGTTTGGGTTTAGACGGATTGTGTCTCTTTCAGATTTGAAGTGTGAGTGTAAAACTGGCTACATTGGTGATGGATACTCCTGTACAGGAAACTTGCTGCAGGTTCTCTCAGCCCGACCAACCCTGTCTAACTTCCTGTCTGTGAGTAGAGCTTCAGCTGTTGACAGAATCAGTCATTTTGACTCATCCCTCAGTATGTAAAAACAAACAAAAACTGTGCTGTAATAGACTTACAATGGAAGTCGATGGGGCAAGGCATTCTCAAGGGTTTAAAATGCTTTTTATCTTAAAGCATAGAAATGATTTATTTATGGGCATGGTGAATCTTCTAGGATGCAGATATCTGACTGCTCTTTCTTTTTCAGCAAATCCTGAATTATTCAACTTCTGCATCAGGAAAAGAGTTTGTGAATCGCCTAAGCAATATTACTATCCAGTCCACTCTGTTTGTTCCTGATAACGATGGCCTCTATAGCAACCAGGTGACTCCCACATCCACCTTTTATACTTTTGTTTATATTTTTGTTGGCATTTGTTGTAAATTCAAAGTAAAATGTTATTTCAGTTATGTTCTCACATTAAAGGAACAGTCCACTTTTTTTGAAAATAGGCTCATTTTCAACTCCCCTAGAGTTAAACAGTTTTACCGTTTTCGAATCCATTCAGCCGATCTCCGTACCATGGGTGCGGCAGGCGCAATGGGTGCGGCAGCACCTAATTTTCCGTTGGTCTTAGTACACGATGTAACTACAGAAGAGTCAAGTTTTAAATAGGAAAAATATTGAAAGTCTTTTGTCATTTTTGAGTGAGATGAAAATGGTCTAATCAGATTCAATGATCTATGCTACACTAAAAGTGCTACCGCCAGATCCGGAGATCGGCTAAATGGATTCGAAAACGGTAAAACTGTTAGAGTAACGTTAGACACATACTTGGTAAGGTTTTTTAATGTGTTTGAACTTTGAATGAATACAGTAAAAACTGTAATATTGTAAAATATTATAATTTAAAATAACTTATAATATGCTGATTTGGCGCTCAATTTTTTTTCCAATATTATTAATGTAGTCAAAGCATTTGTGCTCTTTAATAATTTTTTTTCAAAGAATGATTTTAAATTGTGTGTTTGTTTGTCAGGATTCTTTGATGAACACAGAGATTAAAATAACTGTTTATATGAAATTGTTGTAACAATGTAAAAGTCTTACTGTCACTTTTCATCAGTTTAATGCATCCTTGCTGAATAAAAGTCTTAATTTTATTACTGATTCAAGATTTATAAAAAGAAAGTTTTCAGATGAATTCAGATTTATTTGTAAAGCACTTTTCACAATAAATATCATCTCAAAGCAGCATATTAAAAAAAATATTACATTAAATTTTTTTTTTACAAAGTTCTGTCATGAAACTAAATGGCGCAGGCTGATAGGTCCTTAACTTAATCTGCTTACAATCACATCATTATCTATAAAGCACAGCTGATTGGTTCCTGCTGTATCAGTAGCCAATGAGCTTGCTGCTCAACCTTCAAATACTTGCAGCAGCAGCATTTCTTACTTGCTCACAGCAGCGTGTCATGTATGTATAGGCAGTAGCATATTGTCATATCCATTACCATGCTAAACACTCCAAGAATCATGACAGAAATATTGTAAGGTTAGCATACAAAAATAAAAAATAAACTTTGTACAAAAAATGTAATGTAAATGTAAAAATGTCAACTCTAAAATTTTCTGTGGTCGCTCTTGTTTAATGTCCTTTATGTGTTCAACAGACTTTGAGTGGCAGAGACATAGAGCACCATCTACTAGATGAGAGGGCTTTGGTACTGCAGGCACTTATTAACATCACTCATGTCCGAACACGACTGGGACAAAGCTTGACCATCACCAGCATCCCGGATCTCCAGAACCCTCAAGTAATGGTGAGGATATAAGTTACTTCATTACTTATTTTGAATTCTACAGACAAACTCTTTTTTATCTGCTTGTTGTCACTCTCTTGTCTTCTTTAGACCTCCTCTGGATACATCAATGACCGTTATGTCATAGACTCAGACATTTTTGCATCCAATGGGGTCATCCATGTTCTCCAGGGCCCATTAAAAGCACCTCCCCCTCCACCTCCATCCATCCACCCGGCTCATAAGGCTGGGATGGGCATTGGCATCCTGGGGCTCATCATCCTCATTGTAGCAACTGGATTTGTGGGATACAATTTCTACACACATAAAACAAAGCCATTCCAGTTCCACTACTTTAAGGTAATCTTGTTTGTGTTCACATTTATATATTAGGGCTGTCAAAGTTCACTATTTACGGATAAAAAAGTTTATTATTTATCAATAATGTATTTATAAATTGGAAAGTTCAACAAAATTATTCTACTGAACACCATCCACACAAATGATTTTGTGTAAATTAAATATTTTAATTGATTGACAGCCCTATTACATATACATCCTTTTTGTCTATATGTGGTGTGTTTATATATAATTATTTGAATTATTATAATGTTAGGAGGATGAAGGGGAAGATGTGAACCCATCAGAATCCAGTCCAAACATCAGTAATCCTGTATATGACTCAAAAGCCACAAAAGAACAAACTCCACCGGTCAGTGATTCAAACGTGAGTAAAGCAGCTTTTTACCCAGCAAACAGAATCTTCCTCTAACGTTCCCATATGGTTCACGTGTTTTGGGGACAATATAAGCATGTTCTGGAAACATTCTCTGTAGGTTAGAAAGTAGCAGGGAAGTTTCTTTTTTTGGTTTAATTTTTGTGGTTTTTCTAATGGAAACCTATACATAATGTTCTCTAGTGGTTAGTTTAAGGTTGAAACTAATGTTCTCTGAACATTTTGGGAACCAACAAATTATTAGCTGGCTATACGTTTATGGTTGGTTAAATGCTGGGAATTTGTATCATGTCTTACAAGACTATAATCTTTCCTTAAATAAATGTGTTCACATGTGATGTTCATTAAAATGGATCTGTTTTGTCTTTTGTAAAAGGGTGAAGACAAGCATCAAGTGATTTCCAGTGGATCCTATGACCTTCTCCAGGACAGCTGAAATCACAAAGTCAAGCATATGCTATGTAATTATTTAAATCTCCAGCAACAAATCAGTCGGACATTCTGGTGCAGTTCTCTTTGAGTACACGAGAGGACACTGTGAAGTGATGGGACAGGCGAATGCTAACGTAGACTGAGAAATCAATCTGAATCTACTGAGGCTGTATATGCATGTTTTATGTTTTGGATGAGAGAGTAATTCAATTTGTAAATGTTTTGAACTTGTTTACCAGCAGTCTCTAAATTCTGTTGTACTACAGTCATTAATAATGTCCAGCACAATGTGAAAAAATGAAAAAAAAAGATATATATTTGGGGAATAAAACAAAAAGTGTGAAGATTCTGGGTTCCGTCTATTTACTATTTGCATAAGTCTTTTGGGGTTACAATCTTTGACACATGCTTAATTATCCAAAGCACCTTAAAGTACATGCACCTGAAAATCATTTTGTTAAGTAAAATGTGAAGAACTCACATGCTTTGCCTATGTGAAAAGTTTTTTCAGTTTGCACTCTCCATAAAAGTTGTACACTTAAAAAAAATGCATATTACAATAATAAAAATCTCAAAAATCATTGCCTTTTGGAATTTGAACCATAAACCTTGGATAAGGTAAGAGTACATTCTTTATTAATAACTGTGTAAAGATTGATCAATGCATGATTTGGTGTGCAAATGCTGTTTTTACCTTTCCTTTTATGATAGTGCCCCCTCTCTTCTTACTCTCACTTCTCTTTCTCAAAAAGCTTAAAGTGATTAAAAAAAACAATATACAAGTTTATACTTTGGGCATGTGACTGAGTTGAGCACGTCAGACATTTTATTTGTCTTCTTAACCTATCAGCGAGCTGATCTGTATACTTTACTGAAACTATGCTGTTAGCTGGTCGAGACCTTGCCAAAAATCATATTTTTGTTTTCAAATATATACATTTAAATCTCAGTCCTCTCACCTGACTGACCACCTCGGGTTTGTTGTGGTTTCATTTAATGATCATGATAAACGTATTGACCACAAGAGGGAGCTGACGATCGCCTTTTTGTTAATTGCCTTATACACGTTTAACACATTTTGCTTTAGTATGAAACGTATGTGTCGTTTTGGAATATAGTCAATGAGCCCATTTGAAGCAACTTGGAGTCTGTTGGCACTATAATATACACGACTCATTTTAGAAACTGAAGTGCAGTGTATCATCCGCTCCACTAGATGGCAGAAGCGGGCTTCTCTTCAACCCAGAGTCTATTCGGATTCTTGACAACATCAAACTGTCAACAGATCAACCTTCAGACGCCACACACAGTTCATGTCCATGTGAGTCATGAAAACACTACATTTGTGACGCGTCCCCATAACACATGTTTAATCGAAAATGTGATGTTTTGAAGACTAATGATTAGGGTGGCAGTTAATCATAATGTGGTTTCACCCTCGTTAGCAAACAAACTGTAACATTTACTCCAGTGTTTCCCAACCCTGTTCCTGGAGGCACACCAACATTACACATTTTCCAACTCTTCCTGAACAAACACACCTGAATTAACTCATCAGCTCGTTAGTAGACTTCAAGACGGGGAGATAAAGGGGTTAGATTAGGGAGACATCCAAAATGTGCACTGTTATTGTGCCTCCAGGAACAGGGTTGGGAAACACTGAATTACAGCAGCAGTTCCTCGCTTTGTCTTTCTAGAAAATGTTGAGTAAAGGCAGGTTTCAACTCGTAGTGAAAGGAATTCTGCCTCAAATATTTATAAAATTATAAACACAAAGCATCGTAAACAAAATGAAAATATCAATATATATTGGCCTGCGAAAAAAACTTGTCATTATCTAAAAAGTAAGCACAAAACGCAAAGTATATATATTTTAATCACCTTTGTGATGCAGACTCTTGCAGAGTAACATGTTTAATCACAGAGCCTAGGGGTTTTCAAGTGGGGCCGGGGACCCCCAGGGGTCCTCCAGAAAGTTCTAAGGGGTCCCCATACAATTTCAGAGAATAATAAGACAAAGCAAAAATGGATAAAGTCTACCGAACATTCTAACTGTTTCATTTCTAAATGTTTCTCTCCTTTCTTGCTGTATATATACATTTGCTTTGAGTTTTTCTCACTATAGTCCCCTTTATTTTGCTCTCTGGGGTTGTAAGGCAGTATTCTTAACGCAGTACGTAAGCTGCTTACATACAATTATTGTGAAAGTTGCTTATACAAATCATTTTTAATTGAAAATGTTCTTCAGGTTTATACATATAACATTAAGTATAGCCAATTTAAGTTTGGAAACAATATGTTGTATTTATAATGTCACACTTACTATTTATCTAACAGGTTAAATGTTTTTTCATACATAAAAAAATATATGGAGATTTTAGAAAAGGGGTCCCTCATAAAAGGTTCATCATATTTGGAGGTCATTGGCATCATAAAGTTTGAAAACCCATGACTTAAGCGATGAAAAAGCTGGGGGGTATTCCAGAAAGCAAGGTTAATTTACCGTCACATATACCTTGAACTCTCGGTTGATTAATCCAAACCTTGCTTACTCGAGGGATGCTGGTTTCAAAAACGAGTCCGGGAGTTATAATTTTTTTATTCTCATTCTTTAGAATTAGTATATAATATTGTATATTATATAACTGAAACAAATGTGGTTATATTATTAATTATATAAATTATATAAAACTCTTAAACAAACTAACCCTGGAACATAACCTGCTCTGGAGCAGGTTATGTTCAGAGAGTGAGTTGCTATGGCTACGTACGTACCCTGAAAGTTACCTCCGTTTTTGGAACCGAAAGTTGAGGTTATCCGCTTACTTACTCTTAAACATAACCTGCTTTCTGGAATACCCCCCAGGTTTTGGTGGGTGCATTTACTTGCTGTCAAACAATGTGATCGATTGCAAATTTGACCAATGAGAGTTGAGAATGGCAACGCCTCTCGTTCTGGATTGGTTTGTTTCCCCCAGAGCCGTATAGTTAAATAGTTCCAGTAGTTTTTGCTATGGTTCAGAGAACCGTGAGATTTTACTGGTATTATTACGGACTACTGAAATTTTGGTACTGTGACAACAATATTTGTAGTATTGTGAGAGTATCAGATTGTGAATTTAATATTGTGAATTTGAACCTTTAATTGTTACACGCTAAATCATTTGTTTTTCCATTATAAAATATGGTCTGAAATTTGAGTGTGGAAAAGTATGGAATTTTGAAATAGAACATTTGTAGGAAGTAGGAACCCTGTTATTTGAACACATGAGAAAAGCTTATTTGTTTAAATGTATACATTTAGATAAACCATATAATGTGCTTTCAGAATCCTGTTTTATAGTTTTCTTGTCACTTTCTTGGCTTCTTGCATGTTAGTTATGGCACACAGACTTTGACTTTGCATTTTTTGTGTAAACAAACAAAAGTATAAAAAAGTATTAATATTAAAATAAAGTAAAAATATTATGTCAAATTACTACCGTTTTAATTTGAGAATTTGAGCTTCTGTTCCACCTAATTTTTTTTTTTACTTCAAGCACCACAGGGCAAATCATAAATGACTTTTAGTTCAAAGGCGTATTCAAGTTATTGTCTGTATATGCATAACGGGTGTCATGTCATTGAAATACATAAATGTCACTGGTTTTAAATCTGTCTTTAACATATAGTGGCAAAAAAAAGGTCCATCTAAATTATATACATTTATTTAATGTAATACGTTTTTTTTTTTTTTTACTGTACATATGGACTAATGGCTGTTTATTTATGTGTTTCCTCCACAGAATACGGGATGTGTTTGGAGCGTACAGTCATCAGAAGCAGAGCTGTTGGACGTGTGGACAGACGGTCACTGTAATGATGGACTTCTGCTCATGGACAGGTGAGACGTCTCACGTGTGTATGTGTGTTGTTTGGTGTTAAACATGTAGGTTACCATCATTTTCTTTTTGGAGGGTGACTCCTTCAAAAAGCAAATGATGGGAACCTAAATAGGTGGGGAAGGGACGGTGGGCCAAAATTTTTATACAGCTAAAATTTTTTTCATTGTATCAAGAAGCATAACCGCTGCTGGACATTGTGACGGGGTTCGGGGGGGGATCCGAATCATCCCCGCCCCTTCACACATACACCATTCACTCGTATCGTGGAGATCTGGCTGGGATCAAACCAGCAACCTCTGAACCCATGAGGCAGCGCTCTTACCTGTGAGCCACAGATCTCTTGTCTGAACATGTGATGGAACTTATATTTCACTATTCACCTGTATGATTTTACAATAAACCGGTTAAAGTTGACAGAGTCTCTGTTGGTTGATTGTCATCTCAACACACTAGGGTGGGGTTTGAACCCTCGCCTCTATCACAGTCTCATCACCAGAGAGCATGTGTTCAGCCACTGCACCACTGCAGCTTTCACACTGAAGGAGGGCGTTTGGTGCACTTTGTTGGCTATAATGACATTAATTTAATATAAACAACAATGGGTTTCAAACCCACACCTCTAACACAGCCTTGTCCACAACCAACATGTGTTTAGCCACCGGACTACTGAGGCTTTCACGCTGAAAGCAGGCATTTGGTGCACTTTGTTGGCTATAATGACATTAATTTAATTTAAACAACAATGGGTTTCGAACCCACGCCTCTAACACAGCCTTGTTCACAACCAACGTGTGTTTAACCACTGAACCACTGACGCTTTTGTGCTGAAGGCTGGCGTTTAGTGCACTTTGTTGGCTATAATGCATTCATTTAATGTAAACAACAATAGGGTTTGAACCCACACCTCTAACCCAGCCTTGTTCACAACCAGCGTGTGTTTAGCCACTGCACCACTGAGGCTTTCACATTGAAGGATGGCGTTTAGGGCTCAGACTGCAATGTATGCTTTCCAATCGCTCTCGCTGTACTTTGACGTCATACACCGTTTCAAGTCAAACACACCTATTGTCTTCAGAAAATCACGTGATCAGTGACAAACGAAGCCTGAATCACCTGATAATTTTTAGCACATTCTCTGTTCATTTGTATGAAATAATTGGTTTTACAGTATATGAGCAATTTCTTAATTTTTGTTTTGTTTTTATTTATAGGAAAGTAGATGACAGATGGCAAAGTAAGGGAGTGTGATCAAGACATGACCGGATTCAAACCGGTAAGCCAACAGTGTATCAAAATATTTTGAACAAATCACTGGTTCAAAGTGTATAAAACTAGCCAAGTCATGTGATAAGCTTGATCAGTGACCAGCAAAATAAAGCTTCATTACAACATACTGCTTTGAAACATTTTGATGATTCGCCAATAGGTGGCATTTGATCTGATGAACCTACTAACCAGCATCTAATATATGCTTTGAACTGATCTCGGGTCAGTTTTATCATTTAGGTTCATTTTTAATCACAAACATGCATGTATAATGGAAAAATAAAGTGATAGTTAATTGAAATTGGCCTGATTACCCAAGTCCTTTCAAAAACACACAAAACAAGTCTTACAAATTAATATAACAGTACATATTATACAGACACAGTGATTTGTAGATTACATGTAATAGATATAGATTACACTTTCATGAAAACATTTGCATGTTTGGACTGTTCTTATTTGCTTTCACACATTTTGACCAGCAGTTGTCTGCAGCATGCGGTGTGTGAAGCGCTTTAAGATTTTTTCCCACTCACAAATGTTTGTGTCTTCAAACAGACAAAGACATTCTCCGATGGCCTGAATTAGAAGAGGTCATGGCCAATCAACTTTTCAAGCCGTGGTACACCGTCGACAGGGCACCAGATGGTAAGAACGTTTTGTTTTTGCAGATTATATTTAGGCAAATTAACAACCACAGTTTAGGTGACTTTACTCAAGTTTAACCAGACATTAATAATCAATCAGAAGGTGACAAGCTGAAATAATCAAGTAGGATGGGATGAGTACATCCAAGGCTCCATCAGTGAGGACATGGTGAAGATGACACACTCATCCTCATGTATGCAGACTTCCTCCCATGATTAATTTCTCCTGCAAACCCGTATTTCTTGATCCTGCTCCAGTGAGTATGACGTCTCTGCAGAACAAAAGTGGGAATTTCTCAACTTGCGGCATTTTCAAACTGGTAGGTGTTTCTAAATCATGCAATGAAAATGATACAGCTTACCTGACCCCACCCCTAAACACAACCGTCACTGTGACGTGAGCAAATCAGGTAACGCGATCGAAAATGCCCTTCCGTTATGGCCTCATCCACCGATCTGGTCCCATTTCGGTCCTGCAGACACCTATACTTGGGTCCAGCACTGCACATTTTTGTCTCCCTTATTTAATGCTTCTGATTCAAATCAGCAACATGTTTTCAGAGCTGCATAAACTGAACTGGGTCTATCAGTTAAGAAAGACAAAATGTGCAGCACCGTGGAGCACTACAAACAGTCATTGTAGATCCATCCCAACAGAAGTCATCTAAAAGGAAAAATTAAGAGGTTATTTACTAAATGTTGCATTGATTTTATGCCATTAATGCTCATTCAATTAGTAAAAACAAATGTATATTCCCTATATATTGTAGGACAGATAATTAATCATTAGCTTTATATTCCATTCTATATTAGCTTTATATTCCACGATAATTTTTGTTTATGCCCTGCTTGAAGTTCATATTAATTGTCAACATGGCTAAACAGTACTGACAGACAAAAGTATTATTCTCCGTAGAAGTTCATATTTCAGGTTGATTAGTTTTAAAAGGCTCTCTAAAAACATTTACTTTAAAATGTCAATGAAAATGAATTTGGATGTCTTCTACCTGCAACAGTGTTCCACTCATTCAAATTAATGTTTTGAATGAATCAGTTGATTGAATGAGTCACTCGCTTATTTCCTTACTGAATGAAGGTCATTTATCACCACCTACTGGTGTATCGATGTAACCTGCAGAAAGCGTCGATGTACAATCCCCACCACCAATAATCTGACAGTCTGTCTGGAACAGGCAAACACAGACAAACAGTGGAAATTCCCAATGCTGTTGGACTGAATACCAGTGCTCTCAGAACCCTGAAATTGCGTGAAAACCCTGCGTGTAAATGTATATATTTCAGTGCATTTCCACCCTTAGGGGGGCCATTTAAGGAATTAAGGTACATTCACAGTGAAATTAATTCTCTACACGACAGGAAATAGGCATACAGCTTCTAAGACCTACAGGTTAAAAAAAAATAATAATCTTTACTCCTACTGCTGTTTTTATGAATTAATGCAGGTGTTTTTGATCAGGTTGGAGCTAAACTCAGTAAAGTGGCTCATCAGGAGCAGGATTACACATCACTGCTTTATTTAAAGTAAAAAGTTGCTATTGCTACTGCTGTTTTTAAATGTAAATGCAGATACACTTATTGTCCACGAGGGGGAGCTGACACACTGATCAGATCTCACTCATGTGCCTGTTATATTAAATCAATAAAAATACACTATTAGACACAATTTATAAGTTTAGTAGTAATATGAGTCATTAATTTATGTATTACAGATAATAATTTTGACTTTAATAATGATTGTTCTAAATCGGTTCCAAATCACCAATCAAGCTACTATAAATGCTGCTAAATCTGCTTAAAACACTAACACAACACGAAAACAGTGGACAAACATCATCATATTAAATAACTGACAAATAAACATCAACTTAAAACATAGATAACCCCACAACAATAAGAAGATCGTCTCGTGTTGTTTGTGTAGTAGACACTTGTGCACGTGCCGTTGAGTTCAACACATTTGAACTGTCTTACCGCATCAGTTGAGATCTGGATCATTTACCGAAACTGCTAAATTCACGTTGTTTTGCTGGTCGATAAAATTCATATTCATATTCAATTCAAATCTAAGTCCTCTCTCACCTACCACTGGCCACCTCGTGTTCAATCACTAACGTAATTGGCAACAACAGGGAGCTGAGTCTGACGATCATTTATTTTGCACTTGACATTATTTAACCCAAAAAATACGGTATATAAGTGTTAAATTAGGCTAGAAGTTTTGGAATTGAGTCAATGACCAAACTTTAAACAACAGTCTATTGACAGTGTGGGACTGTAATTCGTAATGTAGAAACTGAGGTGCAGTTTTCCATCCGCTACACTAGGAGGCGTACGCGGCTTCACGTTCAGTCTGACACACCTTCAGATGCTTGACAACACGACGCTTTCACAATTTCACGACACGTGCGGACAGTTTAACTGCAGTTGACAGCTCAGTGACAGACTCTTAATGTTACTCACCAGCATATAAACAAACAAAACCGGCAACACGCTGCGATAAAGTACAGGAATCGGTTGTCACGCGACTCACCTGTAAGTTTCCTTACACAGTGCATTTCTCATGTAAAGTAACTAGTACACATGGGTAACTAGTACATGGGATCTTTAACCAAAAGTGTTGTTGTTTGACAGCTAAGCATGTTTGAATGAAGTCGCATTTTCTATTAAGGATTATCACAGGCTTTGTTTACAAGAGTTACATTCTTGCAGAGCTTTAGAAGAACCAGTAGTTGTATAAGGCTGCAGTGCTTTTGCTTTTAATGGAAACCATCAAATATCAATCCATGTGCAATAAACTTTTTTTTACTGTTGTTTATTGTGCAGGAAAATCTCATTTTAACTCTAAATAGACCAATCTTTATAATTCTACACTAGACCAACAAACATTAGTTTTGTTTTGTTCAATATCATTACAAACATGCTTTCACCTTCCTTTAATCTCTCCCTATTGTAGCTTATGCTACTCTAAGCAATGGTTTAAACTTTGTATTTTGAGCACTTCTTGTGTTTATTTGCCACCTCACGGTGAATCGCTTGCTGTATTCCTCATTTGGAGAAAAACCTCTGCCACATGAATGAATGTAAAACGTAAATGTAAATATCCTGAGGTTGGAACACAAGAGTTTAAAGAAAACAGATGAATAAACCAAAAAGATTATTATTGATACAACATTACTGAAGTATAATATTTGCTGAACATTACAGTTTTAATAACATTTACATCCATCAGGTTTTTGTTTGTTTAGCAAAGAATTACTTGAATGAATAACATTGTAGTTTGTATGATTAATGAACCACCAGTTTATCCAGCTCTACTGGTGTATATCATTGTATCAGTAATGTCATGTGACATTATTCTATTTTTTACATTCTGATTTTAATCATTAATATTATTTTCAACAGATTTTAATTATTAATATTTTAATCATTTTTAGACACACTTTAACGTCTACATTTTTTGAATATTTTTATTTTTAAATACTAGAATTAAAGATTTTTTTTATTAAATGTGTGCCTGTGGGTTTAAACCGTAAATTAAACAAAATAACTAGCCTGGGTAAACCCAGCCTGATCTGCCGGCGATTTGATTGTGCCCTGCAACTCAGTCTGGAAACCTGTACATTCATTTCTACTGCTTCTGTTACACTTTTGCGGGAACCAATCACAGACTGGCTTATCCACCTGGCGCGCTATTGGCGGGTTTAACACGATGACGGATAGAGAAGCGATGGGTCGTTGCCCGTTGATCACGCCTCTTCTGGTCTGATTGGTTGAAGGACTATCCAATTGCGTACAGAGTCATTTGAATTATGCTTGTTTATCACGCCTCTTGTGCAGTAGAAAATACATAGCAGACTCCCCAGACCAATGTTCAATCTTAAATTGAGCTTGGTCTGGTGATAGCCAGGTAACAAAATAACTATTATTAGTGTGAGATGTCAGTGGTCCAGTGGTCAGAGCTCGTGGTGTGAGAGTCAAGCCTGACGCAGGAGACATAAGATACGTCATTCTGTCTTGTGATATTTTATAGGAGGCCTCTGTGCGTTTATTCATGTTATGACAATTTTAATGTGTCGTTATTAATGTGTTTCCACGCAAACACTAAAACACAAACATGGACTAAAGGCCAGAATCCTGATGGTGTTTTTAACCTGAAATCGTGTTTAAAGGCTGTTTGCTGAATGTCAGCTGAGCATGTTTGAATGCAGTCGCATCTTCTATGAAGTTTGATCACAGACTTTTACTTGCTGAACTCACTGACGGCTTTAGAAGAACCAGTGAACTGTTGCTTTACCTTTATTAGTTTTCAAATAATCACCTTCTGATGTTCATATTATAAAATAGAGCTGTGATGTTCCTGCTGTTTCATGGTTTTGTAGAGATGCTCTGTGCACAATGTTTAAATATGTCTAGTAGGCAGTATTAACATACATGTCATCTTATATTTATGAACTATTATTTAAACTAACGTTAAATTTGTGATGTTTAGAATGTAGGTGTAATATATGAAGTAATGACTGTATTTATGTGTTTCCTCCACAGAATACGGGATGTGTTTGGAGCATACATCCATCAGAAGCAGAGCTGTGGGACGTGTGGACAGACGGTCACTGTAATGATAGACTTCTGCTCATGGACAGGTGAGACGTCTCACGTGTGTATGTGTGTTGTTTGGTGTTAAACATGTAGGTTACCATCAATTTCTTTTTGGAGGGTGACTCCTTCAAAAAGCAATTGACGGGAACCTAAATAGGTGGGGAAGGGACGGTGGGTCAAAATTTTTATACAGCTAAAATTTTTTTCATTGTATCAAGAAGCATAACCGCTGCTGGACATTGTGACGGGGTTCGGGGGGGGATCCGAATCATCCCCGCCCCTTCACACATACACCATTCACTCGTATCGTGGAGATCTGGCTGGGATCAAACCAGCAACCTCTGAACCCATGAGGCAGCGCTCTTACCTGTGAGCCACAGATCTCTTGTCTGAACATGTGATGGAACTTATATTTCACTATTCACCTGTATGATTTTTACAATAAACCGGTTAAAGTTGACAGAGTCTCTGTTGGTTGATTGTCATCTCAACACACTAGGGTGGGGTTTGAACCCTCGCCTCTATCACAGTCTCATCACAAGAGAGCATGTGTTCAGCCACTGCACCACTGCAGCTTTCACACTGAAGGAGGGCGTGTGGGGCTCTTTGTTTGTTATAATGACATTAATTTAATGTAAACAACAATAGGGTTTGAACCCACACCTCTAACACAGCCTTGTTCACAACCAGCGTGTGTTTAGCCACTGCACCACTGAGGCTTTCACGCTGAAAGATGGCGTTTGTGCTACTTTGTCTGATTTAATGACAGCAATTTAACATAAGCAATAGTGGGATTCAAACTCAGATCTCACAGATGAAAGTGTAATGCTTTAACTCCTGACATTGTTCTGTCTTTCTCATGGAAACAGATTAAACAGATACTTTAACAGTATTGCTTTGTTAAAACTACATTCAATGATTTCAAGAAGTAAGAATATTCTAAACTAGGTGCTGATATCAAAAAGTCAGTGGAAATAATTGTCATTAAGAACTTTATTAATTATTCCAACTCAAACACACTATGTAAATAACATTATTTGCTTATTCAAATAGTTTTTATTTAATTTAGATAAAGAGTCCATCACACCTGCCTGGAAGTTTCTAGTAATGCTGAAGCCCTTGATTTGCCGCTTCAGGTGTTTTTGATCAGGTTGGAGCTAAACTCAGGAAAGTGTCTCATCAGGATCAGGATTACACATCACTGCTTTGAGTCTTTGCACCTTCTGCTGTTTTTAAAGGCAAATGCAGACACACTTGATGTCCACAAGGGGGAGCTGACACACTGATCAGATCTCACTCCTGTCCCTGTAATATTAATCAATAGAAAAACAAAGTTTTAGTTGTTATAGCAGTGATTAGTTTGTAGTTTACATATAATGCATGTCATTTTGATACAGGCTTCATACAAGTATATTTATTCAACCAAATAACCAATAAATGAACAATCCCTCTGACCAGCCATTGTTTAAGCTGTATTATAAAAGTGACAAATGTCTTTCTATTTCTGTGTAGATCAGTTAGGCTGACTTTACAGCCTGTTCCCCCAAACAAACATCTGAGTGGTGAATATATTCCCTGCTCACTGTCGCCCTCCTCCATCATATGCCAGAGCTTCAGATAGAGACTCAGAGCAGGACGTGGATTGAGAACCGCTCAGTATCAGATGCTCCTCCAGGAGGAGCCGGTGAATCCATCTGATCTCCTGAATCTGCCTGCGACGATAATCAGCAACAAAATCATTAGCATTATGTTATTATGATAATGTCATTTTGTGTAATTTGATGTCATATGTCATTTAACAGTCGGTTTGATGCACATCCATTTCCATAAAAACAAATACACATCTACTTTTCCCAACTAAGAGTTTTGGAAGATCTTTTGTCCTGTATTTTATGTGTTTAGCTTTTGAGTTCAACACAACACAAGTTTTCCCCTTCATTTGAGAGTTGATCTGGTTCATTTACTGAAACTCACAGATCCATGTTTCTCTGCTGGTCGAAGCCTGACAACCCGATACATTTGTTGTAAAATACATGAAATTTAAATGTCGCTCTCACCTTCGACTGGCCACCTTGATTGTCGACTCGTTTGATTTATTAATGTTGATACACTTTTAACCACAAGAGGGAGCCTTTGGTAATTTGCCTTATGCACATTTAAGACAGAAAATAGGGACTTTTGCTTGAGTATGAATTATGTTAAATTATGTATGAATTTTTAAAATTTAGCCATTGACCAAATTTGAAACTTGCAGGCATTATAATTTTATTATGATTTGTGTGGTAGAAACTGAAGTGCAGTTTTTCATCCGCTCCACTAGGCGGCGCAAGCGGCTTCACGTTCACGTTCAGCTTCGGGTGCTTGACGACATGACGATTGTTTTGTTGCAACAACACGTGTAGTAAACCGTTTTAAATGCATATCCTGAGGATGACAGCTTTATGACAGTATTTTAATGTCACTAACCAGCACATATTCCAGCCCATCAACAAATAAAGCCGACACGCGCTGCGATAAAGTGCAGGAATCGACTCACCTGTAAGTAACTCTACACAGTGTACGTCTCTTATTAAGTCCTTATTCTTTGCACTTGCTATTTAATTTTAGATAGTAATTAGTTATTGATACGTCATTCTGTCGTCTCTGTGCGTTATGACAAATTGAATGTGTTGTTATTAAAACAGACCTGAAATCGTGTTTAAAGGCTGTTTGCTGAATGTCAGCTGAGCATGTTTGAATGCAGTCGCATCTTCTATGAAGTTTGATCACAGACTTTTACTTGCTGAACTCACTGACGGCTTTAGAAGAACCAGTGAACTGTTGCTTTACCTTTATTAGTTTTCAAATAATCACCTTCTGATGTTCATATTATAAAATAGAGCTGTGATGTTCCTGCTGTTTCATGGTTTTGTAGAGATGCTCTGTGCACAATGTTTAAATATGTCTAGTAGGCAGTATTAACATACATGTCATCTTATATTTATGAACTATTATTTAAACTAACGTTAAATTTGTGATGTTTAGAATGTAGGTGTAATATATGAAGTAATGACTGTATTTATGTGTTTCCTCCACAGAATACGGGATGTGTTTGGAGCATACATCCATCAGAAGCAGAGCTGTGGGACGTGTGGACAGACGGTCACTGTAATGATAGACTTCTGCTCATGGACAGGTGAGACTTCTCACGTGTGTTGTTTGGTGTTAAACGTGTAGGTTACCATCAATTTCTTTTTGGAGGGTGACTCCTTCAAAAAGCAAATGATGGGAACCTAAATAGGTGGGGAAGGGACGGTGGGTCAAAATTTTAATACAGCTAAAAATTTTTTCATTGTATCAAGAAGCATAACCGCTGCTGGACATTGTGACGGGGTTCGGGGGGGATCCGAATCATCCCCGCCCCTTCACACATACACCATTCACTCATATTGCGGAGATCTGGCTGGGATTGAACCAGCAACCTCTGAATCCATGAGGCAGCGCTCTTACCTGTGAGCCACAGATCTCTTGTTTGAACATGTGATGGAACTTATATTTCACTACAAACGTGTGACCTGTGATTTAAAAGCAGAGCTGGGGTTTGAACCCTCATCTCTATCACAGTCTCATCACCAGAGAACGTGTGTTTAACCACTGCGGCACTGCGGCACTGCGGCTTTCACGCTGAAGAATGGCATTTGGGACTCTTTGTTGGCTATAATGACAACAATTTAATGTATGCAATAGTGGGGTTTGAATTTAGGTCTACATGATTACTCTTTACCCACTGAGTCTGTGGAGCAGGAGGATGTTTTGGACAGGGTTTTAATGATAGCTTTGTTATGCTATGATAAGCCTAAGCAGTTGTAGGATCTGAACCAAAATGTTCATTTATAAAAGGCAAACAATTTTACGCTGACCCAGTTAGTGAGGTATTTGAATGATCACTTTTTTCCTTGTTGTCTATCAGTCTAACAATTTACAGGTTAAAGAACATGAATCTCCTAATAATTTAATCTACATGTTCTACACAACTTTCTATTTTGCATATAAATAACGGGGGGAATTCTTGACTCACTGATGGCAATGCTACATGTTCACATTTAACTTATTTACAGCATCTGGTCCCTATATTCTCTGTGCAACCATTTTTTTCAGGTCTGCATCGCCTTGACCCTACAGTGTAAAAGTGGTTTGAAGAATGGATTGATGTCTCGCTTACATCCTGGCTTAACTTTTAGACAGGTATAACAGTTTCGCATATTTTTCCATTCTACCCCACATATGCATACATATTAACATAAGTTGCCACATGTAAAACACTTAAGTCACTAAGCCTGAAACTTGTTTTGGAAGCTTTCTGCCTTTAACATGAAAATTTAAGAGACTGTGGTATTTGAAGCTTTTATGTATGACAAGCTTTTTATTTGAATCATTTTTTGGCACATAATTAGTTTAAATGGCAGGATGGTGAGCAGATGCATAGATAATATTCTTCCATTTGAGTGCACTTAAGCCAAACTAACTTGTATTAACTAAAAACAGAGATTAGATTTGGAAAAAATATTTTAATTGATTTTCTTTGACACTCATACACAAACACACACATGCATAAAACAGTACATAGTACATGGTATTCACTGATATGGTTATAGAATAACAATATCAAGAGTTTGCAGATACAGTAAGCTGAAAACACATTTTCCCTCCCAATAAAATTATGTAACCAAATAGAAAAATGATGAAAACATGCAGCAAATGGTCACATAATAATAGCCTAGAGTATAAAATACAATAAAAATCTTTAAGAACTAACAGCTGATTTTATATGTAGTCTTTGGTCTTGCAAAGCTTGGTGAAACACTTATAAATACTGTTTGAGTTCCAGTATATACTGCAGATCCTAAATGAATAAATAACATTCCATTGACTTAATATACTACTGCATTTATGGTGTAATCCTTTGGAGTTTCACTCCAAGTGGAGCTTATTGCTTTCATTGTAAAATCACAGTGTCTTGCTGGAGGGTTTGAGCTTTTCGGGAAATTTCACAGCTACAGACTTGAGTGATGATTGTCATGTTCAAACATTCTTAGTCTTCATCGTTGGTGCTGGTTTCAGGTGAGCGAGAGGATGCTTCCCTGAAGAATTCATCCTCTTTTAGCATGCTCTGGAGAACAGTGAGTGTTAGGAGGAACTGAGGTTAGGACAAGAGAGACCACAGCAGATACAGTAAGCTGTGGTATTATTATGATTATCTTACAGTCAGGTTGTTGATTCCCTCTGAGAAGGCGCCGATCTGTTGCACTGTGCCCTCAGAGTCCTCCATCTGCACAGAGATGAACAACATTTAAACAATCTAACAACATCCAACTGTTATTAAAGCTGCCAATTAAACTTTACTTTGCACTATGATTAGCAGTTTATCTGTGGAATTGCCTATACCTGCTCCAAGCTGTCCTCATATATGCAGAGGCCTTTATGGAAACTGCTGCTCTGAGGCATCTGCACATCCATGGGGCAAAGATACTCCTCTGTCTCCTCCTGTCGCTTCCGCCTCAATGTCCCGAAACCTCCAAATGACAGACGTCTTGGCTAAAAGAGGAAAGGACAGGTAAAACTTCATAAGTTATCAAACACATATTTAGTGTTGTATTCCATATATAAGGGAACCTCGCTTACGGCTACTTGCCTTAACTTTGGCTGTGGCTGTGAGGACAGCATAATCTGGGTTTTCGAGATATTCCTGTTTCAGCCTTTGTGCCTCTGAGCCGATCAGAAGATGGAAGTGAGTCGCAAGGTGACGTCTCAGCAGTGTCTTATTTGGTGGGATGTTAAGAAGCAGAGCCATTGTCTCAACATTGAAACGTGGCTCTAAAACCTGAGAAACGCAAGTAAAAAATGTAAGTAATAAAGGAACTTGGATGGAAACTTCATGCTTGTTTACTTCCCCACTGTATGTACCATTAGGCCTCCGTGGACGCCACTTCCTCTCAGGTTGGGTGCGTACTCTGCCAGATCCACTGATCGAAGCCACTCCATCACTCTGTGATTGGTCCACTGACAGATTTCTGCTGGCGTGGCATTATTCTAATCAAAAGGAAATAAATGGAGCAAAAGTCGAAGAAATATTATAAGCGAATGGAGACACGTGTGCATGATGTCAGGGTGTGCTACCTCTGTCGGTCTGCGACGGAGACAGTTGGGTTCGTAGCGGTTGATGCGTAGCACCTGGATGGCCCTCTTTATACTGAGATGGTGAAGCACACTGCCCACTTTCAGACCCAGCAGGTCATCCTAACCAAAGAAATGTTGAGAACCTTAGAATTGCGGTTTCCACAAAAATGAAGTAGTAAAAAGTTTTTAACATCAACAAAACAATAAATAAAACGACCTTGATGGACCAAATCAGAATATATATACACTCACCTAAAGGATTATTAGGAACACCTGTTCAATTTCTCATTAATGCAATTATCTAATCAACCAATCACATGGCAGTTGCTTCAATGCATTTAGGGGTGTGGTCCTGGTCAAGACAATCTCCTGAACTCCAAACTGAATGTCAGAATGGGAAAGAAAGGTGATTTAAGCAATTTTGAGCGTGGCATGGTTGTTGGTGCCAGACGGGCCGGTCTGAGTATTTCACAATCTGCTCAGTTACTGGGATTTTCACGCACAACCATTTCTAGAGTTTACAAAGAATGGTGTGAAAAGGGAAAAACATCCAGTATGCGGCAGTCCTGTGGGCGAAAATGCCTTGTTGATGCTAGAGGTCAGAGGAGAATGCCATCCCATCAATATGGGCCAACATTTCTAAAGAATGCTTTCAGCACCTTGTTGAATCAATGCCACGTAGAATTAAGGCAGTTCTGAAGGCAAAAGGGGGTCAAACACAGTATTAGTATGGTGTTCCTAATAATCCTTTAGGTGAGTGTATATAAATGATTTCTGATCATGACACTGAAGACAAAAGTAAAGTCTGCTAAAAATTCCAAACACACACATTTATACATGCACATATACATATATCTGACACCTACCACAGTCATATAGTGAAGCATGCGCCCATCCACTCTGCCCTCATCAAACTGAGATTTATACTGAGGCAGGCCGATGTCATCCAGCCATCCTTTTATAAAAACAATTACAAAAATATTAGTACATAAAATGTTGTTGGTGCATCCCTACTATCAGTCTTAAATAACATTTGTAATCAACTGCAATAACAGACATCTGGTTTAATCTTTATAGTTAAAACAAATGACTGATTGTTGTTACTTACGCGTAACCCAGTTGTAGTCCAGTTTACCCATGGCATCTTCCTCCTCTGAGCCCAGCGACTGAAGAGCCAGTTGCAGTTTCTTTCTGTGTAGAGGATGTCTGATGGCCAGTTCCTGAAGCACAGAGACAAATATCATACAGCACACAGAATAACCTAGTTACATATAAATAAATATGAATATATATATATATATATTTATTGACAAGAAGTCAAGTATGTGCAAATTTTAAAACGTAGGGCTGTTCAGGAGACCTTTTCCAAATCATGCCGAGACGCCTTGAGTAAGGTCTGTCCAGAGCTGATCCATTGCTGAGCTTGATTTATATACAAGCCCAGTCCCTGTATCTGCAGCCACTCGCACACCTGCTCTTTACTCCAGTGTGAAAATGGGCTGTCCAGCTCACTGAGGGAGACGTCAACAATACATGTTACCATGCAAAAAGAAAACCTCTAATAATAACCTCCTTAAACAAACTGTATATACTTGTTATTGCTTCTCTGCAGATCACGTGACCACCCCAGCCTGGGTCCTGCTGTAGCTCGGACTCCACCTCTCTTAAACTCTGACTCTGGGGAATCGTCCAGGTCAGAGGACGTGGACTGGCTTCTCTTCATCCTGATGCAGGGATAAAGCATGAGAGTCAATATCTTCATCTTAAAACCAGTGCAGCTTATTGTTAATATATTAACAAAGACATTAAAAAGACCTTCCAAGTAACTTCATGATCCCCTTTGATTTCTTCTTCCCTTCAGGAGAGAGTGTCTCTAACGCTTTCGGCTTCTGAGTTCGAGCTCCAGCCAAATCCAAGTGCTCCATCCCCTTATGCTCTCCTTCCACTGCTGATAATGCATTAATAGGGTTAATCTTACAAAAACAGTGCCAAGAAAGATGCTCACAAGTTTACTGTAAAGTGAAAATAATTGCTATATTATTTAAATTATTCAAGTAAAACTTTATATTACACTTTATAACTCACCCAGACTGGGGGTGCTGTTTGTCATCTTGTTTCCTCTGATCTTGAAAAAGCCCCGTCCAAAAGAGGAACGGTTTTTTTTAGAGCCAAATCTCTCACTCCCTGCTGAGCTGGGCTGAGTGGGGGAGATGGATGGAGAGCATCCATTTTTACCACCTTCACCCTAAAATATTACAAGCAAAAAGTTTAAAGGCCTTGAAATAGGCTACACATTTTGCTTTGATAAACGATTGCCTCTAAAAACCTCCTGTGTGATTATTCTAATTAAAAACGAATTAAATGCTTAGTAATCAGCATCATTCATAAAAAGTGTCCAGTGCAGTCATGTGGCTGGTTCATTGGAAATATATGTTTTTGTTTTCTGTCATTGTGCGCAACATGAGGACAGACACTTTTGTGTTCAACAAGTTTTAAACAACAGGGGGCGCCAGAAAACTAAATATGCAGCCTACAACATTTTTACAGAATCTCATAGTAGAGTGGTCCATGTATGACTTTTTGTAGGCCAAAATGCAGAAGCGAGTTAACATTTTAGCACTTTCCATTCCATCTTCCTGAAGTCAATGGGTTTTTTTGAATGGGATTTTGGTTAAATGGCTGAAACAAGTCTGTGATGAACACAAGCTCAAGACACTTTCACGTTTTATTCTACAACATAAAATACATCAGTATTACCCCGCTTGTGATTTTTTAAAAGTTTTTACGCGTCTTGAAAAAGGCGGTTACTAACAAGTGGCTAAATGGGACTACAGAGGCTGTCGAGGAGATTAAACGTCATCACGCTGAAAAGGTAAGCTCAGTCAAAATTAATAAAAGTTGTGTTCATCTATGATAATTCTTTTCATGGACATGATAAGCAAATATCATAAACTTGTTTATCACAGATCTTATAATTTGTGATAATTCTAAAGCCTATGGGAAAATCCTATCGGGTTTTTAATTGAGGGAACCAGTGCGATGCTAACGGCCAGTTGGCCTACAAAGTGACATCATACCTGCACCACTCTATATACACATTTCATCATTTCTAGATCAAGTCAGTACCTCATTATTGCTTGTCAAATGAGAACTTTCAGGCTGCTGTACTGCAGTGACACTGTAAAAGCAAAATGGAAACAATAAATCTGTCACAAACACTCATTTTATAAATCATATAATACAAAAACTAATAAGTAAAATAATAATGGGTATAAAACGATGGTCCATTACTTTATAAATAAAGGCACTAATTCTCCCTGAAGATCATGATATGATGAATTTTGATGAACCAACTATAATTGGTTAATTTTAAAATGCTTATATTTATCTTAAATGTATTTTTTATATACATTTATGTTTGAATCAACATATTAATATCATTTTTGTATAAACACACTTTGATTAAAAGATGTCTAGAGTAAGTAAACAGACCTGTCTGTGGGTCCGAGTGCGGTCCCTCTGGTGAGGTCGACTTCAGGGAGCAGCTCTGAACATGGAATGAGCTGAGGCTGTGTGAGAGACAACAACACTGATGCAGGACTCAAATTTCAATGAACAAGAGGAGCAAGGCAGTGACTGCTTTGCAATGGCCTGGAATCACAGGATGCTGCTCCCAAACAAAAACTACAGAGATGTTCCTCGTCAAAAAAAGGGTTATGGTTAAATTGTTATTCTCTGTCAGACCATCACAATGAAAGTACTGCAAGGAGGGGGTCTAAAAGGAAGTCTGAGGAACATCCTGTGGTCATAACTGTGTGTGTGTGTGTGTTTAAGACCCTTCATACTTCATCAGTTTCCTCTGTGCCTCCTGTGGAGACTGTCTCTGTGTCACACTCTCCTGTGTCCTCTTCCCTGGGTTTGTCTGGGAAAACAGAACAAGTCATGAGACAGGATAATCAGCCAAGCTATTAGAATGGGATGCCAACAAAAGCTTTCTGAGAAATATTCTGAAGATCTAAATAATCTTTTGCCTAAATGTCATAAAGACATTAGGAAAAGTAGACGAGTGATACAAACGGATCAATATCACACCACTCTAGATCAGGGGATCTCAACCAGGGGGCCTCAAGATGACGTAAATGATTTGAAATAAAACAAAACAAGCATTGAATGCACACTGTAATTTTTTGCCGCTAGGGTTTGCCTATTTAAAACAAAGGCGTAGCTTGATGACGGCGAGATTGAGTGCGTGGAAAAGAAGCGTAACGGGACGCGGGCAGAAATCACGTTCATAGATGAGATTATTAAATGTTACTGTAGTATGAAGCAGAGCCGGGTCAAGTGCTGTGGGAGCTGAGCAAGGCCGCTTGAGTGATTGCTAATAACGCATGTCCTGGTTAAAATAGCTTATTTATCTGGATTTAAACATTCTTGGAAACGTTTGGGATAATATAAAGAGCTGACATACATTTTAAAAATATTACTGACAAGTAACTTGTAAATAGTAACAGGAGATTGACCTACTGAAGATCAGTGGTTTTACATTATATTATTTTACATCATGTATAATCAGAAGAAAGCTATGGAAAGCTCACCTTTCGATGCCTGCACACACATCACCATATCCTGAACTCTCTTGTGACGGATCAGAGACTGGTGCAGCTCTTTTATCTTAAAATCCTGAAAAGATTTAGATTAAAACAACATGGAATTTAATATCAAATATTACAAAATTCTATATATTGAACAAGTGTATATAAAATCTTCTACATGCATCTATGCAAAGACTACGCTTAATTAGCAAGATCATGGTTTAATTAGAAATGAAGTAAACTGTGTGCTGGCTGTGGCAGGTGGTTGATGTGATCGTCACAGCAAAATAGCAGGACATCCTATTGGTTATACCTTCTCTTCATTAGCTGCCTTCAAAGACTCGACAGCGCTCCTCATTCTCTGCACCTCCATTTCTGAACACACACAAAAACAATATCTTATAGCATTCAACATGCTAAACGTTTTACAACAAGACTGAAGCCTTTGACAACATTTTTAACCACTAAAATAAATACCCCAGAAACTGCACAGTTGTCATACCCATCCTGCTGGAAGTAAAGATGATTTGCAGTGCAATAGAAATATTGTGAGACAATACAAGCACAGTTTAAAGAGCAGGAGAGTCTGCACCCAAAATCAGGTCACCAATCAATCAAAAAGCATGTCTAGACATGCGTAATACAAACCTTCATACTTCAAGCATTCCAACACAATGTTTTTTTCTTACAGTGTGCCGGGATAGTTTCTCCTTTATCACACTAAAATGTTTTTGTTCCCGTGTCATCCATTTAAAGTGCATAGCCTCAGCTGTGAATGGATTTATTTGATTTAAAATGTGTCTGTGCAGGGCTCCCTTTAGACAGTGTATACAATGGGCTCCAAAAGTCTGAGACCACACTTTTTATTTACTATACATTTTGGTCATGTGACTTTTTTTTGCACATTCACTATACGCTCACCTAAAGGATTATTAGGAACACCTGTTCAATTTCTCATTAATGCAATTATCTAATCAACCAATCACATGGCAGTTGCTTCAATGCATTTAGGGGTGTGGTCCTGGTCAAGACAATCTCCTGAACTCCAAACTGAATGTCAGAATGGGAAAGAAAGGTGATTTAAGCAATTTTGAGCGTGGGATGGTTGTTGGTGCCAGACGGGCCGGTCTGAGTATTTCACAATCTGCTCAGTTACTGGGATTTTCACGCACAACCATTTCTAGAGTTTACAAAGAATGGTGTGAAAAGGGAAAAACATCCAGTATGCGGCAGTCCTGTGGGCGAAAATGCCTTGTTGATGCTAGAGGTCAGAGGAGAATGGGCCGACTGATTCAAGCTGATAGAAGAGCAACTTTGACTGAAATAACCACTTGTTACAACCGAGGTATGCAGCAAAGCATTTGTGAAGCCACAACACGCACAACCTTGAGGCAGATGGGCTACAACAGCAGAAGACCCCACCGGGTACCACTCATCTCCACTACAAATAGGAAAAAGAGGCTACAATTTGCACGAGCTCACCAAAATTGGACAGTTAAAGACTGGAAAAATGTTGCCTGGTCTGATGAGTCTCGATTTCTGTTGAGAAATTCAGATGGTAGAGTCAGAATTTGGCGTAAACAGAATGAGAACATGGATCCATCATGCCTTGTTACCACTGTGCAGGTTGGTGGTGGTGGTGTAATGGTGTGGGGGATGTTTTCTTGGCACACTTTACGCCCCTTAGTGCCAATTGGGCATCGTTTAAATGCCACGGCCTACCTGAGCATTGTTTCTGACCATGTCCATCCCTTTATGACCACCATGTACCCATCCTCTGATGGCTACTTCCAGCAGGATAATGCACCATGTCAGAAAGCTTGAATAATTTCAAATTGGTTTCTTGAACATGACAATGAGTTCACTGTACTAAAATGGCCCCCACAGTTACCAGATCTCAACCCAATAGAGCATCTTTGGGATGTGGTGGAACGGGAGCTTCGTGCCCTGGATGTGCATCCCACAAATCTCCATCAACTGCAAGATGCTATCCTATCAATATGGGCCAACATTTCTAAAGAATGCTTTCAGCACCTTGTTGAATCAATGCCACGTAGAATTAAGGCAGTTCTGAAGGCGAAAGGGGGTCAAACACAGTATTAGTATGGTGTTCCTAATAATCCTTTAGGTGAGTGTATATGCATCTCTGTAAGTGCATTACTTATACCGGTGGATATTGCCTGTATATGGAGATTTATTATTTATCTTACTTCACATTCAGGTTTAAATTTGATTTTGAATCCACTCTAGTTACATTTTAAAATGAACGTTGGCATGTTGTTAATATAGCAGTATATTCGTATTGTACCTTTTTCTCTGCTTTGTGATAGTTGCTCTGTGTTTGGGCTTTCTGGGATGGCCTGAAGTCTTCTAAGTTCCTGCTCTTTCTCTTCCAACTGCTTTTGTAGGGATTTCAGCTCCTCCTGACCAATCAAAACCCAAATTAACATCTCCCAGCATTCAATTCAACTAAAAATAAGCTCACTGTGTGCCAAACCCAAATTGACTTAATGCATTTTCTTAGTGCTGCGTTTTATATAGAGAACGAACACGAAAACAATGGGTAACTATAATGTGAACAAATGCCATTTTAAAGTATGTAAAAAAAAAAAAAAAGACAGAGGCTGAGTAGAGAGACATGATGAATCTGTCCAGCTATGTGAATTTGTCCAGTTTTGAGCCCAAGGATAAAGTTCACTAGCTAGGCACATACCAGTGGCTAGTCTTTAAGGTTAGGGTGAACTACACAAGGATTTCTCTTGTGGTAAAGAGATTTATGGACCATTACACTACAGTGCTGTTAATCTTATGTTGTGTAATTATCACCTGACCATGAGGCACTCTTACTTTGGTAGAGTCAAGGCTTCTCTCATGTTCTTGTCTCTCGTTCTCCATAGAAGTCAACTTAAGATGCATGTCTTTCACATCCCGATAAAGACCCTGAAGAGACAGATCATGTTTCTATAAGTCGAAGAGTCAATAGTTTTGTATATAAACAGACAAGCTAAAAGACTTGCAATATTTTGAGTTGTTTGAACGAAGAAAAAAAACCCTCAAGGACACTAACAAAGTGGGAAAAAACACTAAAACTGAGAACTTCACAAAGTATACTTAAAATGAAATCTATATTTTTTTCTAATATGAAGGAAAGTAAGCCTATCTTTTGGACCACCGTGGATTTCTGGTTTCTGAAACTGAAACTCCCCTCTGGACTCATGCAAGTAAGAGAAAGCTGAATGGGACCAGTGTAGTCTGAACTCAAACGGGCAAAAAAGTTTTATAACAGGAAATGGCTCTGGCACTTAAGAGTTTCACTCTCACCCTGAAGCTGGAGGCTTAAGCAGCAATGAATGGCACTATGGAAACCAAAGGGTGGTCAAACCATAATAGCCAGGTTTAATTTCATTAAATGTTAAGGTTGTCTGTACAGTTCACTCTGTTCTGCATTGAGAGCACTTTTAAGGTTCTGATTAATCACTGCAGACTGTAATTTATTAGGCCAGTGGGACTCTGTAGCCTATGAAATTTCATAGTGGCGAAGGTACAAATGTGTGCTCATTACCTCACTTTCTCTACAATCCCCTTCTGCAGCAGCTAGCTTTAGTTTCAGACTCGATATCTCGGTCAGCAGTTCCAATTTTTCCGTCTCTAAAGCACTCCTGCTAAGCAGCTCCTACACAATAAAAGTTACATATTAGATACATACCTCCCCTACAACAATATGGCTTAAATTCCGTGCACTTTTGTTATTAAACATAGGCTGTTATTGCATAAGATTATAAAACCACACACCTGCTGTAACAACTCTTCTGTAGCACTCAGTTTCATGCGGTGTTCCTCAAGGCTTGAGTCTAGGTCCCTTATTTTTTCTCCTTGAACTTCCACCTGGTCTGTCAGAACACTTATCTGAAGGATAAGAGTGCATATTTATTGAGTTTGTGTGATGTGTGACATTTAGAAACCAAAATGGCAGCAGTGCACAGTTTCAAATCTGACAAGAAAATCCCACACAACCCATAATTCCCTTGACTTGGTTTTGACAACACACCTGGAGCACTAGACATTCTTTGTCGCTTTCCAAGCGAGAGAGTCGCTCCTGGTAGACCAAATCCCCTGCTGCAGATCCATGGCCATTGGTCTGGAAACATAAATGCTTTGAGCGTTAGACATTCTACATAAAACACACATGGAAACGCACTTCCAAATAAGCACACCAGATTTACTGGTAGTCTGAAAATAGTGTGCTTCCTCGAATTAGCAGGCTCTAAACAGTCAACAAAACGCAGTGAAATGAACTAAAATGACCATATAAAAGGCAAATGCCAGTGGGACCTGGAAAAGAAATCACATGCTGCCATCTGCGAGTCATGTGGGGTTCACACGGATGATACTCTGCTATATGAGACGCATGTGAAAGGTTTTCACATTGCAAGATTTTGAAGCCCAGGAGTGGAAATTTTGTAAAGCTGAATGCTTCAGGTTGAATATGGAAAAAGGGGCTGGGGAGCTAAGATGTGCTTAATCCAGATGAATCATGGCTGGAGTAAAGGACGGAAAATGCAAAGGGAGAAAAATGTCAGGCACACAGACGAACACATTTTATATTTTTTTTTAAAGTAATTGCATTGGTATTGTTTTTTTGTTTTTTTTCAGAGCAAGTTTTGCATCAAATGGGTAAGAAAGAGTTTACAAAACTATTGCCAAAATGGCAATCCTTATTCATAAAAAAAAAAACCACAAGACTCACAACAGATCAATGAAACATTCAGGGTGATAAATCAGCACTGAATTTGTACCACACAGGTTATCTCTGGGTCAGGTTATATCAGTATTTCCCAACCTTTTGTTTTGATAAGTAAAAAAACCCACGGGACCACACTTTATAAAATTATAACAAAATTGCACAAACATGCATTGCTTCAAATGGCATATAAAAACTAGATATTATATTAAAAGTAGTACTCACATTTAATGTGAAACTTGAGGTAGGAACACAATAAGGTCATAGTATGATGTTGTTGGTGATGTTAAAACAACACATTTTTATATCGTCGCATTTGGGCGGAAAACTCATTAAGTTTTCATCAACGTACAGGGTATTAAGTTTATTGTAGCTATATGGGCGCTCGCTCAGTTTTCTTTTTGAAATCTCATGATCAATCTTATGATACAAAAAAAATAAAGCTTTTTTATAATTAAAAAAAGTTATATAAATGAGATCAAACTCTATTCATACAAGTTATGATAGTAGGAATGAGGGAGAACATTAACAATATAATATGTAGAGTCTTAAATATCCAGGTCGGTTCACAGTAACTAAGACAGATTTGCAGAGGATTTTTATACAGTACATTTTTTTTTTTTTTTTTTACTTAAACTTAAAAAAAATTCAATTGTATATTAAAACATACAGGTCAACATAACTGTTTAGGCTTATTTTTGTAGTAGCACTTAACAGCTGTATCTTTAACACAATTTGAGGGAAACCCACCAGTTTGCCTTGCAGCCACTCCATCAGACCCTCAGCTGTGGTTTCGGAAACCTGACTGCGCAGACTCTCCTTTTCCTCAGGATCCATAAGGTCCAAAGCAGCCCTCAGGTCTTCCAGGAGATGCAGTGCCCGAAGGCTGCCCAGGAATGGCGAAGTTGGTGACTGACAATCAAACAGGCCGTTGGTGTAGTTCATGGCCTTAGAACCTGAGGCAAGTGAAAGAATGAGGATCAGTGAAGGGATTTAGGGAAGAGTGAAATTTGTTGGGCTCTATGTTAAGTTGATGATGATAAAAATTTTACCCAGCAATACAAAATCTGTCATTATTTACTAACCCTCATCTTACTTTATCATGTGAAGCAATTAAAAAAAAAAAAACTTTAATAAAAAAAAAAAGAAGAAAAATTCTAACATGCATCAATGCAAAAAAAAAAAAAAAAAAAAAAAAAAAAAAAAAAAAAAATCAATAAAGTGGAAAAATATTAAACGTAAAACCAAGGGTAAATCAGCATATTTGTTTGAAACAAAATTAGGGCGAGTAAATAACTGAAATGATTTAATTTTAAATGCAATTTTTGGGTGAATCTGTATGCTTTGTTGTAGCCACTTTTAGCACTTTCCAAAAAACAAAAAACAGGTTTGATGACTGTGACCGCACAACTCGGAATGGCTTATCGCAAGATGATGGAAACAGTGGGACATCCACTGCCATAATTATAGAGTGAATGGAAAAGCATAACCTTCAAGAGACTCACTCATGCTCCAAGCTAAGACATTCATTTTTCTCTGATGTGTCCCTGATGTTCCCAGAGATGGGACAGTATTGTGGTCGCATACTGAATAAGCATTAGATTTCATCAGTGCTGAAATAGTGGAAAAAGCTTGTAATGTAGCTCACTACGCACACTTTGCAGAGACCCAGTGCAAATTCATTCCTGTTGCGGGTTTATGCATTGTCCTTCAAATAGTTTGTTTCTGTGTCTAATTTTTTATGGGCATGATCACACTGATGATGACTGTGTAAAGCTGCAAATAATACACATAAGAAAGAATATATTTTTTGTGAGTAGTATTTTTTCCCTTTATTTAGTTATACCTGCAATGATGCCATCCATCTGCTCCAGAGCAGCTGCCAACATTTCACTGGCATCACACATCATGATCGGCTTCTTTGAAACCTGCAAATGAGACATTCGAAGGCAAGCAAGGATAACTCTTCAAATGGAGTTAGTGGTGCAGAAATTGCAGAAATATATAATTGATTAAAAGTTGATCCCTAATCCTGCACCGTATATACTACATCTGATAACAAACATTTTAATAAAAGAGAAGGGAACAAATACATCTATCTGATGTCCTTTCTCCTCCCTGGCACTAATATGAGGCGTTTCTTTCTTACTATGCATAATGCGAGGACTCGTGTGTGGGATAATAGCATGATTCTCCTAGGACTTTTCTGCACTGTGCATTGGAATGCTTGGAATTCCAGACCTTCAAAACAAAGTCCCACAGGCCTCATTGTCCAGAATGCTAATGCCATTGGCTCACAGCTCAAAGAGAAGCTTCCCTACTCTGCCCAAGAGGTTGGATCCCTGAATAAATCCTGGAATTACCATTTAAAAATGAACTTATATTAGCAAGACAAATTAAATCTGATAGATTGATAGTCCTCACCTATGACGAATTTACGAATTAATTTGTAGTAACAAATGTCAAAACATGCATGTGCAGCTGCTCACATGGCCTAAGGGGTAATGTTCAGATGGTTGTCATCACAGAATAAACCCAGACAGGGTGATCAGGACCCCAACGCATGGCGGAGGTCACGAAACAAAGTACTGACTTCAGTTTAAATATTTTATTACATCTTTAAACGCAAAGCTTCTGTGAAGAAAGCAGCTCAAACTAGACCGACATTTAAGGGATACGGTACAATCTACCACTTATTACACAGCATTTCGCCACATAAATCATTATAGGGATAAGAGACATTGATTTGAGATGAAACTGATTTAAAATCATACCTGTTTGTTATCTTATAATCCATTACAGTGTACAAAGCAATCGCAGCTGCGTTTGTATGAATCAAGAGAGAGCGAGGCTGCGATACCCGGATGAGATAATTAAATAATTCTACACAAAATATTGATTTGAATTTTAATATTTTATTAGCTCACCAAACACAAAACTTGCACAAAGAAAAGATGTTCCAAGCAAGCATAAAGCGCTGACTTGAGTTATCCGGATGAGCCTGTTTTTACCGGTTGTTATTAGGGAATAATATACCGTTGAATGGCGTGATTGACCAATCAGAATCAAGCATTCCACAGAGCCGTGTAATAAGTACTAAATCATGCTACAATCCTTAAGGTATGCAGGACAGTGTTGTTATTATCTAAAACATAATTTTCATTAATTGAATTACAGCTAAAATAGAATATAAACTTAAAAAATAAACAAAAATTAAATGTTGCCTTGGCAACATTATACAGTGGTGGTCAGAATTATTGGCACCCCGGTAAATATGATCAAATATGGCTGTAAAAAATAAATCTGCACTGTTTATTCTTTTGATCTTTTATTCAAAAAAAAAAAAAAAAAACAACACAAAAATCTAACCTTTCATTGAAGTAAAAGAATTGAAAGTGGGGGGTAAATCACATTATGAAATAAATGCTTTCTCCAAAACACGTTGGCCACAATTATTGGCACCCTTTTATTAAATACTTTTTGCAGCCTCCTTTTGCCAAGATAACAGCTCTGAGTCTTCTCCTATAATGCCTGATGAGTTTGGACAACACCTGACAAGAGATCAGAGACCATTCCTCCATACAGAATCTCTCCAGATCCCTTCAGATTCCCAGATCCATGTTGGTGCTTCTTCTCTTCAGTTTACCTCACTCATTTTCTATAGGGTTCAGGTCAGGGGACTGGGATGGCCATGGCAGAAGCTTCATTTTGTGCTCAGTGACACATTTGTGTGTTGATTTTGATGTTTGTTTTGGATCGTTGTCCTGATGGAAGATCCACCCACGGCCCATTATAAGATTTCTAGCAGAGGCCGTCAGGTTTAGATTTTTTATCTGTTGGTATTTGCTAGAATCCATGATGCCATGTATCTGAAACAAGATGTCCAGGACCTCCAGCAAAAAATAGGCTCACAACATTAAAGATCCAGCGGTATTTTTAACAGTGGGCAAGGAATACTTTTTATCCCTGTTTGCACCAAACCCATCTGGTGGATTTTCTGCCAAAAAGCTCTTTTTATAGTTTCATCTGACCACAGAACCAGGTCACTTTTGATTTTCCAGTCCTTCTGACAACTGAATATGCTGCCGTTTGTTTCTGGATGAGCAAGAAGGATTTTTCTTGAATCCCTCCCAAACAACATGTGGTGATGTAGAGGTTGTTTGATTTTTTTTTTTTAGGCTTTCTGACCCCAAGACTGAACTAATCTCTGCAATTCTCCATCTGTGATCCTTGGAGAGTCTTTGTCCACTCAAACTCTCCTCCTCGCCGTGCAATGAGACATTACAGACACACGTACTCTTTCAGGCAGATCCGTAGCATCTTTAGAAATGGGAATTTTCAATGCTTTAGCTATTTTCCTACAGCCACTTTCTATTTTGTGAAGCTCAACAATCTTTTGCTGCACATCAGAACTATATTCTTTGGTTTCACTCATTGTGATGAATGATTAAGTGAATTTGGCCTTTGTGTTTCCTCATATTTATACTCCTGTGAAACAAGATGTCATAGCTGGACAATTTTATGTTCCTAATCACCCTGGTAAAAATGTAAATATTAATGGGAATATACTGTAAAAATTGTAGGGGTGCCAATAATTGTGGCCAACATGTTTTGGAGAAAAGCATTTATTTCATAATGTTATCTTCCACCAAATTTCCATTCTTTTACTTCAATAAAAGGTTAGATTACTGTGTTTTTTTTTAATGATAGATCAAAAGGATAAACAATGCAGATTTATTTTTACAGCCATCTTTGATCATATTTACCAGGAATGCCGATAATTCTGACAACGTGTGTGTGTGTGTGTGTGTGTGTATATATGAATAAAATGAATAAAATCACATTAATCTTGGCATAAGAATAGGTGAACTGCAGGCTTATAGGACAAGGGAAGTGAAAACAGATTACAGGATCTTAAGATAACTTTTTATGATCTTGTGCAGAGATGCAACACAATGGCCGTCTTTGGCCTAAAATGGATGTTACAATGGTGCTTTAAAGGGGGATAAACCGTTCAGAGAGTTTTACCATGCAAACAGCTAAAGCTTAGCATGCTAAAACAATATAAAAGAAAAAAAAAAATCTGAAAACTTGTCAGCCACTAGTACACCATACTGACCATCCCTATATAGGACAAGATGCTGTACGCTACTGGGGCCTTTTTCAATAAAGAGGTTTAACCAACTCTGAGTTTAAACTTGAACTCCGAGTTGACTTACCCTGAGAGGGGAAACTCTGAGTTTTGGGTTTCAGAACAGCTGAATTGAGCAATCAACTGAGTAGACTGACTCGTGCATCACGACTATGAAAAGCCATGATCAATGGAGCTACGAAATTATGATTCACCATGGCAACAGCACCCGACAAAAGACGTCTGCGTACTTCCGGGTCAATATGCATGTTTAATTCTTAATTTGTTTAATTAAGTTTAATTTTCATGGTATCCCACAAGCAAAAAAATTGTGTGGCAGCAGCAAAAAATGATACTTTTAAAAATTAAAAGTATTAAAACCTAATTCAATCAAATCAAATCAAAGCCTAACTCCACCCACTGGCAATATTTGAAAAATGCTGGAAAAGTGGAGACAGAGGGGACGAACCGAGGGCGGGGCTGAGCAGGGGGCGTGCACCTGAGACCCGCAATGACGAATTGATTGACAGCTGTCAGACTCGCAAAACTGCGGTCTTAACTCCTGATGCCGACAATGCTAGTGAAGCAGCAGTGCAAGAGAGAATGGGACCATTGACCTAATCTGTGAACAGTCAAATCCTTATACTGAATGCCACTAAAAATAGATCATGCAATGTATTTTTATTCAAATTAACTGAATCAATAGGCAGCGCAGGACCAATAAATTCAAACATAATAGCCTAGCCTATTATAAACAGATTTCCTCAAATAAAAGTTAGACTATATACGGCAGCACATTACAGCTCGTTACCACGGCAGCCACTTGCGTCCGGGTTTGAAAGCGCGCCTCATATGAAAATGATCTGTACACATGACGGGCGGCAAAAATATCCCCAAAAAAGCCTGACGTGTACTGACAACTGCATTATTTAACCGTATTTTCTTCATTAGAATGTTGATAGCAAGTGTCAAGCAAGTTTCATTCATAATGTTTCTACTTCATGTAACATGAGAGTTCACACTGGACTGAAGCCATTCTCATGTGATCAATGAGGGAAAACATGAGGGTGTGGTGAGCTCGTGCCAGAGGCGTGGGTAGTGAGCAGTTGGAAGAACCAACATACGTCACGATGACCAACAATGTCCAATAGAAAAAAATTCAACTGCAGTAGCCACTGTTCAACCTTAAGAGAGCAGCACTCAGATGTTTTTACACCATATATTGTAGAATTAAAACACTTTATACCCAAATGTCAAAACATTTACTCGAATCAATGAACAGCACTAATAAAGCCCCAGTCTTGCAGATCATTAACTAAAAAAAAGTTGTTTTAGGGTTTAGGTACCCTTTAACAGCTATATCTCATAGTACCCATCCATCTGACATCCTTCCATTCCATACAGCAGGCTAATCCATTTTTAGAAAGTGTGATGATGGGAATGTGTGTGTCATCAATGCATCCAACCACTGGAAATCCTGAATGAAATTCTAATTATTAGGCTACTTCTAGAGGTTTATCAAGTGAGCATCAGGATCCTGTATAAAAGGACATGCCATTTTTGTCACTGACCGTGTCCTCATAATAAAAATATTTGCAATGAATGAATGTACCTTGTACATTTGTGCAGCATGAATGAACAAATGAAGTATTTAAACACCGCTGATGCTTTAAAAAGGGGGAGGAGAAGACCGAAAGAAACTCTGGGTTTACCAAAGAAAACTTGCTGCAGACCAGGGGCCTATACCATGAAGCCGGTTTAGCTGGCTAACCAGATACGTTTAAGCTTAGTTTGTACCAATCCTGGGTTTTAGGTACCATTAAAGTGGTTTGGCTTTTAGCAGTGTTCTTATCCATAGTAACTTACGCTCCACTAACCTGCTCCAGGGCAGGTTATGTTCTGTATAAGAGATTTCAAACTGAAATTGGACCAATCAGTTGTGAGCAAAGTGACACACCTCTGATGCAATAAAGTCACTGCCCCTGTTTCTACTCCAAATTAAAGGTCACTACATAACAAATGGTTTTTAAAGACTAAAGAGACTATATTCTGCAAAAGAGAAGTAATATATGTAATATTCTTCTCTAGCGAGAAGTGAATCTCAGTTTCACTTATCCACAGCATATGATTGGCTGATCACTACTGATGTCACAGCTAAACTCCTAAACTCAGGATCAAAGCTTGAGCTGACAGAGAAAGCTGATGATCAGCATCATTGGACCAACAAAGCCTGAATAGATTGGTTTGGTTTTGTCTACTCGAAACTAATCCTGTAACCCAGAGTTTGTTAAACTACCATCATGGTACAGGCCCCTGGTTAGGTTCACAGAGTAAGTTACCATGGTCAGAGTTTCCCTAAATTCAGAGTTAACATACTCAAGAGTTTTCACTTAACCTACTTTCTGAAACACAACCCTGGTCACAATTACAAGCCAAAACAGTAGGGTAAAAAATTCCAAAAATTACCATTTTAATTTGGTTACTGACTGGACGAGAGAGCTGAAAATCTCAACAACTAAACACAGAAGTCTTTGTTTGTCTGTTTACCATCCACCCCCAGAGAAAGAGAATACAAGCTACATTCTCATTCTAACACAAATCTATTCAGTTATGCATTTATCTGATCAACGAGGACTGCAGAAAGGGCAAAAGTGGCCCGCCTCACTCACAGTTTTTATTTAGCAAGAGGAGCTGGCCAGGGCGTTGTTTATGGATATCAGATTTTATAAAGTCAATAAGTCCTTTGTATACAATGCTTGTTCAAAATACACCATATGGCGTATGGCGTTGTTTTAGAACCCATATGACCAAGCTTCCGACCACAAAACAACAACTAAATCCTCAACAAAACGTCACTGATTAATATGAAAAGTCATCTACTGGATTTGAACTGACATCCAGACCCATTACCACCTGTGGAAACACTGGCCAAAGTTAAGGTCCGCCCCAGCTTGAAATCCACGGCTTTTCAAGTTACTTTTGGCAAACGGAAAACATTCTCCACATCCCTGGAGTGAAAAGGAGCTGTATTTAGTCAGCTGCCTGCATCACTTCCTATGGGGAAGCCCTGGACTTCTGGCAGCTTCTCCAAATAGTGTAAGGACAAACTCTAAAAACTTAATATTTGCTTTTGTGATTACAACTTGAGAAGTTGTAATTTGGCTAGTTTAAGAATACACAATAAGAATTCAATACTACATTAAACCCAGATGCTTTGTATAGTATTTTTACCTACAATTATGTTAGGTACCCTCTTTACCTTCTCTGACCCAAGTGTGATCACACATATTGTGTTTCCATCTCTGATGAGAACCAGCTTCGATTCTGTTCAGCTCATGGATATTTAGATTTTCCATTTTACAATGCTTGGATGGAAAATCATATGGATAAAAGCGAGCCCCTCGTGATAGTGTGGAGTGATCTTTGGCTCCCAACAAACTTTTGAACAATACTTTCCAGTAGTGAACGCAGCAGATTTTAATCAGGCACAAATGGAGTGAGGAATTACATTTCCATACGGAAAGAAGGTGGAAAAAAACAGTCAGATTGACTTAATTGGCCCTAGCACTAAATGTTTTGTTTCAGCTTCTTAACAGATTGGGTTTGCCACTCTCTATACGAGTACCATGCACCAATTGCTCCATGACCCAGATGACCAGCTCTATCGAGACCCTAACCCTCCCCCATCTCCCAGATTCCTGAAAACTTCCAGATGTGCGCTCCCTCAAATACCTTCACAATCAGCGCTTCCTCTAAACATAGATATCATACAGCCCGCCCTCAGGCCAAATCACTGTCAAGCTCCTCACACAGATTAATTCACATGTTTTGCTAGTAAATCAGCAGACCACATATTCCCTTACAGGGTTGTTAACCAAAGCACTGTAGGAGGGACGGTATTGATTGGCTCAGTGCCCAGACAGGCCTACGCATACAAAGGTAGAAGTCATTTTTATTTATTTACATACTCTGACGTTGGCCAGATGTGGAGATAGGGGGTAGTCTGAAAGAAAAACAACCCACTGCCCGTGCCGTTATCCAGGCTGAGCCTCGTCCTAAATACAACCAAGCCCTCAGACATGTCGTGCTACTGAGCCATACAAACACACAGATGTGACACATATGTGGCCTTCAGCATTAAAAAAAGCTTCTAGTGTTGAGATCCCATTCGCTAATCATTCGACTGGATGTGGAAGTGCGTTTAGATTTCCACATAGAAAATCCTATGCTTTAAGTTCCTGAATGAAAGTAAAATCATATCCCATCTCTTATCACTTGGTTTGATAAAGTGCTTTAAAGGCAAGGAATGTTTGCAGCATCACTCTTAAAAAAAAATTAGCTGTCGGCTGATGAAAAGCAGAGACACCTCTTATCCAACCCATCAGTCCCATCAGTAAAGCCCTTAATCAATGATACATAAATGTTTTCTTATTCAATTCAGGATCATTTAGCATTATTAATATTATTAAAAATACAACTGATTAATGGGGGTGAAAAACTAAAATTTATAAAACATGTTTTGATTTTAAAAATCCCCAAAATCATAGAAAATATTAGTTGGTTGAATCTATTATATGTTTAATAAAGCAAAAGTAAAAAATAGTTATACTATCCTTAATTCCACATAAACAAACACCTGGTTTACTATCTTTGTGGGGACTCTCTATAGACGTAATGGTTTTTATACTGTACAAACTGTATATTCTCTCCCTTTTCACTAATTCTTTCCCCTTAAACTTTCTGCGTTTTTACATACAAAAAAACTATTTCTGTATGATTTACAAGCTTGTTTCCTCAGGGGGACCTCAATTTAGGCCCCCACAGTAACATGAGTCCCAGTGTGCATTCAGGTTGAAGTCCCCACTGGGATGAAAAAAAACATGTACACACACACACACACACACACACACAGCTTCTATGATCAACTGATCATATTATGTGTGATCATGATGGCCAAAAGAGCTTTTCTTTCAATCACTCACAACAAAGTATAAACACAATTAAGATTTCAAACTTTGATTCTGACATTTTGTAGCTGGTCTGTCGTTTGTTCAAATGAATACAAGGAAACAGGTGGAGGACAAGATAGGAAACATCTGACCCACACTTCAAGCCTGCATTGGAGCAATTCGTGGTCTTGTATCTGAAGAATAAAAAAGTCCATGATGTCATAGCTAACCTTTTCTCACTGTGAAAGGCCACAGTTCCAACCTGGAATTCACAGTAAACACAAAATATATACATACTCCAGGTTTAGAGTCTTTACAGTTCCAAAGACAACGCTTTACTGTGCACAACCAAGAGTCACACCCACAAGCAAATTCTGCTCTGTAAATGAATGTCTACCTTCACAAGTTTTAAAAAGACTTCCTCTGGCTCATGTCCTTCACTCTCAGAAAAAAATGTAATCTCTTAAGTTACTACTAAGAACCCCTAAAAGGTTTTCATATTGCTACTCTAAAGTACTCTAAGGTAAGATATGCATCTTTTAGTGGAAAATGTACAATGTTGTAGGCTACTGCCCCAATGTTGTACCCATAAAGGTAAAATTTTTTACACATTTTTTCTTAGAAAAACTGACATTTTTCTAATTGCAAAACAATTTAATTTAGTTTTGTATAAATACATTTATAAAATACGTGCATTTAAAATGTTTGGAATGTATAATTAAGTAAGAAAAAAGAAGATAAAGACTGAGTTAAAAAAACAAAAACAATTCTAACAATCGAGCAAACGACTCTCAGGTGCGATCCAGATAACGTGCATTATTATTATTTAATGGCTTTTTCAAATATCATAAATGACTTACCTTCTACTGTAATGAGGGTCCTAAAGTTATTTGAAATGATAAACTTCCTTCAGCAGATATATGTGTCCGAAATCGACAGATATTCCCCAGCGTTCCTCATGTTAAAGTGTTAAAATGAGTTGAACTCGCGTCTCCTCTGAAAACAGAAGTGGAACTTTCGGACTTGACTTGAGAGTTGTGCGCTCGAGTGCGCATGCGCATGTCCAACCAATCACAACCATAAACGATCCAACTTTTTTTATTTTATTTATTAAATTAAATTAAATTAAATTATTGCTGCTGAAGCAGTAAGCGGTCGGCGCTATCACGTGGTAGCTGGAGCTGCTCAGGCGGGACCAATAACGTTTTAGTTTTAGTTATAGGCCTACGTTTCAGTACACAAATATCTTTAATAAGACAAAAAAGCGTCCTGAGACTTGAATGGATCTCAACGGAGGGTACAAACGTATTAATTATCCATACATTTATAATTATATTGTTCAATTTGATTTGTTATAAAAAGACTGATACTTTTGATAAATAAATAAAATTGACCTTTTCCTCCAATTAGAGCTTTCCACCCATTCTGTTAGTTATTACCCTTTACAGTCTATGGTTATTACACATTATTCTCACACAAATAATATTCCTGATAAATCAATTTTATTTACTAATGTTTTACTTTATAATAATTAAAAAATTATTTAATGCTAGCAATCAAAAAGCTACATAGCCTATTAACGTATATGAATTATTTTAACTATTTGAATATACTAGTGCTACAATGGTATGGTATGTAATGTTTGGTAATGCTAATAATGAAAGGTTACTGACCGTTTCCAAAATGTTCTGATATTGAGGTAGAGCCTTTCAGCTCACGACAAAAATGTGAACGTCGCCCTCTTGTGGATATTGAAGGAGTTTTTTATTATTATTATTTTTTAAAACTTTTTTTTCAATAACAATATGTTCAAAAATATAATACAGTGCCACAACCATTTGATACTGAGCTGTTTGATGAGGGAAATAAAGCGGTTTTGTAAAAAGGTTAAAAAGGTCTTCGTGAGATATAGCATACTATTACTTTTCCTTATTGCTGTCTTCATTATCACAAAATGTAGGCTATTATTTTCAAACACGTCACACTAGATGGCAGGCAAATGCAAGCTTTTTTACAGTTGAAGTTTGATGAAGCAGCCGACCTAAATTCTTAAACTTTATATGACTGCTATTGTAATACATTGAAACCATTATTTACTATGATCATTTCATAATTAAATATATTTTTGTATATATTTTGTACCATATGGTAGTTATGCATTGGATGCTTAAGGGTACACTGTTCCGTCAACACTGTTCAAATATTGTTCTTCCCGGACAGACCCAGGATCTAGAGATTTAATGTTCTACCTTTACAGTCTGAATCCAATAATTTATTGTCTTAAGTCATTGACTTTACTTCAACTAACCTACGTAATATCTGGTCTGTTTTCTCTGCATTGTGGATCGAGGCACTTTTGTGTCCATGGCAACCAAGCTCAGGGGGAATGATTTTTAGTCCTTGTTCCTCAATGGCACAAACATCGCACTTATTTACCCCACAGGGGCAAGAGTTTGTACCCTGTCTGGGTCAAGTTGGCGAACAACATGGTTTTATCAACAGGAGAAAAATGCACTGTTAAAGCAAAACGCTAATGAATGAGGAGAGTACAGGATCCATATCTTAGTATTCAAAGTAACCTCTCATAAATCCCATGTGAATCCCAGCAATTTTGTGTAGGCAGGGGTATTGCTGAATTTAGCCAAAGCGAAGAGAGGCAGTCAGATACCTAGCTATAATATTAAAAATCCTCAAAAACAAAAATGAAACCAGTGACTCTCATTACAGCAAACATCCCACATAAAACTGGAACATAAAGGGCTTTTTATGTAATTATCTTTCTATCCAGGCATCACAGTCACAGATATGAACTTTGTTTATTTCATTCACTGTGTCTAGGACACATCATGTTAATTAACATGAAGGAGACCAGCAATCTCTTCCTCTCACCTGGGCAACTGCATTGTAGCACTCACCTCAATGCATGCAAGAATGTCATTTTCCCAGAAATAGAACACCTGTCTAATGCCTGAGATTAAAAATATACACACAAACATCCAGGCAGTGGGAATGAAGGATGTGGGCATAAGTCAAGTACATTTAAAACAACAACTCATTTAGCTATTAACAACTTAATTATTGATTTTATTATTATGTTAAATCAAATTCTTAAGTGCTGCTCATCATTAACTGCTGCTCAAACATCATTCTGACATCATTCGTGAGAATGAAGAATGTTCCAAAATCAACTGAAAGCAACAACTAATTTGTTTGTGCAAAATAAGCACCTTAATTATTTTATTATTCATTTTAATTATCATTTTTAATTATTTTTGCAGACCTTTTATTTACCTTCTCATTTACTAACCCACAAATTGTTCCAAACCTGTATGATTTTTTCTTCTTCTGCTGAACACAAAAGAAGATATTTTGAAAAATGTCGGAAAAGAAACAGTTGATGGGCCCCAATGACACTCCAATGACATTGGTAGTGAAGATTCTCACTGACCAATCAGTGATCTGCAGTGTTTACACTTCACATTTTAGTATCGTATATGGCTCGCTTAGAACCTCAACCGAGGTGGTACTAAAAAAAGTACCAGGTACTAGGTACTGTACACAGTGGAAAACCCCCCAAAAGTGAGCCGTACCAAAGTCCCTTTAGGACAAGTCATTTTACTCTGCGACCATTTTTGAAAAGATTCTTGGGCGTGCAAGTGCATCTCCTATCTCTTTGAATGGGGAAACATCAAATTCTCCAAAACTGTTCGCCAAACTTATGATTAAATTTCATATTTGAAATCACCAATGAAATCTGACAATAACTGTCTCATAACTTGTGTTTCTAAATGCTTGAAACATGACAAAAAAACAGCATTTTCCAGCCTGGACAAAGCTAATGTGCATGCGCATGCGCAAACCTAAATGCGCGTCTCAGAACACTGCCTGTTTCTATAGCAACCGGAGCTTCTAATGGCAGCTGCAGTGACGTGACCTGCTGTCTGTCTGCCATCTATCTATCTATCTATCTATCTATCTATCTGTCTGTCTGTCTGTCTGTCTGTCTGTCTGTCTATCTGTCTGTATATCTATCTATCCGTCTGTCCACCTGTCCGTCTGTATATGCATGTTTGTATAAACTCAACCTAAAACATGCATGAATTTTAAAAACTGAAAATGAGATGTGTTCATAAAAATGTGCGTGTGAATTTTTACTTCAAAAAGTATATGGTTTCTTTGTGATAAGCGATGCCACCGTTTCTTTACTGTCTTTGGTGCTAATTCCACTTTACAATTTTTTTTCATATTCTTTGTTCATAAGTCTCCTTGACTTCTTTTGCTCAAAACTGCATAATACTTTTGTGATAATAATGATTTGTCTTTTGAAATAAATGAGGTCGACAGACAGCCTCTCAGACAGTCCACCATCTCCTCTGCTCCGCTACTCTGTGTAATTGCATCATTTCGGATGATGTGAAAGAATAAAGAATAAAACTGTCCCTACTTACGGAACATCAAGCTGCAGGGGCTGGTGAGATTTATACGTTTGATCCTTCATTCATTACTTGCTTAAATAACTTTCAATCTATTTGTCTTGAAGTTAAACTGTAATTACAGTTTTTCTCAGTCGCTTTGGTACATTTCTCGAAACATCCTCGACATTTGCAAAACAGTAAGTGCATTTCTCAAAACAATTCGTACAAATAGCAAAACACCATGAATTACCTGCAAAAGCCAGTCTCTTGCTCAAAATCCTTAGTTCATCTCTCAAAAGTAAATATCTGTGTCAATGAACATGTCAGTGCCATCAGAATAACAAGTCCTTGTGTCATTGTGTACGGATGAGACAGTCAAATTGCTTAGTCGTTGTCAATATAACAGTGTTATAACTCTGGGGGGATGTTCTGATGTAAACTATGGCTAAAGTTTTGAAGTCAATTAGTGTAGGTTACACCTTAGTGTATGTGGGAGTTTGATTGCAAGAGACTGGCTTAAATTCACATTTACGCTTTTGCTGTTTGTACTGTAATTTGTTGACAGACAATGTCATTGCGATACAGAAAGGAAAAGACAGCACCAAAAAACAAAAAGTAGAAATGTGAACATAGGACATTCTCCTTAGGGAAAACTGTACATGCAGTGCTGTAGGAATTACAGTGCAGTCTTCCTACACCTCCTGACGTTCCTGTCTGTTGGGTCACAAGTTCTCATCCACATCACAATGAAAATCTTTAGAAAAAAAGTCTAATGGAAATGTATAGAAATATGCTTGACATATTATGACAACTTTTTCAACCATTCTGCATGTAAAGACTTGAACTATGCTATGAACTAATGCCTAAATGTTGTGACATGACATAAACAACTGATAATGTAGGAAACAGCAGAGAATTGTAATCATTTAAATGGATGTACCAAAGCATTTGCAACTTGTTCAAAGAAATGAGAAACTGCTTTTTTGATGTGCACATGTGACACAATGATGTGAAGATTGAACAGGTAGTTTTGAGAATTTCAATTCTGATCTGAGAAATGTACCAAAGCGACTGAGAAAAACTGTAAATAACGTCAGTCTAATGCATGAAATATAATCTGTCCCTGGAGCTTTTAAACACAATATGCTGCCAAAAAGACATCTCACTTATCTGCCTAATTGACACATTGAAAACAAAATAAAAATGAAAGATACACACAATATTGACGTATTAATTAATCCAAGTCGCTTTCATGTAAATGAAAGGAATTCGATATCTTTGTACTGTGGCGTTTATTGGCTCTGCATCTGAGGGGAGTTCATGCCGTCTGGATGGGCTTAACCAAATCACTCCTCATTTTCATTCAGCCTGAGTTATGCAAACTGACATATCTGCATGATAAATGTAATTATGCTTACAGAAGGACTCGCATTAGACCACCTGTTCCAATATCATATCACTCATTAGTTCACTTGTCCAGCACTCCAACAAATGACATTCTGATAGAAGCTGTAAATCATACATAAATGGCTGAAGAGCTGAGGGGAATTTACAGAGGTCTGTTTCACGTGGGTATGAGCTCAGATTTGTTGAAGTCCAATTAAATCAAAATTCTTATTTTTTCTTTATGGAATATTGAGGCATTTATTATAAATGATTTATCCATGCACATCATTTTCTTTTTAATTCATGTACCCCTCCCCACCTGATGACGTGTAAACTGGTGCGAGGGCAGGACATCCGGTCAGTCACATGAAATCACAGCAATAGCAAACCGCAACCATCCAATAATTTCCTGATGGACATAAGGGAGATTTTTTCTTCTTCAAGAAGCTGTTTCACTCAGATATACATCACAATATGGAAAACGAACACACCTTCCATTTTATGCCGCCTTTAACGTTTGATTTTGGCAACATCTGAAAGCTGAAACTGATACCTTTGCAAATGGGGGGACAGGGGAAAAAAAAAATCACATCCAAATTCAATGTTGTGTCATCTTATTTATGCATTCAACTGGATGGGGTTTAAAAGCAATTAATTTAAACACAGTAAATGACGTGCACAACATTGCAGCAATAAAATTAACATTTATTTTATGTATTATTTTATAAAACAACAGTTTTATAAAATATAAACAGTTAAAAACAATTTGAACTTAATATAAAATAAATCAGTAAAAAAACGTAGATTTATACTTTACAAAATCTTCTTGATTCTGTTCTGTAAGGACATTTTCACAAATATAAAATTGCTTTAAAAAATAAATAGGACATTATAGAGTAACCAATAATGCGCTCATAAATCTGTGTCCTTCCTAGTCCAGTCCTTCTGAGGCTTGTAGGCTAGACGCTACAGTCCTTCTCAGGAACCTTGTAGGCTTGTAGGCTTCCGGTGATTTGTTCAAAGGACAAATCATTGGAAGTGCTAAAATGCTAACTCGCTTCTGCATTTTGACCTACAAAGTGATGTCATACCTGCACCACTCTATTAAACGCTAGAATGAGACAGTCAAGTAAGTGAGCATGGCTGCTTAATACACATTTCCCCATGGTCACGACACGAAAATACTATTAAAACTTAATTTCGGAAAAATACTTTATATTACAAATCTTTATATTAACTGGCTTTCTATTAACGCAATAAAGTGAATGACAGCCGTCTGCGGTCTCCCAGTGGCTTACAATATTGTCAGTTTAGTGTTAAGTGATTATTTACAGCAAAACAAAAGATAACATCTATGTTTTATGTTTCCATTATTTTTGTCTTGCATTTTATAATAATCTCAGAAAAGCTCAGTACCGACCAGTTTTCCGGCAGTTTAATTTCATGAATTGGAATGTGTACAAAGGATTGTGGGTGATTTAAGGCTGCAGAGGATACATCCGATGCATCATTCAAAACAGGCCGAAAGAAGGACATGAAAAGTGCCTTCCAAGGATCCGTCAAATTAAGATGGCCTTCAGCAACGTTTGATGACATGGCAGCCGAGATATACAGCCTTCCATTTGGGAAACACCCAAAGGCCCACTAAAAGTCCCGCTAATCGATCAAAAAGGAAAACTTATTGCCTGATATGATTATAAAAAATTGCAAATATCAGCCGATATGTTGACCGTGGTGATACAGCATAGCTGACCACTACCTATGGTATCCCACAACCCTGTGTGTGTGCGGTTGGGAAGTTGATGAAAATAATAATTTCCAAAAAAACTGCCTGTTTAGATTTTGACTGAACAGCAAGACAGTTATCTTAGGTTTCAGATACAGTTCAATGATGCTGGAGTCCAATCTGTGTAGATTTATCATTAACCATTCCCAAGTATCCAAACTAAATGTCTAACATTTGAATGAGTTACGGTTACGATTTTTACTCAAATTTGTTACTTTGAATGCATGGCATGATTAATTATTGTATCTGTAAAAACAGAGCAGCTTTTAATTCTAGTCTCAGCCTGGAAGCGGGCGATATGGGGGCTCAGTTTGATGAGAAACAGACTTGATAGTGATTTTCTGTAGAGTGTTTGTGAAGCCTAATCCTCTTTAGACATCCCACATCCTCCTAAAGAAAACAATGTGGGAAAAAAAAACCTTCCGACATGAGGCTCCTGTGCAAACATTTGTTGTGTTAAATGACTGCAGCCGATTATGTAACAGCGGTTTGGTGCCTTTAAAAGAAGCTCAGGTGGTGGTGGGGGGTATGGCAAGGAGTTGATTGCCTGTCAGTATTACATAATTATTTTAACAAAGATCATTATATCTTGCTCAAATGCTCATTTGAAGTTGTGTCAACATATCAACCACCTTGAAGGTTAACCGTTACATAAAGACGGTTCTGGCTCACCTGTAAAGGCCACAGATCCAGCTCGCTGCCGCATGCATATGAGCCAGAAACACTGAACTCACTGAACCATTACATTTTTACCATCTAAAAAAGGCTTGGGCACAATTTTAAATATCCAGTAATTCATCAGCAGAACTGAAAAAAATGTTACTAAATAAATCTATCAACAAAAGGCCAATGTAAAAGCATGCAATGCAGTTATGCAACGCAATAATGCAATAATGTTTTATAAATACGGACCGATATATTACAAATCTGGCTGTAAATGAAATATCTAGTTCAGTCATGAAACTCTAGAGGGTGCAGGTTGATAGAGCCAATCACATCATTACTGCATGGTGCAAGCTGATAGGCCTATGCTGATCCTGCAGCCAATAAGATTGCTTGCTCAACATTTAAATAGTCTGGTTTATTGTTTGCTGTATACTAGTCGTGCAGTGCACTATCACAGTTCCTCTGAAACCCTCCACCTCCCAGCTCCACCTGCCTAGTCTGCTACGGGATCTATTTATGCAGCAGCAGCATATCTAGGCTGATAGGTCCTTAAATCAATATGCTTGCAATCACATCATTCTCCATAGGGCCCAGCTGATTGGATCCTGCTGTACCAGCAGCCAATGAGCTCGTTGCTCAACCTTCAAATTTGGGTCAACATTTTCTGTTAGCAGTTGCAGAGCACTTTCAGACACCCTCCACATTCCCCAGCACCACCTGTATAGATCTGCTATACAGGGTAAATCATCTATGCTATTTTGTACAGCAACAGCATGTCTTACTTGCTCACAGCAGCGTGTTGTGTATGTATTGCCAGTCCCATACTCGTTCTGCAGCAGCGTATCAGATCTATTCCTCCAAGACCAAACATTTCCTCAAGGAGTTGTCATGATGACAGAAATAATTTTAAATGATAATGTGACTTTAGGCATCACATCATTTTAAATGTACAGTATGAAAAATGGAGTGTTGCTAAAGATTCCATTAAATTGTGCTAGATTAGAGTTTTTACAGATTAACTTTAAGTGTGCCTTAGATGAGTGCAAGTTATCTACATGTAAAAATAGATGAAAATGAACATGCACAATTAAATATCCAATACTGATAATTTTTCAATATCAACTGATACCAATCAATTAGATAATAATAATAATAATAATAATAATAATAATAATACTTATAATCAGTATACTCCCAATATATTGTGCAGGCTTATTGACAATTATCATTAAACAAAAAGAGTAGCTTTAATTATATTCTGACTATAGCTAATGAGCAATGTTCAATAACTGCAGATCCTGATCCAAAGGTATGTTTATCCTGTGAAAAATCATTCTGTGAAATTTATTGCAACTCTTAGAAGGGGCAATTTGCATGTTCAAGGTTAGGATTTGATTAGCCCAATTTAAAAGGAAACTCTGAAGGAAACTGGCTTGCTTTGAAGCACAATTGAGCATTTATGCTTTGAATAAAAAACATTAAATTCAGCAGCCATATCACCCTGTAGCCCAAGACTGGAGCTAAGCAGGGCTGAGCATGGTAAGGTCCTCTATGGTTGACCTCCTGGGAAAACTAGGTAGCTGCTGGAAGAGGTGTTAGTGAGGCCAGCAGGGGGCACTCGTCCTTAGGTCTGTGTGGGTCCTAACGCCCCAGAATAGTGATGGGGACACTATACTGTAAAAGCACCGTCCTTCAGATGAGACGTTAAACCGAGGTCCTGACTCTCTGTGGTCATGAAAAATCCCAGGATGTCCTTCAGAAAAAGAGTAGGGGTGTAACCCCGGCATCCTGGCCAAATTTGCCCATTGGCCTCTGTCCATCATGGCCTCCTAATCATCCCCATATCCTGATTGGCTTCATCACTCTGTCTCCTCTCCAACAATAAGCTGGTGTGTGGTGGGCGTTCAGGCGCAATATGGCTGCCATCGTATCATCCAGGTGGATGCTGCACATTGGTGGTGGTTGAGGAGATTCCCTCCTTCTATATGTAAAGCACTTTGAGTACCCAGAAAAGCACTATATAAATGTAACGAATTTTAATTAATAATTATTATTATTAAATTTGTGATTTTGTGATGAAGCAGAGGAGATGACCAGTACACCCAAAAGCATGTTAAGACATGCTTAAGGCTTGTTGTGTCCTATGAAAATTGATTCAACATTCAACATAAACCATCACTTTGCAAAATTTGCTAAATGTATATTTTTAATAAATAATATTTATCTCTAAAACTACCCATATGGTCTACCTAAAACAGCTGACATACTCAAATGATGAGGTGTACTTGTAAGGGTAAGCAAGTACTTGTAATCTCAAAGTCAACCATACCACAAGACAAGACTGTTGTCTAGCAGGAAAAGGTCATCCATGTGCTCTCTCATAAGCAGCTATGCTAATACTGTGCCAAATGCTTTGAGGTCTTACCCAACAAGAGTTTCATAAAGGTCACGCTATGTCTAGACATTCTCAGCATTTCGTCTTCTAACCAAATGCCAGCAAAACAAACTAATTTTTGATAACAATTATGACAACATCAAAGCATAACAAAGGAAGATGAAAATCGAATTACTCTTTGATCATGTAAGACATCTTCACAGTACAGATAGTCTTTCTGAGCTCAGAGCAGTTTCATAAATCCAAAATAAAAGAATTGTTTGATATAAAATAAAATAACGCTATTCTAGTCTTCTGGGGAAAAAAACTAACTAACTAACTAACTAACTAAAGTGGAAAATGAAAAATTGAAATAAAAAAAAAATATATAAAAAAAATAAAATAATAATAATAATAATAATGAAACAAAAAATTAAAATGTTTAAAAAAAAAGATAGATAGATAGTGCTGTGCATGCACTAGCTGAAGCTAATGTCAGGGTATACTTTCTAACAGTGAAAAAGTGGAAAAAGTCACTCATTTCCAAAGCAAATGTTCAAAGTTTTAAGCACTTACATCTGCATATGCACACTTGAACCACACTTGATTGAAGAGGAGTGACAGAAGAGATGAAGTACTTTTGTTCCCTGTTTTGATAAAAAAAAAAAAATGGTAATGACTGCAACCCTCAGTCTGTCTGCCCTGCACTGCAATCTCCAAGTCTGAACCATAAATCTGTTTGAAGAATATGCTATTGACCCTTGAATGAATTTCATAACTTGATCTAATGGCAAGTTGAAATCTTAAATGATTGTGGAAGAAGTACTGTGTAATAATTCAGATTGTATTCTTTGTATACTTATTGGTAAATAATTATTTACTGTGATTGCAAAGGTCAAGCTACTGCTACACTTCAGGAAGCAAGCATTCATTTCTGTTTGGGTAAAGTGGCAGACTTTTATAAGGTGATGTGTGTAAGTAAAAAAAAAAAAATGTATTCCAGATGAATGCCATTGAAATCACTCTTTATTTGAGCACCCCGGTCACTCAGACACAGCAACACTGTCTCAGCCAATGGTGTGTGTTTAGGGGCGGGATTATCTGTTTGGCCGACCAATGGCAGAAGTGAACAGAAAAACTTGTCTTTGTTGACGCAAGAGCCTGAGAAATTACACAATTTAATTTTATTAAATTATTAAAGTATATAGTTATAATATTATTATTACTATCAGTTTAATAATTGATATTATTTAATAAAAAATTATAAACACTAATATTATGAAATATTATTACAATTGGCAGGAAGCTATAAAGTGCACCCAGACCAAACATAGTCAGCTTCTATGTCTTCAGCAAGCGCTCTGTGTGAAACTGTCTCTGTCTATTTATTGTTGTTTGCCCACAAGCATAATATATATATCTAGACAGGAGTATAATGGCGAGCAAACAGCATTTTGGATTGTGTGTTCCTCCCTGCCCTCGCTTCATTACAAATGGGAATACACGCGATTCATGTGTTGTTTGTTTGGGAGTGGAGCATGCACGGTCAGCTCTGGTAAAAGGTGGCTGACAGTATTCATTCATAAATTCCCGACGTGTAACATATGCACTATCGAGAGTTTTAGCTCTGCTCCTTTTGGCTGTCTTCTCGAGGGAAGGATCTCACATCACATTCTTGACTCGGATCTCACATTTGCCGAGACAGCGTGTAGATTATGGGTCTGCATCTCTGCAATAAGAATCTAATGGAGCCCCTTCACCTCGTGTGCTTCGGGGCGCAGTGGTCTCCAGCGAGTTCTAGTCTCAGTGTCTGACTCGCTGGAGGAGGGTTTAACAGGGGTCATTACGGTTGTTTCCTACCCGTCATCCGGTTAAGGACACTGGATTGGCTTCTCGAGCTATACTAGAAACCAGTCTCGAGAGGTTGGTTCCTTTAGTAGTCTCAGCCATAGTCGTCTTGGGGTAAGACAGATCTGAGGACAGTGATTATCTCGAAAAGAGGCTTCGGTGAAGAGGTCCTGACACTAATGGCGCCACACCTCTGAGGGCAGTCCCCTCTGGGGGGAAGTGGTTAACACCTCATTATACGGTGCCCATTTCCCTTCGGTGCCCTCAGGGGGCCGCTCTGCCAACCCCCAACTAAAAGACTGGGGGTCGGGCTGGCGCTCTCAACCGTAGCCTTCAAGGGGTAAGACGGATCTGAGGACCATCATTATTTCCAAGGCAGCTGCGGGGGAAAAGGTCCTGACGCCCGAGGGGTCAGGCCAGTGAGGCCAGTGAGGCCAGTGAGTGAGTGAGTGAGTGAGTGAGGGCAGCCCCCCCCCCCCATTGGCTTCATCACTCAGTCTCCTCTCCAACAATAAGCTGGTGTGTGGTGGGCGTTCAGGTGCAATATGGCTGCCATCGTATCATCCAGGTGGATGCTGCACATTGGTGGTGGTTGAGGAGATTCCCCCCCTTCCCCCATTATACGGTGCCCACCTCCCTTCAGTGCCTTCAGGGGACCGTTCTGCCAACCCTACCACCTCTGGTGTTACAGGGCGCAGTGGTCTCCGGCGAGCACATATCTCAGGGTCCACCCGGAAACGTAGTGGTCCTGGGATGCACGTCCCCTCTGAGGAGGGTCTCAGAGCAATCAGTTTAGTTGTTCCCTGCTGGATCACCGCTTCAGGGCACCGAATTGGCTGCTCGAGTAACAAAAGCAGAGCGCCTGCTCCCGAGCTCCCACTAAAAGACTGGGGGTTGGGCTAGCACTCTCAACTGATGCCTTCTAAGGGGAAAGACAGATCTGGGGACTGTCATTATTTCCAAGACAGCTGCAGGGGGAAAAGGTCCTGACGCCCGAGGGGTCAGGCCAGTGAGGGCAGTCCCCCCCAACACCTCATTATATGGTGCCCGCCTCCCTTCAGTGCCTTCAGGGGACCGTTCTGCCAACCCTGCCACCTCTGGTGTTACAGGGCGCAGTGGTCTCCGGCGAGCACATATCTCAAGGTCCACCCGGAAACATAGTGACCTTGGGATGCCCGTCCCCTCCGAGGAGGGTCCAAAAGCAGTCAGTTCGGTCGCGGAAGCATGGAAGCTACTGCCAAATGTTTCTCATTGGGTCCTGCAGACCATAGAAAAGGGTTATCAAATTCAGTTCAGGTCTTGCCCTCCCAGGTTTATGGGGGTCCTATCCACTGTGGTGGGCCCTGAGCAGGTTCTGGTAATGAAACAAGAAGTAAAACGCTAGTGGAGAAAGGGGCCATAGAACATGTACCCCCTTTCAACAGGGAAACCCGGTTCTACAGTCGGTATTTCATAGTTCAAGAGAAGGATGGGGGCTTGCCCATTTTGGATCTGCAAGTTCTGAACGAGTCAGTCATGCAGCTAAAATTCAAAATGGTAACTTTGAGACATATCGTGCACAGATCAGATCCGAGGACTGGTTTGTCACGATAGATCTCAAGGACGCATACTTCCAAATATCCATCCTTCCATATCACAGGAAGTTCCTGAGGTTTGCTTTCAGGGGCAGAAGCTTACCTTACGGGCTGGGAAGCGATCATGGATGGTTGCTCGGTGCTTGTGGATGGGTCACTATCTCACTTGGCACTTAATCATCTGGTGATGATGGCTCAGGCTCTACATCCATGGGCACCAGATTCAGGGAGCAGACATCCTGTCGAGGCAGGGGCTGAGGCCCTGGGAATGGAGCTCATATGGAGTTGCAGACGTGGCTGTGCTGCGTCTGTACATGGTTTCCCTGATTGTTCTTCTCCTGGGATTTCTGGAGAACAGAGTTATGGAAGTGTGGGTTTGGCCTCATAGACTCAGGTCTCTCAACTGAGGTTGTTGAGGGCACGATCTCTCTAGAGCTCCCTGTGCAGGAAACAAACCGGTTTCCTTTGTGGTGCGTTGGAGCAGGAGGAGTATGGTGGCTTTGTAGCCTTGTATTAGGGGTATCCCTACAAGAGGTGTATGATGCGGTGGGCTGTTCTTTTCCGCACACACTCGTCGGGTCTACAACCTAGTATTGGGCTTCACCCCTGGGTCCCAGGTTTTTCTGTCTTTGTTGTGCCCGCCTGATTTCACACAAGACAGGCACTAGTCACTATGGTGGCTTTGGTATAGACGAAAGGGAACGCCTAGGTTATGACTGTAACCTCGGTTCCCTGAAGAGGGAACGAGCGTTGCATCGCCCTGCCATACTTCCGACGTGCCTGTGACCGACTTGCTTCGACCTATTAGAAGCTGACTATTTTTGGTCTGGGTGCGCATTATAGCTTCCTGCCATGACGTCACCCGCCTATATGCCATTGGACTGATTTCACAAGTGCTTCACGACGTAATCACGCAGTGTGTTCCCATAGCATCAATCGATGCAACGCTCATTCCCTATTCAGGGAACCGAGGTTAGAGTCGTAACCTAGGCGTTTTAATCATCCATCTAAAAAAATACTTTCCAATTTCAAAACCGTGTGGATTTTGCAGCCTTTACAACTTTCACGTTTCATAACTCCAATAAGGTTTTGTAACTAATTATTAATAATGTTGCTTTGTAGCACACACCATGTCAACAACCACTGAAAATGGTGGAACACTATTTTGCAAACAGTTTTTTTCATAGAGGAGAACAAAACCCAGCTTTTTAAAGTAAATACATTTCAAGGCCATTAGAAAGATGTTCCTAATGTCCCTGTTTATGAAGAGAGAGAGCACACAGTTACTGTGCCACTTTGAAACCTTTTTCAATATCCATTCTGGCCTGACTGTCCGTCATTACTCTCAGAAAAACACTCAAACCAACATACAGAAAGATAGGTGCACACAACAGTTTTTTCCTGTTCTTTCTAGTAATGATCTCTTTTCTCTTTTTTTGTTCTTTGTAATCTGTCACCTACTCCAAGTTCCCTAATACACACACACACACACACACACACACACACTTCTTTTACTCTCCATCCTTGGGTGTTTTCTTTTTTTTTTTTTTACACTTGGTTTTACGTTTGAAAGGTTGCAAAATATAATTTGCAACTTAGTCCATAAAGCCCTCATTTCACACTCTCACACTTATCTTGCCCGTCTGTGTGAGCAAACAGCTCTAATGAGGAAGTACCATGCTAAATGCACAGCCTTGTGTTTTTGCTTTAAAGGCTGCTTTCTTTGTGAACTGGTCCTAACTCCTGAGCGCCAAACTACTGGTACATTTGAGTATCATAAGGTAAGATGCAGATTGTTCTGCTGCCGCCGTGTAGTGAAATATGCAGTGTTTTAAAAGGTGCACTGTGTACATTTTAGTGGCAACTAGTGGTAAAGGTTGCAAATTGCAACCGTCCACTACTCATCCCTCCCTTTTGAAACACATAGAGAAGCTACGGTGTCCGACACAGGACAAAGATGTTGTCGTCTGAGACAGCAGAGAGTAGCTATAGCGCTCTGCAGGCCCGGTTACAGAATCAAATCACTGAGGGTGCTTCTGAATTTACTGAGGGTGCTCTAGTAAAGTGCAGATAGGCTAAGCAACGGCTCCACCACAGCAGTGTACCTCACATTCATGTGAGAAATGTACGATTATTTACAAGTTCCAATTATACTAATTAGTCTGCCTTTACATTGCTTTAATGCGTTACTAGTATTTTAACATGAACAATCTTCCTGAGAACCAGAAAAAAAGTTTAGTGCATTTACATTTTTTTTTTAGGACATTACATTGTTTGGAGCATAAAAAAACAAATGGATATTTTTTGGGGAACAAAAATCCTATGTTATATGCTCTGCTCTGTAGAGGACACCAGAACCCATTTATTGAGAAAATTAAAAGACACGAATAGGCAAAAACAATGGGTTTTTGTTTTTTTTCATTTACCAATCAATTTTTATGCTCCAAGCTTTTTTTTATCCAAACTTTGTATAAAGATGATTCTCAACTATGTTATGAAAGATATAGGCCTAACAGAATAATTTGATATACTATTTTACTTTATGCAACATGTGTGTAAACATGGCCATAAATGCCATTCTCATTCTATGCAATGCATCTATACACTGTATCTAATTTGCATATTAATGAGTTTTTGGAACAAGTTGTAATGTAAAAAGACGTGTAATAATGGGAGTAATAAAATTGAATATTTTCATAAGAATATCCAGACTTAAAAACTGTGTATCAGAGAAATTCGCTAAAATATAATGTCCTCTCCAGAGGCAAAACCTCTATTCTGGGTCTCAGGAGGATATTTCTGTCTCGTGCAGAGTGAATCCAACATTTATATTTAGATGTCACTTCCAAAACTTTGCAGCATGCAATTGGCCGCCAGTCCCTTTTAGCAGCATGAAAAACAATAGTTTTATTCAATGGATTTTATAGACTGTATAGCCTCGAAGGCGAGCCAAAACCGCTACAATCACTAAAATGCTGTTGCTTTGTCAGTTCATCGCGATCTCACAAAGTTCCGTTATAGAAATGAAGTTGTCAACAATAAATCTTTTACTTACATCGTCTCTTTACTTTGTTTGTTAATGAGAGGTTTCACGAGCCTGCATCAAATCAGCACTGAATAAAAACTGGAGTTTTGAGTGGTGAGATTCTGATCGCGATCAAGAGATCAACAACAATAAATGTGATTGCTACAATACTCACCGCTGCAAAAACATGTTGTAAATAGATGCATTTGACGCTCTCCAGAGCGAGAACACAATATATTAGCGAAACAGATTGGGCAGATTTGCAAATGTATTACAGAATATCAACTGAGGGTGACTTTGCTTGTGTTAGAGGGTGCTAGCACCCCTGTAGAACCAGGCCTGGCGCTCTGTAAAGAAGTTTGTCCGTTTAGGGCTACAGTAGAAACATTACGGCGCAAAATGGTGACTTCACTGTAAGGGGACCCGCGGTGTATGTAGATAGAAATGTCTCAAGGTAATAAAAACATAACTGTTCATTATGTAAGGTCTTTATACACCACTGAAATATACCACATAGTTATATTATATTGGATTTCTGTCAATAGATCCTCCTAAATATTACACAGTGCCCCTTTAACATTCATTTAATCATTCTCACATAACTCTGAACTCATTCATTTTTCACATTCATCTGGAAGTATTGTTTGGGCTGTTTAATATTAGGATTTTGTTTTAAATCTTCCACTATGGCACCGCCCTGCAATATCAATCCCAGCACACCCTGATAAAATATGTTCCCGCGGCTATGCACATTCACAGAACCATTCATGACCTACTGTGCATCCAAGCACCAGCTACAGATGAATCCTGGTAAGACACCTAAACCTGCTGAGTCTTACGCAACATATCCCGAGTGCAAAGATGAATGTTTGCTCTGTTTTCTAAAGGCTTTTAATGTGGCCATATTGGCACTCTTGCATTTTTATTATATTTTTATATCTTTAAAGGGGTGGTTAATTATGATTTCACTTTTTTAACTTTAGTTAGTGTGTAACATCTGCAAAGCTATGATGCTCAAAGTTCAAAGCAAAAGGAGATATTTTCTTTTAAAGAAATCACTTTTTAAGGACTACAACAACAGCTGGTAGGGACTACAACAAGCTAATTCACGGGTTAGTGACATCACTAACCCTAAACTTTACATAAACCCTGCCCCCGGTAACATGCTCCAGCTGTCGCATCCATCTTTTCACATTTATTGCAATACTAAGGTGGCCGAGAGAGCTCAACGCGCAGCAAATAAAGAAAACATCTTACTCAGTTTGACAACACATGCGCTGAAAAAGTTCACAGCACATGCAAATACAGAAACAAGCTGCAAATACCCACAACACGTGCAAATACAAAAATGCGCTGCAAATACCCACACATACACGTGCAAATACAAAAACGCGCTGCAAATACTCGCAGCACATGCAAATACAAAATACGCTGCAAATAGGCCTGCTCATAATGCACATACGATCAGAATGTTAAGATAAACAAAAAAACTCACCTTTCAGGTGTACACCACTGAAGAGTAAACATTGAACGATCCCAGCCAGGTATGTCACTTGTTGGTGTTCCCTTATAACAATTTCGTTGTGGTCTTTGCCAGTCCCGGTGCCAGGACAAACGATTTTATACAATATTATTTTGCGTTAAAAAATATTATTAATAAATGATTAATAATAAATAATATATATTTTTAATAATTTAATTGATTTTATGTCTCAAATCCCAGTCAATTACTCACTGCAGAAAGTAAAACTAAAAACTCTACTTCAACATGTTCTGATAACACTATTTAACCTTAATTTATTTCTTAATATTTCCCTAGTGGCCCGTAGTTAAAAAAAAAAATGAGAAGAGATGTAGGTTTTTTTTTAATAAGGAGTTAGCTCTTTTTTTTTTACAGCGCGTTGGTTATGCGTGATGCACTATAAATTAAAATATTTAAAATATATAATAATAAATAATAATAAAATATTAATTTAATTCTTAAAGTAGCCTAATCATCATCATCATAATTAAGATCATCACAGAAGGGGCTTGAGATCTCTGGGCCTGGTATGTGCTGTTTGCAACAATAACAGTGTTTCTGTATTTGCATGTGTTGTGGACTTTTGCAGCGCATGTGTTGTCAAACTGATTAAGATGTTTTCTTATTTGCTGGTGTTTTTTCTATTTGCATGCGTTTTCTTCATTTGCAGCGCGTTGAGCTCTCTTGGCCACCGTACAATACAGTACGTAACACAAATGCGATAGCATGTCATAAAAGCAAGATGAAACTAAACTATACCTGTTCTATCTTCATACAGCATATATTCTCTGGCTCTATAGGCATTTTACAAGATGATAGATAGTTAACTCCACATCAGCTACATAAATTCACCAACTAACCATTCAGAAACATCCTGTTGTATTCTACATGTCGTCACTTCTTCTGGAGTCTCTCCATCATTGTCCGACTCCAGTTTAAACATAAAAGGCTGAACGGTTTCGGACATTTTTAGTGCATGTCTATATAGTCAGAGCTGCTAACAGGAGCTCTAGAAGCTCCTCCTTCTTCCGGAGCAGCAGCTCATTTGTATTTAAAGGGATACACACAAAAACAGTGTGTTTTTGCTCACCCTCAAAAAATGACAATTTTAACATGCTATAAAAAATTATCTGTGGGGTATTTTCAGCTAAACACTTCATATACCTCTGGGGACATCACAGACTTATTTTACATCTTGTAAAAAGGGGCATTACAGGACCCCTTTAAATCTAAGAGAATTGTTGCGTAAAACCTTAGGAACGCATACAAACATTTAAGACAAATTGTTTAGATATCCGCAACATCAGCAAGAAATGACACTTGTCACATCAAGGTAGTTCAAACATCGAAAGTATATTATCCGTAATTATTATTATCCGTTGCCGTAATGGGTTTCACAGGCAGATGCACATATGAGAACTAGTCTGCAATTAACATCTGACCTCAATCATCTCTAATAGCTCTGAAGGCTGAACTGCAGCTATGCAACAGAGCAGCTCTATGACCAATTAAAACAAAAGTAGAATCCCATTACTGGAGTTACAGGGCTCCAAAGGGAACAATCCCTGCTCTCACTGACCTGCAAAGGCCAGAAAGTATATGTATATACTTCAATGCAGTAAAATCAGAATGCATGTTGGACAGTTGGATGGGTGTTTGTCAAGCAGTCAGGAAGTGCTGAGGGAGAAGCAGCCAATCATGGAAGGGCTCTAAGAGGAACCGTAGGTTATCCGCAAGGTGGTCTCAGCAGTGTGAATTGATTTAAAGGTTGACTGGAGGTTAATTAAAAAGGCGAGACAAGGGCAGAGAGAGGAGAGAGAAGAAAGATGTCTGTGTGTGTATTTGTGTGACTGACATTATGCTGGCAGGAATATCAGACTGGTTGGCAGTGAGCAGCGTACAAACAGCGTACAAAGTGCCCATCCTCTGTATGACTCTTTGAAGGCAGAATAATTGGAATGAAAACCCTGCTGTGGTTAAAAAGTGTAGTTTTATTTTATTTATTAATTTGTATAGGGACAGTACAACAAGACTGTTTACCCATCATATTTGTTCACCAAAAGCACACAAACATCTAGGGCAAAACAAACAAACATAAATAAATAATAAACGAATTAATGAATGATAAAAAAATAACAAAATCCTAATAGAGTTTGGCCTTTTTTATGGCAAAAACAAATTAATTGTTAAATATACATTAGCTTTGATTTGACTTTTTATTTAATTAGTTTGTTTGAAAGTGCAAAAACAAAAGCAAAGATGCATTGTAAATATAGTAGTTATATGTACAATACACATACACACACCCTTGGTAAATATGAACAAAGAAGCCTGTAAAAATAAATCTGCATTGTTAATCCTAAGGAAAATGTGGGGAAAATCTCTTTATAAAATAAATGTTTTCTACAAAACACATTGGACATAATTATTGGCACCCTTTTATTCAATACTTTTTCAACCTCCTTTTGCCAAGATAACAGCTCTGAGTCTTCTTCTATAATGCCTGATGAGTTTGGACAACACCTGACAAGAGATCAGAGACCATTCCTCCATACAGAATCTCTCCAGATCCTTCAGATTCCCAGATCCATGTTGGTGCTTCTTCTCTTCAGTTTACCTCACTCATTTTCTATAGGGTTCAGGTCAGGGAACTGGGATGGCCATGGCAGAAGCTTCATTTTGTGCTCAGTGACACATTTGTGTGTTGATTTTGATGTTTGTTTTGGATCGTTGTCCTGATGGAAGATCCAACCACGGCCCATTATAAGATTTCTAGCAGAGGCCGTCAGGTTTAGATTTTTTATCTGCTGGTATTTACTAAAATCCATGATACCATGTATCTGAACAAGATGTCCAGGATCTCCAGCAAAAAATTTCACAGATCCAGCAGTATATTTAACCATCTGGTGGGTTTACTGCCAAAAATCTCTTTTTTTAGTTTAATCTGACCACAGGAACAGTCCCATTTGATGATCCAGTCAAGTTTGTTTCTGGATGAGCAAGGAGGATTTTTCTTGAAACCTTCCCAACAACATGTGGTGATGTAGGGGTTGTTTGATACATTTTTTTGTCTTTCTGACCCCAAAACTAATCTCTGTGATTCTCCATCTGTGATCCTTGGAGAGTCTTTGTCCACTCAAACTCTCCTCCTTGCCGTGCATTGAGACATTACAGACACACGTCCTCTTTCAGGCAGATCCGTAGCATCTTTAGTTGATTGGAACTTCTTAATTGTTGCCCTAATAATGGAAATGGGAATTTTCAATGCGTTAGCTATTTTCCTACAGCCACTTTCTATTTTGTGAAGCTCAACAATCTTTTGCTGCACATCAGAACTATATTCTTTGGTTTTACTCATTGTGATGAATGATTAAGAGAATTAGGCCTTTGTGTTTCCTCATATTTATACTCCTGTGAAACAAAACGTCATAGTTGGACAATTTCATGTTCCTAATCACCCTGGTGTGCTAAAAAATGTAAATATTAATGGGAATATACTTCAGAGATATTTTACTCATAAAAAATTCTAGGGGTGCCAATAATTGTGTCCATTGTGTTTTGGAGAAAAGCATTTATTTCATAATGTTATTTCCCCCCACTTTCAATTATTTACCTTGAGTGAAAGGTTAGATTTTTTTTAATTGAAAGATCAAAAGGAAAAAGTTGAAAGATCAAAAGAATAAACAATGCAGATTTATTTTTACAGCCATCTTTGATCATATTTACCAAGGGGGCAAATAATTCTGACCTCAAATATGTGTATGTGTATGTGTATGTGTATGTGTATGTGTGTGTGTGTGTGTCTGTGTGTGTGTATGTATATTATTCTTTTTACTTTTTAAAATAAAAATGTTATACATTACTTTGATCCATAAAAGAATGAACTTTTACAGATCTTAAAATGTGAGGAAATTTAAAATGAAACATTTGTAAGCACCAAGAGCGAAACAAGATAATATTAGACACAGAAAAATTTCCCTAATACCCGAAGAGTTTTGTTCGATGACTTAAGACGGACCTGAATCATTAGCATGCGCTTAATTCCTGCTGTTTTAATGGATTTCAACAAATGAACTGAAAGAAAATGTCTTAAAACCATAACAATTATAATTCAATGTTCAAATGCAGATTTTTGAAGGCTTTGTGCCATCATTTTAAGAAACAAAGCACATATTGTTCAGTGCCACTAAATGATGACAATGTGGGACTAAGAACACGAGCTTAAGCTCACCTGTTGTGAATTTGATCTTGGTTTGAATGGCCTTCTGCCGAGGGTTGTAACAGTTTAGATCATGTTGTGTGCACGGCTGATGGGATCAATTGAATGAAGCCACTGCCACTTTGTCTTCATTGCAGGAGACCCAGAGGGACAGCTGTGTTTGTGTGTTACTCTACAGTAGGAGCTTGCATTCCCTTTTCCAGCATGTCAGTCAAACTGAATGTCAACATCTGAATGCGGACGTCTCGTGGTTATTGACTTGGGTATCCTGAGCACAACGGAGCGTAACCTCAGACTTCGATACTCATTACCTGTCAGCCAGCGGCTGCTTTTTTCTTCTATGCTTGATTTCGTTTCACTTGGCCCCTGCGGTTAGCTACTAGACTTCTTTCTCCATTCGTCTTTGTTTTCTTCTGCCACTGAACTCTCTATAGGGTCACTGGATTTGTAATCTATCTCAGTGTTGAGAGTCTAACGCTACTGGTTAACATTGAGAGCTTTTAAGCCAAAATACTGCAATGAAAGTGCAAATGTGCTGCCAAGAGCTATGCATGTTTATTTAATTATGGATTTTAAATAAATCTTTGTAGGAAATCATATACATATGTCATTTCACAACTAAGGTTGTTAATGTGATGATGTAATGAGTGTGATTTGGACTATTAAGGGTAAAGTTAAGCATATACACTACTTTTTTTTAAACTAATAATTTTATTCAGTAAGGGTGCATCAAAAGTGAAAGTAAAGAAAGACAAACGACTGTTGAAAAAATGTTTTCAACATTGATAATAATAAGAAATGTTTTTTGAGCAGCAAATCAGCATATTAGAAAGATTTCTGAAGGATCATGTGACACTGAAGACCGGAAGTAATAGCAGCTAAAACAGGAATATTTATTCACAGGAATAAATTACATTTTAAAATATTTTCAAAAAGAGAACAATTCATTTAAATTGCGATAATGTGTCATAATATTTCTGTTTTTATTGTATTTTTGATCAAATGAATTCAGCCATGGTGAGTATAAGAGATTTAAAAAAAATAAAATAAAAATAAGCTATGCATTACTTTTTCAATTAATATCGCTTTACCTGTGCTTCATCATCACTGCAAGACCAAATTTTCAAAGAATACAAAAAAAAAGAAAAACAAATATCCATGATTTAAAGATTCCCATGTTTTAAAGTGAAGCGAAACTGGCTTGTAGCTTATGAGGTTAAGCAAGGCTAACTCTAGCCACCAATGAAAACATGAGACAAGACCCTGCTGATGTCAAAAGCATCAAGGCATGTCAAAAGGTATTATGCCACTTTCCACTTCGCATTTCCCATGCGCCGACACTGTCGATGTCAATCTTGCCGGCGGTGGAGCGCTGGCATGTTTCTTCCTGCTGTGCTTGATCATGATGGCAGACCGCTTATGCAACCCATAATGCACGACCACCCTGCTGCTGCTGTCAGCCAGGAAATTTGCCTGGTGTTTCTGATAACTAGCCCATCACTTCTGCGCTGCTGCCTTCCTTTAGTTTTCAATTCAAAAACCTCTTTTTTGACTTAATTTAGACTCAGACTTGTTGCTAAAGATTGTTGTGCAGGTGTGTCTGATTTGCTAAACCCAGACATTTTGATTCTCTTGAACCGTTTGACATATTTTGTGTGAAAGAGTCACCGCAGGCATTAAAGTGTCACCAATCGATCTGGGCGGACCCTGCAGGGCAAAGGCATAGATTTGGCCACCTGACCGACTCAGGTGAGAGACGCACACAGCAGGTGAGCAAGAGCGTTGCAAGACCAAACACGCAAATAGAAGTCCTCGTATGAGTTTCGGAACCTTGTACATGACATTTATTTGACCCCAGGCAGAGTATTACAGGCCATGGTGACCTTTACTTTGTGGTCTGAAGGATAAGATTTTCATCTTTCATTATGTGGCAGCTCCCTGGTGAGATTTAAACCTCTTATGTCGGAAAAGGAACATGCAGTGTCTGCCCTTTACATGTACTCTATATTTGCATAGAACTTGTATCTTGCTAAGCTCCCTAAATATAATGAGTAAATCACTGCATTTTTCCCACTTCGAAAAGTTTTATTTCTAAAAAATGTAGTAATACTTTTGACCAATATGTAAAAAATGATGTACACTCACATGAGACGATACCTTGAGTCATTAGTGGCATTCATTCAATCCCCTCATTTGGTGGCCATTTTGAGATCACATACTAAAACAAACAAACAAACAAAAAAAACTATTATTGTCTTTTAATCACAACAGCCTCTTACAAAAAGCTAATCAGTTTTGTAACTCATTCTTGATAAGAGAATGCCTTGAGGAATAACTGACAATGGACTGTTGAATTAGTGAAAAATAATGAATAATAATTAATCACAAGATGTAGAAGACGATGATCAGATTCCACAGGTTCCAATAAGAAATGTGTTTAATAATAATAAAGAAAACACTGGTAAAATACAAAAGGTGTAACAGGGTGTGCATTAAAAAAAGCAAACACGAACATCGACCAACAAACACAGAGTCAAGGTGAGGAACTCAAATACACATGGTAATGAACTAATTGACGAACAACAGTGATGATTAGTGTCCATGGGAACTGATAAATGGCGGGAAATTCAAACAAAGGAACACGTGATGAATGAAATCAAACTAAGGCCCCGTCCACACGGAGACGCATTTAGCTGTATACTTAAAATTTTTCTATCATATCAGCGTTTTGTCCACACGGATCCGGCATTTTGGGAGCATGAAACTGATACATTTTTTAAACCGGGTCCCAGAGTGGATAAATCTGAAACCGACACCCTTGCATTTTTGTGTGTACAGCCAATCCGTATATTTTGTGAAACGGTGATGTCATTAAACCACGTCCCGCAAGGGAAAGACTAGAAGGGATACAGCTACGGGCACTGGGCATGCGCACATCAATATTGTGTCATTTAATTATTGTATTTGCATTATTGTAAAGGTAGGTTTAGGGTTGGGGTAGGTCTAGGCATTAATAAAACACAATCTAGTAAGTAGCAAATTTATTTATTGTTGTTTTATTGTGAGATTTTGACTCACTTCCTAACATTGCTGTACCCCTTCTAGCCACAACTCTTCTTTTCCGTTTTTAGTGTATTTCTGTGGCAGAATTACAGCGCCACATACTGGCCTGGCATGTATACTACATCGTTTTGAGTCCGTTTCAGTGCTCTCGTGTGTACGCAGATATTTCTTGAAACGAGGGGAAAAAAAGATTGGATAGGGAAAGCTTTGGCTTCGTGTGGACGGGGCCTAAAAGTCCAGGAAAACTAATCTAAGAACAAACACAACTGAATAAGTGTGACAGAATGGCCCCTCCTGGAAGCCGTGACCTCTTGGCGTGGAGTGGAGAAGGAGGAGGTTTAGGAGGTGAACGAGGAGGCGGCAAAGGGATAGTGACTGGAGGTGGTTAAGGGATGGTGACAGGAGGCGGCGAAGGGATGGTGATTGGAGGACGACGAGATCCCGGCGACGATGGTGGTGGACGGCCGACAGCACAGACCAAGAGCAGCACAGTGCCGACAGCACAGACCAAGAGCAGCACAGTGCCGACAGCCCACGGCGGAGTCAAGGGAGGGAGGAGCCACCTGGGGGACGACCAACAGAGACGAAGCTGAAGGATTAACTGGCACAGATGGAGAGCCGATGGAGCTGAGTGACATCGCTGGCATCGGAAACCCAGGCCGCAAGTCTGTGGCGTAAGTTGAGTGACGACTGACCAAGGGGGAGCCAGTTGGATGAGAGAACCCAATGGAACCACAAGGCCGAGGGTGTCTGGTGGAGCCAAGGCAAAGTCGACAGGTCGACGGGCCAAGATGGAACGAAGTGATCAGAGGCCGAAGGCAGAGCCACAGGATACTCTCACTCAAGTGCTGCTGGTGGTTGCTCGACCTGAGGCTCAACGTCACAGAGTGGCATTCCCAAAGATGCTGTAACATGGTAATTCTAATTCCCAACAGGTCAAAGATACTCTGAGATTCAGAACAGACAGATATTTCACAGCCCAAACAGTTCTTAGTGCTGTCTAGAAACAGCGATGATTCAGAACAGACAGATATTTCACAGCCCAAACAGTTCTTAGTGCTGTCTAGAAACAGCGATGATTCAGAACAGACAAAAGACATCAGGTGGGATAGGGTGGGAGGTGCTACTAAGCCCATTAGCTAGTCCTCAGTCTCTACCCCTGATCAGACTCACTGTGGGGCTCCTCTTCTGGGGCGAGGGTCAGCAATGTCCTCTTTTCCTCTGGCTCTGGCTGACACATTGCGCTCTCTGTCTGCGGAGGGCTCGCATGATTAAAAAATTGGATAAATGAATAAAGCAGTAGTGACACGTAACCTGGCAAGTATCTTCATTCACCAACTTGCAACACAGACCGCCTTGCTAAAACGCACATATGTGGGAGATGTGGAATGGATAAAAATAACTCAAAAAATAAAAGAGGACTTGAATAAGCCCATTAATGGCATGTTTGAGTCCTGCTCTTAACAAACTATTTTTTATTTGCATGCAGCCTAACTTATTGTAATAAATATTTGACGTGGCCTAATTATTCCTTGGCATCCTCATGTACTAAACTGCATTTTTTTTTTATTGTTTGCGTGCTGGAGGTACGCTATTACGTCGCATGCAGAGTGATGTTAATATTTAAGCTAGCCGCTCAAAGTCGGGTCTTTCCACATGGGAGTCGGACGCTCTAACAAGGAGGCTAAAGGTTGCATCCTCTAGCGTCAGTCACTAGAGCGCTCTTGTAATTAGGGGAGTTCACCTGCACAGCTCTCATTAGCTGGCTTCCATTACACTATCATGACAGATCTATTTCAGAACCAGCCGCTATCAAAATAATCTGGCTGCAGGCACGGGCCAGATATTATTGCTGGCGGGCCAATTTTGGTTGCCGACTACTGGTCTACAGGGTGGTGATAATTAGCCCCGATCCAGAACAATCACTTCAGGGTCTAGACGTCGAAGGGGCTAGTGACGGCAAGACGACAGAAGTTTTCAGTGTACCAAAGAATATCAACGCCCTTTTGGGTAAACCTTGCAGCATAATCCATCTTTTTAGGTCGGTCGAACATTTAGAACATTTATCAACCAATCAGAATTGAGCATTCAACAGGTATGATAGTATTCAAAAAACTTTACACTTTTTCTCAATAGTCCACTTTAGACATTCTACTAACTCTAAATAACTTTGCAACTATATGTCAACTAACTCTCATTAGAGCATTAGTAGACTGTTAGGTTAGGGTTAGGGTTAGTAGAATAAGTTGACATGTACATGCAAAGTTTTTTATAGTTACAGAAGTAGAATATCTAAAACTATCGAAATGTTACCTACAAAAATACTACAATAACAGCATATTAAGCACTCTCAGAAAAAAAAGCTGTCACTGGGGCGGTACGTTTTCAAAAGGTACACTTTTGTGCCTAAAGGGTACATATTGGTACCTAAAAGTAACAAAAGTATACCTTTTGAAAAAGGTACCTTTTTTTCCGAGAATGAGGATTACAATTTTTCCCATTAATTTTTCTACTGTGGTTTTTCTCCTCCCCCTCAGTGGAGACGTCTGTTTTACATGATCTTGACACAATACAAAGATGATCTGCACGATTCAACAGGTGTGTCAGCACCATTCACAATCCTGTTCTATTATTCATGTGCGTGTTCCAGAGTATTCGGTGCTCAAGGGGAGAAATCAATTAACCTTTAGGGCGATAGGAGAGACACCGCCCAGCTTGAGAAATGGAAATGAATCCAAAGGTTAGAGGGGTGAAACCCCCTGGCATAGTCACCATCATGCTCTTTCATGCTTGCATGCGTTTTCGATTCATCTGTGTGACAAAAACAAAAATAAGTATCACAAATCATGCCACTTGCTAATTTGTATAATTGCTTTAGCTGTGCTTCCTCTACATTGCAACACAAAATAAAAGCTTTTTTTCTTTTGGTTTTGATGTTAATGTGCCATATGTTTTCTTGTAGGAGCAGAAGCTTTGTGCATATTGTTCTTACACTAGACATAAGGCTGCAGCTCAAAAACACCTTGAAAAGAGGCCATTTTCTGCTTGGCTGTAATAAATAACATCTGGCTATGGGTCACTGCCACTGTTTTAAATATTAGAGGGTAGCCAAAAGCCAGGACAAAGACTGTTTATGTAGGTTGATGCAGGATGTATGCGAAAGCAGTTTTGATCCAATAATGAGAGGAACTCTGGAGGAGTCTGGCTGACTAGACTTGGCATGATAACAAAGAAAGCAAAATGTGACTAAGTTAAACACAAGCCAAATGAAAAGAGCCTATGATTGAACGAGAATTGATTATACAATGGCCACCACAACTACACTATCAGAAAAACAACTTATCTACCTATAAATGGTGCATATTAATACCTATTAACTGAAGTACTAATGTACAGACTTTAGGGGTAGATAAGGCACAAGTCTTTGAGGGTACTGCCCATGGGGGCATGTTGTACACTTAAAAGTATATTTTTTCTGACAGCATATTTGGGCATAAGCTATATAATAGCTTAATAATAATAAATATAATTTAATATAACAAACATAAAAATGGAGTGGAGTGGAGTGCAGTGCGATTATTTCATTGTAAAATAGTTGGGAAAACACTGGTCTATTGTTTGAGAATTTAAAAAAAAAATTTTTGCCTGCATATTAAATAAATGCCTCAGTTTAATATTTCGTTATCCAATCTAATGACAGTCTTACATTTTTAAGTGTGGTTTAAGTGGCTTAAAAAAATGGAGCATTCACTAAACTGCATGTAAAAGCTTCCCTTTGGAAGCATTGTCAATGCATTCCCATATTTTAAACATAAAATGGCACTTTTGAACAACAAATGGCTCAAGAACTCTGTTGCCATTATCCAGCTAGTCGCATACAGGTTTATTCTGTCTCACTATGGGCTTAACTGTGTGCTCAGTAGCTCTTGACATATGTCGGAATTTGAGAGGGTAATCATACTGTGGATAAATCAGATTTTCAACTTTTTGGCACTGCTAAAATAAAGATTTGATGCATTAAGTAGATGTATCTATGGGAATGAACACTAGAGCGCTCTCTCTTGATTTATTTTTAGCTGTATTTCCCCTCTGACCATAATGCTTTGCACTTCAGCCGAATTAGGTGGCCATGGAAAGGGTCCCTCTTAACCACATAATTTTATAATTTGATTCCCAGTTTAATGAAAAGAGATAATGGTTGGGTCTTCTCATTACTTGTGGCACACTGACTGAATTAATAAATGCAACTAATATCCTATGAAGGCCTTTAGCGTGTGAATAGCATTGTGACAGTTAGCTCATAAATACACGTCATTTCATAAGAAAAACCTGACCCTTATTCATAAAACCCACTGAATTAAATTCAAATATTTACATGAGAACATATTTTGATTTGCTGAAAGAACCATTTTCTATGGTCTGCAGGACCCAACGAGAAACAACAAGAAACATTTTGCAGTAGCTTCCACGCTGCCAAAAATTCTACTAGAGGTACCATCCTCTCGAGGATGGCTTCTGGTTTTTGTTGTGCTGTCAGTCCGGTGCCCTGTAACGGTGAACCAGCAGGGAACAACCGAACTGACTGCTCTTGAACCCTCCTTGGAGGGGGTGGGCATCCCAGGGCCACTACGATTCCAGGTGGACCCTGAGATATGTGCTCGTGGGAGACCACTGCGCCCTGTAACACCAGAGGTGGCAGGGTTGGCAGAACGGCCCCCTGAGGGCATCGAAGGGAGACGGGCACCGTATAATGAGGTGTTGACTGCTCTGCTTCGGGGGGGACTGCCCTCATTGGCCTGACCCCTCGGGCATCAGGACCTTTTCCCCGCAGCCTTCTTGGACATAATAATGGTCCTCAGATCCGTTTTACCCCTCGAAGGCTGCGGTTGAGCCTGCCTCCTGTGTCTCCAATCTTTCTGAGGGAGAGCATGAGAGACCACGCTCTGTTTTTGTGTACGTTCTACAGCCCGCGTCACAACCTCAACCAGCTCTTCATATGCGTGTGACTGAGGTGGCGAATCCTCACTTTCTCTGATGCTAACACTCTCCAGATCCTCAGAACTGGCGAGCTGCATCAAAGGTGCCTCAATCGGGTAACTGCAGCGCGTGCTTCCAAACCCAGAGAGCAGGCACTGGATCTATCAGGTGAGGGCAGAGATAAGGCTGGACCCGTCTCTAACCCCGCTGATAGATCCATTTGCAAACCCCAGGACTGCAATCACCACTGTGCCTCGGCAGCAGCGGGACCAGAGCGCTGGGGAACGCGAGCCTGAGCATGCTCGTGAAAGAACGCCAGGCGGGATCGGAGCATGACCGTGCATGCTCCTCTCTCAAACATGCAACACAAAGAGTGTGTCCCCCCCACCTATAAGGAAGCATGGGCAGGGGTGCACACACACTCTGCTAAACATAAACTGCTGCCGCCATAGTGTTTTTGTTTAAAGTTACGTTACTGAACTAGAAAAAACACTTGAAAAAACCCTGAACAGATATCACACAGAGCGCTACTGAAGATACAGAAGCTAGCACGGCTTTGTTTTGGAATGGCTTTATAGCTTCCGGCTCTGACGTCCCTTCACGCCATTGGACTGATTTTACATGTGCTTCAAGACGTCATTACGCATTGCGTTCCCATAGTGTCATTCGATGCAATGGGAGTTCCCTTGAAAGGGAACTTAAATTTACTACATTTTTGATGTAGATATCTACATAGGAGGTTATTCATTATCTTTTGCACAACACTGAGTATTATCTCTTTTAAAAATGGGATTTAGTGTCAACCCAGGCACTGTAATATGGGCACATAAAACAAATATTCACATTCAAGCTGTGAAGCCAGCTCAGCTCTCATAAACATATCCTTATTATAATTCATTGGCTCTGAACATAGAACAATTCTCTGACTCACAATCTTTGCCATTTTAAGCATGTTTCATGACCCAAATATGATTACTGCATTATTTGTTGGAGCAATTAATAAACAAGATCCCTTAGAGGGGAAGAGGCTGAGAAACAACAGCTCATGAAATTCAAACTACATCGTCATAATGATTCACAGTGCTGATCCGAAACTCGGAAAAGCCTGACTGCCTTTTCATAAAGACTAGCTATTCGACTCTATGAAAAAACAAAATCACTCAGTCCTGTCTACAAATAAATATTGTTATGCCTATTAATTTGTATAGTAACAAGGTTGCGCTGAGTGTCAAACTCGAGTATGCACTAATCCACTAAATAGTCTAATTAAACCAGTGAGAAACTCACTGTCGCTGGAGGAAAGAGAAGAAAACACGCCATGCTAAAGTCTTTTTTGAAGCAGCTATCAGGGGCCATTATTGATGTCATGCTGGCTGCCTTTTTCATGTTTGCAATTCTCAGTCAACACACACTTTTGCTGTTGTTCAGAATGCTCTTCATACTAGAACCTCCCCCATGCCGGAGGTGAAGTTAGGACTTTCATCGTATCAGTTTCTAATCAGTTCTCACAGTAGGCTCTTTTCACCAGTTCCAATTCAAATCACACTCATGCAGAGACGTCGCATTAAATGCTTTTAACTTTTATAAGAGGCAATGATGCAGTCTCTGCATATCATGATGCATCTCTTAAAGTACCGTATGTTAAATAGATTTTCACTTCATTGGAGTATTTGCTTTTTATCTCTCCGTTTTCACTAGAAACAATTTACGTACAGATAACACAACATTGATTTTTTTAAGCCTGTAATGTAGCACACTTTGATTTAAGAGATTAAGGAAATGCAAGAAACGAGGCACCAAAAAAGTAGCGTTAAAAGTTCAAGCTAAGTTTTAAGCCAAATATGCGTTTCTGTCAGGACCCCTATTTTCAAAGATGATAGACATTTAGCATATAGTTTAGATTGGCGGTATTGTTCTGTTCTGGGCAAGAACTCCCTGCGCATCCATGCAGCCTAGCATGGATAAGAGCAGGGAGAGCAGTGATAAACCCCCCTGGGGTAAACAGACCAGAACCAACGATGTTTTGCAGATAGTATTACTGTCAATATTAAAATGTACAACCTAATTTGGGAATTTTAGTCTGATTCAGGGGGAATCAGAATGCCAAATCCTGACTGACGAGAAGATTGTCCAAGATTTGACCAAGTCCAAGTCAAGTCTCAAGTCTATGGGGTCCAAGTCCGAGTCAAGTCTCAATTCTATGGGGTCCAAGTCTAAAGTCTATGGGGTCCAAGTCAAATCTCAAGTCAATGGGGTCCAAGTCAAGTCTCAAGTCTATGGGGTCCAAGTCAAGTCTAAAGTCTATGGGGTCCAAGTCAAGTCTCAAGTCTATGGGGTCCACGTCAAGTCTCAATTCTATGGGGTCCAAGTCAAGTCTAAAGTCTATGGGGTCCAAGTCAAGTCTAAAGTCTATGGGGTCCAAGTCAAGTCTCAAGTCTTTGAGATCCAAGTCCAAGTCAAGTCTCAAGTCTTTGAGGTCCAAGTCTAAGTCAAGTCTTGGAGGTCTAAGTCCAAGTCAAGTCTCAAGTCTTGGAGGTCCAAGTCTAAGTCAAGTCTTTGAGGTCTAAGTCCGAGTCAAGTCTCAAGTCTTTGAGGGTCAAGTAAAGTCTCAAGTCTTTGAGGTCCAAGTCAAGTCACAAGTCCTTGAGGTCCAATATATATATATATATATATATATATATATATATATATATATATATATATATATATATATATATATATATATATATATATATTTGGGTTTTATTAGTTTTTTGGAGTGTACAATATACGTATATCACAAAAAAGCTGTAGTCTTTCTCTCTCTTCTTTTCTCTCAGAATTAATACTGTGCTCCTTGTGCCTCTTTGCATCTGTATGTGCTGTTTCTGCATGAACATAGTGTTTTTGTCGATGGCAGCAAGAAACGGGGCTCTCGTGCTCTGTGTTCACAATAAGAGCACCAAGGAGGAGCACAGACTGAGAGCGTCCTGTCCTAGACGTTTTCTGACTGACATTGTCTGTAAATGAGCCTGGTCCATTTATCTCGTCACTAAAAACCTTCATATCTGACTGGACGTGAGTTTAGATAAAAAGCAACAGCTGAATATGCTGACTGTGGGATCAATATCAGATCCAGATTTTATTTTTTGTTACATTCTGTCTTGGATTGAGGAGGATTGAGAACTTTCCCTGAACTGTTGGTATATTTTGAAATGTACCTATAATTTTGTTGTATTGATTTTGTGCTGTTGTGTCTGACTTGGTAGTGATGTTATTTTCGGTGACCTCCTGTCATCCAGATACAAACATCCGTCTAGCCATCGATCAGCACGACAGCTTATATGACATTTATACTGTGAACCACTAGATATAATATCATGTTTTAATACACATGTCCAGGTCCAGATGTGGGCACATTTTTGTAGACTGATACAATTTTTTTTTTTTTTTTTAAATGGGTGAACTGGACTGGATAGTTTTTTATGCCATTACTATTATTCTAAATAAATAATAGTCTAGGAGGTTGACCAAAAGTCTCACTGGTGAATGTTTCAGCTGAAAGCTTCTGTCAGATATCTTTCTTAAGCAAGCTTAATTCATAGAATTTAATAATAGTAACAGTAATGTGTTTACAGTAAATGTAAATTTATTTAAATAATTTCACATGCACTAAGATGTCCAATCACAAAAAAACAAGTATTAAACAAATGTGCATTTAAAAGGAACCGGCTACAATGTTTATGCACTCTTTCTCAGCTTGTTTTTTTTTCCCTCAAAGAATCCATGTGTGTCCAGATAAACCTGAGCGAGTAAACAGATAAAGTTAAACAGGAAACCACAAAAGTCTATACCATGATAACATGCTCTGCACACCTTTGGTCTCCAAAGTGTCTCACTGTCAGGTGTGACAGGGCAGCTGGAAGGAAAAGGTCTGATAACATCGACAGCAGACCCAAAAGGGCAGTGAGCACATAAAGGGCTGTGGTGGAACATGTCCAGCTGTTGCCAGTGGTTATTCTAGTCACAGATCACCCGCAGAGCAGCAGCGCAACATATTACATGCATACAAAGAGAAAGGCTCCAGTGTTTCCTACTGCATCTAATGACAAGAGCTCACTGATCCCCTTTTTCCACCAAGGCAGTGCTGGTGCTGGTTCGGAGCCAGAGCCTAATTTCAAATTGGTTCTTTGTCTTTCCACACCCAAAGCACCAGCTCTGAACCAGGAAAAGTGGTTCTTAAGTAGCACCAAATCACTGCTGGTCTAGAAGTAAGAACCGCTTGCGTCAAGACGAACACAAACTTGTGACCGCCATTTTTTAATTATCAGATATTCGAGCTAATAGCTGCTCGATTGTAATCTCTGTCTATACAAATTACGCCGAGCTGCACGAATGCTGGATTCACTGTGTTTTGATGCCGATGCCGGATCGTAAAGCCATGTGCATCAACAGTAAAGCAACGTTCACCATTGTTGATGGAAGGCTTGTTCAAGATGCGTCGGTGCTGTGCAGAGCGATCGCCGTATGACATCGAAGTACAACGAGAGCATACGACTCCTTATGCTTTTGAATCGCTCATGCGGTATTCTGATATCATATGCTGATCGGTCTGCGCAGCGCTGATGCATCTCGAACAAGCCTAGTGTGTTTGTGTTCCTGCTGATTTGCTGAGAAAGATGAGACTTATACAGTGACGTAAGACCTGGCTCTCTGGTGGCTCTCTAGCATGTGGAAAGGCAAACTGGTTCTTAAAAGGCTCGTCAGTCGAACCAACTCAGAGCTAGCACTGGCTCTGAACTAGTACCTGGTTCATTCTGGTGGAAAAGAGGTATGAATGCTGTTATTTTTAGTTATTTTGCACATGGTTTTGAAATCATGGCACACGTTATGGTTTTGGAATCCATGTTTCTTCATGTTTTAAATGATTTACAATCATGTGAGAGCATTCCAATGGAATTCTCTGTGAATACTTATAATTATCAATTATAAAATGGATAGGTCTGGTCCTGGTTCCAGCTTTGATTAAATCAATTATATATAATATGATATAAACAGCTGTGAAAATAAATTGTATTCACAATAAAGCACAGCCTCTCATACCTAATTTAAAATTAATTTCTTTATTAAAATAATAATTATTATTATTTAATCATTTGTATGAAGCAAATGATTAAATGACTGGATGTTAAATAGAGTTATATATAAGAAAGAAAGAAAGAAAGAAAGAAAGAAAGAACCCTCGAATCCGAGTCAAGTCTCAAGTCTATAGGTTCCAAGTCCACATCAAGTCTATGGGGTCCAAGTCCACATCAAGTCTATGGGGTCCAAGTCCACGTTGAGTCTATGGGGTTCAAGTCCAAGTCAAGTCTCAAGTCTATGAGGTCCAAGTCCAAGTCAAGCCTCTGGGGTTCAAGTCCAAATCAAGTCTCAAGTCTATGGGGTCCAAGTCTCAAGTCTTAATGTCTAATGAATTCACTACAATTCACTATAAATGTCTTAAACCTGTGTGTTTCCAAGCGGGATGTGCAATAGAACAATGTGATCGGAACACCCCTAATCCTGATCATTCACAGAACACCATTCACTCCTGCCCAGTGATCTTATATAAGGCTCTCTTATATAACCCAGTGTACCTGATTACATAAGGTGCAGAGATAACTTTTAAACAGTCTCAGATGCACCATCAATAACATGCACACCTTTCACAGACCTCTCACAATCCTCTATTGAAGGGAAGTGATTGGGCTGCTTTACATCCATGAATAGACTCTGGTTGTCGTGGTGGGTTGGTATCAGTGGAGAATAAATGAAAATATCTTTCAGTATTTCACCCCCGTAAACCGACGCTGAGTGAAGGTTTTATGTGGCAGTGATTTGTTAGTCATGACTTGATTAACTCTTGAAAAGTGCTTTGCCATTTACTCAACACTTGAAAATGTGTTTATGACATTACTTTACATAACAAAATATCAAACCAAGCGCTCTTTACTAAAGAAAGTCAAGACAGCACACCTTTCAAACAGAACATATATGTTTGGTTAATTTGCTAAAATAAAGACCTGTAGTAAAGTAAATTTTCTGACGATCAAATGTTAGAGGAACATCCATTTGATAAACTACACCGGCATGAAATAAAAAATCCAGATTCATTAATGAACAAAACAAGATACTTTCTTTATTAGTGAGTCATTGAATCATTCACTCAACTGATTTGTTCAACTGTTTTTGTGTTGCTAGTGGTTAATTAGTTACTCAGTACTAACTTGTTTATTAACATTTTCAGAGCAATAGCATCCTCACAATCATGCTGTTTTTCAGAATATATATATATATATATATATATATATATATATATATATATATATATATATATATATATATTGATGATAAACATTATTCTGTGCTGAAGTAAATACTACAGGAAAAAAAACAAATGTAATTTCTACCTGAATAAGTTAGTTCAGGCAAGAATTTAAAAAACAAAGTAAATTATATATTAGTACTCAATTAAAGCTTGTAGAAATTAAAGCTTAAATATCATCGTCATAAAATTAAGTACAACCTACTCAACTTTCTGATACTGGTGTTCCCATCATGCACTGGGGCATGGATAATTAATAAGGTTGCATTTTTCACTGTTTTACAGCTGTATTTACACTCTTTTATCAATGCTTTTGTTGTTATAGGTTTAATAACTTGCTGTTTTGTGACATTCCTATTCAAAAATTATCTAACGAATGTTACCGTTATTGTGCATTGTGTACCAGGTATTGAGATCTCTGTGTTACTTCTATTATGTAGATATGTTGTCTACACAATATCTACTGTAGGCTATTTTAGATGTTCCAAGTAAAGCATACACTTTAAAAGCATGGCTTAATTCAGTGTTATTTTGATTGAGTAAAATGTACTTAAAATATTCAACAAACTTTAAATGGCCAAGTTAAAGTTACTTATTTTCTTTTTTTAATTTTACTTAACATAGTTAAGTAGATTTTACTTCCATATGTGAAACTTACTTTAAAAAATCAGCAAATTAAGTAAGTTTTACTTGTACTTTTCAGTGTGTGTGTGTGTATATATATATACAGGTGCTGGTCATGTCATTAGAATATCATCAAAAGGTTGATTTATTTCACTAATTCCATTCAAAAAGTGAAACTTGTATATTATATTCATTCATTACACACAGACTGATATATTTCAAATGTTTATTTCTTTTAATTTTGATGATTATAACTGACAACTAAGGAAAATCCCAAATTTAGTATCTGTAAAATTAGAATATTGTGAAAAGGTTCAATATTGAAGACACCTGGTGCCACACTCCAATCAGCTAATTAACTCAAAACACCTGCAAAGGCCTTTAAATGGTCTCTCAGTCTAGTTCTGTAGGCTACACAATCATGGGGAAGACTGCTGACTTGACAGTTGTCCAAAAGACAACCATTGACACCTTGCACAAGGAGGGCAAGACACAAAAGTTCATTGCAAAAGAGGCTGGCCTGTAAAGATCCAGTCTCTGGGCTGCTGTTCCACTCATAGCCTGCAGGGGGCGCCCTCAAGTTTACATGTCATGCTCCCTCCAGGTCTCCAGATGGCACTTTAACCCCATGCTCAGTGCTCTCCACTCCTGCAGATGGTGCTAGTGTATTTAATCGTACTCAGAACTTTACTCATTAGCCCTGATTCCCTTCACCTGTGTCTTGCCCTTTATAAGTGTGCTTGCTGAAGTGTGTTCAGTCTTGAACCTATGTTCTCCAGTCTCCAGATCTCAAGATAAGTTTTGTGCCTTACAATACCTTTTTGACCCTTGTGTCTGTTTTTGTTTCTCTGTTTTATGGAAGCTCTGCTTTCCTAGTTCATTTGTACTTTGTGCTTTGGTTTCTCAAGTAAAAAACTATTTTTATTTTTTGGAAGACTCAAGTCTCTTGACTCATCACTCTTCTGCTCTTGGGTTCCATTGTCTGGGAGCTCAGTGGAGAACACGCCACACTTTCCAGCCAAGGGCGACATCCTTACATGCTCTGTGTCCAAGCACATTAATAGAGAGGCGAAGGGAAGGAAAAGATGTGGCAGAAAAAAGTGTACAAGCAATAGGGATAACCGCACCCTGGAGAGGATTGTGAAACAAACCCCATTCAAAAATGTGGGGGAGACTCACAAAGAGTGGACTGCAGCTGGAGTCAGTGCTTTAAGAACCACTATGCACAGACGTATGCAAGACATGGGTTTCAGCTGTCCTTGTGTCAAGCCACTCTTGAAGTCTCGCCTGGTCTAAAGACAAAAAGGACTGGACTGCTGCTGAGTGGTACAAAGTTATGTTCTCTGATGAAAGTAAATTTTGCATTTCCTTTGGAAATCAGGGTCCCAGAGTCTGGAGGAAGAGAGGAGAGGCACACAATCCACGTTGCTTAAAGTCCAGTGTAAAGTTTCCACTGTCAGTGATGGTTTGGGGTGCCATGTCATCTGCTGGTGTTGGTGTTTTCTGAGGTCCAAGGTCAACGCAGCCGTATACCAGGGAGTTTTAGAGCACTTCATGCTTCCTGCTGCTGACCAGCCTTATGAAGATGCAGATTTCATTTTCCAACAGGACTTGGCACCTGCACACAGTGCCAAAGCAACCAGTACCTGGTTTAAGGACCATGGTATCCCTGTTCTTAATTGGCCCACAAACTCGCCTGACCTTAACCCCACAGAAAATCTATGGGGTATTATGAGAGGAAGATGCGATATGCCAGACCCAACAATGCAGAAGAGCTGAAGGCCACTATCAGAGCAACCTGGGCTCTCATAACACCTGAGCAGTGCCACAGACTGATGGACTCCATGCCACGCCGCATTGCTGCAGTAATTCAGGCAAAAGGAGCCCCAACTAAATATTGAGTGCTGTACATGCTCATACTTTTCATGTTCATACTTTTCATGTTCATACTTTTCAGTTGGCCAAGATTTCTAAAAATCCTTTCTTTGTATTGAGTGCTGTACATGCTTATACTTTTCATGTTCATGCTTTTCATGTTCATACTTTTCATGATCATACTTTTCAGTTGGCCAAGATTTCTAAAAATCCTTTCTTTGTATTGAGTGCTGTACATGCTCATACTTTTCATGTTCATGCTTTTCATGTTCATGCTTTTCATGTTAATGCTTTTCATGTTAATGCTTTTCATGTTCATACTTTTCATGTTCATACTTTTCATGTTCATACTTTTCATGTTCATACTTTTCAGTTGGCCAAGATTTCTAAAAATCCTTTCTTTGTATTGGTCTTATTAGAAGTAATATTCTAATTTTCTGAAATACTGAATTTGGATTTCCCTTAGTTGTCAGTTATAATCATCAAAATTAAAAGAAATAAACATTTGAAATATCAGTCTGTGTGTAATGAATGAATATAATATACAAGTTTCACTTTTTGAATGGAATTAGTGAAATAAATCAACTTTTTGATGATATTCTAATTATATGACCAGCACCTGTATATATGTATATATTGTGTTTGTAAGGCTCATTAAACTATATATAATATAATGAAAATGTTACCATTCTATCACATTTATGCTGATAATGAGGCACAAGATCTACTGGGACAAACTAGAGTAACTGGCATTATTCCAATCAAGATGAAGTTGTTACTCTTGATTAGCTTTCTTAAAAATCAGATGCTGAGAGGATAATAACTACACTTGACAGCAACTTTGAAGACTTCTGTCATCTATAAAATATTCAAGAGTTGCAAAACCTGTTTCATACAGAACACGGCTCTAATATTCTCTGATTTATTAACAGTATAATATGAGGACACTTGTTAGAGAACCATGTGAGAGCGAAGATAAACAATCAAACTTTACAAGCTGCTTCTCCTGCATAATAAATATGGTGATGTTTGCCTTTGAGTCAAAGATCTGGACAGCAAGCTGTAAAGATGAGGGTTTAATCTCTCACTGACTGAGGGGGATGAGCGAGTCGCTGGAGAGTTACTGCTCACACACATCTTTTTTCCCCCATCATGTTGCCTTTAAGCTTCAAGCTAAGCCACTCCATGAAGGTCCACCGGCCACATTAATAGCCGAATTTATATAAAAGCAGCAAATGGCCAATTTCCCAAAATTTCCCTGTTCGTTCTGTAAATATTTCTGTTAACCTATCAGATGCAGTGCAGGGTGATTGTCGTTATAATGTACGCGTACACGTGCAGCTGGACTGCTCATGCTGAGACACTCCTTTCCATCTTGCAATTGTACAAAAAGTCGGTGGCGGAGATTATCGGTGGACCTTAGTCTAATTGGAGTTTAATTATAGCCCAGCTAAGCGGTAGGGAAGACCTCCACCAGCAGTCCCCAACCAGTATTGACTGGTGACGGGGTTACCTTGGCAACGGGGCAATCAAAGAGCAAGGCTGATGAATGGTTAACGTCTGTTTCAGAGTAAAGCTGTGGTCCAAAGCATTCTTGCATTGGGGATATTTACACACACACGCACACATGTTAAGCCTTGGATGTCTTTTAGGAGACTTGTGAGGGTTCTTCATATTGACAACATCACTATATGATGTCTTTGGGGTCAGATTAGGATATCTTCACAATTTAATACCTCCATCTGTTTGTTTTCACAAATCTCCAAAACAGACATTGCCAACACAATCAGTATAAAAAACATCTTATTGTCATTACAATCACACATTGTTAGAACAATCAAGATATAACTATACTGTCAAACATCGACTACTAAACAACCAGACATGGTTATAACAGTCTGTACACAGTTTGCAATTTGCTCTGTTTTGACATTTTAATGTCATTTGTTACCATGGCGATCCTTGAAATGATAGCACCAACAAGAGGATGCAAGAATTGATTTTTATTGGTCAAGCTCTCTCCTTTTGATTCAATCTTCTTGGACAATGGCAGAAGCAGAAACGTGTAATGAAAATTAAATATTTGAGTATTTTTGTTTTAAAATGGCAAAACAAATAGTACACTCAGGTAATTAAGTCAATTATGAGAATAATATATTGGCTTCTGTAATAGCTGTGCTATAGCATTGTACACACTGGCACAAGTACAATAGTAACTGGCTGGTAGGAGCAGAAAAACATGTATTATTGGCCTAACAATAGCATGGCCATGAACAATCAAAAGGAACTGAAAGCTGCAGGAATGTCAGCCTATCAAACGTGACTGATAGAGATCCATTATGTAATGTTATAGTTCTGTGAGAACCGCCTCTTTTATAAATAATGACCTCCCAGGGGGTGTCCGGAGGGTTAGCCATGCAGAGGTAATCACTCAGAACAGCCCAGTATGAGGCTCTCACTAACCATCTTTAAATGTGAGTGTGTGTGTGTGTGTGCGTGCAAGAATATGTAATCTGAACTTTTAGAGCATGTTTGTGAATGTGCGCTTCTCCATTGATAAACAAGCAGCAGTTATTCTGAGAGGACAACTAACATGCTTTTACAAATGTACTTACTGTACAGTTTTTCAGGCATGCATATTCAATGTGTTATTGTCTTTTTGTCACTGAATCAGCACCAGTTAGCTAGGGAAATAAAAGGTCTAAAAGGTCATTGTAAGCTGTTATTTTGTTTTAACAGGGACCACTTCTACAATGGGATTCTTGGGCAGTGAACCATCTCACAGATAAAGAATCAATTTAACCTTTAAAGGAATGAGAAGTGATGTAGCAAATTAAACATGTGGCCCTAGGATAATGTCTGTTAAGCATGTGATTAAAGGAAAACAACAGCTTCTAATTACTGGTCCATCAGCTGCAGGAGAAACAAGTAGTCACATTTGATTTGGGTAAAGGTCAGCATGCTTTTTTTTAACCAAAAACAAATCTAATCTTTTTCCACCTCTTATACTGTACAACAAAAAACACATCATATACTTCGACATGTATTTGCTGTATACTTTGTTCAAACACAACATATTCTGCTCACTGGCTACAAACACAAAAACCTATGAGGAAACGTTCTTGTATCTTAATTATCGAGCATGATTGCACAAAGGAGGTTGGGAAATTGGTAAAAAAGGGGGACAGAACATGAATGCAGAACTAGTGAGATAAAAGTAAACAAACTTCATAAACAGTTATACTCTTTTGTACATGGTTGAAACGTACTAACATTCAAGAACAAGTCCCTGCGCACTGTTTAGACTGTTTAGCCAAATAGCTGTCAATGTCATGAAAACAAATCTTAGTGATACTTCCACCACCATGGTGAGAGAGTGATATTTTCACTGTAGGTAAAGAGCAACTTGAAAAAGTAATTTGGGTTTCTGCATAGAAAATCTTCCTGCTGCTCTAATGGATGTTTGTGGAGATGCGAGCCATGGGAGCATCTGTACTTAATGGTGTGCCATAGGAACCGTGCCACTGAAATGAATGAAAATCATCATACTTGTTATCTAAGAATTTTTTTTTCAAATGATGGAATTAGCATACACTGTGTTTTGATAGACCTGTTGCACCTCTCAGTCTGGTCTTACATGTGGAAATGAGTACATTTTATGACCAGAAGCTGCTATAATATCTTATACTTTATGTTAATAATATTAAATGACTATTGAGAACAACGCACATTTTGCTTGGCTACCATAATGTGGTATGACACCTGCAATTATCTATGCTAATTTGAGTAAAATAATAGTAAGTGCTGCATTCATTGCATTGGCTTGTGCACATTAACATTTATTGGAACTTTATGCAGCACAAGAGTGGCTCTCAGCTTTAAGTACAGCCTGTTATAATTACATTTCAGCATGGACAGCCCCTATAGCTGGCACATTGGGGAGACTTCATGAGCGAATAACATGCCACTTAAGCCTGAAAGTAAGTACTGCTTGATGGCAATCTTTTTCATGGTTGTCATTCCTGGAAAGAGAAATTCTTCGGCACATGGCACACACACACACTCAAAAGGAACTATCCCCTGGTTTCACAGACAAAGCTTAAGCCTAGTCTTAGACTAAAATGCATGTTTGAGCTGTTTTATTTAAAAGCAACTTGCACTGACATATCTTGTCTCAAGATGCACACCGGTAATGTTTTTTTAATGCTTATAAAAGCTACTTAAATGTCCTAGTTAAACTAAGGCCTCAATCAGACAGAATGCGTTTTTTACAGTGAGAGGTGACTTTTTTAAAATAGTTTTCTATTGGCAGTGAGCATTTTAGTAGGGGCGCTCAGAGCACCTGAAGTTGAAAAAGAATTTGACGTCATTCACGTTTTTCCTGGCTTACTCTGTCTATGATACCAGGCCCAGGTCAAGTTTTTTCCTAGCATCACAATGTTATAACCAACAAATGCATTAGGAAAGAATATGGTCACATCCAACTGGAACAGAAACAAGACTCAGGGATGAAACTTTTGATTAGTTTAAACCAGTTAAAAAATGTTTTTGATCACTTTCATTAATTTTTTTGGGAGAACTGATATTTGTCATAGCGGGTGAGAAAAAACGAGGAGAAGGGGATCTAATGCGAGAATCCTCCTCGGGCCACATCCCCCTCTAGCACACTGCAACCTGTGGTGTTGCCAGATGAGGGCACCGGGGCTTCCCGTCCGGGGCCCTGCGTTTCATTTGTTGCACTGGTGGAGGACTCCATGTCGACTGCCGCATCACAAGGTGGGCTGGATTCCTCCGGAGATGACGATTCGGCTGTGTTGCCTCCCTCGGGAGTTCCAGCATTGCCCGAGTCCGATCCGGAGCTCACAGCCATGCTTTCCCGGGCGGCCGAGGCTCTTGGGCTTGTGTGGAACCCTCCGCCATGTCCCGAGCGTTTTCGGTTAGATGATTGGTATCTGGGGGCGGCCCGTGCCGAAGGCGCCCGTCAGCCCCCAGTGCCCTTCTTCCCGGAGGTGCATGAAGAGGTGTTGAAGTCGTGGAAGTCTCCCTTGACTTTTCACAATCGTTCAGCAGCCACTTCCACCTTCACTGCCCTCGACAGCGGTGTGGTGAAAGGGTACACTGGGGTTCCCCCTGTGATGCAACTGTGTCGGCAGAGCGCTGCGACATGGCGTGGTGACCCAAAGCACCCATCCAAGGCTTGTGGTTTATGTCTACTTTGGTGGCGAAGACCTACAGAGCTGCGGACCAGGCCACGTCCGCCCTGCATGCGACCTACAGGTCTACCAGGCCAAGGAGCTCAGAGACATGCATGAGGGCAATGCTGACCCTGCATTAATGCAGGAGTTGCGGGCGGCCACCGTCCTCGCTGTACGAGCGCCGAAGGTGACCGCTTGCTCTCTCGGTCAGGTGATGTCCACTTCGGGGGTCCAGGAGCGGCATTTATGGCTCAACCTGGCTGATATGCGAGAATCTGAGCGAACCCGTTTTCTCAATTCTCCCATTTCCCAGGATGGGCTATTCGGCGGGGCGGTCCAGGACTTTGCCCAACAGTTCTCGACCACTCAGACTGAGGCGAACAAACATATTCTGCCCCGGTGGCCAGCTGCTGCCTCCACCCAGCCGCCGGCCCAGAAGCCTCAGTCCATTCCCCGCCGAAGCCGCCCTCCTGCGGCTCCCGCCCGGCCCCAGCAGCAGCCTTCACCCGGGCCGAGGCGCAGAGGACGCCGCAGGAAGGCAGAGGTGATATCGGTTCTTTCCCAGGAGATGGTAGCAGGACCACTCCTTCCCCCGGTGGGCCGGGGGAGAATCTTTTGTTTTCCCCTTCCGCCGCTGGCGTCACAGCTGGCGGTACCCTATCCTTGGTTAAAGAAAGAACTGACATTTTCAGCAGCCTCGCCACTCTCTGCCCCCTCTGTTACCAGCCCCTTGGCAGACTAGACCCCCGTGGAAGTGGAACGTTGGTCCTTCCCTGGTCTCCTCTGTCAGGGCGTGGAATTCGACCCCGCTCACACCTCGGAACGCTCCCATGCCTCCCATGTCTGGGCCGCTCATTCCGCCTCGCTGCCCCATCAGGGGTACGCCTGTGGTTCGCATGACCCCTCTGGTTCAGTTCTTGGGAGCCTAGCTAGCGCTTCCCAACCTGTCCAGGTGGCTCGCTCGCACCATCAGGTTCGGCTATGCGATTCACCCGGTCTCCTCCCTGTTTTCGGGAGTCTAGGGTTGTCTCCTTCCACCCTGAAGGTCTATGTGGCCGCTATTTCGGCCCACCATGACCTGGTGGTCAGCAGGTTCCTTAGAGGCAAGAGGAGATTAAATCCTCCTCGCCTGCCTGAAATATCCTCTTGGGATCTTGCAGTGGTTCTAATTGCCCTGCAGAAAGCTCCCTTTGAGCCTCTGCAGTCTGTAGAGCTAAAGTTCCTTTCAATGAAAGTGGCGCTCTTGATTGCTCTGGCCTCCATCAAGAGGGTAGGGGACCTGCAGGCATTTTCGGTTGACGAAGCATGCCTGGAATTTGGGCCGGCTAATTCTCACGTGATCCTGAGACCCCGGCCTGGATACGTGCCCAAGGTTCCCACCACTCCCTTTAGGGACCAGGTGGTGAACCTGCAAGCGCTGCCCGTGGAGGAGGCAGACCCGGCCTTGGAACTGCTCTGTCCAGTACGCGCCCTTCACGCTTACGTAGACCGGACACAGTGTTTCAGGACCTCAGACCAGCTCTTTGGGGGCAGCAGAAAGGGAAGGCTCTCTTCAAGCAGAGGTTGTCCCACTGGATAGTGGATGCCATTGTCCTGGCATATCAGGCTCAGGGCATGCCATGCCCCCTTGGGGTAAGAGCACACTCCACCAGGAGTGTTGCTTCCTCTTGGGCTTTAGTGCATGGCGCCTCGCTGACAGACATTTGTAGAGCTGCAGGCTGGGCGACACCCAACACATTCGCAGCCTGTGTCCTCTCGTGTACTCGCCCCAAGTGGCCAGTAACTGGACAGGCTCAGGTGTCTTCGCTTGCTGCGCCATTCCACTCCACGGACTGGATGCGTGCACATTTCTCCTCAGGTGAGCTTCCCAGTAAGCCCTGAGCTCCTCCAGTACTGTTGATGTCGACACCAGAGTGCATGCCCACTTGGTCAGCCCTCGTGTTCGGCTAGGTGCCTCCGTGTGCATGGTTCCCCCATTGGGTAACCCCCACATGTGTATCTCCACGATAAGTCTCTCTGAGCGTGTGTCTTCCCTTGGCACCTGCGGGTGGATACCCCAGAGTATTCCATATGCAGTCCCTTCGGGGTTAATATGTGTATTCTTGAGTCCTCCCTGCGGGCAGGCATTGTGTTGCATCTCTCCACGTGGGATATGCTTCCCAGTATACCTTGGTAACGTTGAGCCTAGCCCCTCGTTCGTGCTAACACTCATGGCAGAGAGCTCTGGTCAGCGCAGGACGCTATAAGACAGCCGTCATGGCGAGATTGTATTGGGACCCCCATTTCGTCAGTAACTGATGTAACTCGTAGTGTACTGACTGAAAGGGAACATCTCGTTACGTTTGTAACCCTCGTTCCCTGAAAGAAGGGAATGGAGACGTTATGTCCCCATGCCACTTACACTATACCGCTGGAATGGCCAGGTGCTCATGCCTCGGCTCTTCAGCAGGTAATGTGGAAGAAATTCATTTTTAGTAGGCCTCGGCTGTGTACCAGAAAATCAAGGTCTGTTGCCCATCAAAAGATGGAAGACATGGGAAAGTTGTGTTTGTTGTATGGGAAACAGGTGTGAAGCGCTTAGAAACTGTCATATAAGTGTTATACACTCACCTACAGGATTATTAGGAACACCTGTTCAATTTCTCATTAATGCAATTATCTAATCAACCATTATTTCAAGTATTTCACAATCTGCTCAGTTACTGGGATTTTCACGCACAACCATTTCTAGAGTTTACAAAGAATGGTGTGAAAAGGGAAAAACGTCCAGTATGCGGCAGTCCTGTAGGCGAAAATGCCTTGTTAATGCTAGAGGTCAGAGGAGAATGGGCCGACTGATTCAAGCTGATAGAAGAGCAACTTTGACTGAAATAACCACTCGTTACAACCGAGGTATGCAGCAAAGCATTTGTGAAGCCACAACACGCACAACCTTGAGGCGGATGGGCTACAACAGCAGAAGACCCCACCGGGTACCACTCATCTCCACTACAAATAGGATAAAGAGGCTACAATTTGCACGAGCTCACCAAAATTGGACAGTTGAAGACTGGAAAAATGTTGCCTGGTCTGATGAGTCTCGATTTCTGTTGAGACATTCAGATGGTAGAGTCAGAATTTGGCGTAAACAGAATGAGAACATGGATCCATCATGCCTTGTTACCACTGTGCAGGCTGGTGGTGGTGGTGTAATGGTGTGGGGGATGTTTTCTTGGCACACTTTAGGCCCCTTAGTGCCAATTGGGCATCGTTTAAATGCCACGGCCTACCTGAGCATTGTTTCTGACCATGTCCATCCCTTTATGACCACCATGTACCCATCCTCTGATGGCTACTTCCAGCAGGATAATGCACCATGTCAGAAAGCTTGAATCATTTCAAATTGGTTTCTTGAACATGACAATGAGTTCACTGTACTAAAATGGCCCCCACAGTTACCAGATCTTAACCCAATAGAGCATCTTTGGGATGTGGTGGAACGGGAGCTTCGTGCCCTGGATGTGCATCCCACAAATCTCCATCAACTGCAAGATGCTATCCTATCAATATGGGCCAACATTTCTAAAGAATGCTTTCAGCACCTTGTTGAATCAATGCCACGTAGAATTAAGGCAATTCTGAAGGCGAAAGGGGGTCAAACACAGTATTAGTATGGTGCTCCTAATAATCCTTTAGGTGACTGTATAAGGCCTTTTTAAAAATTCAGAAAGCTGGGGATTTTCCACCAATAAATTTAATACGTGCAGAAGATGATATCTAATTGTGGCAGACTATGAGGTGGAGCTAAAAAGAAAAGATACATAGAAAGACGCTAATTGGATAAAGGGTGATAAGAATAAGGTATAAGAAACTAAGTTTTAACATAGCTAGGTCAGATGAACAGCTGCATCTCACTTTGTTGTTCTGGCAATAAAGTTATACTTTCTGAGACCTGGAACTTCGACTCTGAGAGATTTCTTCTTTGCTGAATTGAAAGGATATTTTGGACTTAGATTGTGCCACGACAGTAACATAATGCGAGATTGCCACGCAACGGCTCTTTGTACCCACGCGGTGGGGCGGGGTTGTGGCATGCAAATTCCGCAGACCCATGGCATTTTCATGCCATTGGCTTGTTTTGTAGAGCTCAAAGGCGATTGGAACGAGGGTTACAAACGTAACCGAGACGTTATCAAGCATCTTAGTCGTAATTTAAGTGAAATGTAGGACTAAATCTTAAGTGTCAGTCTTAAGCCGGGTGCACACTGTGCGATTTTGGCCACAATTTGGCCGTCTGGGACAAATTTAGCAAATCCTAAAAGATTCCTCTGATCCTAGGCTAAAAACTGAAGTCTTCGATCGTTAGTTTGACATGTTCACCGGCAGCCGATTAATGGCCGCTGCGATCAAATTTTACCTCAGATGAAATTCTGGCAGTGTCAGAAGATTTGGCGCACAGTCCTGCAGTGACTTCTCCTACAACGACCGTCAAATTATCTTCGTTTCAAGACAAACTATGACCAAAATGAGCGCTAGAGATTTCTTTGTAGCCATCATTTCAATCCCGCGTGTAATGCAGCTCGCCGCCACTGAACGTGTCATTCATTGATGATATAAAACTCCGGACGAGTTTTCTTGCGTGCGTCCGTTTTAAGCGCACCTTGAATATCGTACAGTCTGCCATTAATGACAACTTCGATCTTACAGTGTGACATGGCTTACAGCGAGGATATGTTCGTACAGTCTGACAAGGAACAATCGGAAAGGACTATTATAAATCGCACAATGTGCACCCGGCTTTAGAGATGATTCACAACACTGTGCTGTGCCACAAACGGGATTTTAGATTGACGATATAGGCATGGACCAATCACTGAATAGAAGATTCCTTATTTAAGAATATTCTCGGATAAATTCACATTGAATGGTGAAATTCCTAAGAGTTTACATTCAACACACATTTGACAATAAAGAATTTTCAAGAATACATTATGATATACACATTGAAAATAAAGATTTTACAAGTTTCCCACGGTCTTAATTACAAATTTTAAACCTGTGTGCTGTTAACTGACCTGTCTATATATAGCCTAGATTTTATAATATAATCAGCCACCATGGTTTCCAAAAGAAAACCGAAATGGCGGGAGGAAGAAGCGCTGACAAAGATGATGCCTGCTCTGTCCAAATGATACTGTTTGATTAACTGCTCATCGTCAAACATTTCAAAAACGTTCTCCCTCTCCTGAAAGATTTGCACACGTCTCTTTCCCCTCAGTGCCATCACAAGCCTCTACTGGCAACTCCTAACCCCTTGAGAGACCTCTTGAGCTGTCTTAAATAACTGGGAGAGTGATTCTTAGCTTTAAGAAATTTGATAACATGATTTTATACTTAAGTTAAAGTAGGAGTAAATTTCATGAATTCTCAGCACTTAAGACTAAAATGGCACTAAAAACTAAAAAGCTTGATAAATACGGGCCCTGGGAATTCCTGCGTAATAATCCAGGAACTTTGCTGCCGTACCATGGGAGCAGCGCCTGAAAATAGGCTAACTTCCGTTAACAAACAACGTGATAACCTGCTTGCACAGGGAGCGTGCTGAGTACTATTTTTTGGCACTGCGTAATATATTTGCGCCTGCTGCACCCATGGTACGTCAGCAAAGTTCCTGGATTATTATGCAGGAATGACAGTATAGTCCCTAGCAATATCGGTCTAGAAAATTGCAACTTTTCACTTATTGAGCAGTAGGCTAGCTGGAGCCGTTTACCTCCAGTCTTTGTGCTAAGCTAGGCTAGTGGTGGGTGCGTCAGACAGTTATTCACATACTATATAGTAGGTGATGTATTCGATTTCAGACGCAGCGTAAAAGTCCATGAACAGGAAACAAAGACCAAAATTGAACGTGACTATTAAATGAATGTTAAAAAATAAATAAAATGTGAATCAAATTAAACTTAATTAAAATTTTTAATTAAAACAACAAAAATAATTAAAGCTGCAAGCAGCGATGAAAGGGTCCTCGCACCCGGGAGCACCGCCACCTGGTGGGCGACATGCATTTAAGTGGGTAAATATAGGAGAAATATGGCAAAGTCACTTCAATGTGCCACACTTCCTGCTACCAGCAGGTGGCGCTGTGACTGTAACTGAATATTTTGCCATGTAGATGTCTTCAGGCCAGGACTCTAATAATACATGTGAAGTTTGGGGCAGATCAGACATTGTATGCCCAAGTTACAACAACTTCCTGTTTCACATCGAAACATCGAAATTTGTCAGGCTTCCACGGCCACGCCTTTTGGGGAAAACTTAAGATCTTCGCAATTTAACATCACAAAGACCTTTAGATTAGACTGACCAAATATGATGTTGATCTGATTAAATCTCTAGGAGGAGTTCGTTAAAGTACACCGTCTGGAAAAGGCAAAATTTGCAAAAATTTTGCAAAGAACATTCAAAATATCTCACTTCCTGTTGGTTTTTTAGATTTCGTACCAGGAGACTTTTTTGTAGGTACTGGGCTGTTACATGTGTCTACCAAATTTCATACCTGTACGTGAAACATAGCGGGTGGGGCACTTCGTTGAAATGTTGTAGGTGGCGCTATCGAGCCATTTTGCCACGCCTAATTCTAAAACTCATATCAGACGTAAATTTTAACAACTTTTGATGCGTGTGCAAAGTTTCGTGAGTTTTCGAGCATGTTTAGGCCATCAAAAATGCGATTCATTTGGGAGAATAATAATAATAGAGCAATTCCAATAGGGTCCTCACACCATCGGTGCTCGGGCCCTAATAATAGACTGAACTAACATGTATGTGAAGATTTACTAAATTTTTAAATATGGTAGTTCATTCCATTTTTTCTTTTTTTCCTTTTTTTGTAATAGGACTAAATAATAAATCTGCCAAGTCCACATGCTGGGTCAATCAGGGTTTGAGTGAACCCAGAAACTTTTGTTCTGTATCCAGTCTGCCTGCATAATCACTCAGGCAAAACTATGCACACCTGTTTAGAATGAGACAAGCGCATTCTCTAAAGCCAATGGTTTCACAGGGCAAAGCCACATGCACATGGGTCTGCATGAGGATGATGCCTCAACTGCTCCCCAGTTTGCATTTGGTTGTCAAGGAGATTGTCAGACTCTATGAACAGCACTGAGCCAAGTACATAGTGTTCTCTCCTTTATCTGACATGCATTCCCAATCCTCTTTTGTTCTATTAAATAAAATGTCTACTTATATTGGGCTTGTTTTCTACTTCTGACAACACAAGTATACATTTGAAAAATATAATAATGGAATGATTAACGGAAACAGTTGGGCAAAACTTATTTAAAGAGTTTTAAAAGTAGAAAATGTGCACAGATGTTAAGACAGCTAATAATCTGACAACTGTTTGATTACTACACAGATATCCACAGCAATTACAACCTTCTAAGATAAAAAATAAAGGACATTTTAAGCTGTTAAACTCTAGGAAAGTTTTCAGTGATCCAATAATCGAATTCATTCAAACAGTCCAAAAGAGCGCTAATGTAAAGAAGGCCAGGCTGATTACATCAGACATATCAGAGAGAATAGAGACTCACATCGCGTTTTTAGTGAATTATTCATCCCAGTGTTTCCACACACACTCAGGAAGGATGTTTGATTTGTCATGTGTAAGTTTTTGTGTTTAGTAATCGTAGTTCCCTTTCAGTCAGTACACTACGAGTTACGTCAGTTACTGATGAAATGGGGGTTTTGCTTAGAAGCCAATCGCCTTTGAGATCTACAAAACGAGCCAATGGCATGAAAATGCCATGGGTCTGCGGAATTTGCATAACGCAACCCCGCCCCACCGCGTGGGTATAAAGGGCGTTGTGTGGCAATCTCGCATTATGTTTCTGCTTCAGAGCCGAGTGTTACTTGCCTGAGCTTTCTCTCTTCAAGACGAGCGTCTCTCCAGAGTGTCGGTGTTACGGCGCGTTCCGCATTCCTGTCTGATCTGTGCAGTGATCCAGCATAGCGTTCGCGTTCTCCCTGGGCGCTTCGGCATTCTGCAGAGCAAAACTCCTCTCTAAAAGAGCTGCACGCGGCATGTCTTTTTCAAGTTGCCAGATGAAGGTGCTGGTGTTCCCGTTCTGGGCTCAGCGTCTCATTTGGGACGCCGGCGGATGACGTCACGTCGATCGCCGCACCACAAGGTGGGCTGGATTCCTCTGGAGATGAAAATTTGGCTGTGCTGCCTCCTATGGGAGCTTCAGCACTGCCCGAGTTTGATCCGGAGCTCAAAGCCATGCTTTCCCAGGGATGATTGGTGTCTTGGGGCGGCCCACGCTGAAAGCGCCCGCCAACCCTCAGTGCCCTTCTTCCTGGAAGTACATGAGGAGGTGTCAAAGTCGTGGGAGTCTCCCTTGACTTTTCGCGGCCCATCGGCAGCCTCTTCCGCCTTACTGCTCTCGATAGTGGCACGGTGGAGGGGAACACTGGGGTTCCCCCTGTTGAACGTTCTGTTGCATGGCAATTGTGCCCGCAGAGCTTTTCAGCAGCGCGCTGGAACCCAAAGCACCCGTCCAAGGCTTGTGGGTTACGTCTACTTAGTGGCGGAGAACCACAGAGCCGCAGGCCAGGCCGTGTCCACCTGCACGCTTCGACCATCCCTCAAGCCTATTGGGCCAGGGTGCTCGGCAGCATGCATGAGGGCAGTACTGACCCCGCACTCGTGCGTGAGCTGCGTGCGGCTGCCGACCTCATCCTACGGGCGACAAAGGTTACTGCATGCTCTCTCGGTCAGGTGATGTCCACTGCCGTGGTCCAGGAACGCTATTTATGGCTCAGTCTGACAGATGGGCAGGAGTTTGAGCGAACACGTTTCCTCAACTCCCCTAACTCCCAGGCTGGGCTATTTGGCAGGGCAGTCAGGAGCTTTGCCCAACAGTTCTCGACTGCACAAAAGCAGACTGGGGCGATTGAACATTCTGCCCCGGCGGCCCGCTGCTGCCCCCATCCAGCCGCCGGCACAGACGCCTCAGCCTGCTCCCCGCCAGGGCTGCCCTCCTGTGGCTCCTGCCCCTCCCGCCCTGCCCCAGCAGCAGCCTTCACCCGTCTCGGCCCCCCGCCCTGCTAACAGCAGGTTAAGCGGCGCGCCTAACACGGGCCCCACTGAGATGAATTCAGTTATTTTCTGGAGATGGTGACAGGGCCACTCCTTTGCTTTCCTTAACTGAAAGAACTGACATTCATCTCTGAGCTCCCAGAGGGCGTGGCTGGCAGTGTGCGACGCACAGCCTCGCCACTCTCAGCCCCCTCTGTCGCCAGCCCCTGTCAGACGAGACACCCGTGGAACGCTAGTCCTTCCCTGGTCTCCTCTGTCAGGGCGCAGAATTCGACCCCACCCACACTTTGGGACGCTTCCACGCCTCCCTATGTCTGGGCCGGTCATTCTGCTTGCTGCCCCATCGTGGGTGCGTCTGTGGCTTGCACGACCACTGGTTCAGTTCTGGGGGCCGGGTTACTTCAGACTCCAAGAGGAGATGGTGGGCGACTTCAGATGCGTTCAGATGCGTTCGTCCCCGGTCTGGTCTGCAGCGTTGACCTGAAGGACCCGTACTCTTTGTCCCCACTTCTCCCAGACCCAGACCGCCCATTTGGTCTGCCTTCGGAATGGCGGGCATCCCAGTACGTGGCTTTGCCATTCGGGTAGCCCTGTCACTTCGCGGCTTCTCAAAGCTGTCGAGGCAGCCCTTGTGCCACTCAGGCACACAGGGTTCGCATCCTGAGCTATCTCGATGACTGGCTAAATTAGCTCACTCTCGAGACCAGGATTGCGGACACAGGGATCTAGTGCTCCGGCACCTCACCCGTTTGGGCCTTCGGGTCATCTGGGAAAAGAGCAAACTCTCCCCTGGGAAGAGGATCTCTTTTCTCAGCTCGGTCGCTATGTGCACACAGTGCGAGTGTGCACAGTCAATGCTGACTTGCCTCCATCATTTCGAGAGTAAGAGTGCGGTACCACTGAAGTTATTTCAGAGGCTCCTGGGACATATGGCATCCGTGGCCGTGCTAATGCTGCCCGGACTGCTTCATATGAGACCGCTTCAGCACTGGCCTTGCGATCGAGTCCTGAGATGGGCATGGCAACAGGCACGCTCCAGGTCCCATTGACTCAGGCCTGCCATCTTTCCCTCACCCTGTGCGAACCTCACGGTTCTACGGGCCAGAGTTCCCTTAGAACGAGTTTCTGGGCATATTGTTGTATCAACAGACGCCTCTGCCACGGGCTGGGGTGCCATGCGCAATTGACGTGCTATCACGGGCTCCTGGGAAGGACTCCAGCGCCTTTGGCTGTCAATTGCCTCGAGTTGCTAGCCGTACGTCTCACCTTGCACCGCTTTCAAGCCCTGCTCTAGGCTAGACAAGTACTGGCCCATTCAGACAACGCGGCGACAGTAGCGTACGTCTACCGAGAAGGTGACCTACGCTCCCGCCCGATGTCGCAACTCGCCCGCCATCTCCTCTTGGAGTCTGAAGTATCTGAGGTTGCTTCATGGACATTTGCCCCGGGAGACCTGAGTCGTGCTGCCAATGAGCTCTCACGGTTCTGCCACTGCCGGGGGAATGGAGACTCCATCCCCTGTCGACCAGCTGATTTGGGAACAGGCTGGCGACGCACAGGTAGTTCTGTTTGCCTCCCACGACTATTCCCATTTGCCTACTAGCACTCAGCTGGCCACGGGGCCCACGCAAGTATGCGTTCCCAGTGAGCCTTCTCACACAGATTGTGTGCAGATCTGAGAGGTCAAGGAGCAGGTCCCTTTGGTCGCCCCGTACTGGCCCGGCTGGACCTGGTTCTCCGAACTCATACTCCTTGCGACAGCCCTCCCTGGTCGGTTTCTCTGAAGAAAGACCTCCTTCTCAGAGACGGGCACCCTCTGGCACCCGTGTACCAATCTTTGGAACCCCCATGTGAGGGCTCCTGGTCGGGACACGGAAGGTTTGAGCGCTTCTGGTCGCTTGGGCCTCCGTTAATAGGGTAGGGGACCTGCAGGCATTTTTCGGTTGACGAAGTGTGCCTGGAATTCGGGTCGGTCAACTCTCACGTGATCCTGAGACCCCAGCCTGGATATGTGCCCAAGGTTCCCACCACTCCTTCTGCAGGTGGTGAACCTGCAGGCGCTGCCTTGGAGGCGGCAGACCCAGCCTTGGCACAGCCCTGGTCAGTACGTGCCCTTCGCACCAGACGCAGCGTTCAGTACCTCAGACCAGTTCTTGTCTGTTACGGAGAGCAGCAGAAGGGAAGGCTCTCTCCAAGCTGAGGTTGTCTCACTGAACAGTGGACGCCATTGCTCTGACATATCAGGTTCAGGGCATGCCATGCCCCCAAGGGAGTGTGACCCCCTTGGGCTTAGGCATGGCGCCTCACTACCAGACTTAGGGCTGTAGGCTGGGTGACACCCTTCACATTCGTTAGATTCTGAGAAATCTCAGAGTGGAGCCAGTATCCTCCGTATACTCGCCCAAGATGGCCAGTAATTGGACAGGCTCAGGTGTCTTCGCTTGCTGCGCCATTCCACTCCACGGACTGGATGCGTGCGCATTCTCTCAGGTGAGCTTCCCAGTAAGCCCTGAGCTCCTCCAGCACTGTTGATGTCGACACCAGAGTGCATGCCCGCTTGGTCAGCCCTCGTATCCGGCTAGGTGCCTCCGTGTGCATGGTTCCCCCCGTTGGGTAACCCCCACATGTGTTTTTCCACGGTAAGTCTCTCTGAGCGCGTGTCTTCCCTTGGCAAGACACCTTGCCATGCCTGGGGTTATTCTTAAGTCCTCCCTTCGGGCAGGCATTGTGTTGCATTTCTCCACGTGGGATATGCTTCCCAGTGTACCTTGGTATTGGCGTTGAGCCTAGCCCCTCGTTCGTGCTAACACTCACGGCAGCGGGCTCTGGTCAGCGCAGGACGCTGGAAGACAGCCGTCGTGGCGAGATTGTATTGGGACCCCTATTTCGTCAGTAACTGACGTAACTCGTAGTGTACTGACTGAAAGGGAACGTCTTGGTTACGTTGTAACCCTCGTTCCCTGAAGGAAGGGAACGGAGACGTTATGTCCCCATGCCACTTCCGCTGTACCGCTGGAACGGCCGGGCGCTCATGCCTCGGCTCTTCAGCAGGTAACATAATGCGAGATTGCCATGCTTTATACCCACGCGGTGGGGCGGGGTTGCGTTATGCAAATTCCGCAGACCCATGGCATTTTCATGCCATTGGCTCATTTTGTAGATCTCAAAGGCGATTGGCTTCTAAGCGAAACCCCCATTTCGTCAGTAACTGATGTAACGTCTCCGTTCTCTTCCTTCAGGGAACAAGGGTTACAACGTAACCAAGACAGTTTATGCAGTCAAAGCGGTTTGATTTAGGAGTTTTTTTGGCGTCTCCGTGTGGTCCTGCTCGGTATCGCAGCTTGACTCGGCTAAAATTAAAACAATCTCGTTGTTGTTGCTCTCTGTACACATACTATACACTGTGAATTCTGTAAAGTTTTTTTTTTCATGGGTGCTTAGGTGTGTATACATTTATTATATAATAGAATTATATGGACTCCTTATATTTGGTGCCCTTTTGGAGTCTCCAATGATCCTTGAAGCTGGCAGAAAATAGTTTTGTGAGAATCACCTTTCAATATAGCAAATGATGACAAAATGAGATGCGATAAATGGCGTATGCTTAATTTTACGTTAAGTGTGCGATTAATCGTGATTAAATTTTTAAAATATATATATATTGTGTGTGTGTTGTTATTTTTGCAGCCAAGGCAATTACAACCTTCTAAGAGTAAAACAAATAAAAATATATATATATATAATTCTAATATATATACCGCTTCATCTCAAGTTTGAAAGCCATGGACAATAACTGTTGACAATACAATGTAGTGTTTACAGCTCAGTCTCTTTGTCTTTTTACGATAAAGCTAATTCATGTTCTACTGTACAGTATACGTATAAGAACTTCGTTTTTTCCCCCCTAAATAATGAGAAAGTATGATCCTCCCTCTCTAGATAACGCGTGTCTCCTATTGGGCAGTGTAGATGTGCCCCTACAATGTTCCACCGCGCCAAAGAATCTGGTGCGCCTTTGCGCGGAGGACATGGACTTGAACGCATCACTCTCTCTCCATTCCCTTACGCATCAGCTGCACTCGGCAGCTCACATGGTGCCCCAATGAACCCTCGACCTCACGCATCGTCCAACATACAATGGATTAACAGGAAAGACATGAATGTCCGCACAGAGGACGGCATCAGCCTGTGTCAAAGGGCTCTCCAAATAGTGACGGAGCTGTGCCTGGCCGGGCACGTCGACCGGGAGAAATGCGCGGATATATTTCCTCTGGAGAGCAACATACCAGGTAAAGGAAATTCAGGTAAATTTAACTTAAACAACGCTCTATTATCCACTCATAAACATATTTTGTCCAGTAACTTTGGTTGGCCAGTTAACGAGAAAACTTTTTCAAAGCACGAGTGCACGAAGCCACAGCACTGAAAGTTTGAATAGTTCGCTCGCAGTCACATTCTTAACATTCGTAGCATTACCTAAAATCAGCCATCATACTGGAAGATGGTTCTACTTGTAGCGGACCATGCGCAACAAGTGTGAAACCCTGTTCGTTTAATGAGTTTTCTTTCAATAACATATAATATTACGCGTAAGAAGTTTTAGTGAAATACTGTTGCAAAACTCGAGTTTTCCCAATAAAACGTAGTAAATGGACTTCTGTACTGGAAATAGCGCGCACATTTAATCAACATTAACGTGCATACACATTTTGTATTAACGTCTGTAAATCTGTTAACTCTCTCTCTAACGTCTGTATTGGCAACAAATAAAAGCAGGGTTGCACTTTATTTTAAAGATCCTATTTAAAATACTAATGGCAGTTGGAATAGAGAATACGTTTTTCAATCAAAATGAAACAAATACAGAAATCCCAATATCATAGGCTAAACACTTTCAAAACATATCAGTACATGCTGTGCTATATTTTGTGATAGAGTGGCCACAATTGCAGTAGAAAACAGACATAAATTAAATGACTACATGCTGATACAGATGCTAATTTGATCATACAGTCACCGCTGGAGGGTGGTGGTCATGTATGAGTGATTCCATCACTGTAGCTCATTTCTTATTAGTTAGCAGAACCATTAGCAGTATGGTCCAAAATACAGCAAACAACTATAATTATGAGTTGCATTGCGCTGTGCATTAGGCAGCAGAAACTCTTGCACCTGTTGGATGCATATGAAGGTTCAACAGTGCCACTCATTCAGAGGCCCTTTTCAGCATCAACACTGTGATATAATTAATGTTGAATCAAGTTTGTTGAGTGCCTATGAACTGACTTTTTATTCTCAATCTATAATCAATTCTATATTAACTTTGGTTGCATGAGCCACTAATGGTGGGGGTGGGGGGGGGGGGGGGGGGGTGCAAAATGACTCTGCTTTACTAAATGGGCACATTTCAGTCTTCTTTTTCTTATACCTTGCCCTCTATTTTCTTTTTCTCTCTCCCTCTTTCTCCTGTTTGTCTGTCATGCATCATTTATTGCTGCTGGTGCTCTCTGTCTGCCCGTCTGGTGTTCATTTATCTCTTTCCTATCCTCGTCTCCTTTTCCCCTCACCTTCTGTTCTTTATGATCTCCTCAACACACTCTTTCTCTTTCCGATCTTCACATACTTGCCTCTTTTTCTTTGCTCTCTCTCTTCCTCTTGTTGCCTGTAGACATCTCTGTAAGTCTCCTAGCTGTGGTCGTAGGTTTCTGTGGGCTCGCCCTTTTGGTAGTCTCTCTCTTTGTCTTTTGGAAGCTGTGCTGGCCCATTTGGAGAAGCAAGGCACTCTCTTCCAATGCTGACAGCTGCCCGCCGGGGGTGCTGCCTGAGGCCCCCCCGGCCCAACCGCCGGTGTTTCGTTCTATTTCTCCTCATCTTGAGGCCAAGACAATTGCAATTGCGGGAAGACAGCCATCACAAATCCAGCAAGAGGATGAGGATGACAAGAAGAGGAAGGTACCAGAAGTGAAGGTCAATGGCCGCAGCTCGATTAAAATCCTGGAGGCGGCCATGAAGATCAGCCAGACGTCACCAGACATCCCTGCTGAGGTCCAGCAGGCTCTGCGTGGCTGTCTGAGCAAGCAGGCCAAAATCCAGAGGCAGACCACTGAACCTACCTCGTCCTCCAGGTGATACGCCAATTACATGATGAATTACATGGAAATCTACTTTTGATGCTTGATTGCACGTTGAATGACACTACAGAAGAGGGTTAATCATTTCATTACTACCACTTGAGTTAAAAACTCATATCTAGTTTAGAAAACAGAACATATACTTGGTGCAATTGAGAGGATGTGCTTATGAAGGGCTGCCTTTCCTGAACGATAAACACATACTGAACAATTAGTGTGTGCCTTTAAATACAGCAAATAACAGAGCAGCTGTTTTTTTTTTTCATTTATGAGATATCCACATTTATGCATTTCATGGCTGACTTCCAGCTAGAAATAAATCAACCGGATCGAAGCCAATGCAAAGCTACTAAGTAGATTAAGCCCCACAAGCATGTACAATACAGAGCATTTTTTCATGTTTAATAATAAGAAAATTGAAAAATACAGCATATATATGTGTGTGTGTATGGCCTGGTAAACCCTACATAATGGGGACAAAACAAAGACCCCACAAAGACAATTTTTTGGTCCCCATGAGGAAAACAGCTTATAAATCATACTAAGTGATGTAAAAATGCAGAACGTTTTCTGTGATGGGTAGGGTTAGGGGTATGGTTAGTGTAAGGGGCATATACAGTTTGTACAGTATAAAAACCATTATTTCTATGGGAAATCCCCATAAAACATGAAAACGTGTGTGTGCTGTATTTTTCTATATAGTATATATTTTTAACAATTAATATGTACGTTAAAACAATTTAAAAGTGTGTCATTTTTAACAATTAACCAATGATAATTATAATAAAAATATCCAGCATTTCAATTAAAGGAAATTTAATTAATTAATTATTCTATAATTCTTGTGTTACTATTGTCACAACTCTCTTATTTTCACATATTCACCTCGTTGATAGGGTAATGGCACATCTCCTGGTTGCTGCAAACACCCATTAATCACCGCAGCTCACCAATCGGAGCACTAGGGTCACATTGCCATGGCAACAGTATTAAATGACCTCAGCAATTAAACAATCAGCTCTTCTTCTCTTTGTTTCACGTGGCACCGTGTTTAAAGTAAGCAGGGATGTAATTAGTGTTGCCACGCAATAGCACTGACATGCTGCGACTGTTTGTCCAATTGGGAAAAGGAGCAACATCTGTGCTTAGTTCCTCGTAGAATCCATCATTGAAAAGCTACAGAAATATCATTAAAAACTTCAATGCACCGTAACAAATAAGGTGTCTTTATGTTAATGAGGTGCAATAAAAGGCCAAATGAAGCTGATTAAATGTCATTGTGAAAGCGTGTAATGCGTGAAACTGTAATGTAGGCACATTTTCCATTTTCTTTTTCCATTCTTCCTGTCATTCCACTACTTATCTTTGGAAGTACATCACTTTGACTTCACTCTAAATATTAAAGAAATATAGTAATAAAATAAATAAATAGGCCAATATGCCATGAGATAATGGCAAACCTTATTCAAAAGTCTTTAAAACAGGCTAAAATGTGAAGCTAGTTTCTCCGAAATGGCCATTTCATGGTAGGTTGATCACTAAAGTGAGCTGAACTATACTGAAGAGAGGATAGTTATTGCTAATGAGTTATTGCACTACTAAGAGGTTTTTAAATCATTAGTTTTCTGGGGAAGAAACTGAAGATATATGAAATGCTATTACTGTATTATATAACTACTTACTGTTTTACAATGCCTCAAGTGAAAATTTCTTAGAAATGATTTGCAGCCACATCCCATTGAGTGCTATAATGAAATGCATTATTTTCCACAAATCAAGCAAATGTATCTATTAAATGACTTTAGTATTTAAGCTGGAATTCATGTCCGTTTCTATAGTGCTATATGTCAAAAGCATTTATTGAAGTATACGCACAATTTAACTATGCATGAGCAGCATACCTACAAAAATGAGCATCTTACTGCTGTAATATGATAAAACACTATTGTTAGATAGCTTATATGAACAAAAACCAAGATCAAATGAGCTGAGAGGATAGTTCAGTGTATTCTGCAACAGGTGACAGGCTAATAAGACTTGAACATTTCCATCTCCTCCACCATCTTCTGCAATCTCTTATATGGGAGAGTGGAAATACAAATTGTGAATTCTGGCACTGGCTCACAGACTCATTTATTATTACACTTGGCAAGATATTTCAGAAACACTGCCATCAAACACTGGATTTCGAAGTGCTCTTCAAAACATCCGAAGACAGCAGATAATTACTCTGTCTCTCTTCAATTTATCATTGCATTGTGCTGGGACATTTGTGCAAATTGCAAGGTGTAATGTGCAGCATACATGTGCAGGACAGACAGAGTTGGCAAAAGTAGAAAGAGAGAAAGAGAGACAGACTGACACTGATGATAAGATATCAAGTGAGAAAAATGGCGGAAAGACTTCTAAAAATCATAGAATTTAGCCAATTTTAATCTCACAAGTCTGTTAAATGCTATAATCCAAGACTCTTTTTTTAACATGCTGTCATTGTCATATGTTTGTTGTCATCGTCCTAAAGGTGCTAGTTGCTAGGAAACACCAAGGATAAGTAAAGGACTATGATTTCCTCAGGAGTCATCATGAGTGTTGAAAACAGGTTTTCTAGTAAAAAAAAAAAACTTCCAGGCCTAACTATTGTGAAGAAATATCATGAAGTCTACAGTATAAAAGTTGCTAAAAATGGAATGAAAGAGTTTGAAGAGGAACATGATCGATCCTTTTCACATTTCCGGGGTTCTCAGAAGCGGAAGTCATAGTCAAATTTATTTAGCGGTGAAAGAATGAGAGACGACAGCAAATATATAGAGAGACTGATTACAGCAGTCAGAAGAGAGAATGATGTGAAATTTGTAGTAAAAGCACCCTTGCAGCCAGCAGTTACTGCCAAGTTAAAATAACACAACGTATAGCGTTACAAATGTAGGCCTACGGCATATTACATTTTTTAAAAATTAAAATACGAAATACTTTACTAGATTTGCAATGTTGATAACTGTGGAAACGCGTCATCTCAGTGTGTGAAAAGGCTCCAGATAACACTTTATTTTAAGGTGATGTAGTTACACGACACTACATGTACTTACTATAGTAATAACAGGAAATTATGCATACACTCTCAGAAAAAAAGGCACAAAAGCTGTCACTGGGGCGGTACCCTTTCAAAAGGTATACCTTTGTACCTAAAGAGTGCATATGAGTATCTCAAAGGTACATGCTGGCACCAAAAGTGTACATTCTAGTACCTAAATGGTACACATTAGAACCGTTTTAAAGGGTACCATCCCAGTGACAGCTTTTGTACTATTTTTTTTTCTAAGTGTAATTACAATAACTAACCCCAAACCAAACCCTCACCCTAACTGTTACTAAGTACATGGAGTTAATTAATATTCCTCAGTACTTATTTTAGTAAGTACAATGTAACTATGTCACCTTAAAGGATTAGTTCACTTCAAAATGAAAATTTCCTGATATTTTACTCACCCCCATCTCCCATCAAAATGTTGAAGGTCCAAATCAATGCAGTTTCAAAGCGTTTCGAAGGGCTTCAGAGGCTCTTCGCGATCCCAGACAAGGAATAGGATCTTATCTAGTGAAACGATTGGTCATTTTCCCCCAAAAAAATGAATATACTTTTTAACCTCAACTGCTCATCTTACGCTGCTCTGCGATGTGCCAATTATTGCGCAATCATGGTGGAAAGGTCACGGTAGACGTAGGCGAAAGTACCACCCCAAGCGACTAATACAAATGGTCTTTAACAAAAAACACTCCATCTTCAACTTCAAAATTGTCCGACATCATTGTTTTACCTTTTTTTGCTAAAGGGCGTTTGTATTAGTCTTTGCATGTGGTGAACACGGGGGCGGTACTTCTGCTTACGTCTACCGTGACCTTTATGACGTGATTGCACAATAATTGGCACGTCGCAGAGCAGCGCAAGATGAGCAATTTAGGTTAAAAAGTATATTCATTTTAAATATTTTTTAAAAATGACAGATCGCTTCACTAGATAAGATCCTATTTCTCGTCTGGGATCACACAGAGCCTCTGAAGCCCTTCAAAGCGCTTTGAAACTACATTGATTTGGACCTTCAACATTTTGGTTGCCATGGAAGTCTGTGATGGGAAGAAAAATCCTGGAATGTTTTCCTCAAAAAACTTAATTTATTTTCGACTGAAGAAAGAAAGACATGAAGATCTTGGATGAGTTGGGGGTGAGTAAAATATCAGGAAATTTTCATTTTGAAGTGAACTAATCCTTTAAAATAAAGTGCAACCAGGGTCCACACTAAAGTTTTTATTGTCCAGGGCTGAGGAGTAACTACCTAAAAGAAGCATTGCTACTAACTTAATATTTTTCTCTAGTGACATCCTCTTTTGCATACAGTATATAGTGCTGATTCATTTTAGTGAGTCAGTTCATTTAGATGAATCAGTAAATTATTTAATAAAAAAAATTATTACATTTATTCAAGTGTCGCAGTAATATTACAGGATTTTTTTTATTATTTACTAACATTTATCTGTTCAAATGTAATGCTATCACCCTAATTAATTGATTCAATTAATTAAAAATCCCTCATAAATGTTGTTTTAAGTTTGAAATTATATAATCTGATATATTTTAATAGATAATGTTCTTAATTGGGTTTTAATAGTAACTTGTATTGTTAATATGTTTTTAAAAAGAGCAGTTTGACTAGTACAGTTTAAAAGTAGTTTCCCCAATACAAGGTGCATGACAAAACTAAGAATATGTTTTTTTAATAAATTTTTTCATTAACTATAAAAGTTCTCCTTCTTTCATAGGCACAATTCGTTCCGCCGACACCTGCCGCGGCAGATGAATGTGACCAGTGTGGACTTCACCATGGACACTCTACCCGTGCGTCAGTCTTCTGCAGTCAGTATCGGCCGCATCAAACCTGAGCTGTACAAGCAGAAGTCTGTGGACTCAGAAGAAGGAGCCAAGGAGCCGGTGGAGACATGTGGAAAGCTGAGCTTTGCCCTCAGCTACGACTATGAGGAACAAGCTCTTGTGGTTCGCATTCTAAAGGCCCTGGATCTGCCCGCCAAAGACTTCACAGGCACCTCTGATCCTTACGTGAAGATCTACCTGCTTCCAGAGCGCAAAAAGAAGTTTCAGACAAGGGTCCACCGCAAGACGCTCAACCCCATGTTCGACGAGGCCTTCCGCTTCCCTGTGGAGTACAGTGAGCTTTGCAATCGCAAGTTACACTTCAGCGTGTACGACTTTGACCGCTTCACGAGTCATGACATGATCGGTGAGGTGGTGGTTGACAACTTGTTTGAGCTGTCTGACCTTTCACGTGAAGCTGTGGTTTGGAAGGACATCCTTGCAGCTACTACAGTAAGTACAGTCCTTGTGCATATAGAAAGCATAGTTCATAAACTGTACTTTCCTCAAATACCTCAATAAGACCAGTGTTGTGGCAGGGTTGTTCAGGTTGTTCGACATTCAGAGTTAAATTGAGAAAAATCTATTCCAAAATCAAAATTGCAATTCAAAAATTCTAAAGCCAAACTAAATGCTGGATTTTCAAAAGTATGTGAAGTTCACAGAGCCATTGTTGCTGTAAACTTGCTGCTGTAAACTGTAAACAATGTTTTTGAATTGATAATTTATTAGATGCACACTGGTCTGTTATCATAGCCCCTAAAGGGACATGGTGGTGGGAAAAAATGTGAGATGCGAGGAAAAATAATAAGTCAATGCTTTTGTGTTCCCTCGCGAAACGTTTTGCATTCACATGAGAAACCTTTTGAGTTCTTTGCTAGCGAACGCAAAGTTTCTAGGTGGAATGCAATCGTTTTTGCGGAACACAAAAGCATTGACAAATAATTTCCCCTCCATCAAATTTAGCTCAAAGGAAAATTGAATGCACAAGTGTGAAGGTCTCATTAATGGATAGATTGATCTGTTATGTAAAGCCAGGTGTGGGGGAGAGCTCATCTTCAAACTGACTCACCCTTTCAGGGCACCCACGTACCCCTTCCAAAAATAGATCCAATTGCCAGTTTCCAGAGCCACAGGAAGCATGATTATCAAGCCAGAGCCTTCAAAGACAACCGTGACTAACCCAACAGGTGTGGAATTGACTTCCGAGTACAATAAGAAATGTTACAGGCACTACATTTCAGGACTATGACAACGGAAAATGAGCAATTTCCACCCTTTTTTTAGGTTCCTTAGTCAAATTTGCCCTCCTGATAATGAAGTCCATTAATTACGCCTCAGTTAATATATCAGAGCTTATGTAACTGCATCAGTCATGTTATTTACTGTATGAGGGATTTTTAAGGACAGCATTTCTTAAAGGGATAGTTCGCCAAAAAATGAAAATTCAGTCATTATTTACTCACCCTCATGTCATTCAAAACCTGTATGACTGCAGAACATAGGAGATATTTTAAAGAATATTTCAATTGTGTCATAATTAAAGTTATGTTTGTGTGAATATTTAGCACTTAAATGAATATTAGTGTTTAACTTTACACTGAGCATATACTACAAGATATCTGATAGGTAGATAAATAAAAAAGGTTTGTGTACTTAGTTCAAAAGCTACATCTGTGATTTCTCACAGTACCTGGAACATTAAATCCAAGTTCAAGCTGTAATCTTGTTCAATTACTAGACAATCTGAAGAGGTGAATGGCATCGTCCGTCACACTCACCTCACTTACAGTGACTCAGTTGCATTAACAATGACGTTTCACTTTGCTTCCTGCTACAAAAACAAAGTGAACGGTGAAAGCGTTTCATTTTGTTCACCACGGAGATTCTGTGGTGAGTCATTCCTGTTTGGGAAAAGCAATCTCTTCCTCCTACTTGTTTGACGCAACAGTCTCTTTCAGGCTCATTAATTTCCTGATTGTGTTGTTTTCAGCATTTTTATTCATTTTCCTGTTGACAGGGATGCAGATTTCTGCGCCTGTCAAGTTACTTATGTTGTGTTTTGCTAACATTTGGATCACTCTCATGCTATTTCCTTCTCATTCTGTCCACTGACTATCACTTTCCCGCATAGCTACAATATAAAATTATTAATGTATTGGAACAGCGGTGTAGAGGGTTCGACCTGTTGTTCTCAGTTATGAGAGTATCACAACTGCCCTTTAGGGACAAAAAACGACTCTCAGAACCAGACCAGCTGCTCTTAGGCCCCCGACTGTGGAAAGAAGCTAGTAACTCTCAATTCCTAAAATAGTCAGAGCCATAGATTGCAGCCTTGCGCCGTTACATTTCCGACTGCACATTGAAACCCTCTATTTTATCTTACTTTGACGTTTGGAGGTCTAATTTTGTTCTCTGTTTTTGGAGCACATTGCTGCGGTGGTACAAGGCCATTCAGATCTGGAGGAGGGGAAGTTGGACAGTCAAAACAGGAAGGCTATTATTGTCCCAAAAAGATGTGTGAATTGTTTCAGACATGAACGCCGATAGGAGACGTGACTCCTGAACTAGCCCGTGGCTTTCTGTATACTGGTACGGATAATCAAAGACATGGGGGGAAAGGATAGGACGTGACAGATAGGGTTTTGATGTCAGACTACACAGAGGCGGTACCACATCGGTGTTAATCTCGTCAACAAAATTTCTAACAAAAATATAAAACAAAGACTGGATAAAGAAATGTGCAGCATGACCATGAGAATTAAAATATACTGTTGATGAAAATTTAAGGAAAAAAAAACCCACCGCACCACAAGAAATTAATATCCCACTTAAGCCCTATTCGTATGGTAACTGTTTATTATGGGGACGTAAGGTAGTCATAATGCAACATTTACAGGAGCTTATCTGTGATTTTATTGCCGTTCGAATCCATAATGTTAATGTTTTTCTCCCACCACCCGCGTAAAAATTCCCCTACTGTTTTTTGACAAACATCAAGGTTATGTGTTAACTGTATTGCCGTCCGAATCCACATCTCTGAGTTTACAAAAAGAGATCAGTTCAAAATTCACTGTTTAAATCCTATTTATATCCAATGTAAGGCATTGACCTGCTGAATTTTAAATGCTTTATTTTGCACTTTCTTGACAACTAAAATATTATTTTCATTGTCTAAATGTATTCCCTTTTAAATGTCTGGGGTCAGTGTGATTTTTTTTTTAATTAACACTTTCATTTAGCAAGGAGGCATAAATTGATCAAAAGTGACAGTAGGCATTTACAATGTTACAAAAGATTTCTATTTGTATTAAATGCGGTTCTCTTTTTTCAGGATTCATCAAGTCTAGGATTCATCAAGTTCCAGAAAATCCTAACCGTTTTCAACACGGATAATAATAAGAAATTATTCTTGAGCACTAAATCAGCATATTAGATTGATTTCTGAAGAATCATGTGACGTGATCATGTGCATCACAGGAATACATTCTATTTTAAAATATATTAAAATTGAAAACAGTTATTTGAAATGGCAATATTTCACAATATTACAATATTTTTTACTGTATTTTGATATTTTTGTATTCAGAACACAAACACAGTAATTTAAACCTGAAATTTAAACACAGTAACTACAGTACAACAGCGATTAAGTATGTACAAACTTAATGTCCTATTACGCGATCTGTTTTTTAATCTTTACTTGGACAGATTAATCACTATCTTTAGTTGCCTTTGAAAGAATAATGTCAGTCTCATTCCAGTACTGAGAGGCTCTAAATACCGAAATACACACTGGCCTTTTAGAATAATCTTTACCGCCTCTGCAAAGCTAATAAAGGTCAGGGAAGCTAGATTTGTCTCATTCAAAACTGAGAAAAAGAACCAGCCACCCAAAACATACGTCCCACAGTAACGCTTCCAAACAAACACAGCCGTTATGAAAGTCTTCTTGGAAAAAGCTCAGTTTCTCAGAAGAGCCATATTTCTGTACACAGTCACTGATTTTTTTTTCCTCTGAGTTTTTAATGGAGATATATATCCACTCTCTAGATCTAATATAGAGTAGATCAGGTTTAAACCCGATGAGCAAACATTAGTCCAATATTTCACTTCTTGTCCGCAGAGTTGTCGGCGGGGCAAACAGACGAGTGTTTGGAGAGTGAGTAAATAAGGGTTTTGTTTGCAGTCGTATCAAGGGCTCTCTGAAGAGACTCTTAAGAGGAAAATCATATTACATTATTTGCTAAAAGGATGATACCTGCAGATCATTTAATCTACACTCACCTAAAGGATTATTAGGAACACCTGTTCAATTTCTCATTAATGCAATTATCTAATCAACCAATCACATGGCAGTTGCTTCAATGCATTTAGGGGTGTGGTCCTGGTCAAGAAAATCTCCTGAACTCCAAACTGAATGTCAGAATGGGAAAGAAAGGTGATTTAAGCAATTTTGAGCGTGGCATGGTTGTTGGTGCCAGACGGGCCGGTCTGAGTATTTCACAATCTGCTCAGTTACTGGGATTTTCACGCACAACCATTTCTAGAGTTTACAAAGAATGGTGTGAAAAGGGAAAAACATCCAGTATGGGCCAGTCTTGTGGGCGAAAATGCCTTGTTGATGCTAGAGGTCAGAGGAGAATGGGCCGACTGATTCAAGCTGATAGAAGAGCAACTTTGACTGAAATAACCACTCGTTACAACCGAGGTATGCAGCAAAGCATTTGTGAAGCCACAACACGCACAACCTTGAGGCGGATGGGCTACAACAGCAGAAGACCCCATCGGGTACCACTCATCTCCACTACAAATAGGAAAAAGAGGCTACAATTTGCACGAGCTCACCAAAATTGGACAGTTGAAGACTGAAAAAATTTCTGTTGAGACATTCAGATGGTAGAGTAAGAATTTGGCGTAAACAGAATGAGAACATGGATCCATCATGCCTTGTTACCACTGTGCAGGCTGGTGGTGGTGGTGGTGTAATGGTGTGGGGGATGTTTTCTTGGCACACTTTAGGCCCCTTAGTGCCAATTGGGCATCGTTTAAATGCCACGGCCTACCTGAGCATTGTTTCTGACCATGTCCATCCCTTTATGACCACCATGTACCCATCCTCTGATGGCTACTTCCAGCAGGATAATGCACCATGTCACAAAGCTCAAATCATTTCAAATTGGTTTCTTGAACATGACAATTAGTTCAATGTACTAAAATGGCCCCCACAGTCACCAGATCTTAACCCAATAGAGCATCTTTGGAATGTGGTGGAACGGGAGCTTCGTGCCCTGGATGTGCATCCCACAAATCTCCATCAACTGCAAGATGCTATCCTATCAATATGGGCCAACATTTCTAAAGAATGCTTTCAGCACCTTGTTGAATCAATGCCACGTAGAATTAAGGCAGTTCTGAAGGCAAAAGGGGGTCAAACACAGTATTAGTATGGTGTTCCTAATAATCCTTTAGGTGAGTGTATAGTTTGTAATGCTAGACATTGCTTTAGCCATCTCTTGACGTCATGCAGTCAAATCAACTTGTTTTCTATTTGCTGCACAAGTTTTCTTTTCAATATCTTTCTTTATTTCTTTCCTTCCTTCAGGAGAGTGTGGATTTGGGTGAAATTATGTACTCCCTTTGCTATCTTCCCACGGCTGGACGCATGACACTCACCGTCATCAAATGTCGCAATCTAAAAGCCATGGACATAACCGGGTACTCTGGTCAGTGTTAACCCTCATAATCTGTCGAGAACGACTTTACCATCTCTATGTTTGGGGACTTAAAGCAGGGGTGTCTAATCCTTCTACTAGAGGGCCGATGTCCTGCAGAGTTTCGCTCCAACCTACCCCAAAACATACTTTTAAATTTACTTAACATTTCAAAGTAGAATAATTTGCAGTAGATTTGAATGTGAACTTAGCATGTTTCCTAAATAACTACAAACATATTATGGTATTTTTATGATTTACTACAGTCGATAAATTACATACAGCATCTTTAAGAGGTTCTGTTACATGAATTAAGTTTTTAGTGTATGTTGCTCCTCTCAATGAGCAATAGCTATACTGCACATATAGTGTCAGTAACTTCCTACTTGTTCATTGCAAACATTTGCTATGCTAGTTACAGAAGCTATTTTAAATGTACAGTAACAATCAAGAGTCATATTACTCACTTTTTATTAATAATTAGTTGTCTAATGTTAATGTATGATAGGTAGACTTCACCTTTAAGTGTGTGTCATTTTACTGTGGTTTATTTTTAGGTTTGTTTTTACTGTGTACTTGCCTGCAAGTTTTTAGCTGGTTCAAGTGTATTTAATTAGGGATTGAGGGATATAGTGGCCCTCCAGGAGCAGGATTGGACTTAAATGATGATAAAAAATAATAATTGCAACGTTTTAACCACTTTTCTCCTCATTTAATGTAGACAGAAAATGTTGAAACTTTAACCATTGGTTGTATCACAAGGTAGATATGAAAAATGTCACTGGTATCCAATTGATTTGTATTTTTAATACAAAAATGTATTGTAGAAAAATACAATAAAAAAAATCAAATTAGACTATTGGCAAGAGTTTCCTTCTACAGTATATACATAAATCAGCAAATGTCATGTAAAAATGTATTGCATTTTCTTTTATAACTATAGGTATGCATCCCCAAAAAGATATAAAATTTTTCATATAGAGGACATATGATGCATGTTAAGTAAAAATTTTGTACATAATCAGTTTGCATAAAAGTAGGAAAAGTCATCAACCTGACACATCAGTGCAAATATGTTTTTTGAGATATTAAAATGCCTGTGGGGCCTGTTAGATTGCAAGCAGAACATGAGGGTTAAGACAGCTAAAAAGAAAATACATGTAAATTTAATTCTTCTATGCATAACATATTACCAAAGGTCTAAAAAATGTTCGGTTGTGGAATATGAAAAATGGCCAGCTTTATTTTTTGTGTGTTTTGAATCTAACTAGCTCCAAACAGATTCACTTTGATTTGTTTCCCTCACAGATCCATATGTTAAAGTCTCCCTCATATGTGACGGTCGGAGACTGAAAAAACGGAAGACGACCACCAAAAAGAACACACTCAACCCTGTCTATAATGAGGCCATCATTTTCGACATCCCACCTGAGAACGTGGAGCAGGTCAGCCTGTCAATCACGGTGATGGATTACGACAGGTCAGTCCCTGCCTCTTAAGATAATATCAAAACAATAACCACTCAAATTCAAAACCTCCATCCATTTATCCTCCAAACCGCTTGTCTTGTAAGGTCAAGAGAATGCTAGAGCATATCCCAGTGTAAACTCACAACATGTTGAAAATAAATTATTCTGACAGGCAAGATGATGATGATTAGAATATTAAGTCAGATAACATGCTTGGCAGTTGTATTCAAATATTTTCAGCAAACATCTTAATGGGAGCGTTTATGCAATGGTCCTGTTGATCAAGGGATCGCTAATATTTTACAGACGCTGGTTTCCTCAAGACGCTGGTTTCCTCAATCTTTGTTTATCTTTGTTTATCCATTGTTTTGAATCTGGATCTAAAATGGACATCCTTTTCAGGCTAGCAAGCTGCTTACCAATGAAAACTTTTTCTACAACAAAGTCTGGCGTTCTGTTTCTCTTTTAGAGTTGGACACAATGAAGTGATAGGGGTGTGCAGGACAGGGCCGGATGCGGAGGGTCTTGGAAGGGACCACTGGAATGAAATGCTAGCTTATCCACGCAAGCCCATCACCCACTGGCATGCACTTTGTGAGGTGAGAGACTAGAAATATGAGGATGTCACATGTCCATAAGGAAAGCGAGGCATTATGATGCTGTTTTTATGCCATGTAAAATTTAAACAATTGGATTTGCAGGATTTATTAAATGTTGTTCTGCAGATTTAAACATGTTAACGTTAATCGTGCAAAAAAAAACATAATAACACCTAATTTTGGCATTTACTGTAACTTTGAGTGTCATAGCAAAGCATGCTGGGAAATAGAAATCCCAGCCCAGTTTCAGTCTGAATTTGAAAAAAAAGTTCATAAAACTAAAAACAATGAAACAATTCAGATTACTTAAAATGTGTCAGTTTTGAGAACTCAAAAGAAAAATTAATTTCTAAATTCCCATAAAAGTTCATTTGTTTGAACTAATTTGTTTAATTTGAGTTGGCTCTACTCAAACCAATTAATTATTTTGAGCGTTAGGGTTTACAGTGATAAGTAACGTTATAGATTTTGTCGAAATTGCGAGAATTGCATTTTTTTTCAATGTTAAATGAATTATGAAAAATAATTTTCACTGGCCCACCATAACAATTTTTATAATAATTGTATTTAAATATATGTAACTAAAATATTTATCACAGATACATTGCTAAAGTTGCAAATAAACATGTCAAAGTAACATTTTAGATATTAAATTGTTTATTAAACATTATTTATATACCTCACCACAAACAATAATAATTTTTTGTTAAATATATATATATATATATATATATATATACACATACATACAGCTGCTGGTCATATAATATTCTAATTTTCTGAGATACTGAATTTGGGATTTTCCTTAGTTGTTAGTTATAATCATCAAAATTAAAAGAAATAAACATTTGAAATACATCAGTCTGTGTGTAATGAATGAATATGATATACAAGTTTCACTTTTTGAATGGAATTAGTGAAATAAATCAACTTTTTTATGATATTCTAATTATATGACCAGCACCTATATATATATATATATATATATATTTATATATATTTAGATTTGATTAGATTTGATTTGATGACACACATACACACACACATTTATTAAAACATTATTTTCACTGGCCCCACCACAAACAAATATAATACATTTTTGTTACGGATTTAATACATTTTTACTATGCATTCATAAAATTGAAATATTTCACATATACAAATATGTTTTAAAAAGTATTGCACAATATATAATTATATAAAAAATTCTGGAACATACAAATATTTCACTAAAATATTTTTACATTAATATTTATTTTGTGATGGGACCAGTACAAATGTTGACGGTATAGACCTTATTCAGAGCAGCACCATGACGGGTATGAATGCGAGACTATGAGGGATAGACTTCCTGTATTTTTAATGGCATCCGCTGTATAAAGCTCCTAGATCAATTATAATTTTCCACAGCTCATGTTGTCTGGAGTTTTTTGTCTACTGAAATTTCTTGGAAAGATGCAGTTTCGTCAGCAGAACAATAAAAAAACGCAAATAACAGTACAACCCACTGAAGCGATGTATGTCTATCCCTCAGCCTCACTTTCATTCCCATAAAAAAATTTAAGATGACACTGCTGTGAATAAGATAAATCCATATTGTTGATCCCTGGAAGGTAAGAGGAAGGTGTCTGCCAAAAGATGACGACTCCATGTAACGGTGTTATGTAGTTTGAGCCCCAATGTGGTGCTTTGGGCTCATTCTGATCCATTTGCCATAAATCTAATATGTTCTAAACTGCTCTGGTGTGATATTTTGGTATGATCTGTCCCTGCAGTGGCCAGGAAGAGCATCCAGTTTTGAGAGTCAAGGATCATGTCCATCCCCAAAACCCCCACAGACCCCATAATATCCTGGAATCCGCACAATCCTAACTGCAAAACATATTTGGTTTGTATAATTAATACGGTATATTTTCCTCAAGTTGTAGCTTGTAATGTTGCATTTTTATTTGAAAAAAGGACTAAAGAGTACTGGTATCCCTGCTACAGACACAATCATGTATCCAAATCTCACAATTTCTCTGACACTTTGCTTTTACTGGTGCTGAGTTTATGAGCTCCTAAAACAATAGTTTTCAGGTCACTTTGAAGCTGACAGTTGAAATAATGTGAAGCTTCTTGCTGTTTGACAGTATAATGATGCCATGACATTTTACAGACGCATGAAATTACAGTGCTTATCATTTCATATTCTTGAATGTTACAGTTACATATCCCCCTGTCTGGTGAAAATATTTGACAAACTTAAGCAGGGTTAGGGGAGTGAAAAGAAGAGGTGTTTGAATATGAAATCAAGACCTGTTTGGTATGGAGAAACAATCACACAATCTTGGGAAATCATTTACTTGTTTATTGATGCTCTTTGTTTGAATAAAACTGTTGTAGTATACTGATTTAAAGGCATTAAAATTGTTCAAAGTTGTTAAATGGAAAAGAATCCGTAACTCAGCTGTAATACTTTATATGTACATAGGATAACAAGATAAGAAGGTATCAACATACATAAAGAGAAAAAGAGATACATAAAGGCACAGAAGTCTAGCAGGTAACTGTTTTGGAAGGTCACTAAAAGTTAACTTAAGAGCAGTCATAATGAGACAAAATGTTTTTTTTCTTAGCTAGCATGTGCTGAAAATTATGTTCAAAAGGGACTTACACAGTAGCCAAAGATGTAGCGCGTTTTGTTGTTGTTGTTTACAATTATGGTTCTCTCAAGTCATAATAGAACAAACATTATAAAATTGTTGATTATGCCCAATATTATCAACATGCAGGAGGATAATATTCATATCAATTCATATTCATATAAGACTTTTTAATATTATTAATTATATGAAACACTTGCCAAACATTTAATTCTCAAATCTAAAATCAACTATCCCTCTCCAACTGCTGTTCTCCCGTCTTAAAGTTATTGACATATGTCAGTGCTTACAGGCAAAAAAAAACACACAAAAAAACAATAATAATAATATATATACACTCACCTAAAGGATTATTAGGAACACCTGTTCAATTTCTCATTAATGCAATTATCTAATCAACCAATCACATGGCAGTTCTCCTGAACTCCTAACTGAATGTCAGAATGGGAAAGAAAGGTGATTTAAGCAATTTCGAGCGTGGCATGGTTGTTGGTGCCAGACGGGCCGGTCTGAGTATTTCACAATCTGCTCAGTTACTGGAATTTTCACGCACAACCATTTCTAGAGTTTACAAAGAATGGTGTGAAAAGGGAAAAACATCCAGTATGCGGCAGTCCTGTGGGCAAAAATGCCTTGTTGATGCTAGAGGTCAGAGGAGAATGGGCCGACTGATTCAAGCTGATAGAAGAGCAACTTTGACTGAAATAACCACTCGTTACAACCGAGGTATGCAGCAAAGCATTTGTGAAGCCACAACACGCACAACCTTGAGGCGGATGGGCTACAACAGCAGAAGACCCCACCGGGTACCACTCATCTCCACTACAAATAGGAAAAAGAGGCTACAATTTGCACGAACTCACCAAAATTGGACAGTTGAAGACTGGAAAAATGTTGCCTGGTGCGATGAGTCTCGATTTCTGTTGAGACATTCAGATGGTAGAGTCAGAATATATATATACACAGATCAGGCATAACATTATGACCACTGACAGGTGAAGCGAATAACACTGATTGTCTCTTCATCATGGCACCTGTTAAAAATGGTGAATGGCGACTAGGTCATGGGCGGCCAAGACTCACTGATGCATGTGGGGAGCGAAGGCTGGCCTGGGTGGTCCGATCAAACAGATGAGCTACTGTAGCTCAAATTGCTCAAGAAGTTAATGCTGGTTCTTACAGAAAGGTGTCAGAATACACATTGCATTGCAGTTTGTTGTGGCTGTATAGCCGCAGACCAGTCAGGGTGCCCATGCTGAGCATCAGAACTGGATCACGGAGCAATGGAAGAAGGTGGCCTGGTCTGATTAATCACGTTTTCTTTTACATCACGTGGCTGGCCGGGTGCGTGTGCGTTGCTTACCTGGGGAACAAATGGCACCAGGATGCACTTTGGGAAGAAAGCAAGCTGGCGGAGGCAGTGTGATGCTTTGGGTAATGTTCTGCTGGAAAACCTTTGGTCCTGTCATCCATATGGATGTTACTTTGACATGTTCCACCTACCTAAACATTGTTGCAGACCATGTACACTCTTTCATGGAAACGGTATTCCCTGGTGGCTGTGACCTCTTTCAGCAGGATAATGCACCCTGCAACAAAGCAAAAGTGGTTCAGGAATGGTTTGAGGAGTACAACAATTAGTTTGAGGTGTTGATTTGAGGTGTCCAAATTCCCCAGATCTTAATCCAATCGAGCATCTGTGGGATGTGCTGAACAAACAAGTCTGATCCATGGAGGCCCCACCTCACAACTTACAAGACTTAAAGGATCTGCTGCTAGTGGAGTTCAAGCAGCAACCTCCCCCAGTTTTTCTTGAAGCCAATACGGAAGTGACTTAAACTGCAATTCATCGACTGGCCACTGGAGACAGGCTCCAGAAGGGAGCAGAATCTCATTGCACCCCATGTTAAAATGCCCAACTTTACAGCAGAAAAAAACATGTTTACAGCTTGGTACAACTTGTGGTTTTGGTCTATACAGCTAATTTTGCACTTCATGACAACTGTGAGGGGGGTGATTTTTTAGAGGGGGAGAAGCTAAGAGGGGGGTGAACTCATTCGTTTACATTATATAAAGCCTTAAAGTTCTGCATAATTAAGGGCATGGCCACTTTGAGTGACAGGTGAACAGCCATTTATCTGCTGTCTGTTAGTCATCTCGTCACCTCAGCTCCGCCCACGTCTCGCCTCTTTGCCCATTTTCTCTTATCCGGGAGTGAAGCACAGTGACGCGCTGCTAAGATGACAACGGCCAGGTCGACCCTACTTTACGCTTCAAAACTGCTCTTTAGAATCCTATGGGTGACGTCACGGACACTATGTCCATATTTTTTTACAGTCTATGGTGGAGTTCATGCCTTGACGGGTCAGGGCCGTTTTGGCAGCAAAAGGGGGACCAACACAATATTAGGTCATAATGTGCCTGATCGGTGTGTGTATATATATATATATATATATATATATATATATATATATATATATATATATATATATATATATATATATATACACATACAAACATACGTTTATTTTTTTGCCTGTAAGCACTGACAGTTCAATAATACATCTATAACTCTAGGATGGGAGAACATATACAGATATATGGCATATATATTGGCAAAATATACTACAGTATATGCAGGTTGATCTTTAGATGACAATCAATGTTGATGCATCATTAATGATAACGATTTCTGAAGATGCTTAGCATTCTTCATAGGGGGTCAAGGATAAATTGGTTCAGGATAAAACCGTTATTTTCAAAGGAATGAATAACATCTAAAGCAAATAAAGCCATTTAAACTTCTTTCTTTCATCTGAGAAATAAGAGGTGAAGCACTGTCAACCGCACAAACTAAAGGTACGACTGATAAAATATTCACGTTGAAGGTATTTAAAATGAATAGACAATAGACATTTGCCTGTTGATTAATAGGTGTTGTAGTCAAGTTTTGTTTTGTCAGATAATTAGTATTCATTGCGTGAAATCATCCAGCATCTATTCAGTCAGTATGCAAATAAATGGTATACCATAGTAATTGCACACCTAACTTTTTAAAGCTGGTATTCTGAGTGTTTTCTGGTGTGTCCATTAAATAATAATGCAATCATGGCAATTACACAAACGGCTGTGTACTGTTAACTTTGATTTGCACATGAAGACAGTTCTGCCCCAGAGCTCGGTCGGAGTAATAGAACAAAGATGAAGTATTCTTGTAGCATGCTGATACCAGTACATTAAATATAGTTTAGAAATGTAGACTCCTATTATTTCTGAGAGGTAGTATTTTTTATTTCATTTAACTTTGCCAGTGCTGGCGTGTGTGTATATACTTGAGAATTTCTTTGAATTGTTGTCTTGTTAAAGTGCATTTCTATGGACTGTTTGGTGGTTGGTTTGTACTATGGGCTCGTGATCTTGAATAACTTTATACACAATTTGCATATATTGTGTAATGGCTTCTAAAAATTGTACAACTGTTTTGATTAGCACTCAACTTCCTGAGATGATTTCTTGTTGAGCTATTGATGAACTGCTTCTCAGTGATTTTTTGTCATACTTGCACCAGACAACAAAAATGATCGCTATGTATGTTGTTATGATGTGTACAGTTTGTGATAACTTTTGTAAAAAAAAAAAATGAAAAAAATGAAAGAAATGCAGTAAATATTTGAAATATAATTTTACTGGATGTTTCAAATGTATTTTAACTAAATAAATTCTAAATTGTCAAAGTGTATTTTACAATGTGTTATATTAAAGCTGCTTTATTTGTAGCTTAGAGTGTCAACTGAAAAATCGACAGATGTTATATCATTTTGCAACCAGTAGTGGCCTTTGCTCTGTTTCACACGTTTCACTTGAATGCTCAAAAAAGAGTCCCTCCCCCCATGGGAGCAACAATGCCCCCAAAATTCAAGATATGAAGCAAAAATGTACCTGTATTAGCTCTTGTTTTTAATATTTATGACAGGATATAGTTAAGCAATACCACACACTTAAAAGTGCTGCAAATGTGATAGGCCTATTAATTTTATACAACAGCTCAATAAACAATAAGGTAATATATGAGTTACATTTTAGAAAATTGTCTCAGAATATTGTCAATTTTTGCTCTATTTTGTCAACAAAAATAGTTCCAAACAAATCCACAGTAGAGCCATTGCGCGTCTCAGAGCAACACATTTCATTACTGAATGAATCCGCGTTTTTGAACAAATTGGTCTGATGAATGATTCACCGACTCACTCATAAAAGCACTTGCCTTGTCCCTGAATGAATCAGTTTTGAACGAATTATTTGACTGAATGATTCAATGACTTATTTGACTGAATGATTCAATGAATGATTAAGACAATCTGTGTGTCTGAAATCGCATGCTGTCTGAGTAGGTACTTCTTTTGAATTTACTTTACATCCTTTAAAATAGTACGTATGAATATGGGTAGTATGAATGAATGCCATGCTGTTATTGTTATGTGACCTACTAGATATTAAAGTTATTGCACTTGTATTGCATACAATGTTTTTTGTCTTTTTTCGTATATGTCTGTTTCTTTGAAACGGGCCTCCGAATTGCAAAGGCCGCCTTTTTTGCGAATATAATTAGTAGACACTAGATTTTCATTCAAAATCCAGTATTATGAGAAATATTCTGGGTAAATTTCAGCTCAAATGTACTACACAGACACATCTAAACTAAGTATGTGTAAAGTACTGTATGTTCAGAGAAACGTCTTTCACAGTAGCAACTGAAGTGAAAAAGCTCTGTATGCTGCGCTGTACCAATTTTTCAGACAATTTACTTAATGGCGTCACACTGTTCAGATGTAATTAGGCTTTCACTGATATTTAATAATTAATGACACAGAGTGGGAAAGAGAAAGAGCATGAGAAAGAAAGACTTCAAAGGAAGATGAAATATAAGATGTTTGTCAAAGTGCTTCACATTTGATCATTTTTAGATGAAAAATGCTTCTACAATATGATGATATAGCCCTATTCTGTTTATGGATTTACTATAATTTACATATATATATATATATATATATATATATAAATAAAAATCTCAACATTTAATGGCTGTGAAGAAAAAGCTCTGAACAATTCATGTTCAGATACATGTTTGACCCACATCAAGGCCCCGTTTAACAAGAGACCAAAGCCAAATGGCTAAGAGAGAAGATAGAAGCACCAGTCATATGATGCACGTATTGAAGAGTAAAGCACAAACAAGGAGAAGCTGCTGAAAGAGACAATGCTTTCTATCTTACCTTTGAGCCTCGGACTGCTAAAAGGTGCTTCATCAAAAGCCTGGTGCACCTAAGAAAACCTTGATCAGGCTGACAGGCAACTGCCATTTCCTTCATCTCTGTGGATATCAAAGAGTCGTCTGCCTCAGCGGTCTGCATCCATTCGGTCTGCTAGGGAAAGAGAAGGTAGAAAAACAATTGGTCCTAATGTTGAGATTACATCTTGTTACCATGAGCTATGAACTGCAAAGACCCTACAGTCCTTTGGCAAGATTGTTTAACACATTTAGGCTGTTGCTTGGCCCATTATAAGAGAAGGAATTGAATAAAATCGGTCACTTAGCGAGCAAGTGGGGTTTGATATGTTACGCAAAAATGTCATCAAAAATGATTACACTGTTAAATGGTTTCGAGCTTAAAGTATTTTTATACAAGAAGAAAATGGCATGAGATTGACTGCCTGGGTCACATTTTAGAATTGCAGAATGCCCAAACTGACCAATCAGAGTCAAGTATCCCATTTAACACTCTAAAGACAGTAAAAAGGGTCCAGTGTAATGTGTTAATATGAAGGAATTTTCCATATAGATTTTTTTCACAGGTGTTTTGCCTGTATTTTGAAGTGTCATAAACTTAATTAACCCCTTTTCTGTTATAGATTTTTTCTGACAGTGCAATAATGCATGGTAATCCACTGTGTTTTGTATTTTTTGTGTCAAGAAAACGTCTGATTGTGTATTATTTGGTTCCTATATGCTTTACTACCACTTTGAGCTCTTAACTTCCATGCTTTTAGCTCAAAGAACATCATGTCTCATCCTAAGCTACAGCACTTTTTCCCCTCTATAATACAATTCCTCTCTTCCAGCAGGTTTGGAAAGGTGGACACGATGATATGTCTGATTTTGGACTACAAACTGATTGAAAAAACACACACACATCTCCTTTAACTGCTAAACCTCTCCAGACTGAATATAGCATGATGCCGGTCTGCTAAAAAACAACAACGACCGAAAAACAAGTAATGCTGAATTCGGAACTGCATTCTACTCTTACTAATTCTGCCATAGAAAATTTAGCACAAGTCTCCATCAATTATTCCAACAGCAATCAAGAATAAATAGAAGAAGAAGAGTTTCAGGCCAAAGTCATTACAATGCACTCTTGGCTCCCATTATAGGAATGATTGGACATCTGAGTGGCCAAAGCCTACATGCTGTTTGCATCTTGTAAAATCTACAGTGCATTTAGTCTCCTAAGATAGAGGCTGCAGGGCCAGCGTGTGTGAAAGTGTTCACCTTGTCAGTTTAATTGTTGGAACTGTCAGTCAACAAGGCAACAAGGGTCCATTTATATCCCCTCGGGCTGACGTCTGACATGTTCTCCATTCTAGCCATTTCTGGAAACAAATGCAAGATGTACCCGATGATTGTGAACTACTTGTGCCATCTTGGTATCTGAGAAACCGGTTAAGAGTGAGAGTGAAAGTGTTAAAAGGAATTTTCATCATAAGTCCTAAACTTTATTCTTACATTCTTCAAGGGTTACATAACTCTAAAATGAAAATTCTGTCATCATTTACACACACACAAAACAATATATCATGAAGAATGGTATTAATATTATATAATGTATTAGTAGGTTTATTATATTTTATTATTATATTATCAGTTTTTATTGTAATTTTAGTTTAAGTTTTAGTACTTTTATTATGTGTTTTTGTCATTTTTAGCTTTAATTTATTTTTATTTAAATTGCAGTTTTTGGAAATTTTAAACATTTATTTCAAGGCAACATTTAGCGTATATTATACTTTATTTTAGCTTTATTTCAATGACCAAAAATGACTGTGATTGTATGGACAAAAACACTTCATCAAACATTCTTCAAAATATCTTCTTTTGTGTTCAACAGAAGAGAGTATGTCAACAATTCACTGTAATGAAAAAAATATATATTTTAACTTAAAAAAGTAAGTGTTCGTTCAAAATACCACGTTTTATAGCCTGTTCAAATTGCTATTAATAAAATTAATAAAATGTTTTGGGGTGAGCAAAAACACGCCGTTTTTGTGTATGTCCCTTTAAATGCAAATGAGCGGCTGCTCCCTGCCTGTTCTTTCAAGAATAGGACAAAGCTTCAAAAGCTCATGCAACAAGGTCATTAAAGTCTTGTCCATAAACTCTCCCTTGCATTATCATCAGCATACACAGCGAATTACACAAAACACTCACTACAACTAACAGTAAACAAATATATACAGACTTTATGCCTTTTCAGGGGGTGCTTAATAAACTGGTAAACTTTATATCCGTAAAACAACTCAGATAAACAGTAATAAAGTGAGCGCTTTCTCTTTCATTACTGCCGTGACCAGAAGCGCTCCGGAGACTATAAGCTGGATCACGAATAGTTGGTACTGATCCATCCTTGAGCTTTAACTCTTTAGCAAAACCTGCCTTGAATTGTCCCTCGTTTAGACAATGCACCTGTGTTACTTACAAGACATTGTTGTCGCTACAGCTGCTCGAGCACAGAGAAAATGGCAGACAGTGTACAGAAAAAGGCTTACCAAAACAAAGTTACTGGGTTGTCCTTTGTCACGTTTTCTGGGTTGATAGATGCACCGGGGACCGATTATAGCACTTAAACACGGAAAAAGTCAGATTTTCATGATATGTCCTCTATTAGTTTAGTCAACTTGAAATGAGAAGTTGTACTAAGCGTCAACTTAGATATTTCAGTTGACTAAACTTAATTTTAAGGCAGCACAAACACTTGAGGGTGATTAAATGACAGAATGTACTTTTTTTTTAGGTGAACTATCCCTTTAAACTCAATATAACAATGTTGTTTAGGAGAAAACCACACTGAATTCAATCTACATTTATCATCATCAGTCTGAAAGGTTTGATTGGTCCACTTTGACACAGACTGACTTTGGGAAAATCTTTATAATTGCTTTTAAAATGAGACATTTACTGTGTTTAGGTAACACTAAAACACAGTCATGACTCATTTAAATGGGCATCAGGCCTGTAATTAGGATTCAATTGCATCTAATAACACATCAGGTGGTGGTAGTCAACTGCATTGTTTTGGTGCAGGTATGATGAGGACTTCTCACCAATGTCCTTAAAACTGAGGTCAAAATAAAGAAAACATTCTAACGTGCATGTCTGAACAATTTGTTTGTCAGACTGTATATTCTCAGAGCAAGAAAGAACAGCTTTAGTCCTAATTGGTATGATTAGCTGAGCAGGTCACAAAGACCTGGCACAAACTTTAACTGCAACTTTTTTTCTCCTATGGTTTGAGTTTCTAACGCTTGTCAAATTTATACTCCAATTTGCATACTTTCACATTTAAACTTGTAGCCTCTTTCTACAAACATTTACAGCTCTTTTTTTTGTTGAGTGAGTAATCCCTGCACAGGATTTTAGCGGACAGCATTTTAGGTCAGCTGAAAACCTATCCCGTTGAATCTGTCACGCTGCCCTGTCTTTGATTTTGCATTAGCGCTGTCCTGATCAGTGTGAGCAAGAGGTTATTCTGTGATATATGAGTGTTGTCATGTTGAGGGGACGTAGTGGACAGGAAGCTCAGCTCTCATTATGAGGGTCATTACAGTCACCCTGTAATGCTTCACAGACATTGTGGTTCATGGATCAATCATGCAGCTGCCAGATGCAGATGATTTTAATGCTGAAAACATGTGGATTGAATAATAAGCGGGAAGATAGGTAGCAATACTCTACTCATAATAGACCCTATGAAAATGTGAACACAATGCTTCCATATGCATCTGACTCAAACACTGCATGTCTCCTTTTGTAATCATCAGCTAAGAGCTGTCATGTCATTTGAAGGTTTAATTATTAGAGGGCATCGCACTTCTGCTTCGTATTTCACACATACTGGTTGAGTAGTCACTGTCAACGTACCTTATCTGACTGCTTTCCTGCATTGACATTATCCATAAAAAAATGCATTGAATTCCTCAGGATAAACTGCACAACCTATCTATAAACTTCAATTTGCAACTAAATATGCTCACATAAGCATGACATGACTAAATAACATGCATGAAAATGTTTAAATCAAGAGTTAGAGTATCTACTTTTCAACATAATGTCTATATACACTCACCTAAAGGATTATTAGGAACACCTGTTCAATTTCTCATTAATGCAATTATCTAATCAACCAATCACATGGCAGTTGCTTCAATGCATTTAGGGGTGTGGTCCTGGTCAAGACAATCTCCTGAACTCCAAACTGAATGTCAGAATGGGAAAGAAAGGTGATTTAAGCAATTTTGAGCGTGGCATGGTTGTTGGTGCCAGACGGGCCGGTCTGAGTATTTCACAATCTGCTCAGTTACTGGGATTTTCACGCACAAGTTGCTATCCTATCAATATGGGCCAACATTTCTAAAGAATGCTTTCAGCACCTTGTTGAATCAATGCCATAATGTTATGCCCATAATGTTATGCCTCATCGGTATGTATATATATATATATATATATATATATATATATATATATATATATATATATATAAATATAAATAAATAAATAAATATATATATATATATATATATATATATATATATATATATATATATATATATATATATATATATATATACATACCGATGAGGCATAACATTATGACCACTGACAGATGAAGTGAATAACACTGATTATCTCTTCATCACGACACCTGTTAGTGGGTGGGATATATTAGGCAGCAAGTGAACATTTTGCTCTCAAAGTTGATGTGTTAGAAGCAGGAAAAATGGCCAAGCGTAAGGATTTGAGCGAGTTTGATAGAAAGGTGAATTTGTTTGGTTGTTGGGGGGAGTTTTTTTGTGTTGGTAAGAATCGCGTTCCGGACAGGGTCCCCCTCGGTAGAAATCGCGTTCGCGGCCTGCCACAAAGCAAAAATGGTTCAGGAATGGTTTAAGGAGCACAACAATGAGTTTGAGGTGTTGACTTGGCCTCCAAATTCCCCAGATCTCAATTCAATTCAAACATCTGTGGGATGTGCTGAACAAACAAGTCCGATCCATGGAGGACCCACCTTGCAACTTACAGGACTTAAAGGATCTGCTGCTAACATCTTGGTGCCAGATACCACAGCACACCCTCAGTAGTTTGCCTTGTTTTTTTGGCCAAATAATTTCATCAGAAAAATACCATAACAAAGTTCAGTGTTTTATTCTTCCTAATATAACATACTCATCATATTTTGATAGTTTAATCAAACCTGTGGGGTCATTAAAAACAAATATTCCATCTGGACACTTTTTACACGTACATTTAATATAAATGTATTGTATATATAATATAATGAATATATACAAAGCTAATTTAAAAAATAAAGCAGATATTTTTTAAATTAATAAAGCTACTAACTTTTTTCCAAGTATAATTTTTCACTACATGTTTTATCACTAGTGACTGCTCAGAGAATCTCTATCACTGTCCTCAATGAACATTCTGCAGTTTGTTGTAAACAACTTAATCCATTACTGTCTTTATTTCTTGAAACTCTGGCCGAAGCTCTCACACATATAAAATGCAGCGCCTACGTTTCAATCTACTGACAGAGGTGCCGGAGGTGGATGTGTATTGATATGAGGAACCAGAAATAGACATTTTGCCCCTTGGATCGGAGTGCAGAAATCATCTTTCATTAGAGCTCTCTTGGCTGATATTCTTTGACATACACACGCACACATACAAACTCATGAATAAACAAGATGGGTTCATTTGTGTGTGTGTGTGTGTGTGTGTGAAAACGGTTCAAATAAGGATCCAGTGCAAACAAAAGGCATGATCATCATCTAGCTTTCATCAAGCAAACTTTCATATCTTGTTCAGATCTTTAACAGTTTGTGTAGATTGGGGCAATGGGTTTAAAAGCTGAAGTATCATTTTTTTTAAATGTTTAAATATTCAATGTTTTCTTTCATCCCTGCATAATATGCAAATATATATACTATAAGTAGCCATTTGTAGGCTGATTTCGCTACAAAAAAAAGTGTGCTCAGTGTTTGTTTTGAGAAAGCCTTTATTTTTTAATTACAGAGGCTAGAGGCACAAATGACACACTTCAGCTTTTATGATGTTCTAGGTAAATATTTCAAGACACATCTCCAAATTTATTTAGCATGCGCCCTATCCAGTCCACTTCTCTGGGATTAGTGAAGGCATCCACCGCATGTGTTATGACAGCATCACTATCACTTACAGCACTCCAGCTCTAATTCCCCAGAATTATACTTTTGACTTTGACTCACAATCACTTCACGTCGGCAGCACTAAACCTGTTTTTTAATCCAAACAAGTCACATTCAGTCAGTCAGCATGGTCTTGGATTTAAGAACGGTTGCCTATTCCCGTTATTGAGTCTAATCTGACAATGCTATGTCGTAAATCGCTAGCAAGAACAAAGAAACGTGATGGTGAATTTTAATGATGGCATTCATTATGTGATCAATGAAGAGTAAGTCATCATGGTAAATACAACCCCATGTTTATCTCATGCTGTCTGCACACACTGTCCTGCTATCAGAAGTACATAAATGGGCTATTTGGAATACTAAATGGATGGATGGATGGATGGATGGATGGATGGAGGATGGATGGATGGATAGATTCTAAGGAACATGGATGGATGGATTGATGATGGAAGTAGACAGGATGGATAGCTAGATAGCTAGATAGATAGATAGACAAATTTAAATGAATGTAGATGGATGGATGGATAGATAGATTCTAATGAATGTGGATGGATGGATGGATGGATGGATGGATGGATTCTAATGAACGTGGATGGATGGATGATGGATGGATGGATGGATAGATTCTAATGAGCATGGATGGATGGATGGATGGATGGACTGATTGATGGATGGAATCAGACAAGATAGATAGATAGATAGATAGATAGATAGATAGATAGATAGATAGATAGATAGATAGATAGATAGATAGATAGATAGATAGATTCTAATGAACGTGGATGGATGGAAGTAGACACACAATAGATTCTAATGAATGTACTTTGTATGTACTAAGTAAAAGAAAGAAAAAAAACAGCTGATTATTAAATATTGCAATCTTTTTTTCTGGTGTGAATTACCCAGCGGCACTCAGTAGCTAAGCTCTGTCCATAGGAAATGGTATTTCTATGAATGAGTGTTCGGACGCCCACTCCACACATCATGAGTCATTGACTGAGGCTTGGTGTTCTCAGAGTCAGTGTGGGTGCCACCAACTGTGCACAGTTAGATCACTGTTTGCGAGACATAACCCAAGTTTGCTCTCACAGACATGCACACCAAAACACACACACACACACCCCATTACACAGCTGTACCAGAATTTAAACAAGCTAACATCGATGCCATGGATGCCGGGCAGAGGTAAAATAAAATAGCATAATATTAATTAATCTTGAAATCTTAATATTTGGCTGTTTAATACTCCTTCAAGAAAAACTTCCAATCAATTTGGTTTAGAAAAATTGGATAAACCTCATAACAACTGGAAAATCTCTGAAATTATTCATTACATATTTAACAATCTTTTTTCTATATATAAATATACGTGTGTGTGTGTGTGTGCTCAGTATATTAATGGATAAAGCACACAGCAAATGGAAAATGCCTGAAATTATTCATAACATTGCTGTAAAGTGTCAGTAGGAAATATCAGTTTACATTCCTTTTGCCATTAATTGTAATAATCCAGTGAGCCAGTATGCTCCACACGGAGAGCTGATCTCACCATCATCGAGTCTGTCTGTGATTACATGAAGAAACAGAAGAAGAACTGCAGCAATGTCTCCAAGATGCTTGAAGAAACCTACCTCCCTACCTGAAAAACTATGTGCAAGTGTACCTAGGACAAAAGCTGTCTTAACGCAAAGGGTGGTCACACCAAATATTGATTTGATTTAGTTAATAGAAGTTACTTAATAAATACTAAAAAATACGACTTCTGCACAGTACTGTATATATTCCATAGCCCTCTTTCTCATCCATCGGTGCATGTGACCCACTGCAATACCACTACAGGCCATCACTTTACCTACTCTGCAGAAAGAAATTTTATCTCTGATCTCATCTGAACAAAAAGCAGGTGATTCTGGAGCCTTGAAGTAGTATTTAGCAAATATCTTTAGCATAATATGCCCTAAAGTGAGACTGCTAACCATCTGGTACATAATCATTGGGCTTTTAACAGCAGGCAAAACATCTGTGGTCAGAGTTTGATGTCCATTACGGGAAGGCAAAACTCTACTATTGGCTTGAGTGGTGACAGGCTGGAAATTTGAGAATAAGGACCATCAAGGGGGAGGTAGATTGATGCCCTCATGGTCAGGCTAAAGCTGTTTGATAACGTCGGCTAGACACAGGTCCCATCTCAATTTGGTGAGCAGCGGAGATAAGCCTGCCAGGCGTGTGCTGAGCTGGTCCATCCACTGGTGCCAAATAGAACGATAAGAAGGCCAGTGTGAGCTGGAGGGTTACAGGCATATCTTGCCAGCACAGTAAAATAAAACTTCCAATATAAGATGGCACAAGAGATACAACTACCTCCATTTCCAACAAATACAAACACAATTATGTCTCTCTGCAAATCACTGTTTTTGAAAGGTCATTAAATGAACAGCTGTTTATATATCCTCCATCCATCCATTATTTAATTACAGGCTGGGAAGTTTAATGGAATGTTTAAGCCGCAGGGTGTAAAGATAGTTTGGGAGTTGCTTATTGTGGATTTGGCCTCCTGCGGTCTCTATGGAAACCCCTGTCTGCTTCTGCAGTCTCTGTAAGAATTTAATAGGTATACCTGCGTTCCCACGGTGACCAGACAGCAGATAAAACTGGTGTCAGTCACAGCTGTTCTTTGAGAACACATCCTTTATTGCCGGAGCGCTCTCATGATTTAATTGCCTGTGAGTAACACTTCACATTACAACATCATCCAGCTGAACTGCAATGAGTAGACCTGTGATTAAAATGAGCACAATATCTGTATTGTGGAGCAAAGCTGTGAATTTTTTATGGACCATAGCAGAGCAGTGTGACCTAATATGGTCCTAGTTCTGACCGTTTTAAGGGCCAGCAATTGGAGGAATGTGTAGAATTTTATATTAATTTTGTTTTTGTTTTTTTGATGAAGGATGAAGGATGAATAGAGAGAAACAGGGATACAGACATCACAATTACACATACTGTATGTTAGTAGTTTTGATCTGCTCAGTCAGTCACAGGTTTCCACCTTGTGATCAGAACGTGAATTGCAGCTGAAATTGAGCTGTAACTTCATCTATCACTAAAGTGACCCAGGGCTCCCCTAAGTCACTTTCGAACATATCATACTTATAATATATATTATTATTAACAAAACACAAGTAGGCCTACAACAATACAACATTCATTGTGTAACAATGACATTTAAAGGGATAGTTCACCCAAAAATGAAAACTTTGCCATCATTTTATCATTTCAAACCTGTATGAGTTTCTTTCTTCTGTTGAACACAAAAGAAGATATTAAAAGAATGATGGTAACCAGACAGTTGATGCCACCCATTGACTTCCATAGTATTTTTTTCCTACTATTGAAAGTCAATGGGTGCTGTCAACTGTCTGGTTACTGACATTCTTCAAAATATCTTCTTTTGTGTTCAACAGAAGAAAGAAGCTCATACATGAGGGTGAGTAAATGATGACAACATCTTTGGGTGAACTATCCCTTTAAAAAAAGACATGCAACTTGCGGTTGAACAACTTGAAACTGAAATCAGTGTAAAGCATCATCAAGCATCAAAACTGCTTTAACAAACCAATGACAGTAATGACAAAATAAAGAAGTTCTCAAACCTGTAAGGTCCATACTGTATATTCACATCTGGAGCACTTTACTTCAGAGACATTGCGCTGAAAGGGCAACAAAGGCAGTTATAACCATTTTATTCAACTCTAGTCCCAAAACTCAAACATATATAGCATGATATACACAAACTCTTAAATCTTAGGATAGGAAATTCTTGTTTACTCTGTCGGGTAGGTTAGTTATAAAAAAAACACCTTTTAACCTATTATTAATTAATAATTAAACTGTCAGAACAGTAATTAGCCTGCTCAATTGATGAGATACCATATCAGTGTGGTCATGGTAATATAATGCGGTCATTTTGACTCTTTAACTCTTAAAATGTTTTGTGTTTAGACAGGACATAACTTACATTTTCTTGTAATGAGCATACATGATGTTATAAATCGTACGAATATTTATTTTATTTTATTTGGGTAAACAGCTACAGCTTTCCGTCGTGCTAGTCTGCAACTTAACTCGACCAATCAAATACGCCACATGCGGATCAGCAATTAAAGGGACCGCAATCATTTTGATCGAAACCATACTCTCGTTAATAATTAACTATTTTGTTAGTTCGAATAAATTCTATTGAGAGTTTTCCGCATCATTATTGCTAGAATGCTATTCCTAATTCAGGCTCAGGGTTTTTCTCCCCTGCAAACGCTACTTTGGATGCTGTGAAACTTGCAGGGAAATATGTTATCATCATTATGTGGGAAATGATAATGGAAACTCAAACATGGACACATGAAAATGTTTTAATCACTTATCATTACATTTTAAATATTACAATTGGAGGAATACATTTAGTATACAATAAGCACTGCAATACCGTTGTATTTCCAGAAGATGGCAGTATAGAAAAGAAAATGATTATAGACCTTAACACAAGTGTAGATGTGATGCTGTAATCACTTTACAATTTACTTCACTGAAATTAATTAAAAATGACAGAACATGATGAGATGGAGGTATTAGTTTCACAGTTGATACTCGAATTTAAGCTCTTACATTTCATCCTTTCATAAAAACAATATTATTTAATACTCTTGTTGTTGAATAGACAAGGGCTACATTATGAAATTATATAACCTACTACTTTTGTAAGGTTCAAGCAATAGTTATGACTGACTTTATTGATTAGTACATTGATTTTTTTTTTTTCAGTCGGTGCACTATGCACAACCAAATATTGTATTTAAATAAAATAATCAATTTTAATGATGGCAGTTGGAATATATTGGATGTGACCTACATCAAGCTAATTGTTCTTTATTTTTGGTTCGTCTGATTGGTCACTATCACTTATAGCCACTTCTCCAGCACCATGGACAGCGACCACTACAATTCCGCACCAGTGTAAAGCGGCTTCCGGAAGGAATGAAATCACTCAAATAATATTTGATAAACATTCTCTATTAAAGCAACGAGACATGAAATCAGAACAAGAAGACAATGAGTCTTCTGCATTTCTCCTGGTTATATGAAAAGGTTTAGGCAATATTTTTATTAAAAATAGTTTATTAATAGTTTATTATACACTTCTGGGGGGGAAATGGCTAAACACTAAGTTTTTAATTGTCTTAACCACACATTATTGGTCAGGAAATTTGAAAAATGTAAGCAAATGCACTTCTTAAAAAACCATTGCTGTATCAGAAAAACATCAAAGACAGAATGAAGTTTTTAGCAGAATATGGGAAGTTGTGTGTGGAGTGATGAATCACAATGAAACACAACTCATCACACATGGTGATGCTTCAGGGAGGTGTCTTCAAAAATCAACTGAGAAATATAATAATAAATGCATCTCTACCACAGTGAAGCGTAGAGGAAGAGCTGTCATTGTGTGGGAAGCCTTTTTAGCTGCTTGTATTGGTGAGCTTTAATGCTTTGGAGTACAGGAGGATATTGCAGAATGGCTTGCTTCCCAAATTAAAAGTTGTTATCCAAAGAGGAATGATCAGATGTTATTTTTCAACAAGACAATGCTGACAAGAAGTCAATCAGGCTCATGTTTTGGCCTGGTCAGAGTCCAGATTTGAACCCTATAATGAATTGGGAGACATTTACATTGAGTGAAACAACATTGAATCTTCTTCCTGTAAAAAGCTCTCTGGAAGGTGGGGAAGACTATTCTGTGCTAAGTTACTTTCATGTACAGTATTTGTGCAATTCTTGATAATTTCCTGACCAGTGATTTGTGATTGAATTGGTTAAGACCATTAAAAGACCACTAAATATTTTGCCTTTTTTTGAGTGTACTGTATATTATCTGATATAAAGCACCATGAAGCAAATAATAATAAAACAATTATTATAAGAAGAAACAGTAGAAGCAGTAGTTGTAGGCAGTTCACACATTCTCTTCCTGTTCATTTGGCTCCTCTTCAACATACTCTGTTAATTTAAAAAAATAATCTCTGTAAATTTTGCCATATCATCAGAATTTATAGTCTAGACATGCAGTAGCTGGTGACTACTTGAGCTAACAGCAAATGAAAGAAAGTAAGAGAGAAGGTGAACAAATTATTTGTTTTAGATGAAATTGGTTGCCAGAGGTGAACATAAGACACGTCTGATTGAAACCCCCTCAGACTCTTCCCTTACAGCTCCAACAATTCATACACGAGAGATGATATCATCATAATTCTTCAGTATTTCCTCTAAAGATGTACATGCATATTATGTAAATGTGTCATACCAAAACAAACAGTGAAAAACTGTAGAAATCACCTTCTCTCATGGTTGTGGCATCATCATAGGTCTCATTTGTACGATCTGTGTCAAAATACAGAGATAAATCACTGTCTCTAAATAAGCACTAAGTTATATCTGCTCTCCAACTTCGTATTTATTTTGAAGTAATAATTTTTGTATGGAAAACTCTCACAATTGAGTATATCATTGATGACATCATACTCCTCTTTATCCCTTTTGTCTGCAAAAAAATAAAGCATACCAATAAAGCAAGTCAGTTAAAACAGGGCATAATATACTGTTAATATAATTTTCTGTAAAAAAAATATTTTATTGCAGAAAATTACCAGCACCATTCCATTTTTTAAAAGAAAAATGTCTTACAGTGTAGAACAAGTATAGAAACCAAAAAGTTATTAAATGATGAACTGCATTAATAAGAGAGTTCAGAAACACTGACATAGATGTCTCCCCTCATACTAACATCTGTGTGCTCTCTCACTGACTGCAGTACAAACACAGCGCTGTGGTTTTCACTGCGGAATTCTGTGGTTACCAGCAGGAAGCCTAACAGGATTAACATTTCTTAACTTTAACTGTCAAAAAGACCTGTAGAATCATTAAACATGTCAGCATGGTAAAATTAACAAACACTGATCACTTTGACTATTCAAATCTACAGTATAAAAACTTTTGTCATTATTATTAATAATGGGGATTATGAGTGAAGTGAAGTGAAGAGTGAAGAGACCGTGGAGATTAGTGGGTCTGTGATGAATCTCCTCATAAACGGCCTCAGTCTTCAGCCCGTGTCTCCTCTTAGAAGGAGCTGTGAGTGTAGACAGACAAACCTGCTGTCAGTTTACAACACATGACTGATCACACACTGAATAAGACACAATATGACAGTCTCTGGATCTCTCCTACCTCTCCTCATCACTCTGTTCTGCTGAATCAGTATAAGCAGTGGCACTAAGAGCAGTAAGAGCACAACTCCCAGTACAATCACAAGCACGGAGAGAGACGCGGCTGAAGGAGTTTGTGGAGGAGTGACTGATGTTGAGCTTGAGCGCACTGTCTGAAAAACTGGAGGAGAAGCTGATGTTGTTGTGGCAGGAGTAGTGGACACTGACAAATCTGGAAAATCTGTCAGAACAGACACATTACTAATTATGCAAATATAAAAAAAATATTATCACTAAAATGATGTAAAAAATGACTAATATTGGTCAGTGTGTTGCTGTGACCTGCACAGGTGAGTCCAGCGTGCTCTTTGTGGGAGCAGTCAGTGTGCTTCTTCAGGGAGAGGGGACAGTCCCACAGGTGAATCTCATCCCCTCTGCACTCAACTCTGTTCAGCCACACAACACCTTCACCAGCACCAAAGGCTGAATTCCCATCAGCCCTCAGTGCTGCTCCACAACCCAGCTGCCTGCAGACCACCTGAGCATCGCTGATGTCCCACTGATCATCACAGACTGAGCCCCACACAGCGTTATGATACACCTCCAGCCTTCCAGAGCACCGGCCCTCTCCTCCCCTCAGTCTGAGAGGAACATGCTCTAAAATGTACACATCATATATGTGGAGACTCATCAGTTATCTCTTACCAGATAGATAATTCACAAGTATATATTTGATGAAAAAGCTATTAGGCAAGCATATATTATTGTCCTCATTAAGAGAACATAACCTACTCACTTGAACACTGTCTCTGGTGAGGAGATGCTGAACATGTCAGAAGACTCTGTAGCGACTCAGGACACGGTTTCTCTAAGATTAAATGTGAAACTCAACAAACCTCCAATTTAGATGGAAACTAAACTCTTATGAAAACTTAACTTATGATTATGGTTTACTGTAATTTTTTAAAATCTAAAATAAAGAAATGTAATCATGATTAAATCATTAAATTAAGTCTTACCAAAGCAAGTGATATTGGCCACCTCGTTATCATAGCAGTTGTTCTGGCCCCAGGGTAAAGATGGGCAGTGCCACAATGTTTTGTCATGTTTTCGACATTTAAGATGATCTAACCAATTAAGAGCAGATCTCAGGCTCACTGAATATCTGGGTTCACTGCCAGATCTCCCACAGTTCAGCTCCTGACAGATCAGACTCGCTGTGTCTCTGTCCATCATATTGTAACACACATTACCCCAGGATCCATTGTAGAAAACCTCCACATTCCCTTCACAGCCCTCAGTTAACCTGATCTCTTTAAACTCTAGACAAAAGATGTTCAATTCAATTCAGTTATTTTTATTTTTGTAAATTAACTAAAAAAACAATTTGATTCCAAATACTATTTTAATATTACTATATCCTTGTTGTATATTGAAAGTAGCAGCTGCTGGTCAATTATTTGCAATGATTCCTAAAATGTGTGAGACTTTACCTGAGCACACGACTCCTACATCCTCCTTGTGCTGACAGTCATGTTTTCCCCAGCCTGGAGAAGAGCAGTTCCACAGGGACGTCTCATTCCCCTCACACTCCACCTCATCCAGCCATATGGGTCCAGAACCAGGACCAAACCAGGCTGGTACCTGCTGGTTACTGAGGGCCACTCCACACTGCAGCTGTCTGCACACCACATGGGCATCTTTAATATCCCAGGAGTCATCACACACTGTCCCCCATGAGCCGCTGTGAAAAACCTCCAGCCTCCCTGCACAGTCTCCCCCAGAACCCACCAGCCTGATGGACCCGCAACCTGATATTCAGAGAGAGAAAAAGACATTAGTGATCATTAACAACTGAAGAATCTGCCCAGATGTTGCTCTTCTCACCAAGGCAGGTGATTGACAGCTGTTGTTTAGAGCTGCAGTTGAGAGTTTGTGGAGAGCTGCAGTTCCCCAGATGAGCTTCACTCCCAGAGCACTGGAAGCCCGTCACACACTCATGACTGTGTTCAGGACTAGATGAAGAGGAGCCGGAGAAGTTCAGCACAGAGCCACAGCCCAGCTGTCTGCAGACCACAGAGGATTCATTGAGACTCCAGGAGTCCAGCAGAACTCTCCCCCAGACCTGATGGATGGAAACTTCCACCTCCCCCTCACACTGTCTCTCTCCAGACAACCGCACCAGACCATCATGAACAGCCAGAGAGGAACCTGATTGAATGATGTGTCAATATTTGATGGTATTGCAAGGTAATTTATGTATTTAATTTAATTTTCAATAAAATCCCCTCACCAGAGCAGATAACTCCAACATCTCGTCTATGAGAACATTCAGCTCGACTCCATGAAGAGATGGAACATTCTGAGAGTTTTGTTTCATTCCCGTCACAATCAAACACATCAGCCCAGATTTCACCACTTCCCTCGCCAAACCAGTCTGATCCCACCACAGACACAGCAATCCCACAATTCAGCTGTCTACAGAGGACACTGGCAGCTCTCATATCCCAGCATGCATCACACACTGTGCCCCATTGACTGAAGTACTGACGCTCAACTCGACCAGAACAAGAGTCTGAGCCGTTTACCAGTCTGAGATCAGTGTAACCTGTGCAAGGGTTATTGAAACAAAACAAGTTTAAAGACACTTACATCTCTTTAGAAAAGAGAATTAATATCTTAATATGTGTGCAATATATATGTAAAGAGAGGTCAAAAATTACTTAACCAGAGCATATTACTCCTACAGCATTGTCATGGGAACAGTGTATATGTGAAGAGTTGGACGTAGGACAGAATACAAGGTATGATTCATTTCCTCTGCACTGAATCTCTTGTGTCCATATCTGAGCGTCTCCTTTGCCAAAAGCAGCTTCTCCCAGCACCTGTACAGGAGCCCCACAGTCTAGCTCTCTACACACAACCTCTGCATCCTGCTGGTCAAAGGCAGCAGCACACACTGAATACCATGTCTTTACTTGAAGTATCTCTAATTTCCCAGCGCAAAGATGAGATCCATTAATGAGTCTGGGGAGGCGACCTGTGTGTTTACATTATATAAATAAAACAACATTATAACTATTTCATTATTAAGATAAGGACATCAATTCTGTTCAGTTTCTTTTGCTAACAAAACATTTAAGATTGGACAGGCTTACCTATGCAAATGACTCCAGCATCTTCATCATGACCACAGTTATTTTCACCCCATCTTTTTGATTTACAGTTCTTCAGTGTAGATTCTGATCCAATACACTTCACTTCATCCATCCATATTGGACCTGATCCTTTTCCAAAGTGAGCATTACCAACTGCACGTAATGCTCTACCACAGTCCAGCTCTCTACACACCACTCCAGCAGCTTTTGGATCCCAGTCATCATCACACACTGTTCCCCACTGACCTCTATGAAAAACCTCAACTCTACCAGCACAGGGACTGTGACCTCCAACCAGCCTCACACTGCCTGTACACAAGAGTCGTTTATCTATGAAAGTCCATACATTTATAGATCAATTATGCTGTTTTTTATGCAGCATAATTTACTAGTTCTGTGGTGTGAAAGTCACTTTTGCATTTTTATTTAATATGAAGTCATAAAAACTGTATGTATAATATATTAACACATAAAACCACAAGACCATTTAATGCAATTACCAATCAAACAAAAAAATCTGTGAGAATCTAACTTTTTGCTTCCATAAGCTATTTTTTTCATAAAATAAATAAATATCAGTATGGAAATACAAACAATAATCTATATAAATGAAACTAAGAGAAATTAAATATTACACGAGTTATTGATGGTACTCAGGAAGATCCTTATGTTAAATATGAAACTACTTTCATTTAATATGTTGAAAGGAACTGATTGACCCTTTAACTGAAGGTAAAAATACCTGCAGTGGTGAGTGTGACGACTGTGGACGTCAGTAGGATTGTCAGACAGCTCTTCATCTTCCTCTGCTCGGCACTTCAGTATAAACTTTTCATTCTGAAGAAAACGAGACTCTTGTCTGCTCTGGTGAGAAAGATAAAGGTAGAGAGAGGGGAGGGGGCTTCTGACGGCCGCCAATCACACTCAGAGTTAAACTTCAAGAGAACAGTTACAACAACAAATCAGACAAGGCATTTTCAATTTTCTCCATATAAGAGAACGCCACTGGTGATGAACAGGACTCCTCCTCTACCTTACAGAGACACTTTACTGAGGAGTCACACACATGATAAAGTGCTGAGAAAGTCACACAGCTCTCATGAGAGTGAATGTGGGAAACACTTCAGAATACATACAGCGCCAAAGTCTGACACCTGCAGAGAAGAGATAGAATCACTGATAACTAACTGCTGACAACAAACACTGATAATGCAGAGACACATTTGTGCATGACACGCTCTTGGGTAGGATGAGGGTGCGTATAATACGCCATAAAGTGCGTATCATATGCATGCGAAAAACGGCGTACCATATGCACGTCAAAACTCATTTTGGCGTATACATTCCACGACATTGCACACTCGTACTATTCATACGCATTTTTGTGAGACAAGGTTGGTGGGACATAAAGTGCACAACATGCTTTTCAGTTCAAAGAGTCATTACATTCGTATGAGGTAAAGATCCTTGCTGTTTGTAAACGTATTTATCAAAGTACATATACGTGTCCACCATCAGTAGGTCTACACTCAAAAGGAATATGATATTTTTATAAGTTGAAGACGCTGTGAAGTGTTAAAAGACTGGAGCAGTGGAAGTTAAAGCATCTAACATTATAATAATTATATAGAAATCGATAGATATGTTTTATTGCAATGGGATCACAAAAACAATGTGATTTGACATTTAAACTTTTTGAAAAAGCCATGAAAGCAAAGCATTTTTTTTTTTGGTCAAAAACAGATTAAAAGTAATTGATTTAGTAGATTTTAATGTTACATGAAAGATTGGTGGACAGCAGTTGAAACTTGTATAGCATATAAAAGACTTTAAAAGGATTTGAGGCAGTGGGTGTGGTTTTAGTTATAGTTATACCCTGTTTTCCTGACTCCTCCCCCACATCATCATAGTCTATTAGAAAACAACAGTAAATTAATTTATCAATATGCTTTAAAAAGTATTATGGCAGTCAAGTTAAATGAGCTATCATGATCACAGAAAATTATTTTATTAATCAACTGCTGTAAGGTAAAAAGTGTCAGTAACGTACCAAACACGTCACTCATATACTCCCTGACATTCTTCACATCATCATAATCCTCCTGAACACCCTCTGATATACATGTTTTTTTTATTACTATTAATAACATGAGTTTATATACCACTATAATTTAAAGACAATCAAATAAAATGTGTAATTTGACAGTAATTTGAAATCCACACCTGCTTTGTCTATTTAGACTTGCATGAAAACTATGATGATGTCATCATTGTACGATAATTCCGCAATGATGACATCATCATAGTTTTCCTGTAAGTCTAAATAGACAAATAGACAAAATAATGAAAAAAATGCATCCATTAAATGTACAAAATTTGGGATTTTGAAATGTATTAATGTACTATGCATATGTATAGTTAAAATGCATATAAATCTATATTATTAAAACCTGTAGAAATGATAAGAAATAAACCTGTATCACGAGGTCTCAGTGAGGAAATAAACAAAAACTGCTTTTACTATTCAGAGGCCCAATAGTTCATTTAATTTAGTGCAATCAGTTAAAGTCACTGACCTGTTGGCCCTTCAGTGGTGGTGACGTCATTATAATAGTCTACTGCAGAATTTGCTTTAAAAAGGTAGATGAAAGGGGGAAAAAAGATTAAACCCCAATAAATCCTTATCTGAATTATTACGTGCTGAATGGTTTATATAATTTAAACTCAGTTCAATCAGGTCCACTTAAGTCAGAAACACCATAGACAAACTTTGGTAACGCTTTAGATTACAGCCCGGAAAGTACTGTGTAACTAAAGCGAATTTACAGCATAACTTTCAGTAATTATAGTGTAACTATAAAGTAAGTAGCCTACGTGTAGTTATAAGGGAACAATGTCTCTATGGCGTCTCTGTCTTCTAGTCTTGTTTGTTTCCCATTGCTTTTATTATATATTATGTTATTGTTTGTTACTGTTGTGAGCGTTCATTTAAAAAAAAAAAAAAAAAAAAAAAAAAAAAAACAGACGGCATCCGACATCCGCGCTTACGTCACGTTTCAAGTTACGTCAAGCGTGAATTCAACCCTTTCATTCATTAGGAAGCGCACTGTTGTCACTTCCCTTACACCTAACCCTACCCTTAAACTTACCCATACCACCACACCTGTCCCCAACTTTACCCGTATCCCACCTCAATATCAGCTAACGTGTTTTGCAATACAATATGAACACAATAAATACATTGTACTTATTTTTTTTATGTAAGTACATAGTAGTTAAGGCCACCTACTATAAAGTGGGACCCAATTATCATAAGAAACAGTAGAAACAGTAATTGTAAGCAGTTCACACACTCTCTGTCATTTGGCAGTGTTTCCTCTAAAGACGTACAGCAGATTAAAATATGCGTCATGCCAAAACAAAAAAAAAATCAGTTTTGTATGGAAAATTCTCACAAATGAGTATAATCAGTGATGACATCATACTCCTCTTTATCCATTTTGTCTGCATCATAAAAAAATAAAGCATACAAATAAAGCAAATCAGTTAAAACAGAACACAATTTACTGTGTTAATATGAAGGACTTTTCTGTAAAAATAACAACAAACCAGCATCTTTTCCGTTTTCTAAATTTTTAGGAAACATTTTTCATACAAATTAAAACTAAGCTTTTTTTCCTGTCAAACACTGATTAAATAGTAATTGATTTAGTAGATTTCAATACAAAATATTACATAAAAGATTGGTGGACAGCAGTTGAAACTTGTATAGCATCCTAATAAACTCTGCAGACCACTTAAAAGCTTTGAAAGGATTTGGAGCAGTGGGTGTGGTTTCAGTTATACAGTCCCGTCCTGTTTTCCTGGCTCCTCCCCCACATCATCATAGTCTGTAATTAGAAAACAAAGAGCAAATTAATTGATCAATATATGCTTTAATATATCATGATCACAGAAATTAATATTATAAAGTGATTATAAAAACTAAACGTAGATTCAGTGTAAGGTAAAAAGTGTCAGTAACGTACCAAACACGTCACTCATATACTCCCTGACATTCTTCACATCATCATAATCCTCCTGAACACCCTCTGATATAAATGTTTATATTTTATTAATTACATGAGTTTATATGCCACTATTATTTAAAGACAAACAAACAAACAAAAAACATGTCATTTGAGAGAGTAATATGAAACCCACACCTGCTTTATCATTGGAGAATTGTCGTACAATGATGACATCATCATAGTTTTCTGGCAAGTCTAAATAGACAAAACATATATGCATCCATTAAATGTACAAAATTTGGGATTTTGAAAGTGCATATATCTAATTAAAGTGCATATAAATCTATATTGTTAAAACCTGTAGAAATTATAATAAGAAATAAACCTGTATCACGAGGTCTCAGTCCAACAGTGATTATATCATCATAATTCTCAGGTGTGACTTGCTGCTCTTCTAAATGAGTTAACAGTGAGGAAATAAACAAAAACTGCTTTTACTATTCAGAGGCCCAATAGTTCATTTAATTTAGTGCAATCAGTTAAAGTCACTGACCTGTTGGCCCTTCAGTGGTGGTGACATCATTATAATAGTCAGGTGCGGCTCCTACTGCAGAATTTGCTTTAAAAAGGTAGATGAAAGGGTAAAAAAGATTCAATAAATCATTACGTGCTGAATGGTTTTACGTGCTGAATGGTTTACATAATTTAACCTGCTAAGTGATTTTTTAAATTCATTTAACATCCATTCGTTTCTGTATGTTGCAGATATGATTGTTACATTTGTGACCTCTGACCTGAAAGAAGCTCATCAGCATCTTCATACCCAGAATGCTGTTCTTCAGAAAGCACACTTCCTATTATGGAGGAGTAGATCCATCAGACATATTCATAATCGTAAATCAGCCAAAATCCCCACTTCCTTTGAATCACAACATTAACACTGTATCATTCCAGATAACACACAAAAGTCCCACAAATGGATCTATGCAATTTATTCTACTTTCCCCTATGAATAAAGTCATTACCCTGTTGATCTACACAAATCAGACTCTATGTCAGTTACTCACCCCTCTGAGTGAAGAGACTGTGTCTATTAGTGGGTCTGTGATGAAGCTCCTCATAAATGGCTTCAGTTGTTGTCTTGTGTCTGCTCTTAGAGAGAGCTGTGAGTGTAGACAGACAAACCTGCTGTCAGTTCACAACACATGACTGATCACACACTGAATAAGACACAATATGACAGTCTCTGGATCTCTCCTACCTCTCCTCATTACTCTGTTCTGCTGAATCAGTATAAGCAGTGGCACTAAGAGCAGTAAGAGCACAACTCCCAGTACAATCACAAGCACAGAGAGAGACGCGGCTGAAGGAGTTTGTGGAGGAGTGACTGATGTTGAGCTTGAGCGCACTGTCTGAGAAACTGGAGGAGAAGCTGATGTTGTTGTGGCAGGAGTAGTGGACACTGACAAATCTGGAAAGTCTGTCAAAACAGACACAAACACATTCAAAATCAAATCAAAGCAAATGATTGTTTTAACATTCCTTAGTGTGTTGCTGTGACCTGCACAGGTGAGTCCAGCGTGCTCTTTGTGGGAGCAGTCAGTGTGGTTCTTCAGGGAGAGAGGACAGTCCCACAGGTGAATCTCATTCCCTCTGCACTCAACTCTGTTCAGCCACACAACACCTTCACCAGCACCAAAGGCTGAATTCCCATCAGCCCTCAGTGCTGCTCCACAACCCAGCTGCCTGCAGACCACCTGAGCATCGCTGATGTCCCACTGATCATCACAGACTGAGCCCCACACAGTGTTATGATACACCTCCAGCCTCCCAGAGCACCGGCCCTCCCCTCCACTCAGTCTGAGAGGAACATGCTCTAAAATCACAGACAAGTAGACACATTAACTGTCAGTTAATGTTCTGTCAGAACAGTGACACCTACAGTGGGGTGTGTGTGTGGTGTGAGATTAAATCCTGTTGGTGTACCTAGAAAAAAATCACATACATACATCACATATTCCTGTTATGATTTTTATGTTCTTCTACATCAAATGGACTTACTGTTCACTACAGTAGGAGCCATACACTGTCTCTGATGTGGAGATGTGATGCAAGACAAGTGAAGGGACTGAGGACTCTCCTGTCCTGTAATCACAATCACAATATTATATACACAATTTGTATAAAGGATTACTGCTGTGTTTAGTGTTTAGCAATTTTACCCAAGCAGGTGATTTTGCCCACTTCATCTCTGTCACAGTCATTCTGTCCCCAGGGTAAAGATGGACACTGCCACAGGTTTGAATCGTGTGGTCGACATTTAATTTCATCCAGCCAGTTACTAGCTGATTCCACTTTTGGTGTAGAATTGGAAAAAACACCAGATCTCCCACAGTTCAGCTCCTGACAGATCAGACTCACTGTGTCTCTGTCCATCTTATTGTAACACACATTTCCCCAGGAACCATTGTAGAAAACCTCTATGTTCCCTTCACAGCCCTCAGTTAACCTAATCTCTTTAAACTCTATACAGAAGTGGGGGGAAAAAAGTACATTTTAAAAGTGTGGGCATTATGGACGTGTAAATGTGTTGAACTTTCAAAAAATGTTATATTCATTTTAAGTTTAATTTAAACATATAGCAGCATGTTTACCTGAGCACATGACTCCAACATCCTCCTTGTGTTGACAGTCATGTTTTCCCCAGCCTGGAGAAGAGCAGTTCCACAGGGACGTCTCATTCCCCTCACACTCCACCTCATCCAGCCATATGGGTCCAGAACCAGGACCAAACCAGGCTGGTACCTGCTGGTTACCGAGGGCCACTCCACACTGCAGCTGTCTGCACACCACATGGGCATCTTTAATATCCCAGGAGTCATCACACACTGTCCCCCATGAGCCGCTGTGAAAAACCTCCAGCCTCCCTGCACAGTCTCCCCCAGAACCCACCAGCCTGATATACCCGCGACCTGATATTCAGAGAGAGAAAAACACATTACATGTATCACTAACAACTGAAGAATATGCCCAGATGTTGCTCTTCTCACCAAGGCAGGTGATTGACAGCTGTTGTGTGGAGCTGCAGTTGAGAGTTTGTGGAGAGCTGCAGTTCCCCAGATGAGCTTCACTCCCAGAGCACTGGAAGCCCGTCACACACTCATGACTGTGTTCAGGACTGGATGAAGAGGAGCCGGAGAAGTTCAGCAAAGAGCCACAGCCCAGCTGTCTGCAGACCACAGAGGATTCAGTGAGACTCCAGGAGTCCAGCAGAACTCTCCTCCAGACCTGATGGATGGAAACTTCCACCTCCCCCTCACACTGTCTCTCTCCAGACAACCGCACCAGACCGTCATGAACAGCCAGAGAGGAATCTGATTGAAAGAGGAGTCATTTTAATCAAGGTATTGCAAGGTAATTTATGTATTTAATGTTTTTTTCCCCCAATAAAATCCCCTCACCAGAGCAGATGACTCCAACATCTTGTCTATGAGAACATTCCACTCGACTCCATGAAGAGATGGAACATTCTGAGAGTTTTGTTTCATTCCCGTCGCAATCAAACACATCAGCCGAGATTTCACCACTTCCCTCTCCAAACCAGTCTGATCCCACAACAGACACAGCAATCCCACAATTCAGCTGTCTACAGAGGACACTGGCAGCTCTCATATCCCAGCATGCATCACACACTGTGCCCCAATCATTGATGAACTGAAGTTCCACTCTTCCAGAACAAGAGTCTGAGCCGTTTACCAGTCTGAGATCAGTGTAACCTGTGCAAAAAAACGTTCATTACGTGTCATTACAAGGCCCAATACAAAAATAACTATCATACAACATATTTTGACTGAGAAAAATCTTCTCTTTATTTGTATGATGTAAAGAGGGGTCAAATAATTCTTAAAGATACACTCTGTAACTTTTGGCCCTGTAGCGGTTAAAAAATAAATCTGCATGCATTTTGTGGAAGAACATTGTTTTGGTGAACCACCGGCAGAAACATAACTTAGCACCTAGGAAGACAAGATTTTGAAGATGGATTTATTACTTATCATTATTAAAATATTGTTAATTCTGAAAAAGTTACATAGTGTACTCTTAATTATTCAGCAACAATACATAAAAAAATAAACAGCTTTGGGGAAAATAAAGTTTTGTAATATAAATCTTACATCAAAAATAAAAGACCCTGAATATTGATTATTACCAAAACATATCAGGCCCACATTATTGTCACTGGTGCAGTTGTGTTTCTGTGATGATGATATAGAACAAAATGAAATCTGAGACTCATTTCCTCTGCACTGAATCTCTTGTGTCCACATCTGAGCGTCTCCTTTGCCAAAAGCAGCTTCTCCCAGCACCTGTACAGGAGCCCCACAGTCCAGCTCTCTACACACAACCTCTGCATCCTGCTGGTCAAAGGCAGCAGCACACACTGACACCCACGACTGATCATCAAGTATCTCTAACCTCCCAGAGCAAAGATGAGAGCCAGCAGTAAGTCTGGAAGGTTTATGACCTGTTTAAATTACATGTATCACAGCGCACATTATACAAAAACACAAATAATACAGACATAATGCAGACAAAACATGTAACAATACAGTTATTTGAATACACAAAGTTTTCCACAAAAAACAGAATGATTCTTTCCATAAACATAAATCCATAGGCAACAAGTAGAAAAAACAAGAGTGGAATACTTTTAAGTCTAGCATTATTTACCTGAACAGATGACCCCGGCATTTGAATCATGTGTACAGTAATGCATGCTCCATCCTGATGCCCCACAGTTCTTCAGTGTAGACTCTGATCCAGTACATAACACATTACTCATCCATATTGGTCCTGATCCTGGTCCAAACTGAGCATCATTCAGAGAATCTACAGGTTCTCCACAGTCCAGCTCTCTACACACCACTGCAGCATCATTTAAATCCCAAAAATCGCCACACACTTTTCCCCACTGACCTCTATGAAGAACCTCCACTCTACCAGCACAGCGACTGTTTCCACCAACCAACCTCACATTCTTTTTATCTAAGTGATAGAATAATAAAGAGAGAGAGAATAGGTATATATTGTATGGTAGAATAATAAAAAAAGAATAATAATCTCATTTTTTATTTCTTACCAGCACAGAACAGCCCCTGGTAATTATCATGTGAACAACTGTTTTCATGAAATGATATTGGACAGAAGTGAATCTGAGACTCATTTCCTCTGCACCGAATCTCTTGTGTCCACATCTGAGCGTCTCCTTTGCCAAAAGCAGCTTCTCCCAGCACCTGTACAGGAGCCCCACAGTCCAGCTCTCTACACACAACCTCTGCATCCTGCTGGTCAAAGGCAGCAGCACACACTGAAACCCACGTCTGATCATCAAGTATCTCTAACCTCCCAGAGCAACTGGAGTTTCCGATAAGCCTGACGCCTGAAGTAACAAGAGATAAATAACTGTATTTTGTTTGTTATCTAAATGTGTACTTGTCATTCATTTGTACCACACAGAACCATTTGTAATGTGAAAATGAATCAATAGAAAATAATTAAATGCTTTATAAAAGGTTAATTAAAAAGGATAGTTCAGTCAAAAATGAAAACTCTGTCATTTACTCATCCATCCATCCATCCCCCAGACTGCTTGTCCTAAGTAGGGTTGCAGGGATGCTGGAACGTCTCAAGGTGAAGGTAGGGAAATACCCATGATGAATGGCCAGTCCATCACAGGACTACACACAGACATACACATTTACATGCTCACTTATACCTACAGAAAATTTACTGTCTTCATTTCACCTATCCTGCATGCCAATCCAAATACATTTGACTTTCTTTTCTTCCATGTGTAACCGGTCCTACTCGACCCACTCCGAGTGGGATTCGAACTGTCTCCAGCGTGGGTGGCAGGGTAGCAAGGATGCTAAAGACCGCAGCCTCTAGCGTCCGTCGTGACCAGGGGAGTGGGGTTTATACGCACAGCTCTTCCTGGCATATGTCCGTTACACATGGAACACAAAAAGCTAATTTTTAAAGAATATTCTGGCCAGTGACTCACACCTCCAAGAAATAGTTTCTCCTTGCCTTGTTTGTTGTCATGGTCACTGATTTGATTTTGTCATTGTGTTCATGTGTGCTAGTGTCATCATCTCCCCTATTTAAATTCAGCTCAGTTTGTGTGTCTTGGTCGGATCTCGTCTATGTGTAGTGTGTGTTGCTGCTGCCTGTTTGCCTGTCCAGTGGAGAACTATTAGTGTTATTAAACTTGTTGAAATTTTATTATCATCATTGTCTGTTTGCCTGCAAACACCCATGACAGAAGAACCGACCCCAAAAGTTTAAAGTTTGGCAGCATTTTTTTCCCCCAGCTTTTGTTTCGTTTTGCTTTTTCACCCTTTTCCCTCATTATGGATATTCCCACTGTTCGCCTTTTGTGTAATGAGCAGGGGGAACAAACATTGGAGGACCACACGCTGATCTTTCTAGAGACTGCCTATTTAACTCACTACCCGGACAACTGCTTCTGCACATTCTACCAGGTGAGCTTGAATGCCACATGCAGAGCACAGTTGTCCGGAGAAGGTCTGCGGGATAATTTTGCTGCCTTTGTGGAGTGGGTGCTGGCGAGCTGTAACTCGCCATTCACCATCTGCCTTGGAGACCCAGAGCCTGACCAGCAACTATCCCGTGACACTGAATGCCCACACGTGCCATCGCTGAGTGGAGCGACAGAGCTGAGAATCACCACGGAGTCAGAACTTCATGATATGTCTGACCAGGTGCGTGAGCCGGCTACAGCGCTCATGAAGGAGCTCACGGTGGAGAGCGAGGGCATGGAGGAAGGCCCCGCATACTGTACCACTGCTAAGGGTGAGCAAAGGCCGTGCTCGGAGAAAATGGATTTAATCGATTTCTATTCTGAAGTAACCTGTCTTCCGTCATCATATGAACTGCCTGTCTGTTCTGAACTGTCTATCTGTCTTATCACGATTACAGAGATCGTACCCCTATCTGTGTCTCTCCCAGTACTGGGAGTTGCTATTTTGTGTGTGTGGGCAACACACACAGCATCTGTACTCCCATCCAGTCCCACCTCCTACCATCATCAGCCATTCTTCATACTCGTCTCTGCTGCTTCCTGTCAGCCCCTCAGTTCACCCTCAGCCCACCATCGGTAATGGGGGCTTCACCGTGGGTCTGCCAGTCTACAGCTACATTGTGTAATAAATTTAGTTCTGTTACTCACACAAAAGCGATTGGATGTCATTTTATAAAATAATGCACATACCTTTATATTTTATTACACTTTATAGTGTTTCTTATTTTGGATCTTGAAAAAACCCATCTTTTGTGCTCCACAGAAGAAAGTGATTATGATTTGGCCTGACATGAGGGTGAGTAAATAATGAAAGAATTTTCATTTTGGGGTGAACTGTCCCTTTAAGGCAGGTGGATCATGAGTAATATAAAAACAGAATTGGGGTTTGGAGCAGCTTACCTGAACAGATGACTCCTGCATCATTAGTATGATCACACCGATATAAACCCCATTGTACTGATCCACAGTTCTTCAGTGTAGATTCTGATCCAGTACATAACTTGCGATTTGGCCATATTGGTCCTGATCCTGATCCAAAATGAGCATCACCCAGAGCATCTACAGGTTCTCCACAGTCCAGCTCTCTACACACCACCGCAGCATCAGTCATATCAAAGTCAACACCACACACTGTTCCCCACTGACCTCTATGAAGAACCTCCACTCTACCAGCACAGCGGTTGTTGCCATTAACCAGCCTTACTCTAATATTGTCTATAAAATGAATAACGAAAATAATGAGAGATAAGAAAAAGAAAAGAAAAAGAAAAAAGTATCACCCAAAGAGGGAAAACATATTATGGAACTAATATGTATTCTAGATTTAGTGGACATCAAATTTAATTTCAGTTTATTAAAATGAAAATACTCTAACCTGCACACACCAGATCAACAATGTGGTCATGAGAACAGTTGTTTTCAAGTGATGGTGACTTTGGACAGAAGTGAATCTGAGACTCATTTCCTCTGCACTGAATCTCTTGTGTCCACATCTGAGCGTCTCCTTTGCCAAAAGCAGTTTCTCCCAGCACCTGTACAGGAGCCCCACAGTCCAGCTCTCTACACACAACCTCTGCATCCTGCTGGTCAAAGGCAGCAGCACACACTGAAACCCATGTCTGATCATCACGTATCTCTAACCTCCCAGAGCAGCGAGAACCTCCAACCAGCTTGACTTCTGAATAAGACAACACAGATCAGCAAAATCATGGCTTATTTTAAAGGTATATAGCAGAACACATCTCCACCTCAAAGGCCCGGTCCCGAATGGAGCACTTGAGGTGCATTTGGGGTCTTGCAGAATAGCAATGGCTGCTGCTTGTGAATGCCTGTTCCACAGGTCCATCTGGGACACAACCTCAGATTTTCATAACTGTACCCTGTATTTAGTTTCCCTCTTTACCATGTGCTACAGTAAGCAAAGCTAGGAAATGTTGTGACAGTTATTTATGTTCAAATGAAGACAAATTCATAAAATGACAAAAAAAAAAACTAAAATTGTACAATTATTATTAATAGACAATATGTAGTAATTTTATATCAAAAAATGTTTTAACTGTAGAGAAGGTAGAAAATAGGCATGGAAAATAAAAATGATGACTGTTTTTGACAAGCGTTTTGTTTAATAATACAAAAAATGTAACTTACCTGAGCAAATGACTTGAGCGCTCTCATGAAGACACTCGCTATGATCACTCGATTTTATGGATCCACATTTCTTAAGTGTAGACTCTGATCCAGTACAAATTGCAATTTTCATTAAGACTGGCCTTGATCCAAGTCCAAACTGATCATCACCCAGAGCATCTACAGGTTCTCCACAGTCCAGCTCTCTACACACCACTGCAGCATCAGCCAAATCCCAGCCATCACCACACACTGTTCCCCACTGACCTCTATGATGAACCTCCACTCTACCAGCACAGCGACTGCTACCATTTACCAGTCTAACATTTGTTATGTCTTGGAATGTAAGAAAGAGAGAAAGGCAATTGAAAAGTGAGTTAAAATGTAAAATGTCAAAATAAAATTAAATAAAATTGCTCTGTTGCATTTTGAACTCCTACCAGTACACAGCAAAACAACGTTTTGCTCATGTGAACAGTTGTTTTCATGTGATGGTGATGTTGGACAGAAGTGAATCTGAGACTCATTTCCTCTGCACTGAATCTCTTGTGTCCACATCTGAGCATCTCCTTTGCCAAAAGCAGCTTCTCCCAGCACCTGTACAGGAGCCCCACAGTCCAGCTCTCTACACACAACCTCTGCATCCTGCTGGTCAAAGGCAGCAGCACACACTGAAACCCACGACTGATCATCAAGTATCTCTAACCTCCCAGAGCAGCGAGAACCTCCAACCAGCCTGACTTCTGAATAAGACAATATAGATCAACAAAATATTGGCTTATTGAAAATGTTTTGTTGAATTGTTTTTGAATGACTGAATAATGAAACATTTTAACAATTAAAATAAATTTATGTATTAGAAACAAATATGGAGGCAAAAAACTTTATACACAGATATGACTTAGAATATGTAAAATATGCTTTACCTGAGCAGATGACTCCAGCGTCTTTACTATGATCACAGTCGTGTTTTTCCCATCCTCCTGACCCACACATCTCCACTGTAGACTCTGATCCCTTACACATGACATATCTCATCCAGATTGGTCCTGATCCTTGTCCAAAATAAGCATCATACAGAGCATCTACAGGTTCTCCACAGTCCAGCTCTCTACACACCACTGCAGCATCAACCAAATCCCAGTCATCATCACACACTGTTCCCCACTGACCTCTATGATGAACCTCCACTCTACCAGCACAGCGACTGTGACCACCAACAAGCCTCACATTCACATGGACTGATGATGAGAGAGCTGAAACAATCAGAGAAAGATAAAGTGATAAGAAAGAGTGGAAGAGAAAAATATATACAAAGGAAAAGTGGGAAAACAAGTTTTTGAATGTAATATTTCTTAATTTTTCTCTGTATGTGGCAGTGGATCTCTTTATACACTCACCTAAAGGATTATTAGGAACACCATACTAATACTGTGTTTGACCCCCTTTCGCCTTCAGAACTGCCTTAATTCTACGTGGCATTGATTCAACAAGGTGCTGAAAGCATTCTTTAGAAATGTTGGCCCATATTGATAGGATAGCAACTTGCAGTTGATGGAGATTTGTGGGATGCACATCCAGGGCACGAAGCTCCCGTTCCACCACATCCCAAAGATGCTCTATTGGGTTGAGATCTGGTGACTGTGGGGGCCATTTTAGTACAGTGAACTCATTGTCATGTTCAAGAAACCAATTTGAAATGATTCGAGCTTTGTGACATGGTGTATTATCCTGCTGGAAGTAGCCATCAGAGGATGGGTACATGGTGGTCATAAAGGGATGGACATGGTCAGAAACAATGCTCAGGTAGGCTGTGGCATTTAAACGATGCCCAATTGGCACTAAGGGGCCTAAAGTGTGCCAAGAAAACATCCCCCACACCATTACACCACCACCACCAGCCTGCACAGTGGTAACAAGGCATGATGGATCCATGTTCTCATTCTGTTTACGCCAAATTCTGACTCTACCATCTGAATGTCTCAACAGAAATCGAGACTCATCAGACCAGGCAACATTTTTCCAGTCTTCAACTGTCCAATTTTGGTGAGCTCGTGCAAATTGTAGCCTCTTTTTCCTATTTGTATGGAGATGAGTGGTACCCGGTGGGGTCTTCTGCTGTTGTAGCCCATCCGCCTCAAGGTTGTGCGTGTTGTGGCTTCACAAATGCTTTGCTACATACCTCGGTTGTAACGAGTGGTTATTTCAGTCAAAGTTGCTCTTCTATCAGCTTGAATCTGTCAGCCCATTCTCCTCTGACCTCTAGCATCAACAAGGCATTTTCACCCACAGGACTGCTGCATACTGGGTGTTTTTCCCTTTTCACACCATTCTTTGTAAACTCTAGAAATGGTTGTGCATGAAAATCCCAGTAACTGAGCAGATTGTGAAATACTCAGACTGGCCCGTCTGGCACCAACAACCATGCCACACTCAAAATTGCTTAAATCACCTTTCTTTCCCATTCTGACATTCAGTTTGGAGTTCAGGAGATTGTCTTGACCAGGACCACACCCCTAAATGCATTGAAGCAACTGGCATGTGATTGGTTGATTAGATAATTGCATTAATCAGAAATTGAACAGGTGTTCCTAATAATCCTTTAGGTGAGTGTATATTGAAATGGTATTGTGTAAAATGATTGTGCAATATGGAAGCCCTAAGGTGCCATGCATTATTCTTTTTTCTGTCTTGGTTTTTCACAAAAATGTTTAAATCACAGCTTAATTTTCTTTAGGATCTCAAGATAACAAAAGTTGTCTCTCTCTCTCTCTCTCTTTTTTTTTTTGGTATGGATGTTACAAAAGCCATTTCTATTCTTTATATACACTGCTTAATCATAAATAAGTAAATAGTTTTAACTTTGAAAAGGGAAATATGTCAAATACACCACTTTTTGTCAAATACAAAAAAGAAAAATACACCACTTCCAAATGAATGTTTATCAAATCAAAACTTTATCATTGTAGACAGTGACTATTTCTATTTCATTGCTAGTGAACTCAAGATTACTTTACAGTTATAAAATGATTTATAAATGAAATTACAGTAAATAGTTTGCAGCTGACCATGGAAACTGTGTACAGTTTTTTTGTCATGTGAAAATTAAGCAAAGATCTAATAATCTAATGATCTGTAAATAGCAATAGTGTCATCTGAGACACCGCATTACAGTCAAAGTTAATTTTATGTATTTGAAGAATACAATACTGAATTTCTGAAAATAATTTCACCACTCTCATTCCTTGTGTACTTACCATCTGTGATGAGTTTTATAACTGAAGACAGTAAAATGAGTGACAGGCATCTCTCCATCTCCCTCTGCTTGATTAACTCAATATCCAGTACAAGCTTCTCCGCACTGATGATACAGAAGTACAGGCATGAGAAAGAGGTCCGACACCCTCCAATCACACTCACTGTTACCTTATTAGACAGAACAGAGGAAATCATCAAACAACTTCAGTGACAAATCAGATGAGGCATTTATGACTTTCTCCATATATATCAAAATGTCAGTGCTGATAAACTCCTCCTCCCCACCCATCAAGACTGAGGGGATGCAGAAACACACACACACACACACACACACACACACACACACACACACACACACACACACACACACACACACACACACACACACGACTTACAGGAGACAGGAAACCCTCCAGTTTATTTAAAGCATCAAAGCCCAACACCTGCAGAGAAGAGATAAAAGCAATGCTAACTAATTGTGAATGTCCTAAACTGTCTATTAGTGTATACATATGTTAGCATGACATCAACATGTAATAAACTCAACTCTGTAATATGCTATTGTAAAATGGCATTAAAAAATAAAGTTAATAAGTGCTTGCAAGAGCACCGTTCACAAGTTGGCTCTAATCACACCAAAGGGTGGAAAACATCACAAAATTAATTTTGTAAAACCTTCCTTCCGAGTGTCAAATAGTTGCTTTGACTAATGTGAAATTTACCTAATTCCACAAAAGTGGTTTCAGATGGCCCACAAAAACCATAACTCTCATTCAGTGAAGATAAGCATGTTGTTCACCTTGTGATAAAATACAATCACGAAATAAAAATAACTAAAATTAAATTAAATAAAATTAAATTTAAAAAAACTCACCGCATTCTTATTCTTCCCCTCCACTCAGAGAGGAAGACGCTTTCAAATGTACACATCATACATGTGGAGACTCATCAGTTCCCTATCAGTCAGTCACGTTTGACGTTAATAGTCAGTGACTGAGGCCCTTCAAGTGGTAACAGAACGAGCCAATGCACCTTGGCTAGTGAGATTTGCATAGGCAAACCACACCCCCGCTTCCAGGTATATTCAGAGCCGTGCGGACGTTTGTTTTACTCTACTCTACAATCATCAATTGTAGTCAACGGATCAAGAGGGAACCAGTTCCAGTGTTGGTGTGACGGCGTGTTCCAGAGGAGATAGCGACTGCTGAATGTGCATGGCTAGTGCAAGTGGCTTTCCCCTGGGCGCTTCAACATTAAAAGGGCTATGTTTCCTTAAAAGTGCAAATCACGGGTGTGTGACATTAAGTTTTTCTCAGGTTGTCATTCCACTCCTGTACGTCTTGATGCGGTCGTTTCCTGGCTCCGTCTGACAGCCACACTCATTGCCTCATGTGTCTGGGCCAGAAGCTTGCTGAGGTAGCGTTTGTAGATGAGTCATGCACCCACTGCGGGAAGATGACCATCACAATGTTGAGGTCGAGACTAAGATACCTCGAAAGTCCCCTCTGCTATTCCTCAATCTGGTTCCTCTCGTGGCCAACCGAAGTCGACTATAGTTAATACACAGGGTGACCCCGCTGGGCTAATCCCCGTGGCCCCCCACTACTATCTTCAATCACAGGCTGTGGAGCTTCCAGTGACGGTTGCTGGGCCTTCTCATGGGGGATCCCAGCATCTCATTCGGAGCTCTGGAGGAGGACCAGATGTTGATTGTTACATCGGAGGGCGGGCTTGAGTCATCTGGAGATGAAGATTCGGCTGCACTGCCTCCTTCAGGGAGAGTAGTGTTGTTCGAGTCAGATCCAGAGCTGACGGCCATGCTTTCCCGGACAGCCGCGAGTGTCAGGCTCGAGTGGAACCCTCCACCGTGTCCTTAACCTTTGTGGCTGGATGATTGATATCTCAGGGTGGGGCGTGCTGAACTTGTTACAGTGCCTTTCTTCCCGGAGGTACATGAGGAGGAACCGAATCATGGAAGGCACCTTCTGCCAGAAGCCACTTCGGAACCTCCTCCGCTCTCACCAGCCTTGATGGCGTGGAGGCAAAAGGGTATGTGGAGATCCCACAGGTGGAGCGTGCAGTTGCGGTGCATATATGCCCGCAAAATTTTGCCACCTATCTGCGCCACCCATTTAAGGCCTATTAGTTCTCGGCTGCTCTCGCGGCCAAGGCTTACAGCGCCGCTAGACAGGCAGCCTCCGCCCTGCATGCCATGGCCCTTCCTGCAGGTATACCAGGCCAAGGTGCTACAAAAAGAAGTGCACGAGGGTAGTGCTGACCCCTGGTTGATGCAGAAACTTTGCAGTCACTGCATGATGAAGTCACTGTTGATGATGTCCATACTAGTGGTCCAGGAGTGCACCTATGAGATGAAGGAAGTCGACAAGGTTCGCTTTCCTAACTCCCCCATCTCCCAGGCAGGCCTATTCGGCGCCGCTGTCAAGACCTTTGCCCAGCAGTTGTCGGCAGTACAACAGCAGACAGAGGCGATCATGCACATCCTGCCCCGACAAGGTGCTGCTGCCAACACCCACTCATCTGGGGCAGCCCCTCCGCCTGCTCGTCGCCAAGGGAGACACGCCACGGCAGCAACCTTTATCTAGGCCGCAATGTCGAGCTTCCCGCAGGAAGGTGACGCCGCCCATCTCAGCGCCCAACAAACACTCCAAGCGGCAAGCGAAGAGTCCCTGAGATGGGCAACCCGGAGATTCCCCCGGTGGAGGGCCAGGTGAAGAAACCTGCGTTTCAGTTTATTTTTGGCATGCCGCTGATCCCAAAACGAAAATAGCAATTTCCTTAATCTCTGGGTTACAAGAAGTAGGGGTTGACAGTGAGCGATGCAACGCCTTGCCCCTCTCGCCCCTCTAACCCCTCTCTTCTTCTTTCACCAACAGGCACGACGACGTGGTTCGAGGACGCAATGCCTTTTAATGCATCTCTGGCCACCCCGTGGAGCCAGGTAAGTGTGCAAATTAGAGGTCTTCACAGGTTCAAAATGTTTTACCCGAACCCGAAGAGACCCGTAAATATGCTACACGGAACCGACCTGGACCCGTCTATTATTTGAAAAGTTGGACCCGGACCCGAGCAGAACTGAGAAATGCCATAAATGTACTACACGGAACCGCCGCGGACCCATCTGTTATTTGAAAGCTGGGTCCATGCAGACACAGACCCAACTGGACCCGATCATATTCCACAGCAAATTGTTATTAACAAGTCAATAAATAAGTTGCAAAAATTTGTCTTAACTACCCAACTTTTTGTCTTGCCTCTAGTTAGCAGTCTTCTTTGTACCTGTCTGTGATGCATACAATCCTCCTTGCCAAGGAAGTTTCATCCATGTTATTCTGCTCTTGCCAAGCATGCTTAATCCACTCATTATTCCAGCTTCAAAAGTCCACTTGTTGTCACGGTTATGGATGACAAATGCAATCCATTTTGCAGTTTTGCATTTTTTTGTATCTCGAGTCAACTCACATAAGATAACTTTAACTGTTTGACCTTTTGAAATGTAACAACGATTGCTCGTTCAGAGCCATGACCGCAGACCGTAGCATTACTTATTTAAAATCATCTCTGAGCCGAGTCTGACCAGAAATATAGATATAACAAGGCGGTTAATTCATTATACTATTATGAAGTGCGCGCGCTTGAGACTGCACATGCGCGTTAGCTGGAGCAACCTGAAATGTAGCCTATGCTTTTTAACGCAATTTGACGCAATTCATGTGACAGTTCACCTCAGAGTTTGTTGCTGATTTGAAAAATTGTTAAATGTGAGTGTGCACTGTGCAAGGCTGCAAGCAGTTTGATATTTTAAGTTTGTTTGCATTTACTGATGTACACAAAGAAACAGGAAAACTCATGATCACTGTGCGCTTGCATTAACTCCACCCACTCTGCTTCTGGTGACTGGGCACGCTTGTTTTTTTCACCTTATTTCCCAGCTCACACTTTTCTCATTCTAATTGTACAAGTTGCATATTACAAAACACGGACAGTGCTGACTGACTCTGATCGGCGGGGTGTCTGATCGACTCGGGTATTACACACAACGTTAAACAGATCCGGGACCTGAAGTAATAGATTGGGACCCGACCCGGAACCAGCTGACCATTTAAAATATAGACCCAAACCCGTACGGGTCCCCGGTCAGGGATCGGGTCCTCGGGTCTCGGGTCCTCCATGTAGACCTCTAGTGCATATACACTCACGGCCCTCACATCGGGACACTGTGCCTTCCAAGGTGGGTGTGAAAACACAATGTGCCATACTGCAGATACGTGGCATGTTTGCCTGGCGTCCACCCAGATTCAGCAGCATCCAGTTTAACTCAAAGGCAGGCAATGATGCTCCAGTCCTGATTGCAGAGATCACAGTCCTATTGGCAAAGGACGCAACAGAGCCAGTCCCTCCAGCTGACATGAAGTCAGGGTTTTACAGTCCATACATAGTGCCCAAGAAAGGTGGTGGGTTACGACCGATCTTTGATCTGCGTGTCTTGAACAGGGCCATTCACAAGCTATCGTTCAAGATGCTAACGCAAAAGCGCATACTCACGTGTGTTCACAGTCAAGACTGGTTAGCAGCAATCAACCTGAAGGACGCATATTCCCATGTGTTAATTCTACCTCAACACAGACCATTCCTGTGCTTTGCGTTCGAGGGTTGGGCATATCAGTACAAAGTCCTCCCATTCAGCTTGTTCCTGTCCCCCCATGTCTTTACAAAGATAGAAGAGGCTGCCCTTACCCCGCTGAAGTAGGCGGGCATTCGCATCCTCAACTATATCTACGTCTGGCTCATACTTGCCCAGTCGCAAGATCAATTATGCAAACACAGGGACATGGTGCTCTCCCACCTCAGCCACTTGGGGTTTCAGGTCAACCGGGAAAAGAGCAAACTCTCCCCAGTGCAAATAATCTCTTTTCTCGGAATGGAGTTGGACTCGGTCGCCATGACGGCACATTTCACGAACAAGCACGCCCAGTCAGTGCTGAACTGCTTGAATACGTTCAGGGGCAAGACAGAGGTTCCACTGAAAGATTTCAGAGGCTCCTGGGGCATATGGCCTCCGCAGCCGCTCATGCCGCTCGGATTGCTCTTCATATGAGACCGCTTCAGCTCTGGCTTCACCACTGTGTCCCTAGATGGGCATGGCACCGCTGCAGACACCGAGTGGAAATCATGGTCAGACCTTCCTTTTTTATGAGTAGGTGTCCCACTAGAACAAGTGTCCATGCATGTTGTTGTCTCAACAGATTCCTCCAGCATGGGCTGGGGTGCTGTCTGCAACGGGCAAGCAGCGCCAGGGCCCTGGACAGGAGTTGCTGGCAGTACACCTTGCGCTGTGCCAGTTTCTGCTGTCGCTGTGGGGCTGTACTGGTCCCAACGAACTACGCGTTCCCATCGTATGTCGCAACTCGCACACCATCTCCTTTGTGGAGTCAGAAGCGACTCAGGTTGCTTTGTGCAGTTCACATTGCTGTTCCCATAGCTGATGCTCCTCTCAACAGCCCCTCCCTGGTGGATTCCTCTAAGAAAGGACCTGCTTTCTCAGGGACGGGGCACCATCTGGCACCCACGTCCAGATCTCTGGAACCTCCACGTGTGGTCTCTGAATGGGACGCGGAGGGTTTAAGTGACCTACCCCCAGCAGTAGTTGTCACTATCATTTCAGCGAGAGCTCACTCTACAAGGCAGCCCTACTCTTCGAACTGGAACCTCTTCGTTGATTGGTGTTCTTATCACAGAGAAGACCCCAGTAGATGCCCCATCAATGTCGTGCCTTTTTTCCTGCAAGATAGGTTGGAATGAAGGCCAACTCCCTCCACCCTGAAAGTGTATGTTGCCGCTATTGCCGCACATCATGATACAGTAGACGGTAAGTCTATAGGGAAATATGACTTGGCAGTCTGGTTCCTGAGAGGAGCCAGGAGGTTGAATTTCCCTTGGCCATGCCTCATCCCCTCTTGGAACATCACCATGGTCCTTACTGCTTTACAGAGAGCTATAGAGGAGATTAAAATCCTGTCTCTTAAAACAGCGCTACTGACTAAGTGGGGGACATTTTTGGTCGATGAAGCGTGGCTGGAATTCGGGCTGGCTGACTCTCATGTCATCCTGAGACCCCGGCCTGTATACGTGCCCAAAGTTTCCACTACTCCTTTCAGGGACCAGGTGGTGAACTTGCAAGCGCTGCCCCCAGAGGAGGCAGACCCATCCCTTGCATGGGGGTTGCCACGGGTCCCACTTACAGTGCCATTTCCCTCCAAGGACGGGATACGAGTGCTTATTCTGCTCCTCAGCTGAGTTCCCCAGATGGCAAACCCTGTTGGAGTTCCTCCAGCATCCTTGGTAGTCAGATGTGGCAGAGACATCAGACGTCAGGTCTAGTACTTGTGTGTGTATGCCCAGTTAGTCAGCCCCTGTACTAGATTAGATGCCCATATGCTGTGACTCCCCTCCTTAGGTGATCCCATATGTGTAACTCCATGGTAGCAGTTTCCCTGTTGGCGAGCCCGTGTTGACAAATCTTTGTACTTAAGCCCATACCTTTCTCTGCCCCAGCAGTTGCGGGGGAGACCAGCTGAGGTTACTAATATAACACCCATTCCCTGAAGGAGGGAACAGAGACGTTAATACCCTTCGCCACAACTCCTGTACCTCCGCTGTACCTCCTCAGCTAAAACTTGATGTGTGTATTGTATGCAGGCCCTTATATACCCAGAAGCGGGGGTGTGGTTTGCAATGAAAGTCTCACTCGCAAATGTGCATTGGCTCGTTCTGCTACCATTTGAAGGTGATTTGGCTCTCAGGTGAGATCCCAATTCGTCAGTCACTGACGATTAATGTCTCTCTGTTCCCTCCTTCAGGCAATGGGGGTTACATTAGTAACTTAGACGTTATCTCTTACCAGATAGCTAATAGATAGCTAATTCACAAGTATATGTTTGATAAAAAAGAAATAAGGCAAGCATATATTATTGCTCTCATTAATAGAACATAGCCTACTCTGTCTCTGGTGAGGAGATGCTGAATATGTGCTTAACTCTTTCCCCCCGCCAAACACAGAATTTTCCATTATTTGTAAGAAAATGCTTCCCTGCCAAACAGAATTTTCCAGGTTTCTGTGTTTTCACTGTTATACGCCAGGGGACGCTGTTGCGCATCTTCTGAATGAGTACACACAAAGAGGATGCAAAAAAACAAGCGATCGTATGCAGATGCATATGTAAAATACCGTGATCATCAATATTAAACATCATATAAATCAAAACTGCTTACTGAATGAAATGTCGACCCAGAACGAGCTATAGGACTGTGCAAGCAGTAAGGGTGTTGATGGACTCGATCTAGTCCATCTGTGTTTGATCATCGTTCTAAATCTGATCTGGATGTAGTCTTTGACAAAAACGTGATTTTCTCAGCTTTTTGTTCAAAATGTAGCTTTTTTTATGAAACTTACCCATATTTAAGTGTTAATAAAAAAGGAATGCATTAAGCTAGAATAAAAAGCAGAAGGTCTGTTCTTACAACAAAACAAACAACAAAATATTCTATGGACCATTATATTTTTGTGAAAATGATCAAAAACCCTGGTGGTGGCTGGCAACTTTTTTTTAAAAAGTTTTTTTTGTTTTTTTGTTTACTTAAATAGTCCCGTGGTGTTAAAAATCACTTTCGCATTTCACTCAATTAATATGAAGTCATAAAATCTGATAATGTATAATATTATACAATAAATAAATATCAGTAAGGAAATATAAACAATCTATATAAGTGAAACTAAGAGAAATTAAATATTACCCAAGTTATTGACGGTACACAGGAAGATCCATTATGTTAAATATTAAACTACCTTCATTTAATATGTTGAAAGAAACTGTTCAACTGAAGGTAAAAAATACCTGCAGTGGTGAGTGTGACGACTGTGGACGTCAGTAGGATTGTCAGACAGCTCTTCATCTTCCTCTGCTCGGCACTTCAGTATAAACTTTTCATCAGCTCTCTTAGCAATTCTGAAGAAAAAGAGACTCTTGTCTGCTCTGGTGAGAAAGATAAAGGTAGAGAGAGGGGAGGGGGCTTCTGACGACCGCCAATCACACTCAGAGTTAAACTTCAAGAGAACAGTTACAACAACAAATCAGACAAGGCATTTTCAATTTTCTCCAAATATACCAAGAGAACGCCACTGGTGATGAACAGGACTCCTCCTCTACCTTACAGAGACACTTTACTGAGGAGTCACACACATGATAAAGTGCTGAGAAAGTCACCCAGCTGTCATGAGAGTGAATGTGGGAAACACTTCAGAATACATACAGCGCCAAAGTCTGACACCTGCAGAGAAGAGATACAAGCACTAATAACTAACTGCTGACAACAAACAGAGATAAGACAGAGAGACATATCAAAGTACCATTACACAATAACAGTATGGAGTATTTCATAGAATTGTATTGAATTTTGCATTTTGCTTACAAAAAAAGTTTGTTGAAAGAAAAATGTGTTGCAACATTCCTCAATTTCACAATAATAACAACAATGACATAATACTCATGCACAGTCAGTCTGATTTGAATTGCTAAACAGTAAACATTAAAATCAATTTAAAACAACAATCAAATTAGACAGAAATATAAAACGTACATAAAACAACTATGCATGCTGTGTATATCTGACTGAAACAACCCTCTTCAGGACATAAAGTGAACAACATGTTCTTCTGCTCAATTCAAAGAGTCACTAAATTCTTTTGAAGTAAAGATCCTTGACCACGGCTGCTGTTTGTAAATGTATTTCCCAAAGTATATTCCAATGTTCTTTAGCAAAATATATGTGTCCAACATCAGTGGGTCTACATTCAAAAGGAATATGATATTTTTATAAGATGCTGTGAAATGTTAAAGACTGGAGCAGTGGAAGTTGAAGCATCTAAAATTATAACAATTATATACAATAATATAAATTAGACATTTTCAGTACAATGATCGCAAAAACAATGCGATTTGTAAAAACTCTGGAAAGAGAAATGTAAACATTTTGAAAAAGCCATGAAAGCAAAGCTGATGTTGAGCTTGAGCGCACTGTCTGAGAAACTGGACAAGAAGCTGATGTTGTTGTGGCAGGAGTAGTGGACACTGACACATCTGTCAAAACAGGCACATTCAAAATCATCCAAATACACAAATAGTATTAGCATTAAAATAGTGTAGAAATTATTAATATTGGTCAGAGATTTGCTGTGACATGCACAGGTGATTGCAGTCAGTGTGGTTCTTCAGGGAAAGAGGACAGTCCCACAGGTAATGCATTTTATTTTTATTTAAGGTGCCTTTGAAATCACTCAAGGTCACCATACATCAAAAACAAGAAGGAGCAGCAATAACAATATCAAAGTAATATACAACAACAAAAATGTCAATAAACCATAAAAGAGGAAAGCAACAAGAACAAATTGTAAAAATAACAAAAAAACAAAAACAAAAACAAAAGTGCTAGATTTAAGTGCAGTCAGTAATCATGAAAGATAAGCTATTTTGAATAAGTGAGTTTTGAGTTCGACTTTAGATTGAGATAGCGATTCTAAATTACGGATGTTAACTGGGAGAGAATTCCAAAAGCAAGGAGAAGCATGGCTAAAGGCCATATAGGCCATGGTGGTTAGATGAGCAAAAGGTGTATGGATGAGACCCAATGAAGAGGAGCGGAGAGTTCGAGAAAGAGTGTAGGGCTGTAAGAGATCTTAACGATAAGGTGGAGCGAGGTTATGAAGAGATTTGTAATTAAGGAGAATAATTTTGAATTCAATGTGGAATTTGATAGGAAGCCAATGAAGCTATTGAAGTAATAGGGTAATGTGTTGTATAGATGAAGTCCAGGTGATGATACGAACAGCAGAATTCTGAATCAGCTGAAGTTTTGAAGAGATTTGTGTGGTAAAACAGAGAATTACAGTAGTCAATGTGAGAGGTGACAAGCAAATGAACAAGAATAGCAGAACTACATGGGGTTAGAAATGGACGGATGTGAGCAATATTATGAAGATGAGTCATTCCCTCTGCACTCGACTCTGATCAGCCACACAACACCTTCACCAGCACCAAAGGCTGAATTCCCATCAGCCCTCAGTGCTGCTCCACAACCCAGCTGCCTGCAGACCACCTGAGCATCGCTGATGTCCCACTGATCATCACAGACTGAGCCCCACACAGTGTTATGATACTCCCCTCCACTCAGTCTCAGAGGAACATGCTCTAAATCACACACAGCAACCATCACTGACCATCTTTAGCATACCATTTACAATAACACATTTACAAAGCATTTTATAACTATTTAAAGTTGTGATGATAATAATAAACTCACTTGATAATAAATAATAATAATAAACTTACTTGAACACTGTCTCTGGTAAGGAGATGGTGAAGTACAGCATGTTAGTCAACTCTGAGGAGACTCATGAGTCTGGTCATGAGTCTGAGATTAAAAAGTTAAAATTCATTAATACACCATCAAAGAGAAAAATCATTAAAGTAAAAAGAAATAATCATATTTAAAGCACAACCACTAAATTAGTAAAATATCATCTTACCTAAGCAGGTGATCCTGGCTACTTCATTATCACAGTCATTTGGTCCCCAGGGTGAAGATAGACACTGCCATAGAGTGGAATCATGATGTTGACATTTAAAATAATCGAGGCAATTATTTGGTAGCCGTGAACTGTGCAGTCAGACTGTCGTTATCGCAAAACAAACCCCTTCAGGGTGAAAAAAGACCCCTCCAGTCTTTATCACCCTGCGTTAAAGATTAAATATAATGTTTTGTGAAAAATAAATACATCTTTGATAAACATTCACAAAAGTGTGCAGTGTACCTGAGCACATGATTCCTACATCCTCCTTGTGCTGACAGTCATGTTTTCCCCAGCCTGGAGAAGAGCAGTTCCACAGGGACGTCTCATTCCCCTCACACTCCACCTCATCCAGCCATATGGGTCCAGAACCAGGACCAAACCAGGCTGGTACCTGCTGGTTACTGAGGGCCACTCCACACTCCACAGCTGTCTACACACAACATGGGCATCTTTAATATCCCAGGAGTCATCACACAGTGTCCCCTATAAGCCGCTGTGAAAAAACTCAAGTCTCCCCCAGAACCCACCAGCCTGATGGACCCGCGACCCATTATTCAGGAAGAAAAAACACATTATTGATCACTAACAACTGAAGAATCTGCTCAGATGTTGCTCTTCTCACCAAGGCAGGTGATTGACAGCTGTTTGACAGCTGTTGTGTGGAGCTGCAGTTGAGAGTTTGTGGAGAGCTGCAGTTCCCCAGATGAGCTTCACTCCCAGAGCACTGGAAGCCCGTCACACACTCACGACTGTGTTCAGGACTGAAGAGGAGCCGGAGAAGTTCAGCACAGAGCCACAGCCCAGCTGTCTGCAGACCACAGAGGTTTCAGTGAGACTCCAGGAGTCCAGAAGAACTCTCCTCCAGACCTGATGGATGGAAACTTCCACCTCCCCCTCACACTGTCTCTCTCCAGACAACCGCACCAGACCGTCATGAACAGCCAGAGAGGAACCTGTGGAGAAATTCTTATGTTTTACTAAAATATATAAAGTTTGAGAATATGTTTTAAATCAGTATTACATTTTACATGATAAAGTCAAAAATAAATGAAAGGACTCACTGGAGCAGATGACTCCAACATCTCGTCTATGAGAACATACAGCTCGATTCCATGAAGAGATTTTTGTTTCATTCCCAGAAATGAATTATAACCCAGCTGACAGAGAAGTTGTACTTTATCAAAAACAAATGAAGCAACACTGAATATTGATATTGACTTAAGCAGATCAGTCCCATAGTCTTGACACTGGTGCAGTTGTGTTTGTTTGATGGTAATATTGAACAGAATAAAATCTGAGATTCATCTCCTCTGCACTGAATCTCGTGTCCACATCTGAGCGTCTCCTTTGCCAAAAGTAGCTTCTCCCAGCACCTGTACAGGAGCCCCACAGTCCAGCTCTCTACACACAACCTCTGCTGGTCAAAGGCAGCCGCACACAACCACATCTGATCAAGTATCTCTAACCTTCCAGAGATGGTGTTTCCAATAAGTTTGAAATCTGAAGTAATATAGTATGAGAAACTTAAAAAAAAAAGTGGTAGGGGTAAGAGGAAGGGCCAGATAGCCTAACTTTTTCAGGATCACACTTCGAACGAAGGGGTATGAGAAATTTCCCTGCATACACCGACTACCATGCTGCTAGAATGCGCGTAGTGATGTTGCCACTCAGCATCGATAATACAGTTAGGCGAAGGGGTATAAAATAGAATTGGGATTGGGCCTTAGAATACAGCACAACTTCGGCAGCAGGGCATTGCACCATTGAAGGCGGATGATCAATTTCTTATTGACAACAGCAACAATGTCAACTTAGTGTAATACTTTTATTGGTGTTATGGCTGCATGGAAAAATGGCCTGGCAATCTACTTTTGTATTTTGTAACTTGATTTAAACTAAAGAAGTTCGATATAGTGTTGGAAGATGTCCTCCCAGGTCAGAAAGCACTCAACAAGTCAAGTCAACTTTATTTATATAGCGCTTTTTACAATGCAGATTGTTTCAAAGCAGCTTCACAGTGTTAAACAGGAAAATAATGCAACAGAATTTGATTCGGCTGTACAGCCGCTCTGGAGAAAACGGTGATGTCATCTAGCTCATTTCAATTATCATATACTGTATATTCAAGTAATGATACAGTTGATACAGTTAATTTAGTTTAGTAATTAAATTTATTTGGATATTTATTTGAAAATTTAGTGTCCCCAACTGAGCAAGCCAAGCCAAAGGCGACAGTGGCAAGGAACCAAAACTCCATCAGGTGGCATAATGGAGAAAAATAAACCTTGGGAGAAACCAGGCTCAGTCGGGGTACCAGTTCTCCTCTGGCCAATTAACAAACAGTGTATGATTATTATTTTGAGAAGTCATATTAGTCATATTAGGTCAGAATATTCGAAAGATCGGAGGTGTGTTTATTGAGGATGACATATTGATTAAACAATTATTAAATAGGAATATTCGAAATATCGGAGTCATCACACCGGAGATGGATCCATTGAGGATGCCATGTCGATGAGCAATTTCAGAGGGGAGACTAATAGACACGGTCTCTGCTGACACTTCAGGGATGCGTTGGTAATGTCTGGGCGCTGGTCCACCATCTGATCTGGATACGGCCCGGATCCGGCTGACTGCAGTAAACCTCGGGATAAACAGAGAGACTAACATTAGCGTAGATGCCATTCTTCTTATGATGTAACGAGTACATCAGGTGTTATGGGAAGTGTTCCCGGTTCCGGCTGACCTAGTTAATGCAGCCTAACAATCATTTAACTGATTTGAATAAAATATAAATTAAAAAATGTTTTATGTGTACGCCATAGTAAAGAGATGTGTTTTTAGTCTAGATTTAAACTGACAGAGAGTGTCTGCTTCCCAAACAATGCTAGGAAGGCTGTTCCAGAGTTTAGGTGCTAAATAGGAAAAGGATCGACTGCCTGCAGTTGATTTTGATATTCTAGGTATTATCAACTGGCCAGAATTTTGAGACTGCAATAGACGTGATGGAGTATAATGCGTTAAGAGCTCGCTCAAGTACTGGGGAGCTAAACCATTTAGTGCTTTGTAAGTCATTAGCAAGATTTTAAAATGTATGCAATGTTTAATAGGGAGCCAATGCAGTGTTAACAGAACCGGGCTAATATGGTCATACTTCCTGGTTCTAGTAAGAACTCGAGCTGCTGCGTAACAACAAGCTACTGGAAAAGAGCCAATAGTCAACCCAAGTATGAATAGCACTAGTGACAAGAAGGGAATACAGCTGCAAGTGGAGGTGGGAGAAAAAAATAGTTTCATTGCGATTCTTTCTCTAACGATTCTGGATCGAATCTGAGAATTTTAGAATCGATTCTGCGCTTAGTTTTTAACCGCAGATGCGCAATGATGCTGAGTCTGCTTTAGAAACATCTGTATTCTGCTTGCTTCCAATTCCTTACACAGACACACCACTTGAACCGTCCATAAAATAATCTTCCATAAAGTTCGGAAAGATTGAAGCGAATTACAAGGACATTCGCAGGCTACACAGGATGCACTGTGAGAAACGCGTGCTTGATGTTATGCGTGCAGTGTGTGGTCTTGCCCGCTGGTATTGTCCTTACAAATGCTCTACGAAGACATCATATATGTCGTTTGGAAAGCAACAGGCTTATATATTAAAAATATTAAACTCACTGACAGAAGGCTGCTTTCAATTTCAAATGCTTGTGCACTTTGTGAAGAGTGCACACACATGCGGCTGTGTGGCGACTCCGTGTAAGTGGTTAAATGTACTTGCATCTCATGCTTTTATGACACGAAAATAAAGCTACAGTATGTACGACTTTTGTGATAAAACTTGCACAGTGTGCTATATTTCATGCAGTTGTGTACTTACATTATGCCAAAAGTTCACAAGGATTTGAATGAATGAATGAATGAATGAATGAGGCATTTAGATAGCGCTTTCATATGTACTACTGTACACCTAAAGCGCTTTACACTCATGTCAGGGGTCTCTCCTCCATCACCATCAGTGTGCAGCATCCACTTGGATGATGACAACGGCAGCCACAGTACAACAGCGCCAGTGCGCTCACCACACACCAGCGATAGGTGGAGACGAGAGAGGGTGATAGAGCCAATTCAATGGATAAGGGGATTATTAGGAGGCCATGATTGGTAAGGGCCAATGGAGGGAATTTGGCCAGGACACCGGGGTTACACCCCTACTCTTTACGAGAAGTGCCATGGGATTTTTAATGACCACAGAGAGTCAGGACCTCAGTTTAACATCTCAACCGAAGGACAAGGATTTGTAAATCCAGAGAAATTCCAATTTTAAATAATGGCTCGTCCCTTGTCCTTGTTGCCTATAAATGACGTAATATCCACGCTATCCTCGGTTTCCGCTTGTAGAAACCATAGCAACTCACGTGAACAAATGCAGAAGCAAGCTTTAGTCATTTAGTCATCATGATTATTCATTGGCGAGTACAGAAAATCCCAAAAAACTTAAATATAGATCAACTGAAGCCCCGGGCATAGTTCACTTTCCACGTTCCAGAGATGCTCGTACGAGCCTTTCAAAGTATACTTATTTGGCCGCGAGCGCCGTGATCGAGTGGACTATCTAGTGGAGCAATACTGACATGATGTTTTCGAGATGGAGAGAGCTTTGCAACAAACTTGGACTTGACAGACTCTCGTATGTTTTTTAATAGACAAGCAAGCAAATATTTATTGTACATAATTCTGTGTGGGTTATGCTGATGAAATTACACATACAGTTATATTGCACTTTGTTTGTACTTCAGAAACACTTTTTATCAAGTCTGGTGACCAAGTCTATGGCAGTGAAATTAAATACTGTGTGCACATGTGGTGCACAAAAATGTTTAGCCATTACTTGCAAATACTGTGGGTTCGTTCAAATTTTAGTACGATTGGTTTTAAACACGTAAAACTGCACAGCATTAACCCACCAAATCAACTGACATATCATTAACAGGCTAATATAGCATTACATTTCACATTCCTTGCAGCTAATTCATTACGATGACATAAAATAGTGTGATCAAATGTACAGGTAATACAAAAACTAATTCTTTACTAATTTTGTGAACATGATTCGTGAATTCCATACATCTCTGGATGGTGAAAACGACATCTCCCATCATTCCACACTTCATCATAGCGCCATCAAGCTTCACCTTTGTTATTGTTTTGAAAATGCGACCTCTTGCGGCGAAAACTTACAGATTGTGCCTTTAATGTAAACTCGGCTGTGACATCGGTTATGTCTTAAAGGATTAAACAGACAGGACAAATCCAATCTTATATTTTAAAAGAGAAGAAAAAATTTAGATCAAAAATCGTTTTGGAATCAGATCGTGACTCTCAGAATCGGATCGGATCGTGAGGTGCCTAAAGATTCCCACCCCTAGCTGCAAGGCCGTCTGGACAATGATGTTGCTAGACAGAAAGGGAAGATAAGAAGCTGCAGAGATTCAATCATACTCAGAACATGGAATGTCAGAACAATGAAACAAGGCAGACTGGACAGAGAAAAGATAGATCTAATTGGAATCAGTGAATTAAAGTGGAGACAGGCATGACATTTCCACCAAATGAACACTGGGTTTACTACTCTGGTAATGACAATGAACGAAGGAATGGTGTGGTGTTTATAATCAATAAGAAGCTAATAAACACTGTCTTGAAAACAAGATCTGCTCATGGTCATGGGAGATCTAAATGCCAAGGTGGGACAAGGCATGGCATCCAATCTCTCTATAGATCGTTTGTCCATCAAGTCACCATGGATCAGGATCCTCCGTGGATATAAAAACAGAGGCTTTAGAAAAACAGGTGCGTGAGCTGGCTGATCATGTCAGTTTGTTACATAATACTTGGATATTATAACAGTGTATTATGCTGTAATCACAGAGGAGCGTGAGTCACGCTAAACAGCCCAATGGTACAAATGTTCTTCTCACGGGCATGATCTATTCTTCGACTGGGCTGGTTAAAGACGGGTGCATTTTGAGTTGGGATAGCCTCATCTCTGTTCTCTTTATTTGTCTGATATTTAACCCATTCGAGGCTATAAATGACAAGTTTAGGACTGTATTCCCTGATAGGCTATAACAGGGATTACCCCATTGTATGTTCCATATTGTTTGTTTGTTGGAAGCTTTGTTCATCTAATACCTTTTTTTTTTTAAATTTATTTATTCTTTCTTTTAAACAGCTCAATAATCCATTTAGATATTGGTTTGCACATTGGCAAAGATATTGGTTCAAAGGTTGTAAAATCCTAGACTCAAATGTTATGCTTAATAACTGTATGAAAATATGCACATGGAATGTCAAGGGGCTCCATAATCCTATAAAACGCAAAAATAATACTTTGTTATCTTCGAAAAGAAAAGACTGATATCGCATTTCTGCAAGAAACTCACCTGGGCTGCGTTTCCAGATAACGATGGATCTTCGCACTTAAGCGCAATAGGCCTATAACGAACGTTCGTGTTACTTTCACGTGCGTTTCACAAATGTGCACTTAACACGCTCGCACGCAGCTGTGCTTTAAGTGCTACTTAAAAGTCACTGTCCGTTTGTCAAGTGCTGAAAAGTCACCTTATAGAATGGCTCGCAGTTGTAGCACACGCTTCTATTTCAAAATGTTTAGCCTAATTATCATTTGCTATGAGGTCAAAAATCTATATAGCACATAGGCTAGGTGGAGACAAAAAAAATGGCTGAATCAAAACAAAAAAACTAAGAAAATATTTTTTTCAAAAAGAGTAAACTAATGTTATTTTAGAGGAGGTGGAGCTAAACAAACATAATTTTCAGCAGGTTTAATGGCAGTCTTACAAATAAACAAAAACAAAAAATCTGGGAGGATATTGCTATAAAAGCATTAAAAGATCAGGGAAGGAGGTCAGGAAGAAGTGGCAGGACTTTGCAAGCCTTAAGGGTACCACAGAGATCAACAATTAATAAAACAGGTGGTGGGACAAATTACTCCCCCCTTCTTACACCAGAAGAAGAAAAGGCACTGTCAATACTTGGCCTCAAATGGGATTTGTGGTGGTATTGACCTCCATAGAAAAGTAGGGATGCCTGAACCTGAACCAGGTCCATCATGCTCACAGGAGCAATCAGGTTCACCTCCCATTGTAAGACACCTACCATCTCCGTCCTCCCAACAGCCCACCCATTCTCGAGCCTCCATCTTCAATTGTTAGACCACAACACCTCAGCGCTTTGAGAATGTCTGTGGTTGTAGTCAGTACTTAGTGCAGCTGAAGAGGGAGAAACTAGATGTCCCAAAAGACATCAGAAAATGTCTTAAAGATGCCAATAAGGGGGACATCAACTTTCAGATGCAGCTCACAGACCTCAAGAAGGCCAAGCTGGCTTTAGAAGAGAGGAGACTGGCACTGGAGGAGATGAGGTTTGCAAGGCCCTCCATTTTGGTGCCAATTATCTTGCCAGATGATTCAGGTAATATTGTTTATTGTTGGTTAATCATGACTAATTATATGTTTTAATAATCTCTTGTGCAATATGAAATATTCTTTTCCATATGTAGTTAGGACTCATCCCATTGTGCAATGTCTTTTGCAAATACTGACAAACAACAAAACTCAAATACATTTAGATTCAATGGTTTAATGTCCTTGTGTTTGTTGAACCACTCAAAGACTAAGGCTTTATGAAATATTACAGTAGAAGTATTCTTAAGTGTTTTGAATTTAAATGGCTACTTGTAGTACTGAAAATAAGCATACAAGCCCTATGAATGTCCATATACAGCAGTGCACTTTTTCATTCCTTAATTTATTCAGTGTTCAGTAGTTTTTATTTTATTTAATTATTCATTATTATTTCTTTATTGAATTATTCAAAATGAATTTAATCAAGCAAAAAACAAGTAAAAAATGTATAAAGAAATATACATAAAAATAATATTTAAGCCACATTGGACAGGAGTAAAGTTTAGGTGCAATTCGCCGGTTGTCCTGCAGGTAACCTCATAGCTCTGTCTCCTTATGCACGGGCCGGGGGGCTCAAGATGGTGGCATGAACGTTCGTGGTTTTGCAAGCTGAGAAGCAAAAATCGGGTATTTCTGTCAAACTTACTTATGGTACTTTACAAAGGTTTGATATTCATCGTGGAATTATGCAAGGATGCCCTCTCTCTCCTTTTTTGTTTTTATTAGTCACCCAGGTTTTGGCAATGCATGTAAAAAGAAATCAGTATAATGGTATCACAGCTTTAGGTGTAGAATTTAAACTTAGCCAGTTTGCTGATGACACTAATAAATACTAATAAAAACTAATTTGAGGTACCAAAAATAATTAGATATATTGAGGCATTCACTGCTGTATCAGGCCTTAAAATGAATGGTCAAAACAGAGGAGTCAGTTAAACTTTGAACCAATTATTGAAAAAACAATTTAATTTGTGGTTAATGAGGGATATATCAATAATTGGGAGGGTATTATTGTCAAAGGCAGAAGGTATATCTAGATCTGTATCTTTATCATTAGATGTGCCTCCTAAGGTGATTAAGGAGTTAGATAAGATACTTTATGACTTTATATGGAGAAAAAAGCCACATTATCTAAAAAAGGAGGTAATATGTAACACCAAAGAGCGAGGAGGACTTGAGGTCTTAGATTATAGTACACTTCATGACATTTTCAAAATTAAAGACCGAAATTTGCACTCTTACGCACTGTTTATGGTCATGTCTTCTGATACAAAATTATTGGGATAACATACTTCAGGAAATGCAAAAGTATAAAAGTACAGTATAAACCTGGAAATGGAACCTTTGTCACGGTTACTGGGCTTACCTTTTGATTATTTAACTTCTGTGGCTAATAAAAAACTTTTTAATATCATGACTTTTGCAGCACAAAAAAAATATTTTGGAGTGGATAGTTGACAAACCCCCCTCTGTGAAAGGATGGCATAAAGTGTTAATGGAACTGACACCACTGGAATACCTCACGATTAATCCACTCTAGACTTCTTTCACAAAATATGGGAGCCATTCTTAAAGCATCGGGACCCTAGAGTCACAAACATTTTGTTGTTTGGATTTTACAGATGAGCACTTGTATATCCATAATGTGAGCTAATATGTTGTAATGGAAGTTTGTATTCTCTGTCACTATTATCACCAATATTATTATCGTCTTTCTGTGTTTTCAGTTCTAATCTGTGAAAAAAGGCAATTTTAAAAAAAGAATTTTAAGGCATAACATTATGAGCCATGTGCTATAATTTTTATTTTCTGACCCTCAGAAACGTAATGCATGTGCAGAGCTTGAAACATTTAGTGATGATGGTAATGATATGATGGAGCTTTTTAAAATAATCATAGAAATATAAGAATACAAGAACAAATAAAATACCCTGTCCGTTTTATTTATCTGTTCTATGTATTTCCAGTTTGTTTGCTGCATGTTTTGAATTGAAGTCCATATTTTCTATTAATGGTTCAACTGGAACAATGGTGGACTGAAACTAACACTTAATAGAATGTAGCATTTAAATTCATTGTAGAGACATTTAAAAGCTGTAGAAGATTGTGAGGTGGTGGGTGTGGTCTGTGGTCACAAACTTAACACAGCCCCTCCCTGTTTTCTTGGCTCCTCCTTCAAATAATCATAGTCTGCTGTTTGAAAACAAGAACAAATTATTGTATCAATACATGCTTAAAAAGTAAAATATCAGGAAATTTTCATTTTGAAGTGAACTAATCCTTTAATTACCACAATTGGTCAAAGCTATGTACTTCAACTTCCAGTTGTCTGCTTTAATTAATCATTAGCTAATGATTTGCAAAGATATCTTAATGTTATGACTTCACTTGTTGAAGCACATACCAATTAACTAATTGTTAAGTAATATGTATTTTTGGTTATGGGTTTTGACATCCCATCCCATCTGTATGTAGCATGTAACATTATTATATTTAAGTCCTCTAACCTGAAAGAAACGTATCACCATCTTCACACCCAAAATGCTATTCTTCAGAAAGGACACTTCCTGTTATGAAGGACAGGCAAGTAGAACCATAAAACATAAAAATGTTTACAATCACAAACCAGCTAGAATCCACCACTTTTGGATCATTTAACACTAAGGTCCCACAAATAAATCTATGCAATTTCCTCCACTCACTCCCCTGAATACAGTGATTACCCAGTTGATTTCCTCAAATCAGGCCGTCTAACATTTACTCACCCCTCTGAGTGAAGTAACTGTGTCTATTAGTGGGTCTGTGATGAATCTCCTCATAAACGGCCTCAGTCTTCATCCCGTGTCTGTGAGTGTAGACAGACAAACCTGCTGTCAGTTCACAACACATGACTGATCACACACTGAATAAGACACAATATGACAGTCTCTGGATCTCTCCTACCTCTCCTCATCACTCTGTTCTGCTGAATCAGTATAAGCAGTGGCACTAAGAGCAGTAAGAGCACAACTCCCAGTACAATCACAAGCAGAGCTTGTACAATCACAAGAGCTTGAGCGCACTGTCTGAGAAACTGGAGGAGAAGCTGATGTTGTTGTGGCAGGAGTAGTGGACACTGACAAATCTGGAAAAAAGGGCACATTCAAATTCATCCAAATACACAAATAGTATTAGCATAAAAATTATGTAAAAATGACTAATATTGGTCAGTGTGTTGCTGTGACCTGCACAGGTGAGTCCAGCGTGCTCTTTGTGGGAGCAGTCAGTGTGCTTCTTCAGGGAGAGAGGACAGTCCCACAGGTGAATCTCATTCCCTCTGCACTCGACTCTGTTCAGCCACACAACACATTTACCAGCACCAAAGGCTGAATTCCCATCAGCCCTCAGTGCTGCTCCATAACCCAGCTGCCTGCAGACCACCTGAGCATCGCTGATGTCCCACTGATCATCACAGACTGAGCCCCACACAGCGTTATGATACACCTCCAGCCTCCCAGAGCACCGGCCCTCCCCTCCACTCAGTCTAAGAGGAACACGCTCTAAAATCACTAATAAGTAGACAAATTATTGACCAACAGAGTTCTGTTAGTGTAACCAGTCCTACTCAACCTGCTCCGAGCAGGAATCAAACCGTTGTCTCCGGCGTGGGAGGCGGGAGCTGTAATGAGGTGGCTAAAGACCACAGCCTCTAGTGTCAGTCGAGTGAGGTTTACATGCACAGCTCTTATAGGCCTACAACAGTTACATCAGAACAGTGACACCTACAGTGGGGTATGTGTGTGGTGTAATATAATGTCCTGTTGGTGTACCCAGAACAAAATCACATACATACACCACATATGGCTGTTATGATTTTTCAAATGAACTTACTGTTTACTACAGTAGGAGCCATACACTGTCTCTGATGTGGAGATATGAAGGGACTCATGACTCTCCTGTCCTGTAATCATGATCATAATATTATATACACAATTCATATAAAGGATTATTGCTGTTTTTTAGTGATAGAAATGCCATCAGTCTTACCTGAGCAGGTGATTTTGGCCACTTCATCTCTGTCACAATCATTCTGTTCCCAGGGTAAAGATGGACACTGCCACAGATTTGAATCATGTGGTCGACATTTCATTTCATCCAGCCAGTTAATGGCTGACTCCACTCTTGGTGTAGAATCAGACAAAACACCAGATCTCCCACAGTTCAGCTCCTGACAGATCAGACTCACTGTGCCTCTGTCCATCTTATTGTAACACACATTTCCCCAGGAACCATTGTAGAAAACCTCCATATTCCCTTCACAGCCCTCAGTTAACCTAATCTCTTTAAACTCTATACAGAAGTTAAAAAAAGGAGTACATTTTAAAAGAGTGGGCATTACGGAAATTTAAATGGGTTGAACTTTCTAAAAATGTTATATCCATTTTAAGATTAACATAACATTATGACAGGTGAAGTGAATAACACTGATTATCTCTTCATCACGGCACCTGTTAGTGGGTGGGATATATTAGGCAGCAAGTGAACATTTTGTCCTCAAAGATTATGTGTTAGAAGCAGGAAAAATGGGCAAGGATTTGAGCGAGTTTGACATGGGCCAAATTGTGATAGCTAGACGACTGGGTCAGAGCATCTCCAAAACTGCAGTTCTTGTGGGGTGTTCCCGGTCCGCAGTGGTCAGTATCTATCAAAAGTGGTCCAAGGAAGGAACAGTGGTGAACCGGCGACAGGGTCGTGGGCGGCCAAGGCTCATTTATGCACGTAGGGAGCGAAGGCTGGCCCGTGTGGTCCGTTCAAACAGACGAGCTACTGAAGCTCAAATTGCTCAAGTAGTTAATGCTGGTCCTGATAGAAAGGTGTCAGAATACACAGTGCATCGCAGTTTGTTGCGTATGGGGCTGCATAGCCGCAGACCAGTCAGGGTACCCATGCTGACCCCTGTCCACCGTCGAAAGCGCCAACAGTGGGCATGTGAGCATCAGAACTGGACCACAGAGCAATGGAAGAAGGTGGCCTGGTCTGATGAATCACATTATCTTTTACATCATGTGGATGGCTGGGTGCGTGTGCGTCGATTACCTCGGGAACAAATGGCACCAGGATGCACTATGGGAAGAAGGCAAGCCGGCAGAGCCAGTGTGATGCTTTGGACAATGTTCTGCTGGGAAACCTTGGGTCCTACCATCCATGTGGATGTTACTTTGACACCACCTACCTAAGCATTGTTGCAGACCATGCACACCCTTTCATGGAAACGGTATTCCCTGGTGGCTGTGGCCTCTTTCAGCAGGATAATGCGCCCTGCCACAAAGCAAAAATGGTTCAGGAATGGTTTAAGGAGCACAGCAGCCAGTTTGAGGTGTTGACTTGGCCTCCAAATTTCCCAGATCTCAATCCAATCGAGCATCTGTGGGATGTGCTGAACAAACAAGTCCGATCCATGGAGGCCCCACCTTGCAACTTACAGGACTTAAAGGATCTGCTGCTAACATCTTGGTGCCAGATACCACAGCATACCTTCAGGGGTCTAGTGGAGTCCATGGCTCGACAGGTCAGGGCTGTTTTGGCAGCAAAAGGGGGACCAACACAATAATAGGATAATGTTATGCCTGATCGGTGTAATTTAAAACGATAGCAGCATGTTTACCTGAGCACACGACTCCTACATCCTTCCTTGTGCTGACAGTCATGTTTTCCCCAGCCTGGAGAAGAGCAGTTCCACAGGGACGTCTCATTCCCATCACACTCCACCTCAGCCAACCATATGGGTCCAGAACCAGGACCAAACCAGGCTGGTACCTGCTGGTTACTGAGGGCCACTCCACACTGCAGCTGTCTGCACACCACTTGGGCATCTTTAATATCCCAGGAGTCATCACACACCGCTGTGTGAGCCGCTGTGAAAAACCTCCAGCCTCCCTGCACAGTCTCCCTCAGAACCCACCAGCCTGATGGACCCGCGACCTGATATTCAGAGCAAGCATATTATTGATCACTAACAACTGAACAATCTGCCCAGACTGTGTTCAGGACTGGATGAAGACGAGCCGGAGAAGTTCAGCACAGAGCCACAGCCCAGCTTTCTGCAGACCACAGAGGATTCAGTGAGACTCCAGGAGTCCAGCAGAACTCTCCTCCAGACCTGATGGATGGAAACTTCCACCTCCCCCTTACACTGTCTCTCTCCAGACAACCGCACCAGACCATCATGAACAACCAGAGAAGAATCTGGAAAGAAGATCTCTTGTTTAACTAAAATAAGAATTGCATTAGAATGTGAAAGTTTAAATATTACATAGATAGTTTTTCGGTACCATAATGCTCTCAGTGTCAAATAAGTTTACCAGAGCAGATGACTCCAACATTTCGTCTATGAGAACATTCAGCTCGACTCCATGAAGAGATGGAACATTCTGAGAGTTTTGTTTCATTCCCATCACAATCAAACACATCAGCCCAGATTTCACCACTTCCCTCTCCAAACCAGTCTGATCCCACAACAGACACAGCAATCCCACAATTCAGCTGTCTACAGAGGACACTGGCAGCTCTCTTATCCCAGCATGCATCACACACTGTGCCCCAATCATTGAGGAATTGAAGCTCCAATCTTCCAGAACAAGAGTCTGAGCCGTTAACCAGTCTGAGATCAGTGTAACCTGTGCAAAAAAAATGTGTCATTACAAGGCCCAATACAAAAACATCTATCATACAACATATCTTGTTACACTTTAATTTGATGGTCCCTTTAACACATTCTGTTGACTAAGTAACATTGCACTTACATGTCTATTAACTCTAATTAGTGTTAGTAGAGTATTAGTAGACTGGTAGGGTTAGAATAAGTTGACATGTAGTTGCAAAAGTTACTTATAGTCAGCAGAATGTCTGTTGGAGGACCATCACAATAAAGAGTTAGCAGATTTTAAGCAGTCTACTAACACTTTAATGAGAGTTAGTTGACATGTAGTTGTAAAGTTACCTATAGTCAGCAGAATGTTCAAAAGGGATCATCAAAATAAAGTGTTACAATTTCCTCTTTGTGTGATGTAAATAGGGGTCAAATAATTCTTAAAGATACAGTATGTAACTTTTGGCCCTGTAGCGGTTAAAAAATAAACCGGCAGAAACATAAAACCGGCACCTATGAATCGGGGTACGACAAAAACATAGTTTGGAAGATGGATTTATGATGTAATCGTTTATTATTATTATTATATCCCAGCATGCATCACACACTGTGCCCCAATCATTGAGGAACTGAAGCTCCACTCTTCCAGAACAAGAGTCTGAGCCGTTTACCAGTCTCAGTTGGACACATGGTTTGGAAGATGGATTTATGATGTAATCGTTTATTATTTAAATTGTGTTAATTCTAAACAAAAAAGTTACATGGTGTACTTTTAATTATTCAGTAACAATACAATAAAAATGTATAACTTAGGGGAATAGAGTTTTGTAATATAAATCTTACATGAAAAATAAAAGACAAACTGAATATTGATAATTTACCAGAACATATCAGGCCCACATTATTGTCACTGGTGCAGTTGTGTTTCTGTGATGATGATATTGAACAATGAAATCTGAGACTCATCTCCTCTGCACTGAATCTCTTGTGTCCACATTTGAGCATCTGCAAGCAAGAGTGGAATGCTTTTAAGTCCAGCATTATTTACCTGAACAGATGACCCCGGCATTTGAATGCTGATTACAGACATTTATGCTCCATCCTGATGACCCACAGTTCTTCAGTGTAGACTCTGATCCAGCACGTAACACACTACTCATCCAGACTGGTTCTGATCCTTGTCCAAACTGAGCATCACTCAGAGCATCTACAGGTTCTCCACAGTCCAGCTCTCTACACACCACTGCAGCATCAGACATATCCCCAAAAAATCACCACACACTTTTCCCCACTGACCTCTATGATGAACCTCCACTCTACCAGCACAGCGACTGTGACCACCAACCAACCACACATTATTTTTATTTAAGTGATAGAAGGATAAAGAGACAGAGAATAGGCATATAAGGTAGAATAATCATAAAGAATAATAATCTCATATTTTATTTCGTACCAGAACAGCCCCTGGTAATTATCATGTGAACAGCTGCTTTTGTGCAAGGATTTTGAACAGAGGTGAATCTGAGACTCATTTCCTCTGCACTGAATCTCTTGTGTCCACATCTGAGCGTCTCCTTTGCCAAAAGCAGTTTCTCCCAGCACCTGTACAGGAGCCCCACAGTCCAGCTCTCTACACACAACCTCTGCATCCTGCTGGTCAAAGGCAGCAGCACACACTGAAACCCACGTCTGATCATCAAGTATCTCTAACCTCCCAGAGCAACTGGAGTTTCCGATAAGTAACAAGAGATAAATAACTGTTTATGTTTGTTATCTGAATGTGTACTTGTCATTCAATTGTACCACACATAACCATTTTTTAATATGTAAAAAGGAATCAATGGAAAATAATTAAATGTTTTATGAAAGGTTCATTTAAATGGATAGTTCAGTCAAAAATGAAAACTCTGTCATCATTTACTCATCCATCCATCCCCCAAACTGCTTGTCCTATGTTGCAGGAATGATGAAGCCTATCATCACTCAGGGTAAAGGTAGGGAAATAGAAATACCCATGATGAATGGCCAGTCCATCACAGGACTAACACACACAGACATACACATTCACATGCTCACTAATACCTACAGACAATTTACTGTCTCCAATTCACCTATCCTGCATGTCAATCCAAATTCACAAAAGCTATTGGAAGTAATTTTTATAAAATAATGCACACATTTCATTTACCACTTTATGGTGTTTTGGTTTTGGATCTTGAAAAAAAAAACAACATATTTTGTGCTCCACCGAAGAAAGTGATTCTGATTTGGCCTGACTTGAGGGTGAGCAAATAATTTAAAAAAATTTTTTTTGGGGTGAACTATCCCTTTAAGGCAGGTGGATCATGAGTAATATAACAGGATAAGGGTTTGGAGCAGCTTACCTGAACAAATGACTCCTGCATCATTAGTATGCCGCCCTTAGTCACGATGCGAAGGCTGAGGTTCCTTTTTACAGATGTTTAATGATCTCATTGACATGGACACCAACACCGTAGAACTGAACAAAACAAAATATACAACATAACATCAGTCACACATTCAGTTGTATGGAAAACAAACATATCACATTAAACTCGCAAATAAACAGAAAATATATCCACATACCACTTTTGCCTGCTTGTGAGCTAAGGGAGGAAATTATATCTTGAAGATTCTTGGTTGGATGAGTTATGATTATATAGAGAAACACCTTTAACTTTGCGATGATTACATCATTCCATCTCTTCATGTGGATGATAAAACAGGAAGTGACATACAAAAGCATGATGGGAATAAAATAAAATATAATTAAATAACTCTTAGAAAGAATAAATCTTGCACAAATAAACAACAGTTCAGTATAGAAATCACAATAAACATTATAAAATAGTCAAAATAATAAAAATTTGACTAGTCAAAGTAGCTTAAGTAAATAAGTACTGAAGTACACAAGCGCCCTCTAGTGGAAATTAACATTATAGACAGAGAGCTTTGTGACAGCAAATACACTCCCACCATCACGCAATGTGTGATCCTTAATCGAAGTTGTGGATACTCAGCATGAACTTATAAACATTAAGGGGTTAAGTATTTTATACACATTAAGCATACACAGTTCAACATTCTTGTCAAACTTAACCCTTTAATCAGCTTCAAGTAGTAACACTGTTTTGTGTATGGGTCTTTCTAGGTAGACTGACTTACTTTTGCATGCACCCTTGCTATCTAGTGTTGCATCACTAACGAGAAGTTTAAGTCTTCTCACCCTTCCATCAGTTCCTGAGAAGACTTCTACTACTTTGGCTAGCTTCCACTGATTTCGTGGTGCCAAGTCATCTTGGAGCAGAACAATATCATTTATCTTGGTGTTTCTCCTGCTCTTATTCCACTTACATCTCTGCTGCAAATTCAACAGATATTCTTTTCTCCACCTGGTCCAAAACTCATTCGCCAGAAACTGAACTCTTTTCCATCTCTTCTGAAGATAGAGATCCTCCCTTACAAACTCTCCAGGAGGAGGTGCAATGATAGTAGGCTTCATTGTTAGTATGTGATTCGGCGTCAACGGTTCTGGTCCCACAGGATCATTGATGTGCTCTAAAGTCAATGGTCGACTATTTACAATCGCCATTACTTCATACATGAATGTTCTTAAGGAAGAATTGTCTAGTCTCGCTGCAGACTGATCTAGGATGGACGTCAATACACTCCTTACAGTCCGGATCTGTCTCTCCCAGACACCACCCAGGTGACTGGAAGCAGGCGGGTTCATGACGAAGGTACAGCCTAACTCTTTCACACGTTCTTGGTCCATCTGCTTCATCAACTCCAGGAACACTCTCTTTGCACCAATAAAGTTGGTACCTTGATCACTGTGCAGTTGACTTACGTTGCCACGTATAGCGATAAAGCAACGCAATGCGTTAAGAAAGGTATCAGTGGTAAGATCATCTAGCACCTCAAGATGAATAGCACGTTCACCTGCATGAACACATGCAGGTGAACAAGAGTCCGTACCTCTTCAACTCTCTTCTTCCCTCTTTAACATAGAACGGTCCAAAGCAGTCCATGCCACTATAAGTAAATGGAGGGGTAGCTTCCATCCTCTCTGGTGGCAGGTCCGCCATCCTTTGCTCCTGATTGCATTTCCTTAACTTCCTACACTTAATGCATTTGTAGATGAGAGATGACACTTCACTACTGCATCCCAGGATCCAAACACCATTGGAACGGATTTCATTGATGGTCATGCCACGACCTTGATGATGCACCTTCTCATGGAAGTGTTTTATGAGTAGACGAGATACATGATGCCCTTTAGGAAGAATGGCTGGATGCTTGATATGAGGGTGAAGTTCTGCCTGCGTCAATCTTCCTCCAACCCGTAGGATATCATGATCGTCGATAAACTGACTTAACTTGTAGAGCTTGTTGGACTGATTTGAATTAACTTCTTTCCCTTGTCTTAAAGACTTGATTTCGGCACTGAACACTTCTTCTTGGACTGTACGAATTATGAATTGTTCAGCATTCTTTCTTTCTTCAAGAGTTGTGGATTTGTTCGAACTTTCTACCAAACCTTTCACCCTCCTGGCATAACGTTTGAGTCTTGCTACGCCTCTTACTGCCCTCTTCCAAACCGAGAACCTTTGCAGGCGATCTGAACGAGACCACTCTTCCTTTGCCTTGGTCATAAGAACCTGTGCCCTTTTGAGCTCCGGGTCTCCATTGTCAATCTCTTCCACTGTAATGTCCTCCATAGGAAGTTCTCTTTGCCACAAGAAACTTGGACCAGTAAACCAGTTCGATCCCATGAGTTCCTTTACAGTGAGCCCCCGAGAGGCGTGGTCAGCTGGATTTTGATCTGAAGCAACGTATCTCCATTGGCTAGGCTCAGTGCTTGTTCTGATCTGCTGAATTCGGTTGGCTACAAATACATGGACATATACCATCATCATATACAATACAAATACCATCGTGCCTCATTGTTAATATAACCAAGGACAACCTTGGAGTCGGTCCAATAGTATTCACGAATGCCATCCAAATCTAGTTCTCTTTTAAGCAGATCACCAGTTCTTGTGGTGACCACAGCAGCTGAGAGCTCCAGTCTGGGAATTGTTGTTACCTTTGTTGGGGAAACCATAGCTTTACCCATAATGAGAGTGCAGTAGACTTCTCCAGACCTGGTCACAGATCTGAGGTATGAACATCCTCCATAGCCTGACATACTGACGTCCGAGAAATGGTGTAGCTCATACTGTTGAACATCCTTGAATGTTGATGGCACATAGCAACGTGCTATCTTTATCGAAGACAGGTTATGAAGGTCTCGTAGCCAAGCTTCCCAATGCGGCTTGAGGTCATCAGAAAGTGGTTTGTCCCAGCCTGTCTTGTTTTGACACATCCTTTGTAGGATTCTTTTCCCAACTAAAATGAAGGGAGCGACAAATCCAAGAGGATCAAAAATGGAAGCAACTGTAGACAGCACTCCTCTTCTAGTAAAGGGTTTTTCTTTTACTAGCACTCTGAAATGAAACTCGTCTGAAGCTACGCACCACTGAATACCGAGCGCCCTCTCTACTTTAGGTTCTCCTAGGGCCAAGTCAAAGTCAGTCGCACTTTCAGTACATTCCTCTTTTGGAATTGTGGCAGTCACCTTCTTGCTGTTGGTGATGAATTTGTGCAAGTGGAGCTTCCCGGTATTGCAGAGATCCCTGGCTTCCTTTACAAGCTGGATTGCCTGTGTTTCGGTGTCCACACTTGTTAAGCCATCGTCAACGTAAAAATTACGTTGTATAAACTTCATTGTGGCTTGATTAAACTTGCCTTCACCTTGTGCAGCAATGTACTTGAGCCCGAAGTTTGCACATCCTGGCGAGGAGGCAGCTCCGAACAAGTGCACCTTCATCCAAAAAACTGCTGGTGGGGTTTCCATGTTGCCTTCCTCCCACCATAAGAATCTGAGGTAGTCTCGATCCTTAAGAGCAACATAAAACTGGTGGAACATACGCTCCACATCACACATAATGGCTACTTGCCCTTTGCGGAAACGACACAAGACCCCAACAAGGGTGTTTGTGAGGTCAGGCCCAGTCAGTAGATGCTCATTCAGAGAGGTATTCTGAAATCTTGCAGAGCAATCAAAGACGATGCGAATCTTACCTGGCTTCTGCGGGTTGTAAACTCCATGGTGAGGGATATACCATGCTGGCTGATTGCTTAACTCAAACTCTGGGACCTTTTCAGCATCGCCTCTTGCTATTATGTCTTTCATGAAAGCCAGATAGTCTTTGTGGTATTGCTCATCCCTCTTTAAGCGCTTCTCTAAGTATTTGAGTCGATGCTCTGCACAAGCTTTGTTATTTGGCAAGTCTGGTCTCTCGCCCTTAAATGGCAATGGCATCGGATAGTGCCCGTTTTGCATTTGATTAATTCCTTTGCTTAACTTTGTCAAAAACCAAGTCTTCTTGTGATGTAGAGACTTCCTCATTATTCCTTTCAACAAAGTCAGACTCAAAAACCTTCAGTACCTCTGCTGGAGTGATCATCTCTTTAACCTTGTTCCTGTGTATGAAGCACACTTCAGACCTGAGTTTGTGAGATGGTTCACCAGCTGATAGAACTTGCTTCAGGATAATCCTATGACTCACATCGATTTCATCTTCATAGTCCCCGTCGTAGTGGTTGTATCCAATGATACTCCAACCTAACACAGATCTTTGTGCAAACGGTTGATCTTCATTACCACTGAGAACATCTCTGGGAAGTAAGGCTTGAGGACAGTTATAGCCTATTAACAAATCTACTTCACAGTCAAAGTCAAGTGCAGGAGCCATTTTATCTGCCAGATGTTCTAGATGAGGCCAGTTCTTGGCGGTTTCACATGTAGGTATATGAGATCTATTGACAGGAATGTAGTCTCTAGTGTAGGTCGTTGGAAGTTTGATTTTCACTTCGGATTTAATACCTCTTACTTGTAGTCCATTCAATTTGTGACTGGACACAACCTTTGTTTTGGAAGTTATTGTAGAAATCTTAAGTTTGACTGGTTCTTTCTTGATATCAAGTGTCTCAGCTGTATCCTTCAAAATGAAAGTAGTGTCGCTTTGGGTATCAAGCAAGGCGTACACTAAAATCTCCTTCTTTGGTTCAGCTGTTGTTGAGACATATACTGGAATGATCGATGAAGTATGAGTGTTGTTCCTTTCTTGAACTACTCTATTTGAAGTCACAGGCTTAGACTCTTGTACCTTCTGGGATTCAGCTGTTCTGTCTGCAGATCCGTGATTGACCTTTGACTGATCTTGATTGATTCTAGCTCTTTGGCCTAGGTATTCATTTACACAATCCTGATGTAGGCACGTTGGGTGACGCTTCTCACATTTTTCACACACACTCCTAGAGGTGCATTTGGACAACCAAAGCATAACTTCTCCGACTGTACAAATTTCAATCTTTCTTCAACTGGTCTTTCCATAATCTTGTGACACTTACAAAGAGTATGACCATATCTCTTACAAAAGACATAACATAATACCAGTCCCTTCACTGGAACTAATGGTGAATGTCTTGATCAGCGTGCTTGGTTCTTTCTTGCTCTGCTGGCTTTATTGCTTGCAGTGAGGTGATAGGGTTGCATGCTATTCTAGCCTCCTTGTTGAGAAATTCAACAAAGTACTTGAAATCAGGGAATCTTCTGAATTCATCTTGGAACTTGGTTGCTGCTCTATTCCAACGTGAACTTAATCATTCTGGCAATTTGGCTGATATCCTTTGATTTTCAACACAGTCATTTAGAGCTTGTAAACCCTGAACATAAGGCATGGCCGATTCAACACTGCTCAGGAAATCTACAAATTCACGGAGGTCTTTGGTTTCTTTGGTAGCAATCTTGTGCCATGACTGTATTTTGTCACGATACGACTTGCCAACTACAAATGGATTGCCAAACCTGTCATCAAGTATGTTCCACGCAGCTGTGTAAGCAGTCCCATCATAAATATGATCAACCTCAAACTGAATGGCATTAATAGGGCTTACAACTTCAGAAACCAACTCAGCATCATCATTGTTCTTAATGGCTGATTTCAAACCATTGATGTGATATTTCCATCTTCTGTACTTCTGCTCAAAGCTTCTTTTCAATTCGTTTAGTTTAGCATCTTGGAGTGATTTACCCCTTTCAGTGAGTGTGCGTGCACGCTGGCTTCTTCTAATATCTGTGACTTGTGGTTGTTGTACTTGTGTAGCAACTTCAATTTGGTCAGCTATATCAGCCTGCTGTGGTGGGATGACCTGCTCTGCATTGTCTAAGTCTTGTGAAATTTGGGCTGCATAGCTAACTTCTTTAGTGGAGAGCACTGTATTTTCACTTGTGTAAGACATGTCAATACTGTTTTGTTCTACAATGTGATATCCAAAGAGTAATGTATAGCCACTAACTCAGATAGACTTGTGTGACAACCATGTAAATCATAATAAACTACAGAACTGTCAAGTAGCAGAAGTATAAATACAAGTTACAAATTCAAAACTTTAGTCTTTTTTTTTTTTAATACAGCACAACTGCTTATTTGTTTAGTCCTCTTTTTGATACGCCGACCAATAAGAGAAAAATGTCCAACTTTTCTTGGAATGAAGATGATGGAAATACCAGTGCAATTGAAACTTTAGCACAGTTCACAAGTCCAATCATCATCACACACTGTTCCCCACTGACCTCTATGATGAACCTCCACTCTACCAGCACAGCGCCTGTGACCACCAACCAACCTCACATTCACATGGACTGATGATGAGAGAGCTGAAACAATGAGAGAAAGATAAAGGAATGAGAAAGAGTGGAAGAGAGGAAGATAAAAAATACATACAAAGGGTGAAAAAGTGGGACAAGTATTTTAGTTGAACATTTCTTCCCTTTTTCTCTGTATCGTGCTGTGGACCTCTTTAGTTAGTGAAATGGTATTGTGTAAAAAGATTCTCTCTCTCTCTCTCTCTCTCTCTCTCTCTCTCTCTCTCTTTCAATCCCTCAGGTAACATTCTATTCATGCTGGGTACGATTAATGGTATAAGTTTTTATCATCTCATACATCTATTTTGTAACTATTTTAAGTGTAACCATAACCAGATTTTGTCATTAAATTCTTTCTATTACAAATGATGTGCTAACTAGTTTGGATTTGGTATTGACTTTGAAGTGCTACCTCTATTGCAATACAATATAGTCACAGCATAGCAATGCTCTCCCACATATTTAGCTATTGTAACTGCGCTTATTTCCGTCTTTGGTATAAGTACAGTGGGTGGTAATAGACGAGAAATGTACAGTTTTCTACTATCTTGCTCATAACGTTTCTTTAGTGTTTCGGCAACCCTGCAGCCTGAACCACTGTAGGCGATCTACCCTTACAGTGCCATGCATTATTCTTTTTTCTGTCTTGGTTTTTTACAAAAATGTTTGATCACAGCTTCATTTTCTTTAGGATCTCAAGATAACAAAAATTGTTTCTCTCTCTCTCTCTTTTTTTGGTATGGATGTAACAATAGCCACTTATATACTGTATATATACCGCTTAATCGTGGATAAGTAAATAGTTTTAACTCTGAAAAGGGAAATATGTCAATTAAACACCACTTCAAAATTAATGTTTATCATATCAGAACTTTATTATTGTAGACACTATAGTGACTATTTCTATTTCATTGCTAGTGAACTCAAGGGACAGAGATTTCCGCACAGTTATAAAATGATGTTTGACAAACGCAATTTAAAAGTTTGCAGCTGACCAGAGAAACTGTACAGTTTTTCGTCATGTGAAAAGTAAGCAGAGATCTAATAATCTAATGATCTGTAAAAAAAAAAAAAAAAAAAAGTATTTGAAGAACACAATACTGAATTTCTGAAAACAATTTCACCACTCTCATTCCTTGTGTACTTACCAGCTGTGATGAGTTTTACAACTGAAGACAGTAAAATGAGTGTCAGGCATCTCTCCATCTCCCTCTGCTTGATTAACTCAATATCCAGTACAAGCTTCTCCGCACTGATGATACAGAAGTACAGGCATCCTCTCAGCCCCCTTAATGAGAGAGAAAGAGGTCCGACACCCTCCAATCACACTCACTGTTACCTTATTAGACAGAACAGAGGAAATCATCAAACAACTTCAGTGACAAATCAGATGAGGCATTTATGATTTTTTCCATATATATCAAAACTGTCAGTGCTGATTAACTCCTCCCCACCCATCAAGACTGAGGGGATGCAGAAACACACACACACACACACACACACACACACACGACTTACAGGAGACAGGAAACTCTCCAGTTTATTTACAGGATCAAAGTCCAACACCTGCAGAGAAAAGATAAAAGCAATCATAACTAACTGTGAATGTCCTAAACACTGTCCGTGTATATGTTAGCATGACATTAACACGTAATAAACTCAACTCTGTAAAATAAATACTATTGTAAAATGGCAATTCAAAAATTAAGTTAATAAATGCTTGCAAGAGCACAGTGCACAAGTTAGCTCTAATCACACAGAGGGGCAGAAAACATCACAAAATTCATTTTTTGAAAGCTTCCTTCTGTGTTTGTCAAACCATTGCTTTGACTAATGTGAAACTGAACTAATTCCACAGAAGGGGTTTCAGATGGCCCACAAAAACCATAACTCTCATTCAGTGAAGATAAGTATGTTGTTCAACTTGTGACCAGCAGAGAGAGCCAGTACTACAGTACATATCTGCCAAAGCACCCTGTACTGCACCTTCATACTTTGAGCATTTTACAGTGTGGACGAGAGCTTTTTAAGTGATTTTTTTTCACTTGCCATTTTACAAGGATGTGGTCAGATTCCCACACTTCTGTAGGCAGACTTTTAGTTGGTCCCTCAGCCTCTTTTTTTGACCTCCTGCATCTCTGCGGGTGATATACAATGCTTTTAGGCGATTAGGTGGCATTCTGATGACATGACCAAGCCATCTTAGTTGATAGAGCAGTGGTTGCTTCTATACTCCAGCAGTTTGTTTTTTTGCAGGATCTCAATATGTTGCACATAGTCTTGCAATGTCACTTTAAGGATGCGCTGCAGGCACTTGATGTGGAAAGATTGCACATGTCTGGTTGGAGTTAGTAGTTCCCCTAGTACTGCAAGATCAAATGGAGCCTGCTGGTTTAGTAAAAAACAATAGCAGATCCGATGGCAAGGAAATAATCCAGGACGACTAGATAGCAAAATGGCAACCGCTGACTTTACTCTTCAAAAACCTACGGGTGACGTCATGGACACTACGTCCATTTTTTGTATGGTGTAATCATGACAGTGGCCTCTGACAGTGGTGTCATTGGAGCTCGTGCTCGAAATATTAGTAGGTCAATTGTGGTTTTCTGAATGGCTTGATGAAACATAAGGAGGAGTCAATAAGTATGTATAATAACTTAATATTTGAGGACTCTTCAGCCAGAAAGATGTTCAATAGGTCATAATATACTATGATCTGGCTGTTTTAACCTGATAGGAGTCACTGGAGCTCGTGCTCGTCAGAGGCTATAATTAGATGTGCTGCAGGTGCACCTTTAGGTTTCTTAGTTTTCAGAGCAGTGTTAATTTTGACAGCAAATTTTGATTTAGTTTTAGTCATAGTCTTTTGACGAAAATACCATTTAGTTTTAGTAATATTTTAGTCACCTGAATTGTTTTTAGTTTTAGTCTAGATTTAGTCGACTAAACATCATACGATTTAATCTTTAATCTAGAGTAGATTTAGTCAACTAAAATCTAATTAATTTAGTTAAATTGTAATGCATTAATTGAGCATTTAAGCATCACATAACCGACTGTTACTTGAATACATATAAAAACTGACATTTTGACATAACTGTGTTTTTGACTGTTTAAGCACAAAAATACACGACAGAGAGATCAATTCACTTTTTTTGTTTGTTTTTTTAAAAACATCTATATAGTTTTTATAATTTTGTATTTCTGTTTTAGTTAGTATATCAGGTTGGGGGGTCAATATCGATAAGAAACAATATAGAGTCTATAAAACACGCCAAAACTCCACGAAGCACAACAAGCATATCGGTGAGAACACTCGTTTAACAGCATACACACTGGGACATTTGACTGCACATCACATTTTTTACATTATTGATCCTTCTGGCAATCGTAAAGCAATGGACTAGGGCCTACATTAAAACTTTTAAATAAAAGGGTTATTGAGCTGTTTACACTGTCATATACAATAAAAGAGCCTGCACAGTGAAAGGAAGTAAAACTGAATGCAAAAAACCCTGCCTACCTTACCAGAGTACCCGCTCACCGGTAAAACCATGTGCGCTCAAATCCCGCTCCGACATATACTATACTATAGGCTACTTGTTGTAGCCATTAAAACACGTATTTAGTTTCATGTTTAAATATTATAATGTTATTTTTTAATTTTGATTATTTTGATTAACATTGATTATGAAAAGTTAACAGGCCACATCATAAGATGCGCAATATGTCAGAAGACATGGGGGTCAGAAATGATTTTGACCACTTCATTAAGTTTTGTTTTGTTGAAAGCCTTTCTTTAAAGTAAATTTTATTTTGTATAAATTGTATCTTAATTTAAAATCAATGTTTTATCAATCAATTGCCTGGATTTAATAAATAATACGCAAATATAGCAGACAATGACATGAAGGTGCCGGTGCCATGTCAACGACATAAATGAACAACTACTAGAAAAAAAAACTTTAGTTGGGGGCAGCCCTAGCTACTTATTGCAGATAGGCCTATATTCGAACTAGCGTGTCACAAAGGGCATTCTGGGTTGAGTGCACGGCGTTGAGCGGAGTGAGCTTTAGAAATGAAAGGAATTTTCAGAAAGGCGCTTTCCACTCTGGAGGAAATATTACCGCTCTTTCTACGCATTCTTTCAACGCACACCGCAACAGTGGCGTGCACAGACCTCCGCGGGGGCAGGGTCAACTGCGTTCCGGGAGGGGGAGGGGGGGTGATGGGATTGGGTTGGGTTGTTTGGTTGTTGGGGGAATCGAGTTTCTTGTGTTGGTAAGAATCACGTTCCGGGCGGGGTCCCCCTCGGTAGAAATGAAAAGGGAACTTTCACTTTCAAAGGGGCAGGGGCTCAAGCCCCTTGGCCCCCCCGGCCCCGCCCCCCCTTGTGCAAGCCACTGCCCCACAACGGTCAATATGACCTCATGTATGTTTTAAAAACATAATTCAATATATAAATAATATTTTTTAATAGGGCACTTAAAGTGTTTACTACAAATAAATTACTGAATGCTAAACATGAATAAATGTAGATGAGCAAAAATTTGCATTGCATTTGGAATCCTGTGAAACCAGGTGGTGCTGCAGCACCTCCACTTCCCACACCCCTGCTAAACCATATTACCATATACACATTGTAAAGTAAACATTGTCATAATTCATCAGCATTAGTTCAGAAACAATTACCTGGCATAAATGTGCCCTATTCATTCATTGATTGCGAACTGTTCTGAATCGCTGTTGCGTGAGCCTGTAGAATGCGCAGCAGCGCCACGTTTTCCTGCGGTTAGATCAGCACGTTACAATTGACAGTAGATTTGTGTCATAGCTTTTGTCATCCAAAACTTTTTTATTTAGTTATTGTCTTGTTTTCGTCAGTGAAAAAAGGTTGTTGACGAAAATTTTTACAAAAATGATTTAGTTAGTATAGTAATAGTTATAGTATAGTTTCAGAGCCATATGTGTATGTGTGTGCTTCAAGCTATCTGTTAGAAACTACTGACAGCGTGCAGACTTTTCTCATCTTGAATTCAAAAGGGGTTTATTTATGAGGGTCATGCAAAGTAAGTTTTGTGTGCCTCCGTGGTCACGGCCCATGCCTGAACACGACACACATCAGTTCTGCTTTGTTTGCCTGGGGGAAGAGCATGCTGCCCGTACATTGGAGCAGGGTGATTGCAAGCACTGTGAATTGTTCACAGCTAAGCTTTTGCTTACTTTCACGGTCCAGCACCCACATTGAGATCGTGGGGCTCGTGGGTTGATCTGGGTGAGGAGCAAGAGACAGGTCCCTCCCTATCGCTTGCTCTTTCTCTAGATCATGTCCTCTTCAGGCTCAGGTGGAGGACAGTTCTTCCCGTTTCTTGTGATATGGATTTTGAGTTCACCACCTCCGAGCGCTCCTCACGTGATGACAAATCGCAGGAGGAGCTACTCAAGGTGGTGACTCGTGCCGTGGCCAGGTTACAGCTGGATTTGCCACAGGAACAAGAACCTCCCAGATGCTCTAAATTAGAGGACATATTTATGTCTGGTGGCCAGAAGGATGGGTCTCAAAAATGATCTCTCCCCTTCTTTGAGGACCTCCATGACAAGATATATCACTCCTTCGACATATTCAAATATAACATTGGGTCCTGCCATCCATGTGGATGTTACTATGCCACTTACCACCTACCTAAGCATTATTGCAGACCATGCACACCCTTTCATGGAAAGGTATTCCCTGGTGGCTGTGGCCTCTTTCAGCAGGATAATGTGCCCTGCCTCAAAGCCAAAATGGTTCAGGAATGGTTTCAGGAGCACAAGTTTGAGGTGTTGAGGTCTAGTGGAGTCCATGCCTTGATGGGTGGTCATAATGTTATGCCTGATCGATGTATTTAGGGGTCCTATAGGACTCGGTCACCATGCAGGCACAGCTTTCTCCTGCTCGTGTCGAGACCATTTCAGACACCCCAAGCAATATCAGGCTAGGTCAGAACATGACTTTTCGTCAGTTCCAAATTGTAGGATTTTAGGTCTCATGGCATCTGTGTCCACGGTGTTCCCTATAGACCTTTTGCACATGCAGCCACTTCAGGTGTGGCTTAAAGCCAGGGGGGTTTCATCCAAAGGGCCAATCCCCAGAGGCATATGAGGGTTACACACTGTGGGCTACGTACCCTTTTCTATGTGGCTCAGACCCCGGTTTCCCTTTTCCCACTCTAGGTGCATGTTGAGGCGCCTCTCAAGGGACAGCGCAATGTCCCCTCTACTTCTCTCACACAGCCCCACTGGGTCTGGACACAATGGCACATACATGGCCCAGAATGCACATGTATGCTTTTCCCCCGATCACTTTGCTCCTGTGAGTTCTGGCCAAAGTTCGCCAACAAGGGTCTTTGTTTTCTGGCCGAACCAAGTTTGGTTCTCAGTAGTGTTAATTTCGTTAGCTATTTATTAATTTAATCTCAGTCTTAGTCCTGTGTCAAATGTGCTATTTAGTTTTTAGCATATTTAGTCAACCTTGTCCTGTTTTTGTTTAGTCAACTAAAGGCCTGAGCATTTTAGTCTAGTTTTCGTCAATGAAGTTTCGTCATGCTACATTGATAATCCCGATTATTTTGCTCAAAATAATAATCACAATTGTTGTCATTTGAGAAATGTATTTTTACATTGCATCAGAATTGTTGCACTTTCACCTATAAGCACAAATCAAGAGAATGACGACCCATACGCATGGTTTATTTGACCTCATCTAGTGTAATGATTTATTATAGGTTATTTATCATATAGGCCTACTGGTGAAATAAGAAACTTCTCTAAAAACAGTGTAATTCCACATTACTTTAATGTTTTTCTATTAAAACAACAGCAAAAAAAGACTTTGTATTGTCACAGTTGTTGCGCAAGTGCAGTTCACAAACACAATTGCAATTCAGCAAACACAATTGCAAATAGTCCATAGATCCATGCTTGGATTTATTACAGTTCATCACTGAGAAGGTTTGATGGCAGATTTAGTCACACAAACGGCTCGTGAACACAGACCGACTGAATGACACTTAAGCAGAAAATTTCAAATGGAGATAGCTTACTTGTTTATTGGCATTTTCAGATCATCCGCGTGTGCGAGAGAGAGAGCTTGTGTGCACATGGTTGCCAGATTGCAAAGTTTAAGTAAAACACCAGATAGAATACGTGTTCTTTTAACAGAAAAGCTCTGATTGGGTAATTAAATTTTTTTAAATCTGGCAACAGCAAGCATTAACGCTCAAACGCTCCTCTTTTTTCCCCCGACAAAAACAAAGAGTGATTTTGGTCAAGTATTTATTTTTTTAACTGCATTTCAGTCTCGTCTTTTTTCGTCAACGTCTCGCCCTGGGTGATACCGAAGAGGAAGGACCTTCTGTCACAAGCACAGAGTACAATATTTCATCCCCAGCCCGAGTTGTGGAACCTTCAGGTCTGGCCCCTGAAGGGCACCAGCTAAGGAACACTGGTTCTCAAAATTTTTGAGACCATTCTCAGTGCTAGGGCTTCCTCCACAAAAAGGATCTATGCCACTAAATGGGGTGTCTTTAAGAGGTGGTGTACTGCATCATGTGGACCCAGTCCACTGCTAAATTGCTTCAGTGCTGGGGTTTCTGCAGGAGAAATTATCAGCAGACACATACCCCGCCACTCTCAGGGTGTATGTGTCTGCCATATCGCCTTGCCATGGTGGTTGGTTGGTGAGGTAACAGTCGGGAAGCACCCACTGATCTCCCAGTAGTTCCCTCCTTGGACTTAGCTATAGTCCTTGAGGGGCTGGTTGAGAACCCCTTTGAACCTCTAAAGTTAGCGCCTGACACGTTTCTGACCCTAAACATTTCTCATGACAATCACTTTGCTGAAGAGAATTGAAGATTTGCATGCTCTGTTGACCTCGCCATCTTGCTTAGACTTTGCCCCAGGAATGGTGAAAGCTATCTTGAATCCTCATCCTGACTACCTGCCTAAGGTTCCATTCTCGACTGTTCACCTGGTCACTCTTGAAGCTTTTTGCCCTCAACCGTTTACAATGCAGGAGCAGGAGAAACTTCACCAACTGTGTCCAGTCCGTGCTCTTCAGTCTGACATCCACCACACTAGCCAGTGGCGCAAGTCAGAGCAACTCTTCATATGTTATGAGGGCCGTAACAGGGGGCAGCTGCCACTAAGGAAACAATGTCACTGCGTGAGAGATGCCATTGCCCTAGCCTACGAGGCACACAGTCAAACTTTGTCCCCAGGAAGTAGGGCCCATTCTAACAAAGGGGTTGCTTCCTCCCAAGCTCTGGCAAGGGGTGCCTTAGTTTGTGATGTGGAAGGGTGGTCCTCTCTGCACAAATTCATCAGATTTTATAGTTTGGATGTTAATGGGTTCACATGTCAACATGAGTCAGCAACCCAGACTCATGTGCTTGTGAGCACACACTACACAACCGTGAGGGGTCCAGACACCCCCAGTGCAGCAGCGTTGGTATTCTCATTCCCATAGCACTAAGTGCAGCAATGAGAGTAGCTTTTGAAAGGGAACATCTTGGGTTACTTAGCTGTAACTCTGTTCCCTGAAAAAGCGGGAACGAGATGCTGCACTTTGAGGCTGCACTGAGGATGTGCCTGGATGACTCTTTAAACAACGCGATACCTGAAAGTGCACCTGCAGCACATCTAATTATAGCCTCTGACGAGCAAGTTCAAAGTCAAAATTATTTTGCCATATTTACACATAATTCACAGATGGTCACACAAAGACGTGTTCCCATAGCGCTAAGTGCAGCATCTTGTTCCCACTTTTTCAGGGAACAGGGTTACAGCTAGTAACGCTTTTCATCGTCAGTCTGCAAACTTAGTTCGGCCACTCAAATACGCCGCATGTGTATCATCAATTAATGGGAACGCAATCATTTTGATCAAAACCATACTCTTGTTAAAAATTAACTATTTTGTTAGTTTGAATAAATTCTATTGAGAGTTTGAAGGAAATCATGCATAGGCATTTAGATTTACCATCAGGAACACATTAGGGGGTTCTGTTTACTTTAGTTTATTAATTTACTGATTTCAAATAAAACAATTTAATTTCAAATGTTGTCTCAATTTAATTGAAAAGAAACAGTTCCGGCTTTCAGAGTTCACAAAAGAACTGGAAAAGAGCAGAAAAAATTTGATAAATAATTTTCACACAGCTGGTGATGAAATTAAACCTCATCACCGCTAGACATTAATCAGAGTGCAGTTATCTCCAATACACTGTACACTTGAGTATCACAGTCCACTTGTGTGTAACAAACAGTACTCTTAAACATGGCAATACAAGAATATAACCATTTAAAATGCAAAAATATGAAAATACAAAAATCTTAGTACAAATACAAGTACAGTACAAGTAATGCAAAAAGATTCCAGCTACTACATAACATCACATTCACTTCGCAAGGGATAAAATCCCCAAAATTATGTTGTGCACTGTGTAAATAATCACATCAAACATGAAAAGCACATAAAACATTTGAAAAATGAAGTGTATAACATTTCTACACTGCCTACATCATATCACTGTGGACATTACACCTGACAGTACCCTGTAATGCCTTCTCAAACAATGCAGTCCCAATACTTGAGACACCATATCCGTGCATGACAAGCAGACCTGGGTGCATGAAAAGGATTAGTGTGAACACCCGCAGTTACGCGCTAGCTCTTGCGCAGAGCTGGAACTGGTAATTCTATCCGGACTGGGTTACGCACTTCACCAGTCTCTAACTCCTGAGACTGTACACGGTCATCTGTAGCCTCTGCATTCAGGACCACAGTTTCAGATTCTGCAGAATCTCTAACAGTGTCCAATGATACTTGTACTTGGTTACCTTCAGAGCTATCACCTCCCAACTCTGTATCTGGTTGAGATTTCTCCTAGGCCTAGGAGCAGGCATGGCACCTGGGCGCAACTCTGACCTATGGACCATTTTCGAGGGCCCACCCTCCAAAGGTTCAACAGTGTAAGTTGTGCCTACTATCTCCACTACAGATATACCAAATCATCCACACCGACCTGGGGACAAAATGTATTTTCAGTCAGTTCAGTCACTCTCTTTAGAGCTTTCTACTCTGAGTGGTTCCCTAGCCTTCTGATGGGCATATCTCAGCCTCTTTTGATGAACAGACAACCAGTCTTGTCTCCCCTCTGAGACCTCCTTACCCAACAATGCATCAATGGGCAGATGTGGCTGTACCCCAAAAAGTAGATAATACAAAGGAAAACCCTGTAGTAGCATGTGGAGTCACATTATACGCATGGACTAACTCCAGCAAGTACTCAGGCGAATGCTGTTTCCGTTCTGGCGGTAACGTACATAACAGGTTGTGAAGTGTTTGGTTGTACCGTTCACATTGGGCATCCCTGTGGCCTATAGGGGGTTGTACAGGTCTTCTTCACCCCATAGAGCCTGCACAGCTCACCTCACTCTCGAAGTTTCAGCCATGATCGGAATGCAACCTCTCAGGGACTTCGTAAACCACCCCTTCAACAGGGTTTTTGCTGTCGTATCATCTTTTGGTCTTTGGTGGAAAACGTCGGTAAAAACCCAACAAAAAAAATTACGCCCATCAGAAGCAGGCTCTTGGATTGTAAAGTCCACCAAGTCCACAAAAAGTCGACAGGGGTCTGCAAGTCAAAAATGCTCTCACCGCGGCACAGATTTTGGGCAGACTTTTAGGCATTTTGGTAAGGATACAATGCTGGCACTTCTTTACCCATTCCTCCACATCCTCATGCATACCAGACCAAAAACATCTCTGCTTCAACAACCCCCAGGGTCAGTTCAATGTCCTGGTGCCCCATATCATTGTGCACACTTCACAGCACTTGTTCTTTTAAACACCCGCAAAACAAATCTCAGAATTGCCTTTACAGGGACTTTAAGAGTATTTCCACCCGAATACACTTGTAATGCCCAACCCTGTTGCATCTGAAACAGATTAGGTTCTCCCTCCTCTGTAAACCTGGGAGGAGCCTTTGACATGGGTACATAATTCTGAGGAACAGACACTGATCGCTGCACGGTCAATTGACCGCCTTGGTGAGCTCTGAAATAGTCTGCACTTGCTCAATTATTCGCTTGCCCTGCTGGGAAATCATCTGTAAAATATCATTCAACAGAGTAGACGTTTGATTCTCAGACCTGACAGAAGTCTTCACTTAGCACTTCTGAATGGACTGGTCGACTATTCGCTACTCTGGCCGACCTGTTTTCTTCCATGTACCAAAAAATAGCCTCATTGCGAATCTCAAGCAGGGTCAAGTGGGGCTTCTCTCTGATTATTTTATGCAGCTCTTGCCTTAAAGCGGCATCTCGCACATCCTCCACAAACCGGTCGTGCAAAATCCTGGGGATCGCACCATGGACAGCGACTGCTACAATTCAGCACCAGTGTAAAGCTTCCGGGAGGAATGAACTGAACCCCTCGCCATGAGAAGGTAGGCTACTCAAAATACGATGGAATTACTCAAATAATATTTGATAAACTTCCTCTATTAAAGTAACGAGACATGAAAGCAGAACAAGGAGACGAGGAGTCTTCTGCATTTCTGCTGGGTGTATAAAAAAAGATTAATATAAAACATGTTGATTATACACTCAGGAAATTAGCAAAAATTAAGCAAATGCACTATTTAAAAAGCCATCACTGTCTCAGAAAAACAAAGACAGAATGATTTTTTTGGCAGAATATGTTGTGTGAAGGTATGAAAGTATATTACCTGATTAAATTAATCTGTACATTTTGCCATATCATCAGAATTTATAGTCTAGACATGCAGTAGCTGGTGACTACTTGAGCTAACAGCAAATGAAAGTAAGTAAGAGGGTAAACAAATTATTTGTTTTAGATTAAATTGATTGCCAGAGGTGAACATAATAATAAAGCAAGTCAATTAAAACTCTGTACTGTTAATATAAAGGATTTTTTCTGTAAAAATAAATTTCCTAGCAGAAAATTACCAGCAAAAAAATTCTTACAGTATAGGAATAAGAACAATTTGAAATTAATAAAAGAGTTCAGAAACGCTGACATAGAGGTCTCCCCTCACACTAACATCTGTGTGCTCTCTCACTGACTGCAGTACAAACACAGCGCTGTGGTTTTCACTGCGGAATTCTGTGGTTAACAGCAGGAAGCCTAACAGGATTAACATTTCTTAACTTTAACTGTCAAAAAGACCTGTAGAAACATTAAACATGTCAGCATGGTAAAATAAAATAAAAGTAATGAATACTTTCATCACTTTGACTATTCACACCTATAGTATAACACTTTTTAGTATAAAAGTTGTCATTATTAATAATAATGGTGATCAGATCATTTTAGAAGCCTCACGCCTCTGAATGAAGAGACTGTGTCGATTAGTGGGCCTTTAATTGAACTCCACATAAACAGCCTCAGCCTTCTTAGAGAGTTGTGAGTGTAGACAGACAAACCTGCTGTCAGTTCACAACACGTGACTTTTCACACACTGGATCTCTCCTACCTCTCCTCATTACTCTGTTCTGCTGAATCAGTATAAGCAGTGGCACTAAGAGCAGTAAGAGCACAACTCCCAGTACAATCACAAGCACAGAGAGAGACGCTGCTGGAGGAGTTTGTGGAGGAGTGACTGATGTTGAGCTTGAGCGCACTGTCTGAGAAACTGGAGGAGAAGCTGATGTTGTTGTGGAAGGAGTAGTGGACACTGAAAAATCTGGCAAAACAGACACAAACTAATTTAAAATCAAATCAAAGTAAATTGATTTAACATTCCTTAGTGTGTTGCTGTGACCTGCACAGGTGAGTCCAGCGTGCTCTTTGTGGGAGCAGTCAGTGTGGTTCTTCAGGGAGAGAGGACAGTCCCACAGGTGAATCTCATTCCCTCTGCACTCGACTCGGCTGCCTGCAGACCACCTGTGCATCGCTGATGTCCCACTGATCATCACAGCATGTTCAATTTTCTCCATATAAGAGAACGCCGCTGTTGATGAACGGGACTCCTTCTCTAACTTGCAGAGACACACACACACACACGATAAAGTGCTGACAAAGTCACACAGCTCTCATGAGAGTGAATGTGGGAAACACTTCAGTGTACATACAGCGCCAAAGTCTGACACCTGCAGAGAAGAGATAGAATCACTGATAACTAACTGCTGACAACAAACACTGATAAGACAGAGAGACATATCAAAATACTATTACACAATAACAGTATTTCATAGAAATTTATTGAATTTTGCCCTACATAACCCTAACAAAATGTGTTGCAACATTCCCCATTTTCACAATGACATTATGATCACAATTCAAAACGGACAGAAATATAAAACAAGTAAATAAAACAAATGTATGCATGCTGTATATGTCTGACCATCAGTAAACCCTCTGCAGGCAAAAGTAAACAACATGCTATTCTGTTCAGTTGAAAGAGTCATTACATTCTTTTGAAGTAAAGATCATTGATGCTGTTTGTAAACTTATTTTGTAAAGTAATTCCAATGATCTTTAGCAAAATATGTGTGTCCACTTTTAGTGGGTCTACATTCAAAAGGAATATAGTATTTTTAAGTTGATATTTAAGTGGCTGTAAAATGTTAAATACTGGGGCAGTGAAGTTGAATGGTGAAGCATCTGAAATCATAATTATATACACACTGACTGAATATTAGGGGAAACGTTTTTTTTGCTCTCTCAAATTGCCAAATCTACATCATAGAAATGTTTCAGTGCATTGTGATAAAAACGCATTTTGTAAAAAAAAAAACCTTTGGAAAGAGAAATTTAAACTAAGCATTTTTTCTTGTCAAAACACTGACTAAATGTAATTGATTTAGTAGATAGATTTTAATACAAGATATTACAAAAGATTAATTGACAGTATTTGAAACTTGTATAGCATCTAAGAGATTTAAACTCTGCAGACCACTTAAAAGCTTTGAAAGGATTTGAAGCAGTGGGTGTGGTTTCAGTTAAACAGTCCCTCCCTGTTTTCCTGGCTCCTCCCCCACATCATCATAGTCTATTAGAAAACAACAGTAAATTAATTTATCAATATACTTTAAAAAGTATTATAAATTAACACATCAATATTGGCAGTCAAGTTAAATGAGCTATAATGATCACAGAAATTAATATTATAAAGTGATTATAAAAACTAAACTTAAATTCAGTGTAAGGTAAAAAGGTGTCAGTAACGTACCAAACACGTCACTCATATACTCCCTGACATTCTTCACATCATCATAATCCTCCTGAACACCCTCTGATATAAATGTTTATATTTTATTAATTACATGAGTTTATATGCCACTATAATTTAAAGACAAACAAAAAAACGTGTCATTTGAGAGAGTAATATGAAACCCACACCTGCTTTATCATTGGAGAATTGTCGTACAATAATGACATCATCATAGTTTTCTGGCAAGTCTAAATAGATAAAATAATGATATATATAGTAATAATAATAAAAATTAAATGCATTCATTAAATGTACAACATTTTGGATTTTAAAACAGTGCATATGTCTAATTAAAGTGCATATAAATATATATTGTTAAAACCTGTATAAATAATAAGAAATAAACCTGTATCACGAGGTCTCAGTCCAACAGTGATTATATCATCATAATTCTCAGGTGTGACTTGCTGCTCTTCTAAATGAGTTAACAGTGAGGAAATAAACAAAAACTGCTTTTACTATTCAGAGGCCCAATAGTTCATTTAATTTAGTGCAATCAGTTAAAGTCACTGACCTGTTGGCCCTTCAGTGGTGGTGACATCATTATAGTCAGGATTTGCTTTAAAAAGTGTAGATGAATGAAAAAAAGATTCATTAAATGTTTATATATTTATATCATTTAAACTCAGTTAAGATAACCTGCTAATTGAATGTTTTAATTAATTTAACATCCATTAATTTCTGTATGTTGCAGATATGATTGTTACATTCAAGTCCTCTAACCTGAAAGAAGCTCATCAGCATCTTCATACCCAGAATGCTGTTCTTCAGAAAGGACATTTCCTATTATGGAGAAGTAGATCCATCAGACATATTCATAATTGTAAATCAGCCAAAATCCCCACTTCCTTTCAAGTACAACACTAACACTATCATTTCAGAGTGGGATTTACTCTACTCGTCTCTTTTGATCTCCACTAATCAGACTCTCTGACATTTACTCACCCCTCTGAATGAAGTGATTGTGTCTGTGATGAATCTCCTCATAAACGGCCTCAGTCTTCAGCCCGTGTCTCCTCTTAGAGAGAGCTGTGAGTGTAGACAGACAAAACCTGCTGTCAGTTTACAACACATGACTGATCACACACTGAATAAGACACAATATGACAGTCTCTGGATCTCTCCTACCTCTCCTCATCACTCTGTTCTGCTGAATCAGTATAAGCAGTGGCACTAAGAGCAGTAAGAGCACAACTCCCAGTACAATCACAAGCACGGAGAAAGACGCTGCTGGAGGAGTTTGTGGAGGAGTGACTGATGTTGAGCTTGAGCGCACTGTCTGAGAAACTGGAGGAGAAGCTGATGTTGTTGTGGCAGGAGTAGTGGGCACTGACAAATCTGTCAAAACGGACACATACACATTCAATATCATGCAAATGCATAAATATTATTACTAACACTAAAATGATGTAAAATGACTAATATTGGTCAGTGTGTTGCTGTGACCTGCACAGGTGAGTCCAGCGTGCTCTTTGTGGGAGCAGTCAGTGTGGTTCTTCAGGGAGAGAGGACAGTCCCACAGGTGAATCTCATTCCCTCTGCACTCGACTCTGTTCAGCCACACAACACCTTTACCAGCACCAAAGGCTGAATTCCCATCAGCCCTCAGTGCTGTTCCACAACCCAGCTGCCTGCAGACCACCTGAGCATCGCTGATGTCCCACTGATCATCACAGACTGAGCCCCACACAGCGTTATGATACACCTCCAGCCTCCCAGAGCACCGGCCCTCTCCTCCACTCAGCCTCAGAGGAACATGCTCTAAAAATCACAGACAAGTAGACACATTATTGCCCAACAGAGTTCTGTCAGTACAGTGGGGTGTGTGTGGTCTGAGATTAAATCCTGTTGGTGTACCCAGATAAAAAAAAATTAATAATAATAAAAAAAAAAAACCACATACATACACCACATATGGCTGTTATGATTTTTCAAATTAACTTACTGTTTACTACAGTAGGAGCCATACACTGTCTCTGATGTGGAGATGTGATGCAAGACAAATGAAGGGACTCATGACTCTCCTGTCCTGTAATCACGAGCATAATATTATATACACAATTCATATAAAGGATTATTGCTGTTTTTTAGTGATAGAAATGCCATCAGTCTTACCTGAGCAGGTGATTTTGGCCACTTCATCTCTGTCACAGTCATTCTGTCCCCAGGGTAAAGATGGACACTGCCACAGATTTGAATCATGTGGTCGACATTTCATTTCATCCAGCCAGTTAATGGCTGACTCCACTCTTGGTGTAGAATGAGACAAAACACCAGATTTCCCACAGTTCAGCTCCTGACAGATCAGACTCACTGTGTCTCTGTCCATCTTATTGTAACACACATTACCCCAGGATCCATTGTAGAAAACCTCCACATTCCCTTCACAGCCCTCAGTTAACCTGATCCCTTTAAACTCTATACAGAAGTTAAAAAAAAGGAGTACATTTTAAAAGAGTGGGCATTATTGACATGTAAATATGTTGAAGTTTCTAAAAATGTTAAGTTTAATTTAAACATATACATACACATATACACTGATCAGGCATAACAATATGACAGGTGAAGTGAATAACACCGATTATCTCTTCATCACGACACCCGTTAGTAGGTGGGATATATTAGGCAGCAAGTGAGGTGTTAGAAGCAAGAAAAATGGGCAAGTGTAAGGATTTGAGCGAGTTTGACAAGGGCCAAATTGTGATGGCTAGACGACTGGGTCCGAGCATCTCCAAAACTGCAGCTCTTGTGGGGTGTTCCTGGTCTGCAGTGGTCAGTATCCATCAAAAATGGTCAAAGGAAGGAACAGTGGTAAACCGGCAACTGGGTCATGGGCGGCCAAGGCTCATTGATGCACATGGGGAGCGAAGGCTGGCCTGTGTGGTCCAGACGAGCTACTGTAGCTCAAATTGATCAAGTAGTTAACGCTGGTCCTGATAGAAAGGTGTCAGAAAACACAGTGCATCGCAGCTTGTTGTGTATGGGACTGCATAGCCGCAGACCAGTCAGGGTGCCCATGCTGACCCCTGTCCACCGCCGAAAGCGGAAAACAGTGGGCACGCGAGCATCAGAACTGGACCACAGAGCAATGGAAGAAGGTAGCCTGGTCTGATGAATCACGTTTTCTTTTATATCACGTGGATTGCCTGGTGCGTGTGTCTGGCTTACTTGGTGAACACATGGCGCCAGGATGCACTATGGGAAGAAGGCAAGCAATTGGGGCAGTGTGATGCTTTGGGTAATGTTCTGCTGGGAAACCTTGGGTCCTGCCATCCATGTGGATGTAACTTTGACACGTACCACCTACCTATGCATTGTTGCAGACCATGCACACCCCTTCCACTTTCATGGAAACGGTATTCTCTGGTGGCTGTGGCCTCTTTCAGCAGGATAATGTGCCCTGCCACAAAGCAAAAATGGTTCAGGAATGGTTTAAGTAGCACAACAACGAGTTTGAGATGTTGACTTGGCTTCCAAATCCCCCAGATCTCAATCCAATCGTGCACCTGTGGGATGTGCTGAAAAAAACAAGTCCGATCCACTACTAACATCTTGGTGCCAGACAGCACAGCACAGTGGAGTCCATGCCTAGACGGGTCAGGGCTGTTTTGGCAGCAAAAGGGGGACCAACACAATATTAGAAAGGTGTGTGATCATAATGTTATGCCTGATCGGTGTGTGTATAATATATATATACACATACACATACACATACACATACCTAAAGGATTATTAGGAACACCTGTTCAATTTCTCATTAATGCAATTATCTAATCAACCAATCACATGGCAGTTGCTTCAATGCATTTAGGGGTGTGGTCCTGGTCAAGACAATCTCCTGAACTCCAAACTGAATGTCAGAATGGGAAAGAAAGGTGATTTAAGCAATTTTGAGCGTGGCATGGTTGTTGGTCTGATGAGTCTCGATTTCTGTTGAGACATTCAGATGGTAGAGTCAGAATTTGGCGTAAACAGAATGAGAACATGGATCCATCATGCCTTGTTACCACTGTGCAGGCTGGTTGTGGTGGTGGTGTAATGGTGTGGGGGATGTTTTCTTGGCACAGTTTAGGCCCCTTAGTGCCAATTGGGCATCGTTTAAATGCCACGGCCTACCAGAGCATTGTTTCTGACCATGTCCATCCCTTTATGACCACCATGTACCCATCCTCTGATGGCTACTTCCAGCAGGATAATGCACCATGTCACAAAGCTCGAATCATTTCAAATTGGTTTGATGATGTTTTTCCCTTTTCACACCATTCTTAGTAAACTCTAGAAATGGTTGTGCGTGAAAATCCCAGTAACTGAGCAGATTGTGAAATACTCAGACCGGCCCGTCTGGCACCAACAACCATGCCACGCTCAAAATTGCTTAAATCACCTTTCTTTCCTATTCTGACATTCAGTTTGGAGTTCAGGAGATTGTCTTGACCAGGACCACACCCCTAAATGCATTGAAGCAACTGCCATGTGATTTATTGATTAGATAATTGCATTAATGAGAAATTGAACAGGTGTTCCTAATAATCCTTTAGGTGAGTGTATATGGTTAATATATGGTTATATATGGTTAAACTACGGTACTTTGATATTTACGTAGACTCATTTACATAGAACTTTCATGGTACATAGAAAAATCATGGTATTACCATGGTATATATACCTTGTATTAACAAAGCACGTACCGAAAAAACATTGTGATACATATATGTGTACTACAGTCCTGAATAATTACCATATGTACTACAGTATTTGCACAACTACTGTATTTCATGATACAAGTATCTTAGAGTACCATGGTATTGCCATGGTGCTATGTCCAAAAAAATATGGTATTACCGTGATATTTTGATGTACAGCATACACAGTATTGAACCATTAGTATATAAGTGTACCAAACTGTTCATATATTATATGCCATGTTTTTAAAAAAAAAGATATTACCATGGTACAAAGAAAACATCACATGCAGAAAAAAACATGGCATAACCATGATACTATGTCCAAAACAAATGATTAAATAAAAAATAATTAATAATAATAATAATAAAGCATGTTTACTTGAGCACACGACTCCTACATCCTCCTTGTGCTGACAGTCATGTTTTCCCCAGCCTGGAGAAGAGCAGTTCCACAGGGACGTCTCATTCCCCTCACACTCCACCTCATCCAGCCATATGGGTCCAGAACCAGGACCAAACCAGGCTGGTACCTGCTGGTTACTGAGGGCCACTCCACACTGCAGCTGTCTGCACACCACATGGGCATCTTTAATATCCCAGGAGTCATCACACACTGTACCCCATGAGCCGCTGTGAAAAACCTCCAGCCTCCCTGCACAGTCTCCCCCAGAACCCACCAGCCTGATGGACCCGCAACCTGATATTCAGAGAGAGAAAAACACATTAGTGATCACTAACAACTGAACAATCTGCCCAGATGTTGCTCTTCTTACCAAGGCAGGTGATTGACAGCTGTTGTGTGGAGCTGCAGTTGAGAGTTTGTGGAGAGCTGCAGTTCCCCAAATGAGCTTCACTCCCAGAGCACTGGAAGCCCGTCACACACTCATGACTGTGTTCAGGACTGGATGAAGAGGAGCCGGAGAAGTTCAGCACAGAGCCACAGCCCAGCTGTCTGCAGACCACAGAGGATTCAGTGAGACTCCAGGAGTCCAGCAGAACTCTCCTCCAGACCTGATGGATGGAAACTTCCACCTCCCCCTCACACGGTCTCTCTCCAGACAACCGCACCAGACCGTCATAAACAGCCAGAGAGGAATCTGAAGAGAATATCTCATATTTTACTAAAATAAGAACTGCGTTAAAATGTGAAATAGCTTATTATATAGAGGGCTTTTAAGTACCATAATGCTCTCAGTGTCAAATAAGTTTACCAGAGCAGATGACTCCAACATCTCGTCTATGAGAACATTCAGCTCGACTCCATGAAGAGATGGAACATTCTGAGAGTTTTGTTTCATTCCCATCACAATCAAACACATCAGCCCAAATTTTACCACTTCCCTCTCCAAACCAGTCTGATCCCACAACAGACACAACAATCCCACAATTCAGCTGTGTACAGAGGACACTGGCAGCTCTCTTATCCCAGCATGCATCACACACTGTGCCCCAATCATTAAGGAACCGAAGCTCCACTCTTCCAGAACAAGAGTCTGAGCTGTTTACCAGTCTGATATCAGTGTAACCTGTGCAAAAAAACAAAAAAAAACCTTGTCATGACAAGGCCCAATACAAAATATCTATCGTACAACTGTCAGGGTTGGGGTGAAGAGATGAAGCGAGGACTCAATATGGAGATAAATAATGGGCTTTTACTAATAAAAATAAAACAAAACAAACAAAAAATACCCAGAGTGTGAAAACAGGATCACAGGACTTGACTCGGCAGGAAAAACCACACAGACGGCACATCGACAGGTAACATACAATGACGATCGGACTGCAAACACAAGGAGAATAAATAGGGAGCAAACAAGGCAGGTAATGAGGGAGGACAGGTGGGACAAATTAACCAATAATCAGATAAGAGAATAGACAGGAGAGCACATGGCACATAGAAACACATGACAAGCCATGTGCTCACACAAAACGAGACATGAACAAAGAACACTGATAAGCCGTGTGTTCACATCAAACATGACAACAAGAAAGCATGCACAGCACAAGACAAAACATGACATGAAAGCACGCGGCTGATGTAAACAAGAACTGTGTGCTTCACAGAACACAACAACACAAGCAGACAGAAGAGTGTACGGCTCAAGCGAACAGGACAGAGCACACGAGAACGAGCAAAAAACACACAGAGCATGAATGTCCAAATCCCGACCAATGGTCCCGAAACAGAACCGAAGTGCCAGGATCCGAACACCACGCTCCTCACACAAGACAGCTCATGTGGACAGAACAGAGCACGGCTCGAGCACAAGACAAGATAATACAGTAGCATCAGGGCTCTGTCACAAAACCAAGAATAAACAAGACAATAACAATATCTTGACTGAAAAAAAATTATCTTTATGTGTGTGATGAATCAGGGTAAGACAATTTCAGACAGGTTTGGAAGATGGATTTATGATGTATTCGCTAATTATTTAGATTTTGTACATTCTGAACAAAAAAGTTACATAGTGTATTTTTAACTATTCACTAACAATACAAAAAAAATAAACAACTAAGGAGAAAATATAGTTTTGTAATATAATTATTTCACCAAAAATAAAAGACACACTGAATATTGATTCTTTACCAGAACATTTCAGGCCCGCAGTATAGTCACTGGTGCAATTGTGTTTCTGTGATGATATTGAACAGAATGAAATCTGAGATTCACTTCCTCTGCACTGAATCTCTTGTGTCCACATCTGAGCGTCTCCTTTGCCAAAAGCAGCTTCTCCCAGCACCTGTACAGGAGCCCCACAGTCCAGCTCTCTACACACAACCTCTGCATCCTGCTGGTCAAAGGCAGCAGCACACACTGAAACCCACGTCTGATCATCAAGTATCTCTAACCTCCCAGAGCAAAGATGAGAGCCAGCAGTAAGTCTGGAAGGTTTATAACCTGTTAATATTACATGAATCAGCACACATTAGACAAAAACACAAATAATACAGATATAATGCAGACAAAACATGCAACAATACAAATTTTAGTTTAATTAGTTTTCCACATAAACACAATAATTATTTGTGTAAACATAAATACATAGGCAACAAGTGGAAAAAAACAAGAGTGGAATGCTTTTAAGTCCAGCATTATTTACCTGAACAGATGACCCCGGCATTTGAATGCTGATTACAGACATTTATGCTCCATCCTGATGACCCACAGTTCTTCAGTGTAGACTCTGATCCAGTACATAACACACTACTCATCCATATTGGTCCTGATCCTTGTCCAAACTGAGCATCATTCAGAGCATCTACAGGTTCTCCACAGTCCAGCTCTCTACACACCACTGCAGCATCAGTCATATCCCAAAAATCACCACACACTTTTCCCCAATGACCTCTATGATGAACCTCCACTCTACCAGCACAGCGACTGTGACCACCAACCAACCTCACATTCTTTTTATCTAAGTGACAGAATAATAAAGAGAGAGACTAGGTGTATAAGGTAGAATAATAAAAAATAATAATTATCTCATATTTTATTCCTTACCAGCACAGAACAGCCCCTGGTAATTATCGTGTGAACAGCTGTTTTTATGAAATGATTTTGAACAGAGGTGAATCTGAGACTCATTTCCTCTGCACTGAATCTCTTGTGTCCACATCTGAGCGTCTCCTTTGCCAAAAGCAGCTTCTCCCAGCACCTGTACAGGAGCCCCACAGTCCAGCTCTCTACACACAACCTCTGCATCCTGCTGGTCAAAGGCAGCAGCACACACTGACACCCACGTCTGATCATCAAGTATCTCTAACCTCCCAGAGCAACTGGAGTTTCCGATAAGCCTGACGCCTGAAGTAACAAGAGATAAATAACCGTTTTTGTTTGTTATCTAATGTTTACTTTCATTCATTTCTATCACACAGAATCATTTATGTAAAAAGGAAACTTTATGAAAGGTTCATTTAAATGGATAGTTCAGTCAAAAATGAAAACTCTGTCATCATTTACTCATCCATCCATCCATCCCCCAAACTGCTTGTCCTATGTTGCAGGAGTGCTGGAGCCTATCGTGACTGAATGATGAATGGCCAGTCCATCACAGGACTAACACACACAGACATACACATTCACATGCTCACTAATACCTACAGACAATTTACTGTCTCTAATTCACCTATCCTGCATGTTTGTGAGGGAACTTTCTTTTCTTCCATGGAACACAAAAAGCAAATTTTTAACCCTTGTGCATTCTTCAAATTCACTACCCTTTCGTTATCTTCATGGATGAAAACATCCACTAAATTAAACTGCTGTAAAAATGTATTTTTTCAAAATGTTTTGCATAAATCTATTAATCAACCTCAGTCCTGATCAAAACTACTAAATATTTTTTAAAAATCCAGGATTTTTACTCTTTAATTGCCAAGTTCATAAATGATGTCACTGATTTGTGGACTGGATTTTTTTTTTTTTTTTTACCTGTAGCGCCCCCTACCCTTTTCTTTAATGGGCGGAGCACCGGGTTCTAATGATGTTTCTCCCTAATGATCCGACTTAACTAATCTACTTCCTTCCCTTTTTTTTCCCTCTGATCACTTTACTTGACTGGCAATGTTATGTGATAGTCTTCTGAGAAACTTAGTATAAATTACGAGTACTTTTATTTAACAGAAAATAACCTTAAAGAGTAAAATATTGTAGATCAGGAGTGAAAGAAATAAAATGTAATTTCCAAATGTCTGGTGTGTATTTTCTTTCACACAAAAATCACCCTTAAGATCAGAAATTCCAATACCTGACATTAAATATCAATACTCAATTTGATTCTATCTGGGTTCTCCATCCTGTAGTCTTCTTCCTCGGGACGATTGATAAACTCTGGTCCAGCATCACGTAAAAAAAAAAAGTCTCTAACTCTCCATAAACTAAACGGAGATCACAGCGCGCCCAGACAACTGACAACTAAGGAAAATCCCAAATTCAGTATCTCAGAAAATTAGAATATTACTTAAGACCAATACAAAGAAAGGATTTTTAGAAATCTTGGCCAACTTAAAAGTTTGAACATGAAAAGTATGAGCATGTACAGCACTCAATACTTAGTAGAAGCCCTTCTTTTGTCTGAATGACTGCAGCAATGCGGCGTGGCATGGAGTCGATCAGTCTGTGGCACTGCTCAGGTGTTATGAGAGCCCAGGTTGCTCTGATAGTGGCCTTCAGCTCTTCTGCATTGTTGGGTCTGGCATATCGCATCTTCCTTTTCACAATACCACATAGATTTTCTATGGGGTTAAGGTCAGGCGAGTTTGCGGGCCAATTAAGAACAGGGATACCATGGTCCTTAAACCAGGTACTGGTTGCTTTGGTTGTGTGCAGTGCCAAGTCCTGTTGGAAAATGAAATCTGCATCTCCATAAAGTTGGTCAGCAGCAGGAAGCATGAAGTGCTCTAAAACTTCCTGGTATACGGCTGCGTTGACCTTGGACCTCAGAAAACACAGTGGACCAACACCAGCAGATGACATGGCACCCCAAACCATCACTGACTGTGGAAACTTTACACTGGACCTCAAGCAACATGGATTGTGTGCCTCTCCTCTCTGATTAGCTGATTAGAGTGTGGCACCAGGTGTCTTCAATATTGAACCTTTTCACAATATTCAAATTTTCTGAGATACTGAATTTGGGATTTCCCTTAGTTGTCAGTTATAATTATCAAAATTAAAAGAAATAAACATTTGAAATATATCAGTCTGTGTGTAATGAATGAATATAATATACAAGTTTCACTTTTTGAATGGAATTAGTGAAATAAATCAACTTTTTGATGATATTCTAATTATATGACCAGCACCTATACATGCGTCAAACACACGCTTTGAGCTAATGCACCTCACATAAACCTTTACCGTAATCTCTATAACATTAGTACAAGTAAAATGCTATACAATTATATGACCACATAGCATTTATAATAGTTTAACCCAGTTAAACCTAGCTGGGCTACATACCTCTTATCACAGTCTTGGGCATGTCAAAGATTAGCAACAACATTGGCTTTGATGCATTGTTAGTTTTTGTGCAGGATCAGATTTACATTTTTTCTCCCTCATTTGTTCTTCGTGGCTGTTTTTGCCCCATTGATTATAACGACATTTTTTGATTGCAAAGCCATGACACCATATAATCATGCATTCTTGATTGTTGGTGGTTTTCCCTGTTTCAAATTTAAAATATTCCAAAATATGTGTAAAAATAAGATTTGTCACCAAAAATCATTCCATTTGCTGAAACACAGAGAAAGTTGTGGCCAAATTTAGACTCAAAAGCACCCCATAGTGGATGAAAACGTCCCCAAGAGCACATAAGGGTTAAAGAATATCCTGGCCAGTAGCCACTCTTTTGAACATAATGGAAGCGAGTTAAGCACGAAGCAGAAGAAGAATAATGAATTTCATTCTGTTACTCACACAAAAGCTATTGGATGTAATTTTATAAAATAATACACAAACCTCATTTAAAACTTTATGGTGTTTTTGAAAAAACCCAAATGTTTTGCTCCACAGAAGAAAGTGATTATGATTTGGCCTGACTTGAGGGTGAGTAAATAATGAAAGAATTTTCATTTTGGGGTGAACTATCCCTTTAAGGCAGGTGGATCATGAGTAATATAACAGGTTATAATTAGGGTTTGGAGCAGCTTACCTGAACAGATGACTCCTGCATCATTAGCATGATCACACCGATATAAACCCCATTGTACTGATCCACAGTTCTTCAGTGTAGATTCTGATCCAGTGCATAACTTGCGATTTGGCCATATTGGTCCTGATCCTGATCCAAAATGAGCATCACCCAGAGCATCTACAGGTTCTCCACAGTCCAGCTCTCTACACACCACTGCAGCATCAGTCATATCAAAGTCAACACCACACACTGTTCCCCACTGACCTCTATGATGAACCTCCACTCTACCAGCACAGCGGTTGTTGCCATTAACCAGCCTTACTCTAATATTGTCTATAAAATGAATAACAAAAATAGTGAGAGATAAGAAAAAGATACAGACAAATAGAAAGAAAAAATTATCATACAAAGAGGAAAAAATATTATGAAACTAATATGTATTCTAGATTTAGTGGACATTAAATTTCATTTCAGTTTATTAAAAAAAAAAAAAATTCTAACCTGCACACACCAGATCAACAATGTCATGAGAACAGTTGTTTTCATGTGATGGTGACTTTGGACAGAAGTGAATCTGAGACTCATTTCCTCTGCACTGAATCTCTTGTGTCCACATCTGAGCGTCTCCTTTGCCAAAAGCAGCTTCTCCCAGCACCTGTACAGGAGCCCCACAGTCTAGCTCTCTACACACAACCTCTGCATCCTGCTGGTCAAAGGCAGCAGCACACACTGAAACCCACGACTGATCATCAAGTATCTCTAACCTCCCAGAGCAGCGAGAACCTCCAACCAGCCTGACTTCTGAATAAGACAACACAGATCAGCAAAATCATGGCTTATTTTAAAGGTATATAGCAGGACACATCTCCACCTCCAAGGCCCTGTCCCGAATGGAGCATTTGGGGTCTTGCAGAATAGCAATGGCTGCTGCTTGCGAATGCCTGTTCCACAGGTCCATCTGGGACACAACCTCAGATTTTCATAAACTATTCATAACTATTTAGTTTCCCTCTTTACCATGTGCTACAGTAAGCAAAGCTAGGAAATGTTGTAACAGTTATTTATGTTCAAATGAAGACAATATTCATAATTTGTGACAAAAAGAAAAACTGAAATTGTACAATTATTATTAATAGACAATATCTATTTTTAGATCACAATTATTTTAAAAGAAGCGAAGGTAGAAAATAGTCAAGGAAAATTAAAATGATGACTGCTTTTGCCAAGTGTTTTTTTTATAGTAATACAAAACTTTTAACTTACCTGAGCAAATGACTTGAGCTCTCTTAGAAAGCCACTCCTCACGATTATAGATCACACTTATGGATCCACATTTCTTAAGTGTAGACTCTGATCCAGAACAAATTGCAATTTCCATTAAGAGTGGCTTTGAACCAAGTCCAAACTGATCATCACTCAGAGCATCTACAGGTTCTCCACAGTCCAGCTCTCTACACACCACTGCAGCATCAGCCAAATCCCAGCCAACACCACACACTGTTCCCCACTGACCTCTATGAAGAACCTCCACTCTACCAGCACAGCGACTGCTACCATTTACCAGTCTAACATTTGTTATGTCTTGGAATGTATGAAAGAGAGAAAGGCAACAGAAAAAGTGAGTTGAAATTTAAAATGATTAAATAAAATGAAATAAAACTGCATTCTGTTGCCTTTTGAACTCTTACCAGTACACAGCAAAACAACGTTTTGCTCATGTGAACAGTTGTTTTCATGTGATGGTGATGTTGGACAGAAGTGAATCTGAGACTCATTTCCTCTGCACTGAATCTCTTGTGTCCACATCTGAGCGTCTCCTTTGCTAAAAGCAGCTTCTCCCAGCACCTGTACAGGAGCCCCACAGTCCAGCTCTCTACACACAACCTCTGCATCCTGCTGGTCAAAGGCAGCAGCACTCACTGAAACCCACGTCTGATCATCACGTATCTCTAACCTCCCAGAGCAGCGAGAACCTCCAACCAGCCTGACTTCTAAATAAGACAATATAGACCAACAAAACATTGGCTTATTAAAAAAAAAAAAGATTTGTTGAATTGTTTTTTAATGACTGAATAATGATACATTTAAACAAATAATAGCTGCTTTGAAACGACATGTACTGTGAAAAGCACTATACAAATAAATGTGAATTGAAAAATCAACTCAAGTATTAGAAACCAATACGGAAGCACATAACTTAATACACAGATATGACTTGCAAAATGCTTTACCTGAGCAGATAACTCCAGCGTCTTTACTATGATCACAGTTGTGTTTTTCCCATCCTCCTGACCCACATTTCGCCACTGTTGACTCTGATCCCTTACACATGACATAACTCACCCAGATTGGTCCTGATCCTTGTCCAAAATGAGCATCACCCAGAGCATCTACAGGTTCTCCACAGTCCAGCTCTCTACACACCACTGCAGCATCAGGCAAATCCCAGTCATATTGACACACTGTTCCCCACTGACCTCTATGAAGAACCTCCACTCTACCAGCACAGCGACTGTGACCACCAACCAACCTCACATTCACATGGACTGATGATGAGAGAGCTGAAACAATGAGAGAAAGATAAAGGAATGAGACGAGAGATATGAAATACATAGGGTGAACAACTGGCCAAATGGAACACTTTTTGGAAGTTTTTGAATTTATTATTCCTTTTTTTCTCTGTATCGTGCAGTGGACCTCTTTAGTTATTGAAATGGTATTGTGTAAATACAGAAGCCCTAAGGTGCCATGCATTATTCTTTTTTTCTGTCTTGGTTTTTCACAGGTTAATTTTCCTCTGTATTTTAACATAAATGTTGTTCTCTCTTATTCTTTTCTTGGTATAAATGTAATTTTTTCTTGGTATGAAGCCATTTCTATACTGTATATATACCGCTTAATCATGTACAGGTAAATAGTTTTAACTTTGAAAAGGAAAATATGTAAATGAAACCACTTCCAATGAATGTTTATCTATCAGAACTTTATTCTTGTAGACACTATAGTGACAATTTCTATTTCATTGCTAGTGAACTCAAGATTTCTGTACAGTTATAAAATGATATTTTTAACAAACGCAATGAAAATGAAATAGTTTGCAGTTGACCAGAGAAACTGTGTACAGTTTATTGTCATGTGAAAATTAAACATATCTAAAAATCTAATGCATTTATTATTATTATTATTATTATACCATCATCTGAGGCACCACATTACAGTTAAACTTAATTTTAAGTATTTGAAGAACACAATACTGAATTTCTGAAAATAATTTCACCACTCTCATTCCTTGTGTACTTACCAGCTGTGATGAGTTTTACAACTGAAGACAGTAAAATGAGTGTCAGGCATCTCTCCATCTCCCTCTGCTTGATTAACTCAATATCCAGTACAAGCTTCTCCGCACTGATGATACAGAAGTACAGGCATCCTCTCAGCCCCCTTAATGAGAGAGAAAGAGGTCCGACACCCTCCAATCACACGCACTGTTACCTTATTAGACAGAACAGAGGAAATCATCAAACAACTTCAGTGACAAATCAGATGAGGCATTTATGACTTTCTCCATATATATCTAGCTGTCAGTGCTGATGAACTCCTCCCCACCCATCAAGACTGAGGGGATGCAAAAACACAAACATATTTGACTTACAGGAGACAGGAAACTCTCCAGTTTATTTAAAGCATCAAAGTCCAACACCTGCAGAGAAGAGATAAAAGCAATGATAACTTACTGTGAATGTCCCTAACACCGTGTGTTAGTGTATACATATGTTAGCATGGCATTAACATGTAAAAAACGCAACTCTGTAAAATTAATGCTATTGTAAAATGTCATTTAAAAAATTAAGTTAATAAATGCTTGCAAGAGCACGGTGCACAAGTTAGCTCTAATCACACTGAGGGGCAGACCTTCTGTGTTTGTCAAACCATTGCTTTGACTAATGTGAAATTGACCTGAGTATGTTGTTCACCTTGTGACCAGAAGAGAGAGCCAGTACTACAGTACATATCTGCCAAAGCACCCCGTACTGCACCTTCATACTTTGAGCATTTTAAGTGATTTTTCTTCTGGAATGGCAAGTGAAAATAAAACAATAAAATAAAATAAAATATTACAAGGCCACAATACAAGACTTAATTCAACTGAAAATCTGTGGCAGTTATGGGCAATTTTCATTTAAATGAATGTGATTGTGGTTGTTGATAGTATTTGCTGCTTTAAAAGAGACCTACAGCAGCAGCAAACAGACTGGAGCAGCTTAAGCACAGAGTGACTCTTGACAGGATTTCTGAAGAAGACACTTTTAGCTGACAACAAATTATATCAATAACCTATCAAAAAAAGTTTGTAAGTAATATGCAAGTAATGCCATGAGATTTATACACCGTTTTCCTCATGGGGACCAAAACATGTCCCCACAACTTGCTGCAAAACTGCGCGATTCATAGCAATAGTTTCCAAGGATGTGGGCTGTATCCCACACTTCTTTATAGGCAGATTTTTAGTAGGTCCCTTAGCCTCTATTTTCTGACCTTCTGCATCTCAGCAGTCGAGAGGTAATTGACCGTATAATGCTTTAAGGGGTTGAGGTGGCATTCTGATGACATGACCAAGCCATCTTAGTTGATAGAGCAGTGGTTGCTTCTATACTCCAGCAGTTTGTTTTTTTGCAGGATCTCAATATGTTGCACAGTCTTGCAATGTCACTTTAAGGATGCGCTGCAGGCACTTGATGTGGAAAGATTCCACATGTCTTGTTAGTAGTTAGTAGTTCCTCCAGTACTGCAAGATCAAATGGAGCCTGCTGGTTGAGTAAAAACAATAGCAGATACCTGTGCACAGAAATGATTTAAGTAATGAGGTAGATGCACCTGATGCACCTGATCCAAAACCACTACTTTACCGTAAGGGGATATGATCCGATGGCAAGGAAAGAATCTAGGATGATCAGGACATCCCCCCACCCCCACCTAAATGTGCGCCTACCTGCACATGCTTTGCTTTTAGGATGTGCTCCCCTAGCCTTAGTCTTACCAGATTTACCTTTAAGACAGTGGGACAGCAAGACAGTGGTACGGTGGATGGTTGAGAAATGACCACTGGGGACCACCGCAGCTCTGAGATCCCTTGCCAAGTTAAACTGAGGCTGCAGGGCACTCAGTTACCATGTGTAGCCACGTGGAGGCCTGATAGGAGTCTTGGTGAAGGACAGGCTTTGTACTGGCATGAGGAGACTTACAGAAAAGCTGCTTCTCTGTTCACCACCAAGGGCTAGCCTTCAGCAGCGAGCTGCAAGCAAGAGGCAAGCAAATACAGTAATAAACAAGCATCCGTCTTCCCTCCCTTGCTGCACTAGGCACATCACATTCAGATTTGCTTTAATCATATAGGCTACAGTAGCCTACAAAGATTTATTTTAGAAATGTGTATTACTGCCATTCATCTGTATCCTGTCATTAGAGACTACCATGATTATTTTGTCTGTATATGCCTACTGTATATGTTGCAGGTGGTTTGAACAGCTTGAAACTAAAATCAGAGTAAAGCATCAAGCATCAAAACTTCTTTAATAAACAGTAATGACTTAAAAATAAATAAATAAGTTCTCAAACCTGTAAGATCCAATATTCATATTTGGAGCACTTTCCTTCAGAGACGATACTTGCGCTGAAACAGGGCAACAAAGACAGTTCACAACTCTGGTCCCAAAACACAAACATAATTTAACATGATAAACAAAAACTCTAATATCTTAGGCTAGGAATGTCCTTCCCTCATTCTTGTTTATTCTGTTGGGAAGGTTAGTTAAAGGGGTGATGACATGAGAAACCAAATTTGCCTTGATCTTTTGGCTACTAAAGTGGACTTTCTACCATTAATCCTGCAAGTTTCATATCTGAAGACGTCCTCCCCATTATAAATAAAGCATTTATTTATTCAAGCTCCGAATATGGCATTGTGGATCCTATAGGGCAAGGTGACGTCACCTAGCACCAGTCATTTGCATATGACCGCCTCCAGCACAAGACAACTACGCCTAATTTTTAAAAAAAGATTTTGTCTCAAAATCGTGTAATACTGTTCATGTGTCAGTAAATCAAGCCAGTGACTAGACAACTTCACATTGTTTCTCTCAGTAGGATGAAAATAATCTGTTATTTAAACGGATTAAACTACAGAAAGCGATCAAAGAACGCTCCCTTTATAATGGCCGAAGCTGTCAATCAAACAGCGCAAGTTTATCTGGGCACTTGACAAAACTGCCGTTATAATGAATGACGCTGCACAACAAATCTCTTACTGTATTCATATCGATATTGTGTTTGCTGTTAGTTATGACGAAAGCATTTAGTGAGAGAAAACGTGTTGCAATGACGAGATCACTGCATTCACGCAGACTGTCTGTCATCTACTCAATGTTCATCACTGCAACCTTTAATGTGATAGGAATAGATTTAAATATAATGCAATAATCAACACTTTTCACGATTCGTTAATCTCGACAGCTGTAATAGTAAAAAACCTTGTTAAAGTATTCAAGAGGGTTCCACATGTAATACGTATTTCAAATGCAAAGATGTTAGCCAATCACAGCAGTGGGCGTTTCCACAAAACATCTCACAGCAGACACGCCCCTTCATGCCCAGTGTTTAAGCCATAGGGCTAAAATCAGGATAGAAAATTGCCTTTTATTTCTAAATTATGTAATTTTATGATGTAAAAATCTTAATAACAATATAAGTGCACCTCAGGAAACATTATAAAACAATAAAAAAAATCCACTTCAGGGCCCCTTTAAAAAAAAAAAAGAGCAAAATACACTTTTTAGCCTATGATTGGATTACTAATGAAACTGTCAGAACAGTGGAGGAGGCAGGAACCAGCGAACATATCCCAAAGCAATTAGTAGCAGATCTCAGGCTCACTGAATATCTGGGTTCACTGCCAGATCTTCCACAGTTCAGCTCCTGACAGATCAGACTCGCTGTGTCTCTGTCCATCTGGTTTAAACACACATTACCCCAGGATCCATTGTAGAAAACCTCTACTTTCCTTTCACAGCCCTCAGTTAACCTGATCTCTTTAAACTCTAGATAAAAGATGTTCAATTCAATTCAGTTATTTATTTGTGTAAATTAACTAAAAATCATTTTGATTCCAAATACTATATTAATATTTCTTTCTTGTTGTATATTGAAAGTAGCAGCTGCTAGTCAATTATTTGCAATGATTCCTAAAATGTGTGAGACTTTACCTGAGCACACGACTCCTACATCCTCCTTGTGTTGACAGTCATGTTTTCCCCAGCCTGGAGAAGAGCAGTTCCACAGGGACGTCTCATTCCCCTCATACTCCACCTCATCCAGCCATATGGGTCCAGAACCAGGACCAAACCAGGCTGGTACCTGCTGGTTACTGAGGGCCACTCCACACTGCAGCTGTCTGCACACCACATGGGCATCTTTAATATCCCAGGAGTCATCACACACTGTCCCCCAAGAGCCACTGTGAAAAACCTCCAGCCTCCAGCCTCCCCCAGAACCCACCAGCCTGATGGACCCATGACCTGATATTCAGAGAGAGAAAAAAACACATTATTTATCACTAACAACTGAAGAATCTGCCCAGATGTTGCTCTTCTCACCAAGGCAGGTGATTGACAGCTGTTGTGTGGAGCTGCAGTTGAGAGTTTGTGGAGAGCTGCAGTTCCCCAGATGAGCTTCACTCCCAGAGCACTGGAAGCCCGTCATACACTCATGACTGTGTTTAGGACTGAAGAGGAGCCGGAGAAGTTCAGCACAGAGCCCCAGCCCAGCTGTCTGCAGACCACAGATGATTCAGTGAGACTCCAGGAGTCCAGCAGAACTCTCCTCCAGACCTGATGGATGGAAACTTCCACATCCCCCCACACTGTCTATCTCCAGACAACCGCACCAGACCATCATGAACAGCCAGAGAGGAACTTGAAGAGAATATCTCATATTTTACTAAAATAAGAATTGCGTTAAAACGTGAAATAGTTTATTATATAGAGGGCTTTTAAGTACCATAATGCTCTCAGTGTCAAATAAGTTTACCAGAGCAGATGACTCCAACATCTCGTCTATGAGAACATTCAGCTCGACTCCATGAAGAGATGGAACATTCTTGTTTCATTCCCGTCACAATCAAACACATCAGCCTAGATTTCACCACTTCCAACCAGTCTGATCCCACAACAGACACAGCAATCCCACAATTCAGCTGTCTACAGAGGACACTGGCAGCTCTCATATACCAGCATGCATCACACACTGTGCCCCAATCATTGAGGGACAGAAGCTCCACTCTTCCAGAACAAGAGTCTGAGCCGTTTACCAGTCTGAGATCAGTGTAACCTGCACAAAGGTTATTGAAACAAAAGTTTAAGGAAACTTCTCTTTAGAGAATTAATCTCTTTATGTATACAATTTATATGTAAAGAGAGGTCAAACAGCATTGTCATGGCAACAGTGTATATGTGAAGAGTTGAACGTAGGACAGAATACAAAATATGATTCATTTCCTCTGCACTGAATCTCTTGTGTCCACATCTGAGCATCTCCTTTGCCAAAAGCAGCTTCTCCCAGCACCTGTACAGGAGCCCAACAGTCCAGCTCTCTACACACAACCTCTGCATCCTGCTGGTCAAAGGCAGCAGCACACACTGAAATCCACGACTTTACTTTAAGTATCTCTAATCTCCCAGCACAAAGATGAGATCCATTATTGAGTCTGGGGAGGCGACCTGTGTGTTTACATTAAATAAATAAACAGCATTATAACTATTCTTTATTAAGATAAAGACATCAATTCTGCTTTCTTTTGCTAAAAAAAAAAACTATTAAGAAGATTGGACAGGCTTACCTAAGCAAATAACTCCAGCATATTCATTATGACTACAGTTATTTTCACCCCTTTTTGATTTACAGTTTTCAATGATGTCTCTGATCCTTTACACTTCACTTCCTCCATCCACATTGGTCCTGATCCTTGTCCAAAGTCATTAAAGTGATCAGGATTAACTGCACTTAATGCTCTATCACAGTCCAGCGCCCTACACACTACTCCAACTAGCCTCACACTGCCTGTACACAAGAGATATTTATCTACGAAAGTCCATACATTTATAGAGAAATTATGCTATTTTTTGCAGGTTTATTAAACAGTTCTGTGGTGTGAAAATCACTTTTGCATTTCACTCAATTAATATGAAGTTATAAAAACTGCATGTATAATATTATAACACATCAAACCACTTTTTTTTTTTTTTTTTACGTAATTAAAAAAAAAAATCTGTGAGAAATTATTTTTTTGCTTCCATAAGCAATTTAATAAAATAAATATCAGTAAGAAAATAAAAAAAATCAATAATCTATATAAATGGGACAGAGAAATTAAATATTATTGGTGGTACACAGGAAGATCCTTATGTTAAATATGAAACTACTTTCATTTAATATGTTGAAAGTAACTGATTGACCCTTTAACTGAAGGTAAAAATACCTGCAGTGGTGAGTGTGACGACTGTGGACGTCAGTAGGATTGTCAGACAGCTCTTCATCTTCCTCTGCTCGGCACTTCAGTATAAACTTTTCATTCTGAAGAAAACGAGACTCTTGTCTGCTCTGGTGAAAAAAGATAAAGGTAGAGAGAGGGGAGGGGCTTCTGACGGCCGCCAATCACACTCAGAGTTAAACTTCAAGAGAACAGTTACAACAACAAATCAGACAAGGCATTTTCAATTGAGAGTGAATGTGGGAAACACTTCAGTGTACATACAGCGCCAAAGTCTGACCTGATAACTAACTGCTGACAACAAACACTGATAAGACAGAGAGACATATCAAAGTACTATTACACATAACAGTATACAGTATTTTGTTGAACTTTATTGAATTTTGCATTTTGTTTGAAAGAAAATGTGTTGCAACATTCCCCAATTTCACAATAATGATTATAATAATAACAATGACATAATATCCATAGTCATTCTGATTTTAATTGCTAAACAGAAAACATTAAAATCAATTAAAAACAACAATCAAACTGGACACAAATATAAAACAAGTACATCAAACAAACATGCATGCTGTGTACTGTGTGTCAAAAACCCTCTGCGGGACATAAAGTGAACAACATGCTCTTCTGTTCAGTTCAAAGAGTCATTACATTCTTATGAGGTAAAGATCCTTGACCACGGCTGCTGTTTGTAAATGTATTTCCTAAAGTACATATACGTGTCCACCATCAGTGGGTCTACACTCAAAAGGAATATGATATTTTTATAAGTTGAAGACACTGTGAAGTGTTAAAGACTGGAGCAGTGGAAGTTAAAGCATCTAAAATTATAACAGTTATATACAAAATGATAGATATGTTTCAGTGCAATGGGATCACAAAAACAATGTGATTTGTAAAAAAGAGAAATTTAAACTTTTTGAAAAAGCCATGAAAGCAAAGCATTTTTTTGTCAAAAACATATTAAAAGTAATTGATTTAGTAGATTTCAATGTTACATAAAAGATTGTTGGACAGCAGTTAAAACTTGTATAGCATCCTAAGAAACTCGGCAGTACCACTTAAAAGCTTTGAAAGGATTTGAAGCAGTGGGTGTGGTTTCAGTTATACAGTCCCTCCCTGTTTTCCTGACTCCTCCCCCACATCATCATAGTCTATTAGAAAACAAATTATTATAAATGAACACATCAATATTAAGTTAAATGAGCTATCATAATCACAGCAATTGATATCATAAAGGAATTATAAAAGCTAAACAGATTCAGTGTAAGGTAAAAAGGTGTCAGTAACGTACCAAACACGTCACTCATATACTCCCTGACATTCTTCACATCATCATAATCCTCCTGAACACCCTCTGATATAAATGTTTATATTATTAATTACATGAGTTTATATGCCACTATAATTTAAAGACAAACAAACAAACAAAAAAACGTGTCATTTGAGAGAGTAATATGAAACCCACACCTGCTTTATCATTGGAGAATTGTCGTACAATGATGACATCATCATAGTTTTCTGGCAAGTCTAAATAGATAAAATAATTAAAAATTAAATGCATTCATTAAATGTACAACATTTTGGATTTTGAAACAGTGCATATGTCTAATTAAAGTGCATATAAATATATATTGTTAAAACCTGTATAAATAATAAGAAATAAACCTGTATCACGAGGTCTCAGTCCAACAGTGATTATATCATCATAATTCTCAGGTGTGACTTGCTGCTCTTCTAAATGAGTTAACAGTGAGGAAATAAACAAAAACTGCTTTTACTATTCAGAGGCCCAATAGTTCATTTAATTTAGTGCAATCAGTTAAAGTCACTGACCTGTTGGCCCTTCAGTGGTGGTGACATCATTATAGTCAGGATTTGCTTTAAAAAGTGTAGATGAAAGAAAAAAAGATTCATTAAATGTTTATAGATTTATATCATTTAAACTCAGTTAAGATAACCTGCTAATTGAATGTTTTAATTAATTTAACATCCATTCATTTCTGTATGTTGCAGATATGATTGTTACATTTAAGTCCTCTAACCTGAAAGAAGCTCATCAGCATCTTCATACCCAGAATGCTGTTCTTCAGAAAGGACATTTCCTATTATGGAGAAGTAGATCCATCAGACACATTCATAATTGTAAATCAGCCAAAATCCCCACTTCCTTTTAAGTACAACACTAACACTATCATTTCAGAGTGGGATTTACTCTACTCGCCTCTTTTGATCTCCACTAATCAGACTCTCTGACATTTACTCACCCCTCTGAATGAAGTGATTGTGTCTGTGATGAATCTCCTCATAAACGGCCTCAGTCGTCGTCTTGTGTCTCCTCTTAGAGAGAGCTATAAGTGTAGACAGACAAACCTGCTGTCAGTTCACAACACATGACTGATCACACACTGAATAAGACACAATATGACAGTCTCTGGATCTCTCCTACCTCTCCTCATCACTCTGTTCTGCTGAATCAGTATAAGCAGTGGCACTAAGAGCAGTAAGAGCACAACTCCCAGTACAATCACAAGCACGGAGAGAGACGCTGCTGGAGGAGTTTGTGTAGGAGTGACTGATGTTGAGCTTGAGCGCACTGTCTGAGAAACTGGAGGAGAAGCTGATGTTGTTGTGGCAGGAGTAGTGGACACTGACACATCTGGCAAAACAGACACATACACATTCAATATCATGCAAATGCATAAATATTATTACTAACACTAAAATGATGTAAAATGACTAATATTGGTCAGTGTGTTGCTGTGACCTGCACAGGTGAGTCCAGCGTGCTCCTTGTGGGAGCAGTCAGTGTGGTTCTTCAGGGAGAGAGGACAGTCCCACAGGTGAATCTCATTCCCTCTGCACTCGACTCTGTTCAGCCACACAACACCTTCACCAGCACCAAAGGCTGAATTCCCATCAGCCCTCAGTGCTGCTCCACAACCCAGCTGCCTGCAGACCACCTGAGCATCGCTGATGTCCCACTGATCATCACAGACTGAGCCCCACACAGCGTTATGATACACCTCCAGCCTCCCAGAGCACCGGCCCTCCCCTCCACTCAGTCTCAGAGGAACATGCTCTAAAATCACAGACAAGTAGACACATTATTGCCCAACAGAGTTCTGTCAGTACAGTGGGGTGTGTGTGTGGTGTGAGATTATATCCTGTTGGTGTACCTAGAACAAAATCACATACATACATCACATATGGCTGTTATGATTTTTATGTTCTTCTACATCAAATTAACTTACTGTTCACTACAGTAGGAGCCATACATTGTCTCTGATGTGGAGATGTGATGCAAGACAAATGAAGGAACTCGTGACTCTCCTGTTCTGTAATCACAATCCCAATATTATATACACAATTCATATAAAGGCTTACTGCTGTGTTTAGTGATGGAGATTGCATCAGTCTTACCTGAGCAGGTGATTTTGGCCACTTCATCTCTGTCGCAGACATTCTGTCCCCAGGGTAAAGATGGACACTGCCACAGATTTGAATCATGTGGTCGACATTTCATTTCATCCAGCCAGTTACTAGCTGATTCCACTTTTGGTGTAGAATCAGACAAAACACCAGATCTCCCACAGTTCAGCTCCTGACAGATCAGACTCACTGTTTCTCTGTCCATCTTATTGTAACACACATTTCCCCAGGAACCATTGTAGAAAACCTCCACATTCCCTTCACAGCCCTCGGTTAACCTGATCTCTTTAAACTCTATACAGAAGTTAAAAATAAAGAAGAAAAAAAAGTACATTTTAAAAGAGTGGGCAAATGTGTTGTATATATATACACAATACTGTTTTTCATGAAATGGTGTACATGGTCTGCAACAATGCTTAGGTAGGTGGTACATGTCAAAGTAACATCCACATGGATGGTAGGACCCAAGGTTTCCTAGCAGAACATTGCCCAAAGCATCACACTGCCTCCGCCAGGCTTGCCTTCTTCCGATAGTGCATCCTGGTGCCGTGTGTTCCCCAGGTAAGCGACGCACACGCACCCGGCCATCCACGTGATGTAAAAGAAAACGTGATTCATCAGACCAGGCCACCTTCTTCCATTGCTCCGTGATCCAGTTCTGATGCTCACGTGCCCACTGTTGGCACTTTCAGCGGTGGTCAGGGGTCAGCATGGGCACCCTGACTGGTCTGCGGCTATGCAGCCCCATATGCAACAAACTGTGGTGCACTGTGTATTCTGACACCTGTCTATCAAAACTAGCATTAACTTGATCAATTTGAGCTACAGTAGCTCGTCCGTTTGATCGGACACACAGGCCAGCCTTCGCTCCCCACGTGCATCAATGAGCCTTCGCTGCCCATGACCCTGTCGGCGGTTCACCACTGCTCACCACTTGGACCACTTTTGATAGATACTTACCACTGCAGACCGGGAGCACCCCACAAGAGCTGCAGTTTTGGAGATGCTCTGACCCAGTTGTCTAGCCATCACAATTTGGCTCTTGTCAAACTCGCTCAAATCCTTACGCTTGCCCATTTTTCCTTCTTCTAACACATCAACTTTGAGGACAAAATATTCACTTGTTGCCTAATATATCCCACCCACTAACAGGTGCCGTGATGAAGAGATAATCAGTGTTATTTACTTCACCTGTCATAATGTTTTGCCTGATCGGTGTATATATGCATGTTTACCTGAGCACACGACTCCTACATCCTCCTTGTGTTGACAGTCATGCTTTCCCCAGCCTCGAGAAGAGCAGTTCCACAGGGACGTCTCATTCCCCTCACACTCCACCTCATCCAGCCATATGGGTCCAGAACCAGGACCAAACCAGGCTGGTACCTGCTGGTCACTGAGGGCCACTCCACACTGCAGCTGTCTGCACACCACATGGGCATCTTTAATATCCCAGGAGTCATCACACACGGTCCCCCATGAGCCACTGTGAAAAACCTCCAGCCTCCCTGCACAGTCTCCCCCAGAACCCACCAGCCTGATGGACCCGCGACCTGATATTCAGAGAGAGAAAAACACATTAGTGATCACTAACAACTGAACAATCTGCCCAGATGTTGCTCTTCTTACCAAGGCAGGTGATTGACAGCTGTTGTGTGGAGCTGCAGTTGAGAGTTTGTGGAGAGCTGCAGTTCCCCAGATGAGCTTCACTCCCAGAGCACTGGAAGCCCGTCACACACTCATGACTGTGTTCAGGACTGGATAAAGAGGAGCCGGAGAAGTTCAGCACAGAGCCACATCCCAGCTGTCTGCAGACCACAGAGGATTCAGTCAGACTCCAGGAGTCCAGCAGAACTCTCCTCCAGACCTGATGGATGGAAACTTCCACCTCCCCCTCACACTGTCTCTCCCCAGACAACCGCACCAGACCATCATGAACAGCCAGAGAAGAATCTGAAGAGAATATCGCATATTTTACTAAAATAAGAATTGCGTTAGAAAGTGAAATAGTTTTTATATTACATAGAGGGCTTTTCAGTACCATAATGCTCTTAGTGTCAAATTAATTTACCAGAGCAGATGACTCCAACATCTCGTCTATGAGAACATTCAGCACGACTCCATGAAGAGATGGAACATTCTGAGAGTTTTGTTTCATTCCCGTCACAATCAAACACATCAGCCCAGATTTCACCACTTACATCTCCAAATAAGTCTGATCCCACAACAGACACAGCAATCCCACAATTCAGCTGTCTACAGAGGACACTGGCAGCTCTCATATCCCAGCATGCATCACACACTGTGCCCCAATCATTGAGGAACCGAAGCTCCACTCTTCCAGAACAAGAGTCTGAGCCGTTTACCAGTCTGAGATCAGTGTAACCTGTGCAAAAAACTTTTGTCATGGCAAGGCCCAATACAAAAATATCTATCATACAACTGTCAGGGTTGGGGGTGAAGGGATGAAGCAAGGACTCAATATGGAGATAAATAATGGGCTTTTATTAATAAAAATAAAACAAAACAAACAAAAAATACCCAGAGTGGGAAAACAGGATCGCAGGACTTGACTCGGCAGGGAAAAACACACAGACGGCATATCGACAGGTAACATACAACGACGATCAGACTGCAAACACAAGGAGAATAAATAGGGAGCAAACAAGGCAGGTAATGAGAAAGGACAGGTGGGACAAATAAATAATCAGATTAGACACTAGACAGGAGAGCACATGGCACATGGAAACACATGACAAGCCATGTGCTCACACAAAACGAGACATGAACAGAGAACACTGACAACAAGAAAGCATGCACAGCACAAGACAAAACATGACATGAAAGCACACGGCTGATGTAAACAAGAACTGCGTGCTACACAGAACACAACAACACACGCAGACAGAAGAGTGTACGGCTCAAGCGAACTCAAAGCTGCACACTCACACAACAGGACAGAGCACACAAGAACGAGCGAAAAACTCCTCCGTGCACTCACAGCAGACGACAAACACACAGAGCATGAATGTCCGAATTTCTGACGCAGAACTGAAAGCAAACTAGACCGAAGTGCTAGGATCCAAACACCACGCCCCACACACAAGACAGCTCATGTGGACAGAACAGCGCACGGCTCGAGCACGAGACAAGACAATACAGTAGCATCAGGGCTCTGTCACAAAACCAAGAATAAACAAGACAGAACCCTGACAACAACATCTTGACTGAGAAAAATCTTTTCTTTATGTGTGTGATGTAAAGGGGGGTCAATAATTCTTAATTACACTATGCAACTTTTGGCCTTGTAGCAATTAAAAAATAAACCTGCATGCATTTTGTGTTAGAATTGTTTTGGTGGGAACCCACTGGCAGAAACATAAATCGGCGCCTACAGGGTAAGACAAAAACAGGTTTGGAAGATGGATTTATGATCTAATCGCTCATTATTTACATTGTTAATTTTGAACAAAAAAGTTACATAGTGTATTTGTAACTATTCACCAACAATACAAAAAAAATTAACAACTAAGGGAAAAGTAAAGTTTTTTAATATAAATAGTACACAAAAAATAAAAGACACACTGAATATTGATTCTTTACCAGAACATTTCAGGCCCACAGTATAGTCACTGGTGCAATTGTGTTTCTGTGATGATATTAAACAGAATGAAATCTGAGATTCACTTCCTCTGCACTGAATCTCTTGTGTCCACATCTGAGCGTCTCCTTTGCCAAAAGCAGCTTCTCCCAGCACCTGTACAGGAGCCCCACAGTCCAGCTCTCTACACACAACCTCTGCATCCTGCTGGTCAAAGGCAGCAGCACACACTGAAACCCACGTCTGATCATCAAGTATCTCTAACCTCCCAGAGCAAAGATGAGAGCCAGCAGTAAGTCTGGAAGGTTTATAACCTGTTAATATTACATGAATCAGCACACATTAGACAAAAACACAAATAATACAGACATAATGCAGACAAACATGCAACAATACACATAAAAGTTTTCCACATAAACACAATAATTCTTTGTGTAAACATAAATACATAGGCAACAAGTAGAAAAACCAAGAATGGAATGCTTTTAAGTCCAGCATTATTTACCTGAACAGATGACCCCGGCATTTGAATGCTGATTACAGACATTTATGCTCCATCCTGATGACCCACAGTTCTTCAGTGTAGACTCTGATCCAGCACATAACACACTACTCATCCAGACTGGTTCTGATCCTTGTCCAAACTGAGCATCACTCAGAGCATCTACAGGTTCTCCACAGTCCAGCTCTCTACACACCACTGCAGCATCAGACATATCCCAAAAATCACCACACACTTTTCCCCACTGACCTCTATGATGAACCTCCACTCTACCAGCACAGCGACTGTGACCACCAACCAACCTCACATTCTTTTTATCTAAGGTGACAGAATAATAGAGTATAAAAGTATATATAATAAGTAGATAATAAAAAAGAAGAAGAATCTCATATTTTATTCCTTACCAGCACAGAACAGCCCCTGATAATTATCATGTGAACAGCTTTTTTTGTGCAAGGATTTTGAACAGAGGTGAATCTGAGACTCATTTCCTCTGCACTGAATCTCTTGTGTCCACATCTGAGCGACTCCTTTGCCAAAAGCAGCTTCTCCCAGCACCTGTACAGGAGCCCCACAGTCCAGCTCTCTACACACAACCTCTGCATCCTGCTGGTCAAAGGCAGCAGCACACACTGAAACCCACATCTGATCATCAAGTATCTCTAACCTCCCAGAGCAACTGGAGTTTCCGATAAGCCTGACGCCTGAAGTAACAAGAGATAAATAACTGTTTTTGTTTATTATCTAAATGTGTACTTGTCATGAATTTCTATCACACAGAACCATTTATGTGAAAAGGAAACAATGGAAAATAATTTAATGCTTTATGAAAGGTTAATTTAAATGGATAGTTCAGTCAAAAATGAAAACTCTGTCATCATTTACTCATCCATCCATCCCTCAAACTGCTTGTCTTATGTTGCAGGAATGCTGGAGCCTATCGTGACTCAGAGTAAAGGTAGGGAAATAGAAATACCCATGATGAAAGGCCAGTCCATCACAGGACTAACACACACAGACATACAAATTCACATGCTCACTAATACCTACAGACAATTTACTTAGTCTCTAATTCACCTATTCTGCATGTTTGTGAGGGAACTTTCTTTTCTTCCATGGAACACAAAAAGCAAATTTTTAAAGAATATCCTGGCCAGTGGCTGTAGTGGTTAAAAAGATCAATGTGATCATCCAAAATATTACAGGATCAATTTGATTCAACAAAATCAATATGATTTAGGCAATACAAGGTGATTTGTTGTTGTTTAGCTTATTGTTTAATTAATTCTGTTGGTTAACTGGAAATAATAAAGTGTAATTCAAGGAGTGTCCAGTAGGGGAAAATCAGAGGCTGCAGGTAGTAGCTGACACAAACTACTATGCTGTCACGCAGCCTAAACGCCGCCATTTCAGTTTATTCTTCATTCTAACTACTTTTGCCTCACGTAACTAATGATAAAAATAAGTTCCCATTAAATACAATACTCAATCACGAATAACTTAAGGTGCTTTAATATATAAATAACATTCAGAAACTGTAGGCTATTTGAAACGAAATTAAGGGTCAATAAATAAATACTGAAACAAAAAAATAAGAAATTACATTTATTGATTATGACTGATTTTATTTGACATGCACAACACGGACCGATGGGACAGATGCACACAGCGTCGCTGTTTTGGACGGGTTGGTGTTAACCGCTAACAGTAATCTATTCACATGTTTTCTCTCTTAAAAATGTAAGCGCGTGTATATGTCAGCATTATCATATATGTGTAAAGAATTGAAGTCTGTCATGTAAAACAAGCTTATTGATGCAGTTCAGTCTGCGTGCTATTCTATCTGTTAATGTTACTCCTGAACGGAGGCTTCCGTAAATATTTAGTTTATACGTAGATTTAGGTTTCAACTAAGTCTGAAGGTGCAATGCAAAAATATTTAGTAGTGCATAAGTTGTAACTTAGTGCCCATTTACGTCAAAACTCGGCTAGTTGTAACTTGCGCACAGCTGGTGCAACAGGTGTCCTGACATGAAAGCTATCCGTTCATTTATCGATACACGTGAAAAGCACCCGGCGGCATTATAGGGATCTGTTATGTTTAATCTATTAAGTTTAGCTATGTACAGGTCTATGTCTTTTGAATTAAAGTGCACAGTGAACTCCGTCTCCTTGAAACTTATGCTGGCGCCGGCTGTTCCTGCCTGCCAAAATGGCGTCGTAAACAGAATGGGTCACGTGACCTCCGGAGCTCTATACAGCTCAATGCACAGACAACAGCACAGTCCGTGTCTTCATTTACTTATGTCTATTTTTCCCTTTTTCCAGGTATGAAACATACAACAATGTATTGTCATTGAGTTAAAATGATAGAGTAGACATGAGATTGGTTATTTCTGTAAATGCATTTAAAAGTATGGTGTTTGATACAAACAAAGGTGACAATGTTATGCTAATTGATGTGCTTAACATGCTAATCCCGAGGGAGGTGTAGGTTAAACGAGAAGTATCTCTCATAATGGTTTGAGTGGAACGAAAGGTTATGTTTGTACAATGTTAATTGAAATTGAATGTTACAGTATGTGCAATGAAGTTAATGTTATTTGTGTATTTTATAATGAGTTCAATGATTGATAATGAACTGTTGAAATATTGTTTCGTTGAGCAGGCACTTTTGAATCATCATCTTATTCATTAAATGTGAAAAAAGTTACTGAATAACCAGTTGATATTGAATACTAGAAGAACTGTATTACTACCAAAATAACTCATGTTGCAGTTATAAGAAGACAGACAGAAGAGTGTTAAGTTACAAATGTTATAGTGGCAAGTGACATTCTGATGTAATTTAATGTACTGATGTATTCGTTTATTCACGATTCTGTTACTCATGTAATAATTGTTGAAGAAAGAAAGAAATCAGTTGACAGCCAATACAGCTCAACGCACAGACAACAGCACAAGTAGGGCTGGGAATCGATTCCAAAAAGAACGTCTCGGTTACGTATGTAACCCTCGTTTCCTGAGGAGGAAACAGAGATGTAACGTCAGTCACTGACGAATGGGGGTTTCGCCTAGAAGCCTATCATCTTCGAGATCTTAGAAAACAGCCAATGGCAGGCCAATGCCATGGGCATGCGGAATTTGCATAGCGTAGCTCCGCCCCACGGTGTGGGTATATAAGGAAGCACGCTGGCAACATCGCATTATGTTTACCTGCTGAGGAGCCAAGACTGAACTCCCGGTTGTTTGAGCGGTACAGCGTAAGTGGCAGAGGGACATTACGTCTCCGTTCCCTCCTCAGGGAACGAGGGTTACATACGTAACCGAGCCGTTCCCTTTCGTTCAGTCACTCCGAGTAACGTCAGTGACTGACGAATGGGGGTCCCAATCTAAATCACGCCACTCAGCTGTCATCCAGTGCCCTGCGTAAGTGTGAGCTCCCTGTCGTAAGCTAGTACGGACGAAACTTAGCACAGGAATACCAAGGTACACTGGGAAGCATATTCCAGTATGCGCCAAAGTGCCTACCCATAGGGAGGACTTAAGGAGACACATATGACCCGCGAGGGGCTGCATATGGAAGAACTCTGGGGTAACCAGCCGAAGGTGGAAAATTTTACCCACAGGGGAGGCAAGGGCTTGCCGAGGGAAATACACATGCTCAAAGAGGCTTACAGTGGAAATACACATGTGGGGGTCGCCCATAGGGGGAACCATGCACACGTTGGCACCTAGCCTGACACGAGGGCCTGAGCGAGTGGGCAGACGCACTGGTGTCGGCATCGACAGTGCTGGAGGAACTCAGGGTTTCAGGGAAACTACCTGAGGAGAATATCGCACGTATCCCGTCCGTGGAGAGGAATGGCGAGGAAGCGAAGACACCTGAGCATAGTCCATTACCGGCCACTGGTAGAGGCGAGTACATGAGAGGACACTGGCTCCACTCGGAGATTATAGAATCTGGTGAATGTGTTAGGTGTCGCCCAGCCTGCAGCTCTGCAGATGTCTGTCAGCGAGGTGCCATGCGCTAAAGCCCAAGAGGAGGCCACACTCCTGGTGGAGTGTGCCCTGACCCCAAGGGGGCATGGACGCCTCTGCGTCCCTTCAGCTTCCCACACAATAACAGACAAAGAGCTTGTCTGAGGTCCTGAAACACTGCGTTCTGTCTACGTAAGTACGGAGGGTGCGTACTGGACAGAGCAGTGCCAAGGCTGGGTCTGCCTCCTCCAAGGCAGCACTTGCAGGTTCACCACCTGGTCCCTGAATGGAGTGGTGGGAACCTTGGGCACATATCCAGGCCGGGGTCTCAGGATCACGTGTTGGCCGGCCCGAATTCTAGGCACGCTTCGTCACCTGAAAATGCCTGCAGGTCCCCTACCCTCTTGATGGAGGCCAAAGCGATCAGGAGCGATGTCTTCATTGACAGGAACTTAAGCTCGACTGATCGCAATGGCTCGAAGGGAGCCCTCTGCAGAGCATCTAAGACTACTGAGAGGTCCCGAGAGGGTACGAGGGGAAAGCGAGGAGGATTCAGTCTCCTCGCTCCCCTCAGGAACCCGATGATCAGGTCGTGCTGAATTACCTGTTTCGTCTCCACAAGGTCGTGGTAGGCGGATATCGTGGCCACATACACCTTGAGGGTGGAAGGAGACAGCCTTCGTTCCAACCCTTCTTGGAGGAATGAGAGCACGGACTCGATCGGGCATTTCCAGGGGTCTTCTTGACGAGAAGAACACCAGGTGACGAAGAGGTTCCACTTCAACGCATAGGCGTGTCTGGTAGACAAGGCCCTAGCGGAAGTGATGGTAGCCACCACCTGAGGTGGTAGGGTACTCAAACCTACCGCGTCCCGTTCAGGAGCCACACGTGGAGGTTCCAAAGATCGGGGCGCGGGTGCCAGAGGGTGCTCCGTCTCTGAGAAAGGAGGTCCTTCCTCAGAGGTATGGACCAGGGAGGGGCTGTCGCAAGGAGTACGAGTTCGGAGAACCAGTACGGACTTTGGGCGACCAAAGGACCTGCTCCTTGTCCTCCCTGATCTTGCACAGAACCTGTGCGAGAAGGCTCACTGGGGGAAACGCATATTTGCGGAGGCCCCGCAGCCAGCTGTGCGCCAGAGCATCCGTGCCGAGGGGGCCCTCGGTCAGGGAATAAAACAGGCGGCAATGGGAAGAGTCGTGGGAGGCAAACAGATCTACCTGTGCATCGCCGAACTGTTCCCAAATCAGCTGAACCGTCTGGGGATGGAGTTGCCATTCTCCCGGAAATGGCTGAAGCCGTGAGAGCTCGTCGGCTGCACGGTTCAGGGTTCCTGGGATATGGACAGCACGAAGGGACACCCTGGTCACCCTGGCCACCAGCCAAAGTACCATCTACTCGGAGACGGTAGACTGGGGTGTGGCAGAGGGGACTCTCTTCCCTTTACAGGGGTCATTGAGTCTCGACCGCAACATCACGATGGTCATGTTCCCACAGTGAGAACATGACTCATCCACAAACGCTGCTTGAGCGTGCTGAAGCCCAAACACGTCAAGCAGTGATTGCGCCCATCAGATAGCAACAGACATCGACCACACCCAGAAGTGCATGGGCGAACCGTCTTTAAAAAGACGTGCCACGCGCAAGCTCTTTTTGTGAGAGAAAGCTCTGCAGAGCGCCGAAGCGCACACACAGCTGTTGCAGATCAGCAGGCAGGCAATGTGAGATCGCTGGAATGCGCCGTAACACCAACACCGACTGGAGAGCTGCTCGTCTCGAAGAAGCTGACGATAACTCAGAAGGCTTGAGGAGTGAAGAGAGAGATACTCTTGGCTCCGAAGCAGAAACATAATGCGATGTTGCCAGTGTGCTTCCTTATATACCCACACCGTGGGGCGGAGCTACGCTATGCAAATTCCTCATACCCATGGCATTGGCCTGCCATTGGGCGTTTTCTAAGATCTCGAAGATGATAGGCTTCTAGGCGAAACCCCCATTCGTCAGTCACTGACGTTACTCGGAGTGACTGAACGAAAGGGAACTTAGGTTCATTAGGTTTATTGTCATTGTTTCCTTCTGTGATCCTGCATCTTGGACAAGTTTACTACCTTTTGGACCCAAAAACTCCATAATTTTAGCTTAAATTGGTTTTGAGCGCTGCTTGGACTACGAAAACAGATGCAGATGTGAGGGTCTTATTTTCATTTGAAATAAAATGCAGTTTTTTCTATCTTTCTATAATCCAATGATAATTCTGAAAGAAAATGCACCTAGAGCACAGATTAATGGCCGAGAGCCTGATGTTTCTATAGTAACGAACACAACTTCCTCGTGCATCTGATTGACAAATAAACTGCGCACTCTTATATCATTGTTTTTTTAATATTGTAGTTATTTTGCCTCATACATTCTGTGCAAAAGCACTTAAATAAACTTTGTCATTTAACTGACTTGTGCACATGCATGTTTAGACATGTAATGTAGTTTTAACCATGCAATAAAGGCACATCCTTGAATAATGTGCTATCCTGTTTATTTATTAAATTGCATTTACTGCTGGGCTATGGGCCATTTTAGAGGCATCCATAATTACAATTTAAAATCAGAGTTATTGAAATGTATCTTGATTTTACAAATAAAATTTCAGAGAAGGATACTTTCTACATCTTTATATCCTGCGGTCACTCCGGGACTAGGTTCCTGCATCAATTTCATAAAAAAAAAAAACAAGAATCGAAAACAACAGTGCGGAATCTTTCGGAATCCAACAGCCCTAAGCACGAGTCCGCATCTTCATTTATTTATATTTTAATATATTTTCCCCTTTTACCAGCGGTGCAACATGGCCACTCTTTTGAACATAATGTAAGGAAGTTAAGACAGGCTGTCGAAGCACAAAAATAACAAAGAATAATGAATTTTGTTTTGTTACTCACACAAAAGCTATTGGATGTCATTTTATAAAATTACACAAACCTCATTTAACACCTCATGGTGTTTTTTTTATTTTGGATCCACAGATTCATTTTTTGCTCCACAGAAGAAAGTGATTCTGATTTGGCCTGACTTGAGGGTGAGTAAATAATGAAAGAATTTTCATTTTAGGGTGAACTATCCCTTTAAGGCAGGTGGATCATGAGTAATGAGTAATATATAAGGATTAGGGTTTGGAGCAGCTTACCTGAACAGATGACTCCTGCATCATTAGCATGATCACACCGATATAAACCCCATTGTACTGATCCACAGTTCTTCAGTGTAGATTCTGATCCAGTGCATATCTTGCGATTTGGCCATATTGGTCCTGATCCTGATCCAAAATGAGCATCACCCAGAGCATCTACAGGTTCTCCACAGTCCAGCTCTCTACACACCACCGCAGCATCAGCCATATCAAAGTCAACACCACACACTGTTCCCCACTGACCTCTATGAAGAACCTCCACTCTACCAGCACAGCGGTTGTTGCCATTAACCAGCCTTACTCTAATATTGTCTATAAAATGAATAACGAAAATAGTGAGAGATAAGAAAAAGATACAGACAAATAGAAAGAAAAAAGTATCACCCAAAGGGGAAAACATATTATGGAACTAATATGTATTCTAGATTTAGTGGACATTAAATTTAATTTCAGTTTATAAAAAAAAAATACTCTAACCTGCACACACCAGATCAACAATGTGGTCATGAGAACAGTTGTTTTCAAGTGATGGTGACTTTGGACAGAAGTGAATCTGAGACTCATTTCCTCTGCACTGAATCTCTTGTGTCCACATCTGAGCGTCTCCTTTGCCAAAAGCAGCTTCTCCCAGCACCTGTACAGGAGCCCCACAGTCCAGCTCTCTACACACAACCTCTGCATCCTGCTGGTCAAAGGCAGCAGCACACACTGAAACCCACGTCTGATCATCACGTATCTCTAACCTCCCAGAGCAGCGAGAACCTCCAACCAGCCTGACTTCTGAATAAGACAACACAGATCAGCAAAATCATGGCTTATTTTAAAGGTATATAGCAGAACACATCTCCACCTCCAAGGCCCGGTCCTGAATGGAGCACTTTAGGTGCATTTGGGGTCTTGCAGAACAGCAATGGCTGCTGCTTGCGAATGCCTGTTCCACAGGTCCATCTGGGACACAACCTCAGATTTGTATAAACTATTCATAACTATTTAGTTTCCCTCTTTACCATGTGCTACAGTAAGCAAAGCTAGGAAATGTTGTGACAGTTATTAATGTTCAAATGAAGACAAATTCATAATTCATGACAAAAAGAAAAACTGGCAACACTTTACAATACGGGTGCACTAATATGCATTAATTCATGCTTAACTAATGCACAGATAATCATGAGTTAATGAATGACTCATGAAGAACTGAACCATTTATTCATGATTACTGCATCAGCAACTAATGAAGATTATATATGATTAATAGATTAAGTAATCATTAAATTGTTATTAGTTAAATGTGTCATATTGTATTAATTCCCTAATAACATATTATATTAACTAATAGTGTAAATTCATATGTTAATTACTACAATGGTTTAAAGCCATGCATTTCAACTTCCAGTTGTCTGCTTTAATTAATCATTAGCTAACGATTTGCAAAGGTATAATTATGTTAATGACTTTACTTGTTGAGACACATGACTATTAACTAACTGTTAAGTAATATGTCATTGTGGTTATGAGTTTTGTATTAATTTTGAATTAGTTAACAGTCATGTGCCTTAACAAGTAAAGTCATAACATAATGATACCTTTGCAAATCGTTAGCTAATGATTAATTAAAGCAGACAACTGGAAGTTGAAATGCATGGCTTTGACCCATTGTAGTAATTAACATATGAATTTACACTATTAGTTAATATAATATGTTATAAGGGAATTAATACAATATGACACATGTAACTAATAACAATTTAATGATTACTTAATCTATTAATCATATATAATCTTCATTAGTTGCTGATGCAGTAATCATGAATAAATGGTTCAGTTCTTCATGAGTCATTCATTAACTCATGATTACCTGTGCATTAGTTAAGCATGAATTAATGCATATTAGTGCACCCGTATTGTACAGTGTTACCGAAAAACTAAATTTGTACAATTAGTATTAATAGACAATATCTATTTTTTAGATCACAATTATTTTAACAGAAGCGAAGGTAAAAAATAGTCAAGGAAAAAAAAAATGATGACTGCTTTTGACAAGTGTTTTCTATAATAATACAAAACTTTTAACTTACCTGAGCAAATGACTTGAGCTCTCTTAGAAAGACACTCATCACGATTATAGACCACACTTATGGATCCACATTTCTTAAGTGTAGACTCTGATCCAGAACAAATTGCAATTTCCATTAAGACTGGCCTTGGTCCAAGTCCAAACTGATCATCACTCAGAGCATCTACAGGTTCTCCACAGTCCAGCTCTCTACACACCACTGCAGCATCAGCCAAATCCCAGCCAACACCACACATTGTTCCCCACTGACCTCTATGAAGAACCTCCACTCTACCAGCACAGCGACTGCTACCATTTACCAGTCTTACATTTGTGATGTCTTGGAATGTATGAAAGAGAGAAAGGCAATAGAAAAGGTGAGTTGAATTTTAAAATGATTAAATAAAATGAAATAAAACTGTTCTGTTACATTTTGAACTCTTACCAGTACACAGCAAAACAATGTTGTACTCATGTGAATAGTTGTTTTCATGTGATGGTGATGTTGGACAGAAGTGAATCTGAGACTCATTTCCTCTGCACTGAATCTCATGTGTCCACATCTGAGCATCTCCTTTGCCAAAAGCAGCTTCTCCTAGCACCTGTACAGGAGCCCCACAGTCCAGCTCTCTACACACAACCTCTGCATCCTGCTGGTCAAAGGCAGCAGCACACACTGACACCCACGACTGATCATCAAGTATCTCTAATCTTCCAGAGCAGTGAGAACCTCCAACCAGCCTGACTTCTGAATAAGACAATATAGATCAACAAAACATTGGATAATTAAAAAAAAAGATTTGTTTAATTGTTTTTTAATGACTTAATAATTAAACATTTTAACAAATAATAGCTGCTTTGAAACAATGTATTGTGAAAAACGCTATACAAATAAATGTGAATTGAATTGAAAATCAACTCAAGTATTAGAAACCAAAATGGAAGCACATAACTTAATACACAGATATGACTTAGAATATGTAAAATGCTTTACCTGAGCAGATGACTCCAGCGTCTTTACTATGATCACAGTTGTGTTTTCCCCATCCTCCTGACTCACATTTTGCAACTGTTGACTCTGATCCCCTACACATGACATAACTCATCCAGATTGGTCCTGATCCTGGTCCAAAATGAGCATCACCCAGAGCATCTACAGGTTCTCCACAGTCCAGCTCTCTACACACCACTGCAGCATCAGGCAAATCCCAGTCATATTGACACACTGTTCCCCACTGACCTCTATGAAGAACCTCCACTCTACCAGCACAGCGACTGTGACCACCAACCAACCTCACATTCACATGGACTGATGATGAGAGAGCTGAAACAATGAGAGAAAGATAAAGGAATGAGACGAGAGATATGAAATACATAGGGTGAACAACTGGCCAAATGGAACACTTTTTGGAAGTTTTTGAATTTATTATTCCTTTTTTTCTCTGTATCGTGCAGTGGACCTCTTTAGTTATTGAAATGGTATTGTGTAAATACAGAAGCCCTAAGGTGCCATGCATTATTCTTTTTTTCTGTCTTGGTTTTTCACAAAAATGTTTGATCACAGGTTAATTTTCCTCTGTATTTTAACATAAATGTTGTTCTCTCTTATTCTTTTCTTGGTATAAATGTAATTTTTTCTTGGTATGAAGCCATTTCTATACTGTATATATACCGCTTAATCATGTACAGGTAAATAGTTTTAACTTTGAAAAGGAAAATATGTAAATGAAACCACTTCCAATGAATGTTTATCTATCAGAACTTTATTCTTGTAGACACTACAGTGACAATTTCTATTTCATTGCTAGTGAACTCAAGATTTCTGTACAGTTATAAAATGATATTTTTAACAAACGCAATGAAATAGTTTGCAGCTGACCAGAGAAACTGTGTACAGTTTATTGTCATGTGAAAATTAAACATATCTAAAAATCTAATGCATTTATTATTATTATTATTATTATTATTGTTATTATAATACCATCATCTGAGGCACCACATTACAGTCAAACTTAATTTTAAGTATTTGAAGAATACAATACTGAACTTCTGAAAATAATTTCACCACTCTCATTCCTTGTGTACTTACCAGCTGTGATGAGTTTTACAACTGAAGACAGTAAAATGAGTGTCAGGCATCTCTCCATCTCCCTCTGCTTGATTAACTCAATATCCAGTACAAGCTTCTCCGCACTGATGATACAGAAGTACAGGCTTCCGCTCAGCCCCCTTAATGAGAGAGAAAGAGGTCCGACACCCTCCAATCACACTCACTGTTACCTTATTAGACAGAACAGAGGAAATCATCAAACAACTTCAGTGACAAATCAGATGAGGCATTTATGACTTTCTCCATATATATCAAAATGTCAGTGCTGATAAACTCCTCCTCCCCACCCATCAAGACTGAGGGGATGCAGAAACACACACAAACATATTTGACTTACAGGAGACAGGAAACTCTCCAGTTTATTTACAGCATCAAAGTCCAACACCTGCAGAGAAGAGATAAAAGCAATGATAACTTACTGTCAATGTCCTAAACTGTCTATTTGTGTATACATGCTACCATGACATTAACACGTAAAAAACTCAACTCTGTAAAACTAATGTTATTGTAAAATGGCATTTAAAAAATTTAGTTAATAAATGCTTGCGAGAGCACCGTTCACAAGTTAGCTCTAATCACACCAAAGGGTGGAAAACATCACAAAATTCATTTTTTGAAAGCTTCTTTCTGTGTTTGTCAAACCATTGCTTTGACTAATGTGAAACTGACCTAATTCCACAGAAGTGGTTTCAGATGGCCCACAAAAACCATAACTCTCATTCAGTGAAGATAAGCATGTTCTTTACCTTGTGACCAGCAGAGAGAGCCAGTACTACAGTTCATATCTGCCAAAGCACCCAGTACTGCACCTTCATACTTTGAGCATTTTACAGTGTGGACAAGAGCTTTTTAAGTGATTTTTCTTGTGGAATGGCAAGTGAAAATAAAATAAAATAAAATATTACAATACAAGACTTAATTCAACTGAAAATCTGTGTCAGCTATGGGCAATTTTCACTTAAATGAATTGTGGTTGTTGATAGTATTTGCTGCTTTAAAAGAGACCTACAGCAGCAGCAAGGCATCTCTCCATCTCCCTCTGCTTGATTAACTCAACATCCAGTACAAGCTTCTCCGCACTGATGATACAGAAGTACAGGCATCCTCTCAGTCCCCTTAATGAGAGAGAAAGAGGTCCGATACCCTCCAATCACACGCACTGTTACCTTATTAGACAGAACAGAGGAAATCATCAAACAACTTAAGTGACAAATCAGATGAGGCATTTATGACTTTCTCCATATACACTCACCTAAAGGATTATTAGGATTATTAACACCTGTTCAATTTCTCATTAATGGAATTATCTAATCAACCAATCACATGGCAGTTGCTTCAATGCATTTAGGGGTGTGGTCCTGGTCAAGACAATCTCCTGAACTCCAAACTGAATGTCAGAATGGGAAAGTAAGGTGATTTAAGCGTGGCATGGTTGTTGGTGCCAGACGGGCCGGTCTGAGTATTTCACAATCTGCTCAGTTACTGGGATTTTCACGCACAACCATTTCTAGAGTTTACAAAGAATGGTGTGAAAAGGGAAAAACATCCAGTATGCGGCAGTCCTGTGGGCGAAAATGCCTTGTTGATGCTAGAGGTCAGAGGAGAATGGGCCGACTGATTCAAGCTGATAGAAGAGCAACTTTGACTGAAATAACCACTCGTTACAACCGAGGTATGCAGCAAAGCATTTGTGAAGCCACAACACGCACAACCTTGAGGCGGATGGGCTACAACAGCAGAAGACCCCACCGGGTACCACTCATCTCCACTACAATTAGGAAAAAGAGGCTACAATTTGCACGAGCTCACCAAAATTGGACAGTTGAAGACTGGAAAAATGTTGCCTGGTCTGATGAGTCTCGATTTCTGTTGAGACATTCAGATGGTAGAGTCAGAATTTGGCGTAAACAGAATGAGAACATGGATCCATCATGCCTTGTGGTGTAATGGTGTGGGGGATGTTTTCTTGGCACACTTTAGGCCCCTTAGTGCCAATTGGGCATCGTTTAAATGCCACGGCCTACCTGAGCATTGTTTCTGACCATGTCCATCCCTTTATGACCACCATGTACCCATCCTCTGATGGCTACTTCCAGCAGGATAATGCACCATGTCACAAAGCTCCAATCATTTCAAATTGGTTTCTTGAACATGACAATGAGTTCACTGTACTAAAATGGCCCCCACAGTCACCAGATCTCAACCCAATAGAGCATCTTTGGGATGTGGTGGAACGGGAGCTTCGTGCCCTGGATGTGCATCCCACAAATCTCCATCAACTGCAAGACGCTATCCTATCAATATGGGCCAACATTTCTAAAGAATGCTTTCAGCACCTTGTTGAATCAATGCCACGTAGAATTAAGGCAGTTCTGAAGGCGAAAGGGGGTCAAACACAGTATTAGTATGGTGTTCCTAATAATCCTTTAGGTGAGTGTATATTAAAATGTCAGTGCTGAGTGAAACAGACTGGAGCAGCTTAAGCACAGAGTGACTCTTGACAAGATTTCTGAATAAGACACATTTAGCTCACAACAAATTATATCAATAACCTATAAAAAAAGTTTGTAAGTAATATGTGAGTAATGCCATGATATTTATAAGCCGTTTTCCTCATGGGGACCAAAACATGTCCCCACAAGGACAGCACATTCTGCCAGAGTTGCTGCCAAACTGCGCGATTCATAGCAATAGTTTCCAAGCGTGAGATTACAAGTTTATAAATTGCTATATCTAGGTTCCAATGTAATAGTATATAAACTGAAAAAATTATGTACATTGTGTTTTACATTTTGAGGTAAAAATGGATGACATTCTAAGGAGATCAAGTCAGGCAGCTTAGGTGTTTGTGACATTAGTCTTTTTTTTTTTTATGCACTTCCTGACTATTTGGCATGACAAGCTCAAGGCACAGCTGTGCCTTTGTCTCTATGATAATGTGAAGGTATGGGCAATACTGTCAGAGCAATTAGATTAGCACCTATGCATTTGAATGACACTGTTATGCTGATTGGATTAGGACTGGTGACACTTTAGAGTCTGGGGCGGGTCCCTTTACCTGGATACTTCATTTGCATGCTATGTTTAGATTGTCTCCGCCCCTACTGTGTGTATCCCTCCCCCTAAAATGTATATAAACGACAAAGTCTTACAGCTTAAGTTAGACTTGATGGACTGCAGCTACCGACAGCACGTGTTCTCAATAAAGAATCCTGCTGAAGATACATCCAAGTCTCCTGGTCTTCACTTCTGAGTTTCCAACAGTTTTGGTGCCGTGACCCGGATAGAGCTCCTCACCTGAATCCAGACTGAAACTTCAAGCTCAACAAAGATCTGACTTGCTTGGTCATAAGATCTGACTTACGACCAAGGGTTGTTGAGTGCCACTCTATCCAAAAGAACAGTACAAATTTGTTATCCTCTGCATTATCCTTGGTTAACTAAGTTATCCTCTAAAAAAAATTATTTTAGAGATGAAAGTTATCCTCTGTTTAGGCAGGGAAGATTGGCATTATATGCTAATATTTGTAATCCTCTGTTTCAGCAGGGAAGAATTGGTTAGCCTCCGTTTCAGGCAGGGAAGATTAGCATTACGTGCTAATATTGGTTAGCCTCTGTTTCAGGCAGGGAAGAATTGGTTAGCCTCTGTTTCAGGCAGGGAAGATTAGCATCACATGCTAATAGTGGTTATCCTTGTTTCAGCAGGGAAGAATTAGCGTAAAGTGCTAATAATTTGTGTTGTCCTCTGTTTTGCCAAGGAAGGTTAACAATAGTTGATCTGTGTTACCAAAGAATACCCTCTGTTGATCAGAGAAGTTTTAGTGTTTTGATTGTGTGGTAACAAAGAAACTCACAAAAATGTAATCACAGTTAGGAGTGCAAATGAACCTAATAGTCACTGATAAAGTTATTAAGAACTAATTAAATATGAGATCCATCCAGACAAGACTTGGTCGGTAGATGAGTGTAAAAAGGTATTAGGAGCATGTAGAACAATGTGAAAGGCATTATCTGCTGCTACAGAGAATTTGGTTTAGCGCTAGCTAGACAACAGTCTCAGCGTAACTAGAGCTAGAGGAACAGAACTAGAGCTAGAGGAACAGAACTAAGTATAGTATCCTAGAGTATCCTCTTTGACTAAGAAATTGAACCACAACAAAGCTGCAGAAAAAAACTGATGTGAATGAAGTTAGTCAGCCTGATAATACTTATCCTGACTTTGCTTTCTTTGACACAGCTTTCTTTGACACAGATGTAGCCATCCAATCAGTAATTGATGTGCCTGTAGATTCAGTGAAGGTATGTGGCGCTAGGAGAAGATCTCAGGGAATTGAGAGAATTGAAAGTGTTCCTCCTAACCCTTCTGGGTAACGCTTTAGATTACAGCCCGGAAAGTACTGCGTAAGTAAAACAAATTTACAGTGTAACTTTCAGTAATTATAGTGTAACTATAAAGTAAATACGTGTAGGTATAAGGAAACAATATGTAATATTTGGGGAATAAAGGGGTAACTATCAGGAAAATTAACAAATTATTTATACTGTAAGTATTTTTTAATTAAGGGGTAATTATCCATGTAGTTTCAGGGTAAGTGGTGCTTACATTTATTTGAAAAAAACTTTCAAAACAGATTCACGACACTTCTTATTAATTTATTAATTTTTTAAAATAAACTTTTAATTTCAAATAATAACGTCCTGACAGAAAGAGGCAAATTTTTTCCCTTTTTTGTTTCTCTTGCTTGGCTCCTCTTGTTCCTCTTCTTCTTTTTCGTTAGTCTACAGTTTAAATTATTTTTAAATATTGGCATTTTTCTTACAAACACTTATCGTTTCACTTCAGAAGACATTGATTCATCCATTGGGATCGTATGGATTACTGTAGTTATTGCTGAATGTGTTGTTTGATGCTTCAACTTTTGGAACCAAATTTTCATTATCAGAGATTATTTATTTTTCTGTGTTCATCTGAAGAAAGAAAGTTGTATGCATCTCGGATGGCATGAGATAAATGGTGAGGACATTTCTGGGTGTACTGTATTTTCTTTTAATACATAATACAGTATAGATGGAGACATGGGATTCCTTCTTAAGATTAATCTGTGGCAAAAACGAAAAAGAAGAGGAACAAGAGGAGGATGAAGCCACGCAAGAGATACGAATAAGAAGTGTTGTAAATCTGTTTTGAAAGTTGTTTTTCAAATAAAGATTTCCGAGTGATATCAGATTGTGTACGTGTTTTTATTGTACTTACCCTGTAACTACATTAAATAAGAGGGGAACAAGCACCACTTTAATTTACAGCCCGCAGATTCATACTTACCCTGTAACTACATGAAACAAGAGGGGAACAAACACCACTTTAATTTACAAACACCCGCATATTCATATTTACCCTGTAACTACATAGAAAAACAAGCACCACTTACCCTGTAACTACACAGATAATTACCTCTTAATTAAAAAATACTTACAGTTAATTTTCCTGATAGTTACCCCTTTATTCCCCAAATATTACATATTGTTCCCTTATACCTACACATACATACTTTATAGTTACACTATAATTACCGAAAGTTATGCAGTAAATACGCTTTACTTACGCAGTACTTTCCGGGCTGTAATCTAAAGCGTTACCCTTTTCTGTTGTCCAAGTATAAACTGTTGCCAAAGCGCTAGGACCTAAAGATATAGAGAGACTATCTCAGAGCTTACCCTCAGCACGCACCCTCTAAATTTAGAAGACCATTGATAAGCAAAATGCATCTCTATGACATGTCGTTAACAGAAGTCACACAGCTGATGTCACAAATTCTAACTGAATCTGAATTTTTTGAGTCTGCTGTTACTTCTGAACTACAACATGTCAGTAAAGGCAATTTGAGAGAAGGTGTTATGAAAATTATAAAGAATATCATGGGACCCAAAATAGACTGGTCCAGAATCATTAACTGTGTGCAAAAGAAAAAAGAAACTGTGAGTGAATACACTGAAAGGTTTTGTCAGTCAGCTGTAATTTACAGTAGAGTTGATGATTCTGAATGTCTGCTAGATGACCAGGGACCCTTAGTCCGCATCTGGTCAGATGGCCTTTTAGCCGAGTACAGAAAAGAATTGCCATTCCTAGATCTAACTTGGTCTAACAAAACCGTCAGAAGTAACCTAGAAAGGTTAGCTACATGGGAAAGAGATGCTGATGTTAAGGCAAAAGTGAGAGTAGCAGCAGCTACATTTAGCACAAAGAATCAAGACAACAGATGGCCTAAGAGAGAAGGCAAATGCAACTACTGTGAAAAATCAGGTCACTGGGAGAAAGAGTGTAGGAAGAAGTTGCAAGATAGGAAAATAAATACTATGCATAACTCTGCTCCTTCTCAGCCTGCCTACAGCCCTGAAGTAGTTCCGACAAGGTACACTGAAACTTTAGGACAGCTTGCTCAGGCTCTTCTAAAAGCACAAAAAGAACAGGAAAAAAACTAATTGTTGGGGCTGTGAGTAGCTACCTTTCCCCTGTAATCCATCACAATGACAAAATAATTTTTGTGAAAGGTAGCATACAAGAGAAAGACTTTTTGCTTGATACAGGTGCAGAAATTACAGTAATTCCTACAAAATTGGCTGAAGGTTTAAACAAGAAAACAAGAAAACTAAACTTTGTTTAACTGGTGTAATAGGTGAAGATTCTGCTTTGTATAAAACCCCATCCATAGAGGTACAGTTAGGCCTGAAGACTCTTACTACAAAATTGCTATGTGCTCCATTAAATACAGGTGCAATTATAGGCATGGATCTACTCAGACAAATACATCTAACTTTAGACATGTCCTCAGAATCTGCTAGCATACAAATTTCCTCAGCACAAGTTTCTACCAATAATGCAACCACTCCTGAGTATGCTTTCTTACAGAATCATCAAATTTGGGCTAAAGACAAGGATGATTCTGGGTTTTTGACAGGCGTAAAACCAGTCAAATTGACAGGAACTACACCTGTTACCAAACAATATCCGATCAATAATGAAGCTATACAGGGAATCAAACCTATTGTAGAAAAATTGCTGAAGCAAGGAGTGCTAGTTAAAACCAACAGTTCCTGTAACTCACCCATATGGCCCATCAAGAAATCCAATGGGACATGGAGACTCACCATAGACTACAGAGTAGCCAATAAACATATTGATAAAACCCCCCTAGTAGCAGATCCATCTACAATTTGTAATGGCTTACCATAAGATTGTAAGGTTTTTTCAGTAATCGATATGTCTAATGGATTCTTTTCTGTACCCTTGCACTCTGACAGCCAGACATGGTTAGCTTTCACAGTTGATTGAGCAATACCAGTGGACACGGTTGCCACAGAGATTTCAGGGTTTTCCCCAACCATATAACTTCAGGCTGTCAGACATGATTTGTGTGACCCAGAATGTCCAGTCAAACAGTCTACTATGATTCAATATGTCAATGATATTTTGATCACCTCTACAGATCACAAGGTTCATCAAACTGAATTGGAAGTATTTTTGCAGAAATGCGGACACAAATGCAGCTTTCACAAAGCTCAAATAGCTAAAAAGCAAGTCACATTTCTAGGTCAAACAATTGGTGCAGGAAATAGATCTGGATCGAGCCACTTCAGTCAAAGCCATACCTCCGCCTAATACAATTAAAACAGTCCGATCATTTTTAGGAACAGCAGGTTACTGTAGACCTTGGATTGAAGAATATGCCTCGATTGCTCAGACTCTCTACGACTTGTTGAAAGGCCAAGTTAATGATTCTGATACTGTTTGTATGGAAGAAATTCAGCTCAAAGCTTTCAATGATTTGAAGAGAGCACCAGCATTAGGAATTGCACAGGGGATAGGCCCTTTGTGCTTTATGTCCATAAACACTTAGGCTTTATGACTGCATGTCTAATACAAGATCATGGGGGCAGTTTACACGCAATTCATTACTAGTCTGGTAAACTTGACTTAGTCGCTCAAGAGATGGGCCCTTGTCTTAGAGCAGTGCAGGCAGTTCATCTAGCTCTTCAGGCTTCATCAGAAATGGTGTTAGGACAGACTGTAAACGTAAGATGCCCTCGTGCAGTGTCCGTACTAATGAATCAAGCAAAAGTCACTTCTGTCACCTCCTCTCGTTGGGAAAATTGGTTAACAACCCTCACTGCCCCGAACATTGTTTTACAGTGTGCGCCAGTCACAAACCCATCCTCATGTATGATGTCTGCAATGACTGAAGTTAGAGGATGAAGGAGAAATGACTCACAATTGTGTATTTGCTTACATACGCAGCTACAAGTGAAATAGCAGAAACTCCCATAAAGAATGCAGAATTGGAGTTGTTTGTTGATGGTTCAGCTCAAGTAATTGAAGGTAACAGACGAGCAGGTTATGCAGTCACGTCCACCACTGAAGTGGTAGCTTCAAGTTGTCTTCCAGATAATTTTTCAGCTCAAGCTGCAGAACTTGTAGCCTTAACTCAGGTATGCACGCTAGCTTTAGGATCGGTTGCAAATATCTACACTGATTCCAGGTATGCTTTTGGGGTAATTCATGATTTTGGTGTCATTTGGCAAAGTAGACAGTTTCTAACTTCTGTTGGATCCCCCATTAAGCATGCTGGATTAGTAAAATATCTAATGTTTGCCTTGAAACTTCCAAAGAAATTAGTGGTGATCAAAGTGAAAGCACATCTCACAACTAATACTATGGAAGCTAAAGGTAATGTTCTTGCTGATGTTAACTAATAACAATTTAATGATTACTTAATCTATTAATCATATATAATCTTTATTAGTTGCTGATGCAGTAATCATTAATTAATGGTTTAGTTCTTCAGGAGTCATACATTAACTCATGATTATCTGTGCATTAGTCAAGCATGAATTAATGCATTTTAGTACACCCGTATTGTAAAGTGTTACCAACAAGCTTGTTCCTATGCAACTGTACAAGTGTGTTCAGATAGTACAGCACAGAAGACAATTCTGCCTCCTGAATCAATCATTGATCTGTACAAAGACGTTCCTCTATATGAAGCATGGACATGGTTAGACAAAGGAGCCACAGTGTATTCATCCGGTTGCTGGACAAAAGGGGGAAAGTATGTTGCCCCAAATACTGCCATATTTGGCTCAACAAATACACAATTTGGGTCACAGTGGTCCAATGAAATCACAGGTTCTCAAATAAATGGTGGAATCCAAAATTCAGAAATGTAGCCACCGAAACAGTCAAGAGATGAGTTACATGTCAGAAAAATAATGATGAGCCAGCAGCAACTACAGCAGCAACACATACCCCAGCACAAAGATGAAAGAATGTTTGCATGCCACACCCACCTTCAGTAGGAGCAGGAAGATGGCTGCATTCCAGGACTCACTTGTGCACAAACATGGTGGTCAAGAACTCTTGGAGCATTAATCCCGATTATTAGAAAATAAATAACTTGAATTTTTATATTAAGTAGAGCATGATCTCATAAATTTTGGATACATTTTTAATGTGTGATGAGAACTTTAAGTATTTTTTAAAAATGTGTGTGGTGATGGAAATGACAATGAATTAACGTGAATGTAGAGAAACAGTAGATAAATATAAAAAGTATTGTAATATATTATGATATAAAAATTATTACACAAATCTACTCTGGCAATCCATATCAATTGTACTTTGTAATCATAAATGTCATTTCCACCACATGCTGTAATTTCAACCACAGAGGGCAGTGTGGTGGAAATGACATTTCTGTAGTTTTTGTGAAAAAATGGAAGATAGCTTCACTGATTAGCTTTGAATTAATACTTAGCATTTCATGTATCCAAAATACTCTTATTTAACTTTAAATGTTTAGCTTTTTAAAAACACCCTTGAAGGTACAGCATGTTTGGAAATGACGTAGTTCAAACAATATTTAGCTTGAATTTTCTTAATTTTTTTGTTGATGAAAATTAAAATTCCCTCCATGTCCAACATGTGCTCTGATGTCACTGAATATTTCCATAGAAACCACCTAAACAATCTTTCACACAAACTTTTTAAAGGGACATTACTGTGTTGTGGTGGAAATGACACCAACACTGTGCGACAGCTATATTTTGTATAAAAAGTAATATTGATAGTGTTCTCACATTAAATATTATAATGTAATTTAATTATATTACTAGTGCTTAATTCAGGTGCATTAATAGTTACCAGATAAGTCATATTTTTAAACTGTATTTTCATTGTTGAAGTTAAAAAGTCTGGGTGTGCGTCAAGGAGAAAACAGATTTTGATTTTGACGCCTATAAGGAGGTTGAAAAGTATGAAAAAATCATAATAGAAAGGTAGTAAAAAAAACATTTGAGGTGGTTTTATTGTTAGCTTGAAAAAGAAAGTGGAATTTGTCTAAAATGATATGTATTTTTAAAAAGATGACCAAAGAACATAAAAGTGCCCATAGTCTAAGAATCACCCATATATTAGTACCTAAAGTGTACATATTAGTACCTAAATGGAACAAAAGTGCCCAAACTCTGTCTATTTTTAATTATTAAAAAATGCCATTATTTTATATGAAAAAAAATATAATTGTATTTTATTTACAAAATATTTTATAAGCTGTCATATGTTAATGTTACATCATGCCCCTCACATGTTACAATGTACCCCACCTATGGGGCATGTTGTCACATTTTACCTCCATTCTTTTGGTGTAAATCAAGAAAAAAGTATATACTGTATTAATGAAACAAAACCTCATAATTGTACTAGACATGTGTGAAATTAATGTAGGGAAAAATAAATACTGAACCACAAGTGGATTTACACAAACAGTAAACAGGGGAAACAGTAAAGTAGATTTGAAGTAAATTCCTATGTACACTACCAGTGGACTAGCCTATGCAAAAACAATCTAAGTTTCATAAGACTGTGTGTATAACTATGTTAAAAAAAAAAAGTATATTTAATAGGTTACTCAATCAAAAGATTAAAAACAACTACAAGCTAAGTATACTTTGAATACTAAATTATAATATAATATACTTAGACTTTTCTGTCAGTATAAGTCAAGTATACTTAAGTGCAATATTAATATTTCTGAGAAGTACATAAAGTGTATTTCTGAGAAGTATATAAAAAGTAGACTGAAAGTATACTTTATTTTTAGTTTAAAAGTAGTATACTAATAGAACACTTGAATAAACTTATTTTTCGTAAGGGAAGCGCCACTATTGCTGTCCCTTCCAGCACTCCACATAGGCCACCTAATCCCCCTGCAACTATTGGGGCGTAATCTGGGTCAGGGCCTTATGCAGAGAAGGTCAATCCCTGCTGTTCCTTTTGACCCACTCAGTGAGACTACTGGATAACACTGGGAAAGTGTACCTATGGAAAGGGACGCTCCGGAGACCACATCCTGCCCGTAGGTTAATCTTTAACATGTGAAGATTACACATATGGACTGACAAAGAGGGCAGTGCAATATATGGAAGGTCTCTGGGGTAGCTCCGGCCTAGTTAGAGAGAGTCAGTACTGGCAGAGATGGCAGAGCCCCTGCCCCTTTAATCGTGAAAGTGCCCTTTTCGAAAATTATTTCTAATTTCTACCGGAGGCAATTTAACCAACCTCAGATGCTTCTGACTCCAGAGGAGGAGATGGCGGGCGAATTGCAAAATGCGATGGGAGACCTCCTTGATGATTGAAGTACGCAGCTGTCATGAGAGTGATTGTGGGAAACAAAACACCTGCAGAGAAGAGATGACAAACACTGACAACGACCCTGGCTTGAGGAGCACTGGGTGAATGCTAAGAAAGAGAGACATAGCAAAGGACAATTTGTGAATAACAAAACATTGTTTTACAGAAATGTATTGAACTTTTGCATTTTGTGTACAAAAAACACAATGTGTTGAAATAAAATGTTTCAGCTGCCCCAATAAAAACATTTCTATGCACATAGTCAGATTTTAACTCTTTAATAGAAAATATGGACATCAATTCAAAACAACAATTAAGCAAATCTAAAACAAATACATGAAACAAACAGGCTCTCTATATTAAAAAGCTGTTATACTGGAGGTTTCAGCTCAGAGGGCATGTCATATTTATGTCCTGCAGAAGGAGTTTCAGACAGTCAGAACGTGAACATGCTTTTCTGATAATTGCTCACAGCAGTGGTCTACATTTAAAAAGGAATTATATTAGGTGTATAAATTGAAGGTGCTGTGAAATGTTAAAGACTGTTGTGGTGGCGGCTTAAAGGTAAAGAACTCATAATTTCCCCCCCTCAAATTTCTAAGGCTTCATGAAATGCATCAATCTAGTAAAATAGCAAAAAAAAAAAAAAAAAAAACACAAAAAAACAACCATGACCTGCAAACCCATCTGGGGAAAAAATTCAAACATTTTGAAAGCAGTGCATTTTTTTTCCTCAGAAATTGTGGCTAAATTAGAAGATTTCAATACAAAGTGCAACATAAAACATTGCTGGACTGCAGCTCAAACATACAGTATATATGATCTTAAACACTTAAACTCTGCAGATCACTTAAAAACTTTAAGTGATGGCGGTGGGTGTGCTTTGAGTTATGCAGTTCCTCCCTGTTTTACTGGATCTTCCTCCACATCGTCATAGTCTGTTAATAGAAAACAAGAGCAAATTCATGCATCAACATGCTTTAAAAGGTATTTTAACAAACACAATGTTTTCAGTCTGTTTAAATTAGCTATTGTGGTAACAGAACAAGAGAAATCGATAATATAAAGCTATTATAAAGACTACTTAACCAAAATGATTTAGTAAAAAAGGTGTCAGTAACGTACCAAATGTGTCACTCATATATTCCCCGACATTCTTCACATCATCATACTCCTCCTGAACACCCTCTGATATAAATGTGTTTATTATTAATTACATGCAAAAAGTCTTCATACTTTACATGCTAGTATAAGACAAAAAATTATGGGTAAAAAACCCTGTTCTAATGTAGAAGAGTCATTTGAAACCCACACCTGCTTTATCATTGGAAAACTGCCGTATGATGACGACGACATCATCATAGTCATCTACAAAAAAATAAAGATTTTTTTAATATTTACATTTACATATACATATACATATATATATTTATTATTATATTTATTTATTAGGGGTGTAACGGTACACAAAACTGACGTTTCGGAACGTACCTCAGTTTTGAAGTCACGGTTCGGTATGGGTTCGGTACAGCAGGGAAAAGAAAACTAAATATAAAATTGCTTTTTATTTATTTTTATTAAACAGTGGTTTACTGAACACATTGTGTCTGTCCTTAAATGAATTCAATTACAACTAAAAGTTTCTTAAAGATAATTCTGTAAACTATATAGGGAGCCCTTACTTGCACATTACTAAAGGTTAACAACAGAGCCCAATAATGCAATATTTTTGCATTAACTTCTAAATCTAATTATAAAATTATGTTTTACTCCAATTCGTTTGTAAAAATATGATCATTGCCTACACAGTGGCTGTCATTTTCATGATTTTTTTATTATCGTTTGAATTTCGTGATAAAATGGACAGAATACTTAATATGTTCGTGTTAGTATGTTCCACGTGTAAAACAAGCCTACTGTTAACTGTTAAAGATTGCATTCGGTACCGTGCGGTACGCAAGTCCTGTACCGAAATGGTTCGGTACGAATACATGTACTGTTGCACCCCTAATATATATATATATATACACACTCACCTAAAGGATTATTAGGAACACCTGTTCAATTTCTCATTAATGCAATTATCTAATCAACCAATCACATGGCAGTTGCTTCAATGCATTTAGGGGTGTGGTCCTGGTCAAGACAATCTCCTGAACTCCAAACTGAATGTCAGAATGGGAAAGTAAGGCGATTTAAGCAATTTTGAGCGTGGCATGGTTGTTGGTGCCAGACGGGCCGGTCTGAGTATTTCACAATCTGCTCAGTTACTGGGATTTTCACACACACCCATTTCTAGAGTTGACAAAGAATGGTGTGAAAAGGGAAAAACATCCAGTATGCGGCAGTCCTGTGGGCGAAAATGCCTTGTTGATGCTAGAGGTCAGAGGAGGATGGGCCGACTGATTCAAGCTGATAGAAGAGCAACTTTGACTGAAATAACCACTCGTTACAACCGAGGTATGCAGCAAAGCATTTGTGAAGCCACAAAACGCACAACCTTGAGGCGGATGGGCTACAACAGCAGAAGACCCCACCGGGTACCACTCATCTCCACTACAAATAGGAAAAAGAGGCTACAATTTGCACGAGCTCACCAAAAATGGACAGTTGAAGACTGGAAAAATGTTGCCTGGTCTGATGAGTCTCGATTTCTGTTGAGACATTCAGATGATAGAGTCAGAATTTGGCGTAAACAGAATGAGAACATGGATCCATCATGCCTTGTTACCACTGTGCAGGCTGGTGGTGGGGGTGGTGTAATGGTGTGGGGGATGTTTTCTTGGCACACTTTAGGCCCCTTAGTGCCAATTGGGCATCGTTTAAATGCCACGGCCTACCTGAGCATTGTTTCTGACCATGTCCATCCCTTTATGACCACCATGTACCCATCCTTTGATGGCTACTTCCAGCAGGATAATGCACCATGTCACAAAGCTCAAATCATTTCAAATTGGTTTCTTGAACATGACAATGAGTTCACTGTACTAAAATGGCCCCCACAGTCACCAGATCTCAACCCAATAGAGCATCTTTGGGATGTGGTGGAACGGGAGCTTCGTGCCCTGGATGTGCATCCCACAAATCTCCATCAACTGCAAGATGCTATCCTATCAATATGGGCCAACATTTCTAAAGAATGCTTTCAGCACCTTGTTGAATCAATGCCATGTAGAATTAAGGCAGTTCTGAAGGCGAAAGGGGGTCAAACACAGTATTAGTATGGTGTTCCTAATAATCCTTTAGGTGAGTGTATATATATATATATACACACACATACCGATCAGACATAACATTATGACCACTGACAGGTGAAGTGAATAACACTGATTATCTCTTCATCACGACACCTGTTAGTGGGTGGGATATATTAGGCAGCAAGTGAACATTTTGTCCTCAAAGTTGTGTGTTAGAAGCAGAAGAAACAGTGGTGAACCGGCGACAGGGTCATGGGTGGCCAAGGCTCACTGATGCACGTGGGGAGCTAAGGCTGGCCCGTGTGGTCCAATCAAACAGTCGAGCTACTGTAGCTAAAGTTGCCTGAAGAAGTTAATGCTGGTTCTGATAGAAAGGTGTCAGAATACACAGTGCATCACAGTTTGTTGCGTATGGGGCTGCATAGCCACAGAACAGTCAGGGTGCCCATGCTGACCCCTGTCCACCGTCGAAAGCGCCAACAGTGGGCATGTGAGCATCAAAACTGGACCACAGAGCAATGAAAAAAGACCAACACAATATTATTCATAATGTTATGCCTGATCTCATATTATATATATATATATATATATATATATATATATATATACACACATACATACACTCACCTAAAGGATTATTAGGAACACCATACTAATACTGTGTTTGTCATGTTCAAGAAACCAATTTGAAATGATTCGAGCTTTGTGACATGGTGCATTATCCTGCTGGAAGTAGCCATCAGAGGATGGGTACATGGTGGTCATAAAGGGATGGACATGGTCAGAAACAATGCTCAGGTAGGCCGTGGCATTTAAACGATGCCCAATTGGCACTAAGGGGCCTAAAGTGTGCCAAGAAAACATCCCCCACACCATTACACCACCACCACCAGCCTGCACAGTGGTAACAAAGCATGATGGATCCATGTTCTCATTCTGTTTACGCCAAATTCTGACTCTACCATCTAAATGTCTCAACAGAAATCGAGACTCATCAGACCAGGCAACATTTTTCCAGTCTTCAACTGTCCAATTTTGGTGAGCTCGTGCAAATTGTAGCCTCTTTTTCCTATTTGTAGTGGAGATGAGTGGTACCCGGTGGGGTCTTCTGCTGTTGTAGCCCATCCACCTCAAGGTTGTGTGTGTTGTGGCTTCACAAATGCTTTGCTGCATACCTCGGTTGTAACAAGTGGTTATTTCAGTCAAAGTTGCTCTTCTATCAGCTTGAATCAGTCGGCCCATTCTCCTCTGACCTCTAGCATCAACAAGGCATTTTCGCCCACAGGACTGCCGCATACTGGATGTTTTTCCCTTTTCACACCATTCTTTGTAAACTCTAGAAATGGTCAGACCGGCCCGTCTGGCACCAACAACCATGCCACGCTCAAAATTGCTTAAATCACCTTTCTTTCCCATTCTGACATTCAGTTTGGAGTTCAGGAGATTGTCTTGACCAGGACCACACCCCTAAATGCATTGAAGCAACTGCCATGTGATTGGTTGATTAGATAATTGCATTAATGAGAAATTGAACAGGTGTTCCTAATAATCCTTTAGGTGAGTGTATGTATGTATGTATATATATATATATATATATATATATATATGTTAAAACCTGTCGAAATAATTAAATAATTAAAATAAATAAACCTGTAGCATGATGTCTCCGTTCAGCATGGATTACATCATCATAATTCTCTGGTCTGATTTGTTGCTTTTCTAAATAATTTAATAGGAAAGAGAATAAACAGAAACTAATTCACAGGCCAGATAGGTAATTAAATTACGTGAATTTCTGAGATCAATTAAAGTCACTGACCTTTTGGGCCTTCAATGGTGGTGACGTCATTATAGTAGTCAGGTGTGACTCCTACTGCAGATTTTGCTGTGAAAAAGAAAATACATACATATTATTTATATACAGTACATACATATTGCATATAATTATTAAACTCTGCTAAGATTACTTTTTTTTTCTTAATGTTTTTAACATATGTACATACTTTTCTGTATGTAGCAGGTAACATTATATATTTCCGTCCTCTAACCTGAAAGAAGCTCATCAGCATCTTCATATCCAGAATGCTGTTCAGTAGAAAGGACACTTCCTGTTAGGAAGGAGCGAAACTATCAGACACATGTTCACAATCACAAATCAGCCAAAACCCCCATATGCTTTGGATCATATCAGAAAGAGCTTTATTGCCAAGTGTGGTTGCACAGACAAGGTTTTTTTTTCCTCGGTAAATAAAGCTTCCAGTGCACACATATACATGCATACAACAACAAGACACATAATAATAAAAATAAGAATAAAAAAATTTAAAGTACAGTATAAAACACAGATTAGGAATATTTACAGATATGAACATATTTACAGTTAACAGTATTATGGATAATAAATAAAAGTGAATTAATAAGATATTTCACTAAACAGTGGGAGTATTGGACTAAGAGAGGCTTTGGGAGGCATTTAACTGTTCAGGAGGGAAAAGGCCTGTGGGAAGAAGCTGTTCCTATGCCTAGATTTTCTAGTGCCTATTGCTCTGAATCGCCGGCTGGAAGGCAACAGTTCAAAGAGGTTATGGCCTGGGTGAGTGGAGTCTGGAAGAGTCAATTGTAGTCTTCTGATATCTGATTTGTATGCAGAACCAAACCAGACAATTACTGAAATGCATAGAACATACAGCTGAAAAAATTGGGTAAGCAGCTCCTGTGGTAGGTTAAATTTCCTCAGCTGGCGAAGCATTTTTCACACTAAATGTAATTTCTGCTGAACTTGGAGCAATAGGTTGGACAAAACATTGGACTTGTGCAATGGAAACATACCAAGCGCCTACATCTCCACAGTTCACCCCCCTCTTGGTTGATCTGATCACAACACTGTTCTGCATTTACCTCAATATAAGCAAAAATTAAAAACTGGGAAAATGAAAACTAGGACTATCCTGGTATGGGACTTTGATTACACTGAAAAACTAAAAGGATGTTTTGAAGCCAAGGATTAGAATGTATTTTTAAGGACTGTGGAAATGATGTAGACATGCTCATATCTGGGTATGTTGATTTTTGTGTAGACAGTGCCATTCCTGTCAAACGTGTGAGGTGTTATCCTAACAAGAAGCCCTGGGTCACAAAAGACATAAAACATTCTAAAAAAGTCTAAATCTTTAAAAAAAAAATAGCTTTCTTAAGCGGTGATGAACATTTTCACAGAAAGAATTGAGGCCAAACGTAAGAACACCGGAAAAGGTGACAGAATGGACAATATTCGTCTGTATTTGCAATATACAAGCCGCGGTTCAGCTGTAAATGCTCTAAGCTGTTAACATGGGCACTGAAAAAAATACATGCTGCTCACGCTCTGCTAACCCAGCAGTGTGAAACCGGCCTAACACTGTGAAGCTGCTTTGAAGTAATCAGCATTGTAAAAACCGCTATATAAATGAAGGTGATTGATTGATTGATTGATTGATTGAATTGGCAATGCCCAGGTTATTTCCAAATTAGATCTATTAAAAGGGTATTGGCAGGTGCCATTATCAGAACGGGCAAAAGAAGTCTCTGCTTTTGTGACCCCTGACACCCTATACTGTTGTAAGGTCCTTCCTTTTGGAATAAAAAACGCACATGCCACCTTTCAACGACTCAAATGTGGTTACATATATAGATGATGTTGTGGAGTACAGCGCCTTGTGGTCTGAGCACTTGCAGGATTTGCTATGTTTGTTTTTTAAAGGCTTCACAAAGCCCGGCTGGTTATTAATTTGCCGAAGTGTGAGCTGGGAAAGGGCCAGGTTACTTATTTGGGGCATGAAGTAGGTCAAGGAAAGGTGATGCCTAGACAAGCCAAAGTAAGAGTCATTTTGGAGCTCCTCAGTCCATAGACTCGTCGAGAGTTAATGCAGGTGCTTGGGATGTGTGGGTTCTATAGACGGTTTGTGCCCAATTTCACCAGGATAGGAACCTTTAAAAAAATTGTTGAAGAAGGGTGTATGTTACGTTTGGTCTGACGACTGTGCCAAGGCATATTATCAGATTAAGGCTCTGCTGGCATGTCCACCTGTTCTGGTTGCTCCAGATTTCGGAAAACCATTTAAGCTGGCTGTTGATGCCTGTGAAGTGGGAGTGGGAGCTGTTTTGCTTCAATCCAATGAGTCTGGCATTGATAGACCTGTTGCCTATTTTTCCAGGAAGCTGAATAAACATCAGAAAGCGTTTATGTATCAAGTGCTCTGGGAGATCTAGTGGTGTATACAGATCATAACCCCTTGATTTTTCTTGCTAGATTACAGACATCAAATCAGCGCATGTTTCGTTGGAGTCTCTTTTTGCAGCCATATAGCTTGGTTATACAGCATGTGGCTGGTAGAGATAATGTCCTGGCAGATACCTTATCTAGGATGCCTGTACATTTTTAAAGATTTAAGGAGTTAAGAGAAAAGGGAATACAATTTCCTGGGATGAACTTGATTGAATATCTTAGACAATTTACAATTTGTTTATGTAAAGTTTTAAAGGAAAGGGGAAAAAGGGGAAAAAAAAGGTGAAATGGTTAGATGGTTTAAAAAAAAAAAAAAGGTGGTTAGGTGTTTTTTGTTTGAGGGGTGGAGGAATGTTAGGTATTTAAATGGGGATAGTACTGACTAACACATATGGTAAGAGCCCAGATGACGTCACTCACCTGATAAGACTGCCGTGTGTGGAAGAGGCGGGGTCTCTCAGAATCAAAAGGAAAAAGCCGCCTGTGTGTTCACATGTGGATTTAAAGCTCTCGCCTCAGATCATGTTATATCCTCTTTGTTTTAACAATGATTTATTTTTGTTTTGGTACTATTATCACCACCAGGTTTTAAAGAAAAAGAACATTTTATCCGCAAACGCAAACTGTATCCAGGCTTGTGCTGGACCGAATGCAAGACATCTCCGTTGCACGTCGCCGGGCCAGAGTGAGGTTGGTCGAAATACAGGTGAGTGGCCTCTCTCTGGGCAGCTGGTAGCTGGTAGCATCCACGCATTTTTAGGACTGACTCCCACGTTATTTCGCATCACGTAGGGAAAGTTGTTCTGGTGTTACAACGGATAACTACAAACATAAAACCCCTAGATGGCTGTAGAAGTTAAATACATTTCATTCTTATACCAGAGGTAGTGCGCATCGTAACAACTCGCCATCTCTCGTTTTTTCAGATGACTCTACAATGCAATCCACTCTGAACAGCTGTAAGCCCGGCAGATGTAACGAGCTGTCCTAGATAGATTAGTTTAGCCAGGTTTCCGTGAAACGCAAAACAGCAGAGCTAGAAAAGTCCTTGTTTTTCTGAGTGAGGATAAGATTTTCATCTGTTTTGTTGATGAGTGAGCGTAGATTTGCCAGGTGAATACTTAGCATAGGGGTTTTAAAGCTGAGCTGTCTGAACGTTACGAGTCCGCCCACCCACTTCCCTTGTTTGCGTGTTTTGGAGCATACTATAGAACTGTCGCTCCACCGACTAAAATGTCTAAAAAGATTGGCGGGCATGCATCATCTAATGTCCAGCAGTTCATCCCTAGTAAAATTTATAGGTAAAAGTTCACTGAAGACAGGACAATCAATCAATAAAAACAGAAACACTGAGGAGCTCCAAACCAAGGCAGCCATCAGCAGCGCCATCTTTAAGTTCAGCTCATACTAATCTAAGGAAATCCATTCCTTCATGACTCTAACATTAACTCAACACCTGAATATAACACCAAGCCTTAATCATCACCAATGACACAAACAAGGTCCCACAAATGAATCTGTGATTTACTTCACTCACCCCTTGAATTAAGTGATCAGTCTGTTGATCACAACAAATCAAGCATTATGACATTTACTTACCCCTTGGATTGAAAACACTGTGTTTTTTACTGGCTCTGTGATGAATCTCCTCATAAACAGCCTCAGTCGTGGTCCTGTGTCTCCTCTTAGAGAGAGCTGTGAGTGTAGACAGACAAACCTGCTGTCAGTTCACAACACATGACTGATCACACACTGAATAAGACACAATATGACAGTGTCTGGATCTCTCCTACCTCTCCTCATCACTCTGTTCTGCTGAATCAGTATAAGCAGTGGCACTAAGAGCAGTAGGAGCACAACTCCCAGTACAATCACAAGCACGGAGAGAGACGCTGCTGGAGGAGTTTGTGGAGGAGTGACTGATGTTGAGCTTGAGCGCATTGTCTGAGAAACTGGAGGAGAAGCTGATGTTGTTGTGGCAGGAGTAGTGGACACTGACAAATCTGGAAAGTCTGTCAAAACAGACACAAACACATTCAAAATCAAAATTAAAGCAAATGATTGATTTAACATTCCTTAGTGTGTTGCTGTGACCTGCACAGGTGAGTCCAGCGTGCTCTTTGTGGGAGCAGTCAGTGTGGTTCTTCAGGGAGAGAGGACAGTCCCACAGGTGAATCTCATTCCCTCTGCACTCGACTCTGTTCAGCCACACAACACCTTCACCAGCACCAAAGGCTGAATTCCCATCAGCCCTCAGTGCTGCTCCACAACCCAGCTGCTTGCAGACCACCTGAGCATCGCTGATGTCCCACTGATCATCACAGACTGAGCCCCACACAGCGTTATGATACACCTCCAGCCTCCCAGAGCACCGGCCCTCCCCTCCACTCAGTCTAAGAGGAACATCCTCTAAAATAAACACATATATAGACAACACATTATTAACACATCAGGCCAACAGAGTTCTGTCAGAACAGCGATACATACAGTGTGGTATGTGTGTGGTGTGAGATTAAAACACCACAAATGGCACACTTCATATGCACTTCCGGTCTTGTGGACTTAAAATGGCTGCCGCGTATGATGTCCGTTTAAATCCACAAGACCGTAGATTATCCCATTTGTCATTTTAGATTTTGGGGTCGATATACGCCTTCGATGTGCACTTTTGCTGAGCCCACACTGTTGCGAGCTCTGCAGCAAACTTCTTCCCGACAGTCAAAGCGGTGAAAGTGCAGACTTGTATGAAGACCGTGAGTGTTTAGGGTGCCATTTGGGACAGGGCCTTGGTTCCCCAGAACAAAATCACATACATACATCACATATGGCTGTTATGATTTTTATGTTCTTCTACATCAAATTAACTTACCTGAACATTGTCTGTGATGTGGAGATGTGGAGCATGACAAATAGCTTCTAGGGGACTCATGACTCTCCTGTTCTGTAATCACAATTTAATTCAATATTATTTATACATTTTGTTTATATACTCATATATTACTATATTACTGCTTTATAGAGATGGAAACTGCAACAGTCTTACCTGAGCAGGTGATTTTAGCCACTTCCTCCTTATTACACTTATTCTGTCCCCAGGGTGAAGATGGACACTGCCATATATTTGAATCATGTGGTCGACATTTCACTTCATCCAGCCAGTTACGAGCCGATTCCAGTCTTGGTATAGAATCTAAAAAAGCACCAGATCTTCCACAGTTCAGCTCTTGACAGATCAGACTTGCTGTGTCTCTGTCCATCTGGTTCCAGCACACATTACCCCAGGATCCATTGTAGAAAACCTCCACATTCCCTTCACAGCCCTCAGTTAACCTGATCTCTTTAAACTCTAGATGGAATCATGAACGTAACCTCAGATTTTATCCAACCCCATTCATGTCAAGCACTAACATATAACATAACATATATACAGGGGTTGGACAATGAAACTGAAACATTGGCCAATATAGTTTTGGAGGTCTCACGCCCATGTATGCATGATCTGGTGGCCAACATTCACTGGTTTTACATTCCATTCGTAAGAGGAGAATGTGAAGGTTGAAATAGCAGAGCAATAGAACTGCTGTACATAAAATATTGCAATCCACACAACATTATGGGAGACATATCAGAGTTCAAAGAGGACAAACTGTTGGCTCATTTGTGATTAGAATAACATTCCAGAGTGTACAGAGAGCTATAGTATCCAGGGTAATGTTGGCATACCACCAAGTAGGACGAACCACTTCCAACAGGAGTAACTGTCAACGCAAGAGGAAGCTGTCTGAAAGGGATGTCCAGGTACTAACCCGGATTGTCTCCAAAAAACAATGTGCACCTAAATGACACCTCGATACCTCACTTATGCCAAAGCCAAATGTCAGTTTCATTGGTGCAAACAGTGCAAATGTATTGTTCTCTGTTCAGTCCACCTTCATTGTCTTTCCCACATCCGTGGGAGTTACGATGTGGATAAGCCCTAAAGGGGCTTAAAATCTGGATTGCTGCATGTCAAGATTGAAGCATGGGAGTGGATCAGTGATGGTTTGGGCTCCAATATCATGGCATTCCCTATTGTGCTTGATGGGCATGTCATTGCCAAGGACTACCAAACCATTCTGGAGGACCACATGCACTTATTGGTTCAAATATCGTACCGTAAAGGGGGTGCCGTGTATCAACATGATAATGCACCAATACATACAGCAAGATTTGTAACAGAATGGTTTGAAGAACATGAAAGTGAAGTTAAACATCTCCCATGGCTTGCACCAGTGGCGTGCACAGACCTCTGCGGGGCCAGGGTCAACTGCGTTCCTGGGGTGGGGATTGGGTTGTTTGGTTGTTGGGGGGAGTTTCTTGTGTTGGTAAGAATCGCGTTCCGGGCGGGGTCCCCCTCTGTAGAAATCGTGTTCCCGGGGGCACCCCAGCGGCGCGATGAAAAGGGCACTTTCACTTTGACTTTCAAAGGGGCAAGGGCTCAACCCCCTACACCCCTACGCCCCCCGCCCCCCCACCGGCCACTGGCTCAAAATCCCTTGAGCCACTGTGAAGGACTTGTATCTGTCATTCCCAAGACATACTGATGCTGTATTGGCTGCAATAGGAGGCCCTACACCATACTAATAAATTGTGGTCTAAAACCTGGTGTTTCAGTTTCACTGTCCAACCCCTGTATGTGTAACTGTTAGATTTTCCCAAAAGATATTTTAGATTACTGAATAATAAGCATTTACCAGAGCACACGACTCCTACATCCTCCTTGTGTTGACAGTCATGTTTTCCCCAGCCTGAAGAAGAGCAGTTCCACAGGGACGTCTCATTCCCCTCACACTCCACCTCATCCAGCCATATAGGTCCAGAACCAGGACCAAACCAGGCTGGTACCTGCTGGTTACTGAGGGCCACTCCACACTGCAGCTGTCTGCACACCACATGGGCATCTTTAATATCCCAGGAGTCATCACACACTGTCCCCCATGAGCCGCTGTGAAAAACCTCCAGCCTCCCTGCACAGTCTCCCTCAGAACCCACCAGCCTGATGGACCCGTGACCTGATATTCAGAGAGAGAAAAACACATTATCGATCACTAACAACTGAAGAATCTGCCCAGATGTTGCTCTTCTTACTAAGGCAGGTGATTGACAGCTGTTGTGTGGAGCTGCAGTTGAGAGTTTGTGGAGAGCTGCAGTTCCCCAGATGAGCTTCACTCCCAGAGCACTGAAAGCCCGTCACACACTCATGACTGTGTTCAGGACTGGATGAAGAGGAGCCGGAGAAGTTCAGCACAGAGCCACAGCCCAGCTGTCTGCAGACCACAGAGGATTCAGTGAGACTCCAGGAGTCCAGCAGAACTCTCCTCCAGACCTGATGGATGGAAACTTCCACCTCTCCCTCACACTGTCTCTCTCCAGACAACCGCACCAGACCGTCATGAACAGCCAGAGAGGAACCTGGAGAGAAGATCTTATATTTTATTAAAATAAGAATTGTGTTAGAACATAGTGAAATATATTATATATTAAAGAGTTTTTCAGTAGCATAATTCTCTCTGTCTCTGTGAGTTTACCAGAGCAGATGACTCCAACATCGCGTCTACGTTCTCGAGAACGTTCAGCTCGACTCCATGAAGAGATGGAACATTCCGAGAGTTTTGTTTCATTCCCGTCACAATCAAACACATCAGCCCAGATTTCACCACTTCCCTCTCCAAACCAGTCTGATCCCACAACAGACACAGCGATCCCACAATTCAGCTGTCTACAGAGGACACTGGCAGCTCTCATATTCCAGCATGCATCACACACTGTGCCCCACTCATTTAGGAACTGAAGCTCCACTCTTCCAGAACAAGAGTCTGAGCCGTTAAACAGTTTGGCCTCTGTGTAACCTGAATAAAGAACTTAGAGTTTAAAATAAAGTATAATGCAGTTGACAGAGAAGATAAACTATTACAAATACAAACAAAGAGATACTGAATATTTATAATTTACCAGAACAGATCAGTCCCACATTATTGTCACTGGTACAGTGTTGTTTGTGTGATAAAGAGCAATATGAAATCTGAGACTCATTTCCTCTGCACTGAATCTCGTGTGTCCACATCTGAGCATCTCCTTTGCCAAAAGCAGCTTCTCCCAGCACCTGTACAGGAGCCCCACAGTCCAGCTCTCTACACACAACCTCTGCATCCTGCTGGTCAAAGGCAGCAGCACACACTGACACCCACGACTGATCGTGAAGTATCTCTAACCTCCCAGAGCACAGGTGAGATCCATTAACGAGTCTGGAAGCTTTATGACCTGTTCATATTACAAGGAATGACAGTGCACAGTAGACAAAAACAAATGCTTGATAGTTAAATACAATAACCATACAAAGATTTACAGTTTTCCAAACTAAATATTCTTTGTCACAACAAAGTAATCAGTTAAATTTCTCACCCGAACAGATGACACTGGCATCAAAACTGTGAGTACACGCTTGGATGCCCCATCCTACTGCCCCACAGTTCTTCAGTGTTGACTCTGATCCAGTACATAACGCAATATACATCCAGATTGGTCCTGATCCTTGTCCAAAATGAGCATCACCCAGAGCATCTACAGGTTCTCCACAGTCCAGCTCTCTACACACCACTGCAGCATCAGACATATCCCAGCCAGCATCACACACTGTTCCCCACTGACCTCTATGATGAACCTCCACTCTACCAGCACAGCGACCGGGACCACCAACCAACCTTAAATTTTTTTTATCTAAGTGACAGAAAAATACAGATAGAAACTATGGGTGCATCTCCATAAGAAAACTAGCTCGAGTATCAGTATATTATGTACACAAATTTGGGCACTGGTAAAGCACACTGGCTCACTACACATTCGGACACTGATTACTCCATTTCTGGTGACATGATGTGCTTGTGTCGTCACCACTGGTATTTATCAACAACATAAAGGACCAATATCTTTCTGACATTTTATGCTTTAAAGTATGTTCTGAAATATACTTTGTTTTATATCTCTGCAACATTTTAGCCAAATTTTAAATTATAAATATTAACTAGACTGTTCACTACCTATCTACTGATGTTAATGCTGACATATAATTAAATAACACTTTGTCTTTTCAAATCTTATATCATGATGATATTGTGTTGGTTTGTGCAATTTGTTTTGCACTTCAGAATTTCCATCAAGGGAACATAGTGAGCATTTTTAAAGTGCATTGTGGGATTTTTAAGGGAGCGCATATTCCAGTGCACTCAAAGGATTTTGTGATTGAGACAGGCCTTAAAATGGCAAATTCCCTGGTCAGTGTTCTGACTACTGAACTAGGGAGCTGACTGAGACGCACCCTATGAGTAAAAGGTATTACTATCATATTATTTTAACTCACCAGCACATAACAGCCCCTGGTAATTATCATGTGAACAGCTGTTTTTGTGTAAGGATGTTGGACAGAGTTGAATCTGAGATTCATTTCCTCTGCACTGAATGTCTTGTGTCCACATCTGAGCGTCTCCTTTGCCAAAAGCAGCTTCTCCCAGCACCTGTACAGGAGCCCCACAGTCCAGCTCTCTACACACAACCTCTGCATCCTGCTGGTCAAAGGCAGCAGCACACACTGACACCCACGACTGATCATCAAGTATCTCTAACCTGCCAGAGCAAGTGGAGTTTCCGATAAGCCTGACACCTGAAGTAGCAAGAGATAACAAACGTTTCAATTTTGTTTGTTATCTAAATGTGTAATTCTTGTCATTATTGGTCGACCACAAAGCACCACTTATTAATGTGAAAGAAGTAAAATAATCAAATTCTCATGTCAATCCAAACTCAATTGACTTTCTTTCATGGAACATAAAAGGGGAGTTTTACAGAATATCCTGGGACTCTTTTCAATATAATTCAAGTAAAATAAGAAATATAAATACATTTTGTGCCCCACAAAACAAAGTCATATAGGTTTGACAAGACACAAAGTAAACGATGCCTGAATTTTCATTTTTTTGGTGAACTATCCCTTTGAAGCAGGTGGTTTATCAGTGATATAAAAATATGTCAGTTTTTTTTTACCTGAGCAAATGACTCCTGCATCTTTTGAATGATCACAGTCATAAAAACCCCAAATTACTGATCCACAGTTCTTCAGTGTTGACTCTGATCCAGTACATAAAATGCGATTTGAACAGATTGGTCCTGATCCTGGTCCAAAATGAGCACCACTCAGAGCATCTACAGGTTCTCCACAGTCCAGCTCTCTACACACCACCGCAGCATCAGCCAAATCCCAACCAAAATCACACACTGTTCCCCACTGACCTCTATGAAGAACCTCCACTCTACCAGCACAGCGACTGGGACCACCAGCCAACCTCACTCTAATATTGTCTATAAAATGAATAAAGAGAGAGTAGAGTAAAGACATTTGCACAAAGGGAAAGGATGAGGAAAAATCATACAAAGAGAATAAAATAACCTAATATTCAGTGTAAATTTGAGAATATTAACATTTGATTTCAGTTTATTAAAAAAAATGCTCAAACCTGCACACACCAAGCCAACATCATTTTCATATGAACAGGTGTTTTTGTGTAAGTATGTTGGACAGAGGTGAATCTGAGACTCATTTCCTCTGCACTGAATCTCTTGTGTCCACATCTGAGTGTCTCCTTTGCCAAAAGCAGCTTCTCCCAGCACCTGTACAGGAGCCCCACAGTCCAGCTCTCTACACACAACCTCTGCATCCTGCTGGTCAAAGGCAGCAGCACACACTGAAACCCACAACTGATCATCAAGTATCTCTAACCTCCCAGAGCAGCGAGAACCTCCAACCAGTCTGACTTCTGAAAGATCAACACAGGAAAGAACAAAATTTAAAGTTATAGAACTTTAATAATGAGTTAGTCATATAATCAATACATCAATCATATAATGAGAAATCATATTTTCTTCTGAAATGAAAGATATTTACTATGAAAACATATTATACATGTCAGCAACACTTTTTCCCAGTCCAAAAAGGCCTTGAAAGTAAGCTACAAAACGATGGATATTTATTGTTACTGTATATCTGCCCACATTTTCATGTCAACATTGTCTATGAATGAATCCTTTCAGGGCATTACATTAGAATGTAGAGTTAGAAACAAGATTCTAAAGTTTATTTTTAACAAGGTCCCTGATTATTAGTCTGAACTTAAGTTTGTGTCAAAAAGGTGGAAAATGGTCATGAAAAATTAAATTATGACTGCCTTTGGTGCAATTGTTTTGTACATTAAGACAAGATTTTTAGCTTTAGCTTACCTGAACAAATGACTTGAGCGCTCTTATCAAGACACACTTTAAGATCAGTTGATTGCATGAATCCACATTTCTTAAGTGTAGACTCTGAACCAATACACATTGCATTTTTCATCCAAGTCGGTTTTGATCCCTGCCCAAACTGATCATCACTCAGAGCATCTACAGGTTCTCCACAGTCCAGCTCTCTACACACCACTGCCGCATCAGCCAAATCCCAGCCAACACCACACACTGTTCCCCACTGACCTCTATGAAGAACCTCCACTCTACCAGCACAGCGACTGTGACCACCAACCAACCTCACATTTATTATGTCTGTGAATGTAAGAGAAAAGGCTAGTGTAAATTTAAAATGTTATAATAAAATTAAATTAAATTAAATGTGCTTTGTTGTACTTTGAACTGTTACCAGTACACAGCAAACCAATGTTGTGTTCATGTGAACAGTTGTTTTCATGTGATGGTGATGTTGGACAGAAGTGAATCTGAGACTCATTTCCTCTGCACTGAATCTCGTGTGTCCACATCTGAGCGTCTCCTTTGCCAAAAGCAGCTTCTCCCAGCACCTGTACAGGAGCCCCACAGTCTAGCTCTCTACACACAACCTCTGCATCCTGCTGGTCAAAGGCAGCAGCACTCACTGAAACCCACGACTGATCATCAAGTATCTCTAACCTCCCAGAGCAGCGAGAACCTCCAACCAGCCTGACTTCTGAATAAGACAACACAGATCAGCAAAACATTGGCTTATTTATGGGGATAAAAGATAATGATTTGTACATAGAAGCCATTTTACTTTTAGTCTCATAATGAATTAATAAACACAAAAGAAAACCACAACAAATATATATATATATATATATATGAAATGTATTTATTATTGAAGTCAACATTTTAAAATCAACTTATTTAAAAATTAGAAGCCAATATGGAAGTACAAAAAGTCTTGCAAAGATATTCATTTGAATATGTAAAATACTTTACCTGAGCAGATGACTCCAGCATCTTTACTATGATCACAGATGCTTTGACTCCATCCTCCTGACCCACAGTTCTTCAGTGCAGACTCTGATCCAGTACACATGACAAAACTCATCCAGATTGGTCCAGATCCTTGCCCAAACTGAGCTTCACCCAGAGCATCTACAGGTTCTCCACAGTCCAGCTCTCTACACACCACTGCAGCATCAGCCAAATCCCAGTCATCATCACACACTGTTCCCCACTGACCTCTATGAAGAACCTCCACTCTACCAGCACAGCGACTGTGACCACCAACCAACCTCACATTCAAACGGTCTAAATATAAGCAGTAACAATGAGAGAGATGAAGGGATGAGAGTTTAATTCATAGCATTACAAAGTGGGACAACAGGCAAAATGGTTTAAAATGTTTAAAAAGAATATTCAGAGTTCACAACAAATTGAGCTCAGTGGAGCTCAAACACCTTTCTATCAGAACCAGCATTAAGTTCTTAAGCAATTTGAGCTACAGTAGCTCGTCTGTTTGATCAGACCACACGGGCCAGTCTTCGCTCCCCACGTGAATCAATGAGCCTTGGCCGCCCATGACCCTGTCGCTGGTTCACTACTGTTCCTTCCTTGGACCACTTTTGATAGATACTGACCGGGAACACCCCACAAGAGCTGCAGTTTTGGAGATGCTCTGACCCAGTCGTCTAGCTATCACAATTTGGCCCTTGTCAAACTTTGATGTACCAAATCCTTGCACTTGCCCATTTTACCTGCTTCTAACACATAAACTTTGAGGACAAAATGTTCCTGCCTAATATATCCCACCCACTAACAGGTGCTGTGATGAAGAGATAATCATCATAATGTCATAATGTTATGCCTGCTTGGTGTATATTGAACATGGTGTATTATTTTAATATTTATTTTTTCCCTCTAAATATTTATTCTGCAGCTGAGCTTTTGGTATTGTGTAAGAGGCTAACATGGTAACACTAAAAGGCCTGTAGGGGTCTTTTTCTGTCTGGTTTGTCATGATCACAACTTAATTTTCTTGTGATCTTGACATAACATAATACAGCATTTATGCTGCTGGATCGTGAATAAGCGATTCTTTTTTGTAAAAATGTTCATGGGACTCACTCAAGCTAACATATCTGTCACTAATATTTCCAAATCAATGTTTATCAAATCAGAATTTAAAATATGTGATCAATTTTCCTGCCACACAGCTCAACAAGACAAAAAAACAACAATAAATGGCCTCTTAGGGTTTCTGTAAATAACAAATATTAACATTATTTTGTTAATGAATAAATTATAATGTATATATTATAATGAATAAAAAGAAGACAATTATGTAAAACTTATTTATATCTCTTTATAAATTGGAAAGAAAGAGAGAGAGAGAGAGAGAGAGAGAGAGAGAGAGAGAGAGAGAGAGAGAGAGAGAGAGAGAGAGAGAGAGAGAGAGAGAGAGAGAGAGAAATTGCCTGTTAAACACAGGAGCACATTCAAAATATTCTGACAATATCAGACACAGACATCTAAAAAAATACATTACAGTTACAAAACATATTATAGTTTAATTTTAAGTGATTAAATAACATTGCCTGGCCCCTTTATTTCTAAAAACAACTTCATCGCTATCATTTCATGTGTACTTACCAGCTGTGATGAGTTTTACAACTGAAGATAGTAAAATGAGTGTCAGGCATCTCTCCATCTCCCTCTGCTTGATTAACTCAATATCCAGTACAAGCTTCTCCGCACTGATGATACAGAAGTACAGGCATCCTCTCAGCCCCCTTAATGAGAGAGAAAGAGGTCCGACACCCTCCAATCACACGCACTGTTACCTTATTAGACAGAACAGAGGAAATCATCAAACAACTTCAGTGACAAATCAGATGAGGCATTTATGATTTTCTCCATATATATCAAAACTGTCAGTGCTGATGAACTCCTCCTCCCCACCCATCAAGACTGAGGGGATGCAGAAACACACACACACACACGACTTACAGGAGACAGGAAACTCTCCAGTTTATTTACAGCATCAAAGTCCAACACCTGCAGAGAACAGATAAAAGCAATGATAACTTACTGTCAATGTCCTAAACAGTCTATTAGTGTGTGTGTGTATATATATATATACACATACATACATATATATATATATATATATATATATATATATATATATAAATATAAAACATTAACATGTAATAAACTCAATTCTGTAAAATAAATATTCTTTTTAAAAGCATTTAGGCAAGTGTTTACCAAGCACACAGCGCACAAGTAACCCCTTATTACACTAATCATAGGAGAGAAAAAATTAACAAAGTTACATAAAGTAGTTTCTTTCAGGTGGCCCAAAAAAAACATAATTAAAGTGAAGATAAGCATGTTGTTCAACCTTTATGACCAGCAGAGAGAGCCATTCATATTTCAAGAGCAGTGACAAACTAACATTGTATATTTTAACAATTAAATAGTAAATGACCCTCTGTAAATTTTAATATGAAAGAAACTTTCACACATCGAAAACAGTGAGCAGTGAAACAAAACTGTTGTTGGTTTACATGTCAGCATATGGTCTCTTCCTGTCTACATTTTAGTGGTTCTTGGCCAGAATGTGTGATATTGTGGACCAGATCCTTTGCCATTTAGCCTGTTTACTTGAAAGAATAAAGTACAAATACAATGTTTGCAAAAGTTTCCCCGACAGAGATTAAGCCTAGTCCTAGACTAAAATGGCCTTTTATACCAGATTAACAGAAATCTGCTTTCTCTGTCATATTTTTAAATAGTACTAGATTTAAGATTAAGATTAATTTTAAGATTAATGTTGTGCTTCAAAGAAGACACATAGATTACTTTGAGTCACTGAAGATCAACACACACACACAATGACTGAACTCATCTTTATCCACACGATGGCTGTAAAAGATCATCAAATTCAGAGATTAATATTATTGTTATGATCACAGCCTGTGTTCCCCTGACTTGTTTTAGGACTTTTGTGTTGTTTCCTGTCTTGTGCCATGTTTTGTAGTTTTTCATGTTAATTATGCTGCGGTATTAATTGGTATTGGTATTAATTTATTCTTGCACTCAATGGACTGAAAACTAGCTAACGCTAGAAAAGCTGCTGATAATGCATAACATTTGCGGATAAATAACGTTTGAGCAATACCTTATTTTAATAAACGATTTGGTTTTTAATGTACGACTTTCATAAACACCGCATCCGTAGGGGCTGCCATTGTTGTTTCGCCGGCTATGTGACGGCAGAGCTCTTGAGTAGCTACATCGATCTAGTACGAGTTCACGGGTGGGAAGACACGGGTTTGACTGCCGTTCCAGTGCACTTTCACAGGTAGAAGGTTGGAAAACACGGGTTGCCTGGAACGCAGCATTAGTCTCCCCAGGTGTGTCTTGGTTACCTTTCTTGTTCCCATGATAATTTACCACGCCCCCTTGTTAGCCTGTGTATATATTGCCTCTTGTGGGTTTTTTGCTGTTCATGCTTTCGTTCCGTGTTTCCTTGATCCTCTTCTGTATGCCCATCCGTCAAGTCAAGTCAACTTTATTTATATAGCGCTTTTTACAATGCCGATTGTTTCAAAGCAGCTTCACAGTGTTAAACAGGAAAATAATGAACAGAATTTGATTCGGCTCTACAGCCGCTCTGGAGAAAACGGTGATGTCATCAGCTCATTTCAATTATCATATATATTCAAGTAATGTAGTTGATATAGTTAATTTAGTTTGGTAATTAAATTTATTTGGATATTTATTTGAAAGTTTAGTGTCCCCATCCGTAACAATTATCAGTTTAAAAAAAATGTACAAAAAAGAGATGTGTGCAATAATAAAAATATAATAAAGAAGTCTATATATAGGCCTATACTTTTTAAAACATTATAATTTGAAAAAAAAAAAAACCAGTTAAACAAAACAATCAAAAAGGTCATAAACGCGAAGTAAAACGAATCTAAAATCATGTCCAATCAACTGAATTTACCACAGGTGGACTCCAGTCAAGTTGTAGAAACACCTCAGGATGATCAGTGGAAACAGGATGCACCTGAACTCAATTTTTAGTGTTATGGCGAAGGCTGTGTATAGGCCTACTTATGTACATGTGATTTTTTTTTTCGTTTTTTATTTATAATAAATTTGCAAAGATTTCAAACAAACTTCTTTCACGTTGTCATTATGGGGTATTGTTTGTAGAATTGAGGGAAAAAATTATGAATTTAACACATTTTGGAATAAGGCTGTAACATAAACTGTGAAAAAAAGTGAAGCCTTCTGGATGCACTGTATACATACATGCAAATATATTTTTTTATGTATACATGTATGTGTGTGTATTCAAATATACCTAATTATACAAAGTACACACACATATATTATGTAAACACAAACTTTTATTTTGGTGATTAATGGCAATTAATAGATTTGACAGCCCTAAAAAATACATTTAAAAAGTTTTGCTGGTGAAAGAAAATGGTGACAAATTATATTACCCAAGATGTTACACACATTTTTTTAATTCCCAGAAAAAATATGTTAATGTTAGTTCATAAAAACTGTTCATTATTAGTTCATGTTAGCTCAGGTCCATTAAATAATATTATTATACTGAATAATAGCATACAACTTTTGAATTTAAAAATGTATTAATAAATGCTTTTATTAACATTAAATAAGACTTTTCATTGTTAGGTCATTTTAAATAATGTAGTTAACTAATGTTATTGTAAAGTGTTACCAACATTTTAAAAGGAACTGTTTACCTGAAGGACATCTATTCTTCTCATCAGCTCTCTCAGCAATTCAAAAGAAAAAGAGTCTTGTTTCCCCTGTTGAGAGAGAAAGGGAAAGAGGGAATTGTGTGTGCTGAGCATTTACTTTAATAGAGAAAATCACCAAACAGTTTATGGACAGCAGACAAGACAACATTTTTGTTTTTATTATGATCACAGGGTGACAGAGAAAAACACAGCAAGCAGTAACCATCATTATTAATAATAATAATTTTTAACCATCATTTTTCTTATTTCAAATAAAAAATAATTAAATAAGAATCAAGAGATATATTAACAGTTTATTTTTCTTAGTACATTATTGTTGTCTAAATATACTATTTGATTAAGTGTAGATGCAGATGGTGTCAGAATTCAATATTTTGCAAGGTGTTGTTACATTTGAGTCTGTGTGCAATAATCTTTCATTTTTACCCTCAGAAACTCACAGCATGCATATTCTAAACAAAAACCTTCAATGTTGATATAACACAGCCATTTAAAATAGAAATGTGAGTATACAACAAAAGGAAGGAAATATCCTGTTCTATGCATTTATTCGTTATTTGTTAAATCAAATTTCTTTGGCATTTTGAAATTATGTCCATGTTTTTCACATAAATAGTGATTTTAACTGTTCTAGTCGAAGGCCAGTGTTGGGGATAACATGTTACAAGTAATGCAAGATAAGTAATCATATTACTTTTTTCAACTAGTAAAGTAACGCATTACTTTTAAATTTACAACAAAATATCTGAGTTAGTTTTTCAAATAAGTAAAGCAAGTTACTCTGTTTTCCCACTTATTGACAGACACCTCTCCTGTCCCTGTGTTGAGAGAAATCGGGAGTAAGTGCAGAGGCATTGTGTGTGCGCAAATATATGTATTTGAGCTCACTTTATCTATCAATGTCTTTGCTACTGACCTTCAATGATCCAATTCAACCATACCAATATGCAAAAATGACTTTAGATAAACATCACATTTGTGTTTCATACAAATGTTAAACAAATGCATTTACATTTGCAAAAAATAAAAAATAAATAGAGCTTTTGTTTAGTTTTTTTTTGTTTTATTAATTAAAAAACAAACTCGCAAGCCCAGCCCAGATGAGAAAAAGTAACTTTCTTTTGCATTTCTTTCTGTAAAAAAGTAATGCAATTATTTACTTGTTTAGGGTGCAACCCAGTATTGTGAATTCTGATTCTGTGATTCTGAATTGGTAACAGTCTTGCTGCATCATCATTGTGCAAATCAGAAAATGTCCCACAATGCTCCAGGTGCACTGTCCGAGCAAGCCTATGCACTGAGATACTTCGAATTACAACACAATCTGGCAGATGTAAAAAGTATGTACACATATGATAAAGTAAATATACAACATGATGAAAACAAATCATTTTTCTTAATGTCAAAAATTGGCTTACGGTAATTAATGATTTAGTATGCTCAATATTCAGTGCTTAATTACTCAAAATTAGTAGTATGTAAAACCACTTAAACTCTGTAGACCCTCCACATAAACATAGTCTGTCATTAGAAAACAAGAGCAAATGCACATATGAAGACATCAATATTTGCAGTGAGAAATAGACAAATTATTAAAATAAAAAATGATTCAGTGTAGGTTAAAAAAACGGGACTCTCACATCATTATATTCTTTTAGTCCACCATCTGATGTGTCAATCAATTACATGAACAAAATTTCACACTGCACTTACAATATACCTGCACAATAAACCCACAATACATTATATTATAATATATAATACACTGTATAATATATCATATATAAAACTCACACCTGCTTTGATATTGGAGAACTGACTCATGATGATGACGACATTATCATCGTTCTCTGGCATGGCATCTATAACAAAATACTAAAATTTTAAATGCATCCATTAATATAAATATGCCGACATTTATAATCAAATACATATATACTTTCAGAAAAAAAAGGTACAAAAGCGGTCATTGGGGCAGTACCCTTTTTAAAAGGTTCACATTTAAAGCAAGGGTGTCAAACTCAGTTCCTGGAGGGCCAATGTCCAGCAGAGTTTAGCTTCAACCCTAATTAAACACACCTAAACCAGCTAATCAGTGCCTTCAGGATTACTAGAAACTTCCAGGCAGGTGCTCTTGAACTGGTTGGAGCTACACTCTGCAGGTCAGGACCCTCCAGGAGTGGAGTTTGACACATGTGCTCTAAAGGATGCATATTAGTATCTTAATTAATATGGAAACAAGATTAACTAATCAGTATGTAGTGGATTTAAAACGTATTCCTTATTAGGTAATTAATGATTATTGAATACAATTAGCTTCATTAAGAACTATTCATTAACTTCGACCAACTGTAAAGAATTGCCAATTAATTACTAATCACAATATTGACATAACTCTAAAATGTGAGCAATTGTCTTTTTGACTTTGAACGTGGTCATAAAAGTTTACTTTTAAATAAATTCATAATTATCCATTATGCGTTAATTCTCTTTAGAGCATTTTTTATTTTCCTTGTCATAGTATGAATGACATACAAGTTTAATTGCAATATGAACTTAGGGTACATTATCAATTTTTATAACAATTAAAATAGCAGCCTAATGGCTATGTTGAAATAATGTGAAGAGTAACCGAGTAGTTTCTGCTGCCTCAACTGATTTACACAGACATGGCAGAAAAAATTTTAAACAAATGAAAAAGTAGCCCACTGTAAGCTTAATCTTAACCATGAGGTTTGATATGATAAAAAAAAAAAAGTAGAATATTAAAAAAAATTAAATACTAATATTAAAGGTTCTTCATTTATTAATGTCTCTATATGAATGTGATTTTTTTTTAAACATGAGAAATTCAACATTACACTATAACTGAAAGCTATATCAATTTCATTCATTTATTAGCCGTTTAAAAAATAACAACTTTTAATTTAAGTGAACTTAAAACAATCCTCACATAAACCCATTATAATGTCATATTTAGCCTACCTGTGGCAAATCTAACAGGAAGGAAATATACAGAAATTGAATAAAGTTATCAAACAGTCTGCACTGCATAAATAATAAATTAAAAATAGATTAATCCTCATTAAAGCTACCGGTTTGTCTGCTCCCTTTGTTCTTGGATTAACATTAATGACAGACAGCATCAGTGGCTGCTGTTCCTTTAAGATCTGCTGCTGTCGAAACTCTTTAAGTTCAGTTAAGACGTTATTTAATTTATTTACGACTGCTCTTATGAGGATTCTCGAAAAAACGGGCACTTTGGCATAATTCTGTGTGCTATTGTTCGTTCAAGCGCGGAAGAGAACTGGATTCTGGTTCGCTCACTGCGCTGTGTGCCTCACAGACAGCGGGTATGAGCGCGCTGCCGCCCTTATATATAAGAAGTGAGTAAACAACCCGCAATATTGGCTAGTGATTTGACAGTTACCTGCCACAGTTGATTTTTTACCATTTGGCGGGTTGGTGGGTATTAATTTCAAACCCTGTTAATAATGAAGCTGCTCTGAGACGCTGAAAACACAAGTCGTCACGCACGTGCGCTTCATGAAACACAATGCTGATATATTGATATATAAATTAAATTGCAGCCTTTGCAATTTGAAAAATATAGTGATTTATATTTAACGTTGGTATATTGTGCAACCCCAGACTAAACTTTATGTATGTGTGTGTGTGTGTGTGTGTGAGAGAATTTAACTGCAGCCAAGTGACAGCGCGACCCACCTCTTCCCACTCTGCGACCCACAGTTTGTAAACCCCTGCTCTATTGCTCTAAGGTGCTAGTGCGTTACTCACTCACAAGATGGCAGCAAAACACTACTTATATTAACGACAGGCGGACAAAGCCCATTTCTTACTGTAATGCGTTAGTCTTCCACTAGAGAGCAGCAAAACAATTCACCCAAAACAAGATGATACAGTAAGGCCTGGTTTCACAGACAGGGCTCAGAATTAGGCTTTAGTTCAATTAGGATATTAAGTAGCCTACCTTTAAAAAAACGTGCCTTAGAAAAACACATTACTGGTGTGCATGTTGAGACAAAACAATGGCACGGATATATTTTAAGATAATGTCAGTGCAAGTTGCTTTCGGTTCAAAACAGCTCAAACATGCAGTTTAGTCAGAGACTATCGTAAACTATGTCTGTGAAACTGGGGGTAAGAGTCTTAGCCCCGGTTTCACAGACAAGGCTTAAGTCTAGTCCCAGACTAAAATGCATGTTTGAGCTGTTTTATATAGGGCACATTTATATCTTTTTCTAGGGCATGTTTATAAAAGCTAATTAAATGTCCTAATTGAACTAAAACCTAATCCTGGCTTAATCTAAGCCCTGTCTGTGAAACTAGGCCTTGAAGTTTTATGACAGGCGAGATCTTGTTAAAAGCTTACTGGAACAGAATTTTTTTTTTCTTATAAGAAAAATCCTGAATGGCTGATTATTGTTGAACAGCAATTTTTATTGTGGTAAAAATTGTTAATTTCTCTCATAAAACTCTGCTGCATATAAACACAAGTTAGACTAATAAATTAGCTCCTTGTTAAATAAATGAAACTAAAATCAATGTGTCCATGTATTTATTTGCCAAGTAGCTGTAATAAGCTGTAATAAGCAGAATAAATGTACATTCAGCTGGTCATTATTGCAAAATAAACCCCCAGAGGGTGATCAATGAATCTGCAATCTGAATCTGTCCACCTGCATGTGAATGTTTGACAGACAAGCAGCCAAAAACACAGAGATGCTAAAGCAAAGAGAGTGAGCGTGGAGGATGGAGGAGGACATGAGGCACAATGAATCTTTGCTGCTTCAGGACTGATTCATTTCAGTGATAAAGGATGGCGTTTTGTGAGAGATGAGAATGGGCTGTTTACAGAGTCATATTTATATTTTTAATTTATGTTTTTATTCAGTTTCATTTAAAGGTGCTATATGCGATTTCTGAAAAATGCTGTTGATATTTGTCATCACCAAAATCAAACACACCCTTACCCAAAAGGATCACACCCCTATCTTGATAGCTCGGCCCCCAAATTCACAAACACGCTATGCAACACCGGCACCTCCCCCTTAATGTGTATACACCCCTTACTGCTGATTGGCTACATGTGTGTTTTGGCACTCGGTCTGATACACTTTCAACAGCGTTTTATTTTTATTTTTAGAAATCACTTACTGCACCTTTAACATACTTGACTCTGATCTAGTACTTCATCCCTCCATATTAGTCCTGATCCAAAGTGAGCATCACCAATGCTTTACCACAGTCCAGCTCTCTACACACCACTCCAGTGAATCCCAGTCATCATCACACAGTTCCCCACTGACCTCTATGATGAACCTCCACTCTACCAGCACAGCCTGCACACAAGAGGAAGCAAGTCTCTTCTTTCTCCATACACATTTATAGGTATTTTGTGCTTTCAAAACCTATTCAAATGATTTCAAACCTTTAAAAAAAAATTTTTTTTTTTTTTTTTTTTTGCAGTTCACTGGTTCTGATTTGAAATATAACAAATTATTATTTTTATTTTGCTCAATGAATATGAGGTCATTAAAAATGCATGTATAATAATTATGCAAAAAATTAGAAATATGCTACAAGTATAGTTTTTAAGAAGTACATCATATGAAACCACAAGACTATTTAAATTGGAAGAAAAGGTTTTTCTGGTAAAATAAAATGGTGACAGCAGCATCAAAAATATTTTTTTGTGAACAACTTTTCTATTGAATAATTAATTCAGAACAAAGAGTACAAGTCCAGAGCAGGAAATATAATATAATACCCCATTAGATTATCTGAGGAATAGAATCAAGGAATCAACAAAGTCACCCAGCTGTCATGAGAGTGAATGTGGGAAAAAGTCTGACGCAGAGAAGAGATGACAAACACTGACTACGACCCTGGCTTGAGGAGCACTGGTGTTAATAATATGCTAAGAAAGAGAGACATAGCAAAGGACAATTTGTGAATAACAAAATATTTTACTTTTGCGTTGTGTATACAAAAAACACGATGTGTTGAAATAAAATGTTTCTGCCGTCCCAATTTCCCCTAAAAAAAACATTTCCATGCACAGTCAGTCTGATTTGAACTCTTTAATAGGAAACATGGACATTAATTCCAAAATACATTAAAAACAGATGGTCTCCATTTTAAAAAGCTCTGACTGTTATAAACACAAAGTGCATGTCATGTGTTTCTGACAGTCAGAAACTCCTGCAGGACATAAAGTGAACATGCTTTTCTAATAATTGCTCACAGCTGCTGTTTGTAAACATATTTCCCAAAGTAAATTCTAACAACTTTTAGCAAAATATAAAAGATCACCAGCAGTGGGTCTACATTTAAAAGGAATTATATTTTTATAAGTTGAAGGTGCTGTGAAATGTTAAAATGCTTTGGGTGCTCGAGCCCCTGCCCTTTTTCAAAATTAATCAAAAGTGCCCCTCTCAGACAAATATCAATGATAATATTTGTGGTCAATAAAACAAAATAAATTTGACTTATAATAACATGACAATGTGTACAATAGTAACGAACGGCTCAAAAGTCGGAACATTTCCGTTTATTTTTACATATCAGTCGGTCTGAGGCGTTGCCATAACGCGTTGCTATGGTTTGCGTGCGTTTTGATTGACAGGCTGATTTTCCACAGTCTGTTCGGAAACAGTGTCTGTGGCTTTACGGGGAAAAAAATAAACCAAACATTTTTTTTCATCAATAATCAAAGCTAATGTGTCGATTTAATTAAAAAAAAATATATATATATATATATATAACAATAATAATAATAATATTTATTTATTTATATTTATATGTATATTTATATACATTTATATACACACACATACATATATACATACATATATATATATATATATATATATATATATATATATATATATATATATATATATATATATATATATATATATATATGTATATATATATATATATATAACATCATTTATCAATGCCCGTTTGTCATGTATAATACACCAACCAATCGTGATCTGGCAAAACAAGTTCAAATTCCATTGGACAATGTGAAGTGGAGAGGTAATTTTCTGTTCTAATTCATAAATCGGTTGAAAATTACATGGACAGACGGACCGAACTAACGTTTGTGGAACGATTTCCTGCGGTTTGTCTCATTTTATAAATCAAATTGCATCGCTGACAAAATGGATGTTAATTGACAACAAACAAAGCACTATACAAAACCACGCAGCACCAAAAGTCGCATTAATAGTAAGTAATGTTAAATTAACCGTTTACTATTTGATGAAACTATCAAAGTTAATGAAGCCCAAGTGCCACCGGCACCTACAGGCCTAATATGTGAAGTGTAGGCTGGCGAAATGGTGACGTGAAAGGAATTTATTAATTACCATTTTTGAGAATTATGCAGCATTATGAAAGAAGTTTCTAAAAATAATGGTTTTCTATTTTAATATACTTTAAAATATAAATTTATTCCTGTGATCAAAGCTGAATTTTCAGCATCATTACTCTAGTCTTCAGTGTCACATGATCCTTCATAAATCATTCTAATATGATGATGTAATGTCAATGTTGGAAACAGTTGTGCTGCTTAATATTTTTTTTAACCTGCTGTGATACTCTTTTCAAGATTCTTTGATTAATAAAAAAGTTAAAAAGAACATCATGTAATAATATTTCACAATATTAGGCTACTGCTTTTTTTCTGTGTCTTTGATTAAATAAATTCAGGCTTGATGAGCATAAGAGACTTCTTGCAAAAACATTAAATAGTATCCAAAATTTTCACACACACACAACCTGTCGAAATAATTAAAAGAAATAAACCTGTAGCATGATGTCTCTGTTCAGCATTGATTACATCATCATAATTCTCTGGGGTGACTTGTTGCTCTACTAAATAATTTAACATGAAAGAGAGAATAAACAGAAACGAATTAAAAGGCCAAATAGGTAATTATATTAAGTGAAATCCTGTGATCAGTTCAGTTCACTGACCTGATGGACCTTTAGTGGTGGTGACATTATTATAGTAGTCAGAATGAATGAATGAATTAATTAATATAAATATAATAAAACCTTATCTGAAGTATGTGCTGAATGATTTATTTAATTTAAACTCTGGTAAGATTAATGTTTTAATTCATTTAACATACATACTCTTCTGTATATGGCAGGTAACATTATTCTATTTCAGTCCTCTAACCTGAAAGAAGCTTATCAGCATCTTCATATCCAGAATGCTGTTCAGTAGAAAGGACACTTCCTGTTATGGAGTAGAACCATCAGACACATGCTCAAAATCACAGATCAGCCAAAACCCCAATATGCTTTATATCATATAACATTAACCATATATCATTACAAGTGACACACACAAAGTCCCACAAATGAATCAATGTGATTTACTTCACTCACCCCTCTGAGTGAAGAGACTGCGTCTATTAGTGTGTCTGTGATGAATCTCCTCATAAACGGCCTCAGTCTTCAGCCCGTGTCTCCTCTTAGAGAGAGCTGTGAGTGTAGACAGACAAACCTGCTGTCAGTTCACAACACATGACTGATCACACACTGAATAAGACACAATATGACAGTCTCTGGATCTCTCCTACCTCTCCTCATCACTCTGTTCTGCTGAATCAGTATAAGCAGTGGCACTAAGAGCAGTAAGAGCACAACTCCCAGTACAATCACAAGCACGGAGAGAGACGCTGCTGGAGGAGTTTGTGTAGGGGTGACTGATGTTGAGCTTGAGCGCACTGTCTGAGAAACTGGAGGAGAAGCTGATGTTGTTGTGGCAGGAGTAGTGGACACTGACACATCTGGCAAAACATACACAAACACATTTAAAATCATGCAAATACACAATTAATAATATCACTAAGATGTAAAAATTACTAATATTGGTCAGTGTGTTGCTGTGACCTGCACAGGTGAGTCCAGCGTGCTCTTTGTGGGAGCAGTCAGTGTGGTTCTTCAGGGAGAGAGGACAGTCCCACAGGTGAACCTCATTCCCTCTGCACTCGACTCTGTTCAGCCACACAACACCTTTACCAGCACCAAAGGCTGAATTCCCATCAGCCCTCAGTGCTGCTCCACAACCCAGCTGCCTGCAGACCACCTGAGCATCGCTGATGTCCCACTGATCATCACAGACTGAGCCCCACACAGTGTTATGATACACCTCCAGCCTTCCAGAGCACCGGCCCTCCCCTCCACTCAGTCTCAGAGGAACATGCTCTAAAATCACACACATCAACCATCACTGACCAGCTAAAACTGATTGCTAGAGGTCTTCAAATTTGTAATTAATATTTAATGTGGACTGGAGTAAAAAAAATTAACATAGAAATAGAAATTATTTATGATGAAAAGAAAAGAAATACAAGCACATCAATCTTACTTGAACACTGTCTCTGGTGAGAATATGGTGGGGTAGAACATGTCAGATGACTCCGAAGAGACTTCTCCTCTGAGATGAAAACATTAAATGATGATAATAGTATATAATGAAAACATTATTTTATACACTCACACACATCAAAACATTTTGCACCCATGTTTATTTAAGGTATATTTAGGCCAAGGGAGTGAGGTTTACCTGTGCAGCTCTTTACTAGCTGGCCTCCATGACACATTCATGTATATATCAATATAACAGAACAACACCCGTCTCACGATCTGGTTCAGTATATCAGTGATGACATCAATTATTTATTTTAGGTACTGTTTTGAATATACTTCAGCTTTCTAACCTGAGAGAAGCTCATTGACCTCTTCATACCCAGAAAGCAGTTCTTCAGAGATGAGACTCCCTGTTAAAGGAGAGCAGAACAGTCAGAAACATGTTCATCTTTACAAACAGACTGAATCCTCATTTCCTTTGGATCATAAAACATTGTGCAAGACCATTCTGTTTCCCTTCCACATTCCCTTCACAGCACTCAGTTAACCTGATCTCTTTAAACTCTAGATAGCAAAAATCCCAACATTGGACATTGTGGAGATATAAATCTGTTGTTGAAATTTCTAAAAACATAAATAATGAAACAGGAAACAAATACAACGGTGTACCGTTTACCTGAGCACACGACTCCTACATCCTCCTTGTGTTGACAGTCGTGTTTTCCCCAGCCTGGAGAAGAGCAGTTCCACAGGGACGTCTCATTCCCCTCACACTCCACCTCATCCAGCCATATGGGTCCAGAACCAGGACCAAACCAGGCTGGTACCTGCTGGTTACTGAGGGCCACTCCACACTGCAGCTGTCTGCACACCACATGGGCATCTTTAATATCCCTGGAGTCATCACACACTGTCCCCCATGAGCCACTGTGAAAAACCTCCAGCCTCCCTGCACAGTCTCCCCCAGAACCCACCAGCCTGATGGACCCACTACCTGATATTCAGAGAGAAAAACACATTATCGATCACTAACAACTGAAGAATCTGCCCAGATGTTGCTCTTCTTACCAAGGCAGGTGATTGACAGCTGTTGTGTGGAGCTGCAGTTGAGAGTTTGTGGAGAGCTGCAGTTCCCCAGATGAGCTTCACTCCCAGAGCACTGGAAGCCCGTCACACACTCATGACTGTGTTCAGGACTGGATGAAGAGGAGCCGGAGAAGTTCAGCACAGAGCCACAGCCCAGCATGGAAACTTCCACCTCCCCCTCACACTGTCTCTCTCCAGACAACCGCACCAGACCATCATGAACAGCCAGAGAGAAATCTGAAGAGAATATCTGATGTATTACTAAAATAAGAATTGTGTTAGAACATAACTAAATAGTGTTTATATATTAGACTCCAGCAGATGACTCCAACATCTCATCTATGAGAACATTCAGCTCGACTCCATGAAGAGATGGAACATTCTGAGAGTTTTGTTTCATTCCCGTCACAATCAAACACATCAGCCCAAATTTCACCTCTTCCCTCTCGAAACCAGTCTGATCCCACAACAGACACAGCAATCCCACAAAGTCTGATCATCAAGTATCTCTAACCTCCCAGAGAGCGAGAGCCTCCAACCAGTCTGACTTCAGGACAGTTAATTTAAATAGTTCACTAGACAAAAAAAAAAAAAAAACTTACACTTGATATATAAAAGATAATATTTTATACATTATTAAGATTATGATATTTCATATGGAAGACAAATGCGATAAGTTTTATACTTGTGTTTTATTTTTAATATAAACCAACTAGAATCTTAAAATCTATTAAGAATTTTAAAACAGACTGGGAAATATTAAACGTAGAAGCATATATGTTAAAGCTTGAGGGCCCTATTTTAACGATCTTAGCACATGGTCTAAAGCACACGGCGCAAGTGCACTTAGGGCGTGTCCGAATCCACTTTTGCTAGATTAACAACCGGAAAAAATGGTCTAAAAGGGTTGTCCCTATTCTCTTAATGAGTCATGGATGTGTTTTGGGCATAACATGCAATAAACCAATCAGAGTGTCATCTCCCATTTCCTTTAAAAGCCAGTTGCGCTCGCATTGAATTTTTATAATTCAATATAAAAAATATTTTTTTAATATTGAATTAAGAAAAAGAGAGTGCAAAATGATTTATATTAGCCCTACATTATTATATTGTATTGCGCTATGTATAGACTATATTCGAATGAGGTTTGAATAACTTGTTATCATCAATACATGTTAAAAGTTAATTCATTTTTAGTTTCATTAAAATGTTATGAATTAAATCAAATTTAAATAACAGTAAAAAATGAAAGTATTATCTATTAAGCAATCGGTTAAGACAGTGGTTCTCAAACCTTTCCTGGAGTACCACCAGCCCTGCATATTTTGAATGTCTCCCTATATCTAACACACCGATTTCAGGTCTTGCAGTCTCTACTAATGAGCTCATGAGTTGAATCAGGTGTGATAGATGAGGGAGATGTACAAAATGTGCAGGGCTGGTGGTACTCCAGGAGAGGTTTGAGAACCACTGGTTTAAGACATTTCTCCTTATATAGAACCTTTTTGCCAATCAAGAATCCTAGGGTTCCAAACTGAACCCTGTTTGCCATGATCACTCAGGATAGTTTTATGCATTAAACTTGTGGCCACAAGAAAAAGATATAGTTTCCTCAACAAATTAAAATACATTTTGGTGAAAAGGGGACAATTTTAGTAATGTAATATTAAGGTGAGGTACTGTACAGAGCTGTTTACCTGAGCAGATGACTTTAGCATCATCAGTATGATTACAGTTGCTTTTACCCCATCCTGTTGATCCACAGTTCTTCAGTGTTGACTCTGATCCAGTACACATGACAAAACTCATCCAGATTGGTCCTGATCCTGGTCCAAAATGAGCATCACCCAGAGCATCTACAGGTTCTCCACAGTCCAGGGGTCTCATTTATAAAGCGTGCGTACCCACAAAACGGGGCTGGAAACGTACGTACGCCAGTTCCCACGCAAAGGTTGTGATCTATAAAAAACAAACTTGACGGGAGAATGTGCGCACCTTTAAGCAAACTTTGAGCCGTGCGTACGCACATTCTGGAGACTAAGGGAATTGGCGACACAGATGGTGAGGTCGTGAACTGAAGTTAGATTGTAGAAAATAAATGTGAGAAGAACGATTATAAGAATTAATGACATATAATTTTCACTCCATTTCATACGTTATATCCACATTATCATGAAGATTAAATCCAACAGTGTTATTTGTGCCGATTGTTTTAGGCTATATACATCTAGTAAAATCCAAACGTAATTTAAAATGTATTAAAAAATAATAATAATAATAATAATAATAATAATCAGCGCTGCCTTACAGTCACATTGTCCACAACGGGAGCGCAGGAGGAGATGGCGCGACTACATGTGATACAGAATAGCATGAAATACCCTTTTATTAGAGAACTGCAGAACACAGTGTAAAAAGGAAATATTTTCCTTAATGTACATATATCATAAAATGTCAAAGTCTGCAAATACAGTCATGAAGCACAATCGCTACTCATCATCGGTCCTAACTATTACGGTGTTCATTACAAAACCGCCAAGAAGCATGTGTTCACTATAACATTTTCGTTTTAAATTTTCGCCCACAAATTAATTATGCGATTTTGTCAAGGTGTTAACGATCAGTCTATTTGCTAGAAACATATAAATCCTCCGGTGACCCGGGTATGTAATGCTCCATGATGGCACTGTTGGAGGATTACGCCAATGGCAGAATAAGGAGAGAACGAGTGTGATGATTTCCTGGCCCATGATGATGACTGGCTAATAAGCCGATTTAGATTCCCTAGAGCTGTGCTCTTGGATCTATGTGCTGAATTGGGTCCAGTATTAGAGAGGGCAACACGCCGGAACCATGCCATCCCAGTCCAAATACAAGTCCTCACCACTCTGGGGTTCTTGGCAACCGGCTGTTTCCAGCGGGAATTGGCAGACAGGTAAATTATTTATATTAAAAAAAACTAAGTAATCCTCAACTTTGTCTCCAAGACCTTTTTGTATATGAAATAATTCTATTGGAATCTATCATCTCACCCTATAGGTCTGGTATATCACAGCCGTCCCTGAGTGCCATAATATCTGTCGTTTTGAATGGTATACTTAATATGGGTAGTCGATACATGAGGTTTACAAAAATTAGTATACCTTCAGGTCGGACCATTTTTTCTTTAATTCTGCAACTGTCCGTTCTGTCCCACTGACACAATTGACGGCAGAAGCAATACTTTGCCACTCGCACTGCTTCTTTTTATTAGTGACCCCACTGCTGTGGCCACCAAACAACACCGTTTTCCGAGCCTCCACCTCCCCTACACGTGTTTCAATCTCAGTGTCTGAGAAATTACGTTTTTTTCCTCTTCTCACCTGTCGCCATTATTCAAAGTAACAGAAATACACGTTTTCACTTTCTTGGATTAATTAATTGGCGGGTCGCATGCCAGTTTTCCAGGTATATATGGGATTCCACTCTCATTTACATGCCGATCAGCAATCATGAGGTGATTTGCATTGACTATTTATGGTTAAAAATGGGCGTGTACAGGGCGGGATATGAGGCTGGTTCACGTACGCACATCTGCGGGTGACCTGTGATTTATAAATGGAACATTGCTTACAGGTGTGCGTACGCACGGTTTTATAAATCGGAATATTTTTTGGCGTACGCCATTTTTGGCTTTTGGGCGCACGTAAACTTTTAGTAGGGATCCTACGCACAGTTTTATAAATGAGGCCCCAGCTCTCTACACACCACTGCAGCATCAGCCAAATCCCAGCCATCACCACACACTGTTCCCCACTGACCTCTATGATGAACCTCCACTCTACCAGCACAGCGACTGTGACCACCAACCAACCTCACATTCACACTGTCCTTTTGTGCAACAGAAAAATTACAGACCGAGAGAGAAAGAAGGAAAAAATAAAAAAATAACAAAGCACAAAATATAAATAACATGTGCCAGTTAGACAGCAAGTCTGCTGCAGTATCTTATTGCATATAAATGCCTGAATTGAGATAATTTCTTCTTCAACTGAAAGTATAAACCTACTAGTGGGGATGAGTTTGATTAGAAACATCAGATTCCTCATCATCGTCTTCTGCCGGACACACACCATTTCATCCGCACAGAACGCGGCACAAGTTTCTTTTCTGTTCCTCTAATACACTGAAGAAACTGGGTACTGTCAGCCCTCCTAAAGAGGAGAGCCCTAAAACTTTCCAATCAGGTTCATCTTTACCTTATTAGACACAACAGAGGAAATCATCAAACAACTTCAGTGACTAATCAGATGAGGCATTTATATTAAAAGTATGTTAGCTCTGAAAAGAACTCCTCCATATCGAGACACTTCAGTGAGGATGCATGCATACACACACACACACACCTGCCAGATGCAAAACATAGTCACACATCATTTGGGAGACTTTGAAGATTTCAGAGAGAGGAAGCACCATGTTATATACAGCATCAGAACCAAACACCTGCTGATACAGACACTAATAATTCAAACATCATAATATGCAACAAATATATTTATGTTGAATATATATTTTATAAATATATATTTATATTTCAATTTACAGGACTATATAATTGTATTAATAACGACAAAACAATTTCTTAAATTAAAGCTAAATTTGCAACCCTGTTACCCATTCTAGCATATTGTTTTTTAGTTTTAGAAATGTTAATGTTCATTGTTAGAAAAGCCCACAAATCAGTTGTAAATAAAAAGGCTTCATTCACTGCAACTACAGCAAACAGAGAACCTAGCAGCCTTGGGCAATGGGCATGTGCATTGATTCTGGCAATGCGTTACTCACCCACAAGATGGCAGCAAAACACTACTTATTCTAAATAAAGGCAGACGCGGCATAGTTAATACCTTAATGCAGGGAGGCCCAATTCTGTAAGATCCTGAAGATCAACCTAGCTGCAGAGTTCAGATCAAACCCTGATTTCAACACACCTATATGGCAAGCTGCTTTAGCTTAAAATGTTGAATTAGAGAGCTCAGCATTTCAATTCTTGTAAGTAACAATTATGATTGGAGAGCTCTCTAATTCAATTCTTACTAGTAACAATTCCAATTAGAGCTCTAAAAATGAATTTTTACTTGTCATATGTCTCCACTGACTTCCATTAATTTTTAATTACAGAGCTCTACAATTGATTTGTTACTAGTAAGAATTCCAGTTAGAGATATCTACAATTCAATTCTTACCAGTAACCATTACCATTAGAGAGCTCTGTAATCCAATTATTACTAGTAAAAATTACATTTAGACCGTTCCTCCAGGATTTCATGGGACTTTTTTCTGATTTTTGCGGTGGCTTTTCTCAAAATTTGCATCAATATTTGTGGCATTTCTTGTGTAGTTTTTCAATGAGAATCTAACATTTGTATTACTTTTCTGACCTCAAGAACCAATGGACGCTATACTTTCTAAAACGAGAACACTGATAATAACTTAAAAATATAATTTCTACATTTTATTTTAAATGTAACACCAAATAAAACAAAATCAATAAAACGTTATATTGCAGTGTTTCCCACAGGATTTTGTTAAACTGGCATGGTTATCAGGCCCTCTAGGGTTAAGGTCTGGGGGCATATGCTCCCCCTTTAGAAAATGTTGTATATTTTTGTGGGAATATTTTTGTCAATTTTGTATATATTATGTATCAAATATGATACAACGTTTTTTGTTCATCTCTCAATCATCATTGTAGGCCTATTGCATTGAGTTGTTTTGTGCTTCGTCCATTTTGGGGTTGTTTACAGGGTGTGCGAGCCACATTTATGTAGCATACAGTTGATAAACTCAACCATTGATGGAAACGATGTCACTCAGAGCGTGTGAGAGTGTGTGTGTGTGAGAGAGTGTGTGTGTGTGTGTGTGTGTGTGTGTGTGTGTGTGTGTGTGTGTGAGAGAGAGAGAGAGAGATGTGCGCTTAACGGCGTAAGCAGGGTTGCTGTGGTTGGCTGACAGATACATTGCCGAAGCAACAGCACAAACAGAAGTTTATTAATCGATTTGAGTTCGAAGTGGGCTTTCCTTTGGCTGAATGTGCGTTGTGATGATGCCACACAGGCCCAAAATATGCGCGAAATCTGTGGCAATTTAGAAAAATAGCAAGTTCCTTCAAATTGTGCGGAGTTTGCTTGATTTTGCGTTAAATTCTGTTACCGCAGAATCGCGGAATCCTGGAGGGACTGATTAGAGAGCTTTCTAATTAAATTCTTACTAGTAAGAATGCAATTGCAGAGCTCTCTAATTGAATCACAATTGTTACGAGTAATAATTGAATTAGACAGCTCTCTAATTGTAATTTTTACTCGTAAGAACTGAATTGTAGAGCTCTCAGACTGAATTCTTACTAGTAAAAATGCAATTACGGCGAGCAACGCTGGAAACATTTTAAGCTAAAATGGCTTGCCATACACCTGTCTGTAATTATCAAGTACTCCTTAAGATCTTAATTCTCTGGTTCAGTTGTGTTCGCTCAGGGTTGGAGCTGAACTTTGCAGGAAGGTAGATCTCCAGGAACAGGATTTGGCACCCTTGTTGTAATGTGTTACTCTTCCAATAGATAGAGGGCAGCAAAACATTCATGAAACAAGCTGATAAACATTTCGTCCTTGACAGGAGAGAGCATCTCAATGTTGAACGCTTACTGGAACAAAAAATGTTCAGTTATTTCTTATAATAAAAATACTGAATGATTTTTGGTCATATTGACATTTTATTGTAGTAAAATGTTTTGGCAAAAAAGTCTGATTAAACAAATTAAGCTCAATGGCAGTCAGCAACATAGTGCTTCATAATAAATTCAGCGCTGAGTGTTGAGAGATTTTAAGTTATATTAACAACCATTACAAGTGACAAATCGCTGATTTATCAACAATAAATTAAGAAGAGACATTTTGAATATCTGCATAATGACAATATATGACACTTCAGTTGGTATGGGTTATCCGGTGACATGTTTAGCCTTCTGTATATGCAAGACAGTTCATCCTGGTCGCTGCTCTCAGAAGAATACAATCCAGTTTGTTGCAAACACCACCACTCCTGTGTGTGTGAGAAGAACAGTTCAGAGGCTATTACACTCCAGTGCACTTTACTGTTCTCTTACACTATTTACTGTTCAATACAGAACTTCACAGAGGCTCCATCTTCTCTCCCATCCTCTAAACCAGTTCAAGTTTTAACCAGTTCCCCCAACATCTGTCCACAGTAAGGGCTGAATAACCACAGAAATCCATCTCATATAAGATCAGATGTCCACAGATGAAATATCTGCAGAGGTTACAGCAGCAAATCAAGTTCCGGCAGCTCGCAGACCCTGTTTCTGCATGACATTCCAGAGTTTGTGCAGGTTGGACTGAGTGATGAGGTCGTCTGGTTTGAGCTGCAGCGCGCGGAGGTAGTTGCTCTCAGCTTCCTTCAGCTTCCCATTAAGGTGGAGGATGGCTCCGAGATTCATCAGAGCTGCTGGATACTGGGAGAATGAGAAAAGCAGACACAAAAAGAGTGAATCTTGGATAGTTATAGAATTAGGTAAGAAAAAAAGAACATTCTAAAAGAGCAGATGCAACAAATATGCTGTAAGACAAATCTGAAGTTTGTAATTAATGCATGTAGAAGATTCAATAATTGTGCAAGGTTACTTCGAACAAATATTTCTATAACATCTAACAAAGTGGCTGAAGAAGGTACTTACATCAGGTCTTAAATCAGCTGCCTTCCCATAATACCTTTCAGCTGCCTCATTCAGACTGGCCTGTCTGTGAACAAACACACACTTTAAGTAAAAAAAACCTACAAGTTAATTATGAATATTATTGAGTGTTGGCCCAAGCAAATAGCTTTCTAAATACTAGTGCGGCTGTAATTTCTCTTATAATAATCTACTGCCTCTTCTCACATCAACACAAATTAGAATAATCAATTAGCTAAGCTGTAAGTAAACACAATATATCTATGTATTTATTTGGCAAGCAGCTGTGGAATAAGCAGAATAATGTAAAGTCATCTAGTCATTGTCACAAAATATTGTCCACCTGCAATACACCTGAAGCAAAAGAGTGCAGATGTAGCCATGTGAATGTTTGACAGACACACACCTGAGCATATGAGCAGCGCTGAACACCACGTCAAACTCAGAAGTGTCCAGCTCTGCAGCTTTCTGAGCCATTACTGCTGCCTCTCCCAGACGAGACTCTTCCAACAGAAACTGACCTGAGAGACAGAGATCACAGGATGAAAACAACTCAAACACAGCAGGCCAGAAGCCCACAGTTTTAAGTCGAAGATCAGATATGCAGAACACGCAGCCAAAATCAGAGAGACACATAGGCAAAGAGGGTGAAAGTAGAGGATGAAGGAGGTCATGAGGCACAATGAACCTCTGCTGAAGTTTATTGAAAGTATATTTTTTTAAATAAATTTCATACAAATATATACACTATATTGCCCAGAGTTGGCCCACCCTTTGCAGCTATAACAGCTTCAACTCTTCTCGGAAGGCTTTCCAAAAGGTTTAGGAGTGTGTTTATGGGAATTTTTGACCATTTTTTTTCGAAAGCACATTTGTGAGGTCAGGCACTGATGTTTCGGCCATCCCCAAACTGTTCCCACAAAGTTGGGAGCATGAAATTGTCCAAAATGTCTTGGTATGCTGAAGCATTAAGAGTTTCTTTCACTGGAGCTAAGGGGCCGAGCCCAACCCCTGAAAAACAACCCCATACCATAATCCCCCCTCCACCAAACTTTACACTTGGCACAATGCAGTCAGACAAGTAACGTTCTCCTGGCAACTGCCAAACCCAGACTCGTCTATCAGATCGCCAGACAGAGAAGCGTGATTCGTCACTCCAGAGAACACGTCTCCACTGCTCTAGAGTCTAGTGAGGGCGTTTCTTTTTTAATAATAATATAATAACAATAATATTAAAAGATATTTAAATAAATAAATAATATAAATAAATAATTAAATTTTAATTTATTATATATTTTTTTAATTAAAAATATAAAATATTTTTTGTTAAATTAATTAATAATAGCTGTAAATAAATAAACAAATAAAGGCCATATTTAAGGAAGATGCTATGAAATAAAATTTCAAGTAATTTGAGCGCTTGATCAATAACATCAGAAGAGAATCAAATCAGATCCTACCGTAATGCATATAGCAGTTTCCTCTAGCAGGATCCAGCTCTATTGCCTTCAGGAAGTAACGCTCTGCTTCAGACTTCTGTCCCTGTGGAGAAATTAAGAAATAATTACATCTTCACCCACCGTTACTAAGAAAAGGACACAGTCGTAACCGGATCCTTTAAATTTGCGCTATATATGATATTAGATGTTATCAAAGTGTGGGAAAGTACACTTTTCTCCCTGTTGATGTGCAATTGTCTCACTTTCTTTACGGTTCAGTGCTGATTGCTTCCATGTTGGTGTTACCTTTGCAAACGTTCTTGTCAAAAGCAGCAAGGTTATATTAGGCTTGCTTCACTGAGCAGTTTTGTGGCAAACACTTCAGATAAGAGGATAAAGAAATCCTTGGAAAGCTTTTCATGCTCTCCTTGGCTACGGTTCCTGATAAGCATTCAACTATGTCCAAGGGCGTTTATCAAATGTATAGGCCTATAATATTTGAAGTCAAGGTTTCAAAAACTGCTAAATAGCTGCAGATTTGAATCCAAAAGAGTAAATACAAAACAAGCTATTGTTTTAGCCCCAGACCTCGATTTAATCTGTTAACTAAAGCGTTAAATTAGCTTTTCGAGGACATATTTTCAATGTAAAACAAACCTTAGCACCTTCAAGTTCAAAAACAGACTGCTAAACTCTATACAAGGCTAAACAGAAAAGAAAACAGCAGCTGAATCGTTCACGTTTTTGTGAGGTCTATCATGACATAACTTCAGTCATTTGTCTAATGCTGTTCTGACCGTCTGACACAGAGTAACCCAGCTAATACACCACAGTTCTTCGACAGGTGGTCAAAAGTTCACCAATAACCTGTTTTCAATGAAAGAGTAATTGAATTAAGCACGGTGCTTGAGGGGTAATAACCGGTTTTAATCTATGTGTATTAAGTGGACAGGCCAGGTGGGGGTTGGTGGTGGGTGGAAAGGAGGGATTTTAAAGTGAGCAAACAGGTTTGAGGCAACAGTCTGGACTCTTGACCAGCACTGCAGAGACACAAACCCAAATCAGATTAGAAGGAGGATATGAGATATTACGTCCTGAGGGGGATGCAGCTGCTCGACCTTTCTTCATCACCCCTCTCCATTTACATCATGGTGGTCAGAGAGAAAAATATCACAGCAAGGGTTATTTCTAATGCAGGGAGAGATGGGGTGGAATAAAAATGGTTTTACGATCAACAAAATGTTGATGTCAGAGACGTTTTTGTGTCAACGTTCCTCTCAAGGACAAAGCAATTATTTCTTTCCTCAGCACTAAGAGTCTCATGAAGGGTCATCTGTAGCTCAAATGATTTTAATAACCAGATATCTTTGGATACTTCTTTCCACTTGATTTCCCCATTTGTAGTTTAAGATCAAACTGAATTGATTCAATATTTATTACGCTTTCACAAATCAGGTTTTTACATTCATACTGAAAATTTTATAGCAACCACAATGCATCAAAAATACAGCAGCAAAAGTCTGAGACCACTAGTGAAAATGCTTCTATTTTACCTAAATAATAATAATAATAATAATAATATATTTTATTATTATTATTATTATTATTATTATTATCGAATTTCTGCAAAATAGAAGCATTTTCACTAGTGGTATAATATTATATTATTATTATTATTATCATAATTATCATTATTATTATTAGTAGTAGTAGTAGTAGTATCATCATCATCATCATCATCATCAATAATGATAATAACTGATAGATGGATGGATGGATGGATAATTGGTTTCATGGATAAACAAACAAATAAATAAACACTATGTCATAATGTTTGTTTGTTTTGTTGATTTTCAAAATCTTTTTTATTTGATGATTCAATTTTGAAAGTTTTTCAATGTGGTCTCAGACTTTCAGGTCCCACTTCTGTGAAAGAAGAAAAGCTCACAAAAACAAAAAGGGTAGTAATGTACTTGTCAGGTTGACTCACAATGATAGACAGCAGTTTTCCATAGGTCAGGTGGGCAGGAACATGGTCGGGTTTGGCCTTCAGTGACTCTCTGTACCAGTGTCCCGCCTCCTCTAGATTATTCAGCCTCATATACGCTTCACCTGTGGGGCCAAAGTCAGAAGGACATCTAAAATGACATAGAATTCCCTGGACTTCATGCCAACAAATCAAATGCAGAGAATAGTATATGTCATAAGATTAGTTTGAGGAGTTATGGAAGGCATTTCCAAATATGCTTGTAGTTGATTCGCAGACATAAAAACTTCAGGAGCAGTATGTTTAAAATTTAGGGAGAAAAATTTTCTAAACTGCCTGATGTCCCAAAAACAATAGTCCATCATGGTACGAGACTGATAAAGACAGCTGTGGCCTTCTTCATACAATCTTAATACAGTGACACAGAAACCATAAGTGCAAGCTTTCAAAAGACTACAAGTTATACTTGCTATACTGAGGTCATGGGTTTGATTCCAATGAAACACATATACTAATAAAATGTACACCTTGAATGGACTCTAAAGTCACTTTGGAAGCGTCTGCCAAAGACATAAATGTAAACTCATCACATATCCGGATACTGATTCAGTAATGAAAGGACACATTATCTACGTATCAGATTCCAGTCACATCTCCAGACGTCTGTTTTCATCCTAACAGGAGTAGAGGAGTGTTGTGGCATAATATGCATATACATTTAATATATTGTGATTCCACTGGGAAAAAAATACTCGTAATACAGTTACTTTTTTATTGATTACATGATTACATGTTATTCTCACAATGGCAGTCAAAAAAAATAATTGATTCTCCATACTACTTTTTTTTATCTTTTAAATGTCCCTTCCTAAAAATGCCTACTGCTCAAATCAATGTGATAAATAAGTTAGGTCAAAAGTAATCCAAAAGTAGTCAGATTATATTAGCTTAAATATGTAATGTAATGGATTACATTACTAACTACAATGTAATTTGTAATTAGTAACCGATTATAATTTCAAAGTAATCTACCCAGCTCTGCTGGTAAGTCTCATATATATTGCAAAAATACATCTGAATGCACTTCAGACTGAGAAATAAACACTAACCCATCATGTTGTACAAACTCTGCGGTGCGAACTGTCGTGGCATCTTTTGCACAGCCTCTTTATAAATAGTCAGCGCGTCCTATAGATGACAAACAAAAACAACCTGTAATAATGTGACAAAAGGAACTGTAAAGTGTGAACAACCAACACTTCATAGAAGAACATCATAACATCCATCTAAACTGAGTTATACAGATTTCAATGAATACTGAATGAATGAGCGGAGCTGTACCTCATGCTGGCCCTGCTCATGAAGCAGCTTGCCCAGGTTGTACAAACAGCTGGTGACAGAGCTCTTGTGGGCATGAGGGTCCTTAAGGTTTTCATCGGGGATGTCTGCGCAAGTGTGGAAGGTGCGCTTGGCCTTTTCGATATTCCCCTGGGAGACCAGGATGATGCCCACATTCAAGTATGCAGCTGTGAAAAACAGGACACAACAATAGACTCACTCTGATGGTCAAAATGGTGAAATAAGTGAAACTGAAGAGCTGAACTCACAGGCCAGAGTCGGTCTGCTCCCAATGGCCAGTTTATAGTAATGGAGAGCTTCAGAAAATTGCTCGCTCTCCTGTAGCAGCAAACCACTGGATGAAATTAAAGCACATAAAGGTTTTAAGTTTGAGAAATGATATGTGAAGTCATCTGTACATGAGTTTGTGCGAATGTTTCATGGACCAGAATGTGACAATGAAACATTGAGGACTCTGCTCCTCTCCAGGGTTAATTAGTGTTAGAGGTGTCTCAAGCTTCCCCTTAAGCCTGCAAATCAGGACTAATGAAATCCCAATCACACACACACACACACACACACACACACACAAGCCTTGAGGGAGAGATATGGCAAACACTTCCACTGCTTCTCAACCTCCCACTCTAGTTTTCTGAATGCCAAGCATGTCTTCCCCCCACAAAGTATGTTTTTTTTTTTTGGAGCCATATTTATCAGAATTAAATGCACTATTGTGTTAAAAATGAATGTTATAAATGGCAATCTGTTAATGTCTGCTGCCCTGCAAATGTGTTCATTGGATTATGTCAGTTTCCATGGAAAACTGGCTCAGATAAAGTGCTGTATGACCTTGACAAAGCCAACACCCCAAATATTGTCCTCTGAACAGAAAACACTATGCAGAATACAGTGAGAGAGCCATCTAGTCAACTCTGTTTGCTTATTTCTAGACAAAGATAAAATAAACTTAGAAAGGTGAAGTTAGTTAAAAAAAAAAAAGATTATTTAATTTCAAAACAAATTGGTTTGATATTATTTTTTAATTATTATTTAATGCAACAACATTCAGACATTTTAAGTGTGGCCTAGGCATAAACATGTACTCACAGGTTATAAAGCATATCTGCCATATTGCCCCGGTAATAAAGAGCATTTCTATATGCTTTCTCTGCCTCAGCCATCTTTCCCTGGTTCTTCAGGACGTTACCAAGGTTACCCCAAGCTGAGAAACAAGTTAAAGAAATTTTATTTAAGTATTTATTTTGGTCGCATTTATCATATTATTTCTGATATTGCAGAATACAAGTTCTTTAAACCTACCTTTTGCAGGGTTTACAGCAATGCCAGACCTGTACAGCATCTCCTCGCTCTGCCAGTCCTGGTTCCTCCTTACAGTCTTCAGGCTGTAGAGAAGTACCAAGACTGTGGCACAGCTCAGCAGGAGAGCTCTAGAGCATCTCGACCTACAGTGCATGAACATGCTCCTAAACCCGATAGTCACGAGCAGACAGAAGCCCATACTGGGGATGTACAGCACTCGCTCGGCCACTACAAAACCCACGTAGAAGAACATGTTAGTGGCTGGGAGGAAGGGCAAAACCAGCAGCCCGAGGGAAAGGACCACCACGTTTTCTGTGGCTGGGAGGGATTTTTGAGGGGTTTTGAGAGGTTTGTGATAACCATTTCTTTTAGGTGAGTTTGAGTCCCTGTAGTGATTGTCATTGTGATTATGACTGTATCCGTTAGTTGCAGACTTTCCATTGCTCATATATGATTTTCCATTGGTTTCACTGATTTTCGTGGACTGTAGCGGTGGGCTTCTCAGGCCAAACCATGCCAGGAGAGCAAATCCTGTGTAAAACATAACTGACTGAAGGTTCCTCCACTCAGTGATGGCTCTGAGCAGAGGAACGGCATCCATTGACCAATCAAAGCTGAGTTTGTCAGGGCAGAGGAGGAGCCAGACATTGACAGCTGGCAGATACAGGAACGTAAGTGCTCTGGTCAGGAAGTGAGGCGAGTCAGCTGCTGGGTTGTCAGAGTTGGAGAAGTTTGGTGGCTTGTTGCCCATCCAGTAAAATCGAGCTGAGAGCAAAATTATTCCCCAACCAACCAGCCAGGCTAAACTGACCAACAAGTTCATGTTCCTCCTCTGGAAATAAAGAGAACAAAATGGATCAGTCAGTTCACACTCTTATATATTACTTTTACATTCTGACTTATTTAATTTGTACATTAACAATGTTTAACAGTGGACATACATTCATAGCACAAGTTTTTTTAGTAATGAAACTTCCCACCACAATGTAATATCCTCCACCACCATCTAAAGTTATGTATTGTGTTTAATAGCATTTTGAGATGGAAATGATGATGGTCGAAATTATATTAACATTTCTGGAATAAACGCCAAACTATTTTGCCTTTATGAGTCTATTCGAAGATGTTTTAAAGGATTAGTTCACTTCAAAATGAAAATTTTTACTCACCCCATCTCATTCAAGATGTTCATGTCTTTCTTTCTTTAGTTGAAAAAGAAATTAAGTTTTTTGAGGAAACATTCCAGGATTTTTCTCCCCATCACAGACTTCCATGGCAACCAAAATGTTAAAGGTCCAAATCAATGCAGTTTCAAAGCGCTTCGAAGGGCTTCAGAGGCTCTGCACAGTCCCAGACGAGGAATAGGATCTTATCTAGTGAAGCGATCGGTCATTTTCAAAAGAAATTAAAAATGAATATACTTTTTAACCTAAAGTGCTCATCTTGCGCTGCTCTGCGACGTGCCGATTATTGCGCAATCACGTCGTAAAGGTCACGGTAGACGTAGGCAGAAGTACCGCCCCCGTGTTTACAAAGCGCACATGCGAAGACTAATACAAATGCCCTTTAGCAAAAAAAGGTAAAACAACAATGTCGGACGATTTTGAAGTTGAAGATGGAGTGTTTTTTGGTAAAGGGCATTTGTATTAGTCCTCACACGTTTGCTTGGGGCGGTACTTCCGCCTACGTCTTGCGTGACATTTCCGCCATTATTTCGCAATCCATGGCACATCGCAGAGCAGCGCAAGATGAGCAATTTAGGTTAAAAAGTATATAATTTTTTTTTTTTTTTTTTAAATGATAAATCGTTTCGCTAGATAAGACCCTATTCCTTGTCTGGGATCGCGCAGAGCCTCTGAAGCCCTTCGAAGCGCTTTGAAACTGCATTGATTTGGACCTTCAATATTTTGGTTGCCATGGAAGTCTGTGATGGGGAGAAAAATCCTGGAATGTTTTCCTTAAACTTAATTTCTTTTCGACTGAAGAAAGAAAGACATGAACATCTTGGATGAGATGGGGGTGAGTAAAATATCAGGAAATTTTCATTTTTAAGTGAACTAATCCTTTAAGGCTAATTTCATAGCTAGCATTTTATGTATCATAAATAGGCCACAATAACAATCTCAGTTTTTTGACAATGACAAAATTTCCACTTGATTGGAAGTGATGCAAAATAAAAATAATATGCTCACAACTGATATTTATCTAGATTATTTATTCAAGCATGCCCCTTACTGATGTTATGTTTTACATTTATGTCACTGTTTGTTTACAATAATATTACATAGGTAAACTCATATTTTAAGGATTGAATAGTTTACGATTTAAAAAGTCAAAAAGAGTCAAATGTTAAAACATGTATACAAAAAACATGCTTAAGGCCATGTAACACATTTTAAAAATGTGTATTTTATTTTCAAATAAAATAAATAAAAGACATCATCCCTTGGTGCATAAAAGTACCAGAAGAAAAAAAACTCCCTTTTGCATTTATACTACATACTACATACTTAACAGTCCTCTGAGCGAAAGAGAAAAATCTTTTCTTGTATAATTGCCTCTTTGGGCACAGCATGACTATTGACAGAGTGCATTCTGGGGAAGTCAAGCTCAAAGACTGGGGAAATTAGATGCCACAAATATCGATTCATTTATTTCACACACAATGGGTCAGAAACTTATGGGCTAAAGCCACGATAGATCCTCTGCTTCCGCTGAGCGTGACACTTCAATCTACGGTTCACATATGGTTGAACTGAATGAGCTCTATTTCATCACCTGTTTTTGTTCCTGCTCTTTTGTACCAAACTGTAAAAAGCAATCTTAGATTGGAAATACCATAATGACCTTACAACGAAGATGTAAAGGACAATCATCAGACAAAAAGCAGTTATCTTCAATGCCATGGCAGTTTTCTTTAGAAAATACATTTTCTTCTCTGCTTATAAAATGTAATGTTTCAGTAACTAAACAAATACAACACAAGCATAAAACACAACAAATGACCTCTGCATTCCATGCAAAATCCAGACAGAAATAGTCAGGGTGTTGGAGGATGTTGATGAACTGAACTCATTATGCTGCAGTTCTTTAAGAGGACAATGGAGGAGTTCACTGCACTCATAATGAGGACGGTTGTAGGTTTACAGTCTTCTCCATTGGGAAACCATCCAAATCTAATCAGAATCTTTCGCCTACATCAAGAAGATGTAGGAGAATCATATAATATCTACACCAGTATACCTACTGCAGTCTAGACATAACACTGATCATGCATCTTAAAAGGTATTTACGGAAATGTGAAATCCACAGCATCATTTCACAGCTGAATTTCCTGTCACAGCATAAATGCCACCACATTAATCAAATTTATGACTGTTTATGAGCAAATCTTCCCACATGCACGGCATTAAGACAAATGAGCTAATATATTGTGTGTGTCATCATTGAATTACCTTAAATTGACTACGAAGCATTTCTTGTGATGCTTGAAAGATTCATTCAATTCTAATCAGTCCTCCAACTTTTTGCATTTTCCCCGTTAAAGTTCACGTATCAAATCAGAATTCAGATTTTCAGAATAAAGACCAATTCAGACTGCTCCGACAGATGCCGACCAATGCGGACAATCACCAGATTAAAGTACGTCACTTCTCAGAATTCCCACAAACAGCAAACATGTTCAACCAGCAAAAACAAGCGCCAACCAAAACCAGACAAAGCACCTGTTGCTATATGTCGGTGCAGTGTGAATTGGACTTAAGACAGGTTAACTGGTGGTTTGGAGATCCTGCGCTAGACCAGCAGCCATGTGCACCACTGCTATGCAGAAAAAGGGCAGAATGCATTCCAGACAATCACCCTGAGCTTATCTCATCTCAGCCCGATTAGAGAGCAAATGGGATGAAAAATTGCCCTCTATCTGCATTGTGCACTCGTATGGCCAACCTCAAAACTAATCTACAGCTTATTGTTTTAGACTCACACCGCATTCAGCTCAAATCAAAGCAATACCATATATCAGGGGTGTTTGTAGCCTCTAGAATATCAATGAGGGCACCCTATCTGTTTTCATTACCCAGATACGCATTCATTACCGCATGAATGTAAAGTCTGAGACGCATGGCATATATGCAAAGTCAGTGCCTCATTGTTCAAAAACCATCCTTTGGGATATTTTAATGTTGACCATTCCTTCTGCATTTAATGAGGACCCTGTGACTCACAGAAAGCCAATGAGCCGATTTTCCACCAAGGGGAATAAGAGTAAACGAGAAAGTGCTTTGATAAAGAGAAAGAGAGGAAGTGAGGGCATGGTTTCCTCTCTTCCTCCTCATCCTCCTTTTTTCTCCCTCTGTTTGCGTTCCCATGTGCTCGTGGCCGTCTGGAGAGTTTGTAATCTCTCGCTGTCGCCCCTCTCGAGCACCTCATGATTACCAGCAAGAAAAGCCGGAGACACAGGCAGAGAGGCCATGATAAAGAGCCCAGATGTGCCGCGGGGTTGGCATCTGTGTACAGAGTCTGGACTGGTAAGATTACTCTTACATTATTGTCTGAAATAGGGTGGAGGAGAGCTGCAAAAATTCCCTTTTATCATCATATTGATAAAAAGGGACATTTAAAGATTAGCTCTGCATATTATACCGAATAGATCATAGGTTGTAAGTGTGATAATTCAAACAAAATAATTGTACAGCTAAATGAAATTAAATATGCAGTATTACTACAGTAATTACTACAGTAATATCATGTAATACTTGCCATTTGTCTGTTTAATAGGGAAATGCATCTTAACAGGTTAGGACACAGTAAAATACCCCTTTAATATGAAAGCTTAAAGTAAAAACTATGTTCAAGGTTTGCATACACACTAGACACTTCAAGACATTTTCCAAAGCATTACAAGTAATACTTACAGTAAAGTAGGCTACCTTAAGTAATACTCAAATAAAATAAACAGGGGGTATTATATCGTGATTATTAGCATGGCATTTCAATTTTGTTAATTTCTTTGCTAAGTTCAGCTCTCCATGATCTAAAATAGCACCCAATTTTAGGGGCGGTACCGCGCCTCCAAAAGTGGTCGGGTGAACGGCCCCAAAGGTTATGTTATTGATATCTGGAGAAATAAACTTTCTTCTTTCTTCCTTGGTATCAAATACATGACCAAATTTCCATGTTAAAACATTTAAGTAGACAGCAGAATTAATAAAATTTGATATAATCACGACAAAAGGAAGTGACTTTCCCAGTACCTGTGAAAATCATTCAAACATAGTGATGATGCAATAAATATTTTAAGTTCCCACACGTTCATATAAAGCCACACAGATATCACGGTTTCAGAAATGTCCTGAACCTTAGATTAAATTAATAATAGAACTGATTTAAAAAACTATATTTTTGACAGTTTTTTTGTCATAGAGACTGATTTAACTTACTTAAGTTTTATTATAACGTTACACTAAAACATTAAATAACTAATTTTCCAGGGTAAAGGCCCGTTCACACAAAGAATGATAACTGTAAAGATAACTATAACGATTAGAATATTAGCATCCACACCAGCACATGATAACGTTCTGTTTATCACGCTGCAGTTTTGTCATCTGTTAAATGCTCAGACTCTTTAAAGCAGCGGGGATTCTGATTGGCTGTCATTGTTTTTATCCTCCATCACTTTGAAAAAAATCATTCTGAAAGTGATTAAAATTATATTGTTTCTCTGTGCGGTTATCATTGTCGTTGTGGTGTGGACTCTTTTTATATTTAGAACTATACCTTTATCATTATAGTTATTGTCCTTGGTGTGAACAGGCCTTTATTCTCAGATTTTCCTGCATTACAAAAATACAGGTTTTCCAGGATGAATAGGAACTCAGAGTTTCTGGTATTCAAGCTTTAATCTGAAATACATTTTAAACTAGACTCTGGGTATATGTTAGTATTTTTATAAGATTATATATGGCCTGTTAAGTTTCAGGACCTTGTTTCTACCACATCGGAGCAGATCCACGTAATGAGAATCAGATCTCACCTTAAGCACCATCATTACTGCTTGCCAGAGTCGCAGGCGATGCACAACACAGAAGTCATAAACGGCTGACACAGCCAGAACAGTCACTCCCTGCTCCTTCCACAGCAAGGCCGCCGCAGCAGCACCCAGACTCCCGGCCAGCCACAGCACTGCCCGCCATACAATCCCGCTTGAGTGTGTTGTGTTGGGCCTGAGATGGCAGTATTGGGTGTAACAGAGCAGGGATAATAAGAAACAAAACGCTGCTCCCACATCTGCTCGCCCCACCACCCCAGCTACTGCTTCGGTGTGTATGGGATGAGAGGCGAAAAGCAGTCCCGCCAGCAGGCTCCACAGTCCTCCACCCAGTAGAAGGCGACAAAATGCAGTGAAGAGTGCAGTGACACAGCAGTGCAGGCCCACGTTGAACAGGTGGTAGCCCCAGGGGTCCAGGCCACCCAGGACATAGTTGAGGCGGAAAGAGAGGGTGCAAAGGGGGCGGAAAGACTTGTGGCTGCCGCTGTGGGTGAGCAGAGTGCCCCAGAAGTCATCGTACAGGATGTTCGTCCATGGAGTGTCCGGTAGGAGGTCCTGGTTGGTTTTGATTGCTCGGCTAAAGAAGATGGAGAGAGAATAAAGAGGTAACATGAAAAATGGGTGCCATATTGCATGAAAAAGACATTTAAAGCAATATTAACAATAAAAGTGGCATGAAATTTCTCTGCCACATGCACATTTTTAATTGACTGACAGCCATATTCATAACATAATTAATGGAGGATGCCACCAAACCCAGCATCAAACATTTTTACAGTTTTAAAGACATTATCTCATTCCATTAATCTGTCTATAGCATATACTTCACAAACAGTTACACGAAAGGTTTCTGTTATTTGACTAAATCATCACTTGGATCTCAAGACTATTGCCAGTGTTTTGTGTGTGTGTGTGTGTGTGTGTGTGTGTGTATGTGTGTATATGTGTGTGTTTTCATAAAGTGCAGTCATAATAAAATAATAAAATATATGTAGTTATAATTTTTAACATACATACATACATACATACTGTACATACATAAACACTGATTCCAATACAATGTAATTATTATGCTTTCTTTCCCTCTATTAAGAACTGCAAATGCTAAACAGTGCCTGTGATCTTGATGTATTTCACAGTGCATTAAATAAAGCCATCACTATCCTGCTGTCCAGAGAGTGACAGTAGCACAATATATGCGCTTTCTTAATGTGTTCGCCAGTTTAATGTATTCTTTTCATTCGTGATTGGCAATGATGTGGGAGGGGAGCTGATTTAAATATTTCAAATTACAATGATTTCCAAAGGGAAAGATTGAGATGCAAGGCCGCAGGGAAATGAACACTGGCAGTTTTGCTTTATCGCTCAGAGTACAAAAGAATGAAAAGTGAGGCAAAACTAGTTTTATATATCCTTAAAAAAAATAAATCAATCAATCAGAGGGGAAATCTTACAATAGCTAGAAGGAAGTAATGTGCAGTGCAATACACATCTAACAAAAAAAACAAAAAACAAAACAAAAAAATGAACAATTGCCCAAGAAAAAAAAATAAGAATAATACTTTTTCAGTCTGTGTTTTAGTGGCAGTTAATACATCAGGCCCTCAGCACAAGTGGGGCAGTTTCCTGTGACCCATATCTCTGTCTATAGTTCTCTGTGACTCAATGAGAAAGCCTGCACTTGTTTTTAACTCAGGAAACACAATGCTGGGAAAATGAAGAGATCCACGGCCGCCATCACGCTATGACCCCTGCAGTGAGGGCTCAACTTAGTACACTGATCATCACATGTCAGATGCTGCATACCACAAACTTTTTGCTTTGACAATATAAAAGTAAATAATTTAACATTTAACACAACATCACTAAATATTTTCCTCGTCACAATACAAGCATCTGCATTGCCCTTTGTGCATTTCCACGTGAAATTCCATCCTGAAATTTTCATAAATGGACCACAGTGTTTGCAAACAATTGTACATTATTAGCACTTATCTGGATTTATGTAGTTGCTTATGTTGTGTGTATATCTGTTTAGAAGGTAATCTTGTTGTAACTGGGCCACGGCAAATCAGATTACTGTGAATATAGTTTGGTCCATTAAGAGCAGCTTTACTCTGAGGTCATGACTGAAGGTATTAGCAAATATTATGCACTGCTCTATTAAAACTACTACAAACACACTCAGAAGCAAAGATGTAATTAAGAGAGAGACAAACAAATGTATCGTGTGTTTAGATTTTGTGTGGCCCAAACAAATTTAGATAACCGAAGATGCTCATGGGTAGACGGCTGTGACACTGACCACTTGAGTGTCTCCAAAATATTTAAGTTTTATGTTAAAATATTTAACTCATTAAGCCCAAAGATAAGCAGTGCCTGAGAAAACTGGTTGTTTTGAATAATACTAATAAGGCAGAGTTATGTATGAGGTTTATCTGTGGACCTTGTGAAGGAAAAACACTCAAGTAAATTTATATTTTCTTAAAATTGTCATTTGTCTCCTCGTGGGACTGGAAAAATGCTGTTGTGTCTTGGAGTATACATCCTTGCTCGGTGGCAATGCACTTTACAACACATAATTTAATGTTTTCGGCTTCTAGTGTTTATAATCTCTATAAATCACTTGTGAGTCACCCTACAAAGCCACTCAGTCACTGAGAGTTCAGAAGGTTAATGCAGTTAAATGTGAGGGCGTCTGGATGTGCAGTCATTATTCATTTCCAATGCAGCCGGTGCTATGAAAGTAATCAGATTAAGCGTTTAGTTAGGTTATAAGGTGAAGTTGTATACTGACTGCCTATTAAAGATGCACAACATATTGTACCTATTTTCTAAATCAACTAGTTGGTGGGGTAACAAAACAACTAATCAGTCCTATATAAGTGACTCTGGACCACAAAATCAGTCATAAGGGTACATTTTTTTTAATATATATTTTGAGATTTATACATCATACATGAATAAATAAGCTTTCCATTGATGTATGGTTTGTTAGGATAGGACAATATTTGGCTGAGATACTATTTGAAAATCTGGAATCTGAGGGTGCAAAAAAAATCTAAATATTGAGAAAATTGCCTTTAAAGTTGTCCAAATGAAGTCCTTAGCAATGCATATTACTACTAATATTAATAATATTTTATTTATTATTTAATATCCTAATCATTTTTGTCATAAAAGACAAAATGATCATTTTGACCCATACAATGTATTGTTGGCTATTGCCACAAATATACCTGTGCGACTTATGATTGGTTTTGTGGTCCAGGGTCACATAAGTAAACCAGTTTCCGTCGAACTTGACACTTCTTTAAAAAGCATCATTCATATTGGGATGCTGAAAAATAAAATAAAATAAAAATAAATAATGAAAAACAAAAATAATTCAAATAAAATACATTTAAAAATAATTAAATTAAAATAAAACTAAATAAAATATACAAATAAAATATTAACAACAACAGCAAGAGTTTATATTTATAAAGATAATCAGAGAGGGTATTCGAACAAATTAGTTCAAAATAAGTACTGAAGAGGGATGGAGTGGCTTTGAATCCCTGCACAGGGAAACATGGCTGTGGTGTTAATCTGACGCTAACAGGATTACAGGCAAATCATAGAGCCAGAGTATTTTAGGGGCACAGTTGGGGGACAAGGTCTTAATCATTTTAAACCTGTCCCAACAGAGATGTGTGCAAGACAAAACACAAGAGATGTATGCAATCCTAGTGTTTGTGGTTTAAACAAACCAAGTAATAAAAAGCAATTAGCTGGTTGACTTTTCTTAGAAAATAAAATTAACTCAAATAACTACCACTGAACTAAACATGAAGCATTAACTGTAAATACTGATGTTTTTCCAACAGAATTAAACAAATCCCATTTGCAGTCTTTACAACCACATGTTGGCAAGTATTCATAAGCTTTCTATAGAAAACAATTATGGGGAAAATTGGCAACAGCTTTAAACAGCACGCTCATAAATGTCACTGAATTCACAAATGATGGATTTGTTTTATTTAATTCATACTGGCAAGAGTTCCCCACTTGTTTTTGCAGAGACCAAGTGTAAAAACACCCATTAGACCATAAAGAAAAGCATAAGATGGTGTGTTTTAATGCGATTAGCATCTCCACAACATACATTTTTCATTTGTTGCATTCACTAAAAACAATGATTTTTTTAAGGTGTCCTCTATATTTTACATTTTTTAAGTGTTTGAAGTATCCACACCACCCAACCCATATTTTAGTGGTTGAGGAGACAGGGCATCAGTGTTGTGTTATGGTACACAGAAATGTCTGATCCTACTGATCCTTTCTCCCATATGACTTTTGGCTATAACATCACCCCAAAAAACATCACTGTGCGCTCCACTTTTAATCAGCCTCAATATCACCTGTCATCTGTCTAAAATGCAACATATACATTACCAGTCAAATGTTTAGAAAAAAAATTACGATCTGAAAGCTTATGCTTAAATGCTTGAAATTAGATTTGTAGGCAATATAAAGCATCTACATAAGAATTCAATTACAAGAATAAAGTTTGGTCACAACATATTACAAATTGAAGTATGGGAATGATTTCAGTATTAATAATTGTATTGTACTGACAGACCGTGCAGCACTATACAGTTAAAGGGAATCTTTCATCCATCAATAATAAATTTAGTGCCACCATCCATCAATATACACTATATTGCCAAAAGTTTTGGGACGCCTGCCTTTACATGCACATGAACTTTAATGACATCCCATTCTTAATCCGTAGGGTTTAATATGGAGTTGACAGCTTAAACTCTTCTGGGAAGGGTTTCCACAAGGTTTAGGAGTGAGTTTATGAGAATTTTTGAAAGATTCTTCTAGAAGCACATTTGTGAGGTCAGGCACTGATGTTGGACAAGAAGATAGCTGTTGACTCTGCAGAAAGTTGGTGACTTCTGCACACTGTGCTCCTCAGCATGCGCTGACCCCGCTCTGTGGTTTTACGTGGCCTACCACTTCGTGGCTGAGTTGCTGTTGTTCCCAATTGCTTCCACTTTGTTATAATACCACTAACAGTTGACCGTGGAATATTTAGTAGTGAGGAAATTTCACAAATGGATTTATTGCACAGGTGGCAACCTATCACGGTACAACGCTTGAATTCACTGAGCTCCTGAGAGTGACCCATTCTTTCACAAATGTTTGTAGAAGCAGTCTGCATGCCTAGGTGCTTGATTTTATACACCTGTGGCCATGGAAGTGATTGGAACACCTGAATTCAATGATTTGGAGGGGTGTCCCAATACTTTTGGCAATATAGGGTACATTCATGTTAAAGGCATCTACTATAGGGTCATGCAATTAACAAAAGCCAAACTGAAGTAAAGAGGCAGTGATCAAAGCCACCAGGCACTCACAGCTGGCCAGATGTTAAAGCCAACTCTGGCATGAGCTTTTAACTAGTCCAAGATCTTGATTAAGATTTTTCCCTCTTCCCTTCCTACTGGAACCCATTCATGAGGGCAAAAATGTATAACAGCCAATCAGAGAACACATACTTTTTTTTCCACCCATCAAAGGCGCAGGCCAAGTGGGGTGGAGCAGGGAAACGGCAGTGTCCTTCAGAGCTAGACTCTTTCATCTACTCAGAGAATACTTCCTGATTAGCTCAACAACAGCTACAGCAACAACTTAAAAGAAGTTCTACACAAGACATTGCAGATCACACACACACACGTTAGAGCACCTATCATTATGAAGAATTTCCATAAACTGTATATTCTATCCCCGTAACCCTACCCCTAAACCTACCCATCACAGAAAACTTTCTGCATTTTTAGATTTAATAAAATATAGTTTTGTATGTTTTTAAGCCATTTTAATCAGGAAATGTCCTCATAAACCACGTTTACGTTGTAATACCAGTGTAATACTCATGTCATTATACAAATGTGTCCTCATAAATCATATAAACAAGCACACACACACACACACACACACACCTAAAAGTCAAAAATTGTAAACAAACTCTTTGAATTGAACATATTTATTTTCTTAAGAAAAGGTGCAACGTGGAATTTCCCAGATTTAAAACCCAAAATAATATTTTGTCAACAAATAAAATATATAAACTAACTAACTAACTAACTAACTAACTAACTAACTCAAACAAAGAACCCTTATACTGCATCTATTCTGCTTTTGGCTGAAAAATACAGAATGCACACATTCAAACTCAACCAAGACCCTAACTGCACACAAAAGGAAAGAAGAAAAAAAATGTGTCAGGCACTGATGGCCCTCACACAAACAGCACTGACTTACGATCATTTTAATGATCTGAACAGACCCAGTGAGTATCTGCGATACTTCTCACTTTGACAATTGACCTGAAAGCTTCCTCACTACACCAGAGCTGACATTGATCTCCAGTATGAGCCATCTGGGCTAATCCCAGAGCAATGTCATGCTAATGGAATAGCCATTTCACTCAGCACAAAGAAGCCTTGTTAGCTCAATGATGGATGAAGTCCATAAGAAGCCCAGTGGCAGAAAAAGCCACAGAGAAAACTGCAGTTAAAATAAATCAATGTCTTATAAAACCACTGCAGTCCAGTCAATCAGGCACATCACCTGGTCGTTCTGAGGATTGAAAGTGGAGTATTTCACAACTTAAAAGCTCTAACAGTTTTAAATAATCAAGCCTAATTGTTGTTTTGTGTGTTGTATGTTGTGTTGTGTGTGTTGTGTTGTGAAATTAAATGACAACAAAAATACTTTACAGCTTCTGCAAACCTGCTACTGTAAAAGCCTGAGAAAGCCCTGATTTCCTCACTTCTCAGAGTCCAGACCCTGTAAAGTCTCACCGTCTGAATGTTGTGATGTATGTGGAGCTGCACATCTGGAAAAGTGTGAGCTTGAAGTGTTTCTTGGCCCTCCATTGTGGTCCTTTTAATGAAAATATATATGCAAGCCATCTCTACATATAAAATGTGAATGGAGCACAAATACTCTTACCAGGCAATGACTGCCTGGAACCTTTAACAGTGATAGTTTTCATAACATAAATGGCTTCTATAAAATCCAGTTAAAACTAGATTTATAGGGCCACCCAACAGGGCACCAGTGCCTTGATCTGGACTGTACTGCACAAATGCATGTTCAAAACATACATTATAGACAGTGAAATATTATCAGCCGCATATCCTGATCCACATCTTCTGTTGTCTGGATATGCAATAATTGAGTCTGAGGAGTTAATTAAAAGCTAATGTCTACATTGTCTGCACAGCGGTGATAAACGATGGCCTTGATTAAATTCTGACACTGCCAGTTTCCCCCAGCGACAAACCATGTCTGTCTACTCACTGCCTTATCGCACAAATCAAAACATAATCTAGAAGAACCACCCCAGGGACTGATGCTAATTTGACGGTACTTTTGAGGTCTGGTGCCTCTAATGATCATAGATGGTTCTACTCCATTCCCCACATTTAATAATTTATAATATAATATAATATAATATAATATAATATAATATATTAAAGCACACTTTAAAATATAATGCATTTGATAGCAAAATGTCAACTTCTGTAAATAAACTAGACTTACCATTACTTTAACTAACTGGTCCCAAGTTTTCGGTTCCATCAAATACAGATGTAACCTAACACATATTTTAAACAGTACCTTCAAATAAATGCCATGTGTTTTTATGTTTAAATCTAAAATACTGCCATTCATACAAAAAGTATACAAATACTTTTTGGGTCTATGCTATAGTTATTTTTACTCTAAGTACAAATTCTCACTCTGTCTTTCCCATTCTTGGTCTAATTTTGCATCTGTATGATACATGTCTGGTGTTATCAGAAGGGAGTAAGGTAAGCTGGATGTCACAGTGACCTAAAAAGATCCCACCTGCTAGAGGAGAAGACAACTGAATGTATTCAGACTATAGTGGGGGACGAAAGTGAAAGTGAAGTGCACAATTCCACAAATGAAGAACAGCAGGTTCTTTTGGTGCTCTTTCACTGACTTGACCGACCCAGACTAGTCATTAAAAGACACAAAACTCACAAGAAACAGAACAAAACAGACAATGAAGGCAAAAAGAGAAAAGCCTAGACCTATTCATCACATTCTATTCTTCATCCATGTTCCTCATCCATTCCTCTCTGGCCTTTCTTTGTAACAGTTTTCAGGATGTTCTCTAATTGGCAAGCGACCAGCTGTGTCCCGCAACAACCTCTTCCTCTAAAAACACCACATAAGCTAACTGAATAGTGACCGCTCAAGGCATGTGCATGTTCTAAATAATCTGCCATGGTTTGAATTAGGGCTTGTGTAATATAGCACTCATCTGCCATTTGTTCCACTATGAAATCTTCAGTGAGCAAGGCTAGAAAGAACAAACATAACCTGTGACCCAATTCAGAGGCTGCATCCTTCGAAGGCCAAATGCATCACGCTGAAGGCTGTCCCAATTTGAAGTCTCCTTCGAATGCGGCTTACAAATGTTCGTTTCCCAAGCCACATGGATAGAACGAGTGGATGCTTCACAGCCTAAGCCATCCCAAAATTCATTGCATGCTGGTGAAGACGATTTTTTTTTTGAGAGAGAAAAAAAATGTTGAATTATATTTTCAAATGCAAGTATTGGGTTTCAACTTATTTGAATATCTAACAATACAAATGTAAAACTAAAATAAGCATTAAATTAAAGGTTCAAATGTTGACGTCTTACTAAGATGCGGTTTTATACAGTTATATAGTTAGTAGTTAGTTATTTATACTCTTTATTATGTACATAAATGGATCAAGGTGAATATATTTAGACAAGTTGTGAACCCTGTTTTGCTTTCAGAGTTGAATATAACTTTCAAAAAAAACGTTCAGCAAACATTATGCCGCTTGTCAACGCCAGCTGTCACAGTTGCAGTTAATTCAGGAACATTTAATGCAGTTTATTAGCCAATAAATTTGAGTTCTGAGTATTGAGAACAGACAAAACTACAAACACTTGGGGCCAGATTAACAGCTTGCGCCAGTGCAAAACCATATTTTGGTGTTAAAAAACTATTGTCAAGATTTATTAAAAGACACGCAGTGAAAAATTTGTGCTGAAAAGGCATGGACGGAGTTATTTTTGTGTCTGAACTTATTGCATAAGCATTTGTAGGAGTTCCCCATTCAGACGCAAAATTTATGGGAGGAGAGAATTTAAATAAATCACACAAGGTGATTTACTAAGGTTTGACCATGTCAATTTACCACCCAAAAATGCATGTCTTAAACCAGACGCTAACTGGTAGATTGCGTTGATTATTATGAAAATGATCCGGCTGCGTCTGTGTTCTTTAAAGAAACACGCCGACATTTTGGGACTTTAGCTTATTCACCATATCCCCCAGAGTTAGATAAGTCCATACATACCTTTTTTATCTCTGTGCGTGCCATAACTCTGTCTGACGCACCCACCGCTAGCCTAGCTTAGCACAAAGACTGGAGGTAAACGGCTCCAGCTAGCCTACTGCTCAATAAGTGACAAAATAACGGCAACATTTTCCTATTGACATGTTGTGATGTGTATAGTTACATCGTGTACTAAGACCGACGGAAAATGAAAAGTTGCAATTTTCCAGACCTATATGGCTAGGGACTATACTCTCATTCCTGCGTAATAATCAGGGAACTTTGCTGCCGTACCAAGGGTGCAGCAGGCGCAATGATATTATGCAGCACCTGAAAATAGTCCACAGCACGCTCTCTGTGCAAGCAGGTTGTCACGTTGGTTATGTTGACGGAAGTTAGCCAAATAGGGCACTGCGTAATATCATTTAGCCAAATCAGGAAGTTAGCCAAATCAGGCGCTGCGTAATATCATTGCGCCACTGCACCCATGATACGGCAGCAAAGTTCCTGGATTATTACGCAGGAATGAGAGTATAGTTCCTAGCCATATCGGTCTAGAAAATTGCAACTTTTCATTTTCCGTCGGTCTTAGTACACGATGTAGCTATACACATCACAACATGTAAATAGGAAAATGTTGGCTTTATTTTGACACTTATTGAGCAGTAGGCTAGCTGGAGCCGTTTACCTCCAGCCTTTGCACTAAGCTAGGCTAGCGGTGGGTGCGTCAAACAGAGTTATGGCACGCACATGTAACTCTGGGGGATACGGTGAATAAGCTAAAGTCCCTAAAAGTCGGCGTGTTCCTTTAATTTGCACGTTGTCAGTAGATCACGCGCTGAAGTTTCCAATATCTGCGCTTTTTTAGAATTGCACTCTCGCGTTAATTTACCCTGTTTAGTAAATCTGGCTGTATAATCACTGTATTATGAGGAGAATGAAAGGCCGCCTGTATGTGTCATAGTTGACTTTCCATATTTTCCTTGCATCTGACCAATAGTAGTTTGAAACTGCAAGTATTTTATTATCATTTAAAAATATTTTAATATTTTGTTTTCAGCTTTTGAGCCCACTTTTCATGATCCATTCAGTGTCTGATGGATAAAATCTTCTCTACATTTATCATCACATTAAACACCTGGTCTTACTTGGAAATGTGTCACATTATGGATGTAAAATGGGCTGCAAACTGCAACCTACATTCACTTTGAGTTGACAAGAGAGTGATTGAAGATAATGGCTAAAATGGGGAGGAAACAAGACAGACAGAGCAGAGAAAGATGGAGAACGAGAGATATTACCTGCTGGCGAGACGTACTGCTAGATCACAGTAATCTATTAACTTGTGCATGGCGAATCTTTGCTACATATCGAGTGGCAGAAATGTCCATTTCATCAAATACTGACAGATGATGTCTGAGAACGGCCGTGAAAGTCATACGGAGAGAGATTCACACACTCCAATACAGATAAACACAGCAGGCAGCAGTTTATCTAAATCACACTCTGAAATATGGTTTCTTTCTGTTTATTGAAATAAAGCAAGGCCAGATAAAACACAAACTCTAGGACCTGATGGTGTGACGTTACAAGAGCCAGACACTGCATGAGTAATAATACTATCTGTGAGCCAGATAAGAGAAAAACAGCATTGAGAAATGAGCAGGGGCTTCTTTTTCAGCCCATGGTTTGAAAAATATGTCCCAAATCCAATTAAAATCGGATGGAATGTAAACATTAAAGGGGACAGATCATAGAAAACTTTTTCCTTGCCTCATTATTTTTGAAAATAGGTCAATCAAAAAGAATCACCATGATTATGACATCTCAACCATGAGCACATTAACATATATAAATGAACTCTGTTTTGATAGGTTGGGTGGTCATAAGTCCAATGTATACACTCACCTAAAGGATTATTAGGAACACCATACTAATACTGTGATTGACCCCCTTTCGCCTTCAGAACTGCCTTAATTCTACGTGGCATTGATTCAACAAGGTGCTGAAAGAATTCTTTAGAAATGTTGGCCCATATTGATAGGATAGCATCTTGCAGTTGATGGAGATTTGTGGGATGCACATCCAGGGCACGAAGCTCCCGTTCCACCACATTCCAAAGATGCTCTATTGGGTTGAGATCTGGTGACTGTGGGGGCCATTTTAGTACAGTGAACTCATTGTCATGTTCAAGAAACCAATTTGAAATGATTCGAGCTTTGTGACATGGTGCATTATCCTGCTGGAAGTAGCCATCAGAGGATGGGTACATGGTGGTCATAAAGGGATGGACATGGTCAGAAACAATGCTCAGGTAGGCTGTGGCATTTAAACAATGCCCAATTGGCACTAAGGGGCCTAAAGTGTGTCAAGAAAACATCCCCCACACCATTACACCACCACCACCAGCCTGCACAGTGGTAACAAGGCATGATGGATCCATGTTCTCATTCTGTTTACGCCAAATTCTGACTCTACCATCTGAATGTCTCAACAGAAATCGAGACTCATCAGACCAGGCAACATTTTTCCAGTCTTCAACTGTCCAATTTTGGTGAGCTTGTGCAAATTGTAGCCTCTTTTTCCTATTTGTAGTGGAGATGAGTGGTACCCAGTGGGGTCTTCTGCTGTTGTAGCCCATCTGCCTCAAGGTTGTGCGTGTTGTGGCTTCACAAATGCTTTGCTGCATACCTCAGTTGTAACGAGTGGTTATTTCAGTCAAAGTTGCTCTTCTATCAGCTTGAATCAGTCGGCCCATTCTCCTCTGACCTCTAGTATCAACAAGGCATTTTTGCCCACAGGACTACCGCATACTGGATGTTTTTCCCTTTTCACACCATTCTTTGTAAACTCTAGAAATGGTTGTGCGTGAAAATCCCAGTAACTGAGCAGATTGTGAAATACTCAGACCGGCCCGTCTGGCACCAACAACCATGCCACGCTCAAAATTGCTTAAATCACCTTTCTTTCCCATTCTGACATTCAGTTTGGAGTTCAGGAGATTGTCTTGACCAGGACCACACCCCTAAATGCATTGAAGCAACTGCCATGTGATTGGTTGATTAGATAATTGCATTAATGAGAAATTGAACAGGTGTTCCTAATAATCCTTTAGGTGAGTGTATATCCAAATGAAATGGCTTCTCGAACAAAAGTAGGGTGGGACTTGATTTTGTCCATCAGGAATTGATTAAAATATATGCGGACAAAAGCTCCTTACTGTCTGTCTGACATTTCTCTTTTCTCAAAAGTGCGCATACAAACCCTCCATCCCTGTACAATAAATTAACTGTATCATCTGACCGGTAATGGCATTGCATAGCAATGAGAGCGCTGCAGACAGCGAACCTAAACAAGTCCTTATATCACTGCAATCTTTCTTTACAAGGCAGGCAAAACGCTCTATGCGCCTCTTATCTAGGAGAAACACAGGAAAAGCAAACAGATTGCTTCCGGACTGATGATGAATTACAGACCCCAAAAAGATTTAAATAGGAATGAAATATGACCCGAATGTGGCCCACAAACACAAAGCAAACAACATCACCCCCTCCCTGCATACACAGCATATCATTAAGATAATGTAGGTTGAGTGATGTAGTACAAGTGATATGTACAAAATGAAGTTGCAGTTCTCCCTCAGGAGGTTACTTGTTGAGATGCTTTCTTTGTTCTTCAAACCCTCAATTCTTTCAAGTTTTTACACAACAAAGACATCCATCCATATCACCAACAAAATCAATATCTCTCTGAATGCATGCAATATTCTCTCCACACTTACGTCCTAAAGAAAATACTGAGGGTTTCCAATGGGAAACGCATTAACGTAGACCGCCTGGCTCAGCGCTGGAGGGGTGCAGGTGTGAGAAATACAGCAGAGGCCCCTTTAAAACCGTAACATTTCCTTCCCCTACTTATTTGCTTTTCTTTTGACGAAGTGAGAGGATATAAAAACCATCCCCTCGAATTAGGGATTCAAAAAATGACCTGACTTTTGAAGCAGCAGTAATTATCTAGAAATACAAGTTGAGCTTAAAAGCATGGAGGATTTGGCTGAATAGACCAGAGACGATGACGGACTTTGCCGCCACGCTCTGTGACACGGCCTAATGAATCTGTATTGCACTCATAAAGCAGCTGGGCCTGAAGATGTGACATTTTAAGTAATTTAAAAATCCATCTAGGAAGGCAAAATTAGGGGCTTTCAATGCGATGCAGGTAGCATTGACAGTATACGCATGAATAAATGTCAAGCACAGTGAAGTATTAGCACAGATAAAGCTGAAATAAAAAAGAAAAACTTCTTGACTGAGAAGAAATTTCTAAAATGTGACCCTGGACCACAAAACCATGTCATAAGGGTACATTTTTTAAAATTTAGATTTATACATCATCTGAAAGTTGAATAGAAAGCTTGTATGGTCATACAGCAAATCTGTATGGTTTGTTAGGATAGGACAATAGGACAATATTTGGCCTATTTGAAAATCTGGAATCTGAGGGTGCATAAAAAAAAATCTAAATATTGAGAAAATCACCTCTAAAGTTGTCCAAATGAAGTCCTTAGAATGCATATTACTACTACTAATACATTTTTTATATATTTACGATAGGAAATGTACAAAATGTCTTGACTGATTGTTTTGCACATAAAAAGCAAAACTACTGAGAAAATTAAAAACAATCTGAACCATCTTTTGTTTTTTTATATAGATATATTAAGCTAGAACTCTAGCACAGACCTCTTTATGAAAATGTATATATTGCTGTAATATTGACAAGAACTATTTATGAATAGTCAAACATGCAGATTAAGCTTGTTTTTGTCAAATTAAAAACAATTTAAAACTATTAAAACATTACTATTTGCATCATTAAAATGTTATGCAAGCTATTATTTACAGCGGGATCCAAAAGTCTGAGACCCTTATTGAAATTCATTGGGATTCATAATCTAATTCAATTAAGTTTTAGGATTTTGATGAATGTCAAACACTGTGGCATAAATCTAATGAGAAATACACTCACCTAAAGGATTATTAGGAACACCATACTAATACTGTGTTTGACCCCCTTTCGCCTTCAGAACTGCCTTAATTCTACGTGGCATTGATTCAACAAGGTGCTGAAAGCATTTTTTAGAAATGTTGGCCCATATTGATAGGATAGCATCTTGCAGTTGATGGAGATTTGTGTGATGCACATTCAGGGCACGAAGCTCCCGTTCCACCACATCCCAAAGATGCTCTATTGGGTTGAGATCTGGTAACTGTTGGGGCCATTTTAGTACAGTGAACTCATTGCCATGTTCAAGAAACCAATTTGAAATTATTCAAGCTTTCTGACATGGTGCATTATCCTGCTGGAAGTAGCCATCAGAGGATGGGTACATGGTGGTCATAAAGGGATGGACATGGTCAGAAACAATGCTCAGGTAGGCTGTGGCATTTAAACAATGCCCAATTGGCACTAAGGGGCCTAAAGTGTGTCAAGAAAACATCCCCCACACCATTACACCACCACCACCAGCCTGCACAGTGGTAACAAGGCATGATGGATCCATGTTCTCATCCTGTTTACGCCAAATTCTGACTGTACTATCTGAATGTCTCAACAGAAATCGAGACTCATCAGACCAGGCAACATTTTTCCAGTCTTCAACTGTCCAATTTTGGTGAGCTCGTGCAAATTGTAGCCTCTTTTTCCTATTTGTAGTGGAGATGAGTGGTACCCGGTGGGGTCTTCTGCTGTTGTAGCCCATCCGCCTCAAGGTTGTGCGCGTTGTGGCTTCACAAATGCTTTGCTGCATACCTCGGTTGTAACGAGTGGCTATTTCAGTCAAAGTTGCTCTTCTATCAGCTTGAATCAGTCGGCCCATTCTCCTCTGACCTCTAGCATCAACAAGGCATTTTCGCCCACAGGACTGCTGCATACTGGATGTTTTTCCCTTTTCACACCATTCTTTGTAAACTCTAGAAATGGTTGTGCGTGAAAATCCCAGTAACTGAGCAGATTGTGAAATACTCAGACCGGCCCGTCTGGCACCAACAACCATGCCACGCTCAAAATTGCTTAAATCACCTTTCTTTCCCATTCTGACATTCAGTTTGGAGTTCAGGAGATTGTCTTGACCAGGACCACACCCCTAAATGCATTGAAGCAACTGCCATGTGATTGGTTGATTAGATAATTGCATTAATGAGAAATTAAACAGGTGTTCCTAATAATCCTTTAGGTGAGTGTATATAAGATTCTGCATTGTTTGTAGGTCACTAATCACATTTGTGACATGGATCGCGACACTGACCATAATTCATAATGGAAAAAACTGTACTAGACAAATGGTGGTCTTGGACTTTATCTTTGGTCCTGCCAGTAAAATAGTAAAAGATTAATGAGGATCAATACGAGAAATAATCAGCAGTGTTTAACAGGGCTTGGGATTTGATTCAGTTGACTTTCTCTCCTAACAGATGACCGGGAGCACACAATCCACGGGAACCATGATCACCCCATGATTAACCTGTCAACCAGGCCGCCCAATTATCACTGCAGGACACTATGTTGATGGATCCCCTTTATATCCACACAGAGAGAGAGAGACAGAGAGAGAGAGAGAGAGAGAGAGAGAGAGAGAGAGAGAGTTTAACAGATTATGACTGTCATTAATCTCAACCTGAGCAGAAGGCATCAATTCATTAGAGGATTTGTCAGTCAGATGCACTGTACTGACATTGAGAACAGAGGATTTATTTTTGTGTGCTCCCCTGATTCCAAATTGGCACAAGGCTGGTGAGGAAGTGTTTGAAAGAGTAGAGAACAAAAGAAAGAGGAAGACAAAGACAGGAGGAGGCAGAGAGTGCAGAGTGCAGGAGCTGCCGAAAGATGATACACAATCGTCATCGATCACACAGACAGCAAACAGCTACGAATGTGTGTAATCTGTGGGGGCTTGTGAGGGTTTAAATTTCCTCCTACTGTGGCGAGTTTTATGCCCACCTATGTGTTTGTGGGAGAAGGCAGATGCCAGTGCAATGTGACACCAGGACAGACAGAGCTCATAATCGTTGGGATAAAATGTGTGTGGTCCCTCAGCCCGAGGTTAATTAAAAACCATTATGAAGACAAAAACCTGCAGAAATGGGACTATGCACTATAGAAATATGCACTAGAATATAAACAAATTGAACAGAATAAAACTTTTTAAATCAGTGCTGGATGATCTGATTTAAACAATCACTCGAGCCTGACCAATGAACCACCCAGGAAGGGATTGTCTGACTCTGATCCAGTGAAAGCTAGTGGACCATAGTGATGGTATAGTTATAATTAACAGATAAGGTGAATTTCTTGTTGTTGTGAATTTAATGAATAAAACTTTAAAACAAAAGCTGATTTGGCATTATTTCAAGAACAATGCCGTTTCTGGTAAACTGTGAAGTGTTTAAATCAGGCAAATGGTACAATGTGATACAAATGTAAGGATTGAAAACTAAAACAAGTAGCCTACTGAAAATAAAGTCATTTTCAAACAAACAAACAAACAAACAGATAAAGTACATAAGTAAAAAAAAATAATGATGCAATGTGATGCTATATTATAATGAAAGGGATGAAAACTAAAACCACTAGCCTACAGAAATGTAAGTAATTTTCAAATAAATCAATTAATAAATTAGTCAATAAATAGATTAAAAGTCAATAAGTAAATAACATATAAAGAAATAAATAAAATAAAAGCAAGTAAATAAAGGATGCAATGTGATGCTATATTAGTAATGTGCGAGTGTGTGTGAGTGTGCGAGTGAGTGAATGAGTGAGTGTGCGAGTGAGTGAATGAGTGAGTGTGCGAGTGAGTGAGTGAGTGAGCGAGTGAGTGAGCGAGTGAGCGAGTGTGCGAGTGAGTGTGCGAGTGAGTGAGTGAGTGAGTGAGTATGCGAGTGAGTATGCGAGTGAGTGTGCGAGTGAGTGAGTGAGCGTGCGAGCAAGTGAGCGTGCGAGCAAGTGAGCGTGCAAATGAGTGAGTGAGCGTGCGAGTGTGCGAGTTAGTGAGTGAGTGAGCGTGCGAGTGAGTGAGCGTGCGAGTGAATCTCAATCTGATTTAGGGACCAGAGCCGATAGACTCTCTAAGACCCAAAAAAACATGAGCCATATAAAGGCCGTGAACTCTAGGTAACTTATGGGAAGACTGATTACACATTCAAAATATTTTCTGGATTTTAACCATCAGCAACCATATTCTGATGTCTGTTGAACATTAACCTGGATGGGAAGTTATGCCTCAACTCTGCAAGACCTCAGGATTGAGGTTTTCATCATGTGTGAACACTCCATAACTCAACAACCGCTCTGCAGAATCCTTTGATCCAGACTTATGCTGGTACGGCTTCTATGAGGGAATGTAAGGGGGGCATAGATTCTAAAAGTTACCTCATAGTGGCAGTGATGGGAGCTGTCAGAGTGTGGAGTCCGTGCACACAGTAAAATTCTGCTTAATGATGCACATACAGTAGCAAACCAAGAGAGAAACTAATAGCAATGACATATTCTACTGTGCTAAATTTGTGTGCCATCCACTCATGTCTGAACAAAACAAATGTCCTTTTCAGCTAAAATAACCGTTTCTTTGATGTTTCTGGGTACAAAAGGTCACATCCCATGGCAGTATATCGACACCAATGCTAGTCAAGCTCAATAAAGGTGACATCCTCTTTGTTGCAACACTGGCTACCTTCTTTCAAGAAACTCAACCCTTAGATGATAGCCTCAGGGAGGCCGGTGTCATGGCCAGACCGGTACATGAGGGGTTACCCTGATCGTCGATTTAGACAGAGTTCAAATGAGCCGAGTTTGCTGACAGCTCCTCAGAGTTGGCCAAAGAAGGATAACCAGTGCAAATCTGCAAGTAATCAAAGCACCAACCCCCAACACACAGCATAACATCTACACAAACTCCCACAGAGGTTGCATAAATCAATAGTGCATTTCAACAAAAAAAAAGAAACTTACATGTGTTCTACACTGGTGGAATAATATGGCATATTAGGGGTTGAGGGGGGAATGTGGAGTGCTTTACAATGCAACCATTTCCATTGGCAACAAATCAAACCTTTCAGTCACTCACTCTGAATCTCGTTCACTCAGCCTCCGGCTCACTATAACCACTCAAAATGATTTTAAAATTGATTTTGGTACTTTTGATGAAGCCCATCTGCCTCTCCTTCATAAAATATATAATCTCTGTGATGTTCTTGTCTGGGTTGTGCGGTTAAACCGCTCTTTTCAGCCTCCAAACATCTCAAATTACCCTCTTTAAATCAGTCACTCTTCACTTCCTCTCTTATGTTGTGTCCCACTGCAGTCAGAGCTGAATGACAGCACATCGGTTAGAAGAAGTGCTAATTGTTCTGGTGGCAATGTGGGGATTTAGGATTGTAACGGTTCAATAATACACCCTGAACTGAAAAAAAAACTGAAGACACTAACAGGCTGTGACAAAAACCACAAAGTAATGTCAATGCATTGATCTGTTATTACATCCAGCAGTGGATTAACATACTAAGCATAAACAAAATATATTTTTTTTAAACTATCATATCTATGTTCTAATTAGTAACATTATAAAGTGCACAGAGCAAGATGAGAAATACATACTGTAAATGTATTATTTTGTCTTGAATTCTTTCCCAGGCCACCAATGGACACATACCTACTTCTAAATCGATAAAAAAAAGACAATTTCAGGAAACACTTTGCCTTGAAACCCCAAGAGCTTTAATAAAAATAACAGTCTGACATTTTAAAAGGCATGAGAGCATGTCTAGAACAGATGATTTGATAAAATAAGTGGTCTGTTGCCAACTAATATCAAGGCCTGTATTAGCAAGGACTAACATTTTAAACATAGACTAGAGAAGCTAGATCACCTACATATTTTGTTATTTTTGTGGATGGCAATTCAGTGATTTTTACCACATAATTTATGTAAAATCTCTACGGGTAAAAAAACAGCCATCTATCATTCTAAGACATGTGAGTGTGCACAAAAACGATCCAAGTGCAGCCTAAATTCATTTATAAATTAATGGTTATTTAATTATTAATAATCTGTACACCTTTCAAGACCACACAGACGGCTATGTGTCAAAACTCAGACAGAGATCTTTGATACCATCTAGCAATCACAATACTTACACACTGGCGGATTATGAAACGCTCCTACTAAAAGACAAAGTGCTATATGGCCACTCATTAATAAAAACAACACCCATCAAACTGAAAGCAACAATTAAGGTATGGTGAAATGCTTAACATTCCTTGCTTGTTTGCAGGAGATTCCAGAGTCACTTCAGGAGAAATAGCATTCCTCTCCTATACGAAGCTTCACAGCATTACGCAACATTGAACTGGTTAAGCATGCGTTGTGTCACACAGCTGGAAGAGAGAGGGATGTTTTCTTTGTAAATCCCCCTTGAGGCCCATTACACATATCTAGGGTCACATGTTTAAGGACTGTTACAGATGCACAAAAAAATGAAGAACGAAGTGGCCAGCACTACATGACTGGGTTGAATTAAAAACCTTATTTCTTGTGCAAGTCTTTACAGTACCAAGAGTCAACTGTAACAACAGAAAGCAGCAGCTGCCCTACAAGTGGAATATGCCACTAAAATCCCAAAGACTAAGTTAAATATTAAGGGAAACGTGTGGTCCGCCGTGGATATGGACACAGCTGAACCTGAGCTTATCAGTGAACGACATCCTCTGGAAATCTCTTCACTGATATAACTAGCATTCAAAACAAACAGCAAGATCTTATCTCTGCAAGCTACATGAAACTCACCCAGAGGGCAAAAACCATGTAAGCGAGGTCTTATTACTCACAGTCAAAGTCATGGAAAATGCTTTAGAAAAGCACAATTGGCACCAGATCACATAGCGACTCTCAAACATCGCTCTCAAGACATGTAAAAATAAATTTCCCCCAGTAGGATTAACACTGGCTGACGTCCTCTGCCTTCAGTCGAGTTGCACATTTCATACCAAGAATGCTTTACTCGCTTTTTTATTGATATTACCGTTGGCGCATGGAGTGTGGACAAGCCTCCGTACCGTTCCAAGGAAAAACACTTGACGTGATTAAGAAAACAGAGACAGAGCGCGGTATCCCAGAGCTCTGGAAGCCCAAGACTTCAACCGCATTTCAACAGCTGGTGCATGACCACAGTCAGAGACAGAAAACAATCCCAGGAGTCGAGTCTGGAATCACAGAAAACCAATCACCAGATTCTTTGATTATGCCTTGTGCACACAAACACATAAATCAAAGCAACTTAAACCCCGGGGACCGCGGGAAGGACGCAGGACTGTTGACCTTTATGCGAGAAGGTCGATTTGATGAATGACTCTGCAGGGTCAGTGTACTGATTGGGTGTCTGTGGTCACTCAAGAGGGACAGAGAAGGATGCATGCATGTGTGCCTCTCTTGGGTTTAAATTAACACTGGGTCTCATCTGAAAATTAAAGGTCACAGGTCGTGACTTAACATTTGCAAACACACTACTTGCATCACCCCTACAACTGGTTCGATCTAAAATTCGAGCTTAAAGTCACTGAGCAGATCAGCACATGCTGAATATGATGAATATCTGCCCAGTTGAAAATCAATGCATTGTATGCGATTGGCATTTTGGAGGTCAATTTGGGGTTTTAGATTTGGAGGTCAATAGCCATGTTTGGGAATTTAATGTATGCACAAAATTGGAATATCACATAAAACATTTGCGAATAAAGTATCGTTCTCATCCCTTCCTGGGAAATTGGCGCAAAGGTATCCATAACAAAAATGGAAGTTGCTGCAATTGGGGAAGCCACTGTGGCTCTTTTTCGTAAATTATATCATAAATGATTTGCGCCCCAGAGTGTGCAGCTGTCATGTTATCTTGTGTACTGGGGATGCCTGGTGTTCAAAAGATATCTGGGAGGTAATTATACCAAAGCATTTTAATGACAGACTTTGGCTCAGGCATTTCAGAATGACTAAAGCAACATTTGAGATGCTGTGCAATTGGTCCGCTGGTTTGGTCCAGTTATCCAATCACATCCTGAGTTTTTTTGTTGCCTATTGAGGGATTTATTCAAATTTATTTATTATTGTGTTATAAATGTGTTTCCATTGTAGTTTATACGCATGTCTTCTTATCAGATAAAAACATTATCATCCTCAAATGAGCGCATAAGTTATGCACATTATGCATTTCCATCCAGCGTTTTGTCTATGCGATATCCCAAGATTCGCATAAAAATAGGTGGATGGAAACAGCTAATAAGATACGGAAACAAACAAAAGAAAGTATAGCATGAACATTGATGTAGTCCCCGTGTAGGTTCTTGAAATGATCTGTAAAGCCAAATTAAGTTCCACCTGGGAGTTTATCAATTAATCTTAACAGAATCCGAAGCAGCTGGACATGTTTACACAAATTATCACTTACCCTGTTGCTTTGGCTACTACACTAAACCCATCATTTCATGGGTCATTTCGCTGCAGAAAGACGCCCGGGGTTTTGTCTGGCAAAGCATGCTGAAAAGGTTTTAAATAATTCCCCAGAAATAAGCATAAATGTATATGCCATCACTCAGTAACTAAGGTATTAGATCAGTGTTTCCCAACAGTACAGATTTTGATTAGATTTGGAGCACTTCGGGGCAAGTTGTCACATTTGAATTGTACCTACATGTTTGTACAGCAGGCTACATTTAACATTTTTTGTTTCATGTTGATTAAAATTAATAAACGAACCCTAACCTGATAAATATTTACTAGAGTAAAAAAAAAAAGTGTGACAACTAGCCCCGGTTTCCACTATAATAGAGGTGCGCGCCGAACACTTCTAACGCTAAACAATAAGCAAATATCAAACGACAAACAATAATAGCGGATATCTCACAATATGAAGGTTTCCTAAATATATTTTAAGTACATCTATTTTGGGTGTATGTGGTAAAAGAGAGATACATTTAGTAGCTGTTTTCACGAAGTTAAATGTGTTCTTTTGACAAAGCGCGTGCAACATAAACAAACCGTCAGGTGACTTGAACTGTGCGGTGAAATGTACGAGTAAAAGCACGTTTAACTGAACACACGTGTCATTGCTGTCATTATTGTAAATAACTGTTAAGATGAAGTGATGGATAAGGACTGTACCTGTCATCATAGCAGAAATCAGCGCTCAGTGTGTTCATGTAAAGGAGCAGAGCCACAGCACTGCACACCAGCTCCACTATCATCTCAACGACAAACAGGAGAAAAGAACGTCCAGGAATGAATGACACTGATCAGTCCCTGTCTCTGTTTGCTGTTGTCCTCATTGTTTTGCTCCCGCTGCGAGATCAGAAGAGTTTCAAAAACAACCATCGCTCGTCTAACCCATTTTCAGTCCAAGGCTTTGGATTCAGCCCTCAAATTTTGTTCGTACTGTGTGATTTCGCTAATAAACGGAGAGTAATCGGCTGCTCTTCATCTAAGCCGTAGTGAAACAGTGAAACATCCCGTTGCAGTTACACCCTCCTATCAAACACGGCACGCGTGTGATATTTGGGAACGCCGCGCATGCGCAGAAATCAATTCACAAGCGCGAGAAGCATCAGCATCATTGCACTGAGAGCCTTGCCCTCTTAAACTGATTTAGAGCTTGAACATAATAAACTGCAGTTAAGCAGTTGCAGCATTTACATTTGTTATGAACAACTTAAAAAAAACAACAACAAACAAATAAACATTTATATTAGGCCTACATTATAATTATAATTATTATTAATTACATTGATTGGTATATACACATTTGGAACGCCATCGTGCCAATCAAATTTGAGAACGAGAAATGTTAATAAACAATAAACCAGGGGTTTTCAATCTTTTAGATGCCAAGGAGCCCCAAATATTATCATCCTCGTGTGATATATTTTATAAACACCCAATTTATACACTGAAAAATGTATATTATAAATCTAAAGTTTATTTCTATTAAGTTACATCATTGTATATTTTTCTACTCACGTAATGTACTTTCAAGTGTATTATTTATTTTATTTTAAATATATATTTTTATTTATTATATATAATTCAGGTTGATTGGGACTTTTTCCAAGTCATCTCAATGCAAAAAGTGTCTCAATCACCCTGTATTCACCCCTATTTTAATTATCTATCATCTTCTCCACAGACCCCCTTGTCACTCCCTGTCGGTTTTGAAAACAGTTTGAAAACCCCTGTAATAAACCATTAAAAATATTTTTTTGTTGTTGTTGCAGGAAGTGTAGATGATGAATGAGATATTTTTGCGCCCTGTGGTGAGTTGCGCTTTTTCCACATGATTCTTTCTGAAAATCCCCACTGAGGAGCAGCTGGAGCAAAACCTGCTCAGAGCATGTGTGAATCTGCAGGAGTCAAACACAGGAACAAGAGCGAGAGGAGATCATTTGTACCCCAGTGTCGTCACTCCACTCCTTATCCACCCCGCTGACCTCAAGCTGTTGACTCTTGACCATCAACCCCACTGGGAGGACAACTGCTTCTTTCAGTGATCAACATAAGCTCTGACCTTATCAGTTCTGCATTCTGCTGGGGATACAAACCGTCAGATGGAATAGATGTTAAACTTAAAAGTGTGCAATTAAAAAAGCAATGGGACAACAGCTAGTTTCTATCACTCTTATACCCCAAAACTTGGTTGCAGGTGTGTTCTAGGGTAAACAAGACAAATGTTAACAGCAAATAATACAATAATAAAACAAAGAATAAACCATAAAAATAAAACAAGCAACAGCTTGCATGCGAAGATGTTCATAACAAGGCCAAAGGCCAAGAAATAAGATGTGTTTTGAAATTCAATTAGTTTTGTTTCTCATTGGTAGAGTTTTTTTTTCCATCACAGCTGATAAATATCAAACAGGAAACAGCAGTGCCACAGTCATGGAGTCTGGACCACTCCTGCTCCGGAATAGCACCTGCTTCATTTAGACCAGCACGAAAACACACTGAGTTCAACTGTATTCAAATAACAGAACCAAACTTGACTTGGCAAATTATTTTTATATTTTGTTCTTCATCCTCAAAAGTAACGTAACATTATTTTCCATAAAAAAGTAACTAAGTAACGCATTACTTTTAAAAGTAACTTTCCCCAACACTGGCCTTGCATATGTTTATATATTTAAAATTTGTCATGTTGGCCTATTTGTAAAAGGCAGCTTGCCTAATGAGAGATTTTGTTATAGTTTCCATTCAGCCCAACTCTATAAAGGCAGTGAGGATATTATAGGAAAATGTTCCCAGGGCAAAACATTTTAATCTGAAACCTTTCACATCGCTGTCCAATTTGTGATAGGAAACACATTACAAGAACCTGTTTACATTTTCATCCACAGCTGAAAAAAATATATATCAGTGGTTTCTACAATCATCCAATTTGGATTGGATTTGGATGCATAGAGGATACACTTAGAGAACTTGAACACATTTTATTTATGTACGTCCTTCAGCCTGACATGAATTAGTTCCTTAAAATCCTGTTAACACTTCAGACAGGAAGGCAAAAAAAGAAGCTGATTATTTTCAGATGGAGCTCATCATGCTTCATTGTAGATGAGATTGGCATATGTTTGCGTGTGAGGAAGAAATAGAGACGAGATTGAAAGAGAGAGAAATAATAACAGAATATTTTCCATCTGCACATCCTGTTTAGTCCCTTTGAATCAGTGATGAAAAGATATCTCTCTTTCCTTCCAATTCCCCTCGCTCTTAGTCTCCCATCTCCTTCTTCTCCTTCTTCTTTTCCCATACATTTCCCATATTAAAGCACCAATGCCTGATAAGGAGTATTGTGTGGTTCCTCCCTGCTTCCCCCGCTGACCGGAAGCTTCGTTGGCTTCCCATTGACTCTTCCCATCATTCTCATCCCGCTCTCACACAGACCTGCCAGGGCTTGGATGTCCACACAGCTAAAACATTGTAGAGAAAAGTTGCATTCTGGTAGTAAATAATTCAATTAATGTATCATCTTGGGTGTTCACACAAAACACATTCTTGTGTTTAAAGTCCCCGTGAAATGAAAATGGACAATTCTTGTTTTTGTTTATGGAATATTGCAGTATTTATTATAAATGATTTATCCGTGCACATCATTTTTTTTTTTTATATCCATGTGCCCTTGTAATATTTAATCAAAATAACTTCCTCTCCCTCTTGCAGCGACATCTCTTCTCTTCTCTGATGACAGAGGGCGGGACAACCTGTCACTCACATGAGATTGACCAATAGCAAACCAAACCATCAAGTCCCACTCTACATTTTCCGTTTCATTCGGATGACTGATTCTATACATTGTGCATTTCATAGAGTTAAGGAAAAAACTGTTTACTAACAGAAATTATTTCCAGTATCTTACTGAAAACATATTAAAACAGTGCGTGCCAAACACGTTACTTCCTTCTTTTTTTTTTTTTTTTTTTTTTTTACTTTTAACGAAAAAGTAATGTCTTTATAGTATTATTTGTCAACTCTGTTACAGACAAATTAGGCAATGTGTAGAAAAAACAGAGTTTGACAGTAACAGGATTGAATATTTTAAACTTTTTAGCCAAAACTCCACTTGCTATAGCATAAATGGTAAGAGCACATGGCACTAATGAAATCATGATTTTCCTTTTGATATTGTGTTGACGTTTTACAAAATAACTCTTGGTGTAAGAACTTTTTAGATTAAAATATTTTTTCAGAGAGCACACATACCTGCGGTAACAGAACTGACGCAAAATTTATGGCCACATTTTTATAAGATGAAAGTTATTTTAAAACAATTTAACGTCATAGAATTAGGAAAATGACTATTTAGGGCTTTTATGAATAAAATAAATGAAATATAAGATGTTTTGATTACACGATACATGATGGAAAAAATACACAGACTAATTATATAGGACAACAAGAAATCATGATTTTCAGCTATTTAAGACACTTTTTACAGAAAATATTATATTGTTATGGCTTGAAACATCTTGTGATCCATGACATTGAGTAACAAATTATTAAAATAATTAAAAATATAACCATTTGAAAAAAGCAGAAAAAAATTATGACTTTAGACACAAAATGTACATCACAATAGAGAAGAAAGACTATCGCAACATGCGTTTCATGACGACTTTAAAAAAACAACAAGATGCAGCGCGGCGGAATGGAACAGCGTAAGAGGCCATTCACATATAATAGGGTTTTGCATTTTTTTTCTCGGCTACGTAAACAAGCCTTTGAAGGTTGCGTTCATGTTTTTTGCATCGCCTTGCGCATGACACGGTGTTCTAAAAACAAGGCTCTTAAATTAAGTTCAACCAACATGCTCTCATGACAATTTGTGATTATATACGTTTTGGCAAATTGGTGGCTAATTCTTATGAACATTTTTGTACGATCTGCTTATGCCACATTGATGGTTAGGTTTAGGGGTGGACATTCATGCTTGATTTTTTTCTAAAATTCGTATGTTTCCACACTGTAAACCCTACAACTCAAAATAATTAATTGGTTTGAGTAGAGCCAACTCAAATTAAACTAATGAATTCAAACAAATTAACTTTTATGAGTATTTAGAACTTTCTTTTTCTTTTGAGTTCTCAAAACTGACACATTTTAAGTGATATTAATTATTTCATTGTTTTGAGTTTTATGAACTTGTTTCTTTTAATTTAGACTAACTTAAATGACGAAACTGGACTTGGATTTCTATTTTCATGACACTTATAAGGGACAGTCCATGCCAAAATGAAGTGTTATATTAATGTTAAGGTGGAGATTTAATAGTGTTTAATGTTTTGTTATGCTAGTTTAGAAGAGTTTCTGTTATGTTGGATTTTTTTTGTCATGGTGACAAGTCATTTGAGAACAGATATACAGTATGTTAAATGTATTATATTGCTGTCCTCATTCAGCAAGTGATATGCTATTGCTACAAAGCATTGTGTAACCAAGAAAGGTGGCATTTATTGAATTAGCTAGTTAAAGCTAGTCAAGTTTCCACTACAAAAAAATTGAGATTACATGATATTTTTAAGTTAAATGTATGAATTAGCTTACTTAAATTTTTCAAGTTCAGAGCAATTAAAATGTATGATTACAAAATAAAAATCTGCAAGTTCTGCTTGCTAGCTTCTATTTGCTTGCTTCTATTCTCCTCAAATTTTTTTTGCCAACTTATTAGGGTATACGAATCACATCTTACGGATTTAAATCACCACCTCATTCAAGAGTTACTTTTTCTCATGACATGTAGTTGTTTCAACTTTTAAAGAGACTTTTTCCCCCCCAATCCTACCCATTGCCTAAACTTAACAAAAACCTTAGTAACTATAAATAAGCAGTAGGAGTTTATTGATGCAAAAGTCATTTAATAGTTAGTTAATAGTGAGAATTGGACCATAATCTAAAGTGTGAACCAAGTATCTTTTAAAAAAAACTGGCATTTGCATTTTCTTCCATTCCACATCTATCTAGCATGTTTACATACAAAAGCAAATGAAAAGCAGCACAGATGAACACAAAACACATTCTTTCTGAACCAGCCCTACAAGGTTAACAAATGTTAGCTGTTTCTTGAAGTCCATCCAGCTTTGGTAAAGGTGCTATTATTTATATCCCGAAGTCATGAAGTCAGTGAAACACACCATGGTTGTTGACCATGAGACTTCAGGGGAGAGACAGCTGTTTTGTAAAGTGAAAAATTATTCTCCTCATAAGCAACGAATCAATTGACTGTTTCTGCTTTAAGAGACTAATTGAATTTTTTTATGATGTACTAAAAAGAAAACTTGTTTTGTTCAAATTCTTGGTGACGATAGAGAAGCATTTCCTCAACCTCCCTTGCATGCAAAGAAAAAAAAAAGATTCAGGAAATAAGGGAGTAAGTAAGCTGGTTTCCCATCGCTTTGCTATTTCTGTCTCAAAGAGATGTTTTGGAGTGCATCATGTCATTATCCTGAAGCTTTTCCTTTCTCTAATTTAGACACAGAACAGGATGTGCCACAATACATCCGCTAAAAAGATGAATTCATGATAAAAACATATGGTCAACAGACTCATTTTGGCAAAGTATTAGACTGGCACCAACAAATTCAGTGAAGTTCAGGCTCAAGTGCTGCATGTGCCAACCATGCTTATCTCCACACAGACACACCAACAGCATCTAGCTTTTCCAAAAATAATGGCAGAAAGGTTGCATTGTTCTGGTCAAGTGGTACCATGATAAATGGATGTGGAGCTGTTAGAGAAGGAAAAGTCATTAGAAGCAGGAATTGTATGCTTAGGCTTAGCAACGTGGCCTACTTTCTCTGAAATAAACTTTCCTCAAATATTTACCCTACTGTTTGAATTCAATAAATAATGACTTGTAATTACTACAATGAAAATATTGATTTACTGGAGTCTGTAAACGCTAATTTACACATTCATTTAGTCACATTGATTTGTTAGTGTTTCAGCAGAAGTTCAACAGGTTTTCAGTAACCACTTTTGCCACTTAGTGCATAGTGCATAGTTATCACATATAGTATGAAACCTTATTGCTCACAAAGTATGACAGGCCATAATTATCAACAAACCCAGGAGCTAATGGAGGTATTTCCTCTTAAGATAGAAGCAAACACATAAATAGGAACACCATACACCGATCAGGCATAACATTATGACCACTGACAGGTGAAGTGAATAACACTGATTATCTCTTCATCACGGCACCTGTTAGTGGGTGGGATATATTAGGCAGCAAGTGAACATTAACATAAGTGAACATTTTGTCCTCAAAGTTGATGTGTTAGAAGCAGGAAAAATGGGCAAGTGTAAGGATTTGAGCGAGTTTGACAAGGGCCAAATTGTGATGGCTAGACGACTGGGTCCGAGCATCTCCAAAACTGCAGCTCTTGTGGGGTGTTCCCGGTCTGCAGTGGTCAGTATCTATCAAAAGTGGTCCAAGGAAGGAACAGTGGTGAACCGGCGAAAGGGTCATGGGCGGCCAAGGCTAATTGATGCACATCGGCTAGGCTGGCCTGTGTGGTCCGATCAAACAGACAAACTACTGTAGCTCAGTTCGCTCAAAAAGTTAATGCTGGTTCTGATAGAAAGGTGTCAGAATACACAGTGCATCACAGTTTCTTGCATATGGGGCTGCATAGCCGCAGACCAGTCAGGGTGCCCATGCTGAGCATCAGAACCTGACCACGGAGCAATGGAAGAAGGTGGCCTGGTCTAATGAATCATGTTTTCTTTTACATCACGTGTATAGCGTGTGCGTCGATTACCTGGGGAACACATGGCACCAGGATGCAAGGCAATCCGGCGGAGGCAGTGTGATGCTTTGGGCAATGTTCTGCTGGGAAACCTTGGGTCCTGCCATCCATGTGGATGTTACTTTGACATATACCTACCTTAGCATTGTTGCAGACCATGTACAACCTTTCATGGAAATGGTATTCCCTGGTGGCTTTGGCCTCTTCCAGCAGGATAATGCGCCCTGCCACAAAGCAAAAATGGTTCAGGAATGAGGAGCACAACGAGTTTGAAGTGGCAGACTTGGCCTCCAAATCCCCCAGATCTCAATCCAATCGTGCATCTGTTGGATGTGCTGAACAAACAAGTCCAATCCATGAAGGCACCACCTCGCAACTTACAGGACTTAAAGGATCTGCTGCTAACATCTTGGTGCCAGATACCACAGCACACCTTTAAGGGTCTAGTGGAGTCTATGTCTCGACGGGTCAGGCAGGGAGACTAACAAAATTTTAAGAAGGTGTCATAATGGTAGCCTGATCGGTGTATAGTATAAGCAAGTAAAGCAGACGCACAAGAAACAAAGTCAGAAAAATGTTTCTTTGTGCCTTAAGTGCTGCTAGTTCTTAAAAGGGTTTTAATCAAGCAAAAACACTGAAGAATCAATCAGGTTAAGACAACAGCTACCTCGGGGCGTTTCATTTATGAATATTAACTAAAACCTGCAAGTCAGGAGAATAATGGTCTGTGGGCAATGGCTAAAAATAATGAAGAGCTCAACGTCTGATTAATATTAATGGTGTGTTAAATAAGTGGAAGCACAAGACGTCTCAAGTGTGACTGATGTCCTCGTACGGCTGGCTAAAGGCTGATATATTAACCAGTCAGACTAATGAACACTAAAAGCAACGTTCTGCATCCCATTGATCACTATATCTTTCTGCTTTAAGCTGCAGACCTATCTGTTATGCATCATAACTGAACCGATCTGGAGACTAATACAGCCAGGTTTTTTGGAGCAGCTGGAATGAATTCAAAACTGCTTTTAATTTACTGTGAACCAACTCTATTTTAACATAATTTATATTTTAGATATTTTAAAAAAATATATAATTACATAGTTTTTCTCAATTGCTAACACACTTTAACTGATTCAGTTGTCCCAATTTATTCATTCAGTTCTCGAAAACAAAGACATGTTTCTCAAAACTATAAACACATTTCACGTGTTTTCAAAAACACCTCAAGTTTAACCATGATCTCTTTCAGAAAACACAAGAACACAATATAATTAACTTAAGTCATCATAATGCAAAGTCAAATTAGCCAAAGACTTTATATATGGGAAGACGGTGCACTCCAATTATTATGGGAGAAAGTGCAACGCCCAATATTGCGAATAAGCCCCACCTTCTAAATGAAAGAGCCAATCGTTGCTTAGTAAAGTCGTCACTGCAGCTGCCGTTAGAAGCTCTGGTTGCTATGGAAACAGCCAGCGTTCTGAGACCAAGGGTCAACCTCCCGTGGTCTCTCTTGAAGCCAACACGGAAGTGACTTAAACTGCAATTCATCGAATGGCCGCTAGAGACTGGCTCCAAAAGGGAGTCAAATCTGTATCTCCCCCATCTTAAAATGGCCAAATTTACAGCAGAAAAAAAAAAATGTCTATACAGCTAATTTTGCCCTTCATGACAACTATGAGGGGGGTGAATTTTTTTATAACTCATCCGTTTAAATTATATTAAGCCTTAAAGTTCTGCATAATTAAGGGCATGGCCACTTGTGTGACAGGTGGATTGCCACTATGGTCGAGCTAGGCGGGCGTGGTGGTCATAAAGGGATGGACATGGTCAGAAACAATGCTCAGGTAGGCCGTGGCATTTAAACGATGCCCAATTGGCACTAAGGGGCCTAAAGTGTGCTAAGAAAACATCCCCCACACCATTACACCACCACCACCAGCCTGCACAGTGGTAACAAGGCATGATGGATCCATGTTCTCATTCTGTTTACGCCAAATTCTGACACTACCATCTGAATGTCTCAACAGAAATCGAGACTCATCAGACCAGGCAACATTTTTCCAGTCTTCAACTGTCCAATTTTGGTGAGCTCGTGCAAATTGTAGCCTCTTTTTCCTATTTGTAGTGGAGATGAGTGGTACCCGGTGGGGTCTTCTGCTGTTGTAGCCCATCCACCTCAAGGTTGTGCGTGTTGTGGCTTCCCAAATGCTTTGCTGCATACCTTGGTTGTAACGAGTGGTTATTTCAGTCAAAGTTGCTCTTCTATCAGCTTGAATCAGTCGGCCCATTCTCCTCTGACCTCTAGCATCAACAAGGCATTTTCGCCCACAGGACTGCCGCATACTGGATGTTTTTCCCTTTTCACACCATTCTTTGTAAACTCTAGAAATGGTTGTGCGTGAAAATCCCAGTAACTGAGCAGATTGTGAAATACTCAGACCGGCCCGTCTGGCACCAACAACCATGCCACGCTCAAAATTGCTTAAATCACCTTTCTTTCCCATTCTGACATTCAGTTTGGAGTTCAGGAGATTGTCTTGACCAGGACCACACCCCTAAATGCATTAAAGGAACTGCCATGTGATTGGTTGATTAGATAATTGCATTAATGAGAAATTGAACAGGTGTTCCTAATAATCCTTTAGGTGAGTGTATATTGAACACCGTAGAACATGTTGTTCACCTTCAAACTCGTAATTGTCAAATGTAGCCAAGTAATTCTTACATTTGTTTTTTGCAGAATTGAGAGAAGACTGCCTCAGAGGTAGACAAAGTCTTTGCTATAGTATGGCAAATATGGTCATTACAAATACTGTAATGCAATTTGGCCAAGGATGCTGAATTTATTATTTTTTAATGTACTGTAATTGACAATACACAATATTGTTCTGCATACCAAGTTCATATTAAATTCTTTTGCAATGTAACTTAATTATAGTGCTTTTCATCTACACTGTAAAAAAAAAATATGAGCAATAATTTATGACAACATATGTTTTTACATGGCTCATCAACTCATCAAAATAAGTTTTTTTTATAAGTTATACAAGATTCAACTTGTTTTTAAAGTCAGTTTAATGTAATTTGTGTTGAAATTACTTAAACATCCAAGTTGATTGTATTTAAAAATTAAGGCAGCAACTTTTTTAGTGTACTGTAAGATCTCTTTTCTGTGATGAAAATAAACTTTTCTTAAAGCTTATTCTTTGAATTTAATTGTATCTGCACCCCTCTATTAATGTTCTATACTGTAATAGACATTGACTTGCAAAATGTTTTTATAATAGTGTTTTGAATTGATCTTACTAGTGTTCTCTAGGCAGTGGAGGCTTTTTTTTCAAAGTTTGATTATGATAAATGAGAATATGACTAAAAATTTGACTAAAATATAGTTTGTGTAGTTTTGAGATTGTGTTTATAGTTGGTGAATTGTTTAATGAATTGTGTGTTAGCAATCGAGAAAAAATATGTAAAAGAGCATTTTTATTGTTGGTTTAAAAAATTGACAACAATTAATTTAGAATCTGAACTTTAAAAACAAAATATTTAATAATGGAAAATAAAAACTATAAAGTTGTATCAAATTAACAAATGAAAATGAAATCAATAAATTACACCAAACAGCAGGGCTAGCGGCGTTGGTCTTCAAACTGTAGATTCCTTTATACCAACAACTGCATAACATCTCGGGGACTGGAGCGGGTCAAAGAGCTGAACCAGCGCAGAATGAGAAACATTATCCTGTAAGGAAAAAGACAGTTTATATGTAGAATTAATTGTGACGCTCTGAAATCCACAGAGCCCCTAAAGGGACATGATGAAGATGAAAACTAAAGAAACTTTGCGTTGTGAGGTTCTCTCAATACTTGCAATCTATCAGGCTGTACTGGTCTCACTGTGTGATTTTGATTTACTAAAAATAACCAACTCATAAGAATCAATTGTTCGGCAGTGAGACTACACTGGTTGTGCTGTATATTTTTGATATACAAAAAATAATCAGTTCAAAATAATAATTTGTTCAGGAATCAGAATACACTGGTCATGCTGTATGTATCTGATTCCTTAAAAAACAGACTCATTAATTTGGGAATAGGACTGGTTATGTTGCATGTTTTCATTTCAAGTGGATCATAAGATCAGTTTGTTCAGGAATCAATTACACTGGTTTCAACCCTGTTTGTGCTTGTATATATCCATCTGAACCATCATTTATGTTCAGTTCCAAGAATATCTATAATAAAAAAATTGTTCAGGTCCAATAATAATCTTAACTGAAGCTTGTTTTAATCCAAAATCCATTTTACAGCTTTCTATAATCACTGACCAAGGCACGTTAATATACTTGGCTGAACACCCAGAGTAACGTGTTATGAAATGGTTTATACAGGACAAAACCATCCACAGGCCAAATTGTAAAGCATACTCTGATTTCAGTGTTTCACAGAGCCGTCGATGTGAATCCTTATGTTACCAAGCCCTTTAATGTCTGACATACACAAATCATAAACCTCTGTAGAAAAACACACAGATCTGACACTGGAGAGGTTTTACTTGCTTTACATTACATGACTGATAAGTGAACCCTGTAAGATTATGTGGAAATTATTCCCACAGAAACTTGCTGTCCCTGTTTTGTGACTATAAACAAAATAATTTTGTCATGCTCTAAATTTTCAGTCTAACAATCTTCACAGATGGCTGAGTCTGACACTCCTGACTGTCAGCGCGAGGAGGTTTGAGGTTTTATGTTCAAAGCCTGGTGGGCAAGAGGGAAATGGAGGTGTAACTTAAAACCTCTGCACTCCTGTATGTTGGAATCCCTTAAAAAACATTTTTTGACTGTTTTGGAGCTGCTATATGTGGCTAATGTCTGTTTGTAAAAGTTTTTGATTAGGGAAATCTGTGCTGTGGCCCTGAAGTAAAGCCTGAAACAAAGGCCCCTCACAGTTCTCCAATTATCTGAGGATTAACATCTTGTATACATCTCAACATATACAAACTGTGGGTGAACTGGCCAGCTACTGTGTTATCTGCCTTGACAATTGTTTTTTTACCTGCTCTTTCAAGTAGCAAAGTCGGTCCAGGAGGATGAGACCCTCTATGCATGGAGCCAGGGTTACTTTCAACTGAGGAAGATGAAAACAGCACGAGGCAGACTGATATAGGGTTAACAATGAAAAATTAATGGACATACAACTTTCTATGACGCTCACCATGTTAAAAGCCACCATCTCATTCATCCTGGGTGTGTAGCGATCATGATAGCACTGAATATCGCTGTCAGATAGCTGAAGAGAACAAGAGATATGGAGTTACACTCAATTATTTTAAATCAATAAAAGGAACGAGATCGTGTCCTATTCACCAATCAGGACCTAAAAAAACATGAATCTGATAATGAAAGTTTTATATATACACTGAACAAAATTATAAACGCAACACGCCCCCATTTTTCATGAGCTGAACTCAAAGATCTAAGACTTTTTCTATGTACACAAAAGGCCTATTTCTTTCAAATATTGTTCACAAATCTGTCTAAATCTGTGTTAGTGAGCACTTCTCCTTTGCCGAGATAATCCATCCACCTCACAGGTGTGGCATATCAAGACGCTGATTAGACAGCATGATTATTGCACAGGTGTGCCTTAGGCTGGCCACAATAAAAGGCCTCTCTAAAATGTGCAGTTTTATCACACAGCACAATGCCACAGATGTCACAAGTTTTGAGGGAGGCTGACTGCAGGAATGTCCACCAGAGCTGTTCCCCGTGAATTGAATGTTCATTTCTCTACCATAAGCCGTCTCCAAAGGCGTTTCAGAGAATTTGGCAGTACATCCAACCGGCCTAACAACCACAGACCACATGTAACCACACCACCTCCACATCCAGCATCTTTACCTCCAAGATCGTCTGAGACCAGCCACCCGGACAGCTGCTGCAACAATCGGTTTGCATAACCAGAGAATTTCTGCACAAACTGTCAGAAACCGTCTCAGGGAAGCTCATCTGCATGCTGCATCAAAACATCCCACTTCTTGCATGGCCAGCATACTCACCGGACATGTCACCCATTGAGCATGTTTGGGATGCTCTGGATCAGCATATACGACAGTGTATTCCAGTTCCTGCCAATATCCAGCAACTTCGCACAGCCATTGAAGAGGAGTGGACCAACATTTCACAGGCCACAATCAACAACCTGATCAACTCTATGCGAAAGGAGATGTATTGCACTGCGTGAGGCAAATGGTGATCACACCAGATACTGACTGGTTTTCAGACCCCCCCAATACACATTTTAGAGTGGCCTTTTATTGTGGCCAGCCTAAGGCACACCTGTGCAATAATCATGCTGTCTAATCAGCATCTTGATATGCCACACCTGTGAGGTGGATGGATTCACAAAGGAGAAGTGCTCACTAACACAGATTTAGACAGATGTGTGAGCAATATTTGAGAGAAATAGGCCTTTTGTGTACATAGAAAAAGTCTTAGATCTTTGAGTTCAGCTCATGAAAAATGGGGGCGTGTTGCGTTTATAATTTTGTTCAGTGTGTATATATATATATATATATATATATATATATATATATATAATTAAAAATATTTTAAAAAAAAAACAATAATTAAAATGTAATTAAATGTAATATAATTTAAATAAAAATATACATAAATATATAAATACATGTAATTAATATATTTATATAAATATTTATATAATCTGTGCTGTAGTATGTATATGTATATATACTGTATATATATGCACAATTAAAATGTTTTAACTATATATACATAATTTTGTATATTTTATATACACATGTAATATTTTGTTTATATAAAAATAAAACATACATAAATATAAATTAAAAAATGAATGTATAAAATAAAATAATACAAAATAAGATAAAAAATATTACAAAATAAATGAAAATTAAAAATTAAATAAAAAAATTATTAAAAATATATTTTTCCTTTTTAAATACAAATTTCATATATATATATATATATATATATATATATATATATATATATATATATATATATATATATAGATAGATAGTTTTGCAAAATCAAATTTAAATACATATGTAAATACATATTCTATTTTAAAATATTAAAAAAATATTACAAATATTACTAAATATAAACTTATTAAATAAAAATTAATTAAATTTTAAATACAAATGTAATATTTAAATAAATTTTAATAAAATAATTTTTTGCAAAATAAAAATGTAAATAATACATGTTATATTTAATATTTTATGTTCTATGTTCTATTTAATGTATTTATATGAATTAATAAAAGTCTAGTGTGCATGTGTATATGTATGTATACATATTTAAAAAATATTGCAAAATAGAAAATAATTTAAAATCAAATATTTAAAGAACTTTAAATATACCTATTTCTCCCCAAAATCAGGTTACAAAAAAAGTCCACTGATATCATCTGTGCCTGCTGATGCCTTTTTAATTGTCTCTTGCTCTCTGTACCCATATTTCCCTACATGTCAAACATACTTTAGTCTGTTTATCTCATTAGTTTCATTGTGGTGTAATTCAGATGCATGTGGGCATGCAGACTGAGAAAAGATTAAACGTAATATGAGAACAATCAGTTATTACTTTAGTCTCATCCAGATCCAGCTTCCTAAGTGCCCGCCTGACATAGTCCACAAACGACGAGGCTTTGGAATACACATTCCCAACACGTTTCTCACTGCCAACAGAAAATAAAATACAGCATCATATCAAATAAACTAACATAATGTATATTATATGTATATCAATCCATGTTTACTGTAGTTTAGAGACTGATATTAATTTATATATTATTAATGTACAGTCAGTAAGTCACATGCAGAGGGTGAACTTTGCACTCCTTATTGACTTGCACATTACCGTAACCTGGTGGTTTGGCTTTGACTCACAGGAGTTTTTTAAACTTGAAAACAGGGCTTTAGGGTTTGAGTCACGAGCATCAGTCACCACTGAATCAGATCTGCTCAGTGCAGTCATGATCAAATATCTCGATAAACATTTCTCAGCCTCCGCAAAAGGAAGGAAGGACTGGAGGGAATCTGGAGCCTCTTTATTCTCTCCTCTAGTTTACTAAAGCTCTCCGGCGACTAAAACAAAGACAGGCGGTTGTTTTCTAATGAGCAGATGATGTGGTGAGAGTGCTGTCGATGAGATATCTGATCCTGCTGTTTGTGAGGGGAAAAGCATCAGTGAGGGAGCTTAATATTTGTCAGTGTGTGCATTTCACACTGAGAGTGGCTCATCAGGGGGTCCGGGGTGTGTGTTTCCGGTTTTTATGGAGTGTTTTCAAATATAGGACAGCAAACAGATTTTTAGGGTTTTGTATAGAACTATAATTAACCGCCAAACCTGTAATATTTAGTTCAAGTGCCCCTATTATGCTAATTTCAAAGGTTCCTAATTTTGTTTTACAATAGGTTTGCATGCATCCAAGGTGAAAAAACACTTTGATTTTGTCATAATATATATTGCAGCATCACCCTTTTCTCACACTATCTGAAATCTGCTCGATAAAGAATCCAGTCTCTCTAAATCCCTCCTTTCCAAAAGCCTACTCTGCTCTGATTGGTCAGACGGCCCATTCTATTGTGATTGGTCTACCACTTACAGCACGTGTGTGTGTATATATACACTCACCTAAAGGATTATTAGGAACACCTGTTCAATTTCTCATTAATGCAATTATCTAATCAACCAATCACATGGCAGTTGCTTCAATGCATTTAGGGGTGTGGTCCTGGTCAAGACAATCTCCTGAACTCCAAACTGAATGTCAGAATGGGAAAGAAAGGTGATTTAAGCAATTTTGAGCGTGGCATGGTTGTTGGTGCCAGACGGGCCGGTCTGAGTATTTCACAATCTGTTTACAGTTTACAAAGAATGGTGTGAAAAGGGAAAAACATCCAGTATGTGGCAGTCCTGTGGGCCAAAATGCCTTGTTGATGCTAGAGGTCAGAGGAGAATAGGCCGACTGATTCAAGCTGATAGAAGAGCAACTTTGACTGAAATAACCACTCGTTACAACCGAGGTATGCAGCAAAGCATTTGTGAAGCCACAACACGCACAACCTTGAGGCGGATGGGCTACAACAGCAGAAGACCCCACCGGGTACCACTCATCTCCACTACAAATAGGAAAAAGAGGCTACAATTTGCACAAGCTCACCAAAATTGGACAGTTGAAGACTGGAAAAATGTTGCCTGGTCTGATGAGTCTCGATTTCTGTTGAGACATTCAGATGGTAGAGTCAGAATTTGGCGTAAACAGGATGAGAACATGGATCCATCATGCCTTGTTACCACTGTGCAGGCTGGTGGTGGTGGTGTAATGGTGTGGATGTTTTCTTGGCACACTTTAGGCCCCTTAGTGCCAATTGGGCATCGTTTAAATGCCACGGCCTACCTGAGCATTGTTTCTGACCATGTCCATCCCTTTATGACCACCACGTACCCATCCTCTGATGGCTACTTCCAGCAGGATAATACACCATGTCACAAAGCTCGAATCATTTCAAAATGATTTCTTGAACATGACAATGAGTTCACTGTACTAAAATGGCCCTCACAGTCACCAGATCTCAACCCAATAGAGCATATTTGGGATGTGGTGGAACGGGAGCTTTGTGCCCTGGATGTGCATCCCACAAATCTCCATCAACTGCAAGATGCTATCCTATCAATATGGGCCAACATTTCTAAAGAATGCTTTCAGCACCTTGTTAAATCAATGCCATCCACGTGATGTAAAAGAAAACGTGATTCATTAGACCAGGCCACCTTCTTCCATTGCTCCGTGGTCCAGTTCTGATGCTCACGTGTCCACTGTTGGCACTTTCGGTGGTGGACAGGGGTCATCATGGGCATCCTGACTGGTCTGCGGCTATGCAGCCCCATACGCAACAAACTGTGATGCACTTTGTATTCTGACACCTTTCTATCAGAACCAGCATTAAAGGGTTAGTTCACCAAAAAAATAGCCCATGATTTACTCACCCTAAAGTCATCCTAGGTGTATATGACATTCTTCTTTCAGACGAATAAAATCAGAGTTATATTAAAAAAGTCCTGGCTAATCCAAGCTTTATAAATGGCAGTGACTGTTGCTCTGTTTTTGAAGTCCATAAAAGTGCACTCCCCATGTGCATCTATGAGCTTTGGCCGCCCATGACCCTGTCGCCGGTTCACCACTGTTCCTTCCTTGGACCACTTTTGATAGATACTGACCACTGCAGACCGGGAACACCCCACAAGAGCTGCAGTTTTGGAGATGCACTGACCCAGTCGTCTATCCATCACAATTTGGCCCTTGTCAAACTCGCTCAAATCCTTACGCTTGCTTTTAACACATCAACTTTGAGGACAAAGTGTTTACTTGCTGCCTAATATATCCCACCCACTAACAGGTGCCGTGATGAAGAGATAATCATAATCACTTCACGTCATAATGTTATGCCTGATCTGTGTATATTTACGCACAATTACATTTTTTAATAATTTTGTCAATTTTTTATACAAATGTAATATTTTGTTTATGTAAAAACAAAATATACATGAATATAAATGAGAAAATTTAAACCAAAATTAAATTTAATTAAATTTAAAAAATATACATATTTCTTCTTTTTAAATAAAAATTTTATACATGTCAGAAATGGAAGTTAAAAGTGCATGCAAAGTGGATTTGCTTTCGCAGCGCAGAAAACAACGTCTTCTTGACATGTCGACGACACAAACTAAACTCTTCCAGGCCTCAGCTACAACTACAGTGTTTGAGGGCGTGTCAAAGTCAACGTTGTTCGCCAACAAACAAAAAAAAAGACCATAGGCTTGCATTATGCAAATTTGTTACAAACTTTTATAGGTTTGTGCAGGAAGTGAGACTGGAATTACTGATAATAACTCATTTCAGGTGTGCACTGACCTTTGAAACTATGCAAACCTTTTACATTCACAAACAGCTACTGTATACAACACACTACATGACTGATACTATCCAAAAAAGCATAATAGGGGCACTTTAAATCATGAAAATGTACTGTGGCAACGGTTCGTTTTTCCAGATGTTTATATGCATCAAAGCCATAAAACAAACAGAGCTGTTATTATTAATATCATGCATACCACAGTAAAACAAATCTAGTATGCTATAAATATGACACAAAATCTATAATGCAAATAGTGATACGTATGATGGATACCTTTTAAAGCAATCGTAGTGATCCTGTAAAATAACATGGAGAACCGCCCGATAAAAAAGTGACTCCATAGGCAGCTGTAACAGTCAAGAAACCCTGTTAACCACAGTCCAAACAATTTTGTTTAATTTCAAAGCTGATTTTGCCTATGTTTTTATTTATTTATGCAATGCATACTTACTTGCTTATGTTTGCTTACTTATTTGTGTTTTTAATTACATCATTTGAAGTGTTTGTCCCGTTTGTGGCAACTTTAAAAACAGATTGGGTTGAATTTTCCATTACAATTATGTCACACAAACAATCAGCCGGTCAGAAGACAGCACAAAGAGATTGTTCGTGCTGACCGCTTCACCTCTGAACTTTCATTAATTTTTATGCAAGAAAAAATCTCATTAAAATACAAAGCGCATCTAATTAAATCACATAAATCTGGCATTCAAGCCTGACCGACACATTACGATCAGCTGTGCAAACAGCTCTGGTTGCATGAGACGGCACTCCTTATATGCAAATCCTACAGGGGAAATAGAATTTTAATTGAAATATGAATATTAATATGATATGACACAATCAAGTACTCACCCCTCCTCCGGCAGACACCCTCTCCAGAGCCTGAGAGGGGAAAAATTAGTTTGTGAAGAGCTCAACATTAGTCAAGCCTGCTGGAAACAAGCTTGAATTGAGGCAGTAGAGATAACTAAACACATGGTAACATGATTTGATAGTAGCTTTTAATTTAATAGCAAAAACACTGTTTATCTTCTTTTTTTTTTTTTTAAATCACCTGATTATCATAAATAACATTTTATATAACATTCAGCTTATAAGCAAAGGATGTGGTTGAAGATGCATAGGCAATGTGAGATGTTTTAGTGACGTGTGAGGCAGACTTACGAGACATGCTGACATCCTGGCATTTCGACCACAGAAAGAGGCCTGATCCTTCAGATACTGACTCATGGGGAAACCACACACACCACTAACACACCCTGACCGACATCAAAAAAACAGAGAAGAAGAATCAAACACTTTTTAGCATAAACTACCATTCAAAAGTTTGGGGTCTGTAAGATTTTATTGTTTTTGAAATAAATGACACTTTTATTCAGCATTACATTAAAATTGATAGGGGGAAAAAAAAACATTTCAAAGAAATGCTGTTCTTTTGAACTTTCAATTCAATCAAAAAATCCTGGAAAACATGTTTTTCCCACTGTTTTCAACATTGATAATAAGAAATGATTCTTGAGTAGCAAATCGGTATATTAGAATGATTTCTGAAAGATCATGTGACACTGAAGACTGGAGGAATGATGCTGAAAATGCAGCTTTGCCATCACAGGAATACATTATATTTGAAAATAAATTAAAATATAAAACAGTTATTTTAAATTATTTTACAATATTACTGTTTTTACTGTTTATATGATCAAATATAAACTTAAGAGATAACATAAGAGCATAAGATAACATAAGTTAGCATAAGAAACTTCATTTAAAAACATTAAAAATCTTACCAAACCCAAACATTTTAGTTTGTCAAAACTAAAGCAGATCTTTGAACACTGAACATTTTGTGGATGAGAACCTGTTGAGCACATGCCATTCAAACGAGACCCACACTGTGGTTTGGAGCCTATTTGTGGTGCAGATAAACACTGTTTATTCCAGATATCATGCTAATCCAAACCATGCCAAACGGAATAAGATCCAGAGTCCAGATTAGGCCTAAAATGTGTTTGTGTTAAAGTTTTCTATCCCGGTGGGGACTTCAAACTGAATGCACACAGACTCATGGGGACTTGTGTCACTGTGGGGACCTAAATTGAGGTCCCCATGAAGAAACATAAATCATACAAAATGAGTATTTTTGAAAATGTAAAAATGCAGAAAGTTTTCTGTGATGGGTATGTTTAGGGGTAGGGTTAGTGTAAGGGGATAGAATATACAGTTTGTACAATATAAAAACCATTACATCCGTTTTTCACATGTTTCTGTGATGGGTAGGAATAGGCTGGGCTTGGGTTAGGCGATAGAAAATATAATTAACCTGATATGAAATCAATGGAAGTCTATGCAATGTCCTCACTAATATATCAAAGCAAACGTGTGTGTACGTTCGTGCGTGTGTGTGTGTGTGAGTGACACAGAATGAGCTGTGTGTTAAAAATGGACAGAGAAGGACAGTGTGCAACACAATATTAGCGATTTCATTACAAAACATCTGACTCATTGTGAGTGAACTTTAACACTGTCTTGAGTCAACCAATCAGTGTCAGGACCTTCAGTTTGAGGTTGTGGGTTTTCTAATAAAACAGAGTTTAAAACTGATTTTTTTTTAATGAAAATATCAATTTTATGCACAGAGACAACTGTAAGTAAGCCATTTACAGACTGACTGCTTAACTTATGATGTTTGTGGTGGGACTTCCTGTTTCCTGTTTCAGTAGGAGACATTGCATGGGCTCTTTTGAATTGAGTCAACAAATGCAGGCCCTTTGCGAAGATATTATAGAAAAAGTATTAGGCTGTTAATTGTGATCAGGCATGCAAAATCTTTGTAACTCTGTGGGTTGCAGCTAGTGGCACAAAAATTACACACTTCACCTTTAATCACACAGCATGATGCTGTATCCATGCCAGGTTTTTGAGACTAAAAGGCACAATGTGCATTTCCATTGCAACTGTATTTGTTTCATTCCGTTTTGTTTCTTCTTCAAAACAAAAGTGCTTGTAAAGCGAGGCACTGAAGCCCTGAAAACTCTGACATCATCATGCTGAAAACGCCACATGTTGTACTGACTCTTTTTTTTTAATTTAGTGAGATCAAACAGTGTGTGGAAGCGGAGAGTGTTTGTGATGTCAGTCCAACATTTGAACACACTTCATGTGTTTTAGCTCTGTCCCTGTAGCCATCGAGAGTCTGTGATGTGATCACCAGGCTTTAAAAGACAATGAGACATTATTGTAGTCCTGCTGTGCTTCACAGCATTAGGCACTAACTCAATCGACAGTAATTATGTGATCAAAAGGCACTTTTTAGGCACTCAATCCTTTCTGCGATGTCTCCTCTAAGAGTAAGTGTCTAAGAGAAGGGGAAAGAGACTAGGGACTAGCACCATGTCTTAAAGGGATAGTTCACCAAAAAAATTTAAATTCTTAATTTCATCTGCAGAACACAAAAGAAGATATTTTGAAAACATCTCAGTGTTTTTTGTCCATAAAACGAAAGTCAACATGGACCAATCAGATTGTTTTGGACCCTAATGACTTTCAGCATGTACAAGAAGACATGTATGAACCAGGATTGACACAAGGCTCTTTATTTAATTCATTATTTAATATTAATAATCATATGAATAATAGTAGTAATTATTATTATTAAATAATAAAAATATTAATGAAATACTGAATTTATTTAATAAATAAACAAAAACTATTTATTATTCATTGAAAAATTTAACATTTTATAAGTAATAATACAATTATTATTATTATTATAATTATTTATTTTAAAATGTATTTATCACTATTGTATATTGAGTAATATATTATTGTTGATGTTTTACATTATTTGATCCAGGGGGGTATTCCAGAAAGCAGGTTATGTGACATACCTGGGTATGTTTAAGAGTAAGTAAGCAGATAACCTCAACTTTCAGTTCCAAAAACAGAGGCAACTTTCAGGGTATGTAAGTAGCCATAGCAACTCACTCTCTGAACATAAGTTCCAGGGTTAGTTTGCTTAAGAGGTATTCAGATGTGTGTTATATAATTAATATAGTTACATTAATACAATTATTACAATCTAATAATTACAGTTATATAGTTACAGTTATAATATACAATATTATATATTAATTCTAAAGAATTAGAATTAAAACATTACAACAAGGTAATGTTTAAATGTTAATTCAATTCAAATATATTTATTATTTATTTTATTGTCATCTCACACATGGATCTGCATTCAATTAATTAGCATCAAACAAACAATATAATCCTTATGCTCAGTGAATAAAGATTACTTATTAAATGAAGAGTTTGAAAAATTGATTGCACAAAATAGGTGGCAATGTGCACTAAGTAGCTTATGTAACTCGCTAATTAAACAAAAGAAGAAGAGGAAGTAGAACGGCGCGCTCTTTCTTAGCGTCTGTTTCCATGGTGAATCATCGATTCGTCGCTCTGTTGAGAATGTCTTGTGTGTTCACGGTTAACATACTCTGAGTTGGCTGAACTTACTCCCGGACAGCATACCTCGAGTAAGCAAGGTTTGGGTTAATCAACCAAGAGTTCAGGGTATATGTGACGGTAAGTTAACTTTGCTTTCTGGAATACCCCCCAGGATTGCTCCAAGCCTGCAAAGGAATGTCTAATTCTTTATTTAATTCATTATTTAATAATGAATTATTAGGATGTGATACATTTGCAGAGTGTTATGTTAGTGTATATATTAATTAGTAGGTTGTTATAAATTATTTTAATAATTATTAGGATGTTACACATTATAATTATTATATTAATAAAAAAATTTTTTATTAAATAACGAATTTGTATTTAATAAACAAGCCACAGCAACAACAACAATTAATTGATACATATAATAATAATAATAAAAATAATAATAATTGTTGTTGACCAAGGTTTGGCACAGGGCTGCGCATTGCTGAAAAGAACACAATTACACACATCTCATCTTGTTTGAGGAATTGGGCACCCAGTTTGACAGAGACTGATCTGTTCACGTGTGTGTATGGACAGGAAGTGTTCTTACCCTGTCTGTCCTGATCAAACTCTTCAGAAACCAGGTGGTAGCAGCAGCCCACACTGCAAACGGCCCGCAGCTCCTGTTTGGCCCTGAACATACGCAGAGTGCTGGGGGCCAAATCTCCGCACGTATGTAGGCCAACCAGAACTGCATCCTGGGTACCGGCCAGAGAAAAGAAAGAGAGAGAAAATTGTAATTTGGTGAAATCAACACAGACCGTTTGCCATCTCTCATTGATCATGAATAATTTGCTATGGACACATCCAAGTCCCTTTCCATTCTTGAGCTCAATTTCACCTAATTAACATGATTACGATAATTGCAGGCGTCTCGCTGAGCTGTAATAGCAATGATACAACTTCAGCTCTATAATCAAAGCCCGCAGCTGGACAACTATCACAGCATAGCGTGTCTCTTGTGCTTTTATATGAGTTTAGTACACATAAATTATTTGATCCTTAAAAAATATCATATGAAATGAATTCACAACACATTCACAATGAAAAGAAATGTTGATGATGGACCAAATGTTTCAAATAGTATGGAAAAAACACAGCTTCAACACCTAACTAGGTTTTTTTATGCTCATAAAACACAACGGCAGCTATATAAGACTCATTTATACTGTGAAAATAGTATGATATTATAAAAGAAAAATATTTATTTATTTATTAATAATAATAATAATAATAGTTATTATTAATATTATTATTAGTAGTAATATTAGCAGTAGTAATATAATTAAAATTAATTTATATTGACTATTAAACTACTAAATCAATTACTTGCTTAACTCTATTTAATAATAATAATAATACATAGTAATAATAATACATATTGAATAATAAAGGAAATAATGTATTTAATAAATTAACAGCAATGATCATTCATTATAAAATAATACATTTTATACATTTAATAATAATAATAACAAACATTTAAAATAATGAAGGAAATAATTTATTTAATAAATGAACAACATCAATTATCAATCAGTATAAAATAATACATTTCATAAATAATAATAATAATGATAATAATAATTACTATTATTATTAATTGTATTATTATTATTATTATCATCATTCATAATGAATGAAACAATTGATTTAATAACTTTTAAAATTTAAATGGATAAATCTATAGATTTAATAACTTTATTATTATTATTTTATGTTTCACCCCTGGTTGTTTTATTTTAAAATGAATAATACATTATTATCATTATTATTATTGTTGTTGATTTTGTTATTTTATATTTTAACACATTTTTTCCCTTGGCTGAAACCTCCTTATTAATTACAAAATGTATTATTAATTATTGTATAGTGAATTATAAATTATTATTATTAAATACATTTTTTCTCCCTTAGTTGAAACCCCCTAATTAATTCTAAAATGTGGTATTAACTATTTTATAGTGAATTATAAATTATTATTACAGTATTTTTCTCCCCTGGTTGAAACCCCCTGTGTTGTGACATCCACTCACCTCCAGCTCTGTGATCAGCATCTTGAGTTCAGTTTCTGCAGTGACGTATGAGGTGAGAGGGGAAAACAGGCTGCTGTCGCTGTCATTCCTCTTTCCTTCTCGAGCTTTCCTCTCCAGATTCTCCCTCTTCCTCCTCTCTCTTTCCTCCAGGCTCAGCTGGCTGGGGTGGACACGAGGAGAAGCGTCCTCTATGACGTCTAGAGACAGCATGCTGAGGAAGCTGCTTCCTGCATCCGAATCACTGGGGTCTAATGTGGCATTATCAGAAGAGGATAAATCACTGGCGACTTGTTTTGATAAACCACTGGTTTCCGCCTTAGACACAAACCTTCCCTTTTCCTTTGTAATAAAGTTTTCGTTGCCATCTCTTTTCTCACAGTTTCTGCCATGTTGTTTACTCCCATCCTCACTGTCCAAAGCTTGATTCCCACTGGCTCTGATCTGTTTCTGATAGGCTTTGGAGAACTTCTTCAGCTTCCTGTTCCTCTCCTGAGCTCCATGTGTGTTGGTGCTGGAGGAGTCGATTCCGAAAACCTGTAGGTTAAACCGCATGGATAGATAGGAGCACAGGTAGCCTTTCCCTGAACCCACATCTATCACCTGAGATGAAGAAACAGATGATGAAAAAAATGCAATTCAGAACAAAACATGTCACCTAACAACATTTTAAATGTTCTTACCTGTTTGACTCGGCAGCATTTGGCCAAACTAGCCACAACCTCAGACATTGCCTGCACCTCATGGGCCTTCTTACAGTTCATAAACTCATCTGGAACAAGACCTTTATCTGGTGACTCTCCTATGGAAATTACAGACAATGCATGAGATATAACCTTGTAATAACCTGAATGTGACATGCATAATAATCACAATAAAGATCCAGAGTGGAATGTAAATGTGTTTTTCAGTGCTTCTGGTCTGACTGCAGTTACCCGCTATAGTGTCTCCATATATCAGAGTCAGATTGTGCATCAGCTCTTCCAGCTGCATACAGACCCCCAGACCTGGTAAACTGTGGGCTTTCGCTGCCCTCAGCAGGGCTGATATGTCCACCAGCTTCTTTAAGGAATTGCAGAAACCAAAGGTGGTGTTTTCCTTCTCTAAAAGCAAAAACACTATTACTATGAAATACAGCTGATTAAAGGTGCAGTATGTAAGAATGTCAGCTAGTGGTTGAAATGGTTACGGCAGTCCAAATTTAAATATTGTTTGCCCCGCCCCCCTCCTCCGCAGACGGTCATGCGGGTTGCCAGATTGCGGACACGCAACAGGAACGAGCGCAATTGACAATGGAAGGTGAGGAGACTTACAAACTGTAAGTTGATGAGTTGATTTATTGATGCATGAGTTGATATCACGTTTCAATATGCTCCCATTCATAGAGATTTTTAGATGGGTGCTGAGGCTTTTTTTTAGGTCAGGTAGAATCTGCGATTTATGACACAGTTTGTTCGATGGCTGCAAAATGCTATGCTTTCCACCAACTGGCAACCTGTGGTGGCTAAATACTTTTCATAGTTTTCACGTGACGCCACACCCTTATCGGAACGCCCACCTGGAGGGCAAAACAAGGCTTTCCTCCATTGCCCACCAGTCATTTTTACCAGGTTTGTAGTAAGTTTTAATGTAGTAAGACAGTGATATTAAAAGACACCTTATTGATTATACATACTTTGTACAGGCAAGCAAATGAACACCTTGCATCTTGTTAACATATATATATTTTTTTAATTGACAGGCTTGTGCTGCAGTTCTATGGCTGTTTTGCCCACCAGGGCTCCGCACGTACAGTCACGTGACTGAAAACTATGAACTGGGTAAATTGGCAACTTTTCAAAGTGGAATAACTGGCTGTAGCATTGTGTAATGAACTTTGTGGTTTTTGTGGGGTGTGTGTGTCCCTGAATGTTGCTCCTCCCAACTGGAGTATTCCGTCAGCGAAGCGCTGTGACGGAACTCTGGGATGATGAGAAATGGGAGTCCAGGTGAGAAAATGTTGGCTGCCTTTGCGCTCACGGGGTGAAATGGGAACGCTATATGTCACTCGAGACCATTAGGGTTTGTCCGGCGATGAAGATAGACAGTTAGGTAACTGTGGACTTAGATAGTGGGGAAGTGGTACGTAGGAGCACTGGTTTTCGTCTCTTCTTTGCAGATTGCACCTGGATGTCTGAGCACGTGCAATCGTGCTGAAAAAGACTGTAGACTCACAACACTTTCATATGGACTGCAGCCCCTTTGTCTCTGCCTAACTGCCGTGAGTTTGGAGAAAGACGTTGTTCTGTGGACCTGGCAAGACGGTCTTCTTCCCTTAGACCTCAGGGTGGGGTCTTGTTTTCTGGAGACGGGGAAGTGTTTTATATTTTAATTATTTTTGTTTGTGTGTTTGTATGTGTATGAATGAATGTTGTAGTTGTGCGTTGTAGAAGTATAAACATTATGGTTTTATATGCGCTGAGCTGGGGCACGCTTATTTTGTTTCCACTGTTTTGCAACGATTTGGGTGTGATCAGTGTCCATTTAGGTAGATAATGCAGTGTGGGATGTGTAGTAACCACTAGAGTGCAGTGCAGTGCTATGAGTTTCACTTTTGATGGCAGTTTGTCCTAGTTGAGGGCGCATAAGGCTGATGTTTATTAAATAATGCTATTTAAAAGATCTTTCTATTTTGCTGTATTAAATTATCAATAAAGTGACATTTTTCTATACCGTCTTGGTGTGATGTACCCTCTGTTCTCCATAAGTCTGATTACTTGCTGTGAAAACAGCTAGGTTTGTTACAATTGGTTTTCAGATAAATGATTATGTGAACTCAGCATGTTTCCTAAATATCTGCAAACGTATCATGTTATTGTTATACAGTACAGTCAAAAACATACACGCAGCACCTTTAAATACAGTCCAATGCACTTTAGTTCAATACAGCATAACATATACATTGTATACAATTATACAAGAACTACAGAGCTCCTAAGGGAACATGGTGATTTAAGATGTTAGGAAAAATGCTTTTGCGTTTCAAATTAAAAGCATTGAAATATTGTTTTTCCTCACACTTCATATTGATTGCATCGAAGTTTTGTGAACGAATGGAAAGTATCTCGGGGGAACGAAAAATAATTGAAATAAAATATTTCCTTTTTTTCAACCACTGAAAGACGTCAATAAATGTAATAAGTGTAAACAATATGTCATGTAACGTTACATTTAGGCTACCTCAGGAAAATCAGTCAACTATAAAAAGGAGGAAAAGTTGGCAGCCCTGTTGTAATGTAAATTAATTTTTATATTAGTAGGCTATATCAAATTAATAATTTGAAATATCAATCAAATTAAAGGCTTCAGCCGCAAACCATTTTGTAATTTTTCTCCACAAAATAATGTAGCAAATGTTAAAGAAAAAAATTGCATTTCCTTAAGATTTTCTTTTTTTTTATCTTGCATAATTAATCCACTTTTTTTTTTACTTTGAAAAATGTTTGATATATAATGGTTTAATTGTATATTGCAAACGAATATTTGTACATACTATGAAAATAATAATAATAAAAGGATGACCAGATTGAGACCATTTTACCTTCTACCGCCCCCATGCGGTCATGCGTGGAACTGATAGCACACAACACTTCTTCTGGACTCACACACATGAACGTGCTCCAAACATCACGCGTGTAAAAGTCCACTGTGTGCGCATTCGAGATGCTTAACGATATGAATAGAAAGCGCCGAGCTTCATCTATTTTCCTTTTTAAAGTGTCGATAGGCAAGTCATTAAATGCCATTGTTCACGGACACACAAAAAGTGAGAAAATTCCGTGAGAGCTGCAGCTGTTGACACATTTTCTATATTTAAGACATAAGTAGTCAAATCAGGATGTGATTCCTCTGAGCGACCAAATGCGCCGCCATGTTGGGTGTACTAGACAGCGTTTTGTTCTATGGGCGAATAGAATACATTGCCCTCACACAAATGGTGCTTATTTTGATTAGTAATGCCTTGCGACTATCCGTACGTCATTATTGTGCGCCTCTACACGAGAAACAGTCGTGTTTTCCACATACTAGCGTAAAACATGGCATCTTTTAGACAAAACTCAAAAAGTCAAGGTCCGTTTAGAGGAAAACACTTAAATAACAAATTTACACATGGTGGTTTATCACACAACGCCAAAAGAAAAAGAAAATGGGTTCAGGAGAACAAAGTTTTCGATGGTAGTTTAACAGAGGGTGAGTACATGACTTTAAACCCATCCACATAAATACCTAACATTTAAGTAATATATATTTCGATGTAGAAAACGATGTAATTAAACACATTTTCTAAAAGAGTCAATGACAAATAAAGATGTCTGAGATGAGACAGCCCATCCTTTAAAAATCTAGTGTACGATGCACGTGCCACGATTGCAATTGCATGTATATTTGAGTAACGTAATAGATCCGTAATAATCCATAATAAAGGACTAAAATTGCAATGTATTCTATTTGAATCTGATCATTGTCTTCTATCATGCTTCCTCAGGTCAAGGGTTTGCCTTCAAAAGGAAGGAAAAAGTAAGGCATGAATACAACAAACTTCTTCGAAAAGAAAGGAAGAAAAAGCAAGCATCAAAAGTCCAGTTAGAGGAGAAATATCCTGAGTATCTGAGACATCTGTACCTGGCTGAAAGACAACGACTAGATGAAGAAGAACAGGAGAAAAAGAAGAAAAGATGTGAAGGGAGAGCACTGGATAAAGAGACAGAGGCAGATGATGAACTAAACATGAGGTTGGATTCTTTAGATTCTCTTGAGAAACAAATCTTCAACACAGCGACTGACCAAACTACCGCCCCTGATTCATCTAATAAACCAGCACAGTCTGACAGGTACATTAAAAGCTAGTGTATATATATATATATATATATATATATATATATATATATAACACACACACACTCTCACACACATACATATAAACCGATCAGGCATAACATTATGACAGGTGAAGTGAATAACACTGATTATCTCTTCATCACGGCACCTCTTAGTGGGTGGGATATATTAGGCAGCAAGTGAATATTTTGTCCTCAAAGTTGATGTGTTAGAAGCAGGAAAAATGGGCAAGCGTAAGGATTTGTGCGAGTTTGAAAAGGGCCAAATTGTGATGGCTAGATGACTGGGTTAGAGCATCTCCAAAACTGCAGCTCTTGTGGGGTGTTCCTGGTCTGCAGTGGTCAGTATCTATCAAAAGTGGTCCAAGGAAGGAACAGTGGTGAACCGACGACAGGGTCATGGGCGGCCAAGGCTCATTGATGCATGTGGGGAGTGAAGGCTGGCCCGTATAGTCTGATCAAACAGACAAGCTACAGATGACACAGCTTGTGTCATTGATGATGTCATTTGTTGTGTATGGGACTGCATAGCCGCAGACCTGTCAGGGTGCCCATGCTGACCTCTGTCCACTGCCGAAAGCACCAGCAGTGGGCATGTGAGCATCAGAACTGGACCATGGAGCAATGGAAGAAGGTGGCCTTATCTAATGTATCACGTTTTCTTTTACATCGCGTGGACAGCCGGATGCGTGTGCGTCGCTTACCTGGGGAACACATGTCACCAGGATGCACTATGGGAAAAAGGCAAGCCGGCAGATGCAGTGTGATGCTTTGGGTAATGTTCTGCTGGGAAACCTTGGGTCCTGCCATCCATGTGGATGTTACTTTGACACGTACCACTTACCTAAGCATTGTTGCAGACCATGTACATCCTTTCATGGAAACGGTATTCTCTGGTGGCTGTGGCCTCTTTCAGCAGGATAATGCGCCCTGCCACAAAGCAAAATTGTTCAGGAATGGTTTGAAGAACACAGAGTTTGGCCTCCAGATTCCCCAGATCTCAGTCCAAAGAAACAAGTCCGATCCAAGGAGGCCTCATCTCGCAACTTACAGGACTTAAAGGATCTTCTGCTAACATCTTGGTGCCAGACACCACAGCACACCTTTAGGGGTCTAGTGGAGTCCATGCCTTGTCGGGTCAGGGCTGTTTTGGCAGCAAAAGGGGGACCAACACAATATTAGGAATGGCCATAGTGTTATGCCTGAACAGTGTACATATATATGTCTGCGTGTGTGTATCATTATATAAAAAAATAGTCTATTTGCATCACCAAAGCCACATTCCTGATTTGTGTCATCAGCTCCCGCAATGCCCCGTTCATCCAAAGGAAGCATAAAATGTCTTCGTATCAAAAGACAAAGCAAGAATATGAGAGGATGAAGGAGGAACGTGCACGAAAAAAAGAGGTGAGGCAATAGAAACTGGCCAATATAAGATGATTACATCTAACAAATGTGTACTCTGTGCTAGAGCCTACAAATGCAGTTATTTTAAACCCTGCCAGTATGATGGTATTGTTGTACAGTACCATTTCCTAATGAATATCCTATGTGACATCATTAAGGAAGATCCATTATGTAATTTACACATGCACATTTTTACCACCATTACATTCTTTGGCTAATGATTGACGCTGTTTTATTATTTGTCTCTGTAGGAATTCTTGAAAGACAAATCACAGCGGGAGGAGGCTCTGAAGAAATACAAGGAAAAGAAAATAGCAACATATCAGCTGTTGAAGAGAAAAACCAAGAAGGGTCAGCCCAACCTCAACCTGCAGATGGAGCTATTGCTGCAAAAGATTCAAGCTCAGCGCAAATAATTTGGTATATGACTTAAATGTTTAAAGTTGTTTAAAGTGTTTTAAAGTAAAAATGAACATCACACAATAAAATGTTAAGTTTGGGTGAGTGTTTTTTTACCATTAGAATGTGTATACCTTTGTCTTCACAGTAATATTTCTTGTAAATAAAATTAAAAAAATCAATTTGATTTTTCAATTTGAATTGATCAATGCACTTTAGTTCATTCAAGCTGACAGTACACAAGAACTACTACTACTAAATACTATGGCTGTAAATTTATGGAAAATGTGATGCCTTACAATATCTATGAAGTGGTAAGTCTATATTGTCATTATATTTAGGTAGATAATGCCATTAGCAGCTGAACAGTGTTTTTAACTCCTTTAAACATTTATAGTGTTTTGCATAAATTTCTCCTTTCTTCTAACTGCTCTTTAAAAAAACATATTTGTGTGACAAACATAATGAATGAATGGTACTGTTTGTTTATTAGATGAAAAATAATATAAAATAATTGGACAAAAATTAAAATACAAATATTACAAAATTTGTTGCAATGTATGTAACCTTTTATACAAAAATATTTAAGCAAACAAAAACATGAATCTTTAACCGCAGTTTAAGAAACTCCCAGTAGCTCCAGTAACTAATATAATTTGATGAAGAGGCAGTGGGTGTGGTTAGTGAGTCATATGTCCACTCCCTCTTTATTTGACTCCTCCCCCACATCATCATAGTCTGTTTTTAAAAACAAAAGCAAATGTAGTTTTCATTGTTACAATTACATTAAGATTTAGTTTAAATGCACAACATGCATAAAATATAGTCTATATAAATGTCACAATAACCTACCCAACAGGTTTCTTTCATCTTCATTGCATCATCATACTCCTGATCTTGCTCTGATACACATGTGAAATAAAACCTCACATTATAATCTGTAATACAGATTGTCATTGATGATGTCATTGATCTCTTTCCCCTCATGACTGCCTGAGACTGTTAGATTTACTCCTTATAAAGTCCTGATGATTCATTAATGGTAGAAATACATGTTCAATATTAGTGATAATAAAATGCAGTTCTGTGTGACTCACCTTTACCTGTTACACCTTGAATATTCTGTCCATTAATGAGGACATCATCATAATGCTCTGGTGTGTCCACTACACATGAAGATTAAGACAAAACAAACGTTACATTATATCATAAAATGTATTGGGATAAACCCATAATATCATTAATCACTATGAAAAGATTGTTAAATACACCAATAACAAAAAGTAAATACCATTTTTGATAGAGTTTTGTCCGCTTGTCATGACATCATCATAGCGCTCAGGTGTGTCTTCTGCAAATTTAACACAAGACACCCATACAAAAAATAATGTATACATGTTTCTATATATATACAGATTTCATATATTTTAAATATTTCATATCCTATTATAGAATAACAGAACGACACCTGTCTCACGATCTGGTTTCAGTCCATCAGTGATGACATCATCATAGTATCCTGGTGTGATTTCCTTCATCATCTCTTCTGCATCAAAATATGTATATTTCAGTGTTTATATATATATATATATATGTAAAATATACTGTTGCAGGTCTTGAGACCATTCAACTTTTTTAATCATCTGGTAATGAATTATGTGATCAGTTAACTGACCATTCAGGCCACTGCCATTGGAGATATCATCATAATATGCAGTCTTGAACTCCTTTTCTAATAAGATAAAAAAATATATATATATATATATATTTGTAAATCAAATTATTTATTTTGGGTATTATTTTGAATATACTTCAGCTCTCTAACCTGAGAGCAGCTCATCAGCATCTTCATACCCAGAGTGCAGTTCTTCAGAGATGAGACTCCCTGATAAAGGAGAGCAGAACAGTCAGAAACATGTTCACCTTTACAAACAGAATTAATCCTCATTTCCTTTGGATCATAAAGCATTGTGTTACTGGCAACACAACCCAAATATTAATGACTTACATTTTAAAAGCATTAGAGGCAGAAATTCTGTTTTTTTTTTTGTTAGGCATAACAAACACACATGTACCCTCACATGAACCCATTCCTCACTGCCTTCCAGAAATACACACACGAAGAGTCCAACACACACACACACACACACATCTGCACCTACACTTACAAACATATGAACCACTCCTTATTACCCTCTAAATATATACACAGGAAGAAACATTCACTGAGACACACACACACAAACATACAAACATGCACCTGCATCTCTGTGGTTTTCTGTGAGGAATTCTGTGGTTTGAAGCAGGAGGTTTAACAGGACTAATAATAGATGAACATCAAATGTCTGACAGACTCTCTTATTAATTAATCGTATTAAATAAGATTCATGGCTCATGTCTCACCCCTCTGAGTGAAGTGATTGTGTCTGTGATGAATCTCCTCATAAACGGCCTCAGTCGTCATCTTGTGTCTCCTCTTAGAGAGAGCTGTGATTGTAGACAGACAAACCTGCTGTCAGTTCACAACACATGACTGATCACACACTGAATTAGACACAATATGACAGTCTCTGGATCTCTCCTACCTCTCCTCATCACTCTGTTCTGCTGAATCAGTATAAGCAGTGGCACTAAGAGCAGTAAGAGCACAACTCCCAGTACAATCACAAGCACGGAGAGAGACGCTGCTGGAGGAGTTTGTGGAGGAGTGACTGATGTTGAGCTTGAGCGCACTGTCTGAGAAACTGGAGGAGAAGCTGATGTTGTTGTGGCAGGAGTAGTGGACACTGACAAATCTGGAAAGTCTGTCAAAACAGACACAAACACATTCAAAATCAAATCAAATCAAAGCAAATTAAATGATTTAACATTCCTTAGTGTGTTGCTGTGACCTGCACAGGTGAGTCCAGCGTGCTCTTTGTGGGAGCAGTCAGTGTGGTTCTTCAGGGAGAGAGGACAGTCCCACAGGTGAATCTCATTCCCTCTGCACTCGACTCTGTTCAGCCACACAACACCTTTACCAGCACCAAAGGCTGAATTCCCATCAGCCCTCAGTGCTGCTCCACAACCCAGCTGCCTGCAGACCACCTGAGCATCGCTGATGTCCCACTGATCATCACAGACTGAGCCCCACACAGCGTTATGATACACCTCCAGCCTCCCAGAGCACCGGCCCTCCCCTCCACTCAATCTCAGAGGAACATGCTCTAAAATCATTCAAAATATTTAAAGTTGTGATATATTATTAATGTGGAACGTGGATTCAGTGTATCGATGTTATTAGATAAATATATAGAGAAAAAAAAACATCCTAATAATAAACTTACTTGAACACTGTCTTTGGTGAGGAGATGGTGAGGTAGAACATGTCAGACGACTCTGAGGAGATTCATGAGTCTGCTCCTCTGAGATTACAACATGTTAAAATTTCATACAATACTGAATTAAAATTTTTAAAATACAATAAAAATTATCTTACCTGAGCAGGTGATCATGGCCACTTCATTATCACAGTCATTCAGTCCCCAGGGTGAAGATGGACACTGCCATAAAGTGGAATCATGACGTCGACAATTAAGTTTATCAAGCCAATTATGAGACTTCAGTCCCTCTGAATTACTGGGTTCACTGCCAGATTTCCCACAGTTCAGCTCCTGACAGATCAGACTCGCTGTGTCTCTGTCCATCTTATTGTAACACACATTTCCCCAGGATCCATTGTAGAAAACCTCCACATTCCCTTCACAGCCCTCAGTTAACCTGATCTCTTTAAACTCTAGATAGAGAAGGATGAGAATCAACCTCAATTCTCACATAACTTAAGTCTGTTAATTAGGTATGAGAACCATAATAAAAATGTATGATTCCGATTCTGATTCCTCTTAGCAATTATGGCTTCTTAACGGTTTCATTTATGATCGTTTTATTAAGGACACTAAAACCAAACATGTGGAAACATCTTTTTTATTTATTAATATATACAAAATACTTATACTGCCAAAACGCATAATGTATATCTTGTGTATATGTGTAGCTACACTGTCATATGAACATCCAGTCAGAACCTACATTGATTTAATCTCAAAATTATTTGGAAGCTGTATATCTTTGATTCACTAAAAATAACCATCTCAGTGGTTTGTATGGTAATCAGACTACATTGGTTGCACTGTGTGTTTAGTGCTGTAGATTTAGTTGTGTTTAAGTGCAAGTAGAAATCTCTGTCAGAGTATTTTAGTCCAGTATTCTGTCTGCATTTGAAAATTGCATGTGTGCATTAACGGAATTGGTTTCTGTATTTATTTATTAATTTAACTGAAACACATCTGAATGAAAACGAGTTTTCAGTTCCCGACCCTAATGTTAACGTGTATAAGTACACTGGATATCATCAGTCACATACATAGGATATTTTGAAATGTTATTGTCAAGTAATTATTTACATTATTGTTTTCTGTTTACCTGAGCACACGACTCCTACATCCTCCTTGTGTTGACAGTCATGTTTTCCCCAGCCTGGAGAAGAGCAGTTCCACAGGGACGTCTCATTCCCCTCACACTCCACCTCATCCAGCCATATGGGTCCAGAACCAGGACCAAACCAGGCTGGTACCTGCTGGTTACTGAGGGCCACTCCACACTGCAGCTGTCTGCACACCACATGGGCATCTTTAATATCCCAGGAGTCATCACACACTGTCCCCCATGAGCCACTGTGAAAAACCTCCAGCCTCCCTGCACAGTCTCCCCCAGAACCCACCAGCCTGATGGACCCGCGACCTGATATTCAGAGAGAGAAAAACACATTATTGATCGCTAACAACTGAAGAATCTGCCCAGATGTTGCTCTTCTCACCAAAGTTTGTGATTGACAGCTGTTGTGTGGAGCTGCAGTTGAGAGTTTGTGAAGAGCTGCAGTTCCCCAGATGAGCTTCACTCTCTGAAAGGAGTATTTATTTGTCATTTAGTATTTATCTAAAATATGTTATTTGTTGAAACCCATGACTTCACTACAGTGTGAATTCCCTCACCAGAGCAGATGACGCCAACATCTCGTCTATGAGAACATTCCACTCGACTCCATGAAGAGATGGAACATTCTGAGAGTTTTGTTTCATTCCCGTCACAATCAAACACATCAGCCCAGATTTCACCACTTCCCTCTCCAAACCGGTCAGATCCCACCACAGACACAGCAATCCCACAATTCAGCTGTCTACAGAGGACAGTGGCAGCTCTCATATCCCAGCATGCATCACACACTGTGCCCCACTGACTTAAGCACTGATGCTCCACTCGACCAGAACAGATGTCAGGACCATTGACCAGTCTGAGATCAGTGCAACCTGGACAAACAATTGATAGCTTATTTAAACAATTTGAAACTAGATACTTGATAAATTAGCAACACAACAGCAGCATGTTATGTATGTAATGTATCTAAAGAGAAGCCAAATGTTTATACTTAACCAGAACAAATCACTCCAACATCATTGTCATGGGAACAGTTGTGCGTCTGTGAAGATTGTGAACAGAGGTGAATCTGAGATTCATTTCCTCTGCACTGAATCTCTTGTGTCCACATCTGAGCGTCTCCTTTGCCAAAAGCAGCTTCTCCCAGCACCTGTACAGGAGCCCCACAGTCCAGCTCTCTACACACAACCTCTGCATCCTGCTGGTCAAAGGCAGCAGCACACACTGTGCCCCATCCTTCTGTACGAAGCACCTCCAATCTACCAGAGCACCGGTGAGACCCGTCCACAAGACGCAGTCCATGCTCTGAGTGTTTGAATTATAAAGGACAGCAACAGAATTAGTAATAATATAAACAATTTCTAAAAGGTGATAGTTTTCCAGTCCAGTTTTTATTTTTTTTTTAAAAATAATAATTATTTGTTAAAAAAATATATTATCAAATGTTATTTTTATTTGTCCACACACACAGTTTATTATTCTAGCGACTCTGGGGTTTCCATTTATAGAGAGACTACATAACAAAACATTGCACTTTAAAACTTGTGATTTCTATTTGTGCAGTGATGTATGAAGCAGCTCACCTAAGCAGATGACTCCAGCATCTTCATCATGACTACAGTTACTATCACCCCATTCTTCTGATCCACAGTCCTTCAGTGTTGACTCTAATCCACTACAGGCCACATCATCCATCCAGATTTGACCTGATCCTTGTCCAAACTGAGATGCATACGTTGCTGTTGTAGCATCTCCACAGTCCAGCTCTCTACACACCACTGTAGCATCAGTCATATCCCAGTAATCATCACACACTGTTCCCCACTGACCTCTATGAAGAACCTCCACTCTACCAGCACAGCTACTGTTACCACCAACCAACCTCACATTCACACGGTCTGTCCATGCAAGAGAGATCAGACATATACATAATAATGATTTAAATTCAGAATACAAATCATTGCTCTTTTTATTCTTCAAGTCTTTTAGTCATTAGTGTATACTTACCAGCTGTGATATGAAGGAATGATATCAATGAGGATAGAAAAATACACATCAGATAGCTCTCCATCTCCATACTCTACACACAGAGCTCAGAATGTAGCAAACGTTTCTCCTCTGCTCCCTGAAACACACTGAAGAAACTGGCTCCTGTCAGTCCCCTAAAGAGAGAGAGACTCTCACAGCTGCCAATGACACTCACTGTTACCTTATTAGACACAACAGAGGAAATCATCAAACACAATCACTGACAAATCACAAAGCAGCATTTTTATTTTCTCCATATATATCAATAAAGTGTCTGCTCTGATGAGCGGGACTCCTCCTCCAGCGTGAAGAGACACTTCACTGAGGACAGACTCGTGTCAGTCATATGTCAGCGTGGAGAGAAAGTCACAGTAAACTTAAGGGAGATTGATACAGAAACACTGCAGGTTATATTCAGCATCAAAGCCTGTGTCTGTACACACAACATACAAGACTGACGACTGACTGCTCACTACTGACACTGTATTTCACACACAAAAAATACTTGATCTTTGCTATAAATATAAAATTTATAATAAAATTTACCTTTTCAAGTCTTTTGGGACAAATGTGCATAATATTAAGTTGAATTTTACTACACTGCTATGATGTTCAAGAGCTCAATAAACAGTAATACATTAGAAAAGGAAATGGACTGCTGCTATATAATAAACAGAGCACAATATCTGTAAATAAACTGTTCCAAAGATATTCATTTGGCATTTTGTCAGACATTTGTAGCTGTTATAAGTTTAATACTGCAATGCGTAATTCATCCAGCAGATGGAGAAAAAGTACTTATTGTAAAGAGGAGCAGACACGTAATGGAGCTTGTTATAAAAAAAATCTAGACAAAAATTGTCCATTTATTTCTAACAGCAACTTATGGCTACATTCTGTTTTAGTTCATGTAGAGCTAATTTCTTTGCACATTCATTTAACTCTTGTTGTGTGCTGCTCTCATATTTTAACAGCCTAGACTGTAAAATATATGATCATTAAGTTGTGACAACATATGTTTTTACATCGCTTTAACTCATCAATATAAGTCAAGCAATTTTCAACTTTTTTATAAGTTCTACAAGATTCAGTTTAAGTCAGTTTAATGTAATTTAGGTTAAAATGATTTAAACATCCAAGTTGATTGTACAGCAACATTTTTCCTGAAGATCCGGTAACAGTAAGAGTAAGAGTAATATCTATTGTATTTTCTATTTTTATATATTTTTGTATAATGTTTAAAACTTCAGTCATTAAAAATCAAGTGAAGTCATTAAAAAGGGCAAATGATGTTTAAGTCATGCATTTTCTGTGTTGGCCAGTATTTAAAAAATCTAATTGTAGGACTTGTTTAAGAAAAACAGGAGAAAAAGAAGAAGATGGGAGAGCAGTGGATGAAGAGAATGAGATAGGATGTTAAAATAAACATGAGCGGTGTCCGAAATCGCAGGATGTCTGAGCTGGTCTTACATTTTAATAAGGACTTACTTTCAGAGCATTAAAATTTTTTTTTATTCTACATACAATGTGTGAAATCTGGACGTAGGGCAACGGATTGGAACATGTTTGCTTTTTACATTACTACACAAAATCTAGTCATTAAGACATGTGTGTCTCATGTGATATTTCTTTTGTTTGTCTAAATAAAATGATCAATAATACCTTTAAATAGTTCATATTTTCCACAGCTATAGTTCATAAATACATGAAGTACTATAATTTCAATTATAGTTGAAATGGGACCCACAATTGAAACACTCATGTGTAATTCTCTAAAGAAGCCTAACAAACTAATGTCAAATGTTAGAATGTCTTAAAAGGTACCATTCTACAATTATCTCTTCATTTTTTTCTGCTGTTTATTATACACAACTGATAATTTGCTATTAAATAGCAACATCTAAGAGTTAAATATCCCACAGTTCATCAGTAAATCACTGGAAAGAATAAGAGTTTAAAGGAATAGTTAATCTTTAAAATGTTTAACAGTTTTCAAATACAAAAATATTGAACTAAAAACCAGCCCATTGAACAACTCATTCACATACTCATTAATGATCTTACTCTTATTCGGTTATAATTGTGCTGTCAGATGCAGTTGTGGCCTTCATCATTTCATATCAAATGTCTAGGCATTGACAGCATTCAACACAATACAATATGACTGCGGGTACATTTAATTCAGCGTGTTTTAACTGTACCCCATCCCCACATTTCCCTAAATTGCCTTGAAGGGCACCATGTTATGAAGTATCACAAACATCAAAATCCGGTTTTATGGTCATAAAAGGACAATAAGCTATTCAATGTTAAATAGAGGAGGTAAAGTTAAAGATTTACTCCTAAAAATAAACTTTGTCTGATATCTTTGGATTAGAGAACCGTATATCCTTAAAATTTCCCCCAATTGAAGAGGACACTATACTTGTGTGGAGCAAAAATATGTTTCAGATGTAATGCACACGCAAGTTATTTAATGCGTTTCAACTGTCCCTCTGTTCCAAAACTCTACCCTACAGCTGTCCTCATGGGAGAGTAAAGTGTCCCTTAGATGTGCACCTAATCCGAGTATTTTCACCTACTGTTTTATGAATACTATAAATTTGGACATACACATTTCATACACTTTTTTCACCTAATGTATAGTCCCAGGGCTAATGTTGGATTCCCCTTTCCCTTACACCAGGGATATGATTTTTTCTTTATTTATATGTTTTTCCATATTTTCTGACCTGAGAAGTGTGACCAATTAGCCTGGATGCCAGCCGAATTTAGCCCCGCTCACAACATTTCACACAGACCCCTTCACGGCTGACGTCACAGGAAAATTGAGTGTCAACCAGATAATTTCTCGTCAAGAAAAAATGAAACTAGAATTGAGTATGACGACGTCAGGCTAATGACCAATGTGAATTGCATATATCTGAGGGGAAAAGTTGATGCGTTTTCAAATACAATTATTTTACGCACAGATGCAAGAGCTATCGACAACATCTAGTGGCATCTCGCTTTTTGTGGCAATGCCCTTCAAACAATAAATAATTATAATAATAATAAATACTCTGGGGGTTTTACATTTTACTAGAATTATTGCAATAATAGATTTGTTTAGTTTTTATACTTTCAATAATAAAAAAGTATGTGAATAATAATAATAATTTTAATAATTTAATAATAAATAATATTTTTATATAGCCATATTGAATGGGAAAAAGTGGTTCTCTTTCTTTTTTGTCTTTAGCCGATCACCAGAGGTGGAGTGTAACGAAGTAATTACAAATACTACGTTACTTTACTTAAGTAGAATCAATAGTGCATACTTTTGACTTTTACTTCGTTACATTTTGCAGCAATTATTATACTTTCTACTCCACTACATTTCTACAACGTCTCGTTACATTTTCTGATCAGTTTCAGGAGAAATGGAAACAAATCAGCGCCGCTCACGCAGATAAACTCAGTCACATACTGCAGTAAAAATTCAAAATGTCAATTTTTATAACTTTTAATACAGTTAAAAAACATCACACGACCAAGAGTGCTGTTTTCCTGAATACCGTCACGAAAATGTGACACTGATTTCATATGACAGTTCCATAAATAATTAATTAACATCAAGTCACTTTCATTTTAGATGCAATATTGACTGTTTTTGTTCTATTTCAGCAGCGAAAACATTTCCAAGATCACATCAGAACTGTAACGCATCTCACAGCAGCAGTGTGTTAGTGAATGATTCAGCGTTTTAAATGAATCAGTTGAATCAAAGATTCAATGAACTGTTCATAAACAACTGCCTTATTCATGAATGAATCAGCCGTTTGAACGAATCGACTCAATGACTCACTCATTCAGACGGTCACTGCGCCACCTACTGGCAGTTTAGTTTCATGTTTAAACATTCTTTCCAACTTGTCTTATTTGTATTCAAAATAACATTTAAAACAATCTCATAACATTATTTAATTCAGTTGTAATTTTTCAGTCTACATTATTTAATTTGATTGGTAACAGCCCTATAGTGTCTTATTCTAATTGAATTTATTGATCAGATTTAAGAATATAAAAGGAAAGCTGAAACATAGCCTATATTTAATAAGATTAGGGGAAAATGCCCTTATAAAAGGTAAAAATATCATAAATATGCAGTTTTAAATACGCCAAAGCTGACTGAACACTGGTGAGAATATTGCTTCAAAATAATGATATTTAACTCAGATCACACTGATAGATAACCAGAATTGTAAGTCAGAATGTAAACTGGGCCACAGATGGTAAGCACAATTACATTAACCCAAAACTAACTTAATTAAAATGCCACAGCCCATACTGTTTTTTTTATTAGAATATAGAAATTAAGAGAATAAATAGTTATGCAAGTACTTTTACTTGTAATACTTAAAGTACATTTAAAATCAGGTACTTTTTACTTAAGTAAGGTTGTCATTGTGGTACTTTTACTTTTACTAAAGTAAATATATCTCTGGTTATTTGTACTTTTACTTAAGTACTGAGATTCAGTACTTCCTCCATACATGCCTGTTTGAAGCAGATAAAGATAGGAATGTTACAGCATACATGATAGCACAAGAAAATAGATGATGAAACAATTCATACATTTGAATCAATTTGTAACATGTTTATGTATATAGTCAGTCTGATTTTCAGTTGGTGCAGTGAACTGTTAAACACTGGGTTGTGCTGTTTAATAGTGATGTTTAATAGTGATGAACTGGTAATGGGTTCAATCACAGTCCTGTTGCATCATCATTTTTTGCAAATTAGCATGATTTCCCACATGCCTCTGATAATATCACTTTAAATTACAAAAAATACGGCAAATGAATTACAACGAATATGGCAAATGGAAAGTAAATACACACAGATGAAGTTGAAACAACAACAAAGCAAAGCATATTCTCTTTCTGTTAAAATGTAGAAAATTATCTAAATGTAATTGATTTTGTACATTTATATACTAAATGTAACTTAAAAGATGTAAAAGAATGTGAGGTGGTGGGTGTGGTCACTGACTTAAACAGCCCCGCCCCCTTTCATGGCTCCTCCCCCAAATAATCATAGTCTGCTGTTAGAAAACAAGAATGTATTAATATTAATGCATCAATACATTTATAAAGTAACAATGAGTGTTTATGAAAATTAAATGTTTGGTTATGAAAATTAATTCAGTGTGAGATAAAGCAGTCTCTCACATCATCATATTCCCTCTGATATAAATGTGTCAATCATGAATTATAATCACATAGACAAAAATCTCACACTTTAAAGTACACTATTATGTACAACATAAAAATGATCAATGTAATAATGATTTATAATTAAGTTATTTATATAAATTAAATATAAGTTAATTTATATAACAGTAATTTTGAAATGAAACGAAAAATACTTTACCAAGCTATATCCAAAACATTACAATTTTAAACACATACCTTCTTTATTATCGGAGGAATGTGGTATGATGACGACATCATCATAGGTTTCTGAAAAATCATCTGCAACAAAATAATAAAAAATATGATGCATCCATGAATGTAAATTTTGGAAATTACACATATAATAAATCACATAAAATATACATCCATTATACATCAATTATAGAAAAACTAATGTAGTAAAATGTCTAATGGAGATTATATGATCATAATGCTCTGGTCTGATTTGTTGCGCTTCTAAATGTTTTAATTTAGAAATTTAATAAAAAATATAATAAACAGAAATAGATTTTACTGTTCACAGGCCCAATTGTTTATTAAATTATGTGAATCCTGTGATTAGTTATCAAAGGCATTGCACTGACCTGTTGGGCTTTTGATGGTGGAGGCATCATTATAATAATCAGGTGTGACTCTTACCGCAGATCCTGATAAGTGAATGAATCAATTAATAATGCAAAATATGCAAAACAAACAAAACAAAAACATTGAACATTGTGCTGTGTCTTTCTGGGGAAAAAGAACTTTCAGTAAACAAAAACTCGATAAAACAGTTTTGAAAGTTGAGAGTTGTGAAAATGACATGATCTTGGGCCTTTATACGGTGCATGCTATTGTAAAAACTATCCCACACAGCCTCGTTGTCATGCGCGTTAATTCAATATGGCATCTAACTTGACTTAGGTTTAGAATTCTAAATGTTAACTTGCTAACTGAAAGTTTTTAATTAATTTAACATATTTCTGTATGTAGCAGACACATACAGACACATACGTAGTGTCTGGGTAAACAGAGTATGAACGTGCACACCCCACCTTGAACACATATATGACATGATATGTCAGTCCTCTAACCTGAAAATAGCTCATCAGCATCTTCATACCCAGAATGCTGTTCTTCAGAAAGGACATTTCCTGTTATGGAGTAGAACCATAGAAACATGTTCACAATCACAAAACAGCCAAAATTCCCACCTCCACTAGATCACTGTTTACATGTAACAGAAGACACAAACTGTATAAATGCAAATCTCTCTGCATGAAACTATAACCATGCTGATCTCTACAAATCAGGCTCTATGATGCTGTCAAAATTTCTGACCTGTCTGAGTGAAGTGATTGTGTCTGTGATGAATCTCCTCATAATAGGCCTCAGTCGTTGTCTTGAGTCTCCTCTTAGAGAGAGCTGTGAGTGTAGACAGACAAACCTGCTGTCAGTTCACAACACATGACTGATCACACACTGAATAAGACACAATATGACAGTCTCTGGATCTCTCCTACCTCTCCTCATCACTCTGTTCTGTTGAATCAGTATAAGCAGTGGCACTAAGAGCAGTAAGAGCACAACTCCCAGTACAATCACAAGCACGGGGAGAGACGCTGCTGGAGGAGTTTGTGGAGGAGTGACTGATGTTGAGCTTGAGCGCACTGTCTGAGAAACTGGAGGAGAAGCTGATGTTGTTGTGGCAGGAGTAGTGGACACTGACAAATCTGGAAAGTCTGTCAAAACAGACACAAACACATTCAAAATCAAATCAAAGCAAATTATTGATTTAACATTCCTTAGTGTGTTGCTGTGACCTGCACAGGTGAGTCCAGCGTGCTCTTTGTGGGAGCAGTCAGTGTGGTTCTTCAGGGAGAGAGGACAGTCCCACAGGTGAATCTCATTCCCTCTGCACTCGACTCTGTTCAGCCACACAACACCTTCACCAGCACCAAAGGCTGAATTCCCATCAGCCCTCAGTGCTGCTCCACAACCCAGCTGCCTGCAGACCACCTGAGCATCGCTGATGTCCCACTGATCATCACAGACTGAGCCCCACACAGTGTTATGATACACCTCCAGCCTCCCACAGCACCGGCCCTCCCCTCCACTTAGTCTGAGAGGAACATGCTCTAAAACCAAAGACAAGTGGACAAATTATTAGCCAACAGTTATGTCAGTTCTGTCAAAAAAATCAACACCTACATATATATATATACTATATATACTATATACGAGTGTGATATTAAATCCTGTTCGTGTCCCCTGAACAAAATCACATGCATACACCACATATGGCTGTTAATGATTTTTATTTTCTTCTATATCAAATAACCTTACCTGAACACGGTCTCTGGTGTGGAGATGTGGAGCATGACAAATAGCTTCTAGGGGATTCATTACTCTCCTGTTCTGTAATCAAAAAATAATTCAATATTATATTATAAATACATAATTCATATAAAGATTACTTTTGTTTTTTAGTGATGAAAATTTTCATTAGTCTTACCTGAGCAGGTGATTTTGGCCACTTCATCTCTGTCACAATCATTCTGTCCCCAGGGTAAAGATGAACACTGCCACAGATTTGAATCATGTGGTCGACATTTTATTTCATCCAGCCAGTTACTAGCTGACTCCACTCTTGGTGTAGAATGAGACAAAACACCAGATCTCCCACAGTTCAGCTCCTGACAGATCAGACTCACTGTGTCTCTGTCCATCTTATTGTAACACACATTACCCCAGGAACCATTGTAGAACATTTCTACATTTCCTATACACCCCTCAGTTAACCTGATCTCTTTAAACTCTAGAAAAAAAATAAAAAAGTACATCTTAAATTCCGAAAATTGAAACATCAGAACATTATGGACATTAAGGACATTTGAATATGTAAACTGAAATTTCTAAAAACCCAATATATTATTATTAAAAAAAAAAAAAAAAAAGCAGCAGCATGTTTACCAGAGCACATGACTCCTTGTGTTGACAGTCATGTTTTCCCCAGCCTGGAGAAGAGCAGTTCCACAGGGACGTCTCATTCCCCTCACACTCCACCTCATCCAGCCATATGGGTCCAGAACCAGGACCAAACCAGGCTGGTACCTGCTGGTTACTGAGGGCCACTCCACACTGCAGCTGTCTGCACACCACATGGGCATCTTTAATATCCCAGGAGTCATCACACACTGTCCCCCATGAGCCGCTGTGAAAAACCTCCAGCCTCCCTGCACAGTCTCCCCCAGAACCCACCAGCCTGATGGACCCACGACCTGATATTCAGAGAGAGAAAAACACATTAGTGATCATTAACAACTGAAGAATCTGCCAAGATGTTGCTCTTCTTACCAAGGCAGGTGATTGACAGCTGTTGTGTGGAGCTGCAGTTGAGAGTTTGTGGAGAGCTGCAGTTCCCCAGATGAGCTTCACTCCCAGAGCACTGGAAGCCCGTCACACACTCATGACTGTGTTCAGGACTGGATGCAGAGGAGCCGGAGAAGTTCAGCACAGAGCCACAGCCCAGCTGTCTGCAGACCACAGAGGATTCAGTGAGACTCCAGGAGTCCAGCAGAACTCTCCTCCAGACCTGATGGATGGAAACTTCCACCTCCCCATCACACTGTCTCTCTCCAGACAACCGCACCAGACCGTCATGAACAGCCAGAGAGGAACCTGGAAAGTAATTATTTGTCATTCAGTATTCATTTAAAATATAGGGTTATTAAGTCTGAGGCATATGGCTTCATTATGGTGTGAATTTGCTTACCAGAGCAGATGACTCCAACATCTCGTCTATGAGAACATTCCACTCGACTCCATGAAGAGATGGAACATTCTGAGAGTTTTGTTTCATTCCCGTCACAATCAAACACATCAGCCCAGATTTCACCACTTCCCTCTCCAAACCAGTCTGATCCCACAACAGACACAGCAATCCCACAATTCAGCTGTGTACAGAGGACACTGGCAGCTCTCATATCCCAGCATGCATCACACACTGTGCCCCAATCATTGAGGAACTGAAGCTCCACTCTTCCAGAACAGGAATCTGAACTGTTTACCAGTCTGAGGTCCATGTAACCTGAATAAAGAACTGACAGCTTATTTAAAGTGTAGTACTAGAAATAAATGAACAGAGCAGTAAAACTTGTTTTCTATAAAATATTTTTTCTATAATTTAAAAATAAATAAATATGAGCATTATTTCATTGTATTCTGTATACAGGCTTCTCTGATAATATTGGCACCATTGCTATATCTGAGCAAAATAGGTTGTAAAAAACTTTTTATCCAGGTTGACTTTAATTTAAAATATTTACAGAATTATAATCTTAATTTAAGTAACAATGAAATTAATGTGAATTTTTCTTAAATGTACCAATTATTTGCACCCATTAGAAATACTTGTGTAAAAATCAAACTGAAATTCTATTCTCATACATTATAATGGGAAAGATTACAGAATGCAGTAATGAGGTCCAACAGAGGTTGTTGTGTTGCACAAATCAAGAAATGGCTGTAAGAAAATGTCTCAGTGACAATTTCCACTGCCATTGCAATAATTATAAATGTAACTCAACTTGACCTACTAACAATAGTCTTGGGAAAATGACATATGTTTATATTGACCCCACTTAGCCAAAGAATATCCAATGCTCAGAGTTAGTACTGGGATCAGAAAGCCTCTAAAACGTTGCCATTAAAAAAATAACTTTGACATCAGTTTGGACAAAGTATTAAGGACTGCCAATATGGCACACATATGTCTGAGAGAAAAAAAACATTGATTTATGACTAGATCTTTAACGTCTATTTGAGCTAAATGTATTAATTTGAAAAGGGTGCCAATATATATGGAAAGCACTATATTTATTTTTTATTTATCCCTAGAAGGGCTTTTATAAACACACACACACACAAACTAAACATGAGTACAAGTTTGTTATTGAATTAACCAATATAGTAAAGAGTTGCCAAATATTTCTACTCAACCAAAACATATCACTCCCACATCATTGTCATGGGAACAGTTGTTCTTGCTCGAAGATAGTGGACAGAGGTGAATCTGACATTCATCTCCTCTGCACTGAATCTCTTGTGTCCACATCTGAGCGTCTCCTTTGCCAAAAGCAGCTTCTCCCAGCACCTGTACAGGAGCCCCACAGTCCAGCTCTCTACACACAACCTCTGCATCCTGCTGGTCAAAGGCAGCCGCACACACTGTGTACCAGGTGTTCCCATGAATCACCTCTAATCGCCCAGAACACAAGTGAGGTCCATCAGTAAGTCTGGGATGTTTATGGTCTGTTTTTATAAATAAACAGACAAAATACACAACTCAAAAGTGGCAAGTTTATGAGTGTTTTAAAGGGGTCATGAATTGAAAAATCAACTTTCCCTTGAGCTTTTGATATATAAAAGGTCATGATAATATAAGAATATTCTTTAAGTTTCAGAGCTGAAAACGTCCTTGTTAGTCAAAGAAAAGCTTTTATGGACACCAGGCCCAGCAAACGACAGGTTGGGGATCTATGACGTCAAAGGAAGGCAAGCACCGCCTCAGCAGAAGAATATCAACGCCTACTTCATCACTGCCTGTTTAGACCCGCCCACCGATTTGCACACGTAACATAGGCCTAAGTTAGTGTTAAACCATCGAGCTACAAAGCAATCAACATGCCATTGAGGATTACAAAATATTGTGCAGTGACTGGGTTCAGCAGTAATGTAACATGTAAGTAACTGTGTTCATTCTAATGCCTAATCTGAAATGTGAATGTTCATGTAGTCAGATCTTCTTTGACTGTGTGTCAGTAAATCAAACCAGTGACTAAACATTAAATTGCGTTGTTTCTCTTAGTAGGATGAAAATAATCTGTTATTTAACAGTGATTAAATTCTATGAAGAAAGCGATCAAAGAAAGCTCCCTTTGCAATCGTTTGAGCAGCCTGCACTGAACCTGTCAATCAAACAGAGAGTTTATCAGTGACACGTTTATCAGTGTTATTCAACGAATCTCTTAACTATATCACGTTTGCACTGTTAGTGAAGATGAAAGCATTCGTTAGTGTACAGAAACTGAGTTGCAATGACGAGATCGCTGCTTTCATGCGCTCAGCATGTGTGTGATCGCCTACAATGATCATCACTGCAACCTTTCATGCCACAATCTTAATATAACGCCATAGATCTAAATGTAATGCAACACTTTTCACGATTAGTTAACCATGAGAACTGTAATAATAAAAACGCGCTAAAAGAGAGTAATACTATTTAAAATGCAAAGACGTTAGCCAATCACAGCAGTGGGTGTTTACACTGAAGTCTCCCAGCAGACACGCCCCTTAAAACGGAGCGTTCAGAGCAGAGGGCTAAAATCAGGGTAGGAAAAATGCCTTTTATTTATAAATTATGACAATTTTTGATGTAAAAAGCATTCTAACATTATAAGTGCACCCCAGGAAACATCATAAAACGATAAAAAAAATGCAGTTTTAATACTCAACAATTAGCAAAACAAAACAAAAAATGGTCAAATAAACATGACATAAGAATAGTTTTCCCTTAGACATTTACTGTAAAATGCTATGTGACATTCAATTACCACAACAAAAATAGTCTTGAAGATCAATCTCATTCACCTGAGCAAATGACTCCAGCATCACTGTTGTGATCACAGTGTGTGTTAGCCCATCCTAGTGATCTACAGTTCTTCAGTGTAGATTCAGATCCAGCACACCTAACATTTTTCATCCAGACTGGTCCTGATCCCGGTCCAAAATGAGCATCACCCAGAGCATCTACAGGTTCTCCACAGTCCAGCTCTCTACACACCACTCCAGCATTTGCCATATTCCAGAAATAATCACACAGAAAATTAGCACCAACCTGCACACACCAGTCCAGCACTGTATTCATGTGAACAGTTGTGTTTGTGTGATGGTGATGTTGGACAGAAGTGAATCTGAGACTCATTTCCTCTGCACTGAATCTCTTGTGTCCACATCTGAGCGTCTCCTTTGCCAAAAGCAGCTTCTCCCAGCACCTGTACAGGAGTCCCACAGTCCAGCTCTCTACACACAACCTCTGCATCCTGCTGGTCAAAGGCAGCAGCACACACTGAAACCCACGTCTGATCATCAAGTATCTCTAACCTCCCAGAGCAGCGAGAACCTCCAACCAGCCTGACTTCTGAACAAGTGAGAAAATAAACTTATTTAATGCCTATAAATGATTTATTTAATTAAATATACTGGTATATTATCCAAAGTTAAATCCTTTTTTTTTTTTTTTTTAAGAAAATCACTTCAAACCAAAGAGGTTGATTTAAAGCATCTGTTAAGAGTTGTAAGATCATCACAACTTTCAAGAAAAAGCCAAAGATTTCTTCCACAAGCACTTACCCAGTCTACAACTATAAACACATTTTATTTAAATAAGACTTTAATTTAAATAATTTAAATTAATATTTTTAAATAATGAATTTAAATAATAACAACAAAAACAACAACAACAACTACAATTATAATTTTCTACTTTCTGCATTTCACATTGACTCTAGCTTGTCTAGTAAGTCAAATCACCTTCATTTATATAGTGCTTTTCACAATATAGATTGTTTCAAAGCAGCTTTACAGTGATAATAGAAACTTAATTTAAAAACGATTGTTTTGGCAGTAGGCTACATCTGGGGGGTATTCCAGAAAGTAGGTTATGTGACATACCTAGGTATGTTTAAGAGTAATTAAGCAGATAACCTCAACTTACGGTTCCAAAAGCGGAGGTAACTTTCAGGGTATGTAAGTAGCCATAGCAACTCACTCTCTGAACATAACCGGGGAGTATTCCAGAAAGCAGGTTATGTGACATACCTGGGTATGTTTAAGAGTAAGTAAGCGGATAACCTCAACTTTTGGTTCCAAAAACGGAGTTAACTTTCAGGGTATGTAAGTAACCATGGCAACTCACTCTCTGAACATAACCTGCTACGGAGCAGCTCATGATCGAGTTTGTTTAAGAGGTATTCAGATGCATGTTATATAATTAATATAGTTATATTAATATAACTAAATTTGTTATATAGTTAGTTATATAATATACAATAATAATTCTAAAGCACTATCACTATTATAATGTTTAAATGTTAATTCAATTCAAATATATTTATTATTTATTTTATTGTCATTTTACACATGGATCTATATTCAATTAATTTGCATCAAACAAACAATATAATCCTTGTGCTCTGTGAATAAAGAATATTTATTAAATGAAAAGGTCGAAAAAATGATTGCACAACCACCAAATAGGTGGCGATGTGCATTAAGTAGGTTATGTAAATCGCCATTAAACAAAAGAAGGAAGTAGAATGGCGCGCTTTTCTTACCGTCTGTTTCCTTTCATAGGTTCACTTCAACACTGCGAACAGTTACCATGGGAACACCTTCGGTGTGACGAATGTCTGAAGCCCTTATACCATCACGCCAATTGATTGGCTAGTGATGCTTAGCGCCGCCTTTAGAAATACATCATGTATGCTTATATGCGCGCGCTAGGCGTCATCTCATCAGATTTCACTCAGAAGCGGATTTTCTGTTGCCCGTCAGGAAAAAGCCTTAGGGTCACACGCGTGTGGCCCGTTTATGACGGTGTTCAAACCCCCCAGCGCCGGGATGGGGGAGTCAGCCCCAACAGGCAATGGGACAGCTCCCTGTATTAGACGCCTCTGCCACTCTTGTGCTTCAGAGCTCTATACAGTCAGATCACTCTGTGTTAGAGAACGTCCCAGATACACATGTGCTTCCTGTTTCCGCAGACGCCAGAGGCTCTCTGCAATCAGAAGATACATTGGTGCCCACTTTTCATCAGGCACCAAAAACAGAGTGGTTAAAGCCCCTAGCAGAGTACTGGGCCGCGTGGCAATGCCTGGCCAAGATCTCGCAATGGGTGTTACGTACTATTCGCCATGGCTACACCATTCAATTCCGCAAGGGTCCACCCCTTTCCAGCGGTGTTCTTCCCACGATGGTGCGTCCTTGGGAAGCTCCGGTTTTGAGACAAGAAATTGTGTCTCTGCTAGAGAAGGGTGCTATAGAAGAGATACCACCCGCTCAGGCAGAGGCAGGCCTCTACAGCTGTTATTTTGTGTGTGTCTTTTAAATTTTGCACTCAGAGTGAGCAAATTCAAGATGCTGACGCTGAAGTCCATTCTTTCTCAGGTTCGAGCTGGAGATTGGTTCGTAACTATCGATCTAAAGGATGCATATTTTCACATACAGATTGTCAAGAGACACAGGAAGTTCCTCAGGTTTGCTTTCGAGGGCAAAGCTTACCAGTACCGTGTCCTTCCATTTGGACTAGCCTTGGCTCCTCGAACGTTCACAAAATGCATGGACGCTGCTCTAACCCCACTGCGGCTTCAGGGCGTCCGGATATTAAATTACCTGGACGATTGGCTGATTTTAGCCCAGTCCCAGGAATTGGCAGTAGCTCATCGAGACTTGACTCTCTGCCATTTGAGGAACCTAGGTTTACGCACCGTCAGAAAAGTGTCTTACTGCCCAGCCAGCAGACATCTTTTCTGGGCGTGGATCTGAACTCTGGAGTGATGCGGGCACGATTGTCTCCTACAGGCGTACAGTCACTGCCAGATTGTCTGAGCCATTTCAAGACAGGCTGTTTGGTCCACATTGGTCTTTGCCTCAGACTGATGGGCCTCATGGGCCCCGATTCCAAAAAAGTTGGGACACTGTACAAATTGTGAATAAAAAAGGAATGCAATAATTTACAAATCTCATAAACTTATATTTTATTCACAATAGATAACTATAGATAACTTATCAAATGTTGAAAGTGAGACATTTTGAAATGTCATGCCAAATATTGGCTCATTTTGGATTTCATGAGAGCTACACATTTAAAAAAAGTTGGGACAGGTAGCAATAAGAGGCCGGAAAAGTTAAATGTACATATAAGGAACAGCTGGAGGACCAATTTGCAACTTATTAGGTCAATTGGCAACATGATGGGTATAAAAAGAGCCTCTCAGAGTGGCAGTGTCTCTCAGAAGTCAAGATGGGCAGAGGATCATCAATTCTCCCAATGCTGCGGCGAAAAATAGTGGAGCAATATCAGAAAGGAGTTTCTCAGAGAAAAATTGCAAAGAGTTTGAAGTTATCATTATCTACAGTGCATAATATCATCCAAAGATTCAGAGAATCTGGAACAATCTCTGTACGTAAGGGCCAAGGCCGGAAAACCATATGCCCGGTGATCTTCGGGCCCTTAGACGGCACTGCATCACATACAGGAATGCTACTATAATGAAAAAAATTATAGTAGCATTGGGCTCAGGAATACTTCCAGAAAACATTGTCGGTGAACACAATCCACCGTGCCATTCACCGTTGCCGGCTAAAACGCTATAGGTCAAAAAAGAAGCCGTATCTAAACATGATCCAGAAGCGCAGGCGTTTTCTCTGGGCCAAGGCTCATTTAAAATGGACTGTGGCAAAGTGGAAAACTGTTCTGTGGTCAGACGAATCAAAATTTGAAGTTCTTTTTGGAAAACTGGGACGCCATGTCATCCGGACTAAAGAGGACAAGGACAACCCAAGTTGTTATCAGCGCTCAGTTCAGAAGCCTGCATCTCTGATGGTATGGGATTGCATGAGTGCGTGTGGCATGGGCAGCTTACACATCTGGAAAGGCACCATCAATGCTGAAAGGTATATCCAGGTTCTAGAAAAACATATGCTCCCATTCAGACGTCGTCTCTTTCAGGGAAGACCTTGCATTTTCCAACATGACAATGCCACACCACATACTGCATCAATTACAACATCATGGCTGCGTAGAAGAAGGATCCGAGTACTGAAATGGCCAGCCTGCAGTCCAGATCTTTTACCCATAGAAAACATTTGGCGCATCATAAAGAGGAAGATGCGACAAAGAAGACCTAAGACAGTTGAGCAACTAGAAGCCTGTATTAGACAAGAATGGGACAACATTCCTATTCCTAAGCTTGAGCAACTTGTCTCCTTAGTCCCCAGATGTTTGCAGACTGTTATAAAAAGAATAGGGGATGCCACACAGTGGTAAAAATGGCCTTGTCCCAACTTTTTTGAGATGTGTTGATGCCATGAAATTTAAAATCAACTTATTTTTCCCTTAAAATTATACATTTTCTCAGTTTTGATATGTCATCTACAGTATGTTGTATTCTGAATAAAATATTGAAATTTGAAACTTCCACATCATTGCATTCTGTTTTTATTCACAATTTGTACAGTGTCCCAACTTTTTTGGAATCGGGTTTGTATCATTAAAACATGGTACTGCTCAAATAAATATGCATGTGGATATAGCAAGCAAAAAAATCCTCTCCTGACATGAATGTAACTCCCTACAAATTATTGCAGCCTGCTCATCTACAGGATGCTATTTTTGTCACTTTGACGGTGTGAAAATATTCGCAGTGAATGAATGTACCGGGACTGCAAAAAATGCTTTTCTTTTATCTTGTAATTTCCAGTCAAAATATCTAAAGATTCTTAAATCAATGTGCATTTTCTACATAAGAAAAATTACATAAGTATTTAGTCTTTTTTTTTCTGGGGGACAAAAAAAAAGCTAATTTAAGTGCATTTTTCGTATTTTGCAAATTATCTGCCAATAGGGTAAGAAAAAATACTCAGTATGAAAAGCATTTGTGCAGCATGAATGAATGAATGAATGAATGAAGTATTTAAACACAGCTGGCGCTTTAAAAGGGGGAGGAGACTGAAAGAAACTCTGGGTTTACCGAAGAAAACTTAAGTTAAGTTCACAGAGTAAGTTACCCTGGTAACTGACTCTGAGTACAAGTTACCTCTCTTTCAGAAACGGACTTGAATTACCATGCTTTCTCGGGTTTAACATACCTCCCATTCTGAAACAGAAAACGTCTCGGTTACGTATGTAACCCTCGTTCCCTGAAGGAAGGGAACGGAGACGTTACGTCAGTTACTGACGGAATGGGGGTTTCGCTTAGAAGCCAATCGCCTTTGAGCTCTACAAAACGAGCCAATGGCATGAAAATGCCATGGGTCTGCGGAATTTGCATGCCGCAACCCCGCCCCACGGCGTGGGTATAAAGGGCGTTGCGTGGCAATCTCGCATTATGTTTACCTGCTGAAGAGCCGAGGCATGAGCGCCCGGCCAGTTCCAGCGGTACAGCGGTCATGGCAGGGGGACGTAACGTCTCCGTTCCCTTCCTTCAGGGAACGAGGGTTACATACGTAACCGAGACGTTCCCTTTCAGTCAGTACACTACGAGTTACGTCAGTTACTGACGGAATGGGGGTCCAATACAATCTCGCCATGACGGCTGTCTTCCAGCGTCCTGCGCTGACCCGGGCTCCCTGCCGTGAGTGTGGCACGAACGAGGGGCTAGGCTCAACGCTACCAAGGTACACTGGGAAGCATATCCCACGTGGAGAATGCAACACAATGCCAACCCAAAGGGGGGGACTTGAAGAATACACCTATGACCCGAAGGAGCTGCATAGGGAACACTCTGGGGTATCCAGCCGAAGGTGGAAAATTTCAACCCCAGGCGTGGCAAGGTGTCTTGCCAAGGGAAGACACGAGCTACAAGAGACTTACCGTGGAAATACACATGTGGGGGTTACCCAGCGGGGGAACCATGCACACGGAGGCACCTAGCCGAACACGAGGGGTGGCCTGAAAGGGCACTCGCTCTGGTGACGACATCGAGAGTGCTGGAGGAGCTCAGGGCTTACTGGGAAGCTCACCTGAGAGAAATAGCGCACGCATCCAGTCCGCGGAGTGGAATGGCGCAGCAAGCGAAGACACCTGAGCCTGTCCGGTTACTGGCCAGTAGGGGTGAGTACACGAGAGGATACAGGCTCCACTCTGAGATTATAAAATCTTGCGAATGTGTTGGGTGTCGCCCAGCCTGCAGCTCTACAAACGTCTGTTAGCGAGGCGCCATGCGCTAGAGCCCAAGAGGAGGCAACACTCCTGGTGGAGTGTGCTCTTACCCCGAGGGGGCATGGCATGCCCTGGACTTGATATGCCAGGACAATGGCGTCCACTATCCAGTGGGACAACCTCTGCTTGGAGAGAGCCTTCCCTTTCTGCTGCCCTCCGTAACAGACAAAGAGCTGGTCTGAGGTCCTGAAACACTGCGTCCGGTCTACGTAAGCGCGAAGGGCGCGTACTGGACAGAGCAGTGCCAAGGCTGGGTCTGCCTCCTCCAAGGGCAGCGCTTGCAGGTTCACCACCTGGTCCCTGAAGGGAGTGGTGGGAACCTTGGGCACGTATCCAGGCCGGGGTCTCAGGATGACGTGAGAATTGGCCGGCCCGAATTCCAGGCACGCTTCGTCAACCGAAAATGCCTGCAGGTCCCCTACCCTCTTGATGGAGGCCAAAGCAGTCAGGAGCGCCACTTTCAATGAAAGGAACTTCAGCTCGACTGACTGCAATGGCTCAAAGGGAGCCTTTTGCAGGGCTGCTAAGACCACTGCTAGGTCCCAAGAGGGTACCTGAGGTGGGCGAGGAGGATTTAACCTCCTCGCACCTCTGAGGAACCTACTGACCAGGTCGTGCTGTCCAACCGTTTTAGAGTCCACCAGGTCATGATGAGCTGGAATAGCAGCCACATAGACCTTCAGGGTGGAGGGAGACAGCCTTCGCTCCAACCCTTCCTGGAGGAAGGAGAGCACGGACCCGATCGAGCATCTTCTGGGGTCCTCTCGCCGAGAGGAGCACCAGGTGACGAAGAGGTTCCACTTCAACGCATAGGCCTGTCTGGTAGACAGGGCTCTAGCGGAAGTGATGGTAGCCGCCACCTGAGGTGGCAGGGTACTCAAACCTGCCGCGTCCCGTCCAGGTTCCACACGTGGAGGTTCCACAGGTCGGGACGCGGGTGCCATATGGTGCCCCGTCTCTGAGACAGGAGGTCCTGTCTCAGAGGGATCGACCAGGGAGGTGCTGTCGCAAGGAGTACAAGTTCTGAGAACCAGGTCCGGCCGGGCCAATATGGGGCGACCAAAAGGACCTGCTCCCTGTCCTCCCTGATCTTGCACAGAACCTGTGCGAGAAGGCTCACTGGGGGAAACGCATATTTGCGTGGGCCCCGCGGCCAGCTGTGCGCTAGTGCATCCGTGCCGAGGGTCCCCTCGGTCAGGGAATAGTACCAGCGGCAATGGGAAGAGTCGCGGGAGGCAAACAGATCTATCTGTGCGTCGCCAAACTGCTCCCAAATCAGCTGAACCGTCTGGGGATGGAGTTTCCATTCCCCCGGGAGCGGCTGGAACCGCGACAGCTCGTCGGCTGCGCAGTTCAGGTCTCCCGGGATGTGAACGGCACGAAGCGACCTCAGATGCTTCTGACTCCATAGGAGGAGATGGCGGGCGAGTTGCGACATCCGGCGGGAGCGTAGACCACCTTGTCGGTTGATGTACGCTACTGTTGCCGTGCTGTCTGAACGGACCAGAACGTGTTTGTCCTTGAGCAGGGCTCGAAAGCGGTGCAGGGCAAGACGTACGGCCAGCAACTCGAGGCAATTGACATGCCATAGGCGCTGGGGTCCTATCCAGGAGCCCGCGGCAGCATGTCCCTTGCACATGGCGCCCCAGCCCGTGGAAGAGGCATCTGTTGTGACAACAACATGCCTGGAAACTCGTTCTAGGGGAACACCTGCCCGTAGAAAACTGAGGTTCAACCACGGGGTGAAGGTCTGACGGCAGGCTCGGGTCACTGGGACCTGGAGGGTGCCGTGTTGCCATGCCCATCTCGGGACTCGATCGCAAAGCCAGTGCTGAAGCGGTCTCATATGGAGCAGACCAAGCGGGGTCACCGCGGCTGCTGACGCCATATGCCCCAGGAGCCTCTGAAAAAGTTTCAGTGGAACCGCACTCTTGCCCTCGAACTGGCGAAGACAAGTCAGCAGAGACTGCGCGCGCTCGCTCGTAAGCTGCGGGAACATGGCGACCGAGTCGATTTCCATACCGAGAAAAGAGATCCTCTGCGCTGGGGAGAGTTTGCTCTTTTCCCAGTTGACCCGAAGGCCCAGACGGGCGAGGTGCTGAAGCACCAGATCCCTGTGTTCGCAGACCTGATCCCGAGAGTGGCCTAGAATCAGCCAGTCGTCGAGATAGTTCAGGATGCGAACCCCGTGTTGCCTGAGCGGCACAAGGGCTGCCTCGACAATCTTCGTAAAGACGCGAGGGGACAGGGCTAGCCCGAAGGGGAGAACCGTGTACTGATATGCCTGCCCCTCGAAGGCAAACCGTAGAAACGGTCTGTGTCGAGGAAGAATGGAGACATGAAAGTACGCGTCCTTCAGGTCGATCGCTGCAAACCAATCCGAGGGACGAACGCACTCGAAAATACGTTTGGCTGTCAACATCTTGAATGGAAGCCTGTGCAGGGTTCGGTTCAAGACGCGCAGGTCCAGGATTGGCCGTAACCCACCGGTTTTCTTGGGTACAATGAAGTAAGGGCTGTAGAAGCCGGACTTCATCTCGGCTGGAGGGACGATCTCGATCGCACCCTTCGCCAGTAGGGTGTCGACCTCCGCACGCATGACAGGGGCATTGCCACCCACCACGGTGTAACGGACTCCCCGAAAGCGGGGAGGAGACCGAGCGAACTGAATCGCATAGCCGAGCCGGATGGTGCGAGCGAGCCAACTGGACAGGTTGGGAAGCGCTAGCCAGGCTCCCAAGAACTGAACCAGCGGGGTCATGCGAACCACCGGCGTACCCCCGATGGGGCAGCGAGGCGGAATGACCGGCCCAGACAAGGGAGGCATGGGAGCGTCCCGGGGTGTGGGCGGGGTCGAATTCCGCGCCCTGACAGAGGAGACCAGGGAAGGACCAGCGTTCCACGGGGGTCTCGTCTGCCAGGGGGCTGGCGACAGAGGGGGCCGAGAGCGGCGAGGCCATGGGGCGTCGCGCACTGCCCGCCGCGCCCTCTTGAGGCTCGGAGGTGAGAAAATCAGTTCTTTCTTGGGAAAACAAAAGATTCTCCCCCGGCCCTCCACCAGGGGAAGGAGTGGTCCTGCTGCCATCTCCTGGGAAAGAACCGAAGTCACCTCCGAGCCGCCCGTCTCAGGACCGCTGCTTAGACTGCCGTTCGGCAGGCTGGGGGGCTGGGACGGGCGGGGCCGCCTTTCTGCGACGTCCTCCACGCCTTGGCCCGGATGAAGGCTGCTGCTGGGGCCGGGGAAGGAGGGGTGGGAGTCGCTGGGGGGCGGCCTCGGCGGGGAGCAGACTGAGGCTTCTGGGCCGGCGGCTGGGTGGAGGCAGCAGCTGGCCGCCGGGGCAGAATGTGTTTAATTGCCTCAGTCTGCTTCTGAGCAGTCGAGAACTGTTGGGCGAAGTCCTGGACCGCCCCGCCGAATAGCCCAGCCTGGGAAATGGGAGAATTGAGGAAACGTGTTCGCTCAGATTCTCCCACATCAACCAGGTTGAGCCATAGATGTCGCTCCTGGACCACCGAAGTGGACATCACCTGACCGAGAGAGCGAGCGGTCACCTTCGTCGCCCGTAGAGCGAGGTCGGTGGCCGTCCGCAACTCTTGCATTAATGCAGGGTCAGCATTGCCCTCGTGCATGTCCCTGAGCACCTTGGCCTGATAGACCTGTAGGGTGGCCATGGCATGCAGGGCGGACGCGGCCTGGCCCGCAGCTCTGTAGGTCTTCGCCGTCAACGTGGACGTGAATCTACAGGCTTTGGACGGGTGCTTTGGGTCACCGCACCATGTCGCAGCACTCTGTGGACACAGTTGCATCGCAACAGAGCGCTCAACAGGGGGAACCCCAGTGTACCCTTTCACCGCGCCGCCATCGAGGGCAGTGAAGGCGGAAGTGGTTGCCGAGCGATCGCGAAAAGTCAAGGGAGACTTCCACGATATCGACACCTCTTCATGCACTTCCGGGAAGAAGGGCACTGGGGGCTGACGGGCGCCTTCGGCACGGGCCGCCCCCAGATACCAATCATCTAGCCGGGAACGCTCGGGACATGGCGGAAGGTTCCACACAAGCCCAATCGTCTCGGCCGCCCGGGCAAGCATGGCTGTGAGTTCCGGATCGGACTCGGGCAATGCTGAAACTCCCGAAGGAGGCAACACAGCCGAATCGTCATCTCCGGAGGAATCCAGCCCACCTTGTGATGCGGCGATCGACATAGCATCCTCCGCGGGTGTGCCAAATGAAACGCAGGGCCCCGAACGGGAAGCCCCGGCGCCCTCATCAGGCAACACCACGGGTTGCAGTGTGCAGGAAGGGGGTGTGGCCCGAGGAGGATTCGTTGGGTTGTTCCACACCGTAACCCTCAGATCACCCTGACCACCAGCCAAAGTACCCCCTCCAGTGGAGGAAGTAGATTGGGGTGTGGTAGAGGGGACTCTCCCCCCATTACGGAGATCATGGAGTCTCGATCGCAACACTGAGATGGTTATGTTCCCGCAGTGAGAACATGACTCATCCATGAACGCGCGTTCAGCGTGCACGAGGCCCAAGCACGCCAAACAGCGATCATGACCATCAAACGGAGGTACCAGTCGACCGCACCCAGAAACGGAGCACGGGCGAGCCATCTTTAAAAAGACGTGCCACGTGCAGCTCTTTTAGAGAGGAGTGAAAAACTCTGCAGAATGCCGAAGCACCCAGGGAGAACGCGCACGCTGTGCTCGATCACTGCACAGATCAGACAGGAAATGCGGAACTCGCTGGAACGTGCCGTAACACCAACACTCTGGAGAGAAACTCGTCTTGAAGAGGAAAGCGCTCAGGCAGTAAACTCGGCTCTGAAGCAAAAACATAATGCGAGATTGCCACGCAACGCCCTTTATACCCACACCGTGGGGCGGGGTTGCGGCATGCAAATTCCGCAGACCCATGGCATTTTCATGCCATTGGCTCGTTTTGTAGAGCTCAAAGGCGATTGGCTTCTAAGCGAAACCCCCATTCCGTCAGTAACTGACGTAACTCGTAGTGTACTGACTGAAAGGGAACTCAGAGTTCCCCTCATTTCAGGGTTAATATACTCAGAGTTTTCACTTAACCTCCTTTCTGAAACGGGCCCCTGCTCTAGAAAAAAGTTATTGTGCAGCTAAATTAAGTTTTTCATTGATTCATTTCCGTTGTAAATAATTATTAGTGCCACACTGTTTGAGAGGGGTCCCTGACCGTCCCTTTCACTGTTGCACTGTAGTGAGATCACAGCTGAGATCACATTACAGGCAGCGGAGAATTCAAACAACATGCGGCGCGCGCAAGAGAGCGGTTTCTGTGCGGAGCGGCACTATGAGATTAACAACGCTCACCACATGGATCATATAGATCTAATACAGACCGGAGCGAGCGCGTTTTTTATGGACATATTGCATATACTCTAGTACTCTAAACATGAACCAGCAGCGTGTATGCGCACATATTTCATCACGTCTTCTTCAAATGAAATATATGTGCAAACAAGGACACTGATACTACAGTCGTAGGCTACGTCTGATCACGACCGCGATGACACGAAGGATTATTCTGATACACCGAAGACGATGTAAATTAATAGACTTACAATTCAAAGAAGAACGGGCAAAAAAGTAACTGCTTTACTGCTTTGTTCAGAGACTGTAGTGCTCTTTAATGTGTTGAAAATATTCTTAAGACCTTTTAAATGTTCTTCCGCGTTTCTCCCTCGTTTTAGCAGTTTGTTGTTATATAGGGTTAGATTTTTAAGACGCTTAAGGTGCCCTCAACTCTGTGTTTTTTCTCTCCGTGGACATATTTTAATATTCATGTGCCTGTAATGAGTGTGTTGCAGGTCTGTGTTTTATTGGTTGTTGTTTCCCCACAGCATCATTTTGTGGGGCTTTGCAAACCTGTATTAATTCTAGTGTCGAATTTTTCTACAATATTCACTCATCATGACGGTGTTATGTAGTGGCCCAGTAGTGCACAACACAACAAAATTTAAAAAGCAAACATTAGTTCACAAAACAGCGAAATCAAGTCACAACACAACGGAAATGCTCCCGACCACTAGGGGGCTCTCGGAGTTAGTTTTCCTTGCCATTGTTCCATATATTCGCCAGTCTTACAAAGATATTAACACTACGATCAGTTTTAAGTGTGTAACCATTGTATATCGACATGAAATATAAATTCAAAATCACCCACATGCATTATAGCTGCATATTTATACTCGAGAACGCTTTTACCCGCTATCACAGCGCATGATGCCCAAGGGAACGTCTGCCAATTCCATCATGTAGTTGAAACATAATTTGTATTAATTAAATTACTTTTAACATTTAAAAACAGACATGTTAAAATTCCACCGCTTGGTTGTATTGGTAAAACTTACTCAGTAATGCACAACAGTGAAATTTGAACATTTAAAAAAAAAATTGTGGAAATAGTGGAATTGGCAGACGTTCCCTTGGGCATCATTCACTGTGATAGCGAGTAAAAGCGTTATCGAGTATAAATATGCAGCTATAATGCATGTGGGTGATTTTGAATTTATATTTCACGTCGATATACAATGGTTACACACTTAAAACTGATCGTAGTGTTTATATCTTTGTAAGACTGGCGAATATATGGAACAATGGCAAGGAAAACTAACTTTACCGCACTCCGAGAGCCCCCTAGTGGTCGGGAGCATTTCCGTTGTGTTATGGCTTGTTTCCGTTGTGTTGTGAACTTATGTATGCTTTTTAAAATTCGTTGTGTTGTGCACTACTGGGCCACCGTATAAAATAGGGCATTGTAGTCAATCTACTGCAGCATTTCCTCTCTCAATCAGTAGAAAATGTGGTTAACACCCAGTCAAAAAAATACTGTCATATACGGCGAAGCGGGTTTAATTTAGAAAAATACTGTGATATAAATTATTGGTCATACCGCCCAGCACTACTCTTGTGATAATTTGCTTGCGATATTACCCATTTGTAAGATGTTTTGAATAAAGGCATCTGCTATATGAATTAATTATATGTATATACTTAATTATATAATTATATTAATGCACATGTGAAGAATCAGTGATGTAGGCTACAGTAATAAAAAAAAGAGGTTTATTTCGGACAGTTTACCTGAACAGATGATTCCAGCATCTTCACAATTAACTCCATAATTTTTACCCCATCCTCTTGACCCACAGTTCTTCAATGCAGACTGATCCAGTACATCTGATAAAATTCATCCAGATTGGTCCTGATCCTTGTCCAAAATGAGCATCACCCAGAGCATCTACAGGTTCTCCACAGACCAGCTATCTACACACCACCGCAGCATCAGCCATATCCCAACCAATATCACACACTCTTCCCCACTGACCTCTATGATGAACCTCCACTCTACCAGCACAGCGACTGTTACCATCAACTACCCTCACATTCACACGGTCTGTATATTGAACAAAGAGAACAAGACATGAAGAAATATTGCAAAAAAGAGAGAAAGAAAGAGTGATATAAAAACATAACATACTTTGATACCACATTAATGTTAAATCTGGAGATTTTAATAAAATTGGAAATGAGCTCTAACCTGCGCACACTAGTCCAATTTTGTTGTCATGTGAACAGTTGTTTTCATGTGATGGTGATGTTGGACAGAAGTGAATCTGAGACTCATTTCCTCTGCACTGAATCTCTTGTGTCCACATTTGAGCGTCTCCTTTGCCAAAAGCAGCTTCTCCCAGCACCTGTACAGGAGCCCCACAGTCCAGCTCTCTACACACAACCTCTGCATCCTGCTGGTCAAAGGCAGCAGCACACACTGACACCCACAACTGATCGTGAAGTATCTCTAACCTCCCAGAGCAGCGAGAACCTCCAACCAGCCTGACTTCTGAGCATGAACAAGCAAGAGAATATAAACATAAATAGCACTGACACTTATCTTTAAATTAAAATGCAGGTGGCTCATCATCAATGAAATTTCAGAGGTTTGGAGAAGCTTACCTGAGCAGATAACTCCAGCATCTCTTGTATGGTCACATACATATTTTGTCCATCCTGTTGACTCACATTTCTTCAGTGCAGACTCTGATCCATTACACATAACATAACTCATCCAGACTGGTCCAGATCCCGGTCCAAAGTAAGCATCACTCAGAGCATCTACAGGTTCTCCACAGTCCAGCTCTCTACACACCACTGCAGCATCAGCCATATGCCAGAAATAATCACACACTGTTCCCCACTGACCTCTATGAAGAACCTCCACTCTACCAGCACAGCGACTGGGACCACCAACCAACCTCACATTCACACGTTCTGTATATTTGAACAGAGAGAATGAGATGAAGAGAAAGAAAGAAAGAAATAAAAAAGTAGGGATTTTCAAACTATAGCCGTGTCAAACATCAGACAAATTTCCACGCGCATTTTGAAAAGTAGATGCTTTGGAAAGTTCTGAGGCAAGATTTTGTACCATCTAGTGGTTACAAATAAAATAAAATCAACAACAGCCAACTTTTTCCCCATTAGATGCCAGCAGAGCTTCATTGGGACACAGTAGTTGGATTTGTGATTTGCAGTTGAGTTTTTCTCTCTCAAATATTACAAGCACACACGCACGCACACCCACACACAATGTTTTTTATTGCACACATACAAACCACACTCTGACATCCATACTAACACACCCACACAGTTATAGCTGCATAATTTATCCAATTGGCTTTATAATACTGTCATTATAAATGAACAGAAAACAGGAATAAAGTGAGTATTTGCTTGATAGGCCAAACCTGAAAAAATGGCACCATCTGGTAAATTTAAAAAAAAAAAAATAATAAATTTGGAAGCCTTGCCAACAGAATGAAAGCCTATTAACAAAGATTGCAACAATTTAGCGTTAAATGGCCCTGGGCTTAAAAATTGCAGTTTTAATGGGTTTCAATGGGGACATTTTTGTCCAAACGGTGCCGAGTGGAACTATTTTGTGCACCAAGTGCAAAATTTATTTTTAAAGGAAATGGGGGTGAAATAATAAAATTCCAAGAAAAATATACACCTGTGCCAAAATGTATGTAGTTAGCATTAACACAGGCAAAATTATTTAAAAAAAAAAAAAAAAAATGTCTATAAGGATACACAAGGGTTATTTCCAGGCTTTTTCTTAATTAAAATTAAATATTATTATAGGCCTGCTCCATTTAATTTCTGATAATTCCAGTTTGCTATGGTCACGCAGGTTGTGCATTTAACTTGTGTGAGTCGTGGCCTCACATAAGAATGTCATTCCCACGAGTTAATATGATGTTCCCACAAATTAATATTTAGTGGCCACGACATATTATCACGTTCCCACGAGTTTATATGTCGTGGCCACCACGACAAAACTAAGTGAAGCGAACATGTCCCCTCCCCGTCACCATACCATACGTGTTTATGCGCATTTGTAGAATGAGCATCTTTGCGATATCCCAAAATGCACATTAAAAAAGGTCGATGGAAACATAGCTTGCAACATTTTAACACTGCATAGTTTTACTCAATGCGTAAAAAAAAAGCGGTGCTAACCCTGCCTGGAGCAATGTGTCATAACCCCGGGTAAAAAGTTAACCCTGTTTCTAAATTTCAAGTGTGACTTGTTCTTTGTGGTGTTTAGAATGACAATAACCCGGAGTTAGGCTCAGTGTGAAAAACCCTACAGGGTAGAAGAAAAAAAAAGTGATTTGAATCTGGGGAGAAAATTTGTTCCAACCTGCGCACACTAGACCAACATCTTTGGCATAAGAACAGTTGTTTTTGTGTGATGGTGATGTTGGGCAGAAGTGAATCTGAGACTCATTTCCTCTGCACTGAATCTCTTGTGTCCACATCTGAGCGTCTCCTTTGCCAAAAGCAGCTTCTCCCAGCACCTGTACAGGATCCCCACAGTCCAGCTCTCTACACACAACCTCTGCATCCTGCTGGTCAAAGGCAGCAGCACGCACTGAAACCCACGACTGATCATCAAGTATCTCTAACCTTCCAGAGCAGCGAGAACCTCCAACCAGCCTGACTTCTGAAAGAATCCAGATAATTTAAAAAAATTAATTTTTTCAAGAAAAAAAAACAAAACAGAATAAACTTTGTTGAACACTTGATGAATAAAAATATTTCATAGATTCCTAATATTATATTTTATATGTAAGAAAAAAACACCATGTTGAATATAAAAAAAACAACAACAATCTAACATTTACATTTTCTAACATTTTAAAAAGTGAAAAAGATTGAAAACATATATGTTAAACAAACATGTCATACATAGGTTTATTCTTATTTATTTATCAGCGTACACTTTTAGTTTGAAACTAAATTTTTATTCAGCAAAGATGCATTCAATTGTTTAATGACAGTAAAATGAAAGTCATTTAGAATGTTACAAAATATTTCAAATAAATGCTTTAAACTGTTCAAAGAATCCATTAAGAATTCATTAAGCAGCACAACCATTTTCAACTGTGCTGAAATGTTTCTTGACCATCAAATCTAAGATTTCTGGAAGATCATGTGACACTTAAGACAGGGGTAAAATATGGTAAAATAGAAAAGAGTTATTTTAAACTGTAATAATAGTACTGTTTTTCCTGGGCATAAGCGACTTCTTTCAAAAACAATCTTATTGACCCCAAACTTTTGAATGCTGTGTATAAAATTAAAATATAATACATTTTATGAAAAGCAGGACTACTTGTAGTGCTGTAATATTATGGTGCAAAATAGAGCAGTTTACCTGAGCAAATGACTCCAGCATCTTTACTATGATCACAGGTGCTTTTACCCCATCCTGATGACCCACAGTTCTTCAGTGTAGACTCTGATCCAGCACATAACACACTATTCATCCAGACTGGTCCTGATCCTGGTCCAAAATGAGCATCACCCAGAGCATCTACAGGTTCTCCACAGTCCAGCTCTCTACACACCACTCCAGCATCAGCCATTTTCCAGCCATTATCACACACTGTTCCCCACTGACCTCTATGAAGAACCTCCACTCTACCAGCACAGCGACAGTGACCACCAACCAACCTCACATTCACACGGTCTTTTTGTGCAACAGAAAAATTACAGACTGAGAGAGAGAAAGAAGGAAAAAAGAACAGAGGAAAAGAGCACAAAATATAAATAATATGTGCCAGTTAGACAGCAAGTCTGCTGCAGTATCTTATTGCATATAAATGCCTGAATTGAGATAATTTCTTCCTCAACTGAAAGTATAAACCTACTAGTGGGGATGAGTTTGATTAGAAACATCAGATTCCTCATCATTGTTTTCTGCCGGACACACACCATTTCATCCACACAGAACGAGGCACAAGTTTCTTTTCTGTTCCTCTAATACACTGAGGAAACTGGGTACTGTCAGCCCTCCTAAAGAGGAGAGCCCTAAAACTTTCCAATCAGGTTCATCTTTACCTTATTAGACACAACAGAGGAAATCATCAAACAACTTCAGTGACAAATCAGATGAGGCATTTATGATTTTCACCATATATATTAAGTACGTCATCACTGAAAAGAACTCCTCCTCCTCCATATCGAGACACTTCAGTAAGGATGCACACACACACACACACCTGCCAGATGCAAAAAAAAGTCACACATCATTTGGGAGACTTTGAAGATTTCAGAGAGAGGAAGCACCATGTTATATACAGCATCAGAACCAAACACCTGCTGATACAGACACTGATTCAAACATCATAATATGCAACAAATGTTAAATATATATTTTTAAGTTAAATATATTTTAGAAATATATATTTAAATTTGCAGGACTATATTGTATTAATAACCACAAACCATAATGTATGTCCCAAATTAAAGCTAAATTTGCAACCCTGTTACCCATTGTAGCATATTATTATTTAGTTTTATAAATGTTAATGTTCACAGTTAGAAAAGCCCACAAATCAGTTTGCATTCACTATAGCAACTACAGCAAACAGGGCAATGGGCATGTGCATTGATTGTGGCAATGCGTTACTCACCCACAAGATGGCAGCAAAATACTACTTGTGCTAAATACAGGCAGACGCAGCATATTTAATACGGAAGGGGGGCCAAATCCTGTGAAATCCCGAAGATCAACCTACCTGCAGAGTTCAGATCCAACACACATGTGTGTAATTACCAAATGCTCCTGGAGATCTTAATTCGCTGGTTCAGTTGTGTTCGCTCAGGGTTGGAGCTGAGCTTTGCAGGAAGGTAGATCTCCAGGAACAGGATTTGGCACCCTTGCTGTAATGTGTTACTCTTCCAATAGATAGAGGGCAGCAAAAAAACTTCATGAAACGAGCTGATTAAACGTCTTGTCCTTGACAGGAGAGAGCTTCTCAATGTTGAACGCTTACTGGAACAGAAATTATTTCTTATAATAAAAATTCTAATGATTTTTTTTTGGAAAAACAGACATTTTACTGTAGTGAAATATTTTGGTCCGTAACTTTTTTTTTTTTGGTTAAAAATGATCCAAAATCAATTTGAGCAAATACATAACCAGGCAGTGTTTAAAACTATCTCCTTACCTTAACCCGGTTCACAAAGGTAAGCTTGTAATAATGTGTTATAATTTGAGTGGTACTGGTAGATTTCAGCGGAAAATTCGAGCATGTCTTTACGTCTGTATCCATAAAGAAGGGCGGTGTTTCTCAAACGGAAGGCTGCATCCTACCGAGACTTCATCCATGCCAGTCCAGTCCTTCTGAGGCTTATGTGTCCTCATCAGCAATTAAACACTGGAATGAGACGGTCGTCTAGTAAGTGTGCATGGCTATGTCACACATGTTCCCGCCCCCACGGTCACGGCACGAAAATACTATTAAAACTTCTAATACTTTGTATTTCAAATCTTTATATTGGCTTTATAGCTGGCTTTCTATTAACGCAATACAGTGATTGACAGCTGTCTGTGGTCTCCCAGTGGCTTACATTGTCAGTTTAGTGTTAGTGATACATTTACAGCAAAAATGATGAAGGTAAATTGATGACATAAAGAATCGCATGCGCAGGGTAAGATTTGTGAAAGTGTACATAAGATTGCAAGCGTAAATTAAATTTGCGTGCACAAGAGCAGCTTTGTAAATGTGTAAATCGTCTTTCAAGCGTAAGAAAAAAATATTTGCAGCATTTTACTGTTATTCGTAAGTGTAATTCATTTATTGTGAAACTGCAGCTTCATGCTAACGCATATGATCTGTATTCTTTTGACTTCCATTTTTCCGCGCTTACACTTTTGACACGTTTCTTTCGCCAAAATACGGCCAAAATCATTGCACGCCTGTGAACATCGATTTGCAAGCAAAAACAACAGAGTCAGGAACTGCAAAATAGATTGACCGTGTAAAACCAACCTTTGTGTAAAAAAAATAAGCTGTTGCAAATGTCTAAATGACTTGTTGTGTGTACGTAGGGCAAAAAAAGTTCCCGAAAGAAACCGATTTGTACAGTTCCGTCTTTTAGCTGCGCTTACAGTTTTGGCACGACTCTGTTACTCACTCTTGAGTTTTGCAAGCGCAAGGAGGAAGGCAGGTCCACCTTTTTCTGGAGCCAATCAAATGAGCTGCTCGCTGACTCTCGATTTACTCTTATCTGATTGGTCCAATAAACACCCCAGACGCCAGAACACATATTTATCCAGTAGGGGTTCAATCTTCAACTGGCTGGGAGGAGCCGCCACTGACAGATCATGTGACCAGTCAGTGGGTGGTGGCAGCTGCCAGTCTGATTCTGGCTGGTCACGTGATCTGCCAGTGGCTGGCCGGTGGCAGCTGCCAGTCTGATTCTGGCTGGTCACGTGATCTGCCAGTGGCTGGCCGGTGGCAGCTGCCAGTCTGATTCTGGCTGGTCACGTGATCTGCCAGTGGCTGGCCGGTGGCAGCTGCCAGTCTGATTCTGGCTGGTCACGTGATCTGCCAGTGGCTGGCCGGTGGCAGCTGCCAGTCTGATTCTGGCTGGTCACGTGATCTGCCAGTGGCTGGCCGGTGGCAGCTGCCAGTCGGATACTGGGCGGGCTGGCGGCTGCCAGAGTCAACCGCCGTTGAGCTGCGAGTATAGCTCGTTCTTTATCACTGAATCTGCACGAAAATACATTATTTTATTGTTCTGAATATAATCTTAGGAACCTATACTTTTGTATAATAGACGTTTTAGGTTTTTTCTCACTATTAAAGCAGTCAAATGAGCGTGATCGCGACTGGGTGCTTACTGACGCTTGACTGGCCGCTCAGTCCAACCAGCCGCTGTTGAGCTACGAGTATATTTGACTGCTTTAATAGTGAGAAACCCCCCTAAAACGTCTATTATACAAAAGTACAGGTTCCTAAGATTATATTCAGAACAATAAAATAATTTATTTTCGTGCAGATTCAGTGATAGAGAACGCGCTATACTCGCAGCTCAACGGCGGCTGACTCTGGCAGCCGCCAGCCCGCCCAGAATCAGACTGGCAGCTGCCACCACCCACTGACAGGTCACATGATCTGTCAGTGGCAGCTCCTCCCAGCCAGTTGAAGATTGAACCCCTTCTCTATTTATCTTCATTTGGCTCAGCATCGTTCTCGCTGCCGACATTTTACTTTTAATGCACACATACATGTTAATAAATACATAAATAAATAAAGCATGATTGCTTAATAAGCTGTGCACCATTAGGCTTATATGTTTTCATCCTGAGTTGTTATCAGATTGGTTTGGAATTGCATTGAAATGTTATATATTATATAATCTGCTTACACCACTGAGCTGATGTTAAACTTTACAATCAAAACATTTAATACCCATTATTTAATACCCATGTAATAATACCGTTCTGATTAAGACTTTTTCAGACCACATTTCATGGTATTTAACACTCAATTATATATTTTGAAATATCGTCCTGGTTGCACTGTCAATATTGATTCTGATTACTATAGTGTGACTGATCAAGCTATTATATGTAGCTAGTATGAATAACAAAATGCTTTCTCTGTGTCCAGATTTGACTGTAGGCTAAAACAAAACTAATACTTCAAATCAATATAAAAACCCAACTTTGACAGAGTAGTCTTTCATAATGTCTAAATATACATATCCAAATCAAATGCACACTAATTATGTCTAAATCAAAACCCAGCAAACAGGGAAAACACAGCCATGTTGATATGTTTATATATATATAGGGATATACAGCCATCTAGAGGTTAAACGATGGTATTACAGATGATAAATGGTGCATAATTTAGAGATGCCCTTAAAAATGTTAAAGGAAAAAATATTATTATTATTAACTAAATTTTAGTAAAATACTACTACTACTACCAATAATAATTCTGGAATCGCCCCTGATCAGTAGACAGGTGAAATTATGGATGCAGTAGTGCAGATACTAGGTCTACTTTTAGCAGCATCAAGATTACAAACTATATCATGGCAGGAGGAGGATGATGATGATGAGAAGGATACATGCACTGAATACACATACATTTTCTTTCTTAACACACCAGCTCGGAATTCAGAATGAACACATATAGTCAGCGTAATGGAGCACAGCTTATTAAGCAATGCTTTATTTTTATTTATTTTTTATTTATAAAAATCCAAAAATTACCCCATGATTTACTCACCCTCAAGTCATCCTAGGTGTATATGACATTTTTCTTTCAGATGAAATAATCAGAGTTATATTAAAATATGTCCTGGCTAATCCAAACATTATAATGGCAGTGAATGGGAGCCCGAAATTTGAAGCCCAAAAAAATTTATCCATCCATTATAAAAGTACTCCATACGGCACCAGGGGGTTAATAAAGGCCTTCTGAAGTGAAACGATGGGTTTTTGTAAGAAAAATATCCATATTTAAAACTTTAAAGTAAAATATCTAGCTTCTGGCAGATCGTCTTCCGTATTCAATTTACGATTACGAAAAAAGTGTAATGCCTCTCTCAGTTCAAAACACTTACGCTACGTCCGACGTCATCATCGGGCCAGTTATGCTTTTTTCGTAAATTGAATACGGAAGGCGGCTAGATATTTTACTTATAACGTGTTAAATATAGATATTTTTCTTACAAAAACCAGTCGATTCTTTCTTTGTATCTGTGCTATGCTTACTGTGTGTGTGTGTGTGAGAGAGAGAAAGAGATAATTAAGATATAAATGTAATATATTTAAACAGCAAGGCCTTTATCTTTATTTATTGCCAACAGTCACTCAAAGAAGACAATTACATTGTTCCCCAGCTTAAAACACTTGTTGACAAAGATCCAGCTGGGGCCAAATATACAGTATATGTAAATAGAATCATAAAAACAGCATTAGAAGAATTCCCTATATGCAAAAAACATTAAATTACATTATACAGTTTTTTTGAGAGCACTTGTCAAGCGTCATTTATAAAACCTGACGGAGTTGACGTCTGATGGAGTTGACAAAATGTAATTTTTTACATTTCAGTTGTAGTTGCCTTAATAAACATATCAAAATGGCAAGCAAACATATCAAAATGGCAAGATTTATCCCACAACTATTTACAGAAACTACACTGCGATGACGGAGTTGATGTGTTAAGGCTGTTACCACAGAGACATCAACATTGTTTGTTTAAAATATTAAAAAATTTATAACTTCCAGGACTATGTGTTCTACTGTGAGATCCACAATGAGCAGGAAATAGTAAGTGCTCCTCAGAGTTAAAGCTGCCCATGACACTGCCTGATTTATTCAGAATTATAAAATATCCTGACGGAGTTTTATAGTTTATACTTTTATAGCTATTTAATGGAAATATAATTCAATATTTACTTTTTGTATTGTTTATCTTAAATATCTCCACCTTTTAATGTAACTTGTTGCATTTTTAAACACTTTGTTGGGCAGTTTTACATTGTGACCTCATGCTGAGTACAGGTTAAATTACATGCGTTTACAAGTATAGTGAGTGATTTTAAAATAGTACTAAAGAAATTATTTAAAAGTATAAGCAATGAATGTCCTGAGTATACAAATTTTCTTTAGATGTAACTTTTTAAGTATTTTTAGTGTGTTGATATTCTTACTTTTTAACATAAAAAGGGCTTTTGTGTTTGGGACATGTTTTGTCCCATCTCAAGAATCAGTGAAGTACACAACTGCATGAAATATCACACTGTGCAAGTGGTTTTTGGATATTTTATTACAAAAATCTTACATATTGTGGCTTTAAGTTGAAAATCTGCATGTCCAGCTTTTAATAACTCAGTACTGCAGGTAAGGACAATTTTCAAACAAAAGAATACTAAAAGTACCAAAAAGTAGAATGACATGACCATGGTTTCATTAATGGCTGCAACACTTGTGTATAGATGAAATTGCAGTGGTCACACAAAGGTACTGCACTTTTCCTGTCTGTAGTTTTAATGATGGATATGAGCTGCACTGGGGCTCTAATGTTCTGTTGTTAAGCATTATTAATCATAATATAGTGTTAAAGTTATTACAGAGTGATTCATATGGTTTATAGAGAAGAAATATACATTTTAAACGTGTTACAGATTGTTGACTTACACATAGCTCTATATAGGCCTAACAAAACAACTTTGTTGGGCAGTCGTGGCCTAATGGTTAGAGCCAAACTGGTAACCCAAAAGTTGTGGGTTTGATTCTCAATACTGCTAGGAAATGACTGAGGTGCCCTTGAGCAAGGCACATAACCCCCAATTGCTCCCCGGTGCCACATCAGAATGGCTGCCCACTGCTCCGGGTGTGTGTGTCCATGGTTTGCCGTGTGTGTGTGTTCACTTCTCCTAATGTGTGTGCACTAACTTGGATGGGTTGAATGCAGAGGGCAAATTCCGAGTATGGGTTACCATACTTGGCCTTCACATGTCACTTTTGCTTTTACTTTCATCTACAGCCTGAGAATGGATTTAAAAGTAAAATGCCAAGCAGACAAGTGATATGCATATTTATTTATTGGTTAAAACACACTTGACCACATAAAATAATAATATTTGATACAGATCAATTAATTAACAGGGTTATTGTAAAAGTTACTTAATGCATCCAAAATAAATGCAAACCTTTTTTCAGCATTATCCACTCATAATAATTAAAGTACATGTTGCCATGATAGTGAAACTGTTACATCACATTTTTATTCATTTGGTAATTTTGCAGAAAAAGCATTATTGTTTGTTTTGCTGCTATTAACAAGGCCATAAAAAACAATACAACACAATCTCACAGAGGCATGTACACTCACCTAAAGGATTATTAGGAACACCATACTAATACTGTGTTTGACCCCCTTTCGCCTTCAGAACTGCCTTAATTCTACGTGGCATTGATTCAACAAGGTGCTGAAAGCATTCTTTAGAAATGTTGGCCCATATTGATAGGATAGCATCTTGCAGTTGATGGAGATTTGTGAGCTTCGTGCCACATCCAGGGCACGAAGCTCCCGTTCCACCACATCCCAAAGATGCTCTATTGGGTTGAGATCTGGTGACTGTGGGGGCCATTTTAGTACAGTGAACTCATTGTCATGTTCAAGAAACCAATTTGAAATGATTCGAGCTTTGTGACATGGTGCATTATCCTGCTGGAAGTAGCCATCAGAGGATGGGTACATGGTGGTCATAAAGGGATGGACATGGTCAGAAACAATGCTCAGGTAGGCCGTGGCATTTAAACGATGCCCAATTGGCACTAAGGGGCCTAAAGTGTGCCAAGAAAACATCCCCCACACCATTACACCACCACCACCAGCCTGCACAGTGGTAACAAGGCGTGATGGATCCATGTTCTCATTCTGTTTACGCCAAATTCTGACTCTACCATCTGAATGTCTCAACAGAAATCGAGACTCATCAGACCAGGCAACATTTTTCCAGTCTTCAACTGTCCAATTTTGGTGAGCTCGTGCAAATTGTAGCCTCTTTTTCCTATTTGTAGTGGAGATGAGTGGTACCCGGTGGGGTCTTCTGCTGTTGTAGCCCATCCGCCTCAAGGTTGTGCGTGTTGTGGCTTCACAAATGCTTTGCTGCATACCTCGGTTGTAACGAGTGGTTATTTCAGTCAAAGTTGCTCTTCTATCAGCTTGAATCAGTCGGCCCATTCTCCTCTGACCTCTAGCATCAACAAGGCATTTTCGCCCACAGGACTGCCGCATACTGGATGTTCTTCCCTTTTCACACCATTCTTTGTAAATTCTAGAAATGGTTGTGCGTGAAAATCCCAGTAACTGAGCAGATTGTGAAATACTCAGACCGGCCCGTCTGGCACCAACAACCATGCCACGCTCAAAATTGCTTAAATCACCTTTCTTTCCCATTCTGACATTCAGTTTGGAGTTCAGGAGATTGTCTTGACCAGGACCACACCCCTAAATGCATTGAAGCAACTGCCATGTGATTGGTTGATTAGATAATTGCATTAATGAGAAATTGAACAGGTGTTCCTAATAATCCTTTAGGTGAGTGTACATTCAAATATATTTAAAAAACATAACCTGAGATTTGATTTATCAATAGCAATTTCACTCAAACTTTTAAGTGTTCAGATTTCTTGAACCGACATGGTCATTGAGCCGAATGGCCCCCCTTCTTTTGACTCCTCCTGCACATCGTCATAATCTGCTATTAAAAACAAAATCTTAATTCATGTTGTAATTCATGAGTCTATGAATCTGGAAAACATACTAACAATAACTTAATAACTTACCTAACAGGTTTCTCACATCTTCACTCACACTCATCACATCATCATACTCCTCCAGAACTCCCTCTGATCAAGAATGACATAAAAATGTCACATCAGTATATAAAACACTTTAGCTGCGTCCCAATTCAGAGGCTGCATCCTTCCAACTAGCCCACATTTGAAGGCCGATTGCGTCACCCCTGCATGACGAAGGCTGTCCCGCCTTCAAATGTGTCCTTTGTTTCCCGTGAAATGAAGGATTCAACAGATTGATCCTTCGCGGCCTTGCCTAACCCAGAATTCATTGCGCACCAGTGACGACAGGATTGTTTTGAGAGAAATTGCCGAATTACACTTTTAAATGCAACTATTGGGTTTCAGCTTACACAAATATCTAATGATACAAATGAAAAAAACAACAACTTTAAAGCAGTTTAAATGTCTTATATCTTATTAAGATGCGATTATATATAGTTTATACTCTTTATTATGTACAGAAATGAACTATGGTGAACATATTTAGACAGTTTGTGAACCCTGTTTGATTTTTAGACAGTTTAATATAACTTTCAAAAAAGTCCAGAACAAACGTTACATCAACGGCAGCTGTCACAGTTGCTAGGCGACAATCCTCCATAGGCTAGACTGTCCCATTTAACAACGCTCGTTCCGACCTTTGTGGCCTTCGAAGGATGCAGCCTCTGAATTGGGACAGCTTTTATCTCATTTGAAGGATCAAATGAGCTTGTTCAGTCTCTGGGGGCCTGGCTAGGTCCCCCAGACCGTCTCGCTGGCTCATCCGTACCATCAGACTCGGCTACGCGATTCAGTTCGCTTGCCGGCCTCCCAAGTACAGGGGCATCCTCTTCACCACCGTATGGAGCAGCGATGCCCATGTCTTGCAGTCAGAGACCGATGTCCTGCTGGCGAAGGACGCGATCGAGCCGGTTTCTCCAGCCGATATGAGGTCGGGGTTCTACAGCCCCTACTTCATTGTGCCCAAGAAAGGGGGTGGGTTAAGACCAATCTTGGACCTGCGTGTCCTGAATCGGGCCCTGCACAAGCTCCCATTCAGAATGCTAACGCAGAAACGCATTTTCAAATGCATCCGTCCCCAGGATTGGTTCGCACCGATCGACCTGAAGGACGCGTACTTTCATGTCTCCATTCTCCCTCGACACAGACCGTTCCTTCGCTTTGCGTTCTAGGGGAGGGCATTTCAGTACAAAGTCCTGCCCTTCGGGCTGTCCCTGTCGCCTCGCGTCTTCACGAAAGTCACAGAGGCAGCCATTGTTCCGCTCAGAGAACGCGGCGTTCGTATTCTCAACTATCTCGACGACTGGCTCATACTGGCCCAGTCCTGGGAGCAGTTGTGCGAACACAGGGACCTGGTGCTACGTCACCTCAGCCTGTTGGGCCTTCGGGTCAACCGAGAGAAGAGCAAACTCTGTCCCACGCAGAGGATCTCTTATCTCGGTATGGAGCTGGACTCGGTCAACCGGACTGCGCACCTCACAGAGGAACGAGTCCAGTCAGTGTTGAACTGCTTGAATACGTTCAAAGGCAGGACAGCGGTCCCACTGAAATTCTTTCAGAGGCTCCTGGGGCATATGGCATCTGCAGCCACGGTAACGCCGCTCGGATTGCTTCATATGAGACCGCTTCAACGCTGGCTTCACGACCGGGTCCCGAGATGGGCGTGGCAGTGCGGCAAGTACCGGGTCTTAGTTACTCCTTACTGTCGCCAAACCTTCAACCCGTGGGTGGACCCTGCCTTTCTACGGGCCGGAGTGTCCCTAGAACAGGTGTCCAGGCATGCTGTGGTCTTCACGGATGCCTCTTCCACGGGTTGGGGGGCCACGTACAACGGGCACTCAGTTGCGGGTCTGTGGACGGGGCCCCAACTGCGTTGGCATATCAATTGCCTAGAGCTTCTGGCAGTACGTCTCGCCCTGGGTCGCTTCAAAAAGCCGCTACAGGGAAAACACGTTCTGCTCCGTACGGACAGCACTGCGGCCGTTGCGTACATCAACCGTCAGGGTGGTCTACGCTCCCGTTGCATGCTCCGGCTCGCCCGCCATCTCCTCCTGTGGAGTCAGAAGCGTCTGAGGTCGCTTCGGGCCATTCACATCCCAGGTGCGCTGAACCAGACAGCCGACGAGCTCTCTCGTCAGCCGACACCTCCGGGAGAGTGGCGACTCCACCCCCGGAGCGTCCAGCTGATATGGGACCTCTTCGGAGCCGTGCAGGTAGACCTGTTCGCCTCTCCGGACTCGACCCATTGCCAGTTGTATTACTCCCTGTCCGGGGGCACCCTCGGTACAGATGCACTGGCGCACAGCTGGCCCCGGGACCTACGCAAGTATGCGTTTCCCCCAGTGAGCCTTCTCGCACAGGTTCTGTGCAAGGTCAGGGAGGACGAGGAGCAGGTCTTGTTAGTTGCGCCCTACTGGCCCAACCGGACCTGGTTCTCCGAACTCTCACTTCTCGCGACAGCCCCTCCCTGGCCAATCCCCCAAAGAAAGGACCTGCTTTCTCAGGGGCGGGGCACTCTATGGCACCCGCGTCCAGACCTCTGGAGACTCCATGTCTGGTCCCTGGACGGGACGCGGAGGTTCTAGGTGGCCTGCTGCAGGCAGTGGCAGACACCATCGCTTCAGCTAGAGCCCCCTCTACTAGGTGCCTCTATGCTCTGAAGTGGAACCTGTTCGTTGAGTGGTGTTCTTCCCGCCGGGAAGACCCCCGAAGGTGTTCGATTAATGTCGTGCTTTCTTTTCTGCAAGATGGGTTGGTGAGAAGGCTGTCTCCCTCCACCCTCAAAGTGTACGTCGCCGCAATAGCGGCGTATCACGATGTAGTTGAAGGTAAGTCCTTAGGTAAGCACGACTTAATCGTCAGGTTCCTCAGAGGTGCGAGGACACTGAATCCTCCTCGTCCAACCTCGGTACCCTCTTGGGACCCCTTCGAGCCTTTGCAGTCAGTCAAGCTAAACATCCTGTCCATGAAGACAGTGCTCCTGACTGCATTGGCCTCAATCAAGAGGGTAGGGGACCTGCATGCACTTTCGGTCAACGAATCGTGCCTAGAATTCGGGCCGGCCAACTCTCACGTTGTCCTGAGACCCCGGCCTGGATATGTGCCCAAGGTTCCCACCACTCCCTTCCGGGACCAGGTGGTGAACCTGCAAGCGCTGCCTTCGGAGGAGGCAGACCCAGCCCTAGCTTTGCTCTGTCCCGTCCGCGCTCTCCGCGCCTACGTGGACCGAACTCAAAGCTTTAGAACCTCAGAACAGTTCTTCGTCTGTTACGGAGGCCAGCAGAAGGGAAAGGCTGTCTCCAAGCAGAGGTTAGCCCACTGGATAGTGGATGCTATCGTCTTGGCTTACCAGTCCCAAGACGTGCCTTGCCCGTTCGGGGTGCGAGCTCACTCCACTAGGAGTGTAGCCTCCTCCTGGGCGCTGGCTCAAGGCGCCTCGCTGACAGATATATGTAGAGCTGCGGGCTGGGCGACACTTAACACGTTCGCTAGATTCTATAGCCTCCGTGTAGAGCCGGTATCTTCCCGCATCCTCGCCCCCAGTGGCCAGTAGCGCTAAGTACCCGTTCTAGTGTCGGATTGCATACGCCACTCCCGCCTCCGGGCCGGATACGTGCGTCTATTGTCTCCAGTTGTGTTCCCCGGAAACGGCTAACCCTGTCGAGCTCCTCCGTCACCCCTTCGGTGTCAGACGTTGCGGCCGTTTGACACCAGGCCTGCACCCGTATGCTTGTGGAACGTGTGTGTAGGCTGGGTTCCATATGTAGCGGTTCCCTAACGGCAACCCCATATGTGTATTCTCCACGGTACCAGCTACCCTACTCGGCTAGCCCTGTGTCTTTCCCTTGACAGAGCTCGCTCTGTCGTCTCTGGTGGTGTTCTTTCCCCCCTGGGACCAGGTTGGATCCACCCCAGAGACTGCCTTAGGTAGCACTACCCTGCTAGGTTAGTCCTTATGAGTATTTCCACCTCTCCTTCCACTGAAGGACGTGGCTCCGCAGCGTACCATCTCCCCGAGACGGGCACGCTTCCCAGCGTTATCCAATAGTCACGCTTAGTGGGTCTTGCAGGAACAGCTGTGACTGGCCGCCCTGACTCCCGCACCAACGTAGGTGTGGTCCAGCGAGCTCGGGCAGGGCGCTGGAAGGGCCAGCATCTCTGGCGTGTTAGTAGGGATCCCAATTCGTCGGTCAGTTCCGACGTACGTCGAACGTGACCGACTGAAAGGGAACGTCTCGGTTACGTATGTAACCCTCGTTCCCTGAAGGAGGGAACGGAGACGTACGTCCCGTCGGCAGGTGCTGTGCTTCAGCTGAAGGCCGAGTCACCTATCTCGGCTCCTCAGTTGAAAAGCAATGATGCAGTGTTCCACTTCCGTATTTATACCCGCGCTGCGGGGCGGTGCGTGGAATGCGTGAACCGCATGCCAATGTCCATTGGCTCGTTTTTAATCACTCGAAGTAGATTGGTCTCTGAAAACAGATCCCAATTCGTCGGTCAGTTCCGACGTACGTCTCCGTTCCCTCCTTCAGGGAACGAGGGTTACATACGTAACCGAGACGTTCTGTTCAACCCACCTATTTGCGAGCTCTGTCCGTTAATGATGACATCATCATAATTCTCTAGTGTGTTAACTCAACATGCAAATATAAGGCCAAAATATAAGTGTTTAAATGTAAGCCAAAAAAAAAAAACATTTAGACAGTAATATAAACTATTGTCAGTAATGGTGTTTATTTTAAAGGAATATATATTTTTTTATCAATTAAAAATCACCTTTTTGGATATCAGAGATCTGTCCACTGGGGATGACGTCGTCATAGCTCTCAGGGGTGTCTTCTACAAATTCACACATTCATTAAAAAACACACAAATTAATCATGATCAAAACACATTAAAAAATCTGTTAATATACTGAAATAACTTTAGTATACTAAAAAAAAACTATTTCATATCCTATAGAATAACAGAACGACACCTGTGTCACGATCTGGTTTCAGTCCATCAGTGATGACATCATCATAGTATCCCGGTGTGATTTCCTTCATCATCTCTTCTGCATCAACAAAAAATATGTTTGGATACTAAAATATATTCTTGTTGCAGGTCATGAGACCATTAAACTAGAACCGTCAGGGGTCGTTGTATAACTGCCAGCGGGTAAAATGTACCAATGCACATGATTACTGTTTTGATATGGCTAAAAAACTTATGTCACTGTATTATGCCACAGTCTTCACAAAGTAATGTCTGGAGTCATGAAATTATTATTTTTAGTCATCAACTATGTTTTGTCCAGTTGTTTTATGCTATTTTAAGCAGGCTACACTAATCACTTTTTGGTGAATATAGGCTAAACCAGCCTGCAATGACAACGAGAATTAGAAGGAAATAAATACATACTTGGGCGGTGTAAAATTATAATAAAATGTAATTAATCATATATTAAGGTAACCCATGTTATTTAAATGACTAAAATATCTAAATAGACAATAAAGAGCAATAATAATTCACCGCAATGCATAGGATCCTTTATGATGCAACGACAAATTCAAGGTTTCACCTCATTAATTATTAATTAGTTTAGTTGTATCATTTATAATTAGAATAAGAGAACAACACCAATAAACTTGGGGTAATCATAAACATTTTTTTATTCATTACATCATAGATCGGAAAAAGTTTTTTTTTTTATTTAGGAAACGGACAGACTTGAATAAATAGCAACACAGTAGCAAACAATACACAATAAAATTTGCAAAGCAAAAATTAATAATTAATCCAAAGTTTGAACATGACTAGGCACATCTTCATTTGATTGTGTGTTGTGTGACTGTCTACAGTAAGCGTACACGCTGCTCAAACACAGCGTGAAAATAAAGGAATTATATAGGAGTAAATTTGACCTGCTGGTGGTTTTAGGTATAAATGCCCTGTTTTTTTTTATCTGGTTTTATCTAAAAAAAATTTATCAAAAACACAGGATTGTAAATAACAAAATTTTAGTAAAAGTCAATGACTGGGAGACTTATCTCTTTATTAAAAATCTGTTATGTATTTGAAAAACAGCTATGGGTACATTTTACCCCGTGGCGGTTCTAGTGTTAAGTTATTAATTATCTGGTCATGAATCATGTGATCAATTAAAAAGGTCACTGACCTTTCATTTCACTGCTGTTGGTGGCATCATCATAATATACAGTATTGAACTCTTTTTCTAAAAAGGAGAACAGAATATTAATATAGAAGTAAACAGCAGTATTTAAAAGGTACAGAGTCATTAGTCAAATATTCAATAGAAATTGTTAATTACATTTATTTATTTATTTAGGCTGAATTCAATGAAAACTTTTTTTGAATAGTGGAATAAATATACGCTTTAGCTCTCTAACCTGAGAGAAGCTCATCAGCATCTTCATACCAGATGAATGTCAGAAACATGTTCATCTTTACAAACAGAATTAATCCTCCTTTCCTTTGGATCATAAAACTCTTACTTTTTAAAAACATTACAGACAGAAATCTTTTTTTTAGGCCTATTAGCAAACACATATGTATCCTCAAATGAACCCATTCCTCACTGCCTTTCATTAATACACACAGGAAGAGACACACACTACAAACATATGAACCACTCCTTATTACCCTCTAAATATACACACAGGAAGAGACACATACACACACACACTCATATAAACATGCACCTGCATCTCTGTGGTTTTCTGTGAGGAATTCTGTGGTTTGAAGCAGGAGGTTTAACAAAACTAATAATAGATGAACATCAAGTGTCTGTCTCTTATTAATTAATCGTATTAAATAAGATTCATGTCTCATGTCTCACCCCTCTGAGTGAAGTGATTGTGTCTGTGATGAATCTCCTCATAAATGGCCTCAGTCGTCGTCTTGTGTCTCCTCTTAGAGAGAGCTGTGAGTGTAGACAGACAAACCTGCTGTCAGTTCACAACACATGACTGATCACACACTGAATAAGACACAATATGACAGTCTCTGGATCTCTCCTACCTCTCCTCATCACTCTGTTCTGCTGAATCAGTATAAGCAGTGGCACTAAGAGCAGTAAGAGCACAACTCCCAGTACAATCACAAGCACGGAGAGAGACGCTGCTGGAGGAGTTTGTGGAGGAGTGACTGATGTTGAGCTTGAGCGCACTGTCTGAGAAACTGGAGGAGAAGCTGATGTTGTTGTGGCAGGAGTAGTGGACACTGACAAATCTGGCAAATCTGTAAAAACACACACAGACACATTCAAAACCATGCGGATACACAAATAGTATTAGCATTAAAATGGTGTAAAAATGACTAATATTGGTCAGTGTGTTGCTGTGACCTGCGCAGGTGAGTCCAGCGTGCTCTTTGTGGGAGCAGTCAGTGTGGTTCTTCAGGGAGAGAGGACAGTCCCACAGGTGAATCTCATTCCCTCTGCACTCGACTCTGTTCAGCCACACAACACCTTTACCAGCACCAAAGGCTGAATTCCCATCAGCCCTCAGTGCTGCTCCACAACCCAGCTGCCTGCAGACCACCTGAGCATCGCTGATGTCCCACTGATCATCACAGACTGAGCCCCACACAGCGTTATGATACACCTCCAGCCTCCCAGAGCACCAGCCCTCCCCTCCACTCAGTCTCAGAGGAACATGCTCTAAAATCACAGACATCAACCATCACTGACCAGCTTCAGCATCATCATTTACAACAATACATAGACAATGCATTTTATAACTATTTAAAGTTGTGATAAATTATGTGGATTCAGTGTTAGAGTGCACAGATATTAATATTTAGATACTGTATATAAAGAAAATACATCCTTATAATAATCTTACTTGAACACTGTCTCTGGTAAGGAGATGGTGAGGTAGAACATGTCAGACGACTCTGAGGAGATTCACGAGTTTGCTCCTCTGAGATTAAAAGGTTGAAATTTAATTCAATACTTAATAGAAAAATTGTAAGAAAAAAATATTGACATACATCATCTTACCTGAGCAGGTGATTTTGGCCACTTCATTATGACTGCAGTCATTCTGTCCCCAGGGTGAAGATGGACACTGCCATAGAGTGGAATCATGTCGTCGACATTTTACTTTATCCAACCAGTTAGGAGCTGATTCTACTTTTGGTGTAGAATCAGACAAAACACCAGATCTTCCACAGTTCAGCTCCTGACAGATCAGACTCACTGTGTCTGGTTCCATCTGGTTGTAACACACATTACCCCAGGATCCATTGTAGAAAACCTCCACATTCCCTTCACAGCCCTCAGTTAACCTGATCTCTTTAAACTCTAGATAGAGAAGGATGAGAATCAATACATTTAAAACAATTAACTCTTTAATGTCTTATCACAGTCTTTTTAGAGGAGGCGTATATGCAGTGGAATAACTGATCTCAACTTTACATATATAAAAATGAGGACACTAAAACCAAAAATGTGAAAACATATTTCATTCATTAGTGTATACATTTATAAAATACTAATACTGCCCAATAATGTTTCTTTATTTACACTTTATCATATGAGCATCCAGTCAGTCTCTATTGATTTAAGTCTTAGAGTAGCTGTAACTGTAATCTTTCACCAAATAGAACCAAATCATTAAGAGTCATTTGTTCGGAAATCAGACTACATTTGTCACACTCTGTGTTTAGTGCTGTAGATTCAGTTGTGATGTAAGTAGTTTAGAAAACTCTGTCAGAGTATTTTAGTATTCCATCTGCATTGGGAAAATGCACTTGTATTAACAGAATAGGTTAATGTATATTTATTATTATTGACATGTATATTTAACATGTATAAGTACATCTGATATCATCAGTCACATACATAGATTATTGAAAATGTTTAAAATATTGTCAAGTTATTATTTAACTTATTGTTTACTGTTTACCTGAGCACACAACTCCTACATCCTCCTTGTGTTGACAGTCATGTTTTCCCCAGCCTGGAGAAGAGCAGTTCCACAGGGACATCTCATTCCCCTCACACTCCACCTCATCCAGCCATATGGGTCCAGAACCAGGACCAAACCAGGCTGGTACCTGCTGGTTACTGAGGGCCACTCCACACTGCAGCTGTCTGCACACCACATGGGCATCTTCAATATCCCAGGAGTCATCACACACTGTCCCCCATGAGCCGCTGTGAAAAACCTCCAGCCTCCCTGCACAGTCTCCCCCAGAACCCACCAGCCTGATGGACCCGCGACCTGATATTCAGAGAGAGAAAAACAGTGCTTGTACATGCACATTATTTATCACTAAAAGCTAAAGAACCTGTCCAGATGTAAATTTTCTCACCAAAGTTTGTGATTGACAGCTGTTGTGTGGAGCTGCAGTTGAGAGTTTGTGAAGAGCTGCAGTTCCCCAGATGAGCTTCACTCTCTGGAGAGAGTATTTATTTGTCATTCGTTATTTATCTAAAATGTATACTACATTTATTAAAATGTGTAGTTTTAATCTAAAACCCATGACTTCATCACGGTGTGAATTCCCTCACCTGAGCAGATGACGCCAACATCTCGTCTATGAGAACATTCAGCTCGACTCCATGTAGAGATGGAACAATCTGAGAGTTTTGTTTCATTCCCGTCACAATCAAACACATCAGCCCAGATTTCACCACTTCCCTCTCCAAACCAGTCAGATCCCACCACAGACACAGCAATCCCACAATTCAGCTGTCTACAGAGGACAGTGGCAGCTCTCATATCCCAGCATGCATCACACACTGTGCCCCATTTACTGACGAACTGAAGCTCCACTCTACCAGAACAAGAGTCTGAGCCGTTTACCAGTCTGAGGTCAGTGTAACCTGGACAAAAAAATTAACAACTTTTTTAAACAGTATGAAACTAAGTCAAGATAATTCAGCAATACAACAACAGAATGTTATGTTTGTAATTCATCTAAAGAGAAGCCAAATGTTTATACTCAACCAGAACAAATCACTCCAACATCATTGTCATGGGAACAGGTGTGCTTCTGTGAAGATAATTGTGAACAGACGTGTATCTGTGATTCATTTCCTCTGCACTGAATCTCCTCTGACGAAACATGGCCTTTCCCTTTGCCAAAAGCAGCTTCTCCCAGCACCTGTACAGGAGCCCCACAGTCCAGCTCTCTACACACAACCTCTGCATCCTGCTGGTCAAAGGCAGCATCACACACTGTTCCCCATCCTTCTGTACGAAGCACCTCCACTCTCCCAGAGCACTGGTGAGACCCGTCCACAAGTCTAACTCCTTGCTCCGAGTCTTTGAATTATAAAGACAAATAATTAATTAAACATATTCAGCTGGAACACTAGAGAAAACTGTCATTAAATTTGGACATTTTGTATTTCATTAATTCACTTAATCTGCACTAATTTTATCTGTAATTTTATCTTTCATCTGTAATTTTATAATCTTCATTAAATAAAGAATGTAAACAAGATTGTCAAATCAGACTGAATAATAAAAAGGCATTACGTATTTAATGGGGATTCACTGCATCATAGTTTATTATAAGAAAATAAGGAATGAGGACAAATATAATATCATGAACAAAATAATTAAACAGATTGCATGTTTCATAATATTGACACTGATGCAGTTTGTCCTCACCAGCATACAGAAACATATTACTTGAGTGAGAATTATAAAAGAGTGATGTGATAACAAGATGAGGGCAGCTTACCTGAACAGACGACACCAGCATCTTGATTATGATCACAGTAGTTAATATTCCAGTTTGATTTGCAGATTTTCAGTGCAGTCTCTGATCCACTACATTGTACAAAAGCCATTGAAATCAGTCCTGATCCAGGTCCAAATTGAGCTTCATGTGTTGCTTTTACAGCCTTCCCACAGTCCAGCTCTCTACACACTACTTCAGCATCAGCAATATCCCAGTCATAATGACACACTGTTCCCCACTGACCATCATGAAGAACCTCCACTCGACCAGCACAGGGATTTCTGCCATTAACCAACCTCACGCTCACACTGTCTACACACACGAGAGAGAGGGGGACAATTAGTAAATATACAAAACATAGTATGTAAGTTTAGCATCACATGTAAATGATTTCAGCTCATATTAAAGAATAAAGTATCTCTTTATGTACCTACCAGAGGTGATGAGTTTTACCACATAGCACAGAAACATCAGCATCAGACAGCTCTCCATCTTTTACTTCTGCTCGACACTCTCTTCAGCTCAGAACACAGCACAAGTTTCTCCTCTGCTCCCTCAAAGACTGAAGAAACTGGCTCCTGTCAGTCCCCTAAAGAGAGAGAGAATCTCACAGCTGCCAATGACACTCACTGTTACCTTATTAGACACAACAGAGGAAATCATCAAAAAACTTCAGTGACAAATCAGATGAGGCATTTATGATTTTCACCATATATATCAAGAGAACATCTGCGCTGATGAGCAGGACTCCTCCTCCACCATGAAAAGACACTTCACAGAGGATAGAATATATCTTTCATAAGTCAGGAGGGAGATAAAGTCACACAACTTAAAGGAGATTGATACAGAAACACTGCAGGTTATATTCGGCATCAAAGCCTCTGTCTGCACACAGGAGATTCAAGACTGATGACTGATTTTTGTAAGTCTGATCACTTCAAACACTTGTAACTAAGTAGAAAAATTAGTAGAAGTAGAACTATTTTTTCATAAGTTATTTGAATAAATGTAACATCTCAGTGTTATCTACATAAATTAGGCTATGCATAACATTACTATACATGGATTTTACCGCTTTGTTCTTTTATTCTAAAAATAAAATTGTATTACACCATAGTATAAAATATATTGTTGCTAAGCTATTCAGATGTGTTTTTATTAAATACATTAAATATTATTTACATAAATAAGCAAACCTTAGAGAATAATAAATAAATGTGCGTTTAATTCTTCACTGCTGCATTTGTCCAGCAGATGGCAGCAGAACACCTCTTATTGTAGAGATGCATGAGCTTCTCATTGTGAACGGATTTCAGGACTGCAATCAATGGTTTTTCTTCACGTATAGCAACATTTACAAGGAACTTGTTTCATATAGAGCTCATTTCACAGCACATTAATTTTAAACTTTATCTGCTGTGTAATAGCCTGCACAGAGTGACATGTATGTATCACCATAGTGTGATTTTCATAAGGTTTTTCACTGACAAAATGTTAAATTTCCCTGTAGGCTAATCTTGAATATTTGGCCTTGTCTTTTCTGAGTTTAGCATGTAGGCCTACATGATGATGCTTCATTCTATTATATGAAAAATGGAAACATTTAGCATTGTATCACAATTTTTTTTATTTGTATTATTATTAAGCCGTTTCCTTCTACAAATTAGTTTTAAGAACGGCGCGACACTCTGAAGACAGACACACGAGAGATGACAACATTCGAAGACGTCGCTACACCCCATGTTTACATACAAGAAATAAACTTAGAAAAATAGTATGCAAAACCCCAAGATGCGTTTTTAAACGTTTAATTTGTGTCTGTTTTTAGTTTTTTTTTTGACATGGTGTCTTACAATTTTCCTTAGTTGTCAGTTATAATCATCAAAATGAAAAGAAATAAACATTTGAAATATATCAGTCTGTGTGTAATAAATAAATATAATATACAAGTTTCACTTTTTGAATGGAATTAGTGAAATAAATAAACTAATTATATGACCAGCACCTGTATAGTCAGTGCCTGCAGAAGAAACTATACCTTTTGTTAGATATTATTTATTTGCAAAAGAAAAATACGAAGGATCTTGAGATTCGATTTCTGTTTTCTACCGGGAAAAAAGAACCATCCATCGAATGTTTACAGCTACAGAAAACCAATTAAAAGCAGGGCAGTGAACGTTTCGTGTGCACGTTGTTCTGGTGCCGTGCCATTGATTTATGACCAACACCAACACTGTTCCGTTTAACAATAATGTTGTTCCTCCACGTAATAGTAACATATATTTTCAGCATAAAAAAGGTTTCACCAGTTAACAGAAATACTGTTTTGTGGTGTGTGTGTGTGTGTGTGTTTGTGTGTGTGTGTGTGCGTGTGTTATGCTATCATCGAGGATGCGCAGCGTTTGTGTCACCATAGAAACGTCCCGTTCTGACTTCGAGATGAACATTTAAAGTTCCTCCTCTTCAGTGACCGCGAGCTCTTCTCGAGCGCTTTGATCCGAGCATTTAAAACCGAGTAACGGTCGCTCTCCACAAACTTCACTCATTTACTGGATTTAATTAAACAAGTTTATACCAACTTTTTTTTATTACCTGAAATAGTAAAACACTTGTTCAGGTAAGAGCTTCATGAAATCAGTATTTCATTATGTATTTCGTTTAATGTCACAAATTACACAGATCTCTTATTTATTTTTAAACTCTGAGGTAAATAACAGCAGGATGTGTGTCAATAACCTTTATAGGCTATGTCTGTCAATCATGTAAACGTTTATTTTTACCGTTAATTAGTTCTTGCTTTAATAAAAATATTAAATACTTGATACCCCCTCACTCAAACCTTAGCAAGTTCAGCTTGTGATCAAGCAGGAAATTTCACCACAGCAACCTTTTCCGGTTGACATTGTGGTGGGACATCAATGCAAAGCGACAGGTCTGCTTACAGATGACGTCACTAATCTGCATTTCACTTCTCAAACTCTTAACATTCCTAAAGGCGAAAAGGACTGTTGATATGTGGCACTTTCTCTGTTTCTTCCAGCTGTGACCCACAGCAGGGATTCACTACAAGACACCAATAAGCGATGTTTCCTGAATTAATCAGGATAAGTCTTTGTATTGGATCTAGCTTTGGATTCTGTCCCATTTGTGCTGTCACATCTCTTGCCTACATTGCATCTTAACCTGTTCAAAGACGGTCAAGGTAAGCAGTGCTGGAATCATGTCAGAGATCAGACACGTTAGAGACACACGGGTCACCAGCAGTGGCTCAGACCAGGATGAGAAGCAGCCGAAGCCGCAGCCAAGGAAAAGTGTGAAGAAGAACGCAGGATGGGGACACATTGCTATGTTGGACAAAATAGAGGACTTCTTTCAGATCTGTGACAGCGAGGGAAAAGGCTTCATCACACGCACTGATATGAGGGTAAAGTGTGGGTCCTTCACCACTTTTCTTTCATTATTATCATTTTATTTATTTTTACATCTGCCATGGCTTTGGTATAACTATACAACTATATATAAATGGTTTCGATTTTTCTTTTTCTTTTTTTTTCATTCTAACATATTAATGGTGCATATGTTGCTGTCACAGTTCAGGCAAGGGAAGAGGAGATAAATTGTAGCAGTCTTACTTTTATTTACAAAAAAGAAAGCAGAGATAATCCAAAACACTTGAATCTTAGGAATAGAAAAACAAAACAGTTTTCACTTCAACTCAAAGACAACACTGAGCTGAAACAAACTGAAGGCTTTAATATACAGGCTAAACGTGGAACCAAACAAGACACAGGTGAACATAATCAATTAACCAATGAGTAACCATAGTAACAAAGGACATTGCCAGAAACCAAGAAAAATAGTGTTGATGTCATTTTCTTTAGTATTCAATCAGATTTATTCATACACCATAATTTTGTCTTTCTTAGAGGCTACACAAAGAATTGCCACTCACTGCTGAGGAACTCGAGAACGTTTTTGACTCACTAGACCTTGACAAAAATGGATACCTGACGCGGGGAGAGTTTTCCTCTGGATTCAGTGAGTTTGTGATCAGTCGAGGAGCTCTTCAGAAATCATATGTTATTTGGTACATATTTATAGCACAGCAAATTAAACTTTTCCAAAGTGTATCTGTAACTGTTTCCCAGGTAACTTTCTTCATGGACGGAGAGTCTCCATGACAGAGGAACAAATGAATACACCTTCTCAGAGCTCAGGGAATGAAGAGCTGTCAGGGAACGAGGATGATGAAGAGAGACATTTCAGCGTTTTGATGGAGAGCTTGGGTGCTAGCAATGTGTTTGAGGAGTCAGTACTGATTGACACTTTGCAATAAAACATTAGCTTTATATTGCTACAAGTAGTAACAGTTCTCTCTTCAATTCAGCCCGAGTGATGTCCGCAGCCTGTGGGCTCAGCTCAGGAAGGATGAGCCTCACCTTGTGTCCAACTTTGAAGAGTTCCTGGCCCGTGTCACATATCAAATCAAAGAGGCTCAACAAGAGAGGAAGGAGATGGAGAGTGCCTTCAGAAGGTGACATGCTGATTCTCTATGCAACATGAAATAAGAAAGAATTTAGAGCAGTACCATCTAAAGTTGCCCATGTTTAAGAGCCAATAATCTGCTTTGTTTTCTTAAAGGGATAGTTCACCCAAAAATGAAAATTATCCCATATATTACTCCCCCTCAAGCCATCCTAGATGTATATGACATTCTTAATAAAGTCCATCTGAAGTGAATCGATGCGTTTTTGTTAGAAAAATATCCTTATTTAACACGTTATAAAGTAAAATATCTAGCGGACCGCCTTCTGTATTCATCTTACATCAACTTGCATCTCGCAGTTCAAAATGCTTACGCTACGTCTGGAAGCTAGATATTTTACTTTATAACGTGTTAAATATGGATATTTTTCTTACACAAATGCATCACTTCGCTTCAGAAGGCCTTTATTAACCCCCCGGAGCCGTATGGATTACTTTTATAATGAATGGATACACTTTTTTTGGTCTTCAAATTTTGGGCTGCCATTCACTGCCATTTTAATGCTTGGAAGAGCCAGGACATATTTTAATTTAACTCCGATTGTTTTCATCTGAAAGAAGAATGTCATATACACCTAGGATGGTTTGAGGGTGAGTAAATCATGGGGTAATTTTTATTTTTGGGTGAACTATCTCTTTAATTTCCCCCATGTTACTTGTGAATAATCCCTGTTTAGAGTCTTAATGTAATTCTCTATAGAATGCTGTTTTATTCATGTCCAGTGACCACCAAGCTTAGGAGTTAAACCAGGTTTTTACAGTATACTTTTGGTGGGAATAAAATGTATTTTGATCAAATCTAGATGTGATTGGCAACATGCATTGTTTGAAGATACACATACACACTCTGAGAAATCTTATGATCCTTTAATAATTACCTAACTGGATTTGCAGGTCTGAGCCAGTGTTTTGGAATGTAAATACTGTGAAAATTTGGGATATTATGTAAAATACTTGTTTGTGTCATGTCTTTGCCTTTTGATTTTATTAAGCATGTTTTAACATTTGAACCGCATTGTCATTGCACAGGAAAACAGCCACACATGACACTGAAATTCGCAGATTATATGAGGAAATGGAGCAACAGATCATTAATGAAAAAGATCAAGCAATTCTGAAGGTAAAAACATTCTTGTGAACTGTTGCATGTGCTTTCACACTATACAGTTAAGAAGTTTGGGATCAGTAAGATGTTTTTAACAGCGAAATTAATACTTTTATTCAGCAAGGATGCATTGAATTGATCAAATGTGTCAGTAAAGACATCTATTCATCAAAGAAACCTAATCAAATGTATACGTTTTCACAAAAATATTAAGCAGCACAATTGTTTTTAACATTGATAATAAGAAATGTTTCTTGAGCATCAAAACAAAATATTGGAAAACACTTCAGATTGTAATGGCTGTTGAAAATTCAGCTTTGCCATGGATTTTAAAATATATTTAAATATAAAACAGTTATTTTGAATTGTAATAGGCCTAATATTAAAATTGATATATTATATATTTGATAATATAGTATATTTCTATAACTGTTATAGAAATATGTTAATTCTCTCTTCCAGGACTCTGAAAATCTGCAGTTGCGCAGTCAGGACCTACAGCAGCGGCTCCGTGGTAAAGAACAGGATTTGGAGCAGCTTTTCCAAAAACAAAGGAGGGTGAGTGCCACAAATGAACGGGCATAATCATACAAAATCATTTGTGCCACTCTCACCTTTGTATATTCATTTTTTCAGTTAGAGCGACAATGTCGTGACCTTCATAGCGAACACCAGGAGAGTCGACTGGAGAATGTTAAACTCAAAATGACCAATGAGGAGCTGTCTCGTGAACTTGAGCAGACCTGCCAAGAGCTGGTGTTGGCTCAGGAGCAGTTGGGCATTCTTCAGGAGCAGGCCTCTCGATTACAGCAGGAAAGAGAGATGTCAGTCTGTGCATTTATAATGTACACACACACACAGAAATCCCACCAGTGTCTTTGGGTCTCTCATACACACAAATACTTTTTATCCTCACAGGGAGATGTACAGAATCACAGAAGGCTTGCAGAGAGAAAAACAGAGCTTGATGAAACAGTTAGATCTACTCAGGTGAGCTTGGTACATCCTCACATATGCTGTAGACAAAGACAAACAACAAAAATCTCAAATTAAATGTTGTTCTTTCAGAGAAATGAATAAACATCTACGAGATGAGCGAGACATTAGCTTTCTGGTATGTTTACCAATTTGTTTTTTGTTTTGTTTTTTACTTTTTAATTTTAGTTACTTTTTTGTAATTTGGTTTGGTGTGTTTTTGTCTTTTTTGTCTTTTTATTTTTTTTAATATATATCTATTTAGTTTTTATTCATTTTGGTGGTTTAGTAGTTTTAGTATTTTAGTAACTTTAAACAAAATGAACAGGAATGTTGCCATAGGAGCTAACGCAAAATACGTTTGTTTTTATTTTATTTAATTCGGTTAACATTTATTTTATTTAAATGAATGTAAATGCTTTAAAAAAAAAATTTTTTTAGTTTTTAGTTAATAACAACACTGATTTATCCTTCTCATGATCTTAAAACATTTTTCCTAAAGCTCAGACACTAGAAATTAATTTAACCGACATATAATTATGCCTACATATAAAATTTTATTTATTATAATTTGTATGTTTAAGTTTGTGTCAGTTAACATTTTTATTTTTTCAATTTAATTTTTAATTTTAGTTAATGATAAAAACACTGATTTATGCTTATAATAAAAAAATTTTTAATAATAATTTGTGTGTGTATATATAATATTTTATTTCATTGTTTAGATTTAATTTTAATGTTTTACTTTAGTCATTTTTTTGGTCACAAAATAATACCCATATTTCTTTTTTGTGTTTTTTCGTTTCGTTTTTTCGTTTTGATGACTACTGTTTTTCTAAAATGTGGAAAATATTAATGATAGAAAATGAGTGGTGTGTTCAAACGTTTGAGTAATAAGAGCAATTAAAAACAGAATATCTCCTTGTAATTTACAACAGAAACGCAGCAATTCAATGAAGAAATCCTCACGCAAAAATAGACTGAGCACAGCCTCAGTAAAATATACTGAGAGGAAACCATCTGTCAAAAAGTGAGAAATCTTGCAATATATTCTCTGTGAATACCTACGTATATGATGTAGTGGCATGGAAACATTTACTCTCACCTCTCTCTGTCATTTCAGAGAAGTTGATGAGGAGGAAGTGACTCAGCGCTCTAACAGGAAGACCACTTCTTTAGAAAACGGTCTATGTTTACCCTTCACCACAGGGGATAATGGAAGACCGGAGGTGGATGCTCGGTCTCAGAAGGTAGCTGGGGACTCAGGTGTAAATGTCGGGGTGGATGTGGAGGATGCACCACTGGATGGTTGGCCTCTACGCAGAGTCATATCCATCGAGGAGGACCACCTCCCCCACCTGCTGCAAGGAGACCCTCACCTTCTTCTGCATCAGCTAAGTGAGGAAGAAGAAGAGCGAGCTAGAGAAGAAGGTCAGGGGGATCTAGAGACGAGCTCCCTCTACCCGTCCAATGCGTCTCTGGCCTCTGCTGACTCTCCACCACCAGTTAGGGTGAAGAAGCCGTCTAAGAAGAAATGGATCAGAGTAAACATGCCCTCATCTGCACGGGGTCAGCCTGTCGGAAAGGAGACTCACCAGCAGGTAAGTGACGGGGACATATCATAGAGTACCTCATTTCATATGCATTTACATCTTAAAGGTACAGTAACAAAATAATTCAGAGACAGTGAAAAATGGTCAGTGCAAGAGACTTTAAATAACATAATATGTGGACTCCAAGACTATGGCCCATTTAAAGTGTAATAGTGTTTTTTACCATGTGTACTTTAACACAACCTGCTTTTAGCTTTACTTTAATGATGTCACTGTATGTACTTTTGGCTACAGGGTCCTGCAGAAGGTGCTGCGGCATCCCCTCAGCGCCTCTTTAAGGTCGTCCTGGTGGGAAATTCCAGTGTTGGCAAAACTGCACTGCTGCGACGCTTCTGTGATGGACAGTTTCATTCTGCCACCTCAGCAACTGTGGGTAAGTTGCTCTGCCCCCCCATGTGCACTTTACAGGTAGGGCTGAACGATTAATTGCATTTGCGATTAATATCGCGATATTATAAAACACGATTTTCTAACCGCAAAGACTACACTCTGGTCACGTGATACGCGAGAGTAAAGCAGTCTGCAGAAGAAGCATCAACTTGGCACGTTACGCCTACAGGCCTGGCCTAAAGGAAAGAACATTTTGTGTTTAATCGATCTAATATTGTGTTGGTCATACTATACAATAGGGGAGGGAGAAAATATTCTCTCTCTATTGATTCTGGACCAATTCTGAGCTTAGATTTTAACTGCAGGTACGCGATGGCGCTGCGTGTTTTAGAAACACCCGTATTCTGGTTGCTTCCATTTCCTGTCTCACACACACACACACTACTCGAACCATAAAATTATATTTCATAACGTTCGGAAAGGTTGAAGCGAATTACAATGACATTCGTTACTATACAATTTATTGCTCGTCTTTGTTGAATAATACAGAAGATAAAGAGCTTTAAAAATAATAGCATATTAAATCGCAATCGCAATATTGGTTAAAAAAATCGCAATTAGATTATTTTCCAAAATCGTTCAGCCATATTTACGGGCCCTATTTTAACGATCTAGGCGCATGGTCTAAAGCGCACGGTGCAAGTGCTATTTAAACAACGTGGCGCTGGACGTGAAAACGATAACTGCGTCGGGCTGAAACTAGCAAAAAACACTTGTGTTGCGCCTGGCGCCGCATTGTGCTGGGTGTAAGTTTGACTTTGCTCAAGTTGGTGAGTGGACAGGTCAGCTCAAGTAGGTTTAACAGATGACTGCAATGAGGGATTTTTAGTAAATGCAAATTGGTTGCCCTTTTATCGGAGTTTACCTTATTTGATCAGAAGGATGGATTACTACACTCTTTTTGTTGTTGTTATGATTTATATGGCCCTTGAAACTGATTTACCAAAATTCACAACATTTGACATCAAAAGTCTTTGCATTATTATTGTGAATGCATAGTATTATTCCTTAAAGGTGTTTGAGTGCGTTGTGTTTGAATATGTGTGTGAGTGCTAACGGAAACCTACTATGCTATATTTGATGGATTTCTCAAAGCAGGCAACATCACATGAAAGGGCTTGAGAAGTCACACTCCCTGCATTTAAACCCTGCCGCACATTGCGCAGCAGATTATGTCAAACACCATCAATTCATTTTATTCAAAGTTTCTAGCCTTTCACCCCTGGGGCCTGTACCATGATGGTCGCTGAACAAACTCAGGGTTACAGGATTAGATTCGAGTTGACAAAACCAAACCAATCCAATCCGGCTTTGTTGGTACCATGATGCTGATCATCAGCTTTCTGTCAACTCAGGCTTTGATCCTGAGTTTGTGGAGCGCGTGACATCAGCAGTGAACAGCCAATCACATGCCTTTCAACACGAGAGAGAGCCAACGTGATTCAAAAATCTTTTGCTGAAGATTAAGAGATTGAAGTATATAAAGAATTTAAATGCATTTACACAGAAGAAAATGCTTTTCCATGAAAGAGAATGAAGAAAATATCTTGCTATTAGTGCAAGTGAAAGTTGTGAGTATATTTATATATATATATAAACGGTAAGACCATTTTTAAAGAAGTCTCTTCTGCTCACCAAGGCTGCATTCATGTTATAAAAAATATATATTGTTAAATATTATTATATTATTAAAAAATTTTAAAATATATTTTAAAATGCAATTTATTCCTGTGATCAAAGCTGAATTTTCAGCATCATTACTCCAGTCTTCAGTGTCACATGATCCTTCAGAAATCATTCTAATATGATGATTTGATGCTCAAGAAACATTCATTATTATTATCAATGTTGAAAACAGTTGTGTAAAACATTTTTTAGGATTCTTTGATGAATAGAAAGTTCAAAAGAACAGGAAGGATCATGTGACACTGAAGACTAGAGTAAAGATGCTGAAAATTCAGCTTTGAATCACAGAAATAAATTGCATTTTAAAATATATTCAAATATAAAACAGCTGTTTTAAATTGTAAAAAAAATATTTCACAATAATACTGTTTTTGCTGTATTTTGGGTCAAATAAATGCAGCCTTGGTGAGCAGAAGAGCCTTCTTTAAAAACATTTTAAAAATCTTGCCGTTCTAAAAGTTTTGACCGGTAGTGTATGTATTTTTTTATATATATATATATATATATATATATAGGTTAGCTGTGGAGCTTAAATTACTATGACGATGAACACAGCTAAAAGCCAAGCCACTTTCATGGTACCTAAAACCCAGGATTGGCGCAATCTAAACTGAAATTTACCTGGCTATCCAGCAAAACAATCTGGACATTTTAGTTACTTTCAACCAGCTGGTCCCAAGTACATTTTTTAGAGAATGTTATTTTGTTGTCTCTTAGAATAAATACGACTTGGTCCGATATTTTGCTTTTATAATACTTTATAAATGACAATCATAAGCATGTGGCTAAAGTGTTCAAAACACTTGTATATTCCACACTTACTCAACAATACCCTCTAGTGGCCATTATCCCTCACTGCTGCAGTAATGGTTTTTGTCTGTTTTGATTTCATAAAGGTACATGTTTTCAGCAGTATTTTTTAATGCCTTTATTTTTGTGTGTGTTGTGCTGTACAGGCATTGACTATAGTGTGCGGACACTGAATTTGGGGGACAGCCACGTTGCTCTTCAGCTATGGGACACTGCAGGCCAAGAAAGGTGAGGCCCTGATACCTACATACAGGATAGTATCATTATTCTTATTTAGGACATTTACATTTACATTCAGCTTCAGTTTGTATGCTTCCTTTTTGTTCCACAGTCTGTGCTGTTATTCATTTAAGCATCTCTAAAAAGCTTGTCTAGAGTAATCTATTGCGCAACCAAAACACGAACTCACTTGTCACTGATAAGCATGCAGCATGAAAAAATGCAATGTCACTGTGCCCTGCAGGTATCGCAGCATTACCAAGCAGTTTTTTCGTAAAGCAGATGGTGTGGTGGTGATCTACGACATCACAATGGAGGACAGTTTCAGATCAGTCCGCCCCTGGTTGAACAGCATACAGGAGGCTGTAGGCGACCCTATACCCGTCATGCTCCTTGGCAACAAATCGGACCAGGAGAATAAGCGAGAAGTGCAGACAAAGGAAGCTGATATGCTAGCAGAGGTGTGCTCTTGTGGTCTCTCACATACACACACACGGTCTATTCTACAGTATTTACATAATTGAATATGCTTTACTTTCACAAGTCTACATCACTATATCCAAAACATTATGCACAGATTTTGTTATATTTGGTAGGAAACAAACCTGATGTTCTACGAGTGCAGTGCTTATACTGGAGCTAATGTTTTGGAGGCCATGATACATCTAGCTAGGTAAGAACTAAAAAACACATGAATACAATGTTACCAAACACTGTCGTATTACTGTATGTTTAGATGTGATCTTTGTAACACCTCACCCAGGGCTGCAACCCACAAAAAAAGAGACCTATAAAACTGAGACAGCTTTCGGTAAACATTATCAGATGTCGAACGGAAAGCTTGCGGTTTTTTTTTTTATCTTCAAAATGTGATCATCATGATACTCTTCTCTACATCAGTTGTACTTTTATTCCAGACTGTGTGAACCTTATGTAGTTGATTTACTTTGAAAGTCCCAGTAGGCTGCATCCAAAATCGCATACTCTCTGAGTAGGTACTTATTTTGTGCTTGAATTCGGACATGCTACTCTTTTTACATATCTTTTTCAACTACTATATAGTAGGGAATTACGTGATTTTTGGGGTCCTCTGGGAATCCCCCTGCCATCTTGAAGTGCCTTCAACTTTGTCAAGAGGACGAGAAAAGTTTATTTGGACAGACCCTCGACCCCTTGATTTTGACTGAGGGAGCGAGTCTGCTCATATGTACAGTTCAGGCAGATCCATAGACCAAAATGAAACACGATTAATACATCAGCAGCTCGCATTTAATTTACCCACGTGATCAAGATCTTTTCCTTTCAAGGGCATTTCATTTAAACCCATTACAATGGTTACACCAGTAGTGGACAATGATGTACATCCAACGGTGTAAGTCTAAAAATAGATCAATCTAAAACCAATGTTTAAGAGCAAACATGTCGATTCAGCCGTTTTCCCACAAAAGAAGATTATTCAGCGTAGTGAAGCCTGCTTCATTGACTCCTTCCCTGCATACCTTCCATGCGTTCCTTCCCTGCATACCGCATGCGCGTTGCGCTACTTTTTGCAAACCTTGGGTGCTTGCCCAAAAGTGGGTTTGCTATTAAGTTTATCTCAGTAACCCCACTATAATCACACTTTCAAATAAATTAAACATGGGAGAAAATGCTTGCAAATAGGGTATTTTTACAACCAAAAAACATTTAAAGAGAAAAAATGTATTTACATTTTCATTCGATTCTGTAAATGCAACTTTTGTATGCATGTATGTTGTAAATGAACTGATATGTAAATGTAACTTTGTTCTTCATTATTATTAATATTTTATTTTCTATATTAAGTATTTTAATGAACACTGATATGTTTGTAGAGTCCTGAGGGAACAGGAAGACAGAGTATGGGTGAACACGGTCAGACTAATGGATCAACCATTGAAGAAGAAATCCTGCTGCAAGTGACTGCACACACTCATGGGTGAAATCACTCTGTGCTTTATGTATAAATCAAAGAACCTTATACTCAATGTAAATAATTTAATGTAGGCTAAAAGAGGGCAAATTCACTTCTAGCTGAATCAAAAATTAATAGTGAAACATGTAAGAAGGTTTTTCATGTCCATTTGTCAAAGAGCATTGTATATCTGTGCTCGGCTGATGTGTGTTGTAGTCACAGTTTGTTTAAAATCTTTGTACATATTCTGTTTGTTAACAATACCAACTGTTGATCACAATTGCCATTATTTTTTAATGGAGAAAATATGTTAAGTCAAGCTGCATGTGACAAATGTAGTTGGCACTTCAACCACATATAACCAGGTGAGTAAGAACAAAGTCATTTAGGAAAAAATGTGATTGTTACTTCCCATTTATTTAGCATTACAGTAGCCTCATTCAATCCACTTTAAGTACTAGCATCGTGAAACCTAGATTTCAAAATGGCCAGTAAAACCTCTCTATTAGAACAAGAAGTGTTTTCAGTAGCCATTTGCAGAGACCGTTCAGTTGATGACAACATCAATAAGCACTAAAATCTTATGTTATTGAGGGAAGAACATTGGCTGGAGTCAGTGTCGAACATGTCATGCCTCCTTTGTTGCCTTCATCTGAACTGCTCTGTGACTATCTTGTTTTACACAAAGGAGCAAACAGGTGGTTCAAACAGGTTGTATGTGACAGTGATCTGACTTTTAAACAAGAACTAAAAATCAAAAATATTCTTAAGTTAAAACTGTCACATTAAGTTGCTCTAAAATAACACAACTTGTGTTCGATGAAAATGATTTGAAATAGTTTAGCTGCTCTTAGAGGTTCTTTAGAAAACATCTTAGTGAAACCTGAATGAATTCAAATAAAAGCAGAGGCAGAAAACATGCCAGTGGTCACTATATTAAACAACTCAACACTAACCCAATAAATAGAACACAATAAAATGCACTTAAACATCAGCAAAACTCTTTTCGTTTATGCATCCAAACTGAAGCCTTTGTTCTATGAGGCATTGTACAATTTCACATTGATACTGTTCATGAACACTTTTCTATCTTATAAGGTTAAATAAACACAAGCTTTAACATTCTCAGACTTTTTTAACAGTTACATTCAGAGTGATGTTTTCACAGTCTATCCTGTATGTGACACGCGATGACACTATTGCTTTTAGTGCTGGACTCGCACTGATGACATCACAGAAGGGTGCTGCGGTTCGGCAGCCTCTCTTGTCCAGACAGAGGCAGAGGAGAGACACAGTCCATCTCTCCGCCGAATCTCCCTGGGAAACGGTGCCCCGACTCAAGATGCCGATCGAGTTTTACCGCATCTTGTAGTCATGGGAGATGGCTGCGTCACAGAGCTGCCCTTTGAAATCCAGCTCAAAGGTGAAGTCCAAGTCACGCTGAAAGAAATCAAGTGCATTTTTGTCATCTTATTTCTTTGAAATCTGCCTTGTACTTGTTTATAAACCAGTGGTTTTCAACAAGGGGGGCAAGAACCACTAGATGGCACACTTTTCAAGATGGCTTAAGATTTTAAATAAGACAAAGCCAGCTAAAAATAAGCTAAAACAGCTAAAATGAAGTATTTTTTTAAGCACACTTCCAAGGTGGCTTATTTTGATTAAAAATAAAACAAAGCATGCTACAAATAAGCTAAAACACAAAAATGTGAGAAATGTGTTTATTTATTTTAAAAAAAAATTTATTATATAGACCTAAGAAAGTCAAAATGGATAAGCGTTAATATATATTTAATTGGGTAGAAATTGCTATTTGTAAGTAATATATAATTTTTGAAAACTTTGATTTAAATTTTTTTTTTAATAAAACAAAAACTAGAAAAGTCATGTAAATTCACTGGTAAAAAGTGTAAACCCTGGAGAACATTTAGTTATTGAATTCTGGAATTTTATTATTTTATTTGTTGTAATATATTGCTACTAGTGCTGTCAAATCGATTAATCACGATTAATCGCAACTAATATAAATTTGTGTTTACATACAGTATGTGTATATATATATATATACACATAGTCTCTGTGTGTGTGTGTATATAATATATATGTAAATAAGCGAGAAGATTTGTTGTAACAGCAGAAGTAGGCCTATCAGAAATATCTTGGGTGGGCTTTTAAATATTGTCTTGCAGTCAAAAATGTTGAGAACCACTTTTCTAAACGTTAGATTTCTCTCTATCTCCATTTCCCACCCCCACACACACTTACAGCCTCACCTCATTATTCTCATTGGGCTTCACGGTGATGCTACCCAGGATTTCCTCTCCTCTCCGTACCGTTAAGTAATCCTCCAGATAAAACACTGTTTGCTTCCAGTGAGTGCTGGGAGCGTCAGGGGCTGGAAGGGAATGTACAATGGCTCAGTTAGTACTGAATTTATTTGTAAGAGATAATAAGGTATGGAAGAAGGCTGAACCTGTAGAAAAGCCAGTCTTCTTGTGACACTTGGTGAACTCAATGTTGAAGTATGTGATGAGAGCGTGAACATAGTCATTCCTCTGAATCTGAAGGCAGAAGGCCGAGGTGAACGTCAGGTCCTCCGGCTTCACCGTGTAGATGTCCACCTCCTGAAATCAATATGTCACGTCTCACACTTTTTGGCATATAGATTATGTTTAAATAAAGATTATGATTGGCCCGCACACTTGCACTAACAAAGTCCTTTGATGATCTGCCATGAGATACTTTGGCTGTGATCTAAGCCTGAAGTGTAATGTGGTTTATGTCATATAGCCTTAACCCATACATCACAACAGATCCAGTTTCAAAGACTATATTGTTTGGCTCTGGCTATATTGGTGCCTGTACAAGTAGAGAGAGAGTATCAGCCTTGGTGAACAAAGATCCTCTTACTCTTTGTGCGAACAACAGATCAGTGGCAGCATTGAGCCTTTCGTTTGTTCAATTCAACCTTTTATTTAATAAACCTCACAAAGAGGCTGAAATCATTCTCCTCTTCAAAGAGTTTGATCCCCCAGTTGATTCAGAGGCACATTGAAAGCACAGCCCTTTTTTTCTTTCTTTCCCCTACATTCTCTTTTCTTTTGACATTCAATATGTCTTCACTGACAAATGGATTATAAACTTTTTTTTCCCTCAAGAAAAATGAAGCCCATTGCTCATAGGTTGCTGTTTTAGAGTTCATGAGATGTTTCTCATCAACAAAATTAGGAAATTGTTGAAATACAGTAAGACTATAAAGTTATGGGTATGGAAGATTGCTTGGCTCAGATACTTTGAGAGTTAATATTGTATATTAATAATTTTATTCATTTATTTATTTTATATTATATTAATTATATTAAATTATATTAATTATATTTATTATATTGTATGTGATCCTGGACCACAAAACCAGTCATAAGTCTCACGGGTATATTTGTGGCAATAGCCAACAATACATTGTATGGGTCAAAATTATAGATTTTTCTTTTATGCCAAAAATCATTAGGATATTAAGTAAAGTTCATGTTCCATGAAGATATTTTGTAAATTTCCTACCGTAAATATATCAAAAATATATCTCGGCCAAATATTGTCCTATCCTAACAAACCATACATCAATGGAAATTATTTATTCAGCTTTCAGATGACGCATAAATCTCATTTTCAAAACATTTACCTTTTTGACTGGTTTTGTGGTCCAGGGTCACACATTATATTATATTATATTATATTATAAATTTATAATAAATTTAACAATATTAAAGAAATCTTTCCTACTAAATGAGATAAGACATGTTTATTAAGGTATAACGAAATATAAGTCTTCAAATGACCTGATGATATTATTAGCATTATATCTCATGAGGACTTATTTCTGTCTGCTGATTTATATGATTGGTGTTTGTGTATCTGTTGAGATGAACACACGTTACAAAGCTGTCATCAGGCGGCACTTTTCTGCAAATTATTCACCCATGCTACATGTGTTCCATAGTGGCCTATCGCACAGTCAATCAGTACTATGATTCAAATCAGATCTTGCTCACACAGACTCGTACCTTAATGAGGCAGGAGTTGGTCACGACTTGTTTAGGATCTACTATGTCCACCAGGGGCTCCATCATAGCAACGTTCCGAATGCACGTCATGTCAAAGCCATAGACATTTTCCCACCCTGCAAGCACAGAGAAAATATATTTCAATATAATTGAAAAGTAGAAAATCTGTGTGGCTGTGTCTGGTCGTCTTCATTTGGCCCTAAAATAGACTCCTGCCTCCTCTGTGTCTGGCAGCGTTTGATTACATCCCTTCACATGAGTGTTAGGCCAAGGCAAATCTCACACTTTCATCCAAAACATGAAGGAGGGGGTGAAAGGGATGGAGAAAAAGCTAACGTTTTGCTGCGGGGGAGTAATGGAGCTCAACAGGAACTTTTCCTGATGTTTTTCGTTTCTTTTTTTTAAGCTAAATAAATGTGAGGGATCCAAAAGGAAGCACAAATCAAGCCATTTTTTAGAACGAGAAAGAGATACAGTTTTAAATGGTCATTTAATACAGGACATGTAGTTGCCTCATGGCTGTGTGTGTGTGTGTGTGTGTGTGTGTGTGCTCACAGTGGATTTTGAAGTCTTTGTATTGTCGATCCTCAATGGCGACTACATACAATGTCGCTCTGTCTGGAAACATGAAACCGCCAGGTTTCTGAAAAATGACAGGAAAGAGAATCTACTGGTATCACCTATGAAAAAAATGTATGGGTAGTTGACGTATGTCTAAATTATAAAAAAAAAAAGTCAAATATTATTATTATTATTATTAATATATGTATAAATAATAGGTCATAAAACACAACAATAATATATAATATATTAGAAAAAATATATAATTATTAACTTTAATAAAATATATAATTATTAACTTTAAATAGTTTTGTAATTATTAATATAAATAATATCAGGTCAAAAAACAACATATAATACAATGCAGTACAATACAATATAATATAATATAAAATTAATACAACTACCCTTTTTTACAACAATGCATTCCTTGCATATGCGTGATTATATATTATTCCAGTGACTTAACATCGTTCTTTCTTTTCCTTCCTGTTCAGTGCACCATAAAAATAACTCTAGGGTGAAACAATGTACTGGCATCAACACAATGGTTCTATTAAAAAAATCTAACAAGCCACTTGTCCTCTGGACCAAATTGTCATTCATTGGTAGACATTCATCAGCAGCCCACTCATTCCCATCATAAATGATAATTTTCAGCATGGACACATGCTTCACATTCTAATTAGTCAAATAACCTTGGCCTTGAGAGAGCCAACACACACACACTGACCAGCCATTTGTCCCTGGCGTAGATGACAGTATTGAGCATAGACTCGTAGAAAAGACAGTAGCCCATCCACTCTGAAATGATGATGTCAACCTTATCCACGGGCAGTTCAGTGTCCTCCACCTTCCCTTTAATGATGGTAATAACTGCAAGATGCACAAAAAATTGATTTTATGCTTATTTTATACTATTTAATATACAATTAGATATATTATATATACATTTATATTTTATTCTAAATCAGTATTTTTATAACAATAAAAAGACAATAAATTACAATATTATTAATTCCTGAAAATCAAGTCTCACCCAACATTATTTTTTTTTCATTCTTAAATATGTCATATACAGTCAAACCAAAAATTATTCAGACACCAGATATAATGTTTTACTAGTCGGTGCAGGACACTATAGTTCATTTATGTAAGTAAGGATAGCAAAATAAAGTAAACTGTTACATATTATACCCAAAAATTCTTCATACAGTGGACTACCAGTAAAACTGATAAAAATTTGGGACCAAAATTATTCAGACACTTTGACCTGACCATATTTTGCTTGAGTGTTTTTTCTTTAATTGCTAATGCGGCCCTTTACACCACAGACTGAACAAAATGAAGCATTGCTTGGTAATTGGTTGACCTACATTGGTATTATCAAATTGTGTACTTAAATTTAACAGCTAACAGCTGATTGGTTGATTGTAATCCATTACATACCTTTCTATCAAAGTTGACATTATCAAGATGAATTTGTTCTGACACTGAGTTCTTGTCATATTTTATTACCATTTTCTAAACTATAGCGAATAAACTGTGATAAATGTGAGAAAATGTTGAAGGTGTCTGAATAAATTTTGGTTTGACTGTACATTACAGAAATCAAATGGGTTAAGAACCCAGCATTTAGTCACAAGAATGTCAATATAAAGTTACATTTGATTGATGGGTTTTTCCCTCTTCTTTTCTCTCATCCTCACCATTATTCCCATTTTGCAAAAGGCAGGTTGCCAATCTCCAATTTCCATGCCTGTGTGTGTGTGTGTAGAGCAGTGACTCCTCTCTCACACTGACTCAGGCTTCTCACCCGCCTGCTGCTCTCCAGTGTTAATGAGAGCTGCTGTGGACAACTAAACAACAACTTCTGCCATCACACCAAAAGTGGAGAGTGTCAGCTACAGGAAGTGACTATGCTGCTTCCTGTGTCAAGGAACTCCATTTGCCTACAGGAAAATGTATGACTCTTCTATTCCACACAAGAATGCAGATCAGACCTAAACACTGTGCTGTGTCCTATGAACAGCAGATTGTCTTACCGTTGTCCAGGTGATTTGATTTGATGATTTTTTCGGAATACTCTGATATACTGGAGCATTCAATCTACAAAACAAAATGAGAATTAGCTGAATATTATTATCATAATTAGCAAAATAATTACATAAACCGTATTAGAGGTATGCTAGCTGACCCAAGACAGACGGAACCCTTTTTCATGCATAACTTCCAAGTTTGATTGGATTCGGGTTTTTATTTAAAGAAACAAATAACTATTATAATATAATTGTTATAAATATACTGTTTGTATCACTCCGCTTGTCTTTGTTTAGCCACTCCAGACAGACTGTGTATTAGTGGCTGTATTTCACTGACTCGTTCTGCAAGTTACATTGGTTTGCCAGTAGGTGGCGACAAGTGACTGTGTTAAAGGGTTAGTTCACCCAAAAATGAAATTTCTGTCATTAATTACTTACCCTCATGACGTTACAAACCTGCAAGACCTTCGTTAACGTAGTTCACGTAGTGTAAACAGTGCAGCGCTTCCGGGTTCTATGTCAGAATGCCAGCTCAGTGATTGGCCGGCTCCTGCGTCAGCATCACACACATGCGTCGTGGTGCTCACGTGAACAGCGTCGGCCAACAGTGAGCCGGCGTTCTGAAGTAGAACCCGGAAGCGCTGGACTATGTTTACTACGTGAACAGCGTAGGAGACTGACATTGAAGAGAAGAAATTGTTGAATAAAGTCGTTATTTTTGCGCACAAAAAGTATTCTCATCACTTCACAACATTAAGGTTGAACTACTGTAGTCACATGGACTATTTTAACGATGTCTTTACTACCTTTCTGGGACTTGAAAGCTGCAATGGCGTTGCTGCCTATGGGTGGTTCAGAAAGCTCTTGGATTTCATCAGAAATATCTTAACTTGTGTTACGAAGATGAATGAAGGTCTTAAGGCCAATTCACACCACATAGACAAACGGCAACAAACAATTCTGTCAGAGTTTGTTGGATCAGTGTGTTACCCCTGTCGGTGTCTGTTGCCGTTGGGTGGAGTTTGTTTCACCCGACTAAACATGTTCAATCGCATTTGTTTGGTTGTGGAATGTCTGAGCAGTGTGGTATAATTTTCCAATAAACGACAACAAACTGACGTAATCTGACCTGGACACAGACCGTTGCCATGACGACGAGGCAAGTCCCTTGCAAAGGCTGGGCGTGCTTAGTAAAATTGCCACAAATAAACTATAATTTGAGAAGAAAGTCGTGTCTGAAACTGCAATGAATGAATGGAGAATATCTTGTGTTTTTCCGTGGGTGCTCGAGTTTGTCGGTGTCTGTTGGGGCAGTCTGAACATGACAGTTATTTTTCATTAAATTCTAAATCCAACGGCCAACTTGTTTGTTGGTGTGTGTCTGTGGGGTGTGAATTGGCCTTTACAGGTTTGGAACAACATGAGGGTGAGTAATTAATAATGACATACATTTCATTTTTGGGTGAACTAACCCTTTAATGGGTGAATCACTGATTCATTTATTCATCCTTGTATGAATCAGTTTTTGAACAAATAGGTTGAAACACGTAACTACTGTCTCTATGCATGAGTCATTGAATCATTCACTCAACTAATTAATTCTAAACCACTGACTGATTAAGGAACACCACTTACTTTTGTTGCTCGGAGTCACAACGCCTTTTTTTTGGCTTTGTTTGGAACTATTTTCATTGGTGAAGCAAAAAAGAACAAAGTAACTAGCAAAATTTTATCTAAATCACAATAATGATGTTTATCTGAATATCAGCACGGCCATCTACTCCAGTTTCCTGCCATTATTATGTATGTTGCATATTCATATGCTTGCATTTATTTCCATTTATTTACTTCCTGCTAGAACAGTTTTCAGTTTAAAATGAGCTAAAAAATAATTAAGATAAATGTTATTGTTATCTGCCAAATGTGCATTTTAAATGTCTGTGCAACAGTGGACCGTTTTTTTATATGTATCCGTACTCTGGACAGAAATGGAAAACTCTTTACTGCTTATTGTGGCATAGAAAAGATAAAAAGCGACTAGAACTGGACCTAGTGGGTGGATCAATGGAGTGTTATCTAACTACAGACCAGAAGCACAGTAACGGTACTGATATTATCAGCACGCTCTCCCACTCTGTCTCTCCAGATATACATAGATATAGTTTGGAAGTGTAAAAAAAATTGTCAGATTTGCAGTAAAGTAAAGCCTGCATGTTGCCCTCTAACTCAAACCTATTGTTACACACACTTGTAATGAGTCCTCACCCCATACACATGCTTGGCTCCTGCCTTGGCAGCAAACATGGAGAGGATTCCGGTTCCACTGCCCACATCTAGAACAATCTTATCCTTAAAGATGTGTTTATTGTGGTACATGGAGTTCCTATAAGTCAGCGTCCTCACCTCATCCTTTAGCATTTCCTATCGAGAGGAAAAAACAACTGTTAGTCAAAAATCTATATCTTTCTACAAGTGAGTATGAATAGATTATAACTGCAGTGCTTAGCATTTCCAGGTTTAAAAATTTATTCTGTATCACAATTTTTTTTTATATTTTCTCAGACTTTTGAATCATTTGAACTTGCCAAAAGTATTGGGACACCCCTCCAAATTATTGAATGCAGGTGTTCCAATCACTTCCATGGCCACAGGTGTATAAAATCAAGCACCTAGGCATGCAGACTGCTTCTACAAACATTTGTGAAAGAATGGGTCGCTCTCAGGAGCTTAGTGAATTCAAGTGTGATACCTGGAATAAGTCCATTCATGAAATTTCCTCACTACTAAATATTCCACGGTCAACTGTTAGTGGTATTAAAACAAAGTGGAAGCAATTGGGATCAACAGCAACTCAGCCATGAAGTGGTAAGCCACGTAAAATCACAGAGTCAGATCAGATTAGCTCAAGAACAGTGTGTAGAGAGCTTCTGGGTTTCCATGGCCGAGCAGCTGCATCCAAGCCTCACCAAGTGCAATGCAAAGCGTCAGATGCAGTGGTGTAAAGCACGCCGCCACTGGACTCTAGAGCAGTGGAGACGTGTTCTCTGGAGTGACGAATCACGCTTCTCTGTCTGGCAATCCAATGGACGAGTTTGGGTGTGGTGGTTGCCAGGAGATCGGTACTTGTCTGACTGCATTGTGCCAAGTGTAAAGTTTGGTGGAGGGGGGGATTATGGTGTGGGTTGTTTTTCAGGGGTTGGGTTTGGCCCTTTAGTTTCAGTGAAAAGAACTCTTAATGCTTCAGCATACCAAGACATTTTGGACAATTTCATGTTCCCAACTTTGTGGGAACAGTTTGGGGATGGCCCCTTCCTGTTCCAACATGACTGCGCACCAGTGCACAAAGCAAGGTCCATAAAGACATGGATGAGCGAGTTTGGTGTGAAGGAACTTGCCTGGCCTGCACAGAGTCCTGACCTCAACCCTAATAGAATACCTTTGGGATGAATTAAAGCGGAGACTGCAAGCCAGGCCTTCTCGTCCAACATCAGTGCCTGACCTCACAAATGCGCTTCTAGAAAAATGGTCAAAAATTCCCATAAACACACTCCTAAACCTTGTGGAAAGCCTTCCCAGAAGAGTTGAAGCTGTTATAGCTACAAAGGGTGGGGCAACTCCATATTAAACCCTATGGATTAAGAATGGGATGTTTGGGATTACAGTTCATGTGCATGTAAAGGCAGACGTCCCCAAACTTTTGACAATATAGTGTGTATATATATATTTGCTATCATTTAAAACTTTGGGGTTAGTAAGATTTTATTTTTCACCCAGGCTGCATTTATTTTTTTAAAGTACAGTAAAAACAGTAGTATTGTGAACTGTTATTACAATTTAAAATAACTGTTTTGATTTATTGTTGTAATTTATTCCTGTAATGACAAAGATGAATTATCAGCAGTAATTGTGTCACATAATCCTTTAGAAATCATTTTAATTTGCTGATTGGTGCTCACAGAACATTTTTTTGTTGAAAACAGTTGTGCTGCTTATTTTTGTGGAAATTGTGATATATTTAATTCTTTAATGAATAGAAAGTTACACTTTATTGTGATAGTCTCCTTTAGACATTCTGTGGACTATAAGTAACGTTGCACCTACATGTCAACTAACTCTCATTACTGACCCCAAACGTTTGATCGGTATATGGCTGCACATATTTGACTGATGCATGTGAGATGTCCTTAGAGTTTGAGTCCACGACTTTTATCCCTCATTTCTGGACCTTTTCTCTTGGACTGTGCTATGGAGGACAATATATAGGACACAAAGCACAGTGTCTCTAGGATTCTTTTTATAGAGACAGGTCTCCATTTAGCCTGCTGGGATTAACTGATACACATCTTTCCAAGCACCCCCTCCCCCCGCTCTAATTCTCTTTTCTTTCTCTCTTTCTCCACCTTACTCTTGTCCTTCTTTTTCTATGTGTTATCAAAAACTGTTCTTTTATCTGCAGACAGATCCAATTTGACCCTTATGCTCTAAGTGTGCCAGTATCAAAAGTATTCTCTTGGTTCTTCTTGAATGAGGTTAGAAGGTGATTTACCTCATGAATTCCAAAATGGGCATATGAGTCAAAGTAGTAGTCCCGTGAAGTCATCTCCTCTGGGTTGAGTAGCTTGGCCATCTTGCCTCGTCCCGGACAGGCAGACAGTGCAGAGACATGTGGTGTGTGTGGGGGGTGTGGAACATGATGAACGGAGGTCACTGGCTTTGGTAGTGGAGAAGGTTGTAAGGACTGGGACAAGGGAACACTGGAAATATGCTGCTGTTGCTGCTGCTGGCGCTGTTGGTAAAGTCAACAGCAAAATAATCTGAAAAGGTTCACTGTCCTACATCACCACTTATTAGATTCAATGAATCCGTTTTATCTAAAACAGCTCATACTCTGTTCAAAGTATGCATTAATCAGGTTATGCACTCTTTAGAAATCAAACCCATGACCTTGGTATTGCTATGTCCTACGGTTTGACCTATAAAAACAATTTATTTATTTATTGAAAGTAAATAAAAAAAAAATACCTTGAAAAAAACATCTAAATATCTAAATATTATAAAGCTTTATGATATTTTCTGTAAATGTTTTTTTCCCCATGTTTTTTTTCTCATGATAAATAAATGAATAATGTGAAAAAAGAATAGATCATGTCAAAACAGTTTTGTAAAAATACGTGTAGAAAACATTGAAAGCACAAATGTGGGTTTCTAATATTTAGTGTGCACCAATTAACAACGTCAACGTTTAAATCAGGTATGCAAAGGTGAATATGCTAATTAGCTGGGAGGGGAGGGGGTAAAATACTGCAGCACCAAGGACAGCGCTCAGCCGTCTCGCGATTACCCAATAGACTACATAAAAGAGGAATTGAGTGCTATCCAGCACGCGCACGACTAACTTTATAGTCTTACTTTATCGTATAGTTACAAATTTAGGCTAATGTATTGTGTTCGAGGTTTCTAATAACATCTTGCATCAGATATCAGCTTAATCTTTATGCAACCTACGCGCAGCATACATTGTTATAAACCTCTATATTCAGCATTTGGTGTGGTGTGTGTGATCGCTATTCTTTCAGGACGAGGAAACTGCTCTGCTCTGATCTCGCTGTTCTTTAGCCTGCATAGTCATTACACATCACCGGGCACTGATTTGTATGACCTCCAAACCAGCGCGTCATTTTACGGGGTCATGCACTTAAGCACACATATACGCGACTAGAATGCATCATATGCGATTTACAAGTGTGCATATGAATATTTGGATGAGCACTGATGTATTATGCACGAGTTGTGGAATCTTTGACTTACCTCCGAGCTCTCTGCATCCGCCATCTTTCTCCGCAGGAGCAGGCACCGCGATGAGTGCCTCAGTCCCATGCGAGCCAACGGGAGCCGGATTAACTAGATAAGTGTTGTCACTAAATGTCCTATAAAAGTTTTAAAACGCACTGCAATAACCAATACTCGGTTTGTGCTTTAAAACGACCCATTTGTTAATTTGCACAGCTGTGTTAAAAAAACAATAAATGCCTAAAAGGAAACTAATAGGGAATATGTCATAAAGACTTCTTAGATAGTCCCTTAACTCCATGATTGCGACTCCTACTGAATGCCCATCGCGCAAAAGTTCTTCCAGAGGTGCTAAGCGCCACTTGGAAACCAGTTGAGCCACGACGCGTCAGCATCCACATCACCTGCCGCTGCGCATCGCCGCGTTACCTATAGTCTGACAGGTCAGAGCGCATCTTTTATTTCAGTTTAACACGAGGATCTATTATTTTTCAGATCCGGATAAGTCATCGAATCCTAGTTGCCCACTTCGTCGCGTTGCGATCAGTCAAGTGCGTCTGAATCACGCTGAAAGTTGGAGTTGAAAGACTGTGACTGAACTCGAGCGCAGCGAGTGCAGAACTGGAGCGAATCAGGAGCTAAATTAGTGCCTCCCACATAAGTATCGCACCTCCACTTTCTCAAAATAAAGGACACAAGGCTTTCAAGCCATTTCAAGGTTGACATTTTTCAGACAAACATGTAGCTACTTTTGCATTTTACAGACGCTTTTATCCAAAGTTATTACATTACCCTACATCTTATCAGTTTATTCCTTATATTGGAATCGAACCAATGACCTTGGCGTGCTAACGCAATTCAGGTTGATCGTTCATGACTATTCCTCGTTTTCAACATAAATTTCAAACTTAATATTGTTAAATTCTCTTTATGAAAAATATATTGCATTGCTTATGTTGGGGTCTTAGAGACCCAAGATATAAAACATAACTAAATGCAATTAACTTTCAAAGCATTGATTCACACAGTGCTACAATATCCTTGCTTCCATACATTTAATTTATCACAATAATTTCAGCCATTACTCATGAAGCCACAAAGTAGTCATAAAAGTGTTTTTGATACCTCATGATTTAAGCTAATCTTATGATAACTGATAAACATTATTGTCACATCTATCCTGCTTGAATTTGCTTTGTTGTACTGTATACTTCTTCATTGTGCTTTTTTCTGCCTCCAAACTATATACTGCATATTGGAAAACAGTCACATTTCAGATAAGTGCAGGTCTATTTTTATGGAAGGTTAAATGTCCCAAATATTAGGTCAGATGAACATATGAAAAGAATTTAAAGGTAAAATAGAGATTATTGTTTTGTTTTCATTATACACTGAAATATATATATATATATATATATATATATATATATATATATATATATATATATATATATATATATATATATATATATTTGTTGCTTGTTCAAATTGCTTATTTAAAGGGATAAAATTGTTTCAAAAAATCATAATTTACTCACCCTCAAGTTGTTCCAAACCTGTATACATTTCTTTGTTCTGCTGAACACAAAGGAAGATATTTGGAAGAATGTTTGTAACCAAGCAGATGTTGGAAGCCATTGAGTACCCAACACGTTCTCATGAAATGCCTATATATAGCACAAATTGTATTTATTGTGCGATTTATACGCCAAAATTTGTTTTTACGTGCATATGCATTGTCACCCCATTGGGTAGGTTTGGTGGTGTGGGTTACATGCATTTAACACTTTATAAGTGCGTATTATATGCACACAAAAACTGCATAACATGTACGTAAAATCTCATTTTTGTGTATAAATCGCAAGATAAATACAATTTGTGCTATAGATACGTATTTTCATGAGATCAGGCTGGACTACCATAGTGGGGAAAAAATACTATGGTAGTCAATGGCTGCCGAGATCTGCTTGGGTATAAACATTCTTCCAAATATCTCTTCCTTTGTGTTCAGCAGAAGAAATTCATACAGGTTTGGAACAACTGGAGGGTGAGTAAATGATGACAGAATTTGAATTTTTGGGTGAACTATCCCTTTAAAATGAGATAAAGCAACACAATTGCTATACATTTTGACCACTTAAATATATGTAAAATTGAAGTTTACTTAATCCATTTGTGTTGAGATTACATGAATGATTTGTGTTGCATTAACTGGGCGGGGCTTGTTAGTTCCCAGCATGCTCCGCATATGGCTAAATCAAGATAGAGTAAATGTTGTTATTTTATATGTAAAAGTGTTATTTTATATATTTTGAGCAAAATGAGAAAAGGGGGAGATATGATAGTGTGTAATAGTGTTTAATGTTCAATTATGTTGGAATTATTAGAACAATTTAAATTAGTGTCAAAAGCTGCTTTGCTCAAGGAGCCATGCTTAGCATTTAAGATGTTAATGTGTGCTATTGATAGCTAAAAGTTTAGCTAGTGCAGTGTTATAATTCAGTTGTGTGACATTATAAAATATGAAATTGAATTGGATGAATGAATATATGAAATTGAATGCCTGAATCAAGTCAGGGAGCCATATAAAATTCACTTTGATACTACTTAATTGGGTCACTTAAAATGACTTTATTCCATGATGTTGAAGTTACATGAACAAATTACATTTGATTAACTTAATTGATTCATGTGGGACCGATGTACAAGATTAAATCATGTAAATCCAACACTTTTTTTTTCCAGTGTATAATTACACATCCATTGATATATGGTAATTTGTCTTATGTTTGCATTTCATTTGTTTTTATACTGCAGAACACATCCTGCCCCAATAAATTTTGCAGGATATCTTTATTCATACGGTTAGCACAGGCGGAACTTTACCAACAGCTGTTGTCTGTGCCAATCTAAGATCACATATGGATTGAGTTTACATATAATGTGTGGGATTCTAGTTTTGGAGTCGAACGATGGCCCCCTCGTTGTTTTTACATGCCACCCACGCATCTGCTTGTGTAATCCCTGGAGCTAATGTGGGAGGCGGTCCTGGCCAGAACATACTCTCTTTCTCTCTGTCACACACACAAACACACACACACACGTTTATGAATTTAAAGTGCAATATCCTCTCCATCTATCCAAATATTTGAAAACATGTGGAATTAGCAAGGGTCAGCAATGAAAATCATATTTTCCCAGCACTGAAAATGTCAACACGATAAACAAACTCAATCAGTAGAGCACTCACAGTAATGGAGCTTGTGGTGTGATCTACCAGACCGAAATAAAGGTATGCTCTATTGTATCCTGCTGAGAGGACTTCTAACACATGGGCTGCTCATGTATAACACTGAAGGACGGATGCCCACGCATGCTGAGTAATACCACACACTCGCACACGGCACCACAACACCATACACTGTCAATCACACACACAAAGGCTTAAAACATATCCAGGGAAAATGTAGCGGACAGCAAAACACTAATTATTTTCTGAATTTCCAGAAGCCCAATGCTCTGTTTTCTGGCATTGAGACTGTTTTTGTCAAGTAAATATCCTTGAATCGCACATATTTTTGCTCTCAGTTTTGTTATCTCGCTCTGAGAAAAATGACCAAACACAAACAGTTTGCTTTTTGGTTATGCAAATCTTTTGTCCTGAAACAACAGGACCGTCCTTGGCCTTGTTGTCGGTCTGCTAAATGAAAGCCTTTTCTGAGTCTTCATGGAGGAAGTGTGTATGTGTGTGTGAGCATTTATGGTCTGTGAATCAGTGGGTTTTGTCCTTCCTTTGGTCATTTTCATGCATCTGTTCGCATATGTACACACAAACTCTTGCCTTCCACCATGAAGGTGCCATTTAGAATTAAGGACGACAAGACGACACAACAATAAAATAACGGGAGCGGCAGAGAAAACCAGACAGAACCATGCAGGCGGGAATCACAGTGAGTCAAATTCAAAAGGCTGAGTTCCTTTTCAAAGTTCTCTGTCATCTGCTGCATTGTTGATGTCATTTTTTCTTGCCATCTTCCCGATGCTTGCATGTTTGTTGATGTCACCAGATTTCCATTTGATTTGGCTCAGATTTAATTCCTTGAATGAAAACTTTTGAATGAAAACTTGTCAATCAACAGGCGTTTTATCAGGAAAAAAACAGAAGATGCAGAACTTGAATCTCAGATTCAATGAGCTTTGGTTTGTGTTCATTTCCATTAGGAGCCCTAACAGAGCCAGAATACAGATTAGCGACAACATTTCTCACTTTAACTGGCTTCGTCGCTCTCTCAGTAGACTCTTTCCATTAATACAGACATGATGGATAACATTTTCCTCTCTAATGCTGTTTCAGCTGGAAAACTGTGTCACAGGCAGGTGACTGCGGCTCATATCCGTGGCGTGTGTTCTCCTAATGGGGTTTTGACTTTATTAGGTTACCGGGATGGAGGTTTGAAAGAGAAAGGCGCACAGAGGAACTTCTGTGTGCAAAAGGGCAGAAAGCACATCTGAGGCTTGTGTTTGAGTTCAAACAGAGAGTCAACTGAAAGTCAAGCAGAGTGCATTGAAAAACTGTGTATTATTTTCATATCATGAAAGATTTTGTGAAAGTGAATTAATGAGATGCATTGGGAAGCGTAATTTACTTTTTCCCTGCCTTGTTCTGGCTTTCATCACAACTGGGGGAAATTGACAGATGTAGGCACTTAAAATAATTAAAAGAAGCATGACAAATCTATATTTTCTCAAAGCGCACGACTCTAAAATAATGCTATAAAAATGAACAAAACAACATATGCAAGTAAATAAGTAAGAAACTCCAATTGGACATGTTAACAAAAATAAGAAACATATATGTGCAACAAATGTAATTGTTCATGCAGGGAATTCTGGAAATGCCCATTGTAAAAACGAATATAATATAATATAATATAATATAATATAATATAATATAAAACTTTCTCCATGTAAATTGTCAGGTCATTTATTCTTTTTAAAATAACATGTTTGGTATATTTTTATTTATAGTGTTGGGGAAAGTTACTTTTAAAAGTAATTCATTACAAATATTGTGTACTTATTGTGTTAGTTACTTTCATAAAAAGTAAGTGTTACGTTACTTTTGCGTTACTTTTTCTCACCTGGGCTGGGCTTGCTTGTTTGTTTTTTAATTAAAAAAAGTTTTTGCAAATGTAAAGGCCCTTACAAGTGAAATGAATAAGCCTTAATGCAAATTCAGGCCTGTGCAGTGAAGGGCGCAGCTCAAACAAACCTTTCAGTTGTAATGCTATTCTGGATTGCAGATTAAGACACAGAAGAAAGTTTAACACACTTACAACAAAACAAAAAAAATTGCTTAGTATGGTCCAATTGTATCATCGAAGGTCAGCAGCAAAAACAATTATGGTTAATAAAGTGATATTAAATACATAAAGTATATTTGTATTATTTAACATATTTAATTATTGCAGGTTTACATAATATTCTGAATTAGCATTTGACTGTTTGTATTCATTTTGAGGAATACTGAATCTGTTTTTGTGCACGTGAGATGAGTCAATGCATGTTCACATTTAGTCTAGAACTACAATATAATGTTCACAGCGCACACAACGACTCTGTAGCTACTTACTTCCGATTTCTCTCCCCATGGGGCGGGAGGTGTGTCAATAAATGGGAAATCAAAGTAACTTGCATGAACATATTTGAAAAACTTACTCAGATATATTGTTGTAGGCCTAAATATAAAAGTAATGCATTACTTTACTCGTAACTTGAAAAAAGTAATCTGATTATGTAACTCACTACTTGTTATGTTACCACAACACTGTTTATTTAAAAGGTAACAATCAAAATTATTTTTACGATTTATGTATTTGAAGTATAAAATTCCCATCCATTTTTATTAAACAGTTTTGACACATGAACTAATAAACGTGATGTGATGCATATTTACCTGTTTCTTTATGCATATCATACATAAATGAAACAAGTATAAAAGATTGTTTATTAGTTCATGTTAGAACTAAGTAATCAAAATGGATGGAAATTCTATAGGCCTATATATAAAATTCAAATACATAAATCTTAAATTTAGGAGTCAACAGGTATAGAATTCTGTTAAAATTACTATAATTATTCACAGTATTCAACAGAATTGTTTTGCAGACAACAGAGACCAGTTCAAATCCAACCCCAAGGGAGAAATTAATTGATTTTTTTCAGGAGAATGAGACAAGGCAACTTACTTAAAAGCACTAATAACAGTTATTTAGTCCAGGGGCAGCCTCTGAAGATGAACAGCTCGCTGTATTTAATCTCATGAAATGAAGGGGCGGGCTGTAGTTGCATTTCCTCCTTACATCCTGCGCTGACCCTCCGATTCCCCCGCCGACTGGGCTGGACAGACGCCTCCGGAGCAACAAGCCTCGCTAGTAAAACGACCTTTATCCGCTGTTAAGGTGAGTTTTCTTTTTATGCAATGGATAGTGACTTTTGGTGCTTGTCCCAAACACTGCATAAGAACACGAGGTTTAATAAAAAATTGTACATCACACCATAGTTTTGATTTGTTTACATTCACGAGCACGTAAGTGTCGCAGGATCAATTCAACTGCGCGACAGTGATGAGCTTTGCGGAAAGTATAAGGTCAAAGTCCGGGGGAGGAAAGAATCAAAGAAAGAGAATCGTCTGCATTTGAATCACCATGTCCTCTTTTTTCGCGACAACCACCATTGCTTTCATTGTATGAATGTGGGGTGTTGAAGGAGGAGCATAATAACGTGAATATTAATGATTTAAATGCTCAGAAGAGTGATTTTACACGGTATTTAGTCACATCACATCCGTGGCTTTTGGATCGATTGACGTGTCAGTTGTTGGCGAGGAAACCACAACAAACTCCTCTGAACACCGTGAGAGTAAACCGAGTGAAAGTGAAACACTGTAGAAATATAACGTTACCTAAGAAAGGTTTTCAACTTCCTTTAACCTTTAAATATGCCTGATGCTATCTTTAAAAGTGTTAGTTTTAACGAAAAAGATTACCTCAGTATTTACTGAAAAAACGGTTTAATTGTTTTGTTGTTGTCTATTGTAAGTTAAACGTAGGCCTATTATTACCAGGTAACACTTTACAATAAGGTTTCATTATCATTAGTTAACTACATTAATTAACATGAACTAAGAATGAACAATACTTCTACAGCATTTATTAAATCTTTGTTAAAGGGGTAGTTCACCCCAAAATGAAAATTACCCCATGACTCAAGCCATCCTTCTTTCAGACGAATACAATCTGAGTTGTATTAAAAAATGTCCTGGCTAATCCAAGCATTATAATGGCAGCCCATTAAAAAAGTGTATCCATCCATTATAAAAGTATTCCATACGGCTCCGGGGGGTTAATAAAGGCCTTCTGAAGCGAAGCGATGGGTTTGTGTAAGAAAAATATCTGTGACGTGTAAAATACGTATGACGTCGGACGTAGCATAAGCATTTTGAACTGCGAGAGGCGTTACACTTTTTTTGTAAGTTAAATACGAAAGGCGGTCTGGCGGAAGCTAGATATTTTACTTTATAATTAGTATGGGTATTTTTCTTACACAAACCCATCGCTTCGCGTCAGAAGGCCTTTATTAAACCCCTGGAGACCTGTGGATTACTTCTATAATGGATTGATGCACTTTTTTGGGCTGCCATTTTCTGCCTTATAATGCTTGGATTAGCCATGTTTTCTCTAATAGCCCTTGTATTAATAGGTTAACAGTATATTTTATGGTATGGTATATTATATGGTATTTGTTTCTCCAAAGAGGAAAATAAATAGTGTTTGGTTTGGTTTAAAGTTTAATCGTCTTTTAAATCTTTCAATAATAAAACTTTTTTTTTTTAAAGTGAAATTGTATGGTTTAATAATGCAGTATTTTTAAAATGAGATATGGAGTAAATAAGAAGACCAGCTTCTTTAAAATTCTTGAAACACAATAGTAGTAACCCATAACAACACAAAGCCAGCATGTCTCTCAAATCCCAGCCAAAGCCACTGGTCTGTGAACAGAGTGGATAAGAGGATAGTTTGTCTTTATCAGGCAGACTCTGCACAAGGAGGTGAATAATAAATGCAAATGCAATGAATAAAACATTATTTTCCACAAAATCATAATTTCAAACTTGTGGTATACTTAGGTCTGCATTTGGAATCCATCAGCATCATAAATAATCTGTATTTACTGCTCAATACAGGTAGATAACCCTTTAAGAAAAAGCACTTTAAACGATTACTTTACTGACACACAGCGATGGCTTTCTCCATACATTTACAACACGTGATCAGCAAATCAATATGTCCCCACAGTCATTCTGAACAACTTCTTTATGCCTTGGTATCCAAAAGAAATCGATGGGTTTTACAGTGAAAATCTAGGGAAAAACACACTTTATAGCAGGGATGATTTTTATAAACCATGTTTTGGAACAGAATGTGTCTTAAAGGTGTTTTAAAACCAGCCATATGGGTTGAATTGTGTGTAGTTTTGTTGTGCTTTCAACCATTTCAAACCAAACTCTCTCATTTTAGCGCCCATACATGGCTGCTGTTTTGACACGCGACGCCTCCACACTAGGCTCTGAGATGGAGCGTGTTGTCTGTCTGTGGCAGAAACCGATGGGCCACAGCTGTTAATTAACATGTCACGGAAAAGAACAGTGTTTGACTGCCATCTTTCCAAAAGCCTGTTTACGCTCCTGCCCACGTCCTTCTCTTTGTCCATTTCCCATTTTGCCTTGTAACAAAGGGCGAACATCCACTACTTCATGAGAACTCCTTTTCAGTTACATTTCTTCTCTCCAACAGGAGAGATGGGCAGCATGTATAAAGATGAGCAGGACGACTGGATCACAGTGTGTCTCAAGTACCTCCTTTTTGTTTTCAACTTCCTGTTCTGGGTGAGTCTGAAATCCACTTTGGTATTTAAACCCCTTTGGATAACCTTTGCTATCATGCTACATCAACATGAAATCAAAATGTACTTTCTCAATACACATTTCTGGTCTTATAATAAATAATACACTTAAGCATGTTGTTCAGAGGGGAGATGTTTTCTACAAAAGTAAAAATGGTTTTGAATGTTGATTTCAAGCTGTTGTTTCAACTTTGTCATGCATAAAACAATGGTGTTTGGAGAATGTTTCCAGACTCTGTTTTAGGTAGCATTCTTAGCAAATATCAGATGTGATGAGAGACGAATGTGAATGAAAAGTGCAGGGAAATAGGATGATTTCATAACTTCCTTCTGAATCTTGTCCCATCATACCCTCTCCCTGTTCTCTTCCCCCTCTCACTTCCTCTTCCCACCCACCTGTGCCTGAGCGCAACAAGTACAGCGCCCTCTAGGGTTGAATTTGTTTCTTTAAAACATGAGTAATTCTGAATGGAGAGAAATAAGCCTGTCTGAACAAAAGCATCTCTCAGTATAAAGTATTCTTTAATTGAATTGATCTTTGTAGGTACTTCTCTGCATTAGATTGATAGGTTTTCATAAATCCTGGACGAGAAGAGAAGTTCAGGAAATGAGTCAGAAGCCACACCTTCAACCATAAGGCACAATTTTGTGCATTTATCCACTGATTTAAAGGGATAGTCCACCAAAATGAAATTCCGTCCTCATTTACTATCCCTATATAAATTCTGGATTATGTAATGGTTGTTTTTTTTTAATGCAATTACAATGCTTCAGAGCTTCAAAAGGAAAAAAAAAACATCATAAAAATGGTCCATACGTATTTCTGACTGTATCTCACACACTTTCATTATATCGCTTTTTGTGTTTCATGGAAAAACAGAGTCATGTGGGTTTGAAACAACATGGATGAGTAAGTAATGACTCATTTTCATTTTCGGGTGAACTATTACTTTAAAGCATAACCTCTGAAATATATTCAGTATACGCTCTAGTGATTCCTTCAATGCAGAACTTATAAGAAACAATTTCTCCCTCAAACTCAAAGTACTCAATGTGTGTGGTATGCAAGCAGCTCAGGGGGCATGAAAGACAATGGGACTCTGAGACAGCTGTTTGAGTTTGGCACTAGAGAATGTCAAGAAAATAGCTGTGAGTCTTGAAGGGAAGAGCCTTGTTGGAATTTCCTCTGCTTCCGACTTGGATCTGAAAAACGGATGAGTGTGTATATGCATAGATTAATGGAGTGTTTACTTTGCACAGCACCACACAGGTGGATAATTAACCTGTGTCAAAATCTCAGGGTAAATAAATGATTATTTGAGTTGGTTAAATAATGACAAGACTGTTAAACTATGAAATAGTTGTTTATCAGTTGAAACAGGAGTTTCAGACTGATATCTATAATTAACAATGTTCTCACTCCAGCTACTATGATATCATTGTTTGTCCTCAGCCATCTGTCTAATCCAAGACTTTTCATAATTGTTTGTCTTTATAATCATTTTTGCTATCATTATTGCTTATCAAAGGGGTCACATCATTTTTTTAGAATTTCATTTTTCCCCTCAGTTCCACTTTCCACATTGTTAAAAAAACAACAACAAATTTGTTAAAATGCCCCTATTAAAATATTTTAAACGTTCCTAATTTTGTTTTGGAGGTCTCCTACAATGCATCCATCAAAGGTCCAAAAACAATTTTCTCATAATATACATTGCAGCATACCCTCTTTTCTCACTGTGTCTGAAATGGTTCGGTAAAGGAGAGCCTACTCTGCTCTAATTGGTCAGATGGCCCAGTCTTTTGTGATTGGTCAACCACTTACAGCGTATGTCGGAAACCAAATGCCCATAACCATATATGAATTTCAGCTGAGAGACTTCCTCAGTGTATACACAGCTATATGAATTGTAACAATGGCATGATTTTACTGTATCAATTCGAGCCCGCGTCCTCATCCTTTGGAAGTGCATGCAAAGTGGATTTGCTTTCACTCACCTTAAAGACTCCCTGTGGTGAAAATAATGTTTTTAATGTTGTTTATATGTCTATGTGGTGTTTTTAGTATGCTTTCAGGCAAACCATGTGCAAATTCATAAGTCAACACCTTTGTTGAGTGTTTTCTTCTTAAATCTCCAGTGAACTAAAGACAGTCTCAAAAATGCGGTTTGAAATCGCTGGTGTTTTTTACGTCACAAGCTACGTTGTAACCAATAACGTCAACGTATGGGCGGGCTTTAGAATATCATTAACTATGTCCGCTCTAAAGCAAGGGAGTCTCAAGAGAAGCCAGGTTATCCCGGTATGTTTTTCTGTTTATATGAAAAATCGGGTACTTTTAACAATATAGTGGGTGAATTATGTATATGATGTGTATTACGATGTTATGATGAAGTATATGCCTTTTTCCACTGACGTTCTATGATGGTGAAAGCGTTTCTAAGGATGCTGATTTTTAGAAAGCAGAGATTGCAAACGGGAACATGGTTTGTGTAACATTAGCAACAAATTATTAGCTGTTCAATAACATCAAGCAAAAGACAAATCATATTAATTAACGTTAAGTGTACGACGTTGTAAAGAGCAATACCTTTGTGCAACGTTTACTACAGTAACTTGAGTAAAAGTTGAGTGACTGGGTCACACGTGTGAGTGAGTGGAGACGCGGCTTAATTGCATATTTTTGAATCTGTGTATACCAAATGAAGCAAAGGTGTAGAGTTATATTCAAGTTATTTTAAGGCATGAAGAATTTTTTTCACAGGAATAAACGTTTAAATGTGTAATTTTGGTGATCAAAGAACAGTTTTAAGGGATACAAATATTGACTACAGGGGGACATTTGCTTAAAATGCCCATCAGGATGTACTACAACCTTAATAAATGAGATCAAAAAAATAATGAAAGGTTAATGACCCCAGAAAGTCAGGAACTCGGTTTAACATCTCATTCGAAGGATGGTCCTTCTTTCAGCGTAGTGTCAAATCAGTGGTAGCGCATCCTGACAGGCTCAATATACCCATCAGAATGTACTACAATACCATAATAAATTAGTTCAAAATAATAATTAAAGTAGTTATTCCTGTGTCTCAGGTGCCTAATAAAACTGGTCAAATCAGGGGTAGCACATCCTTGTGGACTCAAAATGCTGAATCGATATGCTACCAGTGCAGAAAACAGTGTCTTCTCGACATGTCGACAACACAAACCAACCTTTTCCTTTTGAGGGCAGGTCAAAGTAGACGTTGTTTGCGGGTAGAAAATTAACAGCATAGGCTGGCATTATGCAAACCTACGTAGGTTTGTCATGAATTTATCATGAATTTTAATCTTTGAAACTTTGCAGACCTTTTAGATTCACAAACAACTATATTATAGGGGCACTTTAAATGTAATTTAAATTAATATGTATATTAGGGCTGCACAATTATGACAAAAATCATCATTTTCGATTATTCCCTTGAAATTGTAATTGTGATTTATTAATTACGATTATCACAATTTACATTGAAAGATGTTTTGAATAGCTTTATACCATTGTTTGAAGCAACTACATGCTATATTTTTATATGAAAATAAGTTGTAAACATTCTTCCTGAAAACCTTTTATTGCTTTTCTATAGCATTAAGCCTCAAATGTAAACTATACATTGGTTTTATTTCTTAAAAATATGCATGGTATTATAATGTTATACTAAAACTAAAATGAAAACAGTGGGGGGAAAAACCCTTAAGCTGTAAAAAAGAAAAATAACATCTTAAGCATGCAGAATATTGTAGGTGGACTTTTTTTTTGGTAATTGCACCTTTGAACAATTACGCAATTGTGGCATCTGTAATTGTAATCACGATTAGAAATTTGATTAATTGTGCAGCCTTAATGTATATACATTTAATTATTTTTATACCCTCTCCCTGCCCCTTATAATTAAACAAGCCATTTTTTGTGCTGCCCCATTCATCAGAAAGCAAACATTTCATTGTGAGAGGTTCAAAATGTACTGTAGGCTGTCATGTATTGATGGATTCATATTCATCATAATGTTCTGAATGTTTGGAATGAACCGTTTTTGTGGCTTACTCATATTTTTTGAGTTTTAAAAGCTTGATTTCATTTTATTTGACCCAGTTAGTGTATTAGCAGGAGCACTATGATATCCTGTGATGTATTTTTCTCTTTCAGATGGGCGGCGGTGTGGTGATGGGTGTTGGGATCTGGACACTGGTCGATAAAGGAGAGTACCTGAGCCTTCTGGCCTCCAGTACATTCGCCGTGTCCGCCTACATCCTGATCCTGGCTGGGGGGCTGGTGATGGTCACCGGGTTCTTGGGTTGCTGTGCAGTCATACGTGAGCAGAGGAGCTGTCTGTCCACGGTGAGAGAAAGGACATGAATGTGAAAGACTACACTGAGAGGTCGTAATTTTGCTGGTTGCACCAATTTATCCATTGTGCTCCACTCATTAGATGTAATTGCTTTAGATCCCAGTCTTTGTTTAGTCAACTTAGTTATTGTCGCCTGTAAGTTGAGATGGGCGGCACTGAGTGTCCACAGACAAAGTAGAACAGGCTACATGGCAGCCGTGACAAATGAGCTGACAGGCATGTGCTTTCTCAACATTTTTTTTATAAATATAGTACCTTATGTTTGTTCGAGGGAGTGAAAGAGACAAGCAAGGTTGTGAGTGCCACTGCAGCAGTGCTATTTATAGCCCACTCTCGCTTCGATGTATGAATCTACGGTGGAGCGCCAACCTCAGTGGGAATTAATAATGAGGATACAGCCTTTCTAGTCTGATCTGAAGGCATTGCATTTTGGGGAAAAAAACATACATATGCTTGCATAAATGTCAACATGCGACAGCTGCCATAAGGTTAACAGCTGTTCAGTGCGCTGTTTTGTTTGAATAACCTTGAATGGGTTCATTTCATTTGCTTCAGTGCTAGCGTTGGTGTTTATATTAATTACATTAGACTTCCTGTCCTTTCTTTCGACCTCCAGAAGAGAAATGCCACGTGGATGTGTATATACAGTATGTGTGTTTTTTGCTTTAATTTATTCATCTCTCACGCACGTCTACCTCGACAGGCAATTTGTCAATCAGTCTATGGTTTGGTCTAGAGTGTCTTTGCATAATTTGATGTGCACATTTCTGTTTTTTACTTACAACAGACTGTTCAGTTCAACTTCAGTACTCACTTTGCAATTAAAATAGAAATCAGTGTATGCATAGAAAGGCTTGGTGAGTTTGAATTATGTATAATCTTGAAAACATTTTGTTTTCAATTATGCCACAAAAATATTTCCCCAAAACATGTTCAAATGCAGATTTGTGGTTATCACCCACTCGCTCTCCCCCCACTGTAAACTGTGACAGCCATTTCAGTTTAGTAATTTATTGTTTTATTTTCCTCTGAGGAAAATATCACTGTGTCTTTTATTTTCATCTGAGCAAGACATTTCTGAAAACACAATATTTTATTTACTTTGTCCCCAAATATTGTTATGTTTTGAAGCATTTTGAGTGTTGATGTGTGTTTAAAACAACATTGTTGTAAGATACTGTTTCTCTTAGAGAAGCCATTTAAACTAAAACTGGCTAAATGAAGATATCTGAAAAAAAGATCTGTAGTTACTGTAAGTTTATTGCTTGTTGGTGACATTTTAGCATTTAGTTAAAGTAGTAGTTCACTTTAAAATGAAAATTCCCCTATGATTTACTCACCCTCAAGCCATCCTAGGTGTATATGCATTTCTTCTTTCTGATGAACACAATCAGAGTTTATTAATAAATATCCTGATGCTTCCAAGCTTTATAATGGCAGTAACAGGGTCCATTGAGTTTGAAGCTCAAAAAAGCCCATCCATCCATCATAAACATGCTCCATATGGCTCCGGAGGGGTTAGTAAAGACCTTTTGAAGCGAAAAAATGGGTTTTGTAAGAAAAATATCCATATTTAAAACTTTTTTAAAAAAAGTCAAATATATAGCTTCCGCCACACCGCCTTCCGTATTCAACTTGCGCTACGTCCTATATCGCGTCAGTTACACTTTTTCCGTAAGTTAAATACGGAAGGCGGTCTGGCGGAAGCTAGATATTTTACTTTATAAAGTTTTAAATATGGATATTTTGCTTACAAAACCCCATTGATTTGCTTCAGAAGGCCTTTATTAACCCCCCGGAGCCGTGTGGAGTATGTTTATAATGGATGGATGCACTTTTTTGAGCTTCAAACTCAGTGGACCCCATCACTGCCATTATAAAGCTTGGAAGCACCAGTATACGTCAGAAGAGTTATATACACTTAGGATGGATTGAGGGTGAGTAAATCATGGTGTAATTTTCATTTTAAAGTGAACGTCTCGGTTACGTATGTAACCCTCGTTCCCTGAAGGAGGGAATGGAGACGCCACGTCGGAGTACCAACGAATAGGAATCTCGCTAGCGAGAGCCAATCTACTTCGAGTGTAACTAAACAAGGTTTAGTTAGAGGGTGCCTACGCTCCAACCCATGTTGCAGGAAGGAAAGCACAGACGCGATCGAACATCTTCGGGGGTCTTCTTGTTGAGAAGAACACCACTTGACTAACAGGTTCCACTTCAAGCAAGTAGGCTCTCTGGGGAAACGCATATTTGCGCAGCCCCTGGGGCCAGTTGTGCACAAGTGCATCCGTGCAGTGGGACGTTTCTGGGGAGGCAAACAGGTCGATCTGTGCCACCCTGAACTGTCTCCAAATCAGCTGAACCACCTGGGGGTGGAGTCGCCATTCCCCTGGGAGCGCTTGTCGTGAAAGCAGACTGAGGGGCGGCCCGCGAGGCACTCTTGTGGTGCGTCAGGGGAAGCTCTTGATTGCCTCAGCCTGCTACCGACTGCAAAGAACTGCTGGGCCCAGTTCTCAACAGTGTCGCCAAAAAGGCCACCTTGTGAGATGGGAGCATTGAGAAAGCGCACTTTGACGACCACTTACACTTTAGCAAGGCAAGCCGGGGGGCGTTTCTGGACCACCGAGGTGGACATCGTCTGGCCGAGGGCCTGTGCCGTGACTTTGATCACGGTTAGTCAACATGCGCAGCTCAACCCCGACTCGAACTACCCTCGTGCATTAAAAGTGCAGGGCGGAGGTGGTCTGCGCACAGCCACCCCACGGTTGAGGGTAGTGAGAGAGGAAAAACGTATGCAGTTTTGGCCCCCCTGGCGTTCCATATCTATGGCGCCAAAGTAGTTCCATACTGCCAAGTTTTCCATGCACATCTGGGAAAGATCCTGGGAAAGCATGGCTGTTAACTCTGAATCTGATTCAGCAAAGCACACACCATTACAGTGGGCTCATCATCATCCTCATTCACAGAGCACAACAGCCCTCTCTCCGATGCAGCAATTGACATCTGATCCTCAGCTGGAGCCCCGAATGAAATGCTAGGTTCCTCCATAAGAAGGACCAGCAGTTCCATCTAGAAGCTGCACAGCTTGCAGTGCTCCAGAGGGGGAGGGGCCCTAGGGGGTTGGTTCCCCGAAGGAGAAGCCCTCCACTCCTCAGGTCACCCCAGCGATTTCACTGAAGTAGACCTCTCCTGTTGGCCACCAGGGAGGGCGCTACAACGGGAAATGGGCAAGGGGACAGCGCACCTTGAGTGGCGAGTGAATGCTGGGTTGCCGTGACAACCCGCGCTGCAGCCCGGCACTCGACACATAGAGAAGCGGGAGTCTCCGGTGGGCAGCTCTCGCTGATCTCCGCGGTCTCCCAGAGTGTCGAGCAGACCCAGTGGCTGTGCTTTCACACACGAGCGGCGGCTGGCCAACAACAAAGGGGACTCAAGCTTCCCGGAGAAAGAAGGTTCGAGACCGGCGTGCCGACGTGGTCATGTTCTCATTAGAAAACGTGAACAACCCACGAACACCGTCTCAGCATGCATACGCCCAGACATGTGAAACAGTGCTCGTGGCCGTCAGTGAGGACAGGAAACAACCGCAACCAGAAACACAAAGATAGAATGTCATCTTTAAAAAGACGCAAGCTCTATCTGTGTAGCTCTTCTAGGGAAACTGCACTCCGCGGTGCTGAAGCACACAGGGGGATAGTCGCGGCGACACAGACAGGGAAAAAGTGCAGCCTGTCATGCGCGCTCTCTCTCTCATAGAAGGCGATCTCTTACCAGCCATGAAAATGGCTTTTCAGCGCTCTTTACAGTGCACCGAACCAGCTGTGAGAACAGCCTTTTGTTTTTGCTCAATAAAACAAAATAGAAAAAGAGAGAAAATCGACCCCGCTGCAGTGCCGTCACTCCAACACCAAACGAGGAGAGGTCCATCCGAAGAGCTTGACTCGTTAAAATGTTAACACATGCTTTGTAGAGAGTGATTTCAGGACAAACCATCCACCACTCGGCTCCGAAGCAAAAAGCTAATTTGATGCAAGCACCTGTGCCTCATTTATACCCACACTGAGTGGCATGAGCAGCAGGTGCAATCATTGCATGCCAATGTGCATTGGCTCGTTTAGTTACACTCGAAGTAGATTGGCTCTTGCTAGCGAGATTCCTATTCATCGTTACTCCGACGTGGTGTCGAGAGTGACCGACTGAATGGGAACTATTCCTTTAACAAACAAATTCAAATGACTCAAAAATGAAAATTTGATGTTTATCTGCTTACCCCCAGGGCATCCAAGATGTAGGTGTCTTTGTTTCTTCAGTAGAACACAAATTAAGATTTTTAACTCCAACCATTGCGGTCTGCCAGTCGTATAATGCATGTCAATGGTAACATTTTAGAGTATGAGTGCTATGAGAGTAAAATAAACATACACATACGAATCCATATTAAACCCTACGGCTCGTGAGGACACATTGATGTCTTAAGACACGAAACAATCGGTTTGTGCGAGAAACCGAACAGTATTTATATCATCGTTTTACCTCGAATGCGATCTATGTACAACAGCCTTCACTGCATGCCATCACTTCCGGTTGGTGAGGTCAAATGTACACGATATGGCTCATCTCAATCGGATACATACGCCGGAAGTGATCTCTCGCGCGTATCTCTATCTCCACTTGTGTATTTTGACCTCATCTACCGGAAGTGATGGCGCGCTGAAAACTGATGTACATAGTGTTGTATTTGAGGTAAAAAATTATATAAATACTGTTCGGTTTCTCGCACAAACAGATTGTTTCGTGTCTTAAGACATCAATGTGTCGTCACGAGCCGCAGGGTTTAATATGGATTCGTATGTGTATGTTTTTTTTTACTCTCATACTATAAAATGTTGCCATTGACATGCATTATACGACTGCTGGACCGCAACGGTTGGAGTTAAAAATCTTAATTTGTGTTCTACTGAGGAAACAAAGACACCTACATCTTGGATGCCCTGGGGTTAAGCAGATAAACATAAAATTTTCATTTTTGAGTGAACTATCCCTTTTAAATTTATTTATTTGAAAAATTCTTGCATCATTTTGTTTTGATGCATTAATGCTTTTTAAGTTATTGTTAATTTATTTTTAATAAATAAATTATTTTTTTTATTTATTTTTTTTTACAGTTGATTTTTTTGTTAATTTATTTTTTCATTAAAATGTTTTTTAGTTGCTGAACTACAAATGTCCCCTTGACATTCATGATTTTCTGAAATAATGAGAATAATGGGAATTATGATATTTTCACATGGCATTAGCATTTTATAATTTGTATAGTATATAGTATATACAGCAGTAATGTCTGGACTTCCTGTTTTCTGATAAAGATCATTTTGTTTGCATTCATTGTATTTGTATTGCTCATTGGTTCCTGTCTTCTTCCAGTACTTCTCCTGTCTGCTTCTGATCTTCCTCATTGAGCTGGTGGCTGGTATTCTGGCCTATGTTTATTACCAGGCGGTGAGTGAAATTTTAGACAGTATTGCTATAAAACAAAGCTCTAAAGAACTAACTCCCAATTGCTTTTATGATGGATCTAGTTGTAGGACTGTACCGACTGCCACAGATGAGTGATGACACTGCCTACTGCACGCTCTCTGTTTACTTTTGTTCATTTCTCTCCATTATTTTCTCTCTTCTCTGTCTCACAGCTGAGTGAAGAGCTGAAGCAGCACTTGAGCAAGACTATGACAGAGAACTATGCCCAACCTGGAAAAGATAGCATCACTCAGTCTGTGGACAGACTACAGCAGGATGTGAGAAACACCAAATCACAGCCTTTTATTTGGTTAGATTAGAGTCAAGAGTATGTGGCAAATGATTTTTATACTGCATTAAATTTTTGTAGTTTTTGTGAGATGGTAACTGTTATGTATATGTCTAAATCCAAACGTGGGGCAAGCAATGTCTTTAATGAATATGGAGGATGACAGGTAAATCATGCACGCTAAATAACGACGATAACTAACAAAGGACATAATCAAACGGTGTATAAATACACTGAGAACTAAATGAGACCGCTGGGGATAATCGGTAACTATAGAAACAAACAAGTACATAATCAGAAACCAAGGAAACTGAAAATAAACAGAGCAGAGAAACAGAAACTAAGGGAAACAAAACAGAATAAAAGTCCATAACTGACAGTAACAGAATATCAACGATCCTTTTAGTATTTAATTTTATTTCAGAAATATTTTGCTTTTATTTCTTTTTATTAAATGTTTTTTGTTTTTATAAAAAACATTTTTTTTAATTTAATATGTTTGTTTTATTTTTATTTAAAAGAATTGTATTATTTATATTTTGTTAAAAATAAAATGTAATATTAATATTTTTATTTTGCTTTTAATGTTTTATATATATATATATATATATATATATATAATGTATATGTATGTGTGTGTGTGTGTGTATATGTATATTTTTTTGTTTCTTTTTTTATTATCAGCTCTTTAATTTAAACAAGACAATATACTGTCCCTAAACGTCATGTAAAAATCACTACTGTGAACAAAATAGTGCAGAAATGCAGGTACTCCATGCCTTTTAAAATACCGGACCACTTTGCACTAATTGTAGCTAATTGTAAAATAACCAGTAATTAACTTCCTCACCTTCACCCTGCAGTTCAAGTGCTGCGGGAGCAACAACTCTTTTGATTGGACGCACAGTGTGTACATCATGTCCCCAGAGGCGGAGACAAGGTTGGTCCCTGACAGCTGCTGTAAGACCATCACCCCTAAGTGTGGAAAGAGAGACCACCCCTCCAACATCTACAAGGTGGAGGTGGGTCTGACACTGTTAACATCAAATCATCCTCCACATAACATGTATTCAACATGATCATACTTGTGTATTCGTCTGTACTTAATTTCCTTTACAAAACAGAACTCTGTTAATGTTCTGTTGTGGTATTGAGGTTTGAGGCAAAGCTGCCACATGCTTAGATGCTTCTTCATTGTCTGTGGGAACTATAATGCGCCTGTGAACCATATCATCATGAAGTGTTTGATACACCGCTTGGGAGTAATTTAGACTATGAAAGCACAGCTGTGAGCAAGACAGGTGTGACTGGTAACATATATTAGCTAGTGAAGTGTGAGGTAACACTACAGTGAACTGCTGCCAAGCTCTCCGTATGTATTCTTTGGGAACAGACCTCCGGTGTGATACATAATACATTACGACACTGGTTTTACAGGCCTATCGTGAGCTATTAGTTTTATTCTATATGCGATATGTTGTGGCAGTATCCACAATAATGTCTCGTAAATCACACAATAAAAAAAAATCTCCCTATCAGCCATTTATCTGTAACTCTTTATTAGTCTGCAAAATAAATCAATTTACAAATCCACATATGCACATTGACACTGAAAAGACATGCACATGATACAGTATATACGTTTATGAACTGAAGTGGTTTATAATGCTGTGGTCTCTCACAGGGCGGCTGTATCACTAAACTGGAGCAGTTCCTGGCGGATCACTTGCTCATCATTGGAGCTGTGGGGATAGGTGTGGCCTGTCTACAGGTAAGCCCCTCCCTCCCCCTCAGGTGGAGTGTGCAATTTAAGGGATAAAAAGACTTATAAAAAGTAATTATTTACTTACCATCATGTTGCTCCAAAACAATATTATTTTATGTATTTTTTTCCCCTGCATAATACAAAAAAAATAAATAAAACAACTCATCTCTTAATTTGTGTTAATTTCGTTGACGAATAATTTTCGTCATTATTTTGTTGAAAATGTTAGGGAGGGACTATTTGGGAAGAGATCCAGTCAGAACTGATGTCCTGCTGCGTGTGTCGGGTAGATGCGCACAACAGTACCCGGCAGGACATGAGTTGAAAGAATAAAGATTGATGTATGCAAGTTTTTGTAAAGAATGCACATCATTCATCAAAAAAGACCATGTGCTCTTCTGTAGGAGAAGGGGTTTTATTTAATTTTAAGATATAACATTTTATTTATGTCACAGCGGTTAAATCTGTGTCTGTACTGCATGTTCAGATTTTAAAACCATTCATATTAACAGGTTAATAGATGCTTTTTCCAGGGGTATATATCATTTTTAGAGAAATCCTTAAGTAATGCATTACAATGTATTTAAACCCATTCGATTTTAGTCGACTAAAACTAAAACAATTCAGATGACTAAAATATGACTAAAACTAAATCAAAATTTGCTGTCAAAATGAGACCAACGGGGACCAACATTCCACAGGCCACAATCAACAACCTGATCAACTCTATGCGAAGGAGATGTGTTGCACTGCGTGAGGCAAATGGTGGTTGATTTTTTTTTTTTTTTTTTTTTTGGACCCCCAGGGCCCCCCCAATACAGTAAAACTGCACATTTTAGAGTGGCCTTTTATTGTGGCCAGCCTAAGGCACACCTGTACAATAATCATGCTATCTAATTTTGTGGAAATCGTGATACTTTTTGATACTGTACATTTTTTTGATGAATAGTAGCATTTATTTGAAATCAATATATTTTGTAATATTATAAATGTTTCTTTTGATCTTATGAATAAAAAGTAATTTACCGACCGCAAATCTTTGACCACAAAACATTTATAACTTGCATACTTTACAGTGATGTTTATGTCCAATTACCTTGAAACATACCCTAGAGAAACAGTAGGAACAATTAATAATTGAGGTCTTCTGATGTGGTTCAATAACATGAAAACGTTCACTAAAATAGCTGATGCAGTGGCCAGAGGGCAATCGTTTAATGGACTCTGCTTTTGCCCTCAACCAGTAATGTGCATGGTAGTGCACTGCCCGCTGGGTAAAAATAGGTGGAGACAGCATGCAGGCTGGAGAAAATGAAAGAGAGAGATAAGAGCTCTCAGCTTTAAGAGCAGATCTCACAGTGAGCAGAGGGCCATTGATCTGTTTCCTTTGAATAAACTCTGTATATAAACACCACTGAAATATGACTCCAGCTAAGACCTCATATTGATTGGAGTGATGGACAATGACCATAGATTTTGTTTTTAAGAAGTTTATCCCTCTCCTTCTCTTTTAGTGGGTAGCAAATGGTTTTAATGTTTTTATATGTTGTTTATCCTGTGTGAATCTTAATGTTTGCTTTCAGGCATGTATCATTATTTAATATTTACTTAAATAAATATGGGGGTTGGGGGGTATTGATCTTATTGGTTTATTTAAAGGAATTCAATTATTAAAGGATTAAAAGGGATTTAAGGATATAAAGAAAAAAAAGTAAGAACGGTAAAAGTTCCAGTTCTATTGTAGTTATGAAGTAAACTATTTGCAAATAATATATATATATATATTTAAATATGCACACATTCACTCTTACTTTCCTCTGCCTAATATGTAAAAATGCTAAACTGTTCTTGTCACGTCAAATTCAGTTATAAATATGTCATATTTTCAATTCAAAACAGTGAAATTTCATCAAAATTGTCAAGTAGTTTGCATCACTCGATATTACTGTTGATCGCTGAACGTTTTTATCGTAAAACAGTTGTCAAATAATAAATGTTTAGCTATTTTACTTTTGTCATCCTAGCAACAAACAGTTTGGTGTGTAATGGAGTACAGCAGAGCAGCATCAGCAATATCAAATATTGGGGGGGACAATTTGGCCATTTCTAATTATTCGGGGGGACTTGTCCCCTTCAATGTCTATGGTGGTTACGGCCCTGCTATGATGCTGGTAGCCACAACTTGATAGGTAGCATTTTTTGCTGTGCTACCTACTGTTTTATTGGGAGGTAGCAAAATCTGACAAGGCAGGACAGAACACGGCATAATATTTGTTAAAGTTGCCTGACCAGACGTGACAAAATGTCTTCCATGTAATATCATTAGTTTTGGTTCTAACAAGCCGTTACAGGCCTCGAAATTAACTTTTTTACTTGGTAGCACTGGTGCTCCCAACTTCAAAAAGTTAGGAGCACCAGCAATTAGGAGCACCACAACTAAATGTTTATATATTATATTATATAATGTTTAAATGTGTGTGTGTGTGTGTGTGTGTGTCATGTGCAAGTAAATCAGTCATTTAATTGTCAGAATAAAAAGTTGAGTTGCTTGTCTGGAAAAATTTTTTTTTGTGTGTTGTAAATATAGCCTAATTTATTCTGAAGCAATATTCTCAACAGTGTTCTATCTTATTTAAATCTGCATATTTTTTTACATTTATAAAGGGCATTTTTCCCCTAATCCTATTAAATTTCTTAAATTTGATCAATAAATTCAATTAGAATAATAAAACTCTATAGGGCTGTTGCCAATCAAATTAAATATTTTACACAGAGAAAAATTACAACGGCATTGAATAAAGTTATGAGATTGTTTTAAATATATTTTGAATATGCAAATAAGAAATGTTGGAAATGTTGTACATGCATATTTACATGTACGAGTAATCATTTGAAGTGTATTGTATGTTTGGTACACAGCGAAAATAGCCTGCATTTGATTGAAATTACAGAATCGGCAGAAAGCGGACTATCTGGAATGTTTATATGGTTGTCAGTGCATGGGACACAACATATGATGTTGGTTTTAATAAGGTTTTTTCCAACAAATAGGCAAGAATAAACCTGGTGTCCGCCATGATTCCTGTTCATTCCGACAACAAAGCACTTGAATGCCACAAGCTCGCAATCACGACTTCTAAAGTAGGAATTAGGAAATTTTCGATAGCACGTGAAGGCAGCATTAGTCTCACTTGGTTAGTCAAAAGTGTTTAATTAATTCCCATAGGTCAATTGAATTTACTGTAAAAAAATTTTAAAAAATAATGTTTTAAGTGGATGCCTATATGTAAGGACTTCATGATGAGCAGCAATAAAGCAGCTTCCAGCATCAAGGTCTGCTGGTCAGGTGATCATTTCATCCAGGAAATGTGAAGCTCTGGAGTGATTAGGGGCTAAAAATAAGTCCTGTGTTAAATTTAATGTAATGATTTTACTGTAAAAAGCCTCAAAGTGGCTTAAAGCAGCTCTCTGTAGGGAGCGCTAATTAAATTAATCCTCTTCAATGATCTTTCATTATTACTGTCATTATGCTCTGCAGGGGTCTAGAGCACTCGAGTTCAAATTCATAACATAACAAATTGTTTGTGTTGAAGAAACTACTTTAAAACTCTACTCATTTGTAGTATTATATAGTCAATAGTCAAACTAGTCAAGCTGCTAACTGAAGTTGCTAACAAAATGTAGCTAAATGCACTGAAATCAAGGGGTCAGTATCTTATAAATCACCATCCATATCTATAAATGTATAACAATGAGATGATGCTATTTAATTCTGCAATTAGAGTATTTATCGGTAACACTTTACAATACGGGTGCACTAATATGCATTAATTCATGCTTAACTAATGCACAGATAATCATGAGTTAATGAATGACTCATGAAGAACTGAACCATTTATTCATGATTACTGCATCAGCAACTAATGAAGATTATATATGATTAATAGATTAAGTAATCATTAAATTGTTATTAGTTACATGTGTCATATTGTATTAATTCCCTAATAACATATTATATTAACTAATAGTGTAAATTATTATGTTAATTACTACACTGGGTCAAAGCCATGCATTTCAACTTCCAGTTGTCTGCTTTAATTAATCATTAGCTAACGATTTGCAAAGGTATCATTATGTTATGACTTTACTTGTTGAGGCACATGACTGTTTAATTAAAATTAATACAAAACTCATAACCACAATGACATATTACTTATCAATTAGTTAATAGTCATGTGTCTCAACAAGTAAAGATTAATTAGTGAAAGCCTTTAATTGAGCATAATTTTGCAACAATACAACAAATTAAAGTGTGGTTCTAATGCTATTTAATGCATTCTGAGTTTTTTACACTGTTAAAGAGTTGGTTTCTCATCTCTAGAAAACAGAATCAGTGCATTGTATAGTGCAGTACACTTTAAAAAGAATCAGTGCATTGCTTATTTGACACTGTAGTGTCTTGCCTTAAACTTCTTTTTCTTAGATTGTCTTAAGCGAACACTGTATTTCAGGGATTTGTAATGTTTGTCTTAAATTACAGCGGGTCTCTGTTTTGTCTTGGTTTTGTTTGTCTTTCTGTCTCTGTCTGTATCTGTGTGTGTGTGTGTGTGTGTGTGTGTATGTGTGTGTGTCCTGTAGTTAATAGGAGCAGTGCTGACTGCCTGCTTTATTTATCTGCTTTATAAAGAAGAGGAAGAGGACTTTTCTGACGTTTGATTGGCTAGTGCCAATATTTGACTCCTGAACCGATATGCGATGAGAAGGTCGGCTGTTTGAGTTTATGCTCGTGCCTGTGTGTGTGTGTGTGCATGTCGATGTGCCTTGTCCATGTCACCTTATGTCCACCTCATGCTTTCTGTATGACACCAGCACTCTTAAACCACACATGCTGAATGCTGCATGGCAAAAAGGAACCAAACTAATGGCACTGAATTGCATTTTATGTTAATCACTTTTTGAAGACTTTCAATTACAAATACTTTTTCTTGTGACTCAGCAACTTTCATCCTTGGATGGTGCAGACCTGATATAACCTTGTACCTGAAACCTGCTGTGAGACTCCCAGTGTGTCCGATCTATTTCAGGCATTTTTCTTTCTGTCTATTTTATCCCTCCCCGCGGACCCAGACTATTGGAAAGGAGAAGTTTCAAAGGTGTCAACATATCTCCTCAGAAAAAGGGACTGTTTTTCTCCTTGCTTTTTGTATAGGTCTACTGACTGCATATAAGTCTCATCTCTCAGTTGATTGTCTGTCTGGCCTTTCTCCGGTGCTGTTAATCCCACTTTTCAGCCGGCTTTATTTTCCTCTAGAGTAGTATTAGAAGTGCTGGCAGAGAGCAGTAATACTGCTTCTCACTCAGTGCTTTATGACATGGAGGAGAGATGCTTGAAAGACCAAACTTGTTATAAAGCTGAAAATAAAAAATGGATACAAAGGAAGGTATTTTGTAGGTTTTCTAAGCTGCTCTTTTCTACACAAGGAACATTAATGAGGACTGGGGCTGTTAAGCTCCAAAAATGACAAGAGGCATAAAGTAGTCTAAACATTTTGTTCACTATATTCTACATTTGCTAATGTCATAAGATAGCTTTTCTTAAAGATTTTAAAGACATACCGTTCAAAAGTTTGGAGCCAGTTAGAATTTTTTCTGAAACATATTTATATTTTTATTCAGCAAGAATGCTTAAATGGATCAAAAGTGACAGTAAAGACATTTACAGTGTTACAAAAGATTTCTAATTCAAATAAATGCTGTTCTTTTAAACTTTTAAACCAAATCAGCATATCAGAATGATTTCTGAAGGATCATGTGACACTGAAGACTGGAGTAATGATGTTGAAAATTCAGATTTCAAGAGAATAAATTTCAAATTAAAATGTATTACAATTAAAATTATTTTTTAATTATAAATTTTAATAAATAAAAAGCAGATATTTTAAATTGTAATAATATTCCACAATATTACTCTTTTACTGTATTTTTGACCAAATAAATGCAGCCTAGGTGAGCATCTGACACTTCTTTCAAAAACATTAAAAAAAATTATCAATACCAAACTTATGAACACTAGTCATTATTTGCTGAAAATGGTTCTACTTCTTTTTGTTTTTTTTAATCTTTTGTGCATATTTGCATTATTAATCATTCAATTTTGACACTTTTGTCATCAAACATCATTGGTTATTCCAAGGACAAATAAAAGTCCCCATTTGTTTTCTTTGTATGAAAAAAAGCAGCATTGACATTCTGTGAAATATCTTTAAAAGAAAAAATATTGTATGGGTTTAGATTAGGGTGCATAAATTACATAATTTTCTAGCATTTTTTAATGCTAGTATATGGTAGTCTTTTGTAGGGTTTAATTAGAAAAGGTGAAAACCATTACTAAATCTTAACTTTGGTAGATTAGGTTATTATATTTTGGTTATAAACTAACATATGAATGTACCCCATTATTAGTCCATAAACTACCACACACTGACACACACATTACAGTTCCCAGAGGTTCATTTGAAACCTCAAAAAAACACTCATAAACCAGAGATCCTTGCTGGCATGTTCCATGAATGCTGCCCTACAATTAACTACAGATTAACCAGTTTAAAGTTTATGGTTTTTCCTATAAAACTAGAACATTATTAAGGGAAGGAAATACTTGAGTTGAGCTCTGCTCTGGTGTATTTCTGTATTTGTGGGTAGGATGAGGCTCCATCATTTTTGTAGAAATAATCGCCCACCACAAGCCCTCCCAGGACCTGGCTTCCGATTTGTCTTCGGATTTGCTTTTTCCAGAGGGATAGAAAAAAATCAAGCCTGACTTGAAACACTATATATTTTTAGATTATGTTTTGTAACTTGCAGACTGAGTTTGTATGATTGCAGCCTTTTATCTCCTAAATATTTTTTAAAACAGGTTTTTGAGTTGTTTTCCCAGGATTACAACAGCTAGAAGAGCATCATGCGGTATTTTTATGCAGTCACAAACTTTACAACAAGAAACTCTCAGAACTCACCTGAAAATGAATCTCAAATGTGAAAATGAATGTTTATGCTCTCTTCATTATGAGTTACCACCAGTCTGATTCTGCCTACACACTGTAGCCTTCGTACAAACACGCGCACACACACACACACACACACACACACACACACACACTCCCACACATGCTAATTGACCCAATTACAACCACACTGCTACCGGCTGCCTTACAACTCGGTTTCCATAGTAACTGTACACCGCTTCCCTCTTCCTTTCAAGCCTTTTATAAAGAGAGTTTCAACAATTGCCACAAGGCCACATCGGACCATATCTGTACTTGAATCAACTCAAAAGAGAAATACTAAACATCAGTCCACTGTAATATTGTTGGGGCTCTTTTTATTAAATGTACTGCTGCTTGATGCCTGCCAGTATCTCATTCTGTTCCGATTATTATGATAATTTGACCAGACAGATGTCCACCAGACTTATCAGATCTTATCTATGACCAAACTTCATCATTTAATGTTTCTTTGATCAAACATTTATGTCTGTGTGTGTTTCAGATATGTGGAATGGTGTTCACCTGTTGCCTGCACAGGCGAATTAAACTGGACCCGTACTGATGCTCGGAAACGTATATGCCTTTCCTGACACTCCAGCATACACATACACGGCCTTACTACTGTGCCCATTTAAAACAGCATGAACAAATGCATTTACATCAATATGAGGGCTTTATCTTTCATTTGCCTTCTTATGAAATAGTTTTAAAAGATTGCCCTGCAGTCATTTAGATGTCAAGGAGGCTGTTAGAAATGACATTTATTTTTTACTTTTAGTAAATTATAATATCATATATCAAAATATTTTTTTATGAACCACATATTTGTTTTGATCATATTAAATGTATGTAATGTGCTGCTAGAACTCAAACAGGTGTGGTAACCTGCTTATGGGCACAAAAATACACTGGACCAACATCAATAATGGGTTGAAGACCATTTATTATTGTATTTTCCTAAAAAAAAAAAATATATATATATATATATATATATATGTAGCTTGTGGAAAGATCACTGTTTAGCAAGTTTCAGGTAGTGTTGGTTTTCATATTCTAGGGGGAAAATGGCATCATTTCCTTAAATAGAGCAGAAAGCATGTCTGCTGTCTTTATATCATGTTTATATCATGCCAAACAGGAAGCAAGTGTCTTATTTTAAATCTGTGGATCTGTTCATTAGTTGCTGAATCAGTGTGCAAAGTAATTTAATGCAAATTCTGCCAATCACACTTCATGTTAGACAGGCTTAAAAAAATGAAGGTGCTTTTTGAACCTTAATGATATCCCTCTGATGTATTGGCTGAATATTATGCTTACTGGATTTTACTTTCAGTGAATTAATGGTCTCCCGGGTGATCGAAGGAAATAGAGCACTATTCCATTGCATTGCAATACAAATCACCACTGCAAAATCTTAATGAGGTTGCCACAGCAACGTCGGCCTTTTTGAATTTCAGTGTCATTTAGAAAAAAAATGGTTAGGAAAAAGATTTAATGTAACATTCTTGTTTTCTGTTGTACTGATTAGCATATGTAATCCAATTGCTTTATGCTAATGACGGATTATGCATATTTTAAAATGTGCAAATTTGCAATCTCTCATCAGAGCTGCAAGAAAGTACGCATTTAACCTTCCCATTAGTTGATATGAAATCTGTAATCTTTCATTTGAATATTGTTATGTGTGTAGATTGAATGTATATTCATAAGGTTATGGCCTATCACCATTTGCTCTGATAAACATGGGGTTGCCTCATAAATTCTTTGCCTTAAGACTATTGCATCCTTTTGTGGGCAGCAGAGCTTTATCTGAAGCTGTATGTTTACTGAATGTTTTTAAAAATGTACTTCTATTAAACGTATTTTGCTGACGTATTCAGGTTGACTGCTTGTACTGACACACTTTAGCCGGTAGATGGAGACAAACACAAGTGGATAAGCTTGCTTCAAGGACAAGAACTCTTCAACTTTAAATTGAAAATCCACCCGGTTCTGTTCTCATGTGCTTTTCTATTAGCAAAGACCTAATGCAGCCACTCAGATCCGGATAATAACTTTCATATCCGTATAATATCAGATCCAGATTGTCTTTACATTTGACCACATACATTTGTCTCTGTTTTCTGTTTCTGTCAGATACAAATCCGATCTGTAATGCTTTTCCCTCGTTGCAAACAAATCTGCAAGACTTTTATTGGTGTTGTCTTGTGCTTTTCTGCCTGTTTTAATATTGTGCTGACATTGCAGCCGCACACATTTTTAGCTGTTCTGTCATCCATTATGCGAGTGAGTTACTGACGAATTCAATTAGGGTGGAGTAATGAAGACTTGTGCAACTTGAATAAACAGATGTTTTCAGCTCACTCACATGCACAATGTGTTTTAAACCACTTCTCAGTGTGCTTTGAGCAATGCAATTGCAATGCATAGATGCAGTTACACTGTCAAGCATATCTGATCACTCCAAGACCCATAAAGTGGATTATTGTGGTCAAAATTCTAAGTCGCTCATGTCCTTTCATCAGGAAGCCATGCATAATCAAGTAAAGCATATGAGCGATTTCATAGCACCCTCAACCCTACCCCTGTTTAACCTGTTAACTGTCACCCCCCTTTTTGAAAATATACATGAAAATGCACTATCCAAATGGTTGCAATTCAAGAATGCTTTGGAATATAGACATAAGTTTGGTCTCATTTTAAAGAAGACAGTCAGCAGATTATTGCTCAAGTGAAATCCCTTCAAAAAATGAAAATGTTACAAAATAATTTATACTCTAAAATGACTCAAATTCAAATAAAAGCCATATTTCTAACCAATCTAACCAGATGATATTACAAAAATTTAAGTTCCCATGAGATTTTGTTTAGGTGCTGTACCACAAATAGCCACTGGGTAAAATTAACAACAAGTGAGAGTGAATGGAAGACAGCTGGTGATACATAACGCTCCTCACACACACACACACACACACACACCCTGAGCTCAAATCTGAGTAATGCCACACCTATCTGAGCTGGTTAATTTCAACTGACTGTATCAATGATTTATGGAAAGTGGAAAATCTGTCCTATGTGTTTTTCAATCAATACTACTACTTAATACATGATTAATTTAGTTAATCTTTTACTCATGAAACATTTCAACAGACACTCTACCCTTATTGTTACTCAAAATATGATGAGAGGGTTTAGAGGAGGACGAAGTAATTCTTTCCAGAGAATGTTAACTGTTTAAGAATGTAAGGGGAGGAACTGAAGGTTTCAAGCGGGTCGCTGCCCAACGGCAGTTATGGAATACATGTAAGGGTTAGATTTTGACTGATAAGTATGGGGATGTTGTTAGTTATCTGAGACACTCAAATGCAAGGATAACAACCGAGCGGCCCCATCCTTCCATCACACTCTTGGTAGAAGACTCAGATATATTGCCCCTTTTATCTCTTCTTTGTCTCTCTCTCTTGTTTCAAGATTTAATCTGCAAATGCTGTGAGAAATAACTTGTGAAAAATTCTTCTTTCTGTAGTTAAGGTCAGTAGGCCTGGGGAGAGTCTAGGGAGTCAGATAAAATGTTTCCATTAAAAAAATATTTAAGTGCTTCATATTATGGGATGTTGAGGAATACCCATCCATCCATCCATCCATCCATCCATCCACCAACCTACTTTACTTACCTAACTACCCATCCATACATCCATCTATCTACCTACTTTAATTTCCTACCTATCTAACTAATCACCCACCCATCCATCCATCTGTCCATCCATCCACCCACCCACCTACTTTACCTACTTTACTTACCTACCTACCTAACTACCCACCCATCCATCCACCCACCCACCCACCTACCTACCTAACTAACTAATCCCCCCCCCCCCCACCCGTCCACCTACTTACCTACATACCTACCTAACCAACCGATCCACCCACCCATCCATCCACCCACCTACCTACCTACCTAACTACCCATACATACATACATACATCCACCTACTTTATTTACTTACCTACCTAACCACACACACACCCACCCACCCATCCATCCATCCATCCATCCATCTCAAAGAATGGCTTACAGCAGAACTGAAACTGACCTGACATGAATATTTAAACAGCATTGTTCTCTGCAGTAAACATACTGGAATGTTTCAGTGCCATGAACAAAGCTCGTTGGCCGTTTAGACAACAAAAGCTGTGAGTGTCAGCGGGACCAGGACCAGAGGCCCGTCACACAAACTGAAACCGTAGAGTGTGTTCCTGTCAGCATGCGGACATGTGTCAGAACCAAAGCAATCGCAGCAAGAGATGAATAGTGCCAGATGTTGCTTCTTGGATCAGAGCCTGGAAAGATGGCCTCCAGACGTCCAGGGAGAAGAGCTTTCAATCTAAGTTAAGTCAGATGACTGAATGTTTTACATCTGTCAGTTCTTCAATGTTCTAAATGAATTAAATGAAAATATGTTTGCCATTGTGATTGACACGCATTAATGCTGCAACTGAGTGGGTTATTGTACTTGCATTGTAAAATGATTTGCTTATACCGTCTTACATTGGACAACATGACCCTTTGGCCTTTACATAATGCAATTTTTGTGTGACATATTATTGATGCATACTTACACAGACCCATCAGCAAATGGTTTGTTTATTTAGATATTTTGGCCTTTCCAGCATTAGAATGAAATGAGAGAGAATGATTCTGATGTTTGATGTGCTGCCTTACCATAATTTATTAATCTCTTCTCCAATTATTTACATGAATTGTTATAACTTTCAGAACAAACTTTCAGATCAAAAACAGGAAATACATTACGCAGAAAAATCAAAACAGTATAGACAGCTAACTAAACATAATATAATTTATTTACAAAACAATCACACACATCATAATGTTCATACAATATTGTAGAATGCCCGAAACTGGGCATTAACATATAACAACATTAACATAGGCCTATAAACATTTTTCTTAGCAGTACACATTTCACCTTGTTTCACAAAACCATATATAAATTCCTGTTTAAACCTGATAACCAATTAACTACCAGCCAATCATAAACAGTCTCATCGATTACCTCATTAAATATTCATGTGCGTTCTACAGTCTGAGGAACTTTATCTCGCTGCGTTTATTGTTAAAGATTTCGAACAAGCGACCAAGAAACCGATAAAGACATGTTAATGTTTTGGGTTATGTGTCAAAAGACAACCAAAGCGAATTTACATTTCGACATTTCTGGTTGTTATTAAAACAGGTCGCCTAAATATGCAAATAGGAACGCTAAACGGGCCAGTGTTTACAAACGTACAGTATGAAATCGTTAAATCTGGAGGATTGATTATTAACTCATGGTTGGCCTGAAGTAGGCTATGATTAACAGTGTGAGAACTGGAACTAGATAGCCAAGAATTTAAAGTGTGACAATATCTACTGTAAGTATGCACAAAAGCAATAGGTGTACAATGATATGAGATATATATTTTATATAAGTTTATATTCTTTCAGGTTAAGAAGCCTATTCGTCTGGATAAAAGCACATCTGATTTGGTAAGTTACTGTTGAATTATGTATGTGGGAAAGCAAAAAGATTGGCAATGCACTACATGAATGCTTTATTGTTTGTTTATTATTTGCTTTGTTGTGTGTGTGTGGCACCGCTTTTCATTTAAACGGATGGGTGATGCTTGTGATTTATGTTGCATCTGCTAGAACATTTTGTGTCAATATTTAATTTTTTATGTATTTGTTCAAATGTCACAGTTCAGTCAGGTATATGTCCTTGGCACACTCTCCACATTTGGATTGCATCAGAAAAAAATCTGATTGCACTTCTCTCTTTCTATGACTGATTATAAAAGCAAAGCCAAGGCCTTTTTTAATATGCAGGGGAGCAATTGTTCCAATTGAATCATTTCAACTTAAAAAGTTGATTCATTTTTATTGAAAGCCATCACTCCTTCCTAACCCTCTCTCAGTTATCATCTGCTGAGTAGTTCACTTCAGAATAAAAACTTTCTGAAAATTTACTCACACCCACGTCATCCAATATAATCACGTCTTTCTTTCTTTCTTTCTTTCTTTCTTCAGTCGAAAAGAAAATAAGTTTTTTGAGGAAAACATTCCAGGATTTTTCTCCATATAGTGGATTTCAACAGGGTATAATGGGTTGAAGGTCCAAATTCCAATTTAAAAAATAAATAAATAAATAAAAACTGCCTTAATTCTACGTGGCATTGATTCAACAAGGTGCTGAAAGCATTCTTTAGAAATGTTGGCCCATATTGATAGGATAGCATCTTGCAGTTGATGGAGATTTGTGGGATGCACATCCAGGGCACGAAGCTCCCGTTCCACCACATCCCAAAGATGGAAGAAACCAATTTGAAATGATTCAAGCTTTGTGACATGGTGCATTATCCTGCTGGAAGTAGCCATCAGAGGATGGGTACATGGTGGTCATAAAGGGATGGACATGGTCAGAAACAATGCTCAGGTAGGCCGTGGCATTTAAACGATGCCCAATTGGCACTAAGGGGCCTAAAGTGTGCCAAGAAAACATCCCCCACACCATTACACCACCACCACCAGCCTGCACAGTGGTAACAAGGCATGATGGATCCATGTTCTCAACAGAAATCGAGACTCATCAGACCAGGCAACATTTTTCCAGTCTTCAACTGTCCAATTTTGGTGAGCTCCTGCAAATTGTAGCCTCTTTTTCCTATTTGTAGTGGAGATGAGTGGTACCCGGTGGGGTCTTCTGCTGTTGTAGCCCATCTGCCTTAAGGTTGTGCGTGCTGTGGCTTCACAAATGCTTTGCTGCATACCTCGGTTGTAACGAGTGGTTATTTCAGTCAAAGTTGCTCTTCTATCAGCTTGAATCAGTCGGCCCATTCTCCTCTGACCTCTAGCATCAACAAGGCATTTTCGCCCACAGGACTGCCGCATACTGGATGTTTTTCCCTTTTCACACCATTCTTTGTAAACTCTAGAAATGGTTGTGCGTGAAAATCCCATTAACTGAGCAGATTGTGAAATACTCAGACCGGCCCGTCTGGCACCAACAACCATGCCACGCTCAAAATTGCTTAAATCACCTTTCTTTCCCATTCTGACATTCAGTTGGGAGTTCAGGAGATTGTCTTGACCAGGACCACACCCCTAAATGCATTGAAGCAACTGCCATGTGATTGGTTGATTAGATAATTGCATTAATGAGAAATTGAACAGGTGTTCCTAATAATCCTTTAGGTGAGTGTATATATATATATATATATATATATATATATATATATATATATATATATATATTTGTGTGTGTGTATAATATTTGCTTTTCCATTTGGAATACACACAGTATGATCGATTTTTACAGTTGTTTGTCTTCTGGTTTGTATCCTGACTGAAAAATATGTTTAAAATGCAGTGGAAATGCAAATTACTAGTTGGCTTGACATACAAACAATGAAACAGGACAGAATCATTGGTAATATGTCAAAGAGCACATGACGAAATTCAGCTTAGCAGGTCTTTGAGAAAATCTAACATTTTAATGAGATGATTCAAAGCTCAAAGCTGTGTGACCTCTCATGTCAAACAGCACACAACACGACTGCAGAAAAACTTTATTTACACGAACACCTGGAACGCATTTTCTGTGAGCTAAACAGTTCGCTGTTCAAAGGGAACTTGAGCCTGTTTGTGAGAGTAACACTTCTGGTGCCGGAACAACTATTGATTTTATTAACATAAATATATTAAAATAAGTTTAGGATGTCATGCACCTGAGAATATATGACATCATATTATATCCAGTTTGATTTGTAAGTTTGCTTTGGCATAAAGTGTAAATGTTATTTACAGCACCATAGAGCGTTACATAACAATTCTCTGTCTGTTTAGAAGAAATTTCCTCAATTCAACCCAAAGTATGTAAATACTGAAAAGTTGGGGTGGTTGTATTTTCACTGCATGGAGGCCGTTCAGGTTGAAACCAAGTACATCATGTGAAGTCTGAAGTGTTGAGATTTTTTTTTATTTCATAGTGTCTTTTTAAAATCTTTTTATTGTTATATGCAGGTGTTACCCCTTGAATATTTCAAGTATTGTTGTGTAGTGCATGTCTATAATATTCAAGGTTTATTATCAATTGAAAAGTTAAACTCAGTTGACAGCATTTGCGGCTTGATGTTGATTATATATCCAATTTTTTTACTTGGATTTCAATAGGAATATACTTGACTTTGAATTAGTTTCAATAGTAGGAATCCACACAATCAGGAATTTTGTGTGAAGGTTTTTGTTCATATGCAAATTCGCCCCGTTGATTAACAGTAAGGTGCTTGGTTTAAAAGTGACCTTGACCCTTTTTTTGTGCCTTTTTTCAAAATTTGGCTCAAGATATCCAATAAGGTGTTGGAGACCATAAAAAACCATAAAAATGACAAGAACAACTTTAAAGCTTAAATAATACAGTAAGATTTAGAAGAAGCGATTTTAATAAAATGATAAAATTCACATTTCTCAGTTGTAAGTGCCTCACTGTAACCTCAATTGTAGCTTTTTTCTTTAGTTAAAAAAAGCGAGGGATGAGTCAAGATCATTATTATTATTTTGTAATAAAGCACACAATGTTGAATTCCTCTGTTTTACAGTAGGTACAGCTAGTTGACAAAGAGGGGCCATCATAATGTTTTGCCCAATTCTGGTAGTCGCTCAGAAATTACACACTTCACCTCTAAGCAGTTGTGGGAGCAGTTGGCCTGCGGATAGAGGTGAAGCTCTTCATATCCTTATACTTGATCCGTCATATGTCTATTCACCCCTTACTGAGAACTGGGGTGGAGTTTTGTTGGCATATCACTCTCTTTCTCTCAGGGGAACAGTAGAAGTGTGTACGTGTGTTAGTTTGTTTGCAAGTGTGTGTCTGTGGAACTCTGGCTGACTCGCAGCTCCGCATACCGTAACACACACAGATCCTTTTCCCACTGCACCGCAGTCGTGCCGAGCATTGCAAGACCCTCAGACCCGTCTCACACACACATGCCTCACATTATGGCTGGCGTCTTCACCGTTTGCTGCATGTGTCTGTATGGGATACAGCGGTGGTCGTACAGGGGTCGGAATAATCCGCTTCTTGGAAAGTCTGCTTAACGTCAGTGTGAGTTTTAGTGGTTCTGGCCACATGTTAAAACTACAAAATGGCTGATCTCAAGTGGCGGGCCAATTGTAATGCTCCCACTGTCCAGCAGAGGGCACTGTTAGTCCAAAATCATCAGGAGTGGATTCAAGAGCCATTATTGTGAGTTTCTCTTTTTCTAAATTGAGGGAAGTATAAATGCTATTTATTTATGTTTAATTAATCTTAACAAGTTCATTCTTGCACATATGGATTGTTACTATTTTATTCTACGCATTTAAAGTGAGATTGGGTTGAGAGTGTTGAATTTTCAAAGTTTCTAAATATGTTGCTAAATGCTTCAATAAGCCAGTTCTGAATGATAAATGATTAACGTTAAATAATTAAGCAGCTTATGAGAGAGGGAAGAGAAAGGAAAACAGATGCAGGGGTCTAGGTCGCATGGGCATTAAGACAAATCACCATGACGACAAGCCTTTAAGTGCGTGGATCCAAATGACGCTTGCCAAGTTCCGCTCCGAAACATCTAAGCCATGAGCGTGCCTTCGTTTTGGACAACAGAATGCATCATGAGGGATCTGGGGGACGGAGGCGGACGGAAACCGCAAAGACATTATTGCAATTATTCATATCTCTTGTGTCATTAAATAGATTTAGAGTTGGTGTTCGTTTCAAAGGCCAGATCGCATGCCTTCCATGTGTCGTGTTGTTGTTCAGCAAGTTACGTATGGCCATATGTACAGTGTGTTAGGGGTGCCAGTGCAGCGGACCTCAACGGACGTCCATAACTGGATCACGTTCAGTGTTAACTGCAGTCCAAAACCTCTCATTTATATCTTATGACTAGAAATCCCATATGGCCCAACGCGGACCGCTCCGTCCTGCTTCCACGGCCTTGCTGATCGAATTTTAAGAGAGTTCTGTGCTTGGCACCAATCATGTGACATATTAACGCCTCACGACCATATTTTCCGCCCCAGAGGAAATACAAGAGGCCTGCAATAAATCTTGCAATTAAACAATAGAAAATGCAGAATATGTAAACATACGTTTTAATTGGAAACACATTTGCTGCTCTGCAGCCGAGGGAAGGCAGCTTTCAGTAACGTCTATACAGACTGTAAATGAGTAATTGCCTCAGCCTCTCTCAGCCTGTCTCCATTTTTTAAATTCTTGACAGCCCGCTAAGGAGAGAGAGGCTGCATTTTGTGCGCGCGGGGTCCGCTCTGACCCCTCTCGCAAGCACAGCCCTCAGGGATGCGGGAGGAAGCCTTATTATTTTCTGTGAGGCTACAGAGAGACGTGGAGAAGGACAGGTGAAGAAAAAGCGAATGAAAATGAGATGGGGGTCCCAGGTTGAAAGGAGACCCAGAGAGGCTGACATTACATGCTTCATTCAGTCTGAGAGGGGCTTTTTGGCCCATTGCCCCATTCTGTATTGCAGGCGCTTATACCGATTTATTTCAGCAAATGTGTTTCTGATAAGTCAGCACAGAGATTACATCCACTGAGCTGATATCCTCTCCGGTTTCAAACCCCACTATTCCTCCCACCCAAATCTGGCCAGCAGTCCTGAGTGAATCTCAAAAACTGTCCAGGCTGCATTTCAGTCTAAATTTCCCTTTAAATTCTAAAGGGAAATGATGAAACGAGAAATTATATTTTTCATAAGTGTATGAAGCATGTTTTTTTTTTTTTCATTGTGACATTATTTCATGACAGTTAGGACAATTTCACATATCCTACATAGTTCATGGTCATTGATTTTTTTTTTTTTTTTTTTTTTTTTTTTTTTTTTTTCAATTATCTTAAATACATTTTTATTACTGTAATAGTTTTTTATTGTATATTTTAATCAGTATAAATAAAAATACTTAAATTATTTATATATATATATATATATATATATATATATATATATATATCTCAGTACAATTTCAAAAAAAGAAATTAATACTTGTGTAATATTATGTTATGTGTAGCCTATTATGTTAAATAAATGCTGTTCTTCAAAAACAAAACAGGTATTTTAAATTATAACAATAATTCACAATATTTGATCAAATTAATGAATTAATGCAGCCCTGTTGGGCATAAGAGACTCTTTTCAAAAACATTTTAAAAATCATATCGATCCCAAACTTTTCATAGTTGTGTCTTTATTTATTAGGTATACTCTATTAACAAATATTCCAAGGCACTCGCATTGTAAATAAATCCGGCTAAATTATTAAAAAAATAAGTTGTGTGTATATTGGTGTGCTTAATTGTCATGAAAATAATGACACAAACAATTTAAATCAAAAGTAATTAATTAAATCTTAGTGACTTTGAACATAGGCTTAATTCTCTTTTGTTCTTGTGCTAATATATGTTCTTTAATAGGTTTTTTTGAGATTCGCTATCTTACTGTATTCTCCAGTATTCACTGCCTCTGGTGACAGAAAAGGAAAGTACGGGGTCAATGTTTCGTTTAGAAGGCTAGATGATTCTGCCGTTGCTATGGACACAGCGCTACTGAATGATTTGCCCATTGTATTTGCCTTCTTTAAGAGTGATGGCGATTTTAATTGCTTTATTGATGTGCTAGAGGTACAGATTCATCTTGCTGTCAATTGAATTATCATTATGAATAGATCTGTGTATATAACATGAATACAGAGGTGGGGGGGGGGTCATATTTAGAGAACCCTTTTTAGGGTTATTGTGTCTAGGCATACATTTTAGTCTTGGCATAACACTATTCCTTTTTCATGGCATCACAAACCAAAGCACTGTTGCCTTTTGTTGCTACAGCTGTGTGCTCAAAATAAAGACCTGTAAACCAGTTAAAACTTAAACTTAGCAGCAATGGAAATTACCATGGCATTTGATGGTTTCTCGGCCAAGGGTCACACTCTGTGCTTTCAGCCAATCAGATTGAAAGAAGCAACATCACTAGTCGCCAGCCTTGTCACTCAAACCTCAAACTCAAGGATTAAACTATGCAATAGTAATTCTTGCATAGTTGGCCAACTTCAAGACATGGAAAATACAACAAGAACCCATTAGGACGTAACCGATATCATCTCGACCGCAGATCAACCTTTTCACACAGTTCCTAGCGTGCTTCTGTGCTGCAGTCGAGCCCAGTTGTCAATGGGCTGTTTGTGCGCTGATGTCAGATTTCGTTCCTCGAGTGTGAAGGACAGTCTCATTTGTTCTTGTTTATTAGATATCAAATGTAGGAGCACAAATGGCTCAGTTGGTTGCCATTTATATCACACTGGTGTGCTACCATGCACGAACGGGCTCTCTCTGAGACTAGATTTGCTTGATTGGGCTTTCTCAGCTAGTAATGCTCGTCTGCCCTTTGTATCCATGTGTCCATGTTTCCTCTGTCTGTGTGTCTTTGATTCCAGTGGCAGCCATAGATCCGACCATAAAACCCTTTCCTGTTTTCCCACTCGTACCCCTGCTGCTGCTGCAGTCCGGTCAAATAAAAACGGCCGCACACACACTACCTCAAACCCTGCCAACCCTGGTCCGGTGGGGCGTAAGCCAGCAGACCCCACAAAATCAAGTCACTGAGTGAAGCCTCATAGAGATTAATGTCTCAAATGGGTAAGATGACATTTATGAGAAACAGCACGGCCCATCCGTACTTGATGAGGAAGATGAAAGCAATCAACGTTGCATTGGAATTCTTCCATCGGATCTGATCAATACCATCGATGTGGAACTTTAGGACCAACCAGTTGTTAATGCAACTTAATTGAGTAATTTATCTTTCAATTCCAGACACTTAACCACTATTTGTTGGATAGAAGCTATATATATATTTTTCCACTTTTTTCCACAGGAATAGTTCACCCCAAACTGAAAATCCAGTCATCATTTATTTACCCTCATTTACAAAATTATGGCTTAACGGGATAGTTCACCAAAAAATTTAAATTACCCCATGATTTACTCACCCTCAAGCCATCCTAGGTGTATATGACATTCTTCTTTCAGACGAATACAATCTGAGTTATATTAAAAAATGTCCTGGCTAATCCAAGCTTTATAATGGCAGTAAATGGCACCCAAAAATTTGAAGCCCACAAAAGTGCATCCATCCATTATAAAAGTAATCCACATGGCTCCGGGGGTTAATAAAGGCCTTCTGAAGTGAAACGATGGGTTTGTAAGAAAAATATCCATATTTAAAACTTTATAAAAGTTCAACCGTATTTAACTTATGAAGAAAGTGTAATACTTTTCCGGAAAATTCGCTTTGGGAAGCCAGTTCGACCTCCTGAAATGAATACAAAACGAACTTTGTTTTATCCTGGTTTTGTTTGAAATGATGTCATTGTGACGAAGCAGCCGTAATCATCACCGCTGGGGAAACAACACTGGCACACACATATACATATACACGCACACATACCGCATTCACGCTCCATTTTCATTTCTCCTGCCGTTTCTGTTGTCAGAGAAGCGGGTGTGCACGCAATCCAGATAGCACAGGGACATGTTGAATTATCCATTCCCCTTTCTTCAGTATGCACATCCCGGGACAGTTCTCACATACACACTACACTTATGTTTCGTACTAGTTATGTCATTATTTTTGGTGTTTGTTTATGAAGTGTATTGGTCGGCCTTCAGTTCGTTCTTCGATTTCGCTGCAGTCTAAACAATATTGGACATTGGAGAAGAAAGAAATTCAAACAGGTTTGGATGAAGTTATGACAGAATTGTAATTTTTGGGTGAACTATCACTTTAATAAATATGATTTAAAATGTTTATAAATTATTCTCATTTTCTATAAGACACATTTTCTAGAAGATGTTGGCGTGCAGTGTTAAAGGCTATTTGTTTCTACAAAGCACCCAGTATTGGATCAGGAGAAGGAGCCGAATTAGAATAGTTTAGTCACAGATTTAAGCATGTGAACAGCTTTCTCCCAGACCGCAGACCTCCGTGCTTAATGTCCCTGCCCCTAGACAGCGCTGAGAGATGCTATTCATCGTCATTACTGATGCAGCTGTTTACGCGAGCGCATGTTTGTGTCTAAATGGAGACACATGGAGTCGAAATTAAGTTATGGTTGCACACTTTTATCGCATTTCGTTTAGTGTCATTTTAGCAAATAATTTATTCCTAAAAGTTAACTTGGATTGGATTGGATTTATGTCATTTTTGCACCACTAAAACAATAGCTGTTGGAAACAGGTCTCTTGAAAACTCCTCCCATTCTCATTGGTCGAACAAACAGATGTTCCTGTCCTAAACTCGCGCCTTTGGTTGAACCATTATTGCTATACTGGCCTGGGCTGCATTCAGCCCCGACATAATGTTGCAAAATGTTTTTTAAATGGAAACGGTGGTGCGTTGAACACCCTGTTCTGATGACGCAAGAGTTGCAACTGTGGCAGCTGAGAAGGCCATTCTTTGTGTTCTTTTTTAAAGAATTTTCGGAGCCTAATGAAATCGGTATAAATACGTGTATAATAATGCAAAATATGCTCAATGTTACAGTCACTGCCCTTGCCGTCCAGAATAAAAGAGAACATCCCAATCGAGTCAAGGGATTTGTGGAAACTGTGGTCCCTAATTATTGTGATCCAACATTTGCCTCGCATTTCAGGATAAAAAGACAGACATTTCAGGTGAAGGATAATCCACTTCTTACCTCTAAGACTGTGTTATGATCTATATGACCTTATTATTTTTATTGTGAGTATTAGGCTTATCATTATTACTGATCACTGTTGTTGTGCTATGATATTGTAATATTTACCATTATATAATCAGAGGAGTATATCAAAGTTTATAAAAGTGTCACTCCACAATACAGTAGCAAAATATATAAATATGTATAGTATTTTTATGTTACATTAAGCAGTGTCTCTTTAATACCGAGTGGTTTATATACATGTTGTTGCTGATTGGGCTGACATTTTTGACACCAACCAAACAAGAGAAAACGTATCTCAAACCCTGTGCCACACTGTTTCACTGTTTCATTTTCAGGAAACATGTCGTTCAACCCGGAAAGCGTAGCAAAACGCTGTGCACCGGTTTGAGCTTGAACATGCCCCTGGTCAAGATGCTCAAACAAAGAGAGCAATGTTTTGAGCACCAAGGGGATCAATTTACATTTAGGTTATAGTTTTTTATGCTGGGATAGAAATGTTTTAATATTGCTTTTTGTTTTTTCTGAGTTGGAGTTAGCCATATGCAGTAATTGGGTGAAATGTTTTTTTGTTTTGTAGTAACTGTAGTGAGGTTTTTGTCTTTGGCACTATGAAGAGATCCATTTTTACATGCTATAATTTCATTAGAGAGTATGACAGATTCTTTGCCATAGAAACTCCATGAAGTTTAGATAGGAGACTGAATTCCTGTCAGCCTTCCATGGTATCAAATGTTACATATTTTGAATGGATCAAGGATGAGATTTGGTTTTGGCTCAGCAGTTTTTGTGGATCTATATTTTATGAGCAGAGGGCTTGGGTTCACTAGACACTATCCTAAATCTCACAAAGTTATAATTCATTTATTATTGTGTTTAGTTTTGCTTAGAGCCATCTTTATATTTCTGATTTTCACACCAAATAAACTGAACTCTGAAGTCAGACTGAATCAGGTCTGCGCCAAAAGCTCAAGCATGAAAATACCCTTGAAAATACAGTGGTACCATTTAGAATTACACTTATTAATTTCTTCACACCAACATGTGTCCTTTTTCCCATGATCTTTGTGTTTAATAAATCCTTGATTTTTGAAGTTCACAGACAAACGATTAGCTGTAAGAAACCTTGAAAACATTTAAGAGACTGAGAAACATCTCGTCATCTCCTTGATGCGCATCATGTACAGTTGTATGGCATAAGTATTATGATAAACCTTCACTGAAAAGGATTTATGGATCACAGTTGTCTGGAAGCCAAAAGTAATGCTGAAAACTAAAGCTGATACTGATCTGAGAACTGCCAAGTGTTTTGCTGAGGTGGAGCGATTTTTACCACACCGGAGCGGATCAGCTCTCTGGTTTCATTTGCGCTCACCGGGGACAGGCAATCGTTTAATCCCATTCCGACATTTGCCGGGGAGGAAGTGTGATGTGCTCTTTCGAAGCACGAGCTGTGACAGGAACACAGACAAGAGATTCTTAATGGGCCCATGGGGAGACAAGGATACGAGTTATCAATCAGAGATGAACAGAGAGCCAACACAGTTTAATCATTAACACACATGCTCACTTTCAAAGATGCAACTGTATATGTTACCGTGTACCTCACACACTGTACTCTTTGCTGTATACTTAATCTTAGTAGTGCACAGACAGGAAATGTGCTGCATAGACTGTTATTTAATCACTCTTCTGAAATGGATGTCCTTTATTTGAGCTGTTTATGACGGATGTGATATGTGGTCTAAGTGTTGCTGTTTTCAGTGCACATCTGTAATTCCTATTTAGCATATCAGACCTAATTTTATATATTACATTTGTTAATTTAGCAGACTGAATTACTAACTGTGAGAAAAAAAACAAAAAAACACCAGAGACAACCAACAATTATATCACAAGATAAATTATAAGATAATCAAAGGAATAAATATATTATAAAATATAATAAATGATTTGACAAATAAATAGATGTATACATTATACAATTAAATGATAAATAAATGATACATTTTCTTGTATTTTAAATTATTGATCTACTTCTACACCTATATTTAACTACTATAAAGCAAACAAATGATTCTATTATTATAAATAAAATTATATAATAATATGTATTTAAATAATTCTTTAAATGAATAAATAATAATACAATTTTAATAAATTCTCTAATTATAAAATTTGTCAAAATGATCAAATCATATTTATAATTAAACATTTTAAAATAAGAATATTTTCTATTAAAGTGATTAATGCTTTCATTTTCAAAATAATAAATTGATAACAATTTCTTTTTGTTTATTTAAATGGAAAATTAAATAGTTTATCCATTTACCAAAGGTATTTTTTTAACTATTCATTTATTTGGCATATTTAATTATATATAAAACATGAAGTAAATATTTGTTTTATCTTTAAATTCTATAATTTCAAATAAATATAATGAATTCCCTTTACTTATTAAGTTTAGTGATAAACTAATAATTTTCTATGATTTCAGTCTTTTTTTAATTAGCTTTTTAAAGTTATTTATTTATTTTTAAATTAATAAATTGATTTCTTATTTTTAAGTGGCAAATTAGGAAAAATTGAAATGTGTAGATTGTTGGCACTTTGTGCTTTGTAGCTCTCTCCTGTACAGTAACCCCAGTGCTCTTCAGATCTAGTGCTGTTAGAGCAGGACAGGGCGCTCAACACATGTCCCTCGGGACCCCCGTCTGAATGCAATGACCTTGTGATGGAATTCAAGAATTTCGAGTTGTATGTGTGTGTGTGCTGATTTGTCTTTGTTCACAGAGTGTGCTGAATCGACACAGTCGTGTCAGACATAGTGAGCCATCGATCCAGTAGTGACACCCCTGATCCTCAGTACACACACACACACATACATGGAGGTTGGGGGTATGTGCTGAGAGCTGCAGAGGACTCAAAATCGCTGAGATAGTGAGAGTGCACACTCATGTATGGATAAAACATTGCTTCACGCTGCAGGGAAAGAAGAATGCCTCCAGCCTGCCAACGCCCCACACAAAACCCTGCAGTACTGCTAGTGTGGCCATAGTGACAATAAAGCCCTATTAGGATGGGACTGGGTTTCCCTTAGGAGGTCAGGTGAATGGGTGTTTCACAGACATATTTTGTGATTTTGGTTGTGTTTTTCTCTAACAACTCCTGTAAAAATTTACAGAGCAAAGTAAGTTTTTTCAGTTAAGCAGTGGGGACCAGGTCAAGTCTGCGTCAATTCATGTTCCGGACCCATTCCTCTCTCTGTCCCCTTTCCCTGTTGAATCTCCACTGTCTAATATAAGCAGAGGGACCTTACAGTCTGGGTCAATTTATGTCATGCACCCCAGTTATTCATAGTTTTCAGTCACGTGACTGTCGCGGAGCCCTGGAGGGCAAAACAGCCATAGAACTGCAGCACAAGCCTGTCAATTTTCCATCTTAAAAACAAAAATATGTGAACAAGATGCAAGTTTTGGGCACTTGTAATCCATATACAGCACCTGCTGCAGTATTTAAATCACTAAAAACAGAGACGTTTTTAAAACGCTTAACGTGAAAAACACTTATAGGGTGAGTTGCACCTAATAAGGATTAAATTAAGCAAAGTTTAACGCTAATCAATGATTTGTTGTTCTGGGTTTTATTTTAAATTGAGTTTTGTTGCACCACTTCATTTTAAACACAGATTAACCATGTAGAAAGACCATTAGAATTAAAGGGATGATGGGGATGAACCGACGCCAGGCTAAAGAATCCTTATTAGTGCAATACAGGCGAGTAGATGAGCCAAGAATAAGAACGCAACGTGTTTTCTTTATAATGGTTTTTGGTGGGAAAAACACTTAACGAGAAACCTCGTGTTGCATTAATATTCTGTGTTCATTTGCTTGCCAGTACAAAGTATGCAACATCAATAAGGTGTATATTGAATTTGGTCTTTTAATATCACTGTCTTACTACATTAAAACTTACTACAAACCTGGTAAAAATGATTGGCGGGCAATGGAGGAAAGCCTTGTTTTGCCCTCCAGGTTGGCGTTCCTATAAGGGCATGACGTCACGTGAAAACTATAAATTGCACCCAGTGAAATTTTACACTAACTCCACCCACCATTGTCTGGTTGAGCCTGACAAAATAACAAAAGAAACCAATCTGATAACAGGAGCAGTGGCGTGGGAGTAAGGCGGGTGGTGCTAGCTTTTGACATGACCAATCAAACGCATTATTCTCCCTTTTCCCATTGCATATCAGTTCATAGAGGCATTTATTTTAAATAAAAATGAAGAAAAAAATCGAAAAGTGGAAATCAAGTGCCTAACCAGGTATTAATGGTGGGAATAAAGTGTTTATTGGGTAGGGCAATTTATGTCCCAATAAAGCAGCATCCATTTATGATTTTTTAAAATAATAAAACATACACAGAATATTTTGTCATTGCATACTGTTTTACAATACACTGATGTGAAAATAGTATCTGACACTATTTGCACTAATTATAATAGTATCTAACAACTATTTACACTTAATTTAACGCTATAAGTAACTTTTTTTTATCATTTTCAATATTGGTTGTAGTAGTATTTATAGATTATTTAAAATAATAATATTATCATAATCACTTTACTGTTCCCCTCTTTTCACATGCCAGTATGTGTGTGTATTTTCAGCATTAATGCACCTGCTAAGCCGTCACCTCTGTATTACAATCCGTTTTCACCTCCCCTGACTCTTACAGCTCTTGTTCCATCTCAACATAAATTTAACACAATTACCCACCTCTTCACACTCACATACACACACCAGTGCCACATCAGCCCCTCTCCACATGATATGGAGTCATTTTCTCCTACTAGGCAGTAATTACCCCAGATAAGGGGCAATTAGAGCTGGTATTTGGTAATGACCGCCACTGGACATGTTTAATTACAGACTGCTCTAATGCAATGTGTGATTCCTGTAATAAAGGGATCTTGCTTTGAGGCAGAAGAAAGAGAAAGAGAGAGTGAAAAGTGAAATCACTGGACAAACTCGCACACCTCATAGGTGAAACCCCAGAAAGGTATGAGAAGTTCTGCTACAACAAAAGGGCAACCAGGGTGGGTTCACAGACATTAATATTTTATTTTATTTTATTTTAAAATTGTATTTTATTTATTTATTTTATTATTTATTTTATTTTGTTTTGTAAAATTAACCTAACATTTTAAGAAGTTATTTTTAAAATAATATTATTTTTAATTAAAAAAAATTTAAAGATAGAAGGATTTTCATTAGTGCTCTCAGATCTTTGTTTATCATATATAGGCCCGGTTTCACAGACAGGGCTTAGATTAAGCCAGGATTAAGCCTTCGTTCAATTAGGACATATAAGTAGCTTTTATAAACATGCCTTACTACTGTTGCATTTTAGTCTAGGACTAGCTTAATCCTTGTCTGTGAAACCGGGGGATAATGTTACAAATGCTATGGCAATGTAAAGCTAAAGTACGCATCAAGTGAGTGGAAAAAAAGAAAGTAAAAGTGCATGTAAAGGACAGATGAACTTCTCTGTACAGGTGTATATGTCAGTGCTCAGGCTGATTCCCGTGTGCACCCCGTGTTCCGCTCTGGGTCGCGACCTCGAGTGCCGCCATGGTGATGCACTGTGATGTGTGCATCAGCAAGACAAAGGCCAAGGGTCGAGTCACATGAACAGGAAAAGAATCCGAGCAAGCTTGAAAGGGGACCCCCATCTACGGCTCGTCTCCACGCGTCACCCGGAAATAGTTGAGAAAACCTCAGCACACATAAACTGAGCCTCTGCTAGAGTAATCAAACAGCTATACTTAAATCTCGCTCTATTAATAAATCATTACTCGCACATCAGCACTCGGCTATATAAAATCATTAGGGCTGTGACACTGTATAGAGTGTCTGTATGACACCTCAGCATGGGACGTTCTATGATTTCAGTCTTAGGGGGTCTCAGCCCAACCTGAGCGCGAGTAGATGTGGCTCAGAGAAAATATTTCTTGCAGTAAGTGCGAGAGGTCATGAGTTTAAATTTAGCTTGATAGACAACTTTTTTAAATAAAAGTTATTACACTGATAAACTGATATATTTTTTTATGTTATGGCCAATAACTGATAAATGACCAATATTATAATACAATAATTTTGTTTAAATGCATTAAAAAAAGAATAAAAACGTATATCAGTCATTTGAAATGCTACAAGTGAATTTAGGCATCACAACGTTATAAAGTACAGTATGGAAAATGGACATTGGCATTTGCCAAAGATTGCATTGTAGCAATGTTAGTAAATGATTTGTGTTTTACACAAAACCTGCAATAATTAAATATGTGAAATACAAAAAATATACAGTTGCAAGAAAAAGTATGTGAACCGCTTGCAGAATCTGTAAAAATGTGAATAATTTTAACAAAATAAAAGAGATCATACAAAATGCATAAGAATTTTAGAATAAGATATTTTACATTTTTTTTTTTTACATATAGTCCACAAGACACAAGAAAATTGCTGAATTTATTAAAATTACCCATTCAAAAGTTTATGAAACATTGATTCTCTATACTGTGTGTCGTTCCCTGGATGATCCACGGCTGTATTTTGGTTTTGTGATGGTTGTTCTTGAGTCCCTTGTTTGTCTTGAGCAGTTAAACTGACCAATCCTTCAGGTCCTGCAAACTCTTCAGTTTTCCAGCATCTTTTGAATATCTGAACCCTCTCCAGCAGTGACTGTATGCTTTTTTTATTTTATTTTATTTTATTTTGAAATAAACCTAAAGTTTTAGGAATTCAATGTATTTTATATTATTTGTATTGTATATATGTATTAATACCAATAAATGTGCGTTTTTAAAGGTTCTGAGATGAATGAAGGGTGCTGAATCCCCCTAAACGAGGTCTAACACTGTCTATGCGCCTCTGTCCATCTGTCAGAGCTAGCTTCTTATCAAGCTCTGTTTGTGCAGTTATTATATGTGTTTGTGGACAGTGGGGCCTCTAGCTGTTCTTGTAAAAGGTATAATGTAACCGGACATCTGATGAAGACGTTAGTAGAGAGTGAGGTCACCGTGTGGACTTACGGTAGGCCCCCTGACCCTGTGAACTTTGACCTCGCCTAAGTCCCAGGCTCCTTATTTAGATCCCTTTTTTGGTAGTTCCCTGGGGAACCTGGTCTGGAGGTATGTTTGTCCAACCATCAAACATTTCATCCTATTCCTCATCTCTTAATCTCTCCTTGTGCCTTATCTCTGTCTCTCTCCCTCTCATTAGCATTCATTAATATCTGTCATATTTCAGACAGTTGTGTTTTTCTTGTGACAGGCTGTAATTCGGCCTGTCTTTGTGCACCCGGATCCATCCCCACCACCAAGATGCTCTCTTCTCCACTTCTCTTAAACCTGCTTTCATCTAGACAGGCAGATAGAACACTTACTGAGATGTAGATCAGTCATTTGAAGTGCTATTAAGGTAATGATGTTATTCTTTTTGACGTGATGCCTGATTTTGCCAGAGGATGGAGTTGTTACGATAAGCTCATTGTGCCAGGGCTCAGTCTTATCCAAAGCCATGAGTCAACGTTGCAAACGCAATACCAAAAGACTTGACTCCTGCCCCGGCAGCCTCATTTAACTTTTATTGTGTTAGAATGGCAGGCGACAAATGAGGGTCATATGAGTTAAGGACAAGCTAAGGACAGTCCAAAGAGCAGGCTAGGATCACTATTTTCAGCACATAGTCTCACATTGTATCTTGTTAAAGGAGAGATTCAGTTGCCTTGTTTAAACATACATACTCACTGCTGACAGAATGGTGCTTGTTCTACTCTTAATTTCTGTGGTGTGGTTCTTGTTGTTTTTTCTTAATAATGCATGTTCCTTATCGGTTCCATTTTAAGTACTAAGAATGAATGTTGTATGTTTTTTTTAATCACTTAAAAGAACCAGTAAAACATTGATTTGATGCAGAATTGGTATATACTGGTTTTTTAATCATTTAAAAAGGATTGACTGATTAGAGACATTTGTTTGGAAATCGACTACAGTGATTGTGCTGTACATGTTTGATTCACTTAAAAAGAATTCAATTTTATGTTGTATGTTTTTGACCCAGAATCGGTCTACACTGATCATGCTTTATGTGTCTGAAAATTGACTCGATTAGACTAATTTGTTTGGGAATTGGACTACACTCACTGTGCAGTGTACTATATGTTTGATTGCACAATTTGTATATTAAATGTTTTTGAATCACTAAAAAAACCTCACTAGTTCCCTTTCAGTCGGTCATGTTCAACGTACGTCGGAACTGACCGACGAATTGGGATCTATTTTCAGAGACCAATCTACTTCGAGTGCTTAAAAATGAGCCAATGAGGATTGGCATGCGGTTGACGCGTCCCACGTTCCGCCCTGCATCGCGGGTATAAATACGGAAGTGGAAGTACCGCACACGGGCACACGCGATGCCCATGTCTTGAGGTCCGAGATCGATGTCCTGCTGGCGAAGGACGCGATCGAGCCGGTTCCTCCGGCCGATATGAAGGCGGGGTTTTACAGCCCCTACTTCATTGTGCCCAAGAAAGGGGGTGGGTTAAGACCAATCCTGGACCTGCGTGTCCTGAATCGGGCCCTGCACAAGCTCCCGTTCAGAATGCTAACGCAGAAACGCATTTTCGAATGCATCCGTCCCCAGGATTGGTTCGCAGCGATCGACCTGAAGGACGCGTACTTTCATGTCTCCATTCTCCCTCGACACAGACCTTTCCTACGCTTTGCGTTCGAGGGGAGGGCATTTTAGTACAAGGTCCTGCCCTTCGGGCTGTCCCTGTCACCTCGCGTCTTCACGAAAGTCGCAGAGGCAGCCATTGTTCCGCTCAGAGAACGCGGCGTTCGCATTCTCAACTATCTCGACGACTGGCTCATACTGGCCCAGTCCCGGGAGCAGTTGTGCGAACACAGGGACCTAGTGCTACGTCACCTCAGCCTTTTGGGCCTTCGGGTCAACCGAGAAGAGCAAACTCTGTCCCACACAGAGGATCTCTTATCTCGGTATGGAGCTGGACTCGGTCAACCGGACTGCGCGCCTCACAGAGGAGCGAGTCCGGTCAGTGTTGAACTGCTTGAATACGTTCAAAATTCTTTCAGAGGCTCCTGGGGCATATGGCATCTGCAGCCGCGGTAACGCCGCTCGGATTGCTTCATATGAGACCGCTTCAACGCTGGCTTCACGACCGAGTCCCGAGATGGGCGTGACAGCGCGGCCAGTACCGGGTCTCAGTTACTCCTTACTGTCGCCAAACCTTCAATCCGTGGGCGGACCCTGCCTTTCTACGGGCCGGAGTGTCCCTAGAACAGGTGTCCAGGCATGCTGTGGTCTTCACGGATGCCTCTTCCACGGGTTGGGGGGCCACGTACAACGGGCTCTCAGTTGCAGGTCTGTGCACGGGGCCCCAACTGCGTTGGCATATCAATTGCCTAGAGCTTCTGGCAGTACGTCTCACCCTGAGCCGCTTCAAGAAGCCGCTCCAGGGGAAACACGTACTGGTCCGTACGGACAGCACTGCGGACGTTGCGTACATCAACCGTCAGGGTGGTCTACGCTCCCGTTGCATGCCCCGGCTCGCCCACCATCTCCTCCTGTGGAGTCAGAAGCGTCTGAGGTCGCTTTGGGCCATTCACATCCCAGGTGCGCTGAACCAGACAGCCGACGAGCTCTCTCGTCAGCCGACAGTGGCGAGTCCACCCCCGGAGCGTCCAGCTGATATGGGACCTCTTCGGAGCCGCGCAGGTAGACCTGTTCGCCTCTCCGGACTCGACCCATTGCCAGTTGTATTACTCCCTGTCCCGGGGCACCCTCGGCACAGATGCACTGGCGCACAGCTGGCCCCGGGACCTACGCAAGTATGCGTTTCCCCCAGTGAGCCTTCTCGCACAGACTCTGTGCAAGGTCAGGGAGGACGAGGAGCTGGTCTTGCTAGTTGCGCCCTACTGGCCCAACCGGACCTGGTTCTCCGAACTCTCACTCCTCACGACAGCCCCTCCCTGGCCGATTCCCCTGAGGAAGGACCTGCTTTCTCAGGGACGGGGCACTCTATGGCACCCGCGTCCAGACCTCTGGAGACTCCATGTCTGGTCCCTGGACGGGACGCGGAGGTTCTAGGTGGCCTGCCGGCGTATCACGATGTAGTTGAAGGTAAGTCCTTAGGTAAGCACGACTTAATCGTCAGGTTCCTCAGAGGTGCGAGGAGACTAAATCCTCCTCGTCCAACCTCGGTACCCTCTTGGGACCTAGCCCTGGTGCTCAGAGCGCTCCAGGGCCCTCCCTTCGAGCCTTTGCAGTCAGTCAAGCTAAACATCCTGTCCATGAAGACAGTGCTCCTGACTGCATTGGCCTCAATCAAGAGGGTAGGGGACCTGCATTCACTTTCGGTCAATGAATCGTGCCTAGAATTCGGGCCGGCCAACTCTCACGTTGTTCTGAGACCCCGGCCTGGATATGTGTCCAAGGTTCCCACCACTCCCTTCCGGGACCAGGTGGTGAACCTGCAAGCGCTGCCTTCGGAGAACCGAACTCCTGGGCGCTGGACCGTGAACCGAACTCCTGGGCGCTGGCTCAAGGCGCCTCGCTGACAGATATATGTAGAGCTGCGGGCTGGGCGACACCTAACACGTTCGCTAGATTTTATAGCCTCCGTGTAGAGCCGGTATCTTCCCGCATCCTCGCCCCCAGTGGCCAGTAGCGCTAAGTGCCCGTTCTAGTGTCGGCTTGCATACGCCACTCCCGCCTCCGGGCCGGATACGTGCGTTTATTGTCTCCAGTTGTGTTCCCCGGAAACGGCTAACCCTGTCGAGCTCCTCCGTCACCCCTGCGGTGTCAGACGTTGCGGCCGTATGCTTGTGGAACGTGTGTGTTAGGCTGGGTTCCATATGTAGCGGTTCCCTAACGGCAACCCCATATGTGTATTCTCCACGGTACCAGCTACCCTACTCGGCTAGCCCCGTGTCTTTCCCTTGACAGAGCCCGCTCTGTTGTCTCTGGTGGTGTTCCACCCCAGAGACTGCCATAGGTAGCACTACCCTGCTAGGTTAGTCCTTTATGAGTATTTCCACCTCTCCTTCCACTGAAGGACGTGGCTCCGCAGCGTACCATCTCCCTGAGACGGGCACGCTTTCCCAGCGTTATCCAATAGTCACGCTGAGTGGGTCTTGCAGGAACAGCAGTGACTGGCCTCCCTGCCCGGAGCCCTGACTTCCGCACCAACGTAGGTGTGGTCCAGCGAGCTCGGTCAGGGCACTGGAAGGGCCAGCATCTCTGGCGTGTTAGTAGGGATCCCAATTCGTCGGTCAGTTCCGACGTACGTCGAACGTGACCGACTGAAAGGGAACGTCTCGGTTACGTATGTACGGAGACGTACGTCCCGTCGCCAGGTGCTGTGCTTCAGCTGAAGGCCGAGCCACTTAGCCGGCTCCTCAGTTGTAAAGCGATGTGCGGTACTTCCACTTCCGTATTTATACCCGCGATGCGGGGCGGAACGTAGGACGCGTCAACCGCATGCCAATCCTTATTGGCTCGTTTTTAAACACTCGAAGTAGATTGGTCTCTGAAAATAGATCCCAATTCGTCGGTCAGTTCCGACGTACGTCTCCGTTCCCTCCTTCAGGGATCGAGGGTTACATACGTAACCGAGACGATTTCTTTTTTTATTTAGAAGGTTAATTTTAAGGCAAATGAAAATGTCCGCGCCATTGACCAACTAAAACCTGGTCTGAAGTCAATAGCGCAGTATTTTTTGTTATTTAAAGCCTATAGGCAGGTGCAAAACGCACTTTCACTCTACTTAATACACACACGGGGACGCGCAGCAGCACATTTTTAAATATTACAAATAAAAGGACTCCTCTCTGGAGAAGCGTTCAGTCTTTCTGCTCGCTGATTCCGCCATGTAAATAGCAAATCCGCCATGGTGCAAGCGCAACTGGCTTTTAAAGGGAATGGGAGAAGAGTCTTTGATTGGTTTATTGTATGTTTACGCCCAAAACACACCCATGACTCATTAAGAGACTAGGTACAACCCTTTTGGACCATGCGCCTGGCTTCACCGTTTTTTCCGTCGTTAAACTAGCAAAAGTGGATTCAGACATGCCATGTGCCCCTGCGCCATGCACTCAGATTATTAAAATAGTGTTTGATTTCACTTCATTTGGGGCTTCAGACTACACTGATTTTGCTGTGTTTGTTTGATTCACTTAGAAAGAATCAACTAGTTAGCATAATTTGTTAAGAGATCAGACTTGCTACATTGATCTTTATCCTGCTGAAGATTCGGTATGGTGTTGAACCGAACCAAAAGTCATTTGGCTTTTTCTGGTTCTCAACCGGTTCTGAATAAGAACTGAAATTTAATTCCCAAACCATACTGTAAATTGCAAAGTGACAAGAAACTTACTAAATATGGATACTATACTTCAGTGGTTCTCAAACTTTTTATACCAATATTTGGCTCTCCAAGTACCACCATAATGACCAACATTAAAATACAGTAGCGTAGTAGGCCTAACTATTCAGCTCTGCACAATTAAAAAAAGAGGCAGTTTATTCCTAATAAGAATATTTATTGTTGTCAGCCTTAACATTGTAAATACACAGTTTGTACATTAACACTGCACTGTCCTTACATACAGGTAAATAAAATAATTAAATAATGATTAAATTAAAATGTGTTGTACCTAAAAGTTAAATTAAATCTGTACTGTACTTAAATGTAAAAAAAACTTTACTCAAATAAAGATTAAATTAAAATGTATTGTTTTAACATTAAAGTCCCTGTAAAGTCAAAATTAAATATTTTTTCTGAGTTTCTCACACCACAGAAAAATGTGTTATTAACCACCCAGCCAAATTTGAATGATAAAAAAAAACGCCAAGCAAAATCTTGAAAAAATAAGCAGCATTCTCTGCTCTTAAACACTGGGGGCGTGTCCGCTGTCTGCGCTGAAACCACGCCCACTCATGGGAAAGCTGCAGTAAGCACACAAGACAACACTGGTGGGTACGTACTGCCAGCGATGGCACCAGATGTTGGCGGGGCGGAAGGATGAAGGCCGGGGCGGGAGATAGTCGGTTCGACCCCATTCTGCAGTGGATTATCAGTGAATCCCAGTTGTCTCTGATGAAAGTTTGAAAAACTATCCGGTGTAAAACGATCACTGCAGAGGCAGGTGTTGGTGGTGATCAAGGTAGCTGTTCACAAAATTAATCCACCTCTTCTTGATATCATCGATTTTGCTTTATAAGCTGATTTGTAATTTATCACAACTAGGTAATATGCATTTACGTGACGAAGGCATAACTAGCTAGCTAACTGTAGGCTGTAGTAACTAATGGTACTGACAGTAACTCGCGATTGAACGGGCGAACTGATGCGAAGGGGAGGGGCCATGCTTAGTGACTCCAGTGCGTCATCGAGCCACCGTTTTAGTACTACACAGTTCACGGTCTTTGTAAAGTGTTTCTGCAATACATTTCTAACATTTATAATGTGTTTAGAAACAAATTTTAATTTAGTGATTCCTCTGCGTACCACTGAGTATCCCTAGTGGTACGCGTACCACACTTTGAGAACCACTGCTCTACTTAATTTTCATCTCTCTGTGTCCAGGGCTTGACAATAACTTTTTTGCTCACCAGCCACTGTGGCTAGTGGTTTTCCAAAGTTACTAGCCACTCAGCATTTTCACTGTCCCACAATTTTGATATGGGAAAAACTGGCATATAGATATTTGTCTTATAATTTGGCAGCATGTATTAGGCTGCTGTCACTTTAAAGCCAAAAGTATACTTCGTTTTTTACACCTACGCAAGCATATGCGCACAGTCGAACGCATGCCATGCAAAGTATACTTCTTTTGACTCGTACGTGTACACAGGCGTTCGACACATGTGCAGTTTTACAACCCATGTAACCCATGTAAATTGAATGCGCATGTGCAACCTGCGCACTGTACACTGACCCTCGCTTACGCGTAAAAAGTATATTATACTTTGGCCTTTAGACCTGACACAGATCCATTATACTGTTATACATGTGTTCTGCTAATGTTCACTTAAAACATAACTGACTGTGTTTAAGTGAATACTCAGCAAGACCAGCATTTTGAAATGATTTTGTGTGTATTTGACTTTTTAAGCGCAATAAGCAGTGAAAAAAACAAAAACAATTTAGTACTGAGAGGCGACTTTATGTGCGCGCACTTTGGCTGTATGCAATATGTGCAATCCCATGCCAAAATTCAAGCCCTGTAACACCAACAATATTCATCTGGAGCAAATGAAACGAGTTAATGAGGGGAGGTGGGTTTGTGTATCAACTCAACCGTTGGAGAGATGAGAGAGCAAGAAAGCGCAGCTGGTATCGTGTATCTATTCTATCCACCTGCATTTGGTGGGTTGGCGGGTGTTAATGTCAAGCCCTGGTTGCGTCTAGAATCTAAGGGTTGTTTGGTTGCCTTGGAGCCAATGCTGCAACCTCGTGATCTCCTGGCTAGCAGAGCAAGTCAGATTTTGTTCTCTGGAATCCATCCCAAAGATGCATCTCAGAGTCGACTGAGGCCAATATCTCATCACCCTGTCCAATTAGAGCCAACATACAGTACAAACAACATAATAAAAATGCTTCATCCCACTTTTTCAGAAGATGTACGAAACCCATTGCTACAAAGTAGGGCTAAGGCCGCAGTCCTTTGTTCCCATTTGAACTTGCTTTATTTAGATTGTTTCATTATTGCTGTCCTGATATGTACTGAACAGTCCATTCAGCTGACATATTTAACGAACATCATGTGCTTTGATTGATATGAGTGAAACTGCTAATGACCAGTGGTTTGGATTTTGGAAAAGGGAAAAGTATGAGTTTTGAGTTAAAAAAAAAGCTTTATCCCTTCAGTTGAGCAGTCAGCGTAATAGAGTTGAGCGTGGGATCCCTGGTCACTGAAGCCCAGGATCTAATTGGCTCCTTTGTGCAGCTCATTGAGCTGAAAGGTGTTGAGTTGCCCCTGTTAAACGTGTGAAGTTTGAAAGTGAGTGTCAAACTCAAGACAGATTGCTCAAGCTTACCTCTGCGTTCTCTGTGGCCATTAAAGGAGTAAGGGGTGGATTTGGCGGAAGAAAGTCCTAATGCATTGACCAGATGACAAATTAGGACCATCCAGGTCTTGCTTTCCAGAGGGGGTTACTACTTTCTGCTTGCGTATGTGTATCGAATGGATCTTAGTTCTTTTAAGTCCTGTGTTGATGTGTCTGGGATTAGTTAGACGGATGACCTGCATAAAACTGCTGCTGCAAAGACCATTTGATGTCCTGGTCTGTGATCGCTCAACCATTTGTGACCGTTCAATAGTGTGTCCCCTTTGTTTCCAGGCCCTTTATACTCTTGCACTTTAATGACTGTACTTCTATTTCATTACATTTTTGATATACTAGCGCACACTATATTTCATTTTCTTGGCATTCTAGTGCTTTTTAAGTCGACAAAGTACTAATTAGTTGACCCTTGAATCCAAAGCAACTTGAAATACACTTATTACAGGGATAGTCCCCCTGAAGGAACATAAGGTGAAGTGTTTTGCTCAAGGGCATAATGGCTGTTCATGGTTCACTTTCATGATTTGGGGAAAAAACCTAATCGTGATTTTTCTGGTTAAAATTGCGATTTGTGATTTAAAATGCTATTATATTTATATACACTCACCTAAAGGATTATTAGGAACACCATACTAATACTGTGTTTGACCCCCTTTCGCCTTCAGAACTGCCTTAATTCTACGTGGCATTGATTCAACAAGGTGCTGAAAGCATTCTTTAGAAATGTTGGCCCATATTGATAGGATAGCATCTTGCAGTTGATGGAGATTTGTGGGATGCACATCCAGGGCACGAAGCTCCCGTTCCACCACATCCCAAAGATGCTCTATTGGGTTGAGATCTGGTGACTGTGGGGGCCATTTTAGTACAGTGAACTCATTGTCATGTTCAAGAAACCAATTTGAAATGATTCGAGCTTTGTGACATGGTGCATTATCCTGCTGGAAGTAGCCATCAGAGGATGGGTACATGGTGGTCATAAAGGGATGGACATGGTCAGAAACAATGCTCAGGTAGGCCGTGGCATTTAAACGATGCCCAATTGGCACTAAGGGGCCTAAAGTGTGCCAAGAAAACATCCCCCACACCATTACACCACCACCACCACCAGCCTGCACAGTGGTAACAAGGCATGATGGATCCATGTTCTCATTCTGTTTACGCCAAATTCTGACTTTACCATCTGAATGTCTCAACAGAAATCGAGACTCATCAGACCAGGCAACATTTTTCCAGTCTTCAACTGTCCAATTTTGGTGAGCTCGTGCAAATTGTAGCCTCTTTTTCCTATTTGTAGTGGAGATGAGTGGTACCCGGTGGGGTCTTCTGCTGTTGTAGCCCATCCGCCTCAAGGTTGTGCGTGTTGTGGCTTCACAAATGCTTTGCTGCATACCTCGGTTGTAACGAGTGGTTATTTCAGTCAAAGTTGCTCTTCTATCAGCTTGAATCAGTCGGCCCATTCTCCTCTGACCTCTAGCATCAACAAGGCATTTTCGCCCACAGGACTGCCGCATACTGGATGTTTTTCCCTTTTCACACCATTCTTTGTAAACTCTAGAAATGGTTGTGCGTGAAAATCCCAGTAACTGAGCAGATTGTGAAATACTCAGACCTGCCCGTCTGGCACCAACAACCATGCCACGCTCAAAATTGCTTAAATCACCTTTCTTTCCCATTCTGACATTCAGTTTGGAGTTCAGGAGATTGTCTTGACCAGGACCACACCCCTAAATGCATTGAAGCAACTGCCATGTGATTGGTTGATTAGATAATTGCATTAATGAGAAATTGAACAGGTGTTCCTAATAATCCTTTAGGTGAGTGTATATATATACACTACCAGTCAAACGTTTGGAAACTGATTGTTTTTAAAGAAGGCTCTTCTGCTCACCAAGGCTGCATTTATTTGATCCAAAATACAGCAAAAACAGTATTATTGTGAAATATTTTTACAATTTAAAATAACATTTTTCTATTTGAATATATTTTAAAATGTAATTTATTCCTGTGATCAAAGCTGAATTTTCAGCATCATTACTCCAGTCTTCAGTGTCACATGATCCTTCATAAATCATTCTAATATGACGATTTGCTGCTCAAGAAACATTTATTATTATTATCAATGTTGAAAACAGTTGTGTACAAATTTTTTTTTCAGGATTATTTAATGAATAGAAAGTTCAAAAGAACAGCATTTATCTGAAATATAAAGCTTTTGCAACATTATAAATGTCTATACTGTCACTTAATCAATTTAATGCATCCTTGCTGAATAAGTGTATTAATTTCTTTCCCAAAAAAAAAAAAACATTTTACCGACCCAAAACTTTTGAACGGTAGTACAATGTTACAAAAGCTTTTTATTTCAGATAAATACTGTTCTTTTGAACTTTCTATTCATCAAAGAATCCAAAAAAAAATGTTTTACACAACTGTTTTCAACATTGATAATAATAATGAATGTTTCTTGAGCATCAAATCATCATATTAGAATGCTTTCTGAAGGATCATGTGACACTGAAGACTGGAGTAATGATGCTGAAAATTCAGCTTTCATCACAGGAATAAATTACATTTTAAAATATTCAAATAGAAAACAGTTATTTTACATTTTTAATAATATTTCACAATATTACAGCTTTTTTTGTGTTTTTAATAACATAAATGCAGCCTTGGTGAGCAGAAGAGACTTCTTTTAAAAACAATCAAAATAGTACAGTTTCCAAACTTTTGACTGGTAGTGTGTATACCTGGTTTGTTGTGCTTGTTTTTTAGGGCTGCACAATTTGTCCCAACATTTTGTGCTTGTTTATTAATATGACTAACAATAATTATTATGATTATTATTATTGCCAAATAAAAATAATAAACAAAATATGAAATATTACTATTACAATAACAAAATGATTCAACATTTTAAATGGAGTATTTAAGAATAAATATAACAATATAATAATAAGAAAATAATAATAGTAATAATATTTATATCTTACAGAAACTTTTTATGAAAAACTGCCTGTTAACATGCTAGCAGCCTATGACTAAAAATCATTAGAAAGGTATAAGTATTTATTATAAAATACTATATTATTGTTATGAAAATCTGTGTCAATAATTTCTTAATTCTTATATTTATATGTTAATTGGCTTCACCACCCTAAAAGCAAGCTTTCTTACCAAGCTAATTGTAAATGTATATATTGTGGTATGAAGATTTTAGCAGCAGGAGGACACAAATCAAATTAAGCACTCCATTGTTTTACCACTTAATTATTGTAGTTTGCAAGCCCAGCAGACCAGGAATTCACTGGCTCCTGTATTTTTGACAGAATGACAGTAAAAGTAAATTGATGGTACGGTTGTCATGGAGATTTGAACACCTGCTGAGTCTTTCCAAACAGGTGGGCATACCACTGTCAATCAATATGTCTGCACCATCCCAAATGTACTTTGATTCTTGAATTTGGAAGATTTTTTCCCCCTACTATCTGACATATCTACATCAGGAGAGCTTCCAGGCTTTTTAGGAGGATGTAATGATTTTTTTAGTAGTTCATAATCATGCGTACATTATTCTTTCGACATGTCATGATGCCTTGATATCTCGTGATTGCATACTACTGTACTGTGCTAATGGATACTTTCCCCATTTATAAAGGGAAATTGTAACCGTTCACAGTCGTAATGCTGTTTACAGACATACAGGAGCTAGAAAACCCAATTTCAAATCTGTCATCATCACGAAAGAATTTTCCATGACAACTCTATTCCCTGCATGTCAGCATGGCATCTCAGATTGCAAGTCAGTTTAATGGTGTAAGCTGTTTCCTGGACTGCCATCCGTCTGCTGTGTATTTTATTGGTTGTTTCATGCACGGGCCACAGAAAACAATTTGAGTGGGTCGAGCCAAAAATGACGACAAAACGTAGTCAGAATATCTGCCAAATCTTTAAATCTAATCCATTCATGTGAGTCCGACAATAATCAGCCAACACATCGGAGTCATTGTTTGCCCATTATTGAGAAACAGAATTACAGAATGGAGGCAGCCTGAGTCAGTGTCATAGGTTGAATAAAAGGCCAAAGAGTCAAAGACCTTTAAAATGCCTTTGTACTCTGTGGGACGCCATAACAGGGATGCTTCCCCCCTTAAAACAGTGTGGTCTGATTTGCTGGCTATCCTTCCCTTCACTCTCCTGACTTTCAGGTGGTTGTCATTGTCCGTCCATCAGAGCTTGGCTTGGGTCCAGTTTCTAAAACATTGATTAGGCCTAAGCCTGTAATAATAAACAGTCAGCTGGGCTTCGGCGGACTTGTGTTAGTGTTTCTTCCATATGGGGTAGATAGCAAAGCAGGCTGGGTAATAGCTCTCATATGCGACCTCTTATTCCAGGAGTCCTGTAGTCCTAAAGAAATTGATTAGTGATATTTAGATTTTGAAATAAATATAGAAATGCATATAGAAAAGTTTTGTAACAAATTGTGGTGTAAAAATACATTCAATTCTATGTAACATGAATTGTTCATTAAATAGTAACATCAGATTTGCTCTGCAGATGCCAAGCTTATGGGTTCGATTCCCAGGGAAAGCTAGAACTGATTAAAAAAAAGTGTACCTTGAATGCAATGTCGCTTTGAATAAAAGTGTCTGCCAAATGCATAAATGCAAGTGCAATAAACTTCTGCTGTTAAATGCTCCAAAAAATTGCCCCATGCACTTTTTTTCTGCAGAAAATGAGATACCATTTTTTTTGTGGTAATCAACATAATATTACCAAGTTTGTTGATTGAGCTTAACTTGAACTGAACTCAGAATATTTCTTTAAGACAGAGACGATTTTTTCCAGTCCACCGGCCCCTTGACATGCATTCAAACAAGGCATTGTACCTGGTTGCACTTTGTCTTGTTATGTAAGAGCAACTCCTGAGGGTTTTCGAGCTGGCCTCTTATGGCTGTGATTGTAATTTAAAGCTACATATTTTTATGTGTGAGACGGCCATAAATAACACACAATATGTGTGATCTAAGGCCTGTCACAGTTGAGCTTGAAGTGTTGGAGAAACAATCCAGTAAATAATGTTTGGTTGATCAAGCTTTTTACTGAATGGCTGTGACACAATAGGGATAAACTAAATTAGATCTCCCATCTGGACTACATTTGTTTATCCTGTAATTATGTGTCCCAAGCCTATCAAAAATTCATATAGGATTACCTATTATGAAGCTAAAGCTTGCATAATTTACAACGGCAATATAAAGCCATTCATTTTGTGTGAGAAGAGAAGTAAACAAGGCTGAGAGCAACACATATTTATTTTATCCCTCTAAACTTTTAATTGTCGGCCCCCCAGTGCAAAGCAGGAGCCAGATGATTAAAGCCACCAAGAAATGATCCCTTGGCTTGGGTTGTGTCTGATACTCCAACACTGTTTGTTCCAAGACTGCTAGTCTCTACCGAAAACCATCAAAACTCATATTAAAGCCTAGTGTGGTGATTTAAAATAACTCTTTTGCGTGTTTATGAGAGCTGACATGATCTATTTATGGTTTCACAGATATTATTGAACTATTTAAGGGTAACTGCTAAGACTCTAGTGGCTTGCGTGAATGCCTGGACGCGAAGGATCTTAAAATAGGGCTATTTTCTTTTTTATCACACGCTAGCGTAATTATGCAGTCATGTAGTTACAGCAGCAAGCCTCGAACAGGACTTTTGGCGACTCATGGGAGAGCGGCATTCTTTTAAGAGGCTGTTTACGGTGAGTGAAATGCCTTTTGGGAGGTGCTCCAAACAATACATCATCGAACCCCACAATGTTTTGAAGTTAGGGGGCCCCTGGATGTCCCTCGGGCCCTCCCAATACCTGTGAGAACGACACGTCCATTCCCTGAAGTCTTCAGCTTGATTGAGGAGAATGCTTTCGGGTTAAGTGCTCCGAAATGTGTGTGGTTTTTAATTTGGAGTTCTTGACGAGCATCCAAACAATCTTGCGGCGGCCTCAGAATAACTTCCACGCTAGTGAAACCTGGTATGTAGGGAGAGAAGATGTCCCTCCGTTGATTTCATCGCCGCATGGTTAAGCAATCGTGGCTAGTGTTGAACCATGGGAAAGGTAAACACTTCCACTGAAGTTCCCATTATGTGATTTTTGCTTCTGCTAAGTCAGAATGGGTTGAGTGAGAAGAGACAAAAGTTTTCTCGCTTCATTAGCCATCGTTTTCTTTGCTAAATGCTAGGCTAAAAGACTGCGCCCTTGTGAAAAGTAAACTTTAGCATACTTATAAAAAGAGTAGTCATTACTGAAATAATATATTTTAAAACAATACACTTGAGTGCGAATTGAATGTAATGCTCGGAATTAAATTAAAATCAAATTAATCAAATTACAATTAAATCAAAATGTATTAAGGTTTAAATTTATATTAAATGGAATTAGCAATTAGCTTTTTTTTTTGACCCACTTAAAGGATTAGTTCACTTTTAAATAAACTTTAGCTAATAATTTACTTACCCCCATGTCATCCAAGATGTCCATGTCTTTCTTTCTTCAGTCGAAAAGAATTTAAGGTTTTTGATGAAAACATTCCAAGATTTTTCTCCATATAATGGACTTCAATGGGCACCAAACGGTTCAAGGTCCAAATGACAGTTTCAGTGCAGCTTCAAAGGGCTTTAAACAATACCAGACAATGAATAAGGGTCTTATCTAGCGAAACGATCGGTCATTTAAAAAAAAAAATTAAAACGTTTTAAGTTTTATAAGCACAAATGCTCGCCTTGCTCTGTTCTGTGATGCGCGTGCGGTTGTGGCGTCACGTAATACGCAATTACGCTGAAAAGGTCAACGGCGTTTGACTTAGTATGTGCACGTTCAACTTGTAAACACTGACTCGGTACTTCCGCCTATGTCAAGCAAGACCTTTGCAGCGTAAGTGCGCATTATGTGATGTCACGAATGCGCATCACAGAACAGAGCAAGGCGAGCATTTGTGTTTCTAAAACTTAAACTTTTTTTTTTTTTTTTTTTCATGACCAATCGTTTCGCTAGATAAGACCCTTCATCGTCTGGTATCGCCTGGTATCATTTAAAGCCCTTTGAAGCTGCACTGAAACTGGACATTTGGACCTTGAACCGTTTGGTGCCCATTGAAGTCCATTATATGGAGAAAAATCTTGGAATGTTTTAATCAAAAACCTTAAATTCTTTTCGACTGAAGAAAGAAAGACATGGACATCTTGGATGACATGGGGGTGAGTAAATTATCAGCAAAAGTTTATTCAAAAGTGAACTAATCCTTTAAGTAGGACTTAAGTATATCTTTATATGTCATTTCATAATTATTTCTATTGTCTTTTGAAATATGGTTAAAGTATAAAAGTGTTAAAGCCGAATGTACTGACAAGCATTTATGGTAAACTAAACTATTTAAATATATTTGTAACTACAAATTTTAAGTTGTAATTTAATACATTTAAAATATATTAACATTAAATGTAATATGAAATAACACTGCAGTTGAAATTATAATCAAGCACTTTACATATACTGTGTACTTCTTTAAACATATTTTTAAAACATAATGATTTAAATTGTGCTTTAAAGTAAAACTTTTAATTTGACATTTAAAAGTGCACTAAAAGTGTGTTAAGAAACATAGTCATGAAAATGGCCTTTTATTTCATTAATATATTATCTGCAAGTACAGTTATATCCTTTTAAAATTTGAGGTACACTGCAAGTGCACATTCAAAACAATTAACTGCATGTCATTTTACAAGGGTAGTCAACATTTTGTGGTATAAAATATGTAAATAAACATGGAAAGCAAATCAGAGTCACTCCTTCACTTCTGCTAAGTCAGTCAGGTAGAAGAGTGAGATGAGACAAAAGCTTTCTCGGTTCATTAGCTATTGTTTGCATTACTAAATGCTGAGCTAAGAGACTGTAGTCAACATTCTGGTATAAAATATGTAAATAAACTTATACAATGGAAAGTAAATCAAAGTCGCTCATTCACTTTTAGCCTGGCATGCTATCGCGTGTTAATTAAAAAGCTCTCTCAGGTAATCACGGCTAATTGCTACAATGTAATTGAATGCATAAGTGTATCAAAACTAAAAGACATCAGCTTTATGGAAGTAATTATGTTTGCAGTAATGACATGCCGTGAAAAGCAGGAACATGTTTGCAAATCATGGTCGTAATTCATCTTTAATTTAGCTTAAAATGTTTAATAATGAGCGTTATGTTACTTGTCTTTCTTTCAGTAGAGACTAACATCACTTTTGTTTTCTTTGACAGAGACATCGCAAAGTTTGTCTTGTGATGCAGAAGAGCTGCGGTTGGCCACCCAGCAGATGTGATTGAACTGAGACATGTAATTCTTTCATTCAAGTGAATAAGCTAAGTGCTCTTACACAGCTGGAATTAATATGTTCTTAAGAAGAATCCGAGGCATGAATAGATAATTGCAGTGGTTGCAGCGTGAGGTAATTACACTTCAGCGTGCCTTTAGAACTAATGCTAATGCTGTTTAGAAACGAAAAACCCCAATGTTGCATGCAGATCCAGAGCTACGCTGCTGAGAAAGTAGTTTGGTGCCAGTTTTATTGGACGATGTTTGAAGTTATATGATTACGAGCTGAAGTTGTAAATGTGGGAAAGAAGGCTGATAAAACCAGCCTATACTCACACGTTCTTAACCTTTTGGCTTTGACGACAGTGTTGATTTATGCCTTTGTCTTGTTTTCCTTCTAATCCAGAATCAAAGGCTTACAGTGGATTCGGATCATTGACCTGTCAATGGATAAAAAATGAGTCTTTTCTTTTGGCCGACACACTTCTAATGAATCATTTGTTAAAGATGACACTGTGTTCCTTGGTATGAGCTGCACAACAGCGGTTCAGTATGTTTACATCAGTTTTCTTTCTAAATGATAGTGTAAACCACAAGCATAGAAGAAATTGAAGATTTTCCTAAAGCCGTGTGTTTCTGCTAACTGAGCGTGACTGCCAAGACCCTTAAGCAGAGTGTGAAGGAACTGCGTTTAAGGAAAACAAATGGTGACTGTCAGCCATGTGTATGTATGGTAGCTAAACAAAACTCTTTTTCGTGCACGCTCATATGTGTAAATAAGGAAAAATGCTGTTGTTTCTCCGATTCAGTTCAGCAAACCCTTCTAGACCTCGTTATGATATGTACGCCATGTGATTGTGGAGGCTTTTGTGTGTTTTGCTGTTCCCTGAATGCAGCGTCAGCCGGTGCTGCGTGATTGGGCTGTTGGGGATGGTGATTGAGTTTGAAATGGAGCAGGTCAGCCCCAGGGTATCTGAACAGGCTTAATGGACCTGTTTGAGACCTGCAGGGGCCATGAGCAGTGGGGGTCACCATAGGGTCATGTTTACTCAGAGCCTTCCAGAGCGTGCCGCATGCCAATCCATTTTCCCCTAACCTGAGCAAGTGCAGCGCCGCATCTGGATGCCATTGTGCTCCGTCACTTGTGGGGGGAGGCCTACACATAATCCTGCCAGGAAAGCGGAGGGGAGGTAGTGGGGTTTCAGTAAAGCGCATTTTGAAAAAGGGAAAGTTTGCTTATTTCAATGCACTGTGGGGTTTTTGGTACAACCCTTTGTGCTGCTTACTATCAGATTTCTCCAACGCTCTTGAAAGTGACATATTTATGGCGATGTGTGCTCTGGTTTGAGATTGCTTAGGCCGGCACCACCACGTTTCATTTTCAAGCCATACCATATAGCCAGTCACATCTCATTAAGTTTGGGGCAGCTTTCTGAATGTGCTCCAGCAGTTAACAAGAGTAGTAAAGCGAGCCAGAGTGACTGGAACGGTGAGGTGAGGAGAACAGGATTGAATGTGTGGCAGAGAATGAGAGGAAGGTGAGAAGCTTGGCATGCGGCGAACTGGGTGTCACTTGGCGGTGGAGCTCTTGGCATCATTAATGAGTAAAAAAGTGAGCCTGAAACCACTGGACTGTGACTGCACAGGCATAATCAATTGTTGGAAATGAAACTTGTGTAGATCATAAAAATATGAACAGCGCCATTCACCAAAAGTACTTTATGGTGTCCCAGAGAGTGTAAAAAATGTGTAGTTTGTGGTGCAGTTTTACTTTTTTGCTAACATACAAAAACCTGGATGGCAGACCTCTGGGAATAAGCGGGAAAGGAATGTGTATCGCTACAAACATAAACATTCTTTTTTGGGTATTTAATCATTTTAAATACCTGTATAGAATTCAATACGGGCACAAATCAACCTCTGTGGGAGTGAGTGGACGGTTATATGTGTAAGTAGAGGTTATAATTCCTCAGGCTCTAGCGGATGCACTTATGGTATTCTAGTCTAAATTTACAGCATCATTTTCCAGAAAAGCACAGAACTTCACTGAAGTGTATGAGAAGGTAATGCTTAGTAAACTAAAGTGATCTACAAGCCTTTTCACTTCAGACTGAAAATTATTTAAGCGACTTGAGAGCACATAATGTGTGATTTTGCTTGTGCATTAGCATGGCTGTCAATGTGATATAACCTACAGTTCATAATTTATTCTTTTTTTAATTTTAATAATTATTTTCAAAATATTATTTACTATTATTTAATTTTTTATATTTGTATTAGTTAAAGCTTGAATTTGGAAAAACTCAAAGTGAAAACTGAAAAACTCAAGTGACGCATATAAGGTGAGATTTTTGTTTGTCCATCTAAAGTACATTCCATAATTGTTTTATTAATTTTAATTTTAATGCTGCCATAACTTAATGAATATTTTCCTTCTTTGAATTACATTTTTTATGTAAAAACATTATTTTATTAACTATTCAATTGTTTTTAATAGTTAAATAATTCAATTGTTTATATTTATATATTCTAATTAAAAAATATAAGTGTAATAAATAAATCGTTATTTATTTATTTATTAAGGTTTGAATTTAGGTAGAAGTAAGAAAGAATTATTGGCAGTTTTATCCCAAAACAGCAATCATAAGACTTCTCGCTATATATTGCTAATATATATTTTTATTTATCACAGACGAGGCTAGGCTTAAGCTAGTTTCAGACTAAAATGGATGTTTGAGCTGTTTTAACTGAAAGCGACTTGCACTGACATATTTTAAGATATGAATGTGTGGCTCAAGATGCACACCAGTAATGTTTTTGATCTGGAAAATGGTAACTTTAGCCAGCTAGCATTGAAAGCATACAATCCCACCCTCCCTGCAAATCGGCGTCCAAAGCCACACCTCCTCCAAAACACATGAACGTGCCCAGACCAGAAACGAGACGACCACCTGATTGGATTACCTCATGTGTCGTTCACCGGTGAGAAAACTTTACAGTACAGTAGGTAACAGTACTACAATAACGAACATAATGAACGTTTTGTGTAGCTAGCCTATGCTGTCCTATGCCTTCCACAGACAATATATATTTATAAAAATACATTTAGACTGCTTAACATAGTGATTGCTATCAGGATATGAGGAGACGACGCAAGTGTTTTTTGCTGGTTTCAGCCTGACGCAGTTATCATTTTCATGTTCAGCGCCACGTTGTTTAAAAGCAAATCTGTTCGCCCATGGGCGTGCTGGTCTTAAAACGAGGTGTGTTCAGGCGCATTTTTGGCGCATTGAAAAATAAAAGTGTTCAGTCTTTCCGCTCACACATTCCACCATGTAAATAGCAAATCCGCCATGGTGCAAGCACAACTGGCTTTTAAAGGGAATGGGAGATGAGACTCTGATTGGTTTATTGCATGTTACGCCTAAAACGCACCCATGACTCATTAAGAGACTAGGTACAACCCTTTTGGACCCTTTTCCGTCGTTAAACTAGCAAAAGTGGATTCGGACACGCCCTTAGTGCACCTGCGCCATGTGCTTCAGATCATGCGCTCGTTAAAATAGGGCCCTAAATGAACTATGGATTAATTCTGGCTTAATCTAAGCCCTGTCTGAGAAACCGGGCCTGAATCTTACACTCAGGGCGAACTTTAGAACATAAAACCTGTAAAAATGTGTAAGATCCACAACAGTTTTAAAGGTCAGGATGGCTTGTATCAGCTATGTAGGAATGTGTGGCCATACAGAGAAGATCAGCAGTCTGAAGGGTTTGTTTATGGCGTATTAGCGTGTTGGGTTGGCATTAGTCTAGCTTGAGCGAATCAGGTTAATCTTTTCACCCCTTCCTCAGAAGACAAGGCCTATCCCATGAGATTTACCTGGGATTAGAGCCGTTTATGCACCAAATCCTAATTTAGAATTCTACACGGAATTCTACACCCTCAATATGGCCCCATGTCACACTTCCAGAAGCACAGAAGGCCCCTAGAGGAAGCTGTGATTGACTTAAGGTGAAAATCATTTAATTCAGACAGGAATGCATTCATATCCGTATCCTGCTGCCTCAGGAGGAGCTCCTGAAGGTTGGAGCACAAGGTGTTTGGTTCATGATCCTCACACTTCTTCTCTCAAGGTGCTGTTGACATGTGAGGGTATTTGAGCATGCTGAGGGTTATATGGTGGAGCTCCAGGGGGACGCCACTCAGGTATCAGACTCTGATGTGTGTGTGATAGACTGTGAGACTGTTAAACCCTGACCTGGTTGTAGAAAAATGAAAACCAGCTGAGGAGCGCCTGCATCGGTCTGTGCCGACGCTGGCGTGAGCTGTCTGTGTGCGAGAGAAAGAAATGAGCACAGGGAGGACAGGCAAAGTGAAGAATATTCAGATGATGGATGGTGCTAGGAGATAGCAGTAACTTTATGAACTGACTTTTTGTTGACTGAGAAAAGGCAGAAAGAGCAAGAGAGGAAAACCCAATAAACTCCTGAGAGAGGAATAGCACTTTGATTTGTTTATCCACACTGATAACAGCCTAATCTGTCAATCTAATCATAAAATGTGTCTCAATAATTTGTAAAGTGCCTACATTTGTTAAAATAAATTTGTTGAAGTGTTAAGGTCTATTCTTTAGAGCTTGAATAAGTTAAATGATCTTTTCAGTGACTTGAGAAAACCAGCGATGTTTTTTTATTTTAAAACATTTTAAATTATTTTATTTAAAATATTTTATTGCTGTAACAAATCATTAAAAAAACCCATCAAAATAATTTTTGCCTATTGTCACTGATCATAAACACTCTTAAAATGCTGGGTTGTTTCAACCTGTGTTTGGGTCAAATATGGACCCATCCGTTGGGTTTAAAAATGTATTTAAAAAATGTAAGCTAATGGTTGGGTTTGACGAAAACATGGGTTGAAACAACCTAGCATTTTTTAGAGAGTTCTTACCAGCCATAACATTTTATTTTTATTGTAAAACTGTAAAATTGAAAATTGTATCTTAAAATAGTTGTATTCATTATTTTATTAATTGACAATTAGATTGGTCCCAAAAGTAATTTGGGATTGTTTATAAATATTCTTGACTGGCCAGGAAATTGTATTTTTGTTTACAAATATTCTATGAAAATTATATTATTATTATTATTATTATTATTATTATTATTTAGTTTTGATGCGAGGAATAATCCACATATGTGACCCTGGAACACAAAACATACATTTTTTGAAATTGAGATTTATACATCATCTGAAAGCTGAATAAAGTAAGCATTCCATTGATGTATGATTTGTTAGGATAGGACAATATTTGAGATACTATTTGAAAATCTGGAATCTGACGGTGAAAAAATCTAAATATTGAGAAAATCGCCTTTAAAGTTGTCCAAATGAAGTCCTTAGCAATGCATATTACTACTAATAATAAATTTTTGATATATTTATGGTATGAAATTTACAAAATATCTTATATGGATATCTTAATGGAACATGATCTTTACCTAATATCCCAATGATTTTTGGCATAAAAGAAAAATCAATAATTTTGACCCATACAATGTATTGTTGGCTATTGCTATAAATATACCTGTGTGACTTATGACTGGTTTTGTGGTCCAGGGTCACATATGTATCTTCACAAGACATTTTGGAACTCTGCAAAAAATAATTTAATTAATCAGTATTTTTATCTATTATAAAATATTATATATTTTATCTAAACATCTATAAAAACAATGTCAATTCACTTGATAACCAAAAATGTGTTGGATAATAAGACCTGTTTTCAGAGAGTATATCTAGAATTCAGTTTATTTTTCTTACCCCATTGGTGAATCATTTTTCTTGTTATAAGCATAAACCTCTCTAAATTTAGTTAGATTTATGCTAAAAACAAGTAACCATTCGTGTTTTCTAGATAAACGAATGATGGCAAATTTTCCACTAATATAAAAGCCATTAGAAGAATTGCAGCAGATGTTTTCATTAGCAGACCGTTTGTATGTCTTTGAATAGCTTGTCAGATTCTGCTTACAAACAATTCAGTTTCATGTGGTTTTCCTGTTTTCCCCTGTCCCTGTCTGTAAGGTGAAAGGTCACGTTGGTGCTGTACTGGCCTGCTCTCTGTTATCAGGTATGTCAGGTTTAATGGCACGTGGGGGCTCGCTTCCTCTGGGAATACATTAATTAGGAATTACGAGAAACAGATGAAGACACTGGCAGTGACTCGGATGCTGCATTGCTTCATCCTGTATTCATTTCAGTTCATCTACAGCTGTTCAACAGTGTTTTATGCAACATGGGTTCATTGTGATTTAGTGAACTCCTCTTGAGCAAAAACACATCCAGGCAGCTTCCTTGGAGTTTCCTAACAAGTCATTAAAAGCATTTATTTCCCCGTGGCACAAAGGGGGCTATTGTTCTACTCCAGTCTCCATTTTTACTGTCACAACATTTTCATTTTTTCATTACTTCAAGATGGGAGTTACACGAGAGCGTCTGGTGCTCTGAGAGTGATCTATGGGAGGTCAGGGAGAGAGTCTGTGACCATGTGTGAATTCTCTTTATTTAAAGCTGACTTTAATACTAGAGAATGTTTAATCTAGCTCCCCGCATTGCCCTAGCTCAAGCTATAGGATTTCATTTCATTTTTGGAGAGATGCCCTCAGCATCAAGGATGTAATTTCAGGACTCTGTGCATTTGGAACTCTCGATCCATCTCACCCTAGATGAAACAGGTTTATTATTACAGCAGGGATGTAATATCAGCCCGAGTGTTTCCACTGGCTGGGAATAATGCCCTGAACATGCTGTTAACCACTCGTACACCACACATGGGGAAGGTGTTTCCGTTGACTCCCAAGATGCCTCCGTCATTTCCGTGACTTTGCAGGCACATTTATGTTTGTGCCCTAGGCATGTGTGTCGTGCCAAAGATTAGTCCGGTCAGGGCAGCTGTGAGGATGGAAATCAGGGATCTCACCCTGTTGGAAAATACAGCTAATGTGGAACCTAATAGTCTTTTACTGGTCCAAAATGGTCTGGATAAAAGATCAGCTGGACTAACAGTTGGAAGGACTTGGTTTTGACCTGATATATACACTCACCTAAAGGATTATTAGGAACACCATGCTAATACTGTGTTTGACCCCCTTTCACCTTCAGAACTGCCTTAATTCTACGTGGCATTGATTCAACAAGGTGCTGAAAGCATTCTTTAGAAATGTTGGCCCATATTGATAGGATAGCATCTTGCAGTTGATGGAGATTTGTGGGATGCACATCCAGGGCACAAAGCTCCCGTTCCACCACATCCCAAAGATGCTCTATTGGGTTGAGATCTGTTGACTGTGGGGGCCATTTTAGTACAGTGAACTCATTGTCATGTTCAAGAAACCAATTTGAAATGATTCAAGCTTTGTGACATGGTGCATTATCCTGCTGGAGGTAGCCATCAGAGGATGGGTACATGGTGGTCATAAAGGGATGGACATGGTCAGAAACAATGCTCAGGTAGGCCGTGGCATTTAAACGATGCCCAATTGGCACTAAGGGGCCTAAAGTGTGCCAAGAAAACATCCCCCACACCATTACACCACCACCACCAGCCTGCACAGTGGTAACAAGGCATGATGGATCCATGTTCTCATTTTGTTTACGCCAAATTCTGACTCTACCATCTGAATGTCTCAACAGAAATCGAGACTCATCAGACCAGGCAACATTTTTCCAGTCTTCAGCTGTCCAATTTTGGTGAGCTCGTGCAAATTGTAGCCTCTTTTTCCTATTTGTAGTGGAGATGAGTGGTACCCGGTGGGGTCTTCTGCTGTTGTAGCCCATCCGCCTCAAGGTTGTGCGTGTTGTGGCTTCACAAATGGTTTGCTGCATACCTCGGTTGTAACGACTGGTTATTTTAGTCAAAGTTGCTCTTCTATCAGCTTGAATCAGTCGGCCCATTCTCCTCTGACCTCTAGCATCAACAAGGCATTTTCGCCCACAGGACTGCCGCATACTGGATGTTTTTCCCTTTTCACACCATTCTTTGTAAACTCTAGAAATGGTTGTGCGTGAAAATCCCAGTAACTGAGCAGATTGTGAAATACTCAGACCGGCCCGTCTGGCACCAACAACCATGCCACGCTCAAAATTGCTTAAATCACCTTTCTTTTCCAATCTGACATTCAGTTTGGAGTTCAGGAGATTGTCTTGACCAGGACCACACCCCTAAATGCATTGAAGCAACTGCCATGTGATTGGTTGATTAGTTAATTGCATTAATGAGAAATTGAACAGGTGTTCCTAATAATCCTTTAGGTGAGTGTATACCATCTTGATCTGGTCAGGGCTTAACGATAAGGATAGCCTACGGCATAAGATAGTTTCAAATAAATTAGTAGAAAAATAATTTGAAAAGATCTTAATAGTAAACAGTGTGAAAATAAAAATACACTTTGGGTTCTAAATGTTTTTGAAAAATGTTTTTTTTTGTTTGATAGAAAATACTATCCTGACGTCGTCATACTCAGATTCTAGTCAGAATATGAGTCTGATACTGCTCCTTTGGGCTGTGATTTTGGCATGTGTTTCAACCGAACCAGGAAAAAAAATGCCTCTGCACTCAATTGGATAGACCTACAACCAATCAGAGCAACGAAGTAAGTGACGTATGTTGAGTGACACATAGTAGAAGTGGAAAGTTTGGATCATTTTACGGACTCGGAACTTTGAATCTTGTTCAGCAAAATGAACAAATCTTTTTTCAAGTCATTTCGTTCATTTCAGCAGAATATAATTAAAATGTCACATGTTAAATTCCCTAACACATCTAGTACTTATGCAAACGTTGATCAGATTTGGAATAAAAAATAAATTATAAGCTAATGCAGCCAAGGCCAAACTTTAGAGAAAAAGAAATGATTCATTCATTGCTTAGCTGGGTCTTCAGGCTATGCAGTGTTAGTTAACCTCACCTTTCTTTTGGTGAGGTTGGTTCTTTCTTTTGTCACTTCACATTTAATCACGTCTGTTCCCTGGAAAGATTAGTACACCTCTCCTGTCTTTGGGTTCGAGTTGTTAGTTCCGTCATCAGTGTCTGATCGGGGCCATGACAGCCCCATATGCAATGCATGCAATCCCGAAAACAGAATTGATTAGTTCACCTAATAATTCTAATATGCTTATTTGCTACTCAAGAATCATTTCTTCTTATCAATGTTTCAAACATTTGTGCTGCTTAATATTTTTTGTGGAAACCATGATACAATTATTTCAGGGTTCTTTGATGAATAGAAGGTTCAAAAGAACTGCTATTGACAATCTTATATCTCACAATTCTGACTTTATATCACGCAATTCTGATCTTATATAACGCAATTCTGACTTTATATCTCACAATTCTGACTTTATATTTTGCAATTCTGACTTTATAACTCACAATTGCAAGTTTATATCTTGCAATTCTGAGAAACTAAATCAGAATTGCGAGATGTAAACTCACAATTGTGAGATAAAAAGTCGCAATTATCTTTTAAAATATTTGATTCTGTGGCGGAAAGAAGCTTCCATATACTTCTACCCTAATCCTACCCACTTTCCAACAATATAAAACACAGGCAAATAAAAGTACAGTCACAAGTATTTATTGCAAAGACTGACCAAAAACGGTATAAAAGTATTACAAATAACTCCAAGTCATCTGAAGCCATACGATATCTTTATGTGAAGAAACAGAGTGGATTTAAAAAAAATTTAATCGTTGAAGCGATTCCGCTGCGACTCCGTGAACGCACACGCTCATATCTCATTAAAAATGACGCAATCAAGCTGGCGTGAAGCTTCTTCGGGCGGCAATTTTTGAATCTGTGCAGAGGATTTTTGGCGGATGGAGACGGTGATTGCTTTTGGGTCTTTTCTATACACAAGTCAGTTTGGCCTTGGAACTCTTAAATAAATTGTGCCTGTAGTCGTATTTACCTGTTATATCCTGTGTTTTATATTGTATAATACACAAATGGGTAGGTTTAGGGGTGGGGTTGGGTTACGTGTTCAAACATGTCTAAATAGCGTATAAAATAAATGTAAATTAAATTATGCTGGCTGATTAAATTGAGAATCACACCCCAGCATGTCATAATGGCAAAATTATAACCTAATATATAATTTCATCATGACAATAACATTCTCACGCCCAATGTGTCAGTGTATGCACGTCGAAAAAAGACACTAAAGCAGTCCTGACCAAGCGTCAATATGTGACGAGTTGGTATTGAGAACATGTAGAGCTGACAGTAACAGTGACTAGAAAGTAGACCAAAAAGTACCATTTTATTTTAAAATAGTATGAAATGTGTCTGTGTTTAGTTATGTACTTGTGTAACTTGTGTTTAACACAGCTTAATCTTACCAAATCAGGTCTTCATGACTGTCTGGTAAGGGTCAGTCATGGGAGACTGGTACCTAGACACTGGCCCTATAAATCTCTTATCTGATCCAGATGTGCTGCACAGGTCCGTTTGATCTCTTATTAGGCCTGGTTATGGTTAGCGAAGGCTGCTCGCTCATGGCACAAAAAAGAGGGGGATTGTAGTGGAGCGGGAATAGAAAGATGATCCAAACTCCAAGGGAGCAAAGTACTGTCCAGCTGTTGGACAACATCACTTCACACTTACCTCATTCAGCGAATGAGCAGAGTAAAATCTGCAATATCCCAGGCTCGAGCACGCAGAACGTTCACTATGTGTGTGTGTGCGCGTACTGTCTGTTTGTGTGTGAATGAATGTTTGTGCCCGTCCATCTGTACATCCTAATGAATACTCATTTGCCGCCAGTCTGTGTGGCTTCCATTGTGATCCACAATGACTGCTGGAACTAACGACTTGAGGAGATAAAGGAAATGAATTCATTCTGTCTTTCCCTTTTTTGGGAAAAGGCAGGGGGGTTCTTCTCGGGAAGCTTGATAAATGATTTTGTCTCATCGTCTTAATTGTTCACATTCAGACTGATCTCCTGCTCCATGAAGATTACGCTTCACTCTGAAATCCTCGGATAAAGCGACACGTCTGCTGTTTTTCGCCCTACCGCCCACTCGTTTACCACACTATTGCCTCAAAGTCACCCGCCGGCTGTTTCCTCATCTCCTTTTCCTCTTTTGTAGTTTAATAAACCACAAACTTATCCCGAAACGCACCACCCAGGCTTTAGACCACATACGTGTAGGATATACATTTACAGTGTGGTTGCAAGCCAACCTCAAATCCCTAGGTTCAGGCATATAAATTGTCATATGCGTCTGCACTTGTCTTTTCTGTTGCGGCCGCTGCTGTGCATGATCGTTTCTGCCTCACATTTGGCAGAGCTCTAGCCGATATCTAATAAAACCTGCATGCGGCATGCATGAGCTGCAGACAGATCAGTGTCGGTCGAGAACAAGAGAAACAGATTTGAAAACTGTCACCTCATTGCATGTTCGGCCATTGAATGGACTCCCTAATTGAATAATCGAAGATGCTCTAGGAGGAAATTAAAAAATCACTCTTGAGGAATTGGGTTATCTAAGTAGAAAATTACTGTATTGATTTTTGTTAAGGCGTTGCATAGCTTGTGGGAGTGAATTAGTTTTAGATGCATTCTCCATTTCTCCTGAGGATGAATTCTTTTTTTAATGATTTATTTCACAGGTTTGGATCTAGGTAGTCTCATGTAGCACTTTTTCACAACTTTTGACTCTGTGCTCTTATTTTGGCAAAGAACTGGAGGAAGTAAACGAAAGATTTCCTGACCGACAGTCATAGACCGACACATTTTTATTTTCTTTTATCAATCATTATTGGTCACCCTTTACATCTGTCTGTTTTTTAACAGATGAAAAGTATTAAAAAAAGCTTGTGACTAAACCTCGTAACTCCATTGGATCCTTAAACTGTCAGTAAAACCTCTTAACGCCACCCCACCTCTTTCGTGAATAAAGTGCTGCACACAGTTTGGTCTTAATCTTAAGGCCCATTCACACCAAGAACGATAACTTTAAAGATATCGTTCTGTTCATTCTAAGCTCGTTACAGCAGGATGGATTCTGATTGGCTGTCAATGTTTTTGACATTCATCAGCTGGATAAAATCGTGATTCCAACGATATCGTTTCTCTGTGCCGTTATCGTTATAGCTATGGTGTGAACTCTGCTATTCATTAATATTGAACGATTTTTAGAACTATATCTTTATTATTATCTTCATAGTTATCGTCCTTGGTGGGAACGGGCCTTTAGTCTTAGTCTAGCATTTGCATTAAATCATAGCCAGTACGGTCTTAATTAGCCTGTGCGAAGCACTTTGTCTTTTGTAATATTAGATTTTGGCCAAATATCAGAAGAAACTGAGCACCCAGATAGCTACAATAAACTTTATAACCTGTAAATTGATCTCACCTGCTGCCTGAGATGCGGCCGTTCTAATGACGGACAAAACACATGTCCAAAATTCTCTGAAATTCGCTGGTCAGAAACCTCCATTTGAGCTTATTTTTGGTAAAATGTTTACACAATGAGTAAGTTTATAATCATTTTTTAAAAATAGTGTTTTTCTGAATAGTAGCTGTTGATTACTATGCTGATTTGCAAAGAAAATTTACCAGAAGATTGTTGATGCAGGAACTTTTTGAAGAAAACAGTGAAAAGTGGAGAAACTATGATGGCTTTTCAAAGATCTACAGATTTAAAAAATAATAATAATAATTTTCAAGCTGCAGTTATTATGAATTAATGCATTTATTCCCATTGTGTTATAGTCAGAGGATTTGAAGTTGCAGTGACCCATCGCAGGAGGTGTCCATTGTTAGTTGCCATTACACTTACTCAGGTTTAAAGAGCAGAAAAAAAACCCATCCAGATTTTGCTCACTTGCTGCCTGAGATGCGGCCGTTCTAATGACGGACAAAACACATGTCCAAAATTCTCTGAAATTCGCTGATCAGAAACCTCCATTTGAGCTTATTTTTGGTAAAATGTTTACACAATGAGTAAGTTTATAATCTTTTTTAAAAATAGTGTTTTTCTGAATAGTAGCGTTTTGGAGATACAATTATGTCCGACAACGACGTGCCATTTAGGTGCCATTTCTTCAGTATCAGAGATTATAGCACAATAATACACGGGCGTGGGGAAAAATGACTTCTAATTATAAATGTGTAAAAAATTCAAGCAAATAAATTTTACAAACATAATAGAATGAATAAAAATGTCAAATATCATTTTTAATATAACATTATAATTAAATTAATAAAATTATTTAAAAATGTATAAAATATGAATTGTATATGAATTATGAAATGAATAAAAAAAGTTAAAAATGAATGTCAAATATAAAATGAATAAATATATTTTTTTAGAAACTGAATTAACATGAATAAATTATGCATAAAATATGAATAATAGTGTCACAAGCAGTTGTACTGAAAACAGTGTGTAAAATGTGCATAGGCTTTGTGATCAGAATTTAATTTAATTTAATAAACAATTAACATGAGTAATTCGGTCCTTGGGCACTAATTATTATTTTTCAGACATATCATTTTAATTATTTACAGGTTAATGCCATAATACAACGGATTTGATTGCACTAACCTGGAAAATCCAATGATTATTTCATCCTAAATACTGTTTCCCGTCAGAGTATGAAAGTTGCGCAAAGTCTGCGGTCAGATTGAAACCCTTGATTTCATCCAGCCATTTCTGTGTGCAGTATGTATCATCGGCCAGTAAGCGGGCTGTGGGCGGTACGTGGGTGCGCCGTCTGAGGCTGACACTAGGATCTAGGTAACTAAGGAACCAGTTTTTGATTAAAGACAAACCAACACACCTCTATTTGAGCATTCATAATGGAAGATCTTAGAGACAATCCCTCCAAATATTCTGAATCTGTAAAGGTAGGCCAAAGGTTTGCCTTTGTGTTGTGGATGCGTTCGTTGAGCAGGATTTCCCACCTTTAGAGTCTGGTGTCTTGTTTCATGCTTTTAACTGTGTGCAGATGAGTTCGGGAGACATGACAGAGCTGTATTTATCATGTCAAGAGCTTTTCTTTTGCGAGCTGAATAAAAACGCCTCTGTGTTTGGTTCTCTCCATGGCGACAGGAATGCCAGAGGAGGGCCAGATCTGTCACAGAAGATTATGCCAAGGTGCTGGCAACCAGGAAAACGGTAGTTAGATGAAGAAAGGAGGGGAAAACTCACTGCTATATCTTAGAAATATCAAGTTGAAGGCTTGAGCGCTTTGACCTCTGGAGGGGCATCCGTAAGCTCCCGAGTGCTGTTTGAAAAAAAAAACAAGCAGAAGCGTAAAGAAAATGAGAGAAGAAAAGACAACTGGCTAATAAATTAGTTTGAAGGGTGGAGAAAATGAAAAACCTGTGTGGGTTGGAACTTGGGAGAGGAGAGCTGAATACTACAAGTGAGAGGGAACAGAGAACGATTTTTAGAAATGCAAGGTTGGGTTGTAAGATCAATCCAACTGAAGACAGGCAGCTGATGTAAGGTAATCAGAATGGTGAATGAGACGCAGCCTTCTCTGCTGAGCCAGCGTTAAAGACCGCCTTCATTTGGACCTTTAGTCTATGGAGCCACTAACACAATCACCCACAATCCTTTACAGCGCACAGATCGGGTCCTTGTGGTATTTATGAGTCGGACTTCAGGAGACAATGATGGATTTGCCCAGTTTTGATTACTATGCTGATTCGCAAAGAAAATTTACCAGAAGATTGTTGATGCAGGAACTTTTTGAAGAAAACAGTGAAAAGTGGAGAAACTATGATGGCTTTTCAAAGATCTACAGATTTAAAAATAATAATAATAATAATAATTTTAAAGCTGCAGCTATTATGAATTAATGCATTTATTCCCATTGTGTTAGAGTCAGAGGATTTGAAGTTGCAGTGACCCATCGCAGGAAGTGTCCATTGTTAGTTGCCATTACACTTATTCAGGTTTAAAGAGCAGAAAAAAACCCATCCAGATTTTGCTCAACCATGCCAACATAAGCGGTTTGACTTCTAAAACATCTTGGAACTGCACTAGGTCAAAGGTATTTGCAAACCTAGTGCTGAAATGTTGGCTTTTGCTGCTTGTCTGCATTTGATAAATGGTATAATATTTAATTTGTCACAGACATCTCTGCTGGAACAGTTAATGTAAAACAGGTTTATTGAGAATCTTCAATATGAGGAAATTGGTGAGTATAAAGAAATGATTTTGGTATATAATTTCACTAATAATTACAAGGAAACAGCAAATAGCACGTTGAATTAAATGTAAGGTTTTGAAGTACAATGTAAGTAAATGTTATTCATTTTAAAATAAATAAATTAGTTATACATTATATAGCTGAAGGTATGTGAACTTCTAATTAATGGCTTTGACTATTTAGGCTACATCACTAGCAGGTGCATAAAATCAACCATACAGCCATGTAATCTCCTTAGACAAACATTTTTAGAAGAATGGGGCCCAGAATCACAATGGCCCTGCGCACCAAGCTATGTAGATAAAGAAATAGTTTACAGAGTCTCGTGTGAAAGAATTTGACACAAAGCTCAGACCTGAACACCTTTTGGGATTCATTTGAATGCAGATTGCGCGCTGGACCCCATCACCCAACATCAGGGCCTGACCTCACTAATGCTTGTGTCAGATTGAGAGCGAATCCCCACAGCCATGTTGTAACATCTGGTGGAAAGCCTACGCAGAAGACTGGGCTATAACAGGGTTGTGCACCATTCACAATTAATTTGAGAATGCCTTTTAAATACCAGTTCAGTTTTTTAAATTTTATTTAAGGAAACAAACAGGATGCAGAATCGTAGAAATAACATGCAATGGGTTTTGAAAGTTGAAAAGTAGATGGATGGGTGCATGAAGGAATGGATGGATGGATAGATAGATAGATAAATAAATACACTGATGGTAGATAAATGGATGGATGGATGGATGGATTAGATTTTTACATTCATAGGTAGATGCATAGATAAATGGGTGGATGGATAGATGCATGTCACATGCTTGTCTGTTTATGTTGTCTTCCTGTTTCCATGTCACTTGTTCCTTTGTTCTAGTTTTCCCGCCACTTGTCTGTCGTCATGGTCACCGTCATCATTAGCTCATGCTATTCCAGCTGTGTGTCATCACCCTCGTTTGTGTTCCCTATTTTAGTTCTGCCTTTTTCAGTCACTCATTGTCTGGTATTGTATGTCCTATGTTGTGTTTAAAGGAACACGCCGACTTTTTGGGACTTTAGCTTATTCACCGTATCCCCCAGAGTTAGATAAGTTTATACATACCATTTTTATCTTTGTGCGTGCCATAACTCTGTCTGACGCACCCACCGCTAGCCTAGCTTAGCACAAAGACTGGAGGTAAACGGCTCCAGCTAGCCTACTGGAGCCTACTATCCGGGATTATTACACAGGAATGAGAGTATAGTCCCTAGCCATATAGTCCCTAGCCAGAAAATAGCAACTTTTCATTTTCCGTCTGTCTTAGTACACAATGTAACTATACACATCACAACATGTAAATAGGAAAATATTGCCGTTATTTTGTCACTTATTGAGCAGTAGGCTAGATGGAGCCGTTTACCTCCAGTCTTTGTGCTAAGCTAGGCTAGCGGTGGGTGCGTCAAACAGAGTTATGGCACGCACAGAGATAAAAATGGTATGTATGGACTTATCTAACTCTGGGGGATACGGTGAATAAGCTAAAGTCCCAAAAAGTCAGCATGTTCCTTTAATGTGTGGCTGTTCTGAATGTGTACTCACCTGAGAGATCCTTCTACATTAAACTCCATTTGTAAATTGAATCTGTCCTCCTTCGTCTTCCTGCCTGCGCTAAACCCTGACAGAATACCGGACCAAGAAAGAGAATGGCGGAGGAATATCTCCTTAACATCCAGCAGGGTGGGCGTCGGTTGGAATGGTATGTGGAGGAATTCCTTGAGTATTCTCACTTGGTGAGCTGGAAAGATCCCATGGTCAATGCGTGTTTTCGGGATGGACTGGATGATGATTTATTTGTTCATCTCCTGTCTCCTGATGTTTGCTATAGTTCTGTAGCAGACTTTATTAATGTCCTCAACCTAAATGGCTCTGATTTTGTAGTTGATTCTGTAAGTGAGGACACTTCCAAACATCGTCCAGTGCATACCCGCAAGCTGGCGGACTTTCCAGCTCACCCAACACCTGGACCCTCCACATGCCAGTCCACTGGGACCATCCCTACCGAGGTGACCACTACCATACGAGAGCCAGCGAATGATGTCTCCGTCCAGAGCCCAGTGGCGTCCCGTCTCCGTCAAGAGCCCTGTGACATCTCCTGTTTCCTCCCAGAGGCCTGTGATGTCACGATCTCCGTCCAAAGCCCAGAGAAATCCCCTGTCTCCGTCAAGAGCTCGTTGACACCTCCTGTCTCCGTCAAGAGCCCTGTGACAACCCCTGTTTCTTCCCAGACCCCCGTTTCCTCCCAGAGCCCCGTTCCCAAAGCCCGGTGAGAACCCCTTTGTCCGATGAAAGTCCCGAAGAGGGTCAAAGAGAGGCTCCAGCCCGCAACGAACGTCCAAAGAAGGCTCCAGCCCATGACGAATGTCCCATGAAGGCTCCAGCCCGCAACGAAAGTCCAGAGTGGACTGCTTCCGTCCCTCAGAGTCCAGAGAGGACTTCTTTAGTTCTGCAGAGTTCAGAGAGGAGGTCTGCCATTCCCCAAAGTCCAAAGTGGACTTCTTCCGTGCCTCAGAGTCCAGTGAGGACTTCTTCCATGCTTTAGAGTCCAGAGAGGACTCCAGTGAAAGCCCCGGTTCCACCCGGGTATCCTGAAGTCCCACCCAGCCTCCCTCTCCCTCTGCTCATCTTTGTCCTTCTTCTGCCTCTGTCTGTCAGCCCCTCCGCTCACTTTCCATCCACCTTCAGAGTGGGGTGGTCGCCGTGGGTCTGCCAGTCCGCAGCTACATCTAGGCTGGTGGATCCATGGTTTCCGCCTTCGGCCTCAGCCCGTTGAGCCTTTGACGCTGCCCTGGCTCTTACCTCCCTCTGCTCTGCCATGGACTCCAGTAAACTAGTTCCGCCGGTCTCTCTCGCCCCTCCGATGTCGCCTTGGTCGCTCATCGACCCGCCCTCGCTTATTGACTCCACTTGTCTGGCTTCGCCTCCTCCCTCCGTCCCTTTGGCTCTGTTGGGCTCCTCACTCCCTCCAGCTCCATCTTGGATCTCGGTCGCTCCAGATCCACAGTGGCCTGCTGTATCCTCGCCGGAGCCAAGGTCATCGCCAGGCCCCGCCGGATCTTTGGTGTCACCATGGTGCGTCGGCTCTGCGGAAATATGGATGCATAGATGGGTGGAAACATAGATTGATACATGGATGGATGGTAGATAGCAGATACATTGAATAGATGGATAGATATTTACATTCAGAGATGCATAGATGGGTAGATACATGGATGAATGGGGGCATAAATGGATAGATGGGTAGATACATAGATTGATATATGATGGATGGATGGATGGTAGATTGCAGACACATTGATGGATGGATGGATAGATGTTTACATTCATAGATAGATACATAGATGGTAGATAGATGGATGGATGGATGGATGCATAGCCAACTCTATTAATGTGCGTGCTTATTTTTATTTCTCTTTATTTTTTTAATGAACATTCTTAAATAACATTGGATGAATTGTTAAATGTTAATTTTGACTGCTCTAATACATATTATATATACATAGTTCAGGCATGAAACTCTAACCGAACGCTGATTGGGTCTTTCAACGACGCAGCACCAGCCAATCAGAAGTATTTCCAAATCCAGGGAACTATATACACTCACCTAAAGGATTATTAGGAACACCTGTTCAATTAATCATTAATGCAATTATCTAATCAACCAATCACATGGCAGTTGCTTCAGTGCATTTAGGGGTGTGGTCCTGGTCAAGACAATCTCCTGAACTCCAAACTGAATGTCAGAATGGGAAAGAAAGGTGATTTAAGCAATTTTGAGCGTGGCATGGTTGTTGGTGCCAGACGGGCCGGTCTGAGTATTTTACAATCTACTCAGTTACTGGGATTTTCACGTACAACCATTTCTAGAGTTTACAAAGAATGGTGTGAAAAGGGAAAAACATCCAGTATGCGGCAGTCCTGTGGACGAAAATGCCTTGTTGATGCTAGAGGTCAGAGGAGAATGGGCCGACTGATTCAAGCTGATAGAAGAGCAACTTTGACTAAAATAACCAGTCGTTACAACCGAGGTATGCAGCAAACCATTTGTGAAGCCACAACACGCACAACCTTGAGGCGGATGGGCTACAACAGCAGAAGACCCCACCGGGTACCACTCATCTCCACTACAAATAGGAAAAAGAGGCTACAATTTGCACGAGCTCACCAAAATTGGACAGTTGAAGACTGGAAAAATGTTGCCTGGTCTGATGAGTCTCGATTTCTGTTGAGACATTCAGATGGTAGAGTCAGAATTTGGCGTAAACAGAATGAGAACATGGATCCATCATGCCTTGTTACCACTGTGCAGGCTGGTGGTGGTGGTGTAATGGTGTGGGGGATGTTTTCTTGGCACACTTTAGGCCCCTTAGTGCCAATTGGGCATCGTTTAAATGCCACGGCCTACCTGAGCATTGTTTCTGACCATGTCCATCCCTTTATGACCACCATGTACCCATCCTCTGATGGCTACTTCCAGCAGGATAATGCACCATGTCACAAAGCTCGAATCATTTCAAATTGGTTTCTTGAACATGACAATGAGTTCACTGTACTAAAATGGCCCCCACAGTCACCAGATCTCAACCCAATAGAGCATCTTTGGGATGTGGTGGAACGGGAGCTTCGTGCCCTGGATGTGCATCCCACAAATCTCCATCAACTGCAAGATGCTATCCTATCAATATGGGCCAACATTTGAGAGTGCTTTCAGCACCTTGTTGAATCAATGCCACGTAGAATTAAGGCAGTTCTGAAGGCGAAAGGGGGTCAAACACAGTATTAGTATGGTGTTCCTAATAATCCTTTAGGTGAGTGTATATATCGTACCCTAGCCTGCAATTGGCACGCTGCGTGATGTGAAAACTTCTGTTATCCCTCCTCCTCCCCAGCGCCACCTGTAGAGATATGCTACGGGGGTTTCCTTTATTTCTTGCAGCAATCTTTCCTTTGTTTGTTATTTTTGACTAAGCTGAACAAATGATTGTATTTGCGCAGTAGCAGCAGCGTAGCAGATCTTGTCCGCCAAAACCAGGCCATGTATATTTCATGCCCCATGCCAATAAATGCTGGTTGAATAAATGCAAGAGATGTCATGACTGAAATATATATACAGGAAGCTCTGTATTATTTATTGTATATTAGAAGAACCTGCCTTTTGTCCCTTATTAAATGTTTTTCTTGAATTTTCTCTCTTTTTTAGGGAGTTTCTGACTGCTCTCCACAGTAGTCACAGATCTTGTGCGTCTCATTGGGTGTGTGCTTGTGCTGAAGGTCATCCAGACCGTTCTGTTGTTCCATTCCAGGGAACACATTAAGCACTGGAAGGAGTCTCTGCCAGCTCCTGTAGTCACAGACATGTTAACTTTGCCTGCGAAGGGCATTTGTGTTTCATTTCCTCTCACCCTCTCCCTGGCATCAGCCATCGACGCAGCCTCCCACTGAGAGGAAATTAAAATTGCGATTTATTGAAATTGTTTCATTATATAGGAACAGTAATAAAGAAATCACTCAGGTGTAAATCTTAATTTTTTTTAAACTTCTGTTTGGCAGTTTATACATGATTAAAGAGCCTTAACTCTGTAAAACAAAATCTGAAGCATAGCTCTCATTATTTTGAATGCGAACCAATGTGATTTAAATCATACCGGTTCACTCTTGATTTAATACTTTGAAACCGACTTTAATCAAAATAAACATGTTGATCAAACATGACTGAGTAAATCTCAAATTTAGAAAGGGCTTGTCGCTGTAAATGACGCGAGGAGGTGCAATGAAAGAGTCTTCAGCGCCATATTGTGTGCTCAGCTTCATGGACTCTATGTAAAGTATCGGCAGGGGTAATATGTCACAAAGCAATCTCACGCTGAATGGCTTGATCCGAACAGTATTTAATGGAGGTCGATTTCCCAGACTACTTGCCATTCTACACTCTGGTGGGCCACAATCACCTAACGCTGTCAATAAATTACAGCGGCCAATACATCGAGTTGGTCATTAATCTAAAGTGGCCGATATTTCATCCAGTCAATGTTTTGCCTGTGTGTTTTTTTGTTTAGTGCTGTAGAGTTTGTTATTGCCTCTCTATGCATTATCTGACTTTTCAGTGTAGTATTGAAATTTCGGTAGAAAGTTTTGATTTGAGCTGAACTGAATAAAATGTTTCACTTTGTTCGGTTTGGGTGGCTTTCTGAGCAAAGCTGTTCTGAACTGAGCCATAGTTGAAGGCCATTGGTCCTTTGTCTTTGTTCATATATTAATACAGCACTGTAATGGTCATCCATTGATTTACAGTCTCTCTAGGTTTATGAAACATATGTCAGAACAATCAGTATAACTGATGCCTGTCAATAAAAATTGATAGACGGAGAGGGGTGACATATGTTCTTTATAGGGGGCACTTGAAGGCGTTATAAACCCTAAATGAATTCGCACCTCCTGTTTACAGCTTTGAGCTTTGCTTTGGTTTTCACACTGCCACTGCTTGCATTCACACACTCACACACACCTGGAACATGTTTGGTTTGCCAATCTGTAGGAATGTTTTTTTTTTTTAATTGTTAATTTGACCCCACCAAAAATATCAGCTTTTAGCATGTAAAAGAGTTCTGCTTCCTCCAGTTGAAGTCCTTTTTTGTTGTTGTTGAAGACGGCTGTCAACTTGTCTGATTGTTGTCCTAGTGAAGTGGAAATGGTTTCATCCGGTCTAATGTGTTGCGGCTGCTGCATACATCTCCGAGCCAGAGTGTGTGGAGTGGAAGTTTTGAAGCTGAGAGTATGTGGCGAAGCGTCTGGGTTATAAGGTCAGCGTTCAGGATGAGTTATAAGAGCTGAAGTCGAGACCTCACCTCGTTAGTGTGATGTGAAGTCGGGATGTCACGATGTGACAGTCCACACCAAACATGGCCCAGCATTCTGCTGTGTCACAGTCTCTCGGTTATAAATACTCATGTTTCCATCAGCCCACTTCACTCTTTCTCTTTATTTATCTCTGCTTTTTTATTGCTCAGTGGTTGCTCTTTCCTATCGCAGAAGATTGAATTGAGTTCTTTGCTTAAGTTAAGTGTCAACTTAGACCCTGTCACCGGTTCACCACTGTTCCTTCCTTTGACCACTTTTGATAGATACTGACCACTGCAGACCAGGAACACCCCACAAGAGTTGCAGTTTTGGAGATGCTCTGACCCAGTCGTCTAGCCATCACAATTTGGCCCTTGTCAAACTCACTCAAATCCTTACGCTTTCCCATTTTTCCTGCTTCTAACACATCAACTTTGAGGACAAAATGTTCACTTGGTGCCTAATATATCCCACCCACTAACAGGTGCCGTGATGAAGAGATAATCAGTTGTCATAATGTTATGCCTGATCAGTGTGTGTGTGTATATATATATGTGTATATATATATATATATATATATATATATATATATATATATATATATAAATGCTTATTTTTCACGTCAGACGGACTTAGAGGCTTTTGCATCTGAAGTCTTCATATACATATATATACTGTGTATAATGGAGGTTGAATGTCTAATAAAATATTTCTTATTATTTAAAAGATTAAAACATGAGCTATGCTATCTACATTCATTTTATAGCTCTGTACTCTATTTTTAATTTTATTTATCTCTTCATTCTAAACTCATGAGGAGATTTTTTTTTGTGAAGCTTTAAGCAAACTCCTCCTCTTTATCTTCACTAGATCTCACTGCTGTCTAGTTGAAACAATTGAGATATTAAAGAGATATTACTTCTATCCTATACAACTCTGTTTTAAGTCTCTTATGTACGTCAGTCTTTCTCATTCTCACCTTTACCCGCTGTTCTTTCTTTCACCTTTTTTCGCTCTCTCCAACTCATTTTCTCTTTCTTCTCATAAAAGGACACAAAATGTTTATGCATCCCATTTTACCCTCTCTTTATTCATTTCTTAATTGCACCGACCAAACTTATTTCAAAAACCACACGCCCCTTAAAAATCACCATCCAATCTCTGTCCAGCCAGTTTAATGCTCTTTCTCTCTCCACACACACATCTGGTTCAAATTTCTAAACCTTCTATTATTTTCTACCTTCTCAGCAGCTCACAATGGCCTTTTATAAAAACGCCAACCCATTCTACTGTACTACCATTGATTAAATGTTTGCTTTAACGTAATGTGCTTCCAGAGATTCTGGCCGAACAATAATTCAAATTGTGTTTGACATTGTTTTGATTGGTGTTTATGAGCGATACGTCCTCTCCGGGCCTCTGTGCGATGGTGAGTTGAGGAATGTCAAGTTAATATGCTTTTAAAATGTGGAATCTTGTTGTCCATAATCATCAATCATATTGCATTTTGTTGTCTTAAAGTTGCATTACTAGGAAAAAAAATGATAGATGATTCCTTTGGAAAGCCATATACCTCAGATCACCCTATTGGATCCGATAGGAACTGGGAATGTGTGTGATTCGTTGATATTTTATCCTTTAAAAGCCAATAAATGCCTTACAGCACACAATATTCTGTTTCATTCTGAAAGTAAGTGAGTTTAAGTGTTTCTTCAATGGTTTCTTCATCGGGGTAAAAAAAAAATGCATCAAGATAGAAATGCTGTCCACAAGTAGCTCACTCATCTCTCTGTGTTTACAGTCAATAAGCTCCGGGCGCTATTTCAACTTACAGGGCCAAAGGGCTCTGACCCCATTTTTCAATATCTCTAAGGTATGGAAAGATATTCTTTCTGTCTGTTTTTCTTCTTGTCTTGCCCACTCATTCCCGGTCGCACACTCATTTCGGTGCTCGCGCACTCAGAGATCAATTAGTGAATCGAAACGCTGGCTCACCCTCCAGCTTTCCTACCATTGACTCGAAACATTCCAGAATTGCATGAGGCGTTGAGTAATAAGTCAGCAGCTTCTGAGGTCAGGGGTCAGAGGTCGCCCAACCACAAGGATCCCCAGGGCTATTTAAAGGGTGATGGCTTTGCCCGTTTGAAGGTTCACCTGTAAATGTCACCTGTAAGATGTGAAGGAACTGGAATACTTGAAGGATTAGATCCCAAAATGAAAATTCTGACATGAGTTACTACATGTAATTCAAAACTCTTATGACTCTTTGATGGAGGACAAAAGGAGAAATTTGTAATAATTGTACACTGCTTTTTTTAAATTTACTTTTTTTATATTTGTACTCATCATGCAATGACAATAAATTGAGAGACTTTAAGTTTCGAAGGGATAGGTCAAAAACTAGGTGTTTTGATAGAACATTGGGAACCAAACAACATTATGTTAATTGTATGCACAAAAATAAGAGACATTTCTCAAAGTATCATCTTTTATGTTCCACACAATAAAATCATTACGTTTTTGAAGGACATGATGTTGAGTAAATGATGACTGAATTTAATTTTTAAAAAGATTTTAAAAGCATCATAAAAGTCCTGTTTTTGCGTTGATAGTCTTCATCTCTAGTGAGTTGTAAAGCGATGTGACTGGATCATTGAGCCATCGAGTTGGACTAAAGAAGAACCAAATGAGTTTGATTCATGAATCAATCAATAACTGTTTTTGTGAACTGGATTAGCTGATTAATTGAAAAGATCTGACTCAAAACAATGATTTGTTCATGAATCAGACATTGCTATACCTTTCTCAGGAACTCTCATTTCAATATTTTCAGTAAAAATCAACTTAAATGTAGGGATGTTTTGTTTTTTTTAAGTTGCATTACTATCAAAAAAGTAATAGATGATTCATTCTGTAAGATTCCTTAAGCAAACCATATACACTGGAGCAACTTTTTCTGAATTGAATTTAGGACGTTTGGATATATTTTTGTATTTCTGTTTTGAAGATTAAAGATAAAAGTAAGGGCTGAGAGTTTAAACAGCTTTTGAGGAAAAACTGCAGCATATATGGCTCTATATATCCCTTCATGCCTCTGCGCGCTATCTTTCACCCTCCTAATGGAGTAAACTTTGAGAGTGGACTAGTGGTTTATTTAAGTAAAGCGCATATATAACTTGCACAAAACCAAACCCACATCGATCACCCCCCACTGCACTCCATAGACTGTCTCCATATTTACCACAGTCATTTAAAATGGCTTTTTTTTATATTTAATTGTTAAATTTTTTTCTTAGAGTTGTGTAACACATTTTCATCGCCACCCAGGTAGTGTCTATAGATGTCATATACATTCCTTGTTTTAAAAGCAGAGGGGAAGTCGAGCTGTCAGCGGTGAACTCTCTGACCCTAATAACAGAGCTGTCAGCTGCCTCTCTGTACTTTTCTGCAGCTCTGGCATTAATTGCTCTGGTTGCATGCATTGCTGCTGCTGCAACGCTGCTTTGTTGTGTCTCTGTGTTTTGCCTGACTGCTGCAGCGTTCTATAATCAGCCCCTGCATTGCTGCATCAGCCTGTTTACTGCAACAGCAGCGTCTCTGTATGTTTGTGTGTGCAGTTTTCTCTGCCTCATATCATGCACCACATTTATTTGTGCATTCTGAGCTGCAGAGTCTGTCTGTATGATTAAATATTCAGTTTTAAAGGTGCAGTGTTAACTTTTTTTTTTTCTGTAGACAATAAGACAGTTTTGTTGATTTTAATTGTAATGCTTCACACATGTGAAGTGTGTTGGATTTACATGATTTAATTGTGTACATCGGTCCCACATGAATCAATTAAGTTAAACAAACATAATTTGTTTAACATCATGGAATTAAGTCATTTTAAGTGACCCAATTAAGTAGTCTCAAAGTGAATTTTATATGGCTCCCTGGCATGATTCAGGCATTCAATTTCATATATTCATTCATCAGCTTCAATTTCATATATTTTAATGTTACACAACTGAATTATAACACTGCGCTAACTAGTTGACGAACTTTTAGCTAGCAATAGCACACATTAGCATCTTAAATGCTAAGCATGGCTCCTTGAGCAAAGCCATTATAACATTAGTTGTGTTAGTCCACAGCCTAAGCAAATGCTCCACTCTTCTCCACTAACCCACTGTAATATACATTGTTCTAATAATTCCAACATAATTGAATATTAAATAACAATAATCAAGTCTCCCCCTTTCTCATCTTGCTCAAAAATACATATAATTTTACATTTTACAAAATAACAACATTTAACATTTACTCTCTTTAGCCATATGCAAAGCATGCTGGGAACTAACAAGCCCCGCCCAGTTTCAGTTAATGCAACAAATTATTCATGTAATCTCAACACAAACGGATTAAGTAAACTTCTGTTTGACTTCTATTTAAGTTGATTGAACACAATCAAATTAAGTTAGGACAAAATGTATAGCAATTGTGTTGCTTTAGCTCATTTAATTTAAGTAAGCAGTAACAAGCAGTAAAAAAAAATTTCAGTGTGGTTTGGAGAAACATTGCAACAACGTCTGTGAATGTGCTAGTCATATTAGCTATTTTACAATAGGTTACGAATGCAATGATTTTTAACATATTACTAATTTAATTTTGAGTTTTTCACTTTGGTTACTCTTCACAATAAGGTTGGCTAACATTCAATACATTGCATATCATGAACTAGCAATGAACAATTGTTTTTTAATAAAATATTTACTTAGGTTAATGTACATATACTGATATATTTTTAAAATGTCAATAAAATTGTTAAAACATTGTTCGTTGTTAGATATTGTATAGATATTATGAATTAACTAATGCACATTTTTTAGTTTTTTAGTTTATTGCACTTTATTGTAAAGAGCAGATTTTGTACTGATGCCAAACTTCAGTCATATGTTATGAAAAATGTTTTGGTTTTTGTCCATCAAGTTCATAAAAAAAAAAAATTATAATTTAATTGTCCATCAAGTTCATAAAATAAAACAAAATAAAATATATGTAAATAAATAAATAAAAACAATATATATATATATATACAATATAAATATATACAATATAAATATAATATTAAATATTAAATTAAAAATTAAAAATTAAGTCAATAAAATAAATAAAATAAAACTTAAATTAAATTAAAGTCTCTAAATGAATAGGCATTATTTACAAAAAAAAAATTATTTTAAGAGCAAAATATTAGTTAAATAATAAATGATGATAAAAATAAATAATTATAAAACATTTGGGGGCTAAACTCTATGTAAATATAATATATTGTGATATAACTCATGCCGTTTGAAATTTTGGTCACACCGCCCACCAAGTGTGAGAGCATACTGCAGATGGACATTGCTTATGTTGTAACGTGCATGCGATTTACAGTTACACAGTTGTTGTTTTTCCCTTTACTCTATAATTATTTGAAACCACTGCCAGGACATAATACAGTTTTATTGAGGCTTAGCCCACACATGCTGGCCTGACTGCAGGTGTGTGAGTGAGTGATGGCAGCAGTTCATTAAGGGGACGGCCAGAAGTAGAGAAAGACCCTCAGGAGACACATACCGAATGTTATGATGGATGGTTGTATCAGTCACAACGGACCACTCACTTTAACTGTCAGAGGCTCCTGTTTTAATAGACCCGCTGCAACATATGATAGGGAGACAGAAAGGTAGAAGGGTGTAGGATGAATTATTCATGGGGAAAAACTTGCAAATCGGGCAGCCCCCAAATCTTGTAGCGATGTTACAAATTTTGATCTGGTCCTAATGACTCATAAAAGGTGGAGAAAAGATCGAGATTATAAGAGAGAAGGGAAGACAGACAAGGGATTGCAGAGGCAACATAATGTTGAGCGCCAGTCAAGCATTGTTGTTGACACAAGATGACATTTCCTAATGAGCTGGTGCTCGAGAGGTACTTTGACTGCTAAAATCACATCCTCCTGTACACAGACACACACACACACACAAACGAGTTTCCATGTAGTGACATTTCATTCCTAACAGACCCTTGAAAAGTCAGTAGAGCAGCACAAATGAGCGTTTTACTGAAGAAAATGCGAGAAGAAATGCCATGAGTGGAGATGTTTAAATAGAGAAAACTAGATTTTTACATTTCTGGAAGACAGTGTGAGTTGTGTTTGCTCGTGCCACTCTGCTAGGGCCTCTCTTTTTTTCTGATATTTTTCTCAGATTTTTTAAAATGCAAATTTTAAAAGAATTTAAAGGAGTAGTTCACTTCAGAATTAAAATTTCCTGATAATTTACTCACTCCCACGTCATCCAAGATGATCATGTCTTTCTTTCTCAATTCCAGTTTCAATTCAAGGCTCTACACGATCCCAGATGAGGAATAAGGGTCTTATCTAGCGAAACGAGCTGTAATTTTCTAAAAAAATATAAATATTTATATACTGTTTTTACCACAAATGCTCTTCTTGCTCTGATCTGCGATGCGCCACGCATTACTTTATCACGTTGGAAAGGTCACTCGTAACATAGGTGGAAGTACCGCGGTAGAGCAAAAAACTCTATCTCAGTTTCTCCTCCAACTTCAAAATCGTCCGACATTGTTGCTTTACCTTTTTTTTGTGAAGGGCGTTTGACTTAGTCTTTGCACATTTGCTTTGTAAACACTTGATCGGTACTTTCGTTTACGTCTGCCATGAACTTTCCAACGTGATGACGTAATGCGTGGCGCATCGCAGATCAGAGCAAGAAGAGAAGAGGTTAAAAAAAGGAAATATACATTTTTATATGTTTTAGATAGAGAATGACCGATCATTTTGCTAGATAAGACCCTTATTCTTCATCTGGGACCACGTAGAGCCCCATTGAAGTCCGCTATATGGAGAAAAATCTTGGAATGTTTTCCTCAAAAACCTTAATTTCTTTTCGACTGAAGAAAGAAAGACATGATCATCTTGGATGACGTGGGGATGAGTAAATTATTAGGAAATTTTAAATCTAAAGTGAACTTCTCCTTTAAGACCAATTTTGTAACAAGACAAAGAATTACATTTGGCAATTAAAATATCAATACAGTTGGTATGAATGGTGATGAAGGTCAAGAGTTTGTGTTCTGTAAGATTTTGAGATTAAAGTTATTTTTTATTTATTTTTAAGTCTCTTAGGCCGCAAGTCCACCAAAGCATTTTTAGCCAGCTGAAAATGCTAGGCACACTGCTAAAAATGCCTAGCTGAGAGTGCTTCGGCAGCACAGCGTTTTATTTTTCAGTTGAGATACTTGGTTGCTCTGATACAGAATATCCATGGTATAGTGTTACTAGTATCTCAATTCACAGATAATTTGTTTCTGTATTGTATCTATATAAAAATGTCGATACAATGTAAAGTATTTGCTCTGGCTCTTGTTTTAAATAATTTTGTTCCATTATTTAGCTGCTTGTTGTCATCTGTTGATGTTTTACTAGCAGAATATGGCTGTTGGTCAGTGTTGTATTTGTCCTGCCCTTCCTCCTCTATGATTGGACGGCTGGGTGACAGTGATGAGTGCTGCGTTTTACACTCTTCAACTCTCTGCGACCAGTAAAAATGCAGAGCGCACAGCACTTCAGCATGAAATAGACGCTCAGTGCCTCGTTTTTGCCGTTGCCGTTTTAAAAACGTGGTTTTATAACATTACAAATGTTGAATTGCTTTTTTTCAATGTAGGTTAGCATAAAAATCAGTTGAGATAAAACTGAAAAGGCCATTTGAATCTTTTCAGTGTTTTTTCAATGCATTTTAAAGGTGCACTATGTAGATTTTAGCGGCATCTAGCAGTGAGGTTGTGAATTGCAACTGCCCACCACTCACCCCTCCCTTTTGAAGCACATAGAGAAGCTACGGTGGCCGGCACAGGACAAAAATGTAGTCGTCTGAGACAGCAGAGAGTAGCTAGCGCTCTGTAGAGCAGTTTGTCCGTTTAGGGCTACTGTAGAAACATGGCGGCTCAAAATAGCGACTTCACTGTAAGGGGACCCGCGGTGCATGTAGATAGCAATGGCTCAAGGTAATAAAAACATAACGGTTCATTATGTAAGGTCTTTATACTTAACTGAAAACATAGTTATGTATATTATATTGCATTTATGTCAATAGATTTTCATAAATATTACACACTGCACCTTTAAGGTGTGCAATCACCCTGTGGCTCGATTCCATACTTCAGTGTAAGTCTATGGGATATTTTTCACTTGTTTCATCATCTGCCTGGCAGAAACCATAATTTGTCTGATCTCTTTCAGAATCAGAAGTGGTGGGACATACTGCTTTCAAGCTATGAGCAGTACTAATGATACATATGAATATGAATGAACGACAGGGTCGACAGTTTTAAAATGCTGTCAATGTATAAATATTTATGCGTGTGCTCTTAAAACGTGCTTGTGCATGTGTATACGCCAGAGATCGATAGACTGAAATGCCGCTAGCATGGCCTGGTAATTTGACAGGAAAAGAGGATTTATTCAAGTTCAGAGAACACGGCCCGCTGCTTCATGAAGAAAAGGTCACAGCCTCATTAAAACAGCCTATATGTGCAACACAATGTCCAATCCCACCCGTGCTTTCACACACAGATAAATTACAGTGTCTGTTGTTGGAAAACATGTCAGTGCGGGATGGATGAGCTTTTCACAAAGTATCCATCGATTGTGCTCTTGTCTTATTGAGTGATACGCATCTGATAGACGTCTGTGTTTGGCAATGTCGTGCTATTGATTAGTAAGCGATTCTGTGTTAAAACATGTATCTCTGTATCGATCAGCTCAGGCTGTGGTCAAAGCAAGCCTCTCAGATACGAATGACCAACGGTAAATGTCAGGCAAGGTCAGATATACTCGCCAAAAGCGTATTTGTGAGTGTGTATTTTCGGCACTTTTGATGCCGAAATCTGCATTCTCAGAGTTATTTCCCTCTCATTAGGAGTCGTGGTCTTGTTTTTACTCCAGTCCCACAGTAAATAAACTCAATATGCTGGATTCTTGTCATCCAAGGTTTGGATTCGGTCCAGTGCTTGCGCTCATTCAAAAGTTCCATTCAGTGCCATTAAAATGGAACTGTACCGAACCGCTGAATCCATCAAAAAGCGATGTTATTGTCTCCATAAGCATATAAACTGTCAAAGATGTGGTGAGCCTCACATATCCAAATAAACATTCTTGACGTCTCTGCAGTGGGATCTCACCCTGCTGCTCTGAAACAACAAATAAGAGCCAACGGAGAAACAACCAGAGAGAGAATGAATTCAGGGAGAGAGATCCAGACACGCAGAGCGAACGCAGACGGGAGAATGTTACAGGAAATAGTTTTACGGGGGGCTGGTGGGACGGAGAGGAGGTAGACAAAGCAGAAACAAGTGATATTTTAAAGCGATATACTACTAAAGTCATTCATTTCCTATCCATTATGTGGGAGATCCAATCAGGAAGTACATTTCCCTAAAGAGGGTCTGGGTCATGGGTAATAATCTGATCTCCTAAAGGGTTATTGTTTCAGTGTTTATCAAGATTTTATCTTGTTTGCTTAGGTCAGCACCTGATGGCCTCTGACACGGGAGATCTAATAATCTGCTGTTATGAATTATGATCAAATACGTCTTTATAGATTTCATGTTGTTGATACAGCATGTTATTAATTAAAACTAAAACTATTAAAAAACATTTTCGGTAATTGAAATACAGCTACATTTAAAATAAAATGAAGTAAAAGAAAATAATAAAAGAAAATAAAAGAAAAAATGTAAAGAAAAATGATTAAACTATATAAAATTATAGAGCTATATAAAGCTATATAGAAATAATCAACTACGAAAACTGACAAAAGCACATAACAAAATTAACTAAAACTGAAAACTTATAAGTAGAAATAAAACTAAAATAACACTGATCTGATTAAATACCACACGGCTGTTTTCAGGCTCAAAAAAGTGTCTTGTGGCTATTGAAATATTATGACAGTCATGATAAATCAACTGACCGCATCCCTCATGGGCTTTCAAGAAAAATATGAAATCAATTGAATTACCGTGGCAGCTTTAAAGTCAGGCTGCAGTGGAAGTCGAAGGGCTTGAGTGTTTCTCCCGATGCGTCTGACCTTGGAGAGAGTTCATGTTGTATTTAAGTCAAATTAATGTCCAGAGGTGTGACCTCTGCACCTGTGGACGGGATGGGCAATGGATAGTGTATCTTTTGGTCTCCGTCTGTTTGTCTCTCTCTCTCTCTCACACACACACACACACACACACACACACACACACACACACCTGCGGTGAGAACTAGTGGAGGATGGTGGCAGATCACATGTCTATCTGGCTGTGTGGCAGTAAATTAAAATGAGGAACAATTTCCTTTGCTCCAATTAGCAGAAAATTGTCCTGCCTGTTTTCAGCTTCTCCCGTGAGCCCGGTCCAGAGAACGATGTGTGTGTAACTGTGCCAGAGGAGTGTGGAGAGAGAGAGAGAGAGAGAGAGAGAGGGAGAGAGAGAGGGAGCAAAAACAGAGCGAAAATTGTGGCCAAAATAGACAGCAAAAACAGTTTAGATGCAGAAGTATAGAAAATAAGAAGACAAAACCTCTGAACATATATATGTATATGTTTGGAGGTTTTGTCCTATGTGTGTGTGTGTGTGTGTGTGTGTGTGTGTGTGTGTGTGAGATGTGTGGCCTGGTAAACCCTACGTTATGGGGACAAAATGTCCCCAGAAAGATGGCAATATCCAAAATCTTTGTCCTTGTGGGGACATTTTTTGGTCCCCATGATGAAAACAGCTTATAATTCATACTAAGTGATGTTTTTTGAAAATGTTTCCTGTGATGGCTAGGTTTAGGGGTAGGGTTAGTGTAAGGGGATAAAATATACAGTTTATACAGTATAAAAACCATTATGTCTATGGAAAGTCCCCATAAAACATGAAAACCCAACGTGTGTGTGTGTGTGTGTGTGTAATATATATTAGTACTTTAGTGGTTCAATCTGAATTAATTGCAGATGTTGAGAAAGAAGACAAATTAAATGCTAAAAGAATGGAGGAAAAAAGCTATTGGGGAAATTGGATAGATATAGTGTTGGCCACTGCAGCATTATGGGTAATGAGCTGCACATGCAGTTTTGTCTCGTATCAATTCGAACCGGAACGAATGGCTCATCAATGACATTGACATGTCGGCTAATACAGGCTTCAGGGTTTAGGTCAATGTCGGCTGGTTCTTATCGACGTGTGATCCTGGGTTTTAATGGAACCTGTGAAGCATTAAAGTTCAGTCATGCAGAGGTCAAATGCATGTGAGATTAAACGAACAATCTTCTTGCAGTTCTTCACAGTCAACACAAAAAAAGTTGTTATAGGGCTGTGATGTCATATCAGTAAAATACTTCATATTATTTTGATCAAAACTATAAGAAATCCCACTCATCGGGTCCTTGAATTTAAGCGTTGACCCTGTCCGTTCTCAACAAACCTGTGCCGTTATTGATCTGGTTCAAAGGCATCTGTTGTCAACAACACACATTAGTTTGTGTTGTAGGTTAGGCTGGCTGTGAATGGGGGGGTTAATGCTATCAGACAGCCTGACTCTGTCAATAAAGCATCAGTGCTGTGACTGACAGCGTGCTGTGATTGATTGAACTGGATACCAGTCACGACTGTCATCACTCTATTATCTTCTCCATCACACACCCTGATAAGCAGCAACCTGTCCGCATGCAGCTCCTGTTTGTCTTTATCCTCCCCTCTCTTCTGGTTCGGTTTCAGAAACGTACCTGTATTCTTTTTTGTCTTTAGTTTTGTGCCCTTCCTCTCTACCCCCTCCTCCATAACAATCTGTCCCTCTTATATGTAGATAAGCTTCGGCTTGTCCAAACGTTGGCTCTTTTAACTCTGTCTTCGGCTGCCATTGGCCCTGTGTGTTGTGATATGCCCCAGGCACAGCAAACATGACACTTTGACCCTCGTCCTCTTGCCCGCGTCCATTAAGGGACTTTGTGTTAAACTGGTGACCCCTGTTCAAACAGCGGCAAAGGGTTTGAGGGAGAATATAGTTTCAGTATGGCTGCTCTTCTCTTACTCAAATGGAAATAATTGGATTCTGGGAGCTTACACACATAGACTGCTTAGATATGGGTTGCTATACAGCAAAGCCTCCGTATACTTAAAGTGAAATCGAAGAACAAATTAGTGTGATTGGTCCGCGACGATTATGTAATAGGTAGGTGTGCGGTGAGGCTCCGCTTTCTTTGACAGAAATCGTCTTTTTCAAATTTTTCAATCAAATTTTTTATTTCATTATTGGGGCAAAAATAGACCCAAAATAGAGTGGAGTCTGACTTTTTGGACATAACTGTATGTCTTTGCATTCGGTACTCTCTTAGTACATGACTATATTAATGGTGTCCATCTTTTTTGGTGACTTGGCATCAACTTTATCCACTGTGATATATGGGAAAGTCAGTTGATCATCCAGTAGACTCCTTTCACACAGCCACCCGTTGTTAACCTAGGGCTTGAGCCCCTGGGAAAGATGATTTTTGGGGGACACACAGGCTGTATTAGGTCGAAGGGTTGGAGAGTTGTTGAGGGTGTAGGGACAAGCTGGAGCCGTGGCCCCCAGGACCCCCATGTGTGTCTGAGTGTGATGTATGACTCGCCGTCTGCAAGACTACAGAGAAACTTCAAAGAACAATAGAGTGTTTATGTGAGCGCAGCCTGATTTAGGATTTATTAATGTCAGACTCTCTATGTTTTTCATCCACTCACACACTCAAGAACACACTCACATGCTTCAGCTCTTAGTTTGTGACCAAGGTGGGTTGCACTGGACTTCAGGCCAGACCACATTCCTGAAGTCATTTCCAATGGAAAAAGGTTAATTGATTAAATTACTCTCTACTGACTCCTTAAGAATTTAATTTGATGCTAAACAGACCAGCATTATTGGCTAATAAGGAAATAGGTGCCAAGGGATTTAGACGTGCTGCTCGGAATTACTGTGAACTTAAAGGATTAGTTCATCCAAAAATAAAAACTCCATTATCATTTACTCACCCTCATGTGTCCCCCAGTGTCATTATTTTTAACTAATTTCAAACTAAAAAATCTAAATATGAATACATACTTTAATAGTACATAAAGAATACTAAAATAACACTGGTGATCCCAAAGCCATATGAATCTTTCTTCTGTGAAACATAAAAGGGGAAGTTGCTAAGTATGTGCACTCTGCTCTTTTTTTTTCATGCAATGAAAGTGGATAGGTACCAAAAGCTGTCACGTTTATATAAGGAAAAAAGAACCATAAACGCACAAATAAATAAATAAACCATAAGATTGTGTGAGCAGCATTCTGACATTTTTAATTATTATTTATTTTTTATATTTTATTTATTTGTTTTTACTTTATTTATTTATATATATATATATATATATATATATATATATATATATATATATATATTTTTTTTTTTTTTTTTTTTTTTTTTTTTTATATCATATTTATCATATTTTTATATTTATATATAATATAAATTATATAAATATATAAATATATTTCTTAAATATATACATGAATGAGTGTGTATTTATATATACATCGTAATATGGATGTGATTAATTGTGATTAATCAATTTGACAGTACTTATAATTATATAATATATAATATATATAATTTTAATTTAAAAAAATTTCAATCAAGCTTGGCAGCTTTGGTTGCCATTTCCTTGTATGGAAAAGAGCTGCTTGGACATTATTTAAATTATTATTTAAATCATTATGGTGAATATATGATGACATTTCATTTTTGGTTAAATTATCCCTTTAAAGCCACGTTTCATGTACATAAAGCAGAGAAAGTCTCAGCTGAGATAACATCAGAATCTCTGGAAAACTCTGAAAAAAAATAATAATAATTTGGGGAAATAAGCCTCCAAGTGTGTAATTCCTTGGATAACAGTTTGAGATTCAAATAAGCATGTTAACAAGTTGGATACAGTATTAAGGAGCACACAAAGGCTTTAAGATGTGGTGTGAATTAGGGATGTTTGTAGAGTTGGGGCTAGCTCTCCGTGGGTGATCTCTCCTCAGCCAGGGTCCGCACCTCGGAGGTTAACAGCTACACATCATTAGCTGTACCGCACTGGAACACTGCTATTACTGCCGCGGCGCAGTGTGCTTTCTTCTGCAACCTCTGGCTCTCAGAACAGTAGCGCACAGAGAGAGTCAGCGGGAAAGAGACAGTTTGTTGACGGAAAATGAGAAGATTTAGGAGGGGAAGAATGTGGGCAAAAGGGACAGAATAACAGAAAGTTCAAGAGGCAATGTAATGTGTTTTGTAGTCGAAGAAAAAAAAAAGACTGAAGTGGGTTAGCAAGGAAAGAAGTGAGAGTTGATGGGGGGAAAAGCATCAAGTGGCTTAGGCTGAAATGGTGGAAGGTGCCAGGAAAGAAAGAATGAGATTTAAGGGAGCAGAGAAGTGGAAAATCTGATGATACACCTGGAAGCTCTCAGACAGTCATTCAGCTGGAGGTCACAGAGACGGATTATACATTACACTGACTCAGATTACACAGTACACTGATTTCAAATTCTGCATCCATTGCGGTTTCATTTGAACATGAACAGGTTCTGTTGCTTCATATTGTCGGACCGTCCCTGTTTAGCATGCCGGCACGGTCAGGAAAAGGGCTGTTGGTACACTCAGGCACGTTTGGTAAAGTAGGCCGGGACTGGAATAATCAAACACATTACCTTGATAGAGTGTTGCCTGAGTGTATGACAGTTTTACACACATTATGGCCAGAGGGAAGAGGGTTAGCGCAGTCAAACACATTACAGTGATTGAAAGGGAGGGGGTGCGAGTGACATTTCTAAACACATTACGGCGGAAAGGAGATGGTGTGCTTAAACACTCCACAGTGATGGAGAGGAGGGAGAGAGGAAGGTCAAGTGAGACTCTGTTTTAACTCAGGCAAGTTAGAGAGCTAGTGCCACGCCTCTTCAGCGCTGACTGAGTTTTGACAGCCTTACCTTGTGCAAACAAACAAGTTATGTGCAGTTGATCGCCGTCCCCTTCAACTCTACAGTGTCTCTTGTTCTTCCTGTTGGGGGATGTGTGATAGTGCACAGTCTTTGTGCGAATTTGGAAATAGCAGATAAGAGTGTGCTTGCTAACTTTGACTTTTATTTGCACTATTAGGAGATACACCAGTAAAAAGGAGCATTCCTACTGTGTAGTACATCTTCAAGTCCCCATCATACATTTTCGTAATATTTGGAATAAAATATTAGGATGGATCATATTAGGTTTTTAATCAGTATCACATTATTTTAAACATAGCATGTTTAACTAGATATATTGTTGGTGAAAAATATAGCTTTTATCACTGTCCTCAATGTCATTTTCCATCCCGTTGTTTGGAAATATTAAGCAGCACAACTGTTTTCAACATTGATGATAATAAGAAATGTTTCTTGAGCACCAAATCAGCATGTTAGAATCGTTTCTGGAGGATCATGTAATATTGAAGGCTGGAGTAATGATGCTGAACATTCTAATTACATTTTAACATACTGTATATTAAATAGAAAACAGCTTTTTTTATTGTAAAATTGTTTCACTGTTTTTGATCAAATAAATGAAGCCTTGGTGAGCATAAGATACTTCTTTTGAAAACATTCTTACAGACCCCAAAATTTTGAACAGTATTGTATATGAATGTGTGCGTACGTATTATAATATGGTAGCAATAACTGCTTATTTTCATTCTTTTTCTTGCTATTGTGTAAATTATAGTTATAATTAGTTATAATTAATAAAACTGACCTTGACCAAAGTATGTTTCTGAAAGTCTGACACCTTTTTCAAGGCTAGAAATTGCAACCATTTTGGTCGTATATGCTCTCGAAATGTAATCTGAGCGACCTCAAAATATCATTGTTGTGATGCAACTTGTTTTCATTTCTATACAAAACGTTCGCTAAATACTGCACGGTATGTGCCTGCTGTGAGCTGATACAGTGACCGGTCCACCGCTCAACGTTACATAACCATAAACTTCATCTTTACATTCTTAACTTTAATGCAGATACGTTGGGAGCTAACTAGCGCAAAATGAAGAGAGAAGATGAAAAGAACACTGAGAGATTTCTTCTGTAAGCCGTCTAATGTTCCATATAATGTAACTCCTGGAGTTGGTGATGGCGATCATGGTAAATGTGGATCCAGCAGTGGAAAAGAAGGCTTATAGTTTTCGGAGAGAATCTCTGAAAGACTTTGAGGCTTCTGGCTCAATGCACTGCATAAACTGTAAAGCCTGTGGTACAGAGGTTGCAGGTAACACTGCATACGTCACTGAATCAACACATTTTAGGCATGAGAGCTTGATTAAACAGGGGGAGAGTGCCCAGCACAAGAAATGCCATGACAAGTGTGTGGTGAAAAATTCAGGATCAAGTTAGATTGTTGAAGCTTTTAATGCTCTCCGCTCAGCTGGCAGAGCTGAACGTGAAATTTAACATCGCCCATACCATCTGCATACTTAATATATGGTAAATCTGTTAAAAAATATATATATATATACTCACCTAAAGGATTATTAGGAACACCATACTAATACTGTGTTTGACCCCCTTTCGCCTTCAGAACTGCCTTAATTCTACATGGCATTGATTCAACAAGGTGCTGAAAGCATTCTTTAGAAATGTTGGCCCATATTGATAGGATAGCATCTTGCAGTTGATGGAGATTTGTGGGATGCACATCCAGGGCACTAAGCTCCCGTTCCACCACATCCCAAAGATGCTCTATTGGGTTGAGATCTGGTGACTGTGGGGGCCATTTTAGTACAGTGAACTCATTGTCATGTTCAAGAAACCAATTTGAAATGATTCGAGCTTTGTGACATGGTGCATTATCCAGCTGGAAGTAGCCATCAGAGGATGGGTACATGGTGGTCATAAAGGGATGGACATGGTCAGAAACAATGCTCAGGTAGGCCGTGGCATTTAAACGATGCCCAATTGGCACTAAGGGGCCTAAAGTGTGCCAAGAAAACATCCCCCACACCATTACACCACCACCACCAGCCTGCACAGTGGTAACAAGGCATGATGGATCCATGTTCTCATTCTGTTTACGCCAAATTCTGACTCTACCATCTGAATGTCTCAACAGAAATCGAGACTCATCAGACCAGGCAACATTTTTCCAGTCTTCAACTGTCCAATTTTGGTGAGCTTGTGCAAATTGTAGCCTCTTTTTCCTATTTGTAGTGGAGATGAGTGGTACCCGGTGAGGTATTCTGCTGTTGTAGCCCATCCGCCTCAAGGTTGTGCGTGTTGTGGCTTCACAAATGCTTTGCTGCATACCTCGGTTGTAACGAGTGGTTATTTCAGTCAAAGTTGCTCTTCTATCAGCTTGAATCAGTCGGCCCATTCTCCTCTGACCTCTAGCATCAACAAGGCATTTTCGCCCACAGGACTGCCGCATACTGGATGTTTTTCCCTTTTCACACCATTCTTTGTAAACTCTAGAAATGGTTGTGCGTGAAAATCCCAGTAACTGAGCAGATTGTGAAATACTCAGACCGGCCCGTCTGGCACCAACAACCATGCCACGCTCAAAATTGCTTAAATCACCTTTCTTTCCCATTCTGACATTCAGTTTGGAGTTCAGGAGATTGTCTTGACCAGGACCACACCCCTAAATGCATTGAAGCAATTGCCATGTGATTGGTTGATTAGATAATTAATGAGAAATTGAACAGGTGTTCCTAATAATCCTTTAGGTGAGTGTATATATAGAAGTTGTGGTGCTCCTTTATTTTCAGTGGGTGTTTCAAAATTTTTGCTGGTGCTCCTAACTTTTTGCAGTGATATCAAATAAAAAAGTTAATTTCGAGTCCTGCCTATTTGTAGAATACAAGCATCAGTGCTGTTTAAATTGCAAGCATATTCACTTTGTTTTAAAAGTTAGAGTTCGTGTGGTGCTACATAATAGGAATGACCCTATGGCATGCAAAAAAAGCTCTCGCCATTCACAATAATAGCAAGAAAAGAAGGAATTGACCCCCTCTTCTTTTGTGGCACTACTTGAGTGGATCTTTTTCTTTCCTATTAGTCAGGTTGACTTTAGATGGTTAATTAAGTTCTCAGCTTGACAGGTTGTCAGACTTGTCCAAGCCTCTTATTGGGGGCTTAGCGCTGCAGGGCTGCAGCGACGTAGCTCTGCAAACCCAGACGGATTGGGTGCAGCTGGGACTGGATTAGCCGACGGGTCGGGGGCCTGGAGCTGGTCTTTACTGGAGGGCCCTGGAGTGTTTGGCCTGCACAGCAGTTAATCTCTCACCCTCTGGGCCACCTCCCAACAAGACCCCCCTGACTTATTCGAACATGTGGCCAGAGCCTGAATATTGCGGATTATTGCGTGTGTAAGTTTATTTGCTTCTGTGAATCATCAAGCATGCAAAAAACTCTGATTGTTATTAATGCAATGTGTTGCTACATGCATCAACTCAATCTCCGTAACCACAAGTTTGTTGATACAGTAGATATTCTCGTTCAAATGAGTCATATCCCTTGATCTCATGTATGTCAGGTTGTCAGGAAGAGATATTGACTTAGGGTGGTCTCCTTAAATAGAGAGTTAGACCGGCAGGTGCGTGTGTATTTTCTGGAAGAGTATTGCATGAGTTATAAATGTATTTTTTGAGTCGATTGGCATTATTTGTGATCGCACGCTGACAGAAATGTATAGATGAAGGGCAAGTCTGTTCGTTGCACTGCTGACTGTATGACATATTTCCCTGACAAATGTTGTTTTAGGGTAAATCTTGCATGTATGTCACAAAGCCATGATAATTATAAAGGAATTAGCCGAAAAGGTGAAACTTGTCTTCAGCACAAGCAACGTTTACAAAAACGTTTTCTTTGGGTGCCTAAACCCTATTTAAGGGATTACAGTTGCAAGCCAACAAATGCAAAGGTCTGTCTGCTTTTTCCAAATCTGACTGTTCAAGTTGTAACTTGAGAGACACATTAGATTTTCTTCTTTTTTTTTTTTTAACAAAAGATGTATGAGGGGAAAATGTTGTGTCATGCAGTTAAATTTATTTGTGAGTAACTGTTAAAGTAGGGGAGAGCAGGGCACAACCTTTTTGACAACGCTTTTTGACTTTCTCAGTTTGTGTAAATCCACTTAGGGTTCAGAGTATTTATTTTTTTCCCACATGTCTAGTACAATTATGTGGTTTTGTTTCATTAATACAGTGTATACTTTTTTTCTTGATTTACCCCGAAAGAATGGAAGTGAAATGTGACAACATGCCCCATAGGTGGGGTACATTGTAACATGTGAGGGGCACGATGTAACATGAGCATATGACAGCTTAAAACATTATCTGATACAATAAACAAATATATAAAAGACAAACTAAAACATTTTTTGTAAATAAAATACAATTATTAACTTTTTAAAATAAAATAATGGCATTTTGCAAATGTGCTTTAATATCAGTATAAATAAATTACATAAGATTTTACAAGTTCTAGAATATAGCTGGGAGTCAAATGACCGTTTCCAAATGGCAGGTTCCCATAACTCTAAAGAGTCTAACAATGCTAGATAGAAGAACAGGGCTCATTCAAAAGCTGTACCGAAACAACAGTGAGTCAGGGGCTAATCTTGCCACAAAAACATCAGAGACCGAGCATGATGGGAGCGCAAACTCACAAAGACAAACACAGAGCTACTAAAGTGACAGATGCCGCTCTGAATGCTTGTTTGGTTTCGTTGCCCTAGGACACTGCTGAATCTCTGCTAGTTGTTTTGTGAGTGAAAAGAGGTGCGTTTTGTCACATTGTCGAGTACAATGACAGGTAATGGATGAAAAGTTGGCCCGGATGCGGCATTGTGAGTGACAGAGATGACCTGATGAATGCAGCGCACTCTTTGAAAGGGGGTGGTATGATATTTAGACTAAGTGGACAGGAGACATAAGGTATGCATTCCTCCAGGTACAGTTAATGTTGCCAGTCATAGTGCTAACTGAAAAGGTTATTGATGTGGCTTTCCCACCCCCAGCCCCCATGTCTAACTTTACAATCCGCACAGGAGTCACATCAAAGTACTGCTCCTCACTAAAAGCCACATTTTATCCAGCAGAACCATCTTTTTGTTATGATAGATAGAGTTATTATTGTTAACTAATATTAAAACCATGAATTTTTTTTTACTTTAAATAAAACAAGCATTAACTGCTAGTTGCCAAGGAAATATTTCTCATTTTCATTTAGTTTGTTAAAGTATAAAAAAAAAAAAAAGAAATAAAACTTAATAAAACATAGATGAATAAGACATAAGACATATACAATAAGACATATAAAAAACAAAACTGATAAAAATTAAAAAGAAAAAAAAAGAAAATCAAATTCAAAACATTCATTATAAAAAAAAAATAGTACCTGTATACAGTGGTTAAAGCAGGTGGGGGAACCCTCAAAAAAAATTGTAGGTGCAACGGAAAAATGACTCACCGTGGGACAACATATTGAGTATCGTGGTATAGCAATACTTTTTGGAACAACAGTGTCACTGTGGCACCAAGTATCACAATACTTATTTACTTGATATTTTATCTACATCTACATCTACATCTAGACTGATATGATGAAGATGTTATGTTAAAATTGCTGAGCACCACAATATGGAACACAACCTTGTTTTTCACAATGTAAATTCAAACATAAAAATGGGAAGTCCAAAACTGACTCAAATTTAACACACCAAAATTGCTGAAGACACAACTATAACAGAAATAAATCACAACCTAGATAGACCTATTGCAGAGTCAATGTCAAAATGCTGTTGTCATCATAAAACATAAAAAAACAATAACAACAACAAATGTATGATGGTCCAAATATTGTGGCTATTCTCACATCCAGTCAAAATAGCTCCCATATTGACTGGTACTGTGACTTGATTTGTCCTTTTAACTCCACTGCAACCAGGCCCGGATTAAGAACACGTAGGGCCCTGGGGCCATAACAAACCCAAGGGCCCCCATAATAGCTGATCTTGGTGCCACAACGTTTTCTACCACAGAAATAATTAGTATTTTTAAAAAACTAAATCTTCAAAGCACAGAGATACAATGAGTATATACTGATATATTAAGTATATATTAAGTGGGCCTATATATAAATATTCCAGGCTGCAACACATTACCAGCATAAATGCATTAACTCTAGATATGAGCTCAAAGCAAACAGGTTTCCAGAAACAGCAACAACTTTTGAGCATATACAACGGCCTGTGAGGTGCCAAATTTGAGCTATTTAGGGGGGTTCAGGGGGCATGGTCCCCCAAGAAAATTTTGATTTCTCTGATCAATATGATGTTTGAAGGCTAAAAAAATTTATAATAAATAGCTTTCAAAACCATGTCAGTGGAAATTATCTGTCATACCTGCTTACTCACTGTTTCACTCTTTCTTTTTCTCTCAGTCTCCTTCTCTTGCCCTGTCTCTTCCCCTCCTAAAGCTGAGCTCTGACTGATAGTTTTTAATTTTCGTCTGTGTCAGTGAAGAAAGTAAACATATGGTCAACTGATATTTAGCCTATATTTAAGCTTTTTCTTAGACAAGTTAATTCACTGAAGGCTACGAACGCTAGGTAAAGTTTAATAAATTAATTCACAATAAACACACACATTCATTATCTTATGCCTAATCTGATGAAATTGGCTTCGTTAATGTCCTTTTTTAACCAAAAATGGCGAAATTAGACAAAATTGTATTAGTTTGCCTGATTATTTGTGTCGGTTGTTTAACATTTCTATCCTCAAACAGCTGTCAAATATGAAATGTTTAGTTTAGCTACTTACATCTCGCACCGTTTACTGAAGCGTTGCGCGACTCGCACAGCAGCTTCTGTGGACATAAAGCCCGCCTACTTTAATTTGATTGGTCATCTCAAATATTTTGACATTTACGAGAGGTGACAGGCCGCAGGCAGCTCAGATGAGAAGATATCCTTGCAGCACTAAAGTAGTGTTAATACTCTATTAGTCAATTATTTCACAACATTAATTATATACACCTCTGAAAAATACAGAGGTCCGGACCTCGATGACCTCATAGCTGGCTACGGCCATGATTACAGTCGTGTAGGCAGCCTATAGTTTACCTCAACACTTCAGTTTACATGGTCGGAGCTATTCAGTCTGGTTCAGCTAGTTTCGCCACAGAGCCTTATACTGTACACATGATGTTGCGCTTGTATTCAAATGGATAAAGCGACTGCCTGGCGCTCGTTATCACTTCAATAGAGCGGGAAAACCCCCGAACGAGTTTGTCAGCGCTGTGCGTGAGACGATCCAGCTGCTCTCGCACTGCGACTGCTGGATCTATTTATTTATTAATTTATCTGAGGTGCCGGAACTCAGTTCCGGACCGTTCCGGCCCACTTTAACCCCTGCCTGTATATCAGTGATACTAAAATAACACTGGCTAGGGCTGGAAAAAAGTGTATGTGTTTGTATATATATATATATATATATATATATATATATAAAAATCGAAAAAATCGTTGAAGAAAAAAAAATTGAAAGTCAGGGGGAAAAAAATCACATTATGAAATGAATGTGTTTCTCCAAAACACATTGGCCACAATTATTGGCACCCCTAGAATATTTATGAGTAAAATATCTCTGAAGTATATTCCCATTATTATTTACGTTTTTTAGCACACCAGGGTGACTAGGAACATTAATTTTTTCTAGCTATGACGTCTTGTTTCACAGGAGTATAAATATGAGGAAACACAAAGGCCTAATTCTCTTAATCATTCATCACAATGAGTGAAACCAAAGAATATAGTTCTGATGTGCAGTAAAAGATTGTTGAGCTTCACAAAATAGAAAGTAGCTCTAGGAAAATAGCTAAAGCATTGAAAATTCCCATTTCCACCATCAGGGCAATAATTAAGAAGTTCCAATCAACTAAAGATGTTACGAATCTGCCTGAAAGAGGACATGTGTCTGTAATGTCTTAATGCATGGCGAGGAGTAGAGTTTGAGTGGACAAAGACTCTCCAAGGATCACAGATGGAGAATTGCAGAGATTAGTTGAGTCTTGGGGTCAGAAAGCCAAAAAAAAAAACAAAAAAAAAAACAACCCCTACATCACCACATGTTGTTTGGGAGGGTTTCAAGAAAAATCCTTCTCGCTCATCCAGAAACAAACTCCAGCATATTCAGTTGTCAGACAGGACTGGAAATTCAAACGGGACCTGGTTCTGTGGTCAGATGAAACTATAAAAAAAAGCTTTTTGGCACCAAACCCACCAGATGATCAGAGATGACTCTGATCTCTTGTCAGGTGTTCCCCAAACTCATCAGGCATTATAGGAGAAGACTCAGAGCTGTTATCTTGGCAAAAGGAGGTTGCAAAAAGTATTTAATAAAAGGGTGCCAATAATTATGGAGTGTTTAACGTGTTTTGGAGAAAAGCATGTATTTCATAATGTGATTTACCCCCCACTTTCAATTCTTTTACTTCTATGAAAGGTTAGATTTAAATTTTCTGAATAAAAGATATAAAGGATAAACGATGCAGATTTATTTTTACAGCCATCTTTGATCATATTTACCAGGGGTGCTAATAATTCTGACCACAACTGTATATATATATATATATATATATATACACTCACCTAAAGGATTATTAGGAACACCTGTTCAATTTCTCATTAATGCAATTATCTAAATCAACCAATCACATGGCAGTTGCTTCAATGCATTTAGGGGTGTGGTCCTGGTCAAGACAATCTCCTGAACTCCAAACTGAATGTCAGAATGGGAAAGAAAGGTAATTTTGAGCGTGGCATGGTTGTTGGTGCCAGACGGGCCGGTCTGAGTATTTCACAATCTGCTCAGTTACTGGGATTTTCACGCACAACCATTTCTAGAGTTCACAAAGAATGGTGTGAAAAGGGAAAAACATCCAGTATGCGGCAGTCCTGTGGGCGAAAATGCCTTGATGATGCTAGAGGTCAGAGGAGAATGGGCCGACTGATTTAAGCTGATAGAAGAGCAACTTTGACTGAAATAACCGCTCGTTACAACTGAGGTATGCAGCAAAGCATTTGTGAAGCCACAACATGCACAACCTTGAGGCGGATGGGCTACAACAGCAGAAGACCCCACCGGGTACCACTCATCTCCACTACAAATAGGAAAAAGAGGCTACAATTTGCACAAGCTCACCAAAATTGGACAGATGAAGACTGGAAAAATGTTGCCTGGTCTGATGAGTCTCGATTTCGTATTCGTATTAACGTATTTTCGTATTAACACAGTATTAGTATGGTGTTCCTAATAATCCTTTAGGTGAGTGTATATATATATATGTACAGTATATATACACACACACAGCTCTGAAAAAAATTAAGAGACCACTTTGGTTTCATTGATTTCTCGGTTATCTGTAAAAAATCTAACCATACCGTTCTCCACCCACAGTGTCGACACACACTTGTACCCCTGTTCATCTCAAATCTGATGATGCATCTATGACATGGTTTGTTGAAAATAACATGTAAAACAGACAGACAGAGTTAGGCTAATGTAAATGTACGTTTCTTTATTTTTATTTCACAGTAGTCTTAATTTCCTTGAATATAGTACATACCGAACCGTACCAAAACCGTGATAAAAATCGAACCATAAACAATTTGAGCTGTTACACCCCTAATAAATAAATAAATATATATATATTTTTAAGATGTTTTCCAAACTGTTTTACACTAAATGAGTATGATAGATTATATTCAATTATATTTACCTACACACACACACACAAACACACAAAGCTACACACACACACATTGATGAAACACACACATATATATTTACATTTGAATTATTTGGAAGCTTTTTTGCCGAAGCATTTGTGTGTAGTTCTGAGTAATGACTTACACAAGTTGCTGAATCAGAGTTTGGAATTGATTCTTTCAAATGGACAGTTTGTGAGTCAGAAATGTATAGATTTTACCAACTCTATTAACATTTTTGCTACTTTAGTAGTTTTAATTCAATAAATCACCCCTCCTTACTAGTAGCTACACTGTTCACACACAGCTGTTATCAGTGACTTTATATAAGAACCTAGGTAGTGTGCATGTGTGTGTATGTGGATCTGATGAGGTATAATTCATGGTCATTAGCTGATCCTTTAGCTCTGTTCCCACCAGCAGGACAAGGGGTTGTTTTCAAAGTGGATCACGTCAGTTTTCTGAAGTGTCTCGCTGATGGGAGCGAGAGGATGATATTGTCTGGAAAGGAATGAAAGAGACTGATCTTCTGCCAGGGAATTTCTACTGCGGATACATCCAGAAGAGCTTAGGCCAACCAATAAATATTTCTAAAATATGTTAAACGGCATATACTTGATGATAATATTGTGAACTTTTTCCTATACAGAAGTGTTTAAAAGATTGTCAGTTTTTGGTCATGATTATGATTATTTTAAATGTGGGTTTTATGTATTTGATTAACTGTCCATCATTATGACAGTAGTATACTTGTCATATCAGCATGTATATTAATATCTCAAAGAGATGTCAGCTCCCAGCCAAGTCTTTATTTCTTGAGCCAAAAAGTTATTGTCATGAACGCCAATGCCAACAGTTGAATAGCCTATTAGTGTTTCCCTAAAGCAACCACAGAATGCACACTAGACGTCTCTGATGGATGGCATGTCAAAATGGAATGAGGACTGAAAGAAGGCTTATTTATGTACGAAGCCTGCAGACCCAATGAAATGCATACCAAGGACAGAAAACATCTCATTTCAATTATGAATCTCAGTTAACTGAAGAATTCCCACAGCGTAAATCAATGCTAGCCTCATTCTAATCACTTGACCCCTTCTGCAGTAGGGAAATGCCCTAAACATGCTTATTATTTGACAATAAAAGATAATGTGTTACAATTGTGGTAATAAATTGTAATATAAATGGTTCACATAATTTAATCAAAGTTCAGTGAATGTTTGTCAAGTTAAACAGGAAAAAAAAACCTGATAATTTGAGCAACATGGATTGTTGCATGGATGGTTTTCTTGTGGTAAATTTTGTGAATAAGGGATTTGCAACATTCAGAATCAGGACTGAATTAAGAATGCCTTTTTACTGGCGATTTACTGGCAATGCGCATATTAAAGAACCAGGAAGTAGGAAGTAGTAGGAAAAAAATACTTTGGAAGTCAATGGCTACCATCAACTGTCTACATACCAAACATTCTTTAAAATATCTTCTTTTTTGTTCAACAGAAGAATGAAACTCATACAGGTCTGGAACAACAAGACTTTTTTGGGGGAACTATCCACTTAAAGGTGCGGTGTGTGATTTTTAGCGGCATCTAGTGGTGAGGTTGTGAATTGCCCCCTCCCTTTCAGAGCACATAGAGAAGCTATGAGGGCTGACACAGGACAAAAATATAATTGGCGGCGAGAGCAGAGAGTGACTAGCGCTCTGTAGAGAAGTTTGTCCGTGTAGGGCTACTGTAGAAACATGATGTCGCAAAATGGTGATCTAACTGTAAGGGGACTTGCGGTGTATGTAGATGTAAATGTCTCATTCTAAGTAATACATAGTTATACATAACATAGTTATGTGTATTATATTGCATTTCTGTCAATAGGTCCTCATAAATACTACACACTGAACCTTTAAGACATGATATTTGTGGGCGGTAAGTAATGGTGCAAATACCAGTAAACTGACGAGCGCAAACCTTATTAAATCACCTTGAGTGATTCATTTAAATACTCTCCTCCCATAAATTTTACATCTGAAGGGAAAACTTCTACAAATGCATATACAATAAGGTCAACCGCAAAAATAACCTGTCCATGCCTTTTCACAGCTAATTTTTCACTGCGTGTGTTTAGTAAATCCTGACAGTAGTTTTTTGTAATGCCAAAAGAGGATTTCGAAAGCTGTTAGTAAAACTGGACCTTCATTTTCTAAAAAAAGGTCCCTTGCATTAGCTGTATGAATTGCAATTCAGTAGAATCCACTTCTTGTCATTCCAAATTCAGAATCTAAGGGTGCTTTACACTTGGTTCGATTGCCTGGTCTGAACCCGAGTTCGATTGCGTACCCCGAACCACCCTTTTTAAGTGGACTTGGGTACGGGTCATGGGTGCGTACCTGAGTTCAGAAGACAGCATTCACATCATCCAAACGAACTTAACTCTGACGTCAACCGAACCCGGGTGAGCACCAAAAGTGCGTGTGAAATCACCCCAAAAGAATGTCATTTGGAGTCTGTAACGTAGTTTGTATGTTCAGGGAAGAAGGAGGCAGGAACCGGCGAACATTTAAAGACTTTAATCAATAAATAAACAAAACTAAAGTAACCCCTCACGGACGACTGCTGCGCACACACAGACTGCCAGGCCTGGTCCTCTGTCGTCGCTCCTCCTTTTATGCTACCGTCACTCCTCCGTGAGACGAGACCGGTGTGGCGCGCAGCTGGAGCTCATTATCACTCACCACCGGCCCGCTCTCACGGTCCCTCGCCTCGCTGCTTGCCACAGAGTCAGTTTAATTCGAATTCACACTTGTTCTTCAATTCAGAATTTTGCCCAACCCTGATATGAACACAAAAATGTTTTACACACACTTTCAATGCTTAATATCAACTCAAATCTTGCAAGTGACATATTTACTGGCTAGAGCACCTAGAGGAAACACTATTTATTTTTTCTGAAAGTTGTTTGAAATTAGATATGCTGCTGGAATACATTTTCTATCTATGGCAGTCCCATAAAAAGAGCCTGTCTTTGAAGTAATTGGCTACACAGAATTTTTAAATGAAAGTTTAACTCAAGTAACTTTATTGGGGAGATCTGCATTGTATCTTGTGGGTCTGTCATTTGTGTTTGATGTACAATTAGGTTGTGAAGCTTGGTTTTTTGAGAGCTTGATTGTTTTGTGGGGCAGGACAGTGGTGGTGTGGAAGAGTGCATGCCAGCGTTTCATTTGCATGCAGAAATATCCCTTTATTATCCTAAATGGCAACCGAACAATTTGTCTTGCCCTCCATTATTTCCTGAATAGCTCTTGACTTGCCTTATTCAGTAATGTGTACGTAGCCCAATTGCGGGCAGCATTTAACAAAAGCATGTGTGCTTTCCAAAAGCGTGTCCTGCATTGCATATGAAGATTTCCTCTGGGTAACATGGAAATGTGTCCATTAGTCTGTTTCAACACAGGTGAAAACTATCACAGACTGTCAATCCTGGAAGAACGTTTTAAAGGGGTAACTCACACAAAAATGCTGTTATCATCGTCATTCCAAACCTGTATGACTTCATTTATTCTGTGGAACACAAAAGTGTTTTTTTAACTGCTTTTGTTCGTACAATGAAAGACAATTAGGTCCAAAACAACCCTGTCTTTCATTGTATGTCATTGTAAATACTGACATCAGATTAGACAACCCAGCTAACAAAAAATATGTTCTAAGAACGTTTTGCTAACGTTGCCATTAAGTTATGAATACATTGTTTTTGAATGTTCAAAATGTCCAGTTTTTTTAAATGTTTTTAAAAAATGTTTTTCTAGGTTATGTGAACATTAAGGGAACATTCCCAATTCATCATTGTGCAAACATTATGGGAATGTTACTTTTGAATGTTCTCTGGACATTCTGAAACAAGTAGTCACATTTAAAAAATGATAAACATCCAACCAAAATGTTTCCGAAAAGATTTTCCATGAACAATCTATATGTTTTGTGCTAATGTTTTGAGAGCATTAAAGACCAGATAACTTAGAATTAACATTCTAATAACACTACTGGAAGAACGTTTGTTCATAACTTTGAGAGAACCTTACCAGAATGTTAGGGAACTTCTGAGAACGTTTCCTGTTAGGCTGCTAATCAGAACCTGTCCCTGAAGTCGTATTGTGCGCCATTGTTGTGAAAAACATGTTTCTCGCTCTTGAAACGAAGACACTCACACAGCTGGATTTCGTCACTAGCAGCAAACACTGTGACTCATTGCAACGCCACATTGCATTAACTGTGCTTTCTCAGGAAACGTTCAATGTCAAAGAGAAGCATCTACGTTGAAGAGCATCCGGTTATTCGTGCAATCATCCAGCCTCATGCTTCTGTCACAAAGGCCTTTTCCCCGGTGGCACTGTTGTGTTAATGTGTGATGTAAGCGTTTCAAGTTCATAGACAGTCACATAAGGTTACCAAGTCACAGACTGATTCATTATATTTTTGCTTTACACAGAAATGGTGCATAATAAAGCAAATCAAATTAAGTGCGACACCAAAAACACCCCATATAAATGGATTTTACTGCAGATCATCAGGTTTCATTTGAAAGAGGATTACAGTTGCTGTTCTCTCTCTCTGTCTCTCTTTTACCCTGATATTTTTTGGCAGTACTTTAGCTCCATATTAAATATGACTCCTCAGCTTGGCTGTAACGTGAGTGCCCGTGGTTAGTTTTTGTTCATTTCACAAGCATGTAAATGTTTAATAGAGATGCAGGCTGGACTGCAATGTCACTGTGACAGTTTTCCCAAGCTGAAGAGCCCAGTGCCTGAAAACAGGGATATCCAAGACCAGAGATTCATGACATGCAGGTGCCCCCCCCAAAGATGTTTTTTATATAATAATATTTATATCATGTATATTTTATATAATGAGCAGCAGTCTCTGGTACCATCAACAATATGTTTTGAGATGGGGCTTAAAGACTTCAGATGAATCAAGTCATTTTGTTCCCTAAAGAAATGAATAGTCTTTTTTTTTTTTTTAAATAGTGTACATTAGATAAATGCATATTAGTAGCCTAATAAAAGATGTTTTATTTTATTTTATTTTTTTTACATTTATTATTATTTTTTTTTACTTTTTTTTTATTTATAGTGAAATTGGGTAATTTAGTATATTTTAATATTATTTTACATTTAATTTTATTTCATTTGAGATTCTTTGATTGGTATGCACAAAAATTATTTTAGATTTTATGTAATTTAATTTTTTTTTTAATTGAATGATACAGAAACATACTGTACTCAAAAGGGCCGGCTTTTAAATTTTGGGATTTGGTATGGCATCAGTTTCAACAATATTTGTGTCAAAAATGTCTTTTCAGTCCAGAAATCAGCTGAATGGAACAAAGCATTGCAGTTTTGAGTCAAACTAAACCATTTTAAAACTTAAACTGTTTTTAACTTGACACAACTTAAAAATGCTGTGTTCATGGTGCGAGGCACTAAAAAAATAATGAGATACGACACGGTGCCAATGATCTCCATCTGGCACCAACTTTCTGAACGCTTAGACTCACAGCAGTAGTTTGTATGTTTTTGTTTGATTTTTAAACTTTTGTGAACTTCGTTTCACCATTTCCAAAAAAGCTGGTCCCAAATACAGTAATTGACCCCTGTTGCTGAAACTCTCCATTTGATTTGGTTACATTTTAATTTCAGCAGCCATGCAAAGAAGCTAATGCTCTTTCTGTGTCCTTCTTAACCCCAATTCACCTTGACTGGGGGTTGCAGGGGGGATTTCCTGCCGGCTTAAACCTTCTGATTGGGTTACACAAATGGAATAATGAGGGCTTTTCTGTTGTCTCAGCCGATCTGGAGTTAAGCTCTGCGGCCCGAGCCATTCACTAACGCCACACAACATTTACATATACATGAGATTTAAAAAGACCTTTTGCCTCCTGGATTAGTTCAGCTTCCTCACAAACTTGACTAGGCCTTTCCACATCACTAGTGCTTTTTAGGAGCACTCCAACGGACAATAAACTCCTGTGATCCGGAGCGGAGACCTGCACATCCATTGAAAGCCGATTCAATATCTACCCTAGAACTAGTGTTGTTTGTTCTGACCTCAATACTTCAGTAACAGTTTAACAGTGATTCTTTTTAGGTACAGAGTCTATTAACGCAAGTAATAGGGCTACAATTCATCTTTTGACTAACAAAAAAGTACCAAAAACTTCCCATGTTTTTTTTTAGTAGGCTATTATATTATGTGTGTTCAGTAAGTGAGTCAGATGTTGATTCAGTAACCACTAGATTAGTTCAACATCTTTTTCACTGATTAAAAAGAACCATTCATAGGAGTGATTTGTTAGGGGATCAGACACTGGTTGTACTGAATGTTTTTGAGTCACTAAAAATAACTGGTTTATAAGAGTCATTCATTCAGGAATCAGACTACACTGTTTGTGCTTTATGTTTTTGATTCACTAAAAAGAGCCGGTTCATATGAATCATTTGTTCAGGAATCAGAATACACTTTTTTGTACTGTATGTCTTTGATTTGCCAAAACGAATTGCTTCATAAGAGTCATTTGTTTAGGAATCAGACTGCACTGTTTGTGCTGTATGTTTTAAACCTCACTAAAAATAGCTGGTTTATAATAGCCATTCGTTCAAGAATCAGACTACACTTGTTATGCTGTGTTTTTGATTCACTAAAAAGAACCGGTTCATAAGAGCCATTCATTTGGGAATCAGACTACACTGGATGCACTGTATGTTTTGATTCACTAAAAATAACTGGTTTATAAGAGTCATTTGTTCAGGAATCAGACTACACCGTTTGCACTGTATGTTTTGATTCACTAAAAAGAACCGGTTCATATAAATAATTCGTTCAGGAATCAGACTACACTGTTTGCGCTGTATGTGTTTGATTCACTAAAAATAACTGGTTCAGTAGAATACTGGTTCAAGAATCAGACTACGCTGGTTGCACTATATGTTTTTGATGCACTAAAGATTTTAACACTGAAGGTTCAGCAGCAGTGGCATAAATCAAAAGCATTCAGTATCATGGTGTATACACTAAAGTACCATGGTATTACCATTTGATACCATCATGGTACAATCACAGTACTTTATTGTAGCATTTCTCTTTTTTTAGCACGAGTATTTTACTTGGTTAACTGACAAATCAAAAAATCTACAGTGAATGAGATCCAGGTGCACAAAGTCTTTCCATTGCACTCATTTTAACTTGAGATTGTCCCATGCCAAACTACACGTCGATATATCTCAACCTGCTGTCTGCCACTCACATTACATCACCTGTAAGACAAGTCCAGACACTGTCAGACTTTATGAATCAGATGAAAGTTTTTTCTTTCTTTCTTCCTCTGTTCTGCTCTGTAAATCACTTCTGAAATTCGAAGACCCCGCTGATGCACCACTGGAACGGATGCATCTGTGGCGAAGACGCTGCGGGATGCTTCCTCCACTGTGATAGACAGGAACAAATTACTGATAAAAAAAATATTCAGCCCGGTTTCTCAACCCCGACGCTCTTTCTTTGATGTGTTTATGAGGGTGCCATTTCACCCATACATCATAATGTGGCTCATCACTGTTTATTTACATTCTGTTTACAAACAAAGATTTAATATCAAAAACTATCATGATGGGGGGGGGGGGGGGGGCTGTCAAGGTGGGGGCATGTGGAGGGTGGAACGGTGGATTATGAAACTTCCGTCGCCTGCGTGGCAAGAACTGTGACCTCTTTTGTGAAATGAAGGCTGACCTCTGATCCTTGCACCTCCGATGAAACAGAGGAAACACCCCTTTTCCGAAATGGAAGTGGACAGGAGGTACTAAATGAGCCAAACACACCCTCAAGTTCTGAGGAAAACGGACAAATTCAGTGCAGCATCTGTGTGCTCCGTCATGAAGTTCACAGTGCTGTAATGAAACAAGTAGAAAAAGATTTTAATATATTCGAAGTATATAAGAGATTGCATTTTTGCATCTATTATAAGAATGTAAAAAAGTCTGATTTAACCATTGCCCACAAAATCATCAGCGTTCACTGTCTCTCATCACCTCCTGTCTCCTCTGCTGGTGTAACACCTCTCCATTACATCAAGTAATAGAGTACATGTTCCAGGGGGCTTTGCTGTTCCAGCAGGAATCTCTGGTAAAGTGATTACGTTCTCAGCTCCCTCTCTTTTTAGAGTGTGATAAAGCCCAAGGGCTACTTGCATACTCTCTTGAGAGAGAGAAAAAGAGAAAGAGAGGCTTGTTTTTGGCCTTGTCTGCTTTAGTGCTTTCACTTTATAGCTGTCATCTATCTATCCGTCCATTCATCCATCCTCAAATTTTTCAAATTCAGAATTGCTTAATTGGCATGAATGTAAATAATACAATATTGCCAAAGCTAGGAATATATGAACATAAAACAATAATAATAATAATAAAAAACATCAAAATAATAGAAGAAAATATTATAACATAACTTAAACTTAAATAAACAGTGTAACACATTTGAACATTCAATACCACAGTGTTTTAACACACATATATACACTCACCTAAAGGATTATTAGGAACACCATACTAATACTGTGTTTGACCCCCTTTCGCCTTCAGAACTGCCTTAATTCTACGTGGCATTGATTCAACAAGGTGCTGAAAGCATTCTTTAGAAATGTTGGCCCATATTGATAGGATAGCATCTTGCAGTTGATGGAGATTTGTGGGATGCACATCCAGGGCACGAAGCTCCCGTTCCACCACATCCCAAAGATGCTCTATTGGGTTGAGATCTGGTGACTGTGGGGGCCATTTTAGTACAGTGAACTCATTGTCATGTTCAAGAAACCAATTTGAAATGATTCGAGCTTTGTGACATGGTGCATTATCCAGCTGGAAGTAGCCATCAGAGGATGGGTACATGGTGGTCATAAAGGGATGGACATGGTCAGAAACAATGCTCAGGTAGGCCGTGGCATTTAAACGATGCCCAATTGGCACTAAGGGGCCTAAAGTGTGCCAAGAAAACATCCCCCACACCATTACACCACCACCAGCAGCCTGCACAGTGGTAACAAGGCATGATGGATCCATGTTCTCATTCTGTTTACGCCAAATTCTGACTCTACCATCTGAATGTCTCAACAGAAATCGAGACTCATCAGACCAGGCAACATTTTTCCAGTCTTCAACTGTCCAATTTTGGTGAGCTCGTGCAAATTGTAGCCTCTTTTTCCTATTTGTAGTGGAGATGAGTGGTACCCGGTGGGTTCTTCTGCTGTTGTAGCCCATCCGCCTCAAGGTTGTGCATGTTGTGGCTTCACAAATGCTTTGCTGCATACCTCGGTTGCAACGAGTGGTTATTTCAGTCAAAGTTGCTCTTCTATCAGCTTGAATCAGTCGGACCATTCTCCTCTGACCTCTAGCATCAACAAGGCATTTTCGCCCACAGGACTGCCGCATACTGGATGTTTTTCCCTTTTCACACCATTCTTTGTAAACTCTAGAAATGGTTGTGCATGAAAATCCCAGTAACTGAGCAGATTGTGAAATACTCAGACCGGCCCGTCTGGCACCAACAACCATGCCACGCTCAAAATTGCTTAAATCACCTTTCTTTCCCATTCTGACATTCAGTTTGGAGTTCAGGAGATTGTCTTGACCAGGACCACACCCCTAAATGCATTGAAGCAACTGCCATGTGATTGGTTGATTAGATAATTGCATTAATGAGAAATTGAACAGGTGTTCCTAATAATCCTTTAGGTGAGTGTATATATATATATATATATATATATACACTCACACATACTGAGGGTCACTGTGGTGGACAGAAGGGAAACACACTGAGGTCACACACAATACACACACATTCACCTGCTGTCTCTCAGGCTGTGGCACATCCACATATCTCACAGCCTGTGCTGCTGTCTGTCCCTCTCCTAATAGTATCTTTATTTGTTCTATTTCAGTCATGGCTGTAAAGTTCTTTATTGAGTTTTTGAATTTGTAGAGGTCTGAAATGTATTTGTGACAGTGAAGAAGGAAGTTCATCTCTGTCTCGATCTCTCCTGTCCTACAGTGAACACACATTCTTTGCTTTTTGGGTAACCAGCTCTTTCTGTGTCTGCCGTTCTCGATGGCTAGACTGTTCTCGCTGAGTCTGTACTTGGTCAGGATCCGTCTCTGCTTTGTGTCTCTGACACTGGAGATATTCTTCCAATTCATAATTTGACTTTAGAGTTTGATAGAATTGTAATTTACTTTGTGTTTTAGTTTCCTGATCCCAGTGTTCCAGATATGTGTTTTTAGATTGTTTGATCATTTGGTTTATTCTGATGTTTGGGTGAGAAGCAGTGCTGGTCTGAGGCTGGTTAGTGTTAGTAGAGTCTCAGAAGCAGCTAACTGAGGGGACTTTTTTGGGGGTTCAGTTCTTGGGTTTGTAATGCTTTAAAAGCTGTCTGTATGTCTGTCTGTCTGTCTGTCTGTCTGTCTGTCTGTCTGTCTGTCTGTCTATCTATCCTTCTGTCCGTCCATCTGTATAACAGCACTAAATCATTTCACTTGTGTTGTTCGCTACACAGAATTCCATTCTACAGGCTTGTTGTTCATGAGCAGATGTGATTTGTGTTTTTTTTTTTTTTACTGCTCTCTCTCTCTGCTTCTCTCTCTTTCACTGGGCCATGTGTTGATTGAGCAGACCAAGGCGTCTGATCTGTCATCACTGCGAGTGGAGGATGTGGGTAGAGTGGAGACTGACGTCTTATGCCACGCAAACATTACACCTCTCCTCTCTTTCTTTTTCCATCCATCCCACCTCTCCTCCACTTCCATCATTCCCCTCTCACCTAACCCAAAACTCCGTCAGGAGGGTAAGTGAATGTGCGGATGGTTAAGTTATATCTGCCAACTTGGTGTACATGGTTTGGAGAGACGTCACTGCTGTGTGTTACTCAGACAGGAAGTGTGACCTCTCAAACAGGAAGTTCCTTCCAGCAGAGTGGAACCTTGAACGTGGCCGGCAATTATCATAATAGTCATGACAATGACCTCTAAAGAATAAAATACAGGAAGGGAAAGGCTAGTTGAATGAGAGAGTGAAGGTTAAGGTGAAGAGGTGACTTAAGAAGAATAAATTGCTTAAAGGCTGTACAATTATGACAAAAAATCATAAATGAAAAATCATAATTAAAGTTTAAGAACAAACATATGATGGTGTATATGTGTATATATATATAACTTTTTAAATATAATATTTTTACTTTTTAAACCTTGAATCTAGACATATCTAATATTTTATTTTATTTCACATTTTTATATTTAACCTTTTATTTACAGTAGTATTTATTTTAGCTCTGGGCAATGGATTAATCACAATTAATCGCATCCAAAATAAAAGTTTGTGTTTACATAATATACACACACACATGCACATAATTATATAATAATACACAAACACATGCATATATTTAAGAAAAATACGTTATATTTATATATAAAATATTTATATTTATATATAAGATAAATTATATAAATATATATACAGTATATACATGCAAATATTTCTTAAATATATACATGAATGAGTGTGTATTTATATATACATAATAATTATACACAGTACACACATATATTATGTAAACACAAACTTTTATTTTGGATGTGATTAGTCAATTGCCCAGCACTTTTATTTATACAGTAGATTGCACAAATCATTCCACACCAACAGGTGTCAAAGACCCATTGCATTTGCACTAATGTTTACAGGAACACTTCACAAGCTTATATCCCAACACAAATCCAGTATTTATCGAAGTCTCTTTGACTGACAGGATCCATTCGCTGTGTTTCGAGGAGGCCGCTCCTATGTGGATCTCATGTTTCGGAGGCTATATTTACCACTTTGCTACTGACAGGCTTCTGGAAACTAGTTGTCAATGAGCTATCTCATTTTAGTGCACTGCGAGTCGCAATTCATTAAGACATCATTAGTCAACACACCCTGACAAACCCCGTTCACATAGCTGCTGTACGAGAGAGCGACGACCAGTGAAAAACCTCAACATGCCAGCGGATCGACCAGGGATATGCTCTATGCTATGGGCTGATGGAGGCCAGGCTGCAGGTGGATGGTTTTTAGCCTTCTGATATAAGGAGGTGTGGAGGTTGTAGGGTATGTCCATCATCCCCACAAGTCTATGTGGTGTAAACACCTAAAGAGCATGTTTGGTAGTAAAGGTGATGAGATACTGGCACAGAACCGATCATGAAAGCAGGAAACGGACATGCTAAAGGAATTGAGAGATCTGTGCTTTTTTTTTTTTTTTTTTTTCACATTCGCAAGGTTGTTAAATACCTTCACACACTCAGCTGGTGTTTGTAAGGCACTTTTGTCTTTAGCGCTCAGGGGTGAAAAATCACACATTAACACCTCTGTCTATCAGAGGCTTTGTTACAACAAGCAGAGAGTGAGTGAGAGTTAAGAAGGCAGGTAGAATTTTAGTAGAAAGGCTGACGTTGGTTTATGGACACCAAAGAGGAATGTATTTCTCACAATGACAAAAAGAGAAACGACTTAAAATAGCAGAGAATTTATTTATTCATTTTGATTACTTTATTCTATTGATATTGCATTATTACATTATTACTCATTATTACTCAAATCTGATAGACAGATGATAGATGGATATTTTTATTTAATAATATATTAGTACTCAAATACTAATATATAGACTGATAGACAGACAGACAGGTAGATTTTATTCATCATTATTTTACTAATATTTATATAAATCTATATTACCCATAGATTTTTTACAATTGTATTATTCATTGTTATTTTACTAATATAATATATTTTTAATATGTTAGTACTGAAATCTGATAGATACATAGAAACAATAGATACAGATAGACAGACGATAGATAGACAGACAGACAGACAGACAGATAGACAGACAGACAGACAGACAGACAGACAGACAGATAGATAGATAGATAGATAGATAGATAGATAGATAGATAGATAGATAGATAGATAGATAGATAGATAGATAGATAGATAGATAGATAGATTTTATTCATCGTTATTTTACTAGTATTTATATAAACTATATTACCCAAACCTTTAATTGTGAATCTAGGTATATCTAATGTTTTATATATTTTTATTTAGCATTATTTTATTAATATATATATTTTTTTTAAAAAACACTTCAAAATCTAGGCAAACATACTATACAGACAGGAATATTTTAGAGGCTTGGAATGTGATGAAATATGAAGGTCTGTCAGAAAGCCAAAAAGAGAGAGCAGCTGGGAAGACAATGCATTGAAGGTGCAGCGTGTAAGAAATGCAGAAAAGAAGGACACAGACAGACCAAGTAAACCTTTGCAGAAGAGTCTTTCGCATACCTCTCCTTTCAGCTCCGCTCCCTCGTTCAACCCCCTCCTCCCCCTTCAGCTGCTCCCCCTCCCTCCTTCCCTCTCCTTCCCTCCCCTCATGCGCTCCAGTGGATGGTGTACTTCTCTCTCTCCCTCTCATTCAGGCTGAGCTGTGGACACAAGCAGAAGCAGTCTGTGAGAGTGTGTGCGAGAGTGTGTGTGCGCGAGAGCGGAGAGAGGGTCTGCCGGATCCTATACTGAAACTCTACCTCTCCCACTAACACTGAATCCCACTCTGCGGTCCTCCCCACCAGTGACCAAGAACGCATCCCAGAGGAGTACACCTTTACCCCCACGACCGGTGAAACGCCCCCCACATGGAGCCATGTGAACCCCCGTCTCCTGTCTCGCTTGGGATCTGATTTCGGATTGCCTCCTTGGGGAGAAGCTCCAGGCGCTGGATCTTTTGAAGTAAGGAGGGACTCCGAAGATCTCGGCTATCCCAGAGGGAAGCACTTTGCTCTGGGCACTGTGGGCTACAAGCCCCCCTGGGCTGGAGGCCAGCGCTCCAGCACCATGGATTACCTAGTTGGGATTTTTCTGCTGTTGTGTGGGGTGGCTTTACCTGGAAGAGTTGCACCCCAGCACACCAAAGAGAATGTGCCCAGACTCAAGCTTTCTTACAAGGGTAAGTTTTGCAACCAGACCCATCACCATTTCGTAATGTACACAATCCTTTTTTATTCTTATTACCCATCTTATACCTATGTGTACTCTCAAACTTAACTCTCTTTTGTGTCTATGTTTATATATATATATATATGTTTGACTTTCTTCACTGTCACTGTTGTTTAATTCCTTTCTAGTCTCTCTCACTCTTTCATATGATTTATTCTCATTTTGCACTGACAGATTGTTTCCATGTGGTGTTTCTGCATGTATTGGCTCTTCTACATAATTCTTCCAGTGCACTGTCCTATAGCTCTAAACTCTGGTACCCTGTCCTATGGTTTGTGAACTCTGAATGAGGTATCGTGGCTCTGACTCTGCAATTGCGGCCAGAAATCAAATTTCTCTTGCCTCCAAATTGATTTTACAGCAGTCCTTTAAAGTATTGTGGGTTCAGTACAAGTTAAACTCAGTCGACAGTGTGTAGATTAGCACTAAAACATTATTTTGAGACACTACTTGTTTTCTTTGGGGAAGAAAAAAAGAATAAACCAAGGTTAAAGTGAAGCACTATGTACGTGAATGGGGCCAATTTTGGAGGATTTTAAAGCTTCTAATTTATATAATTATATATAAAAGCTCCTGTATTATTTAAACTGTAATGCTGTTTAAATAATTTTCACAGTCATTTTAGGATTTATTGTATTCTATCGTCATGGCAACAAAGTTGTAAAATTAGATATAACTACACAGAAAGACTACAAAGTGTTTTCACACTGAAATCATGTTAACATATGTATTGTTTATATTTTGTGCCTATACTATTAAAACAGTGAGTTTTTTAACACTTATGGATTAGTCCTGTTTCTACTGCAAGTTGTTTATTGTAACCCAGATTTTTGGCTTTTTAAAAGAAAAGGAGGAACAAGTGGAACATTATTTAGTGTTAATAAACATATGCCACAAATGTGTCACAAATGCATTTACTAGCTTTGTCACAATCTTCAATCATATATTGGCATGTGGACACGCCAGCAACACATTGTATATTTTGAAGCATGATTCTCTCTTACTGTACTCTTTGTGTTGCATTTGAAGGCTCTGGTGATGCTGGCCGCTATGCGTGAATGGTGGTAACGGCAAACATGTTATTCTCTGGGCTGTGCTATTTTATAGGAGACAGCAGAGAAATCCAGACTATAGCAGCCTCTTTGTAACCCAGATCTTTCATCTCTCACGGAAATAAGCGGCAACATTTTTGGCATATTTTGGGCTGTTTCCCTTTTTAATGTAAGCTTAGCGGGCTTGCTGTGGTTCTTTGTTCAGGAACATGACCAAAAGTATACGCATCAGTGTGTGGCGGTGATCTCTCTCTCCCTCATTTGGTAAATATAGTCTTCTGTTCTGTCGGTGAATCTGTGCTTCTGGTGTGTTGATTGTAAGGTCTGTGTGTGGCATGGGTTTACCCCACCAGGGTCCGTTTAACGCCCTCTCATTTCTTTTATAGAGACAGAGAATGAAGGAGGAGTGAAAAAGATTATTTATTTTTGCCTGAGAATGTGTTGTTAAGAGAGAGAGAACATGCAGAATGGAGAGAGAGAGAGGATTTAAGAAACCAATTGTTGCTCTGAGCATCAGCATCTGCTGTTTAACTTTAAGAGGAAAGGAGACTTTAATATAAAAAAGATGCAGGTCCACCTGTGATCAATCACATGCTTCTCTAAGTTAATACTGTTGTGCTTGGATGGCCCAAAGCATTGTGGGAAAACAGTCTCGCATTGCGTCACCACAATGCTTTCCAAACTTATGCCACCTGTGCATTTTATGGCTGTTTTCTCTGATTCATGTTAGAGTCTTTCATATGTTGTAATGGATTTGGATTTAGTTTGATTGACCGATGCATTCAAAAAAACACAGAGGCTACACCGCTAAGACATTGGCATACACAAAATAAATTTGGAATGTCAAATTGGTCCCAGTGGGTAAAAGTTTTTTTTCTCTCTCGCTCTCTAAATCCTGAATCCTGTTATGCTGCATCCTAACCAGACGTTTGAAATGATTGTGAAAATGCTGTGTGACGATAGATGATGATTGAAGTTTAATGAACACTTGTGGAACAGGATTTTGGACCACTGATATTTCTATATGGACATGGCAGCTACTCAGTGCGACGCCACAAAAATTCATGACTAAACATTGGACAAAATGTCCTGTCGCTTGTCGTTAGCTACGGACAAAAAGATAACTTTTATCGCTTGTCACTTTATTGCTTTATGCCTGGTTAGAAAACAGTGTTGGGTATTTCATTCAGGTGTGTTAAGATGTCATTTGATCTACGGATACTGTCTAAGCAACAAAATGCACACATAAATACACATAGCTATGACTAGTAGTATCATTCATATCAGTCATCATTAGACAGTTCCAAAATCTGGCGACAGTCTTGTCAATGAATAGTTTAAAATGTCTGTTTTGTGAGTTTTGAATAAATATTGAGTGAAAATAAAAGTTTATACAATATGAAGATCAGTACCAGTAAAAAAAACATATAGTTGACTTATTCGCTCCATATATTGTACAATAAGTTGTTTTGTTATTGGATAATTGTGAGTGAGACATTATGTGTGTGTGTGTGGCCTGGGTATACCCTACTTTGTCCTTATGGGGACATTTTTGGTCTTGTAAATCATACTATGTGATGTTTTTTGAAAATGAAAAAAATGCAGAAAGTTTTCTGTGATGGGTAGGTTTAGTGTAGGGCAATAGAAGATACAGATTGTACAGTATAAAAAACATTATGTCTATGGAACGTCCCCATAAAACATGAAAACACAACGTGTGTGTGTTCATGTTTTTCTATTCTGGTGGGGACCTGAATGCACACAGACCCATGAGGAAACACACTTATAAATCATACAGAATGAGTTTTTTTGAAAATGCTGAACAGTTTTGTGTGATGGGTATGTTTAGGGGTAGGATTAGTGTAAGGGGACAGAATATACAGTTTGTACAGTATAAAAACCATTACGTCTATGGAGAGTCCCCACAAAGATAGTGAACCAGACAAGTGTGTGTCTGTGTGTGTGTGTGTTTGTGTGTGAGACAGATAATGTGTCTGATGTGTTTTTGGCCAGCAAGATGTGTGAGAATGGAGGCAGGCTTAGATAATTAGACACCTGGCTATGGTGATAGAGGTGTGTGTGTGTGTGTGTAACGGAGAGACATAGTCCACAGGTGCTTGATGGCTCTTTTGATGCTCTGCAGTATGACAGATCGCTGTTCACACCCACACAGTGTCTGAGTGTTAAAATGAGAGAGAGGAAGAGAGGAAAGGATGGAGGAAGAGTGGCAAAGAGGGAGCGGGAAGGGAAGAGAGTGGCTGTTTTAATGAAGGCGGTGGGCAGACAGTAGTTGGCCAGGAGAGGATAGTCGTTAAGTGAAGTGTCATTCATTCTCACTCCCCCTGTGAATGCAGCATAGTAATTAAGCCAAATAAACGCGCAGACATGCTCTCCAGAGACGCACACTTGAACGAGCGCCGAGAAAGGGGGACAGATATCGCTTTCTCATACACAGATTTATCATGAGTTGCACATAGAGTTTGCAATTCAGGGCCGCTTGCAGTCATGCCACCCCCGGGGAGGCCAGTCGGACGATCACAGACGGAGTGATCCATCTTAGTTGTTAAATGATGGCCGAGTGATAGATTTTCCTCTTCGTTTCCCCTCCCTGTAATTATACCAGCGCTATGTCTTCACTCTATTCCCCTCGTATGTTTTAAACTAGCATTGGTGAAAATTGCTCTTGTCAGGGCTATCAGCGGCCGTTCATCTGTCAGTACTTGAGGAGGCTTGTGGGATAGGCCTTCACATGCTTGTCAGATGCTGTCGGGTTGCCTTTCGGATCTCAAACTTGTGGTTACGAGGTTGTGAATTCACACTATAGGATTAGTGGTGGGTTACAGGGCCCATGTGTGCCCAAAACTCTGCATAAATACCGTCTGAGATGCCAGATTAGGGTGGAGGTAGTCGGTGCATATGAAGACACTGCCCCCTGCAGGTGGCAACATGTGGGCTCTCGCCTCTGATAGGGGGGTCCCTTTATAAAAAAGGCCATCCCACCTTCACACACTGATAAAATAGGGCATCAGGGACTTTAAAGTGCTTGTGAAACAACCTGATAATTACTCACTACCGCATAATTACCAGGCTTCCCATTTCATTACCCTGCCCCATGGCCTCCTGGGATTGATTGGGATGGGCGACATTGGGACGACGAGAGACTGCGAGTCGTCGGAATTCAGCCTAAATCTTCCGAAATAGACACTCCGCGCCTGACCGCACTGGACGCAGACTGGAGGCATCCTATAATAGCGGGCTGTTCGCTGGCTGACGGGTGAAGTGCAAGCTGGCGTCGAGCCAGGATTTTGGGCTGGATGGGAATGATTATATGGAGAGGCTGGGAATGATGCTGGTTTGTCTTTCTCTCACGGCCTCATCTGCATCCATCTCTTGCCTGTCTCTTTTAACCCTCTTCACCAGAAGTAGATTTTTCTCTCTCACTCTATTTCTCTCTTTCTTTTTCTCTTTTTCATTTTTACATGATGAAGCTACTTTTAAACTATAGTATTAGGCTACTTGAGTTACAGTTAAACTATATAATTTTTCAATAAAAATTATATTATATTATTTATATAATTATATTATTTTATAACAATATTACTCCATCAGTTAACTTAAAATGATATTATATTATATTATAATACACTATCACACATATATTTTTTAAACAAGAGTTATAAATATTAGAATATTATTTTGTGAATTGGTGAATTGTTTTTTTTCCCTTTCTTTTTGTGCAATGTGAAGTGTCCGAATTGCTTCATTAAAATTAACTGGACTTCCCAAAGCTTTTTGTTAAAAGCTGCTGCCTATCTATGATTGTGTTTTTCATTTATAGTTCTTATCCTTCCTCTCATTCACTCTTTCGCTCTATTTTGCTCTTTCCTTCTGTCCAGACTGGAACTCGAAGGTCACCTGGAGTCTTTCTGCTGAATGAATTATTTACTCTGTCAGTGGAAAGGCTTCGTCCTTATTGACCTTTTTACATATTACATCCTGTTGTGTTCAGTCTTCTGTGGACCTTCTGTTGGCCCTATTAGATGTTAGACTCCTTTAACACACTTGGCTTAGGGATTTGCACATTTAGCTTTCACTTCATAACACAGATTTATTAATAAGGAGTGTGTTTGATTATTCAGATGCAGTGTGTGTGTGTGCTTACACCTGTGTGTCATATGTTGTGTATTAGATTACTGACTAGATACTGAGTGTAGTGTGTTGGGAAGTAGTGCACCTGTTATTGAATTTCAATGTCCTTTGACAACCGTTTCCAGACGAGTCAAATTTCGTATGACTTGAGTGAGTATATTAATGTATTAGTGTGTGTGCTTGTTTGCTTGTGCGCAAGTGTGTGCGTTTGCTTGTCAATGCTCCAGACTATATATATATTGTCAAAAGTATTGGGATACCCCTCCAAATCATTGAATTTGGGTGTTCCAATCACTTCCATGGCCACAGGTGTATAAAATCAAGCACCTAGGCATGCAGACTGCTTCTACAAACATTTGTGAAAGAATGGGTCACTCTCAGGAGCTCAGTGAATTCAAGAGTGGTACCGTGATAGGTTGCCACCTGTGCAATAAGTCAAATTGTGAAATAAGTGAAATTTCCTCACTACTAAATATTCCACTTATATTAAATATCCATTCCTAGTGGTATTATAACAACGTGGAAGCAATTGGGAACAACAGCAACTCAGCCACAAAGTGCTAGGCCACATAAAATCACAGAGTGGGGTCAGCGCATGCTGAGGCGCACAGTGCGCAGAAGTCACCAACTTTCTGCAGAGTCAATAGCTACAGACCTCCAAACTTTGTGTGGCCTTCAGATTAGCTCAAGAACAGTGCGTAGAGAGCTTCATGGAATGGGTTTCCATGGCCGAGCAGCTGCATCCAAGCCTTACATCACCAAGTGCAATGCAAAGCGTCAGATGCAGTGATGTAAAGCATGCCGCCAATGGACTCTAGAGCATCACGCTTCTCTGTCTGGCAATCTGATGGACGAGTCTGAGATTGGCAGTTGCCAGGAGAACAGTACTTGACTGACTGCATTGTGCGAAGTGTAAAGTTTGGTGGAGGGGGGGTTATGGTGTGGGGTTATTTTTCCGGGGTTGGGTTTGGCCCCTTAGTTCCAGTGAAAGAAACTCTTAATGCTTCAGCGTACCAAGACATTTTGGACAATTTCATGCTCCCAACTTTATGGGAACAGTTTGGGGATGGCCCCTTCCAACATGACTGTGCACCAGTGCACAAAGCAAGGTCCATAAAGACATGGATGAGCGAGTTTGATGTGGAGGAACTTCACAGTCCTGACCTCAACCTGATAGAACACCTTTGGGATGAATTAAAGCGGAGACTGCGAGCATCGTCCAGCATCAGTGCCTGACCTCACAAATGCACTTCTAGAAGAATATTCAAAAATTCCCATAATCACACTCCTAAACCTTGTGGAAACCGTTCCCAGAAGAGTTGAAGCTGTTATAGCTGCAAAGGATGTGCAAACTCCATATTAAACCTTACGGATTAATAATGGGATGTCATTAAAGGCAGGCGTCCCAAAACTTTTGGCAATATAGTGTACACTCCTAAGATAAAACATTTTTTTTAATGTCAATTTCCAGAATCAGTCAATAGTATTTTAGAAGAACTTTTAACTTTAGCTTTTAATTAATTTATTTTTTTTATGTTAACACTCTATAAACTATAAACTTGTTCCAATTTAATGCTGTCAGAATAATTTGTGCCACATATTTACATTTACAGTCAGAAACAGACAGATAGATATAGATCTCACAAACCTAAAGTAAACAAACCTATCGCAGAAAAGCTTTCCGGATCCTTTCGAATCAGACATAACCAAAAAATGACTCATGGTTCAGTGAAGGAGTAAGTTGTGAACACTAGCAACATCTCTGACTGAGTGAGTCTGATTTGAACTAACTTATGTGCGAGTTTGAAGCTGTTTCATGAATAATTTTTTTGACTGACTCATTAAAAAGAATCAGTTCATAGAAGTAACTTGTTCGCAAATCGGACATCACAGCTCACGCTATGTATACTCTAACAAGAAGTTATTAAACAAAAATGCATTTAGACAAAACACAAAGCTTGACATATATATTTAAACAAATTTTTGTTGCATATGTATCCATTTTAGTCGCAATCTGGAAGCCCTGCCTGTGATATTTCTGTCAGTTTCTGTCAATTTTCAGAATGAACCTACAAATGGAGTAAGAATTTTATCACATAAAAAATTACATCATCTTTAAGAAGACTAGAGGTAAATAAAATATCCGTATACAAGTTATCTTTCAGCACTTTGCCTCATGCTTTCCCTCTTGTCAAACTCCTCTCTCGGCTATTTATTTTACTGTCACATTATCTTTGGCTGTCACTCTCGCTCTGTGTACATGTGCTGTGTTTTGTATGTCATCTGGAGCTGTGGAGAGTGGATTGTGCTTTCTCTGCACGGTCTGTGGCCGGAGGCCAGGTTTAAACAGACTCTGCGGTTCACCCGTCATGTCGCGAGCAGATTCAGGGGTAATTAAACGGTTCCACATACTCTCCCCTCTCTCTGTGGAACAGGGCAACACAGGAATCTCATGTGGTCGTGCGCAAATTCTGTGTTGCAGTCTACAATGGAGGAGATCAGCAAGGATGTTGGCTTTTTTGTGGTGCACATAGACAGACTTTTAGACTGAACAGAATAGAAGAAATCATGAACGTGCATAAATGTAACCACTGACAATGTGACATTTAAATAGTTGTACTAAATGCTTATGTTTTTAAGCTCAAAATGAATTATGTTTAATTAGACCTCTTGTATTTTGGAAGAGCTTAATTTTTTAAATAAATTATAACCACAATATGGATAGTTTTAAAGGGATAGTTCACAGAAAAATGTATATCATTATTCATTATTTTCTCAGCTTTATGTTGTTCTAGTCCTTAGTTTTCTTTTGTGGAAGATAGAAAGAGAGAATTTGAATAGAATGTTTTTTTTTTCAAATTAAATGAATATAAATGAAAGCTTTCAATATTTAAAAATAGCACAAAAGCACCATGAAAGTGTTCTAAAAGTCATCCATATGACACTTTATTCCAAGTCTGTATGAACTATATGAATTCGTACAAAAACATTGTGTAATGTGAATAAATATATGTGAATAAAAGCTTAAATTCAATCTATTCATCATATAAAGCGATTGAGTCTCTTCAGAAAATTTTGACTTAACCACTCAATTCATAAGGACTAGCTTTATGATCTCTTTGTTAACTTTTTGAAGCGTCAAAGTGTCAGTTGCGATGGAGGGAAAGAAAGCTCTCAGATTTCATTAAAAAGATCTTTATTTGTGTTCCGCAGATTTTGGAACAACATGAGTGTGAGTAATTAATGACAGAATTTTCATTTTTGGGTGAACTAACCCTTTAAATCAGGGAGTGAATGCATCAGACTGGTTTTGTGAATCTGATAAATGAATGTAAAATGAATGAATAGGAAAGAATGGACATTAAACTCTCATGAAAACGCTAAGGAGAGTGTGTCAAGATTTTTTTGTAAATAAAGTAAATACATTTCGGGCTGTTCCTCATGCAAAAGTATCTTATGACTTCATAAGCCTTCAGAATTTCATGTAGGAGTTGCCTGCTTTTTGTCTTCTTCGAGATTTACAATCCCAGTCCTCATTCACAAAGAAAATAGTCGCCAGGAAATTCTTTAAAAATTCACATGGTTTTGGAAGGACATGAGGTTGAGTAAATAATGACACCATTTTCATTTTTGGGTAAGTTGTTCCTTTAAGCTAAACAAATTCATCTTTATAATTGCCACGTGTGGCAGACATCCGTCTTTTCCTCACCGTTTGGCTTTGTTCATGGAAATTCAAGGCAGTTGTCTGTGACATAAATCATCAGTTCGTACAGAGGCGTCTTTTATTAAAACTAATGTGCATAAAGAGATTCGACACAGCGATTATGTTTCCTGTTGGTGTCACAGGAATCAAATATTGGCCCGCGGGTGTCGGTCCGCTCTCGGCAGCCCTTCACTAGCTGTCAATCGAGCAGACTGAGTTCTCATAGGCCAAGATCCAGCACGGTTACCGGGGCAACTTACCAAAACCTGCAACCGGTTGCATGCGAGAGCAAGTTAAAATGAAGCGAAACTACAGGCGTATTCATATCCCAGAGCTTAAAGCAATATGCGAAACAGCGTGTTAAGCAAATCTCTGTTTCTAAAATGTAGGTTCTTTCAAGCACAAAACCGACAAGACCGAACCACACACTTAGCCCATTGAGAGAACAGAGAGAAGGAGAACTTTTGCCAAAACCGTGTCAAGATCGACGACGTGTGTTTTGAAGCACGCCATTGTTCTGGCTTAAATAAACAGGTAGCGCCCAAAACCATCTGCAGCACTCTTTCACTTTTTATTCCTTCTTTCCTCACTTCCCTCGCTCTCCTGGGGAGGCTGGTAGCCTGAGGCAGAGTGCACACACACACACACATTTTCCCATCCCTCAAATACAGTACACACACCTAGACTCACAGATGCAGAGATGCATAACTATGCACCCTTCATCACGGCACCTGTTAGTGGGTGGGATATATTACGCAGCAAGTGAACATTTTGTCCTCAAAGTTGATGTGTTAGAAGCAGGACAATTGGTGAATGCCTAACTATGCACCCTTACCAAAGTCCAAAACTGGTTTATAGCCTTTAGACTTTGTGTCTTATTAGTTTTCCCACTCATGTTTGCCTCCTAAACCAACACAGGTTGGTTCTCTCTTAAGTCATATGTGTAATGTTGGACATGCTTGTCTTACATTTTTGTCCTATAAGGAACTGTTATTTTAGGAATATGTCAACTAAATGGTCAACTAATTGATTAGTAGTTTATTATTATTATTATTATTATAAATGTATTTATTATATATAATAATACATGTAGTATAATAATAATAATAATAATAAAAATAAAACTATATAAATAAATAAAATATAAAAATATAAACTCATTGACCTCACTAATCAATTAGTTGACCATTTAGGTGACACATCCCTAAAATAATATATATAATATATATATATCTCGAATCGATCAGGCATAACATTATGACAGGTGAAGTGAATAACACTGATTATCTTTTTATCACGGCACCTGTTAGTGGGTGGGATATATTAGGCAGCAAGTGAACATTTTGTCCTCAAAGTTGATGTGTTAGAAGCAGGAAAAATGGGCAAGCATAAGGATTTGAGCGAGTTTGACAAGGGCCAAATTGTGATGGCTAGAGGACTGGGTCAGAGCATCTCCAAAACTGCAGCTCTTGGGGTGTTCCAGGTCTGCAGTGGTCAGTATCTATCAAAAGTGGTCCAAGGAAGGAACAGTGGTGAACCGGCGACAGGGTCATGGGTGGCCAAGGCTCATTGATGCACGTGGGGAGCGAAGGCTGGCCCGTGTTGTCCGATCAAACAGACGAGCTACTGTAGCTCAAATTGCTCAAAAAGTTAATGCTGGTTCTGATAGAAAGGTGTCAGAATACACAGTGGATCGCAGTTTGTTGTGTATAGGGTTTGCATAGCCGCAGACCAGTTAGGGTGCCCATGCTGACCCCTGTCCACCGCCGAAAGTGTCAACAGTGGGCATGTGAGCATCAGAACTGGATCACGGAGCAATGGAAGAAGGTGGACTGGTCTGATGAATCACGTTTTCTTTTACATCACGTGGATGGCCAGGTGCGTGTGCGTCACTTACCTGGGTAACACATGGCACCAGGATGCACTATGGGAAGAAGGCAAGCCGGTGGAGGCAGTGTGATGCTTTGGGCAATGTTCTGCTGGGAAACCTTGGGTCCTGCCATCCATGTGGATGTTACTTCGACATGTACCACCTACCTAAGCATTGTTGTAGACCATGTACACCTTTTTATGGAAACAGTATTCCCTGGTGGCTGTGGCCTCTTTCTGCAGGATAATGCACATTGCACCTTGCATTACAACTGAAAACGTTGCAGTGTATAAATAAATTGTATGACAGACTTTGCTATGATATATAAAGTGTTGACAGCTCACTTCTCAGTCTGCAGGACAGAGAGAGAGACTGAGAAAGAGGGAGAAACTTTTGTTAAGCTTCCTTCTCCTTTAAAACTCATACTTCATTTACTTTAAGCTTCTATCCAAGTTGATGTATCCCCAGATAAAGTGTGTGTGTGTGTGTGTGTTTTCACGGATCATCTGAAGACTACCTTTTGTGATGGTCTTGCCAAGGCAGCATTTTAGAAAGAAAAAAAAGCCTTGTCTTCAGAGTTCATGCACCAGTCCCTCACTTTGAGCTGGGGAATAGTGAAACTGCCAGATGTGGCCGTCAGATCTTGAGCCAGAATGGCAGGAGAGTGAGGCTTTGGAGAACTTTACCTAACGGGAGTAATAGAGAGACTGGCAGAGAAAAAGAAGGCTAAGAATAAGAATATCTGGCACATATAGAGATGCAAAGACTAGATGGGTTAATATGATGAGCCTGGGGAGAGCAAAAAGAAAAATGAAATGAAGTCTCTTTCCAGGATGTTCTCCCAGGCCTCCCCTTAAGTCTGGCAAGAGAAAATCAGTGTGGCTTTCTTTTATTTTCTGAATATGTGCTACTTTTGACTAATAATATTTCTTATTGAATGTTTTAACCACTGTCGTCAATAGGAGGAATTGAATAATTCGTTTTCAAACTGCTTTCTCAAACACTCACCCAATTGACATTGGTTAAAAAAAGACTGATTCAGAAATATTATTTAAAGTTGTCTTTGCACATTGCTATGATAAAGGAGAAAGCGTTCTAAACCTTTGGGGTTAAAAAAAGTTATTGATGATACATTATTGGTTCTGAAGATCAATTTAAAATCAGCATGAAATGGAAATTCACCCTATTTTCTAAATGCATGTTATTGATCTTATTGTGAATGATTCATCCATGATTCATTCATACATTTATTTTACATTGCGACTTTGAGGTTTTCTGGGTTTTGCACCAATGTAGATGGTTTTCTTAATAGGCAATGCTTTGTATCTTACTGACCTATGAAGAATGCTAGGTATTAATTATTAAACAGCTACTACTACTTGATTCTGATTGGTCAGTTGCAGCATTCTGCTTTTAAATGTTATTTATATACAGTTTTGCAACCTTTAGTACAGATTGTTGACCCAGAGAATTGATTTCTTACATAGCTGCGTCTCATATTACTTGCATCACTGCCTCTGTCTTCATCTCCATTTATTTATTTATTTGTTTGGCAAGTACACTACCTTTCAGAAGTTTGGGGTTGGTAAATTTATGCTCACCAAGGCTGCATTTATTTGATAAAAATACTGTAAAAACAGTAATATTGTGAAATATTGTTACAGTTTAAAGTAGCTGCTTTCTGTTTTAATATATTTAAAAATGCAATTTATTCTTGTGATGGCAAAGCTGAATTTTCAGCATCATTACTCCAGTCTTCAGTGTCACATGATCCTTCAGAAATCATTCAAATATGCTGATTTGGTGCTTAAGAAATATTTATTATTATAATTAATGTTCAAAACATTTTGTGCTGCTTAATATTTTTGTGGAAACAATGATACATGTTTTCAGGATTCATGAAACACTGAAAAAGTCTTTATTGTCAAATTTTTGATCAGTTTAATGCATTCTTGCTGAATACAAGTATTAATTTCTTTCAAAAAAAAAAAAAAATACTGACCCCAAATGGTGTTTTCAATGGTGTTATATATGTTAACCCATATGAAATATATGCAATAAATGCAATCATCCATACTGTATACATATAGTACTGATAGCATCTCTTTTTTTCGCTTGTGTGATATTGCTTAAAGGGATAATTCACCCAAAAATTAAATATCATTTACTCACCCTCCTCAAGTTGTTCCAAACCTGTATGAGTTCTGTTGAAGACAGAAGAAGATATATTTAAAAATGTTGGTAATCAAACAGTTGACGGTAGCCATTGACTTGCAAAGAAAATAAATGGAAGTCAATGGCTACTGTGAACTATCCCTTTAAATCCCTTCAGGGTGAAAGAATACCCCTCTGTATGTTTCGCTTACATGAAAGAGAACATACACAATATTCTGACTCAACCAGAGTTTGTCAGACAGGCCTTGAAGTATATGGATATTACTTGTGATTGGTTAATGAAACTCTCGTGTTAGAAGCAGAGAATGAATTCAGACAGAACGGACGGACTGAACTGTGCCCGTTCTGCATTCGGGCCTGCGGGAATGCTGTTCTACATTTGATATGCAGTGCTATTGACACAGGCAAAGAAAGGATGATCTGTTTCTCCTTAACGCTTTTCCTTGCTCGCTCTCCTCCTCTCCCACCACCACACAGATGTCCAGAATCTTAGCGGGGAGAAACGCAGATGGCTACTATAGGAGCGGATTGATCTAGGCTCTGGAGAGGGGCTGCAGTCTTTGCATGTCACTGTTGATTATGATTCGTGTGCTTGTTGCAGAAACGTTGCAGAGATGTTGACCTCACCCTCTCCCATGAGCAGATGTTTTGGCCAGTGGCTCCTGCGAGCTCTTTTCCAAGTCATTTCTCTCTTTCACCTCTTTCTTATCATTCTCACTTCATCTCCTCTTCACTTGGATTCTTTTTTTTGCCTTCTGCCTTTTCTTACTTTCATCCGACCTTGTTTCTTTGCTCACTGGGAGAGTGACAAATTTGGCAGACTTTGTGTCTCAGGTCATTATATTTACACAGTGTCTGGTCTAGTGCTGTTGAACAGATAGTTTCTTTGGGTGTATCTGCTTTAACATCAGCAGTTTTACTTGATTAGTTATTCCTCTGACCCGAGTTACTAAGATTCCAAATAAAGCAGTACTAATTTGCTTGTGCAATCTAACAAACTGCGTGTGGTCGTTTGTGAGTGTATTGTAGGTGATTTACTCAGAATAATAGTTAGAATAAGCCAGACACCTATGTTTAAAGGAGGCTTTTAGTGCTAGTGCTGAAATATGTAGTTCTCAGCAAACTACAGTATGTTAGTCGATCAGATTCTTGTACTATTCTCACACAAATGTTAAATCAGGTCCTCTGGCTTCATATTGTGAAATGCTGATAAAGAGGCAAATGCATTAAGAACTATATAAAATATATTGTACATACCAATATGTTTAACTCTTTCCCCGCCATTGACGGAAATTTTCACTGTTATACGGTAGGGGGGCGCTATTACATATCTTCTGAAAGAGTACTGAATCTCCTGATCAAAACATATAAAGAAGATGCAGAAACATGAAATCTCATGTAATCATATGCATATGTAAAATAGCGTGATCATCAACATTAAACAGCATATAAATCAAAACTGCCTAATGTTACTGAATGAAATGTCAACCCAGGACGAGCTATAGGACTGTGCAAGCTTTGGGGTGTTGATGGAGTCGATCTACTCCATCTATGTTTTAATCATCATTCTGAATCTGATCCAGACGTAGTCTTTAACAAAAACATGATTTTCTCAGCTTTTTGCTCAAAATGAAACTTACCCACATTCAAGTGTTGATAAAAAATAATACATTAAGCTAGAATGAAAGTTAATATTTTTTTAAAATAGAGGCTCTGTTATTTCTTTTGGCATGTTCAGATATTATTATATTCTGGGGGCCATGGATATATTTTTTTTAATTATCAAAAATGCTTGTGGTGGCTGAGTTAAGAGCTGTTCTGCTACCACCTTAAACTTAGCGCACACACAAAAGTGTGGGTTATCCAGCCATGTCTTAACCTCATATAAATTATTACGTGGTTCAGCCAGTCATACACCTGATTAGATCCTTGTGATTGAATCATGCAGTGTTTTCCTCAGCAATTTTCATGCTATGGTTGAAAAGATACAGATGTGGTCCACTGACCATAGAGGTGATTTGAAAGAAATTGTAACTAAACACATGACTAGTGTTGTTTCCCAAAGATGCAGAAAGTGCCACAAATAGCTTTTAACTTTTTCCCCGGCCAGCGTTTAAAAAAACAAAAAAGTTGCCAGCCACAGCCAGCTTTTTTGACAATTTTCAAAAAAAATTCATGACCCCCAGAATATTTTGTTGTATGAATATCTGAACATGCAATATATCAAAAGAAAGAACAGACCCTCTGCTTTTAAACAAAAGAAAAAACAACAACCCTGTTTTATTCTACTCTTCATGCATTCTTTTTTATCAACACTTGAATGTGGGCAAGTTTAATAAAAAAAAACAAAATTTTGAGCAAAACAAAAACGTTTCTGCCAAAGACTACGTCTCAGATTCAGAACGATGATCAAACACGGATGGAGTAGATCGAGTCCATCAACACCCCCAAAGTTTGCATAGTCCTATAGCTCGTTCTGGGCCGACATTTCATTCAGTTTTGATGTATATGCTGTTTAATGTTGATGATGGCGTTATTTTACATATTCATATGATTACATTTGATATTGCTTGTTTCTGAATCTTCTTCGCATGTGTTTTGATCAGAAGATTCAGTACTCCACAGAAGATGTGTAATAGCGCCCCCCCCCCCTACCGTATAACAGTGAAATGTCGAAAGATGAAAAATTCCGTCAATGGCGGGGAAAGAGTTAATACAGGTGTACATTTTCGGAAATACTTTTTTAACTTTCTGCTAAAATGACACAAGCTGTTCACTGAAGGGAATTTGAATGTAGCCTATTTTTTCGTTCTAGACTTATGATTGCCTTCTTTTTCCTGTTCTCTCTTTCAGAAATGCTGGAATCCAGTAATCTAGTGACTTTCACTGGATTGGCAAACAGTTCAGGTTACGACACGTTCTTGATGGATGAAGAGAGAGGGAGATTACTGGTTGGAGCGGAGGATCATGTCTTCTCTTTTGACCTGGTCAACATCAACAGAGACGTCAAACAGGTGACACACAACACTAGGTGACCTTGAAGTCGATATGAATGAATGTTATGTTCCTGGACTTATTGTGAATGGTTCATCGGTGCATGTTATTTCCACGTAAACAGTTTGTCTTCATAATCAAATGAATCAATTCAAATCTTCCGCAAACCACTTTCCTTTTCTCCTGATGTCACTTAGGCCGCATGGGCTGTGATGAATAAATATTAATTAATTAATTAATTATCTAAATAAAGCCATTTTTAAAGCAAACCTCTGTTCAAGCCCATTTTTCATGATCCAAACAAATTCACCCTGCGTTTGTTCTAGTTGAATGTCCTGCTTCACATTTTAGCAGTAAAATAGGTTGGGAATGATAATTCATGCCATTTCCCTCTGTCTACATTTAGCAAGAAAGATCGGTGAGGGATTTTATGGAGTGTGTCAGTGAAACCCAGGGTCATCAGAGACGTCCATCTCGCTCGTATTAGCTGCACAACCCAGATCTGAGTTGACGTTCTCCTTCTTTCCATCTGCCCATTTGATCTCAGCCTCCCTCTGTTTTTCATTCCCAAATCATATCTGCAACGTAATGCTTCTCTTTCTCTCTCTCAATCGCTCTTTGTTTCTCTCTCTGGAGTGCATTACTTTGATTTCCTCTTTCTTTCTCGCGCTTTTATTCTTTCTTTGTCCTGGAGGCTGCAGACCATAGGCTTTATATTCAGTCATCGTATATTTAGGGTTAAAGCTGGCTTTAATTGAACACTCACACAAACATGCATACTTCAGCAATGCCATCGTTTAAAGATAAGAACATGGCAAATTATCATAATTAACCAAATTACTTTCGCAGACAGAATACCTTAGCAGATATCAGAGGAAGATAAGGGAGGATAAAAAACTTTTTGTGCAGGCCTATGAATGTGTGAATGTGCGATTGTCCTCGTTGCTCGCAGGATAAGACGAATGGTAGTTTTTATGCTCTGTCTTCATCGTCGCCACAGATGGAGGTGGCAGAAGGACGGCAGGCAGCAGTCGTTGATTATTTTACAGCCAGGTTTCCTGCCGAGCGCCTTAGTCAGTCATTTGCAGTTCATTGTGTTCGCTCTGCACACATTCTCACACCTTCTCTCTTTCACTGTTTTATAGATCGCCTGGCCTGCCACACCTTCCAAACGAGATGAATGCAAGTGGGCTGGAAAAGACCTCGGGGTGAGTGTGGGGCGACAACTTCCTTTCTCCTCAAAACTACATTGAACCACAGTGAATGTTTGGGTATATTTAGGATGTCATTCACTTCCAAAATATTTAGAAAAACACTACCATTCAAAAGTTTGGGGTCAGGAAGATGTTTAGATGTTCAGATGATGATTTTTTTTTTATTTCAAATAAATTCTGCTATTTGATTTATAAATGAATCCAAAATAAAAGTATCACAATTTCCAAGAAAAAAATAGGCAGCACAACTGTTTTCAACATTGAAAATAATAGGAAATGTTTTTTAAGCAACAAAGAGTAATGATGCTGAAAATATCAGGAATAAATTACATTTTAAAATATATTACCTAATAATATATTTCTCTGCCAGTGTTTTTTTTCTAGCCACCATCAGCATTTTTGATATTGATTTTTTTATTCTAGCTTCATGCATTCTTATGTGGGTAAGTTTCATAGAAAAGGCAAAATTTTGAACAAAAAGCTGAGAAAATCAAAAAAAATGTCACAAAAATATGTGCATAAGCAATGCTTTTATCACTTGTTTCTGCTCCTTTTTTGTCTGTGTTATGATCTGGAGATTCTCTGCTCTTTTAGGTGTTGTGTAGTAGCCTACCATATAACAGTGAAATCATGGAAAGCCGTAAAATTCCGTCAATGACAGGGAAGCATTGTCTTATAAATAGCAGAAAATTCCATCAATAGCAGATGCAGATACAAAATTATTGTAATATTATATTGTTTAATTAAATTATAATATTACTGTTTTTACAGTATTTTTATGAAATAAATTCCTTATTACTGTGAAAGTATTTTTTTTTTTAAAACATTTAAAATATTACTGACCCCATACTTTTGAACAGTAGTGTATAAATAAATATTCATCCAGTTCTATTAATAGAAAAATATTCTGCAAATAACTTTTGCCAAAATCTGCAGACAAAATGGATGAAAATGTTGCTGATTTTATCCAGGCCTATAGCAATATCCAATACACTGATTTGGAAAACCATTGCCGAGAACTTTTTTAAATGTCCAAAGCACCATGAACATGAAAAATGTGATAAGAAAAGTGTGCACTGAAGAACCTTTAGTGTATGTGTGCCTGCATGACCTGCATTACTCCGGCCGGGTGTTGGGTGTGCGCTTTGGCTTGATTGATCACGGTTGCTGTTAGCAATGGAGTTTTGCTTGTGCACACGCTCTTTTGTTCCTCTTGAGAGTGTATATTCAGTGTTTGGCTCCAGCAACCCTTGGCCTTTCTATACAACAGAAATGGTTTATTTATCAACCCGGCTCTCGCTCCCTCTGTACGTGTGTGTTGTATCTGATGGTAATTTCACGGCTGGGTTCCCGCTGAGATGGGGGGTAGAAGGGGAGCAGGTTTATTACCAATAACTCACCAGACCTACTTCTGAAACATACACCCTTAAATAAAGTCACCTGATATTCCAACGAGGTGCAGGAATCACATATTTACCATCCTGCATGCATTTTGGCACTGGCTGTGAGGGGTTTATTTGGTGTTACATACACACAAATTCACCGGTTCAGAATAATGGCGTTTGCATGCTGTGAAAATGTTTGTTCTGGATACAGAGTTGTTGAAAGCTTGATTAGGGTATTACCAGTGCATTTCCCTCTCTGCAAACATAAAGCTCTTCATTCTCACATTTGGCTTGGCCAGACGAGGCAAAAACAAGCCCAGAACGACAGCTTGTACAACTGCCTCGCTGCTCGGTCTAAACTCTTGGTGTGTTTCATATGATATGAGGTTTAAACATCTCAATATTTCATTACTGTTCATTCAGGTCTCAATACTATACATTTAAATACATAATTTACTAAGAATTAGTGGGGTTGTGTTGTGTTTGATGTGATCAGATATCTAGAGGTGAGATTCATGCCATGAATACTTATGACAGTGATGCTGTACAAAAAAGTTTAGTGTGAATTTACAGTGTATTCCTGGCTACTAGTTGCTGTACTTTCATAGTAATTTCACAGTAGTTGCTCTACTAATTATTATAATTAAATGACAACTGATATACAGTATGAGCATTGTGCTGTAGAATCACAATGTTTAGCTACAGTAAGTAAAGTTTTTGTATATTCATTGGAATTGTTTCCCAGCACTATAGTACTGTTGCGTTAGCACTTTCCCAGCATGTACAGATAAATAATTAATAAATAACTAAATATTGTTTGTTTGTTTATTTGATTGAAACTTTTTATAAAAAAAAATTTTTGCTGGTTTATTTTGATGCTGCCTTCACTTTGTCATTTTTAAGTTACTTGTTTTGTAATATTGTTAATATTTACATGTATATTACTGTAATAGTTTTTGTGTGTACATTTGTTGTGTAATTGTACATTTGTTGTGCCAAGGCACCTATTGTAATCGTAGGTGTTCTTCTTCTTATTATTCTTTTTCCGTGTCTTCTTCCACTCTGGGAAAGTAATGAAATTTGCCACAAAGATAGAGGTCCGTCTGAACTGTCACCATTGCAAATTTGGAGTCTCTAACTCACTCACTTTTATGCTAATAACTTTTGAAGCATAAGGGCATTTTCCATCATGGAAATTTTTCCGGCATAAAAATTTTTTTTTAACTTTTTTTAATTTTGTCGTAAAATGCTATATTTTACGAACGCATTGGTGTATTGTTATGAAACTCTGTATGTGTCTTCAGCACCATGCTGTTACAATCTGGTTGTGCAGTGAGGGAAAACAGGATGCGGACTTCAAATAATAGATGGGTTTAATTCAAACCGTACAGAAACAGGACACAACCAAACAACAGGGTAACACATACGAGAACGAACCATGAGTGCAGAGGAGTGAGACAATATAAAGGGAGTGCTAACGAAGACGACCAGGTGCAGGGAATCCAGGGAGAGCAAGAGAAATGAGGAGTGAGTTCAGGTGTGGGACAGGGAGGATCATGGGAAATGGAGTCTGGGACAGGCGTGGATTGTAACATTACCTCCCCCTCCCGGTAGGCGCGTCCTCGCGCCTTAGATGTAACAACCGGGGAGGGTGGGTGGGCGCCCTGGAGACCTACACGCAGGTGAGGGGGAGGTGCAGACAGGTACGGAGGTCTCCAGGGCGGGTCTAGGACATCGGGTGTCCATGGCGGGACAGGAGCCTCGGGTGGCCATGGCGTTACAGGAGCCTCGGGCGGCCATGGCGGATCAGGTGCCGTGGAATGCCATAGCGAGTCAGGAGTCTCGGGAGTCCATGGCGGATCAGGAGCCTCGGTAGTCCATGGTGGATCAGGAGCCTCTGGAGTCCACGGCGGATCAGGAGCCTCGGGAGTCCACGGCGGATCAGGAGCCGTGGGATGCCATGGCGGATCAGGAGCCCCACCCACATGTTCCCCACCCACGGGTGTATAGCCCCCCCCACACACAATTTTCTTGGGGGAATTCAGGGGTAGTATGGAGGGCACGTGGAATGGGACGGGCTTCTGGGCTGGAGCGGCCTTACGGACTGGATCGGGCTCGAGGAGAGCTGAAGCGGGCTCGAGGAGAGCTGGAGCGGGCTCGAGGAGAGCTGGAGCGGGCTCGAGGAAAGCTGGAGCGGGCTCGAGGAGAGCTGGAGCGGGCTCGAGGAGAGCTGGAGCGGGCTCGAGGAGGGCTGGAGCGGGTACTTGGAAGCCTGGTGCGGAATCCAGGAGACTCGGAGTGGGAACTTGGAAGCCTGGAGCGGAATCCAGGAGACTCGGAGCATGAACTGGGAAGCCTGGAGCGGAATCCAGGAGACTCGGAGCATGAACTGGGAAGCCTGGAGTGGAATCCAGGAGACTCAGAGCAGGAACTGGGAAGCCTGGAGCGGAATCCAGGAGACTTGGAGCGGGAACTGGGAGGTTTGGGGTGAACTCGTGGAGAGCTGGCTCGTGGGGAACTGAGGCGGCTTCGCTGAGAATAGGAGCGGGTTTGCGGAGAGCTGGAGTGACTGGTTCACTCCAGAAGTCCATTAGCCACCCGTCTTCTACTGGCTCTGGTGTGGCGGCGGCCATCTTAGCCGGAGATGGCTCTGGCGTGGCGGCGGCCATCTTGGCAGGAGACGAGGGCTCGGATATAGTGGTGGACGTAGTCTTTGCTGGTTGGGGCTGTGGGACGAGCAGGACAGAACTGGGAGAACCACTGGAGGGATAGGTGGAGAAAGCTGGCGATGGTGGAACTGACCAGGCTGCCTGCTTCTCTGAGGGGACCGGACGAGGACGACACACCTCGCTCTGAACCTCCTCAATTTCAAAATCAGAACAATTTAAAAATAGGATCAGATTAATGGTTCCTACGAGGGAGAAGGAACAGGCAGGTTCAATGAAGCGAATCGTATCCTCGTCCAGGCCCATCAGAAAACAGGCAGAAAGAGAAGCATCTGGCCAGTTCACCAAATAACAGAGCTCAGCAAATTCCTCCCCCGGTCCACCGCTGAAGTCTCTCTCCTGGGGAGCCTGGGAGAGCTGGGGAAGAGGAAGAGGCCCATCTAGCGAAGTCCTTCTGTTAGGTCTGTTCTTCTGTTACAGTCTGGTTGTGCAGTGAGGGAAAACAGGATGCGGACTTCAAATAATAGATGGGTTTAATTCAAACCGTACAGAAACAGATCACAACCAAACAACAGGGTAACACAAACGAGAACGGACCATGAGTGCAGAGGAGACAATATAAAGGGAGTGCTAACGAAGACAACCAGGTGCAGGGAATCCAGGGAGAGCGGGAGAGATGAGGAGTGAGTTCAGGTGTGGGACAGGGAGGATCATGGGTAATGGAGTCTGGGACAGGCGTGGATTGTAACACATGCCCTGACAGTACAAAAAAAATTGAGGCAGCGGCACCTTGTGGTCAAAAGTTATAATGAAATTTCCAGAAATGCTAATAACTTTTGATTAAATTAACCTATTATAATGAAACTTAATAGATTCTATGGGTCCTGCCGAGAACATAGATACCAATTTTGCTATATTTGGCCGAACGTCCTGTCCGCCATTTTGATTTTATTTCACAACACACCATATTCTCCTACACCATTTTTCTGATTTTCACCTAAATCAAATCGTCATCGATCTCCAGACTGTACAGAGAAAACGTTATGGATTTTGTGTCAATAGACAAAACCGTTTTCATATATACCGCAGCAACAAATTTGAGGCATGATGGCAAAATGACTCTTGAGGCTGCATCTCTACAGTGCTTTGGCATATTGACACCAAACTTTGCATGTCACCTTACTCTGACCACACCACATCAATTTCATTACAGCGCCACCTATTGGTCGAAAGTGATAAACCATTACATCACATTACTAGTGATTGTATTTGATTTTTCAGATATTTTTTGCCTAAAATCATCTTAATCATTTAATTGCTCATTGCTGCAGTTGGTCTGACGCTCCCAGCCATGCAGTCATGACATGTCGTGCCTTCTTTGTGCTTGGCCCGTTAATGGCTGCTTGCAGCTATATATCTTGAAATTTGCTTTGCCATTTACCAATCTGTATTGTTTGGAACTTATGCATTTTGTTCTTACTTTTAAATAAATACATTTAATATATTTATTCTGAATTCATTATAAAATGTCAAAGCCAAGTCACTACAATCATGTTACAATGGAGCAAAACATGGCTATTTTTTAATAGTCATCTTTTCTGTTATAAAGGAAACTAAATAGCTTGCACTGATGTTACAATAAAGTTCTGAATATGTGATTGTACTAAAAATATAAAAAATACTAATAAATCATGTAGAATCCTGGCAATATTTCATTATGCCAGATTCACATGGGTGAATCTTATCTGTACTTTTTAAAAACTGTGCATTAGTTTTGACATTGACAAGCTCTATACTGTTATTATCTTTTCATGACTTCACTCATGTGTGAATGAAATTAGTCACTGCTGTGTTGTTAGTATTGTACATAATTACAGATGTGTCTAAATCATAATCTCTAACACTCTTCTCTTATCTGAAAGGGTATCATATATCTCTCACTCTTATGAAGGAACACTCGCTTCTCTGCGTCGCAGCTTTGGCCGCTTCTTTATGGATCTTGAAGATAAAACAGCAGGGTTATATGTGTCTAATTACACAGTAGTTACACTGTAATTACAGTACACCACCCAGTTATTACAACTTGAGGTTTGTATACATAGTAAACTGCAAAGAGTGCCAGATCAGCCACCTCTGTCTCACGTGAATGCTGCACTTGGCTCTATCGGAGCAGGCGAGGGTCTTAAAAACAGTAACGGCCATGGGAAATTTCAAACATTCCGCCCCGTGCAGGAAGAGATTAATTTTATAGCGCACGTGGAATGATTATGTTAGGAATATACACATTTCCTTTACCTCGGAAAAGCCATTACACTGACACACTAAAGTGCCTTTGTGTGGGTTGACGGAGATGGGTCACACATATGTGTGAGGAAGTGATCTGATTGGCTGCTGTGTGGAAGTTGCAGGTGAAATAGGTCTTTGGTTTTATAAGAGAACCGAATGTGTGGCCACAAAATCTGCTGATGCTGAGTGCTATACAAGCATTTATTATGTGCTTTGAATAGCCTGTACAAACTGAACTGAACTAGATGTAATCGAGGGAAACAGGCCTGCATTTATCTATTCTTCTGTTATGCTTTCATCACACACACACATGCATACAGTGAATAAAAGTGTGTATGTCTTTTTGTGGTGAAAACACACACAGAGAGATGGCAACACCCTTTCCTGTGGTCATAAATGACAACTCACGTTCAGACGGCACACATCGGCCTGAGACCATCAGTGTTTACACAGATGGACCTGCTTTATTTTCTCAATAGCTGTGGAAAGGTGTGCGTGTGCGCATAGGTGTGTGTTTGTGCTTGCAGTATGTTTATAATGTGTCGGTTTATTATTGTTAAACCTAGCCCTCACATATTTTGCAATTGAAAGGGAGTTAAAGAGCATTCATTCACATGAAACAATTCACTCATCGGCTTTCGCCAACTCACTCAGACGGCCAAAGACATTTCCCTTTCATCAAAACCAGACACACACTAACACTTTCAACGCTAATGAGAGTTGGCTGACATGATGTTGAGATGGATAAAACAGGTGGGATCGTCATTGTATGTATATATAGTACTCAAATGGTGTATATCTAAATTTGTAATTTGTAGTATCTTTAGCAAAACAAATGTTTGTTTGGTATCAGTTCATATTGTAATAGGCATGTTTCATATTATCTGTTAACAGATATTTTATCTTATGCCTTTTTCAGAAAGAATGCTCAAACTTTGTGCGTGTGCTGCAGTCGTATAACCAGACGCATATTTACATATGTGGCACCGGAGCCTTCCATCCTATCTGTTCTTACCTGGAGATGGGGAAACGAGCAGAGGTACACAGACACAATCTCTACATCAATAATTGGACAGATTTATTTTCTTTAATTCAATCTAAGCCAAGTAACGACATTAAAACATACTCATGTGCTCATGTGCATCTCAAAGGCACATTCACCAAACTGTTTAAAAGGAATGAAAAGGAAATTGATGGCTTAACCTGTTAACAATTTCAGCCCAGTGAAGTAGAAAATGAGAGCGTCACAAAGCAGCGAGTGTGTTATTTAGAAGTGCCTCAACTGAGGGAAATGAGATGGTCTTTACATGGTGGAAAAATGTCAGTGAATTTCACGATTTGATCCATGCAAATTAATCATGGCCTGAGTCCTGTAAGTTAACAGAAGATAAGTTGAGTGCTGTTGAGTTTAGAGAGATTCAAATCTAGAGAAGGATTTTATGTTTTTCTTCAAAATATTTACATATTTTGATATTGAGAGACTTGTGTCTCATGAACAAGATTCTATTGGCACTTTTTGACATTCACCTCTCCATTACCTCATCCTATTACTATTCATGCCTTGCTGTGGTTGGTTAATTCATTATACCTTTCCTCAGGACAACGTCTTCAGACTGGATGCCAACTACTTTGAGAATGGACGTGGGAAAAGTCCCTATGATCCAAAGATGCAGTCCTCATCCCTCCTGATTGGTGAGCCAGTCAGAGATGTTGTTGTTTTGGCATTTAATTGTTAGAATCAGCGTAATCTGTGGCCTGATTGGAGATTTTATGCTCTATCTATTTGTCAGATGGAGAACTGTATTCTGGAACATCAGCAGACTTCATGGGACGAGACTTTGCCATTTTCCGAACACTCGGGTCACATCATCCGATCAGAACTGAGCAGCATGATTCCAGATGGCTGAATGGTAAATATTCGGACAAAAACAGTTTTGTGATAGATACAGTTACTGTGATATGAATCAAGTGTCTTTTTTATGAGTAAGTCACTGCATGATAGATTAAATTAACGTGTTCAGAAATACTGATTAATTCAGGAACAAATCAAGTGACTGTCTTTGAGTGAGTCATGCACTGAATCATTCATTCAACTGATTTGTTCAGAAATACTAATTCATTCAGGAACAAATCAAGTGACTGTCTTTTAGTGATTCACTGAATCATTCATTCAACTGATTTGTTCAGAAATATTGATTAATTTAGGAACAAATCAAGTGACTGTCACTGTCTTTGAGAGTCAGTGAATCATTCATTCAACTGATTTGTTCAGAAATACTGATGCATTCAGGAACAAATCAAGTGACTGTCTTTGAGTGAGTGACTGAATCATTCATTCAACTGATTTATTCAGAAATATTGATGCATTCAGTAACAAATCAAGTGACTGTCTTTGAGTGAGTCACTGAATCATTCATTCAACTGATTTATTCAGAAATACTGATGCATTCAGGAACAAATCAAGTGACTGTCTTTGAGTGAGTCACTGAATCATTCATTCAACTGATTTGTTCAGAAATACAGATGCATTCAGAAACGAATCAAGTGCCTGTCTTTGAGTGAGTCACTGAATCATTCGTTCAACTGATTTATTCAGAAATACTGATGCATTCAGGAACGAATCAAGTGACGGTCTTTGAGTGAGTCACTGAATCATTCGTTCAACTGATTTATTCAGAAATACTGATGCATTCAGGAATGAATCAAGTGACTGTCTTTGAGTGAGTCACTGAATCATTTATTCAACTGATTTGTTCAGAAATACTGATGCATTCGGGAACGAATCAAGTGACTGTCTTTGAGTGATTCACTGAATTAGTCATGTAACCATTTAGTTTAACAACATTGATTCATTCAGTAATGAATCACCACTGCTGTGTGTTGCTTAGAAATGCACAGCAGTTAATTCTACTTTGAATTCATACCATGATATGAAATACAGTATTAGACATGGTGCTCACTTGTAACTGAGATATTGCTCAAACTTACATCTGTAGTTTGTAAAGTTTGTAAAGACACTGCATATACATGTGCTTGTAAAAATGCGTCTGTCCGTGCATTTTTATAGACTTTGATTTTTGTCCCAGTGCTCAATTTCTATCCTTAGCTGGCTGCTGAAGTCATCACACAGTATATGTTACTTCTGCTAAGCATGTGTCTGCCAAGAGCAAATGTGTAAAATAAATGTAAATTTATGGGTTTTCTTTTGTGCGCATGAGTTTATGTCCCTGCACATGAGTGTGTATGTGTCTGTATGTGTGTGAGCGAAAGAAAGAAACTCTTTGTGAACGTCTGCAGGAGAGATTAGCTCGGCCGGGGTGTTGAGTGTTTCCTCTAACATCCCGCCTGCATTTTTGCAGACTTATGGAACACAAAAGGTCAATATCAAGATAGGAAATTCGGTCAGGGTTTTCCCATGAAGTTAATCCTGTCTCAGCTGTTCCTGCAAGTGGCTCTCGTTTCAGTGCTCACACAGGGTCAACGTCCATGCCATCAATACCCCCCTATATTCACGAGGAAAGGTGCTTTTGAAAAACGCTCATCTCACCTTAATCCTCGCTGTCTGTTACCACGGATACGTCGGACGTTACTTCCATTTCGCCCGCTCTGAAAGCTGTCTCCCTCGCACAAAAGAGCCAGTGTCGTTTAGAGGATTAGTCACATGGATATTCTATCAAGCCCTTATCAATAGAGACACGGGCCTCTCGCTATCTTCAGACAATGTGGCCCATGGCTGTTGATGGTTATTCTTCCTGCACTTCAAAGAGGAGCATCCTTTATAGAGCAAAAATTTGGTTTGAGAAAGTTTGGGAGGCTGGAACAAGTTTAACAGTCAGTGTATTGAATGACATGGTCAGAACTGTATCATTGGTGTCACATACTTACAGTGCATGAACGCAGTCGATCTTCAGTAAATGTTTGTTCCGCTGTTTAAGCTTCACATCCTGTAGGGTCTGTTGCACTGTAATGCAGCACTGCATGTCGCTGTGTGCGTGTGCCGTCTGCGTGGGTGGGGGACGTGTTAAGTTTCATTTCTGAGAGCGAGTGAGTGGTCACGGCTTGGTAAGGGTAATCCCCCTGTAAATTGCGATACTGAGGTCTTGGCTCATTTTGGAAAAGCTAAATGAATTAGGCAATCATTTCTGTGTGTTTGGACTTCCCTGATTTAAACAGCTGAATTCCTTCTGTATCTTCTTTCAGTGCTGTGAAACTGAAGTTCTGATGCATTTTGTGTGTATTTCCAGACCCCAGGTTTCTAGGAATACACCTGATCCCAGAAAGCGATAATCCTGAAGATGACAAGATCTTCCTGTTCTTCAAGGAGAATGCCATGGACGGTGAACATACAGGCAAAGCTACTATCTCCAGGATAGGACAACTGTGTAAGGTATCATCACATACAGAAACATAAAAACGCACATGGATTTTCCAGTGCCTTTGTACACAGAGTATTAACATACACCAGTCAGGCATAACATTATGATTACGCCCCATACGCAACAAACTGCGATGCACTGTGTATTCTGACACCTTTCTATCAGAACCAGCATTAACTTCTTGAGCAAATTGAGCTACAGTAGCTTGTCTGTTTGATCGGACCACACGGGCCAGCCTTCGCTCCCCACATACATCAATTGGCCGACCATGACCCTGTCGCCGGTCCACCACTGTTTCTTTTCTTGGACCACTTTTGATAGATACTGACCACTGCAGACCGGGAACACCCCACAAGAGCTGCAGTTTTGGAGATGCTCTGACCCAGTCGTCATTTTTCCTGCTTCTAAATGTTTCCTGCTTCTTGATGCCTAATATATCCCACCCACTAACAGGTGCCGTGATGAAGAGATAATCAGTGTTATTCGCTGTACCTGTCAGTGGTCATAATGTTATGCCATATCAGTGTATAATAATATCTATGTTTAAAACATTTTGTGTTTTTTTAAGAACATGTGGCTAATCTGCTTGCATTTTTTCTAGAATGACATGGGCGGACACAGGAGTCTTGTGAACAAATGGACGACCTTCTTGAAAGCCAAGCTGACCTGCTCAGTGCCCGGTTTCAATGGCATAGACACACATTTTGATGAGCTGCGTAAGTGTATCTATGAACGTTGTAATGTCTAGAAATGTTGTGGGTAAATTACCTGTAAAAACACTTACAATGGAAATGTATGGGGTATGTATGTAAACTTACAACAGTAGGGACATGTATTCCAGATGCTGTCAATAAAGTTTAAGGTACATTTTAATGACTCTAATTTTTTAACACTACAATATTTGATTTGACTTCCAGAGGATGTGTTTCTGATGAGTGCTAAAGACCCGAAGAATCCAGTGATCTACGCTGTGTTTACTACGTCCAGGTAATACAGACAGACCTAAAATACATGCAATTCTTTATTTTCTTAGCTGTTTTCTTTTCCTTCTTTAATTTCTTTGTTCCTTCTTCCTTCCTATATTTATTTTACCTTTTCCCCTTTCATTTCTTTTTCTTCCTTCCTTCCTTCCTTCCATCATTTTCCTTTTTTTGCTTTTTCTCTTAATTTCCTTATTTAGTTTATTCCTTAATTTCTTTGCTTTTTTCTTTCCTTTTCTTCCTTTCTTCCTTTTTATCCCCTTCCTTCCTCTTTCCTTTCCTTACTTTTTCCATACTTTATTTCTTTTTCCATTTCTTTTCCTTCCTTGCTTCTGTCCTTCCTTCCTTTATTTTTCTCTTTCCTTTCTTTTCCTTTTCCTTTTCCTTCTTTCCTTTCTTTTTCCTTCATTTCTTTGCTTTTTCCTTCCTTTTCATTCCCTTCCCTTCTTTCTTGCCTTCACTCTTTTCCTTTCTCCCTTAGTTATTTTTTATTATTCTTTTCCTTTCTCTGTTCCTCCTTTCCTTCATATTTTCTCTTCTCTTTTATGAGATGGCTGTGATTTTGTGATGCATGATATGTTTGGCCTTTTAGAAGCTTTGCAGTTCAGTAATCTGGTTAAACTCACATCGCTGCACTCTGGATGGGAATTTCCTTCTTATCCTGGTCTCTGCCCCCTCTTACCTGTTTCCCCATTCAGCTTGGGCTCAGCACAGTTCCTAGGAAATATGATTAAGGTGGTAACCTGAATCTCACTCCCCAGCCAGACACCCTCTTCTCTGGGCCTGCTGGCGAGGAGCGAAGGGCTGGGGAGGGGTGAAGGCAGTAACAAAAGCAGATAAACGATTTTCAAAAGAGGAGAAGACTTTTAAGATGATGGATGAGCACACTGTGTGTGTGTGTACGGAGGTGTGCGTGCATGTAAACATGAGATGAGGAAGAAGACAAACATATCACGATTAATCACTGTCAAAAAGCAAGAGAGGCAAAAGCGATCATCCAAACCAAGCACATCCTGTTCATGTGTTCCCACCTCACTGATTTCCTAATGTATGCAGGGAACACAACACTCAAAAATTCAATTACGTGCTTTAAAGAATTAGACTGCTTTAATTGGTTTTCTAAGTGCCCCGTTTCTGAGATGAATAGAAGTGCATTCTAGGGACTTGCTTTTAATATTGCCACTTAATGAGGCCTGATCTCTACAGTGATGGATCAGTATTTTATCTCTCGCTCTATCTGGCTATGTGTGTTAAGAGTGTGTAAGCACATGTATGTGTGTGTGCTTTTTTATGTCTGGGACCCTGACTGAGTGATAGGGAATTAGTTTATTCATGTGCCCTGTGGTTAATTGATTTTCTTACTAATTAACATTTTACAAATGCTAAGGGCTAATCACCACAGTGTGTTTGGTTTCATGGCTGTTTAGAGGGGAATGAGGGCTTAGATACTCACATATACACTGCAATACAAATGCTAATTTTGTACATCAGCTAACACACATGAAACAAAAAAAAAAGGAATCAACCCTTTCTGGTCTTACTGTGCTCGATTTATTTTTGCATATCGCCGCTGTCGGGCTGAAACCTTGTATGTCCAAAATGGCTACTTTTCAAGAAATGAAAAACATACTGTTTTTTAAATAATTAAACACTGTTGTCAAAGTTGATATTGTGGGTTTATACACTCACCTAAAGGATTATTAGGAACACCATACTAATACTGTGTTTGACCTCCTTTCACCTTAAGAACTGCCTTAATTCTACGTGGCATTGATTCAACAAGGTGCTGAAAGCATTCTTTAGAAATGTTGGCCCATATTGATAGGATAGCATCTTGCAGTTGATGGAGATTTGTGGGATGCACATCCAGGGCACGAAGCTCCCATTCCACCACATCCCAAGATGCTCTATTGGGTTGAGATCTGGTGACTGTGGGGCCATTTTAGTACAGTGAACTCATTGTCATGTTCAAGAAACCAATTTGAAATGATTCGAGCTTTGTGACATGGTGCATTATCCTGCTTGAAGTAGCCATCAGAGGATGGGTACATGGTGGTCATAAAGGGATGGACATGGTCAGAAACAATGCTCAGGTAGGCCGTGGCATTTAAACAATGCCCAATTGGCACTAAGGGGCCTAAAGTGTGTCAAGAAAACATCCCCCACACCATTACACCACCACCACCAGCCTGCACAGTGGTAACAAGGCATGATGGATCCATGTTCTCATTTTGTTTACGCCAAATTCTGACTCTACCATCTGAATGTCTCAACAGAAATCGAGACTCATCAGACCAGGCAACATTTTTCCAGTCTTCAACTGTCCAATTTTGGTGAGCTCGTACAAATTGTAGCCTCTTTTTCCTATTTGTAGTGGAAATGAGTGGTACCCGGTGGGGTCTTCTGCTGTTGTAGCCCATCCGCCTCAAGGTTGTGCATGTTGTGGCTTCACAAATGCTTTGCTGCATACCTCGGTTGTAACGAGTGGTTATTTCAGTCAAAGTTGCTCTTCTATCAGCTTGAATCAGTTGGCCCATTCTCCTCTGACCTCTAGCATCAACAAGGCATTTTCGCCCACAGGACTGCCGCATACTGGATGTTTTTCCCTTTTCACACCATTCTTTGTAAACTCTAGAAATGGTTGTGCGTGAAAATCCCAGTAACTGAGCAGATTGTGAAATACTCAGACCGGCCCGTCTGGCACCACCAACCATGCCACGCTCAAAATTGCTTAAATCACCTTTCTTTCCCATTCTGACATTCAGTTTGGAGTTCAGGAGATTGTCTTGACCAGGACCACACCCCTAAATGCATTGAAGCAACTGCCATGTGATTGGTTGATTAGATAATTGCATTAATGAGAAATTGAACAGGTGTTCCTAATAATCCTTTAGGTGAGTGTATATGGTCAGACACTTGCGTGTGTCATTCTATTAATACAATTTTACCAAAATCAAGCTCAAATGGAAATAGAAGGTTTTTGAACAGCAAATGTCAGACATACATGCTTTGTCCGTCATTAGAATGACCACATCTGAAGCAGCTAATGCATCGCATTACGTTTTCACCAACTTAAAAGTTATAAAGTTTACTGTAGCTATCTGGCCACTTAGTTTTTTCTGTCATTCGGCCAAAATCTCATGTTATAAAAGATGAAGTGCTACGCACAGGCTATTTAAGACAGTATTTGCTATGCTAGGCTAAGACACTCTTTTCTGTTCCTCAAATACATAAAACATTAGCCTTTACATATATAGTGTTTCTTCTTGAAGAAATTTTCACCATTGCATTGCAAACAAGCAGAGATGGTCTAAAATGTGTGCAGCACTTCATTCAAGATTTAGGCAGGGTGGTGTTAAAAGGTTTTACAGACAGTTTGTGGATTTGATGTAGTTACAAGTTTTAGTTACAAGTTTTATTTACACGCTTTTAAATACTTTTCATTATTTAAATATTTGGTTAAATATTAAATAAAGGGTTTGCAATAGTAGTGATTTATGAAAAACAGACAAAATATGGCGATACAAGATTTTTGCCTGACAGCGACAATATTTTAAGAAGAGGATGATGATGACAGATGATGTCGCCAAGCCTTCATATTTTTCAACTCCTCCCAAACAACCACCTGTCAGATAGAGACCACCTGTCATAAAGCTCCATTTTCAATTTTAATCAATTCCTGATCCATAAAATCCATGCAAACATTTGTCCTGCCCAACAATTTTTTTGTTAAATTAAAATGGATAATTTGTCTTCTCATATACACACTTCTGGAAATGTAAGCTTTTGTGTTCTATCAGTGATTTAACCTCCATTTTCTCCCTTTCTCCCCTCTTCTTTCCTCAGTAATATTTTCCGTGGATCAGCTATATGCATGTATAGTATGGCAGACATCCGAAGGGTATTTCTAGGTCCATATGCCCACAGGGACGGGCCAAACTACCAGTGGGTTCCCTTCCAGGGCAGAGTGCCATACCCCCGTCCTGGCACAGTGAGTACTGGCCAATATATTTGGCATTAACGGAAAAAAAAACCTTAATGTTTTCTGACAAATTACAGCTTTATATCTGTGCGCTTTTGTTAAATAATAATACAAAATAATAATAATCACAATAAACTATTCATCCAACAAATAATATACTGTACTTTATTAGCCTATTTGGATGGACGGAATTTACCAGAATTTATCTGAAAAAAAAAAAAAATTTCACTTAAAAAATAACTAAAACAGTTATTCAGAATGCCATACTGAAACCTGAACCTCTGCATCAATGAGGATGTTTAATCCTTCATCTCCCCTCCCCACTGTAGTGTCCCAGCAAAACGTTCGGAGGCTTTGACTCCACCAAAGACCTTCCCGATGATGTAATAACATTTGCACGCCTGCACCCAGCCATGTATAACCCTGTGCAACCGATGGGTGGGAAGCCCATAGTGGTGCGCACGAACGTGGAGTACCAGTTCACTCAGCTGGTAGTGGACCGTGTGGAAGCTGAGGACGGCCAGTATGAAGTCATGTTCATCGGCACAGGCTAGTAAAACCAACAAACACATCAATACAAAACTATAACTGCTGTATAAACATATCAAAGCCTTAATCCAAGAAAACTTTAACAGGCCATTCAGATTCAACCAGAATGCATTTTTGTGGTTAAAACGCAAGACGCATGGCAATGGAACGAAAAAAAATGCAAGGTCTTAAGAGGTTGTTTTAAGGCATCTTAAGTTCTTATTAATTTCCAGATCTAGAAATCACACTTTTAAAATTCCATTATATAATACAGGTTTTCCAAGACTAAAATAAGGACATCTTGATTTTTTATTGTAGTGTATAGTTTAATTGTTTTAGTGGTTGAATTGTATGATTTTAAAATATTTAAATTTGATGTCCCCTTCGATGTATGCTGAACAATCTCAGTTTACACAAAACTACACATTTTTTATATTTTCATTTTTTATTTACCCTTGTTGTTTCAGATCCCATATGTTATTTTTTTCTGAGAAGAGTAAAGATTAATGTTAGTTATAAAGTTACAATTACTAAGAGATATTGTATAAAACATGCTGAATATTAAAAATATTCTAATCCCAAATCAGATTTAGGAACCGTGTTGAAGGTGGTGACTATTCCCAGGGAAAGCTGGCATGATCTGGAGGAAGTGGTGCTGGAAGAGATGACAGTGTTTAGGGTATGAGCTCCAACTGTTCTTTACCCAGAGGGCTGTGCGTTTCTGCTTGTTATTGGAATCGAAATCCTCCAACTATAATTTTCACCTTAGTACATTTAAATTGTCCCCCATAAATATGTCTGCACGGCCACAGCATGTCATCAAACAAATATCCTCGGATCTTAAAATGCTTTGTTTTCTCTTCTAGGAGCCAACACCTATTACTGCCATGGAGCTCTCCACTAAACAAGTACGTCTGCTTGAAATTACTCTTCACCAGCCATTAGCAGAGAGTAAACTGTGTCCTAATAGACTTATATGTTCATCTGTCAACAGCAACAGCTGTACCTCGGGTCAGATTTAGGGATTTCCCAGATGCCCCTGCACCGCTGCGAGGTCTACGGGAAGGCCTGTGCCGAATGCTGCCTGGCAAGAGATCCATACTGTGCCTGGGATGGGACCGAATGCTCTCGATATTTTCCCACTGCTAAGAGGTAAGCACATATTGATGAATTTCTTGAACATTTTAGTGCTACTTTTTAGAATCTGGATCAAATTATATTCTCTTAAAGGGGCAGTTCACCCAAAAATAATTTTACTCACCCTTGTGTCATTCCAAACCAGTATGACTTTCTTTCTTCTGTGGAACGCAAAAGAAGATATTTTGAATAACTGTTATTGTTCATAAAATTGAAAGTCAATGGAGTCCAAAACAATCCCATTGGACACCATTTTTTCAAGTCAATAACATTTGAACAAATTATGACACCATATTCACTGTTCAGGTGTTTAGTGCACTACAAATTCTGCATCTCAACACACACAACATGCATACATAGACAAGCACAAACACCTGGATCCAAGTATTCAGGCTGCTTTTAGACATACTATAAACACATGCTGACAATACACCATGTACCGCTGTTAATATATTTATAGTAAAACACACTCTGTGCCAGCTACACCTTCGCAGAGGAAGAAAAGGGCCATGGCTTTGGTCTCGACACACCCTCGTGGCACTAGGCTGGTCCACGCCACTCCAAATATTTTCACTGTGCCTAAAATGCAAAACAGACGTCCTTACCGCACCTCCCGCACGTGCCGAGACAGCCAGAGTCAAGGAATGTGTGTGTGTGTGTGTGCACGCCTTAACAAAACATGCTACAGAAATGAGGAGACACAGAGAGCTATACACTGAAATACAAGAACAGAGCAGGAAAGGAAAATTAAGAAGATGACAGATCATGGGGAAATGACAAAGAGGCTGTTTCAAACACGTTTTACACAGAATCTCAGCAGGTTTTCATATTTCACTTATCATTCCCCAAGATCTACTGCAGCTAAATCTCAGCTACAGGCAGCCTTCACACCACATACTGAATGTTTTCAGTTTGACACAGTTTTTCAGTACAGTTGTGAATGGATAAGAGTGCCGGCCTTGGCTCAATCCCTGCCCCATGGTAGCATTTAAAAGGTGAAGCTGCTCTCTTAAAGTGGTTGTAAACGCAATGATGGAGAATGAAAGACTCTTTTAGATGAGAGTGATGTGCAGAACTGTTATTACAATATATTTGAAGGTTCTGAGGTTTAGAATTCAATAATGAACATTATGAAATCTCTTTCCGTGAATCAAACTAGGGCACCAACACATCAAGCACACGTCCTTCCTTCATGCACTTACATTTCTGTGTCGCTATTAGAACCACATGGATTTGCAAGTTTTCCCCAAACACTTTCCCCATCTGCCTTTATGGGGACAAACATATTGGATTGGATGAATCAGTGCTGCCGTGTTGGCCAATGATGGAGGCACATTGTTTACACAAATAGTTTAATTATAGTCTCTGTGCGTTAACCAGAAATAGTAATAAAATAATCACACATCATCTTTAAATCTAGAGGGCAATGTGGTACAATGTAGGTGTTTGATTGAAACAACAGTGCACTCTAGTGGCCTGAGTGTAGTAGTGTTACAAATGATAAACATTAAGTTTAATTTTTGTGTTTTAGAAAGTACAAACCCAGCCAACAGGGAACGTTCTCAGAACTTCCCTAATCTTCTGGCAAGGTCCTGAAGTCCTAAATAAACATTCTTCCAGTAATGTTAACAAAATGTTTGTTCTGGTCTTTAATAATGTTCTCAAAACGTTAGCATAAAAAAAAATTGTATACATCGTTCATGGAGCGTTTGTTAAATTAAATATTGTAGTTGGACATCGTAAATGTTACTACTTGTTCTACTACTAACATTCCCATAATGGTCATAGAATGTTTTCTTAATGTTCATATAACCAAGAAAACATTTACATTATTTCTGAACATTTAGAGAACAATCAGAAACAAAGTTTTGATTTTGAACTTAATGGGAATGTAAGAAAAACGTTCTTAAAACATATTTATAGAACATATTTTTGTTGACTGGGAAGATCTACATCACATCACAATGATCTTATCAGATCATTTTTATTTAACAGGAGAACAAGACGTCAGGACATCAGAAATGGGGATCCTCTTTCACAGTGCTCTGATCTGCACCACAATGGTAAGAATAAACACATACTGTACATGTACATAGCCAGTGGCTATTTATTTCTGATCAGGTATAATCAATCAGTTGCCTAAACCAACATGAGGACATGCACAATTGTCCAAATTCACCTAATTCAACAAAAAACATTAACAACATTCATCAATTGGCCTAAGATTGTGCATATTATCTTACATATCTTTTATTATCTAATGTACTGAATATTGTGCAATTGTGACTAAAAAACAACTTCATAGTTCAATGAAATGAATGTTACACTTTAATACAGATGATCAACAACACATTAGAATTAAATCTGAACAATAAAGTTTGCTTGAAACTAATTTATGCACTATAATCTTTCATTTGTGTAGATGCCACTGATACACCCTTCAGTATTCTGGGCATTACTGAACATTACCTCCTCATGTGTCTGTGTGTGTGTTAGATGATCTGGAAGGTTACAGCAGTGTGGAGGAGAGAAGTGTGTATGGCGTAGAGAACAGCAGTATGTTTCTGGAATGCAGCCCGAAGTCTCAGAGAGCTATAATATACTGGCAGCTACAGAGACCCAATGACGAGAGGAAACATGAGGTACATGCATACACACACTTAATGACAAATAACAGAAGCCAGCAAGGCATGCACTTAAATTATGTGTTATCATTGTAATCTAAATGCATCTCTGATATGTCACTGTCTAATATGTTAATATATTTTAACCATTTTTCTCAGTTTATGTGGCTGTGGTTTCCAGATTCTTTACATATTAAATTACAAGCTCCCTGATATTGGCAGTTTTAACAGTCTAACACTGCTTGTTGAATTAATTGAAAGGTTAATGCAGCAGTCATTATTTATGAATACAGAGATATCATTTTTAATTTTCATAATATAAAAACATATTTTAAAGATCATTTCTGTGCTATAAGCTTTGTCAAATGGAATCACTTAGGTCTGCCATTGCTTGGCCAAATGGAAAGCCCCGCCCCCCAACTCATGCCATTGGTTGAGTCACTGTTGTGGTTACAATCTCACTAAGGCTGCATTTATTTGATCAAAAATACAGTAAAACAGTAATATTGTGAATCATTATTAAAATTTTAAATTAACTATAAATATAATTTAATTATTTTAAAATGCAATTAATTCTTGTGGTGGCAAAGCTGAATTTTCAGCATCATTACTCCAATCTTCAGTGTCGAATGATGATGATAATGATGATGATTTGCTGCTCAAGAAAAAAAAAAATGTATTATCAATGTTAAAAAAAGGTTTGGCTGCTCAATATTTTTGTGTAACCATAATACACTTTTTCAGGATTCTTTGATGAATAGAAAGTTCAAAAGAACAGCATTTATTTGAAATAGGATAAATGGCAACAATAAGGTTTAATTTGTTAACATTAGTTAATTAATTAACTAACATGAACTAACCATGAGCAACATATTTATTACTGTATTTCTTAATCTTTGTTCATGTTAGTTAATACAAATCCAGTCATTCATTGTTTGTTCATGTTAGTTCATGGTGCATTAACTAATGTTAACAAATACAACTTTTGATTTTAATAATGTATTATTAAATGTTGAAATTAACATTAACAAAGATTAATAAATGCTGTAGAGGTGCAGTTCATTATTAGTTCATGTTAACTAAAGTAGTTAACTAAGTATGCTAACTATTGAAACCTTATTGTAAAGTATTTATACATTACTGTCACTTTTGATAAATTTAATGTCTTTGATTAATATATATATATATATATATATATATATATATATATATATATATATATATATATATATATATATATATTTATTTATTTATTTATTTTTTATTTATTTATTTATTTTTTCTTAATGAATCCAAAAATTGTAATTAGTCTTAAGTAAAATGTTGCTGTTTTACAAAGGTTAAGGGGAATGTTGTGACTAGTAAATTAAGGGATTTTAATGAACAGGATATGACATAATGACCCCTTACCACCCATCACCACACATACACCAGCTGTGTTTCTCTTTCAGATATAATCAGGCAAAAAATAGCGCTAAAGTAACACCACACCTCAGACGGTCATCATGTTAATATAATAACGGTCAAATTTCAGCCTTCCTGCTGTGTAAGAAAATCCCCTAACTGTGCTATAGTTTACCCTTGCACCCCAGATGTGACCTCAGCGTTTAAAGGGTTAATTCACCCAAAAATGAAAATTCTGTCATGAATTCCTCACCCTCATGTCGTTCCAAACCCGTACGACCTTCATTCATCTTCGAAACAGAAATTAATCATTTTGATGAAATCCGAGAGCTCTCTGACCCCTCCATAGACAACAACATTATTACCACTTTCAAGGGCCAGAAAGGTAGTAAAGACATCGTTAAAATCATCCATGTGACTCCAGTGGCTCAACCTTAATTTTATGAAGGAAGAGAATACTTAATAAAAAAGTAACGACTTTATTTAACAATTTCTTTTAGCCCACGTCAATCACTGACAAGGTTCTCATGAGCTCCTCGACGCATGCTTGTGATGCTGACGCAGGAGCCGGCCAATACTGAGCCGGTGTTCTGACGTAGAACGCGGAAGCGCTGCACTGTGTTTACAATGTGAACAGCATCGGAGACTGACACAGAAGAGCTCTGGGGTTGCAGAGCTCAAAGAGCTCTGTGATTTCATCAAAAATATCTTAATTTGTGTTCCGAAGATGAACAAAGGTTTTATGAGTTTGGGATGGGTAATTAATGACAGAATTTTCATTTTTGGGTGAACTAACCCTTTAAGTTCTGGTCTGGGACCATTTTTTAGGTCAAAATAAGTGAAAAAAGCAGTCCTAACTCAATCTCTTTTTCTCCATGTCAGATTGCGATCGATGAAAGGGTGAGTCTTACGGGCCAAGGTTTACTGATTCGAAGTCTAACCCAGGCCGATTCAGGAGTGTACCACTGCCACGCCGTAGAGCACGGCTTCATCCAACCCCTGCGCCGTATTAATCTCCAGGTCATCCCATCTCAGCGCGTGGGTGAACTGCTTCTACGGACGGGAGCCAACGATAAGGATCCCTCCCCAAAGCACAAACTCTGGTACCGGGATTTCATGAGCCTGCTGGAGCATCCAGATCTCAACAGTGTGGACGAGTTCTGCGAGCGGGTTTGGAAGCGCGAGAAGAAGCCAAAAGGGAAAAAAGCTCCCAAAGTCAACGCCGGAGCAGGTCTGGGTACAAAAACAGAGAAAACCTCTCAAACAACAGCTCAGAGCTTGCAAAACCCACCGCAGAGAGCCCAAAACACACCTAAAGTGCCGAACAACCCGAGTGTTCAGATTCTTCCCAAGTCCACCGGCTTGCAGAGAAGTCAAGTCCCTGGAAGTACCGTAAGCACAGTGAGCCAAAGCACCAAACCGGACACTCAGAGCACACAGAAGGTCCAGAGTGCTCCCGAGAGCCAAAGAGCACAGCCGAACCAGGGGAAAAGAGGTACCCAGACCCCTCAGAGAGGACCTCCTAACACAGCCAAGTGGAAACAGCTCCAGGAGAACAAGAGGGGGCGTAACCGCAGGACCCACGAACAGCAGAGACCACCACGCAGTGTGTGAGACAAAAACACGCACGCTCAGTCAACAATATACACTTGTAAACATCTGCATCAGTCACTCATACAACAGACATACGTGCAGTGTGGCCATAATCAATAGCACAAAACTCAAAAATGGTGAATCCTGCTCATGTCCTTCGTTCACCAGGGAAAGCACATTCACTTTGTTGTTGTGATGTGACAGCAAAGACCTTTTACACTACTAGTGTTACAGATCCGACGTCATATGGTTTTCATCAAAGCACGCATTTCTAAGACAGTCGTTTGCCAAAAAACCTTTGTGATAAGAAGGGATAGTGCCAACGGGGAAAAGAAGATGCATTTGGTGTCAAAGGAAACTTATTTGTCAATATGACAAAATGCGGTCTGTGATTGTGAAAAAGACGTGGAAGAGCAAATTTGGCAACTGGAAAACTGGAAGCCAGTTGCTCTGATTTGTAAAGACTGTAATATATGAGCAAGCATTGTACTGTACATAGAACAACACTTAAGTAATTATGGACACAACTGGTCAAAGGTGAAAAAAGGCATGCCTTAGTAACAGCTTGTCTAACCTCTGATCCTCAGAAGCGTTTTGATGTTCGTGTTAACTGTTTCAGATAATCAAGTGGGCCTGACTGACTTAAAAAAAAGTCTAACTGTGGTGACCATTTCTGCCAAAATTTAGGTTTCAAAAACAACGTGCATGAGTTGAATGAATAAGCTCTTCCAAGCCAGTCGGATTACAGCCGTATAGATGATTGTTCTAAATGTTGGTTGCGTAAAAATGAAAAAACATCTTTTTAGATATTTCCATAATGTCTGTAGTGTATTTCTAAATTATTATTACTCATATTTCATACGTTTACGTCATTAATTTGCTAAATCAGTCTATGTTAGGCTGAATGCTGAGTGACCCTAGTATATGTACTGTACATATATACAGCGGAACACCACATGATTATTTATTGCTGGTTATTGTTTATTGTTCAAAGGGTTGCATTTATTTTTGATATAATTTTTTTCTATTCAGTTGTAAACGTGGCTGACTGGCCACAGTACCCATAGACGGACCAATTATTTGTTTTTAGGCTAAGATTCTTGTTACGTGTTTGCAGATGGGACTGTTTTCAGATCTCTTCTGTATCCTTTTATCTCCGTTTTACATTTTTCTTGTGTTCTAATCTGTCTCTTAAGGTTATCTTTAGGTCTTTCTTGTATTCATTGTGCAAAACTAACAAGAAATAATAAATCATGTCCAATGATTAGCTGTGAATCTCCCTAAAAAAATGTGTGGGTTAGGTCAGACTAGATGCCGTGGAGAACACACTGCATGTGAATTCTGCCTTTGTGCATCTTTATTTTTATTGTCAGTGTGTCGTGTGAAAGGTCATTTCTGTGCCATGCAAGATGTACGAGATGTGAATAATATTTTTGCCATTTGCAAAGATTACCATCTAAACATACTCTGTCCCTTTTTATGTATTATAGGTCCATAGTCTTTTCACACATACAGGTTCCCCCCCAATTTTCTGCAATTGTCATTTCAATGCAATACAGAGGTATATCCACCAGATGGCTCTCCCGTCCACTCTCTGCCCCAGATGGAGTTGATTTGGAGCTGGCTGGTGCAACAAGGGAGGAGAAGGGAGCTGTCAGTTATGTAAAATTGGTGTTTCTGGCATGCATTTGGTTGTCTAAATAAATATTTCCTCTATAATTTCAGGGTGGTCGTGGGTGGATTATTTGTATATTTCTTCGATGCGTTTTTGGCAGTATTTGGAGGACACATGTAGCCTGTCTGTGAATTTTGTTGACTCTCATATTGTGTTTGCTGAGAGGTGAGGATATCACATCAGTTTACGGTCTCATTATCGCAATAATTACTTGAGCAGCCAATTTTGGCACATTAGCAAGTTCTCAAAAGGTACCTGAGCTTGGAGACATGTAACACCTTGGAGAGATAAGATTTAAAAAATGTGATGTTGTTTTCAGGTGTTTTTAATTTTTTGTTAGTTACTTAGTCCGATTAAAAAAAAAACTGTTGCCTGATGACAATAACCAAAGCTGGACTTGACCTTTGTGGAACGTCTCAGATATTTTTAATATCTATAACCAATGTATGCCAACAGAAAATAACTAATTTACTCATTTTAAAAGTGAGTATCTCGTCTCTGTATCCCCAGAAAGATCTAGCTAATTTTCTTGATAAACTGAATTTTACTGAAGGTAAAGACATTTTTATTTCTGCATCACCTTTCCAACATCCAGAGTTTTGGAGATCAATAATAAATGAAAGGTTTAACTAAATAACTTTTAGCATGTCAGATCCCAGAACGATCTAGTCCAGTGGCCAAAGACCTAGTATACTTTAGGCCTATGATTAGAGTTAGAGTTCTGTGCGAATGTTTAAGAAAAGAAATTATTATTTGGGATGAATTAGAGCCAGGCCTTCTCGTCCAACATCAGTGCCTGACCTTACAAATGCGCTTCTAGAAGAATGGTCAAAAATTCCCATAAACACAATTTTCATTCTGGAATTAACGAATGAGGGAAAGAGTCGGAAGACCGTCTGTTTGCAACAGTCTCAATACCATATTAGGAGAAGTAGGCGGAGCGAAAGAAAATATGCTCAAATATCATTTGTTCTGGCCTATCTCACGACGCGCCAGTTTTAAATATACGGAAACTGGATGAAAGAAGCTGCTGTTTTCTGCAAATAAAGACTTAAATTTCGGCCTGTTCCAAACATAAAGCTATCATATGCCTTTAAAAGACCTTAAATACAGCGGGCTACTTTTATGACGCTTTTGAGGAGCATGATAGCCGCAGAAGACTCTTGGACGCAAGTTTGTTGTGACGTGCGGGTGAGACCATAACAGAAATTACTCACGTTACTCAGTGTAGTTCCTAAATATTTATTTTAATGTCTCATTTAAAGGGGATGTTTAGCTTTTTTCCCCCACGAGGTTTGTAAATTGTTATGTGAATACAGCACATTAATACAAACGTTGAAGGTTTTAATAATTTTGTTTTGTGTATGACTTGCAGAACACAGGCAACCAGTTAAACATCCTGTTCATAAAGTCATAAACTGAATATTTGTGTCAATGTTACCCATAAGCTCAAGAAAATTGGTAGGGAGTATATATACACACACACACACACTCGCATAAAGTGTTTAAATTATTCCAAATAGATAGTAAACAGTCATAAATAGATGTTTAGTTGCATATGATGCATTTTTAATTCAAGCTTCTTTCTCATCTGCATAATGTAGCTATTTAAGGTCGTAGTTCGTACTTATTACCGCTAGATGGCGTGCTACCTCTTTTTTCAAAACTCGGCATTAATTCTCAGTCAATGAATTAGGAATGGATTTTTATTAAACTGCAAGATACTCTATACAACACATAGCTCTATATCTTATGGTTCATTTTACTATGTTCTTCAAAATTTCTATGATGAAGAGGGAAAAATGTCTTTAACAGCAAAACACTATGTTTCATTTAGTATTCATTTATTTTGTGCCCAGGGTTTGACTGAAATGAGGGTGCGCATATAAGTGTTTGTGACTCACAGGAGAGCAACAGAAATGAAGCTGCCTTCGACACATCCATCATCTCCGCCACATCAAAAGTGTCCTCAGAAAGCAAGTGTGTCACTCTGTATCCTGGAGATTTGTGCGTGTGCGTGTTTGTGTGTCATAAGCACACATTTATGAGCGCACAAGGTGTGTGCGCAAGTGTTTGCCTACTCATGAATCAGAGGTCTCTTCACATTGTCTGACTCACACACATACACCATGGCCCTGAGGATTCTGGGTACAAAGGAGATTCAGGTCAGAGCCAAGGCAAAAATTCTCTCTTGCTCTCTGTAAGTAAATGGAATTACAAGTGCACATTTTGTAATGGATTTATTGCTGGAAAATGTATTTAGCTGAGTATTAAATTCTGCCTAAAATTGTTATTATTTGCACACACATGCATAAATGTAACTACAGTTGTCTGAATCAGTATTATTAAGATAAATTAAAACTAAAGCTATTCAAAATTCAGTAATTTAAATAAAGCTGAGATAGTATATAAGTATCTGATAATAACTATAAAAGCTTAATTGAAAATGAGAAATGTTGTCTTGGAAATTAACTGAGATAAATATGTTCAATTTGAAGTACTAAAGTTACTAAAACTACAACTGAAATATAAATAAATTAAGGGGCCATTTACATTTTGCAATTAAAAACTGAAACCGGCGTTTGGCCGTTCATTTGCATGACAGTGGCATTTTGGGGGCCTGAAAACACCAACTTTAGAAACGGGTTTCAAAGTGCACTTTTTTGAAAATGTTATCGCCTCCGAACAAAAACGCGAATTTATGAAAACGGTGGCGTCACATGCATGTTTATTACGTGTTCAGTCTATTGGCGTGTGTTTCTTTACAAAGTGACATCGCCATCTATTGGCCTGGTATTAGTAATTCAGTGTTTTTAGTCCGGATCCGTGTTAAAGGAACACGCCGACTTTTTGGGACTTTAGCTTATTCACCGTATCCCCCAGAGTTAGATAAGTTTATACATACCATTTTTATCTCCTTGCGTGCCATAACTCTGTTTGACGCACCCACCGCTAGCCTAGCTTAGCACAAAGACTGGAGGTAAACGGCTCCAGCTAGCCTACTGCTCAATAAGTGACAAAATAACGGCAACATTTTACTATTTACATGTTGTGATGTGTATAGTTACATCATGTACTAAGACTGACGGAAAATGAAATGTTGCAATTTTCTAGACCGATATGGCTAGGGACTATACTCTCATTCCTGCGTAATAATCCAGGAACTTTGCTGCCGTACCAAGAGTGCAGCAGGCGCAATGATATTATGCATCGCCTGAAAATAGTCCCCAGCACGCTCTCTGTGCAAGCAGGTTGTCACGTTGGTTATTGACGGAAGTTAGCCTGTTTTCAGGTGCTGCGTAATATCATTGCGCCGCTGCACCCGTGGTACAGCAGCAAAGTTCCTGGATTATTACGCAGGAATGAGAGTATAGTCCCTAGCCATATCGGTCTAGAAAATTGCAACTTTTCATTTTCCGTCGGTCTTAGTACACGATGTAGCTATACACATCACAACATGTTAATTGGAAAATGTTGGCTTTATTTTGTCACTTATTGAGCAGCAGGCTAGCTGGAGCCGTTTACCTCCGGTCTTTGTGCTAAGCTAGGCTAGCGGTGGGTGCGTCAAACAGAGTTATGTCACGCACGGAGATAAAAATGGTATGTATGGACTTATCTAACTCTGGGGGATAGAGTCCCAAAAAGTCGGCTTGTTTCTTTATCGACGATCATTTTGTCGAAAAACGCAACAGAAAACTGTTCCACTCTTTGTACAATGTTGTCATGTAAACATACCCTAAAGCTAAGTAAAAATATTTTAAAAAACTGATAAAATTACAAAAGCACAAATGACTAATACTTAAACTAAAATTAAGGGTACGTTTACATGACAAATGTACTAAAAATGGATAGGTTTTTCCTTTGCGTTGTTCGCGTACAGACAACAATGTTGTCAAAACAATCACTGTTCACACTGATCTGTGAAAACGATTAAAAACGCTGTATTATTGATGCCAGGCCAGTAGTTGGCGATGTTATGTTGTGAAGGAAAAACTACACGGCTATAAACTGAACACGTAATATGCATGCGCATGGCGTCACCTTTTTCACAAATTCATGTTTTTGTAGTTTACATGGAGACTGTAACTTGCACTTTGAAACCAGTTTTCAAAAGTTTGAATATTCAGGCCACCAAAACGCTGTTGTTTTCAGTTTTTAGTTGAAAACTGCACTGTAAACCCGAATAAGTTGGCAAAACTAAAAAAAAAATGGCAATCAGTTACATCAATTTTTTTTAAGTTAAGAAATGTTTAAGTAAGCAGAACTTGCAGATTTTAATTTGAATTGGTCTTTTCAAATATTTGAGTAAGCTAATTCATACATTTAAATGAAAATGATCAACTTAAATATTTTTAGTGGTGGAAACTTGGCTAGCTTTAAGCTAATTCAATAAATGCTACCTTGATCATTTTTAACACAATGCTTTGATAGCAATAGCATAGCACTTGCTGAATGAATACAGCATAGAAAATGTAATATACTGTATATCTGTTCTCAAACTAAGCTCATGCCAAAAACACAACATAACAGAAACTCTTCTAATCTACCATAGCAAAACATTAAACACTCTAAATCTCCACCTTAACATTAATCTTGCACAGTAAAACATTATATCGCTTAATTTGAGCACAGCCCAGTTTCAGTTAAATTTAAGTTTGTCTAAATTAAAAGAAACAAGTTCATAAAACTCAAAACAATATAACAAATTTAAATTACTTAAAGTGTGTCAGTTTTGTGAACTCAAAAGAAAAAGAAAGTTCTACATTTTGGACTAATTTGTTTAATTTGAGTTGGCTCTACTCAAACCAATTCATTATTTTGAGCGTTAGGGTTTACAATGTGTTATGTAAACGGCCCCTAAAATGAAACCTGAAAACAAATTACAAATATTAATAAATACTATAAATAGTAAACAAATAATACTAAAATAACACTGAATAGTGTCTTAATTACATTTCCCCAGGTGGACAGGTATGCAAGGTAACTATGGAAACTATCATATACCCTAGTGGCCAGATAACCACAAGGAGTCAGAACAGCAGCCATGAAGTGTTTCTGAAAAGAAGGTACATCTTTATTTTTATTACATAATAAAAAAAGACTCCCTACTGCCTCTGTGCTGTTATATTTAGCATCATGGCACAAGTGATGAAGTCAGTAGTCAGTCACCAGGCACAACCACCCTTAGCCCCTAATCTCAGGCTCATTATGGAGTTAAAATGAGCTCTGCCCTTGATGAGAAAGGTACACTTCACCACACCTAATGAATTTCCCTCTCTCCCTCCCTCCTTCCTTCCTTCACCGCTCTTTCCATCCTTTCCTTCTTCCTTATATCCTACTCTAGCGCTCTCGTTTACAGTTTCAAGGCATAACCCTTGGAGCATGATGGAGGTGATATCACCTACAATTTGCATTCATTAGAATATGATGCCTTTTCAACAGCCTGAATAATCTTCTTGGTTCCATTTGTTACAAACCTTTGGTCAGAGATTTTAGTTTTTCTTCATTTTTATGAACCCATGTCTGACAGAAAAAGGAAGCTTCATTTACTCATCCTCATGTTTGATATCATATATGGCTTTCATTATTCCAAGGTACATAAAAGCAGACATTTTTAGGAATGTTTATGCTGCTCATTTCTATACAATGAACTTGCATACAGTCAGTAACTAGCTGCAAAAAGGACAAACTACACCATGAAACAACCTGAAAAGTAGGCCATATTAATTTTGTGCATGAAACAGACCAAAATTACAATCATTATTCACTTAAAATCTCATTGGTGGACATTCTTCAAAACATCTTTTGTGTTGCACAGAGGAAAGAAAGTCACACAGGTTTAGAATGACATATGGATGAGTAAATAATGTAAATTTTTATTTTTTGGTGAACTATTCCTTTATAAGACAATCTTAGGGAAACTTCTTTGAAACAGTTGAGAAGTTCTTAGGAAAGTGAGCGGAATAGCTCTGAGCGTCTGAATCTCAGAAACAACCTGAAGAACCCATTAAAAGAGAAAGCGACAGTGTGTCCTTCACAAACAATAGACTTTAACCTTAATCTGACTGTGGACTGAAGAAAACACCCTTCCCACTCACACACAGGGAATAAGAGCTACTCTGAGCCTTATTATGTAATGATCTCGCAAAGCTGTGTTGTTAAACTTAACCTTAAGCCTAGAGAGGTTAAATTGTCATTGATAATGTCTTTTAACATTGTCAATTTATGCAACTATTTTAACAATTTATGCTGACAAATGTAATAACATTATGATACTGGTTTTACAGGAGTTCAGATGTTCCTTGCCAGCAGTGCAGCAACGCATGACTTGTTTCACGGTAAGACATTTATAGCAATATTCCCTGTATAAAACAGTAATTCTTATTTGATTTGTATTACTGTAATACAAACACAACGTAGTAATCGTAGCAATGTAAAGAAAATGGGGCAAAATGGTAATGAAAGTAATTGCACATATCTTAATGGTTCAATGATAATTTTTATATTTTATATATATGCAAAATGTATGTGTGTGTGTGTATATACACTCACCTAAAGGATTATTAGGAACACCTGTTCAATTTCTCATTAATGCAATTAACTAATCAACCAATCACATGGCAGTTGCTTCAATGCATTTAGGGGTGTGGTCCTGGTCAAGACAATCTCCTGAACTCCAAACTGAATGTCAGAATGGGAAAGAAAGGTGATTCAAGCAATTTTGAGTGTGGCATGGTTGTTGGTGCCAGACGGGCCGGTCTGAGTATTTCACAATCTGCTTAGTTACTGGGATTTTCACGCACAACCATTTCTAGAGTTTACAAAGAATGGTGTGAAAAGGGAAAAACATCCAGTATGCGGCAGTCCTGTGGGCGAAAATGCCTTGTTGATGCTAGAGGTCAGAGGAGAATGGGCCGACTGATTCAAGCTGATAGAAGAGCAACTTTGACTGAAATAACCAGTCGTTACAACCGAGGTATGCAGCAAAGCATTTGTGAAGCCACAACACGCACAACCTTGAGGCGGATGGGCTACAACAGCAGAAGACCCCACCGGGTACCACTCATCTCCACTACAAATAGGAAAAAGAGGCTACAATTTGCACGAGCTCACCAAAATTGGACAGTTGAAGACTGGAAAAATGTTGCCTGGTCTGATGAGTCTCGATTTCTGTTGAGACATTCAGATGGTAGAGTCAGAATTTGGCGTAAACAGAATGAGAACATGGATCCATCATGCCTTGTTACCACTGTGCAGGCTGGTGGTGGTGGTGGTGTAATGGTGTGGGGGATGTTTTCTTGGCACACTTTAGGCCCCTTAGTGCCAATTGGGCATCGTTTAAATGCCACGGCCTACCTGAGCATTGTTTCTGACCATGTCCATCCCTTTATGACCACCATGTACCCATCCTCTGATGGCTACTTCCAGCAGGATAATGCACCATGTCACAAAGCTCGAATCATTTCAAATTGGTTTCTTGAACATGACAATGAGTTCACTGTACTAAAATGGCCCCCACAGTCACCAGATCTCAACCCAATAGAGCATCTTTGGGATGTGGTGGAACGGGAGCTTCGTGCCCTGGATGTGCATCCCACAAATCTCCATCGACTGCAAGATGCTATCCTATCAATATGGGCCAACATTTCTAAAGAATGCTTTCAGCACCTTGTTGAATCAATGCCACGTAGAATTAAGGCAGTTCTGAAGGCGAAAGGGGGTCAAACACAGTATTAGCATGGTGTTCCTAATAATCCTTTAGGTGAGTGTATATATATACTGTATATAACAGATATTTTAAAATACACTGTAAAAGATGTTTATTACAGTATATTTTACAAGAAAATACTATTTCAGTTTGTCTTCTTCAAAATGTGTTACTGGTCATTTCTTTGTAATTTTGTTGTGAAATTTACTGGCAGTTTTCTGTGTGAAAGTTGTTTCTACATCAATTGTTTCAGTGTAAAATAGTTACAAGTTATATTATCATAACAATTTGAAATATATTATATTGAAATATAAGTTTTTCCTTATTCATTTTATTTAATAATGTCTTCCGTTCATCCTTAAATTATATTTAGAATCACAGATTTTCAATGTGGTTTTGACCCCTGTTTATACACGTGTGCTTGTAAGTGCATGTTCCCGTGACTTATTCTGTGAGTGTGTCTTATCCCAGACCCTGCGATTGGCCGATGGCTGGTAAGAAAGCTGATTAGAGGTGTGTGTGAATTAAAGGGGGTGTGCTTTCTGTCGAGGTAGATGCAGTGCTCAGCCAGAGAGGTGAGAGACACCGTCCCTTTAAGAGTGTATTTTTAGCCAGGCATTTATTAGTGCTCATTGGGAGGGAAAACGGGGTGTTAAGGGTGGAATTAGGTACATGCAGTCTGTCTAAGAAGGATGTGGAAATCAGGACAGCTAAAATACCACAAATGAAACATCGTCCTCAGGAAACAAAGTGCACAAGGACCTGTCCACTCACAAGTACTACAGACAACAACAGACAGTCAGCTTGTAGTGCGGGTATGTGACCCTTTGCTCTCTTCTGGATCCATTTGTTAAATCTCTTTGTCACTCTTTTCTTACTTCCTCTTAGAACTCAGCAGCAACATAACTCTTGCCACCTGTCTAAGTTGTTTATATGTGTTTCAGTGAGTTTATATGTATGCACTGTATATTGTCTGGAGGAGTTGTGGACATTGAGTTCATAGGTAGAAATTATTGTTCATGTATGTATTAAAACCACAACACTGTCTTGTTTTGTAGACTAGTCATGGTTCATATGAAGCTAATTACCTGTGCGTAACTTTTATTGCCGATGTTTTATCTATCTTGTATTGATCTGAAGGGTCATGCCAGCCATATTTTCTGTAAGCCCATATTCAATTTTAATGAGCAACGCTAGTGTGTGTTATTAGGTTTCAGGCTTCAGTTACACTTTTCTGCTTCTCTGTGCGCTGTAAGTCACCCATACACACCGGCATACATACAACACACGTTGCACAGCAACTCACACTTACACGTTGTAAAGCATAATCAATGCCTTCAATGTTTGTATATGAGTGTTTATGTGTATTCATAAGACAGACAGGGCTACAGGTGAGCATATGTGGCTTTAGAATATAAGATGCATTACTGTTCAAAAGTTTTTTTTAAAAAAATAAATAGTTGTCAACAAGCAAGCATTAAATTGATAAAAAGTAACAGTAAAGACATTTTATAAAATTACAAAGAATTTCTAAGAATCCTGAAAAAATATCACAGTTTCAACAAAAACATTTATTATTAACATCGATAATAATAAAAATGTTTCTTGAGCACCAAATCAGCATATTAGAATGATTTCTGAAGATCATGTGACACTGAAGACTGGAGTAATAATGCTGAAAATTCAGCTTTGCATCACAGGAATAGATGACCTTTAAAAATAATTACAATTAAGCATTTTATTTTCTAATAATATTTCATAATATTACTGTTTTTATTGTGTTTTTGATCAAATAAATGTAGCCTTGGTGAGCATGAGAGATTTCTTTCAAAAACAAAAAAAAACTTTTGAATAGCACTGTATATATTTATAGTTTGGCCAGGTTTCATAGCTATATTTACAGGACTGTGTGATGTATGTTTGTGTACTTCCGCTTCAGAGCGTTAAGGTCATTAGTGTACGCTCCAGCGATAAGCCCTATGTGGGAAAGGCTATCTGTTCTGGGCCGCCGTTCATCACTGTAGACAAGAGGAACAGAAAAAGAGGGAATAAGGGCAGGACAACCCCCTAACAACAATAATTATAATCTGTGACTCTCCTGTCATTGTATTTATCCTGATTGTGGTGCCAACAGCAGATAGCTGTTATAGAGAGCTTAACTTACCGCAAATGCTCTTTGATCTCATTAATTGATGTGTGGAGATTGTTAGAGCATCTGTGGATCTTGATAAGAGTCCATCTCCTCGATACAGCCCAGGGACAACAGCTGGTCGCACAGAGGACAAATTCCCCCTGGAGCTCTGGAATGGGCTGAATAAACCCCCGTCACATCACGCAGCCTTCACTCTGATGTTAAGCAGCATGGAGAGGATAATGCGGAAATGGCATTAAATGAGTCTGATATCCTTATAGGAATGAGATTCAGATTCTGTGTCTGAGCGTTGAATGATAAGGACAAATTTTGTAGGAGTGTGTGCAAAACTCTTGCTTTATTTTAATTATAAGTGATGCATGTGGAAGTGGGGTACCGCAGTGCTGTTTTTTACTAAAACTAATAATATAAAGTAAAATTTTAGGCCTGGTTTCACAGACAGGTCTTAGATTAAGCCAGGATTAGGTCTTAGTTTAATTAGGATATTTAAGTAGCTTTTATAGATGTGCCTTGGAAAAAAAAACATTACTGGTGTGCAAAAAAAAAAAGCAATGGCACTGACAGCTTAAGCCTTGTCTGTGAAACCGTATTAACTTTTTTATGTTACTTAAAATGAAGCTGAAATAAGTCAAATGTAAATATTAAATGAAAAACAAACACTATATATTAGTGCTGTCAAAACGATTAATCGCATCAAAAATAAAAGTTAATGTTTACATAATATGTGTGTGTACTGTACACTCACCTAAAGGATTATTAGGAACACCATACTAATACTGTGTTTGACCCCCTTTCGCCTTCAGAACTGCCTTAATTCTACGTGGCATTGATTCAACAAGGTGCTGAAAGCATTCTTTAGAAATGTTGGCCCATATTGATAGGATAGCATCTTGCAGTTGATGGAGATTTGTGGGATGCACATCCAGGGCACGAAGCTCCCGTTCCACCACATCCCAAAGATGCTCTATTGGGTTGAGATCTGGTGAACTCATTGTCATGTTCAAGAAACCAATTTGAAATTATTCGAGCTTTGTGACATGGTGCATTATCCTGCTGGAAGTAGCCATCAGAGGATGGGTACATGGTGGTCATAAAGGGATGGACATGGTCAGAAACAATGCTCAGGTAGGCCGTGGCATTTAAACGATGCCCAATTGGCACTAAGGGGCCTAAAGTGTGCTAAGAAAACATCCCCCACACCATTACACCACCACCACCACCAGCCTGCACAGTGGTAACAAGGCATGATGGATCCATGTTCTCATTCTGTTTACGCCAAATTCTGACTCTACCATCTGAATGTCTCAACAGAAATCGAGACTCATCAGACCAGGCAACATGTTTCCAGTCTTCAACTGTCCAATTTTGGTGAGCTTGTGCAAATAGTAGCCTCTTATTCCTATTTGTAGTGGAAATGAGTGGTATCCGGTGGGGTCTTCTGCTGTTGTAGCCCATCCGCCTCAAGGTTGTGCGTGTTGTGGCTTCATAAATGCTTTGCTGCATACCTCGGTTGTAACGAGTGGTTATTTCAGTCAAAGTTGCTCTTCTATCAGCTTGAATCAGTCGGCCCATTCTCCTCTGACCTCTAGCATCAACAAGGCATTTTCGCCCACAGGACATACTGGATGTTTTTCCCTTTTCACACCATTCTTTACTCTAGAAATGGTTGTGCATGAAAATCCCAGTAACTGAGCAGATTGTGAAATACTCAGACCGGCCCGTCTGGCACCAACAACCATGCCACGCTCAAAATTGCTTAAATCACCTTTCTTTCCCATTCTGACATTCAGTTTGGAGTTCAGGAGATTGTCTTGACCAGGACCACACCCCTAAATGCATTGAAGCAACTGCCATGTGATTGGTTGATTAGATAATTGCATTAATGAGAAATTGAACAGGTGTTCCTAATAATCCTTTAGGTGAGTGTATATAACTAAATATATACATGCATGTGTGTGTATATTTATATATACATAATAATTATACACAGTAAAAACACATACATTTTATTTCACACACACTTTTATTTGATAAAAAATAACTTATTAAAAATGTTGCCTTAGCAATTTTAAAATAAAATAAGTTGAAGTACTAACATTACTAAAACTAAAATAAATATAAATTAAAGCTAAATAGATATATTAAAAAATGACAAAAGCACATAAATCTTAAATTAAAATGAAAAGTGAAAATATAAAATAAAAACATTATTTATGTATATAATAATCGTTTATAAATGCATATAAAATAACACTTTGGGGTACAGTCTGTGATTTAAGCATGTTGGTTGGTTGAACCCTGTGAATAAACTAATTATAGGTCTGAATTTTACAGGAAGTGTTCATTTTCTTTGGCTAATCGGTTTCAGCCATGGAGATGTTGTATTGTTAAAATCATATCTAAAGATAAATCGATGCTCAGTCCTGCTCCTGGAGATGATCTTTCCTGCTGCGTTTGGCTCCCACCCTGCTGTTGCACACCTGTCTGTGATTTTCAAGAGATCCGGAAGACCTTAATTAGCTGGTTCAGGTTTTTTCCCTGTGGTCTTTTTGTCAAAGTGCTATAGAAAGCACTTAAAATGATTGGGAGAAGAGGGGGCAACCTCTTCATCAGGAAATCACCACGGCTCAAAATGTCACATGCATGTCAGCTAACGGCTAGACCATGGCTCAGACACTGTTTGAAGCACCTCTGGTTAAAATTTCAGCAGTGATTCTAGGGTTATCACATCTCCATATCAAATTGAGCAATGAAAATGGATGCTTCCTATAAAATATTATCTGTTTTTGGTCTCTTCACAGGTTCAGAATGACTCACTATATGTGTTTCGGCATTTAATTTGGCTGCTGCTGTGAGTTTAATTGTGGTATTTGAACTCTAACTTTAGGAAATGCATGTATGCAGCCCTGGATAACACCCTAGCGTTTTATCTCATAGTGTTTTGTTCAGGACTGGTTCAGTGCTGTGTTGATCTGGTTACACTGGTGAGAGTGATCCTGCAGTCAGCTTCATCTCTGCACACAAGTGGGAATCAATAAAGGTTGCTAATGGAGACAGGATTTTCTTCCGACACTCCTCAAGGCTGCTCAGACTTAGTAATATTAAGTTGCACGTCTGGGGCTTTCTGGGTTTCAGTTCATGGAACATGCTATTGTTGGAGCAAAATTAAAATCCTAAGGCATTCTTGCTGTCTACAATGTTGTTTCTCGGTTTTATCATTTGATTTTGAGAACATATGGCACTGACACGACATACAGCCCCCTATAAAGCGTACAGTGCGTTTCCGCAGATTCTCCCTCTGACTCTGTCAAAGTCATTGGTGTCAAGCTCCTTTGGTATCTCCTTCTGTCTTCAGGCCCTTGGCAAAGCTATGAGCCAAGGACATATTGATGACTTATGGACATATTGATGCAGTGACTCATGATTCCTATTCAGCAGGAGATCTGCAAGCAGGATGACTGAGCCTGTGAATGGATGTGTCGTGAGTGTGTGATGCTGTGGTTGGATGGCTAAACCTTATGCCAAGTAATTAACTTCTTTTTTTTACACCAGTAAAGCACTGTTTCAACTTTATTTTACAACTTTGTAGATCTGCAGCTGTCACTATCTTCTTTCCAAAGCAACTTTAAAAGTGCAACTATCACCAAAGTAATAAAGCCAAGGGCTAAGAATTAATTAAAGTACTAAGAGCCAGAGATACACTTATAATAATGCTACAATAACAAATACACTGCTGATAATTAGAAATCTTAAAGGGTAATGAGGTTTTGCCTTTGTGACAATTAGCCACAGTTTTCCCTATAGATTAAAAAAAAACTTAATATTGAAAAAAAAAAGTGTAATCAGTCAACCACTCAATTAAAAATATTTACAAATATCAGGTCTGTGTGTAACATGCTTCCTGTAATGTAAAGTGTTCCCACGTCTTGTTGCTGTCCACCAAATCAGTTCGCTAATTAGGCTCGACTTAAAAGCAAAATAAACAGGATAATTATGAGAGAATTTGTTCATTCTAAGACGCTTTGTCCCTTTAATTCCGTTTTTTCCTACGTCGACGTCTTATGATCACCTGTGAGGGGAGGAACATGCGCGTTGGATGGATGGATAGAGGAGGGAGGCGCACAACTCTAGACCTACACCCGCACGGAGAGGCTCTGCTCTCGGGATATACGTTAACGCCACAGAGACCCTCGACTGAAATGGAGAAATAAAACGCCATGCATCCTAAACATCCGCGGATACCGACGCTGTCGCTTTATTCCGGACATTAAGACCTGTATCGCCGCGTAATTAGCTGGAGGGAGGGGGATTAAAAGGAAAGGGGGTCGATCATGGGGAACGAAGCGAGCCTGGAAGGCGGCGAAGGGGCGCTCGCTGGATTACCAGCGGGACTCGCACCTGACGGGAAGGGTGGCTTCATCCAGATGCCCGCAGGGGTGGAGGCAGACCTTAGCAATCTGTCTGAGGAGGAGAGAAAGCAGCTTGTGGCCGCTATGGCCAAAGCGCAGTCCAGGCAAGTTGAAATGTCTATAAATGTATGCAGTAATGATGATGATGTCCATCCCTCCAGTGACCGAACGTTTGTGTTGAACGCGTCTATGATGGGCTTGTGTTTTGATCAGGGCACTGCAGGTTGGCACATCACGACAGCATCACCGATGCAAAACATGATCCCACCCATTCACGCTCTTGCTTCATGTTTACGGTCGTTTTATATCGAGATACGTATCCCAGCCCAATTTTCAGACATGCATATGATTGCAATTGAATACCTCTTAGTGCACTTCTGTTTTACAGCTATACGTAGCCTGTAGATAAAATTACCGCCGCTTTGCACAAAACGGTTTCTTTTTCATAATTGGTCTCATCATCGTTAATATGGTGGGTCACTGTGTTTGCACACTACACAGTGGATGTGTATAGTGTTTTATGAATGTAGTTTTCTTTAAATCGCTTTATTCAGTCAATGAGAGACACCAGGGTTATAGACTGTATTAAAAATAAACATTTCCTTGAAAAATATGAATGATCCTCTCTAACAAATATCCGTCCTCTGTGTATCCAGATCGCCGTTGCGTTTTCCATGCACACTCCATCTTCCTCCTATGGGCTGTGTAGGTGATGTCATGAGCTGGTTTGGAAAACACTGCCTGTCTATGAAAATTCGATCACTTGAAAGCATGCGATCGACATCCCTTTTGACATGATCTCATTCGTAAACTAGTTGAATTGCGTCTTTAAAGTTGCTTAGGGGTAAATGTGTTATTTTTACACAAGCGCAAATGGGGGGAGGGGGCATAAATATTAATATGACTAAATATAGCTCCGCAAGCATAAATGCCATCATGCTCATTGATCGCTTTGCTTATTTTGGAGAGCGTGCGTGTAGTATTACACCTGAGAACAAGGACTGCGTTACAGTTTAAGCGATTGTTGTATTTGGTTCGCTGTCCACGGTGCTGAAACGCTCACCGTGAAGAGCGCCACTCGATCAGAAACAATACGCATCTTGGACGTGGTGTGATGATTTTCTTTAGGTGGCTGAATGACAGAACACTCAAATATATGTAAAATAACGCCCACTAGAACAACCAGCAGTTCAGACTGCTGTGCTGAACAGCCTTTGGGTTTATAGTAGTGATGCACTAAAATGAAATTGTTACAATGTGCCAAAAACGAAAAATTACTAATTTTTTATTTTATTTGTTTTTTGTTTGAAATAAATAGTTTATTTTTATTATTATTATTATTATTATTATCATATTTTCCTAAAATGATTTCATTTAGCATGTATAATATTGTATAATATTTTTTTTTAATTTTGAGAGGAAAAAGTCGTACACCTTTATAGATGTAAAAGGAATTGCGGTTATATTCTGATTTTTAATGCACTAATAAATGATCTGGGAATCTGGGAAACCAGAATCCGATTTTGACCACAATATAATTTGGGCTTTTGGCTTTCTTTTTTTATTTAAAGTCTGATGCATGCTTAGTTAGCAGTTTAAATTCTCCTCTTACACATTAAAATTGTAGCAAAACATTTACTTGTTTTTACTAGTTTTGTGTATTTTGTTGCTGCAGTTTTCTGATTAGAAGGAACAATTAACATCATTTACTGACATCAATAATAAACTATATGTTATCAGAAGTGCCGTTATATTTTAGCTGATACTGTGACCATGGTGCCCTTTCAGATTTACATTTTTCTGCTGTATAAATTATGATTTTGCTTTTGTTGATTGATTGTCTGAATAATTTTGCCCCTTGCAATGTAGTTTTGGAATTTATCCAGAATATCTATTAAGTATATAAAGCACCTATCTGTTAATCACATATTTAGCAAAATATGTGTTGACTTGAGACTAATGAATGGGAAGTTGACCTTATGTCTGTTCACTCCACAGGCCACCAGAGACTCAAGCTGGTGGCACCAGAGTTTCAGCTGGTCTCAGTAAGAGTCGGACTGTAGATGCATTTGGAGAGGGGCCACCTCCCAAGCCAAAGCCTGGACGGAGCCCCTCTTCCCTCAGCCTCCTTGAGTCACGTTTCCGGCAGGAGCCTAAAGACCCAGAACAACCACGAACCGGCATGTTCTCATCTGGCTTCCTGAGTGGGGCCAACCCCCTGAGTGCAGTCTCTTCTGCTGTCTCTTCTGCCAGCATCCCAAAGTTTAGTTTGTTTGGTGATGATGAGGAGGAGCAGCCTGCAAAGCAGGAAGGAAAGCCTCCTGGACCACAGAGTGGAGCGGGGAAGGGTCCTCCGCTGCAAGGGGGTAAGCCACCTCTGCAAGGTCCCCCTAAAGGACAGGGACCTTCTCAGCAAAGACAGGGGCCTGAAAGCAAGCCTGGAGGTCCTAGTCCCCAACCACAAGGACCCCAACAGGGACCCAGGCCTGGGGGACCAGGACCTCAACAGCAAGAGCCTAAACCTGGAGGACCTGGACCACAACAGCAAGGACCCAAACCTGGAGGGCCAGGCCCCCAGCAACAAGGACCCAAACCTGGAGGATCAGGCCCCCAACAACAGGGACCTAAACCTGGTGGACCAGGACCTCAACAGCAAGGGCCTAAACCTGGAGGACCGGGATCTCAACAGCAAGGTCCCAAACCTGGAGGACCAGGCCCCCAGCAACAAGGGCCTGTTAAACCTGGTCCAGGGGTTGCAGGAAAACCCAGTGGACCTCAACAGCAGGGCAAACCTGGGTCTGGGGCTCAATCAGAAGGGCCTGGTAAACCAGGGCCTGCTCAGGGGAAAGCAGTGTGTCCTCTTTGTAAGTCTACAGAGCTGAATGTGAAGGCCAAAGACCAGCCACCCAACTACAACACCTGCACTCAGTGCAAACAGCAGGTGTGCAGCCTGTGCGGCTTCAGTCCACCAGATTCAGCGGTAAGAGACATATCTGCTGCCCTCAGTACATCAGTGACATAGATTTTACACTGGTCTAAATTATTATCCAGATATAGATAAAAGGGATGACATGCAAGGAGACATTTTATTGTAATTAAAGCTGTGTAGGGTTTGTTTTAGTAACTCTTATTTGGTTCTGCTTGAGATTCACCCTGCACTAATTCCTCTCATCCTGAGTTTAGTATTTGCACAGTAGGTGGAAGATTATCAAGGTTACTTACGTCACCCAGACAGGAAGTGGAGGAATTTGTTTTTCACTGTGTTTAGAAACTACATTCATGAGTTATAAAGACAGTGATTATACAGACATTTGGCATTATTCCTAGTCCATGTTAGAGGAAACAACACTATTAGTCACACAATGTTGAGTGTACAGTGTTTTTTTCTTTTTTTGTTGTTGAAGGATTTCACATTGTCATTACAATAAATGACCCAACCAAACTATCAATAAAAGTAAATTAAATAAAATGAATGTAATTAAATTATAAAGTAGTGTCTTTCAGGGCTTACTAATAAAGCCAATAAGTATAAGGAGCTTTTAATAATAGCAAGTTTGCTGCAAATAAAATGTTATACTGGGTGTTTCTGTTCAGTGGCTGGCTGTATAAATATTTTGAAGTATTGTTTATGTACAATGAGCTTGAGGAAAACACAATTGCAAATCAATATTCTTACAGAAATAATATTGTGCCCATGTTCCTGGCTTGTTTCCACAGGGTAAGGAATGGTTGTGTCTGAACTGTCAGATGCAGCGGGCGGTGGGGGGTATGGAGCCTCCTGGACCTCCAATGATGAAACAGCCCCCCAAGCAGGCCTCAGCACCTCCTTCCCCACAAAAGAAAGATCCACCCTCTGGGTCTCCCTCAAAGGGTGAGCCAGGGAAGAAGCCCCCAATGCTGACTAAACAACAGAGTATTGCTGATACAGGGAAAGGAAGTACACATCCAACAACACCAAAATCAGGACCACATCAGGGACCTCACCCTGATCAACTAGGGGCCAGGCGTGGTCAGCCTCCTCCTCTTCAAAAACCTTCACAGAGCCCAAAAGGTAGTCCCCAGCCTTCTCCAGCAAAAACTACCCCGAAACAGGATGGAGGGGGCTTTTTTGGGGGATTTGGTCTTGGAGGTTTGACAGAGGTGACAAAACCTTCTGCAGGTGCCCAGGCTACCGAGTCAGTCACGGGGAAACTCTTTAGTGGTTTTGGTGGGTCATCCAAACCTCAGGCTGGCTCTGCAGCTCAGGCTAGTGAGTCGGTCACCGGAAAACTCTTTAGTGGGTTCAGTGGGCTCACTGACTCAGCAAAGCCTCCGGCAGCAACTTCTCAGGCTGCCGAGAGTGTTTCTGGGAAGATGTTTGGTTTTGGCTCGTCCTTCCTGAGCTCTGCCACCAATCTCATCTCTGGGGAGGAATCAAAGTCTCCCCCTGCATCTCCTTTGGGATCGCCCCCTGATTCCCCCATTGGGTCTGACGTAGACTCCCCTCCTGGATCCCTCCCCGACTCAGGCTCAGAGTCACCTCCCGACACGCCACCTGCTTATTCAAAACCAACTGCTGAAGGAAAAGCGTCAGTGGACACATCCCCTCCAAAATCTAGAGAGCCTCTGATTCAAGATTCAGGCTCTGGTGCCCAGCCCTGCTGTCCACTCTGTAAAGTGAAGCTGAATTTAGGATCAGGAGAGTCGCCCAACTACAGCACGTGCACAGAGTGCCAGAAGACTGTGTGCAACCTGTGTGGATTTAACCCTACTCCACATCTCTCAGAGGTAAGAGTTCTGCTGCAACTCCTTGTTAAAGTGTTTTTTTGTTTGTTTGTTTGTTTTTTGTATGTCCTTTTGAAACATGAATTTGAGGTGAAACACCTCAAAGGGATTGTTCTGTTTTTAGCTGGAAGAAGCTTTTAGATTTTCGTCACAGCCAGCAACACCGTAAGACTACTTTTGCTACTTTCTTTTGCTTGTCGTAGGCAGGTGGTATTTATAATTTAGGAGTACAGGACATTCTTATTCTAGATGGCATTTTATTGGACAAGAATTTGCATATGCGCTTATAAACATGATGAGTCATCAGTTTTTCTTGGTCCATTTTCAAAGGAAAGTCTTTAAGTGTGTAAATGTGCTAAAGTGGGATTTTTTTGAATATAGAATATAGACCTCATCAAAGCTAACACCTCTGGTGATCATCAGAGGTGTGCTTTAAAATGGGTTTGGGTGAGCTACAGTTAATGTATTTCTCTGGAGAATGACCTTTCGCTGTTGCCCTTTGAACATTTGATTGTTCTGTTGCATTGTTTCATCATTCTTGTCCCTATTCACTTAAAAATCTTGACTTGACTAATGCACTCTGAGCCTCTTTGAGTGAATGTGTTTAGGAATGTGTGTGCACTAAGGACAGGGAGAGTCATAGTCTGATCCCATCTCAGATGACTCACCAACTCGCTTCCTGTTTGGAAATTAGCCTTTGCTTTTTGTGAGCATAGACGGTTGAAAGGTGAAACGCTGTAACTTATTTGTGAATCACTTTCTGTATTTTACTACACTAAATTGAGCAAGGAGATATATTTAAAGGGATAGTTCACCTAAAAATAAAAATTCTGTCGTCATTTACTCCCCCTCATGTTGTATGAATTTTCATTTTTAGGTGAACTATACATTTAATTTTGCTGTCATTTTATGTTCAATCATGTTAACATCAGTTGCCTAGATGAAGGATTTAGACCTCGGGGACTTTTGTTGATTAATGGTTTCTATAATTAGCTACTATAGTATATTCTAAAATGAACTACTGAATTATATGATATAGTGCTAATTACAGGGTTCCCACATTCATTGAATGCCTGGAAATATCAGAGTGTTTTGATTTTTTTTTCCCCCAGACCTGGTAAAGTCACAAAAATGCTTTGACTCTTTGTGATTTGATTGTGTAGAATAACACTTGCACACAAACCAGTGTGTCAACATCAGTCTGTCCGGTGAGAGTAACTGCTTGTGTGACTCAGAGCTAATAATTGTCTCCTAAGGGACACAAAGTTGTCTTCCTTGAGCTGTATCAAGTCTCACGATGCTTTTTTGTCTTATTGGAGGCATTTCTACATTTAAATTATTTCTTTAAATGTATTCATTTCAAGGGTTGTTATCTGAAATACAAACTATCTGACCTACTAACTTTTCCATATGGAAAGAAGCTACTAATTGATCTGGTAACCAAATCAGTTGTTGCACATTACGGCTTATCATGTATATTCTGGTACAATTTGCTGTTATTATTCTAATCATTGTTCATTTTATAAATTACATTTTCTTCATAATGTTAAATAATTACTACATTTTATATAGTTGTTTTGTAATAAAACACAAAAATAATTGGTATTCCAACTAAGTGAGAGTGAGAGCGTATTTAAACAAATTTTAACATTCCTCAAAGGAAATTCATGTGTTCCTCTGTCCGTACAGGTTATGCTAAGCTGACATGCTCTGACCTGCGACCTGTGGCATTTGATGGCTCTTACGTGTAAACCACCCTGTGTGTGTTAGATCGTGGGTTTGCACACCAGGTTGCTCGAGCTCTCTGTAATCCCGTGAGACTATTTCAGGTTTTCCAAACAGATTAGCCAGAGCATGTGCGTCCGGTTCCACCTCACATGGTACAGCTAATGACTTCACTCATCCTTATTCCGTCAAGAGTACCATGCCAAGATGGCTGACAACACTGATCCCAGTTTAGCTAAAACAGTCCTGTCATTTTGATCTGTAGACTGGCCTTTTTATTGTAGACATTAATGCATGTGACTACATGCCTTTGCCATGTGTTGTTTATTCACCAGATTGTCCTGATCAAAAGGGCTCAAGGCTGTAGAAAATTGCTTTATCAGGATCAGTGCTGAAGTGCTTCCATTTGAGTAACATCCTCACTTGAGATTAGATTTAGTCTCACTCTCTTCCTGCATGGTTTCAGCACTACTTTTGCTACTGTGACAACACGGGGCGAGTGTGCATATGAGAGTTTGCAAACAACTGTGTGTAGTAATCTGTTTTTGCTAACAGGATTTAAAGGGCAACAGCTGAGTTTTTCTGAAGGCCACTTAAGGGCCATATAGTAAAATCTCTCAATATGTACAAGATTTTAATATGACACACTTTGGCTTTCAAAGATTATCTATGTTTTTGTTCATTATTTCTCTTTCCTTTGTCTCTCCAATGATAACACACCTTCTCCATTGGGTTTTTTGCACTTATTCATGTGACTGGAATTCCTTGTGGCACTGCTCCTCTGCCTCATTCCACCCTCCTCTATAGATTTGTATGACTTGAATTAGAATCTCCTATAATTCTCATTTCATCTCTTCTTTCTTCATTCTCATTATTGGTATTTCTTGCTGGTTGTTTTGAAGAAGGTTGGAAATGTTCCCTAGGCATCACAGTCTGTATAATATAAAACACAAAAAGCATTTAAGAACTTAACTAAACTAACATTTTGCTCATATCGTGTAGTAATATTACAGGTTCAATGCAAGTTGAAATCAACTTGTCTGTCCTTTTCTTTAAAAAAATTAATTAAAAAAATCTGTTATACAGTGAGGCACAATGGAGGTAAATGGGGCCAACCCATTGACATTAAAATACTGACTGTTGCAATACTATAACCAATGGTAACAATATGTATCTTAACATAATTTTAGTGTTTTGGTAGCTTTTCAGCCATGACAACATGACACCCTAAAACAATGATAAAATGACAAGAATAATTTGCAGCTAAAATAATACAGAATAATCCAAGTAAGTGCTTTAAAAAATATTTTAGGATTTGAAATCCTCCAAAAAAACTGGCCCCATTTCTTTAAAAAGAACAAGGAACATATCAACTCATTTTTGTGGAATCAACATTATGCTACAAATGCTGTCAATTAAGCTTAACTTGTTTTGAACCTGAAATACTCTAACTTGATGGTATCTAACCTAGGTGTATCCACTGACAGTATATACTGACAGTTATATCACCCAAACTTGTTATTGGCAGATCTGTGCTTAGTTGCACATGTCCTGTTAACTGATGAGCTATATAAAATTGTCCTTTTATCGCTAATGATGTAGGTATTGTTGGACAAATCATGTGTGGCGCTTTTTCCATGTGGCACAGTGTTGACAGTTTCACAACGGTCCCACAGAGAACTGGACCAGGGATTAGATTTCACACTCTTGGGTTTGTTTTTTTTGGGGGGGTTGGCCATCTGCCTTAGGCTTTGAGTCAGTTGCCAGCAACCTGATGTGCTGTCCCTCCCACCTCAAAGATAACCCATTCATTCTATGCATACAGTCACAGACAGCCCTGTGTTACATGAAGTACATGTTGTTTGTCTGAGATTGTGTAAGATCTTGTCTTTGGTTTTGCCATGCCTCCATTCTCTAAGGCTATGCCCACGTGCTCACGTTTACTGTGGCCCATCCACCTCCCACTCCACCAGCCTAAAAGATTTAGGTGACTCCCCTTCCTCAGTATTATTACCCCGGGGTCAGATACAGCACTGCATGGCCTCCCTCAGAGCAGAACTCCCGTTTTACATAATCCACCACTTCCCTGAATCTGAGCATCCAACATCCAGACTGCTATTATGCTGTCTCTTTTTAGCTGTAGAGCAGGCGTGATCACATTCTGCATTTGACCTGATTTGAATCAGGCTTGATAAAAAGGACGCATTTCAGCAGAGAATAATATTGTCACTACACATCTTAAAATATGCATTTTTTTTAGTTTAACATGTGAATATCATTTTTAAAGTCAGCATGATGATAATATATGTGTGACTGTTCTTATTGTGCATTATTCATCATTGCACATTATTCAAAAATTTTCACTTTCATCAAAATTGATAACTTGCTCCGCCTCTAAAACAACTTTCATTTTTGTAATTTTTCTAAAATGTCAAATTTAATGAACATTTACACCACCCTGTCATTTTGACCGCATTTCAAATTATTAATTGTGTGTAATAGTTTTCTGTGGTGGAAATTTTACATTTTTGGATTAATATGAGACAAATTGCTAAGGTTATTTTAGAGCTATCATTTTATGTATCCTAAATGTTTTCACATTATTTTCATAAAATATTTCAGCATTTTTATATTTTATTAGTGACATTGTTGATTGTAGTGAAAATGCATCACAACTGAGGAACGTTTAATGTTTGTGTAAAATGTGCCATTTTCACTTGTTTTTTTGTTTTGATTTTTAACTCTTTGGTAGTATTCTTTTTAGTGTTGTCAAATCGATTAATCACATCTAACATAAAATTTTGTGTTTATATGTGTGTGACATGTATATTATATTGCCAAAAGTATTGGGACACCCCTCCAAATCATTGAATGCAGGTGTTCTAATCACTTCCATGGCCAAAGGTGTATAAAATCAAGCCACTAGGCATGCAGACTGCTTCTACAAACATTTGTGAAAGAATGTGTCGCTCTCAGGAGCTCAGTGAATTCAAGTGTGATACCGTGATAGGTTGCCACCTGTGCAATAATATTTGTGAAATTTCCTCACTACTAAATATTCCACGGTCAACTGTTAGTGGTATTATAACAAAGTGTAAGCAATTGGGAACAGCAGCAACTCAGCCACAAAGTGGTAGGCCATGTAAAATCACAGAGTGGGGTCAGCGCATGCAGTCAATAGCTACAGACCTCCAAACTTTGTGTGGCCTTCAGATTAGCTCAAGAACAGTGCGTAGAGAGCTTCATGGAATGGGTTTCCATGGTCGAGCAGCTGCATCCAAGCCTTACATCACCAAGTGCAATGCAAAGCGTCGGATGCAGTGGAGACGTGTTCTCTGGAGTGACCAATCACTCTTCTCTGTCTGGCAATCCGATGGACGAGTCTGGGTTTGGCAGTTTCCAGGAGAACGGTACTCGCCTGACTGCATTGTGCCAAGTGTAAAGTTTGGTGGAGGGGGATTATGGTGTGGAGTTGTTTTTCAGGGGTTGGGCTTGGTCCCTTAGGGCGTTTTCACACCTGAAAGTCCGCACCAAGGTCCACACCAAAGTTCATGTTTTGATACATAAACTGTATATAAATATAATAATATAGTGTATATACACAATATATTATATAAACACAAACGTTTGTGTTAGATACGATTAATTGATTTGACAGCACTAATTATTTGAAAAATTATAATCATATTTTAATGATTGATTTTAATATTTTAGGATTGAATGTCTGGGTCTGTAACAAGGGTAAATGAAGATATGGTACCTTATTGAGAGGATCAGATGGATTAACAGGCTCCTCCCAAACGTTCATTTAGAATGTCATTTTGTAGACTATTGTACTATTTTGCAAGTCTGTTTACATTAAATTTTTTGTCTAGAAATGAGAAGCTAAATATCTTGCTTTGAAAGACATCAACTTGAATGCTTCATATCCACCTTCCTCAGCCTTCCTCTGTCTGCTTGTTCTGTTCCCATAGCTACAGGGCCATCTCCCTATCTGTCTATTTGATCACTTTATATAATGTCTACAGACGTCGCCATGGAGATCTGTCCGCTTGTCTGTTTGATTATGATGTTTGCTTTGTTTATCTTTAGCTATCTTCTGATTTCTTGCATGCATTTCTAGCAGAACCTCTGGCACTCTTAATCTTAATGTGTCCACATAAATGCCTGTCAATGAGAGACCAGATTTTTGTTCTCCTCATTTTTATCTGGAGTTTCAAACATTCATTATTTATTCTTATTTCTCAGTCCTGTCTATCTGTCCGTTATTCCACTTGTCTGTATGTCTGTCTGACAGACAAAGCTGTGCCTCTGTACTCTCCAGTACATTGAGGCAAAAATAGCCAGAGTGGCACAGAGTGGTAGAGGCAGAGCTGACTGCAGAGCATTATTGTCACAATCTGGTTGTGCAGTGAGGGAAAACAGGATGCAGACTTCAAATAATAGATGGGTTTAATACTAAGCATACAAAAACAGGACACAACCAAACATCAGGGTAACACAAACGAGAACGGACCATGAGTGCAGAGGAGTGAGACAATATAAAGGGAGTGCTAACGAAGACGACCAGGTGCAGGGAATACAGGGAGAGCGGAAGAGATGAGGAGTGAGTGAGTTCAGGTGTGAGACAGGGAGGATCATGGGAAATGGAGTCCGGGACAGGTGTGGATTGTAACAATTATGGGAGATGGTTCTTTTTGTGGCAGCAAGTTTTTATTGCCGTGTATGTGACTGTGTGTTTTTTCCTTTGAGCTCGAAAGGCTCTCTTTTAGGCCAGATGCATTCCTGCAGTGTCCACCACCACGTGCCATCCTCTCCCTGATGATTTTAAAGCAGGCATATTTTTAGATGTGAAGGTGTTTTGTGTGTGCTTGCATGACAGAGAGATAGCCACTAGGCACTCTGTCCATTAAACCAAGCTCTTGGCGTACAAAGATAGCAATCTCGCCATTAAGAAATACATTTATGTTTAATGCGTTATGCTGGCCCTTAATAACAAGTGTGTGCATAGCAGTGAATGTGTGCATATACGGACATTAGGACATAACTGTAAACAAATATTTAATTAGTTAGTGTTTTTATTTTATTTTTAACATTTTGTATTTTATTTTTATTTATTTATTTATTTATTTTTCAAGAGAGGTGCATATTTTAATGTGTGCATATCCTTAAACTTTTATTACATTTTTTATTACATTTTTTAGGACTACACTAGCATTAAGTTGACTTTAAAACTAAATGTTTTTTTTTTAATTTAATGTGGTCTTTAACAATCCCCCTTGTAGTCCACAGATGCAGTGAGTTATCTAGAGTGTAGACGCCCACGGACCGTTGGCTGAACGTCTCATGCATAAGTCACACAAAATTGGAAGGACTTCAGGAGTTTCGAAGTCGTAATCTGATTGGTTGAATTCTATAGGCTTTCCGTGAGACGTGTGTCGCGTTCTTTAATGATCTGCCTGGAAACAAAGCTGTTGTGATTCCAAACCCCCTCATAGAAGAAAGCCGTCATGTTTACAACTGAAAGACAATGAGGACTTTCAGAATCAATTAAATGCTGTATTTTTGAAATATGTGAAGTTCGCAGCATAGACTTTTTAAAATACGCCCAAGTGTTATTGTAGCCGGGACATCAGCATTATATTTTCATGCCCCGAACATGATGCTGAAAAAACCGAACTGTGATTGGTTGCTTTACATGTCAGTCAGTGTCCAATGAAAGCAGCGATGGAGTGCAGACCTTCTGCCGTCAGTCTGAAGGTCTGGCTGCGCGAGACTATCTAGAGTGTGTGGGTTGTTTTTTTGTTGTTGTATTTTTATGTGTTAAGGCATTAGTCTCAGCATACATCAGATGCTTAGTATAATGAAAACTGCCACATTTTACCCATGCAGGAAGCACCAGGAAATCCATATGGTGCCAACACAGAGTCTTACAGGAAGTATGAACCTCACACACAGACCTACTGTAGCTAATAAGGAGAGGAAGAGGGGTGGCGGATGTGAGAGGAGGAGAGAAAGAAAGAGAGTTGAGAATGAGAGAGGAGGCGGCAGATGATATTAGAGTTTGGAGGCGGTGGAAGTGTGTGGAAAGGTTATTGAGAAAATATTACTTCATATCTGTTAGATTTTTCTGTGTGTACAGAAACAGAAGTACAAAAAAATTGAATTGAATACTTTATTTGGTCACATTTAAATATATAAAATTAAGAAAGGCTTATTCCATATATCCAAGTCTATATATACTTACAGTACAACTGGAGTATCTATGTTTTGTGTGTACTAGTGTTGTAGTACTCGAGACCGGTCTTTGTCTTTCTTGAAGGTCTTGGTCTTGTCTCGGTCTCAGACTTTGAGGACTCAGGATCTTGTTTCAAGACCGGTCAAGACCACAACTGCTGGGTTATTACTAAATTGCCAGTGCATTGTCCGATTTATTTATTAACATCATTAATGTGATTGGGTGTAAAACTTACTGCTTCAGATGCTATCAATAACTTATTTCTACTTTGATTTATTTATTGTGCTGGTTCAGAAATGAATGAGGGATTGTGTCAAAAATGACACCAAAATTAATACAAATGCTCACAAAATTCAAGATATTGTTGCAAAAATGTACTTGTATGAGATCTGGATTTTTATATTATAATGTGTTATATAATTAAGCAAGATCACAAGAGCAAGAGACCTGTTTTCACAAATTTGAGCATGACTGCAAAAAAAACCCCACATTATTCTGTATTCTGTAATTTACCAATTTATATGCATCTTCTGGACCACCTCTGCAGTGCAAAGATTAATTTGGTTGTTAATTATTTAATTTGATTGGTAATGGCTCTGTATAGTGTCTTATTCTAATTATTTTTATTGATTAAAGTGGTAATGTGGATCTTTATGAATTTAAAGAGTGCTGGTCTGGTCTTGGTCTTTACTTGGTCTCATATTAGGTAGTCTTGACTACAACACTAGTGTGTACTGTTTGTTGATAAATTATCATTTGGATAATTCTACATGGTAACCACCGATTCCACCAAAATTCAGTTATTGTCAGCAGTAAAACTGTGGTAAATTTGTATTGGCATTAAAAAAATAATTGAAATTGACTGATTACATACTTATACTGAAGGTATTACCATGTTCATTTAATATTCTTTTACAGTTGTAAAAATAACTGTAAAGAACAATTGATGACGGAAACTATAATTGACATGCTACATTTTGTAATGGAGTGTGTTACATCAACAAAATAAGCCTGTTGATTTCTTTGGGCTTTTAGTAAATTTAGCTCTGTTTCACACCTTTTATTGACAGATTTCACACATACACAAATTCTGGCTTTGCGTGTGAGCACACCCACCTCTTCTGTGCTCACTGGATTTTCAAGCACAGTTTTCTTCAATTGGAAGTCAAGTCAGGTTTCTTGTGCCATAGAAGGAATAGCCTAAATTTATGTGGGAAAACCTTTTCTGCAGCTTTTGTAATCAAGCAGCTAAAATCCCTCTTGAAGTGGCATCACATTACAAAAGAGAGATGGATTTCTTCGGCAGGATAGGTTATTTTTATCTTACTGTACTTTTTTAAATTTTAATTTTCATGAAAACTGCTCTGTTGTAGTAGTTTATCAAATTGGTCTGTGCTGTAATTGCATTTTTTTATTTAAACGTCATGGTATATAATTACACTTTAAAAACGTATAAAATTGAGATGTGCCATTGCATTAACTTGCATTTTTCTTCCATACCCATTTTTCTAAGTAAAATAAATCTAAGACAATACCTTATCAGCAGCCTGAGGTGCTCTAAAGAAGTCTGACATAGATTATATAGGTCCTCATAAAAAAATGTATGTAGCCGTGTCTGATATCCCTGTCTGCTAATATCAGCAAATATAAAATAATGAGTGGTGAGGAGACAAGCAGTGTTTTCAGCCCAAGCCACAAATCATGTGACTGCTCGAACTCTTGTTATTTTGCATCAGTCACAGTCTCTTCACCTCTTAGGCTGCTGGATTTAATGCATCAGTTTGTGAGGCTAGTAAAACACATGAGTATGCTTATCAGATCATGCAGAGGTTAGTGGCCAGAGATTAACAAAATGACTCAAAATTGATGTTTCATAATTTACGTCTATGACCTGCGAGTCAGATAGTTGTGTTTCCATTCAGTTCTAGGTCTACAGTACATTGCCTCCATCTGATCTGTAATTTGTAGTTTGGCACATGGGAAGATTGCTTTGTTGCTGATGAATTACATGAAAAGAAATTGAGCCCAACTTGTTTCATTTTAAAGTCCATGTTTTATTTTCAAGCTGCATTAGAAGTGAGAGCAGAGATCTGTTTTTGCTTAGCTATTTATCAACTTATCAATTTATCAACATCAGCCGTGAAAAAAAATTATGAAACTCAATGTGATCTCCTAGCTCTTTAATTGTTGGTATTTTTTTCCTTCGAAGAATAATATTTCCTTCTCTTCTGATGTACCTTACCACATAATGCTGAAATACTAGTACCTCTAATAAGGTTACAATCACATCTATCATTCATCTTATATGGTTTCATTAGGATTGTGTGACTTTGTCCTTGAACTGTGTCTGTGTACACTACATACAGTATTAGGCCTTGCCATATAACCCATTGTGTGTGGAATGAAATATCCTTTTTTCAGAGTGTCTCTGCCCTTGCATGGCACAGGGATCCCAGACCTCCTCTACAATTAGACTAAACCCTGCAGCTAAGCCATTGGAGAACTACAACGTAGCTAAGCATGCCTCAGCACTGAAGCCTAACATAGATCAATCTGGATTTACGTCAGCCACTGGGGCATGATTCCTCATGAGAGGACTGCCTACATGTGGCATCTACATCCCCCACGAACATGTTCTATTCATCTCTGACGTTACCATTTGTGGTTCATCCAGTGTTAAGGAGTGTTCAGCTTGACACCACAAGGTTCAGTTCAAGCGTTGTTCTTTTTGGTAGCTCTCTTCAGCTTAAGTGTTTTCTTTAGAAAATATATCTTTGAAATCTTTCTAAAAAAATTCCTGTGGGCTGCAATAATTTTGGGGAAACAGCCATTATAAACAGTTGTTTAGTTTTAATTGAGCTGTGTTCAAATCACAGTCACAGCTTAAGTGGGGGATGGAATTTTTTCCCATGTGGTCTCTCAGTAAATTAAGCTGAAAGGATACTAGTTTCCACAAACAACTGTAGACCACATTTCCTTTGTTGCATTTTCAAATGTGTTTTCTAGAAGATTTAATTAGCTTCAGATAGACACATTTCCCATCAGAAACATCAACTTGGTCTATCCTATGTCTGTAAGTTGGAGAATTATCATATATCCCCACAGCACTGCCTAAACCTGCTTAAAGTTTTAGCTTGTTTTACTTCATGATTAGCAATGGGCATGCGCCTAAACAGAAAGACAAATACACCCACCTCTACACATACAGATGTGTTCACCCCACACATACACTAGCATCTTTAAACCATAGTTGAGGTGCAGTTTTTTGCTGAACAAGTTTTTCTGACATTGAGATGATAAAGCTTCATCCCATTACTATTAATAATAAATGAACAATCTCTTAAGTTACATACATTTAAAAAGCACTCCAGGAATAGAATGAGTTATCCTTTTGCTGTAGCATTAGAAGTTTATTAGTTAACTGTGTTGTGCAACATGGAAAAACTGATTCAGAGGAATGGAAATGGATGGAAATAGCACTTCAAATTCAATACTTCATATCAAATATGTTATTATTCCTTTTTTTACAGAAAGAATGGCTCTGCCTAAACTGCCAGACACAAAGGGCTCTCTCCGGGCAACTTGGAGATATGCCACCTCCGCCTTCTCCATCCAAGCTACCAGCCAAACATGAACCCACCCCTCCCTCCTCCCCAGCCCGTGCAGTATCCTCCACTCTTTCCTCTCCTGCACCCACTGCCACTGCCACCCCTGCCAAAGGGCTAACACGAATGCCCAGCATAACTCAGGCCCTGGATGACAAGTCTGAGCCAGTCTCAGCCAAAGTTGATGCTAAAGATGTCAAAAATACAGAACAAGGGATTACAGCAGAGCCAGTACCGAAGAGTACACAGGTAGTACCAGAAGAGAGCAAAAAACAAGCACTTGGCTCCCTGACTGAAAATTTAGAGGGCATAACGACTCCACCTGAGCAAATAGTTAGCGACGATGCCACTCCCTTACATCCTGTTTCAGAAGAGACAGCAGATTTTAAAGGGGCAGATGTCGAACAGGCTGAAACTGTAGAACAAATTAAGGCCCCTGCAGAGGCACAGAAAGCAGAGAAAAGTGAGCCAGAACAGTGCCAGGTCCAAGAGCCAGAATACACTAACAGAGTTGAAATTGAGCCTGAAAGCAGCCAGGCTCCTATGTTTAATAATGTCACTCAGACCCTTTTGGTTAGTGACATGGAAGCTATTTCAGAGAAAGACATAGAGCCACAAAACACTGAGACATCAGAACCAGCCACACAGATTGAAATGACAGAGCCCAATGCATGCTCTCCTATAAGCAAGGAACTGCACAGTCAGACTCGAGAGAAACAATCTGAAGAGCTCACACTACCCTCAAATGTAGATGCAGTAGATAACATGTCTGTAAAGGAAATCTCTATTGAGACAGCAACTACTGATCCTGATCAGAGTAGCATAGGGAATGTGCCAGAGAGGAAACCGGAGGCCTCTGTACAAATTGAGGCACCAAGGATTGAGTACAGTGATGATCCCCTATCCCATAATTTTACTGATCAGGAAGAATCTGCAGAACCAGAAAATAAAGCAGATCAGCTTAAAAGTGTGGAAAATGGGGTCATTGTGGAGGCCATTTTAGAAAACAAATTAACAGCAGAACAGTTTACAGACCATACAGAGTTAACCTCCCAAAACTATTTAAATGTATGTGACACAGAAGAGCTTATTGTACAAATGCAAGAGATGAAAGACCCATTTGAGAAGTCAGAAGTCACTAGCAAAGATTCTAGTCTTATGGAAAATTATATTTTTGTAGATAAAAATGATGACATTTCTGAAAAAAGTTTAACAGAAGAGAAGATAGAGGTAGAGGACACATCACAGACACAGTTATTTGTGCCCTCACCATCTCCAGGTGCTAAGCTCAACTTCACAGAAAATAATGGATTTGTAAATGTTACAAATTATAATCCAAAGGAGCAGTGCACTAAAGAGCTATGGGAGGAAAAAGAGGATAAGCCACTGGAAAAGGAACAGATGAGCACAGATAAAACAAAGCTGGAAAAATATATGCCGGAGCAAGCAGGTGGAGATTTAGAGATACTCAAGAACACAGAGCAGAAAGTCACTATTAAGAAGGTTTCTGACAACAAAAATGTTGAATTTGGTCCTGAAATCACTTTCTCTGAACAAGATTTAGTTCAACAAGGGATTAGTTCAGATAAAAACAGAGAAGAGAAAAAGATGGGGGATACAGGCTCTCCAGACTTTCAAGAGGCTGATTCCAAACTAGACCAAAAAACATCAGAAAGAGATAAAGTCTATGAGGAAAAAACAGATTCAGATGCTGTTATTATAGAGAATGGGAACGAATGTATAGTCATTAGAGATGAACTGTCCTCTGTTAATAATAAAAATGTTTCAGAGATGGTAGAACAATTATGGCCTAAAGAGAAGGAAATTAAGCAGATTCCATACACTGTGACAAAAAAGGCTCTAGAGCAGTCTGCCATACCAAGTGGTCTTACTGACCAGAAAATAGAAGTCCCCTCATCCCCTGCGATTAGTAAGAATGAAGACACACAAGCAGTAATTGAGATTAAGCCTGAAGAGATGCAGTCTACACAACAAGCTCAAAACCCTTCTGTAACTGAGATGGTAGAAAGAATATTGCCAGAACAGAAGGATGTTGGGCAGATTCCAGACTCTGTGACTGAAAAGGCTCTAGAACAGTCTGTCATACCAAAGGGTCTTACTGACCAGAAAATAGAAGTCCTCTCACTCCCTGTGTTTAGTAAAAAGGAAGACATAAAAGCAGAAATTGATATTAAGCCTGAAGAGATGCAGTCTACACAACAAGCCCAAACCCCGTTTGTAACATCTACCCAATCTAGCGAGAAAGATAGATTACACAGTGAGGAGCTGATGGAAAAAGCATGGGTTGTAACTGACCAGGAAATTACCAAAAAAACTAAACTTGAATATACAGCTGAATGTGTGCCCCATAGCCTAGACCATGATGTAGAACTAGCCTCCCCATCCTCTACATTTAGCCAACAGGAAAGAAACAAATCAGAAGAGGGGAAGTTGACTTCTGAAGCACAAGAGAAACAGGATGATGTGCTACAGCCATTGATAAAGCCTAATAAAATTGATGAATCTGGAGAGGTAACTGTACATGTAGCTGTAGAGGTATTTCATGCACATACTGTAGGATTATTGGCTAGATAGTATCCCAAAGTTTATTTTAATGTAGTTATTTTTAATTTCTCTTTTTATTATAATCTATGTTTTCATTATGCATTGAAAACAGCTCAAATTCTAATTAATTTTCTGTTTTGTAGAACAAAGAAGATGCTGCTGTCTCAATAAAAGACAATGAGCTACTGAAGGAGCCTAGCGAGAAAGATAGAGAGAGCAGCCCCACAAGTCCTTCAGATCTGGCCAAGTTGGAAAGCACTGTCCTTCCAATACTAGAGGCTCAGACATCATCTAAAGAGGAATCACAAACTGAAACTCCCAAGGTCAAGCGTCGACTGGAGGTTTTGCCAATGTCTCCAATGTCACCCAGCTCAGAGGATGACCAACATGAAGAAACTAAAGAGCAAAGGAACGATGCTCCAAAAAAAGAGCGAAAAAAGCTTCTGGTTCCAACTGATATCCAAGGTGATTCTTTTGAGGAGAGTAGTGAGGGAGAACCTTCACCTAAACTACCAAGCAAAAATACTTTTGGAAATAAGGAGGTAAAAATGGAGAGTCCAATGGATGAAGAGGAGGATTTTATCCGGAAGCAGATCATAGAGATGAGTGCAGACGAAGATGCATCACCGACTGATGAAGAAAACCTTGCCAGACGTAAAATCAAAGATCAAGAGAAGAAGCAAACGGAACAGAAGGCAAAAAAAGATGAAAAGGACAAAAGTGAATCAGGCAAGGCCAGACGTCTTCTTAAAAAGAGCAGTATCAGTCCAGAAGATGAGCCTGAACGGAAGAGCATTATTTCTGTAACTAAAATTGAAGAACTAGCTAAAGGAGAACAACCTTCAGTAGGCAGTGGAGCTGGCATACGGCATTTCAAAACAATTGAGCTTAACAGTATAGCAACTGTACGTCAGACATCAGATGATGGTGAGCTAGAGAGCCTTACAGACTCTCCTGATGACAGGTCAAGAGGTGAAGGCTCTTCCAGTTTACATGCATCTAGTTTTACCCCTGGAACATCTCCAACATCTTTGTCTTCTCTTGATGAAGACAGTGACAGCAGCAGCCCAAGTCATGTTCGGTCTAGTGGTGAGGGCAAGCAGCAGAGGAAAGCAAAGCACCGGCAGCCAGGTCAGATGCTTCCTACCATTGAGGATTCATCAGAGGAAGAGGAGCTGCGAGAAGAAGAGGAGCTTCTGAGAGAACAGGAGAAGCAGAAGGGCTCAGGAAAAAAGTCAAAGAAAGACAAAGAGGAGATACGGGCACAGAGAAGGAGAGAAAGGCCCAAAACTCCGCCAAGCAACCTCTCACCAATTGAGGATGCTTCTCCCACAGAAGAGCTACGACAGGAAGCAGAGATGGAGGAAATCCGCAGGTCTTCCTGCTCAGACATCTCACCAAGCATGGAGTCAGAACCAGAGAGCTTTGAGATACTCCCAGAAAAGATTGTTGCTGTCCAAAAAGTCTATCAGTTACCAACTTCAGTTTCACTGTATTCTCCAACAGATGAGCAATACGTTGATAATCAGTTCAAAGAAAAGGGAAAGCATTCATTACGAACTGCGGATGAGGCGTATGAAGAGATAATGCTCAAAACCAAATCTCCAACTAATGAGGGAAACAAACCTCCACCTGGTAAGGAATCTCTTTATGGAGGCATGCTGATAGAAGATTATGCGTATGAGTCTCTTGTTGTTGATGCATCCTGTGAACAAGAACCAGACAATCTTTTTGTGTCAGAGAAACCCAAAAAAACCCTGAGATCACCTGATGAGGTTTATGAGGACATGATGCAAAGAAAGAAAGAGATAATGCTTAAGGAACAGGAGCTAACACACAATAAGCCAGAAGAAGATGTTCTTAAACCAGAAACGGTGTTCCCCGATACTGACTCAAGCAAAGACACCATGCCATCAAGCAAAACAGGCCAGTCTAGGAAGGATGGAAGACCATTATTAGATGCAGAGGCAGCCTATGAAGAACTTATGCAGAAGCAAAGAGCAGTGCTGACTCCAGGAACAAGTCCAACTCAAGCAGGTCCTGATCTGAGTGGCATGGCACAAGGGTCAATAGTAGCCCAAGTTGAGAAAACTGAGACAGCACCCCTAAGAAGAATACTGCCTATACCTGATCTGAGAGTAACACAGTGTTCATCAGGTGAAGAGGAATCTGGTGAAGAGAGCATTTCTGATAAAACACAGTACTCTGAAAAAGTTACAGTTTCAGCTACAAAGACTGAACCAGAACCACTTGTGGATGAGGCTTTTCAGAAAACATCAGTCTCAGAGACAGTTGCAGATGATTTGTCACTACAAAGAGAAGTAACATCGCCTCCAGTATCAAGTGATTCACAGGATGCCACAGAGAAAGATGTAGAAATTGAGCAGACAGGTGTTGTTGACTTGTCTAAGTCATCAGCCCCTACTCAAATTGACTCTTTTACAGCACCAGTTCCTAGTGTAATTTCAAGACCGTCAGTCCCAGTAGTTGTAAGTGTATCACCCTTGTCCACTGTACCGCAATATATAGTATCTACTATGCCTGGTGTTGTATCAACTGCTCCACCAGTTCCTCCCAAACCAACAGTACTGCGCAGAGCTGCGTCTCTGGAAAAAGCAGACATCCCAGTTCCTCCACCCCTCCCTCCTCCAACACTGCCCAAACCCTCTGTGTATCCCAAAAAGACTCCACCTCAGGTCCCCCCAAGAACTACTCCAGTTGGCATGCCAACCACAGGGGACAGACAGCCACTTGCTCCAGCCTACAAGCCCCATGTTCCTCCTCCTGTTCCACCAAAGCCATCCTCCATCCCTGCAGGCCTAACTTTTAGTCACAAACCAGGAGAGACTATTAAACCTCCCATAGCTCCTAAACCCATAGCTGGTGTTCAGCCACCCCTTACAGTCCACACCCCTTCAAGACCTACCATACTGAGTACAAGCAGTGCAGACAGCGTCCTTAATCTGAGTCCTTCTGCAGAGAGTAGGATGGGAACCACATCTCCCCTCAAGTCCCCTACATCACCCAGGTTTGGAAAGGTTTTACGTGACACATATGTTGTTATTACTTTGCCATCTCAGCCCGGTTCACCTACAGAAGGTATCACCACCCAAGCCTCAATAAGTCCTAGCCAAGAATCACTTCAGAAACCACCTCCTTCACCACCTCAACCACCTCCACAGTCACAAACAACTAGAGTACCTTTGGCATTCACACGAATTACCGAATCTATTGAAAGTCAAGAAATATGTGGTCCAGAGAAGGTAGTATCTAGCATGAGTCACGTATACGAGGCTATTTCAGCCTCAACGCAGCCTCAGTCAATTATTCCAAATATTGGTGTTCAAGTAGTTACCACTGAAGTCCAAAGAACCACAGTGTCTGTTGTGCATGAAAGAACACCCTCTGCACATCCCATTCCAAGAGCCACTGGCATCTCTGTTGTTCAAGATTACACAAAACCAGTTCAAGTGCAGAATGGACATGCCTACCATCCTGGTGAGGTGGTGGATCTCCGAACTTCAAAGATAGACGTAGAGACATCCATGAAAGGTGTGGATCTGTCTTCCTCTGAGTCAAGACGACAATCCCTTGCTATTGATTGTGGTGGACGTCAGCAAAGTGCTGTGCAGTCATCTGTAGTAAACCTAAGCACTGATACTTCCTCATTCTCAGTGGTTACTGACAACATCACCATACTCACATGCACAGCCACTGTAGCTTATGGTAGTGATGCCTCTATGTCTACATCAATGCCTCTCCAACTTACAACAGCTAAATCCTTTGAGCCTGTGACTCAAATTATTTACAGGCCTGTGGATTCTCAACCAGAAAAACCCATAAATCTCTCTACAACAATGGGTAAAACTCACTCTGTTCCTGTAACAATAGCTCCTACGATTGCAAACAATAGCATTGGTGCAACCATACCTCCTCGTCTAGGCTTATCAGGTGCAGTTGATCTCACCACAGTAAAACCTGCACAGACCATGGTTGCAATGAATGGGTCCACTGCAGAGGTGGTCACTGCTGTAGTTACAGAGGATGATGGAAAACCAGTTGATCTTACTGCTGGAAGAAGAGCAGTTTGCTGTGATGTAGTCTATAAGCTTCCTTTTGCCAGTAGCTGTACAACTCAGCAGCCTTCAGCTCCATTACCAGAGGATCGTTTTGGATACAGAGATGACCATTATCAATATGATCGTACTCCTTATGGTATGAGAGGTCTTGGTGGCATTAAACCCTCAATGTCTGACACAAACTTGGCAGAGGCTGGTCTCTTCCTATATAAAAGTAAGCATAGCTTTGATTACAAGGCGGCCACTGAAGGTGCTGTAGACCTGACATCTGGAAAAATGTCAGTGACAGGTCAGTACGGGATTGAAGATCTTTCTTCTCAATATCATTTTGAGTTACCTCTACTTATTCCCAGCTGATTTTTTTTTACTGTTTTGTTCTCTCTCTCTCTCTTGTTTTGGGAAGTAATTTTGCATGCTCTCTTTTTTGGGAAGTAATTTTGCATGCTCTATTTTTTTGGGGTGTGTCTGCATATTACTGCATGATATTCAATATACATTTTGCTGTTCTCATTTTTCATCCCTTGGGTGTTGCATGGATGCCTTGATGCTGTTACCATTGCACTATTTTAATGCGCTGAGATTTAATCTAACAAAATGAACTTTTAACAGGTGAAGCTGTGGACTATTCAAGCAAATCAACAGGAGTGTGCGCTGGAATGACAGTCCCACAGTACACACAAGCCAGGATTTCTTCCGCAGTTGGGACTCACTATGGGGTTTCTAGTGTCCTACGATCTTCCAATGGCATTGTTTATTCTTCTGTAGCAGCACCAGTTCCTTCTACATATGCTATAACCACCCAGCCTGGTTCTATCTTCAGCACATCCTACAATACTCTATCAGGCATGCACACAAGTGATACCATGCCATCATTGTCAACTCTACAGAATCAACCTCTCACTAGATCACACAGCTTTCTTTCAACCATTGCTGTAACCACAGCAGAAGAACAAAGCAACTTACCCTTAAATCTGGAGATTGGTGTTTCAAAGGCTGGCCTTTCTACAACTCTCTCAGATGTAGTTTCTACAGTCACCACAGTGGCAGCACTGGACACCTACACAAATGCTTCACTTGATGCAATTGCAGCCTCTTTAGAAGCTCTATCTTCACCTGTGGTTCCAGGAGATGGACAGTACCAGGTGGAACGTGAGCTTCTTGAGCTAGAGAAGATGAAGCAGCAGCGCTTGGCTGAAGAACTTGAGTGGGAGAGGCAGGAGATACAACGGTTCCGTGAGCAGGAACAGCTTCTTGTGCAGAAGGAGCTGGAAGAACTCCAGGCCATGAAACAACACATACTATGTCAGCAAGAAGAGGAGAGACAGGCCCACCTTCTGATGCAAAAGGAGACTTATGCTCAGCAACAGGAGCAGTTAGAGCAGATCCAAAGACTCCAAGAACAGCTCAGACAGCAGTTGGAGGAACAGAAGTTCAGGCAAATGTATCCTAGTGAAGTCCTGCCAGAGGCCCTTGTTGTGGTAGGAGAAAGAAAGATGGACAGTGGCTGCCAGACTGATGAAGAGGATAACACTGAAAAGGCCTACACTGCAGGAAGGAAGAAGAAAAGTACAAGTACAAAGAAAAGTGTTGACAGCTGTGTACAGACAGATGATGAAGACCAGGATGAATGGGAAGTTCCTACTCGAGGCAGGCGCAGTAGACCACGTGGTGGTAAAAATGGCATAGGTGAAAGAGGAGCTGTTTCAGTTCAGGCCCTAACTGAAATCTCTGTACAAACAGACTCCTCTGGAACACTAAGGGGACACTCTGTACAGGTAGATGCTAGATTAGATTATCCTGACTCTGATAGAACTTCGTCTCCGAAGAGACGCCCCACTCCACTTGATATAAGCCAGTCCCCTCACCTCAAAGCAGATGCCTCCACTCTCCAGGTTGCCCCAGGTCCTCCCAAATCCCCAAAAGTTCTGTACTCTCCAATTTCCCCTTGTGTATCCCCTAGCAAATCCCTTGAGTATTTGTCCTATGAGAAATCCCTTGGAGACACAAGCCCACAGAGAATACGCTCTGCCACAGATCTATCCCAAGGTCCACCAACAAGTCCTAGGGCACCCAAGGTCATACAAAGGTCGATGTCTGACCCCAAACCCATGAGCCCAACTGCAGAAGAGAGGGCAGCAGCAAATTTCCAGTTTTCTGAGGGTTATTCTGTGAGTATACATGATTTTTATAAGTTTGTATAAAGCTACGTTCAGACTGTCAATCCAAATCCGATTTTTTTTTTGTGCAAATGCGATTTTTACAAATCTGTTTCAAGCTACATTCATATGTGGTTTGAAATCCTATTCAAAACGCATTTCTGGAAATCCGTTTCAGTCTGACCGCTCTGGATTTTGCGTGGTTTATGCGTCTTTCTCATGCCACGTAAAACGTAAACGTCAGATATTGTTATAGGAAACATGCTGAAAGACGCTACAGAAACAAAGTTGTGTTGTTGCAAAGTGCCGGCCGAGCAGAAAATGACAATATAACAGAGCGACAGTACGGAATAAAACCGCTCTTACCAGCCTCCTACGGTTCTGCCGCTGCCTCACAAGATGCAGTAGTCGAGTGCATGGCGGCTGCACAATGTCATTGTTGTAAATAAGACAACATCTGTATTGCAAACCCCTCTATGTTGACGTTGTTGTTGCTGTTTTTGGCTTATGCCTACCAACGCAACGTCATTGCCATAGAAACTAATGCAGATAACAATTCTGATCTGAACAGTTGTGAAACACAGTGTGGACGTCAATAATTTTAGATCAGATTCCAATTGGATACACAAATAATCGGATTTGGACAGACAGGGTCAACATAGCCTAAAACTCATCTCTGCTTCATCTCAACAAAATATTTACTTGCTTTTTCTAAGTAATACTTTCTCATTCTGTGGTTTCAATGTCATGAAGTGGTTTGATAAAAAAATATATAATATCTTGCTATTCTTCAGTTCTCAATTCATTTTGATTAATTGTGTTATTGTCCTATTGTCAGGCCTGATTGTCATTGACATGCTAGCTGCCTTGTATATATTTATAACTGAATTTATAATTTAAAGGCATTGCAGCAGCACAGCAGATAAAGAGTATGTGTGTTTTTCTATCCTCAAGGCCTATCTGTCATGAGTGAACAAAATCTTCCAGATACTTTTTTTTTTTACCATTCTCTTTTATTCTCAGTCGAAGTGGAAAACTCAAGTGTTTGTTTGCTTGTTTTTAAAGTGCTTCTATGAAACCATCTTTAAGGCATTTAATGCACTATATTTGTTCCTGTGAACAATTCAGCTTAAAAATAAGTTTGTTTTAAAAAACAAAAAAACTGTTTAATCATTTAACACTGATATTGCTATTTTTATTTGTCCTCCAAAGGCAAAGGGATCTCCAAGTGGAACTCCATCTGGCACCCAAAAGAAAGTTAAAAGAACCCTTCCTAACCCACCTTCAGAGGAAGAAGCTGTCAATGCTGGGCAAACAGCCTACAACACTGGCTCAGCTCGTCGCCGTCTCTGCCGGAGCACAAACATGGCACGGGCAAAAATTCTGCAGGACATTGACCGTGAGCTTGACCTGGTTGAGAGAGAGTCCTCCAAACTGCGTAAAAAGCAAGCTGAACTGGATGAGGAAGAAAAGGAGATCGATGCCAAGCTGCGATACCTAGAGATGGGCATTAACCGACGAAAGGATGCATTGCTCAAAGAAAGGGAGAAAAGGGAAAGGGCCTATCTGCAGAGTGTTGCAGAGGACCGTGACTACATGTCTGACAGTGAGGTGAGTAACATTCGTGAGACGAGAAGTGGAGAGGAGGTCAGTGGACATGGGCTTGAGAGACCGCGTACTGCACCACAGTCAGAACTTGATGAGTTTGTTCCTCCACAGACCAAGCACGACCAGTATGGAAAGTATTCCCAGTACCAGTACCCACAGTACCAGCAGTCCCTGTACCAGCCTCAGTCACCATACCAATCCCAGTCCATTTACTCTTCTGTTCCTTCTCTGACTGCCTCACAACAACAGAGCTACCACCAAATGCTCTTGCTCCAACAGAAAGCCAGACAACAAGCTGCTCTCCTCTCTGAATTAGATTCTACCAAAATGGCCACTAGTTATGACACCTCATCTTACTTGGGAGGAAAATATGGGAACCATCTTGACTTGCATAGCTTAGAAGAGCGTGCTGGCAGCATGGCAGTTAGTCCGATGTCCAGTGTATCTGCTGATTCCTTCTATGCGGACTTAGAGCCACATCAAACACCAAGAAGCTACATGCTTTTAGAAGATGCAGCAGAACTTGCAAAGAGCACTGGTAGCCTTTCATCCACCAGCTATGGCATAGCTGAGAGGGAGCTGGCCAAAGCAGAGCGTCTTCTGAGACATGCTGCTGCAGATGTTGGTACAGACTATTTGGGCAGCTCCTCTAGACTTCATTCTTATGGTAAGGCCCAGGATGAAGAGGACCCAATGGAAGAACCATTTGAACTGAAGCTTTTAAAACAGCAACTGAAACAGGAGTTCAGGAGAAGCACAGGGGGAACTGAAAGCTTAGAGCAGCTTGCTGGACTCTCAAATCACTATACCCCCAGCACTGGAGTGTCAAGTGGAAGCTATAGGGCCTACCCTAAAACTGAAAAGTACAGCATCAGTAGACTGACCTTAGAAAAACAGGCTGCCAAGCAACTCCCAACATCTATGCTCTACCAGAAACACAAAAACACCAGCAACATTGGCAAGTATTCCTCAATCCAGGACACCAGGGCTCTAGAAACAGACTACAGTAGCTACTTGGGGTCCAGTAGTGCTTCTCCCAGGTCAAGCAGACTTCTGCAGGATGAGATCACCTTTGGGCTTCGCAAGAATATTGCTGAACAGCAGAAATACCTGGGCTCCACACTTGGAGCTAATTTGGCCGGTTCACTTAATCTGGGCCAAAGCCTGAATCTGAGCCCAGGCATGAGGTCCTCTTTGGCTGAAGACTCTGCTTATCCCAGTGGAAGCAGGTCACGGCCTTCTTCTAGACCCTCATCTGTTTATGGCCTTGACCTGTCCATTAAAAGGGACATCTCAAGTTCTTCTCTGAGACTCAAAGCTGAAGGTGACCCCTCCACAGAGACCTCAGCTTTCCAGACTCCATCAGGCAGGTCAAAACCTACAAGCCTGGCCATTGTACAAGGTGGGCGTGGACGCATCCCTATTGTGGCACAGAACTCAGAGGAAGAGAGCCCATTGAGTCCGGTGGGTCAGCCAATGGGTATGGCACGGGCATCTGCAGGTCCACTCCCACCCATATCTGCAGACTCCCGTGATCAGTTTGGGTCATGCATGTCCCTCCAAGACCCTCAACAGCAACATCTCAGAGAAGATACTTCAAGAGGACGTGGCTATGTGCTAATGGATGATCTGCAGGGCACCATGTCTGATAGTGAAGGTAATTTGTTTGTCCACAGACTGTCCTCTTGGAGTGACTCTTCTTACACAGTTCCAGCTTTTTATTTATCTGTGTCTCATCATGTACGTGCTCGTTCCTGTCTATATGAAGGCATAATTTCTCTGAATATATATGCTTTTCTGTCTTGTTTAAGCTTCATTGCCCTATGCTTAACTAATGAAAGAATCACAATGTCCCAGTTGGCTTTCTATATTAACATTTGTATGGTATAGTAACAGTTGAAGTAAACATTTTGCATGTGATTTTTTTTTTGCAGACAGACTTTTTGTTTATGTGTGAATACTTATAGTGCATGCTTTCAGTCTCTGCATGTTCAGTTAATATGTACATGTGCTCTCTGAATGGGATAAGTCAGGAAAAAAAATTACACTTAAACTGGTGGGACCTATTATAAATCTCAGTAGCAGTGGAATAGCCTTATGACCCTCAAAATTTCTATTTAAGCTGCTCGTTAGAAATTGAGCTGCATATGTTTATGATTTAGACATCTGTCTAGTTATCTTAAAGTGCCTTCTAGCTAAATCTTCTGAGCATTATTCATAACATTACTACACAGAATCTCCCTTCCTCTAGTTTGCTTTATAGATATGTTAAATTATATGTAATAATTAAACCATAAGAAACTGTATTAATGAGATATTTTGATTTTGTTCTGTGTAAGGTCAGGCATTCATTTTTAAATTTATTTTAAATTGAAATGTATTCCTTCCATAGAAAAAAAACATTATAGCCTAAGCCTATATAAAAAATGTCATAGTTCATACATCTATTTATCTGTGATAGATGATACTCTTCATGCATTGCTAGCATTTCCTGGAGTAATTATCATGCCAGTTTGTGCTTGCCTGTTTGATGTTCATTTAATAAATAGCACAAGTGATTTGCATGTCTCTTCCTGTCTGGTTTTGAATAAACTCTTTCACTTTCCTGCATGTTTATTTGCTTTCTATTGCACCCCAGTAACTAATAAATGCCTTCGGCTATGCTTTTTCTCAGCTTTGTGTTAATATTTGTTTTTTGATTTCTAATGATATTTAAAGTATAGTTTTAAGACAAAAAAGATCAAAACATAGTAGTTTATATGCACTGCATGCCCCTTCGCCTTATTAACTGCAAATACATGAAATTATATTAGCTGCACTGTACCTTACAAAAAACATGAATATTGTAATTTTTACACAATCACACAACCACAAAACCTGAAACTCAAACCCAAAATACTCATCAATTTTATAGTGTTATTTTTTTTTTATTCATCTAAGTAGTAACTGACCCCATACATGTAACAGCATATGATGTGTTCATCATATGTGCCATCTGGAAGTAAATGCATTTGCCTTGGTTGCAGCACTAAGTGAATCCCTGGTGGGTTTGTGCAGAGACGATCCAGGAAACTCACATGAGAATGTCACAAACGGTAGAGTATAACCACCTTAGACTCCTGCACGTCTCCCGTCTCCCCCAATCCCCGCTACCATGACCACCCACCCGCCAATCACCCATAAGCTGTTAGGCAACCAAATCGACCACAAATTCATCCCCATAACAACATGTTACAGGAAGTATGATGAATTTGCACAATGTAATGATGTGTTAGTGAATACAGCTCTTGCATCTGTGATTCAATTGGAATTTCACACTCCTTCTCTCCAAAAAAAAACTTTATTTTCTCAGTTTAAACTGCTGCAATTTCACCAATTTGGTGAACAAAACATCATTAATGTAATAATAGTAATAGTTTGCATATCAAATCTATTGACTTAATGATTAAACTGGTCGTGCTCATAAAGCTGGCAAAATGACCACAGATAAAATTCTGTGTTAGTGTTTTAACGTGTAACAGGATCTACATATATCATATCATTTTACATCTGAATGTCAGGTCTGTAAACACAGAAAATGTCTTCTGTTAAATGTTGATTCCTCTTGATAACCTGAGGTTAGTTATTCACTTGTCCATGACTAAATACATCTATTGCCTTTGAAAGTTACAGAGAAATGAATGCTCCCTAAAAAAAAGCCTTTTCCACCCTGTAGCTGAAAGATCAATGGAAGATAGTATGCCAAAATATGTCCTACCCCTGTCTGTCTTTAACCCCTATTCATGAAAACTTAAGATGTATAAGGGTAGGTACAGTAGCAAGCAGACTTGCTCTAAATCTTTTTACAGAATTCTTACGGTGTGTTATGTATGGAAAAAACAATCTGAAGAATTGTGTCCTCAGGGTTTGTTTTAGTTTTAGGTTTGCATACAAAAATAACTGCTCTACTTTATATAACCATTTCCTTTTCTGCCCCAGATGTCTCTATATTGTTTAAATTTGAGACTGCATATGTACCTTAGCTGTCTCTAGTACCTGATTTTACCAGAGCGTCTTTAGTGGTTTGTTGTAACAGACTGACAAGCAAGATTTTAACGTTTTAATTTCCATCTGTTTATCTGAAGCATACCATCTGCGACGGGAGGAAACTGACTGGTTTGAAAAACCACGAGATGGACGCACAGAAAATGGACAAGGGGTGGACAGAAGACAGGTATCTTGTATGCATATCACAGTATTTCAGAAACATATTGCATGTTAGAGTGTTATGAAAATGAATTTTATGTCCCTTTAGGGAAAGTCAGCACACTACCCGTTTCCTCATACCAGAATAAAGCTACAGAGAGATCCCAAAGATCGTAGTGTATCAGGTAAGACGTGCAACCTTTCAAATACTTAATGCTGTGCTGCTTGACTTCCTGACATGCTCCAACTATGCAGACAGACGTTTAGGACAGCTGCCTCTGGTGAAAGAGGATCTGTTCGCTTACCAGGCCATCATAGAGAGATGCCCTAGGCTTATGTCTATGCAAACATTAGTTTCACCATGCTGAGATTGCATTGGCACAGTTTTATTTTATGTCTACTACTAAACAACACATTATCTCTCCTCTAATTTCCCTTTAGCGTCCTCTTGTGGTGCTCTATTTTGCCACATCATTGCACACAAAATGTCAACAGACAAAACCGCTGAGCAAAAGCACATCAGCAGTTTAGCCCCTCCTCATGCTTTACCATGTCACGTAGGTGTGGTTGATTCTCCTCGATATCCTGTCACTGTTCCTTTAAGTATTAGAAGAGGGCAGACATTACACAGCAATGTGGCAGATTGGCATCCTTCCAGTTTCATCAGTCATCAAAGCTCAAAATGGCGTGTAATGCACAAATTGGATTATCTTCTTAATTAGAAACTGATTGACAAACAAGCGACTTAAAAAAGGCTATAGCTAGTATACTGTGGTGTGACTGGTGGATTTGTTGCACTGTAATTAAGGTAATGTGTACACTGGTAATTAGTTTGATGGAGGGGTCTGTGATTCTGAATACAGGATGTATGTAACACAACAAATTCATGGAAAGAATGGAAATTAAAGGTAATTTAAAATTGGGAATTGCAATGTAAATTAATACAATCTTAAAGGGATAGTTTACTCAAAAAAGATTTAGATTTTTGATTTTGGGGTAAACCACCCTTTTAAAGCCATTGACGTTTTTTCTGTGGTTATTAAAGGGGGTCTAGTTGTCACATTTTGCACCAGTGAATATTTCTTATGGTAGTTTTATTTTTGAATGTCAGTTTCTGTATAGACACTAGTGTTTTTGAAGGTCTTGGTCTTGTTTTAGCCTCAGCCACATTTGTACATGGTCTCAGAATTTTGATTCAAGACCGGTCAAGACGGCAACTGCTGGGATATTACTAAATTGCCGGGGCATTGTCTGATTTATTTATTAACATTAATGTGATTGGATGTAAAACTTACTTAACTTATTTCTAATTTGATTTATTTATTGTGCCGGTCCAGAAATTAATGAGGGATTGTGTCGAAATTGTCACCTAAATTCATACAAATGCTATTATTGCAAAAAAGTACTTGGGATGTACTATGAGATCTGGATTTGTATATTATAACATGTGATATAATTAAGCAATATCACAAGAGCAAGAGAGCTGTTTTCACAAATTTGAGCATGACTTGCAAAAATGATATTGCTTTTATACAAACTTAAAACATTATACTTAATATTATTTATGCATTTGTAATTTACCAATTCAGATGCATCTTCTGTGCCACCTCTGCAGTGCAAAGATGAATTTTGTTGTTAATGATTTCATTTGATTGGTAACAGCTTTATATAGTGTCTTTTTTTTATATTTATTGGTTAAAAATAAGTCATTTCTCAGGCGGTAATGTGGATCTTTATGAATTTGAGGAGTGCTGGTCTGGTCTTGGTCTAAACTCTCAACCCTTCAAAGTCTTGGTCTTGTCTTGGTCTCAACACACATTGGTCTTGGTCTCGATTTGTTTTAGATTAGGTGGTCTTGACTACAACACTAATAGATCCCATAACATCTTGACTTGAAGTGTGGGTTTTATTGTACAGACTTTTTTACCCAACAACAGCTATAGCAGAATGTGATGATATTGGTATTTTAATTTGATTAGGTTCACAAAAATTATTGTACACTTTTAAAATATATGGTAGAAGATCCTTTAACATCCATGGAACCTTTCCATTGCACAAACGGTTTTTAGAGGAAAAATCTTCCTTCAGAAGTTCTTCCGATTATTAAAATGTTCTTCACTAAGAAAAAAAAAATGGTTCTTTCAAGAACTGTCCACTGAAGAATTCTTAGGGAACCCAAAATGTTTTTTTCTATGGCATTCCTGTGGCTGTGAAAACACCCTTCTGGAACCTTTATTTTTAAGATTTTTTTTTTTAACAATATGCAAAAAAAATTTGTCAAAATCTTATAATTAGCGGGATATAGCCTGTGTGACAACTAGCCCCATTCCAAAGATTGTTACATCAGAAATAAATGGAAATATATTGATTTGAAATTTGCTAGATTTTCTAGTCGCTTGTTATCATCGGGTGTAGGGTTTGTACCACCTTATGTTTATACAATACTCTTTCCTCACAGGAAACGGACTGGGCATCCGTGTGGTTGGAGGAAAAGAGGTCCCGGGAAGCAATGGGGATATTGGTGCGTATGTTGCCAAAGTATTACCTGGAGGAGCTGCAGAACAGACGGGGAAGATTGTGGAAGGTAGGCACATCAATGAAGGGCGGTTACTGCTTTAAGACCTGTCTCTGTGTGGGTTCACTGGTTCGGTTAAGCTGAAGAGGTGTATCAGTGTTCACTGTCTCTTAGAGCAGGGAGAGAAGCACATCTGTTGACGTTAAAGGGCACAAAGTGGCGTGATAGGCAACAGGAAAAACTAATTATGCTAATCTGCACGATTCTTCACCTCCAGGCTCCGGGAATGACTCATTCTTGATTTGAGAGATAAAGATAGAAAAGAAGAAGAAAATGAAGTTGAAGTTTCAGGTTCATGACTGTGTTTCCTCTGCGGTGTACATCAGCGGCGTAGGTGTTGTGCAGATCAAATGTTACATTTTGAATGTTAAATTTATATGGAAACTTCTCTGGAGAGTTCAGCTGAAGAAAGTTTGAGGTTTTACTGCTTTAACACTGTTTTTTTTTTTTACAATGCAGTTATGTAAATGTGCATTTTACAAAGTCAAAATTGACCTCATTGTGACAGATTTGCCCAATGATTGCTGACGGCTAGAGTTTCTCGTTGACTTGGAAGAATCCTCACAGACTTTTGGAATAAAACCTAGAGTGAAATCAGAATATTATGACTGCTTTGGACGGTCTTAATGGACTATTACAGCCAATTTGATGGAGCTGAATTTTACAAGCTCTATTGATCTCAGTTGTGACTGAGACGAATGCTTTCTCTATTTCCAATGCTGAGGGTGAGCACGGAACATTGTAAATTAGGTCTGCTTGGGCTCCGGCTTTTGTGCTGCTTTTTCCCGGACATAATTTACGAGGGGCCAGAATAGGTGTCTAGGGGGAAAGTGAAGCTGGAGGGAGTGGATCTGTCTGTGCACAGGCTTATTTATGAGGCTATATACAACAGCTGAGCTTTGTGAAAGAACATTCTGAGCTTTGACACTTCACATCTGTCTTCTTCCTCCTCCTCTCACACTCGATCAAATATCACTTTGTATTTAGACATCTGATTCCTTGGCTGCCTCTTCTCTTCTCTTCTCTTCTCTTCTCTTCTCATATATACTCTCTTATTTCATCTTAACATGTCTCCACTTTTTTTGTTTAGTCTAAATATCACCTTTTCTCTTCTCATCTCATCTTGTCCCTTCCCTTCTCTTCTCTTTTGATCTTATGTCTTTTCATGCTGTATATACTCAGTGTTGGGGAGTAACTAGTTACATGTAAGTACATAATCTAATTACAAAATAAATGTAACTGTAATCAGGTAAAGTTACTGAGGAAAAAAATGTGTAATTAAATTACAGTTACTTATGAAAATGTTAACGATTACAAAGTGGGGTTACATCTGAATATTTTCTGTAAAAAGCTAGGATATGTTGAATAATATAAGTTGTTGCTGTTTTTGATGCATGATGCCTCCTGCCAGTTAAAGGCCATTTAGTAAAGTGATTCTATTCTGACGCTTTTGATTGGATTTCGTTTTAATTTACAGCCAATTACATCAATCCACATTGACGCTGAAAGCTTTAGGCTACAACCTTTTTGAGAGTTGCCACCATGGCGAGTGATAAAAATGCATTCCAGTGCTGGAAATTTAGAAAAGTAATCAAAAAGTAATTAAATGTAATCAGTTACATTACTTTAATAAATTGAAATTACATTTTAAATAGGGTAATTTGTAATCTGTAACCTGTCTCCCAACACTGTATATACTCTTATCTCATCAGATTTAGTCTCTTCTAGTATCATCTTCTCTCTTCTCATCTTGTCTCATCTCTCCTAGTCTCTTCTGATCTTTCTTGTATCTCTACTCATATTTCCCATTTTCTTGTCTCTTGTCTCATCAGCTCATGTTTTCTCTTCTCTTTGGATCTTATCTCTTCTCAAATAAACTCTTGTCTCGTTTAATTTAGTCTCATCTCTTCTTGTCTCATCTAATCTCTTCTGATCTTGTTTATTCCTGTATCTCTTTCATTTGATCTTATCGTCTCTGTACTCTTTTCTTTTCTCATCTCATTTCACGTTTTCTCTTCTCATCTCGTCTCATATTCTCATCTTGTTTTGTATCGTTTCGTCTTCTCTTATTGTATCGTATTGTATCGTATTTTATCGTATTGTCTTTTTCCCACATAATGAACCAGTAGCAGATGAAGCTTCTTAAGGGAGAAATGTCAAATGTTTCTACTTGGCGTAAGCGTGATCATGTATGCGGTCGGCATGGTTACAACAGCAATGTGAATATGCGCACACATAGAAACACCATAAGAACATGCTGGTGTTAAGGAGTGGAGTAATGCGAGCCTGCTGTTCAGCCTCTCACATTAAAGTATAAAATCTGTGAGTGTGTGTACATATACAGTACATGACATGATTGAGCACACATTCACCTCCAGGGACCCCAAGCATCCACCGTAATGTGGGAGCTTCGAAACGCCCAAAGAGGGCATACCTGGCCTATCTGAAGACACGCTTTCATCTGTGTAAGTGCACCAACAGTGTGGTTTCAGTTTGCTGTGTCTTGGAGTGAACTCTGCTGCATGTATTCCCTTTTCTTTCTAACAGGGTTTCTATAGCAGGGTTCGTTTTAATTGAAAGAGATCACGTGTGCCGTTGCAGTGCTGTTTACAGCGTATTTGATCTGTCAGATAGTGAATAAAATGTATCCAATGGCTGATTTTTTTTGTGTGTGTATGTGTGTTTGTGTGTGTTTTCATAGGAATGCAAGTTCTGGAGTGGAACAGCATTTGCTTGACTGGTAAGACGTACGAGGAGGTGCAGGGTCTGGTTGGTCACCAGGTTGGAGAGGCGGAGTTATGTATCAGACTGTGAGTGACAGATTTGCTACTAATTATTTAAAATTTGTAATTTTTACTTTTACTTTCTAACTAAGAAAGATGGACATCTAAACAACTTAGTACTTATATTAGTGCACTTTTAAATGTTATTGTCATTGTTATAAATCAACATCAAACACATTTCTTAAAGGCACAATATGTAAGATTTTTGGATTAAAATATCCAAAAACCACTAGAACAATGTTATGTATTTTGCTGACTTGTGTACTTACATTATCTGTCAGGGTTGTGTGAAGGCAAAGCAGCGAGGACTCAATTTGCAGGAGGAATGGGCTTTTATTAATAATAAAATAAAACAAAAACAAACAAAACTACCCTGAGGGGGTGGGGTGGGGTAGACTAGACTAGACTAGACTAGACTAGACTAGACTTGACTAGCAAGGAAACATGAGGCATGGGAGAGTAAATAGGGAGCAAACAGTAGAGGGTAACGAGGGAAGACAGGTGGGGCAAATTAACCAATAATCAGGAAACAAGTTGGGCGGGGTTAGACAATAGACATGAGAGCACATGACAAGCCATGTGTTCACACCAAACGTGACATGAACATGCAGCTAATGAGAACTCATAAGCTGCATGTTCACACAAAACGTGACAACATGAAAGCACGCAGCCAGTGAAAAACACCAGCCGATGAAAACACGAACTGCGTGCTACAGAGAACACAACACACGGACAGAAGAGCGCATGCTCACATGACAAGACAGAGCACACGAGAACAACAGAAGACAAACACGTGGAGCATGAATGTCCGAATCCCAACACAAAACCGAAACCAAACTAGACCGAATTGCTGGGATCCGAACACCATGCCCCACACACAAAACTCACAAGGACAGAATAGCACGCAGCTTGAGAATGCTTGAAGCTGCACGCTCACAAGACAAGACAAACAATACAGGAGTGTCAGGGCTCTGTCACAAACCAAGATTAAGCTAGACCGAAGTGACAAAACCCTGACATTATCCCAAATGTTTCCAAGAATGTTTAAATCCAGAGAAATAAGCAATTTTAACCAGGACACGGACCGTGTCCGTGCGTCACCTATCAATGACATCATACCCACGTTACCCTCGATTTCATGTTGTATTTTGTAGAAACCATGGAAACACCAAAGACGTTATAATATATTATTATATAGCTCAACACAGTAGTCTTATTGTTTAAATCTCATTTTCATGTTTTACCATGCTTAATATCGATCAAGCTTACTGCAGTCTCATAGTAGCCACAGAGCGAACGCACAGAGAAGCATTACATAACTTTCAACACACTCAAATAATCTAATATGATAAAACAGCACTGCGTACACATGACTGGAAAAAGCAGAAGTGGTCGCCTGCAGCATAATAAAAGCACCAGTAAATCAAGGCGTCATCAAGTTACACCTTTGTTTAAAGTAAGCGACCTCTAGCGGCAAAAAATTACATATTGTGGATTTAACCCATTTTATTTCTGTATTCTGACATATTTCTGAATTAAGCATAATTCATTTTAATTTAATAAGAAGAAATGTAGGTGAAATTAATTGTAAAAAACATTTTTTGTTTCATATCAGAATGGAGCCTATAGAAGCTTGTTTTCGCCACAGAATAAAAAAGGTAATTACGACTTTTTATCTCATAATTCTGACTTTTTTTCTCAGAATTGCGAGATATAAAGTCAGAATTGTGTAATATAAACTTTATAAGTTTATATTTCACAATTCTGACTTTATATTTTTTTATATGACTTTTTATTTGGTGGCAGAAACAAGCTTTTCCATTGGAGCCTGATTGTTTGGGGGAAAGGGGTTGAAAAATTAGGAACAGTTTGTGAACCTTTGTGAAATTTGAGAGCCAAAACATTATTTTTCAAATGAACATTGCAACCAGGAATGTACATTAAGCAAGCGCATGGGGTACATTTTGATCCCATGCTGGCTTAACTGAACTTTTTGTCCTTTGACCATGATTTATCTCTTTGTCATTTTCAGAGACATAAATATGCTGTCTGATTCTGAAAGCTCCCACCTAGACCTTCAAGACCAGAACAAAGGTGGGAACCATCAGTCAATGGAGAAGACAGTCAAATAATAATCTCCTAATTAACCTCAGTGGCACTTAACCACTAACTTGCACTTATAAATATACAGGAGACAGACCTCCGCGGTCACCAGGTGTAGACCCTAAGCAGCTGGCTGCGGAGCTGCAGAAAGTGTCCCAGCAGCAGGTGCCGTCCTCCTCTGCGTCAGCACTGGATAAACCCTCGGCGTCCGCTGGCTCCAGTGCAGTTCCCAGCCCTGGCCAGCCTGGTTCACCCTCTGTCAGCAAGAAACGCCACAGCAAGGTATGCATATGCCATGCACACAGTATTATTTTGTGTACAAAGAGTCAAATGCAAAACTATGTATTTTCTTACTGCTGATGTTTTGTTTCTTAGACCTCTGAGGCTGCAAAAACTCAGTCCCTCCCAGTGTCAGGAGAGATCCAGGTAGATTTCAGCTCTCATTAACTCAGCTATATGAGTAGCTTATTCAGGCCATGGGACAATTGCGATTTACAGACCTGCAAATGTGGAAATTTCTATAGTCAGTATGAACTTTTGTACTTATGCTTTAAAATATTTCATCAGCTAGAAATTGCTCTTTAGGAGTGCAATCTCTATAAAAACATAACAATCTGACACAAAATGTATTTATCCTATATTCATTGACCTTTTCAGTAGTAGAAAGTAGAGCAACCATTTCTTTCTTTCTTAAATTTTGCAGCTTCAAATAAATTATGACAAACAGCTGGGCAATCTCATCGTCCATGTTCTTCAAGCACGAAATCTGGCACCCCGGGACAATAATGGCTACTCGGATCCATTCGTTAAAGTTTACTTGCTGCCGGGTAGAGGGTAAGTACCTTGTAAAACTCAACTAACTGGAACTGAGTTGTGTCTTATGGTTTCAGCCTCAGTGTAAACCATTAGGCTTTGATCCCGTGGGTGCCCGGGGTGCTCGGGGGCTCAAAATGGTCGAGCACCTACGGAAAAACACAAGATAGTCTCCATCCATTTTAACCGATAAAAAAACGCTCTGATTAAATAAAAAACCTCTCTGATTGGTGGATCTCACATTGTGTCCCAGCTGGTCGAAATACACACAATTCTACCTTTTTATTTATAGCATTGCAACAATTTGCATTTGCACAATGATAAATTGCATTTTAAGTAAATAACTCCATAATCATCAGCAGTGGCAGATCCTGGCATAGGCAATATAGGCAGGCACCTGTATTTATTTTATTGTTTTATAGTTATTTGAGTTAAGTGGTTATTGTAAATATGAATTTATTAAATTCTTTTATTTAGTGAACAGAAACCCACTCGCTCAACTTTACTCAAGTTACTGTAGTAAACGTTGCACAAAGCTATCGCTCTCTACAACGTCGGACACATAACAGTAATTAATATAATTAGCCTTTTGCTTGACTGCGTTATCAAACAGCTGTGTTGCTAATGTTACACAAACCATGTTCCCGTTTGCCATCTTAGAATCAGACAGTTGCCTTCTAAAAATCTGTATCCTTAGAAACGCTTTGGCCATCATAGAACGTCAGTGGAAAAAGGCATATAGTTCATCATAACATCGTAATATATACAATATACATAATTCACCCGCTATATTGCTAAATGTACCTGATTTTTCAACAGAAAAATATACCGGGATAACTTGGCTTCTCTTCAGACTCCCCTGCTTCAGAGCATATTAATGATATGCTAAAACTTGCTGGCATGTTGACGTGATTGGTTACAAGGTAGTTTGTGAAGTAAGAAACACCATCAATTTCAAACCGCGTCTTTGGTTCACTGCAGTTTTAACGAGAAAATACTCAGCAATGCTGTTGACTTATGAATTTGCACATAGTTTTCTGAAAGTATTAAAAACACCACATAGACATATAAACATTAATTTTCACCTTAGGGGGTCTTTAAAATGTTTTAAGGCCCAGTTATAATTTGCTCATAGAAAGAGGTGAAGAAAAATGCGTTTATATTTGGTTGGTATTTGCTCTTGCAATTTTCAAAACAAAGAAGAAAGAAAGACGTACGTGGGTTTCTTCACCCACCGCTAAATCGGCGCCTATGGTGTCAATGACTAACTGGGGTTGGTCACTTTACATGTCGGTCAGATGACCTGCCAAAATAGCTATGTGAGACTACAGAAATTGTTCATTTAATATCTGGATTCTTGACTTAACCCAGACAAATCCAGCTAATTCACCCTTGGCACTGGAAATTAAGACTCCCGGAGCTGTTATTCAATCCTAGCTGCTACTTTCAAAGAGTTAACGAAACAGAAAATCACTTATCCAGCTGTAATTAGCACCAGGTCCATAGGAAAGACCTGGAAAGTATTATGCATGTTGTGTAAGCCCTAGTTTTTAGCTTTTTTAAAATTATTTTGTGTGTGTGTGTGTTGGTTCAGGCATTTATGAGTGCAGTAAGTGACTCAGCAAAAGAGGAAAATCAATGTCAGCTCAATTAGTGTGTAAAATGACAGCACTGATTGATGTTTGTAGGTTGGTGTGTATGTTTGTGTATGTGTGCATCGGATCATTTCTGGCTCTCATCTGATCATGCAGTACTTGGATTGAACCTACAGAAACAGGAGCTGTCCATTTCTCTGCTCCATATGAGCATGAATGCATGAGCTACTGCAAAAACACAAAAAACACACACACACACACACACACACTTTTGCAGTCTCCCACTCATCACTGATTGTTGTCTGTTTTTGCTGCATGCTGGATCTTCACAGTCAGGTCATGGTTGTGCAGAATGCCAGGTATGTGATTCTTTCCTACAGCACATTATACAAGACTTGGCCATGCTTGGACATGAATGGCTTAATAATGTAGGGTTTTGCTCTTTTTACATTTTTATCATTGTTACTCATTTGATCATTTTCTCAGTGTAGTATATGGTCACTGTAGCAACACAAGTGGGCCTATACTAGATGTCGTCGTCCATTGTGCAAACCAGTGTGGGGTGTTTCATGTTTCGGTTACTGATGGTTTGCTCCACACTGATCTACCTCATGGTGACCTCTTGTGGTATGTTATCTAATTGTAGTGCTGAAAACAAAAGAAGGTCCAAACACGTTCAGAAGAGCTTGAACCCAGAGTGGAACCAGACTGTCATCTACAAAAATATCCACCTGGAACAGGTGAATTACAAACTCCAGGCATTTGCATACATCTAGGTTGCGTCTGAAACACCAAAAAAAACAAAACAGATTTTACTTTGATGGAATATGCTTTTTTTAGTTTGAACATCCCATGTCAGTTTTGAGGTTTCAATTATATGAAAGCTCTTCAGAGAGAATCTCAGGCTTTGGGTGCAAACAGGGAAAAATCTGTTGTCTCCCAGAAGTACTTTAGTCTAATTAAGACCAAAGAGCTTCTTGAGTTTGTTGAGCTCTCTGAGGCAGCTGCTGACAGATGTGATTGAAATGTTTTTACTGGACTATTGAAGCGAGGCAAACAGCTCTTAATTGAGAGAGAAAGGCAGAATGTAGGTAGGTGAGGCTTATATTGAAAACCATCTGGATTTAATGCTCCAGTGCTGCATATCATGTTTGATATGTTTGCTGGTTTAACAGAAAAGATATATTTTATGAATCAGTATTTTTGTCTTGCATTCCAGTAATAATATCTAAAAACAAAATAAATTAAATTAATTTGATCATTTATTTTTCTGACAAACTGACTTTATTTGTATCAAATATAGTTAAATCCATACTTAAAACAAGTGAATATGTTATGAATATTTATATCGATTTTTTTAGATTTATTTGTATTTGTAAGAAGTCTCTTATGCTCACCAAGGCTGCATTTATCTAACAGTAATAACAGTAATATTGGGAAATATTATTACAGTTTAACTGTTTTCTATTTTCATATATTTAAAAATGGTAAAGCTGAATTTTCAGCATTACTCCAGTCTTCAGTGTCACATGATCCTTCAGAAAGCATTCAGATATGTTGGTTTGGTGCTAAAGAAACATTTCTTTGTCAGATGTAAAACCATGAGCTGCTTAATATTTTTGCGGAAACAATTGTTTACTTTGATTAATAGAAAGTTTAAAAGTACAGCATTTATTGAAAATAGATTTTTTTTGTAACATTATAAATGTCTTTACAGTCACCTTTGATCAATTGTATAATCCTTTCTGAATAAAAGTATCAATTAAAAAAAAAAAATATATATATATATATATATATATATATATACACTCACCTAAGGGATTATTAGGAACACCATGCTAATACTGTGTTTGACCCCCTTTCGCCTTCAGAACTGCCTTAATTCTACGTGGCATTGATTCAACAAGGTGCTGAAAGCATTCTTTAGAAATGTTGGCCCATATTGATAGGATAGCATCTTGCAGTTGATGGAGATTTGTGGGATGCACATCCAGGACACGAAGCTCCCGTTCCACCACATCCCAAAGATGCTCTATTGGGTTGAGATCTGGTGACTGTGGGGGCCACACAGTGTAGTGTAGTTAGTACAGTGAACTCATTGTCATGTTCAAGAAACCAATTTGAAATGATTCGAGCTTTGTGACATGGTGCATTATCCTGCTGGAAGTAGCCATCAGAGGATGGGTACATTGTGGTCATAAAGGGATGGACATGGTCAGAAACAATGCTCAGGTAGGCCGTGGCATTTAAACGATGCCCAATTGGCACTAAGGGGCCTAAAGTGTGTCAAGAAAACATCCCCCACACCATTACACAACCACCACCAGCCTGCACAGTGGTAACAAGGCATGATGGATCCATGTTCTCATTCTGTTTACGCCAAATTCTGACTCTACCATCTGAATGTCTCAACAGAAATCGAGACTCATCAGACCAGGCAACATTTTTCCAGTCTTCAACTGTCCAATTTTGGTGAGCTCGTGCAAATTGTAGCCTCTTTTTCCTATTTGTAGTGGAGATGAGTGGTACCCGGTAGGGTCTTCTGCTGTTGTAGCCCATCCGCCTCAATGTTGTGTGTGTTGTGGCTTCACAAATGCTTTGCTGCATACCTCGGTTGTAACGAGTGGTTATTTCAGTCAAAGTTGCTCTTCTATCAGCTTGAATCAGTCGGCCCATTCTCCTCTGACCTCTAGCATCAACAAGGCATTTTCGCCCACAGGACTGCCGCATACTGGATGTTTTTCCCTTTTCACACCATTCTTTGTAAACTCTAGAAATGGTTGTGCGTGAAAATCCCAGTAACTGAGCAGATTGTGAAATACTCAGACCGGCCCGTCTGGCACCAACAACCATGCCACGCTCAAAATTGCTTAAATCACCTTTCTTGCCTATTCTGACATTTCAGTTTGGAGTTCAGGAGATTGTCTTGACCAGGACCACACCCCTAAATGCATTGAAGCAACTGCCATGTGATTGGTTGATTAGATAATTGCATTAATGAGAAATTGAACAGGTGTTCCTAATAATCCTTTAGGTGAGTGTATAGTGATAGAGTCACACAATAAATCATCTTGGCACTGAATCTGCTTAATCTAATCTTGTACTCTGTGGTTGTGTGGCGTGTGTTTAGCTAAGAAAGAAGACACTGGAGGTCAGCGTGTGGGACTACGACAAGAGCTCTGCCAATGACTTCTTGGGAGAGGTGAGGAGCTACAAGTTCTTTAAACACACTTTGAAAAATTAAACACCAGGTTCAGTGTGTCTAAGCGATACAGAAGTGTGTATATTCAGGTATCTGAGCTTTTAAAAATAAAAATAAGTAATGAAATTATGCATGTATGGGGCTAGGTACTAATCGACCTGTCCAACACGGCCCAACTGGACAACGTCCCACGCTGGCTGCCTCTAAAGGAGCAGAGCGAGGGTGAGCATCACCGGCGTTCTCACTCGGGACAGGGCCGCCAGCACTCGCCCAAACCCCACGGAGGACACGGGACTCAGCATTCCCCGAAGACCTCCGGCCACAGTAAGGAAGACTCGCCCAAATCCTCGGTCATCAAGAGCCGTAGTCACGGAATCTTCCCTGACCCTGCCAAGGGTAGGACCGCAAGTCGCATGCTACTTCTGCCACTTCTTTCACATTTCCAGTCGTGATGTCTTCCTCTTTTCCATCCTTCTATTGCTGTCATTTCTTTACATTCTGTCTTCTCTTCCTCTCTCAGTATTGTTCTTGCTTTCACTTGATCTCTCCATCCTGTATTTCTCGAGCTTCCTAGCTTTGGCTTCTCGCTCTCCATATATGTGTGTTCTGTTCACAACGGCGCTGAGCTCACCAGCGCTTCACTCCAGCCACCTCACGCAGGGTGTGACAGGGCCGCTCAGGCAGGATGCTAACTAGGGCACAATAGTTAGACCTTAAGTATCACATAAGTTGTGCCAGAAGGAGACTCAATTATTTCAAGTAACCTAACAAAACAATAATTGTAGTTTATGTAGAATATAAATAAGAATGGGTTTTTGAAGAATTAAAATGAATAAATAGGCAAAAGTAGGGAATGAGACGGCACTTGTGATAATTTCGTTCTGGTTGTTTTAGACATGCAGGTCCCCACTATTGAGAAATCTCACAGTAGCCCCAGCACGTCGAAGCCTTCCCTCTCCGAGGGCCAAGCCCGCCCCCACGGAGGCCCCCGTGCTCATGGCAAAAGTGGCACGGCCCGGGCACACCTTGACGATGCCGCAACAACGGCCGAAGCTGCCAGCCAGCAGCCCCGTCTCCAACCAAGTAAACGACGCAAATAAAACCTCCACAGCATGGCTGCCTTCGCACTCATCTGTTCCTCCTCCTTTTCTTTTTTCACTGCCCTCTTTAGTTTTTTTTTCTTCCCATTGTTGTTTTCTGGTTTCTCCTGTTTTTCTTTTTCTGGTCCCCTTGTGGTCACAGTCTGTCACTTCACTTCCACGCCCGTGTTCTCTCACCAGTGTGTCGGGAACACGTCACGTCTAACACACATACAAGTATTATTCTCTTCCTATTCTTTTTAACACTTTTAACAACTCAGAAAACATTTTAACTTAGTGTTTTAATTAGTAAAATAATAAATAAAGGTATGTCGGTATATCATAATTTGAGGTAATCTATTGATAAATATATGTAAAAAAAAAAAATAATAAATTCAGTGCATCCTTAAAATGGATGCTTTAAACCTTGAAAGTGTTTCTACAGTCATGGGTTTTGATTCCCAGGAAACACACAATACGCATAAAATAACGTAGAGTCCAGCTAAAAAATGTGAAGGAACAAAAACAATTTGTGACTTAGTCAGACCCTTTGCCGCCCATCAGCCTTCCACATGATGCTAACTAAGATTACTTAGACCTGTCAATCTCTGTGAGGAGATTTAACTGCACATGTCAGTCACCTAGTCATGCAAACCTGTCCTTTTACCCCACAGAAACCTTGCTTATGAGGTTATTTTAAAACCGACTTTACCACTTTATTAAAGTTAGAGAGCGAATAATCATCCCTGATCAACACAGAACACATAGCACCATGTTTTGCCCTCTTCAAAACAGCCCTGACAACCTTTCTTTTAACTCCTCTTTTATTTATCCCATTGAGTTGAAGTATCCCATTGAAGTGACGGCCGGCTTTTCAGCAGCTACCCCACTCCACTGAGATGGCCGTGCATGTGGCCGCCCGCTCCTTAAAGCACCATCCCACCCTGCCTCCACTCTCTCTGCGTCTCTCGCTGGCCTACACTGCACCTCAGTCGACGCTGTCAGCCCGAGCCGGGCCATGCGCACTGTGGCTGCATGTGACTATGACCTACAGTAAAAGCTGGTGGTGTCCATGTTGTGACGAGTTCATACTCTGAGTCTCCATCTTGCCCCCCTTCTCCCCTCTCCAAACCTCCCCTCCTTCTCGCCCCCCACCCCGTGGCTGATATATGGCCCCAGCCCAAAATGGCCGCCTCGACCCGAGGCACCACCGTCACAGCGTAGTTGGTGTGCTCACAATTCAGAAAGCCCCGTCCGAGTCGCCGGCCAATGAGATCCCTGACGGCCGACACCTGACCCTCAGGAAAGCCATGTCTGAAGAGAGGCCACAGCCGGACGGAGGTGAGAGTTGTCTCGTGTGATTGCCAATGACAGCAAGAGAGAAAGAGAGAGCGAGAGAGAGAGAGAGAGAGAGGATGTTGAGTTACTAACGCACATCTAACTAGAGGAACAAAAGTCACTGCGGGAAGGGAACGCTATCCGAAGGGTCGTTCCGAACGAAAGTGAGCAACTGGAACCCTTTACACAGTTACAGTCTCTCAGACACCCCAGGACTAAATATTCCTTTACATATTTAAGTAGAAGTTTTATAGCACACACGTTGAAAAATACATTTGAATTAAAGACACAAAGCAAAAATATTAAAATATTTAAACAAAAATTTGCATGAATTTTTTTATGAAGTTAAAGGCCTGTTCATACCAAGATGAATGTTGCGAAAATTCGGATCAATAAACAGCAGTAAATTTTAACCGGTCTAATCAACGAACAGAGGGAGTGGCTGAGAACGATAACCTTGATGTTGTGTGCTAGTATGAGTTGTAGTTCATTAATGGCGGTGGAGAAAGATGCGAGCGAAGCCATTTGGTCCGTTGTGGCAACGCTGCCGAATATCCAGAAGTTAAAGCCTGGAGCAAGAACAATCTTTGCTGAGTTTTGTTGGTGGCCATGATGTTGTGGCCCTCCTCCCCATGGGGTTTGGGAAAAGTTTGATTTTCCAGCTCGCTCCATTAGTGGTGAAGGAGTTACATGACAAGACATACGCATGACAAAAATATTGATTAAATTTACAAGCAGTGAAATCAATTACATACACCGTATGAAATGAGTAAATATAAGTAAAAAAATTAAGTAGATCTGAGTAACTGCATTTGGTACATTAACAAATAAAATTGAGTACAAATAATTGGAGAGAAACATTTAAAAACCAATATTTATGAGTAATAATAACTGTTTTTATTTAGTAATATTAATATTAACTTTTATAGTATTATATTAACTTTTTTTTCTCCCTCTAAACCTTTGTAAAATACTCCACACAACCACATGTATACATGACATTGGCCTTTATTGTTGATGAGTGCAGCAATGCAGAATATTGTATATAATATTGCCTGCATTTAAACTCATGTAACAAACATTAGAAGTAAAAATGAAAAATTTGTATCCCGTTTCCACCGTGTCAGCGCTGGTTCGCGTGCCAGAATGGGACTCGCGCTATGCGGGTGAACTTCGAACTTCGAGGGGTGCATTGTTTTAATTGAGTAAACTTACTCTATTTCTTAAGTGTGTGTTAAATATTAATAATGTTGATTTGAATTAAGTAATATTTTTGGTTTTTGAAACAGATCAGTTTAATTCTCCATTCTAGAATATTTTAATTGAAATTTCACAAATATATTAAGTATATTTTAAATAAATAATTGGTTAGTCAAATACTAAATTATTTTAGTGAAAAAAACTTAAATATAACTATATTTTAGACAAAAATAACTGTTGGATTTTTAGTCAATTATTTTGGTATGTTCAACTCAATCAAGTAAATGATATTCAGCGATTTTAATAAGTTAACAAAGTTAATTATTACTGTGATATTTACTAAACCTAAATATCTATACTGAATCTATATCTATAATTTTTTTGAGTGTATGGAAAAAATTAACCCACGGTAACAACTTAAAAGTAGCTCAACTCCGTGGGAAAACCGCAGACTTGGCAACACTGGTCTGAACAGACAAAATCGATGTAAAAATCTGACCAAATTTTTTTACCAAACCTTTCTGTTGGTGTGAACAGGCCTTAACTTTTCTGAGTGGAGAAGCAGTGACACATATTTGCTCAAAATCCATGCAGCCTTCAAAGTGCTCAGTTTTTCAGGTTGAGTAGGCCCAGGGTTGCCAACTCACGCATTTGGCGTGAGACACACGTTTTCAGGCTCTGTCTCACGCTCTCACTCTGCCCAAGTAAATCTCACGCCAAATTGGCAACCCTGCTTTTGATATGAAACAAAGTGTAAGCTTTTGAGTTTTAATATGAAATTCAAACAATAAATACCGTTTTGGCGCACATAATGTGGCATAACATTTAAAGACAGAGCCGTTGAAAAACAGAGTTGCGTCTGCATGCTTTCATCACGTGGTTTCGTCACATGGTTCACTGCCTACATTTGAATGACTTAAGCAGGATATACAACAGTTTTTCACTATACAGGTATTTGCAGCAATTTCTGGTAAACGGTACAGCTTAGTGTGCATTGATTATTACATACTCATTGGTGGTCAAATGTGACCATACACCTTAACAATTTTAGTTCAATAATATTTATTGAATATTTTGAGAAAATCCTACTATTTGTGCAATAATTATGGTCAATTAATGTCCACTTAAAATATTTTTCTTCTAATATTTTTCTTATTTATATAGAATTAGTGTAGTAATTAAGGATAAAATAGAGAATTCCAATGCAAAGAGGCAAATTATATAAAAAATTGTAATTTTCATTTGTAATGCCATGGTTTACCCACTAGGTGCCTGTATGGCTCTTTAATAAATGTACATGTATCTAGTTGCTCAAAAAAGTATTGCAGATCATAGCATGCTTACTTATTTTTAGGTTTTGCATTTGAATAAATATTTAGACATGATCAAACACTAGATTTTTATGAAATTTTAAAACATTAATAACTTACATCCTAATATTTTTAATGATACTTATATAAGCATAATGCAAGCAAATATAATTTAACCCAAGAGAAGTTTAAAATAGTGCTGAAAATGTATTTTCCCTTATACAGTAGGCTATATATAGCCTACATATGCATTGATACTGAATCAAGATCGAAATTGATATTTGTGCCAATCCCAACCCAGCCACCCCCCACCCAAACACCCACACAAAATCTCACTCCATCCTGAACTTAAAAGTTGGCAACCCTGCTAGTGATGCTCACTTCCGACTGGAATTCGCCCTTTGCCACTTCACAGGAAATTCATGCAGCGAGTCTCAGTCTCATTCAACAGTCCAGCAACGTGCTTCCCTAAAACCAGGGGACAAAACAGTAGTGTTTGACTGTGATAGGACACTCTAGAAGGGAACGCTGGCTGATGACCCCCTGACCATCCCAAGAGAGTCTCATAATATACCTGGTGTTACCATTACTGTTGCTGAATCTGTTTGAAAAAGACTGTGTGCATGAATTACGCGCCAAAATCATGCATCCCACATCACACCATCGCCATCACTCTCAGTCAAACACTGTGCATCCACATTAAAATAATCTAATTTGATTAAATGTAAGTAACCACTGTTAAAATAAACTTAACATAATGCTAACAGAATTAGCATAATGTAATTACTTAATGAAAAACACTTAATGAGCAAAACTCAAACACACAGTTTAGACTACTAATTAACAGTTTAATTTGTTCTGTCTGTGCTTTTGCGTCTGTCATCTGATGTCCGCTTAGCATATCTCTGTCTGTGATATTTCCTTTCATTTATGGAGTGCTTTAATGCTTTCTTTAAATGTTGCCAGCGGTACCAGTAGCCTATATATTGTGTGTATGTGTGTGTATGTGTTGGGAGTGGATATGTGGACATCTACCCCATAACTGATAGTTGCCAGTCGTTAGTGTATGTGACTTGTGCAACTCACATAGTCCACTTCAAAAACAGCGTCCCGCAGCCATAGATCTGGTGATGCTCCTGTTACTGCAGCCTCATTGGACAGCGGCCTGAGTGGCAGTGCCTTTAGCCTATTGGATGAAGAGGGCGGGACCAATGCGGTGGATAGCGCTATCTTCCAGGTTCCCAGATTGTGAGTGCTTTTCCATATGACTCTCATAATAATTGCTAATCAATTATGTTTTGTTTGAAATAGTCTTTTTTTTAATTTTTTATTTAGTATTATATCTAAAACATTTTATCTTTGATTTATTAATGATTTATTTAAAATCCCTCCATTTTCTTGGCACTCCATGTTGTTTATTATTCAGTGGAAAGATTCCAAACGGCACAGAAGCTGTGAAATCCGCTCATGGAGATGCAGAGGGTAATGTTTGCATGGGATGTTGTGTGGTTTTGTGATTATTTGTGCATGTTTGTATCAATAGCAGTGTATTTGACCATACAATACTGCAGCAAAGAAATATAATTACTTAGATATTATAAAGATATATTTGATCTAATAATATAATACAATATAATATAATTGTTTTAAATCATATTAGATTATAGTTTTATGTAAACTACAGTTCAAAAGTTTTGGGTCTGTACAAATTTTAAAATGTTTTTGTTTTTGAAAGAAGCCTCTTATAAGCACCAAGGCTGTATTTATTATTTATTTGATCAAAATCTTAAATGATTGATCTCTCAAAAATGATCAATTTTCTATTTTAATATATTTAATTAATGTAATTTATTACTGGGATGAGAACAGTTTTTTTAAATAAAATATTTAAACATTATAAATGCTTTACTGACACTTTTGATCAATTTATTGGATCCTTGCTGAACAAAAGTATTAATTTATTAATTTAAATAAAACATTTTTACTGGCTCTAAACTTTTGAACTGTATTATTCTATATATTATATTATGTTTAGTACTGGACAATCAATTAATCGCGATTAAATGCATCCAAAATAAAAGTTTGTGTTTACATAATATATGTGTGTGTACTGTGTATAATCATTATGTGTATATAAATATATACACATGCATGTATATATTTAGCTAAAATATTCCTGTGCCTGTAACAAGTTATCCACTGGAGGCAAGTTTAAGTGAGAACCCAAGTGCAGTTTAATTATAAATATGAACATAACAAATGATGACTTGACTTGACTTGACTTGACTTGACTTGACTTATGAACAGACACCCACCAACAGCGAGTTACATATAACAAAGCTAGACCAGGGAACATGGCAAACATAAGGGCTTAAATACACAAGGACTAATGACTAAACAAGTAAACACCTGTGAAAAATCCAGACAATGAACCAATGACAACATAACACAAGAGACTAGGAAAGCACATGACAAGATCACACGAGGGCAAGGGAATCACATGACTAAGAGGAACCATGGCTGAATCCGAAATCGCCCCCTAAACCCTCATTCACTATTCCCTAAGTTAGTCCACTAATACAGTTCACTTGAAGGAGTGAATGAAAACGAGTGAGTGAATTCGGACAGCCGTTGAGCGTACATCGGCTGTAGACTCGTTATTGCGGTGCAAAGTGGGATTGAATGAGTGCACTCAATAACGTCCACTATGGTTTCGGACACCACTACAAATGGCTGTCCCCTCAAATAGTGCCCTATTAAAGGGTATAGGGGGCGATTTCGGATTCAGCCCATAACTGTGATCAACTTCAAAATAAAAGACATGAAACATGAACAGGAAACAAAACCAAAATACACCGTGACAGTGCCATTTTATTCATCACTGTGTTTATGCTCCTCATGCTGATCAGAGATTCACAGAATGTGGGAGGAAGAGATACAGAGATAAGAAATAGGAAGATAGGTCTGTGTTTGTGCGTGCTTAGGTAAGACTCAGGTGATGGGGGAGATAAAGATCGCCCTGAAGAAAGAGATGAAGACAGAGGGAGAACACCTGGTGCTTGAGATCCTACAGTGCAGAAACATCACCTACAAATTCAAGTCTCCCGACCACCTCCCGGGTAAGAAGACACAAGACTGCAAACACATTCACTCGTGCTTATTATAACATATAAGTCAATTTGACATACAGTTGATATACACATTGCTTCATTGATATAAATTTCCCAAATGTTATTACAGAAATGTGGTGAATACAAATAGTTATACATATGAATACATAATACCGAAAGTTGGGATGGGACATATCCAAGGGTTTTTTATTAGCCATTAGGCTTTAGTTTACATCATAGTCCGGCAAAAACTAGATTTACTACTTGCTATTGCTTATCGGTGGCATTAGGGGAGTAACTGACTAATCCTAGAAAGCATTTGATTGGACAAAAAATTGTCAACGCCTGTGGGTGCAATGTAAGTCATCAGTATTTTTGGCCCATTTTCCCTGTTGTCAAGGTTTAGGAATATACTAGCATGTCTCATACTAGCATGTCTCATACTAGCATGATGCTACATAATAGCATTAGCCTCAAAGCTAACAGGCAGGAATTTAATTTCTGTCATAATTGAAGCCGAAAGTATACTTATTTTGACTCGTACGCGTTCACGTTTGACACATGAGCAGTTTTGAGCAATCTCTCAAGAGTTACAACCCATGTAAATACTGCAAAAGAATGAAATGCACATGTGCAACCTGCGCGTACAAAGCATGCGCAGTTACAAAAATCCGGCAGTGTGCGCTCAGTACGCGCATACTAAAAAGTGAAAAACTTTTTTTTTAAACTTTTATTTGTTTAATCTCAAAGATTATACAATATAGGTCTTCAGTACACCATCATATGTTTCTTATATTTTGAGTTGAAAATTGTTTAGACTTATCTAGGCATGTGACGGTATACAATTTTCATGTTGCGATTAATTGCTGAAGCTTTTTGATCAAGGTATATGGTATTATCACAATATTGAAATGAGTTGCGAAAAAAGTATTGTCATACTATAACAGGTTTAATAACTTTTTCTTATGACAAAAAGAACTGAACATTTAAATACAATAAAGAAATACACAAACATGTATAAACAAATGTTTCAAAACAGATTGAAGTGCAAAAGAATTATAAAGAACAATAGGTAGGCTATCACTTTACAATAAGGTCTCAGTAGTCTCAAGTAGTTAATGTTAGTTATGCATTAACTAACATTAACAAAGAGCACATTTGTTACAAAGTTATTATTCTTTGATAACTTCAGTTAAAAATACAACTGTTAATGTTAGCTCAGGTCCAATAAATTATACAGTAATACAACTATTGCTTTTAATAATGTGTTATTAAATGTTGAAATTTACATTTAACTAAGACTAATAAATGCTTTAGAAGTATTTTTCATTGTCAGTTTGTTAACTAATGAATTAACTAATGTTAAATAATGGAGCCTTGTTGTAAAGTGTGTGACTGAACAATAAAGAATCAGAACATATTCAAACAATAGCCTATCTAGGGCATGTAGATTAAAATATAAAATGTTTAAATTTGAAAATAAATAGCCGTAAGTCTTTATATTAAGTATTTGGTGATGTGATGAGCACCGTAGAGAATACAGAAAACTGAATGGCTGTTTGAAACATTTAAATTATTTATTTTTTTGCGAGATTTTCGGTGAAACGGCTGCATTTCTGCTGTTCCATCAGCGCCATCTGCTGTCAGAGAGTGTAAATGTGCATTTTCATTCAGCGCGTCTCCTTCACTCTTTCCGCCTGCGCTGCTCATGCGCGTTGGGCATGCTTACGTCAGTGCGTGCCTCTTTGATGCAGCATACAGCGGTATTGTTCATTTTAAACGGTAGATGGGTAAAGTATTCTTAAAATGCATTCTAAAAATCAGAATAATTCGTAATAAAGAATTATTCACGGTATTTTGAAGTGACCACGATAACAATATCGTGCGTGTTAATTGTCGTGATGCATTACCTTATACCGGCACATGTCTAGACGTATCCTTTACGTTCTAAAGGATGGTTGCCCTTGCACTTCCAGAGATGTCACAACGCATTATGATTATAAATGTCCACTTTATAATACAGAAACAGGCATTCATAGATGTAAGATCAGTACTTACTGTTGATGTTCTTTTACAGACCTGTATGTGAAACTCTATGTGGTGAATGTGGCCACTCAGAAAAGAATCATCAAGAAGAAGACCAGAGTGTGTCGTCATGATCGTGAACCGTCTTTCAACGAAACTTTCCGCTTCTGCATGAACCCCACAGGTCATTCCATTCAGGTACGGCATCGATGTACCCTGAGCACATGCATAAAATTTGATCCAGCTTAAAGTAGTGATTCATATTTATTCCAATCCTTGCAGCTTTTTCTTGTTTCAAATGGAGGCAAGTTTGTAAAGAAGACCCTTATTGGTGAAGCCTACGTATGGCTGGATAAGGTAGACCTGCGGAAACGGGTGGTGAGCTGGCACAAGCTGCTGGCCAGCACAGCTCAGATCCACTCCTAAAGACGGCGGTCGGATGAGGCGCGAGGACAGACCAGGCAGTGGAGTCGCACATCTCTGCCGCACTCTTTGGGACTAAACTGAGCTGAATTTGGAGAGCCGACACGTGGAGCTTCCCGATTGCACTGGCACGTGTGATTGTGTTAACCCAAGCCATGGAGAAACAGGTGTATAATGGTGTTTACAAGAAAGATCTGACCTTTAGTGACAAGATGCAGATCTCTACGTTGGGAAAAGCTCAAGAAAAATTGAGCGGGAGATTCACACAATGTTCATACGTTTATGTGTACATGCACTTTCACAATCACTCATACTTATCGACACATATTTATACCGGTGTATGTATAATAATATGTGTACATTCGTCCACAAAAGACAGTTAGATGATAGAGTGAACATTTCCCGTTTGTGCATTATTCATATAAAAAAACATTATGATTATTTACAGATAGAGATAGATATCATATACATTATTTTTGTATGATAGAGACAAATTCAGTTTAGATATTTATCGTTATTTTACATTCCCTCTCAGATGTTATTATGTGTTGAAAGAACTGATATTTAAAGCATATTATCAATGGATTAGAAGAGTATTTTATGGTATATTATAGACAAATTGAAATGAATGAAATATGATTTATTGGGTGTTGTGATGACTCCTTGTGTCAGTGCGGTTATTTCCACTCACAGAAGTAACACTTTTGTCTTTCAGAGCCCTAAGTCTCTAGGAATCAAGTGGATAATAACAAAGAATTTAAACGTTTAAGAAAACTGCTGGTCTCTTATCACTCACACAGAAATGAATAGAAAGTGTTTGCTGATTACTCAATTGATGAATGTGACAAGACGAAATATCTCCAATATGCAGCAGCATCAGTTATGTCAAATCCAGCACTGTTATATGATTTGCACTTTGTGTCTAGCATTTTACGAATGTAGGTTGATCGTTTTTTTTCTGAGTTTTCGTCAAGAAAAGCGGAAACATCCTGCCATTTAAATCAGTCAAACACGTACGTCTCTCTCGATTACTGGAGGATTAGAGTTTGAATGGGTCAATGTAGTGTCTGTACAAATGTTGAAGTCATCATATTGCTGATATAATGCTGATATTATGTTTTATTAAAAACAAACTCCTAAACACTCAGGTTTTGATGAAAAAGGCCTTGCTTAAACGTTATTGGCTGATCTTTGATTAAGCAGGTTCAGATTAAAGGCAATGAGGATCAGGGTGATGACATCACAATGTGTTCATTTTTAATTTTACAGATCATTTTGGCTATCTTCTTGGTTTACATGTCTAAAAGGAGACATTGAGATGCTGAGCGCACCATCTCATACTTTCAGAAAAGTGTGGCCACCTCGCAATACAGACACTTAAATGCCATTAGTATTATTTATATGTTGTTTTATGTTTTTATGCCTTGATGTATGGATAAAACCTTTACAACACATACCCCAGCCATTTTACAGGTAAAGCACTTATATTTCACTCAAACGTCCAGCGTTAAGGGTTAAGTCGACCTTTAACCTGTGCCAAACTACCAAAATCCGCAGGTTCTGTGTATGTTATTCTATGCAACTGAAAATGCATCTGGTGTGCTTATTGTTTAGTGGTCGGAGGACAGATGAAGCATTAAGAATGAGGACTTTTTTTATTTTTGTAGATTTTTTTTTCACATGGTAAATATGTTTGTTTATATATATACAGGTTGTGTCTTTTGCTTGATGCTTGTTTTATTAATTTTTTATTGATATTTTGAGGTCATGTAACGACGAGTTTGCAAAAACGTAGGGCAATTAACCTACTGCTAGTTATGTACATAACAAAATGTGTGTTTACAAGGTCATAGCAGACTGGTTCGTCTTTCTCGTCCCGTCAAACACAGTGTCTGGAAACACAACTATCTCACTGCACTTAGCTTTATATACAATGCTCAGCTTTCATTATATATTCTGATCTCCCAAAATGTGTGTTGTTGTTTTTTTTTTATGTTTACAAAAAAAAAAGCATCATATAACAAATTGTCACATGAATTCATACGCAGCCTCCTTTGAATAATCTGTGCATGCTCCAATTTCACTTTGCCACACCAACTCTTTCACCTCTGCAACACAAAGAAAAATAAACAAAAAGAAGCCATGTAAATACAAATAATTTTCTTTTTGTACAAATATAATCTTGTATTAGTTTTCTGGTTCAACGAAGAGCATGTGTGAGGGAAAGGAGCAGAGCGATTGTGTTTTGATCTGTGTGTTACATGTTGTACATGCACTAGGGTAAAAGCTTTCCCCATGCTTGTCTCTGATGGACTGGACTTGACCTGCACAACAGACACCAGTTTAACCCTGTAAAATATAGAACAGATGTTGACCTTAATGACTCAAAAGTAGAATCAGGAAACGTATGGTGTTTTCTCTTTGGATGTTGCATGTTTTGTTGGTGGTTTGTTCATACTATTTTTGTGTCCAGATTCTATTTACAAAAAGAGAAAAAGATTGTGAAAAATTAATCAAATCTAAATATGTATGCTGACTGTACAAAGATATGCTTGTATAATCCGTCTGGTTTTCCACTTAATGTAAACGGATGAAAAAAACAAAACAAACTGTCATGGTTTTTGTGGTTGTACACAAACGGTATTGATAAATTATGCAAATTGTGCTGTAATAAATGGCTAACGCCCCAAGTCAAAATATTAAATGATATATGTACAATTCTTCTGGAAGTGAATTCATTTGTGAGCCACTTTCACTTTTTGTCTGTCTATCTATCTATCTATCTACACTATATTGCCAAAAGTATTGGACACCCCTCCAAATCATTGAATTCAGGTGTATAAAATCAAGCACCTAGGCATGCAGACTGCTTCTACAAACATTTGTGAAAAAATGGGTCGCTCTCAGGAGCTCAGTGAATTCAAGCGTGGTACCGTGATAGATTTCCACCTGTGCAATAAGTCAAATTGTGAAACTTCCTCACTACTAAATACTGTTAGTGTAATTATAACAAAGTGGAAGCAATTGGGAACAACAGCAACCACAGCCACGTAAAATCACAGAGCGGGGTCAGCGCATGCTGAGGCGCACAGTGTGCAGAAGTCGCCAACTTTCTGCAGAGTCAATAGCTACACACCTCCAAACTTTGCGTGGCCTTCAGATTAGCTCAAGAACAGTGTGTATAGATCATCATGGATCACCTTTGGGATGAATTAGAGCGGAGACTGCGAGCCAGGCCTTCTCATCCAACATCAGTGCCTGACCTCACAAATGTGCTTCTAGAAGAATGGTTAAAAATTCCCATAAACACACTCCTAAACCTTGTGGAAAGCCTTCCCAGAAGAGTTGAAGCTGTTATAGCTGCAAAGGATGGGCCAACTCCATATTAAACCCTACAGATCAAAAATAGGATGTCATTAAAGTTCATGTGCACATAAAGGCAGGCGTCCAACAACTGTTATCTATCTTTCTATCTATCTATCTATCTATCTATCTATCTATCTACCCGTCTCTCTGTCTGTCTATCTATCTATATATCTGTCTGTCTGTCTATCTATATATCTGTCTGTCTGTCTATCATCTATCCGTCTCTATCTATCTATCTATCTGTCTATCTATTTGTCTGTCTGTCTGTCTGTCTATTTATTAGAGCTGCACGATTAATCGTTAAAAGATCGCGATATCGATTCAAACACCTATACATGATTTTATTTCTAAATGACAACGATTCCGCTACCATGGCTCTTTCACGTCACTATAGCGTCAGCATTCATTGTGCAGCGAAAACACACGCTGCTCAGTCTCTGCTGACACTTGTGGTGAAACTTTAGGGACTTTGTTTACCCTTTTAAAGTAAGATCATTGCACTGCAGCATTCAAATCTGCGTTCTTAGAAGCTGCCGTGTAAATGTACAGATAAGCAGCTTCAAGTCAAGTCAAGTCAACTTTAGTTATATAGCGCTTTTTACAATGCAGATTGTTTCAAAGCAGCTTCACAGTGTTAAACAGGAAAATAATGCAACCGAATTTGATTCGGCTCTACAGCCGCTCTGGAGAAAACGGTGATGTCATCAGCTCATTTAAATTATCATATATATATTTAAGTAATGTAGTTGATATAGTTAATTTAGTTTAGTCATTAAATTTATTTGGATATTTATTTGAAAATTTAGTGTCCCCAACTGAGCAAGCCAAGCCAAAGGCGACAGTGGCAAGGAACCAAAAATCCATCAGGTGGCATAATGGAGAAAAATAAACCTTGGGAGAAACCAGGCTCAGTCGGGGTACCAGTTCTCCTCTGGCCAATTAACAAACAGTGTATGATTATTATTTTGGCAGCCTTATAGGTCAGAAGTAATATTAGATCGGATTATTCGAAATATCGGAGGCATCACGCCAGAGACAGGTTTATTGAGGATGGCGTGTCGATTAAACAATTATTAAATAGGAATATTCGAAATATCGGAGTCATCACGCCGGAGATGGATCCATTGAGGGTGCCATGTCGATGAGCAATTTCAGAGGGGAGACTAATAGACACGGTCTCTGCTGACACTTCAGGGATGCGTTGGTAATGTCTGGGCGCAGGTCCACCATCTGATCTGGATACGGCCCGGATCCGGCTGACTGCAGTAAACCTCGGGATAAACAGAGAGACTAACATTAGCGTAGATGCCATTCCTCTTATGATGTAACGAGTACATCAGGTGTTATGGGAAGTGTTCCCGGTTCCGGCTGACCTAGTTAATGCAGCCTAACCCAGATTCACAGTCTTTTCACCACACATTTCGTTATTTATGTGTTACAAACATTTAAATAGCATAGGGGTAAATGTGTAATGGGATAAAAGTTTATAGTTTAGGTATGAACATTGATATCTAGCGATCAAAGTAGAGAATCACCTTTTTGAAGTGTTTTGACACTTATATATTAATACATACAAGTCATCGCTTATTACACCAGGAGGTGGCGACAAGAGACTGTTAAAAAAGTGTTTGTCATTGAATTATTCATTCAAGAGATTCATTCACAAACGTTGATTCATCCAATAATGAAACAAGTCATTATGAATGAGACATGACTCCTTCATTCAAATTATTATTTTAATTTCATTGAAATTAATGTATTTTTTAAATAGGCCAAAGAACATGAACATTTTGTCAGAACCTCTAGTAAATCTATCTATCTATCTATCTATCTGTCTTTTGCTGTCACTTTGATATTGTACTTAATATTTTTCTTGTTTAATGAGTTCTGTGCGAATATTATATTTTACAAAGATAAAAACACTATTTTAAAACATAGCTACTAATAATGGGACTTTTATTTTGAAGAAAATTGTGGCATCGTCGTCACATTTTAACCGACCATGCAGCAACCAGTGATCTTCTGTTGTTATCATTTCACTGGTAATGCATCACTGTTGTGTGTATTTTTAACCTTTAAAGCAGTCTATTTAGCAGGATTTTATTTAGCCAATGGAGGAAGAAAGCACATTAAAACACCTAATCAAAGCAATTCAACATGGAGAGCTGTGCACAGTTAAACAGCAACTCAGCGAGCACGCAAACAAACAATCTGTCATCTTTACTCATTTTGGGAAATCTGGAGATACTTTACTGCACTATGCTGCCAGACATGGACACATGGACATTTTGCGTTATTTAGTAGAGGAGCTCAACATGGACATTGATGTGTACAACAGCGACTACAAAAGAGCTCTGCATGAGGCTTCATCCATGGGTCATTGTGAGTGTGTGCGGTATCTAATTGCCAGGGGAGCGAAAATAGACAGTTTGAAGAAAGCAGACTGGTACGTGACTCCCCGAATTTGTATGTAGTGAAAGGAATATCCAATCAGGCAGCGCGGAGGGATACAATCCCTTCGATAGCTCAGTTGGTAGAGCGGAGGACTGTAGAGGTTCAGCACTGTCATCCTTAGGTCGCTGGTTCGAATCCGGCTCGAAGGAAACGTTTTTTTTAATCCTAATTTAAAATAGTTCTCTGCCGCTGAGTATATACATTTGTACGCCATTTAATACCGGTTATGTTATTAATACTTTTCACGCGACGTCACACCATTATAGGAACGCCCATCTGGAGGGCAAAACAAGGCTTTCCTCCATTGTCCGCCAGTCATTTTTACCAGTTTTTTTTTTAGTAAGTTTTAATGTAGTAAGACAGTGATATTAAAATACCAAATTCTATATACACCTTATTGATTTTGCATGCTTTGTACAGGCAAGCGAATTAACACAGAATATTAATACAACACGAGGTTTCTCGTTAAGTGTTTCCCCCAATTTTGCTTAATTTAATCCTTATTAGTGCAACTCACCCTATAAGTGTTTTTCTACGTTTTACGGCCTGCTGTTTTTAGTGATTGAAATACTGCAGCAGGTGCTGTATATGGATCATAAATTGCCCAAAACTTACATCTTGTTCACATATTTTTGTTTTTAAGAAAATGTACTTGTGCTGCAGTTCTATGGCTGTTTTGGCCTCCAGGGCTCCGCAACCGTCACGTGACTGAAAACTATGAATTAAGTAAAACTAAAAGATTATTAGGGCCCGAACACCGATGGTGTGAGGACCCTATTATAATAGCTCGGTCTATCATTCTTCTTCTCCGAAATGAATCGCATTTTTGAGGGCCTAAACATGCTCGAAAACTTATATAAACTTTGCACACGCGTCAGAAGTGGCGAAAATTTAAGTCTGATATGGGTTTCAGAATTAGGTGTGGCAAAATGGTTCGATAGCGCCACCTACAAAATTTCAATTAAACACCGTTCGCGCCATGTTGCACGTAGAATGACATTCGGTACACACAGCCCAATACCTACAAAAAAAGGCCATGGGAGCAAAATATGAAAACCCAACAGGAAGTGAGACATTTTGCAGAGAAAATTATAAATATTTGCAGTTTTTGCCATTTCCAGACGTTGTGTCTCCTTGAGATTTAATCAGACCAACATCATATATTTGAACAGTCTAATCTAAAGGCCTTTGCGACTTTAAATTGCGAAGATCTTGAGTTTTCACTGAAGGGCGTATCCGTGGCGGCCTCACAAAGTTCGATGTTTCACCATGAAACAGGAAGTTGTTGTAACTCAGGCATACAATGTCCGATCTGCCCCAAACTACACGTTTTATTAGAGTCCTGGCCTGAAGACATCTACATTCCAAGATTCAGTTACAGACATAGCACCACCTGCTGGCAACAGGAAATGACATGTTACACTGTGATTAACTCCTCATAGAGATTTAACCAGAACAACATTATATTCTTCAGTATAATCTTAAAGCCTTGGCGATGTTATATTGTAATGATCTTGAGTTTTCGATTAAGGGCGTGTCAGTGGCGGCCTGACAAAGTCTAATGTTTCGCCTCCGAAATGAATTGCATTTTGCCTAAACATGCTCAAACTTTGCACACACGTCAAAGTGGTGAAAATGTACGTCTGTTGTGGGTTTCAGAATTAGGCATTGCAAAATGGCTCGATAGCGCCACCTACAAATTTTCAACGAATTGCTTCCCACACTACGTTTCACGAACAGGTATGAAATTGAAATATGTAACAGCTCAGTACCTACAAAAAAAGTCTCCTGGTGCAAAATCTGAAAAGGTTAGGTTACTTGCGTAACACTGGTTCTCTGAGAACAGAGCGAGGTATCTCACATATGGGAACGCCCCCAGGCGTGAGAGACTATGGAAGCACCAATTACACCACGTCTGTCCGAAGGACGGACCAATCACAGCTCATACAAGGAGCCCACCCCCTCCCTATATATATCCCCGAAAACGGCATTCTAAGCATGCTCTTCCCCAGTGTTATGCGAGTAGGGAAGCTTGGTGAGATGCCTCGCTCTGTTCTCAGAGAACTGGGATTATGCAAGTAACCTAACGTTCTCTTTCAAACAATCGCTCTGTATCTCACATATGGGAATGATATCGCCAACTCCCGAAATGCATGCTTTCCGAAGCCGCCGAACAGATCCGGCAAGAACGAAAGATAACCAAAAAGCCAACATTGAAAACTGCATGAGCCATAGAAGGCGCAGTGACATATATGAGGGGAAGCCCAGCTTGCCACTGCACAAATATCTCCTACCGAAATCCCCTTGAACAATGCCTAAGAGGTAGCCATACCCCTTGTAGAATGAGCGCCACTTTGGGAATGAAGGCCGGGTTAGGCAGCAACGTAACCTTGCTGTCATCCGGACTAAAATTCAGACATGTCCGATGAACCGACAAGGCATGTAACTCACACACTTGCTTAGCTGAGACTAAAGCAAGTAGCAAAATCATTTTCAGAGATAGGAGCTTAATATCAACACTCTCCAGAGGTTCAAATGGAGCTTAAGTTAAAGCATTCAGAACCATGGACAAGTTCCATTACGGGACCAGGTGTTTAGACACTGGTCTCAGACGCTTCACTCCCTTCATAAAACGGCATATAAGAGGGTGCCGTCCCACTGAAACTCCCTCAAAGCCTACATGACAGGCCGAAATGGCAGCCAGGTAAACTTTAATGGTAGAAAACTCTCTCCCATTGTTCATTAAGCGTTGTAAAAAGCAGAGTACATCACTCACCGTGCACTGAAAAGGAATAACTCCTTTAAGCGTACACCATTCCTCAAACACACGCCATTTAAGGTCATACAGTTGATGGAGCTCTAGCGCTCTGTATAGTGTTTATAACCTTCTGCGAGAGCCCAAATGAGTTTAAATATACTCGTTCTGGGTGCGGTTGAAATATCTGGCCCCCCGCTTGTAACAGCAGGTCCTGGCACAACGGGAGCGGCCAGGGCTCTCCCTGAAGGAGCTGGACAATCTCTGCCAGCCACAGCCTCCCCGGCCAACGAGGGGCTATCAGAAGGAGAAATAATCAGTTTTTCTAGGGTGGGAGAAATTAGACTCAGCCTTGCCGTACATCCCCCAAATCTGATCCACCACCTGCGGGTGGAGCACCCATTGTCCGTACAACGGGTTGCCCCTTGAAAGCAGATCCGTCCCCACATTCAGGAAATAAAGCTTAAAATAAAGCTCAAATAAAGTATAAATATTAGAATATATTATAAACAAAATAAGTTGAAGTACTAACATTACTAAAAAAAAAAAAAAAGAAAGCTAAATAGAAATGTTTAAAACAAAATTACTAAAACTTACAGTAAAAATACAACTAAAAATATACTAAAGATTAAATAAAAATTAATAAATACTATAGTAGAATGTAAATATTTTATTTATTTTTATTCAATTTTAAAATGGATTAAATAAAAATTAAATATACAATGAAATGTACTTATACAACATTTAACTTAAAAATAGCTCAAACATGTAAAAAATAACTTTTTTGTAAATCTGCACTCAAAGTATAAATTGTACAATAGTGAATAGTGTGGTGAACATATTTATGGGTCTATTTTTGAGAGATTATTTTCATACCCTTTACATGTACATCAGTATTATTTTAGTATTATTTATACAGTATACTATTATATTATTCATTTAAATTTTGAATTAGCTTTTAGTTTTATATTTTCAGTTTTTGATTTTAGTTTAAGTTTCTCCTTTCTCATTTTATTAGTTTTTTAGGTTTATATAATATTTATTTTATTTCATCTTAATTTTAATGAACGAAAAAGTGACAATTATTTTTAATAATTTTAGTTTTATATTATTTTAGTATTAGTATTATTTTAGTTCAATAACAACACTGCTCTTTGTTCTTGTTCAACTTTGCTGAGTTTTAACAAAGCTGACTTTTAACCTCTCTAGGACCCCTCTTATGATGGCCTGTACACGACGAAATCTTGAGGTCGTCCTGGAGCTGCTGAATCATGCTGCTGACCCAATGCTGCAGAACAAGGATGGATGGAACTCATTTCACATTGCATGCAGAGAAGGAGATCCAGCCATCATACACCACCTCCTACTTGCCAAACCTGAGGTCTGGAAGACAAAGAGCAAGACTGGCAGGACACCCCTCCACACTGCTGGTATAAAAGGACATGAATTAGGGTGTGCTCACACTTGGCATGTTTGGTTCGATTAAAACAAATCCTGGTACGATTGCTCTGTTAGTGCGGTTCATTTGAATAAGTGTGAATGCTTCCATCCGAACCCTGGTGTGCACAAAACAAGCAGACCGAGACTGCTGAAAAGATGGGTCACAGTCTACTTCCAAATGAACTCTGGTGCTGTTCAAATGAAATATGAATGCAACAAGGACCAAAGACATGTAAACTAACCAAAAATGGGACATGATAAAATAAGCGACCCTAAAAGGGACAGAATGCTCAAGCATGTTTGTGTGTGTAACGGAGGAATTCCTGACACTGTTTTGACTCCTTTTCACATTTTTAAAGCTCTTCACAAGTTCTCAGCTGGTCAAAATACCATCATATGCAGGCCATGCACATACAACGAGCACATTTAGCCCAGCAAACAGCATTGTTTTGGTAAGTTCCGTCGCAAAATGTAAGTAATAACAGCCGACCAATCAGGTTGTGAACATATCCCTATGCCTTTAGGTTCGGTATCTTTAGGTTTGTTGTTAAAATGCCAATGTGAACGCTAAGTGAACCAGGACTAAATAGTTTTTTTGGTCCGGACCAAACAAACAAAGCGAACCTAACTACAAGTGTGAACACACTCTTAAATGTTTTCAAATTGCCACATGATGCATTTATGTATCTTTTTTCCATGCCATTTTCTCACCCAAGCTATGCATGGCTGTGAGGATGCAGTGAAGGTTCTGCTTAAAAGGTAACATTGAGTATGAGTGTGTTTAGTGGATATATTATTATTATTATTATTATTATATAGCTCACATGGTTTGCATGTTAATTCAGTTGTTGCTATGAGCCTGATGGGAAGGACAGTTGTGGAGTCACACCATTTATGGATGCCATAAGGAATGGACACATAGATATTGCTAAATTGCTCCTTGAGAATCACCAGGTAAGCACATATTTGCTCATATCATTAACTTGTGTCGTTTTTCTTTTACTAGATGTGAACATGTTCATGTACACGTTTCTCTGGTTTAGGCATGTCCCTCAGCAGTAGATATTCTCGGAGCACAACCCCTGCACCAGGCCTCTGTTACTGCTCAAGAAGAAGCACTTTCTTTCCTTGTGTGTCACCTTGGTATCGATATAAACTCAAGAGCCACAAAACTGGATCTAACTGCATTGCACTATGCTGCTAAGGTTGTATCTGTTGCATTAAACATGAAGCACAGTTAAGATAACGCTTCAAAAAAAGCTTCCTCTTCTAATCTTGCTTCAATCTCTATGCTCATTTTTCAGGAAGGTCACACAAGCACCATAAAAACACTGCTTTCCCTGGGAGCTGATCTTCATGTAAGAGACACAAAAGGAAGATCAGGTAGGTGTACACTTCACAGTGTATTTCACTGCATGCCACCTTAATGAGATGCCATAATTGGGATCTTTTTTTATTAAAAAAAGCTAAGTGAAAATAATTTGAATGGTTTGCAGCTCTACATATGGCCTGCATTGGCCAGCATGCGGATGCCGTTAAGACACTGCTGCAGCTGGGACTCGCAGACACTGAAGACAACACTGGCAATACAGCAAGACAGTATGCCCAAAAAACTAACATTAAAGAAGTGTTTGAAAGTCTTGAAATGTAATCGCTGTGTCAAATGAACAAATAATTGCTTTAAATGAATATTAAGCAAAAGTGGAGATAAAAAGTTACAAAATAAAAGCTTTTTATGAAAGTCATGTGGTAAATTATTTATTTGTGCCTTTTCATATGACAAGAAACACTTGGCTTTTTGGCTGTTTGGTAACTACACATTATGGTAACTTCTGTTTCATGCGTGAACAAATCAGTGTTTTTGAATTAATCTTTTAAGTGAATAGTTCTCATTTATGTCCTCTTCGTTGAACAAACTAAAGACATCTTGTGAACGAACAGGCACCGCGTATGATATTTACTTAATAATTATTTATTTATTTATTTTAAATAATTTGATGCTAGGAACGACAAACTGAATCGAAAGATTAATCGTTTGGTTCGATTTCATGACTCACTCATAAATGCCAACTAGTCGTCACCTACTGACGTTACGATGCAAACTACAGAAACTCATTTCAGTTTTCATCAAGGGAAATCAGTAACAAAACATGCATCCATATTCACATAATCTAATAAATATGCCTTAAATTTTACAACAACAAAATATTGTATATTTATTGTCTTAGCTTTATTAGTTTTTATATAAATAAAGGAGCATAAGTCAATAGAAAACAATCTTAATACTTGGTGCAATTTAAATATATTATACTTGATGTATGTATGTGATATTTTAGTGAACGTATCCAAAAGATTCGAGTCACTGGGACGAATCCCCACCACGCAGGTGAGTGGTAGCCGACGTACTGGCGTAGTTACCCTCGGTGATTGACAACACAGTCCACCAATCGCATCTCAGAATGCGCAAACTCATACGCCCTGCCCACTTCAGCCACACCCTCTGTGGGTGACGTGACAGCGCACTGACTTCTTTCATTTCCAGCTTTGCAAGATCTCCATTTTCTTCGCGCCGACGCATAGGAAAAGGGGATTAAAGACGAGGAAAAATGAATGAAGAATACGACGTTATCGTGTTGGGAACCGGGCTAACGGTATCAGAATATTATCTAATCCAAATACGCACGCTTACTTGATGTAAAACTATACAGAAAAACCACAATCGGGCTGTTTCAGTCTTGCTAGGCGGTGCTCTGAATGTACCGCTCACTTTAGGAGGCTAATTACTAACATGCTAAAATTAGCATCATGCTAATCAGCAGTCAGTCTAGTTCGATCAGATTATGCTAATTAGCTACACTGTTATCGTTAGCCTCCAGCTAAACGACATTCATTAGAACTGTGCGGGATATGCTTATCTGCCTCTATGCTAACTTTAGCATTATAGTTGTCCATTGGCGCTCAGAGCCGCGGCTAATGCTACATCATAGGCCTCGCTTACAAATTTGACGCTGGTTTGTGACTACACGAGTATTTCACAGCGCTTTTCATGTTATTTACTATCATGCAGATAACGCACGAATAATCTTCTTGTGTCTTGTTATTTTTGTTATTTGAGATCAGATAGCGCACTTGTATATTGAGGTTTTCATGTTTTGACAGTGCCAACGAGACAGCTTGCGCTCTTTCTAGCTAATAAATGATCACTAATTACGTATGCAAAGTGTTTTTATTATACTTTAAATTAATAGAAAATTGTTAGCATGAAGTATTTTCCTCTGCTAAACGTAGTTTATGATATCAATGGCTTCCTCAATGTTGAGGTGTTTTTTGTTTGTTTGTTTACAAAAGGTTGACTTAGTTATTTTAGGGGTTGAGGGTTATTTAATATTTTCCTTCAAAATGAAATGACAGAATTAACCGATTTTGTGGTTACTTTTTGCGTCATTATAGGTCAGTAAACAACCACACCCTCGAGTCAAACAGAAAATCCTCATTGCATATTCCATTACACTGCTTTAAAGGTCTGTTCATTCAGTCAGGAAGTTATAGTTACTTATAATACAGACGACATGATGCATGCATAAAACAGATCCGCTGGGCTTTTAGCTGCAAAATTACACTCTTTGTAGTATACATTATTGTAAATATTTACCTAGAGATTATGCATCAGGAAAAACTCATGATGAAAATGATTACCGGCTGCTACTGTAGTGTGCTTTTCGGTCATTTGTTTCGTGGGACTGTCCCTGAATACTTTGCTTCCTTGTGGTTTAAGCAGGAGTAGTTCACTTTAAAATGAAATGTACTCACCCTCAAGCCATCCTAGGTGTATGACATTCTTCCTTAAGACAAATACAATCAGAGTTATATTAATAAATGTCCTGGCTAATCCAAGCATTATAATGGCAGCCCAAAATTTGAAGGCCAAAAAAGTGCATCCATCCATTATAAAAGTAATCCACATATAGGTTGTTTGAAGTGAAACGATGGGTTTGTGTAAGAAAAATATCCATATTTAACGCATTATAAAGTAAAATATCTAGCTTCCGGCAAACCGCCTTCCATATTCAATTTACGGAAAAAGCACAACGCATGATGTCAGGCATAGTGTAAGCGTTTTGAGCTGCGAGAAATGTTACACTTTATGCGCAAGTTGAATTCGGAAGGCAGTCTGGCGGAAGCTAGATATTTTACTTTATAACATGTTAAATATGGATATTTTTCATACACAAACCCATCGATTCACTTCAGAAGGCCTTTATTAACCCCCCGGAGCTGTATAGAGTACTTTTATAATGGATGGATGCACTTTTTTGGGCTTCAAATTTTGGGCTGCCATTATAATGCTTGGATTAGCCAGGAAATTTTTTAATAACTCCGATTGTATTCATCTGAAAGAAGAATGTCATATACACCTAGGATGGCTTGAGGGTGAGTAAATCATGGGGTCATTTTCTTTTCTGGGTGAACTATCCCTTTAAGCAGGATTAAGTAAACAGTTTATTTTCTAATGTTTATTTATCTTCGTAAAGTCACCATGAAATCAAAATGGACTATTTTTGTTTTAAGAAATGCGGCAGTATTTCTAAATGATTTGATTTGAATGAATGAAATGATTTTTCTTTTCTTTTTTTTATTCATGTGCCATTGTAATCATGAATCCAAATAACTTTCCCTCAATTTTGCAGCGACATCTCTTTTCTAATGTAATGATGTGGTTTCAGTGCGAGGGTGAGACAACCAGCAGATCACAGCAGTAGCAAACCACAACCATCAAATCAATTCCCTATGAACAAAAAAAAATCATGTTTGATAAGCTGTTTCATGCTGACTTTAATGTAAGCCCCTCAGTTCATTTGTAGTCTCATAAAGTTTGTATTGATTTTCGAACAGAGATCCTTACTAATCCTAGCACACTCAAGTGTGCAGAAAAAAAACAATTGATTGATTGTGGATATTGAATATGCACATTTTGTTGTTTTGGTTTAGTGTAATGAGTTTAAAATGGTTGCCCTAAAACAGGACGTATAGGAAGTGAACAGAGGACGTTTTTGTGCAGAGGTGCTTTAGGCTATCAGTAGAGTAAAAGATAGGCGTTGGTTTACTTTGTAGAGGAACCGAGACTGACGTCTTGTTTAGTTCTGCAAATCAAACAAGAATGGTAAGAATGGTTTTATGAGGACTTCCTCACAGTTCCTGAGTCCACGGTCCCTCTGAGCATAGTATAGCCCTGGTATATTACATGGCTTATTGCATAATCCATTTAGCCTGAGCAGGCCAGTGGCTGGAAGTTAGGAACGTTGATGCTTAAACTGCTCTGAGTTTTAATAAAACAAATGTCTTGTCCATTTTATCACATGCAATAATAGGAATTCGTATACACTTGTTACTTTGTCACTTTGTTTTAACTGTTTTCTTCTCTTGTTATTGGCAGCTATACGGTCTCGTGTTGTGTAGACGCCTCTTTCTCCCTGCATAATCAATGTGATGAATCATCTATGGTGGATTGACAGCCAAAGGCTGCAAACAAAAGGGACATCAGATACTGGATGATAGAGTTTGCTGTTGCAGGAATAGTGGGAGAAGTGTTTTACTGGAGTGTGATGATTTTTGTAATGAACCATAGGGATACAATACAAATGTTTTGAGTTTCTTGGGGCCTTTCATGTGACTGCAGCCTGATTTAGTAAGGAGAAGCAGGTGGTGTTCACTCGAGCGGCTGTAAGTTACACTTTACAGTGGATGTTAACATTTAACCCTTATTGCTGTTAAAAAAAGATCCTTGCATTTAGTACAGTCATTTTGTTTCAAGATTTTCCTTTAGTAAATGAGCTCATCCTTTGAGCTGTAAGCAGTTGAGTCATGGACATTTTGAGCTGAGGACATTGATTTTGTGGGCATGAGAAACTGCCTGTTGTGTAAAACAGCATTTTTGTTACCCTTCGAAACCAAAAAAAGCTGAAAAGCAAGTCTTTTTAACTATCTGGGCGTGCACTGACTGGGTAATGTCTGAAGACATTTGCTAGTAAGAGTTTGTGTTGGGCATGCGTTTTCCTTCATAGAGCAAAGGGGTTTGTGAATTAAATTGTGAAAATTACATTTTCTGCTTCTAGTAGTATAGGGCTGTTTATCTACTTTGATTGGCTGAAATGTAGCCTAGGTGTTATTGTGTGTAGCCCATCCTAACCTGTCCTAGTTTAGCAGAGTGGTGCAAAGCAGCCGTTGTCTTTAGGTATTTGCTTGCATATTTGTATGGCTAAGGCCTTGGCTCACCTCTCCTCGGATGGGTGTTGCTACTCTCATGCATCATCAGAACATTTTGCAGTCAAATTATTTGTAGCTGCTCCTGCTCGTAATGAAGAAAACAATGATGTTGCTTGCCGGATAATGAGTTACTGTTGTTAAGAGTACATGTCATTGTGAATTGTCATTCTATGGCCTGCGTCACGTTTAAAGTCCACACCATCATATGATCTGTTGGTTCGCTGCTTCTAAATATTTATGGCCTTTGAGAGCGAAATGTTTCAGCATTTCTTTCAACGTCCATGTTTATCTTTCTATAGCATTTCTCTAACCAAAGCTGTTAAGAGTGTTGTTAAGATGTTATGAACTATGTTGGTATTGTTAACTTTACATGAAATAAAGCTGCAATAAAATAAAATTTAGATGAATGACTTAAAAGAATTTAAAATGTTGTCTTGGTTACTAACTAAAATAATGTTGATGTACTAAATTTACTTAAACTAAAACTGAAAAAAAATCTAAACTTAATAGAAATATAAAAAAGTACATAGCAAAATTGCTAAAATTTAAATTCATCAAATTAAATTAAAAATAAAAGCGAATTCAAAATATTATAATAATATAAAAAATACTACCAAAATAACAACCCTAATAGGTTGTTTATCCTGTTAAAATAAAAAAATATTTGTCGGGAGTGTTCACAGTTGGCTTGAGTTGACTTCTATTACCTGCTCAGTTCAATTCTACACTTTGGTGTAATTTATACTGCTGTAACTAGGATAAGTTGTTTTTGCAACAGTTTATATTGAGTAAAGCTGTCTGTTTCAGTCGTGGAATTCTTGTAAAGCTTACAGGACGTTCCTCTGCTGTCCCTTTGACCTACTCCACACTGCCATTGAAAAATGTGCTAGGGCTTATTTTAAAGGCGTGTCTTATGGGATGTCAACCTGCTTAGATTGGTTCTGTTAAACAAATAATGCAAGCTTTGTCTAAGAAAGACAGATGGTAATATGGAGATGCAGCCTCCTTTAAAACCACTAGAATACTGCCATTTATTATATTATTTTTGAATGGCCTGGGATCATGGTCACATGTCTGAGATATGTTGTCCTGAAAATGCATTCATGTGTTTCCTCTAGGAATGCATCCTGTCCGGGATCATGTCCGTTAAGGGGAAGAAGGTGCTGCACATGGACAGGAACTCGTACTATGGAGGGGATAGTGCCTCCATTACCCCTCTGGAGGATGTAAGTTGCTGTTTGACCTCTGACTCCACAGCTCTTCTCTATATCTCTGCAGACGCTAACATTGTCTCTCGGTTTGCTCACAGTTGTACAAGCGCTTTAGCCTTCCTGGCAGCCCTCCTGAGTCCATGGGAAAGGGCCGCGACTGGAACGTAGACCTCATTCCCAAGTTTCTAATGGCCAACGGTAGGAAGCAACAACATCCCACTCCACATTTACGCTTCAATCATCTCTTCTTGGAATCTGTAATCTCTGCCAAATACACAGCACGTTCTGGATCGCTCTGCGCCAGGCGCTGCTGGATCCCTCGGCCACACTTATCCTGTTGCTTAGCAGTTTTCTGTCACTCTTGAAATGCCTCAAGAATACAAAACATCAATGGATAAAACAAAGTCAGTATTAACGTTTTGATCATCGTTTTGATTGGTGTCCTTTTCGCATTCATAGGTCAGCTGGTGCGTATGCTGCTGATCACACAGGTGACGCGTTACCTAGACTTCAAAGTGATCGAGGGCAGCTTTGTCTACAAAAAGGGCAGCATCTACAAAGTGCCGTCCACTGAGACTGAAGCTCTGGCATCCAGTAAGTGACATTTGTACAGTTAGGAACAAATAAGATTTAAGTCACAGTTTTCTTTTTTCTGTTGGACTGCCGAAAGGATCAGATTGAAACTGGTGATTTTGAGCCAGCTCTTGCCATTTTTGTATGCAATGTCCATCCGATGGTCAGTGAATAGGCTGTGGGCGGCCCATGGTCCTGCCATCTGAAGCAGAGACTATAGGCAAATAGGCTGGAGTGTTTTATTATCTAAGCCAAGGCTATTATCGTTGACTAAAGCTATTAAAAACATTTTGCTGATTGAAATAAATATTAGTTTAAAAACTAAATGAAAAGTATAAATGTCTGAAATGAAATATCTGAAATGATATAAAATGACACCAAAATTAATATCTGGAAATGAATAACTAAAACCTCTTTATACTCTTTATACCTCTTTCTGCGTAAGTTGAATTCCGAAGGCAGTCTGGCGGGAGCTAGATATTTTACTTTTCTTTTTTTTTTTAAGTTTTAAATATGGATATTTTTCTTACCCAAACCCATCGATTCACATCAGAAGGCCTTTATTAACCCCACAGAGCTGTGTGGATTACTTTTATAATGGATGGATGCACTTTTTTTGGGCTTCAAATTTTGGGCTGCCATTATAATGCTTGGATTTGATTATATTTTTTTAATATAACTCCGATTGTATTCGTCTGAAAAAAGAATGTCATATACACCGAAACAAAAATAAATTAAAGCTAAAAAAAGAATGGCATATAACAATAAAAGCTCATTCAAAATATTTATAAATCTATAATAGTATATATGGACTGAATGGATGACAAGGTCTGTTATATAAGTGCAAGAGGAATTAGTAAAGTGCTTATTTTGGGTGTCTCGCCCTACTTCCCTTTTCATTAATTTTATACCATGATGCAATTGTAGCGTGTATAACAATTATGTAGTTCCGCTGTAAGTTTTCCAAACTTAAGTGAGAAATGCTAGCATGTTTTTCTTTATCTTTTAATGCATATTAATTATTTCAGGCCTCATGGGGCTTTTCGAGAAAAGGCGATTCAGGAAGTTCCTCGTGTTCGTTGCCAACTTCGACGAAAACGACCCAAAGACCTTGGAGGGAGTGGACCCGAAAAAGACCACCATGCGAGATGTGTACAAAAAGTTCGACCTCGGACAGGATGTTGTCGACTTCACCGGCCACGCTCTCGCACTCTACCGCACAGACGAGTGAGTTGAAATCTCTTTACTTTTTGGTGAAAATGTACTTGCAACACTGAGAGAACCTTGCAGACTTGTTTGTCCCTTGAAGTTAAAGCTATGGTGTTTGTGCTTCCTATCTGTCCAGCTACCTGGATCAGCCCTGCATAGAGACGATAAATAGGATTAAGTTGTACAGTGAGTCTTTGGCGAGGTACGGAAAGAGTCCATATCTGTACCCTCTCTATGGCCTGGGAGAGCTGCCCCAAGGCTTCGCCAGGTGAGTTTCCCCAGCTACTTCCTCTGCCACTAATATTCAGTGTTTCACAGCATTGTAAACATGTCTGTGTGTAGTGTGCTTGAATTGCAGTACTCTGTACGTGCACTAGCAGTTTATTTTTGTCACTCACAGATTAAGTGCCATTTATGGAGGAACCTACATGCTGAACAAACCCATTGAGGAAATTGTCGTAGAGAACGGCAAAGTGGTGGGCGTCAAATCCGAGGGAGAGGTGAGACTGTTGCAAGTTGTGTGAAATCTGCTGTGACTTGTGAAATGCTGTGACTTAATGTTGTTTATTCTTCACGGTCAGATTGCTCGCTGCAAGCAGCTGATTTGCGACCCCAGCTATGTCATGGACCGAGTCAACAAGGTGGGTCAGGTAATCCGGGTCATCTGTATCATGAGCCACCCCATCAAGAACACCAGCGACGCCAACTCCTGCCAGATCATCATCCCTCAGAACCAGGTCAACAGGAAGCACGGTTAGTCTGACAGGAAGCCACAGTGCTCTTGCTTTATGGGCTCTTATTCACGACCAGATTTTAATCTCACATATTTTGTTGTTTAGAGTTAAAAAGTTTGGTGTCCTTTAGAATCGACAGGAACCAAAATTTCAGCAGGCAATAAAAAATACCAATGAATTTATAAATAATATAAATTACTAAATTTAAAATGATGGTATGTAGCTTTCAAATATTTGAGTAAAAATTCAAAATTTTCCAATGAATTATTCGAGATGACTAAACAGTCACAAAAAAACAAAAACAAATAATGACGTTACTACATATTTATAAAAGGCCTAAAGCACTTTTCCTAAAATAAGTTATTCATCAGGGATGCATTAAATTGATAAAAAAAAAAATCATATATATATAGATAAAAAATTCTATATCAAATAAATGCAATTATTTTGAACTTTTTCTTCATAAAAGAATCCTGAAAAAAGTATAACGGTTTCCACAAAATTATTAATCCGCACAACTGTTTTCAACATTGATAATAAATGTTTCTTGAGCACCAAGTCAGCATATTATGATTTCTGACGATCATGTGACACTGAAGACTGGAGTAATGATGCTGAAAATTCAGCTTTGCATCACAGGAATAAATAATTTTTTGAAATTGAAATATTATTTTAAATTGTAATATTTCACAATATTACTATTTTATTGTGTTTTTGAACAAATGCAGTCTTGGGAGAATAAATATTACTGACTCCAAACTTTGAACAGTACCATATTGTAATTCTTCTTCTTTTAGATATCTACGTTTGCATGATCTCTTACGCACACAACGTGGCAGCCCAGGGTAAATACGTAGCCATCGTCAGCACCACTGTGGAGACCAACGACCCTGAGAAAGAGATCAAACCAGCCCTGGACCTTTTGGAACCAGTTGAGCAGAAGTATGTTTGTGTGTGTTTAAATCTAAAACTTACTTTGTCAAAGAAATCAGATTACAAAAATAATTTTGCTGTATGTGATCTTTTTGCAGGTTTGTGAGCATTAGTGATCAGTATGCACCAACTGACTTGGGATCTGACAGCCAGGTAAGTGTTTACATTGTGCTCACTTGAAGAGTGACTACAGTACTTTTTTTAAGATAAGTTTGTTTTTATCTGCATCCAGGTCTTCATCTCTCGCTCCTATGATGCCACGACCCACTTCGAGACGACCTGCGACGATATCAAAGACATCTACAAGCGAATGACGGGCACAGAGTTTGACTTTGCCGAAATGGAGCGCAAGAAGAATGACATCTTCGGGGATGGTGCTGACCAGTAAACTAGCTCCAGCTGCTCTTGAATATCAGATATTCAGACGATCATAATCTTAATGTTAAAAAAAAAAGAAAAGAAAAAATGGCAACCAAATTGGGCAAGCTGGCTATACAAGTGTATGTTTTGCCCATAATGGAATTTAATGTAAACTGTTATAAAATTTAGCATTTTTTGGGGGGGAGAAGGTTCTGCCAGTCTGCTTTTTATAATCAGGAAACAAGATTAATTTTGCACTGATTGTTTATCAACGCCCTGTATTTAGATTCCATCATGTGATCTTTATCTCAACCTGCTTAGACATGGGGATGTGAAAAGTCCAAAGATGCCAAATTATCGGATGTATTCAAGTGATGAAGAAATGCATATTTTTTTAAATGTATTGGTGTTAGCTGTAAAGAAGATAACCTTAAAGCAGAGGGAGATTGAGTTTGCAAGCTTGTGAATTGATCTGTTTCGAGTTTGGGCAGGTTTAACAGCACGTTTTTATTTTCAAAAGAAACGATCTACTTCTAAGATAACTTCCAGGGATTATTCATTATTTTCCTACAAATTAAAACTGGTGCTTAAACTAGTATCCTGAGTTGGCACTATTTCACCAATTTCCTGTGTTTACAGATCGAAGGGAAGTATCAAGCACACACAGTGTAGATAATCTTTTATGTAATCCGTGTCCAACCACACAGTATTCGTTTTGCAATATGCCCATGTGATTTGACACAATGGACCCCCCTATTAGCTGTAAATTGTGCTACTTGTTGGAAGGCCCGGGTTTTCTTTCAGCTTTGCCTTGCATTTCTTTTCTGATGGGTTATGCGTGATTCTAAGGCCACTACATGGAGGTTATCACACAACAGCGAGAAAAGCTGCTTAACTGTAAGTCTGGAATCTGCTTGTCTAGTGTGTGTGTGTGTGTGTTAGGGAGCTCTCCTTCTCCCTCACTTAAGAGCAGAGAGAGGAGCAGTGTCTGCTGAGTTCTTCTCAACGGCTCTGACGTGTTAGCAAGGACCAAAATGTCTATGGCAGTATTGACATGACCGGGGCCCTGTGCAAAATGTCACCAATGTTTTAAAAAAACAACAACAAATGCTCAACAGATGGGGCTCAAATGATTTCTGTACTGCGAAGTAAAAATGTTAACTTGTGGAAAACTGAGTGTGTGTTTTTATTTATTAAATCCTTCAATTCATGCTACAAAAGACCTAATATTTCGAAATCCATTTATATTCATGTATGTTAAATATTAATAGTGATCCATATTTTAAAAGCTTAAAAATAATTGTGCCTTTTTCTTGTGTCCTTCGTATTAGCATCAAAGACATTACAGCAGATTTATATTTTATTAGAAATGTATGAAATATGTGTGTTATTGCACACTAATGCTTTTTTGATATTCAAAGAGTTTATGCTATTTTTATGGGAGTGAGGGGAAACTGTGGCGGAACTACATCTCCCCTAATCCTTTGCCTATTTGCCATATTCAGTCCGTAGTGTCGCAAATCATAACAAAGGCTGCTTCTCTAAATATAGATCGTTTACCTGTGTAGCATGTTGTTTGCGTGCTACATGAATAATATTTGATGAATGCCAGGTAGGTTTATCTAATTATGGAAATGACCGCTGCCAGATCAACGTTTTATGGTGACATCGGTGAGTATTTTGATACGTAACAGACTAATTTTCTTGTAATTGCTTAACATTTCTGTGTAATAGAGGGGGGAATTATATTTACCATAAGATCTATTGGCACCTAAGGGAAAATAAATGACAGTAAAGTGCATTTCCAGGTCACTGGGCTGACCGTACGCCCGTACATGAGGCTGCGTCTCTGGGTCGAGTTCTGCAATTAAAGCAGCTTATAGAAGCAGGAGCAACAGTTAATATCATAACTGTGGATAACTTCACACCTCTGCATGATGCCTGCATCCAAGGCCATGCGAACTGTGTTAAAATACTGCTGGAGGCAGGAGCTCAGGTGGGTTACGGCACCAGGTATTTTAATCAGCGCCATTCATAAATATAGCTGTTTAAATTGTGGTTACATTCTAAAACTACAAAGTTTTCTTAAATGATTTCTGTACTGTTCAGTAAAAATGTTAACTTGTGGAAAACTTAGTTTTATTTTTATTTTAATTACCAAATATGTCATACTAGAAAACGCCTAATATCACTCCAAAATTCATTTATATTCATTAAAGGCAGGGTAGGTGATTTGTTCCAGAAGCATTTTTTGTTATGCTGGTTGAAAGTCTCTTCACATATTGATAGCAATCAAGTTAAGTGGTCTAAATGTGTATATATATCGTCTGAGGAAGGCGTAGGACCATAAAATGTTCGTCCAATCATTGCATTAGGTCCGAATGCAATGATACGATGTCCTACCTTCCTGTCAACGTATGCGTTTCCATACCTCCATGCACCGTTCACACAGAAATCACACATCATCAGCGCATTTCATGCTATTACACAGATGTCAGTGCGAGCACTGCAACCAAAACAGCAGCCACCTTTTACAGTTCCTCCTGAACCAAAACAATGTGGTAATGCTGCGTTCACATCATAAATACTGTCATTTGGATGGAAGAGATGGAAACCCACAATGTCATATTCATAGCTGTTTGTGACACTATGGATTTCAATGGCAACAGTATCAATGCCGAAATGAATCTGCTGCAGCAGTTAGGTGGTACAGGTCAGTGCTCTTTAAATTATGTTCATTATGTTATGTGCTTTGAGACATGAGGTAGCTAGTTTAATGCTGTCTCTCATGATGCTTTGCTCCCTGCTGTATGCTGTATGTGTTTTGAAGGAGGCATGGTTTTGGAGACACTCTGAAGGGAGGGTGGGATTTTATGCTTTAAAAGCTAGCTAGTATTGATAGCCTCTCCAAAAAAATTGCCTACCCTACATTTAACTTTTAATAGATTAGCACCAGGTGTATGAGTGCCTACTGTATATCCGGGCAGAGATGCCCATATTTGGATTTTTTTTTAATTAATTTGGATTAATAAACATATAAAATAAAGCTTTAGTTATTTAAATTCAAAAAAATGTTTTAGGGATACATTTAAAGGAATTAAAATGATCTTGAAAATGAAAAATAATAAAAGTCTGTATTATTTAGCCACATAAAAGCCTGTGTGTGCAGGTGGATGTGCGCACCATCCATGGAAGTACTCCTCTCTGTCACGCCTGCGCTGCTGGAAGCATAGAAAGCGTCAAGCTGCTGGTGGATCACGGAGCATTGGTCAACCCTTCCCTGACCGCCCTCACGGCTTCCCCCCTCCATGAGGCCTGTATACGAGGTGAGAGCCAGGAGGATTGCTTTGTGTTTAGACTTGTGTGTTTTGTCATGATGGTTATGGAGAGTTCATCTCTGTGCAGGTAACCCAGACTGTGTGAAGCTTATGATAGCTAAGGGAGCTCTGCTGGAGGCCTTTGACATTTACTTTGGGACGCCGTTACATGCTGCCTGTGCTAAAGCTCACTTTGACTGTGCCCTGCTGCTGCTCAATGCAGGTGAGGCTCTTTTTATTGTTTTATTTTATTTTGCACTATTTTAGATCATTCTACATGGTTATTTTTTCAAACTTTTAAAGGTGCAAAGGTGAATGCCGCCAAATTCCATGAGACGGCACTGCATCATGCAGCGAGAGCCGAGAGAGAGGACCTGGTGGAGCTGCTGGTGGAGTTCGGTGGAGATGTCAACATAAGTGATAACATGGGTCACAAACCTAGAGACTACACAAAACCTGAATCTTCTGCTAATCTCTGTCTGCTGCACTATGAGAGTATGTTACAATCGGCATAGACGCTATATGATTATTGTTATATCTTATTGTTAATCTGCTGTTCTCTGTGTTTCTGAAGGTAACCCTCTGTCTCTGCAGCAGCTGTGCCGTATCGTCTTAAGGACTGTGTTGGGCACCAAAGCTCTGGAGCTGGTCCCCAAACTGGATATTTCACAGCGCATGATTGATTACCTCACTTATAAATCATAAATATGTTTCCCAGAGACCCATTTTATTTAGATACCTGTAATGGACTGTAGTTTGTAAAGTCTTAATAAGTTTGTGAGCTGAGTGATGCATACAACAGTCTGTCCTTTTAATTTATGTAGTGTGTGTGTGTTTGTGTGTGTTAGTGTGTTTGTGTGTGTGTGTGTGTGTGTGTGTGTGTCTAATTATGTTAATAATGATGAATGTGCTACTTTGCCTTAAAATATTTTGCCATATAAATGTACTATTAATATAGTTTGCCTTTGGTTATCAACCAGGTGGCCCTGAAAATGGGTCAATAGAGAACTTTTAGCTATTAATTTCCACAAATGTCTGTCAATAAAGCATTATTTATTGTTAATGTACCTAATTATTGTAAAGTGTTAACTGGTATGCCGTGTGTCTGTGTCTGTGTTCTGATGCACTGACATTCATACTTTTGTGGGCCTCTCTACATTCACAATGAACTACAACTCCCAGCATTCATAGTAAAACGTCATTAAGTGCCAAAACAGAACAGATCACGTGATGTACATACCGCATTTCTGAACAGCAGGATTTCTGCTTTAATTTGTTAGCTAGCGAACTGGGTTTAGTTTCTGTTTTACTGTCCACCAGTTTACTAAAGCAGAGATGGAAGTGGAAACAGCACAACCGTATTTTTTCGGTGATATCGGTAAGGCCAGGAAGCATGTTTGCCGCAATGTGCATACAGCGTGCCGTCCTGTTGACAATTATCATACTTATTTTACACCATAGTGTTATTTTTAATATCATACAACTTTATTCAGTAACATGACAACTAAAGTGGTGTGGCATGGTTCAATAGTAAAGATATTAATTCCTTAAATTCTTAATACACATAATTTATTGCTTGTATATATTCAATATATAATGTGTATGGCTCAATGACATGACGTGGATATTTTTGTTTCCAAGTGCATTATTTCCTTTTAAAATAATTAGATACATTCATGACATATATCACTTTATTCTATAAAACATATTTAGTTTGAAGTCATTTTTAGTACATATAAATAATATTGTTTTATATTTTGTTATCTTAAACCCCCCAAAATTCCAGGTGGTTTAACTGTCCAAACAAATGAACAGACTGAGAAAACTATTTAAAATGGTGTCTTGATAATAAAAAATTTAAAACTAAATTCTATGGCATCATTTTCGGTTTGAAACCTTTCATATAAACACACACACACACACACATAAACTAATGCCAAATAAACTAAAATTAGTACCGTAACAATATATCATCCATCAATAGAATATGAGAGTAGAATATGATCTTTTGAGTGACTGAGTTTAATTTTATTAAATGTTTGTGGATCTATTAGGTTTCTGGGCAGAGAGGACAGAGGTTCATAAGGCTGCATATCAGGGTCAGGTGTTGTTGCTGCAGAGTTTGATCCAGAGTGGAGCTTCAGTGAATATTGTGGCTGTGGACTCCATCACTCCCCTCCATGAGGCAGCTGCACGCGGACAGACACAGTGTGTGAGACTGCTGCTGGACGCAGGGGCTCAGGTACCATGCATACACATACAGTTATTAAAAAAAAGGCCTGGGACATATACAAGTGTATTGTAAGCACTGACATCTGAAAACTGACATTGGTTTTAAAATGGTTCCCTCTGGTGTTGTGTTGCAGGTTGATGCAAGGAACGTGGATGGTAGCACTCCTCTGTGTGAAGCATGCTCTATTGGAAACTTTGAGTGTGTGAGGCTTCTTTTGGAGTATGGAGCAAAAGTCAACCCCACACTTACCTCACGCACCACCTCCCCTCTACATGAAGCCTGCATGGGAGGTGTGGTGGTTTGGTGTGAATTGTAGTGTATTTAAATTTAAATGTTTAATTTAATTGTATTTATTTTTCTCAGACTATAAAAAATTAAAAAACATTATATTAGATTTGTTTCTGTAGTATTACAGAATCTATAAGGTAATTTTATTAATTCACAGAGTAAGAATTATTTAAATTTTATTTAAAAAAAATATATAATTATCAAATTAAAAATATATAATTTTAAATTGTGTTTTATTGTCCTTTTATAATTTCTGTAGAATTACAGAATGTGTAAGGTCATTTTAAACACTACCCATCAAACATTTGGAATAATTAGTATTTTGTGAATAATAAATAATATTTTAAATGACATTTAGAAAATATATTAAAAATGAACATGAAACAAATAATTTAAACAAATTAAAACCTTAAAACATGAATTATTCCAAACTTATTGTAAAGTAAGCATTATTGTGATGTTTTTTTTATTTGAAGGAAGAAAAAATAAAAATAATTATATATAATATATATATATATACATACACTCACCTAAAGGATTATTAGGAACACCATACTAATACTGTGTTTGACCCCCTTTCGCCTTCAGAACTGCCTTAATTCTACGTGGCATTGATTCAACAAGGTGCTGAAAGCATTCTTTAGAAATGTTGGCCCATATTGATAGGATAGCATCTTGCAGTTGATGGAGATTTGTGGGATGCACATCCAGGGCACGAAGCTCACGTTCCACCACATCCCAAAGATGCTCTATTGGGTTGAGATCTGGTGACTGTGGGGGCCATTTTAGTACAGTGAACGCCAAATTCTGACTCTACCATCTGAATGTCTCAACAGAAATCGAGACTCATCAGACCAGGCAACATTTTTCCAGTCTTCAACTGTCCAATTTTGGTGAGCTCGTGCAAATTGTAGCCTCTTTTTCCTATTTGTAGTGGAGATGAGTGGTACCCGGTGGGGTCTTCTGCTGTTGTAGCCCATCCGCCTCAAGGTTGTGCGTGTTGTGGCTTCACAAATGCTTTGCTGCATACTTCGGTTGTAACGAGTGGTTATTTCAGTCAAAGTTGCTCTTCTATCAGCTTGAATCAGTCGGCCCATTCTCCTCTGACCTCTAGCATCAACAAGGCATTTTTGCCCACAGGACTGCCGCATACTGGATGTTTTTCCCTTTTCACACCATTCTTTGTAAACTCTAGAAATGGTTGTGCGTGAAAATCCCAGTAACTGAGCAGATTGTGAAATACTCAGACCGGCCCGTCTGGCACCAACAACCATGCCACGCTCAAAATTGCTTAAATCACCTTTCTTTCCCATTCTGACATTCAGTTTGGAGTTCAGGAGATTGTCTTGATTGTCACACCCCTAAATGCATTGAAGCAACTGCCATGTGATTGGTTGATTAGATAATTGCATTAATGAGAAATTGAACAGGTGTTTCTAATAATCCTTTAGGTGAGTGTGTGTGTATATATATATATATATATATATATATATATGTGGAAATATATTGTTTTGATAAACTTAACTTTCGGAGTAAAATAATTGTCTATCCATCATATAATGTAAGCATATTCTGTATTTTGCAGGTAATGCAGATTGTGTGAGGTTAGTAATTGCTAAAGGAGCCAGTCTGGAGGCTTATGACCTGTACTATGGTACTCCTCTACATGTGGCGTGTGCCAACAAACACCTGGAGTGTGTCAAGGTGCTACTGAATGCAGGTAACAGCAGATCCCATGAGCTGTGAGACTGTGAAGTACTCAGTCATCTGTGCAAACATTGCAGAATGTGCAACTATAGAAGGTAGTTTAAATCTAAAATCACCAAAGTGAAGCTTTTCATGAACACAGTGACGTGTGTTGAAATATTTTATATAAATTCAAAAGAGCCGTCCTGTGTGCAGGTGTGCGAGTGAACGCTGCTAGGCTACACGAGACGCCTCTGCATCACGCCGCCAGGTCCAACAATGTGGACATGATTGAGCTGCTGGTGGAGTTCGGAGCCAACATTTATGCCAGAGACAAATGTGATAGGAAGCCAGTCGACCACACAAGGCCAGATACGCCCTCAGCGCACTGCCTTCAGTTTTATGAAAGTGAGTTTAAATTAAAACAGCTATTACTGTTTTTAAGGCTATTTTAAAGGTTCTTCATTTTTGTTTTGGAGGTCTCCTACAACAGGTTTACATGCATCCAAGGTTAAAAAAAAAACCACACATTTTCTCATAATATACATTGCAGCATTTTTTTCTCCACTTTTTTTTTTTTTTTACAGTGTCTGAAACGGTTTGATCAAGGATTCGGTCTCTCAAAACCCCTCCTTTCCGAGAGCCTACTCTGTTCTGATTGGTCAGATGGCCCAGTCTGTTGTGATTGGTCTACCGCCTACAGCACGTGTCTTAACTGAAACAGCCATTACCAAATCTGAATTACAGCTCTGGAAGCTTCCTCAGCACTTGATGCACAGTGATACAAACAGTGATAACAATGGCGTCATTGTTCACGGGCAGCCAATGAAGACCATAGCCTGGCATTATGCAAATTTGTTGCAAACGCACTTAGGTTCAAGCAGGAAGCAAGACTGGAATTACTGATAGGCAGTTCAGAATCGGTCCTTTCTTTTGGGAGACAATAACTCCATTTATTGTGCACTTTGAACTTTGAAACTGAACTTTTGCAGACCTTTTTCTTTCACAAACAGCTATGTTACACATGACATGAAAGCTAATATCTGAAAAAGCATAATAGGGGCACTTCAAATTGCATTTTGAAATGGATTACAATACATTCGTTGTAGGATATGTTATATGGAAGACAGACTGACTAAATATACAGGATTGAAAATAAATAAATGTGGAAATAAAAAATAAAATAAAGTTTTGACAAAATGAAAATCAAATATGTAATATTCTGCTCTATTTTGGTCACCTATCACATTAAAAAAAATACACAGATCAGGCATAACATTAGGCATTAACCTAATATTGTGTTTGTCCCAAAACAGCCCTGACCCATCGAGGCATGGACTCCACTAGACCCCTGAAGGTGTGCTGTGGTATCTGGCACCAAGCAGCAGATCCTTTAAGTCCTGTAAGTTGTGAGGTGGGGCCTCCATGGATCGCACTTGTTTTTTCAGCACATCCCACAGATGCTCGATTGGATTGAGATCTGGGGAAGTTGGAGGCCAAGTCAACACCTCAGACCTGTTGTTGTGCTCCTCAAACCATTCCTGAACAATTTTGCTTTGTGGCAGGGCGCATTATCCTGCTTAAAGAGGCCACAGACGCCAGGGAACACCGTTTCCATGAAAGGTCTGCAACAATGCTTAGGTAGGTGGAACATGTCAAAGTAACATTCACATGGATGGCAGGACCCAAGGTTTCGCAGCTGAACATTGCCCAAAGCATCACACTGCATCTGCCAACTTGCTTTCTTCCCATAGTGCATCCTGGTGCCATGTGTTCCCCAGGTAAGCGATGCACACGCACCCGGCCATACACGTGATGTAAAAGAAAACGTGATTCATCAGACCAGGCCACCTTCTTCCATTGCTCCGTGGTCCAGTTCTGATGCTCACATGCCCACTGTTGGCACTTTCGGTGGTGGACAGGGTAAGCATGGGCACCCTGACTGATCTGCGGCTATGCAGCCCCATACGCAACAAACTGAGATGTACTGTGTATTCTGACTCCTTTCTATCAGAATCAGCGTTAACTTAAGCAATTTGAGCTACAGTAGCTCGTCTGTTTGATCGGACCACACAGGCCAGCCTTCGCTCCCTACATGCAACAATGATCCTTGGCCGCCCATGAACCTGTCGCCGGTTTACCACTGCTTTTGCCGGACTACTTTTGATAGATACTGACCACTGCAGACTGGGAACACCCCACAAGAGCTGCAGTTTTGTAGATGCTCTGACCCAGTCTTCTAGCCATCACAATTTGGCCCTTCAAATCCTTTGAGGACAAAATGTTCACTTGCTGCCTAATATATCCGACCCACTAACAGGTGCCATGATGAAGAGATAATCAGTGTTATTCACTTCACCTGTTATGCCTTATAGGTGGTATATATATATATATAATATATTTTTTTTATTTTTTTATGCAAAAAATGTAAAATAGAACCTGTAGTGATAGTGTCCAGCAGATGGTGCTCATGGCTTAATATAAAAGCAAAAACTGCCTTTGTGTTGCATGAAGAATCAATTCAAAGTTTATTGGTTTGGTATGTTCTCTATGCTTTCACTTAACTTTAAAATGACCCTAAAAATGAAATATGTTATGTTAATGTTAAGTGTTGTGGTTACAGTGATATGCTGGTGCTGGTTGTATTTTACAGTGCAAGCTGCAGTGATTCACTGCCAGGTTTGCTGCCTAGGTGCTGCTTAGGATGTTTTGGATGTGATGTTGTAAGTTTATGATGATGAGATTAAAAGTTGGATTCTGGTGTTGGCCTGGAATCCATCATTAGTCTCATCCGCAAGGTACATCGCAACCCCATCCATACACAACACGCCAGAGCCCCTCTTCAGAATGTAAACCACATTAATGAGAAACCGTGGCCTAGGAGCATATAAATATTTTCCTGGCCACTTGGAGACTGAAAAAAAAAAGAATGTGAGAATGCAAACATTCAGATTTTGTGTTTTAAATGATATGACAAGAGGTCTTGAATGCTCATATTTAAAATTTTATCAAGGGAGGATTTATCTTCTGGAATGCTCTCTTTTTATATGTCTGTTTTTATTTGGTTTCTATGGAAGACAATGTCAACATACAGGAGATGTTATGTGGTAGTGAAAGGGTGGCCACCCAAAATTATATTCACCCAGAAAAGGTCTGTCATCATTTACTCACCCTCATGTTGTTCAAAACCGTCTTCATGTGTAAATGAATGGTATTGCATTGAAATGTTATTGATTTAAGTGTTTAATGTTGTGTTACGTTGTGTGTTTTTGTAGGTAACCCTCTTTCTCTGCAGCAGCTGAGCCGTATCACCCTGAGGACTGTCCTGGGCACCAAAGCTGTGGATGTGGTGACCAAACTGGCTATTCCCAACCGTATTATCAGTTATCTCTTATTCCAATGAACTCCTTCCGTAAAGCTCCACAGACCCGGTGGAAAGATGGACTTTTTACCTCAAATGCACTTGAAACATTGAGATCTCTCCAACAACAAATGATCAGTTATATCAGCACTGTAGAGCATTAAAGGTTAAGTGTGTCATTTCTTTCAATGTTAAAGACACCATGAAATCAAAAGTAACAATTCTTGTTTTTTAAGGATATTGCAGTATTTATTATAAAGGATTTGTGTCCTCATAATCTTTAACCAAAATAACTTTCCCTCCCTCTTCTCTGGTGACATGTTTTTCAGCCCGAAGGTGGGACAACCTGTCACTCACATGAGATCAACCAATAGCAAACCACAACCATCCAACGATCTAATCAATTCCCGATGGACCAATTTAAGTCCCGCCCTACATTTTTTCTTGTTTGAGAAGCCATTTCAGTGAGATATATGTCACAATAGGGAAGAAAAGACTAGTTCAACTTCTGTTTCATGCAGTTTTCAAAAATGCATCCTAATCATTCTTACAATTTTGTACAGTGCAACTATTGGCACAGAAATTACACACTTTACCTTTAAAAGAATAGGTAAAGTCACTCAAAAAAGAAAATTCTGTTATTATTAACTTACTAACATGTTTTTGCCCATACAATAATAGACAATAGAGTCTAAAATAACCTTTGCTCCCCATTGACTTTCATTGTATGGAGACAAAAAAACACTAAGACATTTTTCAAAATATCTTCTTGGGGAGTAAATGAGTTTTAATTTTTAAATGGACTGTTCTTTTAATGTACAGAAGCACAGCAGATTACAGTAAATAGGGAGCACTTCATTATAGCACTTCCCGACAGGACACTCCAGCCTTGGCTGTAAAATATGCTGTCTTATTGTGTGTGAGGTGAATTTAGGACATGTAAACCATTAAATTCATGCTAGATGTTGCCAGAGAGAAAGAGCTGGAGACAGAGACACAAAAAATGAGGAAATACTTAATCTAGCAGCTGTCTACGTTCAGGAACTCCTCTGACCAGGGAAACAGCAGCACATTAGTCGCTCTACACAGGCACAACACCCAGCATTTCTGGATATAAGCGTGTGAACATCCTCATGCTCTCATTAGAGATTCATTATAGGGGATCACAGCGGCTTCAACAAAGTGTTATTGCACAGGCCTGGGGGAAGCATGGGCATTCATATTATGACATGAGCAGCTTGAGTTATACCACCGTTCTGCCACATTCGTTGTCTGTGTTCCGCTATAGTGACGCCACGTTGACACTGACAGAAACCAGTTTACAACATGTTGTATTAGTACACCGGTCATAATATTTCAGAATTCCACTAAAGGATTTGCTGTTTCCCATTGTTAATGGCTCTTACAGGGCAAATTTTGTCTAAAGTGAGGAAAAGATATTGAAGACAACATGAAACCGCTTTTATTTACCTGCCATTATGTATCATATATTTTTGAGTTAATCAAAATATTCTGTAGGAAAATGCATTAGGTGGGACTTGATTTGATCCGTCAGGATTTGATAGGATCATGAAATGTAAAAATATTTTTTTATTAATATTTTTTCCTGAATTAGGACACATCATTGTAAAAACTTAAGTTATTTTAGAGGTAAACAGTAGTATAGTAATATTTTCATAAAATATTATGACAAAAAACCTGCACCTACGAATTGTATATGCAGATAAACTCACTATTGTTCATAAGTTTGGGGTCTGTAATGTTTTGTTTTTGAAAGAAATGATTACTTAAATTCAGCAAAGATGCATTAAAGTGAGCAATACAGACATTTATAATGTTACAAAGGATTTTTATCTCAAGTCAAATCTGTTTTTTTGACCTTTTAGTCAGGTTTCCACAAAAATATTAGGCAGCGCAACTGTTTTGAACATTGATAATAATCAGAAATGTTTCTTGAGCAGCAAATCATTAGAATGATTTCTGATGGATCATGTGGCACTGAAGACTCAAGTAATGGAGCAAAAACAACAGCTTTGCAATCAATTAGATTTTAAAGTATATTACAATAAAAAGAATTATTTTTATTATATTTCATTTCGCATTATTACTGTATTTTTGAATATATAAAATATACACAAAAATAACAAGGGTCAAGCCTGATTTCATGTTGTCACTATGAGAGAAAGAAAACCGTTTTACTTTAAGCCAAACTGATTCATTGATTTGTTTCATTCATTTCTCATTGAGCTGTTCCTTCCCTTAATTCATTTAAGTGCTGTCAGGATTCGTTTTGTGAGTTTGACCTACAGTTCTCCAAGTACTCTTTATCCATCTGATCCCTTCACATCCCACGTTCCTCCTCCGGCCTCCTTTTATAAAGTACAGAATGTTCTATAAATAGCAGCCAGACCAGAAATAGAACAAGGTCCAAGTACTTGAGTTCCTCTTCCTGAGCCCATGAGTGCTAGATCTGACCTGAAGCAGAGCGGGATGGAGGGCAGGAATTTTTTTTATTAGAGCGCTTCTGATATTAAGTTTACAGAAACAGGACAGCTGCTATTGAAAGAATGCTGCTCATTTTCTTATCCGAATCTCATCTTAAAATAGCCTTTTTAAGGGTTGTTGTTTCATCTTCACCAGTCTTAATTGTTTGAAGCAGATTGTAGAATTCATGGATGTTCTGTACTAGATAACCTAAAAGGTTTGGATATGCCAACGTTGCTTGGATTTTTGGTTGGTTATTCCATGGTATGAATACACAAGCTTAAAGTATTTGGTGCTACAAGGTTTTAATACTGTTGCTGATTATGGTTATATAAATTAAGTAAATATTTACAGGAAGATCCTGACTGTTTTATTTGCCTGTTGTCTTCCATCAGGATATTCAGTAATAAGCCATAAAATAATTACCATTCTTCCTCATTGATAAAATAACAGAACTGACAAGGATATCTTTTTTTATGATTCTCCTATGTAATTTTTGGCCCTCATGAACATTGCTTCACAGGCCTATTTATGAATTGCATATGCAGATAAATTGCTGCATGTACACTATATTGTTTGGGTTTGGGGTCAGTAATGTTTTCTTTAATTAAGCAAGGATGCATTAAATTGATCAAAAGCGACAGTAAAAACATTTGTAATGTTACAAAAGCAAAAATTATCATTGTCCCTCATTGAGAAAACAGTAGAACTGGCAAGGATATTGTTTTAATCCTATTTTGGTCTTCATGAATATCTAACAAAATTTGCTCAGTGCATTTCTCTTTGTTGCCACAATTGCGCTTTGCAGCTTTTATATACAGTATGAGCCATTTGTCTGTTTTTCTTTGTTTGTAGACAGTCTTACTTTGTGACCGAAAGTAGGCTTCTTTGACCCCTGAGCATCACATAATTGAAAGGAGACTGATCATTTAACAGAAGTACATGTTCACCCAACAGGGGTGTACAGCTCCTTGTTATTGTCTTCTTCTGGTTGCTGTTGTGCTACTGCATGTTGACACTAAACCCTGTAATTCGAGAAAAATAGCACACCTGATTACACAACTGAGCAGCTTTTGTGTTGGAATAAATGTTTGCTGTCAGAGACCGGCTTTGGAAGGTTGTAAAAACCTACTTGCAGAAAAAGATTGTAACCCAAAGTTAATTGGAAGAAAGGAGAGAGGAAGCTTTCTGGTTCTGAGATGGTACGCTTCTTGTCTTTAGTGGCTCCCAGGCACAAATCACCTCAGATCCACTCAGGAATTCCAACTCAATGAGAAACAGATGTGTGTGTATGAAGCGCAGCCATGAGAGCCAAGCTCAGCTCGAAAACTGCACACTGCAGTCTTGGTTAAAACAAAGTTCTAGTTGTGATGCATCGTTTTATTAGGCTACTTACTATTCTATCACTGTATTTTATTATGAAAAACTCTTCAGAATCTACATATTGGAGTAAATTGCATGACAGGCTAATGTGTAGCAAGCCAAAAGGCTATAGGACAAAATGTTGTCAGTAATTGCAGATACAGCCCGCCTGGAGCAACGCAGGGTTAAGTGCTTCACTCTGGAGTTTGTCTTGCCCCTATCTAAAATCAACTTTAACCACTAGGCCACTTGTCTGTTTTTATGTACTGTCTACAGAACAGTTCAGAGCCGAGACAGTAGGCAAGACTCGCTCAAAAAGTCATTGTAGATGTCTAGTCAGAAAAATGTGTTTCTGTCCAGCTGAGAGTAGAAGCAGCGTAGGATAGACTACACATATACACGTCATCTGTCTTTGTTTCCCTTTAATGATCATACCATCTGTGCATGTTTTTTTCTTTTTTTTCTTTTAAAGGGACTCCCTCTATTGGATATTAAAGCAACACACAACATAGTAACCTCAGCAACTTTTACTTTTCCAAAAAGTAATTTTTAATTTTTTTTTATTTTTTATATATACATATATACAGTCACCTAAAGGATTATTAGGAACACCTGTTCAATTTCTCATTAATGCAATTATCTAATCAACCAATCACATGGCATTTTCCTCAATGCATTTAGGGGTGTGGTCCTGGTCAAGACAATCTCCTGAACTCCAAACTGAATGTCAGAATGGGAAAGAAAGGTGATTTAAGCAATTTTGAGCGTGGCATGGTTGTTGGTGCCAGACGGGCCGGTCTGAGTATTTCACAATCTGCTCAGTTACTGGGATTTTCACGCACAACCATTTCTAGAGTTTACAAAGAATGGTATGAAAAGGGAAAAACATCCAGTATGCGGCAGTCCTGTGGGCGAAAATGCCTTGTTGATGCTAGAGGTCTGAGGAGAATGGGCCGACTGATTCAAGCTGATAGAAGAGCAACTTTGACTGAAATAACCACTCGTTACAACCGAGGTATGCAGCAAAGCATTTGTGAAGCCACAACACGCACAACCTTGAGGCGGATGGGCTACAACAGCAGAAGACCCCACCGGGTACCACTCATCTCCACTACAAATAGGAAAAAGAGGCTACAATTTGCACGAGCTCACCAAAATTGGACAGTTGAAGACTGGAAAAATGTTGCCTGGTCTGATGAGTCTCGATTTCTGTTGAGACATTCAGATGGTAGAGTCAGAATTTGGCGTAAACAGAATTTGAACATGGATCCATCATGCCTTGTTACCACTGTGCAGGCTGGTGGTGGTGGTGTAATGGTGTGGGGGATATTTTCTTGGCACACTTTAGGCCCCTTAGTGCCAATTGGGCATCGTTTAAATGCCTTGTTGAATCAATGCCACGTAGAATTAAGGCAGTTCTGAAGGCGAAAGGGGGTCAAACACAGTATTAGTATGGTGTTCCTAATAATCCTTTAGGTGAGTGTATATAATATATATATATATTTTTTTTATTTTATTATTTTCTTTTATTCATTAGCATTCCCATTCATTTCAGTGGCAGTTGCATGACTGGGTTTCTGTCAGTGATTCACATTTTAAAATATTGACTTCTAAACCCACTAGTTGTCTGTATTTATATTATTTTGTTTTATTTATTTTATTTTATTTTAAATTTCAGTGGTAGTTGCTGGGATAATTTTATGGATTGTATACAGTGAATCACATTTTAAAATTAATTTTTCATTTCTAAAGCCAGTAATTATTGTTTTTTATTTCAATGTCTGATTTTTTATTTCAATGTCTGATTTCATGGATTGTATGTGATTCACAATTTAAAATGGACAATATATATTAATAATAATTATATATATATATATATATATATTAATAAACAACAGCCTCTATATTCATATTCAACAATATTATTGATCTGTCTGCATTAACACCACTGTTTGAGAACTGAACTGAGCTGGATGATGACATCACTGTTTTCTCTAGAGCTGCTGTATAGATAAATGAACTAAATTAATAACTTTTTAACAGCAGAAATGAATCAACACTGAACTTACTTAAGCTGGACTATGACACTGTTTTCTTTTAGATCTGCTGTACAGACGAAACAATCTTTATTGCATTATTTTCCTACTATCACTGTAAAGCTGCTTTGAAACAATCTGTATTGTAAAAAGCGCTATATAAATAAAGGTGACTTGACTTATAAAGCCAATAATTACTTCATATTCATATCCTTAATCGACTGATAGCCCTATATATAAAACATATAATCGTTTTGTGATGTTTTGACTTCCCACATATTATAATGTGTTCAGTGTATTTTTAAGAAAAATAGTGTGACTCCATAACGTAAATCTGATTTAGCATTTCCTCACGGCTTCAGGGGTCACAGCACATGTCATACTGAGAACAAAGGCCTCACATAGACACATGCGCATGATTTCTCTTTGAAAATGAATTAAACTGGTTAAAATAATTTGAGGGCATGCAGCAATCACCTGACTGCACATTCTTATTTGATCTAAATTAAATGTACTTGATTATAATATTATTCTTTGTGTGTTGCACCCCCAGTTGTTTTTCACTGTGTATGACTTGATGGCTTTTGTCTGTGTTCTTGTTGACTTTGTGGCCTAAATCTCAGTCTATAATTTTTGCATCAACCCTCAATTACAAGCTTGCTTTGTAGTCAGCATATTTTGGGGGATTTCTTTTCTTGAGGCATGACAAGGCAACGCAAGTACCATCTACAAAGGCATGCCTCACCACTTACATGTTTTACATTTTGTTCTCCATGCACGCAAGGTGAATTAGCACACATTAAAATGTAAACAAGTATTCAGGCTTTCTAAAAACATATGCAGTCATTTGAACTACTTAAGTTTGGATGCTTGAAGGCAAATTTTTGTGTGATGGCTGAGGAATGATAGCAGAGTGTATTAGCGCTCTGGTGCCACTACAGAACACAGCTATTTAGTTGTATAAGCAGTTTCGAGGTCATATTTGCCACAGGCTCCACTACCGTGGACTTTTTATTGTGGATCAAATGCCGGACAAGAAAACAAGAACACTATGTGCTCCAGGTAGCTTCTTCTCACTCCTCCAAGCCGACAATTAGCCGTTTAGCCTCCGCTGTAATGACAAGGTGTGTCAGCAGTCGAGTAGTTTTGAGGTTTGAGATTGCACTCTTGCCCCAAGCCATGTCCTCCAGATCTGGCTTTTCAAGTTCACCAGTTTCTTTCTAACAATAAAATGAGCCAAAGTGTTATACAACATCTTTTTGCTACCTGTTACAAAATAAGTGACACGATTATATTTATTGGTTTGACTTTTACTGGTTTGAATGTAACAGGACTTTCTATCAGAACCAGCATTAACTTCTTGAGCAATTTGAGCTACAGTAGCTCGTCTGTTTGATCGGATCACACGGGCCAGCCTTCACTCCCAACGTGCATCTATGAGCTTTGGCCACTCATGACCCTGTTGCCGGTTCACCACTGCACCTTCCATAGACCACTTTTGATAGATAATGACCACTAACAGGTGCCGTGATAAAGAGATAATCAGTGTTATTCACTTCACCTGTCAAAATGTTATGCCTGATAGGAAAATGGTGGTGCACTCCAGTTACTTAAAGGTGCAGTGTGTAGTATTTATGAGGATCTATTGACAGAAGTGCAATATAATATACATAACTATGTTTTCATTGGTGTTTAAAGACCTTACATAATGTACCGTTATGTTTTTATCACCTTAGAAAGAGCCGTTTCTGTCTACATACACTGCGGGTCCCCTTACAGTGAAGTCGCCATTTTGCACTGCCATGTTTCTACAGTAGCCCTACAGGACAAACTGCTCTACAGAGTGCTAGCTACTCTCTGCTGTCTTAGACGACAACATCTTTGTCCTGTGTTGGCCACCGTAGCTTTTCTATGTGCTTCGAAAGGGAGGGGTGAGTGATGGGCGGTTGCAATTAGCAACGTCACCACTAGATGCCGCTAAATTTACACAGTGCACCTTTAACGGGACTTTTGATCTAAACTCTGAGAGGTGATATTAGGCAGTCATTTTAAGGGATCAAAGTGTAGTAGTAGCAATTTCTATTTTTTTTTTTAAATACATACTGCTATGTAAATTTATTTCTAAAGCACATTTAAACACAGCTGATGCTGACCAAAGTGCTGTACAAAAGAAGAAAAACTATTTTAAAATACAAAACAAGAAGTAAAAACAACAGAAGTAGTATGTTTTTTCTGAATTTCTGTTTTATTTTTACATACTAGTGTTTGGTAAGTAAGCTAGCTTTTCATTCTGAACATAGCTACAGTTTTATTCATGATTATTTGGCCTACTGATTAGCAAGGTCATGCTAATTTGAATCAGGTGTTGTGCTGTCTATGGGGAAATGTCACTTTGTAGACTTGTTGCATGATGTTGGTTGCTGCTTCAGTGTACTGATGAAGTCTGGCATGAACACGGTACCACTTCAGCTCAAGGTAAATATTACCAGACCCCCATACAACACCCTATAAAGTTTTATGTTATTGTTGAGATAGTCTTAAACAAATAATTTGAAAATTAGTAGACCCCTTGTCATTCACACGAGAAACTGTTTATGATTTAAAAAATACTGACATAGCTAGAGATAGAGAAAGCTATCTCTCAATGTTTGTATTATAATGGACTTCATGCATACCCACCAAAACATGCACACCAACAGGTTGATTTAACATAAACCAAATCGGAATGAATCAAAGTCATGCTGTGTGCATGGCTCAGGGTTGTTTAAAGGTTGGATTAGCACTGAGATAAGAGACTTCTATAAAATGCTGTTTGATGCCAAGCTGGCAAGAAATAAATCCACCTGAGAAAGGCCATGCCGCACACTCTCAGTCTGGACCTCAGCAAGCTTTTTATATGAGCTAATAGGCCTGCATGATAGTGTAGCAGATATGTGCTTGTATTTTAGTGTTTCATGCATAAGCCAATGCTGAACTTGATGTATTCAGAGATGGTAATTCTAGATTTCATTGCATCCATTCTTCTCCTCACAGCTCACCTTCTTTCTCTGGCTCAGTTTAAGACCGCTAAATCAATCAACTAGGGTGAATCACATAAAGCATTTGTGTCCTTTGTGTGGCTGCTTTATAAGTGTATGTCGGTGCTGTCCAGGTTTATTAGAGACAGAAGGCATGTGTTTGCTGCGTATGCCTTTTATTTAAGTGCTGCATGCACATTAATGGAGTCATTTGTCTCTAGTCATTGTCTTTTGTTTGCATTGTGGGTCTTGGAATGGCTTTTAGTGCAATATTCAGTGCTCTTGTAAGGCTTTGTGGATCTGTTCTGTCTCTCAACTGACCCAGAGAGGACCTTACATCTGACATACTTCATCTGTCCTCATCAATATTACAAATCCTATCCGTTTAACTGAAATCCTGGACTCCTGTCTGCGCTTTTGAAAGTTTGCATTATTATTTGGCTTTGACTCATTAGTTGGACGCACTATGCACATATATACTGTGCATTATGTACTCAACGTGTAATGTATGAATTTTATAAGGTTATTTTAGCATTTAGCATCACCGTCTGATAGCCCATCCCCCTTTGCTACGGAAATAAAGCTGTGACAGTTAGGAATATGAATTGTCCAAAATTCCTGTGTAGTAGGAAAAGAACGGACGGTCGCTTGACGCAGCTGCTGAGCCCATCACTAGCCATCCCGTCACGGTATAGGACACCACACCACATTCTTTTAATTTCTGAAGTCCCACAATGGCCCAGAGGTCACCTAGAACATACCATAGGGACATGACCCTTGTAAACCTGCTTTCCCCATGTGTTAGCCCTTTAGCATTAGCATGCATGCACCCTGAGATCAATTCAAAACCTTCCCGTAAAAGCAGACAGATGGTACAATCAAACCGTGGCTTTTCTTCTCGCTTTGAACATATATTCCCCTCTGGAATATTATCTTCAAAGAGCTAATGTTAAACTGTTGTAGTCTCTCCTTACAAGATCCTAATAAAACCAAGCTGTTTATGATAGAGATTTTAAATTAGAATTATTAAGCTCTGTTATTGTTAAAGATTAAAAGCACAAGACTTTACTTAAACAGCTTTGACCCCTATGTCATTGGTCGTAAATACTCTAATGCATCAAGACAAGTCATTAGTGAATAGCATGAGATGTTAATGTGTTGTTTTTCTCTTCAGGCATCTTAACTAGCATAACATGTGGGATAAATCACTTTTTTAAACCGTTATCACCAGAAAGATTATACTGTTCAAGCTTCACTAGCTCTTTTGTTGGTGAATTGCATGGCTATGCTGATTAGCCAGACCAGTACTTATCTGTAAATATAAGTTGGTTGTTAGCAAATGTAAACCTCTCATACTATGCATACTATCGTAAAGTTCCCTCACATTTTGTAAACTTTTCCAAATTCATAAACTAAAGATGTAACTAACTGAATAGGTTTCAGACTAACGGTCTGACTGATGTTGGCTGATTTACAACATGGCTTCTTTTGGTTTCAAGGCACACACTTGCGTAATGTCTGGGCCACTTGCGTTGTGGTCGGGGAGAAAATGTACATATGCTGCCTCTGTGAAAATAAATGTCATATTAGTGAGAGGAATCATATTCCCTGGATCCAAAGTGTGAAAATATAAAAAAGGATTCTCCTTTTTCCATAGCAGGCACTTTGCCTGCATCAGCTGAGCATGTCAGCAAACCAGACAACTGTAAGTAGATATTCTGTTAAATGAGTGTGTGTGGACTTAAATATGCCATTTTGAGACTTCTGTCATGTTAGCATGGGCAAGCTTGCTGTCTTAGCCTGAGGGCTCCCAGCTAAATCTTAGTTTTTAGGTGCGAAGTTTTGAGTAAATATTTTACAGAGACTGTTAAAGATTGCTAACCTGTTTGTTAAATGTGTGTGTCCAAATGAGCAGTCAGAGATTTTTCTGGTTTCACCTTAATGTTTTACACGCTTACTCACACAATGATACTGATGACAGAGATGGTTTGTGTGTGTGTGAGCTCATGCGGGTGGGCGAATGGCCTTGAAACGGGGACAGGTGCGACTCTTTATGCTTTCAGAAACGGTAACCAGAGGTCAGAGGCTGAGCTGTGAATGAAGCGGTCAGGTGTGCAGCCATTTCAGCAGCAGGTTTTAAGGTGCAAACATGGCACTTTCTGCATTGACCTCTGACCATTATGACCAGATGATGGGTTAACCTGCAGGCCCAAAATTTAAGTTCTTTCGTCTTAACTGTTTCATCTCTGATCAGATCACTATTTGGAAATGTATCGCTTGGCAAGCTGCACGTTACAAGTTACTTTTCATTTAAATCAGTTAAACTACAGTCAAGCTTCACTTTGAAACTGTAGATAGCTACACTATAAGCTAAAATAAATGCATTAAAGCCACAATATGGAATTTTTCTTCCAGTCATGCATATGTGGGGTAACGCAGTGCTGTTCTATCATATTAGATACATTTGAGTGTGTTGAAAGTTATATTATAATGCTACTCTGTGCATTCGCTCGGTGGCTATAAGACACTGCAGTAGGCTAGATCGATATTAGGCATTGTAAGACATGGTACTCGCAGTAAATCATAAAAACGAGATTTAAACAATAAGACTAACTGTGTTAAGCTATATAACAATAATTTAGTTTTTTATCGATGAATGTATCCAAACAGTTGATCACATGTCTAATAAAACACATAATATATTAAAGCGTCTTTGGTGTTTCCATGGTTTCTACAAAATAAAACCGGAAATCAAGGGTAATGCAGCTATGATATAATTGATAGGCGACGCACGGACAATGTCCGTATCCTGGTTAAAATTGCTTATTTAACTGGATTTGAACATTCTTGGAAACATTTGGGATAATGTTAGTACACAAGTGAACAAAATATATAACATTGTTCTAGTGGTTTTTGGATATTTGAATCCAAAAGTCTTACATATTGTGCATTTATTATATAACTATCTGAATACATTTTAAATAGGGTGACAACATTAAAAATAAGAAATATAAACTAAAAACCAAAATGCCACTCAGGTACTATAGTCTTACTTACTAAATAATACTGTCACTAACATTTTTTAATCAGTTCTTTTGCATCATGAACCATCTGAATGAATGAGTTGTACACTTTTCCATGGAATGAGACTTGTACTTTTGACAATTAAACTTCAACTTGATGAGGGATGTTAAAAATACTTGTGTAATAGAGCTTGTGTGGGTACACTTAAAAAAAACACTGCCAGTCTAGACTATAGGTCTAATCTCCAGGAAACAATCTTTTAACATGACTTTAATGCCTTTACAGTCTGTTACCATCAGTGAAGCACTGCGTTTAGTATGTAAGACTGTATAAGCGAAGCCAATGAATCTCGCTCCCCATTCATCACCGTTCTTTAAGGTAATGATGCTTTTTGACGCTCTGATCTCAGATTTCACAGCTGATGAGAATGCCATGTTGTTTTCCCCTTGACTTCATCTCTTTTGGTCTTCTTATGTAACCCCTGTTTCTACTCTTTTTAAACCAACCATCTAAATTTCAGGTCAGACCCAGATAATGGACCCTTAATCAAACATGTCTAAGTATATCCAGGCTGATTAACATTCTAGGTGTCAGTCAGTCACCGCTGTAGTCGTCTACTGTTGGGTAGATGTTTCACCTGATACTTTACATGAACTGAGCAGATGTTGTTTTGGTTGAAATAATTTAATTCATAGCGCGTAATTAGATTGTACCTGTCATACAGGCTATAGTTCTCATTGTTGACAGCTGGTCACTCTGTAAAAATATAATTGCATCAAAAGGGCTTTTTGAGTCACAGATACTAAGACAGTGCTGCAATATGCCTTCAAATGTTGTCCTAACAGAGTTGTTTGAACAATTACCTATTGGAGAATGTGGCTGATTTGCTAAGGGTTTGAATGTTCTGCATTGCCGCATAATTATGCGGTTACTGTGATTATTGTTATGCTGTTTCCGGACTTTGCTGTTGTTGTCACTGCTTTTATAGTGAATAGTCAATGATCAAACTAGCTAAATCTTTTTAAGTACATGTGTACCTAATAATGTATTTACAGTTTAATCCAACTGTCACCACCTCCTTCCGTTTGCCTCTTTCTTTTTAGTTTTGTGAACGTCGTCCAGATAAAGAGAGTTGAACATGTAGTTTTCAGATAGGCCTACAGAATAGGATAATATATTTCAAAGCATATACAAAACCAACAAACAAGGTTTTTTTTCTCATCATAACCTGTGAGATAAATCACTTTTGTAAGGCGTTTATCACCATGCTGGTCGAGCTTCACCAGCTCTTTTGTTTGGTGAATTACATAGCCGATTAGCCAGACCAGAACTTATCTGTAAATATATGAAAGTTCGTTTTTAGCAAATGTAGACCTCCCATAATACGCATACTAGTTCCCTCACACTTTGTAAAACAGACCACCTTCCTCCATTGCCCCGTGGTCCAGTTCTGATGCTCACGTGCCCACTGTTGGCGCTTTCAGCGGTGGACAGGGGTCAGCATGGGCACCATGACTATGGTTATCACCATGACCGTGGCTATGCAGCCCCATACGCAACAAACTGAGATGCACTGTGCATTCTGACACCTTTCTATCAGAATTAGCATTAACTTCTTGAGCATTTTGAGCTACAATAGCTCATCTGTTTGATCGGACCACACTGGCCAGCCTTCGCTCCCCACATGCATCTTTGAGCTTTGGCCGCCCATGACCCTGTTGCCGGTTCACCACTGTTCCTTCCTTGGACCACTTTTGATAGATACTGACCACTGCAGACCAGGAACACCCCACAAGAGCTGCAGAGTCTAGCCATCACAATTTGGCCCTTGTCAAACTCGCTCAAATCCTTAGGCTTGCCCATTTTTCCTGCTTCTAACACATCAACTTTGAGGACAAGACGTTCACTTGATGCCTAATATATCCCACCCACTAACAGGTGCCGTGATGAAGAGATAATCAGTGTTATTCACTTCACCTGTCATGTTATGCCTGATGGGTGTATATACAAATTTTCCCCAGCACTTTGTTGTCTCTAAAATGTCAGCATTATGCTTCCATCTTAAATAACACATTTTGAAAGACTGCTATGTGAAAATTGTAAATTGCCTCAGAGATGTCCTGAACATAGATAAATTAAGTGTTTTGGGAGAGCATTTATAGTGGTGATGAAACTAAAAAAGGAAGGGGAAAAAACTCCAGTTAAAGGAATAGTTCACCCAAAAATGAAAATTAGCCCATGATTTACTCACCCTCAAGTCATCCTAGGTGTATATGACATTCTTCGTTCAGACAAATAAAATTGGAGTTATAAAAAAGCGCCGCTCGTCTCACTTTTTTAATATAACTCCGATTTTATTTGTCTGAACGAAGAATGTCATATACACCTAGGATGACTTTTTTTTAATAATTGAAAACAAGTGGTTAATTTCAGTGATCCACCATGTTCTTCTCACCTCATGTTCTTCTCATTTAAGGCTGAGCATTTAAATTTTTTTGAGGGTATTCCAAGAACCCTTGAGTGAATTTGTCTTTTACCTTTTCTTTCTCCCATCAGTGCCTTCAGTTGCAGTTGTCTGTACCCAGCATGCATTGGCCTGCATTTAATGTTTTTTTTAGCAATACCAGAAGATCTGGATTTTGACTTTTTCATGTCATATACAAGACACGTGTGTGTGATCTATTTATATGACTAAGATGCAGTAATACGCAACAGCCTTGTTAATCCAACCAAATCTAGGCATAATCATAATGAGCTTGATTAATTAAACTAGTATGTGATCCAATTTCTCTGGATGTTTATATTTTATATAGTTGTATTACATAACATTACTGGCACAGAAACAATACTTGTGTTCATAAACTAGTTAGCATTATAATATGTAGTTGTGCATTTTATCCATTCATTAAAGGCTAAATGGGTTATGAGACCAATTAACAATCACAAAAAATATCTGGTCTGGTGAGAAGGCAGAGGCCGTACCGCTGACTTGCTGTAATGTACTAGTAGACTATAATTTGTTGGATTTATGGCTGGCCTGCCTTCATTTTACTCCTGACATCTGCTGTGGCTAGACATTCAATTTCAGCTGTTGCGTCACACATGCATGCTCTCAGACCAAACTCTGTGTCCGGGATCCTACGTCGGCAACTTTCAGACAAAGAAGCCTTTCACTGTGACATCAGTTTTTAATTCTGACTGCCAGACGGTCTTTGGTCCCAAAAAAAAAAATCAGTACAGACGACAAGTTTTCTAAGGGTCAGTTTGACTTTGTTCTTCAGCTTTGTTCACTTTTGATTGTGAGAGAAACTTTAGGAAGGAAACAAATGCAAATAAGTCTAGTGGTTAAATACTAGTTCAGGTAGGCTACAGTAGCCTATTTGATTTCCATATCATTAAACATTAACCTATCGCTGACCTACAATCCATTTGTTGCTGTGTATTTTTTCTTTCTTCTCTATAAAACAACCTTGATTGTGACAAAATACATGCTGCTCTTTAGAACATTGAGATCGGAGCATTTGCATGTGCAAATAACATGGAAGTTTTAGACATGTTAGAGCAATAAAGCACTTTTGTTAACTAGCCGAGCACAGAAAAGTGCGCATGAGGCCTCGAGGGTCTACATCCAAGCTGCTCAAAGGAAGAAAGACTTCAGGGCCAAGTGACTGGGGTTAACCGCTTCTCGGAAAAAAACTGAAGGCAAGAGAGCGTGAGGGCCGCTGTAATAGGAGCGAGCCGGTCAGTATGCTTGATGTGCCAGCACACAGAGACCCATTACACGTCTGTGCCTGTACCGAAAGCAGCGAGCCAACAGACGGAAAACCGAGCATTCCCTAGGAAAAAAAAATGCTCTTTTAATGTCTGCCCGTAAGCCCAAACCATCTGCGGCTAGCCTCGCTGACAATTTAAAAACATCTGTTAGAAGCATTTCAATCAGATTCACCCAGTACTGCCACCATCTCACAACTCGCTCAGTGTGCAGATACACGTGTGTTAAATCTACATCTGAATTTAATTTCTGCAGAATTTAATTATAATTAATTTGATGTTTAAATATTAGGTGTTCATTTTAATGTTAAATGATAACGACTATTATTATGATGATGATGATGATTAATTATACATATCAAAGCCAATATCAATGTTAATTTAATTACAATAATTAATATAATTAATTTGAATGAATTTAAATTATTACAATTATGATGGATGATGATGATGATTATTATTATTATTATTATTATTATTATTATTATTATTATTATTATTAATAATAATAATAATAATAATAATAATAATAATAATAATAATTATTATTATTATTATTATTATTATTATTATTATACAATGATTAATTATACATATCAAAGCCAATATAAATGTTAATTTAATTGCAATATAATTAATTTGAATATATTTTAATTATTACAATAATCATTATTATTATTATTATTATTATTAAAATGATTATCATACAAATGTAAATGCCAAAACTAATCTTAATGTTAAGTAATTACAGTAATTGATATTATACATTTAAACTTAATTTAAATTTTTACAATATTCTGTATTACTAATAAAGTTAATATTAAAATGAATAATAGTAATACAATTCTAAATATCAAAGAAAATATTATTAATGTTTATTGAATGATTGCAATAATTAACATTACAAATTAATTTAAATGATTACAATCAGTATAAATTCAGTAAAATTATCGGTAATACTTAAGGTTTCATTTGTTAACATAAGTTACATTAGTTAACGTGAACTAATAATGAACAATACTTCTACAGCATTTATTAATCTTAGTTATTGTTAATATCAACATTTACAAACACATTATTAAGATTAAAAGCTGTACCTGTTAACATTAGTTAATGCACTTTAAAATAACATGAACATTTTATTAACTAACCTTAACAAATGTTAATAAATGCTGTAAAAAAACATATTGCTCATTGTTAGTTCATGTTAGTTAATGCGTAAACTTGCTAACAAATGAGACCTTATAGTGAAGTGTTACCAAATTATTCACATCAAAAAATAATATTAATAAGTAGATATTAAAGATTTCTAAGAGTTTAATATGAAAGATAAGGTGTGATTCATGCATAAATACTATAAATAAATGTGTGCATCTTTATATATTGCTTCAGATACAGCTTTTGTGTCGCCTTTGTAGTTGAATGCCTGTGTGGAGAAAAATGCTATGTATAATTATACACTAATTTACAAGAAATTATTTGTGGTCCCGTTGAAACCGATCTTGGGTCTAGATCTAAACCTTGGTTTGTTAATTACCTCTAATTTATTGTTTGGGTGGTGCTGTGTTATAACTTGCTTAATTTAAGATGAAACCAAACCCAAAGGAAACCCTTTTATAGCTCAGAAGACAAAATTATGGATCATCTTTGTCTCGGTTCACTTAAAATTCCTCATAATAAAAGTAGATGTCCTGATGAGAAATGCTAGACATTTGAGGTTGTTGTCTCAATTTGATCTCTATTTAGTCACATTGCAGTCTAGGTAATTTTGCTTTCATATGGGAAGTCCATTGGAGGTCCTCACGTGTACAAGTTTCAGTGTGTGTGCGCTGATAAATTGGGATAATCATCTGTTTTGCGGGTGCAGCAGAGGAAATGAAGAGTAATTAAAGTGGGCCGTTTTAGTGTTGTTTGCACAGCGAGTGACACAGTGCTAAAGAAAACAGAGCGCTGGGAAAACTGCAGCCATCAGCAGCAAACAGGGACCGGTGCTCAGGCAAACCGCCAATCCAACCAAGCAGCCCATGTACCCACAGAACTGACCTTAACAGTGTGCATGAACTATAGTGTGCACGTGAGTGTGCATGTTATGTTGTGTTCGTAATGTTTTAAGACATTTCAAAAAAAAAAAAGAGTTCATTGGCTCTTTCTTTCACTTTCTGTCGAGGTGTTAAACTGTTGTTGTCTAGTCCAAGTGCAATAAAGGCCAGAGTGTGAATTCCACGCCGGCGTGATCATAATGCCCATTAGCATTGGCCATGTCAGCAGGAGGCCACTGGACCTTTTTTCCATTCTTTTCGCACCAAAGCTCCAGTTTCCTGCCTAGTAAACAGTAGTCAGCTGGGATCGCTTAGAGACACGTTTCACCTACTGTTAGCATCACGTCCAGCAAACTAGAGCAGGATTGATGGGTGCCAGATATTGTTGTTTCTTCCATAAGCGGGGCTCGCTGTACTGCAGGGGGGCAGGAATCAGGCCAACGGTAGTTGAGTGTACTGTCTTGACAAAAGCAGCAAAGTCTAAGCTATAACTTAAAAAAAAAAGATGATTAAGATTTAAAGAGATTTGAAAATGATCAACACAGTGTTGCAATGCTGCTTTAGCAGGCCTATCCTGTTATTTGTAACTTTCTTTGAAAGCTGCTCAAATTTAGTTAGAAAATAAGGGTGCGTCTCAATCAGCTCCCTATAGGTCATGAATCAGTATATCATATACCCGAATTCACACATGGGTAGGGACAGTAAAGACCCTAACTCACTACACATTGGGACACTGATGGTGACATGACAACTTTCTCGTTTTACATCGTCACTCACTACTGGTATTTATGAACAGCTGAACAGATATTTTCTGACACTTTTTTTTAATGTTATTTAAAGTACAAAAGTATGATACCTGGAACAGCGATGTAATGCTGACATATTATTGTTTATTCAAAAATCCATCGCGTGCCATTATGTGTGGTGGGTTGGCTCACACAATTTGTTGCATGCGTTCAGAACTTCTATTAAGGGAACACAGGCTATGTCCGAAATCACCCCCTGTACCCTTAAATAGGGCACTAATTGATGGGACCATTTGTAGTGGTGTCTGAAACCATAGTGGACATTATCGAGTGCACTCATTTAATAACGAGTGTATGCGCTCAGCAGCTAGAGAATACCTATAATGCACTATGGGAGTCAAGCGCCAAATGAATTCCCGTGTCTGACCAGAAGATGGGAATCATCCAGCCATTTTCCAAACCTCTGGTCCAATGTGGCTACAGTGTAATATCATACAGGTATACATTCCTTTTTAAATGATTATTAAATTGTTTAATTAAGGTTTAAGGTTTTAAGGTATTCAGACATATTTCAGACACAACCATAGTGAGCATCGATGCTCCCTGGTTTTCATGGTGCATTGTGGGTCTTTTGAGGGAGAGAACGTTTCAGTGCACCGGTATTGAGCCCTTAAAATGGCCGACTCCCTCAGTGTCCTTATTACTGAGCTAGGGTGCTGATTGAGACGCACTCTAAAGCTAAACTGAATTCTATCACTTAGCCAAAGTAACTATTTGACTATTTTGGACGCTTTGTTTTACTATCTTTCTTTTGAAATAGAAATGTTGCAACCAAAATTTTACATAAAAGTGTTTTTTTATCTGGTCAGGACCACTGCTGAATGGGACCTCTGACACTTTGCAGGGTGCGTCCTCTCTCTATATTTTATCATTTTATTTATAAAATGTTTGATTTATATTTAGAAACACATTTAGATTTTGATAAATTATGTATGAATACAATATTCGTTTTACAATTACACTTATTTATAAATAACATTTTTTTTTGTTAAGTTTTATTTGCTTTGATTTAGCAAAAGAAGCTAGTTACAGTGCTAGCTATAGGCCTATGACAATTTCAGCTGCTTCGTAGGCTATTATTATTTATTTTCCAAGTGGTTTTAAAATACAATTTGGAGTATAAGTGAGTTGTCTGAATGATTCTGAGTAGTGAACCATTGTTGCTCAAAGTGGTTCATTTGTGAATCAGGCATTATAGTTGTATAAGTTAATTGCTGAAATCAACAGTGTTGACATTTATAAAATGGCTTCACTACTGAAAATATTGATTTAAAAACTATGCTACCATCTAACTAGCTTACTTTGCTAATAGCTTTGCTATCTGTCCAACGGTGACTCTATTGGATGACACTTTTTGTCACTAGGCACAAAGTCTTTATCGTTAGTGCAGGTTTGACGCATGATTTGTACTTGAGCAGAGTTGGCATTTAGCTGTCAAACTTGGCTACGTTTCATTTGACTTATTGGCTAAGACAGAGTAAGAGATAAGCTGCTAGTTATGACGTAAGACCTGGGTGTAATATAGCACATATTGATCTGATAAGACGTGGACTGATACAGACACTTGCTGATTCATGTTGTAACTCAATATCACAAAGCACTGCATTAGCACACACACACAAACTTTTTAAGCCACAAACTGTTTCCTTCCCGAAATTGCATGGTAAAAAAAAATCACAACGCATAATTTCAGCCTTTCCATCAAAAAACTAGAGCAGCGCTTGAGTATTAGAAGGAGATTAAGCGAGACTGAGCCGAGCTCGGCGTTTGATGACGGGTAATTACTTTTAAGCCTAGCAGAGCAGAGAATGACGTTATGATCAGACGCTATTCCCGTTTTACAGGTCTGGTAGGCCCTGTTATGCCCAAGGAAACCTCGTTCTACAAAGTTTTGTAATTGACACCATTCGGAGAAAAAAACTATACACAAGTTAACGATCTTGACTCCACAAATGAAGTATCATGTGGAAGGTTGCAACCTTGAGAAGAGGGCATACAATTTTTTTTTTTTTACTGGGTCAAACAACCAATGGCGTTATTTTAGACATCATATTTTTGACATAGGCCTGCAATGCCGTTCAAAAGTTTGGGGTCAGTAAGATTTATGTAATGTTTTTGGAAGAAGTCTCTTATGCTCAACAATGCTGCATTTATTTGATATACAGTAAAAAAAAAAAAATTATTTTAAAATATTTCAAATTAAACCAGCTATTTTCTATTCGAATATATTTTAAAATGTAATTTATTCCTGCGATGACACAGCTAGATTTTCAGCATCATTACGTTAGTGCCACATGACCCTTCAGAAATCATTCAAATATGCTAATTTGCTGCTCATGAAACTATTATTATTATTATTATTATTATTATTATCAGTGTTGTAAACCGTTGTGCTGCTTAACATTTTTGTGGAAACCGTGATACATTGTTTGTTTGTTTTTTCAGAATTCTTTGATGAATAGAATGTTCATAACAGCGTTTATTTGAAATGGAAATCTTTTGTAACATTATTAATGCCTTTACTATCATCTTTGATCAAATTTATGCATCCTTGCTGAATAAAAGTATCTTCTTTTTTTATTTTTAAAAAATTATGATCCCACACATTTGAACGGTAGTGTACAGTATTATTAATGACGTCGTTGTTGTTTAATTGTGGACGAATAAGTGAGAAAAGGATATCGGTCTTTTAAAAGTGTTTCTCAGTCTCTATAGTGTTTTAAAAGCGACTGGTCTAGCCAGTATTGGTTCTGTCTGGAACGGTGAAATCTAAGAACTGTCCTGGGCCTCATATACCCTCATTAACGTGCCAGGAAAAAAAACAGGGGGGGAAACCCTCCACACCCCTCCTTTCCTGAGGAAACAGCTCAGTTGAGGGAAAGATCGAATGAGGGAGTGAAAAAATGAGGGTAATGGACAGAGATGAAGTGTTAATAGTGGCCATGACAGATGGGTTGCAGAGGGAGCAGCCTTTCCTCATGAACGCCCATCAAAGACTTCGTCAGCTCGCGCTTTCAGCCTCTAGCACAAATTAACCTTGTGGTGAGCGATCACAGCCCACAGGTTACTCCCCAGCTAACTGTTTCTACAAAACTTATAAGGTGACTCCCTGTTACAGTCAAGTATGAGATCAGGGGAAAGAGTGCTGAGGTGGAGTTTTCCCCTCATTTGAATTCAGCAAGTTTGTTTTTATCTTTCAAAGTACAGAATCTTTTTCTATCTGACCCAGATCAGCTAATAAATGGTGTTGTGCACTTCAGTAATTGGAAAACAACATAAACCGTGTCCTAACCAGATGCAATGTGTGAAATTTACAGCAATGTAACACATCAAAACCAGTCAGAACATATCTGATATTTAATATATCCTACATGTATTAAATATCAGATATGTTCTGACTGGTTTTGATGTGTTACATTGCTGTAAATTTCACACATAACATTTTGATCAGTTAGAAAGAAATTGAAACAGAACGTGAAAATCTTTGGGACCACTACACACGGGACATCTGACCCTTTACAGGTGGCTCATCTAATGTATCTACATTTCTTTTCATGATTTTATTATAGTTTAGAATTGTATCTATACATTGATTTTAAAAAATATGAAATTTAAAAATGTAGAAATGTATTACATTTTTATTGTATAAAATATTATACCATTTTTATTTATAATACAAATTATCCTATTATACAATTTAATTTGTAAATATGATTGTATTATTTATTTTATTTTATAAATGCACATTTATTTTATATTTTCATTGTACAAATGTTATTTATAAATATAAAATGTATTTTATTTATTATTTTATTTATTGTGCAAATACTAATCTGCCCATATCTGCTAATGTAAAATTCATATTGGGTGGTGAATTGTCTGGTGCTCCTTGACAGTGTCTGGTCTCTGCTTCGTGACCAGGAGAGGGTAAAAAATGCTATGCTTCTATTGGCCATGTTTAAAAGCACCATAAAAAAACCATCCTTCATGAGTGGCTTTGTTCTTGATGAGGACTGTAAAAGCACTCTGGCTGTGTTTAAACTCAGTCCCAGTTTAGTTCAGGCCAGCGGCTCATGGGTTTGGTGCTTAGGGGAGGTTGGATTTTACGAGTTCAGCATCAAAAATCTTCTCTCTCTGTGTCTCTCCCCCTCTCCCCTTATATCATCCCTGTTTAGACTTGAGACACTTGAAGGAGGGAAGGAGGTGTTCCTTTTGGGTTGACATGACCGTATGAGAGCGCTTATGGAGAGCAGCAGGGAACCCTAAAAGGGCAAGTGACAGCAACACGATACCACACTTAAACAATTATGCAAAGCCTATCACACGCACAGATCATGCATATAGCATCTTCCATAATTCACGTCTGCTGGCAGTACATTTGTTCAGATGTCGCCCCTTTTGTTCCAGATTGGTTCATGTTTGGCCAAGTGGGTTCTAGATTAGTGTGGTATTATGTACTCTCAACTTCAAGCCAAACCACTGTCCTCTGAGATGCCGCAGGACGTGTCCATGTTTAGCTAACAGCGCAGCTCTATTAAGCCAGAAACAAACATCCCGCTGTCATGTGGCATTATCGCTGTGGCTACTGCATTTAGACTCCCTCAGTTGGCTGTACAGTGCTATTACTATCCCACATAACAAAAACGCCAGATCTATCTATCTATCTTTTCCAATCACATGACAAAAGCTTATGCTGAAAATACAGAGAGCTCAAACCAACACTTCAGAATGGCTATTTGTGGGTAAGCTGTGCCAGCCCCATTAATCTAGCAAACTCTGTCCAATTATTAAGTTGACCATATATTTACAAGCTTGCTTTTTATTTATTTTATTTATGCATATTTATTTTATTACGAGATTTTATTTATTTATTTGTTTGTTTATTTGCTTTTATTATTATTTATTTATGCTTTCGTTTATGCTTTTATTTGTTTTTATTTATGCCTTGATTTATGCTTTTATTTGTTTTTTTATGTATGAATGCTTTACTTATTAAATGCACTTGTTTGTTTATTTTTATTTATTTATGCTTTTTTTATTGCTTTTATTTGTGTAAAAACATATACCGTGCTTATGAATTTTCTTTGTTAAAAAAATTATTTGGCTGCATACTATTCATGATTTATGAAAAGAAGCATTTCTCTCTCACCCTCCTCTTTCAGAAAAATTAACCTTCAACCCTGTCACAGTCGCAGGTACAGGCATGATGTGAACTTTCTGAGACTCAGGTAGCTTTGCTCAACACAAAGCTATAAAATACTTAAGCTGTTTAAACAAATATAAATATAAAAAATCTTTTATTTGCAAACACTGTGACACTTGTGAAAAGTGTTAATGACACACCGGTCATAATATGAGTGTATGACATTTATGGTTTTAGGTTCCTCGATCTGTGTGTGGCTAAGGATCAGTAGAAGTCTTGTGGCTGTGGCTATGATGGTGTGAATGCATTAGTGCTCCTTAGGTTAATGAACGATCAGTCAATAAACAAATATGATCTCAGTGCAAAATGCTTGAGGTTGTTTGGGTACTGCAATGATGACTTCTTTTTAGGAAACAGATATTCACAGATATATGGATATTCTTCTGTACTTTGACCCATTGAGGACAAATTACGTCAGTGGTTCTTTTTCTTTCTCAGATAATGCTGTTTAAACCTGCCCTTTTTTAATCGTACATTGTGACATCAAATCCTGCACATTTTATTCCGTCTTCACCATATCAAATGATATAACTTTAAAAAGTTTCACTGTTTGAAGAGAAACTCAAGTTGACTAATTTAGTGTCACCTACATACAAGCAATCTCTCAAATAAGGTGTCAATCACTTTTTTTAAACTATAAACTAAAAAAGAACTATTTAATATAAGTCAAAACAGACAATTCTGTACTCATAGGAATCATCCTCTGACCATGAAATTAACGGCTCTCTTTAAAGGTGCACTGTGTAAATTTTAGCGGCATCTAGCGGAATTGGCTGGCACAGGACAAAGATGTCATCGTCTGAGACAGCAGAGAGAAGCTAGCGCTCTGTAGAGCAGTTTGTCCGTTTAGGGCTACTGTAGAAACATGGCGGCGCAAAATGGCGACTTCACTGTAAGGAGACCCGCGGTGCATGTAGATAGCAATGGCTCATTCTAAGGTAATAAAAACATAACGCTTCATTATGTAAGGTCTTTATACGTCATGTACATTACACCGATCAGGCATAACATTATGACCACTGACAGGTGAAGTGAACAACACTGATTATCTCTTCATCACGGCACCTGTTAGTTATATTATATTAGTCATAATGTTATGCCTGATCGTTGTATATTGCATTTCTGTCAATAGACCTCATAAATATTACACTGCATCTTTAAGATGAATCACTTGTGCATTCCCTTTCAAACTGAATAACTATACGTTGCATTAATGTAATGCATCATTTATCATTTTTAACATTTTTGGCCAGTGATTGCCATGACAGTTGAAAAGAGATGTAATGTAAAACATCTTTATTCTTTTTATTGAGCAGTTAAAGTATGGCAGCTGCCAAACTCTATTGACACCCAGACTGCTTTCTCTCTGTCTCATACGTCCGTCTCCTGAGCTGCAGGTTAAGTTAAATGAGCATGTAATGGATCCTGGATAATCTCTTCTTCATTTGCACACTTTGACACGCATACAGACATTCTCATACAGTGACGCCACCTCTCTCTTGGCCTGCCGAAGCCACAACAACTCTACTTATTCCTTGCATGGGCCTCACAAGGTAATGCAAAATCACTCTTGGAGTCAAACCTCATGCCCTCATTTGTTTACTAAAGCGTGAAATACTTTTGAATTAAATTTCTCTGCTCACGAGTCTTAGATCATAATTGAATCCGCCTCTAATCACGAAGAGTCACTCGCAGGCGTCTGGTGGGTCTTTGTCTTTCAGGGTTTGTGTACAAGGGTCCTGATGAATGTTCTGTCTGCACTGCAATGTTCTGTCTGCACTTATCTGAAGTGACTTGCAGGACCAAACACAACGTGTAATGCATCAGTGTTAACATAAATACAATAGCACATCGAGTTTTTGTCATTGTGCTTGATGGCATGTAACGCGGAGTACACCATAATAATCAAGTGTTACTCTGTGATATGGTGATAACCATTAACCAAATCATATTGGCTGAGTAACTGGGTCAAAGTTCTCACTTAAATTGAGTTTTCAGAACAGCAGCTAACAAGGAAACGGCACTGAGAATAAAGACTATTGGGTGTGTGTATAAAAATAAATTATAGAATGTATGTGTATTTATAGCATAATCATACATATAATATTGATTTGTTTTGCATTGAATAGCCATTTAAGGCTATTTAATGGATTTTGTGGTTGTTGTTTTTTTTATGCAATAATTTAGTGTAATTAATCATGATTAGTAAATGATCTGTACATTTTATAAGGAATTTTCCTAATATCAGAGCAATTAATATTACGGCCTTTTCTAGGGATGCACCGATACCATTTTTTTTCAGAACCAATCTGATCCCAAAAATTCTAAATATTGGCCGATACCAATCCGATACCAGTGCAGTTTTGTTTAAAAATTCAATGTACAATTTCTATACCTCAGTGTGTGTATATAACTGATAATCACTCTTTTGTGTGTTAAATGCAGACAACTTCATTATAAAGAAAAACAACAAATCTATGACAAAAATACTAATATAAACTAGATGGTGGATAAACTAGATTAGTGGTTAATTCAGCAGCAAAAGTTACTAAAAGTTAAAAAATCATAAGTGCACAATAATTGTTTAAAGTCTAAACATTTAGTGAAAAAAAAAAAAACATTTTGTGGGGAAAAAAATAAAAGTGAATAAGTGTAGCACTAAATTGGTAAAATGTTACACATTGTTGTAAAATACATTCATGAACACACAAGTAAATATATTTCTAGAAATAGGTTCTATATACGAAGAAATTAAAAGACATTTATTTTAAATGTATAGCGCAGCTTTTTAATGAGGCAGCAACATATTATAGATGGGGCAGAACAAGAAAGTCTATTAATAATCTTTCATTGGCAAAAGTATTATAATACGAAAGGCAATACAGAGCGGAACAAAGCACGTATGCGCATCCCGTGCACAGAATGATGCGCTTAAAGCAACATGGAGTCACAGCGCGCAGCGCTCCGCATTGAAAACTTCAAAACACAAAGGGAAGGGAAGAGATATCGGTGCGTAGTTTATCTATCTATGCAATATTTTATTGAGCCTTTTCTTTGAACAGTTTACAATTTTAGTTACGGTGCGTCTGAAGAACAATACAATCTCTAGTCCAGTGTTGTGATCTAACCGCAATAAACTCCAGCCAGATAAAGATATTTTATGCGAAACCATAGAGCGTTATCTACAGATCAAGCATAATAACAGGAAAATTGAATCATCTTGGAGAGAGTTTTATCGTTGACTGATGGTTTTTGTGCCTTTTGTGGGGCACTGAGGCTTAACAATAACACAGAATATAATACGCACAGTACACTCACCTAAAGGATTATTAGGAACACCATACTAATACTGTGTTTGACCCCCTTTCACCTTCAGAACTGCCTTAATTCTACGTGGCATTGATTCAACAAGGTGCTGAAAGCATTCTTTAGAAATGTTGGCCCATATTGATAGGATAGCATCTTGCAGTTGATGGAGATTTGTGGGATGCACATCCAGGGCACGAAGCTCCCGTTCCACCACATCCCAAAGATGCTCTATTGGGTTGAGATCTGGTGACTGTGGGGGCCATTTTAGTACAGTGAACTCATTGTCATGTTCAAGAAACCAATTTGAAATGATTCGAGCTTTGTGACATGGTGCATTATCCTGCTGGAAGTAGCCATCAGAGGATGGGTACATGGTGGTCATAAAGGGATGGACATGGTCAGAAACAATGCTCAGGTAGGCCGTGGCATTTAAACGATGCCCAATTGGCACTAAGGGGCCTAAAGTGTGCCAAGAAAACATCCCCCACACCATTACACCACCACCACCACCAGCCTGCACAGTGGTAACAAGGCATGATGGATCCATGTTCTCATTCTGTTTACGCCAAATTCTGACTCTACCATCTGAATGTCTCAACAGAAATCGAGACTCATCAGACCAGGCAACATTTTTCCAGTCTTCAACTGTCCAATTTTGGTGAGCTCGTGCAAATTGTAGCCTCTTTTTCCTATTTGTAGTGGAGATGAGTGGTACCCGGTGGGGTCTTCTGCTGTTGTAGCCCATCCGCCTCAAGGTTGTGCGTGTTGTGGCCTCACAAATGCTTTGCTGAATACCTCGGTTGTAACGAGTGGTTATTTCAGTCAAAGTTGCTCTTCTATCAGCTTGAATCAGTCGGCCCATTCTCCTCTGACCTCTAGCATCAACAAGGCATTTTCGCCCACAGGAGTGCTGCATACTGGATGTTTTTCCCTTTTCACACCATTCTTTGTAAACTCTAGAAATGGTTGTGCGTGAAAATCCCAGTAACTGAGCAGATTGTGAAATACTCAGACCGGCCCGTCTGGTACCAACAACCATGCCACGCTCAAAATTGCTTAAATCACCTTTCTTTCCCATTATGACATTCAGTTTGGAGTTCAGGAGATTGTCTTGACCAGGACCACACCCCTAAATGCATTGAAGCAACTGCCATGTGATTGGTCGATTAGATAATTGCATTAATGAGAAATTGAACAGGTGTTCCTAATAATCCTTTAGGTGAGTGTATATACTAAGTCCTGTCTGACCGATCCGGCAAATAATGGCGGTATCGGAGTCGCCCGGCGCATCTCTAGCCTTCTCTCAGTACATATGCTGATTGATTATAATTAATTGTATAAATATGATGATGATGATGATGATGATATCATGATGATACTTTACAAAAATAATTAATTTGTTAACATATTAACATTGGCTAATTAATCATAAATAATGTATTATTAATATGTACTATATAAATATGTATATAAAATTAGCATAATAATGTAGTAGTAGTAGTAGTAGTAGTAGTAATATTTCTACATGTTGATTACTCAATGATAATATTGTCATTTAGATAAATATAATTATTATTAAACTTATTAGTTTATTGTTGTTTTAAATTATAATTAACTAATTAGCATGTTAACAATAATTGTTTATTATTATTATTATTATTATTAACATGCTTATTAATCATAATAGTATTATGGTGATGGTCAATATTATTGTTGTTGTTGTTATTATTGTTATTATTATTACTATTATTATAACATGCTTATTAATCATAATAGTATTATCATGGTGATGGTCAATATTATTGTTGTTGTTATTATTATTGTTATTATTATTATTATTATTATTAACATGCTTAATCATAATAATATTATCATGGTGATGGCCAATATTATTGTTATTATTATTATTATTATTATTTAATTATAATTTATAATAAGCATGTTAATAATAATAATAAATGTTGTTGTCATTATCAGTATTTATTTCAGATTTATAGTAAGTAAAGTAAAGCTGTATTATAACATAACAGAAAAGGTATATCAGGGATCCAGTCATGAAAAGGCTTTGGAGGTAATCATGATAACGTACAATCATAGACACTAGAGATTTGTTCAGTTCGTTACAAAACACACATTTAGCTAAACAAAAGTAGCTCATTATACAATCATATCCAATTCTGATTTGTAAATGTCTTTATTCAGGTCATTTTGCATGTGAGCTGTGTAGGCGAATGTTCGCAGCTGCACAAAAGTGGCTTTGTTCCAGCAAACACACAAACCACACGTGAATGATATCACTCTTGTGAGTGTGACTGCAGCGAATCAGGATTAAAATCTTTTGGTGTGAGTGCATGAATGTGACCCAATGCTCTGAAGCCGTACCTCAATGGATATTACTTATTATTCTGTGATGTCACCTTTCACCTGATTTTGTTGATTTTGTTTGCTGATGCTCAAGTAGGACTTCCAATACTTTGTCTAAACATACACGCACACATTACAATTCATGATGCTGAAAGCATACCCTTCATTCAAACAATGAATGATGCAAAAAAAACTTTAAAAAGATTGAACAACATCCTGTCAAACACACACACACACACACACACACACACACATATATATACACACACAAGATGAAAGGCAAACATTCAGAAGACTGGCATGTGTGTTTTCCATTTCCAGACCAGCAGCAGTGTTGGGTTACTGATGACAGTGGTGACCGGGCCAAACATAAGCCTTGATCCGTGTAACTGTAGTGTGTCTGAGCGGGGGACACATGTGACAGAAAGACACGTGTGATGTGAGCGCTGTTAGGGAAGTCCTGCCCGACCGCAAATACAATCAGTTTGCATGGGAGATTTCGATAAATGTAAATTATTGCTTTTGTGTGTGTGCGTGCATGTCTTTCCCAAGACCTTTCCTGGGAACTGGAGGGGTTTTAGTGTGATTATGTGCAAGTGGAGAGAGTGAGTGAGTGTGTGTGCGCGCACACAAAAAGTAGGCAAATGTGCATGAAGTCTGCATTTACTGTAAACCACAGTTTAGTGGGGGAAGTTACTTCAGTTTGCCGAGCAACTTTCAGCTCTTGCTAACTGCTTTTTAAGAATATATTGCTTTAAATAGTTTCAATGTATAGCTGCTAAATTATATTATTTGTAATTTTAAAGTAAAAATACGTACTTCAACTTATACTACCTTCAACAAAACAAACCCTATAATATAATTTAGTTAACAACATAGTGATAAACAGCATATTTTGCCACAAACTGTCTGGACAATCTGATTCCAACAAGTTAAAGACTTTTGACAGCATGTTTATTACCTAAAAAAGCTCAAAGTATTTTGAGAACCATTGTAGTTATGTCTCAGTGCTGATCTTATCGCAGCTGTCATGTGGCAATGAACAGGATGTAGCAAACTGCTGGACAACTGTCCCCTTCCTCCATGTTCTTTATATCTAATCACCACTTCGTAATCATGTGAAGTTCAACATGTTGAAGAACATCAGACCATCTGCTTTGCTTTGTCATTGTCTATTTGTCTATGCTCCCAACTGTCACCTGAGCTAACAAAACACAGCAATTAAATTGTTCTACATTGTCATGTTCTTGTCTGTCAGTTGCTGTGTAAACAAGGCTGATACTCTTATTGGTCTATAATTTTTTTTTTTTTTTTTTTTTTTTTTTTTTACAGTTGCATGCTCTTCTGTATTGTATGAAAACAAATTCAGACAAAAGCAAAAGCTGATATTCTATTTTTACATACTGGTAATCATTCACACTGGTAATTGCTTCATGCAGACTGGTTGTCACATGCAGAGGCAGAAAGAGGTTGAATATAGTTGTTGGATCTTGCAGAATTAGTTTAAATGATAGCTGATATAGCTATCCATAATTTAACAGCAATGTTAATTGAGAATCAGTTTTTACTAGAAGTGCAAGCAAATGATATGCTTCTGCTTTAAGCATGTTTCACAGCACATGACCAGGAGGCCATGTTTGTGCTAAAGCTAATTGGAAGCTCAATGCTAGCTGCTTAACTACCCATGCTTATTTGAAAAAAGTACCAGTGCCAATTTTTCTTTAGAATTATATTATATTGCTGCTTGCATGTTTCGCAGTTAGGTTTCAAATGTCCAGTGAGTGGTACTAAAAACGTGTTTTTATGCTGATTTATGTAAGTATCGCAGCAGTTCGGAAATGAAATGTACAATTAGTGGCACTGAAAGTTTAATGCCCTGTCATGTTTAAAAATTCACTAAACCCTTTCCTAAACCTAACTGCAACTGCTTGTACAAGTCTTTGAGCTCTTTTATTGCGATGTCATGTTTTGTGGAGCTCGTATCAGAGCGCTTTGTATCACAAGTGCATTGATGTACCAGGTGAGCTACTGAGAAGTTTTACTACACCAGAAAATCCATACATATGGGGCTGGTTATGTAATGCAAATGTCAAAATGTATTAGTTTAGAAATGTGCATATATTGTGCTAAAAAATAAGTCTTTATTGATTGATAATAAAGCTGGGCTTTAACAGAATTAAATTTAATCGAGACCAGAATCTAATAGGATCACAAGCTTATGTATGTACTTTGAATGTTATGTTGATTAATTTGGGGATATATCAGGTACAGGAAAAAAATTCTCTCTACTGCTGTAAACTATTGAGGGAACACTGCCAGTTGGTACATTATTATATTAAAAGTTAAAATATTAAACTTATTTGTATACAAAAATTTGATAAAGCTTTATTTTATGGTGACGTAGTTACACATTACTACATGTACTTACTATAATAACAGTAAATTATGCATAATTACAAGTAACTAACCCTAAACCAAACCCCAACCTTAACTCTATAGCAAGTACATGTAGTTAATTAATATTACTCAGTACTTAAGTACAATGTAACTACGTCACCTTAAAATAGTGTAACCAGTTAAAACTTGATTTCATTATGCATTTATTCAAATATACATTAAATATACACAGTACAAATATAATGAATATGTAATGTACATATATTTATCAAAATGCTCCTCTCTTTTTTTTCTACCTAACTATGGAGTTTATGGACATTTGGTTGTTTTTGTTTTTTTTCCATTTCAGCTGGGAACTACAGTGAATTGTATGTACAGTAGGTGTGTTTTTGGAGTTATAGCTATACATGGGTAGAAGCATGTTTTTCCAATGAGTCTATTATAAACATATAACGCAAATGCAAACCACAAACTTTGACTAATGCTAGCTGCTTCTGTCTTGTAAATCTTGTTTGTACTCCAAACAGGAGAAGCAGGTTAGCAAACAGTAAACTTTTGTAGATATGTGTCATATCTGACCATCATGTTCAAATAACAAATTGGCTAACAAGCATTTTGTCTGTTAGATCAGAACTGACACAACTTAAACTGTATTTTCTCACTAGCCCTATTGTTTGCTGTATCTTTTTGAACCTTCAGTGATGAGGGTTAAACCTGGAACAAAGCACTTCACAGGTCCACCGGCTCCAGTGGTATGTGCTAAAATACAGACAAAAATCAGCTCATTGTTGTTTGCCAGACAGCAGAAAGATTAAGTGATAGTAAATAGAGAGAAAGGCGTACAAAGTTGGAAGGAAAACCCATTGGCGTTTCCTGTCGGGTGACCGAACCGGCCGAGAACAAAGTATGATGTCATGACGGTGAAACTGTCAAAACAGATAAAGCACACATCTCTGTCGCCTGCTTGTTACAGAGAGAATTAATCTAAATAAAGATGCATTCGCTGGGGGGGGGGGGTTTTCTACTAGACTCTCTGCTCCGATATACATGCCAAATGTGGTTAATGGGGAGCTGGAATTAATTATGGACTAGTATATTTCTGATTCACCTATGATGACATCCTTTACTGGAACAGCTGTAGCGTGTGGCTAGAATTAGGCCTAAGGCACTGCAACCTAGCACGGCTCCAGACACGATCATGTAATGCACATCTAAATATATCAATGTGACCTCATATCCAAAATGAGGCAATTTCAATACATCAATATCTTTGTCTCGTTCTCTGTCACCGTGATGTATTGACAGGGGGTATAGTACACTGTGTTCCCGCAGGGTTAGATCGGTTATTTAACAGTGTCCTGGAAAGCTCTGGTAAGTAATAACATTCAACAACAGAGCAATCTGCTTCCAAAATGCAAGGCTTTCACATTCCTTCAAATAAAATAAACATGACCTAGTATTGTCAATACTGAGACTTACAGTGAATCAACAGGCTTTGTCCCTACAAGGTTTTTCTCACTACATTTAACCTTGGGTTTTTTAAAACGGCAGACTTTGAAAGGAGGTTAAACAACCAATCAGAAACTGCATCAGCATTTAGCTCATTAAATATTCATGAGATTTGTACAGCCATAGACACTGAAATCAAGTTGCATGTGGACGTTTCTGAGACAGAAATGAAAATATCCAAAGGCGAACGTATTGTTTTTGCACATTTCAGCAGACTTGATACAACTAAAGTGAACTTTTTATGGAGACATTTTCACTTGCATATATTTGGGTTACACTTTGAGTAGACATTCAATAACTATAAGTAACTTTCCAATTACATGTCAACTAACTATCCTTAGAGTAGGTCTATTGATAGACTGTTGGGTTTGGGTTAGTAGAATAAGCGTACATGTATTTGCAAACCTACTTAATGTATGTTGGCAGACCATCAAAATAGTGTAAAAAAGTGTATAGCAGATAAACTATATTACCAAAAGTATTGGGACACCCCTCCAAATCATTGAATTTGGGTGTTCCAATCACTTCCATGGCCACAGGTGTATAAAATCAAGCCACTAGGCATGCAGACTGCTTCTACAAACATTTGTGAAAGAATGGGTCGCTCTCAGGAGCTCAGTGAATTCAAGTGGGGTACCATGATAGGTTGGTACCTGTGCAATAAGTGCATTTATGAAATTTCCTCACTACTAAATATTCCACGGTCAACTGTTAGTGATATTATAACAAAGTGGAAGCAATTGGGAACAACTGCAACTTGTAAGGCCACGTAAAATCACAGAGCGGGGTCAGTCCAAGCTGAGGCGCACAGTGCGCAGAAGTCGCCAACTAACAGAGTCAATAGCTACAGACCTCCAAACTTTGTGTGGCCTTCAGGTTAGCTCAAGAACAGTGCGTAGAGAGCTTCATGGAATGGGTTTCCATGGCCGAGCAGCTGCATCCAAGCCTTACATCACCAAGTGCAATGCAAAGCGTCGGATGCAGTGGTGTAAAGCACGCCGCCACTGGACTCTAGAGCTCTTCCTGTTCTAACATGACTGCGCACCAGTGCACAAAGCAAGGTCCATAAAGACATTGATGAGCAAGTTTGGTGTGGAGGAACTTGACTGGCCTGCACAGAGTCCTGATCTCAACCCAATAGAACACCTTTGGGATGAATTAGTGCGGAGACTGCGAGCCAGGCCTTCTCGTCCAGCATCAGTGCCTGACCTCACAAATGCGCTACTAGAAGAATGGTCAAAAATTTCCATAAACACACTTGTCCACACTTGTCACTTGTTTCCTAAACCTTGTGGAAAGCCTTCCCAGCTGAAGCTGTTATAGCGGCAAAGGGTGAGCCAACCCCATATTAAACCTTTCGAATTAAGAATGGGATGTCATTAAAGTTCATGTGCATGTAAAGGCAGCCGTCCCAAAACGTTTGGCAATATAGTGTATTAAGCAGAAAGACTACTGATCCTCTAATGACTGGTACTTGCAAAATTACTTATTTAGTAGAATTTCTAAATATCTATAAAAATATGTTGCCTATATTTGTCTAATCAATGTTATTGGCCTCATGAATATGTAATTAATAATATTACCTTAGGTAGTCAGGATCAACGATGTCAGACTGCAACTCTGGGTCAATGTATGTAAAACATTGACAAGATAACTCCAGGATTGTTCATCTTAAATGTGGAAAGCCCAGATATGTTAATATTGTTTATCTTACTCCAAGTAGCTGGACTAATTATGAAGTTATCTATAGGGTGGGATTGAGTAAGACAATGCTGTGAGACTGTGAAAGGAAGAGAGAGAGTGTTAGGGAAGAGTCATTTAGTTGATCACACCAGTGATTCCTCTGTGTAAAAGCAGTGACAGTGGTTTCCTGCCTGCCAGACACTGATATAGATTTTGAGTCACTATTGTGATAACATCTGTTGCCAATCTGACACTGTCTACTTTTAGTGTCTGTTTTAGATTTTGAGTCAGAGACTCCCCAGACGTTCTGCTCCTCGTACAGTCAAGACAAAGACTATGTTGGCTGCAGTTCAACACCAGAAAGACCACATTATGACGTGACATTTATGGTTTCAGGCGCCTTTTAGGTTGCAATTGTGAAATCCAATTTATGTAATGCGCAACGCATGTGTGCCAAAATGCATTTATTTTAAAAAAGTCTGTTTTTAGTTGAAAATTGTGTCATGTAAACGCCCCCCTTATAGTTATAGTAATTCATATCATTTGAGGAACCATAGAACATGGTCTGAGTTCAACGTATCAAGTTGCTTGCACAACCAACAGGAAAAAAAGACTCCCTGTTATGATGGCAAAGTATAAACTGACTTGAAATTACACGTTTATTCATGCAGAACCAAAGCTGCATCAGAGTCAGAACTTTTAATAGCGGTTTAATTTTCAGAAAATGTATGGACTCGTTATGCCTACACACTCATAGTAACGTGATGCCCAGTGACATTTCATCTCCATCCATTATCAGTATGACTAACCTTACTAGCATCTCACTTTAAGCAATAGTTCTCCTCTTAGTTTTCATATACACTATACAGCAATAACTCTGGTCTGTGCAAGAGCTGATATTTGCAGTGTTTCTACATCATTACTTCTATGTGGTCTCAGCAAGACTGGTTTCATATTACTCTAATAAACTACATCAGGAAATTAATTTGGCGATATGCTCTCACACTTACCACAAATGCCACACTTATCCCTCATGCTCTGGGCAGCGAGACAGGAAGTGCTTTAATCAAGGGCTTCCTGTGCTGCTCCTTGCTCTGAGAGGCTTGTTGTGTCTGTGAGGGCAGTAATGCACTCACCAGCTGTTACTGTAACAGCTGGGACCAGACGTGAGTGTGTGTGTGAATGACTTGAGCTGTTAAAACTCCATTTCTAGAGGGCACATACAGTGCTCTCTATCACCTCAGTCTTAACTAGATTACTCATCTTTCTATTGTAATGATAGTGATCTGTACCTGACTGCCTGATTGTTGAGACTGATCTTTAAAACTACATTTATTCCGCCTTCTGCTGTAGTAATAATGCTAATTATCTGTACCTTGACTGCCTGATTGTTTGTGTTACCTAAGCCTTGCGGTCTTGTTGTTTTCAGGTAAAGATATAGAGTGGATTGTATGCTTGTAAGATGAAAGATGAAAAATGGTTTGTTTTGTCAAGGTTTTGTGTTCTTACACACCCAGGATGCTTGCAGAGAAACTGCTATCTTGCTGAACCTGTTTTTTTTTTTTTTTTTTAAACAGAAAGTGGCAAGGTTTCCCTTTACATATTCTTTCAGACTTTAATGCTAGTGAATGAGACACTAATGCAGTAAGGAGTAAGTTAAGTGTCCATTAAATTACTAATTACAAAAGTGCAAATAGCTGTAGATGTATTTACTAAGTGAAAATAGTGATATATTCTATTTACACCATATAAAAGTAGCAGTTCTTTGCAATATAAATAGTAATTACATGTAATTTATACTTTTTTGACAGATGCATACTATTTGCACCTCCGAATTGTTGTACATTTAACACGATGCAATAATAATATAGTGTAAATGATTATATTTATTTAAATTATTAAATGGCTGCCGCCTTAAAGAGACAATAAAAGCCCTCCCTACACCAAACCCTAACCATACCCAATAAATGTTTTTATTATTATTAAACATTTCGTTAGGCACTTTATTTCCACTTTTATAACATTTTCTTAATTTTTATTGAATGTAAATGCCATTCCGATGTGATTTGTGATGAGAGAAGATAAAGCTCTGCAAAATGCGGTTTCGAACCCGTGTTGATCGCGTCAAAACAACGATCCATTAGCCATACGGTTGACTGATTGCGCCACTGAAGACGTTGAATTAAAATCCATTGGGGTTTAGCTGGTCTGCCTTGCAGTGCATGTTAAAGTGATGACATTTTGGCAGAAATATACTTTTGTATAACAATATACCAATCATACACACATATTATAAAATATATTACAATATGTATAATATTATATGTATGCATGTATGTATATGTGTATATATGTATGTGTGTGTGTGTGTATATATAAATATAAATGCACACGTGTATATAATTTTTTTGTATAATTATTTTTTAATTACCATTTTAATTTAAGTTATTGTTGTCCTTTTGTAATTTTATTAGTTTGTTTTATAGTTTGCTTTTATTTCTTCTATTTAGCTTTTATTTTAGTAATTTTAGAACTTTGCCTTTAGAAATGTTGCTATGAAATAGCTTTTTTATGTAATTAAATTTTTTTAGGTTACACTTTATTTTAAGGTGTACGCATTAGTGTAATTATACATTCCAGTACTGAGTATAACAATATATAATAATAATAATTAACTACATGTACTTTGTGATTGGAGTTTGGTTTAGGGTTAGTTGCTTGTAGTTATGCACCATTTATTGTCATTACAGAAACTTGTAATGTGTAACAAGGACACTGTAAAATAGTGTTACCTTTTTTATTTCAGCTTTTTCAACTAATATAAGCTATTTTAATTTTTACATTGATACCAATATTTAATATAATGAATAAGGTGAATTAATATTACAATGTTCAAATGATAATATAGGTTAACATTTTATTTTACAGTGTCCTTATTACATGTTACATGTAGTTACTGTAGTAAAAACTATAAATGATGCGTAATTTGCATAACATACTTACCCTAAAACAAACCCTAATCCCTACCCTAACCCTATAGTAAGTACATGTAGTTAGTTAATATTACTTGGTGTATACATGTATAATTACACTGTAACACAGACTCCTTAAAATAAAGGATTGCACTTTATTTTACAGTACATGCACTTGTGAATACTGTGTGCTTAGTATACTTACCTATGGGTAATATAATGTAACTACATTGGTTAAGGTTAGGTTTAGGGGTAGGTTCAGGATTAGTATATTAGTTATTACCCAGTTATTGTAATCACTATAAGTAGTACATTGTATGTACATGGGGAACAGGACTGTAAAATAAAGTGCTACCAAATAAAGTGTAACCTAATAAGTGGAATCAAATTAAGGCCAATGATAGTGTGAATTTAGAGGCCCAATTCACTTTTGTTCTACTTTTGAAGGGGACTCAGTCGACTCTAGTAGTCATTGTGCCACATATGAGAATTTTAAAGTTTTGAAATCATTAGCCATTGTTTTACAGCCCTCAACTTAATCTATTGTACTAGAAACCATAATTCTTTTATCTAGAGATGAGTCTTTGAATATCGTGTTGCTGAACACTTATCATTTTATCAGTACCTGCAGTGATGTCTTGTAATGCATTGGTAATGTAGGGACATTTTACAAATTTGAATGAGTCATGAAGGACAGTATTGTTGGTTTGATGTCCCTAGCAACACTGTTATTGTTTTTATTCTACCAGCGAAGGGCAAAGTGTTGCACCCATCAAGGATAGTGGGAGGCTCATTGTATGCGTGTCTAAGTGTGAGATACTGAAACTCTGTCAGAATGCACAAAGACTAATGCATTGTTCTGTGTTTAACTATGTTTGAGAGGAAAAGCAACAGCAAGGGTTATCTGAAGTTGATCGTGTTGGTTTATCTTATCTATCAAAAGTAATCTTCCATATGCTGTTTACAGCTAGTTCTCCAAACTCAAAATGGGGTTAAGAGCCTTTCGCAAGGTTCCAGTTCGACTCTACAGTTTTTGGGTCACCTACATTAGCAGACATGCGTGCATTCAAGGCATACATTTTATGTGTATGTGATCCCTAGGAATCTAAGGATTGGGATTGAACTTGCAACCTTTCCACCTTTGGGTTGTTGCCCACCTTTACTTCTTACTTCTTTACTTCTTTTAATATACTAAATAAACTCATTTGTTTTCATAGAATAAATTATCCCCCCAGCCTCCATTTTTCTGTTTTCGGTCTAATTTTAGGAGAGTAAAGTACAGAAGCTCATTTGACTGTATTCTAAACATTGATTTGGACATGCAGGAAAAGAGTGGTAAATCTGTTTAGATGTAATCAGTACATTAAAAGCAAACATCTATTTTGAGTTTACCACTATAAATGGAATGTTTAATTTTGTAGAAACTTCCTTGGGTCTATTATAGATTTATATTTGTTTTCATTCCCTTCAACAAGAGAAGATAATATTTTTTTAATTTATTTTTTAAACACAACAAATGTATTTTGACTTCATGGTCTTTTGGTATATTTCCCAGAAAACGTCTTTTGACTTCAGATGTGGAGGTCTTTCATCTGAATTTCTTAAGTGAAATTATCAGATCCCCACGGAGGCTTGTTGACAGAATAAGGTTGTTTACAAGGTGTTCGTGAGATCTTGCAGATGTTGCATTGTAAAGACACAGAGGTCACTTTGGTGCACAAACAGACCTAAAGTTGAGCAATCACACTTGAAATTGAGAGCAGAGAAATCAGGTCACAGCACCCCGGGTCTATTCTCTGCAATGGGGAGCAAAGCCCTGTTTGCACGCAGGCCAAAAGTCCCTTCAGATGAAATTACACCTGGTTAACCTTACAGGTGGGAATATTTCTCTTAGGATACACCTTTACGGCCACTGTTATATTGAGTGTTTGACTGCATGTCTTGTCCCGGAGGGGAGTTATGATGTTTAAATTGTTCAATTATTCAATTTGAGTGAAACGAAGAATCTTCTGTTTTGTCAACATTTCACACCATAAATCCCTCAAACATGAATTATGAAACCATTGTGTGCTTATAAAAGAGAAAATGTGAGTTTGTGCACTGTAAAAAAAAATAAACAGCTCAAACATGCATTTTAGTCTGGGTTTAGTTTAAACCTTGTCTGTGAAACTGAGGATAAATGTTATCTGAACCACATAAATCATCTAAAGCCATTACAATTGGCCCACGCAGGATCTATTTTCCCAGGATCTATTAGTCTGGTGACTTTCCAGTTCCCGCTGGATTTCGTCCTACGCATATAAGCTTAATAAATCCTGAACCTCGTCGTCTGTCGTATTTTTTTTAAACGGCATTGTCGATTTGAATACCAAGCAACTCTGCACACACCGCAACAGACTTTTAAAAAGGGTGGTTGAAATAAAATTCTGTGTGGAATCAACCAATCAAAATACTACGTGAATACAATTAATCGGCATGTTCAGTGCCCAAGTCCCACCCCCAAAAGTTCCTGAACTTTAAAAAAGTACTACTTTGCGAGAAGGGTTTGAAATTAAGAGATCAATACAGTAGAAAGAACCTCAAACACCACATTTTTTTTTAATCTTCACTATTGCTTCAATGCAAATGAACAAGCACGCCCTTATTTTGTTGCATAATGACGTGTATGTTTAAGTAAGCCAGATATGTGCAGATTCTGCGCAATATGCTGGATTTAATATATCATGATGGCTCACAAGTATTTGCGCTAAATCTGCACAGATGTGGCTTACACTCACTTCCCAAAGTTAGTAAACATAAGTAACCCGCCAAATTGCCCAGTGATATGACAGCGTTTCCCGCCACAGTTGATTTTTTTTTACCCACATTTGGCAGGTTGGCGGTGGAAACGCGGCTAATGTTGATTTGACAAAAGAAATTATTATTATTTTTTTTAAATCATGAAAAAACATTTTTACAGTCTGGTTGAGGAATCAGTCAAGCATTGTAGCCCTATAGCACCTTAACAACTTTTTCTTTTCTTTTTTCAAAATCACAGCTTTTAACAGACTCTTCAAGTAATGTTAACCCAACAACCTTTTTAACAGATAAATCGAAACCTTCTGTGAGTGTTGGGCGAATAAGCCTTCCAGGCAAATTAAGGTTGTGACAGAATGGCTTCATCTGGATGTTTTACACATTTAATGATAACAGGTTGTGTCTTGCATGTGGTTATGGGTCCTAAAATGGTTGGAAACCACCTTGGTTATATACTAGATACAGAATAGCAGTTAACAGGCAGTAGCTGTTTCTAACTTGCATAAGTTGTCAAAGCTGTGTGTGTTTACCCTGTTGGAGGGAAACCAGCAGCAAATATGTGACTGTTATAATATTATAGTGTAATCAAATGTAATGGCCGTATTTCAGTGTTACTAAAAATATAATCTTTGATTTTATTGCTTGCTCAAAAAATAAACAGAAATTCCTCTCAAGTCATTACGTACAAACTTACTCTATTTTTAGTTAAAGAGACAGAGACCTTAAATTAGTGTCATTCTGTGGTGAATTATACCTTAAGAATATAGCTTAAAATGAACATAAAATGATCTTCAGCTGAAATTTTCAAAGCCTGAAACTTATTGACATGGTAAAGGTCTTCAAAACCATGTTATTCTCCAGAATGGTACAGATAGAAAATGGTGGCCTTGCAGACTGTTTTGGCTTCTGCGGTTACATCTGAAGGTTGCTGAGAAGGTCTCTGCCGTGTTGTTGTAAAGCTGGAGAACTGGAAGGACATTGTTTTTGTAGAAGCTCTGAGGAGTGGTTAGATAACTGGCTCTTCTGCTGTAGTTTACGCTTCACAATGTGCTACTGTGCGGACAGATGCTGAAGTGTTTAGCCAAATTGTTTGTGCGGCCGGGCACGTGTGCGGATAGGAAAGCCGTTGAAGGTGTTACGCAACCATGTTCTGCTGCTGATTTTAATCTGCTATAACTATATCCAGATTTTGGTTCTCTGTTTTGTCTCTCTTTCTCTGAGCTTTCAGCTCTCATTCGTTCACTTTCTCTTTGTCTTTTTCTCTTTATCTTTCTTTGTTTGTCTTTTTGTCTGGTGTCTGTGTGAGGTGAAATTGGAGATTATGTGTAACTGGCTGACTCAACAGGTGAGTAAGGCAGAATTATGCTCCGAGCCATGGCGGTGCTCCAGTGAGGGGAACCTTTCACACGCAAACCCTGCATTGCTGCACTAGTGTGCAGAACAGTGTCATGCAGGCCACACTCACTGATCGTATGCCCCATACAGCTTATTCTTGATCATCAATTCAGTTATGGGAAATCAACTTTTATCTTTATGCTGTACATGACTGATCTTTTGATTATTAAGGTGAATATCACAAAAAACATGTCAAGGTCATATTCTATCCCAAAATAAAAAAGATTGGTAACACTTTAAGTTTGGGTCAAATTCTCACTGTTAACTAGTTGCTTAGCATGCATATTACTAGGATACTGGCTGTTTATTAGTACTTATAAAGCACATATTAATGCCTTATTCTGAACGACCATATTCTACATCCCTCAATCCTACCCAATTCCTAAACTTAAAAACTACCTTACTAACTATTATTAAGCAGTAATTAGGAGTTTGAGGCAAAAGTTGTAGTTAATGGTTAGTTAATAGTGAGAATTGGATCCTAATCTTAAATGTGTCCAAAAGATTTATTCATTTGAATTTTTTTCATTTATAAATGATTACATTTGTAATACCAGTTGATAAAAATAAATAAATAAATAAATGAAATCGTATTAAAAAGTAGGCTTACGTCAAATGTTTTAAGTTAAGAAATTTAAAGTTTAAGTAAGCAGAACTTGCAGATTTGTATTTTGTACTTATACATTTTAATTGCTCTTAACTTCAAATATTTGATTAAGCTAATTCATACATTTACATTAAAATGATCAACTTAAATATTTTTAGTAGTGGAAACTTGGCTAGCTTTAACTAGCTAATTCAATAATTGAAATTTAAATCCCAGCCCAGTTTCAGTTAAATTTAAGTGTGTCTAAATTAAAAGGAACAAGTTCATAAAACTTGAAACAATGAAACGATTCAGATTACTTAAAATATGTCAGTTTTGTGAACTTAAAAGAAAAAAAGTTATAAATTGTCAAAAGTCATTCTTATAACAATTTTGCATTTTGTTGTTTTCTATTGTCAACCGCATTTAAAATATAACTAAAACTTTCAAAAAAAATTTTTACAATAAAAATCTGTAATGTTTTTAATTTATGTAATCATAGATTAAATGCAGTACTGAAAATACTACCATGATTTATAGATGCTGAGCAAATTTTGTATTTATTATTTTGTAAATTTCACAGCATTTATGCAAGCAAAAATACAAGCAGTGCAATACAGAAATATACTACCAATATATACCATATATTTATTTTGTTATGAATTATGACCTTGTTCTTGACAGCCTTTTACCCAATGACCTTTTTAATTGGTAAATCGAAACCTTCCAGGAGTGTTTGGCAAATTAAGGGTGTGATACAGCAGCTTCATCGCTTGCTTCACATCTAGATATTTTACACATTTAACAATAACAGGTTGTGCCTTGCTTGTGGTTATGGGTCCTAAAATGGTTGGAAACCACCTCGGTTATATACTAGATAACTTCACTAGATACAGAATAGCAGTTAACAGGCAGTAGCTGTTTCTAACTTGCATAAGTTTTCAAAGCTGTGTGTGTTTACCCTGTTCGAGGTAAACCAGCAGCAAATATGTGATTATAATGTAATTAAATCTAATGGCCGTATTTCAGTATGCTTCATACTGCTTATTTTTGACCATCAATTCAGTTATGGGAAATCTTTAAACTGTACATGGCTGATCTTTTGATTATTACGGTGAATATCACAAAAAAATGTCATAGTATATCCCAAAATAAAAAAAGATTGGTAACACTTTAGGTTTGGGTCCAATTCTCACTATTAACTATTTGCTTATTATGACCTGGTCTTGTTCTTGACAGGCTTTGTGAGCTCACCTCTTTCTTCATCAATATATTTCTTTTTATCAAATGTTTCATTGAATGATTTGCCCTCTTTTTGCCTGTCTGTCCTGCTTGATAACTCTTGTTTTGTCTCTTGGTTTGCTTCGAGCGTCTCTGTGTTCTTTGATCGGTCTTGCTGCTCTGCTGATGTCACTAATTCATGGGCAGGAGAATTATGAGTCTTATCTGCCTTTCTAGCAATGCATGATGGGAGGTTTTCTGGGAATTACTGCTGTAGGGTCGTAACAACATTTCAGAGCATAGCAGATGACTCTGCATTTCAGCTCACTGACTGCTGACCACAGCCTCAAACAGAGACAACACTCACTTTCATACAAACACAAGCATCGACCAGAGAATGAGTCCACAACACACTGACAGCTCAGCGTAACCTCTTTCTTTCAAAGGAAAGACACTGGTTTCACAATACTCTCAATCCCTGATAACAATTCAGATGGCATCATCTTATCACACATTACACTTTTCATTCTTGGAAATAACATTACTGGCAGTAAAACTCTCAGCGGGCAAATGAGATGGCCAAATGGTTACTTGTTCACTATTCCCTACAGTCAATGCATGATAAATAGTGCACTATAGGGAATAAGAACCGGTTTTGGACACGGCTTGGGTTTACTGATTTACAAAGAGTAAATTAGCGTTCTCAAGGAACACAATCTCAGGTGTTATTAATCCACTTATGTAGAGCAGTATGCAAGGAATGAGGAAAAGACGAGTCTGAAACTTGGAAAAGGTCCGTTCATGTATGAATAAATATAAAAGTGCAATTTGATGTAAAAAATTGTGGTTGTAAAAACAGTTGTGTTTGTTGTGACTGGTCAGCTGACCCCTGATGAAGACACCAATTGGCCTCCAGGAGTTTGAGATAATTTAAAAAAGTTAAATTTGCTGTTCAAATGGACAAAAACCTTTCAGACTGTTTTGGGTCCTGGGTTTAGATGAAGATATGATTTAGGAAATTCTACTTGTGTCGGTACAGGACACAAGATTACAATCCTGGATTTAAATTTTTTTATTTGGACAGATGGATGTATATCAATCTGATTTAGTTTTGTGTCACTAGATATCCAGAGTTAGGTGTTATTTTAGTAGTTTTGATGTTCAACAACAAGATTTTCCACTTAAAGTGAACATATAAAAGCAACTGATTTCAGACTATGTCCACTATATCATTTTAACACAGCGTTTTAAAATGAAAACTGTCCTCGTCCATACTGGCGTCTCCACTGCGTTTCAGAAAAGATCTCTGTCCACACTACATGACTGAAAACCCATGTCACATGACCATTCATGCACACTGGGCATGTGCGTACAAGTGTAAACAGTTGCCGATTGCTCTAATAATAGATTGCATCTTGTAGGCAGCTGCAGTATTATAAAATGCAGAGTTTAACTGCACAATGGCTGCTAAAAAGGACAACAAAGTCAGCAAAGTTTGCAGTTTTGTATTGTTTACATGGTCATCAAGGCTGGTCTGATATTGTTGTGTTCCAGTAGCGTAATGGTCATATGATAGGTGCTTGACAAATCAGGGAAGGATAAGCAATGATCCAGAAGACCCAATCGTTTTCAAAAGTCTCCATTTTGGTCCATCTACACTGAAACGCAAGTTTTTAAACTAAAACGGGGTCTGCAGCGTTTCCAAAAGTCTCCGTTTTCGAGGGTCGAAAACTCCATAGTGTGGACGCCTCAGTTCCATTGGTGAGACAAACAGATATTCCCAACCTAAACTCATGCTACTGGTTGAGCCAGAGCTGCTCTGAGAGTTTGATTTAGGATTGAATAAAAATGATAGTTTCAGTATCAGGTGAAAGACTAGAGAGAGATTGTTTTGGAATGGGAAGATGCTATATAGATGCTAGCCTATATACAGGGAGTGCAGAATTATTAGGCAAGTTGTATTTTTGAGGATTAATTTTATTATTGAACAACAACCATGTTCTCAATGAACACAAAAAACTCATTAATATCAAAGCTGAATATTTTTGTATCAATATTTTAAGTAGTTTTTAGTTTTAGCTATTTTAGGGGGATATCTGTGTGTGCAGGTGACTATTACTGTGCATAATTATTAGGCAACTTAACAAAAAACAAATTTATACCCATTTCAATTATTTATTTTTACCAGTGAAACCAATATAACATCTCAACATTCACAAATATACATTTCTGACATTCAAAAACCAAACAAAAACAAATCAGTGACCAATATAGCGACCTTTCTTTGCAAGGACACTCAAAAGCCTGCCATCCATGGATTCTGTCAGTGTTTTGATCTGTTCACCATCAACATTGCGTGCAGCAGCAACCACAGCCTCCCAGACACTGTTCAGAGAGGTGTACTGTTTTCCCTCCTTGTAAATCGCACATTTGATGATGGACCACAGGTTCTCAATGGGGTTCAGATCAGGTGAACAAGGAGGCCATATCATTAGATTTTCTTCTTTTATACCCTTTCTTGCCAGCCACGCTGTGGAGTACTTGGACGCGTGTGATGGAGCATTGTCCTGCATGAAAATCATGTTTTTCTTGAAGGATGCAGACTTCTTCCTGTACCACTGCCTGAAGAAGGTGTCTTCCAGAAACTGGCAGTAGGACTGGGAGTTGAGCTTGACTCCATCCTCAACCCGAAAAGGCCCCACAAGCTCATCTTTGATGATACCAGCCCAAACCAGTACTCCACCTCCACCTTGCTGGCGTCTGAGTCGGACTGGAGCTCTCTGCCCTTTACCAATCCAGCCACGGGCCCATCCATCTGGCCCATCAAGACTCACTCTCATTTCATCAGTCCATAAAACCTTAGAAAAATCAGTCTTGAGATATTTCTTGGCCCAGTCTTGACGTTTCAGCTTGTGTGTCTTGTTCAGTGGTGGTCGACTTTCTGCCTTTCTTACCTTGGCCATGTCTCTGAGTATTGCACACCTTGTGCTTTTGGGCACTCCAGTGATGTTGCAGCTCTGAAATATGGCCAAACTGGTGGCAAGTGGCATCTTGGCAGCTGCACGCTTGACTTTTCTCAGTTCACGGGCAGTTATTTTGCGCCTTGGTTTTTCCACACGCTTCTTGCGACCCTGTTGACTATTTTGAATGAAACGCTTGATTGTTCGATGATCACGCTTCAGAAGCTTGGCTATTTTAAGACTGCTGCATCCCTCTGCAATATATCTCACTATTTTTGACTTTTCTGAGCCTGTCAAGTCCTTCTTTTGACCCATTTTGCCAAAGGAAAGGAAGTTGCCTAATAATTATGCACACCTGATATAGGGTGTTGATGTCATTAGACCACACCCCTTCTCATTACAGAGATGCACATCACCTAATATGCTTAATTGGTAGTAGGCTTTCCAGCCTATACAGCTTGGAGTAAGACAACATGCATAACGAGGATGATGTGGTCAAAATACTCATTTGCCTAATAATTCTGCACTCCCTGTACAGATACTAAATCCAACCCTATTCGGAGAGAGATGAGCACCTGCTGACATGGCTGAGGTCTGTTCAGTCTTGTCTGTGTTTGTATTGCATTCACGTCAGGAACACATAATTTGAGCTTCAGGACTGCTTCTTCCCCCTTTGATGTTTTCCATTAGAGAGATTGAGTGTGTTGGCCTGGAAGAAGCTTAGGACCACTTGTGTAACACCCCTTCAGATCCTTACAACCATGAGAGAGAGAGAGAACCTTTGAGATGCTGTCTGTCTAAAAAAAAAAATCCCTGACTGTGTAAAACTGTGAGATTCTCTTCATTTTCGTGTATTTCGAAGGCCCTCTGGGCCCTCAGAACAGACAGATTGGAGTCGTGGATGCTGAGGTCACAGGAGAACAATAATGCGAGGTCTTCATCACTGTCTAAAGCTCTAAATCTGTTTCAACAGGAAGAGAGAATGATTCTCTTACAGGAAAAACAGACCCCCCAGAGCTGTGTGTTTGATTTGGACCTGGTTCAATCAGCAGATATCTCACTGTCTGACTCCACCCAGACCTTTGGTCCCCCTTATGTAAGGTCCCCCTCCTCTCCACACACACAATTACAACCTCAATCTCAACATCTCTGTTCTAAATTTGTCTTTCTTCTCCAGAAATTGCATCAATAATGACTGTATTTTTAGATTATAGTGGTTTGAGGAATACTATGGTAGTGAATGGGTGGTCTGACAATGAGCATAGTTTCAGTAGAAACTTTTTGGTCTCCCAAAAAGCTTGGTCTGTTTTGTGGTGAATGTTGTGTGCCAGAAGAGCATTTAAGAGGAGCAGATTGTCTGTTGTTTATGAGGTGATACTGTCAGCCCTGCCTGTGCACTTACACAATCATGAAACTGACACAAACTATTCACATCAAACTCTTTCTATACAAGATACAAATATTCACATGTGAGAAAGTTTTCTGTTGTCCAACCCCCTTATTTTGTTTTGTATCTGGGAATATAATAGAGACAAATTATGAAATTGAATATTTCATATATTTATATTTAATCAATGAATAGAATTACAGTAATAAGTGCAAAAATAATACATTCTATTTATGTAAAATATGAGAGCAAAAAGGCTTGGATTTATGTCCAAGACACATTTCATCATACAATGAAATGAATGCATCACAAAATATTGGGATTAAAATGAACATATTTGAGCATAAATAAGTCAGACATTTTTTGAATAATTTCAAATCATATTTTGTTTTATTTCTTGTCAGTTTTTTTGAGTTTACATAAAAGCATATTGTGCAATATTTGCTTTTGCACATTTCATTGCACTTTTATTAATTGCAGCATTTCATGTTTTTAATTATAAATGCATACAAGTTTATTATTTAGCAAATTATATGCATTTAATGTGATATTTGTATTATTTGAGAGATACATGCACTGTAAAAAAAAAAAAAAAAAAAGTACAATCAACTTGGATGTTTAAGTAGTTTCAACTCAAATTACATTAAATGTTAAAGTGACTTGAATCTTGCATAACTTATTTTGTTAAAGCAATGTAAAAACACGTTTTCACATCTTATTGATCATTTACTTTTTTTTACAGTGTGTAAAGATATTTGATACACAAGATTTTCTGAAGGTTTTTGTCACATAAACAACCAGAATTATTTGAGTCTCACTCACCTCAAGTACATGTAAAGATCTTGGTTCATTTTGATTGAGCATGACCGAAAGTAATGACTTGTGGTTGTAGTTCAGATCACAGACCAATTCATTGAGTGAGTGAATCATGATTCAAACCGATAACAAGGAGCTTAAAGCATTGTTCTCTCTGGAATCAAGAATTCCTTTGAGGTCCATTGAATTTAAAGTTGTGGTGACTTGCAAAGTTTAATGTTAAGCTACCCACAAGTCTCTGGGGCACAGGTAGTGAAGACCAGTAGATCCAATAAGTGTGTTTGTGTTTATTCTATGCAAACGTATCAAAAGATAAAAGTCTACAAATACAAAGTCTCGCAAGCCTGTACACAGTAGATTCGCTAGAAGATGCAGTCAAAATCCAGTGCAGTATGTTACATAAGGCAAAGGTAACATTCAGGGGGAGATGGTGTGTAAGCACATTTTGTTATTCCAGATGGAACACTGAATGTTTGTGTACAGACATAGAAGGTCTTATTCTCGTGAATGTATAACTGATGGTAGATGAAAACACAATGTAGACCAAAGGTCTAGCCTAAAACTAAAGCTGCATCTTTAAATTTTTCTAAGCCATCAGGTATTCAGGGAGGAAATTAAAGTATAGCAGACTCCGGTTGTTTTTGTAATAAAAACATAATTCAACTTGACTGAAGCCACAGAACATTGTGTTTTGTGCAATAGTGTGTGAGGAAAGATCTATTACAAAATCAAAATCCTTCCTCATAATGTACCAAGTATCATGCTACTAAATTTACTTAGAACATGCACGGATTTGAGCTGTTTACACCTAACTAAAGGAATACAAAAGGCTAAAATGATAAGTTACATCATCATGTTTCAATTAGTGTTATTTAACATGGCATTTATTTGAGCAGAGAGGATAACAGATAATACTGGCTTATGTGATCCTTTAATGGCCATTGATGTTGTGAGTGTCAATGATCCTGAAAGAGCGGAAATAGGTTAAGAAAAGTAGGGAGGCAGCATATAACCTCTATGAAAACTCAACTCAAGCTTTTTTCTTCTAGTACTTGATAAAGCCAATCATTATAGTAATATTAATCATTTCCATATCTGTCAGTGGGCTTCAACTGGGTAAGCAGTCATGAAACTAGATTTGTGTTTAAGGAAATGCAGATATTTTCAAAGCACCAGATGTTTGTTTTTAGGCTTTGCTTAAACTTTGCTATTGTCATCTTTCTAGTGTAATTCTTCAAAAAAGACTATACTCACAATTCAGTATGTAAATTAATGCAAGAACTCAATATGCAAATATTATGATGATGCTATCACTGTCAATTAAACTTTGAATGGCTTTGGAATATTATGTTTTTAAATGTAATTGTTTAAAAATATCGCACCTACAAAAAGTACTGCACGGTTTCATTAAATTGTTACATTTTTCATTGACTACATCAGTCCAAGTTGGTATATTGGCAAGATATGCGCACATTTACTGCAACTCTGAACTATGCAGTTTATTGTTATGTAATTGTCTCAAGTTAAGAGTACAGTAGGTGTGGTCCTGCAATTTGATGACAACTTAAACGAAACCGTAAGCAGCGGTAATTGTAGATAATGAAATATAGTTTCTACAACACGAGCGCTAAGAGTTCTCTTGTTGAGTTAAACAATGAAATTTGGAAAGAGAAGTTAAAGATAAATATAATAAATATATCTTGTGTGTGTATATAAAAATATAAACTGTCTGCTAAATGTAATTTTATACAAAGCTTTAGCACAGAAAGGAAACTAATATATCCTGATGGCATTATAATATGTTGCAATCACCCATGAAGAGAGAAAAATGAAAAATGGGGGATTTCCTGAAACGGTGTCCACCCCACTGACAAAACTGACTCATAGTTTGGCCGTAACTCCTGTCAGGAATAGATCCTCTTTCATAAGCTGAATATTTCACAAACATAACTTTCCATGGCCTGTAAACAAAATGCAATTTATGCAATAAGTGAAATTTTGGAACACATAATTCAAATGGTAGAAATCTAATTTTGATCTCTTCAGTGATCAAACCTGTTGACCCTCTTTGTCCCATCTCTCAGTCTTGGATAGTGTTGGTTGTATGATTGTCAGTCATACAACCAGCATTATACACTGGCCGGACATGTAGATGTTTCTAGCATGTTATATGTTTGGCAGCAGTTATTCTAACCTTATTGATGGAGTGTATAGCTTTTCATTTCTTAAACAACCATGTAGGAAGACGCATTATGGCCATATTCCAGGATGACAATGTCAAGATTCAGGCTCAAATTGTGAAAGAATGGTTGGGAGGGAGCATGAAGAATCATTTTCACACATGAATTGGCACCTCTGAGTCCAGACCTTAAATTCATTAAAAATCTTTGGGATGTGTTGGAGGAAACTTTACAGAGTGCTTGATTCAATACCAGATCTTCACCAAAAATTGCACCACTTGAAGGAAATAAATGTTGTGATTTTTCCATCAAGAGGTGCATCAATTTTTAGAAGAACTGTTGCCAAACATATGCTGGAAACATAATAATCACTGCAATAAGGACACAATCATAGCATTTGAATCTAAAGCATTTGAACCTATTTAAATCCAAACAGCGACTTTTTTTTGGCCTGGCATTGTATATCTACAACATTATTATTATTATTATTATTATTATATTTAAATATTTAACAGAACATTAATTTAACACAAATATTTACTTGTATATAAATCAAAAATGCTATTATAAATATATATATATATATAATTTAACATATATGTAATATTTGATTTGATTTAATTCTATTTTTGATCTCTTCTCCTTCACGTTGGCTGTGCTTATACAGTATACTTGTTGCCTACATTGAACGGAGGAACACAGAGGTGTTGCCAAGATGGCCAGCAAGAGACTGATTTGACATAAAGGGACATTATTAAAGGGTCCACATACAAAATACAAAGTTCTGTCATGAGACTCTAGATAGCGCAGGCTACTATGTCCACATCATTCTCTATTTCTGGATCTATATCTGATTCCTGAGATATCTGGTTCCTGCTGTATCAGCAGCCAATGAGCTTGCAACCTTCAAATACTTGGGTAGCATTTGCCTTAGCAGTGTCGCGCTTTCAGAAACCCTTCACCTTCCCTAGCTCCACCTGTATAGATCTGCTACAGGTAATTAATTTATGCTGTATTGTACAGCAGCAGCATTTCTTATGCCGAGTTCACATTGCACGGTTTTCAAACTTGTCAGATCACTGTTCTCTCACACTGCATGATATCTGGGGTAGCATTCAGTTGTTGCTGTGTTCACACTGCATGAAGGATCGGTGACAGGGGCTTTTTGTTTCTGTAAATATATCTATTAAAATACTGCAATTGTGGTCTATAACTCCTCCCCGAACTTCTCGCTGCCCTGTATCTGGCTCATTGGCTGTAGGTTATCGCCGATGTAATTTTCAGTCAAAACACATTTCACACAGCAGGATTTTGAATCGCAAGCATGCCAAATATCTCACAGGCCTTGGCGTTGCACTGTCGATTCTCTCAGATCGCTTCTTTGACCATTCATACTGCTTGATTGCCACTTGTGAGAACAAGCACTGATTTGCCTCTGATTTCAGGCATTTGTCTGCGATTTTTGCAAAACCTGTCGGCGAGTAAAAATCGTGCCTAAAATCGTGCAGTGTGAACTCGAAATTACTTGCTCACAGCAGTGTGTCGTGTATGTATTGGCAGTAACAAGTCCTGTACATGCTCTGCAGCAGCATAGCAGTTCTATTTTGCCAATACCAAATATATCAACATTGTCATAACCATTACCATGCCAAACATTTTGAGAGTTGTCATGACAGAACTAAAATGTATATAATTGAACACAACAGCTCCAACATGTGTAGAAAGCCTGTGCGCTATTCACATTGGGCCATTGCTCCATTTTGTTGGCTGTGTTTTGTCCCCGAGTGTGAGCTAGCATGTGAACAATATAATGTACAAGAAACAGGAGGGGTGAATAGGATGTCAATCTTTCACTAGTACTGTGTGATTCATAGCATTACTATGAAATTGACACCAGTTCCCAGCTTTAGCTCGGAAGTTATGGTTTTGCATGCTATTCTTTTCTGTAGCACCTCTGGGTGAATGAAGTCATGTTGTGTTTAACTAAACCATTCAAAGTGTCCCAGGGTGGGTATCTGAGTGCTAAATAAGTGCACGCTAGCTTATGTCAGTCTTTGACTCTCGTCTTTATAAGCCATTCAGGTTAATAAGATTACTATTGTGCTGCTTGTCCTACATATCGAGACCTTTTTGTTTATGCTTGTCTGAAACTGAAGGCAGCTGGCTAGTCGGTCAATGACCTAACATGCTGTGTTTGTGTATGACTGTACCGCAAAATGAAACCGGCTCAGACAGGCTTCCAAGTCACAATAACATTGTGGCTACTGATCTAAAACAAATTCAGGTGAGCTTTAGATGCAACTAAGCAAATACTAAATATCTACAATGCTTATTTTTAATAGAAATTGAATTATAATTTTGATTAAATCCTTTTATTTGCTCCAGACACTAGAACTGACTAGAAGGAATCTTATTAGGCACGATGTGATGCAAAAATTTGGATGCCTTTTTCAGACACAAACTGTATGGAAGACAACAAAAAAGACATCCAAACCACATCTGAGTTTTAATGGATTCATCAGCCTTTTTTTGCTCTGCTGTGCCTTTAGGTTGATATTAGTGATACTCTACTTCAAACTCATGATCAAATAACCGTCACCTCCATGAAATCACAACCAAGATCTCATTTCCTGAATGCATGAAGACGTAATTTGAACTGGAGATCTCTTACGCCCAAGGTTTGTGTCACTCCATCACTACCTATAACAACGTGAGGACATTGACCTATTAGCTTCTCATTGCAAAATTTAGTCTCCATTAGTCTTTGTCAAATGTTACATAACCCTAATCATCTAAGAGACACACAGTGAAGACACATTCGCTTATGTAACCATAATGATTTACTTTGGAGCCAAGAGTCTCCTTATAATTGTTTAGACACTCAAGGGGGGTAGGTGCTAATTCAGCGACTGTTTAAGTGGCTGTTTTTGACAGCATGTTTCAAGAACTTTGTTGCCATAACGTTGGGCTGTTTTCAAATAAATTTTTTTTTAGATCGAAATGTTGTTAAATTGGGGATGGTTTAATGAGAAGGTCATCCTCTCCCAACCCCCCTGTGAATGTGTCAGTTTGCAGTTGTAAACTGACCATCATCATCATCATCATCTGTTTGTTTGAGTTCCTCCCAGTAGACTTAATAAATGCTGTTTCGTCCCGTACAGTGAGGAACAATGTACGGGAGTGTTGTTTCACAATACAAACCCGCTTTATGATAACCCAAACCACTCGTAAATGAGTACGACTATCCGCTGACCCCGGAAAGGTTGTGTGTCTACATTATTAGCGTTTATTAAAGTAAATCAGCAACAGCAGGCAGTCTCCCCAGGCAAAACAACCGAACATTTAAGAGAATTCCGTTATCCCTAAAAGGCAGACATGAGGCAATTTCTCCATAAAACCTGAACCTCCTAAAAGTGGCCTTGCCAAGAACAGAAAGGCCATTTTGAGCATCTAAGAGCCAAATGACTTAACGCACGTAAAATCAATCCATGCTGTGAACCCATTGGCTGAGATTAGCTTTAAACAAGAACCGATCGCATTCTTGGGACCCGTCGTCAGTGTTCACACACAAGCTCTCTGATTGACTGTCAAACAAAGCAATCATGTGTTATTCGAATCCAGACTCCAAAACGCGTCAGTGGACGTGCTAAGTGACTCCTGACAGCCCATTTGTTTTGGGCCTCCCACTAAAGAGATTATCAGAGGCAAATACCATCAGTGAAGGGGGTTCGTGGAGATAAATGAAGGCATTTGTTTAATACAGACTTACTTTATGCAGCTGCCAAGTTCTAGATGAAATGGAGAGGGGGTTTAGGGCAGTGGAGCTGGATAAGACACAGATTCAGCGTATGAAAATCATCCAAATGCTAAAAATGGAAGATGATTTAGGCATGTCGCCCACATTGGGGGATTTGTTTAAAGTCCTTTTGAGTGATTCATTGTCAATGGAGAAAAACACACAAGTAGTTCAACTAATTAACCTGCGTGTGGGTGAATTTGTGACTGTATGCTTATTGAGTGCCTGTCTACCTGGAATTTATGGAACAATTTTATGATATCTTTCTCATAATCACATCGGCATGTGTTGTACATTTAGGTAACGTCTCAGAAATGACGTTGTTGGATTTATGCTTTGTAGTGTAGAACAGCAATTCACATCAGAAGAAAGAGAAGTGCAAGAGAACTGTTGTCAGATGCAAATCTTACACAGACCTTTATTGTTCTTAATAGTTGATTTTTACACCAAATACTGTACATACAGGCCACCACAGTCCCTCTCAATACTGTACATCCATTGTTCTCGTTTACAAACTTTTACAGACATTACATTTTGAAGTGGTCATAACATTCTTTAACCTTCTTTAATAGCTCATTCTTCTAAACATACTTTTCATCTTTCCTTCTTCTCAAAACAATATCTTGGCTTTTTACCAGTGTATCAAACCTTCCTACTTCATGAAGACACTATGAAATAAAAATAACAGCAAACCAAAGTCCATGGATGGTTGCTAATATCAAATAGCGCCAATCATCAAGCCCCTCTAGTCATATCCAACTCTATTCCAAAGTTTCCTTCTAAATATCACGTCAACATTTCTTAAGCCCTCATTCAACATTCAACTTCTCTTCTACACGACTGTCCGTTCTAAGTCAACTTTCTGCTTCAACAAGCATGTACATGCACTGGGCCCTCATGATAATACAGGCAGGACTCAACAAGTAAAGCTCCATGCAAGATGCTACATTGAAATATTCATCCATCATTTTGGGGGTGGAAAAAAATATGGCTCAGGTTTGATTTTTGCAATAACAAAATGTAAATTTTCCAATTGGAAACTAAAATCATATTGCTACCAAACAAAGCATTTTTGTCTAGATAAATTATACCATCTGATTTAAATATAAAATGGAGCTGATAAAGTATCCGTTTAATGGGAATGTACTTGTAAGACTTGCCTTCCAGTAGAGCTATGAATCAGACTTTTACAAAGTATTTATTACTTTTGATATTTCATCTCTTTTCTCAGTGGGTATTCTTCCCTTCTAAAAGCTAAACACAGTGCTTTTAATAAAAACAAAAGAGCTACAGTAAATATCTTATTGAAGTTTAAAAAAGTATAACTTTAATTACAAAAAAATCAATATTAATAAAATAACAAAAAATATGACCAAACTAACAGTAAACAAGACAAGATGTGTGATCTTGCGCTTTCACACAAATCAACATGGTGATTTTTAAAGTGTGTGGGATGTCTTCAATCTTCAATTCCTTGTGATCCACACAGTCACCTCACAAATACTGTCTTTCTGGTACTGGTGTGGCCCAAGTGGACCTGGGAGGGTTTTTGGGGGAGGGATTTGGTAATAATAGCTGCCATTGTGGACAGTAACACAAAAACACTGCTGTAGAAACACACAGTCTATACACGCACATAAATACAAGTCCTCCGCACGGTGCCACTCCATCTGCACCCTGGGATAGCGCAGTCTTTACACCATGGTCTCCTTCCTCTTGCCCAGCGAGCAGAGTGAACGCTTGTCCTTTTTAGATTTGCGGGGCAGGAAGGGGGCAGAAATCGAAGATGATGAAGAGGACGAGGAGAGGGTGGAGGTTGCGGAGGGCGTGGGGCTTGGAGGCTCCTCTAAGCTGGGGGAGGAAGGGGCGGAAACTGTGGCCCGCAGACAGTTCTCATCCATCTCTTCCATATGGATGATGCCGGAGACTGAAGACGAGCGCCGTTTGGTACAAACGTCGGTACTGGCAGGGGTGGACAAGGATTCGCTCTCAGGGAGCGGTGAATCTTTCTGGGTTGACATGGCGCTGCGAAGACAGTTGAGCCACTGTTGCTTGTGGAAGACGTCATTGACCTGCAGTGTGTGGGACTGACCCTGAGATGTGTCCTGGAAGCGCACCCGGAAGATGTTCTTGGCTACAGGGGAGGGAAAAAAGACTCATGAGCAAAAGTAAACAAAAAAACAAAACAACGAAAATGTTGTGATCAGCCTGACACTGAGAGGCATCAACCTTACCTTTATCTGCATTACTGAAGGCCCCTCGGAATGAGCCGCCCATGCGAACATCTCCGTCCTGCAAATCTTCCAATACGAGATCCTGCACCGGAATTGGCTGGCGGTACACTTGGAAACAATGCCGATCATTCCGTGTCACAGGCCGGGTCAAGACCAGAACCTCCGTGAACAGAAACACGTGCAACTTCTAAGGAGAAGAATGGAGGAAAAAAAGAGGGCAAAGGAAAAAGAGAGGTCTGGTTATTGACATGTTATTTGAACGTTGGACTGATTTGCAGGTATTAACAGTTTTCTCCCCTGGCGCTCTCAAAAGATTCCCCTGTCATTGTGTCATGTGTTTGAATATTAAAGGGAGCCAATTCCTTCCCTCTGATGGCCTTATTTGGAATATGGTGGCTTTTGTGTTTATATTTCCAGAAAAATACTATTCTAATTTTCCCCAAGCGGTTCAAGCTGTTATAGGTGTGTTTGAGTGGAAGACAAAAACTCACTGTGCCACTTTTGTTGCGAAGTTCACCATGGCAAAGCAGGCTTTTGCACTGCTCTATGCGTGGGTCTTTCTGTCTATCATCCAAATATTCCAGCTTATCAATATAGTATTGACATTCTGACTCTCCTTTCTTCATGTTGATGTCAGCCAACACTGCCTGAATAATGCTTATCTGGAGAAGAGGAACAAAGGCAGCATTAACACCAAATGTTACCTAAACAACTCTTTAAAAGCTTACAGTTGCTAGATGTGTGTTTGTACTTACCGCCTGCTCAAGGCTTGCGGTGTCTGGATGATCTGGTGGTGTGTGTCTTAAAATTTCTTTCAAAAGAAGGGGGTATTTGACCAATCGTGAACGAGGGATGTCCAAGAAGCTCCACAAGTCTAGTTTCCTGCTGAAAGGTGACTCAAGGCAGCGCTGTAGAAAGTCCTGAACTCTTGGGTCCTGTTTCTTCTGGTCAAGCAAGGCTTTGGCGGCTAACTGTTTACTGCAATATGCCCTATACGCATTTAACCTTGGCAGCTGTGGAGCAAAGCGAGAATTAGCACTCTTACAATGCTCAACAATTAATGTGCATAATATAAAGACAGCAAAAAGACATTTACCCAGTTCACAACAATCTTGCCGATCTGTCCCACTGTTCCATCTGGGCCTGTAGCTTTTGCCAACTGAGCGAGAAGATCTGATTGGGTAAAGAATGAGTTAGCACTACTTGTTACCATTTACACTAAAATAAATAAGATGTCCAGAGTACAATAGTTACCTTCATGAAGAGGAATATAAGCATCCAAGTCTCCAAAGATGGCTGTCAGCTCTTCCTCAGACATGATAGACAGTTTCAGCATGGGGTCATGGTACGCCTGGACACACAAAATGAAAAAAATTTGTAAATAATAGCTACAGCTTCTAATTTTAAAGAGGGAGACATTTTTGGCAATAAATGGAGGAAGGAAGCCAGCCAATATGTCTAACTCTGAAAGCACAGCCAAGTACTTATTTGGTCTATTTGCTTTGAATGTTCCAAGCAAAAATCAAAATGTACAAACCTTTCGGGCTAACTTCAGGTCTTCAATCAGGTCCTGTTCTCCCCGAGACAGCTCAAAAATGGCCTGGAGAGACAGAAAACAAATGGTCACATTCAAAACCAAGAAGATTGTGCAAGATTGTTCAGGTATTTTTAGTCAAGCCCCTAGACATCCGTCTGATTCTCTCTTTGGTGGGAAATATTTGAAGGGCTCACAGTTTGCTGTAATGTCTGATTACTAAGTCTAGTTGTGAATGAGAGGTGTAGGCTTTGTGTGTCAGACCGGCCAGTCTGTGTTAGCACTGTATGCCTGACTCTGAGATGGCAGAATACAGCCAGACTCTCTGCTCCATTCCATTGCGTGTTAAGAACACATGCCAAAAAAACACAGCCAGACCAAGAGCGGTAGAGCAATGGAGAATAACAACAGAGGCAGAGAAGGAACACTTTCCAAGCCCCAGGCCCTTTGGGTTTAATAAGTCACACAGGCCTGATTCAGTAGCGTCTGGCAGGGAGACTGAGAGTGGATTTAATAGTCTAGGTTTTTCAGTGCTGTCTGGAATCCTTAGTTCCAACTGTACTCACCTCTTGTCTCTTAATCTCTTTGGTGGAAAAGGTTCCTTTCTGGTGGACATCCAGCGTCTCGGACCAGAGTGTGCTGTTGCGGCGTTTGGGTGGTGTGGGAGCTGCGGCCTTGCTGCATGGCTTCTGCTGGGGCACGCCCGGAGACCGCCCATCGCCCCGGAACGAGGCCTGGAGGGTCTGGCCGAAGCGTCGGACGGCCCCATTCTTCACGGGAGAGATGAGGTTCGCCAGCGAGGTCACTCGGCCAAGAGGCCTCACACGCTTAGTACAGGGTTCCTACAAGACACATGGATGAAAATAAATGTTACTTAAAATCACCCCCTACTGACCACAACAGATTCCTTAGTGCTTCAATACAAGAAGGCCACAAGTTGCCGCCTCACTTAAACAGAGGCTATCGTATAATTCACAGGATACACTCCTCACTAGTGCAGTTGTGAAAGGGTCATCTGGAGGTCAGGTTGATTGGTGTTTCCTGGGCGACACACCAACCTCCAACCTCTGGAGTTAGCAGCTGTTATGCCTGTCATATGAGATTGACCCTTTCAGCAAAAAAAAAATCTCTCTCTCTCTCTCTCTACACACATATACAAACACAAACAAAACCCTCTCTGACTGCAACCCTGGACACCCAGGGTTCAAGAGGAATGACTAGAATGTAGGAGACTCCAGTCAGCTGTCCCACACCGATGACCCACACACACGTGACATCATGGCCTAACTATAGCAAACAGGTCTCCTTAGCTGTTGTTAACTTAAAAGATAAATTTGCTCTTTCAAGGGGAAGTTTGAGAACCGTTGGTTGTGTGTATTTATTTGGGTCAGAGGGACCACCATGAGGAGTTACAGATTTGACCCAGGCCTTGTAAACAGGGATTACTCTACCCCCTCTACCCTACTCTTCTCTTTCCTTTCTTCCATTAAGAGCTGTTTATGGTTTCGTGTTGAGGCAGGCCCTGTGGCCTTCGCGTGAGAGATACAGGCACACCTGAACCCCCTGGAAGAGGGGGAGGTGAGTACTCTCAAACCCTACATCCATAATGACTGGGCCTCCAGCCAACCTCAACAGACCTGAGAAAGGGGTGGGGTGGGGAATCGATCAAAGCAAAACCGATCTGAGATGTTGATCCTACACTCACTCTAGAGATCTGACTGAAAAAACGTCTACCGTTCCTGGAACAACGTGAGCTTTGTCGTCAAAAAGTGTTTGCGTCTTTCAAGCTACGGGAACAAAAAGCACTGTGTGCTTGGCACATTTTAAAATGCACATTTCAATAGATTTTCCAGTGCTGGATGGTTTTCCAGCTGCTGAAAGTATTTAAATAGGGATGTTGTTCTCATCTTGGCAAAGTTAAACCAAACCATTCCACTGACTGGCAGACACAGCTGCCGAGCAGAACTTCACTTTAGTAGCAACTGCAACTGTGGCCAAAGCCCAACTGGACTTGGCCACCCAGTTCTGCCCGCCTGCCCTTCCTCCGCTGTAACATATATCATGCAAGTAAACATGAAGACCACATCTGAACCTTCTCCACCGGTGGCCAAAAACACAAGATGTTGGGGAGACTGAACACAGAGGAAGCAGTCTGGCCCAAAACTGAATTCAAAAGAGCACAGCAGTACCTGTGTGAGCGATTAGTGGCTCTACGAAAATAATCAGAGTTGCTGCTGCCCATTGTGCTCTTCCTGCTGTTTAGGGAAGCCCTGCAATAACAAACACTCCTGTTCTCTCTTTTTTGGAAATTATAGATTATCTTGTGGAAAGAGCAACATGTAGACAGACAGCTAGACTGATAGTGTGGCTAGTTCTGGTTGTGTTGACTTTTTAGGGACCCCCCTGGAGAGTTGGATTGGGAGAACTTATCAGGGGGAAGCCTCCCCCACAGGAACTAAAGTTTAGACTACTGCTGTGTAACAGTTTGTTTGCTTAGCTAAACTTTCAAGACATAATTGTCACTAGAAGTTGGCTAAATGTGGTGATATCTCCCTTTGGGGATGATTTACCTCAAAAGGTAAAACAAAATTAAGGGAAGAAAAAAAGAGAAAAAAAAACATTTCTAAAAATTCAAGATTTCCTTTGAGTATGTTCTAAGCCATTATAATTAGCTGTACATAAAAACAATGGAAGTCTGTGGTATTGTTTCTATTCTTTCATCAAAATCCCTCTGATGGACAGATTAGATCATTTGAATCCTTACTGGCAAGACACACAATTGCCTGGCAATCAAACAATAAGTTGTGATTATAAAATGAATGGAGGGAACCAAATAAACTATTGTTGTGGCTAAAGCAAAGTCCATCAGCTTTGAGCCACAACTTCCTAAAAGCTCCTGATTCATTCATAATTTGCTACTTCTGCTTTAGCCTTCCCTACAACTAATCCCTTTCTCTGGCCACTTTCGAATCAGAGTTGAAACTGCAAATAGGAATAGCAGCCTGCTAAAGAGAAGTAAGATTAAAGCCTCTTTCTGGGTCTTGAATACATTTCTAAATGCTCAAAGCAGTGCTCAAGCATACCTGAGCTACAGGCTGTGATTGCTTTCAGACAGCTAGAATGCTCTTAAATCACTGCATGTTCACATCTTCAAAAAAAAAAAAAGAGCCCTGAAGGGTCCCTCAAACCATTAGTATACCTGTGAAACTTCTGCTCAGGTGTACAGCCAAAAACACTGGCTTTAAACTTCCTGTATATGCATATTTAACCGTCACAATGGGCAAGAAGATTTTGAAAACTGTTCAAATACAATCCAGTAATTCAATGACTTAAATTGACCTTTAACCTCACTGATTTGCAGAGCACTCACACACACTCAAGTCTCGCCCCACCAAACACACACTCTTGAGAAACACACCTGTGATTTTTATTCCTTTAAAGGCCAGTGTGTGTACAAGATAACAACAGGGCAAGGTTCTGACTTGGCTGATAAAGAAAGAGTAGGAACTCGAACATGCTTTTATCATGGAAAACAGAGCAAAAGAAACAGGAAGACAGAATTTGTAATTAATCGCTTTTGGGTCTCACCTCTAGTTCTTTGTAAGTCTGGTTCTGATAGTCTATCTTCTGTAAAGTCCGTTTGATAGGTACCACACAAGGTTCATCGTAAGCCACCATTTCTTTCAATAAAATCCACTGGCTGGTTTCTGTTATTTCCAAGGGTCGGCAATAATCCACAAGTGATTCTTAAATAAAAACGTGATGTAACATGAGGTCTAAACCTCAACGCCCCCCCCCCCAACTCGTGATTGTCCGCCTGAGCGGAGCTTTCTAACTTCTAAACACACTCTTGGTATGCGTGTGCTCTAACAATCTCTAACTTTGTTCTAGGGACATGAGAGGTAGCAGTGCTTATATACAGAGTTCTGAAAGGGTGGAGTCAATGTAAACTCACCAATGGCAAGAGGAAGGAGCTGGGGATATGTAAATGACTCTGAACAGACAAAGTCTGAGAGAACCTGACTATCTCTGCCATCTCACATCAACAAAGCAAACTTACAAAGCAAATGCCTACTAGATACTACGTTTTTACATTTCAGTAGTGTCAAAATATGTCACTGTCCTGAAAGCAGGAGAGCTTATAAACCTTTTAGGTCAAAAAAAATATTTTTTTAGAAACTTTTTTTTCTGCCTTTAAAATATTAAAACTTACATCCTAATAAAGTAATTTTGGACCTCAAAACAAACAAACTAAAACCTCATATTCCCCAGTTTGCAGAAAAGATTAAATGTAAAAAAAGTTTTGTGGTAACTGAAAACAAGTCTGTTTCTATTTGCAATGTGGATTGGTTTATGTATGTCTTTGAGTTGCATGAAGGCTGTAAAGTACAGGCATATTTGCTTTGAGATCTGCCTAATGAAGAACTGGGTCGTTATCACCCACTCATCAGCAGGGGAGGGGGATGATCAATTACAATATCAATCAGGGCTGAGGGGGTCACATGCACACAGAGTGCTGGTTGCTGTCTGTGTATTGGAGTGTGGGAAGATCTGAAGTCTCAAAAAGTTTCAGCGGTCCGAACCAGAAACTGACCCAGACCACGCCGTAAACAAATCCTGCTTAACAAAAGCTGCTATTCTCAGTCTATTTTTCTCAGTGTACACAAAACCGCACACCCATTGATCACCACATTTGTGTTACCAAGGAGTATGGTTCCCTACAGTCCCAAAACTTTTACTGCTACCTTCTCACACTGTCAGCAACAGTATTAACTTTAGCTACAAAAATGGACTAGCATGATGTGTCAAGCAGGTTAAGAGAGATTTGTGTTAAAAAGTGTGAAAGCAATGGGGTGCATGTTAAGCAAATGGAGATAAACGATGTGCAGACTCTAAGCTTACGCTCCTGTGTCAATACAAAAGTGTGAAACAGGACATGCATTAGTGTGTTTGGATCAGGACACCTTCCACTCCTCATAGGACGAGTCAAACGGAAGCAGGGTTATTTGCTAATGAGGCTGCATTCAGTTTACATGTTATCCTATTATTTAAAACATTACACAATACCCATGTTCATAATGAATCTGTGTGTATCTCTAAAATCAGTGCTGTTAATCAGCACTGCACCATAACAGTTGTGCACAAAATAATGAAAATATGTATGGTTGGAAGTCAAATATCAGTATGGAAGAAATCAATAACAGGGTTCCTCATTACTCATCCCATGGGGAGACACTTTCATACCGTTCTCGGTGTGTTTTGATGAGAGGTGTGGCAGCCAGCCATACTGCATGAGAGCGCAGCTCAGCCTGCACCCCCTGCGGGCTAACACCTCGACACACATGACAGCTGGACATCTGGGTGTGAAGCACAAACACAGCACTCCTACTTTAGTGCTAAACACTATCACACAAGAGTGACTCACTTCATGTGGGCCGTGTGTGAGCTTGCCTGACTGGGAAAATGTGAGCTAACTTGCTAAGCTCTGTTAAACTGATAAACTTTTGTTGAATAGGCAGCAAGCGTAATGGTGTGCAGTAGATCACAGTGCTGCCCCCTGGTGGATAATTAAAAAATTTTTTTTTACTCACATCTGACACCGGTCGGAATTTGTTGCACGTGTAAACAAAGTTCCGCACGAGATCCGATTTGTTTTTCGCATCCGATCTGAGCCACTTCCAAATGTGGTTTTAAATCTCATACATATCCGATATCTAGTTTAGCTGCTCTAAACACGAATATCTGATTCCCCTTTGAATCTCAAGCCACCACAAGACGAGGGCGACACATTTGCTCACAAATATAGCTTTTTAATGTTGCATTATGCAGCAGATGTGCTTGTATGCGATTGCATATTATTTGTTTATTGAGGAAACTTTATAAAAGCAAAGAAATTGTGCACACACACAAACATTCATCCTATGTCCCATGAGTTTTATAAATAAAACCGCTTCGCTACTGAAAGCTACGTTATATTTCTCAGCAATGAGGTGATAACTTTGCTGTAATTAAACCAACAAGCTTCACTTTTAAGGCTGCTCACTCGTGTGCGCGCTCGCGCTCTCTCTTTCGTTAGTTCATTGAAAATAATGTCATCTTACAGGGTCACTTTATTTTACTTCAGAATTCTAAATCTAACCAGCTGTAGGCTAGATAAAATAACCAACGAAAATGGCCCTTATTTTCCTGATCGTTCAGTCAAACATCCATGGAAGCGGTTATCTTGTCCATATAAATTATATTATATAAATAATTGTAATAATACGGCCATTTAAAACCAGAGGGTCTACCCTGTGCATAGTAAAACGATCACTAACATTAATTTTGGGTGGGAAAAACTCAGATATTTGATACCAGTCGTGTCTAAAGTGAATGTAAACAGACTGGCCAACAAAAAAAAAAATAAATAAAAAAAATCGGATATGGTCAAAAGAATGGATCTGTGCATTAAGACATGCAGTATAAACACAGCCTAGGTGACTGCCATGGCATTTCAAATTTGATCTCTGTGGCTTAATGTTCCAGGATGCATCATCTGACTTTGATTAGCAGTGTACTGGGAACGATAAAGCCCTCTACATAAAGTTCAAGTTCTTTGAAGCTTCCAATTTCTCATCGGTGGTGGAAGAAATTGTATCTGTAAAGGTACCAAGTATTCATCCACTATAACGAAGGTGTGGTTACAAGACAAGCCTGTACTGGGTAGACTGTAGGTGCTTGTGACGTCTGAGTGTGTAGGTGTATATCAACACAGGAACCCCAACTGTTTTACTCTGGAGTCACTCTCATTTGCTGCCGTCACTTCATGGCCCAACCTTCATTCATTCTGTGTGGGTTCTTGTCTATCTTTTTCTTTCCATAATATAATCATCCAAAGTTGGTTACAAAATTCAAGTATGTATGCAGTGTTTCCTACAGAACTTTGTGAGATGTGGTCCCTCTATGCCCCATCCCCTCTGGAAGAAATATTTGTACATTTTAAAGTTAAATGCAACCCATGTTCAGTGTCCAAATTGAACAGAGTAAAAAGTCTTTGACTTGTATCTGGACTCAAACCTCTTTTTAGTATATCAATCTATATTTGGTGTTTTATGAAGCCAAACAATTAGAATATTATAATAATAATAAAAATGAAGTATTATACTGTATAACAAATGCATGGAAATGGAATAAAATGAAAGTAAATGACAAGTATATTATTTTACTTTACAGTAGAGAAATTATAATACTTTTATCCTAATTTCTTCGATGGAAAGAGATAAACCCTTGAGAAAACAACAGTTTCTGTGAAACAGGTTTACCCAACATGCATCATTGAAATGCTGAAATCATCTGTCCACAAACAATTTTGGAAATTATGCGAATATGATAATGCATGACTGGTGCACATCGTGTTCCCAAATGAATGTTAAACTCACAGCACATGCTGAGATGGAGGTAGCTGCATTCACTGTGAACTGAGCTTATTACACAGATTATGCAAAACTAAAAAGTTTGTTTAATGATGACGATTATTATCATTATAAAAAGGCCTAAAAAGACATTGCATTGATTGTAGTAATGTGTGAGGGGTTAAGTACTAGCACCCGCATACTGTTCGAAATCTTTTTGGAACAAAAACAAACATTTTAAAGAAAGTAGTTGATTAAAAGCTAATGGAATATAGTGCCCCCTTGTAATTGCATAGAAAAGAGCAACCAACTACATTCATCAAAACATCACTTTTTGTGTTCCATAGAAGAAGAAAAAAATCATACAGATTTGGAACTAGGCATGGGCGATCTACCGGTGGAAATCTGTGCATTGTCTTAAAATAAGGGCAAAGTGTTAATCTTCAGTGTAATTTCTTATTTAAAGCAAAAATAACTTACTCATGATAGCTTTCATGAGTAAAATTACTCATAATGTGATTCAATTTTTTCATATTGCCCACCCCTATTTGGAACAACATGAGGGCGTTTCGTTATAAGGCAAACTATCCCCTATCCCTAACAATACTTCTCAGTTTCTGAGAAAAGTCATTTAGTAACATCCTCTTATAGACAAAGAAACTGACAGGAAAAATCAGAAGACCTACAGGCAGATAAATCTAAACTTCTAACTTAAAGGGATAGTTCACCCTGGATGAAAATCAAGTAATCTTTTACTCACCCTGCTATTGTTCTAATGCCCTATGTCCTTCTACCTTTTTCGGACTTCAAAAGGAAAAACGTCCAGCACACACTCCTCCATATAATGGCACTGAATGGCGACCAGGCTAAAACTTTACAAAAAGGATACAAAAGTATCATGTAATGATTCAGTGAAACGCATGCCATATCCAGGAGGCATACTATAAGGTTTTGCGAGAAAGAAAACCGTATTATACTGAGCTCGGCCGTTACTCTTTACGCGTTCCTTTACGCGTTCCTGGGAGACGTCAGCAGCCGCTCATGCTTACTATAACTCGCACTGTTGTTATGGCACCCCGGATAAGCACACACATGCACCATTTAACGAAATTAGGCTTAATAGAAATGAATGCAACTCGTCTTCTATAAGGTAAATAATAAGAAATACAATAATACTACTAATAAAGTAAACCTCCTGTAATGAATGTTGTGTACCGGTTGTCATGACAACATTGTGAGTAAGCGTGAGTGGCTGCTGACTGACGACTCACACGCACTCCCCAGAACGCGCACAGAGTAACGGCCGAGCTCAGTATTTTGACTATAATAAGGTTTCTTTCTTGCAAAACCTGATAGTATGCCTCCTGAACACTTTCCATATATGGCGTGCATCTCACTGTATCATTACGTGATACTTTTGTATCCTTTTTGTAAAGTTTTAGCCTGGTCGCAGTTCATTGCCATTATATAGAGGAGCGTGTGCAGGACGTTTTTCAAAATTTCTCCTTTTGAGGTCCGAAAAAGATAGAAGGACATAGGGCATTAGAACAATACCAGGGTGAGTAAAAGATGGCTTTATTTTCATTTCAGGGTGAACTATGTGTGGAACCATAATTTTTTATAATTTTATTAAAATAAAATTTTTTTTGTTGTGGTTTCTTATTTTGGTGTGCCACCAAAACTCAATCTGCAGAAAAACAGATAAAAACCACACACACATCCTGATGTTTCTCAGACATATTTAACTCTGAGTAAGTCAATGCACATCTCAACAGAGATGGTTGCCACCAAACAGAGCAGGTAACTAATAACACACCCCTCTGTCCAGACACACAACACAGTCAGGACGCATACCACACACGCATAGTCTCTTTCTTTCTTTTTTTCACAGACTTGAACAATATATCGCAATCTGGGCTAAAATGTTTGGTCAGTCTTCTTGCTATGCAAGTTAAATTAGTCACTCCATACAGAGAAAGAACTTCAACTATAACCATATAAAGGCAACATTATGACACCTCTCAGCTTGACTGTGCAAATTCTGCAGCTGCATTACGCAGAATCTGAAAAGTATGCATTAGGCAAATCTCAATTTAACAGTCTCAGGATGACAATGTCATTTCTTCAGAACAAGGCCCTGAGGGGAAAGCAGAGGGCAATAAAAGGGGTACCATCAGGACAGGTGATTTATACAAAGCCCACACCTCCCCCAATATGCACCCTCAAAGATGTGCTGTGGGGAAGGGAGTTGGGAACTTTTGTTTACTACACTGTCTAGTGAAACAAGTTTCACTCTATAGAATAGTCTGGGTCAGAATGGACAAGTGACTGAAACATTTCACAGATGTGAACTGAAGGAATTAGTTTTTGGTCACACTTTAATTTAGGGTACAATTCTCACTATTAACTAAGCCTTTTGCCTCCTAAAAACTCCTAATTACTGCTCATTAATAGTTAGTAAGGTAGTTGTTAAGTTTAGGTATAGGATGTAGAATATGGTCATGCAGAATAAGGCATTAATATGTGCTTTGTAAGTACTAATAAACAGCCAATATCCTAGTAATATGCATGCTAAGCAACAAGTTAATAGTGAGAATTGGACCTTAAACCAAAGTGTTACCATTTTAATGAATGTTTTACTAAAATGGTTTTTGTCTATACAATGAAAATCACAAAGTCCAAAAATAATGCTATTGTACACATACATTGATAAACTGATACATTTGATCAATGTTGTCTTGTGTTCCTTTGTCTGTCTATCCATCTATCCTTTATAATCTATTCTAACAATACTAAATAAAAATGGTTTTGTTACAATATATTTTTTGGTATAATAACCTTGCCTTTTTACGTAATAACAATTTTCCATTGCTTAAGGCATTAAGGCTCTTGGTGAATCAGAGCTCCCTTATAGACTGATGAAAGCTATTTCAGTTTTATTGTTCACCTGTCTAAACCAGGTTCACCAGGATTTGGGCGTGCTAAACTGTAAAAAAAAAAAAACATGTTCGGTTGCTATGGATGTGTATTATTAAGTCAACTGTTCCCTTTCAGATAGAAAAAAGTATGAAAATAAACCTGAAAATAAAGATCAAGAGTCAAGATCAGTGTGAAGTCAAATTACACAATTTTTTTGTTTACACAGCAGCACGTCTCAATTAAGTCATTGTTGAAATTAGGATAATTATGGACAGTAATCAGTGGAAAGATTTTCTAAGATTAAATTCCACAAGTTTGAGGTTTTTTTTATTTTGGTGTTGTAATGAGACTTTCATGTTGTTTTGAGGCATGCAGACTGACTTCAGGAAGTGTTTAAAAAAAAAAGAAAAGCCAAATCTGGCCTTGCAAAACCTATTTTGTTTTGCTGGTTTTCTTACCTTGAAGTCAAAGCTGCAGAGACTGACTGCGTCTGCATCATCCTTCTCTCTGCGCTTGCGTTTCTGCAAAAAGAAAACGGTCTATAAGAATCTGTAGCACAATACACATCTAAAAACACTTACAAAAATGTAAACTTTCTGGATTTGAGAGAGGAACCAAGGAAGACATTCTTTTGTCAACTTTTCCACACTTTTCTTTTGGTTTCCTAAAGAGTATGCAAAGTGCTTTCCCGAAAGTTGGTATTATTATGGGTTACAATGGCTCCTAAGGAGGTCCAGTCAGACGCAGGAAGGACATCATTATCCCTGAGGCCTTTTAGCACCTGTGTGTGGGAGTCGGGGGCTGGTGGGGCATCTGGCTAGTGAAAATTCTACCTGTGGAGTGTGTGCAGGGTGTGAAGGGGTTGTAAACATTTCTGCAGCACTGCAGTCGATACCGAGAGCCTATAGGGTCTCTGTTATTGCCCTGTGTTCTCTTCACTGGACTTTTCCCAAAAGAAACCACTTCACGAAACTGTTCAAGGCAGGCCGTTTAAGACAGTTCAGTTGGTGGCTGAATTATAGCATAATGAACCTCCCAAGAAGACATCAGTCCCTCAATTTAACTAGGCCCACATGGAATATGCAACATTTTATTTTCTGTCATAATGAAACAACATTGTGTTTTATTTAGTAATAGTAATTTGATTAATAATAATTTGATTTATAATACTACTAATAATACTTATTTTTTTATGTGATAGGCAAAATATCATTATTAAACTGTTGAGGGTGGGAGTTTGAATTTGAATGCATACAAGTCTTGAGTGACTGAATACATCACAAGTATGCTATGCATTTAAAAACGAGTGGTAGTTTTAACCCAAATGTGCCCATAATCTGCTTTATACCATTATAAGCAACATTTCACAAACAAAGTCAAATAGGGTTTTGTTTGAGACCAGTATCAATTGAAAAAACACTACTCTTGATGCCGCTGCTGCTAATAGAAGTAACATCTTGATGAGTCTTTTGTTTTCTTAGTACATAAGCATATTTAAAGTCATGTGATCAAAACCAAACACACTGCAGCCAGCTCACCTCAAGTTTCACTGAAGCAATGAGTAGATTAGGCAAATTTAACATCAGACCCATTCACAGCAAACATACTAAAACAATAAACGACAAGCTATCATTTAGCAAATCCCAATTCATAGACAATGGGGAGAATTAATCAAGACCCTGATTGGAGCAATTTAGTTGTCAGTAATGATTGCTGGCCAATCAGATGCTGAGCTACTGAGTGAATCACAGGTTACTCATGGTGTTTGGTTTTGTACGTTTTAATGGATAACACAGATAAGCGGCTACTTTTGCGTTATCTGAGAGTGGAGAAAAACGAATAGTATCGTAAGTTTACAATAGGGTGATGCTGAAAAAAATAGTATCTCGATATTTTCTGGGATTTTGACGTTAACAGTACTTAGACAATACTTTGCTGAGTGTGTTATTATGCTGGTACCTTGGCAGGTTTAGGAGCTGACTTCTAAAGTTTTTGATATTTTTCATATTCTGTGCAGTGGTTAGTTTGCAGCAGAGACAGAAAATTAAAATGTCTAATACGTTTAAATAGTTTTTTACCTTCTAAAAGTAAGTTTTTTAAAAATTTAAATGTAGACTATGCATCATCTTTTGTCAAATTTTTACATTTAATAAAATCAATTAGAATAAGACATTATATAACTGTTATCAATCAAATTAAATTAGTATCAACAAGATACTAAACACAGAAGCTACATCTGAATCTGAATGCATTTAAATGCATTTACACAGACCGTTTAATGCAGCTCAGAGGGTTACAAATGCATAAATAATGTTGAGATAAAATATGAGACTAAAACTGCAAGTAGGTGGCGGCATATCACTGTTAAGCGAGTCGTTGAACCCTTCATTCAGCCGATTCGTTCAGTAACGAAGCACTGCGTGTTGCTCAGAGATGCAAAACAGTTCTGCTGTGGCATTGTTTGTAACAATTTTGGTTGGAAAAATAAAGCAAAAATAGGCAATATTGTGTCTAAAAAGTAAGTCACGTAATATTAACTTCTTGTTTATTAAACCGTTGTATAAAATCAGTAATCACATTTGCAGTAGTGCATATATTTGGGAAAAGAAAACAGCAAGTATAAACCCTAAGTATATCATGCAACATAAATATAGCCTAAAAGACAAATATTCATACTGCATTTTAATAGAGTAAATAACACAGTGAAAGCCTGAACTCTGTGCGTACAGTTTTCTAACCTAAACCTGCAGTGCATGCATGGACTTTCTAGGCATTTTTTATTTGTTCGTTTTTTTGCAAAGTGAGGAACATAATGACAGATCGCACATTGTTAAAACAACACTTATGATATTATCGTAGACAATCTATATTGCACACCCCTAGTTTACAAGTGGCACCGATATTGCCAGTGCGTTCAGATAAAAACATGTAAAATTAAATAATTGGGTCAACACTGGAAAGTCAAACAATTACTCAAAAGAATAAAACTAAAGCTTCACAAGAAGAAAGAAAAACAAGGAGAAAAGTTCAAAGTGATAGACAGGCTGTGTATGTTTTGGCTCCAAACTGTAGTTTCTTGGTGGACAAACCATAAATGGATATTACAGCAAAAAATTTATGAGAGCAAACAGCTGCTGGCACAGAAATTTTTTTTATTATTACAAACAAGCTCAATCAAAGTCACGTTTTCGGTACACTCTGCATATTGCAGGGGTCAGTAAGATCTATAATAAAGAGGTTGTGCACATGATGGCCAGGACATGTGGTTTGCATATTGTGATTTGACAGATCTGGGAAAAAAAAAAAATGCATGAATGAAGCCCATCTGTTAGAGAAAGAACACTTTACCAATCAGTGGGAAAAAGTCTTAATCAAAGAATTAAAGTCAACATGAAACCGTTCACAATCCATTTAAATTCCGTAATTTGACATTTTCCAAGTAAAACTAGATATTAAATTAGAAAGTAAGATGTTAATCAGGCAGACTGGACAAATGTTGGTTGGTGGAAAGGAGTTTAAAAATAAGATGGCTTAGTGAAAATGCCGCTGTGTCTGAAAGCTAAAAAATGCTGCCTTTGGTGGATGCATTCCATGGTTAGCTTCACTTCCTGTCTCCTGAGATATCTTCATCTGATGGATTTTTAAAGGCAGCATAGATGTATATTTTGCTACCTTTGATATCCCACAATCCTGTGCATGAAGTCTGTGACAGTTAAGCTAAAAAATAAAGATTTCTGAAAGTTGTGGTTGGTGGTCAGTTTGTGTAAATGTACTTTTGACCAACGTTTTCCACTTCTGATTAAATATCTACTAAGTTATCCCCAAAGCTCTTTCTATTTTGTTGTAGATCATTAATCCTTTATGCTCCTCCGAAGTCTGTCCGAAATCAGTTTTTTGAGGTACATTCGTGGGCAAACGCTGCCTGCAAAGTCATTGTTCAAGGTAGTCTAGTGTTAAACTCACGCCATCAATTGAGCCAACACTGCAACCCCCTTAAGCACGTCACCTTCAGTAAGACTTAAAGATGTCACTACTTTCTTTTTCTATAAAATGAAAGTAGAAAGTCCAGCTGTCTCAAGCTGTTTCCTGTGTCTTCTACAGTCAGTTTATGATTCACATTGTAATGCAAATTCAGATGCTACATAAGAAAAACACCAAACCAACAAACGATTTTCATAAGAACAGCCTTACATTCCGTGAGTAAATGATGTCTTAATATTTGAATTAATTAGAGACACAATATAAGCCTTCATGAGAAATGATGTAACAAAAAATTACAATGTCTGAGACATACACTCACCTAAAGGATTATTAGGAACACCTGTTCAATTTCTCAATGCAATTATCTAATCAACCAATCACATGGCAGTTGCTTCAATGCATTTAGGGGTGTGGTCCTGGTCAAGACAATCTCCTGAACTCCAAACTGAATGTCAGAATGGGAAAGAAAGGTGATTTAAGCAATTTTGAGCGTGGCATGGTTGTTGGTGCCAGACGGGCCGGTCTGAGTATTTCACAATCTGCTCAGTTACTGGGATTTTCACGCACAACCATTTCTAGAGTTTACAAAGAATGGTGTGAAAAGGGAAAAACATCCAGTATGCGGCAGTCCTGTGGGCAAAAATGCCTTGTTGATGCTAGAGGTCAAAGGAGAATGGGCCGACTGATTCAAGCTGATAGAAGAGCAACTTTGACTGAAATAACCACTCGTTACAACCGAGGTATGCAGCAAAGCATTTGTGAAGCCACAACACGCACAACCTTAAGGCTGATGGGCTACAACAGCAGAAGACCCCACCGGGTACCACTCATATCCACTACAAATAGGAAAAAGAGGCTACAATTTGCACGAGCTCACCAAAATTGGGCAGTTGAAGACTGGAAAAATGTTGCCTGGTCTGATGAGTCTCGATTTCTGTTGAGACATTCAGATAGTAGAGTCAGAATTTGGCGTAAACAGAATGAGAACATGGATCCATCATGCCTTGTTACCACTGTGCAGGCTGGTGGTGGTGGTGTAATGGTGTGGGGGATGTTTTCTTGGCACACTTTAGGCCCCTTAGTGCCAATTGGCATCTGACCTCTAGCATCAACAAGGCATTTTCGCCCACAGGACTGCCGCATACTGGATGTTTTTCCCTTTTCACACCATTCTTTGTAAACTAGAAATGGTTGTGCGTGAAAATCCCAGTAACTGAGCAGATTGTGAAATACTCAGTCTGGCACCAACAACCATGCCACGCTCAAAATTGCTTAAAATCACCTTTCTTTCCCATTCTGACATTCAGTTTGGAGTTCAGGAGATTGTCTTGACCAGGACCACACCCCTAAATGCATTGAAGCAACTGCCATGTGATTGGTTGATTAGATAATTGCATTAATGAGAAACTGAACAGGTGTTCCTAATAATCCTTTAGGTGAGTGTATATATGATCATATTAGATAGAGCTCTGTGTCCAAGCACATTAATAGAGAGGCGAAAGGAAGGAAAAGATGTGGTAGAAAAAAGAGTGTACAAGCAATAAGGATAACCGCACCCTGGAGAGGATTGTGAAACAAAACCCATTCAAAAATGTGGGGGAGATTCACAAAGAGTGGACTGCAGCTAGAGTCAGTGCGTCAAGAATCACTACGCACAGACGTATGCAAGATATGGGTTTCAGCTGTCGCATTCCTTGAGTCAAACACAGTATTAGTATGGTGTTCCTAATAATCCTTTAGGTGAGTGTATATCTTGCATGTTGGCACAACGCGCTGTCAAAATTAAATCCGGTAGTATCACAGGTCTGCAGGCCGCTTCCTTCATAATCCATCTGTTGTTGCACAACCACGGACACCCTGCGGCCACGTAGACGGCCAAAAAAACAGAAGAACTACTTCCACATTAAAGACAAAAACTCTGCTTTCATGTTTCAGGAGTTTGAGCAGGAATAAGAGGGAGGGAGGAATACTTTTACCTCGACAGGGTTTTGAAGGTGAGATAATGGTACTTGAGCTGAAAGCCTAATGAGGCCCATGTGCCCCCTAGATGAGCTAATGTGTGTGTATTCATAAAGAAAAATATATATCAAAGGAACGTTTTGGCACGTGATAAAGCGGTCCTTCCAGTCTTTGTGCACCCCCCCATTTTCCTACAGATGAGAGATAGATTGCATTTCACTTGGCCTTCATAAACTTTGGAATGCTCTAAACGGGCTCTACTCTGTTTTTAATCACAAACTAATTTGCATTTACTGCTTAACTGATTCAGTGGGAATGAGGGCTATGTTGGGTTCAGTTGGATGGAAATTTGGGGGGGGGGGACGCTTGGGAATTTATCGGTTGCAATTTGTGCATCCGTTAAACCAGAGGCACGCGATGCCATGTGAGGATTAAGATGTCATCAGTTGGCGACAACGTGATGATTGAGTGGAAAACAATATCTGCCAAAAATTTCATAAAGGGCAAGAGGAAAGTACACTTGCACATTTGTGCAAAGGATGGAAAGTTTAACAAAAATGACCTTTTGGGTGTAGTATAAAGAGTTTTTGAGGCACGAAAACTGATGAACCGTAGCAAAGCAACATTAATGGGGCTACAGCATTTACGTCACTTAAAATACAAAAGGTCATCTGTTGCATGTCCGAATTTTTATATTAAACTTTATAATAGGTGTCTTTTAACTTGTGTATTTGCATCAAAAATCAATTGTTAGGTACAGTGTACTTTATTGCAAAACACTTTTGCTGCTCTTGAGGAGTGATACAGTTAAAAAGTGGTATAGTTAGGTTTAAGGGTGGGTTTAGGTACAGGGTCTACTAGTACAAAGTAGTTAGACACTTAATATAAAGTGGGTCCAAATGTTAAAAAACAAACCAAGAATAAATGACAAATTGTTTGATTTTACTTGTAAAATACTGAACAAAAATGGAACTGTAATATACTGACATGGTTTGGTAATGTGAATTGAATAGAACAATCATGTTATGTCTAATTTACTTGTGCCATTAAAAGTATAACATGGTTAAAAGCAACCAGCCAAAAAGATTAGATTCCATTTTATTTTGTGGAGAGGTGCACTGCAATGAGCCGAATAGTGAAACAATTCTTTTAAATATGGTGGACAAAAGCTAGTTAGTAGTTCATTCAATATTGAAAAGTATCGATAAAGTATTGGCATCTAATTTAAAGCTGTAGTATTTCAGCTAATAAGGCTGCAACTAATGATTATTTTGATAATTTATCTGCAGATTTATAAATTCGATTAGTCAAATAAAAGCAGATTTTTTCCCCCCACTATTTTTACAATCATTACATCCTGCCGAATGTTGTTTTGTTTGTTGACTTTCGAACATTTACATATAACGAGATAACTGTAAAATAACTTATGCACTGAGGAAATCATGTCTGATAATGTTCATTATCGATAAGTTGTTGCAGCCCTACATCTAATATTTGTGTTTGCATAAGAATTAGTGTTATCATAGTGTTTAAACATTAACATGCTAATGTCAAACTCTATAAGAATCAAGTCTGTCTTGTGATTCGTGGGAGAGGCACTATGAAGACGATTTCAAAGCACTCATTTAGTAGCATTTTCTATCCACCCTTTTTTAATGAAAATGTTGGGATATCAAAAAAAAAAAAAAACACTGGATGAAAACACCAACACTAGGCATCCGCTTCTGAACTCAAGATAACATGACGCCGTTTATTGCATTTCATCAGCACGCTACGTGGCGCAAGTAATTTATGATGTACGAAATATATCCAGTTGCTTTCCTGTTGCAACTTCCATTTTTATTACAAAAATATTACAGGATTACATTTCCCAAGATGATTCTGTTCTCTTGAACATGGGATGGAAATGGTGCTTTTGTCTGTAAATTTTTTATGTGACATTCCAATTTTTGCAAGTTAAATTCACAACTTTGGATGGAAACATAGCTAGTGACGCTTAAGATATCACCTTAGTAGTTAGCTGCCTATGTTGACAATAGAGCTACAGGAAAGTGTTTTGTATGCCAGAGAGAGATATAAGTCCATATGGATGTCATAATCTACTCACCAGCGTGAAGTCCCACTGGGGTCCAGGTGTCAGGAAGGTGAAAGAACTTCCTCGTCTCAAAGATGGCCTACAGCAAGAAAAACAAAAGAAAAATAAGATTCTCAAAACAATTACACTTCAAAAGCCATTTGACATTTAATCCCCTTTTCATACAGATAACCAGACAAACACAAAGCATCCAACCAGACCCAGACCTCTGGTTGTGCAGTAATGACAGAGAATGTGCAGCCAAACCTTGTAGATCCATTAGTATGTCTGTAACCCAGCAATGTCAGTGTGCCCACAAGAAAATCCCATAAATGTAAAGACACATCCTGTACGTACCACACACCAAGCCTGGTGTAGCTCTGTCTCCTGTGACACTGCATCATCGTCTGCAGAACTGATATAGAGAGAGCGTCACTAATCTCTCTAACTCGCACTAAGACACCAAGTTTCTGCTGTCTTTCACCCACGTGCCCTCTCCTTCATGTCCTCTTTTACTCACAAATGCAAACCCCTCATTGTTGGCTGGACCCTTATTTGGGGATTGGTAACACCTGTTTCAGCGAGGTCATGTTTGCAAAGATACCCAGGGTTCCTTTTTCAGAAGAGCTGCTGCTTTTTTCAGCTATGATAATGAGACACCCTGCCAAATCTTTTTTTTCCTTTTTTTAAAGCCAGTGAGAAATTCTGACATTTATTATCAGCTAAATCTACATGATTATGATTAAATCATTTTAGCTCCTCAGAAATGAAGGCAAATGTGGCATTACCATTGGGTTGTTCATTTTAGCAACACTGAAACGAGAAAATGAGTAATTATCCTGAAGCATATGTGAGCATGTGGTGTTCTAAGGAAAAGAGCTTTACATAATCCAGTGGTTCAAAATGTAGTAACTTCCTGTGTCTCTGAAATCATTCTTGTTTAAAGAAAACTTTTCACCAACACAATGTATGTAATATAATTATATGGCTACTGTTAAAAGTTTGAGGGTTGGTAAGATTTTTTGTTTTGTTTTTGAAAATTCTCTTATGCTCAACAAGGTTGTATTTACTTGATCAAAAGTACAGTATTGTGAAAGATAATTACAATTTAAAATAATACCATTATATCTTAATCTTTTTACATTTTATTTTATTGCTGTGATGGCGAAGCTGAATTTCAGCATCATTGCTCCAGTCTTCGGTCACATGATCCTTCAGAAATCATTCTAATATGCAGATTTGCTGCTCAATAAAAAAACATTTTTTGTATTACCAATATTGAAAACCATTGTGCTGCTTAATATTTTTGTGAAAACTGTGATATTACGTCTTAACTAATTTAATGTGTTCTTGTTGGATACTTTTTTTTTTTTTTTTTTTAAACTTAATGACCTGAACCTTTTGAATGGTAGTGCAAATAAATACATTGAAACTTTCATGTCAAATAAATGAGAAGAGCAAGAGAAAAAAAAAATCAAGCACAACTACATAGGAAATTGGCTGTCTGGGACAATGGTCAGTTATAAACTTTAGCGGTCATCTGAGTTGTCCGCATCAGAATTGAGTTTATATATATATATATATATATATATATATATATATATATATATAACTGAATATATTTAGCTTTAAATCAAATATTTTATATTTATAATGTTAATTTATATATATAATTTAAGTTAATAATATTTAAGTTAATGTGTGGTGAAGTTGTCTTGGAGGCTGTCAGACCGTGACTCATCCTCATGCATTCATTTATGATAACATATGGGGGTGTATTATAATAGTCTTTATTAAGTTTGGGCAAACTTCATTTTGTTGCCTAATGTTTTAAGTGATGAATCATTGTGATATGAAGACAATTGTTCTCTGGTTGCCATCACCCTGGGGTCCTGGCAGAGGTGAAGGCATGTGTTTGTTTGAGCAAATTCCTCTTATTCTGTCTGATGTGGTTTCTGCAGGCATCCCCCACCTTTCTATCTCTCCATCAGTTGTCTGTTTATTATTCCGTCACTTGGGAATGAGTGCAGGTGCCATATGAGAGAATGGGCCATTAGAGTAAAATAAATCTAAAGAATGTAAGTGTGAAGTGGGAGAAGCTGGTTCTCACGGAAAGACTTAAGTTCAAATGTGACTAATTTAACTTCATTGAATTTGGTGTGATGGTGTATTGTACAGGTGGATGTTTCTGAACAACAGTGCAATGTAAAAAAAGCAGTGATGCAGTGAGCGGAATATTAAGACGCTGGGTGATCCTGGGTGTGATATTATCTGACAAGTCAGTATGTATTCATGTGTTAACAGAGTACAGAATCTATATCAGTGTCCACTAGAAAAAGACTCTACTGTGGGTGGTCTTGACTGCTAAAGACAACAGGAGCCTAAATATGTAGGTCAAATGACGCTGCCAATCCCATGATGGAGTGTCCTCCATTCCACGCTGACCTGATGAGGAATAGACCATAGTAACATTGTAGATGTCATATTTATTTAAGTTACATGGATAAAAAAGAAAACACTATGTACTTATAGGAAGTAACATGCCAATATTGGGATATGCTGTCAAGTCATAAAATTCCGTCTTCATACAACACAACCTCTTGTCACGCACTTTGTAAAACATCTAGCTAAATTCATTGGCTTAATTCACAACTTTCAGATTCATATATTTAAAAATATTATTACAGGGCTCAACGCAAGGATTTTTTTACTGGCCTGGTCAGTAGATAAACAGTGCTTTTCAGCTTTTCAGGTAAAGAAATTTAATAATCAAAATGTAAAATAACTGTGTATAAAATAAGAGCAGTGTTTGTTTGATTAACATTAAAAACACTGACAGCAGTAGGTTTATTAGGCTGCTGTCACTTTAACACCTCAATGGTTTCCATCAGAGCCATAGAAAAAGAGAGTTGCGACACGCTTCGATCTCAACGCCACATGGTTCATAGAGCTCTCAATAGTTCCAAATAACTCCACGCTGTCAATCTGTTTGAATAGGATTCAGCAAGATAGACAGCAGTTTTACTATATTTGCAGCAATTTCTGGCAAATATTAACACAATATGTGCATCGACTTCGACTAGGCTTTACAGTAGCATTTTAATCTGGGGAGAGATAAAGAAGAGACGACGTTAATGTTTTTCTTGAGTGATCTGGTCATTTTATTTGGGTCACGAGAGTACAACATGATTTTACAGCGTTGAGTATTGTAGCCAATCATGGGCATTTCTGTTGAAAATAATGACCAATCATATGTTTAATTTACCGGGAATGAGAATCCTCTCAGTATCAATCAAAACAAGTTTTATACAGTCTCAAAACGCTGAATGAATTTTAGTGCAAATTTACGTTTTACACGAACCTTCTCAGTATCTACAAATCCTCTCATCATAACAAAGCACAGACACGATTTAAATAAAGATTTATTGTGAAGTTTAGTCAGATGTTTTTGTTTTTCATTAGACTGTGATGTTCCCTACAATTAGCCTATATATTTAACACTTCAGTACAAATAAAGTAACAAAAATAGATATTTTAATGTTATAATAGTGAAGGGGGAAAAAAAGATAAACGTTATTTCGTAAATGGGCTGACTTCATAGAAACTCATTTGACAGAATTAAGATCTCAGAGAGACTAAAAACTGTTGAAATATGGCAGATAGCATCTGGATAGTAGCTGTTGCAGTGCTGCTCAAGTTATCTAACTGCAGTTAGAGTCTAACGATCTATTATATAACAATAAACATTAACTCTAACGTGCTTCATAAAACACATCTTATTCCTGAGAGGTCAACTAATGCCACAAAATCTCAAAATATGCAGTAATTTCATCAATTTGCCAGCGAGTGTGCTTGAGATAAACTGAAATGAATGGGGTTCAATGCTGGAACTATTGGTCACTCAGTGACACACTTTACTTCCGCATTCCTCAGTTCCTATGGAAGTCTATGGGAGTGTCGTAACTCTGTTTTTCAACGGCTCTGGTTTCCATATATACTGTTAGACATGAGTATTATTTCACTATATTATATAACGGTTTACCTTCGCTTAAGACTGATTACGAGGATACTCGCCCATACAGGCATTTTGACAATTGTGTGTCCGTTAAAGTGCAAAAAGACGTGAAAGAGAACTCAATTCAGTATTTGCACGCTGTCTGAGAGGCGGCTTTCTGGACGTGTACTTCGGATACATGTTGCGCACACAGAACTTCTCACACAGTCAGTACCAGTGTTAATTTTGTTGACAAATAATTTGTCATTTGTCAACAATATTTTGTTGCGTGCAGCCATACACACAGTATGCTACCTCTTACAGTGCGCGAGTACAGAATAAGCGCTCTTTCGCGTCTGAATGGACAAATACACACAACATTGTCAAAATGTCTGTTTTGGAGAATATTCACGTAAATACAGCAGCCTAATAAACCTAATGCTGTCTGTGCCCTTAATATTAATCAAGCAAAAAAAGAAAAAGAGAAAAGCATTCACTGCTCTTTAATCACTTTAATAAGGATTCATTATATTTAATTTATACAAATGAATGTCTGCTTGAAAGAATAAAGAATGATGTATGCCAGTTAATATAAAGAATGCATCATTCATGGAAAAGAAGACCATGTGTTCTTCTTTAGGAGAAGTGGTTTTATTTAATTTTAAGAAATACAGGCATGTTATGTCACAGCAGTTAAATCTGTGTCTGTATTGCATGTTCAAACTTTAATATCATTCATATTAACAGGTTAATAGATGTTTTCTCCAAGAGTATAGACATTTTAAAGAAATTCTTAATGATTACCATTTAAATAAACCCGTATTATATTTAATATTTATAAAACTATTCAGATGACTAAAATATGATTAAAACTAAATAAAAATTTGCTATCAAAATGAACACTGACCAGTACAGAATTAAGTTCTCTTTGGTGTCTTCTTGCACTTTAATATTTTAATTGGCAAGGCTTAAAAACACATGCAAATGATAAATGTTTGTGACGATGCAGCACTATCCCGATCGGCAAGTGATAGTTCCGTCAACTGTCCTGAGCGTCGTTTATGCTGGCCCCGGGCCATCGGGCAGTTCTTGCTTATATATTGTGCTAAATATTGATTGCAGTATCCGGTTTACATACAAATGCTGAGAAGACCGAATTCCAGACTACCTCAAATGAATAATAAAAAAAAAAGTGATCTGAATGTTGGTGGTAATGACTGTAAGGCACAACAAAACACACCCATGACCTGTAGCCATATTATGTAAAATGCCTAGAGCAGTGGTTCCCAAGCCTGTTCCTGGAAGCCCTCAACACACTCTCAGTCTCCATAATCAAATACCTTTTTCAACTCTTCAGCTCAAAAGCAGAGACTCCAAGGCCTGAAACAGGTGTATATAATAAGGGAAGACATTCAAAAGCTGTGCTGTCTGGGAGCTTCAGGAACTGAGTAGGGATCCTGTGTATTGCTTCTAAAAAATGTCTGGCATGCCGAGGTGTTGTCTGAAACGCTGGACATTGGCATGACAAACATGGAACAAATAGCGCACACACCCGTGATGGTTGCATCACCACTCTAACACTCACAGGCAACATAACAGAATACACAAATACACCAAAAATGAGGCTTGGCCTGTTTTAAAAGGTGCACTATGTAACTTTTCCGTCCACTAGAGGTCGCCTATTCAAAACAAAGGCGTAGTGTGATGACGCCTAGTTTGAGCGCAGAATCTTGGGACATGTGGTCTTCACCTCACAGCTGGTGGATGCCATTATTAACGTTACTGTAGTATGAAGCAGAGCAGGACCGAGTGTTGGGGGAGCTGAGCAAGGCGGCTGGAGCGATTGTTAATAAAATGAACGCAACAGCATGACTTTTATTATGCCACAGTTGTCAGCGCCATTTCTGCTTTTCCGGTCATGAATATGAGGTAACACAGCTCTGTTTATCATATAAGATATATTTGAGTGTGTTGAAAATTATGTTATGACGTTACTCTGTGCGTTCGCTTGGCGGCTGCTATGATACTTGTTGCACACTGCAGTAAGAGTAAAGCGTTTCTGCAAAATAAAACCGGAAACCTAGGGTAAGGCAGATATGACGCAATTGGCAGGCGACTCCCTCACACTTCCCGGTTACTTGGTTAAAATAGCAATTTTCTCACGATTTACAAATAGTTGGAAACATTTGGGATATTGTAAGTACTCAACTGAACAAAATATATAACACTGGCCTAGTGGTTTTTGGATATTTTACTGAAAAAATGTTACACAGTGCACATTTAAGAACTTCGAAAGAAAATTACATCACTATTACCGCTGTTGATTTGTCAGCTGATCTGACACGAGTGAGGGAACATGTAAGATGTAACGGTGACGTCATTGATACGCTGGTCATTTTGATGATTTGATGTGTGCTACTTGAGTAGGAATTTATGAAAAAACACAACTACACTTCCTGCATGCTTTTATTCAGAATTTTGGCTGTCCTAAGTATTTACAGTGTACTATACAAACTAATAGTTTTAAGGGAATGGTCAACACCGGTTTCATGTGTTTTTTTCCTTCTGTCAATGAGAAAGCAATCCCACGGACGTTAAGGTGGGAAAACACTTGAAAGGACTCAGGTTAAGATAAGTAGGTTTGGTTTCACCATGCTTTACGCAGCAAACAAAGGAGAGGCCTTGGAGGAATGATATGTCACTTACTCATCGAGATCATTCTAATACGGCTTCAAAAGCTCTCTTTGTTGTGGTTTTCACTGTCAAATATGAGACGTCATATATAACAAACCTGTAAAAGGCCACGCAAAGGGCTTGAGTGTCAAAACGGCTCAGAGAAAAGATGATCTGAAATTGGATAACCGGTTGCCTTAAACACCTACGACATCCCACTATATATGAAAGTGACGTTGGGCTCTTATCTCAACTATATCTGTTTTTTCAGTGCGTATGAAATGAAGCAAGTTATTGTTGACCAGTTCCTTGGGGAATTACTGGGGGGAAAACAAGGCCAAAAAACAGACATTTAGACATTAGACATTTAATAAAAGTCTGTTTCGCTTTTCTGTGACATAACACTACGTCAACCTATGGTGAGCTTTTCAGGTCATGAGCTTTTTTTCTTCTTCTTCATAATTCATATAATAAGGCAAGCATTACTAGCAATTAGGGCTGCTTGATTATGGCAAAAATCATAAATCACAGATTTTTTTTTAATCAATATTGATAGTGTAACACTTAAAGGGTTAGTTCACCCAAAAATGAAAATTCTGTCAATAATTACTTACCCTCATGTCGTTCGACACCGGTAAGACATTTGTTCATCTTCGGAACACAAATTAAGATATTTTTGTTGAAATCTGATAGCTCAGAAAGGCCTCCATTGGCAACAATAACATTTCCTCTCTCAAGACCCTACTGAACTGTTTGCATCATTGAATCATTTTCCTGTTATTACTGTAAAGCAGGGACTATATGTAAGAATTATCATACATTACCCACTTTTTGTATTGCCAATGTGTAAACGAGACCTTCCCTGACTTCCTAGGTTGCCTGTGAAAGCCTGTAGACTGATTTTTATGACTCAAAAAATCTGAAAAGGCCTCTCTTCCGTTCTATGACGCATGAAATGTATGCTTAAGGTTCAGGATAATGCCGAAAGAGCTAATGTCAATGTGTCATACAAATAAAAGAGATTAATTCAAACTCTAGTCTTACATAGCCAGATCTATACGGTCTCAAACATACTTTACATTCAAACTATCACAAGTGTAATTTTGATTAGCTCATCTGTTGACATGATGCTGGTCAACTGCAGAGCTGGTGCAAACATATCCACAGTTCTATGATCATATGCTTTCTTAAATGCTGTTTTATATTTAGATATTATATTACCACTGTAATTTTTTTTGTGTTTATTTTGTTATAGAAGAAAGAATGCAGCACATATTTACTCATCTTAACATCACTCTAGGCAGCATCTGGATGTTCGTTAAAGCCACAATATGTAATATTTTGCCGCTAGAGATCGCTTATTCAAAACAAAGGTGTAGCTTGATGACGCCTTGATTTCGCAGAGCTTTCATTATGACGCAGACAAGCGCTTCCGCTTCTTCCGGTCATGCATACGTGGGGTAACGCAGTGTTGTTTTATCATATTAGATACATTTGAGTGTGTTGAAAGTTATGTTACAATGCTACTCAGTGCGTTCGCTCTGCGGTTACTATGAGACACTTGTTGCACACTACAGTAAACCAAATCGATATTAGGCACGGTAAAACATGGTACTCTCTGTAAATCATTAAAACGAGATTTAAACAAGAAGACTAACTGTGTTGAGCTATATAACAATGATGATTAGTTTTCTATCGAATTTATCCAAACAGTTGTTCACCTAAAACACATAATATATGAAAGCGTCTTTGGTGTTTCCATGGTTTCTACAAAATAAAACTGGAAATCAAGTGTAACGCGGGTATGATGTCATTGATAGGAGACACACGGACACGGTCCTTGTCCTGGTTAAAATTGCTTATTCCTCTGGATTTCAACGTTATTGGAAACATTTGGGATAAATGTTAGTACACAAGTCAACAAAATGTATAACATTGTTCTAGTGGTTTTTGGATAACAGTATCCACATTATTTTTCAAGTAAGAGCAGTCATGGCCATTTGTAATTTTAATGTGTCTGTCTTCCGTTGTCATTTGCTTAGTTATTTTTAGCTGTACAAAACAGCTCGTTATTCTGTTTGATAGTGCAAACTGGTGTTTCTTAGCATATTATTTGAATGTATTGTCTTAATTATAAACATGCTGATTTATAGCTCAAACTGTTTTACGGTTTACTGCACTTTCCCTATAGTGGTTAATAAATCAGATGTCTCACACATTCACAGAAGACACATTACTTCCGCGTTGAAAAATAAGGTGGATATCAATGCAAATGTATTTCCTAAGGCTGCATGTCACGCGTTAAGTATATTACTTCTGTGAGGTATATTTGCACTTTCTGTGCGAGGTCGCCCTCCAATAATGCTCACACCACCCTATTTTGGGTAAAAATAAGAAAAATAATACTTCACAAAAGGCTCATTTCATATTAAAAAACATTTTGCATACCTCCTGATTCCTGACAAAAATTAAGAAATTACCGTTAAGATTTTTATTAAAATAATATTTTATAATAAAACCACAGACCTTTCTAATGATTTACAGTTATAGGCCCCCTGAATGTTAACAGGTCACCCTATTATTATTATTATTATTATAATAATCATAATAATCAATTACTAGTCATATTCATTTAAGTACAACATTTTTGGACAAATTGTGCAGCCCTGCTAACAAGCACAACAAACCCTGGTGTTCTTCTACATCTATCTAGCCATCTATCTAATATGATCATATACACTCACCTAAAGGATTATTAGGAACACCATACTAATACTGTGTTTGACCCCCTTTTGCCTTCAGAACTGCCTTAATTCTACGTGGCATTGATTCAACAAGGTGCTGAAAGCATTCTTTAGAAATGTTGGCCCATATTGATAGGATAGCATCTTGCAGTCGATGGAGATTTGTGGGATGCACATCCAGGACACGAAGCTCCCGTTCCACCACATCCCAAAGATGCTCTATTGGGTTGAGATCTGGTGACTGTGGGGGCCATTTTAGTACAGTGAACTCATTGTCATGTTCAAGAAACCAATTTGAAATGATTCGAGCTTTGTGACATGGTGCATTATCCTGCTGGAAGTAGCCATCAGAGGATGGGTACATGGTGGTCATAAAGGGATGGACATGGTCAGAAACAATGCTCAGGTAGGCCGTGGCATTTAAACGATGCCCAATTGGCACTAAGGGGCCTAAAGTGTGCCAAGAAAACCTCCCCCACACCATTACACCACCACCACCAGCCTGCACAGTGGTAACAAGGCATGATGGATCCATGTTCTCATTCTGTTTACGCCAAATTCTGACTCTACCATCTGAATGTCTCAACAGAAAAAGAGACCCATCAGACCAGGCAACATTTTTCCAGTCTTCAACTGTCCAATTTTGGTGAGCTCGTGCAAATTGTAGCCTCTTTTTCCTATTTGTAGTGGAGATGAGTGGTACCCGGTAGGGTCTTCTGCTGTTGTAGCCCATCCGCCTCAAGGTTGTGCGTGATGTGGCTTCACAAATGCTTTGCTGCATACCTCGGTTGTAACGAGTGGTTATTTCAGTCAAAGTTGCTCTTCTATCAGCTTGAATCAGTCGGCCCATTCTCCTCTGACCTCTAGCATCAACAAGGCATTTTCGCCCACAGGACTGACGCATACTGGATGTTTTTCCCTTTTCACACCATTCTTTGTAAACTAGAAATGGTTGTGCGTGAAAATCCCAGTAACTGAGCAGATTGTGAAATACTCAGACCGGCTCGTCTGGCACCAACAACCATGCCACGCTCAAAATTGCTTAAATCACCTTTCTTTCCCATTCTGACATTCAGTTTGGAGTTCAGGAGATTGTCTTGACCAGGACCACACCCCTAAATGCATTGAAGCAATATACACACTCACCTAAAGGATTATTAGGAACACCTGTTCAATTTCTCATTAATGCAATTATCTAATCAACCAATCACATGGCAGTTGCTTCAATGCATTTAGGGGTGTGGTCCTGGTCAAGACAATCTCCTGAACTCCAAACTGAATGTCAGAATGGGAAAGAAAGGTGATTTAAGCAATTTTGAGCGTGGCATGGTTGTTGGTGCCAGACGGGCCGGTCTGAGTATTTCACAATCTGCTCAGTTACTGGGATTTTCACGCACAACCATTTCTAGAGTTTACAAAGAATGGTGTGAAAAGGGAAAAACATCCAGTATGCGGCAGTCCTGTGGGCGAAAATGCCTTGTTGATGCTAGAGGTCAGAGGAGAATGGGCTGACTGATTCAAGCTGATAGAAGAGCAACTTTGACTGAAATAACCACTCGTTACAACCGAGGTATGCAGCAAAGCATTTGTGAAGCCACAACACGTACAGCCTTGAGGCGGATGGGCTACAACAGCAGAAGACCCCACCGGGTACCACTCATCTCCACTACAAATAGAAAAAAGAGGCCACAATTTGCACGAGCTCACCAAAATTGGACAGTTGAAGACTGGAAAAATGTTGCCTGGTCTGATGAGTCTCGATTTCTGTTGAGACATTCAGATGGTAGAGTCAGAATTTGGCGTAAACAGAATGAGAACATGGATCCATCATGCCTTGTTACCACTGTGCAGGCTGGTGGTGGTGGTGTAATGGTGTGGGGGATGTTTTCTTGGCACACTTTAGGCCCCTTAGTGCCAACTGGGCATCGTTTAAATGCCACGGCCTACCTGAGCATTGTTTCTGACCATGTCCATCCCTTTATGACCACCATGTACCCATCCTCTGATGGTTACTTCCAGCAGGATAATGCACCATGTCACAAAGCTCGAATCATTTCAAATTGGTTTCTTGAACATGACAATGAGTTCACTGTACTAAAATGGATCAGTCACCAGATCTCAACCCAATAGAGCATCTTTGGGATGTGGTGGAACGGGAGCTTCGTGCCCTGGATGTGCATCCCACAAATCTCCATCAACTGCAAGATGCTATCTTATCAATATGGGCCAACATTTCTAAAGAATGCTTTCAGCACCTTGTTGAATCAATGCCACGTAGAATTAAGGCAGTTCTGAAGGCGAAAGGGGGTCAAACACAGTATTAGTATAGTGTTCCTAATAATCCTTTAGGTGAGTGTATATATATATATATACACACACATACTTCCACAACTTACTGAAAACTACTAAACATTTAGGGAGAAGTGAAAGCGCACCGCCAAAAATGAAAGGGGTGTGCTGGATTTATAATGCAACAATAATTATTTTTTCTTGATTTATCATTTTCATAACCACCATTGCAACTGCATAGCAACACTCTAAAAAACATTTAGAAAATAATAGCCTCCACATACTAATGCCTTTGCATCATAGTGGCAAGTAGTACTCACATTTTCCAAAAAAGTTACAAATATAATTTCCATGCTATTTTGGTAGCTTTTTGTTTTTTATTGTAGGATGCAATTCGGGTCACAAAGACTGGTGTTTTCTGACAGAAGGGATGACAGAAAGAAATCGGACCCTTTGCCAAAATAAACTGTTGTGCTTTTATCACAGGCTAAAATGACATTTTGATGCTTTCCATCCCCCTGTATTCTTCCTCAGGGTTTATGTGAGATATCTTGTATATATTTGGCATGATCTATTTATACAGGGTACCTTGGACACATTATCAGTTGTCCTCAATATAATGCTGGTAAAATACACCAGGATTTGACAGTCATTTGAACCATTTCATCGAAAATATAGCTTTTGCAGAAAAATGCTTTTGAAGATCAAATGTCTTTGGATACAATTAAAGTTGCACAGATTATGTTTTTGTTTATGTTATATTATGTTGTCAAATTATTTTATTGTTGGGTTATGGGTTTGCTTGGATCTATTTTAATGTATATGCTTTGTAAACAAAGTAAAATTGTTGTTTTAGTAAGCTTAATAAATAGAGTGCACTGTTTAAGAAAGTATTAGAGTTGAGATGTATTTCCAATGTCGTGGCTTGATCACCGCTCTTATTTTGTGAGACATGAGCGCCACCGTGTGGTAGGACAAAACATTGCAGTAATATAACTTGGCGCACTCCTGCTGTCATGCTTTGTTTTTGTGTCGACATTAATGCGGAAGTTATTCTCACTTTGAAAACACAACAAACTCCTTGATCTATATTCACCCGTTCAGTCGTATATTACAGGATAACTCATTAGTTATGGTTTATAATGCACAGATAAAACATTTTAAATGCATAACAATCAGCTAATACAGTTCTCCATTACAGTTCGCACAATTAGACAGTGGGATAATTTCCAAAGGAATACGCAGAACATGCGAGTTGTAAAATAATAATGAATAACAAGAACAACAAAGTATATGATATTACTGACCGTTTGAAATTGCGCTCCGGGGACGCGTCCATATCCACCATCGACGATTTTCTCTTGTTCCTCTTCGGTCTTTCGTTCACCGGCTCTGCCTTCGGTACTGGAGATCCGTCGGTTTCCTCCATTTGAAAAAAAAGTGGACCTGGAATACGCTAATGTAAATTGTATACACAACGCGTAATACGATTAAAATGTTTAATTTGAGGGGTGAATAGAAAGGGGGAAGTTGGTGATATTCAACGGATGGGACGGATTTTGAATATGGCGGAAATCTGAAATCGCGTCCAATCAGAAGTGGGCATAGGGGAGGGATTTAAGGCTGCTAGTGACGAAACATTTGCGCGCCTCCTGTCGGTCTCGTGTTCTTCTTTTTATTCGTTTGTTTTATTCGTTCGTTTGTTTTCCCACTATTTCTTATTGCTGCCTTCGCGTGCTTTTTGTCGGAATTATCGTAAATACTAGTTTCCTAATTAAAAAATTGACATGAACGTCCTCTCAAGTCAAAATTTAAATGGGATGAGCTCGTAATCACGACTTCAGAAGTGGGAAGTAGGAAATTTCCGATAGCACGTGAAGGCGACATAAGTTCCATCTATATACTATATACACATAATTCACCAACAACAAACCACGTTTTCTTGCATTGTAATGAAACTAATCAGTAACTAAAAACGATATTGCATATACGAAAGCAAAACTGTAAAAAGCTAAAAACATTTTGACTTTACGCCTTTACGTTTTTTACGTAAAAACGTCATTGTTTTATAATATTTTAAATATAAATGTTTTTCAACCATTTCTTAAACCCCCTTTGGCGATTTTATGCAATTGGATAGTTTTATATTATTGTAATCATGTTCATTTAATATTTCTAATAAAGATAAACCTCTTACCCCTCACAATATCCAGACCTCATTAGAGCTGAAAACGTTAAGCTTGTTTATCTCAAACTAATTATGCCTATTGTGTATGGATCATTTAAAAAAAGACAACAGATCAAGCATTGTAAATGCACAAAGAAAGCTTGACAGTTCCCAATGAATACACTTTTGTAACTATGAATCAGTAAACCCATTTTTGGGTGAAGATCCCTACACAATAAACACATAGTAGGTTGTTGTAGTTACACATTTATTGTTATTATAACTGTTTAACTATTGTATTAGTATTCCATTTCCACAACCTCTTCCACAAATATGATGTTGGTAAAGCAAATTTAACAACCAAATATCAGGAAGGATAATTCATGATTATTTTAAAACACATGCACATTTGATAGTGAAATAGTGGTGTAAACATCTTTATTATGGAGGTAGCTTATGGTTACAGGTTATTAGGCAAATGTTTACAGTCTTTTATTTCATACAGAATTACATTTTCCTAAGTATATATTGTTAAAATTCATGTGCTTATATATGGAATATGGGAAATTAATATAGAGGCAATATAGTTTATAGATTAAACTACGTAGTTGCTTTGATCCTTTAGCTATTACTATAAACTATATAGCTATTACTACATAGCATAAACAATATTATCCAGCTTTAATCTGCTAAATGCAACTTTAAAGCCTGAAGATTAAAATATGGCGTTCTGTAAAGACGCTTTTTTTATTATGAAAAGTGTTACACAAATACAACTGACCTGACTTCCAACTATTATTATTACCTGAATGAGCACATATAACGCCTTATGTCTACATCCTGAAACTTTAAGCTCCTAGAGCCTTCAAACCAGCAGAGGGCAGAATTTCACTGCAGATTAATTCAGTCTTGGAGCAGGTATTGTCTTGAAGTGTTGATTTATTTGTTGGTAAATACATAGTATAGGCTGCCTCAAAATAACAACTAATCTGATTGAAATGTCACTCATATTCACCTGAAAGGACATTTTATTTTCCTGTATATTCGCAATAACCTCTTTAAAGGCTTGAGCACACCTGCCATAGGAAAAGGGCACTGATCGCTCTGAGAGCAATGGGAAGCAGAAGAATTGATCCCCAGTCATTATAACCGATTTCAAATGGTGCTAGATGATAGAAGGGACTCTCAGCACCAGAGGAAATCAGTCATCCTTTGGTGGGGAGAAATGCGGGGCAGGAACAGCCAGAGAGGGAGAAAGAGCTTCAGAGAACAGTCTCTCTTGGCACTGTTAACAGTTCAAATGAGAGTAGGAAAAACAAATACACTCAAAAAACTCCTATAAAGAAAGTAAGATAGACAAGTAGGCTCAACACACAAACTTTCATGATGCATTCATAGAGTATACAGTCAGTAAGCAGTGAAGTAACAAGTCATATTTAAAAACTGCTTAATGCACAGTGCCTGATCCCTGCTTGTTCCTCCCACAAGGAAATGCTACTCTATTGATATTTATCCATGCGTCATAAAAACCCTGGTTATCCTTAATACTCATTTTGAAGAATTCGGTTACTTGTTAGTCAAGTGATTTGATTGCATTTTTAATTAGAAAATCAAATTAAATGAGGTCCTGTGACATTTCATCAAGCCAGTTATTGTCAACTAAAACTATTAAAAACATTTAATTTATTGAAATATTAAATAATATTTATTAATAATAAATTAAACTTAAACTTGAAAGAGAAAATTATAAATCTTGCCTTGGCAACTAACTGAAATAAAATAAGTTGAATTACTAAAATTACTAAAACTAAAATAAATTAAGGCTAAAAAGACAAAAATGTGCTTTTACTCAATTTAATTACTAAAACTTAAACTAAAATTGAAAACTGAAAATATAAAAATAAAATGCAATTCAAAATATGAATACATATTATAAAAGTACATTAATAATACTAAAATAACACTGCATCATGTATCACACATTTATGTAATTCATACACTGTTGCAATGCAAAATATTGTTCTGTATTCTGCACCAGTCACAGACAACATGCAAAACGGGGCCTTGCAGAAACTTCCAAAACAAGGTTTAAAAATGGTTTTAGTGAATAAAATGTAAGAAAAATTGTCTGTACATGTCGTTCCAACTAGAGTTATATTAAGCTAACTTGTAGAGCTGAATCTCATATAAAAGTATGGAAAAACATACTGTCATGACTTATTGTTCATATAATTTTTTTTACAGTAGTATTTCCCTTGTAGGACTGGGCTGGCTTATTTGCAACACATTAATTTGACTTCCAGTATATGAGTGAGTTCATCAAGCGCTTGGGGCAAGTCATGAGCGCTATCTGGTTCTACTGTGATTCAATAGATGCACTTCCCTCACTTCTCTCGAAAAGCCACTCCACCCACTAAAGTTTCCTTGTCCTTTTTTGCTATTCTTTGACTTCTCTTGGGATCGTACATCACTGCGAAATGTGATCCAGCAGCAATTCCTCCCCAAGAACACTGATTTCAAATGGTGCTAGACACTGGTAGAACACATCTAAACCACCATGTGAAACCAGCATCCGGAGGAAGCGTCCAGGAGTGCAAACAATCTCATCAGAAGTCCCTGTGTCATTGGCTGGGCTGATGATTAACATAAGAGGAAAGGCAAAAGGTTGAAACAGCAGTGGGCATGCTTTAAAAGGAAGGGACTCTGTCAAAACAAATGTCACGGTCATGGTCACCATGGTCATGGTTGCGGTTTTGAATAGTGACGTCCAGTTTCCTTCACTGATACCAGACTTTGTAAACCTCTGGTTGTTGATCAGTTGGGTAGGAATGTTAATAAAGCAAAGTGACTGCATCTTATTACATAACACACAATGTGCTTTGATGTATGGCGTGTTTGTGTATAAATAGACCCTTGATTGCCCAGAAAGAATCCCTGCATCGGTTTTGTCCGTGGGAGGATGACGTCAGCCCTTTTTCAAAGGAGAACTGTGGGAGATGGAAAATATGAGTCACTGAAAGATCTCTAAACAATGTCATCATTCAAAGTAGATGAACAGGATTGGCCGCTCACCTGCGGCTGGGCCACTAAAGGTCCTTGAAGTTAACTTGCGTACTTACCACCAACACAAGACTGATGTAGTCTTGGGCCCACTCGCAAATAACCGCGTGGCACGCTGTCTGTGTTAATTGCTTTGAAATGTGTTTAATGCACCACACCTCTCCATGGCTCCTCCTCAGTTTTTACATCAGCCTATGGCTGTTCACGGTGATGTAGTCACTCTGCCACTCATTAAATCATTGTATTGTCTCTACGAGTAAGTTTTATTTATATTTTTTACGTAATATGAATATTTTGAGGTAAGTTTTGTTTTTATGTTTTCAGGTTCCATTTTAATTTTATTGGGCTATTTAGTTTTCATTTATTTTTATTTCAGTTTATGTAACTTTAGTACTTCAGCAACTTTATTTCTGTTATACTTCAGCTACTCCCTTTACTCCAGTTTCTAATTCCAGTTTAAGTTTTCCATCTAATATTTTATATATTATATAAATCTATTTTATTTAAAATACATTTCAATGAACAAAAAAAGATTTTTAATAGTTTTAGTCAGGGGCGCCCAATCCTGTTCCTGGAAATCTACCGTTCTGCAAAGTTCAGCTCCAACCATGATCAAACACAATTGAACCATTGTTGGATCAGGGTTGGATCTGAACTCTGTAGGAACTGGATTGTCACACAATTAATTGGCAACATATTTGTGTCAATCAAAAAGGAACCTAATGAGATATTTATTTGTCATTTTGGGTAAACTCAACTGTTCCTTTATCTACTCGCCTTCATGTCGTTCCAAACCTGTATGACTTGTGGAACACTAAAGACATTTCCATTCCATACAATGAAAGTTAATGGGGGCCAAAACAACCACATTGGACCCCATTGACTTTCACATTTTTTAAATATCCTTCTGTTCCACAGAAGAAAGTCAGTGATAGTTTTAGAATAACGGGTGAATAAATGATGACGGATTATGAATTTTTAGGTGAACTGTCCCTTTAAAAGCTTCCATTAGGGTTAACCGCTATATTTAGGCTTACAATTATCTTTTTGACTCTTTTATTTCCATATATTTCTCACCAATAATAACACATGGCCTGCAACAATAAGCTGCACACTTCTATCACACTTTTTTTTACCAGCTTGCATAAGGTTTTCACTGGATGCTAAGAAGCCCACACAGATTCGGCTTACAGTGTATTATTACATGCCTTATTATCTGTTTCTGATTTAATGGCCTAAGTCACCCGGCATTGACTCTTGTATAAGAGGAGAGAAATGCTGCCTTGATTTTCACAAGAAGTGACAGTTAACCGTCTTCTGTTAACCGGCGCTAGCTTTGGTGTTCAGTTTTGTCAGTTTAATTGGACAGAAAATATCATCTTGTATAACATACACTATTCAAAATAGCACAACTCTAGCAGCCCGTGAAGCTTATTAAAAGTCCTGTAAGCTATTCTGAATTCTTTTTTTACAGCTAGATATCACTGAAATGGCTGGCCTGAGAAATCACATCTGTCTCTATCAGCACTAAGCTCTGTAAATGGCAACTAACAATGTGATTGTGGTCCACTGAGATGCATGGCTCTCGGTAAACCACAACTAGTGGCATGAGTTTAGAACAGGGCTACCTGTTTTTCAGACAATGGCAGATGGAGGAAGCATTTCGGAAGCTTGTTTGGAAACAAGAATTATTTCTGCAATTCCATATAGTGCCACTAAAAGTGCATAAAATGCTTACACAGCTTAAGATACTTTTCTGAACAAAAATGATGTCATATGTAGGCCCAGATTAAATCTTTGGACTTTCCCCACATTTTCTGTTCTGATTTTGAGGGAAAATCTGTAGAATTCTAGGGAATGGATTTGGTACATGGTAAAATGTGGACTCAATTTTTTTAAGTTAATACGTTTTTTAAACTGGGGTCTGCGAAAAATGAGACAAGATAATTCATTAAAACGATTTTTAGTGCTGTTAATGTGTTAAAGTAAGTTTTAGCATGCTGCTTTGATATTTATTGTGAAAAGCGCTTTATAAATAATTTGGGAGATACACTGTCAACTTAAAAACGTAGCTGTAAAATATTTTTGTAATCTTTCAGTTTTAGAACAATTACATAATATATTATATAAAACATTATTTTAAAAAATAAGAACTTCAAAATATAGCATCGCTTTTTTTCTTGCATAGTATAAAAGGGTCTTTGGTACCACTTTACAATAAGGTTTCATTAGTTAACATTAGTTAATGTATTAACTAACATGAACAAACAATGAGTAATACATTTGTTACTGTATTTGTTCATCTTTGTTAACATTAGTTAATAAAAATCCAACTGTTCATGGTTTGTTCATGTTAGTTCACAGTGCATTAACTAATGTTAACAAGATTTTAATAAAATATTAATAAATGTTGAAATTAACATTAACAAAGATTAATAAACGCTTTATAAGTGCAGTTCATTATTACATCATGTTAACTAATGTAGTTAACTAATGTTAACTAACGAACCTTATTGTAAAGTGTTACCGGGTCTTTGTATACACAAAAGTAGGGGGTATACTTTGTCATCATATTTGGGGGTCAAAATGTTTGAATACGTTGAAAATGTTGGTAAAAGTCCAAATTCTATGAAAATCAAGTTCTGTGTGCAGAGATTTCATGTAAGCTTGGTCATAAACCCACCCCTAAAACACTTGTCCTATTAGTTATGTTGATTGTAATTAGTGACAGTGCAACTTACCGGATCCATTTAGAACAGCAGGTGTTGAACTTTTTTGAACTTCTGAAAGCAAACAGAAGAGGGCAGTGTTTCAGTACAGCTCATTAAGACACAAATAACCAGCAAAAACAGGGCAGCAGAGCTGAAGGGACTCCTGCCAATTCAGTGAGTACACAAACACACATGTGAGTCCTGCTCTCTGGTGTGTGTGTGAAAAGCCCACCATGGAGGTGTTGTTCTTTGCGCCCTGTCACTCCACTTCCTGCTCTATTCAATCCCAGGAAGTGACACGCAGAAGACAGAAACTCATTTGTGTGCGCACACACATACACACACAAACTCACAAAAATGAATGGACTGCATGCATGATTGCCCGTTGCTACCAGTGATGACATCACCCCCTCCGCCCGTTGCCTCCTTGGCCTAATTTTTTAAAAAGAGAATGACAAGATCTCCTATTTTATCTAACAACCTGCTTTGAGCACTCCGTCAGTTGTTCGCTCAACATGTCTCACTCTTTTGTCAATTTATTTTGTACTAGCCGAGCCTTGCCGCCAAAAGGACAGCTAAATGTTTTCTTCTCTGCAAATGCATGTGGGTGAACAGAAACACCTCTCCTCTTTGGTGGCTTGGCTCGAGTGAGCTCTGTAATGACGTGGCCCAGAAGTGATTAGTCTGTCCAGCCACGTGAGTGTTTCTCACTGCTGGATCTGTTAGAGAGGTGGAGTGATGTTTCTTAGATAGTGATTAGTCTCAAGACTGCTAACTGTGACAAGTGAAAATGTGCAGCTGAAGGAAACATTTTGACCTGATCTGACCCTTAAAGGGATTGTTCACCCCAAAATGAAAATTCTGCCGGCTAATGTTTTTTAACTAATCTAATGTTTCGAAATATTACAAAAAGAATACAAAACAAAAGTAGGTGTATGTTTTATGTATCATATTACATCAGACTTTTATGGCCCATATAGTATGATATAATAAAAATATGGAGCTTGCACTCAAGGAAAAACTCTTCAATTTTATTTAAAGATTCCCTGTGGTAAAAATCAAGTTTTTAATGTTGTTTATATGTCTATGTGGTGTTTTTAATATGCTTTAAGACAAACCATGTGCAAATTCATAAGTCAACAGCATTGCTGAGTATTTTCTCCTTGAAACTGCAGTGAAACAAAAAACGACGTTGTGGTTGTCACAAACTACCCTGTAACCAATGACGTCAACGTGTGGGAGGGCTTTAGCATATCATTAACTATGACAGCTCTAAAGCAGGGGAGTTTCAAGAGAAGCCAGGTTATCCCGGTCTATTTTTCTGTTGATATGAAAAATCGGGTACATTTAGCAATATAGCAGGTGAATTATGTATATGATGTATATGTTATGATGAACTATATGCCTTTCTCCACTGACGTTCTATGATGCTCAAAATGTTTCTAAGGATGCTGATTTTTAGAAGGCAGACTGAGATGGCGAACGGGAACATAGTTTGTGTAACATTAGCAACACATTATTAGCTGTTTAATAACATAATCAAGCAAAAGGCTAATCATATTAATTACTGTTATGTGTCCGACGTTGTAGAAAGCGTTACATGAAATGCATTACCATTCTGATACATTGACTTGTATACGAGCCTGTATAATTTACTCTTCCACTTATTCTTCTGAATCAGTTTCTGGTTCAAACATATCTGGCTGAATTAAACCAGTATTTCCACTTGTCATTGTGCAGCGTTTACTACAGTAAAGTTGAGCGAATGGATCTCTGAGCTGGTGTGAGTGAGTGGAGGCAGGACTAATCTGCATATTCATATATCCGTGTATACTAAATGAAACAAGGGTGTAGAGTTACATTCAAGCTATTTTTAAGGCATTGTTTTTTAAATATGCCATTTTGGTGAGTTTTTCAAGGGATAAAATTATTGACTACAGGGGGACTTTAAACAAGAGCCAAACAGACCAAGAATATGCAATTTGGTGCAGATGTCATTTATATGGCCAAAAAGTAAGATGAAATTTCTAAGATTAAGTTTAAAAAAAAAAAATTTATATAGCAGGCTATTTACATAAAATATATATTTTATATACACTCACCTAAAGGATTATTAGGAACACCGGTTCAATTTCTCATTAATGCAATTATCTAATCAACTAATCACATGGCAGTTGCTTCAATGCATTCAGGGGTGTGGTCCTGGTCAAGACAATCTCCTGAACTCCAAACTGAATGTCAGAATGGGAAAGAAAGGTGATTTAAGCAATTTTGAGCGTGGCATGATTGTTGGTGCCAGACGGGCCGGTCTGAGTATTTCACAATCTGCTCAGTTACTGGGATTTTCACGCACAACCATTTCTAGAGTTTACAAAGAATGGTGTGAAAAGGGAAAAACATCCAGTATGCGGCAGTCCTGTGGGCGAAAATGCCTTGTTGATGCTAGAGGTCAGAGGAGAATGGGCCGACTGATTCAAGCTGATAGAAGAGCAACTTTGACTGAAATAACCAATCGTTACAACCGAGGTATGCAGCAAAGCATTTGTGAAGCCACAACACGCACAACCTTGAGGCGGATGGGCTACAACAGCAGAAGACCCCACCGGGTACCACTCATCTCCACTACAAATAGGAAAAAGAGGCTACAATTTGCACGAGCTCACCAAAATTGGACAGTTGAAGACTGGAAAAATGTTGCCTGGTCTGATGAGTCTCGATTTCTGTTGAGACATTCAGATGGTAGAGTCAGAATTTGGCGTAAACAGAATGAGAACATGGATCCATCATGCCTTGTTACCACTGTGCAGGCTGGTGGTGGTGGTGTAATGGTGTGGGGGATGTTTTCTTGGCACACTTTAGGCCCCTTAGTGCCAATTGGGTATCGTTTAAATGCCACGGCCTACCTGAGCATTGTTTCTGACCATGTCCATCCCTTTATGACCACCATGTACCCATCCTCTGATGGCTACTTCCAGCAGGATAATGCACCATGTCACAAAGCTCGAATCATTTCAAATTATTCCTAATAATCCTTTAGGTGAGTGTACATACAAATATCAGTTGTATCATCATCTCTCAGCAATATGTCTTAGTAAGATGATATTTAAATGCTTATTTTTATGCATTTTTAATTGTAGGGGGCAAAATGCAATGCAATTTAATTCAATGATTGAGAGATATAAATAAATATTCCTCAAAAGCCTGTTGAATTATATTTGATACATTTTAAGATGATACTCATTCATCTTTTTTTTTGCTTTTCTTTTTTTTTAGAAAAATCAAGTAAACCTAAGTTGCTTCAGACCAGTAAATGTTCACCTTGAAATATTACTAACAAAAGATATTAAGTTTTAATTTAAATGCTTAAAGATTTCACTGCAAAAAGACTTGAAAGGTTGTCCTTTTCACAATTATACTAAAAGGAATTTTACTTAGTAAAAAAAGGGACAGTAAGCATGTATTAGATGTATTAGAAAGTTTCAAATATGATACAAAATCAAAACTTTGAAAAAGGGCATAATAGGTCCCTCTTTAAAACTTTCAGCACATATCACCAATCCCTCTTAATTTTCAACCACCAACTATATCCTTGAATCTAACACCATCTAACATTCCTGATGAATAAAAAATAGTCCCGCCCTACATTTTTTATCCCATTACAGACAAATACATCAGACAATGGGTTGTTGACTTTTAAAAAAAAAAAATACTTTTGTTGCTCCAAACTATTACATAATGACTTGGATAAAGCCAGTTGATCTTAATCTTGGTCTGACATTTTAACAGTGTGCTACGCATTAAAGAGACTGTGGTTTGAGAACTAAAGGCTGATGGGGCAAAACAGTCAGAAAAAGCAAGCACTTCAGAATGTCCATCAAAGCAGGTTATAAAACATCACGAGAATCTGCCCACCACATTTTTCTTTACTAAATGTATACAGCATACGGCGGTGTAGTAGTTATTTCTCCAACAAATGCTAAAAACCCAACAATGCACGGTGCCCTACAGGATAGTGACTCATCACATTTACAGCTCATAGAAACTCATCATCACCTCGATTAGTCCCTCCACACTTTTCACCAGCATAAATAAGTGCTTCAGTAAACATTCTGCTGCTGTGACACCAGTCAATACTGGTATAGTCCTTCCTATTTACCACAAACTCTATTTCCCAGTCCATTCATTCATGGGACAAGCAGTTTGCCCCATTTAAAAAGAATCTGTGCTGGTCTGATGTGGGGTTATAAATGAGTAAGATGATGCAGGTATGTACACTGTAAAAAATAAAAACTGCCAGGACATTATCCAGTAATTTTACGGAAATTTTCGTTAACCCTTAAAACACAAATTAATGCAATGTGTAATTCAATATACAGGTAAAAGACCTGTAAAAAACCAATACGGAAAATTCCTTCATATTTATACAGTACATTGTGCCCTATTTTTACGGACTTTTTTTTACAGTGTACGTAGTTTTACCTGAGTCAGATGTGAATCATAAGAGGCAGTTGTGTTTTTATTTTAATCCTGTCAGTGGTAAAATATGACACATGTACACAAACACAGTAATGACTCACATCTACAAAAGTGCACAACACTTTACTGATCCCAGAGCAGTAACTAATTCCTGTAAATGGTTCCTCAAAGGTCATTAATTAAACAGAACAGTTCCAGGAACAGAAGCTAACATGGACAACACATTTCACAGCTTACCTACACCTTATTTATAGTCCACCTATTATGCTTTTTCAAATATTACCTTTCATGAAGTGTGTAATAAAGCTGTTTGTGAATGGTTGGACTTTTATACTACATACACGTTTACTTAATTTATCTGTCAGCTCCTAGTCCTGTTAGTCAAGTCAGTGTTATTTGTGATGATAAAATGGAGAGTGTGTTAACCTGATTGTGAACTCAGAATCTCAGTTTATTTCATTAAAGACTTCTGTGCAACATTGATGAACTGTACCCTAACCAGATTTTGGTCGTGTTTGTCCCAGGTATGCGTTTTATCCGATTTTGTCATGTTCTGTGTAAGATTTGTTAGCCAAATTGAGTATTAGCTTTAGCACACGTGTTGTATGCTTGCACGTGTTGAACTATGAGTTGTCATTCTAGAGTTGTGCTTTTTCTCTTTCTGTATTTAATTTATACAAAAATATGTAAAATGATGGTTACTTAAATGAATTTATGAGAAATGAGAACAGAGACGATGTTTTATATTTTATTTTTTAATGTATGCTTTATTTTGAGTTTTTGTCCACTATACGTTCACAATCACTTTGAGAAAAGCTTTTGGTCGTGTTTGTCCCAGTTTTGTCTGTCAGGCACAGTAAAAGTAACCTTGAGTGCTCTCAGCATGATTCCGTCCATACAAACACACACAGTATCATATCTATGTAGGTTTGTAACTAATTTGAATAATGCTAGCCTATGGTCTTCATTGGCTACCTATGAACAATGTCTCCTTTGGGTCACCCTCAAACACTGTAGTTGTAGCTGAGGCCTAAAAGAGTTGATTTTGTGTTGTCAACATGTTGAGAAGACTCAATTTTCAGTGCTGCAAAACCACTTTGCATGCACTTCCAAAGGATGAGGACTGTTCGGATTACTGTGTATACAAGTGTTGAGGAAGCCTTTGTGGCTGAAATTCAGAAATGGTAATGGGAGTTTTGTTTCCGAAAGTGATTGAAAGTGGACAGACGAATTAAAACACCAGGTGGAAAAGGGTATGTGTCTACCTAATCTACTTATGTTGCGATTGAACCAAAATGTATCTTAATACCAGAAGTAAAAAGGGCCCTTACCCGGGCGCACACTGTACGATTCATAATAGTCCTTCACGATTGTTGCTTGTCAGACTGTACTAACATGATACTCATGTCATACTCTGGGATCTCAGCTGTCATTAATGTCGACTGGACGACAGTCAAGATCGTTAAAAACGGACGCGCGCAACCCATTCGTGTTCGGTGACTGTGCTGCATTAAATGTGGGACTCAAATGGTGGCTAACAAAGAAATCTCTAGCGGTAATTTTGATCATGGCTTGTCTTGAAATACAGTTAATTTGTCAATTTCACACTGCAGGACTGTTAATCGGCATTAATCGGCTGTCGGTGAACATGTCAAACTACCAACAAAAGACTACAGATTTTAGCCTAGGACCAGAGGAATCTTTTAGGATTGTCAAAATTTGACTCAGATGACCAAATCAAGGCCAAAATCGTACAGTGTGAACCCGCCTTTGAAGAGACTGAATCATTTATTGAGTCTTTTCAGACACTGAGAAAAGAGGTAATGTGCAATGTATATTATAAAATTACAGTATTTTTTTTACCTTGGACCTGTAAACCTATTGTAGGAATTGCATTGTAGGAATGCAGTGTGCAGTCAGGCCACACACAGGATGTTTAAAGTGCCCCTATTATGCTTGTAGAGAGATGCACATAAGTGCAGCAGGATTCACTCTGTAAAGACTTTGTGATGAAAAGAATGGCATGAGACAGTGCTGTGAGGATAGATGGTTTTAACGCTGCTGTGTGTGTAAGAGCGAGAAAGTCCCAGAAGTTAATGCAGATCAGTCAATAGAGTTCAGCATGGTGTTAATATGGCTTAGCATGCTCTCTTGAGTTCGAGTTCATGCATAGGGCATGGAGAGTGATGGCTATAATGCCAGTAGGTCGCACACTCATTCTCTCTTTCTTCCTTTTTTAATTAGAAGGCACTCTGAAGGAGACTGTCACCTATTTATAAATCAAAGCTGAAAAGTGGTGCTTCTGTCTGAGCTTTATTAAATCCACACAATGCAACAACTCTCAAGCTACAAAAAAATGAAATATGTATATAGTTTGGTCATAAAAAGTCTAATAGAAGACTTTTAGTTAGATCTTAGACCAATTAAAAAGAATCCTAAAACTTGATTTATTTCTAGGCTAATTTAGATTTTGAATCTCAGATTTTCAATGTGCTCTTAGACTTTTGGATCTTCCCTGTATATATTTTTTATAGATGCAGTATTTGTACATAAAACACAAGCAAACAGGCGCCCACACACCGCTATACATAACACAACACATTTCTTTCATAATAACCAAAATATATTTTCCCATCTTCATCTCCTGACGTTATCCACAGCCATTTTTGGCAGTGCATCGTCTCAAAGCATGCTCTTAGTGCACGAGTTCTCTGGAATTCTTGAACATTTCGTGGGGAATTTCAGACATCTGGCTGTTCCTTTTGATCTATTTACAGGAAGAGGCTGAACTTTGGCCCACTTGTACACGCGCAGTGTGACATAGCCACAGGAGAATGTTCCTTTCTGGGCAAAAACAGATAAACACCCTTAACAACCCTATCAGAAGAGTGGGCCAAATTTAGAGCCTGAGTAAATACACAGCGAAAACAGAGTGGAATGATAGAAAAATGGGGAGAATGAGGATAATAAGCAAGTTTCCAGGAACCATATTTGAAATGACAAGAAGGACTATCCGCTCATACCGTCTATGTTCCTTTTTGGCACTAACACACTCGCACGTAGACTGGACCTGAATGCTTCAGAGATCTGCGATATGACGTGAGAGGAAGTGATGCTAACTCAAGGAGCCTTTTTCTTATAGCTTGCAATACTGTGCTAGTTTATTTTTGGTATACCACTTCAGCTGAACCTATGTATGGCAACACTTGACACATAAGTGATTTTACCAAGTGGCTTTTGACAAAGGAGGAAGAAAATTACAGTGACCTGCAACTACAAATTCCCAGGATGTCTTGAACTAAATGAGCTGTTCTGAGAAGCGCTCCCGGGAAACCCGACCTGCGCTCATCTGGAATGGCCTTGCCAACAGAAACACCACTGCGCAAATCAGTAATTTTACATTTCCTCACCGCAGTGTGCAGCTGGTTACGCATGTCTGCTTTCTGATAACCTCTAAACCGCCATTACCTGCAGTCGCATGAAGCACGCGTTTACCCTGACGCAGAGCTCAGCAAGTCAGCAGTCGTTTATCAGACACTTTTTGGTTAGGTGCTATGAATTATGATCTTGTATCTTATAATTTTGCAAACATACAATTCAACACTTTCTCTAAACGTAATCAGTGCGAGAATAGAACTCACAAAACAAATAGTGAAAAAAACATTGGCGTAGCCTCTTTAAGTGAAAAAGGGTGCTGTATTAATTGTAAATTTATTGCGTTAAACTGTTCACATTAATCGAAGAAATTACATTAGTCCTGTAAATCCCACGTTTAAAATCAATGACGTGCTGCATTGATGGTTTCATAAGTGAATGCATCATGCTAAGATGGAATATATAGTGGTAAATGCTAATGAGTTTTGAGAGCTATGGCAGGTGGGAAGATTTTCATGGTATACGGAGCCCCTAAAGGGACATAGTGATGGAAAAAGGAATAAGATTTATAAACTATATTCCACCCCCCACCACCCAAAAACTTTGATGGCAACTTTTGCATTCTTATGCAAGCAAACTCAAATTTTCTTCTTGAAATTATAATTCAGTGCTATTGCGTCCGCTCGCATTATTTTCACATTCAACCACTACACCCTAGGATGTGGGTTGAGGGGCTGTGAATAAGCACAAACTAAACACAATGTGTAATGATTGTCACGTTTATATCTAAATTAACACCGATTTCTGAGAAATGACACATTCCTGTCTGTAAGGGAATAGCTTCTTGGAAGTCTCATAGACCCTAATATAACTGTACTGTATGCATAATTGAATAAATACCATGAGTCTTAACTGACTCACGTCTAGCCGTCGGCTACGGCTCACATAATTCACCATTCCCCCAGCAAACCTTAGGGATGTCTTACCCCCCCCTCTCCCTGGGTTTACAGTGCACATTTGTTCTTCATTTCACTGCACTTGCGCTGAAGCACACTTCCTCTGACTCACGCCACAAACAGGCCTTAAATCAGATCATCTGTCAGAGGGTCCATCTCAGCGGCGATTAACAGCAAAGGAAAAAAATAACTCTGCCACAGTTGCCTGCATGTTGTTCACACAATCTTTGCTTTGATGACTTGTCAGCGGCACAGGGTCAGCCTTCAAGCTAACCACAGGAGCGAGTCATAAGGCAGAGATCTCTTAACAGAGGGCCCGAAGCCAAGACTGCTTCCCAAAACTGATGTGCTTGAGAAAAAAAAAAATACTTTACAGTAAACGTGACTCTAGTTCCCAGAAACCTAGTGTGGGGCCCGGGTGATGTTACGGTCCAGCGCACACAAAAGAAACGGTCTACTGGGAATTGCATTGTGTGAGGTGCGATAAACTCAGTCAAGCTAATTATTGTGTAAGAACCCAAACAAATCAATGTCTGCTTTTGTATTTAATGGCTAATAATTTAAGTTTTCACAGGTGAACCCACCTTTAAAAAAAAAAAAAAAAAAAAAAAACTCAGAACCTAAGTGGACCACAAAGGAATCCAGTTCTCTTTGCATTCACACTGCCCTTGATCTTTCAAGTAGGGTCAGGTCTCATTATGGTCCATTTTATTATTCCTGAATTTCAATTAAGAAAGATACAGCAGAGAGACAAATAGATAAATGGGGACAGACAGATAAATGAACATTGATTGGATAGATAAATGGATACTGTAGATGGATAAATTGATAGACAGTTATATGGACAGATAGATAAATGGTTAGTGTAGACAGAGACCGACAGATGGATAGATAAATAGATACTGTAGATGGATAGACAATGAATGGATACTGTAGATAGATGGACAGACAGATTGATATATGGATAGACAGATGGAAAGATGGATGGATAAATGAATACTACAGACAATCTGTGGCTGTCTATGTTTAAAATACCATCCATAGCAACTGAAACTTAAATTTTAGTAGAAGGATATTTCCTTTCCCTTTTCCAATATATTTCCTGTTAAATTTCTTTAAATTACAATTCAGTAAATTCAAACTCCTATGGGGTGTGGCCAATTAATATTGAAAACTGAATCCCCATAATACATATTTTTAGTTGTAAACTCTCATTGCTGAGTGCTTGAAACCCTAAAACGTCTCTGACGTGATTATGCTGCTGGGCATTTTTGCGAATTAGGTTACCACCTACCTCATGTTACATTACGACTGCCTGATAACATCCCATGCAAGGATGAAACTAAATCAGCCAAGGATGCACACTATCGGAGACATGCAATATAAATCAGAACGACCGCCTACACTGTTATTTCCTTCTGGATAATTGTAACCTGTCTTTTAACGATTAGACTGATGACTCCTCTGTGTTTTCAAATAGTCCTCCCCCTCGTTCTCCGGTCTGAGTGATATCTTGCAGTGCCAAGTCCCACAATGACGTCCTGCTTCAATGACTTCACAGATCTGACATCAATCAATCCATCAATAACACCACAAAGCAGTACGTTTTTCATTCTCTCCCAGTGATTAATGAATTAGTGGTTGTTTAATGATTGTGAACGGTATGTGTCTGAATGCAGGGTACTGATTGGTTGTGCTCTAGTTATAGGATGAAAAAAACATTTAATTAATTAAATACAATCCTGACAGTCTGAGGCTAGAAAAAGAGCGAGGTAACATTAATCTAGCTTTCATAAGAAAGTCCGGGCATCAAGCCAGCCACGGACTGCAGTATAATTCATTGTCCACTAGCACATAATGTGCATGCTAAATCAATGTTTCCTTAATGTTATGTTATGAGAGGACAAAGTCCTTCATTGTGGACCTTATCCAATGAGACATGAAATATGAGTAAAACACCAGATTTTTAAAAATTATTTACAGACTGAATTTTGTTACACACAAAGTAAAAAGAATAATGCTTTGACTAATTCAGTTGTGATTCTATTTCTAACTCTAAAATGAGTCTGAGATGACGTCATGGTTTGATATGGCCATTAAGAAAACAGTTTGAACAAATCAAACCCATTCTTGACCCAGCTACCTACTGACCTCCACAGAACAATGCACTTAAGAAATAAACACCGCACTAGAAGTGTGCTGTAACTAGGCACAACAACTCCAACAAGTGGTTCGATGTGTGGCGTCGCACTCAGTAGCCCCACCCATATTTAAATCTCATTGGTCCAAAATATTTCTCCACACAAATTTGACATTGGCTGTAAATGTTTTGCATTGCACAGTATTTTCACTTTAGGTGTGGACAATGTTATGTCGCCTTTGGCTTGGCTTGCTCAGTTGGGGACACTAAATTTTCAAATAAATATCCAAATAAATTTAATTACTAAACTAAATTAACTATGTCAACTACATTACTTAAATATATATGATAATTGAAATGAGCTAGATGACATCACCGTTTTCTCCAGAGCGGATGTACAGCCGAATCAAATTCGGTTGCATTATTTTCCTGTTTAACACTGTGAAGCTGCTTTGAAACAATCTGCATTGTAAAAAGCGCTATATAAATAAAGTTGACTTGACAATAAATTAACAATACATTTAAAAAAATGTGTCGCCTATTAATGACATCATACCCGCGTTACCCTCGATTTCACGGTTTTATTTTGTAGAAACCATGGAAACACCAAAGACGGTTTAATATATTGTGTTTTATTAGACAGGTGAGCAACTGTTTGGATACATTCATCGACAGAAAACTAATCATCATTGTTATATAGCTCAACACAGTTAGTCTTATTGTTTAAATCTTGTTTTCATGATTTACCGTGAGTACCATGTTTTACCATGCCTAATATCGATCTAGCTTACTGCAGTGTGCAACAACTCAAATGTATCTAATATGATAAAACAGCACTGCGTCCCACATACGCATGAACAGAAGAAGCGGAAGCGATTGTCTGCGGCATAATGAAAGCTCTGTGAAATCAAGGAGTCATCAAGCTACACCTTTGTTTTGAATAAGCGACCTCTAGTGGCTAAAAATTACAGTTCCACCAAGACCATGCACATTCTCTCATACATACAAACAGGAAAGTACAGATGCATTGTAGACGCACTGTTCCTAATTCAGATTTTCCAGGGGGATTACCTGGCATACAAAGCCAAAGCCCGGAGGCATACCACACTAGAAACACTTCATAAAACCACACGCACACTCTCTCAGCCCAGCCATTGGCCACTAAAACAGTGATCTTGTCACTTTCTCACAGCTCAAGTAGGAGAGGCCAATTAAGTTCCTTCAAAGTTACTCAACTCCACATAGCAAAACATGTTTTCTCAAATCTTCCCGGGGGTATGATTTGTCTGCACAGCAGAGCGCACACACATTCACCGCTGTTTGCCCTGGAGCACATGGAAGAGAAGGCATGACACACTGGCATGTACGTCAGAGATACGGCTTCATCTTTTTCGTTGACACTTTTTCTCTCTCTATTTTTTTAAAGAGTTTTTTCTCTAGTTTCATTCACCTCCATGTTAGACCTGGCTTGCTGTTAAACATCCACTGTTTCTGCTGTCACACACAAAAAAAGCGTACAGCCAAAGCAGGTATTCTCTCTACGTCAATGCACTGAAGACGTGGCACTGCAGCGGAATGGCTCACAGCTGCCCAGATTGAGTTACCTTCCTTTTGACGTACTTTCAGTTCTTAGTTTCTGTCCGTGTGTGTGTGTCTCTCTCTCTCTCTCTCTCTCTCTCTCTCTCTCTCACATGCATACACACATTTTGTGTTTGTTATGTCTGGCACACAATAGTTCCAGAACCTACTGAGCTGCCTAGTAAAACAGATTTTTAGGGCATCATAGTCATGTTCACAACCCAACTTGCGGAAAAATTAAAGGAGGTGTCGCAAGTATCCTTTGAGAATAAGTCGATCCCAGAATGCAATTCGGTATTCCATAAAAAAATTTCCAAGATGGTGGGACAAGTAATGTATGCTTGATGCTTCATTCAATAACTTAACCTAACTTAAAACAGACAGTTTTTCTGTACTTTTATGTGCCATTAGCTTAGCAACATGCTAACGTCAAACTCTATTGGAAGTGCATCTTTGGTGCTTCACATGAAGAGTGCTATTTTGTCTAGTAAGTTGAGTTAATGCCCATGTAAATAATTTCAAATCAGCCATTTATGAGGTTTTCATTCAATTAAGATGTTGTCTTGGAAATCGTCTGTGTAAGTAGCTCACTATGTTTTGGGACAGAGCTCATGACATTTCTCTCACACTTACACAAACACAAATGTTTTTACATTCACAAATGCACGTCATGGTTTCTAACAACAATACCTGTCATTTTAGGATTACATCTTACCTTAACTTGGATAATATGCCCTAGGCAGCACTCATTCACGCCGTTGGCCTCTTTCACTGGTTTTTCTACATTTAGCGACATACAGGCATCCTTCCAAAGCTCTGACCACCCCTTGATCCATAAGACACCTGCCCCGGGACCACCAATACAGTTGCACTGTACAAGAGGGAAAGAGAAATCACATTAAGATCGGCCTCTATAACAGAGGGTGTGTCCCTGTAAGCCCTCCCAATCACACACACACAAAATAAAAAAGGAAGCACACACCCTTCTGAAATCTGGCTCTCCTATAAAGGGAGAGAAACTCTAGCTCTCGTCCTCTTGCTGGCACTGGTGGTGGTTTTTTCAGAACACAAACCTTCATGTAAAATCCAAGAGTTCACAGTGTCAACATTACTATGAGACATGCAGCTGAGATTCAGGCTGTAGTTGGTGTGGTAATGGTGGGATCTTGGCTATGCAGGTGGGCAAATGATGCTCACACTTCTCACAATGGTCACATTAGCTATGACAAGACCCATATTTTAGATAGCAAAAGAAACGCTAAATCTCTTAAATAACAATATTGTGTCTCCTAGATAGTGATCACATAGAGCAAATGAAGACTTAATAGCCAAAAGGGACAGTTCACCCAAAATAAAAATTATCATTTACTCACCCTCATGTTGTTACAAAAATGTAGGACTGACTTTCTTCTGTGAAACATTGTATTTTGAAAGTTAAAGGGGTCTAAAACAACATTGGACCCTATTGACTTTCATTGTATGGACAAAACCCGGAGACATTTATCATCTTATTTTTGGGTAAACTATCTCTTTAAATCAGATTTATCAGAGTTTTTCTATCTACATTCATTTTATAGCAGTGTAGGTGTAATGTACAGCAACAATTCGTTCATTTGTGTCTATTTTTATCTCTCCAAGTAATTTAAGGAGCAAAATGACACATTCACAAATATTCCTCATTTGCCCCTTTACTCATTCTCATTCAGCTTTGAATTCTAAGAAACATGGCAGAGTTTAAATGTCGACCCGGTCACACACTCCACTGACACTCAAACACTGAGTAACTGTAATAGTGGCACCCAAGCCTGTTACCGTGGAGACTGGGGAGGAGAGGGAGTCTGATTCACTCCTGAATCCTTTGCAACCCTTTTTGTTTCAAATGCACACAACACATCCGTCCACTTCTAACTCATTTTAAACACTCATACATTTCATAAAATGGAAAAACCACTGACCCGCAACATTTTTTTATCCTGATCTTGCAACATTAAAGCTATCACTGATTAAACTCAGGCCTGACCTAGAATATTTCAGGGGCAATGACATCACCTGTCTGCGTCAGCACGAGTCTCATTAGAGCCTGTGGTTAAGGCTCTCATTAAGGCGCCTAGTAGCGCTGAAATATGACTTAACATGGCGCTAATAAGTGTGAACTTTTCAAATACTCCATGAATCAGCACAGAGGACAAAATAAGGCCTTCAAGAATGCAAACGCAGACAAAGCTAGTATGCAAATATGCAAACACTCTTTCAACAATACATTGTGATACATACACTGCAAATTAACAGCATTGTACTGTGACGCATGCTTAGTTGTGGAGCAACCTAGTCAGTACACAGCAGGGTTGCCAGGTATGTGCAACAAAAGTAGCCCAATGGCCAGTCAAAAGGCCATTTTCTCCATTGGGCGGCCAAATTCTCCACTGAATTTGTACGTCTGGGGGATGTTTTGTGGGTGTTGGAGCGCCCCCGGGGGTGGAAATCACACAGACTTGGCAACACTGGTACAAAGACATAAAATACCCTAGCAGTCCAAAAATTTAACACATTTGACTGAATTTCCTTCTCATAATCTTAAAGGGACAGTTCACCCAAAAATGAAAATTGTCATTTACAGGCCCACATGTTGTTCCAAATCTATAGGATTTTTTTTTTTTAAAAACACAAAAGAAAATATTCTGAAAAAAGTCTTTGGACCCCATAGACTTCCATTGTATGGACATTCTTCAAAATATCTTATGTGTTCCACAGAAGGCTACATCACTCTAACTCCTCTCCACCAATAAGCTGATGTGTGGTGGGCGTTCTGGCGCAATATGGCTGTCGTTGCATCATCCAGGTGGATGCTGTACATTGGTTGTGGTTCAGGAGATTCCCCCCTTACATACAGAGCTTTGAGTACCCAGAAAAAAGCTATATACAAATGTAAAAAAAATATATATATATTATTGTTATTATTATTATTATGGCTAAATGGCTTTACACAAATTCCTTCATTGCTGTTTAAAAATCATCCCAGAATGCACCTCATGAAGTTTAAAGTAGTTAAGATGGTTTTGATTTGGCTAGCATTTTTGGTCACTAGATAATTCCACTTCAGTTTTGAGGATTTTAATTTTAAAACATAAAAAAATAGTACCACGAACGAATGAGCAGGTGTGTTAAAAATATTGACTGGTAGTGTCTACGTGGGTGGTGATAAAGATGGTAATAAAGCAGATAAAGATTTCCAGGTGGGCAGGTGGACGTAATAGGTCAAGGTGCGTCCTGGCCACACCTACAGCCGCATTCACTAACAGCCATTCCAAAAGCTGAAGCGTAGGCAGATGCCACAAGATGAACCAATACAATGAATAAAAGGCATTTATGTCTATGACAAAATTTGTTGGAAAGAGAAAAGTAAAGCCTTCAGAAGTCTTAGTGGAATCATTCCAAGCAGGAAACCGTACATTGTTTGAAACTGTACTATGAGAATGTACATTCTCATTTCTTAAAATAGATGTAGTTTGAGGTTTAAAGTTAGCTGAATTCCCCACAGAATAAAATCGCATTAAAATTGAAAATGTTTAGTTCACATTCTGAAGAACATCTGTACATTTCTTGTGTTTCAGTTTCTGTCCATGTAGCGCGACTGATGAAAGCAATGCTAAAATCATAAGATTCACTTGGAATACTCATACTAATAAAGAGAAACCTCTGTGAGTCACTTTGTATATTAGCAACTGCCAGACGAAACTGGTTAGAAATGTTCTGTTCATCTAGTAGTTGAACGGCAGCAAGCTACTTACTCAAATGCCAGTACACCTGTACGCTGAAGCCTTCTGGTACAAGAAACACACTGCGCTGACACCGGCCAGGGAGACACAAGCACACTCAACATATCTCAGTAAAAGATTTAACATCACAGATTAATGATTTACAGATTCTGAAAGTAACACTCACTGTCACGCAGACATCTCCTGACTGTGATCACCATCCCACAACTCCTGAGAGAGAATCCAATAAGTTCCTGTGAAGGAACCTTGCTGCTCTAATTCCCACAACAGAGTGAGCCCAAGCAGCCTCTCCTGTTACTTTCACTCACTGCGTCTGTGTGTGTGTGCGTGTGTGTTTTGCACAGTCATATACAACACATCCAGTCAAGCGATTCCTGCCAAGTGAGTCCGCAGGCAAGCCAATCGCACTTTCTCTCTCTCTTCCACTCTTCCTCCTCCCTCCCCTTTTCTCTCTTAGCCTCTCTTTCAGTAAATGCTTCATGTGTCATCTATCAGGCACCATTTAATTTGTATAGCTGCAATATTAATGCGGCCACTGAGGTGTGCTGTTTCACAAGTTGGCTCTGGAGCGGTGGTTATGCAGGAAAGTTGTTTTGAGGTTGAGGACATGTTGCTTTGGGGTTGCAGAGAGGAAAAGGGAGGGCTGATGGAAATGGATGAGCTCAATCAAAAACAACTAGTCACTACAACAGATGTTTTGAAGAAAAATGTCTCTCTTTCACAATGTTTGCAGCTTGTAATCATCTGAAAAGCTTGAGGGAATTTTGTGCCTAAACTAGTTGTAGAATAAACAATACTGCTAGTTCAGAAGGTACCACAAAAATAGTTTGCGATATCAATTGCATACACAATTCACTTACAATTACACGTCAAGCACAACACATAACGTGCAACTTAACCTAGCTAATTTGTCCACACTGAAAGTGAAAATCATACATGGCACTGCATGATCACAGCCAATCATTGTTTGATATAACCCTATGTGGAGCAGAATTTTGGACCAATGACATTTTACAGTGGGTGGGGCTACATAATTAGAACCCAAATCATCGACAAAACATCCTGTTGCTTGTTGCTTCTTGCATTTGCGGCTAGTTTTGTTGCGTAACTCCTGGTTTTGAGATAGTGTAACATTTATTCATACCACAGGAATGCAGAGAAACTGCAAAAACGCAACTTAAAATAATCTTAATTAGTTAACTAAAAATCAAAGGCAGATGATTGGACATAAATGTCCCAGCAGAGCTAATTATGAAAGTGAAAATGAAAGTTTAATAACTGTAAAGGGCAGGCAGTCCATCCTGCTGTCTCTCTTTCTGACTCTTTTGTTACTCAGGGGGAATTCCACAAGTGCACATGCTCATCACCACCACAGAACGGATCCAGTAACAGGAGAGTGGTCACTGTTGCAGGTGCCGCTTCCACTCACGGCATAGGAATCCGGTGGCAGACCTCATACAAGGGCAGACGAAGTCAACAGTGGCGCCGGACGGCGACGAGATCACAGGCTTAGTCGCTCGACTCATACTACGGTCATTTCCCTCAACTCTCTGGAATGTGAGGGTAAGTGTGTGTGTGTGTGTGTGATGTACACTCCTCTTCTCTTGCTTCGCTGACCCTTCACCCAGTCCTGCATCCTATCCTCCTTCACAAATGAATGAGTCACTTGATCCTTCACTTCCACTCACCCTAATTTGTCAATCACTACCCACAACCCTCTAGCAACTCTCTCTGTAGGAATCTGCTAAAATTGGCCACTGCCACCTTGTCCTCCCGCGTCTTAACAAACCCTCATCCTTTGACACTCTGTTATCCCAGACCCTGCAACATCACAACAAGACCTCCCACGGGAATCCACCCTCGGTTTTACTGTAATTACCACTCCTATCTGGACATAAAAGGACATTTCCTCCATATGCCATGTTTACATTGAAAACAGCACTTGAAAATATGATTACAAATAAGGTTTTTTTTGCATTTCATTTTGACAAGGAATCAGTTGCTGCTACAAAGTAATGTAATGCAATGGAAAGTGTTTGTATTTAAATCACCAAATTTTCACCAAATTTGTATTTTCACCAAATCTCATTGGTAATAATTATTCCGGGTGCCTTTGTCATGGCAGATTAGACTGGGTAAACCCAGCCTGATCTGCCAGCGATTTGATTTTGCCCTGCAACTCAGTCTGGAAACCTGTACATTAATTTCTACTGCTTCTGTTACACTTTTGCGGGAACCAATCACAGACTGGCTTATCCACCTGGCGTGCTATTGGCGGGTTTAACGTGATGACGGATAGAGAAGCGATGGGTCGTTGCCCGTTGATCACGCCTCTTGTGGTCTGATTGGTTGAATGACTATCCAATTGTGTACAGAGTCATTTGAATTATGCTCGTTTATCACGCCTCTTGTGGTCTGATTGGTTGAAGGACTATCCAATTGCGTACAGAGTCATTTGAATTATGCACCTCTTGTGCAGTTGAAAATACATAGCAGACTCCCCAGACCAATGTTCAATCTTAAATTGAGCTTGGCCTGGTGATAGTCAGGCAAATGGCAGATGTCTATCAGTGTGAAAGCCTCATCAGAGTTCTGTTCCCCTAAAATCTATTCGGATTGGTGGAGAGGGTAATGTGTTATAGTTGAATACTTATCTTTGCATCAGCAACCACAAGCACTTAAGAAGTTGAGATCAGTGCAGCTCTCCTTTTTCCACACTTCAGCTGCTCAACTGCTGCTTATCAAAAGTAAAGGTGTGGTACGGGATATGGCCAGAATGCCATTATGACCACGTTTCACGACGTGTACCATCACGCGCACACTCGCCTACACATCCACAAACACAGACATTCCTGACGTTCCCCAGGCCAGGTAAACAAAGGAGCCATTACACATACACATGTAATACGGGGCATTTATCATCCCTGGTGGCAAAGGAACTGTTTGGATCAGGCAAACTACATAGTGACCCCTAAAACCATAGCTTGTACTGAGATCAGCCATGACACACCGCTCAAGTTTGCTAAGACTAGTGTCACTACATTGCAGCGTTCTGGCAACTGGCTAAACATGCTTTCCTTATCCAACTAACCTTGACCAGACATAGCAAAATTGATACACACACATGAATCTCCACAAATACCTTCTTCACAGTGCAATAACTCTCTCATCTAAAAAGTCAGTAATTATATTATTTTCCTGTGTGAAAGATCAAGAACATCTATTATCTAGCATATTATGTAACTTTGTCAGGTAAGAGACTTTCTAGCTCTTCGTTTGTTGAATAATTGAGGCCCTGTGATGTTTAATCATCTGTAACCATAGAGATAAACACATTGAATTATACATCATTTAAAATGTCACAAATATGAAACACATTTCTGAGTCATAATTCCTAATATTTAAGCTTCAGCTGCATAGACAAGAGCAAAAAAAATAAAATAAATAATTAACAGGAGCAGTCAAACATCTGTCTCGGTAGCCGCGATGGAGTATAGTTTAGCCTCCGTGGCTACATCAAGGCAAACGGGAAATTTGGGAACGACCCTCTTGGTATTTATCAGGGAAAACAGGGAACTCGGAACGAGTAAGCTTATAGCCTTTTATAACTTCATAGTCACATCTCAACAAGCTGAAAACTCTGGGCAAACAGGGAACTTAGGAATGTCACATCTAGACAGACAGAAGACTCCCTGGTCGGCTCTGTTCGGTACCATCTTCTGGGCTCGAGGGAAGACTGGAGATTCTGGCTTGGCAGTCATGATGACTGGAGACTCTTGTGCTCGCATGAGGGGTGAAAATGGCAAAGGACTTGGGAGAAGTTCTGTGGAGTTTGGTGGCTCAATGGACAAAGCCTCTGATGCCACGATGGTTGGAGTGGACTGGTGTCTTCTTCAACCTCGCCAACAATGAGGGAAGAACCACTTCGCCACAGCACCCAGTATAAATATTGCTTCAGGGTGACGGTTGGATTACCTGGTGGAATCAACTGCGCAAGGTGATGGACTAATCCGACCCAGAACAAATCCATGAGAACTTGGTCATTCTAGGTTACTTAATGGCAATATTGAACAAAATCCTCCACATACATCTCTAAACTGCGACCATTCTGATCAATGGAGCACATAATATCCTCCACAGATTTAATCTCAGATGACCGGTCCATACTGGAAGCTAAATGCCTCGCAGAGTTCATCTTAATTGGTTTGGTCTTCTGTCAGGGGACAGAAGAAGACAACACAGGTATAAGTGAAACACAATGGTAAGTTTATTTGTAGGCATGGATACAGGCAGCTGGCGTGGATAGCAGGTGAGAGATGAAGCAGTTGGATAGTTTGAAGAGACTTGGCTGTACGATAACTGTTCTGTCTTGTGTTTGCAGGTTGAGACGATTTTGAGAATTGTAGGATGAGGGAGACAGATGACTGAAGACGGATGACTGAAGACAGGTGAAGATGATCTAATAGCAGACTCAGGTAAGTAGCACAGATCGGTAGCCGGGTAAGTAGCAGTGTGTACAACAACGAGGGTAAACGGTTCTAATGAAAACACGAGGTGGCAGTCCTACTAGTGATGAGAACAGACAATGAATGAGTCTATGCTGCTTGCTTATATAGGGAGATAATGAGCCTGTGCATGGGTGATGAGTGACTTATCTGAGGCATCATGGCTGACTGAGTGTGCAGGTATGAGCCAGGAGGGATTATGGGAAATGTAGTGCGAAGGTGACCGGTGAATGAGGATTGTGACACTATCCTTAATGATATTCACATTTTTAAATGGTGTGTCCCCATGGAAAACTTGTCGCTATGAAGCTAGAGTGTTGAAAGTGGTTGCTAGGGTGTTCTGAGTGGTTGTTAGTGTGTTGCTGGGGTGTTCTGGGTGGTTTCTAGGAGATTGATTACTGGCCCAAGTCAAAAGTGTCCTATGATATTCTAGTCCATCCTGTTTTATTGTATGTAAATTGTTAGCTACTATTCACATCTGTAGCACACACAGTTTAATACTTGGGTTTTTTCAAACCTTTAAGCTTAAGTGAGAAAAATAGCAATAGCTATGCTTGTCTTAGCAAGCACCCCTGCAATTATGTTTTGTGAAAGAACATACAAACACATAAATAATAACCCTCTATTTCAGGGTTACAAGAAAGCTGCCACTGTCTAAGGTGTGTAATTTTTACCCTACACTGACATTTATAAGTGTTCATGCTGTATAATCAGAGAGAAAATAAAATGTCAGTCATGCTTTCATATGAAACAGCACACCTTACAGTTCCTCTAGTATCAACACAAGTGAAATGAAAACTTTCACAGAGACATATTTGTGCATTTGACATAATCTAAAGTGCTATCCTCCTATGAGATCAAGTCTTTATAATGAGTCCCATAAAACTGATGAGTCAGTCTCTCATCACCACAGTGATCTGTCACTATTTAAAAGCGTTAACATAATATGGCCATCCCACAGTGCACGGCTCTCCCTCCACAATGTCATCTTTCAGTATCGCTTGCTCGGAAGTCACCACTGGGCCGCTCAGTCAAGACATCACTTTCTGAGGACACTAAGTCAGCACTAGACTAGAGGATATGACAAAATATGGATCGACTGAAGTGAACAGTATTCATCTCTGTAAATGTGGGACTCCTAGAGACTCATAATATTAATGAGTTAAATGCATTAGGTGAAATTTATGAGATCATATAATGTCTAGAAGTAATATGCCTTTATTGACTAGAGCACTCAAGACTGGATCGATCAATTTTCTAACATGGTAACACTTTACAATCAAGTTCTCATTTGTTAACATTAAAGTATTAACATATTTAACAATGTTCATACATTTTTTTAAATGTTCATTGTTTGTTAGTTCACACTAACAGTGCATTAACTAGTGTTAAAAACAACTTTTACATTTTTACATTTGTACTTATACATTCACAAAATGCATTAATGATGAAATGAAAATTGACTAATAAATGTTGTAGAACTATGGCTCATTGTTCATGCTCAGATTAACTAATGTTAACAAATGAAACCTTATTGTAAAGTTTTACCTCTAACATTTTATGTGAAATTGCACTTGTTTGAAAGCTGTATTAATGCAGCCTGTGTTCCTACATGCCACTGTAGGCGGTAGATGACTTCCATGGAATGATTGGTTTCTTGAAAGGAGCTGTACTGTACAAACCTCTAGTCAGTGAGTTTATTCTCTCTTGGATTGTGGAAGCTCTGAAAGCTCAGAGGAGTTCAAGAGAAGTACCATGCAACATAAATGCTGAAGAGCTTATATTCCTGATAAGCCAATAAAACCCAGCAAAGCCAAACCCACATTAAGCGAATAAAGATATGCACTTTGATTTTGCTGACTGACACCCTAAGAGCGGTTAACTGAACGGTCCAGCCCGGGCCTGATGATTGTAAAACAACATTTTTGGCGTACCGAGCAATTACCACACCAGCCACAGGAGAACGCCCATCCTGTTTCTGTGTGTGCACGTATGCCGACGAGATGCCGACGAGAACACAACCTATCCTCACCAGCCCAGTGTGTCTGCCAAAAGTAGCCTCTCCCCAGGGTGTGCTGTGTCCGCTGTGCCACTAATGACGCCTGGTCTTTGCCTGGTCTTTGCTGTTGTCTTAATAGGCTCATTAAAAGGCCTTGTCACTGCTGAGCGGTCCCCCAGCTCTGGCTAATGACACTGCGGCAGTGGATCTCACACACACACATGCACACCTTCATGTTTTCATCATAATAGAATGTGTTCTCATCCTCATTGCTTTTAAGCTCAGGAAGTGTCTGAACTTTCAGTTCTGGACATTGCAAATGCTAACAGATGCTAGGTTTAAAGCGGCCCGTGGGTCCTAAATCAATGATAGTGACTTGTCAGAATTTGTTCAAAAAGCATGAGGGCACAGTGTTAAATTACTCTTTTTAGGAAACAAGGTTTACTGAGTGTTAACACTACCATCTTGTGGTCAGTAAAAAAACTGCCTGACAGGTAAAAACTAGGGCTTGGTTTCACAGACAGGGCTTATATCAGTGCAAGTTGCTTTTAGTTAAAATAGCTCAAACATGCATTTTAGCCTGGGACTAAGCTTAAGCCTTGTCTGTGAAACCGGGGGTAGGAGTTTACATTTACTGAATATACATATAAAAATGTTGTTTTACAATCATCAGGCCCGGGCTGGACCGTTCAGTTAACGGCTCTTAGGGTGTCAGTCAGCAAAATCAAAGTGCATATATATATATATATATATATATATATATATATATATATATATATATATATATATATATATATAAATCATGCCGAAAAGTAATAGCACAACTCTCCTAATCAAGTCACATGATTTGAGGTATTATTCACTTGAGGTATATGTAGCACAAACTGTAATGGATGAGTTACGCACTCATAATACTTAAGATTAGGTGTTTGAAATCACTAACCCTGAGAAATGTCTGACCATCCTAGGTTTAACTGTCATTTTTAGAGCTGACAATGATGATTGACACTGTAGAATAAGGAAAAACTGTGCTGGTCAGCCTAGGAAACAGAACAGGCTTATATTGCATGACAGTCCACGGCTGGTAATTGCTGTCATAAAGCAAAAACAGAATGAATCAGTCACAAAAAAACAGGGTGAAACAGGAAATTGATTCAGCTTTTGTTTAAACAGAGAAATAGTTTTGTTCACTTTTTTTCAGGGGATGACTGTGACATTTTCTGGACACATGTGATTCTTGTTTATCATTGCGGTGCCTCTTGGCAAACAGAGAGCTGAACATTGTGTTCTTGAGTGTCTTTTTACAACAACCATCAGCGGGCCAAAGAATGTTCTTTTTTGGCGTCACCTTCGCCCCTGCCTCAACAGGACTCCAGGTTTCTCAGCTTCTCCTCACTTTCTTGTCTTTTATCCTTGTGGCTTTCCAAATTTCTATTATTTTCTGCTTCTTTCCCTTATATATTCCCATTACACACATCAAAACTAGCTTTTTACGTGTTCTTAAAGTGACAGTGCACTAAAAAAAAGAAAATTCAGATGTTTAAAATGACAAGGCTGAGTAAATGATAACAGAATTTTCATTTTGGGGTGAACTGTCCCTTTTAGAAAAGTGTTACGCTTGCCAGTGCAAAATTTACATTGTAGTTTGTCAAAAACTTTATGTGTACAGTTGTTTTGGGTGATTTCTCGATTGTTGCTAAGGTGTTCTAAGTGGTTGCTAGGGCAGTAAGCAACTGCCTGATGCCTAGAAAAGTAACCGTACATAATAAACTATGTACTGTATGATTTGTGGTATCACTCATGTCTGTAACACAACTTATGTGCGCAATCTTCATATCCATATTCATAAGCCATATTCCCTCTCCACTTGCAGACATACTTCTGAATCATTTCTGTGCCCCTCCTCTTTGCAACTGCTTTGCAAGAGTGTTCATTTAACTTTCAAAACTCAATTCAAAACCTTCAGTTGAGTGATAAAAACATCACTCTCTAAATGTGTCAAGAAACTTTTATCTGACTTTGAGCATGGGACACTTTCAGATGTAATAAACGCAGCAAGGTAGAGATTAAAAAGCGTTTCTTTCGCACAACTGTAGTGAGGCCTCAGGCCCCGGAAACCCCAGACAGCACATTGCTTTCCTAAGAAAGCGGTAAAATCCCCGCAGGAGGTCTGGCATTCGGCCAGACCAACCACAAACGAAATATGTTTGATGGACACGTCATTCAGCCAATCGCATCACTCAGTTATCCTGGAGCCAACCTATTGTGACAAGATTCATTTCAGTAATGTTCGTCACAGGCCTTCCTTTGCTGCTCTGGCTATGTGTGTTATCCTAACCACACACACACACATCGTGGTGAACTTATTGACTCCACTACAAACTTTTGTAGAGCTCTTTCATAGTTTGAGGACTATTCAATCATGCTTTATTTAAATATCAATTTTGTCCTAATAAAATTAGAAACAAGGCATTTGTTGACTGCAAGAGCATTGCGCCATAAAATGACTATTCATAACAGCTTAGATCATTTGATATTGGAAGAAATTGATGAGAAATGTTTGAGTTCATATTGAATTTTGAAAATGTATAAATGAGGCATCGTTTAGCTCTCTTCTGAGACTCAGAAATAGACACGTGTTAATTTTGTCCTCTTAAAAGTAAAGGTTATTTATTGGCATTGATGGTTCTATGAAGCACCTTTAGAATCCATGGAACCTTCCCATTGCACAAAAGGATCTTTATACTGGAGTATACTATATAAAGTATACTATACTTTAGATTATAAAATGTACTTCACACTAAGAAAAAAATTGTTCTTTTAAGAACTGTCCACTGAAATTTTTTTGGGGGGAAACCAAAATGGTTGTTCTATGGCACTGCTGCGAAAACCCCCTTTTGGAACCTTTATTTTTAAGATTGTAGAAGAAACTATTGAGATATTAAAGAGCTCTCATAAATAAATAAATATGAAATATTACATCCAAGCTGTTGGAGTTGCCATTTTGAAGAGATAACTTTGACATATGACATAATCAGGAATGCAATGGCCATGTTGTCTTTCACAAACTCAGAAGTCCAGGGAAATTTTGTCAGAGTACAATTTAATCCCATTTTACATAATACGGAAATATTAGCAAAAATAAAAATCTGTCACAAGCCAAAATTGTACCAAAATCACTTGAGCATTTTGTATATGCAAATCTATTTAAGTGCCACAATTCATTTCTGTCAAAGGATGAATTCCCTAGAGGAAGTCAGGAGCGTCAGCCCATGCGAGTGTGAATGTTTCAGACATATAAACACTCCAGTGCAAGCCAACAGTGGGGGAAAAAAACAGACCAAAACAATGTGTGTGGACAATGTGTACTCACCTCCAGCTCTCTCTCTCTCCTCTCTGTCTGCCTGTCTCTCTTTCTCTCTCTATCCATCCAGCCACATTGACGATCAGGTGCTAGAAAGAGAGAAAAAACATAAGACAAGTGTTCACTGCCATTTCCCTTCTTCAAATGAGTGCTCACATCACTCTCTCTCTCGTCTTCTCATTCTCTGTTTCAGTTGCGCTGCATCTATTCTTCCCGGTAATGAAACTGTTGACACACACACACACACACACACACACACACACATTGTCACAGGTACAACTGTGCAACCTCTCCTGTGGTCTCCAAAGTCCAGTGTCTTGTGTAGTACTCCTTTGAATAACAATTTTTATGACCTGTTGCCCAATGATTCATGTTGGTTGCACAACCAGGCAAAGCGCACAGGAGTACACATCTGGATATACACACACATACACGCACAACGGTGAGTGTGATAGTGACTCCCACACAGAGAAAAGGAGAGATGGAGCTGGTAGTAAACAATTCAGACTGAAGTTTACCTGCGGAACTTACAGAAGGAGCAATCAACTTGATCTAGTCTGTATGTTGAGACTTGTACATGTGCGTGCCGTGAGAGAATCGGATGTAATGCATGAGAGTTTAGGGAGTAATTTGATTCTCATTCATATTGGCCAATTTGAGTTGGGCTGATGCAATTCAATGTCATGTTTAAACACAACAACAACAACAACAACCGCAGAGAGAAAACTAGTTTTGTGAAGTGCAGGACACTGGATTGTACTCTGAAAGGTTTTTGGAAGTTTTGGTGCCCATATTCAGCATTATTATCTTGACAATGGAACTATTTCAGGTTTGAATAACAATTAACTTTTCTACAAAAGTAACATACGTTAAGCTCTGTTGACAGCACAGTCTCATCCCTCAATTTGTGTACAATTTTTACAGTAATGCATTTACAGTGGAAGTCGATTGGGCAAGGCAGTGTTTGAACATTATATGTGTTAACATGAGAGTATAGGGTGATAAATTTGCTGTCACAACAATGTGCAGCTGCTACTTTCATGTGATATGCACAAGAATAACAGAAATGGATGTGAAATAACTAGCTGCAAAGTAATGTTTCCATGGATTAAACCTGAAAACTTTAAACACATTAACGTGTTACCAGAAGTAAATTTGGCTAAAAAGTAGTCGCACGCTAGGAGGATAATTTAGTAGCTCAAACAACATGGTTTTGTACAGTATAAGTATAGAATAAAAAATATATATAATAATTAAAAGGGCTTTAACAAAAATAGTCTTACTTTTAAACCCTTAACGCGTATGGATTTTTTCTACTCACATTGTCAGTCGATTACTTTAAACCGTTTTTATCTCTACTAAGTAGTGAGTGAAATTTTATTTTGTGATAATCAACATCATGACACAAATAATGACGGAGATATGAACTTGTATTGAACGTGTAACGTTCCTTTAAGAAATCTGATGATTCAGATCAAGTTACCAAGATACTTTCAAATGGAAAAAAAATCTTAATCTCAAATAGTAATCTCAAATACTTAATCTCATATTGTCACAGAGACGAACTCCACCATCCCCTCCACCGACCACCAGAGGGCCCCATCGCCTGAGTACTGACCTCCCATCTTCATCACTACATTTCCCATCAGCCCCGTGCCCGGCACTGATTATCCGCTCCAGCTGAAACCCATCCTTCACCCTATTTAACCTGACACTCACCCTTTACTCTCTGCGAAGTTTTGTCTTGCCACGGTGAACTCAACTGAGTGTTGTTACCCTGTCTTTGCCTAGGCAGGCAGGCAGGCAGGCAGGCAGGCAGGCAGGCAGGCAGGCAGGCAGGCAGGCAGGCAGGCAGCAGAGACTGCCGCGACCCCGCCGAGTGCCGCCAGTGCACCTGCACCCGTTGCACCAGCCCAAGTAAGTCCCCGTCTCGCTTACCCCGATAAGTTTGACGGAGACCCCACGAAATGCAGGGGATTCATCCTCCAATGTTCGCTGTTTGTGGAACAACAGCCCACACTATATTCCACCGAGGCGGGAAAAATCGCTTTCATGTGTTCCTTGCTCACGGGCAAGGCATTAGAATGGATTACGGCCATGTGGAGAGAGGGAGGCACGGCTTTTCCGACCTTCAGTGCCTTTCTACAACGTTTTCGTGAGGTCTTTGATCACCCCAGGGAGGGCAAAAGTGCAGGTGATCGCCTTCTTGAACTCTCTCAGGGCAGGATGACTGCGGCAGAATATGCACTCACCTTCCGCACTCTCGCCGCAAAGACTTCCTGGGTCGACGACACTCTGAAGACACTGTTTAGAAGAGGTCTGCGCCATGAACTGCAGTCCGAGCTGGCCTGTCGCAATGAGGGAAGGGATTTAGATCAGTTCATTGAGCTCTCTATTCGGATCGATAACCTCATCCAGTCACGAAGGCCCAACACCCGTGGCCGCTTCCCAGTACCATCTCCCATCGCTGATGAACTGGAGCCCATGCAGATTAACACCTACCGTCTATCTACTGCAGAGAGAGAACGGCGACTGGCTCACCGCCTGTGTCTGTACTGTGAGCAGCCCGGCCACCTTCGTATCGCCTGTCCGTCAAGACCAGACCCTGAGTCCGGGAAATCGGTGAGTGTTGCTATTGATGTCCTTAACCCCGACCTATGTGTAACTGTACCTATCACTATAACTGCCGACCGTTGTAAAATCTCCACTATTGCTCTGCTGGACTATGGTGCAGCTGGAAACTTCATGTCCACGGAATTCGCCCAACTAAACCATATTGCTCTCACCCGCTGTCCTTCTTCCCTAACAGTGGGGGCGATAGATGGACGTCCTCTGGGCTCTGGTCGAGTGTCGTTCATCACCCAGAAACTGTTAATGCACACAGGTGTACTCCATTCCGAGACAATCCAATTCTACATCCTTACAACGTCGCACACACCCGTCATCCTTGGATTACCCTGGCTCCGTGGTCATAACCCTCTCATATCCTGGAGAGATGGTCAGATCGCTCAGTGGAACAGATCTTGCTTCCCCAAATGCCTCGCTCATGTCTCACCCCTGCCGGTCTGGTCCGTCACAGTCATGGAGGGGAAAAACTCAGACTCCTACCTCCCTGTTGAATATATTGACTTGGCCGAAGCCTTCAGTAAGACCAAAGCTTCAAAACTGCCTCCTGCGATTGCGCCATCGATCTGCTCCCGGGTTCCACCCCTCCTAAGGGTCGCATATTCCCACTTTCTCAGCCTGAATCTGAGGTCATGAGGAAAATACATAGAAGAGGAGCTAGCCAAGGGATTTATCCGACCATCAACATCCCCTGCGTCTGCTGGTTTCTTTTTCGTTGAGAAGAAGGATGGAGGTCTTCGACCATGCATCGACTATCGAGGGCTGAACGAGATAACGATTAAGTTCCGGTACCCCCTACCACTGGTCCCTGCAGCTCTGGAGCAACTCCGAAACGCCAAGTACTACACCAAACTGGACCTTCGCAGCGCTTACAATCTCATCCGCATACGAGAGGGGGACGAATGGAAGACCGCCTTCTCCACCATCACGGGGCACTATGAATATCTGGTCATGCCCTTCGGCCTGGTCAGCAGTCCCTCCGTCTTCCAATCCTTCATCAACGACGTATTTCGAGACATGCTTAACCGGACAGTTATTGTGTACATCGACAATATCCTGGTCTATTCTGACACCTACGAGGAACACACCCAACACGTCAGAGCCGTACTTCAACGACTCATTCAGCACCAGCTATATGCAAAGGCAGAGAAATGTGAATTCCATCAGACGTCAACGACTTTTCTTGGGTACGTCATTAGTCCTAAAGGGGTTGCTATGGATGATCACAAGGTCAAAGCCGTTCTTGACTGAAGAAGCTTCAACACTTCCTGGGCTTCGCTAACTTTTATCGCCGTTTTATTAGGAACTTTAGTTCCGTGGCCAACCCCCTGACGTCCATGGTAAAGAAGGGAGCCAACCGTCTCATCTGGTCAGACGCAGCTGTCCAGGCTTTCGAACAGCTTAAACAGCGGTTTGCCTCAGCGCCCATCCTGCGCCATCCCGATCCCAACCTTCCCTTCGTCGTGGAGATTGACGCTTCCAATGCAGGCCTAGGCGCCATCCTCTCCTAGAGACAAGGCACACCTCCGAAGTTACACCCGTGTGCGTTCTACTCCAGGAAGCTGAGTGCAGCAGAGAGGAACTACGATACTGGCGACAAGGAACTCTTAGCCATGAAAGTGGCCTTTGAGGAGTGGCGGCATTGGTTAGAAGGATCCATTCACCCCTTCACCGTTCTGACTGACCACAAGAACCTGGAGTACCTAAGGACAGCCAAGAGACTCAACCCCAGGCAGGCGCGCTGGTCCCTGTTCTTCACCCGTTTCAATTTTACAGTCACTTACCGCCCCGGAACCAAGAATACCAAAGCCGACACCCTGTCCAGACAGTACGAGCCGGACCAATCCCCACAACTTCCTGAAACCGTCTTGAGTCCCAACCTGATAGTCGCCCCCGTCCAATGGGACATCATGACAGAGATCGAACAGCACAACGCTCAGTCGGAGATTCCCAACGACTGCCCACCTGGCAAGATTTTCGTTCCTGAACCCCTCCGCAACCGGGTCATAGAACAGGTCCACTCCCTACCCAGCTCGGGTCATCCTGGCATAGCTACCACCATCTCACTCCTTCAAAACCGATTCTGGTGGTCATCGCTATCTAGGGACACTGTCTCATTCATCCGCCAATGCCAGATCTGCAACACCCAGAAAACACCACGGCAACTGCCAGCCGGCCTGCTCCAACCTTTTCCCATCCCACAACGTCCTTGGTCGCACATTGCCATAGACTTCATTACCGACCTACCCGTTTCCAACGGCCACACCACCATTCTCACCGCCGTGGACCGTTTCTCCAAGGCCTGTTGCCTCATACCACTACATCAGCTCCCTACTGCCCTGCAAACAGCTGAACACCTCTGCAACCTGGTCTTCCGTTTCTACGGGTTACCCGAGGATATCGTTTCCGACCGAGGACCCCAGTTCACTTCTCGAGTCTGGTCCGCATTCTTCAAGACACTGGAGGTCAACGTAAGCCTAACGTCTGGTTACCACCCCCAGTCCAATGGCCAAACCGAGAGGTTAAACCAAGAAATCACCCGGTTCCTACGATCCTACTGTAATCAGCACCAGAACGACTGGAGTCGCTATCTGATGTGGGCAGAGTACGCCCAGAACTCTATTCTAAAACCCTCTACTGGTTTGACGCCCTTCCAATGCATCCTTGGATTCCAACCGCCCTTATTCCCTTGGTCCGGAGAGCCCACTGATGTCCCGGCTGTCAATGATTGGTTACGCAGGAGTGAAGAGACCTGGAACCAAGCCCACACTCACCTCCAACGCGCCATTCGTCGGCAGAAAAGGCAGGCTGATCGTCGCCGCCGTCCCGGCCCCGAGTATAGCCCAGGACAGTGGGTATGGTTATCCACGAGGGACTTACGGCTTCAACTTCCCTGTAGGAAGCTCAGCCCCAGGTATGTGGGTCCGTTCCAAATTGTCCGACAAGTCACGCCTGTCTCCTAGCCCGTGTCCCTGCCTAACCACTATCGCGTTTCCCCTACGTTCCATGTATCCCTGCTCAAGCCCGCTCTTGGTCCTAGTGAGGGAGGGGAGGAGGCATCCGATGACCACTGCCCCCTACCCCCTACCCATCATAGTGGAAGGTCAGGAGGCATATCAGGTCCGTGAGCTGCTGAACTCCAGACGCCGAGGACCAGTATCTGGTCGACTGTGAGGGGTACGGGCCGGAGGAGCAATCATGGGTCAACGCAGAGGACATCCTCGACCCTAAACTTGTGGAGGAGTTCCATCTCTCCCATCCGGACAGGCCGGCCCCTCGACCTCGTGGGAGACCTCGCCATCGCCCGCACAAACTCCACCATCCCCTCCACCGACCAGCAGAGGGCCCCTTCGCCTGAGTACTGACCTCCCATCTTCATCACTATATTTCCCATCAGCCCCGTGCCCGGCACTGATTATCCGTTCCAGCTGAAACCCATCCTTCACCCTATTTAACCTGACACTCACCCTTTACTCTCTGCGAAGTTTTGTTTTGCCACGGTGAACTCAACTGAGCGTTGTTACCCTGTCTTTGCCTGCCTGTTGTTACCCTGTCTTAGGAACTCATCTTGGAACCTTTGCTGCCTGCCCTTTTGACTTTTGAAATCTAAAGATTTTTGTTTTTGAATGAAGCTGCATTTATTGGATCAAGCATACAGTAAAAAACGGTTGTATTTTACAGTACGTGCACTTACGTGTTCAGCGCCCTTGCCTAACTGGGTAATATATGGTAACTACATGTGTTAAGGTTATTTACTTAATTTATTCCTCTGATGGAAAAACTGAATTTTCAGCATCATTACTCCAGTCTTTAGTGTCACATGATCCTTCAGAAATCATTCTCATATGCTGATTTGGTGACCAAGAAGCATTTCTTTTTATCATCAATGCTAAAAAAAAAAATTATGAGAAAAGAACAATTTATTTTAAATAATTTGTTACTTTTGTTCAATTTAACGCATCCTTGTTGAATAAAAGTACTAATTTCTTTCTAAAAAATCTTGCCATAAATATCTTATAAGATAAATATTTTATTTTATTCATAAAAATTTTTCTCATCTTTAAATTTCTCTCCGTCTGCTTTATCTCTATGCAACACTAATGTTCATATAAACACAGATCAAAATGCTCTCATGCTCTAGGCATCATAAAAACCTTCCCCCTTTGTTCAAAATTGATCACTGGCCCAAAGAGTTGCAAAACAACTTCTCTTCAAAGGCCGTTATCAGCTCGGCTCCTTTGAATCATACTATTTTTACCATACTTTTGTGCAAAATTGCACAAATTCTCCAGACCACCAAAAACACAGGCGTGAAGATAGAACAAAGACTTTATCCCGTTCACCTCTGATCGGCCCTTGTGCTGAAAACAGATGTGAATGATAGGGCCTTTTAAGAGTTCCCTGATCAAGCACATCCTTGCTCAATCTCTTTTGAGATGCTACGTTTCGTTTTGATTTAGCTACATGCTAAATTACCCTGCTCATACTGTATACAGAAGGAACAAGTTATTCTTTCTTGGCCAGGAAGATATTTTGTTTCATAGAATTGATAAATGATTATGCTGTCTGTTCAGTGGACGATCTGCTACAGTCAATTCTAAAAGTCCAAATATGTGACCCTGAACCACAAAACATCATATGGGGAAAAAAATTGAAATTGAGATTTATATATCAACTGAAAGCTGAATAAATAAGCTTTCCATTGATGCATGGTTTGTTAGGATATTTGGCCGAGATACAACTATTTGAAAATATATTTATGGTAGGAAATTTACAAAATTTTATTTAATATCCTAATGATTTCTGGCATAAAAGAAAATTCTGTAATTTTGACCCATACAACAATATATCGTTAGCTATTGCCACAAACATACCTGTGCGACTTATAACTGGTTTTGTGGTCCAGGGTCACATATTTATAATTAATTATAATTTGTCATAATTAATTGCATATTTCCTTTTTGAGATAATTTGCTACACTGTAAAAGATCATTGTTGGTTTAACTCAAAGTTACCTGGTTGCCTTCATTTTTAGTTCATTGAAATAAAAATGTGAGTTAAAACTTAATACAATGAAGGAGATTGGTTTAATAAATAGAAACTCAAAATATTATGCTAGCTGAACCACATTAATTATTTAAGTTGATTTGACAAAAGATAAAAAGTTGTGATAACAAATCATGAAAAACGTTTTTTACCATGTACACAACAATGTACAGCTGCTAACCAAGGTGACTTTCACATGATATGCACAAGAATAGCAGAAATGGATGTGATATAACTATCTGCAAAGTAATACTTTCTTGGTGGAGCAAACTTGGAAACTTATATGTAATGTGTTACCAGAAGTTCATTTGGCTAAAAAGGAGGATAATTTATTATCTCAAACAACAATACAGTATAGAATAATAAATTATATTATAATTAAAATGGCTTTAACAAAAATAGTCTTTACATTTATACTTTTAAACCATAACGTGTATGGCCTTTTTTTACTCATATTGTCAGTCAATTACTTTAAACTGTTTTTGTCTGTTTTTGAACCTGTAACGTTATTTAGGAAATCTGATTATTCAGATTTGCCTTCAAATTACCAAGACACTTTAAAAAAAAGGTGAAGTATTATGTGATTTAGCATTTTAAGCAACACTAAAACACAATTTTTTATCTTTAGTGCATGTATATTTATAACAAAACTAAATATAAAACACAACCCTGCCTTTTTTCATTTACAAAACAAAACAAACAAACAAAAAAAAAAACATTATTAAAATGTGAAGTATTATGTGGCAAATCGTTTTGGCTGAGGGCAAAGAGAAGTTTCATAACTTTCTTTTTTTAGGCTATTTAACTTTACCGTTGTAGCCTACTAGCGCTGACTTTATATGTTTGACTGAATTGTTTGCTTTGTTTATTTTACTTATACTTTTATAATGGCTATTATTGATCATCAGGCAATTTATATTTGTATATTTGTCATAATTTGTCACTTTTAATATATTTAACGCATCCTTGTTGTATAAAAGTACTAATTTCTTTCTAAAAAATGCCATCTTATGAATAAAATAATATATTTATCTTATTATATTACTTTTTTCATCTTCATCTCTTCAAATCTCTCTCCCTCAGTCTTTATCTCTATGCAACACTACTCTGTTCAAATAAACTGATTGCCAAGAAAACATCCCCCACACCATTACACCACCACCACCAGCCTGCACTGTGGTAACAAGGCATGATGGATCCATGTTCTCAATCTGTTTACACCCAATTCTGACTCTACCATCTGAATGTCTCAACAGAAATCGAGACTCATCAGACCAGGCAACATTTTTCCAGTCTTCAACTGTCCAATTTTGGTGAGCTTGTGCAAATTGTAGCCTCTTTTTCCTATTTGTAGTGGAGATGAGTGGTACCCGGTGGGGTCTTCTGCTGTTGTAGCCCATCCGCCTCAAGGTTGTGCGTGTTGTGGCTTCACAAATGCTTTGCTGCATACCTCGGTTGTAACGAGTGGTTATTTCAGTCAAAGTTGCTCTTCTATCAGCTTGAATCAGTCGGCCCATTCTCCTCTGACCTCTAGCATCAACAAGGCATTTTCGCCCACAGGACTGCCGCATACTGGATGTTTTTCCCTTTTCACACCATTCTTTGTAAACTCTAGAAATGGTTGTGCGTGAAAATCCCAGTAACTGAGCAGATTGTGAAATACTCAGACCGGCCCGTCTGGCACCAACAACCATGCCACGCTCAAAATTGCTTAAATCACCTTTCTTTCCCATTCTGACATTCAGTTTGGAGTTCAGGAGATTGTCTTGACCAGGACCACACCCCTAAATGCATTGAAGCAACTGCCATGTGATTGGTTGATTAGATAATTGCATTAATGAGAAATTGAACAGGTGTTCCTAATAATCCTTTAGGTGAGTGTATATTACAGAGAGAAAAAAAAAAAAAAAAGAAAAATAGAGGAAGAACAAAAAGCAGTGCCTATTTAGATCATGCAAACAAGAGCACAGACCACCTGGATCAAACTACGAAAACGGTTACGGTTTCTAAAATAGAAACGGCCCCTAAACTGAAAAACTGTAGCACGCTCCAGAAGTGTGTCCTCTTCGAGCAATATGTCTGCTCTCATCCACAACGCAAAATTAATGAGCTCTGCTGTACAGTTTAGAGGCTGAGTTAATGATTTGTAATCAAATCTAGCTTTAGGAAATCCCCCAGCCAGTTAATTAAACCATCATGTTTTTTTTCTAAGAAGGATAATGACTCTCAGTTCAATAGAATAACATAAAGATAAAGAGAGAATGAGAAAAGGCACTAGAGGGTTAGAGAATAACTATAAGGTATATAGACTGTGGAAAATGGGTGTTGACCGGCTGTGAGTCACATTACACGGTCATGTCCCTCATCCGCTGTCACGACTCATTTTCATACGCAGATAATGTACAGCAGCGTCTGGAGGATTCTGGAGAAACAGAGACGCATCGCTGAAGAAGCCAGAGGGCATTGTGATGAAAAACAGCAAATTATGTTATCCATTGCGAAACCAGCTAACAGACGTGTCATTGCTGATATTTGCGCATTATACATGAAACGAGACATGCTCCGATCTCTGTGGGAAAGTCAGAAGTGCTCATCTGTGGTCTAGCATAGCATTACTAAAAGAAGCCATGTATGTGTTTTAGTAGTGTGAAGCTGTTTTCAATATTGTGCAGATTTTCCAGAAACGAGCTAAGTTTTTAGATCACATTGTATTTTACACAGACTTACAAGCAGAGCAAGTGATCAGACACTCTTCTGGAATGTTCCTGGCTCACGCTCTCTCTCTAGTAATGTTTAGAAGTAAGTAAGTAAGTACATTTTATTTATATAGCACATTTAAACATAGCAGAACTATCCAAAGTGCTGAACAGAGTAAACAGAAATAAAATCAAAAAGATAAAAACAAGAATAAGATACAATAGAAACAAAGTGAAACCAGACCAAACAAACAGTCGGACAGCAGTATAACAATATTAAAATGCCAGGGAATATAGATAAGTTTTCAATTTTGACTTAAAAATAGTAATGGAAGGTGCAAGGTGGATGTCTAGGGGCAATTGGTTCCAGAGACCAGGGGCGGCAACAGAAAAAGCTCCCCTAGTTTTTAGACGAGAGCGAGGGATGGATAAAAGAGCCCTGTCTGAAGATCTTAAAAATCTGGACGATGACTAAGGAGTAAGAAGATCTTTAAGATAACAAGGAGCTTGACCATTGAGAGCTTTAAAAACAAACAACAAGAGTTTAAACTGAATTCTAAAACGGATCGGGAGCCAATGAAGCGAGGCCAAAATTGGGGTGACATGATCATATTTCTTTGTCCCGGTCAGCAGCCTTGCAGCTGCATTTTGCACCATCTTGAGGCGTGTAAGCGATGACTGAGGAAGACCCAGATACAATGAAATACAGTAATCTAAGCACAAGGTAATAAAAGCATGAATAACCTTCTTCAAGTCTTGGAATGACAAAAATTAAGTTTGGAAATAATCTGTAGTTGATGAAAACTATTCTTAAGAACAGAATTAATTTGTTTGGTTAAACATAATTCTGAATCCAAAAAACACCAAGGTTCCTAACCTGGGTGGAAACTGAGGGGAATTGATTACCCAACTCCTTTATAACACTAATCCTTCATTTTGGGGGACCAAAAACAATTGTTTCCGTTTTGTCATCATTAAGTTGAAGAAAGTTATTTGATAACCATTTCTAATGTCCCTGATGCATTCCAACAAAGTTCGAATGGAATCGCCAGCTTTCAATGGCATTTACAGCTGTGTATCATCAGCGTAAAAATGAAATGTAACATTGAGCTTCTTAATAATATCCCCCAGTCGACGCATGTATAAGTTAAAAAGAAGTGGACCTAAAATAGATCCCTGAGGTACACCACTAATAATAGGGGCAGAAGATGAAGAGAACTTGCCTAACTCTACAGAAAAAGACCTGTCTTTAAGGTATGAACCACCGTAAGGCTGTCCCCTTGACACTGAATAAATGTTCTAAATGCCAAATAAGAACATATGGTCAACAGTATCAAAGGCAGCTGTAAGATCAAGTAAGATCAATACAGCATTTTTACTGGGATCAACTGCAAGTAAAATGTCACCGAACACTTGTAGCAAGGCCGACTCTGTGCTATGATGGGCAGTGGAACCAGATTAAAAGGGTTCTAATAACTTAGTTGCATTTAAAAACTGGATCAATTGAGACTGCACAACTTTTTCTAAAAGTTTTGATAAAATTGATAGCCTAGAGACAGGCCGATAATTACTAAAACAACCCGCATCCAGACCCCATTTCCCATTTCTTAAGCAAAGGGTGAACAACCGCATACTTAACTCTTCGGGACCACCCTAGTGTCCAAAGATGAATTAATCAACACTTGGATACTGGGTCCAATTATAGGAAAAGCTATTTTTATAATCTCTGAAGGAATAACATCAAGTGAGGAGGAAGTTGTCTTCATCTCCAGTATAGAGAGACCTGCTGAAAATTATGATAGAACGGACTAGCCAGCGAAACCAAGGAGAGATCTGAGAGCTGTGAACTGAAGGATGAGAAGCCATTTCGGTGGTTTGATTAGTTTCGATGGTTTGTTTTAGCAAGTCAATTTGTTCTGACAGTATATTTTAATGAGCTGGCTCAAAAAGTAGATTTGCTGAGTCATGTAGTGTTCACAAAATCCCCTGCCCATCATTTGCTTTTTTTTGTAGTTAGTTTTATAAAGGTTTTTATGAAGTAATTAGTTGAATTTAGTTTAGAATTAATTACATACTATTACATAAATATTAAAAAAATTTTATTTTAAATTTTCATTCACTTTAGGTTTTTTCTATTTAACTTTTTTTTTGTGTAATTTTATTACTTCAACTTGGTGAAGTGAAATACGTTTTTCATCTAATATTCGTTTTATTTTATTTCAGATTTATTTCCTTACCGAAATTATTTTTAATTCGTTTTAGTTAACAATAGCAACACTGATTTAACGTACATTTATAATGCTTTTACCCTAACTGCTTTTTACCAGAAAAAAGAATGGCCTCCTTAAGTAGTTTCAATGTCATTTGCTACTTTTTGTTAGTAACTTGAACTATAGCTTCACTGTAGTTTGACTACTTTAGATTGATAAGATCACGGAGCAAGCTTCATACAGTGTACAATCTTATAAAGAAAGGTTCAATAGAACTCTAAATAGAACTCTAGGGTTCTTGACTCAATTTTAAAGAACCCTTTAGCCTATATGGAGAAATGTCTTAAATCATCACATTATATTTTAATGTTTAACGGGTTAATTTTAATTTTTTTTCAGGGATAAAGTATGTTTACGAGCTGCTCAATTCATAAAATGTCATTAAAAATAAAAAATAATTTAAGTTAGTTAAAACTAAATCCATTAAATGATCCCATGGTAGAACCCCTAAAAGTCCTATATGAAGCGCATGACAGAAACATTTCTTCTAGGAGTGTAGTACTCTGAGCTGTTCAGGTCATTCTGACTTGATGCACCAAAAGTCATGCAGTCCTTGTCCACCGTTTTCTTCCACTTATTTCTTTTATTTCCCTCTCCCTTTCCATTACTAACAATATTTACAATTGCTTAGTAGTTACAAGAATATACAATAAAGAGATTTTTATTAAAAATGACTCATGCATGCCTTTCCAGACACTGACCTCCATGGAGTTGCTATGGAGATGCTACACTATGGAGATGGCCTCATTCAGACTAACTCAAATGACCCCCAGTACTCCTGATCAGCCAATCAGAGGTGACTTGTTACATCATACAATTTCAGCCAATCACAAAGAACTCCAGTTCTTGAGGCAAAGACAGCATCCACTGAATAGAGTGGAGCCACGCGAATACAATCCTTTTAGCAAATCATGTCACAATGACATCAAGTTTGGCAAATCACAAAACAGCATTCAAATTTGAGCTAAAGCTTGCCTGAGGATACACTGTCAGACTGATGAAATTAACAGGGCTGAGCAACTTGTAATAGTCACCATGACTAAGGACTTTTGCAATGACTTTTTTTTTCACCTCAGTGTTCAAAGTGACCTAGTGAAATGGACAAGTCTTTTCAAGGAAGTAGGAAATGTGTGAGTGTATCTGACAGCAATGGTATCAGAATGATTATCAGAACTGTGTATAAGTGTGAGCTTTTTATTGGCAGAGAATCTAAGTGAGTCATTTTGATAAGGAAAGAAATGTATAAACCAGAACGGTGCCAGGGCAGAGAGGTTGGGAATGAATATTGCAACCACATGTAACAATATTTAGTTCCTTACACACCCACATGGTTGTATATTGATAATGAACACAATTAAATACTCTTTCTTGGATGAAAATTGTTCAGATAAATAAAAAATGTGAGAGAACTGATGTTGGATTATACCTGATGACTAACCGACTTATGCTCATAATACAATCAGGTACAATATACTAGCGCAAATGTACAGTCCATCACTATGCAACGTCTACAATCTATTTTCCCTCCTCCTTGTTCCTGTAATTACTTCCACAAAGTTATCTTTCTATAGTTCTACTGGTACAGCATGGTGCTAGCAACGGCAAGGTCATCAGTTCAATTTGCAGTGAAATATGTGCTAATAAAATATTGTACCTTGAATGCTCTCTGAATCTCTTTGGGTAAAACTGACTCCTAAATGCATAATTGTACATAAATTTGGTTCAAAATAAATTCAGAATCATAGGTGCTTATGCATTGCAGTTCTGACATGTTGAACCATGGTGCCTAAAGGGTTAGTTCACCCAAAAATGCAAATTCTGTCATTAATTACTCACCCTCATGTTGTTCCAAACCCGAAAGACTTTCGTTCATCTTCGGAACACAAATGAAGATCTTTTTGATCGTGTTACGCAGCACGTTTGAGCTTTAGCAAGAACCAATGAGGTTCATTCTCGTGTTACGCAGCACGTTTGAGCTTCAGCAAGAATCAATGAGGTTCATTCTCGTGTTACGCAGCACGTTTGAGCTTCAGCAAGAACCAATGAGGTTCATTCTCGTGTTACGCAGCACGTTTGAGCTTCAGCAAGAACCAATGAGGTTCATTCTCGTGTTACGCAGCACGTTTGAGCTTCAGCAAGAATCAATGAGGTTCATTCTCGTGTTACGCAGCACGTTTGAGCTTCTGCAAGAACCAGTGGGGTTCATTCTCGTGTTACGCAGCACGTTTGAGCTTCCACAAGAACCAGTGAGGTTCATTCTCGTGCTACGTAGCACGTTTGAGCTTCCGCAAGAACCAGTGGGGTTCATTCTCGTGTTACGCAGCACGTTTGAGCTTCCACAAGAACCAATGAGGTTTATTCTTGTGTTACGCAGCACATTTGAGCTTCAGCAAGAACCAATGAGGTTCATTCTCGTGCTACGCAGCACGTTTGAGCTTCAGCAAGAACCAATGAGGTTCATTCTCGTGCTACGCAGCACGTTTGAGCTTCTACAAGAACCAATGAGGTTCATTCTCGTGCTACGCAGCACGTTTGAGCTTCTGCAAGAACCAATGAGGTTCATTCTCGTGTGTTACGAAGCACGTTTGAGTTTCTGCAAGAACCAGTGAGGTTCATTCTCGTATGTTACGCAGCACGTTTGAGCTTCCGCAAGAACCAGTGAGGTTCATTCTCGTACTACGCAGCACGTTTGAGCTTCTTCAAGAACCAATGAGGTTCATTCTTGTGTGTTACGCAGCACATTTGAGCTTCTGGAAGAACCAGTGAGGTTCATTCTCGTGTTACGCAGCACGTTTGAGCTTCCGCAAGAACCAGTGAGGTTCATTCTTGTGTTACACAGCAGGTTTAAGCTTCTGCAAGAACCAATGAGGTTCATTCTCGTGTTACGCAACACATTTGAGCCTCTGCAAGAACCAATGAGGTTCATTCTCGTGTTACGCAGCACGTTTGAGCTTCCGCAAGAACCAATGAGGTTTATTCTCATGTTACGCAGCACATTTGAGCCTCTGCAAGAACCAATGAGGGTCATTCTCGTGTTACGCAGCACGTTTGAGCTTCCGCAAGAACCAATGAGGTTCATTCTCATGTTACACAGCAGGTTTAAGCTTCTGCAAGAACCAATGAGGTTCATTCTCGTGTTACGCAGCACATTTGAGCCTCTGCAAGAACCAATGAGGTTCATTCTCGTGTTACGCAGCACGTTTGAGCTTCAGCAAGAACCAATGAGGTTCATTTTCATGTTACGCAGCACGTTTGAGCTTCAGCAAGAACCAATGAGGTTCATTCTCGTGCTATGCAGCACGTTTGAGGTTCCACAAGAACCAGTGAGGTTCATTCTTGTGTTACACAGCAGATTTAAGCTTCTGCAAGAACCAGTGAGGTTCATTCTCGTGTTACGCAGCACGTTTGAGCTTCTTCAAGAACCAATGAGGTTCATTCTCGTGCTACACAGCAGGTTTGAGCTTCAGCAAGAACTAATGAGGTTCATTCTCGTGTTACGCAGCACATTTGAGCTTCTGCAAGAACCAATGAGGTTTATTCTCGTGTGTTACGCAGCACTTTTGAGCTTCCTTAAGAGGTTTATTCTCGTGCAGGTTCGGTTGAGCTTCTGTTTATGTTCACTGATCAATGTTTATATGTGAATAAAAGTCTAAATGAAATCTGTTCATCATATAAAGTGATCGAGTCTAAACCGCTCAATTCACATGGATTCGTTTTACGATCTCTTTATGAACTTTTTGAAGCGTCAAAGTGGTTGTTGCGTAGCTGCCAGTGGAGGGACAGAAACCTCTCAGATTTTATCAAAAAAGATCTTCATTTGTGTTCTGAAGATAAACGTAAGTCTTATGGGTTTGGAACAACATATGGGTGAGTAATTAATGACAGAATTTTCATTTTTGTGTGAACTATCCCTTTAATTAGGTGACAAGTCATTAACTTAATACATTTAAGCAAGGATAGTCAATTTAATTTATTTAACATTAATGGTTAATTCAACAAATAGTAAGTTTATATAATTATAAAAAAATATTATTTAAAAAAGATCACTTTTGACGGAGAACTAAAATATGTCACAAATTAAAAAATATACGTAAAATTGTATTAATTAAATTATACATATAAATTGAAATTAATTATATATAATTATCATAATTCAATTGTGACAAACCTAATTTAAGCTTAGCCAAATTAACAAACCGAGACCCACCATTTCAGCGTGGTCCAGGTTAATAATGCTGGAGTGGGAAATTTGCCTGTAATTATGTGTATAAATGCATGTGGACTTTCACTTTCTGCAATATTCACAATGCAGTTGGGAACAATATATGTCTTTTCTGAAAGATTCACAACCGTTGGAGACAAGTACACGTGCGCGTACAGTGTGAACACACTTACACTTGATCGAAGAGAGCATTTACAGTCTTCCACACGTGTGGGAGGGTGTGTGGTAGGACTACATGCAATGAAAATGACTATTGGGCCATTCAGTGTGAGGTTGCCAATGGTCATTGGAGCAGGGAGGTGGGCGGGGGCCTGGGAGACAGGGCACAAATTCATGTGTTGTGTTATATGCCATGTGCCAGGTTTGTGTGCTGTGCATGTACTTGCGAGCATGACTGCTTTGTATATTACAGTGTCTGCACACATTGTCATCTTTTCAGCAAATGAATGATTGTGACCATTCATCGGGAGTGTTGTGTCGGTGTGTGTGAGTGAAATTCCCCGCAACGACCATGTGTATGTGTGTATTAATTTGCATAAATCTATGAATACACCAATATAAGCACAATGAAGACTGTGGGTTTGGCATAAGCACATCTCAAAAAAAATATTGTATCTTGAACATGGCTTGTTTGTGTTCATTAGTGAGTAGATTTCACTAATGTTTTAAAAGTGGTGTGTGTGTGTTTGTCAAGAGCTAATTTTAGTAAATGATATAACAAAGTGGGGTCACATGTTCAGACCACATTCCCAGCAGCCAATAAACAGCTGACACATATAAACAACATTCTACACATTCTCCAGCAATTGTGTGACACACACAGACCTCCCCTCTAACTGCTACACCATGCATCAGTGCACTGCGGCCCTCTAGTGGAAGCATAGTACACTACATAGTAAAACAAAATGTTGAGGTGATATTACGTACATATTCCAGGAGCATTCCTGCATGATCTGATTAACATTTTTATTCTGAAAACTCACTTTAACTGGAGTGATTGGAGTCCCTGAACTGCACTGCCTTCGGAACTTCCATAGTGTGTGATGCTAAAGCTATGAGACAGATGGTTACATAACGCACATATACACCCGCATGTACAGCAGAACAGAGATAGGAAAACCTATAGGCTGAGACAATTGCTGATCCAATCCGTACACATTATCAAAACCAAGCTATCCAAGTTCAACTGTTTCTTTATCCATCACTTCCTTGGTTTGTTTGCCTGAGGCGGATAGCTGCAAAGAGTGTGAAAGAGCCACCGGACCGTGTCAACACCAGAACACACTCACAAATAACTTCCTTCATCTAAACAGTGAACACATGCACATAAACCACAACATGAGGTATTAACTGCAATAGATGAGAAGATCAGAATAACAAGACATTTGCTCTGAAGAAACACATTGTCACAATGAGTTGCTATGCAGTTGCTTCCATGTTCTGATCTTTTTAGCAAGTTATGTTGTTTCTAGGGTGTTCTGGGCAGTTGCCATGGTGTTGCTAAAATATTCTGATTGGTTGTTAAAAAAGTTATGTTGTTGCTAGGGTGTTGCTAATATGTTCTGGGCTGCAATTCCCAAAAGCATAGTTGGCCTATATAGACTGCAGAGACCATTTGTGCCTTTTTAGAAACATAGCCCTGACTGGTTGTTTGCAAGTTATGTCATTGCTAGGATGTTGTGGGTTGTTGCTATAGTGTCACTAATATGTTCTGATTGATTGTTTGCAAGTTGCTACGCCACTGCTAAGATGTTATGGGTGGTTGGAATTGGTCCAAGTCAAAAGAGCTCTGATATTTCAGTCAGACCTTAGACATTACTCAGCCTTTTTTCCACCCATTTTAATGTAAGCTAGGCAAAAATCATAAGTCTAACATGTTCAAATTGCTATGTTGTTGCTAGGGTGTTCTGGGTGGCTGCTATGGGGTTGCTAATGTGTTCTGAGCTGAGATTCCCAAAAGCAGTAGATCATAATGGCCATTGGTGCCGATGGTTTCTATGATCTTGGTTTATGATGCTTTTTGGAAACACACCCCTGATTGGTTGTTAGCAAGTTGTTATGTCATTGCTAGGGTGTTATGGGTGGTTGCTATGTTTTTGCTGCTTATTGGTTCAAGTCAAAAGAGCTCTATGACATTTCAGTTGGACCAGATATTGCTCGGGTGCAATAGTAGCACACCATAACACTAATTCAGTGAGAATAGGGGTCCACAGTACAGCTAAAACAATGACAAAACAGAAGGGCAATATCATTGGAATCACTTTCAGAATGTTTTCTTTTTCCAGCTGATTAATGATAAAAACATTGACAGCCAACCAGATTCAACCCGACTTTAAAGAGCTTGACCATTTAAAGCGGCAGACGACACTGCAGCGCACCCTTATAATGAACAGAATATATATATATATATATATATATATATATATATATATATATATATATATATATATATATAGAGAGAGAGAGAGAGAGAGAGAGAGAGAGAGAAGCAATAGTAACCATGATGTTTGCCAAGCACTGCTAATAATTAAATGAATAAAAGATGCAAAAGCGAAACAGAAAAGTTAGACCACATTATAGTGGCTTCTCTGTGTAGCCATATTTGTGAGCGTCTGCATGTGGGCGTTTGTCCTCTTTTGCTTGGTCGGCGCGTGGGTGCTTGTGTGTACGCGCTCACTGTTTGTGGAGGGAAATGTATGCATTTGTTATGTGTTAGTGTGGGAGTATGTTTGACAATGTATTTGCATATGTATGTGCAGTGACGTGGCACTGGCATAGTGAGCACTTCCTGACATGTGTGCCAAGCATCTGCCTACGTGTCTGGTGAGGTGTCAAAGGCCTTCTACCCACGCTAAAGAAAGATCTGGAAGACTAGCAGCTTGACGAGAGGCCACGGCCTCTTCGTTGGCCCTAATTCAACTTCCTTTATGCTGGTGAGAACCGATCCCTGACCAGAATTCTTTCTGCTTATCCTTATCTGAGCATGTACAGCCTGATCTAAGGTCAGTGGTCACAATTATGTGTTTTAGAATGCATGGAAAAGTAGCCACTAGGTGGAGGCAGCTGTAATGGAGTAATAGAGCCTGTGCTGATACTGCTTGGTCATGATGAACTACACTTTGGCCAATGATGCCCTGAGATTTCTTTCTTTAAACTGATGTTTCAGCACCATGTGGTTGGACTAGGACTGTAGTTACAATTTCAGGCTGACATGGTAAAAAAAAGAAAAACAGTAAATAGCAATCAGAGATGCAGCATTAGGTTTGTATGACAAAAGCAAGCCAAAATAATGCTAATGGAAAGGGGGAAATACATTTATATTGAAAAAAAAAAAAGTGTAATATCTTTTTGTAACTGTTTATAGTATTCTACTTTTATTGACCTCACAAGATTACAAGGTGTTATTTTCCTGTAGGATTAGCTCATTCTATCAATACATGCTCTGTACATTTTCTGGCTATTAGCAGAGAAGCTGCATTTGGTTCTCCTTTCTGTTTTTCTTCAGCAATTCATAAGGGGAAATCAGTGATCTGGCTAAATATGGCAGCCATGCTAAGTCCATTTTTATCGCATATAGGCCATTCGAGCGCACGAGAAGAAAGAGGAACGGATTTGAACACAAGGACCCAGACCCAGTATTTAGATGGAATGGATGATTGTGCATAAAGGTGATTCTCATGAAACATGTTAAGAAGTTATATTGTACAGCATTTCTAAAGAAATAATAAACAAATGGCAAAATAAAACACCTCTTTACACAGAAATGTGGAAGCAAAATGTGCCTAATTGTCATGAACATGTCACAACTCAAACATATTATTAATCCTAAATAGTCTACTTTTTTATGCAAAATATAATTTAACTTCTATAACTTTATACTTTTTTAGGGTGAAATGTGACCTGAAACATTCACCCATAAAAGTTTTAGCATGCTTCCTCTTCTTTTTAACCACTCCTTTGAAAAACAAGCCGTCAATAGAACTGCCTTTAGGGTAATAATTCCATCATCCTCATGTGTAATATTTAATTATGCAAGTACTTAACACATCATAAAAAAAATCACACTTTACCAAATGTTGCATAAGCATTCACCAACAGATGCACTGACAAAGCTGAGTTGTTTTCATTTGTTCCAAATTTGGAATCAAACACACATAATCTATGCAAACAATATAATGTGATACCGTATATGCACATACATTTAATTGACTCAATGTATCAAACTATTAGCCATGTAAATAAAAACTGAAATTGGACGAATACACTAGGCCTATTGTATTGTAATCCTACAAAAATGTGAAATTATGTAAATGACTCTATCCAATCACATTTGCTATATCTTAATATAAACACTCACAGCCACAAAATAAAAATGTTGTGATAAAAAAAAAAAAAAAAAAACTAGCTGCTTATTGGTACATTTCCTTTCCCAACAGGCTCAAGCAGCGTTCAGCAAACCTGCTCAGAAATGCAACTATCTACATCTTTTGTTGTTAGCTTATGGCATGAGTCAGCAGTTCATGCTATTTAGCCTGACTGAAAGTATTTTTACTGGTTACGGAAGGACATCCCAATTATATGGTTAGAAATGCAAGCGCTAAAGGTAATGAGAAGGAAAAACTCTAGCTTCTTTTAAAATGAGGTTCTGCTAGAGGGGAAAAAATACTATCTATGGACAATAGACTTCATTGATTTGTTTGTATTGTTTCACTCCTTTGGCTTGTTTACTTTGCAGATGACAAAAAGAAGAGGTAGAAAGAGTGAAGGATTAGTTTTTAAATATGGGTTGAGGGTAGCTTTCCTCTGGCTGGAATGACCCAGTGAAATTTACCTGATTTTCACTAAAGTCCCCAAAAGGCCTTGGTTCCAACTAGACAAACACCCTGCCTGACTCCTTTTATTAGCTGGAAAACAAGTCGATACTGTAACGCCAAGGAAGTTTCTAGAACAATAATCTCCACCACCACCAGGAAAAAAAAAGTCTGTAAAGGGACTGTCTGTAACAGAACAATTATTTTCAGAATTTACCGGAATCATTTCAGTTCTGTCCAAAAGAAACAGTCCAGAGAAAATTACTCATTATTATGCAGTCTCAATAAAAATGCTGGTTAAATAGTTAAAGGTCATTTGACTTGGAATCACTTGCTCACATTGTTTCTTTCATTAACCAAATGGCTAAATTAATAAAAGAAGCTGTCCTTGGTGGACTGTGGTGTGGTTTTTTGATTCAAATATGCTTAAAATTGCATTAATATGGCAGTTTAGATTTCTTGCTGTAGCATTTTACATTTCCTGTTAAAGTTTACTGCGTTACATTGACCGAACCGCTTCCTCTGCTAAGGGATCTACATAAGGAACACGCTGTGCTCTCCGGTGCGGCGGAATCAAAGCGTTTTTGCCGACCACTGCCAAGTCGAGCTTGTGTCATTACTCTGTGAAAATGTATCCTCTTTATGCTGGTCACTTTGAAAGCCAAGCCACAGTAACTCTCCAACTCTTTCACACACAAACACACTCAGACCTCACTCTTGATAGATGAGGTTTAGAGTAGGGTGGAACACAGTGCCCGTGGAGAGTTGCTCTTTGTCAATGGCATCCCGAGTGAGATAGGAGTTCACATTAGGCAGCGGAGGGCTTGGGCAGGGGCCGTGCCAGCTTTGCTTGCCCGGGCGCATTCCTCTCCCATTCAGCACTTTGGGAACCAGGAACTCGGGACACAAATATCGGCCATCGGCGCACTCTTCCTGCCAACCTGAGAAGCCCTGGGAAGAGAGGAAGGATCTCTCACAAAGCCAAGGTTTGAATAAAGGCTTTTAAACCATAAGTACCAGAGTTTTTCTTGAACACAAAGGGGTATTTAGTACTTTGAATATCATAAATGGCTATGGGTTACAAGGAAGGCTTAGCATGCTTGAAACTAGCAAGGAAAGATGAAAGAGAATGATTTGTTGGCTACTGGGTGATCAAGTTTGAGAGCTACAAGCTAGAGATAAACTTCAAAGTAAGAAAGAAACAGCCTTCAAAACACGTTTTTTTATTTTCACTGTGTAACATATTTTCCAAGTAAAACAGCTTAAATTTTTTTTTTGTTATTTATTGGAAATGATTGGAAAGTGAAAAGTGGATTCTGAAGGACTACCTTTCTCCTGACGCACCTCTAGCACCCACTTTCGAAGAGGCTGAAGATCAAGTTCTCAATGTATCCTAATGTCAGGGCTGTACAATCCTACTTCTGGAGGGCCACTATCTGCTCCAATCCTAATTAAAAATACCTGACCCAGCTCATTAAGAGGTGCGCTCCATTTGACCAAAATGCCCTGCGAAGTGGTCTTAAAATGGCAGTAAGATTCCAATCTGAAGGGAATAATCAGATTTCTGTCCCTCTATTGACAGTCCATGCAACTACCACTTTGCACGTCAAGCAAGTTGATAAACCTCATTGGTTCGCACAGGTCAAGCATGCTTGAGATTCCGTTTACCATGTGCGTTGATTAATGTTTATATGCGAATAAAAGCTTAAATGAAATCTGTTCATCATATAAAGTGATGGTGTTGCTTCAGAAAATTTTAATACACTATTCAATTCATATGGATTCATTTTACGATTTCTTTATGAACTTTTTGAACTTTTTGAAGAGACAAAGCAGTACTTGTGTGGACTGTCAATGAAGGGACAGAATTCATTCAAATATCTTTATTTGTGTTTCAAAGATGAAAGAAAGTCCTACGAGTTTGGAAACGATGACATTGCAGAGTGTTCTGAATGAACGCATTTTGTCAAGTGAAGTGCACTTCAAAAGATATCCTGTGCTCAGGGAATAGGGAGCAGTGAACACTGTGTAGAGAGTAGGGACCCTGTCAATCAGAACGCAGCTAAGGAAACTTCCAGGCAAGTGTGTTGGGGCATGTTGGAGCTAAACTCTGCAGGATATTGGACCTCCAGGAGCTGAATTAGACACCCCTGTCCAATGGTAAAGCTTCATTTTAAGAGGCAATATAATGAAATAACTGGGTCAATTTAGATTTCATGTTGAAAAGCTCTGAAATGATCCACACTGCAATTAGTCCTCTATTTTCTCTGTGGTCTCATATTTTTTCACCTCTCTTGCTTCCTCTACAACTCTACTACCATATATCCTCTCTGAGGTCTTGTTAGTCTCATTTTCTTCACTCATTCTGTCCTCTTTTTTTTGCTCAGGGTAATGGCGGCAGCCTCTGCTTCTGTACTGCTGCTCCTGCGTCATCGCTCACTTCCCCTCCCGTCCACCGTCCGATGTAAACACATGCAGTCACATGGGAGCAGTACATCATGACCACACACCCCACAGCGGAAACGCAGGTTTCACAGCTGAGCATGAATCATACACACTCATATGCATTGAACAAACCCCTAATCACGCACTTTTGAACATCATCACATATGCTATTTTCAACTTTAACAACCTGACATATGCAGATGCCTCAAATAAAACACACATTAACAATTGGACAAACACACCATGAGCGTGCATTTAAATAGTGCCATTTTTATCAGGAAATGAAACACACATGCTGTTGTTTTTTAAGCTGTTCTCTAGAAGCGTACATTTAATCTTGGGTTTCCAGTAAAATGTTTGCATTAGCTGGCGTGTCATAGTTGACTCATCAAAAGAGGAAGCTGTTGAACGTCAGACTGTCTGTGCTTAAAAATTATGTTATCTGAGCTGAAACTGCATGATGATTTTGGATGAGGGATGTAAGGTAATAGACAAAATTAGACCAAATTTAACTTCTAGAGAAGTCCAGAATAGCTTGTTTCAGTTCTGAAGCTCTTGTGATCTGCATTTCTATCAATAATCTTGGTACGTCGTAGCTGATGACGCACTTCATGTCTGTTTGTTTTCGCCAAGCGGGAACACATATTAACGTGCATGCACAAACATCCACAGCAAACCTCTCCCATGCGTCAGCAGCTCCTGGTTCAATTTAAATGCAATGTTAATCTTATTGTTTTCCTCCATGCAGTGGTGAGTAAATGTGCCTTGTTAATTCACCCCAGAGTGGAAATAACTTCTTACAGCACACTGATCCACTTAACTCTCCCCAGAACAACATGACCTCAAGTCGGTTTTTCCCATTCACAAAGACCAGTCTCATAAATACCATCCTTTTCAGGGAATGTTTACAAGGTACAAAACAATCAGGAAAGCCCTAAAAATTCTGTCACTTATTACTCAAGTGACTTGCATTTCAAGGGACGTCAAGTCAAGTGACTTGACACACAGCCAATAAGTTTCCAGGCCAACATAAGTTGGAACGGAAGCCAGCCGTTTGGCTTACTCTGCTATTTAAGGGACACGCAAGGCACAGATGGAGTTTCGGTGGTAGTTGTGATCTTTTTTATAAGTACATTGTGAACCTGTCCCCACATCTTTACAACATTAACAGCCATTTGTGTTGTTTGAGATAAATCTAGGGTGACCAGGCTATGACCTGGTAAAAAAAAAAAAGTTATTTGTTTCAGCTGTTACACTTACTGACTTAAAGGGTTAGTTCACCCAAAAATGCAAATTCTGTCATCATTTACTCACCCTCATGTCGTTCCAAACCCGTAAGACTTTTGTTCGTTTACAATGAAATCTGAAAAAATTTCTGTCCCTCCATTGACAGTCCATGCAACTACTATTTTGTCGCTTTAAAAAGTTCATAAAGAGATGGTAAAACTAATCCATATGAATTGAGTGGTTTACTCCACATTTTCTGAAGAAACACAATCATTTTATATGATGAACAGATTTAATTAAAGTTTTTTATTCACATAATAAACATTCATCAACTCACACATCAGTTGTTTTAAACAGAAGCTCAAGCATGTTCACTTGATGTGTGAGAACCAATGAGGTTCATTCTCGTGTTACGCAGATCATTTGAGCTTCCGCAAGAACCAATGAGGTTCATTCTGGTGTTACGCAGCACGTTTGAGCTTCCACAAGAACCAATGAGGTCCATTCTCATGTTACGCAGCACGTTTGAGCTTCGCAGGAACCAATGAGGTTCATTCTTGTGTTACACAGCACGTTTGAGCTTCCGCAAGAACCAGTGAGGTTCATTCTCCTGTTATGCAGCACGTTTGAGCTTCCACAAGAGCCAATGAGGTTCATTCTCGTGTTACGCAGCACGTTTGAGCTTCCGCAAGAACCAATTAGGTTCATTCTGGTGTTACGCAGCACGTTTGAGCTTCCACAAGAACCAATGAGGTTCATTCTCGTGTTACGCAGCACGTTTAAGCTTCCGCAAGAACCAGTTAGGTTCATTCTCGTGTTACGCAGCATGCTTGAGCTTCCGCAAGAACCAATGAGGTTCATTCTCGTGTTACGCAGCACGTTTGAGCTTCGCAGGAACCAATGAGGTTCATTCTCGTGTTACGCAGCACGTTTAAGCTTCCGCAAGAACCAGTTAGGTTCATTCTCGTGTTACGCAGCATGCTTCAGCTTCCGCAAAAAATCAATGAGGTTCATTCTCGTGTTACGCAGCACGTTTGAGCTTCGCAGGAACCAATGAGGTTCATTCTCGTGTTACGCAGCATGTTTGAGCTTCCACAAGAACCATTGAGGTTCATTCTCATGTTACGCATCACGTTTGAGCTTCTGCAAGAACCAATGATGTTTATTCTCATGTTACGCATCACGTTTGAGCTTCTGCAAGAACCAATGATGTTCATTCTCATGTTACGCATCACGTTTGAGCTTCTGCAAGAACCAATGATGTTTATTCTCATGTTACGCATCACGTTTGAGCTTCTGCAAGAACCAATGATGTTCATTCTCATGTTACGCATCACGTTTGAGCTTCTGCAAGAACCAATGATGTTTATTCTCATGTTACGCATCACGTTTGAGCTTCTGCAAGAACCAATGATGTTCATTCTCATGTTACGCATCACGTTTGAGCTTCTGCAAGAACCAATGATGTTCATTCTCATGTTACACATCACGTTTGAGCTTCTGCAAGAACCAATGATGTTTATTCTCATGTTACGCATCACGTTTGAGCTTCTGCAAGAACCAATGATGTTCATTCTCATGTTACGCAGCACATTTGAGCTTCAGCAAGAACCAATGAGGTTCATTCTCGTGTTACACAGCACGTTTAAGCTTCCTCAAGAACCAATGAGGTTTGTTCTCGTGCGTCAAACAGGTTCGGAGCTTCTATTTATGTTCACTGATCAATGTTTACATGTAGCCTAAATTAAATCTGTTTATCATATAAAGTGATCGAGTCTCTTCAGAAAATTTGAAAAAAATTTAAAATTACTAAACCGCCTGATTCATATGGATTAGTTTTATGATCTCTTTCAGTGGAGTCAATGGAGGGACACAAATCTCTCAGATTTCATTAAAAATATCTTCATTTGTGTTCTGAAGGACAAAATGTCTTACGGGTTTGAAACTACATGAAGGTGAGTAAATAATGACGTAATTTTCATTTGTGGGTGAACTAACCCTTTAAGTATCCCCAATTGGATGACACTGCAGAAAAGGTAAGCTGTTTCATTGCCAATGCAAGTGGTTTGCCAATGCTTTCATACTAGAACATCTTTCATTGAATCAGTTTGAAATGCATGGTTGCCATAACAATATCTCCTCACACCTGCTGTTGATCACTGCCATCCTCTCTGTACAAGCACCTTCTCAAGTTAGAAAATGGGCAAACAAATATGCATTTTCAACAACAAGCTGAAAGAAGCCGTGTTCACACAACACTTAAAAATGCAAGTACGGTGTTTTGCCGTCACTGTATATGTTCATTGTTCGCTGCCCACAGAGGTAAACAATGCAGATGATGGTTCTAGCATTTGTTATTATGTGGAATCACATTTGATGGTTTTGGGTTTTGGGGTGTAGCTTTTGCGTATTTAAATAGCAAATATTTCATTAAAGTAAAGTAGATGATTTACCAGTGACCAATTCATAGTTAAAGGCTTGGGACTATCAGCTTTGTCATTACATAATTTTCCTCAAGAGTCATTAGTCATGTGGCTTTTTCAGCTGATATGATTGGCAGCAGAATGAGATGAGTGTCCATAACCAAAGATGGCAGATTTCAAATTGTGCCATCTGAGTATGTGCCATTGAGATGAACAGTTCTAGAGGTAGCCTAGCCTATTATGAACCTCTTTGGATGAAACAAACACTATCCACAACCTAAAACATATAAGATGTATCAACATGTTCTATAATAAACGTCCACCCCTCCCTCTATGTGTCCTGGTTGGAGGCTTAAAAAAATCTAGTCATCCTTCTTAAATCGCCAAAGTTCATTAAGTAATATCCATAATAATGGATAATAATAAGTAATAAGTAATAAATAATCCAGGCAGGCTATACCCAGAAATATGATATTTTAAAAGTGGCCTATTATTTATAGCACATTATCAACCGAAGTTGAGATGAGTGATCATAATTTGCGAGAACCGTAACGTCAATCCTCGCCCTTTACCTGCGTGGTTGCTTGGCGACCTTCTTTATTACAACCCGTTTACGTCACTAACAATAAATAAAAACCATTGCTATGCTCGGAACCACATACTAGCATAGCAGGCTACTCTTACTATTCATAGTACTAGTATACTAGTATGGGGTTCCGAATTCAGCACATATTTCACGCACGTTCTCGGTCTCCGGTTTGCAGTGCTTCTCTGTCAGACGGACGCCACTCAACCTACATGTTGCGCGTTCTCGACTTGGCAGCGCGCACGCTCAGGTTGTTGTCAGGTGCTCGGGTTGTTTTTGTTCCTACACGACAACAAGGTAGTGGCGTCGCACGTTATCGCGGATAAATAGCTTAACATACTCCGTCAGATATCTGAGAGCGCATAATTGTTTCAAATATGTTTCCACACAGCTGTCGTCTGTTTATAGAGAAGCCTATATTCGCGCGTAATTTAGCAATTCGCTCTACGTATCTAGAATATAAGCGCGAGCTTTTGGACCTGCCCACTGACCGAACGCTCTTCGCCACCTCGCTCACTTATAGTTTTTAAACATCAAATAAACTAGTTTTATACAAATTTTAACGATATATGTCAGAAGCACAACAAAACACAATGTGTATTTATTCCTTTACATAGGCTATATAGTGACGCGGCAAACCCATGTTATTGCCGAAACATATTATCTGCAAATTCCTATAGGCTTATATAACAAATACATACGTAAACATATGAAATAACATTAAAATGAATTAAAAATCCCCAAAGTCTTACGTGTTTATGAGAGGCATCGACCCGGCTCTTGTTTTCTGCGAAGTTTTGCTTCATATCGCCGAAGCGACTGTTCCGCTTTATCTTGTGTAATGATGATGATGATGACGATGGTACTGAAATAACAGCGCAACTTCTGAAAGTGCTCGAGGCTTTGCTGCTTTAGATCTCTAACGAGCCCTCTCGCGTTTCTGGAAGCTTCACACCTCAATGTATTTCGTTAACTGTCAATATTAAAGGCTGAAGTCGGCTATGTATACGCAGATATAGGATATATTCGGTTGCTGACATCCTACGTCAACTGCGCACTTACAGGGGGCGTGATGTTGTTCTTTACAGCTTAGAGGTTTTAAATAAGACACCATCCTCATACAACATTAAATCTAGGATTAAAACAAATAATATTTCCTCACGTTCGCCCACAACTTTTGATTTTAATCTGCGCAACAGAGACCGGAATGCGGACGTTGGAAAGGAATGGTAGGGTGAAAGAGCATTAAATGTGGAACATCATCAAAATATCTCCTCTTAGCAAAGGGAGACCCGTTGCTTTTTCCTGAGCATGCACATACATTTTCATTAGCTTGAGGAATTAATGTGCATACTTACTTTAAGAGCTGCTGTTCATAACAATCCACACATTTCAGCAGCAAGGAGTTTGCGGTAACTGTGGCATTCATCACATGAAGAAGCCGCTAATAACTTAGTGCGAACGCGAAGACTCTCGTGCTTCCTCTTGCATTTCTATAAAGTGGGTATTATGCGTGGCAGCAGGTGCAGTCCGGTCCGCACTACGAACCCATCACTGGGTGACGTTTGAAATACTGCAGCCTCAGTAGCTCCAACTCTGGAAATGGGGCGTTTACTGGACGACTGCGTAGCTTTACATTCTTATTTTGTAGTCATGGACACACACACACTTGGCTTTTCTGTTCGCTGTTTCATTATATCATGTCCATCATGTGACATAGTGCTGCCTCCCTCAATGGAAACTTAAAGGGACCTCCTACCGAACTGAGGCTGGATCGTATTCGCAGCCCGTCCCGACTGGGACACTCTCTCTTGGTAATTTAACTTGAGTTTGATTGGGGCAAGCTGATTGTTGACAGGGTAGTATTTGAAACATTTTTCAAGTATGCCAAATAACAGCTTCCACCAAGAACTGATAATTTTATATATTTTTTTATTTATTTTTAAATATTAAAAATACTTTATTATTTTCAATATTTATTTATATTTATTAATGTACTAAATAACTTATTTATGTAACTTAATCCACAACGGTCCGTGTGGATATTATTATTTTAGTCTGTTATGATTTTACTCATGGTGAAGAGGTTTGTTGTCCCGTGACGCAAATTCTAAAGAAGTAATATTAGTATTTTAATGAATTATAAAAGCTAAAAGTGTGCTCCTTATAGACTGGAGAACGGAATGCTTTAGAACAGGGGTTTTCAAACGTTATGATGCCAAGGACCCCTAAATATGATGAACCTTTTATGAGGGACCCCCTTCCTAAAATCCATCTATATATTTTTATGTATGAAAAAACATTTAAACTGTTAGATAAATAGTAAGTGTGACATTATAAACACAACGTTGGTCCCAAACTTAAATTCAATCAATTAAAAATGATTTGTATAAGCAACTTTCACAATAAATGTATGTAAGCAGCTCACGTACTGCATTAAGAATACTGTCTAACAACCCCAGCGAGCAAGATAAAGGGGACTATAGTGAGAAAAACTCACTAGAAAGATACAAAGCAAACATATAGCTACAATTCTGGAAAGTATACGGCAAGAAAGGAGAGAAACATTTAAAAATGAAACCGTTAGAATGTTTGGTAGACTTTATCCATTTTGCTTTGTCTTTTTATTTTCTGAAAATATTCTGTGGACCCCTTAGAACCTTCTGGAGGATCCCTGGGGGTCCCCGAACTCCAGTTTAAAAAAACCTTGCTTTAGATGTAAAATAGCTGTATTTCTCCCCATCATCCTTGTAAAAATGTGTACCTTTATGGGTATAACAGCAATACCCCCACCTTATTTTATTGCACATTTTAGGCTAGTGGCAGCTTTTGTTTTGTTTTATTTTTTACCTAATTGCGCACAGGTATAAAAAATTGCAACACACAAACAGTCCCCATCCATTTGCAGTAAATTAAAAGAGCTCTTGCCAAGTTCTGGCGTGCACTTAGCTGAAATGACATTATCTCTCATTCCTTACATCAGCTTGTTTCCGGTAAAGGACAGCATCAGCGTGCTATGATAAACTGAAGGCAGAATGCATTTATCTTGAAGGTCATTGTGTTCTTCAGTAGTCTAGAATAATTAACCTCACTGATAAGACATTTTGACAGGCACATCCACAGTGATACAATTATATTTAGTCTTTTATTTAGTTTTTCCCTTTATCTATCTACACAAAAAAATATTTTTGCTACTTGTTCAAATTGCTTAATTAAAATGAGCTATAAAGCAACACAATTGCTATACATTTTGTCCTAACTTAATTTAATTGTGTTCAAACCACTTATATGTAAAATTGAAGTTTACTTAATCCGTTTGTGTTGAGATTACATTAATGATTTTGCATTAACTGAAAGTGGGCGGGTCTTGTTAGTTCCCAGCATGCTTTGCATATGGCTAAATCAAGAGAGAGTAAATGTTGTTATTTTATATGTAAAAGTGTTATTTTATGTATTTTTGAGCAATATGAGAAAAGGGGGAGACTTGATAGTGTGTAATAGTGTTTAATGTTCAATTATGTTGGGATTATTAGAACAATTTAAATTACAGTGGGTTAGTGGAGAAGAGTGGAGCATTTGCAGGCTCTGGACTGATAACTGCTTTACTGAAGGAGCTTTTAATGCTACGCATTTAAGATGCTAATGTGTGCTATTATTAGTATATGTGTGACATTAAAATATATGAAATTGAATTGGATGAATGAATATATGAAATGGAATGCCTGAATCATGTCAGGGAACCATATAAAATTCACTTTGAGACTTAATTGGGTCACTCTATCTATCTATCTATCTATCAGAGATAGTCCTCAGTTATGCGGTCGATAAAAGACCCTGCATGGAATTAGAGAGGACTACAGTTCACTTCGCCTCCTTATCCCTTGCTTTTCTCCTTGGCAATGATATGAGGATGGGATCGCCCCCTGGGCAGTTAGGCTACATTCTCTTGGAGAGTAGCCACTGGTTCATTTGCTTGTGTCAGGAATAGCCTACTTTCAGGCTTAGCTGCAGTAAAATTGCTCTGAGCCTTGTTGTAATGATTAATAATAGTTCATTTAAAGTATTAGTGTAATCTAGGTCCTATAAAATTATTTAGGTGAAGGAAGAGAGGGAAAAGTTTTCTTTTAGCTTACAACAGCCTAATGAGCGTAATGGTTTTTTAAGTCACCATAAAATCGGCAATTCTTATTTTTTATAATAAATTATTTATCTGTGCACATCATTATTTTTAAAACAAAATTAATGTGCCCTCAAAGTCCCAGTGAACCGAAAGTTGCAACTGATTTTATTTCAGTGCTGTGACGTATTTCAAAATAACTTACCCTCTTCATCTGATATAATGCTGACTTCATGTGCAATCAGAATTAAATACTAATTTCCTAGTTAAAAAAATGGACGTGAACGCCTTCTCAAATCAAAATGTGAATGCGATGAGCTTGTAATCACGACTTCAGAAGTGGGAAGTAGGACATTTCCGATAGTACATCTAATCTAAACAACAGTCATTTGATGCATTGTTTTCGACTTCAAGTTGTTTATTCTGTTATTTATTTTCCTATTATCACATTTATTTATCTATTTATTCATTTACATATTTATATATTTATTTATTTATTTTATTTTTATTTCTCCAGGTTTGGTCCTCCATAAGTGTCGGCCCAGATCCGGACCACATCTGGTAGAAATGGAAAGAAATGACTATCGCAACTTCTTTCATGCAGACTTTCAGCCCTTTACCCGTTACCATAGATATTTGACATTATAGTGTCACAGCATTACCAAATTAATTTAAAAAAATTAAATTAAAACACATTAGTTTTAATAGGCCAACTAAAAAAACTATCCATGTTATCAGAATAAATTCCTTTGTTGTCTTTCCCTAGGGCCACATAAACTTATCACTTTAAGACAGTGTGCAGCCTCTGCGTGCGTGCGTGCGTGCGTGTGTGTGTTAGTGTGAATATGTATGTATATGTATATGCTTGTGTGTGTGTGTGTGCGTGTGCGCGTGTGTATCGTTCGTGCATCAAGATGGCGGTGGCTCCTGACAGCAGAGTTCTCTCCTACAGTGTTTATAAATGGAGCTCGTACTCCTCTACATATTTACCCGAGTGAGTAACGCACATTAAATACTCACGTTCAGACTGTATATATGCTCTTAAACATGCAAACACAGTTCATAACTCTGTAATTTTAATCAAATCCATTGCTGTATTTAACAAACGGGCCGGGCTACAGCAGACGGGTACATGTTTACATAAAACAGCCGTAAATGTATAAACTGCAAACAACACAACAAACGAATTCTCTAAATGTACATATTAACGTGCATTTAGATGGGCAAAAGTGCGGAAACGGCTCTAAATGTATGAGAATGTGCAGATGTGACAGTCATGTTAGCATGCTAGGCTAGTATGAAGCAGCTCATATTCTACAAAAACACGCCTTAAAGACACCCAAATGTGTTTTATTGTACATGTCTTTATACAGATTGTGATGCTCTTTTAAGAACCTGGCAGGTGTCTTACTGCGTAGTATTTGTTATTTATCCTTAAAATATTAATCAGAACTGCAGTATGTAGCCGATTAGCTGCATGGCTAGTTTACTAGTGAACTGTCATGTGGAAGTAAACAAACCACAAAATCGCGGGAAGCCGTTTTAATAGTTTTATTTTTCTTAACTTAGAGGTCAAAATACTTCGTAATTAGAATGCATAAAGATGCATTGGTGGCTAGTGCTAAATTGTGGGAATATGACACTGAGAGTCACAGACTATTTTTATCCCCTCTTTTAATATTCTTCGGTTACTGTTGATCTGGCAAATGGAAATATTTGTACTGAATATGCTATTATGTCTTGCTATCTATCAAGTGACAGAGTTTCGAAACCCAGAAAGCTGCCAATCTAGAGAGTCTATGAATCGCGGTCTCTCGCAGAGTTGTGAAACAGCCAATGAGTTGGTTGGTTATTGCGGTCTAACACATAATATCATGCAAATTGTGTAATGTAAAATGGATCGCATATTACAAATTTACGTCGCTTCTTTGTAATCTATCTGTTAGACGTGACAGCTAGAGACAAATGTGCTGTAAACTGGCATAAACATGCGTTCATGCATTAGTCAGTGGTGTAGCATATCTTCTTGTGACACCTGTGTACCCTTTTTTTTTTGCTCATCTCAAGTTTATATGCTTTATGAACTTTATCCAGCAAGCAGAACTTTGTTGGACTTGCAAGGTTTTTCCTCAGTCAAAAAGGGTATTCGGTGGTGGCGGACGAACACGGTCTTCCACACACAGTACAAAGTACCCTACCCATGTGAACATTAACCCAGTACTGCAATAAATCACAAATAAATGCAAAGAAACCATTTGTAATATTAACTCATCTCATCTTGTTTACTCGTGAAATAAAAAATAATCAGGACATATAAAACAAATGTGCGTAGAACTACTTTATATTTTAAAAATCTGATTTGAAAAGTGAACAGCAAATTAACACATTACATAGAAAAAGTGGTAGGGCCTTTATTTAGCATTTACACCCCAAGACTTAATGTGTTGTTTAACTCATCAGCTTTCGAATGTTTGCTTGCAGGAATATTTTAGTGGACAAACCTAACGATCAGTCTTCCAGGTGGTCATCTGAGAGCAACTACCCTCCACAGGTAAATTCTGTTCCTCTCTTTCAGTGTTAAAGCCACAATATGTAATTTTTCGCCGCTAGCTTGATGACTCCTTATTTTCGCGGAGCTTTTATTAGGCCGCAGATGACCCCTTCCGCTTCTTCCGGTCATGTGTATGTGGAGTAACGCAGCGCTGTTTTATCATGTTAGATACATTTGAGTGTGTTGGAAGTTATGCTATAATGCTACTCTGTGCGTTCGCTAGTGATGGGCAGACCGAGGCTTCGTGAAACACTGAAACAGTTGAAGCAAATGTGGCGTATTGTGTCGAAGCTTCGAAACAATTCGACACCCGTCTCCACGGCGACCCTTGCTGGTCAGAACAGTGTAAATGCAATAAAAACCCATGCCAAACATGCATAAAAACACCTTTTACAAATCTATTGCAAATGTTTTATTGAAAGTAAAATCTTTCAAATGCAATTAACTAATCATCTAATAAATTAAATTGAAAGTGTATATGTTCTTTTATCAATTGTCAGGGTTTGTTCCATGTATAAACATGCCAATAAGAGACTATTAACTACTATTATTTATTTTAATTATACTAATGTGTAATTAAATGTCTCTAAAAATTTATAAAACTGATCAGAGATCAGGAAAAACCCACAGACTCATGATGGGTTCACAGAGATCATCGCCCCCCTAGCGGTGGACCATTGACATTTCGATAAGTTTCGAAACAGTGATGACATAACGAACCCTCGTTTACTGAAATCTCGTGACTTTGGCAGTTTGATACACGCTCCGAACCAATTGATTCGAAACAAGATTCGTATAGCTTCGATGCTTCATGAAGCAGTGTTTTAAAATTGCCATCTGGCGTTTGCTTGGCGGCTACTATGAGACACTTGTTGCACACTGCAGTAAACTAGATCGATATTAGGCATGGTAAAACGTGCTACTCGCGGTAAATCAAGAAAACTGGATTTAAACAATAAGACTAACTGTGTTGATGATTGGTGATCAAATTATTCGTTTTCTGTCGATTAGGGCTGCAACAACTAGTCGATAAAATCGATAATAATCGATAATGAAAATCATCTATAACGATTCTCATTATCGATTAGTCAGGTCTGCCCTCTGTGCACGATTTAAGCTTCCACCAGTCGCACCAAATTACAGCACTGAATTTTTATGGACAAAATGTGCATCTAGAAATAGAAACAGAGTGAGCTACTGCAGGAAAGGTACGTGATCCAAGTGCCCAAAACATGAGAATTGTTTATTTTAAGCTTCAAGTGAATACATACATAGCGTTTAACATACCCTGTCGTGCACTTTGACAGATGTGTCAAAACGTTTATTTTACAGGTAATATCCACTGATGTATATAGAGAAAAGTAGTTATATCTTCATCTGTAAATGTTACTAATTCACGCATGAAAGCGTGTCCTGACAGTCTGTATAACTTCACTGAACGGCGCACACATGAGCGTCAAACATACAGAACGCAGTAGAGAGAGAGACAATTAATATTCAGTGCAAAAACATTCATTTAGCTGAAATATCTGCGTTAAATTTAGTTTTAAAAGTCAACATGTAATCCAAGTATTTTATAAGAGTAGTAACTGTAAAGGGATAACAGCATGTAATTGAATATAAATATAAGACGTTTCTACAGGATAAAGAAATGACAGTAACAGTACTGTGTCCAGAGCGAATGTGTATGTGTTCCTGCAGAACATTCCTCTTATGTGGTAACACTTGAGTTTGTGTTTTTTTGTTTTTCTTTAATATCATTTTAATGTAGGGATTTAAACTCCTTTTGCTTAGTAACTTTTTTTGCACATAATGTATAGCACGAACATTCCCTTATTAAAATTAACTATGTTTTTTTTAATAGTAAAACCATGTTTTTATGTTTTTGCCATATTGATTACCATTTGTAAAACCACACAAATACCATATAGTTAAATTTGAAGCAAAACAATGGTTAATTTGTGGTTACCATTGAATAACTAAAATAACCCTGTTTATTTATTTATTTATTATTATTATTATTTTGTGCATTGTAAAACCATGGTTAATTTATGTAATGGTAGATATATTCACTAGGTATGTTTTCATAGCACTCAGCTGGCACGTTTGTTTGAAGGACTGCATTGGACAGGATGTGGAATAGGGTGTTTTGTCAATAAAATAAAAAATGGGCTTTTATCAGATGAATCGATTAATAGAAAAAATAATTGGCCAACTAATCGATTATCAAAATAGTCGTTAGTTGCAGCCCTAATGTCGATGAATGTATCTAAACAGTTGCTCACCTGTCTAATAAAACACATATTAAAGTGTCTTTGGTGTTTCCATGGTTTTTACAAAATAAAAACAGAAACGAGGGTAATGCGGGTATGATGTCACTGATAGGCGACGCCTATGTCCTGATTAAAATCGCTTATTTCTCTGGATTTAAACATTCTTGGGAACATTTGGGATAATGTAAGTACACAAGTCAACAAAATATTTAACATTGTTCTAGTGGTTTTGGGATATTTTAATCCAAAAATCTTACATATTGTGCCTTTAACCTGAGCTGGATAATTGTTTTTCTATTCAAAATTTCAGGTTCTGCGAATGCTCTGCAGACTCTCAGTGCTCACTAATTACATGATGGACATTTGTAATAATAATAATAATAATAATAATGTACATTTTATTTATAAAGTGACATTCTCACGCTCAAAGAACTACAATATAAAAGTAAACATTTCAAAAGTAGAAATAATACAAATGTATTTAATGTAGAATAATAATAATAATAATATTAATAGTAGTAATAATAATAATAATAATATTAATAGTAATAATAATAATAATAATAATAATACAATTATTTTCAAAAGGTCTCTGCCTTAATGAGTATAGGTATTTGGCTTTAGAGACATGTTGCTCACCATGTTCAAAGTTATGTTGAAATTTTCATTCATTGACACTGTGCCTTGCTTTCATCTTTTTTTGGAAAGAGGAAGCCTCCTCTTTTTGCTGGCCTTGTGGCACAGACCATGTAGCACAGACAGACTTGTGGTTAAGCAATAAGGAAATCGAAAGTGCGTGTTGGCGGGTACAGTAGCACTCAACTTTTAACCTCAGAGGCTGGTTTTCTTTGTGTCCCTCCACTCTCAACCTTTCACTTAAAAAAAGCACAGTAACCCTTCACAGAGTTCAGAACTTGTCATTATTATTTTTTTTTTTCTTCCAGAAATAATGCTGCATTTGACCACTCTACATGTTGTAAATCATCGCAGAAAATTCAATCAATGTCTCATCTGTTGTTTAAATGGTCTGAACCATTTTTTACCAAGTTCTTAGTGCAGTCTGCCTTCACCGGTGGTGGATAGAATATCTCAGTCAATCTATTTGAAATTTTTCTCGCCATTCCCATCTTCAGTGACAGTAGCCCATTAATTTTTAGGGTCTCTATGCAAGGTATGTTTGTTCTGAGCAATACTTTACAAGCCGTGATTGCGGGCTTTTCTGTCATGTATGTCTACAGTTGATTTAATTGTTTTCATGAGGGCAACATGAGTAATAGAGCCCCTCCTGTTCACCTGCACCTGAAGAGGGTGTTGTTGCAGAGTAACACATTATCAGAGACGAGCCACTGCAAGAGAGAGAGATATTTTGATTTAAAGATTGACATGAATTAAGTACTGTAATATTCCTTAAAATAAGAATTGTTGATTTTGATTTCATGCCGACATTAATAAGAAAACGAGGTAAGCATCTGCAATGTATTAGTAGTTAGTTAGTTATTTCTTCAGAGGAACACAAAGGACATGTTTTGAAGAATGTTCTGGCTTCTCAATTCTTCTATACAAAATGGAAAGTGATGGAAAGTGAAGCTCAATTTAAATATTAAAATATAATTTTTTATTTTATTTATACCTATGGTTGCAAAGCTGAATTTTCTTCAGCCATTACTCCAGTCTTCAGTGTCACATGATCTTTTAGAAATCATTTTAATATGCTGATTAGCTTTCATTACAAAATATCCTTGATGTCAAATCTGGAGCAACTACTAGAACATGGAAAAGTGTGTATGATACTAGAAATGGGTCTAGATTTGCGGTTGTGTTAAAGGTAACATTTAAAATGTTTTGCTTTGTACAGTTATTGATGTTACGAATGACTTAGTCTCAGCCTCAGACGTCACGGCTACGGACCGTTGGCTAAACGTCTGATGCATATGGCACACTTAATCTGGAAACGCTTCAGGAGTTTCAAAGTTGTCATCTGATTGGTTGAATTCTACAGGATGTCTGCGAAACAAGTGTGTTGCGTTCTTAAATGGTCCGCCTAGAAAACAAATGCCGTGCCGCCAAACTCCCTCGTGGAAGAAGAACGGCGTCGTGTTTACAACTGTGAAAATTATTGCTTACCAGGATCAACTAAACACTGGATTTTCAGAAGTATGCAAGGTCCGTGGCTCCATTGTTACAGTAAACTTGCACAATTTTCTTGAATGAATAATTTATAGATGCACGCCGGTTATTGCAGGGACATCGACTTTACATTTTCACGCCCCTAAACATGATGCGGAACAAAATGAACTGTGATGGGTTGCGTTACATGTCAGTCAAACATCCTCTTGGGTGGTCCTTGACCAATGAAAGCTGAGATAGAGCCCAGACCTTCTGCCATCAGTCTGAAGGTCTGGCTACGTGAGACTACAAATGACTGTTTCTGAGGTGTCATAGCTATAACATTATGGTTTGGAATTGCTTTGGTATAACAATTTATTTTTCTGCTACTCAGTACTTGATCTTAAAACTGGAGAGACCAGCTATTGTTCTAAGCATCACCTATGGCAAATATGAGAAAACCCATGTGTGCAACCTGAAGAAATTCAAGGTGTTCGGAGGCATGAGTGAAGAAAACATGACGGAACTCTTGTCTAGGTTTGTGATTTGTGATTACAATCTACATACAGGCTAATCTTTGTGTCAGATAACAGCCTCATAGCTTTTAGCCTATCTTTAGAGTGGTTGACCAGATAGATATACTTGACTTAGTAATGGGGCACCAGAAACACAAACATTTTATAAAATGGCCCATAGTGTCTCTTAAGATGAGAGTAATGTTTGGGAAAGTGGCTTCTTTTGATCTGATGAGATCATTCACTGTCTTTCTCATCTAATCCTAGTGGCCTTAAGAATGACTTCAACAAGGAGACATTCACGCTAAAGCACAAGATCGATGAGCAGATGTTTCCCTGCAGGTTCATTAAAATTGGTGAGTGTTTACAGCAAAAGCGGGCTAAAGACACGGTGAACTCAAGTGCTGACACATTTAGGGTAAGATTAGTCATCACATGATTTCAGAAAAAGACAATGAGTTGAATGAGTGATTGAATGACTCTGCAAGTCTTTGACGGAACAAACAAGGGCTTTTTTCTGTTTCAGACATTGAAATCTCTAAGATGTTAAAGAATAGGGTTTTTTTAAGCAAGGTACCTGCTGTAAACCTGTAGTTTGTCAGCATATGTCTGAATGTTCTGTCTGAATGCTATCTGTATGTGTGTTGTTGTGTACAGTACCTCTGATGTCATGGGGGCCCAGCTTTAACTTCAGCATCTGGTATATTGAGTTACACGGCATTGAGGATCCAGACGTTGTCCAACCCTGCCTTAACTGGTACAGTAAGGTGAGTTGTGTCCAAACCTCCACCTGCCCCACAACTGCTCTTTCAGGGTGAATTGCACAAAGAAATGTGAGGGTCATATTTCACCACAAATATTTATAGACCAAGATATTAATTAATTAATAATATCCATTATTAACACCCAACAATTAAAGGTACACTGTAATTTTTTTGCTTTAAATACATATCATCAATTTTTCTTCCAAAACATGTTTTTGTCTTACCCTGATTCATTATGGTAAGCCTATTATAAGTGTTTATATTTTAGACCGGACGGGATGAATTTGTGGGAAATTGCGTACATGCGTCACTTGCTCGTGCGTGTCTCGTCATATCCGTAATAGAGCGAAGTTACTCTGTCTATATTGACGCATGTGTGGTGTTGGAGTGTAATAGGTTAGTTGTCACAACAGGCGAGAAAGGTTGACATGGAGCACGCTAAATCTTGAACCTCCCGGGGAATCTTAAAAAAAAAAAACTGAACAGAGGACAGTCTGCTGGCAAAAAGAAAACACGACACAGCTCGCAATAAAATGAGATTCAATATTGGCTTGGCTTTTCTGGAGAAATCTTGTAAAAGTGATTCAGAGATGGTGTTTTTATTACTCAACTGGTGAGTAAGTTATTTTATTGAACTGATGAATTGCCTTTTAGCTCTCTAGCAGAGTTCATTGAAAAGCATTGACTATTGTGAAGGGTCATTTCTTGTATTTCTGGTTGTTTTAGTGCTGTGCTGGAATTTATTTTCATGGAAGTACCTTGTCTATTAATGGGTATGGCTACAGTAACATCCTCAGCTAGTCAGCTTGAGATCCTTTCCACCTAAACTGGTTGTATCTCTTAAGCATAGTTGTGTATGATTTATGAGCAGTAGGATAACCAGATTCATCTGCACAGTCAAGCTGAGCTGAAACCCAATCAAAACAATGTTCTTCTGCACAAATGTATGCAGTTTTTAACAGTTAGAGGTTTAACTGCCAAAAGTTACATGGTGTACCTTTAAAGATAATCAGACGCAAGTCTTTATTTCAGTAATCTGCATCATTGTCTTTTTATGCTATAATCATTAACAAGCTGTTCCAGTAAGGAACACTCGCACACCATTGGCACAGGCAGTTTCATGCAATGTTCATCATGGTTTGAAGGCACGTTACAGTGTTTTTTTTAAATTTTTTAACAGTACCGTGAACAGGAGGCCATCCGCCTGTGCCTGAAACACTTCCGGCAACACAACTACACAGAAGCCTTCGAGTCTCTACAGAAGAAAACACGGATTGCTCTGGAGCACCCCATGCTCACGCACCTTCACGAGCGACTGGTCCTCAGAGGCGACTTTGATGCCTGCGAGGAGCTCATAGACAAAGCTGTGAGAGGTACCTCACCCAGTGTTTCATCATATGGATATGTGCCACATTCATTAAGTAGGGAATGTGGGCATGTTGGTTCACTGTAGGGAACAGAATGGTTCTGGATTATAATCGTTTTATGTCATTGTTTTGTGAATTTAAGAAATTCAAATGAACTGTTCCAAAGCTTTAGTTCCTCGTACTCTATTTGAATGGCGATTGTTTACTGTTTTGAAAAATGTATTTTCACCTGTTATAAATATTTGCCTGTTGTATTGACTGAAAGGTGCAGAAATTTTCAATATATTTTACATTAAATTTTTTTTTTTAGCTCAAACTGTAGGGCATGTCACTCAATCATGGGTTTGAATGTATGAACTGATAAAATGTATAACTTGAATGCAGTGTAAGTCGCTTTGGATAAAAGTGTATGCCAAATGTAAATATAAATAACACAATGAGTCATAATCATAGTTAGTCAAACTTGCTGCTTCTTGACAGAAAACTGTGGGTGGTTTCATACAAACACAGTTGAGAGCTGTAGTTCCCATAACAGTGGTGGTTATATGTTAGTATGTGCAACTTTAAAAGTTCACCTGGCTATGATTCACACTGAACGTGTGTTCGTAGAACACCTCTCATGCAAGTATTTAGCAAGATGTTGTGGTTAGGGCATGAAAAAAATTGTTTACATTTTAAGGTAGCATTTGAATATTGAAAAATGGTTCATGCTACCAATAGGAATATGTGGTACTCATTGACTGTGATCTAAGTAATTGGAGGTTGTGAATCTCTGTGCTCTTGCTTTCTCTTGTCTCCCTGTCACTCATTTTGAATGAAATCAACAACTTTCATTGATAGTGAATGACTTAAAGCAGAAATTATATTACACAGAAACAGTTCACAGGCATTACATTGAATGGAAGAAAGTGCAACACTCAATATGGCCACTCTAGCAAAGGAAGTCCTGCCTTCCAAAAAGGCCAATCACCAGTCCTTAGAACCTAATGTACACTTGTTTCCCCTCTCAGGGAGCATACATTAACAAATTAAAGTGCTTTTTATCTGTTCTCTTCCAGATGGTTTATTTAATCAGTACATCAGCCAGCAGGATTATAAGCCCCGCTGGAGTCAGATCATCCCCAAATGTAACAAAGGTATGACAGCAGGCTACTGAACACACAAGTGGCAGCCTCTTGGTCTGAATCTGAACGCTGGACTCTAGGGAATCCATGTCTGCTGTATCAAATGATTTAAGGGGTGTATTGATATTCAATATATCTTCCATGTTCTTGATCTTTTCCTGTGTCTTGTTCCTGACACACACCTCTTCATTTACTTCCATTCTTTCTCGTTCTCTCTGATTAGGTGATGGTGATGATAACAGGCCAGGCATGAGAGGAGGTCATCAGATGGTCATTGATGTTCAGACAGGTACATCTTATGCCAGTTTCTGATTAGGCGATTATTGTAGCGCTATTTTGCCTGTCCAGTCTTGCTTGTAATGGAATGCCTGCTAAGACTGTATTTCGGCCCGTAGTTGTGAGTTAGGGCTGTTTTAAATGTGTGTGAATCTGTGAGCTTGTTGTTAGAGAAACAATCAATCCCACAACCCTCATGTGGCCTGTACATTCAGACTGACCTTGAGTAACCCACTCTACAGCTCAGCTGATGCTCAATAGCTCAAACAACATTTCTCTGCTTATCACCATGGCGACATCAGCCTTTCAACCTCTGCTCACAGCTGCTTCTCAAGAATATTATGATTTATAACAGCTTAAAAAAATACCACAATAGTTTTTATCTTTCAATTTCATATTGAATTACCCTTACAAAGGTGTAAAACGCCTCACCCACTCACCGACACTTTGTCCTTTTCATTTTTTTTCGCCTCTTTGTTCAACAGAAACTGTGTATCTGTTTGGTGGCTGGGATGGAACGCAGGACTTGGCTGATTTCTGGGCATACAGTGTAAAGGAGAACCAATGGGCCTGCATATCCAGGGATACAGAGAAAGAGGTCAGAGAGAAAGTGAAAGAGTTTTTTTTTTTTTTTCAATTATGACTCAGCTGAATGGCACAAAAATACCCTAGACGTTTCCTTCATGTCATTAAGTTTCACATACTTTGTTTTCTGTGCAAAGTGCATTGATGGATGCGTACTCTTTCATCTGTAGGTTACTTAGATGGGGGTTGGGGATTGACTCATAGTTGGAATAGTTTGTAGACGAGCAAGAGAATTAAATGATTGTAATGGAAAATATGTAGAGTGATGGCTGCAGTGCTGATGGAGGTTATAATGGAAATGGTCTCTTTGGCTCTATGCTTGATGTCTAGTACACTCTCCAACTTGAACTGCCCATTAACACAGGAAGGGCCTGCCTGACTAATATGTGACATAGCCAACTGCAGTTTGCCTTCAGGGGTGGTAAACCTAAAATGAATGATCTCACAAAAGTAGACCAGTGCTTTCAAACAGCTATACAGACAATAAAAAAATCCAAAGAAATGTGTATCAGAATTTACGTTCATCTAAAAACGACTTTTTTATTTTATTTTTCACATAACTCTACAATCCTAAAATTTAATGTAGAATTTAACTTATCTTGCTAATGTGTTATTATCTGGCAAATTTTGGATAATCTAGTGACTAGGGGCTTTTGCTCTGGGTAGTTATTGGAACCAGGACAGTCCCTCGAGAACTAAATGTTCCCCTAGGACCATTTTCCTGGTTGCATTCGCACCACCAGTTGGAACACTGAAGTGACGTAAGCGGCCACGTCATACCACTCTGGTTCTTGTGTGGGACTTTCATTTTGATGGCGCGCCGACTTTTATTATGAAGGCTCTGAGAACACCTTAGACAGGACCAGAACACACAACACTCCCAGTCTTCATTAGTTTATGATCTTTTTACAGTCCTATCTTTTACATTTTTAGATAGAATTGTTAAACAAAGTAAGTAAACGGTATAAGAAAAAATATTATAGAAAAATATTTGCCTTGTGGTTGATGGCCAATATTGCTAGCTGAGCAGAAATACTGTATATAATCATGTTGCGCTTGGTCCCTTCAAAGTTGTGTTGGATTTCCTCTTTAGCGTAAAGGTTGAGAAGTGCCTGGACTTTGGCATCGGTCCATCTATCGCTGTTTTTCATGTTCACTGAATAAATACACTCACCTAAAGGATTATTAGGAACACCTGTTCAATCTCTCATTAATGCAATTATCTTAACAACCAATCACATGGCAGTTGCTTCAATGCATTTAGGGGTGTGGTCCTGGTCAAGACAATCTCCTGAACTCCAAACTGAATGTCAGAATGGGAAAGAAAGGTGATTTAAGCAATTTTGAGCGTGGCATGGTTGTTGGTGCCAGACGGGCCGGTCTGAGTATTTCACAATCTGCTCAGTTACTGGGATTTTCACGCACAAGAATGGTGTGAAAAGGGAAAAACATCCAGTATGTGGCAGTCCTGTGGGCGAAAATGCCTTGTTGATGCTAGAGGTCAGAGGAGAATGGGCCGACTGATTCAAGCTGATAGAAGAGCAACTTTGACTGAAATAACCACTCGTTACAACCGAGGTATGCAGCAAAGCATTTGTGAAGCCACAACACTCACAACCTCGAGGCGGATGGGCTACAACAGCAGAAGACCCCACCGGGTACCACTCATCTCCACTACAAATAGGAAAAAGAGGCTACAATTTGCCTGGTCTGATGAGTCTCGATTTCTGTTGAGAACATGGATCCATCATGCCTTGTTACCACTGTGCAGGCTGGTGGTGGTGGTGTAATGGTGTGGGGGATGTTTTCTTGGCACACTTTAGGCCCCTTAGTGCCAATTGGGCATCGTTTAAATGCCACGGCCTACCTGAGCATTGTTTCTGACCATGTCCATCCCTTTATGACCACCATGTACCCATCCTCTGATGGCTACTTCCAGCAGGATAATGCACCATGTCACCAAAGCTTGAATCATTTCAAATTGGTTTCTTGAACATGACAATGAGTTCACTGTACTAAAATGGCCCCCACAGTCACCAGATCTCAACCCAATAGAGCATCTTTGGGATGTGGTGGAACGGGAGCTTCGTGCCCTGGATGTGCATCCCACAAATCTCCATCAACTGCAAGATGCTATCCTATCAATATGGGCCAACATTTCTAAAGAATGCTTTCAGCACCTTGTTGAATCAATGCCACGTAGAATTAAGGCAGTTCTGAAGGCGAAAGGGGGTCAAACACAGTATTACTATGGTGTTCCTAATAATCCTTTAGGTGAGTGTATATAGGCTATAAACTGTTTACACTGCTTTTTTTTTTCTTCACATGTGTACAGCCAATCAATGTACACTTACATCACTGGTATTTCCTATTGTGCTGGGTTAGCTCTGAAGTAGGAGCTAATTTAGTTCCCCACTAAAATCGTTCCCAGTTCCCGCAGTGCAAACACACCAAATAGCGGGTACTTCCGCCATTAGTTATAGAAACTGTGAAAAGGTTTCTCTGGTGCAAAAGCCCCTATGGACTGATTAAAAACTTGAAATAGTGTAATGACAATCAGATTACAGCTTGTTTTTTTGTGCAATTTACATCATGGTCTATAAGTGGTCTGAGTGTGTGGTGTAAAGGCCTATTCACACCACACAGACCAATGCCAACAAAGACGTTTGTTGAATTTTGTCGGTAGGGCTGGTCCAGAATATTCGTTCGGTGGGTTGGTACTCGATTTTCAGTTTTGGGATTCGAATGTTCTTTTTTTTTTCTCGCAAACCCCGCATCCCCCTCGAAACGCAGGCGCAGCGCCCAATGTTGTTTTTTGAACGAGAAGAAATGGCAGAAGGCAGTGACAACCCTCTGGGGATTGTTCAGCCTTCTAAAAGGACCAAATCTGAGGTGTGGTCATATTTTGGCTTTTACAAAAGTCCTGAGGGAAATTTTATTGAAGATGGTCATCCTGTCTGCAGAACATACAGTCGCTGTAATAGGGGGAAACACTTCAAATCTGCCGATTTGTCTTCAGTGTATAGCGAACGCAAGGCAAGTGGACTTTGACTTAAATACCAAAACTACGTCTGGGAAATAATTGGACACAAAGTTTTGAGTTTAAATATTTTATCTCACTCGCTTAAAAATTAACGTGGAGCTTCCGTGAAAAAAAGCTTTGAGCCAAAGATGAACGAACAAGTTCAAATAAGAGTCTTAAGGGTGACATTTAAGGGATAATAATGTATATTCATTGTACACTTTATTACACAGATTTTCTTTACCACATAAATAATTACGGGAACCTATTGAATTGAGATTAATGTTTTAAATCTTACCTGTTTATGAATCCATTTTGTATAGTGTAAAAAACAATCAACCAGACAAGTTGATCACAAGAAGTTATAGTAATAATTATAATAGTATTAATAGTAAAGTCCTCTGTTTTCATTTTCAATACAATCAAAAACAGAGACGCAAGTAGCATTTGAATAAAACGAGAGAGCGCGTCCGTTGTGATACGTGGATGTGCGCTGTTATAATGCGTTACTATTGACGACGGCCATTATAAGGAAGGGAATGCCACAGAATCTTGCTTAAAAAAAGTACATAGAGCTGCTTGATTTATTTGTTGTTAGTTGATTTTCAAATATGCACACACTGAAAACATTTCAACAAGTTATTGAGTTCTTTTTGAACACTTTCATCTAATTTGAACAAAATCGTGATATTGTTAATCATGATAATTTGGGTCACTGCAATCGTGATATGAAATTTTCACACCGTCCCATCCCTAGAACGGTCCCAGTGCACGCTCATGCCACAAGATGTGCATTGACTCTCAGCGGAGGCAGATCTATACGCTGGGCCGTTATCTGGACTCCTCCGTCAGAAACAGCAAGTCCCTGAAAAGTGACTTCTACTGCTATGACATTGATGCCAACACGTGGACCCTCCTTAGCGAGGACACATCCGCTGATGGAGGACCCAAACTCGTGTTTGACCACCAGGTATGCATATTAAATTACACAAAATTATTCAGGATTTATGCCCGCATACCACCAGGAGTCTCCCTTTTGCAGATTTATGATGAATAGTTCAGGATTTTCAGAAAGTTTAACAAAGCTTCTGTCTTTCTCTCTCTTTCAGATGTGCATGGACTCTGAGAAGCACATGATCTACACTTTTGGTGGTCGGATTCTGACGTGTAACGGCAGCGTGGATGACGGCAGGACATCAGAACCTCAGTTCAGCGGGCTTTACGCATATCACTGTCAAGCTGGCAGCTGGAGTCTGCTCAGAGAAGACTCGTGTAACGCAGGGCCAGAGGACATCCAGTCCCGCATCGGACACTGCATGCTGTTCCACACGGTTCGTCTCCTTAGCCCATAAAGTGCTCTGATCTGCAACTCAGATTTTTTACACGTTTTTTTTTTACATTGAACGTCAAATTTTTGATTGTATTTATGGATTGGGCAATATGACCAAAATCTTGAATCACTGTATGAATCATCTTATATTACTTTAAGAAGTAAAATAGTGTTTTTAAAAAAAAATAATTTATGGGTGATTTTGACAACAAATTTGATGTGCCGGTTTTGTTTCTCTCTCCCGCAGAGAAATCGCTGCCTGTATGTTTTCGGAGGTCAGAGGTCCAAAACTTACTTGAATGATTTCTTCAGTTATGACGTTGACGGTGATCATGTGGAGATCATCTCAGATGGCACCAAGAAGGACTCAGGCATGGGTATGATGTCATTAGCAAACTGTAAATTTGTAAAAACTACTGGCTGGGATTTATTAATCTTAACAGCACAATCAATTTTTTGGTCGTACTGTAAGAATGACTCTTACAAAGCTGTGCCCTTTAAAGAAACTCCTTATAAGGAGAGTATAGGAATCTTGAGCATGAAGGTGACATCACGTTCAGAAATAGAGTTGAATCAGGTGGGGATTATGTCACTGTGGCGGCCTGTTGCGCGCAGCTGAAGTGAGCATGTGAGCTATTGCAGTCCTACTGTTCAATCAACTTGACATCATCTGTCTTCCTGATACTGATAGACACAGATCTGCTGGTCTGGATGATGATGAACGTTTCTCGTGAGGACTGTCATGATGATTGGTGAATATTGCAGCAAATTCCTGAGCAGGGAGACACAGTTTTTAAGGTTATAACATGCTGCTCTACAAAGAACACGCGTTCTGCCACTCATCAAGATATTCGCCTCTGAAGACTCTGCATAAAATACACATTTTTATATTTAAAGCTTTCTCTAGTAGACTATATATTTGCAGCCCTTGATTTTCTACTTTTGTTATGTAAAAAATAGAGAAAATATCAGTGATTTTGGCCATGCCAATCTTGCAGGCACAATTCTTGTTTTTCTATGTAATGGTTTAATATATCAGAACCCCTCTCTTTAAGGTAAATTTGAGGTAGCCTATGGCTTTTTTTTGCAGAAACACAGCAGTGTTGTTATTGTTGAAACTAAAACTATAAAAATAGTTTTTCGTGATTGAACTAAAATAAATATTAGATTATAAAAACTTTAGAAGAAATGATAAATGTTGCCTTTGCAACTTATTGAAATAAGTTGTTTAAAACAAATTTTTAAATGAAAAATATAAACATAAAATCTCATTAAAAATATTAAATACTATAATAGTATATAAATGATACTAAAATATGTGAAAGCAGGTATTCTCAGCCTACGCCCTCTTTCGGCACAAATCAGCATTTAACAATACCAATTTGATGAAGTTTGATTGACTGATTTCTAGTTCTTAGAAAATACTTCATGCCCACGCACTTGCGGTGATTAACTCACCTAACGCACACTCATGTCAGCTACACACACATACAAATGATACTTGCACACACAATCAAGTCTTCTAACAAAGCAGACATTGTAAAACATCTCTGATCATCACGGAGAAGAATTCGATGAGTTGACAGGTCATAAAGTCTGCACACCCACATAATGTCCTCCAAATATTTCTTCACTTTCTCTATAATCAGTAATTACTGCATGATATTGTGTCCAGCTCAGAGGGAAATACCAAATTGAACAGCCAGTTCACAAAGAAGAGAGACACAGAAAGTGGAAGAGTGTGAGAGCACTGTGAAGCCTGAGAGAGATTGTGCAGACACAGGCCTGTGACACACTTCCTGTTCCCATAAACAGATTGTGTAAAATCTCAATGGGCAACTTGACGCAGTGAGAGAGTATAAAAAGACCTCTGTGTTCTCTCTGTTATCGCGTTAGAGAGAGATGTGTGTGTGTGCGACGACGAGGACAGGGGGTGACAGAAAGAGAACAAGCTAGAAGGCAGCAGAGAGAGACAAAAATAAGACTGAGCAGAACACAATTTACCAGGAAGGAAACAGTGAGCCCAAACAGCATGCTCACAACCACACCTTAAAGGAGTAGTTCACCCAAAAAATCATTTATCATGTAGTTCAAACAGGGGTGATGTTTTCTAATAAGTACATTTGAAAAATGAGGGAATAAATTAGAATTTCAGGCCAATTTAGACATTTTGTACATTTGAAAAATGAGGGAATAAATTAGAATTTCAGGCCAATTTAGACATTTTAGAGTTCTGCTGTGACATTATCCTGCTTATTTCACAACTACTTGTGAATAAATAATGGGCATGACATTGATTTAGTTTGAAACTTGAGAAAAATGTAAGAGAATAGAGACTGTATGGATACAAGAGATGTGAAACTAATTTTGTTGAAAATTGGTTACCTTGGTCATCTGTGAATTATACAGTTTAGCAATCATTATACAGAAATGTTTGACAGAATGCCATGAGTTGCCAATATAAATGTGTTTTTTCCTTAGTTTTATATTAATATAATGCATTTTTAAACCTTAATAAACATTAATGCTTAATATTTAATAAATATAATATTAATATTAAAATGAATGTAATGGAGAAATAATGTGAAATAAAACTTAAAATAATTTAAATAATGATTTAATTTTAATTTAATTATAAAATAATTAAAGATTTGGTAAATTCACTCGCAAATGCAATATTTATAGAAATATAACATAAATTATTATATTTTCCTTAATACTTTCATATTGATATAATAAATGTTTTTAAACATTAATAAACATTAATGCTGCAAAATACAACTATTGTCGGTTTAAAAAATATTTAACATTTGCTAAATTCACTTGCAAATGCAATATTTATAGAATTATTAAATTTATAAATTATTATGCTTTCCTTAATACTTTAATATTTGATATAATAAATGTTTTAAAACATTAATAAACACAAATTCTTAATATTTCATTATTATTAAATTGATATGACTGTAATAATGCAAAATGTAACTTCATTCAAACATTTTTATAAATTTGCTCTCCATTGCCAGGTGGGGCAAAGAAGTTAATTTTGTAATTAATTTGTTACATTTATATAGCGCTTTTCTGGGTACTCAAAGCGCTTTACGTGGAAGGGGGGGAATCTCCTCGACCACCACCAATGTGCAGCATCCACCTGGATGATACGACGGTAGCCATATTGCGCCAAAACGCCCACCACACACCAGCTGATTGGTGGAGAGGAGACCAAGTGATGAAGCCAATCGGTATATGGGGATGATTAGGAGGCCATGATGGACAGATGTCAATGGCCAAATTGGCCAGGTTGCCGGGGTTACACCCCTACTCCTTTTTTTTTTTTTTTTTTTCCCAAGCACATCCTGGGATTTTTAATGACCGCAGAGAGTCAGGACCTCGGTTTAACGTCTCATCCGACATTAATTTTGTACTCTTGGTAGAATTTTTTTTGAGTTTGGCAAGTTATTTATAAACAAATACACACCAAGCTGCTACATCAGGACCCTTTAGCCACTTTATACCATCTCTTAATGATTAAGTTTAAGTCCGTCTGTGTTTGTGTTGCAGTACCAATGACCGGATTCACTCAGCGTGCCACCATCGACCCGGAGCTCAATGAGATCCACGTTCTGTCAGGACTCAGCAAAGACAAAGACAAACGTGAGGAGAATGTGCGCAACTCCTTCTGGATCTACGACATTGCACGTAACAACTGGTGCGTGAGTTCTTGGACAAGCTCTTCATCTGTACAGCATTGCATATTGAATGCTAATGAGTACACTAGACCTGTGTTTGTAAGCTGTGGCCCTGAGGACTGCCTGCATTGGTAATCCACAACGTGCCTTCAGGCGCTTCATTCCTGAGGTTTTAGATTGCCATACACGGCTGGGAAGGAAGAAAATCTTCAGTTATGATGAGACAACATGTTCTCTCCTTCCTGAACTGTGTGTTCTGGCAGCATTGAATGAAGAATGTATGCCTGTAAATGTATCATATAAAGATCCCTTATATATATTGTTCTCAGCTTGTACGCACATTCACATATATATTGAATAAAACCAGAGTGAAATTATGATTTCAAAGGCCCGGCTGACCTTCAGAAAGGGAGTTGGTGACCATGAAACAGGAACAGAATGTTCTCTGATTGCGTGTGGGGCTTGCCACTTTTGTCAGCGTGTGTGTGTGTATTAAATGTACTTTGCACTTAAACAGAGGATAAAAACCCTTTGTTCTGTACACTAATTGAAACTGTTGGCTTCTGAAAAATTGGTCCATCAGTGTTGCCTTTGAATCTGGTGTGCTGGTTTCTGTCATTTTGTTTATTTGACTTGATTTGGGACGGTGCGGTGTGTACACTTTGCAAGGACAGTATGCACAGTTTAATATGAAAGACTAACTCTGTGTGTTTGTGTCCAGGTCATGTGTTTATAAGAATGACCAGGCGGTGAAAGAAAACCCCACTAAGGCCCTACAGGAAGAAGAACCTTGTCCTCGTTTTGCTCATCAGCTAGTCTACGACGAGTTGCACAAGGTAATGTAGATCATTTCGCTTCCACACCCATGCTAAATGTGATTGTGCTGGTGTGGTTTAGGATTCGCAGGTTAAAGATCTGACCTGATAACCCAAAGTTTATAGGTTTCAACCACAGCTAGCCTGGAGGAAGTCAAGATGACCCCATTTACTTTCTTAATACTTAATAAGAATATTATTATTATTATTATTATTATTTTTTTTTTTTTAAACAGTTTTGTTTTTTGTTTGACGTTCTGTTTTACCCAGAAAAACAGATTCATATTACATAAGTAAAATTAATTGCAAACACTGTTTTGTTAATTGAACTCCAGGTTTCTACAGTAAAAATGTTTATTTTTTTATATTATCTTAATTATATTATATTATATATTATATCATATTAGTATTATATTATATTAGTACTTTAGAATTGTATTAATGTAATATTAAAGGCTGTCGAAGGCTTATTAATAAAGTACTATTAACTATCTCTTTAATCTTTAAATTAGTGAACTTTTAACAGAACAGCAAAAACAAAAAAACTATTTTTAACTGATAATTCATAAAAGGTTATCTGGTATCTATTGTGTATCCTTACTTTTCAAAAGAGACTCATAGTGATTCTGTATCGCAGCCTGATTGTAAAAGACAGCAGCTTTTAAATTATTAGGTTGTAAAATATATAATATATACTATAAACCAAATATATACTATTTGCTACTACTGATAAAAACTAAATTTCTTAATTACTGTACTAATTAATCAAAGCAGTTAGCAGGGTTTTGATATGGTGATATGGTACACAGGTGCATTACCTTTTCGGTGGAAACCCAGGGAAGTCCAGCTCTCCTAAAATGCGATTGGATGATTTCTGGTCCTTAAAGCTGTGCCGCCCTTCCAAAGAATATCTGCTTCGACACTGCAAATACCTCATTCGCAAATACAGGTACAAACCTACATTTAGTGTTTAACTTTCACCTGTCACAAACTGCTTCTCACTGGCTCTTAAGATGTATTCATTATTCTGACCTCACAGTTCTTGATTAGAAATTGTGCTTAAGAATAATATTTACTGAATTAAGTAGTCTGGTCTCTAGTGTCTCTCTGTTTGAAGCCAAAGAAAACAGTCAGATATGCTTAGTTTCCAAATGGCACTAGCAAAGTGTTTAGATATCTGTTCCATGTTAAATAGTTTGTGTTGACTGTTAATATGCGGTACATGCACTTGCTCTGATCCTGCTGTGATCTGTCTGATCTGAATGTAAACCATTAGGACCAAGCTGTATTGTATTATGTAATTGCAGTGTCATGCAGCACTGCAGTTAGTGATTAAGTTACAGTAGTATTTTTCCATAAGTGCATGTGATTTCTGCTCTCTTAGTGCCCTCTTGTGGCCAAGTAAACCAATGTACTTGGAGAAATTCTGTTCTCATTTAGTTCAAGTTTGAGGTTGCAGAATTCTTTAGGCATTTTTAAACATGTCATGTTTTCATTCGCTTGTTGCCTTGTCTGTGTTTGCAGGTTTGAGGAGAAGGCTCAGACCGAGCCCTTAAATGCACTTAAATATCTACAGAACGATTTGTCTCTTACCGTGGACCACACTGACCCCGATGAGACAAAAGAGGTCAGGACCGCTGTAAAAAATAATGACATTTAATGCTTAACCCCTTAAGCCCGAAGTGTACCGCCCCCGATACACCCCCCATACCCCCCACCCACCCCACCGCAAAAAAAAATCATCATCAAATTACTAAGCATCCCTTGAATGTAATAACACAAAATAGGTATAATTTTAAAGCTTACAATCTCGGCTTTTCAATTAACTTTTGATTAACTCTTAACGAGCGCTGAGTTATTCCTCAAAAACAGAGTGTACGGTCGGCTGGCACCACCTAGCTGCGGAAAAAATGAATTGTAATATTTTTCCAAAATCCTGCATGGATCAACATAAAATAGGTGTCATTTGAAAGCTTAGTCTAAACTTTATAATGAATGTAGCCATTATGAGTATCTCCAAAGTAGTGATGAGTTATTTGCTGATAAACTAAACTAAAATAAAAAAATGTATGAAGGGGGGGGGATTATCATGTACTGCATCATACAGCTCAGATAGTCATGTGTCATATGTCATTTGAAAGGTCTCACAGAGTAGAACACAAGCCTAATTGTTTTGGGCTTTGACTAAACTTGAGCGAGTTTTTGTAAATTAAGCCCTGCAAGACCCATATGTAAATAATTTACTGATGCGGCATTCACGTTTTTTCACTCGTAACTTCATGAAACGTGGAAAATGGCACATCGTTATTTACAGCAGATTCTCACGAATAAAAAGAGCTCAAAGCACAGACGCACATGAGCGGAGTATAAAAATAACAGTTGCTTAGACTTGGCGTTTTCGCTGGTAACTTCATGAAACATACTCCGATCATTAAAAATGGTTTATTTTCAGCACTCTCACGGTCATCATAATCCGTCACTCAGATCGTAAAATATTCCCAGATAGATTTATAACACATTATAACCTGACAGGAGCACATAAGCTAAATAAACACGAAATTTTTAAATAAATATCCAAATAAAATGTATTACCAAACTAAATGAACTATATCAACTACATTACTTAAATATACACTCACCTAAAGGATTATTAGGAACACCTGTTAAATTTCTCATTAATGCAATTATCTAATCAACCAATCACATGGCAGTTGCTTCAATGCATTTAGGGGTGTGGTCCTGGTCAAGACAATCTCCTGAACTCCAAACTGAATGTCAGAATGGGAAAGAAAGGTGATTTAAGCAATTTTGAGCGTGGCATGGTTGTTGGTGCCAGACGGGCCGGTCTGAGTATTTCACAATCTGCTCAGTTACTGGGATTTTCACGCACAACCATTTCTAGAGTTTACAAAGAATGGTGTGAAAAGGGAAAAACATCCAGTATGCGGCAGTCCTGTGGGCGAAAATGCCTTGTTGATGCTAGAGGTCAGAGGAGAATGGGCCGACTGATTCAAGCTGATAGAAGAGCAACTTTGACTGAAATAACCACTCGTTACAACCGAGGTATGCAGCAAAGCATTTGTGAAGCCACAACACGCACAACCTTGAGGCGGATGGGCTACAACAGCAGAAGACCCCACCGGGTACCACTCATCTCCACTACAAATAGGAAAAAGAGGCTACAATTTGCACGAGCTCACCAAAATTGGACAGTTGAAGACTGGAAAAATGTTGCCTGGTCTGATGAGTCTCGATTTCTGTTGAGAACATGGATCCATCATGCCTTGTTACCACTGTGCAGGCTGGTGGTGGTGGTGTAATGGTGTGGGGGATGTTTTCTTGGCACACTTTAGGCCCCTTAGTGCCAATTGGGCATCGTTTAAATGCCACGGCCTACCTGAGCATTGTTTCTGACCATGTCCATCCCTTTATGACTACCATGTACCCATCCTCTGCTGGCTACTTCCAGCAGGATAATGCGTGGAACGGGAGCTTCGTGCCCTGGATGTGCATCCCACAAATCTCCATCAACTGCAAGATGCTATCCTATCAATATGGGCCAACATTTCTAAAGAATGCTTTCAGCACCTTGTTGAATCAATGCCACGTAGAATTAAGGCAGTTCTGAAGGCGAAAGGGGGTCAAACACAGTATTAGTATGGTGTTCCTAATAATCCTTTAGGTGAGTGTATATGATAATTGAAATGAGCTAGATGACATCACCGTTTTCTCCAGAGCGGCTGTATAGCCGAATCAAATTCGGTTGCATTATTTTCCTGTTTAACACTGTGAAGCTGCTTTGAAACAATCTGCATTGTAAAAAGCGCTATATAAATAAAGTTGACTTGACTTGACTAAACAATTGTAGCTCTAAAGTCGCGTTTACGCTTGTAACTTCATGAATCATGCTCTGATCGTTGAAAATGGCAGATCCTTATTTACAGCAGAATCTAACGATTAAAACAAAGCCATAATCCGTCACTCGGATCGGAAATTATTACTCATGGAGTTATATACATGTAACCTGACAGGAGTTGAGAGAGAGAAGTTGATCAAAATGGATAGATGCATTGGAAAGCTGAGATTCTAAGCTTTAAAATGATACCTGTTGTGTTATTATATTTTATTTATTTATATATATATATATATATATGTGTAATATGTAATATGTATTTTATCAGCAGTTTCTCAGCATTAAATGTAATAAATTATATTTTCTAAAAATATAAAAAGTGTTCTAACAAATGATACCTACCATTTGACTCTCCTTGCTATAGTTTTGGAGTTATGAGTCTTTAAAGTTGTGTATGTCACTGAAAAAAAAAACCCTCTAAAAATACCTTCAGGGCTTAAGGGGTTAAACGCCAGTTCACACTGATAACTATATTAGCATCCACACCAGTTGAAGATATCGTTCTGTTTATTAGCCGTCTGCCACTTTAAATGCTTAAGCTCTGGAAGCAGGATGGATTCTTATTGGCTCTCAATGTGTTTATCATTCATCAGCTGGAAAAAAATTTTTTCTGAAAGTGAGCGTTTCTCAGTGCCGTTATCGTTATAGTTGTGGTGTGAACTCTGCTATTCTTTTATATTTTATTGTATTATCTAACACTATATTGCCAAAAGTATTAGGACACCCCTCCAAGTTATTGAATTCAGGTGTTCCAATGACTTCCATGGCCACAGGTGTATTAAATCAAGCACCTAGGCATGCAGACTGCTTCTACAAACATTTGTGAAAAAATGGGCCGCTCTCAGGAGCTCAGTAAATTCAAGAGTGGTACCGTGATAGGTTGCTACCTGTGCAAAGTCAAATTGTGAAATAAGTGAAATTTCCTCACTACTAAATATTCCACAGTCAACTGTTAGTGGTATTATAACAAAGTGGAAGCAATTGGGAACAACAGCAACTTAGCCACTAATTGGTAGGCCATGTAAAATCACAGAGCGGGGTCAGCACATGCTGAGGCGCCCAGTGTGCAGAAGTCACCTACTTTCTGCAGAGTCAATAGCTACAGACCACGTGTGGCCTTCAGATTAGCTCAAGAACAGTGTGTAGAGAGCTTCATGGAATGGGTTTCAATGGCCGAGCAGCTGCATCCAAGCCTTGCATCACCAAGTGTAATGCAAAGTGTCGGATGCAGTGGTGTAAAGCATGCCGCCACTGGACTCTAGAGCAGTGGAGACGTGTTCTCTGAAGTGACCAATCACTCTTCTCTGTCTGGCAATCCGAAGGACGAGTCTGGGTTTGGCAGTTGCCAGGAGAACGGTACTTGCCTGACTGCATTGTGCCAAGTGTAAAGTTTGGAGGAGGGGACAGATTATGGTGTGGGGTTGTTTTTCAGGGGTTGGGCTTAGCCCCTTAGTTCCAGTGAAAGATATTTTAGACAATTTCGTGCTCCCAACTTTGTGGCAACAGTTTGGGGATGTCCCCTTCCTGTTCTAACATGACTGCGCACCAGTGCACAAAGCAAGGTCCATAAAGACATGGATGAACGAGTTTGGTGTGGAGGATATTGACTGGCCTGCGCAGAGTCCTGACCTCAATCCGATAGAACACCTTTGGGATGAATTAGAACGGAGACTGCGAGCCAGGCCTTCTCGTCCAACATCAGTGCCTGACCTCACAAATGCGCTTCTAGAACAATGGTCAAAAATTCCCATAAACGCACTCATAAACCTTGTGAAAAACCTTCCCAGAAGAGTTGAAGCTGTTATAGCTGCAAAGGGTGGGCCAACTCCATATTAAACCCTACAGATAAAGAATGGAATGTCATTAAAGTTCATGTATTTGTAAAGGCAGACGTCCCAAAACTTTTGGCAATATAGTGTATATAGAACTATATCTTTATCATTATAGTTATTGTCTTTTGTGTGAACCGGCCAATAAACTTCTGGTATTAAGTAAGTTAGTATGTGCATTTACATGCATTTTAAAACTTGATTTCAGTTAAAATAAAGCAAAGTGTCAAGTAAATTGTATCTTTCACAATGAGTGTTTCATAAATAAATGTGCTTTTTTTTGTTTCCTGTAGTTCCAGCTCTTGCCCTCTGCTCTGTTCAAATCCAGCTCAGACTTCATTCCTCTAGGTGAGTGCTTTGTTCAGATACATTTCATGAACATGATTGTCCTCCAATCATGTTTTGTTTTTACTACAATGGTGCAAATCAGTGCACAAGTTGCTCAGATATACACTCACCTAAAGGATTATTAGGAACACCTGTTCAATTTCTCATTAATGCAATTATCTAATCAACCAATCACATGGCAGTTGCTTCAATGCATTTAGGGGTGTGGTCCTGGTCAAGATAATCTCCTGAACTCCAAACTGAATGTCAGAATGGGAAAGAAAGGTGATTTAAGCAATTTTGAGCGTGGCATGTTTGTTGGTGCCAGACGGGCCGGTCTGAGTATTTCACAATCTGCTCAGTTACTGGGATTTTCATGCACAACCATTTCTAGAGTTTACAAAGAATGGTGTGAAAAGGGAAAAACATCCAGTATGCGGCAGTCCTGTGGGCGAAAATGCCTTGTTGATGCTAGAGGTCAGAGGAGAATGGGCCGACTGATTCAAGCTGATAGAAGAGCAACTTTGACTGAAATAACCACTTGTTACAACTGAGGTATGCAGCAAAGCATTTGTGAAGCCACAACACGCACAACCTTGAGGCGGATGGGCTACAACAGCAGAAGACCCCACCGGGTACCACTCATCTCCACTACAAATAGGAAAAAGAGGCTACAATTTGCACGAGCTCACCAAAATTGGACAGTTGAAGACTGGAAAAATGTTGCCTGGTCTGATGAGTCTCGATTTCTGTTGAGACATTCAGATGGTAGAGTCAGAATTTGGCGTAAACAGAATAAGAACATGGATCCATCATGCCTTGTTACCACTGTGCAGGCTGGTGGTGGTGGTGTAATGGTGTGAGGGATGTTTTCTTGGCACACTTTAGGCCCCTTAGTGCCAACTGGGCATCGTTTAAATGCCACGGCCTACCTGAGCATTGTTTCTGACCATGTCCATCCCTTTATGACCACCACGTACCCATCCACTGATGGCTACTTCCAGCAGGATAATGCAAAGCTCCAATCATTTCAAATTGGTTTCTTGAACATGACAATGAGTTCACTGTACTAAAATGGCCCCCACAGTCACCAGATCTCAACCCAATAGAGCATCTTTGGGATGTGGTGGAACGGGAGCTTCGTGCCCTGGATGTGCATCCCACAAATCTCCATCAACTGCAAGATGCTATCCTATCAATATGGGCCAACATTTCTAAAGAATGCTTTCAGCACCTTGTTGAATCAATGCCATATAGAATTAAGGCAGTTCTGAAGGCAAAAGGGGGTCAAACACAGTATTAGTATGGTGTTCCTAATAATCCTTTAGGTGAGTGTATTTATTAGTGCTTTGATTCTTAATATTTTTTTATTTTTATTTTCTTCATCATAGGCTTTTCAGATGTGGATCAGACATACGCCCAGCGCACACAGCTGTTCGACACGCTCGTCAATTTCTTCCCTGACAATATGACCCCGCCCAAGGGTAACCTTGTCGACCTCATCACCCTGTAGCCACACCCTATACATTAGGCCACACCCTCTATAGACCTCTCAGACTCCTCCCACCAAAAAACAGAAGTTATTTTTCTACATTTTTCCACCCGAGGTGTGCCATGCCCACCTACTGTGTTTCCTCTTACAGATGTAACGCCACTTTAATGTCACTGAGACTTAAAATGCAGAAATATAGTTTTCTACTCTGGAGTACCAGGGTTGTTGTTTTGTTTTATTTTTATTTTTTATTTTAAAAAGTTGTGAGAATTAGGTTTAAATTTGCATATCTGCCAAATTGTGAACTGATTTGATTTTTTTTTTTTTTTTTTTTTAACAAACTTCTGCTCCATTTTATCATTTCAATATTCTCTCATACAGATTGAAAAATAGGTGAGTTATAAATCCAAGCAGTTTACATCATAAAAGGGTGGATTTGATTTATGAACTGTGTGATCATCATGGGTTCCTTTCTGCCTTGCTATTTTAAAGTCACATTTTTATGGACAAACGTGCGTTGAGCCAGTGAAGGCCGGATGCAAAGATCAGAGCGCCTTCTAGATGAATTCTGAAGGAATTGTCCACTCAATACTGAATTTGAATACTGGCTTCCATCTAAACCTGCTGCTGCTATTGGATGCTGCCATGACATTAGTGCTTTCTTTGACTCTTTAATAGATTCCATAACTAATTGTCATCCACAATTCTTACAAGGAATATAGCGATATGTTTGAGGTGTAATGCACACATTTAGGTACACAAGAAATGTTTTCCACTCTCTGTGTGTATGTGTGTGTAGGAACGCAAATCTTAGTAGCACATTAATTTATGGCAACACCTTGTACTTTATAACTGGTCATTACACTCATATTCGTTAGTGAACGGATTTGCGAAACACTTTGCTGCATTTAGACAAACCGAAGACATGGATGAATTGAATTTTTGAAGTGTAGATTGCTGTTTACTTAAGGTTGTGGCTGCTTTTGTCCAAACTCAATGTAGTCCAGTTCATACTGCTGTTACATAGACTGTTTAGTGGACTGGCACCAACACAAAGGAGCCTTATTGGGACCACCGAAGACAGAAGAAGACCCCTCACTATTTATTAATAATGTTAATATTATTATTTCTTGGTGAACTTGAGCCCTGAATGCCATGTCTTATGTTCCGTCTCTCTCTATGATGACATAGAGATGTTTGTATGTGCCCTTCATTCCGTATGAGCTTCCAGGTTTTGTTTGAAATCTTGGACAAATGAAAGTGTGTTGGACAATAGTCTTCCATATAGTTCCACGTGAGTGTGTCCATCGTACGTCTGTATAACTTGGTCTCTATTTGTGCAGCGTTAGTTTAACAGCAGTTGTTTTAGAATTGTTTGTCCCTGTGCACGAGTAGGAAGTGTTTGCCCTGCAACAAAATGTCCTGTAATTGGATCGCTCTTAAATTTGCTGTACTTTTGGCTTCACCCATGCAGAAACCAAAGGCTCAAAGAACCATGGGATAGCACATTATGCTTCATCCTGCTGATTGTGTCCTCCCAAGTGTCATATCTCAATTCCCTGAACTCAGTATTAGCTGTAGTTTGGCCCCATGTGAAGTGAGGCGTGCGTCTGTGGAGTTGCTCTTACGGCGCACTAGAGTGTGGAAGTTTGACTTCTCTGTGATTGGCCCATTTGTGGTTTTTTTTTTTTTTTTTTTTTTTTTTTTTTCTCCTGCACTCTTGGTTTCTTTTCTGGTGTGAAAGCAATTTGGTTTATGATTTGTAATCCAGGGCTTTCTTTGCCTTTCATAGCTAGCATTGTCTTTGTGCCAGGAAGAAAGTAAAAAAAAAAAAAAAAAAAAAAATGAAATCATGGATACACGAGAGGATCGACACTTATAACCGGAGACATTTTTGTCGCACTCAATGCCAAATACATTTTCTTGCTTTCGGTGTACATTTCTGCAGTGTCAGAGATGAAATGACTTTTCTTTTTCTCTCTCTTGGAAATTGTCATCTCGGCGATCCTCCCTCAGCTATTGAGCGAGGGCGCATTGAGATGTCAGCACTACACTGTGGCTCTTATGAATGTGTAGAACCTATTAAAGAACTGCATTGTATGTAATGTACATAAAGAATAAAGATTGTATTTTGTTCAAGTTTTCTTAAAAATCGTCTTGGTCTTCCTTTAACATAGACCTATAAAAGCATTGACTCGTGATCTTGAGTTTTTTTTAATTGTAAAGCTTTCCAATTTGTTTTCATTTGTAAATATATATTTACATCACTGTTCAAAAGTTTGGGGTCAGTAAGGTATTTTTTTCAGAAATAAATGAATACTTTTATTCAGCAAGGATGCATTCAACTCATCAAAAGCAACTGTAAAGACAGTGATTAATCAAAGAATCCTGAATAAAAGCATCACTGTTTCCACAAAAAAATGTGCGGCACAAACATTTTTAATATTTATAATATAACAATAAGAAATAGTTCTTGATCAACAAATCAGCATATTAGGATGATTTCTGAAGGATCATGTGACACTGAAAACTGTAATGATGCTGAAAATGCAGCTTTGCCATCACAGGAATAAATTACATATGACAATAGATAACATTTTTTTTAAATTTGTTTTAATATTTCTCATTATTGTTTTGTGTTTTGTTCAAATAAATGAATCTGACTTCTTACAAAAACATTAAAAAATTCTTCTGACCTCAAACTTTTGAGCAGTAGTGTATATAAACGTTATTGTTTGAGATTAAGTGCATCAACATGTCGTATCAACTGCCCTTTTGCACTTTGCAAGAAATCACACTTTCTTAAAAAAAAAATCAACATTTTTTTTATTTATTTGAAATCATGGCCGTCCCTGTCTGATCTGACAGAGATGCGGCTTCCAGTGTATCAGACCCCTGTCGTTTGCACACAGCAGCAAACTGACTTCAAACACAGAATACAGCTATAAATTCAACCTTAATACTTTGGTGTAAGTAAATCAGCTAAACTGAGGCAGCAGTGAATCCTTTATAATGAAAATTGGTGTAGTGCATGCAAATACAATACAAAAAAAGTAATATTTTGGTGAAATCAACATCAAAACAATTAAATAAAACATCCCTAAAAAAAGGTGATCAATGTTCTAAAGTGAAAATTCTAATTAAAGACAGTGGCATATGAATATTTACATACCTTGAGTCAGTTGTGTTGGATTTAGTGTCAAATGTTTCAGGTTAACAAGACCGTAAACCTTCATACTAGCATAATTACCAACTCAGAGACACGAGTAGAACAGAGGGAAGATAATGCAAAAGTTATCTTGAACCATACTCTAATTTACCAGGATGAATTATCCATTGGTCACAGTGTAATTTGGTGCCTATGAATGTTAATCTTCCCTAAACAGAAAACAAACAAATAAAGGAAGAAGCATACAAAAATAAGCATTATATACAGGCGTAACAATTACATTCATCTCGAGAATTAATACAGGGTTCCCACGGTACTGGATTGATGTAATTTCCAAAAAGGAAAGGATTTCCATTAGGAAAGTTACTTTGTGAGTGCCGTCGCCATGGACATCCACTGATTATATCACTTTAGAGAAAAATTTGCACATGAAACTTGACCGTGCTCGGCGACATTTTAAGGCATCATAAGGCACGCCTCCAATGCGAAGGCAGTGAAATTGCTGCCTTTTAAAGGGGTCATCAGTTTGTATATAAATGTCTTTGCAGTGTGTGGACACAACCACCCTACAATGATAAAAATCCATTTACTCCATTTACATTTTTTTTAATCCTCAAAAAGCCTAAACACTCAATAATCAAGCCATTTTAATTTTTCTAAGCAATAGACCCATTTTGTGTTTGCAAACAGCAATGTTTTTTTGTGAGATATAAACTTGAAATTAACTTGAAATTAACTTTTTTTTTGTCTTTTATTCCGTGGCTTCCACAGATTGCTACTGCAGAACTGTCATTTTCTGCAACCAGGTAGGTTCCTTATATCTCACAATTTTTAGAAGGATAAACAGAATTGTGAGAGACTCATTTTTTTTACCTCAGAATTGCGAGTTTATATCCCGCAATTCTGACTTCCCCTCAGAATTGTGATATAAACTCACAATTGCGAGTTATAAAGTCCGAATTGGGAGAAATAAACACTCAAATGCAAGAAAGAGTCGAGAATTGTGAGAAAAATGATATAGGCTATATTTAAAAGTTATATGTAAAATGTTATATGTTTTCATGCTGTAACTCCTATGCATGTATGTATGGATTGTATGGATCCCCTATGGATTGCATATGTGAATATTATGTAGTACTTACTGTATACATCAAATTCATGCTTTAATAGTAGACTAATCATTCATCAGTCTTGTCTGTGACTTGCAACATAAACGTCTGTGTTTAGCTTCAAAGGTTGTCTGCAACGACGGAATTCTATAAAGAGCTGCAAGTGACACAACTGTGACGTCTGCTCCAAATGGGTCTATATGACTTCATATTGCTCATGCTCCGCCCACAACCGCCCACAACTTCACGTGTCTTGTGTCTACACGCCCCAAAGAAGAGGGGTGGGGTGAGCAGTAGCTCATTATCATTTTAAGAGACATGGTTCACTGTGAACAGAGCTGTTTTTGAGGAGGTAAAAAGAGTTGTTTTACACAAACATTTAGGAATTTTAACCAAAGTATGTTACAGACTTTACATGAAGACCCTAAAGAATCATACCAACTTGTGGAAAATGGGCATCTGATGACCCCTTTAAGATGCCTCATTTTGAACAAATTCTATGGCAGTCCCAGAATGCACTGCAGTGGGGGGAAAAACTCCAAGATGGCGAGCGAAATCACATAAAATATATATTCTAAATGCCGTTTTTTAAGTCAATACTGAAAATTATTGAAGCCAATCTGTTTTAAATTAGAAACGGGCTAAATTGTTAGCCAAGCAACATGCTGACAGCAAACTATTGGTTTTAAAATAATAAGTGTGATGAAGGAAAGTTAAGGCACAAAGGTTGTGCATTGACAGTCCAGAAATTGTCCCTTTCCCATAGACAGACACACACAAAAGCTTTTCTGCTATTTCTAGCACATATTTGATATCTAACTACTTCATTACAGCATATACATCCAGGCACCAACTGAAACCATTGTCGTTTGATAGTCTTTACATCAATCTCTGCTTTTCCTACATTCTGTCTGGTCACAATCTACCGTTATGAGTGCAGCAGGTTTCGTCCAGTGCCATTACAAGTGAGTGTCTTCTTCATCAGGTATGTCGTCTTTCAGCAGGTTGTCTATGGGGACGATCCAGCTGTCGTTGAACTCCCCGTTTAATGCCAGTTTCTTCTCTTGCATCTCTGGCACTGCCTCCATCACCTCCAGTGTGGGATTGTCATGATAACCGTTCTCCACTGTCTGCATCTCTTCTGTCAGGTGTTGCTACCCAGGTAAAAGTATTTGTTGGGATGTTGAAACAGCGTAACACTTTGGGATTCAAGGCTTAACTTTAAACTTTGACATTTAAAGGACTCAAATTATTCAGAGCTTATTCAGAAACTAGAGATTGACTCAAGCAATGCAAGTACGTCTGATTAATTTTTGTTGTTGGAATTGAGTATTACCTGGTTCTTCCTGTAGGATCTGCGATGATAAGTGCAGTATGCAGCAAAGCAGCACAAAATGAGCACCAAAGCGCCACACGAAGCCAAGATGGCAACCAACGTGTCTGGTATCGTCTCCTCGCTTACCGTTGCTTTCTGCCAAGAAAAGGTGTGTTTTGAGATTAAACAAACTTCCTGAGAGAGTCACAGTATTGTTGTCTGTAAATCGCCTGACCTGTTCCAGATGTTTGTAGTTTTTTGTCTGTATCTTTTGGTTGGCTGTAAATGAAAAAGGTAGGGAATTACAATAATGATATTTTCTGTACTTAATGTTGTTAAAGATAACTGATCATAATATGCCAAGCACTGAATCCAGTGATTCCTCCAGATGAGGCTCTAATATGTTTGGAAACCATAACATTTCCCTCACCGTTTATTATTACTGTTGCAACTAATTGATTGCCTTGAAATTTCAAGCTGACCGAGCAATTTCCTTTCAACTTCTGACCCAGCTTCTTGCAGGTTTCAAACACGATGCTCCCCTGTGCAAAAAAAAATATATATATATATATTGAAATTGTAGCACTTCATTTCAGCTCCATTTCATATATTGTTCTGTCATACCATTATTTAACAATGTCTTTAAACATTCCGAGTTTACAGGTCAAACAGCTCCCTTTTTTCCATAGAGGGTCTTGATATTGTATTGTTAGTGAATTTTAGGATGGAAATGAGCTCTCTCTTTTTAGGAACTGGAAAGAGGAAGAGCAGGGCATTTTCCACCTGATGAGAACATGCACTTTTTTAAAGGTATTATACAATACTTCATGTCATCTCAGTGGAAAATGGATGAAAAGGACATTTGAGAACCTATGGCTAAAATCTTTGTTGGACCAAAAAAGGTTTGGGTATTTTAAGGTTTGAGATTTTGATGCTATTTTCATTCATGTACTCACCTCACTGCTGCTGCTCAGATCAAAGACAGGCTGCAGAAGAGGAAATAAAAAAACATGATTGTGCAATATCAGGGTCAAAAATTTAAACAATATATAAGAAAAAAAACATAAATATTAATATTTTACATATGGGATTTGACTGGGAGTAGAGGAGCTAGTCTCAGGATCGTTGTCAAGTCCATGTGAGCCTGGACGCAGGACTGATGTGTTCGGAGCAGAAGTTGTTTGTGCTTCCAGTGTTTGAATACTTTGAGAACCAGTTGATTTGGAGTATGGTGCTGCTGTGGTATAGACATGAAAAGTAAATGCTTTTTAGTAGTTCAAACTAAAATACATTCTGTCATACTTTACTTTACTTTACTCGCTCTCATGTCAACTGTTTTTTGTGGAGCACAGCAGAATATATTTTGAAGAGGCAATGCTCTTTCCTATAGACAGAAGCATATGGTGCCATAAATTACCATAAAAGTACACACGAATACATTATTTGTGTGAACTTAAAGTAAAGTCATTTATTTAAGTCACCATGAAATCAAAATTGACAGGTTTTTTTGGATTTCGTTCCTGCACATCATTCACAAGCCTTCATAATCTTTAATCCGAATAACTTCCCCTCCCTTTAACCCCCACAAGCATCGAATCAATTATCAGGGGTTTCTCCTCAACCACCACCAGTTTGCAGCATCCACTTGGATGATGCGATTGCAGCCACAGTAGAACGACGCCAGTGCGCTCACCACACACCAGCTATAGGTGGAGATGAGAGAGAATAGAGGCAATGTGGCCAGGACACTGGGTTTACACCCCTACTCTTTTACAAGAATTGCCATGGGATTTTTAATGACCGCAAAGAGTCAGGACCTTGGTTTAACGTCTCATCTAAAGGACGGTGCTTGTTACAGTATAGTGTCCCCATCACTATACTGGGGCTTTAGGACCCACACAGACCACAGAGTGAGCGCCCCCCTACTGGCCTCAGCAGACCCAGGAGGTCTCCCATCCAGGTACTGACCAGGCTCAACCCTGCTTAGCTTACGTAGGCAACCTGTCTTGGGCTATTGGGTGATACGGCTGTGGAAGAAAAGACTATTGCAACTTCCGTTTCATGCCGACTTTAAAGTCACCCTCCACCGTAGCGCTGAAAACTTAATTGCAATTCTTGGATGTTTTGTAACTTTTTAACACACTGCTTCTGAAAATGATTTAACCAAATCTTAAAAAGAACAGCACAAACGTTCTTCAAAAGTGCTGCTTTTGTGTTCCATGGAAGAAAGAAAATCATACGAGTATGGAAAGACAAGAGGAGAGTAAACAATCACAGAATTGCCATTTGTAGATATTCAAGTGCTGTTCAAGTTGTGCAGTCACGGCTGTACTATTGTGATTAATGTGACTCACGATTTGTGGTAACTGCTGATGGGTCTGTCTGTTTGAGTGGGGTTTTGCCATTTTCATTATGGGTAGTGGTTGCAAGTATACTTGAGTTGGAGTTATCTCTGTTGACTGATGAGATGACATTTGTTGGTGAATTTTGAGGGCTGTGGTTGGAGACTGTAAGAGTATCACTTGTTTTGGGTTGAATTGTTGTTGTGTTAAGTTTAGTTAGTGAATCATTTTCATTGGAGTCCGGGTTGGTGGGATCCAGTGAGGTGGGTGGAGTGGAACCCAGTGAGGCAGTTGAACCCACTGAGGTAGGTTTAATGGAACCCACTGAGGCAGTTGAACCCACTGAGGTGGGTTTAGTGGAACCCACTGAGGCAGTTGAACCCACTGAGGTGGGTTTAGTGGAACCCACTGAGGTGGGTTTAGTGGAACCCACTGAGGTGGGTTTAGTGGAACCCACTGAGGCAGTTGAACCCACTGAGGTGGTTTTAGTGGAATCCAGTGAGACAGTTGAACCCAGTGAGGTGGGTGTAGTGGGAACTGGTGAACCAGTTGAACTCAGTGAGGTGGGTGTATTGGGAGCCGAGGGGCCATTTGAACTCAGTGAGATCGGTGTATTGGGAGCCGGGGAGCCATTTGAACTCCGTGAGGTGGATGTAGTGGGAGTCGGTGAGCCATTTGAACTCAGTGAGATGGATGTAGTGGGAGCCGGGGAGCCATTTGAACGTGTAGTGGGATTGCATTTCATGCCATGCAGGAAGGCACCTATGACGAACAAAAAGCAACCAGTTAGGAAAGGGTGTAAGAATATGCTCTGCAAACTCAACATTTCTAACTGTTTCTGTGGAGTTGCTATAACAAGCTATAACAAGGCTTTCCTGTAGCTCAAACAGTAGAGCGTGGCGCTAGCAACGCCAAGGTCATGGGTTGGATTCCCAGGGAAAGCAAGAACTTACCTTGAATGTAATGTAAGTCGCTTTAGATAAAAGCGTCTGCCCAAATGTATAAATGTAAATGTAAATGTAAGGCGTTATAGGTACACAGAAGCTGTAAACTCATAGAAAAGAGCGAAAACTGCTTTTATGCATTACTGATGAGTTACTGCACACTTGTATGATTGTGCTGCAACAATGATTTGAACAAAAGTTTTAATGGTGTGTTCTATCAATTGACAAAAGTAACCAAACTTTGCTACTTTTCATTGTGTATTTTCTCAGTGTATACACTGTAAACCAGGAATCAAGAGCTAAGCTTATTTAATTGTATATTTAAAAATGGCTTTATATAATTTAAACAGATCACATCCTTTCTTCTCAAGGTATAAGACAGCCATCGAAATACATGGTAACGATGAACTGTGGAAGAAAGTAAAAAAAACACCAAGACAAATGGTGTTATACGTTTTTATTACTAAGTTTGAAATCTGTCAAGCTGTGTTTTTTATTTTATTTTATAATTTTTTTTATTTATGCACCTCATATTGCTATTATTATGTCTTGATGTCCCATTATAGTGGGACTTTATCTCTGTTTTAGTGAGCTGGACAGGACACTCCATACAATAACTTAGGAAGTAACACACCTACTCTTATGGGCGGAACCACAGATGCCAAAACAATGGTGTCCAAATTTGCTTCATAGTCTCTTGAGGCTTAAAACAATAGCCTTTCCTTAACTTGCGCCTCTCAAGTTCATAATTATATATTTGCTAATCGACAGACTTGTAGTTTATTTGAACATCAGACCAGGCCACCTTCTTCCATTGCTCCGTGGTCCAGTTCTGATGCTCACATGCCCACTGTTGACACTTTCGGTGGTGGACAGGGGTCAGCATGGGTATCCTGACTGGTCAGTGGCTATGCAGCCCCATATGCAACAAACTGCAATGCACTGTGCATTCTGACACCTTTCTATCAGAACCAGCATTAACTTCTTGAGCAAATTGAGCTACAGTAGCTCGTCTGTTTGACCGGACCACACGGGCCAGCCTTTGCTCCCCACGTGCATCAGTGAGCCTTGGCCACCCATGACCCTGTCGCCGGTTCACCACTGTTCCTTCATTGGACCACTTTTGATAGATACTGACCACTGCAGACCAGGAACACCCCACAAGAGCTGCAGTTTTGGAGATGATCTAACCAAGACGTCTAGTCATCACTATTTGGCCCTTGTCAAACTTGCTCAAATCCTTATTCTTGCCCATTTTTCCTGCTTCTAACACATCAAATTTGAGGACAAGATGTTCACTTGCTGCCTAATATATCCCACCTACTAACAGGTGCCGTGATGAAGAGATAATCAGTGAGTGTTGTTCACTTCACCATATATGTCATAATGTTATACTTGATCGATATATATATATATATATATATATATATAAATTTTTCCCCCAGCACTAATATACACTCACCTAAAGGATTATTAGGAACACCTGTTCAATTTCTCATTAATGCAATTATCTAATCAACCAATCACATGGCAGTTGCTTCAATGCATTTAGGGGTGTGGTCCTGGTCAAGACAATCTCCTGAACTCCAAACTGAATGTCAGAATGGGAAAGAAAGGTGATTTAAGCAATTTTGAGCGTGGCATGGTTGTTGGTGCCAGACGGGCCGGTCTGAGTATTTCACAATCTGCTCAGTTACTGGGATTTTCACGCACAACCATTTCTAGAGTTTACAAAGAATGGTGTGAAAAGGGAAAAACATCCAGTATGCGGCAGTCCTGTGGGCGAAAATGCCTTGTTGATGCTAGAGGTCAGAGGAGAATGGGCCGACTGATTCAAGCTGATAGAAGAGCAACTTTGACTGAAATAACCACTCGTTACAACCGAGGTATTCAGCAAAGCATTTGTGAAGCCACAACACGCACAACCTTGAGGCGGATGGGCTACAACAGCAGAAGACCCCACTGGGTACCACTCATCTCCACTACAAATAGGAAAAAGAGGCTACAATTTGCACGAGCTCACCAAAATTGGACAGTTGAAGACTGGAAAAATGTTGCCTGGTCTGATGAGTCTCGATTTCTGTTGAGACATTCAGATGGTAGAGTCAGAATTTGGCGTAAACAGAATGAGAACATGGATCCATCATGCCTTGTTACCACTGTGCAGGCTGGTGGTGGTGGTGTAATGGTGTGGGGGATGTTTTCTTGGCACACTTTACGCCCCTTAGTGCCAATTGGGCATCGTTTAAATGCCACGGCCTACCTGAGCATTGTTTCTGACCATGTCCATCCCTTTATGACCACCATGTACCCATCCTCTGATGGCTACTTCCAGCAGGATAATGCACCATGTCACAAAGCTCGAATCATTTCAAATTGGTTTCTTGAACATGACAATGAGTTCACTGTACTAAAATGGCCCCCACAGTCACCAGATCTCAACCCAATAGAGCATCTTTGGGATGTGGTGGAACGGGAGCTTCGTGCCCTGGATGTGCATCCCACAAATCTCCATCAACTGCAAGATGCTATCCTATCAATATGGGCCAACATTTCTAAAGAATGCTTTCAGCACCTTGTTGAGTCAATGCCACGTAGAATTAAGGCAGTTCTGAAGGCGAAAGGGGGTCAAACACAGTATTAGTATGGTGTTCCTAATAATCCTTTAGGTGAGTGTATTTTGGTTGGTGAACCAGTGTTGTCTTTCATTTAGCCCTCTGTCTTATCACGCAGCCTTGCATATCTAAAAATATGGCCACTGCTAATCAGCACGGCTGCCTATCACAGCTCTAGACCTAACTGTTGAACTAAGCCCTTTCGCTGCACTCCATTGGTTCTTGTTTTTAAGAACCCAAGTAATATCCATAAAATCCATTTGAAATGCATTTATTTGAGTAATGGAAAGTGTAAGGTTGGTGTTTTTACTGTTATCATCCTTCATCACCCTGTGGTTTTCAATAGTTCCATCATTAGGATTGACCCTCGTTGACCCTGCTGTCAGTTGAGGTCTGTTTATTAGCCACTGACAGGGCTGCCGGTCCTAACACTATCAATGTAGAGACTGTTTGGACAAGATGTAGACATTTCATGGGTGACCGCTCACAGAGGCATATCATTTGCTCTTATATCTGCCCTACAGACTGCCACACTCTCACTGGGATTCTGGAGGTACCGTTCCAGTAATCCCAGATAACAGGGAGCTCAACACGCTCATCTTAAAGACGGGGATCAGATGTTTGGAATAATTGTGTTTTCAGTCTCATTTTCTCATGGCTGATCAAATTTATTTTATACAGTAATATTGTGAAATATTATTACAATTTCAAATTTTCTATTTTAATATATTTATATGTGATGGCAAAGCTAAATTTTCAGCATCATTACTCCAGTCTTCAGTGTCATATGATCCTTCATTCTAATATGCTGATTTGGTGCTCATTTATAATGAATTATTATTAGTGGTCAATTATAAATGATGGTACTTATTATTATGATAATTGAAAAGTTTTTTTTAAGTTCAAAAGAACAGCATTTTAAAGCATCCTTGCTGAACAAAAGTATACATTTCTTTTGAATGCAATCAATCACGTTTCAACAAAAAATATTAAGCAGCTTTCAAGCAGTTTCAACATTGATTAACAAATTAGAATGATTTCTGAAGGATCATGTGACACTGCTGAAAATTCAACTTTGCTATCACAGGAATAAATTAAACAGATAGTTATTGACCAGGGGTGTCCAATCCTGCTCCTGGAGGGCCACTGCCCTGCAGAGTTCAGCTCCAAACCCAATTGAACACTCCTGAACCAGTTAATCAATGTCTTACTAGGCATACTAGAAACTTCCAGGCAGGTGTGTTGAAGCAAGTTGGAGCTAAGCTCTGCAGGACAGTGGCCCTCCAGGACCTACTTTGGACACCCCTGTTATAGACAAATATATTAAATTGTAGTACTTTTTCACAATAAATCTATTTTTACAGTATTATTGATCAAATAAATGCAGCCTATGTGAACATAAAAGATGTCTTTCAAAAACATAAAAAAGTAAGATTATTTTGACCACTAGTGTAACAAGTTTAACAGTGAACTTCTCCGATAAAAGTTATGGCCAGTTTGTATTGACTGGGGGATTAATACTTGGGGATTAATACAGTTATATTATATTGTAGTAATTGATTTGAATACTAGGTGCCCCTCCCCAAAAAAAGCCGTGCGCAAGACCTTCTTGGGCCCCAAGCCCCCTCTCCCCATGATAGTGTCCTATTCAGGGGTAATTGAACAGGCCCAGTGGGAGGGGGAGGGGTAAGATTGGGGGGCTCCTTTATGGAGCTGAGTCACAACTAACCCTCTCTATTGAGGCGAGGAGAGGGACTGTGAATATAAAAATGTGCACAATGAATGCAAGACAGATAGAAGAAAGAGAGAATGAGTCTGAGAGGGCTGGACAGAGGCCGAACAAGGTCAGCGGGCATTTGTGTGCCTGACTCAAACACATTCCTCATGACACACACTATCAGACATCATTATGGCGTACTAATAGAACTGTATCACGCTTTTTGAGGACTGCATACTCAGAGTGTGAGGTATCAAAGCTGAAGTGCCACATTTTTTTTTTCATTTATGGATAAAGTGATTTGTTTCATTTATGGATTAAGGTGATATATGAGCTCATCTGTTGGAGAGTGTTTTCTTTTTGCTAAGAATTACTAGCTGCTATAAGGTGCAAAGAATCTGTGTGATGAAATGAAGGATTTGTGGGTGGAGAGGGGAGGCAGGGTTAAAGGTTAGATTAGAGAAGGGAGTTGAAGAGCATGGTGGTGCCAGTTGCAGACGTTACACATAATAAGTAGATGGGGGGAGAATGACAGAGGGGCCATCTTTGCAATCTCAAGATACACAACAATCCAATCTCTCACTCTCTCTTTACCTTAAACAGCTCCCTCATATAGCATTTCGACACTCCCATGTTAAGTAGGGAATTACTTCTTAGTGCCATACTAAAAACTAGGGGTGGGAAAAAATATCAATAGAGCAATATATTGTTGTCCTTCTCCGTACGAATACGAGAATTGATACGCTGGCGCCAAATATCAATATTTTAATTAATAAAACAAGGCGCTCTAAAGCGATTTCCCTGCTCCCACTGTCGCTACTTCATGGCTCCCCGAGGTGGCGCTCAACACATGAATGAGGGAAACGTGAACACAAGTTAACTAGACTTTAAATAATAGAGTCCCCAGCCACGTTTAAATCCAAAGTCTGGAAAACCTGAACTTAACCTTTTCACTGATATTTTGTTTTCATAGTTAGAGATATTTTTTAAAGCTTAAAGAAACAGAACAGTGAACGAAATTCTAGGTGTAATTCTAGTTGGGAAAAAATCTTTTTGGGACTATTCGCAAATAATATTTGCATTAATTTGCATCAAATATATTGTTAGTCTCGATATTCTTCACGTTAGTGAATAAATACATAGATCCGCTGTTAACATTCAAATTCCTTAGTGGTCTGTTGGTTGAATTTTTGTAAACCGCGTCAAAGATTCCAGGTTCTAATCCGCCCTCATAGTTTTTTTCCTCCATTAAAATCAAAGATTTTTAATGACTGTATATTAAGAGAAGGGACACGTTTGTGTGCATTTTGTTTTGTGATTTCCCCGGAAAGAATAGAGTCTCCACAATGGCATAAAGCGAAAGATTGATGTGCCGTTAGACCGCTGAGGCAGACCAGACTAAAAATGTAACTTTTAAACCTTTTTGTCATCCTAACATACAGAGTGCTGCGTAATGAAGTGCAGCAGAGCAGTGCAAGAATTTCAATTATCTATGGTGGTTACGGCCCTGACTGTATCATGATACTATCAGTATTGTGAGCCAAGCATCGTGTATCGTATCGTGAGGTACCCTGTGATTCCCACCCCTACTAAAAACCAATGAAATCAAAATTGGAGTTTTGTGGCTTTTAGTCAATGAAGTTACTAATAGTTTGAGGCCTTTTATGCTTGGTTGTCAAAATAAAGTTTTAGTTGATAAATATACACTAATGATTTTGCAAATGACCAGTATTAAACGGTTTGTGCTAAGGCTGGATGGTATGTTGAAACTGAAAATTAGAAAATTTGGAGATTTATACCATTTATACAGTTCAAAAGTTTGGGGTGAGAAGAATTTAATCTTTTTATTCAGCAATGATGCATTTAAATTGATCAAAAGTGACAGTAAAAACTTTTGTAATGTTATTAATTGTAATTCGGAACTTCCTAATCATTAAATTATCCTGAAAAAATGTAGTAATGTAGTAAGGAAGTATTTTTTTAGCACCAAATTGGCTTATTCAAAATATTTCCAAATGTTTGTGTTACACTGAAGACTGGAGTAATGCTGCTGAAAATTCAGCTTTGCCATCACAGGAATTAATAAAATAAATAAAATAAAATACAATAGTATATTAAATTGTATATTAAATTATTTTTTTTCTTTCTAATTTTTGATGAAATAAATGTAGTCTTGGTTAGCTAAGAGACAAAAACATAAAAATATTACTGACCTTAAACTTTTTAACTTTTGTACTGCGCTCAATCAGTGAAGTTTGTGTCCAAAATCCAAAAAAATCCCCCCAAAAGTGTATGAATATATTAATAAAAACATCTCTTCAATATTTTATAGTGATATAAAATTATACCGTGATTTTGGATCCCCCCCCCCCCCCCCATATCACCCACTTCGAGTTCATGGTTGTAATGCAAACTAATGGTTATTGGCTATTTAAAAAGGGGCAAGCCTTTCGCTATGCCCCACCCAAACTTCCTGTTTCAGTAAAAAAATGCATTAACACAGGATAAAAAACCATGTATTACAAGGTATTTCATAGGGTCTTTAAAAAGCATTGTAAAACTCCAATTCAATCATTCTTTGAATAATCTCAGACACTTCGTTTATCAGAAAAAGTTAGATCATTTGGCGGAGAGATGCAGTAAGACAGAGCGATCAGGAAGAACTGAGCAGAGAGAGGAAATAAGTGCCACACCTTCCCTGGGAACGGGGATGTTGACAGAACATTTTCCTACCCATTGTTCTGCACTTTCCCAAGCCTTGTGTGAGACGGCCGGTCAGGACCCATCCAGACCAGAGCACTGCCAAAGTATACTTTGTCGCAATCAGTTTAATTTGGCTGATTTAAATGTTGAGGGTTTTTTTTTACAGTAGAGGATGGAGGAAACCTCCAGGAAAACATCAATAAAAGGCTTAAACTTTATGAACCTTGAAAAGCGTAGATTATACCATCCTCACTTCTTGCACTACTCCTACAAGCCTTGCAAGAATTAATCAGACCTCTTAGAAAAAGCTGACAGAGACGGAGTATAGTCAGAAATGCTTATGATGCTTTTAGGTCAGCTAAACAAAACATGACCTTCTTTTATAGACTTGTCAGACTGATGTGGACGGACAGGTGCACCACACTGATAATTAAAGAATAACAGTCCTCCCTTACGTCCCTCTTAAGTCTGAGGCGCACTTCATCTGTAATTGAGTCACTGTTTGTAATTTCAGTAAAGCAGCTGACAGAAATGTTGAGTGGCACAGATGCTGAACTTCCCACAGTGCTTTGCAGAATTTTCTGCCACTATAACAAATCTCCCCCTACACGTGCTCAGGTTTTTTTTAGATTAGCAGCCATCGCTGTAAGCAAATGTATTTATTTTTTGATAATTATCTTTAAGTCATAAACATGCTGCTTGACAGATTATAAGCTGATGTACATTCAAATAAAAATGTTTATGAGAATGTTAATCAAAATTTTATAAGATTTCCAATATAACAGTTTTTATTTTTAGTTCATTTAGATGTATATGATGTCAGAAAGGGTCAGAAATGAACCAGAGCTCAGGGAAAAATGCCAGACAAAAAGACAAGCATTCAAGTATTTGACATAAATGGACTTTTTTATATGGCTTGAAAAACAGTAGGCTAAGTAACCTATATTGCTTGAAAAACATAGAAATACAAGTTTCTGACACAGTAATGTTTATTTTTGGCTCATTAATGAGTTACTAAATAATCGCCACTTATAAATGTGAACTAAATGTTAAAGTCAGACTATAAGTCTTCTCTCTATTGCTGCTAATGGAAGACGTTTAATGACGTTATTGAGAATTAGAAAGTTGAATGAATTTAAAACATTTAAATATATGAATAAGTACCACGAACAGTTTATATTCAAGAGGTATTTTAATAATAAACGATTAATGAACTATCCTAATTTACATATTGCGTTATAATAATTTGGCTAATTATTAAATATATGAGTAATATTTAAACACCATCATTAACGTTAATGAACGTAAACTCACCTAATACAACTATTGTCCATGTGATTGCCATTTTCATTCCGTAAGTTTGATGCTCGCCGCTCCGCGTTCACTGACTTCAGAAAAAGTTTTGCATGGAAATGTGAAGACGCCGATCGGTTCCGCTTGTCGTCTTGAGTTTGTATCTTAACTTTTTTTTTTTGCTGCTGGTATTTTTTTTATCTTAAAGCCAAGAGGAGTGCTTTTGTTTGCGCTGCTGCTTCTCTGCGGCTCTTACCCCACCCTGAGGGTCCGGGGATTTGGGGGGCAAAGTTTTGGTGGGTTTCCTTGGCTGCGCGGATTGTAATGTATTGAATGCGCGGAGTCGTCTGGAGTGACGTGCTGTGCTCTGCTCGCGCTGCTGCTGCTGCTGCTGTCACGCGTGCAGAGAATCTGTCTGAGATGTATTAGCTCATGCGGGGGGACCCAATAGAGAGAACTGGGTTGGACTCTGCTGGGTACACACAAGACTAGCCCATGAATAACACTATCCACTCTAGTAATGTCTGTTTTAAGTGCTATCTTTAAATCAACATCCTGAGCTTTTGCGTTTTTAAATACACTCACCTAAAGGATTATTAGGAACACCATGCTAATACTGTGTTTGACCGCCTTTTGCCTTCAGAACTGCCTTAATTCTACGTGGCATTGATTCAACAAGGTGCTGAAAGCATTCTTTAGAAATGTTGTCCCATATTGATAGGATAGCATCTTGCAGTCGATGGAGATTTGTGGGATGCACATCCAGGGCACGAAGCTCCCGTTCCACCACATCCCAAAGATGCTCTATTGGGTTGAGATCTGGTGACTGTGGGGGCCATTTTAGTACAGTGAACTCATTGTCATGTTCAAGAAACCAATTTGAAATGATTGGAGCTTTGTGACATGGTGCATTATCCTGCTGGAAGTAGCCATCAGAGGATGGGTACATGGTGGTCATAAAGGGATGGACATGGTCAGAAACAATGCTCAGGTAGGCCGTGGCATTTAAACAATGCCCAATTGGCACTAAGGGGCCTAAAGTGTGCCAAGAAAACATCCCCCACACCATTACACCACCACCACCAGCCTGCACAGTGGTAACAAGGCATGATGGATCCATGTTCTCCTTCTGTTTACGCCCAATTCTGACTCTACCATCTGAATGTCTCAACAGAAATCGAGACTCATCAGACCAGGCAACATTTTTCCAGTCTTCAACTGTCCAATTTTGGTGAGCTTGTGCAAATTGTAGCCTCTTTTTCCTATTTGTAGTGGAGATGAGTGGTACCCGGTGGGGTCTTCTGCTGTTGTAGCCCATCCGCCTCAAGGTTGTGCGTGTTGTGGCTTCACAAATGCTTTGCTGCATACCTCGGTTGTAACGAGTGGTTATTTCAGTCAAAGTTGCTCTTCTATCAGCTTGAATCAGTCGGCCCATTCTCCTCTGACCTCTAGCTTCAACAAGGCATTTTCGCCCACAGGACTGCCGCATACTGGATGTTTTTCCCTTTTCACACCATTCTTTGTAAACTCTAGAAATGGTTGTGCGTGAAAATCCCAGTAACTGAGCAGATTGTGAAATACTCAGACCGGCCCGTCTGGCACCAACAACCATGCCACGCTCAAAATTGCTTAAATCACCTTTCTTTCCCATTCTGACATTCAGTTTGGAGTTCAGGAGATTGTCTTGACCAGGACCACACCCCTAAATGCATTGAAGCAACTGCCATGTGATTGGTTGATTAGATAATTGCATTAATGAGAAATTGAACAGGTGTTCCTAATAATCCTTTAGGTGAGTGTATTTGAGGTATAGGCCCTATATGACCATAATTATATGATCAATAAATTGATAACATTTGTACACGTTTTTACAATCACGTTTTTACATTGCCTTAACTCATCAAAATAAGTTCCATTTTTGATTAGTTATTCAATATTTACCATCTCAATTTACCATTTACAGTGATTTTCCACACATGCAGCATGACGAAACGTAGTAGTTTACTAGTTGTCATATCAACAGTATATAGAGAAAAAAATGCGCCAAAATTCAGTCTTTGGAAGATATCACTGAACATTTATTTAACCATAGCAAAACTAAATTTCTTAGGTAAGTTTTTATCTATATTTTTTGTGTTTATTTTAAATGAGACAAATCTGATATTATTGTAATCTTATATCTGTTATTTAACAGTTGAGATGGTTCTTTAATGCTGATCAAACCAGCAAAAGACACAATCCCAATTGCGCAGATGGGGAATGTTGTAACACAGCGTTACAATGAGTCCCTATTAGAACTACGCTATTATATTCTATACTTTTATAAATTCTATTGAGAAACCATGAGAAAAAGGTGAATAATGACTGAGAGTCAATGTTCAAAAATTATTCATTATTATGTTTTGAACTATGCTGTATAGCTGTGTTTAGCGGAGTGTTTGTTATCAAACTTAAAAATGTGTCAATTTTTAATTATTAAAAAATGCCATTATTTTATATGAAAAAATTGATAATTGTATTTTATTAACAAAATATTTTAGTTTGTCTTGGATATTTTTTTGATTACATCAGATAAAGTTTTAAGCTGTCATATGTTAATGTTACATCATTCCCCTCACACGTTACAATGTACCCCACCTATGGGGCATGTTGTCACATTTCACTTCCATTCTTCCATAAATCAAGAAAGAAGTGTACACTGTATTAATGAAACAAAACCACATAATTGTACTAGACATGTGGGAAATTAATGTGGGAAAAAAATAAATACTCTGAACCCTAAGTTGATTTACACAAACTGAGAAAGTCAAAAAGCGTTAGGTTGTGCCCTGCTCTCCCCTACTTAAATTTAACAGCTGACAGCTGATTGGTTGATTGTAATCCATTACCTTTCTGTCAAGTTATCTGACATTTTCAAGATGAATTTGTTCCGACACAGTTTAACTGTGTTTAACTGAGTTTTTGTCATATTTTATTGCCATTTTCTAAACTATAGCGAATAAACTGATAATGTGAGAAAATGTTGAAGGTGTCTGAATAAATTTTGGTTTGACTGTATATATACATACACACATTAATTGTATATTGCATAATATTGCTAATATATAATTAATATATGTTACTATTAATTATATAATTTGTTAATAATATAATAAAATATTTGGTTCATGGGCTAGACGCAATCATAATAATAATATAATTATAAATATAAGAATATATATTTCAACCTATTGCATATTATATTACTAATATAAAAGTACTATAATTTATTACTACTATTTTTAATAATTACTATTAAGCATTATTTGATTTAAAATATTTTTATATAACAAATACAATAATAAATGAACCACAGCATTTCATGTAATGTTTTAATTTAATTCAATTTATCTGTATTGCTTTTCACTTATAGATGTAATGTTGTGTTTGTATTTTCTGCATATTATATATTAGTATGGGAATTTGCCTTGCATATCAACAGGTGCAGTATTTAGTGGAGTTCACCAAATTTGTCGAATGGGTTAATTTGTCTGAGAAAGCTATGTGTAAGCGCAGCTGCTGTGAAGGCCATATCTGACACTGCCAGCACACACCACAGTCACCAAGCCAATAACCATGACAACTAGACTTCAAAAGCTCCTGTTTTAGTCTGGGAAATTCATGTTTACTTTTAAGTGCCATAAAAGACAATACCTCCATTGAATTTTAGTTTCATGAACTGTGACCTTTTGTGACCTCCACTCATGGGCATCTACTTATGCTCCATTAATTATACCATTAACTCAGTGTGGGCCCAGAGAAGCCCCTCTGGTACAAGCAGTCAATAGGAAACGTTAGATCAGAGCAGTGACAAAGCTCCCATCATGTCATGTGTGGTTGTTATGAATGGTAGAGGGGAAATGTTTTGGGTGCTGTACAAAGGGAGATAAACACATGGGTGTTGGTCGTACTTCCTGGGCGTCTCTTTCTGTCCTGAAATAGCTGCTATGATAGACTCTTTGCCCTCTTAACACTTGAAGCACGAAATATTTCGATACTCATTCCATTGTTATGTGGAGAAGCAAATTTTAAATTTCTCCAGACACTTCTGTTCTTTATCTTACGCTTCAGCTGAGATGTGAGCCGTGGGTGTGTGTTGTCCATGTGTAAATGCTCCATGATTCTCACAATTGTGTCGTAATGCCAGCAGCTGAGCAAAGGAATGTGGTATTTATACTGGTATTGGGCTGGAAGTCCCGATGTTTTTTATTTCATCTTTTTTATTATTATTATTTTACCACTCATTACCTCTGGCAAGAACCTGTTTGTGTGAGATTTCATATACCTTTCTGCATACATGAACTCCACAAATAAATGTTGTGTCCATTATTTTATTTTATGCATGTTTTTAATTTGTATATATTTTATTCATTTATTTATTTGACTTTTACAGGCCAATGGGGCCCTACAATATTTTTTTATAAACCTTTCTACATACATGAACTCCACAGATAAATGTAGTATGTCTATTATTTTATGCTTGTTTTTAATTTTATTTTTGTTTAAAAGTTTTCTGACTGCAGTTTTGGCAGTGTGTCTTTTATTTTATTCATGTTTTTTTATTTATTTATTTGACTTAGCCGATTCTACAGGCCATTGGGGCACTACACTATTTTATTTTATTTTTTACAAACCTTTCTACATACATGAACTCCACAAATAAATGTAGTATGTGATATTTTAGTTGTAGTTGTAATATTTTATTTTATTTTTAATGTTTTTTTTTGACTTAGCAGTTTTGGCAGTTGTCCTTTATTTTTATTCATGTTTCAATTATTTTTTTATTTTGACTTAGCAGATTCTACAGTCCATTGTGGCCCTAAACTCGATTGAAAAAAAAAAAAAAAAAAAATTGTTAGGTAAACCCTAACACTGGCAGCATGGTTTGCTAAATCTGTTTTTGACAGTTTCGCAGTGATTTTACCATTCAATGTTAATGGTTCAGTTCAGTTTCAGATCATTTGGGTTGGAAAAGTTAACCTCACAGGAAAAAAGATTATAAAAACTCCACTCCACTTCACACATCCAGCTCTATCTTGTAATTTATAGAACTAGAGAACTTTGTTGTGCTAGATTTTCGAGGGTGCCTTTCTGACACACTTCGCAGAGCGGCGAGTGATGGAACGCATGTTAAACAGCTCGGGGGTCGCAGGGCTGGAGGTTGGTGCTCTCACGTCTGGCTTCATGCCTCCCATCCATCGTTAGCCGAGTCGCGCGAGGGGTTTGTCAAAGGGAGAGCGCGCGCTAGCCCTGCCTCATTAAAGAGCCACAATGGTAAGAGCCTTCCAAGAATGTGGACGCTCATTCACTCTCCCTCTTTAGATGCGTTGAGACTGCGTGCCAAGCACTGACAAGGCAGGGCGAAGCCTCCCCCATGATGAATATGATTTCTAAAGCTTTTTATTGAATTTATCTAGAGATTTACGGCATGCTTCCTTCAGATACGTGGAAAGTGCGTACTGTGCACTGTAGATTTCAAGCATTCACATTCCATGTTCTAGTTATCTAAAATGATCAAGTTTTGTGAATTTAACTAAAATACATGCATTAATTCACACAGAGGACAGAGTGTTTTAAAGAAATAGTTAAATTGATTTAAATTTAATTTAAAATTCTGTCACAATTTATCCACCTTCGTCATTTGAAATTAAGGCATTGCTAATTTTTTGTATAAATAACAGGTTTCATTGGGGCGTCCTGCCATATCTAGGCTCAGAAAATCAGAGAATTCTGAGAGAGAGAGAGTACAGGTGCAGTACCCATTTACTTTCATAAAATAAAAATAACTGCCAGGACAACTGCAAGCTAAATACCTTTGTGAACCGTGGAGCCAAAAGAAATTAGTATTTTATTCATTTATTGTGCTTACTAAATTAAATTGCCAAACATTTATTTAACTTTTTTTCTCTTCAAGACTTCATCATACAGCATGTCATACTCCCACATGGGAAAGTCTTTAGCAGTTTTCCTGGAGGGATGATTTGTGGTTTGTCAGTAAGTAAAGATAGTTATGGTAGAATGATAAATGGACAGACTGAACACACTCTCAGAGGCACGAAACATTTGGATACTCATTCCATTGTTATGTGGAGAAGCAAATGTAAAAATTTTCCAGACACTTCTGTTCTTTATCTTACGCTTTAGCTGAGATGTGAGCCGTGGGTGTGTGTTGTCAAGTGAAAATGCTCAGTGTGCATGTCAATGTGCATTAAAATTTAAAGTTTAAGTACAGGCAGCATGACACAAGAATGTAGCAGATTCAAAACAGGGTTGACATGTCAGGCATTCTGCACGGTGTCTCTGAATGATCAAAATAACATTTGCATAATCTTGCCAGTGTTGCTTGAACTCTCTTATACTGTGAGATAAATGTGTGTGTGTGTGTGTGTGTGTGTGAGTGAGAGAGAGAGAGGGAGAGTATCCTTGAAAGTGTATGATTTAAGAGTTGACATGACACAGAACACTCTGCACCTCCTTATCAGAAGCCTGGTACCAACCGGAGTCAATCCCCGGGAGAAAAACACAGCACTGTGTGTGTGTGTGTGAGAGAACGCGTTTGAAAGAGTAACTCCTCCAATGGTATGATCTAGTTTATTTTTCTCATCTCCTGTTGACAGTACCACTCTCCACAAATCCTTTGTTTATTTCTACCTCTTTTTTCTCTGTTTATGTTTGGTGTGTTTAAAACCTCCTAGTTTCAAACAGACAGTCTGTCAGATCAGTGGTCTGGACTACAGGAGCAAGTCTTATAGCGTGTAAAGAAATGTCTGATTTAGAAACGTTTGATTATTGTGGAACCATAAAAAAATATCTTGGTTATACATAGTTTAGCGCAGCTTGCCTAGTTGAACTATTTTGAGATATTCTGAAGAAAGATGTTTGCTCTTCAAAAGTTTGTGCTAGGCTATTGTAAGGTTGTTACTAGGTGGTTTCTAATTGGTCCAAGTGAAAAGAGCCCACCCCCAAGTGTCTGTGATATTCTAGTCCATAGATATGCCTCCTTCAATGCAAGTCTATAGGGTTGTTTCACCTTTATCATCTACTCAGCAATAGTCAATTTGATTAGTTAAAATCCCTAATATGAGCAATATTAATAATGATACGTGCCTTAGAAAGAACCACTGATTATGTATGAGGCCCTTTGAATGGAGGTCTAGGAGTGCAATAAAAAATACCTTTTATATCACATTTTTATTAAGCATTGACACATTACTTTTCTTTATCTGTTTGAGTTTATAATGTATTGTTTTTGTTACATTTGACTACATTTTTTTCTTTTTAAAACGTTACATATATAATGTTTATATACTGTAAATCAACTTGAAAAGTGATTTATTAATTATTTGTATTGTACTGTTACATTTATCTATATTTTTAAACAATAAGCAGTTATATGTCTATTATACATTTTAAAGTGGTTTATTCACTTACATTTTTATTTTTAAATAAAAAAAAATAGAGAAGGTAGGTGTTTAGATATGACCTTTGACCTGTCGAAGGATCATCTATCTGCCTCTGGTCTGATACCCCAAAGCCTGTAGATTATCTCAGAATGTTACTGTAGAGCCTCATGCTGAGGTGATGGAGCCAGGACAGGAGATCTACACCAGCCCTCTTCATGACAATGTGGCTCCCTCGTTGGGTTGGGTCACTTTTGATGGGTCCCTGTCCTAGTCTGGGTATGTCTGAAAAGAAGGATGCAGTTGGTCTGTGTTATTATTAGCCTGTCCCTGATTTTAAGAGATCATTGTGACCCAAAAGGAGTGTTCAAGACTTCAAGTGCACAATAACTAAAGAAGGTCACAAGAGGAAGGAAAGAGCAGGATGATTTTTTTGTGGGGGTGGGGGGTCTTCAGACGTCCCATTTGTCAGACTCAGAAACATTCTGTTTATTCACAGATTGGGAGTGGCACAGGAAGCTGCCAACAGGAGCTTCCCCAGAAACAGTTGTTGGGCGATCCCTGCGTTTCTATAGGAGGAAATGGGAAGTGTGGGCGTGGGCCTGCCAGAGGCCACTTCCAGTCTGCTGCTTTGAGGTAATGCACACAGTCAAAGAGGAACTCACGTATGACATATCCATCAGAAGAATGACTGCAGTCTACACTGCTCAAAGAAACGATCGATCGTTCACATTCCACAGACTTCAAAGAATGTTCCTGGTACGATCCAATCAGCATCATTTGTGATGACACAGCAGAAAATTATTTTGTTCTTTTTATAGATTTTTAAGTAAATGAATGAACGTCAAACAATGGCAATAGGGATTGTTAAAGCTCTTAAATTATGAAACATGTCTATTTTGAGCTGTAAACTTGTCTAAATTGTCATTTAATACCTTTATTTGCAAGGATGCAGTAAATTGATTAAAAGTTACAGTAAAAACATTTATAATGTTACAAAAGATTTATATTTCACATAAATGCTACTCTTTTGAACATCAAAGAATCTTAAAGAAAATTATCCTAAATATTATACAACTGTTTTCAACATTGATAGTAAGAAATGTTTCTTGAGTGCCAAACCAGGATTGACATTTTTTGGTGAAATGCATACATAAATGATAATGAATTAATAATTGTTTATATCATAATAATTTGTATAATGTATTTCAGAAATATGGTAGAAAGGTGTGGCTTCCTGGTTCCCCTTGGGATGAAATTATGGAGAGGAAGGGAGGGTGATGGAGGGATGATAGAGGAACTATCGGAATGATTGAGGTAAGTAGCTATTTATATAGTACCATTAGCTTTTCCATAGCCATTTCATTTCCATTTTCTGCACAAGCACCTCCTGAACTATTGTTAGGAAGTTCACATTAAAGCACTGTTGGTAGGTATAAAATGGGCTTTAGATCCCCCCCCCACACACACAAGCACCCAGCTGGCACCTTTTTTGCTCTGGATTTAAGCCACATAGACCCTGCCATGGAAATACTTCCCCGTCCATTCCCTTTATCTCTCCCGGGGCATGTTTTACACATTCCATCTCTGGGAAATCTCTGTCTCTCCCCAGTCAGTCTCTCTCCCAGAGTATCAGGATGCTCTGATTAGTTATCCTTATAATCTGCATAGAATGCCAGTCTTTTGAGATGTCTTGTTTTTTTTTTCATCTAGGGGACCCTTTGGCTCAGTGTATCTTTATTTGAAAGGCAGCACATCCCCCACAAACATCTCTCTCCTACTACGCCCTGACCTTGGGATCTATGTGCGGAATTCTCTCCTCATTTATCTGTGTGGGCCTTGTCCTCTTCCTGTATCCTTTTATTTTTTCACATTCCTGATCCTGGTACTGTGTATTTCTAAATTACATCAGTATAACCCTCAGACATGCACATAATTGAGCAGACATCTTTAATGAATGAGTTTACCCAAAACAGAAATTCTATATCATGTCATTCTAAGCCTTATGTCTTTTTCTTCCATGAAACAACAGATGTACTCGAAAGGGAATGAATGGATGGACAAATCCCTTGTTCTGAATTAAAAGTGCCACCTGCAAATAAGCTCCAGATCCAAGCATTTATCCACTGATCTACAGAGAGACCAGTGACAGATTTATCTTATAACTTTTAGAAGTTATCTAATTAAATGTCACAACTTCATTTGAGCAGTTGAATGTGTCAGTAAGAATTACCGTTCAATTGACTTTAATTTTAAGTAAAGTGATTTTTTGGACATTACTAATTGTAGTAATGGTTTACATATATGTTTAATCTTGGAAATGAGCAAGTACTCTACTGCTTAATGAATGTTCCTATGTTGTTTTGTGATGTCATAACCACTGTACTTTCTGAAACAAAGAACCTAATAAATGAATGAATTGAATTGGATGACTTGTCTTTTCGAGTCAATTCTAGGTAGTGGCTAATTTGCTTTTAAGAATGTAGGCCCCATCCTGAGTGTTCACTCACAACAGACTGCGTTGGAGTTGTGGTGCAGTGGACTGTGCTTATCCTCAGTATATACATAAGTGCTGCTGGGATGCAGGGTCGAGGCCAGTCATGACTTGATTGTCCACCATTGTAATCTCCTATAAATAAAAGCATTATAGACATTAATATACATCAGATGTTCTTTTATACAAACAAACACAGATAATTTTATAGAAATGATTAGATGACACAACCTGCAAAAATGTGGGGAACAAAATACTGCATTACAAAACAATAAAATGCAGTATGTGCTGTGGCTCAGAGAATAAACTCTTGTCTTGGTTCAAATTCAACACTATTTTTTTTTACAATAAAAAAAAGCTCTTAATAAAAACCAATCAAACACACTTTAACTCCCTAGACTCAGTGGCACAGGAGATAACAGTGACTTTCAATCATTTGAGTTTAAATATCATTACTGTTGCCATTAAATTGTAAATAATACTGTGGTTAAACTCTACAGGAAATCTAAAATATTCTTAAAAAAACACTCGTGCAAAATTCACAAGCTCAGTGGGAAATTCAAATGCCACAATTGTCAAACTGTTATTTATGCTGTTGATAAACTAAACTTCTAAACTTTTCTAAACTTTATAAAACCTGTGGCTCAGTGGATGATCACTTGCCTATCATACATGAAAGACTTGGTTCAAATCCCACACTGGCTAATGTTTTTCAGTATTTCAAACTACCTACTCAACAGAACAGACTCAGTGGCTCAGTAGATAAAGCATTGGTCTTTAATCAAGGAGATCTGAGTTCAAATCTCACTATTGCTTACGTTAAAGTGTTGCCATTATATCAAACAAAGTGGCCAAAACACCAGCTCTCAGTGTGAAAGCCACAGTGGTGTAAGTGGTTAAACACACGTTAGTTGTGGACAAGGTTGTGCTGTAGGCACAGGTTCAAACCCCACCTCAACATCCTTTATTGTAAAAATCACAGGGCTCAGCCATGTGAAAAGTGAAATATAAGTTCCTTCACATGTCTCAGCAAGAGATCTGTGGCTCACAGGTAAGAGCACTGCCTCATGGTTTCAGAGGTTGCTGGTTTGATCCCAGCCAGATCTCCGCGATACGAGTGAATGGTGCATGTATGAAGGGCCGGGGATGATTCGGGTCCCCCCCCGAACCCCACCACAATGTCTAGCAGCGGTTATGCTTCTTGATACAACAAAAAAAATTTAAGCTGTTTAAAAATTTTGACCCACCGTCCCTACCCCACCTGTTTAGGTTCCCATCATTTACTTTTTAAAGGGGCGACCCTCCAAAAAGAAAATGATGGTAACCTACATGTTTAGTGCCAAACAACACATATTCACACATTACATACATTACCTGTCCATGAGCAGAAGTCCATCATTACAGTGGCCGTCTATCCACAGGTCCCTGCTTCTGTTGACTGTAAGCTCCAAACACATCCCGTATTCTGTAGGGGAACATAAATACAGTATTACTTCATATATTATGTCTAAATATCACATTTATAAAGTTAAAATTCCTTTCTCAGACCTGAATTAAATAAAAGTGTAATAAATAAATGTGACCCTAGACCACAAAACCAGTCATAATTCGTACAGGTATATTTGTGGCAATAGCCAACAATACATTGTTTGGGTCAAAATTATCGCTTTTTCTTTTATGCCAAAAATCATTGGGATATTAAGTAAAGATCATTTTCCATAAAGATATTTTGTAAATTTCCTACCGTAAATATATCAAAAATGTATTATTGTTAGTAATATGCATTGCTATTACAAAAAACATTTGGATTTTTTTGCACCCTCAGATTCCAGATTTTCAAATAGTTGTATCTCAGACAAATATTGTCTTATCCTAACAAACCACACACCAATTTAAAGCTTATTTATTCATCTTTCATCTCAATTTCAAACTCAAATTTCAAACATTTACCTGTATGACTGGTTTTGTGGTCCAGGGTCACAAATATAAAATGACATGTATGTTAATACTGCCTATTAGACATATTTAAATATTTTGTATGCAGCAGCTCTACCAAAACATGAAACAGCAGGAACATCAAAGATTTCATCATGATCATACGAACATCAGAGGGGGATTATTTGAAAACTTATTAAAGCAACAATTGATTGGTTCTTCTAAATCTGTCAGTGAGTTCAGCAAGTAAACAAAGTCTGTGATCAAACATCATAGAAAATGAGACAGCAGCTGTCATTCAGCAGGCAGCCTTTTAAATTACATAAACATAAATAAACACACAGAGGCCTGTTATACTATATCACAAACCAGAATTACGTATCGATACTTAATTACTTATCTAAAATGAAACAGCAAGTGCGAAGAATACAGACTTAATAAGGATAATGCAAGAGACATGCACTGTACAAGGATACTTACAGGTGAGTTTCTGCATGTTACCGAAGCGTGTGTCGGTTTTATTTGTTGATGGGCTGGAATATGTGCTAGTTAGTGACATTATAATACTGTCACAAAGCTGTCATCCTCAGGATATGCATTTAAAACGTGTTGTTGCAACAAAACAAACGTCATGTCGTCAAGCACCCGAAGCTGAACGTGAACGTGAAGCCGCTTTCGCCGCCTAGTGGAGCGGATGAAACACTGCACTTCAGTTTCTACCATACAAATCATAATAAAATTATAATGCCCGCAGTTTGATCAGTAGCTATATTTTAGAAAGGTCATAAATACTTTAACATATTCATACTCAAGCAAAAGTCACTATTTCTTGTATTAAATGTACATAAGCCAAATTACCAAAGGCTCCCTCCTGTGGTCAAAAAAAGTGTATCAACAATAAATCAAACGAGTCGACAAACACGGTGGCCAGTCGAAGGTGAGAGTGACATTTAAATGTTATGTATTTTACAACAAATGTGTCGGTTTGTCAGGCTTCAACCAGCAGAGAAACATGGATCTATATGAGTTTCAATAAATGAACCAGATCAGCTCTAAACTGAAGGGGAAAACTTGTGTTGTGTTGAACTCAAAAGCACATGCTCAAAGGTAAACACATAAAATACAGGACAAAAGATCTCCCAAAACTCTTTTAGTTGGGTAAAGTAGATGTGAATTTGTTTTTGTTTATGTAAATGACATATATGACAGCCTATATTATCATAACATAATGCTAATATCTTTAGGTGGCTCTTGGAGATAATCTTATTACTGATTATCGTCGCAGGCAGATTCAGGAGATCAGATGGATTCACCGGCTCCTCCTGGAGGAGCATCTGATACTGAGTGGTTCTCAATCCACGTCCTGCTCTGAGTCTCTATCTGAAGCACTGGCATATGATGGAGTTTGATGATCTACACAGAAATAGAAAGACAAATGTCATTTTTTTAATACAGGTTAAACCACGGCTGGTCGGAGGGATTGATCACTCTTTGTGCATTTATTGGTTAATTGATTAAATAAATATACTTTTATAAAGTCTGTATCAAAATGACAGGCATTGTTTGTAATCTACAAACTAATCACTGCTATCACAACTAAAACAAATTTGTCTATTGATTAATATTACAGGCACAGGAGTGAGATCTGATCAGTGTGTCAGCTCCCCCTTGTGGACATTAAGTGTGTCTGCATTTCCATTTAAAAATAGCAGCAAGTGCAAAAAGACTCAAAGCAGTGATGTGCAATCCTGATCCTGATGAGACACTTTTCTGAGTTTAGCTCCAACCTGATCAAAAACACCTGAAGCGGCAAATCAAGGTCTTCCAGGCAGGTGTGATGGACTCTTTTTCTAAATGTAATAAAAACTATTTGAATAAGGAAATAGATGTTATTTACATATTGTGTTTATCAGTTTGAGTTTGAAGAATTAATAAAGTTCCTAATGACAATTCTCAATGACAATTACGATTGTACATTTGTTTCAGTATTTCATTATATTAATAAAACCACATCCAAAACACCCTTCACACATGCTTTAACAGATTCAGAGTTCAAATCCCTCTATTGCTTGTTAGAATGTTGCAGTAGATAATGCTGTAGCAAAAGATAAAATCTAATGACCCTTAAATCAAACTGGTGCAGAGGATAATTGCTTGTCTTTACATTTGAAAGTCTAGATTCAAATCCCACAATTTATATTATTTTCACTGCATAAAACAAAGCTCTCAATAAAACCTGATTAAGTGGCACAGAAGATAAATCTTTGTGTTTTTAATCTTGGAGTACTGAGAGATGCATGGGTTCAAATAACACATTTGTTATGTACAGTCTTTCATTATTTAAAACAAAGCTTTCAATAAAACCCTGTCCAAAACACCTATCACTCCATATATTCAGTGGCTCAGCAGTTAAAGTGTTATACTTTCATCTCAGAGACCTGAGTTCAAACCCCACTATTGCTTATGTTAAATTGTTATTGATGCTGCAGCTACACTAAACATCAAAAAACACCAAAAGCAAGACCACACAAACGCTGTGGCTCAGTGGATTATTGCTTGCCTATCATTCATAAAAATCCAGGTTCTAATCCCACAAAGGCAAGTACTTTTCATTATTTAAACAAAGCTCTCAAGCTCAAAGCTCCCATCCAGAACACCAGAACACCAGATTCAGTAGCTCAGGAGTTAAAGCATTATGCTTTCATCTTGGAGACCCGAGTTCAAATCCTGCTGTTGCTTAAATTGTTATTGATGCTGCAGTTAAACTAAACATCTAAAAACACGAACACCAAAGCCACACAAACTCTGTGGCTCAGTGGATGATTGTTTGTCTATCATTCATGAGGGTCTGGGTTCAAACCGCACTAATGTTGGTGTTTTTCATTATTTAAAATAAAGCTCTCAATAAAACCTTGCCCAGAACACCAAAAACTCCACAGACTCAGTGGCTCAGGAGTTAGAGCGTTAAGCTTTCATCTTGGAAACCTGAGTTCAAATCCCACTATTGCTTAAGTTCAATTGCTGTCATGAAATCAGACAAAGTGGCCCAAATGCCACCTCTCAGTGTGAAAGCCACAATGGCACTAGTGGCTAAACACATGTTGGTTGCGGACAAGGCTGCGATAGAGGTGTGGGTTCAAACCCCACCTCGGTGTGTGGAGATCACACCAAAGAAAGAAAGCTGTGGCAACAGCAAAGTACCTGGGGCGGTACACCAAACAAGAGGCGTGGTGGCAAAGGCCTGGGGCGGTACATCAAACAAGAGGCGTGGTGGCAAAGGTGGATACTGGTAAAACAAACTGGCTACACAGCCAAGGAAAACATGGATCAGAAACAATAAAACAGACTGGTGGAAGACACGGACTAACACATACCTGGGGCGGTAAAACAACCACAAGATGAAGATGAAGATGAAGATGAAGATGAAGATGAAGATGAAGGCTGGATCAAGCGGTTGGGTGTGTGCCAAGACGAAAGAGAGGCAGGTCTGAGAAAAGGAAGTGAGGAGCACAGCAAAGAGGGGAAAGAGTTTTTATTTTTTTTTATTTTTTCTTCTTAAAAAAGACCAAAAACACACACACAAACAAAAATTCTGTAGCAGAGGGGGGATTTGAACCCAGGTCTCCTGTGTCAGGATTGACTCTCACACTATGAGCTCTGCCCACTGGACCACTGCCATCTCACACTAATTATAGTTATTTTGCTTAATTTAAGGTAAACCCACAGGCACACATTTAAAAAAAAAAAACGTAACTCCTATTATCTAAAATTAAATTGAAAATAAAATTATTCAATAAAATTTGCATTTAAAAGCATCTAAAAACAAATAAAAATATTATTAATTAAAATATGTTGAAAATATTAATGATTAAAATCAGATTTTAAAAAGTTAGTGTTTAAATAAAATCTATTTATTTTAAAATGAAATGATATACACCAGTAGAGTCGGATAAACTGGTGGTTCATTAATCACACAAACTAAAAGGTTATTACAAACATTACACAGCCTGAAGTGATGAAAATTCCAGATGAGTGTAATTGTTCTTAAAACTATAATGTTTAGCAAATACAGCAGAGTATATTATACTTTAGTAATGCTGTATCAGTAGTCTTTTTGGTTCATTCTATTGTTTTATTTAAAGTATCTCTGAGTTTCAGCCTCTGGTTAATTTGCTGCAGGATATGTAAATATTTTTGTCCAAAGCGACTTACAAATGGAGAATACAGCAAGCAATTCGTCGAGAAGAGTAAATATACAAACACAAAAGTGCTCAAAATACAGCTAGAATAGGGAGGGATTAAAGGTGAAAAGTAAAAGTGAAAGAATATAATTTTTTGTTTATGATGATATTGAACAAAACAAAACAAATGTTGGTCCAGTGTGCAATTTGTAAAGATTTGTCCATTTGTCCATTGAGTTAAAATTAGATTTTCCTTCAAAACAAGCAACAGTACAAAGACAGGTTTCCTGCATATGGATTGATATACGAGGGTTTTCATTATAAGCAAAAGAACTGCAAAACTGCTGGTTCTTCTAAAGCTCTGTCAATTCAGCAAGAATGTAACTCATGTAAACAAAGCATGTGATAAATAATCCTTTTTAGAAGATGCAAATGCCTTCAAACATGCTTAGCTGTCAAACAACAACACTTTTGGTTAAATATCCCATGTACTAGTTACCCATGTGTACTAGTTGTTTTACAAGAGAAATGCACTGTATAAGGAAACTTACAGGTGAGTCGCGTGACACCCGATTCCTGTACTTTATCGCAGCGTGTTGCCGGTTTTGTTTGTTTGTGTGCTGTTGAGTAACATTAAGAGTCTGTCACTGAGCTGTCATCTGCAGAATCTCTACTTAAACTGTCTGCACGTGTTGTAATACTGTGAAAGCGTCTTGTTGTCAAGCATCTGAAGGTGTGTCAGACTGAACGTAAAGCCGCGTACGCCCCCTAGTGTAGCGGATGGAAAACTGCACTTCAGTTTCTACATTACGACTTACATTCCCACACTGTCAATAGACTGTTGTTGGTCACTGCCTCAATTCCAAAACTTCTAGCCTAATTTAAACTTACATACTCAGGCAAAATACCGTATTTCTTAGGTTAAACAATGTCAAGTGGTCAAAATAAGTGATCGTCAGCTCCCTCTTGTGGCCAATTAGTGATTGAACTCGGGGTAGCAAGTCGTAGGTGAGAGGACTTCATTTGAAAACAAATCTATGGTTTTATCGGGGTCTCGACCAGCAAAACAACGTGAATTTAGCAGTTTCAGTAAATGACCCAGATCTCAACTGATGAGGTAAGACAGTTCAAATGTGTTGAACTCAACGGAACGTGCACAAGTGTCTACTACACATATTTTCTTGTGGGGTTATCTATGTTTTAAGTTGATGTTTGACAGTTATTTAATATGATCATGTTTGCTCACTGTTAAACAATGTTTTCGAGTTTAAAGCAGATTTAGCAGCATTTATAGTTGCTTGATTGGTGATTTGGAACAAAGGACTGATTTAGAACAATTAAATTATCAAAATGACTAATAAACGAATGACTAATATTACTACTTAACTTATAAATTGTGTCTAATAGTGTATTTTTACTGATTAATATTAACAGGCACATGAGAGATCTGATCCCTTGTGGATAATAACTGCTTTCCTCTCGTGTAGATAATTAATGCACCTTAATTCCTTAAATGTGCATTATAAAGTCAGAATTGGAGTTATAAAGTCAGAATTGTGAGATATAAAGTCAGAATTGCGCGTTTTTTTACTTTATAACACGCAATTCTGACTTTAAAACATGCCATTCTGACTTTATATCACACAATTCTAACTATAACATGCAATTGCGACTTTATATATCGCAATTCTGAATGTAAACTTGCAATTGTTAGACAAAGTTGCAATTATCTTTTTAAATGTTTTATTCTGTGGCTGAAACAAGCTTCCATAGAAATGCACTGAAATAAATACATGCAGTAGATAAACTATATAATACAGCGGTTAATTCCAGGGTCCAAGTGCACTGATATTCAGTTTGCATGCCCCACACAGAGTGTCAGATTATTGGTGGTGGGGATTGTACAGCGAGTTACATCTGCAGTTACATCGATATGTCAGTAGGTGATAATAAATTACCTTTATTCAGTAACGAAACAAGTGAGTGACTCATTCAATCAACTGATTCATTCAAAACATTGATTTGACTGAGTGAAACACTGTTGCAGGTAGAGGACATTCAGATTCATTTAGTAGATAGGACCAATCTTTTGGCATTTTAAAACTAATCAACCTGAAATATGAACTTAACGTCAATATTGTTTAGCCATGTAGACAAGTAATATGAACTTCAGGCAGAACAAAAACTGTGGTGGAATAATTAAAAAGCTAATGATAAATTATCTGTCCTACAATATATAGGGCATATACATTTGTTTTTACTAATTGAATGCAGCATTAATGGAATAACATCAATTTGCCAATAAGGTAAATAACCACTTGATTTTTTTTTTCTTATTAGGTGATCTCTGTTGGGATGGATCTACAATGACTGTTTATAGTGCTCAACTCCACATTGCTGCACATTTTATGTCTCTCTTAACTGATAGACCCAGTTCAGTTCATGCAGCTCTGAAAACATGTTGCTAATTTGAATCAGATGCATTAAATAAGGGAGACAAAAATGTGCAGTACTGGACCCAAGTATAGATGTCTGCAGGACAGTAATTTGAGTTACCAGATCGGTGGGTGAGGCCATAACGGAAGGGCGTTTTCAATCGCATTACCTGATTTGCTGACGGTTGTGTTTAGGAGTGGGGTCAGGTATCATTTTCATTGCATGATTTAGAAACACCCACAAGTTTGAAAACACCCACAAATTAAGAAACACGAACTTTGTTTTGCAGAGACCTCATACTCACTGGACCAGGATCTAGAAATACAAGTTTGCAGGAGAAATTAATCATGGGAGGAGGTCCACACACACGAGGACGAGTGCGTCATCTTCACCATGTCCTCACTAATGAAGCCTTGGATCTACTCATCCCATCCTACCACATGAAGTTGATCATTTCAGCTTGTCACCTTCTGATTGATTATTAATGTCTGGTTGAATTTGAGTAAGTCACCTAAACTGAGGTTGTTCATTTGCTTAAATATAATCTGCAAAAACAAGATGTTCTTACCATCTGGTGCCCTGTCGAAAGTGTACCACGGCTTGAAACGTGTCGGGTGATTGGCCATGATCTCTTCTAACTCAGGCCATGGGAGAATGTCTTTGTCTGTTTAAAGACACAAACATTTGTGAGCGGGAAAATTCTTAGAACTCCACACACCGCATGCTGCATTCACCTGCTGGTCAAAATGTGTAAATGCAAATAAGAACAGTCCAAACATGCAAATGTTTTCATGAAAGTGTAATCTACATATAATCTACAAATCATTGAATACCACTACATTGGAAGTGTCTGTATAATATGTCCCGTTTATTCTATTGTAAGGCTTGTTTTGTGTGTTTTTAAAAGAATTTGGGTAATCAGGCCAGTTTCAGTTAACTATCACTCTCTCTTTTTTCATTATTCACACACGTTTATCACTGAAACTGAACCTAAATTATTAAACTGACCTGAGATCAGTTAAAACCATATATTAGATGCTGGTTAGTGGGCTCACCTGATCAATGCCACCTATTGGCGAATCATTGAAATGTTTTGAAGCTGTTGTAATGAAGCTTTATTTAGCTGAAATCACGTGACTTGTGAGTTAAACAAAATATTCATAAAAGCTTAAAGAAACAGTGTTTAGAAAGCACACACACACAACACTGTATAAGAGTTGTTTGCTCACCGGTTTGAATCCGGTCATGTCTAGATCACACTCCATTACCTTCCCATCTGTCCTCTACTTTTCTATAAATAAAAACAAGAAATTTCTCATATACTGTAAAACCAATTATTTTATACAAGTGAGCCGAGAATGTGCTAGAAATGATCAGGTGATTCAGGCTTTGTTTGTCATTGATGACATGATTTTCACCGCAAGAGCATACAGAGCAGTGTTCTCTCGAATCGCTCTCACAGTACTTTAATGTCATACACTGATTGGTCTGTGCAGCGCCACTTCAAGTGGAACACACCTAATGCAAGCCTCGATAGGGAAACTGTGCTGCATCACTAATAAACGGATCCATTTCCTTAAACAAAAAAAGCAAGTAACACAAACTCTGGCTCTCTCAACTCTCATTCTAATTCCATAAAGCATTGCGTCTTTATCATGGAGTCCTGGAGTTCATATCCCACTATTGTTTACATTAAATTATTGTCATTATGTCAAACAAAGAGCCCCAAACAAAGAGCCCCAAACTCCACTCTTCAGTGTGAAAGCCACAGTGGTGCAGTTGCTAAACACGTTATCTGGTGATGAGGCTGTGATAGAGGTCAGGGTTCAAACCCCACTATTGTTTACAATAAATTAATCCTACCCAACAAAGTGGCCGAAATGCCATTCTTCAGTGTGAAAGCCACAGTGGTGCAGTGGCTAAACATATGGACTTTGCTGACATGGCTGTGATAGAGGCATGGGTTCAAATCCCAGCCTGGTGTGTTGAGATGACAATCTACCAAAAGAGATTGTAATTTTATTGTAAAAAATTATCCATGTGAAAAGTGAAATATAAGTTCCTTCACATGTCTCAGTAAGAGATCTGTGGCTCACAGGTAAGAGCACTGCCTCATGGTTTCAGAGGTTGCTGGTTCGATCCCAGCCAGATCTCCGCGATACGAGTGAATGGTGTATGTGTGAAGGGGTGGGGATGATTCGGGTCCCCCCCTGAGTCCCAGTATGATGTCCAGCAGCGGTTATGCTTCTTGACACAATGAAAAATTTTTTTCGCTGTATAAAAATTTTGGCCCGCCATCCCTTCCCCACCCATTTAGGTTCCCATCATTTGCTTTTCAAAGGGGAGGCCCTTCAAAAATAAAATGATGGTAACCTACATGTTTAGCACCAAACAACACACATTCACACATTATATACATTACCTGTCCATGAGCAGAAGTCCATCATTACAGTCAATGTCTGTCCACACGTCACAGAGCTCTGCTTCTGTTGGCCTGGTTTACGCTCCACAACACATCACTGATTCTGTAGAGTCACGGCATAAACAAAGACATCCTTACACATTGAATATCTAGAAAAAAAAATCTGAATTAAAAAAATAGTCTAAAATGAAATTTAAAAAAAAAATTTAAATACCATTTTAAAGCTTGTGTTTTACTTTCATGTTCCAGTCATATCAGAAAGCAGAAAAGCATGAAGCAGCTGGAGAACATCAGAGCTTCACAAACTCCTGCTGACTCTCACATGAATCTAGAAACCACTGCAATATCAACTGATTCCTTCTTATTCCAAGTAATAGTGTGAATATTAGCGGGCCATTCATTCAGAGACTAAAAAAGTGGTAAGGTTACAACTAGCGATTGATTTGCTATACAGTTACTTTATGCGGAAAGTTACTTACAGGTCGCGTGACACTCGGTTCCCTCATTTTATCCGTCTGTGTGCCGGTTTTATTTGCAGTTTGCTCTTGAATATGTGCTGTTAAAGTAACATTAAGAGCTGTCATCTCACCTGCAGGATCTGCACATGTTGTTGTGACTCATCAAGCGTCATGTTGTCAAGCAGCAGAAGTGTCAGACTGAAGGTGATACCTGCTTCTGCCGCCTAGTGGAGCGGAGGGAAAACTGCACTTTCGTATTTTAAAAAATGAGAAAGTCGGGTCTTTCGTATATATAAATGTATTTTAACAGAAGAACAGAGATGACAGAAGAAAATCCCATTTAGGTCCATTAGACTCACAGGAGAGCGAAACTCTTTTAAGTTCATTCGACTCGATTTGCAGTGATGTAATTCACTCAAATCACCACAGGAGGCCAAAACTCTAATTTGACTCGATTCGCAACGCTGTAATTCACTCAAATCACCACAGGAGGGCAAAACTCTTTTAAGTTCATTCGACTCGATTTGCAGTGATGTAATTCACTCAAATCACCACAGGAGGCCAAAACTCTAATTTGACTCGATTCGCAGCGCTGTAATTCACTCAAATCACCATAGGAGGGCAAAACTCTTAAGTTAATTCGACTCGATTTGCAGTGCTGTAATTCACTCAAATCACCACAGGAGGGCAAAACTCTTTTAAAGTTCATTACCACAGGAGGCCAAAACTCTAATTCGACTCGATTTGCAGCTGTCTAAAATTCACTCAAATAACCACAAGAGGGCAAAACTCTTTTAAGTTAATTTGACTCGATTTGCAGTGATGTAATTCACTCAAATCACCACAGGAGGCCAAAACTCTAATTTGACTCGATTCGCAGCGCTGTAATTCACTCAAATCACCACAGGAGGGCAAAACTCTTTTAAGTTCATTCGACTCGATTTGCAGTGATGTAATTCACTCAAATCACCACAGGAGGGCAAAACTCTTTTAAGTTCATTCGACTCGATTTGCAGTGATGTAATTCACTCAAATCACCACAGGAGGCCAAAACTCTAATTTGACTCGATTCGCAGCGCTGTAATTCACTCAAATCACCACAGGAGGGCAAAACTCTTTTAAGTTCATTCGACTCGATTTGCAGGGCTGTAATTCACTCAAATCACCACAAGAAGGCAAATCTCTTTTAAGTTCATTCGACTCGATTTGCAGTGATGTAATTCACTCAAATCACCACAGGAGGCCAAAACTCTAATTTGACTCGATTCGCAGCGCTGTAATTCACTCAAATCACCATAGGAGGGCAAAACTCTTAAGTTAATTCGACTCGATTTGCAGGGCTGTAATTCACTCAAATCACCACAAGAAGGCAAATCTCTTTTAAGTTCATTCAACTCGATTTGCAGTGATGTAATTCACTCAAATCACCACAGGAGGCCAAAACTCTAATTTGACTCGATTCGCAGCGCTGTAATTCACTCAAATCACCACAGGAGGGCAAAACTCTTTTAAGTTCATTCGACTCGATTTGCAGTGATGTAATTCACTCAAATCACCACAGGAGGCCAAAACTCTAATTTGACTCGATTCGCAGTGCTGTAATTCACTCAAATCACCACAGGAGGGCAAAACTCTTTTAAGTTCATTCGACTCGATTTGCAGTGATGTAATTCACTCAAATCACCACAGGAGGCCAAAACTCTAATTTGACTCGATTCGCAGCGCTGTAATTCACTCAAATCACCACAGGAGGGCAAAACTCTTTTAAGTTCATTCGACTCGATTTGCAGGGCTGTAATTCACTCAAATCACCACAAGAAGGCAAATCTCTTTTAAGTTCATTCGACTCGATTTGCAGTGATGTAATTCACTCAAATCACCACAGGAGGCCAAAACTCTAATTTGACTCGATTCGCAGCGCTGTAATTCACTCAAATCACCATAGGAGGGCAAAACTCTTAAGTTAATTCGACTCGATTTGCAGGGCTGTAATTCACTCAAATCACCACAAGAAGGCAAATCTCTTTTAAGTTCATTCGACTCGATTTGCAGTGATGTAATTCACTCAAATCACCACAGGAGGCCAAAACTCTAATTTGACTCGATTCGCAGCGCTGTAATTCACTCAAATCACCACAGGAGGGCAAAACTCTTTTAAGTTCATTCGACTCGATTTGCAGAGCTGTAATTCACTCAAATCACCATAGGAGGGCAAAACTCTTAAGTTAATTCGACTCGATTTGCAGGGCTGTAATTCACTCAAATCACCACAAGAAGGCAAATCTCTTTTAAGTTCATTCAACTTGATTCGCAGCGCTGTAATTCACTCAAATCACCACAGGAGGGCAAAACTCTTTTAAGTTCATTACCACAGGAGGCCAAAACTCTAATTCGACTCGATTTGCAGCTGTCTAAAATTCACTCAAATCACCACAAGAGGGCAAAACTCTTTTAAGTTAATTTGACTCGATTTGCAGAGCAGTAATTCACACAAATCACCACAGGAGGGCAAAACTCTTTTAAGTTCATTCGACTCGATTCGCAACGCTGTAATTCACTCAAATCACCACAGGAGGGCAAAACTCTTTTAAGTTCATTACCACAGGAGGCCAAAACTCTAATTTGACTCAATTCGCAGCGCTGTAATTCACTTAAATCACCACAGGAGGGCAAAACTCTTTTAAGTTAATTCGACTCTATTTGCAGCGTTGTAATTCACTCAAATCAGCACAAGAGGGCAAAACTCTTTTAAGTTCATTCGACTCAATTCATAGCGCTGTAATTCACTCAAATCACCACAGGAGGGCAAAACTCTTTTTAGATCTGACTTTTTTCTATACATATTAATTTAAAATGAAGATAGGACACAACAAAATCACACACAGATACTGATATAGTTGATACAAAGAATAACTTAAATGATAATAATACATTTATTTGCATATATTTAGCGTAAATACCAGTTTGCATATTTCAGCATTTCACACATGACACTTATAGAAATAAAATAGTATAAAAAAAAAACATTTTTTATAAGAGTAACTCTGGTTTTCTGACAGCTGAATAAAAAATATAATGAAATACTTTGCAAGACTTTTTGTGTTTATTTCTGGACAGAGTAGTCAATGAGTTATCAATCAATGATGAACATCTTTTACTCAGCTTAAACATGTGTTAAGATCTTTAAATCTAAAACAACATCACAGGCTCACAGGCTCAGTGGCTCAGTGGATAGTCGTCTTCCTTTCAAACCAGAAAGTCCTGGTTCAAATCCCACATATATTAAAGTTAATCATCATTTAACACAAAGCTCTCAATAAAACCTGCTAAAAGCACTCTTCATCCCAGCAGTCTCAGTAGCTCAAGAGAGAAAACACTGTGTTTACATCACAGTGTCCTGAGTTCAAATCCCATTATTGCTTACTTTCAATTGTTCTCATTAGACAAGGTCTAATTTGGAGGCTAATATGTTGCCATTTTAAAGAATTAAGAATATTACAGAGAGCATTTTAACATCTGAAACAACCTGAAACATTAACTACAAAAACAATAAAGAATATACTTTTATTGGTCAATGCAATATGTTTTGGCCATGTAGACAAGCAATATGAACTGCAAACAGGTCATATACAAAAAGTATAATTGTGGTGGAATGATAAAAAATACAAACTTGTTTTTAATCATTACATTCAGCATGTACTGTATGGAATCATGCACTTAGATCAAATCAATGCAATATAACAAGGTTTACAGAACGGCAATTAATAATAAACTATAAATTGAAAATTGGCATTTAACCTCGTTAATTTTTTTATAACAATGATGACTGTCTAGTTCTTAATCCTGGTCCTGGGGATCCACAGCACTGCATGTTTTGTTTGTCTCTTATCTGACACACTCAGTTCAGTTCATGCAGTTGAATCAGGTCAGTGAGACAAACTAAATGTGCAGTGCTGGACTAGGATCAAGAAAAGCAGATCTAGACAAATGAACGGTGTAAATTGAGCAACACCAGGTCCCACTTACAGAGTGACTGCATTAATATGAATAGTGTAAAACTAATGAATGAACATGAACTTTGATGCCAATGAAAAAAATTATGTGTAGCACACTCTATAAGTGTAAAGCATTACACATCACCAATATCTGTTGAGGTTTAAAAGGTGCATAATTAAGCAAAAACGCAAGTGTAAAGTCACAATAAATTATTCCATTCCAATATCATCCTGCATCTGATATAATGCAAAAAAATAACAAATGTTTGCTTTCATCAAGGTATAAAACATACACAACTTCTCCATGACTTAATGGCAGGTACATTTTTATGCATGCAGGTTTCTCAAGAAAACAGTCGGTATATTTTGATATAAACTGAAAAATTATAGGCATTTTTCTTTGCATAATTATAGATCATTTTCAATTAATGTGCAGTTGAAATGTGTAAAAGCCATACAGGCACTTGGCAGGTGGTAGCATGGCTATAATTTTGAGTGAAGCTGCACTTGCAAAACCGCTTGCTGTCGCAGGTGAGAACCTTCTAGAAGGTGAAGCGCCTGTCATTGGAATGGCCCACCTTGTCCAGGCTGGGGATGCACGCAAACTGAATCATGGGAGGAGGTCCGCACATGAAGATGAGTGTGTCATCTCCGGGTGGAGGAAGGTGGTTCTTCACCATGTCCTCACTGATGAAGCCTTGGCTATACTCCCATCCTACCACATGAAGTTGATCATTTCAGCTTGTCACCTTCTGGTTGATTATTAATGTCTGGTTGAACTTGAGTAAGTCACCTAGACTGAAGCTTACCGTCTGGTGCCCTGTCAACGGTGTACCACAGCTTGAAACGTGTCGGGTGATTGGCCATGACCTCTTCTAACTCAGGGCGTAGGAGAATGTCTTTTTCGGTCTGTTTGAAGATATAAAAAGTAGTGAGTAGGAATAATTCTTAGTTTTAAATGCCATGACAAACAAATTGAACCAAGAGATGTCTATAGGAATTACATTCACTTTTAACATAAATATAGTTTTAGATTATAATTAGTCCCATCTATCTATTTATCACATATAATTGCATTGAACATACAAGTTGTGTGTAATATATATATATATACACACACACACAGTATATATATGACAGACAGAAATGTACAAAAAAAAAAAAAAAAAAAAAAAACTTGGCTCACCTGGTTTGCAAAAAGCAAGGAACACACAGTCTCATCCTTTGGATCTTTCATAACTGCTTGGATTATTTGGAGCATAGGTGTAATGCCTAAAAAAATAAAGCAAAGATGTACAATCGGGAAAAGTTTTATTGCACTTCAAAAAACGTATATAACAATAAAATGCATGATAACATGCTTACCTGTACCACCAGCGATCATGCCAACATGTTTTGCAGTTTTCATCACAGGGTCTGATTTCTTATCAGGTCTGATTGCAAATGATCCTGCAGAAATATTGATACTGTAAATCAAAATGTGTTAACTTTTCACTGCTTTTATTATGTTCACGTGCAGCTAATTGTTTCAAGATGTCCTTGTTGTAGCACTGTGATTGACATGAGCAATGAAATCTTTAGAATCGGCTGTGGGGTGGAGTTTGTGCTGAACTGGTTTGGGGGGGGAAACTTTTTTTTCCGGTTGTTTGCATAGCTTTTCTCTGACTCAGAGAAGATTTCAAGACTACAAACCTTTGCCCTTGTAAACCAGCAGCCCACTTGGTCCTCTGAAGTCAATTGTGTCACCAATACGAAGGCTCTCCAAATATTGGGACATCTTCCCACCCTCTGGGAATTTTGGATGGACATTTTTGTAGTATATCTAAAATGAATGAGGCAACAGAACACATTGTTTAAAGTTGAAAAAAAAGGTCAAAAGCATTTTAAATATGAAAATCAAAACTGTATTGTATTGTATTGTATGATATACCTTCACCACCAGATCAACAAAGCCCTTGTCATCATCACTAGACACCGGCGTGTAAGGCCTCACCACAATGTTGCCATCAATCCTGGCAGACAGGTAGATGTGTTGCCCTACAAATGCAATGATTCAGCATATACTGAAGTTAGCCCATGAACAATGGTCAAATGCACCATGACAGCATATCTACTGCACTCACCAATAGGAAGTCCAAGAACATGATCGGGTGATTTTAAAGCAAAGCGAAACTTTCTTGTGTCATGGCTAATAATCTTAATAAAAGAGAGAGAGTTAAAGACTTATCTCTGCACAAGTTAAACCATCACATTTTAAAATATCCTCACTTCTTTGTCCACAAGGCGCAATGGATACTTCAAATTGGGGTCTTCAAGGGTAATGGCAGGTCTTCTCTTGCCAAAGAGCCTCCGGATCAAATCCAACACGAACTGAAGGCTACCAGAGATGAGCTGCAGAAAGGAATATAAAAAAAATCATGCAATACCAAATAGGTTCACATACAAAATTATAATGGGTGTGTCCTGCACAAAGGCTTAAAAACAAACTGATGGGTGTGTGATGCACAGAGACTGTCAACAAACTGGATAAAATTAGCATTCTTTCAATTCATGAAACATCTGTAATAATGAGACTACAGTATGCTAATGTCAGGATAAAAATGCATATGGAATAACGACGTTCTGCAAGCAAATATTTCATATATAGATACTCACGTTGATGATGAAGGACATTTTCTCCTGCAGTGTTTACAGAGACTCAATCAAGTATCGAAGACGGATAAAAACACTAAGAATAACTTTACTAGTTAGCAGACTAAGAATAACTTTACTAGTTAGCTAACTGCCTGTCAAAACTGCCTGCCTGTCTCTTCCCGGAAAAGGCGGATCTAACTGCTAGTGACGTCGTTACGTTATGCTTCGAAACCTTTGCGAATCGTTTGTTTCGAACCATAGAGGCTTCGTTGCGCCATAACTGTATTGAAACGTTTTGACATGTCAACACAGGAACCCGTGTCTAACCATAGATATATATATATATACGACATATGGTGTCAACACGCACTATTCATCCTATACGTGCTATGCATTCTTTGACCACCAGAGGGCATTCTTTGTCCACATAGGCAACCGTTGATAATTTACCGAATTAAGAAATTATTATATTGCAGCCAAAGGTAAATTAATAAGAAACATGAAGTCTTTCCTTCATTCGTCAAGTGAAAGATGCAATGGCCAAATCGTTCCCTATAAAATATATGCCACGCAGGTAAGAGCAATCAGTCAAAATAAATATCAGGTGAAGATTAATTGGTTAGTTTAATCTCATGTCAATTTAATGCTTGATTAAACTTTTTTTCTTTTCTTTTTGCTTTCTTCCGATAAAAAATAGACGTTGGATTCTGCAGTTAAAATCCAAATGGTTTTGATTCCCCCCATTTGCTCATGAGTAATTTAAGTGCAAATATTATGAATATAAAACGTAAATGTACATGGTGTTAGAATACAGCAACACATTTGTTTAATAAAACGACTATCAGACCAAAGAAACAAGGACATTTTATTATCGTTAGCAATGAACTTATCTATATCAAATTCTCCAGTTGGAGGCATTTTGAAAAAGTTATTGCACATATCCCCATATTTGACATTGCATAAATTATATTTTACTTTAATGCTTGTATTGACATATTTTATATTCTACCAATGATACAGCTGTGCTAGATGTTAAGTTTTGTCATCACTATTAAATATAGGTTTTAACAGTGACTAAAACATATATTTTAGGTATGGGAAAATCTTGAGTTTTTATATGTAGGATATTGTCAGTGGGTTATTTTTGATTGGCCATTCAACTAGTTTTGTTAGGTAGACCTGGCAACCCTGTTGTAGTTTATACAAATCTGGAAACACTTCATATAATATTTGTGTTTTCTGCTAAGTTTCAATTTGTGCATATAACAGGTAAACTCACTGGTTTAGTCTTCCAAAAAGGCTTACCAGCTTGATCTCTAGATAACCAAACCTCTTTCCATGTTGAGGGAAAACTTTCACTCTCGCTGAAACTACAAACAAGCTCAATTGAACACATGTAAGGTGCCAATCAATCAAGACTCGACAGTTTATCACAGAAATTTATTGACGACCCAACACAGTGGTCAGTCGTGGTCATTTCTATTGACTGTACACAAATGCATGTCATTGAACAACTGTACTGTAGCACAAGTGTTACATTCTGTTTTTTCGATTGTTAAACTCAACCACGTCCCTTATATTTACACCAAGTTCTATAGATATTTCTCTATGTATCTTTTGTACAATGTACAATGTTTTAATCAGTGAAATAATAAGAGCAAACTAATTCTGTTAGACTCTGATCCAGCCAAAGCATGCAGGTTTTTGTCTAAAGTGTGCATTAGTGGAGACTGAAGAGTTAAAGCATGTTTAACAGCCTTGAAGCAGGAAAAAAAGCTGAAGCCAAGAAACACAGAGCAAGTCTCTTTTTATGTGAGGAGGTTTACAGCTTTTACGAACACTTCATGACATTGGCCTCTGCTTTACATTTGGCTACATGGACGAGCATCCATGCTAAGCACAAGTAGTAGGTCTGACGACGTGTGAGCACTGACCTTGCATGGACATATTTGTGTCAAGTATTGCTTTTACAAATCCTTTTTTTAAACTGTGAACACATATGGTGGGGTTTGCTGAGGACATAAGCAGGTCCGATCTTCAAAATTACATGAACATGATTTATCCTTTTAAGTTTTTGTGTTAGCTTTTGTCAAAGCAATTACATTTTGCAAAGGACATAGATACAGTTACATTATGACTTCTCATCACAAAATAGCAGACAGGGATTGCACAATAAATGTACTTTGTAAGAAAATAAAGTAACTATACTAAGTTTCTTTAAAATAAAATCTTCACAGTTTTAAATTATTTGCATCATGATATTGTCAGCTACATATCAGTAAACTATGTATTTCAATTGTTCATTTTAAATTTAGTTACAATCCAACCTTTCATTTTACACGAGGATGTTCATAACCAAGTTATTTCATTACAGTACATGAAATATAAATCATACAACAAAACAGGACTCTTGGACAGCACGACCAGCACGTTATGCGTACCTAATCAGATAAATGGAGTATTTGGTGAGATTTTGATGTAACTTCAAGATAGTCTTTGGATGAAATGCCGTAAATATAAATCTGTTACTTTGGGTTCAGCCTGGTCAATAAAATCTTCTGCTGGTAACACTATACGTCCAGTACAGTTCCTAACTTACCAACATCCTGAAGGGCTACAGACGAACACAGGAAAAACCAGAACATGCACACTAAAAACAGCTTGTTTTGAGCTGGCTTCACATTTTTCACATTGAACAAAAGCAGTGCAGCAGGTGAGGACTGGGGATTTGTACATTGGGCCACGAAGGTAGCGACCAGTGCAACGGCATCTTTCATAACATGATTTAGACAGACTCGCAAGCAACAAAGACCTCATAGGACCATAGAGGCCTGCACAAAGGGCGTTAGTAAATAATTCTGCATCTACTAAAGGAAAGTGAGCTCTTGTTTTTTTTGTATTTTACAAACGTTCCAGACTGCGGAGGACCCATGCAGATTATTCAACACAGATTGTTGGTTACATGACCTCAAGGCAAAGATGAACTGCTCAGTTTTAAGTGTACTAAGCACAGTGGTAGATTGGAGGGCCATTAAAACGTGTGGGCTGAAACAAATAGCTCAGAACTAATGCACTGGTGGACACGATGAACATTTGGTGAGAAGTATAAACTGAAAGGAAATAAGTTTAGTCTACCATTGGTTGGATAATTTATGTTGGATCAAATTCCTATTCCTTAAAACCGCACAGCTTTAAACACAACTGCTAGGATTTAAACAACCGGCATATTATTGTTCAGTGACACAAATACCAAAAGTTGTAGTTGGATGAGAGTATTATTAAGTATATAAAACACCTCAGTTTTAAAACTCTACACCTAGTGGATGTTTTTGTCCAACTTGAAAACAAATGCTTAGGAACTTGATGGCGGCATCACCTACCGAACTTAACATGCATCGTTTGCTTAGCGTTTAGTGTCACTTGGAGGGAATGTTACACAAATTCAGGGTTCAGAAGGCAGGCTAACAATATTACATCAATTGGAGAGTAATATAACTGTGTGTGTTACTAAAACTGTCCACAGCGGGTAGCATGGCGACAGTTCCACCTAAAAATTAAGTAGACCCAATCCACATGCATCGCAGAGGCAGTGATGACATCAGAAGCCATGGTTTCCCTGGGCACTAACGTTGTTTGGGGATTGATTAGCTTGTCACACCGTTGCTAGAATGTTTCCACAACGTAACGTAGCCCTTGGAATGGTATGATTTCAGCAGGCTGACGTTTCTGCAACGTTGTGGAGATGTTAGCCTGTGGATTAAAACACATCTCTTGGTCTTCCCTACAGCACATCCCGTCGGGCAGGTGCTAGTCATGTCGGCGGTGATGTTTGAAATGTCTCCAACTGGTTAGCACACAATAATGGAGCTCTTGATGAAACCGCTGTAAGGAACAGTGGGTGTGAGTTTGGTGAAAGTGTCACACGATGGACCCCTTGGAGGTGGAGAGATGGATGGAGCGGATCCGCAGGGCCAGGGTTCTTTCGAGGTCATGGAGGACGTCATAGGACGGGCCTGGACTGGGGCTTTCCGCAGGAACCTCATACAGCAGCTGCTTAAAGGTCTCCAGCTCGATCAGGAGCACCATGTTCTTCAGGAAGTAGCCCTCAATGAAGGCTGCCAGCTCCAAGGCCCCCAGGAACTGAGGATGTATGGGACATAATGACAACGTGAGACATAACATTCCTAATAGAGCTTAAATCTGAGTTACGTCTTGTATTTTCTTCTTAATAATGTTGTATACGAAGCCCTGCTAAGGTATACAGTGTCCAGAGGTATATAATGTAAAAAAACATGCAGCACTATAAAATAATGTACCTAACTTCTTGCCTACATATTCACACATAATTCACAGAGAAAATCGGTCTGTATTAGGGGTGTAACAATATATTGTATCAACAATATATTGCAATACAAAAATGCAACAATATGTATCATGGTGGATAGTGATAATCTACACTCACCTAAAGGATTATTAGGAACACCATGCTAATACTGTGTTTGACCCCCTTTCGCCTTCAGAACTGCCTTAATTCTATGTGGCATTGATTCAACAAGGTGCTGAAAGCATTCTTTAGAAATGTTGGCCCATATTGATAGGATAGCATCTTGCAGTTGATGGAGATTTGTGGGATGCACATCCAGGGCACGAAGCTCCCGTTCCACCACATCCCAAAGATGCTCTATTGGGTTGAGATCTGGTGACTGTGGGGGCCATTTTAGTACAGTGAACTTATTGTCATGTTCAAGAAACAAATTTGAAATGATTGGAGCTTTGTGATATGGTGCATTATCCTGCTGGAAGTAGCCATCAGAGGATGGGTACGTGGTGGTCATAAAGGGATGGACATGATCAGAAACAATGCTCAGGTAGGCTGTGGCATTTAAACGATGCCCAATTGGCACTAAGGGGCCTAAAGTGTGCCAAGAAAACATCCCCCACACCATTACACCACCACCACCAGCCTGCACAGTGGTAACAAGGCATGATGGATCCATGTTCTCATTCTGTTTACGCCAAATTCTGACTCTACCATCTGAATGTCTCAACAGAAATCGAGACTCATCAGACCAGGCAACATTTTTCCAGTCTTCAACTGTCCAATTTTGGTGAGCTTGTGCAAATTGTAGCCTCTTTTTCCTATTTGTAGTGGAGATGAGTGGTACCCGGTGGGGTCTTCTGCTGTTGTAGCCCATCCGCCTCAAGGTTGTGCGTGTTGTGGCTTCACAAATGCTTTGCTGCATACCTCGGTTGTAACGAGTGGTTATTTCAGTCAAAGTTGCTCTTCTATCAGCTTGAATCAGTCGGCCCATTCTCCTCTGACCTCTAGCATCAACAAGGCATTTTCACACACAGGACTGCCGCATACTGGATGTTTTTCCCTTTTCACACCATTCTTTGTAAATTCTAGAAATGGTTGTGCATGAAAATCCCAGTAACTGAGCAGATTGGGAAATACTCAGACCGGCCCGTCTGGCACCAACAACCATGCCACGCTCAAAATTGCTTAAATCACCTTTCTTTCCCATTCTGACATTCAGTTTGGAGTTCAGGAGATTGTCTTGACCAGGACCACACCCCTAAATGCATTGAAGCAACTGCCATGTGATTGGTTGACTAGATAATTGCATTAATGAGAAATTGAACAGGTGTTCCTAATAATCCTTTAGGTGAGTGTATATTGCGTATAGTTCACCCAAAATGAATTTAAAAAAAAAGTTTGAATGTCAGTACTACATTAAACTACTATATAACGTTGAATATAATGCATAATAATGCAACAGGGGAATATTTGTGGGTCCTGATAATGCGAAATGTCTTATATTACTAGTAAAAAGTTGGCTACATTTTAAATATATCTAGTCAGTAACAGAGTGCAAGCATATTCGTCTTAAATATATACATGAATGAGTGTGTATTTATATACATAATAATTATACACACTACACACACATATATTATGTAAACGCAAACTTTTATTTTGGGTGCGATTAATTGTGATTAATAGATTGCCCAGCACTAGTCTAAAATAATTCTGTATTCTCAGCTTTAGAAACATGAATATTTTTATTCTGGTGTCACCATTGTCCTGTGCATTGGGTTACCAGCACCAAGTTCAAGCCTATTCATTTCCACCCCAATGTAATATCAAATTCATTAACCTTTTACCATATGTCTAGGTGTATCACAGTAATATTGTATTGTGAGTTCAGTATTGTGATATGTATCGAATCGTGACATGTATTGTTACACCCTTAATCTGTATATTTCTAAAGACTCAAAACAAGCAGAGCAAATTTAGCTGTTGACATTTACACAGAGAGACAAGCAATTATTAAAACAGGTCGCATTACCGTTAATCAGTGTTATTAACCTCATAAATATGCAAATAGAAATGTTAATCCAGGGTTTTACAAATATAAAGTGTACAATCTCTGATCTTCCAATTTTTGGAAATATATAAATAAAAGTGTAATAGAATGACATATAAATGAATGTTTAAGAGTACCTTGGCATGTTTGTATATGTCCACGCAGGTGTCAGTGGTGATGTTCTTGGAGCAGATGATTTCACAGTGTCTTTGGAGAGCCTCAAGTTGGAAGAATTTGGCTGAAGACAGGAGCTTTGAAGCAGAGGGATTGTTAATGAGCCAAACTCATCAAGCTTACAGGTTTAAAACGATCAAGAGCAATCACTTGATTAAATTTAAAATACATAAACATTTATCAAAATTTCTGCTGCATTTCTACGTGCAAGAGAGCCTCCATCTGGTAAAAATGGAGATAAATGTGAGATTATTACATATAGATTTTTTGCTTAAAGTGTTTTCCAATGAGTACGCCATGAGAAATCCCCCATATGCCATCAGACTGCAACTCATTCATTCATCACATTCAACATCATCTTAGGCATTAATCATTAAGTCATCATTAGTGTGTGGGTGCCATGGTGATGACAAAAAGGGTTTAGGGTAGCAGGAATTATGAGCATAAAGGAGGAAAGAGAAGAGAATATTTAATACCTCCATAATTTCAGTGTTCCTGATGTGCAGTGACTCAGTGCCGCCACAGTATAGGTACTGCATTACCAGCTGAAACACAACAAAATGTTCTCAAACTTCTAAAAAACATTTTAAGACAGATGCTTAGTCACAAATGTACTGACACATTATGTCATTAAGCCGAACTGTGATGACAGAGGAGGGAATTAGGGAAGCACAGTTTGACTGTAATACCAACATGAGTTTGAGTGGGATTTATGAGTCAATAGATTCCAACCTGAAAAATGTTGTACTTGACATGACTGATCTCGATGCATGTGTTCTCAGCTGCTGGTCTGTTAGAGAGCAGAGACTTAAACCTGCAAGTTAAAAGAGGTAAAAAGAAACTTCCTTTAAAAGCTGTATTATTACTAAATCAATTAATTTTAGAGTTCAGTAAAAACCGTAACGTTTTATATTGTGTGTCTGTAAGATATTCTGAATTGCAAAGCAGTGGTGCAGGAACAAGTTCTAGAGTGAGGCAGGTGTACAGAAGATGAGCAGGATATGATGTCATGTCAATGCAAATTAATTCATGAATGAATTATGCTCATGAATGAATTAGCTCATGCTGACATTACCTCCTAGACCATCCAGTCACTTTGCATAAATTAATATTTTGCAGACCTTGCAGATTTGGAAAGGTTTAGTCTGATATTTTTATATTAAATTCTATTATTAAAATGTTATCTTGAGATGAAGTAGTATCAATTTCCAAGATGACAAATTTAAAATGTCAACAATTTATAACATCTAGATAGATAGATAGATGGGTGAGTGGGTGGGTGTGATGGATGGATGGTTGGAGTGGTGGGTGCGATGGATGGATGGATAAAAAAAATACCAACACATACCTTGGTGAGGCAGTGAAGAGCAGCACTTTATGGGCATAAAAGGGCTTTCCTTCCACCAGAAACGTCACGTCAGACATCTCTTTATTGTTGAGAAAGTGTGGATCTGTAGGATGTAACAAATCAAATGATGAAGTCGGAGCTGCATTATTACACAACACTGATTACACAAGCTTCCTCATTATTTAGCAGTAGTGCCATGTCTTTTGTTTGACAGGCTGTCATCAACACTTTAAATGAAAGATGTCTGTTTTATAATTCTATACCTTGCAATAGCTTAACCAAAGCCTAGATGGCACTAGTGTTCCTCCAAAACTTTGAGTCAAAAATGAAAATTAACTTTAATGAAAATGTAATATTCTGACTGAAACTGCCTGAAAAGTGTCCTTGTGAGTCTGTAGTTTGACTAATGCAGCTCAGTACGTGGATTTAACAAGCAGACCACACCAATTAACTTGGTCTGAATTAATGATCTGAATTGACACATAACGGGCATTACACAACAGTTAGTGTCTATTTATTTATTAGCGTAGCAAAAACAGACAAAATTACTGGCCATATTGTGTCTAAAAGCAAGTTACTCAACTTTAAATTCTTGTTTATAGAACTGTTGAATAGCAGCACAGGCCAAATACTCTAGCTTGTTTGATGTTGTTCAATTATTGATATTGTTAGTAATGTAGAGGCAGAGCAGAAATGGAGTCTCTTTTAAAGGCGAACTGATGCAATTGACATACTCACCCAAACGAGACGTTTGCTTCTTTTTGATCTCAGTGAGTTTAGGGATTGGGAAAGGCCCGTAGCATTGGGTAAAGATTACTGACAGCTGCTGGCTGATCACTTCGTTCTGTAGATCACACAAACACACGGTACAGTTAGACACTAAATTCTGTTTTCTAAAAGTAAAACGCATCCAAGCCTACGGTAATAGCAACACGGCACTTATGATGTGCTCTGTAATGAGAGGATTTATCATGTTAATTACAGAGAAAGCTGAAACTGGTGTGGCTGACGTTGATTGCCTGTTTGCTCAGAGACAGGGACTGACGCGCAGTGATAACAATAATGGAGAGACTTACGGGGGACATTAAATTCTGAACAGTGCTGCAAATAATGTAAACAGGAAAATGACAACAAAACTGCACTGTAATATTATAGAGACTAAAACTATATATTAAAACTATATAGGGATAGTTCACCCAAAAAATAAAATTCTGTCATCCTTTACTCACCCTCAAGTTGTTCCAAACCTGTATGAGTTTCTTTGTTCTGCTGAACACAAAAGAATATGTTTGAAGAATTTGGGTAACCAAACTGGTCCCCACTGACTTTCATAGTATGAAAAAAATGACTATGGAAGTCAGTGGGGACCATAAACTGTTTGGTTACCGACATTCTTCAAAATATCTTCTTTTGTGTTCAGCAGAGCAAAGAAACTCATACTGGTTGAAGTGAACTATTCCTTTAATCGAAATAAGCTGAAATAAAATAACATACAAGTAGGGTACAACAGGGCTAAAGGCACACTTTAAGAAAAAAAATAGCTTTTCACTATTCCCATAGTGTATGATTGCAGAAAAAATATATATGTTTGTACTGAACATTTATGGAGCAACAGGTTTTGTGTGAAAATAAATCATAAAAGTCGTTTATTTTGTTTAAAAATCTTATAAATGTATGAGGTGGAAAGGTGGGCAGACCAGCATTAGGTAAAAGGCACACAGTATTGATACAAAAAAGTTTGCACCATTTTCTGTTTATTTTGATAAATAAAAGAACTCATATTTGTTCTACTGTCATTAAAATATGTTAGTATAAAAATATATTTTAAAAATACATACAATTTAGTACGTAAAAAGTTGAATATGGAGGCGGTCTGCCAGAAGCTAGATATTTTACTTTATAAAGTTTTAAATATGGGTATTTTTCTTACATAAACACATCGCTTCGCTTCAGAAGGCATTTATTAGCCGTGTGGATTACTTTTATAATGGATGGATGCACTTTTTTGGGCTTCAAATTTTGGGCTGCTATTCACTGCCATTATAAAGCTTGGATTAGCCAGGACATATTTTAATATAACTCCGATTGTATTCGTCTGAAAGAAGAATGTCATATTACTTTTTATTAGGATGGCTTGAGGGTGAGTAAATTATGGGATCATTTTCATTTTTGGGTGAACTATCCCTTTAAACAAGCAGCAACAAACAGGAAGTGCCTAAAACTCTACACTATGAATGTCTCCTGACGTGATCAGGAAGTAAATAAAGGACTGATACTGGCTCAGGCTGTAATAAAGCATTGAGAACAGACCTTGCTGGTTCGAAGGATCTGGAACATGAGTGGCAGTCCGTGCGTGATGAGTTCCTCCGTGTACTCATCTTCTTTAATGCAGCTGAAGTCCTTCAGCAGGCCTTGGATCAGCGGCCGCCGCTGCTGCACGAAGCATGTCCGCAGGGACTCCAGCCACGTGTGCAGGGTCCAGGGCACGCCTGCGTATGAAATCCATATATCAATAATATTTCCTTCAGAATCGATCTGTCCTGTAAATCGATCTGTCAATCCTCTGTAAGAAGAACTAATACAATGCATAGGTAGGGTTAGGTAAAAATTGGGGGTCGGTGAGACTTTTCCATGTTTTTGAATAACAGTATAAAAGGAAAGGATACAGTAATGTTATATACAGTAATACACCGACGAACTGGGATCACTTCTGGGAGCCCCTATCAGCTTCGAGTGTATACAGAATGGGCCAATGGCCATTGGCGTGTGAGATTTCCCCCGCAGCGCAGGTATAAATAAGGAAGCGGATGCAGCGCACATTTGTCATTCACTTTGGAGCCGCTTGTGTGCTGCTGAAGCTGTAAAAGAGTTCCAGTTGTTGGAGATAATACAGAGCGAAGGAGTTCTAGTGTTAGCGAGAAGGCACTGCAGTGGGACCGCAAGCTCACTTAGAGCGAAAACTGCTGTTATAACAGCAACGCTGTTGGTTCGGTCAGGGCATTCCATCAAAGTGAGTGCATAACACAGGTTGCACTATCCCCTGTGTTTTTGCCGCAGCCATCTCCCTGCGTGCTTCAGCACGATAAAAATATTTTTTTTATCTTAAAAAGGGCTCCAGCAGATGACAGCATGTCGATTGCTGCATCGGAGGGGGAGCTTCAGTCTTCTGGGGATGAAGACTCGGCTGCGTTGCCTCCCTCTGGGAGAGTGGCGTTGTCCGAGATGAACCCAGAGTTGACGGCTATGCTTGCCCGGGCTGCCGAAAAGGTCGGACTCTTGTGGAACCCTCCACCGTGTCCTGAGCCTTCTAGGTTGGATGATTGGTATCTTGGGGTGCCCCGCCCCAGTGCCCTTCTTCCCGGAAGTGCATGAAGAGCTCACAAGGTCGTGGACGGCACCTTTTTGGCATCAGTACAAAGTACTACCCTTCAGGCTGTCCCTGTCGCCCTGGTGTCTTCTGAAGCGGCCATTGCTCCCAAGAGAGAGCGTGATGTTTGCATTCTCAACTACCTCGACGACTGGCTGATTCTAGCCCAGTTGAGAGAGCAGTTGTGCGAACACAGGGACATAGTGCTCAGTCACCTCAGCCAGTTGGGACTTCGGTTCAACTGGAAAAAAGAGCAAACTCTCCCCCGTGCAGAGGATCTCTTTTCTTGGTATGGAGCTGGATTCGGTCAATCTGACAGCGCACCTCACAGAGGAGCACGTCCAGTTGGTGTTGAACTGCTTGAATTCGTTCGAAAAACATTTTCAGAGCTTCCTGCGGCATATGGCATCCGCAGTAACTCTGCTCAGATTGCTTCATATGAGGCTGCTTCAACACTGGCTACACTCCTGAGATGGGAGTGGCAGAGCGGTTCATTCCGTGTAACAATAACACCGAATTGCCACCAAACTTTTAGCCCATGGGGCGGACTCTTCGTTTCTACTGGCAGGTGTTTCCCTAGAACAAGTGTCAAGGCATGCTGTGGTCTCCACGGATGCCTCTGCCACCGGCTGGGGGGCCACGTACAACGGGCTTGCAGTTTCAGGTCTGTTGACAGGGCCTCAATAGCAATGGCACATCAACTGCCTTGAGTTGTTTCATTCCTGCAAGATGGGTTGGAGCGAAGGCCTCAAAGTGTATGTTGCCGCTATTGCCGCACATCATGATGTAGTTTATGGTAAGTCTTTGGGGAAGCACGATCTGATCGTCAAGTTCCTGAGGGGAGCGAGGAGACTAAATCCGCCTCACTCTCACTCTATACCCTCTTGGGACTTGTCTCTGGTGCTAACCGCACTGCAGAGAGCGCCCTTTGAACCATTGCAGTCAGCAGAGTTAAAAATCTTGTCTTGGAAGACAGTGCTCCTGACTGCATTGGCTTCCGTTAAGAGGGTAGGGGACCTGCAGGCATTTTCTGTCTACGAATCGAGCCTGGAATTCTGAGACCCCGGCTGTATACACTCGAAGCTAATAGGGGCTACCAGAAGTGATCCCAATTCGTTGGTGACGTCCGACGTACATCTCTGTTCCCTCCTTCAGGGAACGAGGGTTACATATGTAACCGAGTCTTTGATGAATAGAAAGTTCAAAGAACAGCATTTATTTGAAATGCAAATGACGTTACTGTCACTTTTGATCAATTTGATGCATCCTTGCTGAATAAAAGTATCAATTTCTTTCATAACAAAAACCTTACTGACCCCAAACCTTTGAACGGTAGTGTAGCGTCTTTTAGTATAGATAAATATGGTGCAGAGTGATACTGACAGGCAGAAAACAATACACACAAAAGATATTCATGGGTATCTAACTAGCAACTGAGGGCCTCAAACATCTTTCAAAGAGTGTCTTTCAAAGATTTGATGCCACTAACCTTGTAAACTTTGGCAAGTGATTAGTTCAGCCTCAAAAATGAGCATTATAGTAGTAGACTGATAAAAAGAAAATGGGCTTTGTACCTTCACGAGTAAGATTGGAAATGTCAGTTTCCACTAGTCCTTGCCATTTTTATGTGCAATGCGCATTAGATGCCATCTGAGGCTGAGACTAATCGCTGCGTGACAGAAGTGAGCCAGGCGGTAGATGTCTGTGGTAATCGTGCAGTGTTTTTACTAACCCAGGCTGCGGATGTCTATGGTAATGTCCACATGGCCGTGCTCGGCACTGTGGTACATGGCCTCGCGGAGGGCTCTTAGTTTGGCCTTGCCTGTCCGGAGGGTGCCTTCATTCTGTGGTGCTCTCCTCTCTACGACCTCGGAGCCCTCTGCTAGGATCTCCTCCAGAGACAGCACATCCCCCTTGTCCTTTTCCACCTGGGACAAAAGCTTCCGGAACACGTTCCTGCAGGAGCAAGTACACGTAACAAACTCGCTTAGGTATGTATACCTTAAGTACATGTATAAAGGAATAGCTCACTCACAAATCATTTACTCATCCTCATGTTGTTTTCAATCCTGCTGGGACTCTTTTTACTTTTTTTTACACAGGCTATTGTATGACTTCAGAAGACTATGGACTACTTTTATAATAATTTTTTACTTTGTCTTTTTTGGATCTTAACAGATTATGAACTTATTGAATTTATACTAGAAAATATTATACACACACACACACAGCTTATACACTAACATTCAAAAGTTATAGGTCAGTAAGATTTAAAAAAAAAAAAAAAAAACTTTTATTCAGTTCTTTTGAATTTCTTTCCATCAAATCAATGATTCCTAAAGGATAATGTGAAACTGAAGACTGGAGTAATAGATGCTGAAAATTCAGCTATGCCATCATAGGAATAAATTACATTTATTACACATATAGTTATTTTAAATTGTAATAATATTTTACAATATTACTGTTCTAATGTACAATATGCTAATGTAGCATAAAAATTATTAAGTCTTACTGACCCCAAACCTTTGTATGTTAGTATTAGTTCAGAATGACATGACTTGAGTAATAACAATTACATTTTTGTGTGACCAACCCCTTTAAGTAAAGATTGAGTTTTTTTCCCAAAAGCAAAAACACTGTCATAATCTGACTGTTATATACAAACTAAGCCATTAGCCATTGAGGATTATTTGCATGCAATCAGTGGATTGATGAGTACAAAGTATTTGAAAAAAAGAACATTATGAAATACTGTGAAATTCTTTGTTTATGACTTCCATTTATCAATGCATCCCAATGTGTTTTCTTCTCTGCTTTGCTGCATTTTCTTGTCTTTGTAAACTCATATACTTTCATAAAAGTACCAACACTCTACTGATCTAATATGCATAAACAACCAATCACTGCGGCATGCACAACTGCAAACATCACTAAGACCTGAAGCCAAAGTCATCCCATTCTGGCTTTGATACTGAAGTGTCCCATTCTGACGCCCTTTATAACGGATTGCCTTAATACTGCAGAGGTGGGTGAGTTGGCCGTTGAACATGCTGGATTCTCATTCAGACGTATGCAGTGTGAATTTCAATGAGGTTCCATTATGCAGCGCTGGCCATAGGTGAGACTGAATGAATGAGCATGCAATCATCCATACAGTTCACCAGGAATGGAGAATGATGGGGTTGGAGTTATGGTAGTAAATTACACACGGTTTTGTGGTCAAATACACCAACTCAGCTTTTATGCGTGCCAATAACAACACATCAGGGGTTCAGATCTGATAGATTAAGTTTCTGCAGTCAGAATGATGTATAAGGACACAGAAAAAATTATATGTGTGACAAATGTGTCAATGAACTAATGAAAGTTCAGTTCCCTGTTGTGCTGGTGGTGAATGTGCTCTCACTTTATACACTTCATATGCTGTTGAGTCATTGGGTTTGCATTACCTGTGTCCATGTGCTGCTGCCAGGCTGTATGAGTTCATTTCACCCAGCGGACCAGAGGAAATGCCATTACGGTAAGTGGTGCCAATCAAAGGGTCTGCTCCCCTTTCCAAAAGAAGACTGACGAGCTCAAAGTTGCCTGTTAAAAGAAGACAATTTATATTACATTAATTTGGCTGATGCTTTTATCCAAAACAATGTATTTAGACACCAACTATTAAGATCAGCAGCAACTAGTAGCATTTCTCTCAAATTTGTTCCTTGTGACCTGATTTCAAGGCGGACGGTCTCTTATGACAACACATATCAATCATTATGTAATTAGGCTATGTGTTTATGAAGTGCAAAAATATTAAATAAATAAATTAGTGTTGGGCAATCGATTAATCGCAATTAATTGCATCCAAAATAAAAGTTTGTGTTTACATAATATACACTCACCTAAAGGATTATTAGGAACACCATGCTAATACTGTGTTTGACCCCCTTTCGCCTTCAGAACTGCCTTAATTCTATGTGGCATTGATTCAACAAGGTGCTGAAAGCATTCTTTAGAAATGTTGGCCCATATTGATAGGATAGCATCTTGCAGTTGATGGAGATTTGTGGGATGCACATCCAGGACACGAAGCTCCCGTTCCACCACATCCCAAAGATATTGGGTTGAGATCTGGTGACTGTGGGGGTCATTTTAGTACAGTGAACTCATTGTCACGTTCAAGAAACCAATTTGAAATGATTCGAGCTTTGTGACATGGTGCATTATCCTGCTGGAAGTAGCCATCAGAGGATGGGTACGTGGTGGTCATAAAGGGATGGACATGGTCAGAAACAATGCTCAGGTAGGCCGTGGCATTTAAACGATGCCCAATTGGCACTAAGGGGCCTAAAGTGTGCCAAGAAAACATCCCCCACACCATTACACCACCACCACCAGCCTGCACAGTGGTAACAAGGCATGATGGATCCATGTTCTCATTCTGTTTACGCCAAATTCTGACTCTACCATCTGAATGTCTCAACAGAAATCGAGACTCATCAGACCAGGCAACATTTTTCCAGTCTTCAACTGTCCAATTTTGGTGAGCTTGTGCAAATTGTAGCCTCTTTTTCCTATTTGTAGTGGAGATGAGTGGTACCCGGTGGGGTCTTCTGCTGTTGTAGCCCATCCGCCTCAAGGTTGTGCGTGTTGTGGCTTCACAAATGCTTTGCTGCATACCTCGGTTGTAACGAGTGGTTATTTCAGTCAAAGTTGCTCTTCTATCAGCTTGAATCAGTCGGCCCATTCTCCTCTGACCTCTAGCAGCAACAAGGCATTTTCGCACACAGGACTGCCGCATACTGGATGTTTTTCCCTTTTCACACCATTCTTTGTAAATTCTAGAAATGGTTGTGCGTGAAAATCCCAGTAACTGAGCAGATTGTGAAATACTCAGACCGGCCCGTCTGGCACCAACAACCATGCCACGCTCAAAATTGCTTAAATCACCTTTCTTTCCCATTCTGACATTCAGTTTGGAGTTCAGGAGATTGTCTTGACCAGGACCACACCCCTAAATGCATTGAAGCAACTGCCATGTGATTGGTTGATTAGATAATTGCATTAATGAGAAATTGAACAGGTGTTCCTAATAATCCTTTAGGTGAGTGTATGTTTATAGTGTAAAAATGTAAAAATAAAAAGAAAGAAAAGTGTATTTTGGCCAATCATTATGTTGATAAAGTGTGAAAAAAAAACGTATTTTTGTCAATCATAGTCATATTAATAAATGAATAAATAATAAAATAAATAAAAATGAATAGTGAAAACATCCTCTTATTTTAGTCATCATAATAATTTCAATAATTAATTAATTGTGAAATTAATTGAGTGTGAAAAAAATCTCAGTTACTGTATTTTAGTCCCATCATTTTACCATGTTCATCATGAGACATTGAGCTAGAAAAGATTTGTTATTTATTTATTTTCTTTGGTTTAGTTTAATAAGGGGATGGATTAAGTTATTTTGGCTTGATTGGCTCCTCCAGCTATTATTCCCTTATTCGAAAAAAGCTACAGCATACATTTAAAAGCAAAAGTTCTTTGTCTCTTCTCTGTCATAGTTTGACCTTGAACAGGTCATAAAAAGGTACACATTTTACCAGCATTGCGAGTGCTTGCTTTACCAGTTGAGCTACAGGAAAATGTATTTATCAGTCAGATTGTCTAGCAGGCCGTCCCCAGATTGATTTGCTAATGTAAATTAGCAGGCTGTCCTGTGTACATCCACATGGAGTAATGAGGAGAAAGCATTTCTAAATTAGAAGGAAAACCCGAATGCTAACACTGGGGGTAATTGACCAAACATATAGCAAATGGGGCGTAATCAATGAGGCCTGATGAGTTTCGGATCTGATGAGGCTCAAACAATCCCATCCGCAGCCATTTCTGTTGGGTCACAAGGGAACACAGGCATACGGTAAAACCTGTTTCTAGACATTTCGGCTCAATCGGTTTGGCTTGTGTTCCTTCATTCCCCTCTTCTGCATGAGATGATACAATTTTTGTGCACCTCATCCTTTTTTATCACACCAAGAAGGTGTCCATTACCAGCTGACTCAAACCTAAATTACCCAAGTCTTCAAGAGTGTGTACGCTAAGTGGGGCAGACAGGTAATTTTCAGCATTATGCTGGAAAACACTTGGCAAATGTAAATGACTATCACTCAGGTCAATTCATATTCATAGGACTGCCACAGCCAGGATTATGAAATCTCATTTGGCACTGGTTTCCATACATCATTCCACCGTGTGGACTTGTCACATTCACACTGTGGATGTTAAGAAAAAAAGCTGCTGTTGCTAAGGCTCATTAGCAAGTTTGCAAAGAGCTCCTGAGAGCGATGCAGCCCCATCCGTCTCCGAATAATACTATTATCGCTCTGGAACCAGTCTGGGGCACAAAAGTATAATGTCTTCAGTTTGTCAGATAACAGTCAGCAGAGACCATTTTGTTGAAATTAGAGCCCATTTAAAAATGTGTCCTTGATGTAGAGTACAAAATCATCTAAAATGTATTCACTCTGTATGTTGTCAAATATTTCACTCACATGGAGCCTCTGTAATGTAAATGCCACTAAGGCAGTATTCTCAATACCTTATCTACCCCTAAACAGTGAAGTTACTACCTTAAAGTACTTGGAAGATATTATATAAAAAGTGTTTTTTTGTTAATACAATGAAAGTCAGCTAAGTCCAACATCGTTTTGGACCCCGCTGATAAAAACAGTTGAAACCTTCTTTAAAATATCTACCTGTTTGTTTCACAGAAGAAAGTAAGTCATACAGCTTTGGAATGACATAAGAGTGAGTAAAGGATGACAAAATGAGGGTGAATTATCTTTTCAAGGTACTAATATGCTCCCTTTAGAGGTAGATAAGGTATAAAGATCTACCTTTGAAAGTACTGCAACAGCTAAAGTTAAAATTTTTGCACATTTTTCTATTTAATTTACAGTGGCCCTAATAAGTATTTGGACACTTAAGCCACAGGATATGTCACTGTATTAGATATCAAACCATAAATATCAAACCAAGTGGCATTTATTTTGAAGATAGAAGTATTTTTGGATTCAGGTGTGAGCATCATACATCCAATAAAAATCTTGACATCAGTAATTTCCTTTTTTTTTGAATGCAGATAAAACAGAGGTTATTGTTTTTGGCCCCTCTGTTCCCTTTCAGTCGGTGACGTCCGACGTACGTCTCCGTTCCCTCCTTCAGGGAACGAGGGTTACCATACGTAACCGAGACGTTTCTCCAGGAAGTAACAAGATCGATTTTGGATATCTACAACCTTTTGTTTCTCCTTATGTGAGGAATTTGGGTGTGGAGTTTGACAATTCTCTCAAGTTTAATAAACACATTAGCACTGTGATTGGTTCTAGTTTCTTTCATCTCTGCTTGCTTGTCAAAATTAAGCCGTTTCTATCCGAGAAGTCTCTGGAAGGTGCAATCCATTTACTAAAGACACGCAGTGAAAAAATTTGTGCTGAAAAGGCATGGACAGAGTTATTTTTGCGGCTGAACTTATTTCCCTTTCAGATGCAAAATTTGTGTGAGTTAATTTATCTATTTAAATGAATCACGCAATGTGATTTACTAAGCCTGCCCATGTCAATTTACTGGTGTTTGCGGCATTATTTACTGCCCCAAAAAAGCACATCTTAAACCAGATGTTAACTGGTAGATTGCGTTGGTCTTTATGGAAATGATCCGGCTGCGTCTGTGTTCATTAATTTGCGTGATGTCAGTAGATCACGCACAGAACAGTCCACTCCCATCTGTGCTTTTTTGGAATTGCGCTCTCACGCTAATTTGCCCTGTTTAGTAAATCTGGCCCTAGGGCTGCTTCTACCTTATCTGCATTCAAATCTAGTCTTAAAACATATCTCTTTTTGTTGGCTTTTAATACATTGTAATGTCTTGTTTTGTTCTTCTGTTCTTCCTTTTATCTGTTATCCTATGGTCTTTTTTATTTTGTATTGTACAGCACTTTGGTCAGCCTTGCTGTTATTAAATGTGCTTTATAAATAAACCGAACTGAACAATAATTGTCTTTGCAATTTTTGCTTTATGTTTTTCAGATGCCACTTGGTTTTATATTTAATCATACATAAATTCATACATTTTTCTGTGTGGCTTCAGTATTTTGTGGTACCTGCCGCAGACGCCAATTGAAGAGGCGTCTCAGTGTAGTTCTCTGCGGCATCTTGAATTGCTCCTTCCGCGTTAGCTCTGGCATCCAGTAGAAGCTGCTCAATAAGGTGAGAAGGACAATCATTATAAAACAGATTTCAGATGATTTAACTTTAATATCACCAAGATACGGGTAAATATAAGTCCTGTAATTGCATTAAATTAGCCTGCTCTTTTCATCATCTAGGCCACCTGCAACTAGTAAACATCTTTATGGTAATCTGTTCATAATTTATTTCACTCTTGATGCTTTAAGTGGACGATTTTTGGTCTGTTTGTCAAAGAAAATAAGAAATTATTTATACTGAAAGAAATAAAAAGGATTTTACTGATATTATCTCCTACTATGGATGTGTGCTTCTGGGAAATTGAGAAACATCCCAGGAAATATCACCTTGCCTTTCCATTTTCCTGGAAGAGCTAAATAAGTGGGCCTTAGCAGGACATCGGATTCAACACTTCTAGAGTATTTATATAAGACTGGGGGAAAAGTAGAGTGCACAGTCAATAAACTGGCCTCTATCTTCAAAATGTTCCTCTTTCTTCCTTGGCACATATAGCCTATTCCTGATTCCAATCTACATGCTCATCCAAGTTCCTCTGAACTGGGGCAACACCATCCAGCCCACAAGAGTCTAACATCAAACTGTTGTTTTGTGCCATTATTATTACGATGGCGGCATCATAATAATAATTAAGGAAAGTGCAAAGGTGGAAGGCATCAAATCATTCACAGCGCCACTACCTGCACGACAGGGACGTGTCCGTGTAACACGGCGAATGTGAGTGGAGTCCCCTGCCTGGTGTCAGGATAAACTGAGGGGTGCTTGTGTAGTGAGCTGGGCACCTGGGAATCATATAGGTGAAGTTCAGGGAGAGAAAAATTCAGCCATTATATACCAGAACACTGAGCTCCAATTGCGAAATTGCAGGAGTACGAGAAAGAAAAAAGGGGAAGGAATGAGTGAATGAGTGAGCGGAAAGTTGGAAAGTTCTTCCGCCGTCTGGCTGTTTTGTTAATTTGCGAACAGAGGAGGAAAGAGCAAGTGCTTGTTTTGTTCTCCAAACCCCTTCTTCCATCCAGCCCACGTTAAACTAGAGTTTACTTGCGTTTGCTTTCCTTTGGACAACTCATACACGCCCTCCTCGCTTTACTCAAAATCCTGACCATGGATTGAAGACGGTTAGGATCTAGTTCACGGTTTTCACAGCGGTAACATGAAAACTGCAGGAAGAATAATTGGCAGCGAGTTCAAACACTAGAAGTGTAAGCGAGCAGTGACTCATGTACAAAGCACCAAAAAAGAAGGCTTGTCTGGTTTTAATGCTTACAGCTGTACTGCATGCTGAACTGAGCTCTCCTGTAGTCAATGGTAAATTATGCAGGCATCTCTTCTTGTCTAGGCAAACATGACCTTTTGGAACTGATCGTTCGGGTGGGATTAAGGTTAAACAATTGTTTGTGCAAAACCGCCTAGGAAACGTTAGGTAGGCAAATAACTGCACATCTTCCCACTAGCTAATACTCTTCTTGAGCTTGAAGTAATTTGTAAAACAAGTTAAGATCACTGTTTATGCATTTAGTGCTTTGTGCCCAAGTCAACAACTCCATGGAAAAATGTCCTTTAACGATAAAGACGACATAAGGTAAAAGAGCACAATATCACATCATGACATGCATGTATACAGGACTGACTTTCATGAAAATGATGAAGAACATAAGGTCAAATTTCAGCCCAAAATACTTTACATTTTACCAAAACTCTCACTATTGTAATGTGAAACACTACTATGAAATAATCTATTTAAGATACAAGTATTTATTCATTGTGGTACTATTTGTTATACTGCATTTAATATATACTGATTTTATAATTTATTATGGTAACACAGTTAAAAGAAAATCACTAAATTACAATAATTTGAATGATCAAAAATAGTGAGAAATATCATCCAGACATATTATGGTAATTAGAAAACATGCTTAAAGGGGTACTTCACCGCTGGAAAGATGAATGTGTATTTAAATTGGGTCATTTATGTAGTAGAAATGTGAAATTATTTTAGAAGCTGGTGCCTTCTAGAAGATTTATTTTTGGCTCATATGGATGAAAGACAACAACTCCCAGAATGCACTTGCTTCACACTTGTTTCGAGGCCACTCCCACCGGTTACATCACTTGCCCACCGCGGCACCACCCCACCGTCGTTTTGCTTTTTAAAATAAAATAATTTAGTTCAGTTAGAGAACAGACACTACAATTAAAAACTGAACGTGTGTGCTCAATACAGCATGAGCCGAATGAGTGTCGCAGCACAAACACAGCAGGACAGGAGTCAGATTTCATTCATCACGAGAGTGAGGAGCTGAATGACAAGATGATCACGGAAGATTTGGTTTCAAAGCGAAATGTAAAAGCGCCTATTTAAGTGAGTTTGTCATTGTACCGTTTTGTTGTTGTGTTTTTCATTAAGAATAATAGGCTAATGAACCCACAATTCAAGCAACCCGCCTCCGAATTGGCACTAAATCGAAACTAAAATGAGCACGGCCGCCCGACATTCATTCACGGCCGCATTGTTGTTCATTCACGGCCGCACAGTCATTCACAGTGTGTGTGCACTGGCGCGTTTTCAGTTCATGCCTATGGAAGCTTAACTTTCATAGGAATTCATTGAAAACACTCGCTTTGCTCCGCACCGCTCCATTATGAATGCCCGGCGGCCGTGCGCATTTACATTCTGTGAGTGAGATCCCACCCCTATGGGCGGGTTGAAAACATGCAGAACTAGCTCCTACTACTGGCTGTAGTCTCTAGCCTCTGGCCAAAAAAAACCTCCAATGACGCAAAATGACGATATTTGCGTCATCGGAGGCTTTTTTCCAGACATAAATACATAAATCTTGAGTCTCAGGGGGATATGAGGGGGGAAAGCACGATCATTCGAATATACTATTGGGTTTCTACTGATACAAAGCTTAATGCTAATCGCTGAAGTAACCCTTTAATTGTCATAAAACGTCACAATGCAAAAATGTAATGATACAAAAATTTCCTTTATGCAACATTTAAATTTGTATGGTAAAATATGACCTGGACACATTCTTCACCAGTTTCAGGACAAATACATGAAAGACAAATACATGAAACATGTTCCTTTAAATATCAATGAATGACCTTAATATTAGGATGACATTGAGTCAATGCTTTTTTATGCAAGCTAACCAATCCACTTTTATTATCATGTTTCATGTTTTCAACCTTATTGCTTCACAATCAGTGTATCTACTGTAGGCAATCATTGTATTTTTCCACCTTTTTATATAGTTAAAAAGACAACATTTGTACAAATATGTATTTTTATGTTTTTCATTTATTTTGTTGGAAATCATAATCAAAGCATATATCATTTGCTTCTAATCTAATTAAATATCGATGAGATCAATGAGAACCTAAGTAGACACACAACCACTATTTTCCACAAGTACATGCAAACAGCATCGGGAAGAGGACAGAGAGAATAGATAATTAATAATATAGAGACAGGATAGTTCGTTTAATAGAGACAGAGAAAAACACTCTACAGGACACTTCATAATTGTCCAACCAATAAATACTGACCTCACTGTTAATGTCTGCCCCAGCGTCCAGCAGCATTTGCACCATGGCCTCGTCCCCACGAACACAAGCGTACATGAGAGGGGTCATGCCCTGAGGAACACATAAAAAACACTGAACACCTGCAGTACACATGCCATAGTATGAGCCCATCGCTGTGCAGCCTACAGCACAAGTTACTGCGGCACTAGTTAAGGGTTATTTCGCAAAAAGTCTCTGAAAATAACAGTGTCTTAAAGTGTCCATTTAAATGAACTGAGTGGAACAGTAATTTTTATGGATGATGTTCAATTAAAGCACTTTAAACAGAAAAACAATACATTCTCTAGACCATCAAATCTTAGGCTGTTTTAGAGAAACACAAACATATAAGCATCAGTGCATGAAGGCACATAAAGCCAGCAAATAATTAGTTTTTTTTAATACCCTCCCACCTTTCATAATCATGTTTTGATTTTATCTATCTATCTATCTACCCATCTATCTATCTATACCGGTCAGGCATAACATTATGACAGGTGAAGTGAATAACACTGATTATCTCTTCATCATGGCACCTGTTAGTGGGTGGGATATATTAGGCATCAAGTGAACATTTTGTCCTCAAAGTTGATGTGTTAGAAGCAGGAAAAATGGGCAAGCGTAAGGATTTGAGTGTAGCCTGACGTCGTCATACTCAGATTCTAGTCAGAATATGAGTAGGATACTGTTCCATTGGGCTGTGATTATGGCGCGCGTTTCAGCCAAACCAGGAAAGAAAATGCCTCTGCACTCAATTGGATAGACCTACAACCAGAGCAACGGAGTGACGTATGTTGAGCGACACATAGTTGTCAACAGAACTCAACTGCACGCACACTGGAAGAAGTAGAAGAAGAAGAGGAGTGTAAACGATCTTTGCCGGTGTTGTGAAAAGAATTTAAGGATACACGGAGTACTTACCAACACAATCATAATTTTTGAGAGAAATGGTAAAGGTGAATGCATATACGAACAAGTTCTCCGTTTAGGATTAGAATGAATTCAACCCAAGCACTCTTTGGTGACGTGGATGATTACGTTACTGTTGATAATCTGTCAATCATTGTATAAAGTCCGCCCTGACAATTTGATTGGTCCGAACAGCTCTGGTTCGAGCATAGTTGCTCCACAACGGATCAAGTCCAGACCAAACTTCCCGACCTCAAATGTTGTGGGCGGGGCTAAGTTCGGCTGGCATCCAGGCTAATTTGAGCGAGTTTGACAAGGGCCAAATTGTGATGGCTAGACGACTGGGTCAGAGTATCTCTAAAACTGCAGCTCTTATGGGGTGTTCCCGTCTGCAGTGGTCAGTATCTATCAAAAGTGATCCAAGGAAGGAACAGTGGTAAACCGGCGACAGGGTCATGGGCTCATAGATGCACGTGTGGAGTGCAGGCTGGCCCGTGTGGTCCGATCAAACAGAGCTACTGTAGCTCAAATTGCTCAAGAATTTAATGCTGGTTCTGATAGAAAGGTGTCAGAATACACAGTGCATCGCAGTTTGTTGCATATGGGGCTGTAAAAAGGATATATATATATATATATATACACACAAGCCTTTTTGAAAAGAAGTTAATAAAAAGTTAATAAAAAATGTTAGTTAATACAAAAAAATAAAATAAAAATAAAAACTCTTCATTGTTAGCTCATGTTAGCTCAGGTCCATTAACTAATGTTAACAGATACGATTTTTACGATGTTTTCGTAAATGTTGAAATGAACAAATTAAGATGAATAAATGCTTTAAAATTATTTTTCATTATTAGTTCATTTTAACTAATGCAGTTTACTAATTTTAACTAATGAAACTGTTAATGCTTTTATATAATGGTGATGGTGACAAATCTATCTAAATTTCTTCCGGGTCTCTGAAAAAGAGATATGGTAAAGTTTCACAGTGCACTCAATTTCACAGTGATTTCAGATAATTTATTACCAATGAATTTCACTCCTTACTGAACAATGTGGATTTTTTTTTAAATTAAAAATAATAAGTTTCTCGATCCCTTGCTTTACTGAGATTTTATCACAGAAAAAGGGTTTTAGGCATCCTGCTTCATGTTGTGCTTAAAAGCTCACTGTAAACACTTTATTCTTTTACTAACTCAAGAGTGTGCAGTTCTACAAACAGTGTTCACCATGAAGAAGGAGATTCATTTGTCAGTTGAGTCGTATTTTCCCTCAAGGCTTTTCTTGAAATAACGAGTACCATATTTGCCAGAGTGATTTCAGAGCAACTCTTTACAGAGTAAGATGGAGCTACTCTCCATGATTCCCAGCTGGACTCCAACAATTCCCTTTGTCATCACATCACATTTTGCCTCTGTGTCGCTTCAATTTTACACGTTAGTTTAATCCACTTTGTCAGCACTGGCATGTCGCTGCCATTCTTTGCATAAACTGGCTGCTGTATTCAAGACAGACTGTGACAATAACACGCAATCATAAGATATACGTATGACACTATTTGATTCATAATACAGAGTGTCATGACTACTATCACGATAGATGCTTCCTACACACATCAGTCAGATTAAAAGCATGTTTCCTTATTTAAAGGTCAAGCAACACTTTCTTTATTTCTTTAGCCTCTAAATGTCTATGTGGGTCATCATTCTTCACACATATAATATTATAAGAAACCTACTAGGCCATTTTTTCTTCTATAATGACACATGCTGCAGAAATTGATTCTGAAATATTTAATGGTATGAGGCAGATGCTATACAGACGGAGGTGAATGGAAGCCAGATGTGGGGAAAGTCACAGTTTATGTTTATAATTACAGTGCAAGTGCTGATTAATACTAAAGGATGTGTGATTATTTCATGACATAATTATTTTGTGGAGCTGTTCATAATTATACTCTGTTGTTGGTGGATTTGCAGTTATCATTTTGTGTCAGTATGTAGAATTTTAGGGTAAAATCATACCCTATATATTATATTGTTATATATTGTATTGACAACTCATCAATTTACCATCTTATATTCTGCAAAATTGGATGTTTTTAAATAAACACTGACAATATATATATATATATATATATATATATATATATATATATATATATATATATATATATATATATATATATATATATATAATATGGACGATATATGACGTTGTATATAACATTGATATAAGTGATCACCTGGATTTAGACCTACCTAAATTGTATTTATATAAAGCGTTCACAGGCACATTTGCTTTATGTATTTCCATGGTGTCGAAATCAGGCTCATATAAATGTCAGGAAACGCGATTCTGGCTGCATTTCAATATCCATGGATCACTGGATCTTTGGTAAGTTGTAAGGAACACTACATGAAGTCCAGCCTTTAGTTTAAACTGAAAATAGTTTTTTTTTTTACTCACATCAAAATGTATTAAAGTGTCACTTTGCAGATTTTCAACCCGCATTTGTATTGTTATATTGTCGGTAGTATATGTAAATTAACAGGGTTTACTCGTTCTCTGTGTTACCTGGACCAAGAAATTCAAGATTATTTGTCAGCAAAACGTGTCATCCAGTGGACTTTTGACAGCTTTGTTACGATTCTTTGCAGCCTTTAGCCACTGCCTACAACATGCTGGATTCTTCATTGCAAACCGAAAGTAACTCACTCCCGCTAAACGTTTACTTTTTAAATTCTACCTGGAACCATTATGACTAAAAGTTTGCTGAGAAGTCTTTCCTACTCAAGCAAGGCGGTATTTGTCTCTGATAAACGTATCCTTAGCAGACTGGTGGGAGTGGCTTTGGACGGCAACATGCCCAGGGCATTGTGGGTATTGAAGTTTCCCTACCTATTTGGCAAAAGGGAAGACACTAGTCACTAGTCAAAATGCTTTCGCCTTTCTACTGTATAGGCATCCAAGTTTTATTAAAAGCCCATTTTGCCAGGGGTAAAGCACACCTTTAACTTGCTCAACTTTCGAAAGTACTTTCTTTTTAGTGTCACCAATCCTCTTTTTATTGTTAGTTCAGAAAAAAAAGTAAAAAAAAAAATGCAAATGCCACTTTTTTTTTTGTATCAAATGCAATGATATATAGAACTTTTGGGGGTCACTGTATGTCACATTACTGAAGTAAAATGCCATTCATGTTGACTTGAATATCTTTGCACTGAATATCATTGCAATATAATGCCAGTTTTTTAAGGTCATATTATATCCTATTAATTATATCATTATTACATTAGTATATTCAGGCCTGAATAATATTTGAATGTCACAAAATGTGATATGTGTGGGTGTGTGTGTGCTTGAGTGTGTAAATATATCAGTGCCCACCTGTTCACTCATACTGTTAATGCCATCTGGCCCGAGCAGGTTGACTGCTTGCTTGACCAGGTCAGTTCGTCCACAGTTGAGCATCCGGAACCCCAGGTCCTGCAGGAATTTTGCTTCTGTGGAAGCAGCGTCCAGTTTCCTTGTGGTACAGAAGCAGTCATCTGCTCTGTTGAATAAAAGGTCAGTGTTTTTTTATTTACTTTTTTAATACATTTATAACAGGTCTTTCATATTCTGACACACTAATTAAATACAGCTTAGTGCTGGTAATTAGTTTATTATTATTATTATATTCTTTCATAATTCTTATTTATTTTATATAAATGTATAATATTGAATTAATTGATTATTTAAAATTCATGTAATTTATATTATTTTTTAAATGTATATATTATATTACAATTACATAAATTACATAAATATATATATATACATAAATTACATAAATATACATACATATATATATATATATATATATATATATATATGTATTACATAATGTTACATATATTAGTTACATATAGTTACATATATATCTTTGATATATATAATATATAATACATAATAAATGATATATATTATTATAAACAAAATATAAAAAAATATTATGAATATTATAAAATATTTTATTTATAATAATATATTTTTATTTCCTTTTTATACAACATTTTCGTAACAGAAACTATTACTAGGCTCAGTAAAAAGACAACACACACTCCGAGAGAGTGAGAGAGAGCGAGAGAGAGAGCAAGAGAGAGAGAGAGAGAGAAAGAGAGAGAGAGCGTGAGAGAGAGAGAGCGAGAGAGAGCAAGAGAGAGAGATAAAGAGAGAGAGAGACGGTTATTAATTTAGCCAGCTTTTACTTTAAAAGATTGTTGCCATGGAAAAAGAAGCCCTGAAATGAAACGTTGTTTTTGCCAGGATAACCGGCATCTGTAGGTAATAAGGTAAGGTAAAAGTGTGCTCCTGAAAATTACTATGTCCATGTAAAAATCCATTTACATAGCACATCAAAGCCTGTCATTAGGATACTAAAGTCACACAAGATGTTTGTGTCTTACACAAAAATGTGTACGATGGAGTAGAGGGCTGCATTAATGGAGCCAACTAAAATCTTGCGGAAGTAGGCAATTTTACCTTTGCTGCGGTGGGAGTGGGCGGTCCCGCGATTTGCAACGTAACAAGAAAGGAGTTCTTGTCCATCAGTAACACTTTCTTCCTCCATAGCAGGCTAGGCCATGTTATTTATTTGTATGTTTTCATATTTATCATTAGGTATGTTTAATGTTTTTTAGTATTATTTATTTTCTTTTTGCTAGGCCTATATATATAGCTACATAAACACCTGTGATATCTGTGAGGTTTTTATTTCCTATTTATTTATTTATTTTTAATTTATTTTGTTTAATATTTATTTATTTTAGAAGTAATTAAATTCAATGCTGTGCTTTGTTAGGTTACCAGAGTTTAACTGTTATGGATAGGTGTGCGTGTGTTGTTACGCATAAGTTTAAATATGTTTTTAGGTTCCACATGTTTTGTTTTAACAATTGATAGAATTTTATAAGGCTGGCCGGATGTGTTTGTCATTTTGTGGTGCTAGCAATACTTTATAATATGGTCAGTTTAATAAATGCAATGTTTTATCTCTGTTTAGCATCACCCTAATATTAGTGTCATTTCTTTTCACAATTTCGACAAGCTGTAACAGACTTTTTGCAGGTGCGGACGGGAGTGGATACAAATATTGCGGGTGAGAGCGGGTGGGAGTGGAACACACGTTGTGGGAGTAGGCGGTAATGTAAATTCAACAGTCCCACGCAGGTGTGTTGTGTGTTTGTGTGTCCTTTTGTACTTAAATGAATAACTTACGGTTAAGTAAGGCATTCTACGTGCATAGTACGTATGTCGATCGGGTGTTTGTGCGTGTATGGAAGTGACGTTGCCTTCCAAACCTACTTCAGCTGCCGCGGCTCACAGTCCACCCCAGGTAACAGCAGTCGGGCTGCCTGACGTACATCGTCGCTATCCACAGAGAAGCTTCGGCGGTGTTCTGTGTGCGCCACGGCCACCCGGATCCATTCCATCAGTGGAGGCAGTACCAGGAACGGCCTGCAGGGGCAGAAGAAAGATATGTTTGATTTAAGAAAAGCAGTTTACTGTTTTCGTAATTTATTTTGTTTACAAACTATATTTCTAGCATTTAAGCACTAAACCTTCAGATCAAAAGGTTTTTATCATTACAATAAACAAATTCAGTCCAGTGTGTCCAAGCCTTTGACTGTCAGCATACATTTGTTTCTTCTAATCACCTTTACAATTGCCATTTTTAATGGACGCATCTGTTTGCGTGCAGCTTCAGGAAACTTTAGAGAAGTAATCATAAGCTCTCTGGTGGGATTACAGTTGCTACTAATTACCAGCACTAAGCTGCATCTAATTAGAGTGGCGGAATATGAAAGACCTGTTGCAAGATCCTGACAAGTTTTCAGTCAGAAAAAGAAAATTGGAGACTCAAGATGCTCATTAAAACACTCTCATCTGAATGCAAAAAATATAATTAAACGGCTCCAAATGTGCTTTCATTACACTTCCTCAATGTGCCAAACAACACTTTTACATATATATATGATTCAAAACTAATCTTTACAAGGCAAAGGTGAGCATATCCAGCTTATTTCACTGCGGTTTTACTAAGTTTAGAGTCTAGTCAGGTTATTGTGGAACAACATTAAACAAAAAAATGTTTTATGAGAAATGCACACAATTTGTTGAAATGGGCTTAGTTTATGGCTTTCAAGTTTGAAAAAAACAATGACTTCACCGTTTTTGTCCGCCTACACAACATTATCTGTACATCTTTGTGTCAAAGTTGTTGCACACACCCCTCTGATGCATGCAGTGTGTGGGACAAACCATGTTATCATTTCATATGTTATCATATTCCAAATTAGAGAAAACAAATTTCGAGTTGTTAGTGCACACACTCGGACGTAAATAAATAGGAGGCATTTGACCCTAGAAATATTGGGAACAAAACCATCAAGCTTCATCTTGAACCCTCTATCTTCATCTAATTGTTCTTCCTGTGACCTGCATCTAACAGCTAGCTTTGCACAATCCACACTCTTTCTCCCTGGACACCTACCCACCGCAAGAAAGCCTGCCAGGAATCCAAGTTTCGCCAAAACAAACCGCAAACCCTTCTCTGTTTCTCTTCTGCCTGAATAATGTGCTTCTCCGCTCCCCTCCCTTCGAAGAAATGTTTGTAGGAAAAGGACGTGGTTCTCATTCCTGTCTGGAGTTTAAAAGAGAAGCCACATCTGGCTGGAAAATAGAGACTGGATTTTGAGAACTTTGCATTGACCAGAGGAAGGGAGTTTCCCTATCCAAATGGTCTCCACTTCAGGGTCTCCTGAAAAATGTCAACGTCTTCATAAATATTTTGCCGAGATATATTCCATTGATTTATGGAATCTTGGTACTTTGATCTAAGAAGAAATACAATAAAAAGATCACATCAAACATTCAAGGAAAAAATACATAATTATTTAAATAAATATTTTTAAAAAAAGAAAATCCCCATGAATATATACACTCACCTAAAGGATTATTAGGAACACCTGTTCAATTTCTCATTAATGCAATTATCTAGTCAACCAATCACATGGCAGTTGCTTCAATGCATTTAGGGGTGTGGTCCTGGTCAAGACAATCTCCTGAACTCCAAACTGAATGTCAGAATGGGAAAGAAAGGTGATTTAAGCAATTTTGAGCGTGGCATGGTTGTTGGTGCCAGACGGGCCGGTCTGAGTATTTCACAATCTGCTCAGTTACTGGGATTTTCACGCACAACCATTTCTAGAGTTTACAAAGAATGGTGTGAAAAGGGAAAAACATCCAGTATGCGGCAGTCCTGTGGGCGAAAATGCCTTGCTGATGCTAGAGGTCAGAGGACTGGAAAAATTTTGCCTGGTCTGATGAGTCTCGATTTCTGTTGAGACATTCAGATGGTAGAGTCAGAATATGGTGTAAACAGAATGAGAACATGGATCCATCATGCCTTGTTACCACTGTGCAGGCTGGTGGTGGTGGTGTAATGGTGTGGGGGATGTTTTCTTGGCACACTTTAGGCCCCTTAGTGCCAATTGGGCATCGTTTAAATGCCACGGCCTACCTGAGCATTGTTTCTGACCATGTCCATCCCTTTATGACCACCATGTACCCATCCTCTGATGGCTACTTCCAGCAGGATAATGCACCATGTCACAAAGCTCGAATCATTTCAAATTGGTTTCATGAACATGACAATGAGTTCACTGTATTAAAATGGCCCCCACAGTCACCAGATCTCAACCCAATAGAGCATCTTTGGGATGTGGTGGAACGGGAGCTTTGTGCCCTGGATGTGCATCCCACAAATCTCCATCAACTGCAAGATGCTATCCTATCAATATGGGCCAACATTTCTAAAGAATGCTTTCAGCACCTTGTTGAATCAATGCCACGTAGAATTAAGGCAGTTCTGAAGGCGAAAGGCGGTCAAACACAGTATTAGTATGGTGTTCCTCATAATCCTTTAGGTGAGTGTATGTATAATAAATAAATATTTTTTGTCAAGAAGCTATTTTAAGGCTATATATACAAAAAACTATATTTACTAAATGTTATATTATATTATTATCTTACATTTATTATATATAATTATAATTTATTATAATTAAATATAATATATTATATATTAATAAAAAAAATAAATATAAGATATTTTTGTTAAGAAGCTATTATAATCCCATATTTATATATATAAACAAAAACAATATTTACTAATTATTAACTAGAATAATATTTCAAATATTAAAAAGGTTATCGATAAATTCAAAATAATACATAACCTACACAACACAATCTTAACCTTACTTACTTCTACAAATTACACCAGAGCTTTAGGCAAACTGAGAACAATTCCTCATATAAACTTTCAAGTAACTGTCTTCAAGATCTAGGTTAGACATTTCCACAAAGTATATTTCCCAGATCTTTCAGTGTATTTCATGTTGGTAATTATGCAGTACAGTATGTGGGCTAAAATAGGGTGATAATTACAGTGTAGATATGTAGTGTTCATGCCCTTGGTGTATTTTTTTTCTACTGTAGGAATGTTGAAACGTTGATGAAATGTCACTGAGCACATCAACAAAAGTCCACTCGACTGAAGTCTGCAATCTAAAGCCACAGCCCTGAACATCTCCAGACACTCCTTCGCTCTGATCTCTTGTTTTCTTTCTCCATCTCTATTCATTATTCCTGTCCTCACCTACCATCTATTTTATTTTTTCTGTCATTCTCTTATCTTTCACTCTCTCTTTCTTCCTTCACTCTCATTCTTCTGTGAGAGGCCAAGAAAGAAATGCATAAAATAGAGCAGACCCTCTCTGGGGAAGCAGAAAGTTTGCTGATTCTGTCGAGCATTGCATGGGCATCCCACAGGGTCTTTGGAAGGGGAGCTTTCTATCTGAGTGATGTGGGGCAGTCTGTGAAGAGATGTCCTGATGGATTTATCAATGTGCAGCGGATGCAGAACATAACTTCATAACAATCCATTAACGCTCTCCTCCAACAGGAGTCAAGAGTTCTACTGTATCTTCATTGTGCAAAAACATTGCATCTGGGAACTCAAGATTAAGTCTAAATCATGTTCTCTTTGCCTTCCCTGTGCCCTGACAGTGTCAATGCGGTTCGAAGTAACCCCACAGTGACTGAAATACCCTTGGGCATACAGTGACAAACAGAGCAAAGACGAATTGCAGGGTACAAGAGGTCATCTGAAGAAAATGTTACCACCATCATGTACCAGGTCACTCGATGCTGTATAACATTGAAGAGGTGTTTTATGCAGTCGCTAGGGTATTTTGGGTGGCCGCAAAAGCCTATATGATATTCTGGTCCCTAGATAAGGCACAGGTCCCTACTTAAGGAAAATCCATGTTTTTTTTTATTTAGCTTTTTTATCATCTGCCAGTCAAAAAACAGAGACATAGTTCATTTCTGCTGTACATTTTGGTCTGGATGCAACAATATATATTACTAGGGTAATGATTAGTTGCGGATGACTGACACAATATACAGATTTGCTCAAAAGTTTACACACCCCAGTACTAATTAAAAAATAACAAGCATTTTGTATGATCACTTTTATTTTGTTAAAATTATTCACATTTTCACAGATTCTGCAAGGGGTGTGTAAACTTTTGAGCAAGACTGTGTGTGTGTGTATATATATATATTGAAAGACCTGTCATCTTGGATATCACCAGTAATTATAGCAGCGATGCATTCGCAAACACCACATATCAAGCATTAGATTACTCTATTATCGTGACATACATGGTTCGAATACAAGCATACTGTATACCTCTCAGTATGCAGGGTAATCTTTGAGGGTTCAACATTAGGGTTTTCCCACTCCATCTGAGGACAGTGCATGAAGTAGCAGAGAGTGTAGAGGGCTTCCGGTTCCCAGTGCACGGTGCCGGTGCGGTTCTCGTGTACGGGCGTTCCATTGCTGGGGTTCTTGATATGCAGAGGCTGAAGTTGATGCATGGCACGAGACACCAGGTCACCTACAGGGGGCAGTAAAGACATGCAGTTGAGTGTATGGGAATGTTCTTTTACAAAGACTTCCTCAAGATTGTGGCTTTGCATTAAATAAAGCTTCTACATAGTCTTCGACATAAAACTAGAAGCCTCGTACATCACCGCATGCACAAAGAGACACAGACAGTGGCACATTTGACAGGTAGACATTCATTACAGGAGGAAATGACAGCTACAGGAAAACAAGCTTTTTTTCCTTTCTCATCTGGTGCAGGGATTACAGGAGAATTCGCTCATCTTATGGGAAGAAAACTTGTCAAAATGTCACAATATTTGTATTAAACCTTAAACTGACAAAAGCTACAATTTAGAACGATTTCAACAAGAAGCCAGAAAATATGTAGTTCTTGCACATCTAAAGTCACTTCTAAAGGATAAGACTTTAGGGACTGTGTGCAAATATTTTCACAAAAAAACCATGAACCATCAATAAGTTATTAATAGCCAAATATTTAGAACACAACAAAAAAACAATACACACTGTAAAAAAATATTGTTGGCTTAACTTAAAAATGTAAGTTACCTGGTTGCCTTAAAATTTGGATTTCATTGAAATTAAAAATGTGAGTTAATACAATGAAGGAGATTGGTTTAATCAACAGAAACTCAAAATATTATGTTATCTGAACCACACAAATTAAGTTGATTTGACAAAAGAAAAAAAACTGTGATAACAAAATGTAAAAAAATATTTTCAAGATTTGTAATCACATCTTTTTTCTTTTTCTGTCTACCATGGTAGACACAAAATAAAGGAATGCCAAGCTAAAATGTTTGTGTGTATGTGTATATATATTGAATATAAGAAATAAAAAATAATCTATATAAACAATTTAATATACGCACACAACACATATACACATATAAAAACAAAAAACAAATGACAAACAAAACACTGTTTATAAACACACATAAGAACACTTGTACAGAATTATTAGTCAATGGGACCTATTATTTATTCACATAAACACATCAATTATTAAGTTTACTGATCAAATTATCTTGGATGAATTACTGAGCCTTCTTGGCAAAACCAAGGAAATTTTAATTGGTTCTTTAGGAAATCTCAGCACACATCCACACACATTCACATACATACCCCCCTCCCCCCCTCCCAACACACACACACACCGCAATTACTGAGAATATGAGCAAGAGGAAGTCTGCACACTGTTTTAAACCTTAAGTTGTTAACTTATGTCTCTCTGTGTGTGTGTGTGCTGCTTTCTTTATTTTATTGGATGAAGCACTGGCAGCAGCTGCGAATATCACTCGCCATCACACAAACATTCCATTTCTCTTTCAAACAAACAAACACACACACACACACACACACACACACACACACACACACACACACACTGACTGTGCCACTCTATAATGGCCTTGTGAATTATCAAAAGGAAAGCCTTCTTATCAAGAGCAAATCTACTCTTTCCATGTACACCCCTCATTCAAGTTTTATAGAGGAGAGCTGGGTTAAATAAGGCAATGAGGCACAGATTTTTAATAGTCCCTAAAAGCTTTTTTTCGGGAAGTTACAGTAAATATTTGAGAGCAGAGTTGGCTGTTACTTGCCTTACATAATCAATTACTTTTTTCAACGAGTAAAGTAACATACTACATGTTAAATTGTTATCATAAGTAGATACAATGCTAGTATAATTTTAAATATAAAAGATTTATTTATTGACAAATACAATTGAAAATCTTCCTTTTTATTCTTGGAAAATTTTAAAAGCATACTGTATTTGAGGTGCACAACAGCTGCTGTGTGTGAGCATGATGGGTATAATTTTCCATGCTTACCAGTGACAAAGTTATTTTTCAACGTACTATGACATTTGTTAAGTTAAGTAAATAAATACATAAAATGAGTGCCATTTTTCATTTACATCAAAAATAAATAAATAAATCACACACTTCCAATGTGCAAATATCCCACAAGCCACAAAAAAAAAACCTTCCACTCCGGAGGACAGACCCCTTATGGTGAGAAAAATTAACACAAAAGTCACCATGATTTAAAATCTTTTTATGGAATATTGCAGTATTTATGAATATATATCCATGCACTTTTCTTGTTCAAGAAGCTGTTTCAGTCGGATATACACTCACCTAAAGGATTATTAGGAACACCTGTTCAATTTCTCATTAATGCAATTATCTAATCAACCAATCACATGGCAGTTGCTTCAATGCATTTAGGGGTGTGGTCCTGGTCAAGACAATCTCCTGAACTCCAAACTGAATGTCAGAATGGGAAAGAAAGGTGATTTAAGCAATTTTGAGCGTGGCATGGTTGTTGGTGCCAGACGGGCCGGTCTGAGTATTTCACAATCTGCTCAGTTACTGGGATTTTCACGCACAACCATTTCTAGAGTTTACAAAGAATGGTGTGAAAAGGGAAAAACATCCAGTATGCGGCAGTCCTGTGGGCAAAAATGCCTTGTTGATGCTAGAGGTCAGAGGAGAATGGGCTGACTGATTCAAGCTGATAGAAGAGCAACTTTGACTGAAATAACCACTCGTTACAACCGAGGTATGCAGCAAAGCATTTGTGAAGCCACAACACGCACAACCTTGAGGCGGATGGGCTACAACAGCAGAAGACCCCACCGGGTACCACTCATCTCCACTACAAATAGGAAAAAGAGGCTACAATTTGCACGAGCTCACCAAAATTGGACAGTTGAAGACTGGAAAAATGTTGCCTGGTCTGATGAGTCTCAATTTCTGTTGACACATTCAGATGGTAGAGTCAGAATTCGGCGTAAACAGAATGAGAACATGGATCCATCATGCCTTGTTACCACTGTGCAGGCTGGTGGTGGTGGTGTAATGGTGTGGGGGATGTTTTCTTGGCACACTTTAGGCCCCTTAGTGCCAATTGGGCATCGTTTAAATGCCACAGCCTACCTGAGCATTGTTTCTGACCATGTCCATCCCTTTATGACCACCATGTACCCATCCTCTGATGGCTACTTCCAGCAGAATAATACACCATTTCACAAAGCTCGAATCATTTCAAATTGGTTTCTTAACAATGACAATGAGTTCACTGTACTAAAATGGCCCCCACAGTCACTAGATCTCAACCCAATAGAGCATCTTTGGGATGTGGTGGAGCGGGAGCTTCGTGCCCTTAATTGTGCATCCCACAAATCTTCATCAACTGCAAGATGCTATCCTATCAATATGGGCCAACATTTCTAAAGAATGCTTTCAGCACCTTGTTGAATCAATGCCACGTAGAATTAAGGCAGTTCTGAAGGCGAAAGGGGGTCAAACACAGTATTAGTATGGTGTTCCTAATAATCCTTTAGGTGAGTGTATGTCACAATAGGGAAGAAACTTGTTGCTACTTGTTTCATGGCAACTTTAACGCTTTACTTTCCATAAAAGTAACAATAGAACATAATTAGGGCCCGAGCACCAAAGTGCGAGGACTCTCTTGGAATTGCTCCGTTTATTGTTCTTCTTTTTCTCCAAAATGAATCACATTTTTGAGGGCCTAAATATGCTCAAAAACTCACGAAACTTTGCACACGTGTCAGAACTAGTGAAAATTTACATCTGATATGGGTTTCAGAATTGGGTGTGGCAAAATGGCTCGATAGCGCCACCTATAAAACTTTAACGAAGTACGCTTCCCGCTACATTTGACGTACATGTACATATGCGTAATATCCCAATACCTACCAAAAAAAGCCTCTTGGAGCAAAGTCCTAAACACAACAGGAAGTCATTTTGAATTTCCTCTTTGATTTTTGTGCAGTTTTTGCCATTTCCAGGCATCGTACTTTGACGAACTCCTCCTACAGTTTTAATTATTTTTATACTTTTTTATATTAAGTAACACTATTGTACTCTTAAAGTACACTGTTTGAGCGTAAGTGCAAATTAATATAAAATTGCTCCCAAGCGTTGTATGAAAAACTGCTAAAAACCATGATCAGAAGACTGGCATGTTCGACTGCTCCTAATCAGAAGCACACATTTCATCACCTGTCCAGATGGTCTGAAACATGTCTTTCAAGCTCTGCCAAGCACCATTCACTTGAAGCTAGCCTTCACTTGTGGCAGCTACTATATACAGCCGAGCTGCTGTTATTATTCAGCACCGATCCGTGCAAAAGGGAACAACTCTCTCAGCAAGAATGAGAAAGGATTTAATTCCAGTGTGACTACTGTCCACCCTGGGAGTTAGTGTTAACATTGTACATTCTGCCTGAACCAGTTTCTATTTTGGCTTCTGCTGCGTTAAGATGAAATGTCACTGATTTGGAGCTGCACAAGGAAGACGAGAAGCACAAATAAGAGTGGAAAAGAATTAAAATCTTTGTAAATCAAAGAGCACACCAAATAAAAATAAAAAAACTACATTATTGTGTTGTCCTATATAAAAATTAGCTAATTATCTTGACTTTTTATGGAAAATAACACAGATGTTCAACAGGGGGTCTTGCATGGTGCTGCAGGGGTTCTGCGGATTATTGTTTGATCGCAAACAAACTTTTTTTCCCTTGCTCCTCAAACAGTGATAGTTTGGCTCAGCTAAAGTGTGACCTGTAAATCACCTCTAGAGATCATGGGTGTGTGAGGAGCACAGCTGCAGGCCAGAGGAGTGGAAAGACCTCTGCATACCACTCATTCTCACCGCTGTTGAGATTTACAGCCGGTGACCTTTCTGCAGGAGACAACACATGGCACAAAATATGACTGTTCTTTCAAAATACTAAGAAACAGTTAGCCAATGGCTCTGGACCATAGAGAGACTTACATCATGATTAAATCTACTCATCAAAGCTGCACTACATCCAACATAATGGAGAGGAAAATGGTAAATTTGTTTTTCTATGAATCTTCTCTGTCATATACAGTCTATATACATTCAGTGTAATTATGGTTATCAAAAACTAAAATGAATCCTAAATAAAAACTTATTTTGATATCTGAAAAAAAAAAAAATGTTTTAGAGAAGTTGAAACCAACTGAAATACATTTAATGTCTCCAAAACTATCTAAAACGAAGTAAAAAATAATTTTAGCTTTTGATTAAGAATTTATTTGTGAAATGTAGTGAAGAAACATGCCTTCATTAAACATGCAAATGTATAAAACTTTGGTAACACTTTACAGTAATGTTTAATTTGTTAACATTAGTTAATATGAAGTAACAATGAACAATCCTTCTACAGCATTTATTAATTTTAGTTAATGTTAATATCAACATACTAAAACATTTATAAGGTCAAATGTTGTATCTGTTAACATTATTACACTGTGAACTTACATGGCCGTGAACATTTTTATTAACATAACATTAACAAAGGTTAAAAATGCTGTAAAATGATATTTCTTATTGTTAGTTAATGGATTAACTAATGTTAACAAATGAGACCTTACTGTAAAATTTATTAATGAATAAATTTTAAAAATTAGTTATTCAATAAAAATATTTAAATTATATCACTGAACGCACTAACTTCTGCAGCACAAGAATAATAAACTGAAAAAACGAAATCTTTAAAAAACAATCATAGAGTGAAAGCTAAACTAAATGAAAAGAAGAAATTGAAAGTAAAACTAAAGCTAAAACAAACAAAAAAAGATGAAAAAAAGAGCATTGCAAAACAGTGTTCACAACTAACTCACAACATCTAAATTTGCTCACCATGGTCCATTTCTGTACATAATAAAGAGTATAAACTATGTACAATTGCATCTTAGTAAGATGCAAATCATCAATTGAACTGCTTTATATATTTTTATTTTTTCATTTGTATCACTAGATACAATCGGCCTTCGATGCAGCCTCTGAACTGGGGTACAGCTAATGTCTTCAGAAAATGTAAAAATCTAGTTTGCGCTATAATAATCGACACACAACAGGTTCCAAGACACATGCTGATAAATGGCAAAGTTGGCCAGGCAAGTCAGAATCTCATACTGGAAGGAGGCGTATTCTCTTTACCAGGAACAGAGGCTCCCGTTTTTTCAACCCAAGCCTTTTGGGTGTGATTCAACTTTGAAATTGCTCCAATTATAGATCCACAAATTCCCCTTTACTCCCATCTTCTCTTGCTACAGGCAGCCTAAATGATAGATCCTCAACATGGCCTTCTCTAGTCTAATTGCTCTTTGGCGGGTGGTGTAGTTTGGAGGGTGTCAGAAGAGGGGAGAAAGCGGAGGCACGCTCACGTCTTAATACTTTGCAGTAATTATTCTCCGGTCGTTCCCAAAAGGCCTCTCAGGCACACCTGCATTAATCATGAAGAATGACTCGGAGGAACTCCTTCTCTCTTCTCCCTTCAGCAGATGCTGGAGTAGGAGGTGTAATTATGAGGAACGGATCACGCCCCCGTCGAATATAATGCCGCAGAGATGCCCTGCGAGCCCATCCGCTCAGCCAAGTGCGATATTGAGGCATAATACTCCACTTTTATATTTCTTGCTGTATAGTTTTGCATAATATTGTAAGAGGGAATCTTTGAAGTTAAGCGAGTGCAAAATGAACACAGAAGATCTACCTTCTTTCCTCAATGCAAGTTACTAAAGGGAGAAGACAATTCACCAACCCTCTTACTGGTCCAACTACCATGTTTAACGATCCAATCAATTTCTGAGAGATTTAATGGAAATCCTGGCATATATTATTGGACATCCTGTTTTAATATTGAAATATGTCACATTTTGGAAGTAAAGTGGGTTTAGTAGACACATTACCATTCCATATAGACAAGAAACCATCAGTGAAAGTGACCTTCAATGATTTGAATCTCAAGTAGGATGCAATCTAATAATGATGAACCACAACCTGAAGCTTTAAAGAGACGCCAAAGGACAAAGTCAAAGCTGAAAGACTGAATGTGTCCCCTTTTCTTCTTTCCTGCCCTTTTAGTGTCAAAGAAGCATGGCCCCTTTGAAGTTTATTTCATGAGTGTTCACTGATGGCATTTACAGAGCCGGACAATCTCCTCAGCCTTACTGAAACACCTCACAGACAACTCGCATGTTGAACATAGCCTAGAAATGTTTAAATAATTATAATACATCTGTGATTATTGATTACTCAAGTCGGGTGCACACGATTTTTAATAGTCCTTTACTACTGTTGTTTGTCAGATTGTACGAACATGATCTCCGCTGTAAGCCATGTCACACTGTAGGATCTCAATTGTCATTCATGTTAGACTGTACGGCAGTCAAGACTCAAGTTAAATCAAGTTAAAAAAACGGATGCATGCAAGAAGACCCATCCATAGTTTTACATCAATCAGTGACACGTTCGGTGACTGTGAGCTGCATTACATGAGGGATTGAAATGGTGGCTAGCAAACAAAAACAATCTCGCTTGTCTTGAATAGAAAAAAAGAAAAAAACAAGACGATGTGCATGGAGCAAGTAGTGGTTTGTTGTCTCACTAATTGCGTCATCAGGTTATGCGCTTTTATTGGTTCTTGACGGTTGTCGTAGGAGAAGCTACACTGCAGGACTGTGCCTCAAAACTAGCCATCAAAGACTTTGGCCAGATGTTTGCCTAGGATCAGAGGATTCTTTTACAATTTTTTTTGCAAATTCCGCCATGTAAATAGCGAATCCGCCATGGTGCAAGCACAACTGGCTTTTAAAGGGAATAGGAGATGAGACTCTATTGGTGTATTGCACGTTGTGCCTAAAACACACCAATGATCTCATTAAGAGACAAGGGACAACCCTTTTAGACCATGCACCTGGTGCGCTGACCATTTTTTCACTCACTAAGTCCACCAGCACCATGCTCTTCAGACCATGCACTCAGATCGTTAAAGTAGGGCCCTTAAAGTAAAACACATTTAAATTATTCACTTGAAATTGAGGCGCAGTAAAATAATTCATTCTTTTAAGCTTTGACTACTATGTAAACAAATTAAAAATGAAAACTAACTCAAAATATCAATAAATACGATAATAGTATACTAAAATAACACTGTGCTTTATGGAAACGGGAAAAAAAACAGTAACTTTTTTTTAATCCACAGAATAAAGAAAGTCATACAGGTTTGAAATTGACTTTTGGGTGAACTATAACTGGAGCAATTATATTGGGGGCAAAAGCAACAAAAAAAAATGTTTCTCTCCTTTTTTAGTTTAATTTGTTTTTGTTTATTGGTAAAAATGTTGTCTCTCACCATCAGTGATTCTGATTTGGATTCAAGGTCAGAGCGAACAATGGTCTACCCATCAGCGAGGCAATCTGAAAGAGATCAAGGCCAGTGAATCACTGGTTATGCCTGACTAGTCAGCAAATGTGTCACTGAAATAGGTGCTTTCATTTAGAAGTCACGCACACACAAACAAAATTATGCAGTGTGTTTGTGTATGCATATGCGTTCTGGAGGCTGTCAATCCTCCAGAGAATGATGATTGCCTCATCCACCTTATGTTACCGTGTGGACCGGAATTATAAAAGCAAACTATCACTGCGGGCCATGATTAATCTAGCTGAGGACTTGTCGTCATTAACAATGGCGACTCACAATATCCATCACCCAGAGGCCAGAAGCACAGAGTGTCTCATCTATGGGTACATTTACATTATGACATCCATAACAAATAACCTTGGGAGACCATAACTACACACTCTTAGTACACTTACTGTATACTAATGAGAGTTATAAAACAGTTCTAGTCTTCAAATTAATTTATTAGGTGAACGATTCAATGAATCATTCATAATGATATCACTTGTTTTGTTCCTGAATGAATCCGTGTTTTTCAGCAAATTAAGTGAATGATTCAATGGCTCATTCATCACTTGTTTAGTTTCTGAATGAATTAGTGTTTTTAACAAATATGTAAAGTTTGATCATTATTTATTCAAAAAGACATAAAGCAGATTCCATCTGCTAGGGGTGTTGCTTTCTAAGCTGTTCTCATGTTTTATGCATATATGATGGTACCTTTCCCACTGGGGAACCTTTACAGTGGTTTCAGAGAAGCCAGAGCAGGATTAGTAAGTGGCAGCCTGGCTTACCTTTATGCCCCAATTTATGATGAAATGTGTTGAGATGTTGGATACAAAGTGACTCATCTCATAAAACCTGAACTGATCTCCGAAGGTGAGATGGGAAATAATGCAAGACGTGTATTCATCAACTCTGCCGTGTGCTGAGAGACAAGACTAAAGTATTAATATGACCTGGGTCTCAGCATCAGTAGGTCTGAAGAGGATGCTCATTAGCTAAATGTATACAACAAACCTCTATGAGACACTCAGAGGTGTTCTTCATTTACACACTGTTAAATGCTAAAAGCGTCTGCTAAATGAATAAATGTAAATGCACTCTTTTGTATTTCACAGAAGAAATTAAGTGATATAGATTTGAAAACACATGGTGAGTACATTTTTGGGTGAACTATCCTTTTAAGCATATTAAGTAAAAGTTAAACCACACACATAATGTAATTGCTGTATTGAAAATTATTGCTATCCTGTTGACAACATCTTCCCATAGATCTAAGGCAAGTCCTAGCTGGATTTGTGCTTAAGAGATTGTCTCCACGAACGTGACAAATGGAGGTGTCTGAGTATTAACTACCAAAAGCAACAGGAAATAGTGCCGGAGCCTTTATAATTACTCTCTCTCAGTATAATTACCATGTTTTCCTTTGACCGTGAAATAAAGACACCTTGCTTTGCAATCTGCTGCACAGCTCATGGGATCTTTTTCCATTGAGACAGAACAAGATTTTTGCCTCCATTAATTTTTAAAGGCTCTCACCTCATTTTCTAGAAGGGAGCACAGCTCAAGTGCACATTTATATTATTAATATTCAGACATATGGTAAGAGCATATGTAATACTGTACTGCATGTTGTCATCAAAATGTATGCATAAAACTCTGATTTCCCATCTGACACATGCTTATCCAGCGACAAGCTTGCCTGTCCACACTGAACACAAAACTGCTGTGTGAAGAAACTTTTTAAAATATCTTCTGCTTGGCTGTGATTGCTTAACAGACACTTATGGACCAGTGTAGAAAAATGTGTCCACAAAATATGGCTGATTAGGATAGAAACTGGATATAGCTGATGTGGAACCTGAAGAAAAAAAAAAAAACAATTGTTGCTTTAAAGGGATAGTTCACCCAAAAATGAAAATTCTGTCATCATTTACTTGCCCTCAAGTTGTTCCAAACCTGAATACATTTCTTGGTTCTGCTGTACACAAAGGAAGATATTTGGAAGAATGTGTGTAACCAAGCAGATCCCACCCCCCACTCACTACCATAGTAGGAAAAAAAATACTATGGTAGTCAATGGGGGGTGAGATCTGCTTGGTTACAAACATTCTTCCAAATATCTTCCTTTGTGTAACGCAGAACCAAGACATTTTTCTTTTTTGAGTGAACTCACTGCAAAAATGCCTTTCTTACTTAGTATTTTTTTTTAAATCTTGTTTCTGGTCCAAATATCTAAAAATTCTTAAATCAAGATGTTTTTACTAGATAAGTAAAATTACATAAGATAATTTTTCTCGTTTTCTAAAAATAATAATAATAATAATAATTAAGTAAGTTTCTGCTTAAAACTGCCAATGGGGTAAGAAAAATTAGTTTGGGACAGAAACAAGAATTCAAACAGAAACAAGATTATTTTTCTTACCCCATTACCAGATAGTTTTGCTTGTTTTAACACACTTCCCCCCAGAAAACGAGAAAAAATATCTTATGTAATTTTTACTTATCTAGTAAATGCATACTGATTTAAGATTTTTTAGATATTTAGACTGGAAACAAGACAAAAATACTAAATAAGAAATTCATTTTTTGCAGTGCTATCCCTTTAATGAGTCACACCTGATTAGAACAAGTGTTAGCACTGGAGTTTTATATTTGGTATGTGTTCCAAAAGTGTTAACTAACCTAACATTTATTCATTTCACTATTACAGGCAATTATACTAAATTAGCAGCTGTTCTATGAGGTATTGCTGATGTAAGCGAAGTTAATTACGCTACAATCAAAAACAATTATGTGCCATATTGGCGGAGTTTGAGTTATCTTGTACAACATTAGGGTTGTCAAACTTGGTTGTCAGGAGGTTTACATTAAGCTCGACAGCGATGGAATAATGCGCTTGAATCATCTGCATGTGTCATCACACACAATGCTCTGTATAAGGTGCAGGCTAATAAGGTGAACTAATTAGAATCAATTTTTTCAAGCCATTGTTAAATTACAATGCTTTTAATTATGACTATTGAAAGGTGTTTCACTATTCACTCTATGGGGTCAGGTAGAAGTGGCCAACCTGCAGAAAAAGTGGCAGGTCAGGAGTTTCTGCAGTTTGTGCAGATGAAAATGATTCACTTGCCCTTGTCTGTCTGGTCAGCATCAGAGTTGAAAAGAGAGGGTTTTCTTAGAACAGTTTTACTATACAGTTCTGGAATACAATAGCAAATCTTCCACCAATCAGCTGTAAAATGATCCTTTCATTTCTTGGATATGTGCCATTTGAAAGAGTTCAAAGGCATATAGATGTACTTTAAAACAGTCTCTTAAAAATTCATTAAATATATACTTATAGCAGGCAATGGAATCAAACTGAAAATGCAAGATATCATGATTTATTTCCAGCTTTTTTTTTTATAATTAATATATTTTAGTTAGATCACAACCATGAACTATGATTTACAGTTGCAAATCATGCAGATCGGTTGCAGACAGTATTCAGGGGAGGGGCATTTTCATCCTAGAGAGCATTTGATTGGACAAAAATGTGTGTAGTGCAGGATGAGTCATCAATATGCTAGTCTCGCGTAGCCAGACCTTCCGACTGACAGCAGCTTTCATTGGTCAAGGATTGCCCAAGAGGACGTTTGACGGAAATGTAACGCAACCAATCACAGGTGGTTTTGTTCCGCGTCATGTTTAGGGGCATAAAAATATAAAGTCGATGTCCCTGCAATAACAGACTGGTGTGCATCTATAAATTATTCATTCAAGAACGTTATGCAAGTTTACTGCAACAATGGAGCCACGAACTTCACATACTTTTAAAAATCCAGTGTTTAGTTGATCCCGGTAAGCGCTCATTGTCACAGTTGTAAATACGACGGCATTCTTTTTCCACGAGGGAGTTTGGCGTCACAGCATTTGTTTTCTAGGCGGACCGTTAAAGAACGCAACACACTCGTCTCGCGGACATCATGTAGAATTCAACCAATCAGATGACAACTTTGAAACTCCTGAAGCGTTTCCAGATTAAGTGTGCCATATGCATCAGACGTTTAGCCAACGGTCCGTGGGCGTCTGAGGCTGAGACTATCAATATGTTTGCTCAGGTTTACTGAAAGAGAAAGACGGCAAATTAAAAACAAAATGTATATATTTGTTAAAATCGATTAAATCAACACCAGCATGTAGATGACCTCAAAGCAAATGTGTATGGACTAAAAAACACAAAACTTTGATGTAAATTTCGTTGGGTCAGGATAATTACATTGTCTAACTTCAAAAATAATTTTATTTCTTTAAAGTTGTTTTCAGTGGCTCGATTTTAGAAATTTTTGTGCAATGCCAATAGGATGAGACATACACTCACCTAAAGGATTATTAGGAACACCATACTACTACTGTGTTTGACCCCATTTCGCCTACAGACCTGCCTTAATTCTACGTGGCATTGATTCAACAAGGTGCTGAAAGCATTGTTTAGAAATGTTGGCCCGTATTGATAGGATAGCATCTTGCAGTTGATGGAGATTTGTGGGATGCACATCCAGGGCACGAAGCTCCCGTTCCACCACATCCCAAAGATGCTCTATTGGGTTGAGATCTGGTGACTGTGGGGGCCATTTTAGTACAGTGAACTCATTGTCATGTTCAAGAAACCAATTTGAAATGATTCGAGCTTTGTGACATGGTGCATTATCCTGCTGGAAGTAGCCATCAGAGGATGGGTACATGGTGGTCATAAAGGGATGGACATGGTCAGAAACAATGCTCAGGTAGGCCGTGGCATTTAAACGATGCCCAATTGGCACTAAGGGGCCTAAAGTGTGCCAAGAAAACATCTCCCACACAATTACACCACCACCACCAGCCTGCACAGTGGTAACAAGGCATGATGGATCCATGTTCTCATTCTGTTTACGCCAAATCTGACTCTACCATCTGAATGTCTCAACAGAAATCGAGACTCATCAGACCAGGCAACATTTTTCCAGTCTTCAACTGTCCAATTTTGGTGAGCTCGTGCAAATTGTAGCCTCTTTTTCCTATTTGTAGTGGAGATGAGTGGTACCCGGTGGGGTCTTCTGCTGTTGTAGCCCATCCGCCTCAAGGTTGTGCGTGTTGTGGCTTCACAAATGCTTTGCTGCATACCTCGGTTGTAACGAGTGGTTATTTCAGTCAAAGTTGCTCTTCTATCAGCTTGAATCAGTCAGCCCATTCTCCTCTGACCTCTAGCATCAACAAGGCATTTTCGCCCACAGGACTGCTGCATACTGGATGTTTTTCCCTTTTCACACCATTCTTTGTAAACTCTAGAAATGGTTGTGCGTGAAAATCCCAGTAACTGAGCAGATTGTGAAATACTCAGACCGGCCCGTCTGGCACCAACAACCATGCCACGCTCAAAATTGCTTAAATCACCTTTCTTTCCCATTCTGACATTCAGTTTGGAGTTCAGGAGATTGTCTTGACCAGGACCACACCCCTAAATGCATTGAAGCAACTGCCATGTGATTGGTTGATTAGATAATTGCATTAATGAGAAATTGAACAGGTGTTCCTAATAATCCTTTAGGTGAGTGTATTTCTCATTATTCCTGTTCTACGATCTGTTTTCTAAACCAAAGAATCCAGTAGGCATTTTCTCTTTGTGTTGTTTGATCATTTAGGTCACTGACAAAATGCTTGAACGAGGATTAAGTACAGTTCAGGGCATGAACCCTTTAGACTGAAGTCTTTCAGAGAGACGATCAATTTGGCAGGAGCTGTTTACGTCTAAATGTTTACACAAGTTTGTGTATGTGAGTGCCTGTTTAGCAAATAGCCATGTTTCAGTCTGCTGTCAAGGCCTCAGAGAAGAAAATTGTGTAGATCAGCAGGTAGAGATAAGTGATAAAGAAATGAGAGACATGCCAGGTTTAAAGGACATGGCGCCCTAAAAGAGAAAGAGACACAGAGAAAATGTCTCTGAGCATCTACATTTGAGCGATCACATCTGCAAAACATTTTTCTATATTCTAAATTTTCTGAACTCTTATATGCTTAACTATTGTTAAGCAGTCTAAAGAGCAAGTGGTGTGTCTTTTGTTAAAACTGGAGCAGTTAGATTTTCCCTTTTTTATTTCTCACAAAATAAATCACAATGAAGACCCCTTTTTAAAGGGGTCATGAATTGAGAAATCAACTTTCCCTTGAGCTTTTGATATACACTGACCTAAAGGATTATTAGGAACACCATGCTAATACTGTGTTTGACCCCCTTTCGTCTTCAGAACTGCCTTAATTCTATGTGGCATTGATTCAACAAGGTGCTGAAAGCATTCTTTAGAAATGTTGGCCCATATTGATAGGATAACATCTTGCAGTTGATGAAGATTTGTTGGATGCACATCCAGGTCACGAAGCTCCTGTTCCACCACATCCCAAAGATGCTCTATTGGGTTGAGATCTGGTGACTGTGGGGGCCATTTTAGTACAGTGAACTCATTGTCATGTTCAAGAAACCAATTTGAAATGATTCGAGCTTTGTGACATGGTGCATTAATCTGCTGGAAGTAGCCATCAGAGGATGGGTACATGGTGGTCATAAAGGGATGGACATGGTCGGAAACAATGCTCAGGTAGGCTGTGGCATTTAAACCATGCCCAATTGGCACTAAGGGGCCTAAAGTGTGCCAAGAAAACATCCCCCACACCATTACACCACCACCACCAGCCTGCACAGTGGTAACAAGGCATGATGGATCCATGTTCTCATTCTGTTTATGCCAAATTCTGACTCTACCATCTGAATGTCTCAACAGAAATCGAGACTCATCAGACCAGGCAACATTTTTCCTGTCTTCAACTGTCCAATTTTGGTGAGCTTGTGCAAATTGTAGCCTCTTTTTCCTATTTGTAGTGGAGATGAGTGGTACCCGGTGGGGTCTTCTGCTGTTGTAGCCCATCCGCCTCAAGGTTGTGCGTGTTGTGGCTTCACAGATGCTTTGCTGCATACCTCGGTTGTAACGAGTGGTTATTTCAGTCAAAGTTGCTCTTCTATCAGCTTGAATCAGTCGGCCCATTCTCCTCTGACCTCTAGCATCAACAAGGCATTTTCGCCCACAGGACTGCTGCATACTGGATGTTTTTCCCTTTTCACACCATTCTTTGTAAACTCTAGAAATGGTTGTGCGTGAAAATCCCAGTAACTGAGCAGATTGTGAAATACTCAGACCGGCCCGTCTGGCACCAACAACCATGCAACGCTCAAAATTGCTTAAATCACCTTTCTTTCCCATTCTGACATTCAGGAGATTGTCTTGACCAGGATCACACCCCTAAATGCATTGAAGCAACTGCCATGTGATTGGTTGATTAGATAAGTGCATTAATCAGAAATTGAACAGGTTTTCCTAATAATCCTTTAGGTGAGTGTATAAAAGGTCACTGTAATATATCCTGCAAGTTTCAGAGCTGAAAACTTCCTTGTTAGTCAAAGAAAAGCTTTTATTGACAACTGGCTTAGCAAACGATCGATCTGCGAATGTGCGCCCCGTGACGTCAGAATGCAGTGAAACACCGCCTCAAGACGAACGCCTAATTCTGTAGCCCCGCCCACTGACTCGAGCATGTCCTGACATGTTAGATAAATAACATAGGCCTACGTGGAGCTAAACCGGATCGAACTTCCAAGCAATAAAGCTTATGGCATGTTTCAAACATGCCATAAGCTTCCTTCGGATTCCAATATTAGCAATGCATGGTTGAACTTCATTTTTAATGAAGATCCTGCTCACATGGGTAAGACATTACATTTGTACTCTTCATTTCACCGGATTCGTTTGTAAACAAGAGCCTGGATTTGCAGACAGGATGAGATAAAAAAACTATGCTGTGGCTTCCGGATCTGACAGGAGTGATGCAACACAATTATGTGAGTAAAATTTTTTTTAATATGTGACAGTATTGCATTGTTACGTTTGATATCTACTGATTAACGTGTCTAACTAAACATAACTTCCACGCTGTCACAGGCTGGAGTATCCTTTGTATTTGAGGTGTTTTTGGTTCATTGTGTTGCAATTCGGGATCAGACTTGAACATGTATGGGCCAGGGCTCACACTATCTTAAATTCCTTTCTTGATGTGCGTTGTTCACTCTCTTGACTGGTAATTTGAAGGAAAAATACAATCACGAAGGTTTTGAACATGCTAATTTGTCTGAGGTGAAGTTTTGCTGAAGGTACTTGGCTTGTGGGTGTGCGCACACGTGTGTGTGTGGGTGTGTGTGTCAGTGTGCATGGTTCACGGTTATATCCACTGATCGGGCCGGCCAAGTAATAAAAAATAACATTCCAAGAGCCCTGTGGGCAAATCATTCCGGTTGCCATTTCTCCACATTGGAAGTTTTCAAAACAATTCCTCATGTGTAAGAGAGCCGAAGATATTTATAATATGCAAAACTGTTATCCGATCATAGCAGTGGGCGTTTACTTCCAAGTCTTCAATGCAGCACGCCCATAAAAACCGAGCGTTTCAAGAGCTAGGCTCAAAACCAGGGTAGGAAATAGCCTATTACTTATTCATTATGATGTTTTTTAATGTAAAAACCACACAAACGTCAAAAGTTGACCTCAGAAAAGAGTATAAAAAATGTAAAAACCAGTTCATGACCCCTTTAAAATTGAACTTTGAACTTTTCACACAAAGGTTCAATTATCACATTAGTGGGCAGTTATTTAATTAGGAGAACCTTACGTAAAGTAAGACTTAAGAAAAAATACCATTTAAGCAAATAAAAGCATTTAATCAAAATTGACAGTAAAGACATTTATATAACAAAAGATTTCCATTTTAAATAAATGCAGTTCTTTTGAACTTTCTATTAATCAAAGAAACCTAAAGAAAATGTATCATGGTTTCCACAAAAATATCAAGCAGCATAACTGTTTACAACACTGATAATAATAATAAATGTTTCTTGAGCACCGCATAAGTATACAGTATTAGAGAGATTTCTGAAGGATTGTGATTTATATATGGTGAAGTGGTGACAGGTGTAGTGAATAAAACTGATAATCTCTTCATCACGGCACCTGTTAGTGGGTGGGATATATTAGGCAGCAAGTGAAAATTTTGTCCTCAAAGTTGATGTGTTAGAAGCAGGAAAAATGGGCAAGCGTAAGGATTTGAGCAAGTCTGACAAAGGCCAAATTGTGACGGCTAGACGACTGGGTCAGAGCATCTCCAAAACTGCAGCTCTTGTGGGGTGTTCCCCCTACAGTGGTCAGTATGTATCAAAAGTAGTCCAAGGAAGGAACAGTGGTGAACTGGCGACAGGGTCATGGACAGCCAAGGCTTATTGATGCACTTGTGGAGTGCAGGCTGGCCCGTGTGATCCGATCAAACAGAAAATTGCTCAAGAAGTTAATGCTGGTTCTGATAGAAAGGTGTCAGAATACACAGTGCATCGCAGTTTGTTGCGTATGGCGCTGCACAGTCGCAGGGCCAGTCAGGGTGCCCATGCTGACCCCTGTCTAACGCCGAAAGTACCAACAGTGGGCACGTGAGCATCAGAACTGGACCACGGCGCAATAGAAGAAGGTGGTCTGATGAATCGCGTTTTCTTTTACATCACGTGGATGGCCAGGTACGTGTGCGTTGCTTACCTGGGGAACACATGGCACCAGGAAGCACTATGGGAAGAAGGCAAGCAGGCGGAGGCAGTGTGTTCTAAAATGTTCTTTGTGTTCTTTATTCCAGGGTAAATGTTTTAACAATAAGTTTAAACAATAAGTTTGAAGTTCCACTTGATTTCAAGTATTCAAATGTATCCATAATTGAATAACCACGCTGTATTTCTACTTTCAATTTCCTTGTTCTTTCAATTTTCAAATGACTTAAAATAACTCTAAAGGCTTTAAAGTCATTTTGCACTGCCAGACACCGACCTAATGCTGACAAATCACCAGGTTACACTATTCAGATATTTCATGACCTGACAACACAATGTATATATAAAGACAGCTGAAATAAAGCACAGACCAACACCAACGTTTCACACTAATCCGACAAAAACCAAAAAATGTGTCTGTTGCCATTGGTCGGTGTGAATTACCTAAATTTGCTAAGCATTTTACAGCTGCTCTGATGCTGAAGTGGCACTTGGTGTGTTTCCGGATGGCTCAGGTCCACCAGGAAACACCACAGAGGATGGAGGAAAAAGGTTTTGATTGGACCATCTTCATTTACAGGCAAAATGCAGCTGATTTTATTTCTCTCACTGACATTGGATGTCATTATCATCAGTACTGCGGGTGACATTTCAGTGTTAGCTACATAAAAAGGAAAATATTTTCATCTCTCTCTTGCTCTCTCTCTCTCTCTCTCTCTCTCTCTCTCTCTCTCTCTCTCTCTATATATATATATATATATATATATAACAGCTGAAACTTAGAAATGTACAGAAAACCTTACAAATTTGTAAGTGAAAAATCATTCAAAACCCACTTTTAATTAGTTGTATTGCATATTAAGCTCACATCTTAAAACAGTGTAATCTTTCTTTTAATTACACAGAAGGAAAAATATTATGGGTAAAAAAGTTTTGAAAAAGTCATTGCATGACTCATTGCATGACTATTAGACACAATAGCTGAGCAGCAGGTCTGTAATTAAAATCAGCCTTAGTTTCTTTTTTATAACTTTGTGTTACTATCAATTTAGACTTATTAAAGCTACTTAAGTTATCCTACCAAGAGCAGTGAGGGGTTTTCTCTCTGGCTTGTCAAGTTAGTGGTTTGATTAATATCCCTTAATTGCTAATTTTCCATGTATAATCTAAAGGACTCTGGTAAAGGAAATTAATAAATTAGTTCCTATTATTTCAGCCCAAACATTGTGAACATTGTTTCATTGTATATACACTCACCTAAAGGATTATTAGGAACACCTGTTCAATTTCTCATTAATGCAATTATCTAATCAACCAATCACATGGCAGTTGCTTCAATGCATTTAGGGGTGTGGTCCTGGTCAAGACAATCTCCTGAACTCCAAACTGAATGTCAGAATGGGAAAGAAAGGTGATTTAAGCAATTTTGAGCGTGGCATGGTTGTTGGTGCCAGACGGGCCGGTCTGAGTATTTCACAATCTGCTCAGTTACTGGGATTTTCACGCACAACCATTTCTAGAGTTTACAAAGAATGGTGTGAAAAGGGAAAAACATTCAATGCCTTGTTGATGCTAGAGGTCAGAGGAGAATGGGCCGACTGATTCAAGCTGATAGAAGAGCAACTTTGACTGAAATAACCACTCGTTACAACCGAGGTATGCAGCAAAGCATTTGTGAAGCCACAACACGCACAACCTTGAGGCGGATGGGCTACAACAGCAGAAGACTCATCTCCACTACAAATAGGAAAAAGAGGCTACAATTTGCACGAGCTCACCAAAATTGGACAGTTGAAGACTGGAAAAATGTTGCCTGGTCTGATGAGTCTCGATTTCTGTTGAGACATTCAGATGGTAGAGTCAGAATTTGGCGTAAACAGAATGAGAACATGGATCCATCAGGCCTTGTTACCACTGTGCAGGCTGGTGGTGGTGGTGTAATGGTGTGGGAGAGGTTTCTTGGCACACTTTAGGCCCCTTAGTGCCAACTGGGCATTGTTTAAATGCCACGGCCTACCTGAGCATTGTTTCTGACCATGTCCATCCCTTTATGACCACCATGTACCCATCCTCTGATGGCTACTTCCAGCAGGATAATGCACCATGTCACAAAGCTCGAATCATTTCAAATTGGTTTCTTGAACATGACAATGAGTTCACTGTACTAAAATGGCCCCCACAGTCACCAGATCTCAACCCAATAGAGCATCTTTGGGATGTGGTGGAACGGGAGCTTCGTGCCCTGGATGTGCATCCCACAAATCTCCATCAACTGCAAGATGCTATCCTATCAATATGGGCCAACATTTCTAAAGAATGCTTTCAGCACCTTGTGGAATCAATGCCACGTAGAATTAAGGCAGTTCTGAAGACGAAATGGGGTCAAACACAGTATTAGTATGGTGTTCCTAATAATCCCTTAGGTGAGTGTATATATATATAGCTCAATTTTTTTAGTTCCAGAAGAGCATGTATAGGGGGATTTTTTCAAAGATATAGCAAGGTAAGACTGAATAAATGAATGAATGAATGAATGAACAAAAAAACAAACGGATGGACAGACAGACAGACGGATGAATATGACTGTCCCTTGAATTCCACACTGCATAGTTTATTGTATTTTTAGATTTCAGCAATGAACTTAAGCTGGGAATAATTAAGTTAACCAATGAGAAAGCACAGTGCAGGCCGAACTCTTAAGGGGATTCTTGGAGTGTGTTATGAGACAGAAAAGAATCCTGAACATTCTTTGAGAGAAATAAATAGGGTAAAATCCCATGGATGATTTTTGCCAGGGGGCTCAAAGGAAAAGGTGAACTCTAGAGACATTTACTATTAAAAAAAAGTATGCGCTTGTTTACACCACCAAGTTTAAAAAAAAATATGTTTTAAGAACATATGTCCCATAATATAACTAGCCTTCAGGACAGTGAAGTCTGAAATGGTTGGGCCTCAGTTAACTGCCCACAATGTATTATGTTTCCTACTATGCACATGTGATTTCACACTGACAGACGCCAGGATGCTCATAAAAAAATGCTGGAAACATTCTAACAAGTACTGTTTTGCAATACACCACACTGATAGTTATAGGTCTGCGATAAGGACACTGTGAGATAATTACAGGAGACAGAAACGATATTTCACATAGCCAAAACTGAGATGAATTAAAGGGAAATGAATATGCATGAGAACTTTTCATCAACAAACAACTAATTGCATAATCCGACTTTTATATTTCGTTATACAGTGTGAAAATTTGCCATAATTAGTAAACGGTCAATTAGGTGGTTTTTGAAGGGTTTGCAATCAATATATAAATGCTTATTGTGCAGTGTGCACACAAAGCTGGAAAGGAGGAAAAAGTCAATTATGTCTGATTATTATGCCTCATCTGTCGAAATAGCTAATGTTCTGCATGGTTACATAACCAGTGCTGCATTATGAAAGCAACTTTACACCTGTGCTGAATACACCTAGTATACAATAACACAAACACCCTGCAGCATCTTAAATAACTCACCTAATTTCTTTTCACCTGTCTAGGTCTGTTTAGTATTCAATATTAATGAATATTGAGCACTACACCATTTTCTATTCTTTCTTAAATTTTAGTTTTAAATATGACAATAAATTATATATATAAATAATTTATTTAATATATAATTCATACAAGATGTCATTGACTGACTGACTGACTGACTGACTGACTGACTGATTGATTGATTGATTGATTGGTTGATTGGTTGATTGATTGGTTGGTTGATTGAATGAATGACAATTGTGCTTAATTCTACTTTATTAAGAATTATTTCTTTCTTTTTATTTGAAACATGACCCAAAAAGGGCGGGTTTGTAATTTAATGATAATTCACCAAATGATAATTCACCAATAATTTATAAACAAAACAAGCATGCAATAGCCTGGCTGTATTTGCTCTATTGTTTCACATTACTAAATCTGATGTGTCTGTTTCCAAGCAGAATGCAATGTTGATTAGATTGACACAAGGGTCACTGGATCTCTGTAATTTACTCAAGTCCCTCTGCACACATTGAATTTCCCCTCCTCTGGGGTAACATGTATTCATTTGGCAGGCACACTTGAGGAGACATAATCAGATGATTGTGTGCTCTTTTACATCTTGACCTTTTGGGTGTTGTGTGTGTTTGCTATGATTATAAAATGACTGTGGCTGCAGTCCTGCAGTACGGACAAGCTCTGAAATCCACCGCCACACACAGGCTTACCACCATCACCAAGACAAATATACAAAGAGCTTTTATTCAGTCTGACGACCATCCGGTGGACACTACAGGGAGACACACCCCGCTCAGTTTGGGTAGGACCTTGCAGTTGCTGACCACTGGCCTCATACACCCACACATGTGACTAAAAACAGCTAATTCACAGGATCATCCAGATGTCAAATAGCGCAGAGACCTGACACAGAATGGACACCAAACCAGGGTCATTGCTAAAATTCAAACATTTTGACTAGATTTAAACATTGACTCAATGTTCATTTTTATCAGATTAAATTTATTGAAAATATACACTCTTTCTCTTCCCAGAAAATAGACCAAAAACACTGAGGACTCATCCTACACAGATTTCTTTCCAATCAAATGCTCTCTAGAATGAGAATGTCTCTCCCCCTAATACTACCAGCAACCAACTTTTTTATTGTTTTGTTTTTTGAGCCCTTCAAAAGTTTCGGGTCAGTTTTTATTCCACACAAAAAAATTAAGCACAGCTGTTTTCAACCGTTTTTATATTAAGAAATGTTTCTTGAGCACCAAATCAGAATATTAGAATGACTGAAGTATCATGTATCAAGTATCACTGAAGTATCATGTGCTTTGAGTAAAAAGCTTTGACATCACAGAAATAAATTACACTTTAAAGGGATCCTATTATGATTTTTTTTACATTTTCAACTTTCTTTAGTGTGTAATGTTGCTCTTTGAGCAAAAAGGTCTGAAAAATTACATAGCCAAAGTCCACTCCAAAGAGAGTTATTCTCTATATCAGTAATAAGCACTGTTTCTGAACTGCCTAATACGCCTCGATTGTAGTCTTGAGTTTTCAATAAAAGGGGCGAGCCCTGGTTGATTTGAGTTATAGTGTGTTTTTTCCCCCCGAATCTAAACCCCCTCTTTTTTGGCCTTCCTAAGGCGGACAATCTTAGGAAACAGGCTAAAATATATTTTTATCACTATTCCTCAGAAGTATACAATCCCCTTTTGTTGTGTTCTCGCTATTTTTATAACAACTGCTTTCTGAACCATGAAGTACAATGCACAATACAAATACGATGCAGTGTTATAACATCACATCCAAAATGTAAGAGAGGTATAAAATAAAGACTTACCACTGTGAAAAATCCTGAACAAGTTGTGCTTGAGAAGGTGGTTTGAGCTTGCACTTGGATATGGCAAAACTGGCATAGCTAGCGTAATTACAGTAGTATTTACTGTGCCTCAGGAAGGCTCCGGAGCTAATTCTTACTGGTTATAATAAGGGGCATTACATTTCTGACACACGCTCTAAGCGGTAGACAAATCACAACAAACTGAGACCAGCTGACCAATTAATGACTAAATTGCTGACCAAATTCTTTTGTTTAATGCCTGTGTTAATTATGAGTGAAACATCATGTCATCATTTTCTATTAGACATTGCCACATTGAGGAATAAAGCTAATTTATTAATTCATCAGAGATTCAATTATTGTTGTGCAGAAAAAAATTACGCTAGGAACCCTATACACTTTTTACAAAAAATAAATACACTGAAAACAGACATTCTTTTATATTTTTTGTTATATTGTTGATAGATTGAGTAAGACTAAGAAGATTGATGTCTAACTTTAAAAAAATGAATGAGGGGGAGGGTAGTGAATGACGTCATGGGTCGATAAAGACCCGAGGTGTGCATTTAAGGGTTAAATAATTTAACTGTATTTTAATAGGTCATAATAAACAAAATTATGAATCTGTAAATGAGCATAATATGATCTCTTTAAATATTTCAAAATAGAAAACTGTTATTTTAAACTGTAATAATATTTCATAATATTTCTTATTCAGTGTTTTACTGTATTTTTGATCAAATAATTGCAGCCTTTGTGAACAAACATCCATATCAGCACACATTTTTAAGGCATGAGTACTCACTGAGCTCTGCAATGCTCCCCACGCGGGTTGCCAGGAGGGACTGTTCAATGGTGCGGAGTTCAGCCTGGCTGTAGGCATGGCCCTCTCCGGTTTTCCCTGCTCGCTGCTGGTCACGGTGCAGGTTCAGACTGTCCGGCAGGCTCAATACACCTGTGGGGCAAAGATCAGACAATTAAAAATAACTAAACATTTGAGCAAGCCAAAACCAGACAAAAAACATCTGCAATGGGACCAGGAGATTTGGAGAGCAAAGTATTATGACATTATCATTGTCTGAGAGGCAAATCAAACAACCCCTGAAGAGATTAAAACCGCTGTTTTTGTGTTGGATCTTTTTCAAATTGCAACAAACTATGCACCCACAGGTGAGTTCAGCAGCGTGTATTGGCTGGAGCCCTGGCCGTCTAATGTTCATTCAATAACCCTAATCAAATTACTGCACAGCACCGCAGCCAAGGTTTTTGTTTGAACTGGAGAACAGGCAACGACAGATGGGATATTGAGCTCAGCCACAGGTGAATAAAGACAGACAAGCAGCTATCTGTCAGAGCTAAAGGCTTCACACGTTGGGACTATATATTGTGTTTCTGAACTGGTTTTAATTAACGTCTGATATCTGTAAATATTTGTTTTTGAGACATCCCTAGCCATTTGCCTTGTAGTGTTTCAGCATATTTAAACTATATTGTTTTTATGATGTTGCTTTTATTAATAAATAATAAGTTAATATCGAGCAACTTACAGTTTAGACACAGTATTGTCAGCTACGATGTCTACATTTGCTCCACCACAGCAGAACCACTCAGTAATGGCGTTCTTGCAAGAATAGTTCAATGATTCACTCATAAAAGAAAGCTATTTGTTCCATTCCTGTGCAGTAAATGATTCATTCCTTAATGATTTTTTTTTATTATTATTTGATTAAGTAAATAATTCATTGACTCGTTAAGACAGTAACTTGTTTTGTTCCAGAATGAAATTGGTTATAATTATAATTGGTTGAGTAAGTTATTCAATGACTCACTCTTGAAGACCACCACCATCAGTTCCTGAATAAATCAGTGTTATTGAATGAGTTGAGTTGAGTTGAGTAAATGATTAAATGACTCACTCATAAAGTTTTTCAATGATAAAACTGAATTAATGATTCAATGACTCACTCATAAAGACCACCACAATTAGTTCCTGAATAAATCTGTGTTATTGAATGAGTTGAGTTGAGTAAATGAATAAATGACTCACTCATAAAGGCAGTTATCTGACTCACTTCTGAATGGATCAGCATTTTTTAATTAAACTCAAACTGAGTTAAGTAAATGATTTAAAGGATTAGTTTACTTCAAAGTGAAAATTTCCTGATATTTTTACTCACCCCCACCTCATCCACCTCGTCTTTGTTTCTTCAGTCGAAAAGAAGAATCCTGGAATGTTTTCCTCAAAAAACTTAATTTCTTTTCGACTGAAGAAAAAAAGACATGAACATCTTGGATGAGTAAAATATCAGGAAATTTTCATTTTGAAGTGAACTAATCCTTTAATGACTCCTTTATAAAGACATAAAATCATCGCCACCTACTGACAGGAAGGTGGCTGTATTTTAAAACTCTTAGAACACCACTGCATTTTAGTGCTCCTGAAATGCCACTCAGCCAATCCAATCAAATTAGTGGACTAGAACATGTATAAACATAGATAGATACATACAAAAAACACAAAACAGTGTTAGAAATAATCATACATAATTAGATTTCAAATGAGTGAAGTAACTTGTTTATTGTTCAAGTGATTCCTCTTTAAAGTCAATTAAAAGACACAAAAATAACTTGGTACTACATGGTACTATGTAACATTCTTCAACACTGCACACAAACACGCAACAGCCTACCAGAAAGCTATTTTAAGCTGGTTATACTCTTGACTTTCATCTAAAGAGATTTGTGTTGTCAGTCTCCCAGAGGTGGGTAAATATCCTGTATCCTGTTGTATATTGAATGAAGCCGTTAGCCCAAAACAACACAGGGAAAGAAACACAGAAACTCATGAAGTTTTCATAACGCCATGATTAAAATTACCTGGCACAGGGAGTTCTGGCTGCTGCAAATCTCTTTGTGGTTAGTGAGTTTATGCATAATGGAGGATGTGCAATATTCGCCAGATGGGGGACAAGCTGAATGCTTTGTCAAGAAACACAATGTTGTTCATGGGTGACATGATGCTTTTAAGGAATTTTGAAGGGAGTTCAAGCGAGGGAACGCTTTGTTTCGGTTGATTGTCTCGTCTGATGAAGTTTCTTTTAAAGTGCTGAAACACTGCATGAGGAGCAAGTGTTTGCATGTGTACGGTCCCTAATGAAGCCGCAGGACATCGCACAAGCCAGTGTGATGATGCCAGTTACAGTAGTTGCAGCATTTTGCTGCAGGTTTTTGTACAGTTGAGCGAGGGGGGAGAGAGAATGATATAGTCCAAAAACAGGATCTGGCACAAAGTTACAAGGGATTGCTTGACCTGTTTTTGACTGTAAAAAAAACCATACAGCTGTGACAGCTGGGTTATATATGGTAACATATGTATGTATGTTACATACATCATAGGATGTTATTTAGTTAACTTTATTAGTGCTCCTATTTCATTTACCCCCTGATTTCACAGAAAAGGCTTAAGCCTAGTCCTTGCACTAACATGTCTTAAAATATGTCAGTGCCATTGTTTTGTCTCAAAATGCACACCAGTAATGTTTCCTAAGGCACATTTATAAAAAAAGTCACTTAAATGTCCTAATGTAACTACAGCCTAATCCTGTCTTAAATCTAAGCCCTGTCTGTGAAACCAGGCCTTTATTTTATAATGTTAATACATCAACCTAATTTCGCTTTTAAAATCTTTTTTTACTGTAAAATGTTCTGATAATAAAGCAGATGGTACAACTGACAAATAATAATTGCTAAATAAAACAATTCAACGTACAAAACCGAAAACAAAAAAAACATCTTCTTTTCAATAAAATCTAAACAATTGTCGTGGGAATTCTAGGACTGTCCTTCTGGCCCATAAATCACTAGGCAATTAATAATTTTATTTTTATAATTAAAAATTTATTTTGTATTTCTACTTTTTATTATTATTTTTATTGCTACAATAAGGCAATGTGTTTTACTTGTTAACAAAACAACATTTTGGTATATTTCTAATATATTTTATATACTATTTTTAATACATTATACAAAATACATTATCTAAATATAAATAATATAAAATTGTGATGGTTCACATGGGGAACTATGTCATTTTGGCCCATAAATTACAAGGCATTAAATTATTTTTATTCATTTTATATATATATATATATACACACACACACACACACACACACACACTGTTTTCTACTTTTTTTAAATATATATTTGTATAACAATTATATATTTGATAAAATAATACAAATATGTTTTAACATATAGTAAGGTGAATTAGAAATGCATTTATTGTAATAACGTAGTTAAAATTACAAAATAATGAAACAATTTACAAAAAATGTAAAGAGTATATCTAACAATCTGTTTTTCTCAGACAAACAAAAGCAAAAACAAAAACATGCACAAAGTCTAAAAAAAACATGCAATGCGAGCTGTCATCATTCTGGGATAATTCCCAGAATTATATGGGAGAAGAAATGGACAGGTTTTTGATCGCAAGAAATCTTCCCATGACTCTTTCACTTTGGCCAAAAATATGCACTCCAGTGGGAAAAAAACAGGCCTCAATATTTTATGACCTCTCCGCCCAATCAACATTCCCTGCTCTTGAAACTCTTCATTCTCTTCCTCTCTATATTCTCAGCACACAAACTTTTCAGTGTCATTACAGACGCTAAAAGATTCCCCTGCAATATTCATACAATCAGATCAAATCAAGAAAAAGCATGTTAGAATGTTCTATGCAGTCCAGCGTTGCAGCCCCACCATGTATTAACCATGTTATCTCTATCCAGCACTTGTGTTCTCTACTGAGAGGTAATTCAGCAACGGTTATTTTTATTTTCAGCAATGTGTTTTTCTTCGCTTGGTATGGTGACTTAAAAGGGTGAAGAGGGTGGGAGGAGAAAAATTAAACCACAGTCCCTTGAGGATTGTGACCTTGGCCAGCTGGTGGCAAAACACTTTCCCTTTTAATGTTCCTTAGTGCGATATTTATAAAAACCTGATTCTTCAACAACTTGGAAAGTTTCTTCATACTTGTACAGAGAAACGGGGAGAGGACATTGAGTCATAAGAACACCATCTACTCTGTTTTAGATAGACTTGCATAAATAATACAGTACAAATGCTGCTAGACACTTCAATCATAGCTGGGGAAATGAAGGGAACGCGGAGAGAGTTCTTCATCTCATAACAAGTGTGAAAACTTCCTCTCTGCATAAGTTCAGAGGCCAGGCTTGTTTTCAAAGACATTTTGTGACCTCGTCATATAAATTGATACTCAACAGACACCTAAAGAGATTTATCTGGAAAAAAGAATTAGGGGTGTAACAATATATTGTGTTACAATATATTGCGATACAAAAATGCAAAAATGTATATTGTGGATATTGCCATGATATCTGTATTGTGGATAGTTCACCCAAAATGAAAATTGCTGTGTGAGAATAAAAATCTAGTTTTATTGTCAGTACCACTTTAAACTACTATATATAGTGTTGAATATAATGTATAATAATGCAATGTGGGAACATCTGTGGGTCCTGATAATGCCAAATGTCTTATGTTACCAATAAAACGTGGGCTACATTATTTTAAATATATCTAGTCAGTGACAGAGTGCAAGCATATTCGTCTAAAATAATTCTGTATTTTCATGAGGGTATCGTTACACCCCTAGTTAGAATACATGCCAATGGATATTTGGGTGTCATAGAATGTTTTTACAACACACTCGTAGTCCTATTACCATGGTGCTCAGTTGGCCTAGACAGAGCATATCCTTTTTATTAAACTTCTGGCAAAACAAACATTTGCAAAGAATATGGATGAGCACACGACAAATCTTCAATTTTTCAAAAAACCTTCTCTGACTCTAAGCTGTTCACTGACCTGAAAATCACATTGCTCGAAGTTCAGAGGTAAACTGTAATCCAATTTATTCACCAAAATAAGACAATATTCTGTGTTTGAACTGGGTTAGTAAAATATATATTTTTTCTTAATATTTTAAATCTGCTGCAGTACCTGAAGTGCACCTTACATAATGCGGACTGAGAAATATTAGAGGACACCGGGGCAAGTTGTCACATCTCAGTAACCTTAATGTTTTCAGTTAAAAGTCCATTTACAAAATTTGTTTTAACAAGAAAATTTGTTTTGTTTTGTCTTTTTTTTTTTTACTGTTTCATGAACGGTCATGCATATATACAGTCAAACCTAAATGTATTCAGACACCTTCAACATTTTCTCACATTATCATAGAAAATGGTAATAAAATATGACAAAAACTGTGTCGGAACAAATTCATTTTGAAAATGTCAGATAACTTTGACAGAAAGTAATGGATTACAATCAACCAATCAGCTATCAGCTGTTAAATTTAAGTACACAATTTGATAATACCAATGTAGGTCAACCAATGACCAAGCAATGCTTCATTTTGTTCAGTCTGTGGTGTAAAGGGCCGCATTAGCAATTAAAGAGTAGCAATTTTACTGGTAATCCACTGTATTAAGAAATTTTGGGTATAATATGTCACAGTTTACTTTATTTTGTTATCCTCACTTACATAAATGAACTATAGTGTCCTGCACCCACTAGTAAAAAATGATATCTGGTGTCTGAATAATTTTTGGTTTGACTGTAGATGAATTCAGTTACATTTTGACAGATTTTGCCATTAGATGACTGGGGGAGAAAGTTAAAAAAAGTGTGACAACAAAACCCACTCTCCCTTTTTAGCAGCCATTCAGAGAATTTAGACATTCTACTAACTATAAGTAACTTTGCAACTACATGTCAATTAACTCTCATTAGAGTATTAGTAGACTGTAGTAGACCCTTAGATGTTAGGGTTTGGGTTATTAGAAGTTGTTGACCTGTAGTTGAAAAGTTACATATAGTCAGAAGAATCAAAATAAAGTGTTAGTAGATACAAAGCAGACAGTCTACTAATACTCTACAGTATTAGTAGAGTTAGTTGATATGCAGTTGCACGTTTATTATATGACATATAGTTAATCTCTAAAATGGACCATCAAAATAAAGTGTTACCTCAGATTACAACACACGCCATTCATTAAAATAAAATGCATTGTGCAGACACATTTGCATTTTAAGAAATAATTACAATTGACTGATAAAACTACAGCTTCAGTCAGTTAATGAGCGAACACTTTTAATGGACATTAAAATCTCATTAAATGACTGTAAGACGTACGTCTTTGGGGACCAGTCATTATGTGCAATATTACTGCCATGAAGATGGGCCCATAATTCTCTGCTGGTTTTAGTGGCATTTAAGTGATATCCAAAAATGACTTGGATGCCTCAACATTGGTCGTAAACCCAGAACTTCGACAGACAATCCCATCATCCCCCTCTGCCGCTACATCTGTCACTTCTTAAAGAGCCAATTCATTTTCTTTATAAGGAAATAGAGAGGAGCATAATGTGCTAACCAGATGGAAGCAAAATGAACAATATAAGTGCAGGTAAATAATATTAGCTTAAGGCCAAATGGATTATCCATTTGTTGATGCTGGTTTCAGGCTGCATTACACTGAAAATACTCCAAATAGATGCATTAAGACATTAAGCCTTTATTCACATGTCTTTGAGTACAATCATGGCTATAGCCAGCTTTGACGTTACTGAGGTCCAGACCTCTGTAAATCTCAAAAATAAAATGAGAAAAGAGTTGTGAGTAAGGACCCGGGTGCAGTTTCTCCACCATGTTGCCAGATCCAATTGTTATAAGCCTCTTTGGACTTGTTTTGTCCACTTAAAGGTGCACTGTGTACATTTTAACGGCATCTAGCAGTGAGGTGGTGAATTTCAACCGTCTACCGCTCACCCCTCCGTTTTTGAAGCACGTCAAAAAGCTACGGTGGCTGACACATGACAAAAATGTTGTTGTCTCAGAGACAGCAGGGAGTAGCTAGCGCTCTGTAGATAAGTTTGTCCGTTTAGGGCTACTGTAGAAACACTGAGGTGCAAAAATGGTGATTTCACTGTGACCCACGATGTATGTAGATAGAAATGTCTCATTCTAAGGTAATAAAAACATAACTGTTTATTATGTAAGGTCTTTATACATCACTGAAAACATAGTTATGTATATTATATTCCATTACTGTCAATAGATCCTCATAAATACTACACACTGCAACACTTAACACTTTAGGAAGTTGCAAGTTAGGGGTTAGCAATATCTTTATTTTATTTCCAAAACACACATTTTTTTTTGAAGGGGTTTTTCATAGCAACACTGCATCGCCAGTCTTATGTTGAAATCTGTTTCCCCCTGTTCCCCTAAGGCTCATAGACAGCAAGGGCAGGTTATTGCTGACAGGTTACCACATTTGGTAACACAAACGTAATGAACATCGTTATACTATCTGTAAGAAACGATATCAACTCTATCAAAAATAGTAGCATAATAACACTAGTACACAGATCTGTAGAACAAGTAGGTTATAGAATGCAATATTCCAAGTATGCAAACATTGGCCATGAAAAAGGCTATGCTATTTATTTAACCTTTCACAAAGTCATGCTAAAAACATTCATAAGAGCACAGACAAGGTTCCCTTTTACTTATCCATATAGCAATGCTTATTAATGAAAGGTATTACAGTAATAAGTATTGTTGCATTAATAATAAACTAATAATACAACTATACCTAGCCTATGGTAAAGTATTAACAAACTGTGATAAAATAAATAAGGTCTAATTTAATAATGTCCATCCCCTGCACAGACAGAACAGAGAGAGTGTACATGGCTGTAAAGTGTAAAACATTATCTTAAATACATTTTTTTAATTAAAGTCTATATTGTATATAATGAGTTGCATTTTATTTATTTTTTTGCATGCTCATTAGAAACTACATTACTGCCTTAATTTGAGTAAACATTATTATGAATGTCTTAGTATTTGGTGTGCATATTTTTAGCTTTACTGACAGCAGCACTTGAGCTGCATGAACTCCACAAGTTTGTGTACAATCGGATGACCATGTTCTCCAGCATGATTTGAAATGATCCAAAGAGCATCTGGAGCTTCAGTGGAAGAACATCTGACCATCTGTACAAAGAAGTTCACATGATCAATGTCACAAATCTACTTAGCGACCTAGAAACAGTGCAAACTTTGAAATATCGCTTTTACATTTGACCTCATAAACCCCCTGTTTCACAAACAAGGCTTATGCCTACACATAATTATTATAATATAAACATTTAAATTATACAGTTTGGAACTGTAAAATAGACAGTAAACTAAGTGCTGGCCCGTAAAACCTAAAATGTTGCTACTGTATTTTTTACAGTAAAGTTCTGGCAACCACAGCTGCCGTTTTTTTTACTGTACATTTTACAGGGATTTTTTTACAGTGTATAGTCCCAAACAAACTAAAATGCATGTTTGAGCTGTTTTAACTGAAAGCACCTTCTATATCTTATATGTCAGCGGCATTGTTTTGTCTCAAGTACACCAGTAATGTTTTTTCACATTTATAAAAGCTGCTTAAATGTCCTAATCTAAGCCCTGTCTGTGAAACCAAAAATTTTTTTTTAATTTTGTCAAAATCCAAATATTTTCAGTTTAAAATTAAATTCTGAATGCCAGATTTTCAATTTAGTCTCATACTTTTGGACCGCACTGTATTTGTCTTTTACAAATGGGGTGGAGGGTATACATTAGAAATGAATATGTACACACCAGCCAATTTAGTTTTTGCACAACAACAGATTGTTCCATTTCTTGGCTTGCCTGTAACCGGCGGTTCTGGCAGGAACGAGAAAATGTGGTATATTCAAGCTTGCCTGAAATCCCCTTTCAGCTCTTCACTGAATGATTAGATCTACAATCAATATGTCCCATTCTTTTCCTGTGACAGAAACACACTTCTCCTCCTGAGTGCACACTCAAACACTTTGTTTTGATTTTCTGCAGCTGTTCAAGTGATAAGGTATTGGGAGACAAAACGGTTCATTCCGACACACTTTGTTAATGGAGTCATGGAATATCAGGAATACAGATTAATTCCACAACAGACAATCAAACTTTGCAGAATATATACAATTGAAATCTGACAGAGCAATAAGATTGTTCTAAAATTCAAGGGGTTCAGAGTACCTTTGTTCCACTAACTAAATTAAAGTATCCTATAGGGGGACGGTTCAATCGCGACCCAGCAAGGGAACCAGTCCTGTAACAAAAAAGACAACAAAACTCTTTAGCTCACTTTCAATTTCTCTTTTTTTTTCTCCCTTGCTCCCTTGCTGGAGGAAAGTCCCATCGATTTCTCTACGGTGCGCGGCCGGTCTCTTAGAGTGAGACTCGTACAGAATATTAACAGCCAAGTCTCCATAGCAACAGGGCAGAGCTGCCCAGCAGCCGTGTGATTGGTGGAAAGAGAGGCAGGGGTGGTGAGGATGTGCTGGATTTGGAGGTGAGTGCATACAAATTGCGCAGTGACAAAAATTTTTTATTTTGGGGTTACCTCCCAAAATGAGGGAGTGTTTGCCATAGCATAAGAAAAAAAACTGCAGAAATACAGATGACTGGATCTCATATGCAAAAGCGCTTGAGTTAATAATGTCTGAGTTTTAAAATATTCAGAGCGTGTCTATTTTTGCCATTCGACATGACAGCTTGATATTTCCTTCTGAATCATGCATTATTGTATATAAAGAACGTCTGAAAAGTTACACTAAAAGTTTCACTGAAAGTTGCACGGAAAGTTGCAGAACTTACAGTATGCAATAAAAATGTGGGCATGTTTGTATGTAAAACATAGAACACCAGTCAAACTTTTCTGTGCCCAGTTAAATTGTCTTAAACCCTGATGAGGGTGATTCACGTATTAGAAACAGGCTTTCCATTTCTCTAGATTTGATCATGTCCATTTGTTTAAACCATTTAAAACATGGTGGGTAAAAAAAAGAGGACAACACAAAGTTTGTATCAAAGTTTGAGGCCAAATGATGCTAAATCCACTGTAAATGTTGATAGATAGAGTTCTACTAAAGTTCTACAATCTATTTAGTTTTCATAGGTCAATGATAAAGTCAAATGTTAGCTTTTTTTTAAAATATGTCAATTACAATTATGAACCACTGAAACCATCTGTAGCTCATAGTTACATAAATTCTGCACAATAGTAGTTATGAACTTTTAAAACGACTCTTAAAGACACCAGAATTAAATACTTATGTAGCATTTTTGGGAGAAAAAAAAAGTATTCCTGGGAAATCACATTTGGTCACCGGCCACTAAACATTTGATATCATCTGTCTCTGGTGAGTTCTTGCAGAAAGTGGGTCATATTGTGCTTCTCTTTTGACTTGCAAAAATATTGTGTATAAACTGGGGTGGCTCATCTTACATTAGAAGAAAACCCTCTTATCTTACATAGGAACAACACAAAGTATGTTGCAAATAATATATTGATCATATAATAAAGGCAGCAGCTGCAATTCAATATAACGTCCATTGTCTAGGCATTGAAAATGCTGAATAAATATCATTATGTACAATCAGAGTTCAAATGTGGAGACAGGCAGGGTTATGCCTCGAGTGCTAAATCATTAAAACACCCCACAAGCTGTCCGAATTCTCCTTCACCATGACAACCGAGGTGAATGCCCCCTTCTTCATAACACACACTGCTTCACAGCTGCGGCAGTTACCGGCAAACATTTTCCCATTTTGACATTTTACATCAGCTTGAAGCAATATGATCAACAAGGGACATTGCAAGATTTTAATGAGGGTCGTGCTGCTGACTGGTACAGTATCCATAGAGCTCAATTAGTCATTTTTAATGCAAAACTGAAAATTCACTTCTGTTAAACTTCTGGTGCTGAAGATCTAAAGGTCAACGTAATTTGAAGTATTAAACAATCAAGGCTTAAATATATATATATATATATATATATATATATATATATATATATATATATATATATATATCATTTTTTATAGATAAACAGATGTTCACAAAATATTGTTTGCCTTCAGATTGTGTGCAAAGCATGCTGGGACTGTAAGAAGATTGAGCGACATTCACCGGGGCACAGCCTCTATGTGAATGATGATTGACAGATGAGATTACTTTTAGGAAAAGGATACTGGATTTCCAAACCGCAGAGATTCTGGCCAAGAGTTCTATCAGTGGATGACATTTCATTCTGCTGGGGAAGTGTTTCAATTCCATTTCCACATTAACCCATTAATGGCTCACTTTTGGGGATGGGTTTTGATAGGTCAGAGTTCATTTCCCACATGCAGAAATGTTTTAACAGGTTACAGAGCTTTTTACTAGTGCTGCTCAAGCAGAAAACCCAAGTGGTTTGTGCTCAATCTCTGTCTCTGCCAATGGAAGTCACAAGGAAACGTCACTTTGCCACTGTAATAAGCATGTGTGCGGCAGTGTTGCTTAGAAACTGTAGCTTCCCAAGCTACAAGCTACAAGTAATGCAAAGTAGTTCTACAGGCAGTCTACTGTCTGTTAGCTACACTACAATGAAGCTATTAAAGAAGTGAATGCCCTTTAACATGTAATTGCTAAATTATATAATTTATTTTTACTATCAGAGTAGTACTTATCTGGTGACAGCATAATTTGAACATTTAATTTACACCAAATATTTATAAAACAATAAAAACAGTGTTGTGAAACATACTATCCCCTACTTCGTCCTAAACCTTTTAGTGGTCTTCTATGTGACTGATTAGAAATACCAGAAAACCACATATTTAGTCACTAGTCGTTTTCAGTTTTCAGACTTGGCCTTCCATCAGCAAGCTAACAGTGTAGTTAAGAAAAGCTCTTTTGATTAGAGATCACAATAAAGCACTATTTTTTTCAGGAGGGAAAGGATTCTGCGAGGGATAGGATCTTGAACGACAATAGTTAATTTAATTGAAATGTTCAAATGAACAAATTAAGCTCACAAAAATGAATCTCACTGCAATATAAAGGAAAGAGAAAGGGCATTCTAGGAGAGTGAATGGCTGCTTAGTTGTAAATTTGACAAAAAAAATAGTCTTCGTCACACTTCATCAAAATTCAAAAAAGTTCACTGCAAAAGAATACTATCTACTGAAAAAGTTAGTAGCATCATGCTTGTAGTTACTTACTCCCCAACACTTCACTGCAGTCAGTCCATAAACACATAAAATGCTCATATTCACAACTAGAGGTCTTACTACAACTACTATACTACAAATAGCCCCAACATACCGGCCCTCTCCAAATAATTAACGCAGTAATATAATAGGATCAAAACAAAGTCCCATGCTGCTTTGCAGCATGCTCCTGCTCTCCATCTGTGCTCCCTGATCCTGGACTGACTCATCATGGCAGAGGACAACAGGCAGAACCCATGGAGTCAACCAATGGGAAAACCAACCAATCAATAAATAAATTAAATACTTATATCTTCAAGGCGTTTTTTTTTTCTCCCTACACGTTCGCATCTTATGATTTACAATATACACCTGACTGGTATTTAGCCCTCAGCGACCCACTGCATCAAAAGTAGGGTTTGGTAGGGGGGTCGAATTCTCTGCTAAATTTGTATGTGTATGTATGTGTGTGTATGTATGTGTGTGTGTGTGGAAGGGGGGGTTAATTAAAAGAAATAAACATTTGAAATACACTCACCTAAAGGATTATTAGGAACACCATACTAATACTGTGTTTGACCCCCTTTCGCCTTCAGAACTGCCTTAATTCTACGTGGCATTGATTCAACAAGGTGCTGAAAGCATTCTTTAGAAATGTTGGCCTATATTGATAGGATAGCATCTTGCAGTTGATGGAGATTTGTGGGATGCACATCCAGGGCACGAAGCTCCCGTTCCACCACATCCCAAAGATGCTCTATTGGGTTCAGATCTGGTGTCTGGTGACATTTTAGTACAGTGAACTCATTGTCATTTTCAAGAAACCAATTTGAAATGATTCGAGCTTTGTGACATGGTGCATTATCCTGCTGGAAGTAGCCATCAGAGGATGGGTACATGGTGGTCATAAAGGGATGGACATGGTCAGAAACAATGCTCAGGTAGTCCGTGGCATTTAATCCTTTAAGTGAGTGTATATATAATTGTATATATTATGTAATATATGTAATTACATATGTAATGTAATTATATACACTCACCTAAAGGATTATTAGGAACACCTGTTCAATTTCTCATTAATGCAATTATCTAATCAACCAATCACATGGCAGTTGCTTCAATGCATTTAGGGGTGTGGTCCTGGTCAAGACAATCTCCTGAACTCCAAACTGAATGTCAGAATGGGAAAGAAAGGTGATTTAAGCAATTTTGAGCGTGGCATGGTTGTTGGTGCCAGGCGGGCCGGTCTGAGTATTTCACAATCTGCTCAGTTACTGGTATTTTCACGCACAACCATTTCAAGAGTTTACAAAGAATGGTGTGAAAAGGGAAAAACATCCAGTATGCGGCAGTCCTGTGGGCGAAAATGCCTTGTTGATGCTAGAGGTCAGAGGAGAATGGGCCGAATGATTCAAGCTGATAGAAGAGCAACTTTGACTGAAATAACCACTCGTTACAACCGAGGTATGCAGCAAAGCATTTGTGAAGCCACAACACACACAACCTTGAGGCGGATGGGCTACAACAGCAGAAGACCCCACCGGGTACCACTCATCTCCACTACAAATAGGAAAAAGAGGCTACAATTTGCACAAGCTCACCAAAATTGGACAGTTGAAGACTGGAAAAATGTTGCCTGGTCTGATGAGTCTCGATTTCTGTTGAGACATTCAGATGGTAGAGTCAGAATTTGGCGTAAACAGAATGAGAACATGGATCCATCATGCCTTGTTACCACTGTGCAGGCTGGTGGTGGTGGTGTAATGGTGTGGGGGATGTTTTCTTGGCACACTTTAGGCCCCTTAGTGCCAATTGGACATCGTTTAAATGCCATGGCCTACCTGAGCATTGTTTCTGACCATGTCCATCCCTTCATGACCACCATGTACCCATCCTCTGATGGCTACTTCCAGCAGGATAATGCACCATGTCACAAAGCTCGAATCATTTCAAATTGGTTTCTTGAACATGACAATGAGTTCACTGTACTAAATCTCCATCAACTGCAAGATGCTATCCTATCAATATGGGCCAACATTTCTAAAGAATGCTTTCAGCACCTTGTTGAATCAATGCCACGTAGAATTAAGGCAGTTCTGAAGGCGAAAGGGGGTCCAACACAGTATTAGTATGGTGTTCCTAATAATCCTTTAGGTGAGTGTATATATATATATATATAAATATGTACATTTTATTTCTATTAGAAGTAAAATGATGTGGAAAATAAATGTTCGAAGAGGCTTGTATGAACAGATGTTTGTGCTGATGTAAGATTGTCCAGCTATAGTGTGGGCAGCAAAGTGCAAGTAAAATGTGGTCCGTTTGGGGTCATGACGTAAATGCTGTTTGGCCCGCAGGCCTCAGCGTCAGTCAGTCACTGTTGGGAGGAAGCAGAAATTTCAAACCCAATGGCGAAGCCAGATTCAGTGACCTATTCAAAACCCCAACTCTCGTCACATGCTTCTTATCTGCTTTACAGGGACAGACAGAAGAACAGAGATAGAAGTTGAGGGGAATGAGAGAGCAGTAAAAAAGGTGACAAAGTGTTGCGTGAGACGAAAAAGACATGGGAGAAATATGATAAAACAAAGGCTTTTATGTCTTTCACAACAGCTAGTCTGCTATCTCCTGGGCTTTTAATTTAATTCTCAACATTTCTCAATCCTGACCAGGCCAAAACAAACTTCAAATGTATATTTCATGTGAAACTGAAGCTGTCTACATTTAGGTAACTAGAACAAGGCTGTAACATACTCAAACCAGCCAAGGTGTATTACTACACAAGATATTCTGTGTTGAAACTGAGTGTTCTCAAATCCTGGTCAGGATTGATAAATGTTGAGAAATGTTGTCTTGTTTTATCATATTTCTCCCATGTCTTTTTCGTCTCAAGCAACTCTTTGTCACGTCCACCTTTTTTACTACTCTCTCATTCCCCTCATTCCCCTCTATCTCTGTTCTTCTGTCTGTCCCTGCTGGTGAGATGGTCTGTCTTAGGGGTTAACATGACCCAGAGGCCCCTGCTTGGGGCCCGGCATGTGTACCTTGATGCAGCCAAGCCCAAGCAGATGGTAGCCATATGTCTGCAGAACACGGAAGAACAGCTACAAATGCTAGGCCAAAAAAAAAAGAGTTATATTCACATTTAGAGCTCACTCGTCTTCAAAAATCGGCTGTATAAAGCTAACAGACACACACACACTGTCATCTACTCATACTGAGGGTTAATGTATGCAATCAATGAGAAAACATATACATTCCACCTACAGACTTAAAATAGAAACACACAGACAGAGATGAAGTGTCTGAGGAACTGTTAACACTGGTAAGTAGCTTATTACACAACACATTCCCTGCTTCCCAATATGCCTACTTCCATATAGTAGGCGGAAAACAGTATGTGAAAACTATTATGTGGAATTATTGGCATTTATAAAACAGGAGATGAAAAGTACCGGGATGACTTACTACTACCTCAAAGATTCTGAAGTGTGCATCTTATGGACATTTTACGATCCCATTAGGCCACGAGAGGGGAGCTGTAAATGGCAAAAAACTGACGCCATAAATCACACGATCATTTAATTCATACTACACATATTGATACTACAGTATAAAGAACATACTTTTTTAACGGTTATGAATCCTTGTAAAAATGTACAGTATTATGTACTCAGACTGTATGCCATTTCGCACACACCTAATGACTTTTAAAAACAACACATTTTAAAGTTGCACTCATAAATTCGCAAGTTTGTTGTGCTGGTTGATACAACAGTGGCCTTGGTCTAATACTGACACCTAATGGTGTGGATGCAGCATCATGCATAAACAGCAGTCAGCTACGCTGTTGTGGAAATACACTATTCGTCATAAGAACACACTATTTTACAACCGAAGGTGTCCAGTAAAAGGGGGATTACGCGGATAAAGTTATTCAAGTTTAGTTGGTCATGTGATCTCAAAATGGTAGCCTCCATGAGGTGGCCCAATACATAATTCTTGATTGAGGAAATTAACTGTACCAAATATCATTTAAAAAAAACCCTGAACATTATCATTAGAAATTTAAAAAAGGGTATAAAATCAGTCCCAAATTAGAGGTACCCACCCTAGTCAAGTAAATAACTGTCTACCAGTAGGTGTAATGCAAGACTGGAATGCTGCTTTGTTGATTTTCTCACGGTCTTGTTGTTCTACAATTAGGAAATGAACCATAACATTACATAACAAACCTTTACGGCAACACTGCTTTTACCTTAATCCCATACATATGACACAGAATAAATACATAGGTGTGGTCCAAAAGCCTCTGAAAATCCCATAAAACATGCCGGAACATGTGGAAATTAGCCTAACCTTTGGGCAGCAATTACTGTTTCTCAGCTGACATTTACTCCAATTTGTCTGGCAGCAAAAATGTCCTTGAAGTCACTGGCTTCTAGATAGGGTGTCAAAGACACAGGTTTCATCATGCCCTAGTCGACAGGTTAGAGAAAGTCAAACCGAAACACACCTTCGGGGTAAAACGATCTTAAAGACACATTTACACATAATCATAAAATGACAAAAAAAGTACAGAAAAGGTCTTCACTTGAAAATTGCATTTTCTTCCCTTGTTTGGTTTGTTTCCTAGTGCTTACGAGATGAAAGCAGTGCTAAATTAGGATTCACATGAAAAGACACGGCTTGATGGTTAAATTCGGTTTATTGATTATAAACCGAAATTAGACTCTAAACCAGACCTTGGCATGAATTATTTTCTTTCTTTGAAAACAGAGAAATGCAGAACATCCAGATACTTCTAACAGAAGAGAAATATTCAGAGTTGAAGGAAGGTCAATGTACAGTTAGTTCAACTGAGCCGAGTGTGTTTCCCCATCTGAAACGCTCCTTCATTCGGTCTATTTCCTCTGTGCCACTGCACATTCATTTCCCTCTCGGTTTTCCTCCATCCAAGCGGGTTCCGGCAAGTTCTGCCACAGGCAAGCAACACTCGGTCTAATTATTGCAGGGGGGTTGAGCTCGTTTGACAGGTCGACCTACTCCACTCCATTTGATATGAATGAGTGAGTGTGAGAGAAGAAAAAAGAGAGGGTACAAGACAAAATATACAATACAGAGATTGAGGAAAACAAAGAGGAAACCGTTTTTAGATTTTTTGCACGCAATTTTTTTTCCAATTCACCATTACTAATATATGTGTATCTAGTTTTTGTTTCAGGTTTAATCAAGAAGCTCACAGTGCATGCACAAAAATATTTCTCATGGCTTTTTTCATTGAATAAGATCAAATCTGTAAAAAAAATTATCTCTGCAACTGGTTGTCAAAACCAGAAAGCTTTCATTTCAAACACCCCTAAATGTAGTGTTGTAGTCAAGACCACCTAATCCGAGACCGAGTCGAGACCAAGACCAATGTGTGTTGAGACAAAGACCAGACCAGACCAGCACTCCTTAAATTCATAAAGATCCACATTACTGCCTGAGAAATTACTTATTTTTAATCATAATTAGAATAAGACACTATATATAGAGCTGTTATACCAATCAAATTAAATCATTAACAACAAAATTCATCTTTGCACTGGTGGTGGTACAGAAGAGGCATCTGAATTGGTAAACTACAAATGCATAAAGAATAATGTTAATGTTTTTTTTTGTTGCAGTTTGCAGTCATGCTCAAATTTATGAAAACAGCTCTCTTGCTCTTGTGACATTGCTTAATTATATCACGTTATAATATAAAAATCCAGGTCTCATACAAATACTTTTTTGCAACAATATCTTGAATTTTGTGAGCATTTGCATTAGTTTTGGTGTCACTTTTGACACAATCCCTCATTTCTGAACCGGCGCAATAAATACATCAAAGTAGAAATAAGTTATTGATAGCATCTGAAGCAGTAAGTTTTACACCCAATCACATTAATGATGTTAATAATTAATTCGGACAATGCACCAGCAATTTAGTAATAACCCAGCAGTTGTGTCTGTTACCAGTCTTGAAACAAAATCCTGAGACCGAGACAAGACCGAGTACAATGTGGTCGAGACCGAGACAAGACCAAGACCTTTCAAGAAAGACCAAGACTGGTCTCGAGTACTACAACACTACCTAAATGTAGAACATTAATACATCACCTATCATCCGAATGTCCACAAATGTCACTCTCCAACTTTGGAGGACATTTTAGTGCCTCACTGCGCTTTGATAGTTTGATGCTCCAGCAGAGTCTGTGGGAGACAGTGGCCCACTTTCTCCAGGACTGACAAATCAGAGACACCAGGCAGAATTTTAAAACTGATTACAAAACAAACCCGGCAGACCACACTGGAGAGACACAGACGCTCCTCTGCTGTTAGCCTCTGGTTCTGTCTGACACTTAAGGGGCGATCTTCATCAATTCTTAACCTTACCGATCAGAATCTGGCCGTGACCCAGAGCCTCTGGGCTCGGCCCCCTGCATCCTGCGTTTTCCAGAGTGATGTAAACAGCCTGGTGCATATGCGGTCTCATTTTGTGGTGACCGTAATAATGTTGGTGAGAAAACAAGCTGCTGTTTTCCTGCTTTAAGCCTGCAGATACAACCTAGGGAGCCAGGAAAGCACTGACGGGAATGTTTACCATGCAATATGACTGATTTGGGTCAAGAACACAAGAAGAACTAGGAAAATGCCAAGCCGGGGGGTAAAAGATAGGTCTACCCTGCTAAGTGACCCTCATCCTGAGATTAAAAATGAGATGGCTTGAGAAGGTGGCTACATTCACACAGCAACAGTTATCAGTCCTGTTTTACAGTGCAAAATACAATTGGATTTAGGCATGCACAATATGTCAGTACCATGTCAGTTATTGGCCGATTTATTTGTATGGGTCAATATTGGGTATTTACTTGTGCACGTATACAGGTGCTGGTCATATAATTAGAATATCATCAAAAAGTAGATTTATTTAACTAATTCCATTCAAAAAGTGAAACTTGTATATTATATTCATTCATTACACACAGACTGATATATTTCAAATGTTCATTTCTTTTAATTTTGATGATTATAACTGACAACTAAAGAAAATCCCAAATTCAGTATCTCAGAAAATTAGAATATTAGAATATTACTTAAGACCAATACAAAGAAAGGATTTTTAGAAATCTTGGCCAACTGAAAAGTATGAACATGAAAAGTATGAGCATGTACAGCACTCAATACTTAGTTGGGGCTCCTTTTGCCTGAATTACTGCAGCAATGCGGCGTAGCATGGAGTCGATCAGTCTGTGGCACTGCTCAGGTGTTATGACAGCCCAGGTTGCTCTGATAGTGGCCTTCAGCTCTTCTGCATTGTTGGATCTGGCATAATCGCATCTTCCTCTTCACAATACCCCATAGATTTTCTATGGGGTTAAGGTCAGGCGAGTTTGCTGGCCAATTAAGAACAGGGATACCATGGTCCTTAAACCAGGTACTGGTTGCTTTGGCACTGTGTGCAGGTGCCAAGTCCTGTTGGAAAATGAAATCTGCATCTCCATAAAGTTGGTCAGCAGCAGGAAGCATGAAGTGCTCTAAAACTTCCTGATATACGGCTGCGTTGACCTTGGACCTCAGAAAACACAGTGGACCAACACCAGCAGCTGACATGGCACCCCAAACCATCACTGACTGTGGAAACTTTACACTGGAACTCAAGCAAAGTGGATTGTGTGCCTCTCCTCTCTTCCTCCAGACTCTGGGACCCTGATTTCCAAAGGAAATGCAAAATTTACTTTCATCAGAGAACATAACTTTGGACCACTCAGCAGCAGTCCAGTCCTTTTTGTCTTTAGCCCAGGCGAGACGCTTCTGATGCTGTCTGTTGTTCAAGAGTAGTGCGTAGTGGTTCTTGAAGCACTGACTCCAGCTGACTCCACTCTTTGTGAATCTCCCCCACATTCTTGAATGGGTTTTGTTTCACAATCCTCTCCAGGGTGCGGTTATCCCTATTGCTTGTACACTTTTTTTCTACCACATCTTTTCCTTCCCTTCGCCTCTCTATTAATGTGCTTGGACACAGAGCTCTGTGAACAGCCAGCCAGCCTCTTTTGCAATGACCTTTTGTGTCTTGCCCTTCTTGTGCAAGGTGTCAATGGTCGTCTTTTGGACAACTGTGAAGTCAGCAGTCTTCCCCATGATTGTGTAGCCTACAGAACTAGACTGAGAGACCATTTAAAGGCCTTTGCAGGTGTTTTGAGTTAATTAGCTGATTAGAGTGTGGCACCAGGTGTCTTCAATATTGAACCTTTTCACAATATTCACATTTTCTGAGATACTGAATTTGGGATTTTCCTTAGTTGTCAGTTATAATCATCAAAATTAAAAGAAATAAACATTTGAAATATATCAGTCTGTGTGTAATGAATGAATATAATATACAAGTTTCACTTTTTGAATGGAATTAGTGAAATAAATCAACTTTTTGATGATATTCTAATTATACGACCAGCACCTGTATTTTAATTACCTTTGCTGTCATCTAATGCTTAAAATGTACTAATAATTTAAAGCGCCCTGGTTATGTTTTTTCTAATATTACCTTTCATGCAGTGTGTAATATAACTGTGAATGTAAAAGGTCTGCAAAGTTTTAAACATCAAAGTGCACAACAAACATAGGTGTAAATCGTGGGGGGTCGGGAGGGTCAGGACCCACCCCATCTGAGGGTTGTCCCTCCTTAAAAATATCCTTAAAAACCACATAGTGTATTGTAAATAATATAATGATATATACTTAAAATAATTGTGTAAGTAGTAAAACAATCAAGATGCATGTGATGTTTATCTGCTTACCCCCAGGGCATCCAAGATGTAGGTGTCTTTTGTTTCTTCAGTAGAACACAAATTAAGATTTTTAACTCTTTTTAACTTTTAACCGTTGCAGTCTGCCAGTTGTATAATGCATGTCAATGGTAACATTTTAGAGTATGAGATCTATGAGAGTAAAAAAAACATAAGAATCTATATTAAACCCTGCGGCTCGTGACGACACATTGATGTCTTAAGACACGAAACAATCTGTTTGTGCGAGAAACCGAACAGTATTTATATAATTTTTTTACCTCGAATGTTTTTACCAACAACCGTCAGCGCGACATCACTTCTTGTAGATGAGGTCAAAATACACGATATGGCGTGAGAGATCACTTCCACCGCTTGTATCCGATTGAGATACGCCATATCGTGTACATTTGACCTCACTAACCAGAAGTCATTGCGCACTGACGGCTGTTGTACATAGATCGCATTCGAAGTAAAAAAAAAAATATAAATATTGTTCGGTTTATTGCACAAAACGATCGTTTTGTGTCTTAAGACATCAATGTGTCGTCACGAGCCGTAGGGTTTAATATGGATTCGTATGTGTATGTTTATTTTACTCTCATAGCTCTCATACTCTAATCTGTTACCACTGACATTCATTATACGACTGGCAGACCGCAATGGTTGGAGTTAAAAATCTTCATTTGTGTTCTACTGAAGAAACAAAGACGCCTACATATCGGATGCCCTGGGGGTAAGCAGATAAACATCACATTTTCATTTTTGAGTGAACTATCCCTTTAAGTTTTTTTAAAGAAACATTTTGAGTCCCCCCTCTCTTGCCTCACAGTGGGCACAAGTCCGGTGATACATTACAAGTACATTAAATATAAATAACTAATTAAATATACATGTTAAATAAGTTATGTGCTATGATAGCTGTTGATTTCAACTGAAATATAAGATTAATTGGTTCAAGGACTACAACTCTGGTAGTTGGAGTGACTTATTTTTTTGAGTAATACACTTAAACATTTGTGTTTATGCTACAAATGATTAAGTTCTTTAACTCAGTGTAGCTTGTTGGTTGAACGTAAATTCACTCAAAGTTGTCATAACAAAAAAAAAAAATGATGCAAACTGTTACATTTTTTTTTTTTTTTGAGCCAACACATTATTTTTTTAGAGTGTAGGCTCTCTCGTTTTCAGAGAAATAAGGTGATTTGCAAACTATATTATTTAGACAAAATAGTATAGAATTTTTAGCTATTTATCGGCATAATATGAAATACTGTATTTCATCGTAATTATCTGATTATTGGTATCAACCAGAATTGTAATACCTACTTTTTATTTATTTATATCTATTTTTTATTTATTTAAACAAAACAGAATAGAATTTCATTATCATTGATTTATCAGTTATCAGAAAACCGGCCATCATTTTTATATTGGTGCATTGTAAATATAATTGTCAACCCCAAACAATGACTGTGAACATAGACGGTGCAATTTACTCCATAACTAAAACTTTTAGGCTTTGAATTACTCCCCAAATCCTCAATGAAATGCAAATGTGGCTGGCAGAAAGTGCACCTTGTTTACCGCTGTGGCATAAATTAATCTCATTTTGTCTTGAGTGTTTTTGTATTGTCACACTGACAAGGTAAAAACTTTGACTCAGTCAGTTCCAACAGTAAACACAGTAAAACCAGTGGGTTATTAAAATTATGGATACAGTTTATGATTGTAGTTTTCTTCACAGCCAGAGTCTTTAGCTCAAGCTTGTCTTAATGTTTCCGCTCATTTTCCACCCTCGTCACCCTCCATTACAGCTAGTCTCAGAGTCCCTGCACTACCTCTATTTTCATCTATAGCCTGACAGAGCAATACAGGAAAACACAATAGCTGTCTGTCACTCACAGGCCATAGAGGGATTCTGTGGAGGCCAGAAGCATTGGAATGAGCTACAGTTGAGCCGTAGAAATATCAAGACGTTGCCAAAACTAATGAGGAGAATAAATATGAGGAAATATGATCCATTGGGACGTGCTGTTCATTATGGAAGTTACGGTGCTGGGCCTATGGTTATATAGGGAAATATTTATCTCAAACGAAATGGAGTATTGGATTTATTTATTTTTAATTATGTTACAGAAATTTCGTTGTTTTACCACTTGGGTACACATGAAAACTCATCAGAATCAGAAGAGAGACTAACCAAAGATGATTCGATCACTTATATATGCAAGTTTATAAGCTCATTGCTCTTCCTAAGGAGGATGGATGTACAAGGATGTGGTTTAGAAACATAAAAGTCAAGCCTTTTTCCGAAACCTAGACATTATTCTTGTAAAAAAGTAGATCTACTACATTTATGGACCAAATGTAAGGCAGCATTCTCAGATGATGGATGGATTAAAAGGAAATAGCAACTATAAATATGCACTGCTGTTCAAAAGTTTTGGCTAGTTTTTAATGTTTTTTTAAATAAGTCTCTTATGCTCACCAAGACCGCATTATTTTTGTTTTGTTTTGACCTCACTAACCAGAAGTCATTGCGCACTGACGGCTGTTGTACATAGATCGCATTCGAAGTAAAAAAATAAAAATAAATACTGTTCGGTTTATTGCACAAAACGATCGTTTTGTGTCTTAAGACATCAATGTGTCGTCACGAGCCGTAGGGTTTAATATGGATTCGTATGTGTATGTTTTTTACTCTCATAGCTCTCATACTCTAATCTGTTACCACTGACATGCATTATACGACTGGCAGACCGCAATGGTTGGAGTTAAAAATCTTCATTTGTGTTCTACTGAAGAAACAAAGACGCCTACATATCGGATGCCCTGGGGGTAAGCAGATAAACATCACATTTTCATTTTTGAGTGAACTATCCCTTTAAGTTTTTTTAAAGAAACATTTTGAGTCCCCCCTCTCTTGCCTCACAGAGGGCACAAGTCCGGTGATACATTACAAGTACATTAAATATAAATAATTAATTAAATATACATGTTAAATAAGTTATGTGCTATTATAGCTGTTGATTTCAACTGAAATATAAGATTAATTGGTTCAAGGACTACAACTCTGGTAGTTGGAGTGACTTATTTTTTTGAGTAATACACTTAAACATTTGTGTTTATGCTACAAATGATTAAGTTCTTTAACTCAGTGTAGCTTGTTGGTTGAACGTAAATTCACTCAAAGTTGTCATAACAAAAAAAAAAACTGATGCAAACTGTTACATTTTTTTTTTTTTTTTGAGCCAACACATTATTTATTTTTTTGACCAATATTTATCTCAAACGAAATGGAGTATTGGATTTATTTATTTTTAATTATGTTAGAGAAATTCCGTTGTTTTACCACTTGGGTACACATGAAAACTCATCAGAATCAGAAGAGAGACTAACCAAAGATGATTCGATCACTTATATATGCAAGTTTATAAGCTCATTGCTCTTCCTAAGGAGGATGGATGTACAAGGATGTGGTTTAGAAACATAAAAGTCAAGCCTTTTTCCGAAACCTAGACATTATTCTTGTAAAAAAGTAGATCTACTACATTTATGGACCAAATGTAAGGCAGCATTCTCAGATGATGGATGGATTAAAAGGAAATAGCAACTATAAATATGCACTGCTGTTCAAAAGTTTTGGCTAGTTTTTAATGTTTTTTTTAAATAAGTCTCTTATGCTCACCAAGACCACATTATTTTTGTTCAAAAATATAATAACACCGTGAAATGTCTTTACAATTTAAAATATCCATTTTCCATTTTAATATATTTAAAAATATCATTTATTTCTGTGATTTTCAGCAGCTATTTGCCCAGACTTCAGTGTCACATGATCCTTCAGAAATCATTCTAATATGCTGATTTGCTGCTCAAGAAACATTTCTGATTATCAATGCTGAAAACATTTGTACTTCCTAATAGTAGAGCGTTCCAAATCAGCCACTTATGCGGTATGCCAGTTAGGATTCTGCCTTAGAAGGAAGTTCTGTTTGTAGACAGTAGCAAGACAGCTCACTATGTTTTAGAACAGAGCTATTACATCTGGTGATGATATAAGATCACATTAGAGCATAATTTCCCATTTAACTCATGCACAACACATTGTCAGAAACCTGTAACAATCTGTTCTGTGCTTGATAAAGCCGATGAATCTTGCATGCATGACTTACTGTATATCTTAAAATTGTATTAAAAAAATATTAGCATATGCGTGTAGCATAAAATTAGCATAGCATATTATAGATCAACATATACTGTACGAAAATATCTTTCTCTGAACCTTCAGATAAATAGCAGGCTGAGGCTGTCTCGTTCTGGTATACCCATATTACTATTTATTGCTATGAGAATTTATTGTTTACAGGAATAAAGGGGGGAAATACATTGTTCATGTATTACTTGTGCAGGCATTATCTTTTATATTTACACCAAAGCTTGAGAGGAGCTAGGGAACAAGACAACAGATGTGTTATTTTCTCAGTTTTGACAGGTGTTAGAGAAAACATTCCATTGTGCCCGTCTTATTTGTAACTGAATTAAATTATTTGTATTCAAAACTAAGCATTCAAGGGGACATATTTATTATAGGCATTATTAATTTCTTTAAGATACAATCTTTTTAAATCACCTTAATAATAAAAAATATATATATAATAAGATAAAACATTACTTAAATGCATTTTATATGCATACATTTATTCACATTATGCATTATTAATTTCTTTATCACACTCTTAGAAATTAAGGTTCCAAAATAGGGTTTTCAAAGTGATGACATAAAGAACAATTTTGGGTTCCCCAAAGAACCTTTCAGTGAACAGTTCTTAAAAAGAAACATTTTTCTTATAGTGAAGAACCTTAAAGATTATAGAGTATAAATAATCTTTTGTGCAGTGAACATATTTTTTAAAGGTTCTTTGTGGAATCAGTGATGCTAATAAGGAACCCTTCTTTTTAAGTGTTTTGCACCAAAAAAATAATAATAATAATAATAATAATGACCATTTTGCAAATTTGGAATTGTACGTTTGGAGTTATTAAAGCAACAATAAAGTATGACACTTATAAGATCAAGGGAGATTTTATGTCTTCTGAATGACTCCTTTAACAAAGTCTTAAGAAAGAGTTGTGGTGGGTAGAAATAAAGTGATTTGATTGGCATACTGCTGAGTGGACAGGAACGAGGCTTGCTGACTCATGAGGGGGGAGAGGACAGTCGGAGAGCGAGTTGGGTCAATGATTCAGCTGGAATAAGACTGAAAGGCCAAGATACCGTGCCACTCAATGTCACTCTCAGCTGTCCCACAAACACTCTGGGTAACAGAGCAGCCACTTACCGCAACTACATGCAACTTTAAACCAAGAACAGTGACTATTCATGAGCCTCTGATTCAGACAGAGGAATTAGAATATGAATAGAACATCTGGTAATAAAATAAAGGTTGCAGTCCACTCTAAAACTACAGACACTGTAATACACTTCATTTTTGATGTTCTCATGATGACCTTAGAGTGCTATTAAGTCCTGAATATAAAACACCTTTTAGGTGAGTCTGAGGCTGGACATAACTAAGACTGAAGACAAAATCTGACATCAAGAGTCTGTGTAAATACTCTTTCATGTGGTTTAAATGGGGAGAAAAATCTGCAGATTTATCCAGAAGTAAATGTGGGGGTGTCCTTTAAGCCAGTAGCCATGCTGCATTTACTTTCATTTCTTTCCTTTCACATTTATGTCTCATGAATACGAAGAGTAAAGATATGCAGCAAGCAAGTGAAAGGTGCTTTGTGGAAAAAAAAAACAGAGCGAAAATCTCCCTGCATAATAAAAAATTTATATTTCTTTTTAATTTATATAATTTATATTATATTTCAAAGTACCATGGTATCACGAATGTATTGCAAAAAAAATCTACCATAACTGAAAAATAAAATTAAAATCAATTATAAGAGCCTCAAATTATTTTAGTTTCAGATGCATGATATATGCATATCATGCTCACCAAGGCTACAAAAAAAATAACAATAAAAAGAAATCTACCATAACTGAAAAATAAATTAAAGCAGCCTCAAATTATTTTAGTTTCAGATGCATGGTATATGCATCTCATACTCACCAAGCCTGCATTTATCTGATAAATATACAGTAAAAATAGTAATTTTGTGAAATATTATTACAATTTAAAATAACTGTTTTCTATTGTAATATATTTTAAAATGTAATTTGCTGAATTGTTAAATCAATGTTGAAAACAGCTGTGTTGCTTTAAACTTTTGTAGAACTATGAAACCCCAAGATTCTTTGACAAACAGAAATTTAAAAAGAACAGCATTTATTGAAATGGAAATATTTTATAAAATTATAGATGTATTTACTATCACTTTTGTCTTAATAAAAAAAAAAAAAAAAAAAGACTTACTGACCCTAAACTTTTGAACAGTAGTGTACATGCTGAGAAATGTTAACATTTCTAGCATTACATTTTGAAGACCAAAAATTATTACAACTAAAATATAATTAAAAACTGAAACTAGAAAACTAACATTGAATTGTAAATACAAATTGTAAATCGTTTAGTAATATTTGCCACAGCCCGACTATGAGAGATGCGTCATGATTTCAAATATATGCATATGAAAACGGAAAACGGAAACTTGAAATGATTTATAAAAAACCCCAAAAACCCATAGTATTTGCATAATGAGATTCAGATTCAGAATACACACCCATGACAGACAGATGCACAATATACAGCATCTGGCATTAGAAGAGGAGCTGCTGCACTTGCTGAAAACTGTACAATTTTTGTCACAAATAGCCACAAAACCATCACAATCTTCAGGTATGCAAGAACCGCTGCCTCTGATATAGGTCACAGGCACGCAAAACATAAGAGGACGTTACAAGTAATAACCGGGAACGACAAACACCAGCTGTTTTGTAATCACACTTCTAGCACTTTCCCAGCTTTGGGTTTTTCTACAAGGCTTCTGGAGGTCCTCATTCACTCCTTTGCACTTCGGCAGCAAGCGCTGTTGCCTGGTAACCCGAGTGCCGTATAAGTGCTGCAATGTGAGCCGCAGAGGGTCTGACTGCTGCTACCGCTCAGGTTGGGGGCGAGAATAGCGGAAGGAAACAAGGGTTTGGGTCGCTGAGGGTTTCACCCACTCTTCCAGGCAGGTGGCGGAAGTTCCTCTGGGCTATTTTGAGAGGAGGGAATTGTAATCTATGGCAAGCCAAAAAAACAAAAACATATATACAAATATTTTTGTAGGCTAACCAAGTTCCCTTGTGTTCCTTTAAACTTTTTTCACATCCCTTATTTATTGATTTGGTACGCGAGAGGGAGGTTGAATTGACCAGATGTCACCAGCTGCATTTTACGTTGTGGATATGGATAAATATCCTGCAGCATTATTCTACCGTAGGGGTATAATGTTGTCTTCAGAAACACCATGCAGCTTTTAACACACTACCGAATGAATGCATAAACGCAACGAAAGCTCTCAAAATACCAGTTTTTACCCTGCTATGTTTCTGATGAGTCAGAGCTTGAAGGCAGCATCTCTTGGGAATGGCACACTGACTGCTGGAAATATCCACAAGACCCCTGACTCATGTGTTTGAACAAAATAAAGCATTTTTCGCTAATTTTAATTTGCAAAACACCTTTCAGACTGCAAATTCACCGGTGGACAGACAGCTCTGCGGTCTCATGCTGTGAAAATTCTTCTTTATGACTAAGCCGAAATATGCAAAAATCACACGTTCCCAGCAGCTAAATGCTGAATGACTATAGACATAGATTAAATTTGGTACAGATGATTAGTACAAATAAAGCGTTGCACAGATACAATATGCTATTAAATGCACATAAACAGAGAACTATATATTCAGTCATTACTTTTTTACATGTTAAAAGCAAAATAAACAAATTAACCAATGCTATTTTTAGACAACATGCTATTAAGCAAATGTTATTCTTAAATCATTCATACTTTCGTAATGTGATCCTGTACATCAGGAATTATAAAAAAAATTGGGTCTCACACCAGAATGGCTATTTTGCTAAAGAAGCTGAATGTTTTTAAATTATTGTCAGATTTCATTGCAGATTTACAATGTGTTTTTGAGGGACTTTATCTAACATTATCTAATTGTCTGCAAGGCCTAGATGATGTCAGAGAAAAGCAAAGTCATTTCAATGAACTCTTGGCCAGAGCAAATTATTAAATTATGATGGCAGACGATTACTTTTTTTTGGAATAGCTAGCATGCTCTAATAAATTACACACAATATGAGCAAGAACATGTTAAGAGAAAATAAATAGGCTAAATTCTGATTTCATGTTGACTGCAATTGGTTTTGACAATATGTCCTTGAATTCTTGCTTTTACGACACTGAAAGCTGTATAGAATGAAAGAGATGAATTGAAGCCTTTAAGGAACACGCCGACTTTTGGGGACTTTAGCTTATTCACTGTATCCCCCAGAGTTAGATAAGTCCATACATACCATTTTTATCTCAGTGCGTGCCATAACTCTGTCTGACGCACCTACCGCTAGCTTAGCTTAGCACAAAGACTGGAGGTAAACGGCTCCATCTAGCCTACTGCTCAATAAGTGACAAAATAACGGCAACATTTTCCTATATATATGTTGTGATATACACTCACCTAAAGGATTATTAGGAACACCTGTTCAATTTCTCATTAATGCAATTATCTAATCAACCAATCACATGGCAGTTGCTTCAATGCATTTAGGGGTGTGGTCCTGGTCAAGACAATCTCCTGAACTCCAAACTGAATGTCAGAATGGGAAAGAAAGGTGATTTAAGCAATTTTGAGCGTGGCATGGTTGTTGGTGCCAGACGGGCCGGTCTGAGTATTTCACAATCTGCTCAGTTACTGGGATTTTCACACACAACCATTTCTAGAGTTTACAAAGAATGGTGTGAAAAGGGAAAAACATCCAGTATGCGGCAGTCCTGTGGGCGAAAATGCCTTGTTGATGCTAGAGGTCAGAGGAGAATGGGCCGACTGATTCAAGCTGATAGAAGAGCAACTTTGACTGAAATAACCACTGGTTACAACCGAGGTATGCAGCAAAGCATTTGTGAAGCCACAACACGCACAACCTTGAGGCGGATGGGCTACAACAGCAGAAGACCCCACCGGGTACCACTCATCTCCACTACAAATAGGAAAAAGAGGCTACAATTTGCACGAGCTCACCAAAATTGGACAGTTGAAGACTGGAAAAATGTTGCCTGGTCTGATGAGTCTCGATTTCTGTTGAGACATTCAGATAGTAGAGTCAGAATTTGGTGTAAACAGAATGAGAACATGGATCCATCATGCCTTGTTACCACTGTGCAGGCTGGTGGTGGTGGTGTAATGGTGTGGGGGATGTTTTCTTGGCACACTTTAGGCCCCTTAGTGCCAATTGGGCATCGTTTAAATGCCACGGCCTACCTGAGCATTGTTTCTGACCATGTCCATCCCTTTATGACCACCATGTACCCATCCTCTGATGGCTACTTCCAGCAGGATAATGCACCATGTCACAAAGCTCGAATCATTTCAAATTGGTTTCTTGAACATGACAATGAGTTCACTGTACTAAAATGGCCCCCACAGTCACCAGATCTCAACCCAATAGAGCATCTTTGGGATGTGGTGGAACGGGAGCTTCGTGCCCTGGATGTGCATCCCACAAATCTCCATCAACTGCAAGATGCTATCCTATCAATATGGGCCAACATTTCTAAAGAATGCTTTCAGCACCTTGTTGAATCAATGCCACGTAGAATTAAGGCAGTTCTGAAGGCGAAAGGGGGTCAAACACAGTATTAGTATGGTGTTCCTAATAATCCTTTAGGTGAGTGTATATGTTGGGATGTGTATAGTTAGGTGCTGCGTAATATCATTGTGCCGCTGCACCCATTGTACGGCTGCAAAGTTCCTGGATTATTACGCAGGAATGAGAGTATAGTACCTAGCTATATCGGTCTAGAAAATTGCAACTTTTCATTTTCCGTCGGTCTTAGTACACGATGTAACTATACACATCACAACATGTCAATAGGAAAATGTTGGCGTTATTTTGTCACTTATTGAGCAGTAGGCTAGCTGGAGCCGTTTACCGTTTAATGTTTACCTTTAATCAAACATTACAGAGCCCAAAAAAAGAGATCAAACCTTTCTTCCATTGATTCTGATATCCAACCCTATGAAAAGGCAATATTTCAGTGCTAAAATAGGAGCTTAAGAGACACAGATGTAACAATGAAATACAGTCAGAATAAAAACACTTATTTCACATGTGTCTTTTTTTATTACCTGTGAAAGTAATACCACAGTTCTACATTTTTTCAAGTGTCTTGCACTTTCTGAAGTGTGTCCATCCCTATATATGTCTTTCCCTTTTTCATTGAAAAACGTCTTGGTTACGAATGTAACCCTCGTTCCCTGAAGGAGGGAATGGAGACGTACGTCGGAACTGACCGACGAATTGGGATCTGTTTTCAGAGACCAATCTACTTCGAGTGATTAAAAACGAGCCAATGGACATTGGCATGCTGTCCACGCATTCCACGTACGTACGTACGTCGAACGTGACCGACTGAAAGGGAACTGGAGAACTAAACACTTTGACTAAAATCTATGGATTTGATATTTGTATGCTGGCCTGTTCATTCTGGCTGAATCGTTCCTGAGGTAATATGAGCCTTATAGGATTTCCCTCAACACACAGGACTGCTGCAGTGTCAGACTGCATTCATATGCACTTATTCAGGAATAAATCCATGGATGCACACAGGCAGACTCAAATTCTCAGTACTTATCATCATGAAACTCCCCCGGAGAGCGTGCCGTGCTCAGGCAGAATAACTTTGCTGATATCATTCAGGCACTTTATTCATGTGTATATACACTCACGTGTATGATGGATCCATGTTCTCATTCTGTTTACGCCAAATTCTGACTCTACCATCTGAATGTCTCAACAGAAATCGAGACTCATCAGACCAGGCAACATTTTTCCAGTCTTCAACTGTCCAATTTTGGTGACCCCGGTGGGGTCTTCTGCTGTTGTAGCCCATCCGCCTCAAGGTTGTGCGTGTTGTGGCTTCACAAATGCTTTGCTGCATACCTCGGTTGTAACGAGTGGTTATTTCAGTCAAAGTTGCTCTTCTATCAGCTTGAATCAGTCGGCCCATTCTCCTCTGACCTCTAGCATCAACAAGGCATTTTCGCCCACAGGACTGCCGCATACTGGATGTTTTTCCCTTTTCACACCATTCTTTGTAAACTCTAGAAATGGTTGTGCGTGAAAATCCCAGTAACTAAGCAGATTGTGAAATACTCAGACCGGCCCGTCTGGCACCAACAACCATGCCACGCTCAAAATTGCTTAAATCACCTTTCTTTCCCATTCTGACATTCAGTTTGGAGTTCAGGAGATTGTCTTGACTAGGACCACACCCCTAAATGCATTGAAGCAACTGCCATGTGATTGGTTGATTAGATAATTGCATTAATGAAAAATTGAACAGGTGTACCTAATAATCCTTTAGGTGAGTGTATATATATATATATATATATATATATATATACACACACATTTACATACATTTAGACACCTATGTATATAGCATATAGAAGGTCCTGGGACTGAAAAAACATACTGGGGGTGTAGGGTTTACCTCTTAAGAAAAGTCTGGACCATTTATATATTTTACTCAAAGTAATAAACCACTAAACTACTAAAAACAAACAAAATACATAAATCATCACGAGCATAAAACAAAGTAATTCATTTTTTTTTTGTTGATTAAATTCTTCCCGTTGCCATCTCTAAATAATTTTCCAAATGATACATTTTTTTTATGAAATGCTGTTAATATGCTGATTAATAATGCTAAATGTATGGGGGAAAAAACGTCATACGTCTATATGACAGATAACAATAACTCTATTTGCCGCATTCTCATTGCTCACCTCGTTTCTGCTACTTTTGTTAAAATAGCTGTGTCATCTGCAGCTCTTAATGTTTAATGCCTTTAGCAATGCGCACAGAACGGAAAGGGCTTGAATGAAGCACATTTGTCTCTAGATAAAACATATTAAAGGATGTAGCACCGAAAGATCATTACCATAACTACCCTGAGCGCTTGTGGTGTGAACTGCTCCATTGCTTTGATGCGCTGCTCACTTTAAACTGTAAAATGGCGCAATTATGTCCCGCGGCCTGAATGGAACCAAGCCAGGGTCCCTAAACCGGACCACGGTCCGCCATTTAAATACCACTGGTCTAATGAACCCTAGTCATATAGTAGTCAAGTTAATATAGTTATACAAATAGAAAAAAAATAATATAATTTTAGCCTGCATTTAGATTAAATTAATTCAAATTGATAAAAATCAACAAGCAAACAGTCACTGACATGTCAAGATGTCAACTCCAAAACCCCTTACAAAAAACGATAAATCCACATTTTAATAAACCCAAACGTTGAGGTACTAAGTATCAGTGAATTCTGCATTTTCTCTTAAAAAGAATGACTTGTCCTGATGTAGCTGAACCCAATTAAAGCAGTGACCATTGAGCCCTAAGCGCTGTGGCCACAGTTGCAATAATGGATATGGGTAGTTGCCAGCTTACTGTTTGCTTCAGTCATTGCCCCTTCAAGATCTACTGGGCACGGCGACACAGAACATTTATACTCAAATTCATAAAAGTGCTCATACACAAATTCACAGAAACACATTCACATTCAATTTCAAAGTCTGCAGGTTTAATGAAAGGAGTAAGCTAGAGATGGAAAGAGTGTATAGATGGAAAGAGAATCAGAAGCAAGGAACATGACAAGATTTGGAGTCAGTGAAAGGAGAATTACGAGAGTGGAGGAGTGGGAAAGAGAGATTGAAGAAAAGACTGTGTGAAAGAATGAGGGGGTGGGTGAGATGCAGACCGCAGGATATGGACTGGGGGAATTTGGTAACCGAGTTAAGATACAGAGTGAAAGAGAAGTGAAGACATCGTTGAGCTGAAATGTTCAAACTGTTGGGTTCAAATTCTTCCATGTCTTCTTTTAAAACATCTGCTATCAGCTACATGCATAGTGTGAAAAGATAATTAAAATGAACATAAATTATTAGTTTTATAAAAACACTTTTGAAGCTACCAGACGCATTTTAAAGTTTCTATTAATTATGGATTAAAAATTGCAAACTAATCAACTCAGTATAAACTGGTTTCAGGTTCACTTGACCCAGATTGGATGCCTTTCATTATGATTGTAGCAGTGGTGTTTTAAAATAAATTAATTTTAAGATTTTAACTTTTCTGAGATGGTTTTACTGTGCAAATTGCCCAACAGCTAAACACAGCATGTGGTTCATGTTTTAATTAAAGCACACTATTTGGTTATTGAATAGTGACCATTCCAACTATCAATATTCCACAAAAAATGTTGGTGCAATTTAACAACAGAGCTAAAAACTGCTACAGGAAAAGCTCTAATAAAGCAAGAAATGCACTGCCTGGAAGATCACATGCATCTCTAAACAGATCTAGCAAGTTCGCCTCAGTCCACAGCCTTAAGCGCCCGGCCTACGCAGTCTAGAGCAGACCCAGTGTTTTATATAACTGTCATGAGAAATATCAGAGGGACCAAAATAAATTCCCAAGTCTTAACTTTATATATATATACAGAATATATAAAAGCTTTTTTAAAAAACTAAAGACAAATGAAAAATTAGCGTTGAAGGGTTATTTTTTGCGGCTGACCTTATTGCATATGCATCTGTAGGAGTTTCCCTTTCAGATGCAAAATGTATGGGAGGAGAGTATGAATCATGCAAGCTGATTTACTAAGGTTTGTGCTCATCAGTTTACTAGTGTTTGCGCCATTATTTTACCGCCCAAAAAAAGCGCGTCTTAAACCAGATGCCAACTGGTAGATACATTTGAATACACAAACATACATGTACTGTATATATTTAAGAAGAAAATGTTATATTTACATTAGGGCTGTCAAACGATTAATCACATCCAAAATAAAAGTTCGCGTTTACAATATATGTGTGTGTACTGCAGGGCCGTAGCTAGGGAATTCTGGGCCCCCTGAAAAAACACTGATGTGGGCCCCCAATGCCCTCCACTCATATCATATACGGTATACAGTGGGGCAAAAAAGTATTTAGTCAGCCACCAATTGTGCAAGTTCTCACACTTAAAAAGATGAGAGAGGCCTGTAATTTTCATCATAGGTACACTTCAACTATGAAAGACAGAATGAGAAAAAAAAAAAAAAAAAAATCCACAAAATCACATTGTCTGTTTTCTAAAGAATTTATTTGCAAATTATGATGGAAAATAAGTATTTGGCCAATAACAAAAGTTCATCTCAATACTGTGTTATATACCCTTTGTTGGCAATGACAAGGTTTTTACACTGTTGCTGGTAGTTTGGCCCATTCCTCCATGCAGATCTCCTCTAGAGCAGTGATGTTTTGGGGCTGTCGCTGGGCAACACAGATTTTCAACTCCCTCCAAAGATTATCTATGGGGTTGAGATCTGGAGACTGGCTAGGCCACTCCAGGACCTTGAAATGCTCCTTACGAATGCTGAAAGAGGTTTCATCTTCAATGCCCTTGCTGATGGAAGGAAGTTTTTACTCAAAATTTCACGATACATGGCCCCATTCATTCTTTCCTTTACACGGATCAGTCGTCCTGGTCCCTTTGCAGAAAAACAGCCCCAAAGCATGATGTTTCCACCCCCATGCTTCACAGTAGGTATGGTGTTCTTTGGATGCAACTCAGCATTCTTTTTCCTCCAAACACGATTGTTGTTGAGTTTTTACCAAAAAGTTCTATTTTGGTTTCATCTGACCATATGACATTCTCCCAATCCTCTTCTGGATCATCCAAATGCTCTCTAGCAAACTTCAGACGGGCCCGGACATGTACTGGCTTAAGCAGGGGGACACGTCTGGCACTGCAGGATTTGAGTCCCTGGCGGCGTAGTGTTACTGATGGTAGCCTTTGTTACTTTGGTCCCAGCTCTCTGCAGGTCATTCACTAGGTCCCCCCATGTGGTTCTGGGATTTTTGCTCACTGTTCTTGTGATCATTTTGACCCCACGGGGTGAGATCTTGCGTGGAGCCCCAGATCGAGGGAGATTATCAGTGGTCTTGTATGTCTTCCATTTTCTAATAATTGCTCCCACAGTTGATTTCTTCACACCAAGCTGCTTACCTATTGCAGATTCAGTCTTCCCAGCCTGGTAAAGGTCTACAGTTTTGTTTCTGGTGTCCTTTGACAGCTCTTTGGTCTTGGCCATAGTGGAGTTTGGAGTCTGACTGCTTGAGGTTGTGGACAGGTGTCTTTTATACTGATAACGAGTTCAAACAGGTGCCATTAATACAGGTAATGAGTGGAGGACAGAGGAGGCTCTTAAAGAAGAAGTTACAGGTCTGTGAGAGCCAGGTCACCTTGCTTTTTTGTAGGTGACCAAATACTTATTTTCCACCATAATTTGCAAATAAATTCTTTAAAAATCAGACAATGTGATTTTCTGGATTTTTTTTCTCATTCTGTCTCTCATAGTTGAAGTGTACCTATGATGAAAATTACAGGCCTCTCTCATCTTTTTAAGTGGGAGAACTTGCACAATTGGTGGCTGACTAAATACTTTTTTGCCCCACTGTATATACGGTAAGGGTAGGCCTATAAGATATGGACATGGAGGCCCACATCTGGTGCCATGCACCGAACTAAATACAAATAAATAAATAAATGCAAATAAAGGTTATTGCTTTTACTTATTTTATATACAAAGTTGTATATAAGATATTATATTAAAAAATGTTTAATCATTATTATTAAAATTATTAATCATTAAGTGATTAATAACTTCATTTACAGTCATCAAGCAATTATGCAAGACAAACAAATAAAATAACAACAAAAGACAAGAAATTGATAAAATGATAAAATAAACTTTTTAAAGCAATATAACAGGCCTATAAAATGTCTTTCCAGTCAGTCTGATGTCTAACAGCTGAGATAAATATTCAGAAATTAAAATTAATGCAGTCAAATGTCAAATAAAACTACTTAAATTACTCACTGTCTTAATTTTTGATGAAGATAACGTGCTATTGTATTAAATAAAGCAAATAAATGTATCCATCAATAGCACTGAATTGTATTCCCGTTTTCTTGAGCAGCAGCCGGCAAGTCTGTAATCATTTTGACACGCATGTTTTTCTGCATGTTATACAAACCAACAAAACTACAGAATAGCGTAAAAAAACGGGGACTTTGAGCGCATAATCATTCGGGCAGTGCGCGCCGCGCCGGTATACAGAGATGTGACAGTACCGGAGTGCGCGGGCGGCGTCCTATTCCCGCGAAAGTAAATCGGGCAGCAAAAATATCGGGGCACGGCATCTCATCACATTGACTTGTCTTGTTAAAGAACGTTTTGGTAGACTGGCCTCCCTTTCCTTTTCATGACGTTACTGGTACCCAGATTTTTTCCCCCTGACATTTTTAGTCAGTCCTACTTCCAATGTAACTTTAGGCTACTTCTAACTTAAACTGTTCTCGGAGCAGCCTCAACTGTGATTGGTTTTTCTGTTTACTAGCTGGGTTGGGACTTTTATTGGGTCTTTCTGTTTTTATTTTCCGCTGATTGAGCTGAAATAATTAATAACCATCAGACTAAACCATTTTTAGGGAGGGGGGAGAGAGGAGATTTGGAATACTTCTTTAACTAAATTGCATGTGTTTGTGGTTTTCATTGACCTATCAGGCATACAAATGTATATATTATAATGATTCATAAGAGTAGGGGAATATATAGTACAACAACTACTGAATTTAGTGGGCCCCTGGGCAGTGGGGGCACCAATAATTGTCACCACCTTTCACCCCACTAGCGACGGCCCTGGTGTACTGTGTATAAGTATTATGTATATTTGAATACACACACATACAGTACATGTATATATATATTTAAGAAATTATATTATATTATATATAAACATAATACATAATAATACATAATACATAAACATTTTATATATAAATATATATATAATAAATCTTAAATATATACATGCATGTGTGTGTACTTATATATACATAATAATTATACCCAGTACACACACATATATTATGTAAACAAAAACTTTTATTTTGGATGCGATTAATCACGATTAATTGTTTCACAGCACTAATTTATATATAACATAAATTATATAAATATATATATACAGTTAGGGTTGGGTACCGTTCACATTTGAACCGGTATCGGTACCGGTACCCAACGGTACCTTTTTTCTGTACTTTAGGGATGTTTCATTTATAGAAGTGTTATTGACATTGGTCCTGGTCGCTGTCTGCCATTGTCTGTGATGTCTGTATACTGTAGTATTTACTAGTAAATAGTAGGCTATTAGGTACTTAATTTAATTCATAAAAACAACCATATTATTATTTTTTATTTTTTCATTTCTAAATAGTTAAATAGTTGTTTTTAGCGGTTTTATATTCACAGACACTAGTCTATATCACCAGATGCGTTCTCAGGTACCGAAATTTGGTACCGATTGATTTAATGTGAATTGGTACTCGGTAGTACTGACGTAATCCGGTCGGTGCCCTTAAAAGTACCGAGTTCGGTACCCAACCCTATATACAGTATATACATGCAAATAATTCAAAAATATATACATGAATGAGTGAAAGAATGAACAATTATACACAGTACAGACATATATATTATGTAAACACAAGCTTTTATTTTGGATGCGATTAATCGATTTGACAGCACTAATATAAACATATTATATGCAATGATTTACTCTGCATATCATTCAATTTATTTATTCAATGTTTAAACATTTGACAGCCCTTAATAAAATCTATTACAAACAAAACTACTCAATAGTTAAGATTATTAAACATCTATTTATCATTAATATAGGCATAAAAATCACAAAATGCTGAATGCTGGACACGACTAAGTAGTTAAGCTAAGGCCCCACGGGTCCTTTATAGTGCTGGAGGGGGGACACTTCCTGTTTGGGCAGACTTGCAAAACACTTGTTTTAACTGTGCTGGGTTAATACCATGACAGTGGTGTTAATCCACTTTGTCAGTGTTCTGGTCTTGTTCCCTAACTGCATCAAGCAGAGTCGACAAGCCCCTGGGGTTTTCCATTAGACCCATGAGGGCAACACCGCATCATCACTGTGGGTGATTCAAGCCTATTGACCACAACCATACTGTCACTCTCTTCCTATTCAAAAGCCACGCTGGGCAAGATGTTCATTTTCCACAGACACTGAAGTAATGAGAAGCATTAATTAAATAGGCAATTGCAAGCAGAAGCAAATCGATTGGAGAATGATCTGATTACAAAGACAGAGCTATTTGATATGGATACACACATCCATTAGGTCTGTTAATGTGCATGAACTTCCCAACATTCACAACACTCAAAGTTCTGGGTGATGGATTCCTAATCAGGGAGCTTCAGATTTATCTGCCTTATTAAAAGCTTTCCCTCTATTGTCGAAGTGCTAATTGAATGAATTGATCTACAACGGATCTTCCTTAAGAACGACTTGCAAAAGTAAGCGATTTAGGCCGAGCGTCTCTGCTATGGAGTGACTCCATTGTGCATCTCGAAATGAAAATCCTTTGTAATGAACAGATAAGCACATATCCAGAGCAATTACCAATGGCAAGGTGGTTTAGCATTGTGGCGGAATAATCAGAGCTTGACTATTAGATTTATAATTCAAATTTATCTAATCCTGAAATTCAGGGTACACAGACGTAATTGAACGCTAATAGTAGTGTCACGGGTGTGTGCAGGCAGGAAGACGAAGACAGGCAGATACAATTCTGAACGTGATTTAATCTTAGATAAAGACAAGACAGGCAACAGCACAACACACTAAAACATAACTGAGATCGGACAGAGACGGAAGGAACGGGAGGAATTTATATAGTGAACACAATGAGGATAATGATGACGCACAGCTGACACAGATTAACCAATAATGATGGTAACCAGGGAGACAGACGAGTGCCGGGAAACAGAACAAAGGAACATGTGACAGATACAAACAAACTGGAAGTCCAATCAAACTGAAACTAAACGTGACTGTGACAAATAGATAGTGGTTATTTCAATTTACTTGCATTTTGAATATGTTTTGAAAATTAGATTTCCAAATCCCCAAAAGAAATGGACTTAACTTAAAAAACAGCAAAAGTCAACAAAACTATTTAAAACTAGACAGAATTGGAATTGGGAAAATAAATTGTATAAACTACACTCAAAAAAATTATTTTATAATGCTGTTCACTTTATTTAAGCAATTCATCTTGATTTAACACCATTATATCATGTTTCTGGTTCGAATGTAATTGCTTAATGTTATATTGACTTAAAACCATTACTCTTTGACATAACTTGATGTTTTTATTTTGCAATAACATGTTTCAATCAAGTAACCCAATCAAACAGGACTTTCACTTCCCATCATGCTTTGCAAACGTTCTGAATTCAGAGAGTAAATGTTTAAATAAAGTGCTATTTTATGCATTTTTAACAAGATGAGAAAATGGAGAGACTTTTTTATGTTTAATGTTCTGTTATGTTGGTATTTAAAAGTTTGTGTCATGTTAGTGTTTTTGGAGGTTACCATTGTAGTATAGAGCATGTGCTTGTGGTGAGGACCTGCTAATAACAATTAAAGTTGTTTTAATAATAAAAAACAACTACTTTGGGCATGCCATAGATGTAACAAAACCATTTTCTGGCTAGACAATAAGATTGTGTAAAATGTTTTTTTGTTAGATGAAGGAGGGATTAAACTGGATTACTTCTTTTGGTCTTTGCTTGATATTCAATTGAGAATAATTGAACTTAATAGTTTTGGACAAAATTAAGAATGTTAACCTGATTTAACTAAATGGCATTGAATTAACCTTATGTAAAAAACTTAAGTTTACTGAAATAAACAATGCTAATTAAATTCAACGTAATCCAGTTACGTGGAACCTGTTGACATAAAAAAATTAAGTAAATCCAACATATTTTTTTGAGTGCATCTATGGTCTAAGCCCAAACAGTTTTCGGGTAAAACTTTAATGTAATGCTATATTACAGCCAAACCAAAAATGTTCCTACTTGTGCGAACATCAAACGCGGAATGCTTTGCAGCTTTCACTCTGCAGGATCAAACCCTCAGAAGTCTTTATCTGATGGGACACTCGACGCTGGTGGTTCTGTGGTATCAGGGCATCATCTTTCTCTCTGTTCAGAGCTGAGTCAGACTAAATCGCCTCATAAGAACAGCCTGCATTTTGCTAAATTAGATCATACATCAAAAGGCACGATAAAGGTGAACACCTCCGTTAACTTCTGTTTACACTCGGGGGGTGGTGCGATGCATCTTGGGTACACTTACACAAATATTTTATGTTGTTTTGTTCATAATCAGACAGCTATTTAATGATGCGTCATGAGTTTTCTGATGCATTGCAGCTAATTGTTGCTTTTGGAGGCATTTTTGCATTTTGAGTTCGCAAGTGCAAAATGCTTGATAGCAGTTAATGAAGTGCATTACATAAATATCGTATCTCTTAACAAAACCAAACCAAACAACAGAGGTGTTTGTCCCCATGGAGGCCCTGACTGCTGTGTGAGTAATGAGGGCATTACATAACCTTGAGTTGAGGGATATTCCCATGTACATCCTCTTTATACAGACAGATGTATGATGTCCTCGAACTAAAGCCTAAGCAATAGGCCTTAGTCAGGGGAGACACCAATTGGATTTTTACACGGATGAAAACGAGGCTGTGAGGGATTGACTTACAGTCTTTACAATGACATGTACTGTATAACAGCCCTACTGTAGATCACATGTAGCTAATTTTCACAACTTTCAAAACTGCTTTATAGAGGGGTTTTTTTTTTATTCTGGTTGGTTGTAAATTCCAGAGACTGCCTTATCAAATGTATTCTAAAATCGGGACCCATTAAAACATATTGTAGTCTATATTTATTACTTACTCTTAAAATAAACAGTTTGTCAAATATAAAAAATTGTAGAAATATATTTTGAAATGTTGGGAAGCATTGTAATGTGAATAAACTTACAAATAAAGTGTGCGTGGGGTAGGGGGATAAACTGTTTAAAATATTTTTAATTCTACCATTACCAAGGGGCAAAATAATAAAAACAAATATGGATGGATGCATTTTTTTGGGCTTTAAATTTTGGACTCCTATTCACTGCCATTATAAAGCTAGGATGGCTTGAGGGTGAGTAAATCATGAGGTAATTTTCATTTTTGGGTGAACTATCCCTTTACATATGCGATGAATCAGGCCAAGACTCTCTAGGACCTATTACAACATACTTGGATGCAGGAAGTGTTTAGCCTAACAATGCCGTGAATTCATTTTTTAAGAGTGATCTTGGGACTGAGAGAAGATCTACAACAGAAGAACTGCACCAGCCAATTCAAACAGATTTTTTTATGTAGCTATGAGGTAATTTTCTTTTTAGTTGTGAATGCCTCAAGCAGCAATTCAGAACTAGAACAACTATGACTCTTACCACGTCATCACCTTACTCGCGCTTCCCCTAATGTGCTGTACACAGATTACTAGAGAGAGACCGATCCCTCAAGCCTTAACACATTGTCTTTGGCTCTTACTTCAAAAACAGTGGGAAGTCTTATATAATACTGAGTAAGCTGCCAGGTTAATGAAGGCCTACGCTTGATGGAAAGAAATTAATGAAGTAAAAAAACAACCAACGGAGAATCAGTAGAGCGGTGGGACCATTCAAGACCACCTTCCCACCTTCCCTATTCTTTAATGGCTTTCACCTCTAAAGTGCTCCTAGCATTTCGTAACCAGTTCAACCATGGGGAGATGACATACACGGATGTGGTCACAAATGTCAGAGGCAAAAACGCTATTTATACAATTTTAAATCCGGTTTCTGGGATAATAACTAGTCACAACATCATTAATGTGCCTGTGATAAAAACCTGTTGTAACTACAATTTTATACTTTATCACAATTTACAAGCACATCTGTGATCTGTGCGGGTAAACACACACACACCTCTAAAATGCAGACTATTATTGTGGCCATAATTGTTTTGACATTTCCAGCATGGCATTAAGAGTTTTGACCTTCAGTCGCAGAAAAAACTGCCTCAAAAGCCAGATCTCACTACAGGCTGTAATACAGCAACATGCATCACATTTGATTAAACAGACCCTGTGCATTTGCACCAAAAACAAATAAATAAAAGAAAATGAATTTAACGCTTGGCATCAGATATTCCCGCTATGAGACTCTTCTTGAGAAAATAATTACACTCCTAACTAGATGGTACTAAATTTATCACGTCTAATTAAACATTAAAATATAAAAATTATTTTTTTTACACAGAGTTCTGCTTGTCACAATAGAGATTATTAACTCATTTCTTCCCATTAATACAAAATCACTTGATCAATTCGTCCTGCACTTTTGACCCTTATATGTTCCTTAAGATTGCCTGGTTCTGGATGCTGATTAGTCCCTTGCAGGATATTGCAGTGCTGTTTATAGCAACCCCAATATTTTCAACAAGACAGGGTCACATTGAGAACTTATACTCCACAAGTGTCTGTATAATTATGCAGAAAATGTAATCCTTGAGATGTGTCAGCATATGCTAGATATGCCAGGCAAAATTGTGCTATTTAAGTGTTTTTTTACAGCCTGAGACCTTCAATTACACCCTAGATACCATATCGAAAATACAATATATGCTGTAAGGCCCTTAAATACAAGGATAAAGGGGACGGAGGATCTACTACAATTCAATTCTCCACCCACTACTGTCCACCTCAGCTTTCAATAAAAGGCTGAGATTAAACCTGCACCGTGAGTCACTATGTCTACGCCTTTAAAGGACATCTCACAAGCTAATCCGCCAGAGGCAGGACAGGCTGCCAAAGCTCTGACCTATAACACCTGCTTTGATCAGTCAGATTTCAACAGACTGCTGGTGAAAATAACCTACACCAGCATCTGATTCCCTTTCTAAAATGCAGGACTATAGGTAGATATACATGTACAGATATTGTTCACTTAAATAGAATGAAATGAAAATGCTGAAACTGTAAAGATAAGTGACCTAAAGAAACATGACGTATTGTTGGCATACTGTTAATCAATACTTTTTTGTTAAAATATACACAATGTTTTATATCATTCATTAAATTAAAGAAATTGGCAGCTCATACTTTTGATAAAACTATTATATTTATCATTTGTGTTACTTGAGATATAAAGAATAATCTTTTTTGATAACACTTTACAATAAGGTTGTATTAGTTAACATTAGTTAACATGAACTAACCATAAACAACACATCTGTTCAGCATTAGTTAATCTTTGTTAATGTTAGTTAATAAAAATGTAGCTGTTCGTGATTTGTTCATGTAAGTTCACAGTGTATTAACGTATTTACGTATGGTAACCCTCGTAACCCTCGGAGGGAACGGAGACGTATGTCGGACGTCACTGATGAATTGGGATCACTTCAGGGAGCCCCTATCAGCTTCAAGATATAGAGAACCGGCCAATGACTATTGGCGTGCGAGATTTGCATCTCGCACTCCGCCCCGCAGCGCGGGTATAAAGCGGAAGCGAATGCAGCGCACCAGAACGTGCTTGCGCAAGATGAACTGCTAACAACTCGAGGCAATTTATATGCCATTGCAGTTGAGGCCCCGTCCACAGACCCGAAACAGCAAGCCCGTTGTACGTGGCACCCCAGCCGGTGGATGAGGCATCCGTGGAGACAACAGCATGCCTGGACACTTGTTCTAGGGGAACTCCTGCCCATAGAAATGAAGGGCCCGACCACGGGCTGAAGGTTTGGCGGCACCTCGGAGTCACAGGGACACACGAGATAGTTGAGGATGCGAACTCCACGCTCTCTCATGGGACCAATGGCCGCCTCCGCGACTTTCGTGAAGACACGGGGTGACAGGCCCAGCCCGAAGGGTAGGACTTTGTACTGATATGCTCATCCGTCGAACGCAAAGCGTAGAAATGGTCTGTGTCGAGGGAGAATCGAGACATGAAAGTACGCGTCCTTCAGGTCGATCGCTGCAAACCAATCTTGGCCGCAGATGCGTTTCTGCGTTAGCATTCTGAACGGTAGCCTGTGAAGGGACCGGTTCAAGAATCGCAGATCCAAGATCGGCCGTAACCTGCCGCCTTTCTTGGGTACAATGAAGTACGGGCTGTAGAAGCCTGTCTTCATATCGGCTGGAGGGACCGGCTCTATCATGTCCTTCGCCAGTAGGACTACGATCTCCACCTGAAGCACAGGGGCATTCTCCTTCGACACAGAGGTGAAGTGAACGCCCCTGAACTTGGGGGGACGCCGGGCAAACTGAATCGCATAGCCGAGTCTGGTGGTACGGATGAGCCAGCGAGACGGGCTGGAGAGTGCTAGCCAGGCTCCCAGCGACCGTACAAGCGGGACCATCGGCACCACAGACGTACCCGCAGCGGGGCAGCGAGGCGGCATGCAGGGACCCGACTTGGACAGCATGAGAGCGGCCCGAAGTGGGGGTGTGCGAGTGTGAGAAGGCCGCTTGTGTGCGTCCCCACAGCCGGCACCCCCTGCTGGCGATTGGAGAGGCGCCTGAGGGTGACAAGGCATGGGAGCGTCGAACACCGCCAAGCGCGCTCTCTTGGCACCCAGAGATTTTGCTCTTTCTTTGAAAATTTGGGTACCGCTGGCGCTGGGGCCAATCAAACCAATCATCCAACCTAGAAGGTTCGGGACGTGGTTGAGGGTTCCACTCAAGCCCGACCTTTTCAGCGGCCGGGAAAGCATAGCCGTCAACTCGGGGTCCGACTCGGCCGTTGCCACTCTCCCAGAGGGAAGCAGTACAGCCGAATATTCATCCTCCGAGGACCGGAACTCCCCCTCCGATGCAGCGATCAACATCTGTTCACGGGTGGAATGACATCTTGAAAAAGATGCAGTGTCACACCCGTGTTGCTCTTTTTGTAAGGAAACGCTCTTTTAGTGCTGAAGCACCCAGGGAAGACCGCGGCAGAATACAGGCGATAGTGCAGCCTGTATCTGCTCTCAAGTGAAATGCTTGACGAACCAACAGTTTTTTTTTTTTTTTTTATTTAACTGTTGCTGTGAAAACAGCAGTTGGTCTCTGCTTTCAGCAGCGGTGAGTCCGCGGTCGCGCTGTTTTGTGCCGTCTGACCAGCACAAGAACGATCCTCAGCCAATACAGGCAGTCTGTGCTTCATCAATGCCGTTCGGCTCCGAAGTGAATGACAACAGTGCGCTGCATTCGCTTCCACTTTATACCCGCGCTGCGGGGCGGAGCGCAAGATGCAAATCTCGCACGCCAATAGTCATTGGCCAGTTCTCTATATCTCGAACCTGAAGTGATCCCAATCCCAACGTGACCGACTGAAAGGGAACTAATGTTAACAAGATTTTAATAATGCATTAGTAAATGTTGAAATTAACATTAACAAAGATAAATAAATGCTTTAAAAGTGCAGTTAATTATTAGTTCATGTTAACTAATGTAGTTAACTAATGAACCTTATTGTAAAGTGTTACCCTTTTTTTATTCTGGGCATATAAATGTATTTTGTGGGTTAGCAAGCAATTTTATTATGTTTCATGTTAGCACATATAGGCCTGGTTTCACAGACAGAGCTTAGATTAAGCCAGTATTAGACCTTAGTTCAATTAGGACATTTAAAGGTGCAGTGTGTAAAATTTATGAGGATCTATTGACCGAAATGCAATATAATATACATAACTATGTTTTCAGTGGTGTATAAAGACCTTACATAATGAAGGTCAACCATTGTGTTTTATTACCTTAGAATGAGCCATTTCTCTCTACATACTGCCCTACAAAGTCAAAAGGCAGCAACTTCATTTTTGGTTGAAAATTAGTTATTGACATTCAAGACCTTCTTTATCATGTGGATAAGTATATTGAGTCTATTCCGTTGTTTTTTTTTTTGTTAGTTTTTTTGAGAAAATAATGGGTTGTCTTAAAGGATTAGTTCACTTCAAAATTAAAATGTCCTGATATTTTACTCACCCCCATCTCATCCAAGATGTCTTTCTTTCTTCAGTCAAAAATATATATATATTTTTCAAGAAAACATTCCAGGATTTGTCTCCCCATCATAGCCTTCCATGGCAACCAAAATGTTGAAGGTCCAAATAAATGCAGTTTCAAAGGGCTTCAGAGGCTCTGCACGATCCCAGACGAGGAATAAGATCTTATCTAGCTTTTTTTATCTATACTTTTTAACCTAAATTGCTCATCTTGCGCTGCTCTGCTACGCGCCAAGGATCACGCTGTAAAGGTCATGCTATATGTAGGCAGAAGTACCGCCCACGTATTTTCAAAGCGCACACGCGAAGACTAATACAAAAAAGGTAAAACAACGATGTCGGACGATTTGAAAATGGAGTGTTTTTGGTAAAGGCCGTTTGTATTAGTCCTCACCTTTGGTTGCTGTGGAAGGCTATGATGGGAAGAAAAATCTTGGAATGTTTTCCTCAAAAAATCTAATTTATTTTCGGCTGAAGAAAGAAAGACATGAACATCTTGGATGAGATGCTAATCCTTTAACAGTAACATCCAAAAGTCCAGGGGAAACCAAGGCAGAACACTGTAACACCAGTTAATGTTCTTTGCCTTTGTTTTGGAATGCTTTATTGTAAACAGCAACTCTTGCTTGTTTTTGTAAACTGAGTGACAAGTCAAAATTACCTTCTGTAGTAATCAATATGCTGTAAATAGAGCTTAAGTTATATTCAATCTGTAAAATTAGTTTCAATTGCCCAGTAGGTTTTTTTATTTAAAGCTTTTAAATAGGTTATCAAAAAAGACTGACTGGGTTTTTGAGATGAATGTACAGTTGATCACAATATAAGGTGGATCAAAAACTCATTTCTGCACAAAAACAGCATTACTATGACCTCATGACATAGTCAACTATCTCACCAATCAGGCACAGTTGGATTCACTCTCTTGCCCACCTGCAGGAGACTAACATGGATGGTAACAGAGCAGCCTGAGGGATGACACCAGACTGAACAGTAATTTACTTTGATAGCCCACAATGCTCTTGGCACTCTTGAGAATGCCAGGGCTGCTGTGCGCATCCGTGAAAGACTCCCTTTGTGACGGAAAAAAAAGCCAGCTATAAGCTTGGACTGGACTTAATAGAAACGCTCTTGCAGAAAACCATTCAGTTACCACCCATCCAGACTCATTGATCCAGTGACGGCATCTGTTTGTACTCGTGTTGATGTAAATGTCCTTAGCTGAAGGGCCGGGTGGGTCACATGTCTGTTCTTATTTGGTTGAAAACAACCGAGGAAAAAAAAACACCACAAAATGCAAATAATAAAATCAAATATGTAATATAAAATTATAAACCTGGGCTCACTGAACAAAATGAAGCCACATCCATAAGCGTCAGATTGATTTGCGCTGGCTATGATGTTAGCTTCTATTAATATAAAATGTACATTTGCCTGTGTTAACATTTCTTTATATAACTATTTAAAAAATAAATAACACGGAAATGAATGTATAATAATAATTATTTTATTATTAAAATTGTTTTTACTTTTAAACAAGTGAAAAATGCAAACACTGGTGATTATCTGGAAAGGTGTTTTTAAAGCATTACCCCTCACTTTCAACCTAAGTGACATATTCAGTCATGTGACAATGTGTGCATTTTTTGTTGTCATGGCAACATTTCCAAAATGGTGGCCTGTCTGGTTAGCACATGTTGCAGTGTCAGCAATTTAAAAAACACTTGTTTTTGTTACTAAAGGTATGTTTCAACCCATGCAACAATTGTAATGTTTTAATAACATACCTTAGATTACACTTAACCTGATTTTAATACATTTCTTAAACAAATTGATATAAAACAAGTTACGAAAATATTGTGGTGACATATATATATATATATATATATATCACAAGCTAATCCGCCAGAGGCAGGACAGGCTGCCAAAGCTCTGACCTATAACACCTGCTTTGATCAGTCAGATTTCGACAGACTGCTGGTGAAAATAACCTAGACCAGCATCTGATTCCCTTTCTAAAATGCAGGACTATAGGTAGATATACATGTACAGATATTGTTCACTTAAATAGAATGAAATGAAAATGCTGAAACTGTAAAGATAAGTGACCTAAAGAAACATGACGTATTGTTGGCATACTGTTAATCAATACTTTTTTGTTAAAATATACACAATGTTTTATATCATTCATTAAATTAAAGAAATTGGCAGCTCATACTTTTGATAAAACTATTATATTTATCATTTGTGTTACTTGAGATATAAAGAATAATCTTTTTTGATAACACTTTACAATAAGGTTGTATTAGTTAACATGAACTAACCATAAACAACACATCTGTTCAGCATTAGTTAATCTTTGTTAATGTGAGTTAATAAAAATGTAGCTGTTCGTGATTTGTTCATGTAAGTTCACAGTGTATTAACTAATGTTAACAAGATTTTAATAATGCATTAGTAAATGTTGAAATTAACATTAACAAAGATAAATAAATTTATATATATATATAAGTATATATATATACTTTTAACCTTAAAACAGTAGGTGGAATTTTTATGACATATTTGTCACATTAAGAAAAATGGTAATGAGCTGCTCAATTAATTTAGCTGATTCAATTATTTTAGTGTTATATATTTTCTGCTGCTCATTTCAAAGCATATTTTAATAAATGTAAACATAAAAATAATGTCATATTAATTACATTGTTAATTAAATGTATTTTGAAACTATTTTGCATCCCTGTAAATAAAACAAGATGTTTATATCATATGTTGGTCCTATTTTAAAGTTATTTTATATTTTTTGTAGTGAGAATAACATGAATAGATTCAGGAAACAACTTGATGTTCAGAATGCACTGAAGATTATCCAGGGAGATGACAGTGAGTATCAGGGATGTGACAGTGACTCGGATGAAGATATTGATGACCCTGATTACACTCCTAGCAAGAAAGACATGGAGGATGATGAATCAAGTGGGACTGGTTCAGACATTAGCAGATCAAGTTATTTAGATTTAGAAGCTGCACAACCAAACAAAAAGTCTGGGAAGCAAAATGCAACCTGAAAGTTTCTGTATTTCAGAAAGTTCCTAACAGCAGAAATGCTTGAGTTACTAAAAGAACAAACAAATTTGTACAGTGTGCAAAAAATCTGGACTTCAGAAGAATGTTAACACCACTGTTAAAGAAATGGAAATACTGATTGGTATCTATCTGTGCATGGGTCTGCACCAAATGCCAAGAAATCGTGCATACTGGGAAAATGACACAAGGTGTCCCATGGTGGCTGACAACATGTCACGCAACCGTTTTAAGATTCTGCTAGCATGTCTACATTTCACTGACAACAATTATTCGTCATATCGGCATGCAGGGGATAAGTGTTGGAAGATCCATCCATGGCTTGATATGTTTCGCAAATATTTTTGAGTAATATGCATCATTTTGATATATGTTGTGGAAAAGAAACATTAACATTAAAAATTATTCATAAACGCCCAATGTCACATATATGTAACATTACAGATCTTTCACAAGGACGGGTTGTATTTTAAAAACAACTGCAGAAACATGTTATAAGGTCCATCTGGTCTGTTTTATATGCCCCATAATTTTCCTATAAGGAGAAATAGGCCCGGGTTCTTATGATTGCTGTTTAATAAAACTATTCAAGTGTAAATGCTATCATAATTTTAACTAAAACAAACAAAATAAGGCGGAATCTAAATATAGGCCCAATAGGCACCAAATACCCTTTGGCGCATGACGTCCACTGGAGTGGACAGATGTATTTTCTGTCACAGAAAAAGAATTACAAGAAAAATATGATTAAAATCTGGATTGATCTTACTTAGCTGAAAAGTATTTTTTGTTCCTGTCTGGTTTTCTGAGAATAAAAGGATTTAACACATATTCCTGAGGTACTTGGTGCATCGCCTCTTCCCTCTGCCATTTTGAATGTATGATGTAATATCTCAAAACAACAAAGAGATACAAAGACAATAATTAAATGGAATCATAGAAAACACTTTGGGGGTTTGCCACTTGGTGGTTGGGACATGGTACTAAACCTTAAATGGTTCAAAATGGCTTCTAAATATATGTCCACTGTAGTGGACACCATGCATGAAAGGGTTAATAATATTATTTAATTAAATACAAGGTTTTATTGTTGTTAGTGCTATTATTATCTATAAACAATCAATCAATCAAACTAATTAATTATGGAAATGACATGGAAATTAATATGTATAATAATAAAAATGCTGTCATTAAAACAAGTATTCCTATTATGTATTTCACTTTAATATTTTATTTTAAGGACATTTTTGGTAGCTTTTGTACAATAAAGCATTTTTGTACTGTGGTGTGTTGATGTCCAATGTACAATATGGGTCCTGACTGTTATTGACACATCAGCAGCACCTGAAAATAAAACGAAAGCTGTTGTCAACCCGGCTCAACAGTGATATCTGACTTGCATCTTGAAGTCCACTGAGCACATTGGCAGGCACAGGATTGAGTGCAGCTTTCAGTCAGCCTACTGTATTTGGTCTCTAGCTGCCTTATCGATTATCTGTTCTCTGCATAATTAACACCTTCGCCAAAGGCTCCGAGGCCAATCCGAGTGAATTCCCACAGAGATGCGCACTCTCACATCTACGTCATAGGCACAGTCACAAACCCACAGCACGAAGCAATGAGTCAACACTCCTGTGGCACAATAATGATGGTATAGCTCGCTCGCTGATGCACGGTGACACATTTCCGAGTCAGATCCAAAAAGAAGTGACAACTGATTAGATCGCTTTTAACTCGGGTGTAGCATCAGTACAGCCAAGTGCTTAAGTGCTTTCTAGCATTAATAGGATATCCTAATCTTCTTAATTACTTGCGTAAAATAAAACATGTAATTTAAATAAACCAACAATACACCAAACCTAATGAACGTGAACATGAATAGCAGTCTCTTAAAGTTAAATTACTCCAAGCATGACTGCAGGGGAATTCTTCCAATCAGCATGTACAATACTGGTGTTAATGAGGGCATTTGCATTTCTGATCATATATCACGCAATTCTGACTTTATATCTCACAATTCTGACTTTATATCTCTCAATTCTGACTTTATATCTCACAATTCTGACTTTATATCTCTCAATTCTGACTTTATATCTCTCAATTCTGACTTTAACAATTCTGACTTTATATCTCTCAATTCTGACTTTACATCTCTCAATTCTGACTTTATATCTCACAATTCTGACTTTATATCTCACAATACTGACTTTATATCTCACAATTCTGACTTTATATCTCACAATTCTGACTTTATATCTCACAATTCTGACTTTATATCACGCAATTCTGACTTTATATCTCACAATTCTGACTTTAACAATTCTGACTTTATATCTCACAATTCTGACCTTATATCTCACAATTCTGACTTTATATCACGCAATTCTGACTTTATATCTCATAATTCTGACTTTATATCTCACAATTCTGACTTTAACAATTCTGACTTTATATCTCACAATTCTGACTTTATACACACACCTAAAGGATTATTAGGAACACCTGTTCAATTTCTCATTAATGCAATTATCTAATCAACCAATCACATGGCAGTTGCTTCAATGCATTTAGGGGTTTGGTCCTGGTCAAGACAATCTCCTGAACTCCAAACTGAATGTCAGAATGGGAAAGAAAGGTGATTTAAGCAATTTTGAGCGTGGCATGGTTGTTGGTGCCAGACGGGCCGGTCTGAGTATTTCACAATCTGCTCAGTTACTGGGATTTTCACGCACAACCATTTCTAGAGTTTACAAAGAATGGTGTGAAAAGGGAAAAACATCCAGTATGCAGCAGGTCTGTGGGCGAAAATGCCTTGTTGATGCTAGAGGTCAGAGGAGAATGGGCCGACTGATTCAAGCTGATAGAAGAGCAACTTTGACTGAAATAACCACTCGTTACAACCGAGGTATGCAGCAACGCATTTGTGAAGCCACAACACGCACAACCTTGAGGCGGATGGGCTACAACAGCAGAAGACCCCACCGGGTGCCACTCATCTCCACTACAAATAGGAAAAAGAGGCTACAATTTGCACAAGCTCACCAAAATTGGACAGTTGAAGACTGGAAAAATGTTGCCTTGTCTGATCAGTCTCAATTTCTGTTAAAACATTCAGATGGTAGAGTCAGAATTTGGCGTAAACAGAATGAGAACATGGATCCATCATGCCTTGTTACCACTGTGCAGGCTGGTGGTGGTGGTGTAATGGTGTGGGGGATGTTTTCTTAGCACACTTTAGGCCCCTTAGTGCCAACTGGGCATCGTTTAAATGCCACGGCCTACCTGAGCATTGTTTCTGACCATGTCCATCCCTTTATGACCACCATGTACCCATCCTCTGATGGCTACTTCCAGCAGGATAATGCACCATGTCACAAAGCTCGAATCATTTCAAATTGGTTTCTTGAACATGACAATGAGTTCACTGTACTAAAATGGCCCCCACAGTCACCAGATCTCAACCCAATAAAGCATCTTTGGGATGTGGTGGAACGGGAGCTTCGTGCCCTGGATGTGCATCCCACAAATCTCCATCAACTGCAAGATGCTATCCTATCAATATGGGCCAACATTTCTAAAGAATGCTTTCAGCACCTTGTTGAATCAATGCCACGTAGAATTAAGGCAGTTCTGAAGGCGAAAGGGGGTCAAACACAGTATTAGTATGGTGTTCCTAATAATCCTTTAGGTGAGTGTATCTCACAATTCTGACTTTATATCATGCAATTCTGACTTTATATCTCACAATTCTGACTTTATATCTCACAATTCTGACTTTATATCACGCAATTCTGACTTTATATCTCACAATTCTGACTTTAACTATTCTGACTTTATATCTCACAATTCTGACTTTATATCTCACAATTCTGACTTTATATCACGCAATTCTGACTTTATATCTCACAATTCTGACTTTAACTATTCTGACTTTATATCTCAATTCTGATTTTATATCTCACAATTCTGACTTTATATCTCACAATTCTGACTTTAACAATTCTGACTTTATATCTCGCAATTCTGACTTTAACAATTCTGACTTTAACTATTCTGACTTTATATCTCACAATTCTGACTTTAAATCTCAATTCTGATTTTATATCTCACAATTCTGACTTTAACAATTCTGACTTTAACTATTCTGACTTTATATCTCACAATTCTGACTTTAACAATTCTGACTTTATATCTCGCAATTCTGACTTTAACAATTCTGACTTTAACTATTCTGACTTTATATCTCACAATTCTGACTTTAAATCTCAATTCTGATTTTATATCTCACAATTCTGACTTTAACAATTCTGACTTTAACTATTCTGACTTTATATCTCACAATTCTGACTTTAAATCTCAATTCTGATTTTATATCTCACAATTCTGACTTTATATCTCGCAATTCTGACTTTATATCTCACAATTCTGACTTTATATCTCAATTCTGACTTTATATCTCACAATTCTGACTTTATATCTCAATTCTGATTTTATATCTCACAATTCTGACTTTATATCTCACAATTCTGACTTTATATCTCGCAATTCTGACTTTATATCTTGCAAATCTGACTTTATATCTCACAATTCTGATTTTATATCTCGCAATTCTGACTTTATATCTCACAATTCTGACTTTATATCTTGCAATTCTGAGATAAAAAGTCACAATTATCTTTTAAAATGTTTTATTCTGTGGCGGAAACTACACAAGCTTCCCTACATTTGGACCAGATCTGTGTCAGTTAGAGTTTGTGCCATGTACTGTAGTTCAAACCCAAAATGAAAAGAGACCTCCAGCAGCAGGCAAGGCATCAAAGTCTGAAAACACCTAAAAGAAGAATTTTGTCTTATAGGAATGTCAAATAGGGATTTAATTTCCATTAAAGCAAGCAAACACACACACACACACACAAACACACACACACACACTGCAGCTCTCTATAGTGAATGTCATAACTGAGCTATTGGTCCATTCAAATAACCGACCAGGAGCACTGCACTGCTGTCTTGATATCAAATCAATAGAGCCTGGTTGTGATTATCTAGTTGGTCACTTGACTGAGAGTAAAAGGATAAGACTTGACAATAGAGGCTGATGGAAAGCGGGTGGAGAGAAAACAATTTCAAGGGGGGCAACATTTTAAAGCCCTGATGAGGAGGCTGTCAAGCGATTATAGGACAGGTATTGACTGCTGCAGAACTAACATTCATCTAAGAGGAACTATAGGAGACCTTCTCTCAGAATTAAAATTGAAGTAATATAGCAGACTAAGGAATAGTCAGACATATAAATGATATCAGCCTTTGCTGACAGAACTCAAGAATGGAAATATTGTTCTCACACATTTAAACTGACACTTCCGTATGTATCACTAGAAACATTGAATTCCCAGAGTGCACTGCAACTGAGGAACTATAGCACAACACTATTATTTGCTATACTCGAAAACAGTCTTACTGATTACTAATTGCTCACTAAATATGTAAACGTCATTGCAAATATTATAATATGAAAAGCAGCATAATCTGAGTAGTTATTGTTACCTTAGGATGATCTCTACAAAGCCACATATGCAAATAAAGATAAAAGTAAACAACAACAACCAGATCAAGAGTGGGAGAAAAATTATTATTGTGAAAAGCACAAAACAATATTAATTTAAAAAATGTTTGTCTTTAATTTCATCTAACAATATCTAATCAATACTTCAATAATTTGTTTTGTCCTTAGCACAATGACAAAATAAATTACAATCAAAATCTAACTATATTGAATTATTACTTAATACATTTTTTATTTTAGTTTTAATTATTTCATTATTAATGACATTTCATTTTGTAAATATGTTGTCTTTATTATTCCATGGTTATTAGCGTACAGTAGGAGTCTTGAAAATATACAGCTTCCTTTATATTTACCATATTTGGGGTCCTTGGCATCAAATAGTTTGAAAACCATTTGAACAAGATGACTTATCGGTACAGTAACAAAATGTAACCAGTAAAATGAGTTTAATCTCAGAAGAAATGACAATATTTTTTTCTAGCAGCATGTAGGGCATCATGGCAGAAACTCTGGATTTCCCTGATCTGATGTGTTTCTCAGAGGAGAGACTCCTCTTGATTTAGCTCCTAACACAGTGAGGGGCACAGTGAGGTCCTCGGCTCACCGCAATACCTTGAGCTAAAGTGCCGTCTTGCATCTGACTCATCATGATGAAGGACCCAATAACTTTTTCCCCACGTTTGTCCCTCTAGGTTTCGGCAGTGTATAGAGCTGATCTGTGAATGATTTAAGATAATGGCTCTCTGTGTGCAGAAAAAGAGCACATGACCTTGCCCTGAGTGACAGCGATATGAACAGCCTACATATATAAATACAGTCCTTACAGTTGCATGCTCAGCCTTAATATAAAATAAATAAAATACTTTGTTTCATTTGATGATAAATCTTTTATATGTTGATACAAGTCTCTTGGTCTCTTAAAATTGAGCACACAATTTGTACATTGTAAACTAAAATGTTGCTTCTGCATGTCGACTAAAATTCTAAGCATTTCAGTCCAATTAAATGGACTAAAAGTAATTAATATGATGACAAAATACTGACTAAATTTAGTTTCGTCACGTTATATATATCACGTTTTTATGCGCATTTTGAAACGAGTGATGAAAACGGCAATATTTCGCAAAAAAAATCCCTTAATTTGCAAAAAAGTTTTTACGCTCGCTTGAGTTAATGCGAATAATGGGAGATGGAAACGCATTTGCCAAATCAATTTTGACATAGCGAACATTAAACCCATGTCAATTGTCTGTTTCATTCTAAAATGCTTAATGTACTAAGAACGTGATATTAAAAGACTAAACTCAGTAAACACAATACTAATAAAGCATACTATGTGCAGAAAAGCAGATGAGCCCAGAATATGACGAAAGAAGGCAAATATATGTTCAGGGTGAGAGAGCTTGTTTGAATAGTTCTCCCTCTGTGTTTATGACAATCTAAGTGTGAATACAGATTTGGGTTTTTGCAAATCACTAAACCTGCCTGTGTTTTATTAATAATGTATAATGTATTTTTTTTTTATATTAATATTTGGTCCATTAAGCCTCATTATAAGCGATTTCTCAGTTTTCTATGGGAAGAAAAGCTTAACGTGTAATTAAACGTGTTGCGTGCATATTCTGGACTCATCTGCTTTTCTGTACATAGTATGCTTTATTAGTTTGGTGTTTACCGAGTTTGTTCTTTTAATACATTAAGCGTTTTTCATGTTAAGGTTAAGCTAAAGGAGTTTTATTTACTGTTGGTTACTAAGGTTTTGCGAACTTTGAAAAGATTCACTTTATGTTTGTATGGAAACCTAGCTAGTGTCTTTAGTGTCCAATTTTAGTGTCTTTAGATGAAAATGACAAAAACCCTGTAAAAATACAATAAAAATATATACAATCAAATACTTGGTAACACTTTAAAATAAGGCCTCATTAGTTAATATATTAATTAGTTACATTTAGTTATTATATGTTAATATTAATGTATTAATGAACTAATGTTAACAGATATAACTTTTGATCTTAAAAAATGTAGTACTAAATGTCAAGATTAAAATGATTAAACGCTGTAAAGCTATTGTTCATTCTTAGTTCATGTTAACTAATGTTAACAAATGTCATCATTTAATCAGCATAGAGCTAACGCAATTTATACAAAGCGACTTACATGACACTTTCTACAGGGACAGTCCCTCTGGGATAACACAATATTTAGACTCTTGCTCAAGGGCACAACTCAGAAATACTTACATTTCACAGATTGTCCTTTGAACAATTGCCCTTTGCGTTATCAGCCGTGACCTTTACTATACATGCCATCACAACCTATAGCATATGAAATGCCTATAGGTGAACATGATTTCACCAGTTGCAACATTTTTTGGTCCTGGAACAACATTCCAACCGACCAATCAGATTTGAGGGACAAGTTTACAGTTTATGTCAATTTTAGGCTTACAACCAGGGTTAGGTGCTTCTACATCAGTGTTATTCACCTATCATTTCCCTCTGATTTTAGGGATAAGTTACGGCTAGGTTTAGGGGTAGGGATAGGACTACATTTTCGGACAGGAATGTTGTTCCAGGAACATGTCTTACAAAATCACGGTGACCATGTACGTATATTATAACATAAAAGCATTCTTGTCATGGAAGGACAGTGATTATGAAAACGCATAAAATGTGAAAAGCAACAAACGAGGTGAATTACATAACAGCGCATTGGAGAGACTGCAATGAAATATAAATGTGGACAGTGAAGGGAACTGCACAGGATAAAGAATAAATGGAAGGATCCTCTCTGGTGTCAAGAGTGAGGACAGCGTGGGTCGTGTAACTGTGTTTACAGAGAATCATTTCCTCATTTGTTCAGAAAAGATCATGTTCTACTGGAGTGGGCAGGTAGAGGATACTAAATAAATCATCTGTGGGTTTCTGGTCTCTGTTACTTGAGAATGTGTTCGGCTACTTTTGGTGGAATGAAGTAAGTTACGGAGAGATGACAAAAGCTTTTCAGGCACCTACACTTTTAACTGTGTGATTCCTGGGACTACTGTACATTACATTATATTATATTACTGATGCTGTACATTTGAGAGAACACTTTAAGTGTAATAAGTCAAACTTTTAGAGTGATTCTGACCAAACATGTCAGCTGGTTTCTGGGGTCTGCTCTTTAAATATGATAAATAAAGTTCCAAACCTGCATGACTTTCTTTCTTCCGAGGAAACCACAAAAAGTATTTTGAAAATTGTCTCTGAGTTTTTTGTCCATACAATTAAAGTCAATGGCATCCAAAAGAACATTGCACCACTGACTTTCATTGTACACTCTGAAAAGTCTGTAAAAACAGGGCCCAATATACTGGTAATATGAATGGATTTTTCACAGGTGTTTTTCCCATATTTTAAATTACACATTAGCATTGTGTTGTGTTTTGAGGTAGAAGGAAATGTCTGTAAAATTCACAGATAATGTCCTATAAGAAAATTACCTGTAGCTTTTCAGTATTCACCAAAAAAGAAATAGAAAAAAAAAGAAAACATTTACAAAATGTATTATTTTGTGTTCCACAGAAGATAGAAAGTCTTGCAGGTTTTGAACGATGAATTTGGAACATATATTCACATGCTTAATGCAAGTCATATGCAAGTTACAGAATTGTCACATTCAGTTCTAGAATGAACGGTGTTAAGTATTTGAAGTGAAGACTGTCAGCCTCAACCCTTTACGAGTAGAAAAACAGAAGCTTCGGATCAGGAAAGATCAGAGGAAGAGGCGCACAAACACTTTCATCATTATTAGACAGTCCCTTTAGTAGAGCACTTATACATCTTTGATTTAATTCAGTCACAGCTCTTACGTCAGATTAAAAAAACAGCAAAGTTCAGACTACTGTTCTTGTTATTTACACCCCTAGGCAGAAACTAACACTGCATTTACTCAAAGACAAATGTTATTCACATTTAGTGCTATCAGTTAATTTTAGACTCATATATCATAACCTTTCAATGTCCAAAAATATCACAAATGTATAGAAACTATGTATCATAAACTCAAAATTTGATTCTCATGCACAGCTTACAGAAAAAACAAAACAAGAAACTGATTGTCATGACAACGGCAATATTGAAGACGGGGAGTGAGATAGCTCTCTAGACAGATATTAGTCATAACTACACCAGTCAGAACAACATCAATTATAAAAATTAATTAATTTTATTAGTTTTCTTGATACATTCAATTATGGAACAACTTTAGCTCTTGAAACCCCCTCAATACACATGTTCAATTCCCAGAGAACACATGAACTGATCAAATGCATTGCATGTCGCCTTCGGATAAAAGCGTCTGCTAATGCATTAATGTAAATGTAAACCTCAGACTGCTCAATGCAGAATGTCCACTATATGTACTGCAAGTCGCTGTGGATAAAAGCATCTGCTGAAAGACTAGTAGTGAGATGTCACAAAAACAATCTTTCTTTCACATCTCTTTTCAAAACATTTAATGATTAATATGTACCATCACAAGCTTTTGAAACGGTACACTACACTCTACCGCAATCCCTGCAAGTCTGTAATAGGTGTACAACGTCTATTACAATTGATTTGCACTACTTTAACCTGTACACCAAGTAAGAGAAATAAGACTTAACCTGCTAAATCTAATCAGAACGCTTCTGTGATTCATTCACCGGACGTCACACCTCAATTTGTCAATTTCGCCAAAGTTGCCTCAGTACCTACTTTTTTCACTAAAGGAAAAAAGCAAGCGAGCGAAAGCCAGGCACAAATAAGGGTTCAATTAAATCTTTGACTTTTCCATTTTTAATACAACCTGACCTGAATCTCACTCCCTCCATTAACTAATTAAACACTATTATAATGTCATCAGCCTTTTTAAGTAAAGGTCTCATGCATATGAATAACATTAGCATTACATTATAAAGGTGCAGCGTGAAGGGTTTTACATGGGAACATTTACATGATGCGAGCTGCTTTCCTCCGCCAGGAGAGATCATTTCAAGGCCAAGCAATCTCTGGTCCATTAAAAGACAAATTCTTTTCATAATTAATGCACATAAATATGTGACCCTCAGTGAAAGCTGAATAAATGCATGTAGACAGTTGCTCAAAAACACTGACAATAAACTCCAGAGGACCAACTGCTATCTTTGTGTTTCTTTTCTCCTTCGCTTAGTTAAGCACTACTGTCTAGTTAAGTAATGGCCTTATTAAGTTTCTCTTTTTCTCTCTCCTCAAACAGTTTGATGATAATTGTTCGAAGCTGCATTGGTGCTCTGGCCTTTGTTTCAATGAGACACCTCTTGTTCCTAGCTATGCTAATTATCACCAATTATGTGACGATTCTCCTGTTTCAACACTCTTTGGCCTTGCACTTAACCAGTATTGAGTTAACAGCTGTTGCTGGAGGTTGTCTCAGTTACTAACCCAAAAGGAGGGTAAATTAAGGGGAGTTGCATCAATGTGGCCCTTGACGGCCCATCTAGTCTGTGTTATATTGGATTATAGGGTGACGACACCAGACATCAATGTTTTAGTGTCTGTCTGGAGCTGTCCTTGTTTTTTTTTTTACTGTGTGTTCAGAGAAGCCACAAAGGCAAACAATATACTATAGATAGATATTGGACATGCTTGTTTAAAATAAAGTATTATAATAAACTAAAAAAGTTTTAGACTAAGGACCAGATTTATTAAACAGGGCAAATTAGCGTGAGAGCGCAATTCCATAAAAGCACAGATGGGAGTGGACAGTTTTGTGCGTGATCTACTGACAACACGCAAATTAATGAACACAGACGCAGCCGGATCATTTCCATAAAGACCAACGCAATCTACCAGTTAATATCTGGTTTAAGATGTGCTTTTTTGGGCGGTAAATAATGGCGCAAACACCAGTAAATTGACAAGCGCAAACCTTTGTAAATCACCTCGCAAGATTCATTTAAATACTCTACTCCTCCCATGAATTTTGCGCCTGAAAGGGAAACTCCTACAAATGCATATGCAATAAGGTCAACCGCAAAAATAACTTTTCAGTGCTAATTTATCACTGCATGTCTTTAGTAAATCCTTACAGTAGTTTTTCAACGCCAAAAGAGGGTTTGTACTGGTGCAAGCTGTTAGTAAATCTGGCCCTATACGTTTTGGAATAATAGACTATATATAGACATAACAATGATAATTAATGCTATTATATTAAATAAATGATATTATATGAATACATACAGTCAAAACTAAAATTATTCAGACACCAGATATCATTTTTTACTAGTGGGTGCAGGACACTATAGTTCATTTATGTAAGTGAGGATAGCAAAATAAAGTGACATATTATACCCAAAAAATTTTCATACAGTGGATCACCAGTAAAATTTATTTTAAAAAATTGACACTTTGACCTGAGCATGTTTTGCTTAAGTGTTTTTTCTTTAATTGCTAATGCGGCCCTTTACACCACAGACTGAACAAAATGAAGCATTGCTTGGTAATTGGTATTATCTAATTGTGTACTTAAATTTAACAGCTGACAGCTGATTGGTTGATTGCAATCCATTACATACCTTTCTATCATTATCAATGTCATTTTCAAGAAGAATTTGTTCTCACACAGTTTAACTCTGAGTTCTTGTCATATTTTATTACCATTTTCTAAACTATAGTGAATAAACTGTGAAAATGTGAAAAAATGTTGAAGGTGTCTGAATAAATTTTGGATTGACTGTATATACACTCACCTAAAGGATTATTAGGAACACCATACTAATACTGCGTTTGACCCCCTTTCGCCTTCAGAACTGCCTTAATTCTACGTGGCATTGATTCAACAAGGTGCTGAAAGCATTCTTTAGAAATGTTGACCCATATTGATAGGATAGCATCTTGCAGTTGATGGAGATTTGTGGGATGCACATCCAGGGCACGAAGCTCCCGTTCCACCACATCCCAAAGATGCTCTATTGGGTTGAGATCTGGTGACTGTGGGGGCCATTTTAGTACAGTGAACTCATTGTCATGTTCAAGAAACCAATTTGAAATGATTCGAGCTTTGTGACATGGTGCATTATCCTGCTGGAAGTAGCCATCAGAGGATGGGTACATGGTGGTCATAAAGGGATGGACATGGTCAGAAACAATGCTCAGGTAGGCTGTGGCATTTAAACGATGCCTAATTGGCACTAAGGGGCCTAAAGTGTGCCAAGAAAACATCCCCCACACCATTACACCACAACCACCAGCCTGCACAGTGGTAACAAGGCATGATGGATCCATGTTCTCATTCTGTTTACGCCAAAATCTGACTCTACCATCTGAATGTCTCAACAAAAATCGAGAATCATCAGACCAGGCAACATTTTTCCAGTCTTCAACTGTCCAATTTTGGTGAGCTTGTGCAAATTGTAGCCTCTTTTTCCTATTTGTAGTGGAGATGAGTGGTACCCGGTGGGGTCTTCTGCTGTTGTAGCCCATCCGCCTCAAGGTTGTGCGTGTTGTGGCTTTACAAATGCTTTGCTGCATACCTCGGTTGTAACGAGTGGTTATTTCAGTCAAAGTTGCTCTTCTATCAGCTTGAATCAGTCGGCCCATTCTCCTCTGACCTCTAGCATCAACAAGGCATTTTCGCCCACAGGACTGCCGCATACTGGATGTTTTTCCCTTTTCACACCATTCTTTGTAAACTCTAGAAATGGTTGTGCGTGAAAATCCCAGTAACTGAGCAGATTGGGAAATACTCAGACCGGCCCGCCTGGCACCAACAACATGCCACGCTCAAAATTGCTTAAATCACCTTTCTTTCCCATTCTGACATTCAGTTTGGAGTTCAGGAGATTGTCTTGACCAGGACCACACCCCTAAATGCATTGAAGCAACTGCCATGTGATTGGTTGATTAGATAATTGCATTAATGAGAAATTGAACAGGTGTTCCCAATAATCCTTTAGGTGAGTGTATATATATATAATATATTTACAATACAAAATTAAATATATATACAATTCTATATTATATTATGCATAATAATCTTTCCCATTTTTACTCATTTAATATAAGCCGTCTCGACGGCTGGTTTACAGGCATTCAATCCACAGTGCAATTACTCAGACCTCAGTTTTACAGATCCCCAGGTATCAGTAATCACTGTACTAAAGTTAGCAAAATCATTCTCAGAACCAGATGCCACAGGATTAATGACCTAAAACAATTACAGCTCACCCACTGAAAAGCATTATAGGCTACAAGTCCTTTCAGCCCTGCAATCGACAACCCACATTCTGTGAGAGACTCTGTTCAGTGTTACGGTCTCATTTCTTTCAGTTCTTTTGCTCTTTGGTTTTTCATTGCAGCATTATAAAAATATAATTCAAGGTTCAAAGAAATGGGAATCAAGGTTGTATATGCGAAAGGACAAGTTTTGATTGTTTAACATGAGGAATTGTCCTTGGGAAAGATATATATATATATATATATATATATATATATATATATATATATATATATATATATATATATATATAAAATATGTTATTTAAAAGTGCGACTCTGTAATTGCAATTGCGAGCTAAATTTGTTTAGGAAAGTTTGGGATCCCTTAAGGGATTTCCACAGGAATCTTTTGTTTGAAAGCCAATAAGAGGTTGCGGATTCATGACAGCTAAGTTTATGTGAAGAAAAATGAGCTTAATAACCATGTACTGGCTAATATGGCCAACTCGGTACTAATTTAAAATTTTGAAGGGCAAATTGGTCCCGACTAGAATAAGGCCTTGATTAAAATTATAGAGCAACCCAAACTGTTCACAACAGATGAGACACTTCCCCAATAGGGCCTTTCACAGTAACTACCTTCAAAACCAGATGACTATTTGATCAAAATCACCAGATGCAACTGGAAGAAAACTTAACAGACCAAAGCGAACAGCTGCAAGACAGTGTGTGTTTCAGTCCAAAAGCCATTAATCAAGACGGAGGTCTCAGGTCAGCCGTAACCTCACCATTCACAATGAAACTTCCCTCTGAAACAAATACTACGCCATCCCACCTTGAGTGCAGTCGGAGGCCAACAGGCACGTTTTTTTCTTTGTTAAAAGTCTAATGTGCTCATTAGCATGTCATTATTTTCTCATTATTCTTATAAACTCTGAGCATCACGGTCAGGTTACGCATTCCAATGGTGAGAAGGAAACCGGGCGGTGAAGGTAATTCAGAGTGACCAATTTTACTTTATTGTCACAATCATATTCTCCAAGCTTTAAAGTTAAGAGGTCAGACCAAAAGGGAGAAGGATGATAGAGATCTAACAAATGTGTCGCCATAAAACATATTGAGGGAATATGGGAGATTTATATGTCGAAATTGAAAAGGATTTTCCCATGGAAGGGTTTTGAAGGTGCAGTGATGATGAATGTCAGCTGAAATTGCATAATGGCACTCATTTATTTTCATTTGATATAAACGGATATGGTTTGATGTTTGATGGACTTGGATGCTTTCAACATTTTATCATTTTGTGGTTAGGAAAAGTAAAAGAACTGTATGTTAATCTTACCTGTCAACAGAATGATATCAGTGGTGACATCATGAATCATGCAAAAGAAAGAAAGGAATTGATTAGATTAAATCACATCAATTAATGACATTGACACAGAAGAATTTGGTAGGTTTGGGTTATAAATAAATACCATTTGTGTTTGTGTGTATATAAACTACGCATGTATACTGTATGATGGATGGATAGATAGATAGAGAATTGAAATGGAAATATTCTTAGTTTAATGGTCTGGTGGAAAATAGGCAGTGTTTGAAGCATATCAGAAGATGCAGACGTGTGTACATTTTATATTCTATGACTAATTTTTATGTCTTTATAGAGATCCAAAGGCAGCATCCCAATTTCATAATGCATTGTTATAAATTGCATCTTTTTAATATTCTGATGGTGTTATGAAAGATTGCTCATTTTCAAGATTTTGATGAAGGCATTTTAATTGTCAAGTCCTGTTCTTCCCGTTTTCAAGTTAAAATGCCATATTCTGCCTGGTCGATTGATGTCCAGATGACATATAGCATGTTATGTAACACTTTCTCGTGGTGATGACAGTCGGTGTTAAAGATAAGGTCCTGTCCCTGAGCTGCAGACTGTGATGACCTTGAAAATCAAGAACTGGCTTGCAAAACATATCAAGTTTTTAAGGACACATTGACTGAAAGATGTCAGCTTTGAGAACATGGAGAAAAAAAAACATGAGACAGGTGAGAGAACGGAAAAAAGAATCCAATCACTTCTGACTTGGTGTCCATCACACACTTGGGTGGGGGGTCAGACTTGCGCAACAGTATTAAAAAGGCCTCAGCGGCTCAGACTCATTGACAACATTGACTAAAACCTTGCAAGGTGATTAACAGAGCTATGCATGTCATCTGAACATATGCATTTTTAAAAACATTGTTTGTATTTCCTGTAACAGTAAAATTTACATTGACAAGCCGGTGGCTAACTAAGCTCATAAAGGCTGTTACGACCTTGGCAAGCAATGTGATGTGAAACGTGATGTGAATACTGGGAAATATTGCTCAATAAGATGTCTTCAAGACTTTTCAAAAGAAAGGAATGCAAGAAATAAAATGTTACAAAACTGCCTTTGGCTTGAGTTTTTAGTTATGTGTTGTTATTGATTCCCTTCATGAATAGAAAGGGTTTTATAGGTTCATATATCCAGGATTTGAAATGTTGGGGTTTATAAGTCAAATTAAGCACAGAAGATGGATGGATGGAAAAAATGTAATACAGGGAGTGCAGAATTATTAGGCAAGTTGTATTTGAGGATTAATTTTATTATTGAACAACAACCATGTTCTCAATGAACACAAAAAAACTCATTAATATCAAAGCTGAATATTTTTGTATCAATATTTTAAGTAGTTTTTAGTTTTAGCTATTTTAGGGGGATATCTGTGTGTGCAGGTGACTATTACGGTGCATAATTATTAGGCAACTTAACAAAAAACAAATTTATACCCATTTCAATTATTTATTTTTACCAGTGAAACCAATATAACATCTCAACATTCACAAATATACATTTCTGACATTCAAAACCCAAACAAAAACAAATCAGTGACCAATATAGCCACCTTTCTTTGCAAGGACACTCAAAAGCCTGCCATCCATGGATTCTGTCAGTGTTTTGATCTGTTCACCATCAACATTGCGTGCAGCAGCAACCACAGCCTCCCAGACACTGTTCAGAGAGGTGTACTGTTTTCCCTCCTTGTAAATCGCACATTTGATGATGGACCACAGGTTCTCAATGGGGTTCAGATCAGGTGAACAAGGAGGCCATATCATTAGATTTTCTTCTTTTATACCCTTTCTTGCCAGCCACGCTGTGGAGTACTTGGACGCGTGTGATGGAGCATTGTCCTGCATGAAAATCATGTTTTTCTTGAAGGATGCAGACTTCTTCCTGTACCACTGCCTGAAGAAGGTGTCTTCCAGAAACTGGCAGTAGGACTGGGAGTTGAGCTTGACTCCATCCTCAACCCGAAAAGGCCCCACAAGCTCATCTTTGATGATACCAGCCCAAACCAGTACTCCACCTCCACCTTGCTGGCGTCTGAGTCGGACTGGAGCTCTCTGCCCTTTACCAATCCAGCCACGGGCCCATCCATCTGGCCCATCAAGACTCACTCTCATTTCATCAGTCCATAAAACCTTAGAAAAATCAGTCTTGAGATATTTCTTGGCCCAGTCTTGACGTTTCAGCTTGTGTGTCTTGTTCAGTGGTGGTCGACTTTCTGCCTTTCTTACCTTGGCCATGTCTCTGAGTATTGCACACCTTGTGCTTTTGGGCACTCCAGTGATGTTGCAGCTCTGAAATATGGCCAAACTGGTGGCAAGTGGCATCTTGGCAGCTGCACGCTTGACTTTTCTCAGTTCACGGGCAGTTATTTTGCGCCTTGGTTTTTCCACACGCTTCTTGCGACCCTGTTGACTATTTTGAATGAAACGCTTGATTGTTCGATGATCACGCTTCAGAAGCTTGGCTATTTTAAGACTGCTGCATCCCTCTGCAATATATCTCACTATTTTTGACTTTTCTGAGCCTGTCAAGTCCTTCTTTTGACCCATTTTGCCAAAGGAAAGGAAGTTGCCTAATAATTATGCACACCTGATATAGGGTGTTGATGTCATTAGACCACACCCCTTCTCATTACAGAGATGCACATCACCTAATATGCTTAATTGGTAGTAGGCTTTCCAGCCTATACAGCTTGAAGTAAGACAACATGCATAACGAGGATGATGTGGTCAAAATACTCATTTGCCTAATAATTCTGCACTCCCTGTATACTAAAAACCAAAAACTAAAACAATCATAGATTGAACATTAAACTAAATTAGAATGACAAGTGGATACTTAAAACACAATTACACTGCTCTGCCAATACCAAGCTTGAGTCTTAGTCAAAAGAAGACACGACTGCTTGTCTGTCGACTTCTGTTTTTCAAATTTCCCAATGATGAAGTTCAAATCCTCTTCCTTTAATCAGTGGAGGATCACTGGTATAACAACACCAGATACTAAATCTAAGTACAGATAGAGCCAAATGCATGTTTAACCACAAAGAGAGCATAAGTGCATTACATCAACATCTGAGATTTATGAGAGATTGAATACGACTTGAAAAATGAACTTAAATGGCCTCAAAGTATCTGATTTCTGATTTCAGAAAACTCAATTCTCAATTTTGAAGGATATGTTTCACATTAGCACAGTCAACTCATATAGCTGGATTAAACTATTATAGAGTGTTAAAAAAAAAACTAAAGTCCAAAAAGTCCATATGTGAGACCATATGTGACCCTGGACCACAAAACCAGTGATAAGGGTATAAGGGTTCAATTTAAACAAATGAAAGCTGAACAAATAAGCTTTCCATTGATGTGTGGTTTGTTAGGATAGGACAATATTTGGCAGAGATACAACTATCTGGAATCTGAGGGTGCAAAAATAAATCAAAATATTAAGAAAATTGCCTTTAAAGTTGTCCAGATTAAGTCCTAACAATGAATATTACAACTAATAATACATTTTTTATATATTTACGGTAGGAAATTTACAAAATATCTTCATGGAACATGATCTTTACTTAATATTGCCACAAATATACCCATTCGACTTATGACTGATTTTGTGGTCCAGGGTCACATATTAAAAATGAGGATTTAAATAAAATCAATTTAAATCTGAAGATAAACATGTTAGAATTGTATTTAAAAATCTGGTTTTCAAAAAGCAATACAAAATAAGCAGGGAAAAAAATTATTTTGAAAGTCAAATGAAGAAAGATTTAAGATTCTTCACCATTTAAGGTATTTATGCTCAAATTTGTATTCAAATAATATTTGTAAATTAAATATACAGTTTGTCCAGCCAAATGTGACCCATATCACAGCACACTGTGTTGCAGCAAAAATGATCCTGCTACTTGTCTATTGATTACCATCTCTAATGAAATAAATAATCTGCAAATGCCTCTCAGTTGAGCGATTGGCCAAAACAACCCTTTTCATAGCATTGTGTAACTGAAACGGCCATTGATCAGAGATTGCCTGTGGTAAATATGACAGTGGGCCAGGCTCTGTTTATCTAGTATTCGCATGACAACATGTCATGGGTTTGTGAGGGGTAATCCCTAATACTAGTGACACGTGCCATTCTGACTGGTCTCCCCGAGGGAACATGGGACATGATCAGGCACATGTGACATTGATGACGGACAGACTGACATGCAGGCGAGCTCATGGGAATCAAAGTAAACAAGAGGAACAGAAACTGATCTGGTCTCAGCCAGGAGCCATCTGCAAATTAATTGAGAGTAATTTTAGTGTGATTAGAGAGATCTGAGAAATGTCCAATTGTAAATGAGCTCTTTGGATAGATGAAGGGAAAACTATGAAGGAAATGAATTACTGTAACATTACTTCTGCATTTGACCTTGCCCAAAATTGCTTGTTTTTGTGAAAGAAGGAAGTGCCAATTGCAAAGCCTGCCAATATTTATTTGGCGATTAGAATCTAATCAGCAAAATATTTATACTGATAAGTTTTTAAATAAATATTAAACTAATGTGCTGTTGCTGTTCTAAGCTAGCAGACTCTAATCTATCAGACTTACACTGAAAGAGGAGATTTAACCATACAGTATCTGGGTACCAGAATATAATAAAGATTTGGGATCTTTTGACTTAATTGAACCATTGAGTAAACTCTTAAAAATAAAGGTTGCAAAAGAGGGTTTTTACATCGATGCCATAGAAGAACCATTTTTCAGTGAACAGTTCTTAAAAGAACCACTTTTCTTACTGTGAAGAACATTTTAATAATTTGAAGAACCTTTTTCTGCTATACAGTCTTAAGTTCCATGAAGAGCCTTTACATCCATGGAACCTTTCCATTTCTTAAAAATAAAGATTCTAAACGGGGGGTTTCACAGTAATGCCACAGAAGAATCATTTGTGACCCTGGACCACAAAACCAGTCATAAGTCGCAGAGGTATATTTGTGGCAATAGCCAACAATACATTGTATGGGTCAAAATTATAGATTTTTCTTTTATGACAAAAATCATTAGGATATTAAGTAAAATGTTCCATGAAGACATTTTGTAAATTTAGATTTAGATTTTTTTGCACCCTCAGATTCCAGATAGAGTTGTACCTCTATTATGCCAAATATTGTCCTATCCTAACAAACCATATATCAATGGAAAGCTTATTTATTCAGCTTTCAGATTGTGTATAAATCTCAATAAAAAAAAAAGACTGGTTTTGTGGTCCAGGGTCACAGACCTTAACAGACCTTTTTTTATTTATTTTAATAACCTAAAGAACTAGCTTAGAAATATAGACGCACCCTAGCGGCAGCAAATGTAATTTGTAGCCAGGGTCATCTAGCAACTCTCCGTTGGCTTGCAAGCTTGAAAAACCAAACTTTAGTCAGGCTAATCACATCATGTATAGAGTCGGTGGGCGGGCTTAACATAATGACGGCAGAGTTGCGGCGGTTCCGCGTGAATTCCCTGCTACTTGAAAACAAAGAAAATGGCTGCTGGCGAACAGCGGTCTTTCGATTGGCTTTGGCTGTGGCGTGGAAGATTTGGAGTTAAACTTTTCTTTGAGAAAAGAACAAAGTACGGCACTGAAGTCATTCTTAAAAAAGGACTCTCGCTCTGACTATGTCACCTTCTTTGTTGCTCTGGTTGGTTGTAGCGTTATCCTATTGCATGCAGAGGGAACTTGAAAGACCACCGTTTATCCCGCCCCTCGGATTGAGCCCTGCCAATGGTGTGTTCCCAGACCTAACATCTTGATTAGGGTCTGACTTGCAGGCTACTAAAGAACCTTTTTCCAGTATAAAGAAAAGTAAAAGCAAAGGTTCCATGGATATTAAAGGTTTTTTATGGAACCATCAATGCCAATAAAAAAAACATTTTTTGCAATGGAAAGATTCTATGGAGGTGACAGGTTCTTCATGGAACCACAACTAGCAACCACAAACTATAGAAAAACACTGTGGGCAAACGCTCACATTTTTTCCATTACATGTTAAAAACCTAGTGTTTAATATGTTAATTTCTTGCGAAAAAGGTTTTAAGTTAACGAGGAAAGTAATTAAAATGTGGGTAGACACATTTTCCTCACTAAAAGTTAAAAACCTAGTGTTTAATATCATTTCTTGCGAACGAGCAAGGTAATTATTTGACACTAGCTGGCATTCCCCACATCTATCAGTTTCATATTAATTAACCTAGATATTATGAATGGTGATTTTTATCCAGGTAATTTGCTTTCTTGCTCATTGCAGTAGTTAATAAATGAATTGTTCACCATGCATACGTTTTACAATTGAGCAACAGTTTTCAAAGCAGTTCATTTCCAGCCAGACCGCATGACACGCCAATTCTTTAAATAAACACCAAGAACATCCTGCAAACTGTGTTTCTTATTGGACATGCAGTGCAATTATGTAAATCACAAGCAGTCAATCAATGTCATCTGCATCTTAGTTGCAAACAGACATTTATCATCCCATCTGTATTCATTGGATTGCATATCTGTTATGTAACGCAGAGCCCATGCATAAAGTCCATGTTTTCTAGTTTGATCAGTTTAGGATCAGTATGAGGAGGAATTTTGGGATCATGCTGTGGGACAAGAACATAACTTGTAGTTGCTAAATTTAAGTGCATTTGTGTGATGCAATGGCTGGACAGAAAAACATGGTGGATTGAATAAATACCTAAATAAATTGTGAAATAAATCAGTTGTTTCTGCATCTAGGCTCTGACGAAACGTTTGTCCTCTCTCTATACTAGTGGTATTGTATTATTAGTGGTATTAAATGTAAATTAATCTGTTCAAATGGCATTTAGTTCTGTCATCCCAACTAAGATCATCAAGTGTTGAATTGTAGCCTTTGGTCAAGTGTACACTCCTAAAGGTTCTTTATTAGCATCAATGGTTGCATGAAGAACTTTTAACGTCCATGGAACCTTTCAATTGCACCGAAGGATCTTCATAGTGGAAAAAGGTTCTTTAGATTATTAAACTGTTCTTCACACTAAGAAAAAATTGAACTTTTGAGTCAAAAATGGTTCTTCTAAGGCATCACTGTGAAAACCTTTATTTATATAATTATGAGTAGTTTCTTTCTTGACGAGTTACTATGGTCAAATGGTTACATAATGGTTTCTATATCTGGGCAGTTCGTCTCTCTCTAGCAGAGGAGAAAATGAGACAGCTCAAAAAGCGGTTTTCCCCGAGACAGGACATTGGGTAATGAGTGTTTGTGGTGGCACTGACCCTTTGCTCGGCCATCTGAGCCCAGAGACCTCATGTCATTTAGATCCCCAGCCTCCTCACAACACCAGACGGCAGCCCTTTACTCTGGCACAGCTACATAACCATTGTAACAGGCCAACATTTTAATTAGTATGTGATGAAGGGCAATAAATTGGAGTCATTTTGTGCTAAAACAGGAAGAGATGAAGCTGAATTTGCTTGGAAATACATGTTGCCAAAAACATCTGCTACAAATTCCTGCAACACTTTACAATAAGTGTCAATTTGTTAGGATTAGCTGTTGAAGTTTTTACAGCATTTATACTGGTTCATGTTCATTTATAAATATACTATTGTTTATTGCTGATTCTTAATTCATGAACCTTATTGTAAAATGTTACAAATTTATTCATGAATCACAAAGCATGTGTACATTAAATGTAAAAATAATAATAATATTAATAATAATAACAAAAATAACAATTATATATATTATATACATGTACATTTTAGTTTGTTTTATGGTATTTTTCATTTTATTTATTATTGTTACTGATAACAATATATTAATAATAAGTCAAACAAAAATAAAAAATTATATTTGGCAACACTCTATTTTAAGGTGACGTAGTTACATATTATTATAGTTATGTACTAACTATAGAAATTATGCATAATTACAAGTAACTAACCCTAACCTACATGTTAATTGATATTGTGTAACCTTACATTTACACCCTACTACTTATAATGGGTGTAATAATAATAAATAATCAATAAAATAAAATAATAAAATAAAAATATTGTCCACATGTCCACACATTAAACCAATAATATGACTCCTGTAAGACTTTCACCATTTATATTCATAATGGCCTTTGCTGAACCAATCCAAGCATTGGACTCCATTATTGTGAGTAGAGAGACATGCACTTCTTTGCACTTCACACACTTAAATTACTTGAAATGGGAGTTAGCAAGTAGATCAGTGGCGATGAATAAAAGTGTGCAATACTGTCACTGATTCGATTCTTAATGATTGCAAAAGACCTTCAAGATTTAATGTACTTCAAAATTCATTCACAAGTGAATTGACGTTTACAGTGGCACTGTTTCTTAAGATCTACTAGTTTCAAGGCAATTTTTTAATTTTCAAGGCAAAGTGCAATACAAAGACTGCATCTTTTTCTTCCCACAGAGTAGCTTTCCACTGGTGCAAAAATTCTCAGAAAAGCACAAAACCTAGTTCAACAAAGCATACAAACTAGCAGAAAGCATTACGGTTAGCCTAATTGTCTTGGAAAAAGGTTACTCAGCCAATACAACCGTTTCAATCAAAGCAGGCAGTAAATGCACATTCACAGGAATTTAACTTCACTTTCTCTTCAAAGGATTCATGGATTTGGCAGATAAAAGCATCAGTTAATTATCAACCCATTAATGCACTAGAAGGGCATGTTGTTTTCTGCCCCAGCTGCCATTGATTCCTAGTCATGTGTAGAAGGTAAATCGAGGGACAACTATAGTACCGGACCCCTTTAAAGCATGTGCGCAGTGAACCAATAAGCCCGTCAATCACAACGTCATTTAAGTCAATCGATTCACTACGATTCCGAACAAAAACAAAAAGGAGCAACACTGAGTGTGATATTGACCACATATGATCCTGATAACATAAACCAGAGCGAGTCTATTCAGACTGTGTCGTTTCTGCGGTTCAGATTAGTCCAAACCACCCCTGTGGGTAAAGCGGATGGTGAGTAGTGTATTTCGGATGACGGCTCTAATGCAGGGGTTTATTGACTGCTTTAAAAACACCACAATTAGGGTTAGGACATAATGAAATGCAAAATAACAGCTTGTACTGTGATACAAAGGGTGAATCTCTCTAAATAGCACTATGAATCATGGAGGCTATAGTAAAAATAGAAAACATTACTAGCAACCACTTGTAGGTTTTACTCATGATTCCCTGGGAGGCACATAAGAGAGATATAAAAAAGGACAATGCGTTCCACTGGAAAACATCTGGCTGAAGAGGAAATAATTAATTTTTCTGTGTTCAGAAGGTAGTGAGCTTGTGTTTAAAAAAAAAAAAAAGTAAAGCATTACATTATACGAAAATCTTTACTTGCTTCAGTGGCCGAAGTGGGGTAAGCTGTGCCACCTTTGACTTAAATTGCAACAAAGTTTTTTAGGATATCTGCTATATGCTGAAATTTGTAGAAACCTTTTTATACAGCAATATATATATTTATATAAAATATGACTGCCTATTTCCATAAACCAGCAAAGAAAAAGTTTATTTAGAATATGTGTGTGTAGTTAGTTTTTGTAATATTTCAATAGCTAATAATTATAAATAGTAGTTATAAATTCATTCTAAAACAAATTATTATTATTATTTATTTCCTGCGATCATCACGATTATTTAAGTCATTGGCACAGCTTACCCTGAGGCATCTGCACACTTTTCCCAATAGCTACAATTTGGGAGGGAGGGTGCTTATTTTGTGGGATGATTCATATCCAAATAATTTGTTTTATACATACACAATTCATTAACATTCGTAACATATTTTTAGACCTAAATAAATTTGCTTTAACATCAAGTTAATTTCACCTGCCATATAGAAAATGTACTTTGAAATGCAAAAAGCACAATTGCACACTGACATATCTTACCGCATAATCAACTATACTTTAAAGATTAAAGCCAAGCTGATAAAGGCAAACGGTGCATCTCAGGATAACTGTCCACTATGCCAAACTCTTTATTTTATCAAGTATCATTACATGCTTCACTGGCCTTTAAACAACAAAAACAAGCCCAAAATTGAATTAACAATCTAATTTAATGGCATGCTCTGACGTCAGCCCCTTTGATCGAGGACAAGCGAGGATAGATAATTGAGCATCATAAGCACATTAACCCCTCGCATAAACCCTGCTGTCTGACCGCAGCGGAACCAGATCAAGGGCTTTGACCAACTTACGATCCACCAATAAATGATAAGGAAAGCAATCAAAACCACAGTAATTACCTTGACGCAGTTACAAAACACAATTTCCACCAATGGCAGGGGGTCTCCTAAAAGGGCCGTGCCCCAAAGCTGTTGTCGACATCCCACCTCCCAATCCATCTCCGTTCTCCTCCATTAGACCCCAGACAGGCTGAGAAACGAGGGGTCGTTACAGGAGATAAAATTTGCCGTGATGGATGGAGTCGCTCACAGAGCCAGGATAAAAGTCATCAGACCTCGGTGGCAAAATGGAGTCAGGTGTCTGCGCGCCCTACTGCTCAGGAGAGACGTTTCTGAAGGGCCAGCCATTTGTAATCCTTTACAAAGTGAGGTACTTTCTCAAGGGAATGGACTTCACTTTTCCAGTGGTCATAAGACCTCAACCACCAGCTCTATGACTTCTGAACATTTACTCTAGAGATCGGTAAGGACGAAACTGAAGCAACATTTCTGTCAGGTTTCTCCTCTCTACACGTTATTTTGGTTAACTTTGAAGTTGTTCACCATGGACAAGAAACCAAAAAAAAAAAAAAAACTGTGAAGTGGCACACACCTTTAATACTAAAAGGTTTAAAACTTCTGTGATGGACTGTTTTCCGCTGAGATAGGCTACCACATTCCCGTAACCCTACATAGGACAAGCGGTTTGGAGAATGCATGGATGAATGAATGGTGTATTTAATTTTCGTGGATAATAATATTATTAGGGGTTCAACCGCATAGCGCTGAAACCCTATTGTATTTGTTAAATTTTACAAGGATCAGCATTCTCCCCTAAAAGTGATTGCGCAGACCAAACCGTAAGTTGTAGAGACTTGAAACTTTAAGGGCTGGTAGTACTCACACGGCCTAGAACGTCACTAAAGCTCACCCCGATCGGCCTGACGGGGTGCTATAGAGGTCAAAAGTACGAAATGGCTCATAACTGTTAGGCGTAGGCTCGAGTGTCTTATATCATTGGAATACTTGGTTCAAGATGGACAAAATGCTCATATTTCTCATTCTGGAGAAATTTTCAGTTTTTTTTTTTTTTTTTGAAAAACCTACTTTTGCAAACTAGTCCTAGGTTTTTGGCCTGATCGTTACCAGACCAGTGCAGAAATATTCTCTGGAGAGTGAATATCAAAAAACTTTCAAAAACATTCAACACTTCCATTTACGGTTGCTGAGGGGAACCAAAATGTTCGATGTGACCGGGGCCACTTTTACTAAATTGACTATAACTCGTGAACGGAACAAGATATTTTCGCTAAATTCAGGACACGTGTATGAGCTCAATCTAAGGCCACTTGGTGGTGCAATAACAGGAAAAAATGGCTATAACCACTCAACCGTTAGTCCGATTGACTTGAAAATTGGCATGCAGTGTCTTTGTCCAGGGTGCCATGTCTGTCTATGAGGACATTGGTATATATTCTCAAAAAACATGTCCGCCATCGGCCAATGAAATTTGAGCATCTATTAGATAAGGTTAACGGAGGTTGATCGGAAAGAAACTCGGTATGCATCATCAGCACAATGCCCTGAAGGAGCCTGAGAAATTTCGAGCCAGTGCTTTTCATGGGAATCGCCTCCTCAGAGTTCAACGATACCAAACATGCCAGGTTTCGCCTTATGGTTTGTGCAACGGTGTGAAACCGTTAGTCCGATCGAGACAAAACCATCGCAGAAAATTCGAAAACATAGGTCGATAGCTAAACAATAATGCCCAAATGTCAAAATTTTGATAGGAAGTGGCAAACAAATCCAATTAATGTTGCCCATGGGTCATTTTTATGCTCTCATAAACATATGTGTCTATAACTTCAAAACTAAATAAAATATATACACCAGAATTTTACACACATATTTATGGGCACACATTGTGAACACCTAAAAAAGTGGTGGAGATCAGGCAAGAGGTGGTGCTATAAGTGTCAAAAAACCTATGATCTAAATGGTTACATGCTTGCTAAATATAACATTAAATATTTTTATGCATGTGCTTAAAGGCCTTAAATGCTTGAACCCCAATTGCTGCTCGCAGCTATATTTATTGTTGTTTTTGCATAATTAATATAAATAATATCAACCCAGTACATGCCTTATTTATAATGGTAACACTTTACATTAAGGTTTCATTATTTAATGTATTAACTAACATGAACTAACCATGAGCAGTACATTTGTTACTGTATTTGTTAATCTAAAAAATACAGCTGTTCATGTTAGTTCACAGTGCATTAACTAATACTAACAAGATTTTAATAAAGTATTAGTAAATGTTGAAATGAACATTAACAAAGATAAATAAATGCTTTATAAGTGGAGTTCATTATTAGTTGATGTTAACTAATGTAGTTAACTAATGAACTTATTGTAAAGTGTTACCTTTATAATATTAATATTAATATGTACATGCCAGTCACAATAAAAAAAAGGTTTAAACTTAACAGAATATTCTGGGTTAATATGTATAATATGTATAAATATTAATGTCAATATTATTATTATTATGAAGAAGAATGTTAATATTTCTGAACACAAATCAATGAGCAAACCCACTGTTTCCTATATTTTCCACAAATATTAAAATAAGTTTCAGATGCTGTGGATAGCGTTTAATATAATTACACCACAATATTCTTTTGAAGTGGTTTGGAGGTGAAACAAAACAAAACAATATGTGCTCATAATACAATACGATAAACATCTCTGTAGTGGTTTCATTTTTTTTCAATGATATTTTGTCCAGTGTTGCTCTGTCAAATAAAAGCAAAAAATAAAGCACTATTATCCACTTCTCTTTGGTTCCAATATATTTATTGATGTGGTCCCTGTCAAACAAGATAAGTAACAAACACATAAAAATTCAATTAATAAAGAACCAGGGCAGATAAATCTCCATTTTTGTCCAATATTGTGACATTAAGAAGATAAATGGTTTGGCTATGACACAACTGCTTAGGAGGAACGTGGGAGAGCTCCAGTGGGGGCCTTACCCTCTCAGCGTCTGTCTGTCTCTCTCCTTCGCTGGTCTTATAATGATGAACAAATATCAATGAAATACACACAGATGCTGTGGCGCCATGAAATTAAACACAAAATTGCCTGCTTTGCAATAAAACAGACATTTTGTACTAAAAGCAACTCTTTAAAAGCATCATCTTTTCTGGATGAAAATGTTTTATCAACTGTTCCATCTCTTTTTTTTAATATTAGACATGGATAATGGAGTTTTATTTTTCACTTAGCTCAGAGTCTAAATCTACCATGTCAGCCCCATTTGTGGGTGGTACTGTAATATCTACAGCCAGCTCCTTCTCATACGGATGCGCTAATGATGACAGACATGCATAATAGACATGGCATGATGGGACACCAGCTGGTAATATACAATGAAATGTCATTCTTTGTCTGCCTTTGAGGGCACGAGACTCATTCCCATTACCTTAAATGCCTGCCCTGCTACTGGAAGATTTAATAAAGCCAGTGACTTTTCTATTGCTACTTACCCCTTCATCTCAGCCTTTTATTTCTGCACTTAAAGATCACCCAAGAATGAAAATTTTGTGATCATTTACTAACCCTTTCAAATACACTTTCTTTCTTCCGTAGAACTTATCTTAGCCATTTTTTATTAAAAAAATGGTGTGACTAAAGCGGTTACGCTCTAAAACAAGCATCATAAAAGTAGTCCATATGACTCACTCACTATAGATATGTCATGCGATAGCTTTGTGTGACGAACAGACAGAAATGAATTTGTTATTCACTTATAACCTTGACTGGACTGAATATAGGGAAGTAAAATAAAGCCAAATATTTTTTAAACAAAAAGCTTGTTGAATTGCACTAGAAAAAATATGCATTGCATTAACCATGCTTGCATTTTAATGCATTGTATTTTTAGGGCTTGCATTTTTATGGGCTGAAATTCAACATGGTTGTATATTTAATATGTGAATATTTCAATTCAAAACATTTCACACACATTTCACACACATTTTCTTTATTAAAAATGCAATAATCCATATTCACCTCTCTGGATTTACAGAAATGGAGCAAGCGATACGTATTTGTGATGATTCTCAGGGCCAGTATATATATATGGAAACGCTGATAAAGCTGAGTGACACAAAAGCTTTGTTTCCATTTAAGTCTTCATGGTTACTTTTTTTTCCATTTCATTGTCACTAACCTGCTTTTGTATGACTGCACATGTAATCATAGTATTGTTTGTTTAATGCTGTTAGTACTGATGCTTTGGATGACATTTGTGTTATGTTTGTAAGATGACCTTGGCTGCGTTTACACTGGCACAAAAAGTCAGATTTTTTACACACATCTTGCACACACCGGAATTCGTTGCACACGTGTAAACACAAACATCTGCACAAGATCTTTTCGCATACGTTTTGAGCCACTTTAAAATGTGGTTTTAAATCAGATACGTATCCGATATCTGGAAATCTGACCTACGTCTAAACACGTATATACAATTCCCTTTGGAATTCCAAGCAACCATAAAGCGAGGGCGACACGTTTGCCTACAAAGCTTTTTAATGTCGTATTATGACGCAGACATGCCCTGTATGCGCTCATACTATTGAGGTGGAAACTTTATAAATTGCTAAGAGATTGCATGCACACAGAAACATTCAGGAGCATAGAAACTTGTTTTCAACCTCTTCCCCATGAATTGTAGGCTATAAATAAAACAGCTTTGCTACTGACAGATTTTAACTTATCCATGCTGGCAAGTATTCATGGTACCACCCAACGTGCATTATGTAAATCATTTTAATAGCGCAGCCATTCAAAACCCAAGGGTCAACCATGTTGCATAGTAAAGCGATCACCAACAGAATAATTTTTTGGCGGGGATTAATGTAAACAGTTTTTGGATATTAGTCGTGTCTAAAGTGAATGTAAACAGGCGGGACAAAAAATCTGAGCATTAAGCCTTTGAGTGTCATGAAAGGTACCTATAAATAAAATGTATTATTATTATTTTTTTCAGCTCTTGACTGATTTCTCTCTTCCTTTGATCTGCTTTCATCATCTTGTTTTTATTTTGAACCTGCCTTTTAGTGGCTTACGATTAAGAAAATGATAATGGGGAACGTCATCTTAGCACCAAAAGGTTGAGAGTATGTAACACTCAAATGCACTTGCCCTCTGTGTTGTTAGAAGTTTGGTGACCGGTCCAAAAAGATAAAAGACAATTATGCTCTCGCTTCCAAAACAATCCTGTAGTGATAGGGAAATTGCAAGGAAGTGAGATTATCTATTCAGTGACCTGATGTGGCTGGTAGTGACTGTCCTTTGGGTCTCTTGAATGTTCTTATCAGTCCAGATGGCTACAACTGCTTTGGTTCTTCAGGACAGAGTTTCTAATAGCAGTGCGGCAGAAGTCAGTCCGCTTCAGAGCTGAATGTAGGGATGACTGCCTTATCTATGGCTAATTGAAATGGAGAGGGCTTCTGTGAAAGGTTGCTTTTGTGTTGGATGAGGCTAGGGAAGAATTTGTAACATGCGATCCATGGTCTCATCTTATCAGACAAAAGCCACCTGAATGCAGCAATAAATGAAGTATCGAACACGAACCAAAGGGCAAAGTGACAAAACATCTATTCTTAAAGAAGTGACATGATGTGATGACTTGGGATATCATGAGAGGAAGCAAGAAAACCATCAAAAACACAATCCCACTAGAACAAGTTTTAAAATCCTATTTCAACGACATTACACACCTTTTTGTTTGCATTTTCCTCAACAAACACCTCCGGAGCTTGTCAAATAAACTCCCTGAGGACACAAGCCAAAAATGAGACTAATCCTCCACCGGTGGAGCTCTGCAAACCAATCCCTGTGGACCATTTGAGATTGTGTTTTAAATTTACAGGGCAATCTACATTACTCTATGCACGATATTATCTTTGTGCATGTGGGTGAGCTCATATTCAACGCAGCATGACTGTAAAATGAAACTGAGATGCTCCAGGTGACCTCTCAGTCTGGTCGATTCATTCAGTGTGGCCGGGCTATCGGTTCGCCCGCCATTTGAAATAAACGCTAGAGTAAGCCTAATGAAGTGTGAATGGGACCGAATGCAATAGCTGGGTTATATGCAGATCTGAGCCTTCCAGCTCCATTTTTCACCAATTACAGAAGTCAAAAAGAGTTTGCGTGTGCAACCAACATCTTGTCAATTTCTTTCTCTCATCATCTAAAATGGTGATAGCTGATAGTCTCAGCGTTTATTTCCACATGTCAATTTAAGGCCGTAAGTGTATGTCCAAGGGCATCGATTGGACAATTATAAGTCAGCAGAATATTAATGCATTTATTTTCTGCAGCAAAAGTGAACGTTTTGCCAGACTATTGTTATTCATAACATTCTGGTATTTTGTCCTTCAACTTCCATGGTTTGAAACCTTATCTTAGAAACAGTGATGTGAAACAGTATTTATAAAATCTAATAAAAATTACCTCAATAAGGTGCTCTAAAATCCCACAGCAATACGATACAAAAGGTTACAGGTTCAAATAAACAGGTATAATAAGAAAATCCTGTGCACTTTTGGATTTTTACCAGTTCACCTGGGGATTTTTCATGAAGAAAGTGTTTATATTCAGTTTTTAACTCCACCTTTGAACTCATGTGGGCCTTTTAAATCTTTTAATCTGACAAAAAACTGACATACCTGTTGTGCCGATATCAGATTATAATTATAATTATAATTAAACCACACAAATGATAACATCTTAGACGACTTAGCCTGGCGAGAATGCACTCAGGATGTCAAAGAAACCATTTACCTTTACCCTTTTATTCTGCCTATTATGGGAACCTGCCACCAGTTCAGTGTACCGTTATTAAACACAGTCGCCCTTGGGCGAGAGTCTAATCAAGTATGAAAGAAACCGATAAATGTGTGTGCACACAAAATAACACACATTTTTTTTATTTTCCATGTCTATGACCAAAGGTTGGACCATCATAGCTCATTCTCTCTAAGATCTTCCAAATGCCCTTGGGAAATTTTTCTGACCCAGTTATCCGGAATTACACATAATTGTGCGTTCGCTTCTCTAACACACATGCTGATTCACTGAGGTTACTAATACAGACCTTTGTGAACAGAATGTGTCTTGTATAGAAAATCTTTATTGCAATAAATAATAATAATAATTATATTTTTATATATACATACATATATACGGTATATATATATATATATATATATATATATACATACATATATACGGTATATATATATATATATATATACTTATAAATAAATAATATGTATTTGTCTATTTTATGTATAGTTAAAATTTCTTGACAAAATTAATTACACTCAAAAACAATTCATTATTTCTAAAATGCTTTAGCAATATGTCTACACATCCATTGCAACCCTTGTTTTTTATTAGTGCATGTTACTTCACCAAATGACATTGCATAAAAGACTTTGATACCAGTCCAAGCCTATTCCCAAGTCCCTCATAAACTAGTTGATCTCCATTGCTTCAAACCATGTTATAACAAGCCCCTCAGCCACACAAACAATCCCCAAACACAACGCCCTACTGTGTGACTGACAACCTGTGACATTCCAGTAGCAGTTGGCCTAGTGTGAGTGAGTTGCGACTTGGTGGCGGAGAAACCCCGATGAGAGTTAACCAAATATTTTCATTCCATATCTCCCCCAGCCATGCTGTTAACGATAAATTGGCACTGTTGGAGCCGTTGGATATTTCTATAAAAATCATGGAAAGTTTGTTGGTCTATTCAAATATACATCATTCTGTATGCTACATCTATAGATACTGTATGAGGAGGTAAAAGGTGTAATTAGCTTCTGTCTGGCCTGCTATAATACCCACAGAGCTTATTGCAGTGTCACTTGTGGTTAGACATATACTTGAGGCCTAAATCAGACACCACAGGAAAACCACATCAGCCATGCCCCAATGCCATTTTTATAGTTTTATAGTTTATAGTTTTTGTGCAAAGATTTTTTATTATTATTAAATATATTAAATATTATTATTAATAGTATACTGTATATTTATATCTTATAAATATTTATATGTATAGAAAAGTACTATTTTTATGACATTCAGGTCCTTCAACGACTCTTGAACATCTGTATTCTTCAGCCGATGTGAATAGAACAATGTTGTAAAATACTCAGTGGACAATGTTTTCTGAATCTAGCGCTAAACAAAATAAGTTCTTTTTCTGGTTTTCTTGTAGTGGGTTTTCAGTTTGAATTGAATGTAATAAGTGAGAACGACTGTGGCCTGCACACTAATACAAAGAAAATAAATAGACAAGGCGTCTTTCGATTGCATGTAACAGCAGTCCTATTCATGACTGAAAGAACACATTCTTCCAACAAACTTAAATCAGTGTAATCAGTGCAATTAATGACTGGTTGTTTATATGTCAATATGTAGTTATATACACATTCAAAACAGTTTTGTTGTAATAAATGGTATTTAAATAAAAAAATAAACCAGAAAAGTTTTTTTTTCCATCCCTAGTATTAAGCACCTGTTATCAAATGGACAAAACAGAGAAGAAAGAAATATAACCAGATGTGCTTTACAAAACAGAAACATATTTCATAGGGTGTGCCCACACTTGTAGTTCGGTTCTCTTGGTTCTTTTGGTCCAGACCAAAAAAGAAAATTATACATTTAGTCCTGGTTCATTTTGTGTTCAAAGTCATTTTTAACACTAAACCTAAAGATACAAAACAAAAAAAATGCTTTTTAATTATGTATATTTCACAACGGAACTTGAAGAAAAACCAAAACAATGTGTTGGGCTTAATGCACTTCTTGTATGTGCGTACATATGATGGTATTTTTACCAGCTGAGAACTCACAAAGCACTTATAAAATGTGTAAATGCATCAAAACAGCATCAGGAATTCCTCCACTGCACACAAAGGAAGATCTGCTGCAAGAAGATGGCGGTTCTGATGCTCCTATGATGAGAAAAAAAGGTATGCTTGAGCATTCTGTCCTTATAGGGTCGCATCTTGTGACATCACGTCCTGTTTTTGGTTTGTTTCGATGTCTTTGGTCCATGTTGCATTTATATTTCAGTCAAACCGCCCAAAGTTCGGATGGCAACGTTCACACCAATTCAAGTGAATCTCACTAACAGAGCAATCACACCAGAGTTCGTTTTAATTGAACCAAACCTGCCAAGTGTGAACACAACCTAAGATTCAATGCAACGCAACATGCAAACTTGCCAAATGAATTGACTAGTCCTTGCTCTGAAGAGTTTATCGTAAAAGACTGTTGCTTTGCTTCCCATTAGGCTGATAAAAACCTGTGCACCCTGCCTACTGGATATTATGTAATAGCCATCCAATTTGATTTGAACTGATGATTTCCGCCAGCTATCGTCATTATTGTTCAATATGCATTTTAGATGTTGTGTGGGTGTGCCTTCTGATGCTGAGACTAATTATGCCCTCGCTCCGTCCCCTCAAGCTCCACCTCCATCTTTCTTTGTTAAGTACCCTAAATCAAGCAGGTTAGAAACCCAACAGCGACATACCTGCAGTGCACTTCCTCAACTTCCTCCCAATATCTTTCTCCTTCTCAGATGAGAAGACACTTCCATCCATCAGAGCTGTCAAGCGAGTGGGCCTCTAGGCACGGGAGCCCTGTGTGGGACTCGCCTCATTTCCCTGCTCTGATTAGCCTGGTTCGGCACTAACACTCCCCGCCTCCCCAGCTTCCTTCTCTTGAGGTGTGTGCGTCTGTGTGCTTTGTACCGCAATAAAGAGCTGTGGGACTTTAGAAACAGTGTGATGTGCGCTCTTTTTTGCATGGTCTGTAAACTACAGGGGCCCTATCCAAAGCAAAATGTAACACTTATTTGTGACATTGCTTATTTGTAGATGCATGACTGTTTTGGGAAAGTTTGGGAATAAAATGTTTTCTTCATTTTTACTGATTATTATATGCTCAGGTAAGACAGACAAGGATTTTTGGTAACACTTTACAATAAGGTTTCATTAGTTAACATTAGTTAACTACTGTAGTTAACAAGAACTAAGAATAAACAATACTTCTACAGCATTAATGAATATTAGTTAATGTTAAATTCAACATTTATCAATACATTATTCAAACCAAAAGTTGTATTTGTTAACGTTAGTTAATGCACTGTGAAATAACATGAACAAACAATGAATGACTGTATTTTTATTACCTAACTTTAACAAATGATAAATACAGTAATAAATGTATTGCTCATTGTTAGTTCATGTTAGTTAATACATTGAAGAGTTAGTTTACGGACCGCCCTCCGTATTCAATTAACGCAGAAAGTGTAATGCCTCACGCAGTTCAAAATGCTTGTGCTACATCATCGTTGCGCAAGTTTTTTCCGTAAGTTGAATACGGAAGGTGGTCTGCTGGAAGCTAGATATTTATCTTACACAAACCCATCGAATCGCTACAGAAGGCCTTTATTAACCCCTGGAGCCGTGTGGATTTCTTTTATAATGGATGGATGCACTTTTTTGGGCTTCCATTTAGGCTGCCATTCACTGCCATTATAATGCTTGGAAGAGCCAGGACATTTTTTAATATAACTCAGATTGTATTTGTCTGAAAGAATAATGTCATATACAACTAGGATGGCTTGAGGGTGAGTAATTCATGGGGTTGTTTTCATTTTTGGGTGAACTATCACTTTAACTAATGCCTAAAACAAATCAAAGCTGATTTCTTACACTGTTGTTGCACGTGAGCACCACGAGTCGCTCTGCCATAGAACTAGGAAGTGCTGCACTGTTTACACTACGTCAACAGCGTAAGAGTCTGACACAGGCTAGAAGAAATTGTTGAATAAAGTTGTTATTTTTGTTTGTATTTGCACACAAAAAGCATTCTCGTCGGATCATAAAATTAAAGATGAACCACTGGAGTCACATGGATGATTTTAGCAATGTCTTTACTACCTTTCTGGCCCTTAAAAGTAGTAATTAAATAGCTGTCTATGGAGGGGTCAGAGAGCTCGTGAATTTCATCAAAAATATCTTAAAGGGTACATAACACACAGTTTCTGCCAATCTCATGTTAATCTTGAGTACCTATAGAGTAGTATTGCATCCTTCACATCTCCAAAGAGTTTATCATATTTATAAAAGAAAGATACACTGTACCGATTCTTTCTGAAAACAGACGAGCTTGGGCGGCGTTAAAGAGTCACAAGCACACACAAACACACACACACACACACACACACACACACACACACACAATACATTGTGGCATTATCCCTGGATAACTTTGATTCACTATACGTTTGTGTTGTTTATATTATATGCACTTACGTGCCGATTGCCAACAAAACACAGACACCTGATGCAGTTTCACTCACCACCTGCGGTTTCGACTGGTGACCGGGAACAAACAAATACACAGAACTCCGTTGCTGCTCCAGAAAAACAAACTGCCTTCACTGTCTCCTTAACGCTGGGTTATTTGGTAAGCTGAACAAGGTTATTTTTCCCTCACAACCAAAAACACACTTCTTTAGTGACATTGTTGACAGACTTCCCTCTCCCTAGACACTTCCTCCAGCTATTCCTGGGGAATACAGAGGCATTCCAAGGTCAGCCGGGAGACATAATCCCTCCAGTGTGTCCTAGGTCTTCCCTGGGGTCTCCTCCCAGTGGGATGTGCCCGGAACACCTCCCTGGGAAAGCGTCTAGGAGGCATCCGAAACAGATGCCCGAGCCACCTCAGATGACCCACAGCTCATGACCACAGGTGAGAGTAGGAACGTAGATCGACCGGTAAATCAAGAGCTTCGCCTTACAGCTCAGCTCCTTCTTCACCACGACAGACCGGTACATCAACCGCATTACTGCAGAAGTTGCCCCGATCCGTCTGTCAATCTCCTGTTCCATCCTTCCCTCACTCGTGAACAAGACTACTTGAACTCCACAGGACGCCATGAGTAACACAGTTGAATGCCTTCTCCAAATCCACAAAGCACATGTGGATTGGTTGGGCAAACTCCCATGAACCCTCCAGAACCCTGGAGAGGGTATAGAGCTGGTCCAGTGTTCCATGACCGGGACAAAAACCACACTGTTCTTCCTGAATCCAAGGTTCCACTATCGGCCGAGTTCTCCTCTCCAGTACCCTGACATAGACTTTCCCGGGGAGGGGGGTGCCCATGTTTAGCATGAGAATCCAACTCTTTAACAGTGTAAATAAGTCAGAATGCATGAAATAGCATTAGACCCCCCCTTTAATTTGTGTTCCAAAGATGAACGGTCTTACGAGTTTGGAACGACATGAGGGTGAGTAATTAATGACAGAATTTTTGAAAATATTAATTTCTATATATAAATTTCTCCTTCCAAAAAGGACAATGTGCTCTGATATCCATGAGTTTCAACACACTAACTCAATCAGGCCTCGTCCCTTTTTTTTTTTTTTTTGCATATGTATTTCGGAAGTTATTTAAATTAAGAATATTGTGATGTGTACGTTCCCAGAAGAAAACTTGAGAGTACAAATTGAAGCGTTTTAGGGAATTCAGAAAGTGCACACTGATATAGAGAACAACATCAAAATATTACCAACGAAAATTCAAGAAAAAAAAACTATAAAAATGTGTTACTGTGCCTGTTGTGTTTGAGGACACTTCAGTCCCAGCGGACCCTCTGCTTGCTGAATCACTTGACACGTCTGCTCTCAGGAACAGTCTGGCCTAAATGCAGCTGTACACTAAGTAGGCTACGCAGCCCGGCCTGGCACCCCAATAACCTACAACTCCTTCAGAGCATCCCCCACAGTCCTCTCCCGTTTTTCGCAACTGAAACAGCCGATGTGTAGCTGTGTGTACATAATCAGCAGTGGGAGAATCTACTGTGTGGATAGTGGGAGATCCTGTTACAGTATCAACAAACTCTGTCCTCCTCAGGGAGTCTTGTGCCATGTGTGCTAACAACATAAAGGAAAAACTCAACATTATCCATCAGACGGACAGGCACATCATTTACAATGCATTTATTTAAACTAAGGTCAGCTGATGGTTGTCACTTGAATCATGTTTGATAGCATAATGTTAAGCAAATAGCTATGAGGAAAATCAAAGCAGCACAGCACTTTTAACTCTTTGATGCATGGAATAAATTACAAAGGAAATGTCAATCTTTTTCATTATAAAAGTAAACATGGACATTAGGTATCAGAGAGTTAAAGCTGGAATTGCCAAAGTCAAGCAACTGGTGCAACATGATTATTAACAAGCCGATTCCAACACTATAAACAGTTCAAATTATTCATACCATCAATATGGTTCTTATGCACAACCATGACATTTTTACAATTGTCATAATTGTGAGCTGCAGATGGTGCATTATTACTGCACACAAGCCCCACATGGCACAAGAAACTGATAAACGTATGGGGTTCTCCATGCAAGAATCCATTATTATTTTTACTGGTCACGATTTGTCATGATCACATATTTTCAAATAGCTTGGCATGACAAAAGTTGTTTTCTTGAGATCTAAACCAGATTTTTGCAGAATATGCAAAATATCTATCAATTCATCTACAATTTGTTTTAGAAAAAAAGGTAAAATAATCAAATAAGCCATGTAAATTAATACATTGACATTAATACTATCAATTCAAATTGAATGATTTTACTCAATTGGCCAAAACAATGAATAATAAAATGTAATTTGTGAAAATATTAAATAACTCCATGAATTATAATTATTATTAAATATATAATAATTTAATAATCATACCCTTATTATTTTCAAAATAATAACTATATAAAAACAATATTTGTTGCAAATTTAATTTAAATAAATAACTGTGTCCACAAATCCCCCAATAAGAAATGCACATTAAAAAATAAACAAATAAAATCCAACATAAAATAAACACACAGGTCACCACAAATTTTTTGACTAAAATAAATAAATAAAATACATAAATAAATAAATAAATAAATAACATTTGGACAAAATGTAAAGACTAATATTAATATTAGAAAACCATAAGTAAACATTCCTTGAGCGAGAAATCAAGAAGTCTTCTTAGGGGGCTATACTAACTTTTGCTTTTCTAATTAATGTCACATTAATGTCAGATGCACTACAGCACAAAACTAATGTGTTTTGCCTGTAATTGATGTTATGAGAGAAAATGGTTTCATATAATTTGCAGAGAAAGCTGAAACACATTAACCAACTGTTGTCTCACTTACACTGCAAGAATGCTATACTTCTTCTGTCAACATGAAATGCGACCGCTTTCTGAAGTGACAATGTTCCATATCGATAAACAGCACTGGTGTGCTCTCATTCCAGAAATATTTCCACCACTTTCTAGGTTTGCATATGCCACCCTCCCCAAAGACTGTAGGCATTGCAACCCAGATACATTTGCTGCTTTAAACAAGTGTTGCAGAGGCACTGTACACCCCATCAAAAGTGAAAATGAGGAGTTAAACTTCAGCTACACCTACATGTGAAATTTCACAGTTATGAAGAGTGGGGAAAGGGGGAGGACAGCAAGGAAGGGACACATTTATGCAATGCCAAAAAATGCAAGCATAATAAAATTTAGAATGCCAGCATGAAAGCTGGTTCAGGGATCTGCAAAACGACCCCGGAGTGTGCGCCATATTTCTGAGCTGACACATAAAGACAGCCCACGGAGCAACACCTGCTGCTGCCAACTGGGCAAAAACTGTCAAATGAGGAATATTTCCCACAACATACACACTACATTAGCAAGTCCATGAAGAGTTAAGACAGGCGAGAAACAGAGGCCTCTTCTTAGTTAACTTTAAATGTGTGCTAAACGCTGCTGTTAAACATAAGCGAGACACATATTCACCTACACCACAATAAACAGATAAGTGTAAACAAGACACTAAATTTTAGATGTTAACTTTTAACAGCAAACTAGCATATACTGTAAATGGCCTTAAAGCTAACATTCATGACAAAGCCACATTTAAAAACACATTTACAGGAGCAGTAAGAAGTTTCTGAGAAACACTGTTGAAAGTGGATCAGACCAAGCACCACAACACACCTGTACACTGTTTTTTTACTGTAAAAAAAAATACGGTAAAATAACAGTAAAATGCAGCAGAGTCACCAATCTACTGTAATTCTACGGTATGAATACTGTGAAATTGCTTTACAGCATATTACCGTAAAAATGAAATACAGTATTGGTAATAGAGCGGTTTAGTCCAAATTTTCTGAAGAGACACAATCTTTTTTTTTATGATGAACAAATTGAATTTAGGCTTTGATTCACATATAAACATTCATCAACTCACACATCAGTTGTGGAAAACAGAAGCTCGAGCATGTTCATTACACATTACAACTAGTGTTCCAACATTGAAAAAAACAATCTCCCTTCACCTTTATGCTGTGAAAGTGAAAATCAGTCCCCATTTTGAAGAGGTATCTTTACAGAAGAGCTCCAGACCTCATGAAGTACATCATTAGATATTAAGAGGAAAATAAGTTAAAATATAGTTCAGACCAAGAAGAAAAAGGGAAATATAAAGCTCAACAATGGAAATATAAGTTTACAATGTCATTACTACTACAGCGTTATTCAGCCTGAGGGTGGCGCTCTAATGATGATTGACATTAGTACACATGACAAAGCCATCATAGAATTGCCCCTTTTTAGAAGACGTGAAATAAGTCACTGATGTCCCCAGAGTGTGTATGTGAAGTTTTAGCTCAAAATACCACACAGATAATTTTTTATAGCATGTTAAAACTGCCACATTTTGAGGGTGAGCAAAAACGCGCCTTTGTGTGTGTCCCTTTAAATGCAAATGAGCTGCTGCTCCCAGCCCCCTTTCTGAAAGTGGGTGGAGCTTCAAGAGCTCGTGTTAGCAGCTCCGATTACCTCACGCAGACATGCACTGAAAATGTTCGAAACTGTTCAGCCTTTTATATTCAAATCGGAGTCGGACAATGATGGAGAGACTCAAGAAGAAGTGACGACATTTAGAATACAACAGGACGTTTCTGAATGGTTAGTTGATGAATTTATGTAGCTGATGTGGAGTTAACTATCTTCAAGTCATTGATTAGCATATTCTGTCATGATAATCTATAAATTGCTCATGTGGGAACTGTTGTAAGATGCCTACAAAGCCAGATAATATATATGCTGCATGCAGATAGAACAGGTATAGTTTAGTTTAATTATGGTTATAATTGTATGTTGTCATCTTGCTTTTATGACATGCTATCGCATTTGTGTTACATACTGTATTGCAATAAATGTGAAAAGACGGATGCGACAGTTTGAGCAGACTCCCAAATGTACTACAACAACTCTTCCTCTTCTCAACATGGCTTTTGTTGCGTGTTCCTGAGGGCAGGGTTTATGTAAATTTTAGGGTTAGTGATGTCACTAACCCGTGAATAAGCTGATTGTAGTCCCTACCAGCCGTTTGTTGTAGTCCTTAAAAAGCCATTTCTTTAAAAGTAAATATCTCCCTTTGCTTTGAACTTTGAGCGTCGTAACTATGCCGATGTTGTTTATGCTCAAACAGCAACATTACACACTAACAAAGTGAAATCATAATCAACCACCCCTTTAATGTAGTATTTATTGTCCAAATGTTGCTTTAGAATATTGCAAGTTGTGTAGAAATTCCAGTGAGGAAAACAAAGTAAACTAAAGGATTGATACTTTCATTAATTTGATACTTCACATAGGAAGGACAGACATGCCAACTAGTTACTGACCTGATGCAGACACATATCTGAAGTGGACTGTTATTGTCTTGGTCTGGAGCGAGGTTTACGTGAGGTAACGTGAAAATAAGCGGGGCAGCCTAAAATCTGCCCCAATGGCTCTCAATTAGAGCGCACTGCAGTTCCATTTTTTTAGCACAGATTTAATTTGGAAATTTGTGGGGCGCTGTAGAGCTGGGGAGGGCTCCAAGACCGACTGCACGACTTAGTATCATGAAAATATGCCTGCCGAATCCATGTGTTACATTTTAATATATTCTACAGCTTAAAGTAGTCTAGAAAATCTGAAAAATATGTTGCTGAATGCTGAACAAATTTATAATTTATTATTAATTCAGTGTGTATAGAGGTCTATATTTGGATGAATATTTTGGTGCACCTGCCCATACAGATGAGCCACGGCTGCTTATACCCAACCCAGGCACAGCATTATTGTTTTTCTACCATATTATAAATTGTAATTTTTTTTCAGCTGTTCTTTCTCAACGCTTGCAGGCTTTCCTTTGAAGATAACAGCAATTAAAACATGTCTAAAATATAGCATCAATCAGATCGTCAAGTGTTAAGTATTATCCTGTAATTGAGCATACGGATGCGACTGACTCATACGCAGTTATAAGTGACATAAGGCTGACTTTTCTTTGTTCACAGTCCATCAACAAATCACTTAATATTCACGATCACACATTTACAAACAAACCCACTGCTGGAATACACAAATTCAGTGAGAAAGGGCTTACGTGATACTGTTGACTCAGTGAGTCCTACACATTTGGCAGGAGGGCAAACAATGCATCGCCACACACAGACACAAGCTTATCTAAACGCCTCTCACACACACTTTGTTTTTTAAACATCAACAAAAGATGCACTTCCACAAGATTCTTGACAGTCTTAAAATGTTACACATCTTCACATGTATAAAATAAATTTAGTCTTTCATTATTCATAGTTATAGCTTTAATGGGTGCAAAGCAACCATGGCCAAGTAAACAAGGCTTGTTTTGAATAGTCTCCTTATTTAACATTATTGACAGTTTCTGACCATTTTTCATTAATTTTCCCATGTCTGAGCCTTGCACCTAACTTTCTCACATGCCAAAAAGGCAAGCTTCGCACCTGTATCATAGCAAATATTCCATCTAATATCCATCTGCATATGTGTGCAGTTGCTCATATCTTATATTGCAAAACAAATATGTGCTCAAAAATATATGAAGAACATTTTTTTAAGATTTTTTGAGTTCATCTGAATGTCATATATCTATCTATCTATCTATCTATCTATATATATATATATATATACACACACTCACCTAAAGGATTATTAGGAACACCATACTAATACTGTGTTTGACCCCCTTTTGCCTTCAGAACTGCCTTAATTCTACGTGGCACTGATTCAACAAGGTGCTGAAAGCATTCTTTAGAAATGTTGGCCCATATTGATAGGATAGCATCTTGCAGTTGATGGAGATTTGTGGGATGCACATCCAGGGCACGAAGCTCCCGTTCCACCACATCCCAAAGATGCTCTATTGGGTTGAGATCTGGTGACTGTGGGGGTCATTTTAGTACAGTGAACTCATTGTCATGTTCAAGAAACCAATTTGAAATGATTCGAGCTTTGTGACATGGTGCATTATCCTGCTGGAAGTAGCCATCAGAGGATGGGTACATGGTGGTCATAAAGGGATGGACATGGTCAGAAACAATGCTCAGGTAGGCCCTGGCATTTAAACGATGCCCAGTTGGCACTAAGGGGCCTAAAGTGTGCCAAGAAAACATCCCCACACCATTACACCACCACCAGCAGCCTGCACAGTGGTAACAAGGCATGATGGATCCATGTTCTCATTCTGTTCTGCAAATTGTAGCCTCTTTTTCCTATTTGTAGTGGAGATGAGTGGTACCCGGTGGGGTCTTCTGCTGTTGTAGCCCATCCACCTCAAGGTTGTGCGTGTTGTGGCTTCACAAATGCTTTGCTGCATACCTCGGTTGTAACGAGTGGTTATTTCAGTCAAAGTTGCTCTTCTATCAGCTTGAATCAGTCGGCCCATTCTCCTCTGACCTCTAGCATCAACAAGGCATTTTCGTCCACAGGACTGCCGCATACTGGATGTTTTTCCCTTTTCACACCATTCTTTGTAAACTCTAGAAATGGTTGTGCGTGAAAATCCCAGTAATTGAGCAGATTGTGAAATACTCAGACCGGCCCGTCTGGCACCAACAACCATGCCACGCTCAAAATTGCTTAAATCACCTTTGGAGTTCAGGAGATTGTCTTGACCAGGACCACACCCCCCTAAATGCATTGAAGCAACTGCCATGTGATTGGTTGATTAGATAATTGCATTAATGAGAAATTGAACAGGTGTTCCTAATAATCCTTTAGGTGAGTGTATACAGGGAGTGCAGAATTATTAGGCAAATGAGTATTTTGACCACATCATCCTCGTTATGCATGTTGTCTTACTCCAAGCTGTATAGGCTGGAAAGCCTACTACCAATTAAGCATATTAGGTGATGTGCATCTCTGTAATGAGAAGGGGTGTGGTCTAATGACATCAACACCCTATATCAGGTGTGCATAATTATTAGGCAACTTCCTTTCCTTTGGCAAAATGGGTCAAAAGAAGGACTTGACAGGCTCAGAAAAGTCAAAAATAGTGAGATATATTGCAGAGGGATGCAGCAGTCTTAAAATAGCCAAGCTTCTGAAGCGTGATCATCGAACAATCAAGCGTTTCATTCAAAATAGTCAACAGGGTCGCAAGAAGCGTGTGGAAAAACCAAGGCGCAAAATAACTGCCCGTGAACTGAGAAAAGTCAAGCGTGCAGCTGCCAAGATGCCACTTGCCACCAGTTTGGCCATATTTCAGAGCTGCAACATCACTGGAGTGCCCAAAAGCACAAGGTGTGCAATACTCAGAGACATGGCCAAGGTAAGAAAGGCAGAAAGTCGACCACCACTGAACAAGACACACAAGCTGAAACGTCAAGACTGGGCCAAGAAATATCTCAAGACTGATTTTTCTAAGGTTTTATGGACTGATGAAATGAGAGTGAGTCTTGATGGGCCAGATGGATGGGCCCGTGGCTGGATTGGTAAAGGGCAGAGAGCTCCAGTCCGACTCAGACACCAGCAAGGTGGAGGTGGAGTACTGGTTTGGGCTGGTATCATCAAAGATGAGCTTGTGGGGCCTTTTCGGGTTGAGGATGGAGTCAAGCTCAACTCCCAGTCCTACTGCCAGTTTCTGGAAGACACCTTCTTCAGGCAGTGGTACAGGAAGAAGTCTGCATCCTTCAAGAAAAACATGATTTTCATGCAGGACAATGCTCCATCACACGCGTCCAAGTACTCCACAGCGTGGCTGGCAAGAAAGGGTATAAAAGAAGAAAATCTAATGATATGGCCTCCTTGTTCACCTGATCTGAACCCCATTGAGAACCTGTGGTCCATCATCAAATGTGCGATTTACAAGGAGGGAAAACAGTACACCTCTCTGAACAGTGTCTGGGAGGCTGTGGTTGCTGCTGCACGCAATGTTGATGGTGAACAGATCAAAACACTGACAGAATCCATGGATGGCAGGCTTTTGAGTGTCCTTGCAAAGAAAGGTGGCTATATTAGTCACTGATTTGTTTTTGTTTGGTTTTTGAATGTCAGAAATGTATATTTGTGAATGTTGAGATGTTATATTGGTTTCACTGGTAAAAATAAATAATTGAAATGGGTATAAATTTGTTTTTTGTTAAGTTGCCTAATAATTATGCACAGTAATAGTCACCTGCACACACAGATATCCCCCTAAAATAGCTAAAACTAAAAACTACTTAAAATATTGATACAAAAATATTCAGCTTTGATATTAATGAGTTTTTTTGTGTTCATTGAGAACATGGTTGTTGTTCAATAATAAAATTAATCCTCAAAAATACAACTTGCCTAATAATTCTGCACTCCCTGTATATATATATATATATATAGTGTAAAAGAAAATAAAGCTCCCAACAGTCCCTAAAGAAAACCATTAGCTTGCAGGTTCCTCTCCAGTCAGGCAGTGGTAATCGAGTTGGACGTCTGACTAAACGAGAGGAAACAAAGAAAGGTGTCAGAACAGCTGGACTGTGATTCCCAGAGCACTGGAGGGATGAAACGTAAAGACCTAATGATGACATTTTGTGCAATGCCGCTATCATTTAATGAGCTTTTTTTTCCTCATCTGCACCCATATCACTCTAACACAATGTTCAAATTTTTTACTGCAGTGGCATATGCAGGAACAAAGATGGGTCGATAAATGGGCAGTGAATGCTGGGATGTTTGATATGTTGATATATTTGTGAATGATGGCTTTTATGAACATAACGCTGGTGCAGGAGACAGAGTGATGGCTTGGTTAATGATTTCCAGAGCGGATAATGCAAGGTGAAGATCCCTTAGCAACAGAGAGAGTGGGTGTATGAAAAAAAAGAGTGAAAAAGGACCAGGGAGGTAGGGAAATGGATATAAAGCAAGCGAGAAAACAAATACAGTGTGTGAAAGAGAGAATGCCGAGCTGCTCATACTTCACACAATACTTTTGTGCTCCTTTTGATGAAGCTCAGCTTTGCTGATTCAAATTTTTTTACATCTCACATTATTCAACTGATCATGCTGCTCAGGAATTTTTTTTCAATAGTAGAAAACTGAGTGTTTGGGGAGCTATATTATGCAGCTTTAAGAAATATCAGTATGAGGATGACCTATTTTATATCTCATAGGGTTGACTGGGGTTATTTTTACAAGGACAATGTCCAAAAGTCCAATTAAATAATGGCTTTTTCTCTAGCAGTGGCTTCTGTATATTGCTTTTAAACAATTTTAAAATGATCAGACATTAGAATTAAGGCCACATCCACATGAAGCCAGAGCTTTCAATATATCCAATCTTTTTTTTCATCGAAGCCACTGAAACCGAATCAAAACGATGTAGTATACATGCCAGACCAGTATGCGGTTCTGTAATTCTGCCACAGAGATACACTAAAAACAGAGAAGAAGAATTGGAAAACCTAGGCAGCTGACTTGTTGCCTCGCTGCCTTATCAGACAATGACTTGTAAGGCAGTGTTTGTGCATGAAGGCACCTCACGAAACTGATTTCGGACAGACTTCTAAGGCAGTGTAACAGTTTAATGATCTACATCAAAATAGAGAGAGCTTTGGTGAGAACTAAACAAATATTTAATTACTACATTAGTAATTTCTCCCTAGAAATTACATCAGAAGTGGAAAACGTACATTTACACACAAACTGACCAGCAAACGCAACTTTCGAATGCCATCTTTTTTTTCTAGCTCAAATGTCACAGAATGGAATGCACAGGATTGTGGGATATCAAAGGCAGCGAAGGATACATTAATGCTTCCTTCAAAACTCGATCAGATGAAGGTATCTCAGGAGACAGGAAGTGAATGGGTCTCCGTGTGTACAGGGCCTAAATTAACAGCAATAATAATATTTTTCATAAATCTCAGGTCAGAGCAGGCCATAATAATTACATTTAGCTAAAAAGCCTATTATAGCAGTCATTTAAATGGCAGGTTCCCATTGTGATAAATGACATTCACCTTTTATGACAACATACTCCAAAAGCAACTGTAACTTCTTTCCTGGGTAATAACAAGAGATGTTCAATAGTTTTTTTTTAGCCAAGTTTAAGTTCTGTATACTCAGAAAGAATTTACTTAAGAAATATTTACTGGAGTATAAATAGTGACAACTAGCCACGCTCTCCCTGATGCCTTGGCTTTTGGGTAAAATAAAGTAACACAGTGTTAGCAAGGTGAGATGTTTAAGTGTCTCGCAATTGAAATGAAAGACTACCGAAGTATGAATCTCTCTTCCAAGTGGTCTCAGGGCAATTCTCACAAGAGCCTTTCACTCTGAGGCGGGCAAGACGGTAATACCAAGTTGGTATTAGGTTATGACACCAAGGGTTAAGACTCTCAAATCCCAACCCATCAATGCCAGGCTGTGAAAAGAAACAAACTACATTCCCCTGCTGATCTTGCATGTTTCTGTGGCAGAAGGAAAAAAATGAAGTGTCCATGGGCCGTCATATCAGGCAGCCCGAGGGAAAGAAAGATAAATTAATGGTACACGCGGGGAGTTTCTGGTGTGGGTGTTGGTGGGGGGATAAAGAAAGATGTAAAAGAGTAAAAGTGAAGATGTATTTGTAGGAACAGCAAAGCTGTAAGACTCGTTTCTGTTGCTATGGCATGCACAGGGTGTGGCAAGCAGAAGTAACTGTGCAAGCAGCCTGCATGTGGGCGTATGAGCATTTACGATAAGCATGTGAGTATGCAGTATGACAGTGCCGTGTGTATATGTCTGCATGTGATGGTGAGAGAGCACTGTAGGGTGATAGCATGTGTGTGCCAGTTAATGTATGTGATGAGACAATAGATGGGAAAACTACAGATGACCTGCACTGGTATTATTTTGGTTCCTATTCCCACCACACCACATCAGTTAACCACAGGTCCAAACCTGTCTCCCCTCAAGGTATAAGGGTGTTGGCTCCCTAAAGCCAGAGCATGTCCAACCAGACAAATGCACAAAGATAGAAACAAACAAACAAATCATTTAAAATAAAAACAAAATGTATTTATTTATCTTTAAATACATTTGTACATTCATTATATAATATTTATATTGAAATAAAATCTCCAATATATTATGTATTACTAACTTATGCATGCATTATATTTATTTACTTATACAAAATGAAAAAACAAAAATGCAAACATATTATATTAAATAAATAAATATTGTGTTATTTAATATTTTGTTATTTATCTTGTTAATAGACAATATCTAATAGACAATATGCATTCATTATAATTTCCAATATATGATATGTATAACTGAATTTATGTTTATTTATTTTACAATAAATATGTGCAATAATAATACAAATACATTACATTACATTATATTATAATACATAATAATAATATATAATAAATACATTACATCATATTATAAATGCATATATAAAATTAAATAAATAAATAAGCAAGCAAATAACTAAAACAAGTATGTCTTAATTATTTATTTTTAACTACTTTTGTGCATTCCTTATAATATATTAAAAAAAATTACATTTCCAATATATGTATAACTGAATTTGGGTATATTTATTTACTATAAAAACAAAATGTATGCAATTAAAATACAAATATTACAATATATTATAGTGAATACATATGTAAATAATAATTTATGTATTTCATTAGTTAAGTATTTCATTATTATTTTTTTTGTTTAACTAGTTTTGTGCAAGAAATTACATTTCCAGTATATAATATATTACTGAATTTATGCTTATATTCTGTTTATTTACTATGAATTATTTTAATATTTGTAATTTTAATAAATTAATTGATTGATTGATTGATTAATTCATTAATGTGGTCTTGTAACTGTAGAAACAATTAATTACGGGTAACAGTAATTATTTGCCAAAGCCCTGACATGACACGTCAGTCAGTAAAGGTGTAAATCTCTTGTCGTGGCTTCATGGGTGGCATATAAGCTCTAACATGGGTTTGTGTGTACAACCCAAATATGAGCTCAGTTCAGGTCGTTTCCCATTCACAACCCTAACCCCTTTCTCCGGGTTGTCAACCATGTGATCTTTCAGGCCTAAAGGAGATGAACACAGTTGTTTTGCTGTCAGTGCACCCACAAAACCTTCTGCCACCCACCTTCATCTCGCCAAGTCAGACTAATTGTTTGTTTCCTTCTGGCTTCTGTCGAATGAAAGACGCTATGTTATTTTGCCAGTTTCTGTGGACTCTCCCCTTCTCTCCAGTGACTGCCAGCAAAACAGTAATTAGTAGGACTCTGAGAAAAAGAACGGGAGGCCTTTTGAAAACTATTAATTACAACTTTATGAGCATGACAGAAGGGCAGACACGGTATAAAACACAGGCACTGATGCCACCAGAGCAAAAGACACTTGAATCGCAATATTCACCACCATTTGTGCATTTATTGAGCATGCATGCAGGACTACAAAAGATAACATGAATTCGGACAGATTGAATTCAACTGAATTTGAAGTGTAGGTCAGTGACAGAAATAAAAGAAACTGAACTTTTTGCATTACTATTCAATGTTTTCATCTGCCACAATGAAATATATTGTCTTTAAAAGATTTTATTTGGATGCTTTTCTTAAAAAAAATTGATTGATTGATTGATTGATTGAAGCCCTAATTTAAATACTTCAATACTGTTCCAATATACTGTTCCATTTTAATAGAACGAACACAACTGAGCAATCCAGAGCACTTTTGAGATCATTTTTCCTTGTCATTCCAGATGGCCGTCATGTCAAACAGCTCCAGGCTGTAACGCTGTGATTCACAATCACCATCAGAGGAAATTACGGATTGAAGTGGGGAATGATTCATCAACTGAATTACAAGAAATATTCTAAAAGCAATTACTATAAAAACTACAATTAAAATATTTATAAATATTTAAAATTACTCAAGATTTTCTTGACTGATAAAAAAAAAAAATGCTAAACCACTAATGTAAATGCTGAGCCAAAGAACAATGTGTTTTTGTAGTTAAAAATACTGCCTGTTTCCTGCCTTTCCGGCAAAAATCAGTGGTGGAAAAATCTCTCCACTAATCAATAGCATCCTGCTTTTAAACTCTGTTCAAAGGAAAAATCGCTGCTCTTCTGAGCACAACCCAGAATTCATTATGTTGACCTGAATGCCTTAATCCAACCCATCTGAACTCATCAATCAAGCCCAACAAATTGAAAAAGTCATGTACTACTTACACAATTCTATCTGTCGGTTTGCCAGGCTCACATCACATTGACTCAAACGTGACTTTACCTAAGAATATGCTCAATTAAATGCAATAAATTATATAGAAAGTGGTACAAAAAGACTGCCTTAAAGGCATAGTCCACCCAAGAAATGAAAATTCAGTTACAATTTATACACCCTCATGTTATTTTTTTCATTGTATGGAAGATATTTTTATCCATACAATGGAAGTGAATGTTGTTTGTGTGTGTTCCACAAAAGAATAAAAGTCATACAGCTTTGGAACGGCATGGAGGTGAGTGAATGATGACAGTATTTTTAGTTTTGGGTGAACTATCCCTTTAAGGAGGCAGAAAATGTCTGTGTATTACATCACAAGCAAAGTGGGGACACGTTTGCAGAATTCCAATAGCAATAGTGACATGCAAAATACAGATGGGAGATTCCTGAGAGGAATGCAGGAAACACTCATCAGCACAGATGGATGAGAATTTAACTGATTATCATAAAGATTTGAAAACCATAGCCATACATCCAAGTTTAATATAAAAGTTAAACAAAAACTGCTGCAATATGACCGCTATACTTGTTGGTTGCTAAATTCCAGATATTTATTTTAGGCAGATGTAAAGCCTCAAGAATGAAAAAAAATATATATATATATATTTCAACATGCACCTGCGTACAATCTCACACAGTCGTTGGGGTTCATCCAGCGCAGAACCTGAAATAGCCCCAGCAAGAGAATGTTTAAAGGATGTTCACCCAAAAATGAAAATGACCTCATAATTTACTCACCCTCAAGCCATCCTATGTGTAAATTACTTTCTTCTTTCTGGTGAACATAACTAGAGAGTTATATTAAAAAATGTCCTGGCTAATTCAAGCATTATAATGGCAGCCCAAAATTTGAAGCCCAAATTCCAATTGTATTCGTCTGAAATTTTTGGGTGAACTATCCCTTTAAGACGAGTTTAGCCACATAGATGCGCAATGCTTTAATATGCAGCTTTTGACAACAACATCATTCATTTACTTCCCACAGAGCAACATCTAACTAATGGGACCCATGTCTATTTTAATGGAATTCACTTCGACAAAATCAGAGACTGAAAATTAAGGCGAAACTGTAACAGACATCTGAATAATGCAAAGCTTAGAGGAATGTAAAATAAATGACACATGGGTCTTGCAGAACTTCTGGGCATGTTTTAAAGATTATGTGAAATGCTAAACTGTGGTTTCATCAGAAATAAACTATTTTGTAAAAAGCAAGAGCAACAGTAGCATCTTGTTTCTACAGTATGTCACGCAATATCTACTTATTCCACCAACATTCCTGATGATTTTTGATATAAAGTTCTTGTTCCAAGATTGAACAGAATTTAACACAATACAAACACATTTAACTTTCTCTTCTCATCTTAAACATTGCAGACTGTCTGGAGAACAACAAATGATCCTCATGTCTATTGAAAGACGAGAGATAAACACTGCGACAGCTCAAGGCCTTCGTTTCTTATGGAAAGAATACATGCGACTTCAGAGCAGTTTGGTAATTATGCAATTATGATGTAGGCTGCATTAACGCATCTAAAAGGATTACGGGACTTTAACGTCAACAACACGAGAACTCATTCTACCATGAAACCTTCCTTGCTTTGAAATCAGTGTTCCTACAGCTTGCAATGGCAGACTTCAAACAGATGGTATTTAACAAAATAATCTTACATGTCAATAGGGAGAATCTGCAACAAGCTACATACTCTAATAATGTACAGAGACTGAAACGTGACTGCAGAAAACAACTGTAGCATGCAAACGTGATTTGCAGTGCCTTTGGGAATGTCCAAAGATCTCCATTAAAGAATCTGTTCATAATGGATGAAGCATCAGGTTAATTCCAGGAATTAGGGATGGGTTATGATGATCGACTAGTCGTCTAACAACCGTCTTTGGCCATTGCATCTTGGCACACTTTTTTTTTAACATTCACAATATGTTAGACTTCTGGATTAAAACCTACTAGAACAATGTTATATATTTTGTTGACTTGTGTACTTACATTATCCCAAATGTTTCCAAGAATGTTTAAATTCAGAGAAATAAGCAATTTTAACCAGGACACGGATCCGTGCACTGCGTATCAATGACATCATACCAGCATTACCCTCGATTTGCGGTTTTAGCATTTGTCTGCAGAATAATAGAAGCTCCACTGCTCTCGAGCCGTGTGTCGTGCTTGTCTTTCATTTGGAATCGCTCCAGCAGCCTCATTCCGCTCCAACGGCTTTCAGCCCCAGCCTGCTTCATACTACAGCAGGGGTGGCGAACTCCGGTCCTGGAGAGCCTCAGTCCTGCAGAGTTCAGCTCCAACCCTGATAAAACTCACCTGCCTGTAGCTTCCTAGTAACCCTTCAGACCTTGATTAACTTGTTCAGGTGTGTTTGATTAGGGTTGGAGCAAAACTCTGCAGGACAGTGGCTCTCCAGGACCAGAGTTCGCCACCCCTGTACTACAGAAATGTTAATAAATATTTAATACATTAGCTCATACATTACTTCATCCATGATATGATTTCTGCCTGAGTCCTGTCGGATTCTTATCCACCGGCTGTAGAGGTGAAGACAACAACTCCCATGATTCCACGAAATCAAGCGTCATCAAGCTACGCCATTGTTTTGAATAAGCGATCTCTAGCGGCGAAAATTACATATTGTGCCTTTAAGTATATATTTTACCTTTGCCGTCATCTAATGCTCACTTAAAGTTAATCTTCAAAAACACAAATAATTTAACTGTTGATGCAATCTTTAGCAAATCTTAAAATGACTGTACTTCATAATATTTTTATATTTCATGTCATCATTTTTTGAGTTTTTAAAACAACTAATTTCATTTTTTTTGTGTTTTTTTATTATTATTTATTTTGACAAAATAGTGTGGAATTTTAATATTGTTCACATATCAGTTATAAGACATAACATGAAAATAATTATTGGCTTATCGGCCAAAACTAGTGCATTATAAATCAAGGTGTATCAATGATCTATGAGTTAAATGGTCCCCAAAGGCTTGTGTGGAGTGGGAGAAATCTGGCAGCGAGCTGTCCGTGCCGCAGCCCTCGTGAAGAGGAGTGTTGTAGAGAATCACGGCTGACAGTGCGTTTCACCGTTGGCCTGAGCTCAGCGTGGGCTCAGAATATACTCATCAGCCACCTGCTGGAGCAGCATTCTAACAGTTTAATCCTTCAGAGAGGTCAGGGGGCAGCACACAATGCACACTGACTAAGCAGACCCCACCAATACGTCAAGAGGCAGGCGCCAGGATCTAGTAACAAAGAGTAATCTGCAGCTGATTTAAACGCAAACCAACATAACTGCAACAGAAATACATGGCAGGGCCTGTCATTTGCAAATCAGGGATTGTCAACATTGGAAATACTTTATGACTTCAAGTCAAGGTCAAGCTCAATTAGAGCACAGTGTGGGAGTAATGATGTGAGATACAAACTACAGGATAAATCGTGACTAACATAAGCTTTGGCATTCCATGATATGAGGACTTCAGGATTCTGCTCTTATTTGACTGTAGGATTGCTTCAAACAGGTGCTGTTAGAAATATACAGCAACTTAAAGGGATGGTTTACTGAAAATGGAAAATTGTTATAATTTACTCAGAATCGGTTTGTTCCCAATCCTATGACTTTCTTTCTCTATTAGGCATCCTTTTTGATTATTAACATGTAATTAAACCATCAAAACAGAAACCAGGAAATTGAAAATGCAACAGAATTTGAAAAAACTAATCAGTAAAATAAAAACTGGGGAAATATTTATTTCACAGGGCTTTACAAAAGCACAATAAAAATATAAATTCTACTGAAGACTGCTGAATCATTCTTTTGATTCTTTTCAGTGAATCAGATTTGGTTCATTAAATTGATCAAAAGTGACTAATATTGTTGCAAAAGATTTCTATTTCAAATAAAAGCTGCTCTTTTAAACATTCTATTCTTCAAAGAATCCTAAATCAAGGTTTTCAATAAAATATTAAGCAGCACAACTGTTTCAGCCTGATAATAATAAGAAATGTTTCATGAGCAGTAAATCAGCATTTTAGAATGATTTGACACTGAAGACTGGACTAATGATGCTGAAAATTAAGCTTTGCCATCACAGGAATGAATCACATTTTTAAATATATTCAAATAGAAAACAGTTATTTTAAATTGCAATAATATTCCACAATATTTGTGTTTTACTGCATTTTGCTTATATAAATGCAGCCTTGGTGAGCAATAGAGACTTTCCAAAATGTTGAATAAAATTAACCAACCCTTTTGAACGCTAGCGTACATACACTTTATTGCCAAAAGTATTGGGACACCCCTCCAAATAATTGAATTCCAATCACTTCCATGGCCACAGATGTATAAAATCAAACACCTAAGCATGCAGTTGCTCTCAGGAGCTCGGTGAATTCAAGCATGGTACCGTGATAGGTTGCCACCTGTGCAATAAGTCAATTCGTGAAATTTCCTCATTACTTCAACTTTTAGTGGTATTATAACAAAGTGGAAGCAATTGGGAACAACAGCAACTCAGCCATGAAGTGGTAGGCCACGTAAAATCACAGAGCGGGGTCAGCGCATGCTGAGGCACACAGTGCGCAGAAGTCACCAACTTTCTGCAGTCAATAGCTACAGACCTCCAAACTTTGTGTGGCCTTCAGGTTAGCTCAAGAACAGTGTGTAGAGAGCTTCATGGAATGGGTTTCCATGGCCGAGCAGCTGCATCCAAGCCTTACTTCGCCAAGTGTAATGCAAAGCGTCGGATGCAGTGGTGTAAAGCATGCCGCCACTGGACTCTAGAGCAGTGGAGACGTGTTCTCTGGAGTGACCAATCACGCTTCTCTGTCTGGCAATCCGATGGACGAGTCTAGGATTGGCAGTTTCCAGGAGAACGGGACTTGCCTGACTGCATTGTGCCAAGTGTAAAGTTTGGAGGAGGGGGGATTATGGTGTGGGGATGTTTTTCAGGGGTTTGGGCTTAGCCCCTTAGTTCCAGTGAAAGAAACTCTTAATGCTTCAGAAGACAAAAATTTTTGAACATTTTATGCTTCCATCTTTGTGGGAACAGTTTGGGGATGGCCCCTTCCTGTTCTAACATGACTGCGCACCAGTGCACAAAGCAAGGTCCATAAAGACATGGATGAACAAGTTTGTTGTGGATGAACTTGACTGGCATGCACAGAGTCCTAAACCTCAACCTGATAGAACACCTTTGGGATGAATTAGAGCGGAGACTGCGAGCCAGGCCTTCTCATCCAACATCAGTGCCTGACCTCACAAATGTGCTTCCAGAATAATGGTCAAAAATTCCCATAAACACTCCTAAGCCTTGTGAAAAGCCTTCCCAGAAGAGTTGAAGCTGTTATAGCTATAAATGGTAGGCCAGCTCCATATTAAACCCTACAGATTAAGAATGGGAGTTCATTGAAGTTCATGTGCATGTAAAGGCAGATGTCCCAAAACCTTTGGCAAAATAGTGTATATGTAACAGAAATGCTGTTGATAGATTTATAGATTTTGTAAATTACATATAGAGTAAGTTGATAAGTAAGTTGGGCCTCCGGCTGTTCTTCACTGCACTTAAAATCTCCAAAACATACAGCTCTGTCTGTCCTAAGTCTGTCATACATTCACCATGATACATCAAAGACTTTGCAAGCTTCAGCTGAGCCTGCTGACCGTCTTTTGCTTTGGTTTCGAGTTCAAAACACCCTAAAGCAGCATTTTCAAGCACATTTAGGCGGTGCAACTACCTCTCACTTTTCAGGTGTCTTAAGGGACACATTTCCTGACTGACGTGTAGCCTATATATGCCTAACAAGTAATAAGTGTAACGACTGCTGTCAGCAACTCATGAAAAACAAATTACACCAAAATCGAGAAGGGACATTAGCTACACATCAATAATAGATGTGGAGGGACAGCTTGTGCACCGAACGAAATTGAAAAGATGCAATATTTTGCGGGAGGCAACAAAACCCTTCATATCAAGAACCAAAATTACATTTTCTTGGCTTATCTGGGACTCACAGTCTGCTCTTTTTACGAATTTTTACCTCCTACATAAGACGCAAAACCATATCAGCAGTCCTTCCTCTTTTATCCTAATATTGGTGTCTTCACGCTAATTTTCTTCCAACATTCTCATTTCACCGTCTCATCTCAAGACATTGCTCTTTCAGTATCATTTTCTTCACCTTCATCACCTCTCTCCACTCATTCCTGACATTGTCATTTTTTCAATTTGTCCCTCCACATCTTTCATTTTAACTTGGTATCTTTGTTCTCCTCCTTTCTTGCAGAGAGAGCATTATTTCTGTAAATGGTCTGTCAGTTACACATGTGTCGATAATCAACCCTGCTGGCTGGGCCACGGAAAATTGGCCATAACCACTATTCAGGTAACTATACACTACTGGAAAGGCTTTCACGTATTTGAGACAAGCGGGGAGCCGGGCATGAAAAGAACAAGGGTAAAGGGAGAAAATGAGATAATCATACAGGAGAAGCCCACATATATCAATCAATCAATAAATCGGTAATGCATAACAAGCATGCTCATACAAAAAGAGATGTCTTATGTCTTGGGATACAGGAGCTGATCACCAACCAGTGCTGCAATCACTGTGCAATCACATTCTAAAAGCTCCTAAGAGCAACAACAATTTGCTCCAAAATTGAACCTTATAAGACCACAGTGACATTACAAAAAACACAAGAGGCCTTGCAGGAAATGTGTTAAAAGCTCAGCATTGGAAAGGTGGCAATCTTGGTGCAAACACATAAATAAATAACATGGAACAAAATGTTTTCATCATCATTTTTGTAACACAACAATGGTCTTTTAAATTTGCATAGTTTCAAAATCTATTAAATGAACAAATCATTTTTTCATTCTTACATTGTTATAAATCCATATGACTATCTTGCATGGCACATAAAAGGTAAAATTGTATGGAAACAAGTGCAGATACATTCTTTAATTACAATAAATTGAAACTTTAAAAAAATTAAAAATACGTAAACATGATACATTTTTTCAATATTTTTGATGAATAGAAATTTTTTAAAAAATGCCATTTATTTGAAATAGATTGTTTAATCCAGATTCCCCTGGACCGCCATTCACTGTAAATGCATGGAAAAGAGCAACTGGTACATTCTCCCAAATTTCTGCTTTTGTGTTCTACAGAAGAAATAAAATTATATGGCTTTGGAATGACATGAGGGTGAGTAAAAGATAAACATTTTCGATAACACTTTATTTTGATGGTCCCTTTTAAACATTCTGTTGACTATAAGTAACTTTAAAACTACATGTCAACTAACTCTCATTAGCGTATTAGTAGAATGTCTGCTTAAAGGGATAGTTCACCCAAAAATGAAAATTACCCCATGATTTACTCACCCTCAAGCCATCCTAGTTGTATATGACATTCTTCTTTCAGACGAATACAATCGCTGTTATATTAAAAAATGTCCTGGCTAATCCAAGCTTTATAATGACGGTGAATGGGAACCCAAAATTTGAAGCCCAAAAAAATGTATCCATCCATTATAAAAGTAAGAAAAATAGCCATATTTAGCACGTTATAAAGTAAAATATCTAGCTTCCACCAGACCGCCTTCCGTATTCAACCTAATTTCTGCTAACTCTTTATTGTGATTGTCCATCAAATTGGGACCATCAAAATAAAGTGAAACCCAATTTCCATACTAGGGTGGCTAGAACAGATGCAAATAGTGTTGATGATACTATGACATTTAGCTATATTCTTTTCTAACTATCAACACACCAGAGAAATGATGTAAAACACGTGTCAACTGCTGTAGCTGCATCATGATTCATGAACAGAAAAGTGTGGAATTTCATTTTAAATATCTTTAAGGTTTGCTGGAATCTGCCTCAAAAATATCAAGCCCAAACTGACCGCTCACTTGCATGTAGTTATTAATCACTTTCAAAAATGGATAATAACTTTAACTGTTACTAATAAGACTCCATGATTATGCCATCAAAATAAGCCCCTCATGGCAGGCACCAAAAAACGAGTTTGTTTCAACAGGTGGAGGGAAAAGGTACTGCAGCACACAGTGTGAAGCACTTCCTGTTGTGATTGCACCTGTTAGTGTCTAAATGAATAAGAAGTCTGAAAACAAACATCCTGCTGGGACTCAATCACGTCATGCCACAGAAGTTATTTATCTTGAGAAATAAATAAGTCAACAGTGCTGCAGAGAAGCAGACATCATTTATGAAGTAAGAATCATCATACACGTTACCAAGCGAGGAGCTGCAGGGATCTGATTATGCTAGCAACTATTATGAAACACCCTTTCAAAGGTGTTATCACAAAAGGAGGCAAGTAGGAAGTAAGTAGGTAGATGGACAGAAAAGCTGTTGACTGACCTCAAATTAGGCTTGTGACTGAGTTAAGATGCGTTTCAATTGTAATTGCATCATAACACCAGCAGGAATCAATGACAAGAAATGCATGAGCTGGTCAAATGACTATAAAGCACATTCTAAATATGACTATAGCAAGCCTAAAAAAGTGTGTGTGTGTGTGTGTGTGTGTGTGTGTGTGTGTGTGTGTGTGTGTGTGTAAAAAAAAAAAAAAAAAAAACATTTACCGCTTGCGTTCTTGCCACAAATTAGGTGCTGGTACGGCTGCAAGAGACCCCACAGCTCTGAATCGTTATTTATGGCCTGTTCCAGGGACTCCACGGAAAACTTTGGCACTCCGTTCTCCTTCTCCACCAGCGCGCTCATCTGCACACGACTGAACAGCTCTCTGATCAGGCTCTCCATACACGCGCACAGGTAGATCGCCGCGTGCTCATGGATGCGCAGGGCCACCCGGCTATCCACCATCCACCTGAAGAACTTCCCTACCGAGAAGACGAGTCCGCATCGGGTAGATTTGCCCCGGCTGAACTTATCGCCCGTGCTCATGTTGTAAAGCGACAGCGCGCTGAGCGCCGCAGTGATGCAGTTAACGGAAATGGTCCACGAGAGGACCATCTTGATGGCGCTCTGGATCTCGTGCTTCGTGCATCTGGCGTAACGCAGACTCAAGCGCTGCGCCTCCCGGGCGATTCTCACCAGCGCGCGGCTGACCAGCGCGGAGAGCTTGGCTAGGATCTCCCGCGACGCGTTCCCCACGCACAGGTCCTCGTCTTTGCGCAGCGCGCCTTCCACCTCTCCAAAACTCCACGGCACGTCCTCCTCCAGCTCGGGCAGTTTAGCGCACTGGCCCGAGCACTCAAGGATCTCCGTGTCTTCCGCCAGGACGGTGTTGACCGTGTCCAAACTGTTGTGTCTGCTGTGCATGGATTCAGTCAGATGCCAGCAGTTGCCCCCATGCGCGTACGACAGATGCGTGTCCGAGCAACAGAGCGACACGCTGGACGACCTGAAGGAATCCGCTGCTCCACCATAACCGGAATCGAGCGTTAAATCCTCCAGCGTCCTCGCCGCTGTCTTACCCTTGCCTGCCATGGCTGCACCTCATAATGTTAGGCTTATGCCTGATATTTTAAAGAAAGCCCAAAGCGCGTTCCTGTGACGCGCCCTCTCTTCGGCAGTATAGGAATGTAGGTATTGCCACCTAATTTCACGCGCAAACACCAATCTGCAAGTGCCAGCGTGACAATTCGTTTAATGTTTTGGTAAAAAAAAAAATATCTCCAACGCGCGCCTCTGCTCCCAACTTTGCGTGCGTAATTCGAGAGCTCAGAACGCCTTCACCAACCAACCACTGCAACTTCACTGCGAAACCACTCAGTTGGGGAGGAGCAATGCAAATAAACCACTCATATGGAGGAGGAGCTATGCAAATAAACCACTTATAGGGGGAGGGATTGTGTATATTAACCAGTCTCATGGAGGGAGGGACTATGCAGAAAGATAATAACTCATGATCAAATCAACAGGCTCAAACAGGCTTTTTTTATTTTAAAAACGTGAAATTATTAAGACAAATAGTGTTTTTTAAAAAAAGTATCGTCTTCAATAAAACTAATATAGGAAATTATTAGAGCTAACAAATTGCAGATTTTCATTGGAAAAATATGATTATCTCTATCTGCATATTTGGATATAAATAAATATTTATCAATATGATCACACAAGAGACACCACATAATCTCTTCGACATTATTGTCTCTTTCCATATCGGCATCCTTCTCTATAGCCAGAGGATGTTTACGAGATGATTCTGAAATTTGCAGATCAAAGCAATCTCTTGAATAGCTTCTGCAACTTTCATCTGTCTCAAACCATTTAAAATTTAACTCAGGCAATTGTCAAAAACAAGTTCTGGAATAAGTACGGTATACGAGAATGGGTTTAAACACGTCTAGGCTTTGTGTGTTTAATTATGCAAGGTGTCCTGACGTGACAAAGAAACTAATTGTTTTGACGTGAGAAGCCTTGCAAGCTGTCTCTATATCAAGTTCATTATTAATACGCACAAAGAAAACGCCATGGAAGGCGACTTTTGGTGCATTGGTGGAGAATTTGCGCGTATCTGGCGCCCTCTATAGGTGATATTAAGTAAATATCCTTTATTCTGTACTTTGTTAACCCCACTAACTTATTGCCGTCGAACATAGGCCTATTGTATAACTGAACCTGTAGTTTCCACTTGACTCTTCACAGTGGGAAAACATTCGGACCATTATTACGCCTTATGAATAAAAATATAGCTTGTTACAAAAGAAAATTCTAAGAGATTGTACAAGTTTAGTCATTATCATAAAAGGGAGTATTTTCGGTATCAAAATCTACATTAATTTGTTTGCATCCAGTGTAATGTTCTTATTCTTATGGTGCATCCAGAAAGTATTCACAGCGCTTCACTTTTTCCACATTTTGTTATGTTACAGCCTTATTCAGAAATGAATTACATTCATTATTTTCTTTAAAATTCTACAAACAATACCCCATAATGACAACGTGACAAATAATGCTACATAGAAAGAAAAATGATGGTGCACCACACTGAGATGTAAATATGCTTACAGCCATTTAAATAAATTATATTAGTGGTACTTTAAATAGATTAAATATATGATATTTAGGAATATTCAAATATACTTGTTAAAAAAGAAAATTCTAGGGAAATAGAAATATGAGTTAAAAATTACATGCTTTTATAATAGTGTAACGTGTGTTTCATAACATTGAATTACAGGCAAAGTGCACACAAACAAGTAATTCATAATGGGTGCTCTTCTGATTTGTATGCTTCTCAGACCTATGCTCTTCTATTAGGACATCAAAGCAGGTCTGAACTGAAAGAGGAGTTGGGAAGAAGTTTGTTTGAAATCACTGCAAATTTATTAAAAATAAAAAACGAAAAAAATCACATGCACATAAGCCTTTGCTCAATACTTTGTTGAAGCACCTTTAGCACCAATTACAGCCTTTTTCTTTTCCAAGTTTTTTTGAGTATGATGCTACATGCTTGGCACACCTATTTTTGGGCAGTTTCTCCCATTCTTCTTTGCAGGACCTCTCAAGCGCCATTAGGTTGGATGGGGAGCATCGGTGCACAGCCATTTTCAGATCTCTCCAGAGATGTTAAATCAGGTTCAAGTCTGGGCTCTGGCTGGGCCACTCAAGAAAATTCACAGAGTTGTCCCGTAGCCACTCCTTTGTTATCTTGGCTGTGTGCTTAGGGTCATTGTCCTGTTGGAAGATGAACCTTCGCCCACACTCTGGAGCAAGTTTTCATCAAGGATGTCTCTGTACATTGCTGCATTCATCTTTCCCTATCCCAGTTCCTGCCGTTGAAAAACATCCCCACAGCATGATGCTGCCACCACCATGCTTCACTGTAGGAATGGTACTGGCCAGGTGATGAGTGTTGCCTGGTTTCCTGCAGACATGACGCTTGCCATTAAGGCCAAAAAGTTCAATCTTTGTTTCATTAGACTAGAGAATTTTGTTTCTCATGGTCTGAAAGTCCTTCAGGTGCCTTTTTGCAAACTCCAGGTGGGCTGTCATGTGCCTTTTACTGAGGAGTGGCTTCCACATACAGGCCTGATTGATGGAGTGCTGCAGAGATACAATCAATACAATCCTGTCTCAGAGGTCTACAGACAATTCCTTGAACTTCATGGCTTGGTTTGTGCTGACATGCACTGTTAACTGTGGGACCTTATATCGACAGGTGTGTGCCTTTTCAAATCATGTCCAATCAACTTAATATACCACAGGTGGACTCCAATCAAGTTGTAGAAACATCTCAAGGATGATCAGTGGAAACAGGATGCACAATTTTGAGTGTCATGGCAAAGGCTGTAAATACTTATGTACATGTGATTTTTTTCGTTTTTTTATTTGAATAAATTTGCAAAGAACAAACTTCTTTCACGTTGTCATTATGGGGTATTATTTGTAGAAATATATAAATATGGGCAATAAAATACTTTTTAACAAATAAACAAATTCTATTAGTACTGCAGTGTTTATGTTATTAAAGGCACTTATTTAACTGACACCATTCAATCTTTGTATAATATAATAAGCATTATTAGACTTTTATTCATATTTCATCCATTCTAAATATTTTAATTACCTTAGTTATGCACTGCGCATGTGAATGAATCAGTGTGCAGCAGCAGCAGGCTGGGATGCAGAGGTTGTCCTCCTTAATTGAGATTTCTCCTTCACATGTTCTTCCATGATTGCTTGTTGCCTGGAAACAGAAAGGCGGCAATGTATTTGTTTCCTATGTATAACTCACATAAGAATTCCATCTTATGGATATTCAGAAACCATTACGGTTATATCAGGATGAAAAGAGCAAGTATGAATAAGAAATGTGTAATTAAGTCTAGATATCCAGGTTCATTCCTCATCTGGAAGGTTTAATTTGGTTATACAAATACTAAAGTTAATGTTATATGCTTGGCGATAATTTGCACTAGTACCTTCACACATTCAGACATTTTTCAAAATACCATTCCACTGCAACAGCTAAATTCATACATAAATAATGCTGCATAGAAAGAAAAATGATGGTGCACCACACTGAGATGTAAATATGCTTACAGCCATTTAAATAAATTATATTAGTGGTAGTTTAAATAGATTAAATATAGGATATTTAGGAATTTGTAATATACTTGTTAAAAAAGAAAATTATTTTCCAATTATTATCAGCTAGGGAAACAGAAATATGAGTTAAAAATGACATGCTGTGTAAGCATACACAGCCCTTGCAAAATCTGTACGGTAGCATATTTAAAACACGAGCGATCATAAACAGTTGCATAACATGCTCCACAAGACAAAATAACTGAAATGATTTTGTTCAAAGGAGCACACATCCTTGGTTCACATTTACAATATTATGTGTTGTTATGTGCAGAGTATGCTGGGAAAGCAAAGACCTTTCAGGATGATGATGCATCAGCCAATGTGTTATTATAGGAAATACATAGAAACATTTGCTACACTTTAAACCCTAACGCTCAAAATAATTGGTTTGCGTAGAGCCAACTCAAATTAAACAAATTAGTTAAATCAATTAACTTTTAGGAGTATTTAGAACTTTCTTTTACTTTCGAGTTCACAAAACTGACACATAAGTAATCTGATTTTTTTTTATTGTTTTGCGTTTTATGAACTTGTTTCTTTTGTTTCGCTTAGTTTGAGAACAGATATATGTTAAATGTTCTATATTGATGTCCTCATTCAGCAAGTACTATTCTATGCTAATGCTATCAAAGCATTGTGCTAATTAGCAAGGTAGCATTTACTGAATTAGCTAGTTAAAGCTAGCCAAGTTTCCACTACTAAAAAGTTGATCATTTTAATTTAAATGTATGAATAATAATGAATGTCTGAAATGTACATCTAATTCATTGAAATACTGAATAATAACCCCATTGTTTACAATAATTATTACATTTAAAAATAATAACAAATAACAACATGCCACTCGTCTGTGCCAATTCTGGAATCTTCTGGAATCTTTTATTCAAAATAAAAACTAAAATTTTTGCTCCACAAATCCCTCATTAACAAATAGACACAAAAACTTTCATATTCAACATAATACATTGTTATAGATCACTATTTTCCAGAGACACAATATGAGAACCTCAAAACTGTGTCGACTGACTAAATCTCACAAATGTTGATATTCAGATGAAAATACAAAATTACAAATAGCATAGCCATTCATCAATAGTGCTGAGATTAGATTTTGTGTCATCTATGGTCAGGAGAAAAAAATAAGGTGGGATGGGGTATAATCAATAACTAAACACTAAACAAAATGCAATTTTGCTTAAAAATGATAAACATGACTAGGAATATGACCAGAACTGTATGCATGCAGATGACTGATGCAAACAAAGCGCAGGAAAAAAACCAACAGAAAAGTAAAGAAAAGTTGTTTTTGACAGCACAACTCAACAGCGCTACCCTGCTTCAGCAAAGAACAGCGCACTGACACGAGCTTGATCATGTCGCTTCGCATGTGCTTATCCGGGTACTGAAGCTCCAGCCAATCAGCTTCAAGGATTGAAACTGAAGTCCATAACTGTCTTTGTGGGTTGGAAATGTGTAAATCAAGCTTTGCAGTGTTTATATATGCAAACTCCGAGCAGAGTTTGCATAGACACAATTTGTAATAATTATACGAATTTATTAATAGTTTTTTAAATATCAACAATACCATTTTTGACATTGCTATTATGTGAATATTAACATAGACGATAAAGAATAATCTTAATTCACATTTATGTAATGAAGAACATTTTATAAAGTATAACAGGTTAGTGTAGTCAATCACACCCAGAGATCACCAAAGGAACGTGACTGAGGACCAGCTACGTCATTCTAGGGCTTGACAAACCAGAACGCGCTGCTTTATGTGCGCAATCATCGAGGTGGAGCTAAGTCGAGACTGAATTGCATGGCCGAAAGTGTGTGGAACCTTCTCCGTTGGAAAATATTTAGAAGTTTATGGAACGCTGAGGGAAACCAATCAAGACACGTAGGATACTACGAAGTCTCATTTCATGCGGGACATTTCTTTAATTTGAGACAGTTGCCTGTAACGCGGTTACGAGGGGCTCGACCCAATATTAATTTTTACATAACCGCGCTGATTCGGGCTCGCACTTCGGACTCCGTTGACTTCAGCTGGAAGACCACGCGCACTGAGATTGAAAAGAACTCAAAGCTGAACTTGCTCTACGTGTGAGATATAAAATATGTACAGTATTGTTGATTATTTGGGGTAATTCAGAAAAAACAAGTTATACAACAGGGAAGTGTACTTTGCGTTGCGTCCTGGTCCTAAAGTCAGTCGTGTATTCGGCTGTTGCGCGGTTATCCAGCGCGTGCCCCAATGCTTCAACGGTGGTCGTGTTCCAAATCACTATACGTAATGATGGAAAGTGTTTTGTTAGAGCAAGGCTAATTATTTTTTCCCCCTCGGAGATATCCTGATTAATTTGAACGCGCAATTACAGTGACATTATCAGAACACTTGTCGTTTTTTACGCATTTGAAAGCGGTTTCTTCTTTGGAGTGTAGTAGAGCAACGTTAAGGAGACTTGTATTCTATTACCCCAGAATACTAAACGGTTGAAGGGACTTAAGTGGAGTAATGGTGGTAAACACGGTCCACTGGTTCAGGAAGGGCTTGCGGCTCCACGACAATCCATCACTCAGAGACTCCATCCAGGGAGCGCACAATGTCCGCTGTGTGTACATCCTTGACCCATGGTTCGCGGGATCATCGAACGTCGGGATCAGCAGGTGGAGGTAATGGACCAGAATGCCAAATAATAAAATATATGTGTTTGGAATGCATTACGAGATCTTATTTGGAGTAGTGTACTGACAAGGTTGACACACACCCACCTGTTACTAAACATTATATTTTACTGTACTCCATTGCATTCTTTTATGATTGTTTGATTCTTTTAATCTTTTTTTTTTTTTCACATGTATTCTATTATATTCTATTATACTTTTTCTATTCTGTTTCTGTCTATTCTACATCTATTCTATCCTAATTCTGTTCTGATCGATACTATTCATTCCATTTTATTATTTTCTTTTAAAATGAAAGTTATTACAATAATTTCAACATTCCCTTACATTTGAATGGTACCTGAAATCTTAGTAAAGACAATCAACAATTGGATATATTGGCTGAAAGAAAAAAACGAAATATGTGAAACAGAAATTACATCCATAATAGTAGTATCAACTATTATAAGGAAAAAAGGGACATAAGACATCTATTGTGGTAACAATACAATATGTTGCAAAATAATGTTAGCTATTTACGATAATACAGCCTTTTTATAATTCAATAAACTAGTTATATATTTATTACTCAGTTGGTGGATTGGGTACCAGATCCCACTATCAGTTTTGACTTAATTTATCATTTTTGTTTCTTTTTCGGAACACGAATGAAGGTCTTAATCTGAGAGCTTTCTGTCCCTCCGTTGACATGCACTTGACATACACTTTGACACTTCAAAAAGTTCATAAAGAGATCGTAAAACTAATCCAAGTGAACCGAGTGGTTTAGTCCAAATTTCACGATCGCTTTATATGATAAACAGATTACATTTTAGGCTTTTTGGCTCAGATTTCATCAAAAAGATCTTCATTTGTGTTCCGAAGATGAACGAAAGTCTTGCGGGTTTGAAACAACATGAGGGTGGAGTAATTAATAACACAATTTTCATTGTTGGGTGAACTAACCTGTAACTACAAGCGATATTACATTATACAGACCCTTGCATCAGTTAACCACACCCATGTTTGCTTACTAAACAAAAGTTATGTGATTATTTACTCACCCTCATGTCGTTCCAAACAGTTTGACTTGCCAATGTCAAACACGAAATTAGTTTTGAAGAATGTTCATGCTGCTCTCTTCCTTACAATGAAAGGGAATGAGAAAAGACAAAAACAAAAAATATCATCACATTATCCACATAAGTCTTCGAAAGTCACATGATAGCCTTAAATGATGAAATATAACTATTCACTCATTGACTGTATGGACAAGAGCAGCTTAGACATTCTATAAAATGTCTCCTTATTTGATCCACTAGAAAGACATCGGTTTGGGAAAAACTGTGCTTGTGTTTTACAATGCTTTTTAACCATGTGCAAGATATCTAAACACTATAACATGTGGTGTGTGCATATCTATCGGTTCCTATAAATGTGTGTTCACATTTAGCGAGGCCAACTGCGGGACAGCACAGGTGATCTAATTGTTTGCTGTGATAATTTAACAATGTTTAGTGTCTCCCACCTTTATCCGCTGTCTTGTATCTCCATTGTGTTGGGATCAGAAATGTGTTAGTGTGTTATAAAGGTTATATACAAAATGCTTAGTAACATGCTCAGCCGTGGTGACCTACTTTATTCACCATGGTATCAAAATAAGCTCTGATAGGACCCATCTAGTATGAACTGGGGAAGATAGATGGTGAAATTTACAAACATTTACAAGATATTAAATTATAATTTAATTTACAAAACATAAAATAATAAATGAATAAAAAAATAATTTGGATGTTGTTTTATGCCTGTTTGGTTATTGCAAGTATATTTGCTCCCATACTGGCTCTGTAAAATGTGATTATATATTTTGTTAAAATAGTGAGGGAATATATATCTGTAGAACTGACTGCTAACATACACCACAAATTTGATGTACTTCAATTTCACATTTGAACTTGTTGCACTATATTATCTCTGCAATCATTACAACAATGCTGCCGCTAGTCATATAACATGATACAGGGGTGTTCTCTGACCAAATGATCCGGGTTCTGTTTGTGTGTCCCTGGATTAAATCAGAGGACTAGGAGACAACTGTCTTTGATTCAAATCATAGGGCAGCAAGTCAATGACTCGAGGGAGGCTGTGGCTTAGACAGGGATTTACACGTAGCCGTGTTTCCATTACAGATTTACGCAAAACTTTTGCAATATTTTCTAAATGTAAAAAAAAAACGAATATGAAATGACGGCATTTCCATTAACCGATTTTACATTTATTTTTTTCCTCTCATGATAAGTAATTCCAAAAATGATGCCACGTATGTTGGTAGGTTTATATATATCCCATCCACCGCACTAGCCATTATTTTTAATGGAAGGAGACGTAGGCGCGTTATCCAAGGATTAATGGCAAGGAAAGCACTTAATACTTGAGCTATGAGGTGTTCCTGGGTGTTGCTTCCTCATATCTGCTTCAAGGTCTTTATGATCATTTGTGGCATTTCTTTGCAGGGCTCCAGACTAACTTTTTGCCTTGGTTGCACTGGTGCACCTAACTTTTTTATTTAGGTGCACCAGCACAAAATTTAGGCTTCACCTTTAACGCCACAATTTCAAGGTCACCTTTTTATCACGCTCCATATACATTCATATATATTATGTAAATGACAACATAATATATGCATTTACACAGGGATTAATATCACAGGAAACAATGCTTTTAACATTACTATTTTAAAACTACAGTTTTAACAAAGTGTTAAAAATTTAAAAAATAAATAATAAACAATGAAATACAACTCATAATAAATAAAAATACGGAATTTTTAATTTCCTCTGCCTGCTATATAACATTAACTTTGATGATTGTCATAATTATGTGGTAACGGATAGGCTATTGTAGGCTACGTTGGCCTATAGTTGTTTATATTTCTTAATAAAATTGTGCCAGCTGAAAAAAAATATATAATGAAATTATGAATTATTACGGGTAGATCACAGCAGGATTAAAAGTGGTCGAAAGTTTTTTCAAAGAGCCAGAAGTCACTTTGCAGCAGGCGCAACAAATTAACAATGATACTAACGTTAGCCTTTCAGGTAGGACAGCAGATTTATCAGCAAATATCGTTCTCAAAAGAGATTATTTTTGGAATATAATATAACAATGCACAATCACAGTGACGCCAACTGGGTTAAGCATTTACTGTATCTGAGGGAAATGTTGCAGCGCGATCTGCCAGTCTCTTCAAAGGAAGATTACGAACGGCGAACGCCAATTGACTACACACGACGACTCTGTTATTTTGGTGGGTTGCTTGACGATGTGAGTACAGGACTCTTTTACTTTAATGGTAGACATTATTTTAATTTGCCTAAAACATATGGAGCTAATCCTGTTTTGTCTCCCACTTCTTGATTCTCGCGCTGCCTGAGCTGACACTGACCGGCGGTTGTCATGGCAAGAACGTAGTTTAGTGCAGCACAAGTTCACGTTCATTTCCACACACTCACACTTGTGCTCACACACACACCTTCAGTGAAATGGACTCACAAACCGTTTCAGCATTGCCTTTGATACTAGGGGCTGAGGTGCGTCAGACCCACCGTATTTTAAATCTGCTTTTATGTGGCATTGCGTCTTTACACAGGATTTTGAGCAGACACAGAGCCGCTTTAGATCAACCTTAACTCAACTGTGTAAAGATGCCTTATGGGTCTATTTCTTTTCATTGTTCGTCGTCTGTTTTCTTGCTTTATTTTGCTGATGCTGATTGCCGTAACTGATTCTCTGTGCTCAGGTCGCAATTTCAATCACTCACAGCACAGAGCAGTGTAGGCCTACAGGAATATCTGGACCACAGCCAATCAGAGGCAAAGACCCGCCCCATCTCTGTCTCTGACTGGTTTAGACAACGATATGATCCAACCATGAGGGTGAATCCCATCAAAGGAGAACAAACGCTTCGTTCGTGGAAAGGCAGCGGATGCGAGGACGTTAGGTCATTGTGCGACCTAGGAAAAATTTTAGTCGCACACTTACAAATTGGTCGCACTCTAGATCCCTGCCTTGTTGTCTAGAATCCAGTATTCCTGTAATTCTATTGTCTTTTATGAGTTTAATAAAGAAATCTGTCTCGTCTTCTGTCCAAACATACCGCGTCATCTGTAAATTATTATCGACTTATGTACACCAGGTGACCTGTAAATGTGAAAAAGACCATTGTTTCCATTGCAGTTTTGCGAATATGTCCTTTTTCGAATTGCCTGAAAAACCACCTCATGTGAGCGAGTTTTTGCGAAATTGACGCGTTTCCAATGGCCGTATTTGCAATTTCAATTTGCACAATTTGAAGAGTAAAGGAAACGCGGCTACTGACTGCATGTAGAGGGCAACGTTTCCTGTAAGGACATGCGGAGCAGGCAGGATTGTACAACAGTACAGAAATAAAAGGACAGATGTTTTGGTCATTTGTAATCACTGATATACACTCACCTAAAGGATTATTAGGAACACCATACTAATACTGTGTTTGACCCCCTTTCGCCTTCAGAACTGCCTTAATTCTACGTGGCACTGATTCAACAAGGTACTGAAAGCATTCTTTAGAAATGTTGGCCCATATTGATAGGATAGCATCTTGCAGTTGATGGAGATTTGTGGGATGCACATCCAGGGCACGAAGCTCCCGTTCCACCACATCCCAAAGATGCTCTATTGGGTTGAGATCTGGTGACTGTGGGGGCCATTTTAGTACAGTGAACTCATTGTCATGTTCAAGAAACCAATTTGAAATGATTCGAGCTTTGTGACATTGTGCATTATCCTGCTGGAAGTAGCCATCAGAGGATGGGTACATGGTGGTCATAAAGGGATGGACATGGTCAGAAACAATGCTCAGGTAGGCCGTGGCATTTAAACGATGCCCAATTGGCACTAAGGGGCCTAAAGTGTGCCAAGAAAACATCCCCCACACCATTACACCACCACCCCTAGCCCTACGCCAAATTCTGACTCTACCATCTGAATGTCTCAACAGAAATTGAGACTCATCAGACCAGGCAACATTTTTCCAGTCTTCAACTGTCCAATTTTGGTGAGCTCGTGCAAATTGTAGCCTCTTTTTCCTATTTGTAGTGGAGGTGAGTGGTACACGGTGGGGTCTTCTGCTGTTGTAGCCCATCCGCCTCAAGGTTGTGTGTGTTGTGGCTTCACAAATGCTTTGCTGCATACCTCGGTTGTAACGAGTGGTTATTTCAGTCAAAGTTGCTCTTCTATCAGCTTGAATCAGTCGGCCCATTCTCCTCTGACCTCTAGCATCAACAAGGCATTTTCGCCCACAGGACTGCCGCATACTGGATGTTTTTCCCTTTTCACACCATTCTTTGAAAACTCTAGAAATGGTTGTGCGTGAAAATCCCAGTAACTGAGCAGATTGGGAAATACTCAGACCGGCCCGCCTGGCACCAACAACATGCCACGCTCAAAATTGCTTAAATCACCTTTCTTTCCCATTCTGACATTCAGTTTGGAGTTCAGGAGATTGTCTTGACCAGGACCACACCCCTAAATGCATTGAAGCAACTGCCATGTGATTGGTTGATTAGATAATTGCATTAATGAGAAATTGAACAGGTGTTCCTAATAATCCTTTAGGTGCGTGTACAGTGAGATCTAAAAATGAGAGATGTCAGGATTATGGTTAGTTTTATTTTCTTCTGTTTATGTTCTAGTCATGGTTTTCTTTGTCTCTGTTCTGCCTGTGTTCTAGGGGCCGTTTACACAACACAGTTTTCAACTAAAAGTGTAAAACATTTTTTATGCCTTTTGGCCATTCATTTACACAACAATGGCGTTTTGGGGGCCTGAAAAATGCAAACTTTTGAAAACGGGATTCTTAGAAAACTAGACACTCTCAGAAAAAAAGGTACAGCACTGTCACTGGGGCGGTACCCTAAGGTACAAAAGTGAAAAGGTACATTTTTGTACCTTACTTACCCCTAAATGGTACTTTAAAAGTACATACTAGGGATGGAACGATTACCGGTTTTTATGATAATATTGTTTAAAATGTAATTATCATTAAAACTGTTTGATTATCACGATTTTAAAAACGGTAAATCCTGTCCAGCCAGCATTAGTCTGGCGCAGGTGCAGTGTGTGACGTTTTTTGAACGAGAAGTTTTTCATGACCACCCGCTGTTGTATAGCGAACGCAAGTCAAGTGGACCTCAATACCAGAAATCTGGGAAATAATTGGACAAAAAGTTGTGTTTAAATATTTTATCTAACTCACTTGAAATTAACGTGACGTGAAGCTTCCATGAAGAAAAATTTGCAGCAAGTGGCTTAGACCCAAAGACGAAAGAACAAGTTCAGACAAGACTAGGGTGACATTTAAGGGATAATAATGTTGTACGTTACACTTATTACACAGATTTTCTTTACCACATAAATAATTACGGGGACATATTGAATTGAGATAAATGTTTTAAATCGTACCTGTTTATAAATCCATTTTGTACAGCGTACAAAACAATCGTCCAGACAAGATGATCACAAGAAGTTATAGTAATATTTATAGTAGTATTAATTGATTTCATTTTCAATACAATGAAAAACACGGAAGACGGCATGTTGCATTTGAATGAAAGGAGAGAGCACGTCCGTTGTGATGCATCCCAGCACATAGAGACTCTTTCACCTAGATATTATCACATAGAGACTGTGTCTGTTCCACGAATTAGTAAATACAAAAAAAACACCAAAACTATTCAACGGTAAAAATTGTATTGATGTCTAACAAATAAACAACAGATATAATACAGATGAACAAATGATAAAGCCATTTGTGTTGGCTACATACAGGCCACCAGGGCACAATACACACTTTACCAGAGAATTTGCTGTTTTTTTATCAGAGTTAGTACTGGCTGCAGATAAAGTCCTAATTGTTGGTGATTTTAATATCCATGTAGACAATGAAAAAGACGCATTGGGATTGGAATTTAGAGACATTCTAAACTCTATTGGAGTTAGGCAACACGTGTCAGGACCCACTCATCGCCATAATCATACTTTAGACCTAATATTGTCACATGGAATGACATCTCAGATCATTACCTAGTATCATGTATACTTAATTTAGCAAAGGCTGCAAAGTCGTCCCCTCGCTTCAAATATGGCAGGACTATCACTGCTGTGACTAAAGATTTCTTTATAAATAAATTTCCTCATCAGTTTCATCTCCTCAGCATCCCAGATAGCCCAGAGGAACTCGATGCTGCAACAGAAACTATTGACTCTCTCTTTTCCAGCACTTTAGACACAGTTGCTCCTCTGCATTTAAAGAAGATTAAAGAAAATAGTCCAATAGTCAACGAGCACACCTGGGCCCTTAAAACAGCAGCCAAAAAAATGGAGCGCAGCTGGAAGAAAACAAAACTGGAAGTTTTTCGCATTTCGTGGAAAGAGAGCATGATTTCATACAGAAAGGCCGTAAAAACGGCTAGATCTGCTTATTTCTCGACTCTATTAGAAAAAAACAAACACAACCCTAGGTATTTATTCGATACAGTGGCTAAATTAACCAAATGGGTTGCTATTGACTAATGTCTTAACTATGTCAACTACATTACTTGAATATATTTGATAACTGAAATGAGCTGGATGACATCACCGTTTTCTCCAGAGCGGCTGTAGAGCCGAATCAAATTCTGTTCATTATTTTCCTGTTTAACACTGTGAAGCTGCTTTAAAACAATCTGCATTGTAAAAAGCGCTATATAAAAAAAGTGGACTTGTCTTGATTTGACTATAGTCTCTGTGTAAACTACAAAAAGATGAATTTGTGAAACCGGTGGCGTCATGCGCATGCTTATTACGTGTTCAGTCTGTATGTGCGTAGTTTTTGTTTACAAAGAGACATTGCCAACTTCCAGCCTGGCATGAATACAGCATTTTTAATCATTTTCATGTGAAAAAAACATTTCCGTTTTTAGAACATTGCTGTTGTGTAAATGTACCTTTAGTTAACCTTTCTTGTTTCCAAATGGTGCCTTCAGTTTCCTGTGTTCCTATCACTTATCAGTTGTCATGGTGACAGGTTGTCACACTTGGTTCTTGTTGAGTTGGTCATTATCTCATGTATTTAATGCCTTCACGTGCTATCGGAAATTTCGTAATTCCCACTTCAGAAGTCATGATTACGAGCTTGTTGTATTCAAGTGCTTTGTTGTCGGAATGAACAGGAATCATGGAGGACACCAGGTTTATTCTCGCCTATTTATTGTGAAAATCGTATTAAAACCAAAATTATATGTAGTGTCATATGTACTGAAAACCATATAAACATTTACGATGCTATCCACACTTTCTGCTGAATCTGTGAAAAATGCAGGCTATTTTCGCTGTGTATAAAACATACAATTCGCTTCAAATGGTTACTTGTATATGTAAATATGCAATACATTAATGACAAGACGATCTAGCTGTTCTGGGGAAAAAAACTAATAAATCATACCTGTCACAGTAGTAGTTCTCCACGCCACCATGTTAAAAGTTTATGGCATGCCCATCTCGGGAATTTGGGTATCAAACTTATTTCCGAACTTCACAGTGGTAAACACGACATCAGAGGGTATTCATGTGCAATATTTACCTAAGAAACGATAATTCCGATAGCACGTGAAGGCAGCATAAGCCCACAGTTTGTTCGGTGTTGTCTTACCATATGTGTTTAAAGCTGTTGCATTGCTGTTTAGATTGATTATTTTTTGGATTACGCTCTTTATTTTATTGAGTTAAATAAAGTATCTTGAAATAGCAAGCGATCCATTTCCTCACCTCTTTCAACTCTACTTGTGGGATCTTTGTCTATTTAAACCTGGAATAAACATTTTTAAACCATTCAAAATGATGACGCAAAAAGAAACATTTCAGATTCTGCATTATTTCTAGACTTTTGGTCCCCACTGTCTTAGTTGAGCTTGTTCACAGGGTTTTTGACAGCCGTGAAGACACAGCTGCTGCCATTTAGATATATCAACCTTAGTATTTATTGTGCGCTGCATCTTTCTACACGTGGATTGCATTAATTAGGTGATTTTTCCTGTGTTTACATACACTATAGTTCAAAAGATTAGAGTCAGTAAGAATTTTTGGGAACACTAGTTTAGGGTCCAATTCTCACTATTAACTAGTTGCTTATTAGCATGCATATTACTAGGATATTGGCTGTTTATTAGTACTTAAAAAGCACATATTAATGCCTTATTCTGAACCACAATATTCAACATCCCTTAATCCTAACCAATACCTAAACTTAACAACTAACTTACTAACTATTAATAAGCAGTAACTAGTTTATTGAGTTTGAGGCAAAAGTCATAGTTTATAGTTATTAGTGAGAAATGGACCCTAAAGTGTGACCAAATTTTAATTTATTTATTTATGTTTGAAAGACATGATTGCAGCAAGAATATAACAAAAAAATTTATAAAAAGAATGATGCTGCTCACCCATGATTTTAGGGCACTGCCAAGGTGGCTTTATGTGTTTGTTGTTCGTTGCTAGGTGCTTGCTTACTGTCCCAAGTCAACATGGCTTAGGTCCTACTATATTATAGTAATTCATCTTGCTTTTTTTATAAGTTCATCAGAGGACCATGATGAATCATCCTCAAACAGACCAGCACCAGGCCACTTCTTTAGCATCTTTTTTTAGTTTATAGTCTAGGCAGAAATATCACCATCATACTATGTCAGTCATATGGATTATGATTTTTAAAAACAAAATGGATTTTGTACTAAAATGATAAAATCTCAAAAGTTAAAAGGAAGTCCTGCACACTAAACTTTTTATTACCAACGTTTTGATCTCATGACCTTTATCAGGCATATACAAATACAAGTATTAAAATGCTGTGCACTAAGACCCATACAGGAATCCTTGAAAAGCAAATTACATAACATTCTTTTGTCTGACTGTGTGATATAACCACATAGTAGAGAGATTTAATTTGAGATTGAGTATAGTTTGGCAAGGATTACCACGGTCATCTGGGGGTTGAGAAGAGGTTAGCTTTGGAGACTGGAGCTTTCCTCTTACTCAGCATTTAAGGCTATGTGAGATCCTACAGACAATAGGAACTGGGTTTCTGGGTCAACAACACACTGCATTATGGCCAAGTGCTCTTCAGATTGCTACATTGTTGATGGGATGAGAGATGAAAGATACCTCAAATAGTGCAACATTGTAGTCTTACACTGAAGGAGGGAACCAAATAATGTCTAGAGACTCAATAAGTAGCACAGCAAGTTGATATTTGATGTTAGAAATAATCAGAACTTGTTACTTCTGGATGGTCAAAAAATCAGATATTGTCTATATATTGAGGGTTGATCTGGCTGGAAGTGAGTTAAATGGATTCAGGGTCATTGGAGTGCATCTCTTGTATGATTGAGTGTCTGTAGATGCACAATGACAGCTTTATAAGGGTGGCAATCTGTTTTAATGGCAGCCTTCTGTTTATTAATAATATCAGTGTTCAGTTAGCAGTTTCGTTTCATTGCATTCTTTCATCTTTGTTAGTAATCATGCCAATGCTGTCAAGCTGACTCAGGCATTCTGTATGTCTTATGTTTTGCCCCATTTTCCAAAGCAGGAATGGACTAATTAATCTATTATCATATTGCAATGTATTCCAATATGCTGAATCATGACATATCATGATTTATCAAACTAAAATGTGTTTAAAAATAGCATGTTTAAATTGAAGAAAATTCTTTATCATTAAAAACCGAGTCTGAATGCTTAGGGAAAAAAACAAATCAGTTTTTAATGTTAATTATTAAAAAGTTGGGTAAAAACAAAAAAATGGGTGAGGTTTGCAATGTACTGTAGAGCTATAGTAAGTAATTATCTATAATTATAGCCATTATTCTGTCAGTGGATAGCTATTTTTTACCCTATCCTTGTTTAATGCCTTGCCCTCTTTGAAAGCACTGCAATAGTTATTGTGAGTAGACCTGCCTTATTATTAGATTTATATAATGTGCATGATATTATTTGTCCGTATGTGGCTATAAATACATGTCATGTCTCTTGTTGCTCAGGTTTTTACTGCAGTGTTTGGAAGACTTGGATGCCAGCCTCCGCAAACTCAACTCACGACTCTTCGTTATCCGTGGCCAACCCACCGATGTCTTTCCTAGGCTGTTCAAGGTTTGCAATTTCAATTGACTGAATTATTAGATTCCTGGATTAGATGGAATACAACTGAGGCAAAAAATATATATTTTGTCCTTTAAATGTGGCATTTTACATCTAATCTTCCATACATTTTGTGACTTGGCTCTCAATTTCCATTGTGTGACTATGGGTGAATCTTTTACGCCCCCCCCCCTAAGAGTATGTTACTGTAACGTGTCCAGGAGTGGAACATTACTCGTCTGTCCTACGAGTATGACTCAGAGCCATTTGGAAAGGAGCGAGATGCAGCCATCAAGAAGCTGGCCAGTGAGGCAGGTGTGGAGGTGATTGTTCGCATCTCTCACACGCTCTACGATCTGAACAAGTACGTACTTCTAAATCCATCCAACTTTGTTATAACTTTTCCTTCATAATTAATTTGTTTGTAGTAATTGACCCTTTGCTAAGCTCCACCCACCTTGGTTGCCTTTGCATGCTCAGACAATCAGTACTTTCCTGAAATCAATATGCAAATTAAAGTTAAAAACATTTATACGTTAAAAACATTTTTAATGTTATTCCTTTGCGTTTTTGTGTGTACAGAAAACAATGTTGTCAAAATAATCCCCATTCACACGGATCCGGACTAAAAAAGCTGTATTATTCATGCCAGGCCAGTTGGCAATGTCACAAAGAAACACTACATGCCTATAGACTGAACACGTAATTCTGAGTACCCAGAAAAGCGCTATATATATGTAACACATTATTATTAATATTATTATTATTATATGTTTGTGCATGACATCACTGTTTTCACAAATTTGTGTTTTTGTAGTTTACATGAAGACGATAATGGTATCGTTTTCAAAAACTTGCATTTTGAAACGCGTTCAAAGGCCTCCAAAACCCTGTTGTCGTGTAAATGAATGGCCAAAACGCATACAACGTTTTCAGTTTTTAGTTGAAAGCTGTATTATGTAAACGCCCCTTAATTTACTTTGGAGCAAATATAGGTGTTCTTAATGATATTCTCAAGATTTAGCCAGTATATTCTGTAAAAAATGATGTTTGTAACTACCCAAATGCACAGAACTACCATAGATTGACATTAGAATAAGCTTGTCTGATATGGCACATTGCAACAGTTGTTAAGGTACGATTGGTCAGTAACAAATTTAAGGCAGGGCTTAGCAAAGAGTCAACTGTAATTACTTTTTTTTTTTTACTCACTGGTGGATTGTTGTCTCTCAGGATCATTGAGCTGAATGGAGGCCAGTCTCCGCTCACATACAAGCGCTTCCAGACTCTCATCAGCAGAATGGAGGCAGTGGAGATCCCGGCAGAAACAATCACAGCAGAAGTCATGGGGTCATGCACCACTCCTGTCTCTGATGACCACGATGAGAAGTTCGGGGTTCCTTCTTTGGAAGAGCTTGGTCAGTCTGCTGTCTCTCAAAACAAATCAAATATCTTCAAGCTAAAATGTGTAGCATACTAAAATACTCACCTACATGAAGTATGTAATACATCCTTAAATGCACAAGGAATCAGTCGTACAAGTTTAAACTGTCTTTATGTTTAAAGGTTCCATTGTAAAAAGTGTAATTATTGATGCTTTTCTTGAAACAGGCTTTGACACAGAGGGCCTGTCCTCAGCTGTGTGGCCTGGAGGAGAAACAGAGGCCCTCACTCGTCTAGAGAGGCACCTGGAGAGAAAGGTTGGAGACACTCCATAATCACACATTCACAACTATAGGATTAATAATATTGGCATCTAAATAGCAAATACCTTTTTTTCTAGGCTTGGGTGGCCAACTTTGAGCGCCCAAGAATGAATGCCAATTCACTATTGGCCAGTCCCACTGGCTTAAGTCCATATTTAAGATTCGGCTGCCTCTCCTGTCGACTCTTCTACTTCAAACTCACAGACCTCTACAGAAAGGTCAGCATGCCATCATATGTATCTTACTTACTTCAAATGATGTTCCTAATGTTAAAACGATTCAGGGAACATTTAGAGTGCTAGCTCAATGATCACTTTTGTTAATTACACTTTTTTTCCCTACAGGTCAAAAAGAACAACTCACCTCCTCTGTCCCTTTATGGCCAATTACTGTGGCGTGAATTCTTTTACACGGCCGCCACCAACAACCCACGCTTTGACAAGATGGAAGGCAACCCTATTTGTGTGCAGATCCCGTGGGACAAAAACCCAGAGGCTTTGGCCAAGTGGGCTGAAGGCAGGACGGGTTTCCCCTGGATCGATGCCATCATGACCCAGCTGAGGCAAGAGGGCTGGATCCACCATCTGGCCCGACACGCAGTCGCCTGTTTCCTCACCCGTGGAGACCTGTGGATCAGCTGGGAGGAGGGCATGAAAGTATGAAGTGCTTATTATTGAGATTATTTTAAGTTATTTTACTAATAAAACAGACGTTCAGGGGCAGCACTCACATGCATCTGTCTTCGCAGGTCTTTGAGGAGCTGCTGCTGGATGCAGACTGGAGTGTGAACGCAGGAAGCTGGATGTGGCTGTCCTGCAGCTCCTTCTTCCAGCAGTTCTTCCACTGCTACTGTCCTGTGAGCTTTGGCCGGCGCACCGACCCCAACGGAGACTACATACGGTGAGTTAGAACAAAGAATAATATATATTTTTTTTTAAACTATCTAGCCTCTGAACTAAATATATTTTATTTTCAGCCTCAAAACATTTAGTAAAATTATATATGTCTGGCCTAGGAAAATTAACATCTTCACTCTTTATTTAAATATTATACAAAATTTGTTAGAGATTTTGTAAGCATATTGCTTAGTTGCAATTGGAGTAAATTATTATATTTGGGAAGCATATTCAATTTATGCTTTTTCTTGTGAGCTTTTTGTTTTTCTATGCATTTTCTATGTAAAACCGGTGGCTGATTTTGCCTTCTTTTTTTTCAAATAATTTTGTCAAATAAATATCTTAAAGTGTAGTGCTTTGTTCTTCCTCTTATTTAAAATATCAAAAAATCTAGAGTATTATCCACATAATTTGATGGCTTAATCGAACTTGTAGGGACATATTAGTTACACAATTTCCAGTTGGACAATGAAACCTGGTTTTAGACCACAATAATTTATTAGTATGGTGTAGGGCCTCCTTTTGCGGCCAATACAGCATTAATTAGTCTTGGAAATGACAGATACAAGTCCTTCACAGTGGACAGAGGGGTTTTGAGCCATTCCTCTTCCAGAACAGTGTCCAGGTCACTATGCGATACTGGTTGAGGAAAACCTCCTAAATACCCCAAAGTGGCTCAAAAATATTTAGATTTGGTGAATGTGCAGGCCATGGGAGATGTTCATCTTCACTTTCATGTTCATCAAACCATTCTGTCACAAGTCTTGCTGTGTGTATTGGTGGATTATCATGCTGATACACAGCACCCCCTTCAGGGTACAATGTTTTAACTATTAGGTGCACATGGTCCTCCAGAATGGTTCGGTAGTCCTTGGCTGTGATGCGCCCATCAAACACAATAGGGAATGCCATGATATTGCAGCCCAAACCATCACTGATTCATTCTGGGCACACAACAGTCTGGGTGTTAAGCCTCTTCGGGGCTTCTCCACATCGTAACTCCCACGGATATGAGAAAGACAGTGATGGTGGAATTATCAGAGAACAACACATGTTTCACATTGTCCACAGCCCAAAATTTACACTGTTGGCACCAATGAAACCGACATTTGGCACAAGTGACCAAAGGTTTGGCTGTAGCAACCTGACCATGAATATTGACTCTGTGGAGCTCCCAATGAACAGTTTTGGTGGAAACAGGAGAGTCGAGGTGCACATTTAATTCTGCAATGAGCTGGGCAGCTGTAGTTTTGTTTTTTGGTACAATCTGGGTTAATACCTGGACATCTCTTTCAGACAGCTTCCTCATACGTCGACAGTTACTCCTGTCGTTCGTCCTACATGGTGGTATGCCGACATTTTCCTAGATACCATAGCTCGCGATATACCACAAAGACTTGCTGTCCTGGTCACAGATAATAGCCAGAAATTGTAATGTTATAATGTAATAGATTACATTATATTTATATATATATATATATATATATATATACACACACACACACTCACCTAAAGGATTATTAGGAAAACCTGTTCAATTTCTCATTAATGCAATTATCTAATCAACCAATCACATGGCAGTTGCTTCAATGCATTTAGGGGTGTGGTCCTGGTCAAGACAATCTCCTGAACTCCAAACTGAATGTCAGAATGGGAAAGAAAGGTGATTTAAGCAATTTTGAGCATGGTCAAATGAGTCTCGGTTTCTGTTGAGACATTCAGATGGTAGAGTCAGAATTTGGCGTAAACAGAATGAGAACATGGATCCATCATGCCTTGTTACCACTGTGCAGGCTGGTGGTGGTGGTGTAATGGTGTGGGGGATGTTTTCTTAGCACACTTTAGGCCCCTTAGTGCCAATTGGGCATCGTTTAAATGCCACGGCCTACCTGAGCATTGTTTCTGACCATGTCCATCCCTTTATGACCACCATGTACCCATCCTCTGATGGCTACTTCCAGCAGGATAATGCACCATGTCACAAAGCTCGAATCATTTCAAATTGGTTTCTTGAACATGACAATGAGTTCACTGTACTAAAATGGCCCCCACAGTCACCAGATCTCAACCCAATAGAGCATCTTGGGATGTGGTGGAACGGGAGCTTCGTGCCCTGGATGTGCATCCCACAAATCTCCATCAACTGCAAGATGCTATCCTATCAATATGGGCCAACATTTGTAAAGAATGCTTTCAGCACCTTGTTGAATCAATGCCACGTAGAATTAAGGCAGTTCTGAAGGCGAAAGGGGGTCAAACACAGTATTAGTATGGTGTTCCTAATAATCCTTTAGGTGAGTGTATATATATATATATATATGTATATGTATGTATGTATATAATGTACTCCCCTTTTCTCTTGAAGGCGATATTTGCCAGTGTTGAGGGGTTTCCCAGCCAAGTATATCTACGACCCCTGGAATGCTCCTGAAAGCGTCCAGAAAGCAGCCAAATGTATAATTGGTGTACACTACCCCAAACCCATGGTGCATCACACAGAGGCAAGCCGCCTCAACATAGAGCGTATGAAACAGATCTACCAGCAACTGTCCTGCTACCATGGCCTGGGTAAGACAGAAACTAAGGGAAATGAAAATGCCACACTAACCCATACCTCGCTCTAGCTATATTGTCCTATAGGTTCCTGCAACATTTATTGGTGTAACTTCTAAATACTTTTAACTACAAAAACATAATGATGTAAATGTGTTTAATCGTTATGAACTCATAAGCTTCTGGATATTTACGGCAGATTTAGGTTATTCCTTTTTTGAAAGGATTTGCGTAAATTTAATGTCATTTAATGCCTGAATTTAATCGCTGAGAATCTGAAACAAGTTCAGTTGCATCTCTGACTGATGCCTCATTCCCCTACAGGACTGCTGGCAACAGTGCCGTCCAACGCTAATGGAAATGGTGAGAATTCCACAACCTTAATGGGATTCCAAACAGGAGATGTGAACAAGGAAATCACTGCACCTTCAGGTTTGCACATTCTCAGACTTCTATATTTTTTATGCAAGCTATGCCCATATTAGACATCTTAAGTAAAACATAAAGTAGGCATGAAACGGAAGTTGCGATAGTCTTTTCTTTTCTAGTGTGACTTATATCCGAGTGAAGCAGCTTCTCAAACATGAAAGGGCAGAACTTGAATTTGGCCATAAGTTATTGATTGTATGGAGTGGCAGGTTGTCCCGCCCTCATGCCAGTAAGAAGAGGAGAGATATTGCTGCAACTTCCCTCAGTGTAAAAATCGCATTGTGCAGAAAACACTACTATATCTGAATTATTATTTTTTTTTATTAATCTCAGGCTATCAGATGCCGCCCACCTCTCAAGGTGAATGGCACGGTAGAATGCTTTACTCACAAGGAGACCACCAAACAACCAGCAGCATGCAACTGCAAGGTACAAACACTATGTCAATATCTATATCTGCAATTATCAACAATGTCAGTAAATCTCAGCAGCACTGTTATTTTTCCAAATGCAAGACAAGTCATTATAGTGTTTATCTTGCAGGTTTTGCAAGCAACGGTAGTAGCACAATGTGCTACAGGCAAGACTCACAGCAGATACCTGGTCCTGCTGTACAGCCAGGTTAAGACCTCCACATTTAACCAGAGGACAGTCTAATGTCACACAGATGTTACAGTTAGCATTATAATCTTTAAATCTCATTCTTAGGACGAGGGCTGCACAGCACCCTCCAGACATCTGTAAAACGACACAGCGAGGAGTCTGGTCCTGCCACCGGCTCAAAAGTCCAGCGTCAGAGCAGCTCTTAAACATCAGGTCTGTCACTGGTTGTCTATATGTGCAAAAACATGTATTTTTATATATATATATATATATATATATATATATATATATATATATATATATATATATATATATATATATATACACATATATACACTCACCTAAAGAATTATTAGGAACACCTGTTCAATTTCTCATTAATGCAATTATCTAATCAACCAATCACATGGCAGTTGCTTCAATGCATTTAGGGGTGTGGTCCTGGTCAAGACAATCTCCTGAACTCCAAACTGAATGTCAGAATGGGAAAGAAAGGTGATTTAAGCAATTTTGAGCGTGGCATGGTTGTTGGTGCCAGACGGGCCGGTCTGAGTATTTCACAATCTGCTCAGTTACTGGGATTTTCACGCACAACCATTTCTAGAGTTTACAAAGAATGGTGTGAAAAGGGAAAAACATCCAGTATGCGGCAGTCCTGTGGGCGAAAATGCCTTGTTGATGCTAGAGGTCAGAGGAGAATGGGCCGACTGATTCAAGCTGATAGAAGAGCAACTTTGACTGAAATAACCACTCGTTACAACCGAGGTATGCAGCAAAGCATTTGTGAAGCCACAACACGCACAACCTTGAGGCGGATGGGCTACAACAGCAGAAGACTCCACCGGGTACCACTCGTCTCCACTACAAATAGGAAAAAAAAGCTACAATTTGCACAAGCTCACCAAAATTGGACAGTTGAAGACTGGAAAAATGTTGCCTGGTCTGATGAGTCTCGATTTCTGTTGAGACATTCAGATGGTAGAGTCAGAATTTGCCGTAAACATAATGAGAACATGGATCCATCATGCCTTGTTACCACTGTGCAGGCTGGTGGTGGTGGTGTAATGGTGTGGGGGATGTTTTATTGGCACACTTTAGGCCCCTTAGTGCCAATTGGGCATTGTTATGCCACGGCCTACCTGAGCATTGTTTCTGACCATGTCCATCCCTTTATGACCACCATGTACCCATCCTCTGATGGCTACTTCCAGCAGGATAATGCACCATGTCACAAAGCTCGAATCATTTCAAATTGGTTTCTTGAACATGACAATGAGTTCACTGTACTAAAATGGCCCCCACAGTCACCAGATCTCAACCCAATAGAGCATCTTTGGGATGTGGTGGAACGGGAGCTTCGTGCCCTGGATGTGCATCCCACAAATCTCCATCAACTGCAAGATGCTATCCTATCAATATGGGCCAACATTTCTAAAGAATGCTTTCAGCACCTTGTTGAATCAATGCCACGTAGAATTAAGGCAGTTCTGAAGGCGAAAGAGGGTCAAACACAGTATTAGTATGGTGTTCCTAATAATCCTTTAGGTGAGTGTATATAGTACGGGTCAAAAGTTTGGAAACTATTCAACTACTCAAAAATACAGGAAAAACAGTAATATTGTGAAATATTATTACAATTTAAAATAATTGTTTTCTATTTCAATATACTTTAAAATCTAATTTATTTCTGTGATGAAAGTTGAATTTTCATCAGCCATTACTTCTGTCTTCAGTGTAATATGATCCTTCAGAAATCATTATAAAATGCTGATTTGATACTATTATCAATGTTGAAATCAGTTGTGCTGCTTAATATTTTTTTGAAACCCGCAATATTTTTTTCAGGATTCGTTGATGAATAAAAAGTTAAAAAGAAAAGCCTTTCAATTTTCAACTTCAATTCAAAAAAGAAATATTTTCTAGCAATATAAAACTTTACTATCACGTTTTATCAATTTCCTGAATAAAAGTATTAATTGTATTAAATCTGTATTAATCCGTCAAAAAAAGAAAAGAAAAAAATACTGACACCAAACTTTTGCACGGTAGTTTATATAGTTACAAAAGATTTCAATTGTAAATAAATGCTGTTTTTTTTTTTTACTTTTTATTCATTAAAGAATCCTGAAAAAAGTATCACAGGTTATAAAAAAAAATATTAAGCAGCACAACTGTTTCCAACATTGATAATGATTTCTGAAGGATCATGTTACACTGAAGAGTGGAGTAATGGCAGCTTTGCATTACAAAAATAAATTATATTTTAAAGTATATTCCATTATTTTAAATTGTAATAATAATTACAATTTATGTAATAATAATTTACATTATTACTGGGGGGTTTTCTGTATTTTTGATCAAATAAATGCAGGCTTGATGAGTATAAGAGGCTTCTTTCAAAAACATAAAAAAAAGTAATGTTTTCAAACTTTTGACAGGTATTGTGTGTGTGTGTGTAAATTCTAAATATATTTAAATACATATATAATTATTTAAATGTGTGTGTGTATGTGTATATATATATATATATATATATATATATATATATATATAATAATTATAATAATAATATATATATACACCTATATATAATAATAATAATAAATATATATTTTTTTTAAACATACACCTATTATATACATTTAATTTTCACAAGTTAATTCCTTGTGTATGCCATATTATTAAATTATTATTTTAAATGATTAAAAAATACCCTTTTTTGTCAAGCACTTCTGTTTTTCTTATGCTTTATGAAGCCTCATGTGTGTTGTTTTTGTGTTTTTTAGAAATGGTCCATGCACAGCGGTCACCACGACTTCGCAGAGACCTGATTTCTTTTTTTGCACCTTTTTGCATTTTTACAGAAGAAACCAAAATCCCTTTGACGGGGGGAGCAATTCAAGGGAGTGCATGATTCTCTCTATAAGCACATTAACACATAGTTTTTCAAAACTGACTTTACATTATCACAGGGACTTCACCCAAGTGGTCATCAACATCCTGACAACATTGGAATTACATTGTGGCTCTGAAATCTGCACAGCTGCAATGTTCTGTCAACGTTGCGTTCATGTTTGGATTTTTTGGGACTACATTTTTGTGTATATAAGGATTTGATGAATACAAAATGTACATATTTAATATTGTATGTGCTTTCTCTATTTCATGTAGTCATAGACCCATTGATATATTTTTGATAAAAAGAATTATTGTTGTTCAATTTTACTCTGTTTTACTCTTTATTGAACCTTTTAAAGCATTTGTAGACTGTCCATGCAGTACATTACATAGCCTCTCATCAGGCTGTTTGCTTGCACTATGTTTTTTTGATCTCCTTTGCTTGCTCGTTCTCTCACTTTTCAGTTACTCTTTTCAGACTGACATCTGTCTTGTCCAACTTCTCAGCCCCTGTTTACTCCTCTCTGAGTGTCTCTCCATTGCTGTAGTGTAAACTATTCGAAAATATAATTCACCACAGTGTTTCTCATCATCTCACATTGTGCTTGTTTAATAAAGTGTAAATGTACATGTTGTCTTGCTCATTTACTTACAGGATGCTGTTCTGTCACTAATTTTTCAGCATAGCTGATGACCTATTACATAAACACGTACACACACATACATACATACATACATACATACATACACACACACACACACACACACACACACATATACATATATATATATATATTGAGGTGAAAAAACAATTAAACCAGTTCTACTCACGTTCAGACAAGTTTCTAATTATATTTCACCACATTAACTATGAACATGCTCACTAAGGTCAACCACAAAATGTCCAAAACAGATTAATGGCCTAAATACTTTTTGAAATTTGAGCAAAATATTTCTTAATTCAAAACAAACCTAACGTTACTCAACTTGGGTTGTTTATGCTGTCTTTCTTTCAAACAAATGAAATTCGTGCAATTGTTAGGGTGGAGTGAGTGTCCAATAACTTTTTCAGGCCATTATAAACACCTTGAGAAATTATAATTAACGTTAAAAACATTACAATACTGATTGCTTACCTAAAACACAAGGACAGAGTGAAACGCGCGAAAGTTTGCTTTTAGAAACCGTGTCAATTTCACTGTATCCCAATGACAAAAACAAATACATAACGAGTGTAAATATGCGAGATAAATATTTGTATATGCTAAAGGTTATCATTAGCAAGTGGTTCAAAACGTATACTAGCTTGGCCACGCCTCCACGTTGCGTAAAACGTGACGTATACAATATCATTATTCTTTTTTCTTAAAAAAGAAAAAAAAATAACAATAGGGGAATACAGTCATACAAAACACTTTAATGTATAAATCAAAATCAAAGTTTATTATTAATTTCTTTTAGCAGCCTTAGTCCTTGACAATGCAGATTTGTTTTCTTTTTTTCTGCATGTTAAAATGTCACATGTATAAACCATACACATCTGATCGGTCGAGACCGCAGTACATTATAACCTAATTTTTAAATATATAGATTCAATTGTACATGCATTAAATTCATATGAAATGAAAGTTGCATAACAAACGGGTCATATCACCACTTAATAAAGAAATACTCACAGCCATGCCTTTTCTCTGATTTAAAGAAGAATCTCCTGAAAGTGTCAGATATCTACTTGTCACAGGTTCATAAATAATGTGTATGTCCACATGATGGCGCTGTTTCTCTTTCATGTGATCTGCTTGCATACCAGGCATATTCAATTTTCAAAATATATTTATCATCAGTAGTTTTTTAATTATTAATCAAATAATCAATCGTCAATAACTGGATCTGACTGTAACTTGAGAATACAAACTACTACACTTCTAAGAAACTGCATAGCCAAGAAAAACACCTCCTTCGAGCCGGATTCGAACCAGCGACCTAAGGATATCAGTGTTAAACCGCTACAGTCCTCCGCTCTACCAACTGAGCTATCGAAGGTATACGTCGCTATGGACAATCAATGCTAGTCAATATTTTTTTCTTTTCAAAATAAGATGTAATATATGCAGCCCTAAAAAGAATATATAATTTTAATATTTAACTTTCGAGAAGCTGTAGCGTATACATTTTTAGTCATTGCGTTCTGATTTCAATTCTGAAAAATGCAAAAATCAAAGCTAGATTACCAAAAGACGAAACAAATTTACTCTTAAGTAAAATTTGTACACACAAAGTGAAGTAGCAAATACAAAGGGAAGAAACAGTCAACAAAACACATGGAACGTAGTGACGATGTCTATAGTGATAACTATAGTAGATACTGCTATTGTGACTGTGAATGAGCTATTTGGGGATCTTGTCAATCGTCTCAAACGCTGGGCCCCTACTGATGCAGCTGTCCCTTGCTACGTCTGTCCCAATCAGGAATCTGATTTAAATAAGACCTCCACCTGTCACTCACAATTTCACAAATAACATGCTGGCAGACTGAAGGTTGAAAGAATCACGCATCAGTACAAGGGTACAGTGAGCTTATAAAGACTATTTATATTAAACAAGGAAGGAGGAGATAATTAGCCTTCATTTTTGAGGCATCACTCATCCTGTCTATTATTGAGGAAATTAGAAAAGTACATAGGAGTGACACAATTGCTTTATATATGCTAAGTGCACTTTCTATAAGTGCACAATGCTGTAACAGTAAAAGCAACGTTAATAAGAGGTGGCATGGGAGAATTAGACCAGTGGAAAATCCTTCACGATCCTAAAACGAACAGCATCTCAACTTCTCTGTACAGAGACAGACTCTTTCCAGAGCTCATTAGAAACCGCTCAGAACAATCGCAAAGCATTTAAAGTGCTTTTAAAGGGCAACTGAAATGTGTGCTATGCTCTTAGCAGTCAACTTTTCCATAATGATGTTTTTATTTATTTATTTTGCAATGATATTGCAGTCACAGATCCAAAAGGAAACACACAGTAACACTATGACTATTGCAATTTAAAATATTTTTTTTTAAATTTATTCCTGCTATGGCAAAGCTGAACTTTTTAGGATCATTAATCCAGTCTTCAGTGTCTCATGATCCTTCTGAAATCATTCTGTGTAAATTTGAAAACAGTTGTACTTAATATTTTTGTGGAAGTTATTAAACATTTTTTGAAACAGGATTCTTTGATAATTTCAAAAGAACAGCATTTATTTTAAATAGAACAATCACATTTGTCACTCAATTTAATGTATCCTTGCTGAATAAAAGTATTCATTTCTTTTAAAAAATAAATACACACATTTTACATCAAAGAGAAAGAAAACTGACATAACTTTATTTTCCCAAAGGACTGGCGGTGGTTCCATAGGTTTCCAATGGCATGCAGAGACAGCCAGCTGAAATGTTAATACACAAATAGTTGTACAGACGCCACTGAACTGAACACTTGTCTGCCTTTGTCTGTTATCTCTCTACAATTATCCAGTTCACATTGTCACAGGGGTGGGGTACAAAATTCCCTGTATCATTTTGTAATTTTCAAACAGAAATTTTATTAATGAGAGTTCCATGAACCTAAAAATGACACAAAATCATTGTTTATACTCAAAGCAACAGATTAAATGAAACTACTGATGCTAGACAATTAAATCAATGCCTTAATATTGGTGGCCAGGTAATCCATTCAAACATGGTGTGAAACAAGATCCCTACCAATGCACAAATGTGCATGTGCATCTGTTTTGAGTCTGAAATAGGCTCCTCTTCACACACCACAAAGGTTTTAGGGTGAGTCAGAGGTTAGAAGTCAGGGTCTGGGTATTGGACAAGACATGATCCTGTAAGGTAGAAAATAGATCCTATGTGCATCTGTTCAAAAAGCTTATCCAAGAGCCATTTAGCAAACGTCACATGGGGAGGGAGGACCCTATAAAACCACAATGCATCCATGGAGAACATCTCAGTCCCTTTAGGATATTTACCACCAGCCATTCCTCAGTGACCCCCTCTTCCTAAAACACTCAAAAGTAACACCATGTGCGACACCATGGAGTTTGTAGAGGAGTTCGAAGAGGAACAGGAGGAGGTGAACCAAGAGGAAGAGGAAGAGGAGGAGGAGGAGGCTGAAGAGGAGGCTGAAAAAGAGGCTGAAGAAGAGGCTGAGGAGGAAGAAGAAACCGAGGAGAAAGAACAAGAAGCAGAAGAGGACGCCAAACCCAAGCCCAAGATGTATGTTCCCAACATTATGGCACCAAAGCTGCCTGATGGAGAGAAGCTGGATTTTGATGATCTCCACCGGAAGCGTGTGGAGAAGGACTTCAATGAATTGCAGAGTCTCATTGAGCTGCACTTCTCCAACAGACAGAAGGAGGAGGATGATCTCATAGCTTTGAAGAACCGCATCGAGCGGCGTCGGGCTGATCGTGCCGAGCAGCAGCGCATCAGATCCGAGCACGAACGTGAGAGACAAGCACGCCTTGCAGAGGAAAAGGCACGGCGCGAGGAGGAGGCCGCCAAGTTGCGAGCGGAGGACGACGCCAGGAAAAAGAAGATCCTCTCCAACAAGGGCTACGGTGGCTACCTGCAGAAGGTGGATCAGAAGAAGGGAAAGAAGTTGACAGAACGTGAGAAGAAGACCAAATGTCTGATGGAGCGTCGCAAGCCCCTCAACATCGATCACCTCAACCAGGAAAAGCTGGGAGAGAAAGCCCTCGACCTTTTGAAGTGGCTCACTCAACTCCACGCAGAGAAGTTTGACATGGCAGAGAAGCTGAAGAGGCAGAAGTACGACATCAACGTTCTGCGTAACCGCGTTAATGACCATCAAAGGGGAGCTAAGGCGACCAAGACCGCCAGGAAGTCCTGGAAATAAATGAATCTGATTGACACATGAAATGACACAGAACAGAGCCAAAAAGGTTTGTTGGAATCACAGCCTCATATTGAACTCTCCACAACATCAGCTATTTTTATTTCTTTTTGATTAATAATTGTTTAGCATTGTATCATACATGTATCAAGTTTTATTGGGTTTAATGTTTTGTTTCATGTAATCTTGTTTTATGTAATCTGAAGTCTTGATCTGATGCTGTAAACCTTTTAAAAGGTTAATATTTTGTTTTTGCTCCACAAAATTTCACAACAGTAGAAATGCAATCTTATTTTTTAGTGTGTGATTTTGTTTTGTGTTACCGAACTTTTGCTCATTAACCCAAGTGTTATACATCTCAAATTAAAGCAGTAAATTTCAAAATATGCATCATGTCATTGGCATCACTAAGATCGCTTTTCTACAATTACTAATTGACTATCCAAAAGCTCTTGCAGAAATTACAAACAAGAAATATTTTAAATTTTATATTAAGTGCTGGAATAATAACAAATACATAATAAACAAAAACATTGAGATGTTATATAGATGGAAAATGTCTTCATTCTAACAAACAAAAGGAACATGTATATTACTGTACCAGCAGTAAAGGTTTTGGTACAAGCATCTATTTCGGTTACATCACAAAAAGATACATGATTTTTGAGCAGAATCATTTTTATGCTATACAGTTCAAAGTACGGATAAGTAGCATTATTCATCTATAAAGGCCAGTGTTTTTTTTTTACATTCCAATCGGTCTAGTGCACAGTTGAGCTTGCACGCCATTCAAATATCACTCCATTGACAGTTTAAGATTAATAAAATATACATAAGATTTTGATTTCTAATTTGTAAATTATTGTAAATTAAAAGAAAAAAAAAGATTTCTAAAAGCTTGTAGCAGTGGTCTATGATTGTCTGTGATTATCTATGATTATAGCCGTTTATAGTTTATAGGCTAAACACACATTTCTAAGCAATTTAAGGTTAACCCAACTATAAGTGCCTGAGTGCAATTATGATAATTATGCAGAATTCCAATAATACTACAAACAACGTAACATAAACCAGAGGTCTTCAACCCTGATCCTGAAGGCCCACTGCCATGCAAAGTGTATATCCAACCTGCTTCAGCTTGTGATTTTCAGGCAACCCTGACAAGCATATTGAGCTAGTTTGTTTGTTTGTTGAAGCTAAATTCTGCAGGACAGAAGCAGAGTTGAAGACATATGACATAAACAGTTCAAGATTAAGCTGAAATATGGATTATAAAGCCCACTTTTTCCTAGTTAGCCTATTTTTTCCAAACCAGATACTGTATGACCTTTCAGTGAGACCTAGATGTCCCGGTTGTTGCTGCTGATCATTTTGGGGTATGATGTACCAATGGATTTCCCAAATCTGTACACCACAATCTCCAGCAGATACTCATCCACTTTCACCTTGATGTTGGTCACACGCTCATCAGACAGAAGGAAGATAATGGTAAACAGAGCCACCTCAAACTCTGGGCTGACGCCTATGAAACAGCTGCCCGCTGGCTTGACTAGACCATTCCAGCTGAACTGCAGGTTTAAGACGTGATCGTCCTCATCTGGCTGTGAGATTGAACCACAGTGCAAATTTAAATGGTGAAAGTAGTCATATTAACATGATTATACAAGAGTTTACTTGTCAAATCAATATTAAATGATGAAATACCGTGTCCTTGTTATTTCTGGCCTTATATCCTTTGTAGTCCACATGATTGTTTTTCTCCTGATGATAAAACTGGATCCAGTTGTGGAGGCCCATGATCTCTTTACCATGCTTGGTTTCGCCAACAAACACATGCTCAAAACCACAGGAATCTTCACTGCATCAGAGATGAGAGAGAGATGAGAGGAAGATGAGCATATAAATATAAACTTTACTATGTATAAATGCTGGGCATACAAATTACACAAGTTATTAACACATAAGCCAGATTTTTTTCATACCAAAAGTCATTAGTATGTCTAACAAACATACATTTATGCTTGCCTGTTCAAATCAAGTTTATAACTCACCCTCCACTTTTGTCTCGGCGATAGAGCTTGAACCAAATATCATAGATCTGCCTCTTAAACTGAGCTGGATCCGACTGGGCTCGACCTTTGCGTACTAAATACCTGTGGGCACACTGCAAAGGCAACACCCATCAGAACTGGTCTGACAGATTATAATATTTTATATTATAGATATAATATTTATGTATTTGCACAATGATGTCTTTGCACTTTGTGTAATAGTGTCCTCCTTGAACCAACACTCTGTACCACAATTTCACATTTGTCTCACATGCCCATATTTATGATCCACTTTCCATCCACTACTTTAAACCATTATTAGCTCCTCTCACCTGCTTTTTTATCCATATTTTTTCCCTTAGTCCCAAAATACTGCAAGGCTATGCAGTGCAATACAAAATTATATTTAATAAGCGTTTATGTTTATATTAATTCAATTATTATAATGAAAAAAATATATATTACTGAGAAATGTTTTGTAGTTTTAACATTAGTTACTTTCCAACTCTGGTCAGGAATGACCTCATTCAATCAGATAACAGTCAATAGTACACATACTACACATTGTTTAAGTTGCTAAATTTCTACATGTTCAAACATGATGTTACTAAATATAGCAGGGCAAAACAAGACCATTAAGTAATGTGATTAGGTACCTTCATGACCTCGGTCTTCAATATGGCATCCAGGAAAAGATTGTTTTCCTGAAACTCCTTTTTTGTCACCTGCTCAGCCACTCCTGTAGACATCTCATAATTGTCTAGCAGATTTATGAAGTCTGAGAAGACACAAAGTAGATTAAACAGCTGTCTAAACATTTTTGCCATGCATTGCATTAGATCTGTGAATCTAACGGAAACAAGTGTTTTTATTAGATTCATGTATAATTAAAAACATGCAATTAAAAGCAATTAGAAACAAACTAGTATAAAAACGACCTATTGTTTCTTACAGGCATAGGTATCGATGCTTTTGAGCTTGTTTTCGTTGACATAAGAGAAGAGAGGAGCTCTAGCGCTGTCCCTGGCATTATTACTGCCCTCAGATACAAATCCAGCCTTCCCCTTTGTGAAAAAAAATGCATTATAAATGACTGATTGTTTCTTTTTAATTCACATAAAAGAAGTCATAAAGTCTTTCAAAATCACCTGCTATCATGTACATGGAATCTAACATTCTTAATGGCTTTACTTTTATTTATTTATATTTATATTTATATATATATATATATATATATATATATATATATATATATATATATATATATATATATATATATATATATATATATATATATATATATATATATATATATATTTATATTTATATATATATATATATATATATATATATATATATAAAAAAAAAAAATCGCATAAACCTGCTGCCACCCCCAAACACCTACTTGTAGGTTGATTTTATAGTCTTTTCCAGGTTTCATGCGATTCACATCCAGCTTCCACAGTTCGTTCAGCACATCTGAGAGCTCCTGATTGGTGCCTTCACTGGGGTACAAAAAGTATGACATTAAAATGTCTAGAATGAGTCAAGTCTGGCTGTATTGCGTAGATAAGAAAGCAATAATAATAATAATAATAATAATAACTGTAGTAACTATGGCAATTGGGATTATGGCTACTATGGCCATTTTTGAGGGTTAAATTACTTCTATCTCTACCTCAAGAAATCTTTTTATTTTTTTTATCTAGATTACAACACCTTACACACATATATATATATATATATATATATATATATATATATATATATATATATATATATATATATATATATATATACATATATATATATATATATATATATATATATATATATATATATATATATACATATATACATACATACAAATAGCAGTAGAGGTGTATTCATGTCTGTATACGAAGTGTATTTCGGTATTTGAATAACTTAGACTACGTTGTTTCATGGTCAGCAACAATGTTTAATAACAGATATGTGACTTAAATTGTAGTGTATGAAGTAACACCAGCTTACAGTATTCGAGCCGCTATGTATGAAAAAAACGACGTCACGCCAGGTTTCTCTCAACACCGGAAATTCTAATCACAGTCAATTTGACACGAGTCCAACGGAGACGCAAGTTCATCCATGTCTTTTTATTCATCATAATTAAATGTTCGGCGCAGTATTAGGGTCACGCACGAACAACAAATCTCAAGGGGAAGACAGTTGACTGGATGTAAAACGTTCAGATGACACACAGCTTATATTAATGTGAGTCACACACACACACGACACTGCAGTCAAGTACAGTTCCCGTTCACACAACGCAGATTTACCGCAGTAAATCTCGAAGACACAAAATCATGTAATAAAACTTGCTTGTTGTCACTCTCGTGAGTAACAGAACTGTGTGAACGTAGTCATGCGTTACAACAACAGTTCCTCGCGTCTGGCAAACGTTAAATAAGGGCCGTGTAAATGTGCCTCCACTTTAAACAAACAAAGCTCGATTGTACAACAGAGACACCACACTCAACACTGTAATAATGTTCTCTCTCGAATATTTATGAAATTATAGACATTCATTTTCGTACATGTCCATTCTGTACATTATTAACATTCTAGCAGTGTGACGTTATTTGAATACGCACCGGATGTTATGCGCGTGAGAAATACGTTAAAAACAGCATCTTCGCCCAAAACAAAAGCGATCTTTTACAGTTTAGTTAAGTAAAAACATAATCATTGTGAATTTAAACCACAGCAAATGCCCCCAAGTAATATTAATAAACACAACTTTGTGTGGCAGCTGATATAAATTAAGTCATAAATTAAGCACAAAACGGAAAGACCGTTAAATATCTGTTGCCTTTCGTTTTCTCACCCTCTAGCCATATTCGCAGTTGAACCACTTTCTGATTAAAAAAAAACACGTTTAGTCACTCGAGTCAAGCGATGAAAAGCTTGTTTTTGAAGGGTGTGTATACGCGATGTCAATTTGATCGATTGAGGAATCTGACCAATGGGAGTGGTTAACTGTAACGCCCCTAAGGGGTGGGGGCATTTATTTAGCCAATAGTAGCGTGGAAGAGAGGAAACGGAGATCCAGGAAGGGAGTGTCCGTGTAACAGGTAGCAGAGTCAGGCTAGAAACTTTTTTTCCTTTTCTTTTTTTCTTTTTTTTTTTTTTTTTACAGTTTATGCTATAATCATTTAGCCTGAATTTGTCTCTATTTTGTAGGCTAATATTTATTTGCACACACAATAAGTGCATATTTTATGAAAATTAAAATTACATTTTCTTATTTTATAGGCCTAATATTTCTGTAGTTTGCTGCTATCCATAAAAAGTGCAATGTGCTGGTAACGCTGTAAGTCCTGTTCCTTTTCCTAAAATAAAAATAAATGTTAATATACTGCATCAATTTCTCAGCAGTAGCATCCAGTGGTGTTCATTCACAACACTCAAAATAAGGCTTTAGGCCCAACCTCTGGGGATCATTAAGAAACATGATAGAGCAGCTACAGCACTCACAAAAGTGTAGTAATGTTTTTTTGTTGGTTTCATTACAAGCATAGTCCATAGTTGGGTTCATCGGGAAATCTGTTTCATTAGCCCTTAATTTTGGAGTCACAGTGAATAAATCCACAAACATGGCCTGTTTCCAATGAATCTGGTTGTATTTGCACCAGAATGAATACATAATACAATTGAGAACACTACTGTTATAGTATGTTGTAAATTTGTTGTGCTTTATTTGTTTTAGTGTGTTGTTACTAATAGCACATCCACAACAGGAGTTACACATTCCGACTAATTCATTTTGCATTTCAAACAAATTGATCATTTGATTAGGATAAATATATGAAGTAATAAATATCTAAAAATACTGTGCACAACTTAGAACTTTCAATAAGATCCTGTGATGATGGAGGCCAAATGTAATAGGCCTACTTCCACTACTGTCTTCTTTGTGATTGTGGAGTTTATAATTGATTCTTTGACTTGAATTTGCGTGCGTCACTTCAGAATTTGGTTGTTAACTTATCTGTTTCCTTGTACGTATTCCAAACATTGCCACATCCAAATCCTGATCACATACATCCATAGGATGAACTACTTTCACCCATTAAAATGCTGTTAGAATTCTTTAGGTCAAGTTCGGCCTGTATACCCCCAATATATATAGAACAAATATATACAGGACAAACAACAACAACGATAATTAAAAATGAACATAATATATTAGGGTATTTCATATGATTTTTTTGCGCAAAAAACTGATTGTTGCTTACTTTTATCACCAACAGTGTTTTATGATGGCTGCATTTAAATGATAATGTTGATTAATAATTTTGTAAATAATATTTTTTTCTGCCCAGAATAGTATCATCCTAGCTGCAGAATCACAGAGACAGGCCAGCAGTCTCCGGCCGGAAGTTAGGGCGGAGCTTGTAACACTGACGAATTACAGCGGAAACCACGGTAAGTTGCTATTGTAAATTTAAACAGTTTATTTACCTATTTGATTATATATCAACTGCTGACCTGTTAACTTGTATATCGTTTGGCTTTGGCGTGTTTAACTGTGTGTAGCGAGATAAAAGCTGCTTCTGTTGATTTTTACTGATAAATACGTTCACACCGCCAGAGAGTTTATCGCTGCATCATGCATGTCTCCTTAAACAAGAGTGTCAGTCGCTCGTGGGCGTTCCTAGTGCTGTCGCTCTAATGTTATTGGTCGACTGCACACATCTGGACATATCAAAGTCCCTTTCATATGTAACGTTAGTCTTTAGAAAATGCGGTCACAAGTGCCGGTAAAACGACGACGATATAATTGTAATTTGACTATTTATTAATTATTTGTATTGCTCTCTAAGTAATGAAATGACTCTAAGACAAAGTCTCCCCAAGATTACAAGTCTGTCCATAATGATAAAATAATAAATAGCATTTGGACAGCTTGTCTAATAAGATTATTTCTTGACGTAAATATAACTTATTTTACAGCAGCGATAGTGCACGAGCGCCAGGTGTGTTCTCGAACGAACATTTAATGAGCAGCGACCATTAGTTACAGATTTCTCAAGGTCACTGCTAATATGACTTCTGTTCTGCTAATATGACATACCAGGGTACGTCTGTCATTCATTTTGATTCATGTTAAGATGTATTTGGTGTTTTTGCCGGATTATTTGAATTGCGCTGCTCTTCCTTTGGCACGCGCTGTCTTTTTAACTACCTCTACGCTCTCGTTCCCCTATTTTCTGCTGTGAATCTGTTGTTTATTTTTTTCTGCTCGCGAATTAATAAGTGCAAATAGCCCATGTTTTTGGCAAAGACTATTTTACGTCTTTGCACGCCATTGACTGGTTGAGCGAGACAAAATTAAGAAAGAAACCAGATTTGACCACAAAACCAGTGGCGTAGTGAGTAAAGACGGTGGGTTTGCATTTCGGTGCGACCGATCCTACTTCGAGTCCGCCTTTCTCTAATCCCATTTTTCCTCATGTCATCGCATATCAGCTCGGAAAGGTTTCTTTCAAATAAAAAATAAAAATTAATCGACAAGTGAAAATAAAGTGACTAACATTTACTAGGTGTATAATTGACGTTTGATGTGGTGTGTGGTAATATTGCATTTTATTATAAATTATTTATTATTATTATTGTTATTATTATATATACAGAAATATTACTGAAGACCAGCAATATTAACTTCTCAATTGTTGTTCAGTTGTTGTCCAAGTAGGGTGGTTGGTCAGTGTAGTATTTGTCCTGCCCTTCCTCCACTGTGATTGGACGGCTGGGTAGAAAGTGCCGAAAAGTTACGAGCGCTGCGTTTTACCCAAAGTTGAACAGTTTTCAACTCGCAGCTACAAAATAAATAAATAAAGATAAAAAGACAGGGCAAACGAACTTGTGAAATATTATCAAAATTCAGTTTCATCAGTTTGCCTGAAAGAACACAGAACATTCAAATGTTTCACCACGTGGTGGTGAGCAGGTGTAAATTTCTTTTGTATCAACTAACACAAAATTCATACTGCTCATGTTTCATGAATTAGGCCCAATACCTAGACAATAACCATGTTGATGTTTTATTTTTTATTTTACTTGGTAGTACTGGTAAGTTATTGATGGGATCGCCCCCTAATTTAAATATCCAATAGGAGGTCATGGTTGTGATTTGCTAGAGAGCATTTGATTGGACAAAATTAACTGTGGGAGTGTAGTGCAGCATGAGTCATCAGTATTTCTGGTCTGTTTTTTCTGAAGAAAGAAACTGCATTTTTTTCAACACTAGCATATAAATATTAACCTACAAATAATATATTAATGAATATAAACATTAATCTGTTGTTAAAGTAAAAGTGACATTTTATTTGACAACCAAATAGGCAGACTAAAAATTAGTACCTTATATTTACCAGTGATTTAGATTAACTTTTAAATTGTAATGTTTTAGATATACTATATGTATTAATGTCTGTGTTTGTTTTTGTTTTTCCCCTACAGAATACAGGATGAGGTTGGAGCGTACAGTCAACAGAAGCAGAGCTCTGTGACGTGTGGACAGACATTGACTGTAATGATGGACTTCTGCTCATGGACAGGTAATGTATATAATGTGTGAATGTGTGTTGTTTGGCACTAAACATGTAGGTTACCATCATTTTCTTTTTGGAGGGTCACCCCTTTGAAAAGCAAATGATGGGAACCTAAACAGGTGGGGAAGGGACGGCGGAGCAAAATTTTTGTACAGCTAAATTTATTTTCATTGTATCAAGAAGCATAACCGCTGCTGGACATTGTGGTGGGGTTCGGGGGGGGACCCGAATCATCCCCATCCCTTCATACATACACCATTCACTCGTATCGCGGAGATCTGGCTGGGATCGAACCAGCAACCTCTGAAACCATTAGACAGTGCTCTTACCTGTGAGCCACAGATCTCTTGTTGAGACATGTGAAGGAACTTATATTTCACTTTTCACATGGATGAGCCCTGTGATTTTACAATAAAGGATGTTGAGGTGGGGTTTGAACCTGTGCCTACAGCACAACCTTGTCCACAACTAACGTGTGTTTAACCACTTACACCACTGTGGCTTTCACACTGAGAGCTGGTGTTTTGGTCACTTTGTTTGATATAATTGCAACCATTTAACATAAGCAACAATGGGATTTGAACTCAGGTCTCCTTGCTTAAAGCCCATTGTTTTACTTACTGAGCCACTGAGTCTGTTCTGTTGAATGGGCAGTGAGGAAGGGAATTTATTGAAAGCTTTGTTTGAATTAATGAAAAACATCAACAAGAACAGGATTTGAACCCATGTCTTCAGCACAACTATATCAGCAGAGAATGTGTGTTTAATCACTTGCACTATCATGGTTTTCACATTGAATGCTGGTGTTTGGGGCACTTTGTTGAATATAACATGAATAGACAACAATTGAATGTAAGCAATATTGCAACAACATGCTGTAATGGGATTTGAACCCATTCCTCCAGCACAACCTTCTTCACAACTAACATGTTTAGCCACTTGCACCACCATGGCTTTTCACATTGAATGCTGGTGTTTGGGGCACATTGTTGACTACAAAAACAATCAATGACAATTTATAACATGTTGAGGTATTAGCAGAGGACGTGTGTTTAGCCACTAGCACCACCTTGGCTTTCACATAGAGTGGAGGTATTTGAGGTACTTTGTTTGATTTAATGACAACAAAACACAATCGTTAGTGAGATTTGAACTTGGGTCTCCTATATAGAAGAACATCTCGTTATCTCTTGATGTTTGCATTTTTAAAGACATGGATAACTACATTTCAAGCTTAGTTATTTTTTGTTTATAAATATAAATGAATCACCATATCACTTCTAACACATTATTTGTTTATTAAAATAATTTTATTGTTTCAGCTGTATTTAAGCAACATTTTAATGTTTTTTTGTTTTTATTTATAGGAAAGCAGACCACAGATGGGAAAGTAAGGGAGTGTGAGCAAGACATGTCACACAGGTGAGTCTACAGCTCTTATATGTAGTGATGGACACTTTTGAAACACTGCTTCATTTAGCTTTGACCAATGGTTTGTTTGAATCAGTGGTTCAGAGCACATATCAAATTACCATTTGATTGCAGCAAAATAACCTCTATTAATACTGTTTTGAAACATTTCTATGTTTGACCTGGTAAACCCATGAACCAGTAGCTAGAGTAAACTTATCTAAGGTCAGTTTTATAGTTTGGGTTCAGTTTTAGGGACAAACATGTGTATACATAGAAAATGGAGAGTGAAAGTTAATTGGCTCTTATTGGCCTGATTAGCCAAGCCCTCTTAAAAACACACAAAACAAGCCTTACAAATTTATACAACAACACAACATTATACAGAAACTTCATATTTAATGATTTATAATTATAATTAATAACAATGCAAACATTTGCAATCGGTTTGTAAAAGGTGTCATTACATGTTTGCACTGCATTCTTATTACATTTACACCATTGTGACCAGCAGGTGTCATCAACTTAATTATTTAAAAATAAGAATTATACTACCCTTTTTGTGTTCTCAAGCAGACAGAAAAAGACATTCTCCTACACCCTGAGTTAGAAGAGGTCATGGCCAAGCACTCAACACATTCTACGCTGTGAGCAGTAAGAACATCCTGTTTTTTTGCAGACGCTGTTTAGGCAAATGAACAACCTCAGTTTAGGTGACTTACTCAAGTTCAACCAAACATCATCAGAAGGTGACGTGCTAAAATAGGGTCTGTCCCAATAGAGTGGTGCAGGTATGACATCACTTTGTAGGCCAAAACGCGGAAGCGAAATAGCATTTTCGGTTCCCTTGTTCCAAAGTCAATGGGTTTTTTGAATGGGGTTTTGGTTAAATGGCTGAAATAAGGTCTGTGGTGAACACAAGCTCAAGACACTTTCACGTTTTATTCTAAAACACAAAATACATCTGTATTACCACACTCGTGATTTTTTTAAGCTGTTACGTGTCTTGGAAAAGGCGGCTGCTAACAGAGACTAGAAGGAAACTAAGGATGCTCAGGTCAAAGACCATGTAGACATACTCAAAAAGTGCTAAAGTCATATGATTAGCTTAGATCATTACAAACCAATCACCAGAACAAATCACAGTGAAGAAAACTTAAGTGACATTGATTTTCACTCAACTGTAAGGTTTAAATGTACATGCATTTTCTGTTCAAGAGACTCGCTTGGTTGTTAACCATTGATCTCCCGACCGTGAATAAAACTTAATTCCTGCAAAGAGCAACTTGGGAGTTGTGTCAGGTTTATGCTGCGCAGCTGAGGAATAGAAGTACTAAAGATTTTACGCTCAAAAGAACACAGCAGAGACAGTGATAGTGTTGAAAGACTATAGAGCTGCCCTCAGGGTGATGCGGTAATACTCAAAGTTAGTATTAATGATCCTGTGTCGGACCAGCGTACACCTGAGAAGGACAGTGATATAGCTTCTCAACGGGATGCCGTCACCTTACTTCAGGAGGGGAATTACCTCAAGGTATTGAATTATATTAGAAGTATTCGAGAAGGGAATTACCTCGAGATACTGTAGTATTATATTATAATCGGGACGGGAATTACCCCAAAGGTACTGTAGTATTGTATTAGTTTATATTAACAATTGGGAGTTGTTTGAATTGTCTATGTTGATGTAAGATATTCGAATAGAGAATTTCCACGACAACGTGCACGGTAAAGTTTTTCTCGACACAGTGATTTTGGGCCACGTAAGTTTCAAAACATGATGAATAATGGGATACGCTTCAAATATTGCTCTGATGTGGTATTAGAGATAGTGTGGATTTAGTGTCCTGTCCATTAAGGGCAATGGGCTTTGGCATTTATCAGACCTGGGACAGTCTTGTGCATTTAACTTCCTGTCAAGTGGCCAAGACTGCAAGTGTGGGTATTGGGACAGGCTAATCAACTTCATGTGGTAGATTGTGAGTACAGGCAAGACTTTATCAGTGGGTTGAGGAAGGTGGTTCTTCATCATGTCCTCAGAGATGACACACTCATCCTCCTCCATGATTCAGTTCTCCTGTAAACCTGTATTTCTTGATCCTGGTCCAGCACTGCACATTTTTGTCTCCCTTATTTAATACATTGATTCAAATCAGCAACATGTTTTCAGAGCTGCATGAGCTGAACTGGGTCTATCAAATAAGAGAAACAAAAAAGTGTGCAGCAATGTGGGTTCCTAGGACTGGAGTTGAACACTGACAGAAGTCATCTAATAAGAAAAAGAAAATCAAGAGGTTATTTACCTTATTGTTGAATTGATTTGAAATGGCATGATACCATAAATGCTGTATTCAGTCAGTAAAAACAAATAATTTATTATTCATGAGCTGTTTGCATAGTGCTTGTCTCCATGGCCAAACATATCTGCAATAATTTGCATTGACCGATGAAAGTATATTCTTCATAGAAATTAAAATTTCAGGTGTTTAAATGCTGTGTAAAATCTTTTTTTAATGTAACATAATTAGCCAAAACTAGCCAAACTAATTGGAAGATTTGCCAATCTGATCTGACTGTCTGCTCATAGAGCCACATTCTCTGTTTTTAATCATGTTTTGAACAAATCAGTTGAATGAATGATTCTTGAGTCACTCACTTGTTTAGTTACGGAATGAATGCCACTTTATTGCCACCTACTGGCGCATCGATGTCACCTGCAGAAAGAGTCGATGTAAAATCCCCACCACCAATATCTGACAATTTGTCTGGAACAGACACAGAGTGAAAAGTCCCAAAGCGTTTTGACTGAATATCAATTTCAGAACTAACTGATGTATTATATAATTTATCTACATTGTGTAAATGTATATACGTCAGTGCATTTCTACCCTTAGGGGTGCAATCTAGGTACATTTCAACTGAAATTCTTTCTCTACTACATAGAGCTTTTACCATCTGCAGGTGTACAAAACCTATGTCCTCCTGCTATTTTCATATATTACTGCAGATACACTTATTGTCCACAGGGGGAGCTGACACACTGATCTGATCTCATGCCTGTGCCTTTTGTCTTGATCTGTCCTGTTTTAAATATTAACATCATAAATACTGCTTAAACCAGCTTGAACTGACACAACAACACGAAAGCTTTGTTTAACTGTGAACAAACATGATGCATATCATTTTAAATAACTAAAGACAAACAGCTACTTAAAACATACAAAAAACTTACAAAAAGAAGAAAATCTACCCGTATTTTATGTTTACAATTTGAGCACATGCCTTTGAGTTAAACACATTTAATCTGTTTTACCTCATCAGTTCTGGTTCAATTTCTGAACTGGTAGATCCGTGTTGCTCTGCTGGTCGAGACCCTGACAAAATTGTCAGAAAAATATATAAAATGTACATTTCAGTCTCACCTACAACTAGCTGCCACCTCGGGGTTGTCGTTTTAATTCTTACTGTCGATACACTTGCTGACCACCTGTTTGCCACTTGCCTTTCACACATTTAACCAAAATTGGGACTTTTCGAGTATTAAAATGTTAAAATATGTGTGACGACTTGGAATATACTCAGTGACCCAATTTAATACAACGTTGAGTCTGTTGGCTTTAGAATACGACTCGTAGAAACTAAAGTGCAGTTTTCCATCCGCTCCTCTAGGGGGCGTCAGCGAGTTTCCGGTTCAGTCTGACAGACCGCTTGACAACAAGGACGCTTGTTACAGTCGCCACAACACGTGCAGACCGTTTAAAATACATAAACTGCAGATGACAGCTCAGAGACAGTATTTTAATGTCACTCAACTACACATATTTCAGCCCATAAACAAACAAATTCGACTCACGCTGCGATAAAGACCAGGAAGCAAAGATGTCACGCGACTCATCTGTAATGTAAGTAACTCTACAGATAAATATATTTTCTCTTGCATTATCTTATTAAAACTTTAAGTAATTATTCTGTGCTCTTAACTTAATTCATTATTTAATTTTTTATATGTTGTTGCTTTCTCCTGATATTTCATAGCAGGGCTCATATGTCAATTTATTTAGATTCATATTGTGATGGATTGCATGTGTTGCATTTATTGTGACTATAAAGTGAACGAGCATGAACTAAAACACACAAAACGTTCTTTTTGTTGTGGTCTTTAACATAAAGTTTTGTTGTTTGACAGTTATAAACTTCTATGAAAGTTTATCACAGACTGTTTACATTCTGCTCTCTTGCTGAACTCACTGTCAGGCCTTTAGAAGAACCAATGAATGGGTTGTTTTTGCATTGCCTTTTTAATAATTACATAAATATTGATATTCATATTATAAAGTGAAATCGTGTTTTTTCTGTTGTTGTACTCTTACTTTAGGTAATAATCTACTGTTAACTACATATGACCTGTTAACACTGCTTTATTAATTGTTTATGGTGAATTAAAACTAGACCTTAACCTTAATAATGACCATAATAATGTAAATATTGCATTGAAGCAACAAACATCTGTTTTGTTAGTTCAGCACTCAAGTGGCTAAGTATTTGTTTCTATGCAGTCTTCTTATAGTTCTGTGGCCTGTAAGAGGGTAATTAAATTAAAAGAACAGTAGATTGAACCAAAATATTATTATTGATACAGCATTCATAATATACTATGTATTATTCTTTATTATTATTTTTTACACTGGACAGCTTTAGGACTTAAATTTATGTAGTTGATTACATTGAACTATTATTTAGACTAACTTTAAAATTCTAATGTTTTAGATATACTATCAGCTGGTTTCTCAGACAAGGCTTAAGCTAGTTCCAGACTAAAATGCATGTTTGAGCTGTCTGAACTGAAAGCAACTTGCACAGACATGTCTTAAAATATGTCAGTGCCATTGTTTTACACCAGTAATGTTTTTTACTAAGGCACATTTATAAAAGCTGCTTAAATGTCCTAATTGAACTAATGACTTAATCTAAGCCTTGTCTGTGAAACCAGGCCTATATGTAGTAATGTCTGTTTATTTATGTTCCCCTACAGAATACAGGATGAGGTTGGAGCGTACAGTCAACAGAAGCAGAGCTCTGTGACGTGTGGACAGACATTGACTGTAATGATGGACTTCTGCTCATGGACAGGTAATGTATATAATGTGTGAATGTGTGTTGTTTGGCACTAAACATGTAGGTTACCATCATTTTCTTTTTGGAGGGTCACCCCTTTGAAAAGCAAATGATGGGAACCTAAACAGGTGGGGAAGGGACGGCGGAGCAAAATTTTTGTACAGCTAAATTTATTTTCATTGTATCAAGAAGCATAACCGCTGCTGGACATTGTGGTGGGGTTCGGGGGGGGACCCGAATCATCCCCATCCCTTCATACATACACCATTCACTCGTATCGCGGAGATCTGGCTGGAATTGAACCAGCAACCTCTGAAACCATGAGGCAGTGCTCTTACCTGTGAGCCACAGATCTCTTGCTGAGCCATGTGAAGGAACTTATATTTCACTTTTCACATGGATGAGCCCTGTGATTTTACAATAAATGATGCTGAGGTGGGGTTTGAACCTGTGCCTACAGCACAAACTTGTCCACAACTAACGTGTGTTTAGCCACTTACACCACTGTGGCTTTCACACTGAGGGTTGGTGTTTTGGTCACTTTGTTTGATATAATGGCAACAATTTAACATAAGCAATAGTGGGATTTGAACCCATGTGTCCAGCACAACCTTAGCATGAAAGAAAACATGTTTAGCCACTTGCACCACTGTGGCTTTCACACTGCAAACTGGTGTTTTGGTCACTTTGTTTGCTATAATGGCAACAATTTAACGTAAGCAATAGTGGGATTTGAACCCATGTGTCCAGCGCAACCTTAGCATGAAAGAAACCATGTTTAGCCACTTGCACCACTGTGGCTTTCACCCTGCAAACTGGTGTTTTGGTCACTTTGTTTGCTATAATGGCAACAATTTAACATAAGCAATAGTGGGATTTGAACCCATGTGTCCAGCGCAACCTTAGCATGAAAGAAAACATGTTTAGTCACTTGCACCACTGTGTCTTTCACACTGCAAACTGGTGTTTTGGTCACTTTGTTTGCTATAATGGCAACAATTTAACGTAAGCAATAGTGGGATTTGAACCCATGTGTCCAGCGCAACCTTAGCATGAAAGAAACCATGTTTAGCCACTTGCACCACTGTGGCTTTCACCCTGCAAACTGGTGTTTTGGTCACTTTGTTTGCTATAATGGCAACAATTTAACATAAGCAATAGTGGGATTTGAACCCATGTGTCCAGCACAACCTTAGCATGAAAGAAACCATGTTTAGCCACTTGCACCACTGTGGCTTTCACCCTGCAAACTGGTGTTTTGGTCACTTTGTTTGCTATAATGGCAACAATTTAACATAAGCAATAGTGGGATTTAAACCCATGTGTCCAGCGCAACCTTAGCATGAAAGAAACCATGTTTAGCCACTTGCACCACTGTGGCTTTCACACTGCAAACTGGTGTTTTGGTCACTTTGTTTGCTATAATGGCAACAATTTAACATAAGCAATAGTGGGATATGAACCCATGTGTCCAGCGCAACCTTAGCATGAAAGAAAACATGTTTAGCCACTTGCACCACTGTGGCTTTCACACTGCAAACTGGTGTTTTGGTCACTTTGTTTGCTATAATGGCAACAATTTAACATAAGCAATAGTGGGATTTGAACTCTAGTCTTCTTGATTAAAGCCCAACACTTTGTCTACTGAGCCACTGAGTCTGTGGTGTTGAAGGGTTATTTGGAAGGGTTATTTGGAAGGGTTTTTATTGAGAGCTTTGTTTTATTTGATGGAATTAAACCCAGACTTTTTATGTTCAAAGGCAAATGATCATCTTCTGCGCCACAGAATTTATGATGAGGCATGGCTTGTTTTTGGGTCGTGTGTGAATTTTTATTGTTAAGAAAGGTATTTGAACAGATCTCTGTTTAAACAACACACCTTCATGGCTGGCATGTAAAACTACAAAGTTTTGTCTCACTCTGAGCTTAAATTTTTCTTACATGAAAATTAAGGAATGTGGCATTTAAAAGTTAGCCTCTGAACCATAGAGCTAGTTTTTGTTGTAATGTAATAAACTATTTTTTCAAGCTTGTTCAGTTTAAAGAACATAAATTAATTATTCCTAGCACAATAACTGTGTGTGTATATGGTGCTTTTTTTTTGCATTTATTGACAGAATTGAAGTTGGACTAGTTATGTGTTAAGTTATGTGTATTAGTGATGGTCACAGCTTACTGCGCCACAGCTACCCATTAAAAAAATCAGCTAATCCAAGTGCTTATGATTAAATCTGCATCCTTTCAGCTAAAACTTTATTATCCACAGCTTGAGGATCCCACCGACTTCATCAATGCTTATCTCAGCTTACCAATTTATGTAGTCGATTACTTTTTACTTTTATTTAGAGTAATTTTTAACTTCTGATGTTTTAGATATACTATATGTAGTAATGTATGTTTATTTTTGAGGCTCATATCAGGATGAGCGAGAGAGACACCCAGTGCCCTGTGCTTATCATGACATTTTACAGGGCTGATCATTCTGAAATAAGTGGAACATTGTCCCAAATAAGATGTAATGGCAATCATAGTCATAGTGATACCATATAGTCAACTAAAATAAGTTTCTAAGCAATATAAATGACCATTAACACAGCTTTGAGATGTATTTTTTTTATTTTGTTTTTTGTAGTACAACAGAGAAAAAGTCATGAAAATCAGTTTGTTGAGCTTGTGACTATTTAACTGAAAAAAAAAAAAAAAAGTGAAAAAAAGTGATTTATGCAAAAACATCACAATGCAAATCATTTAAAAATGACACATTTAAAAATAATATAGCAACTTTATTTTCTATTTTTTGTGACATGAAAAAAAACTTGCATTTGGAAGATATTGCTTCGCTAATTGTGTGTATTTCACAGGCTATACAGGCAGGTGGCAGGTGAAATTCATGCAAGTGGGAGGAGTTACTGAATCTGCAGCTGTGACAGGTCAGTACATTTCCCAGGATTCAAAACCATTCAACTCTATAGGATAATAATTGCTTCTAACCACAAAACCTTCTAATTCCATTGAGTACTAATATGAATGGGCCACATATTTATTTAATATACAGTAAAAATGTGCTTCTGGGATACAAAATGCAGTTTGTTGTTCAGTAAATATCCAGATCAATGCCAGTATTTGGCGAGTACAGGCACGGCGGAGAGCGTAGAAACACTTTCTAGGGCACTGGAATGTGTGCAGCACTAAAAGTGCGAACAAAGCTTTCAGTTGGAACAATACATGTCTTCAAAGGTCATAAAATCACACTCTGGAAAAGTTCCCTAGGTCTTAATGTGCACCATTTTTCAATCCTGTAAAGTTACTGCCCCCTTTGAAAGTATTCAGATGACTTGAACTAGGCTACAAGAATCTACACAACCTCTAGCTACACCTCGAGGCTACAACTTCAATTATAAAGATTGTATGTATGGACTACATAAATGGCAGATATCTGAGAGAATTGTCTGATATCGAAGGACTGTGTTGCTTTACAAATCCAGGCATATAATAGACTTTAAGTGTTTCTCCAGAGTGGAAAGAGGTCAGTGGGAAGGTGTACATGGTCCAGAGGCTGGGAGTAAAACGACGGGTCAGTGTGTCGGCCAACCTCAAGCGCAGGTTGCAGCTCGAGCACACAATGTGGTTTGGGCAGCAGGACTGCAAGGGTGCCCGCTTGGGTTGGTTTGAGGAGGAAGGGGAGGTTGAAGGCAGTGCCAAAAGTCTGTTGACAGCACTTTGGTTGCCGAGGCGGTCCAGGGATCTTCTCAGCTCTTGCTGTGCACCTTGCACCCCGGCCAGCTCCCGCTGATATTGCACGTCCAGGGCACGCAGGGTCCGCTCTAGCTGCATGCCTTGACGCCGCTGTGCGTTAGCCAGGGAGCGCTCTGAGATTGACATGAAATAACAAAAACAAACATGCTTTATGTCCATAACTAGCTCATGTAATATGTTCATGTAATATATTATCAAGCATTTAACATCCAACACAAATCACTTTTCAGAAATTTAAAAGAGTATACTAATAGATTAATGAATGCAGTATCATTTTATTTATACTTATACCTCGTTCATTGTGTCTTTTTATTCCTGACAGAGAGATAAAACTGGACACCCCATGCTTGTCTGAAAGAGATGGAGATATGCAGGATCCAGAAAGTTGAGAACTCGCATCATGTTTTACTTTCCTGATAAATTGAGCAGTGTTGCACTAAATTCAATTTTTGAGAAAATACATGCATATACTACATTTATATATAAAATATAGTGATTTGCTAAGGTTCATCATACATGCACCATGAATATATCAGACACTGACATTAGACAAACTATATTTAAAATCTGGAAAATGAACAAGTTATTAATATATTCACTTTCCTTAATTTAAACTTGTATTTACTTACCCATGGATGTTGCAGCAAGCGTTAAGTGCCCAATAGCTTCCAAAATGCAAACTTTGTTTTTTGATCTAAAGATGAAAAAAGGCTTCCCGAAAAGACTGGTGTTACTTAATGTAGGTTAGGTTACCTAACTGATGTTCTCCTCGCTTAAGTGACAAAGCACCTCTTCTTAAGGAATGAAACAAAAGATTTGGAGGGGCCAAGTAAGAAAAGAGTGGGCAGAACTAGTGAGAGAAAGGCAACTCCTCATAAACTTTCCAAAAGCGCTTTTACAGAAAATATTTCTTAAAAATCAGAAAACACTTAGTAAGCCAATAAAGCTAGTTTATGGGTGAATAGTGTCAAGATCAGTGTTAACCGTGACAGCTTGTAAAAGCAAGTGGCGCTTCACATTGAATTTCAAATAAAATGAAAATACGCACAAAAGCATTACAGTTTTCATGCACTTCTTTAATATATCAGTTTTTCATATTCACAACAAATACATTAAGCTCTTTTTTCTTTTATATAATACAGTCTTAAATATTTTTACACAGAAATATTTTCTCAGAATTTCATCTATCAAAATGTCTTTTCTTAACCTTTATTTCTTAAGTTGAAACATTTGAAGTCATTTCATTGTTTTTTTTATCTCCATGCCTCCTAGCAAACGGACAGTACTTCCTTTGTACAGCTATTTACAGATGAAAAGAGTCTCCCAAACATATGTATGATAGTTCTCACTTGAATGAACTTGCACTGGGGTGGGGGTTTAAAGTGCAGGCAAGGCAACAGAAAGGAATGTGATATGGATGTTTTTGGTGAAGGCTTTAAAAAGCAAATAAAAATGGGGTTTTGGGGAGTGAAAGAATAATGGTTTTAGAAGATATAGATATACCTCCCCGAGTTGTAAATAAGTACGTCCCCAAGTATTCCAGTACAGAAGGATCAGTCCTTCCCAAGTCAGACCTCTTCAGTAACATTCCCATAGAAAATAAATACAGCACTCTTAAAATACACCTCTGCTATCTCCATACGCAACCTGTGATAGGTTTTTCCAGCTTAATCTGAGTCCATTCACGTCTTGTCAGAAACTATACATGTGAAAACAGTGACCACTGTCACAACCAACAGGATCCATGGAGCTCCTCTCTCCTTAATGGCAAGTTTAAGTGGCGGAACCAATCCAGAGCATCGTCCTTATAAAAATAAAAAGAGACTCAAAATAAATAAATCAATCCATCTCAACAGAAGCAATAAGATGGAGCGTGTGTCCTCGCTTTTGTAACAGAGCACGAGTGGTGAACCAAGCGCAGAGCCTCAGTTATATGTGCAACATCAAGCATTTTGTGGAGCCGAAAGCAAAAATGCGTTATTTCGTACAAGAAAAAAAAAGGAGGTGGAGCCACTTTTTTTTTTTTCAATACGAAGAGGCCGAAATAATGAAAAGCATTCCTACGAGGTCACTTCCACCGTCCACAGTGTCTAGGCGAACTTGAGGGCTACACAGTGCTAGTGTCACTACAGCCCAAAGCTATGCTAGAGGGTTGACGCAGAAGTCTTTGGACCAACGTGAAATGAAGAGCCGCCGTTTAGTCGCACTTCACGAGCAGGGACCAAGGAAGCCAGTTTGAATCGTAGGGTGAATCGATTTGGTCGAAGATCCAGATAACCGCTCTCTGGCAATGGCAAAGGTGGACACAGATGGCGTTTGGAGGTTGGATTAAGCTTTGGTTTTTTTTAGTGTCCTATGGCCCTGCCTGCTTTTGAAGTCAATTTTCATTCATTTTGCAATCCGATAACGATGCTTTAACCTCTTCATATGACAAAATATATTAAGTCTTTAAAAAGGCAAAATTGCTTATCTGCATCAGTCATTTATACAAAGTGCACAGACAAACTGCGTAATGTCCATTTCAGCAAATCACAGAATGAGTGAGAAAATATGCGTGTTCTCTCTCCAAGAGTTTGAAACAACACTGAACAAAAAGTAATAAAAATTAAAGCAATATAAATTAATGTAACTTTGCAGGCCTGCCTGTCTATAACACAAGAAAAACTATATGAAAACAACTAAAAACAAAAAGCTATGACCCGTGAACAAACATTTTGGAATTAATCCAGCGGTGCGAGGTCCAAAGAGTCACATGACTTGTAGATGAAAAAAAAAAACATCAGTTAACCATTTTGGCCTTAAAGGATGGCTTCTAATAACAACAACAGTTAAGCATAAAGTTGTAGTGAAAAGTACAGAAATACATCTGAAATACGCCCACATCTGAACTCCGTAGCAAGGCTTCATGTTTGCTTTATACAGTGGGTTTTTTTCTACAAGAAACTTTAAATGTGACCTTTGACTTATTCAGAAACATGACGTCAGCTACTATAAGGCTGCAAAACAAAATTAAACTGAATAATCACATTCTCTAGAAGCACAGAAAACACTTTGATTTTGCCCACCTCAGAAATGTCTAATGGAATTTGTGCCAATCCAAAAGTGGCTAAAAACATTTACCCAGGCTTCCTTGCATGGGGCATCCATGGGGATGTGAAATGTAAAATAAAAGATGCTAGAGATTGCCTTGACAAAAAAATAAAAAGCAAAAGAACCTACGGAATATTTTAGAATATATTTATAAAAAAAAAAAAAAAAGAGGTCTTTTCAACGGTTGCTTCATTTACCCCGGCTCACAAATCTGGGTCCGTTTATCTACAACGTATGACCCTGGAGAATTTTTTTATTATTAGCAACTCCAGCCAAAGGCAACGTTATGTAAGAAACTCGTTGCAAGAGAAAGAAACGTTTCTAAATATCATTCAAGTTATCTCCTGACATCCAGCACCTCTACAACTGCAACTTGACATCCTTGCTTTTATGCCAATTTTCCATGATTCCATGCCACTGATCCAAATATGGACTCCGTTTTCTGATTGGCCAATGCTGTGTTCTTCCCCTCCAGGGGCGGAGTGAAGGCAGGGCTTGTGCTCCAATATAATTTATCCCAACACCATTGATCCTTCTTGGGGAAATTTTTTTATCCCCCTCGACAATACCTTTTTTCCCCAGTGACCAGGCATTGGTTTCTCACGTCAGTCGTTTTTTGTTGTAGGCTGCATTATCGAGTTGTCCTATGTGATGTTTATGAGATTTTTGTAAATTCAGCAATGACACCCTGCAGAGATCATTTTATTTTAAAGCAGTTCCATTGAGGTCGTAGCTCTTCAGGTAAAGAGGAAGAAAAACAGCACATTCTTTGAAAACTAGTCCTTTTCTGTGTTATGGATGAACCCACCGTAGGAACACAAGACGTCGTAAAAACTGACAAGGGATGGAGTTTTAGGATTTGCAGCACTATTTAAACGCTGAGAATTCACCTGATGGGGGACACAAAGGACCGATTTGTATCAGTTTTCATACCAATTAATGCAATGCAAATCAAAATGTACAACAATGTTTGTCTATTTGTACTTGCCATAGCCACCAGCCTGAATGGGCGTCTTGGGGGAAGCGCAGGCGTACAGGCTGAAGTCCTCTGTCTGGAAGCCAGCACGGTTAAGGGACGGTTCAGAAGCGCTGCGGTGGATCTTGGGCAGAGAGCGTGCCAATAACTCAATGGAGGCCAGGATCTGCCATAAATAGATGAGAGATAGATATATATACACATACATACACACACACGGACACAATAACATGATATACAATATAATAAATATATTGTTTGATTGAAAAAAATTCAAGTACATTTCAAATTAAACTTTATCAAATTTAAAGCTGCATTCTGTTAATGACACTTTGATGCCATCTTGTGGCATCATTGTTTGACATGCCCTTGACAGATAGCAGGCAAATTGGAGAAAGCGGAATTCAGACAGGTATTCACAACATTACCTGAGGGAAAAGAGGTCTCTCCTCTCGCTTTTTCTTCAAACAATCTGCCATAAGTCTCTTCATGGCCTTTGGGCAATTACTGCGCACTTTGCTCAGGTCAGGGGAAAGGTAACCCCGGCCAACCATAAAGATAATCTGGATAGGAGAGATATGGTCATTCAATTTTCCAATATTAAGATATCTGCAGCAATCCTTCAGAGTACAGTCTTGATTTATGTCATAGACATCCTACTAGTACATTACACATACAGTACATTAACATTACAAATTGATGATAAGGCACAAGTATTACTCATGACTATATAAAAAAGTCTCACTGGGCATAAATTTCAACACGGTCATCTGAACTACTAAAGGGACACCTGGGTTCACCTGGTCTCTGTTGTTGATGTTGGAATAAGGCAGAGCCCCTGACATGAGCTCATAGAGCACAATGCCGAACGCGTAGACATCTGACTGGAAACTGTAAGGGTTTTTATCCTGCAGTCTGATAACTTCTGGAGCCTGGAGAAGACCATTGAGTCAGTCCAGATGCAAATGTCAGTGCAAAAGAAATACTCATAGCTAGTACAAGTGCCTTCACTCACCATCCACAAGATAGAGCCAGAAAGCTGCTCGAACTGGTGTGAGCCACTCCAACGGGACTTCACTGTAGCCAGACCGAAATCACCGATCTTTACCGTTAGATCCTCATGCAAAAAGATATCTAGGGAAGTGGCGTTAAGGCTAATATAGAAGCGCATGTACGTGCACATAGGTATATTAAATTTACAGTGATGTCCAAGCCTATCAATAAAGACATTTTACAGCTACAAATCAGTCCAAAGGATACTGTTACTCTTCAGATCTCTATGGATGATGGACTTGGCGTGCAGATAGCTGTGAATAATTTTTTTTTTAAAAGTGTTAAATTCATGCATTATAACCTGAACAGTTTAGTTTCATGATGGCAGTAGGTTTCATGCTTTCTTTTGAAGAAAAGAAGACTAGCCAGAAGACTAAATGGATTCTTTATCCCTAAATATTACTCTGCTATAGTGATCATCTGTGATTTCTCTCTAATCGATCCAGTGACTCACTCCATGCCCTGAGCCGTCTGGCGGGCAATGTCAATCAGCTTGATCATCTCAAATTTGGTCTCGATGATGTGCAGGTGATGGTAGAGACTCGAGCCTTCACACCACTGTGTAACTATAGCCAGCTGGGGTTTCGTGGTGTAGCCCATGAAGAGCAGGATATTCACATGGCGGGTTTTCCTGTGGGAGATAAAGAATTTTCAATAAGCTTTGATAGAACAATGTTTTGGTGGCTCTAGGGGCTGTCAAAAGTACAGGTACTTTGGTACCAAGGCGATACTTTAATTTCAAGGAAGTGCTTAACCCTCACGTTGATAGGCAGTCTTAGGAGTTCAAATTAATTATATGAGACTTTATTTTATTATTTTTAATTTACTTGAATTGTTTAATTTTAATTAAACTAATTAATTAAATTAAAATACATAGATTTTTTGCAACCTTGTAACCAACATTTGGGATAATTTAAAACACTTCTGATTATTTTTTCCAACATTAAAGGCACAATATTTAAGATTTTTTAAATTAAAATATCCAAAAACCATTAGAAAAATGTCATATATTTAGTTGACTTGTGTACTTACATTATTCCAAATGTTTCCAAGAATGTTTAAATCCAGAGAAATAAGCAATTTTAACCAGGACACGGACCATGTCTATGCGTCGCCTATCAATGACATCATCGTTACCCTCGATTTCCAGTTTTATTTTGTAGAAACCATGGAAACACCAAAGACGCTTTAATGTATTATGTGTTATATTAGACAGGTGAGCAACTGTTTGGATACTGTTCATCAACTGAAAACTAATCATTGTTATATAGCTCAACACAGTCTCATTCTTTAAATCTCATTTTCTTGATTTACTGCGAGTACCATGTTTTACCATGCCTAATATCGATCTAGCTTACTGCAGTGAGCAACAAGTTTTGAATTCTGAATAAGCAAAATCTAGCGGTGAAAAATTACATATTGTGGCTTTAAATAAAAAAATAAAAAAATATAAAATATATATTTTTAAATGCAATGGCATTCGTAATTACAACAACAACAACAACAAAAAACTATATCAGTTGACCACTACCTGAAACCTACAATTTGGACAGATACATACCCTGTTTTTAAATCATGAGCAATTTTAGGCCTCATCTTACCTTAGGACACCCACTTCATTTTTAAAGGCCTGTAGCTGCTGTGGAGTGGGGGCTGTGACATTCAACATCTTTACCGCTACATCACCTGTGAGGAAGAGGAAGACACATTTAGCCTTTTCTGTACATTCCTTGTTAATCTGAAGTCCAAAGGCCGTTAACATTCTCACAGGACCTACCGTGCCACTTCCCCTTGTAGACTGTTCCAAAAGAGCCAGATCCTATCCGCTGGCCCAGGGTGATCTGACCTTCAGGGATCTCCCAATCATCGCTTGAGTCCCGTCGACCCAGAGTTTTCTACAGAGCAAAATATTAGACAAATAGATGTCAATAGACTAAATGTGCCAAGTGAGGTAAGAAAAAAAATCTTTACCATTTTATTGCGGTCCTCAGATGAAGACGATGGCTTCCGCTCTCTCGGTTGGCACGGCGATTTCGCCACCTTCACATTCGGCAGGGAACCAGGCAGGGAGGCAGGAGGTGTGGCCGAGAGGCCTGTCGTGGAGCCTTGCATTGCGAGAGTCCGAGAAACAACAAAGTTACTTCAACAGGAAATGTGGGATCCAGAAACAGAATAAGTGGGGAAGGAGACAGAAGGAAAGGAATAAAATCTTGTGTAGAGTCACATGGGGGAGAGAAAGAGGAAAGGGGCACATCACAGCCCATGCAGTGTGAAACGGGGCTGTGAGCGATGTATGCCTCAAATATAAGTATACTATCAAATTCTGAACCACATTCAGTCTCTTTCTGAAAAGCCAAAATATTGCAGGTAGGGATGCACTGATATTAAAATTCTGGCAAATACCAGTGTTGTTATTGTTAACTAAAATATTTTTGTTAATTGAAATAAAATATAAATATTAGATGAAATTAAAAACTTAATTTAAATTGTTGCAAGTAAATAAGTTGAAGTCCTAAATATGGTAAAACTGATAAAAAAAAATAAGATAAATTGAAACATTAAGAAAAAAAAAATGCTAACAAAAATGACAAAAGCAAATAAAATTACTAAACTTTAATTAAAATGAAAACATTAAAATTTTTCATATATATATAGTATTAATAAATACTAGAATAGATAATATATAAATAATTCTAAAACAACAGTGACTAATACAATAAGCTGATAATTGTTTTCAAGTTATGGTCAATAACTAATAGATGGCTCGTATTAAAAATCCAATACTATTTTCTAAATAAAAATGAATTTAAAAAAATAATATACAGTATGAAATGCACATTTTCGGATTTGCTAAAGATAGTGTAATTAATTTTTTTTTTTTTTTAAGATTATCTGAAAGTGAGCTTTAGATAATGGCAAAGGCGGTCTAAATTTAAAAAGGAGGAAATATGTATGCACACTTAAATATACAATACTCGAGTTAAGGAAAAGTGAGTGGAGCCCTTCAAATGTCAGTCAAAGCGTGCGTGTCAGAAGTGGCAGAGAAAGTATTCAACAAGGAGGAGTGAAATACATCAACAAAACACACAAGTGGAAGACAGACAGACAGACAAGCAAAGGACGAGACAAGGTGTGGGACACAGCCACGCACAAAGGCCTATCTACCTCTGAACACTGGCTCAGGCTCAAAATCAAAGACAATGTCATTGGGGTGGGAGGACAGAAGGGGGCTTGAGGTCCGTGTTCGGTTCTTCCTCAAGCAGCGGGCTGGGTGTTGCGAGGGGGCTGCAGGGGGGAGAGAGACAGACACAGGATCACTGGCCCCTGAAGCTCACGTGCAATTCCTGTCACCCACTACAAAAATCCTGTGTCTACTCTCAGAGCTTGTTCAGAGATGATCAAGTGAATTACAGAGCCAGTTTTTATTTATTCCTGTATACAGTCTGTCCTTAAAGGGATAGTTCACTCTATCATTTATTTGCCTTGGTCATTCCAAACGTTTTGATTTTCTTTTATGCTTTTAAATTTACATTGGTTTGATGGAAAAGAGCAGCTTAAACATTCTTCTAAATATCTTCTTTTATGTTCCACAGAAAAAAGAAAGTCGCACAGGTTTGGAAAATGTTCTGGGACATGTTTTGAAACAGAAAGGACAGGGGGTAGGTTTTGAGAACACTGATTAAGAATTAGTAGTTTACAGCAGGCCGCTATTGATAAAGAAAAGGGCAGAAGCAATTCACAAAGCGGGCAGGGGACAGAAAGGCCTGTTTGTCAGCTTTACTAGCAGGCAGGGTGAAATGGATCAGCTATCCCAAACTTCTAAGGCCAATGACACAGAGAGAGCACAAAGACATGGGATGACGGAAAGCCATTTGAATTCAGTGTCTTGGTGTATGTTTTCTGTTTCGGACAGCCCTTACCTCCATCTGACCTCGGTAAGCCTTGATCACGGATCAAATCCTGTACAGGAATAACACAGATTAGCAGGGACTAGGGGAGTCCGGGGCAAATGTAACTTTTTTTTTTTTTTTTTACACATGGTGGTATAAGAAACATTTATATTAACAAGAGACTTATAATAAACAAGATAAAACTACAGGTGATGCAGTGGTTTAGGGCAACTGTAACACTTAATATAAATACATTTATTAAAAATAATATTAATTTAAAGAAATAATAATTATATAGTGCATCTAAAATAAAAGCACACATCAAATATTATCTTGTTAATATTTAGTAATATTACTAAATAGTTCACCTTTATATGATACTATATATTTTTATATATATATATATATATATATATATATATATATATATATATATATATATATATATATATTTATCTCTTTGGCTAAAATATATTTATCAGCTGTTGAACTGCCGCTCTCACATCAATGTTGACCGGCTCGATGGTATTGATATGGACATTAGGGGCTGAGGAAGAGCGATCCCGCTGTCCAAACTGGTTGCGGTGGTCCTCCTCTCCAGGTCTGAAGGACTGTGGGATAGGGATGGATTTGGAAGGGGACACAGTAGGATGGCACAGAGACCTGTAGATAAAAGACAAGAGAGCATAATGAAATTTTGCATAGCGCATGATTAAAGTCACTAACACACTGCAGTATATACTTGAGACGACCCATGCAATTTCTTAACTAAAAGACACAGCATTAAAAGGATAGTTCACCCAAAAATGAAAATTCTGTCATCAATTACTCCCCCTCATGTCGTTCTAAACCTGTAAGACCTTCGTTCATCTTCGAATAAAGATATTTTTGATGAAATCTGAGGTTTCTGAACAATCCATGTGCAGCAATGTCATTGCAACTTTCAAGGCCCAGAAAGGTAGTAAAGACATCATTAAGTCCATGTGACTACAGTGGTTCAACCTTATTGTTATGAAGCGACGAGAATACTTTTTGTGCGCAAAAACAAAACAAATGCAATGACGTTGCTGCCTATGGATGGTTCAGAAACCTCTCGGATTTCATCAAAAATATTTTAATTCGTGTTCCAAAGATGAACGAAAGTCTTACAGGTTTGGAATGACATGAGGGTAAGTAATTAACAACAGAATTTTCATTTTTGGGTGAACTAACCCTTTACCTACACTGTTCTGCAAACTTGCAATTTAAATATTAAAAATATTACATTAAAAAAATATATACACTACCATACAGAAGTTTGGGGCCAGTAAGTTTTTTTTTTTTTTTTTTTTTTAAAGATTCCTATCTATCAAATAAATTATATATTTTTTAAACTTTCTATTCATGAAAAAATCCTGAAAAAGTTTTTTCAGTTTCCACAAAAATATTAATCAGCACAATTGTTTTCAATATTGATAATATAAGAAGTTTCTTAAGCAACATATCAGCATATCAAAATGATATCTGAAGCATCATGTGACACTGAAGACTGGAGTAATGGCTCATGTGTAGTTTAATATATGGTCAATATAGTGCAGATGGGGACTAAATTCTTACCCAGTGGACTCGGATGGAGGGAGGGAGGGGCACATCTCTGAAATGGGTGTTGTGCCCTCTGATGACGCCTCCTCTTGGGTAATGGGGTGGTGCACCAGAAATTTTGATGCCAGCAGTAAACTGAACAAAAACATAAATAATAAGAAGAGCAGTACAGATATAATATGTATAATTAATTACCCACTGCACAAAACTATACATAAGATGCTAAATATTCCAAATACAGTAAAAATTAATATGGGAGAAATAAACTTGAGCAAAAACAGTTTTAATATTTAATTTAAATGTTATTTACATGCTTTGTTTCACTGCGCATTATGTGTGGAGCAAATTTCACCCTTAAATGGATAATGCATAAGTGAAAAAAATTCCCATGAGCACTCACTCCAGCTGATCGTAGTTGACACACATGAGCGGGACCTCTGTGCTGCAGCGCTGGTGGAACTTGTAGCCGCACGTCTGGCAGCGGAAGCCCTGAAACAGCAGCTTCCGGCAAAAGTCACAGAAGGCCAGCGTGAAGAAGGTCTTTCGCACCTGTTTAGTCACCGAAATAACCCTCAGAGTTATTACGAAGAATCTGGGTGTTTCCAAAGCACAATATATTACAGTCAAGGTGGATGAGAAAGAGGTCAACGTGTCTTTAAGACACTCTTTAAAAAGAGTAAAATCAAAAATAGAAATGACCTGTTGGCTGTTGACTTTAAACTGGCTCTAACTTCCTCTTTGTCATTTCAGATTTATTTTAAAGGGGACCTATTATGCAAAATTCACTTTCACATGGTGTTTGAACACTGATGTGTGTCCACAGTATGTGTAAACAACCAGCCTATAAAAATCCACCCACTTTTTATAATCCCAATAAATTAGAAGCAGTGTCTGGAAATACACTGTTCCAGATTTCCAAGCCCCACTCATGACTGGTGACGATCTGCCCTATTAGCATAGATCCCGCCCTAAGTGACCTGCACATAGTCCGCCATGTTTATAACCTCGCTATAGCACCTATTGATATGATGTCTTCGCCACATAAACATTAAAAATGTTCTGTTTTTGGATGTATTAATGAACATAAGAGTCTCCATAGATACAGGCATCTGAGCCACTGAGGACACAGTGGATGAATTTCATTTATGAAGGAAATATGCCGAAGAAATTAGGTCTTATATGTTTGTGCAAATCATTTTACACCTGACTGCATCGCAAACGAGGGTCAGTTTAACGCTGGATTTGCACAAAAGTTGATTCTGAGAGATCGGTCGATAACAACTGCTCATGCTCAAACATCACATCCAGAACAAGTAAGTATCGCCCTTCATATTTTGTGAATGTTTCCAAATCCTGAATGTGCTTGTTAACATGGTGTATGGCTAATGTGCTTGAAGATTATTATATAAATTAGAACCATAATTAAACAAAACGATACCTGTTCTATCTCCATGCAGCATATATTCTATGGCTCTGTAGACATCCTACTACAGTTCCCACATGAGCGCCTGTACAACAAATTTATAGATGATCATGACGGAACATGCCAATCGATAAGTTGAATAGAGTTAACTCTGCAACAACTACATCAATTCATCTAACCATTCAGAAATGTCCTGTTGCGTTCTAAAAGTTGTAACTTAGTCCCGTCTCTTATAAGGCCAAATACTGCTACTAACAATTTCTGACATTTTGGCTGCGTGAGATTCTCCAGTTTTGTTGTTGCCTGAGTATCCGAAGCATGAGCTGTAAAGGCTCTGCCCTCTTCTTGAAAGGAAGGTACATACACGAAAACGGCGTGTTTTTGCTCACACCCAAATAGGGGCAAATTGGACATGCTGTAATAAATGATCTGTGAGGTATTTGAGCTGAAACTTTACACACTTATATTACATCTTGTAAAAAGGGGCATAATAGGTCCCCTTTAAACCATAGCTTGTGGTCAGTTTCATCATACTTACAAAATTATGGGTCGTCAGTGGCACATTCTCTAAAACCTCAACATGGAGCTCCTCCCCCGTCAACCAGGAAATGTCTGTGTCCCAGCCAATAGGCTTCTTCTCCCTATGTGGGCGAGACAGACATTAAACGTGAAGTACGGCTGGCAGTGTGACATAACCTTTTTTATTTGTTTTTTTGCACTAGTGATGTTAGAACCGTTATTACCCATCCTGAACCCTGTAGACCGCACAGCATTCTGGGATCAGGCCTCGCATCATCAGAGCCTTCTTTAAGGAGTCTCTCAGAGTCATCCCACAACGAGCTGGAACCTGAAACACACAAATAAACCACTTACTTGAGTAACTTTCATCTGGGCACGTTTGATTTCTTGGCTCCTACTCATATGGCTGCTTCTCTTTGCTAAACCAACAGAGACAAGCTAAGCAGATAATCAAAATAAAGGGGGTCACCTATATTTGCTCATTTCCCATGGACTCCCACCGCTCTACAATCTGGTTGGAGTGGTAACTCTTTTTAAAGCCCTGCCTGAAACCTTACTGTAAAAGTATTGTCAAAATACCATCTCCATTCATGACAGAACATCTCAAATCCAACTGTGGGCAAAACATTACAGACATAACTCACCCCACTTTTCAGATCTCTTACCTGATATTCTGTCATAAGGCCAGTATTATATTAGTATTATTTACATACTATTATGGCATTTATATAGTTGTATGGACTATTTTTATGGTACTTTATCTCCTTTCTACTTTTTTTGTTTTCCATGGAAGAGAAGTTTTTATCCTTATTGGTTTTTATATAGGCTGTGAATCAATTAACAAGTTATAATAAAATTAATTACATCATAGCTATTATTATTGCCTAATGCCTATTATATTATATATAATTAAATTGCAAAAACATTTTACAAATAAAAGCTAAACAGTATTCAGCAACAACTCACCACTGTCCTCTGTTTGTTGGGCAGGAAAACCCTTACGATGGGTTTCTGGGGCGAGCGGGGATTCCCTCGTGTTGCGTCAGTTGGGGTCTGCAGGACAGCCAAGGTGTTTGGGGCGATGGGGGCACTCTGGGCGCCCGGTCCCTTCACATCCAGCAGGGTGGGTGTCGGCGAGGAGCAGAACTCTGTTCCATTTCCAATGGCCTCCAAAAGTTGCTGTTCCCGTTGCTGTAATGCATCCAGCTTACTAGTGTACTCCTCATAGGCCTGTGGCGTGGAGGAAATATATCATTAAGACTTTATGAACGTTTCGTATAAATGCTCATGTTTTGAACCTGTTAGAGGATAAAGATCTGAGGTTATGCATTAGCTGTTATTGCATACACAAGAGGGGTAATTTCACTCCTTCAGTTCTTTTCCTCCTTTGAATTCATTTAGTATTTTTAAACATTAGAGAAATTAAGAGAATAAATGCCTAGATAGGTAGCTGCCTATCTAAGCAGCATCTTAACTGTCATGGAGTGACAATGTTCTATGTAGGCAACAACTATCGTTTCATGGAAACAGAGTTTTCCACTAGCATGTTGCTAAGCTAACGACAATACTCTAGTAAACATAAAAAGAAAATATTAGGAAAAGTGATTTTTATTTAACTATTGGATTATTTCAAATAATTTCTCTGACTTTGTCCACCAACTTGCATAGATTTCTGCACTAGGCTTGTTGCAGTGCATTATGGTGTGGATACTTTAGATGCTGCCATAGAATTTAAACAAACACGAAATCTTGAAGATGCCTAACTTTTAGAACAGCCTTTGCATTGGGAGTGTGCCTATGATGCCTTAAAATGCTGACTATTTAGGCAGCTCACCAGAGTTTGGGACAAAGCTCAAAGACCAAGTTAATTGTAACTGTAGATGGAATCAAATTGGTATAGTAAAACGCCTTTCACATCACACCCATGACAGCAACTCTTTGTCAGGCCAACTCACCTCCAGGTATATAGATGGCGGATTGTGTTCTCCTCCAAACTTATCTAAAAGGGCTTCTAGGTGCTCCTGGGTTAACTTAATCATCTGTTTGATGTTCCATATCTGCAAAGAAAATGAGAGTTAGCAAACCAAAACTTCCCAGCTTGCTTTTTATGAGAAGGTTCCACTGACTGGGCAAGTGTTTGAGCAGATGCCTTTAAACTTCACCAAAGAGAACCTCATGACTGTGCTAAATCTAATAAACACAGAATCACTTGCTTGTCTTCACTAAGCTCTAAAAACTGACACTGGACGCTGTCTCTGGCCCTGCCCACAGAAACTGTTCAATATTAATTAAGTCTGAGGTGTGAAGTAAGTGAAATATAGACAGTGAGCTCTAGCAAAGAAACTGCACTGCACAACATGGCACTATCAAAAGGCCCAGTCACCCAAAGAACGATAGCTATATTAGTGTCCACATTAACGCACAATATTCATTTATGATAAGCGTGTGCTGCAGTTGTCATCTTCTGCTTTAAATTCTCCACCTCTTTAAAGCAGGATCATTCTGATTAGCAATTCTGATGTTTTTAATGTTCATCATCTAGAAAAAAAAAAATTCTGGAAGTGATTCCAACAATATTGTTTCTCTGTGCTGTTATCTATATCTATACCTGCTAAAACTATATCTTTATCGTTTTCATCCTTAGTGTGAACAGGCCTTTACTATGTTTGTTTGAGCATCACAAACAACCTGACCAAACAACGCTGGGTCAACCAATGGTATGCATTTGGGGGCGGGACTATCCTTGTGTCTAATGGAAGCAGGGAAGCAGGGGAGATCTTCAGGAAAACTGTTTTGTGTCCCTTAAGGCATAAAAATCACCTTTAACAGTCGGATCTGATACTGTAAATACACGATTTATGCAAAATCTTCTGACTTTCACAATCCTAATGTTAATTTAAACATCTGAGACTATTTGTCAGGAGATGATTAATCTAAATTTTTTTGTTGTTGTTGAAGTTTAATTATTAGCACATTTTTAAAACAATTGGTGTGCATAATGTCATGATTAGCTACATTTCCATCAACCTATTTTAATGTAAATTTTGGGATATTGCAGGGGGAAAAAAAGCACTGGATGGAAATGCCAAGACAGCCATAAATTCTAAAAATGTACACCAAAAAAAACGTATGCGCTCAATTGAAGCGGATATTTTTTTTTAATCCAATAATAACTACAATGGAAACACTTTTACCGAATCAATCCTCTAACTCATGTGATTTTGCCTGAATAGAGGATGTGATTGGATAACTGGACTAACCAGTGGATCAATCTCATTAAACAGCATCTCAAATGTTGGTTTGGTCATTCTGATATGCCTGAGACGATGTTTGTCATAAAAAAAATAGTTGGGTGTAATGACCTCCCAGAACCATCTCGCATGATTGCGTTCCCAAACACCAGGCATTCGCCTCAGAATACAAGATAACATGATAGCGTTTATTGCGCTTCAAAATGCACAGACAAAATGCAAGTAACTTAAGATGTAGGGGAAAAAAGCCACAGTGGCTTCCTGGATTGCAGATACTGTATTTTGCTGCAATTTCCCAGGAAGTAACGATTTGTTCTCTTGAACACATTTGGTGGAAACGGTGCCTTATTCGCAAATGTTTTAGATGATATTCCAACTTTGCGCATAAGTTCAATGCACAACTTTGGTCAGAATCATAGCTAGTGTTGGCAACTGCAATTCGAAATAAAAAAGTACTACTATATCCAATATTATAAACGATTCACTCTTAATTTATTTTGCAATGGGTTGAAAGCATTTGCACAAGGAAACATCCAAGCAAAGTGCATGTCCAAAAAGCCAATAAACATTTTTCAATTTTGCCAAGCAATACAAGCAGCATCATAAAATAGTCCAAGTTCACTGAAAAATGTCCCAGCCAAGTGAACAATCTGACAGTGCTACAAAGCTTTACAAGTAAACTTTATTATGATCACCATTTAGAGAAACAATTTTCCAAAAGTCACCAGACTGTCAAGAAACTTGGAATGCCTCTACACCCCCTTGAAACAGTGCATCTAACTTTAGTTCTGGTTAAAAATCCTGCATTCCGAGAGTCAAGCTGCCACTTGATTCCTAATCAACGGTGCAGATAAACTGGCTCTACTAGTCAAATTAGTGCAAGAAATAGCTAAAGGCACCTGGGACAAGGAACTTTCTCAGTAGTCTTGCCAGTATAAACTCCTTACATGCAAATATTGCTGATAGTTTCTTAAACAGACATTTGTTACAAGCCTTTCTTTTAAACCAAACCCCATGTGGTAATATACTCCGTGTTTCCAACATGATGCAACATAACCAAGACAGTTTAAAATAGTTCAATACATGAAATATTTGCAGGCATCCACAGCTTCTCTACAAAGGGGCAGTTCACCCAAAAATGACAATTCTATCAGTATTTACTCATCCTCATTTCATTTCAAACCTGTAAAAAAGACTGTAGCCAATGAACTACCAGATTTTAAAATTCACATTTTTAGGTGAATGATTCCTTCAAAATTCATGTCAGCAATGTGAAAGCTCGCTGACAACAAATATGTATCCCAACATTCAAGATTCTAGGTCAATGTAAAAGTTGGAGAAACTGCCACTACATAACCCATGTTTATTGGGACGACATATGGTGTACCCTTCGTGGTTATAGCCCTGAACATCAATAAAACTGGTAACTAGGTTTATGGACCGTTCAATCAGATGAAATCATGCTCCACTCTTTTACTTAAGAGTGAATTCAGTGCTCAAAACAAAGTATGAGTATAAAAAAAAAAATTAAATATATAGTTACTATTATAAAAGAGCAAGACACATCCCATGTATAATCAGACCGTATAACCTTGTTACAGCAGCCAGCAGTAAAATTTATCTAATTATCATTAAGCACTCCAATAATGATGACTTACACAAGCTGCTCTTTAATCCAACTAATCTGCCAGCAAAATAGATAAACAGTTTCCTTAATAGCCACGTTTGTGACCTGTTCCATGACGGTATAAACTTTTCTTTTTTTTTTTTCACTTTCCGAATTAAACCGAATGAATGGATGCCCTGCTGGAAAATAAAACAAACAGTAGCAGTGTTTTGAAACGGTTCAGATTTCTAGAAATCTTGAGAAGACAGAAACCAGCTAAAATGTTCCACAAAAACAAACAAAAAAACAGAGTTACCAGTTAGACAGCCAACAACTCAACTACCAGCTGGTAATACCAGCTTATGGTGGTTTCTGGAACAAGATGGTCAACTACCTAATAACCAGCATGTTCATAAAACACAACTTAAGCTGGATTTTTCCAGCAAGGTGCAGAATGTACCCACGAATACCCCAGTGTGCACATCGAACAGCAAAGGCCCCTTATATCAGCATAGGTGATTTGTGCAGACAGACAGTTGACAGCTTAGACAAAAGAGCATAAGGCAATACATTTGCACGGGATCCAAAACTGAATATAGAGCGTTCGCAGGGGTCAATGCATGAGCACAATGACATCACTGCAGATTTAAATGTAAATGTAAATGCATTCGAACGCAGACTCGCAGGTCGCGCCAGCTGGTGACACAAAGGAGATAAAACAATGCACGCGAGCAGTTAATATATTCCCCGTTGCATCTGTAGTTTCCCATTAATACGACGCATCGCAAGGTGAGATACGTAGCATGCATGCATTGCAGCGGGGTCTGGTGGTGGTGGTGGGGGGGGGGGGATAAAGCCAATGAAACACGAACAGGCCTTCTGATAAACATTGGCTCAGAGAACTGCAATGAGAGAATTATAAATGGCGTCATTCGGAAATGCACCTTGCGAAAATGCATAAGCGCACGATATAAGATTTGGTCGATTTATATATTGGTGCATCATCTCGCTCCCCTGCAATGCATAGCATCCCCCCACGATCCGTATTACAGCCGGTGTTTCCTGAACATCTCCATCCAGCTCAGCTCCGCTCAACAGCCAAGCTCTCCTCCAACCCTGACTCCCCCATTGTACCTCCTCGGGAATGTCCTGTTGACATTCGGGGATCGCCGCTCCTCCGGGACAGGCGGGTTCAAGCCCCGCGCCCAGCTCGTCCAGTCCCGGGTCCCGCTCCGGATCGCGGTTCATGCTGTCTCCGTTGAAGACGGGCGGTGGGGACTCGGCGCTGCTCAACGCCGCCATTTTAAACCACGAGAAACTGAGTGGAAAATAGAGGAAAGAAACAGAGAACGAGACAGGAGGGGGAGACAGATTCACCAAATGTAAACCCGTGGAGGGGTAAATGGGGATACTGAACGCCGACCAATGCACTAATATTAAAGTATAATTAGTAAATTCTCAAACAAATAAGTCACAATTTTGTTTCTGCCATGTCTTTCATTCTACTTGAATTATGCCATCTTATATTAGTTTGTCTGGTAGATAAAAGACAGTCATAATTTAAAGACAGCTTCATCTAAACTGGTTTTAACCAAAAAAGCTCTACTTATAAACTTTAATATTTATGTATATTACCTATATAGACTAAACAGAGTGCATCTAACATGAGTATCATTTGGCCAGATGTGTACAAAATATTGAGAAAACATACTGCATCATATTTGATACACGGATTTCTAAGACCTCTAAATATCATCATCATCAAACCTGTTCACAATCTAGTAGTTCATACTTTTTTAGGTCTTTTAATATTATTTTTTTATATTCTTATAAAGTAAACATAAGAATAACTTTAGCAGTAATTTCAGGATGAACATTTACAGGACAGAAACTTAGGTTTACTTGACTGTCCATATATAATAATAAAAAAGAAAATATAAGTATTTTTATTTGTCTCTATCAATCATCATTACATTATGTTTTGCCTGCCACATTTAAAGCTACAAAGCTTTGAACATAAAACATTTATCTTTACTAAGACATATTACTGGGAGATAGAGACTGACAACTGATATTTATATGCATATTATGTAAGTAGTCTGCTGTAAATATCTAATTAATTTATCTTACTAGCTGTCAACATTTTATATAAAGAATGACCATATAAATAACAACAACTGCATCAAATGGCAAGTTTGGGCCTCAGAATAAAACTGAGGTTTTTCTCATTGAGTGTAAGATTCATATATCATGGTTTATAAATGCCTGATGGGTCAAATATAGAAAACAAAGCACTTATGCATATATTTTAACCTTTAGACAAAATATAAAATAAACTGGCCCATTTCAAAAATGTGAATGGGTACTTTGTCAAAATTGTATATAATTATCTAACCAAAAACATACTTGAAAGTATAGATGTATATATATATATATATATATATATATATATATATATTATATACACAGGTGCTGGTCATATAATTAGAATATCATCAAAAAGTTGATTTATTTCACTAATTCCATTCAAAAAGTGAAACTTGTATATTATATTAATTCATAACACACAGACTGATATATTTCAAATGTTTATTTTTTTTAATTTTGATGATTATAACTGACAACTAAGGAAAATACCAAATTCAGTATCTCAGAAAATTTGAATATTACTTAAGATCAAGACAAAGAAAGGATTTTTAGAAATCTTGGCCAACTGAAAAGTATGAACATGAAAAGTATGAGCATGTACAGCACTCAATACTTAGTTGGGGCTCCTTTTGCCTGAATTACTGCAGCAATGCGGCGTGGCATGGAGTCAATCAGTCTGTGGCACTGCTCAGGTGTTATGAGAGTCCCGGTTGCTCTGATTGTGGCCTTCAGCTCTTCTCCGTTGTTGGGTCTGGCATATCGCATCTTCCTCTTCACAATACCCCATAGATTTTCTATGGGGTTAAGGTCAGGCGAGTTGGCTGGCCAATTAAGAACAGGGATACCATGGTCCTTAAACCAGGTACTGGTTGCTTTAGCACTGTGTGCAGGTGCCAAGTCCTGTTGGAAAATGAAATCTGCATCTCCATAAAGTTGGTCAGCAGCAGGAAGCATAAAATGCTCTAAAACTTCCTGGTATATAGCTGCGTTGACCTTGGACCTCAGAAAACACAGTGGACATTTTTTGAAGCACTGACTCCAGCTGCAGTCCACTCTTTGTGAATCTCCCCCACATTTTTGAATGGGTTTTGTTTCACATCCTCTCCAGGGTGTGTTATCCCTATTGCTTGTACACTTTTTTCAACCACATCTTTTCCTTCCCTTCGCCTCTTTATTAATGTGCTTGGACACAGAGCTCTGTGAACAGCCAGCCTCTTTTGCTATGACCTTTTGTGTCTTGCCCTCCTTGTACAAGGTGTCAATGGTCATCTTTGGACAACTGTCAAGTCAGCAGTCTTCCCCATGATTGTGTAGCCTACAGAACTAGACTGAGAGACCATTTAAAGGCCTTTGCAGGTGTTTTGAGGTAATTAGCTGATCTCATTTTCTGAGATACTGAATTTGGGATTTTCCTTAGTTGTCAGTTATAATCATCAAAATTAAAAGAAATAAACATTTGAAATATATCAGTCTGTGTGTAATGAATGAATATAATATACAAGTTTCACTTTTTGAATGGAATTAGTGAAATACATTTTTTTATGATATTCTAATTATATGACCAGCACCTGTGTATATATATATATATATATATATATATATATATATATATATATATATATATATATATATATATAAATGAATGTTATTGGCTAAAAACTTCAGCTAGGAGAGTAATTGATCAGTAAAATGGACAAAAGGATGTAAGTCATGATGACCTGCAAAAATGTACTTTGGAGGTCTAAATGAAACTGTACAGAATAGGAAGTATATTCAGTTTCAATATTGCATGAAACGATTACAAAGATTAATTTTTATTACAATTTAAGTATTATTAAAAAATAATACTTAGTAATGAAGTACTGTTTTCTCACTGTTATTTGTGATGCATGTAGTCATTCTCAAATATTGTAGTATTTGTATACTGTTTTGTTATGCAGTACCATTATCTTTTTGTGTATGCCTACAACCATCCATTGTGCATATAGTACTAATGTAAAGTCTCCTTAAGCTTTAGAAAGCCTCTATATAAATTAAACTTATCCATATGTTTGACAGAATAGACCAAGAAATAGGAACTCAATCTGTTGCACAATAATATTTTAGTGATTAAGGAACCAATGACCCTCTTGTGCCTGTGATTGGAAAAATATTTTTTAAAGAAGCAATTCTATCTTTATCATATTGGATGTCATATTCCATATTTATCATATTCCTGCTAAATTTCCATTATGTGTTAATTACAATATGTGGTGTATTGATTTGTGGGCACAGGCATAGGAATTAATTTATGTATCTAGGTCTAGGAATTGGCTTTTCTTTCTTTATAACAGTCCATAATCTGAATACATGAAATGTTGTCTGCGGTTTAACGTGCATCTGTGTGTTAAAAAAAAAAAAAAAAAAATCCCTTAAATCAATGCTTGTGCACTAAGGGTTTACTATCCCTTTCCAACTTTTCTAATTCTATTCTTTCAGTTTAGTCATAGAAAAACCAACCTAAAAGGTTTTGGTGAGGTAATTTGATGATGTACCAAGATGGAAAACTGGCAACACTCCATATATAAGGCTAAATGAAGATGCAAATTTTACAAAAAAAATATCATATTTAATTTCCATCACAGACATAATGTTTCTGTTTAGGTTTTTTTTTTTTTTTTTTTCATAATCATCTCTGCTAATATTATGTTGCCACTGTCATAAACAACGTCCTGTTGTCCATACAGGTATTTAGCACAGTTTCTTCGTCAGATTCCAGTGTCCGTTCATAAATAGCTGAAATGCGTTGGTCTATTTCTTCTTTGTGGCTCTCTTCCCTTCTCCCTTCTTAGGTTTTCCTTTCCCCCGTAGTTTCCTCAAGCGTCTCATTTCCTCCTTGAAATCCTGGTGCTCATCCCTGCCAGAATACCAGAAAAAAAGTCATCTACAAAAACAGAAGAATTTAAAATATAAAATGTTCATAAGTGCACTATAATCTTGAGCCAGAGCCTACCTGAAAAGACCCAAATATCTGAGCTTCTGGGTCATTGAATAGTAAATCTTGTGTGGGGGGTACCAGTCATACGCTTCTTTTCTCTGGGCCGGAGGGGGTTCTTTAAACAGCTCTACTACTCTCATAGACTTGGAGTCTGTGTGACGGGACACATCTCCAAATATTCGGGCGCTCAAACGGGCCATGCGCAGGGCATAGCTAGAAAGACCAGCCATCTTCACCTAACAGAATACACAGATACATTCATTAGTTAAATGATTCGTGCATGCATTATTGGAGAAGATAGATATATAGATAAACAGACAGACAGGTTTCATTCACTATTTTTAAACACACAAGTCCATTTAATTAAAGAGTCTAAAGTTGTTTTATAGATACATGGCAGATAATTGATCCAAATGTTGTCTGCTTACCCTTTATTAAAATCCCGAACGAAGCAGGTCCAAAAATATAGACTTTAATACAAAGGCATGTGGACAGTAGGTACTGAACAATACAGACTATTCAATAATAAGTTTGAATACTCGTTTATGGTTAGTTGACAGTTCAACCTTCATACGCTCAAACACACATTGTGGAACATGAAAGATGCGCATGCGCGGAGCAGGTCAAGCGCTTCCTCTTATCTTACTCTCTAGCAGGTCCATAAAACAGTAATATGTGACATGATATTTTATATATCAAGCAACATATCTTTTATTCACTTCTAATTTCCCCGGGTGAAATATTATAAAAGCTAACGAGAAGAGCTTTCTGTAATAATACGACTTATTGGTTCTACACATTTCTTTGTTTATTTGTAAAAACTACGGCTTAAAGGACCTGGTCATTGACGACACTTCATTACAAAATAAATGAGATTTCGTGTAGTTAGTCAGTGATTCGTGACTTAATCTTAAGAGAGCTAAATATTACATTTAATAGAGTCGAAATACCCTTTTAGCGTTTTTTATGTAACCTTTTTACTGTGGAAAGGGTCTTTTACGTCACAGGAAGTCGTACGCCTGCGTAATCATTCCGTATGCGAATATTTTACAAGATAAAGTTCTGTCTTGGTAACTGCTTTACATAATCATCACACGTTTATGATTATGTTATGTGATCATTTAATAATTTAAAATAGTTTTTCTTTATATTTATTTAAATTTAACATGAAGGTATATACACAGTTTCTTTATAGCTAATGTGTAAACAAGTTCATATAGCCTGCCTAAAACCATTATCGTTATGTGAAGTATTAAGCACGGGGTTATTGGACAATTAAATAAAAAAAATATTACTTTTTTTAAAATGTATCTAAAATTATTATTATTAAACCAGCCAAGGATGTGTGTCTTAGCTACACTATTTGCTGTGATATCTTTGTTCACTAGATGGCGATATAGCTATGCATTAAAAAAACAAAAAAAACAAAACAAAGAAAGTACTGAAGCCGACATAATATATAAATTAATTAATTGATGGACAGCTCTCTGGATTAGCATGACAATCACGTTTTTCTTTTCCTTCCAGAGGATGTATCTATTAACACAATTCTGGGGACAAAAAAAGGAACAAGATAAAACATCCTCAAATAGCACAAGACAAATTGCCTTGTGTATCGGCTGCATTTTTTAGATTACATTGTTCAGTTTTCACTGTTATCAAATAAGTTCCAAACAAACTTTGCCTCCCTTAAAATGTAATTAAAATTTAGCCGTCAAGCTGTCATTCATACTGTTCCAGAGACAATTGCAGTCCGACAGAATTCAATAAAGAAAAGACATCTTGGAATATGTAATAATAGTCAATCCAACGCATAGCAATAATGTGCCGTTTCAGACCCATTTTGCCAATTATGTTACATTCAATATCTGTCAATAGCAGCTATCACCTAGAACGTGGCATAAAGATCCACTTAAATAGTTTTACTCAGTTCTGTTCACTTCTAGATTAGAAGGATAAATACCTGACATTATTTTCACTGAAATACTGACTTTTAATTGCAGAACATCTCAAATTTGATGTTTCATATATATAATGTAATGCAAATAATATTCTCTATTGTTCATGTTATTGTATTCTGTTTTGGAGAGAAAACAGGTAACACTTTGCAAATAAGGTCCATTAGTTAAAGGCAGGGTATGCGATTTGGTCCAAATGTCCTACCTGCCTGTCAACGTATGTGTTTTCATACCTCTGCAAAATAGACGTCAGTCACCGAGCCATTTTACAGTTCCTCCTGAACCAAAACAACAAGCTTATGCTGCGGTCATACTGAAATTTGGAAGAGATGGAAAACTGTGACGTTATACTTGGAGCATTTCTTGACTCTAATTTATGCGCTTTAATGGCAACACTTAACGTCGTAAAAAAATAAGTCAGGTGGTACAGGTCAGTGCTCTTTAAGTTGTTTATGTTCATTATTATTGTAATGTTATGTGCTTTGAGACACGAATGTCGTCTCTCATCTTGTGACGCTTTGCAAACTCAGCTGTGTGCGTTCATGTGTTTTGAAGGAGGGCGTGGCTTTGGAGACGCTCTGAAGGGAGGGTGGGATCTCATATTTTCAAATCTAGCTTGCTATGGCTGCTCCAAAAATTGCCTACCCTACCTTTAACATTAGTTAAAGGTGCAGTGTGTAGTATATATGAGGATCTATTAACAGAAATGCAATATAATATACATAACTATCAAGACCTTACATAATGAACCGTTATGTTTTTATTACCTTAGAATGAGCCATTTCTATCTACATACACCGCGGGTCCCCTTACAGTGAAATCGCCATTTTGTACCCTCATGTTTCTACAGTAGCCCTAAATGGACAAATTGCTCCATAGTGCGCTAGCTACTCTCTATTCACTATGTGCTTCGAAAGGGAGGGGTGACCGGTGACCAGTTGCAATTCGCAACCTCACTGCTAGAGACCGCTAAAATTTACGCAGTGCACCTTTAATGCATGCATAAACATTAACAATGAGAAAAAAACATTTGTTCAGTATTTATTGATGTTTGTTAACATGCAGTTAGTAAAAATTCTTATCAAATTGTTCATTGTTAGTTCATGTCCATTAATAGATACAACAATTGATTTGAATAATGTATTAGTAGCCTACACTTTAAAAAAAATATTGTTGGTTTAACTTAAAAAAGTAAGTTACCTGGTTGCCTTAATTTTGAGTTCATTGAAATTAAAAATTTGAGTTAATACAATGAAGGAGATTGGTTTAATAACTAGAAACTCAAAATATTATGTTATCTGAACCACATTAATTATTTAAGTTGATTTGACAAAAGATAAAAAGTTGTGATAACAAATCATGAAAATAATTGTTTAATGTGTAAATGTTGAGATTAATATTAACTAAAATTAAGAAGTTCATTGTTAGTTCATGTTAATTAATGTAAGGTAGAACAAATCAAACCTATTGTGTTACCAGAAAACATTTACTAACCAAGACATTGCTATCAAATGTGAACAGTGTAAACATTTAGGCCTGTGCATACATTTAATAAATGGCCTAACCGTTAATGTTCCATTATAACTGCATCTTTAATGTATAGCCTCATATCAATCTCGTTCACATACATACACTACACACAGATATGTAAACTACACAAAAGACCCAACATTATCTGAAAGTTGTGTGGGCAACCCAATAAAACAGAAAAAGTGTACAAGGGCCTCACCGACTCTCATTCATTATTTAGCAATATACCTGACTGCTGTTGGCTCTGGACAGTGCATAGTGGTTTCCAATAACAAACCTTTTTGGTCTAGTGTAGTATCGTTTTATAGCTCTGATGATGCAGAATGGCAAAATGAAAGATTCTGTAACCTTTGATTATTTATTCATGAAAGACACTAGTTTACTTCAGTGTGTGTAAATCTAAGAGAGAATGCCAGCCAGTTACAGTTCGACACGGAACCGAGAGCAGTAGTGCGACTCCTTTAAGAAGCCGATTTAATAAACAATGAACATCTCATATTGACAGCATGACATCACCGCTGTTTTTCCCAGACAGAGGCAACATGCACGGAGGACGTTGGGACCATATTGTCCGAGGAGGAAGATGCACCATCTGCCAAATGTTCTAATATCGATAGACTCATTTAAACGTGAAGCTTTTAAGATGCGGCGTCGTTGAACGGTTTGATATTTCCTGCGCACAGCATTTTTAAACATGTGTGGCTGTTGAATGGGATTATTTGGCAGTGCATATCCTGTATAGCGTATCATACAGTCACTGCAAACGCAAAATGGGCTGGAGATGCCTTATTGGAGTGGAGTGAACCCGTTTTGTCAGTTTTAACAGGGGTGAGTGCATCAATTTAGCTACTTTATCAGTCAAAGGGGCCCGTGCAATGGATGATAAGAGCATAGTATTATTCTTAAACATTCCTTTACAGGAATGATCTATTGTAATCATAATTAGCATAGTATTTAAATAACGCTTAGTCATCTTAATGCATTTTCTTTTAAACAGCCAGCAATGTGATAAATGTTTTGCTCAATGCATCCTATGATCCTACATATTCCTGAGAGAATATGAGAAAATAAATCTGAATGCGATGGTGTAGAGTATTTCTATGAAATAGTAACATAAACCGGAAAGCAAAAAAATATAGTCTGTCAGCGCCTAAATGTGATGGGAAGGGTTGGGAACCGAAAACCTGTTCTTATTCAGACCGGTTTCATTTAGCCTATTTAATACCGGAACCGAACCGTTTTCATCCATTTCTGTTCTTTTAACGGTCCTTCGGCAATTCACGTCATTGGACTTAAAGTAACGTCGTTAATTGGGCTATTCTTCCACGTATGCGAACGGAACTAAAATATTTTGACAGACAGTTTCCCGCATTAGGCTAATATTCGCTGAATTTAACGAATCTGCGCGCGACCAGTGTCCAGATCCGAGAATCATCACACTTAGGAGCCGGTTCTTTTTAGTGAATTAAAAACATTAAGTAGCCTACCAAAAGTCCAACTCCCGAACTGATGATTCTTTATGAGTTGAACTGAATTGAAAACATACAGCGTGATCATTCTAGTCCGATTCCCGAACGAAACGAGAACCGAGTCGGTTCTTTTTAAATGAATCAAAAGCACTTGGTTGTCATTGGTCGACTTCTTAAAGGCATTTTATAGGTAGAGCAAGTTGCAACGCATATTGTCATTTGACCACTAACCTTATAGCACAGTGAGTTAACAAATCGACAATTAACTATGAAAAAGACTTACGAAAACAATTAGACACCTACGTTTTCTGTTTGGCTGTAGCCTATTTGTGATGTAAATTTATAATGGTTATATTGGTCATTTTTAGATAATTGCAACAGAAAGCGAATAACTGTTGTTGCTATGGTTACCGCGATTTCTCTAGCTTCGGCCACAGATGAAATCCCGCGCTCTGACAAACTTATAATGTAACTTTGTGATAACTAAAACGTTTGCAAACACAACTGAAACGTATAGGCTACTTGAAATGGTTAAAAAATATTCCTCTGCCTTTTTTTTAAAGGCTTGGTTCGCGTGAACGAGGACTGGACTTTAATCGTCTCGTCTGGTTTCATTCACTGGTATTGGATGGGAAGGGCTACGGATGAACGTTAAATAAGGCTTATATTTTCTGTCGGGCTTCAGCTCGAGGTCTTCAATACAAACAAATTCCACTGCACCGACTGATATCAGTTCTCTCTCTGTCCGCGTGCCCGGCGGGATGCGGGTGCACGTCAAGGAGCTCTCCAAGCTGTTGTGGTGCTGACGCGGCTCTGAGCGAACGCGAGCATGGCTGCTGGGAAGTTGCTGCTCTACGCCGGTCTGTCTCTGTCCCTCTGCGCGCTCGGGATGCTGGCCGTGGCTATCTGCTCCGATCACTGGTACGAGACGGACGCCCGGAGGTACCGAGAGAGGTGCCGAAGTTTCTCCAGCCGCCGGAAGGACCCGGGCTTTATTTACATCCCCAACAACAGCCTCCCTCTGCGGGCGAGCCGCTCGCGCCTGGACCGATGGGAGGAAAAGCTGCTTCTGGCGCGGAACAGACGGCAGCTGTTCGCCATGAGCGCCGCCGATGAGTGCAGCAGGCAGTATAACTCCACCAACATGGGGCTGTGGAGCAAATGCCATCGGCTTGGATTTGATCAAGATATCGAGGACCTCATTCGAAAAGGTAGGACAGTGATGTTTTGTGTCTATCAATGTGCAATGCAGACAGGATACCAATCTTATTAGAGTGTTTGCAAGGCAGTAGTGTACCGATATTCCTTAACATTCTGTTTAAGGTTTATTCTGAAACCCTAACTCTAAAACTTAAGCAATTAATTCAACCGGAGTAGTTTAAAAGACTATTTAAACTACCGAGTTCTCTATTTCTAATTTATTAAGATAAACCAATAGGCTGTTTCACCGATATTTTTAGCATATATTCACAATTTTCAAAATGTAGCTATGGGGTCAACCGATAATGTATCAATCAACATTTTACATACAGCCATTCATACTTTAATCCAACAACAACAATAATAATATTATAAATATTATAAATGATTATAATTATTCTAACAATAACTTAAGCATGGATGCCTGAAAAAAATTATTAATTATCGGTTGACCCAAATAACCTTATTATTGTTGTTATTATGATTATACTGGTTAATCTAGTCATTATGTATATTCTACTAAATTCTAAAAAATACCTAGTTATTTTCCTTTTTTGTTTAAAGAAATAAAATAAAATCGTTTTTGCGTATTGTTATCAGTTATTGGATTTTTCGTTTACTCTTTATCTGTATTGGCCATTAAAAAAAACAATATCAGCTGATCTCTCTTTTTTAAACAAATTTGAGACTAAAGTTTTATAATTTGCCATTGAGTTAATCTAATATATTTGTGACCCTGGACCACAAAACCAGTCATAAGTCGCACAGGTATATTTGTGGCAATAGCCAACAATACATTGTATTGTTCTTTTATGCCAAAACTCATTAGGATATTAAGTAAAGATCATGTTCCATAAAGATATTTAGTACATTTCCTAGCGTAAATATATATAAAAATGTATTATTAGTAGTAATATGCATTGCTAAGGACTTAATTTGAACAAAATTAAGTTGTATCTCGGCCAAATATTGTCCTATCCTAACAAACCATACATCAATGGAAGGATTTATTCAGCTTTCAGATGATGTATAAATCTCAATTTCCAAAAATGTATCCGTATGACTGTTTTTGTGGCCCAGGGTCACATTTGAATATTCAGCATTCAAAATGCAATAGATGTGATGGTGTCATTGTAATATTTGCATTTTGAATTGTGGTTGGTTTTGAAATTCTTGCATTTATTTCAAAATTTAAAAAAAAGAAAGTTTGAAACTTTAGTAGTACTACTCTTTGCTACCCTGCAAGCACTTGTACTACTTTCAGGAACAGCATATCTAGTGCATATCTCTTTGATATCTCAATGCTCATTGATGTCAGCCTTCTAAACTGGAGGCCCACACCATAGACAATACTACCCCATTCATGTGCACAGACATGAATAATGTGCAACAAACAGAGATGGTGAAAAAAATGGAGAGTTCACCACTCATGTATTAGCTGATGAGTCCTTTGCACATGAAGGTGCAAAGCCCTATGGCTAGTCTCACATTCTGGGACTTATTATCTCCCACCAAACTAAGTTAATTTACTCCTCAATGGTTAGAGGCATAATGAATATATTAATAGCTACACACACACACAAGGATGTCTATAAATATATCCCAAGCCTCAAACTATGTCAGCCCAAACACTGTAGGCTGTGCATCAGTCAAATTACACCAAAACAACAGGCCCAGAGTTGCTGAGACTCGCGTACTCTCCGGTTACATGCTAACCTCTTGTCTGCAAATGTGCGCATATTCTGGGAAATTAGCAGCACAAAATGCCCTCTAAAATAAAAACATATTTGAGTCGTGTCACCTCCGCTGGTACCTGTGCCTAATGTGTGTGTGTGTGTGTGTGTGTGTGCGATTACGTAACAGGGATTTTGTGGTGAAGAGGTGCCCCTGTAGTGCTGTGTGTTATGGCTGTGTGCAGCACCAGTCGATTGTGTATTGCACCATCAGCAAAAGCTCATTTAACTCTGGGGCACTTGCCAGCCACATACTGTGTGCTGATTTGGGGCGGGGGTTGCATTGATAGAATAATGCAGTGTTATTCTACACCATCTCTGCCATTCACCTTGGGCGATGGGTGATGATGCAAGTAGCAGTTTGCCTGTGTGTCTGAGATATAATGAGGAGTGAAGAACAATTTTTCATTAGCTGACTTTTGTTTGTTTTTTTTTCAGTTGAAAACATGTATTGCAAAGATAAACAGCTGTTTTTTTATCTGTGCATGCTTTGTTTGGTAAATATTAGTCAATAGCCACGCGTCTTTTTAAATAAATGTGTGAATGCTACCGTTACGTTTCTTTTTTTATGATTATTCATATCATTATCTAGGTTGCAAGCACATCGTTTTATGAAATGTGCTGACTCTGCTCATAATGGCATTGCCCATCTCTCAGAGGAAGCTTATTCTCTGTCTCTACCCAGGATCCTCTCTTGGGAGAGAGAAGGAGGAATAGAATGATGTATGAGAGAGCAAAACAGTAGTGCACAGATAAGGGGTCAGAACCTAGAGGCTTAAAGAGGGGAACAGTCATTCATTGTGAATGAAAAATGCTCCATTCAATCTTGCTATTGTATTTTTTGTGGGAATTTAAATTAAATTATTATAGACTCCAGTTTAATTAGCAAAGATAACTAAAAGTAAGCCATTCTAAGGAGGATTTCAGTTAATTTTGTCAAAAAATGCTGATGGACAAACACATCAACAATAACAAAGACAAGACGAAAAATGCACATCTAGATTTTAATTATACTGTTTCTGAAAATATGACAAGAAAAAAAAAAGTCGAATCAATTAATCGCATCCAAAATGAAAGTTGTTTACATAATATATGTGTGTGTACTGTATATAATTATTATGTATATACAGTCACCTAAAGGATTATTAGGAACACCATACTAATACTGTGTTTGACCCCCTTTCGCCTTCAGAACTGCCTTAATTCTACGTGGCATTGATTCAACAAGGTGCTGAAAGCATTCTTTAGAAATGTTGGCCCATATTGATAGGATAGCATCTTGCAGTGGATGGAGATTTGTGGGATGCACATCCAGGGCACGAAGCTCCCGTTCCACCACATCCCAAAGATGCTCTATTGGGTTGAGATCTGGTGACTGTGGGGGCCATTTTAGTACAGTGAACTCATTGTCATGTTCAAGAAACCAATTTGAAATGATTCGAGCTTTGTGACATGGTGCATTATCCTGCTGGAAGTAGCCATCAGAGGATGGGTACATGGTGGTCATAAAGGGATGGACATGGTCAGAAACAATGCTCAGGTAGGCCGTGGCATTTAAACGATGCCCAATTGGCACTAAGGGGCCTAAAGTGTGCCAAGAAAACATCCCCCACACCATTACACCACCACCACCAGCCTGCACAGTGGTAACAAGGCATGATGGATCCATGTTCTCATTCTGTTTACGCCAAATTCTGACTCTACCATCTGAATGTCTCAACAGAAATCGAGACTCATCAGACCAGGCAACATTTTTCCAGTCTTCAACTGTCCAATTTTGGTGAGCTCGTGCAAATTGTAGCCTCTTTTTCCTATTTGTAGTGGAGATGAGTGGCACCCGGTGGGGTCTTCTGCTGTTGTAGCCCATCCGCCTCAAGGTTGTGCGTGTTGTGGCTTCACAAATGCTTTGCTGCATACCTCAGTTATTTCAGTCAAAGTTGCTCTTCTATCAGCTTGAATCAGTCGGCCCATTCTCCTCTGCCCTCTAGCATCAACAAGGCATTTTCGCCCACAGGACTGCCGCATACTGGATGTTTTTCCCTTTTCACACCATTCTTTGTAAACTCTAGAAATGGTTGTGCGTGAAAATCCCAGTAACTGAGCAGATTGTGAAATACTCAGACCGGCCCGTCTGGCACCAACGACCATGCCACGCTCAAAATTGCTTAAATCACCTTTCTTTCCCATTCTGACATTCAGTTTGGAGTTCAGGAGATTGTCTTGACCAGGACCACACCCCTAAATGCATTGAAGCAACTGCCATGTGATTGGTTGATTAGATAATTGCATTAATGAGAAATCGAACAGGTGTTCCTAATAATCCTTTAGGTGAGTGTATAAATACACACATGCATGTAGTAAGTCACATTGTGAATTTTCTCATAACAATGCACTAAAATACTATGAAAATGTTTTCATATGTTGATGGTGAAATTAATATGCAAAATATTTTTTTCATTTTGCACTTTCTTGTCAACTAAAATGTCATTTTTGGCGACTGAAATGACTTTTAGTCAGTTCAAAACTTTAAATTCATTTGTTTTAATTAATATTTAGAATTAATTAAATATAGAAATTACAGAAATTACAGCTCACCTTTAAGAATTTATTAGCACCATGCTAGTATGTTACTTTTATCACCAGTATTATTGAATATTTCACATTGTAGCAACATATTGCAGCACAGTGGAAATTATTTATGTTAGTAGTTTGTAGAAAGACAAACCTGCACAATGGAAAGGATGACCAGAAATAGGAAATGATGCGAAAGATGGCGGCATCTGGAGTTTGTGGAAAATTGAGAAAGGCTGTCTGAGTGAGAGTGTGAGAGGAGAGTGAGATCATGCAAGAACAGCCAACCCATCTCATTGTCCACCATCTGTCCTTGCTTCCCAGAGGGACACCCATCAGGGATGATGAAGACATTTTAGACCTAGAACACAATCACAGCGACAGGAGAGCGAGATCCAACCTCCCACCATTAATACAGACGGTAGGGAGAGGAAGAGAGAGAGTATAGATGGGAGAAACCACATATGCAGTTAGCAGCAAAAACGTATTACGGACCGGGCCAGTGTGACTTTTAGTTTGAGACTTTAGATTGAGACAGTGTGACTTTTAGAAAGTGTGACTTTTAGAAAGTGTGACTTTTAAATTGAGAGTTTATTTTGTGCATTTGGACATTAAATCTCACCTTATTATAAGAAGGGCCCTCCAAATCCATTCTTGGTTAGGCTAGAGCGAAGACAAGTATTGGATTATACTTGAGTTCTCAAAGGATCTGGCTTCATTGTTTTCAGTGTTTAAATTGGATGCCATGGGAGGAAGACGCCACACCTTCACAGTTCAAACAGTAAGACGCACCGGGACTCAAGCGCTGACACTAATCAAATATACAGGTGTTGGTGTGGGATGCTGGGTACATCTCCTGGGAACAAGGAATAGACTGTGCAATGGAGTTTCCATTGCTTTGAATTTCCTCTTACAATGATTTTATTCTAATGCATATTATATCACAGAAATTGGGTGTGTAACTTTCAATAAAGTGTAGAGAAAGGGAAAAGTGTTCAGTAATTTTAAGGCCAGGAGGCATTCAAGATCTTTGGAGGAACTACGCTGAAATAAATGAGGTATCCAATAACCTCCCTTTTCATTTTCTGTTACGGCTTTCATTTCCAACAAATATCCGTAGAGTGAAATGCGACTTGACAGAGTGCCTGGAATCAGCCCACGACCAGCAGATTATGATTTGGCCTCAAAGTGTGTAAAGCACCCTCATTAGTGAGGGGAGAATATTTCTCGCTTAGTTCGAATAAGATGTACAATTGTGCATTTAAGATATGACAGACTTGAAATTAGCACCCTGCTTGATAAAAGCTTGAGTTATATCACTTTTCCCCTCCTGTTTGAAATTATGCTAATGTGATCATTGGCTACTACGTCGGCAGATATCGACATTTTCATCACACCATGAAAGCTCTCCGACCGGGGAGATGTCACATGGTTCTTCAATGATTTATCATGTGCTTTGAGTGTGAGTGTGCACTAATCAGAGACATTTTTGGGGGGTTTATCACTGGGTTTCAGCTAAAGGACTAGCCTAAATATGCTTTAAAAAAAAATTCTATTCATCCCAAAATGCAACATTTAGGGTTATGTAACATGAATACACAACTATTGATTGATATACGTTATGACGACAACAAAATGATTAACTTGTTGAAAAAACATCAGAAAAATTAGAATATTATGAATAACTTGATGGACGTCAGTGCATCGAGAAAGTAATTTAAGGGTACGTTTATATGACAATGATGTACTAAAACGGAAAGGTTTGTTCTTTGCATTTTTAAAAAGTTTCGCTAACAGATGTTGCCAGGCCACTAACTGACTATGGTACTTTGTAAAGAAAAATTACGCGCCTATAGACTGAACACGTAATACGCATGTGCATGACATCAGCGCTTTCACAAATTTGCGTTTGTGTAGTTTACACGGAGACGATAACTATCGTTTTTAAAAACTTGCACTTTGAAACCCATTTTCAAAAGTTAGAATTTTCAGTCCTCCAAAAGCGTTGTTGTGTAAATGAGCGACCAAAACGCATAAAAACTTTTTTTAGTTGAAAACGGTGTCATGTAAATGCCCCTACGTTTTCAAGTTATTTTTTTTAATAGGTTAATATGCAAAAATAACTAAGTAAGCCATTTGAAAGATAAAATAGTTTTTAAAAAATGTTAATTGATTGATTAGTGCACTCCATGCAAAAAAGTCTGTAGCTGTGTCTCATTCGGAAGGCTGCGTCCTCCGGAGGTCGTATTGGTTGGCTGCATACGTCATCAAGGATGAATCATTTCATTAAAGTAACCATTATAAAATAGTTGTAATTTCTTTATGACTTTTGAATGTATCTAAACATTAAGGGCACTATCATACATCAAGTGTTTTTTGCTCGGTTCAGCCTGACGTAGTTATCATTTTCACATCCAGCGCCACGTTGTTGAAATAGCAAATGCACTCGCGCCCATCTGTTCACCCATGGGCGTGCTGGTGTGAAAACGTGGTGTGTTCAGCTGCATTGTTGGCGCGTTGCTATTTTGAGCCATTGACGAACAAAAACCTAAAGTCAATAGTATAGTATTTTTGGTGTTATTTAAAGGGCGCGTTAGTAATGTGCGCATATAGGCGGGTACAGAGAGGGCGTACACTCTGTTTATTATACACACAGGGATGCGCAAGCAGCACACAAACATGCCAAATATTAAAAATAAAAGGATTCCTCTCTGGAGAAGTGTTCAGCCTTTCTGCTCACAAATTCCGCCATGTAAATAGTGAATCCGCCATGGTGCAAGCACAACTGGCTTTTAAAGGGAATAGGAGATGAGACTCTGATTGGTTTATTGCACGTTACGCCCAAAACACACCCATGACTCATTAAGAGACTAGATACAACCCTTTTGAACCATGTGCCTGGTGCACCGGTTTTTTTCCATCGTTAAACTAGCAAAAGTAGATTCGGACACGCTCTAAGTGCACCTGCGGCATGCGCTTCAGACCATGCACTCAGATCGTTAAAATAGGGCCCTATATCACATGGTTTAAAAACCATTTAAGATGCCATTGAAGTCAGCATGAAATAAAAATTTACCCTTTTTTAGTTTCTTAACTCTTTCCCCGCTAAACACAGAATTTTCTGTTATTTGTAAGAAAGCGCGTCCCCGGCAAACACGGAATTTTTCGGGTTTCCGTCTTTTCACTGTTATACGCTAGAGGGCGCTATTATGCATCTTCTGAATGAGTACAGAATCTCCTGATCAAAACACAGGCGAAGAAGACGCAAAAAAAACAAGCGATCTTGTGTAAGCAGATGCATATGTAAAATAACGTGATCATCAACATTAAACAGCAAATCAAAACTGCCTAATGTTACTGAATTAAAATTTGACCCAGAACGAGCTCTAGGACTGTGCAAGTATTAGGGGTGTTGGACTCGATCTACTCCATCTGTGTTTGATCATCGTGGATGTAGTCTTTGACAAAACGTGATTTTCTCAGCTTTTTGTTCAAAATGTAGCTTTTTTTATGAAACTTACCCATATTTAAGAGTTGATAAAAAGGAATGCATAAAGTTAGAATAAATCAGTTTTTTGTTTAAAAGCAGGGGGTCTGCTCTTTCTTTTGATAAATTGCATGCTCAGATATTCATACAACAAAATATTCTATGGGCCATTACAGTTTTGTGAAAATGATCAAAAACGCTGGTACTGGCTGCCAACTTTTTTTAAAACTGCTGGCGGGGAAAGAATTAATCCACGTTCCTGGTCTTATTATGCAATTCATCAGAGCATATTATTCAACATAAAAAAATGTTTGTCTTTCACCAAAACCTCTGTCAATATTCTGCTATATAATGCCTGAATCCTCATTTTCTGCTTAAAAAAACAATGAATTCACCCGATAATGTCACATTATGCAAGTAAAAAGATTTGCGAATGTCATTTTAGGCTGACTTTAAAACAATTCCTCGATAAATCTGTAATTTTACAACCATGCCTGGAAATCACTCTGGAAATAAGCCCCCAGAATACTTCTTCCTAATTAAAACGTATAATTATTTTCCTGTCACATTGCTGTAGGGCTGTTATAATTTGTCCCTGAATGCTAGAAAGCACAAGCCCTGCTGCTAATATTCAGCTGACAGCCGTCTGTGTTTCCACGGGACTGATAAATGTGGCCGTTTCATGTGGCGCCACACTGCAGAATTGATATCGTTGAATGTTGTGCGACCTCAAGTCATTGTGAGCCCTGTTGTTTGTCTTCCTGTTTTCCCTGATGAAGCCTGTTACAGGTCTCCTTCTCACAATCAGCCCTGCGAGGTGAACAAAGCGGAGGCGTGGGGGTTGCCACGCAGGGAAGTGGAGGAGGATGGTTGGAGGCAGCTGAGACGCTGAAGAAATACCAGTAGTAATGCTGCACCTGAAAGACAGAGAACAGATGTGAGAATTGCAGTAGAACTGTTGGTAAAACATCCAGTCAGATGAATGCAACTGCTTTGTGCAATTACAAGCAGAAGCGGAGGGATAAAGAATAGACGGCGAGGGCTGTTAGTCAAGAGGAAATGACACTCTGTCTTCCCTCGCCCCTCCCCCCTCGTTTCGATTCGTCTCCCTCCTTCTTGCAGCCCAATTTATATTCTGGCACGGAGATTAGTCTCCTGAAAATGGAGTGCTGATGATTTCACCACCAAAGGATTGTACACTGCAGTGAAGTGAAGGATGGAATAAGGTAAAAGAATGACCAAAAAGATGCGTTTTACTCCCTCCTCATTCACATCCACAACCGTGTTTGGAGTTTACTTTTACAGAAGTCATCAAGAACTTCTCAATTTTTCAAAACACTTTCTGCTGCTATTTCACCCCCGAATCATGGCACATCTGTGGTGTTTAGTTGCTAGTCTTGGATTTGTTGTCTGTGGGAAATGTTGTTTTGGAGCAGATCAATCATAGGGAATCTTTGTAAGCTGAGTCATAAGACAAGTAATGCATTTGAAATGGTGAGACAGACATTGATCCATTCAGTTGCTCATTAGTTTGTCATTGAATTTGGGAGAGTGTGATAAACACCGGATGATCTTCACTCAATATGAGAGGGTCAATGCCAAAGCGAAAAGCCTTGGTGCCATTTAAAACCTGAAGTCTAGGCTAATCTCATGCATTTAGATATATAATATGAAAATTAAAATGCAAATAATATTTTTGCCTATTTGGCGATTTAAAGTGAATGAAACCATACCATGACAATGCAAAATAGGTCATTTGAATATGATTAACAAAGATGTGGTAACCTACACCTACCTTACCTAGCAGTTGAGTTTTTGATACCAATACTATTTGTATCATTCTATCATTTATCATTAAAACCACAGCAAAAAACTAATATGCTATCAAACATACACTTTATTTAAAAAGTAAAATATTTATTTATTAAAAAATTAAAGCAAATGTTGCCTTCAAGTATTATTGCTTCAAGTGTTTCAAGTAATTACTCAAGTAACCAAGGAGTAATAAGAAAAATATATTTATTTGATACTACAATTAAAGACAAAACAGACATCTGCAGGTACTACAGATACTGTAGAAAAAATGTTAGCATCAACTTGGTATTGAAGTACCGTTACTTTTAACATTCCTACTACTTTTAAACTGAGAAGTCAGTAAAAGGTTAATTGTGTATTATTTTCTAACTGCAGAACCAACTATAATTAATCTCTAATCTCTATGTGCACACAATTTATCATCATCATCTTAATTTTCTTATGTATTTTATTTACCCATAAAATGTCCCTCAAAACATCATTAAAACAAGAAAAATTAGCTTGAGAAGCAAAACTCTTTAAAATAATAGGATTATTAATAAGATTTGTTGTTTGTTTTCAAAGAATCGTGATTGAATCTTGATTGATATTTCATACCACTGCTGGCAAAGTATTTTAAGCACAAACTTCAGTAAATCTTATTGAATTTATGCTAAAAAAAAATATAAAACCATAACAGCCGCATATAAACTGCAAACAACAAAACAAACTAATTCTCTAAATTTACATATCAATGTGCATTTAAATAAGGTTTTAATATCTTTTGAAGTTCTCCAGTAATTCTCCAGTAAATGTATCTTGTTTTACGGACGTGCAGATAAAAATACCAATTAAGAAAGTGTTTTTGCGCTGCTCAGTCTTTACTTCCTGTTATTGGCTATGAGTCTAAATAGGGTCGATTGAGAAAGCTGGAATCCAGACCTGATCTCTGATGTATAAGCTCTGCCTCCTCATGGTGGACGCCCTTCCTCTTTCTCACCCCTTCTTCCTCACATCCTCTCGTTTGATCAATGGTTCATCAGAAGGGCTGGACTTCAGTTGGGTTCAGCTCATGGTGCAATGACACCCATCAGCAATCCATTCAGGCCTGAGAAAGACAAGACGCTTGTTAAAAGCACTGTGGGAGAAAGCAGGCCGATTCTAATGAGAACCACGTCCACCGCAGCTGCCGGGTTGAATGAGAGCTTTCAGGAAGCCAACAAAGCAAGAATTATGGCACACGGAGGAATCGCACAGCTGCTCTGCCTCTTGGGCCGAGCGTGTGAAGGGCGTGCGAGGTGTCTCAGCTCGCCCCACGGACTGCGTGAGCTGTGTTAAGGTGTTTTACGCTGTGAGTGATGGATGGAGGCAGTTTGTTTTTCTTTTCTCACTGAGGCTGACAGATAAGGCACAAGCAGAAGGTTGAGTGACGTCATCTGTCAAGATGTGTGGAATAATTCTCTTGCTTCTGTTGTCGTGGCAACGGGAAGACACCTGACAAATGCTATTCTGCTCTCTGATGCAAGTGTTTGCATTTTTTCTTTCTTTCTAATTGCTTTGGTATTTGCAGAATGGGCCTGGAGAGACAGGAAAAGACGTGTGTGAGTGTGCGTGTTTACTTTTCCCTATGAAAGGCCAAACATCTACCTGAATACATGAGTTTGAGTGTTGCACTATCAGTGCATTACATCAGAAATGGGAAGTCATACCACCAACTACTGTCTAACATTTTTTTTTTTAAGATGATACACATCGCCTATTATGTTTTTACTGTGTGGGTGAATCTTATGAATCTTATGAAACCTGTCAAGAACATGTCTGGGTCATGTTTCACCTCAAAATGACTAGAAATTATTTTTTGCTTAAAGAAAATGAAGCCTATTTTAAGCCCATTATGATTTGTTTGTGCATCGTGACATAATTTTTTATGACAAAGTACATTTTACCACAAAAATTCTCATAACCAAAATGCATTGAATGCATGAAATACAAATATATATATATATATATGTACAAATAGTATGTATAAACTGTATATATACACATAAATGCATATATACATGCGATATTTGTTTTGTTACCTTTAATGCTTATTTAAATGGAAAAAAACATTGTATTATAGAACTTTTTGTTGTGATGCAATTTCTAAATCTATTTTATTAAATGCAATGCAATGTCATGTTACAATAAATATCGAGAACAACAAGAATTATTACAAACATGAAATGCAAAAAAATATTATACATTACGTTAATGAGAATTTGTGGACAGAATGTGAGCAATTGTCATGACAATCATGCTTAAATAATCGATAGTTGACTAGTTGTCCAACAACTAATGACCCATCCTTTCTGTGATATGAAATCTCCATCCACGACTGCTTCTTTATAGTTATTGTATCACCGCACGCTCAAAAGGTGTTAGAATGAAGTGAGGTGGGAAATCGCCCCAGACAAATTAATATGCTGTGTTGACAAAATCGAGCTCAAACCTTTTTCACCCGTGTCACTGTTTAAACGTTCCTTTATACTTCATTTACTTTCATTTTGACTTTGTAAGCACATTTTCACACTCTTTCCGCCACTGCAGCATCTGGTGCTGTTGTAAGGCACTTGATAAATGCATCAATACAACTTTGAGTTTTCTAATTATCAGCTCTCACTTTGAAGTCAACAGAATTTACCCTATTTACTTTCTCAACTCATGTTCCTGGTCTAATACTGCAGTATTCATCAATTCACGTTATTCAAAAGAAAAAAAAAATGTTTGCTTTAATCAAAATCTAATAACTTGCTCTGCCTCTCAAACAACGCTCCATTTCATCTGAAGTCACTTTGGCTGTGTGGTTAATGTTAATATTAACCAATATCCGAATAGCTATATAGACTTTGTTTTATGCTGCTTTTGTAGGTAATGCAGCTTTTTAAAAATCGTACTCATAGTTATTAGCACAATCATTTCATACTGGTTATTGTTAACACAGTAAAGTGAATGGCAGTAATATCTTCTACCTTCACATCCCAATCCCAAACACAATCTCGATTCCCAACAGATAGGGAGCAAGGCCGTAACCATATCTTAGACATTAGGGGGAACCAAAGTTTTGTTTTGTTTTTGCGTGGGGAGGGGGTATTGGTCTTATTGGTTTATTTAAAGGAATTTAATTATTAAAGGATTAAACAGGATTTAAGGAAATAAAGAAAAAGAAATAAGAGCAGAAAAAGTTCCAGTTCTATTGTAGTTATGAAGTAAACTATTTGTAAAAGTAAACAATTTGGCCATTTCTAATTATTCAGGGGGACTTGTCCACCTCAATGTCTGTTGTGGTCTGTGTGTGGCCCTGATAGAGAGTCAGAAAAGTATAACCTGATTCCTGGGACCAAATTCTGTTTTCTCTACAACTGACTGCAAACTTGCATTCAGCACTTAATTCTGATATGGAATGGCCACTTTTCATGATCCAATTATTTCCCAATGGATAAAATCCTGCCTTACATTTTTTCTTTTTACTTGAAAATATATCACATTACTAAAGTAAAATGCCGGATGCAGTTTCAGGTTGAAACAATGTTAGCCATTTGCTATTATAAGAATTCAGTTGTTTTTCCTACACTATAGATGACATCCCGCATTCCATATTAAGCCTGGAATTTGCAATAGACCTTTTAGGTCCATGTCAAAGCATAGACTCAAACCCGTCTTTACTATTCACATGGGTGCATTTAAGCTTCTCTCCTCACTGTCTGAAAAGGCCCATGTAATCAACACCAGGAAGCTGGATAAGTAAAGCCAGCTTTCTTCCGTTTGTTTTTGATGCATTAGCGATAGCAGCATTAGCATTTCAAGCTTCTTCATAGAAGAATGTGGCCAAGAACATGCCATGTACCCCTTTAAATGTGAGCAAGGACCTGATAGCTGCCTATTAAGGATCAGAGGGACTTTGATCTTCTAAGCAAAGCACAGAGAATCCGGTCTCCAACCCTTTGCTACTGTAACTCAAATAAGCCTTAAAATTCAGGTTGTTGTCAGCCTCTGATATCCACCCTCCAAGGCCAAAAGTGACTGTGTCATGTATTAGACATTAAGAAACATTATCAAGCGGAAATGTGTGAGAAATTATATTGATTGACCGCGGTAGTGGTGTAATCTAACACTAGTATTTAAATGAAGCACCTTTTCCAGTGCTGTCTGAAATCAAGGCGTGTGAATTTAAAGAGCAGGGAATTCAGTTAAACCTTTTATACAGGGTCAAAGTTTAGCTAGAATGCTAGATGACATAAAAATACCATTTGGGGAAAAAAGCATTGATGACCATTTAAAAGTAGGTATGACTTCTGAAATAGAATTTAACTTAAAATTCCAAAAAGTAATATAATATAATATAAAAGAATATAATACCAACAACTTATTATTATCATCATCATTATAAGCCATATTGGCAATATGTTTTATTTTTTTGTATACTTCTTAAAAAAGAGAATAGCCTGTTTTATAATATTTCTGGATATTATGTTATGTAATATTAATAGTGCAATTGTTGGTGCAAAACCCTTAAAAAACATTTTAAAGATTTAAAAATAATCAAATAATATCAAACTGCAGGAAACTGTAAAAACCAGCATGTTTATAATTAAGACAGTACGTAAAAATAATATGTAAAGAAATAGCAGTTTGCAATATCAAGAAGAATAACGAGCTGTTTTGTACAGATAACAATAACTGTAAGCGAATGACACCGGAAGCCAGACATGACCACTCTTACCTAAAAAATAATGTGGATAGTGGCCAATTTTTAGGAGGACTCGCATGATAATTTCTTGGTTCTGTAAAAATGTCTATGTGTCCAGAGAGAGGGTAGCAACAAATATGTGATGAAACTTCTAAAACAGGAGACAGTCAGTGGGGAGTTGATGTCTCAGCACACCTTTATCAGACGGAAAGCCTCAGGCAATGAGCAGACCACTCAGATGAGTAGACGACTTACGGATGTGAAACTCTGAACATCCACCTTTTTTTCACATTCCCAAAGGTCTGCTGTCCAGAGGGCAAACTGACAAGCAGAGAACAAGAAAACAGCAGAGGATCGATATTGGCATGACAAATTACACCACAACGCATGCAGCAAAGGGATAGATGTCTGTGCAGAGTTTGAGGATCGTAGAAGGTGTGGACTAAATAAAAATCAAGAGCACAGCATTATGTTTCCTTTTTTACCTGGAGAGATGGAGGAGGAAAACAACGAGAGTACTTGGAGAAGGGAGATGGAATTCTCTCTCGCCTCAGGGAACTGCCATTAACTCGCTGGGCTGTAGGCAGGCGGTCATGCTGCTGTTGCTAGGTGCTCGCTTTTCCTCTGCTTGTGAGAGCAAACCTCCTGCTACATCTGTCCACTATACACTAAAATCCTCAAATGGAGTTGGATTTCCTTCGTTTGTGGTGCTTGCTCATACTTGGGGTTATGGATTTTATAAAACCCCTAATTTTAAATATTAGAGTATCTTCTTGGAGGTTGGATCTTTATCTATATCATAAAACCGCTTAGAACACCTGCATAGAAACACCCTGACAACCAGCTACAACACATTCAGATTGTGGTTGAGAGTATGCACAGGCAAGCACCATACCAAAAATATAATATAGAAAATATAGAATCATAAAATTATTTAAAATAAAAGTTTAAATATGTAAAATAAAAAGTTGCTGCCTTAAATTTTTAAGTACAATCAACTTACATTACATAAAAAATTACATAAATCTGATTTAAAAAAATTAGTTGACTTGAATTGTATAAAAGTTAAAAATTGCTTGACTTATTTTGAGGAGTTAAACATATGTTGTCATAACTTATTGATCATATATTTTTTACAGTGTAGTTTAAAAATATAGACAAAATGAATATACTTTACTTACACTGAGCAACACATTGTCTTTTGCTAGGTAACTGTTATGCAAAGTGATGCTATTTCCATAAATTGTCAAAAATATTGCTCAAATGTTTGTGTTTGCACACACATACACACGCCTTCCTGTTGCCTCATTATGAGGGAAAATGGTGCCCTCACTCTCTTTCTCATTTGCTCTGCGGGTCCCCAGCTGATACATAATTGAATATACGATGACGAAGTTCATGAGAAGGGCAACCAGTGACATCCCCACACCCAAAACTAAAATCTCAGAGGGGCCAACAGTCTCCTCATCACTGCTTATTTAAACGCTGTCAGTCAACTTGGAGTGAACACCTTAGGGATATTACTGCTGTTTGCAGCCATAAGCATATCACATAAACCAAATGATCTCTTTTACCTTTTAACAACAAATACCAGACATGCAATTCACAGTAGCATATGAAAACATAGTTTAATATGGGGGAATGGTTTAATTACTAAAGCTGAGAGCCAATGACACAAGTAGACTTGGCACATTCAGACAAGATGCACTCACAATATAGTACTGTTCAAAAGTTTGGAAACATTACTATTTTTTAATGTTTTTGAAAGAAGTCTCTTATGCTCATCAAGAATGCATTTATTTGATCAAAAAATATGAATAAAACTAGCCTGGATGCCAGCCGAACTTAGCCCCGCCCACAGCATTTGAGGTCGGGCAGTTCGGTCTGGACTTGATCCGTTGTGGAGCAACTATGCCCAAACAGAAGCTGTTCGGACCAATCAAATTGTCAGGGCGGGCTTTATACGATGATCAACAGTAACATAAGCATTCACGTCACCAAAGAGTGCTTGGGTTGAATTCATTTTAATCCTAAACGGAACTTGTTCGTATATGCATTCACCTTTACTATTTCTCTCAAAAATGATGATCGTGTTGGTAAATACTCTGTGTATCCTTAAATAATTTTTACAACACCGGCAAAGATCGTTTACACTCATCTTCTTCTTCTTCCAGCATGTGTGCAGTTGAGATCTGTTGACAACTATGCGTTAGTGATGTGTCATTCATGAACGAATATGACTCGGGAACAAGAAGTTGTCTCAGAGAGTGATTCGTTCATTTTGTGTTGACCGTGCATGCGTTACATGCCATCGGTTCGGTACAGGATCTTCTGCATTTAGCCTATGGGGCTGTAAGTTGGTGAACGAATGACTCGAACGGTGGGACAGCGAGAGACTCGAGAGGTGAACTAATCAATTCTGTTTTCGGGACTGCATGCATTGCATATGGGGCTGTCACAGCCCAGATCAGACACTGATGACGGAACTAACAACTCGAACACGAAGACACGAGAGGTGTACTAATCTTTCCAGGGAACAGACGTGATTAAATGTGAAGTGACAAAAGAAAGAATGACTCGGATTCGGAGGTGAGGTTAACTAACAGACTGCATAGCATGAAGACCCAGCTAAGCAATTAATGAATCATTTCTTTTTTAAAGTTTGGCCTTGGCTGCATTAGCTTATAATTAATTTTTTATTCCAAATGTGATCAACGTTTGTATAAGTACTAGATGTGTTGGGGAATTTAACGTGACATTTAATTATATTCTGCTGAAATGAAATGATCCGAGTCTGTAAAATGAAATAATCCGAACTTCCCACTACTACTATGCGTCGCTCAACATACGTCACTTACTCCATTGCTCTGATTGGTTGTAGGTCTATCCAATTGAGTGCAGAGGCATTTTCTTTCCTGTCTTTCTTTCCTGTTCCTCATAATCACAGCCCAATGTAGCAGTATCAGACTCATATTCTGACTAGAATTGAGTATGACGATGTCAGGCTAGGATAAAACAGTAATATTGTGAAATATTATTACAATTTAAAATAATGGGTTTCTATTTTAATATACTTTTAAAAAAAATGTAACCTGTGATACTTTTTTTCCAGGATTCATTGATGAATAAGAAGTTGAAAAGAACAGCATTTATTCAAAATAGAAATCTTTTCTAGCAATAGAAATCTTTACTATCACTTGAATTTAACACATCCTTGCTAAATAAAAGTATTAAAGGGGTCATGAATTGAGAAATCAACTTTCCCTTGAGCTTTTGATATATAAGAGGTCATCGTGATGTAAGAATATCCTGTAAGTTTCAGAGCTGAAATCTTCCTTATTAGTCAAAGAAAAGCTTTTATTGACAGCTGGCTCAGCAAACGATCGATCTGCGAATGTGCGCCCCTGTGACGTCAAAGTGCAGTCAAACACCGCCTCAAGACGAACGCCTAATTCTGTAGCCCCGCCAAGTGATGTCCTGACATGTTCCTTCGAATTCCAGTATTAGGAATGCATGGTTGAACTTTATTTTTACTGAAGATCCAGCTCACGTGGGGAAGACATTGCATTTGTTCGCTTCATTTTACTGTGTATTCGTTTGTAAACAAGAGACTGGATTTGCAGACAGGATGAGATTAAAAAACTATGCTGTGCCTTCTGGATCTGACAGGAATGATGCAACACAATTATATGATTAAATATGTTTTATGTGATAGTATTGCATTGTTACGTTTGATATCTACTGATTATGTACGTGTCTAACTAAACATAACTTACCACGCTGTCCCAGGCTGGAGTATCCTTTGTATTTGAGGTGTTGTTGGTTCATTTTTGCTGCGATTCAAAAAATACAAAATACAATCGCGGAAGTTTTGAACATGCTGATTTGATTTGTATTATCAACTGGCCAGAATTTTGAGACAGCAAAAAACGTGAAGGGCTATAATGCGTTAACAGCTCTCTCAAGTACTGGGGAGCTAAACAGTTTAATGCTTTGTAAGTAATTAGCAAGATTTTAAAATTTATACAATGTTTAATAGGGAGCCAATTCAGTGTTGACAGAACCGGGTTAATATGGTCATACTTCCTGGTTCTAGTAAGAACTCTAGCTGCTGCGTTTTGGACCAGCTGGAGTTTGTTTATTAAGCGTGCAGGGCAACCACCCAGTAGACTTTTACAATAATCTAGCCTAGCTATTTTGATATATTTTTAAGTTGGTAGAATGTGATTTTGCAGGTGCTAGAAATGTGGATTTCAAATGAAAGATTGGTATCAAAGAGCACATCCAGGTTCCTAACTTGGACAGGTTGTAATTTTAGTCTGAATGTGCCAAGTCTACTAATGTCATTGACTCTCAGCTTTAGTATTTAAACCATTCCCCCGTTTGCCATCTCCAAAATCTCAGCACTACACCGAAAACCAGCAGCTATACTCTGTCATTACACCGGCATCAAGATCAACTGGGAGCATCAGATATAAAAGCTGATTTTTATGTTGTTTCTGTTTGACCTCTGCTGTGACATGTAAATCTACCTGTGAAATCAGGGAGAAAAAAGGAGAGATTCATGCGAGAAAATTCAGGAGAGGGTGGAGAAGTTTTGCAGGCTCCGCTGGTGTGATGAGGGGAGAAGCTGATAACTGTCTGGCGGCTTGTATCGCTCAGAGACTGGCTGCAGCAGGGTGCCCTCTGGGTAATTGCCTTTCCCCTGGGCTCTCTATAATGCCTCTGCTGCTCTCCATGCATGTACATGAGCGCAAAAACACACTTACATAAACACTGACACACAACCACTTGTGATGACAGCAATATATTCAGAGTTTTAATATAATACCGAGAGGTTCAAGGACACATAACAAAAACTAACAAGGGCAGATTGTGATAGGAATGATGTTAATGAGGTTCACAGCAAGAATTACAGCTTACAAAATGCTCTCGGAAACTTGAAAAATCGGACAATTTAATCAAGAGGTAGCGTAGGCGGAAACTCAGAAATATCAAAGCACAGATGAAATCGGAAAGCAGCCCAATGACTGTTTTCAATAGGATGGATTTGGATCCAGTTTGCAAAAATTCACAGGCTCGGCTCGGTCTAAGGTGGAGCCCAACGGAAATGACAGACTGCCAGTGCTCAGCTAATTTGGTCTGATTGTGTGTTTTGCTTTCATCAAGTGCATTTTGCAAAGGCACTCAAAACACAAACACATTAGGAAACCTCTCGCGTATTGTGAGCAAACTCTCCCTCTGAGTGCCAAGTCCATAATTATCAACAATCAAAGATTACAATTGCCTGTCTAATCGGGACATTATTTATGGATGGCCATTAAGAGTTTTGCGGCATAAATTCTGCATGTAATAGGCAATTGTTGATAGCAATTTGGTTCTTTTTTGTTCAATCAATCAGCGATTGGGCTTTAAACCAGACAAGGTCCCTCATTCCACTAACGATACATTACAAACCTGATTAACGCTATTAAAGTCACATTGGTTCAGACTAAAGAATCAGGGGACACAATTAGGAGGAGGACAGACTTGAAAGTTGATCAAAATTTTGATGATGGTCCCTGATGGACACAGTCCATTGATTTTGTTTAACTCATTTCACTTTTGCCAGGAGGAGCTGTACGTGATCTGAATCGCCACCTGATGCACATAAATCTGGCCCCCAGCACTGGGGAAGTGACTTTCAAAGTGTCCTAATTTAACAGTAGAACTATAGTCTACCTTGACTATAGTTCTACTGTTAAATTAGGACACTTTGAAATTAGCTACACTCAAAGTTAGTAACAAAAACTAGCTAGCTACATTGAAGGTATTTAGGGAGAGAGAGAATATTAAATAAAGTGATTTATATTTAATAAACTGTATTAGTAAAATCTAAAAAGACTAATAAACAAACTTAAGAATATATATACACTTTACACACTTTAAATTAGGGTCCAATTCTCACTATTAACCAGAGCCGTCGCAAGGGCTGTGCCAAAAGTGAGTTAAAAGACATAGCCAAAAGTGAGACTATGTGTATTGTGATGCTGTATTATTCTGCTTGTAATGTATTATGCAGTAACTTACAATATTGCTCTGAGCGTGTGACTGATTTGTGCGCATACATGTCAGTCAGCACGGCGTTGCACGTCAAGTTCGTGGAGAGCTTTATTTAGTCCATTTTAAAGGGCACCTATTATGCCCCTTTTTTACAAGATTTATTCTTCGGTGTCAGGAGTCAGGACGCACTATAATGTCAGAAACTGGAATATATGCTGCATGGAGATAGAACATGTATATCTTAATTTAATTACGATTATAACTTATGGTGTCTTCTTGCTTTTATCCACTATATTAGTACAAGCCTGTTGTACCGGACCCCGTCCGAATGATGGCCAAAACTTTACCAATGAGGTTTATGATGTTTATTGCACTCCACACAAAATATGAAGAGTCCGTTTCACTCCAGAAAATCACTGTAAGAGCTGAGTAAAACGATGTAAAAGCAAGCATAAAAATACTATCCATAAACTCTCTCTCTCTCCTTGCATTATCATCAACATACATAGCGAAGTACACAGAAACAGAAGTGACAAATAACGGTAAACAAATATATACAGACCTTTTGCCTTTTCAGGTGGTGCTTAATAAACTGGTAAACTTTATATCCATAAATCAACTCAGATGAACTGTAATAAAGTGCGTGCTCTTACCTTTATTACTGCCGTATCCAGTATCACTCTGGAGACTGCAAGCTGGATCACCAACAGTTAAAAGTGATCCATCCTTGAGTAACAACTTTTTAGCAAAACCTGTGTTTTGTATTGTCCCTTTGTATTGAAATTCTTTCACAAAGCATGGAAAATTCCCTTCAAAAATAAAACTAATCCACTGAGTCTTCAGCCACTCTGATGTCAGGAGTACATGGAGACTGTTATGTTCACTTTTACATCAACAAAACACCTCAATCGCAAGAATGAGACATTCTTGTTGCTACAGCTGCTCCAGCCTGGAGAAAATGGCGGACTGTGTACAACTCACTTAGGGTGGGGTCTTTGCTAATACGGCAGTCTCTGTCAGAAGTCGTGGGCAAGGCCTGTAAAAAGTGGCGTCACTTTGCCAGGAATCTGCAAACTGCTTGTTCTGAGACACTGCTTATGATTTATGGGAATTTTTTTTAAAAAGTGTGTGGATTTTAGGATTTTTAGGATAATAGTTGGATTTTTATCATTATAGGGTGGTTGTGTACACACACTGCTTACACACATTTATGTTCAAACCATATAAAAGTGAATTTTGCATAATAGGTGCCCTTTAAATTCCGCCTCTGGAATGTGTCAAACCATAGATATTACCCGAGAAGTTCAAGTGAATATGCTAGAAATATTTCATCTGATGGTACGTACCGCACAAAGGGTTTTTTATTTAACACTAAAAGGTTAATTAAGCATATAGCTATAGCCTAACTATTATGCACCTTTCTGACCATCCGTGAGAGCAACGGTTCAGCAGAATGAGTGCAGCCTTCTCTATCTCTAGACGTTTTTAAATCTGAAAAATCTGTTTTACTGACTGAGAAATCACTTCAGATGTTTCAGTGTACTTAAGTTTGTTTAGTCTTTTTAGATTGTACTAATTTGTCTTTAAAAAATTTAACAAATGACGGCTACAGCCAAACAGTACCTCAAATAGGGTGACAGCATAAACAGATACATTTAATTTAAATATAAATGCAACTATTATTATTAATAGTTATTATTATTATTATATCAATTATACAAAATCATAGTGGAGAAGAGCAGCATTTAGATCATATTTTTAATACTTAGAATGTGTGCAATTTTATGTTGGGACTCAAATATATCAGTGAATAATTTTGTAAACAAACCAATTTGCTAAAATGTTCACTTAAGTTAGCAGTGACTTGTTACCTGCTTTCTGGGAAAAGTACCTTGTTACTTGTTATACTCAACTTGTTTGTGTGACATGATCAGCAGACAACCTTGTTTGTCAAACAACACTCAGAAAGCTGAAGCCTTCTGAATCTCTCATAACCAGCATTTTCAAGTCAACCGGTCAATCAGCCTATACATTCCTTGTTTAATTTCCTTTTTCCAACCTTGGTCTCTGGTGTTAATGACCTACGCTAGAAGCAAAATAGACTTGATAGATTTTAGGTTACTTGAGCCTGGCGTAGTTTCCAACTGCAACTGAAACAGAATCTACATTCGGCAGCCACCGGCGACACTAGTCATTAGGAGCTGCATACTTTCCCGATCTTGTTGAAAAAGTTGAGTGTTTAATGCTTCTTTCCACCTCTTGAGTTTCCCCAGGAATGAGATTCATTAATTTGAGCCCAGTATGAAGTGATCAAGAGAGTCTCAGTCAGCCGGTCGCAGCATTTTCTCCATCTCCACATCGGGTCTGTAATTGAATTCCTGCTCCTAACAGCGGGTACAGGGGTGTGTTAATGTGGTGTGTGCTGTGAGCTGAAGTACACTGGAGTGTGTAAGATGTGTTATGGAAGAGCACAGAACTGACACTGCATGACGGATACAGAGGAGCAGAGAATATGGTCTCTATTTTCAGTGGGATACAAATTCATAGATCTGGTACAGAATGATTGCGGATAATTAACTTCACAGGGGGACGGCTTGTTTTTTTGTCATGTTTTTTTGATGGAAAAGCACCTAAAGTAGGAAAGAATTGTTCCTCCATCTTATTCTCCAAATTTCTGAGACCATCCTTCTGGGTTTAATGAGCACTGTACCTTAGTTTCCAACTGTCGTCATCTATTTACAGCTCAGTCATTCTCTGGGCCATTCATTCGTTTCGGTCTTCCTCTAGAGTTTTCAACCAGGGGTCTGTGGAAAAATTTCAGTAACACTTAAAATAAAGTAAACAAATTTTAAGAGGCCATATTATGCCCTTTTACAAAGTCTTGATTTTATTTTTGTGGTCTACTAGAATAGGTTTTCAAATTTTGACATATTTTACATTATCGCAGCACCTCTCTTCCCAGTCTGTCAGTAACACTCACAGTATCCGTCTATAGGGCTTTTTACACTGCGCTTAACCCTAAGTTAGGTCCCGACCAAAAAACCCCCCAAAAACATTTAGTCCTGGTCCACTTAGCATTCATAATGGCATTTTTAACACTGAAACCTAAAGATACCGAACCTAAAGGCATAGGGATATGTTCACAACCTGATTGGTAGGCTTTTATTATGTATATTTCACGACAGAACTTACCGAACATCCAAACCAATGCTGTGTGCTGGGCTAAATGCGCTCGTTGTATGCGCTTAGCCTACATATGATGAATGTAACGAGTTATGTTGTTATGGGAAGAAGGGAACCGGCGAACGTTCAACATACTTTAATCTTAAACAAAATGAAAGTAAAAACTGCAGCCTCTTCACGGACGGCTGCTGCACACGCCCATAATAAAATGTAAACAAAACAACATAAAGTCCAGGCCTGGTCCTCTCTTGTCCTTCACTGTCGTCGCTCCTCCTTTTATGCTTCCAAGCTCCTCCGTAAGAGGATTCGAGACCGGTGTGATGCGGGCAATCTGCTGTTAGGAGATGCGGTTCTGATGCCTGTCCCTAACTGTGATGGGAAACATCGCTACTATGATGAGAAAAAAACAGGTATGGGTGAGCATTCTGTCCTTTTTAGGTTCGCATCTTGTGATGTCACGTCCCAATTATGGTTCGTTTACATGTCTTTGGTCCATGTTGCTTTCATATTTCATTCGAACCGCACCAGAGTTTGTTTGGAAGCGGACCAAGACCCACCTTTTTAGCGTACTCGGTCCACTTTGATGCGCTAACCACTACAGAGCAATTGCACCAGGGTTCGTTTTAGTCGAACCAAACATGCCAAGTGTGAGCACACCTTTAGAAGCGGGTTAGCAGGTTGATTGTGGTGCCAAACTTGTACAGTGTGAAACAATGCAGTGTTAGAATGTTACAGCTAGATGCTTAGCAACAGACAACCAATCGTGTACTCATATTTGTGTGCTTTGTACAGTCACGGAAACACTGCAGATTGTATGTAAACAGTAAATTCAGCGTTTGAGAGGGAAAATGTCAAATGCTGGCAGAAATCATGACAATTTGAGTGAAGAAAAGACCGTTTCATTCGTACCTTTATAGTTTGTGCTTTTTAAACTCACCCTGCCAAAATTTTCACTGGCCTTCATACACATATTCAACACATTCTTACAGACGTTTCCTCATCCATATTAGCCAGCTAGATAACACTTCTTTTGTACCTATAGCTAGTGAGAGCACATATTTCTAGTCACACAGCCAAATATATGTTCATTTGACAAGCAGGCAGCTTTTGCCTTCAGTGAGATGGTAATCCGTGAAGTAGTTACAGTGTACAAATGGACTGACAGCACCGTAGTAATTGCCCATCTGTGAGGTGACATACAGGAAGGAAGCAGTCATACCAGATTGTGGATAAAGATGGCACGCACCATGGTGCCAGCCTACAAAGTCACTGTGTTTATGGATAATTTTTTTCTTTCTGTTATTCCTACACCTTCCTGCTCAGAAAGACCAAGACCAAGCAAGAAAACATGAGCATATTGCTGCATGTGTAACAACTATGGCTGTCAATAGATTAAAATATCTAATCTCCATAAATCACTTGACTTTCTTGGCATTCACATGATTCATCTAAAATCGTGAAGTTTGCAAATATGCATGCTGATGTGTACCTTCAACATTATTACAGTCCTCTAACCTCACCACATGACAATTTTGCACAAATAAAATGGGAATTGTGAATTTAATGCTTGTATATGACATGTTAGGTGCATTTTCACATTCTGAATTAAAAGAAATTGTCATGAAAATTATAATGAGACCAGGGATGCACAAATCATCCATTTCTGATTTCCTATGCAGAAAAAGGGAGATTTTACATATAATTAAAATTTTTAGCCATTCATTTGGTTTTAAGGACACATAATCAGCTGTGCAGAAGTATATTCAACTTTGGCGTTTTCCATGATTAGGTTTAAATATAACTGCGTCTATATGAGACAAAAATAGAAAAAATTATTTAAAATACAGCAATGCCGTAGGTAAGAAAATGTTTTTAGAATGTGGGACATTCTAAAATATTATCAGAGCCCAAGAAATACCCATTTAATTTACCACAGAAATAATATTAACTTCAGCAACTAATAAATTCATCCAAGTAAATAGTGAGAAAATAAGCCAAAACGTTGGATATTTTCCCATTTTTTCCATTTGATTTGATATCCAGTCTGAAAAGCTTTCAGTTTATTCTCTTAAATAAAGCTTCTTGCATTTCATCATGTTTAAAGATGATAATAACCGAGATTAAATTAGTACTTCTCGTCTAATGAGAGAATTGTAGTGAAACGCACCAGCAGCATCTGCCATACCTGTTTAGAGACTGGTGCGAGGCTATTCCTCTCAGGCAGTCAGCAGGGACGCCAAGACTGAAATAACTTGATTAATGTATGGCACTGCTGTCCGCCATAGCCTCCCGGCAATGACGTATTTAAAACAAACAGCATTTCTTCTTGTTTTCCCCTTTTAGCTTCCAAGACTTGGCTTTGTGGAGAGACCGACAGGCATTGGATTTTACTCATCTTGTTTGCACATACATCGATTGATGATTTTCACTGTTATTGAGTTGTTTTATGCTCAGGGCCTGCTTAGCTTGTTATAAACCCAAATTAGTTCAGCTAGGAAACTGATATCAATGGCCTTACCACGTCGCGTGACATTCAGCTCAGTGTGCCTCAAGCTTTAATTGCTATCGGACACCATTTTTTGCTGCTGCCGTTCACTCAGAAATGAGTCAAAAGATAATCTATGGGGTGTTTTGCCCTACCGCCATTTTAAAGCTGTTATTTTACATTACAGTGACTAACACACACACTCTGATAGAGATGGATGTGCTGGGGATCTATTCGTCCTCTTCAGGGGGAAAGGCGGATGGCTGTAGCTCCCAGAAAGGCTTCATTTCAAATGGCTGCACCATAAGAAGGACTTGGCAGCTTTTAATTAACAACGAGGTTTGCTCTGGGAAAGTGGAAGATAACGTACCACTCAAAGTCGGCGCGAAGCGCGCAGAGAAAGACGGATGGAGAGAGTAACGTTCTGTTCACATTAATTAAACGGCTGACCGAGCCAGCTTCACTAAAATAGTGAGAAAGAAGCAGATCAAAAAGGAGGGAACACAAGCTTTCAAGCTCTAGGAAGTGGGGCAAAAAGGCTCAGGGTGGGTTTATGCATACTTATTGACTCTCAAAAAGCTTTTTGCTTTGCATAATTCAGTCTGTATGTGTAACACGTTACAGTATTATAGGTGTCTGCAACCTTAAACACTCATGGGATTTTTATTGGCATTGAACGATAAGATGTAGAGATTAATATTAAATGTATGTATTTTTGAAATGCTCAATTTCCCCTGCATTTGCATGGCAAACTACTTGGTGTAATCCTTGTTCATATTTACGCACCCTGCAGCAAATGTATGGGATTTTTGGAGGCTAAATGCTCCAATTAAACCACACAGCACTGATAAACCCACTGGACAAACTGTTGGACAAGTAAACTAGTTATCCAGGGGGTCGCTCAGTGCCATTTATGCATACCCGGTGACGTAGTTTGGTCTGCCATTTTGTTACTTTTTTCATTATACAGAAAGTTCTATCTATAAGTGATTATTTAGCATGCAATGACAGTTATACAACAAAAAAGGTGTTCCCTGACTTTATTTACACAGGGATCAAAATAGTGGAAAAATCTTTAAACAAAAATGATATATTACAATAATTTTATTAAATACCATTGTAATTTTCATGAATATTTAAGAATACTCATTCCTTGAGTAAAAAAGACAGATCCTCCCAGGAGACAAGCTTGGTCATCAAGTCTTGTAGTAACATGACTCTCAGCAGAGTAATTGATCGAGTGGCCTCCCCGAATCTCTTGCCCTGGAAATTTGCAAGCCAGTCAATCAATTAAAGATCTCAGTGGGTCGACGGACCTCGATCGGAAAATGTGTATATGCATGCTTTGCTTAGCACATTAGGCTTAAAGCTCTTTTCAACATGGCTGGAAAAGAATTAAAAGAGAAGCTGGATTTCTCTCTGGCTACCAGATTCAAAGGACTCTAAATTGGCCTGGTAGGTGCCTAGCAGATGTAGACAGCGGTCACATGCTTTCTGGAAATATGAGATTTAAGCTCAGTTTCTAAATGAGTTTCCTCCTGTAAAGAGCATTTTTAGGCAATGCTCCTGATGGAAGGGAATACACAGTTCTAAAATTTCATTGTCATTTGGACAAAACTATTTTTAATGAAACTTATGCAAAAGAGTTTTATGGGTGGTAAAAATGTGTTTATAGGTGGTACATTTTCTTAATTCATCCGACATTTAGCAGTTAATTTTGGACCCTGCTGCTAACTCTCTTTTAATGGCATGATGGCATTTTTGCAATTATATTGGCACGCTAGCATGGCACACTGTGCAGAGGCAGCCCATGTTGTTAGGCATGTATTAGTACTTAGGAAGGACGCCAAGAAACTGTCTGTGGGACTAAGGAGCAAATATGCCGTGCTAAGAGAACACATGTTGACAAGACTTGACCCAATACTGCTCCTTATTTCCACGTAATCAATTCATGTGTAACAGTGCAGCGCTTCCAAAACAGCAGCTTACCATTGGCCAATGCTGTTTACGTGAGCACCACGATGCATGCGTATGCGCTGCTCTGCTGTAGAACTAGGAAGTGCTGCACTGTTTACACTACGTCAACAGCGGAAGAGCCTGACACCGACTAGAAGAAATTGTTGAATAAAGTCATTATATTTTTTTTTTTTTGCGCACAAAAAGTATTCTCGTCGCTTCATAAAATTAAGACAACAATTTCAAACAACTGTGGTCATATGGACATGTCTTTACTACCTTGAAAGTGTTCATTAAAGCAGAGAGCTCTCGGATTTCATCAAAAATATCTTAATTTGTGTTCCGAAGATGAACGGAGGTCTTATGGGTTCGGAACGACATGAGGGTGAGTAATTAATGACAGAATTTTCATTTTTGGGTGAATTAACCCTTTAAGTAAGTACCATCACTATTTTTAGTTAGTTACTGACCAAAAACTATAGTAAGTAGATGGTGCAAGTGATTGCCTGGAGCAGAGAGTGGACTTTCGGGATATTCAAAACACATTCTTCTAGATGGCTAGTGAAATGGAAGTGTAGGGTGAGCAACTGAGATGTGTTTCTGTCTTTGTGGCATCCATAGTAAGCAGATGGAACTGTAAAGCACTGGATCCTGAGGCCTTTGATTTTCCCTGACCCAGATTTTCATCTCACTGCCTGATTTAGGTGTGCTGCGCTAATGTTTGAGTCATAATGTGTCAGCTCTCTTATATGTCAACATTTTGTGTAGGTTTTACACTTCAATGATCCCAGTAGTGTTTATTTTTTTTAAAATTGGCTTAGCTTTACAATGCCACAGATCAAGTGTGGCTTCTAGAGACATCACTTTAGCAATGTGCAACTTCAAGCCTGACGTGGTCAAAGTGAAATGCTCTGGCAGGATTGCAGCTCAGCAACCCTGTGTATCTATCGTGAATACATCCACCCCCACTTGTCCAGCTGCTCTACATGCACCTACAGCTCTCTTCCTGCTTCAGATGACATCTGTGTGTGCCTAGTGAATGGAATATATTTGTTTATCCTCTCCGCAGCTTCATAACCCTCTTGGATTGGAGCCAGTGCAAAAATCCCGAAAGACCAAGCTAATGTCTGCATTCTCTCTCTCAATCGCTCTCAAAGCACTGCAAAGTAGATTGCACATATTTATGGACACAATAGGAAAAATGTGGGTGTTTGGAAAAGCAGGAACGAAAGTTATGGGAAGTAAATCACCTTGATGTGGTTGATGTGACTCTTGAACTACACCTCGCCAAAGGTCAAAAGTGCAGTCCCTTGCCTATTCCCATAGACTTCATTCAGGCAAGTCCCACGTCTATCTGGAGCTGAGATTCGAAACAGCAAAGGTTGCTTCTACCTAAGGCCAGGTTTGACATTTTCATCCCCAAAAATAGGAAATATCCCACTTCAGTCTGCTCAATGCATTTGGAAGTGTAGCTAGTCCTGCAATCCTGGAGTCTATTATGACCAGCTGAGATGAAGGGTTTTGCCTGGAATTAGATTTGACTTTCTGTGAGCCTGTTTTATCTACACACCGCCAAATAGGGGACTGCTCCCGGTCTAATAATTTGCGTCCAATCAAATGTGCACTCCTGGCAGAAATTCAAAAATACTGTCTTACGAAAAACAGACAGGCAGAACATTACCAGTAGTTACAGGCTTAGTCCCGCCTTAGACCTTCCCCCCGCCTTAGACCTTTCCATGCACATGAAAATGGAAAGCACTTTTTCAATCTGGCAAACTCAAATCTTACTGACTGACTTTTTGCAGCAAAGTCGTGCTTGCAAGGTACTGGGTTGATACAGCGAGTCCTTTTGAGGCTCAAATAATGACTAAATATGCAAAGTTGTCTGGTTACTGGCATCAAGCCCTTAAAAGATGCACCATATTGCCAAAAGTATTAGGACCCCCCTCCAAATCATGGAATTCAGGTGTTCTAATCACTTCCATGGCCAAAGGTGTATAAAATCAAGCACCTAGACATGCAGACTGCTTCTACAAACATTTGTGAAAGAATAGGTCGCTCTCAGGAGCTCAGTGAATTCAAGCGTGGTACCGTGATAGGTTGCCACCTGTGCAACAAGTCAATTCATGAAATTTCATGACACTACTAAATATTCCACGCTCAACTGTTAGTGGTATTATAATGTTAGTGGAAGCAATTGGGAACAACAGCAATCGCAGAGCAATGAAATGAACTCCTAATGCTTTAGCATACGCTTCTAGAACAATGGTCAAAAATTCCCATAAATTCCCATACCTTGCATGCAAAAACAATGATGTCAAGGATCCACGCAACTGAGTGACTAAAGGAGTGACGGCAAAAAGATAACCTGAACACTCCGACCATGGACACCACAAACATTCAGTTCATTCAAACAGACAATTAGGAGATGAGTCCCGCAGGAATAACATCTGATCATTTAATAAGTAGATAGCAACAAAAAAAAAACTGCCCCCTGACCTCTTGATTCTTAACACAAAGCTCAGCAATCCTGAAGGTGGCATTATCATTAGATCCCATGTAAAGTGCTTCATCAATAGACAACTTAACATATAGATTCTAAGGCCGGTGGCAGATCATGCCCCTGTCTGCTTGGCAGAATTCCAGGCTGCTGTCTCATATAAACTTTCACTGCCACTTCATTTAGGCCAATGCCAATCTTGAACTACAGTGTACATTCTCATTTATTATTTACAGGCAATATGCAGCTTTTCTATTTGCTGTTCTGTAAGAAAAACACAATCTTCTGTACAAACAATCCATTTTTGGACCTCTTAATTATACTCTTTAAACAATAATAAAGGTTTCCAGCCAATTGCTTTCTTCATTTCTTCAAGAATTTCACCAGAATTTATATGCTCCACAGTTCTATCTTTTCATAATGTGTAAATAAGACACAAAATTAACACTCATCAAGCACCTCCTGAGAGTTAAATTCAGCTTTGGTGAGTAAATACAATCTGGCCAGTTGGCTGGTACATTTATTGGGAAATGGGAATTACTACATGGTTCAAATCTTAAAGATGCACCCAGTAATTACTTTATACTGACACCTAGAGGTGTAGATGTGGCATCACACAAAACAAAAATTTTCAATTAAAATCTTTGATGACATTGTAATTTATTCCACAAACAAAAATGTTCAATAACAATTAGAAATTCACTGGTCATGTGATCTCAAAATGACTGCCACCATGAGGAGACCCACTCTATGTAAAAAAAGCTACTTTTATTAGGCTACTGATAATGCTGGAGTCTTAATCTCATGTACATCATTTTAAACATATGTGACCGTGCTGGCAAAATGAGTCGGAATGTGTGCGGGATCATTTCGAGCTACAGGCAAAACAAGTGAAAAATTTCGATTTTGGTCTCCCAATGCTCCAAATAGCAATTAAACATCTAAAAGTATCTTTATTTGTACGTTTTCGGGGAGGAGTAGCTTTCCTCTGTCCATGAATATATGGACAGATATACACATATACACAGAATTACAGTATTTCAAAATGGTGAGTATTCACTCAAACATTATCTGTTATGTCTTAAGTGAACGTTTGGTTAACTGTTTGGGCAAAAACATCTGATGTGACATTATTTTAGATCCGTGCGGTACAGTAGGTCTTAATATATAGGCTCTCTGTTTCATTAATGTTAATCAAACAATTGTGGTATCATGGGAAAAAAAGTTGAATATATATATATTTCCTACAGATATTTGGTGTTGACTTGGTGTGTGTCCAATTTGGTGTTATTACCAGGGATTTTAAGGTATGGTTGCTGGGTGATTTTGTTTGGGAACCTTCAGAAAACTTGAACTCCAATTTTCTCAAAATTGACTGCTGACTCGATTTCAAACAGGTGTAGCTCAGTCATACATCATTTTGAAGGTTTTGTTTAATATAGAATGAAAATAATAACTCATTTTTGAAAATTTGCTCATTGCGACTCATTTTGCCAGCACGGGTGACATATTTAAAAACTCAAAAGTGCTATTAATTTTTTGTGTAAAATGCAGGGACATTAAGCATCATTAGCATCCCCTATTCTTCACTTTTTTTTACTATCTGGATCCCCCCAACATCATTAGATTTCCTCCAGTGTATATGTACCTCTAAAAAGGAGATGTAGAAAAGAGATGTGACAACTTTTCAACCTCCAGACAAAGGCTCCTCAAACTAAATGCATCTCACGGGAGCCTTAAGTTAGCATTGCGAGTACCATTATCTATTTGCTGCGCACGTCAGCAAAAATATTTAATGGCAGTGCAAGGTTTTTTCCTACAGGAGTGAAGGACAGTGTGTTGGCAGCCATTTTCAGACCTTTAATTAAGCAGCTCTGCGACAGTGTCCAGATACTATCAGTCAGTAACGTCTGCATATACTTCCATCTCCTGCTCACAACAGATAATGATGATGCTTCTTTAGAATCGTCTCGTTCTTAATTACATGCAAACTGGCCAAGACAAACACAGCGACTTACGTTCGCAACACCCTCTGGCAGCTTGTCCAAGACTGAAAATTTACTTTAAAAGAGTGACAATTAACTCAATAAACAAGGTTATAGCCTAGTTATAAAATAAATACGAAGGGAATGCTGCTCTAGCATATTGCGCGCGACTGATTAGAGCTATTGCACGCCCACAGACTTTGAAGAGTGATTAGATTGGCTATTTATTTATTTTTCCACTGGATCAGAGTGAGTTCTGCCATCCTCTGTGAGTTTGAGCCAAAAAGCCGGCCGGCGTAGACCACACACCAGCCCGGATTCATCCATCTTCATTCTCTAACACAGTGGCTTGAGGGCTTCTGCCATACTGATTCTGGTGAATTACAAGAGACAAGCCACTCCTGAGGGAAGCCTTCATGGCCCTTCAAAGACAGTATGATGCTGCAGAGTTTAAAACTCTCAACATGATCCATAGCAAACCAGGCTAAGTGTTCCCGATCATTACCTCCTGAAGGCGTGCCGCACTGTTTTCCGATTGATATTCAATCGCAAAAGCTTAATATTAAGAGTACAGTGGTGTATAGGAGGAGGTAATTGTGTACTCAATATGGATATGGGTTTAACATTACCATTGTTTCAGTACAACCACTAGTCTATTCAGTTGAGTCATTTGTATGAACCGATTCTTTTTGATGATTTGTTCTAATCATTTCATTTCATTGTAGAACTTTGGAAATAAAACTGTGGGCGATACAAAAATGTACCATTGCAAAAGTTGCAACTATAGTTATAAAACAACAGTTATTGATGCTGCACAATTAAAAAGGACAATTATATTCTCACAAGAACAATTATTTATTCATTATGATGGTACTTTGGCAGATATATAAACTATGGTTCAAAATGTTGTGTTTGGTAAGACTTTTTAAATGTTTTTTGACAGAAGTCTATATGCTCAACAAGGCTGCATTTATTTGATCAAACATACAGTAAAAACTTATTCCTGTGATGGCAAAGCTGAATTTTCAGTCTTTGGTGTCACATGATCCTTCAGAAATCATTATAATATGTTGATTTGTTGCTCAATAAATATTTATTAATGAATACATTAATTTCTTTAAAAAAAAAAATCTTACTGACTCCAAACTTTTGAACAGTAGTGTATCTATGAACATGTAATTTACTATAAAAATGAAACACAAAGGACAAAAAGATTCGTAAAGGTATTTACTCAGTTTGAAGAACATTAATTCATTCATCATGATTGTATTTTGACAGAAACATGCCTAAAAAAATATTTTACTCCAAAAATCATAAACATAAAATACAGTCATTCTTGCAGCATTCTAAGTGATGACTCAAAGGAATCATTGAAACGAACAGCATCAAATGAACTAATTCACTTAAAAAAAAAACAGCATAGAAATGTATCACAATCACAGGAAACTGGCTCTGATGCCTTTTGCTTTTAGTCTGCAGTGTGAGTCAGTTATAACGTATAACTTTCGAGGTTCACTTTATTTCACTTGGTTAATTTATTAGACTCTTTTGTCCAAAGCTACTTGATAATAACACATACAGGTTAGTTACTTGGTCAGTCTTTCAGCCATAAAACAGTCACAATCAGATAATTTAAGCTTACTGTAAGTTTAAAGGACATTGCTGTTCTCCAGCATCCACTGTTAACTGTAAACAAGACTGTCCTCAATGACATCTGCGCACTGGCAAAATTAACTGCACATTACATTCATCATCATGTCGTGCTCAGCCGCTGCATGAAGCATCTCGAAATTAATTTCATTTCACTTGTAAAGCAGAGACAATCTATCTGTCATGTTCCCTGCAGCGACTGAACTACCTGCACAAACCTTCCACTGATGTGCTGTGTTGTAATTATGGAGACAATGAAACATCAGCTGGGTCAGTGAATACATGACCGTTATACCATCCCCCCACCCCCCTTACAACCAACCAATGCACTTAACTGGTGTATCTCGCCATTAATCCAGCCTGGTTTGGGTTTGGGGAGGGATGGACCGCAATCTGGGTCACCAAATAATGAGGTCAGGGTGCGTACTGCACCGCAGCGTCCATCTGGCAGCTCCACGTGCCCGTCTCTGCCAGCGATATACAGGTCTGGAGGAATAAACAGAGTGGGCACAAAGAGACATGTTACCCTGCTCTGGAATCAAGTGTGTGAGAACATTTTTGCCTTTGAAAGCATACAAAATAATTTTTTGATGGCGTTCCACCAAATAATTTTAGCAATTTTTTGTGCATTACTCTGAGTATGGGGACCAGTACATTTTTATAAAAATAAAAAGACAATTCTTTTAAAAAAAGGAACAAAAATATAAATAAAAAGATTAAATATTTATTAAATAAATATATATACACTGATCAGGCATAACATTATGACCTAATATTATGTTGGTCCCCCTTTTGCTGCCAAAACAGCCCTGGCCCGTCGAGGCATGGACTCCACTAGACCCCTGAAGGTGTGCTGTCGTACCTGACACCTTTCTATCAGAACCAGCATTAACTTCTTGAGCAATTTGATCTACAGTAGCTCGACTGTTTGATCGGACCACATGGGCCAGCCTTCTCTCCACACGTGCATCAATGAGCCTTGGCCGCCCATGACCGTGTCGCCGGTTCACCACTGTTCCTTTCTTGGACCACTTTTGATAGATACTAACCACTGCCGACCGGGAACACCCCACAAGAGCTGCAGTTTTGGAGATGCTCTGACACAGTCATCTAGCCATCACAATTTGGCCCTTGTCAAACTCACTCAAATCCTTATGCTTGCCCATTTTTCCTGCTTCTAACACATCAACTTTTTTCGGGCAATATATCCCACCCACTAACAGGTGCCGTGATGAAGAGATAATCAGTGGTATTCACTTCAGTGGTCGAAATGATATGCCTGATCGGTGTATATAGAGGATTAAAATATATTATTTGTAATTATTTATAAAATATATATTTAAGCAATTTAATAACAAAAACCTCTAAACTAAATTTCAAAATTAAACCAGTACAGTAGATGTTTTATATAGTAACAGTAAATGCCATCATTTTCTGGTTTTCATGAATGCTTTCATATTCGTTTTAGATTAAACTATGACAAACAGATATACAACAGATTTATTTGCCACTTGGTTAATCCATTGCATTTACATAGTTTATTATGTAATACATTCTATAAAGTTCTATTTTTTTCCATATTTCTTTTTATACACTTTTATGGTTTAAGTTAATAGATGGTGCACTGAATTGCAATAAAAACAAAAAAACTAAGGGAAATTAACTCAAATGCACACAGTCATTAGCACTGTGCTTTTCCAGCAATGCTCCTAACTGAAAAATAATAAAAACACACATGCATTATGTCAGCCATTACACTGTGGGGGCAAAGAGGGAAAAAAAACAGATTGTATGATGACAGGGATCTTTGAAGTCCATATGCACGTGGGTGAAGCAGAATCTTGACTCATAGACAGAGTTATGCCAAAAGCCTCTCTCAGTCTTTATCAACAGCCGTTATCTTGATCATAAGGACAGAGACCACCATGAGGCACATTTATAATTCGATTGTGGAGTGTCGGGTCAAACACCATGAGTCAGCTAGATGATAATGCCGCTCTGGGACTGTTAGTGTCAAGGATGGCTTACTCCAGCTTTGATAAAGCGCTCATATCATGCCTTCTGTTGATCTTTTGCTACAGTATGTCACAAAGGTCTGTTAGTGCACAATGTCTTATGAATTGCAACACTCACTCTCTGCTTTTTATAAGACACCATGCAATTAGAGGAAAGAAAACATAACTACTAAAGGTGAAAATAGTAAAAATAATAATAAATAAATAAATAAAATTCAATACATAGTTTAAATATTTACATGATTGACTTTTCTAAAGACTGGTTGGACGTGAGATCACAATTATTTATTAAAGAATATCTTCACAGTTATCAACTTTATCTTGCTCACTACAGTTTGTAAGTCAATATTCTCTGTAAAACTCAATGTGAAAAGCGCTGTACAAATTATTTTGAAAATAAATCTAACAAATTTTTTTTGTATAGTGTCCCTTTTTTTCTTTTTTTGGTAAGAAGCTGGTTATTATTACTAAAATTAAATAATAAAATTAAATACATTTTTCTGCAGGTTTATACATGTAATATTACTTCAGTAGAGTGCTGAAAAAAGACTTAACTTGATCCAAAGTTTCAAACGCCAGTGAATTAATATTTCACATTGTTCTCACGCTATAAATGGACTTGTACATGAAAATACTGTATATAGCTGCCTTTATATTTTGGGAAGGGGTTCCTATAAAAGTGTATCACCAGAAAAGGGAAGATTACATGGACCATAATTAGAAACAAACACCAAATCTATCAGTCATTCTTCTGAGAAACAGCTTTGGCAGTGTATTTGACTCGAACACTAAGGCAACAGGAACAGCGTAATGATGACTAATGCTTGCCACTGAACAAAGGGAATTGCAGCACATGGCAGCAGCACGGCTACAGGCCTGTAGCAGAGGGGGAGTTTATGATTAATGGAAATAAATATGAAAAGCATCACATCAGCCCCGGCACCTGATCACTCTCGCCTCCACAACTGCGTTACTGCTTAGCAAACAACTACATCACTAGAACGGATAAAGCCCTCAGTTCAGTGTGCACACTACACTCCTGTAGTGTCAGCGGCAATGACACAGAATATCTCCTGACAGAGAGGTCAAGATTCAAGATTAAATCCACTGCTATAATTTGACATGCCGTTTTTTTTTTTTGAAACTCTGAAGGCCTAACTAATAATAAAGCGGTCTATACATATTAAATATTTTATGGGGATGTGCAATTACATGTCAGATGTTTATATTCATTTATTAAACAGGTCTCTGGAATACTTGATTCTGATTGGTCAAATGTGGCATTCTGTGGGAAAATATTTTTGTATCCCCACAATAAAATCTAAAATAAAATACTTGATTCTGATTTGTCAAATGTGGGAAAAAAATGTATCACCAAAATGAAATTTTTTAATATTTAGATTAGCCTGATGTAATACAATAACTAAAACTGAAATAAAAACCATATAGACATGTTAAAAATAAAAACTATATTTTATTTGAACAAAATTACTAAAACTTTAACTAAAATGAAAATGCAAAATATAAAAATAAAAACTAATTCAGAATATTAATAAAAAGTATAATAGTAGCTCAATGAAACTAAAACAACACAATAATACAATAAATTCTTCCCCATTTATTTACTTATTTAAGTAGCCAGTCAATATTACTAAAATAAAATAAAATAAAACACTGAATAGGCCCATAACAATTTGTTGTTAGAGCATATTAACTTCTGCTCTTATATTACATAAAAATGAATGTGTTACATAAATCTCTCTGTGCCACTTTCAAAGAGGAGATAAAGTTAATCCCCTTTGCAATATTAAAGCTGCAACACTGGTGACTTTGCATATATCTCAGTGATATTATGGTACACCACACAACATTGATCCTTGATGTAATGAGGACACTGGACACATCATTGATCCCAGGCCAAGTCAGAATTCAGGCTATTGTATTTGTATCTGTTACCTTATTGACATGCAGTTCTTCCTCAAGTTGAACAGTCCTATCTTACTGAGTTGTCAATATTGTGTATCAGAGGTTTTTCTTAGAAAGGTTTTGCTCATTAGCAGGCATGTATCAGCCAGAGGGTGTGAAAAAGTGAAGTGAAGGGCTCATGAATTATTGACAAAGACATTGGAAAAATGGGAGAGTGACATTACAAAGGATCCAGAGGAAATTCAAAGATGAGGTTCAAGGGTGATTAATTTTGTGACGGTGCCTTTGCACTTCAGTTGGCAATGTGTAAAACGTGTCGCAAATGGATTGTTTAAAATGCATTTATTTATTTATTTTGAAATTCGGCTGAGCAGACACATTAGTTGTGGATAATGGCAGTGATTAATCCTGGAGTAAACAGCTGAAAATGCCCTTGCAAGGACAAAAATAAAAAAACACCAGGGAAAAAAGAAAAGAAAAATGTATTTCACTCTAAGATGGCTAAAGCAAAGTGAGACAGGCTGTAGATTCATAAATAAGTAAGAGACTCTTCCAGTCTCCCAAAGCCCTGTCTGCAGACTTTAGATTAGTACAATGAGCAGAAAAGCATACAGCACAGGAGAGCTTGCCAAAGAAATAGTAGCCTACTTGCTGAGTCTCTCTTTATATGTACTGTATATAAAATTTTACAAAATTAGGCAGCCCTTGTAAAAATATACACACATACCAGCCTATTTAACAATTGATTAGTACAAAACATGGTAATAAGCATATAAACTTTATATTAAAACATTTTTGTATTTTTTTTTTATTATTAACTGTAACTGAAGGGAAAAGGGGGGGTCCAACCCAGTACTATAGCAAGGTATACCTATAAAGTGGCTGGTGAGTGTACAATTCACAGAACCATAGAACAGAACCATACCGCCAACACTAACTGTATGCTTTCATTGTCAACAACGCTAATAAACAATATACTTGACCAAGTGGTCCTGACTGAAATGATCAAAAACTGCCCCAGTGCTAACAGCGAAAGGTGTCAAGGGAAGTCAAGTGACCTTTCATTGACTGGCTCATAGCAGGACTGCAGAGAATGCTGGGAGTGTAACTTAGAGTGTAGCTTAACATTAACATTAGGTTTCCACTACAATTTATACAATGTTAAAGGTGTAAAAAGGGATGGAAGCTCACAAGTCAACAACCCTAATTGAATTGAGCAACTCTGTATTTGAGTTACACATCCAAATTAAAGTAAGTGCTGTGCTCCCAGTGACACTGCCATTCTGCTATGCCTTTAGATTTCTTTGGAGTGTTTAAAATCTATTCAACTCTCCCAGGCTTTGGCCATCAAAAAATCTATACCCAGGAACACTGCTGCCTGGTCAGCCTGGAAGAAAGATGGTTTTGGTTTACAATCGGTCGCTGACCCGATCAGCTTCTGCTCCACAGGGATGCATAGGGCCAAGAACAATCTGTCTTACATGTCTGCGTGATGGGTTCGTGGAGTTGCTCATTAAACCTAGTTTAAGCCGTGTTTAATAATTACATTTTCAATTTTATTTTGACGTTTAAAAACCATTTTCTATCCCACATAATATGCAAAGACAGCCTATAAGTAAGCCATTGTATATAGATTTTCCCACAAGGTGTAAATACTGTGGCACTACACATAGTTAGTAAAGAATAATTGACGATGGACAGTTGAATTATTAGAAATAATAATGCACACCCGAGGTGGTAATGCGGTCATGATGCGAAGCGGAGTGGCCGTTAAACCTCAGTGGGCATTATTTTTCAATAATTCAACAGCCCGGAGTCAATTTTTCCGCTTATACTACAGTTACCACACTTCAAAACATTGTTCAGATGATTTATTTCAAGACATTTGTCAGGTTTTGTCTAATTTCTTACGCATCTAAACCCAAGCCACCGTTGCTAATTCTGAAACATCATTTTAGAACTAGTAATGGAGACTTGAGCCATTGATAGCAGACTAATGCAGTTATTAATGCAGTGAGTTATTAGAGAGAGAGAGAGTGCGTTACCTCAGTCTGCGTCTCTTTCAACTGTGTTCGGCAGCAGCCTCTACTAATACGAAACTGTAAGAACAGCACCTCTATTACCTCGCTAGTGAGAAACGTCATGACAGCACGTTTCTGTGCGAGTGTGTCTCCATACTGTATGTGTGTGCGTTTGAGTGGAAGAGCGGGAGAAAGAGAGTATGTGCTTTCCGTACATAATAAAACGTAATTTTGTGGCAAAAAACATGGAAATAATTTTTGTTTTTATCCTGTTGTTTACTATATTTATTTGCTTGGTCAGTGTTGTTGTAGATTTTGCTGTTGTAAGCTGTAAAGACATTTGAAATAACTGAAATCATTTGGCAAAGTGATATGGAACTGTAATGTGGTCAAGACCTGCCTGGAACTACTTCAGTGTGCTTCCCTCAAAATAATTGCACACCTTAGAACGTTCGTCAACAATCACATTCAAGCATTCAACAGCCTCGTAGTATAATAACAAATAAATATATTGATATATATATATATATATATATATAAATGTAAAATGTGGTTGCATGTTGACTCGCCACTTTATGACCAATGAGTCTAGTAGAGCTGCACTGCAAGCTTATCCATTCTCAACTTGTGACACTAATGATTTGTTAATCAATATGACACTAGAACTTCCCCTGGTAACACAACATAGATTTTAGCTGGTCTAGTGGTTCCTGGAAGAAGGAGATAATGGAAGACAGAGTAGAGCATTGGGACTATAATTCTCTTTTCTGGATGATACAGGCTGGCATTTTCTATCTGCAGAGTTTCATAATCAACAGGAAATGATATCCTGGACAATAGTGCAAGCTGGAATGATTGCTGGCGTGTACCGTTAGGGCACAGAAATATGTATCATTATCTTTGTCAGCCCTTTTTCACTGCTGATCAGTGCATGTGCGTGAGCTCTGAAGACACATGAGCACATCATCTTCCTGTCTAAAGGGGAGGATGTGTGCAGGCCTCATTTTAAAGGCCATATCATTCGCAAACGTGATTCAGAGTGCTCCCAAATGAAATAATTTCAGACACGACGCCGCATAACTCATTCGTCAAAGCTTGAGAGATATGCTGTCGATCAAAAAGCCTCAAAATACACTGAAGAAATCAGAAGGAATTCAGATGTGACACAAGCTACAGGAAACCACTGTTAGATTAGAAACAAAGAGAAACACAATCGCACAACTTTGTAAATGTTGAAAAAGCTTCCTGGGATGCTAAAAAAATGGGATCTGTACTTTCTCAAAGAGAAGGATAAAAGGAAAAAAAAATAGTGTGAAGGTGTGAAGATTTGTATTCTGATCGTGCTAAATACAGTGGAATGAAATTAAAATCTCTAGCAGGAGTGTGTGGGATGTATATCTGGGAAATCTCCATTGAAATCAATACATCCTCTGCTGTTGTTCTCCTTGTCAATGCAATAAGTCGACTGATGGTTTCTTGTTATATTTGTCAGCAGTGTTGGGGTAATGCATTACAAGTAACACGCAGTACGTAATCAGATTACGTTTTTGATGTAATGAGTAAAGTAATGTATGTATTTTACCCTTTAATACAAAAGTAACAAAATGTGTTACTTTAAACTTTCAATAAAAAGAGTGGTACAGTAGGTAATATAACCTGTAATGTTATGAGATATTTTGTATGGCATACATAGCTCTAGGGGTCAGGAATTATTTGAAGGGGTCAGAATATAATAATATTTGTTTTTAAAAGAAAATGAAGGTACATGTTACGTAGCATATGCATAGGAATTGCGTTAAACACTTGCAAAAAGAACAAAAAAACCCCCCACACCTGCAAGGCCTGGAAGAAAGCGAGAAAAAGTAACACAAAACTAACATAACACATTACTTTCCATAAAAGGTAACTGGGTAATGTAATTAGTTACTTTTAGGCAGTAACACAATATTGTAATGCATTACTTTTAAAAGTAACTTTCCCCAACACTGTTTGTCAGCATTATTAGACATGGTTCACTAAACATTTCACCATAAACACAATTAATTTCTGGTTTGGCTGTTCATGAAGAAAACTGAATTTACTTTAAGTACTTAAACTTATTTTTTCTTCTACTCTTCTTGCAGGGTCCATTGCAAGATGCTCCTATATCAAGTACCACTATTCCTCAGCCACAATACCCAAGAATCTCTCTTACAACATCACCAAGACCATACGTCAGGATGAATGGCACTCTCTGCGTGAGTACATGGCTTTACCTTTACATTTGAAGATGCATTTAAATGTCACTTCTGTGATATTCATAGTACAAATCAGTGTATATTTTAACCATTACTGCTGAGACAAGCACTTTGCAAACAGAACAAACAGTAATCATCCCCAGCCTAGTGATCTCATTTGCTCAGACCCTACTTGCTAAGGTCAAGTCAAAGCCAGGTATGGAAGTTGTAATGTAACACATTGTAATTTCATTCATTTATTTCGGGCAGGCTCCCTGTAGACCTAAAGATATAGATGAGGGGATTTGTTGTTGCTTTGTGGAAGGATAAAGTAGGGTACATATTTCAAAGTCAGATGTACCTCATAGACCCACTTTTGCCCTGTTTCCACACTCCCCAAAATGGAAATTAAGAGAGAAGTGGTGGGAAAATGCTCTAATACAGAGAGTGGGCCATTAGTATGCAATCTGATCCACAGGAAGCTCAGCAAACCTGTAAAGCCCATTATTCGCAAAGTTTTACACATCCCACCCCTTGAGGGTTTGATTATTAAAGATATATTAACTATTCATGAATCCATTTTGCTGTTAAATAAAATATAACAAATATTACACATAATTAACTTAATATTACTGTTTATGTATAAGCAGTGTGCATAGAAAATGAATTATTATTAAAATATATTAAATTATAATATAAAATAATTATTACACATCATGTTTACTTAATATTACTGTTTATATATATATATATAAAAGTGAGTATATATCAAATGAATGAAATATTATTAAACATATTAAATTAATATTACACCAATAGTTCAATTAACATTGCATAATGAAATAAATGCATAGTAATCATTTAATTTTAGGGATTTATTTTAGTTTTAGGAACAAATTTTCATTAGTTCAACAAGAATTATAGCTTGAGAAGGCCTACAGTAAAACAAGCACTTCTGCTCTTTCCATTTTGGCTGACAGCCATAGATGTGACACATGGTTTTCACTACAGTTTACAAAATTTACACTGAGTGGGGACTGTGTAAATCTGCACAAAATGCCTTCTCCTTGGAGAGTATTGGCTTGCTTGAAACCCTGTTAAGAGATGGGATTGTGGTTTGAAGCTGCCGTGTATCAAGAGCGGGATACAGCATGCCCTCAAACTGTCATGTGGTCACACTCCACTGCGCTGCAGAGATCAGCCTCTGTCAGATGACTGGAGAGACACCTTTCCTTTAACTCCAAAACCCACCAGTATCTACACCTCCATCTCTCTCGCTTTCCTCATTTTCCAAAGCTCTAATATGGAGGGCTATGAAAGCAGAGATGCATAAATGACACTGCAGGAATGATACAGAGCTCTCAGTGCAGTCAAGTGCAACAGATGAAAGATCTCTGTGGCGCCAAACATTCATCTCATGGTTTCCAGTTTGTGCTCAGTATCTGGTTTACGTGAACCTAGGATTCTATTCAATTTTTGATATCAGAAATGTATCCTAGACCTGCAGGACTCATTTTAAACCATAGCGTTAGAGTTTATGTTAAAAGTTTATGTTAAAATATGGGCTGATACAATATAAAAACAGCCATAACATAATATAACCGTAACCAATAAATGGCTGATATTAAAATCTATACTAAAAGTGGTTTTTTTTAAAAAAAGTTTTCTCTTTTTTTTGTTATTTGTTTTTAAGTTTTACATTTAAGTTTTAATTATGAATGTATGAATATACTGTACCATTCAAAAGTTTTTTTTTTTTTTTTTAATTTCTTATGCTCACCAAGGCTGCATTAGTTTGATAAAAAATAAAGTGAAACAGCAATATTGTGAAATATTAATACAATTTAAAAAGAGCTGTTTTCTATTTTAATACATTTAAAAATGTAAGTTATTCTTGTGAGCTGAATTTTCATCAACATTACTCCAGTCTTCAGTCACACGAACCTTCAGAAATCATTCTAATATGCTGCTTTGCTACTCAAGAAAAAAAAAATTGTGCTGCTTAATATTTTTGTGGAAATAGAAATCTTTTGCAACATTATAAATGTTTTTAATGTCACTTCTGATCAATTTAATGCATCCTTGCTGAATAAAAGCTTACATTTCCCCCCTGAAAAAAAACTTACTGACCCCAAACATTTTAAAATTGGCTTTAAAGGGAGAGTTCACCAAAATATGAAAATTACCTCATGATTTACTCACTCCCAAGCCATCCTAGGTGTATATGACATTCTTCTTTCAGACGAATACAATCAGACATGGGCGTCGGAAGCCAAAAAAAAGTGGGTGGGTCCCCCCAAAATTTTTACTGGAGAAGATGCAATTTGCATTAAGTGCAAATAGTCCACATCGTTTACTAAACGTCTGGTTGGGCCAGACAAAATTACAAAAGTCACCATATCATTTATTGTGACAATAGTGTAGGGGTAAGATGCATGGCAGAAGGTTTTGATGCAAATAGACCCGAGGTTCGATTCCGCCTTTTGCCGAACTCGCTCTACTCCCTTTTCCTATCACATATCAGATCAGAAAGGCATTTATTTTCAATTAAAATGAGGAAAACAATCTAAAAGTGGAAATAAAGCGTCTAACGTGTATTGTTTATAGGGGTAGGTGAACAGAATTATAGACGGTAAAAGTGAGTGGGTCCAATATCATTGGTCTTAAAAAGTGGCAGTGAATGAAGTGGCAGTGAATTTTGGGTTCCTATTCACTTCTATTATAATGCTTGGATTAGCCAGGACATTTTTTAATATAACTCTGATTGTATTCATCTGAAAGAAGAATGTCATATACACCTAGAATTGCTTGAGGGTAAGTAAATCATGGGGTAATCTTCACTTTTGAGTGAACTAACCCTTTAAGATTATATTTAACAATTTTATTAAATTATTATTGTTTTTATAGATTAACTTTAAGTGAGCGTTTAATGACTGCAAAGGTAATCTAAATGTTAAAAATGGAGGAAATAAGTATGCAGTATATCCAATATCAACAGACATCAATAAATAAAATAAAGAAAAAACTAAAATATCGGCTGATAATCAGTATGGTACCGATATATCTAGTTCACACATTTCTCATACACACTTCAGCTTCGACGGTATTTAGAGTCTCCCAGGGCGCATTCAACGAGTCATTTGATTCAAGCATTCTGACCTATACTGTAAAGAAAGATGTGGAACAGTCAATCTCTTGGTTAAGGTCAGGCTGAGATGTGTAATGTTCTTATTACAGCTTACACAGCTGCTCCAACAAATCAAACAATATAGATGAAGTCATTTCCTGTGGTGAGGGAAACCTAAATGGTAAAAAGAAAAAAGAATTAACAGAAGACATGGCCTTTATGCCTTTAACTCCATTGAGTGCCATATTGATTTCGGGGGCCAAGAGAGGTCAGGAGATCAAGAACTCTCCATTAGTGGACATTGAGAAGTAAATTACTGTAGTACTGTCTGGGAAATGTGTCTGAACCAACACTGCCAAAAAAAGGGCCCAACAAGATCACTAGATGTCTGACCCGGCCAGTGTTGAAGGTATTAGATAAAAGCTTGTGTTTTGTTGTGATGCCTAGAATAAACAAAACAGGTAACGCACATATTCGAGTTGTTTTTGCTCGTGTTTCGCTCAGATGAGAAGCCAGACCTGACATTTCATAAAGTGTGTGAAATTGAACAAAGGGAGGTTAGAACATTTTCTGTGCTCTCATAATGCTTATCGGTTTGTGAGTGACATCAGCAAAACTTCAGAAGGCTGTGGGATATACACAGCACTCATTTGTACCCGTCAGTCAACACGCCAGGAAACCGACTATACCAGCAAGAAAGTCACAAAAAAAGACGCTACTTCTATTATGCAGAATATGAAAGCGAAAGATGAGACGCCAGAGAAGCCAAAAAATCTCTTGTTTTTAGTGATGGACGGCGTATTCAGCTCAACACAGCAAATGCTTTTGGACGTTTCGTCTTTGGACGAAGACAGCCTGGTTCAGTAACTTCAGCAGCTTAGGGATTTTGTAAGATCAAAAGGAAGCACCAAAAATGAGCAGCAGGAAGCTGTCAATGAACATGACAGGAAATAATCTGCTGTGATGCGTAAAGGTGCCCAAAGAGGTGAATTATGATCTTGGTTTCCAAATCCTCCAGATCTCAGTGCACTCAACTTAGAAACTGCTTACAGTGCTGCTTATAGACCAAAGACAGGCAACCACTGGATTAAAAGAAAGAAAAAAAAAACTGAAAAACAGCTAGTCTACTACTACTACTATTATTATTATTATTATTAGGGTCAATCAATTCAATCAAAATTTTTATTTATGTAATTAAATTAATTACATGATATGCTGAATATGACATGCTTAATCAAATGAATTGCAAATAAATGTCATGCAGTCAATCACATAAATCATTATTTTTAAATTAAACAGATTTTAATTAAGTGAATAAATTACAAATGTATTCATGTAATTCATTTAATTACATGAGATGCTGAGAAATTAAATGAATCACAAGCATCACACAACTAATCCCAAATCAACAATGTTAAATTATTATTATTATTAAATAAATTACATTATTATACTAATTAATTAATTAAATTAGATCACACAAATAATTGCATAACACTTAAATTCATGTAATTGATTTTTTTTTTACATAATATACTGATTAATTCATTAAATGAACTGCAAATAAATCACATAAAGTATATTAGTACATTATTAGCTGAGAAAAGCCCCAAATGAAGATTATATAATGGCACTATAGTGGCAGATAAAAGTATTTTAATAGATTTTATGGAAAGTGACTCCGTACTAAATGAACACATTAAATAGCTCTTATTGTAATTATTGTATAGTTTAAAGCTACTGTACAACCTTTACTTAAGCCATTTCTTACACAAAACATTAGTTTGATAGCTTGATGATTGTTGTCTTGGGACGCTGCTAAAAACAGGACCCGTAATGACATACTAACATCCAAAGCGGTAATTTAGTCTTTACCCCAGAGTGGGATACGCAGAGGAAATGAATTGTACTTAATTGTCACTGCTGTAATCAGACACTATTAAGGTGGGATTGAGCAATTTGCATCATCTCTGTACTTACATTTAAACTACTTAAACATTAACCTCCTATGCATTTGTTGTACTATGAATGTGACCACAGTATTCACTCTCTGTACACAACTGATTTAATCTCCTCTACATATGACATGTCCATGTGCTCAGGCATTAATAAATGGAAGTTGGAAATAGTGTCATTATGCAAACCATGATGGGCCTGACATTAACAAGGATGCCATTACAGCGCACACCAGAGGAGGCTGTCGAGAAATCTCTCAACTGTGATTTGGCATTTTGACATCCATGATCATTATATTTTCTTTCAAAGCTGAGAGACCTTTTCCTCTGTGCTAGGTGAGCCGTCAATAGCCATTCTGACAGTTAGAGACTTTGATCTTCTGTTGACCTCTTTCATTCAACACTTAAGGAGCAGAGATGCACAAAAGAACAGTATATGTAATTTCATGTTGACAGAGCAGAGGGTGAAGTCAGCATGAAATGGTATTTGTGACATATTTCACTTTTGTAATGTGATGTAAGCAAGCTATTCAATGGAAAAAATGTGGGGCAGGACCATAGACAAAAAAATATGGACGTAGTGTCTATGACGTCACCTGTAGGTTTCTGAAGATTATTTTTGAAGCCTAAAGTGGGCAGGGCCGGCCATCACCATCTTGGCAGCGCATCACTCCCGGAAAACTGAAAATGGGCAAATAGGCGGGATGTGGATGGAGTTGAGGTGCCTGATTGCTAAAACTACACCTGCCTAGCTCGACCATAGTGGCAATCACTCAAGTGGCCACGCCCTTAATAATGCAGAACTTTAAGCCTTAATATAATTTAAACAGATGAGTTATAAATAAAAAAAATCACCCCCCTCACAGTTGTCATGAAGGGCAAAATTTGCTGTACAGACCCCAATTACTTTTTGTACCAGGCTGTACCCTTTTGGAGCCTGTCTTTAGCGGCCAGTCGATGAATTCACTTCTGTGTTGGCTTCGAGAGAGACTGCGGGAGGTTGCCGCGTGGGCAGGACTTGATTCTGTCCAACAGGAATTGATTGGATTGTGGAAAGTTCTGTTTATATGACAGTAGGGCTTGATTTCTTTTTTTGTTTTATAAGACCAGGAACATGTACACAAAAACAAATATGGTACATTTTGATTTCATGTTGAGTAAAAAAGTTTAAGATTATTTTTTATTTTGGTACATGACAGAAAAATGTTAAAGGTTTTAGGATGAGAACGGTGATTAGATGAACCACACTGGAAATTTGTTCCAAGTTTTTAGAGAAACAACTTCCACCTGAATCAAAATAATGACTAAATCCTTGGCTAATGAGAATAAGAAGTCTATTAATATTGCAAAAGTGACCTTGGAGGGATGTTATATGGATGAAAACCAACTCAACGTGAGAAAGCGGTAAATAAATGTAGCATTATCAGGTGCCAAACAGCCTGCTGTAATATTCACATTATTCAAATCCTTATTTACAACCGTAATCCTCTCTGTACCAGATAACCTTGTCTGCATAAACATGTAGTAAAGACATTGGTCATTTTGGAGTTGTTTATAGAAACCTAAACAAATGCAGTTTATTTTAATTACTAGCAAGACAAAACTCTTAAAAATAGTCTCTTAAAAATGAACATTTCGGCAGAGAAATCCTCAAGTCTGTTTGTTGCATGCATTCGATAATCCCTTTGCTATTAATTACAAACTGCAAGTTCTTTGTCCTGGCAGTTTTAGGGACTGTACCATTTTGACTCACAATTATCCACACTCATGCACCACATCCTCAACAGACAATTGAATGGCAGACTGCGCTGCCTCGACACCCCCCTGAATGATTGATGGGTAATACAATCAAAAGACTGTAAATGAACAGGGAAAAAATGGAATAAAACTAGCAAAGCTTAGAGCTTTAGATCAATGGACTTTACACATATGCTCACAGGGCATTTCAGATTAGCCAGAGTTCCCTGAGGGTTTGGTTGTGACCGCTGCGTCCAGAAGGGCTGTAATCTGTCAGACGGCCGCCTAGTGATTAGTCTGCGGATGGCCGAGCGTAAGTTGCCCAGTGGCCACGAATCAGCAGCTTTCTTTGATCTCTGAGCTCGGATGGAGAGAAAACTGACATATTATTGCATGTGCTGTTTACACTTGCAGTGCCAAAAGATGGGGACACAGTTTAAAACCAGAGAATAATCTCCATTCAAATCATTAAAAAAATCTGCACTTCACCATTAAACTGTCTATGCATAACCTCCATAATGGTGGCTGTTATCTATATTTCAGTAAAAAAATGTTGGCCAGGTTGAAGTGAAGAGAGTCACGTGATGAATCAAAGCTCATCACAAGCAGCTTTTAGGAGGACAATACTAATATATAGAAGGTGCACAGTGTCATTCACACAAACACTAAACACCATCATGGTAACACACATTACATTTTAAAAATGCAATAAACATTACTTTATTTAACTGATTAGAAAAAAAACAAAAAAAAACAAGAAGAAACAGTTCCCTTTCAGTCGGTCACTTCGATGTACGTCGGAATTGACCGACGAATTGGGAATTGGGGATCATTTTCAGAGACCAATCTACTTCGAGTGTATAAAAACGAGCCAATAATGTTGGCATGCGGTCCACGCACCACCCCGCAACGCGGGTATAAATAAGGAAGTGGAATTCCCGCATCTTCGCTTTCAACTTCGGAGCCGAACAGTTTGTTTACCGAGCTGTTTTCTGCACGAGTGTGTAACCAAGCAACGAGTCTACGGAATCGCTCACTTACCAGTGCGGGTGTGACGGCGCGAATCAGCGAGTGGCCGCTGCAACACTTTCTTTGTTTTTGTTGGTATCGCTGGGCGTTTCCCTCTCTGAGTGCTCACACGCGGGCTTGCTCTTCCGCACCGCTGTGAGCCGCGGCCATCTCCCTGAGTGCTTCAGCACTACTAAGAGAGCAGTTTCCACTCCTAAAAGAGCAGCACGGTTTGACCCTGCGTCTTTTTCAAGATGTCATTCAAACCGTGTGTTTCTGGATGCCATCGTTTCTGTCCCCAGTTGACGGTCATGATCGCTGCCTCACGTGTTTGGGCATTCAGCACGCTGAGGCGGCGTTCGTGAATGACTCATGTTCTCACTGTGGGAACATGACCATCGCAGTACTACGGTCTAGGCTCGAGTACCTCAAAAGGGGTGGAGTCCCATTGCGCATCCCCCGATCTAGTGGTCCTCCCGCTGTAAAGCAGAGGGCTGCTACTTTGGCTGATGCCTTTGGTGGAGACCTGAGGGTGACAGTGAGGGCTTCCCCGACGGGCCAACAAGCCCCTTGGGCCCCTCCCCCCTCCGCTGCGCCGGTAGAGCTTCCGGAAGAGCGACCTGGCCCCAGCCATGGGGGGCCGGCCGTTTCATTTGGAGCTCCAGCTGAGGATATGATTTCGATGGCTGCATCGGAGGATGAGCCAATGGGCTCTGGAGATGAGGATCCGGCTGCGCTGCCCCCTTCGGGTGTGGTAGTGTTGCCCGAATCTGATCCAGAGCTTACGGCTATGCTTTCCCGGGCCGCCGCAAGTGTCGGGCTCGAGTGGAACCCTCCACCGTGTCCCGAACCTTCGCGGTTGGACGATTGGTTTCTCGGGACAGCCCGCGCTGGTTCTCAGCACCCCGCCCCGGTTCCATTCTTCCCGGAAGTGCATCAGGAGCTCACGAAGTCGTGGACAGTGCTGTATAGCGCTCGATCCCGATCTAGCGACTCCTCCATCCTCACTACCCTCGATGGTGGCGCAGCTAAGGGGTACACGGCGATTCCCCCAGTCGAGCGGTCCGTGGCGATGCAACTGTGTCCCAGGGCCGCTGCGGACTGGCGGGCTAACCCGCGTCTCCCCTCCCGGGTGGAGGGGAGGGCAGGACGCCTTCGGGCCATCTCTCCCACACACTGCCCCACCTAGGATCGGTCAGACAACACTTCGGGTCGCCTCCGGGCCGTCCGGGTCGGGTCTGACCACTCCCCCTCGCTGCCCCACCCTGGGTACGTCTGTGGTGCCGTTGGTCCCGCTTGCTCGGTCTCTGGGAGCCTGGCTAGCGCTCCCCAGACCGTCTCGCTGGCTCATCCGTACCATCAGACTCGGTTATGCGATTCAGTTCGTGCACCGGCCGCCCAAGTACAAGGGCATCCTCTTCACCTTTGTGCGAAGCAGCGATGCCCACATCTTGCGGTCCGAGATCGATGTCCTACTGGCGAAGGGCACGGTCGAGCCGGTTCCTCCAGCCAATACGAAGGCGGGCTTTTACAGCCCTTACTTCATTGTACCCAAGAAAGGGGGTGGGTTACGACCAATCTTGGACCTGCGTGTCCTGAATTGGGCCCTGCACAAGCTTCCGTTCAGGATGTTAACGCAGAAACGCATTTTCGAATGCATCCGTCCCCGAGATTGGTTTGCAGCGATCGACCTGAAGGACGCGTACTTTCATGTGTCTATCCTCCCTCGACACAGACCGTTCCTACGCTTTGCGTTCGAGGGGAAGGCATATCAGTACAAGGTCTTACCCTTCGGGCTGTCCCTGTCACCTCGCGTCTTTACGAAGGTCGCGGAGGCAGCCATTGTTCCACTCAGAGAACGCGGCGTTCGCATTCTCAACTATCTCGACAACTGGCTCATTCTTGCCCAGTCTCGGGAACAGTTGTGCGAACACAGGGACCTGGTGCTCCGTCACCTCAGCCTGCTTGGGCTTCGGGTCAACCGAGAGAAGAGCAAACTCTGTCCCATGCAGAGGATCTCTTATCTCGGTATGGAACTGGACTCGGTCAACCAGACTGCGCGCCTCACAGAGGAGCGAGTCCAGTCAGTGTTGAACTGCTTGAATACGTTCAAGAGCAGGACAGCGGTCCCACTGAAATTCTTTCAGAGGCTCCTGGGGCATATGGCATCTGCAGCCGCGGTAACGCCGCTCGGATTGCTTCATATGAGACCGCTTCAGCACTGGCTTCATGGCCGAGTCCCGAGATGGGCGTGGCAGAGCGGCAAGTATCGGGTTCCAGTTACCCCGTACTGTTGCCAAACCTTCAGCCCGTGGTCAGACCCTTCGTTTCTACGGGCAGGAGTGCCCTCAGAACGGGTGTCCAGGCATGCTGTGGTCTTCACGGATGCCTCTTCCACCGGCTGGGGGGCCACGTACAACGGGCATGCAGTCTCGGGTCTGTGGACGGGGCCCCAGCTGCATTGGCATATAAATTGCCTTGAGTTGCTTGCAGTACGTCTTGCTCTAAGCCGCCTCAAAAAGCCGCTTCAGGGCAAGCACGTTCTGGTCCGTACGGACAGTACTGCGGCCGTTGCGTACATCAACCGTCAGGGTGGTCTACGCTCCCGTCGTATGATGCAACTCGCCCGCCATCTCCTTCTGTGGAGTCAGAAGCATCTGAGGTCGCTTCGGGCCATTCACATCCCTGGTGCGCTGAACCAGACAGCCGACAAGCTCTCTCGTCAGCCGACACTTCCGGGAGAGTGGCGACTCCACCCCCGGACCGTCCAGCTGATATGGGACCTTTTAGGAGCCGCACAGGTAGACCTGTTTGCCTCTCCAGACTCGACCCATTGCCAGTTGTATTATTCCCTGACCGGGGGCACCCTCGGCACGGATGCACTGGCGCACAGCTGACCCCGGGATCTACGCAAGTATGCGTTTCCCCCAGTGAGCCTTCTAGCACAGACTCTGTGCAAGGTCAGGGAGGACGAGGAGCAGGTCTTGCTAGTTGCGTCCTACTGGCCCAACCGGACCTGGTTCTCCGAACTAACTCTCCTCTCGACAGCCCCTCCCTGGCCGATTCCCCTGAGGAAGGACCTTCTTTCTCAGGGACGGGGCACACTATGGCATGCAAGAAGGGTTGGAGCGAAGGCTGTCTCCCTCCACCCTCAAAGTGTACGTTGCCGCAATTGCTGCGCATCACGACGTAGTAGCGGGTAAGTCCTTGGGTAAGCACGACTTAATCGTCAGGTTCCTCAGAGGTGCGAGGAGACTGAATCCTCCTCGTCCAACCTCGATACCCTCTTGGGACTTAGCCCTGGTGCTTAGAGCACTTCAGGGCCCTCCCTTTGAGCCTTTGCAGTCTGCAGAGTTAAAAATCCTGTCTATGAAGACGGTACTCCTGACTGCATTGGCCTCAATCAAGAGGGTAGGGGACCTGCATGCACTTTCGGTCAACTCTCACGTTGTCCTGAGACCCCGGCCTGGATATGTGCCCAAGGTTCCCACCACTCCCTTCCGGGACCAGGTGGTGAACCTGCAAGCGCTGCCTTCGGAGGAGGCAGACCCAGCCCTAGCTTTGTTGTGTCCCGTCCACGCTCTTCACGCTTACGTTGACCGGACTCAAAGCTTTAGGACCTCAGAACAGCTCTTTGTCTGTTATGGAGGCCAGCAGAAGGGAAAGGCTGTCTCCAAGCAGAGGTTAGCCCACTGGATAGTGGATGCTATCGTCTTGGCTTATCAGTCCCAAGACGTGCCTTGCCCGTTCGGGGTGCGAGCTCACTCCACTAGGAGTGTAGCCTCCTCCTGGGCGCTGGCTCAAGGCGCCTCGCTGACAGATATATGTAGAGCTGCGGGCTGGGCGACACCTAACACGTTCGCTAGATTTTATAGCCTCCGTGTAGAGCCGGTTTCTTCCCGTGTACTCGCCTCCAGTGGCCGGTAACAGCGAAGTACCCGCTCTTGTGTCGGCTTGCATACGCCACTCCCGCCTCCGGGCCGGATATGTGCGTCTATTGTCTCCAGTTGTGTTCCCCGGAAACGGCTAACCCTGTCGAGCTCCTCTGTCACCCTTCGGTGTCAGACGTTGCGGCCGTCTGATGCCAGGCCTGCACCCGTATGCTTGTGGAACGTGTGTGTAGGCTGGGTCCATATGTAGTGTTTCCCTTACGGTAACCCCATATGTGTATTCGCCACAGTACCAGCTACCCTACTCGGCTAGCCCCGTGTCTTTCCCTTGACAGAGCTCGCTCTGTCGTCTCTGGTGGTGTTCTTTCCCCCCTGGATCAGGTTGGATCCACCCCAGAGACTGCCATAGGTAGCACTACCCTGCTAGGTTAGTCCTTATGAGTATTTCCATCTCTCCTTTCACTGAAGGTTCCGCAGCGTACCATCTCCCCGAGACGGGCACGCTTTCCCAGCATTATCCAATAGTCACGCTGAGTGGGTTTTGCAGAAACAGCTGTGACGGACCTTTCTGTTAACCAGTTAACTGTTTTTAACCGTAGCATTTTTACAGTTTTTTACTGTTAAAATCACAATCTTTTTTCCTTCTGTGGAGTAGAAGTATACAGTAGGAGCCATCAAGGTCAAGCATTTGAACCCATGGTGCTTTTTTGGCCATGTGCTTCTTTTGCTTTTCAATTCAAATACAAACAAATGCTGTATCCTTGAGATTCTCCTCCATCATTAATACATCTAGGGTTACAATACTTGTCTTCATAAAGAAATTGATTTTTAACAATAACATTTATATCTATCATGAGATCTGAGATATATATGTTAGGTGATGATATTCAGTATGCTTTTGTATAAGTCAGTGATTTCAACTTAATTAAAAAAAATAAAAAATAATTCAAATCGCCATGAAATCAACTGTAGATATATTTCTTATTGAAGCAGGAAGTTTGGGAGCGACATACAGTATAGTTTATATAAATGGCTCGTATCTTTTTTTTAAAATAGCCAATATACTTTAGGTATATTACAGACATGAAGGAAAATGTCGTGAGCATTTGATTGGACAAAAATCTGGTTCAGGATGAGTCATAAATATTTGTGTCTGTTTTTCCAGAAGACGAAGATTAATAAAAAAAATAAAATAGAGGCCGATTTTAAAAGTGGGAGCCACAAAGCTCTCATTTTGTTTTCATGGGGGCTTAAATATTAAAAATCTACCCCAAAAATCTACTGTAACAATAATCCTGAAAAGAAATCAACCAATCAAAGAAGTCACTTTTTCCATGGAAACAAAGTGACTGCCTGATGATAATCGAATCAGTTTACTACACTCTCATAAGTTATACATTTAAATATTTTGCTAGAAATGTCAAATATATTGTATTATATTGTATAAATGACTCTAAGTTTGTAGTTTTATATCATACTGTTTTGATTCGACTATGTCATTCGCAATTGGATGCGTAATTCATTAGCTCATAAAAGCGTTTTCTCAGATTTTCAAATACCTTTTGGCTTTAAATGAAATGTAAAACCGTGATTCATCTCACAGCTGGTTGGTTTGGTTATGACTTTAAGAACTCTTTTTTTTAATCCTTGTGGAAAGTAAAAATGAAAGGTGAAATATACATCCAGATGTAACGTTTAAGTCCACTGAGAGGCGAATTGAACGAACCCAAGTCCTTATTAACATAAACAGACTTGCACCTGACTTGAGCATGAGGAGACATGACAAAACTCCCCAACAGCGGATACTGAGAACAATACCCGGCAAACAAACATGGCTAACTTGAGGGCTAAATACAAAACTACGGGGAACACATGACCTAAACAACCAATGACAAGATGGAACTAATGAACAAGAAACAACAAGAATGTTAACAGGATATCAGGACGATGAACCAATCAGAACATGACACATGAACAGGGGAAGCAGAGATCACATGACAAATACATGAACCAATAAACAGTTCAAAATAAAGGACATTACATCATAAACATAAACTAAGAATATGAAAACATGAACAAAACCTAAACAGACATGACACCACACCAAATGCTGCTGAAAAGTGGGTGGTCACTGTTGCCTCTAGATGATGTCCTTTACTGATCTAGGAACTGTCCCTAAATCCCTCTTGTTCCACTGGGAGAACTTCCTCTCCTCTAGATTAGCACACATGAGAACAGAGGACTGTAGCCAATTAAAAAAAGGTGAGGGATGGGTGAGGACATAATATCTGAGCATGAATATGCCTACTAGAGAACAGCCTCTGGCTTTGTTGCTGTAGGTGATGGCATCCATAGAGACTCTCCTGGATTAGTTGAACTGCTGGACTGGAGCTGCGGCTCTCACTTCATTAAGCGCTTCACTGGGAGAAGTTTAATGACAAACGCTCTAATGGTCCTTCCACAACTGACGTGGTGGAAAGTAAGGGATGTATCGAGCACTTCAAAGGGCCTAAGAGAATATTTTCTGACCTAAAATAGGTGTGCACGTATATACCACATTCAGGGCTTGATTAAAATCCATTCACATCTTTAATAATGTTGTATGGTTCCACTTTGAATTTGTAATCTTGTGAAAACATGTCCAGGCCATATTTCACACCAAAATCCCCCCCAAAAATGTTCAGCATTAAAAAAAAGAAAAACTTTTTCCTTTAGATTTTGGGGTAAAATATAATATCCTTCTGCTCATTTCTGTAAACATTTGTACTCAAAGGACCAAATGCATGCAAATCCACAAACAAAGTGGAGGACTAAAAGAGAGCTGCTTGTTAAACAGAAAGTACAATGATTGAAAACCGTGTTTTATCAAATCAGCGTGCTTGGCAGCGCGTTTTGAGCATAATCACTATCGTTAATCCACCTGATACATCTCTATATTTGTCTGTATGGATAATCTGTCTTTTATGCTATGCATGAGTGTTTCCTCTCTGCCTCAAAAATAGCTTCATTCTCTTCAGCTTTGCCTCGGAGGGGCTGAGCAAGAAACCAACTACATTCCTCCAAGCATGTAGTGGCGATGATGACTAACTAGCCCGAGAATTCAAATCTCTACAGATCCCAGTCCTTGGAAAGCCAAGCAGTACTTTGCATTTCGACATTAGATTTACCCTCTTTGCAAGGCGACCTCACAAAGGCTTACAGCGTTGCATTAAAGTAAAAGCTGCTCTCCCCGGAGCAACGCTGTCTGTCACAATCAACATATTAGTAAGCATGAGTAAGTAGCTATAGGGTACCCAGTCACCTAAATTAATAATTTAGGACTGAGCACGCAATAAAAGGGTCAAAATGTCTAAAAGCACTATAGTGAAAGACTTTTCTATTGCTAATATGGAATTACAATTTGAGTGAAAAGCTGGATAAGTGAATATAGAGATTATAATATAAGATTATAAAATATGAATTTTATATTTTTTTAGTGTTTGGTAACTTTTGCATTAATGACAGCCACACTGAAGCTGAAATATTACATTTTGGGAAATCCTAAAACATCTCTAGGTTTAAATTTGATTTTGAATCCCAAATTTCAGTATGGTCTTTACACTATTTATGAATAAAAAAGTAGATAAAAATAATGAAATAATTGTATTTAAAGTATATTTAGAATACAAGCGTATTTCAATAAAAAAAACTTACTAAATACATGGTCATGTATGGAAAAAAAGGAAATAAAATGTATAAATAATTACATTTTGAGAAGAGTATATTTAAAATAAGAGTGTATTTAAATAAATGAATTTAAATAAAGTGGCCAAATTATTTCATAAATTACACTATGTATGCATCAAAAGGTAATTTAAAATCAAATAAATAACGATATTGTATATTTAAAATAAGAGAGTGAATACATAAATAAATGGCCATCAAATGATTTTATAATAAATTACACTATGTATGGAAAAAAGGAAATAAATAATAGGTATAAATAATTATATTTTGAGTAGAGTATATTTAAAATAAGTGTGTATTTCAATAAATACATAAGTGGCCAAATTATTTCATAAATTACACTATGTATGCATCAAAAGGTATTAAAATAAAATAAATAATTATATAGTATATTTATCATAAAATTATTTCATAATAAATTACTCTGTATATATGCATTAAAAGTAATCAAGAAATGATTATATTTATAGAATATTTAAAATAAGATTTTAAATAAATAAATGGTCATCAAATTATTAAATATTATTTTTGATGTGCTGTATTTACATAGCTCAAAATTTTTTAATGAGTGTAACAGCACTATCCTCAATGTAATGTCTGCTGGATTTGGAGTATAAACAGCATATTTCATGCAAACAAATCCAGACTTTAAATGGTTTATAGCATCATGTCCTTTGTCACCTTGGAGCCTGGCATTGATCAAGTGTAGGTCTGACACATGGGAGGTTGTGTTAAGGCAGGATAAATCAAGATCCATTACATGTGACACATAAATGAGCCCTCTGCCCTCCTGAGAGGACCAGACTGCTAAATACATGAAAAAATCCATCAAGCATGCTCCTGTTTGTTTTGACATGCCTCAGTTCAGCTGTAATATTCAGTTTAATAAACATTTTCCTGAGCTGCAACAGTCCCATTCTCTTCTAAGAAAGAAGCGCACAGATATGAATGTTCCTGGAATAGGCAGGGTGAGAAACCGAGTATGTGTGTGTAGACCGCCTTAAACTGTCTGAGTAAAAAAAGGACGCTGGAGGTGTGTGTTTGCTCAGCAACCCCCAAACTGCTTGTTCTCTTAAAGCACTGAAGAAAGAGAGAGAGAGAGATACCAACATTACTGTACTCACCCAACACAACACACAGATGTCTGCAGGCCAATGAGTGCAAAAGGCGTTTTTATAGACATCAATAATCATGTTTAAAGCTTTATTATAAAACTGTATATTCTTGCATGAATTATGTTGCTAATAGACACAATATGTGAAGTTATATTAACTATTATTAGCAATTATAAATATATGGCCAAAACAGTTTTTAACACTCAGAACAAAGACTAAAAAATAAATTAATAAAATAAAATTCTCTCAAACATCTGTATGATAAATATTATATACTACCACTAGAACTAAGCTGTAAGCCATGGAGAAAGACAATATTCTTTCTTTTTTGGGGTTTTGGTTTCATGAAAAATTATTGGAATTAAAAATTACTTTTCTTACTATACAGGGAGTGCAGAATTATTAGGCAAATGAGTATTTTGACCACATCATCCTCGTTATGCATGTTGTCTTACTCCAAGCTGTATAGGCTGGAAAGCCTACTACCAATTAAGCATATTAGGTGATGTGCATCTCTGTAATGAGAAGGGGTGTGGTCTAATGACATCAACACCCTATATCAGGTGTGCATAATTATTAGGCAACTTCCTTTCCTTTGGCAAAATGGGTCAAAAGAAGGACTTGACAGGCTCAGAAAAGTCAAAAATAGTGAGATATATTGCAGAGGGATGCAGCAGTCTTAAAATAGCCAAGCTTCTGAAGCGTGATCATCGAACAATCAAGCGTTTCATTCAAAATAGTCAACAGGGTCGCAAGAAGCGTGTGGAAAAACCAAGGCGCAAAATAACTGCCCGTGAACTGAGAAAAGTCAAGCGTGCAGCTGCCAAGATGCCACTTGCCACCAGTTTGGCCATATTTTAGAGCTGCAACATCACTGGAGTGCCCAAAAGCACAAGGTGTGCAATACTCAGAGACATGGCCAAGGTAAGAAAGGCAGAAAGTCGACCACCACTGAACAAGACACACAAGCTGAAACGTCAAGACTGGGCCAAGAAATATCTCAAGACTGATTTTTCTAAGGTTTTATGGACTGATGAAATGAGAGTGAGTCTTGATGGGCCAGATGGATGGGCCCGTGGCTGGATTGGTAAAGGGCAGAGAGCTCCAGTCCGACTCAGACGCCAGCAAGGTGGAGGTGGAGTACTGGTTTGGGCTGGTATCATCAAAGATGAGCTTGTGGGGCCTTTTCGGGTTGAGGATGGAGTCAAGCTCAACTCCCAGTCCTACTGCCAGTTTCTGGAAGACACCTTCTTCAGGCAGTGGTACAGGAAGAAGTCTGCATCCTTCAAGAAAAACATGATTTTCATGCAGGACAATGCTCCATCACACGCGTCCAAGTACTCCACAGCGTGGCTGGCAAGAAAGGGTATAAAAGAAGAAAATCTAATGATATGGCCTCCTTGTTCACCTGATCTGAACCCCATTGAGAACCTGTGGTCCATCATCAAATGTGCGATTTACAAGGGAGGGAAAACAGTACACCTCTCTGAACAGTGTCTGGGAGGCTGTGGTTGCTGCTGCACGCAATGTTGATGGTGAACAGATCAAAACACTGACAGAATCCATGGATGGCAGGCTTTTGAGTGTCCTTGCAAAGAAAGGTGGCTATATTGGTCACTGATTTGTTTTTGTTTGGTTTTTGAATGTCAGAAATGTATATTTGTGAATGTTGAGATGTTATATTGGTTTCACTGGTAAAAATAAATAATTGAAATGGGTATAAATTTGTTTTTTGTTAAGTTGCCTAATAATTATGCACAGTAATAGTCACCTGCACACACAGATATCCCCCTAAAATAGCTAAAACTAAAAACTACTTAAAATATTGATACAAAAATATTCAGCTTTGATATTAATGAGTTTTTTGTGTTCATTGAGAACATGGTTGTTGTTCAATAATAAAATTAATCCTCAAAAATACAACTTGCCTAATAATTCTGCACTCCCTGTAGAACAATTAAAAGGGATTTCAGTTACTATTACTCTATAATTGTTTCTAATCCACCTTACTTTAAAAGCCTAATGTAAAAGTTACAAGCAGAAACGAATTGAATGTACACTTAAACGCTGAAAAAAAAAATTGCCGAAACAATTTTCACTCAGAAATTTCTAGTAAAAGTACAAAGAATTGGCAAGAAAGACTGAAATGGAATTTTCCTGTAAAAAACTCCAATGATCTGTTTTATTTTTAACTTCGAAAAATAATTTGGTTACACTTTATTCCACTTTGGTCCACTTTAGACATTCTACTAACTATACGTAACTAACTCAACTAACTCTCATTAGAGTATTAGTAGACTGTAGTATTAGGTTAGGGTTAGGTGTTAGAGTTAGGGTAAGTAGAATAAGGCCCAATCCCATTTCTACCCCTTAGCCCTTCCCTTTGCACGTTCACGTGAAGGGGTAGGGGTGTCTCAATTCTCTTTTGGCTGGAGTGGTAGGGGTAAGGGCATTATAGCCCTTCAAACGCGCCTGATTTCTGTTAGATATAGCCTACGCATTTCATTGAAGTTCATACTGGTTAAATGTTACAGGACACTAATAAAAGAAACAGGGTATGATGACCTATGATGACGTGTAACAGGGTTGCCAACTTTTAAGTTCAGGTTGGAGTGAGATTTTTTTTGGTGGGGTTTTTTTTGTGGTGATTGGCACAAATATCGATTTCGATCTTGATTCAGTATGAATTCAGTATGTATAGAGCCTACTGTACATATAAGGAAAAATGTTTGCCTTTTTAGCACTATTTTAAACTTTTCTTGGGTTAAATTATATTTGCTCGCATTCATTAATATTCACTTGTGTGTGCTTATATAAGTATCATTAAAGATGTTAGGATGTAAGTTATTAACGTTTTAAAATTTCACATTTAAAGAAAACTAGTGTTTAATCATGTCTAAATATGTATTCAAATGCAAAACCTAAAAATAAGTAAGCAGTTATGATCTGCAATACTTTAAGCAACTAGACTAGATACATGTATATTTATTAAAGAGCCATACAGGCACCTAGTGGGTAATGGCATTACAAATGAAAATTATTATTTTTTCAGCCACAAAATGACTCTAAGTCTCTATTTTAACCTTTAAATTATTACACTAATTGTAACATAAATAATAAAAATATTAGAAAATATTTTAAGTGGTCATTAATGGACCATAATCTCCTCAAAATATTCAATAAATATTATTTAACTAAAATATAGTACATTTATTTAATTGGAAAATAGTTAAGGTGTATGGTCACATTTGACCACCAATGAGTATGAGTGTGACCAATTAGTAAGGAATACCTGAGGGCTAAATTCAAGGAAAACAATAATGTTAACAATGTTGCATCTCCATCACTCTCCATAATAAAATTATACTTTAAATGTGGTTGACGTAATAAATCAATGCACATTGTGCTGTACTGTTTACCAAAAATTGCTGCAAATACCTGTATAGTGAAGCTGTTGTCTATCCTGCTTAAGCCATTCAAATGTATTGACAGCGCTGGTTTGTTTAGAACTATTGAGAGCTCCATGAACCATGTGACCACGTGCGCCGCCGGGAGAGGAAAGCATGTTGCAACTGTTTTTCAACGGCTCTGTCTTTAACTGTTATGCAACATTAAGTGCGGCAAAACGGTATTTATTGTTTGAATTTCGTATTAAAACTTTAAAAGATGTAAAAGCTTAGACTTTGTTTTATATCAAAAGCAGGTTTGGCAATTTGGCGTGAGATTTACTTGGGCAGAGTGAGACAGAGCCTGAAAGCGTGTGTCTCATGCCAAATGCGTGAGAGTTGGCAACCCTGCGTGTAATGGTGTAGTAGTGGTGTCCCATTTTTTAGGGGAATATTTTCACCCCTACGCCTTGCCACTCTGTTTCAAGGGGCAAGGGAAAGGTGTAGGGGTAGGGGAAGGCGAAGAGGTATAAAATAGAATTGGGTCTAAGTTGACATGTAGTTGCAAAGTTACTTATAGTTAGAATGTCTAGTGGACAATCGAAGTAAAGTATTACCAGTCTTTTTTGAAAGTGTAATTAAATTATTATATAATGTATGTTATTTATTGATGAAAGTTATTTTAAGTGTTATCAAGCATTACTATTACTTTTGCTCATGGTTTTGAGAATAAACCAACAAGCCTAAACATAAAACTTCAGCTTGTAACTCATCCTGCACAATTAATGCTACAGACCTTATGGACTCATAAAATTACTTGAGTTCATATTTAAAATGTTACACCTGGCAGGTCATAAAATGTCTTAAAAGAGATATCATAGATATGAGCTCTTGACTTGGGTTGGGAAGCAATCACTCAGAACACACTTGAAACCACCTTCCAACATCCTAGCACTCATCAAAAAACACTGGAAAAAAACACCCACAACATCCTAGCATCATGGCAGTGACTTTTGCATGAGCAAACACCACTGTTTTCTTCTCCAAACATAAACAGTTCTTGTCTGCAACTCCAATTTAATCGTTTAAGGGCGTTTTCACACCTGTAGATCAAGATGATTGACAACTTTTCTCCATGAGCTTATTGTAGCTGTATGAGACATGCAAACACTATACGAATGTAGCCGTCATTCCCGTTGTTAAATTATATACTACATTCATATAAGTACTGCAGCAAATTCAAACACGCTCTCGCGTTGTCTAGGATTTAACTGTGTCAAGACACATGCAAACACTATATGAATGTTATAATGCAGCAAGAGCCGGAATCAAGGCTTTATCGGGACAGCATTCATGCATAGAATAGTGCAATTACACAACATTTTAAGATGAAGAGGTGCTTTTTTGGTTTTCAACTGTGATAATTAATGTGCTCACTCACAGAATCAGACACTACTGCTATTTATATAGCACATTTCCCATTATGAATTATAATACCATTTGGTCCATTGGGTCAGATTGCTTTCACAGCTCAAGTGAACGTTTGCAATCAGGCAGAGACCACCTTGTTCAGGTGCGATTGCCGTGTTCATGTATGCCTAAACGAACCGAACCAAGGGAGAAAATGCACCAGGTTCCCAAACAAATGCTCAGGTGTGAAAGCACCCTAAAAAGAAATCTCAAAATGTTCCACTTGTTATTAGAAGTCCAAAAAAACACACATTCAGAATGAACATGAGTAGCATTAATAAAAATGCTTTTGAGCACTGTAGTTCATTGATGCTATGAATGTAAATGCATGTAAACGTATGCTTGTGCATTACCTCTAATGGCATACTAAGAGTTCATGCACTCTCACAACTAACAGGAGCGTGTCCCTTCTATAAATGAGATGTGTGTTTGCAGAAGAAAACTATGGTGTACTATAAAAGTGGTTTTAATTAATAAATATCAGAATTTTTATCGTGAGAGGGTCGCAATTCAGTTCTGCACTGAAAAGCTGTTGCTAAACCACCACAGAAATAGGTGCTAAGGATGCGTTTCAGCTCTGCGACTAAGGCTGATTATAGCAGGAAAGTATAATGAATTGAGCATAGATGAGGGCCATTACGCTGTCATAGTAATTATGAAAATCATCCCCAACTCTCAAAATGTGACCGTTTCACTCGCTGAACTTCATGACTTTCATTTATGAGATGAATATGGCTGAGAACACAATGTACAGTGCTGTGAGGGAGTCCTTTGGAGAAATTTGACACTGGATATAAGATATTTGATGGCAATTGTTGTGATCCTGCTGTGGCCATCTCCTCTTATTGATCATCTTCATCAATAAATGTGTCACTTGTCAGCGAGTCCTTCTTAAATGACCAGCACTTCTTTCTACCTACAGTGGCTGTAAAAAAATCTTTAAGATTCAAACTCAACTATTTAGTGGAAGCAAGCTTGACTATGTGACTATGCCACTGTGGCATATTTCTAAACTATAGAAAAGGTGTGTCGGATAGCTCATGTTTTCTGACTCACTGAGCTGTTGTGCATGTTCAAAGTTAAAAACTGGCTCTTAACTTTCCCCCACCATTTCATGTCATTTCTATGCACTTATCCATATTTGTAGTTAAGCACAATTTTCATGGCCTTTATTAAAATATTTGCCAAATAAATGAAAAATAAAAATAATTTTAAATGCTATAAGTGAATTTAGGTACCACAACATTACAATGTACAGTATGCAAAATAGACATTTATTTTGAGATTAAAGACTAAAGATTACATTTAATATTGCTAAATTATTAGTATTAAATATACATTTAAAAAAATATATTATTAGTAGTATTTAAAATAAATAAAAAATATTTTATAAAATAAATAAATAAACATTACTTTTATTAAGTGTTAAATGACTGCAATGATAAATGTAAAAATGGTGGAAATGTGCATGCACAAATAAATATCCAATGTCTTTGTGCTTAAATGTGACCCTGGACCACAAAACCAGTCATAAGTCGCACGGGTATATTTGTGGCAATAGCCAACAATACATTGTATGGGTCAAAATTATTGAATTTTCTTTTATGCCAAAAATCATTAGGATATTAAGTAAAGATCATGTTCCATGAAGATATTTTGTAAATTTCCTACCGTAAATATATCAAAAAGTTATTATTAGTAGTAATATGCATTGCTAAGGACTTAATTTGAACAACTTTAAAGGCGTTTTTCTCAATATTTAGATTTTTTGCACCCTCAGATTCCAGATTTTCTAATAGTTGTATCTCGGCCAAATATTGTCCTATCCTAACAAATACATGACTTATTTAGTCAGCTTTCAGATGATGTATAAATCCCAATTTCCAAAAATGTACCCTTATGACTGGTTTTGTGGTCCAGGGTCACAAATATATATATACTTCTGCGGATTTCTAGACTTTCATATGAATCGGCTATTAGAATATGAATGTAAAACTGAAAAATGACAACAAGATTGCAGAATGAATGACAGGGAACTTTTGCTTATTTTTTACAAATATGATTGTTGGCTTCAAGGATTCACTGACTAAGTTGACCAACAATGCAATGCCAAAAGTGAACATAAAAGTCATCTACCCTGCCTCATTATGACCCAACTCTCAATACTGACACTCACTCTGTGCTTTCTTCAGCAATACCACCATCATACTCGTGGCTCCATCTTCCCCCATAAAGTGCAGCAGTAATCTGGTTAGTCACATTGCACAGTCTCTCTGTCCACTGCCTGGCAAATCCCAAAGTAATTTAGACTTAAAAGAAGAGGAGGTGGTTTACGTTGCTGTGACTGGCTGCCACATAGAATTTCACACCACTGTGTTTTGTAATGCTTCACTGTTGTTTACTGTCATTAGATCAAATCCCGACGCTAGCTTTCGCCTGCCGGAGAATCGCCATGGTGTTGAAAGGTTTAAACAGGGTGCAAAACACCCACTTCAACACCCTACTTAATCTGACATTAATGCTCATTAAAATACAACCTTTAGCCTAGGAGCAACAGCATAATCATGATGCAATGAATACATAGATGAAATGTTTTAAAATTGGTTTATTGGTTTAAAAAGATTCCAATGTGTTGTCACTAAACTGCATTGTTCACATTTCTACTGTGACTTTATTCATTTGAGAAATATCTGCTGTGACGACTGAGGAAGGAGAGAGATTCTCTTATATTTTTTTCTCTCTCATTGAAATTCAAGTGATCCTGGAGTGACTGAAATAAAAGATATTCACACAAAACTGACTCTATACCACTCACATAATCTGGTCTGGAAGGCTGCAAACACAGACAAATGATGCAAACAGTGAAACATCCCAGACTTTTCTAAATATCAGCATTCTTGGAATGCTGCCTGGCCAATCAAATTAGAGAACCGGAACAAATTAGATGAATAAACAAATTAAGAATGGTTGTAAACTAATAAAATATAAAATAAATAAAAACAATAAATAAATGAATACATTTAAAAATGATAATAAAATTAAATAAAAAAATATATATATAATAATAATAATAATAAAATAAATAAAAAATAAAAAAGGATTTTAAATTAAAGTAGCAGGGAATCAGCTTTAACAAGCAGCATAACATTAGTCACGGTCGCCGATTTCTACCACCTCACTTGTCAAAGGTCATTTTGTGAGATCACCTTTTGGCCCCCTTCCATTAAATGCTTGTTACAGGAACTCGCATTAGCCACTGGGATAAGACTGCAGCAGGCTGGCTCAGTAAGAAGCTGAACAGAGAGAGGATTTTACCATGACAGTTATCCCAAAATGTTTTTTTATTATTTTTTTTATTCACACCCCTCCCCACATCATTTGTCTATTGAACAGCATTGAAATAGAAATGGATCACTAAGCATTTGTCAGACAAACCCAATTTGGTGTGAGCTTGTGTCTACAAATCTGCATGCAAACTTTCCCCCCCCAAGACAAAACATTTAGTAGACAAATATTATGACGCAATTTAAAAAATAAATATGTACCTAAATCCCAAGAGACAAAAAAAAAAAAAAAAAAATTATATATTCAGGTAAACCGAAACAAAATGAAAGGTATAGTCTTGCACATTGTTTTTGAGACAGCGAAGATTTTTTTCTGTTTGAACAGCCCCTAACAGACAAAACGTGCAAACAAAAACACAAACAAAAGACTGTTTTGGCTTTGAAGTGCTAAACGTGGTGTGTATGTGTTGTGTATTTAGTGTTTATCCTCTGTGCCTATTTGTACAAAAACACTTGGACCACATGAGTCATCAAAAGCCCTTCCCTGTTCTGCTATTATATGAATGCATTGTTTGTCCGTATATCTGGCAGAAAGCAATCTCTGGATTAGGGATTATGACTGCTTGATTTAGGCCACAGAGACTCGAGATTACCAATGCGAAACAAGGATGCTTTGTGTATATAGTAGATACAGACTTGTTTAATTTTAATCAGATTACATTTGGTAGATGATGGGGATTTCTGAGGCTATAGGAGACAAGAATAAAGACATGTCTGCACCTCACAATAAATATACTACAGGTTAATCCCTCCTGGTAATCAGTATATGGTAAAGCCATAGTCTTTATTAGACTTCAGCTTGGAGAATAATACAAACAGAAACACAGATGCCACAGATGACAAACCCTGAAGACGTTTGACCTACATGTCCAATCCCAGATGAATTCAACAGGGAACACATTTGGACAGTCGAAAAAACATCCTTTCCTTCCCCCAACAAAAACAATGGAAAATCTGATCACAGATATTATTGTATGTCCTGAGAAATTAGTTAAGGTTCAACTGGTTAGCATGGCCCAGTTTTCAGCATGGCCTTTCTCCATTTACAGCCATTCAGAAGTAATTGTATAGTCCTCGATAAAAACTATTTGTGCAAGCAACTATTTAACATATTATGGAGTATAATAATTAAAATAATAAAATAAAAAAATTTGATATCAGCAAAATTATTGATACACTTTTTTATTTTGTCAACAATATTGAATACAAGAGAAAACAATTGCATCATGATTAGGGGTGTAACAATACCCTCATGTCACGATTTGATACATATCACGATATTGAACACACGATACGATATTATTGCGATACTCCGAGACATATGGTAAAAGGTTAACAAAAAATGTACTGTTGATTAAAATGCTAAATTTGGTATTACACTGAGGGTGGAAATGAATAGGCTTGGACTTGGTGCTGGTAACCCAATTCATGGGACAATGGTGACACCAGAATAAAAAAAGATAAGAATACAGAATTATTTTAGATGAATATGCTTGCATTGCTATGCTTGTCACTGACTAGATACATTTCCAATAATGTAGCCCACTTTTTACTGGTAACAAGACATGTGGCATTATCAGGACCCACAAATGTTTTAGCATTATTTGCATTATTATAAATATTGCATCATTATACATTATATTCAACATTATATCTAGTAGTTTAATGTAGGAATGACACTATGTAGTAAGGGCCCTATCATACACTTGGTTTAATGCAACAGCAGGCGCAACACGTCTTTTTTGCTAGTTTCAGCCTGACGCAGTTATCATTTTCATGTTCAGCGCCACGTTGTTTAAATAGCAAATGCACTCGCGCCTATCTGTTCACCCATGGGTGTGCTGGTGCGTGGTGTGTTCAGCCGCATTGTTAGCACTTTGCTATTTTGAGGCAACTGAAAACGACTGCGCCATTGACCAACAAAAACCTGGTCAATAGCGCAGTATTTTTTGTGTTATTTAAAGGGCATGTTAGTAAAATGCACCTATAGGCGTGCATACACTCTGCTTATTACACTCACAGGGATGCGCAGCAGCTTTTATTTAAAAAATAAAAGGATTCCTCTCTGGAGAAGCGTTCAGTCTTTCCACTCGCAAATTCCGCCATGTAAATAGCAAATCCGCCATGGTGCAAGCGCAATTCACTAATGATTTTTGCTGAAGAATAAAAATCTAGAAAGAAGATTATTTCACGTAATCCGATTATAGTCAATAAATGAATAAACAATATTTTTGTTGACTAAAATTTGATGGAACTTTAGTCTAAAATTTACTAATATTAATGAAAATGACCAGAACATTTTCACTAGATTTAAAGGATATTTATATTTATAAAGACTGCCTATGAGATAAATGGGAGTAAACCGCTGTCAACCTTCTGGGGGGTTGCGCGTAAGCCAAAGAAACTGTCATTGAGATAAATGGAAAAGCTAACAGATCACTTTCTCCAGGTATTATAGACCTCCTTGATCCAGACAGAGGTTGTTTTAAAGAAAGTCACCCGTAGTGAGCTGAAGATAAGGACCAGTTTCCTAGTTAAAACAGCAAGACACCAAACAAAGTCATTTCGTTTGGACACAGCTGTCTGGCCTCCACTGGCATCTCGTTGAGAAGTCTTACAGCTTCATCATCTCTCTCTCACTTTTTCCCTCTGAGATGGAAATATCCTCACTCTGCTGGAGCTTGTGACTGGTGTTTGGAGGAACGAGCGTCAGCGGTTGGCGTCTTATCAGCTCAGCGCACGCAGTCGCGGGACAGTCTGAAACGCCCAAGGTCACCGCTGCCTCGCATCTTAGAAAGAACAGAAACAGCAGAAAACAGCGTTTTGGATGCTTCCTTTCTTTGATTGATATCGCCACCACCACTAAGGGAATGCTTTTTAAGTTTCCGCTTAAAATTCAACCCAACTTACTTTGGTATAGCTTGTTTATGAACGCAAAGGTGTTGCAGGCAAGATGAGGGCTGAATGTGTTAGTTTATGCATATCCTATTGGCAGCTAGTGTTCCTTACACATATCTTTACTCCATAGGATATGCCTCAAACCAATTGGTGTACCTGATACTTCAAAGTGCATAAATAAAAATCATAAATAAAAGAGAAAAGTGTTTAAGTGATGACTAAAGCAGCCAAAATAACATTGCTGAAATCCTGTTACAGTGCCTGATACAAATACTCGTGCATGATGTCACTGCTTGTGGGCGTGGTCATAAGGCTGTGCCCGGCCCACAAGCATATTGCAGTGCGGTTTAGCTGTTCAGCTACAGGGTTGAGGGACGTTTTGCCACATAACTCTTGTCATGGGACACTGATGGGTTTTCACACCTGTACAGCCGGTGACGAATCATTCGCACCAGTGTCAGTGTCTCTCACCTCTGTTATGACATGTGACAAGCTGAGTGACACTGCCCCGCTGCACTCTTCCCATAGTTCCTTTCTCAGCTTCAGCTGCCAACATAATAGCAAGTCACAGATCCTCAACACTGCTTATTGCTTGTTTGGTTTAGCCAATCAGGGGATGCATGACATGTGACACGAGGCAAGGCACAGATGGGAATTACACAAGCACGTTTAATGGAATATTTTTAATAATAGTATGTAAATGATACTAAAATAACACTCTTGTCCAGTACCAAGTGTACACCTTTAAGATTATCATCTTCTTTACTTAAAGTGATAGTTCACTAAAAAATGAAAATTCTGTCATCATTTACTCACCCTCATGTTGTTCCAAACCTGTTTGAATTGATTTCTTCTGTTTAACATAAAAGAAGATATTTTGAAGAATATCAGTAACCAGACAGTCTCAGGTCCCCATTGACTTCCATAGTATTTTTTTCCCTCTACTATGGAGGTCAATGGGGTCCTTCAACTGTTTGGCTAACCATATTCTTCAAAATATCTTCTTTTGTGTTCAGCAGAAGAAAGAAATTCATAAAGGTTTGGAACAACATGAGGGTGAGTAAATGATGACATAATTTTCATTTTAGGGTGAACTATCCCTTTAACTGTAGGGAATTATATAACTGAACAAAAACAGAAATATTGATACAAGGACATGAGGTATCAATGCAATACTGTAAGAAATAGTATCACAATATATTAATATGCATTCGTATCGGCACATTGGAACATACTAGCTGTATACAGAGCGCTCGATGAAGGAGAGGATTAGAAATACACAGTCTCAGGAGAATAACAGCACTTAAAACACAAACTATAACTGACAAAGGACTAAACTGAACAGGGAGCATAATCGTGGATAATCAGAAACTAAATAAGACACAGCTGATGACAATTAATCACAGGAACAAACAGGAGCATAACCAAAACTAAACAGAGCAGGAAAACATGAACTAAAGGAAACAGAACAGAATATCAAAACAACCGGTCCATAACCATGACACTTTGTCCCATGTTGATGTTTAACCTAGATAAGTAAAGATTATTTGTCAGCATCATCATATTCCTTCCAGATCATTAAATAAAACCTCTTTCCAAAACGTCCCACATAAAATTACATTTGTGTTTAATAATGTTTATGAGCACTTGTAATTTATCATCAGACATGTGGGAGGATGTTAGGACGTTAATAGGATGTTAACCGTTTTCTTTTAACGACAATCAAAACCACCAACTCAAATGTATTCTGCCGATCCTTTGTATGCATCTAGACCGCAGTCGCATAGCAGTTCAATGCTAAAAGATGAATTCCTTGAACTGGTTCCATTAATCTATTTTATAAAACTTAAGATATAATTACTTTCTCTCCCCTCTCGCTCTCTCTCGGCCTCTCTCTCCTGACCTGAATTCATTTCCAAAGCCCAGTCAGCTAATAAAACGACATCAAAAACCTCAATGGACACTCAGGTCTTCTGAAGTCTGACTAAAGGTGAAGAGTGTTCTGCAAGTCAAGTGGTCATCAGAGATGGTTCAGAGTAAGAGTTAAGAGGTGAGAGAGGTTCATGTAAGTGGCTGTCCATTAATCAAACGGCCAACTTGTAATTTTGTCAGGAGAATTTGCATGCATTTTCAGTGACTTTAGTCCAAGAAAAACAATATCCTGAAAGGGACCAATAAGAAGCAACAAATACAGTGGTAAAAAATTAATTAAAGCACAGTAGTAAATAAGAAATATTAATAATAATAATGAATACAGTAATTAAAGGGTACATAACACTGTTTCCGCCAATCTCATGTTAATCTTGAGTACCTATAGTATTGCATCCTCCATATGGCATTATCCCTGGATAATACGTTTGTGTTGTTTATATTATATGCACTTACACGCCGATTGCCAACAAAACAGACATCTGATGCAGTTTCACTCATCGCCTGCGGTTTCAACTCATGACCGGGAACAAACAAACACACTTTCACAACTCCGTTGCAGCTCTGGAAAAATAAACTGCATCCACTGTTTCCTTAACGCTGGATTCTTTGGGAAGCTGAACAAGGTTATCTTTTCCTCACAACCAAAACGTCTTTAGTGACATTGTTGATTTCTTGGTCTAAAAACAAAATAACAGCGCAGCCGACGGCGCCCGTAACCGAACAAAGCTCGTTGATGGGCGTGCTCTTTGCTCTCATTCGGGTTGATGTGCGCACACGCTCATCCGTGAGAAGTGCCCATATAAGGAATTCCGCCCTTTATGACATCACACAGGGCCATACTCAAAAAAAAAACTTACCGAAACTTGTCCAAATCCTGAAGGAGTGTATTTGGCACATATGTCATATGTCCAACTCGTTTTTTGAAATTTTGGCTATGTTTAGCATAATCCAACTCTTTAACAAGTCAGAATGTAAATAAGTCAGAATGCATGAGATAGCATTAGACCCCCCCTTTAAAAATTAAATAAAACAATTTAATTAAATTAATTTAAATTAAAATATTCTTTCAAAATTTTTTTAGGTTTTCACAAGCAACAGGAGTGTGACTTCTCATTTTTGGGTGAACTAATCGTTTAAGTCTCCTGAGCTATGAAAGAGCAATTTATGTGCAAAAACAAATGTTCCTCTGGGATTGCAAAATCAATTGACTTTCAGTTTTCTTTTTAAAAGATCACACAAGAAAAGGAGACGAGCCACCTGACAGCTGTGAATGCATGAAACCGTACGGCTCTCGACCAAATTTCCTTGACTGGTCAACAGCCACACTGTGCTCACAGAAACCAAAGCGTCATGCTAATTTTTAGGAATGTAAAAGCTGCTCTGTCTCCCTGATTCCGCCCTCTTTCCTCCCATCTCGCGCCCTTCGTGTCTTTCAGTCCTGTGGGCTTTGGCCATCCTGCTTTAAAGCTGTGCTGTGATTTGTATGGTGCCAGACTGCACTATGGGGGATGCCAACTGAGAGAAGAGGTGACAGTTTAGCACACAGACAGGAGAGAGACTAAGCCATTTAAACACACCACAGGGCAGATCGTCCTTTGGGCTTTTAGCTCATCTATGGAGTGTGTGTGTGTGTGTGTGTGTTCATCTGCCATTTGCCTGAATCTAGAATCTAGTTTCAAAGCATTGCATTGTTTGTACCTATAAATTGTTATTGCGTGAGCTAGCTGCATTGACAGCTTGACACATTGTGTTAAAAGTCACACTGTGCATTTAGATGACATGCACAGATATCTTAACCTAACAATTACTCTAAAACGATTAGTAAACAGATGCACAGTCAGTTACTTTAAATTTGCACATTCGAATGCAGCAGAGCCTCAGTGCACACAAGACAAGATCTGCTCTCTAATCATGAGCATGATACACAGTACAGAAAATACCTACAACAGGATTTAAATTAACCTCATTCATGTCTGAATAAGCAAGGAAACACCACAGATGGTGAAAGTCTACTGTCCTACATCATGACTTTAAACCTCACAGATCAGACTAGATGACCTGTAAAAGCTTGTCTTGATGTATATTTCTCTCACTTTGGATCTGCCCTCTTTTAATAGGTTTAACCATCTATTGCATGCACTATGAAATCAAAGGATTGTTTTAGGGTTTTTTTTTGGTTTAGTAACTAAGTGACTATTACTACATAAAACAAAATGTATAATATATCATTTATTTTTTATATTTCTGATATTTTATAATATAAATAATACCAGATTTTTTTTATGTAACAAATGACTTGATCAATGAATAATGATTAATCGCATCCAAAATAAAAGTTTGTGTTTACATAGTATATGTGTGTACAGTGTATAATTATTATGCATCTATAAATACATACACATGCATGTATATATTTAACAAAAAGTTATATCAAATTTATTTTTATATATATAATATAAATTATATAAATATATATACATATGCAATTTTTTTTAAATATATACATGAATGAGTGTGTGTTTTTATACACACACATACTGTATATTATGTAAACAAACTTTTTTTGGATGCGATTAATCGCAATTCATCGATTTCACAGCACTAATTTCATCTAATATTTATTCCATTTTATTCTAAGGACCTAATTACTGCATTAAAAACAGAAAAATAATATTGTATAATATTTATAATAAATTTGCTAAATATCTTCCTTTGGGCTTTGCAAAATGTTATACGGGTTTAGAGCATTATGAGTCAGCAAAAGATGAGAGAATATTCATATTCAGGTGAAATGATCCATTAAAATGTGAAAATTAAAAAAAATAAGATATTTGATCATATAAATACATAGAAAAACAGCATATAAATGCTATAATTTCCATAGTGGCTACATTCGTTGCATCTATATCCATTCCAGTAATATTGTGTTCAGGAAAAATTTTGAAAACAATATATCATTTGGTGTCTCTAGAGGCACAGAAATCACTTTACATTCAACTATTGTATTGCCATCATATATGCATATTTTTTTTGCAGAGTAAAGAAATGGTTGTCAGGGGCGTCATTCCACACATCCAAAAGACAAAAAGTTCCATCATTACTGTTGGTACATATTTCTCCCCTTTTGGTTAATTTCGCTGTTTTGGTGCCAGAATATGTCATTTATTTAGCCTATATGATTCGTGCAGAACACAGGAGCTTTGCATGCAGGTGGTTGGAGGAATCAGTTGCACATTAATAATTTGCCAGCAAAACAAATCCAAAGAGTTTTAGCATTTAATGAGATATGTATTATATATCCAATTCAACTATATATATATAGTGTCACTATTGCCACTATAGAAAAACAGCCTCTGTTTTAAAAAATGCGCTGTCAAACACAGAGATATGGTGCAGGTGTCCATTTCTGGTGCTACAGTATATACAGAAGACTGAATTGATGCAGGACTTACAATATCCTTAATATTCACGAATAGTGACAGTTAAGGTATTAATAATGTATGTTCTCATTTCAGTTCAAAAGTATTTAATTGAGTCTGAAGACATTTCAACACGGCCCCAATGCATACTATAAAATTACACTACTAGTGTATCATGACTCCCAGTCTTATGAAGAAGTGCCGGAACAGTGTTACACAAATGCAACATTGTGCACCAGAGGGTTAAATATATTTCATCCATTTTTAGCCCTAGAAGCAGTGCAGATATTAGCAATCTCTCTGTCGTCAGAATTTTCTCCCTCCCATCATTTCTTTCAGCTTAGCCTGATGCTCAGTATGCAAATCCACTGCCGTGTGCGAGCGATCACACGTCGGTCCAGTTGACAGCAGCATGCAAATGTGCCATCCCATAATCCCAACATGAAACACAGAGCATATAGCTCCCTCACCCGTCATCACGGGAGACAAGCAGGAATGAGTGGCAGTAAAGAGGAGAGGTGACTGACCAGGATGTATTTGCCTTTAAGCCCCTAGCGGCAAACACGTTTGTGAGTGCGTCACAGCACATAGCCTTGCTCACGCGAGCGCAGCAGAGCTTTCACATCTGCATAAACACTGTCAAATGGTTGTCACATCAAATAGCTCTGCGTTTGCTTGTTCTGTCCCCTGTTGTTGATTTTGTGATGACTGTGTGGAAAAAGCACATGAGGGACGGATGCAGTGATTGACAGCTGGCAGAGGCTTCTCCATTCCACTCAGCATTTTCCAGAGCTGTGCCATTCTGTTGTCAGACTCACCCATGACAGGTTTTGGTTGATTAAGTAATATACCACGAGCAAGAGTGCTGTTGTGCTGAATATTAGCATGACTGTGCCAAACACTCAAAGAGTTGTCATGACAGAAATATATTTTTCTAAAACTTCAGGCATTGTGTTTTACCAAGTAACACACAGACTGAAAGCTGGTCTGAAGCGGATTATGTTCCTCTATGCCTAATCATTCTGCTCCAGCTCCAATCTAGGTTTTACTTTTTACCATGAGAAACCCTGCTTCAGGAAAGAGAGAAATTATAGACTTGTAAAAACCTTCATCTCGCTTCGGACAAAATTTGGTTCCATTCCGTACCACTTATATACTTTGGTCTGGAACATCGCAAACACAGACAAATGGATTGATTAATTATATATTAATTAATATTATATATACGGTGTGTACACACCGGTCAGGCATAACATTATGACCACTGACAGGTGAAGTAAATAACACTGATAATAACACTTCATCAGCAAGTGAACATTTTGTCCTCAAAGTCGATGTGTTAGAAGCAGGAAAAACGGGTAAGCGTAAGGATTTGAGCGAGTTTGACAAGGGCCAAATTGTGATGGCTAGACGACTGGGTCAGAGCATCTCCAAAACTGCAGCTCTTGTGGGGTGTTCCCAGTCGGCAGTGGTCAGTATCTATCAAAAGTGGTGCAAGAAAGGAACAGTGGTGAACCGGCGACAGGTTTATGGGCGGCCAAGGCTCACTGATGGGGAGCAAAGGCTGGCCCATGTGGTCCGATCAAACAGACGAGCTACTGTAGATCAAATTGCTTAAGAAGTTAATGCTGGTTCTGATAGAAAGGTGTCAGAATACACAGTGCATCGCAGTTTTTTGCATTTGGGGCTGCATAGCGGCAGACCAGTCAGGGTGCCCATCAGGGGCGTAAATTTCATCTAACAGTTGGGGGGACAATAAACATAAAATTTCTCAAGAGCAATTTTTGAAGGGGACACAAATAATACAGCCAAAATTGTACTTGTAAGGATATGTGTACCACAAAGAACATTTTGTATGTACTTGGCGTTTTGGTGCACTGAAAAATTAGTTAATGTCCGTTTTTTTTTTCTCTGTCATTTTATCTGGCCAACACCACAAAGCAATAGTTGTTTAAACATGAGTAAGGTTCACCACGCAGTCATATTATAATTATTAAATTATCTTGCGTCCTCCACATAGTATTTTATACTATGATATTCAGATATGTAGATATTCAACTGCAGCAAGCCCTCTGATCTGCTACTTATCATATTGAGCATATACTTTCGGTTTAGAATTAACGCCAATTTGGGGACGGGTTGCTTGAATTGTGGGTTCATTAGCCTATTATTCTTAATGAAAAACACAACAAGAAAACAGTACAATGACAAACTCCCTTAAATAGGCACTTTTACATTTTGCTTTGAAACCAAATCCGTGATCATCTGGTCTGTCAGCTGTTTGCTCTCATGATGAATGAAATCTGACTCCTGCTGTGTTTGTGCTGTGACTCTCGTTCGGCTCACACTGTATTGAGCAGACACGTTCAGTTTTTAATTGTTGTATCTGTTCTCTAACTGAACGAAATTATTTTATTACTATAAAAATTAAAACGACAGTGGGGTGGTGCCGCGGTGGGCAAGTGATGTATGGGATCAGATTCCCGCCTAATGTATAGCAGTCGCATCAAAAAATAATAAGCGTGAATCAAAATTTTAAAAACACATGTGAAAACATAACGCACAAAACTGAAAAAACGATGCAAAGTTAAACAGAATCACAAACAACGTGGTCACGGAAATAAAAATAATAAGCGTGAATCAAACATTTAAACAAGTTTAAAATTATATTGTTCAAAACTGAATCATGAATTCAAAAATTATCTGAATCGCACACAAAGTCATGTTTTCTTCAAAGTTAGAGTTTCATGTAAATCAGGGGCGGGTCTTAGCATCACCATTGGTCCACTAGTTCTAGATTGACAGCTAATCCTCAGCCAATCAATCGAAGAGGGAAGTTGACGTCACTCCAATGCAACTCATGCCGCTCAGTTCAGTCAGCCGCTGTTGAGCTACGAGTATAACGCGTATATCACAGATATATCACTGTATCTGCAAGGAAATACATTATTTTATTGTTATGAATATAATATTAGGGATCTATTCTTTTGTATGATAGACGTTTTAGGGCAGTTTCTCAGAATTAAAGCAGTCAAATGAACGTGATCACGACTGGGGAATTGAGATGTTAGTATTGTATACTGACTGTATGTTTGATATAGATAGATGGAAACAGAAAAAAAATTGATGGAAATGTGTATGCATATGTATGAAGGTATGCATCTGTGTCTAGGTGTGTACATGTGTTTATGTGAGTGTAGGTACTGTAAATATATATGGTATATATGGTGACGGGTGTCGAACGACATAAGGGTAAGTAATTAATGACTATTTTCATTTTTGGGTGAACTAACCCTTTAATTAAAATGCCACAGCCCATACAGTTTTTTTTAATTATTAGAATATAAACATTAAGAGAATAAATTATGCAAGTACTTTTACTTTTAATACTTTAAGTACATTTAAAATCAGGTACTTTTTTACTTAAGTAGGGTTGTCATTGTGGTACTTCTACTTTTACTAAAGTAAATATGTCTCTGGTTATTTGTAGCCCACTTTTACTTAAGTACTGAGATGCAGTACTTCCTCCACTGGTGATAGAGAACGCGCTGTACTCGTAGCTCAACAGCGGCTGGCTGTACTGAGCAGCCAGCCAAGCATCATAAGCACCCAGTCGTGATCACGTTCATTTGACTGCTTTCATTGTGAGAAACCGCCCTAAAACATCTATCATACAAAAGAATAGATCCCTAATATTATATTCATAATAATAAAATAATGTATTTCCTTGCAGATACAGTGATATATCTGTGATATACGCGTTATACTCGTAGCTCAACAGCGAGAACTGAGCAGCATGAGTTGCAATGGAGTGACGTCAACTTCCCTCTTCGATTGATTGGCTGAGGATGAGCTGTCAATCTAGAACTAGTGGACCAATGGTGATGCTAAGACCCACCCCTGATTTACATGAAACTCTAACTGCAACTTTTGGAAATGCAAGTGCAGAATGTGTAACACCGGTAAAACAGACTATTGCAGCAAGCCTAATCTGTATTAAAGAGAAAAGAATCACTTCATCTCATGTTTAAAGTGAATAAAATAGCCTTGACAGCTACTTACTGGTATTTCACAACTGCTGTCTGAAGAGCTTTGTTCTCTCCCCAGACTTGTGTGGTAGTTGCTATTTTTTTACGGTCTATGGGCAGTTGAGTTTCAACTGGGGGTGCTCAAAATGTTTCTAAACTTAAAACAAAAATTTTTTGCCCCGTTTGCGTTTGTATTGTTTTACTACTTACACAATTATTTTAAGTATATATCATTATATTATGATATATGGCCCTCAGACCCCCGACCCCCCCGTGATTTGGAGGAAGGTGAACTGGTCTAAAGAATCACGTTTTCTTTTACATCATGTGGATGGCCGGGTGCGTGTGCATCGTTTACCTGGGGAACACATGGCACCAGGATGCACTATGGGAAGAAGGCAAGCCGGCAGAGGCAGTGTGATGGGCAATGTTCTGCTGGGAAACCTTGGTTCCTGCCATCCATGTGGATGTTACTTAGACACGTACCACCTACCTAAGCATTGTTGCAGACCATGTACACCCTTTCATGGAAATGGTATTCCCTGGTGGCTGTGGCCTCTTTCAGCAGGATAATGCGCCCTGCCGCAAAGCAAAAATGGCTCAAGAATGGTTTGAGGAGCACAACAACGAGTTTGAGATGTTGACTTGGCCTCCAAATTCCCCAGATCTCAATCCAATCGAGCATATGTGGGATGTGCTGAACAAACAAGTCTGATCCATGGAGGCCCCACCTCGCAACTTACAAGACTTAAAGGATCTGCTGCTGACATCTTGGTGCCAGATACCACAGCACACCTTCAGGGGTCTAGTGGAGTCGACGGGTCAGGGCTGTTTTGGTAGCAAAAGGGGGACCAACACAATATTAGGAATATACACGTGTATATATATATACACACATATACACATACGCCAGTGCTGGTGCCCTTTTCATCAGCACTCTTGGAACTGGAACTATCTGTTGTGTAATTAAAAATAAAGTGCTGTATGTTTGTGCATTGGGCTGTGAGCATCAAAAATCATGCTGTGTGACAGCAGTAAAAAGTTGATGCTCCAGATGTTGCTTTTAAAACCAGTCATGCACAATTTATGAAGCGGCATAGTTAATCAGATCGAAATTCAAGCCATGTTGAAAGCAGTCAGTGCATTAAAAAAACCACAGCGCTTCTTTTCTTGAGTTGCATTAGATATGAAATCAAAGGTCTGCCGCAAAAGTGCTGAGTTACACACCTCTCCTCGTGTTCAATGCCTGTCAGCACCTGTGATGCTTCGTCACCAGAGCCTTCATGTGGCATCACACAAATCGACACTTTATTGATGTAATGCACAGGACTGCGGCGCAGCCTGAACGATTCATCGAGCTCCCGCCATCAGCTCTGCTGCAGACACGCACGACTCCATAAAACTGCTCAACCTCGACACTTCATTAAAAAACACTTTTATTTTTTTCATCTCTGCTAGTCTTTCTTTCAATTCTCTATTCTATGCGAATGGTGATTGGCGGGAGTTATTCACAGGGTCAGTTTCAATAGACGACTCATCTTATCATACATGCATGTCCTTTTTTATCTGCGCTATAATGCATTTCCTGCATTATCACTTTCTTTTTAAGCAGCATAAAGTCCTGAGGTCAGAGAGGACGTTTTATACAAACAGAATTTTTAAGCTTCCTTATTCCAGTGGTGACCGTATATGCAAGCTCTATGATGGCGAGATATGGATTTTGATAGATCATTTTACTGCGCTCCCAGAACGGCATGTTTGTGGTTGTTCAGTTTAACCTTCTGGTCTGTAAGATTTGACCCCTGATTTATCAAAGTACACAGCCAGCATGCATAAATTCAGATGCTGCTTTCTTCTCTGAAACAAGCAGATCTTATTTCCTGATACCATCTTTATTTCTGATCCTAACAGGAGGAGATTATAAAGCATACAGAGCATAAACTTAACTAACCTTATTTCCTGGCCTGAATATTGATTCAAAACAATGCCTTTAACCATATATATTTTTTCATTTGGCAGATGTGTTTAAAGTGATTTACAGCCTATGTATTTCTCTGTAAATTGTTAATTGAAAAAAAAAAAACGTTACTGCATTGGCAGACATATTTGTGTTACATTACCAAGCAGCTATTATCTACTTTGTCGAAATTACATTTCAATAACCTTTTTCAAAACAGAAATGCAGTCAGAATACAATGATAGCATAAATTTAATACATATTCTCAGACTGGTGCATTTAAATGGTGATTGGCTCCTTTGTAAGACAGGACTATGGACAGCATATTAAGGGAAACAGTTTCTCCCATTTATATAAGTGGCCTTGGAAACACTGAGCTAAAGCTGCAGGAAGCATTAGCATATCATTAAATGTAGAACTTGCCCTCAGCTGAAATTGATAATCTGTCATCATGGTGCACTGCTAATGGTTTCTACTTCAGGAAATATACACATTATTAAAAACACATGCAAATCCATGTGCTTAACTATGATGCCTGATACCTAAAAACTTCCAAGTAGTGCTTACTGCAGAGCCAAATTACATCCAACTGGACGTAATGGGTGGAGTTTGACCTAATTTTGTTTGGGTTATGTTTATGTTATGTTAGCTCCACCCATTACGTATAGAGAGGGGTAAGCTGGACGTCAAGCTCCACCCATTGGCTCTGCAGTGAGCAGCCTCTCAAAACAAAGACAAAAATATTGGTAGTCCGTTTCTGAATTGTACATTTGCCTTCAGTGTCAACAAAAGTGAACATCTTATTCGCTGTATCCTTTGGTGTGCTTACTGACCAAAATATGCAGGCACGATCATTGTCCTCAAGGACATGTTGACTTCTGCTCGGCAACGCTGCTGATGGCCAGTCGATAGCATCATGTCAGCGCAGTGCTTGACTGAAGTGCCAGCTGTCCGTCACTCAACAATTCCCACAGTGGGTCACTAAGTGAGTTCTTATTGACATTGCCATGTCCAGCTGCAACCTCCCTCAGCCTATAGCCTCAGTCCATCCCCTATCACTGACACTATCACTTTACACGGCCGGATTGGCAGATCCCACAGGATTGACAGCAACTCTGACCACTAGGGAGCAGAAAGACAATGTCAGTCAACACTTTGCCAGTGCATTTTTTTCCACAAACAAGCAGTGCCCACTGAGCTATATAAAAAAAAAAGACAAAATTGTCTCGACTGTTGTGCACTCCAAACACTAATGACAATATAACTAGTCTTTAATCCACAAAACCAAAATATTTAAGAGAAAACAAACGTACACAACACATTAAACAATGATGATCTGACAGTGAGCTGAACAACATAGGGAGTATAAATACACAAAGAACTAAACTAGGCACAGGTGTTACTAATCAGTAACCAAGATAACAAACAGGGAGGAATCAGTAACTAAGGAGATGGAAATTAACCTGAAAGGAAACACAGGCGCACAAACGAAAACACAATGGTTGCATCCAAAATCGCATTCTCTCTTAAGAAGGTACTTATTTTGAATAAGTATTATGCTGAAAAAGTATGTTCTATATAGTATGAATGTGTGTAGTATGAATGTAATCTGGACGTACTACAGTCAATGAAACTCAATGTGACCCTGGCAAAAATTATAAGTTAAATTAAAAATCTAAATGAACAAAATATGAAAAATTTTAGAAGAAAATTATGAATTGCATTAAAATCTAAATGAACAAATAACAAAACATGACCTCTTTATATTGCATTTTTAATTGGTAATCCAGCTATCTGAAATTAAATTATTTTGTATTTTCAAGACTTGTAAGACTTGTTACATTCCCTTTACCTTGTAAACTGTCGCACACATGCTCCTCTTGAGTATACGGCAAACAAGTATGATGTTCTTCCAGCTTCGCCCATTGTGTCTTCTGTAATCCAATTTTAGTTCGCAATTGTTTTCTCCCCAGTGGTGGTTGACAAGGGGTAATGAAATTAAGCCTATTACCTTCAGGGGCCATTCCACACACACAGAGAAAAAAAGAGAAAGATGGCAAAAAAAAAAATTTGAATCCCTTCCCAAAGCAGGAGAGAAAAATGACCACATGCTGCAGTAAAACATGCTGACTCATTTCAATGAAGAACATGACATGCTTTTATAGACTGAATCATTTAGACATATAGGATTCAGCGAAATACAACCACTTTTGAGGATAACAGATGTTTATTTCCAGTAAATACTGCGGGGGAACTACTGTCCAGAATAATGAAACAGAAAAACTAAGCAAAGATTGTGGCTGATGGCAAAACTTGACAACTATTTTTTTGTTATTGTAAAACTAAAGTGTCTTGGTGTCATTCTGTGTAAAAATGGTAGTTTTGGCTACTTCTAATGAGCTTCTGAAGAAGAAAAGAAAATCAAGAAAATTGTGCCTTGGCTTAGCGGTTTGTGCAGAGCATTAAGCCTTGGTGCTCATGTAAGAATCGCAGGTTTGATTCTGCATTACCAAGCCTCAATCCGTTTCCTCATCTATCTGCCCTTTAAATTCCTGCTCGTCAACTAAAACATGTTGAAGACACAGAACAAAAATTCTCCAAAGCACACTTTCAGATATGACTTCAAGGAGCAATGCAATTAAAATGAGGGTGCGACAGAAATAATTCAGGCTGATAACCACCAAATCCATATTTTCACTTTTACTTGATTCTCTAAATTAATAAACATCACCACTATCCACTCTGACTCACATCTCAATATTTGCATTCTAGTAAAAAATGGCAACTGTCAAACCAGTGCAAATAAAGCTGATGCGCATTATTCCTCAAGCAATATCCTCGCTATCATTTCATTTGTTCCTTAGCAGTCAAATTTGCATGTTCTCTCTGTAACGCCTCATTTCCAGACAAAAGCGTTCCTCTAACAATGATGCAACTCTCCGAAGCACCTTCCCCAAAAGGTCAGAGATGAAAAGAGGCTTGTGTTTCCCGCTCTGATTCGATTGCCTGTAAACAATGTTTCCGTATGACTTGAGACACATTTGACATCATCTAAATGGGACACCAACAAGGTCTCTCGGGATCTGAAATGGCACAGAGATTTAGCCAAAATCATCACCCTTTCCTCCTGGCACCTCGAACAAGACGCTTATACTAGATGGTTGGCATGCTAATCAGTTTCTCCTGAGCAGGTGTGACCATTAGTTTCCTGTCAGAAGGGAACACATAGCTATTTTCTACTCTACTTCCTGTTCATAAAGTGGCCCTTCATTTACCATCATTCAGTTAACATGTTTTTAAGACCCCAGGTTTGTACATACTGGATTACAAGGCTTTGAGAGCTGCGTAATCCCAATTCGATTATGTCACAATTTGTTTCCCAATTCGATTATGCTGTCATCCACCATGAACAGTCCAACATCAATCACATTTCCCATTAGCTTTCGATGGTATGCCCATTATGTGGTTAGATCATGCGGTTAGTCTATATTTACTTCTGTTAGAGGTATTGTAAATAAAATAAAAAAAGTGATTTATCACAGGATGTTTACAGACAGCACAGGGGTCTGATCCGGATGTCAGAGCGGATGTGCAATTATGCATGAGGTCTGTGAAATATTCCAGGAATTGTGTACAAATTTGAACAAGAATCTCTTCTACTATCAGAACTCAAATTGGGAATAAGGAGGGGGGAGGAGAGAAGGTGATCCCAAGTGTAATATTTGGGAAAAACCAAAAAAAATTGAAAATTAGTTTAAATAATAAGTCGACATTAAATCATATTTGACCATATTTACTTGCTTTATACACCTTTTTGTGAAGTTTTAATAATCTTTAATCAAAATTGTATTACTTTGAAAAAACTTAATTACTGGGTTCGTTGTGATGTGAAACTTTTCTCAATACTATAATTTACTAATGGATTCCACCTTTAATTGTTTAATTGTTTATTCTGTCATTCAAATCTGTTTCACTCAAAAGTATATCACATTATGGAAATAAATGTTACAAAAGCCATTTCATAATGGTATTTTGTTGACCTAAGGGGGGAACCCAAAAATTGCATCATTTACTCAGCATTATGTCTTTCCAAACCAAAATGGCTTTCTTTCTGTGGAACACAAAAGATGATTTTTTTATTTTTTTTTAAATGTCTGTTTTTTGGTCAATTGAAGGAAATCAATGGGTTTCAGTGATTGGATCCCAACGTTCTAAATATCTTCCATTGTGTTCCACAACAGAAAAAAAAGTCACAGGTTTGGAAGGTGAGTAAACAATCCTTTTAAGTATATCCTTTTAGTATTCACCACTAAAACAGTGGGTAACAGTTTCAAACCATATACATTTCTATACATTTTATTTTAAGGAAGCATAATCTCATCAGGTCCAGCCCTAAGGGAGCAGTCCATCATTTTAGGTATTCATGGTGTATATTCCAGAGGGAAAAACTGCATTCAAAAGATCTGACATTTCAGGTTGTGAATTCCGAGAAATCAAACTTCAGTACAGTCCATCCTCCCTATGCATTTCTCTCACTTGGATTAAAAAGTATCTAATTGGCAAAGATCCTGTGTAACACATAATTATACACCCTTCCCCCTTAGAGATTTTGAAAGCACACATTTGCTTGCAGTACAGCGTTTACAGTCTGCTCTCTCATTCAGCGCTCGAGAGTGAGGGGAACAAAGATCTGACAGAACCTGACACATCTGGAAGCCCAGCAGGTTAAGAAACACAGAGATACAAAAATTACAAGAATATCAAAAACAAAAGGAGAGGGCCAACTACAGAGACTTCTCCTGGCCTGTTTCCAGAAGAGCTGCCTGTCTAGTGTACTGTGCTCTTCTACTCTCAATGCCATCCGTTCTAATTAACATACATTTTGAACGATGCTGACAGTCTGGTTTAGCATCAGTCTGCAGATTGCATAAGAAGCTTTAAGAAACCTTTCCACAATCTCCGCGCATCCTCCTCTTCTTTCACATCTGCTACGTACATTAATAATTTCTGAAAAAGCACAATGGAAAGTTATACTTTTTTCGGTATACAAAACAGAGACCCACCATTGCAAAACATGTTTAAAGCAATTAAAAATATAAATATTTTTTAGTAAATATGAGTTGAAACTACATATCACGGCACCTCACACTCAGCAAATATTTCAGCAACATATTTAGAAAATATTTATGATCTAAATAGTGATCTAAATAACATGTCATAGTAACAAAATATGTGACCCTGGACCACAAAACCAGTCATAAGAGTCCATTTTTTTTATTGAGATTTATACATCATATAAAGTCCTTCCATTGATGTATGGTTTGTTAGGATAGGACAATATTTGGCCGAGATACAACTATTTGAAAATCTGAACCTGAGGGTGCAAAAACATCTAAATATTGAGAAAAACACCTTTAAAGTTGTCCAAATGAAGTACTTAGCAACGCATATTACTAATAATAATACATTTTGATGTAAATTTACAAAATATCTTCAGTGAACAATTTTGACCCATACAATGTATTGTTGGTTATTGCCACAAATATACCCGTGCGACTTATGACTGGTTTTGTGGTCCTGGGGTCACATATGGTCTCTGGCTACCAACTATTTCTGATTAACCTGGATCAAATGTAGAATTTTATGTACATAATTGTACACTTACTGCATGGGTGAAATTTTGCAACACTTATGGCAAAACAAAAAAATTAATTAATGTAAACCAGTTTCTCTCTTGCATTTCTCCAGAGAGATGAACTCATTGATGACCACGTGTGTATCATCTATAGCAAATTACTGTTTCAGAACGCATGCTATTGCCTACACGCTGACTGATGCTACTCCATTTCTACAATATACGAGCCTATATTATGATGTAACAAATATTGCGTGGGCTCCAATGTAAGAAACTAAAATAAGGATGTTCCCAAGTAATCTTTCCCTGCAGTGTATGTAGCCTGATTCAATGTTTAAATAACACCCTTGTGAGCTTTTTTTACACCACAGTGTGTTTGATAGTACATGACTTGACTACTGTATCTTTTTTTTAAACTCATTTTCAATAAGAAAGGGATCGATTTATAACTTAAAACCTTGCTTAATACAACCCTACTGTTCCAATGTTGTGAAGGCTCTGCTCTATTTTATTGTGGCAATCTCGCAGTAAACCATATCTAAAGGTCATAACTGAGCTCTCTCAAAGGACTGAAAAGTAAAACAGTTTCAAGACACCTTATAAGTGAGAGAAATACAACCCAACATTAAAGTTGAGGTGGCAAAGGTCTGTGAAACACTTCATGAAGCATTTTGAGACAAGAAAGGCACTACTGTGGTCATTTCAGCCTAAAAAAGTCATATTGTGAAATGTAAAGTCACACTGAAATATAAACCGCAATTGTGAGAAATAAAGTTGCAAATACGGGAAAGTCGCGGTTATGAGAAACAGTCGTAAATGCAAGAAATAAAGTTTATTTCTTTAATTTGCTGTTAATAAAAACAAAAAATCATTTTTACGAGCAGTTGTAAGAGTCACGTGTGAAAAAATTGAAAATGCGACAAATAGTCACAGTTGCGTGAAACAAAGTTGCAATTGTAAGAAATAAAGTCAAAATGTGATAAATGGTTGAAAATATGACAAATAGTCACAGTTATGAGAAACAAAGTTGCAATTGTAAGAAAAATTCACATTGTTGTGAAATAAAGTTGAAAATTTGACAAATGGAGTCACATTGTGAGATATAAAGTTCCAGCTAACAAAATAGTTGCAATTGCAAGAAATAAAATCCCATTCTGAGAAGTCACAATTGCGAGAAGCAAACGTCGCAATTAACAGAGGAAACACTCATGAAATCTGGCACTTTCAGTAAAAGTAATAACAAACAAGCATCTGCTGAATTTCCTGTCACAGAGATGTGGGAATGATGAATTGCTGTTTCATACATATCTGACATTTTAGATTTGATATTACTTTGATGAAAAAATAGAAGCTTTTAACACCCCATCTCTATTAGAAAGTAATAAAAGCGCTCCTACAGCATGCTCATCTAGTGTTGCGTCTGCCCTGAGGTGAACTCTGTGACCCTTTCAAAGTTGGCTGGCATAAACCACCGTGCCCAGCGTTTTGGGCCTGCCACCTCTCCTGTACTGTGAGAATTCAGCTGTGAGATTAAAAAAGAGCAAATGAACACAAATGCTGTGACTTACCCTCCAGCTAACACAGAGTCAACCGTGTCATACTCAGCGTGTGGCCGCACACTCATACACTCACAGTGGGGCAAGTGCAGTGCATTGTTGCATGATTTATAGACTTTGTGAACAATATTTGCAGTCATATTCATTTTTTTTATTATTTATTTTTTGAGTTCTGTTGCAACAAACAACCAGTCAAAAGCGGATGAGTTGAAGCATAATGTCAAAGATAACGAGCCCAACATGCACCGGAACTCCAATAGTGTTTAAAAAGCATCTCATGACTCAAGTTAGTTGAAAAAAGAAGCTGTGAATAGATAAGAATATAACATAATATTATATAATATAATACAGGGTTTACAGAATCCCTCAAGTGCTTATTAAAATGCATAATTTTGCCGTCCATGTTCATGCCGTGCTCTTATCTGCTCTGAGTCATGTGTTTGACTTGCCTTATTTCTCGCCGCCCACAGATCTGCGGAGGATGACGGCAGGATTTATGGGAATGGCGGTGGCCATCATCCTCTTCGGCTGGATCATTGGGATGCTGGGATGCTGTTGGGACCGTGGTCTCATGCAGTATGTGGCAGGCTTGCTCTTCCTCATGGGCGGTAAGTCAACTAAAAAAAAAACAGACAATATATAGGTGGTTTAAAGTATGTACACGGTTGAGTCAGTGTGCGATGATGAGACAATGTAAAAGTAGAAATGGCAGCCAGTTTAAGAGATATAGCATGTTCTATATAATTATATTACTAATGTGGGGATATAAACATTTTTGTAAATTATTAATTAATTATTAAATGATGCAATGCATCAAGAAATCTGAAATTTGGTTGAGATTCAACATAATGGCTCAGATTAATTTGGTACAATTTATAATAGCTAAATAGATAATATAATATAATAAATTAATATAATATAATATAATGAATATTGGATAAATAATAAGTGCAATGCATTTGGTATTATTATTATTATTATTATTACTACTATTATTATTATTATTATGATGATTAAAAATAATGTATTCATTGACTTGCATTACATTTTGATTAAAATGTATGCAAATCATGTTTACACTGCTAGTTTCTCAACTCTGTTCCTGCAGGCACACATTTTGAATGTTTTACTTATCTGACCCATTTGTTCTACTAATGAGCTGATGAGTTGAATCAGGGGGGTATTCCAGAAAGCAAGGTTAACTTACCGTCACATATACCTTGAACTCTCGGTTGATTAACCCGAACCTTGCTTACTCGAGGTATGCTGGTTCCAAAAACGAGTCCGGGAGTAAATTCAGCCAAATCAGAGTATGTTCCCATTTAAAACACAAGACATTCTCAACAGAGCTACGAATCGATGATTCACCATGGAAACAGATGCCAAGAAAGAGCGCGCCGTTTTACTTCCTCTTCTTCTTTTGTTTAATGGCGATTTACATAACCTACTTAGTACACATCGCCACCTATTTGGTGGTTGTTCAATCATTTTTTCAATGTCTTCGTTTAATAAGTAATCTTTATTCACTGAGCATAAGGATTATATTGTTTGTTTGATGCTAATTAATTGAATGCAGATCCACATGTGAGATGACAATAAAATAAATAATAAATATATTTGAATTGCATTAACATTTAAACTTATTTTGTATTTATTTTTTATTGTAATTCTTTAGAATTAATATATAATATTGTATATTATATAACTGAAACAAATTTGGTTATATTAATAACTATATTAATTATATCAAACACATCTGAATAACCTCTGGAGCAGGTTATGTTCAGAGAGTGAGTTGCCATGGTTACTTACATACCCTGAAAGTTACCTCTGTTTTGGAACCGAAAGTTGAGGTTATCCGCTAACTTACTCTTAAACATACCCGGGTATGTCACATAACCTGCTTTATGGAATACCCCCCCCCCCCCCCCCCCCCCCCGTTTCATTGGGAAGAGTTTGGGGGGGGAAAGTGTACTGTTGATGTGCCTCCAGGAACATGGTTGGGAAAACCTCTCTCAAATGTTTTTCCATCCAAGTTATTGTGACTAAAAAGTGAATCACATAAAATCCATTAAATAAAATAACAACATAATAAAGAGTAAAATACATTTTACTAAGAAGCAAATGATTTTAAGTGTTTGTTGAAACCCTTCAAAGAAGAGTCAAAGATATAGGCTATACACACACACACACAGATGAGCCAAAACATTATGACCAGTCACAGATGAAGCGAATATCATTGATCATCTCTAAGGCCACATATTAGGTCTGGGTAAATTAGATGGTAAGCAAACTATCAGTTCTCATAATCAATATGTTGGATGCTGGAGTAATGGGCAGGAATAAAGATTTAAGTGAATTTGATAAGGGCCAAATTGTTATGGCAAGGGCAACTGGGTCAGAATATCTTGTGGGTTGCTCCCGGTCAGCAGTGGTGAGAATTTACCAACAGTGGTCCGAGGAGGGTCAAACCACAAACCTGGCGACAGGGTGTTGGGAGCCAAAGTTCATTGATGCACGAGGGCATCGAAGGCTATCCCATCTGGTCCGAACCAACAGAAGGTTTACTTTGGCACAAGTCACACTAAATTTTAATGATGGTTATGGGAGGAATGTGGCACAACACACTGTGCATCACACTCTGCTTTGTATAGGGCTGTGTAGCTGCAGACCAATCAGAGTGCCTATGATGACCCCTGTCCACCGTCGGAAGTGCCAGAACTGGACTTTGGAGCAGACCAGGTACACCCCTTCATGACAGTGGTGTTCTCGGGTGATAGTGGCCTCTTTCAGAAAGATAAAGCATGCCACACTGCACACATTGTTCAGGAATGGTTTGAGAAACATGATGAAGAGTTCAAGGTGTTGGCTAAGCCTCCGAATTCCCCAGATCTCAATCTAATTAAGCATCTGTGGGATGTGCTGGACCAACAAGTTCGATTCACGGTCTACCTCGCAACCTACTGGACTTGAAGGATCTGCTGCTAACATCTTGGTGCCAGATAGGACACTTTCAGATGTCTTGTAGAGTCCAAGCCTTGGTGAGTCAGCGCTGTTTTGGCAGGATGTGGAGGAACAACAGCATTTTAATTGGCCATAATGTTTTGGCTCATTGGTATATACACACACACCTTGTCTGAATGCAAACGGTGCATCCAGTAATATACGTGACCCCAGGACCACAAAACCAGTCATAAGTCGCACGGGTATATTTGTGGCAATAGCCAACAATACATTGTATGGGTCAAAATGATTGAATTTTCTTTTATGCCAAAAATCATTTGGATATTAAGTAAAGATCATGTTCCATTAAGATATTTTGTAAATTTCCTATCGTAAATATATCAAATTTGTAATTAGTAGTAATATGCATTGCCAACTACTTCATTTGGACAACTTTAAAGGCGATTTTCTCAATATTTAGATTTTTTTGCACCCTCAGATTTCAGATTTTTAAATAGTTGTATCTCGGCCAAATATTGTCCTATCCTAACAAACCATACATCAATGGAAAGCTTAATTCAGCTTTTAGATCATTTTTATGACTGGTTTTGTGGCCCAGAGTCACATATAGTGTTCATCTCAAATGCTCTAAAGCAAGTGCACATCCACTTTCAGCCATATAGCTCAATAATGACATCTATTGTCTTTTCAGAGCTGCTTTACAGCAGAATTTGAATTTGTCTCTTGTTTGATGAAGTTTGCATCACTGATTTATTTTCCGGTTTATTAATGTGCAGCTGCTTTGAAACAATCTGTACCGTATAAAGCGCTATTTAAATAAATCTGACTTAACATGATATACTGCATAGTGCAGTAGTCAATAATTCCTACGCAAGTCACCCTAATTAATGACTGACATCCAGGAAGCCAGCATTAAAGCAATTATGTAATATCAATTATCTCCTGATCTCTTATCTCTTTACGGCAACCAATATCAAGGCTCTCGTCTTTTGAACGCACCCACAAGCTCATCACCTCACTACACAGATGCTCACACCAATCAACACAGCCTGTGGCCTCGTTACTGTGCATTTTGATATTCTGTTAACGCCCGTCGAGCACAGGAAGCGGCTGACTTGTTTTGCGTCACTCTCTCTGCTCCCATAAATGCGGCGGCGGCACCATAGAGAGCGAAACGGAGACGCAATTAAGATGTGCGCTGGATTAATGTGATGCCCTGTGCCTGAATAATGAGATGGCAATTAAAAAGCCAATTAAGATGCTAAATTATAAAGACAGAAGGAGCACTGAGGGTCAGATTATGGCAGGATGAATCACCTCATATGAGTTTGTTAGAGCTCTTTATCAACTAGCATGTTACGACAGCGTTATCTATACTTGTGTATACTTGTACTTGCTCGACTTGTGTGGATAGAGCTTGTAATATATGTAACAAACAAGGCTTGTGAAAAAAGGAGCATGATTAAATGTCACTGCAATGTTATGAAACAACATAACCTACCAAGTAAATATTGAGTATTTCTATGCAACATTTTAAGGTGAATTTCCGATTACAAATAGTAGGCAGCATAAAGATTATAGCATAACTGAAACTAAAATGTTAAAATAAAATTTAAATAATACTCCAATTGGAATCAACGACTTGCCTAATTCACTTACAAATACAGTATATACAATTTTTTTTAAATAAGTCTCTTATTCTCACCAAGGCTACATTTATTTGATCAAAAATACAGTAAAAAACAGTAATATTTTGAAATATTATGACTTTTCTGTTTGAATATATTTTAAAACGTAATTTATTCCTGTGAACACAGTGAATTTTCAGCATCGTTACTCGTCTTCAGTGTCACATGATTCTTCAGAAATCATTCTAATATGCCGATTTGCTGCTCAATAAATTTTTTTTTATTATTATCATCAATGTTGAAAACAGTTGTGCTACTTAATATTTTTGTGGAAACCGTGATAAAAGATTCTTTGATTAATAGAAATATGAAAAGAACGATGTTTTGAAACATTATAAATGTCTTTACTTTTGATCAATTTAAGGCATCCTTGCTGAATTAAAGTAGTACGCTCTTTCAAACAAAACTTTTAAAAGGTAGTAGTGTATTTGAATAACTTGTGATGTTTTTGTCCTCAAGTCTTCTAAATTTCATTCATATTTATTTGTGTGTGTATTCTAAAATTATGACAATAATTATATAAGCAGCAAATGGGTGTCAATACAGACCCAAAATAAAGTGGGATGCATAGTTATTAATTGACGAGTCAACTAAAATGCATTCATAAAGTTCCATTTTAAAAAAATGTAAGTTTTACCCAATATCTGTGTATTTTATTTTATGTAAACCTCTGCAGATTTTGACAGAACTGGAACTCAAAATGGAAAAAGGAAATATATTAAATTCAAGCTGGGATGTTACACACCACAAAGAAACTCATTAGGTTTTTGGAACAAAGCTGCTGAAATAATCTGATTATCTTTCTCTTTTTTTCAGGCACATTTTGCATCATTTCCTTGTGTACCTGTGTAGCAGGCATCAACTTCGAGCTGTCCCGTTATCCTCGTTACATATACGGCCTCCCAGACGACATCAGTCATGGTTACGGCTGGTCGATGTTCTGTGCCTGGGGCGGTTTGGGCCTTTCCCTCATCGCCGGCTTCTTCTGCACGCTGGCGCCATCCGTACAGCCGATCCCTCGCTCCACGTGCCCCAAATCCCGCCAAGAAAACGGCACTGTGTGTTAAGAATCGTCCTCTGAACCCCCGAGCCCTACGTGTGCAGCTGGACAATGGGGGGACAAAACACATCAAAAAAGACCATAACTGAAGATTCAAATCATAAATTCATTTAGAATCATTTCTAATTTCACCAACCAGGCCACAAATGCCATTTTTTTAACCACGTGTGTGAACTTGTCCTGATCGTTTAAAAGAAATTAAAAATAACACAAATAATTGTAAAGATAATATATCGGTGGGCCTTTCTGTTGTCAAGATCCTGCACAGAAAAAGGTTGTTCTGTCAATGTTGTGACTTTAGTGAAAACGGTGACGAATGAAGTAAAAAAAAAACAACCAGACATTATTGCTCATTCTGATGCTGAACGGATGAATATTGACATGTAGACTGACACCTAAAAACTGCCAAACCTGGAGACTATGGTATTTGCATCTGGACGGCACAATGTGCAAGTATGGAGGTCCAGTGCCAATGTTTCAAGCCCAACAAATCAGAAGCATCAGGACCATGAGGCTCTTTCACATGAGAGGACAGTGAATTGTATGCGATTTGGATCTGTTGTGGTTAAATCCACTGATTTGTCTCGGGTCCCTGGAGACTATCACAATGCCTCTCGGGTTGTGGCTGAAGGATCTGCTCGTGTATAAATGAGCATCTCTGGATGATTTCAGGAATTGGAGATGCCTGCTCGTAACGTTATATTGCTCTTGCTGTACAGCAAATTGTAAAGAGAAAAATAATACCTATAATACTCCAGAAGAGAAAAAAATCTGAATGGGAGGGACATTGGAGCATTTTCCATGTTTCATTTCTTATTCATGTGCAAATGGTATCAGTGGACATTTCTAACATGCTTTAAAAAATTTTTTAGTAATTACAGTCATCAGTGTGAATGAGTGTGTAGGAAGCAAGTGCAAATTCTTTATGTACTGTTGATATGTGTGGGTAAGAGTGTTTTGTAGTCTCCATACAACCCACAAAAAAAAAATTCTAACAGAAAAAAATAATAATAACGCATAAAATCAAAAACCTGCCTTGGGGGAAATCAGGTAGGCTCTTTTGTTGAACCAAGAATTACTGGAAAGGAAAGACGCTGAACACTTAGTCCCTGTAGACACGACTGACGTAGTACACACAGAGACGGAAACACAACTCAACATCACGCTGTTACTGCCTTAAGCTTGTCTGCAAGGAGGCATTTATGCCATTTGATGGAAACGCATGCTGACTTCTCTTCAGAAAGCATCTATGCTCTGACAAAAGAAATCCTCATTTGAATCCAACTTCCTGCTCTGTTTAACCGCGCGTCTCTTTACTCAAAGGGAACTCCCAAAACAGGATGTGGTATGTAAGTGCCTCCTGATTACATGAGACAGCAGCGGTGCACAAAAGAGGTGCATCTGTGGAATCGTGACCTCGAAGTGGAGGACGGGCGGCAAGCACAAGCTTGACACAATCTCTAAGCCAATATGCGATTGGATCCCTCTAGCTGTTTTTAGTATTTCTCTCCTCATGCATTCATTCTTGCAATCAGAAACATTTTAACATCCATATCAAAAACAACCACTTGAGCAGCCATAAACAGCGTGTTATGATGGGACACTCGCGTCGAGGGTCTTTGGCGAATCAGCACACTCGTTCAACCATGCCAAAAACCTACATTAGGACATTTAGCTTTGCCGCAAGACCATGTTTACAGATTTCTAGAAGGGAGATTTGCCAAAAACACCTGCCAGGTCTTGTTCAAAGACTTTCTTAGCTCCTTACATTAGCATGATGGTCACAGCTCAACCAGCATTTAACCTGGTGTCCGTTTAAATTTGTCATGTTACTGCGGTACTAAGAATGGATGCTTGCACATTTAAAGACCCCCATCAAATAATTGGATTTGAAGCCATCTATATTATATGGAAGCCTGTTTCCACCATAAAATAAAAAAGGTAACTGCGAGAATCTCACAATTCTCTCGCAATAAGAGTTTATATCTTGCAATTTGGACTTTATAACTCACAATTCTCAGAAAAAAAAAATCATAATTGTAAGATATAAACATGCAAATTCTGAGAAAAAGTCCACTCATATGAAAAAGAAAAAAAGTAACTTTTTTTTTTTTTTTTGTCCATGGTGGAAACAGGCTTTCAAAATGTTTCATAAAATCCTAAAACCAGGATTGAACTGATTTAACGGGTCATGGAAAGATTGTTATGGTTTAAAAAACCCTATGATTATCAGGGAATTGTGATTTCCAGCCCTGGAAAAGTCATGAAATTAATAAAACAAAATCATAAAACACAGTACACACAATGAGGCTCCACTCTTTAATCCTTAAATCACAAATTACTAAAAACAACTGGACATTAAAATTAGTCAAAACCCATTTAACTCTTTCCCCGCCATTGACGGAATTTTCCGGCTTTCCATGTTTTCACTGTTATATGATAGGGGGTGCTATGACTCATCTTCTAGTACTAAATCTCCAGATCAAAAGACGTGAAGAAGCCGAAACAAAAGATAGCATATGTAATCATATACATATGTAAAATAACATGATCATCAACATTAAACAGCATATATATCAAAACTAACATTACAGAATGAAATGTCAACCCATGCAAGCTACAGGATTATGCAAACTTTGGGTGTTGATGGACAAAAACGCAATTTTCTCAGATTTTTGCTCAAAATGTTTCTTTTTTTAATGAAACTTACCAACGCTATCTCATAACCAATTCGTACTTATTTGTACAAGGTGGTCGTACCCCCTCACTCGTATGAATTTGTATGATTCGTATAAACCTCAGTGACTGGCAGGTCACTGGTACGAAATTTAGCAAAAATCGTACAACTTCGTACAAATTAGCCACCTTGTAAAATACGTCTGAATCGATTGGGTTGGGAACTTACCCACATTCAAGTGTTGACAAAAAAGAATGCATAAAGCTAGAATAGGGGTGTTTGTTTAAAAGCAGAGGGTCTGTTATTTCTTTTGATATATTCCATGTTCCTAGCAACTTTTTTCAAAAACGCTGGCCGGCAAAAGAGTTAAAATGTAATTTCTCTCTTCTGGCATAACAGACAAACATTTTGATGACTTTCATTTCACTCACATGTATATTCATGGTTATAAAGCTGGGGTGTCCAATCCTGCAGCGATTAGCTTTAAAATCCTGCCTGGAAGTTGCTAGTAATCCTGAAGACCTTGATTGGCTGCCTCAGGTGTGTTTAATTAGGATTGGAGCTATCCATGAATGTTGCTTCCCTCTCAATCTTAAATATAACCTGCGTCTAAATAGCAATAGCATGAAACAAAGCATCATGGTTGATGCTTGTACTTTAGTTCCTTTAACAACCATCAATTGAATGCAAAAGAAACGGCAAATTGTCATCCATTTTGAAAGTGCTTTCATTACATCGTTCATGACACAGGTTGCCATTTCAGAATTAAACATCCCAACAACTTCCAAATTGCGCATGTCAAGCCATTTCATAGGGTCTTTCAACATAAACACGGCAATGAACAACCACACACAGTTCACTGAAACTTCTCCACTCTGCATTGGTGAAACATGAGTTATGAGCATTCAGAGGTTTCTGACATATACACTCACCTAAAGGATTATTAGGAACACCTGTTCAATTTCTCATTAATGCAATTATCTAATCAACCAATCACATGGCAGTTGCTTCAATGCATTTAGGGGTGTGGTCCTGGTCAAGACAATCTCCTGAACTCCAAACTGAATGTCAGAATGGGAAAGAAAGGTGATTTAAGCAATTTTGAGCGTGGCATGGTTGTTGGTGCCAGACGGGCCGGTCTGAGTATTTCACAATCTGCTCAGTTACTGGGATTTTCCCGCACAACCATTTCTAGAGTTTACAAAGAATGGTGTGAAAAGGGAAAAACATCCAGTATGCGGCAGTCCTGTGGGCGAAAATGCCTTGTTGATGCTAGAGGTCAGAGGAGAATGAGCCGACTGATTCAAGCTGATAGAAGAGCAACTTTGACTGAAATAACCACTCGTTACAACCGAGGTATGCAGCAAAGCATTTGTGAAGCCTCAACACGCACAACCTTGAGGCGGATGGGCTACAACAGCAGAAGACCCCACCGGGTACCACTCATCTCCACTACAAATAGGAAAAAGAGGCTACAATTTGCACGAGCTCACCAAAATTGGACAGTTGAAGACTGGAAAAATGTTGCCTGGTCTGATGAGTCTCGATTTCTGTTGAGACATTCAGATGGTAGAGTCAGAATTGGGCGTAAACAGAATGAGAACATGGATCCATCATACCTTGTTACCACTGTGCAGGCTGGTGGTGTAATGGTGTGGGGGATGTTTTCTTGGCACACTTTAGGCCCCTTAGTGCCAATTGGGCATCGTTTAAATGCCACGGCCTACCTGAGCATTGTTTCTGACCATGTCCATCCCTTTATGACCACCATGTACCCATCCTCTGATGGCTACTTCCAGCAGGATAATGCACCATGTCACAAAGCTCGAATCATTTCAAATTGGTTTCTTGAACATGACAATGAGTTCACTGTACTAAAATGGCCCCCACAGTCACCAGATCTCAACCCAATAGAGTATCTTTGGGATGTGGTGGAACGGGAGCTTCGTGCCCTGGATGTGCATCCCACAAATCTCCATCAACTGCAAGATGCTATCCCATCAATATGGGCCAACATTTCTAAAGAATGCTTTCAGCACCTTGTTGAATCAATGCCACGTAGAATTAAGGCAGTTCTGAAGGCGAAAGGTGGTCAAACACAGTATTAGTATGGTGTTCCTAATAATCCTTTAGGTGAGTGTATATGGGTTGTCTGTATGATTTGTATGGCAGTATTAAAGTAAAAAGACATTGTTGCATGCTGACAATGCAGTTGGCCATGAAATTACATAAACACCCAGCCACACTCAAAGAACTCCAGAAGATTTCTCCACACTTTCCAGAAGCAGAGCCCAAAGACAAATCGACGAAACAAACTCCACAGTGCTTGATTACAATGTGCATGCAACAGAAAACATGCATAAATACACAATAACAATCTGTTTTCAGAGGCATCTCGCAACAAGCCCATCTGGCCTTATATAAGATAGTGTTCTTTGACACACTTAGGAGGAAAATATTTATTTCAGTCCACGGATTACGCTCCTAGGCAAAGACATAAATGGGGTCAGCCGCTATTCTCTCAAATAAACCAAAACGCCATCCTTGCACGGTCCTACTTGAGAATTACATGTAATAACATTTCAAAACAGTTTTCCTTCTTTAACAAAGCAGAGAGGGGTGTTCAATCACGGAGTATAAAGAAGGGCAGATGCTCGCATCAGATGCCAAGAATAAAGACTCAATTACAGCTTCATTGGCAGAAAGCAGGTAATGAACTGCATCGCATAAGCTTCCTATGGATCATCATGATGCTTATAGTGACATATTTCAGTCGGTCTTATAAAGTGGGCATTTTAAGGACTCTCCTCAAAGAAAGAGAAAGGTTGGGCATGTATTCATGAACACATTCCAAACATTATATTCACACAAATGTGTTTACATCACAGCCAACAGTTGTCAGCCTTTATTTAATTATTTTTTTTTTTTTGAGTGGGGTGGGAAGGGAAACATGAGTGGGAATATTTTTGTTTTCAAAATGTAAAAATATAAATGAAAAAAGTAGCAGAATCAGTGAAACTGCAACTTTTTTAATGGGACACTGAAGACTAAAGATTCATTGGGTATTTTCCATCAGTAATGTGTCTGTTGAGTACCTGGAAAAAAAAAAGAAAGAAAAAAACAACTGTAAAAAAAAAAAAAAAAGTTTAAGAAAAAAAAAAAAGTGAGAAAATAAATCCTGGAAAATGTTAAAACTGTGGAATGTAATATCATTACAAAAATAAAATCTCATTGTTGTGTTTATTTGTATTGCATATTTCTACTTACCTTTAGGAGTGTATATTTCCAGCCAATTAAAAGTCATATTGCAAAAAAAGGGGTAACACTACAATAATGTTCAATTCATGAACTAGAAATAATCATTTTTACAGCATTGAAAAATTGTTATTGGTACACTGTAAAACATATACACACACACACACACACAATGAACAAAATTATAAATGCAACAATTGTTTTTGCCACCATTTTTCATGAGATGAACTCAAAGATCTAAGATTTTTCTATGTACACAAAAGGCCTATTTCTCTCAAATATTATTCACAAATCTGTGTTAGTGAGCATTTCTCCTTTGCCGAGATAATTCATCCACCTCACAGGTGTGGCATATCAAGACGCTGATTAGACAGCATGATTATTGCACAGGTGTGCCTTAGGCTGGCCACAATAAAAGGTCACTCTAAAATGTGCAGTTTTACTGTATTTTTACTGTATATATTGGGGGGTCCGAAAACCAGTCAGTATCTGGTGTGACCACCATTTGCCTCATGCAGTGCCACACATCTCCTTCGCAGAGTTGATCAGGTTGTTGATTGTGGCCTGTGGAATGTTGGTCCACTCCTCTTCAATGACTGTGTGAAGTGGCGCTTTGTGGAGGTCCTGGGCTGGTGTGGTTACACGTGGTCTGCGTTTGTGAGGCCGTTTGGATGTACTTCCAAATTCTCTGAAACGCCTTTGGAGGTGGCTTATGGTAGAGAAATGAACATTCAATTCACATGCAACAGCTCTAGTGGACATTCCTGCAGTCAGCATGCCAATTGCACGCTCCCTCAAAACGTGTGGCATTGTGCTGTGTGATAAAACTGCACATTTTAGAGTGACCTTTTATTGTGGCCAGCCTAAGGCACACCTGTGCAATAATCATGCTGTCTAATCAGCATCTTGATATGCCACACCTTTGAGGTGGATGAATTATCTCGGCAAAGGAGAAGTGTTCACTAACAGATTTAGACAGATTTGTGAACAATATTTGAGAGAAATAGGCCTTTTGTGTACATAGAAAAAGTCTTAGATCTTTGAGTTCAGCTCATGAAAAATGGTGGCAAAAACAAGTGTTGCATTTATGATTTTATATATATATATATATATATATATATAAAAAAAACAAAAGTTTGTGTTTACATAATGTTTTTTCTAAAATATACACATGCGTGTGTATTTATATATAAATAATTATACACAGTACACACATATATAAACATTTTGGATGCGATTCATCATTTGTCAGCACTAATATGAACATTAACCTAGGTTAATAAATGCTGTCAAAGTATTGTTTATTTTTAGTTGATGCATTAACTAATGTTAACAAATGTTACATTTTTAAAGTGTTACTAATAAAAAAAAAAAGGTTTAACTAGAGAGAAAAAAAAAGATGGCAGTCTAGCAAGACATAAAGATCAATAAAGTTCACTTGCTGACATTTAAGGCAAGCAAAACCACCATGGCAACAAATATGATGAGGTTATTATCTGATCAGCTGTGCAAACCATTGAAATGAATCCAGAAAGTCGAGAGAGAAAAGTACAAGGAAGAAAAACAGATCAAATGTGATACAGAGCCGAGAAGGCTGCAATAACTAACAAGCCCTCGTACTAGAAATGTTGGCTAAGAACGAACAAAACAAAAACAACTTACAGGCTCATTTAAAGAGATGAAAAGCCTGTGTTTGAGGATTGATGAATGCTTCATGAATGCATTTAGAGCAAGTGCACTGCTATGAATAAGCATCTCTGATTAGGATGGGCCCGTGTGTTCTCCATCAGGTCCTTGAGACAATGAGTATTGACGGAGGGCGACAGAAACACAAGCATTTTAACTAGAGAGCATTTCGATCACTGCTCAGAGACGCCCAGAACAATGCTTCTCAACTGCTGGAGAGACACAAAATGGGTCACAGGCCTAATCTGAAAGGGGGGAAACAATGCAAAATGCTAATTATACAATTCAACTAACCACATAAAAATAAGCAGGTACATTCTAAATGTGAAGAGAAAACACTTCCGATAGGTTTTATTGTTGACGTCAAAGTCCAGTCAAACTGGACCCAATGTAAAATATAGGTTCTGAAAGGGAATCAAACAGGGCTTCTGCAGGTTTTATGCAGGTGAATTTAGAAAATGTAAGGAATAAACTGAAGGGAAGTGTAAATGTCTAGGGACAAACATCAAACAATTTCTAGTTGTATTAGCAACACTTCAGAGTTTGAAAGTACAACTTCCAACAGATACTTTTTAATTTTACATTTATGAATCACTCTGCTCCCAACCACTAGAACATGGAAATATATTTTACTGTATCTTCTGATCACACTGCAAACAAAGTGCTGTTCTTCCTCAGTATTTTTGTCTCGTTTTCCAGTGAAAATGTATAAAGATTCTTAAAGCAAGATGCATTTACTGGAGATAAAAAAATTACAATATGAAGTCTTGTTTTCTGTGAAAATGAAGTGTTTATGGGTAAAACATCTGCCAAAAGGCTTATAAAAATCTATGTAATTCACGGAAGTTTTCATAACTCATTGACAGATGTTTGTTCTACTTTAAAGCATAACATTTAAAGCATTACATTTTCAATTTAAAAAAAAATAATTAAAGCATTAATTTTCTTCAGTTTTTCAAGACAATTTTACATTTGTAGCTCAAGTAAATGCATCTTGATTTAAAGATGTTTAGATATTTGTATTTGAAAGCAAGACAAAAATATTGGGACTTTTTTTTTTAAATGCATGCAACATTTCATGCCTTAACTTTATAAATGTAAGACTTTCTTCTCTGATTTAAGGCCTTAACTTGTGTAAGGGCATATTAAGACCTTTTTTTTTTTTTTTTTTTTTTAGACCTTTTTAAGACCTGCAGAAACTCTGTCAAAAAATATGATTAGGTTATGGTTCAGATCAACGTTATTTCAGTATCATTTGTATACAATTATACACTATATTGCTAAAAGTTTTGGGACGGCTGCCTTTACATGCACATGAACTTTAATGACATCCCATTCTTAACCTGTAGAGTTTTATATGGAGTTGGCCCACCCTTTGTAGCTATAACAGCTTCAACTCTTCTGGGAAGGCTTTCCACAAGGTTTAGGAGTGTGTTTATGGGAATTTTTGACCATTCTTCTAGAAGCGCATTTATGAGGTCAGGCATTGATGTTTGATGAGAATGCCTGGCTCACAGTCTCCGCTCTAATTCATCCCAAAGTTGTTCTTATCGGGTTGAGGTCAGGACCATCGCCAGTCAAGTTCCTCCACACCAAACATTGAATACAGATGCGCTGACCGTCTAATATTTAGTAGTGAGAATTGCACAGGTGGCAACCTATCACAGTACCACGCTTGAATTCATGTTTGTAGAAGCAGTCTGCATGCCTAGGTGCTTGATTTTATACACCTTTGGCTATGGAAGTGATTGGAACACCTGAATTAAATGATCCCAATACTTCTGGCAATATAGTGTATGTATTAATATTTTTAATTCGCTTGTAATTTTTATATTTTCAGTTTTCATTAGGGGCCACCGAAGGTGCATAGGAACCTATTGTAATCGTTGGCGTTCTTCTTTCTCTCCAAGTCTACAGCCCATTGTACCGCTTTCTTTTTTTTCCCAGGTACTCAACAGACACATTACTGATGGAAAAGACCCAATTAATCTTTAGTCTTCAGTGTCCCATTAAAAAAGTTGCAGTTTCACTGATTCTGCTACTTTTTTCATTTATATTTTTACATTTTGAAGACAAAAATATCCCCAAATTTGGAGTCTCTAACTCAATCCCTCTAGTGCCACCAATGTTTATGTTAAGAAACAAAAACGTTTTTTCTGATTCCTTAGCTCAAGCTGATTCGATTGCACCCTGTGATGTCATTTTCCATCATGAACATTTTTTCGGCATTTAGAATTTTCCGAAAAACCTACCTTTTCGAACTCCTCCTAAACCGTTGATCTGACTTTCACAAAAATTGAACCAGATCTTCACACCATACTGATAATAAGTAATGGAATTCAAGATGATTCGTCAGACCAGTCTCTAATACCGCACAAATGTATTTAACGAAGAACATGCCAAAATGGAAGTGAGGCTGTATCAGCACAACACAACGTGTGTTATGAAAACCTTGACCTGAGGGTACCTTCAGTGCTCAGGACCTGCTTTCAGCGCAGTGCCACCTAGTGGTTAGGAGATATGAGAAATCCATATTTTTGCTCATAGCTTCTGAATGGTCTCTATATTCGGTGGAGCATGATGAGCCAAACAATACCCAATGTTCTCATATTGGCCATTTCGAATTTGTCATAAAATGCTATACTTTATAAACACATTGGCGTATTGTTACAAAACTCGGTATGTCTTCAGCACCATGTCCTGAAGGCACTCAAAATTCAGGCAGCAACATCTTCAAAAAAATATGATAAAATGATGTATATATAAATGGATATATTTGCACTTATACACTCACCTAAAGGATTATTAGGAACACCTGTTCAATTTCTCATTAATGCAATTATCTAATCAACCAATCACATGGCAGTTGCTTCAATGCATTTAGGGGTGTGGTCCTGGTCAAGACAATCTCCTGAACTCCAAACTGAATGTCAGAATGGGAAAGAAAGGTGATTTAAGCAATTTTGAGCGTGGCATGGTTGTTGGTGCCAGACGGGCCGGTCTGAGTATTTCACAATCTGCTCAGTTACTGGGATTTTCCCGCACAACCATTTCTAGAGTTTACAAAGAATGGTGTGAAAAGGGAAAAACATCCAGTATGCGGCAGTCCTGTGGGCGAAAATGCCTTGTTGATGCTAGAGGTCAGAGGAGAATGGGCCGACTGATTCAAGCTGATAGAAGAGCAACTTTGACTGAAATAACCACTCGTTACAACCGAGGTATGCAGCAAAGCATTTGTGAAGCCACAACACGCACAACCTTGAGGCGGATGGGCTACAACAGCAGAAGACCCCACCGGGTACCACTCATCTCCACTACAAATAGGAAAAAGAGGCTACAATTTGCACGAGCTCACCAAAATTGGACAGTTGAAGACTGGAAAAATGTTGCCTGGTCTGATGAGTCTCGATTTCTGTTGAGACATTCAGATGGTAGAGTCAGAATTTGGCGTAAACAGAATGAGAACATGGATCCATCATGCCTTGTTACCACTGTGCAGGCTGGTGGTGGTGGTGTAATGGTGTGGGGGATGTTTTCTTGGCACACTTTAGGCCCCTTAGTGCCAATTGGGCATTGTTTAAATGCCACGGCCTACCTGAGCATTGTTTCTGACCATGTCCATCCCTTTATGACCACCATGTACCCATCCTCTGATGGCTACTTCCAGCAGGATAATGCACCATGTCACAAAGCTCCAATCATTTCAAATTGGTTTCTTGAACATGACAATGAGTTCACTGTACTAAAATGGCCCCCACAGTCACCAGATCTCAACCCAATAGAGCATCTTTGGGATGTGTGGAACGGGAGCTTCGTGCCCTGGATGTGCATCCCACAAATCTCCATCAACTGCAAGATGCTATCCTATCAATATGGGCCAACATTTCTAAAGAATGCTTTCAGCACCTTGTTGAATCAATGCCACGTAGAATTAAGGCAGTTCTGAAGGCGAAAGGGGGTCAAACACAGTATTAGTATGGTGTTCCTAATAATCCTTTAGGTGAGTGTATACTGTATATGTGTGTATGTGTGTATGTGTGTATGTGTATGTGTATGTGTATGTGTATGTGTATATGTATATGTATATGTATATATGTATATATATATATATATATATATAAAAATAGTTCTTAAATGTATACATGCGTGTATTTACATATACATAATTATACACAAATTATATAAACAACTTGGACGCAATTAATCGATTTGACAGCACTATGCATGCTGTGGTAAAGGTATAACAAATTATTTGTAATACTTGTAGTTAAAAATTATCAACACTGCTTCAGATTTCTTAACGGTTCTATGAACGATTTACTTAAAAATACCATACAGTTTCCATAGGATGAGATTCTAAGCAAAAATGTAACTTAAAAATCGGCCTTAGCTATATACACTGAACAATACACAGCGGTTCTCAACTGGTTTTGCTTTTTTTTTCGTTTTTTTTTTTTTTAAATCATATCAGAAATATGCAGATTAAATACTGTACTAAAATACTCCTGCACAACGTATTGAGCAGCGCAATCCTAAATGACTCTTAGATCAGCTGACTGAGACTTAAATTACTGTAATTACGGACTAGTTTAACGTTATGACAGTAATATTACAGATGATACATATAAACATAAATGGCCAGTAATATTTTTTTAATGAATGAAATATTAAGATATTAATATTAAATATTACTTTTTTTTTTTTAAGTACAGGTTAAGATTTAATATACACTAAATAAACAAAATTATAAATGCAACACTTGTTTTTGCCCCCATTTTTCATGAGCTGAACTCAAAGATCTAAGACTTTTTCTATGTACACAAAAGGCCTATTTCTCTCAAATATTGTTTACAAATCTGTCTAAGTCTGTGTTAGTGAGCACTTCTCCTTTGCCAAGATAATCCATCCACCTCACAGGTGTGGCATATCAAGATGCTGATTAGACAGCATGATTATTGCACAGGTGTCTCTTAGGCTGGCCACAATAAAAGGCCACTCTAAGGCAACATCCACATGAAGCCAGAGCTTTCCCTATCCAATCTTCTTTTTCCCCTCGTTTCAAGAAATATCTGCGTACACATGAAACCACTGAAACAGACTCAAAACGATGTAGTATACATGCCAGACCACTATGTGGCGCTGTAATTCTGCTACAGAAATACACTAAAAACAGAGAAGAATTGTGGCTATAAGGGTTAAAGCAATGGTAGGAAGTGAGGAATAAAAAAAAAAGTAAATATCTGGTGCAACGCATCTCCTTTGCATAGAGTTCATCAGGTTGTTGATTGTGGCCTGTGGAATGTTGGTCCACTCCTTTTCAATGACTGTGCGAAGTTGCTGGATACTGGGATGCAAGAACTGGGATGTTTTCAGCTTCCAGGAATTGTGTACAGATCCTTGCAACATGGGGCCATGCATTATTGTGCTGCAACTATCGGTTTGCATAACCAAATAATTTCTGCACAAACTGTCAGAAACCGTCTCAGGGAAGCTCATCTGCATGCTCTTCGTCCTCATCTGGGTCTCGACCTGACTGCAGTTCGTCTGGCGCTTTGGAGAGGTGTTCTCTTCACGGATGAATCCCGGTTTTCACTGTACAGGGCAGATGGCAGACAGACTGTATGGCGCCATGTGGGTGAGCGGTTTGCTAATGGCAACGTTGTGGATCGAGTGGCAAGTGGTGGCGGTGGGGTTATGGTATGGGCAGGCGTATGTTATGGACAACGAACACAGGTGCATTTTATTGATGGCATTTGAATGCACAGAAATACCGTGACGAGATCCTGAGGCCCATTGTTGTGCCATTCATCCACGACCATCACCTCATGTTGTAGCATGATAATGCTAATTGCAAGGATCTCTACACATTTCCTGGAAGCTGAAAACATCCCAGTTCTTGCATGGCCAGCATACTCAGCAGACATGTCACCCATTGAGCAAGTTTAGGATGCTCTGGATCGGCGTATACAACAGCGTGTTACAGGTCCTGCCAATATCCAGCAACTTCACACAGCCATTGAAGAGGAGTGGACCAAAATTCCACAGGCCACAATCAACAACCTGATCAACTATGCGAAGGAGATGTGTTGCACTGCGTGAGGCAAATGGTGGTCGCACCAGATATTTACTTTTTTTTTGACCCCCCCGGGACCCCTCAGTCCTTTTAGTACAGTATTTAATCTGCATATTTCCGATATGATCTAAAAAAAAAAAAAACTGAAAACAAAAATAAGCAAAACCAGTTGAGAACCACTGGTCTAGACTAGAGCACTTTTAGGTCCTGCCTCATTGAACTAATTACACCATTAAATAACGCTGTTATACATATGCAAATCATCTTAAGGTGATAGAACGGAAATGAGCCACTCAATCATTCAATCTGTTATATTGACTCAACCATGCTACGTATGAATGCATTACGTATCTGGGTCATTATAACTGAGGCCCTAGAGAAAACACATGCCCAGTCGCTGCAGTTTCAGTATTGCATATTTGTTGGCAGCTTCTACTGCCAATTAGATCAGCACTGCAGTAATTTAGGCACGAGAGCATGACAGAGTGGCTCTGCTGAGCGTTTGAAAGCAGAGCGCTCGGTAAGCGCGCTGCAGACGCCTAATGCACTCTTGACATTATCTAGGAGCCGCCGCCTCTTTACTGAGATAAAGTTAATTGGGCTGCTCCGAATGTATTTGAAGGCTTGCGCACTGAAGGTTGGTATTGACACCCACTAAAGGGAACAAAAAAAATTAAGTGAAGTGCCACAAACCCTCTTCCGGACCTGATCTCTCAAAGGAGCAATCGGCGACAAGCTCTGACGCAAATGAGGAGGATGTGTCCAAGCACTTGTGGGGCAGAGCGAGAATATGCAACAGAGCCCATTGCCGCCTTTCATCACGTCTCAGATCGCTGGGTGGAAAGAAAGCTAATGGTTGATAGACAAAAACGAGAAAGATCACTTCGACTCAAGCATGGCATTTCATCTTTTATTTAAGATTTAGTTTTTAATTTTCCTCCAGACCTGTAGAGAGGTACAATTTCCTTCAGCTCTTCATTTTTTTTTTACATTTTAGCACTGTGTAAAACCCGAAATTAAACTGTATTGGTTTCGTCATTGTCGCTGAGATTTAATTTATCCATTCCTCTTGAATACTGTTGAATACCGAACCTACACAGCTGATACAGGATTAAGACCATTAAAAGAAAACTTAGAAGGTAATGGGGGGTGGGGAGTGACAAACTGTGTTAATGGTCCCGGATGAGACCCCTGTGTATTGCCAGAACCTTAGTTGCCCAATAGAGCTGCTATCCCAGCTTTCCCTTTTATCGCTTTTGTGGGGGGAAAAAATTAAACGTGCAAAGTAACTGCTACAGACACAAACTGCATAATCACAACAATATAAATCACCCTCATGAATTTCTCGCCACGGCAAAATTCGAAAAGCCCTTTAACCCTGATTATTTTCTTCATACACCCACCAATCGGAAGTTTCACGCTACACATTCACACTTAAAAATTTTGTTTCACTCTAAATCTAGATCTATTTCCTAAAACTCTGTACACCTCGCACACCTTCAAGTTTCTTCAGGGAGCATAGTCAGAGCATAAACACTGATTAGGCCACGTACATCGAGGCAGCTATGAGAAACACCACACGGTGGCGTCCTGTGTGCTACACGAGCCCTGTGCTTGAAAGGGGTCAGTGTTACCCAGCTCTCGATTCCTCTTCATTTCGCAACGTGCCGCCCTCTGATACAGAGGTTAACCGCGGTGTTGCGATCTAAAGCAGAAGACCCCCTGACCAACCAGGCAATTTGGCGGATGGGTCAAAAGGCAAAGGTAAATGCCGCATTGAGAGCGGGCACCACGTTTGTGACCCCTAAAATGCATCTCCCTTTTAACAAGGGCGCATAAAAGTAGAACAAAGTTAAAGGCCAAAAGATCCTTGGTAAAAGTGCTTTTTGCTTCACCATCATTATGCCTTTGATCCATCAGAATAAGACAAGTCAAGTACCCTTTTGATCAAATAAAAATTGAAGCCCTGTTGTGAGTTTGGATATCTACTTGATTGCTTAGCGGCATGGCTTTAAGGACTCTCACAGGAAGTAGCTCTGTTGTGCAGATGGATGAACAGGTGCTGTTCTTTTTGGTTTAGCTTTGAAGGCAGACTCTTATTTCTAAATCAAGACACTTTTCGTTTGACTCTTTCCATTTGGTTCCAATGGAATTTCTGGAAAACACATCATTGATGATGTCTTTCTTTTAAGTACTGGTATATAGAGTTCCAAAAATGATTACGTTACATATTACTTTGTTTAGGCCTCATACCTGTTAAAAACCTACTTGTTATGCTTTGCTGCGACAACTGGCTTGTTTATGTGACTGTTTGAATTGGGAAAGCTGGAACAGAGCACTAGGGCAACAAGGAAAAAGACCGAACCAAGGTAAGAACACAAATCCAGGAAAAGGGACAAAAATGAGCACAAGATAAAGAGAGAAAACGATACATAATCTTGTTATTTTGTTAATAGCTTTGTACTGATTCATCTGCCGTGTTTGTCGGCGGTTCTTCGGATAAGGGGAATAGGATTTCACAGTTCCTAATGGCGGTCCATGCCGGCACTCTGTAGCAGATCTGTAGAGGCCTGGGCTGAGGCTCTGAAGGCGGTCTGGAATCCTGGGGGAGGCGAGTGGAACTGGGTGGCGGGGTTGGCCGTGGCTGTGGTTGGATAAGGGGTCCAGCCGGCTCTGTGGGGGAACTGGGCTCCGAAGGGGCCGCTGTGTGGGGGCTGAGGGGGCACTGTGGAGCCGGAAGGGACATCCATCTCTGTGAGTGCCTGCAAAGATTTGAGCCAATGGGGAGGATTGTCATCCTGTAGAGAGTCCAGACTGTTGCCTGAGGATGCTGGGATACCTGAAGGGGACAAAACAATTAAAAAAAATAACATGAGTAAACATATTTAATGTGCCAGGATTTTAATATTTGTATTAACATTGGCTCCATATGGTTTTGCAAAACACTACATTTGAACTTGCTGAAAATGGTATTAGTGTAATAAGTAAAAAGTTCTTTGAATAACAATCTCTTTATTTTTTTAAATCATCATTTTATTCCTAAATATCACTAAGTTTGTAGGGAGCCTCTGAACTAACCTTGTCTTGTTGTTATAAAAAGTACTTTAAGAAATTAATAAGCTTGACAAACAGTCGACAATATAGTTCTTTATGACTTACAAAACTAACAATATAACAAAACTGCTTCACAGCATATTTTCTTAATTTTTCTTTCATCCTTTTAATGAAGCTTTTGTCTTTATTATGATATAAGGACACCCTTGACTTTTTTTATTTACACCATGGGTGAAAAAAATATCAAAATTAATTTAATCGATCACCACAGTAGTGTATTCAAGTCATTATACATATGAATCACATTTTTTAAGCATTTTTGAATAAAAAGATTTGCACAAGTAAAATGAGCATCATTACATTGAAACTGATACTAAAAGTTATGAAAACATAAATCGTGAATACCCACTGACATAAATCACTTGCATACTGTGCTAAACAGGACTGATCAACAGTTTGCTTCGTAGGAATCATTTATCATGTAGGCGACATTGAGGACATTTTTAAATCATTCGCCATAATGGGATTAATTACATAAGGAAACGGTCCATTTTTGGGTGCTTTTGCACCACTTAAAACAAGCCAGCCTGCTGTGAGCTATTAATTCTAAACCCCCTGTGGATGATGGATGCTGTAGGCAGCCGTTGAAAGCACCCAGACAACATCCGTGACATCCATACAGATTGCAGCTTCGACCTTAGGAAGCAACAGATACAACGCTGCTATCTCCCTTCAACCCGGGAGAGGAAAATGGCAAAACTTTGCTGGAAATATTGATTACAAAATTAGCTGCACAATTCAGTTTGTCAATCAAACAGCAGATGAAAATGTTGCTTGAACAAGAAGATAAAGAACAACACTATAAATGCACATTGCATATTTAATCGCTTTGTATATTGATTGTTGGTGTTTGTGTAGTATTTTTATCTGTGTGATATCAGATTTAGTCCACATGAAAGTGCAGGAGATCGAACTGATCTGAAACGTGTGCCCTCTTCTGTGGCCCTTAAAATGGCTTTACATCTCTGACTTTTTACTGAAAAGGTTACAGTATAAATGTTTAAAAGGCCTAAATGCATTATTCAATGCAGCTCTCAAAAGGCACAATTTGAACAAGCCCAGTTTTTCCTGAGGTTAGGTAAATTTGTTTTCACATACAGTGGTGGTCAGAATTATTGGCACCCCTGGTAAATATGATCAAATATGTCTGTAAAAAAGAAATCTGCATTGTTTCTCTTTTTGATTTTTTATTAAAAAGAAAAAGTATTTTATTAAATACTTTTTGCAACCTCCTTTTTCCAAGATAACAGCTCTGAGTCTTCTCTTATAATGCCTGATGAGTTTAGTGAACAGCTGACAAGAGATCAGAGACCATTCCTCCATAAAGAATCGCTCTAGATCCTTCAGATTCCCAGATCCATGTTGGTGCTTCTTCTCTTCAGTTCGCACCACTCATTTTCTATAGGGTTCAGATCAGGGGACTGGGATGGTCATGGCAGAAGCTTCATTTTGTGTTCAGTGACACATTTGTGTGTTGATTTTGATGTTTGTTTTGGATCTTTGTCCTGATGGAAGATCCAACCACGGCCCATTCTAGCAGAGGCCGTCAGGTTTAGATTTTTCATCTGTTGGTATTTGCTAGAATCCATGATACCATGCATCTGAACAAGATGTCCAGGACCTCCAGCCAAAAAAATATGCCCACAACATTAGAGATCCAGCAGTATTTTTAACCGTGGGCATGGGGTACTTTTTATCCCTGTTTGCACCAAAACCATCTGGTGGGTTTGCTGCCAAAAAACTCTTTTTATAGTTTCATCTGACCACAGAACCAGGTCCCTTTTGAATTTCCAGTCCTGTCTGACAACTGAATATGCTGGAGTTTGTTTCTGGATGAGCAAGAAGGATTTTTCTTGAAACCCTCCCAAACAATATGTGCTGATATATTCTTTGAAAACATTTTTTTTGGATTTCTGACCCCAAGACTCAACTAATCTCTGCAATTCTCCATCCGTGATCCTTGGAGAGTCTTTGTCCACTCAAACTTTCCTCCTCGCCGTGCATTAAGACAATATAGACACACGTCCTCTTCCAGGCAGATTCCTAACGTCTTTAGTTGATTGGAACTTCTTAATTATTGCCCTGATGGTGGAAATGGGGATTTTCAATGCTTTGGCTATTTTCCTACAGCCACTTGCTATTTTTGTGAAGCTCAATAATCTTTTGCTGCACATCAGAACTATATTCTTTGACTTTACTCATTTCGATGAATGATTACTGGAATTTGGCCTTTGTGTTTCCTCATATTTATACTTGTGTGGAACAAGAAGTCATGACTGGACAATTCCATGTTCCTAGTCACCCTGGTGTGCTAAAAAAATTAAATATTAATGTATATTTTTGTGTACATAATAGATTATAGATTTTGAATGAATCCCTTTATCAACTGTTATTCTCTGTTCACAAAGGAAAAGTTAAGGAAATAATAGCGGCGTCAGAAATCGTGTACTATGTGAGTAGGTACTACATTTGAATTTACTTCGCAACCATTAAACAAGTACGTTCTATATAGTATGAATGAGTGTAGTAATACATCTAGATTACATTCATACATCCGCCATGTTGTCGTTATCATGAGACCTACCAGCGTCAGTTCCGTCCCTTCACCTTCATTCATAAATCCTCTCCCGTGGCCTCATGGTATAGTAAAGTGTCCATTGAATGCACACTTCAGAATCTTGCCGGAACTAGTAGGTCATCTGGGTACGTTTCGCCTACTGTTTTTCGAATACTATGAATTCAGACACACTACTCTTTTGGTGTACTGTTTTTCGCATACTATATATTAGGGAAGACGCAGCGAATGATCAACTATCAAAATTTGGGGGCATTTTACAAGGCAAATATTTGTTGTGAAGGTAATGCCGGCTGTACCTGTGATGATGGCAGGGTCCATCCAGCTGGCTGTGCCATCCCAGCTAAGGCTGTGCGAGATGCCGCCCGTGTGGTTCACGCTAGAGGAGGATGATGAAGACGAAGATGAGGAGGAGCTGGGGAGTCCACCAAAGTTGATGTTGATGTTTGGTAAAAGTGCTCTGAGCCCATCCTGCCACTCCTTCACATTTAGACTTTCTACTGAGGTGCTGTTTTCTGTTCGGGAGGGTGATGGTGGGGTATCCAAAGCCCATGTGCACGAATGCACCAGAAAAGAAGAGGGGGGGGAGGGGCAACAGGAGAGATGAACAGGAGATGGAGAGAGAAAAAGCAATTATCAGTTTCAACGTTTTACTTTACAAGCAGCAATTGTTTTTGTGTTGTACGAGTTAATTTGGTGATTAATCTTAAAGCAAATTGTGAAAAACAAACAAACTCAAAAACAGCTGAAAGGAGCGCAACAGTTAAAGTAGGATTATGTTTAGACGGACAACATAAAAAATTCAAGGCTCATCCCGTGAAAATCTGACGCAATCAAATATGAATTTATTTTAATTATTTGGCTTATAATGACTGGTGATGGTCAATTTAATAGAGTTCTCTTACATTTCATTTCATTTCGGATATAGCATCAAAAATCAGCATTACTAAAAGCTGGACTGCATATTAACAGCTGCTTCTCTAATAATGATTTATACTTGATTTAGCAAAAACAACAGGTGATCTTTGGCTCCCTTCTGAGTCTACTTGCCCTTTCTAATGGAGGAACAATCATTATAAAGCTCTTTACAGTCCCGTTATTATTCAATTAGTTTCTCATTTATTTCTTCTCTCGGTCACACTGAAGGAGAGACATGCGGCTTCAATAACGCAGAGCTTCTTCTTTCGGCTGGACCCAGGCTAAAATAAACCTTTTCTTCTCTAATCAGGCCAGTATTCTCCTAAGGTCTGCTTTTGCCCACAGGGACAGAGGAACCAAGCAGCAAAGATGATGAAGGAGGGAATAAGAAAGAGAGCGAGAGAGCAAGAGAGAGCGAGAGAGAGACAAACAAGGAAGAATTGCAAAGACGGGGAATGGAGAAAAAAAAGGGAAAAAAAGCCTTTAGCCTCTGAGCTTGACTTAAGACTCAGCAAACTTCTCTAGGCACCTTCCTTTTAAATACATATAAAGCACAACATACACTCACCTAAAGTATTATTAGGAACACCTGTTCAATTTCTCATTAATGCAATTATCTAATCAACCAATCACATGGCAGTTGCTTCAATGCATTTAGGGGTGTGGTCCTGGTCAAGACAATCTCCTGAACTCCAAACTGAATGTCAGAATGGGAAAGAAAGGTGATTTAAGCAATTTTGAGCGTGGCATGGTTGTTGGTGCCAGACGGGCCGGTCTGAGTATTTCACAATCTGCTCAGTTACTGGGATTTTCACGCACAACCATTTCTAGAGTTTACAAAGAATGGTGTGAAAAGGGAAAAACATCCAGTATGCGAAAATGCCTTGTTGATGCTAGAGGTCAGAGGAGAATGGGCTGACTGATTCAAGCTGATAGAAGAGCAACTTTGACTGAAATAACCACTCGTTACAACCGAGGTATGCAGCAAAGCATTTGTGAAGCCACAACACGCACAACCTTGAGGCGGATGGGCTACAACAGCAGAAGACCCCACCGGGTACCACTCATCTCCACTACAAATAGGAAAAAGAGGCTACAATTTGCACAAGCTCACCAAAATTGGACAGTTGAAGACTGGAAAAATGTTGCCTGGTCTGATGAGTCTCGATTTCTGTTGAGACATTCAGATGGTAGAGTCAGAATTTGGCGTAAACAGAATGAGAACATGGATCCATCATGCCTTGTTACCACTGTGCAGGCTGGTGGTGGTGGTGTAATGGTGTGGGGGATGTTTTCTTGGCACACTTTAGGCCCCTTAGTGCCAATTGGGCATCGTTTAAATGCCACGGCCTACCTGAGCATTGTTTCTGACCATGTCCATCCCTTTATGACCACCATGTACCCATCTTCTGATGGCTACTTCCAGCAGGATAATGCACCATGTCACAAAGCTCCAATCATTTCAAATTGGTTTGTTGAACATGACAATGAGTTCACTGTACTAAAATGGCCCCCACAGTCACCAGATCTCAACCCAATAGAGCATCTTTGGGATGTGGTGGAACGGGAGCTTCGTGCCCTGGATGTGCATCCCACAAATCTCCATCAACTGCAAGATGCTATCCTATCAATATGGGCCAACATTTCTAAAGAATGCTTTCAGCACCTTGTTGAATCAATGCCACGTAGAATTAAGGCAGTTCTGAAGGCGAAAGGGGGTCAAACACAGTATTAGTATGGTGTTCCTAATAATCCTTTAGGTGAGTGTATAAAGAGGTGAAAACTTGACCATTAAATGTCAACATGTGTGCTGGCTTATATAAAAAATTAATTGCCATAGTCGCAAATTATTTTAATATGCAAGACAAAAAAGTGATTGTGGAGTGAAAAAATGTGAAACGGTCTTGAATTGTCTGGGACAAATATCAATTACAGGTTGGGAATCAGAATCGAGCATTCCAGAAAGTTGCGTAAGAATATTCATTTTAATATAATCTTTTATTTTTTTTTTAAACAGCAGAAAGTTGGGAAGTTCTTTAAAACGGTCCTATTCAATCATTTTGTTAAAACTCCTGATTCAGCAATTTGTTTACGTCACCAAAATGTCCAAATCTTTGCAATGAATTACAAAATGGCAATAAAATGTTACAAATATGCCATTGTATTGTACTGATGTATTCATACATTTTATTAAAATATAAAGTAAAATTCAACTAAAATATTTAAAAATGAAATTAAAATTTATCTATTTAGTTAATTTTATATATATTAATTTTTAATACATTTTTAACTGCATTATATTTCTTGCATTAAACATTTTGAATAAACATGGGCTTGGCTATTTTATGAAACATGGGACAATTGTATGAAATAATAAAAAAATACACCTTTTAGGAAAATTTTAAAGCATATGCATATATATATATATATATACACACACACACACATAATATATGTGTGCGTGTGTGTGTGTGCGCGCGAGTGTGTATTTTGAGCATCACATATACATAATATATATATATATATTTTATATTACAGAATATATTTATTCTATAGCCCTATAGCTATAGACTATAGCTGCTCTATAGTCCAGCCCTAAACCACACTACAAGTGTACTACCACCAGCAAGATGGAGTTTACTGGGACAGCCTGCTGTTAAAAGGTCTTGAGACAATAGAGGTGATCCCGGGCCAAGACCCCAGCAGCACTGATACTGTCAAACAGGTCATGCTTGTCATTTCATCATTTTACATCATGGGAATTTAAGGAGCAGATGGAGCTCCCCCTCTGAGTGTGGGCAGGGGTCAAACTATTGATGCTGCAAAGTCCGCTATGGGATTATTACTCCATTAGTCAGGTAAAACAAGACATAATGGGCCTCAACCAAGGGATCAAGGTTTAACTGGTTAGCATGGGCCAGTTAGACCCTGCTGGGAGATGTAGTAACTACATCATTTGAATGCAAAAAGGATGTTTCTCCATTGGCCTTTCGAGTTTATGTATTATGGCTAAATATGTCCTGCATGCAACACAAATCACTAATATTTCATTACATTACAGTCAGTGTTTTCCCAGTGACAGATTCTTTTTCTCAGGTACCAAATTAACGGTGATCAAGCCTCAAACACAGAGGAAGTGACACACTCATTTGGGAAACGCTGAATTGGTTCTGTAGTCAATACCGCCAAACCTAGTCAAGTCAAGTGTGAGAACGAGCCAATATGAGAATCTAGACACTCAATATCAACACTTGAAGGGGACTGGGCTTTAATGAAACACCTCTGAAGCAGGAGATAAGAGGAATGAGGTGTTGAATAAGGTGAATGAGGTGTTCTTTTAAAACCTCTCCATAGTTCTTACTTCTGATTGGAAATTGCTCGTCTAGCCAAGTGTGTCAGGCATTAACACAATCACCCATGTTTCCATTTGCATACTCAGATAAACAAGTGTCATCATGTTTTATTTATGTGGATGAGACAAAAGCTAAACTCAGAATCATAGAAGGAAAGTGAAGGAACCTAATTTCTCTTGAGGGGCTGTAAAGATTGTAGAAAAGAGTAGGTGTTTTTGCTTTATTCAGCTTTCAGTGAATGTTTGCTTTGCAATTCAGTTTACAATATATCAACTAGGCTAGGGTATTGTAATAAAACATTAAAAACAAGCAAAATCTCCACAGCAACATATACTTTAGTTATTGTGGCTGGAAATTCACCTAAAAATGTTTTATATATACACTACTTAAAAGTTTCAAAGTTAGTTTAATACTTTTACTCCACAAGGATGCATTAATCAAAAGACATTTATAAATATTACAGATATTTTAAACTTTCTTAAAGAATCCTAAAAAAAATTATATCACGGTTTCCATAAAAATATGAATCAATCATAATTAACTGATTCCAACATGAATGTTTTTGATCAAAAATTTGCAGCCTAAAGGCACCGACCAAATTCTGGCAGCATCACGAAAACAGTTTCACATTATGAAACACACAAGTTTGAAACAAAAGACAAACACACACACACACACACACGTATTACTACCATACTGTCCAGTCCGAGACCATGCTGATTGTGGCATCGGCTGATAATCACATCAACTTGGATTATTAAAAAGTGTTACGTCTTGTCCATTTTAGTTAATTTTTTATACATTTTAAAGTAAATAAAAATTAGTAAATGAGTAAATATTCATTTTCAGCAATAGTATATTATAATTTTGTCAATGCTAAATCAATACAAAATCAATTATATGAGCATCAGCAAAAAAACAACAACTAACAAACACTTAAGAGAGGGGGGGGGGGGGGGGGGTCTAATGCTATCTCATGCATTCTGACTTATTTACGGTTAAAGAGTTGGATTATGCTAAACATGGCCAAAAAAAACAAAAAAAAAACAAGTTGAACGTATGACAGAGTATTTCTGTGCCAAATACACATCATCCCGAATGAGAGCAAAGAGCACGCCAATCAAAGAGCTTTGTTAGGTTACGGAAGCTGTCGGCTGCGCTGTCATTTTGTTTTTAGACCAAGAAAATCAACAATGTCACTAAAGAAGTGTGTTTTTGATTGTGAGGGAAAGATAACTTGCTCAGCTTATAACCCAGCGTTAAGGAAACAGTGGATGCAGTTTGTTTTTCCGGAGCAGCAACGGAGTTGTGCAAGTGTGTTTGTTTGTTCCAGGTCATGAGTTGAAACCGCAGGCAATGAGTGAAACTGCATCAGATGTCTGTTTTGTTGGCAATTGGCATGCAAGTGCATATAATATAAACAACAAACGTTTTATGCAGTGATAATGCCATGATGTATGCCATGGTGTGTGTGTGTGTGACTCTTTAGCTCCGCCCACTGCACACCTTCACGAATTTGGCTGGTTTTGGAAAGAACTGGTACCGCTGTATCTATCTTTTATAAATATGATAAAACTAAAGACTTTTCAGAGATATGGAGGATGCAATACTATAGGTACTCAAGATTAACATGAGATTGGCAGAAACTGTGTGTGTTATGTACCCTTTAATAATCAACCAATCAGCTTCATTTGTAGTTCTCATTCTCATTTACTTTAGTGATGCTCAAATTATATCTAAATCTACATTTTCCATGTAGCAGAAATCTCTCTCACTCAAACACACTTTTAACAAGTTATGAGACTGCATGTGTTGGCCCTCCAGCCTATTTTGGTATCTCGACTTTTCTTCGTAAATAATGCAACGCCCTCCTCCCAGGTCCTGGGCAGCTGCATCCTCTGGAGGACACCATTTCAAACAGGGAAGACCATTTCTCTCACTGAGACTCATGGATTGAAGAAATAAACAAAATACACAGCACAACAGAGTAAGAAATGAAACCTGTATTCAGCTAGCTATTCATTGTTTCTACGAGTAATGAAACCCTGAGGTCACTTCCAATTTCCCATCTCTTCTTTTTGCACCAACTGAAATACAAGTTAATCTGATCTTAAAAAGTAGAGTCATGCTGAGAAACAAACAGCATGTTAACAAATGCTACACTTCCACAGCAGTGTCAGCAGATTAGATCGTTTCACATAAAAAGCCTTTAAGCTAGACCGCAAGGAAACTCTTTCTATTTAAATGAGCTGAATTCCTGAAAGATCAATTCAGAATGGGGTTGGGGAGTAACTAACCTGACGCTACGGACTTAAATGCATTTTTCAGTTGCATGACAGTAGCTCAGCTGCTTTAGTGTAGCCTTTACAGTAATAAGCTACTTTTGTCAAATAAACAGCCATGCAGTACAAAGAAAACCCCACTATAAATCACTTGCAGTATTTTATGTTTGTAGTTAAATGCTGCTGTTCAACATGTTTTGAAATTAGAGAAATTAGTTGTTCTAGTTTTACTAGCTACATCTGTTCACATTAATGCTGAAAACCCAACTGAGACGTGTTATTATTTGTGTGGCTAATACAAATACTGAATACTGAATACTTCAGTCCCAACATTTACTTGTCCATGTTGTTATGGTATCAAACTGAATGACGCGTTTTATGATATTTGATTTTTACAGCTCTGCTCCTAGCTGACAGGTTCAGGTAAGGGTTTGAATGAAATGTCAAACTGTAGCCTCTTCCCCCTGTCTGAGTACTTGCTCCTCAGACAGATAATATAATACTGGTATTTGATATTTTCTTTAGAGTTACAGGCTGTTCTCACATCAGAAAAACAAAAATGAATCTGTGTTTTAGTTTCGGCACAGAGTTCATGTTAGGACAATCATCTGTCTTTTCAAGTCAAACTGAATTAACCTGGCTAGACTATTAATAAAATCACATTAAATAAAATCACTTATTTAAGTCAGAAGTCCACCCCATAAACATACCTAAAAAGATAAAGGTAAGAAAGAAAGTGGGCAGTCCCATCATGTATTACATGCACACTGCAGCCCTGTCATGAAGATGTCCTCAGGGGATGATGACATGCTCTACAATTTGTATCAGCACTAAATGCGACACAGATCTCACTGCTATCCTTCAAATAATAAGATTTCAATCCATAAGAGAGCCCTTGGCAATCACCAGGATCTTCTGATGGAGCTCTGATGATGTACGTTGCTGAATGATAGGAAAATGGTACCACACTGCCCACCAGTGGCTGAGTTTGCAATGACATAACCATAATGCAAACAAAGCAGTTTGCATGCATATGCATATGCATATGCATATGCATATGCATATGCATATATATATATATATATATATATATATATATATATATATATATATATATATATATATATATATATATATATATATATATATATATATATATATATATATATATATATATGCATATATATATATATATATATATATATGCATATGCATATATATATATATGCATATATATATATATATATATGCATATATATATATATATGCATATATATATATATATATATATATATATATATATATATATATATATATATATATATATATATATATATATATATATATATATATATATATATATATATATATATATATATATATATATATATATATATATATATATTCCCATATGTTAATTTAGGAAAATATTTCTCACATTTTTAGTTATTTTCGATATTATAATTTATATTATATATAATATGTATTAGGGTTGCACCAATAACACTGAACAATGAGTCAGATACTGACAGTTTAATTTGTAGTACATATTTATATAACTAGTAACTAGTTATTATAACTAGTAACTAGTATTGATACCTGTATTTTCATAGAATTAAATAAAAAAAAATAAAAAATATTGGCCAGAGGAACCAAAAAATGTGAATAAAATTAGCTGGCTTAGCAAATAGGTATTTCCTTCAGTTATTTTCACGTGTAATTATGCCTGTTAAATGTATTGTAGGAGCTACTGTTACTTTCACTGTTCATATTATTGCTCCATCCTATTTTATCTTTAATTTAATAACACAGCGAATACATAGAGCTGCTCCAGCAGGGCTCAACCAGTCAAGAGCAGTGATTGATTTTCTCTTTGACTTTTGTTGTTAGATTAACATTGAGGACAAAGATAGCACTAAGTTTATAAGGCTACTGTCACTTTAAGAGCTGCACATATCCAATATGTTACATATGCTTTTTCTTTATGTTCATAAAGACATAACCGGCTAGGTTTCATTTTGACAATTTTGTGTGGGCTTAATTGTGTGTACATTTGTCTGTTCAAGCGCAAGACATGAAATAACTCAATTTAAATGGCTATTCGCGCGCTGAGAGGCGGCTTTCTGGGCGCGCGCTTCTGAAGTTTGCGCACAGAAAACTTCTTAAATGTTGTGATTACTGTACAGCCTTTTTGTAATAATGCAGGGAACCACATGTTATAGGCTACATAAATCATGTAACAGATCATGTTTTTACTTGCTCATACGATTTCGTTTTACTTCAAATTACGCATGTGTGCTAGGTAATCGATTGAGCAAGTAACAGAAGTGTGCGCGAGGAGTTAATATGCTGTTAATTAGATACAGTTACTTCATAGACATAGTGCCATTGTGCTCCATGTTTGCACTGTTGTCCGTGTTTCTATGTCTGAAAACAAACACTACATGCTGCGTGGTATCGGTTTTTGGTATCGGAGCATTTTAATCAGCAAGTTTAAAACACATATACACACACAAAACACAAAAAAATTGCAACTGGTATGCACACACAGATCCCAGCACCGGTTTAGACTAACCTGTCATATGGATACCTCCAAGCCCCGTACTGTGATGTTGATGCTGTTGTGGCACCAAGTTCAAGTCCAAAAAGCTGCTATGCTGGGCAGCAGAAGGGCCCCCGGTGTGATTCAAGTGTGGGAGGTTATTGCGCATGGGCATGCCCATCCAACTGTGGCGAGAGGTCTGCGTCTGGCCGGGAAAGCTGAAGGAGTTGTAGACTGTGCGGTGTGGGAGCTGGGAGAAGCCCCGTGAGGGCAGGCTGGAGTTTGGGGAAAAGTGTGAGGATGTAGGAGGCTGAAGTGCGCTTTTCATTGAGGGGGTGTTGTGGAGCGGGCCGAGTAAAGGCCCATGGGGGAAGACTGGCGCTAACTTTGTGGCAGTCATGGGCAAGGAGGCTTTATCCTGCACTGAGAGCTCTTTCTCTATGAGGTCAGCCAGTGCCTTACGGGTGACGTCGAAGGGGTCAAAACCGAGGTCATCATCCTGCTGCTGCTTGGTGGAGGAGCCGAAACCGAAGGCCGCTTGCCAGTCCGTAGAGGACGACACTGGTATGGTATCTGTCAGAATGAAGACACATACATTAAGTCACATTTTGCTCTTTCATGTGGAATGAGTAAGTCTAATCGGGTCCAGGTACCTGACGTGAAGAGGCTCTGTGGTTCTGGAGCAGTGGGCCAATCAGAGTTGTTGTGAAGGGAATTGGAAAAGCTGGGCAGGCCACTGGGGATGGGATTGGGGTGCCGGAAGTTGCTGTTGTCTGAAAAGAGTGATTGTGACTCGGCTGCTGCACCATCGAAAGGCGACCGTACTGTCAGCCCTGCTACACAAATAGGCACAACTAGAGATGGCTTGGTCAGGCCAGGAGGGGGCGATGGGGAGTCGTTTCCAGAAATCTGAAGAGTTTAGTAAGGAGGAAAAAGATAATAGATAAGAATTTTATTTAGATGTACAGCTTGCCATTCTGAAAGGTAAAGAACAAACATGCAATAATGAACTTACTTGTGATGTTTCTCCGTTACTTATACTGAAACAGTCTGAAGGTTTGTTACTTGGGCTGTAGGAAAATAATAATAAAAAAACCATGAGAATAAATTACATTCAAATACTACCAGCATAACACCAATGTGATCATTTAGAAAGACGGAAACCTTTAAAATTAAAAAATAAAATGTCTAAAAGCCTTAAAAGATGAGTTCACTCAAAAATGAAAATACTGTCATCATTTAATCACCCTCATGTCATTCCAAACCCAAAAGACTTTCGTTTGTCTTCGAAACACACATTTTTAATAAATCTGACAGATTTCTGTCCCTCAGTTGACAGTTTACACAACTACCACTTTGTCAAAAAGTGAAGTGAAACTAATCCAATTAATTGAGCGGTTTAGTCCAAATGATAAACAGATTGAATTCATATATAAACATCGATCAGAGAACAAACAAAAGCTCAAAGTTTCATAAAAAAATCTCTCAGATTTCATAAAAATGTACATTTGGGTTCCGAAGATGCAGGAAATTCTTAAAGTTTTGGAACGACATGAGGGTGAGTTAATGATGACAGATTTGGGTGAACTATCCCTTTAAAATGTTTGGGAGAAAACATTCTTAAAATGTCATTTAAAATGTCAATTTTTAAAACTTTTACATTTTAAACACTGTCTTAAACACTGTAACCTTGGTGCCATTAAGTATTTGAGAATAAGATGATGAAATGTTTCAGACAATTTGGCAAAGAAAAAGGCTGACAGAATAAGGCACAGTTCAGAAGTTCACAGGCTGGCTACCTGACAGGGTCACAGTTTGACGTGAAGGAGGTCAGACCAGCGATGGGGCCAAGGCCCAGCTCTGTGTCCGGACCGTCTAGAGTCATGTTTTCAGAGTCTGAGCCAAGATCTAAGGGTGGGGTCTTATTGTGTTCTGGAAGCCCATTGGGCGTCTTCCCTATGGTTTGTAACGAAGGCCACGCCTCTTTGTTGTTGACATTGGAACTGGAGGTCACGATACAAATGCAAACTTTAGTTGACTAGATCATAATGAAGTTTAATAAAGTTAATAAAATAATAAAGTTTGAAAACACATACTAATTCTTTATCATAATTTTGTACATTTTAGAATAATAAAGTAATGAAAAATATTAAATAATGCCCATATATCAATGCATGTTATTTCTGAATAAATATATAAATGGATTTATTTTTAATTGGAGCTGCTGTGAAAGGTACGATTGAGCACAAACCTCTGTGATGTGCCCGATTTGCCCTTTGTCTTCTCCCCTGCTGAGTTCTGCAGGAAGTTGGGGTTTGTTTTGTAGAGCTCCTGTAAGAGTTTCTGTTCATATTCCTGATGTTTCCCTGCCTGCAATGTCAAATGTTAAGAGTTCAGATGCAAGACCATCGACGTCAGTTAAGAGGTTGCAGGAGGCTGCAATGTTACCTGCATTTCTTCTTTTGTGAAACTAGCAGCTTCGTCTCCCAGCTCGTGAAGGTACATGCAGTCTGGTTTGGGACACTGCATGCTTTTTAGAAAATAACTGCAGTATTTTGTTGTACCTAACGAAGCCTGCGTGAAAAAAAAAAAAAACAGGCATATTTAGATGTATTGTACAAGCTAAAAATATAGATGTCTGGGTTCAAAATATTTATATTTCTCGCTTTTAATCTATTCTCGATTAAACCGATATCAATGCTTAATAGCAGCCACCATTTAAATGTTTATATTAAAAAAAAAAAGAGAGACAATTGTGTCATTAAAAATTATTATTATAAAAGCTTCATTAAGTGTAATTTAAATGCAAGTAGCATACAAATCAGATTTTTTTTTTCCAATTAATCAATATCGATTTGAATTGCAAGCAAATTTGTTTCAATGCCCAGCCCTAACTGAACAGTTCTACATTACAATGAACTATTTGTCATCACAAAGTTTACCTTAAGTGTTCTGCCGTCTACTACAACATTGTTAACACACTGTATAGCTCTAAGGGCATCTTCTGATCGAATGTAGGTGACGTAGGCACTGGCGCTAGGACCCTGGAAACAAATCAAAGCATATTAGATCAGACAAGACAAAAGAGAAATGAAGATAAAACAAAAATAGAAAAATCTGTATTTATTTGCTGTAGTAAAAAAAAAAAAAAAAAAAAGCAGGCTGTTCATGAAAATGTACATTATGCAAAATATTTGAGAAGGCAAGAAGAAAGCAAAGCTCACCTGTGAGCCAGCATAAGAAGTGCTGTTATTGATAACCACTTTGTGGATCTTTCCAAACTTCCCGAAGTACTCCGGCCTTTTTAAGACCTGCAATCAAACATCAATTATATATATAAAAAGACCTGATTGCTGTTTGGAGATTATCAACAGCACAAGCAAATGCAGTTTGTTTATTTGAGTCTGATTATCATGATTAAATCGGAAGGATATGACTCATCACCATTTATTACATGAGAGAGCCATATGAAATCTAGGTTAGGAACTCAATATACACCATCAGCACTGCGGTAAATATCATTTAACAATTTAAACCACATTTTTACACCAACAAAGATCATTTCTACTTCTTACGTAAGTAAACCATTTTATGCAACGAGGCTTTTGAGGACGAGATAAAAAAAAGATTTGTGTGAATGACATACTGTATTGAGAACCGACCACCAAAACACTATGAACAGGATGTCCACAATCTTCAGCCAAATCAACACTGAAAACGAAGTGTGGCACACAAGTAGGTCTCTAGCGAGTGACTGACATTTCATTGGCGGAGGGGTTCGCCTAAATGGCATGGTGCTTTTGAGATTCTGGTCACTCTTGAACTGTGAAAGCAGCCCGGATGTTTCTTTGCAGCCTTTGTTCGAGTAAAGCAGCTTCACTCGCTTTCTGTTTTTTTCCCTTCTTTTTCACACTCTCAGTGTGAAATAAACAAAGGCACAAAGACTGATATGTTAAGGGACGATTAGTACAGAAAGAAAATTCAGATAAATCCCATAAAATCAAAGACCCCTCTGAAAAACAGTCACTAATATAAATTAGAATTTTAAGCTTTGTGCTCCTAATATCATTCGGACTGGAATTAGAAGGCATGTTCTCACTCTCTCTCACTGAATAACTTGTTCTCTGCTGAGAGCTATTCAGGGTACATGACGTCAGCTGTGATGGCAAATAGAGTGAGAGAAAGTATCAGAGATAGGAGCGAAAAGAGAGTGAAAGCTGTTTTTCGTGGGCTGGTAATGGAGGCTAAGTGCAGCTAGTGGGCAGGTAGATTTCTCCCATTTTCCCAGGAAACCATTTAGGTTTTTTCCAGTTGCTGATATGTGGCATAAAATCAAATCTTCACATCTTCAAAGAATTTCTTGCAGCTAGATGGAAGAAATCCTGTACAACATATCAAATGAACAGCCATAATAATGGGTAACAGTAGATTTAGTGAACTTGGGTGCTTTCCCATGGCAAAGATGCTTTGAAAGCAAAAGTAAATATAATTTTTTTCATATCTGACACAAAGTATAAAGTGAGTGTGATGCCAGAAGGCACATTTTAACTTAACAACAGTAACTACTAGCAGTCGGTCGATATATATTGCTATGGCCGAGATATCGGCCTATATTTGCCATTTTTAAAATGATCAGCATCAGCCAATACATAACGTAGGCAGGGATTTTTTTATTTATTTTTTCAATATATTTTAATAGCGCTGAGAACCCAGTACCTGAGCTCCAATTCTCAATCTTCATTAGGTTACTGTCTTTGTTCTCTCAGTTCTCTTTTAATAATAGGAAGGCAAATGTTTTTAATATACCATCTGCATTCAAATATGCACTTAAACATTATATACACCGTGTACTGTATAAAAAAATTGTGTTGCCTTGTCTGTAATTCCCAAAGTGCACCGATTTACCAGATTATTGAGTGCACGGTTTGCTTTTTATTCATGTTTTTAACCATTTCTTTATATTTGAAAATGCAATAATAGGACTACAAAATACAATAATTTGCTATTGTTTAAATAATTTTATTCTACCGATTTTATTTGTCAATTTGAAATTAAAATTACAGAAATGGTTGTTCTTGTGTTATTATCTTTCATTTGAATAGTGTGATGTGACAGTCAAACCAAAATGTATTCAGACACCTTCAACATTCTCACATTATCACAGTTTATTCGCTATAGTTTAGAAAATGGTAATAAATATGAATGAGTTAAACTGTCAGAACAAATTCATCTTGATAATGTCAGGTAACTTTGATAGAAAGGTAATGTATTGGATTACAATCAACCGATCAGCTGTCAGCTGTTAAATTTGAGTACACAATTAGATACCAATTTAGGTCAACTAATGGCCAAGCAATGCTTCATTTTGTTCAGTCTGTGGTGTAAAGGGCCGCATTAGCAATTAAAGAAAAAACACTTAAGCAAAACATGGTCAGGTCAAAGTGTCTGAATAATTTTGGTCCCAAATTTGTATAAATTTTACTGGTAGTCCACTGTATGATGAATTTTTGGGTATAATATGTCACAGTTTACTTTATTTTGCTATCCTCACTTACATAAATTAACTTTAGTGTCCTGCACCCACTAGTAAAAAAATATATATCTGGTGTTTGAATAACTACTTGATTAGAGTCAGATCCAGAATATAAATCCTGTGACTTAGATGGGTCTTTTTAAACAGAAGGTTGTGACTCAAAGTCCTTTATGTTCTTTTCATCAACTCATGAGCGTCTTGTTTCAGCAGCTAGCACAAATGCTCCCTAACCTTCATTTTTCAACACTTAAACACATAAGACCTTGATGAGACGAGAAGAAAAAAAAAAGCAAAAACATTCTATATCTTGCTTGCAGTGAAACTTTGCTTTAAAATGGAAACCATATGTGGGTGAATTGAGCACTTACTACCAAAAACCACCAAGATGAATATTAAGCTTTGGTGTTTGAATATGGACTTCCTGAGTTGTTTATACGGAATGTGAACGACATCAGTTACACAGCAGTCAGGAAAGCATTGCGTTTTGCTGAATCACCTCGGGGTCGGCGAGTCTCTGTGAAAGGCCCACCACAAACACCAAGTTTCTCTGGACAACTCGCACATTGGAGAGGTGCTTGCGGTTCTCTGTGATCTTCTGCTTCCGCTCATTCTGCTTCTGCTTCTTCTCGTTCTTTATCCTCTGAAGTTCCTCTTGAGAGAGAGGTTTGTACACCGCAGGGTCTTCTGGATAGGGCTGAACCAAACATAAGATTCTAGACATAAGATGACTTAATTCTAGAAGATGGATCTTGTTTCACTAAATCAGGTTATGACAGAATAACATAAAAAAAATAAAGTTTATTTTATTGCCATATCAGAATTTAAGGCAATATTCATAACATAAAATTAAATAAATGCAACACATAATTAAACGTAAAATCTTAATCCAAATCTTTCAGTTTAATATCTGAAAGAAATGCTAATTTTCCCAGGTGAATTATTTTTATATGCAACAATGCATATTAACAAACAGCAATATTAAAATGCATAAATGTGTTATTCAAGGCTTTACAGCGTTTAATTTTTAAATGCAAATTTAAGATGTTTTAATACGCTGCTGATTAAGGATCAGCAGACACCCTGGAGTTATCTTTAAGATCATCCACTGGAATGATGATAATATTGCATGACATATGCTGCAATAAACATGGATATAATAATGTGCAATAATCACATTAAGGTTAAGGAGCTGCAGTAAACTGGACACTACAGGGGCTGGTTTTAGTGAGTGTCTGGGAGTGTTTATAAAAAGAAAACAAGCACTGGAGGCTTGTTGTTCTGCACGTTCCCTCCACAGAGCTGTACAGCACCGATAAAATCACGCAGAACCTGAGGCAACAGCAGGAGCGTGAATTATTCCAGCAAAGTTCCCTGGGATGCTGAATGCTAGCCATTAAAACATCTCATCTCCTCGAGCTCTGTAATGGAGCAATTTCTTAGAAACAAATTAATGTGCCACGGGCTCTTCTGCTTATTTGTTACCTTTCTGCAGGCCGGGCAGAGGCCGTTCTCGTCTGTGCGTATGCGATGCCAGCAGAAGCGGCAGATCTGGTAGCCGCAGGTGCAGGGGAAGAAATTGATGTCATCAATCTCCAATGGTTCCATGCACAGTGGGCACTCCATGGGGTCCTCCTTCACCTCAGGGCTGCGGGACATCCTATGGCACGGCGCAGAGAAAAGAGCGGGGTGTTCTCACAATTTAGGGGCAGAGCTGATGAGAAAAGAAAATTATTTGAAAATTGTATTAACAGTAATTCATATTTTAAAAATATGTTAATATTAATTCATATTTATTTACGCTTCTTAAGCTTCTAGATTTAGAAATGCAGACAATATCTAAAAAAAAAGGGTGTAATTTTAAGCGAAACCAAACGCAAACTAGAGGTTGCATCAGAGTCAATAATGAGTCTGCTACTAGTATGTGTTTGCGTGTGGGAGGAGTTTAAAACCCAAGTCATAAGAGGAATTGAAGGCGTAATTGGAATCGACAAGTATAAACACCCACGCAAACAATTGCAACAGTTTCAATAATAAGTATATGTATCCTCTAGGGATCATCCAGTGAACTGGTTGTCTAAATGTGTAGGTGCAGATTCAACAATTACTGAAAATGAGGTTTTGGACCCTCGTATGGAACATAGATCTGTGGGCTCACGACAAGGTCTCGAACGTAGGACGTATTGGTTGAAAACCAATCTAATGTCTCTGTGGTGTTATGTGTGGGAATGTGACTGCTAGCATCTTCATTTATAACACTAGTGAAAACTAATATCAGCGTCCTAGTTTGCCCAAAAAAAAAAATATATTTTAAAGCTAATTTACCTCTTAGTGCATCAATGTTCTTTTGGCCATATTTGTGGTCACATTCTGGTTTAGTGTCTTTGTTTCCGCTGTAGTACTTCTGTATTTACAACATGGACAAGCAAAACACAGTGGTTTGTCCGAGACACTTCCGTTCCCTGGTGGCACTTCCCTATGGGGTTCATTTATTAAACAATGGTCTGAAGGAAACTCCCAAATGGGAACAAATACAGGACAGCCTTGTGCTCAAACAAACAAACAAACAAACAAACAAGAATATAAAGCTTCTATGGAGAGACTCATCTATGCCACATTAAACTATTGCCTAAAACATTATAGAATCAGCAGTGCCTTAAAATAATATAGTAAGGGCTCCAGACATTTTATGACAGTTTTTCCGGAGGGAGATCGGAGGGAGGGGTCTATGTCGGGAGGGAGTTGGTTGTGCTCACTGGCAGTTGTGGAGTGGCTCCCAGACCTAGAGAATTGTGTAGATCTACAATAATTTTATTGACTGGTCTAAATGTATTATTATTATTATTATTATTATTATTATTATTATTACTACTACTACTATTACTATCATTATAAATTACCATGATTCTATTATCATGAATATTACTACTACTACTACTACTACTATTATTATTATTAGTAGTAGTAGTACTACTATGATTACTACTTCTACTACAACTCTATTACTATTACTATGATTGTCTTAAATTGCCTCTATCTATAGATCTAGATCACTAAAATATCCCATTGCTTAAACTTACCAATGTACCTGCATACACCACTATATCGAGATCTATATTATTTAGCTGTTCTCTTTGTTTTGTTTTTCTCTCTTCTGTATGTGTGTGTGTCATTGATCTATCACCTTGTATAAGCTACTGTATAAGCTACTCCAAAAAATAATAATTCACAAATCACCAACATTCACCATGTATTTAATGAAGTAACGCTAACTGTAACCATGGTATTGTGGCAGAAATAGTCGAATGTTTTTAATTTATTCATTTCAGGGTTCAGAAAGTGAAATTCAAGCACTTTTCAAGGACTTTCAAGTTCTTCATACTACTTTTTCCAGCACTTCAAAGCTCTAAATATGATCTAATTTAAATGTTATTTTAACATGACAAACCATTTACTCTTTCAAAGACTGTCCCCATTTGTAAAATAAAAATTTTAAAGATGCATGAAAGCTAACACTTGGTGGCTAACAAACCTTTATATATATATATATATATAATAAAAAAACATTTTTTTTTTTAAAACTGCTTAATCCTTATTGTTGAGCCCTTAGTCACACTACTGTTCAAAAGGTTGTGGTCAGACTTTTTTGTGGGGGCGGGGGGGATACTTTCATGCAGCAAGTATACATTGAATTAGTACAGTAAAGACATTTATAAATTACAAAATATTTCTAGTTAGATTTGGAATAAGCCTAAATTCTATTCTTCTGAACTTTCTATTCAAGAATGCATTGCAGTTTCCACAAAATTATGAATCAACAATACAACTGTTTAACGTTTATAAGAAAAACTGTTTCTTGAGCACTAAATCAGCATATTAGAGCAGTGGTCTTCAAATCCTGGGTCGCGAGACTTAAAAAAAAATGGGTCGCCAAGGATGATTTAAAGAAAATGGAGTTACATTAAAAATAAAAACAATAACAAAATTTGTTTTTATAAAATCAGTCTATAGGCCTATATAAAAGGAATAAATATGCAAAATATATTTGACTTAACAGATTAATAAAAAGAAAGAAAAAAACATGCGACTGTGCTGCTGAGTTTGGTTCATTTTTGTGAGGCACGGCGCTCCTCTGAACAAGTTCACGGAAAGGAAACCCAGAGGACAGAAAGCACATCTTGTTTTCTTTATTTTACAATAGCACAATGTAAGTAAACACTCTGCAATTTTGAACTTTGTCCTGCTCTTATTATGTGTATGACCAAAATGACAGCATTTATTGTTTCCTGTGCTCGATCGCACCGATGCCTCACGCGCACACACACACACAACATATTCCAGCATTGCAAAGTTATATCGCAGCCTGTTCATTATCAAAATAAAAGTCAACTAAAAAGTTACACAGCTCCGTTTAAATAGTCAGTAGTAGGCCTACAATTCGTGCCATTCAGCGTGAGCACCGTTGCTGTGGTGTTGTTTCCAAGCACATTTTTGCGCATGTGAAGAGGATGAATTTTTCCATCAATATTGGGACGCGAGTGAAGTACAAAGTCTATAATAAATAATGGTTTATCATCCAAATACATCGTGAATATGGAAACATTTGGATTCGAATGAAAGAGTTAGGCTACGGGAACCTAACACTGGTTACTTTCAGTTTCTCATTAAATGATTTTGTTTTGGCTTTATAGTTATAACCTACTTATATTTTTCTAAATACGGTTAAACTTAAAGGATTTGTTGTGGAGTGAGGGGAACTAAAATAACCTATAGCTATGTTTGTAGTGTTTATAATGTTTGTAGTACATTAACATTTCGCTTAATTTATCAGTATTATTTCTGAACGCAATCAAATGCGAACTTGGGAACTTATTTGCTTTTTTCTCTCTCCCTCTCTCGCTCTCTCCAAAAAAAAAAAAAAAATTATATATTTGTAGTGTATTTTGAAGCATGCAGTAAACAATTAATTGTTAAAAATTATTGTTAAATAGCGTCCTATATATAGGCCTAGCTATCAAATTAGTGCAGAATCAACTTTGCGTTGCGAACGCATCAAGGATCAAAAGCGGTTGTGTGGAAAAGTGCTGAGCTGAATGCGTTTCATCAAGTGGTTTAATGGAGAATACAGTCAAATGGCCAATTGTACAAGCATTCTGTTGCTTGGCTTGACTTGTTTGAATGTAAATGGTTGTAGGCCAATATATAGTTGTGACAACAACAACAAAAAAAGAGGGTCGTTCTTAAAGTTTGAAAACCACTGTATTAGAGTATTAGTTCTGATGGATAATGTGACAGAGTAATGCTGGTGAAAATTCAGCCCTTCATCACAAATTTCATTTTAAAAATTATTAAAAACAGAAGAGTTATTTTAAAATTAATATTTCACAATATTTATATTTATTGTAATTGATTAATTCAATACAGCCTTGGTGAGCATAAGAGACTTTTCAAAAAACATCTTAACCTCAAACTTTTGAGCAGTAAAGCCTCATAACTAACAGACAACTAAAAGCCAACAAAACTCCAATTTTGATTTCATGAATCTTTATGGTCACACGTCAGTAGCGGAAGCACCAAGAGTGTGAAGAGGAGCCAGTGGGTATGAGTTGATGGGGGGGGGGGGGGGGGGGTGAGGGGATGGATGGGAAAGGGAGCATTCTAAAAATATCCATACTGGGCAGGCAGAGTACAGCAGGAGGAGTCAGCCCCTTGAATCTCCCTTTAAAAGGGAAATGCTGATTGAACGCAGAGGGCGGTCTGCACTACATGTAGGGTAATCAGCACTTCCGCAGATCGACAAGGTCTCACCCCACCATCTCCTTAACGTGCCGATATGGAATTAGAAACAGGGCGTGAGGTTTTTTTTGTCGTCCCCATGAACTGTATGGAGAAGGAATTCCCACTGTCAGTGAGGATGGGATTCCTTTCCAGTAGAGGCGGATATCAGCTGAGGGTAATGAAAGCTTTCCGCTGGCCCCTGCTGGGGATGATGCATAACAAATATTTAACCATCACTCTCGTAAAAAAAGGGATTTGATTTAATCACAATGATTACATACCCCAAAGACACACTCAAGCTGTGCAGGGAATGATTCCTTCTGGCATCCAACATCACATGCACATGTTGTGAAAGAAAGATGCATAATATTGAATGAAACTCCAATAAAAAGTCACAATTGACCTTTGAACAGTATCAGAGTGCCCATTCTGATTGCAAAATGAGTGTAAACACATACCAATCTGGATTAAACTAAACAGAAATCAAGACTTATTGTGATTGTTGACCACTAAAGGGGACAGAATTACCCACAAATCTCTTTCGAGCTGACAGACTAACAAACATGTTTGCAAGGTACTGGGAAAGTGTAGGGACAAACAATGATCTAAGCCTACAGTGTTTGAGCTTTGGCAATGATAGATGTTTTCGTATATACATTAACCCAGTGTGCTGTGAGAACTGAACACTGAAAGGACAAGCTGAAGGACCCACAATCCTGTGTGCAGGGGTCAATGTTGAATGACCTTTCTTCAAAGCATACTGAATCCTTGAGAAAACTTTCAAACTGCTAATTGCAGGCCAATCGGGCTTTCTCCGCACCTTAGTGAGGCTCTCCAGCACACCTTTTTAAACTGAATGAATTCAATTATTTGTTTCCTGAGACCCCAAGAGATGAACGTTTCTGATCGCTCACTTGTAGTACTAATAACTATGAACATGCATGATTGATGGTGAAAATAATCCAGAAAACTTTTTTCAGAACCTTTAATAGAAAACCAACACCGTGGTGTCTAGAAAGAAAAATCAAAGGGTTTCATAACAGACATCTTAAAGCCATTTTACGACAGAGCGCTACTAGCCTCACAAAGGATCAGACTGTGCAAAACTGCAGCTTTCAACAAAAAACACAAAATAAAGCCTTGAAGACACACAACAACAAACCAATTTAAGTCAACTACACAGTAACAACACTGCTATACATTAAAGGGTTAGCTCACCCAAAAAGTTCTGTCATCAATCCTCACCCTTACGTCGTTCCAAACCTGTAAGACTTTCGTTCATCTTTGGAACACGAATCAATATATTTTTGATGGAATCTGAGAGGTTTCTGAACCATCGATAGGCAGCAACGTCATTGCAACTTTCAAGGCTCAGAAAGGTAGTAAAGACATCGTTAAAATAGTCCATGTGACTACAGTGGTTCAACCTTAAATGTTGTGGAGCGACAAGAATACTTTTTGTGCACAAAAACAAAACAAAAATAATGTCTGCAGCGCTTCCGGGTTCTATGTCAGAACGGTGCCTCATTATTGGCCAGACTGCGTCAGCATCAGACGCATGCGTCGTGGTGCTCACGTGAACAGTGTCGGCCAATGGTGAGCCGGCGTTCTTCTGACATAGAACCTGGAAGCTCTGCACTGTGTTTACTACGTCAACAGAGTAGGAGACTGACAGACTAGAAGAAATTGTTGAATATAGTCATTATTTTTATTTATTTATTTGCGCACAAAATGTATTCTTGTCGCTCCACAACATTAAGGTTGAACCACTGTAGTCACATGGACTATTTTAACGATGTCTTTACTACCTTTCTGAGCCTTGAAAGCTGCAATGACGTTGCGGTCTATGGATGGTTCAGAAATAGGGCTGGAGCGATTTGACCTAAAATCAAAATCTCGATTAATTGAACATTTTACCTCGATTACGATTAACAAATGATTATTTTGCTTTCCTTTTTTTGCTCTCATTGTACTGTAAATATGGTTCAACTATTAAAGGTGGGATATTTTTTTCTAATGAAAAAGTGCATTTCTTTGTGATTTTAAAATACTTGAAAGGAAACGGCTCACTTTCAGCAGTTACTGTCTATGGGTCGTAACATTTCTAACAGATTTCTGTTTGTTGTACATCAGATACAGATAAATTAGCACAAAAGGCCTACATTACATTTATTTTAATGCATTAATGAGATTGTGTGTATGAATTAGTCATACCGTCTCTATTAATTATGAAGCTGTGGTTTGTAGTTACTTCAGGGCACGGGCATTGTCAGAGACACAACAACTCGGCTCTCTGTGTCACAGAAAAAAGCGCACGAGCACTGAACGGAGATGTTTGCCATGTTGTTTTTGAAGAGTGTAAAATCGCTTGAATGTTCCAACTGGAAAACCTTTAAACGCATTTAATCGACAAACTTCATGAGGACGCAAGTGAAAGTGATCTGGCTTCGGGGCTTGCGCGTGTAGCAGTGCATATAAGAACGGCGATTAACTTGCCTGTATAAACGGTGTAAAACATGCAATTACCATAGTAATTCTGAGCATCCAGATTGTATAAACAAAGATAACTGCTCCTGAATCTTTCTGTGTGCCTGAAAACTGCACTTGGTGTGACTGAGGGGGCGGAGTCACGTGACTAAAACCAACATGGGAAAATTACGTCGGTTAGAAGCTCTGAATTTCAGTTTCGATTACTTTTCGATTAAGTATCCAGGCCTATTCAGAAACCTCTCTGATTACAAAAAAAAAAATCTTAATTTGTGTTCCGAAGATGAACAAAAGTCTTACGGGTTTGGAACGACATGAGGGTGAGTAATTAATGACAAAACTAACTCTTTAAGACAGACTGAATTTAAAACACTGAAGTTTAACTCGTAATCAAATAAAAGGCTCAAAAACATGCCTTTTGCAAGGTCAAATGCAGTACAACAACACGCTTAGTGAAGAGATAGACAGTCTCAGCTGGCATCGTTCTGATGTCATAGAAGAGAGTAGCTCAAATTATCATCAGAGTGGGATTCGTGTCCATTTGTGGGCTGCTCTTCACGACAAAAGTGAAGAGCTCTTCTAACACAAAAAGATATTCTGGGCTGACAGAATAAAAGCACAAAAAACAAAACAACACAAAGGGTGCATCCATTTCCGAACATATTTGAGACGGCCCACAGCTCAGGAGTCCACAGCATGGCGATCTTTCACAACTAGAAAGCTTTAAATCACAAGTCTTATCGTTTCAGATCTTACTAAAGCTGAAAGTAAAAGACTTTTTCCTGAACCAGGATTGTGGCTGACCCGTTCGGACAGAAAGGTGCAACTTTTTCAACCAACCATAAAGAGTTTCTAAGCAAATGAACAGAGGCAAAAACATCCATTCAGAATGGGATCACATAACAGCAGTGACCCTTGCCAGAAAAGTGTCTCACAAACATTGTGTCTGGCACAAACAATGCCTGACAGCGCACTGGAACCGGGCCTAGACATCCCTGTCCACTTAAAACCTGCTCCCAAATGATATCGCTTCCAAAGAAGCACAGCCCAAGCAAAACTCATCTCGTGTTCATTGCCTCTTTAAGATTAATTTTCTACTCTTCCTCATTTTAATAAAGCATCTGCTAAACGAATAAATGAAATGTAATACAATGTGACTGGCGAGCCTACAGTGTCAAGTCAAAGCATGCAAAAGCAAAGCATTTAAGAAAAAAAGTTCACCCAAAAATGGCAATTCTACCATCATTTACTAATTCTCATGTTGATCCAAACCTGTATGACTATCAGCTCTCAAACCAGACAGACAGTCTCAGCCACCATTCGCTTTGATTGCATCTTTCTTTCCAACCATAGGTGCTGCTGTCATTCTGCCTAACATATAATTTTGTGTTGCACAGAAGAAAGAAAATTAGTCATATGGGTCTGGAACAACATGACTGAGTATTTCTTAAAAAAAATATGCTTGTATCTTAAATACAAAAAGCACACAGTAAGCTCAAAAGGGCCACTGCTGACAAAACAGTATTAATAGTGCACACTCAACACAGTAACTAACTACGGAGTTCAAGAACATGATGCTGCCATCAAACACAAAAATATCCTCTTTTCAGAGAATTCATATGACTGCTTGCAGAAAGGACAAGTGCATTTGGTCAATAAAAGCCAGTGGCAATCACCTCCTGTCAGTGGTCTGAAACACGCATCACACACACACAATAATGAAGGGTGTGGACAAAAAAAGAAGAAATTTCCTGCAGTAACAGAGCAACGTCAATGTCATAGAAATATTTGGCGTCACATCTGTAAACTGACGTTGCATAGAGAAGAAACAGCACCTTCCTAATTAAATAACAAGGAAATTCCCTCTATGTAAAAGCACACAAGAATGTACAGAAATGAATGGTTTCCTTGTTAATGCCTGTTGGTGAACCAGCTAAGCTAATACATATTGAAGTTATTCAAAAGGCAAAATATACACTAACATAAGTGTACGTATACCATATACACTGTCTCAAAGTCTGCACAACAAAAAATAAGTCAGTGTTTGGCGAAGCCAGGATTCATTTTCGTGTATTTTATTAAAAGCCGGTCAAACGGTGTGGCTAGCGGCTACTCGGCTAACTGGGCGACTAACGTTAGTCTGTCAAGACTGATAAAACACACAAAAATACAGGCATTTCCACAAGAAATGGAAGTTTGAGGGAGAATGAGGGATGAGATATGTTATAAAGAGGTGAATTGAGAGAGGAAAGCAGCTGAATGTGGAGGCGGTGGACAAGAGAGGCCTTGGTGGGATACTCACCCTGTCTATCTGTACAGGCAGATTCACAGCAAATAAAATCTATCTGAACGGCCCAGTTCTAGCACAACAGGTCACAATATAATTTCCCGGGTGGTTTGTCACTGCTCCTGTGTGATTTGATGGGAAAACACCAAGCCTGGTTTCTTACAGCCTCTCTGTTAAGCGGTAGTGCCTCCTAACCACCATCTTACGTTGAAATAGGGAGGGGGGCGCGTCAAGTTGTGACTTTTCAGCGCATGCGCAGTTGATGATGGCCTTGCGGTTTTGTGGGTAATGTAGTGTCATACATACAGCCAGAAGCAATGGAAATGCTTAGAGAACCGTACTTTGAAGGTTTTATTTTGCAATTAGAGATATGGATTTGATTTCAATACCCCTTTAGTTATTCATCCTTGTTGTTTTGTTGCTTATTTGATTTATACGTTTGTATTATTAGGATATTATTATTTGTATTTATTTTTTTTTATTTTTCACAGATTTTCTTGCTGTTATTATTACTGTTATTTTGTATTTAATTGTTGTGTGATTTGTTACTAAATAAAGCTTAAAAAAAAACTATACTTTGAAGGTTGAACTGTTCTCAGGGGTATTTTTTCCTCAGAAATATCAGGTCACATTTTTATTGAAGCAAACTTGTATTAATGTATTAATTGCAATGTTTGCAGGTAAATAAAAGTAAAGTAAAATATAGTAGTAATAAATGGCTTGATATATCTGTACATTATACCTATTATACTTTTACTGTTTTATGAATTGATGTTTCAATATTGTTTTACTTTTTAACTTTGCTGCTTTATTGGAGCAAGCTGTCACGTTTTAATTTTACACATTTGCGCAGTTTATTCATTGCAATATTTGTTTGCAAATAAAATGGCTTCATAATTGTGCATTTCACACCTTTCTTGTTTTATGAATTGTTTCATAATTGTTTTACTGGCTAACTTTGCTGCTTTGTCACAGCAAAATCACACGTCTTTTAAATTTTATACATTTGCTAAATTTATTAATTGCAATATTTGTTTGCAAATAAAATTACTTTTACACTTTTGCTGTTTTATGAATTGTTGTTTCAAAGTTAAGTGTATACACTGACTATACATAAACCTATTTAAAAAAAACAAATAAAAATGCATATAATAACAATAACAGTGTAAAAATGGTGTGTAAAAATGTGACAGCTAGCCTTAGTCTGCCAGTATTTTTTTATCTTATATTTTTTCTCTTTTTTTATTCCTGGTGAAATATTTAGTTCAGTCCACAATTAAAGGATTAGTATTGACAACTTAAAAAAAAAACAATACAAGTCTGTACCATTTCTGATGTTCAACAGTAGGTGGGGACACAGGCCAAGACTTTTAGAGGAATACATTTCATGTACACATTATCTGGGGTGGCTATCTGAGTCTAAATAGAGAACACATTTTAAAATATCCAAATGATGAGTAGAATAATAGAGATTTTTTTATTTATTAAAGACAGTGGATTAAGGATCTTTTTCTAAAAATCACATATTTATTCACACTATTATGACATTTTCAAATACAATAAACAGATCTTCATTCTTTTACAGGCAGCAGAGGACACATGTCAGCAATGTCTGTGGCCACGTCCTTTAAAATCTTGCTCTGGTCCACGGTCTGCAGAATAGCCCTAAGATTACACCAAAATACTCGCTGCTTGCGTTCATCTGCGGGCCACTCCAGGTATGTTTTCCGCCTTAGCAGCGTTCTTAACTTTAGAAACTTCTTGGGCAGAGAGTATGTCGGTATGGGCTCCAAAAGAACGAAGACCAGAGAGTCGTCATTCACACTGATGGCCCTGTGCTGGGCGAAGAACAGCTCATAGTTGCACCATTCACTTTGCACAAAGCTTTTGGACAGAATGAAGAGGCTCTTGTAGCTGTCCTCCACACAATGGATTATATTGTCCACAATCCACTTCCCAGGTTCAAAATCTCTCTCATGGATGCAAAGAGACAGGCCTGATCTTTCTAATTCAGGTACTAGCTGAGAGCCAACCCAGACTGAGTCATGCTGGCTGTAGGAAATGAAGGCATGGTAGCGGAAGGTGGCATTGAGCAATCGATCAGCCCTCTTGTAGCCTCTCCTCTTCATTCGTATCCACACCCAAAGCATTTTGGTGTACCAGACACCATCACAAGCATAAACAGTGATAGCCAGAGCAGCTCCTACCACAAATAACACCGGCAGAACCACAGCAGCCTGCAAGCCCGTTTGACAGGTCAGCCACCCGTACTTATACGTCTCCAAACTCCTGCCAGAAAACAATGGCGGGGTGCTGCAAGCGTAATCCTGTGGCCAATCTAGGAGAAGTGACTTATTATACTCTGTCATGAACCAAAAGGAATCGCAATCACAGCTAAATGGATTGTGGCCGGCTTTTAAAGTCCTCAGCTTGGGAAGACCTTCCATTGATTTCTGGCTGATAAAAGTAATTGCGTTCTGGTCAATGTGCAGGCTTACTAAAGCAGGAGCCCGAATATCCGGCGGGATGACCTGTATGCTGTTAAAACTCATATAGAGGTGTGTTAATCTGGGAAGCAATGAAATAATATTTAAAGGAATAACACTTAAGCCTGTTTTCGAGAGGTCTATCTTCTGGAAGTGTGGTGATAAGTAGCGAAACACATAGTTTCCTAGATTGTTGTGGCTGAGACTTAGTTCAGTCAGGTGGGACGGCCATAAACATGGCTTGCCTATGGAAATAGAGTTGAAACTCAAGTCAAGAGACTCTAAGAACTTCATATCATTGACGTTTTTGGCAATCTCTGCGAGGTCGTTGAAACGGTTATGGCTTAGTGAGAGTTTCCTCAAGGCTGGAAACACTTTGTGTGATGAACAGCCACTCCACCAGAAGCCGCTGTCATCCAAGAGGTTGTTTGACAGGTCCAAGATTTGTAGTGACTTTATGGCTGAAATTAGATTGCATGGTAGAATATTCATTCCGGTACCTGAGAATTTCAGGTAGGTTAGTTGGTTGATTAGTTCCACACTCATGTTAATAGTGGGGTAGCGGTACTGATGGTGATGCACACCATCGAGTATGAATGCTCGTAGATTCATAGTGTGATTCTGTATTGGTAGCTGGAAGCCATCAGGAGTGTCCTCATTGTATGTGATGTTTAAAAACTTAATTTCCTCAAAAGATGATTTCCAAACATTTTTGAACAGTTTGACCATCACAGAGCTGTTTATCCAGGTGTCTACGATGCTTAAGTTGGTGAGGACACGCAAATCTTTCAAAGCCTCGAATGGGTCGGTCGTAATGCTACACTGGTCTGGAAATAACTTAATGAGCTGAATATTTTTAGTTTGGGTTTGGTCAAAATCCATGATCATGTCTTTAAAAATGTCGAAACGTTGACAAAAAGTCACTTTCAGGATGACTTCCTGTAATGATTTGAGTTGCGAAAAAATGCCCTTTTCATAATTTTGCAATTCCGTTCCATCTCCAAATATGATTTTTTTCAAACTGATATTTTGAAGAGGAACAAAGTCATCCACTTTAACAGAAGTAGCGTCTGGACTACCAATCACAAGAATGGAAAGGTAATTTAAGTTACGAAATGAGTCTGGAAGCCCATAGTTGGGATATGGATTCCTGGAAAGGTCTAGGATTCTTAGTTGTGGCAAATGCAAATTTGGAATGATGGTCAGATGGTTGTAGGAGATGTTCAGGACTTTGATTTCAGAGTTGCTGCTGAAGGCATCAGGAGAGATGTGTTGAAGTCCACAGTGTGTGATTTTGAGGAAGCAGAGATGGGTTAAACCAGACAGATCACCATGAACAATGCTAGAGATGTTGTTGTGCGACACATCTAAGTATTCTATGTTATTTGATAAATGTGATGGTATTCTTGTTAGATTATTATTGGAAAGATCTTTTGTGTGCTCAGTGGAACAATATCCAAAATGTTCACCATGAGCTTTAAACGGAAGCACTAGGAGATATGAAATAACAACAGTCCAGATGGTGGAAGACATCCTGTGAAAATAAAAAGATTAATATGTGTTAAATTTGAAATAATATTAATTGATTAATGAAATATGCATACATTTTTTTGGCTAAATGTGTAACTGAATAGCTAATGAACACACACACACACAATAACAATAAAATATAATAATATAAAGTATAAAATAAAAAAAATAAATGTACATAATAAAATACAATAATATACTACAATATTATATTATATTCCTTGTTTTCAAAATGTACTTATTTTTACATATACCACTACTAAAACACTAAATGACTATTATACATCTGCTTTGACAAGGAAATAATAATAATAAATGCTCATTTACCTTTGATATGAAACATGAAAATGAGTTGATGTTCAATAAAGAATTTTACGATTTTCCTCCTGTCCATTTACAGCTTGAGCTCTGCTGTGCACATTATTATATGACTTTATAAAGACACTTTTGCACATGGTATTAACCATACTTAAAAGATTTCACAATGGCATTTTCCTCAGAACTTCTCTAAATGCACAATACTGAACTTCCCTAAATGCCCAGAGGAAAAACCTTATTTGGGTAAAAGTGTACAGTTATCACATACGGTTGCAAAAATTAAGGAAAATGTAATGATTGGCAGTAATGTTACGTGTTTAACTGCATTAGTTGTGCTTTTTACAATAAAATGTTTAAAATGTTTCACGATAGAGTGAAAGACAAACCGTACAGAAAAGAGCTGGATCTAAATGCAGCAGTTGATTTTATTAAACAAAAAAAGTTTCTGCCTTAAATTAAGTACAATCCTCTTGGATGCTTAAGTCATATCAAATTAAATTATGTTAAACTGACTTTAAAAAAATTAGTTGAATCTTGTATAAGTAAAAAAAATTGCTTAACTTATTTTGATGAGTTAAATCAATGTAAAAACATATGTTGTCATAACCTATTGATCATATATATTTTTTTACAGAACAAAACACTTGGAACACGCAGGGCCCTATCATACACCTGGTGCAATGTGATGCCATGCGTGACGCAAGTGTTTTTTGCTAGTTTCAGCCTGACGCAGTTATCATTTTCATGTCCAGCGCCACGTTGTTTAAATAGCAAATGCACTCGCGCCCATCTGTTCACCCATGGGCGTGCTGGTCTGAAAATGAGGTGTGTTCAGGCGCATTGTTGGCGCGCTGTATTTTAAGGCAGCTGAAAACAATTGTGTAGTATTTTTTGTGTTTTTTAAAGGGAGCGTTTTTTAATAAATTATAATAAATAAAATAAAAATAATTGATTAAATAATTGATTAAATAATAAACAAATAAAAAATGTAAATTATTTTCTTTTGTGTTTTTTCGCATACATTTTCCTTTGCGATTTTTCATAGTTCACACAGAGACAATACCGGTATAGTTTTCAAGAACTTGCACATTAAAAGCCCGCTTTCAAAAGCTCCCAAAACGGCATTGTCGTGTAAATGAGCGGCCAAAGTGAATACTTTTTTTTTTCTTATGTTTTTAGTTGAAAATGTTGTGTGTTGTGTAAATGGCCCCTATATGTATTTCTCACACATTTGGTTAGTTTATTTTTATTATCATGTCTTACCTTATTACTGCACATTTCCATATTTACTTAAATTTCTCATGTTAATGCTTATCTCAATCTTAAAGCAGTTGCAACACTTTCTGTCAGTCCTCTTTAATTTATATGCTATTGTATCCTATTCATATACTGTGTATATAGAGAGAGAAAGCACTAAAACAGCTTGGACAGTTTTATTGAAAGTGTTAATGCACAATGCAGACTACAGCAATTCCCATAAAGGGAATGTCAGAGATTAATAATGAGATTTTAAATATTTATCAGCAGTCACAATGATGATGATTTCAGGAGAAAATTTTGTTGTGGTGACAGAGTTAAGGTCAGGTGTAAAAGGGAAGGGTGGAGGGACTTTCCTCAACATTGTTTTACAAGAAACATGTTTACATCTGACATGTCATTATGCACTTTTAATAAATGGACTAAATAACAAAAAGTTGAATAATTTAACTTATATCTCCAAAATAAATTACGCTCGGTGCTCAGGCATCTTTTAGACTCCACCTGCAACGATAAATAAAATGGTGTAACTGTCTAATATGTGTGCGGCATTGCTTTTATATATTAATATTATGCAGTATTATATTTCACTGTACACTTATAATGCAACTGCATATAAATAAACAAATTAATATGTGCTATTAAATAAAGTATTATTTTAAATAATTTGAATATAATTCAACAAATTCATGTTTTATTTTCTGAAGCATAAAGTAGTTAAAGGAATAGTTCAGCTAAAAATGAAAATGTTGTGATTACTCACCCTCATGTTGTTCCAATGAGTTTCTTTCTTCTTTAAACACAAAGATACTTTCAAGAACGTTGGTAACCAGACAGTTGACGGCACCCATTGAAGAAAGAAACTCATGCAGGTTTGGAACAACATGAGGGTAAATGACATTTTTGGGTGAACTATCCCTTTAACCATGTAAGGTTTTGGCCCAACCTGATTTCTGTGACAGTCCTTTCAACTGGCACTTTGCAAGGGCGATGTTGCAGGAATACAATCCAAGACACCCTGCACAGTCCAGCTAGCACTAAGGTAGGAGAAGCTATGCTATTTTGTTAATATTACTAAATGTTTTTCCTGATTTCAAAGTAAAAAATTAATAAATACTTTTGTGCATTAATTATACCAAAAAGATTCACACGCATGGTAACTTGTCTTACCGAGTCTAAGTTGAACTGACCATGGTCATTTTGACGAACACGAATAATCCCTGAGCTGACACTTCCAAAATAATCAGAGACAAATCCGCTACTCTCAAATTCATTGATGTTATCTGAGCGGGGTGGCACGTGTTTTTCTCCATTATCATCATCTGCACCCCAAACTCTATCAGCTTTTCTAAATTTTATTCCTAGCAGGCAGGATGTTTGCACCAGAAAAAGAACAAGAATCCAGTTGCGATTCATAATTGAATCCTCAAGAGACCTTCTCAAGCAGCAGCTTATAAAGCATAACCACCAGCTCAGTCTCGTCATGTTTGATGTGTTTTTGGAATTATTTTAGATGACTACATCTGTGTTCTAAAAACAAAACATACTAGATTATAAGTTACCATAAGCGAAGACACTATAACTGAGCAAATATTACATAGAATATGTGCACGGTTCCCCTTAGTGATGGTCATTAAACACAGTATGTTCAAGAGGACTTCTATTAAAAGACGAAATTCCAAACAAATGACTGCATTTTTCTATTTGCTTTGGGAAAAAGATTATTTTCAATAATTCCCAGCAAAGCATTACACTATCTGTCTGCTGTTTCTCCTTTCTTTCTCTTAGCTTTGTTTGAAGTGTGCAGTATTTGGTAACTAGGCACTGGGTTTTGGCCTTTAAACTCTCCATAAAGTTTTAAGTGGGAGAGGTGACAGGCAAGACAGGTTGATTGACATAAAACAAGGCAAAGTAATGACTAATTCTGTCTGCTTTTCAAAGCCATTGAAAAATCAGTCAGTGGTTACCTAAGAAATAGATGATATCACTTATAGTGATAGCTGACTTATTAGCTTGGAGATTACACTTTACTTATTGCGCATCAATTTAAAAAAGTTACTATGTGGTCATTATAGGACAAAACCGTCATAAAAATTTGAAGCTTTGGAGCACAGACTTAAGTTTGGTCTCATTTTAAAGAAGATCCTTGGCCGATTTTTGTTAAAGTAAAAAACAATTTTATATAAAATATATATTTAATAAGAGTGTTCAAGAACTGCTAGAAAATCAAAGCCATAAATCTAAACAAGTTGTGTTCCAAATTTGAGGTCGATATCTCATAAAATAGCTGCATAATTTATCCAACTGGCTCTATAAAACAGGAATAAAGTGAGTATTTGCATTATAGGCCAAACCTGAGAAAATCTGGTTAAAAAAAATAGTACACATTTTAATTCTGAAGCCTTGCCAACAGAATGAAAGCCTATTAACAAATAGTGCATCATTTTATTGTTAAATAGCCCTGGGATTCAAATTTGCAGTTTTAATGGGTTTTAATGGGGACATTTTTGTCCTTAAGGTCCTAAGTGTATCTATTTGTTGTACCTATAGAGTAAAATAGATTTATTAAAGAAAAATGGGGGTGAAATAGTAAAATTACAATAAAAATGCACACTTGTGACAAAATGTATGCAGTTGGCATTATCACAGGCAAAATTATCAGAAAAAACAAAACTGAAAAAGACAAAATGTCCATAAGGACGCACAAGTGTAAGAACGCAGATCGAATGATGATCGTCCTATATGTTAAGATAACTATTTTTTTCAAATATTCACTCAAAAGTACCACCAATTTGTTTACAATCAAAACAAACTACAAATTGTCTCTTGAATTAGAAAATGAAAAGGTCAATAGTTACCACCACATATATTCCGAAACAAGCATGTCAAGAGCCAAGACAACAGGCGTTAATGTTAAGTTACCAAGGGTACATTTGAATAGGTGAGCATGAGCAACACACACACACACACACACACACACATTTTCATGTTTTATGAGGACTTTCAATAGACGTATTGATTTTTATACTGTACAAACTGTATATTCTATCACCTAACCCTAAATCTACCATCACAGAAAACTTTATGCATTTTTACATTTAAAAAAAAATTATTTAGTATATGATTTATAAGCAAAAATGTCCCCACAAGGACAAGGATCTCGGATATTACCATCTTTGTAGGCCACACACACACACACAATATTACCTCTGTCATAAAATTTGTATAGCGTTCTACAGAACTGTATTCATGTGTCTGTGTAGGGGGGGGGGTATCCAAAATGATTAGTAACATAACATAGCCAAGTGTTGGAATGTTTTTTCGAAAAGCACCTGCCTCCTGCCGTACCTTCGTTTTTCCGAAAACACCCGATTAAGATGCGGCTTTTCTATTCCGAAAACACTCGATCACATAAGGCGCCTTCGGTTTTCCGAAAATGGCCGAACACAGAGCGGCCGCTTTCCGGAAGATCCGGGTGCTGGGGCTTCAACATAAACAGCAATGGCGGAGGCAGCGGCAGCGTCAACAGCGGCTCCAGCAGTTATCGGAGGCTGGACGAAGCACGTACCCTGCAGGTTTGTGGAAATCCGCCGATGAACGCAGTTATTGCCATATTTAACGGTCACAGATATAAAAGGCAAACGCCTGTTTGTGCGTCGATGGCGAGGCATCGTATAGAGCCGCTGTCTTTGTGCTGAACTGGATGAGTGTGTTTGTTGTTGTAGCACACCGATCAGCGATCAGTCCGACAGCGGCTGCTGTTTTGCGGTTTTTTTCCCCTCTGTGTGTGTTTATCTCGGCAACATCCGTGTTTGTGAAAAAAAAACAACACGGCACTGCATCCACCACATATTGGCAGTCAATTTGACAGCAAGAGTATTCAAGGAAGCCATTAAAAACCTTAAGTTTAATAGTCTGGGCAGCAGCCAATGTGTCAGTGTCAGCCTTGATGATTTATGTTTATGAATTCACTTATCGGGCTTTATTCTAGTCTAGTCATGACTGTACAAAATTAACCTTTTTTTAACCCTTATATCTAACGGTATAAAATGCCAGTCGAGATTTCAAGCACAAGTAATGTGTAGTGTTTACATAGCACTGTTGTCAAAAATAACATGTACCTATGAAGGGTTATTTGGGTCAAGCTGTTTATTATGCAGTAAATGATGTGGGCTATGCATCTTAGTCATAGTCTCTATAAGGCTCCGTTGCTTATTGGTAAGACACATTGATCATTTTATGTTGTATGCCAGCCTTTGTTCATGCCTTCAGATGTCTAGAAGCCTAAAGTGGAGTCTGTATGAGTGTTGTTATATGGTGCCAAACAAGCTCTAGTCTCAAAAAACATCTTCATTTATAGGTATTTCATGCACGGCCTTTGCAAAGAGGGTGACAACTGTCGATATTTACACGACCTCAGTAGCTGCAAGCCAACCATGATCTGCAAATTCTTTCAAAAGGGATGCTGTGCTTTCGGGGACCGTTGCAGGTAAGAGACATAATGATGCAACATATTGCATTTGATTAGATCCTCAAAATGTGCTTCAAAACAACTGACAGTCTCACGACAAAATCTGGGAGGATCTTACATAACGTCAAAGGTAATGTAATCTGTATTTCTGTATTCAGGACTGTAACACGTGAGTGTGTTTAAATGTAGTAGAAGTAAGGAAGGCTTCTGAGAAGTGTTGTGTGTTGCTTCATTAGGTGCCCGTGACATCTGAGACGCAGAATTTTCTGTAAACAAGTTGAGTTTGTCACTTCCTTAAAGGGGTAGTTCACCCAAAATTAACATTCTGTCATCATTTATTCGTTTCTATACCTCAACGAGTTTCTTTTTGCTGAGGAACACAAGAGATGTTTTGAAGAGCATTTTTTTTTGTCCTTAAACCGCAGTGAACACAATGACTTAAATTGTATGAAGTCATACAGGTTTGGAATGCCATGAAAGAATTTACATTTTTGCCTGAACTGCGTCTTTAAGAGACGTGTAAAAGTAGCTACTAAAGGTCAAGTTGTGTTTGCGTTTAAAGCATTTGTGTTGCATTAATGATAGCGTTTTAAGATAAAAAAAAATGGCCTGCAAATGGAACATTTGCATTTGTGTTGCAGTTATGCTGTCTATCGATATATAATAAAAACCAACATTAATGCAACACAAATGCAAATGGTCTGTCTAGGCCATTTCTTTTTAAGTGCACTTGTTTCCTGTGGTGTATATAAATGGCAACAAGTACTTATAAACAGACCACCTTTGGCCAATGCAGTCAAGTGCAAAGCGCTCGAAGCAATGTAAAAATTAGCCTGCGAGCCAGACAGTGCAGACAATGTTTGTCTCATATCAGTCTGCGGTCAAGTGTATCCCCATAGTAACTGCTACCCCCAGCTCGGCAGTATGGGAATGTCTTTGTTTGCCGAGGCTGTTCTGTGACAGCATTACATCTGACCGAGAGCTGCTCTTGCTCGGCTTGAGAGGATCGTTTCCTGTGGTTTCAGGGTCTTGAGCTTAAATATCTGATGTCTGGAGTCTAGATTGATGTCTGACAGAGTTGTATTGTCAGCATTGAGATTATCTTTGGGAGATGCAGTGATGCTTTTGTCCCCATATGGGGTTTACCACATTATTGTTCCTGTGTTTTTTCTAAGGAGGGGGAATGTGCATAGAAAGGGCCTCAATGTATGCTTCATTATGGATGGATTCTCTTTGCTGCTTTGTGTCTATCTCTGTCTCTTGCTGTCTCCTTCTATGTGCCCTCCCCCCAACCACCTCCACCTCCACCAATCTGGGGGCCAAATAGAGCAGCACACTGCAGCCTGCATGGAAATTACATAACCCCAGTGTGTTAACTCTCATCTCTTTCCCTCTCTCTCTCCTTCTGCTGCTGTTGCTACCGCCGTCAAGTTCATTCGGTTCACACCGCCATTCTGCAGTAGCCACTTGTGCTTCTACCGCTGTGTCATTTATTTATGCCCACCCCCACATATATAGGCTGACACGTGCACAAACTAGGTTAGAATAGGGCTGAACGACCCAAGAGGTTTGAGGATTGAGGGGTCTCTGGATGCTTAAGGAAAGAAGCATTGAAGCGTGTTTTGTTGGGGAATAATGAGACGGATGAAGGGCAGATGCTAAACTATATGATTTGACAATGTGATCAGGCTTGTTAGCTATTGTAAATAATAGTACGCTTTGAGTCTATCACATTAAAGTTTTTTGTTTTTTTTTTAAATGCGTTTCCTGTAATATTTTTATTTATTTATAAATGGTATTGTCATTTTTGTTGTACAGTTATTTAAGAAAAAGAAAAAAAAAAAAATAATAATAATTTATATATATATATTTTAAATTCTATTTTCTGTATATAATTAATATAATATAGGGCTGTCAAACGATTAATTGCGATTAATCACATCCAAAATAAGTTTATTTACACGTGTGTGTACTGTGTATAATTATGTATATTTGAATACACACATACATGTATATATTTAATAAATATTTGCATGTATATACTGTAAAATGTTAAAACGCATACGTCAAATGCTTGAATGAAGTTGGTTTGAATAAAATTTATAAACAAAAAAACAATACCAATATGCATTAGTCTCTTTTTTAATATTACTCGTTACGTGAGTAATATGTGCAGCTCATTACTTATTAAAAATGAACAGTACACTCATGAACATAGGTATATTTTTAAATTGCTGAATTGTATTTAAAATTAACCTTATCTTGAGGAATTCAAATGGATTGGTGATTGTCTCAAACATGTGAAAACTAAGCTCGTCCTTACAAACAATTATATTGTCTGAAACATGACCTGAGATGCAAACAACCCAACACTACATTAAAACCTGTACTTCTACACTAATAAGGACAGGTAACAATTAGTAAGGTTGACTACTTTACCTAGATTATTTTGTTTTTAGTTTTTGAAATTTGTAGCCATGGCGTTTCAATTAGCATGCTTGTAGACAGGTTACATTGTCAAACCCGCTCAGAAATGTTACGTCTTTAAATGAATCACCTCTGTAAGTGGTTAACTGCTGCGATTATAAGTGTGAACAAGACATGTACTCACCATGGTAACCACACATACTTCAAGTTTGTGACTGTATCAGCTTCAGGAAAAAACACCTAAGACAGGAAAGAAAACTAGCTGCTTAATGATTATAATGTACTAAAGCCTGAAATAATCCTTGTCTGAAAATGGAATAACACTTCATAACTATAACAATTTTTTTTTTTTTTAAACTCTCACTTCAGATACACTATTTAGGCCTAGGGGTGCATTTTTATTGCACTGCATGGCTTACCTAGTGTACCAGTCTACACTTTATTGTATTTTCATTAAATTTGCATTGTGCCCCAGGTATGAACATACCAAACCTGACAAGCAAGACGAAGTCCCTAGTTCTAAGCCGTCGGTGCCGCTGACCGCTGCTCCCCTTGCTGGCACTCCTGATCCTGTTTCTGATGGGCCAGGTGGCACGACCGACGCCCAGGAGAAGCCCCAAAGCTCGGGGGCAGTGGACTGGGTCAATGCTGCCGAGTTCGTGCCAGGGCAGCCCTACTGTGGGAGGGGTGAGTGTAGCAGGGAAAGATGTTCAGTTGTCACTGCCAAGACAATCTGTGAAAACACGGTGCCAGCAGATAAGCCAACCATTCGGTGTAAAATATGAAGGCAGTTTTACAATAATGCTTTTATATTCGTTTTGCTTGACTAATGCCTTGGTTCGTAATATTAATGCTATCACTGTTGTGGTACCGTTTTGTGGCATGCTTCTTCATTGCCCTATACAAGAACCAAAGGAACTGACTCTCACTTCCTGGAAAATAAATTTGACAAAGTATCTGGATTCTCTTTCTCTGATTCTTTGACAAGTAGATACTTTTCAATATCATTTTATGGTAAAACTTAGCAGGTTCAATTTAACATTTCATGAAATGAATTTTTTTGTAGATTAATTTGTAGATATAATATTATTCATCAAGTCATATTTGTTCATGAAATATGAACTAATGTTAATTTATACTGTTAAAGGTTATACATATTCGCATATTAACATTAACCAAGATTAACATTTACAAATACTGTAAAAGTATTGTGTATTGTTAGTTCATGATGCATAATGCATTAACTGTTACTAACAAATTGAACCTTATTTTAAAGTGTTACCAGTTGATTTTTGCCATGGTATGGGATGTTGCATTTACACAAGCACATTTATCCAAAGCGAGTACATTCAAGCTACACCTTTTATCAGCATGTGCATTCACTGGGTGTTGAACCCATGACCTTGGGAGGAACACCATGGAATGCAGTGCTGACGCAACATAATATAAAAAAATTATGTTCAATAAGTAGTTGCATTTATAAATAATTTTGTGTTGCAGTTGTTATTAATAATTAACACTAAAAATACAAAAAATAGTTTTCTTCAATTGAGAAAAAAAAGAAGCTAAAACCATAAATATTAGATGACAAACTTTGGGGAAAAACACTCTTGCCTTGGCTACTAGCTGAAATAAAATATGTTGAAGTGCTAAAATGACTTAAACTTTTAACCCTTCGACGCATACGATTACACCAGTGTGATTAGAACATTCAGTAATAATAATAAAGTGATGCATTCTAAAATAATGGTTGCCTTAAACGGCTAGAAAAAAATACTAAAAATAACAAAAGCACATAATAAATGACTAAAATGAAAACAAAATATAAAAATAAAAGCTGATTTTAAAAATATGAATAAATACTATAATAGTATATAAATAATACTAAAATAACACATGCAGTAATGTAGCCTTTTTACAGCAATGTAGCAACTTGGCACATTCTTATAGAATGTGTGGCCAGTGGCCACAGGTGTGCATTTACTTTTGATGCAGCTCATACAATCAGTACTAGCTGTTTTATAATGCAGCATAAATATTCAGCCCCTTACTAAACTTGGACTGACCCTGCACACACAGCAGATCTCAGGCTGTGCTCCACCAGTGTGCTCTCTTGTTCTAGCTGGCCCAAACCCTCTTAAGGGGTGACTTCATCAGCAAAGAGCTGAAGGAACAGTGCTGTTTCTTTCCTAGTCTTTGGGTGGCAGCCAAAACTCCTACATTCAGGCAAGCAGGTGCTTTTCTTCCAGCTTTACTGTGGTAGACCACATTACGAAACTGGTCTTTAGGTTGACTAACATTGTTTAACACAGATTGGTATTCTTCAGCCCACACCAGTCTGTTATACTTTGTTGTTTTCCTATTCCTATCCCAGGAACTTGGTTGCTAAACCGTATTTTTTGTTCCTCCTGCAGCTGACCCAGTGCTGTTTGAGGGACCTGGTCCTCTCATCGAAGAAGAGTATGAGAAGGACCAAGCTAACAAAGAACTGAAGAAACAGCTTTGCCCGTACGCCGCTGTTGGCGAATGTCGCTATGGCCTCAACTGCGCCTACCTCCACGGCGACGTTTGCGACATGTGCGGCCTACAGGTGCTCCACCCTTCCGACACCTCTCAGCGCTCGCAACACATCAGGGTGAGTAGTGGATTGACGTCCTGTTTTCATTCTCTTTTTGTTTTCTGAGATTTTAGAGTAAAATCTCACCCCGTTTGTTATTGGCAGGCCTGCATCGAGGCTCATGAGAAGGACATGGAAATCTCATTTGCCATCCAGCGTAGTAAGGACATGATGTGTGGCGTGTGCATGGAGGTGGTGTTTGAGAAAACCAACCCCAGCGAACGCCGTTTTGGCATCCTCTCCAACTGCAGCCACTGCTACTGCCTCAAGTGCATCAGGAAATGGCGGAGCGCCAAGCAGTTCGAGAGCAAGATCATAAAGTAAGACTGTCCTTAAGATAATTAAACGTGTATTAAGTTGAATAGGATTCTAGGGAGGTGAACTGTAATTGTCCACTTCTTCTTTTAAAGATCAGTACTGGTGTAAAAGGGAGAATCAAATTTATGTCAAATTAATGTGTTCCCCGTCAGGTCCTGCCCAGAGTGTCGAATCACATCAAACTTTGTCATACCAAGCGAATACTGGGTGGAGGACAAGGATGAGAAGCAGCAACTCATTCAGAAGTACAAGGATGGCATGGGGTAGACACTTCTGATACAAGTTTACTGCTTAAAATGAAAAGTTTACCCCCCAAAAAATTTAAATTCTGTCATATACTGACTTCTTGAACAATATTTTGGCCACTTTTGTCAGACAAAAAAAAGACAAAAAATGCACCATAAATGTTTTTCCATATGACTAGTGCACTATATTCCAGTTCTTCTGAAGTCATACAATAGCTTTGTGTGGTAAATATACCAAAAATGAAAATTAGCTCATGATTTACTCACCCTCAAGCCATCCTAGTTTTATATGACATTCTTCTTTCAGATGAATACAGTCGGAGTTATATTAAAAAATGTCCTGGCTAATCCAAGCATTATAATGGCAGTGAATGGGAACCCAAAATTTGAAGCCCAAAAAAGTGCATCCATCCATTTATAAAACCACACGGCTCCGGGGGGTTAATAAAGACCATCTGAAGTGAATCGATGGGTTTTTGTAAGAAAAATATCCATATTTAACACGTTATAAAGAAAAAATATCTAGCTCCCGCCAGACCGCCTTCTGTATTTAACTTACAAAAAAAGCATAACTGGCGCGACATGACATTGAACGTAGCGTAAGCATTTTGAACTGCGAGAGGCGTTACACTTTCTGTGTAAGTTGAATACGGAAGGCGGTCTGGTGGTAGCTAGATATTTTACTTTATAACGTTTTAAATATGGATATTTTTCTTACACAAACCCATCAATTCACTTCAGAAGGCCTTTATTAACCCCTGGAGCTGTATGGATGTCATATACATCTAGAATGGCATGAGGGTGAGTAAATTGTGATAATTTTCATTTTTGTAATTTACTAAAAATCTTCCCCTCCACTGTAGCTCTCAAATCAGATATACCTGTAATAAACTCTCTGCATCAAATTTGACATTTAATCATGATCAATGCGAGAACCATTGAAGCATTTGGCTTCAATGGTGTTAAATGGCAATGAAGTGCCATTTTTGAAAGCCATACAGATTTTGTATTCCTTTAGTTGAGTGAGTAAATGACAATTGTAATTTTTTTTTGGTGAAGTGTCATTTTAAAACTGAAGCATTGTTGTAAAAACCAAAGGGTTCGTTTTGTGGTCTATTTGTTTAGCTAATAAGTTTTATCCATATTCATACCCAGGAGTAAACCTTGCCGATATTTTGATGAAGGCCGTGGGACCTGTCCGTTTGGAGCCAACTGCTTTTACAAGCATGCTTTTCCTGATGGCCGCCTGGAAGAGCCTCAACCCCAGAGGAGACAGACCGGCTCCAATGGAAGAAACCGGGTAAAGCTTCTACTAAAGCCTAAGGGCTATTTTTTCTCTGTTACTGCCAAACTGCAAGTTTTGGCTTGCGTGAAAGCATATCGAATTTACTTAATAATGTGTAAAAAAATTCGATCATTGGCATACGATTGAGCCGTTAATGGAATCTGTATTGCAGAACTCCAGACGGACGCCACTCTGGGATCTTTTCGACGAGCGGGAGAACAGCGACAACGAAGACGAGGAGATGGTGACGTTCGAGCTCAGTGAGATGCTCCTCATGCTTCTGGCTGCCGGAACCGACGATGACGTCACCGACTCCGAAGATGAGTGGGATTTGTTTCACGAAGAGCTGGACGATTACTATGAGCTGTACCTATAGCAGGGCTCCGTCCGTCCTTCGCTAACTCCCTCCTAGACTAACCCTTGTCCCAGTTTACTCTATTTCTGTCCCTGTTAGAAACTAGACAGGACTGTCTTGTGTGACTGATGGGCAGTAGCGTCTTTTTTCCCCTGTGTTGTGGCAGTGCCTTCCAGCAGGCCATTTAAAAACAATGAATTCATTTCAGATTCAATAAATGAATATAAAACACATGTCAAAAGACAAAAAAAAATAGCTCTTGTGCTAAAATATTTTCTAGAAAGCCTTCTCCATTCTGTGAGTCTGTTCATGTCTGGTTAATGTACTAGAATAAGTATAAAGAGCAAAAACAAAAGTAATTAAAAAAATTGCAAAAAAGGACACTAAGTTATATATGAAATTGGAAAGGTATAGCTAACAAACCTTGCCCGAGTTTGTCTCCGGTTTGGGTTTGACATGTTTATCATTGACTGTGAGGTTACAGCAACTGTGTATGACTTCACTAACTGGTGGCTGTTAATGCTTCTGATATTTTTGAAATATCCCTCTTCTCATGCACTGATTCTAAATGGGTGGGAGGTGGTGGTGGCAGCGAGCTTCCTGGATTTCACAAATGCACTCGTCAACGTTCATGCGGACAACTCGTAATATTTATCCCTAAATGTAATGTCCTTTTGTTCCCCTCTATTAAGTTATCCACTGAGTTTTTTTTGTACCTGTTATGAAGCTGTACCTGATTAGCTGTGGTATTCCATGGGAAGTCCCTATGAACTGAGTGTGCTGAAATGTTGTGAATCTGGATTCCCAAAAGCCGACTTAAATGCATTCAAATATGAAGCTGAATGTTCATCAGTTTAACTGTCTATTAATTGTACATCTGTTTTGCTTCAGTGAGTATTGCATATTAAGCTCAGCTGGCAGTAGTCAAACCACAAACACCCAATTGTTATTCGGTTCTTGTCGAACTTGGTTGATATGCATATGTTTATACAGAAATGTGCTTGTTTTCTATGGTTCAGAACCATCCAATGTAACTTGAAATTAAAGTTTATTATCAAAGTATTATTTTTCTGTGGATTTTTATTTGAATTGTATCATTGGCAGTTTGTGGTTAAAATCAGGTTGTGTTTGTGTAATTGAGACTAGCCTGCTATCACAGTATGTAATTTAGCTTGTTAAAAGTTGAAGATTGGTTCAAAAAAGTTCTTCATTCTGGCCTAAAGTATATTCCTTTTTTCTCCCCTATTTTTTTGTAAATACATAAAACAACCTTTTAGAAACCGATAAGAATACATTAGAATTCTAAGAAACTACAGCATTTTTAACATGAAACAACGCTCAGACTCTCCCACATTAATAACTGATAAATAATGGATAAATTATAAAAGTCATACTAGGCTTCTGATGTCCTACATCAGGCTTCTGTAAGTGATCATGCTTGAATGCACATCACATCAGACAAATGTGACTGTATAAAAGAACCGCTTTTGCATTTGACTTATTTTGCATTTTTATGGAAGCTGCTTTGTGAAAGCAATCATATATCATCAATATTATCCTTAGTTTATCTACATTATTCTTTCAGAAACAAAACAAATCCAAATAAATGTGATGTTTCGCATGTTATTCCAGGGATGCCCCCTTTTCGTAGATTATTAGCAGCTTTAACATTTTAACTTTTATGAAAAATTGTTTCACCAAGTATGCATATTGTGCATATAGAGGAAAAAGTAATTTGAAATAACAAAATGACTAAATTAATACATATCAATAATTATTTTGTAACATTAAACGTCTTTATTTTTTAGGTTATTTTTTTGTGAAATCGACATATCTTCAGCTTATTAATACAAAAAACAATATTAGGATTTTTTTCATAAAAAAAAGTATATATACATTTAAATGCAGTACTATAATTTTAAACGTGGATATGATATGTTTCAACATTAATCGTTTTTTTTTTTTTTTTTTGGTTTTAATCATTGACTTCAGTTGTTTATCAGTTGTTATTTGGAGGGATTGGGTAAATGCACTCCACTCCAACGTAGGCAAATTCCATAACGGGATTTCCTCCTCTGCCCCCTTGAGCGGCTATCATTACACTAGCACAGCCACAACAAGTCGGGAGGAGAAGGCATGAATACAATGACTGCTGAAATCATAAAAGACATCTCCCAGCCCGACTCACCAGTCTCATCAGCACCAGAAAACGGACAGCTGTTGTTTATCCGAAGCGTCGCGTCCAGGAGGGACACGCAGACCACCAGCGGCAGTGCCAACCTCGAGGAGGGCAGCTCCCAGCCCCTGGTCTCCTCTGCCACAGCCCAGCCTCAGTCTTACACCATGACATCGAGCGAATTCATGCAGTCCACCCCTCTGTTCGTGCAGAGGTCCAAGAAGAACCTGTTTTATAAGATCCTGTGCTTCCTCGTGCTCGTTCTGCAAGGAGGCATGTTGGATTTCTACCTCATCATCTTCACGGATCTCTACTGGTGCTCGTGGATAGCCACGGATTTGGTGGTTATATCGGGATGGGCGATCTTCTTCATGAAAAACGCCAGGAGCAAGCGAGAACGCGCCTGTGGTTTCCACCAGAAGAGCTCCATCTTCGGGTGCAACCTCGGCGAGTTCACCTTCGCGTACTTGGCATGGCTCATCTACGTGATCGCGTCCACCCCGAAAGTGGTGCTCGTTCTGGAAACGTCCATCCTGGATCTTATTGCCCTGAAGGTGCCATTTGGCATCACTGGGTTCAAAATAACCATGTTGCTCTGCGCGCCTTTGCTTTACTGCCTCATCAACTCCATCATTGAAGACCCTAATGGTGCCACGCGCTTTCACTCCCAAGGCTGCTTCATGAGCACCTCCTTAGACATCCTGGACAGCTTCACGCTGGTGGAACTGATCCTGAAAAACGAAATCGCCAACATATACCTTAGGTACACGGTCGTATCCGTGTATTTCATCGCATTGGGCGTTCCGGTTATTTGGCTTTACGAGTTGACGGCCTCAGAGATGAACTGTCGCTGGATTTGGGCGAGGTTCTTCACCGGCGTGCTGCTCAACGCACCGCTGTTGGTGGTCAGATGTTTCCTCGTCTTTGTTTACAAAATGCCCATATCGGTTTTCATGTTCAAGAACATCTTCTTCTTGGGGTGCAAGTGCCTGGAGCTGGTTGAACAGTGCGCGTCCTTACGAGGTGTCCGGAGGTTTGCACGTGGACGTGGGGGTAACACAGCCCAGTTCTCCCATTGCGTTTCCGAAAACGACATGTGTCCTCACGGCTATGTTAACACGCTGGCTGTCAATACTCAGTCGTAGATGCTCATTAAGGACTAACGCAGACCGGAGGCCACGTCCTACAACAGTGTGCATCAGCAATTTTGAGGGGAGGTACTACAGGTGCTAACGTACTATTTATAATTAAATCGAAATAAACCAATAAACAAAATGTACTGTGACATTTTTTAAAAAGTGCAATTATGCGGTCGTTTAACAGTAACAGTACAGTAACCGCAAATGATAGCACACGCTCGCGAACTGACGTAACATAGCAACAGTCAGCTGCTAGCGTTGACATCGATAAAATGTACTTTCGCTGTTTATCAATTTATTTTATAATTACAAATCACAAATTAATTTGCTACATGAGCCGAAATTTACTGACAAAAAAAAATCCTTTAACAAGTATTCGCTTACTGGCCCTTTACGTTTTTGATGAATATGCAAATTACTCATCATCTATATAACAAGCATACACACAGAAAGTTTTAATGTAGGCTAAGCTTGTTAATTGACTCTTTTGTAAAAAGACTTGAACAAAATTAGAAAAACAACAAAAACACTGACAATTAGGCTACCATATAATATAGAAAAAGTAGGATTCTGTTGGAATCCTGAAAAAAAATGGGTTTATTAGCTATACAAGCAAAAAGCCATTTATGTCAGACATTCCCTAAAAATTTATGGTACATTATTTACATTGTATAGTTGATATAAAATCATAAAAATATATGTTTATAAACATGTTAGCTAGTGTTTGAGATGTTTTGTGAAAATTGTGCAGAATCAAAATCAAATCCAACCTAAATCCACATTTATGCCTGTAGTACCTCTCCTTAAAGGGATAGTTTGCCCAAAAATGAAAGTGTTGTCATCATTTAGCTACTCACCCTCATGTGTTGTTCCAAACCTGTTCAAACAGTTGACGGTAGCCATTGACTTCCATAGTACTTTTTCCTACTATGGAGTCAATGGCTACCATCAACTGTTTGATTACCAACATTCTTCAAAATATCTTCTTTTGTGTTCAGCAGAATAAAGAAACTCATACAGGTTTGGAACAAAATAACAAAATCTTACTTTTGTCAAAAATGTGACATTTTTGGGTGAACTATCCCTTTAAGAACACCCTGTCGTTCTCCTCAACAGGTGCTACAACCAAACCACTCAATGTGCCAATGAAAAACATTCCCACCTTTGACCTCTGCAGTATATACTTATTGTATTGGGATGTGACTGTAAACCAGTGCTTATATGATGATACGATAATCTATGATTTGCACTTGTTTTGTGAGGCACTTTAATTACGTGAGGACTATTCAACTGAGGAAATGTTATAAGTGCAATGTTGTATCATTTATTTTCTATGTAAAAATGTCCTCAATTTAGTAGGCTAATGTAGTCAGATGTTTATAGTGTTTTCAGGCACCTTGTCAAGAGATGTTCCTAAATGCACTTATCAAAAGTGTAGATATGCCTTGTGACTTGTTAGGCTTGGTGTACACTTCAAATTGTGAATGTGATGTAGTACTTTCCTATTTGAAATTCTTTTGTCAGTGACAATGGGACTGAAAACTGCCGAACAGTGTATGATACGGATTCGAGATCTTCCTAAATGTTAATAGGCTAAGCATATTGAGGATAATGACCAAACTCCATTGCTGCTCCCAACCAGCCATATACCATCCTTAGTTTTTACAAGGCTACCTCTCTTTACAGAACCTCATGTTTGAAATCATAAACCAGTCAGTTTATCTGCTCAATTCCAAATGCTATTTTATTCATGCCAGTAAATGAGGTATGATTATCACACCAACCAAGACAATTGTGATAGCGCTGATAGACAGATTGCGAGAGGACACAATCCATTAATCTTCATGAAGTGCATTTGTGTCTAAACGAGATTCCAGATATGTATATTTCCAAGCTCTTTAGTTACACTAGGAATTACACCAGGAACCTGAACAAATATGTCAAAGCCAAATCATTTGCTTAACATCCAAATCTCACTCTAATTCTCCACCTTAAATGGACAGTTTGCACAAAAATCAGGTGATGTCAAACCTGCAAGACATACTTTCTTCTGTTTAACACAAAAGATATTTCGAAGAATGTTTTTGTGCATATCATGAAAGACTACGGGGTCCAAAACAATGCTGGTTTCGACCCCATTGAAAACCATTGAAAACTTGTCCTGTCACTTTTAGTTGAAACAACAGAGTATTATATATTCTAGTGTAACATGTAATTACTAACAATTGTGCATCCTTATTCTAACATATTATTACTCTTGTGCTTTGAGGATTGGGGTACAGGGTGAGCTAAACGTGTTAAATATGCAGGCCGAAAGTGCATTATGGGATTTTTATGCCTCATTGCGCAGTATTTAACCTGACAAATATATACCACTGCATACTACGCATGTTTTTTAAACTACAGGTTTTAGTGTATGACATTACATAACCTTTTTGATAAGGAAATCGACTTCCAACCCACCTCTCTCTATTTATCCACAATATTACAGAATTTTCTTGCAAGGGCTTTATTTTGCAAGTTAAGTTACTGGTATGTTTACATAAGACATTATTTGCACTGTAACAGCTGCAAGGGTCTGAAAGTATCCTGGTTAAATTGGTTAAAAAGTAATTTGAGGTCTAAAGTTGGATGAAATTTGATGCAAATAAAGCAATTCTTTATCTAAATTATAGTAAAAAGCACACAACAGAAGATTACCAAAGACATCTACTCTTATAATATTATATACAAACTTCCATAGTAGATGGTTATAGCTGTTAAACTGGATTAAAAAATAACTCTAGTGCAATATAATACTACAAAACGTGGTCTGAGCAATTAATATGAAAAAACAGGACAAATGTATCATTGCAAGCCCAACCAAATTACTTAGACTTGTGTTCAGTAGCTAAACATAAGCTTAATCATGTGCTGTGCTGTTCTATATCAAGCTGTTTGACAAGGTACATGTTATGCTCCACAGTAAAAGTGAACCAATCACACCTTTGTGTTCATGTCTAATCATTTGTTATTGATGTAACATTTATGCCCAGTTTCACAGACAAGGCTTAACCATAGTCCCAGACTAAAATGCATGTTTGAGCTGTTTCAAATGAAAGCAACTTGCACTGATATCTTAAAATATGTCAGTCATTGTTTTGTCTCAAGATGCACAATGTTTTTTTTTCTAAGGCACGTTTATAAAAGCTAATTAAATTTGAACTAAAGCCTAATCCCCGCTTAATCTAAGCCCTGTCTGTGAAACTGGGCCCACATCCTTTATAAAACAACTGATCACTGAACTCATCATCCATATAGTCAATTTCCTATTGTCCTTCCTGCAATGACATTGACACAAATAGTTTGAATGTTTTAGGAGTGACGACAAACCATAGACAGTTCAAGAACATTCTGGCACACCGCAAATCAGAAAACAGCCAAAAGACACTGAAGAAATTCAGATTTTGTTGCAGAAACTTGAAGAGATGGGGCTGTTCAGGAAAAGTTCCATTTGTAACTTGGCTAGAGAGGAAAGGTCTTCCTTAAACTTGGACTCTTCTCTCACTGTGGAATACCTGGAACCGTATCCCTGATCGGACCCTCGTGATGGTCTCGTCTCAGAACCTCCCTCCATTTCACTTTCCTCCATCTCCATTGGCTGGGACATGTCCATCGCCCCATACAAATGGAAGCTGTCCTCTATTGAGGGTGGAGGAGCTGCTAAAAAGCGCATTCTGCTGTCCTTTAGATAATTATCTGACGGTTCTCCAATTGGAAAAGCTATAGGAGGATATGATGTTTCCACTGGTACTGGTTCAGCAAGGAGATATGGGTGGATTTGTGGGTCCACTGGTGTCACACTGGGTATTTCAAAAGGATGTTCCACTGCTGGATAATAGGAAAGTACTTCACTGTTATCTGGATGGACTCTAGGATTAATAATGATCATGGACGACTCTTCAGGATTCTCATGAATTTGGGGGATTACAGCACAAACACTCTGTGTGTCTTGATGGATGTCCACCTCTTTCACAAGGATTGGGAGTCCGTTGTTATACACTGGTACTAATTCATATATTTGCTGCATGGGCACCTCAAAAAGTGGATCGGTTTCTCCTCTCACATCCTCCTCGCTGCTCACGCACTCTTTCTCAAACCAGTCCGGATTCTCCATTTGGTGCGCCTGAAAGGCTTCGATCGCATTCCTCAAGGCTTCGCCCGAGGGGCATTTGAAGTACTCGTGCTTTCCAATACCTTCGATATAGTGCACCGTCCCTTGCTGATACTTCTCCACATCCAGGATACGGAAGTAGAGCTCCTCGAAATGCTTCATCAGCTTGTATTTGACCGCAATGTCAAACATAGACGGCACATCGCCTTCACTGCATACATCGTCAAAGTAAGCCACCAAATACTTCCCGTATGAAGCCGGACGCTGCATATCAGGTGTAATCAGCTGAAGGGCAAGAGTCAGCATATCACCAACCGGAGAGCACACATCCTCCCGGAGGAGGACGGGAGACTCTCCGCAGATCGCCCCCCACTTGGCTTGCACTCCTCGGGAGCAGAGGACCAAGATCTTGTTTGACGACTGCTCAATGTGCCTCTTTTTTTGCTCAATCCACTGCAGCCGGCCAATGGTGCCAAGCCATGTCGCGTCAAGTAGGTCCAGCACAACCTCAGTGCCGCATTTAGCCCGCAGGAAGGCACAAAGCTTCAGCACTATGTCTGTGTAAAGGGGATGATCTCTGGAGTAGATGATCAATATGGATCGTGGGCCAGGTAGAACTGGCGGTTCTAGATGTGTTTTTTCCACTGGCTTTTTTTCATCTGGATTAAAATACATTTTAAAAATGAGAAACACAGATAATCCTTGAAATTTACTGCATATTAGATGTATTGTTTCAGTCCTCCTAGCACTGCTTATGTGGCTAACCACAGGAAGTTACTCTATAAAGATATCACTGCCACTGTTGTGTAACACATGATAAACATCACAGGCTTTAAAGATAAAAATATACTTCTTAAATGCTACTGCCTACTTTTCGGTGGATTCCAGCAGCGCAAATAAATGGCAAAAACACCAATGCCACAAATTAGGAGGCATAATCCAACAACACAAATGATCCAAAGTCCTGAGTTGTTCTCAGGAGTGCTTCCTGTTATTGAGAAACATATATAAAAATTAGTAAAGTGGCAATATGCTTTTTACTGTATTTTTTCTTACTAATTCAAAATGTGAAATTGCTCCATACACACCAGGACCACATATGTTAAAACTATGGTTCTTTCGACGACAGTCGTTGGTACACTTCCGAAAATATGGCTGGATCTAAATAGGGAAAAAGCACTATTTATATAAAATTTTACTCTAATATTACTTCATTAATGGTGTAGCACACGTTTAGGCCTACACACCTGAATGTCGAAATTGCAGCATGTACGTGGCCAGTATTCCAGGTCATAGGTCTCATTTAGTAATGTCTTGCTCTCCTAAACACAAAAAAAACACCCTTTGAAAACAGTTTTATGTGCAGAGTCAAATTATTCAGCCTTATTCATTTGGATAGATTTAAATATACATAGATAAAATGTCTTACTTTATAAAGAGTCTTCATTTTGTTGTCCCTACCGCACTTCACAAAAACGTTGTATTTGTCTGCATTCTCTCCAGGAGTAAACGCAACATACAGAATATCCTTGCCATTTAGACCTGTAGTTCTCCCTACAGTAATATTGGGTTGCCATGTATCCCCTAAGAGAAACATCAAAACAAGCACATATACTTTAATACTAAACAAAGATGGTTTCTATGCGTTTATATATATCTATTTGATTAAGGTAAACTAAAGTTTTCTCACCTCTCTCAAAACATATTTTGGCCTTTCGCATCAAAGGATCGTCACAACCTGTGGTTACAGATTGAAACTGAATATAAACTCTTGTGTAGATTTGAGCAAAGCATTTTGTTCAATTTAGCACTTACCTGGAACATCAACTGTTCTGTTGACATTGTAACTGGTGTGTTGTAAATTTGGCTTGGGAAGGTTGGAGACAGTCACTACATATTTACTGCCTGGATCTACCACAACTTTATCCAGAGAAAAAGACCACTAAAATAGAATAGATAATATATCAGTATTTGTGAAAAAATAAATAAATAATTAAATCAGTCAATCATCTTGCCTTTTCACCAGCAGCACTTCTCATGGTCTTAAAAACCTGGAGGAAATTGAAATGAACACACAGATGTTGATTGGTGGATGATTCCATCACACTAAGCTCTGATCCTTTCAAATAGCTTATGCTTCCTGCAAAAAAAAAAAAAAAAAAAAAAAATTATTACACTTGATGACTACAATCTATAAATGCCCATTGAAAAGACAAAAGGAAACCATGAAATATGGCTTTTTGAAAATGTTATTGGTAACACTTTACAATAAGATTCCATTTAACTACTAAAATTGGTTAACATAAACTAACAATGAAAATTACTTCTAAAGCATTTATTAATCTTAGTTAAAAGTTAAGTTTGACATTTACTAATGCACTGTTAAAAAAAATGTGGGTTACACTTTATTTTTATGTGTCATTGTTACAGTGTAATTCTATATTACTGAGTAATATTAATTAACAACATGTACTTACTATAGGGTTAGGGTAGGATTAGGATTTGGTTGATTGCATGTAATTATGCATAATTTACTGTTATTACTATGGTATGTAACACTGTGAAATAAAATTGTATCTGTTAATATTTTAATGGACCTGAACTAACAATGAACATTTGTATTTTTATTAACTAAAATGAACAGATTAATAAATGATGTAACAAATGCATTGCTCATTGTTACTTAATGTTAATTAATGCATTATGTAATGGTATAAAAGGAACCTTATTGTAAAGTGTTACCATGTTATTCTAGTATTAGTCTACATGTTTAGCATTAGAAACATCATCATAGCTTTTAATAAAGTAAAATATAGGTTTAAATGTCTAATTTAAAAGCATCCCTTTGCTTTAAACGTGTTTTTACCATGGCAAGGAATAGAAATTGATTTCTCCATATTCACACAATGTAACAAACACATCTAATGATAATCATTACTTGTTGTAATGATAATACAACAAGTGACCCACCGTCATCCTTTGCTTTCCATTCTGCCACAATCACTGGTTCCCAATCGTCTTTCATATTTCTTTTCACATCAACATACACTCTTAAATCATCAGGGCCGCTTGGAGTGAAATCTGAAGGAATGAGCCATCCTTTATACATGCAATTATCTGTGGGGAAAAAAAACAATCAAACCATCAGTTCAATTATAACCTACAATAATAATAATAATAAATTAAATGAAAACACTAAAGAAAAGACAAGTACTTACTAAACTGTGCTTTGCATTGTACTTCCTGGAAGAGAAAGCGAAAGAAACAACAATGAATGACACAAATGAAAAAATAAGTCTCATTAAAAAACTTCAAACCCCCCATATCAGATGTCTAAATAAACACATGGGGCATATAAAACATATATAAATAAATATATAACACTTTTTTCGGTATCTGGTGATCTTTATGCATTATCTTACCTTTTGTGTACAGTTCAAAGAGAGCCCATCATCCATAAGCGCGAGACTCAGCACTACAGGTATGAAGGTGAAAAACACAACACCTTTCAGGTACAAGAAACTCATGATCCTACATAAACCTAAAAGTACAGCTGAATGCTTTAAGACAAGTTTTAATAGACTAAGTTCGACTGAAAGAGTACGGTAAACAAGGTGGCGTAGGAGCAGGAAACAGCTGACCTAAAAAAGCTTCCTGGAATCATTGTAATATGCAAAGCAACGTGACGCACACCTCGTGTACTTTGGAAACGCGCGACGCGACGCGACGCAGCAAAACTGGAACAACCAATGAGCAAAGCGATGTAGTTGCGTCGCGTCATTAGATGTGTACCGTACAGTTCGCGTCTTGTGCGTCATGGCAAGACTCGAAAAGGCCACCGCATCTTTGTTTTACTGTATGTTAGTTTGCATTATTATTATGAACTGTTAATGCATAGAATAATAGAGACAAGACACAATTACTTAACGTCAATAAGCATAAAAATATTCCAAATAATGAGTGAAGTGAAGAAAGTTCTTGAAACTTGAAAACAAAACCATGTCAACCAACCATGTAAATAAATAAAGAATCGATCAAATGCATACATTTAAACAACTTTAAAGTATTAGGCCTAGCTACTACTGCACCATCAAAATAAGTTATTCATTTTTATTTTATAAATACCTTTAAACAACTCTGTAGTGTTTTGTATAAATGTTAACGTTATCTTAAAACACCTTTAGCAGTTCATTTAGCATGTACTATTATTAATACGATATTAGAGTAAAGCAGCACATTTTTTAAAATAAACTCTGGCACCTTTTTAAATTAACATTTATTTTGATGTTTTTGCGTCTTTAACGGACACACACACACAAACACACACACACACACATACACGTGTGACAGTAGCCCCTACATCTGTGCTTCTGTTCTTGAAGATACGCAACGATTTTATAGAGCAAATGTCAGAATGTCAAAAAGTAATTTAATATTAACGTCTTGTTTTTTAATTGTAGTCTATAAAAGCAATCCTGATGTTTGGGAAAGCACGTTCCTCGTCTGATATTTTGCTTATATTGTTATAGCTAAAAATAATTTTTTTGTTGTTGTGTGAATTATATTATTTCAGAAATGTGCTTTTATTGTAATATCTGTTGACTGAGTTTGGTTGAGTGGTCTGTTATGCTTAATAACAAACTGTTGCTCCCAACACTTGCTCCCTTTTATGCACCAGCTGCAAATGCTAAAAATAATAATAAACAGCACTAGTTTTTGTATGAACAATTAATGGATTTAAAAATGCTCAGTAACTCTTTGTATTTGTTTGGCATGTTCAGTTTGAATCCAACGAAACAGCCTCACTCAAAAACTCGAGTGTTCGATTGTAACGTCACAGATCGCCGCATTCCTTAGAACGTTCGGTGAGTATAATGTTGAGTGCAACGGCTTCATGCTTTTTGTAGCGAGTCGGAGAGTGTGTGAGTATGCCATGCTTTTTAAACAGGGTTTGGGGATCTGAATTTTAATCTTTTCATAACTCGGAGAAGAATCTGCTTACACTGGGATGTTATTGTCTCGATTTACTGTAAATTTAGATAAATAAATGCTACACAGTGGCAGTTTGTGTGGAAATGGGAGGCTGATATGTAAACCAATAATGATCAAACCAGTTTTCTATGTAAATGGTGATAATTTATATTTCATTGACCAACCGATAGCAGATACTGTATGCATACTGTATGTTTACCCAACTCATCGCTTCCTTTTCTCTTTCTTTCATAGTGTTTCACAGTTATAGAAAGTATTATTCACGTCTAGATCATCTTTTACCATCAAATCCAACATCAGTATGAACATGTCAACTATGCCCACCATTTTTGAGAATGCAGAGCAGTCATCTGAATACTCGGATGAGCTCATGACGGCCCTTGCTGCGGGGCGGTGGTGGGCAATCATGGAAGTTTCAGATCCCATCTCTGAGGAGCTTGAGGAGTATGGGGACCTCATCTCAGGCCAGTGTTGGGGAACAGGGGAGGCAGGAAGAACTTCAAGCCCTACATCCCTGGTCTTCAGTGATGCATCTGAGAAGACTCAGTACCAGAACTCAGGCTTTTCAGATGCAACACTGAAGACCACAAAGCATTGGAGGCAAAAGACGACGCAGGGAGCACCCTTTTCTTCCAGGTCCACACAGGGAGCATCTGTGCCCGCCAGGTCCAAACAGGGAGCATCTGTGCCTGCAAGTTCTGAGAAGGGGAGCCTCACCTCAGCCCTGGCCTTCAGTGATGCATCAAAAAAAGCCCAGCACTCAGGTTTCTCAGATCCAAAACTGAAAACCACAGATCAGAGGGAAAAGTGGAGGCAGAAAAAGCCACAGGGAGCACCTGTGCCTGCTGGGTCCCGCCAGGAGCCACATGTGCCCATCGGGTCCCAACAAAGAGGAAAACTCAGGATCCCTGGGTATCTAATTAAGCATCTGCAAGAGGCCTCTTTAGAAACTGCCAGGTCTCTACAGAGGGCACCTGTGGCTGCCTCAAAGGTGCTTGCATGCTCCCTACATGGAGCACCCATGCCAGACCAGCTAAAGATCCCTGAGCCACTGAGATCTGAGCTGTTGCAACAGGGAGCACCTGTGCCCGCCAGGTCCAAAAAGGGAGCACCTGTGCCCGTCAGATCCACACAGGGAGCACCTGTGCCCGCCAGATCCAAACAGGGAGTATCCGTGCCTGCCAGATCCACACAGGGAGCACTTGTGCCTGCCAGATCCACAGAGGAAGCACCTGGGCCAGCCAGATCCACACAGGAGGGCCTCACCTCATCCCTGGTCTTCAGTGATGCATCTGAGAAGGTCCCGAACTTAGGCTTCTCAGATGCAACACTGAAGACCACGGAGCAGCGGAGAAAGCAGAGACTGGAAAAGCCACAGGGAGCACTTGCTCCCATCGGGTCCCAACAAAGTGGACAACTCGGGATCTCTGAGCATCTGACTGAGGATCTAAAAAAGACTTCTTTTGAAACACCTATGCCCAACAAGCCTCTAAGGGCACCTTTGGCTCCCATGCCAGACAAGATCTTAGATAGTCCAAAACTTAAGATCCCCGAGCCACTGAGGCAGGAGCTGCTGCAACAGAGGCCTCTAGCCCCTTCCCTGAAGATAGAGCCTGTCTGTTGCGCAACGGTTACTGACATGATCTCCGAGTGGAGACAACTTAAAAACCCTGAGCTGCTGAGCAAAGAGCTGCTGAGGCAGCGTTTGCAAAATGCACCAGTACTTGTGCCTGCCTCAAGCCTCAGAATCCCTAGGCAGCAGAGGGAGAAGTGGAGGGAAAAGTGGGAGCAGGAGCAGGAGCAGAAGCAGCAGAATATCCCAAAAGGAGTGTCTGTTCCTGCCAAGACCCCACAGAGAACACTTGTTCCACCGTGTTCCCCACAGCAACCACCCGGGTCTCTCCAGGGAGCACCCATGCCCAGTTGGAGCACAGAAGCTCCTGTAAGTCCCTTCTATCTCTTGTATTTACTTATTTTAAGATTTATTTAAAAAAGTAAACACTGCCTTCAACTATGCTACTATGTTTTCTAGGTCCTCTATTTAAAATCCTTTTATATTTCAAAACGATAAAAAGATACAGCTTTAGATTTAGTCTAAGAAGCACAAACCTGTCCAGTACTGCACGATTATACATGCATCTGTTCCCTCAACAGGCACCTCCACAAAAATTATGTGTGGAAATTAAAAACTATCAAGCTCCACAGATAACGACATCAAAAGTGAAACAGAGGACTCTGAGCAGCCTTCAGCCCAGGACCCAGCTGACCCGGAAAAGAGCATTGGTTAGACTCTCCTATCTCTCAGTTTTACTTAGGTTTAGAAATTAAACATTTTAATCATATCCTTTTTTTTAAAACACACCTCTCATATTGAAATGTTAGAAGCAAGTGGTCTTTAGATTAAGAACCACTCATTATGTCTGTTCCTTCAACAGGACAATGCAGTTGTGGACCAGTCACCCCCACAAAAAAAGCAGCATATGGCAATCGAAGTCAAGGACCAGCAGTTGGATCCATGCAGCATAGATCAAATAGATTATTTATGTAACATATTCACTAAATTTTGTGTCATTTCAAATCTATAAAATGTATATTGTGTTTGTACATGCCTTATATGAATGCATGTATAATAAAAAATGAAATGTAAACTGTGTATTTATTTATTTGTCAATGACAACACACATTAATTAGCACTGGTGTTATATAAACAGATCATTTTCATCTGCTGTTACTGCACTGATTCAATTCACACACTAAGCCAATACCATTGTAACAACATATATAATTCCTATTTTCCACAATTTATGGCTGAAGACAATGGGTATACAACTGATTCAATATTTTAGTATACTTTTTCTTGCAAACAATCAGATACAATAAAAAAAAAAAAAAATTCTATAATTGACAAATATAAAGACTTTTTCTATACTTTACTTTATCAGTGGATCTTTTGTATTAAAAACATAAATAAAATAAAGCAACCATCTACTTTTAGGCAGCTTCTTTGGTGCATTTATTTGATGCATGGTTCACTGGATTTGCTGTGTATTAAAGTACAATGTACAGAAAAACTGTGAATCTCTAAATATCTATTCATAAATATTTATTTATATAAATTATACCTTTTATTTAATAAATTAACTTTCTGATACACGTTTATTATTATCATTGGTATTCGTTTGTTATTAGTGTTTTTATAGGTTATTATCACTGAAAATATATTGTGGTACTGTATCCAAGTTTTGAACTATCCTATAAGAAAAATGAACGATAAAAAAAACACCTACGTACCAAATCCCTCCAACATTGCAGTTCATCATCCTCTGGGTCAAGTTCAGTTCAAACGGAATATAACTGATCCGGTTCATCAGTGTCATCAGGTATATATCTTCCGATCAGCTGCCGCAAGATGGCGACAGAGAACACTGTGTGCTTGCGTTCAGAATGAAGCAAATGTGAGCAAAGGAATGAACATCTCATTTTATGGAATTGGCTCTTTCCTCATGGTTGAAGTGAACAAGGTGTCCTGACTCCTCACCAAATTACAGGTAAGAACACTTAGTAGTGCTGGGTGGAAGGATTCCACTATGGATTCCATTATGTCAACAATTTAACATTTTTAACCATTGTTTTGTTTATTGTATTTTATTTAACATTTATATTTTTCAAAAAGCAACATGTAATAATGTATATATATATATATATATATATATTGAATTATTATTATTAGTAACATTCTTTTTTTTGTATTAACATATGTAACTATTTATATTTTTTATATTGTTCATAATAGTATTAATACAGCTATTTATTAAACACTGGTGTCTTTTATAATATTATTGTTTGTCTAAAACACCCTTGACGTGGCACTGATGTGCCTTACTGTTTTAATAACTAATAACAATCATCTTTACAGTGGTTGCCATCTATGACTACACCAAGGATAAGGACGATGAGCTGATCTTTATGGAAGGAGCCATTATCTACATCATCGAGAAGAATGATGACGGCTGGTTCGAGGGAGTTTGCAACGGCGTCACTGGTCTGTTTTCCGGAAACTATGTGGAGTCGAACATGCACTATGCTGACTAAAGTGACTGTACCTAAAAATCATACCCAAACAATGAAATCGTAAACACAGTATAAACCGTGTACAAGGATACATGTTTGTTCCTGACAAATGGAATCATGATCATGAAAATCGATGAACTTTACGTTGTGGTGATAGGTAGATGTGGGCAAACAGGATGGACCAACTATTTGAAGGAAGTGTACATAAAGTTAAAGTTAGCCTGTGGGGTTTTCGTAGTAAATGTCAATCGCATTATCTTTAACAGTCAATACAACATGTAAAGTAGATGATTGTCTCTTTTTTTGACATTTCCAACTGAAAGTCGGAACATTTATTTGATTTTTCTTTACCTCCTCTTACCACCGCATTTGTTTGGACGTTTTGGATGCAAAAATCTTACAAAATACAAAATTTAAATATGTATTGTAACCTAAACATGAAATTCTATTCAGCTTCCATCTTTGTATTATTTACAGAACACTTTATTTTAAATATAGGCATTTGTAGACTACTTATGTGTATGCTTTAATTTTTAGTTAAACATTGATATAAATGTTTTTATTAATTTGATTAATGAATGCAAAGCACAGAAATCTTTCATGTTTCCACTAAAACTCCATGTTAATATTTTTAGTTAGTCAATGCCAAAATTACTAAAGTATTTGCTTCAATGAACAAACATGAATTCTATGTAGACAGCCTTATTATGTAAGCTGTAAAGTATCTAAAGGTCTCTAATTTAAATAATAAATAAAGTAGAACTTGAAAAAATAAGGCAAACTATCGCACTCAACTTTTTAAGTTAACTTTAATTCGCTACAGTTAAAGTCAACTTAAAAACTTTTGTTTGTGAAATGAGTAGCAGGTAGTCTTTTTAACTTAAAACTTAATTGTCAAGACAACCAAAGAATGTTTAGCAATGCAAGCAGCTACAATCCTTGTTTTTCATCTCCTTGTTTGATTTTCAAAGCTAACTACACAACATGAAAATCATTTGTCTCTTAAAACTAGAGGCACACAGTTTACCCATTTCACCCGGGCAAATAAGTTGTAAAAGATGCAATGAGAAGAACATAAAGCTTAACACCAAATCGCAAACATGGTGATGATCAATAATTGTAATTCTTTAACATTCTGAATAACAGTGACAACAACAGCAGCAGCAGCATAAATCAAGCCAGTTAATGCAAAGCAATAATCATTTTTTAATAATACCTCATAAAATTGCATGCTGGGAACTGACACAACATTGTTGAATATAAAAATGTTTGTTCAAATAACTGAATTTGTAAAGTTGGGACAGTATTTGGACAAGTTTTGGACAACAACAAAAAAAAGCTTTTATGAGCAACATTTTCTTCTAACAAATGTAAAAATAGATTGAACAAAGATGAATTGGCATAAGGCGGTTTATTATCTTGAGTGAACTAAACAAGAATGTTTTAAACATGTTGCTAACAAAAGTTGTTTTGTTGACCTTACTTAGATTCTTAAGTATTTGTCCAAAACTTGTCCAAATATTGTCCCAACTATCCAAATTGAGTTATCTGAACAAACATTTTTACCTTTACCAATGTTGTGCCAATTCCCAGCATGCATTTGCAGCTTGAAAGAATTGTTTTAAGAGGAAAATGATGTAATTAACTTTGAAAAACAAACATGGAGATGAAAAAACAAGGATTGTAGCTGCTTGCATTGCTAAACATTGTTTAGTTGCCTTGACAAGAAGCTTTTCACGAACAATAGTTTTTAAGTGGAGCGAATTATTTGAGTTTACTTAAGTTTAGTGCGATAGGGTGCCTTATTTTTTTCAAGTTGGCTCAACTTGCAGATGTCTTGACAAGAAGTTTTAAGTTCAAAAGATTACCTGGTACTCATTAGATGAACAAAAGTTGATTTTAATGGAGCTATTTAGTTGAGTTAACTTAAAAAGTTGAATTCAATAAGTTGCCTTATTATGTTAAGTTAGCGCAACTATTTTTTTTTACAGTATACAAATCACAATTCTTACAATGCTGGACTCATTTTTTGTGCCATGGTCTGTAACAAGTAACTGCCGTGTTGTATTGTACAGTACAGAGAGCAATATTGCAGCATTGAGCAATGAACTGAAGTCATAGTCTTGAGATCTTAACTGGTCTAGTTACTTGACTCAGGTCACTCCTTTCTTTGTCTATTTCCATTCTTTGAGCTGTTTTAGGAGTCGTACTGTCTGAGAAGCGACTACAGGGATTTTATTAAACTATATCTGACCACTGTCAGCCGTTTCATTAGTTTAAATCTAATGCTGTGGCACTTTTTTGTCATACTGAAACATTTGAAGTGTTCCAACAGAATTCCATCTGCGCTGAAGCTCGTCTCAGCCCAGAGTTTGTATTTATAATGTTAACTGAAATTTAATTGTACAGTCTATTATAATAAATCATTCTATTTAAAACCTGAGTCTGTTCATTTACCATTTTTTTGGCTATTTGTTATTTTAGAAGAATGTAGAGCCAGATTAGAATTTACATCAAACTGAATTTCATAAAAAAACAAAAAACTACAAAATTGAGCTAATAATTGTCTTTACAACAATTAAAAATAGTCAAAAATGTTCATGACCTCAGGAGGTCAAACTAAATTTACTGTTTAAGCTCAGGTGTCAGGCTGTTTACTTTAAAAAATACCTCATTTAATTTAAGTAAACAGCCAGTGAGGTTTAAGGCCTTGGTTGTTATTGAGCACTTGATGCAAAAGTACATTAACTAGAACATCTTACAGTGAAATCAAAGACATTCGGCCTTTCTTAGTGTGGACGGATGTTTCAAATATTTTCATATGGAATTCCATGGAACTTCCTTATTCTCAAAACTTTCCGTTTCCACATGAGGGCGCTACTTCACCACTGTATATTGTATTATAATGTATATTATATTGTACATGAGGACTGTGTATTGTATGTGTAGGTATATGTCTTTTTATCAGGCTATTAAAATGTTTAGTTTCTAGTAAAAATAAGCTTATATAGATATTAATAGTCTATATAGATGTCAGTTCTGATAAATGGAGTAATCTATGGATTTCTTATAGGAAGAAAGTGCATGGAAATATTATTGCATAAAAGTGCATTATAATGTAATTTCAAATGCCACACCAAAGAAATCATTCTCCTACATGTTATTGGTGACTCTTTATGTTCCATTCAAACACATACTGACAAATTATTCCAAAAGCTCTTTGAATATTTCACATGGAACAAGAATTCTTCTCATTTTTAGACCTCAAACCTTCTGCTGAAGAGAAATGAGCTGAAACAGAAGAGACGAGGATAGAGCATCTTCTCAGGTGATCTGTAACAGTCCCAATGTCTCTCTCTGTACTGCATACTGCACTAATGAAGCAGGCTATGAGGGCCAGACAACATACTGTCCCAGTATCAAAATCCTCAGTGGCATCACAGAATGAGGGCTACCCACACCTAGCCCAGGTGCGCACAGTCCCGTTTTCACGTGCTGGCCGGAGATTAGAGGAATCTACAACGCTAACATGCTGCATCTTGGGATTTGAAGGGAATTGTTTGGACACTTCCATGCAGGCTGCAAAAAGTTGGACAAAAATGTTGAGTTTTATTAAAAAAATACTGTCTTTCATCTCATCCATCATTCCGGCACCTTAAAAGTTACAATCAAACTTTTGTGTTACCATCTCACAAAGGCTACAAGCATCTTTAGTCTCATAGTAATCGAAAAAATGAAAATTATCCCATGATTTACTCACACTCAAGCCATCCTAGCTGTATATGACATTCTTCTTTCAGACGAATACAATCAGAGTTGTATTTAAAAATGTCCTGGCTAATCCAAGCATTATAATGGCAGTGAATGGGAGCCCAAAATGTGAAGACCAAAAAGTGCATCCATCTATTATAAAAGAAATCCACACAGCTTCAGGAGGTTAATAAAGGCCTTCTGAAGTGAAGCGATGCGTTTGTGTAAGAAAAATATCAATAAATCATGGGGTAATTAAAATTTTTGGGTGAACTAACCCTTTAAGCTTAATAATGTTTTTAGAATATCAAATAATCTAAGACTTCCCTTACGTCCAGTATTTTACAGTCTTATGTACTGTCAGAACTTAAAAACAACAATTGGTTTCAAGCATGTCACATTTATCAATTCTCTGTGATGAGATCACCGGTTTTAGTACATATATAGAGACCCGTGAACTGATTGTATAGCTGGATATTGAAGAAACCAATAAAATGTCTGATTAGGGCTGACAAGTCTGTGCCTTGACTGAATGAGTCTCATATACAACAACACAGCATATATGCCAAGCTGGTCTGCAAATGGAGCTAAGAAATGTCACACACTTATAAGTCTGAAGCATTCTTTTTTAATGTTGATTATAGTTGGGGTCAAAGACAATTTGGAAAATTACACCACTACAAAATGTAATCCGACCAATGACTCACTTCTTTCCAGCAGAATGTGTCAAAAGGGTCTTAAGCGTAACCATGAGAGTAGTGCTTTGGTCATGACACACTTATCCACAATTAAACCAGGACAGCTGAGAATACACTTCAAAGCTGAGCTATAGGCCATGAAAACTAGAAGAAATCCAAGAAAACCCCAATAACTGCAAGTACATTTCTAGCTCAGGCCGCAATCTTAAAAGTAAAGGTTCCAAAATGGGGTTTTAACAGCGATGATGCCATAGAAGAACAATTTTGGGTTCTCAAAAGAACCATTTTCTTAGTTTGACGAACATTTTAATAATATAAAGAAACCCTTTTCCACAACTGAGAACCTTGAAAGGTTCCGTGGATGTTAAAGGTTCTTCATGTAACCATAGATGGCAATAATATAGAGTATTTATGAGTATAATGAACTAATACATTGCAGAAATACATATGCTTACTGGAGGTGAATCTTCTGAAATAGACAAGAATATGCCCAAAAAATAATAATAATTTAATGCTAAAAATAATCTCCTTGTGATAATTTCCCCCCCTTCTATCAGAGGGGCCAGACACCGATTTCTAAACTTATGTTCCACTTAAGCATTTAACAGTCAATGAAACGTGGAAGTTGTCAAAATCAGAGAAGCTGTGATTGTTCGCTAATGCCAGAAGTGCACTTAGGCATTCAGACAAAATGGAATTCGGCCATACATGTTCTTTCTAAGTGCCCTTAAGTGTTCAAAACACTGCCAACAGTGATTTTACCTCTCAAAAGTGTAATGAAGTATATGAAAAATGCAACTACTGATCACTTTGAAATGAATATGCCTTGATTTCATTTATCAAAGATAAGGTTATCATGTGTGATAGATATGATGAATCCTAGGAGGAGCCGATTAATAACATAACCTAAACCAGTAGTTTAAATCTGTCTGTATGCTACAGTACTTAAAAAGGAGAGTATAAACAGCCATTGACCCACAGATACACATACAATGCATCCAGTTGGACACATATTAAGCCACACTTTAGATGACAAAATATTACACTACTAAAACATTTATTTTAGCAAAAAGAAACTCATCAGGCAAAACATTTCACAAAATGTTAGTGAATGAGGTTTTAAGAGATACAATTTTGTTGTCTAATGTAACGTGTGTCCTAATTATTAGGGCAATAGTGCACTCATCACATATAGGCCTACATAGCAAGGGCCCTATCATACACCCGGAGCAATGCGACATCAGGTACGACGCAAGTGTTTTTTGCTTGTTTTAGCCTGACGTAGTTATCATTTTCACGTCCAGCGCCACGTTGTTTAAATAGCAAATGCAATCGCGCCCATCTGTTCACCCATGGGCGTGCTGGTGTGAAAACGTGGTGTGTTCAGCCGCATTGTTGGTGCATTGCTATTTTGAGGCAATTGAAAACGACTGCGCCATTGACCAAAAAAAACCTGGTCTAAAGTCAATAGCGCAGTATTTTTGTGTTATTTAAAGGGTGCATTAGTAATATGCACATATAGGCGGGTGCACAGCGCGCGTACACTCTGCTTATTACACACAAGGACACGCAGAAGCGCACAAACATTTTTAAACTGGCAAAAATGGATTTGAACACGCCCTAAGTGCACCTACACCATGCACTTCAGACCATGTGCTTAGATCGTTAAAATAGGGCCCAAAATTAATCAAAAAACAGTACTTAACGGTCACATGTAGGACAGACAAAGCAATTGTCTCTTGGGTCGATGAATGACATACCGAGTAACATATGGATTTCCTCTCATTTTCTTTGCACAGTTCTTTGGAACACTTAATTCTGATTTGTCCAGGGGTCGGACTTGGCAACCCATGGCACGTGGAAGGATATTCACTGGCATGTGACAATACCAACAAGCAATAACCGTCATTTCATCATCTTGGTTAATTATAGTCCCGATATAGTCTGGCTATGAGTAATCCACTTCTAGCCAAAAGAACCTTGAATTGAACCTTGGTTACATGTCGTTTTTGTCAAAATAACTTGTGAGATGTATGATATTCCATCATGTAAGCAAAGTCAACAGTGATTACAAGGTGTTTGGTTTCATTTCTTTGACATGTTCATGTTCTAGATGACCAGTCTACTCTTGAGCTATGGTTAGACGTCTATAAAATTTTCACTGACAGCCCAAGGCCACATTTGAAGGCTGATTGCATCACTGCTGTGTGACAAAGGCTGTCCCAATTCGTAGGCTCCTTCAAATGAGGCCTTGAAATGCGCCCTGTGAAATCAAGGATACAACAGATGGGTCCCTTGTGGCCTTGCCTACCCCATTCGTTGCGAAACTGGCGCTATTTTGCGTCTCAGTTATTATCGATGTTAGCGAATGACCATCAGAGGACTTCAGTATTTATATTACTTTTTCTTAGCGGAAGCTTTAGAATCATATACAGGTAAATCTTTCATTTCAACTCGAATCAATATCATTTCCAAGTGTGTATTTGTTTGGTGTTTAGCTGTGTAACTGTCTGGTTGTACATGATTCCTTATCTCACAATTACAGCTATCTTGTGTGTAAAAAGAGATGAAGACAGAGGAATGAGGACTATTACCTAAATTATTTGTCAAACCAAAGCTTTGCGGAGCCAAAACCAGTCTCCAGATTTCTTTCAGTACATACCATTATGCAACCAGACATATTTCACATATTTCTTTAATCCAAGATGAACAAACAAAGAATATTACTCTAATTATCTGATTCAAATTCTTTTGCTTTAAAAAAGTTAAATTCATAACATAAAATTGTTTCATTTATGTGGAATAGTACCAAAAGAACTGATACTCTCAGGCACTACACTGCTATTATCTCTCTGCTGTTGATTGCTTGCTCATTTTGGCTGGAATGGACCCAAATATTTTTTTGATAGGTGTGAGTGCTATAATCATTCCACTGTTGACTCCTCCCGCTGAGCTCAGGGCCTGAAAAAGAATGGAGTCCCACAAGGTCTCCTGAAAGTAAACTTTGTGTCCTGAAGGAGACTTGGCAGGGACGGCAGAATTGGATAAAACTGCTCACACTTTAGCTCCAGCAACTACATAACAGCTTACATAACCTAACTTACATGTTTGGTTTACCTAAATGCCTATGCCTTCATGGAGTTATTTAGCAGTCAAAAATCAAAATGCACCTCAACAACGTCCCAGTTCCTCCACCAATGGCCTTCAGTGAAGCCTCAGCTCAAATCTACAGGCTTGCCTGTCTTTATTCTGTTACTTTTTGCAACATTCCCAGCATACCTGAGCTGGGTTAAACCCAGCACTGCTGTAACGGCCGGGCGAGTGCCACTGCTCCTTATCTCAGCACACATACCTGCAGTCTGGGTGTGTGGCTGTGGCAGTACGCTCCAGTTGCGACTGGCTATTGTGCCATCTCCCTGCTTGGTTCCCGTCAGTGTGCTGGTTTAAACGCACCCGGTGGGGCAAGACCAAGGTTACAACCGAGTGGCGTAAGATGTATGAGTTCTGTAAATAAACAAGTCTGTTAACTTTTCAAGCCACTGCTGTGATACAAGAAGTCAAAACTAGATGAGTAAAGTTGGTAAACAAACTTTGAAGTTGGCTTGAAAAAGCCTTGTCTGAAAGTTTGAAAAAACTCTGACAAGCTTAAAGTTTAAATTGAATTGTCAAAACTGAAGGTTGGGACAGCAAGGGAACAAACGTTTCTTGCATGATTTACCACATTGCTAGCATGTTTTAGCATGAATTAGCATGTTTGATAACATGTTTTTTTCATGTTGCTAGCATGATTTAACATGAATTAGCAGGATGTTAACACGTTTTAGCAGGTTGTTAGCATGAGTTAGTATTATGATAATATGCTTTAACATTGGTAGCATGAATTTGAATGTCGCTAGCATGAATTTACTGTTGCTAGCATGAATTAACATGTTGCTTGCAGTGTTGAGGGTAACGCATTACAAGTAACTTGAGTAACGTAATCAGATTACTTTTTCAAGTAACTAGTAAAGTACCGCATTACTTTAAAAAATTTACAACAAAAGATTTTTTGTTTTTATTGGTAAAACTTTTTTCTCCTGCGTCCTATTCTTCCATTATCCAGAATGGCAGAACAGCTGAAAGGTTTGTGTGAGCTGCGCCCTCTACTGTACATGCGTGAATTTGCATTTTTAACTCAGCCTGAGGCTTATTATTTAAATTTTGTTATGAAGAGGTCTTTACATTTGCACAAAAATAGAACTTTTTTGTTATAAAAAAACAAGCCCAGTCCAGGTGAAAAAGTAACGCAAAAGTAACATTAAGCATTACTTTTCTTAAAAAGTAACTAAGTAACCCAATAAGTTTCTTTGTAAGGGAGTAACGCAATATTGTAATGCATTACTTTTCAAAGTAACTTTCACCAACACTGGTTGTTAGCATGAATTACCATGTTGCTAGCATGTTTTAGCACATTGCTAGCATGAATTGGCATGCTGCTAGCATGATTATGTTGTTAGTATGATTTAACATGTTGCTAGAGTGATTTAGCATGTTACTAACATGATTTAGCATATTTGCTAGCATGTTTTAACATGAATTGGAATGTTGCTAGCAAGATTTAACAAGTTGCTAACTATTTAACATTACCATTAATTAACATGATGCTAGCATGATTTAACATGTTGCTAGCATGCTGTTAGCATTAATTACCATGTTTTAGCATGATTTAACATGTTTGCTAGCATGTTTTAACACACTACTAGCATGCCCTAAGCTAGTTGCAAGGCTTTGATAGATACATAGAGGGGGAAGCTTAAATACTCTTTTAGAGTTATTGTATTGAAGTCTTGACCCCCTCAATGAAAGCATATGGGACATTTATGATTTTTAATCTTAATTTTTTAGGAAAACCATAAGTCGGATCAGTTTGAAAAGATATAGCAACCCGCCCACCGCGGCACCACCCCCACCGTCGTTTTCATTTTCATAGTAATAAAATAATTTAGCTCAGTTAGAGAACAGACACTACAATTAAAAATTGAACGTGTTATTTGAAAAAAGCACGATCATTTGCACAATCATTTGAATATACTACTGGGTTTCTACTGATACAAAGCTCATTGTCCTCATATGCATATTAAAACATTAATTTACACAAAACTTGTAATACGTTTTTTTCTTATGTTCATGCCAGTAATAAACTGGAGAAGTTTCACAGTGATATCTTCTAATTTAAAAAAAAAAAAAACCTATTCACCTGTGTCTCGCCTTAAGTATGTTAGCATCATTATGTTATAAATTTAACAGCCCTACAGTTAAAGAATCTGTAATCTCCTTGTGTATTCCCCACCAAGCTTTCCATCTTCTTATTGTCATCTGAGCACGCAGAAAGCGCATATCCTTGTCTCCACTTTGCGTTCCATACATGTGCGCTAACGTGATAATGTGTCTTAAACAAATCACCCTCCCACTGAACTTAACATATATCAGCTTCTCGTGCCACTAATACAACATGCATGAATGCGGCTCACATGTATTAATGCATTAAATGTGGGTCAATAAAAGTTTACAACAAAGTCCAATCTTTTTGATGTGGACGCCAAAATCTGTTGCCCTATTCATCCAGACTTAGCTGATAGACAGAATGGGATGCATTTAAAAACATAGTGTAAAGATTAACACTATAACATCAGTATCACAACACTGGGTCCACGTGCAGAAATGAATCAAAGAATCATTTCGCCAGTGCTAATCAGATCCATATGTTAGGCCTTTATTCCGCTGGCCTCATCAAAGAGATTCCAGCCGGCTGCAGCGAAATAATCCCTTGGCCCAGCTATGAATTAGCTTTCAGCTATTATGGTTTATGGTGTGCATGGCACTTTCTCTTCATCTACTTCTCAGGCAACGTGTTATTTTTGTAAGTGAACACAGGCAAGGTGCAGTGATGGTGGAAATGAAAATACAATTGCATGTCTCTCTTAACATTTAGCAGTCCAGCGGATGTGCTGTTAATTAATAGCTAATCAGTTCTAGCGTTCATTAGCATGGCTTGTGTAGACACTTATGAGAGATTGATTACATCTGCATGATCACTGAGCATCTATCCTTCTATAGAAGGGCAAAAAACACATTTAAAAAGCATTTAAGTATTCAAATCTTAGATGTAATTAAGATCATTCTATTATCTATTGAATCCCACAATAATATTTAAAATATCTGTTTAATATATATAAAATCCAGGGCCGTAACCACCATAGACATTGACAAGTCCCCCCAAATAATTAGAACCCACCACCCCCCTCAAACGTGATGCGTAACACGAGAATGAACCTCATTGGTTCTTGATGAAGCTCGAACGTGCTGCGTAACACGAGAATGAACCTCATTGGTTCTTGATCAAGCTCAAATGTGCTGCGTAACACGAGAATTAACCTCATTGGTTCTTGCTGAAGCTCAAACGTTATGAGTAACAGGAGAATTAACCTCATTGGTTCTTGCTGAAGCTCAAACGTGATGCGTAACACGAGAATGAACCTCACTGGTTCTTGCTGAAGCTCAAACGTGCTGCGTAACATGAGAATGAACCTCATTTGTTCTCGCTGAAGCTCAAACGTGATGCGTAACACGATAATTAACCTCATTGGTTCTTGCTGAAGCTCAAACGTGATGTGTAACACGAGAATGAACCTCATTGCTTCTTGAGGAAGCTCAAACGTGATGCGTAACACGAGAATGAACCTCATTTGTTCTTGATGAAGCTCAAACGTGCTGCGTAACACGAGAATGAACCTCATTGGTTCTTGCTGAAGCTCAAACGTGATGCGTAACACGAGAATGAACCTGATTGGTTCTTGCTGAAGCTCAAACGTGATGCGTAACACGAGAATGAACCTGATTGGTTCTTGCTGAAGCTCAAACGTGATGCGTAACACGAGAATGAACGTCATTGACTCTTGATGAAGCTCAAACGTGCTGCGTAACACGAGAATGAACCTCATTGGTTCTTGATGAAGCTCAAACGTGCTGCGTAACACGAGAATGAACCTCATTGGTTCTTGATGAAGCTCAAGCGTGCTGCGTAACACGAGAATGAACCTCATTGGTTCTTGATGAAGCTCAAACGTGCTGCGTAACACGAGAATGAACCTCATTGGTTCTTGATGAAGCTCAAACGTGCTGCGTAACACGAGAATGAACCACATTGGTTCTTGATGAAGCTCAAACGTGCTGCGTAACACGAGAATGAACCTCATTGGTTCTTGATGAAGCTCAAGCGTGATGCGTAACACGAGAATAAACCTCATTGGTTCTTGCTGAAGTTCAAACGTGATGCGCAACACGAGAATGAACCTCATTGGTTCTTGATGAAGCTCAAACGTGCTGCATAAAACAAGAATGAACCTCATTGGTTCGTGATGAAGCTCAAACGTGATGCGTAACACGAGAATGAACCTCATTGGTTCTTGAGGAAGCTCAATCGTGATGCGTAACACGAGAATGAACCTCATTGGTTCTTGAGGAAGCTCAAACGTGCTGCGTAACACGAGAATGAACCTCATTGGTTCTTGATGAAGCTCAAGCGTGATGCGTAACACGAGAATGAACCTCATTGGTTCTTGATGAAGCTCAAGCGTGATGCGTAACACGAGAATGAACCTCATTGGTTCTTGCTGAAGCTCAAACGTGATGCGTAACACGAGAATGAACCTGATTGGTTCTTGCTGAAGCTCAAACGTGATGCGTAACACGAGAATGAACCTGATTGGTTCTTGCTGAAGCTCAAACGTGATGCGTAACACGAGAATGAACGTCATTGACTCTTGATGAAGCTCAAACGTGCTGCGTAACACGAGAATGAACCTCATTGGTTCTTGATGAAGCTCAAACGTGCTGCGTAACACGAGAATGAACTTTATGGGCTCTTGATGAAGCTCAAATGTGATGCGTAACACGAGAATGAACCTCATTGGTTCTTGATGAAGCTCAAACGTGATGCGTAACACGAAAATTAACCTCATTGGTTCTTGCTGAAGCTCAAACGTAATGCGTAACACAAGAATGAACCTCATTGGTTCTTGATGAAGCTCAAACGTGATGCGTAACACAAGAATGAACCTCATTGGTTCTTGCTGAAGCTCAAACGTGATGCGTAACACGAGAATGAACCTCATTGGTTCTTGATGAAGCTTAATCGTGCTGCATAACACGAGAATGAACCTCATTGGTTCTTGATGAAGCTCAAACGTGCTGCGTAACATGAGAATGAACCTCATTGGTTCTTGATGAAGCTCAAGCGTGCTGCGTAACACGAGAATGAACCTCATTGGTTCTTGATGAAGCTCAAACGTGCTGCGTAACACGAGAATGAACCTCATTGGTTCTTGATGAAGCTCAAACGTGCTGCGTAACACGAGAATGAACCACATTGGTTCTTGATGAAGCTCAAACGTGCTGCGTAACACGAGAATGAACCTCATTGGTTCTTGATGAAGCTCAAACGTGATGCGTAACACGAGAATAAACCTCATTGGTTCTTGCTGAAGTTCAAACGTGATGCGCAACACGAGAATGAACCTCATTGGTTCTTGATGAAGCTCAAACGTGCTGCATAAAACAAGAATGAACCTCATTGGTTCGTGATGAAGCTCAAACGTGATGCGTAACACGAGAATGAACCTCATTGGTTCTTGAGGAAGCTCAATCGTGATGCGTAACATGAGAATGAACCTCATTGGTTCTTGAGGAAGCTCAAACGTGCTGCGTAACACGAGAATGAACCTGATTGGTTCTTGCTGAAGCTCAAACGTGATGCGTAACACGAGAATGAACCTGATTGGTTCTTGCTGAAGCTCAAACGTGATGCGTAACACGAGAATGAACGTCATTGACTCTTGATGAAGCTCAAACGTGCTGCGTAACACGAGAATGAACCTCATTGGTTCTTGATGAAGCTCAAACGTGCTGCGTAACACGAGAATGAACTTTATGGGCTCTTGATGAAGCTCAAATGTGATGCGTAACACGAGAATGAACCTCATTGGTTCTTGATGAAGCTCAAACGTGATGCGTAACACGAAAATTAACCTCATTGGTTCTTGCTGAAGCTCAAACGTAATGCGTAACACAAGAATGAACCTCATTGGTTCTTGATGAAGCTCACGAGAATGAACCTCATTGGTTCTTGATGAAGCTCAAACGTGCTGCGTAACATGAGAATGAACCTCATTGGTTCTTGATGAAGCTCAAGCGTGCTGCGTAACACGAGAATGAACCTCATTGGTTCTTGATGAAGCTCAAACGTGCTGCGTAACACGAGAATGAACCTCATTGGTTCTTGATGAAGCTCAAACGTGCTGCGTAACACGAGAATGAACCACATTGGTTCTTGATGAAGCTCAAACGTGCTGCGTAACACGAGAATGAACCTCATTGGTTCTTGATGAAGCTCAAACGTGATGCGTAACACGAGAATAAACCTCATTGGTTCTTGCTGAAGTTCAAACGTGATGCGCAACACGAGAATGAACCTCATTGGTTCTTGATGAAGCTCAAACGTGCTGCATAAAACAAGAATGAACCTCATTGGTTCGTGATGAAGCTCAAACGTGATGCGTAACACGAGAATGAACCTCATTGGTTCTTGAGGAAGCTCAATCGTGATGCGTAACATGAGAATGAACCTCATTGGTTCTTGAGGAAGCTCAAACGTGCTGCGTAACACGAGAATGAACCTCATTGGTTCTTGATGAAGCTCAAGCGTGCTGCGTAACACGAGAATGAACCTCATTGGTTCTTGATGAAGCTCAAACGTGCTGCGTAACACGAGAATGAACCTCATTGGTTCTTGATGAAGCTCAAACGTGCTGCGTAACACGAGAATGAACCTCATTGGTTCTTGATGAAGCTCAAACGTGATGCGTAACACGAGAATAAACCTCATTGGTTCTTGCTGAAGTTCAAACGTGATGCGTAACACGAGAATGAACCTCATTGGTTCTTGATGAAGCTCAAACGTGCTGCGTAAAACAAGAATGAACCTCATTGGTTCGTGATGAAGCTCAAACGTGATGCGTAACACGAGAATGAACCTCATTGGTTCTTGAGGAAGCTCAATCGTGATGCGTAACACGAGAATGAACCTCATTGGTTCTTGAGGAAGCTCAAACGTGCTGCGTAACTCGAGAATGAACCTCATTGGTTCTTGATGAAGCTCAAACGTGCTGCGTAACACGAGAATGAACCTCATTTGTTCTTGATGAAGCTCAAACGTGCTGCGTAACACAAGAATGAACCTCATTGGTTCTTGATGAAGCTCAAAAGTGTTGCGTAACACGAGAATGAACCTCATTGGTTCTTGATAAAGCTAAAACGTGCTGCGTAACACGAGAATGAACCTCATTGGTTCTTGATGAAGCTCAAATGTGCTGCGTAATACGAGAATGAACCTCATTGGTTCTTGCTGAAGCTCAAACGTGATGCGTAACACGAGAATGAACCTCATTGGTTCTTGATGAAGCTCAAACGTGCTGCGTAACACGAGAATGAACCTCATTGGTTCTTGATGAAGCTCAAACGTGCTGCGTAACACGAGAATGAACCTCATTGGTTCTTGATGAAGCTCAAACGTAATGCGTAACACAAGAATGAACCTCATTGGTTCTTGATGAAGCTCAAACGTGATGCGTAACACAAGAATGAACCTCATTGGTTCTTGCTGAAGCTCAAACGTGATGCGTAACACGAGAATGAACCTCATTGGTTCTTGATGAAGCTTAATCGTGCTGCATAACACGAGAATGAACCTCATTGGTTCTTGATGAAGCTCAAACGTGCTGCGTAACATGAGAATGAACCTCATTGGTTCTTGATGAAGCTCAAGCGTGCTGCGTAACACGAGAATGAACCTCATTGGTTCTTGATGAAGCTCAAACGTGCTGCGTAACACGAGAATGAACCTCATTGGTTCTTGATGAAGCTCAAACGTGCTGCGTAACACGAGAATGAACCACATTGGTTCTTGATGAAGCTCAAACGTGCTGCGTAACACGAGAATGAACCTCATTGTTTCTTGCTGAAGTTCAAACGTGATGCGCAACACGAGAATGAACCTCATTGGTTCTTGATGAAGCTCAAACGTGCTGCATAAAACAAGAATGAACCTCATTGGTTCGTGATGAAGCTCAAACGTGATGCGTAACACGAGAATGAACCTCATTGGTTCTTGAGGAAGCTCAATCGTGATGCGTAACATGAGAATGAACCTCATTGGTTCTTGAGGAAGCTCAAACGTGCTGCGTAACACGAGAATGAACCTCATTGGTTCTTGATGAAGCTCAAGCGTGCTGCGTAACACGAGAATGAACCTCATTGGTTCTTGATGAAGCTCAAACGTGCTGCGTAACACGAGAATGAACCTCATTGGTTCTTGATGAAGCTCAAAAGTGTTGCGTAACACGAGAATGAACCTCATTGGTTCTTGATAAAGCTAAAACGTGCTGCGTAACACGAGAATGAACCTCATTGGTTCTTGATGAAGCTCAAATGTGCTGCGTAATACGAGAATGAACCTCATTGGTTCTTGCTGAAGCTCAAACGTGATGCGTAACACGAGAATGAACCTCATTGGTTCTTGATGAAGCTCAAACGTGCTGCGTAACACGAGAATGAACCTCATTGGTTCTTGATGAAGCTCAAACGTGCTGCGTAACACGAGAATGAACCTCATTGGTTCTTGATGAAGCTCAAACGTGCTGCGTAACACGAGAATGAACCTCATTGGTTCTTGATGAAGCTCAAACGTGCTGCGTAACTCGAGAATGAACCTCATTGGTTCTTGATGAAGCTCAAACGTGCTGCGTAACACGAGAATGAACCTCATTGGTTCTTGATGAAGCTCAAACGTGATGCGTAACACGAGAATAAACCTCATTGGTTCTTGCTAAAGTTCAAACGTGATGCGTAACACGAGAATGAACCTCATTGGTTCTTGATGAAGCTCAAACGTGCTGCGTAACACGAGAATGAACCTCATTGGTTCGTGATGAAGCTCAAACGTGATGCGTAATACGAGAATGAACCTCATTGGTTCTTGCTGAAGCTCAAACGTGATGCGTAACACGAGAATGAACCTCATTGGTTCTTGATGAAGCTCAAACGTGCTGCGTAACATAAGAATGAACCTCACTGGTTCTTGATGAAGCTCAAACGTGCTGCGTAACACGAGAATGAACCTCATTGGTTCTTGCTGAAGCTCAAACGTGCTGCGTAATACGAGAATGAACCTCATTGGTTCTTGCTGAAGCTCAAACGTGATGAGTAACAGGAGAATGAACCTCATTGGTTCGTGATGAAGCTCAAACGTGATGCGTAACACGAGAATGAACCTCATTGGTTCTTGATGAAGCTCAAACGGGCTGCGTAACACAAGAATGAACCTCATTGGTTCTTGATGAAGCTCAAACGTGCTGCGTAACACGAGAATGAACCTCATTGGTTCTTGATGAAGCTCAAATGTGCTGCGTAATACGAGAATGAACCTCATTGATTCTTGATGAAGCTCAAACGTGCTGCGTAACACAAGAATGAACCTCATTGGTTCTTGATGAAGCTCAAACGTGCTGCGTAACACGAGAATGAACCTCATTGGTTCTTGATGAAGCTCAAACGTGCTGCGTAACACGAGAATGAACCTCATTGGTTCTTGATGAAGCTCAAATGTCCTGCGTAATACGAGAATGAACCTCATTGATTCTTGCTGAAGCTCAAACGTGCTGCGTAATACGAGAATGAACCTCATTGGTTCTTGATGAAGCTCAAATGTCCTGCGTAATACGAGAATGAACCTCATTGATTCTTGCTGAAGCTCAAACGTGATGCGTAACACGAGAATGAACCTCATTGGTTCTTGATCAAGCTCAAACGTGCTGCGTAACACAAGAATGAACCTCAGTGGTTCTTGATGAAGCTCAAACGTGAGTAACAGGAGAACCTCATCAAATTCTCGTGTTACGCAGCACGTTTTTTTTTTTTCATGGGTGCTTAGGTGTGTATAAATGTATTATATACTATAATTATATGGACTCCTTATATTTGGTTATTTGGTGTCCTTTTGGAGTCTCCAATGATCCTTGAAACTTGCAGAAAAAACAGTTTTCTAATTGTTTACTTTGCTGGATATAGCAAATGATGACAAAATTAATGTGTTTAATGAGATAAATGGTGTATGCTTAATTTTACGAGAAGTGTGCGATTAATCGCGATTAATCACACAACAAGAATCACGATTAAAACATTTTAATCGATTGACAGCCCTAATAAAATCATAATTTGTTGGATACTTTCAAATGGGAGGTGGCTGTCCCGAACCCTAACCCCTAAATTTCAACAATATTTTTTTTTTGTTTTTTCCATTGTTTTTAAAAATATATTTTTGATTTTTTTTTTTTTTAAAGTGAAGTAAAAAAAAAAACACTTTATATTTTCTTTGTAAATCATGAAACTGTTTGAAAAAAAAAAACAGTGTATGTTTTAGTCCATTGGCTGAGACATTTTGACATTTTTGGTCAGGGAATATTCCTGTGCCTTTCTCTCTCATAGCCTCTCTTTCATAGTAGATAGGTCCCCATCATTTTGAGGTAAATGTGTTCAAAAGTCTTAAAATCTGTGTGTAACTTTAAGGAACGTCACAAACAAACACTTTTTTTCTGTGATTAAGCAAACTTTTTTGGGTGTTATTCCACAAAATTTTGTTTTTATACAACTGTTCAGAACTGTGCTAGGTAACCATGTGCTAATTAGTATCTTTGAGCTAGGCTCAAAGTATCTAATATTGTCACAACCAAAACTTCACCACATGTTTCGGTCGTGACTGTTTGGGTAGTGACATCATTTTGTTTTGTTAGTGACAAAAGGGAACACAATTGTTTTTTTGGGGGGGAATAAACAAAATTTTTGTACAGTTATGCAAATCATTAGTATGTTTTATTATGCAAATCATTAGTGTTTTAGTATGCGAGTTAAAATTCTGTAATGTGATGTAGTCGCTACCAAAACATTACTGTCACTACCGAAAATGTAGTGAAATGTAGTTCACTAAAATCAAATATATTGAGGTACACTAAGTAATTTTATTTTTACACATTAAAAAGATGAAGAAATTAATGTTTCTTTAAAAAATGTTTTAAAACATACACTTACATTGAGATGAAGATTCCAGTCATATCTGTAGCCTAATAAAATCTGCTTCATTTTACATGGAGGCAGCCATTTTGAGATCACATGACCAGAGTACCGTTGACTTGATCTTGGTAACACCAATGTTATTGAACACTATCACTTGCAAAATAAATTAATTGTATACAGTATATTAATATATAAAATAAATACAAATAGATAAAAAATATTATAAACAAATAATAAAAAAAAAAAATACTGAGTACTCTTTAACTTACTGAATCAATCTTAACTATATTAGGTTACACCAATTAACCCTTAAATGCATGTATGTTTTACCAATTATTATTACATATTCATAGCGACCCGGATCTATATCTAACACGGATGGATCTCTACCTGTTACAATAATATAAAAGTCACCTGATATTAGAGTAACAATTACAGAAGAATAAAATAAAGCATATTTTGTTACCTTTTGGGGCTTGGAAGAGTTTAATTTAAGCTGATGTTTAAAACCATCATCACTGTCCTCATCAGAGCTCATTTCCCCAGTATACAGGGAGTGCAGAATTATTAGGCAAGTTGTATTTTTGAGGATTAATTTTATTATTGAACAACAACCATGTTCTCAATGAACAAAAAACTCATTAATATCAAAGCTGAATATTTTTGTATCAATATTTTAAGTAGTTTTTAGTTTTAGCTATTTTAGGGGGATATCTGTGTGTGCAGGTGACTATTACTGTGCATAATTATTAGGCAACTTAACAAAAAACTAATTTATACCCATTTCAATTATTTATTTTTACCAGTGAAACCAATATAACATCTCAACATTCACAAATATACATTTCTGACATTCAAAAACCAAACAAAAACAAATCAGTGACCAATATAGCCACCTTTCTTTGCAAGGACACTCAAAAGCCTGCCATCCATGGATTCTGTCAGTGTTTTGATCTGTTCACCATCAACATTGCGTGCAGCAGCAACCACAGCCTCCCAGACACTGTTCAGAGAGGTGTACTGTTTTCCCTCCTTGTAAATCGCACATTTGATGATGGACCACAGGTTCTCAATGGGGTTCAGATCAGGTGAACAAGGAGGCCATATCATTAGATTTTCTTCTTTTATACCCTTTCTTGCCAGCCACGCTGTGGAGTACTTGGACGCGTGTGATGGAGCATTGTCCTGCATGAAAATCATGTTTTTCTTGAAGGATGCAGACTTCTTCCTGTACCACTGCCTGAAGAAGGTGTCTTCCAGAAACTGGCAGTAGGACTGGGAGTTGAGCTTGACTCCATCCTCAACCCGAAAAGGCCCCACAAGCTCATCTTTGATGATACCAGCCCAAACCAGTACTCCACCTCCACCTTGCTGGCGTCTGAGTCGGACTGGAGCTCTCTGCCCTTTACCAATCCAGCCACGGGCCCATCCATCTGGCCCATCAAGACTCACTCTCATTTCATCAGTCCATAAAACCTTAGAAAAATCAGTCTTGAGATATTTCTTGGCCCAGTCTTGACGTTTCAGCTTGTGTGTCTTGTTCAGTGGTGGTCGACTTTCTGCCTTTCTTACCTTGGCCATGTCTCTGAGTATTGCACACCTTGTGCTTTTGGGCACTCCAGTGATGTTGCAGCTCTGAAATACGGCCAAACTGGTTGCAAGTGGCATCTTGGCAGCTGCACGCTTGACTTTTCTCAGTTCACGGGCAGTTATTTTGCGCCTTGGTTTTTCCACACGCTTCTTGCGACCCTGTTGACTATTTTGAATGAAACGCTTGATTGTTCGATGATCACGCTTCAGAAGCTTGGCTATTTTAAGACTGCTGCATCCCTCTGCAATATATCTCACTATTTTTGACTTTTCTGAGCCTGTCAAGTCCTTCTTTTGACCCATTTTGCCAAAGGAAAGGAAGTTGCCTAATAATTATGCACACCTGATATAGGGTGTTGATGTCATTAGACCACACCCCTTCTCATTACAGAGATGCACATCACCTAATATGCTTAATTGGTAGTAGGCTTTCCAGCCTATACAGCTTGGAGTAAGACAACATGCATAACGAGGATGATGTGGTCAAAATACTCATTTGCCTAATAATTCTGCACTCCCTGTATTTAGCATCTGGCTCATATTCACCATCTCAAACATATTCTCAAAATGATCATTTTCAACATATATTTAAAATCAATGTTTTGATCGCTGACAGCTTCTTCACCAGATCCACCATAAAGTGACAGTGACACTAATATTTGACTGCGTTCAGTACTTGATCACTGAGCCATTTCAAGTTTTGCTGTTTACACTTCCTATTCTTTTGTTTTCTATCTGCTGTAACTATGAGTGAAACGTCACTTAATCATTGTGTATCAGACAAGGCCACCTTGTGGAAAAAAGGTAAATTGCACTTATTCGTGGAGCTTTTATTATGCCGCAGACAGCTGCTTCTGCTTTTTCCGGTCATGTGTACGCAGCTGTTTTATCATATTAGATACATTTGAGTGTGTTGAAACTTATGTTATAATGTTTCTCTGTGTGTTCGTTTGGGCGGCTACTATGAGACACTTGTTGCACACTGCAGTCAGCTAGATGGATATTAGGCATGGTAAAACATGGTACTTATGAAAACAATGAAAACAAGATTTAAACAATAAGACTAACTGTGTTGAGCTATATAACAATAATTAGTTTCCTGTCGATGAATGATCAATTGGGTAGTTTTAACCCAGCGGTTGGGTTAAATGTTTTCTTAATTGCTGGGTTTGTCCATTTTTAACCCAACTTGAGTAGTTTTTAACCAAGCATTTTTTAGAGTGATGGTTTCTACAAAATAAAACTGGAAATTGAGGGTAACTCGGGTATAATGTCATTGATAGGCAACACACAGACAATGGTTCGTGTCTTGGTTAAAATTGCTGATTTCTCTGGATTTAACATTCGTGGAAACATTTGGATAAGTACACAAATCAACAAAATATATAACACTGTTCTAGTGGATTTTGACAATTTTAAACCCAAAATCTTACATATTGTGCCTTTAAGTGTGATAATACACACACACACACACACACACACAAACCATATACTAAGTAGAGTTTGACACTAGAATAAACCACATTCTGAAGAAGCTGGAGAATGACTTCATGTATATTTATACATTTAAGATTGCACATTGATGATTTATATAAGCTTTGAGAGAGCAATGTAAGAATCAGTTTTATATCAGCACACCTGCTCTACGAGTCTCGTTCCCTGTGGAGATAAAAGACAGTATTTCCATCTGTGACGGTACACGGTCTGTTGCGGTTAGGTAATTTTGCGTGCCGGGCCGGGCTGGGCTGTGCGCTTTGCTTTGGTGAGGTGTTGAGATCGCTGAAGATCCAGCATTTGCCAAGAACACCTGAAGAGGGGTCACGCACAAGTTCACATATGTGGTTTGGACAGCAAATCTCTCAGAATCGGTTGCTTGCTTTCCTTCCAGCGACACCTCTCTTCTGCTGATCGTCCTTCCACATGTTTGCACACACACACCACCCTCCACTCCACAGCCCAGATGCTCAGTGCCTCGATCTTTACTCGGTGAATGATGATACGAGAACATGGCGTGGTAAACAATATTATTCATCATGTCTCGTGACTAAATTTAAAGAACTTATGTGGGAGGATAAGTCTGAGGTATGACAGCACATTTGTTTTCTTTTTACCCTGTTGACTATACCGTACGAGAAGTATGTGAGTATTAAGACGACTAACTGTGCAGCTATTTTTAATCCCATAGCTAAAAATGTTTGGCATGAAGCGTGAATAACAGAAAAATATAGGTGCAACTCTTATCATGTAACTGTTAAGATTATTAAAATCATAATCCTAAACATATCACTAACTTCAAACATGAAATGTGTGCAAGGTGTTTAACATAATTCTATTATTGAGTAAGAACACACAATATCAGATTCAGACTGATGTAAAATAACTCCACAAGTAAATTGCAATTCATGTTTCAACTACAGTTAGCGATAGAGAGGTCAAAGTTCTGTATCAAGCTTGACTATTCATATTTATATGGAATTTTGCAGTTATTATTATAAATAGGGCTGTCAAATGATTAATCACATCTAAAATAAAAGTTTTTTTTTTACATAATATATGTGTGTGTACTGTGTATAATTATTATTATATTTAAAAAATATTTGCATGTATATACTGTATATATATATATATATTTATATAATTTATATATTATAAATACATTTTATTTATAAATTTTTTCTCTTAAATATATACATGCATGTGTGTGTATTTATATTTACATAATAATTATACATAGTACACTCACATGCAAACACAAACTTTTATTTTGGATGCGATTAATCGTGATTAATCGTTTGACAGCACTTCTATATATCTATGTAAGTTATTGTTTTTTTTTGCCATCGTAATCTTTCCCCTCCTTGACTTGATGACATGTTTTTTATTTGCACAATGGCGGGACAATCTGTCACTCACATGAGATCACAGCAATAGCAAACAATAATCCAAAGATTCGTTGGACTCTGGATAGACAAATTTAAGTCCCGCCCCATCTTTTTTCTTGTTCGAGAAGCTGTTTCACTCGGATATACGTCACAATGAAACTTTAATGGCAAAGTGAGGTATTTCTGCACAACTAGTGACAGCACACAGAATAATGAAAATAAAGACTGCTGCCGAACTAATTTCAAACAATTCCACCTCCACATCCACCTTTGTTTAGCTGTCTCATCCCAACTCACACCATTGCCAATGTTATTACGTTAGGCCTAACTGAGCCACTCCAACTGGCATCACTAGAGGCGCTAAAATTACACACTTCTTCTAAAACACCACAAGTGTAATGCAAATGGTCACATTAAATTCTGATTGGTTGACAGACCCATAATGGTAAGCGAAAAATATATGTTTAGGCATATCAGTTGGAAGAAATTACTATGGTTCTTTTCCACCAGACGAGGGGGGAGTTCACAAAGCATGACTTAAAAGTGACATTCCCAGCACATTTAGCCGTTTGACTGTTTATCCAGGAATCAATACGTGATGACAAGACCCTCATAAGCAAAAACATTGTGTTTCATATCTCCCTTTGAATCAATGCTGTACAAACAGCCATCTGTTCCTCTCCCTTATGTTGATAGAGGTTTCTCGTCTTCGCTAGCTTCTGCAGGTAACTAGAAAGACCCAAACCACACTTAACCTGACTCAAGTATTACGCAGCATAACTTGCTTTTGTCGGAAATCGTCTTGTTGGATGTAGGCCAGACGTCCAAAAGGTCAACGAAAAAACATGATAGCTTGTCTTTGGCCTTGTCTGTTGCCAAAAGAGTTTTGTCTCATCTGTTTGCTTGTGTAAAGCAGGCCTCAAATATCCCTTACAAAATAACAAGTATACTTCAAGGTTGTTTTATTAAGTACACTTAAGTAAAGTTGAAGTAGATTTTTTAAGTATACTTTATGTAGCAAGTATACTAATATCAATGTACTAGTAGTATACTTGGGACAAAATTGGCGCACTTTTTAGTGTATAAAAGTATACTTTTATGTGTAACAGTAGTAAACTGAGTACCCAACTAGTTTACAACTAAGTTTTTTTTTGTACTGCAACTATACTACTAGTGAACTTATATGTATACTGATAGTTTACTAGTTTTATAACTCATTTTTTAGTTTACGAAAATACACTTTGAAGTATACTCTCAGTAAACTGCTAGTTTAGTAGTTTTCTTTAAGTGAACTTAACATCATACTTATAGTTTACTATTTATATATTATTTTTGCACTTTAAATATACAGTAACACTTTAATATGGGGAACACATTCACTATTAACTGAGTGTTACCAAGAATACTACTATGTTCCTATTTAGGTAGTCATTTTTATACTTTAACTGTAGTAGATTTGAAGTAAATTCCTATGTACACAACCAGTGGACTACACAAAAATTGACATTAGGAGCATATCTGTTTTCTTTATAAATCAATATTTTCAAACAATGCAAGTTCATGAGACAGTATGTAAAACTGTGAAAAAAGTATTTAATAGGCTACTCAATCAAAAGAGTAAACTCAACTACAAGCCAAGTAAACTTAGAATTCTTAATTATACTTTTAAGTATATCTCAGTCAAAAGATTGAGTACAAATATAGGCCAAATACATTTAGACTTTTCTGTCAATGTCAAGTATACTTGTGTAATTTTAAGTAGCTTATATGTTCATAAAAAGTAGACAAAGTATACTCATATTTTGTTTAAAAGAAGTATACTAATAACACACTTGAATACATTTATTTTTTGTAAGGGTACTTTCAGAACAATGCTTGATTTAGATTTTTTGTTGTACATAAAATAACCCTAACATACATTTTCTGTAGAAAAATCTGATGCTGTGTGATGAAGTTGTAGGTGGATGACAGGATGTCAAATAACAACACATTCGTAGAATGCATAGCATGCACTACACACTACATCTGACTACATCATACTCATCACATTGTATTTTGTAGTCTTAGTAGTAGCCTAATACTTGCATGTGTCTGTAGAATGTTTTCAGTGTACAGTATGCAACTTTTCTGTGTGCATGGAATCACCAGATTATACTACACCTTTTGACAAACATATAGTATGCAACCAAAGAACATTGCATACTGGATCCCACAATGCAATGCATCCGACTTGACCTTTCATTGCCAGTTTGACAGTTGATGTTACTGATCTTTAATAGCATCAGTTTACTTTTTTAAATAGCAATTTTAAATAGTAGTATACTGTGAATTATGCAAGTATTCCATTAAACACATTATTTAGGATTTATAAAGTAATTTGCATAATACTGCATGTACTGTGTAGGTAATTTGTACAAATTAGAAGTGACTCATCGTTTATTTTGTTGGTGCCTTTCCAAAATCTGAGTCTGGTCATCATTATCTCCTGACTGTAACATGCAAACTTGCTACCTGAAGCAATTCTGTTGCACAACATTATAGATAATGCTCTTTCCGGTGATGATTTCAGATAAAGTATTCAATACTAGATACCTATCACTTATGCTTTGGACAAAGGTCAGTTGTTTCCCAATTTTGAGGAAACAGATTTAGATGTGAATTCCTAGAAGATAAAAAAGATGTTTGGTCAGTATTGTCACATCATTTTAATGCACAGACGTTTATATTTTTCAGGAATTTGAAGAGATTTCAAAATCCATAAACGACACTATTAGTTGCCGGCATCATAGATGAAACATTTGATCAATGGCTACATAGCAAGCTAATCAATATTTCACGACTTCAGAGACAGTGTCATCCCCCCCCCTGCTGTTTACACATCCTAAAAGTGATTAAAGAAACATTTAAGGCAAAGAGCAGAGATGTGCAGCTGTACACAAATGTAAAAACATAGGTTGTTATATTTTGCATAAATAAAAATAAGCCTATTTTAAATGTTTTGCATTGTGAAAATTTAGCACATTTTCTCATTACCACAATGCATTTTCTAGTTTGTATCTATTACGGTAATGAGAATTTATGAGGTAATTGTGCTTAATTCTCAAGAAAATATTGAAATGCAAAAATCATAATTATCAGGCTTCATTTTCAGGTTTTGGTTTGACTTTGGGGTGAAATGTGTCCATGTTCTTGATGTGTTTTATGAGATGCACCCAGTAATGACTGTGTGGCTAAGACAAAAAGCAGTGAGGAACTATACAAACAAGCTCGATGTCATACATCAGTCCTGTAACAATTGTCCGAGTTCGTTCTCAAACAGATTTCCGCCGTTTTCCGAAGACGTTGTTGATGAGTTTGGCCATAGACTTTGAACCGCTGGGGCGGCGGCGGCGCTCCTTGGCTTTGCCTCCAAAACTGGCATTGCGCACAATCTTGGAGAACATGAGCACCACCTCCTGGTAGTGCTCCGCAGCAGACAGCTCGTAAAACTGGCAGCGGCTCTCGGACGCCAGCCTCTGGCCTTCCTCCCTGTCCACCTCCCGCACGTGGCACAAGTCTTGCTTATTGCCAACCAGGAAGATCACAGAGTCCGTATCCCTGCGGTCAGAGGAGTAACAACAGTACTTAAGATGTTTCATTGTTTGCTACTTGACAAACTTGATCAACTTTCAGAAGTATACTAATACTAGCATAAGTGATGTCTAAATTTCACTTAAAATGCCACCAAATTCACAAATTTATTAGATTAGATGAAAGTCACCATGAAATTAAAATGGACAATTCTTTTTTTTAATGGAATATTGCAGTGTTATTATAAGTGATTTATCCGTTCACATAATTATTATTATTTTTATTCATGTGCCCTCATAATCTTTAATGAACATAACTTCCCTGTAAAGTAACTGATAAAGTAACAGTTACTTCCTGCAAGTTACTGATGACTTGTTTACTGGCATGAGGGCAGGACAACCTGTCACTCACATAAGATCGACCAATAGCAAACCACAACCATCCAACGATTCAATAAATTCCTGATGAACAAAATCAAGTCCAGCCCAACATTTTTTCCTTGTTCGCGAAGCCGCTTCACACGGATATATGTCACAATAGGAAAGAAAAGACTATCACAACTTCCGTTTCATGCAGACTTTAAGAGAAGTTTAATTTGATTTGCTGAGGTTTCTACTTGTGTTTGGTTCTGTCTGCCAATGCTTAAAATAATTCACTATAACCAAAGTAAAAAGGAAAAGCAGGAAAAGTCTGAAAGAGCAATTCATTTAAAGGATTAGTTCACCCAAAAAAAGGAAAATTCTGTCATCAATTATTCACCCTCATGTCGTTCCAAACCCGTAAGACTTTCGTTCATCTTTGGAACACGAATCAATATATTTTTGGAATCTGAGAGGTTTCTGAACCATCCATAGGCAGCAACGTCATTGCAACTTTCAAGGCTCAGAAAGGTAGTAAAGACATCGTTAAAATAGTCCATGTGACTAAAGTGGTTTAACCTTAATGTTGCGAAGCGACGAGAATACTTTTTGTGCGCAAAAACAAAACAAAAATAACTATTTTTTTCAAAAATTTCTTCTATGTCAGTCTTCTACACTGTTAACGTAGTAAACACAGTGCAGCGCTTCCAGGTTCTACATCAGAACGCTGGCTCGTCATTGGCCAGCTCCATCGCACACATGCATTGTGGTGCTCACGTGAACAGCGTCAGCCAATAATGAGACAGAGATGCACGAAGATGAATGAAGGTCTTACACGTTACAGGTTTGGAATGACATGAGGGTGAGTAATTAATTGAACTAACCGTTTAAATGATCAACAAACTAATAAACCTGAATTATGAATTTAATAAATCTAAATTTGAATTTAATTAATATTCCACTTATTTCGGTTATAAAGTGAATTAATCTCCAGTGCATTTACTTTATCAATTTCTCAATAGCCAAGGATAAACTAAAAATAGATATTTTTCATTGAATTTCTGAGTCACCAGCTCATCCGCTCATCAGCACCACCCACATAGTCAATTCAATGATTCTCCTCAATGCAAACCGAGGCTGGTGAATTATGGACACTCACATAAAAGCAACACTCATATATGGACAGAAATAGGCATATCTTATGTTGCCTGAGGATGTGGTTGTGAACTGCGCGTTCGAGAGACCGTTACCTTTTAGTCCCTCCCAGGTGATGCTCTCGGATCTGGTGCACTATGGCTTTGGCTGTGAGGAAAGAGGAACGATCGCTGATGTCGTAAACGACCACAAAACCATCGGCCCAGTGGATCTGCTCATTGAGAGTGGATTTCCCCTCGCACGGCTGCAAAGAAACATGCATTAAGTCTTTAAAGGAACATTACAGGCTCAATACAAGTACAGCTCAATCGACAGCATTATAGTGAAGCACGTACAATGAATGTGAATGGGGCCAATCCATATAACCAACAGTATAACCACAATATGTAAATGGTATGATTTTAGTGTTGTGAAAAACCACTTACTAACCTTTTGTGTAAAACTATTTACAACAGCAATATTCATTTAACTACCTAAACATCACTGATTACACAAAATGGGATTGTGTGAGGAAAAGCAGGATAATCAACTGGACCCCCAAGATGCACAGATGGCATCCAATCATATAATGGGCAACAGACTGATTAAATAATTGGATTTTATCCAAGAAGAAAACACAGTCATCATCCTAGACTGTATTTACCTATTTTTACATATACATACACACACACACACACACACACACACACACACACACACACACACACACACACACACACACACATACATACATACATATATATATATATATATATAAAGCTCAAGAGAACAAAGTAAAACATGCTTCATCTCATATTAACTCACTCTTGTGGTTATATAAGGCTTATATCCCAAGAATAATATAAGCGTACTATAAGACTAATATAGTGTTGCAGGGCAGATGGGATAGTGAGCAGCGCTGATTGGTGCATTATATACCGCTGGCTGTGTCTGGAGATTGTGGAAAGATTATATGAGCACAGAAACCCGCAGCTCTGCAATACTCATTAATGCCAGGAAGACAAATAATACTTGCTTTCAGGATACACACTAAAAGTTAGTAGGTTAACACTGTTTGTTTTTGATGATGCCATGTCTCTGGGAAATGTCTAGACTAGTGTGCACGAAATGAATGCTTACATGTATACAATATGTTTTTCTTTGCTTACAGTTAAATTCATCCTACCTGTTCAAACAGGCAAAGGTTAAGTAATCTTAAAGAAAGATCTGTTATGTCACTGGAATATGCACAGTAGTCCTGCTCACTTTAGCACACAAAACCTCATGGTGCTTTATGAAATTATTGCCTTGATTACTCCCATCTACACAAGTATAGTTACAGTTGCATGTCCACATACCTGAGAACAGGGGTCATAAAGTTCAAGATTAAGCTGTCTTCCATCAATAGACATGCGCTTTCTGTAGATGCACTCTGTAAAGGCAGGAACAGATCACATCATACACCGCATGTGTTCTGTACACTTCCCCAAACCAAATGCACCCCCTAAACAATAGGACAAAAATGCAATCTGAAAACAATAAATCGCACATACCTGATGATGATGCATACTCTCCAATGAATCGCCTGGTTAGAAATCGAACAATAAGTGCTGTGAATGTGAAGAAGAGTACAAAAGATTAAACACAAAACAGTCACACAGATATATATATATATATATATATATATATATATATATATATATATATATATATAAATAAATATAAATATAAGTTTAATATATAATTAAACAAGTAAATATTTTTCTAACTTTGATTGCATAAAACAAAAATATAAGTAGGCATTTGTAATATCAAATAGTTATAATATATATCATTTTTGCATGGATAAAAAAAACAATAGGCTATTTGATAAAGATGATAAATTAAGCATTTAATTAAATATACATTATAAATATACCTGATTTCCCGACTCCTTCGGATCCCAGAACTGCAACTTTTATGTCATTCATTATTATTCGCAGAAACGCGCCCAGATCTCAAAGGAATAAAACTCAAACGCGCGCACTCAGTTCAACGCACGCTCCACATTTCAGTCACTGACTGGCACGCTTTTAAAAACACTGAAGATGGAAAAGTAAGAAGGGACTGGTGCATCCTCTGCTCGATCAGACCCGTATGGTAGCGCTGCCTCTCCAATCAATGCTGCTCAGCTCGAGCGAGACGCAGCTATGCGTCCACTATGAGGATCGTGACGTCACGGTGACGCAAGTCACAGCTGGAGCCAAAACATCGCAGGTTCTGGGTGTATGTGAATGTCTCAAAGGGGTTGCACTCTGTTGCCATGTTTTGTCCATTTGATCAATGGTTTTATTTGTTTACAAAGATTCACCAACATTTTGTTCTTGTATGAGATATGAGAGAACAATTATGCTTTAAACTTTGAACAGAGCTCACCAAACAATAAGTGTTATATAAATATGCTCTTTCTTTCTTATGCTCTTAAACAATGCTATTATATATACATATACATATATATATATATATACATACATATACACACACACTCACCTAAAGGATTATTAGGAACACCATACTAATACTGTGTTTGACCCCCTTTCGCCTTCAGAACTGCCTTAATTCTACGTGGCATTGATTCAACAAGGTGCTGAAAGCATTCTTTAGAAATGTTGGCCCATATTGATAGGATAGCATCTTGCAGTTGATGGAGATTTGTGGGATGCACATCCAGGGCACGAAGCTCCCGTTCCACCACATCCCAAAGATGCTCTATTGGGTTGATATCTGGTGACTGTGGGGGCCATTTTAGTACAGTGAACTCATTGTCAAGAAACCAATTTGAAATGATTCGAGCTTTGTGACATGGTGCATTATCCTGCTGGAAGTAGCCATCAGAGGATGGGTACATGGTGGTCATAAAGGGATGGACATGGTCAGAAACAATGCTCAGGTAGGCCGTGGCATTTAAACGATGCCCAGTTGGCACTAAGGGGCCTAAAGTGTGCCAAGAAAACATCCCCCACACCATTACACCACCACCACCAGCCTGCACAGTGGTAACAAGGCATGATGGATCCATGTACTCATTCTGTTTACGCCAAATTCTGACTCTACCATCTGAATGTCTCAACAGAAATCGAGACTCATCAGACCAGGCAACATTTTTCCAGTCTTCAACTGTCCAATTTTGGTGAGCTCGTGCAAATTGTAGCCTTTTTTTCCTATTTGTAGTGGAGATGAGTGGTACCCGGTGGGGTCTTCTGCTGTTGTAGCCCATCCGCCTCAAGGTTGTGCGTGTTGTGGCTTCACAAATGCTTTGCTGCATACCTCGGTTGTAACGAGTGGTTATTTCAGTCAAAGTTGCTCTTCTATCAGCTTGAATCAGTCGGCCCATTCTCCTCTGACCTCTAGCATCAACAAGGCATTTTCGCCCACAGGACTGTCGCATACTGGATGTTTTTCCCTTTTCACACCATTCTTTGTAAACTCTAGAAATGGTTGTGCGTGAAAATATATATATATATATAAAGCAAACTTTATGTCTGGAGGGAATATTTGTTTTTGTTTTTAATGACCCCACAAGTATGATTAAACCATCAAAACACAAAGAAAATATTTTATATATCTTTTTTAAATATTTTAAAAATGAGGGAAGAACAAAACACTAAACCTGGTTAAGATAGTTATTTGACATAAGTATTTGGCAAAAAGGGCAAACTTCAGCTACAGGTTTTATTTTACTATGCAAGAAAAAAATGCATAGAAAATCCATTGAACATAATCAGTTTTATCAGCTATATTATTATTTTTTATTGTGTTATCATAAATAAAATAATCAGAGCACTCCAAGCACAACTACGCAATATACCTTTATTAATATATACACATTTTTAATAATGTGAATAAAGAGTGATGATATAAATTTTCCAAGGCCGAATGTCACTTTTTGCCCCCACTGTACACGTACACACGTTGGGTTTTCATGTTTTATCGGGACATTCAATAGACATGATTTTTATACTGTACAAACTGTATATTCTATCCCCTACCCCTAACTATATAAAACTTTCTGCATTTATATTTTCAAAAACGTCACTTGTAGTATGATTTATAAGCAGTTTTCCTCACGGGGACCAAAAAATGTCCCCACAAGGATTTCAGATATTGCCATCTTTGTGAGGACATTTTGTCCCCATAACTTAAGGTATACATGGCCCACACACAAAATATATATAGTGTGAAAGCAAGAATAGCATCTCTTCAGAGATAACAAATAGCCACACTAATTGTGAGGTCTGTGCAGTCTTGTTTGGACCTTCACTGATTGAGCGTATGTGGATCTGTTACATAAGCTGCTGGTCCACCACATAATGGCCCACACATAATAAACATTTACCAGGCAAATGCATATCTGCCACATTACCTCATACAGATGTTTGCTTATGAACAAGTCACTCTGATGGGTCGAGAAACAAATGCATATTAATTGCATTTGAGTTTGTGTCAGTACTACTGCTGTTTGTTGCATGTCTGAAAGAGAAATGCAAGGCCAAGTGGATCACTTATCAAGAGCTATTATACTAGCAGCATAATCAGTGATACCAGAGCCTGAATGTGTGATTAGAGGCATCATCAGATTCATAATAGGAACTGCAGAAAGAAAAAAAAAGACACTCAGAAATGGTCCTTGTGTTTATGTGTGATACAGAAGGAAATGAGACTAAATCGCACAAAAGGGGCGAAATGTTGACTGCATGAATCATACCTGATCTTATGAAAGAGCAAAATCAGATAATCATAGGATAGGAGTTATTACATTATTTCCCTTTCTTCTATCTTTTTCTAAAGCAATTTTTAAAAAAGAAAAAAAGAAAAAAAAAAGAAATGGGGTTGAGGACCTTGATTGCTGTTTCTTGTGTTTTTTCCGTGAAGCATTAATCAAAGTGGATTATACCTGAATTTGGTACACTTGATTCTTTTCAGATCTTCATATGTGGAAATCACTGAAGGCCAATCAGCTGAGGTCAGTCTGGAAACCTCTCAAAATAAAGTTTTGCTGTTTATCTTCAAGAGTGCACATACAGGACATAGAAAAATGGTGACCTGTGTGTAATCTATAATGCTTTGTTTGCTATTTGAACAGAACATGTTAAATCAATTGTATTGGCTAAGCTCTAAGAATATCGTTGACAATGATCTACTTTGGTGTTGCAACACTACAAAAGCATTTCATTTTGAGAGCCACTAATATACGTACACGGATGAGTTTGTACATTTTGGTTATATTTAGTATGAAATACTAGCCAACTACTTACTCAAAGCATCATGCAGTTGCTACAGACTTGTCGGCTGCACATCTCTGATCCAAATCTCCCGTTCCACCACATCCCAAAGAAGCTTGGATTGAGATCTGGTGACTGTGGAGGCCATTTGAGTTTAGTGAACTCATGTCATGTTCAAGAAACCAGTTTGAGATGATTTGAGCTTTGTGACATGACATGTTATCCTGTTGGACATGGTCAGCAACAGTACTCAGGTAGGCTGTGGCGTTTTGATTCTTTGATTGCTCAATTGATTCTCAATTGAAGGGGCACATAATTGGGGCTGAACGATTTGGAGAAAATATCTAATTGTGATTATTCTGGTTAAAAATTGCGATTTAAAATGCAATTATTCTTTTTTTACAAATTAAAAGTGTGTGTATGTATATAACATTTTGTGCTTATATACAGTACTGTGCAAAAGTCTTAGGCATGTTGGTATTTTCACACGAAAAATGTTTTTAAGCCAGTTATTTATATCTTTTACTGTAGTGTGTCAGTAGGAAATATCAGTTTACATTTCCAAACATTCATTTTGCAATTAATTGTAATAATCCAGTGAGATTTTAATTTATTTTTTTTATGCACAAGAAGTCTGACAGCAGCCGGTATGATCTGATCTCACCATCATCGAGTCTGTCTGTGATTACATGAAGAAACAGAAAAAAGACTAAATCCAGAAGAACTGAGGCAACGTCTCCAAGACACTTGAAGAAACCTTCCTGCAAAACTACATGAATAGGTGTAGGAATAGATGCAGGTGACAAAAGCAGTTTTAAACGCAAAGGGTGGTCACCCCAAATATCCATTTGATTTAGTTAATAGAAGTTAAATCATAAATAAAAGCTATTTATGTTATTATTTTTGACAGCATTCTCACTTTGAAGCATTCAAGCGCCTACATTTTTCACAGTACTGTAGTTTTGCAGGAAGTACTGTAGTTTTCTCAGTTTTTTCTGTTTCTTCATGTAATCACAGACAGACTCGATTATGGTGAGATCAGATCATACCGGCTGCTATCAGACTTCTTGTACATAAAAAAACATTTTTCGTGTGAAAATACCAACGTGCCTAAGACTTTTGCACAGTACTGTATATTATGACTAATAATAATTATTGTGATTATTATTATTGCTAATAATATTTAATAATATATATAATAATTTAACAAAATAAATATTACTATTACAACAACATTTCCATTATTAAAAATAAAAAATAGAGTATTTAAGGATAAATACAATAATAATAATAATAATAATAATAATATTTTACATAAAACTTATTTTACAAAAAACTGCAGGGTTACCTGTTAACATGCAGGCAGCCTATGACTAAAAATCATTAGAAATTTCTAAGGATTTATTATAAAATATTATATTATTATTATTATACAAATCTGTGATATCAATTTCTTAATTTTTGCCAGGAGGTATGCAAAATCAGTAAATCAAAAAATGCCTTTAATATGAAATATGAGCCTCTTATGCATCCACTGTGGGGAAAAAAAACTCCTGTACACTGGAGAAAAACATATGGATTTTCATATACATTTATTTAGATAAGTATTATTTTTCCTTTTTTTTTTTTAACTCAAAATAGGATGGAGTGAGCATGAAACACACTCATGTTTCATTCATACCTCGAGCAGAAACTCCATATATGCCTCCATATATGACGTTTTCAGGAAATCCCTAATGTGAAGCTAGCTGTGTAGCTGAATAAAAAGAAGATAGAAACGCTTTGATTAAACATGAAGACTGCGACAATATATGGTGTATTTGAGTTTTATTATCATAATAATAAAGTAATGCAGTGCTAATCGACATAGACTTCATCACTGTAAAGAATACTATAAAATAATTAATTGTCTGCCTCATTCTGTGATAAGAAGCCACATCAGCTTACAAAAAGGAAATATCAAAAATCACCTTTTTTCCCCATTCTGATGCTCAGTTTGAACTTCAGCAGATCATCTTGACCATGTGTACATGCCTAAATGCATTGAGTTGATTAGATATGCATTAACGAGCAGTTGATCTGGTGTACCTAATAAAGTGGCCAGTGAGTAATATATAGATAGACTCTGTGCAGGCCACTCCACACCAAACTTGTTCATCCATGTCTTTATGGACCTTGCTTTGTGCACTTTTGCATAGTCATGTTGGAACAGGAAGGAGCCATCTCCAAACCGTTCCCACAAAGTTGGGAGCATGAAATTGTCCAAAATGTCTTGGTATGCTGAAGCATTAGGAGTTAATTTCACTGGAACTAAGGGGCCAAGCCCAACTCTGAAAAACAACCCCACACCATAATCCCCATTCCTCCAAACTTTACACCTGGCACAATGCAGTCAGGCAAGTACCGTTCTCCTGGCACACGCCAAAACCCAGATTCGTCCACTGGATTGCCAGACAGAGAAGTGTGATTCATCACTCCAGAGAACACGTCTCCACTGCTCTAGAGTCCAGTGGTGGTGTGCTTTACACCACTGCATCCGACGCTTTGCTTTGCACTTGGTGATGTAAGGCTTGGATGCAGCTGCTCGGCCATGGAAACCCATTCCATGAAGCTCTCTATGCACTGTTCTATGCACAGGTCTGTAGCTATTGCAGAAAGTTGGTGACACTGTGCGCCTCAGCATAAGCGGACCCCGCTCTGTGATTTTACATGGCTTGCTGTTGTTCCCAATTGCTTTCACTTTGTTATAATACCACTAACAGTTGACCGTGGAATATTTAGTAGTGAGGAAATTTCACGAATGGACTTATTGCACAGGTGGCAACCTATCACGGTACCGCGCTTGAATTCACTGAGCTCCTGAGAGCGACCCATTCTTTCACAAATGTTTGTAGAAGCGTCTGCATGCCTAGGTGCTTGATTTTATATACCTTTGGCCATGGAAGTGATTGGAATATGGAAGGGTGTCCCAATACTTTTGGTAATATAGTATAGATAGATAGATAGATGCACTATAGTTAAAATGGTTTTCTATTTTATCAAAATGATGGATGTCATTTAAAAAAAATGGAAAATTAGCGGAAATAAGTTAATATAGCCTCTTATTTACATGAAGTAAACAGAAAGCTGCTTGGTTTATATTTGTAATATATATAATTGCTGCCACAATAACGACCCATTTCAAATGTTTATGTGCTTTTTTTCACTTTCTCCTTTGAGCGGTGATATGAAATAATATTGTTCAAGCATTTCAGTAATAAAAGTGTAGGCTAGATGCTAAAATGCATCCAAAGCGCAACAGTTTTCGTGCTCGGCAGTGGTCAAAAAGTATTTAAACAGCGAATTTTAAATTGATATATTACTGTAAACTAAGTAATGTGGATTTGGACAACAATTAAATTACCTTGGTGTTTGTCAAAAAAAAAAAATTGTCAAAGTTTTATGTGGATGGTGGGAGAAAAACACCGGATTTCACATTCTGGATTTGGACGGCAATAAAATCAGACTAGCCCCTGTAAATGTTGAAAATACCATACAACCCCATGAGAAACAATTACCGTCCGAATAAGGCTTATGGCATATTTTGCCAATGTAGTTCATCCAGGTGAGTAAAAAAACTACACACTATGCATGATATAGCCAACATAGCCTTACTACTAAGAGGTTACTACTTCACTTTAAATGCTATAAAAGTTACTAATCAAGTCAAGAGGTGAACAAAGGTGGGGAGATCATTAGTAGCTACTGCTTAGATTTTTTTTTTTTTAAGAATTATTGATAACAGCAGCTTTAATTTACTTGAAAATGCTAAACAAACAGGATAAAATAAAAGGAAACGAAGGTTAGTGTGCTAAACATGCAAATCCAGTTCATCAGCATCAGACTTCAGAAGAATAGCTGCAGTATTTCGAGGTGAGGAAGCTCTCAGAGAATGCCTGAGGCTTTCGTTTGGTTTGGCCAGAACTTGAAAGCACCTCACTAAATTGAAAATATCTGTGAGGATGAATGGCAATTCATAGTAGCAGAGGCATTTTAACTCTGTGGATATTTTTCAAACTAATCCATGTAGACAGTGAAGCTCAGGAGGCCAAAATATGGCATGAAAGTGAAGGAGAGGGCGGACGAACGCTTGCTATATTCTTCATTGGCTTTTGATCACTCTCATCGCTTTTGAGAGAAACCCTTTGACTGATCTATGACTTCATTTTCATCTAGCTGGGAGCTGGAATTATTCTTCCCCCCCAAAAATCAATATTTCTCTACATTTCCAAGATTTTGCTTTCCATTGTGTCTTATAGGGAAACCGAGCAATTCCCACACTGAGGGGAATTAATGTGCACAGTTTGACTGTATATATCCTGTGCATTCCCTCTGGAATTTGATTAGATCAGGAAAGGATGGGTTACTATCATCAACTACTCAAAACAAGCAAAAATGATCTAAGAAGAAGAAACAATGATCAAGGCTTTCAAAATGTACAGGGCCAAACCGACGCCATTCAACAACGAACATAAGATGTAGCAATTAAAAAGCAATTCACTACGGAAAGGACAGAAGGCTGTTTATATTTAGGCAACATGTTTTCTGTCACACAATGAATTCTCTCATAGCAACAGGCTAATATGCCATAGATGGAATTACTCTCACCAAAGGAGAGGCGATATTTCTAACATTTTCCAGCTGACCAGTCACCCCAAGTCTATTTCATATCTAGGCTGGCTAGTATAAATATTATACTCACTTGATACTCCTTACTTCAGCATTTTATTGTTTCAAATAGCACTTTTCTAAAGAAAGTCACCATTGAAACAGTTATCAGCTCTCAGTGACATCTATACACACTCCAGAATAAAAGAGAAAATTATTATTTACAGCAACGCTTGATCTTGAAGGGTCAGAAAACACTGATGTAATGGAACAAGCTAAAGTTCAAATTAAAGCTCTGAAATATATGGGAATAATAAAAGATGCAAACTTAAAAGGAAGACTGGTGCCCATTTTATGTATATTACATATTATTATAAGTGAGGTAGTTACATATGTGACCCTGGACCACAAAACCAGTCATAAGTCGCACAGGTATATTTGTGGCAATAGCCAACAATACATTGTATGGGTCAAAATGATCGATTTTTCTTTTATGCCAAAAATCATTCATCATTCAATCAGACTTCATTTGGACAACTTTAAAGGTGATTTTCTCAATATTTAGATTTTTTTGCACCCTCAGATTCCAGATTTTTTAAATAGTCGTATCTCAGCTAATTATTGTTCTATCCTAACCCTTTATGACTGGTTTTGTGGTCCAGGGTCACATATGAAGAAATTGGGGTGATTCTTGGCAGTGTTGTTATTGTTATTTTTATTATTTATTTTTATTGCACCTTTTTTATTGTCCGGAAATCATAAATCTAATTGCTCCTCAACAAGCTGCATGATTTGACAATTATAAAAAAGTAGGCCTAGATTTTGCAATTTTATCATTATTTGATAATTAATATAATACATGGATACTAAAGTAAAATTGTGACTGCAATTATTATTAACCCCTTAACTGTCACCATCACTAGCGGGACACTTGGCACTCTTTTTATTTGTTGCATTTTTTCGTATCAAATATTTTATTAAACATCATAAATATAATTCTTTTAGCGGCGGTGTCAGGTTTTATGTTGCAACTACTTTATAATCAAAACCGTTTCTAATCTTGACAAAACACATATCACCAGAAAGGTCTGAGTCTCAAGGTTCCATATTTGGCAACTATTTTGTGATAGAAGTGATATTTAGACAGAAGAAGAATGCATAAAAAAAAAAAAAAAAAAAATCAATAGAATGTGGATGACACTCGGTGGCTATTTTTGGTACAGCGCCTAAACAAAATCTCATAGGAACTTCAATTTTTGTGGTATCAACTTCAAATTTGGTTAGCAAACACAACTTGGTTAGATATATGGCTTTGATTATATAGTAATTTTAGAGTAAGAATTATTTTGTAAAAAAAATATATATATATTTTAGTGCAGTACATTTGATTTACAGTACATTTTTGTCTCGCGTAGCCCTGACGGCAGAAGGTCTGGACTGTATCACAGCTTTCATTGGTCAAGGACTGCCCAAGAGAATGTTTGACTGACATGTGATGCAACCAATCACAGTTTGTTTTGTTTCGCATCATATTTAGGGGCGTGATAATGTAAAGGTGATGTCCTTCATTGTCACAGTTGAAAACACACGTTCTTCTTCCATGAGGGGGTTTGGTGACATGGCATTTGTTGCTAGGTGGACCATTAAAGAACACGACACACACATCTCGCGGACATCCTGTGGAATTCAACCAATTAGATGACGACTCTGAAACTCCTGAAATGTTTTCAGAAAAGTGTGCCATATGCATCAGACGTTCGGCCAACGGTCCGTGGCCGTAAATTTAAACTTCCATACATTTTTTGAAGTGCTTTCTTAAATTACAAAGTTTGGATAGTGCATTTTCACATCTATTCTCAAAAAGTGGCGTGACAGTTAATTTGCCAGAGCAATCTCTTAAAAGCACTTATTTCAAATACATTCATCATAAGATATAATATTGTACCAGTTTTTCCCCACTTTAACATTTTTTTTCTTTTAACATTCTGTCAGCGAAAGCTATTTTATGGGGTGGATACCAATCTCATAGCCAATGTATTAACAGGCCAGCACACAATGACCTGTGAGATTGAATTCAAAGATCATGTGCACCTGCTTTTCATACAGAGAGGCGCTGTAATACACAAAAATCCATTTGGCCCAAATGTCACAGCTCTATTTTTCTCTCAGCATAAGGAATCAAAAAGGTTACTGCTATAAAAAGAGGGAAAATTAAAACAAATGGATATCAATATGTTTTAGGACAGATATAATTGTGTATTTTATATTATTTAAATCAATTAAAGAAGGGCAAAAATTGACGAATGTATTGTTCCTTATTGTCATTTTTTGTTACGCCCAACTCAAACCGCAGTTGCAAAATCACTCAATGAAGCCTGTATTTGAACAGAAGCCACAAAAACCAACTCATACCCAAACAACACACTCAGCCGGCCCACACAAACAAACGTGAATGTTAATCTCGCTCGCTTAATCTTGAAGAAAAACAGGCTGTATGCCATCACAAACATTTGCAAAAATAGCATGAGGGGTTAGAACTGAAAGTGAGATGTTTGTTTCAACATTATATAACGTTCTCACACAGAATGTGTGAACCTGTACGAAAGGGAAAAGGCAAATACTTTGTCTTGCTTTAAGATGCGATTATGAAGAGGAATAGTTTGATTAGTGCGGGTTAACATCCTAATAATTCATAATACCGTATAATTATGAAGCTAATCGAACACAGTTGGGCGAAGGAGCATTGATTCTGTTCAGTCCAATAATAGAGGCATTTGGTTGCACAACACCATGTTTTGCAAAACAAAAAAAACATTCCACAGTAATTACCACAAAATGGCCACACTCAAGAAAAAAATACAGACGTATAACATGCGCTGACATAACCAACTCTGTTTCACAAACCACATGACTCAATTGATGTTTTTGAGACACTGACTACACAACAAAACATGGGAGTTACAGGTCTTGCAATATTTGAATGCCATTCTAGGCCATTTTTTGCTCCTTACTGGCTCCATTTCAAATGATTATCTGCCTAAAGCATCAGTAGCAATGCAGTAGCCCAAATAAGACCATCCAGAGTTTAATGTATAAAACCATGTTTATCTGCAGTATCACAAAAGCAGGATATTTTGCCATCATAACCTATTTTTGAGTGCTATTCATCAAACCTGTCTCCAAACAGAACTCCCTACAGACTTCGGCTGAGAACAATCCTCCCCGTCTCCCTCACAGTTGATATGTGGCATATACTGTAGAAAAGTTATGTCCATTTAAAGGGGAAAAAGATACTTTGAAAAGTAATTGTTTTAATTGCGCTGCACACATTGTCCTTTCTCAGAGCCTCAAAATGACAAAAAGTCCACACAATATTGAAAAACAATGACCATATTTTTCTTCCTTTCGCTTCCAGACAATTTAAGAAATTATGGTTTAAAAAAAAGATAATTTACCATGCTAAACCTACAATGACATGGGAAAATACTTCATTTAATAATTCAAGGATGATCTTTAACCATATAATGGTTATAGTTGTATACAGTGGCATAGTATATATTTTTACACCTACAGTAAATGTCATGCTAAAAAAAAATGGCAAAAAGTTATATTTACCATATGCGTTTCTACTACACAATATATTTCACAATTTAATTTACCATAAAACAAACCAATGTGTGGAACCACTGTCTACAACTGAAATAAAAAAAGACAGATTACGTATTGTGTAACTGTGGAATTCAGAGCTCCAGATATGGATATAAAAGTTTTATTTTTTTTTTAAATTTAGCTGTGCAAAGATGCAAAATGTAGGCCATACTAAACTACAAAGTCTTCTTGGAAAGTAAATGTTACTATTACAGAAGGTGTGTTAGTTTTACATATCAAATGGGTCAAGGCCAACATATATGTTACTAGTATTCACTGGTTATGTTTAGCCTATCATCTTAAGTATTTTCAACATTTAGGATTCGCTACTTTTGAAGTCAAAATAACAGTTTTTCCATTATCAATAGAACGAGGCTGAATGCTACAATCAAAGTAAATATCATCCATCATCATATTTTTGCTGTAACTGTTGGGTAAACAAAATAAAACCTACACATTAAAATCTTTAAATATAACTTTGAAGACATGACCTCAATATACTCACATTTGCTATGATCTATAACCTACTCTCGACCTACTTCTTGAGTCTTTGATGCTCCAGCGATGCATTGTGGGATATCTGTATCACAGTGTTCATAAAACACTGGCACACATCATCACAGGCTTGCAGTAAAGGTCATCCGCTGTGATCATCTGAAAGAGGGCTAGAGACTGTGTTCAAGATGAAAGTTGCAGCTATGACCTCAATATTTAGACAAACAGTGAATATGCACTTATGGGAAAGTGGTTGCTTATGTGAAAAAACAACATGATCAAATACAGCAAAAAAGTACAGTTTGCATTCAATAAATATATTGACCTGTTTGACATATTCTGAAGAAAATGTTAGTTCTGGGCGGTTGCTAGGATGGTTAATGACACAAATTTGATTGTTTGTGTACAATCAGGGTGTATATTATTCTGCTACGCACCATAACTATTGATTTGAGCTGAAATTATTTTATAATCTTACCTGTATATACAACCTTAAAGCTTTTCACAGGGAGATGCATGTATTGTATGCAATGTCATGCATACAATAGCATCGGACCAAAAGGGCAATTGGGTCAAATCCCAAATCACCCGACATGAGTATCCCTAAAAATCAAGTCATTTTGCTGCTATCATGTAAAACAGATGAGCAGTTTTGTAACTACAACATTGCATTCTCAGATATTTACAAAGAGGGCCAGTATGGAAAGATGTGCAGTCTAAGATCTCAGATCTGCAGATCTGACTGAATCAATGGGTGCTTTGCTTAGGAATGGGTTATTAATAGAGATGAACTGAGACTGAAACAAAATGTTCCTTTGGCATGAATAGATAAGGTTAAATGAGAAGCCGGTGGCAGGTGAGGAAGTGACATCCATGCGGATTAAGTATAAAACCACATATACTGTCTTGATAGTGTCAAAAAAAATAAAAATAATAATATCCAGCTAGAATATTACACATCTGGATTTGAGGTGTTATTGTACGCTGAAAAATTAGGACAAAGATTCAAAAGGGCAGACAGGGGTTGAGTTATGACATAGCGTGTAAAGATCCTGAGTTTCTTCAGTACAATGTACAAGATAGTGGGGTAAGCTGTGCCACTTGCACATAAACTGTCTCATGGGCAAGAACATAAAATATAGTAACAGAAACATGACTTTTTTTTTTACCTGCCATGATGTAGATAATTCACTTTGACATGCAAACAAAACAAAATAAAACAAAACAAAGCATATAGCAAATAAAATAAAGCAAAACAAAACCAAAGAAAAACTAATGAAAGCATAGCAAATAAAAATAAAAGCAAAACAAAACAAAAATAAAGCGAAAAAACTAATTAGCAAACAAATGTAAAAGAAAAAACAAAAATCACAGAAACTAAACAAAACCAAAACAAAAGCAAAACAAAAATAAAACCAAGGCATAGCAAATAAAAATAAAGCAAAACAAAAATTAAGCAAAAAAAAAAAATGCAAACAAATGTAAAGCAAGACAAAAAAAACAAAAAAAAACAAAAACAAAAACTAATCAAAACATACCAAACAAATGTAAAGCAAAACAAACAAATCAAAGCATAGCATAGCAAATCAAACCAAAACCAAAGCAAAACAAGACAAAAAAGAACAAAACAAAAATAAAAAACAAAGCAAATCAAAATCATAGCAAAGCGATGCCAAACAAAACAAGAAACCTACAATGTACAATGAATGAATCACTATGAGAACAAAATGAAGACCGTGAGAACTCAAGGGTTTTGAACATGTAAAAGAAATAAGAAACAGTTTCAAGTCAAGAAAAAATGACTCTGCTTGCATGCAACGAGTAAACAGCGCCAGAAAGTCTGCCCCGTATTTCTTCACGTGCGCTTAAACTGTAATGTAAGATCGGTCTGAAAAGCTCTCTAAGACGATACTAAACAGTCTTAAAATCACCACTGAGATCCTCAGACGCATTTCACAGGAAAAGAATGGTAAGCACGCTAGTGTTTAATGCATCAGTCCTCGCGCATGAAATGCTCCAAAAGCAAAGGGATTGTCAGGGTCAACAGCGCTCGTTGATCTGCCAGGGTCTTGTGTATTAGTCGGTTAATGCACCGTTTCCAAAACAGAAAGAAGAGACAGATGACTGTTTAACAATAATGTACACCAGAATGAAGCTGCGAATCATTCAGCCACTCTTTCAGTTGATGTTGATTTAAGGTAAAATGCAATATCCAACCAAACAACATCCATTGTGTGGTCACGCACTGTACAAACGGCATAAACAGGACAAAGGATCCACCAATGCCAAGATTAAAGGCTGAGGTTTCAAGTGAAGTGCATGTAAATTCAGTGTGAATGTACACACAATGCATCAGATTTCTAGAATTTCTCAGCTTAATTCACTTATTCGGACACTGAACCTCTTTCAAACACATTTTGCTTCCTACATTTCTTGGACACAGCAAGGAAGCTCTGGAGTGCTTGAGTAATAAACACTCATGCTTAAAACTCCTCCTTAAGTGCAGGTATATGAGCCAGAGCACATCAAAAGGTACAAGAAGGTCTTTATTACAAAAAAAAGAACCCACAAACTGTGGGTAACTTTGTTGCTTTCATTTCAGAAGCACAGAAAAATTTGTTTTACGAAGCATTTGTAAGCAATGAAATGTACCGCACTTAAGTTGAACATACAAAGACTTGCAGGGACAGATCTCAAATTGTGTCACCAAGCTACGACAGCATTGAGGTCAGCGAGCCCTCACTGGCCTCACCATCAACCACCCTGTCCTGCTTCAACTCCAGTTATGGAACAATTAAACAAGGCAGCCCTCCAGGGGAAGCGTGCCAGAGACTCCGATAAGGCCTGATTTACTGTCCAGTAGTCAGAAGGTAAGCCAGAGAACACGGAAGCTTATTTCCTACTGCTTCTGTTCTTTTTCTAAAAGTACATGACACTTTTTCTGGACATGTCTTTTCCATGGAGATGTGGCATGTAGATAAAGAACAGTATGCAAGGTAACTTTTTATTACTAACTATCTATCTATCTATCTATCTATCTATTCTATACCAAACACTTGTGACGTGTTCTCTGGAGTGACAAATCACGGTTCTCTGTCTGACAATCCAATGGGTAAATCTGGGTTTGGCGGTTGCCAGGAGAATTGTGCCAAGTGTAAAGTTTGGTGGAGGGAGGATTATGGTGTGGTTTTTATTTTCAGAAGTTGGGCTTGGCCCCTTAGTCCCAGTGAAAGGAACTCTGAATGCTTCAGCATACCAAGACATTTTGGACAATTTTGTGGGAACAGTTTGGGGATGGCCCCTTTCTGTTCTAACATGACTGCGCACCAGTGCACAAAGCAAGGTCCATAAAGACATGGATGAACAAGTTCGTTGTGGAGGAACTTGACTGGCCTGCACAGAGTCCTGACCTCAACCCGATAGAACACCTTTGGGATGAATTAGAGCGGAGACTGCGAGCCAGGCCTTCTCGTCCAGCATCAGTGCCTGACCTTCCAGAATAAATGGTCAAAAATTCCCATCTATCTAGCCATCCATAAATTGAATACAAATAAGTTCTTTTTAAATCATATGATCAGCATAATTTTCATGAATTTCAGTAAGTATACTTATTTGATTAGTGACCTAGAAAGGCTTTTTTAAAATCATCATGTTTTATTTTTATTAGTATATATTTTTATTTCATTATTTGTTATACAAAATTATTTACCTAAAATTTCTCTTTTAAAATTTTACTCTAAACCTAAAACATTTTGAACTTATTTTTATTTATTTATTTTAAGATTATTATCTGCAAACAGAATGTAAGGCAGGAGAGCGAACAATCAGCAAAGAATCTGGCAACGGCATCAAGCAAACGTGAAAAGATGAGGAGCAAATTGTGTAAATTGTGCCAAATATGCAACCGGGTAAATGCCTGGCAGGTTCAGAAATTAGATGTTGTTGCATCAGCCTCTACCAAGTGATCCAAAGGCCTGTTCAGAAACCATAAATGGACTCTACCTCACAACCTGTTTAGCGTGCAGTGATGATAAACACAAAATGAAAATAACAATGCATTAATTTTTTATCCAATATAAGTAGGTAATAATATCATACAAGTCTAAAGGGGGTCAGCTCTACTCAAAACCATCTGCATTCTGTGGCCTACCTGAGAATAATGACAAAAAAAGCAGTGCGCTGCCACCATGTGGCCAAATCTTTTTCTAATTTAATATATGAGAATTAGAAAAACATCAACACTTTGCTATAGAAATTCCTATTAGTTTGCCATGACCTGGAAATCAGTAAAACTCCTGATTTACACAACTGTGGAAAACAAGGTAATAATTAGTAACAAAATATAGTAAAACATTTCTTAACCAATATAGACCTAATATATACCAAAATATACCCGTCTTCTGATAATAACCCACTTCTGACGTTACAAACGACTCTCACAACAGGCTTAAATCTCAAAACAAACCAAGTCAAGCATTGAATTAAATGCATGTGGGACTTGGTGGCAATCAGACATATTCCAGAAGAGGGCAGTGTTGACCACAGCATGATCAGTTAATATTGTTGAAGTTGTTAGTTTAATAGAACTTCTGTCAATATTTAGAGAAAATCACTGAGCTTTTATTAATTCACATGCAAAATATAATATTGACCAGTATAACAGAGTTCAGTAACAAATAAACTCCTAAATGGATCTTACAGTAAAAGTTTGATTAACACAAGCATACATAAACACGATGTATATATTTGCATTAAGGATAGCAGAGTATCATAATTAAAGCAATATTCAATATAAAATCAGGTTTTCCCCTTTGTTCCAGTGTATTGTTGAGATTACAATCTCAAAGCAAACCAAAAAGTCTTATTGCACCAAATTATTTAATATTAAAATTTGATAATAAATGGTAATAGCATAAAATTAATTTGTTTTACACTATAATGATATATAATCAGAATCAGTGACTGGATAAATATTCTGTTACTATATATGATGCTTTCGTGTCTTTGTGTATTTTTGTTATATTTTGGCCATTATCAGTGAGTATTTCTGCATTGAATTACACTTAATAAGACATCTCAATATAAAAATCTTGAAAAAGTGAACAGTAAACATGGTTAAAAATAACCCTGCATTGCACCACATTCTTTGGCATATGGGAAAAAATGCAGCAGTATGTAGTTGATGTACATTGCATTACATTCACTCTAAATCACCTCTGGTCCTTCTGTCTGTGGGCAGATCTTTAGCTCTTTCAGAACATGAACTCCTCACAGTATGACACAGCTTGACCCAGAAGACTCCTGTGGTCTGCATTAACAATGTGAGTGTTATTATGTTATTGAAATTTCCATTGCAGGTACATGTTTTATATCCACACAACATAAAAAGACTTTTTCATTCAGAGTCAGACCCTCTGTATTACAGTTAAAGGAACTTTTTGGGACTTATTCATCGTATCGCCCAGAGTTAGATAAGTCCATACATACCATTTTTATCTCTGTGCGTGCCATAACTCTGTCTGACACACCCACCGCTAGCCTAGCTTAGCACAAAGACTGGAGGTAAACGGCTCCATCTAGCCTACTGCTCAATAAATGACAAAATAACGCCAACATTTTCCTATTTACATGTTGGGACTATACTCTCATTCCTGCGTAATAATCCAGGAACTTTGCTTCCGTACCATGCGTGCAGCGGCGCAATAATATTACGCAGCGCCTGAAAATAGTCCCCAGCATGCTCTCTGTGCAAGCAGGTTGTCACGTTGGTTATGTTGACGGAAGTTAGCCTATTTTCAGGCGCTGCGTAATATCATTGCGCCGCTGCACCCATTGTACGGCAGCAAAGTTCCTGGATTATTACGCAGGAATGAGAGTATAGTCCCTAGCTATATCGGTCTAGAAAATTGCAACTTTTAATTTTCCGTCGGTCTTAGTACACGATGTAACTATACACATCACAACATATATATAGGAAAATGTTGCCGTTATTTTGTCACTTATTGAGCAGTAGGCTAGCTGGAGCCATTTACCTCCAGTCTTTGTGCTAAGCTAGGCTAGCGGTGGATGCGTCAGACAGAGTTATGGCACGCACGGAGATAAAAATTGTATGTATGGACTTATCTGACTCTGGGGGATACGATGAATAAGCTAAAGTCCCAAAAAGTCGGCGTGTTCCTTTAAGATGATAGAGATGGGACAGTGTTGGTTATATCAGAGTCTGGTAACATGAAATGATGCATTAAAACTTACTTTGCAGCAGGAGCTTCATTAGGCTTCAGCCTCTTGGTGGCGCTGTGGCTGCTCTCCCCTGTTGAAGGGATGGAACTGCTGCCGTGATCCCCGCTGTGCCCCCTAACCTCTTCATCCAACATCTGGATGAGAGAAACCACAAAAGATTATGTACATGTAATGTGAAAACATATACAGTATAATATAAATTATAAATAATTATAAATTATATGACTAAGTCTAATTTGATAAAAAACATATTTTTAAATTAATTTCAGAAATTTGATTAATGACCTAATAATAGCATTTTTTATTATGCATTTTAAATAAAATTATATTATATTATATATTTATACACATATATATACATATATACATATACATATACATTTTATATATATATATATATATATATATATATATACATTTTATATATATATATATATATATATATATATATATATATATATATATATATATATATATATATATATATATATATATATATATATATATATATATATATATATATATATATATATATATATATATATATATATATATATATATATATATTCACACACACACACACAGTATATATATTTATTTATATATATATATATATATATATATATATATATATATATACATATATATTATTTTTTTTATTTATTATGAACAATCTGAAAATCTGGCATTCAAAATTCAATTTAAACCAGAAACTAGAGTTTTAGGATTTTAAACCATTTTAATCAAAATTAAAAAAAATTATTAATATAATATAATATAATATAATATAATATAATACAATACAATATAATATAATATAATAATGATCTCAGATTTTAGGACACCCATAACATATCACACACCACACACGTTATGTTACGTAATGTAACATTTTAAAATGTATTATAATTAACCACAAAGCAACAACCGACCTTGGTCCTTTTTATTCCACGTGTTTGGACTTCTGGAGTATTCTGACAGTCTGGATCGCATCTGATTGGCTTCCTACGCAGCTCGTCTCTCCTGTGCACCACTGTATTCTTTGACTTCAGCTGCCTGAGATGGAAAACAAGACGATCTGTCATCAACTGAACCAGGGAAGACATTAAGATCAGTCATTTAAACAGGAATCAGGAACTTGGAGTCTGAAACTACATCATTAGCTCCACTTTCATGTCATTTCTGATGCTAATCTTGACATTTTAATACAGATGACAAACTCAGACCACTTCTTCAGACTCCAGCTCTTGTTACACTGAGATGTGTAATACGTTTGTACAACTTGTACCTTGCATTATAAAAAAACGTTCCAGTTTACGACTGCGGTTTTGCGATGAAATCCAAAAAGTATTAACTACCTCTTAAAAATTAATGGAGACATGAACATAGCTGTATTTGAACATGATATTTGCATTCTTCCCTATTTCTGATATAACCATGTGTAATTTCCTGCATTAAAGGTACAGTTCATCCCAAAAAAAAGTATATATTTTTAGTTAAATATAAAAATATAATATAGCTCAAATTTCCCCCATTAAAATGCATATGTGGGTCTAAAATTACAGGATAAAATAATATATGCATATTCTTTATAGCACTACTTATTTTGTCAATTTAGAGACATATGGTTATGGTGGTTAAAAAAGTACCATAAAAATGTGTGAAACAAGGAAAGAAAAAAGACTGTGAATTGAGTAAAAAAAAACATACCTTGTTCATATTATAATATCTACATTATTGTTAAATGAAAAAAATAATAAAACAAAATAAGTAAATAATAGTTAAAAAAAATGTCTCAGACTTTCTTTTATGGACAATATCAACCAGTTGGAGAAAGAACATTTAATATATTAAATTTAAATATCATTTAATCATATTATATGCATTACTATTAAATCTAAAAATAAATAAATTCATTTAAACCAGTGTTCTCAGACTTGAACCACTTGACCCACATAATGTTTTACGAGTCAATAATAACAACTAACTACTTTAAAATGGATTTTAATGATAATTTACACTTACATATGCATTTTAGGGTTAAGAAAGTGATATTAAAATGTGTGAAATGGGGAAAAAGTAACTAAATCAGAAGCAGGAGAATGTTAAAATGCAAATGTTAAAACAACGTCTAAAACACATTGATCAATTCCTTTTGATCCAACACAGAAGACACCACGTCTATAGCACAGGATATGAAAGGGAAGTATTTGGTTTAGTATAGGAGACGTCTATCTGACCATGAAGTCGAGCGGATCTGCCTCGATGAGAGACGCTCAGTTTTGTCATAAGGCTCCAGCCGCCTTCACCTCATGTCATCGAAACCATCGATTGGCCAACTGATTGAGTCCCTTGACCAATACTAGTAGTGGTGGGTATCTGCATATGTGTGGGTGAAGCTTAAACCATGTTCATTTCTTATAACAATATTCCTTTACTATTACAATTAAAACCACTCTGACTCTGACTTATTTGCACACTGAATTAGTGATATGTTGATTTCTGTGCGTACTGCAAAAGAAATTGGAGGGAATGATGTGCTCTTAAGTTTCGGATCGTTTTAAGGGCCTCGATATGTTTGTGGTCTTGCTCCAAGTCAATAATCAGTGGCATTAAGATTACTGGTATGCAACAACTGAAAATAAGCTCAAGGATTGTATTTCCCAACCACAAGCAATAGCAATAACATAATGCTGTATCAATAACGGGAATCTGATATCTGATAGTGTTTCGTGAAAGGAAACGATTATATTTGCATTACAGATAATCATGGCGGGGAACGAATACAGAAACGGAAAGGCAATTGCAAGTCATGTGACACGGATCGGTGACATGGCTTGTGTCAAATGTGAATGTAATTAAAAAAGGAGGTAACTAATGGATTCCATAATCTAAAGGGGTCAAATGGGACATTTCACTTGATCTTTTGAAATACAATCAAACTTAATTAAACATACTCAATGAAACATATTTAAAAAAATCAAAAAGAGATCAAAAGTCAAAAAAAGATTTGAAATATATTGAAAATAAACCATAAAAATGACTTATTTTAATAATGACTTCCAGTTCTAGGCCTTGTGTAGCACCTACTGCTCTGCATATCCAGCAACTAAATTTTACATTTATAACGATCCGTTTTTTTGGTCCAACATAAAAAAAAATGGCATATTTCAGGTTTGTGAACCAGTTTTATTAAACTTGTTGAAATATGGGGCAGTTAAAAGTATATTGGATATGTGAGGAAGTCATAAATAAGTGCAGCAAAAATTACTCAATTATAGAGAGATTATGGTAATGAAAACATACGTATTTATGAATACAAATTTTGAATACAAAATGTATTTATATACTATTGAAACGTCTGTCACTTAGGCAAAGGGTTTGATGCATCACACTCATATTAATGATATATTTATTCAGAAATGTAATGACTTAAATAAACCTCTTCTACAGTATAACCATAATTTTAATTCGTGAAATAAATTATTATTATTCTTTTTTGGGGGGCGGGGAGGTGGGGGGGCACCAAGTCAAAAATGTCAAAGTAAAAAAAATACACTTATTTTTAATGTTTTAATTAAAATAATAATTAAAGAGTTTTAAAGTTTCTTTATCATCAGAATATTGATGCTGGTTGATGTGATTTTTTTATATTTTTTACTGGATCTACATTGGTTGTACAAGTAGGACAGTGACTGGACCGTCTTTATATTTTTATACCAGTCACCTCTGACCTCAGCCACCACAACCTGTCCAGCTTGGTCTCTAATTGTGCTCCCCTGGGCCTGTAGGTTGGGCGAAAGGCCACTTGTGAGGAGCCTGCCGCTATGAAAATGGCACGAGGTGATAGTTTGTCCCTCCCAATCACTCAGAAAGTGCTAAACTAATTAGCCCAGCTTTGAGAGTTGGGACTGTCCCCTGTGAGGGGCTCGCCCCATGTCAACTCTCGCCCTGCCCTCAGGTCCTGTGAGAGTAAAGGGCACTGATGTTATGCTAACACTGAGTACAGCATAAAAGGCTGGTGATTTTGAAGTGTCGATGCTTTAACTTCAAAACGTGAGTGAGTGAGTGATATAGTGGACAAAGCTATGGGATTGCAACCTAGAAAGTTTAGTTTTTTTAGGGGGTGAATTTTGAACATACTCACCCAATAGTCATGCAGATACTACGACACCAATCATTAATGTCTCCCTGATCATCAGACATTAGGAGCAGTTTGGCCCTGGTGAAGGTCAACTAGAAGAAAGGAAACAGAGGAAACATTCCAATTTAGAGGAAGAGATCAAGAGTTTATGCATGAGGGGAACTGGTGATGGACACTGAAAAGAAAAATGTGGTGGTACCAATTTAAGATGTTTAACAATTTAAAATTTGTCTCTTAGGCATAGGGTCAATGTATGATGCTCATATCAGTTACTTATTCAGAAATGCATTAAAACTGCAATTGATTCATGCAATGACTTGCATATACCTCTTTTATGATGACCATTATTCCTTTCTGAATAAAAAATCATTTTGATATCTTTTGGGGGCACAATGTCAGGTGATAGAAAAGTCCTGTTTTTATAATAAAGTCAGTCTTACTGAAAGAATGAATTTCTTTAATATTTTATTTTTATATCTTAGAAACAATATATTTTAACAAAACTGCTTCTTAGTATTTGAAAAGCCTTTGTCCGCCTTAAAGTCAAGTCAACCAACATGCAGAAAAAAAGCTTGAAAACACCATGTGGTGTAATTCTTCCAAAACTATAAATATATAAAAATATAAATCAAAACTTCCCCCCCCCCCCCCCCCCATTTATTTAGCAAAAATATTATTCAAATGTGCACACTCATATATTTTAAATAATTAATTTTTACTTAGTCATTACATTTTTTTTTCTTGAAAAAAAAAAAAGGGTATAAACGTTTTTCCAAAACCATATGAAACCAACATATGTTGTGCACATAATTACATTGGATCACTAGAGGGCGTCCATGAACTAGGTTGTTGACATTGCCATGAGTGTTTACATTGACCACAGTCTCAAAATCTCAACCATTTGTGATCTTGTGATTCAAAGTACTGACTTCTTCAGTTCTTTGTTCATATAGCCTACAGAAGTAGAGGAGGAACAGCAACAATTAGGCTTTTTAAGGTCTTAATTGTCCTTAAGATGAATTTTAAGACCCTGAGTGTGTCAAAACACCCAACACACATTTAATCCACCTAACAGAACATTATAAAGCATTGTCAATAACGTTTAAGTAGATAATTTGGTATCAATCTGATGCAAAATAGGTCATCACGTACGAAAACGAGATGCAGAGGAAGCGACACGTTCTCCACTCGAGCCCAAAGATGCACAGATGTGCCAGTTGATGCTCTCAGCTGCTAATTTGGCAATGATCTGCACTTCGAGGACAAGTTTTCCGAGCTCGGCCCACGTTCTCCGCCTCCCGTCAGATGGCTCATCCTTGAGTCAACAGCAATTACCATCACTCATCCGCACTGAGGAGACTTTACTGCTAGATTACACATGTCAAACAAGACAACGGGAACCATCCAACCCCAAACAAAGGCAGAGGTTTTATCCTCGGAATAATTACAACGGGGACCCATTAGAGTGGATTATAATTGGGGCCTTGAAAATATTAAATGACCTTTCACATTTACCTAAGGCCGCCGAAGTGGAGGAAATGGCAGCAGTAACCGACAGCATATCAATAATCAGGCCTAATCTTTATTACGACTGGGAATGGAATTGTAATGATGAGCGGAGCCAGGTCTTTAATGGACACCTGGTAAAAAGTAATGACGTTCCGGTTGCATTTTAAGGAGGCGGAGTGGTGGGGAGGCTGGCGCGCTTGTTTCTCATTAGGTATTAAATAGATTAAGATTTCAAATGTACCATCATCAAAAGTATTATCTAATTACCCGAGTTCAGTGAGCGAGGCAAAGCGGAGCGCGATATTAGGGGTCCGCCGCATGGGGGGACGGGTGGCCTGATTTATGCACAAATAGATTCAACTTCTATTGCGATGCGGTAATTAGGGATTTGTCAGGAAATCTGACCCTCTTAGGTAGAAATTACTTTGTATAATACGAACGGCGGAGCACGGAGCCTCTTCGACGCACATAATTTCACTTGATTATTTATACATCAAAGGGAATCGGTCATGGATGCAGAATAATATTCAAGGAGGTGGAGGAAGAAAGACGGGGAGCCGTGAGAGGAAGATGGAGAGACGAAAAGGGAGGGGGATGTGAAGATGGGAAATGCAAGAGAAAGAGAAAAGGAGGGAAGAAATTATCCGTATACAAACACTCTCTCATCTAGACAAATGGATAGGGGAGAGAGAGAGCCAAAATTTTCATAGCACATTTTCCTCTACTACTACTACTACTTTCAAACTTTGCATATAGATTGCCATGGCATTTCCAGCTGTCAAATTTAATTTTGCTTTAATTCTTCACGGCCCGTCTAGGGAGGGGCCAGAGAGTGCTGACAGCCTCTTTCCCCTTCGGTCCAGGTGGGAGGTGGGTGGAACTGGGATCAATAATGTGTCCTTATGAGAAATTACACCTAATGCTATTGAGTATGCATTTGAGGCCTCTGTGGGATAACAGGCTAATGAAATGCCATTTCTAGCCATTAGATAATATGCAGCCACAGGAGGAGAGGAGTGTGGAGTACTGACAGGGTTTCAGGAAGATGCATTCAGTGGCCGAGCGGAAGAGATGGATCTGTGATCTAATCTGATGGAGTGATGCGAGCGCCTTCCCACAGTTCTTCAGGGCGGGTGGCTCAGAAGATCCGTTTTATGTCTATTCCACGCACAAAAAAACATAACTGTGACAAGATAGCGTTCTAGATCTGGATCCACTTGAGGCAATGTCCCCCTTAATTGTTACAAAATATTGCAAAATGTCAAGAGGCCAAATTGCCCAAACACCTGTAAAGTATTATATATCATATCTTGATGATGAGTAGATTTATGAGTGAGTAGATGTTTTAGAAATATACAGTATGTATATTAGTTCTCAGATTTATGATATTTTATAAACAAAATCCTTAAGGAACATTCACTTCTGTATGTTGATGGGTTTAGGCACTTAAACTAAACCATGTTGAATAAATGCCTTTGTGGTGTGTGATACATTCGCCTGAATGTTTCATGAGAGTGCGGAGATCGCTTAGACATAATTTGTCACACAGCGGCAGCACAGAGACCTGGAAAGAGATCAAGCCATGTGGAGACATTAAAACTTGAAGCCTTATGGAGGAACTCGAGTAATTAGTGCAAGAAGAAGAATGAAAAACTTGCAGATCAAGTCGTTCTGAGGACAATAAGTGTGGGGAGGGACATACGGTTCAATTTGATGGATCTGAAGAGTGCCTATGAGGAATTTTAATGGATAAAAGTGTGTAATAGTCCTCAGATTACCATTTTCCCCAATGAAAAAAGGGGTTGGGGTTGAAACGATGCATTGATCTGCCAATGAAAATTTTATGGATTAATTACAGAATCTAAAAAAAAAAAAGTAATATAATTTCTACAATAATACTGTGCATTCGTTCATTTTCAGTTCACCCAAATCCCCAGTTTACATCTGGCGTGGACACGTTCAATGAAACCGGAGATGAAATATTAAATTTGTGTTCTAAAGGTGGAGTGTGTACTTTTTTTCTAAGCTAAAATATTTATCCTATCCCTTAATATGGAGAGACAACCATAAGTGTGCCAATAGATGGCTGATTTCCCAGAAAAGTGTTCATAAATTGTCATAAGATTACTTTCACAACATTTCATCAGCATTGGCTCAACCAATGACAAGAGTTTGTTTTGTGATAATGTTTAGTGACGTTAGTGGTGTAAAAATACCACACTTTACCTTTAAGCATATCTTTAAAAATAATGAACCACACCAAAATATGTGAACTGAATCATGACCAAGATTCATATCATAGTTCTTCACTAATTCCAACTGAATTGTAATCATAGTAAACTACATCTCTAATAAATTGCAAACGGTTTCAACTTACACTGATAAGGCCTCCCTGGCTCTTAGTGTGGCCGAAGACTTTGTCCACTGTGCACTCCTTCAATGGGTAGACTTGCTGACAGACAAACTTATTCCCATGGGTAGGATGTATAGGACTGCATGGTTTGGCCTGGATCAGGATATCAGAAAACAGGTAAAACATCTTGGGCTTTGCCTCCGTGCCTTTAGGGGGCACAGTCTTAAGCCAGCCTTCCCGAATGTACCACCTCCCTACAACGAGAAGAGATAACAGAGAAATGGATGAAGGACTTACCTATTGTCTACCTAAAAAAAGTCAATTTCAAGTAGAGAATAAAAAAGCATGAGGTTTATATGACTTGAGACGGAAAAGAGACAACCAATCTCCCTTCTCAGTGATTGGCAGTTGCATGATGGAAACTAAATTAGATGCTGACATTTGGATAGATAAGATGAAATTTCATTCCTGCTACTGATTCCTTAATTGCCCCAGTGAACCTTGTGATTGCAGCTCCGGCGATAGCAAGAGCGTGGAGCTCAAAATGGATGCTCTGAGCGACAGACAAGCACTCTATGATTAGCAGAGGGGTCAAGTAGGGGTCAAACCTCTTTTTAAAAATGCCACAGGTTTAATATGAGGCAACAACCAGAACACATCCTGTGATACTCCCGGGTGACATGTGCAGATTGGATTTAATGGTTTCTTTGGCTTTTTTAAATTGGATACATGCATTTACATGATCAAGCTCTATCTGGATTATGTAGAATAGTCATGCCTGATGTGTTCAGGTGCACATACACAATGCTAACAACTGTACAAATGCAATTACAAGACAGCCAGTGCCAAAAACATAAAGTTGTCCCAGGGTAAAATGGTAAAGGACTCTGATTCTGTTTAATGTCAATCTGCTCGCCTCATCCTCACATCCCATCTCTGGTTTGGACTGACATATCCAAGGACAGCTTCATCGGCTCAGTTCAAAGAGCAGGAACTTGGAGATCCCCCTCTTCATGTTGAACGCTTTCAACTTTCCCTGTCAAAGAGCACCTCTGCCCAGCTACAAAGGACCTAGTGGTTTGCAGGGTGCTAAAGGTTGCACTACAAAGCATCCGGGGTCCTCCTGATGTGACCAAGCCAAAGACCCAGAGACACATAAAAGCCTGTCTGAATTTGAAAGTGATGGAATGGCAAGTCAGATCATTGTTAATTTTGAGAAGGCTTTGCTGGATAGGTCGCGCTTTCATGTCAGGTAAAAGGGGGATTCAGGAGTTCATCTACAGTATTCTAAGTCCAGGAGCCCTCTTTAAAGTTTTGTTCAGATTCAGGTTACTCAATTGTATGAAAAATTGTGACTTGAAGACCCGAAACATACTCTGTGTAGATACATGAATGCAGACACTTCTACCAATGCAAGCTCCACAATCACACATTGCTGGTTTCATATCCGCAAGCAGGGGTAAATGGTCTTCTATGGTTATGGTTCATTCCCGTCATGCTGGAATTACCATAATTAAGAGACGGAAAATCTGAACATTGTAATTGCGAGTTCTATGTTCCATGTGGACCCTCTTTCCAAGTTGGAATCTCATAATTACAGTAATTCCAAAATGGTGTGAATGGCACAATTAATTCATAATTTTAATTCAACAACCATCATGGCGGAGCAACACAAGTTACCTGAACAATAACACATCTGGAATAAAATATCTGGCACAGATATCTGAGGCTTTAGACTGCAGACTGTCCGCACTATTAATTGCAAGTGATCAAATAAGATTTGTGTGTCCAGACATAACCAACCTTTTCTGAATGGGTTGCTTTGGTAATGTCATAGGCGTACCTATGTATGTAACTAGGCTTTCAAAACGGATGTATGAAAAATGGAGGTCTCCATCATCGCGCTCTCTAAATAAGCACCCTGTTGAGTCGCGGTGCAGAACTGGTATAGATGTATGAATACACCGGTTTTGACCGCTGAAACAGTGACAATTTGAATTTGAAGACAATTTGAAATCCGATTTGAGCAGCCAAAGCGTCCAGACTGAGACGCAGTAGTAAAAATCTGAGTGGAATCGCATTTTAAACCACCTCCAAATGTGGTTTGAATCAGGTTTGGAAAGAAAAAAAAAATCATATTTAATGTGGGTTTTTTGCTGTCCAGACTTTCAAAAACCCATTTGTATTGGCAAAAAATCTGATTTCTTTCTGGCAGTCTGAACATTGCCTGAATGCCCTTTTTTTAGTAGCTAGGATTACCGCTGCCAGCGTTATGTACAACTGGACAGTTGCTTATAATCCGTTATAATCCATTTGCATTGTCATACTTGCTTAGAATTTGTTTTTACCATAAAAGATTCATACTTAACGGACCGAGAAGGGAAAAAAATGCAGTTGCATCCAAAGGGTATGGTCTCATCTTTCGCTCTTCGTCTTTCTCTGTAGGCCTGAGTTTCAGGCTTGGCCCTTGGAAAGCTGTGGTGGCGGCAACGTCCTGCCGAGGACTCCAAGGAAACAGACAGACTGTCTGCCGTATCAATGTCCCATTGATTCAAGCTTTGCGTCTGAGAATTACACTGCCCTTATCTCCAAGCCAGCCACTTAATATTGTTCAGGGGCTCCGAAGCCTCTCATCTGTCAAGCATCACTTTCGTTAGGGCACATCTGAGGAAATGGAGGGGTTGGGTGAGATAAGCTGGGATGGCCTGGTTCGGTTCGGCCTTCTGAAGTCAGAAGAAGAGTGTGAGTGGAAGAAAAGAAGCCTTATTGGACAAGAGAAAGGACCTCGGTAGAATTCTAGAGTCCTGGAAAAACAGGATGAGAAGGTTTTTTTTTTACACTCTTCCTACATCCGGCGCTGTGTGAAATGAACCCAGTGCTCGTTGGGTATTCATCGCCAGCCTCCCAACCACCTTTGTGCACACACACTCACTCTCTCTCTCGCTCCCTTTCTCCCAGCTTCCTTTTTATCTACCGGCCCACAAGATGAGGAGAGGCGTTAATTGGTCCTGGGGGAGATTGGCAGGCCAAGGCATTCACGACAAGGCCCTCTCTGTCTTTTTCTCTCCCTCTCCCTTCCTTCTCCATCTCCTTCTCTTTTGTTTCACACGTGGGCATTCTCCCTTGGGATAAATAAGAAGGAAGAAAGGACCTCCACTCCACAAGTAGCACAAGAAAAGAAAGATGGAAAGAACTGACTTAAGGCACACTTCCTCTCCATTACCAATTAGCAGCAAGAACTTGTCGATAAATTCAGTTAATTCTCTCGTCGGAGACTAGGATTGTGCCGGAGCGAAAACAAAACCGCCCGCTATTGCCTCTATTGATTATGGGCAAACAGCTGGGTCTCTTTTAAACAAGGCTACTTTTCCACACTCTTCCACCTGACCTCCTTCATCCGCTTAACTCTCTGGCTCTCCACAGTGCTCTGGGACATAAAAAGAATGGGAGATCACAGACACTAACCTGGAGTCAGGATTCTGGTCTTTCGGCCCTTCAGCTGTTTCTGGACTCTGCGCAGCTGTAGGTGGTTCTCATGGCTGCGAGCGTTGTCCTGGATCCGCTGGGCGACCTCTGAGATGACCTTCACAGCCTCTGCAGCAACAACACAAAAATTTTCTTTATGCCAAGTACACACTACAAGACTGAAGCTTGTCACACTACATACATTTAAAGACAGTTTAATGTTTTCTGTCATGCTGGTGAACACTTCACACAGATTAGGTGACTCAATTATAAGATAACTTCTCAAAAAGCAACATGGAAGATGGGCTTGCAGCCATTTTTGCATTGATTAAAAAAAAAAAAACATTACTCTCCAATTTTACTTATTTGGTGCCAATTTATTGGCTGTTGCTTATTGCAGCTCTCAGACTAATGGTTGCAAACCACTTAACTTAAAACACCAAAAAGCAACAAGCTTCAGTCTCGTATCTATTTGGTATTACTTCTAGTGTACGCTTACAGATGCATTACGGACTTAACTTTACATAATCATTACAGAGATTATGACATGAATATAATGCAAATCTTTGATTTATTATATGCAACAATTTTTATTGGTAATACTTCATTTAACATAACATCTGTGTAATTTGAAATGCTTCCACTAAATAATTATAAAGTTCGCATAGTACAATACAGTAACATGAACACGAGCGTGAGCTACTTATTCAATTTTGAGCTTATTAGGAGCATCACACAAGTAATATAACAGCACGACGCTAATAAGTGCACACCCATAGGCGTTCATGCATTATGCAGATTGCATTATTGCATATGACAATAACAAGTTTGTTTTTGTCCTCCACACAATGTTTGATTTCACCATTTATCCCTGGAGAAAGATGAGGGTGCATTAGCACATCCAAACAACACTGATAAGGTGAAGACCTTGCCATAGGACGTTATGCGGGCCATAAAAAGCACAAGGACTACATCTGGAACTTTTGTATATTTGTCTATCTGATAAACAGGGTTTCTGTATAAAACAGATTTCTGTGGTTCATTGGTTTATTGGAAGCAAGCTGTGCAACATAAAAGCATCAAAAAGTGATCTAAATAATGTAGAGTGAACTCGTTTTCAGGGTTTAAAAATTTTACTTTTTTAGTTTGCAACTGAAAACATTTTGCCAGCTACCATGCCTGGAATTCATTAACTAATGTAGACATCAACTCATGAAGAAGAAAAAAGAAACAAACAAGCAGATGGATACTAATTTTAAACCCAGCTTTGGTCTTATTGACTCTAACAATTCAGACAATGAACACAGCGCTCGGGGCGTTTGCCTCATAGTAAAATAATCACAGCCTAATTAAGTCGCTTATCTTTAGAACAATTACAAGCAAAACCAAACAAAGTGACTGTTTAGAGATGACTGGGCCCCTCTCAGTATGTCTCTCAGTCCTTCCCTTTTAAGAAAACCCTCTCTGTAATTGTGTTTCAACAGAGCTACGGCTGTTGCATTATTAATACTTTCTCATTCCACATTCTACGAATACTTTCTCTCTGTCTTTTCATTTTAGACATTCAGTATGTTTAAACAGAACTCGGTCCGAGGAGTTCTGGAGTGGTAACTTTTATTAATTAACCTTTGACAGGCTCCGCAAAGAAGTTCAGGATATACTTGGCTGTAGGGAAAAGCAGAAGTTAGTGTCCCAAAACGCACACGATTGACGAACGCCACAATTATAATAATTAAATCAGACAGCATATGTGAGCATATGTAATGAGAGAAATAAAAAGAGAAAACAGGAAATAAAAAAATTAAATAACATTTTTAAAAGATCTACACGCAAAAAGAAAACAACAACAAAGCCTCTTGTGAGTTTCACTGCTAGTTTGCTTAATCAGATACAATATAATTTGTCTGGGGTTGTTTTTAAATAATTCCCTTTAGAATATGCCCAGGCTAGGTCTGATTGAAGAAACTTTTTTCTATTGCTCTCCAAAAAAATTAAAATGAAAAAGCTAGTGAGCTTAAAAAGCAGCTCTAATGAGAAGAGGAAGAGGCAATGGAGGGGAAAATCTGGATATGTACCTTCATCTTAGAATCAGGGGCTGTTTTAATTTGTAAGCAAAAGCAGCAAGCAACCAATGAGATTTTAATTGATACACATAAATAATTCCTTGTGTACATTGGCTCTTAAGTCGGATTTGCTGTTTATTTGACGATAGAAATGAGTCATTATCGGGGCTTCTGTTGATGCCGGAGATTTTATTTATTTATATTTTGCATGGTTGATATCCTCTGATCTGGTCCCTATTAATTATGTCAAAATCCACATCGAGAATTTAGACTCACGTTAAGCTTTGCTGTACTTTCATCCTCTGTGAGCAAAGCCACCCGGTGACAATAACAACGCGTGAGCGTTACAACAGGGGCCCAGAGTTGTTCTTTATCACCCTAACAAAGACAAGGGAGGCTGTCTTTTCGGCTGCCAGCTTAAAAACTTCTTTCCCTTTAAGACGCAGGTTTGTTTTGGCACCGTATGAAACGATTTCAGCATTTGCACCTTCTTCAACAGGCCATGGTATCCTCCGCAATGCTTATCTCTGCAAAGCACCTCATCATCACAAACATGTTGAGTGATCTCTTTTTAGGTTGCTCTGTAAGTGACAAACTAGAGTGGAAAGCAAATTTGACAAGCATAACAAGTGTGACTTTAGGTGAATGTGATTCCGCAGCTTGATACAGATCCTGACAATAAACAGATAATAAAAAAAAAATCTAGACAGGCTAAACCCATCAACATTTTTGTCACAGAGCACTAACAGGATAAGAGAGTGTTTGTCGAATTGCGAGACGGCGGTGCCTCTTACTTGAAAGCTGCTGAAACTCCGGGTTGTCTGGACCGGTGTTCTCTGTCAAGTCCCTCAAGAAATGCTTGTACCTAAAAAAGCAACAAATAAACAAAACACGACACAGACTTATTGCAACGTTTCTATAAATGTACCCTTAAAGCGCAAGAGAAAACCCATCTCGGCGTGTCAGGGTAAGGAGGTCGGACAAGCGCTGTCACCGCAAGACGACATTACTTGCATTAAGACGCGTTTAGAAAAAAAGGCTTTTCTTTCTGAGAAGGAATAAAGAGCCATTCAGTCAACAAAATTACACTAATGTGCCGTATTTCTGCTTCCTCAGACAAACGCGGCAGAACTGATTTTGTGCTATTTTAGCAGCATTCATAGGATTTGAAGGAGGGTGCAAAAATAGAGACTGAAAAACAGAAAAATGAGAATGTATTTCTATACATCCAGTTCACACAAACAAGTGCAGGGGGTCAAACTTAGAATTCACCTCTGTTTGAACAAAAAAAAAATGTAATATTGATTATTGTGCTATCATCCGCTGATGACACAAAAAGGTTATAAATGGCTGGGCAAAAAAAGGAATGACCCCTATATCGCAAGGTGAGGGCCAAATTGAGAGGGGAGAAAATTTGGTGGTAATTCATTTCGCTGTTTCACGGATGGAGATAAAGATAGAGCGAGTCTTAATGCTAGAGATTACAGTTCACTTAAGCAGAACTCCAGCGACTAGAGACATCAAAGGCCTCTTTCAAATGAGAAGGCTCTCAGAAAAAGTTAGACTCCGTAGTATCGACACAATTGGGAATACAATTCTGTAGTTTTCTGTACTCTGATTGCAGTGGAACTTGAAAAGTTTTGGAGGGAGCGCATTAGCATTACACAGGTGTACGCAGGCAATTAATGTAGCAATCAAATATGCATTACGGCAAATACCATGAAACTACATATCATACGCAGTCATTAACTGTAATGAGAACGACTTCTTATTTAATGCTAGAAGCTTGATCAACTGAATTCAAATAAAAATACAGGAAAAACATGAGATGATAAAAGTCAATGTGAAACTGTTCATGACCCATTTTACTTCTGTAATGTAATATTAAAATGAAAGGAAAACTAAATAAAAATTCTGGCTAATACACATAAGCCATTTGGCCTAGGTAATGCCACTGAAAAAGGAAAGCCAAGAATTTAAATTGACAAAATTACTTCAACCAAAAATTTTTCACAAGACGACATTTCAGTGCTCACAAAACATTCTCAACATTTCTGGCACCAATTTCCACTTCACGTCCACCATTTCAGATGTTGTCAGATAAACTGGGGCATCTTTAGTCTGTCTTAAACGTCCTCTCAACTCCACCATGGCATCTTTCTTTGGTGACTCAGCCAGCCAATCCCCGCGGGCTGAAAAGTTGAGCTAAAATATTCCTGTTCCCCGAGAGCCGTGCTAAGTGGCGGAGCAGGGGCCTTTCTAATTGGAGGAGTGTGAAGTGAAGATCGTTGCAGCCTTAGTCTCTTTTTCCCTGCGGCCATGTTGAAATTATGTAAACAGTGGTGGCAGCCGCCAAGACGCCCATGTCACCCATCACCCGTGACAACCACAGAGGGGGGTAGAGGAGCACATCCTTTAAACTCCACTTCTGACGAGAGATTTTAACAGGGCTGAGAGAGAGAGAGAGAGAGAGAGAGAGAGAGAGAGAGAGAGAGAGAGAGAGAGAGAGAGAGAGAGAGAGAGAGAGAGAGAGAGAGAGAGAGAGAGAGAGAGAGAGAGAGAGAGAGAGAGAGAGAGAGAGAGAGAGAGAGAGAGAGAGAGAGAGAGAGAGAGAGAGAGAGAGAGAGAGACTCTTCTGACGACTCTTTTTCGGCCTTCCCTTCCTCTCAGGAGTTTAGAGGTGATTTGATAAACAGTTTCAGGCAAAACTGTCAGTTTCAGTACAGGATGTGTATTTATTTACAGTAGGGCTTGTGGGATATCCTGCAAAGCTTCTCATATTAAAAGTTGAAAAATCCCAGCATGCGCATGCTCATTTATTAAAATATTATATACGATCATTTCCTGTATGCAAGCATTAAATGTCCTAATTTGATTACAATTTCGATCCCTGTTCTTATGAAATATATTAAAGATTTAAAGGCATAATATTTAACAAAATTCGCAAGGAATGACTGATAAACTCAAATAATGTGTTTCTGAATTTGTATGTAGTTTATGTTAAAATACAAATAATAAAGAAATCTATATTTTTTATGTTTTATGTAGTGTGGTCAAACGATTAAATCGCATCTAATATATATTTAAGAAATATTTGCATGTATAATGTACAGTGGGGAGAGCAAGTATTTGATACACTGCCGATTTTACAGGTTTTCCTACTTACAAATCAAGTACAGGAAAATCTCATTGTATGATTTTTAAATAATTAATTTGCATTTTATTGCATGACATAAGTATTTGATCACCTACCAACCAGTAAGAATTCTGGCTCTCACAGACCTGTTAGTTTTTCTTTAAGATGCCCTCCTGTTCTCCACTCATTACCTATATTAACTGTACCTGTTTGAACTCGTTACCTGTATAAAAGACACCTGTCCACACACTCAATCAAACAGACTCCAACCTTTCCACAATGGCCAAGAGCAGAGAACTGTGTAAGGACATCAGAGATAAAATTGTAGACCTGCACAAGGCTGAGATGGGTTACAGGACAATAGGCAAGCAGCTTGGTGAGAAGGCAACAACTGTTGGCGCAATTATTAGAAAATGGAAGAAGTTCAAGATGACGGTCAATCTCCCTCGGTCTGGGGCACCATACAAGATCTCACCTCGTGGGGCATCACTGATCATGAAGAAGGTGAGGAATCAGCCCAGAACTACATGGCAGGACCTGGTCAATGACCTGAAGAGAGCTGGGATCACAGTCTCAAAGAAAACCATTAGTAACACACTACGCCGTCATGGATTAAAATCCTGCAGTGCACACAGTGGACAGGGCGACTGCACCGTATTGAGGGGAGGATAGATGGGGCCATGTATCGCGAGATCTTGGCCAACAACCTCCTTCCCTCAGTAAGAGCATTGAAGATGGGTCATGGCTGGGTCTTCCAGCATGACAACGACCTGAAACACACAGCCAGGGCAACTAAGGAGTTGCTCCGTAAGAAGCATCTCAAGGTGGCCTAGTCAGTCTCCAGACCTGAACCCAATAGAAAATCTTTGGAGGGAGCTGAAAGTCCATATTGCCCAGCGACAGCCCCGAAACCTGAAGGATCTGGAGAAGGTCTGTATGGAGGAGTGGGCCAAAATCCTTGCTGCAGTGTGTGCAAACCTAGTCAAGAACTGCAGGAAACGTATGATCTCTGTAATTGCAAACAAAGGTTTCTGAACCAAATATTAATTTCTGATTTTCTTACGTATCAAATACTTATGTCATGCATTAAAATGCAAATGAATTACTTAAAAATCATACAATGTGATTTTCTGGATTTTTGTTTTAGATTCTGTCACTCACAGTTGAAAAGTACCTATGATAAAAATTACAGACTACCATGCTTTGTAAGTGGGCAAACCTGCAAAATCAGCAGTGTATCAAATACTTGTTCTCCCCACTGTATATAATTATTTGCATGTATATGTATTTATTTCTTAAATATATACGTGTGTATTTAACAATTATACACAGTACAGGCACATATATTTTGCAAACACAAACTTTTATTTTGGATGTGATTAATCGCGATTGCAGCGTTTGACAGCCCTAGTTTTGTGTGATCTTATTATATATATTATATTATATATATTTTTTATGGTAATAGGCCATTGGCTGTACATAGTAAAGAGTGCACCAATCTGAATATTCTGACTGATACCAACAAGCCAAAAAGGATTATTATTACTATAATAAATGTATAATTATTTGTTAAATATAATGGCCAATAACTGATACATGGCTGATATTAAAATGCTATTCTATTTTGTAATAGAAATATTACAAAATAAGAAAAAAAAGCTAATATTATTGTCCGATAATGCACCATTACCTGGAAAATCTAGAAAAAAAGAGAAAGATATGACGCACGTTCCATCACTGCTAAGATGTCAAATGCTCCATTACCACCTAAAAAGTACTTCTCCCAAATGGGTGCTCCCTTAATCTATTCGTTTGGGGGTACGATGACCTTGGACTTTATTGACAGCTGCCACTGATTTCTGTCTGTAAGTGTCTCGCTCTCCATTCTCCCTGTTCCTTCTATCAGGTCAAGACCCGACCGCAATGGTTAAAGCAGACATATGGGTGCCAGGGCAGTGAAATGCCCATAGCATCACACAAGTGGAAATATTTCTTGTATGAGGACATTACAGGTTGAACCACGGCACAGAGAGTTGTGCATATGCACACATAACAGCAGTTTTGAATCCATCCTGCATTACATATATCTCTCGACTTTATATGTTAAAAAGACAAAAGGCCAAAGAAAAAAGCATATGATTTTTATACCTGTGCAACTCTCGCCAACACAATTCACCCTTTGTCGGAAGTTTGACTGACAGGCGATCTGACCAATCATACTGAAACCGCCATTTTGTCCGACAAAGCAGTCAGGAGAGTTAGTAGATTAACGCCGGTGGACTTGAACTTGAAAAATGGTGTGTACTGAAGTCTTTCCGCAGTTTAATCAACATTCCTTCTGATGTTCATTCATGTTTATTTGATGATATAAATTCTAAAACTAGCAAAACTAGTAGGAAGAAATGATGAGTTCACAAGCTGCTTGAACTGAGGCACTACAGCAATCTGTCACGACACATTAAAGAGCCACAAAACAGTATTGTTTACACACACACACACACATATATATATATACATATATATACATGTATATATGTATATATTTTATATACACTCACCTAAAGGATTATTAGGAACACCTGTTCAATTTCTCATTAATGCAATTATCTAATCAACCAATCACATGGCAGTTGCTTCAATGCATTTAGGGGTGTGGTCCTAGTCAAGACAATCTCCTGAACTCCAAACGGAATGTCAGAATGGGAAAGAAAGGTGATTTAAGCAATTTTGAGCGTGGCATGGTTGTTGGTGCCAGACGGGCCGGTCTGAGTATTTCACAATCTGCTCAGTTACTGGGATTTTCACACACAACCATTTCTAGAGTTTACAAAGAATGGTGTGAAAAGGGAAAAACATCCAGTATGCGGCAGTCCTGTGGGCGAAAATGCCTTGTATATATATATAAAAAAAATGTATAAAATAAAAAAATAAAAGGAAAATAAAATACATTCTGGAAGAAAAAAAATCATTTTTAGTTAGCATACAAACAGCCTAAACGAAACCATGAAAGGGAAATGAAAGGGAAGAGGAAACCAAACAAGCCCCAATTAAGCCTCCTTCTATTAAAAGGCACTTAAAAAGAGAAATAATTTCACTCCTTTTTCTTCTCGTCTCATCTTGTAGTAACAAATACATTAAAGGCATTATCAGCCACGAATGCCCTTATTAGGGGCGGGGGGGCAAGAAATCTAATTAAAGCGGCAGAGTAACAAAAAAGGGAACAGCCTAATGAGCATTATTAAAGCACATTCCAAATAATGTAAACGGAACTTGTTCGTTTAGCTGCCCTGTCCCAGTCATTAGCGAGCAAAGCAAAGAGAAGATAACGAGACAATAACGTAATCTGAGCCGTATTTATAACAGTTCAGATATTCTAATGAAGAGGTGCGCTAGAAAGCATCGCTGGCCTAGTTACCGGCACGGACGCCTTGCCTCGCTAATTCCTTTGTAATATGTAGATGAAACAAGTGTCGCGTTTTCATTCTCTTCCTCTAGCCCCCCCGCCGCAGCTGCAGATATGCCGGGTCAGCTTGTAGTTACGCGCACATGTCAGTGCAGGAGAAGAGAGGGAGGAAATATCTGTCTAATTATTTGTCTTTAAATACGTGCATTAAGGATTCATATTCCTAATTAAGAGACAACAGCCACTGTCAGGCTCCTGCATGGGTTATTGAACACGGCGGTGGATGTTGCATAATTACTGCTCTTTAATAGCTGCAGACATATGAACATCAGTTTTGAAGAACCCAAGATGTCGCCAACTTCAGCAATTAAATTATAACACAAATGATAACAAAATGCATATTGTTTTCCCAGCACACTGGGAACGCATGTAGAATATGCTTTTTTTTAAAGATGGGACGAGAATCACGTGACTTTGGTTTTGATTGCATGGAGTTAAAGGGACAGTTCATGCAAAAATTAAAATTCTGTCATAATTTATACAACCTCATGTGATGTTTTTTAAATATACCTTTTTTGTCCATCTAATGAAACTCAGTGGGGTCCAGATAGAACAATATTTGATTTGAACATACAGTCAAACCAAAATTTACTCAGACACCTTCAAACATTTCTCACATTATCACAGTTTATTCACTATAGTTTAGAAAATGGTTTAGAAAATGTAAAAATATGACAAGAACTCAAGAGTTAAACTGTGTCAGAACAAATTCTTCAAAATCTTGATAATGTCAGGTAACTTTGATAGAAAGGTATGTAATGGATTACTATCAACCAATCAGCTGTCAGCTGTTAAATTTAAGTACACAATTTGATACCAATTTAGGTCAACCAATGGCCAAGCAATGCTTCATTTTGTTCAGTCTGAGGTGTAAAGGGTCACATTAGCAATTAAAGAAAAAACACTTAAGCAAAACATGGTCAGGTCAAAGTCTTTTGCTAATAATTTTGGTACCAAATTTGTATCAATGTTACTGGTAGTCCACTGTATGATGAATTTTTGGGTAAAATATGTCACAGTTTACTTTATTTTGCTATCCACATTTACATAAATGAACTATAGTGTCCTGTACAATATAACATTTATATCTGGTGTCTGAATAACTTTTGGTTTGACTGCATGTGAACTTTATACAGGTTGGGAACAACATGAAGGTGCATGAACTATCCCTTTAAAGACCTCTATCAATCATAATACTGACAGTTATAGTATTCTTGAAATAGCAATTTCAAACAAGTTAACTTAATTGGATCCAACACAAATGTAATAATTTTTTGTATATTTAAACTGCTAATTAGACTCCAATTGGTAATTGGATATTTAAAATTTTACCCCAAACCAATATGCACTCTCGAAAACTTGCTAAGCATACAAACAATAATCTTAATGAACAAAATAACAAGCCTATATGTATATAACGCTGATATGACAAGCACTTTGAGAAGAGTTTTACAAGTTTTTCGCCACTCCCAAGTTCCCAAGTGCCTGAACCTAATTAATAAAAGGCAAGACATAAAGTAGATTGTCTGATAGCCTCAAAGAATTTCAATAAGTCTTCTCTGCTTGAGAGCAGAGCATTGTGGAAGGCAATCACTACCTGAGGTCAACATATCAAGGACGACAAGATGAGGGTAATGTTATATTTAGGGGATCAATACCAGTTCTGAGTAAATATACAAAAAAAAGTGCTTTTAAAAGACTGAAGAATCCTGTAGTGCTCGTAGTCCTTCAAGTCTCAGGCTGAATCGAAAAAAGTGAGCTTTAGCATTACCCATTTGAACAGATCAAAAGAAGAGAGGAGGTGAGTTTGCCAGAGGTCTTGTCTTAAGACTAAACCATAGATATGGAGGATGTGACCTCTCAACTTCCATGTAAAGCGACGTCTCAACAGCAAAGAAATCGCGATTAGGAGGACAGCACTATAAAGCTGCTTTTAAATGAGTTCAATCAACACCTTTGCAAAACAACACACAAGCGGCGTGAAAACCTCCTGAACTCCTCATTATGTTGTGTTTGAAGCACCGATTGAATTGAACCCATCTGCTGTGTAAACACAGGCCCATATAACAGCCCTGACACTATCGGCTACATAATGGCTCAGCTCCATTAACACAAGTCCTCCTCCGCTTTTTGAGGCTCTCTGCATGTAAAAGAGACGCGACCATGACCTTCTGACCTGCTCCAAGCTACGAATTTCAAACACAAAATGAAGGATTAACCTCTTTTATTGCACTTTGCACTTCGATGTTGAGTACAATTGTGTTTAAAGAAAAAAACACGGCCATTTTATTACTATAAGGTTTAAACAACCTAGAACTAATGCTAAACAACCAATATCATGGTCAGGAACATTTCACACAATCTGAATACAAGACTCACTTTTAGTTTGTAATTGGTTACAATGTAATTTATAATGATACATTATGGTACAATTAATAGCTTTTTAATTATAATTTATTTCCGGCATTTGCCTTGACATTAAATTGAAGTTGGAATTTCAATCTAATGTCAATGTCAATCTATCTAATTTGTCAAGATAAACTTGAAATGTTGAGTTAAAAAATCCTTCTTTGAAAATTACGAATAAAGTAAAATCAAACTTGAAGACAGACAGATTACAGATAGGTAGATAGAATGATCGATAAACAGATTGAACAATGATGGATAGAATGACAAAATTATATAGAACAGCAATGGACAGACCGATAGACAGAATGATGGACAGACAAAAAGATCGATTGACAGAACGATGGACAGACAAGAAGACCGATAGACAGACCGATAAATAGAATGCCTAATAGACAGACAGACCGATAGATAGAACGCTAAAAAGACAAATAGATAGACAGACAGAACGCTAAATAGACAGACAGACCGATAGATAGAACGCTAAAAAGACAGACCGATAGATAGAACGCTAAACAGACAGATAGATAGACAGACAGGCAGACAGACAGAAAGCTAAATAGACAGACAGACCGATAGATAGAACGCTAAACAGACAGATAGATAGACAGAACGCTAAATAGACAGACAGACCGATAGATAGATAGAACGCTAAACAGACAGATAGATCGACAGACAGAGCGCTAAATAGACAGGCTGATAGACAGAATGCTAAATAGACAGACCGATAGATAGAACTCTAAACAGACATATAGATAGATAGATAGATAGATAGATAGATAGATAGATAGACAGACAAACAGACAGATGGATAGATAGAATACCTAATAGACAGACCGATAGATAGAACAATGGACAGACAGACAGACAGACAGACAGAAAGACAGAACACTGACAGGCAGATAGATAGACAGATGGATAGACAGATAATAACACATTTTTCTACTGTAAATTAAAATAAATTAACTTTAAAATAAAAGTTAATAAAGCCCATAATATGAAAATTATGATGTGCTTATTGATGATAGCAAGAATTTTAATACTTTGACTATAACAATTAATTTAATAAAATCTAACACTTGAAAAATTGACCAAAATGTCCATCTGTAGTCAGGAAGACCACAGAGAGGGGAAGAAGAGATGAGAGGAGAGGGACAGAGAGAGCGACAGGGACACAACGTGAATCTCTTCTCGGCAGCTGCAGTGAATGGCGTTTAATAATAGGAATCATTTTATCCTCCCTCCCAACAGTCCTGCTCCATGTCTTAAGTAGCCACCATGATCCACACACAGCCAGCTTCGCCATCCATCATCCTCCAGCCGAATAAGTGACAACAATTTCCTCCCGAGTCCCCGTTAGAGGCGGTACTCCTGATTATCTGCACTCTCCGAGAATGGAGCTCTTCTGCCGTGCCACTTAAGATCATCATACAATTATGCGCCCCCCGTGTGTCCTCGCTTTCCAAGAGCGGAGAGGTAGAATCGATGAGGGGACAATGGGAAACACAGTGATCAGGGCCTGAGAGGATGAGATCAGATCAAGGGCGTCTTTGAACATGCTGATTGAGATGTGAGCACTCGGCAGTTCCGAGGGAAATTACAGGATATCTCTGTGATAACTGGGCGGAGAAAATTCAGGGTGCGGCACAAAGCTCAGAGGAGATATTTAGCACCAAGTCCTGCGGATTGCTGCACGTCAAAAACGGCTAGAAAATTCTTTGCATCCTTTCTAAATATTGGCATCTTGTGACCCCGTTCACATGTACATCATGTGAACATTGGTTTTAGATGATCTGATAAGTGGTAAGTGCACAACACAGGCATAAATGGAGTACAAAATGTTATGTGATCAAATCACATTAAAAAAAAAAGTTGAAAATGCATGTGACAACCTTGCATTTGTAGTAAAAACATTAATGCATCCTAGATAACAGCCTATACTTTCCTGTTGATCATCTACTGCGCTAAAACGAGTGTTTGAAATTCATTCAAATGCTTGGGGTTGGTAAGAATTTTTAATTATTTTTGAAAGAATTCTCTTATGCTCACCAAGGCTGCTTTTTTTTTGACTAAATATACAGCTAGGCCCTGAACAGACAGAATGTGTTTTTTTGCTGTTTTATTGTTTTCTATTGGCAGTTAGCTTTTTGCACGCTGTTTATGCGCCCCGGGCGGCAACGCTTGTTTTTCATTATCCAATCGAATTAATGGAGAGGCGGGCCTTCCATTGTTGTGACGGTTTCCCTGTCTCCTGCGTGTTTGTACCAAAAAAAAATATGGACATAGACGTCACCCGTAGGTTTCTGAAGAGTATTTTTGAAGTCGGCCGTTACCATCTTGGTAACTGAAAATGGGCAAAGAGGCAGGACGTGGGTGGAGCTGAGGTGACGTGATGGCTAACAGACAGCAGACAAACGGCTATCCACCTGTCACTCAAAGTGGCCACGCCCTTAATTATGCAGAATTTTAAGGCTTAATATAATTTTTTAAAAATTCACCCCCCTCACAGTTGTCATGAAGGGCAAAATTAGCTGTATAGACCAAAACCACAATTTGTGCCAGGCTGTAAACATGTTTTTTTCTGCTGTAAAAGTTGGGCATTTTAACATGGGGCTCAATGAGATTCTGCTCCCTTTTGGAGCCTGTCTCTAGCAGCCGCTTGATGAATTGGAGTTTAAGTCACTTCCGTATTGGCTTCAAAGAAACTGGGGAGGTTGCCGCTTGGTTTGTACAGTTTGTGATCTAAAACTGTAATATTGTGAAATATTATCAATTTAAAAAAACGAATTTCTTATTTTTTTATTTTACATTATGCAACAAAATTTTTTTTACATTAATTCCTGATGGCAAAGATGAATTTTCACAAGCAATTTCTCCAGTCTTCAGGGTCACATAATCCTTCAGAAACCATTCAAATATGCTGGTGCACAAAATAGATAGACCTATAGATAGAACGCTAAACAGACAGATAGATAGACAGATAAAACGATAGACAGACAAGAAGGCCGATAGACAGACCGATAAATAGAATGCCTAATAGACAGACAGACCTATAGATAGAACGCTAAATAGACAGACAGACCGCTAAAGAGACAGACAGACCGATAGATAGAACGCTAAATAGACAGACAGACTGCTAAAGAGACAGACAGACCGATAGATAGAATGTTAAACAGATAGACAGACAGACAGACAGAAAGCTAAATAGCCAGACAGACCGATAGATAGAATGCTAAACAGACAAATAGATAGACAGACTGATAGAAAGAACGTTAAATAGACAGATAGATCGACAGACAGAGTGCTAAATAGACGAAACAAGCAATTTCTCCAGTCTTCAGGGTCACATGATCCTTCAGAAACCATTCAAATATGCTGGTGCACAAAATGTTTAAATATTTAAAATGCTTCACATCTCAATCTTTTCTTGTTTACTTGTTTTTGTGCTTTATCAACATGCAGCAACACACTGCAGTAAGTAAGTGAAAAAAAAATCCTTGACAAAAAAGTGGTCAAAAGAGATTCATGCTAAAACCAAGAGTCTGTCTTGCGATCAAATCACCTAAAATGGATCAGAACAGAATTCTATCATTTTGCATATGAGGAAACCACTGAATGAAAACCACGACAGGTGGGCGCAAGCAGAGGAATGTTCTTAAAAAGAATAAATATAAAGACATAATTATCGTCATTTCAAAAATGACATTGTGTTTGTCTTCTTTCATGTTGGAAACTACATTTAATAAGTAGGAGTGACATAAAAGCCTAATTAAGATGGACTTGAGCAGCTTGATAAAAGGAATGCCATGTAATTTCCGCTGGTTCTTAAGCATGTTCTGGTTCATTTCGCACTCTGTTACACTAATTAACGGCTGAGACCACGACCGCATGAAATTACCGCCAACAAAATCGGCGGCTTAACAAAAAGGATTTTGACAGTTCTTGGACAGTCTGAAGGCAGGTGTGAGCACGACATCAAACAATAATTACATCTGTCATTGAGAGGCTCGGTATGCGCCATGCACGGACTTCTCCAAAGCGACAAAATACGGATGGAGAATTCAAGCATGAAAACCATAACCCAGCGGTGACAGCTTTCTGTTATCGTGCCATCAAATGATTCCCAAAATCCTTCTTTAAAGAAAACCCACATAGCACGAGCAACAACATGTGAAGTTGTAGAGTGATTTGACAGCTGAGCAGAAGACTGTGAAGTAGACTGGCCTGTGTCAGAAAATACTGATGCATAACCAAAACGCTTTACATCCCATTTCTGCATTTTAATGTGTTGATGCTGTGTTGATGCTGTCGATCCCATAATCTCTTCACCGAAAGCAGATGGTTTAACTTTAAATACACAAAAAACATCCGCTGACCAATCCATCTCGCTTACTTGAAAATTCAATGGCTGAGGGACTCTGACATTTAAAGAGATTAAAAGAAAACTTTGCACGTCAATTGCAATAAGTGGTTGAGGAGTCCATCAAATCAAAAAAATCAAACTCAAAAATGTTTTTAGGCGTGCCATTTCTGCATGACTACCAAATGGGTAAATAAGTATAGAGCAATAAGTATAAATGCTAACACTTTAGTTTAGGGTCCAATTCTCACTATGAACTAGCTGCTTATTAGCATGCATACTACTAGGATATTGGCTGTTTATTAGCACATACTAATGCCTTATTCTGAACGACCATATTCTACATCCCTAATCATACTCAATACCTAAACTTAAAAACTACCTTACTAACTATTAATAAGCCATAATTAGTAGTTTATTGAGGCAAAAGTCATAAATAATAGTGAGAATTGAAACCCTAAACTAAAGTGTGACCTTATAAATAAATAATAAAGTTTTGCACAAACACTCATGTAACAAACATGTAGTCCTACCACCAAACCCACACCATCAGTCTTTTGAGAGGGCCACAGAAACACTGGTTACAGTTTTTTTTTTTTAGAAATCAGCCTAAATTAAAAACACCTATAGAAATATCCTGGTCCATAACGATAAGCTGATCATTATTTTTATCTTATGATCGATAACCAATAAATTTTTTTTAATAAAAGATCACACATTTTGTCTAAAATTAAAATACATCATTTTAAGAGCAACTTAAATTTTAAAGGGGACCCATTATGGCCATTTTTACAAGATGTAATTTAAGTCTCAGGTGTCCCGAGAATGTGTCTGTGACGTTTCAGCTTAAAATACCTCACAGATCATTTATAAATTCATGTTGTAAATACCCATTTCTGACTACAGTCAGGAACAGGGTGTTTTCGTGCATGTGCCTTTAAAATGCAAATGAGCTGGTTTTGATTATCATCCATATCGCGATCACTCTCACAGATAGCATAGTTCTTCTTTCATCATTAAAGTTATTATTTCCACGTGCTCTAAAGCGATATTAGTTTAAACTTCTAATGGAACGTTTTCTGAGCGCACTTACCTGAAGCACACGCACACAGATACCTGACTGTCAGACGTTAAGTCTCGTGAGTAACTTCTCTTGCGTTTAAACTGTCAAATACACACAAGGGTCTTGTTCACCATTAGATTTTCATGATATGTCCCCTGAAGAGAGAGGCAGGGACACACTCTCTATCTAAGAGTGAATTTAGGTATCACAACACAACATTATAATGCAGAATGAAAAATAAATATTCATTTCGAGATTTGCTACATTTAAAGTACATTTAAGTACATTTTGAGTACATTTAATTGCTAAAATATTAAAATATGAACTAATACTTAGTAAACATAAGTACATTTTAAACTTTAAATGAGCGTTCGATAATGGCAACAAAAAATAAAATAGGGAAAACAAAATTGCACAATTAAATATTGGTCAATAACCAATGAATTAAAAACAAATCACTATAATCAGCCAATAACCATTAATGGCTGATTTTAAAATTATGTACTCTTTTGTATAAATAAAAGAAAATTAAGACACTTAAGTTTAAATGCAACAAGTGAATTTAACTATCAAAATGCATATTAATTTTAATATTTGCTTACACTTTACAGTGTTATTAAAGTTTTATCCCAGGTTTCATAGACAAGGCTTATGGCTAGACCCAGACTAAAAGGCATGTTTGAGCTGTTTTAACTGAAAGCAACTTGCATTGTTTTGTCTCAAGATTCACACCAGTAAATGTTAATAAAAGCTATTTAAATATCCTAATTGAACTAAGGCCTAATTCTGGCTTAATCTAAGCCCTGTCTGTGAAACCAGGCCTTAGTGTTTTTACATAAATATTAACTTTAAGTGAGCATTAGATGAAGCAAAAGTGATCTAAATATAAATATGGTGAAAATGAACTGGCACTATTAAATACCAGTTTATCGGACGATAGCCGATAAACAAAACGGGGAAAAACAAAACATTAATATACAGAAATATAAACACTGATTACTGATAACCATTACATTTCCAATAAAGTCATATGTGAACTTGACAACTTACTGCTGGATGCGCTGAAGAGGAAGCAGAAGCAAGTCCTCAAGTTTCTGCTGATTGAACTCGGGCCTCGACTCCTGGAGCTTTTTAAACCGTCTGAAGGCTTTGCTTTTCTTCACCTGAATCTGAGAAGGAAATGAACCATGAATCAAAGATCTGCTTAAATGAAAACAACTTGATACAACAGTACAGCACATTTCATAATGCAAGCGATAACACTGTTTACCTCCCACCAACATTTTCACCCCTGTCGATGATGCATGTGGCGTGATGTCTTTTGAATTGTGTTCAGTCTCGCTTGTGACTGAATCTCACTCATGCACAACGAGACATCTCTGTTGTCTCTTATCACAAGCTGTATTCTGAATAGAAGCAACCCTGGTTTCATTATTAAATATACACTCACCTAAAGGATTATTAGGAACACCATACTAATACTGTGTTTGACCCCCTTTCGCCTTCAGGACTGCCTTAATTCTACGTGGCATTGATTCAACAAGGTGCTGAAAGCATTCTTTAGAAATGTTGGCCCATATTGATAGGATAGCATCTTGCAGTTGATGGAGATTTGTGGGATGCACATCCAGGGCACGAAGCTCCCGTTCCACCACATCCCAAAGATGCTCTATTGGGTTGATATCTGGTGACTGTGGGGGCCATTTTAGTACAGTGAACTCATTGTCATGTTCAAGAAACCAATTTGAAATGATTCGAGCTTTGTGACATGGTGCATTATCCTGCTGGAAATAGCCATCAGAGGATGGGTACATGGTGGTCATAAAGGGATGGACATGGTCAGAAACAATGCTCAGGTAGGCCGTGGCATTTAAACGATGCCCAATTGGCACTAAGGGGCCTAAAGTGTGCCAAGAAAACATCCCCCACACCATTACACCACCACCACCAGCCTGCACAGTGGTAACAAGGCATGATGGATCCATGTTCTCATTCTGTTTACGCCAAATTCTGACTCTACCATCTGAATGTCTCAACAGAAATCGAGACTCATCAGACCAGGCAACATTTTTCCAGTCTTCAACTGTCCAATTTTGGTGAGCTCGTGCAAATTGTAGCCTCTTTTTCCTATTTGTAGTGGAGATGAGTGGTACCCGGTGGGGTCTTCTGCTGTTGTAGCCCATCCGCCTCAAGGTTGTGCGTGTTGTGGCTTTACAAATGCTTTGCTGCATACCTCGGTTGTAACGAGTGGTTATTTCAGTCAAAGTTGCTCTTCTATCAGCTTGAATCAGTCGGCCCATTCTCCTCTGACCTCTAGCATCAACAAGGCATTTTCGCCCACAGGACTGCCGCATACTGGATGTTTTTCCCATTCTTTGTAAACTCTAGAAATGGTTGTGCGGGAAAATCCCAGTAACTGAGCAGATTGTGAAATACTCAGACCGGCCCGTCTGGCACCAACAACCATGCCACGCTCAAAATTGCTTAAATCACCTTTCTTTCCCATTCTGACATTCAGTTTGGAGTTCAGGAGATTGTCTTGACCAGGACCACACCCCTAAATGCATTGAAGCAACTGCCATGTGATTGGTTGATTAGATAATAGCATTAATGAGAAATTGAACAGGTGTTCCTAATAATCCTTTAGGTGAGTGTACATTCACATTCACACATACCATGTCAGGCTAATGATAGACAGAGTCTGAATTAGCAAAGCAAAATATCACTTCATGTAAAATTTGTTTTGAATCGTGCTTCCCTCTGAGAAAAGCGTGGGTTGGTTCTATGTTTGAGTGCTAAGTAAATAAATAAACATATCAAGTACATGAAACAATCCATCATCTTCAAATGGCGCACACCGTGAACAACACCTGCTCGGCTAGCATTTATGGCTGAGGCAGCTGGGGTCTCCCTCTGAGAAACACACTAACATTAAATCACCGCATGTTGAACATGCTGTGAGAGGAATTCCTTATTAAGGCCAGCCAAAAAAACTCTTAGGATGAATCCTGTCATTTTGATTTAATTAAATTGTGAGAAAGCTTTCCACATTATAAAATAGTAGGCAAGTCATCAAAGCAATAAAAAAAAAGTATCATTTTAATATTAAAGTGTAAAATATACAAAATTGTAATAAACAAAACACTACAAATCAAAATCAATTGTATAAAAGTAAATTTAGGCATGGCAACATTACAAAATACAGTATGAAAATATACAGTATGTTTTCAAAGATTCACTTTAAGTAAGCGTTAAATCACAACAAAGGTAAAAAGCTTGGGGTCAGTCAGATGGGTTTTTTTTTTAAGGAAAAATGTTATTTTTATTAAGCAAAGACATTCAGTTCATTAAAAGTGACAGTTAGAATGCATTTCAAATAAATGTTGTTCTTTAGAAATTTCTATTCATATCAAAGAATCCTGGAAAAAAGTAACACGTTTTCCACAAAAATATTAAACAGCACAACTGTTTTCATCAATAATAAGAGATGTTTCTTGAGCACTAAATCAGCATATTAGAATGATTTCTGAAGGATCGTGTGACACTGAAGACTGGAGTAATGATGCTGAAAATTCAGCTTTGGCATCACAGGGATATTAAAATAGAGTTATTCATAATTTTGTAAGCATAAGTGAGCATATAATTTGAAAAACAATTTTTAGTCCCGTTCACATCAAGGACAATTACAATAAAGATAAAAACCTCACCACAACCTGGTCTACACCACAACTATAACAATAACGGGCAACGATATCATTGGAATCACTTTCAGAATTTTTTTCCAGCTAATAAACGATAAAAACATCAACAGCCAATCAGAATCCAACCTGCTTTCAGCGCTCAATGATTTAAAGCGGCAGACGACAAAAATGCAGCGTGCACCACTTATAATAAACACAACGATATTGTCCACTGATGTGAATGCTAATATAGTTATTTTTATAGTTATCGTTCTTGGTGTGAACGAACGTTTATACCGACATACATGTATAGTATATCATATGGAAGCCTGTTTCCGCCACTCAATAAAACAATTTAAAAGATAATTGCGACTTTTTATTTCACAATGCTGACTTTTTTTCTCAAAATTGCAAGTTATAAAGTCAGAATTGCAAGATATACAGTTAGAATTGTGAGATATAGTTGCAATTCAGACTTTAAAACTTACAATTCTGACTACTTTTCTCACAAATGTGATATATAAACTTGCAATTGCAAGTTATAAAGTCCAATTCTGAGGAGTAATTGCGACTTCATATCACGCAATTCTGAAAAAAAAAGAAAAAGTCAGAATTGTGAGAAAGTGTCGCAATTACCTTTTTATTTTTTATTCTGAGGTGGAAACAAGCTTCCATAATATCAAGTATCCCTTTAAAAAAAATTTAAATAAAAAACACACACCTTTAAAAGATCCAATTATTATATAGTTATTAATATTATTATTGCGCCAAACTATCGGTCAAGGATAAAAATGGGACTGAAAAATGAAATTTAATGAAATTTGGGAATGTAAATGGCTCCTTGGTTGAAAAATATTAAGAATCCCTGGTTTAGATCGTTCTCAATAGACCATTTTCAAGAATGGTGGATCTTGAAGGACAGACCAGCCATGTTTGAGTCATGTGACACGGTGACCATGCCGGCCCATGTTCCAGCAATTACATCCATGTAGGCCTGGCGGACTAATCGATGCTAACTTAAACAGCTCAGTCTACAATCAATGGGAATCGGTCAACTGGCCACAGACGTATTCCTCCTCTTAATTAACATTAATATATGTGAGGCTCCAAGCTTCCCCCAGCTAAATAAAAGCAGCGTGTGGCTAGACGAGGCTTGGAGGAGCTTTGCTGCAGGGCTAACACTCGAAGCGACCTTTCTGCGAACATATATTCGGTATCAGATGCAATTACTGGAATAGTATGAAAAAAATGCCCCCCTCAGTTCACCGTAAGCACACTGAATACAGAAGTTAGCACTAGCCTGGCGCACCAATGATTCAAGCGCTAACTGATTTGGTCTAACAAGGAATCAGTCATCCGTACACTTGGGTACAGGTGCCTTGCCAAGGGAGGAGCTAATTAGCAAAGAGAGAGATTCCCCATCGCATTTTTTTCCGGCCGACTGATGGAGACTGCCCACTTAAGTCAGGCGTAATGAGATGGTGGTGTTGGACCTAATGGTACCGCTGGGCTTTGCCTGGAAGAGATCTGTTTGCACAGAGTGTCATCCTAAAGCCTTAATCAGGTAGGGGACTCCATTTTTTTTTTTCACCGTTCCAAACGTCAATCATTTTGAATGGTGATCTTTGAGTTACTGACCCGACATTGTGTCTTCTCTTCTTTTTCCCCCCACAAGGTTGAGCCAAACAATATGGTACAGCAGAAAAACGTGCCAAAGATGAGCAGTTGTACAAGACTTAATAGGTTTGGACTAATTAGAAGTGGAGCATGACATACTGTCAATCCTATGCATTACCATAGATCTATAATGAATACATATTCATGATTTCATATTGATAGACATAGCCACCGGTTTTTGTGTAAGGAGATGACCTCTAGCCAGGTAAAAGAACACATACATTCAGGAAAAGCCAATACCTATGACCGTTTGATTTAGTTACTTTCATAGCAGGTGGAAAAATGATTAGACTACCTTCAAAGAGCAATGCAGAATCAAAAGAGGAGAAAATTACACAATCAGTGAACTGTAATATTCTGTGCATCTATGGCCACATTCACACAGGCATTACTCAAGGCCGTACAACACAAAGAGTCACACTTGTGAGTACGGTTGTCAAAGCCACATGCTGAGCATGTGAACAGAAGTGTAAAGAGGCTCAGGTCTAATATATAAACATTGAACTTCAACTTACCATGAGGACTTTTTTAGCCGTCTGAATGTTGTCAACGTAAGTATTGTACAACTGCAGGTGAGTGCAGAACTCCTCAAACCCGATGCCAAACCTCCCCAGTTCTATATGAGCAAGTAGGGTTCTGTTAAAACCAAAAAAGAAGTGAAAATATGATTGCAGTCATTTAATAAAACGTCACTGAATTTTTCATACCTTAAAGGTGCTTTAAATTAAATTAAATATATATCTTATGCTCACAAGACCACATTTATTTGATCAATAATACAGTAAAAAAAGGAATATTGTGAAATATTACAATTCCAAAAGAACTGTTTTCTATTATAATACAATTTAAAATGTAATTTATTTCTGTGATGCAAAGCTGAATTTTCAACATCATTACTCCAGTCTTCCATGTCACATCATCTAATGATCTAATATGCTAATTTACTGCTTAAGACACACCCTTTTTAATATTAATGTTAAAAACAGTTGTGCTATTCAATATTTTTGTGGAAACCATGATGCACATTTTTCAGGATTCTTTGATTAATAGAAATAACAAATTTAGTTGAAATATCTTTTTTAAATATACTTAATATACTTAATTTAATATACTATAAAAGGTATTTACTGTCTCTTTTGATCAGTTTAATGCATACACTGAATAAAAGTATTAATTTCTTCCAAAAAAAGTATACATACAGCAATGTATATACACTGATCAGGCATAACATTATGACAGGTGAAGTGAATAACACAAGTGAACGGTGTAGACAGTGTGATGCTTTGGGCAAAGTTCTGCTGGGAAACCTTGGGTCCTGTGTTCCCTTTAAATAGAAATAAACGGTCTTCCCTGGAGGCTGTGGCCTCTTTCAGCAGGATAATGTGCCCTGTCACAAAGTAAAATGGTTCAGGAATGGTTTGAGGAGCACAACAGTGAGTTTGAGGTGTTGACTTGGCCTCCAGATTCCCCAGATCTCAATCCAATCGAACATCTGTGGGATGTGCTGAACAAACAAGTCCGATCCATGGAGGCCCCACCTCGCAACTTACAGGACTTAAAGGATCTGCTGCTAACATCTTGGTGCCAGATACCACAGCGCACCTTCAGATGTATAGTGGAGTCCATGCCTCAACAGGTCAGGGCTGTTTTGTCAGCAAAAGGGGGACCAACATGTATATATGTATATGTATATGTATATGTATATACACTCACCTAAAGGATTATTAGGAACACCATACTAATACTGTGTTTGACCCCCTTTCGCCTTCAGAACTGCCTTAATTCTACGTGGCATTGATTCAACAAGGTGCTGAAAGCATTCTTTAGAAATGTTGGCCCATATTGATAGGATAGCATCTTGCAGTTGATGGAGATTTGTGGGATGCACATCCAGGGCACGAAGCTCCCGTTCCACCACATCCCAAAGATGCTCTATTGGATTGAGATCTGGTGACTGTGGGGGACATTTTAGTACAGTGAACTCATTGTCATGTTCAAGAAACCAATTTGAAATGATTCAAGCTTTGTGACATGGTGCATTATCCTGCTGGAAGTAGCCATCAGAGGATGGGTACATGGTGGTCATAAAGGGATGGACATGGTCAGAAACAATGCTCAGGTAGGCCGTGGCATTTAAACGATGCCCAATTGGCACTAAGGGGCCTAAAGTGTGCCAAGAAAACATCCCCCACACCATTACACCACCACCACCAGCCTGCACAGTGGTAACAAGGCATGATGGATCCATGTTCTCATTCTGTTTACGCCAAATTCTGACTCTACCATCTGAATGTCTCAACAGAAATCGAGACTCATCAGACCAGGCAACATTTTTCCAGTCTTCAACTGTCCAATTTTGGTGAGCTCGTGCAAATTGTAGCCTCTTTTTCCTATTTGTAGTGGAGATGAGTGGTACCCGGTGGGGTCTTCTGCTGTTGTAGCCTATCCGCCTCAAGGCTGTGCGTGTTGTGGCTTCACAAATGCTTTGCTGCATACCTCAGTTGTAACGAGTGGTTATTTCAGTCAAAGTTGCTCTTCTATCAGCTTGAATCAGTCGGCCCATTCTCCTCTGACCTCTAGCATCAACAAGGCATTTTCGCCCACAGGACTGCCGCATACTGGATGTTTTTCCCTTTTCACACCATTCTTTGTAAACTCTAGAAATGGTTGTGCGTGAAAATCCCAGTAACTGAGCAGATTGTGAAATACTCAGACCGGCCCGTCTGGCACCAACAACCATGCCACGCTCAAAATTGCTTAAATCACCTTTCTTTCCCATTCTGACATTCAGTTTGGAGTTCAGGAGATTGTCTTGACCAGGACCACACCCCTAAATGCATTGAAGCAACTGCCATGTGATTGGTTGATTAGATAATTGCATTAATGAGAAATTGAACAGGTGTTTCTAATAATCCTTTAGGTGAGTGTATATATACACACATATACATATATATATATATATATATATATATACACATATATATATACACATATATATATATATATATATATATATATATTTATTAGACATACACACACATACGTGCGTGTGTGTCTGTGTTGAATATGCATTTATATATTTAAAAAAATTTAATAAATGATTTAATCTAATAATTTTACCTGTCAAATACATATAAAAACATACTTTAAACATTGTCACATTAACAATTAAGTCCTGTTAACTCAAATAAATAACAACGTTACCCTACCCTGCAGTCTTGCCATTACACTCCAAACGCAATGATAACCCCGATACTGTTTTGGAAATCAAGGCACTTCTTGTCACAAATAATGAGGGGGGTTAGTTCAGAGGCAGACATATTTGCGAAAGGAAGTGTTTTTAGTCAGATTTGTGTGGTGTCATGCAAGGGCCCCTCCCTGTGGCTGACATACTTATTTGAGACAAGGGTGCTGGGGCTAGCGCCCAAGGGCAAGCGTGCAGTGCTTTGTAGCGGGAACGCACCCATTGCGAAACCAGGAACAAAACAAGGCGTTCAAGAGGAATGGAAGAGTTGGTGCTCTGGCTGTCAGGCACATTAGGGTGACATGGGTATAATTCAAGGGTGAGGGTGTTGACACTTGTGAGGGAGCTTATTATCCAAACTAGGCGAGGTAGATATCACACATACCGCTTAGACCAAACAGAAATACAGGTACGGATTCACGCACACACTCTCCCTAATGATGTTCCCTGAGACTTTACGTTTTTTACATGCTGGAAGAAGGAGCATTTTGCGGTTGAAGTTGATTTAAATAGATTTTAATGAAGTTGCAAGCCAAGGTAGCCTCTGTTCATAATCAGGAGATGCCAAAGCAGCCGAGAGAGTTCTAACGAGGGCAAAGGGCGGGAAAAATAGTGTTTCCTTTTTCCTCCTGCACAGCCAGAGGCTATTATGATAAATGTGAAATTATTACTTTTTTATGCTCTTTCTTAGGGCAATTAAATTCTTTAGCCGTCAGGAAGATGACAAAGATAACATTAGCATTCCTCCTGCGTCACGTTAATCTACATTAATGCTTAGCGGTTGCTACATCTGGGTCGGGCACAGACTCCAACCAAACAATGGAGGCCTATGTGGCTTCATTTGTGGGAAGCGAGAACCGAAGAATACTAATTAATCGCCAATGAACAGTTAGCAGCAACACAAATGCTCGTAAAAACACAAATCCGTACAAGACCCAAAAGCTTGTTCAGTTTGTCGGGAGACACCCTCCTTCCCTCTTCCTTCATAGCTGTCGGATACTATTTGATCTATTTCCACACCACATTTACTGTCATTAAGAAACCCCCAAGATGCACTCGTTCAGAATACTTATTGCTCAAATAAGTTTTTGATTCAGTGCTACTTAAGTGACAGCCCTTTCAAGTTGGTAATCACGGTTACGGTGCATTCTAGGATAATTGAGTTGTTCCCACTATTGCCTTATTCCCCTTATCAGATAAACAAGCATAATTCTGATGAATGATAGCGGCATGACAATATATTCAAGTTTTGTTTGTTTGTTTGCTTGCTTGTTGAGCAGCGTTTAATGAATCCAGAATGTATTTAAGTATTTACCGACCCAAGAGTATCATATCATGTACGAAGAATGAACTTCAAACCAACTGCATCCAATTCCTTTAAACTTAAATATAGCTGAGAGACATATTTATATTTTTTAAGATGTCATCGTATTAACGTAGCAACTGCTTTTCCATACAATAAAAGTGGATGGTGGTACAACAGGTTTGTGAGAAACAGGCCAAAAGTTGTTATTTATTATACCATTGACTTTCACTGTATGGCAGCTTGGACATCCTGCTAAATATCTTTTCATTTTCATTCCACAGAATAAAGAAAGTCAAACGAGATTTGAAAGAGATGAAGGTGAGTAAACAATGATAGAATTGTAATTTTTGTCTGAACTATTTCTTTAAGAGTAAAATCTACAATGGTTTATAATATACTATAAAGTGTATATTGTGCATGACAAAAACAAACAATCTACGGCTCACCTTGTGTCCTGGTTCTCTGTTTTTCAGTGTTACAACTAGTCCAAGATAAAATAAAGTGATTATTTCAGCTAAGGATTCAAATAACCTTCAGCAGCCAGCGCTGATATCAACATGCATCTGAAGAAGCTTCCCGATAACGATGTGGTTTTGGAGTACGCGAGCACTTTATTCGTTTTAATCAGTCAGCCACTGCTGTCTGTTCACAGATCTAAATTGAGAGACTGCCATTACGCTTCACCCAGCACTTCAATAACCGATTCTAATGATGATATATGGTAACCAAGCACCGATTTATCCAATACATCGGGCTCTAAAATTCAGCCCTCCATCTTCATTCAGCCACTGTTTGTAGAGAGGCCCGTCAATCAGGCATTGATGGGAGCCTCGGGGACCCATGGTGATTCATTATTCAGACAATTTTATGATTCTCGAACAACAGGGCCTGGATGAAGCCCTCAAAGGCAGTCAGTAGTTCCCCTTTCAGTCGTTTTGTAATTCGAAATATGTATACAATGAAACCACGTGGCAGTAACTCTTACGAGAATTTCGGCCAATTCAAGACTAATGAAAAATATCGTTCACTATGTTTCTCCTGTTGGGAAACGTCTATCCGAGCTTGTCAGGTAAATTTTTGGAGATTGATCAAGTTGTTAAATATTTCAAACACCGTTCACCTACACTAAGGAGCGATGATCTCTCCAATGCAGGCGTTAAAAAAAGATGGAAGCTTGTTCGCTCACAGGCTATTGGACATTAAGAGAGGGCTTCTGCTTTTGCTTGTTGCTTTCTGATGTGGTACATCAAAACACAAAACGCTTCATGAGAGCTCTGTGCCATAGATAGCCTCGGATAAAATTAACAAGAACAGGCTTCTTGACACCTGTGAGTTAATTTGTTGTTAGTCTGCCCAGCCCGCATGGGAAGATCAATGCCGACTGCTCTTCAGGCCAGTTTTTCTGATGTACTATTTCATCTTCTGCGCCTAGTTTCCAGCAGCTCTGGCTTTTCATTTGCTCAAGCTGTCATAAAGGGCCCTCAAGCAGAGTATATGCGGAAGAGTCACAGCTGGGCTTCACAACTTACCATGACCACTTTACCACAGGTGAAATATAAAGACGCTATTAAAGTCATCATCAAATAAAGTTGACGATTTACTTTCTTAAAATTGACAATCTTGATGTTATTTCAAACTATACATCTACTACTTAGAAATTACTTATTTTCAGCTGACGTCACAAACATCACAAATTTTCCCAACCCCTGTCCATGTCAAAAGTACCGGTACTTCAGTTTGAAATCATATTAAAATGAATAACATGTTATTATAATTTATGTATTTGTATTCATGCTTTGCAAGGGCTCACGCCACTTACAGGTTCTCACCTGGTTTGGCCATAGGACCCATGTGTTCCCATGGTCATTAAGCCACAACCAAATTTTTTAGGAATTTGAACCTAGCAAATGTATTTCTCAAAAAAGGTTGACACAAATTTGTTTTTATATCTTTACATAGAATTTCCATAGATGTAATGTCTTTCATACTGTACAAACTGTATATTCTATCCCCTTACTCTAACCCTACCGATCACAGAAAACTTTTTTTATGTTTTTATGTACATTTTTATATGCGATACCATCACTTGGTATGATTTATAAGCGGTTTTCCTCATGGGGCCCAACCAAATGGCCCCAAAATGTCAAAATGTTCACATTTTACTATCTCTGTGGGGATATTTGGTCCTCTCAATGAAGGTTAAACAAGAACAAGAACACGCGCGTACACACACACACTTTAACATACACATTCAGTTAGCTCCCTAGCTTCCTAGTTCATGAATCAGTATATTGTGTACATGAATGTGGCCGACTCCCTGATCAGTGCCCTGACTACTGATGGGAGCTGATTGAGATGCACCCTTAAACTGTGTCTAACAGAACAGTTAAGAGTATTCAGGCATGAATTTCAAAATAAAAGTCTTGCATCAGAAAAACATTTAGAATAAAAATTGTTGTTGACTGCACACACATTAATTAATAGTGTGAATTTGCTTTTATTTTTAATATTTCAGATTACAATTTAAAATTTAGTTACAATTTTAGTAATATTCTCACATGCTTTTGTAATTTGTATTAGTTTTTTTAAATACTCCTATTCAGTTTTAATGTTTAATGTTGTTTCAGCTTTAGTAAATTACAGTTTTAGTTTACATTAACAACATTAACAACTCAAATGCATTTCTTGATATTGATGTTGGTTTGTCCTAGAGAACGTAAACGATTCGGGCAAAAAGGATTTGTATTAGGCATGCACGATATTGGATTTCAATAACCGATTCTAATGATGATATATGGTAACCAAGCACCGATTTATCCAATACATCGGGCTCTAAAATTCAGCCCTCCATCTTCATTCAGCCACTGTTTGTAGAGAGGCCCGTCAATCAGGCATTGATGGGAGCCTCGGGGACCCATGGTGATTCATTATTCAGACAATTTTATGATTCTCGAACAACAGGGCCTGGATGAAGCCCTCAAAGGCAGTCAGTAGTTCCCCTTTCAGTCGTTTTGTAATTCGAAATATGTATACAATGAAACCACGTGGCAGTAACTCTTACGAGAATTTCGGCCAATTCAAGACTAATGAAAAATATCGTTCACTATGTTTCTCCTGTTGGGAAACGTCTATCCGAGCTTGTCAGGTAAATTTTTGGAGATTGATCAAGTTGTTAAATATTTCAAACACCGTTCACCTACACTAAGGAGCGATGATCTCTCCAATGCAGGCGTTAAAAAAAGATGGAAGCTTGTTCGCTCACAGGCTATTGGACATTAAGAGAGGGCTTCTGCTTTTGCTTGTTGCTTTCTGATGTCACAAACATCACAAATTTTCCCAACCCCTTGTCCATGTCAAAAGTACCGGTACTTCAGTTTGAAATCATATTAAAATGAATAACATGTTATTATAATTTATGTATTTGTATTCATGCTTTGCAAGGGCTCACGCCACTTACAGGTTCTCACCTGGTTTGGCCATAGGACCCATGTGTTCCCATGGTCATTAAGCCACAACCAAATTTTTTAGGAATTTGAACCTAGCAAATTTATTTCTCAAAAAAGGTTGACACAAATTTGTTTTTATATCTTTACATAGAATTTCCATAGATGTAATGTCTTTCATACTGTACAAACTGTATATTCTATCCCCTTACTCTAACCCTACCGATCACAGAAAACGTTTTTTATGTTTTTATGTACATTTTTATATGTGATACCATCACTTGGTATGATTTATAAGCGGTTTTCCTCATGGGGCCCAACCAAATGGCCCCAAAATGTCAAAATGTTCACATTTTACTATCTCTGTGGGGATATTTGGTCCTCTCAATGAAGGTTAAACAAAAACAAGAACAAGAACACGCGCGTACACACACACACACTTTAACATACACATTCAGTTAGCTCCCTAGCTTCCTAGTTCATGAATCAGTATATTGTGTACATGAATGTGGCCGACTCCCTGATCAGTGCCCTGACTACTGATGGGAGCTGATTGAGATGCACCCTTAAACTGTGTCTGACAGAACAGTTAAGAGTATTCAGGCATGAATTTCAAAATAAAAGTCTTGCATCAGAAAAACATTTAGAATAAAAATTGTTGTTGACTGCACACACATTAATTAATAGTGTGAATTTGCTTTTATTTTTAATATTTCAGATTACAATTTAAAATTTAGTTACAATTTTAGTAATATTCTCACATGCTTTTGTAATTTTTATTAGTTTTTTTAAATACTCCTATTCAGTTTTAATGTTTAATGTTGTTTCAGCTTTAGTAAATTACAGTTTTAGTTTACATTAACAACATTAACAACTCAAATGCATTTCTTGATATTGATGTTGGTTTGTCCTAGAGAACGTAAACGATTCGGGCAAAAAGGATTTGTATTAGGGATGCACGATATTGGATTTTTGCCGATATCTGATATGCCAATGTTTTTCAACTCATTTTAGCTGATGCCAATACATAATTTTTTTTCCTTTGTTTGGAAACAGCACCATTTTGAGCAAAACCTTCTTTTTTTTCATTCTGGTTTTAGATTAGTCTCCTTACTAAAAAGATACTTGTTAAAGATAAATAAATGTTAATAAAGTTCTTTTTATAATAAGAGTATATTAAAAGCTCTGAAAATAACAATAATAAAGTCAGTCATTTTTCACCCCAGAGAGATGCAGTTGTATCCCAAATATTTTATTTTTGGATTTAAGGTTTGTGCACATGAAGTGGGGGTGGTATGACATCAGTTGATGCGGTCTTTAGCTTCAAATAAAAAAATTCTACAATTATTTTAGAGCTACTTGGATTATTTCATAACATTTTATTACAGAATAATAAACTGTATATAAAAGCATGCGCCTGCACGCGCTAGAGAGTGGGGGGTCACTGTTGACAGTCACGTCCTTCTGTATGCACATTCACAAATTCAAGGCAGCATTTAAAAACTGTCAATATAAATCACCACACATGCAATGCAACTCTGGTTTTTGCTTGTTGACTTACAAGTTCACTTCAAGAATGACCACACTGCTGACATGATCTTATCGCTATAGCACTCCGTGCACACGCGAGTTATTGCAGATGCACATCAACACGTTATCATATCGGCAAGGCATATTGGCAAAAAAAATTCTGATTCCGTTGTCGTACCGATAATATCGTGCATCCCTAATATCGTAAATCCCTAATCAAAACTGTAGATCTAAACGCAGTCCAACAGATTTAACGCTGTCTGTGTTGTTAATATTAATCCATGAATATTGATCCCAAAAAATAAAATAATTTTAAAAACGGTTCATAATTATTTCTTAGCTATTATTGTTTAATTACTTAACCTAAAAGGCTACAAAATATTGTACTTTAATTTGTTAATATTAATGTTAAATTATATCAATAATATATAATTTAATATTATTTTGACTTAATTCAAAAGCCTTTTTTGGTATCGAAAAAACAAACAAACACAGAATTGCTGAGGTTATAAGTTTGATCCTAAAATACTGACAAACGCCTTGAACTACTTTGAATAAAAGCATTTGTCAAGTGCATAAGCAAAAAACGTACATTAAAACTATTGAAATGTTGGTATTGTGACAACCCTATTACCCTCTAACCCATCCACTAGAGATTGCAAAATTCAAATGGGTTGTGAATGGTGTTTCATGTTGACTTTAAATCTTGCATCGAGCAGCCTGATGTCTATTACTGGCGAATCTGCTACAGTAGTGTAGTAGTCAGGTGGAAAGACAGTAATGAATGCATGATAATGGATGTTTTCATTAAAAATGCATGTTTAAAACATCAGCACCTGCAAAAGCTTATTTTTATCAACGCATAAGGCTTGGAAGACACAAACGGCGGCCATTACGAACAGGCAGCCGTCACCGATGATGGCAACCATGGCAGGATAACGTGAAATACACTGGAGAAAGTGCAGCTGTAAGCCTAAATCCAGCATCCGCATCGATTCGCAATCCAATTAAAGAGAATAACATAAGATAAGGCACACCAGGCAATCTCCAAGTTCTCAAACTTGATTCTTCTGTTAGACCCCAATTAATACTCTCCTACCCTCTCATCCTTTTTAAACGGTATCAAAGCCAGCCACCCTCAGCAGGCTCTCTCCCCTGAGCGCAAATATTCGCTTAATTATTTAAAGGATACTTACTGGTTTATTAAATGAATGGATTTAATTGAACTGAAGATGCTTTCTCTAATGTCCTGCCTGAGGGTTCCTTTGGCCTTCAAGATCTCCACAAAGTACTGGAGAAAAGAAAGAGACAGGAGGGAGAGAAAATTAAATTCAGACGCCACTCGTACATGACTCTTCATCTTACCGAGAGTGTCACCTCTCGTTGCATACCCTTGAGATAAAGCGAGAACAAATCTGTGGAGAGTCAAGCATTTTGCAGCAATGACATCTCAATTACCTCCAACGGCTTAATATGAGCCGCATATCCAACACAACTTCGCTAGGGGCAGGAGATGACATGAAGGAGAACGTGTGGTTTCTCAAAATAAGTTTTGATGGTCGACCGTTTAATTAGAATGCAGCATTAGAAAACAATGAGACGGACGTGCCAGTTCAGTATGTTAGCTTTTCAAATTCAAACAACAATTATTATGTTATACACAACCTGAGTGAGATTCAAGTGAATATTTGTGGTTACACACAATATAATCTACATAATACGCACAGAAAAAGCTTTGAGATCTCAACCATCTTAAAGGCAAAACCAATTAGCTACAAAATAAAAGCCTTGAACAGGTTATAAACCATGAATTTCAAAAGAATAGCCCTGCGATGGTGTCAAGGACCACTCAATTAATAGAAAACCTTGTGCTGTTGAAACTGTGAATAAAACTTTTTAAGATAATTAGAATTTCAGATTCGTATTAATTAGGATATTCTAATGTTCAAAACACATTACTCTGTTTCTGCTCTCCAGGATGAACAAATCCAACCCTGACAAGTGTTTCTCCATCAGTGTATTGCTCGATAAAAGATAGGCTAATTCAGCCCATGGGCGAGTGTAATGTTGGGCCTGTAGAGAGACTAACCGTGACGACTAGATCCAGCTGTTCACAGTATCTTTGTTCGCTCTGGACTAGCTCACGGGCTGTGCAGCCTCTCTTTCTCTCCCAGCGGTCCCGCTGCTCCTGAATGTTGCGGCTTCCCATGGGGGTGAACGGACTCGGAGCAAAACTCATGATCAGTGTTACTACCTGCAAAACAGAAAATCACTATTAAATGAAATGTTTAAATAATTGCCATTTATCATCAGCTTATATCCATAACCATCCATCAGCAATAAAATAAACACATATAAACACATATACATTCATACACATATTATATATACACACACACACACCGATCAGGCATAACATTATGACAGGTGAAGTGAATAACACTGATTATCTCTTCATCACGGCACCTGCTAGTGGGTGGGATATATTAGGCAGCAAGTGAACATTTTGTCCACAAAGTTGATGTGTTAGAAGCAGGAAAAATGGGCAAGTGTACGGATTTGAGAGAGTTTGACAAGGGACAAATTGTGATGGCTAGACGACTGGGTCAGAGCATCTCCAAAACTGCAGCTCTTGTTGGGTGTTCCTGGTTCTGATAGAAAGGTGTCAGAATACACAGTGCATCGCGTTGTCGTGTATGGGGCTGTTTAGGCGCAGACCAGTCAGGGTGCCCATGCTGACCCCTGTCCACCGCCGAAAGCACCAACAGTGGGCACGTGAGCATCAGAACTGGACCTCGGAGCAATGGAAGAAGGTAGCCTGGTCTGATGAATCATGTTTCTGTGTGTATACAAATATACCGGATGGCCGGGTGTGTGTGTATACTTACCTGGGGAACACATGGCACCAGGATGCACTATGGGAAGAAGGCAAGCCGGCGGAAGCAGTGTGATGCTTTGGGCAATGTTCTGCTGGGAAACCTTGGGTCCTGCCATCCATGTGGATGTTACTTTGACATGTACCACCTACCTAAGCATTGTTGCAGACCATGGACACCCTTTCATGGAAACAGTATTCCTTGGTGGCTGTGGCCGCTTTCAGCAGGATAATGCGTCCTGCCACAAAGCAAAAATGGTTCAGGAATGGTTTGAGGAGCACAACAGTGAGTTTGAGGTGTTGACTTGGCCTCCAAATTCCCCAGATCTCAATCCAATCGAGCATCTGTGGGATGTGCTGAACAAACAAGTCTGATCTATGGAGGCCCCACCTCGCAACTTACAGAACTTAAAGGATCTGCTGCTAACATCTTGGTTCCAGATACCACAGCACACCTTCAGGGGTCTAGTGGAGTCCATGCCTCAACGAGTCAGGGCTGTTTTGGCAGCAAAAGGGGGACCAACACAATGTTATGATCGGTGTATATTTACAATATATTTATATATAGATATGTGTGTATAGTATATAAGGGATGTGATGACGATAAATAGAGATAAAGAGGGTATATACTGTATGTATATGAGAGAGAGTATAGAAAAATAACGATGGTTATATATTATTTTTGTTATATAATGATATTATTAATTAAATTCACAGATAATTAATATTTAAATAAAAATAAAATGACAAAACGTTTCAAATAAGTATATATAAAATAAGTATTTTTAATTAATTTTATTTAAAAATTATTTTATTTTTATTACATTTTAATATAATTTACTTAATTATATACAGTACTTACTGATAAAATCAATTAAAATAAAATGTTATATTTCAAATATATTTTTATAAATTATTGCAGCCATTTATCTTTTGCTGAGCTCATTTAATCAAAGATCAATTATTTATAAAGCACTTTTTTCAAATTTCATTATATGATTAGGGCATTGAAAATCCATATTTTGACATTTGTAAATTACAGTCAATAATGCAGTAAAAGAACCAAGCGAATACCATTGGCTGCATAAACCAAGTATAAGGGACGACCAGCGATTGTGTCCCCTGTGAATGCTTAATAACACACAAACAACATATGCAGAGGGTAAGCCACCAATTAAGGGAAGCCAAGCCTACACTCATCCTCAACAACACTGAACAACACACACTCTTGATCTATGACTTAGTATGTGCTCTCTCTCTCAGCTAAGTAAAGTCTCTCCATCATGGCTCCCTCCCCCAGCCGGTGGTGTTGTCCCTCGACTCCGGGGTGTCCTCTCTGCACTGCCTCATTAGTGTCAGCTCTAATGGAGCGTCAGGGCCAGAAAGAGGAACGAGACCAACACTTTAACAGCAATTAACCCTTGTCCCCTCCCGAGGGAGGCTGGCGTCAGCCCTTCTATAACACACTGTAAACAAGGCAGCCCGATCAACCCGAAAAGACTGAGAGGGCACACGGGCCGATGTGCATATGAGGAGAGATAGCTCATCCCATCTGCCTTTGTGGTGCAGCCGGTCCCCTTGTTTGTACAAAACCTCCATAAAAACGCAGCAAACGTGAAACGCATCCCCTGAAGTTACGCGTACCCCATGCAGCCTCTGCTAAATGCTGCATCTGAAGCCGTGGTCCATTTTTACCAGCAACTTACTGTAAATTGCATCATTCTCGACACTCAAATAAGCAGTCAATTTCGAGAAATACTGCAGCATTTTAGGCCCAGTGAAGCCAATTAAAAGCCAGCTGAGGAAGACTCGGGTCAGGAGTACCTAGTTAAAAAGACTAAATATGGAGCAACCTGCAGGGTTTGTTTGCATAACTCAACACTTACATTAAACAAGACCACTTTCTTTTGTTCAGGGTAAGATTATATGCTTACATATGGAGAATTACACAGACAAATTCTTGTTTTCTTAACACACAATTGTATCTTGTAAATATAAAAGGTGTTGGTAACACTGTGGGATCCCTGAATATAGTACAATTATTTGTATTTGGGTTCAGTTTGACCTCAACAAAAGGCACCTAGCTGGATTTGTTTTTATTGTGTTTTTGCCACAGCAATGTTTTATATCTGTGGTCTCTGAGACTACAAATACAAGTAATGTAACATATTTGAATAAAATATGATGGGTCTCATTGAGAAATTTTGTTAAGGGTAACACTTTACAATAAGGTTACATTAGTTAACATGAACTAACAATGAAAAATATTTCTAAAGCATTTATTAATCTTAGTTAATGTTAATTTAAACATGTACTACTAACACATTATTATAATCAAAGGTTGTATCTGTTAATATTATTTAATGGACATGAGCTAACAATGAACAGTTGTATTTTTATTTACTAAAATTAACAAACATTAATAAATGTATTGCTCATTGTTAGTTAATGTTTTTTTTCCATTCATTGTTACCGAATTAAAAAAAAAAAAAAAAAAAAATACTTTAAACATATTTAGATTTAAGGGTCTCAGGGTTTCTAAACAGAACCTGAGGGTTAAATAAACAAGTAGGTTAACTTGTTTCTAGATTATTAACAATGAAATTCCTGTTGACACTATGAATAGTAAAACTCTTCATGTTATGAGTCTAGCGTGCTGTTTCTTTATTCTGTTTGATAAAAGGTTTTCGACTTTGGATAACCATTTTGAAAACAGATGTTGAAATTGTACAAAAAACCTACAATTTGCAAACCTAACAAGTCACCACTTTGAACGCATTACAAAGGCAGTCTTCTTTCCTTGTGTCACCGCTCGCGAATGAACGCAGGGGTTTAGACACAATATTGCAATATACGAAATACTAATAAGCACTTGTTAGCATGGCTGAAATGTAGAAGTGCACTTCTGTTTTCATGTGTCTTTGAGGTTGAAACTATACTGTAAAATATATGACTTACCAAATAAAGTGAACATTCAAAGCATATCTGTAACTGTTATAAAACGATATAGATTATATAAACATAAAAACATTCCATACCTGATGTTGTTCTTGCTTTTCAAATTGAATACAGGCGCTCTTTCTTACGCTCTCAGAAGTTCCGGGTTTTTCTGCGCTCTGATTGGTGCTCCCAAACATCGAAACTGATCCGTCCCCCGTGACGTCATCGATACATTTAGTAGCTACAGCGCTAGGGGTCATTTTGTATCCGATAGGGGTCTTCTGTATCCGATGTGTCATAAGAATATACTGTAAGTGTACAAAGTCAGAGTTACATTTATTTAAACGTGGAAAGCTGTAAAAACAAACAAACAAATAAATAATAATAATAAATGATTTAGTATTTTTTCTCTTAGCACATGATCCTTCAGAAATCATTCTAATATGCCGATTTTCTGCTCAAGAAACATTTCTTATTATTATCAATGTTGAAAACAGTTGTGTAAAAAAAAATTTCTCACGATTATTTAATGAAAAGAAAGTTCAAAAGAACAGCATTTATCTGAAATATGATAATACATTGATAATAATCATAAATGTTTCTTGAGCAGAAAATCGGCATATTAGAATGATTTCTGAAGGATCATGTGACACTGAAGACTGGAGTAGTGATGCTCAAAATTCAGCTTTGCATCATAGGAATAAATGACATTTTAAAATATATTCAAATAGAAAACTGTTATTTTACATTTTAATAATATTTCACAATATTACAGCTTTTTTTGTATTTCTAATGACATAAATGCAGCCCTGGTGAGCAGAAGAGACTTCTTTAAAAACATTTAAAAATCTTACCATTCTCAAACTTTTGACCGGTAGTGTATACAGATATATATATACAGGGAGTGCAGAATTATTAGGCAAATGAGTATTTTGACCACATCATCCTCGTTATGCATGTTGTCTTACTCCAAGCTGTATAGGCTGGAAAGCCTACTACCAATTAAGCATATTAGGTGATGTGCATCTCTGTAATGAGAAGGGGTGTGGTCTAATGACATCAACACCCTATATCAGGTGTGCATAATTATTAGGCAACTTCCTTTCCTTTGGCAAAATGGGTCAAAAGAAGGACTTGACAGGCTCAGAAAAGTCAAAAATAGTGAGATATATTGCAGAGGGATGCAGCAGTCTTAAAATAGCCAAGCTTCTGAAGCGTGATCATCGAACAATCAAGCGTTTCATTCAAAATAGTCAACAGGGTCGCAAGAAGCGTGTGGAAAAACCAAGGCGCAAAATAACTGCCCGTGAACTGAGAAAAGTCAAGCGTGCAGCTGCCAAGATGCCACTTGCCACCAGTTTGGCCATATTTCAGAGCTGCAACATCACTGGAGTGCCCAAAAGCACAAGGTGTGCAATACTCAGAGACATGGCCAAGGTAAGAAAGGCAGAAAGTCGACCACCACTGAACAAGACACACAAGCTGAAACGTCAAGACTGGGCCAAGAAATATCTCAAGACTGATTTTTCTAAGGTTTTATGGACTGATGAAATGAGAGTGAGTCTTGATGGGCCAGATGGATGGGCCCATGGCTGGATTGGTAAAGGGCAGAGAGCTCCAGTCCGACTCAGACGCCAGCAAGGTGGAGGTGGAGTACTGGTTTGGGCTGGTATCATCAAAGATGAGCTTGTGGGGCCTTTTCGGGTTGAGGATGGAGTCAAGCTCAACTCCCAGTCCTACTGCCAGTTTCTGGAAGACACCTTCTTCAGGCAGTGGTACAGGAAGAAGTCTGCATCCTTCAAGAAAAACATGATTTTCATGCAGGACAATGCTCCATCACACGCGTCCAAGTACTCCACAGCGTGGCTGGCAAGAAAGGGTATAAAAGAAGAAAATCTAATGATATGGCCTCCTTGTTCACCTGATCTGAACCCCATTGAGAACCTGTGGTCCATCATCAAATGTGCGATTTACAAGGAGGGAAAACAGTACACCTCTCTGAACAGTGTCTGGGAGGCTGTGGTTGCTGCTGCACGCAATGTTGATGGTGAACAGATCAAAACACTGACAGAATCCATGGATGGCAGGCTTTTGAGTGTCCTTGCAAAGAAAGGTGGCTATATTGGTCACTGATTTGTTTTTGTTTGGTTTTTGAATGTCAGAAATGTATATTTGTGAATGTTGAGATGTTATATTGGTTTCACTGGTAAAAATAAATAATTGAAATGGGTATAAATTTGTTTTTTGTTAAGTTGCCTAATAATTATGCACAGTAATAGTCACCTGCACACACAGATATCCCCCTAAAATAGCTAAAACTAAAAACTACTTAAAATATTGATACAAAAATATTCAGCTTTGATATTAATGAGTTTGTGTTCATTGAGAACATGGTTGTTGTTCAATAATAAAATTAATCCTCAAAAATACAACTTGCCTAATAATTCTGCACTCCCTGTATATATATATAAATGACACACACACATAAATACATACATAATTATTCACTTACTAATACAGAAACAATATTTTTAATATAAAAGTCATTCTTTGTCTGTCAGTTTACATGAAGTTCTTTAAATCACCTTTTCAAATAGAAAAAGGCACCCAATTTTATAGAATGACCCTGAAAAATCTTATTATTATTGACTGAGCACAGGCATGTTTCATACACAAGATTAAAGCTTTTGTGAGTGGATAGATTATTGAAGATAAATTATTTTTGTTTGTTTATGATCATTAAGATTAAGAACAAGAAGAATCACACACAAGAAAAGTACTTATGTATTATGATGCCAAACCTCAAACGTATACGCCTTCAGAAGGGTCTGCGGCATGTTAGGTGAATCCAACAGCTTCAAAGCTGAAAAAAATACTAAGTTTATCTTCTAAATAAGACCAACCATTAATTTTACATTTAACTTGTGCATCCTAGGAGTTAAGAAAGGGAGTTTAGTCTATACTCCTGATGATTCATCTTAGGAAATGAAGGGAGGAGAAAACACATCTCAGCAAATTTCTGCTAATTATACAAGAGTGTTAGCAAGATGAAAGTGATGCCCCGTGATCAGGCTTGGCACAGTAATAGCCCCTAACTCCTCACAGACAGTCCCTCTAATATAAGGAAATCCATTAGGACCCGCAAGTTGTAAAGTGCAAGCATCAACTTCTCAAACCACTGTATGTGCTTCTCCTTCCTCTTCCCACAAACAAAAAGCGTGCAGCCCGACACCAGCGAGAACACTGACATCTAGTGTTGCCTGTGTGGCTATTTGAAGGTATCCAGCCTCTGACCAACATGACAGATTGTGCAGCAAACTACTGTAAAATATATGACCAACATATTATAGTCCTCTTAAGAACAAATAAAGCATTGAGATGATATAAAGCATAATTTGGGCATTAAAATTTAGATTTAGAGTTGGTGTGTGTTGCACAAAAGGCATTTTTAATCATTTAGGAATCATGTCAAATAGAATTATCGGAAAGGGTCAAAATTAATTGATGGTTTGGATGTAATCATCACATCCTGAATGATTAAAATTGCATTTTTGTGCAATACACAACAACTTAAAATCGTCTAATTTTCATGCCCAAATTATGATTATATACCATCTCAATAATGGGCAATTATTTTGACCCTTTCCCATAATTCTATATGTCTGTCATGTTTATATTTTATTTATGACAAGATTCCCAGCAATGTTTCGTTCCCCGAACATGAAAAAGAACGTCCCATGCATGATATGATTTGGTTTCCAAAGATTTAACCAAAGGGAAACCAAACACTCAGAATCATTTTTTGATTAAATAGAAACATCAGGAATGATTAAATATTAATGTTTTGAAGTAAAAAGATTCATTTAGCATGCTTCAGATGGTTAAAGGGATAGTTCACCCCAAAAGTAATAATATGTCATGATTTAAGGCTAAATATTGTTCTAAATATAAAAGAATAGGAGAGTTTACACCACAACTATAACAGTAATGGTAACTACAGTAACTACATCGTTGGAATCACTTTCAGAATGATTTTTTCCAGCTGATGCACGATAAAAACATTCAAAATCCATCATGTTCACTTCAGTATTAAAATGTCCTTATAATTTACTCACCCCTACATCATCCAAGATGTTCATGTCTTTCTTTCTTCAGTCGAAAAGAAATTAAGGATTTTGAGGAAAACATTCCAGGCTGAAGGTCCAAGTTTCAATGCAGCTTCAAAGGGCTCGACACGATCCCAGCCTTATTCCTCAGCTGGGATCGTATCGAACCCTTTGAAGCTGCACTGAAATATGGAGAAAAATCTTGGAATGTTTTCCTCAAAAACCTTAATTTCTTTTCGACTGAAGAAAGAAAGACATGAACATCTTGAACAAAATTCTGAAGTGAACTTATCCTTTAAGAGCGTGAGCATTTAAAGCGACAGATGACATAACAGCAATGCACACTTATTATAAACAGAACGATATCGTCCGCTGGTGTGAACGCTGATATAGTTATCTTAATTGTTATCTTTGTAGTTATCGTTCTTGGTGTGAACATGCCTTTACTCACCCTCATGTTGTTCTTGTGATTTTCTTTCTTCTGTGTTTTGTCTATACACAATGAAAGTCAATGGGGTCCAAAACAACTGGATTGGACCCCATTGACTTTCATTGCATGGACAGTTTTTCTTTTTTCACAAAAGCACCTTTTGTTTCAATTGTAAGTGGACACAAATAAAAGTATAGGATACTTTTAATAAAAAAAAAAAAAAAAAAACATGAATGTAAAGGACCCTTTACAGTTGAATTATGTATTGCTTTTATCTGTATGACCATAAATAACGAAGTATTTTAAGTCGATTTAGCTACTTTGTGAAATAAACCCACCAAAACGCGCTGGCAGATTTGTCAAACCCCAGAGGGTTAAACTATCATCTTTTGTGTCCCACAGATGAGTGGGATATGGATTAGGAACAACATGAGTGTCAGTGGCGTGCACAGACCTCCGCGAGGGGGTCCCCATCGGTAGAAATCGCGTTCCGGGGGGTGGTCTCCCTCGGTAGAAATCGCATTCGCGTGGGCACTGCGGTGCGATCGAAAAGGGGACATTTTTTACTTTCAAAGGGGCAGGGGCTCAAACTATCCCATTAAATCTATGCAGGACACAGTGTACATATATCAGCCTATACAACTCAACATATGCACATTAATACAACACCACTTACAGTGTGCAATGTTCCCAACAACATAAGGGCTGTTTCTTGAGTGCCTGATGAGACCGTGCCCTTGAGTTATGTTTTCTCTGTGAACCTGAAAGCTCTTTATGAACATACCTGAGACATCAATGTCAGGAGCGATAACTCTTCAGTTACAACTAAAAACTATTACCTGAAACACATATTCATTCTGGCGTATACTTTCACATAGTTTTGTATCAGATTGCCTATAAACCATGTGTATTATACGTATGTATAAGCTATTAAATCTTACAATAAGGTTGAAAAAGGTGAAGCATTGTGAATCACCAAACTGATAAAATACATCTTTAATGAGAGATTCATTAAAATGTAAAATGTATGACAATATTGGCGGCTCTGCTCTTTATTGTTTTCAATTTTATTGTGTTTCCAGAACATTTGGTATTATAATAATTGGCCCCAAAACAGACCTGTGCAAATTAGGCCCATTTTGCCTCCAGGCTATTGAGGCATGAACAGTCAGAGACACCGCAGACAAAGGGTCCTTTTTCACCTGAGGAGAGAGGAGGGGGGAAAAAAGCGGTAGGAGCGTCAATAATCTACACAAGTAAAGCAAGTCTCCCAAGGTTTTTCAGCCCTGTGGTGCATTATTCATACTCACCGTAGCCAGAGGACTCTTAATTGACCCTTGCTCCTCGCAAAACTTCATGAGATGAAAGAATGCAATGTTTTGTAATTCAACTTTTTTTTTGAGTCCCCCTCACTCCAACTCAATAGTATTGGATTTCTGTTCATGAATAATTCAGAAGCAAAAGAGAGAGGTAACCCTAAGCTTAGAGATGTCATAAGAAACTATGCTGCAACTGCAAAACATATCGAATCACTTAGACAAAAACAAACACAGGCCCATCACAACAAATAGTGTTCAGGGCCTTGTGATGCCGAAGCTTTTGAGGAATTTACAGGTCAATATCCTTATTTAACAGTTGTGATAAACGCAAGGAAAGGGACTTTTCATTTCTAACAAATGACGCCGGCTGTGCGGCCGGATGTTAAGTGGCTTCATGAACACACTGTTTGCTGCTGAAGTACATGATTGTTCTCGTTAGTCTTAATTACAGAGATTTGTGATACACTAAGGGCATTAGAGGGCAGAAACGGTTTCAAACGTCTCTGTTTCTCTAGTCATATTATAGACCCCATGAAATCAGTTTTGGGGCTTTTGATCAGCCAAATGCAATTTTAGTTTTTAGTCAATGTTTTTGTCTAAATGCTTTTGACTAAAATGGCTAATTTTAGTAAATGAAAATATTTTATTTGTGCAAAATTAAGTATTACTTTAAACATATATCAGCATTTAATAAAAAAAAACTATATCTTTAACTTTAACTAAAACTATATTTGAACTTATTATTTGAAATAAGACTGAAACAATGAAAAACTTTGAAATGTTGCTTGGCAAAAAAAAGAAAGAAATAAAGATAAACAGAAATATAAAAAAACAACCTATTAAACAAGATAAAAGCGCATTCCAAAATTTCTAAAATTTAAACACAAATGTATATGAAAACAAACTGAAAATTTTATGAAAACATAAAGGCTCATTCAAAATATGACTAGTAGAATACTAAATTAACTTTTCTTTTTTTTTGCTTTGCTATGGCTTATATTTCGCATGTTATTTTTTCTACACTCAAAAAAATCATTTTCATGATTCGTTATCACAACTTCTTATCTTTTGTCAAATCAACTTAGATAATTAATGGAGTTCAGATAACATAATATTTTGAGTTTCTATTTATTAAATCAATTTCCTGCATTGTATCAAAATTTTAATTTACTTTTTTAAGTTAAACCAACAATAGTTTTTACAGTGTAGTCATATTTGTCAATATTTTACATTTTTACTCACTTTGATGTGCACTTTTCCTGTTTATTACTGATGACGAATTAAAATAACCCTTAATGACTTTTTTCCTGTAATTTTATTGATGAATATATTCTAACAAAGTCCTAAAAGTTGACAAATTCACTTGCATAATAATAAAATAACTTTTACTCTTTTATTCTTTTTTGCATTGCTATGGCTTATATCTTGCATGCTATTTTTTTCTAGTCATATTTTGGTCCAATATTTTAAATTTTTCCTCACCTTGATGTGCACTTTTCCTCTTGCCTTTATTATTGATGACAAAATAAAAAAAAACCTTAATTACTTTTTTTTGTCAGTAATTTTATTGATGAAATTAACACTGTCTATATGCTAACAAAGTCCTAAAAGTTGACCAAATTCACTATATACGTATGCATTTCAAATTTACAGTCTCTCTCAAACAGAAAAAAACAGACCAAAACATGGATGACTCATCTTGCACTACAAATTACCATCCAATCAAACGCACTCTAGAAAGACAGCGCCACGCACCCTAATAGGCTACCCATTTTTTGGAATGAGCTCTTTGAAAAAGCCACTCAAAAGAGAAAATATGTAAATAATCCATGTCACTTCAGTCATCTGAATCAAATGATTTTATTTGACCCTAATACCTTTAAAGTGTGCATATACTCTGGCTTAGAAGGTAAGTGACAGATTAAGTCCTGAAAAGAAAATGAAGTCACGGACAAAGCCGAAAAGCCAAGAGCCGAGAGAGAAACGAAGGGGATGAACAAGGCAAACAAATTGAAAGAATACAGAGGATTTTCAAAAGCAATTTGTTGTAACTGCCTATTGGTTGCCTTGATTAAAGTTCTCAATCGGCCCCCGCAACCCGACTCTCCATACTTGTCACTGTTTCGGCATGTTTGAAAATGGTGAGCTCATTAAAGTAAAATGACTGTTTGGCCCTGGGAAAAAAATAATTACATGGAAACAAATAGACACAAAAAAGTGGAGTGACTCTCCAGTCAAGGAGGACCATTGAAAAAAAAGTGTGGCGCTTGCAAAACCCAGCGGTTTTCATGGATAATGATAAACTGTCATGCCTGCAATTACCGCAAGCACAGGATGCCAGGGTTTTATGCGTGTCAATGAGGTTTGCTCCTAATTGACGATGGGGGACACTAACTCTCTTGAAAGCTGTCATTCAACCATCAAGCATTACGTCAAGAGGCTCACCTATTGAATTTTCGTGTGTTTTGTACGCGTGTGCTCCCGGTAGCGCGAGCTAGGGAACGGCTCGGTGTTGTGTTTGTCATTTGTGAACGTCCATCACCGATACATCTGTTCTTAGGCGTCCACTTTTGGGAATGGAAATTAGAGCGGAAAAGTTTGCTCTGTGCACGGAGGGCCGGCTGTCACGCTTTCACTGGAGATGTTCTAAAGTTAAACTCATATGACACTAAATGTCCATGCCGCGCTTTACCTGTGGGACAGAAAGAATGTTTAGAGTTATGCTTGGGTTGTCACTGCATGTGTTTAACCAGTGCCCAGACCGCTGGGATCCCATTTGAGTCAAAGCTGCTCCAGTAGTGCAAGTCATAGTGAACAAACAAGAGGCATCACATTCTTTTCATTGCAACCTTATTTTTAGCTGCCTTTTATCTCGTTATAATTGGTTTATTCTCTCGAGATGTTTTGTCTTTTATTTCAAAGTGATTAACTGCAAAGAGTCTGGTGAGCTCATGTTGCCTGTTTCATTTGAACATATTATTAGAACACTTCTGTTCCTAATATGTCTGTTTTAATTATTAGGATTTATCCAACTTCAAGTGTGACTTGACAATGCAAATACACTCTTGGAAATGTCAAAAACAACCTATTAGCTACTTCTCAAGAAAAACAGTCACAGATCTCACACTAGTTAGTTTAACTCATATTTAAAGGGATTTAACAGGCCAACATTTTTAATTCACTTTTATTTCTTTAATGTACATACGTAGAAGTAAAAGTGTAAGTGGTCCTGGTAACAACAACTTTTCATTTACTATTTTTAATCACTCTTTTGACATTTAATTAATGGTCCTATATTAGTGCTGTCAAATTGATTAATCGCAATTAATCGCATATATCATAAAAGTTTTTGTTTACATAATATACAGTATGTGTGTGTATTTCTATTATTATATTTATATACAGTATATTATATATACACCGACCAGGCATTACATTATGATCACCTTCCTAATATTGTGTTGGTTCCCCTTTAGCTGCTAAAACAGCCCTGACTCGTTGAGGCATGAACTCCACTAGACCCCTGAAGATGTGCTGTGTATCTGGCACCGAGATGTCAGCAGCAGATCCTTTAAGTCCTGCAAGTTGCGAGGTGGGGCCTCCATGGATCAGACTTGTTTGTTCAGCACATCCCACAGATGCTTGATTGGATTGAGATCTGGGGAATTTGGAGGCTAAGTCAACATTTCAAACTCGTTGTTGTGCTCCTCAAACCCTTCTTGAACCATATTTGCTTTGTGGCAGGGCACATTATCCTGCTGAAAGAGGCCACAGACACCAGGGAATACCGTTTCCATTAAAGGGTGTACATGGTCTGCAACAATGCTTAGGTAGGTGGTATGTGTCAAAGTAACATCCACATGGATGGCAGGACCCAAGGTTTCTCAGCAGAACATTGCCCAAAGCATCACACTGCCTCCGCCGGCTTGCCTTCTTGCCATAGTTCATCCTGGTGCCATGTGTTCCCCAAGTAAGCAATGCAAACGCACACGGCCATCCACGTGATGTAAAAGAAAACATGATTCTTCAGACCAGGCCACCTTCTTCCATTGCTCTGTGGTCCAGTTCTGATTCTCACATGCCCACTGTTGGTGGTGGACAGGGGTCAACATGGGTATCCTGACTGGTCTGCAATGCACAGTGTAAACTTGGTCGCCCATGATCCTGTTGCCAGTTCACCACTGTTCCTTCCTTGGACCACTTTTGATAGATACTGACCACTGTGGACCGGGAACACCCCACACGAGCTCCAGTTTTGGAGATGCTCTGACCCAGTCGTCTAGCCATCACAAGTTGGCCCTTGTCAAACTCGCTCAAATCCTTACGCTTGTCCACATCGACTTTGAGGACAAAATGTTCACTTGGTGCCTAATATATCCCACCCACTAACAGGTGCTGTGATGAAGTCATACCTGTCATATTATGCCTGATTGGCATACATGTCTGTGTGTGTGTATGCTGTACACACACACAGACATATTATATATATATATATATATATATATATATATACACATACACACACACACACACACATATATTATGTAAACAAAAACTTATATGTTAGATACGATTAATCATGATTAATCGATTTGACAGCACTAATAATAATAGTAATATTTGATATATTACATTTATATATTTTTAATATTATAATTATTATATTACATATATTGTATATGTACTACTACTACTACTAATAATAACAACAATAATAAAAATAATGAATTATATCATAATTATTAATAAGAATTAATAAGGAACTGGATTTATTTTGGTTTGTTTGTTTTCTGATGAACATTACATTAAAAATATATGATTTTCTAGAGTTGAAACACTACGAACATACTTAAATTGTTTACATTTTATGTAGGATATATACTTTTTGCATATGTAATTTGTGTGCATGTGCCTGCATCCCCTGAACTCCTTCAAAACCTGAATAAAGCAGCATGTTTTGCTTTTGAATAAAGTTAGTTCTGACTTCAATCCTGAATCACGTTTAATGCCGCTCAACTCTGCCGTCTTAATTCGTGGAGAGTTTTGCCTGTAGCAGCTTAGCTGTTTACCAGATTCCAGCAGCTCAGGACGTTTTTGTTGATTGGCAGCAGCACTCAGTAGGCGAACCGCGATGAGCGCGTGATGTGTGAGGTCAGCTCAGTTATCTGCAGCGCTCTTGTTTGCTGTATTATCCACTTGCTAAACTTCCTTGATGCATGGCCAGAAACAAGGGGCCTCCTTCGTCTTCGCCTTCCAGAATCCCCCCCACAGCGAATTCCCCTAACGGGTGCCGTGCTTTTAAACTCAGCAGAAAGCCTATTTACCCACAAATTAAAGCACAGCATCAGCGTGGCACCATATCCGGTGCATTCGGAAAAACAGGGCAATTACTTGGAAAGAGTGCACCTTGGGAATAGCGCTCATCGCAGGAGAGTGGGTGCGAGTCGCAAACTCTGGGTTCACACTGAATATGCAGAAAAACTTTCACCATGAAGTAAAAAAGGAGGCATATCCAAAAAAGAGCAAAGTAGAAAAGCAGCAAAGAGTTTTTTGGGAGGGGGAAAACCTTGCTTGTTTATTACATCATGGGCGTGGAGAGTATCTTCTCGGCGCTACGCTTCTGTGGATGGCCTGGTTCCAGTGGGGATTCCTTTGTTGTCTTTGTTTTGGGTGTGGATTGACAGGCTCTTGGGAAAGGACGGAAAAGGGAACACTGCGGGAGAGGATAGGGAAATATCAGCTTCATGAGTTTCATGATTCTTCACACCCACTTTCAACCTACCATCCGTGTAAGATGCAAAGTATCCTTGCAAGGAAGAAATGCACAAAACTTGCCTCCTTCTTGTGGTCCCTTTGGAACAGCCGGCCTTGGGGGACTCCAAACTCCAAAATGGATGTGCTGGCAGGGATACCAGTCACTAAGGGAATGGCAGGATATGTGTGCCGGATTGTAGAAAGTTTTTGATCACTCACAGTGGAAGTCACCAGCAGGGTTCTCCTTATGCTATTTACTACGAATCAGTCTTGAGTCTATCATGGTTTGTGCTTCTTGGTCACGGGGGATGTTTTACCTCTTGTTACCAATGCTGAAGTGAAACTCACTAGCAATAACTTTCGGTAACCATCTCGTGCCCTCACATCATTAAAAAAGCTACTGAGGCAATCCAAGAAATTCAAAGCTTTTCAGAAAAAAAGTTTATTTCTTAGATCAAACAACTATTTACCAGAGAGTTCTCAAATAACTTTTTAATGCTTGTGCAAGGGTTCAAAGGATTGATCACTTGAGAAGTTAATTTTCCATCTGCTTGTTGTATATAAATTACCATAATGTACCGTATTTCCGAAAGAAACACAAGTATATTCAAATATTCAACTAGATAACAAAATGAAGACCTTAAAAATAATAAAATCAAATATTTTAAAAATATATTTATATATTTTTAATATATATTTCAGCTAGTTAGCAACATTTCAAATTTTTGTTTAGTTTAAGTTCTAAAATAACTTAAAATAGTTCTTAAGTAATAAAATAACTAAAATTAAACTAAAACTTTAACTAATTAAAATAACAAAAACACAACAAAATTACTAAAAATAATCTCATTTGAAATACTGAAAACTATAATAGTATATCAATGATACTAAGTAACAGAATTTTTAACACCATTTTGTCATATTTTTATACAATACATAACACATTTTCATCCCTAAAACAGCAAAAACCAGATTATCAATGGCTGTTATATTTCTTTTAAAGAAATGAATAAATTGCTGACCATTGGGACCATTTTCATTAATCTTTCATTAACTATACTTTGTGCAAAAGAAAAGGTAAAAATTAAGAGCGGATGCCTTTGGGCTTGCATCATAGGCCTTCCTGTCTCTTTTCACCATGTGCCATTGCCTCAAATTATATATCTGGTAACCCCGCTGCCCTCTGTTCAGATAGCTTTTGACTGTAATAAATTGCCTTCTGAGTTTTCGCCTCATAAATGGCTCCTAAATCGAGATGTGGAGTGGTCTGATGATGTTTTAATTGTAACTTGCAAAATGTATTTGCCGTGACCTACAGACTTTTTGTGGCAGCTTCTATTCAATATGTATGTGTGTTCCGACACCTTGGGGTTTAAAAAGGTTAATTAACCTCTGGTGGTAGACCTTTCCTTTGCACTTAACTTGGTCTATGTCCTGATAGTACCATTAACCCATGCCCTAGCCTCTTAACCTCCTCTATCATTACCCACATAAAATCCATTAAAACTTCCTATTGATCTTTGCTGTTCAACCAAGATGCGTTTTTTAACAGCTGGTTTGCAATTTTTATATTCCTTCAAAGCAACCAGCTCACATAATGGCCATAATGGAGACACAAACAAAGCTGTCAGAGTATTCTATTCTATGCGCGAGACTTCACCGCACTTAATCTGAAACCATAATTGACCATGATTAACCTGATTATGCATACTGTATGCTATCCTAATGCATGCACAATTCTCAAAATCGAACATCCAAACCGGGATGTGCACTCACGGTGAGAGTTTAAAGAGGAAGGCATAAATGCGCTCAGTGTCTCTATAAGCTGTGAGTGAGTCAGACCATAATTGATTAAAACATTCTCTGGTGGTGAGGTGTTGCTAGTGGTTAATGGAAACAACGCCCTGACTAAGTTTGATGGAGAGACATCAGGCTAAAATGAGAACATTGTCTTTATGAGCAGACGTCAAACTGAAGCCCCCTTTGCTCTGTCTGAAACAATAAAGCACAATTAGCGGGGGATTCAGGACTCGCTGTTTGTTCTGTTACTATGGCAGCGGCATTGATTAACACTTCAGCAGTCTCCAAATTAATGATGTAAAAGCTCCTATAAACAGCTACTCAGTGCATCGGTGCATCAATGCATCTGTGCAGGTGTTACAGTGTGAGTGTTTGGGCTGGAAAACAAGGCATTGTGGGATGGAGGTGTTGCAGGTGGAGGGTGGCATCTCACTCGCTAATATCTTGATATGTAGACGTTAATTTGAAAGTCTCTTACGGCCACTTATTTCAAGTCGAACGGACCAAATCTGTGGAAGGGAATTGTGATGCACTATCGTTTAGCATCTCGTCAACAGCTCTGTTTTCAGTATTGATCATGTCTATTTTTTCCCTTTTCTTCGTTTAATCAACACCTCACACTCCAGCGTTAATATTTAGTTACTCTGCACACACGTCTTTGTTGTTTAAATACATCGATTTCCACAGAAAGCTAATGTCACCTTGCTTGATCTGAGGATAATTGCAAGAAAGCAGCCAGTGTTGCGGAAGCTAATTTGAAACTGTAGCTTTCAAGCTGCAAGCTTCTCGTAATTTGAACTACAGTCTAACTAATCTTGAATTAGTTAGCTACATCTATATGTAAACAGAGCTGGGTAGTAACTGATTACATGTAATGTGGATTACGTAATCAGATAAAAAAAATTAAGTACTTGTAATTAGATTATATTGTGTTTTAAAATATAACTAGTTACTTTTTCATTGATTACATGATTACAGTCAAATATTCATAATCCATTGATTCTCCCTAATACTTGTTTTTTTTATCTTTTAAAATGTCCTTTCTAAAAACATCTACTGCTTGTATACATTCAGAAGGTTGTCGGGGTTTGTGGAATTGCACACACAGACCAGACACTGAAAACTGAGATCCATACAGCAGTTGATCACTGGATTTACAGAAATCATTTTGCTTTTAACAAGTGTTTCTCAACATTGCATATCTAATCAACTCCTGATTAACACATTAATTATTATTTGAATTATCACTCAGTTTCTGTGAGTTATTTAACCATGCATTAATGACTTTGGAAGGCTTTGTCTTTCAAACACATTAAAATGTACAAATTTGTGTTTCATATACTTACATGTAATGCAGGAATTTCCCAACTTTTTTGTCAGCTGAAATTTCTTTTACCTAATATATTTACTTGAAGTACCCCTTGAGATTTTAATTTGTAAGTTAGGTCAATAATAAAATTGTCAATAAAACTAATAATAAATAACACAATTGAAAAAGTTCACAGTTCTCTGATGTCGGTTAATGGTCACATAGTCTCAGCCTCAAGGCCTGTTCACACTGGGACGATTTTCATGCGCGTTTATCGCTGACGTTTAACGCCTCGTGACTAAACAAAGGGCGACAATGTGTGCACACCGACGTGCAAAACGGCAGGTGTAAAAGCGAGATATCCATGTTCTAGTATGTGAGTAAGTTATGTGTGTTTTGGCAAGCATATAAATACTGTATATCTTCTTCTTCTGTGTGACAAGCGAGTGTCAGAAGCAAGTTGTGCAGCGCCACCTTGTGTACCGGGCTATTTCTGTTTTTCAATAAGGGCGGCATCTATTGTCAGGGAGTGAATTTGCACGTTCACTCCGTGCATCGCCAGTGAAAATCGATTTGGTGTGAACACAGACGTGCCGAAAAACGTCTCGAAAAACGCTGGCGTTAAGCGCGCGCGATAAGCGCCCCGGTGTGAACAGGGCTTTAGACGTCACACCCACGGACCGTTGGCTGAACTTCTGATGTCTATGACACACTTTTCTGGAAACACTTCAGGAGTTTCGAAGTTGTCATTGGTTGAATTCTACATGATGTCCGCGAGATGTGTGTGCTGCGTTCTTTAACGGTCCGGAAACAAATGCCGTGACACCAAACTCCCTCGTTGAAGAAGAACACCGTCGTGTTTACAACTGTGACAATAATCGCTTACCAGGATCAACTAAACGCTGGATTTTCAAAAGTATGTGAAGTTCGTGGCTCCATTGTTGCAGTAAACTTGCACAGTGTTCTTAAATGAATAATTTATAGATGCACGCCGGTCTGTTATTGCAGGGACATCGAATTTTAAAATTTTCACGCCCCTAAACATGATGCGGAACAAAATGAACTGTGATTGGTTGCATTACATGTCAGTCAAACGTCCTCTTGGGCAGTCCTTGACCAATGAAAGCTGCGATAGAGTCCAGACAACGTGGCTACGTGAGACTAATGGTCACATGACATGCACGCAAACAAATAATATTTTAAAATTATTTATTTTAATTAAAATGTTTATAATTTAATTACTCAATAGCTTTTCATTACTCACGAACCCCTGCAGTTCCGTCATGAACCCCAGTCTGGGAAACCCTGACATAATGTAATATTTAATGCACTTCATGTTGTTGATAACAAAGAATGGAATATATTTTCTTTCTCTTTGTATTTTTATATCAATGTGGTACAAGATTATTCTACTCAAATCAATGTGATAAACAAGTTAGGTCAAAAGTAATTTAAAAGTAATCGATAAGTAGTCAGATTATATTACCTTAAATATGTAATGTAATGGATTACATTACTAACCAAAATGTTTGTCTTGTAATTTGCAATCAGTAACCGATTACAATTTGCAAGTAATCTACTCTGTATTTTATATAGTAAATAAAGAGCTAGAAACAGCTTGCTTTACTGCTAGCTTGAACTTTAAAGTTTTAGCTTAGCAACTGCACAGCACCGTAAAACAACAGAGGTAATTTCTTTGCATTTCAAAGCAACTCGGAGCAAATAAAAAGATAGCACCATACTGCTAGCTATAGCCAGTTCAATGCAAAGAGCACTATTGCTCTAAAGCACACCTCCACAAACGCACTTGTAATCATCATTGATGTGGGCTTAACGCGGCACTCCGTGGGTAGTGCGGCCGAGAGAAACATTAACTCCCATTAACTACAGCCTCTCGCCAGGAGTAAGGCAGCTGATCAAAGGTAGAACGCTGGGGAATCAGAAAATGTGGGCTTTGTTCAGATATCTTAAAAGTAGCAGGGATTTAATTATGCCATGGATTAGCAATAGCGCAGGAAAGAATAGACTTGCTGCCAGCCAAAGGTCTGAGATGCGCTTGAAGACAGATCTCCCAGACTATAAACTCATGAGATCAGAGGTAAGGATTCACGCAAAGTGCATGTTTGTCTGTAATGACACAATTGGAAAGGGGTTTTAAAAGGCTATGGGGGTTATTCACTTGTGGCAGCTAATAGCCACTAATAGATTGTTTATCATTGAACCAAAAGATACCGAACCTAAAGGCATAGGGATACGTTCACAACCTGGCTTGTATAACGTATTGCCTATTTTGAGACAGAACTTACCGAACATCCGAAACAATGCTGTGTGCTGGGATAAATGCGCTCGTTGTGTGTGCGTAGCCTACATATGATTCTATTTTGACCAGCTGAGAACTCGTGAAGAGCTTATAAAATATGTGAAGGAGTCAAAACAGCAGCAAGAATCCCTCCGTCACACACACAAATGAAGATCTGCTGCGAGGAGACGCGGTTCTGATGCCTGTACCGAACTGTGATGGCAACATCGCAACTATGACGAGAAAAAAACGATATGCGTGAGCATTCTGTCCTTTTCAGGGTCTCATCTTCCTGTTTTTGGTTTGTTTACATGTCTTTGGTCCTTGTTGAGTTCATATTTAATTCGAACCGCACCTAAGTTTGTTTGAAAGTTGACCGAGACCCATCTATTCAGTGGTCTTGGTCTGCTTGTTTGGTGCACACCAGGGTTTGGATGGCAGCGTTCACACGTTCAAATGAACCGCACTAACAGAGCAATCGCACTAGAGTTTGTTTTAATCAAACCAAAATTTCGATCTGCTTTCTGTGGGTGTTTTTTTTCTGTGGGTAACAGTTTTTCTAATAAAGCGCAAAAGGTTACAATGACTTGTGATTTAGAAATAGCATAGCACTATTTAAGTGTCTGGATAGGGGCATTCTACTGTGCTACTTTTCCATTGTTTTTCTATACAAACTTGGTAGATGGACGTATTACACTGCATTAGCGTCCTGCATCTTTTACTGCTCTTTTCGCATAACAAGGTGTCCTACAAAATGCAGTGCTCAAGTCAAAACTCTTTCCCCACCAGCATAAAAAAAAAAGTCGCCAGCCAACGCCAGCGTTTTTGGTCATTTTCACAAAAATTTCATGGCCCAGAGAATATTTTGTTGTGTGAATATATCAAAAGAAAGAACAGACCCACTGCTTTTAAAAATAAAAATAAACAAAATAAAAAAAGCAGCATTTTGTGCAAAAAGCTGAGAAAATCTAGTTTTTGTCAAAGACTACATCTGAATTAGATTGAGGACGATAATCAAAACATAGATGGCGTAAATCGAGTCCATCAACACCCCCAAAGCTTGCACAGTCCTAACCACTTCCTAGGTCGACATTTCACTCAGTAACATTAGGCCGTTTTGATTTTGATGATCGCATTATTTTTCATATGCATCTGCTTACATATGAGATCACTCGTTTCATTGTGTTTTGATGGAGATACTGTACTCATTCAGGAGATGCATAATAGCTCCCCCTACTTTATAACAGTGAAAACACGGAAAACTCGTCAATGGGGAAGCGTTTTCTTTTATGAAAACACTTTTTCACGCTGAAGTATAATATGCAAAAGTGGTGCAAACTGTTAGTGGGATCGCATCCTGTTTAAACAGACTATATTGTTTATTTGCACTGTACCATTCGGCTTAGGATCTGCCCAGGGCACCCTATCTTTAGATTTAAGCCTCAGCGTGAGGCAATGGCAGCCTCCTTTTCCCGCTAAATTCAAGGCACACGCCGGCTGTAACAAAGTGACAGGTGGGACGCACGGCAAGACAGCAAGTTCGCAAAGGTTGACTCTCATTAGGTTTCCAAAGCCCCACCGACAGGCCCTCGCAGCTGCCTCCTGATGCACGTTCATCTGCACCTGCATCTGTTAACTGCGACGAGACAGCGAGCCGGAGCAGACGAGGAGGACTCGGGAGGTGGGGGGTGGGTTAAAGGAAGTGGAGAAAACCGTTTTTGAATCCCTTAGTCCACAGCGGGTGAACTTCCTGCCCCTAGCCATCTTGCCAGCCTAACTCCTGTCATGCATACCCTGACACGCTGCACACTCCAGACTACGTGTTTTACGATCCCTAATCCCAATTAATGTCCAGGAGAGGTAACGGAAAGAGAATCAAAAGAGAAGCTGTCCCAGAGATGGGGCATGATGGGAAAGGGGGAGTATGGTGGGAAGGGGGATGGGGGGTTGGCTGAACCAATTATTTTGAAGGGTATTAAGTCATCAGATTTACTTTTATCTTGATTGCATTGTGGAAGTCGTGCATAATTAATGGAGGGAGCTTATTAGGAAAAGATGATTAGGCAAATTACACAGGTGTCGGATGCATTTTTCATGATGAATTTTGCTGGGACAATCCTGTATTTCCATCTGTTCTGCTCCAATCAGAATGTCACTGCAGGGGAAATTAACGCGACGGCATCAATACCAAATAAATGAGGAGCCGACAGAACACAAAACACAAGTAAATAAGTCTTTAGAGGTTGACGCTGCTGTACACAAACTTCAGTCCGTTTTGCTAAGTAACACAGTAGTTAGCAGTAGAAAAACTTCTTTAATAAAACGGCTTTCTAATGGCCATTTCATCCTCCCATTTTATGACTACATGGTGCATGACCCAACATGTGATACAAGTTCTTCTATTGATAGGCTGAGGTCATTTATGCTTTAAGGTTAACACATGTTTGACGCTTATAATGAAGACTTTCTTCCATTTAGTCCACTAAAAGGAAAGAAGGGGGGAAGGAGCTCAATATAATGACCCTTTTACTTTCCCTGGACATTAATTTGGGTTTATGGGTTATTCGGCAATACTTCCTTTATAGTGGTGCTCATGTAATTCAACACAGAATCTGTGGACATACATTATGGTAAAAGTGAAATGGCACTCACAACCATTTTACTTTTAATTCAACCAGGGGAAAAATGTAAAGAGGAATTGCATTTTATCCACCAAAACAACAAAGCCAACTGAAAATGAAGTATTTTCTAAGGCATCAAGTTATTATGTTTCTATTACAAAGCCATGTTTTTCTTAAAATGATTTGTTTATTTAATCATGCACAAAATGACACTGGTCGTAATTGTGCACAATTAGATAAACGTAGTTGCTAAATAAGGTGGAATTTATAATAAACCAACTTAATTACAAAATAAATGTGTTTGTACCAAGAAGAATAACAATTAATTAGACTGCCGCACTACTTTACCTCATTTTAACGTTAAACTGGATTGTGGGTGGATAGTTATGTACAATGTACATGTACAATAGGAGTTATTGTAAATACAAGATTGCTAGTGGGACATTGGACGTGAGTGTGGTGCAACTAATTCGGCCCAGAAATGCCTTTAAATAAAGTAACAAAGGTGAATTTTGCTTTCATGTCAACTTTAGCTTTCCTCCTATGATCAACCGAAAGTTTAAAGCTGAATTTGAACAAACTCAGGCGTTTTTGCCTTTACAAATTTCCACCATAGTGTTTATTGTTTCAAAGGGAAACTAGCCTGAAATATATTTGCATACCAATTAAGGCGTCGCTTATGGGTGTCTTTCAAAACCTTGTCTTTCAGGTAACCTCTCACAAAGATCTAACCATACTTTCGTTACTGTATCTCCCCCTCATTCTTATACCACGGCTTCTTTCATTTATATGAATCTTCTTCCATTTGTAGTACAGTTCCCCAAGGACCACTTCAAGGATCCCTCCTGATCATTAGATGCAGTACGGTTCCTATTCTCACCTCGTGCACCTGTGCCACTAGTGACTCCTCATCAGGAATTCTTCCTCCTCCTGTTCTCCTTCTTCAGCAGGCCAGTCATTAAAGCCCTGTGTTCTCTTTCCTCTCACACTCCTCTGTTAGTCTGCTATTCCTTTGTTTTGTCTGGGTGGCATGCGATTGCTACAAATCAGCCAAATCGCAGAAATTCTTGTTTGGTCTGCTTAGGCATTCGTTTGAGCTTCTCAGACAAACATTCTCACCCGATGTGACTAATATGTAGGTGTGAGGCTTCAACCATCTGCCTCGGTGTGTGTTTAAAAGAAGGTAATAGAGTTTGTCTACACTATTCAGAGAAGGTGCCTCTGTGTGTCTTCTTAAGCACTGTTTGGGTAGGACACGTTTTCAAAACAACGTTTAGTTTTATTATTAACATAGGACGTTAGTTTCTTATGGTATTGGGTTACCTAATACCACATAGACCATCAGGTACACTGATAAAAATGATTCTGTGGTGAAGTAAATATTACAGAAAAAACACAATTTCATGTAATTTCTACATGAAAAAGTTAGTTTAGGCAAGAATTCCAAAAACAAAGTAAATACTATATTAGTACTCAAATCGAACCTGTAGTAATTAAAGCGTAAATATCAACTTCATAAAATTAAGTAAAACCTACTCAACTTTTCTGATACTGGTGTTCCCATCTTGCACTGTGGCATTTTCCAGCTGTATTTACGCTGTTTTATCATTGCTTTTGTTGTTAGGCTTAGCAGCTTGCCATTTTGTGACATCTGGAGTTCATTTTCTACTCAAAATGACACATTCATACTAAAAAACGATCCATTGAATGTTATCGTGATTGTGTACCAAGTATTGAGTTCTCTGTGTACGGGTAGGTATCGCATTACTTCTATTATGTAATAGAAGACTTTTTTTCTGTGAAGTAGGTCCATTCATCTATGCATAATAAATAACGAATTGGTCAGGAATTAAGATGAAAATCATACCTGAAGCTGCTTCTATTAGTGGTTATTCTGGGTAGTCTATGATGGGACTTTCCTAGTAAACATTATTCCTATCCAGCAGTACTTGAACCACCAACTGTAATTTGTCACAGACAGTTGGAAAAAATAAAATAATAAACCAGGTAGAGCAAATTTAGCTTTAGTTATTCAAACGAAAGTTCAATCAAAGTAGGAGAAGGGTTTTGAAAAATATAATATACCGCAATCTCATACCTTCCTACCCGAACAAGATTAGATTTCTCAGAGAGCCCCTGAGTTAGCCAAAAAACAGCAGGACATTTACTAAAATTACAAATAAAATCACAAGTACACAAATTTACTCTCTCAGGGAAATAGTCCCATCCGCCAAGGCCTTAGACACCCTAAAAGTGCTGTTCCATTGGACATGGGCGTGAGAAAGTGAGTAGGAAAGGTTTGATGGATAAATGGACAGACATGAGACTGTAGAGGAGAAATTGGATCTGGCTTCTGTCTCTTGGCACTAACTGAAGGTGGCGCAAAGCTCTGTAAACACACTGGTGCCATTTCAACTGATTTTTTTATTTTTTTTTCAAAGCATGAAATTAAAGCTATTTATAACCTGAGTGATAATTACATTATACTTATTCCATCATGATTAGATTCCTGCTTTTTATGATACAATGTCACAGTTTTAATTAAAATGTCTCTCAGGCAGCTCGTCTGGCCAACTGGGCTGTTTGTTCATTTGCTCTAGTTTTCAAGGGGGTCTTTGTCGACTTTGCATGCTGTCAGTGTCAGATTGACTTGACCTAGAACACACAAACTTAAATCATAATGTTAATTTGGGTGATTTGTCTTCAATGTGTACATACCTTATTTGAAATTAATGGCATGAGGCTGTATTGAGTAGACCTTGACCATCTGTCAAGCTTTCATTTGCCAATTTAATAGCTAATTGTACTGAAAATCACATTTAATTTGAAAGAAATGGCATGGGCCCCCTTAGATTTTTTGGCCAACTGGATTTAGAATACAATTTCCAAAAATAAATATGAAATAATAAATAAAATAAATAAAACAGTATTTTTATGAGTTCCCTTGCACTCTTAACGAGGAAAACAGTACTAGAAGACTTAAAAAAAACAATTCTCTTTGCTTATGTTTTATCTTGCGTAGGACACCAAGTGACCCAGAACTGCCACTAGTGCTTGACGGTGTTTTAATCTTAAAGGACTTATGTTAGAATTATGGAACATAAACTCCTGAGGTAGTTTAGAAAAGTTTTGAGTTAATGTTAGCAGTGATACTTATGAAAAGGAAAAAAAAGAATACGAGAATACCCTATAGGTATTGTGCACTGAGACCTAACTTAGGGCGAAGAAAGAAGTAGGCAATACTCTGTAAATTTTTAATGGATGATATATACTCAATAATAAATAGCTGATAAATAAAATATGGTTACTTGTCTTGATTAAGGTGAGTGTATTCCCTTCCCCTGATGCCAACATGTCTTTGATTCACATATCTGTGGTTGTGCAGTCCTCCTTCCTTTCTGTATTCAACATTTCCACTTTGTGTTGCACACTTGAAAAGAGAACGGCTCTTGGCTGGAGGGTTGTTGTACAGAAATGAACCGTAGAAACGTTTCGCCGAAGGCATTGGCTCGGGGTATTGTTCGAAGTTGAGGCCACCCTGGATATTCATTCATGTTTTATGGCGAAGGGGCTATCACTTTAAACGTGTCCCACTTGAGTGAGTTTTGGCGATACAGCACCAGCTGATGGAGTGGAGCAGTAATTAAAAACTTGTGGATATTTAAAATATCTAAAGATTGATAAAATCATGCAAAACACTTCAACCCCATTGGATGATTCCTTTCTTACTGCTTACTGCTTACCGCAAATGTCACGGATGAGAAGCAATAGGACATTACGTTTCGGTACACGTCATCTCTGGTTGATTTTCGGACATTAATCTGTCAGTTAGGCCACACAAGTCACAATATCCTTTGTTGCAGGACATTTCCAAAAGATATCAAGCTGTCATGTAAAATACATGTCTTTAAAGAGTCACATTTGTGTTACCTCAAAAGCAGACCAAAATTCTGGCTTGCTTGATCATTCATTAAGTTTTTGATTTCATATCTCCTCAAACTATCCTTTGGCATCTAGCTTTGTAGCCCAACACAGTTCCCAGTTCAATGAGGTGATAGATATTCAAGTCAGAGAGCTGCTCTTTAAACCCTGGGAGAAAGAACTAAAGGATACAGGGGAGTAAACAGAATATATGGCCTTTAAGGTGATGTTTGGGTGTGGTGGGCAACGCTCCTCAGTCGAGGGACACTAAAGGTTGCACACCTTTCTCTTGGCAAAGACCCTAACAGTTTTGACAGTCCCTCACCAAACGCCCTTCCTGGTGGCTAAAGCAAAAAGACCACTAAAGGTTTCGGCAAGAAGTAAATCTGACCTTTTCCTGACACTGAATGCATAGGAGAGGTACGCTGGGAGAGCGGGCTGGTTTCCTCCACCTCAAGCGAACTGAACATAAAGCCCAGATGACAGTTCCTGTTGAAAGACTGTTGGATAGATAATTACTCAAAACAACAGGCTGACCTTCTCAGTAGTTCCTGCACAGACTGTTTATTACACAATGGCTATCATTTATAGATCTAAGCATTCCTCCAGTTTCAACAATCAACTTTTGAAGATACATTTTTTCACAGCAAACATGATTACTGGATAAGTATGTATATGGTACTTCTGTACATTAATATCTGTGCGAACTCTTGTGTGAATCTGTGTTTTCTTGCACATACTGTGCCCAGGGTTAAAAATTAACACTAGCAAAATCAAGCTTTGCTGATACAATGAAAAAGATTTTTTTTTATTATATATATACACTCACCTAAAGGATTATTAGGAACACCATACTAATAATGTGTTTGACCCCCTTTCGCCTTCAGAACTGCCTTAATTCTATGTGGCATTGATTCAACAAGGTGCTGAAAGCATTCTTTAGAAATGTTGGCCTATATTGATAGGATAGCATCTTGCAGTTGATGGAGATTTGTGGGATGCACATCCAGGGCACGAAGCTCCCGTTCCACCACATCCCAAAGATGCTCTATTGGGTTGAGATCTGGTGACTGTGGGGGCCATTTTAGTACAGTGAACTCATTGTCATGTTCAAGAAACCAATTTGAAATGATTCGAGCTTTGTGACATGGTGCATTATCCTGCTGGAAGTAGCCATCAGAGGATGGGTACATGGTGGTCATAAAGGGATGGACATGGTCAGAAACAATGCTCAGGTAGGCCGTGGCATTTAAACGATGCCCAATTGGCACTAAGGGGCCTAAAGTGTGCCAAGAAAACATCCCCCACACCATTACACCACCACCACCAGCCTGCACAGTGGTAACAAGGCATGATGGATCCATGTTCTCATTCTGTTTACGACAAATTCTGACTCTACCATCTGAATGTCTCAACAGAAATCGAGACTCATCAGACCAGGCAACATTTTTCCAGTCTTCAACTGTCCAATTTTGGTGAGCTCGTGCAAATTGTAGCCTCTTTTTCCTATTTGTAGTGGAGATGAGTGGTACCCGGTGGGGTCTTCTGCTGTTGTAGCCCATCCGCCTCAAGGTTGTGCGTGTTGTGGCTTCACAAATGCTTTGCTGCATACCTCGGTTGTAACGAGTGGTTATTTCAGTCAAAGTTGCTCTTCTATTAGCTTGAATCAGTCGGCCCATTCTCCTCTGACCTCTAGCATCAACAAGGCATTTTCGCCCACAGGACTGCCGCATACTGGATGTTTTTCCCTTTTCACACCATTCTTTGTAAACTCTAGAAATGGTTGTGCGTGAAAATCCCAGTAACTGAGCAGATTGTGAAATACTCAGATCGGCCCGTCTGGCACCAACAACCATGCCACGCTCAAAATTGCTTAAATCACCTTTCTTTCCCATTCTGACATTCAGTTTGGAGTTCAGGAGATTGTCTTGACCTAAATGCATTGAAGCAACTGCCATGTGATTGGTTGATTAGATAATTGCATTAATGACAAATTGAACAGGTGTCCCTAATAATCCTTTAGGTGAGTGTGTGTGTGTGTATATATATATATATATATATATATATATATATATATATATATATATATATATATATATAAATAAATTTAACAAGAATAAATTCAGGGCTAAATTTACTTATTTTTTTCATAAAAGTCTTTTTCTGAAGCATAGAGACTGCATGCAATATTATTATGAAAAAATTCTATGAATCAATATTTATTCATTCATTCGTTCATTCATTCAGCAGTTATGTGACTGCCATATTTTCTTTGGCATTTATTAAATTATGTAAATTTAAGATGAATATATATATATATATATATATATATATATATATATATATATATATATATAAATAACATATTATATATTAGTAAAAAGACATAAATTCACCTGTTATTGGCAGGTATGGCAGACAGTAATTTTGGACCCAGCATATGCTTCAGATATGTTGTCTGCCACTAAGCTTCAGTTTCTCCATGATCTCAATGGTCAACTCAACCATAATGTTATTAAAATTAGCTTTAAAGGAATTTTAAATATTCTTATTTTAAACTTCTCTTCACAAGTATGCTTTCATTATGATTGTGAAAATACCACATCATCAATAAACAAAGACCTTTCACTACATGGGCTTACTCAAGGGGCTGCATTAAAAACGCTCTAGTTAATGAACTCCTTTTCAGAAGTTGCATGTTGGAATGTCTCATTATGCCACACTTAAACTGACTGACCTTTCATTTTCGGAGGACACACACCTCATAGTGAGCCAGTCCCAGCTGGTTCACTGAAGTTTGAAGTGATCCCATATGTATCACTGCTTTCATACTGTGAGCAATTATTCATATCAATGATCTTCAAAAGGGTTTCTGATGATTTTTTGTTTAATCTATACAGTACAGTAAGTACAGTAGGGCTGATTAATTAAAGGTGCACTGTGTAAATTTTAGCGGCATCTAGTGGTGAGGTTGCGAATTGCAACCGGCCATCGCTCACCCCTCCCTTTCGAAGCACATAGAGAAGCTACGGTGGCCGACACAGGACTAAGATGTCGTCATCTAAGACAGCAGAGAGTAGCTAGCGCTCTGTAGAGTAATTTGTCCGTTTAGGGCTACTGTAGAAACATGGCGGTGGAAAATGCCGACTTCACTGTAAGGGGACCCGCGGTGTATGTAGATAGAAATGGCTCATTCTAAGGTAATAAAAACATAACGGTTCATTATGTAAGGTCTTTATACACCACTGAAAACATAGTTATGTATATTATATTGCATTTCTGTCTATAGATGCTCATAAATTCTATACACTGCTCCTTTAAATAAACAAAATCACTATTATGCAATAACTAATAACTAATTGTAAAATATGTATTTTACAGCATTCTATGTTGATCTACTTGTTTCTACATGCTTTGTTCAATGCAAATGCTCTCATTATAACCAACAAAGTGTAGAAATGTTATGTAATTAAGATAATCAATGCGTAGTGTATTCAGCTTCACTGATTATAGCAGGTGTTTTCACAGATTTTTTCTATAAAACTGTTGCATGTTCCATGGTTGTGCGTTTCATGGTTTTGTTATATGGACTTTTATTGGGAAGTGTATTTTCTGTTCCTCTTGATCCAGTGGTTCACTTCCTGTATTTCCTTCAGGGTCACTATTGTCAAAGTGATAGACAATTAGCATTTTTTAGATTGGCGGTATGGTTCTGTTCTGGGCAAGAACTCCCTGCGCAACCTAGCATGGATAAGAGCAGGGACAGCAGTGATAAACCCCCTAGGGTAAACAGAACAGAAGCAACAATGTATTGCAGATAGCATTAATGTCAATATAAAAATGTACAACCTAATTCGGGAATTTAGTCTGATTCAGGGGGAATCAGATGCCAAATCCTGACTGACGAGTAGAGGAGCTGGGGATGGAGAAGGGTAATTAGCTCCGGAGAAACGCGATAGCAGCTGATAATACTGAAGGAGCTTATATATGCATGCTGTGATGGGCATCATATTCCTATAGGTAGACATGATCAGCTGACAGTCAGCTGATGCAAGCTTGACTAATGTGCCCTGCCAGAACTAACGCTATACGCTGGATTTAGTTCCTGTTTGCCTTTATTTCCATAGCTGCCTTGTTTTTTTCCCATAGTTACCCTCATTAGTTTACATAGTGATTCATTATTCACACCTGTTCCCCGTTAGCCCCTTGTTTGCCTATGTATTTATACCTCTGTGTTTTAGTCTTTTGTCGGTCATTGTCTTTGCATGTTTTGTGAAGCTGTTGCATTCTTGTACAAATGTTCTATGAATAAACATTACTAGTCTATGATTTTTGCCATAAACATGCAGAAATATCTCAAATAATTTTTCCATTAAACAAAAATACTATATTAATTTAACTTAAAATATGTCTTTTGTACGGACAAGTAGCAACTGTATGACTATTTATAATGTTAAACCATTCTAATTTCACAGTATAATAGAAGCAATTAGCTACTCATCTACTGTAAAATAGATATAAAAAGTCTACCTCCCTCATTTGGGTTTCCTTGCAGGTGGCCTGTGGGGCCGTTTCTCCGTTTCCTGCTGGTAAGTGTTTGAGGGTACGTTTGAGGATGGGGGGGCTTTACATACAATCACAAGTCCCTAATAGCTCAATCTGAGGCCAACCAGCAATTCTATTTTTAAAGGCAGTCGCGGCGCTTTCATTAATGAGCACACGGCCACCTCTCGCCACAGCAGCCGTCTCCATTGTGAAGTCTGCCACTCCGCTTTCATTAAGCTCCCACATTCTGACAGAGACAATAGAGCAATTCCAAACCGCGCTCAAGGTAATCTTTATGGAAGGGCGGAAAACAATGGGACGCCGAGGGGGAGTTCACATGGTAATAAGTGGACAAACCCAGAAGCGATTAACTCTGTTGTAATCCCATTGAGTTCAATCAAAGGGAGCAAGCGGGGACTTTTTCAGAAATCAAGCGAAGAGTGTCGAGCCAAAGGAAATGGCTGACTTTGAGTGCGGCACCTGTAGAAATCCTGGAAATATGCCACTTCGGTTTCTTAAGTTTGTTGGTTGGTGGAAGCTTGTCACAGGTTTGTAATAAAATAGCTGGTCTGAACTTTCCCAAGTTGAATTGGACTGAAATTACTCATCATAGCATGAAAACCATGCACTACTGAGCAAGCAATGATTTTCGATTGCTTTGGTAACAGTAGTGGACCTATTTAGTAAATTGATATACTTTTCTCCATAGGACATGGGAAATTTAAATCCAGTAATAGATTTGGTGTTTACTGAAATCATGTGCTGCTTGTGATATTTGAATATGTGACCAGTCGCTCTGTCACATAAAACATTCCCATAAGAGGAAAGATCAATTCCTCATCATCACAATAGCAATTCATAGAGACCCCGAGCTATTGATTTGTGGGAGTGTCTGCAGACCATTGGAGACCATTGGAGACACGGACTTAATGAGAAATCATAGAGCACTGCAACATTTGTTTTGTTTTTGACACAAGGGAAAGTATGACCCTCGGATCGATGAGGGACAAAGAAGATTGATTGAGGAATCCGATTTTTGTCATAACTTACACAGCACTTTTCCAGTTTACTGTAAATGATACAAGCTGAATATCGCAATCATTATGTACTTAATATCCGACGGCCTTAACTTGTCATCCTCCATTTATTTTTCTGCACGAGATGAATTTAGGAAAATAAACGAGCCCCTCTACTTCAATATTTTTTACTTTAATATGTTGGCTGACGCTTGCCTAAGGTGGTAAATGCAACTGACAGCAAATCTGTCACATCGTTGGAAGAGAGTCAGTACTGGTCCTCTTGTGAGCAGAACTAATATTTGAAGCAATTTCTTAAGTCCTACAACTTCAGGTTTGAGGCGAATACATTTTAAAAAGTGCATTTAAAGAGTTTTACTCAAAAATTCTGACATCATTTAATCACCCTCATGTCACTGCAAACCTGAATGATTTCCAGTGTTGAGGATAATCAGATTACTTTTTCCAAGTAACTAGTAAAGTAAGGCATTACTTTTGCGCCCTCTACTGTACAGGCATACATTTTTATTTTCTTCAGCCTGAGGCTTATTCATTTCACTTTTGGTGTGAAAGGGCCTTTACATTTACCAAAAATAGAATAACTTTTCTTTTATTTGTATAGATTAAACAAGCAAGCCCAGCCCAGGTGAGAAAAAGTAAGGCAAATGTAACAAAGCATTACTTCCCATAAAAGTAACGCAATTAGTTACTGTTTTTAGGGAGTAAATACGGTTGCCCAGTAGTGCACAACACAACAAAATTTAAAAAGCAAACATAAGTTCACAACACAGCCAAATCAAGCCACAACACAACGGAAAAGCCACAACACAGCGGAAATGCTCCCGACCACTAGGGGGCTCTCGGAGTGTGGTAAAGTTAGTTTTCCTTGCCATTGTTCTATAGATTCGCCAGTCTTACAAAGATATAATCACTACGATCAGTTGTAAGTGTGTAACCATTGTATATCAACATGAAATATCAATTCAAAATCACCTACATGCATTATAGCTGCATATTTATACTCGAGAATGCTTTTACCCACTACCACGGCGCTTGATGCCCAAGGGAACGTCTGCCAATTCCACCATGTAACGTTAATTGAAACATAATTTGTATTAATTAAATTACTTTTAACATTTAAAAACAGACATGTTAAAAATTCCACAGCTTGGTTGTATTGGTATAACTGACTCACAACAGTGCACAACAGTGAAATTTGAACATTTAAAAAAAATTTGTTGTGTTGTGGCTTGTTTCCGTTGGTCTGTGACTTGTTTCCGTTGTGTTGTGACTTTATTTCGTTGTGTTGTGAACTTATGTATGCTTTTTAAAATTTGTTGTGTTGTGCACTACTGGGCCACCGTAGTAACGCAATATTTTAATGCATTCATTTTTTTTTTTAAACTTTCCCCAACACTGATGATTTCTGTTCTGTTTTGGTCCATATTACTGTATGAAAAAAAGGACAAAGCTGAATTAAATATGGCAAAACAAACCTCAAATGTCATGATGTTTGGTCACATGATGTGCGAGAACCAATGTTAGTTGAGGGTTAATTGCCAAATTTGATGTGACTTTATGTCCTTTTTGGAGCTTGAAAGTTTTGGGCATACTGTAATTATAAAATAATAAAATATGAGTTTGTAATGACATGGAGGTGAGTAAATGATTGCAGAATTTTAATTTTTGGGTGAACAATCCATTTAAATCAATGTCATTAAAAAATAGCCACTTTCATTTACCCAGAGACAACAACACTAATTAAGGGGACACCGTGTACCACAAGGTTATGAAACCACTGGAGGAGGCAGGGACCGAGGTAAGATAGTATTGATAGGATGGGAAATACGATCACCCACCAGTCTGTCCTAGAGCTAGAGAGAGACAGACAGAATAAGAGAGACAGAGACAGGTACTGATCAAGAGTCTCCTTGCCACTTTCTATCCCTCTGCTCTGTTCTAATCAGCATACAAGCGACAGGCGTCCTGTGTTACAGCGGCTTGGCTGCCATTCCAGTGGCTATTGATGAGACTTGAGGCGGCCCAGCCCAACCCAACACTTTCTCATCTAGTGCTGGAGTCAGGCCGTCTGTCCACCGCCCATCCAAAATGAGACACCCTGAATTTAATCTGAAACGGAGAGGGGGGTGGCAGGCAGGAGTTGGTGTATCATATCAACTCCTCTGATAGTGCCTCCCCTGCTTTCAGTGAGGGATTGGAAAGTGGCACCACTTTTTAAGCCAGACTGATCAATGGCGCTTATGTATTGGGTCGAGCGGCATAGAGCAGATGTATGGTTCCACTTGTCTGCTCACAATTAAAGGGGGAAATAGATTGCCAAAGCATCGCACGGTAAGACGAACCCGTACGGGTGCCTGGTTCCACTGGAGCCATTTGTTTTCAAAGTTTGAGTGTGAAAAGGCAGTCTTTCCCTCTGAGGTGAACATGAAGACATTCACTCACGCTATTAACATCAATTCAGTTTTGGATTAAGAACTGCAATTTAATACCTTGTTTTTAGAGGCAATCAAAGAAACGTCACCCTAACATTCTCAAGATCAGTGATTTTCAAAGTGTGTTAACAGCAGCGGTATATGACATGACAACATTTTCTATACTAAAAAATGCATGCAGTTTTCCATGTGTTATTTGTAATTAAAATATTTATGTCATTTTAGTATAGTGCATCTCTAATGACTCTAAGGGGCCACTGACACAAAACAGTTTTCAACTGAAAATGGAAAACTTTTACGCGTTTTGGCTGTACATTTACATGACAACGCCATTTTTGGGGCCTACTACTACTACTGGCCTGGCATGCATAATACAGCCTTTTTAGTCATTTCTGCACAGGAATCGATTCGTTTTGACAATGTTGTCGTCTGTTTTTAGTACATCTTTATTGTGTAAACATACCCTAAATGTCTATTTGACTCCTGAAAGTAGTTGAGCTCCAACTTTATTCAAACACACCTGAATGAGCTAGTCAAGGCCTTTAGAATTTCTTGAAAATTATAGGCAGGTGCGTTTGATTAGAGTTAAACTCTACATGACACTGGCCTTTCTGGACCAGAGCTAAATTGCCCTGCTCTAATGCATAACTTTCTTCCACAATGTGAGATGGGAATGGGTAAGGTGTTGAGCATTATACACTGATCACAGTCTGCATGCTGAAAGACATCAGAAAAAAACTCTGTTTGCTCTATTCTGTTTGCTCTTAAAGAATATTAGATGCTCATTATCATTAGACAAAGACAATATTTTAATAATAAGAACATGAAAGAAATGGAATATCGTAATACTTACAGTAAGCATGTGTTTCAAGAAGATTTTCTGAAAAGAGAGAAATACATTTTGCAAACAGGGGGAACAAAACTTGATGAAACTTTCTAGAAACTTTCAAGCAAGCAAATAAATAAATAAATATACACACATACATACAAACTCACTACTATATTATATCATATATTATACACCGTATATATATATACTCCACATACTCCCTACTACTTGAAGTTCACTTCACTTCAGAACATTAATTCGCAGATTTGCGCCACGCCAAGGAACAGGATTGAGAACCACTGTATTAGAATAATGTAGATATATGAACCTTAGGAGATTTCAGTTCACTTCAAATTTACTTACAGTATATATAGCACTTTTTACAAAAGAGTTTTATTGAATTGGATCAAACACTGGTCTGGAGCATGTATGGATGGATTGGACTGGCAAGCAGACCAATTTAACCCCTGGGGAACACTGTTCTTACTGGGTGGTACAAGTATCATCTCATTTAGTCCAAGGTGTTACTTGGCATGAAAAGTTTGCGAACCACTAAATGATTAACATTTCAAATAAGAACAAAGCCCCTCCTGTTACTAGACCTGTATAGCTGGATTACAGCTCTAGTAATGAGCTGGTGTTTGTTTTGAAGGTGATGGCATGCGGGTCACTCCCAGTTGATGGCCATCCCATTTACACTCTCTCAGGCCATGTCTCGGGTAATTAGAGGTCACGCGAGAGAGGGGTTAACAGACCTCACTTGGCGTGGAGAAGCGCACTGCTGCCCCTCTCTGATGTCTCGGCACCTGGCCCTCCCCTCTATCCACCTGAATGTCAACCAATTGGGACAGCACAAGGGCTTGACATTATGTCTGCGGGTTATCATTATGTGTATTTTTTTCGCTCCAACTGATCGATCGGCTCCCATCCGCAGTGATGCTTCTGGGGGGAACTGTCATCGCTAGTTAGGGATTGACCAGTGGGGATCATTAAGAGAGAGCCCAGGCTTGGGGAAGGCTTTGTTGGGAGGTGGAGGGAATGAGGGAGGGGAGCTTTCTGAAGAAGCCAAGCCTTTCTCTTTTAGCCTCCTGGACTTGCTTGACCTTTCACTTAGGGAGCAGCTGGAGCCGAGAGATATTTAATTGAATGGAGTCTTCAGATGTATTTTGGAGAGAGCGATGCAAGTGAGAGAGCATTGGAGATAGTGCCAGCTCAAGATGAGCAAGTCCAGCCAGGGGAGAGCGAGAGAGAGCGAGAAAGAAAAAGACAGAACTGCAGAAGGAGGCACAGAGAGAGTTTGCTTGACCTTCAAAGCCTAATTGATAGGCTTTTCATAGACCTTGTTTGAGATGTGTGTAGTCCCTGTTGTTCGGCAGCCCCTTACAACTCCTGGAGAAGTACAAAGTCAACTGCAGGTAGGGAGCCCCTAGTGGCCTGGTACAATCAATAGTGAGCAAGCAGCACTAACGAGGGCGACAGTCACTCTTGGGCTCTTGCAGACGGCATTAACGGGCAGAGGAAAGCTTAATTCCACAGCCGGCGCTCATTAACCAGGCCAAATACGGCGAGATTAAGGAGCCCATTTGTGGAAGAGCAGATGCGGGGATGGGGCTCCGAACGATCTGGAATGGTATTGAACTTGACCTCAAAGATGTAGAAAACAACTTAACTCAGCTGTAATCTACTCAGTAGCCTCTAACTTTCTCTAACATATTGCGCACTACAGTTTACCGGCATCGGCCCGTATTACGCTAAGGCAAACGGATGTGAATGACAATTCAATTTTTGCGAAATACCTCCAAGCAGCTTGGTAAAAGACCGGGGCTTAAGGTCTGCCTGAAGCCCCTGGAAGTGACAAGGGAGGCATAAGAGGTAGAAGCCTGGTCCTCATTGTCTTTGAGAGCAATTTAATTAGGCTTAGTTTCCCCTCTGTGGGCCAGGAAAGCGAAATAGAGCGAGAGAGCGAGAGAGAGGACGAGCACAAGAGAAACAGAGACCAAGGAGGTTCCTATAGACTCTTGTGAAGGCTGTAGCCTTGGACACACAGAAAGGATTTCATAGGGATCATGTACGGAGATCAACAGATAAGCAGCTAATTTTGTGTACTTAGGGGAGCAAACGATTGAGCGCAGCCCCCTCCGGAATTCCACCAGCGGAGAGGATGAAAGGCAGAAGCCGAGCCGAGATCTTAGGCTGTTTCGGCCATTAATGCTGATCTTGAAAATTAAAGATTTATACCACTTGATAGAGCTCACTAACAGCACATACCGGATGGAAAGGAGGAAGAGAGAAGCTCTCATTAAAAGCTATCTTGAAGTATTTCAATGAAATGAAAGACATACAGTAATAAAGATCTAGTTTGGGCTAATTGGTTAGGTTAGAGTTTGTATTCTTCATCGCCTGAACAGGCTTCCACCTGTTTGACAATTAAACTTCTTAGATACAAGTTAACATAAGGCGGTGTACTGACAGACGGCAACAGACACTTCCTCGGGTTTCATCGAATCAGTGTGTTACCCCTGTCTGCGTCTGTCGAAGCTGGTTTTCACCTATTGAAAATGTTGAATCAGCACGTGTCGGGTCGTGGAATGTCTGAGAAGTGACATGGTGGTTTTCTGTGTTTGTCGGCATCTGTAGGTGCGGTGTGAATTAATTACCACATTTCACCATAAGTCACCATAGTTGATTTGAGAGCTGCAGCGGATTAGTTATTAAGTCTGTTTATAATACAAAGCTATCAAATGGCTTCAGAAGAATTGGAATATAGCGCACAAGCATGTGATCACATCAAAATCAAAACTTTTAAAACTGTGGCTTTTCATGAACCAAACAATTCCTGGTGGATAAAATCAAGCCTTATGTTAATTGTCCAGTTTCAATTGGAAATGCATCAAATTATAAAAATAAAATGGGGTGTAAACTAACTACCACAAGCACAAATCACAATCACAATAAAGATCATTCACATTTTGTAGAATGTACTCTTTGCCTGTAACATAATTAATTCTGCAAAAATTAAATGTTTACATTACCACAGTTTTTTGAATAAAAATTGTTCATTTAATTATGCTTATTTACAGATATAGAGGAATAATAGACTAAGATGACTGCGTAAAGGTAGCCAACCTAGTCCTTGTCCAACCAACCTAGATTTCAATATATGCTAACTCTCTTAGAGACACCAGTTAGAAATATCTTACTTTGAGATTCTACTTTGAGCATGTACAACTTTTAACACATGCATGTGGGTAAGCTCTTAAAAGTGACATTGTAATGCCTTGTGATGCAAATAAAAATAAAATATAGCTAAATTACCCACAAAGATGCGCAACCAAACCTCTCATTTATATATTCATTCTGTTCTTGTACCTCTTATCAAAATGGGACACGGTTTATGCATGGACCCTCTCCCTCTAGACTTAACAGATCTATGACAGACATGAATCAGCATGTTCTTATTCATTCCAACCTTGATGTTTAGCATATGCTGCCAATCAAAATCCACTCCTAACCTCAATTTTAAAGTTTCCTTTTGTGGTGTATTTTCTTTCTCGGTACAAATCTGAAGTTGGAGTATGATTAGTTTTCTATAATGTCATTTTAAAACTGTCGATGTAAACTTAAACTGTGAATGTACACACACACACACACACGTCTGGTTCACGATCTTTGTGGGGACTCTCCATAGATGTAATGGTTTTTATACTGTACAAACTGTATATTCTATCCCCCTACACTAACCTAAACCTACCCATCACACAAAACTTTCTGCATTTTCACATTTTCAAAAAACATCACTTAGTCTGATTTATAAGCAGTTTTCCTCATGTGGACCAAAAAATGTCAAGGGCAAGGATTTTGGATTTTGCCATCTTTTGCCACTGGCTTCCTGTGGCCAGTCGTATACAGTTTAAACTGTTAGTTTTAGTCTATAAAGCCAGACCCTCAGATCCAGCAATGAAAACCTGCTTGTCGTACCTAAGTTTAAACGCTCTACTGTGGGAGGAAGGGCTTTTAGTGTTATTGGCCCTAAACTATGGAATAAGCTGCCCCCGAATATCCGTAACGCACCTACTCCCAAGACTTTTAAGTCCCAACTTAAAATTCATCTATTCTCTTTGCTCAGTAAATAATTATCTTTCTCTCACCTTCTCTGCCTTCAAGTGATCTCACACTTCTTCATGTTATGCTACACGACTACTTATTGTATTAATGTTCTCTTTGATTCTGTAACTTCTTTGTTGTTGTTGTCTATCTGTAGTTATTTGTTGTACACCTGCTTGTTTATTTGCTATAATGAACAGGCTGACTGTCTTTCTGATTGTAAATTGATTGTACTCTTGTACTCCATTGTGAAGCGACCTTGGGTTCTTGAAAGGCGCTATAAAAAATAAACTGATTATTATTATTATTATTATTATTATCTTTGTGGCAATATTTTGTCCCCATAATGTAGGGTTTACCAGGCCACACACACACGTTGAGTTTTCATGTTTTATGGAGACTTTCCATAGACATGATTTTCATACTGTACAAAAACTGTATATTGTATATTCTGTATATTGTAAATTCTATCCCCTTACACTAACCCTACCGATCACACAAAATATTTACTTTTTTTATAAAAATAAAAACTAAAAATATAATTTAGTCTGATTTCTGATAAGCTGTTTTCTTCAAGAGGACCAAAAAATGTCCCCAAAAGAGCAAGGGTTTCAGATATTGCCATCTTTGTCATAACATAGGGTTTACCAGGACCACACATACAAATGTTCAATGGTTTGGGGTCTGTAAGATTTTTTTTTTTTAATGAAATTAATACTTTTATTGTGTTAAACTGATCAAAAGTGACAATAAATGCATTTATAATAATCACAGAAGTTTAGTATTTCGTAAACTGTAATTTTGCACTTTCTGTTCATCAAGAATCTGAAAAAAATCACGGTTTCCACAAAAATATCAAACATCACAACTGTTTTCAACATTTATGATAATAGTAAATGTTTCTTGAGCATCAAATCAGCATATTAGAATAATTTCTGAAGCATCATGTGACACTGAAGACTGGAGTAAATTCAGCTTTCCCATCACAGAAAGCTTTCCTGTAGCTCAAACTATAGAGCGTGGTCATGGGTTTGATTTTAAAATATATTGAGAATGCAGTTGTAATACTTGCAATAATATTTTACAATAATACAGTTTTTAGCCTTGGTGAGCATAAGACACTTTCAAAAACTGCTGTTAAATTTGAGTACACAATTAGATAATACCAATTTAGATCAACCAATTACCAAGCAATGCTTCATTTTGTTCAGTCTGTGGTGGAAAGGGCCGCATTAGCAACTTAAGTAAAACATGGTCAGGTCAAAGTTTCTGAATAATTTTGGTCCCAAATTTGTATCAATCTTACTGGTAGTCCACATTATGTAGAATTTGTGGGTATAATTTGTCACAGTTTACCTAATTTTGCTATCCTCACTTACATAAATGAACTATAGTGTTCTGCACCCACTAGTAAAAAAATGATGTCTGGTGTCTGAATAATTTTTGCTTTGACTGTATGTGTATTATGCTAGTCACTTGAAAACTGTTGTAATTTTCTGTTGGATGGGCACTGAACACATGTAGCCACACCCCCAGCTGAGGTGGACAGTGGACTCAGGGGAGTCCAAAGAATGTCTGCTGAGCAGTCTATGACTCTGTTCTCTGCAAGAGGCCAATCCTCAATGTTTAATCAAAGGCAGGATCTGGCATGTTGTTGGTGTTTTTTCATAGAGCTCCACCTTCATTCTGTACACGGTTGTGCTTCAGAAAGATCAAAACGTCCAGATAATATGATGTGTTGCCAAGATTGATAATGAGCATCTAAATGAGTTTGGCCCATTAAATGTACCTCTGGATAATTAATAAATAATTCACCTAACAACCCTGATGTGATCTCTAATTGGGTTTTAAAAAAGAAGCCCAGTACTTTTTTTCAGATAATCTCCATCAATTAGCGCGATCTATAACATGCATTTTACAGTAGATCAAGCCCAGCCATTGTCACAATATTGCAAAGCATAGCACAAAAATGGTTGCAGGTGCATTACAAAATGAACTTGCAGTATTCCTCAATAATAATGTAGCCTGTAACTCTGTTTATTGGGCATAGACAGACGTGTACCCTCAGTTAATTAAGGCATGCAGTCATTGCAATGAAACCTCTAAACTCTACTTTGCAGAAGCCAGAGCCTTTGAGCGATGAGGCCAAGCAGAGAGAGAGCAAGAGTTCAGAGGGAAAAACCAAAGAGAACAAAGAGGAAGGCTTTGCTAAACAAAGTAAACGGAGCAAGGCTTTATTGCCAGCTAATCGTGGGAGTCGTTTTAGAGTTGTGTAATTCATTTCAATTGCTTTGTGACATTTGGCGAACCACTGCCTTAATCACCCTACCATGACTCTTTACCCAATAATTATTCAATTATAAAACCTAATTGACAACTGACATTGTCTTTTATTGGTTGATTTATTGGGTAATTGCACTGCTGCTAAGAAATGCCCTTCACCAGGGACCGTGAATAGTTTTGGAAGCGAAACTCTTGTCATGCCAATGAAACACGTCGAGGAACAAAAAACAAAAAACTAAGAGGGTCCTTCAACTGTCAAACAGAAGCTCTCCTGATGCGTTTATGTCCTTGTTCGTAATTATGGCACATCAAAAAAAGTATCTTTTGTCTGTGACATTAATTACAACATCTGCAGTGAATTAAAAAAGCTGAAAATGTGTCCAAGTGTAGAGTCCTTGTGTTTAAACCCTTTCCAGTTAAAACAATGACGCATGTCAAAGGTCTGTTTGGTGCGGTCCCCAAGTGGACCACTTAAGCGCTCCCTTGTCCTTTGCCTACAAATTAAGGTTTTCGTTCCCCGCAGTGGGTGAGAGACACTCGCGTGCGCTCTTCCCACACATATATCTCATCTTTCATTTCCTTTGATGACTAGTGGGAGAAGTTTCCCTCTGCAAAAGTACTCTTGAAAATAATAAATCATGAGAGTTTCTTCCTGCACTAATTGACATTTGACAACATCATTTGCATAATGATTCAAAACACCCTCGAGGGAGATGCTTAAAAGGAGGGAAACATTATGGATTTGCTAATTAGCTATCGTCAATTTTTTTTTCCCTGCAGTTGTCGTCGTTAGTTGGAACGCAGTAACTTGATCAGACAACCGTAGCCTTTATGACAGTCATCATCACTATTCAATCAGGATTATTGGTGATGTTGTCAAGAGGATGCTGCATTTTCCTTGCAGTGGCATTAATCTAGATTCCAAGTTTTAAAGTTGGGAATTTTGTTTCAAATGCATTTAACATACTGAACTTAAAGGGATAGTTCACCCAAAAATGAAAATTTGCCTATGATTTACCCACCCTCATGCCATCCTAGGTGTATATGACATTCTTCTTTCAGACGAATACAATCAGAGTTACATAATTTTTTTTTGTAAATATTCAAATATTCCATATTTAAAACTTTACAAACTGCTCACAAGAGACTGACGTTCCAGTGTATGATGTAGGACGCTCTGGTGAAAATATGCTAGTTCTCACGAGAACCAAGTTTTGTTTTGCTCTATCCTCTGCGCTTCCGCATTCGTCATCGGAACTTACGCTACGCCTGCGTCCTGCGTCATACACTGGAACGCCAGTCTCTCGTAAACGTGTGTACGACAGTTAGCAGAAGTTAGAGATTACAGTTTGTAAAGTTTTAAATATGGATATTTTTCTTACACAAACGCATCGCTTCGCTTCACTTCAGATGGCCTTTATTAATCCCCCGGAGCTGTATAGATTACTTTTATGATGGATGGATGCACTTTTATGGACTTCAAAACAGAAACAGCCATTCACTGTCATTATAATGCTTGGAAGAGCCAGGACATTTTTTTTATATAAATCCGATTGTATTCGTCTGAAAGAAGAATGTCATATACACCTAGGATGACTTGAGGGTGAGTAAATCATGGGCTAATTTTCATTTTTGGCTGAACAATCTCTTTAAGTTCACAGTAAAATTCTAAGAGGTCCAAAGGTTTGAGACCACTAGTGAAAATGCTTATATTTTGCACAATATTTTAAAAGTATGTTATCTGTCTAAAATTGAGTGAAATGTTAAATAATTTTTTTAATTAAATTAAAATGTCAGACTTTGTTAACTTTGTCCCTATTTGTTGCTGTAATGACAGCAGCACTACAGTGTGAGAGGTCCACATTCAACTTTTTAGTACAATCCAGATCCATTTGTGCTTAATTTAGCATCATTTGACGCTTTTACGGCTCATTTTAGACAGAACATGCTACAGTAAGGACCGAGAGAGGGTCAGCTGTACACAGGGCCCTTTGGTTAGAGTGCCATTGTGTTTTTGTTTACCTGTGTTTGTGGTTGAGAGGTGCTCGATAAACTGTGGTGCCATCGCTCTCAAAAGAGGTTGCGCTGGTATACGCTGTAAAATGTAATGTATGAACCGTAAAAGCATTAACTTGTTTGATGGAGCACGTTGTTTGTTTAAAATGCTGCCTGCTAAAGTGTGAGGTGCTAATAGATGTCGCCTCTTTAAGTGAAATTTGATGAAACCTCGATTCCCAGGTATGACTCATTCATTCATTTTGAACTATAAACATTTGACAGAAAGGCATTATGCCTATGCCTTTCATAACAAGTCAGATTCTGGCACCAAATGTTCACCGTATAATTGTACAATATGAGAACCATTACAGCAGTATCCCAAGAAAAGGATACAACAACAAATTTTGGTCAATAACACCGGACGCAAGTGTCACATCAAAAGCAAATACAAGTGATTCAAGTGACAAGTGATTTCTTTTAAATTCTCAAAACTGACACATTTTAAGTAATCTGAATTGCTTCATTGTTTTGAGTTTTACAAACTAGTTTCTTTTAATTTAGACAAACTTACATTTAACTGGGCTGGGATTTATATTTCCCAGCATGCTTTTCCATGACACTTGAAAGGAAGAGTAAAATTAAGTGTTATAGAATTTTTTTTTGTTGAAGTGTTTATCATGGTGACGAGTGGAGCATGAGCTTGGTTTGAGAACAGATATACAGTATTACATGTTCTACATTGCTATACTCATTCAGCAAGTGCTATGCTATGCTAATTCTCAGAGGTGGGAGTAAGTCACACATGTGCAAGTCACAAGTAAGTCTCAAGTCTTAACCTTCAAGTCTCAAGCAAGTCCAAGTCAATTTTTGTGAGAATCAAGCAAGTCAAGTCAAGTCGTAGCTTGGGTCAAGCAAGTCACTGGCAAGTCATACAAATGTTTGATGATTTAACTAAATTTATATATTAAAATAAGTTAAAACTACAGAAGTTATGGACTATGGGAGTTTTATTTGCAACAAACAAATTGCAATATGCATTTCTACTCAAAAGGTGTCCACATACAGCTGAGTTGTTAATACAATAAAAATTAAAACTACATAGCCTAAAATGTAAATGTAACTGAAATTAGGCCAATATATTGGGTGAGATACAATCTCTTTGTATTATTTGAATTTTCTCTCTCCTGCTTGTCCTGTACAGCGTGACCGGGTGATTGCTATATGACTAATTAACTTAAGAGAACTCAGACTGTGTTTGTTGCTCACACCCTGACCAAGGCTCATTAGCTGCAACACGTAGGTGTGCAGTACTTTAAAATATTAAAGCCATGATGAAATAAAGGCTTTTTATATTTTTTCAATAATATTCAAGTGCCGTGGATTATTGATTTTTATCAACTCTTAACATGTTCAAACAGGGGAGTAGCCATCATTTCAAAAGTGAGGGGGACAGAATGTCAAGTGTTATACCAGTTTTTTTCTGACGTTTGTCTAATTGATGGTTTTACTTTTAATCTTATATCTTTTTGCTTAATTGGCTTAATATGCTATTTATGTAAGCTATCTGGGTCTTTTTGACCCCAAATGACGTTTGCTGAAATAAAAAAAATTAAAATCTTCTAAAATGGCATGAGACTTGATGTGGTTGTTGACATTTGCTAGCTCTACAAACAAAAAAAATTACTGGAATATACTGGCTCTATGTTAGCGTGAGAAAAAGTCTGTAAGTCTGTCTGAAAAAGGCTTTTTTTTTCAAATGTAATATTACTCACTTTAATAATGTTTTACTAAAATGTTTTACATTTGTGCAGTGTAGGTGGGATTTAAGCCTTCTTATTTATTTATATAAATTAAATAAATGGGAGACTATAAAAATTACTTTTTGTTATATAATTTGTCAAAAATCAGCTCCAATGCAGAACGCACACCACAATGATGGAGTGAATTTTAATCCAATCACAGTGGAGGAGGGGCGGGACAAATATAACACTAACCAACCCCCACATTTTGCTCACAGCTAGGCGTCTTCAGCAAAACTGGCCAATTATTCAACAAGAGGAATAGGCAGAGTAATTCATCATTGTGCATCACAATTCGGATACCACATGTCAACATACAGTGCTTTACGTTTTCGTAGTGAAGAGTTGTTTTTGCCATTTTGAACTTGTCGCGACATCTTTGTATGAAAATGATGGATACAGTGTGGGTGCGAGCATGGGCGTGCCGTGACCAGTCAGTGACTGATTACCATGAAAACTTGAAATTCACATAATCCTGGTACTCGAATTTAATTATTCTTGGCGTAGCGCCATCCATGTTCAGTCACGACTGTCAATGCTCTTATGTTAACTCTCTGCTTGCCTGCTGCGTAACATGGTTAGGTTGCGGTGTGTTCAAAGCATGATAGATTCAACAGATATTTATTAAACAAAAGACACGTTATTTCAAGTCATTTAACTCAAGTCCGAGTCAAGTCTCAAGTCATGAATATCAAGTCAAAGTCAAGTCAAGTCTTTTATTAATATTTGTCAAGCAAGTCTCAAGTCCTAAAATTTGCGACTTAAGTCTGACTCTAGTCAAGTCATGTGATTCGAGTCCCCTACCTCTGCAAATTCTATCAAAGCATTGTGTTACCAACTAGCAAGTTAGCATTTACTGAATTAGCTAGTTAAAGATAGCCAAGTTTCCACTACTAAAAATATTTACATTGAGATTACATGGTCATTTTAAGCTAAATGTATGAATTAGCTTACTTAAATAGTTTAAGTTAAGAGCAATTAAAATGTATCAGTACAAAATAAAAATCTGTTCCAGTTCTGCTTACTATTTCTTAACTTAAAAAATTTGATGTAACTGATTATCTTGTTAACTGATTAAAATGAGTTTTGCCAACTTATTCGGGTTTACAGCGTAGAGTAACTTGCATTTTAGACACAGTATTGCCAGTTGCCTAAATATTGCAGAAAATAAAACAAAGCCAAAGAAGTAACTGTTCTAAAACTCACAACAACATTCAGTAATGGCGTTTCTGAATTAACCTGAATTTCTGAATGAATCAGCTGAGCAAATGATTCATTGACTTGATAATAAAGGCAGTCACTTGTTTAGTTACTAAAATAAATGTTTTGTTGAATACAAATTATGAATACAGTCACGTTTACTGAATGAATCAGTGTTTTTGAATTAATCAGTTGAGTGAATAATTCTCATAGAAATCAATGTTAAGTGGTCTCTTAATTTTTTCCAGAGCTGTATATATATATGAGAAGTAATTAATAGGGGTATGACGAGACGAGATGAGACACGAGATTGGGTTCACGAGAACGAGACAAGATTTTTACACAGTATTTTTAAGAAATTCTCCATGACGAAATACATGACTAAAATGCCAATTAAGCAACATGTAAAAGACCGGCTTCTCTGAATGGCTTCTCTCCTGTATGATTGTCTCTTCAGACCTTAGAACTGCACATGATTTATGAGCTTTTGACCACCTAACAGAACTCCTTTCCACAAATTGATCATAGAAATAAAAATAGTAAATAAAAATGAATAACATAGTTTTCTCTTAGTCTTATTGAATGCAAACAAAAAGTGCAATCATAACCAAAGTACTATCAAAGAGACTACATTTGCAAAGTGCAAAGAGACTACATTTTTCTTCAAGCATGATACAGAACTAAGATATGGCTACAACTACACAGCCCAGCCTAAGAGAGCTTTCATACTGGGAGATATTTGCATGCATGCGCAACGAATCCTCCGCCATCTCGTCACGTGATCAGTGAACTCTGATTCCTGCTGCATTCGAATCGAACAGCTCGTGTTGGATGAGCTGGATGGAATTGAAGCAGCCGATATCCACCTGAATTAAATATTTTTTATTTCTAAAAAAAAGCAAAATAACAGTGGAGGCGTAATGTAAACGTAGCGGTGGCATATTCTATCCTAACTTCACCCTCACACTCGAGACAGTGTGACAGCTTTTCACCTCAACGAGAAATCTCGTAACATTTTAATCTCGCGAGATCTTGTGGCATGAGATCTCGTCACACCTCTAGTAATATCTGTTTAACCTGCTTTTACAGCTCATTTTAAACAGAACATGCTACAGTGAGGACCAAGAGAGGGTCAGCTGTACAAAGTGCCCTAGCGTTACAGTATATGATCATGCTATATGGGTTTTCACCAGCTTTGCAAAGTGAGAAAGAGTGACTGAAGATTGTTGGCATGTAGCCTATCCTATGATCAGCCAATCATTCATTCAAGTGCTTTTAAACCATCCAAGTGTGATAAGAAGCAAAAGAGAACTCAATTCGGTAGTGGTGTGATATCTGTGAAGTGGCTCTCTGTGAACACAACACCTGAAACATGCCAGTAATGCATTGAGTTCTCCTTCGCTTCTATCATGGCTGAACAGACAAAAACACACAAAATTGTGTCAAAACGCAGTAGATTCAAAAAGTTTTAAATGAAGTTAAAAAGGTTTAAATGAACATAAAGAGTTGGGAGAAAACCAGATGTGCATCAGGTCTTAAAGTGACAGCAGCCTAATAAACCTGCTGCAGTCTGTGTCATTAATTTTAATCAAGCAACAATAGAAAAAGCGTAATTCATTTACTGCTCTTGACTGAATATGTTTTGTAGCTATGATAAGGATTAATCTATTTTTAACTTATACAGTGAAGACTATGCAGTGTTATTTGTATTCAATTTCTGGAGTATTTCTTGCCTAAATACTACTGTTAGACCCACCTGAAAATCTTAAAGCATTGGTAATTTAATTTGTATCTTTGTTCTGTTGTATTTATTTCTGTGATTGCTTGTAATTTGTTCTTATTTTATTACTGACTGTTTACTTGTCTTTTAAAATGCTTGAACTTTATATTAGTTAGGATAGTACACAATTTTAACAAAAAAAAAAAAAAAAAAATTTAATTGAATAAACTGAACAATCCTTAATTAATTATTCAATTAAATTTATGTAAGGATTATTCAGTTCAATTTGATGGAATTTTACTATTAATTAAATCTTAAAAAAAGCTTAAAAAAGTTTTTACGGAAATTGTAATCGAGTATTATGAAATTTCACTGGCATGCAAAATGTTGGTGTCATAACCATATTCATCAAAACAGAAGGTTACATGGGTAAAAAAAAAAAGCTGAAAACAATATCTTTCAGGAAAAACATTTATTTAGTAGAAACATTACTGTAGCAGTAATGTAGTAGCAGTACTGGCATCTGTGACACTGGCCTTTATTCAAAGCTATATGCCTTTAAACAATTATTTTAAATGCACAGTCTTTATGTTGTTTCTATATTAATTTCTATAATAATTAATATAATACATTTTAGTGGGAATAATCGCGATTAAATATAGAATAATGTGAGATTAATTAAGTCATTTTTTAAATCGATTGACAGCATATGCTGTATATATAGTATTACATATATAATATATATGTATATATATATATGTATGTATATATATATATATATATATATATATATATATATATATATATATATATATATATATATATATATATATATATATGCATATATATGTATGTATATATATATATATATATATATATATATATATATATATATATATATATATATATACAAACTTGTGTCTGTTAATGCTTGTTTCTGTAATGATTGTCTTCATTGTCACAGTCTGTTTGTTCAAGTTTGTGGCCCGAAACTCTTCAAATGGTATTCAGATGAAAATGTCTTCCAAAAATTAATCATAAGAGCTGCAGACTAACACAGAATAGCAGCAATGTGCCATTCTGATGTACCTTCAGATTTCATCTTATTTGCTCCGTCTGTCTCCAAAGTTCTGCCACATACTCAATTAAATTGAAGTGATAAGTTCTAAATTGGTCGGGAAGCCAACAATGGGCCAATGGTGCCTTCACTACACTAACATTAACCGCCATAAACAAATTTTACTTTCAATTGTACAGTTCATATGATTTGTTTTGCCAACAACAACTGCAATATTATGTGAGCAAGGTGCATACTTTACAAATACAAATTTAAAGAGCAAAAAAGTCCCATTTTTGACTGTCAGTGCAATTCTACTTTCGATTTACTTTCTGCCACTTGCTACATACTCAACACAAAGGGCAAATATGGGGAGTAGTCAGAATAGCAGCACGCCTCTTTTCCATCCATTCTGTCTTGGCAGTTCCTCCAAAGAAGAAAGAAATTAGTTAAGGTACCCGTTGAGGGAGGCCTCAAAACACAGAATAAGTGTTTATACTCGAGGTGAATGTAGAGGCCAAGTTATTTTGTAAGGTTAGGAAAACATGACCATTGGAAAGAGCAACCGCAAGAGAAGCTGTGAAATAATTTCCTGTCAAGGGCATAAAACGTCTCTCAATTGAGGTAAACATTTCTACTTTCAAAAGCAATTTATTTCCTAACAACCGCTGAAGGAGACAACATATCTCATGTTGCTTTCCCCCTGAATTTCATTGTGTTGTTTCTCTTCCCTTCAAACCCTCATTTTCACAAGTTGCTGTTTACCAGCAGCTTTGTCTTGGAGCCAAGATCTCAGATCTGCCAGTGTGAAATCACGTGTGAAGAAAAGCGGTTTAGGGTCAATGTAATATTGTGCTTGTTAAATGAGAACAGACCACCTTGGAATTTCAATAGTTAGTTCATTTTATTTATTGATTAAAACATGGCATCAAAGGCAGTGGAGCAAAGAGGATAATCTGAATGTTATTGCTATAGTATTCAGATTTGTATATTTAAGGTGATCACCATTTAATGTACACAATAAAGTAAAATCTAGTCAGGTTCCACAGTTTTATGCACAACTTTTGCAAGGATATTACTTTATGAATCACGTGCATCATCATTCTAATTACTAGCTGTTTGTTTCAAAGTCCACCCATTTAAAACATTGTCCAATCAACATATTGGGACAAAAATACACTGAAATCCCAATGTCTAATAAACGAATCAGATGCTTTTTCCAATTCAAAAAGTTGGTCATGATTAAGGTGACCAAATTTGCAGAACTTGGGAGCTTTGTCTCGCATTTTCAATTATGCCTGTATTATTTTATTTCTACCCTGAAATTGCAATACCACAAAAAGAAATATAATATAAAAAAATGTGATTGCCGTTTAAAAATCCATTTGTGCAGCTGCCATGTTGTAGCTAGCGCGGAAAAAATAACCAACCAACGCATTCCTAGATAACCTCATCAAAAGTCATATATAGCTACACCGTTCAGGACAACAAAAACATACAAGTTCAAGATGCACTGTTATCATCCAAAATGATGGCAAATAGGCTTTCCAACTAATGTAAATCAATATTTACACAGTATAATAGCACTACATTTCTCTCACACACTGTCCCGCAAAATCACATCTACTGTCCTGCAACAGAACAATAACCAGGTGGTCACCCTAGTCATGATGCTCTCATAATTGACTCCCAGTGAAGCATATTGTCTGGGTGGGACCCAAAGTGATGTGTTTAGGGCCTGTTGACCGATCATCATTGATCTTTACCTTTTAATAACGTCAGTGGAACACCTGTCTGGCACTGGTATTAATGTATTATCTTATATATAACATGTGCATAACAATAATACTAATAAAACAATGATTGGACCCCCAAGCACTTGAATGTCAGTTGATTCGTCTATGTTGATTTATTTTACTCAGGGGGGAAAAAATTCAATTTCTGGGTCTCCCTGCCTTCTCCAAAGAGGAATTGGTGGTCCTACTATGCTTCAGCCGAGTGGGACTTATCTCTTCACTTATCAATTTGGTTGAGCGTTCACCTCTCCGGCAGGTTGGTCCTGCCATACTCCTTCCACACCATGGCTTAAAAAAATCCCACTTTAACACATTAGACTTCCTATTTCACCCAGATAATTACACAATTATCCGGCTTCACTCCAAAAAAAATCCATCCAGGGGTAATTGGCACGGAAGGGAGGGGGGAAGCTACCCAGATTCTACTGCTCTTCCTGAGAGAGGGTCTAGGGGAACGAATGCAGATAAGTCAAGCAGAAAAAGAAGGGAATGAAGAAACGGGGGAGGAAGAAAACCTAAACACCTATTTGATTTTAATCTCACCACTTTGCGTGCATTTAAAGAGCCTTCGTCGGTTTTCCGGCACAGACTCCTGCCAATAAGCTGTTATCAATGTTGAAAATGAACATTTTAAATGTCAGTGTTGGTTCTGGGTTGAAGAGCAGTAACAGGTGCTTAGCTCCTGGTGAACCGGAATAATGTCCCCATTATTGGTTGCTCATAGAGCTGTTACAAGTCGCTTTGTCGTGGTTCTGGGAAGACCATTCTCCTGGAAGAGCAAGCGTAGCTCAATTATTTGGCCAGAAACACAAAACGCCCGCTTTCATTGCACCCTCGCATCAGAGCTGTCTATCATGTATGAAATAACCTTGATAAAAGTAATTGAATTTCTTTCTGAAAGGATTAACGAGTGGTAATTGCACGAAACAGAGGTGCTGAGCAGAGATATTCTCACTTACAGCCGGGAACAATCGTGCCTGGCTTTCTCATCTCCAGACACGCCGCATCTTTTCAGAAATCGCTTGGAAAACAAATGTGCATGTGTGTGTGTGTGGGGGGGGGGTCTGTCTGAAAATAAGATTTCCACTCAAATGCCAGCGGATGGCCTGATTACCATGCATGCGCGTGCACCCGCGCAGTCCTCTAAATGTGCTGAGATGGTCTTTAAACAAGATTCAACACTTTTAAACCCCAGCAGGCTTAATTAAGGGTGGGACCTCACGCGCAAAGGGGGAGGGGAAGCGACAACGAGGCAGGAGGAAGGGAAGGAGTTTTGCACGGGGTGTGTTTTTGTAGCAATTTCTCACCGTTTCCCCGCAATAAACGGCCTAAAGCTTCCCCTTTTAGCTCAGCACGCTCACACCCACGTTCACACATGCTCACGCAAAACCTTGACTCAAAGTCCCCATTACTTCTCCAAAACTGTCTGAAATATCAAACAATGTGCTGCCGGTGGGGGGTGCATGGTGTGGAGTTAAATCGGCCCAGACTCATTTCCATACAGCTTTACATGTTTCAAAAAGATATGCATAATTACAGGGTTTGTACATAATTGCTCCAACACATTGGAAAAAGCCAGGTTTGTTCTTTTTTTAAATGTTGGCGCTGCAGCTCAGAGACTTCGCTTCTCTTCCGTTATGCAGCTCGAACAATTAAAACAATACGGACGTCTTGGAAAGGAGCTCAGCTCTCATTATCGCCTTCTCTTCTCCTGCGTCAGAACATTTACAGCTTAAAAGAAGGCCCTGGCACCTTGGCATTGAAAGACACTCTTTTTTTGGGCTCCTTCCCTTCCCTTTTGCGTTTCTGGAACGGTGCGGCGTATGTGTGTGGGGTGAAAAAAAGAAAAGAAAATGTAAATAAGATGGAGTTTGCGACAGCTCTGTTCTGTTCCAAGAGACGAACGTCTGCATCTGAAGCAATCAAAAAAGGCTTTTCTTAAAGAGTTTCACCCATCTTATTTTGACTCTTTGAACAGATGCACACATTGTTTGAATTGATACCAACACGCTCGACTCTAGAGAACAAAAAAATCGGAATGTGATTCAGGCAAAGGATGAATATTTGACTTGAGCTTTTAACATGAAGGCAAATTGAGACTTGCTTTTATTGTTCCTTAGCATGCTAAGAAACTGGGAATAGTACCACTACGACTCATAATAATAAGTTTGGAGAACTTCATATTACATTTACTCATGGGAATACACATGGGAAACCTCAAAAAATTTATTTTTAATGTCCAATTTTGAAGGTATAATTCACTGAAAGTTCTGTTATTTTTCTGAACCCATGGAATTTTTCAGTTGATTTTTTTAAATAATCATCACACAGCTCTTTTCCTTATAATGAAATATCATTTTGACAATTTCTTTTAAATTAAAAACTTTGAGAATAAAGCTGTCTTGAAATAGGACTTCCAGGGTATGTTTACATGTCAACGATGTACTAAAAACAGACGACAATGTTAACATTGTCAAAACGATCCCCGTTCACACAGATCTGCGAAAATGACTAAAAAGGCTGAATTATGCATGCCAGGCCAGTAGTTGGCGATGTCACCTTTGTCAAGAAACACCCAGTGAACACGTAATATGTATGCGCATGACATTACCGTTTTTGTTGTTTACATGGAGACAGTAAAGGCATTGTTTTCAAAACCTTGCACTTCGAAACCAGTTTTCAAAAGCTTGCGTTTTCAGGCCACCAAAATGCCATTGTTGTGTAAATGAATGGCCAAAACGCATAAAAAGTTTTCGTTTTTTAGTTAAAAACAGTGTCTTGTAAAGGGCGCCTTAGAATAAAGCCAAACATTAACATTAGTAATACCAAAGACTTTATATATAGAAAGACGGTGCACTCTTATTATTATGAGTGGGAAAAAGTGCAACGTGCAATAGGCAGAATAAGTCCCGCCTTCTAAATAAGAGGCAATCGCAGATTGGTAAAGTCATTGCATCATTGCAGCTGGTGTTTTGCATTAGCTTGAATGGAAAATGCAGTTCCCTTTAAGTTGGTCACGTTCGACGTACATCGGAACTGACCGACGAATTGGGGATCATTTTCAGAGACCAATCTACTTCGAATGTATAAAAACGAGCCAATACACATGCTGCAACATACACTTGTTCCTGTGTTGGTTGGCTGGGCGTTTCCGTTTTTTGAGTGCTCAAATGCAAGCTTGCAATCGGACTGCTGTGATCCGCGGCCATCTCCCTGAGTGCTTCAGCACTTCTAAAAGAGCAAAACGGTTTGACCCTGCGTCTTTTTCAAGATGTCATTCAAACCGTGTGTTTCTGGATGCGGTTGTTTCCTGTCCTCATTTGACGGCAACGATCTCTCTTGCATATAAACATGTGAGATTGCGTTCGTGGGTGATTCATACTCTCTCAGGAGAGTGTGATCACGTTGGCGCGCGGTTCGTCTCACCTTTCTCGTAAGGGATTGAACGTTCAGCATGCTGTGTGCCATCGAGCGGCCGGCTGACCGTGGGTTGTTACGGCAACCCAGCGCGTCACTCGGCGCTCTAGATGTGCGGTCGAGACTGTGAAACCTCAAACGGGGTTGAGTCCCTTTGCTTATTCCCCGATCTAGTTCCTTTTCTGGTGCACCAGAAAAGGGCTACTTTGGCTAATAAGCCTTGGTGACCTGAGGATTACAGTGGGGGTTCCCCGCCGGGTACGTCCCCGTGGGCCCTCACTCCTCTAGCGCATCGCAAGCATGTTGAAACTCTGTGTGTGGGTGGTTCATGTTCTCTCAATCAGATTCAGAGTTGGCAGCCATGCTTTTCCGAGTGGCTGAAGGGTAGCGCAACGCGTAAATCGCCTTGCCTGCCCCCGTGCCTTTTTTGAAGCAAATGGAGGCAGTTAAAAAAAAAAAAATCCTGCTCCGACCAGCTGCTGTTGTCGGCCGCAGTGCCTCCGCCTGCTCGTCGCCGAGGGCGTCCCCTTGCGTCTGCCTCCGCCTCTACCAAGCCCAAGCAGCAGCCTCCACCTGGGAAGCAGGGTGCCAGATGCAAAGGGGGCACCCAACCCGCTCAGGGCAGCCAAGGGACACATGGTTCTGCTTGGAGGGAGATAGTGTTCCAGGTGGGTTACAGCCAATCTTGGACCTGCGTGTCCTGATTTAGGCCCTGCACAAGCTTCCGTTCAGGATGTTAATGCAGAAACGCATTTTCGAATGCATCCGTCCCCGAGATTGGTTTGCAGCAATCGACCTGAAGGCCGCGTACTTTCATGTCTCTATCCTTCCTCGAAACAGACCGTTCCTACGCTTTGCATTCGAGGGGAAGGCATATCAGTACAAAGTCTTACCCTTCGGGCTGTCCCTGTCGCCTCATGTCTTTACAAAGATCGCGGAGGCAGCCATTGTTCCGCTCAGAGAACGCGGCGTTCGCATTCTCAACTTTCTCGCCCAGTCTCGGGAACAGTTGTGCGAACACAGGGACCTGGTGCTTCGTCACCTCAGCCTGCTGGGGCTTCGGGTCAACCGAGAGAAGAGCAAACTCTGTCCCACACAGAGGATCTCTTATCTCGGCATGGAGCTGGACTCGTTCAGTCAGACTGCGCGCCTCACAGAGGAGCGAGTCCAGTCAGTGTTGAACTGCTTGAATACGTTCAAGAGCAGGACGGCGGTCCCTCTGAAATTTTTTCAGAGGCTCCTGGGGTATATGGCATCTGCAGCCGCGGTAACGCCGCTCAGATTGCTTCATATGAGACCGCTTCAGCACTGGCTTTATAGCAGAGTCCCGAGATGGCCGTGGCAGAGCGGCAAGTACTGGGTCCCAGTTACCCCGTACTGTCGCCAAACCTTCAGCCCGTGGTCGGACCCTTCATTTCTACGGGCGGGAGTGCCCTTAGAACAGGTGTCCAGGCATGCTGTGGTTTTCACGGATGCCTCTTCCACCGGCTGGGGGGCCACGTACAACGGGCATGCAGTCTCGGGTTTGTGGACTGGGCCCCAGCTGCATTGGCACATAAATTGCCTCGAGTTGCTAGCAGTACGTCTTGCTCTAAGCCGCCTCAAAAAGCCGCTTCAGGGCAAGCACGTGCTGGTCCGTACGGACAGCACTGCGGGCGTTGCATACATCAACCGTCAGGGTGGTCTACGCACCCGTCGCATGATGCGACTCGCCTGCCATCTCCTCCTGTGGAGTCAGAAGCATCTGAGGTCGCTTCGGGCCATTCACATCCCTGGTGCACTGAACCAAACAGCTGACAAGCTCTCTCGCCAGCCGACACCGCCGGGAGAGTGGCGACTCCACCCCTGGACCGTCCAGCTGATATGGGACCTTTTTTCCTACGCAAGTATGCATTTCCCCCAGTGAGCCTTCTAGCACAGACTCTGTGCAAGGTCAGGGAGGACAAGGAGCAGGTTTTTTTAGTTGCGCCTTACTGGCCCAACCGGACCTGGTTCTCCGAACTGACTCTCCTCTCGACAGCCCCTCCCTGGCCGATTCCCCTGAGGAAGGACCTTCTTTCTCAGGGACGGGGCACACTATGGCACCCGCGTCCAGACCTCTGGAAACTTCATGTCTGGAGGTTCTAGGTGGCCTGCCACAGGCTGTGGCAGACACCATCGCTTCTGCTAGAGCCCCCTCTACGAGGTGCTTCTATACGCTGAAGTGGAACCTGTTCGCTGACTGGTGTTCTTCCCTGAAGGTATTCGGTTAATGTCGTGCTTTCCTTCCTACAAGAAGGGTTGGAGCGAAGGCGGTCTCCCTCCACCCTCAAAGTGTACGTCGCCGCAATAGCAGCGTACCACGATGTAGTAGCAGGTAAGTCCTTGGGTAAGCACGACTTAATCGTCAGGTTCCTCAGAGGTGCAAGGAGACTGAATCCTCCTCGTCCAACCTCGGTACCCTCTTGGGACTTAGCCATGGTGCTCAGAGCACTCCAGGGTCCTCCCTTTGAGCCTTTGCAGTCTGTAGAGTTAAAAATTCTGTCTGTAAAGACAGTACTCCTGACTGCATTGGCCTCCATTAAGAGGGTAGGGGACCTGCATGCACTTTTGGTCAACGGATCGTGCCTAGAATTCAGGCCGGCCAACTCTCACGTCATCCTGAGACCCAGGCCCGGATACGTGCCCAAGGTTCCCACCACTCCCTTCCGGGACCAGGTGATGAGCCTGCAAGCGCTGCCTTCAGAGGAGGCCCAGCCCTGGCTTTGTTGTGTCCCGTCCACGCTTTTCGTGCTTACGTCGACCGGACTCAAAGCTTTAGGACCTCAGAGCAGCTCTTCGTCTGTTACGGAGACCAGCAGAAGGGAAAGGCTGTCTCCAAGCAGAGGTTAGCCCACTGGATAGTGGATGCTATCATCTTGGCTAATCAGTCCCAAGACGTGCCTCCTCCGGTGTCAGACGTTGCGGCCGTCTGACACTAGGCCTGCACCCGTATGCTTGTGGAACATGTGTGTAGGCTGGGTCCATATGTAGTGGTTCCCTAAACAGTAACCCACATGTGTATTCTCCACGGTACCAGCTACCCTATTCGGCTAGCCCCGTGTCTTTGCCTTGACAAAGCCCGCTCTGTCGTCTCTGGCGGTTTTTCTCCACCCTGGATCAGGTTGGATCTACCCCAGAGACCGCCATATGGTACTCCCCTGACAGGTTAGTCCTTATGGGTTTCCCACCTCTCCTTCTGGAGGACGTGGCTCCGCAGCGTCTCGTCTACCTGACGGGCACGCTTCCCAGCGTTATCCAATAGTCTCGCTGAGTGGGTCTTGCAGAAACAGCTGTGACGGACCTTCCCTGCTTGGTGCCCTGACTTCCGCTCCAACCTGGGAGCACTTCAGCGAGACCAAGCAGGACGCTGGAAGGGCCAGTCTTCCTGGCGTGTTGGTAGGGATCCCCAATTCGTCGGTCAGTTCCGACGTACATCGAACGTGACCGACTGAAAGGGAACGTCTCGGTTACGTATGTAACCCTCGTTCCCTGAAGGAGGGAACGGAGACGTACGTCCCGTCGCCAGGTGCTGTGCTTTCGCTGAAGGGCCGAGTCACTTTTTTGGCTCCTCAGTTGGAAAAGCGAGGATGCGGTATTCCACTTCCGTATTTATACCCGCACTGTGGGGCGGTGCGTGGACCACATGCCAATGTGTATTGGCTATTTTTTATACACTCGAAGTAGATTGGTCTCTGAAAATGATCCCCAATTCGTCGGTCAGTTCCGACGTGCGTCTCTGTTCCCTCCTTCAGGGAACAAGGGTTACATACATAACCGAGACGTTTTTTGTCATGATTTGAGCGTTTACAAACAAAATGAATAAGACAGTTGTTGTCAGTTTTCATTGGCAATTTCAAATATGAAATTTAATCGTAAGCTTGGCGAACAGTTTTAGAGAATTTGATATTTCTCCATTCAAAGAGATAGGAGCTACACTTGCATGGCATTTCAAAGCTAGCCACCGAGTGAAATGACTTGTCTTAAAGGACTTCGGTACATTGAGAATAAAAGTCAAAATGACAAGAACAGCCATATTAAAACAGAAATATTTTGAATAATAATTTGAAATTTTCTGAAGAAAACTTTTACAAAACATTAACAAGAATAAAGTCATATAAATATTTTTAGGGGGAAAAAAAGTTCGTCAAATTACAAGAATGACGTTATAGAATTATACGATTAAAGTCATAATATAATGGGAATAAATTCCAAGCCATGGAGTTCAACCTACTGACTAATGATTTCAGTCACAGTTAATCTTGAGTTAACAGCTCAATGTAGAGGAAGATTATCAGACAGTTCCTAAAACAAAGCTATCATATGGTGTATAATAAAAGAGTCTTCAAAATCTGCACGTTTTGTACCATGGAAGAAATAAAGTTATATAGATTGGTTCAGAAAGACATGAAGGTGAATAAATAATTAAAAAAAAGATTTGAGTGAAACTTTCCTTTAATTCCTTAAAGCTGTCAAAAAATATAAGGCAGAGTATTGCAGAGCAGATACTCTCACTTAATTAATGTCTTGTTTGAAAAAGACACCCTTATTGCAAATGAGTCCCATCAAAGTTCTCCCATGGCCTTAAAACGAGATCTAGGTCCAATTATTTTAGAGTGGAAAATTTGGACTAACACTGATATCAGTTATATGGCTATTTTAATGAATTCTGCCATGTTGAGGGTGCAATAATTGTATTCAGAACTATCATAGCCAACACTAAATTAGTCCGTTTTGCTGATTTAAATGTTATGGTCAAAGTCTGTGGGGTCTAAATTGGTCTCAGAGGATCTCTCAGACGATGATTGTGCTTGGCTTTTGTGATGTATCAATACAGTGATGAGATTTCTTCAGCCCGGCACAATGCACACCACTCTTGGGATGGGCCGGCTGAAAGAAAAAATATATCCTTTACCAGATAAAATTACTTTTTCCTCCTGAAAGTCAGAAAAATGATCGGAATAATGCACTATTCATGGCATCGGACAGCAGGAGGTGGGAAAAACAAGGTAGAATAAGGTTCTCTTATATCCTTTTTCTCATCCCTATACACCCTCCTGCTGACCAGTGCAAAAAAAAAAAAAAAAAACAGGTATCCTAATGTTTAAAAAAATAACACTATTATTGGCCGCTATTGAATCCAATTGCAAGCAATGCAGGTTGTAACAGATAAGGACCTGATGGAATCTGTCTTTGCACTATCTGAGCCAAAGTGGTCTCTGTATGAGTCAAATGGAACAGAGATGCATTGACAATTCAAATCGGACAGCAGCTTTGCAGCCAATTCACCCTGCAATCTACATGCATCCCCCTGCCGGCAGGCTCGACCGAAATTGCATTTTATACACAAAGGCCTTCACTTTGGAAGACCTTTCATATTCACTCACGGTCTAATAAAGTCCCCTGGTTTACAAGTGTGCTAAAGTATTCACTTCAAAGTTTCTAACAAATGACAACAGAATGGAAGTTAGCATGATTATTAAAGGAATAGTTCACACAGAAATTAAAAATCTGTAATTATTTACTCATCTGCATGGTATTTCAGACCCATATGGTGATATTTAATCTGTGGAACAAAAACGAAAATATGCTTTGATGAATTTTCAGCTAAACAAAAGGATCTATATATATACATACTGCAGGGCTTGACATTAACACCCGCCAAATGTGTGTGAATGCGTCAGTCCTACTAACCACTTTGGCGGGTTGAATTTTATATAATAGGCCTATATACTGTACATTAATAAGAAACTAAGTGCAATGTATGTTGTCGATACATATCGATACTGAAATATCTGAAATGCTTCCGATACTCATTTTCCGCAGAATAGATACACGATACCAGCTGAGCTTTCTTTGTCTCTCATCTCTCCAATAGTGAGTTGACACACAAACCCGCCTCCTCTCACTCACACATTTCATTTGCTCTGGGTGAAGAAAAAATGTTGGTGTTTGAATTTCGGCGTGGGATTGCGCATATTTTGTCCACACACGTGCACACAAAGCCGCCTCGCAGTACTGAATTGAGTTCTTTTTTGCTGCTTATTGCACTTAAACAGTCAAATACACAAAATAATGAAAAAATCCAAGTCTTGGGAATTATTCACGTAAACACAGTCAGTTATGTCTTAGGTGAATGTAAAAAGTTGAGAAAGAAAACGCATGTGTAACTGTGTAATGGATCCGTGCATCAGGTCTTAAAGTAGTGGTCGCCAACCCATTAATCGCGACCGGTAGCTCCCGATAAATAACCTGAAAAATAAGTAACAACACATTATCAAGGCTCGAAATTGCTCCATATGCTCCCAAAATGTATTCTCTGAAACTTCAAAATTCGCACCATACAAATTGACCGGACATAAATCGGAAACAGCCGTTTTTGTGCTCCAAACACACAATTAGCAACCGGACGGTTTTTAGTTTAATTTTGGCTGATCTCTATTCCGGACTTGAACAAGAACTTCATTGCAATCATTTCCCGAATGTAATTTGTGTGAAAATATTACAAAGTCTGTTAACGGACGTTAACACAAACCAGAGTGCAGATGCACAGCAGAGAAAACACCAGACACAGTGGGCCTATTTACACATGGTCACTTTCGTTTTCTCTGATCAGATAGCTGGATCCAATCGTGAAAAAAACAGGTGTAAATGCCCTCCGACACGCATTCGAGACGGATTTAAATCCGATCACTCAAACCAGGAGGTGGTCTGGGACGCATTCCAGATGAAACTGGACAAGTGTAAATGCATCTGGTTGTTGAAACCACATATGTATATTTTACTCCCAACAATGCTAATAAATAAATGTGTGAGAGCGTGTTATAGGCTATAGCCTATGTCATGTTATAGTTAGATATGACAGCGCTACTGCAGCACGCATTGCCGCATACGAGCAGCTGAATATCTCTTCATCAAACTGCCGCAAACGAAAGTGAAAGTTGCAGACGCTCAATACACAATCATCATTAAAAGTAAAGAAACTAAATGATCTTACCAGTGCTTATGCCACTCTCTCTCATATTGCGGTCTTTGATTTTGAAGCTGTTGATCAATAAAATGCAGCTCATATCTGTTGATTTCGTTGACGTGAACTCCATTAAAAATGCATATAGCGTGGGAATTGAAGATCAGATTTATATCTGTTTTGCAGAGGCACATTTATGTGACCAAGTGTAAATGGAATCGTTCTGATAAATCATATCTGATCTGTAAAATGCATGAAGTGGACCAGGTATAAATAGGCCCAGGAAGATAACTGTTCGCGATGCTTGAAATATAAGAAGAAAAATATAAATATTAAATTGGGGAGGGGGGTTATATGAATGTATCTCTCTACGAAACTGACTGTCTTCAGAATAGTTTCGATGACATTTTTACAGTGGTAGGCTACTCCATAAGCACCACCTACTGTCAGAGAGTGAATATATTCAGTCCATCTGTTTTTATGTAACAATTTCACAAAGCTAAATTCAGACCATCCTGTATTTGCTCTGTCTTGAAATTATGCAATCTAATTTATCAAAAACAACTGCTCATGCTACGTGTGTATCTTTGTTTGGATCATGATTAAAATGCAAGTGTTGCCTCTTATTTCCAATAGCTATTTTTTTAAGTCCAGTTTGGCCTGTTATAGAGCAAATAAACAACAAACAAATTTGCTTAAACAAAGAAAAAAAATCGGCAGCTGGTATCGGAAATAGCCAATTTGCTTGTAAAAAAAAAAACTGAATCGGCCATGAAAAGTCTATAGGTAGATCTTGCCTTTCATCAAGGCTTAGGTCAGGGATCTTTGGCTTGAAAAGGTTGGTGACTACTGTCTTAAAGGGTACATTACACACACCATTTCTGCCAATCTCATGTTAATCTTGAGTACCTATAGAGTAGTATTGCATCCTTCATGTCTCTAAAAATTCTTTAGATTTATCATATTTATAAAAGACAGATACGCTGTACCTATTCTTTCCGAAAACACCCAAGCTTGTGCAGGCATGCAGTGGGCAGAGCTAAAGAGTCATGCGCGCACACACATAATACATCATCGCATTATCCCTGGATAATACGTTTGTGTTGTTTACATTATATGCACTTCTGCACTGATTGCCAACCAAACACAGACATTTGATGCAGTTTCACTCACTGCCTGCGGTTTCGACTCATGACCGGGAACAAACAAACACACTTGCACAACTCTGCTGCTGCTCCGGAAAAACAAACGGCATCCACTGTTTCCTTAATGCTAGGTTATTTGAGAAGCTGAACAAGGTTATCTTTCCCTCACAACCAAAAACACACTTCTTTAGTGACATGGTTGATTTCATGGTCTAAAAACAAAATGAGAGCGCAGCCAACAGCTTCCGTAACAGTGTGCTCTTGGCTCTCTTTCGGGTTAACGTGTGCACGCGCTCATCCGAGAGAAGTGCCCATACAAGGAATTCTGTATGGGCATACAGGGCCATACCCCAAAAAAACTTCAATGTCAATGTCAAAATTGTGGCAAGTGAAAATGCTGAGTGGCAAGTGACATATATAAATATAAATGTGTCTTTTGCTAAGGATGTGTGAGGAACAGATGAAAATTTAAGTCATTATTCACAGAAAACCCTCCGCTGTAGCTTTAGAAATCAAATACTTTGTACACATCAGGCTGGACGTCAATTACTTTTTTAATGCATCTTCTGACCAAATCTGTGTAGTTTTTGTTAGCTAAAACTATTAAATTTTTATTAACTGAAATAAAGCTGAAACAAAGTACAACATAAAAATGTTATGACAAACTTAAATTTTAAAACCTTAAATGAAAATTAGACATTAGGCAACTAACTGAAATAAGTTAAAGTACTAAAATGACTCAAATAGAAATAGAGCTAAATAGAAATATAAAAAACAAAAACTAATGAAAATTACAAAAGCACATGATTCAGCAAACTAAAATTACAATGAAAACTGAAATATAAAAATAGCTAATTCAAAATATGAATAAATACTATAATATACAAATTAGTGCTGGGCAAACGATTAATCACGATTAATCGCATACCAAATAAAAGTTTGTGTTTACATAATATGTGTACTGTGTAGAATTATTATGTATATATACACTCACCTAAAGGATTATTAGGAACACCATACTAATACTGTGTTTGACCCCCTTTCTCCTTCAGCACTGCCTTAATTCTACGTGGCATTTATTCAACAAGGTGCTGAAAGCATTCTTTAGAAATGTTGGCCCATATTGATAGGATAGCATCTTGCAGTTGATGGAGATTTGTGGGATGCACATCCAGGGCACGAAGCTCACGTTCCACCACATCCCAAAGATGCTCTATTGGGTTGAGATCTGGTGACTGTGGGGGCCATTTTAGTACAGTGAACTCATTGTCATGTTCAAGAAACCAATTTGAAATGATTCGAGCTTTGTGACATGGTGCATTATCCTGCTGAAAGTAGCCATCAGAGGATGGGTACATGGTGGTCATAAAGGGATGGACAATGCTCAGGTAGGCCGTGGCATTTAAACGATGCCCAATTGGCACTAAGGGGCCTAAAGTGTGCCAAGAAAACATCCCCCACACCATTACACCACCACCACCAGCCTGCACAGTGGTAACAAGGCATGATGGATCCATGTTCTCATTCTGTTTACGCCAAATTCTGACTCTACCATCTGAATGTCTCAACAGAAATCAGATTCATCAGACCAGGCAACATTTTTTCAGTCTTCAACTGTCCAATTTTGGTGAGCTTGTGCAAATTGTAGCCTTTTTTTCCTATTTGTAGTGGAGATGAGTGGTACCCGGTGGGGTCTTCTGCTGTTGTAGCCCATCCGCCTCAAGGTTGTGCGTGTTGTGGCTTCACAAATGCTTTGCTGCATACCTCGGTTGTAACGAGTGGTTATTTCAGTCAAAGTTGCTCTTCTATCAGCTTGAATCAGTCGGCCCATTCTCCTCTGACCTCTAGCACCAAAAAGGCATTTTCGCCCACAGGACTGCCGCATACTGGATGTTTTTCCCTTTTCACACCATTCTTTGTAAACTCTAGAAATGGTTGTGCGTGAAAATCCCAGTAACTGAGCAGATTGTGAAATACTCAGACCGGCCCGTCTGGCACCAACAACCATGCCACGCTCAAAATTGCTTAAATCACCTTTCTTTCCCATTCTGACATTCAGTTTGGAGTTCAGGAGATTGTCTTGACCAGGACCACACCCCTAAATGCATTGAAGCAACTGCCATGTGATTGGTTGATTAGATAATTGCATTAATGAGAAATTGAACAGGTGTTCCTAATAATCCTTTAGGTGAGTGTAAATACACACACATGCATGTATTTAAGAAACATTTGCATGCATATACTGTATATATATATATAATAAATATTATATATATATATAATATTTATTATATATAAATATAAATATTTTATATATAAATATAACAAATTATTTTTAAATATATACATGCATGTGTATGTATTTATATACAGATAATAATTATACATAGTACACACACACATATTATTTAAACACAAACTTTTATTTTGGATGTGATTAATCAATTGCCCAGCACTAATATAAATAATTTTAAAATAACACTGGGCAAAATGCCATTGAGGTAAAACATGTGTCTGTTCTATATACAGTAACTCAACATGTTTGTATAACTACCGGTTGACTCAAGATGTTTTATTGAAGGTCAACCAAATAGCCCAATGCAGACGTTTTGGGGGTCGTTTATTACCCTTATTTACAGAACTGTTTTGGCAGCTCTGTAAAGCCTGTATAGCCTAAAAACTAGCTTAAGGTAGAAGATAGACACTGGGAAAAGAAACCATGAATTGAACAATACACTATGTACCAGGCATGCCCTTAACATATGCAATTTGTTTTTCTGCGCTTGCCGAAAGGGATAACGCCGATCTCTGACCCCACTGCAAACTTAAGCAGGTCCCCTGATGCCGCGGCCTTCATGAATCTTTTAGGCAGAGGGAGTCTGGAGTTCAAAGTTTCTGTGAACTGGAGAAATAATAAGCTGCCTGATTAGCGTTGCTAAAAATACCAGCATGGCCAAAAGGAGCCAGGTGGTAAGACGGGCCTCCGGCCCATTTGCATGTTCAGAGGCCAATCTGATACACAGAGACACCCCAAATAATGAAAGGGGCCTTCCACTGGTGCTTTTTAATGTGATACAAGCCCCTCAACACGATTTTATACACAAATGGGTTACACTTTATTTCGATGGTCCACTTTAGACATTCTAACTAGTTACTAGTCAAACTACATGTCAACTAACTCTCATTAGAGTATTAGTAGACTGTAGGAGACTATTAGGTTAGGTTAGGTCTATGGGTTCGGGTAAGTAGAATAAGTTGGCATGTAGTTGCAAAGTTACTTATAGTTAGTAGAATGTCTAAAGTGGACCATTGAAATAAAGTTTTACCTCAGATGCCTTTCTTCTGCCATCATTTTTACTACTGTTTGGAAAAAGACAAATAAGGATGTGGTTGCATCAAGAATTTTCAACAGTTTAAGCCTAAACCTGTAGTAAGCCAGTTTAAGCCTTTCACCTGCTCCAGTTTAAGTCTTTCACCTGCAGTGATATCCATCATGTATCACTCATCATATTGTTGTTCACACATCCATACAAATGCAAACAGAAAGGAAATTGCTACTTTTGCTTTCAATCTCCTAATTTTTAACAGTATTTTTGCTCCTCTTTCCATCTCAAAATAGACTTCTAAGTCAACATTAAATGGTAGTTACAAATACAATCCATTTTGCTTTTGTAATGTAATATTTTTTAGCAGAACTTGGATTTAATCCATAAGGAAAGTTGTTTCAGAGACAGAGCAATCTATTAAGTTTTGAAGAACCAATATCTTTAAGTCATCAACAAAAAAGCGAATAAATCTAAAACTTCACTTAAAACTGGGCACGTCAAGCCATTTCATGTTTACTGTGTTGACATATTTCCTGTTGGAACCGGATCATCCCTGTTTTTTTAAATAGCCACATCAATGCCATGATTTACTACTTACTAGTTGCTGACATGCGGTATTAAGTGGGTGGGGCATTCTCCTTCAAGAGAGCATCTGATTGGACACAATGCTGTGTAGTGTAGGATTGTGTAGGAGGAGTCATCACTGCTGCATTTTCCTATAAGAGAAAAAATATTAATAAATACATATGTATATCCAGTAAAAGTGATTTTAGTCAACGTTTAGGAGTAGATTAGGATATAGATGAAAGTTATGACAAAACTCTCATTTTGGTGACTTAAAATTTGCCTTTTACAGAATGGCAAGTTTTATCTCATGTTGTTTTTAGTCAGGATAACAAGAAGAGGATACGTTTATTCACATCAAAGAGAATTTAGTAGGAGAAAATTTGGAATTGCTTGGATGAAAGTCATTTGTTTTCCTGCTGCCACTTGTGCAGACGGCATCAGCAGAGATAATGCGTTAAACTCTCTGTACTGCACCATACACGTTTTCTCTTCTCTCTCTCCTCCTGTTTTATATTTAACTTCAACCTGTCAATTAAAGAGTGAGAGGGCAAAGAGGAAATAAGAGAGACAGGGAGAGAGAGACAGCAAGAAGCACAGAACTAATTAGGCAACTGTGTAATTTTAATTAGCTGTTTTGATAATTAAACTAATTAGTTCCCCTGTGTTTCCACTACGTGCTACCGACTGCAGTTTTTTTTTTTTTTTTTTCTCAACGCAGCTTCAGAGCTCCACTCCGTTGGTTAATTAGTCACTTTTGCATCAGAAAGCTTTATTGATAGCCTTAATTTGCAGTTGAAATGAGAAATCTGCTGTCAATAATTCGGATAATTGCCCGCCGTTTGATTGCAGAGAACAAAAGTGGCAGGCCTTTGAGTTTGAAGCTGCTGGAAATCCCCCGGGTCGTTTCCTGGATGCTTAGCTCTCCCTCCGATCTACATATCAGCAAATAACACTGCCGTCCGCAACATCTCGACCCCGCTAACAAGACAGGAATCCTGCCAAATAAGAAACGCTTTGACCCGCCCCAATTACGTTTCCCATCATGCTCTCCTCTTCTCGTCTGCTTCAGCCCTCCTCCCCGCTCCTCACACCCAGTGTCCTACGTTCGCGGTAATTGAGGAAGGAGGGTGGGGGAAAGAGAGACAGAAAGTTGCAGCTTTGCTTTGCAGCTAATTAGTGTCCTTGGAATTAAATGAGCAGCTCTTTGTGCACCTCCAGCTCCTGCGGCCCATGTTTGTGAATTGAATAATTGATTCCCCTCCACTAATCAGAGAACGACATAATGAGCCAGTTTAATTAAATGGGGATCTAACCTGGCGAACACTGGGAAAATATTTGCTCGTTTACAGCTAATCAGAAATAACAGACTGAGATGGTTCGGAGGGGTGGGGGCTGGAAAAGAAGTAGCCTGTGCGTGATTGTGCCCTTCAAAGAGGGGAATCTTAAAATGATGCATGTTGCTGAAGGAATATATGAGAAAACGGTTTGAGGTTTCGTTGTTGGGGCCTAAAGAAAGGAAAACTTGATATTATAAGATTTATTGCGGCTCTTCTGGTATTTTCAGTGAGCTTTGGGCAATGGGATGACGGTAGCAGATTGACCTTTCCTTATCAGAGGCGCAACATGCTGACACGTCCCTCATGGGCAGCACCCCAGGACGAGGTCGAGATAGCCGAGGTACCCCTGAGCATTGACCTCTCCGCCTCCTCTCACCTCCTTGATGTGCCACTAGAGGCACCGCTTACCCTCAAAGGCTAGTGGATCCTACAGACCTTTAAGTGCGCTAAGATAAAATAATGGTGGCTCAAAGGTGTCTATGGCCAGTCACCAACCGGGTGATGGAGATGGATACATTTTGTAAAAAAAGATATTTTTTTTAAGAGTTTGGGATTTTAGCCTGGCACAAGCTGGAAGATTAAAAAGTGTGTTTGGAGTATTTTTTTTAGCTACACTATAAAAATATTTTTCGAAGTTGTTAAACTAAGATTATTGGAGTATGTTTTACAAGAAAATATTATTTCAGCCTTCAAAATGTCTAACACATTGAATGTTTAATTAATTATGAAATGTACTAGCAAGCTCTGGGTGAAAATAGTTTCAGTATCACTTACTTAAAGCCTTTATATATAATACATTATAAAGCATTTTAATGCATTAAAGGGGACGTCTAATGCTATTTCATGCATTCTGACTTATTTACACTGTTAAAGAGCTCGATTCTCATGCTAAGCATGGCCAAAGTTAAAAAAGAGCACGCGCACACATTAACCAGAGCAAGACCACACCCATCAACGTGCTTCGTTCGGGTTACGCTACAGGTCACAGCATGCCTCCAGGAGATCGACTGTTTTTGGAAGTGGTACATCTGTATCTGTCTTTTATAAATCTGATAAAACTAAAGACTCTTTGAAAATATGAAGGATGCAATACTACTCTATAGGTACTCAAGATTAACACACAGAAACGGTGTGTTATGTCCCCTTTAATTATGCCTTGCAATGCACCTTATAATGCTCTGTATGATCTCATGAATAATTATAAACACAGTTATTATACATTATAATAATCATCTGTTTATTGAACACCTGTTTAGCAAGTACAGTGCATTAAAACACATGACAAACAACCAATTTCAGATGTAACTTTGGTTACAATTAATTATGAAAAGATATAATGCATTATTATATTGTACTTGTTTAATACCATTAATGCATTATACGTAAAGGCTGTAACTGAAGTGTTACCATTGTTTCTACACCAAATTAATTTTCATTGTATAGGGTTCTATTTGTTAAAATTAGTTAATAAATGCATATAGCATTTATTAATTTAGATTAATGGTAAATTATAAATACACCATTATTTATTAATGTTCATAAATGTTATTTTGTAATTAATAAATGCTGTAAAAGTACTGTTTATTGTTAGTTCATGATACCTAATGCACTAATGTTAACAAATTGTAACTCTAAAAACTTTCATGGTAAAATTTGTTGATGAAGGGTTCAAAATAAACTCTCACCAAGTGCTAAATGATTAAAAAAAAGAAAAGAAAAGTCTTTGGTGCCCATTAACTCAAAGAACTGAAACACAGTACATCTTACATACTGTACTACATCTGTCGCCACTCATGCATTTTCTAAAAACGTCTAATCTCAATGGAAAAGTCATATAGGACACCTAAAGGTTTCTGTGCCAAGCGGATATAAACAAAATCAGGGTTTCTTTTTCACATTTTTGTATAGGTACAGTTTTACAGAGTGGCGGACTCTAGCTGAAGATGACTGTGTTGATATGAGTTTACTAAAACATATCAGCACTATAAGAGGGACAGAAGTGGATCATTGAAAGAATACACACTCCTCCTGCCCCAACCTCCTCGCCCTCCCCAACCCCCCAATGAAAAATGAAATACTGCATTGAAATTCCAGACCAGAGGAAGGATAGAGAGAAGCTAAAGCTTTGAAGCTCCAGCCTGTCAGTCTTTTTTGTGTTTTTGTGTGTGTGTATAAAAGAGAGAGAAAGTTCCATGTTCTAGTGCTTTCTCTCCTTCCCTTTCTTTTTCTCCATCCCAATACTCCATCTCTCTCTGTCCCTCTCTACCTCTCCCACCACTCGATTCCACAGGCCCCTTTTTTTTCCACCTCTGTCATTCCCAGGAGCTTACACAAATCAGAAACACAGATTTGAAAAAGTTGAGTTTGTGGACTCTGGAAAGGAAAAGGAAAACATTTCTTTGCTTTTGAACTTGCCAAGCAGTAAAACCACACCTTGCCTGTATCTCGGTTGTGTCTGATGAAAAGAACAAGAAGGGGAGAAAGAAGAATTAGACAGAAATAAAAAAAGGAAACAAACAACATGTAACAAAGGTCAACGTGGACAACCCGTTTTCTTTTCAAACTCTGCATGAGACACCTGAAGTTTACAACATCACTCCCTAAGGGAAGGATTGGGTTTCCTGTGTTTCTACTTTATTTTATTTGTTTTAAACTTGCTTCTCAAATCTAGGATTGGCATTTATTCATTAAAGAATAACTTGATGGCATGTTTCCTTATTTTCAACTATCAAATATTAAATATAATTTACTAAGCCTCTAATTATTACAAACCAGTATTTCCATATTTCTTTCATAAAACACAAACAGAATTTTTTTTTTCACATCAGGTGGTTTCAAACTTTCCCTTCCTAAAATATGTAGGCGGGCAGAATTTTGGTGTTTAAAGACACATTAATATTGAGGGTGATATTACCAAGGAAATATGTCTTCAGAATTAAATAACAGGCTTTTAATGATTTATATATATATATATATATATATATATATATATATATATATATATATATATATATATATATATATATATATATATATATATATATTCGCTTTGGCAATTTAATTTTAAATATAAAATACAGAAATCATAAAAGATGGATGGATGGATGGATACTTTGTATTAAATACTTTAAATTAGATAGATAGGTAGATAGATAGATAGATTCCATACGACTGGTGCACTATATTCCAAGTCGATAGACAATAATTTTGTGTCCAGAATTAACCATCATCTCTCCAAGACTTAAGTTATAGAATGCAAATTAAAATAACCAAACACTGTGTAGACAAAGTAATTAGGCACACAGAGAAGTGACAACCATATTTACATGCAACAAGAATATGGCCGATAATGACCTTCAGCTTCTTCAAGAAATATAATTTCTCAGTCTAACCCTATACCTCAGGGGATATATGTCGAAGCGCTGGTCCACGTGAGAGCCAAATCCACCATCTATCCTCCATCTTTACTAGAGAGAGGCGCGTGTGCAAGATGAGACACTGTGGCTGAATATCAGACAGACAGAGGAGGATAACGAGCCTCATCCTTGCCGTTCATTAGCGCCGAGAACTCCCTAGCCTCGAGGGATGGGATAATTCCCACGGTAACCATTGCACATTCTTAACAAGCATCTATGCTGAACTTGCCTTGAGTGAGTGCTATAGCTAGTCCACCTGATTTGGCGGGTCCAGCCCACAAGTGTGTGCTTGGTTACATGAGAATGATTAGCGGGGTCTTAAGGGATGCTTTGAAGCCCCCGCTGACACCACTTGCTCATGTTTGCAAACAAACTCAGAGCCTCTTTACGAAAAACAAAGTATTTATCAGCCAACGAGAGTTTTCACTTGTGTACCTTTCATATGGGGTCTGACTTGCATTAGCAGTTCCAATTCAGCCCAAAAGGTTTTAGGTTCAGTTTTTGCGTAGTCCAAGTCGAGCTGTTTGACTCCAGACTGTGTATTTTCTGGGCGAAGGCATTGAAGAGAAGCATTAACATTCGGTTGCCACTTTTAGGGGGCAGCCATTACTAATCGCTAAGACATTTCCTTACTACCTGCAGGCCTGTCAGGTTGTAAATGAAAAGGAATTAAGAAGAAATCCATACGTTTCTACACCCAGCCCCCTCCTCCTGAGTTTCCTCTCCCAGCTTGCGCACACTAGATGGGAGTCTATCATTAGGAGACCAAATTAAACATTAGCTCTTCGGCTGCCGGTAGTTTGGGCTAATTGCTAATCAGCAGTAAAAGTTGCCTGGCACGGAATATTGCTTACCATAAGCTAAAGGTAATTTGCTGCTTGAGACAAGCTAGGCCGACTTGTCTGTTGTTGTCCAGAGTCCGTTCCTAATTACTGCCGGAGGGCGATGACAGTCATTCAATGGAGATTAAGACTGAGGCAAAAAAAATGGAAATGCGCCATAATGCAGGAATGAGCTAGAAATGCTTCTGTCTGCTTTTCTTTAATTTCCCCACTCTTGCAATGTTTCCCTTCTGCACTCTGTTTATTACCAAGAGGGATGGATTCTCGCATGGTAAATTGACAGCAGGGAAGCTTGATGATAGCCAAAGAGTCAGTTGAAAAGCTCCATCTTGAGCTGAGCTCAGCTCATCAAAAGATTGCTTGAGCTTTGGATAATTGTAATTGGCGTATATAGTTTGATTTTTCCCTGAATCTTTTCATTTGACAAAAATGTTTTACATATCATTGAGAAATTATTTCTCAATTTAGAGAGTAGCTAATTGAAACAAAAGTAGCAGTGCTACTAAATTAACTACATTTGTTAAATACCGTCTCTTCTTGAATAACTGCTTTTACAGTTTAAAAAAAAAAGAGTACATTGCTGTATTTTTGATCACATGTATGTGCTTTTTAATAGTGGGAGGTCTGAATAATTTTAGTGAATCAGTTTGTTCACATGATTCATGAAAACAAACAATTCAAATAAAAGGTTACCACTTTAGTATGGTGAACACATATTCACTATTAACTACGACTTTTACCATAAACTCCTAATTTAATGCTTATTAATAGTTAGTAAGGTAGTTTTTGTAGCGTTTAAGTTTAGTTATTGGATAGGATTAAGGGTATAGAATAAGGTCATGCAGAATAAGGCATTAATATGTTCTTTATAAGTACTTATTAACAGCCAATATCCTAGTAATATGCATGCTAATAAGCACCTAGTTAATAGCAAAAAATGTAACCCTAAAATAAAGTGTTACCAATAAAAGATTCACCAAATGAATAAGCGATTCTTCTAATAATTGTTTTAAGTGAAATATTTAACTAAATGCTGCCGTTCGTAATTTTCAACATTTTATAACTAGTTTTATTCGTTTTATTTATTGGTAAATATTTATTTAATGCTGTTATCCTAATCTCAGTTCCTGACTGTTTAAAAAATCTAAAACAATTACGAAATGTATATATATATATATATATATATATATACACTGTATATTTGGGCAATGACACATTCATTTATATGCATGTTTAAAAGGGACATGCCTGACAAAGTGCCACATAATTATATTTATTAAAAAAGTTTTCACTTGACAAAATGTTTTGCATATTATTATTTTATAACTACTTTGAGAAGGTGTCAATTTGAGAAGTAGCTAGATAATTAAAACAAAAGTAGCAAGGCTACTAAATTAAAGGGATAGTTCACCCAAAAATGAAAATTCTGTCATTAATTACTCACCCCCATGTCGTTCCAAACCCGTAAGATTTTCGTTCGTCTTCGAAACACAAATGAAGATCTTTTTGATGAAATCTGAGAGGTTTCTGTCCCTACATTGGCAGCTACGCAACTGACATTTTGAGGCTTTAAAAAGATTATAAAGAGATCGTAAAACTAATCGATATGAATTGAGTGGTTTAGTCCAAACCTCATTGGTTCTTGTGGAAGCTCAAACGTGCTGCGTAACACGAGAATGAACATCAGTGGTTCTTGCGGAACCTCAAACGTGCTGTGTAACACAAGAATCAACCTCATTTGTTCTTGTGGAAGCTCAAACGTGCTGCGTAACATGAGAATGAACCTCATTGGTTCTTGTGGAAGCTCAAACGTGCTGCGTAACACGAGAATGATCCTCATTGGTTCTTGCAAAAGCTCAAATGTGCTGCGTAACACAAGAATGAACCTCATTGGTTCTTGTGGAAGCTCAAACGTGCTGTGTAACACAAGAATGATCCTCATTGGTTCTTGTGGAACCTCAAACGTGCTGTGTAACACCAGAATGAACCTTATTGGTTCTTGTGGAAGCTCAAATGTGCTGCATAACATGAGAATGAAACTCACTGGTTCTTGCAAAAGCTCAAACGTGCTGCGTAACACAAGAATGAACCTCATTGGTTCTTGTGGAAGCTCAAACATGCTGCGTAACACGAAAATTAACATCAATGATTCTTGTGGAAGCTCAAACGTGCTGCGTAAAACGAAAATGAACCTCATTGGTTCTTGTGGAAGCTCAAACGTGCTGCGTAACACGAGAATGATCCTCATTGGTTCTTGCAAAAGCTCAAATGTGCTGTGTAACATGAGAATGAACCTCATTGGTTCTTTTAGAAGCTCAAACGGGCTGCGTAACACGAGAATGATCCTCATTGGTTCTTGCAAAAGCTCAAATGTGCTGCGTAACATGAAAATGAACCTCATTGGTTCTTGCAAAAGCTCAAACGTCCTGTGTAACACAAGAATGAACCTCATTGGTTCTTGTGGAAGCTCAAATGTGCTGCATAACACGAAAATGAACCTCATTGGTTCTTGCAAAAGCTCAAATGTGCTGCGTAACATGAAAATGAACCTCACTGGTTCTTGTGGAAGCTCAAACGTGCTGTGTAACACGAGAATGAACCTCATTGGTTCTTGTGGAAGCTAAAACATGCTGCGTAACACGAAAATGAACCTCATTGGTTCTTGTGGAAGCTCAAACGTGCTGCGTAACACGAGAATGATCCTCATTGGTTCTTGCAAAAGCTCAAATGTGCTGTGTAACATGAGAATGAACCTCATTGGTTCTTTTAGAAGCTCAAACGTGCTGCGTAACACGAGAATGAACATCAGTGGTTCTTGCGGAACCTCAAACGTGCTGTGTAACACAAGAATCAACCTCATTTGTTCTTGTGGAAGCTCAAACGTGCTGCGTAACACGAAAATTAACCTCATTGGTTCTTGTGGAAGCTCAAACGGGCTGCGTAACACGAGAATGATCCTCATTGGTTCTTGCAAAAGCTCAAATGTGCTGCGTAACACGAAAATGAACCTCATTGGTTCTTGCAAAAGCTCAAATGGGCTGCGTAACACGAGAATGATCCTCATTGGTTTTTGCAAAAGCTCAAACGTGCTGCGTAACGCGAAAATGAACCTCATTGGTTCTTGTGGAAGCTCAAACGTGCTGTGTAACACGAGAATGAACCTCATTGGTTCTTGTGGAAGCTCAAACGTGCTTTGTAACACAAGAATGAACCTCATTGGTTCTTGTGGAAGCTCAAACATGCTGCGTAACACGAAAATGAACATCAATGATTCTTGTGGAAGCTCAAACGTGCTGTGTAGCAGAAGAATAAACCTCATTGGTTCTTGTGGAAGCTCAAACGTCCTGTGTAACACAAGAATGAACCTCATTGGTTCTTGTGGAAGCTCAAATGTGCTGCGTAACACGAAAATGAACCTCACTGGTTCTTGTGGAAGCTAAAACATGCTGCGTAACATGAGAATGAGCCTCATTGGTTCTTTTAAAAGCTCAAACGTGCTGCGTAACACGAGAATGAACCTCATTGGTTCTTGTGGAAGCTCAAACGTGCTGCATAACACGAAAATGAACCTCATTGGTTCTTGTGGAAGCTCAAACGTGCTGCGTAACACGAGAATGATCCTCATTGGTTCTTGCAAAAGCTCAAATGTGCTGTGTAACATGAGAATGAACCTCATTGGTTCTTTTAGAAGCTCAAACGTGCTGCGTAACACGAGAATGAACATCAGTGATTGTTGCGGAACCTCAAACGTGCTGTGTAACACAAGAATCAACCTCATTGGTTCTTGTGGAAGCTCAAACGTGCTGTGTAACACAAGAATGATCCTTATTGGTTCTTGTGGAAACTCAAACGTGCTGTGTAACACAAGTATGCACGTTATTGGTTCTTGTGGAAGTTCAAATGTGCTGCATAACATGAGAATGAAACTCATTGGTTCATGTGGAAGCTCAAACATGCTGCGTAACACGAAAATGAACATCAATGATTCTTGTGGAAGCTCAAACGTGCTGTGTAGCACAAGAATGAACCTCATTGGTTCTTGTGGAAGCTCAAACGTGCTGCATAACACGAAAATGAACCTCATTGGTTCTTGCAAAAGTTCAAATGTGCTGCATAACACGAAAATGAACCTCATTCTTGTGGAAGCTCAAACGGGCTGTGTAACACAAGAATGAACCTCATTGGTTTTTGCAGAAGCTCAAATGTACTGCATAACACACGAGAATGAACCTCATTAGTTCTTGTGGAAGCTCAAACGTGCTGCATAACATGAGAATGAACCTCATTGGTTCTTGCAAAACCTCAAATGTGCTGCGTAACACAAGAATGAACCTCATTGGTTCTTGTGGAATCTCAAATGTGCTGTGTAACACAAGAATGAACCTCATTGGTTCTTGTGGAAGCTGAAACGTGCTGTGTAACACGAAAATGAGCCTCATTGGTTCTTGTGGAAGCTCAAACGTGCTGTGTAACACGAGAATGAACCTCATTGGTTCTTGTGGAATCTCAAATGTGCTGTGTAACACAAGAATGAACCTCATTGGTTCTTGTGGAAGCTGAAACGTGCTGTGTAACACGAAAATGAGCCTCATTGGTTCTTGCAAAAGCTCAAATGTGCTGCGTAACATGAGAATGAGCCTCATTGGTTCTTTTAAAAGCTCAAACGTGCTGCTTAACACGAGAATGAACCTCATTGGTTCTTGTGGAAGCTCAAACGTGCTGCATAACACGAAAATAAACCTCATTGGTTCTTATGGAAGCTCAAATGTGCTGTGTAACATGAAAATGAGCCTCATTGGTTCTTTTAGAAGCTCAAACGTGCTGCGTAACACGAGAATGATCCTCATTGGTTCTTGCGGAACCTTAAACGTGCTTTGTAACACAAGAATCAACCTCATTGGTTCTTGTGGAAGCTCAAACGTGCTGCGTACCACGAAAATGAACCTCATTGGTTCTTGTGGAAGCTCAAACGTGCTGCGTAACACGAGAATGAACCTCATTGGTTCTTGTGGAAGCTCAAACGTGCTGTGTAACACAAGAATGATCCTCATTGGTTTTTGTGGAAGCTCAAACGTGCTGTGTAACACAAAAATGAACCTTATTGGTTCTTGCAAAAGCTCAAATGTGCTGCGTAACACGAAAATGAACCTCATTCTTGTGGAAGCTCAAACGGGCTGTGTAACACAAGAATGAACCTCATTGGTTTTTGCAGAAGCTCAAATGTACTGCATAACACACGAGAATGAACGTCATTAGTTCTTGTGGAAGCTCAAACGTGCTGCATAACATGAGAATGAACCTCATTGGTTCTTGCAAAAGCTCAAATGTGCTGCGTAACACAAGAATGAACCTCATTGGTTCTTGTGGAAGCTGAAACGTGCTGTGTAACACGAAAATGAGCCTCATTGGTTCTTGTGGAAGCTCAAACGTGCTGTGTAACACGAGAATGAACCTCATTGGTTCTTGTGGAAGCTAAAACATGCTGCGTAACATGAGAATGAACCTCATTGGTTCTTGCAAAAGCTCAAATGTGCTGCGTAACACAAGAATGAACCTCATTGGTTCTTGTGGAAGCTAAAATGTGCTGCAATAACACGAAAATTAACCTCATTGGTTCTTGCAAAAGCTCAAATGTGCGTAACACGAAGATGAACCTAATTGGTTCTTGTGGAATCTCAAATGTGCTGTGTAACACAAGAATGATCCTCATTGGTTCTTGCAAAAGCTCAAATGTGTTGTGTAACATGAGAATGAACCTCATTGGTTCTTTTAGAAGCTCAAACGTGCTGCGTAACACGAGAATGAACATCAGTGGTTCTTGCGGAACCTCAAACGTGCTGTGTAACACAAGAATCAACCTCATTTGTTCTTGTGGAAGCACAAACGTGCTGCGTCACACGAAAATGAACCTCATTGGTTCTTGTGGAAGCTCAAACGTGCTGCGTAACACGAGAATGATCCTCATTGGTTCTTGCAAAAGCTCAAATGTGCTGTGTAACATGAGAATGAACCTCATTGGTTCTTTTAGAAGCTCAAACGTGCTGCGTAACATGAGAATGAACATCAGTGGTTCTTGCGGAACCTCAAACGTGCTGTGTAACACAAGAATCAGCCTCATTGGTTCTTGTGGAAGCTCAAACGTGCTGCGTAACACGAAAATGAACCTCATTGGTTCTTGTGGAAGCTCAAACGGGCTGCGTAACACAAGAATGATCCTCATTGGTTCTTGCAAAAGCTCAAATGTGCTGCGTAAAACAAGAATCAACCTCATTGGTTCTTGTGGAAGCTCAAGCGTGCTGTGTAACACAAGAATGATCCTCATTTTTTTCTTGTGGAACCTCAAACGTGCTGTGTAACACAAGAATGAACCTTATTGGTTCTTGTGGAAGCTCAAATGTGCTGCATAACATGAGAATGAAACTCATTGGGTCTTGCAAAAGCTCAAACGTGCTTTGTAACACAAGAATGAACCTCATTGGTTCTTGTGGAAGCTCAAACATGCTGCGTAACACGAAAATGAACATCAATTATTCTTGTGGAAGCTCAAACGTGCTGTGTAGCAGAAGAATAAACCTCATTGGTTCTTGTGGAAGCTCAAACGTCCTGTGTAACACAAGAATGAACCTCATTGGTTCTTGTGGAAGCTCAAATGTGCTGCGTAACACGAAAATGAACCTCACTGGTTCTTGTGGAAGCTAAAACATGCTGCGTAACATGAGAATGAGCCTCATTGGTTCTTTTAAAAGCTCAAACGTGCTGCGTAACACGAGAATGAACCTCATTGGTTCTTGTGGAAGCTCAAATGTGCTGCATAACACGAAAATTAACCTCATTGGTTCTTGTGGAAGCACAAACGTGCTGTGTAACACAAGAATGAACCTCATTGGTTCTTGTGGAAGCTCAAACGTGCTGCGTAACACGAAAATGAACCTCATTGGTTCTTGTGGAAGCTCAAACGTGCTGCGTAACATGAGAATGATCCTCATTGGTTCTTGCAAAAGCTCAAATGTGCTGTGTAACATGAGAATGAACCTCATTGGTTCTTTTAGAAGCTCAAACGTGCTGCGTAACACGAGAATGAACATCAGTGATTGTTGCGGAACCTTAAACGTGCTGTGTAACACAAGAATCAACCTCATTGGTTCTTGTGGAAGCTCAAACGTGCTGTGTAACACAAGAATGATCCTTATTGGTTCTTGTGGAAGCTCAAACGTGCTGTGTAACACAAGTATGAACGTTATTGGTTCTTGTGGAAGTTCAAATGTGCTGCATAACATGAGAATGAAACTCATTGGTTCATGTGGAAGCTCAAACATGCTGCGTAACACGAAAATGAACCTCATTGGTTCTTGCAAAAGTTCAAATGTGCTGCATAACACGAAAATGAACCTCATTCTTGTGGAAGCTCAAACGTGCTGTGTAACACAAGAATGAACCTCATTGGTTCTTGCAAAAGTTCAAATGTGCTGCATAACACGAAAATGAAACCTCATTCTTGTGGAAGCTCAAACGGGCTGTGTAACACAAGAATGAACCTCATTGGTTTTTGCAGAAGCTCAAATGTACTGCATAACACACGAGAATGAACCTAATTAGTTCTTGTGGAAGCTCAAATGTGCTGTGTAACACAAGAATGATCCTCATTGGTTCTTGCAAAAGCTCAAATGTGTTGTGTAACATGAGAATGAACCTCATTGGTTCTTTTAGAAGCTCAAACGTGCTGCGTAACATGAGAATGAACATCAGTGGTTCTTGCGGAACCTCAAACGTGCTGTGTAACACAAGAATCAACCTCATTTGTTCTTGTGGAAGCACAAACGTGCTGCGTCACACGAAAATGAACCTCATTGGTTCTTGTGGAAGCTCAAACGTGCTGCGTAACACGAGAATGATCCTTATTGGTTCTTGCAAAAGCTCAAATGTGCTGTGTAACATGAGAATGAACCTCATTGGTTCTTTTAGAAGCTCAAACGTGCTGCGTAACATGAGAATGAACATCAGTGGTTCTTGCGGAACCTCAAACGTGCTGTGTAACACAAGAATCAGCCTCATTGGTTCTTGTGGAAGCTCAAACGTGCTGCGTAACACGAAAATGAACCTCATTGGTTCTTGTGGAAGCTCAAGCGTGCTGTGTAACACAAGAATGATCCTCATTTTTTTCTTGTGGAACCTCAAACGTGCTGTGTAACACAAGAATGAACCTTATTGGTTCTTGTGGAAGCTCAAATGTGCTGCATAACATGAGAATGAAACTCATTGGGTCTTGCAAAAGCTCAAACGTGCTTTGTAACACAAGAATGAACCTCATTGGTTCTTGTGGAAGCTCAAACATGCTGCGTAACACGAAAATGAACATCAATTATTCTTGTGGAAGCTCAAACGTGCTGTGTAGCAGAAGAATAAACCTCATTGGTTCTTGTGGAAGCTCAAACGTCCTGTGTAACACAAGAATGAACCTCATTGGTTCTTGTGGAAGCTCAAATGTGCTGCGTAACACGAAAATGAACCTCACTGGTTCTTGTGGAAGCTAAAACATGCTGCGTAACATGAGAATGAGCCTCATTGGTTCTTTTAAAAGCTCAAACGTGCTGCGTAACACGAGAATGAACCTCATTGGTTCTTGTGGAAGCTCAAACGTGCTGCATAACACGAAAATGAACCTCATTGGTTCTTGTGGAAGCACAAACGTGCTGTGTAACACAAGAATGAACCACATTGGTTCTTGTGGAAGCTCAAACGTGCTGCGTAACACGAAAATGAACCTCATTGGTTCTTGTGGAAGCTCAAACGTGCTGCGTAACACGAGAATGATCCTCATTGGTTCTTGCAAAAGCTCAAATGTGCTGTGTAACATGAGAATGAACCTCATTGGTTCTTTTAGAAGCTCAAACGTGCTGCGTAACACGAGAATGAACATCAGTGATTGTTGCGGAACCTCAAACGTGCTGTGTAACACAAGAATCAACCTCATTGGTTCTTGTGGAAGCTCAAACGTGCTGTGTAACACAAGAATGATCCTTATTGGTTCTTGTGGAAGCTCAAACGTGCTGTGTAACACAAGTATGAACGTTATTGGTTCTTGTGGAAGTTCAAATGTGCTGCATAACATGAGAATGAAACTCATTGGTTCATGTGGAAGCTCAAACATGCTGCGTAACACGAAAATGAACCTCATTGGTTCTTGCAAAAGTTCAAATGTGCTGCATAACACGAAAATTAACCTCATTCTTGTGGAAGCTCAAACGTGCTGTGTAACACAAGAATGAACCTCATTGGTTCTTGTGGAAGCTCAAACGTGCTGCATAACACGAAAATGAACCTCATTGGTTCTTGCAAAAGTTCAAATGTGCTGCATAACACGAAAATGAACCTCATTCTTGTGGAAGCTCAAACGGGCTGTGTAACACAAGAATGAACCTCATTGGTTTTTGCAGAAGCTCAAATGTACTGCATAACACACGAGAATGAACCTCATTAGTTCTTGTGGAAGCTCAAACGTGCTGCATAACATGAGAATGAACCTCATTGGTTCTTGCAAAAGCTCAAATGTGCTGCGTAACACAAGAATGAACCTCATTGGTTCTTGTGGAAGCTGAAACGTGCTGTGTAACACGAAAATGAGCCTCATTGGTTCTTGTGGAAGCTCAAATGTGCTGTGTAACACGAGAATGAACCTCATTGGTTCTTGTGGAAGCTAAAACATGCTGCGTAACATGAGAATGAACCTCATTGGTTCTTGCAAAAGCTCAAATGTGCTGCGTAACACAAGAATGAACCTCATTGGTTCTTGTGGAAGCTAAAATGTGCTGCAATAACACGAAAATGAACCTCATTGGTTCTTGCAAAAGCTCAAATGTGCGTAACACGAAAATTAACCTAATTGGTTCTTGTGGAAGCTCAAACGTGCTGCATAACACGAAAATGAACCTCATTGGTTCTTGCAAAAGCTCAAATGTGTTGTGTAACATGAGAATGAACCTCATTGGTTCTTTTAGAAGCTCAAACGTGCAGCGTAACACGAGAATGAACATCAGTGGTTCTTGCGGAACCTCAAACGTGCTGTGTAACACAAGAATCAACCTCATTTGTTCTTGTGGAAGCTCAAACGTGCTGCGTCACACGAAAATGAACCTCATTGGTTCTTGTGGAAGCTCAAACGTGCTGCGTAACACGAGAATGATCCTCATTGGTTCTTGCAAAAGCTCAAATGTGCTGTGTAACATGAGAATGAACCTCATTGGTTCTTTTAGAAGCTCAAACGTGCTGCGTAACATGAGAATGAACATCAGTGGTTTTTGCGGAACCTCAAACGTGCTGTGTAACACAAGAATCAGCCTCATTGGTTCTTGTGGAAGCTCAAACGTGCTGCGTAACACGAAAATGAACCTCATTGGTTCTTGTGGAAGCTCAAACGGGCTGCGTAACACAAGAATGATCCTCATTGGTTCTTGCAAAAGCTCAAATGTGCTGCGTAAAACAAGAATGAACCTCATTGGTTCTTGTGGAAGCTCAAGCGTGCTGTGTAACACAAGAATGATCCTCATTTTTTTCTTGTGGAACCTCAAACGTGCTGTGTAACACAAGAATGAACCTTATTGGTTCTTGTGGAAGCTCAAATGTGCTGCATAACATGAGAATGAAACTCATTGGGTCTTGCAAAAGCTCAAACGTGCTTTGTAACACAAGAATGAACCTCATTGGTTCTTGTGGAAGCTCAAACATGCTGCGTAACACGAAAATGAACATCAATTATTCTTGTGGAAGCTCAAACGTGCTGTGTAGCAGAAGAATAAACCTCATTGTTTCTTGTGGAAGCTCAAACGTCCTGTGTAACACAAGAATGAACCTCATTGGTTCTTGTGGAAGCTCAAATGTGCTGCGTAACACGAAAATAAACCTCACTGGTTCTTGTGGAAGCTAAAACATGCTGCGTAACATGAGAATGAGCCTCATTGGTTCTTTTAAAAGCTCAAACGTGCTGCGTAACACGAGAATGAACCTCATTGGTTCTTGTGGAAGCTCAAACGTGCTGCATAACACGAAAATGAACCTCATTGGTTCTTGTGGAAGCTCAAACGTGCTGCGTAACACGAAAATGAACCTCATTGGTTCTTGTGGAAGCTCAAACGTGCTGCGTAACACGAGAATGAACCTCATTGGTTCTTGTGGAAGCTCAAACGTGCTGCATAACACGAAAATGAACCTCATTGGTTCTTGTGGAAGCTCAAACGTGCTGCGTAACATGAGAATGAACCTCATTGGTTCTTGCAAAAGCTCAAATGTGCTGCGTAACACAAGAATGAACCTCATTGGTTCTTGTGGAAGCTGAAACGTGCTGTGTAACACGAAAATGAGCCTCATTGGTTCTTGTGGAAGCTCAAACGTGCTGCGTAACACGAGAATGATCCTCATTGGTTCTTGCAAAAGCTCAAATGTGCTGTGTAACATGAGAATGAACCTCATTGGTTCTTTTAGAAGCTCAAACGTGCTGCGTAACACGAGAATGAACATCAGTGATTGTTGCGGAACCTCAAACGTGCTGTGTAACACAAGAATCAACCTCATTGGTTCTTGTGGAAGCTCAAACGTGCTGTGTAACACAAGAATGATCCTTATTGGTTCTTGTGGAAGCTCAAACGTGCTGTGTAACACAAGTATGAACGTTATTGGTTCTTGTGGAAGTTCAAATGTGCTGCATAACATGAGAATGAAACTCATTGGTTCATGTGGAAGCTCAAACATGCTGCGTAACACGAAAATGAACATCAATGATTCTTGTGGAAGCTCAAACGTGCTGTGTAGCACAAGAATGAACCTCATTGGTTCTTGTGGAAGCTCAAACGTGCTGCATAACACGAAAATGAACCTCATTGGTTCTTGCAAAAGTTCAAATGTGCTGCATAACACGAAAATGAACCTCATTCTTGTGGAAGCTCAAACGGGCTGTGTAACACAAGTATGAACGTTATTGGTTCTTGTGGAAGTTCAAATGTGCTGCATAACATGAGAATGAAACTCATTGGTTCATGTGGAAGCTCAAACATGCTGCGTAACACGAAAATAAACATCAATGATTCTTGTGGAAGCTCAAACGTGCTGTGTAGCACAAGAATGAACCTCATTGGTTCTTGTGGAAGCTCAAACGTGCTGCATAACACGAAAATGAACCTCATTGGTTCTTGCAAAGGTTCAAATGTGCTGCATAACACGAAAATGAACCTCATTCTTGTGGAAGCTCAAACGGGCTGTGTAACACAAGAATGAACCTCATTGGTTTTTGCAGAAGCTCAAATGTACTGCATAACACACGAGAATGAACCTCATTAGTTCTTGTGGAAGCTCAAACGTGCTGCATAACATGAGAATGAACCTCATTGGTTCTTGCAAAAGCTCAAATGTGCTGCGTAACACAAGAATGAACCTCATTGGTTCTTGTGGAATTTCAAATGTCCTGTGTAACACAAGAATGAACCTCATTGGTTCTTGTGGAAGCTGAAACGTGCTGTGTAACACGAAAATGAGCCTCATTGGTTCTTGTGGAAGCTCAAACGTGCTGTGTAACACGAAAATGAGCCTCATTGGTTCTTGTGGAAGCTAAAACATGCTGCGTAACATGAGAATGAACCTCATTGGTTCTTGCAAAAGCTCAAATCTGCTGCGTAACATGAGAATGAGCCTCATTGGTTCTTTTAAAAGCTCAAACGTGCTGCTTAACACGAGAATGAACCTCATTGTTTCTTGTGGAAGCTCAAACGTGCTGCATAACACGAAAATAAACCTCATTGGTTCTTATGGAAGCTCAAATGTGCTGTGTAACATGAAAATGAGCCTCATTGGTTCTTTTAGAAGCTCAAACGTGCTGCGTAACACGAGAATGATCCTCATTGGTTCTTGCGGAACCTTAAACGTGCTTTGTAACACAAGAATCAACCTCATTGGTTCTTGTGGAAGCTCAAACGTGCTGCGGAACACGAAAATGAACCTCATTGGTTCTTGCAAAAGCTCAAATGTGCTGCGTAACATGAGAATGAGCCTCATTGTTTCTTTTAAAAGCTCAAACGTGCTGCTTAACACGAGAATGAACCTCATTGGTTCTTGTGGAAGCTCAAACGTGCTGTGTAATACGAATGAACCTAATTGGTTCTTGTGGAATCTCAAATGTGCTGTGTAACACAAGAATGAACCTCATTGGTTCTTGTGGAAGCTGAAACGTGCTGTGTAACACGAAAATGAGCCTCATTGGTTCTTGTGGAAGCTCAAATGTGCTGTGTAACACGAGAATGAACCTCATTGGTTCTTGTGGAAGCTAAAACATGCTGCGTAACATGAGAATGAACCTCATTGGTTCTTGCAAAAGCTCAAATGTGCTGCGTAACACAAGAATGAACCTCATTGGTTCTTGTGGAAGCTAAAATGTGCTGCAATAACACGAAAATGAACCTCATTGGTTCTTGCAAAAGCTCAAATGTGCGTAACACGAAAATGAACCTAATTGGTTCTTGTGGAAGCTCAAACGTGCTGTGTAACACAAGAATGAACCTCATTGGTTCTTGTGGAAGCTGAAACGTGCTGTGTAACACGAAAATGAGACTCATTGGTTCTTGTGGAAGCTAAAACATGCTGCGTAACATGAGATTGAACCTCATTGGTTCTTGTGGAAGCTAAAACATGCTGCGTAACTTGAGAATGAACCTCATTGGTTCTTGCAAAAGCTCAAATGTGCTGCGTAACATGAGAATGAGCCTCATTGGTTCTTTTAAAAGCTCAAACGTGCTGCTTAACACGAGAATGAACCTCATTGGTTCTTGTGGAAGCTCAAACGTGCTGCATAACACGAAAATAGACCTCATTGGTTCTTATGGAAGCTCAAATGTGCTGTGTAACATGAAAATGAGCCTCATTGGTTCTTTTAGAAGCTCAAACGTGCTGCGTAACACAAGAATGATCCTCATTGGTTCTTGCAGAACCTTAAACGTGCTTTGTAACACAAGAATCAACCTCATTGGTTCTTGTGGAAGCTCAAACGTGCTGCGTAACACGAAAATGAACCTCATTGGTTCTTGTGGAAGCTCAAACGTGCTGCGTAACACGAGAATGATCCTCATTGTTTCTTGCAAAAGCTCAAATGTGCTGCGTAACACAAGAATGAACCTCATTGGTCCTTGTGGAAGCTCAAACGTGCTGTGTAACACAAGAATGATCCTCATTGTTTCTTGCAAAAGCTCAAATGTGCTGCGTAACACAAGAATGAACCTCATTGGTTCTTGTGGAAGCTCAAATGTGCTGTCTAACATGAAAATGAGCCTCATTGGTTCTTTTAGAAGCTCAAACGTGCTGCGTAACACAAGAATGATCCTCATTGGTTCTTGCGGAACCTTAAACGTGCTTTGTAACACAAGAATCAACCTCATTGGTTCTTGTGGAAGCTCAAACGTGCTGCGTAACACGAAAATGAACCTCATTGGTTCTTGCAAAAGCTCAAATGTGCTGCGTAACATGAGAATGAGCCTCATTGGTTCTTTTAAAAGCTCAAACGTGCTGCTTAACACGAGAATGAACCTCATTGGTTCTTGTGGAAGCTCAAACGTGCTGCATAACACGAAAATAAACCTAATTGGTTCTTATGGAAGCTCAAATGTGCTGTGTAACATGAAAATGAGCCTCATTGGTTCTTTTAGAAGCTCAAACGTGCTGCGTAACACGAGAATGATCCTCATTGGTTCTTGCGGAACCTTAAACGTGCTTTGTAACACAAGAATCAACCTCATTGGTTCTTGTGGAAGCTCAAACGTGCTGCGTAACACGAGAATGATCCTCATTGGTTCTTGTGGAAGCTCAAACGTGCTGTGTAATACGAATGAACCTAATTGGTTCTTGTGGAATCTCAAATGTGCTGTGTAACACAAGAATGAACCTCATTGGTTCTTGTGGAAGCTGAAACGTGCTGTGTAACACGAAAATGAGCCTCATTGGTTCTTGTGGAAGCTCAAACGTGCTGTGTAACACGAGAATGAACCTCATTGGTTCTTGTGGAAGCTAAAACATGCTGCGTAACATGAGAATGAACCTCATTGGTTCTTGCAAAAGCTCAAATGTGCTGCGTAACACAAGAATGAACCTCATTGGTTCTTGTGGAAGCTAAAATGTGCTGCAATAACACGAAAATGAACCTCATTGGTTCTTGCAAAAGCTCAAATGTGCGTAACACGAAAATGAACCTAATTGGTTCTTGTGGAAGCTCAAACGTGCTGTGTAACACAAGAATGAACCTCATTGGTTCTTGTGGAAGCTGAAACGTGCTGTGTAACACGAAAATGAGACTCATTGGTTCTTGTGGAAGCTAAAACATGCTGCGTAACATGAGATTGAACCTCATTGGTTCTTGTGGAAGCTAAAACATGCTGCGTAACTTGAGAATGAACCTCATTGGTTCTTGCAAAAGCTCAAATGTGCTGCGTAACATGAGAATGAGCCTCATTGGTTCTTTTAAAAGCTCAAACGTGCTGCTTAACACGAGAATGAACCTCATTGGTTCTTGTGGAAGCTCAAACGTGCTGCATAACACGAAAATAGACCTCATTGGTTCTTATGGAAGCTCAAATGTGCTGTGTAACATGAAAATGAGCCTCATTGGTTCTTTTAGAAGCTCAAACGTGCTGCGTAACACAAGAATGATCCTCATTGGTTCTTGCAGAACCTTAAACGTGCTTTGTAACACAAGAATCAACCTCATTGGTTCTTGTGGAAGCTCAAACGTGCTGCGTAACACGAAAATGAACCTCATTGGTTCTTGTGGAAGCTCAAACGTGCTGTGTAACACAAGAATGATCCTCATTGTTTCTTGCAAAAGCTCAAATGTGCTGCGTAACACAAGAATGAACCTCATTGGTTCTTGTGGAAGCTCAAATGTGCTGTCTAACATGAAAATGAGCCTCATTGGTTCTTTTAGAAGCTCAAACGTGCTGCGTAACACAAGAATGATCCTCATTGGTTCTTGCGGAACCTTAAACGTGCTTTGTAACACAAGAATCAACCTCATTGGTTCTTGTGGAAGCTCAAAAGTGCTGCGTAACACGAAAATGAACCTCATTGGTTCTTGCAAAAGCTCAAATGTGCTGCGTAACATGAGAATGAGCCTCATTGGTTCTTTTAAAAGCTCAAACGTGCTGCTTAACACGAGAATGAACCTCATTGGTTCTTGTGGAAGCTCAAACGTGCTGCATAACACGAAAATAAACCTAATTGGTTCTTATGGAAGCTCAAATGTGCTGTGTAACATGAAAATGAGCCTCATTGGTTCTTTTAGAAGCTCAAACGTGCTGCGTAACACGAGAATGATCCTCATTGGTTCTTGCGGAACCTTAAACGTGCTTTGTAACACAAGAATCAACCTCATTGGTTCTTGTGGAAGCTCAAACGTGCTGCGTAACACGAGAATGATCCTCATTGGTTCTTGCAAAAGCTCAAATGTGCTGCGTAACACAAGAATGAACCTCATTGGTTCTTGTGGAAGCTCAAACGTGCTGTGTAACACAAGAATGATCCTCATTAGTTTTTGTGGAAGCTCAAACGTGCTGTGTAACACAAGAATGAACCTCATTAGTTCTTGTGGAAGCTCAAACGTGCTGCATAACATGAGAATGAACCTCATTGGTTCTTGCAAAAGCTCAAATGTGCTGCGTAACACAAGAATGAACCTCATTGGTTCTTGTGGAATTTCAAATGTCCTGTGTAACACAAGGATGAACCTCATTGGTTCTTGTGGAAGCTGAAACGTGCTGTGTAACACGAAAATGAGACTCATTGGTTCTTGTGGAAGCTAAAACATGCTGCGTAACATGAGATTGAACCTCATTGGTTCTTGTGGAAGCTAAAACATGCTGCGTAACATGAGAATGAACCTCATTGGTTCTTGCAAAAGCTCAAATGTGCTGCGTAACACAAGAATGAACCTCATTGGTTCTTGTGGAATTTCAAATGTCCTGTGTAACACAAGAATGAACCTCATTGGTTCTTGTGGAAGCTGAAACGTGCTGTGTAACACGAAAATGAGCCTCATTGGTTCTTGTGGAAGCTCAAACGTGCTGTGTAACACGAAAATGAGCCTCATTGGTTCTTGTGGAAGCTAAAACATGCTGCGTAACATGAGAATGAACCTCATTGGTTCTTGCAAAAGCTCAAATGTGCTGCGTAACATGAGAATGAGCCTCATTGGTTCTTTTAAAAGCTCAAACGTGCTGCTTAACACGAGAATGAACCTCATTGTTTCTTGTGGAAGCTCAAACGTGCTGCATAACACGAAAATAAACCTCATTGGTTCTTATGGAAGCTCAAATGTGCTGTGTAACATGAAAATGAGCCTCATTGGTTCTTTTAGAAGCTCAAACGTGCTGCGTAACACGAGAATGATCCTCATTGGTTCTTGCGGAACCTTAAACGTGCTTTGTAACACAAGAATCAACCTCATTGGTTCTTGTGGAAGCTCAAACGTGCTGCGGAACACGAAAATGAACCTCATTGGTTCTTGCAAAAGCTCAAATGTGCTGCGTAACATGAGAATGAGCCTCATTGTTTCTTTTAAAAGCTCAAACGTGCTGCTTAACACGAGAATGAACCTCATTGGTTCTTGTGGAAGCTCAAACGTGCTGTGTAATACAAATGAACCTAATTGGTTCTTGTGGAATCTCAAATGTGCTGTGTAACACAAGAATGAACCTCATTGGTTCTTGTGGAAGCTGAAACGTGCTGTGTAACACGAAAATGAGCCTCATTGGTTCTTGTGGAAGCTCAAACGTGCTGTGTAACACGAGAATGAACCTCATTGGTTCTTGTGGAAGCTAAAACATGCTGCGTAACATGAGAATGAACCTCATTGGTTCTTGCAAAAGCTCAAATGTGCTGCGTAACACAAGAATGAACCTCATTGGTTCTTGTGGAAGCTAAAATGTGCTGCAATAACACGAAAATGAACCTCATTGGTTCTTGCAAAAGCTCAAATGTGCGTAACACGAAAATGAACCTAATTGGTTCTTGTGGAAGCTCAAACGTGCTGTGTAACACAAGAATGAACCTCATTGGTTCTTGTGGAAGCTGAAACGTGCTGTGTAACACAAAAATGAGACTCATTGGTTCTTGTGGAAGCTAAAACATGCTGCGTAACATGAGATTGAACCTCATTGGTTCTTGTGGAAGCTAAAACATGCTGCGTAACTTGAGAATGAACCTCATTGGTTCTTGCAAAAGCTCAAATGTGCTGCGTAACATGAGAATGAGCCTCATTGGTTCTTTTAAAAGCTCAAACGTGCTGCTTAACACGAGAATGAACCTCATTGGTTCTTGTGGAAGCTCAAACGTGCTGCATAACACGAAAATAGACCTCATTGGTTCTTATGGAAGCTCAAATGTGCTGTGTAACATGAAAATGAGCCTCATTGGTTCTTTTAGAAGCTCAAACGTGCTGCGTAACACAAGAATGATCCTTATTGGTTCTTGCAGAACCTTAAACGTGCTTTGTAACACAAGAATCAACCTCATTGGTTCTTGTGGAAGCTCAAACGTGCTGCGTAACACGAAAATGAACCTCATTGGTTCTTGTGGAAGCTCAAACGTGCTGCGTAACACGAGAATGATCCTCATTGTTTCTTGCAAAAGCTCAAATGTGCTGCGTAACACAAGAATGAACCTCATTGGTCCTTGTGGAAGCTCAAACGTGCTGTGTAACACAAGAATGATCCTCATTGTTTCTTGCAAAAGCTCAAATGTGCTGCGTAACACAAGAATGAACCTCATTGGTTCTTGTGGAAGCTCAAATGTGCTGTCTAACATGAAAATGAGCCTCATTGGTTCTTTTAGAAGCTCAAACGTGCTGCGTAACACGAGAATGATCCTCATTGGTTCTTGCGGAACCTTAAACGTGCTTTGTAACACAAGAATCAACCTCATTGGTTCTTGCAAAAGCTCAAATGTGCTGCGTAACATGAGAATGAGCCTCATTGGTTCTTTTAAAAGCTCAAACGTGCTGCTTAACACGAGAATGAACCTCATTGGTTCTTGTGGAAGCTCAAACGTGCTGCATAACACGAAAATAAACCTAATTGGTTCTTATGGAAGCTCAAATGTGCTGTGTAACATGAAAATGAGCCTCATTGGTTCTTTTAGAAGCTCAAACGTGCTGCGTAACACGAGAATGATCCTCATTGGTTCTTGCGGAACCTTAAACGTGCTTTGTAACACAAGAATCAACCTCATTGGTTCTTGTGGAAGCTCAAACGTGCTGCGTAACACGAGAATGATCCTCATTGGTTCTTGCAAAAGCTCAAATGTGCTGCGTAACACAAGAATGAACCTCATTGGTTCTTGTGGAAGCTCAAACGTGCTGTGTAACACAAGAATGATCCTCATTGGTTTTTGTGGAAGCTCAAACGTGCTGTGTAACACGAAAATGAACCTCATTCTTGTGGAAGCTCAAACGGGCTGTGTAACACAAGAATGAACCTCATTGGTTTTTGCAGAAGCTCAAATGTACTGCATAACACACGAGAATGAACCTCATTAGTTCTTGTGGAAGCTCAAACGTGCTGCATAACATGAGAATGAACCTCATTGGTTCTTGCAAAAGCTCAAATGTTCTGCGTAACACAAGAATGAACCTCATTGGTTCTTGTGGAAGCTAAAATGTGCTGCAATAACACGAAAATGAACCTCATTGGTTCTTGCAAAAGCTCAAATGTGCGTAACACGAAAATGAACCTAATTGGTTCTTGTGGAAGCTCAAACGTGCTGTGTAATACGAATGAACCTAATTGGTTCTTGTGGAATCTCAAATGTGCTGTGTAACACAAGAATGAACCACATTGGTTCTTGTGGAAGCTGAAACGTGCTGTGTAACACGAAAATGAGCCTCATTGGTTCTTGTGGAAGCTCAAACGTGCTGTGTAACACGAGAATGAACCTCATTGGTTCTTGTGGAAGCTAAAACATGCTGCGTAACATGAGAATGAACCTCATTGGTTCTTGCAAAAGCTCAAATGTGCTGCGTAACACAAGAATGAACCTCATTGGTTCTTGTGGAAGCTAAAATGTGCTGCAATAACACGAAAATGAACCTCATTGGTTCTTGCAAAAGCTCAAATGTGCGTAACACGAAAATGAACCTAATTGGTTCTTGTGGAAGCTCAAACGTGCTGTGTAACACAAGAATGAACCTCATTGGTTCTTGTGGAAGCTGAAACGTGCTGTGTAACACGAAAATGAGACTCATTGGTTCTTGTGGAAGCTAAAACATGCTGCGTAACATGAGAATGAACCTCATTGGTTCTTGCAAAAGCTCAAATGTGCTGCGTAACATCAGAATGAGCCTCATTGGTTCTTTTAAAAGCTCAAACGTGCTGCTTAACACGAGAATGAACCTCATTGGTTCTTGTGGAAGCTCAAACGTGCTGCATAACACGAAAATAAACCTCATTGGTTCTTATGGAAGCTCAAATGTGCTGTTTAACATGAAAATGAGCCTCATTGGTTCTTTTAGAAGCTCAAACGTGCTGCGTAACACGAGAATGATCCTCATTGGTTCTTGCGGAACCTTAAACGTGCTTTGTAACACAAGAATCAACCTCATTGGTTCTTGTGGAAGCTCAAACGTGCTGCGTAACACGAAAATGAACCTCATTGGTTCTTGTGGAAGCTCAAACGTGCTGTGTAACACAAAAATGAACCTTATTGGTTCTTGTGGAAGCTCAAATGTGCTGCAAAACATGAAAAGGAATATCATTGGTTCTTGTGGAAGCTCAAACATGCTGCGTAACACAAAAATGAACCTCATTGGTTTTTGTGGAAGCTCAAACGTGCTGCGTAATACAAGAATGATCCTCATTGGTTCTTGCAAAAGCTCAAATGTGCTGTGTAACATGAGAATGAACCTCATTGGTTCTTTTAGAAGCTCAAACGTGCTGCGTAACACGAGAATGAACATCAGTGGTTCTTGCGGAACCTCAAACGTGCTGTGTAACACAAGAATCAACCTCATTGGTTCTTGTGGAAGCTCAAACGTGCTGCGTAACACAAGAATGAACCTCATTGGTTCTTGTGGAATCTCAAACGTGCTGTGTAACACAAGAATAATCTTCATTGGTTCTTGTGGAAGCTCAAACGTGCTGTGTAACACAAGAATGAACCTTTTTTGTTCTTGTGGAAGCCCAAATGTGCTGCATAACATGAGAATGAAACTCATTGGTTCTTGCAAAAGCTCAAACGTGCTGTGTAACACAAGAATGAACCTCATTGGTTCTTGTGGAAGCTCAAACATGCTGCGCATCACGAAAATGAACCTCATTGGTTCTTGTGGAATTTCAAATGTGCTGTGTAACATGAAAATGAACCTTATTGGTTCTTGTGGAAGCTCAAACGTGCTGTTTAACACGAGAATGAACCTCTTTGGTTCTTGCAAAAGCTCAAATGTGCTGCGTAACATGAGAATGAACCTCATTGGTTCTTGCAAAAGCTCAAATGTGCTGCGTAACATGAGAAGGAGCCTCATTGGTGCTTTTAAAAGCTCAAACGTGCTGCTTAACACGAGAATGAACCTCATTGGTTCTTGTGGAAGCTCAAACGTGCTGCATAACACGAAAATTAACCTCATTGGTTCTTGCAAAAGCTCAAATGTGCTGCGTAACACGAAAATGAACCTCACTTGTTCTTGTGGAAGCTCAAACGTGCTGTGTATCACAAGAATGAACCTAATTGGTTCTTGTGGAAGCTCATATGTGCTGCGTAACACGAAAATTATCCTCAATGGTTCTTGTGGAAGCTCAAACGTGCTGTGTAACACAAGAATGAACCTAATTGGTTCTTGTGGAAGCTCAAACATGTTGTGTAACACAAGAATGAACCTCATTGGTTCTTGCAAAAGCTCAAATGTGCTGCGTAACACGGAGATGAACCTCAATGGTTCTTGTGGAAGCTCAAACGTCCTGTGTAACACAAGAATGAACCTCATTGGTTCTTGTGGAAGCTCAAACGTGCTATGTAACACAAGAACGAACCTCATTGGTTCTTGCAAAAGCTTAAATGTGCTGCGTAACACGAGAATGAACCTCATTGGTTCTTGTGGAATTTCAAATGTGCTGTGTAACACAAGAATGAACCTCATTGGTTCTTATGGAAGCTGAAACGTGCTGTGTAACATGAAAATGAGCCTTATTGGTTCTTGTGGAAGCTCAAACGTGCTGTTTAACACGAGAATGAACCGCTTTGGTTCTTGCAAAAGCTCAAATGTGCTGCGTAACATGAGAATGAACCTCATTGGTTCTTGCAAAAGCTCAAATGTGCTGCGTAACATGAGAAGGAGCCTCATTGGTGCTTTTAAAAGCTCAAACGTGCTGCTTAACACGAAAATGAACCTCACTGGTTCTTGTGGAAGCTCAAACGTGCTGTGTATCACAAGAATGAACCTAATTGGTTCTTGTGGAAGCTCATATGTGCTGCGTAACACGAAAATTATCCTCAATGGTTCTTGTGGAAGCTCAAACGTGCTATGTAACACAAGAACGAACCTCATTGGTTCTTGCAAAAGCTCAAATGTGCTGCGTAACACGAGAATGAACCTCATTGGTTCTTGTGGAATTTCAAATGTGCTGTGTAACACAAGAATGAACCTCATTGGTTCTTGTGGAAGCTGAAACGTGCTGCTTAACACGAGAATGAACCTTATTTGTTCTTGCAAAAGCTCAAATGTGCTGCATAACACAAAAATGAACCTCATTGGTTCTTGTGGAAGCTCATATGTGCTGCGTAACACGAAAATGATCCTCAATGGTTCTTGTGGAAGCTCAAACGTGCTGTGTAACACAAGAATTAACCTAACTGGTTCTTGTGGAAGCTCAAACATGTTGTGTAACACAAGAATGAACCTCATTGGTTTTTGCAGAAGCTCAAATGTGCTGCATAACACACGAGAATTAACCTCATTAGTTCTTGTGGAAGCTCAACTAGCTGCGTAACATGAGAATGAACCTCATTGTTTCTTGCAAAAGCTCAAACGTGCTGTGTAAACCACAAGAATGAACCTCGTTGGTTCTTGTGGAAGCTCAGATGTGGTGCATAACACGAAAATGAACCTCATTGGTTCTTGCAAAAGCTCAAATGTGCTGCGTAACACGAAATTTAACCTAATTGGTTCTTGTGGAAGCTCAAACGTGCTGTGAAACACGAATGATCCTCATTGGTTCTTGTGGAAGCTCAAATGTGCTGCATAACACGAGAATGAGCCTCACTGGTTCTTTTAGAAGCTCAAATGCGCAGTGTAACATGAAAATGAACCTCATTAGTTCTTGTGGAAGCCTAAATGTGATGTGTTACACAAGAGAACTAATGTCATTGGTTCTTGCCGAAGCTCAAACGTGCAGTGTAACACGAAAATGAACCTCATTGGTTCTTTTAGAACCTCAAATGTGATGTGTAACACAAGAGAACTAATCTCATTGGTTCTTGCCGAAGCTTAAACGTGCTGCATAACACAAGAGAATAAATGCGAGCATTCTTGATCTTCCGTTTACCACAACTGATGTGTGATTTGATGAATATTTATATATGAATAAAAGCCAAAATTCAATCTGTTCATCATATAAAGCGATCATGTCTCTTCAGAAAATTTGGACTAAACCGCTCAATTTATATGGATTAGTTTAACGATCTCTTTATAAACTTTTTGAAGTGCCAAATTTGGTAGTTGTGTGGACTGTCTATGGAGGGGTCAGAGAGCTCTCAGATTTCATAAAAAAATCTTAATTTGTGTTCCGAAGACGAACGAAAGTCTCTCCATTTGTGGGTGAACTATCCCTTTAACTATTATTTTTGATTGGTAGTTTTTTGATTGGTAGTTTAGTGATGAAAAATGGAAAGAAACTTTTCTAAACGCTCTATTCTCGCATATTTGAAGGTCCAATTATTTTTAGTAAATCAATTCATTGAAATGATTCACGCAAACAAACAAATTCACTGATAAGACTCGCCAATCAAATAAACGTTCCTTCAAACCATTTATGTCCTTGCATCACTTTCTTTTTTACAGGTGATATATTTAGTTAAATACTGCTGTTTATACTATTTCACATAGATGTTGTCACCCTATTTATATACTAAAAGTTAAATAGCTTCAGCATATTTAACTACTTTTTGCATTGCTAACTTGTGTTTTAAAATGTAGCTCAGCTAAAGTTTAACTAATTGATTAGCTTGTAGTTTCAAATTCCTTTTTAGCCAGTATGAGTTTCTGCTCTAAAAGACACCACCTGCATTTTTATGCTGTTACATACAGTATTAGCGCTACAAATAATTCCCGATGTCGTAGATGAAAGTTGCGCCCCCCCCCCCACCACCACTGTGTTCCATTCAAGTGCCACATCATCCTGTTCCTGATTGTCTCAGTGTCAGCCAACCCGGCTCAGCTGATGTCCCATAGGTCTCCGACTGCAGGATAAAATCTGAGTCTACAGCTATCATAATTAATAATCACCCACCCACAGGCTTCTCAGCCTAACCTTCAAAATCCAATCCAGCTACTCTTCTGATCCCCAGATTGATAGATGTGCATGTTTCCACGTGCACACTGTAAATATGTATGTACTCATAAACTCAAACAACATTCGTCCCTTTCATCTGCAGGTTCGCCATACAGGGAGGAAAAGACACACACGTACAGATACACACTTGCGCACTTTTATCTAATGTCAGATATCAAAATGTCAAACCATCGGTTGGGGGGAAGGAGGGCGGAGCGGATAGTCGTGGATGTCTCACACCCCCTGGTCGAATCCCAGTGCAGTCCGATCAATACATCGTTATAGATCTTAATCACGTGAAGCGTATAATCGCCTAAAACCTATCAATTATAGAGAGTGAGATAGCTGGGCCGCCAAATCCTGGCCTGCAGCCTCCTTCCTCCTTGGATTAGGATCTGAGATTGGGTCAGGATCATAGGAGCCGCGCCCTGCCCGGCCAGATAGCACATTAATGACCACTCCAGGGGCAGCTGTCTCTCAGGCTGCAGTCTGGAAAAATAAATAATAAATCATTTAGGCTGGAGCTGACATAATTACCAACTATGAAGCTCAGTACAGGCCAGTGAGGCCAGTAACAATGGCAGAGGAGAGAGTGATAGGCTGAGCGCTCTGCGCTGATTAGCTCCTCTTTCTGCACACATAAAGCTCGGCTTCTCTCTTTACAACATCCGTCTACCTTTGCTGCCTCTCTGAAGTTTATATACAAGATCATGGAGTGCTGGTGCTGCACTTTTGAACTTCTGCATTGTTAGTGGCACAGAGCAGAATTGCAAAAATGACTTTTTCAACAGGTTTCATGTTCAAGTCAATCAAGTTCATGTTATCTTATATATATCGCTTTATATGATACAGTTTCAAAGCAGCTTCACGGTAATAAACAGGAAATTAATGATAAATTATACAAACCATTAAATATCAGACAAATTAAAATTTGGCTTTAAAGCAGCTCGATAAAAGACAATATCATCATCATTATTCAGCTCAAGCCAGTTCAGTGTTGATTCAGTTCAGTTCAATAACTGTTTAAAGGTAATCAATCATGAGATTAGTTTAATTCAGCTATAAACAGCTCTACAGAAGACAATATTATCATTATTCTGGTTAATTCAATTCAGTTCAATAACTGTGTCAATGTTGCAGCTACAGTACAAGAAGGAGACAGAGACAATGGAATGAATGGCGGCAGTACAAAGTCCTGCTTTTCAGTTCAAAGAGCCTTTTTGTTAGACATGTTGCATGCAGAGGTGGACAGTAACTAAGTACATTTACTTGAGTACTGTACTTAAGTACACTTTTTGAGTAACTGTACTTTACTTGAGTATTATTTTTTTGGGAAACTTATGATTTTAACTTCACTACATTTGAAAGACAAATATTGTACTTTTTACTCCACTACATTTCTATCAAGGTCCTTGAAGTCGAAAGTCGTTTCTGTAGCAGCTTTGAAAGTCAGTGGATGATTTTTTTTCTTCTTTTAAAGTTTTTTTAAAAAAAAAAATTTTATTTGCAGACAGCCTATCAGTAATCTACGGTGGCCCAGTAGTGCACAACACAACAAAATTTAAAAAGCAAACATAAGTTCACAACACAATGAAATCAAGCCACAACACAACTTTTGTGAACGCTTTTACCCGCTACCACGGCGCTTGATGCCCAAGGGAACGTCTGCCAATTCCACCATGTAGTTGAAACATAATTTGTATTAATTAAATTACTTTTAACATTTAAAAACAGACATGTTAAAATTCCACAGCTTGGTTGTATTGCTAAAACAGTAATGCACAACAGTGAAATTTGAACATAAAAAAAAAAAAAAAAGTCATTTTAATTCATACAAATTATACGTTTCAACCACTTAGTGGAATTGGCAGACGTTCCCTTAGGCATCATGCGCCGTGATAGCGAGTAAAAGCGGTCTCGAGTATAAATATGCAGCTATAATGCATGTAGGTAATTTTGAATTTATATTTCAGGTCGATATACAATAGTTACACAGTTAAAACTGATCGTAGTGTTTATATCTTTGTAATATATTCTGGCGAATCTATGGAACAATGGCAAGGAAAACTAACTTTACCGCACTCCGAGAGCCCCCTAGTGGTCGGGAGCATTTCCGTTGTGTTGTGGCTTTTTCGTTGTGTTGTGGCTTGTTTCCGTTGTGTTGCGGCTTTATTTTGTTGTGTTGTGAACTTATGTATGCTTTTTAAAATTCGTTGTGTTGTGCACTACTGGGCCACCGTAGTAATCACTCTTGTAGGGTCATGTGAAGACCGTTCCTCGGCGCAGTGTGTGCACCCATGACCATACTTAGAAAGTATGTTTCAGTTTTCTGAAAAGATTAAAGATTAGTTTAGTTGACACTTGATGCATGTCTCATAAAATGTTCAAAAATGTAAACGTCTGGGAAAAAGGGAAGAGCAGACATATAGATGAATCTGAAAAATGATGGATGATGACGTGAAGAAGAGCTCAGTTCAGTCTGTTTTTTTCTGTGCACACACAGAAAGCTGCCTTTCAGATGCCAGAGCACAAGTACTGAAGAGAGCTCTCTTTTGCGTTTTTTTTGCACTTGAACAGACCAATACACACAAAATGGTATTCACATAAACAAAGTTGATTATGTCTTAAGTGAACGTAAACAGTTGGGAGAATATCGGATGTGTATCAGTGTATAGGATCCGTGCATTCAGCCTTAAAGTGACAGCAGCTTTGTAAAGAGTTTTGTAACTTTAATACTTGTATTGAAATGAGTTTAAAGTAGTCGTATGCTAGCATGTCGGATGGAGCATCACTGACTGGCTTAAACCACCATAATGGCATAGTGTGCATTCATACGACAATACAACAGTAATAAAATAATGCACTGACATAAAAAAGGAAATTTACTTTTGATACTTAAGTACTTTTAAAAACAAGTACTTCTGTACTTTTACTTAAAGTCCTCATGAAATCAAAATCGATCTTATTTACTTTGTTAGCAGACATTACAGGTCTTAGGGTGAACAATTCAGCCGTGCAAGTTAATACACAGAAAAAAATTGTTTGCCGTTGTAATCTTTAATCAAAATCTGAAAAGTAACTTCCGGTCTGGAATGGCGTTCCTTTTCCGATGACGGCAGTTTGACGGCTTGGGTTTGAATATCCTTAACCACTCCCCTCCAACCGTTAGTCTGCTATGAGCGAGAGATGGAGAGGAGGAGCGCTGAAGTAAAAACCTTCCCTCTATTCAATATTCCGTTTCACTTTGAAATACGTCACAGCACTGAAATAAAATCAGTGAAGTTCCGGTTCACTGGGACTTTAAAGGAACACGCTGACTTTTTGGGACTTTAGCTTATTCACCGTATCCCCCAGAGTTAGATAAGTCCATACATACCATTTTTTTCTCCGTGTGTGCCATAACTCTGTCTGACGCACCCACCGCTAGCCTAGCTTAGCACAAAGACTGGAGGTAAACGGCTCCAGCTAGCCTACTGCTTAAAAAGTGACAAAATAACGGCAACATATATGTGTTTCCTATATATATGTTGTGATGTGTATAGTTACATCGTGTACTAAGACCGACTGAAAATTAAAAGTTGCAATTTTCTAGACCGATATGGCTAGGGACTATACTCTCATTCCCGCGTAATAATCTAAAAATATCATTGCGCCACTGCACCCATGGTACGGCAGCAAAGTTCCTGGATTATTATGTGGGAATGAAAGTATAGTCCCTAGCTATATCGGTCTAGAAAATTGCAACTTTTCATTTTCTGTCGGTCTTAGTACACGATGTAACTATACACATCACAACATGTAAATAGGAAAATGTTGCCATTATTTTGTCATTTATTGAGCAGTAGGCTAGATGGAGCCGTTTACCCCCAGTCTTTGTGCTAAGCTAGGCTAGCGGTGGGTGCGTCAGAGTTATGGCACGCACGGAGATAAAAAGGGTATGTATGGACTTATCTAACTCTGGGGAATACAGTGAATAAGCTAAAGTCCCAAAAAGTCGGCATATTCCTTTAAGTAAAAATCTGTTTTTACAACTTTCACTTGTAACGGAGTAATATTTGACCAGTAGTACTTTTACTTTTACTCAAGTAATGGAGTTGTGTACTTTGTCCACCTCTGGTTGGGTGTTGTTTTTACATTAGCTGGACCAGCCTGAAAAAAAGTCTAAAATGCTAAATTATGATATACCTTAAATAGTTTTTTAGATGTATTTCTTTCCTCACTTGTGATATCTCCTGTAGATATCATCTTTATTTGAATGCCTGTTTTCTACATAGAAAATCACAGCCTGGGGAAAATTTCCAAGATGCCCGCCAAGTGAAGTGACTTGCCTTAAAGGGACCTTAACAGCTTAAATGAAAAATTTGAAATGATGACAAGTTTAAATTTAAACTGAAATAAATCTAAAACGAAAGTAATACTAAAACTGAAATAAAAATAAATATTAAACTGTACATAAATACATAAACTGTTCATAAATACTAAAATATAAAATAACCAGTACTGTCAAATCGATTAATTGCGATTAATCACATCTAACATAAAAGCTAGTAAATATATATATATTTACAAACATATATGAAATAATTATAGGCATATTAAAAATAGTTGTTTGTTAAAAATATAATAGTAATCATGTTTAATCACATCTAACATAAAAATGATTTGTGATTAATCGCGATTAATCAATTTGACAGCACTAAAAATAACCCTTTTATTGGGCACATATAAGTAGAAAATTACAATAAAACTATTTTAAAAAATAACTTTTTAATTTGCCTATAATTATTTCAAAGTTAATGCCAACTTACCTTGAGGTAAATAAAATATCTAGGGAATGTTGCACAGTAAATATGAAAGTGGTATTGACCAGCCCCCCCTTTCTGCCGGCAAGAAATTGTCATTTCCTCCCACAGAAACACCTTGTTGCCAATGGCAATGCAATTAAAGGGACGGAGAACTCATTTCAGATGCATGTCTCCTTTGCTAGAATTGCCAATCAGCAAGGATGATTTTGAGGTAGCTGTGGAAATGCAGCACTCACCCCTTCATTTGTTCTGCATTCAAAGGAAGATTTAAAACGTCACAGATAGAAATATATAGAGAGCAAGGAGGCCGGAAACAAATATGTTGTCTACATGTTCTAATTTATCTCACCTTACACACCTTTTCTGTCCCGCATCTCTCGGAGAAGCCTCCTCACTTCCCAGTCCAAATTTAAATTCAGAAAAATTCCTAAGCGGATTTTCTCAATTTAGCCATACTTTTAATCTTTGGCAAAAATGAGTGATGACTTCTTTCAATAAAAAAAAAAAACCCTGACAGGCTTACAGCACACACCGGCGGATTAGTTTCCCGTGGAGATGAGGTTTTCCTTTGTGCTACCGTGTGTCTGTTTGATGGGGGTTTAACAGGAAGCGTTCATGCTGAAATTGGATGCAGACAGGGATAGTGGTGCGATGGCCGGGTTTTGATATGGACCCCACGCAGTAACTCTGGTCTAACATACCCTCATCTTTCTCTCCCAAAGGCCTGCCTTAACACCTATGAAGACTACTATGCACCCTGGATGCACAGAGCAACAAACTGGCATGTCATTTAAACGCATATATAGCTAGATCTGAGGAAAAAGCACTTTTCTCTCTGTTTACTCCCATTGAAAGTGGTTTCCGGAGGAAATTTATGTCCTATCATTCTCACGTTTGAGATACTGGATTCCTCACGTTGCCATTCTGCCAAGGATGCTGACGAGAGATGAAAATACTGCGTATAATGCCGGACTCTCGTAATGTAAGATGATTATGACATCTTGTTGCATAGAAACAGGCCATATGCTGCTGAAAAGCAAGGTTAACAGGTTGTTTACCAGCTAAATCAGTTCAGGGTCCTGGAAAATACTGCTTCGTGACACAAAACTAAGGACAACTCGAGCTTTATTCCAATTTGGGTGAAGTAGGGCGGTCCTAGACAAGAAGCATAATTTGAAAAGTATTAGGATCAACACAAGGCGCTTCATAGGCACGTGATTGGACGTCTGCTGTCCTGGTGTGCCCAGCCCCCCTCCAGTGCTGGCCAGGGTTCACGACAGATGGGCAAAGGCAGGCCTAAGCTTAGATTGTCTGAGACACTCACCAGGGCAGGATGGTTATCCTTTCCTATCAGACTCATCCTCTCAATCCTGCAAACAGGTATTTGTTTGTTGATTTGGCTGCTTTGATGATTATACACCCTGTGCTGACAGACAGAGAACACTGGCTTTCCCCTGATTTGCACGAGGTGGTGTAAACAAACCCAAAATCATGACAATATTTCTTATTTAAAGTGATGTACATTTTTTTTATAAATACGCTCTTGACAGTTCTTTGGGTTTATGTAAGGAATGTACATTCAGATGGTCGTTACAGAAAAATAAACGCCTTCGAGTTATCAGCTGATTTGAACCTTTAATGGTATTGTACGATATAGGATGTTTAATTTCGCATGCTCAATTCTGACTATGTTTACATTTAGATCACCTTATCTAATGCTTACATAATTTTGTAAATCTGTCAAAACACTAATATTCTACTAACACTATTAAATGTAATCTTTAGCTAATCTGATATGAAAATCGTTTTTTTACTGTGCATTATAAAATTGTGATGCTTAAATTTGCCAGATTTATTTTAGTATTGATATACAATTTTTTTTATATACTGAATATATATTTTAATATTTTAAATTAGTTTTCATTTTTATATTTATTTTAATTTTATTTAAAATTTTAGTAATGTTGTTTATTGGTTTTGTGTTGTGTTGTTCTTTTATTAGTTATAGTTTTTTTTTTTTAAATATGTCTATATAAGGTTTTATTAATTTTTATTTCAGTTTTAGTTATTTTAGTACATCAAGTTAAACTAAATTAAAATGATAAATATTATTTTGGCTAACTAGCTTAAAATAAAATAAGTTTTACATTTTTATATATTTTTTTTATATATTAGACACCATTTTTGTTACGTTTATATTACGTAACAAAAAAGGTTTTTATGGTTTTAGTTTTAGTTAGCTATAACCTTGAAATTCACTTGATAGTGTTTAACTTTTAATATATTAAAATAAAAATAAAAATATTGTATATCAGTGCATCCCTAAAACCCATTTTTGTCCTATTTAATATAAAAATATTAAAAGGTTAGTTCACCCAAAAATAAAAATTGTCATGTCACTCCAAATCTGTAAGACGTTCGTTCATTTTCTGAACAAAAATGAAGATCTTTTAATGAAATCTGAGCGATTTCTGTCCCTTCATTGACAGCTACGCAACAACCACTTTGACGCTTCAAAAAGTTTACAAAGCGATTGTAAAACTAATTCATATGAATTGAGCGGTTTAGTCCAAATTAGCAGAATTACACACTCAACCAATCAAATTAAAGTATTCCAGAGAATTGTGAATTAAGTGAATTATAATTAGACCACGTGCATGTCTATAGAGCCAAAGGGTCATACCACAAATTAACTATCCTTTAAATGCCTTGTATTGCATTTGCTGCATTGCAACTAACAATACCACAACTTTACCCAAAATAACCTGATAAGGATGCATCCTTTGATGTGCACTTGTATTTAATTGGTGCAAGTGCTGAGTTAGGACTGAGATAAACCACTGGGGTGGCTTGCTAGTCTGCGGGGTTTTTTTAGGAGAGAAGTAAGGAGAGGAGAAGTGTATTGGCTTGCCGTTTAAAGCCTCTGCTCTTGACCTACTTTTCTTTAATGGAGATTCTGAGAGCGAAAAAGAGCTGTTTATCAGACGATGAAAAGCATAATGACACAATTTATTTATTCAAAGCTGAGCAGCCAGGATTGAAAATGCTGACCCTTAAGGGGGCTGGTGGTCAGCCTCAAGGTAGGGATGTCAAATAAATGTTGAAAAGTGCTTTTTATGCATTAGCATTTCATAAGGCTTATTTTGCACGCTTTTTAATCATCCTATGTGATTTATAAGGAAAGGTGGTGAGAAGATGGTTAACGGTGGAGATGCAATGAAGCACTGGCACTCTTTGAGACTGTTCTTTGGAGAGTTGGTCACTGGCGAATCAAAATTAGTTGAAGCGAGTCAAAATAAACTGGTTTAAGATACGGTTCCTTCATATAGTTGGTCCCCAATGGGTTGAGCAGGTGTAGGGAGGTCTTCACGAATTCAGCGGGTGGGTACGTGCCGAGCCTCTGCAATTAGAGTCGCGTTGTGCTCATGAGGTCCATAGCACTTCAAAAAGAATTATTCAGGCCTTCCCTTTATTTGATTATGGCCGGTCCCCCGACTTTCCCTTGCCAGCGACCACAGTGCATTTCACCAATTAGCTGGTGCACCTGGCCACAATTGATATGTTGTCAGAGTACTGCGCTCACTGCAGAATGCTTAATAGTTGCATCTCAATCCCCAAATTATTCACTAAAGCATATAAATATTTGATTCCTTTACCCTGTAGCTGTGTATTGGATCTTTTTTTTTATTCCAACCTCCATAAAAACACAGATGTTTTATATAAATATTTTAAGTCATCAACTCTTCTCTTCCCCACTTTCTCTCGCTCTCTATATCCTTTCCTCATTTACTATTTGAAGCAACTATTAGTATTTTAACACCACAGGAAAGAGGCTTCATTGAAATGCAATGAAAACTGCTCAGAAAAGGCAAAGTTAACTAATGGGCTCAAATTTTCAAACGAATGCAAGATTAAAGTCAATTGAATCTCCCATTGGGTTTTGACTGAAAGCCTTTGAAAAGGAGCCCCGTAGTGGTTTTCAGAAATGAAAAATAGGACTTGTTCTAAAATATTAATAACATTTTATACCCTCATTATGACAAAATTACATTTATTCAGAAACTTACTTTCGATTCTACCTTGAGGTGATTTGCACGCAGGTAATGCCACCATCAGCCAGCCTTCTACGCCATTCTCCAAATGTACCGCACTGACACACCAGAGGAAGGGATATAATTTAATATAGGACAAATTCATATTTGATCTGTACATTGTAAGTGAGAGCTCTAATACTCCATGTATACCGGCGGACTGTCATGAATCTCCAAGTGCAACAGCAAATCTGGGTACGAGACGATTCCTTTTCTTTGTGGTTGTCTAGAGGGGAATCAGAATTAGAGATCTGAGGTGCAATAAAACAGTAGAAGAGTGCATAAACCTTCCGGGAGTGCATAACTAAGTTCCGTATGAGTGTTTTATATCAGTCTTTGTTCACTAGACATCTCCCATCAACTAGTCTGGCCTAGTTTCCCATAACAGACACCATTAATTAAATATATTACAATAATGTGCGCCCTCATAGATATAAATGAAGCATGCAATACAAAAACAATTCAGAGAGGAGATTAGGCGGAAATGTTGTATTTGTTCTCCATTGACTCCTCTCCCTCCAAACCCCCAAAGTTCCTCCCCGGCTCTTCAGAAGGTTTTAGCATTTCTCAAATCACACCGGAATCCGACAAAAAGCAGCACATTTACTGGAGCTCACACGCATTCAGACGGGGGGTGACAGGGAGGAAGATTTGAAACTCCTCTCTCGTTCTCACTAGCGCACGCTCTGTTCGTAATGGGGTAGAAGTCATTAAAAACATCACTGCAGGCCTAATTAAGACGGGACATCTGGTCTCTCCTCACAGAACGGATCGCAGCAGAGTACAAATAACTCCTCCATGACAAGTTGAGAGGTGTCATACATCTCAGTGATCGTCAATCAACAGGGGACTTAGGCAACTCTTTCATCGTTAACGAGCGAATGCTTTGTTTTCCCGTTATAAGAGAAAACATTTTGACAAATTTCAAAAGGGGGGTTGGATGCAGGGTGTCTTCTGTCATTTTTCAATTCCCCTTTTATGTTGCTGTCAATTAGTTGGTGTAAACTTTAAGTTTTCTTTGACTGATGATTTTTGCATAGCAAATGCCTGTACGACGGCGGATCTGCCACAGGTTGGTCCACGAGTGACAACACGAAGGAAAATGAAGATGGAAGATCTGCGCTTCTCTTAAAGTTGACTCTTACAATGAGATCTGACTTTAACGGCAATGACTTTGAGCTTTTCTTAAAGCTCGCCCGAAGCGAAACTCTGTCGCGTACAGGTAAAAAAGTTGTTGCCATAATTAAATTTTTACCATAATGCTGTTTAAAGAGTAGACACAGTACAAAACAATTTTCAGTGATGAACCTACCCTTACAGTAACTGTTCTGTTAATAACCCTCTGTCAATCGGACAATCTGTCCGTTGGGTGGGGATACAAAAATGCGGATGTATCTGTAGTTTTCACGAAAGCCCTGGAGCTGTCAAAAGTCCGCTGGATTACTTTTGCTGACAAATAAACATGAATTTCTTGGTCCAGGTAACACAGAGAACATTTAAACATTGCTAATTTACATATACTACTGACATTGTAACAATACTATTATTATATAACACTTCTTGGTATGTTAGTATATTAGATACAGCATAAATATAAAACATAAATTGCATCAAAAGGAGCTGACTATAGCGTTCACTGAATCATATCTAGTGTGAAACTATGGACAACTTGTTTAATACACTGATAGCTGCTCAGAAGTTGTTCATGTGCATTTGGGATACACGGCTGATTCAATATGTTCAGGTATTTGTCACTCTTTTATGAGATTAGACAGCTTATCAAACATTAATAAGTGGATAGGGGTTCACAGCATGCTATAAAAACGATTACACTTGCAAAAAGGCAACAGCACAAAGGGTTAAAGTTGTACAGTGCAACCCCTCTAAGAAAAAGAACAACAAAAATACAAAAGATGGATAAAAAAATAAATAAAGAACAAAGGCAAAACAACCAGACCTAGTCAGAAGCTAAGGAAGACAATGCATGAAAATAATTGGAGCCCAAGGGGTGATATTTGTTCTCCTGAAATAATAATTACTCTTATGGACTGTGCGCAAACACTTTAACACTAAGGGAGCAAAAAAAAAAAAAGGAAAAAAAAGTGTCTCGTTCTTATCAATAATCATTTCTACAGCAATGCAGCCAAGATTTCTTTATACATCAATATTTTTGTACTCGATGCACTTTGCTGCTCTGATTTTTTTTCACCAATATCACCTTGCATTTTAATTAGATAAATCATAGATATAGAACTCTTAATAATAGAACTGGACCCTATGACAAGTTCAGTAAACTTCACACTCTCTCTCTAGCCCTGATTGTGTATAATTCTAATCAGAACCTCACCATCTTATAGATAAGACAGAGTAGCAGATAATGCATTAAAAAAAAGCCTATCGAGTCTAAAATAAGGCAATTTCTATGTAAATCGGCAATAAAGCAGAACTTTCCTAACTGCTGAGGGCAGTCGCATTATTGACATGCGGGCTGTTCGGAAATTGTTTAACTGCTTGATAGCAGGTATCTCGCCAGATATTTGCTTACCTTTCCTCTTCCATTAATGTTCCCTCTAATATTAAGCCATCTTCCATGCACGCAAACAGACGGCGCTCACTCTTTAGCATCTGATTAGTGCCCAGTAATTCTATCTCCACCAATGAATGCGCAGTAAGATTGCCTGCAATATTATGTGCAGGATGAAGCATATCCATCCATCTCGAATTGAACTCTGGGATGCATTATTGATTAACCAGCGAGATTGTGTAAGGAAAATAAGTGCCATTGGGTTATAGTTTAATATGGATGATAATGCACAAGGGCCCTGGTGAACCATCAAAGCTAGGTCTGTTTTCATAGGTAGCAGTGTGCTTCTATTATGAAGCTTGAATCTGACTCATGCTCGCTCTTTGTTTGACGTAAAGTTAAGTTTCCACAACTTTGAAATGAGATGATAAAAGAATTCGGGTGTCAGCGGTTCTCTTATTGTAACTAGGGCTTATATTTCCCTGCAGGCCTCCTAGAGGGATTATGATTATACAGTAGATTAACACTTTTATCCCTATCTGTGAGCAGTGAATTATTGGTAGATGAGGCACAAACCAACGAAATACGTTGTAGGCCCTATTCAACCACTCAGGATGTTTTACCCTATTGACTTTTGACCCCATGACTGATGCCATCAGTCTTAGAGGATACTGAGTAGGATGTTCCCACTGAGAGAAATAAATCTGATTTGATATCCACTGTAATTCTATATGTGCCTGCATGCATGTGTCTGTGAATGGCAGTGTAAGCTTAAAATATAAAGGTTAAACCGTTTGAGTGAGAACTAGATGTTATAGTATTAAGCATGTATGTTCTGTGTAACAAGTGCATGGCCATGTCTCGTGCCCTGCTGAAATTTGTTCTCAGATTCCAATGGACACAAACGAGATACCATTCATTCAAAAGTCAAAGCAGATTATAGAGCTGTAAATGTTACAGGGAGAGTATATCCAAAATTCTGACATCATTTGCTCACCCTCATGGCGCTCCTAATCAATATCTAATCTGTATTGTTTTCTTTCTTCTAAGGTACACAAAAGGGAAAGTTTTCCTTAAAATTAAAGTGCCCCTATTATGGTTTAACGTTCTGCAAAGTTGTAAAGTCGAAAGTGCATGATAAATAAGGTTATTGTCTCCCAAAAAGAAGAATCGACTCTGAACCACTTAAATAAGTCATTTGTATTTCGAATCCCACTGCGAGACAGTTCTACGTCACTAGAAAACACATTTGCATAATGCCCGTCTATGTTGTATGTTGTCCGCCCGCGAACAATTTGACCAGCCTTTAAACGTCATTTTACTGACAACTGCTTCTCAACGCAGCATTCGTAAAGAACACTTTTTTTTTGAAAGATGGGTCAGTACCCAGTTTATTTATACCAGCTTGCTCCTCAGAATCACAACTTGTAAGTATGAATAATTATTGATGTATGAACCTACCGGGTGTTCAAAATACGTAGTTTTGTGTTTTATATTGTGTATGTTTCCAGCTAACTCGCGTTATTACTATCTTACTGAAATACTTCTGCTAATCAGCTGTGGGCCACTATTACCTTAATCTGTGTCTATTAATGCAGATTATCTGTCGTTCTTATTACTTTGAGTAAAGATAAAGGATGGAGCAAGATTTGTTTTACAAACGATTATGTTACATCAGTCATGCTCGGCTAACGTATGCACTGTTATTGATACAGTCCCTGCATTTGCACCACAATAAATAAGAAATATACACAACGGTTTGTAGATGGACATACACTTGTTAATGCTGATGGTGAAGAATTACAGTTGCAACATCTCATAATGTACCTCAGAATCAGTAGTGTATCACTGAGAAACGTCCTTCTTAAGTCATCCTTGTGATGGAGGTTTAGGGTTGAATAGCTATTGAATAACTATCATTGGACTTGCCCTCGGATTGATATGGTAAAATCGATTTCATCGTTACTGTCTTCACAGTATGTAGAATTGATGAGCTTTAGGAAGCTGAAGTTCAGTTATGGTAATGGGCGTATAGCTTCCGAAACACGTGCGGTAAGCGGTAGACGAATCGTAACAGACTGGGCCATCTGGCCAATCAGAGGTGAGTAGCTTGTGGAAAGGAGGGATTTAGAGAGACTGATTTATCCGTCGAGTTGTTTGAGAATCATTGAAAAATGTGGTGATGTGCAATGTATATTATGTGAAAATTAAACAGTTTTTTGACCTTTGATTCATGTAAACCTGTTGTAGGAGACCTCCAAATCTAAATTAGGAGCCTTAAATATAACATAATATATTTTAAAGTAAATGGGGTTGTCTAACTAATCTCTGTCATAGCTCTCAAATCTAATTTGCATTTCCACATTTCAAATCAGAGGTCATTTTTCAGCTAATAAGAATTGACCTATTGGTAAGCCCCTCCACTCGAACGCAGATGAGCCAATGGCAGTTGAGTATCAGTTGCTCAGGGACTGGAACTCGGACATCTTTAGGTTTCAACGCCAGAGAAACATTGGAAGATCCAAAGCTCTCATCGGTTTGATGGTGTTTATGCTACAAAAATGGTCAAACGATGTGCCTGGGGTACTTGTAACACTGATTCCAGGTATCAGAGGATTTGGTTGTCATACTCTCAATAAGTTAGTGAGTCCATGCTAACGTACAAACCTAAACAGCTAACTGTTCTCACGTCATGTACAGTGTAGGTCAAAAACACATTTCACGTTTACATTTCAAGGTTGCATTTCCATATTAAACTGGTTAAATGTAACTTAATTTAATCTTACCCTGCAGTACATGAACAGTGTTGTTCCTGGATGTTGTCATCTGCAATCGTGATGACTGTAACATGAGGCTTCTTCTACTTGCATTGTGATCTGTAAACCCTCGCTTCCAAATTATTTTTTTTACCCACCATATTTATTTTTAAATCTTTTATATATCCCTCCATGGCATATTTAAGTCCCACTTGAATGCTCCTCAACGAGAGGTGGTCCTTCTGTGTCCAAAAACATCTTGGGACAAGGTTTTCACACTAACAGCTGTCATTGTAAGTCAGCAACTCCTTTGTCAGTAACAACGAGTTAGCAACAGTAACTAAGGGGGCGGGGCTTACAGATAGGTCAATTACAATTTCAGTCTATTCCTCCAACAAAGCTATCATATCATTTAAAATGTGTTGTATGGGCCATTTATATGCTGCTTTTCTAAAAAAAAATGTTGTCAATTTCAAATGACAAGTTTTGATAGACACGAGGGAGGTTAAATGATTAGAAAGTATTCATTTTTGGGTAAGCTATCCATTTAAGACATTGGTTCAGTGATTACAGTTTTACAACAAAGCACCCAGCATATGGCCCTTAAATATCTGTGTTTTCATCACTTACATCAGCATATGCAGAACTTTTCATTTAAAAGGTATAGGAAGACATATAGAAAGAGCAAATGCAATTACAATGTTTTATAGCATCGAAGGGCAGACACTTTTCTGTTGTCCAAGTTTTCAAGGCATTTACAGTAGCTGTGGGACATTACTTTATTCATGTTGTTTTCTTTAAATATTCACACAGTGGCAATCTGTTAAGACTCATTGGCTGTCTCCTGAGCACTGGCCGGAGCGATGCAGAGAAGAGAGAGAAAGGGACCGACGGCAGTTAATTATTAAAAATGTCAAAAATAATCACTAACTCCCTGCAAACCATCACTGTCATCAAACCTGTAGCGAATATCTGAATTCTATTCAGGAGGTCAAAGGCGCAATATGAGAGCCGCTAATAGCAATGCAACAGAAACTCTCGCAGATGCATTGAGGAATGATTTTGTAAGCTGCTACAGAGAGGCTCAATAAATGACGGTTAAAACATGACCTCCATCCTACAGACATATGTCGCAACTGAAAACTACTTTCACCTCTATTTTCGCTGCTTTGTGCGTGAGATGTTTCAAGGTGGCCTCATTTGAATCAAGGCTGTCATAGTGCTTGAATAGGAAAGGATGTATGGAATGTTAATAAAACCCTTCACCATGGGCTGCTTTTTTTATAAAATCACTTCATCTCTCTTTTAAATGCCATAGGAGCTTATTTAGCGACATGATTATGTCTCTCATTTTAGGCTTTTGTCAGGGCTTTGTGTTAAGCTTTTGTCCTGTGTATCCTTTTGTACACATTTATTTGCTCTCTGTATACAATTTCCTGCACATATTTTTTTTAGCTGATTGCTCAATGATTGGATGGATGAATACAGTTGGACAGAAGGATAGGCATACAGACGGATGACGGACGAACGGATGAATGAACTAGTGGATGGATGGATGGAATGATAGACAGACACACAGGATGGAAGAAATGGACAATGGATGGATGGATTGGACGAACTAGTGAATGGATGGATGGATAGATGGAACGATAGCACACAGATGGATGGAAAGAATGGATGGATGGGTGGAAGGAAGGAAGAAAGGATGGATACAACTGGACAGAAACATAGACGATGCTGAATGATATACCGACGGATGGATAAATGGATACAATTGGACAGAAGGATAGACATATACGTATAGACAGATAGATAGATAGATAGAGTTGGAAGGAACGATAGAGAGAATAAGTAACAATTAAAAAAATCTAGTTTATATGATGTTCACTATAAGTGTGAAAACAGAATCAGTCCATGTGTCGCTATATCCTATCTTGTTCAAGTGCATCCACTGAAAGCAAAACTAATGGAATTCCGTGTGGTGGGCTGTCTGCCATTTTCTGATCACTAGAAGATTGCACTATTGACCAAATGTCAGGCGCAGAGAAATGCAATGATTGAATAAAAGAGTATACATAATCGAAGGCGAGAACTCTGCCAGGGCCACCTTCTGTTGCCTCTCTAACTACACCCTGGGAAATTCTCAAAAATCATTACCCCTCCCATCACCACAAACACACACACATGCTTGCAGCCACACATGCTGCTGTCATCCCACCTCTGCTCTCTTGTGATGCTCTCTTGAAATTCTATTTGTTTTTCTCATTAAAAGCAAATTTTATATATGTCTCTCTCGTGCACGTCACATCTCTCATTCCAATGCATTTCTGCCCTGTTGCCAACAAACTGCTGCTTGGTATCTGTCTGAGGACATGTTATGAAATATTTTGGGCCCAAATTAATGTGCTATTACTACAGGAGGACTGAGGTGAAGATGACAGAAAGCCTCAGGATATTTAGATCAGTACCAGATTGGTTACTGGAAGGAAAAGTGGGTGTTGACCCCTGGAGACCAATACACCGCCCCAAAAAAACATAACTCACCTAAGAGGGAGGAGGCGGCAGCTAACAGATTAAATTCTGATTAGGGAGAAGATGCCCAGAGGAATTTATTGGTCACTTGAGAGGCTGAGTGATGTTCTACCAGTCTGACTGTCTGACTGCTTGAACATGCTAATGACGCTGTTGCATTTATAAATGCAACACAAATGTGGCAAATGAAAAATGCATTCCCTCAAAAGGAAGATTTTTCCCTCTAGTTCTGTTCTAAAGTGATCCAAATCTGTCAGAGGTGAAATAAATTACATCCTCTCAGGAAAGGAACATATTTTTTAAGGGTTTTACCTTATGTTCTGTATTTTTTATATCTATCATGTAAAATATATATTTGTGAACAAAAACTTGTTAAAGGGGAAGTTCACTTAAAAATGAAAGTTTTGCCATTATTTACTCTCCCTTATGTCATTCTACACTCAACAGACTTTCTTTCTGAAGTACAAAATGAGAAATGGTAAAGAGTGTACAAGTTGTTTCTTTTCATGCAGTTGAAACAAATGGTCACTTCAAAAAGGATGCAAAAGCATAATTAAATATTTATTAGACTAAAATGTAATAATTTCATTATTCACTGATAATCTTCAACTCCAGTGGCCTGTTAAATGGCCAAACAATAGACTTCAAGAACTGGATAAGTCTGATTTGTTAATAAATCATTCAGATCAAAGAACAATTTGTTTAAGAATCATCATTGTTACATTAAATGACTTATATAAAAATATAATATAATATTATTTTATGTACATTAAATTATAAATGAAAGAAAATGCACAACCTGACACATTTATGGTATAAAGATAAACACATAAATATACACTCACCTAAAGGATTATTAGGAACACCTGTTCAATTTCTCATTAATGCAATTATCTAATCAACCAATCACATGGCAGTTGCTTCAATGCATTTAGGGGTGTGGTCCTGGTCAAGACAATCTCCTGAACTCACACTGAATGTCAGAATGGGAAAGAAAGGTGATTTAAGCAATTTTGAGCGTGGCATGGTTGTTGGTGCCAGACGGGCTGGTCTGAGTATTTCACAATCTGCTCAGTTACTGGGATTTTCACGCACAACCATTTCTAGAGTTTACAAAGAATGCTGTGAAAAGGGAAAAACATCCAGTATGCGGCAGTCCTGTGGGCGAAAATGCCTTGTTGATGCTAGAGGTCAGAGGAGAATGGGCCAACTGATTCAAGCTGATAGAAGAGCAACTTTGACTGAAATAACCACTCGTTACAACCGAGGTATGCAGCAAAGCATTTGTGAAGCCACAACACGCACAACCTTGAGGCAGATGGGCTACAACAGCAGAAGACCCCACCGGGTACCACTCATCTCCACTACAAATAGGAAAAAGAGGCTACAATTTGCACGAGCTCACCAAAATTGGACAGTTGAAGACTGGAAAAATGTTGCCTGGTCTGATGAGTCTCGATTTCTGTTGAGACATTCAGATGGTAGAGTCAGAATTTGGCGTAAACAGAATGAGAACATGGATCCATCATGCCTTGTTACCACTGTGCAGGCTGGTGGTGGTGGTGTAATGGTGTGGGGGATGTTTTCTTGGCACACTTTAGGCCCCTTAGTGCCAATTGGGCATCGTTTAAATGCCACGACCTACCTGAGCATTGTTTCTGACCATGTCCATTCCTTTATGACCACCATGTACCCATCCTCTGATGGCTACTTCCAGCAGGATAATGCACCATGTCACAAAGCTCGAATCATTTCAAATTGGTTTCTTGAACATGACAGTGAGTTCACTGTACTAAAATGGCCCCCACAGTCACCAGATCTCAACCCAATAGAGCATCTTTCAAGACAATCTCCTGAACTCCAAACTGAATGTCAGAATGGGAAAGAAAGGTGATTTAAGCAATTTTGAGCGTGGCATGGTTGTTGGTGCCAGACGGGCCGGTCTGAGTATTTCACAATCTGCTCAGTTACTGGGATTTTCACGCACAACCATTTCTAGAGTTTACAAAGAATGGTGTGAAAAGGGAAAAACATCCAGTATGCGGCAGTCCTGTGGGCGAAAATGCCTTGTTGATGCTAGGGGTCAGAGGAGAATGGGCCGACTGATTCAAGCTGATAGAAGAGCAACTTTGACTGAAATAACCACTCGTTACAACCGAGGTATGCAGCAAAGCATTTGTGAAGCCACAACACGCACAACCTTGAGGCAGATGGGCTACAACAGCAGAAGACCCCACCGGGTACCACTCATCTCCACTACAAATAGGAAAAAGAGGCTACAATTTGCACGAGCTCACCAAAATTGGACAGTTGAAGACTGGAAAAATGTTGCCTGGTCTGATGAGTCTCGATTTCTGTTGAGACATTCAGATGGTAGAGTCAGAATTTGTCGTAAACAGAATGAGAACATGGATCCATCATGCCTTGTTACCACTGTGCAGGCTGGTGGTGGTGGTGTAATGGTGTGGGGGATGTTTTCTTGGCACACTTTAGGCCCCTTAGTGCCAATTGGGCATGGTTTAAAAGCCACGGCCTACCTGAGCATTGTTTCTGACCATGTCCATCCCTTTATGACCACCATGTACCCATCCTCTGATGGCTACTTCCAGCAGGATAATGCACCATGTCACAAAGCTCGAATCATTTCAAATTGGTTTCTTGAACATGACAATGAGTTCACTGTACTAAAATGGCCCCCACAGTCACCAGATCTCAACCCAATAGAGCATCTTTGGGATGTGGTGGAACGGGAGCTTCGTGCCCTGGATGTGCATCCCACAAATCTCCATCAACTGCAAGATGCTATCCTATCAATATGGGCCAACATTTCTAAAGAATGCTTTCAGCACCTTGTTGAATCAATGCCACGTAGAATTAAGGCAGTTCTGAAGGCGAAAGGGGGTCAAACACAGTATTAGTATGGTGTTCCTAATAATCCTTTAGGTGAGTGTATATTCGTAAATGTATAAATAAATTAAAATATATAATGTATATGAATATAATGTCAATTAAATAAAAAAATTTGTGTATATATATACAGGTGAAGTGAATAACACTGATTATCTCTTTATCACGGCACCTGTTAGTGGGTGGGATATATTAGGCAGCAAGTGAACATTTTGTCCTCAAAATGTATGTGTTAAAAGCAGGAAAATGGGCAAACGTAAGGATTTGAGCGAGTTTGACAAGGGCCAACTTGCGACGTCTGGGTCAGAGCATCAACCAAAAAAGCAGCTCTTGTGGGGTATTCCTGGTATGCAGTGGTCAGTATCTATCAAAAGTGGTCCAAGTAAGGAACAGTGGTGAACCGGCGACAGGGTCATGGCCAAGGCTCATTGATGCATGTGAGGAATGAAGGCTGGCCCATGTGGTCTGATCAAACAGATGAGCTATTGTAGCTCAGATTGCTCAAGAAGTTAGTGCTGGTTCTGATAGAAAGGTGTCAGAATACACAGTGCATCACAGTTTGTTGCGTATGGGGCTGCATAGCCGAAAGCACCAACAGTGGGCATGTGAGCATCAGAACTGGACCACAGAGCAATGGAAGAAGATGGCCTGGTCGGATGAATCACATTTTCTTTTACATCACGTGGATGGCCAGGTGTGTGTGCATCGCTTACCTGGGGAACACATGGCACCAGGATACACTATGGGAAGAAGGCAAGCTGGCGGAGGATTGCTTTGGGCAATGTTCTGCTGGGAAGCCTTGGGTCCTGCCATCCATGTGGATGTTACTTTGACACGTACCACCTACCTAAGCATTGTTGAAGACCTACAATGTACATCCTTTCATGGAAACGGTATTCCCTGGTGGCTGTGGCCTCTTTCAGCAGGATAATGCGTCCTGCCACAAAGCAAAAATGGTTCAGGAATGGTTTGAGGAGCACAACAACGAGTTTGAGGTGTTGACTTGGCCTCCAAATTCCACAGGTCTCAGTCCAATCGAGCATCTGTGGGATGTGCTGAACAAACAATTTCGATGGAAGCCCCACTTCACAACTTACAGGACTTTAAGGATCTGCTGCTAACATTTTGGTGCCAGATACAACAGCACATCTTCAGGGGTCTAGTGGAGTCCATGCCTCGACGGGTCAGGGCTGTTTTGGCAGCAAAAGAGGGACACAGTATTAGTTAAATATTATTAAATTATTATTTAATTAATTTTTATTTTTTAATTATATATATATAATGTTTATTCAATGTTAATTAAATAATTAAAAATTAAAATAATTTAATAAATGAACATATAACATAATTATGCTTGAAAGCTCCACACCAGTTCTTTGTAAGTGTATGGAAAAAATTAATTTGTAAATTTTTTAAAATTGTGTGACAAGTGGAGAGACAAGTGAATGATTACAGAATTTTCATATCTTTGAATGTGATGAACTTTTTTGTTGCACCTGTACTCTCATAGCAACAGCTTTAATCCCCCCTCGCCCCCCCCCCCCCCCCCCCCCTCCTCCTTCCCCCTCCAACCACTTGTGCATGCAATTACACCTAAATGCACTAAAACGATTGACTGAACCATGTGAAGGGCATTTACTTTTTGTGAAGCGTGACATAATCGGGGAGGTTTAGATTTCTTTTTATCAGGAGGCCCAGGTAATGATGAAGGCCTGGGATCCATTCAGAATTCTCATTTACAGCTAGGAGAGGATGGCCCCATCTGTTCTGTGGCAAGGCCCCTTCCAGCAATCTTTGATATCACTGAACGCTATTAGCTGAGGAAGAGGCTGGGCTAATGGACCTTTAACAGCTCATTTATTTGAAGCAATTATTTTGAGGCGACCCCTTTTTGTAGTTGAGCATTGCCCTCACAAACGGGAAGATTACGTCGTGTTTGGAGGAGAATGCATTTGACTGAAGGACACAAGGAACTGGAGAAGGATGGAACTCATTTCACAGAAACATACTGGAGACCCACAAACAAGCACTCGATGTACCCTGATGTCAACTCATGGTAGCGGTTTTCAGTATTCAGAAGTGCAAGTTTGAACCAATCAGTTTTTAACAGAACGTTGCAATAGCAAGAAAGAAAAACAATCTCGAAAAGGAAGGAACTGAGTCAGCAGCATTGCCTTTACAGTGGGCTAGGCCTTCACATCAAAATGGAGATTGAAGAACTCAAAGACACCGATCATATGTCTTCTACTGCACAAAGGCATTAATACGTTGGATGTCCCACTGTGGAATAAGTCTTTGCCTGGTTCTGACTCCAGTTATGTTGTAAATAGAGTTTGTAGATGTTGTAAATGTTGTAATGGATATATTTCAAATAACTTTCAGATTTCAGAGTATATTGTAATATTGTATTATAGAGCTAAAAATAATAATAATAATAATAAAAAAATAAAAAAAAAACTTTGCAGGGGGCAATTCAAGGGCAAATGATTGAGAAAAATTCATGAGAAAAAAAAATCTGAAGTATATAAAATACACACTATATGTCATCTATTTTGTGTAAAATATATTAATATCAATTCTTAATCTAAACAATTATGGTTGCTAACTGTAAAACCAACACAAATAGCTGTGAATAATGCAAGATATCATAATGCAAAAAGAAAAAAAACAAACAATTGAGACTGGTCTCTATATGTTACATTATACAGATTAGATGAGATTTTGTTGTAATCACCTTGCCAAATTTTGGGTTGTTGGGAGTATTTTCTTGGACTGTTTTCAGGGTTGATTTTTATTTTATTTTTGTATTATCAAAAAACTAAATTTGACCCCCCCCATCCACACCCATTTTTGTAAAGTATTATTTAAAATAGTAATTTTCAATATTCTTAATTTTAAAAAATGCTATAAATATTTACAAATATATTTTATTATTTACAATAAAAAAAAAAAAAACCTGTGTTGGACAATGAAATGAGGAGTGAATCAAAGACTTGTGTTGCATGTTTTGAGTTTCAGGAGTTTTCTTTTCTGCAACACATTCATAATCTCAACAGATCGACATTCGACTTTTAAAAAATTGCCAGAAAGAACACTTAGTCCCTAGCTGATCATAAACGCCTCCTTCTCTCTCCCTCATGAATGCATTTGAGAATATCACTCACTCTGCTAGGATATGAAAGAACCAAAAACTGAAAGAACATTGCAGTGGCTTCAATACATGACATTCCCAAAGTAAAAAGATCAATCAGATCTTTTATGATTATGCCACTTTCATTGAATGTTTCAATCTACCAAATATAGACAACTTCTGCAATTTACTCTAACCTCGCCCGCAAGAACTGCGAGTTTGTGATATACTTTGTACTCTTTTGAAACGGGTACATCCGTTTCTTTTGCAGCCTTATTTTTTTTTTAACCTTAGCTGTATTCTGAGATCAGACAATGAGCAAGTGATGCAATATCGTGGCCTGGCGGACTCAGTAATGTAGTCAATGGTATAAGTCCTACTGCAATTTAAAACTGCTTATCCGAGCTGAATCCAGATGGGAAATCACTCCCAAACAGTTTTCTCTTATAAGCACTCGTCAGGGCTTAGCCAGGGTGGTGTTCATCTCCGCACAGAGGATGCGCAAATCGCTTTAGTAAAAAAAAAGAAAAAGTAAGGCCTCATGAGCCATTTGATGAGACGCCGGCTCATAGGCCTCTGTCTCCTGCCTTCAATTTGGTGGGCCCAATGCCTCAGCTCAGCTGCGCATCCACTTCCATTTTCAATATTGCTTCTCCTATCATGGCGAAAGAGTCTCCGCAAAGACAGACAGCCTCATATTGGAAAATAATGGGCCTTGAACTACCTGGGATGTACAGGCTCACTACACTAAACTACTGTTTTTGGTGTTTCTTTCTGTTCATCTGCCATTAAAATCTTTGCATTTCCTGACAAAGCCACAGATCACTCCACTTGTTTTTACATGTGATAATTCAGCACATTTGAAGAAGGCAATGGGATACTGTGAAGATGGCGTCAGAGCCATCTGAACTACAATGGAGCAAGACGCGAGAGGAGGGAGTTTGAAATGCCTTCCTGCACCCTCCCGAGAACGGGATCCGGTCTGATCGTCGCTGGAGGATTAGTAACTATTCCACCGGGTCCCCTGACATGCAAAGAGAGCAGCCAATTAAAACATGAAGGAGGGGACTCGCACATTCCTACACAAAAACACAGAAAGACCTGAAAAAAAAGAAAACAGCGCGAGACGTAGAGAGAGGAGTGAGATGTAAAGATTCTCAGTTTGCTTGTACATCAACCCCGTTTTTGTCGCTGTGTACCATATGAATCAGGGGAAAAAGCCTCAATCCTGGATGCTTTGAACCACCAAAAGAAGCTTGAACTACACGCCTAATTTGCAGCTTTATGCCAGAACACATTCCCATCAAGCTCACAGGGGTTGTGACATGAGAAGCCAAATTCTAAAAAAAGGGGGAACGTGTGCATCATGGAGTCTGCCAGATGTTTATAATAATCTTTGCCTTTCGTACTAGGGACTGCACATGATAATGATGAAGAGAGTCACCTGGCTCCGCTATTTTTTATCACTTTGGATCTGATGGTTCCTCACCTCCCGTGGGATTATGGGATACAGTGCTAGCACTTCTGCATACTGCATTCCAGGGAAGTACACATTCACATTCTGTGGATTTTTGGCGCCGTTTAATGATGTCACGCGCTTGTGCAACAGCCATCGAGTGGATCGTAAAGAGTGACAGTTGCTCTAGCCACTGTGAAATGTGGCGATTAGCCATCTTAATTAGCTGTCGTCTGCAGTTCAGGCCCCCCTCTGCATGATGGAACGTTGTTCTCCAAGGATCGATCATAGCAAAGCGGAGGCAATAGTCTTTAAATCCTTTTTTTAATACTCCTCCAACTTACATTCTAGAAAATAGGTTGCAAAGTTAGTCAAGGCTGTATGAGAGAGAATTGCCAGAGGGGTCCAAAATATTAGTCAAATAATGACATCTAAAAGCCAGCTGATTTTCCTCTCAACCTTACTCACGTGGCCTTACTTTGAGAGCACTCAATAGCATGGAAATAAGTGTAATCTTGTTTTAAGTTGATGAGTTTTGGAACTTACCAAATTCGTAGCCCTCACTGAAGGTGAAGGTTAATGCTTCTCTTTCAAACAACAATGTGTAGGTGCTTAGAATGCCACCTATTGACGTGCAGAAAATTTATTTCACGTTAAGTATGTTTTGAAAAGCTCACCAAAACTTACCGCACTATATTCCATCTCATTTTTGTAATGAGGCTATTGTAAGGCTCATCTGTGCAAGCTTTTAGTTCATCCCACAGACGTCACCTTGTGTGTTTTTGAGTCAATTAGCATTGGGGAAGAGAATGAGCTAGAGGCTAATGGCACTGAACAGAGAGGTGATGTTTCGAATAAAGGGACTGTACAACGTCAAAGCAGATGGAGGATGGGCCGTCATGTCATTGCCTCTCGTGTGCTGATCAAGGTTTAGCTCCCCCTCCTCGAATCGCAGGCTTAATTATTTTAAGAAATGGCACAGTGCTGATCTCAGATCAATGTAAAAGGGCAACTTTTACGGTAGCAACACCATGTCATTACACTGACTGGCAGTGTGGGTGGGAAAATTGCAGCAAGAGCGCAGGAGAACATCAGTGACATCAATCATTGCTTCATCTTGCCAATTAGTGCTCCCAGATATACACGCAGATGAAAATCAGAGCCTCATCTAACTGGCTGACAGACTCTGAGATCAACCCCCCAGCCTCCAAAACAGCATCAGCAACACCAAAACTTCACAACGAGATGTTTGGTTTTGTTCCTGGGCCTCTGGAGTCATTCTTCAGCAAGACAAAGTTGCTTGCATATTTTTGACTCCTTTTATTTGCAATCAAGACAAAGCAGAAGTGATTAAGACATTTTTGGCTGGCCAAAAAGGGACGAACTGCACTGTAGCCTCTGTTTTGCACTATTGTGGGCTTTAATACAAGAATTAATTTTCATTATAAAGACAAACTTCCAGTTGGTATGCATACATGAAGATTTGACAGTTTGCTGTCAGTAAACAAAAACAGTCATGGCAGCAACTGATGCGTCACAATCACAAGGAAACCGAAGTTGAGGTTTAGCGTACTCAATAGATGAAGTAAGCTTTGAGATTTTTAAAATATATGTCGATCTACTCCCTCAATAGACATCGGGATTGGGTACATGAACTTTATACATGACGGATGAATTGGTGCTAGTTGATATAAATATTTAGATTGCAATTTTATGTGTCGGTCTATGACAAAAAAGGACGTCCAGACAGAGTAGATTAATAGTTAATTGATTGGACTGGGTAGGAGTTGAAAATATTTTATTTGTGTTCATTTTGCTCTAGTGGTTGTGCTTGAAATGAAATATTTATTTGAGTTTTCAAAGATAAACCTTGGACTGTATAACTGACCCTAACACATACACCAATAACCGCACTGTTTCTGAGCAGAAAGAAAAGACATTTATACTGCAATTCATGGCATCTCTTTGCTATAGTGTGTATATAACAAGTCTTGTTAAAGACTGTTTTGTGTAGTACATAAACTAGAGGTTCCATCACAAGCGAGCCTCAATTTTACTGTCAACTGATGCTCAGCACTGCAATCAGGGATTGTCGGCAAGAGATTAAAAGATATTTTCCTCTTCAGGCGGAGTAAATTGGTTTTGGATTAAGGCTGATTGATTGCCGCAGAGGTATACAGCAGTCTGTTTGAAATGCTTAGTTACAAACACACAAGTCATTTCAACCGAGCTACTCAAGGAAATCATGCTGGATAGAATCAATAGATATTATGTAGCAGGTACCAGTATTGCTCAAGGTTATCATTAAAGGATTGTAGAAATATTATTCAATGGCTCATCTTCTTGTGGTTTTGAAAATGTGTGTGTTAGTGTGTGGCCTAATACTCAAAAGGCACTGACTGGTTTATTGACTGTAAAGGCTCCATTGTGATGGAAGATTTAATTGGAAAGCATTAAAGTGACCTCCAAAACTCCAGAAGTTCAAGTGTCAAATTGTGGGCTCTTTCTTTGATTCTTATGAAATAACCAAAGCACATTCTCTGAAAGGGCAGTCAACTGTTCCTGCACACATACAAAGTTCAATTTAAAAATGAACAAATACTAATAAATAAAAAATGTAGCAGTTTGCTTAAGTGGCAGTGCAATCATTTTTGTTTGATGCAAAAAATAATAATAATGAAAGCACTTTATTAGCTGCAACTGCTTTAATATATATCTCAAAGCAATTATATATGGATTGCGGAGTCAGTCGACAAAAAAGTAATGGTCTAATTAATTTAATGGTCTATGTTGTCTGTAAATTTATGCAAAAAACAGAAATGTACTCTAAACATATTGACTATAAAAGTAAACATCACAAATCAGTAAGGCAGATATAAGCAATAGAATCTCAAAGTCTATAAAATCATCCTGAATATGAAAGGTAGTTGCACATTAAAAGGATCTGATCTCACTGCAGACCTACCTACTCACAGCAGGCCTTCAGGTAGGTGAGCGTTCCTCCTTCTGCAAGCGTTGCACTTCTAGCTCTCAGACTGGCCTTAACAAATTAATTGCTGGTTGAATTAAGTAATCTCCATTGATTCCCACTGCAACAATAGGATAGGCCAGTACCTTGTGGTTTGGGTATTCTTTAACTTTAAAAGTGTTGCCTCAGGCCCATTACTAAAGGTGACTTGCTAAAGGAGTCTCTATTTTTCACTTTAGTTGTCTCTCAGCCAAAAACTAAAATTGGTCTTCAGGGCAGAGAGAGCGAGGTTGGGAGTATGAAAGTTGTCATTAAAAACTAGGCATCTCTGGCCTTGACCCTAGAGTTGAGGGTCACCTACCTCAAGCAATTACCGGGTATCTCTTTAAGGAGAGGCTCTTGTGGTCGTTAGTGCAAAGTCACATGTGTCCCTTTGTGTCCACTGGGAGCAGAGAACTCTAGGAAAGTATGTGGAATTAGATTGAGGGTGAATCTGTACTACAGTCAGGGGGTGCTTACTAGATTGTGGAAGTATAGTGTGAGTAACTTAGTTTGGAAAAGATGATGAGATGTACTGGATGAATATAAAGGTGCAATCTCAATGGGGCAACAGCTAAGCCACTAAAAGAAGGATATAAAACAACAAATGGCAAGGAACCTGGACACTAACACATGCTATATTTTCCCTGCAGGCAATGCGTACTAAAAGCCCTGATTGGTTCTATCCAATCAAGATCTACTCTCTTTATATAACCAAGTTTTAAAGCAATGTTTTACACTTGTAAATTTGAAATTTGGTAACCACCACTTTTAAGTCTGGGTTATAAAACCCTGTCCCTTGTACACAGTCTGAAACAACGCGGTTTTAGAATGCAGTGGCCAGGTGTTCAGCAAAAAAATAAAATAATTCTAACCGAACAGTGCTTGCTTCATTAAAAATGCATGTGCTTTGTACAGTCACAGGAACTGAATTTTTCGTTGAATTTTGTTTCAGTTTGAAGTGGGGAAAAATGTCGACCAGTAAAAGAAAACAGGTTAATTGGAGAAAAGAGACAGTTTTTTTAATACTTATATTCAGAAGTCTACAGGAAAAACTAGACACTACATTTGGGAGTAAATAAGCCAAATTGATGCACAATATGTTATGTGCTGTTTGTCTAATCAATGACACTGATTCCCAAAAAGAATGTTAACCCCGCGTTTACAAATGTACTGTGGCTATTTTTACATGCACAACTTTTGTTTCAATCGGACTGAATTCATTCCGATTGATGAATCTGAATGTACAGGGAGTGCAGAATTATTAGGCAAGTTGTATTTTTGAGGATTAATTTTATTATTGAACAACAACCATGTTCTCAATGAACACAAAAAAACTCATTAATATCAAAGCTGAATATTTTTGTATCAATATTTTAAGTAGTTTTTAGTTTTAGCTATTTTAGGGGGATATCTGTGTGTGCAGGTGACTATTACTGTGCATAATTATTAGGCAACTTAACAAAAAACAAATTTATACCCATTTCAATTATTTATTTTTACCAGTGAAACCAATATAACATCTCAACATTCACAAATATACATTTCTGACATTCAAAAACCAAACAAAAACAAATCAGTGACCAATATAGCCACCTTTCTTTGCAAGGACACTCAAAAGCCTGCCATCCATGGATTCTGTCAGTGTTTTGATCTGTTCACCATCAACATTGCGTGCAGCAGCAACCACAGCCTCCCAGACACTGTTCAGAGAGGTGTACTGTTTTCCCTCCTTGTAAATCGCACATTTGATGATGGACCACAGGTTCTCAATGGGGTTCAGATCAGGTGAACAAGGAGGCCATATCATTAGATTTTCTTCTTTTATACCCTTTCTTGCCAGCCACGCTGTGGAGTACTTGGACGCGTGTGATGGAGCATTGTCCTGCATGAAAATCATGTTTTTCTTGAAGGATGCAGACTTCTTCCTGTACCACTGCCTGAAGAAGGTGTCTTCCAGAAACTGGCAGTAGGACTGGGAGTTGAGCTTGACTCCATCCTCAACCCGAAAAGGCCCCACAAGCTCATCTTTGATGATACCAGCCCAAACCAGTACTCCACCTCCACCTTGCTGGCGTCTGAGTCGGACTGGAGCTCTCTGCCCTTTACCAATCCAGCCACGGGCCCATCCATCTGGCCCATCAAGACTCACTCTCATTTCATCAGTCCATAAAACCTTAGAAAAATCAGTCTTGAGATATTTCTTGGCCCAGTCTTGACGTTTCAGCTTGTGTGTCTTGTTCAGTGGTGGTCGACTTTCTGCCTTTCTTACCTTGGCCATGTCTCTGAGTATTGCACACCTTGTGCTTTTGGGCACTCCAGTGATGTTGCAGCTCTGAAATATGGCCAAACTGGTGGCAAGTGGCATCTTGGCAGCTGCACGCTTGACTTTTCTCAGTTCACGGGCAGTTATTTTGCGCCTTGGTTTTTCCACACGCTTCTTGCGACCCTGTTGACTATTTTGAATGAAACGCTTGATTGTTCGATGATCACGCTTCAGAAGCTTGGCTATTTTAAGACTGCTGCATCCCTCTGCAATATATCTCACTATTTTTGACTTTTCTGAGCCTGTCAAGTCCTTCTTTTGACCCATTTTGCCAAAGGAAAGGAAGTTGCCTAATAATTATGCACACCTGATATAGGGTGTTGATGTCATTAGACCACACCCCTTCTCATTACAGAGATGCACATCACCTAATATGCTTAATTGGTAGTAGGCTTTCCAGCCTATACAGCTTGGAGTAAGACAACATGCATAACGAGGATGATGTGGTCAAAATACTCATTTGCCTAATAATTCTGCACTCCCTGTAGTGTTCACATGAACGCTAAATAAAACGATCGGGTTGATGTGCGCATTTATATGTCACAAGCTTCAAATCGGAATTGATTTTTTGACATGCGCACAAATATGCAGAGTTTCCCGCTGTTTGCACATAATGACTATTCTACCACATTGGTTCTTTATTTGTTTTAAACAGCAGACTTAATATTTACCCATTTATCCATTTCTGGTCATAATTTGGAGACAATGAGCATATGAACCGTTTTGTTGTGCTGCTTATATTTATCACGTAGTAATAATGCCCCTCCCCACGCCCAAAACCAGTCGTTTGAATGAAAGGATAATTTTAGAATGACGGGACACTCATTTATATGACACTTTATTCAACAGGAAGAACAGCTCGTTCCACTATTTCTACGTCATTGCACATGCGTAGTCCTTTCAGTTTCGGTTTTCAATCCGTTCAAGTGTTTACATCAGATCAGATTAGAAAAGGAATAAACCACCCTTTTCAAATTTCAATCGGATCGAGTAAAGGTGTTTACATGAAGGCTTTTCAGTCCGATTGAGCCATCAATCCGATTACTAATGGATTATTTGGTTGCATGTAAACGTAGCCAGTGTGTGACACCTTGAATTCAGACACAAACTCTACTTCTCTATCACTCAACAACCAAATCCCACGTTCCAGGAAAAGAGTAGGGGGGGCCTGCTTCTGCTACCTCGCACTTGGCCCTGCGCCGTGCTTAGGACGGCCCTGCCAATGACTGCAGCATCACCAAAAAAGGCGCAGTTATATTTTCCTTTGTACAGCGAAATTCTGCAAACGAAATGTAGTCATCTCAATAAGAATCCATGCAATTGGGAATTTCATGTGAGGGATTTTTTTTTTTTCGGATTCGGGTTGGATGAACTTTTAACGTGTATTCTCCGCATTTACCAATATTAGATGCTTAATTTGGTGACCTCTGAGTAAGTGGTGCTTCATGCATCGCTAGACTATTGACAATGGACAATGGATCTACTTTGCCCACAAAGTTTCGCTAATGTGACCACACTTTATGGCTGAAATCACAATCAATTATTTCTATAAATCAATGAATATGCATAATAATGCTTATTGGTCATGGAAGTAAATGTATTTACTTTGTACTTTAATCGAACACCTGTAAGACATCAAAAGAAAACAAAAATCCCATGTTTGCGCTCTCGCAAAGCTCCGCTGCCTACACGGTCAAGTTCACATCACAGGCTGTACATGATCTAGAAAAATGTACGCAGATGACTGGCACCAGGCGTACCTGCCCCAGCATCCTCCTCTCCGTGTGACGAAACAGTCTCCTCTTTTAAGTGCGTAAGCGTGACATTCTCATTTCTATAAAGTGCTCTGTGCTTTAGCGCGGCGGATAATTAAGCGGGTGGAGGGAGTGGCTCTGATTGGCATTATAAACGCTGCACCATCTCTGCTCACTGTTCACACCACCTGCCTCTCCCTTCTACGCTCACATTCACCATCAGTGGAATTATTAAAGATAAAACAGCATTGTGTGAAAAAGAGATCCTCCCCTGACAGATATTATCATTACAACCTTTTATCAAAAAGTGCAAACTTGTTTTTTATCCATCCATCTCCCCCCTTCATATGTGTCTCAGGATGCATCCTTCACTCTTTCCCTGGGTATTTTAGCAGGGAGAGTAAAGGAGAACCAGAGAGAGAGAGAGAGAGAGAGAGAGAGAGCAAAAAACGAGAGGGGAAAAAAGCTAGACTGAGCTCTGTCAATTGGAGTGAGTGCACTACTAAGTCTGGCTTCACTACAAAGGTTAGCAGATCTGACTGTCAATACTGTCAGAGGAATGGAGTCTTAGGGAGGGGAGGGAGCAAAGGAGGTGGAGAAACGAAGGTTAGGTGGTGGGGGAGGCAGGAAGGTTTGCTTTGAGAGAAAGAGATACTTTGATATTTCGGAATGTTAGAAGGGTGAATGTGGAGGACTGGAGGTTGGGGATCTAATTACCGGGCCATAATTGGGGGCTAGGGAATAGGTTGCCGTCCTCTCAACTCGCTGCAGATCAATTATGTTAAGAGAACATCTGTAAGTAGAACTTAATGAGGTCCATTAGAGCAACATGCGCTGCCTTCCCTAACGGTGCTTGTCAGCTTCTTGGATGAGCTGGAGTGTGCTGCTAACTAGGGACCTAGTGAAGGTGCTTAAATAGGCAAGGAGACGTGCGGGCCGGCTCAGGTCTGTTTTGCTTTGCTGCCAGGGAGGGAACGAGACCACGAGCGAAGAAAAAGCCATTGTGGGGAGAAGGAGGGGAATCTTTTTAGAGCGGGAGCGAGGAGGAGTTGCACTGAGACGGGCTGCACGTTTTTAACCCGCTCGCCTGGAACTTGACAAGGGAACCGGCTATATTTGAACTACCATCTCGTCTTAATCGGCAACTTTTCCTCGGTACAGTATCTTTCAATCAGTTTTTTTTTCTCCTCAAACATATTCTGATCTGCAGCCTCATTAAGCAGCTTAAAACGTGCAGTGTTTTAATTTGACTCTAAACCGGAACTAATTGGTGATGGTCTTTTGTTCTAATTAAGGGTGTTAGGATAAAGGATCTCGGGATAATTTCCAACTACTTTGTTTCCTCGTCTAAATAAGCAAGCGAAGAGTTAGAGTCGGTTACGTCTGTTACATTGTGAGTGACTGTGGTGGGTGCGCGAGAGCATTCGATTCTCTGTACGTTAATAGCAGCGGTTTAAAACTGGGATTAAGTTGAAGCTTCCGTGAAATGAATGGTCGCTGGAGATGCTCAAAGGAAGCTTAAACCAGTGTAAGAGTACCAGGAAATATCTCTTTTTACTCCAATCCTCCCCGAAGCCCGGTAATTAAACTCCCGCTTTCATTTCTACCACAAAAACGAACCTGCATTCCTCGCGCTCGGATGAAGTGGGGTGGTCGTCTATCGGATATCCCTCTCTTTGCTGACGCTATATCGAGAGAGAGAGAGAGAGAGAGAGAGAGAGAGAGAGAGAGAGAGAGAGAGAGAGAGAGAGAGAGAGAGAGAGAGAGAGAGAGAGAGATGAAATATTAAGCAGCTCTTCATTTTAACGACGTCCGTTCGCCAAGAATGCGCGCGCTTTCCTCCACGCGGGATGCGTGTTGGACTGTTTCGCGCGGGCGTCACGTAAAGTGACGGACTGCTGTGTTCACCTCGCGCGGCACAGTCTGATGATGGCACACTCTAGCTCATCACCCCCAATAATTCAGATATCTTCGGTGAATAATTGACGTGATAATGCGTGAGATGAAGTGGTGGCGGGAGGGTAGAGAAAGAAGAAGGGGTTACTGCGTCCCCTCTCTCTCTCTCTCTCTCTCTCTCTCTCTGCCTTTTACTCAGCTTAAACCGTCTCCCCCGCAAATTGCATGATTACCAAGATAGCCCGCTTTGAAATAATTCAATCCATGACAAAACCTAATTACTGGCAGGTAATACCCTGTCAGCTTTAATGCATCTCATCACTCATAATGGAAGCGAGGAGCATTTTATGACCCATCTCATTACTGCTGTATTTTAGGCAGAGAGTGATTGGCATGGGGCCACAATCTTACCACTACTCAACTCTGTTACCACCAGTTCTCTGTCTCTCCACATTCTCAGTTTAGTCACTTCCAAACTTGTCTGACGATAAATGACTACTTTGGGCCATGACAGAAAATAAACTCTACAGTGAGTGTGTGATTATGTTTCCTTTTCTCTCTCTGTGTGTGTATGTGTGTATGGGGAGGGAGGGTAGGTGGCACTGAAGGCCTGTGATTCATCCTACCTCGGCAACATGGGCATCAAGCAGTGCTAATTAGAGTGAACAGGTGTAACCAATGGGCGAGGAATAGAAACACAGGCTGAAGAAGCAACTGTGAAAACAGTATTGCTCTCTCTCTCTCTCTCTCTCTCTCTCTCTCTCTCACTCTCACACACACACGCACACACACACACACATACACAGTTAAAGTTTTTGTCTGGATATTCATGGACTTTGATCTTGCAGGTGCACAGCGATCACATAGCATGAAAGTTCAATAAGGGAAAATGTTCATTGTTTGGCCTGGGGTAATACAGCTTGATTTAGGCCTAAGCGGCTGCAGACAAACCAATAAGTACAACACTTTCAGACAAGAGATCACACACAAACTGCAAGATACTGTATTCAGAAGTCATTCAGATTTTTACTAAAAAGGGTATTTTTAAATGTGCTATTAGTGATTACAGATAAAACTGATATGTCACCCCCCCTCCCCCCTTACAGCTCTTCTCTTTGTTATTTATTTCTTTATTTTTTCTGTGAATGACTGTTGAAGCCTGAAATAATTTGCCTTTGAAGTACCTTAGATCAGTGATTTCTAACTAAGGAGTTACCTGAGAAGATTTTGGCTTCAGGGACAGAAAACAAAATAATGTGCTTAATGAGTACAAGTTGTTGAGTCGGTTTTACTCTAACAACAGTATAGTTTGTTTTTTATGTGACTTTAAAAATAGTGATAATGCTAAATGATATCCAACATAATATGATGAACCAGCATAACCCATTTCTGGTTTGGTGTAAGTAAAAAAGTACTTATTGATGGGACTTAATGGATAAATAAGAGAGAGAGAAAAAAAAGGTTATAAAACACTGCTTTAGATTATATCAGTCAAGACAGCTCTGATTAATTTGGTCTGAGCTAACATAGCCTATATTTAATATTCAATGAATCACTTAAATACTGAATGAATTAGGTGTGTTGATTTCATATAAAACCAAAATACTGTCTAAATTTGAAAACTGATCTGCACCTGATGTGCTCAGCGGCGCTGTACAAGTCCAATGGCATAAACTGTAATGTAGTCTACATTTTCTTACATTCTTGAAATGAATGTTCCTCAGTTGTTAACTGAAGCTCCTTGTGATCAGCCCATTGACATTATCAAGAGCCATTTGTGTTTTATAGGATCTTGATTTATGTATATGCTTTTTTTTGGAGATTAAAAAAAGTTTGTCAAATGGGTTCCTTTGAAGCATCATAGATGGTTTTCTAACAAATCAGAGTAAAACGTTCTTTGTGAAACTTAAGGTTCTTAAGTTATATACATAAAAAGTGTATTTATTAGAGTATATTTGCCTGCATTTAGAGGTTACTAGTAAAACAGTTGCTCGTGCACAAAAAGCTGTCGTTAAAATGACAGCATACATTAATTTAGCCTATATGTTTTATGAATTAGACAGGTTCTGCTAAAACACTAGCACCACGAAATTGTTGCCTAGCTTAAAGCTTCTAAAACAAAGAGAGAGAGAGCGAGTCTAAACGTGTAGTACAGAGCTCATAACATGTTTGCGCGTCTCAGAGAGGTGAGCATTAAGTTTGTGTTAGCGAGCGCGCGCTCCGTTACTCAGGCTGTCGGTAATAACCGAATGACCTTTTCCTCCTCGTGTAATGTCTCACTGGTGAGGGATTGGGTTTGAAGATAATAAAGCTAGGCTTCACTATTCCTCGTTCCTCACTCACTGATGGGCAAGTTGTTGTGAGCCTTCTCAGAATACTCAATACATGACGGCTCGCGCGAGAACACCTGTAGCTTTTGGTGCGAACAACTACTCGTAGATGATCCATGTGGACCTCATTATTTTCAACCTGAAGATCACTCTTATCCGCGGTGCAATGTCAGATTCGTGAACTTTTGCTGCGAGGAATATTGAGTTGGAGTCGGTGCTCTATCCTAAGTTAACCTTCTGCATAGCTTGGCCAAGAAGGTGAGTGTGTTGTGCTTTAATGATCTTTTTTAGTCCTAAATACACTGCGAAACGAATTGCCTAATCAACCTCGGTTGATTTTACTGGTACAAATGCAGTGTGTGCCTCACGTAGATGAATCGGATCATTTGCGCATGTGATTCAAATTATTTCAGATAAACTGATCCAGCAAAGTCAGTGTGCAGAGCAATGGACAAAATGAAATCATGCTTCTTTTACCACATTGCAACGTTTAACATACCTCCAGGCTATCTGCAATTTATCAAATATAAATGACAAAAATAGATAAGACAGTATTAACTCGACAAGACAGCACTGGATGTATGATATAGCCTATAATTCTCATATAGGATGTGCATTATAATCATTTTAATGCACGCACTTTATTTGCATTAAAGTTTGTAAATGATTAAGTCGGGGGATTCAGTGCACTTTTTAAAGCTTGAAAGAAATTGCAAAAGGTGTTGGTAATGTAGTCAAGGTTGAATTCGTGTTTATATTATAAAAATATGGCATGCATCAGAACAAATGTAGGCTAGTTCGTAAATGCTGGGCAAAATAGGATTTCGTTTCAGTATATGCGAGTTCCTGTTTGGTGTCCCTTGTATACATCCAACTTCGTGCCTTTTACTGTACGCGCGCTGAAATAGGCGAATAGCGAGAGGCACGATAGGATTATAAGATTACGGCGCGCGCGAAGGGGTAAAGCATATGCCTTTGTCATCCGCTGTCATTTGTTCGCCGCCACTTGCCTCGCCACGGCTGCTGGTCGATCTAATTTCATAGTCGAGCACTGTTGTGACAAACGGAGTCTTAACAGCGTGTGGCGCTGAGCGATAGCGGCTCGCTCGTTCTTTTTTTCCCCTCCCGTGTTTTGTTGACTGGTGTTTTCGACGTTTTCACTCTTTTTTGGCGAAGCGAGGTGGATTGTTACTTGTAACAAAAGCGAAGCACCCTTGCGCGCATACAGCTGCTCACTTCACGCGCATCTTTGGCTCGCGCCTCGTCTTGTTGCATGGTGTTTCTAGGAGCCGAAGCGGGTCAACCAATGCAGAAAAGGGAGAAAAGTTTCGGTAAGAGCTGTGTTTTGCATCATATCAACGTGAGTGTGTTGTGTTTAAATGTGTGGTTGAGTAGTTGGGATGTTTCTATGCGTATAGCGGCAGTTTTGTCTAACCCCATACAGCTGCATTTGACCGAAGCGACGCATTTTCTCCATTTCCCCCGTGTGTGAATTATTTACAATTGTAAATAACGTTAATATGGTGTGCCGTTGCGTATCATCGTTTCTAACACGTTAACGGTTTCATTTCGTCATTTTGCAAGCTGCAAATCTTATTGGCCTTTTCAGTGCACTACGCTGCCATGGCAACAGTAATTAAACTGATAAGAGGGTGAAATGTCAGCATCTACGGCTCGCGCAGCTGTGATGTGAAATCAAATTGGTACTTTGCGCTCGGTGTTTGCCAAGTCTAGCCTGAAATTTCCCCATCAGTATCTGCGAACAGTGAAGCGCACAAAGAGCATCGTATCACTATGCGAACGGGACATAATGAAAGATCTGAGTGAGCGAGTAAAGACAAAAAAAAGACACCCATGTCCCAGGCCTATAGGGATGAGCATTTAACGATTTTAGTTCTGAAGTCGATTGCGCGTAACGATTCCAAACCCTTAACGGTTCCATTAATTATTCTTTTTTTGTACTCTTGAGGAAGAAATATTTCGTAAGAAGCTGTGATTATTTTTGCATTTACTGCCCTCCGCCATCTATTCCCAAACCATGCAGATTTCAGCAGAACCGATAGCATATAACAAATAAGAAATACATTTATTTTAGTTCTTTCAAAATATGCGTTTACACAGGCTAATGACTTTTCATAGACTCTCAGAGGCGGAATAAATTTGGTCTAATAATTGGTCCTATTTATATACATAAATGTGGTGATATATTTCATTAAGTATTTAGTTATTTTTTTAATAAAATAGCCATACCACTGATTATAAAACTCATAATGCGTATCTTTCTCATGACATTCAGTCAGTGGCGACACTGTTTTAAGTCTCACCAACCTTATAACATAGTAACAGTTTTTGGTTCATGTTTTCGAGTCAAACATGATAATAATTGCGGTTCAGTCAAGAGTCCGATAAATTCAGTAACAGCTCGTACTGATTCAAAAGTGTGTTAGAATCGCTAAAAGAGCTGGATCATAAGAGTCATTTAGGACTCGGACTACACTGGATGCACTGCATTTGATTCACTAAAAAGAATCGACTCATAGTAGACATTCGCCCACGAAATGAACTACATTGGTCACGATGTGCGATTCCGATTCACTAAAAAGAATCGCTTCATAAGAGTCATGCGTTTAGGAATCAGATTAAGTGGTCACGTTGTAGATTCATAGAACATCAGTGCAGGAAATGCTATCAGAGTTGTTCAGTACTGATCTGCATTGGTGGCAAAAACATTCGGTGTCCGTATTTTGTAAAATGGCTACCCAGGTCCAATTCCAGTGTGTTAGATGAATCTTTTGTTCACCGTTTAATATAGGAAAATCGATGAGGCCATGGACATCCCACACTCCCATTAGAGAAAATGGAATTGGGCATCCATGCTTTTGAATAGAAGGGCTAGTTAATTTGTGCCACAATCGATTCATTTGGGACCAACCATGATTGCGGACAGAGGGGAGTCAAAACTCGAACTTCTTTCGCTTGGTAATGAGAGGCGGTGACTTTGTTGTGTTAACCAGGCGAGTTGGGACGGTGCGGATGAGTGGGACAGAACAAGGATGCATAGCAGAGGAAATCAGCCGTGTGCTCCTCTTACAATCCAATCCAGCCAATTAAAAGCTCAACAGCTTAAACACAATGGGACAAACAGTGTGGCGGTGCTACCTGTCTGATGTGCCTCCTTGCTGTTTTCCCCTCATCAAGCCCTTTCCCTTGAATAAACTCAAAATAAAGCGCCATAAAAACGCCAGTGAGGTCGAAGGAATCATCATTATCCCTTGCCTCGTTTTCATTGAATGTTCCTACATCTTAACGAGCATGGTCCTACAGCAGAAAGAAGTTGTTCACAGTCTAAGCCTATGGTACTGCATCAGATATTTGCTCTAGGCTATAATTATGACCCTAGAGGGATCGGCTACCTGCTGTTCCTTTCCCTGCATTGTAATGCTCAGTTGAATTGAAACAATTTCACACCTGTCCTCAGTCTTACTAATTGGTGCACTGTCTTGTTTATTTTCTGTGAGGGCCAACTGCCACGCTTTTGGCAAATCATTTTTGAAAGTAATTATCGTCAAGGCCACATGGTAAAAAAAAGAAAGCGATAAACTCTCTCTGTTAGGTAGAGCAGAGTCTTAATGGTCTCCAAATGTGTTGACATGCACGACTATTTAAAGGGATAGAAAATCCAAAAATAAATGTCAACATTTACTCACCCTCTTGTCATTCCAAACTCATATGACTTTCTTTCGTCTTAGAATGCAAACCATGAAGTTAGGGATTGAAAGCCTTGATTCACTTTCATTGCATATGTTTTATCCATACAGTGAAGTTGTCAAACAAGTTTGTAATGACATGAGGGTGAGCAAATTATGTCAGAAATGTCATTTTTAGGAAATGTACCAAAAATATCCTAAATGTTACACCAAATGTTTCACAAACATTTCTTGTCAAGAAAGATTCATGAATTCCAAACAAGGCTTTTTAATCTCATATTCCTCTATGAATGTATTTCAGCGAGATTGCCCGGACAACGCATCGCGGCGAAGAACGCATTATAACTATCCCGAGGGAGGTCCTCAATTCAGACAGAGACACTCAATTTACCACAGCTGAGAAATCTCTCGGTGACCCTCTCACTCAAAGTTCGCAATTTCTCACTGCTCGCACTCTCACCCCCCTCCACGAGCAGCATATACATTAGGTGGAATCTATGGCTCTGACAGCTTCTCCTGCACAAGGTGAGAAATGGGGACCGTCTCAGAGGCAGGACAACGGTACAGAAACAGACGTACTTGTAAAAATGTAGGACAGAAACTTTTTGGGCCGGGACAAAAAGAGGGGCCGGAGTGGTGGCGTGGGGGGAGCGGGGTACAGCTTACTTTCCTCTGTATGGAAGGAGAATACTAATCACAGGCCTTCAGCATGAGCCCACATTGTTCCCTCTCTACCCAACAAAGCCCTTTCACGCCCTGTAAAGGGCTACACAATGCCTGCTCTGGGGGCAAGCTTTGGCCCCTCCCCTAAAGAGGGGGAAGAAGAGGATGTTAGCAACATTGGCTTCTTGTTATTGTTGACTAAAAAGTGTGTGTTCATCTCTTGACTGAAATGCAGAGCACATGATTTACCTTCAAAAGTAAACCAGGAATCATGTTCTCACCTTCGTGTCGCCCCTTGTTGCCTTTCTCCGCAGGTATACAAATGCTCTCCGTCCAGCCGGACACCAAGCCAAAGGGCTGTGCCGGCTGCAACCGGAAAATCAAGGACCGCTACCTGCTGAAGGCCCTGGACAAGTACTGGCACGAAGACTGCCTCAAGTGCGCCTGCTGCGACTGCCGTCTCGGAGAGGTGGGCTCCACGCTGTACACCAAAGCCAACCTCATCCTCTGTCGGAGGGACTACCTACGGTAAGAGAAAAAACTTCCTATTTGTACCATAACACGCACTTTAGACATGACATGTCACTGAAAACAGCTGAATCTGTACCACATTTAAAAGAAACCTCTCTAAGGGCCTTATGTCAAATCCCAAACAAAGCAAGTGCCACAAAAAGCCATATTGCTGTTAACACTGGCTTTAATGGCTGCCCTTAACACCCAGAGTTCTCCCATGCTGTTAGATATCCTTTGCTCTTCATAATAGAAAAGGAGCTCAAAGGGGATCTTTATGAGCCTATAAACAGCTCCCATTTCTGTGAGTTTTCAATGGATTCACTTGTTGGATTCAATCAACACAAAAGACCACCCTGGTTCTTGTTCAATCAGCTTACCTTTGTCCACTGATGGAAGGGTTCCCATAGAAACCCAACATTTCAATTCCATACTTTTCTGTATATATGTCCCCAATACGCATTGTTTCAAAGCAACAAGTCTGCTATACATTTTTGGTATCTTTGGTGTCTGGTCACCCTTAAAAATGAGTTCTCTCCTTATGAGTAAAACAGAAAGAGTGCATAAGCTACTTTCTTGTAGGGCTGTACGATATGGAGGAAATATATATGCAGTTAACTTTTGATGCAATCAAATCAATTTCAATTATTTTCAAGTAGATTTAAAGCCAGAAAATAATGACTATGTTCACATTCTATGTGCACATATCTGGTTCATCCTGGCCAATGAAAGCATCACTTTTCAAAGTGACTAGAAAATTGCAATATTCTGCAAAAAGCATCCTCCAGAATTTATGACAATCAAATTAAAATCTAAAGAGCTTGTTTTTTATGGACTTTACGTGACTGATGAGGTTTGTGGTATTTGATCTATGATTGGCCACACACAATTTAGAAATAGTTTTTTAAAATTACTGTCATTGTAATTTTTTTTTCCAATTATATATAATTTTTTTCATCTCACGTTGGCATTACTACTACTTGTTTACACTACATATATGATGTTACAAGTGTGCACACTTAACCTAAGACAATCACTGGATATTCTCTGCATCTCCATGAACTTTAGGAATTAATGCATTCAAATGATTTAGCTTCCCCAGCATTATTACGCTGTTCATTTTTCAATTTAAATAAAATAAAAATTATATAATTATATCATAAACAGCATCATGCAACTGTACTCTGCATTTTGTCCTCTCCTAGTGTCTCTACCTAATAGTTACACACGCTCATGTTAGTAAACTCGCACACATGTGTGCGTTACTGTATGTATATAAAACGATGTAAATGCTCAACGGGACGCTCCAGGGAGTCACAGCTTTGTGAGCGTGCTAGAAGCTCCAGTAGGCAGGAGGCGCTTTGAAATGGCACAGTTCATTTAATTTTGGCATGGGCGATGAGAGAGTCTCCATTAGGCGCGGTACACAAGCAGGCTTTGGGGAAACGCGACTGTAAAGCATTGCCAGAGGGCCAGAGGCAGGCTGAGATTACCATCTTGCAGTAAGCCTCATTGACTGTGCCCTGCTAAACTGCATCTTCATTCACGACGACGCTCACAAGTTTGTGCCTCAAACAACAACGGCAACGAGATAGATGGCACCAGATGTGTCATTAGGAGACGTGTAGATCAGTCTTCGTGGTACAGTGACGGTTTCTACTAGATGCAACTGATAAGGTTCTTGTGCATGTGTATGTTCTGTAATATCTCTTTTAATAATTTTACAACACACCTCACCGATAGCGAGGGAGGAGAGAGGCGCCCATGTGATTCTTTCATCTTCGAAGTTCAAGGTGACTGAATTGATTTGATTCTGGCCATCACATGAGTGGTCTTCCCGCGCCTTCTCTCTTCGCCAGCAGCAAATTAAGGGCGAGTCTGGCACGGTCCCAGTTCCTCAAATCACATCTGCAACACAACAAAAGAAAAGCAGCCTTCACTGACGAGCCAATCAATGGGCAGTTCTACAGAGCGCTCCAACGCACTCCCCTCGATTGGATCGTTTCCTTATTTATTTTCTTAAGTTAGTGCCGGTGAGATAAGAGATAGACTTAATCCCTTCCTCTTTGTTCTGTGTTCTTTTTCGCCCGTACTTATTCCAAGTAAATTATGCTTGGATTTATTATACAAGATTCCCCACCCCCACGTCCGCACAGAATCAATCCAGTCCTGTTTAGCAGTGTGGCATGTTATTAAGGCTGACATAACCAGGGTTAATAGAATTCTTCAGGGGTCTACAACCATGAGCGATGTGATCCCACCAGCTGAGAAATAATAATCCCTATCGCAACACACACAAAAACAAATTAAATATGGAAAAAAAAGATTTATGCCTTCCTGGACCTGTCTCCCTTAGTACGTATTATCAAATATGATGTGGGGTTTTTTTGTAGTCGAAGGGAGAGGCAGAAATCGGGATAGAATATCATTCGATTCATAGTCAAAGCATCAAAAAGGTAATTATTGATGGAAAGCATTATCGGGTCTGACTCTATGCTCGTATTGCTCTCAAAATATGGGTAAATGGTATTGGCCTGTCATATCAACAACAAATGATTCTTTTGATACAGTGCGGACATCTCCATTGATGATAAAGGTAATAACCGGCTTCCCAGTGTTTATGCCGATGCGGTTACATTTCATAGCGGGGAGCGATAAAGTTAAAAGGCACAGACAAAAAAGGACGGACAGATTTAGGTTGAGAAACGGGCAGAAATGAACCCTGTCAGAAAGTAGTTACAGACAGGAAAGCCCATGATGCAAGCAGGGAGAGGGAAGCTGTTAGGCATCAGTTAATGGAAAACTGTAAATTTCAGGCATCCATTTTAAAGACAGCGCAGGGTGACCACTTATTTATTTATCTATCTATTCATTCATTTTTTTTTAAAATCCAACTTCAATTTTCCTCTACAGTGGTTTTACTAAGATTGTAAATGCAAGCAAACTCACAGAGCAGTCAACATGACTGGATTTATTACCGTTATGGAAAGCTGGCTATCGGTGAAAGATAACCAACATGTAAAGCATGGTTTGGTTGTAATAACTTGTATTTTTTCCCCCTCTCGCCCCTCATTCAGGAAGCACTTTATGCTCCGCATCTACCTTGGGCTGTGTAAACTTTTGGAAATTAACCATAAAAATGTATCTTTCACTTTTTCATCCAGTATTTGCATCTGGAGTCACACGTAGATTGTATGCATTTATGGATGTGCCATATGTTTATCTGTAGGTCAACAAAATGAGAGCAATCTTTAAAGTCAGGAACTTTAACAAATTGTGCTGAACAGAATTGGTTTTGTGATTCATTTTGAATGCGCACTTACAGATAAAGATATAATTACTTTGTTGCTAGATAAAATGATGGTTTTAGGATGCACATTTTGAATGACAGGATGGTGCCAAGATAAAGTAGTTGTAGGTGGCTTACATACTTTATAAAAGAAAAAAATAGTGTACCTTGGATGCAATCGTTGCTCTTCACATCCATGCAAAGTGAGGTTCGGCTACTATCGCCCTTGAAAACATAAGTAGTATCATACTTGGGTTTGTGCCATTGAGCAGTCCAAAGAGTCACCACCTAAAGAGACAGAGACAAATTATTTGAAAAATCGCAGTATGTGAACCTCAACACAAACTGTGTCCAATCAGCTATTTTAGTTTAATCTATGTTCGGGGTGCTTTGCAGGTGTGCAATACTCATTTTTTTCCTCTGCTAACACTCTCCTTGTAATTTTGAAAAGGTCACAAATGCATAACTTCTTAGTTCAGAAGTTCTCTAGTTCTGCTCTAGTTTACGCCCTCAGCTGATAAGAGCTATAATTCTCAAATATATGTAAGCTGACATGACACTAAAGTAACAAAGTCATTGCCGTGTTGTCTGTTAAAGGTTAGCCTGGTCTCTCCGGCGGGACTAGCGCAGTGCAGCCCAGTGTAGTTTGTCTTGTGTATTCTTCAGTTGTTTTGAAGGTAGCTGAAAGATTGAGGCCATCTCTCGTTCTAATGACCAGTGCAGATGTTCACAAACAGAGCAGTGCTCTCGGTCTCTAAAGGGCTTTAAGCAGGATTTCATTTATAGCAAACACAGAGTGCTAAAACAGCATCACTAGCATTTTACTTTGTGTTTTACAGCCAGAATCGGTGTTGAGGAGTACCTAACATGACAGTGGTTTAGCTGTTGTCAAAATACTTTTCCAGGAACTTTTACATGTACATTAACATGATAAAATGGTTCATTTGTCATACACACACACACTAGAGACAAGCAGGCTGTCCTCTAGCTCATACGAACTTTGATATAATTCCCAGTTCATGGGAATTCGGATTCGTTTTAGTTAAAAAGCTTGTTTGGGTGGTAAGTGTAAATGAAACAAGACACAAAAAAGTCACAGAAGCATTTTGAATTTTTGTAAAGAAATATCTAGTTTGACTCATATGTAGATTAGTGTGTTTTTAGGGGCATTTATTGTCAATTTACTTGACAATTTAATTTACTTTTTTTTTTTTTTTTCCTACAAGTTTAATGCCTCACCCTAAATGAGATCCACCAATAAATAATACTCTGATGGGGGAAAAATGATCTGAGAGTTATGTATTTAAAGATATTATGCCTTTAAATGGCTTCAATGGAATTAATTACTTCATTAGCTTTAATTTACCAACTTTACATTTAGAGTATGCTTTGAAATGTACAGTTTAAAAGTAGGATAAACTAATAAACTGAAACACTTTGACATCTTAATGTTTATATAATAGTGAGATGGTGAGACACTGGTCACAACTGCTTCACATTAAGGTCTAACTACACATTTTAGCATAGTTACACATAAAGTATATTTTTCAGGTTAATATAATAAATATGGTTTTGAAATCCAATCCATGCCCAGCCCATTTCTAGTCTACAGCAAAACTGAGGTGAAATATGCTCTTTGAATAAAGATTATTAAGATTAAATCCTTTATTGACACATAAAACACATAAAACAAAACAGTTGACAGAAGAACAATTTACCATTCATGTTGAGATGTTTCACTTCAGTGTGATTAAAATGCTACACAACACTTCAAACGCATGTTGTTTGGTTTTAAAACAGTACAATTCTTTATGAGCATCCGGTGTTACTTTTGTTGGCAGCACCATCTCTAGCTGACAAATTTCTAGGCCCTGGGGGACGCGTTTGCAAGGTCTGCTTTTGAAAACACTCTGCACCCTACATAAAGCTGCTTTCTGTGGGTGCACCTGTGCTGTAATTGTTTTTTACCTTTCCTGTCTTTTAAAGAATGGCTTTTTCTTAAAGCTAATGAAAGACGTATTAAAAGAAAGAAAAGAAATTAGTATTGCCATTTATAATTACAGCCTTGTAATGTAAAACATAACTTATTATTTTTGTTTTATATTATACTTTTGTTTAAAAGTCTTGTGATTTTTTCCATCTTCGGTTAATTTGTTCAAAACTGCTACACAGTCTAATTATCTAACAAAACAATTATCTAAATCTCCATTATGTGGAAAGTTGATGCTTAACATGTCCATGAATTTGTTTTTTTTTTAAATCAGCATTAGAATTTAAATGAATGTCTAAGGGAAAATGTATAATGTTGGTACTGTGAGTGGTCACAACATCCACAATAATTCAAAACAATTAGCAAAGTATTACAACTTACACCTCTTACACCAGTACAACTTTCCGAAAGTATTTAATGTCCAAACCATAGCTCACTGGATTTGTTTTATCCCACCATCATGTTCAGACAACAAGACTGTTTGGCCTTATGAACTCTGAGGAAATATTGATGACTTTAAGGAGGTAAATCCTCGTGGAGAGGTGCTCCAATAGGAGTGGCCCTTAGTGTTGCGGGATCACAGACACTTGAGGTGTGGATTCAGCGGGTGTGCCGTCTCTCACAGCCTCAGATAGCGCTTAGTCTCAACGGCACTCGTTACAACAGAGCACTCAGCGTGTACAAAAGGGCTTCTTCCTGGTGAAGATTTTAATGGTGTTGCGGCACTGGACACTTTACCTCCTTATCCCCCCCGTCTCATTAGACAGCCCCTCACTGTCTTCTATTTCTTTCTGCTGAGCTTTGGTCTTTGATACTGCAAATGAAACCTTGTGATAACCGGTTTTCATGCAAGCCAGGTTTTCGTTTTCACTCAAAAGTACATTTGTTAACCTAAAAATGAATAATTTGCAAGTTGTTCTAAACCCGTCCCGTATGATGTTCCTTCATCTGTGGAGCACGAGGAGAAGTTATGAAGAGTCGCCTTTTTCCATGCAATTACAATGAACGGAAACTCGAGGAAAACTTTCGCATTCTTGTTGAAGATTGAACTTTCCGGACAGATTTTTTTTGGTGAACTATTTCTTTATAATTTGATCTTAAATTTGGGACACTTTCAAACTAATCCGCCCTAATTAGATAAATGCACATTCAAATTTAAAATGTAGTTTTCAAACACCTATCTAGGCACCCGGGAGTTTGTGAAAAGTAATATAACATAGTACAAGCTAATAAATCTACTACAACAACTAATGACCCCAAAAAAGTTTATAGTTAAGAATTTCACTGTCTTTTACGCGCTTGCCCACTGTTTGTTTTATTTGTTCTCCGTAGCATCCTGTATGATTCGTGCTCCTGGAGGCGGCACAGCGAGCCTCTAAACAGCAACGGCCGCTTCACCGCCACAAGGTGAACTATTCCCCACTGTGCGTTATTATTAATAACTGTCAGCCAGAGGGGGTCACCCACGACAACTCCTTGAAAAGAACCCAGGGCAAGGCAACTAGGCCGCAGCTGGGCGCCTTGTAAAACAATACCCCATCCCCCCTCCCTGCTTCCCCAGAGGAGGAGTGCTTAAGGCAGGAATAATGCATGGGAGCGATTGGGGAGTAGGGCATGGCCATGTTTCCAGCCGTGAAAAATTAAGATGTCACCACCTGGCACTGTTAAGCATACCTTTTGCCAGAGCACGAAGCTATCTATTAGAACAGGACAGGGCAAAGACAGAGTGTTTGAATGTCTCACTCTCCACTTCCACCTCCAGTCACATTTCCCCCCGACGCCCCACCCGATTCTGTGGCCTAAACTTTAAAAATAAATTAAATAATTAATAAATAAAAAGAGGAATAGGAAGATTTTAAAATCCACAATTTACTCATATAATTCATATAATATAATATATTATATTATAATATAATTAATATAATATTTTAAACAAATAATATATAATTAATAAAATAATATATTTATTATAGTTATAAAATAACAAAAATATGTACCATCTACTTAAATCATTCAAATTTATTAATTTAAATGTATTGTGTCTATACAACGTTAATAATATAATATAATATAAAATTGTAAATTATTAATAAAATTATAATCATTTATAAAATGTATTTATTATAGATGTAAAATAATTTATATCCTATTTCATCCACTTCTGATGTATGGAAAAAAATTTATTCAAATTTATGAACATTTACATTTATGCCTATTTATACAGTTTAATAATATAAATATTACTATAATATAATTTAATATAGTATTATAAATTATTCATTTTATTTTTAAAATTATAACACACGTATATGGTATGGGTGAGCAATCCCTTTAAATAAATTTTGTAAATCGTTGTATAACTGTATTCACAGGCTACACTGAGGCACAATAAATTAGTCTACAGCTCAAGGTATGTATAAAATGATCTTAGTTCTGAACTATTTTTTTGTCTTTGCATAGACTCTCTCTTTATAAAATAGAGGATGTTGTTGTTCTCTGCATAGTTGCATTCCTGTGGTCAGAGCAATTCCAAATAAGTGTTCCTCCAATCTCCCTATACCACCTCTAATCCAACAAGTTTCCATTAAAATGAATGTTATAACTGAAACAGGGTGCCGGAGATGTGTGTGGGAGGGTAGTGACAGCAATTTATTTGTGCTCACCTCCTCTCCCTTGCACTCTCGCTTTGAATGCATTACAAATCCTGCTTTAATTTTCTCCACTGTACCACATAGACATCCAGCTACATCACTCCAATCTCTCCAAATGAAATTGGTTTTGGAGGGGTCAGAGTTCAGTGCACTGGTCTGTGTTATGATTTCCATCTAATCTGGGAGAGGACTATAAACACCTAATCCGCCCTACCTTTTCCAGGCACTGCTGCACTCTTGAGCCTGCATATGGGAACCTTGTAATAAGCCAAGAGAGGCAGAAGGGGAAAGAGGCATGACTGTTTTTCAAGTCCTATTTGTTTTGTGGATTTATGGGAAGCAAAATGTTGGATGGCTTCAACTGTGTCATGAGTAGACAGACTCCATGAGGCCAAGGCTAGATTGACTGTCAACTTTGACCCTGCTTGCTGATAGAAAAGGGCCACCCAGGGCCTTCAGATGGGTTTGATTTGGTCCAGAGCAAGAATAGGAACCCCTGTGGATTTATTGCCGTGGACTGCCACCGTTTCCCCACAAAACAACGAAAGCGAGAGCCCTTTTCACTGAAGTTAAATGTCTACCGTTTGCCTTAGTTTATTGCTTTGTATCTCTAAATGTGATTTTATTTTAATGTGTTTCACTTCACTGGAGATTTTATAGTTGTTCTTAGCTTGCACCTGTCGAATTAATGTTTAATGAGTGAAATTGGACGGACAGTCATGCAAAAGATGGACAATCACAAAGCATTAGACAAATGGCTTTAAAATACTGTGTTTGCAGAAAGTCATGATTTTATATTCATGACGCCTGACAGTAGCAGGTGATACCGTGTAGGCATGCTACAGCTAAAATTGTCGGCCGTGGAAAAACACCTTGCTAACTTAGGAATACATGCTCTAAAAACACGACTACCTGCTAAGTGTGATATTATCTGTTATTGTAACGCTGGAGGAACTGTTTTTCCGCTGCTTACAGTACCTTTCAGCGTATTCAGCTGTATTGATTTCTTCTTCCTTTTTTTGCTTTTTCTTTGTATATGCCCACAATTCTCTAAGGTTTGAACACAGTAGAAACAGAGAAAGCAAGGCTGCCAAGACTTTCATGACATTGTGTACATGCATCAATAACAATAGGCCTCAATCATGTATATTGACATTAAAGGTTCTAATGTTACATTTCTACTGGATGAATAGGTGCATATGCACCTAAATATGTTCTTATCCTCATTATTCCCTTTTCTGTTTGAGTCCCTAAAGCCGTTGAACGAGGTTATATTAAGCTTGAGTCAACTATTACCTTATGAGGCTTCATTTTTGATGAGATTACTTTCCCGAAATAGTTGTCGTGATACATCTCGTTGTCGAAAACGCTTCCACAGGCATTGCGACCATATGGGTGCTTCATTTTTCCTAGCACTCTTGACGTTACATTAATTTTCGGAAACTGTGGCCGTCGCTTAATGCCGAAATGAAATCCTGCAACTGCTGACTGGACTCAACGGGGAGATCGCTCCTGTACCTTGAACTCAACTTTCTCCAGCAGACGTTTATGTGGATTTCTTTTTCCTCTGCTCCAAACCATTTGATATCCTTGCTCCTCAGAGATTAACCTTTATGCCCTTAATAAATGCTCTATATTGACATCAAAGAAATGGGGAAAATGGCACAAGGCCTTCTGGGAAGAGGTCTGGGAGCTTCCTGAAAGAATCCAGGCCCTGGCTCTCCTAAGCGAGAAGTCATAATCTGGGTTGAGCGTATGGAACTTACCGCTCGTCTTTGTCTTTTTAATTAAACTTGAGCACAGTTTGGAGGCTATTTGACCTTTCTCAGCCCCCTCTTTGTGAGGATTGCCGTAGGTCATTTCCATGCATATATTACCTCATTTGAGCTGTTCTCTGCTTCTAGTGAGTCCATGATCTGCTTGGATTTATAGATTAAGCAGAGGTGCGGCTGAAGAATATCGGCCACATATTATATCTGCTGTTGGAAGGAAAATATTGAAAATCAAGAATATCCTTTTAGGGAGGCCTGACTGAGCATTAGTAAGCGAGAGATTTGTGCTTTTAGGCTTTATTAGGTTTGTATGTTCTGTCAAACATTTCTTATTTTGAAATTCAGTGTTCTTTTACAAGCAGCAGCATTGCCTGGCCTGGCACAGCTGTGGTCGGGGAGATGGTGCCACTGCATCCTTGGCTGGCATCTCTTCTCTGCCGGCATGCGAGAGTGTGATAACCAGCCTTGTCGCTTGACACGCCGAGATATGCAAGCTTCTTTGCTGCCCCCAGAGCTTTGGCAGACACCGATCGGCTTTTGTTTCTGGGTTGTGAGCTTGGAAGCCATTTGCCATCTTGGCTCACGACACAGCCATTTGAAAATCTTGCAGCTCATTCTCCAATTTAGTACAATCCCTCCAAAACCAATTCCTCTTTTACCTGTGATAATGCAACAGACCCAATCCAGCAAACAAGACAGGAACGAATTCCCTGCCCTGAGAGGGAGGCCGAATAAATAAACCCTATACTTCTGAAGCATTGTCTTGCTTGGCCTGGTAGCTTTTAAACTATTCATAGCAAATTATGCAATGTAACAAAGACAGCCATCTTGTTGTAGGATCAGACACAAGAACAAAAAAGTTATTTTGGCTAGCGCTTTGCCATTAGGTGTAAACCCGATTTGGGCTGCACCACAATCTCAGAAAACCTACACCCCCAGTATACTGTTTCAAGTTTCAAGTGCATGTGGCGTAGTCTGTAAATCCGCAAGCTTTTTTTTTTTTTTTTTAAATCCCAGCTGTTTGGCTGAGAAACACATTGAGGGCTAAAACTGACTTATTGTTTAAGGCGTTCTCACTCCTCGCCTTCGCACTTTCTGACCATCCAATTATTTAGTACAGCTTGGTGGGTCCTTGGTCCAAGCAAGTTCCCTCTCTCCAGACCTGTCTGCTATGCTTACACCTTTAGTCTAAAGAGCCGCTGAAGGCTTCAGTCCTTTTTACTGTGATAAGTTTGCAGTTTTCAAGAGACCACAGTGCCTCTTAGTACCTAACTTGAGCATCAACTGCTGTCTCTTACACATGCAAGTTTAACAACCAAACAGAACAAAGCACCCCAGCCCCAACTCAAACCTTAGACCTTCTCTGAAATGCTTGCTTTAGGGCTCTGCAATGCTATGTATGTGTTACCCTCTCCTAACAAAGCTCACTCTGGAATAACTCACCATCTTCATCTATGTGTGACTGGCAGCTCTACGAACCTACACAAGGCAGTCAACTCCACTCACCGACAGTTACACCACAGTTCGTGTGGACGGGCTTGGCATCAGACCCTCAGTTGCACCACCTTAGTAATGAGTCTTTTATGGAGATGTAGAAGGGGGAAGATAACAGAAGATCCTTTCATGGTAGTCAAGAAGTGGTGGGGGTTTAGTGGAGGAACCTCCAGATGGTGATTGGTCCATGTCAGCCCCACTTACAGGGGCTTGATTTGGATAGGGAGCACAGTGCAGCGAGCCCCCTGCGCTCAACCCCTGAGCGACTTCTCAATTAGTGTGCTGCCTAGCGGAACTGTGAGACGCTGCTGGATGCTCCTCACCTCAGCCCCTCAGCTCTAGGCACACAGCATCTGCCAAAATATCTCATATGATCACATGGTCAGGCTTATTTTGCTGTGGATGTTACATCAATACACATGCTTCTATCGAGAGCAGCAGACCAAAGCGTAGCCTGACTGAAAAGTGCAGAAGGCACACAATTTTTCAGTATTGGTAAATACAGATGCATTACCTAAACAGCACAACTTGCCAGACTTTCTCGACCAGACCAGATGGTTTCTCGTCTCAAACTTATTTGATTATTCTGACTAAGCAAAATGCTGCGTTCCCCCTATATTTAAGTTGAATATAAAGTATTTTTTTCTTTATGTTAATGGTGTGGGTGAGACCAGTCAGACCTAGTTGCTCAACTGTGCTTGTGTAAAATGAGATGTAAATGCAGCCGTTTTAACGCCCTACTTTATTCATGAGAGAGCCAAAAGAAAGAGAAGAATGCAAATGAGGCTCTCAGGTTTGCCCTTGAACTGGACACATCCACAAACAAGTCTCACCAAAAGAATGAACAACTTTATTAAATCATCTGAAAATAGCCCTTGTGCAAATGTTTCGGATATTTCCTGTGTAGCTCTATTTCAACATTTGATGCTCTAGAGAAGATGTCCACCTCACGTGACTTGAATTTTCTTATTGCAAAGATGTTTAGATCTTCAATTTAGTTTTCTTAATATATATTATGATTTTCTTACATTTTTTCTTTCTTTCCTCCCTTTTTCCTTCCTTCTTTCTTTATCTTTTTTCCTCCCTCCTTTCCTTCCTTATAATACTGATATAATCAATGCATTCCTAAAATCACAACCAGCCTTTTCACTACATACTGTCAGAAAATGTTTTACCTTTAGGGGTACAACAGCTTGTCACTGGGTCAGTGCCCTTAAAAGGACACCTTTGTACCTTTGTTACCCCTAAAAGGTGCATATTAGTACATTACGGTAATATTGCTACTCTAAGGTAATAATATGCACCTTTTAGGGGTAATAAAAGACACAAAGATGTCCTTATAAGGGTACTGCCCTAGTGACAAGCTGTTGTACCCCTAAAGGTACGATTTTTACACATTTTTCTCTGAGAGTGCATGTAAATCTGAGCATACATGCATAGGATTACTTAACATATATAAAGAGAGGAAGAGAGAAAAGGCAGGCAAAGATGTCTTCAGTGCTGTCACCGCCACATGCATTGTGCTGAATCTGCACCACTTTTCCATATGCTTTTAATCCCTCTCTAATGCTAAGTCTGCATTAGTGTTTGCGTCAAAGCCCTGGTGTCTGTGCAATTCACAGGCCCTGTGCTTTCTCAGCCTAGCTCCTCTGCATTAGCCACGCACATCCTGATCAATCGCACATGCCGGTTTGTTCCTTTATGGCATCTTTGCCTGAGAGAGTGTTGATCTGTAGTTCTGTGATTAGCACTCTAAATGCTGTGCACATTGCATCCTAAACGCTATCACGGACTGGCTATTTAAATGCAGAGAGAGAACAGAACTGCAGAGTCTTGTTGCTGTTGTTGTTGTTGTATAGCACTGACCAGTATAAGCAGGGTCACAAGAACTAATATTGTACGCTAAAGTGAGACGTTACATTAACACGAACCAAAAAAAAGAACATAACTGGCAATGCATGCTGTCGTAAAGTAGCTAAGCATCTTCCCTCCAATCAAAGTTACAGTGTCATCCCTGCACACTTCACTCCAGCTATTTGGATTTGATCAGACCCATGGCCTTTGTAAGCTTTCATTTAAAAAAGCAGTCTGCTCTTGGTCTGTTCATTAGAGACCTCTCCATTGTCAAGCTTGGATAGTAAGATCATTTGCACTGATTCGCTTCTCTCTACCACAAATCTGCATAAAAAAAGAAGCAGCACACCACGGAAAGTGAAGGTGCTGCTGTCCGTAACGCATTACTCTGATACCCATATGTCCCCGGCACAAAGCAGCAGAGGGTTTTGATACTGAGAGGAGTGCGTATAATTAATTTGATTTTGAAAACATGGAGGTGGGTGGAGAGAGAGGGGTGCCGGTTAATGTATTGATCAAGAGTTCATTTGGCTTTATCTTCATTCTACTAATTACTTTACTCTGAATAATATCAAGGTGGTTTTCATTTTAACTGCCAGTGGGAATTCCTGGGAGAAAAAAAAAATACATCCAATCTATTTTATCAGTGATTAAAACATTTCAATCATTGGGCCCACAAAAACACCCCTCAAGCTCAATGTTGGGCGGCATTCAGGATTCTGTCTAATTAAAATCCTACATTAAATATTTCTTAATTATCTTTTTCAGTAAAAGAAAGGAAAGGAAAATTAATCAGGATGATTTTGAAGACCTTTCCACAGATGGAATCTGCAAATCTAGTGCTGCAACAATATGGCGCTGTTGGTTCCTACAGTTAAAACTCTACTTAGTTAAAAATCAGATTTTTCAGATTTACACATCACTGATTATTAAAGCGTTTGTTGCTTTAATTGTACTGACGGTCTTGAAGCTTGCAGTGCATGCAAGAAAAATGAACAAAAACATTAGTTTGCAAAATGACTCAAAATTCAAAAACCTACGAAGATCTAAACAGATTCCATTAATTAAAAATATAAATAAACAGATATTTTAGACATAGCTAGCATCAAATATCCTGCAATCCTAAAATTATGCACTGATACATGACAGGCTTCCAGCTTTTTTAGGACTGAATGTCATACTCGAGCACAGTAGAGATAGAAACTCTACCTATGATTTTAATAATAACTGAAGATGCAGAAATCACTACTGGATAACAACAAAGCTGCTCACTGTGAGTTCACATTAAATTATTTTCCATGGTTGCGTTTTAGTTAATGCATATATTTACTTTGATGCAAAGCAACTTATAAACCACAACAAACTACTTAATGTACTCCATATGCATGAACATTCTTTGTGCAATGTCAGATTATAATTGTGCCCCATCTTTAATCAAAATAGCTTCCCCTCCCTCTTGCAATGACATTCTTCTCTTCTCTAATGACGTGATGTGATGGCAAAACAACCTGTCACTCACATGACATCACCGCAATAGCAAACCACAACAACCCAATAAAATCTCGATGGACAAAATCAAGTCCTACATTTTTTTCTCATTCAAGAAGTTTCACTCAGATATACAAAACAGTAGGGAAGAAAAAGGACTTTTGGCCACAAACTAATGATTATGATCCTTTATAAAAGGCACAAGATGCTTTTCCTTTCATCTCATTCTCCCATTCTCACAGTTTCTCGTGTCTTGTGACATTTCAAACAGCGGCTCGAAGCAGGAGGCCTCCATATTATGAACAAATTCTCATCTGAGGAACAGATGGTTTAAGTCTTGCTTCCTCAGGAAATAAATTAACAGATAAAGCTACAGAACAAAGAAATCCAGCGTCCCCTCTCTATTTTGTGTTAAATGAGATGGCGTGGAGATGTTAAAAGCTCTGAAGGCGTCCTGTAATTGCTATGTTGTGCTTGGAAAAAAGCTTTGCCACCATTAACCTCTCCTCAATACAATTCACTTCACATGTCTGGCAATTACGTGGTCAATAATGCTCCATTCTTGCAAATGTGTGTGTTCTTGACTTCCTGTAATTAAATTGGGCTTTTCACATGTAATCTGAAATCGTGGAGAGGTCAAAATGGGCACTTGTAATCACCATTGATCGAATTTGAAGTAGAGGTGCAAATACTTAATCCTCTATTTTTCTTCCGTGGTAAATTGTCCTGATGGGAAAGTCAGGGATTCAGCTAAGGGGTCAGGGGTAGGACGGTATTGTTTTCTTCTCCTGCTTTTCAATCCTTGGCAGAATGTGAGTAGAAGAACTCAAAAAATAGAAGAACAGACAAGAAACACTCATTTTAACTTCTTAAGAGTGAAAGGCGCATCTTTTCTTTGAACAGTCACCATCTCTCAAGTAGATTATGAGTTTGAGTATCGAAAAGTTATTTAGCTCAGGCTCTAAAAAAAAGACATTCACTCCTAAGTGATATATGCTCTGAAGCATTTATGTAGCCATAACTATCATTCACCAAAGGCCACATACACTCACCTAAAGGATTATTAGGAACACCTGTTCAATTTCTCATTAATGCAATTATCTAATCAACCAATCACATGGCAGTTGCTTCAATGCATTTAGGGGTGTGGTCCTGGTCAAGACAATCTCCTGAACTCCAAACTGAATGTCAGAATGGGAAAGAAAGGTGATTTAAGCAATTTTGAGCGTGGCATGGTTGTTGGTGCCAGACGGGCCGGTCTGAGTATTTCACAATCTGCTCAGTTACTGGGATTTTCACGCACAACCATTTCTAGAGTTTACAAAGAATGGTGTGAAAAGGGAAAAACATCCAGTATGCGGCAGTCCTGTGGGCGAAAATGCCTTGTTGATGCTAGAGGTCAGAGGAGAATGGGCCGACTGATTTAAGCTGATAGAAGAGCAACTTTGACTGAAATAACCACTCGTTACAACCGAGGTATGCAGCAAAGCATTTGTGAAGCCACAACACGCACAACCTTGAGGCGGATGGGCTACAACAGCAGAAGACCCCACCGGGTACCACTCATCTCCACTACAAATAGGAAAAAGAGGCTACAATTTGCACGAGCTCACCAAAATTGGACAGTTGAAGACTGGAAAAATGTTGCCTGGTCTGATGAGTCTCGATTTCTGTTGAGACATTCAGATGGTAGAGTCAGAATTTGTCGTAAACAGAATGAGAACATGGATCCATCATGCCTTGTTACCACTGTGCAGGCTGGTGGTGGTGGTGTAATGGTGTGGGGGATGTTTTCTTGGCACACTTTAGGCCCCTTAGTGCCAATTGGGCATGGTTTAAATGCCACGGCCTACCTGAGCATTGTTTCTGACCATGTCCATCCCTTTATGACCACCATGTACCCATCCTCTGATGGCTACTTCCAGCAGGATAATGCACCATGTCACAAAGCTCGAATCATTTCAAATTGGTTTCTTGAACATGACAATGAGTTCACTGTACTAAAATGGCCCCCACAGTCACCAGATCTCAACCCAATAGAGCATCTTTGGGATGTGGTGGAACGTGCCCTGGATGTGCATCCCACAAATCTCCATCAACTGCAAGATGCTATCCTATCAATATGAGCCAACATTTCTAAAGAATGCTTTCAGCACCTTGTTGAATCAATGCCACGTAGAATTAAGGCAGTTCTGAAGGCGAAAGGGGGTCAAACACAGTATTAGTATGGTGTTCCTAATAATCCTTTAGGTGAGTGTATCTTTTCAACATTTTCTATGAAGTTAGACCTTTAGAATGATCCATTTAATGTGCCGACACCTACACAATGCCCTAATGCGACAGCTCAACACATTTACTCTGCAATGCCCTACACAACTGTAGGACGTTCTTTCAGGAACCCTTTTCTCGATCCACAAAGCAGCAGAATAAGGTTGTTAGCCCTGGTTTAAAGTGCTAAATAGAAAAGTTCACTTACAGTTTGGTTAGAAAACAAAATGGTCTGCCAGAGAAGGTTGGTTAGCCTGAGCTATGCTAAGCACTCTACATTAATAATATAAGGGGGTGAAATGGTGAATAGAAATAGTGTTTGACTTCAGTTATTCGTTCATATAGATTTGTTCATATTCGATTAGCTTCTGACTTCAAGACTGAAAATTCAAGATTTACACCTGTTAGTAAATACAGTTCCGAACATTGACTCTGCGTCAGCCACCATTTTGTTTGCTTTGGAGAATGTAAAGATCACAACGCTGGCATTTCCATTTGGGCTAAACGGTTTTGAGATCATTCGCCTGGACACATTATGTTTTTGGATGGTCCCCTCCAGTTGAGATTAGCTTAATTAGCTGTGAAGAGCAATGGCTCGTGGGACTGAGCATGTTTGGTGCAGATAATTGCAGGGCTAGCGTGGCACACCCCAGTGCCCAGCTTGCAACTGCAGGTGGGTTGGCACCGAGAAGTGCCTATCAAAGTGCACATCTGGGCCCTGCGGGGGTTGAAAACTTTCATTACATCCCTCTTTAAAATACCCCTCCGAATCCCCGCACACCTCTGCCAGATTTTCTTGCTGAAAAGCGCTCCAAAGCTTTTGGATGGTTTTTGTGTGGTGAGGGCATAATTATTTTGGTTTCACTGTGATTTTCACTTGAAAGAGGCTTCGCACCTTTCATCTTGGTTGTTTATTGAATATACAGATGCGTGAAAATATTTGACCGCCATTGTATTTCAGGAGTCCATTAAAGTCTGCGTTTTATCTCCTGATCGAGCATCTATGTTATTATCTCATAATAGCAGTTTCTCGAGTCAATTCCTCAAGTTGTTGTCTTCTTAGAGGGCTGTTTACAGTAATTACCCTGTTGAGGCAGTAACTTTCGATGTCAGAAAACAATTACCCTTTACTTTCAGGAAGAATTTCTGTGCTCGATCTCACGCCCGGGTTGTAAAAGCCGTCTTTGCTGCGCTTTTACCGAGAAGAGAGAGGGGAAGAGAGTGAAGGGCCTAATGAGTGAAGGATGTTCATGTGATGCTTATGAGTTTTAAACACGCACATTGTCTTTCTGGGCAATTATCGCGGGTCTCTGCCTCAGCCTAAGCGAGCTGACAGGTCAGTGGAGAGCTGTTCTATCTGCCCTGCAGTGGAAAGCTAAGAGGCCCATAATTCATCATTAGGATATCAGAGTCCAGGTGCAGATTAGAACTGATTGAGCCAGCAGCCAGGCAAAGTCAGGGCACTCAAGGAGGAAAATCTTATCCCACAGACAATTCCCAGGTCACGCCCGCTGTAATTGAAATAATTTTGCCCCAAGAGTTGTTTAATCTTCGAAAATCACACGTGTAGGCTTTGGATTGAAGAAAGTACACGTGTGATAGCATCTGCCAACCCGTTCCAACTGGTCCCTCCTTCTCCTGCTTTTTATAAAGGGAAAGGCATCTTTTCTTCACAACTCAAATACAATCAAAACCAATACCTTTATTTAATCGAAACGTGTGGTTTTGTGATTTGTGAGGATAAAATTGGTAATTACAACCATTTACCTTTAAAAAATTATAATTAAATTGGGTCTAAACTGCAGATTATCAGGCTCTTTTTTAGTTTTACCTTTATTAATAATCATAGTGCATGATCAAGGCCTCTTTTAGGCCTTGTCCACACTAATACTTTTTTGTTTGAAAACGCATCTTTTTCTGTCCATTTGGCTTCCGTCCACACTAAGAAAGTGGTTTTGTCCTGCGAAAACGGAGGTATTTGAAAACGATGAAGCATATTGAACCGATAGATATGTATGTTTATACCGCTATTGTGCCTGTTATGTGCTATTCACTTTCACACTGTTGCTAAAGATATGTTACTTTGCACACTCTTCATATCAAAGCCCTGCAAAGATGAAAGAAAATGTACTCGCAATTGCTGTCCTGCGGCAAAACATGAGAGCAGCTGTGTTTCAGACCAAACATATAATGGTGACTAAGTGTGACCTAAATGGTGAATAAAACGATCCTGCCAGAAGAATAGCATGAGAACTTTATTATGTCTGTTCAGTCTGTATCATCTCACTGAGCTTTTATGAGGTTTTATGCATGCACATAAGCTGAATTCAGCGTTTTCCGGTGTTTCAGTGTGGATGAAAAACTTTAGCAAAAAGGTTGAAAACGCTAGTGTGGACGGAAAGCATTTTCAAATTGTTTCAAATTGATTAATGTAGACGTAGCCTTAGTCCATGTATACTAGCTTTTGTAGTTATCTAAATGCTAGTGTACTTCTAAATGCTGACAAAACTTATTTTTAGCAGAAAGATACTCAAAAATCTAAAATCTGGAAAATACGCCAAAATGACTGATGATGACTCATCCTGTACTACACAGATTTCTGTCCAATCAAATGCTGTCTAAAATGAGAATGTCCCTACTCGTAAAGAAAACTGAAATTGACAAGCAAGTAGCAAATCATGACTATGACAAAACTGAAGCCTACTGGCTTTTTAAAAAACAACAAAAAAAGGCCCAAAACATCAATAGGATTCAATAGGAAATGTCAACACAGGACAGAAAACTGCTATAATGAAGCAATTTTATAGGGACTTTTGTAGTTTTAAGTTATATCAAACATTAAAAAAAATCAAGTATCCTATTTAAAATTCACATTTTGCATCTGTAGCAAAATAACTCCAGCTTCTTTTTACGGTCTGGTAGGTTTTTCACATAGACACTAATGATATGCATACATTTTTATGCTAATAAATAATAAAATTATCATCAAGTTTTTAACTCAGGATCCAAAACACTTACAGTCGATATTTTTATGCGAGGATCAATCATCTCGACAACATCAGTAACTTGAGCATCAATATTTCAAGATTAAACTTTAGATAAACTTTTTTTTAACTCACAGTACCCCAAACATTGACGTTTAAAGTTAGCACCGACGCTAACCGCAGACACAGTGCCGCACGGTAGCAGCAAGAGAGCCTGCTCAAGACGCAACAAATCATTTGTCTGTTATTAACCCTGAGCCTGTAATTATGCAGATTGCCATAGATTTTCCCTGGGTGCCGAGAAGTGAGATCCAGGGGTTGCTCTCAGCGTGGCAGGCGGACGCGAGAACGGCCGCGCATTACTGAACTTGCCACATTCATCACTGTGACTGATGGCACAGGCGGCCGGTCCCCGGGTCCCGGTGGTTAATGTAGTGGGTAATTAACTGTCATTTGCCTGGTAATAGGCCGATGATCAATGGTTTGTGAGGAAACAAATTCTAATTCGGCAGCTGATGAATGCACGCTGAGGCCAGAGCGATTGAAGTCGCGGGGGTGGCGGCGGGAGAGAGGAGCAAGATGGAGAGAGGGAGCCACTGTCAGAATTTCAAATGCTTCTGGAGGTGGCAGCGTTATCATGCTTTCTCTTTTCCCTGGGAAAAAAAGGTGCAGAAAGGAGAAAGCAATGCTTAATTTGTTGCCCTTGATGTTCAGAAAATACCCAAACAAATGAAGCGAAAAGAATACAGGCCTGACGTTTCAGATAAACATTATGCTTTGCTTTGTTCAAAATTCCATTTACTTTTTTTCCCTAACCTTTACAGGCCCCGGGACCCACCGCCCAGACTCTGAGCCAGGAACCCTATAGAATAAAAAAAAACAACAACATATTTCTCCATAATATATTTAATTAAAAACGTTATCTACCAGGGTTGTACAGAATTCAAGCTCTGTTTCAATTAAAGAGTGTGGATTTCAATTGAATTGGCCACACCCCACAAGAAGTTGAATTCAATTTTAATTGAAATGGAAGCGGAATTGTAATTAAAAGAAATTCAACATAGGCAATGTATTTTCTAAAAATGAAGTGTTCTTCCACACTTGCCAACAAAAGTTAATGTATTAAACTAAATACAAATTTCTATAGGGGGCATTTCGTACATCATTCAAATCAGTCTTCGCAGGTATTCAAAACAGTTTCAGTTAAACTCGAATTGCAGTTCCACATCATGTTTGCTACCTTACTTCATATTCAGTTCAAATTGAACTGATTTGGAATTTAATAATCCTAATTCAGCTGTGAATTGATCACAACCCTGATTACACTGGATCATTACTTAAGGAAATAATAACTTAATAGTTAGAAATTTCATGAAAAATTTATTATCTTCTCCATGGACCCCTGGTATAAGGAGTCCCAAAATGGCATAGTTTGGACCATATCAGTGTGTCTCATTTCTTTGTGTTATCTGAATCACTTGCATATTAGAGTCCCAGAGGGGTCTCGTTTGATAGGGAGTAATTTACAAGGATTTTGTGTAGCTGGATGAGAATATTGAGGTGACATCGCTCATGCATTTTCCATTGGGGCAGTAGTCTAATGATTACAGTAAAGCTGCACGCTTGAGCCTCGCTGCTGCGACCACTAGGATAAAGCCTTGTGGAATAATTTAATTGGTGTCTGTTTTCCTCTCATCAAATAGGTGTCATTCAACTGTGAAAAGCCGCTGTGCACCTCCAACACCTTTTGTGTCCAATCAGGTGGTACTGATTGCGCGTTCTCTTTTAACTTATGAATCCGAGCCGCCATGAATTTTAATTTCAAGCTGCCTCTTCAACCTGCTAAAATACACATGCTATTTTGTAAGCCTTTATGTTTGATTTCCTCAATAATAATACTCTAAAAATATCACACAGCCACTGAATATTGATGGAAAACTGGACTGAGTGATAAACTCAGTTGAACCATGGTACGTTTTCCTAAATGGGAAGGCCAGTATGCATTTGTCTCCGGACACTCAGGTCCTTCTCTTGCAAACTGCATTTAGAGAACATGCACCTCCAAATTCATTATAAGCCAAGCACGCTTAATTTGCCGCCTCCCTTGAGAGCCATTAGCGTCTGTGGCATCAAACTGGCAGACCGGTGAAAGACAAGTGGCAGGTATGGCGTTATCTGTCTTACCGCCCCTCCCCTTTTCCTGTTGGCTGAGAAACAGAGCTCTCTGTGCGTCTCCTATACAGAGGAGTGATTAGGGCACAGTTCCGTAATTTAAACAGCAGTGGGTCTTTATAATTTCTGGGGAAGTTCACCACTTGTGGTCAGTCAATATCTGAAGAGCATATAGGTATATTATTTATTTACACTGCTGTTCAAAAGTTTTTTAAGGAACTAATACTTTCATTTAGCAAGGATGCATTAAATTAATCAAAAGTGACAGTAAAGATATGCATAATTTTACAAAAATAACTACAAATAAATGCTGTTATTTAGTCAATTCATCTTTGCTAATTAACATTATGCCACAAAAGCTGTAAATAGAGCTGAACTTCACAATCTACTGTCTAATATGAGATGTCCGGTGTTTATATACCAAATACAAGTTTAGATCCATAAATCTACCATTTCACTTTCATTAGAACTCAAGAGTCTCCCTTTTCACATGATCTAACTCAACTAGAAACTCAAAAATAAAGGAGTGAATGGTGTGAATGTAGTGAATGTATATATTAGCCAAGGGTACATCTGTCATTTTTGAAACAAGGGAATAGCTAAAATCAGCAGTCAAAAGGAAGAAAGCAAATTCCCCGAAGATCATCATTGTATGTCAAGATACTCATAGCTACTTTCTGATGGATTACAGTCCATTTCATAGAAAAAAATACAGTAGGTTCTTTAAATAAAAACACATATTGATTCATCTGTACAGCGCATGTATTACACAGCCAGAATCTCAGGTGAGAACAGCCGATTTACTCAATGCCTTGTGTATTTGCAAAGCACAGACCTCTGTCCTCAAATGCTCAAAGGAAAAAGGCATGACTGCCCTATTCCAGGAAAGGTATTGGTTACTTTAAATTTGCAAGAGATGAGCCGTTTTGAGCTCACAGCTCGCTAGAGTGGCAAACCCAATACTGGTTTGATTCAACCTGATGACAAAAAGACCTTCAAGCATCATTTTTTCATATGGATATCATCTATCATTCATCAGCTGAAATCCAGCACATGCATTAATACATCTTTTCTTTCCAGAACATACATTAAATACATGCGGCGCAATCATTTTCTTTATATAAGCGAGTTGAACACAGTGAATCTATCATCCTTTTTCTATTTACGTTTAAATCTATGATATATTTAATTGCAAGATGGGAGTGGAAAAAATATATCTCATCATTTCATCGGTTTCATGCTGATGCACTTTTTTGAAAATGGTGGAGACGTGATAACATGAACGTGACTATATTTAGACAGCTCAAAAAGAAAAGCATAATTCCTTTAATTAAATCGGCACCAATCCAAAGTCTCGTTTTCTCTCTCCTCTTACCTGGAACGCTATTGGAGATATCCTTCATCGTCTCAAGGTGCGTTCACAGTAGCCCTTAATTTTGTAGGCATTCATGAGAGTACAATCTATCTGCTCGGCTCTTTTTTATTTGCCTGTGGGAAACATAGTTTCTGAAGGTTAATAAACAACCCTGCATATCCCAGGCCCCAAGATCATTTATCAGATTGCGATCTCTTACAGAGCCGGAGAGTGGCATGCAGTTTTATCATTTTAACAACGACGGCTAAAAGTGCCTGAAGAAGTCCGCCTAATAGGTTATTTTGTTATATGATTTCGTTATCAGATATTTCTTTTCCCCCTTCCCCCCTTTACTCGTTCTAGGTCGCGATAGAGTAACAGCCATGAATCCCTAATGAATCCTCTCCGTAATGTCCCGCGAGCAGGCAGGAAAATAATAGGCTCATCCCTGGGCAGCCTCTCTGTGGCGTTAACCTTACTCGGCCCAGCCATCTTCATGATGGTCACATCACACTCCGCTTTTGTGCTTTTGCCCATTGCACAATCTTTTTCAAGCCAAATTATCATAAAAGAAGGCATCATGGGAAATATTGGAGTAGGACTTGGTATCGATACAGGAGTCAAGCCTGTATTCTCTTACCAGTAATCACATCGACAGTGACCAAAGTAATATTAAAGATGGCGATGTCCATAAAAATGAAAAGTCTTATCACTTTTGGCACAAGAAGAGTCCAATCGAGTCGCAAGTTCATCTGTCAAGTTTTTATTAACCGAAAGCAGCGTTTATATCTGGGTGGAGAGCGGAACATTTGAGTCGAGCGTAGAACATGAAACTGACAAGCAGTTCTGGTGACAGAACAGTGACTGCTTCTAAACCCTTCAGATGACACACAACTCATATCTCTGTCGCTGTAAGTTACCGAAACCACACATGAAAACCCGCAACACAAGGCAGACGCATTTGTGCAGCGCAGAGCAGCTCTCTCACACTGTATGACGCGACAACTAGTTGCCCAGTCCTGTTCTGTTTACAGAACACAGGTTTTTCAAGAATGCGGTTGTGAGTCCTGAATATTTATGGTGAGTTTGCTTATAGAATATAGAATGCAGTTTTCAATAAAAAGAACTGGTTCATAGGAGTCATTTGTTTGTGAATCCAACTACACTGGTTGCCCTATTTGATTTTGATTAACTAAAAACCACCAAGTAATGTTCATGAATCACTCCTTGCAGTCCCATTTTAATCTTAGCATTGATTTAGTTGATCAAATAATTCTGACCCTAAGACTTTACATCTTTTTCAATCTGTCAGGTTGTTCGGTGTGACAGGGAACTGTGCGGCTTGCAGTAAACTCATCCCAGCATTTGAGATGGTCATGAGAGCCAAGGAGAATGTCTATCACCTGGACTGCTTTGCCTGCCAGCTGTGCAACCAGAGGTTAGTCAATTTATATTCAGTTTTTCAGTACTTAAATGTATGTATCTCTTTGCAGATGTGTTGAGCCCCTTAAAACTTAAAGGTTGACTTGAATCCAAAGCATCTTACAGTACATTTAGTACAAGGACGGTCCCGCTTAACCCCACTATCGTGTCTTGCTCAAGGGCACAATGGCGATAGGGAATCCCAGCAACTCTCTGGTTCATGAATCAAACCTCCTGGGGTTTGAAAAATGACCTTCGGATTAAAGCCCACCACCCTACCACCGAAAGATGGTTTGGGCAGATGTTTTCTTATCCAAATTACATCAGTATGTTTACTACAGGTACAGTCCCCCTGGAGCAAGAAGTACATTGCTCAAGGGCAAAACACTGATATAGACAAAAACTCTCCAGCACATGAATCACCCTTTAGGGGTTTGAACTGGCAACCTTCGGATTGCTGGCAAAATTTTATTGACATTGAACCGCAATTGAATCTCAATTTCTAGTGATTCCAAACAACAGCCTCTGAACCACAAGCCCATTTATGTAACTACCACCCTACCACAAAAACTGGCATTAGACACTTTTGTATCCAAAGTGGCTCATAGTACATTGCTTCATGCCTTGCTCAAGAGCACAGTGACGATCAGGAACAAAATAACCCTCAAAATCACAAATTGCCTCTTCTGGGGATTGAACTAATGACTTTAGACAGTTTTGGATGGTTTAACCACTGGATTACAACCACAGCTGATTATTTTAGGCAAAAATAAGAGAGGTGAACTACCTGAAGGCTTTTCGGTAGCACTTTATTTTACAGTCCTGTTCCGCACACTCTCAGAAAAAATGGTACAAAAGCTGTCACTGGGACGGTACCCTTTAAAATGGTTCAAATGCGTATCATTTAGGTACTAATATGTATACTTTTGATACCAGTATGTACCTTTGAGGTACTAATGTGCACTCTTTAGGTACAAAGGTGTACCTTTTGAAAGGGTACCGCCCCAGTGACAGCTTTTGTACCATTTTTTCTGAGAGTGCATGTACATACTTTATACTTATAGCAATTAAAATAACTAGGTTATAACTAGGTACTAACCCTGAACCTACCCCTAAACTTAAATATTTCCTTATACCCTTCTTGTTGAGGTCCATGTTATGCCACACATCATGTTTTTACAGTAATTTTCCTATAGATGTTAAAACAAGAATAATTTTAAATAATCTTTTTATGTCAAAATAAATAGCTTATTGCTGCAGTTCACCATCAAAAACAGACAACAAAATAACACTTAAATATTCTCTGGCCTGCAGTTTTCTTTATTACTTTGGGCAAATTGTGTTGTTTGTCTTCATTCACTTTAAGAAGAGGCCATTTGTCTTAAATGTGGTTAATGTGGTCAAATAAAGAAAAAACCTCATGCATGGGCTGTTCATTAGATACCTGCTTCATACAAACACACAGGTGCCAGAGAGAAGTACACACAAGAGAGGCCGATTGCAGGATCCGGTTACGCTCAATTAACACTGGGTTATTGTCTTGCCACTTCACTCGACTGCACGAACCACGCTCACCTAATCTAAGAAGTCAGCTAATCTTCATCAGCAGAGCCACAGACAGGTCCACCCGCTTGCCTGGCATTACAGCCCATTTAGAGCCAGGCAAATCTTTCTTTTTACATTAGGCCAGCCGATCAACTGTTTAATAAAATCTGTGTCAGTCTGCTTCGCACGCTCTGATGAGGCCTCTATGTGTCTTTCGTTCGCCCATCACAATTTCACTGGTGTTCACCACAAGATTTATAGCATGGAACTGGTGCTAATTGCCCGTATCTCAGACCGGAACTTGAATTTCCTGTAAGTTTATTGACGCTATTGGATGTTTTGCCGGAGAGATGGATGTACATAGGTGTCCTTCACAGCAAACTCACAATCACGTACATTAAAAAGTATTTGGATGCTTACTCCATGCTTAAAAATTTATTGCATTACATACAAAAAATATTAAATCAAAACCCATTTATTCCATTCAAAGTTTGGGGTCAGTATGATTATTTTTTTTTAAGAAATAATCATTTATTTTGCAAGGACGCATTAAATTGAAAAAAAACCCCAAAAAAACTGTAAATACATTTATAATGTTACAGAAGTTTTCTATTTCAAATAAATGATGCAGTGCTTCATCAAAGAATCCTGTATCATGGTTTCCTCAAAAATATTCAGCACAACTGTTTTCAACAGATAAATTGATTAATTTAAATATACATTGATAAAACCATAATAAATGTGCAAATATTACTTTATTTGTGATCAAATAAGAGACTTGAGCAGAACTTATTTCACACAAACCTTGGAACAAGTTGGTTTAAAGTAACTGCAAAAAATAAATAGTTTGATGGGTTTTTTTTTTTTTAAACAAGTTAGTTGCACATTTGTTTTCTAATACACTGACATTTATATGTGACCCTGGACCACAAAACCAGTCAAACAAACACATTTTTTGAAAAAAGAAATTGACCTTCATCTGAAAGGTTTTTGGCAGAGATACAAATATTTGAAAATATGGAATCTGAGGGGGCAAAAAAATTAAATATTTATAGTTTAATTAAAGTTGTCCAAATGAAGTCCTTAGCAATGCATATTACTACTACTAATAATTTTTTTATATATTTAAGGTAGGAAATTTACAAAATATCTTCATGGAACATGATCTTTACTTAATATCCTAATGATTTTTGGCATAAATGAAAAATCAATAATTTTGACCCATATAATGTATTGTTGGCTATTGCCACAAATATACCCGTGTGACTTATGACTGGTTTTGTGGTCCAAGGTCACATATGTGCAGCTTAAGCGTTCAAATACGTGTTAGGCCCACTGTACATATACAAACCCCTTACTACTCACTACTTTTTATCCTGACTAAACACAAGAATTTAATTTACACAGAGCAGAAAGAACTTCCTGCAACGGATCTCCTGCAGTCTGCGAGCACTGCATCAACAGTCTGATATGCAAATACCCCCCATTTGACCAAGAGAAAATTCATTTGTCAACAAGCTGCCAAGACATTATCTCCACAGACACCCGCCACCCGACACGTCTCAGACACTTTGTTGTTCTGTCAGTGCCTTTCGAGAAAGCCTCGCAAATTTTGATGGACTCCTCCAAAAGAGAAAAGGACAGCAAGGCTTTTCATGACGCGTCCGTCATTGTGACAGCTCGCCGCATTACCCGAGTACAGGCTCAGTCCAGTGATGCTCTTTGATAAACATCAACACAAACAGCAAGACTGTCTCAAGAGCTTTGATGGACAGAGATCTTTTAGAGAATCACACGGTGCATTATTGTTTTGACTAGCCAAGTGGGCCTTATTTAATTTTTTCCATTTGTTTTGTTCTATGGACTTAGTGCTTGAATGAAAATGATGAATAAATCAGAGATAGAATTATTAGTTCAAGGACATCGAAAAGATTATTGTCCAATCAAATGCTCTCTAGAATGAGAATGCCCCACCCCCCTTTCTTTAAATAAGGGTGTTTTGTTACTTCGATTGCCTTGCATTAAGCTTTTCCATTTTCATCTTTTTCATCTATCCCCTTTCTGTCTACTTTCATATACATCCCACCCTGCTCTCTCCCTTCTCATTTCCCCTCCTTAAACAATATTACAGAGGCCGTGGCCTTTAAAAGAGCCATCTAATCCATCTTACAAAATGCTTTCTTCGCCATTAGTGACGTGGGACAGGCATTCTGATGCTGGGAGCAGGCTAACGGGTCAGTAGAGGTCACTCCGTATAATTATGCTCTTCCATGAGGGTAAGAAATGTCCCGACATTAGCGTTTGATGCTTAAATGATTACAATCAAGCTTTTAATACAGCTGGGCCACCCCTCCTTTCCCCGCACACATCAGCAAGGCCATCATCTCCTACAGAGTCGTTTCATTAGTCAGGCCACACAAAAGCACCATTAAATACTGCCCGTGATTAGCTTGATTTCCACAAAGAGCATGCTGAACTATGTCTGTTTGGCTCACGTAGAGCACCTCTGAAAACCAGAAACTTCCACATAATATTATAACGAATCTTTTAAGTGAATGAGTCATTCTTCACTTCCGTGCACAACTCTGGGCTGACTGCAGTAAAAAAAACTGTTCAAATCGCTCTCTTTTGAAACAAGTGACTATTTGGCATTTCTTGCCCTCAAACACTAACTAAAACACAAGAAAATAGCATTTGATTCTGAATTTGATTCATTAGTTGGACCTACTGAATCAATACGTCCCCCCTTCACTGAATGAGTCAGTGAACAAAACTAGTTCATGACTGAACTAAATGATAATTGTAATTGTTTATAGTTTAATTAAAGTAATGCCAATTTTAATAAAGTAGATATAATATAGCCTGTTTTGTTCAGGTGTTAACAATTCAGTTGAGTGAATGAGTTGACTCGTTCAAAACACAAAGATATTTGTCACCACATATAACCTGCAGAAAGGGCCACTGAACGAATCAGTGAACAAATCATTGTACAATTTTTTTAAGAGAATGGACTTTAAAGATTCACTGAGAAGAATCAATCACAGCTGCCTATCAAACAGCTAGCTGTGCTCATTCTTTTTGTTATGGAACACCCTAATATTATTTTAGTATTATTTATAGCATTTAATCATATTTTAAATTAGCTTTTATTTTTATATTTTCAGTTTTCATTTTATTTTAAATTAGTGTTTTTTAAATGTATTTTATATTTATATTTAGCTTTCATTTATTTTTTTACTCATTTTTAGTTTGTCAATATTTTTTCGTCATTTTTAATATATATATATATATGTATATATATATATATATATATATATATATATTTTTTTTGTATATATATATATATATATATATATATATTTATATTTAGCTTTCATTTATTTTTATTTCATTTTTAGTTTTAGTAATTTTTGTACTTTAATATTTATTTCAGTTCTAATTAGTTTACTTTTTTTTTTTGTTAAAGTTTTAAGTAAAAATTTTTCCACCTGATAATATTTTTTGCTATATATATTTTTTTATTTATATTTTATGCTATATTTAATGCTTTTTAATAACAACACAGTTAATCACTGACTGAACAGTACATTCCAGACTTTTATGACATCACGGAGGACATCAGTCATGCTCCATGTCATCCATAGAGTATCCCATCATCCCATGCTGCCAGACTTAATCTGGCATGATTATTCATGGGTAGGATATGAATCTGCTCACCTGGCTTGAGGTTATATCCTCAGCTTGGTTAACAGGGATCAGGGCGACAGCCACAGCGGTGAGCGTGAACGCAGTGTTTGTGTGGTTTCGAGACTCTAGCCGGCCGTTAGCCACAGATCAGCCCTGAAGGGACAGCTAATCGATGAGCCTGTCGTCCGCTCAGACCTCATCAGCCAACCTCAGGAGTCCCAGTTCCCGGTGATGAGCCTGGGCCGCGGCGCTCCGAAGCCCCATGGGAGATTCCGAGAAGGCCGAGGCCTGGGCAGCAGGGCAGGGAGGTCACCGGCACGGGTCACCATCCTTGACGGAAAGTCTAGAAAGCCTGAGCCAAATTGGGCTGCACGTGCTTTGGGACTGCGGTAACTAAACGACGCCACAGACAACGGTCTCATCCCCTCAGAGACGTCTGCAAATCTCAGTTCTTGCTATTAGTCGTTAGAAGAAACCATGTGGTTGCATTGCAGACACTGCGGCAAATCACTCTATTCTGTCGGATAATGTCTTGTTCACATCCAATGACGTTGACTTTCTTTCTCTCCGTCTATAGACCTCCCTCCGTGATTCATTTCCTCTCTCTTTTCCCTCACTCTTTCAAGTCCTCGCTCCTCCACTCAGCTCCAGCATGTTATTTCACAGAAGAGGAATGTTACTACTCTAGTTAACACAGACCTCAGAGGCAAATAGCTGACGAAGCCATACATCATTAAGTCCACTGCCTTGGAAGCCATCTTTTCTTTAACAAGATGGGTCTCAATAGACATATTCATCATTACTGTCCCACCTGAGGAAAAAGAGAGAAGCAGAGCGAGGGAATGATGTAGAAATGAAGGAAAGAGAATATAAGGGAAAGATGGGGAGAATGTAAAGATATTGTATAACTAAAAAAAACTAACTAGGGCTGTCAATCGATTAAAATGTTATTAAATTAATTGATTTAATTCATCAAATAAAATTGCATTTAATTGCAAATATCAATATTTGTTGAGAAAATTAAGAAAATTCATTGACTTATTTAACTTAATTTAATAATAATAATATTATTTTCTCAATGTTAACAATAACAACTTATAAATTGTTACGTTTTAATAATATTTCAAAATATTATAAATGTTCAATTTATGAAAATCATTATTAAGGCAGACAAAAACATTTATCAGTGTAGTTTATCAATCTGATGCCAAATTGAAGGGCCATTCACACTATTTTTTGTATTTTTTTTATTTGTTTGATTGAATAATATGGCGGGGCAACTTGCGTGTGGTCATAGGACAAAAAATGTACACAAAAATTAAGGTGATGCATAAATTGTTCTGATGGTAGGGGAAAAAATAGTACACGTTACAATAAGGTTCAATTTGTTAACATTAGTTAATGCATTAGGCATCATGAACTAAATAATGTTTTTACAGCATTTATTAAATATAGGTTAATTCATGACCATTCACTTGAACCAAGTATTTTTAATTGTTAGTTCACGATCCTTAATGGTTCATGATGCCTAAATAAAGCTAACAAATTGAACCTTGTCATAAAGGGTAGACAAATTTACATAAAAAAATATTAAAAAATAATTGCTTAAAATGCATAATTTACATACGGGTCTGTGGGGTGGGCATGATTAACTGTGTCCATGTTTTTATCACATTATTTTCTTTATAATTAAATCGCACTTAGTTAATGTGTTAAAATGACAGCCTTAGAAAACACATAAAAATCCCCAAATTTATGGTCATACCTGAGCAAACACTATCAAATGCACTTATTTGTTTTCTCCTCCACTTGACGGGAAATACTAAAAAGCAATTAAAGCAATCTAAAGTTGAACTCATCTGGGAAGAGAGATTGAAAGTGGAGGACGAGGGGGGCGCATCAAGCTAAGGGTAATGTAGGTGCTCAGAAACATGTGGCGATCGGTAATGACTGCACAAGTAGAAAAACGGAGGGCAGCGCAAGGGCATTTATTACCGCTACCTCTGATGGGCTGACTGCAATATCCTCGTCATAATTGGCACACAGATGTCACAAACGCTGTTGACATTTCACCAAGCAGAAACAATTTGGCGCTGCGAAACGGGGCGGCGACGAGGCTAAGAGGGAACAGAAAACACAGGCTGTAAATAAACACAGAGAGATCCTATTAGCCGAGAAAGCGAGAGAACGAACGAGCGAGATGGAGGTGCTCAGAAGAGGAGGTGGAGAGGGCCAGGATGTCAGAGAAGACAGGCACTAATGGATTCCTGGCAAGAATGTGTCATTTAAACAGGACGTTTTTATTGGAGTGAATGACACCATTACATTAAGCACACCTCTGCTTTGTGTTAATCACCGTGTCAACAAGCACGATTAATGGATATTACTTGTTGATACTTGGTCCAAACTAATGGCTGCACCTTCCTGCTTGACACTGCCATGTGTAATGAATAAAAAAAGTTTTCTGGAGTGCATGCAAGGGAGAGAGGGAGCCATTTACAAAGTATCCTTGTGCTCGCTCATTATGTTCAACAATGACTGAAAGGGTAATGGCTCTCAGATCTGGTTCTGACCCCTCCTGAGGATGTTTAAAGGAATATTGCGGGTTCAAAACAAGTTAAGTTTGCCACTTGTGGCATAATTCTGATTACCTCTAAAAAATTTTTTTAAATCTGGTTAACAGTTAAAGTGAATAGGGCCAATCTGGAAACATTAAAATACAATACAAAACAAATAAACAATATGATGATTTTAGTGTAAAAAAAAAAAAAAAAATCACTAACCTGTTGTGTCAATTTATAACTTCGATTCCGTGACAACTTAGAGCCTAAAATGAATGTAAAAATAATTATTTAACAGCTCAAATAATACACGTTTTAACAGAAGAATGAATGTGCTTTTATAAAATGAACTTCACATTTCTGCTTTTAAATCCTTAAAAAAATGTCCCCATTCACTTACATTGTTAGTGCACCTCACTGTAACCTTGATTTTTCAAAGAAAACAAGCCAAAATTATTATGGTAATGCCACAAAGCTTCAAGCTTAAAGCTGCGAATGGAAGTAGCAACAGATCCTTTTCTTCCATATTGTGATGTTCATCTGAGTGAAACGGATTATTGAAAAAGAAAAAATAGTAGGGCGGGAAATTGGTTCAGTCCACTCATTGTTGATTGGATGAAGGCAGATCTGAATCCGAGTTTGCAGATGTTTGTAAGGAATGTGCAGGGTTTATGTGGACAAAATTATTGGAGAAGTCTCTCGATCCAGCGGAAGATTACAAGGTCAAAACTAATTAAAAAAAATTAAGCATTCATAGATTAATTGTTCACAATAAGATTCATTTAGAAAATCAACTTTTTTAAAGTTTTGAACTTCTCTTAAGGCCCATTCACAACAAGAACAATAACTATAAAGATAACTATATTAGCGTTTAGACCAGTCTGTTTCTTGGTCTGTTTTTTGCGTGCTTGTCTGTTGCTTTAAATGCTCAAGCTCGTTACAGCAGGATGGATTCTGTTTGGCTGTCAATAGCTGCGTTTACATGGACCCTAATAATTTGATTGTAGTCGTACTAGTAGCACAATCAAAATAAAAAAGTCACACGTAACCACGTCAATCGGAATGAATTGGCCAGATCTGATTAAAATTTCATTCGGATTGTAAGGGGTGGTTTATTCCTTTTGTAATCTGATCGAGAGGACATGTAAACACTTGATCAGATTGAAAACCGAAACTGAGAGTACTGCGCATGTGCAATGACGTAGAAATAGCGTAATGACGTAATGTTCATCCTGCTGTATAAAGTGTCAGAAATGTGAGTCCAGTCATTCTGAAATTCTCTTTCCACTCATCATCTGTGAAGTGGAGCAGCACAACGTCCCACCAGTCCTTTTTTCGGACTCTCATCCACAGGCGAATGAATGGGCGTTTTTACTATTTTATATATATATACGATTCATGTGCTGGTCGTCGCCTAATTAGGACCCGAAATAAATAAAGAAAAACGAAGAAAAGGAGGATGATTAGTATGCAACAACAGCGGTAAAGTCTGTATATTCATGCAGTGTGCGCATGTCAAAAGATTAAATCCGATCAGAAGCTTGTGACATATAAACGCTCACATCAACCCGATCACTTTTTAGCGTTATGTGAACACTATGTTCAAATTCAACAATCGGAATGAATTCATTCAGATTGAAGCAAAAACTTTCCATGTAAATGTAGCTAATGTTTTTATCGTTCATCAGCTGGATAAAATCGTTCTGAAAGTGATTCCAACTATATAGTTTCTCTGTGCTGTTATCGTTATAGTTGTGGTGTGAACTCTGCTATTCTTTAATGTTAAGAACGATTTTTAGAACTATATCTTTATCGTTATCTTTATAGTTATCGTCCTTAGTGTGAGTAGGTCTTTACAATTCCTTTAAGAGAGTGCCTAATGTTCACCTAACGTTGCATTCCCAATACAAACTTTTAATCGTTAAAATGGTACCAGAAGACACTCAAACGCATTGTATTCCTCCTCGTCCACAGGCAGGAGGGTTCTGTAGGCAATGCTGGCCAATAGACACGAGCATTTGCTGGCACTCCGACCTTGTCGAACTCTTGCTGTGAGCAAGATAAGCGGCCCTCAGGACGGCTAAACACACAGAGCACTCGCTCTCGCTCTCGTTCCCTCTGCCGCCTTCTTTGTCTCTCTCTTCTGCCTGACCAACATAATCTTCTTTCCAAAAGGTCAAGTGAGACAGCAGCCCGTCAGGCAGCGCTAGAGCCTGCGCTCCGTCTGTGGGGTATATTTATGAAACAGCTGCAGGTAGAGAAGATGCTAGGTGCACTCTGGAGATACTCTTTCCAGACCAGCCGATGTGTCCGCAGGATAACATACGCTAATATTTGAGGGGGCGGAATGCGGCTCCTCACGAGTCTGTGGGGAAGCCTGCAACTTTTGCTAGTAATGAGTCCTTCTGCGTCCCTCTCGAGTTACATAAACACCATGTTTCTGTTTCTCGCCTCCATGCAGGTTCTGCGTCGGAGACAAGTTCTTCCTGAAGAACAACATGATCCTGTGCCAGACAGACTACGAAGAAGGACTGATGAAGGAGGGCTATGCGCCGCAGGTCCGCTGACCTCACTACCCCGCCGCATGCAGAAGGGGAAAGAGCTGCGAGAGGACCTGAAGGGGACATGCAATCAGACACAAAAGCACTAGTGTCCTCTCCAGCCCCTGTCCCCATCACATTGTATATACGAAGAGCCCAAATAAGGGATGGTGTACTGTACAGATTAGCCATAGAGACGTTTTTTGTAAGTGGGAGAACATTTGAAGACGGACCAAGACTATGGTTCTGTTATTAAGACGCTACCTGATGGCTCAATGGCCCAACTTTTGTGACCATAAACACACACAAACGTACAATCCACTAAAAGACCCCTGTCCAAATCACAATGATGCCATTTCAATTGCTTTACAGGGTGAAGAGTACATAGTAAAAAATAAGAAGTATTTATTGGCGAACAAGTTTGCGAGAAGAAAAGGAGCCATGTCAACATACATTCTCAGGTTGAATGAGTTTCCTCACTGTCCTATTACAATTTCTTTTTCGTTTACATTGCGTCTTTACCAGCGACAAGCTATTTGGAATAAACACAATCAGCCAATCAGAAGATATTTGATGTTTAATGTACAGGTTCGAGAACCAATGAGATTTCACAGAGGGCGGAGCTACCCAGCACATTGCCACAGATGGCGCACATGGCGAAAGCTTCACAAAAAGGTTTAAAACATGGTGTTAGCTTTCTTACCCATTTTTGGGCTTCAACTTCGACATCTTCAACATCAAGTGACGTGATTTCATTAGTGACATTTTGAAGAAAAACAAAAATACACCCTGTTTTATACCTAAAAGACCCTAGTGGACAAATGCAAACTCATTTGGGTTTGGCACATGTGTAATGTGGTTTGGTTGGTTGGGAAATGATGGGTTTGTTACTTTCTTCACTGTATTATTTAAAAGGCTTTTCATCATTGCGTGTAATTCAAGGCTCTGTCCCTGACATGTTTATACTTGAACTGAAACACCGCTTAGTCGCCAAGCATCTCCTCCAGACATGACGAACGTCACATTGTATTTTTTTGTGCGGCCCATCAGCTGACATCAGGTCACATAAACTAGGAGCACATGAATACCTTGTCGGAGGATTTTTGTTTGTTTACTATCGATTCAAGGTGACACTCAAGCGCAAATCACTACTGAAGCCTACTATGTTGATAATCTTTTTATGGGCTATGGTTACCTTTGGAAACCGAGGGCATAGCCTAGAGAAAATATGAGGACAAACTTAATTTGTATATGGTGGTTGTACATATTTAAAATGAAAAAAAATCCTTTTTGCTTGCTATTGTATATGGATTTTCTTTTTATGTGTTATTCAGCATGAGATGTTTATTTTTAGGATGTGTACATACTGTACTGTAATCATTTTAAGCACAAATGTAATACAGTTTTATTGTGTTAGCACTGTGTGTTGGCTTTCTTTGTGTACTCTTTGTTTTTTCACAAAAAGCATTTGGCACTTTCCACAAATGGTACAAAATAGAACATGCGCTTGAGTAAAGTTTTTTTTTTTTTTTTTTTTGAAATTATTGTTTAAATGATTCTATTCATTTCCTTTAAGAGTTCATTTTTATTTTAAAATTTGAAATTTGCCAAAATTTTAATTAAAACATTTTTATTAAATTAATGCAATTAAATTTTAAATATACACATATTTTCGTAAGAAGTTAAAGAAAAATATTTGTTTGTTTTATTTATATAATTTGGTTAATGGGGTTAAATGGTTCATCTAAAAGTGTCAAAATGATATTATGGTTATTAACTGATATTAATTGTTTGATACAGCCAATAAAATCAAGACACATGAGGCGGAATAGGTCAAAATCCCCATTTTAAGGAGAGTATGCAGACATATGCATTTAAAATGAATTATTTGCAAACATATCTAGTTCTCTCACAACAAAAATACATGGGATTTGTGCCATTAAAAAAAGTCACAGTACACCAAAACCTATGGAAAAAGCCATTTAGAGGATGCCATCTCTCTCTCTTTCAATGGGTCGGTTTGCATACACTGTCATTTCTAAGACGGAGTGTTTACTGAAGCAATTTGGGTTAAGTGCCTCTCTCAAGGGCACAACTATAGATGCCGAGCAGCCAGTGGTGAACCTTCAGGTCTCCACTCCATTAGCCTATCCACTAGACCATGCTGCACTTCCGGTTCTGTGATTGATCATAAGTGCAATTTGTCATTTTGTCATCCATTTTGTTGTCATTGCCCCTCAAAAATGTCCTCCCCTTTAGTCTGCAGGAAGGAAAAAAGGGCGAGTGAGAAAGAGATGGATCCACCAGTCCAGCTAAAAACAGCTGAGTGTTTAACGAAGAGTTGCTCAAACGAATTCAAGTGAGGTTTAAAGGTAGTGACCTGGTCAAAATTATCCTTTACCTTGGTGATTAAGGCCCCAAAACAAACAGGGGGCTGTTGAGAGGGTTTATTTAAAGGTGCACTATAGCCGCATTTCCACCGAAATTACCTGGAACAGTTTGTCCCAAACACTTTTTTCCCCCAGACCTGTTGCTGTCTACGTTTTCATCGCGGTCTAAAGTACCGTGAAGATTAGGCAAATTAGTCCGGTGACGTAGGACTGCGTGCGACTTTCCAGTTCCTGACAGATTTTGTCCTCTGCATATACGTTTAATAAAGCCTGAACCTGGTCGTTTGTCCATCGGCCGTATTTGATGACCGATGTTGATTCGAATAGCAAACAACTCTTACTGCACGCACCACAACAGACTTTTAAAAATGGTGGTTGAAATAAAATGCTGCGTGAACTCAACCAATCAGCATGTTCAAAGTTCCTGCAGTGTAAACACAGCTTATGTAACTTTTTTTGTTCAAAATTAACAAAGTTTAAAGAGTCAATACACCATCAATCCTTCTTCCAATCCTTGATTCACTATGATTAGCCCGTTATAAGTGTTCATATTTTAGACAGAGGGAAGCTTTTCACACGAAATTGCGTACTTGCGTAACTCGCCTGTGTGCGTCTCGTCATATCCGTAAATAGAGAAAAGTTGCTTCGGGTACTTGGACGCATGTGGGAGTGGCATAAGATAGTTGTCACAACGAGCGAGAAAGGTTGACATGGAGCAGGGAATTTTTAAAACACAGAAAAACAGAAAACAGTGGAGCTTTGGCTTGCAAAAAGTGAACTAATAAAACGTAATAAAACAAGAATCAACGTTGGCTTAGCTTTTTTGGAGATGGCGAGAACTGAGGGATTTGAAATGTGAAAGCGCTGCAGAAATTGCACTTTTATTACTCAACATGTGAGTAAGGTATTTTATTGAACTGATAAATTGCCGTATGATCATTTTAAAGCATTATCTATTCTGAAGGGTCATTTCCTTATGGTTGTTGTAGCGCTGTGCTGGAATTTGTTTTCAAGGAAGAAACGTGTCTATTAATGGGTTCAGCTAGTCACCTTAAAATCCTTTCCATTTGATCTCTTAATCCTAGTACTAAATGTTTTATGAGCGGTAGGATAACTATATTTATCCACACAGTCATACAAAGCCAAAGCACAACCAAAACAATGTTGAATTCAATGCATGCAGTTGTTTGTTTTCTTTTTACCGCTAGAGGGCCAAAAGTTACATAGTATACCTTTAAGCAACACAAGCAAGAGCACTGTTGTTCTTGCATGATTGCAAATATGATATTGCTTTTACATGAGACATTAAACTACTTTATAAATTGGTTACCTGAGACAATAATAACTGGCCAATACACAAACATCAGAATGATGTATTCCAGAGAGTCATGTAATACAAACTAGCAATATCATCTGCCTATAAACCAATACAATTGTATAAGTAAGGCCTAAACTCAAGCCATTTAGAAGCTTTTGTAGTTTGCTTTGCAAGCAAAGCCAGAATATTGCTTGAAGATCCTCTTCACTGTAAAATTGAAACACTGAGATTAAAGTTATCCTTCTAATTAAGAAGGCTGTTTAAAGTAGCCTGTGAAGTTTGACAACAGCGGCACTCACATCACATTACAGCCTATAATAAGCAGACCAATTAAACTAATTGAATTTCTGTAGCCTGAAACACAGAGGGGGAAAAATGTCTTTGATTAGACTCAAGCTGTTAAGTCCTTCCATAAAAAGCAGAGACGGCTCTGAAACCTCACAAGATAACAATCCAGTCTAAAGGAACTAGGGGATCTACTTCGCTAATTTACAGTAATTGTCTCATATGGTGAAGTGTTTGAAGGAAAATATAATGAAATCCTTCTGTTAGCGGTAACACTGTGGCCATTCCTGACTTTAGAGTGATGTGACTCTACAGTATGATATACATCATGCCAATTACTGATTGCAGCACTGTAAAACACATTCAAGTACTTACACAATATAAGTACTGTAACAATACAACTGTGCATAATATAATTTAGAACAGTACAATACAGAGATGAAAATGATACATCTATATTTAAATCGATTAGTAAAACTAATTGTGCTCATTCTTTAGAAATGTTGGCCCATATTGATAGGATAGCATCTTGCAGTTGATGGAGATTTGTGGGATGCACATCCAGGGCACGAAGCTCCCGTTCCGCCACATCCCAAAGATGCTCTATTGGGTTGAGATCTGGTGACTGTGGAGGCCATTTTAGTACAGTGAACTCATTGTCATGTTCAAGAAACCAATTTGAAATGATTCGAGCTTTGTGACATGGTGCATTATCCTGCTGGAAGTAGCCATCACAGGTTGGGTACATGGTGGTCATAAAGGGATGGACATGGTCAGAAACAATGCTCAGGTAGGCCGTGGCATTTAAACGATGCCCAATTGGCACTAAGGGGCCTAAAGTGTGCCAAGAAAACATCCACACACCATTACACCACCACCACCAGCCTGCACAGTGGTAGCAAGGCATGATGGATCCATGTTCTCATTCTGTTTACGCCAAATTCTGACTCTACCATCTGAATGTCTCAACAGAAATCGAGACTCATCAGACCAGGCAACATTTTTCCAGTCTTCAACTGTCCAATTTTGGTGAGCTCGTGCAAGTTGTAGCCTCTTTTACCTATTTGTAGTGGAGATGAGTGGTACCCGGTGGGGTCTTCTGCTGTTGTAGCCCATCCGCCTCAAGGTTGTGCGTGTTGTGGCTTCACAAATGCTTTGCTGCATACCTCGGTTGTAACGACTGGTTATTTCAGTCAAAGTTGCTCTTCTATCAGCTTGAATCAGTCGGCCCATTCTCCTCTGACCTCTAGCATCAACAAGGCATTTTCGCCCACAGGACTGCCGCATACTGGATGTTTTTCCCTTTTCACACCATTCTTTGTAAACTCTAGAAATGGTTGTGCGTGAAAATCCCAGTAACTGAGCAGATTGTGAAATACTCAGACCGGCCCGTCTGGCACCAACAACCATGCCACGCTCAAAATTGCTTAAATCACCTTTCTTTCCCATTCTGACATTCAGTTTGGAGTTCAGGAGATTGTCTTGACCAGGACCACACCCCTAAATGCATTGAAGCAACTGCCATGTGATTGGTTGATTAGATAATTGCATTAATGAGAAATTGAACAGGTGTTCCTAATAATCCTTTAGGTGAGTGTATTTTGTTTACTGTTAATTGTAATGAGTTTTTTCGTTTAATTTACAGTGTATGCTGATGATAATGCAAGGGAGAGAGTGTTTATGGATAACACTTTAATGCACACTTATTTTTCTGTGTTTTATTCAGTGAAAATGAATGCTTCATCTTTTGTGTGATGTACAATAAACTACATAAAACTCATCAGTAAAGTTTTGGCCATCATTCGGACAGGGTCCGCTACAGCAGGCTTGTACTAATAGTGGATAAAAGCAAGATGACAACATAATTTATAAATGTAATTAAACTAAAGTATACCTGCTCTATCTCCATGCAGCATATATTCTAGTACTGATAGTTTCTGACGTTTTTAGAGCATGAGATTGTTCTGTTTTGTTGCTGGAGCATGACAGAGATTGTAGTGGCTTTGAGCAAGAGCTCTTGAAGCTCCGCCCTCTATGCTGGGAGCACCAGCTCATTTGCATTTAAAGGGACACACACAAAAATTGCATGTTTTTGCTCACCCCCAAAAAGTTGCAATTTTAACATGCTATAAAAAATGGTCTGTGGGGTATTTTGAGCTAAAACTTCACATACACACTCTGGGGACATCAGAGACTTATTTCACATCTTGCACTAATTACATCACATCCTGAATGAGAAAAAAACCTTCTTGAAATTCATAAATAAACAAACAGACTAACTAATAAATCCATAAATAACTGTTGGATGCTATTTGGATCAGGTCTTGAATGAATGAATGAATGAGGTCTTTAACTAACTAACGTATCGGTTACGTATGTAACCCTCTTTTCCTGAAGGAGGGAACGGAGACGTTACGTCGAACGTGGCTGACTGAAAGAGAACTAACTAACTAATATATTTAATCAGATTTTAATTGTTAGATCTGGTTTGGATCTGGTTTTGAAACTTTTAATCAGCTTTCAGTTGTTGAATGCACTTTGGATCAGTTGATTTTCCCAAGTAAGACATGTTCCTGGATCAGCATATTTTGTTGATCCTGGAACAACATTCCTGTTGGAAAATGTTGTCCTAACTCTATCCCTACCCCTAATCCTAACCCTACCCATAACTTAACCCTAAAAATCTGAGAGAAATAAAAGGTGAATAACACTGATGTAGAAGCACCTGGTTGTAAACCTAACTTGACATAAACTGTAAACCTGTCCCTCAAATATGACTGGTTGTTTGGAATTTTGTTCCAGGATCATGTTGCACTTGGTGAAATCACATTCACCTACATTTTTTATCAAATTTCAATTGTTGGATGTGATTTGGATCAGACAACAAAAAACTAAACTGATTTGAGTAAGATGCCACAAAAAGCTATTTGCTACCTGTTTCAACAAAGCCATTTGGGTGCCCACATTTGGGTTTTTGTTCCTCTGTCTGAACTCCTTGCCTTGCAGTGCTGTATTTCTTTATGTAAATAAATCATTTTTACTCTGAGAGACTTAGGAGCACAGTCTTATTTAATACACTGTTATTATTTTATCAAGGCTATTCACAGGGGCGTTTGTTTAGGACCTGTGCTCAACAAAAGAATAAAAGATATACGCTTGGCTTGTGTGTGAAGCATAGAAACAACTCGCCCTCAAACCTCCAGCAAACAGCAAGCTGACTAAAGCAAAACGAATAATAAAATGCAAGATTCTTTCATAAAATAGTCATTAGGGGCATTTAGAAAGAGAATTAGCTGCCAGGGCACGTATCGTTAGTGGCTCCCCCCTCCACACCGCAGCTGACCGCCGAGTCTGAGCGGCCGCTCTGCTCATACGGCTGTTCTCGTTTGGCAAACGGCTCCAGGGGCGAAAATAATGATCTGCGTAGACATGCCAATGCTATCTGGACCAGATAACGCTGCCTTAATGACTCCTTATCCTTCGGCCTCTTCGTAGAGATGGGTGCCACAGCAAATATATTCCTGTCATTGGGTCATTAGCTCTTTATTGCACCGATAATGGACTTAAGAATTTTTGGTCCAATTCGAGTGTACACTACCCAGTGGAAAACAGCCCTCTGATAGATTAGCCAACGGCTAGTAAGGATGCTCAACGAGCGCTTTTCCCATTCCTGATTAGTGGATCATTAGCTGGTATTGGCGAAACACAATGACAGTTACTTCCTCTAAAACAAAAACCTGATAAAGACATTGTAATGGAGTCTGGATAATGGTAATCATTGTACTCAAAGTACAAAACACCTCCCTGAATCACACTTTGCATTTTCAAATCTGGCTTTTGCTAGCCTCTAGCAGCTTGTTCAGACAAGCTGGAAAAATCTGTTTTGGCACATCGACCTCAAATCTGTTTTCAAATTAGCAGTTTGAACAGCAAAAACTCACATAAAAGTCCGTTCATCTATTTGTGGTTTGAAATCTGACTTTGATCTAACTGTTCAGACACAACGTGGATGGTATAAAAAAAGAAAAAAGCGTATCTTGTATTAAAGGACCGATATTTCAACTGTAAAACAAGACAGGGAAAAAAAAAAATCACCTTTGTATCAAATCTCTTACTATAACAAAACATTTTATGATCTGATGTTCATTTTCTTGACAGAGAACAGTATAACAGCTACAAGTAAGAGCTAAAAATAGCGTTTTAGCTAAGCATAAGCCCAATGTTGACATGACAGTTTACTATTAACTATTTCTGCTGACCAAAACTGATTTTAAAACCCAGCTTAGTGTAGCCTAGTCAAGAATGAGCCAGAATATATTGTTTGTAGCTAGCTTGCTATTCAATGCTAAAAGCTAATTTATCATACAAATATCCTTAGGCCATAAAAACTACATATGTTTTACCCATACCCATAAAGAACATAGATAAACCATTATTAAATCCATGTTTGATCTATCAAAGCATTGTTTTCTGTTAAGCTGTATGAACAAACACATGCTAACAAACTTATTTTTGCTCCTCTTCTCTTAGTGCCACATAGATTCGATTTGAAAAACAAATCAGTTTTATGTTCAATGTGAAGAAAGCCATACATCAGAGGAGTCATTTGTGATTCCATTATCACTACTTAAACCATTACCGTTAACATTAACACAACGATCTGTGCACATGGTTCACGACCAAAGGCCTTCCAGGGGTCCGTAATGAAGATGCACACACCACAAACATCCAAGCCCGAGCTCACACACACATATAGACATGCTTCTCCATCCTTGCGTCAATCTCAACTCTGCAGATGCACATAAGTGGCTCATCATTCGTTGTTAGGCGGGAAGAATGCTAGTTATTTCACCTTAAATGTCACTAGCAATTTATTCCATGCGGCTCATTCAGCTGATCTGTGATCTGTTATTTAAAGAATGCAAGACGTGTTATCGACACAGACGGATCTGCAAAAGCGGCCTGCCATTATCAGTAATGTGCTCTGGATAGCACAGAGCCGACAAACGAACTGAGGGAGATTTGAAGTTTGCACACCCTGTGAAGTTCTGTCTTTTGATGTGGCACACTAACCTATTCCAGATGGACCAGGATTGGTCCACCGGTGAGGCCCAACAATGACACTGAAATGCACATGCCAGACAAATGGAGATATTAGGAAACTCTCACATGCACACACTTCTATGTTCAGAATAGCATACTGTCTTACTATTTCTGCAGTGTATAGTATGTAGACTGTGCAAAGTATGTGAATTTTTTTGTATGCATGTAGTGATTTCCAGGTGAAAGACATGAAACCTTACAATTTATAAGAAATTATATTACAATTAATTTAGATTTAATTATATTATAATTTATTATATATTACATTATATTATATTAGATAAAATAATACAACGAGCCAGTAACAAGAATATTTTGTATACCTTAAATTACCACAAACAGTTGTTCGAAGACTTTTATTTTACAAAAACAATTTGATTAAAATGCTAAATACATTTTTTTATTTTGAGTATGATAACGATGCAATTTCCAAAAAAATTTAACATGCATGTCATGTGACAACCTGAATGCAACATTTTAAAGGTTGAATAAAGCATTCAGAAAGTTTCAAATATTACTTTAAAAAGTAGGTAGTATATAGCGCACTAAGCCAGGGGCTTTATTCATTTCGTTACTTTTCAACTGACCCCTTAGTGGCCCCGAGTTTAGAAAGCCGCTCAGTAAACCACAGACCAGGATCTACAACTCAGTCTCAGCATGTCATGTCAGCATGCACAGATCTTATTGCAGACCTTGAGTTATAAAGATAGAGATTTGTGGAATTTAAATGAAGATTGCATGTGATCCAGTCATGCAGAGCACCGCTAATGGCTATTTCAGTGTCTTAGTTAACACCTACTTTCAAGTACTGCTACACAGCTGGAGCTGAGAATAGCTTTAGCTGTTTATGACGGGCTATTCCCATTTGACCTAATTTATACCAAATTGGAGAGATGATTGTATTCAGCAGGGGGTGCAAGAGACACGTGGCTCCTGACAACACCCTCACAAACCCTTTCAAAGCAAATATTTGAGATTATTCAAGGCAATTTTCTACCGTCCCTACCTCGAGCTTGCATTCTCGGGACAGCCGTAACGACTTGAAACATCTTATTTTGCTGGGCTGAAATGGCTGTGGCAACAGGGAGAGCTGAGCTCTGGGTTTTCTCAGCGGGTGATTTAAGAGTAATCAAACATTGCTGCACTGCTATGGGAACCGACTAAAGCACGTTAAACTGAAGTCCAGTGAGATAAGAACAGCACTACCTCATCTCAAGCAACCTCAGAAACAAGCGCAAACCCTCCTGCGAGACTTATTTGTGGCAGATGGGCTTGTGATTTCTCAAGCACCCGATGAGCGATATGAGAAGAATGTTGATCTGTTAGGCATTAGCACTAGAAGACCCGGGCCGGTGCATACGTGTGGCCTTGAGCGTCAAGCTGAAGCCTTCGGTGGATGAGAGCTTTATTTCAGGTGCATAATTGGACTCCTGGCTTTTATGGCCTCATTTACTGGAGGAGTGCTTGTGCACTACCACATCTGTGAAGGTTATGTTTGCGCCCAAGGATTTCAGCACACTACTGCTGTGATTTGAGCCTGTGCAGGATTGAGCTATGTAATCCAAATGCTACTGCTTTGCATGGACTCGACTGTAGAAGCCCATAGTCTGACCCAACAAACACAATAGGCCAGAGGTTCTCAACTTTGTGGGTTGCCAGAGCTGTAGGCCATGCATTATATCTTATTTATGGCATATCTTGATTTATATCAATAGACTATATATAAAATATGCAGCTTCTCTTATACTTAATTGCATGAATTGTAGGCTAAAGTGTGACCCAGATGCAAAGGTAACAAGCCAACAATAGGTGAATAGCAGTGTCACTGGCTAAGTGCCCTAAAACTACCATTTGCTTGCACTTATACTGATCCTATAGATATAATACAGCACGTAACAGCAAAAAAGAAATGCATACTTGCAACTTTGAGGGGCCGTTCACACAGGACACATTCTTGATAAAGAGAAAGAGAGAGAGAAAACAAAAAGAGTATGAGGTGCTAATCAGACCAATAAGCTATGTTTCTAATGGGCACCCAGGAAACCGGGGCCAGTGGACCCTGGCAATTCACAACGTCCGTTTTGACACAGGATTTACCTCAGAGCAGCTGAGCTGTGTGATTACTGCCCACCATCGGCTGTAATACCTGACGAGACTTTAGCTTTACACTAGACTTGAGACTGGGATCTCATCACTGACCGATGAGAGATTGTAAGCTAACATCAAGAAAAAAGTAGACACAATAAAAACAGATTTTGACAGTGTTTTTTTTCGAGCATGAATACAATGAGTGAATTCTGAACTCATTCCCTCAATCACGAAATGTGCAAAATGAAGGACGTTGCCGTCCGCTCAACTCCGTTGTTTATTTATTTGCCGGTTAAATGTGTTTATATTAGTAAATGGCGATAAAAGACGTCTGTTTTCCTCCTCGACTGGTGACCCGTGACCTCTGGATGAAGCTGGAAAAGTACGCCCACACTCCTGCTGTGTTTTCTGGTCTTGGGTCAGATACGTGGGATGGGCAAAGAGAGCAGTAGAGAGATGGAGAGAGAGAAAGTGTGTGTGTTTTTGAGTTTGTGTGTTTGTGTGTGTGTGTGTGTGTGTGTGTGTGTGTGTCACTCTGAACCTCCTAGCGAATTCTAAATGTGAGTGATTAGTTCTTGGATGGTTGTCTGAAAGCTTTACTATTGCCAGCCCACTGCAGGCTTTGGAAAATAAATGTCCACGTCACCCTCGAGAACCACCTCCTTGAAAACTATAGACAAGAACAATTCAGAGAATACCTGGACAGCACAAAACAAAAGAAGTTGTCACAACAGGCCACACACATTTTCAGCACATTAGCTTATATCCTTCTTGATTGTTCTGACAATTTAATTTTACTTGGGATTAGGAATTTGCACAAAGTATAAAAACTAGGCAAGAATTCATCACATCGTGTCTACACCGGATGCGAGCGGTGCGATGCGACACGACAGAAGACAATAGAACCCATTATAATCAGTGATGTTGTCTACACTGGGTGCGGCGTGACGCGACAAATCCCAGACAGTAAACTGATGCCTCGTTCAATTTATAACGTTCTCCAAGTACTCACGATACTTCTCATAGGAATGACAAATGGATTTGCGATAGTCGCATTGTCGCGTCCAGTGTAGACAGCTTCTAGCTATTGCAGCAAGATGCGACACATCAACAGTCAAAGCGTCTGGTGTAGACACAGTGTCACGCATATTTGGTTCTACAGACATGAATAACACGAGAGGTTTGCGATTTAATATAGACCTAAGGTGCAGTCACATTTACCATTTCTCTGTAAAAAATTGGCATTAGGTTGAGGTGGATTTTTTGCAGTTCTTTAAAACTCAATGTGCATTAAAGCTTTCTTTCTGAGCAAAAAATACTTTACTTGATAAAAAAAATTGGCTAAAATGTTGTAACACGCATTGCCAAACAAAGCATTCTTTTTTCAATTAATATATACCCCCAAAGGGGCGACATATCCTGGGGAATACAAAAGTCATGTTTAAAAAAAATCATGTAATTGTATTATTTGATGTCTCTTTATGGCCTTGCCCTCTTTAGGGTTAAAGATAATGTGCATAACATATTTAATAATATTTTGCATTGGCTTTAGTTGAATGTTTAGAAATGTTTTACGAAACATTTGGATGGAAATCCTGCAATAAAGACTCTTTTGACTTAACACCTTAGCAAACACCTTGAACCCCTTCTCAACCAAGTGGCAACATTAAATCTATTCAGGACCTTTTTAGAAACCACATAGCAACACCCTGGTAACCACTGCCATAGCATCATAGATGATTTTCGCACAAAGACTAACTAACTTTTCTGAAGAAAATTTAATTTCTGTTATATTTTGTTGTGCTTGATAGAAACATATAACTGGAAATATTAGACACAAATGACCTCCCTGAAGCAGCCCACAACACTCATTTCCATTGCAAATGGACCAAGGAGTCACAGAACATCTGCTAGGCCGAATCCCCACCCACAATCACAGCTCATAAACAAGCAGCATGTGGAGGAAAAGAGCTTCCCTATGGACCATACTGAACTCTCTGTATCCTACTAGCACCTCGATCTTAAAAAGAGTCCTCTGGGAGCTATTTATTAATTCGGCCATTTTATCCCCCCCCACCCCACCCCAATCAAATGATGAGGGCTTGAAACAAGGGCTGGTGGATGAAAGTGTTGGGATGGTAATGATGCCATGTAATGATTTCCCCTGAGGAGATCGGATCTATTGCCAGGAGGAAGAACGGGGAGAAGAAAGACCTGAGGGAGAGAGTTGGTGTGAAGAGGGAAAGACTCCACATCAGCATTTCACAAGAGCACCTCCGTCATGAAAGAGACTCCGAGCAGGAGGTGGAGGCCAAATTAGGATGAGAACGATCCCAATCGCAGCCTGGGCGTCTTGATTCTACATTCTCCATAACCCTTTTTGAAGGATGCCAGTAAAATAGTGTTTGGGAGGTAGCAAGTGATATTAAACAGCTAAAAGTTACAATTTAACAATGCTCAAAGTCGGTGTAAGATAAGCAACAAATTAGATTTTTTACAGGGGTGTGAATCAATTGCATCGTCAAAAATTTATCTGCTGCTCTGTGCTTAGGACTCGCTGCCAAGGTTTGTAAGAAGTAATAAGCACTCATGTAACTACCCACTCTCTCCTCTTCTTCTTCTTCTTCTTCTTCCTCCTTCTGCCCAGGAATCTGCTCTTGGTCTCAGCAGGGATGTTTTAACTGGAGAGCCCAGACATCCAGAGTATTCTAGACCATATACCCTTGCTGCGACAATTGGTTCAGATGGCTGAAGGGCTGGACCAATGAGAGTGAATCCACAGCGTTCCCTTTTGAGCAACAATTATGTGATGCTTTGTAAACACAAAGTCATAATAGAGTGGAAAGCTCACTGTGGTTTAACTACTGGCATGCACACCGAACCATTAGCTCAACGAAAAAGTGTTAAAAATGGCTCGAACACACCTTAAACCCTAAGTATTTTTTGAAAGGATTGATGGGTGGTACACAGTCCATTCTTTGGAAGTGTTGCTCTGTGTCTGTGATAACAAAGCAGGTATGTATGGGCAATAAGTGAACTGCATCTGTCAGTCCGAAATGGTAGTGCATCAAGTCTGAAGGTGACAATGCACTCTTTCCCATTTGCACCACATTAAGGCCTGCTCTCAGCAGAAAAGTGCCTTTCTGCGTTCACCCCTCTTTACCCTAAAGTAATGGAGCTTTTTCACAGCTCATAGAGGCTTTGGCAGGCCATGCACTTAATGGTGTTTGGTTATCACCTGCCTGCCTGCTCATGGAGTTCATCCCTATTTGTGACTAGAAGGATTTTTGCCATTGTTTGGATCACAATTTCCTAAGCCAGATCTGAACCACAACACAACTTCCAACAACTCAAGGCACCATTACAGTCGTGTTCATGGACTTTCTGTATATCTGCATAAATTTGACCTACGTTGAGATCTTTAGATCTTCCTACAAGTCCTACAACTAGAATCAAATGAATGCTATAATATTGTTTTAAGCTTTTGTGTGCAGAAATAAAGAGAATTAAGGGTTTGCAAAATAGGGTTACACTTTACTTAATGGTCCTCTTTATACATTCTACTAACTAGAAGCAACTTTGCAACTACATGTTAACTAACTCTCATTAGAGTATTAGACTGTAGTAGACTGTTAGTAAACTGTTAGGTGTTAGGGTTCGGGTTGGTAGAATAAGTTGACATGTAGTTGCAAAGTGACAGTTAATAGAATGTCTGTTGGGGAAGCATCAAAATAAAGTGTTTGCAGATATTAATCACTACTCTAATGGAACTGATACTAATACTCTAAAGGGAGTTAGCTGACAAAGGTCTAAAGTAGACCGTCGAAATAAAATGTTACCCAATCTAGCAACACCGAAATATCTATTGTACTCAAGTTATTGTCACTGTCTTTACATCTAAAGTTCATACTACTACAACAAATGCTGATAAGCCCTTCCCTCAAATGAGGAAATAGAAAAATTACACCTAAAATAGGGCTTAAAAGTCTTGAAGAGTGTAGCCTGCATTGTACATTTTTATTAATAAACTTTAAATAAGCATCAATAGACAATTTGAAAATGTACTTAATATTAAGTCAACACTCTGTATGAGACAAACTTCTATTCCCCATAAAACAAAGAAAAAAATATTAATAATTGTGGATCAATTAAAGTCCAAATTTTAAGAAATGTACTTTTTATATTGTAATTCGAAAAATTATGCCAAACAGGGTTGCACGCAAAATGTGAAACATCAAAATATTATGTTTTTGATCATTAAAATGAATAAATACATAAATCTGTAAATAAATCTGTTGGGTCTGTTCAATACTGATATATAATTTACATTGTCAAAAGGGGAGAGGAGTACAGATATTTTCTTGCTATGTTAATTGAATGTACATTTAGATTCTCAAACATATCTAATAGTTCTCAAAAGTAAAAAACAAACAAACATGGGATTTTTGCCTCTAATGCTAAAAAAGTGTTGCCAAACATTTACACGTTAGGCATTCTGAAGTTTTCTATTCCTCAAAGAAAGGCTGCATTTGGAATTCAAGCAATTTATTTCACCTCCAGATGAGTTTCTCCCGTGTTCCTAAATGTTCAGAAATGGTGCGGTGTGCGTAGAAGCTATTATCCTCGGTCTGTTCAATTATTGATTGGCGAGTGCCACAGGGTGAGCAAAAGCGCTATATACGAAGACCAAATAAATCTCTGTTTGGACTTTTTAGGCTGTGCCTTCGACTCCCTGGACTTGTGACGGTAATGGGGATGCTAAAACCACAATTATTTGTAACGTCAGGAAGAAATAAAACATCTGCACCACAAGTTCAAAATTATTTCCCCTGCTTTTCCACCAGACTGAATGGTTTGAGTGTCTTCTGTAAAGACACACATACAATGCTGCAACACCTTTGTAACATGCAGACTATTGTGGTCCTATAAATTGACAGAACTGGACAGCATCAGTTTCACTTCTATTATGACATCTCGGATCAGTTGTGTCCAGTACTATTCCTATTGGAAGTTTTTGACAAGATAGATTTGAATGATATTTCCAGAGTGACTGAGCTGCCAGCGGTCTCCCTCAGGTCCCTCACAGCCTCTGAAGGAGCTTTTATTTCTTTCATAAAACTGGGCAGATTTATCTATTATTAACTCTGCTCCTCATAGCAGCCACATTTTTATGTATTGCTGAGACAGGGTTAAATGATTTTCAGTTAATTAGCTTGCCTCCAGGTTATTGATTTTCCTTCAGAAAGCAGCGAAGCTCCAAACAGGGGCCTCTGACTGGCTTCAGCTCTGTCTCTGATCATGGCCGCATGAAGGTGCAGCTGAGCTGATGCTGAGAGACAATCCCATTGCACCTTCACTGCAGCGCGCAACATACAGTTTCCCTGAAGAAAGTCTACATTCATCCACAGAGGAAACAACTTTTGTATAACACTCTCATGCACAGTGACATACATTACAAAACTCTCGCATTAAAGCATTTAAGTCATTGGAGAAGCTAAATCAGTTGAATCTTTTGCCATTGTAACAGCACAAGGTCTCAGATGTGATGTGTGTATGCCCAATGGGGTCATGAAAGAAGAATATTGAAGGTCTGCTGCGTATACCAGAGAAATAATTGAATAGATCCACAGAAAACTGTGGTAAGAATCTATACGCTCTAATCAATACAACAATATTGTCAAATAAATCTAATGTATCTTTCCTTAGATTAAATTGTTGAGGTAAAGTCTCATATTTTGTATGCAGAGCCTTTAATGTCATCTTCAGATTTTCAAGTAGGTTGGCTGAATTCAGTTAGACAGCTCTAAAAGGAAAACATGTCGGAGCGGTGGCCAAGTGGTACATTGAGCTGTGGTGCTCATGTGGGAATTTCAAGTTTGAATTTGGCTTGCATTTTCAATCTCATTCCAACTTCTTCCCCCTTTATTTTCTGTCTTTTCTCTGCTATCAATAAAGGTTGGATATTGGAAAGGACTATAGGCCTAGCAACAGCCTAGCGACCACTCATAACCCCTTTCTAACTACCTAAAAACAGGCTGGATCTCATAGATCAAATGCATAGATTCATAGATTCAAATTGCCCATTTTCAAACTATAAAAGTCCATTCAAAATGATATTTAAACTGCTAAACTTTTTGACAAACAAAAATTCATTTTATGTCTTCAGGCTTGTCTTTAGTTAATAATTTACACTCAAATGTCAATGGATTTCTTGACATAAATTAAAAGGAGAACATGTCGAAGCGCTGGCCAGTTGGTACATGTGGTGCTTATGCAGGTAATTCAAGTCTCAGTTCAGCTTGAATTCTCAATCTCATTCCCACCTCTTGCCCCATAATTTCCTGTCTTTTCTTTACTACACTATATCAAAAAGTGGACAATAAACAGAAAACATCTTGTGGACTGGATTGTGAGATATTTGAAACAAAGCAACATTTAAAAAAGCATGAATTTGTACTCTGGACCAAAACAGCAACTTCTCAAAACACTTTCGATCACCTAGAAACAGACAAGTCAATATTCAAAGACGTTTGTCTTTAGTTAATAGTTGTATTTCTGGTAATAAAAATGTTTTTCATGATGACATCACATCAACTTTCTGTCTGAGCAGGAAAAAGCGCTTGATCTTTTCATGATAACAGACTCCACATGGTGACGGCTGAGTCTATTCTCTGCCTCATCAATGTTTCAGACCCGAGTAATGAAGTCGAATGTCTGCAAGGTCTCACGCACAGCCACTATCATGTGTCTCACACACACATACGTGCACACACAGAGAGCCATGTGACGATGAATTATGGCAAGACCCCTCCCTACTTGACTTCCACAGAGGTGGGCTCTCTGACAAACATAAATTATGTTAATAGAATGAAATAAAAAACACTTTATTCCAAAGGTTTCAGTACTTTGAAATGTCAGGATGATCTAGTACGCTACCTGCAGAGAACTCCGAAGCTTAAGTCAGAGCGCTAAAATATTAAAACAAGAAATTTGCGCACTCTCTCGAGTTGCTGGAAAGGTGGGTGAAAAATGGAGAACGCACAAGCGTGTCTCCCAGGTGGAGTTTTTCCATTCATTAATTGATCCAAGTGCCAAATATAACTCTGCATAAGAGTGCAACGGAATATTGTAGATACCGAAACTTATTTGATGGTGCTTTCATGGGAAGAATTGCCATTAGGCCTGTTTTTTGTCCTGTTGCCTCAATCAAGTGCTTAGTCAATGTTATCTAAATGCCAAATTATAATTATCGTTCAAATTAGGCGTTTGATTTAAAAGAAGTTGATTAACTCCCAAGGTTATTACACTAGGGGGGTTATCTGGCAGGAAGCTCTCAGGAAACAACATTTTCTTCTATTATTCTTGTCCAGATGAGAAACATGAAGGACGTTTGCAACCAAATTGGAGCAAGTCCCACTGCTACCTCGACATTCCCTGTGTATGATGTGAGGGGGGGGGGCAGGATTCTAAGCAGCTAAATTAACCAGAGATAGGATATTAATTGAACAATTCCATTGTTGCCATGGCAAACTGCCAATTGATTGGCCCTTCAAGGCCGGATCCTTTCCTCTTTATGGGCGCTCCTCGGGCCGCTGAATGCTTTTCCGTTAATGTGAGAGTGAAAAAAGGAAAAGGAAAGAGTGAAAAGGGTGCGGGGGCTTGGTCGCGGTGTTCAATTACAGCAGGCGAGAGGATAAATCAATATCATTTAAATTGCTTATGGTAATCACCTGCGATCCAATCACTAAGATCAGCATAGGATATCTGCTGACCCCAGCCAAGTCTAACAGTCCCCTAGCTCCAACACTCAAAATCTCCTACTAAAACACATGTGTAAAGGTCATGCTTTCCAATGCTTGGAGTAGATTGGGTCAGGGCGTTGCCTTAGTGACTGTTATTATGGGATTTGAGGTGTGAGTTTAAATCGTTTCTTCTATAAGGGCTGTTACACTGCATAAGCAGCAAAATAACTGCAACAGCCGAATTGCATGGTGCTTTTAAACCAGCAGCAGGAAATAAAGCGATTTTTATTTTAATAATCATTCATTCATCATTCATTCATTATAAAATTATTATCAGGAGTGAGCTGTTGAGCAAGGTTTGGAGATCTTCAGAATTTAAATTTAATTGGCTCAAATTGAAGTTAAATTAAATTTAACCACACACCACAAAGCTGAAATGGAATATAAATTGCAATGACAGGAAGAGGAATTTACTGTATTAAAATTCAAAGAAATGCATTCTGTGAGATAAAGTCTTTCAGCCTGGTAAGTTGATTAATTAAAAATGATGGAATATAAATTAAATACATATTTATATAAGGCCTATAAAGTTTCAAAATGTTTCAAAACTTTCACATAAGGCTTTCTTAAGCCAACATTCAAAGTTCTGAAACGTTTGACAAACTTTTCTTTTAGTCAAAAGTTATATTCTTAATTCCAATTCAGTTGGTATCCCTGATATTGAGAACTTGATCATAAAATATAGTTTACATAAAGAAAGGTACCATATTTGGCAATTCATCTACACAGAATGGAACCCAAACACCAATGCGTGTCTATAAGGGTACGCTTGTATGACAACGATGTACTAAAAAATGAAAACGATTAAAAACACAGTATTATGCATTCCAGGCAAGTAGTTGGAATTGTCACTTTGTAAAGAAACACTGCGCGCCTATAGACTGAATGTATGAGCATGACATCAACATCTTGTAGTTTACACGGAGATGATAACGGTATCGTTTTCAAAAACTTGCACTTTGAAACCCGTTTTCAAAAGGTCGCATTTTCAGGCTCCCAAAACGCCATTGTTGTGTCAATGAACGTTAAAACGCATAAAAAGTGGCATTTTTTGTTGAAAACGGTGTCATGTAAATGCCCCCTAAATGAGTTATTATTAGTCAGATTTACTGAATAGAAAGTAAATGTGAGCTTGCATCAAGCCCGAAAAACACTCTTATAATGCCAAGTCTATATTGCAAAAGATTATACTGGAAAAAGGTTACAAGTGCACTTTCAGGTTATTCTTTGTTTGTCATGCAGCAAAAATAGGCTCAGCACTGAAATTCTTTTTGCACTTGCAGCTATATGTTTCTGCTGTTAACACAAGCACCGGAATGATGCTTATGCCTAAATGTTAGATGAAGCAACACTTCCTCATGACTTTTGGCCTACAGGCCATCTATTAGGCATTACGCTGAGATAAATATGCTGAAATCATTGAGTCAACACAGGGCATTTGCTTCACTGAGCATTTAAGGTAGATTTATTTGCCCCTTCAAGTGGCCATTTCAATGGTGAGTTTTACCCCACATGAGATAATATGACTTCCTGTGTATAAATGGCACTGACAAGTGTCCAAAAAAAAAAGGCAAGCTTGCTGCGATTCTCTGAGCTCAGTAATGGGCTTTGGTAGAGATGAAGGGCAGAGAAGAGAGCAGCAATGCGAAAGGCATTAGTTAGTCCTTATTATGTTCACATTCCACTGAAGTCTGTTCTCGCGCCGAGAAAGGAGTCAAACATATGGTCCTGACCTGCGCTCGCTACTGTCTCAATGTGATTATGGCTGATCTCTGCACCCATAATTACTTCACATAAACTCACAAGTCGTTAGTTTGTGTGCGCATATGAGAAAGAAAGCATGCCGTCATTGAAGAAAGGTCACAAGACCATGCATTCACATCTCGCCCCTGACCTATCTCGTCCGCATTAGCGCTGATGCACCTCTAAAAACACTCTAAAACGCCTAGTCCAGCAGATACAGTCGGATCCGAATTGCAAGGCTCAAACTCAAATTGATTTATATTGCGCCGTGTCGCCTATAAGTCGGATCCTGGCTAAGCGTTCATTAATTTTTCAGGACCCATGGAGCCATTGTGTGATATAAATCTCTGCTAAACCTTGATACTGGCCCATGCCATGACTTTGAAGTGCTGCCTAATTAAGCATCCGTACAGTTAATGAGCCTTACAATATGGCAGTGGGAAGATCTGAGAAATATATGTCTGTTGTAATATAGAAACAGCGTAGGAGGAATTCAACATTATAGCATCTCTCTATCAATATATATAGACTACTAATGCTTATTCAAGCACATGTCAGTCTGACTCTGTTTACAGAACGTCCATCTAAGGAACAACTTCAAGGTTGACTCCAAGAGCCTTGAGTTTCCACCCAAAAGAAAAAAAAACTTCTCGGTTAGGCCAGACCCCAGCTCTTCCCCAGTGGAGAGAGAGCCCCTTGTGGGCGGATCAGTCATTATTGATCACAGAGCAAGGTTTTGCTGTTCTTCATCTGCCCGGCCTGTAAAATGCTTGGCTTGGCTGAAATATTTCACATCCTGGAGCTGGGCACAGACCCAAAACAAATGAGAAAAAGCCTTTATGGGGCATATGCATAGCCAGCCATGGCGACCTTGGGGCTAAGTAGTAGTATTTACTGTGTCACCAGGAGAGGGCTGGTTAAAGAGAAGGACGAAGCAGCCAAAGGATGCTCAAACACTCAAGACACGGGTTGGTTTTAAGGGATCCTATTATGCTTTTACATTTTCAACTTTCTTTAGTGTGTAATGTTGCTGTTTGTGCATGGAAAAGGTCTGCAAAGTTACAAAGCACAAATTCTGGGAATGTGCACATCACTATAGAGTGTATGTGTGTGACGTCACCGTCATCTGGAGTGACTGCGCTTACGCCCACTGAGTGGCAGAAAGACTGACTGGCAGCATTGGTTTTCAGCGTGAATGCTGCAAAAAACACATCTAAAACAGGAAAGAGCTTTGAGATTGACAGTACAAATAGATTTGACAAGAAATCTAAGGTATATTTTTACAGACTGTCGAAAGCTACAAAAAGGAGAAGCAAATGGATCGCTGCAGTTCACAAAAACAACTGCAAAACGGGATATGATATGCAGTTATCATTTTGTGTCAGTGTGATGAATTTTGGGATATTCACAACTCTTCAATTCAATATTTACCATCTTATATTCTGCATAAGTTGATGTTTTTAAATACACACTGACAAAAATTATACAAATTTTAGGGCTGGACGATATGACGATATATATGTAACATTGATATAAGTGATCACCCGGATTTAGACCTACCTATATTGTATTTACATAAAACATTCACATGCAAAAATCAAAATCAGGCACATATAAGTGTCAGGAAACATAATTCCTGCCTGCATGTCAATATCCATGGATCACTGGATCTTCGGTAAGTTGTAAGAAACACTATATCAAGTCCAACCTTTAGTTTAAACTGATAATCCTTCTTTTACTCGTGTTTTCTTTTACTCGTGTTTCCCCTATTAAATCCAGTCATGCAGCAGGCTCTATTGCCACTCAGGCCAGCTGAAGGGGTGTGTTTCGGCGGGAAAGTGACGTCAATAAATACCCTCTATGTTCCTCATTTAAACAATTCCCACCGAAGGCATAAGCAAAAATATTGGGTGAAACCTGTTTTCATTATGTTGAAACTCGTGGTTATGGTAAGGGGTGTGACATTTCTGAAACATGCTTGAAGCAGTTGACCAGTCACATCACATTGGTCCAGCTGACCAATCAGAGCACATAATGCTTTTTAGAAGGAGGGGCTTCATAAAGACAGGAACTAAACAGAGTGTTACTGAGACTAGGAAGAGAGGTGCCGCAAAAACATGAAATGTGAAAAATGTGTTCTTTGACAAACCAAACAGGAAATCCTGTTCTTAGTAGAAAGCAAAATCAAGACTTTGAAAAAAGGCATAATAACTAGTTATGTCCTTAATATAAATCACTTTTCAAACAGCTTGGTCAATTGGGAATCTGCCAGTTTAAAATCAAAACATTTTTTTGCTTCTGCTTTTAATGTGAATGATTCTTATGTGCATTTTTTATTATTAATCAAAATGTCATAAGTTGCTCTTTCTGTGTTATGACTCACACAACACTCACTTTTCATAATCCAAAGTATAACTAATGGATAACCTTACATTTTTGTTGTTGTTGTTGCAACTTCTGTTTCAGGCTGACTTTAAAATCCCGGAATTGTTTGCCAGTGTAAAACTAAATTGCCAGTTAAAACACTTCTTAAACACAAATACTGCATAAAATATTTTTTTCTTTTCTTTCATGCAGAATTGTATTTTTCTTTCATGCAGAATTTCAGATATCCTTGCTTTACTTCAAAGTTGATTAGTTGTTTTCAGAAGATTTATTGGTTGTGTTCAGATCCTTAGTTTTACCTAAATGTCATCGTAATAAAGTGAACTTAGATTTTATGACTTAAATAAAGACTGAAAAACTGAAAGACAAAAACGCTGAAAGACACATTTAAATGTATCTAAGGCTAATTATATATCTGTGATTTGATTTTCCATATCTGCATTGAATATGTTTACAAGCTATTCAAATCATATCAAGGTAATATGTGAAGCAGGAATAACAATATCTTAAACGTCTGCTAACGTACATCATATATATTAGCAGTGTGGCTGTATAAAAACAACTGAATAGACACAGAGTGCACATGAATGAGTGTTTTGCATGTCAAGGGTGAATTAGAAACAAATAAAGAGGTGCTCCATGTGCATTAGACAAGCATGAATGTAAACATTAGTACAACTTGGGCTTTCAAATAGCTCCCTCTAGTGGACAAAACATGCACTGTTTCTTGCACACTTGCAACTTTAAAAGATTAATCGCAAGCATTTGTCAGAAAAATTCTCATTTTTATTTGACCTTTTTGTTGTTGTTGCCCAAAATTTCTTTAAACTTGCTGACAATAAAATGCTAATTGAATATTTTCCTGTGCTTGTCTTTGCTGTAAAACTACATGCACAAACTTACAAAGGCCTAATTATCTTACAAAATCTAAAGCTGTTACTCAAAGTCTGTTGCTCATGATTAATAAGTAACAAAAAACAAATGTCTGTTCAATGTACAATTCAGGACTCATCCTTGAATGTTTGCCAGGAGTTAAAGATTACATTGATTAAATATTATCAGTAGTTTAAAGGCATATTTTTAGCTTTCATTTACACTATAAATGGCATTTAAGGCGGTGTGGTACTGAAAGCCAATAGAAAACACACTAAAATATGCATTAAAATACAAAAATGACACAAAAACGTGCATTTTCTTTCACACAAGACTGCAAAAAGCATGTAAACTAAACTGAAATTATTTTAAATGAAGTGAGTGCTATCCATTAGAGAAAAAGAGCGGTGGTGAGCACCCTGTAGGCCATAGACAAAGTTGTAAACAGCCCCACACCAAAGACCAGACCTCTGCTAGGCTGGGGCAGAGCCATAATATAGGTCACTGTGTGGATGAAGCGTGACCCCACGAACACCCGGAAGTGCAAGAGAGCTGAGGAGAGATCCGGCCCAGTGAGTGCATACAGGAGACCAATCACCACAAAGGGAACAATGTTTTCCAGGTCATTCTGATGGCATCTGTGATTCAAAAACAATGGCATCAGAAAGAGACAACATCAGTAGCATCTTCATCGCTCACCCAGTGATCTTGTCATAAAAAAAATTATACTTTTACCTTCGCACTCTTTCCACATCCGGATCAATCCTGACCAGTTTCTTCCTGTCGTCTGTGGTCTTCACCAAGATGGTGTCCTCAATGTTTGCAAAAACCTAAAAGAAGAGTCATTAAATCTGTGAAAATTGAGTGTTTGACAAACTATTAAAAAATCTGAAAGAAAATATAATGCAGATTGTATAAACTGTAAATTGAGCACAATACTGCACCTGTTTTGTCAAACGAAAGTATGAAGTCACGAGGCTCATAAGCATCATTTTGAGGATGACTATGGTTGCATATGTGGAGAAGGCCAGGAAGACCTCGCTGTCAATCATGTGCACAACTTCTGCCATCTTTATTTAAATTATGGTGGGTACAAATGCAAAACAACAAAAAATTTGTAAACATACACAAATAAAGAGACTAACCTTATCTTCATATGCAAAATTCTCACAAATGCAATACAAACATGTATTATATCACCCCTCCTATTGCTCTAACTAACACATTTGGCCAATTTCTGCCATCTTGAACTAGTTAAAAACCAGCTACTATGTTCCAAAACAGCTGCCAGTTTAATCTTGTCAGTATCACAAAGCCAGGCTTCAAATGTGGTATTCAAACAGTTTTATTAACATAAAGTGAACAAAAAAGGTATAGAAACGTAAGCAAATATTTCTTTAAGAGCGTTGAGTCGTTTGTTTCCTTTTAAAGTTGAATTTAGTAGTTTAGTACAGAACAAAATTTACATTTATTTACTGTTCATATCGCACAACTGAAAGGACTTCATATTATAGACGTTTAATATTGTAACATCCAATATAGGCTAGTGTTTTCATACCGTTTGTTTACTAGTTAAATCAATGGAAACAATAGAGCAAACCAGGACGCCGAAGGCTGTCTCTCTGGAATGTCAAAAATGCATGGAAAGGCACTTTATAAAACATAAATACTGACAAGAAGAATAAACAAATGTACAAACGCAAGAAGTTAAAATATTGGCGTTTTGACGCGTTTCTCACCTTTTTTGACGCCGCTGTTTAACAGCGCTTCCTGAACTAAAGTAGGTGGGTGGGCGTTCAAGTTTCGCATTCAAATAACCTAAACGACATTCAGACCAACTGTTATATTTATGCAACTGTTTGTTTTGCGTAATTTATATATCTCAGGGATCTGGAGCTCATCAGGCATATGCACGTTGCTGTCGTTCAATGGAGCATGACGGTAGCAATGGCAAAATTGTGGGTTCGATTCTCAGGAAATACTGCAGTAAATGCTAGTTATCCAATTTCTATTAATATTTCTCATGGGTGGTTTTGTTTTTTACTCTATAAGCACATACATTAAGGTTATTAAAATAATAACACAAATGGTGTATCTTTCTTGCCATATTATAGTTTATTTAATAGATTTTTAGCTAAATTTAACATAGAAACAAATATGAAACAAACATCTTATGAAACAGCAAAATTATTGCACACTGAATTGTTTGGCATGTCATACTGTAATCATACTGATTTTGTAATGTCTCCCAAAGTGTTCTTTGCACCCTCGGGTAGACCAAATAAGACTGTGATAGATATGTTGCAAAATGCTCAATAAAGAATCCATGTAATGTTACAAATTATAATATATATTAATGTATTACAAATTATAAAAGTTAAAACCTAAAATAGAAAGGTCTCATTCAAATATTGAAGAAAAGTTGGTTTGAGCACTTGGAATGCATCCTAAAGACTGTCTGCATTGATAACAACCCTCCGTTAAATGCTGAGTCATTGTGACAATGACTTGACTGTTAACAAACATTTAGAAGTTAAGCAGTGAAATTAGCACCTACAGACTTGTATGTGAATACCTGTATTTTGGTAACTGCAAATTCATCAAAAATACATACAAATTGATGAGAGTTTTTATTATGAATTGCATGTGTATCAGAAAAGATAAAGCCAGGGACAATAAAAGATATAAAACAGGCCTCTGCTGTTCTGCAGTGCATCAGCGTCTTTAGAGAAGGAGTGCTGTGGTGAGCACCCTGTAGGCCATTGAGAACGTTGTGATCATTCCCACCATCCAGGACAGACCTCTGCTAGGCTGGGGCAGACCCATCACGTAAGATACTGTGTGGATGAAACGTGAACCCACAAACACTCTGAAGTGCAACAGAGCCGTGGAGAGATCCGGCCCAGTCAGTGCATACAGGAGACCGACCACCACAAAGGGAATGATGTTCTCCAGATCATTCTGATGGCACCTGTGATTAAAGAGTAAAAATCGCTGAGAATATTCCCAATTAACAGGTTAAATGAGGACAGAACGGTCCTTTACTACCTTCGGACACGTTCTACATCAGGATTGGTCTGGAGCATCTTCTTTCTCTCCTCTGGATCTTTTTTGGTCATTGCAGTGTCTTCCCAGTTTTGAAAGGCCTGTATGATGAACAGAAAGACATTAATTATATTGCCGAGAAGCAACACTTTAAAACCTACCATTCTCACATTAGATTCGATATTCAAGTTGATTTCAACATAATGCATGAAGTCACTTATCTCTTTATTGCAATTTATATCAAACTGAATTTTTTGAACCTTTCTGGTTATCCTGAAGTATCCAGTCAGAGGAGCCATGAACATCATTTTGAGGATGACAATAGTTGCATATGTGGAGAAGGCCAGGAACACATCACTGTTTATCAGGTTTACCATTTTGCAAAATTTCCTTCAAAAGACAACATATAGAAAATTACAGAACAAAATAGGGCAATAACAAGACTTTAGGAAGATATCGTAAAGCATGCAAATGCACACATAGCTAGCTTATATTATAGGGTGAATTCATGTTGATTGTGGTACTTTTCCCAAGTCATCTCGGTGGCAAAAAAGTGTCCCAATCTACTATTTTCAGATAAGAAAATGTTATATTTTATTCAGTGTAGTGTAATAAAATTTTCTAGCATGTTATGTATTGATGCAAGAACTTATGGGAACTTTGAAACAGTTCTGTGAAACGGTTCTTTTGAACAATTCTTTTTAAATAGCTGATTCATAAAACAATTCACCGGTTCCTTTATGGCATATCTTGTAATTACTTTCACGCTTTGTTCTACAGCATATATGCTATATGTCCAATTTGTTTGTGTTAATAACTGTCTGTCATAGCTACAATCATGATTTGTTTGATCATTTCTGCAGTTAGATGTCTGCTAAACTTGTTTATTCCGATTCGGATCGATTAAACAAATCAAGTTTTGTGAACCGGTTCAACCGATCCATTACAAGGATCCGACTCAAAAATGATTCGTTCACGAATTGGACATCGTTATAATTGAATAAACAGTTGAGGAAATACCTCTACTGTACTTAACGAATAAACAAGTTCATTATCGATGCACATTACTTTACAAACACATGTGTAAAATTAAATTAGCTACCGATACCATATATTTTGCTCTATATATTTACACCCCACACTGTTGCGCAGTGTCCACGCAAAACGACAAAACAATATCGCCTCCATTTTAATCAACCTGTTCACACGGAAAGTGAGAGTAGGCTATCTACTAGTGCAGCTTCGTTTACTACAATAATGGGGGGTATGGGTATTCGAGTTTGGTCCATTCGCTCGCAGGTAGTCGTTTACAAAGTTTAAATCAAATGCAGCAATGTAACAAAATTGGAGCAACAAGGAAAATGCTCCATGCTTACCTAGTGGACGATTCTTGCGGATGACAAGTGCTTGTCAGACAGCACTTTGAAATAAATCTGAAATTGCTCAGTTATGGTGCAAGTTCCGTATAGGACAGCCTACTTGGACCAGAGCCAGCGCATTCCTTGTAGAGTGATTTTCTTGTAGTAACGTCAACAGTTTAATTCTTTGAAAACCTCGTAGATCAACGAATAATCCTAGATCATTTTGATCTGTACAGGTCTTTCAGCCAAATCAAACAATAATTGCCGTTTCTTTTGTGTTTTGTCTTTTCTTTTGGCAAGTAGGCTATTATCCTTGCATTTTTATGGTGACTCCCTAAACCTTTGTCACGTTATGAAACAGTGAGGAGGGGTTGCAAAATATTTAGATTTCAACCCACAGTTTATCTGTAATATTTTACCCAGGCAGTAAAATTGTGCTTCTGTGAATAGTCATTGGAGCAATATAGGGCGTTTTATTCAAAACGTATGCTTTTCTGACCACTTTTATTCAAATTAACTGAGATTGGTTTTAAAGGGATAGTTCACCCAAAAATGAAAATGACCCCATGATTTACTCCCTCAAGCCATCCTAGGTGCAATGACTTTCTTCTTTCAGACGAATACAATCAGAGATATATTAAATAATGTCCTGGCTCTTCCAAGCTTTATAATGGCAGTGAATAGAGGATGATATTTTAAAGCCTAAAAAAGTGCATCCATCCATCATAAAAGTAATCCATACAGCTCCAGGGGGTTAATAAAGGCCTTCTGAAGCGAAGTGATGCGTTTGTGTAAGAAATATATCCATAATTACTTCATAAACTAAAATAACTAGCTTCCGACAGACGGCCATACGCATTGATGTACGGCAAAAGAGTAACCCCTGAACTGATGCATTGACGGAAGCAAAAGAGCAAAGGATAGAGCAAAACAAAACACTGGTCACGAATTAGAAGTCTAAAACGAGAATTTTTAAAGATGTCAGAGGATTATAAGATACAAGAGAAGAGGAGCTTGAGTTTGTTGCCCAGCACTATTTGTTTGAACCGCATCAAAGCTTACGCTACTCCTACATCACGACAGGGATCGACTTGCGTAGGCCGTCTGCCGGAAGCTAGTTATTTTAGTTTAAAAAAAAAAAATCAATTCTTACACAAAGGCCTTTATTAACCACCCGGAGCCATGTGGATATCTTTTATGATAGATGGATGCACTTTTTTGGTTTTCAAAATATCATCCTCTATTCACTGCCATTGTAAAGGTCGGAAGAGCCAGGACATTATTTAATATAACTCTTTTCATCTGAAAGAAGAATGTCATATACACCTAGGATGGCTTGAGGGTGAGTAAATGGCATGGGGTCATTTTCATTTTTGGGTGAACTATCCCTTTAATACAGGTGTAAACAAAACAAGGTTTGAGGGGTCATATGATCTGTATCATATGATACATCCAAACTCAAGTACTGTCATAACTAAGCACTTTATTAGCCAATATCACAAAATACTTCTAGAAATTAATTTAAAGTGATGGTTAAGTATACACTAGCAATTCTAAGGTTGTAGGTTCCAACCCAGTCTCATGAGTTTGTACGAAATAATTAAGTTGTATAAAAAAAAGAGAAAAAAAAAGTAGGACCTAAACATTACCATTAAGCCCAACCTCTAACCCAACTTTTAAACCTATTTGGCATTGTAACAGGACAAAAAAATTTGCATACAAGACAATTTGAAGTAATACCATGACTTCCATCTCGTACAAAATATTACGAGTTGTCACGAGTGTGTTTTTTGAAGTTGCTTAGGATAAAAAGCCTGTCAGCTGAACAAATATACATTTTGTGTTTTTCTTCAACTTCTATAGCCTTAAATGAGCATTTTTCCAGGTGTTTTCAGTGTCATGCTGAACGCTGCATGGTGCATTGGCACTTCGCCATTGCTATCTTGAAGGTATGCGTTTAAGGTATCTGCTTCGTTAGGCCTTATTCTGTTGACTGCACACATAAGGCATCATGCCATGTAATTGTAGGCACTAAAGAGATCTAGTCATTCTCTGCTGCTGTCATCTTCCTCAGCAGAGTATCTCGAAGCAAGAAGTTAGTCTTGTCTCAAGCTGAGTGAAGAGCAAGACGTCTTCTCCCTCCTTACAATTACACCACTGTCACGCTAAACAGCTGCACGTCGTGTTGCCATTGTGCTCGTGTTTTTGTAAGGCATTGCAGGTGCGAGAAACATCCTTATCGCTGCTGGAACATATTCTGGTCTTTACATATGGATGAGCTGCACGAGGAAGTGCGGCGCGGAGAACTAGTTGATAAAGAATGTGGACTGATGAGATATTCTCCCACTGACACGTCACGTTTGCCAGCTTCTCCAGCTAATATGTTTTACCTCGTGTTTACCATTCCAGGGAGAAATGTGGGACTGTGCTACTTTGCCAGAGGAGCACATGAGAGATGTCAATCAACGTGCAGGGACAAGGGATTTAAAGATGTCGTGCCGCAGTCAGAGATTTAACAGTGTGGTCTGTCAGGTGTCAACAACTTCACCATCAGAATAGTAATGCTGTAAGACACATATCATTAGTGTTTGATTTGCACCTCACCTGAAGAACGCTAACTGATTTTCCTTCAGACTTAGAAGTAGTTTCACATTAAATAAAAAAAATTACTTTGAACACTGCATGCTGCACGGCTGCCTAGTGTTTCAACACTTTTGCCAAAACTTATGAATTTCAATTATATGACATTTTTTATCCAATTCAACTGGGTAATCTTTCAGTACTGTACATATTATGAATTCAGAATAAATGCAAAGTATTTGATTTAAAACAATTAAAAATATGCAGTTCTAAAACGTTTTGCAATACAGTTGGTAATTGACAAAGTGACTTATTTGCTTTGGCATTAGTTTAACTAATTTTATGCATAGCAAAGTTACCTCTGTTAAGCAAGAATGCATTAAATTGATACAACGTGACAGACATTTTCTATGTTACAAAAGATTTCTATTTCAAATAAGTAGTGTTCTTTTGAACTTTCTAATTATTGAAAAATCCTGGAAAAAAGAATGCATCACAGTTTCCTCATTTTTTAAAACAGTTTTCAACACTGATAATAGTAAAAAGAAATGTTTCTTGAGCAGCAAATCATCATATTAGAATGGTTTCTGAAGGATCATGTGACACTGAAGACTGGAGTAATGATGCTGAAATTCAGCTTTGCCATTACAGAAATAAATAACATTAAAAAAAAAATTAAATATAAAACATTTATTTGAATAATAATTTTACAATATTACTGTTTTACTGTATTTTGATCAAATAAATGCAGCCTAGATGAACATTCTTCTTCTTCTAAAAAAAGAAAGAAAGAAATGACCAACCCCAAACTTTTGAATGGCAGTTCAAATAAAATATAAATTATAATAAATATATTTTTTCTTGTACATTAAAAAATATTGTTAATAAGTTGTCACTTAGTACAATTTCACTTTTCAAGTTGACTAAACTTAAAGTTAAGGCAGCACGAATACTTTAATTTTCAATACTAAAATAATTTTTCATATCCGATTTACAACATAGATCAAGCTTCCCAACCAGCTGTTTGCTGTCTGTTTGCCCAAACAATGGTAAAAGGGGAAGTGTTCAGGAAACCAATGAAAGAATTCATTACTTTTTGCTACTTTGAACGTGGCTCATCCAATCACAATTTAGAGTCAGAACAATACATTTTATAACTAGCCTTTTCTCTTTTTTTCTTTCAAAATGAATCAATAATTTAAGGTCTTTCTTCCTAAGTGACATTTTGCAACATATATAGCTCGTAGGCCATAGCACACAATGCTAACAGCCTAATATTGTGAGATCACTGATGTGAGGGTTGCACAAAGCAAGGTAACTAGGCTTTTGGCTGTACAATTTCTTGTTGATTTGTATAATTCACCGTTTTAGAGCAAGACAGGGAAGGAGAGTGCTCGAACGAGAGAGAACCAAACACAAATAATGCAGTATGATTTCCCAAAAGGACCTGTTAATGGCCAACACATGAATTGATCTCTCACCAGTCTCACCAGTAATTGGGATGCCGACTGTGGTGTCACTTTATTGATTTTTCACTGGTAGCCAACTTGCACCCAGGTTGTAGGACAACGATGACTAAATAACAGCCAGACCAATGATCTTAATGCTAGGAGCCAAGCACAGCTATTGATTTCATTACTGAATGCCTCCTAGGCTCCAAGCACATACATTTTTGTATCGACCCAAGGCGGCGTCTACATTTCTTCCTGCACTGTCACATGCACAGTGCCTGGGCATTCAAAAGCAGAACGCTGAGTATGTACAAATACTTGCTTGGATGCATGTGTATAGATTAAATAAATTTGCATCATGCAATCACCATGTAAAGGCGACCTGCTTTGACGGCTGACAGTTTTATGTCACCAAAAAACACGTTTTACCTCTGTTTACTACACGGCTCTCTGGATAATTAAGTGCAATTCCTTTTTTGAATTTTCAGTGTGAACACATTACTCACACCATTTATACCACAAAATGGGATAGAATAGTGCACAATTCTGTGAATTGGGATGCACATGCACTATATTGCCAAAAGTATTGGGAATAATGTTATCTATAAGGTTACCAAAAGATAATATTACAGAAACAGCATGGCAGCTTCTGGTTAAAAACCTCCTTGGGTACTCCCGAAAGTTGTCTGCAGCTCCTGCAGGCGTCTGTTAAGTTCTTTCAGTCTTTAATAATCTATCCATCGACAATGACCCTTAACTAGCAGAGCCATTAGGAAAAGAGGCTACTTTTTCTGCACTTAATTACGGCAAACACTGGTGCTCATTATCGTAAAGAGCTTGTTTCCCCATAAGCTTCACCTAAACTCTGAGTTTAATGACAAAATTAGTCAACCTGTACAACTGCTAATGATCTATTATGAAAATCAAACACACAAACAACAGATAAGTGGAGACTTAAAAGTAATTTTTAGAAAACCATCACAATCCAATCCAAATTTAGATTACCATCACAAATCCACTCATGTACTTTTTTTACATATCTCAAAATGCGCTATATCAAAATATGTCCAATGCATTTGGAAGAGCATGGCACTAGGTTGTGAGTTCGAATCCCATCTCAACTGATAAAATGTATAGCTGTAAATCACTTTGGAGAAATGCTTCAGCCAAAAGTATACAGTCATGGGGATTTACTAAGAAACAGAAAGAATTCCATCATTTGAAAATTCATATTGCTTTTGTTCATGATGGTTTTATATTACAGTGCAGGTTAACAGATAAGCCTACTTTCAAGCAAGTTAATATTAAAATTTTAAAAACTGTAACTACAGGCAAAGTTTTGCAAACTAAATACCTCTACGTATCTCAGTCAACGAACTCTCTGTTAATCATCTCGCATTCCCAACAGTAGCTTGACACCTTTCCGTGGCACGGGCCTACGAGTGAGCTACGTCAGAGTAGTCATGGGCGGAAGGTCTCATATCGGATATGGCTCCGGGGTGCAAATTAAGATAATTACGTACTGTGAATTCCTCGATAAGTGGCCCTCCAAACACAGACGATAACGTGTTCACGCTTACTTAATGCACATCTGAACAAAAGCGAGTGCTCCTGCTAGGCGTAACGCTTGGGCCTCGGCGCTCTGCAGGAGGGCTCGTCTCATTAGGATGCTTATTTTAACGAAGCGTCTCCACGCTGCAGATCACTGCGTGGCCCCATGGATCCGCTCTCCTCCTCACAAAGGGAAATAAATCTCTTTTCGGCAGGATAATTACCAAGATAATTTTATCCGTAATGATGCTTGTCAGTCAGGAGAGCTGATGAAATTAGAGATGTTCTTGTGTAAGGAAAAAAGAGAGAATCCCAGCAGATTTATCTGTCAAGAATGAAAAGAGATGAAGAAAGAAACTAGCGAAAGAACATTCTTTTCTCCAACCTTACATGTGATGGTGTTCAGATGAATCTTACACAAACATTAGGGTGTTCTTAAAGAAACGGTTCACCTAAATATGTAAATTCTGTCATTATTTACTCACCCTTATGTTCCAAACCAAATGTTATTTCTTTCTGTGGAACACAAAAGTACAATCTTTTAAGAGTCATGTAGCTCTTACAATATAGTTGATAGAATGTCTGAAAAGTCAATGACTTCGAGTGAGGAACAGGCTGCAGTTTCAACAATGACATCAACACCATTGGCAGCAAAATGGCAATAGTTGCAAAAGCCTTTTTTTTAACTGGAACATGATTTTAAGATTATCTGCATATACATTACCATTCTAAAGTTTGGGATCAGTTTAATCAATTTTTAATGGTCGGCTTCTGCTAACCAAGGCTGCAAAAAAAAAAAAAACAGTAATATTGTGAAATATTATTACAATTTAAAATTGTAATTTCTATTTGAATATATTTTAAAATGTAATTTATTCCTGTGATGGCAAAGCTGAATCATCATTACTCCAGTCTTCAGTGTCACATGATCATTCAGAAATCATTCTGATATGCTGATTTGCTGATCAAGAAACATTTATTATTATTATTATTATTATTATTATTATTATTATCAATGTTGAAAATAGTTGTGTACCATTTTTTTCCCCAGGATTCTTTGATGAATAGAAAGTTTAAAAGAACAGCATTTATTTGAAATAGAAAGCTTTTGTAACATTATACCATTCAAAAGTTTAGGTCAGTTTAGAAAAAGAAATTAAAGAAATTAATATTTTCATTCAGCAAGGATGCATTAAATTGATCAAAAGTGACAGTAAAGGCATTTATAATGTTACAAAAAAACATACCGATCCCAAACTTTTGAACGGCAGTATGAATATGTATATATACACTCACCTAAAGGATTATTAGGAACACCATACTAATACTGTGTTTGACCCCCTTTTGCCTTCAGAACTGCCTTAATTCTATGTGGCATTGATTCAACAAGGTGCTGAAAGAATTCTTTAGAAATGTTGGCCCATATTGATAGGATAGCATCTTGCAGTTGATGGAGATTTGTGGGATGCACATCCAGGGCACGAAGCTCCCGTTCCACCACATCCCAAAGATGCTCTATTGGGTTGAGATCTGGTGACTGTGGGGGCCATTTTAGTACAGTGAACTCATTGTCATGTTCAAGAAACCAATTTGAAATGATTCGAGCTTTGTGACATGGTGCATTATCCTGCTGGAAGTAGCCATCAGAGGATGGGTACATGGTGGTCATAAAGGGATGGACATGGTCAGAAACAATGCTCAGGTAGGCCGTGGCATTTAAACCATGCCCAATTGGCACTAAGTGGCCTAAAGTGTGCCAAGAAAACATCCCCCACACCATTACACCACCACCACCAGCCTGCACAGTGGTAACAAGGCATGATGGATCCATGTTCTTATTCTGTTTACGCCAAATTCTGACTCTACCATCTGAATGTCTCAACAGAAATCGAGACTCATCAGACCAGGCAACATTTTTCCAGTCTTCAACTGTCCAATTTTGGTGAGCTCGTGCAAATTGTAGCCTCTTTTTCCTATTTGTAGTGGAGATGAGTGGTACCCGGTGGGGTCTTCTGCTGTTGTAGCCCATCCGCCTCAAGGTTGTGCGTGTTGTGGCTTCACAAATGCTTTGCTGCATACCTCGGTTGTAACGAGTGGCTATTTCAGTCAAAGTTGCTCTTCTATCAGCTTGAATCAGTCGGCCCATTCTCCTCTGACCTCTAGCATCAACAAGGCATTTTCGCCCACAGGACTGCCGCATACTGGATGTTTTTCCCTTTTCACACCATTCTTTGTAAACTCTAGAAATGGTTGTGCGTGAAAATCCCAGTAACTGAGCAGATTGTGAAATACTCAGACCGGCTCGTCTGGCACCAACAACCATGCCACGCTCAAAATTGCTTAAATCACCTTTTTTTCCCATTCTGACATTCAGTTTGGAGTTCAGGAGATTGTCTTGATCAGGACCACACCCCTAAATGCATTGAAGCAACTGCCATGTGATTGGTTGATTAGATAATTGCATTAATGAGAAATTGAACAGGTGTTCCTAATAATCCTTTAGGTGAGTGTATATATATGCTTCTGCTTGTATCCCACAAGTGGCTTTAGATAAAAGCATCTGCTAAATGAACAACTGTAAATAAAAAACTTAAAATATAGCACATGAAGTCATACAGACTACTTTTAAGTTGGAGCTTGACTAAGGAAGTTTGTTTCCGGCACAGAGTTAAGAAAGGTAATTGTGACTTTATATCTCACAATTTAAATTTATTTCTCAGATTGTGACTTTTTCTTATTTTCTTATTATCTTATTATCTTTTCTTATTCTTATATTTCTTATTATCTCAGTATTACCTTTATTGTTATATATGGATACAACCATTACCATACTTGAGAGATAAAATGTCAAACAGTAAAACGTTCATGTCAAACATAAAACAGTAAAATAAATATTTCTCATATTGTGCTCCATGAAAAAAAAACCATACAGGTTTGGAAGAAAATGAGTTAGTAAATGACAGAACTTTCATTTTTTGAGCGCACTACCCACCTAACCTTAATCAAAAGCCTGTTGAAGTATTGAATAATTTAAAGCAACAGAATGAATGACCATTGTTGACTTTACATTAACGTTGGTGTTAGAGATAAAGCAATCTTTTGGCTGGTACATAATAAACGCCTGCTTTCCATTGGTGGACATCATATATATCTTGACACTTCATTAGCTGTTCACACACACACCTGGATGTAAACATGTAGACACTCAACTTTATAGATAATGCTAGGAAAAGCCAGCACAGCCTTTTAACCACAAAAAACAGCACTTGATCGCAACATAGAAAGCTAGAGAGCCAATACTTACTCCAGTGGCACTGCAACTGCACAGCTTTGATCTTAGATGTGAATTCTCTTAACTTGTCTGGGCTTTCAAAAAAGGGCTACTTAAATTATTTCAGAGATGGCGCTTCTCTCCAACGTGGCAAAGGTAGAGCCCTCCTGTGGATTTGGAAAGATAAAAGGTGCTCAAACAGACATCACGACAGGTTTATTATATTACTTAGCATAAGCACTGCCAAGCATCCCTTAAAGGAATAGACATCTTGTGTTTTTCCCTTTAAACAACAAAAAATTAACAGTGAGGAATTGGGACCCTGCTCTTGTGTTGTATCACTCAACAAAGGCGCGTGAACAATCGCTTATTATGTCAAACTTTGACAATGACAGAATTGGAACAGGGCTTCTTCAGCGCTCCGTCCCCCACTGGGAGCCCCCCCTACACACACACACACACAACTTCGGAAAGAAAGTTTACTTTCCCTGTCATATGAAATTACATTCGCATTTGCGGCGCATATAGCAGACCATCAGAAGGGAAACCAGTGACAGTATTGGGCGTAATGCATTACAAGTAATGCGAGTTACGTAATCAGACTACTTCTTTCAAGCAACTAGTAAAGTAATGCATTTTTAAATTTACAACAAAATATCTGAGTTACTTTTTCAAATAAGTAACGCAAGTTACTTTGTTTTTCCATAAGGGCCTTGACATTTGCCAAAAATAGAACTTTTTTTTAAAAAAAATTTATTAAAAAACAAACAATTAAGCCCAGCCCAGGTGAGAAAAAGTAACACAAAAGTAACAATGCATTACATTCTATAAAAAGTAACTAAGTAACGTAACTATAGTTACTTTTTTTGAGTGTAGCACAATATTGTAACACATTACACAGACCAGTAAGGTGTTGTGGAACCTATGAAAAAAGGTTGGTCATCGAGTACCCTAGCTGTTTTTTAATTATTCAGACATCTGAGTGGATATTATCTTATATAAATACATCAGCATTAATGTTCAACAGCCCCAGGCTGAGTATCCACGCTGATATTCCGCACAATAGCGAATGTGATATTGATTTTATACAAAAGCAGTGGCGGAACCGGAGGTGACATCTGACTGGCCACTCTGGGTGCCACCCAAAAATTTAGATCGCTATTTCCATTAACATCCTTGCCAAACAGATGATTAATAATAAAAGTGCGCATAAGCGCAGAGTTGTTCACAATCCTGCACCGCATAGTTTTCTATTAAACGACACAATTTTTACTTAAAACGTTGTTAATGTATAATGACTTCACCCTAGGCTGGAAGAGTGTGTATAGACTTTATTTTTCTTTCTGTGTAAAGTCTGTGTTTATGGAAAGATATTAGTTTGCGTTTTTTTGTTTCCGTTTGTGCAGTTTTTACAGCAAAAAAAAAAAAAATCGATGCCACTTTTTTTCATTCTTGAAATGAACCCTTTTGCCTGTATGGGGATTAGATTTACTGTTTTGCCTTGCCGCCTTGAAAATGAGAACGCAACGCGTCTGGTGCGCGGCTTCATCAATAGCGCGAACACAGACAGCACGTCTTGCACTTGAACGGATAAATACGCATAAATGTACGCCAAAAAGTATCATAGTAAACACAGGCGGCTATGTCTTAACCGAATGTAAGCAGTTGACATGTGAAATCGGATGCATGTCTATATATTGGATTCAACATTGTACACTTGGTCTTAAAGTGACCGCACCTCCTTCAGTCTATTATTAAAGTTAATCAAAGTACAAAAGAAAAAAATAACACCCACTGATCTTTACTGAATAACTTTTGTAGCTAGTTTTAACATGCATTAATCTATATTTAATTTATACAGTGAAGATTATGCAATGTTCTTTTACGTTTGAAATTCAATTTCTGTACCTGAATACTGTAAGACCTGAACCTTCGAGCACTTAATTTTTAGTACTGTTCTCACTTTAAGGCTGACTGTTCACTTGTATTCAATAATGTTTTACATTTATGTACTAGCCTACTTGTAGAATATCGGTTGGAATCAAGAATTGTGAAATTTCCAAAATTTCCTAATATTTATTTATTAGACTACAATGTTACATCAGTCAAAACAATGAAAACAAATTAAGTATAAAGTAGCCTTGGCCACCCCCCGGCCACCCCACGTATAAAAGTCTAGTTCCGCCACTGTACAAAAGTTCAAGAAGTTAATACTGAGTAACTTATATTTTAAATACGATATGTACTGTTCTGCAAACTGAAAAAGTTACACAAAGTAGCAACAATACACTGTTTCATTCCGATTTGAGTCGGTTGAGTGAATGATTCAATGACTTACTGATAAATACAGTTATTTGTGTGTGTGTGTGTGTGTGTGTGTGTGTGTACTCTGGTGGTGCCAATAAATGTGGCCAACGTGTTTTGGAGAAAAACATTAATTTCATAATGTAATGTTCTCCCCACTTTCAGTTATTTTACTTCAATGGAAGGTTATTTTTGCAATTTTTTTGAATGAAAGATCAAAAGGATAAACAATACAGATTTATTTTTATAGCCTTTGATCATATTTACCAAAGGTGCCAATAATTCTGACCATGACTGTACATATAAATTAACTCATAGACCATTTGAACTCATTAACGGACCTCAACTGTTGTAAAATAAACATTTCTATAAACTGCAAAAGTTAGTTTCACTCAAAATATTCTGTAATGTCTTGCTTGCTATTCGCACTAAACTTCACCTCTGTGGCAGCAATAAAACTTCAAATGACTTCAAACGAGGAAGCACAGACAGGATGAAGTCTGCTGTGGTAAAATGAATACACCTCAAACAGAGTCATTAGCAGGGAAGGGTTCACAAATTAAAGCAGTAAAAGGGACTAAAGATCGATTGTGGGGGATTTCGGCTGGCATCGCAGCGTGAGAACAGCAGCCGGATGTTTGCATGCTGTAAGGAGGGGTCTGGATCATACGCTAACCTTCATTCAGTGTGCTAGCTGGCGGCCCCATCATTGAGAGGAAGGAGTGGGCCGCCAGGGCATTGATTGATTAATCAAAGCTAATGTTCTTTTGATCAGCAGGGGCTGCCCTATTAACCAGCGAAGGAAAGAGGGAGGAAAATGCTCCATCTTTTATTTACCCACTTGCGAGGTCCCTCGTTGGCTTCCATCGCTAACTTCAAAGGAGACTGTGACAATTCTGTCACAGTTTTGACTGATAGAAAAAAAAGGTTTTTATACATTTTCCCTCGACAGTAGATTTTGTTTAATCGTTTCCAGCCTCGCTCGGTTTTAATATGTGTCGAGGAAGAGAATACAAGTCTCATGTTTTCTTCATGACTGTTTCCTTTCTCGTCTAGTTGTCTAGTGGGTTGTCCTCTTTTTCGCACTGTGCCATATTATGCCATGCACTGCCTGTCACAAGGACACCCAGGGAAACTTCATGCAACTTTTTGTTGTTTGCTATAATTTATCCCCTTGTTCCAGGTTGGAGTGCGCACACTTTCGGTGTCAAGCATGTTCGGTGTTGAGCAAGGTCTAAAACGACATATACAAACGACACTGTATATGCAAACCTCCCCTAAGAAAACACTATTATTTATTTGTTTGCACATCAAATGATGGATATTTAGAAATAATTTCAAAGTTAATGTAAAAGAGTCTTTGATGCACCTTTATTCTAACAGAAAATCATTTATTTATTTAAACATAGTTTTTAATATTAAATGATATTTAATTTTGTTGTTTTATTTACATTTAGATTTTAAAAAGTGTTATAGTGTGCAATGACACAGTAGTTTGGAAACAGTATTTTAGACGCGACTGACTGTATATCCACCAAAAAAATTACTTTGGAACCCGTTGGTTAATTAATTGCAGAAGTGAAGAAGTCAGATCTGACAAAAAGTCTGTATTATACTGTACACCGATCAGGCATAACATTATGACCACTTCCTAATATTGTGTTGGTCCCACTTTTGCTGCCAAAACAGCCCTGACCCGTTGAGGCATGGACTCCACTAGACCCCTGAAGGGGTGCTGTGGTATCTGGCACAAAGATGTTAGCAGCAGATCCTTTAAGTTCTGTTAGTTGCGAGGCGGGGCCTCCATGGATCGGACTTGTTTGTTCAGCACATCCCACAGATGCTCGATTGGATTGAGACCTGTGGAATCTGGAGGCCAAGTCAACACCTCAAACTCGTTGTTGTGCTCCTCAAACCATTCCTGAACCATTTTTGCTTTGTGGCAGGGCGCATTATCCTGCTGAAAGCGGCCACAGCCACCAGGGAATGAAAGGGTGTACATGATCTGCAACAATGCTTAGGTAGGTGGTACATTTCAAAGTAACATCCACATGGATGGCAGGACCCAAGGTTTCCCAGCAGAACATTGCCCAAAGCATCACACTGCCTCCGCCGGCTTGCCTTCTTCCCATAGTGTATCCTGGTGCCATGTGTTCCCCAGGTAAGTGATGCACACACACCCGGCCATCCACGTGATGTAAAAAAAAAAAAAACAGGATTCATCAGACCAGGCCACTTTCTTCCATTGCTGGAACATGGTCCAGTTCTGTTGCTTGAAATTATTTCTAAATATCCATCATTTGATGTGCAAACTAATTAATAATAGTGTTTTCTTAGGGGAGGTTTGCATATACAGTGTCATTTGTATATGTCGTTTTAGGCCTCACACAACACATGCTTGACAGTGTGTGCACTCCAACCTGGAACAAGGGGATACTTTATAGCAAACAACAAAAAGTTGCATGAAGTTCCGATGCTCACATGCCCACTGTTGGTGCTTTCGGCTGTGGACAGGGGTCAGCAGGGGCACCCTGACTGGTCTGTGGCTATGCAGCCCCATACGCAACAAACTGCGATGCACTGTGTATTCTGACACCTTTCTATCAGAACCAGCATTAACTTCTTGAGCAATCTGAGCTAGAGTAGCTCGTCTGTTTAATCAGACCACACTGGCCAGCCTTCGCTCCCCACATGCATCAATGAGCCTTGGCCGCTTATGACCCTGTCGCCGGTTCAGCACTGTATATACACACACAATTGTTTAAAATATCTGAAATTAAACATTACAAATACATTATAAGAAGCAGAAAATTTGGATATTGAGGACATTGGGCCAGAGTGGGGGCCATTTTTAGCCCAGGATTTAAATTAATTGTGTAATCAAAATATTTTATTTCACTTTTGGTATATTTAATTTATAAAAGCCCTGGTCCTTTTCCTAATTCTATAATATTAAATTGTTTAAAAATAACTTTTATGTTATAAAAACGTGTGTCCATAAATCTTGTGTCAATTCTGTTACCGTACCATAAATTGGCCTTTAAATTGGTGGAACTATCTCCCGCAATTATGTAAGACACAAGAAAAAATACCGTCAAACTCTATTACCAAGGTAGAGTAAAATGTTGACAGTATGTAACAGAATTGACAGTAACAGAGGTGAAAAACAATACTGTGAAGACATTAAAAAAAAAAAAAAAAAGGAATAAACTTGTGTTTGGCAAGCACTGAATTATTACAATTCAATATGTTTACAATAACATACTGGAAATAACTTCTGTTAGTGTACAAAATGTATGTCCAATTATAGAATCACTCAGCTGTACAAGCGCAAGTGACGTGATTTCAGATGTAAGAGCATCACTTGCACACCATCTTTACCGCAACTAGAACTGCCTGCGATTTGCAGCTTGTTTGTCTCTCATTAAAAATTAACTATAGACTTGTGCTTTCTACGTTGAAGTGGTACTGCTGGCCCAAATTATGATTGGCCCACCGGGAATTCTCCCGATTCTCCCAATGGCCATTCCGGGCTTAGTCTGAGGACGTGAATAGTCATCTCAGAATTATGTTAATTCTGACACAGCATAAACAACCTTTGACTGTTTTCACAATACAATACAGCCTCATACCTTAATAAAACTAAGAGTAGAGAAGTTCAACTAAGAGAAACCCAAAAGAGCCTACAAATACATCAACTTCAAACTGAAGGGCAACTTCTTGGCAGCAATACGCTTTTGTGGACACAACAAGACAATCAACTGCACACAATCCCACCCCAGAAGGGACGTTTGCTAGCCTTGTGGCGTTTCATATCATGTTCAAAGTTCCCAAAAGTACACTTGTTTATTTATTTTCAGTTAGATGAAGGGAGACCCACCTGAGTGTAGACTAAGTGAGGTATCCTTCTACTTCTTGTTTCATGTTGGGTGACTCTCAAAGTCATGGAAAACTCAAGGTCTTTTTGTCTGGTCCTTTCAAGGTCTCTGAGGGAAATACATCTCATATTTAATAAAAAAAAGTTCAGAAGCAACTCTCTTAACAAATATACAAACATACACAAGCAACTTAATACACAAACGGCACTTACAAGTTGTGTGAAGTCGCCTTTGTTTTTCCTCTCCTGTTCTCGTTCCCTCCCCTCCTTTTCTCATCTGAGAGGCTGTTTCCTGCTCAACCCCTGCCCTTGAAATTTATGTGCCGATAAATTTGCCCCTCGCCGGTAGGTTTGAATATAGTAATGCTCACATATGTTTAATATATAAAAACAAGCAGTGCAGATGCCGATTTCTAGAACCGAGAACGCCTGGAGAACATGTCTGGGTCAAGCAAACTTTCTCTCCCTGTATCTTTGGCAGGTTTCAGGCAGTGACTGTACCTGGGAAAGTTATGTTAAACAAACAACAGACTTTCATCTTGTGAAACTAAATCATTTAATATTGATTAAAGCTGGGGTAAAACACCTCGGGAAACTTGTCCACAGTCTGGATGCACAAACGCAGCTCCACGAGATATAGATGCTCCTGTGAGGAACCTTTTTACCAAACGTAATCTCAACCTTTATAGACCCGTTTGATTTTACTTTAGGATAAGCTTGCCCAAGAGTCTTAAAGTTGTCATTTAAATTCCAAAATAGCCAAACTGGTCCAATATGACCCCCAAATCGTGATGTGCAAACCTGAATTTAAAAACAGCATTCATAGAATTGCCCGTACAGCCTCACAGGAGTCAATAATTACACTCCCTGATTAAAAACAAGACGATCAATAAAGATCACCGCCATGTTTTTGGAGTATCCATCAAATGTTGTAATCTGCGAATGAAGCTTGATCTTTTAGTGCCCCTCCCTCAAACTCATCTTCACCAGCTGAACCTCCTTTGCAGGCTTTTTTTCATTTATTTGGAGTATTTTCATATTGATTGTGCTGTAACTGTGGCCTTTTGTTTGGTAAACCCCAAAGCCAGTCTGAAATATGGCCTTGCTAATGTACATCAGATTGCAGAGGATCAGTTTCTCCCGTCAAGAAGCTGAAGACTTGAATTTGTTCACTACAAACACTAGTTATCAACTGGTATTGGGTTCAGGCATTGCAATGGAGATTTTACTTTTCAAATGCAGTTGCAGAACATCTAAAAACCATAGCTGTGTCCCAAATGACCTTTATATTGTGCACTTATTATTGTATACTTATAATTAAAACTGCAACATGCAGTGCATGAAGGGTCCAACACTCCACATTTTGTTTTTTTTCCAGGTTAATAAGTAGTTAATTTTCATAATTTTTAGTGTGAACACACTCCTATTTATACTACAAGACTAATGGATGCTAATGGTAAAATATATGATATAGTAACAGCTATAACGTGAAACTAATTAGTAATTGATAATGTTTTAGAAACAATTTCTTCTAGCAAAAGGATGACATTTGTTCAGTCTAATTTTATTAAAATTAAACTTAATCGACAGCCATTCACTGTGAATATACAGCCTACATAACTATAGCTTAAAAAACAAAACTAAACAAACTTTTTCAACTTTTACAGACAGTTTGTCAGCCTGCATAACCTTTTAATTGAATGAGGATTTATTGATATTGGGTAAATGCCAACAGTTAGTCTTTGTAAAAGGCATTCACCTTCCATTTCAATAGCCCTGTAGCATTTTAATGGATTATAAATACTTGGCTGATCTGTCAATGACAAATAATTTATCCACTGCAGATCTGAGAGGGATCAAAGCTAATTAACTTTTCCTCATTAATTTCAGCTGCGGAGTTTGACAAGTGTGGCTGGAGCAAAGGCTCTTCGGAGAATCAGACATCAGTGCCAGGTGAGGCCCGAGCGCAGGTTTGATCTCGTATACATGTATTCCTTCACTACTTGGTCGCTAGGGAGCTCTGTGCCAAGGTCAACATTCAAAGACAACTGCACGCAGCTAGAGACACTCCTGCACGAGCCGTGGCTCTCTTTTGTTGTGCGCATCACAGCAGCATCAGAGGGTGCGGACTGACACTAGTGAAGTCCCTGGATAGCAACCATCGCTACCGGTTTCCGTCCCCTATACAGGAAAAGCTACTATACGTTCTAACTGCATCATTAATATCATTAGGGATTAATTGTCTTCTCTGCCTGGTTCAGTCTTACTGTGTTGATGAGGCGAAAAGTGTGAGTTTTGATGACCTTCAACCTAAAGTGAATAAAAGAAAACTCCAGTCTCCAGTGGCTGAATGGAATTTCTTGATGTGTACTTGAAGGACAGCTTTTCTTATGTGCAGGATTAATTTTCCCAAACTATTATTCATTGTAGGTCTCCCTTTACCCTTTCTAGCAGATCTGACGCTTTAATGGAAATATTAAGTCTGAGACTGCGGAAATTTAATTTAAACCTTGAATTACTGACAGTTTTTTAACAAAACAAAACAAAAGAACAACAAGAACAAAAGAGCAAAAAAACAACAACAACCAATGAGCTCAAATAATAACTTAAAATAAAACAAACAAAAAAGAAAAAATGAGCTCATATAACTGAAATAAAAATAAACAAACAAAACAAAAGAGCAAAAAAAAAAACAATGAGCTGAAATAAATGAAAATAAAAACAAAATAAAAACAAAACAAAAAAATCTAATAAAAATGAAATCATATAACTGAAATGAAAATAAAACAAAAACAAAGCAAAGAGCAAAAAACAAAACATGAGCTCAAATAACAAAATAAAAAATAAAACAAACAAAATAAAAAAAAAATCAAAAATTAAAACAAAAAATTACCTCATATAACAAATGAAAATAAAACAAAACAAAAATAAAGAAGCTCATAACTGAAATGAGAATAAAGTAAATACTAAACAAAAAACAAAGAAAAATAAGCTCAAATAACAAATGAAAAAAATAATAAAATAAAATAAAACAAAACAAAAAGAAATAGCTTATATACTGAAATCAAAATATAAATAAAATATGTAAAGCAATAAAATATAATATAAAATAAAAGGTGTCCAAAATAGAGAGGCTCAGACTGTCAAAATGAGAAAAAAAAAGTGAAACTTCAAGCAGACAGAAAGAAAAACATTCATACAAAAAAAGAAAATATTTATATTGAACTTATCACAGAAGAAAAACAGATAGCAACAATTTATAGCTATTTCAGCAAAAGAGTAACTTGACTGTAACTATATTAGATTATGACAGGCTTGAAAACACTGTGCATATTCCATACGTGCATAAATGGACAATATCTGTTTTGTCAAAATTCCAAAATCGAGGATGTCAAAACAAGCATGTTAACATGCAATTGACACAAGACTGTCAGGCTTCACTGTCATATGCCAGCTCAATAAATGCTACCAATTATTCATAATCTCACCGGCAGCGTTTCGAAGACAACTTCTGACATTCTGTCACAGATCTTTCGCCGTCGTTTTGCTCTCTTTTGTCTCCGAGCATGTTAAAATTCAGCAGCCGAGAGATGACTTGCCAGTGATAAGCAATGGCACACTATCAGAATGAATGCAGCTCAGTGCTGGATGTTTCTGTTTAAGCATCCTTGAACAACTCTCAGACAAATGAGAGAAACATAAGATGTGTGTATGCTATTAATCACACAGAATAACATGTTTCCATAGCAATTGATTACGAGGTAGGCTGGTGTTGCCGCTGGGTAATATGTGAAAAGCACACGCACAAACCTCCAACACGCAAAATCCTGGCCTGTGATGAATGTAGTTGACAGGTGACTCACGTGTCATTAAAAATGATTTTATTAGCCTGAAAACGCCACCCTGAGCACACCATTTTTCACAACCGCTTCAAGGAACAAAGAGAAAGAAAAAACATTTATGAATAAAACAGCAGAAAAGCAATCAATCTGAAAAAAGACATTTGTCAGAGAGTGAGTGAGTGGCGACCAGCTGACAGAGTCAGTCAGATTGGTTCAGAAACCAGGTTATAAGAGCGTTGCATCGGCCACCTAATCTATGCCACACATACTGAATTTTAAAATATATGACAGATTGACTCCTTCAACTTTAGTTTATAGTTAGCAATAATCTAACCTCATAATTCTGGGAATCAGGGTCCAAATATACTTTTTGCCACACATGCCAATGGCAAGTAAACTAAGATCTGTTTTCATTTAATAATGTATTAATATATGTTGAAATTAACATTAACTAAGAAAAATAATAAGAATGCTGTAGAAGTGTTGTTTATTTTTAGTTCATGTAAACTTAAGTAGTTGACTAATGACACCATAATAATTTAGCATAATTGTATATATTTATTTATTCAGTTATTCCTCATATTATAATTTTGGCAGCTTCATGCAAAGAAGAATATTCTACATGTTGCCACGAGTCTTTGATTTAAATTGATCACATGATTGAAGGTCAGACTACCTTTCATATCAAAGCTCAGAATAAAGTTACCAGCCAACTACAGAGTATGTTTTATTTACTCTGCAAAGGCAGTTTTCACTTGCATGTGGCGCTTGGTGAGTGTTACTTTTGGACCCCATTGGGAATGCTATTGTGAACCACAAAGTTTTACCATTACAAGATTTCCATGGGATGTTAAAAATTGTATCAGATTGTATGTCAAATGTAATGAAACACTTCAAATGCAAAACAGCGCCTTGAACAGTAGACCTACATATTCTAATGAATAATTCACATGTAATTCAGTCATTCCCTTTGGCATTTCAGCTGTTTCCTGGGTTCATTTACATTTCATTCATTGCATTACCTGATAATCAAATTAGACTGCTAGAACAAATGGATGTGTTCATAAAGATTTGAAAGAAAGAAAATGTGATAAAGGGCAGAAACGGATACTAAAACTTAACTAGGGCTGGGCAATAGATCACATTCACAATACTTTTGTTAGCAATACAAAATACATAAGACAAACTTCAGTAGCAAAAACGGTGTTAAGAGTTGATAAGTTTCAATAATTTTAACTCCATTTGTTTGCATCAGCATAAAATAATATTAATTTTAAAATAATATTTGATTTGCCATTTTTCTATATTAAAATGTTTGGGTTTTTTTGTAAAAAAATCTGCACATTTCTGCTTATTACCATGTTTTACAATATTCGTGTATAGAATTTTTTTTTGGCTATATATATATATATATATATATATACATATACATATACATATATACATATACACTCACCTAAAGGATTATTAGGAACACCATACTAATACTGTGTTTGACCCCCTTTCGCCTTCAGAACTGCCTTAATTCTACGTGGCATTGATTCAACAAGGTGCTGAAAGCATTCTTTAGAAATGTTGGCCCATATTGATAGGATAGCATCTTGCAGTTGATGGAGATTTGTGGGATGCACATCCAGGGCACGAAGCTCCCGTTCCACCACATCCCAAAGATGCTCTATTGGGTTGATATCTGGTGACTGTGGGGGCCATTTTAGTACAGTGAACTCATTGTCATGTTCAAGAAACCAATTTGAAATGATTCGATCTTTGTGACATGGTGCATTATCCTGCTGGAAGTAGCCATCAGAGGATGGGTACATGGTGGTCATAAAGGGATGGACATGGTCAGAAACAATGCTCAGGTAGGCCGTGGCATTTAAACGATGCCCAATTGGCACTAAGGGGCCTAAAGTGTGCCAAGAAAACATCCCCCACACCATTACACCACCACCACCAGCCTGCACAGTGGTAACAAGGCATGATGGATCCATGTTCTCATTCTGTTTACACCAAATTCTGACTCTACCATCTGAATGTCTCAACAGAAATCGAGACTCATCAGACCAGGCAACATTTTTCCAGTCTTCAACTGTCCAATTTTGGTGACCTCGTGCAAATTGTAGCCTCTTTTTCCTATTTGTAGTGGAGATGAGTGGTACCCGGTGGGGTCTTCTGCTGTTGTAACCCATCCGCCTCAAGGTTGTGCGTGTTGTTGCTTCACAAATGCTTTGCTGCATACCTCGGTTGTAACGAGTGGTTATTTCAGTCAAAGTTGCTCTTCTATCAGCTTGAATCAGTCGGCCCATTCTCCTCTGACCTCTAGCATCAACAAGGCATTTTCGCCCACAGGACTGCCGCATACTGGATGTTTTTCCCTTTTCACACCATTCTTTGTAAACTCTAGAAATGGTTGTGCGTGAAAATCCCAGTAACTGAGCAGATTGTGAAATACTCAGACTGGCCCGTCTGGCACCAACAACCATGCCACGCTCAAAATTGCTTAAATCACCTTTCTTTCCCATTCTGACATTCAGTTTGGAGTTCAGGAGATTGTCTTGACCAGGACCACACCCCTAAATGCATTGAAGCAACTGCCATGTGATTGGTTGATTAGATAATTGCATTAATGAGAAATTGAACAGGTGTTCCTAATAATCCTTTAGGTGAGTGTATATATATACACACTTACCTAAAGGATTATTAGGAACACCATACTAATACTGTGTTTGACCCCCTTTCGCCTTCAGAACTTAAAAAACTATGCCATGGGACCTTTAAATGTTGTATAATATATAATAATATATTCTTTACATGCATTAGTCAAATTTGTTTATTTCAGCTTAAAATACATGATTAAAGCACTGTTTTGTGTTGGAGAGGACAGAGAATTTAGATCTATTTTAGAAATATTAGATCTGCCAGCTATATGAGTTTGTATGAAATACACAGCACAACTGGAGGTGGTACAATGCCTAAAGGAGAGAAGGTGATTGAGTAAAAAAAAGGCGAGAACTAGGAGAAAAACAGGGAAGAAGGCTAAGGAGAGTAAGTGTTGTCTGTGAAGGGGAGAATCAATCTGAAGGCTAACTCAATCCCTCAGCATTATCTGGCTTGGTGGCATGGGCCACAGGTCCAGATTGCAGATGATCTACATGCCTTTATGTAAGTGAAGCTAATCTGTCATGGCCTCAGGGAGGTGGGGAGAGGCAGACGGAGCTCTGGGGCTCCATCACTCTTACTCAGTCCTGCCAGTGTGGCCTCATAAACTACTAGAGTCACTGCTGATGAAACACAGGCACAACACACAGCTGACAATCAGCTGCACAGCCTATCAATGTGTGTGAAATAGATAGAACGAAAGATAGAACAACAGATAGACAGAGAGATAGACAGAGAGATAGACAGACAGAAAGATAGATAGATAGATAGAATAGAACAGAAGGATAGACAGACGGAAAAATGGATGGATGTTTTTAAACGTTTTTTTTTTTTTTTTTTTAATCTGGGCTTAATCAAGTTCTAAATAATTCTTTTTGAGCATTAATTAGTTCACTCTGTCTGGATCCCGCTGCTTTTGTATCTCTTAGGAATGCTCATACTACAATAGTGCTTATGCTTTTACTGCTTCTCTGTGAATACAAATCTAGTTGTGCTCCAGTTTTCGGACTGAATTTACCGAAGTTTCAATCTCACTCCACTCGCACCCCTCGGTTCATTCCCCATTCCACAATTAATTCAGTCATTTATCCTCCATCCCAGTCAAGGGCACGGCCTGAGATCTCTTAATTAAAGAAGAAAGAGGGAGAAGAAAAAGAAAGTTCTCCGTCTTCAAACGAAGCTCTAACTGGCACGCGGCTTTATCTGATCATTTAAACTCTCTTAACCCCTCTTAATTAATCCCAAACACACACTTCTGACATCCAGCGCTTGATTAATGAAATTAGCTTGGCGGAAGTCAAATAACATCAGCCTCGGACAGTGATAGCGTAACCCCAGGTGCAGCTTACGAGATCTGTACACTTGTCTGAGGAACAACTACTGCTGGGAATGGCAGATATGAGAAAGTGATGCAAGAGGCCTTTGCGCTGACGTAAAGTGAGCACTTTTAATTCAGATGGTTCAGGTTGCACCATGTCATCCAGGAATCCAGAAATGTTCTTGGGTTTGCTATTACTCTACAAGATAACTTGAAAAAAGACATCCATATCTTAAGTTTTTATAACACCCTAAAATGTATTCTTAGTTTATGACAGATACTGTACTCCATTTCACTTCTTTTCTTTATAATTGACCTTATGAAAAGGTTTGACGTCTTTCCATTTTGTCACTGAACAGCTTTCATTGCCCCAAATCTTTGATTTTTCACAGACTCAGGCCATAGGAAGTTCATGATAGGCGGGATAGCGTCCGGTCACGTAGTGGTAAATCTGTAATAATAAAATGTTTTGGTTAAAATAATGTTCAGCTATGTATGATGAGAAAGCTTTGTCAAACTCCACTACATTTAGCCAAATACATAAATAAAAGAGCTAATCTATATCCTATTCACCAAGGGTGACCTGGGCCACGATGCCACACTCCCTGAACAGTGTCTGTTTCCAGCCATAATGGCTGGTAATTATCAGTTCATCACATCAGAAGCCAGAATAGAGTTTTGAGAGTGTGAAACACCGTGTTAGTTTAATTACCTGCCGCTCGATGTCAGCTAACAGGCTACTTGCTCCTAGTCGGAAAAGGTAAGGATTGAGCCACTCGTCTCCAAGCTCTTCCTTCATCAGGGTCAGCCACACCAGAGACTCCTGCGCAGTACGGATGCCTCCTGCTGGTTTGAAACCCACCTGTGGACCGACAAATACGTCAGTCAAAAAGGCTGGAGGATGTATGTGAAAGAAGGTGATTTAGAGGTGCAATGGGTTTTTTACCTTATGGCCTGTCCTCAAGCAGTAGTCACGTATGGCCCGCACCATTACAATTGCAATGGGGTAAGTGGCATTGACAGACTCTTTGCCGGTTGAAGTTTTGATGAAGTCAGATCCTAGTGGTTAGAAAATAAAAGAGACAAAAAGCCTTTTGACTACTGCATAAAGTCTGGTCTACTTTGATCCACATTCAGGCCAAGTATTATTATTAGTATTAATATTATTATTAACATCGGAAAAGATTTTGTCCAAATTATCCAAAGAGTCGTGCGGTGCAACCAACATGAAAATAAAATAAAATAGAAAAAGGTCAATAAAATAAAAAAGGTCTCCTAAAATATTAGATACTTTGACCTTATTATGACAAAATATGGTTAGTTTGTGTTGCTAAATGGCATGTGGCATTATTATAGTATATTATACACTCACCTAAAGGATTATTAGGAACACCTGTTCAATTTCTCATTAATGCAATTATCTAAATCAACCAATCACATGGCAGTTGCTTCAATGCATTTAGGGGTGTGGTCCTGGTCAAGACAATCTCCTGAACTCCAAACTGAATGTCAGAATGGGAAAGAAAGGTGATTTAAGCAATTTTGAGCGTGGCATGGTAGTTGGTGCCAGACGGCCGGTCTGAGTATTTCACAATCTGCTCAGTTACTGGGATTTTCACGCACAACCATTTCTAGAGTTTACAAAGAATGGTGTGAAAAGGGAAAAACATCCAGTATGCGGCAGTCCTGTGGGCGAAAATGCCTTGTTGATGCTAGAGGTCAGAGGAGAATGGGCCGACTGATTCAAGCTGATAGAAGAGCAACTTTGACTAAAATAACCACTCGTTACAACCGAGGTATGCAGCAAAGCATTTGTGAAGCCACAACACGCACAACCTTTCCCATTCTGACATTCAGTTTGGAGTTCAGGAGATTGTCTTGACCAGGACCACACCCCTAAATGCATTGAAGCAACTGCCATGTGATTGGTTGATTAGATAATTGCATTAATGAGAAATTGAACAGGTGTTCCTAATAATCCTTTAGGTGAGTGTATATATATATATATATATATATCACTCCCTTAAAACTATGATATTTATGAATTAATAATCCATGATATTTGTTATTGTTTAAATTTTTTTTTTTTGTGAAAATAATGATACCAAGGACCATTTACATCATTTACACCAAGGACCATAACCATAATGATAGCGATATAGTTCTAAAAATCTAAATATAAAAGAACAGCAGAGCCAACACCACAACTATAACGATAATGGCACAGAGAAACGATATAGCTGTAATCACTTTCAGAACGATTTTATCCAGCTGATGAACAATAAAACCATTGACAGCCTATCAGAATCCATTCTGCTTTAAGAGCGCAAACATTTAAAGCAGCAGATGACATAACAGTGGTGCACGCTTACGGAACGATATAGTCCGCTAGTGTTAATGCTAATATAGTTATTTTTATAGTTATCGTTCTTGGTGTGAACCTTAAGATGTGTACACTGACTCACATGTATTCAAGGGGTAAGGAAAATATGCTTTTAATTTTTACTTGATGGTTACACCACATGACATTTAGAGTCATCAAGCAAAAACCTTTCTTGAAATTATACACAAAACCATATGAAACCAACATGAGAGCACAGAGTACATTTCCACATGTTTTAATTGTCAAAATACATCTGCATACTTCAGGTCACACTGGTTAATAGTTGTAATTGTCAACAAAAGCCAAAAACTTGCATCCGACACTTGTTTGGCTCAGACTGACGGGTCAAAGTTCACTCCAATGAGCTCTAAAAATAGAAAGTCCAGCACATTTTTAGCACCTCCATTCAGGCACTTCAGAGAAGCGTCAGATTTTGAACCCCGACAGGACATTAGTCGCAAGGGCAGGGGAGGCTAGACAAGAACATATGGTCCCGTCGGCAGGGCTCAGAGGGTGTGCGTCCCTTCATCAATAAGAGCTTTCATTTCTCCCTTCCTCTCCTTCATAGCCAATTACGGTTTATCAGCGTTCCGATAAAAATAGAAGATAAAATGACGCTTCTAATGGATGAACTACAAACTGTGGACCAGCTCTAACCCCCAGCACCCGAGTCACGCCTGCTCTTCCTCATGTCTAATGACTGTTCATTACCGTACAGAACAAGATGAACATTTTCCAGTTCATTAAAGATACGTTCTATGTGTTTTTCCACTCTTTTTTCCACCCCTTCCCCTTTCCTCCAACACTCTTTCACTCTATTGCTCACCCTCTCCCTCAAACTGACATAATCCTTGAGATTCGTTCTGGGGAGTCTTAATTACACGATAATGGATAACGGTTATTAAACGTGGGCGACAGTAATGAAGCTCTATTCATTTGCGGCGGAGCGGGGGGACACTGCCGGAGAGCGTGGGAGTAAAATAGCTCCGGCGTCGCAGATTAATAGGTGAAATTATCATTCAATTTCAGAAACCTCATACGCAATTCATAGGAACAAGGGGAGATTAAGGAATGAGCGCGGCGACAAAAGCAATGCATTTTAATAACGATCCCTATCAGAGCCGCTGACAATTGGGTACAGTAATCGGCTTAATGTGCAATGGCTATTTAAGCATACAGTCACTGGCCTGCTCTGTGTGTGTGTGTGTGTCTGTGTGTTAGGCCATCTGGATGCAGAGTGCTGAAAGGATGAGCAATGGCGCCACACTGTGGACGAAAGATCGAACTTGCTTAAGGCAAGCATCACTGTTGGTATTGATCATACAGGGGGTCAGATTTAGCTGGTTAGCATGAGCAGCTAGTCCCTGCTGGTGGATGACGTTACTGCACAGACACTGAAAAGTGTGCATTCTTCTGACAAGGGTAGAAAACAACAGAAACAATATAGGTAAAATCAATACATTTAAATAATTATTTAAAATTAACGAGACAACAATGGATAAATTATCATTTTAATAATTATATGGCCTAAAAAAATTAAACATTTTTTAAATACAAATTAATTTAATTAAATTTTTTGATATTACTGGAGGGCATGAAGTCAAAAATGTCTCATCATAATATAGACAAATTCTTGAAAAATGAATGTGCTCACCAGCCATCATTGATACCAAGCTGGCCTTGTAGACGTTTGTGAAGGTTCCCAGCTCTCCCACTGCCAGGATGGTCTTCATATGGGCATCTCCACAGGCCTCTCTAAACTGCCGGATCTCATCGTAGAGGGCTGAGGAGATCAACAATGAAAGACAAAAATTAACTGTCATCCATTTTTATTTTCACCAGCTATCAAAGTAGAAAAACATAATTAGGGTACTTTTATTGTTCTTTTATATAAAGAAGTTTGATGGTTATGGCCATTGTCAGCTGATCAGTTTGGAAGAGACCAGCTTAAAGAGGACCTATTATGCCCTTTTACAAAGTCTTGATTATACTAGAATAGGTTTTCATGCTTGAATGTTCAAAAAACACCTTACTTTTCACATATTTGACATTGTTGCAGAACCTATCTTCCCATTCTGTCAGTAACACTCGGTTTAGTTCGTGTCTCTATGAAGCCCCTTAATGTGCTCTGATTTTGTTGGCTGGATCCCTGTGTTGCGATTGGTCAACCATTTAGAATGTGTTTCGGAAATGCTGTATCTAATGTATATTGTATCTGCATTCCCTTAGTATCCTAGTTATACACACCTGCCCACTGTCCAGTGAGCGCTAAAGTCCGGTTTATGACAATATCGATCTCCGTAGCACCATCCTCCACAGCCATCCGGACCTCCTCGAGACGGGTCTTCAATGGCGTCTGTCCAGCAGGGAAACCAGTGGCCACTGAAGCAAAGAGAATGAGGTGAGGTGAGACAATGTGGTTGCACCCTCTGGGATGATGTCTGAAGAACTGATATGCGTTTTAAGATAACCAGTTTCAAATGTCTTACCAGATGCAACAGGAAGACTAGAGTTGGCCGCCTTCAGAGACTTTACAGCATCGGCCACCCGTGATGGGTACACACAGACAGCTGCAGTCGTGATTCCTGGAATCATGCGCACACACACACACACACACACACACACACACACACACACACACACTGAGTGTTCAAAGTCAGAGAAATCTAGAATTTATTTAATGCAAAGACTACATTTTAATAAATACATAAAAGCAAATACAGCACAATGACACAAAGAAAACACTTAAACTTCTGTTAACGTCTAATGTTTATTATGTCGTACACTTTTTTTATTCAGTAAACAGTTGAAGTCACTGATCTCTTCAGCCAGTCAATTTCTCCCTCTTGTGGGCAGATATACAGTGACACGCTTATGTTAGTAAAACAAAACCATCAATACAATAAAATATAATATATAATATAAAATATTATAAAATAATATAAAAATAAAATAATTACTAAAAAATTATAATATTGTGAAATATTATTACAATTTAAAATGTTTTCTATTTTAATACATTTAAAATATAATTTATTCCTGTGATGGCAAAGCTGCATTTTCAGCAGCCATTACTCCAGTCTTCATTGTTATTTGGTTCTCAAGAAGTTTTTTTTTATTATTATTTAAATAATTATTATTATTATAATCATTATCCAAAAAAACAGTTGTGCTGCTTAATATTTTTTGGAAACTTTTTTCAACATTTATAATAAATGTCTTTACTGTCACAATTTACTGCATCCTTGCTAAATAAAAGTATTATTTTCTCAAAAAAAAAGAATCCTAATAACCCCAAACTTTTGAACAGTATTGTATTATAATAATAAAAAAATATATAAAACATTGATATACAATAAAGATAAATGTACAAACAAAGATAAAACTGAAAACTATCAAGCACTTTAGTTGCAACTTGAGTTTTCAAGACTTTCTTCTTTCTTTTTTTTTCTTTTTTTTTCATTAAGCCATACTAGTACTACTGTCATTAAATATACTAGTAATCTGTACGGATCCAAATTCTGGATTAATTTTTCAATTACTATGATCTATAATGCTTCTAACAGTAATTTGTTTAATGGGTTTAAATGATTTTAAACGTATTTTATGCAAACTGAAATATGACTGACAGAAGATAAATATGGAATCAAGTGCACCAACAGGGATGAAATGACAAATATATGCAAAAGACAGAGGCACCTTTGTCATGCATGTCTATGCTCTTCAGCAGATCATAACGGATTGGCTGTGTGGCCTTCATACAAAGTCGATGGACATTGGAAGGTGTGTCGTCACCAGCGAGGGTCGTCAGATCAATGCATGTCACAGCCTTCAGCAACCAGGCAGCCTACAATAACAATGCAGGTCAATACAGATGCCATCAAGCAATAGCAGTGATCATATTGTAAACAGTTTACCTGCCACTGTTTTTTGGCCACTTTGCACCCCTGGATCTGCTGAGCTCTTTTAAGAACAGCCTGAGTGTTGACTCTGACTTTTGACACCCATTCCAGATCTAAAATAAGGTAAGAATAAATAACAAATTAAGTTTTAAAATCAGTTGTGTCTGGTTATTTCCCTCTGCTCAACGTGGGTCCTGAGACACATGGGTCATGTGAAATTCATTATAGAGTTTGGAGTCAACTGTATACAGGGAAAGAAGAAAGAAAAACAGAATACTATTTAAGATTAACGACACAGGCCGTATGAAGGTTGAATTAGGGAGTTAAAGATTAACCACATATACACGAAGAATATACTTTGCACTTTACATGTTCAATGTTAAATGTATAGCTTTAGTTTCACCACTGTCTGTTGCTCATTAGTAGTTAGCAAAGAACTTTAATTTCTGTTTTCTGTCAAATTTAATTAAATGCCCACGTGCACGTGTAAAAGTAGCTGTATTAATTAATGTAAAAGCTTTGCTCTATTTTGGAGGATATGATAATACGATATAATTAAGTTTTGTTTTTTTTAAACTTACCAATATGCATTCCTGGATTTCTTGCGGACATGATGAAATGTAACTCACTGGATGAAATTAACTTTTAAAAATCGGGTTTATTTTGACAAGTAGTAGCTCTGCACACTGAGTTTTCACGATACTGCGCGTCTTCCGGGATTGCTCGTCACTGATACGTCGACGCAGAACACTTCTAGCCAATCATTTCACCGCAACGCAAGGCGTAGAATGATGACGTGTTTTGTATTTATTAACGTTTGACAGTTTGAAAAATCACACTAGAGCAGAATAATCTAATAATAATTTATTTTGAACAAAAGTATAGGTTCTCTTGGACAAGAGAGTATCTGAGATTGATTCTTCGTTCCTGAATTTACTTGACACCCCCGAAAAAAGCACAAAGATGCACAAATAAAGAGAGAGTAAACCCCTGAATAGTAACACAAAAAGCAATCGATGTGCTTTTTCTGTTTTCATTCATTTTAGGGCTAGGCCTATTTTTAATTCATCTACATAGAATATATTAAAAGAAATTAAAGCTGCACATCAGATCTGAGAAACAAGTTGGTAGGATGACATCTAAGATGAGAAACATGAGTGAATGTTTAATATGCATAGATCAAACGTGCATTTGAGCTTGAATAGGCAAAAAAAGGCTGCTATTGTTCAGTCTGGTTTATTAGATGATCTGATGTTAGTCAAATATCATACTGAGCTTTTGAAATAAACCTGTCACATGCTGCAGGCTACAGTCAATTGCTTCAGCCCTAATAGATACAAAAGCTGATTCATATTGTATAAACGCTGCGGGAATTGTAAAAAATTGTCCTGCATAACATGTTTGTACCTTAACAGGTTTGACAGGAAAGATAAAATACATAAAAGTGATTTTAAAATGATATGGTAATAAACAAAGTTGAGTTGTGACTTCCATTACAAATTTGATACAAATCAAATTACAAATAGAACATTTTCTTGGATAGATATGTCAAAATTGCACTTCATTTTCAAATTTTAGACTTCTTTTACTCAATTGTTACTTAAATATGATCTAAGAACTATAATTTTCAAAAAGCATACTTTTTTAGCAGCAGTTAGAACTCACATATCTCTTGCACAGAGCCATAATATATTACAAGATATTGTTATTCTCATGGGTGAAACTAGCAAATTATTCAGAATTATGTAAAAAGCTAATTCCGGTTTATCCAAATCCTCTGAAAAGCAGAATAACATGCACATGTTGGCTGATTTAGTTCTTTCCAGATTTGGCATGTTTGGTCTGAGAATGACCACTCTGAGGCTGCTCCCTGTGAGAATATGACTCGTCTCGGAAGAGCTGCCTGGAGCTGGGACTCGTAATGGACAGTAGCTTCAGCCTTGAGCTGCCCAACGGAGACTCTTCTGAAGTGTTTTTCTGGAGCAAGAGGAGATCACAGAATGTTAAGCACATTCAGCCTAAAACATTCAGTATACAACTTACATTTCCAATAATAGCACTGTTGTCTATGGAGTGCCAATTTTCCTTATTTTGATCCTAAATGAATTTATAATCATAAATATTAATATCTTTTGCATCTTATTTAATAATGGTAAAGACGGTATCCAATAGTGTGGCTGAAGGTTTCCTTCTCGTTCATTAAACGTGTCATCACAACCTCGAATTTAGGTTGGAATGGCAATTGATTTTTGGCCATTTATATAATAATTTATCTAGACATTTGATTATTCTATTCTATTTACTCTCTACTTTAGCTTGTACTTGGATTTGGATTCCAATGTCACTCAAGAGTCTCGCGCTGGCCGTGTACATGGATCTCACCAACTACTTTCTAAAAGTACAAAGTATGACAATGATAATCGCAGGTGCTGGTGCTTTATTTGATGTTAAAATTATTTAATAATATACAATTATTTGAATATTATTTTGCGTGACCTTTATAGCCATACTGAAAGCAACAGTGGATAATTCACCTCAGATTTAAAAAATAAATGAAAGGAAACAAGAACATTCAAACTCAATGTGAACAAACAAGAGTATTCTATGACAAAGTTTGTATTAGTCACTCAGTATGTATTTAATACGGGTACAATGGTGTAATATTTATGAATTTGATTATGTATTTCGTGGACAGACAAATTGCTTGTCACTGGAATCTTATCGCATCGCATCTGATTAGTTCACATGTAACTAATGGCCAGTTGTTAGGCGGAGCTCTAAACCTCAGTTGTCATGCCCCAATGCTCCACCTTAACTGGATTTTGGTCTGTTGCTAACCTGATCGCAGATTTGCAGTAACATGGATTCAAAGTAATCTACTAATAAAGATCCTCCAAATGAAGACATGAACTAACTGTTGGAATTTGCAGTAATCAAGATCCCAGACCTAGAGAGTTTACACCCCATTGGGGACAGAAGGACATTTGCATGAAAGACGCTGGGAGAGAGAACACCCTCCACAGTAAGCAAAATATATTACCTTTTGGTTTATGTCGGATGGGATGAGACCATTTTACTAGTCGCATTTCAAATGATACCAATCATGTATAGTAATGTATAGTAATTAAATATATAGATTTTGGGTGAGTTTTAGGTGATCTCAGCATGAGAGAGGAGAGGGGGAAAAGAGAGTGAAGGGAAGGAAATGCAGATAAGACAATACTGAGGTGTGATCTACTCAGTGTGATTGTGTCTCGGATGAGGATGCTAATTTTGCAAGAGAGCTCAAATGTTAATTTCCAGAAAAGCCCTGTTTTCGTAGAGAGAAGCCCACGCTGGGTCTACACATCTTGACACTAGCCTTACAGTTTATTTATGCAAATACACAGCATACTTTTCATAATGCCAATGCACCAATGTGCCTGTGGCAAATAAAGCTTTGAACTCTGGCATGACATCTTAATGATGAAATATGCAGTAAAACATTTTTGTGATCACGGTTACAAAATGGCACATTGTTCTAATGTATATGTTACCTTTGGTATTTTAGTCGGCGTACTGCAGGTGTCCGCAGGATTCAGCCGTTTACAGCTGCTTTCATTCGGGGAAGAGCTGATCGCCCCTAACAATGTTGCATCTTCAACATGATTGGATAATTCGGACACATGCTCATTCTGCACCTTGCTTGGCTCATCACAACCATCCATGGGTGACCAAGAGTAGATTTGACTGAATGCCATGTCATCTTGTAAATAGGTATTGGACGTTTGATGGCTTTGTCCATTTTCGTCCTTGTAGAGGTGTCGTACACATGAAGGTCTTGTGCTGGAGAACGGCTCGGGGAGGCTGGGGCAATGTGGGGCCACCGGTGTGGACTGTGAAGGCCTGAAACTGTGGTTCACAGGGGTCTCTACTTGACTCTGACTGCAGGCAGACTGAGACAAACAGTCTTCAGGTCCTTGTTTGGGAACTTTGACGAAGCTGCACAATCGTGTGTTACGTGGAGTGATCCATTTCTTGATGGCTCCTTCTAAGTCACGCTCTGTACCCACCACATACACACGCTTCTGACCGCGTGTCACTGCAGTGTATACATGCTGCCAGTTTTGAGCAATGCTGTCTCCAAGAACGTACACAATAGTTTCAGCCTCTGAGCCCTGAAGTGAGAAAACAAAATGAGCAATTTGCATGAAGCTGAGACGAATGTTGTAGATGAACAAAGAGCATCAATACCTGAAAGGTGTGGATGGTTCTTGCCCAAGCATGGCGCAGTTTACACTCTCTCTGTAATTCCCTGTAGTCACAAGTCACCACGCGCCCGGTTTCATCATCTAGTGTCAGGTAGCGCCTCTTTTTTTTACGTCTTCCTTCCTCAACTGTCGTCAAATCCTGTGATTGGTGGACAATAACCAGGACAAGTTAAATCATTCAATAACAAACTCAGGTTATTATCACTCGAAACTATGTTTTAATTTAAACGCATATGAAGAACAGAATTCAAGCCAGAATTTTGAGATTATTAATAAATAAAACTCCAGTACATCTTTAATGAAGAAAATTTCCCCATTGCACAGGCGCTCTTTCTTCTCCTTCGTCTGTTCATTTTGTCTCTGTTTTCCGGCATTATCCTGAGAAGATCTGGCATAATCATGTGAAGCTCCGACAGTATCACAGGAAGACACAGCTCTCATATCTTCGTGGTCTGAGACATAGCCATTCTTAGTGCAGCAAACTTTATCCTTTATTTGAAAGTTCAATGTCTTTTTGGGAGTCCTAAAAATTAATTACACTCAATATTAAAACAGAAGTATAATTCTAAAAAGGCAACCTGTGGAAGTAGTGAAAAAAGTGTTTTTATTTATTTGCAAGAAAACTAACTTTGTTACATGCTGAGAATAATGCTTGCAGCAAAGCTCATTGATCAACTCGCAGTCTTTCCTGTGAACAATAAAAACAACTTCAGCAAACTCAGCATTTTCTTAAAAAGACTGACATCTCAGCATAGAGTGAAAACGCTAAATCTGTCTTACCTCCTGAAAGCCACAAATTGTGACAATTTATCACCTTCCAGTCCAGGAGCTTCCTTAAGTAAGAATATAACTGCGTTCTGGAGGTCTAAGCAGCATCAGAAACGTGTTGTTATTGAGTAATGTTAGATCTACCATTTTGCTTGACAGTTATTTGGTGCCTCAACAATGCATTTGATTTGTAATTGCAGTGACAAAAAGTTGCAATAAGGTGCTCTTGGGGGGAGTAAAATTTATTGAAGGTGGCTTTGCAGCAGACAACAGGAAGTGTATTTTCAGAAACTCTCCATTGAAAGCTTGCAGTACAATAGACACACAGGAGGCCACACGAATGACCTGAGGACAATCCAGTGATTGGTTTCCTTTTGATCAAAGTGTTGCTTTTGTTATTCAGATTGTCTGGCCCTTCAGGTTCACAGCTTTACTGAGGATGCAAAGCATGTGCTTCTGAGCCAAAGTGACAGTGTAAACACCTCACATAATTCTTCACTTCCAAACTTATATTATAATGTTGTGAGAAAAAAGGCTTTTAAAGTCAATTTGACATATTTCATAACTGCTCACTTACCAAAAGAATCATTTTCCCCACTGATTTTGACAAAAATGAACCTTTTTTCAGATGGCACTGTGGAGGGTCTCTTCATTTTTATGGTGGCATCAAACTCCAGAGAACTGTAACACCTTTTCTTACCCATATCTGAGATGCTGAAATATTATGGAAATAAAAGCAGTATGCTTAATAAACTGTCATAAGGATTGAGAAACACCATTAAAATCTTTACATATTACATAAAAACATATACACACAGTCGACAAACCATTAAGGAAACAAAGCTAAGTAGTTACACAATTTTCTAAAAGCTCATCAAACATTTCAGAGTATAAGCTATCTGCTCACAGTCCAGCATTTCTGACGATGAGTTCAGACTCGGCACGATGGTTAGTCTTCATCTCAATGGCCCAACGAACATTCTTGAGGCCTTCAAACAGATCGTACAGCGTGTTTCCAGGCTCAATGCTGGGCAGCTGCCTCACATCTCCTGCAGACACAAAATACATAAATTAAACTGCAGAATACATTGCTGATAAATACATTAAAAGTACACCCTAAATCAGAAACTATTATGGATGCAATATGCCTTTACCCAACATGATGAACTTCTGAAGTTCTGCATGTTTAGTAAGCATGCTGAGAACGGAGTGAAGGATCTGAACAGACACCAGGCTCCCTTCATCGACCACCAGCACCCGCACCTTTGAGAACTTCCAATCCTGAGGATTTCCACTGAGATCTTTTTCTGCATTCATGAAACTCCATAAAACCTGAAAAAAGGAGGGGGGGGGGGTGTAAATATGTGTGTAATTAATACAAGGTAATGATAGCAACTGAGACACCTATGTTGCATCTTCAACATGTTTGTGCAAAATATTCATTTACTGGACATATTAGAAATCAGAAACAATAAACATTGATAAAGCTGTTATTTAATGTTAATGAAGTGTAATGTATTATGTAATGTACTGTGAAGTTATGTAAATGTAACTGTTGTTTAAACCATGTAATGTTATGCTATGAAATATTCTGTAAAGTTTTTACTAATGTAGCATAAAGACATTACATTTTGAAATGTTATGTAATGTACTGTGAAGTTATGAAATGTGTGATGTTTAAGTCATGCAATGCTATGAAATATTATGTAAAATTGTCATGTAAAGTTTTGTAAAGTTGTGAAATGAATTATGTAATGTGATGTAAATTTGTTATGAAATGCTATGTAGTGTAAAACTGTTAAGTAACTTTATGAAATGTATTGTTTAAGTTGTGAAATGTTATATAGTGTAAAAGTATGTTTAAGTTATGTAATGTTACATTATGAAATGCTATGTAATGTACTGTGAACTATACCTGGTGCATAGTATAAGCAGTGAAGCCGGTTCTCTTAGTAAGAAGTGAAGCAGCTCTCCCAGTAGGAGCAGTTAGAAGAACTTCCACAGGCTTTTCATCACTGTCACTCGCCTCACTTTCTTTTTTCTCCTCGTGTACGTCTGACAGCAGCCCATTACTGGACCCCTGAGAGTCATTCTGAAAGACCTCACAGGCCTTCAGCACCTCTTCCCTGTCACTTGTCTGTTGCTCCATGGCCGCCTTAAACACCAGGCTGACCACTGTGGTTTTCCCACAACCACCCTTCCCACTGATCACGGTTACTGGGTTAGCACACATCATTTCTGCTGCTTGCACCTGATCGGGGTCCAACTCTATAGTAGACGGATCAATATCCAAGTGGGTGGAGTCATCCGAATCGTCGGAGTCTGAAGTGAGACTTTCCTCTTTAATGGTGAGCGTTGCAATTTCATAGGACTGAGGAGAATCGCAGAGTGTTGCCGTTCCTCCATTGTGGACCATGCTTGAAGTCTCAGGCTGGGCAAAATCAAGATGCATCTGCTCACACCCGGCCCCCTGAACAATGTTATTTTGTGCTGCTGAGATAGATATTTTTGCATCAGCCTTGGATTTCTTCAAATGAGCCATACTGCGTTTTTCACTAGCCTTCGCTCTTAATCTATTCAGTTGAGCTTCACGAAGAACCTTCCTCACATCCAAGTGGATCTTCCAGGGTTCTCCCTCAACCAGGCCCCTCAAGCATTCGGCAATGCCTTTCTCGTAGTTAAAGAGGTTCCTAAGTGCCACCTTATCACCCTCCCTAATCAGCACCCCCTGTTCCACAAGGAAATGCAAAGCTTCCCAAGCACCCATAACTCCCATCTCAGGCAATATCTTCTCCTCTAGCATTTCCCGGTCGGCATACGTGCTGCCAGTGGCTCTGCAGTGTCTTTTCACTTCTGCATACAACAGTAAGGCATTACGCTGCAACACCGGGATACTCCAAAATAAATTACAGTCTTTGAACGCCTCCAATTTTGCTTCACACCGGATCAGATGTAATTCTTTAAACATGATCTGTTGAAAAAAGTATATTAAAGGATAGTGAAGGACATAATGGGAGCTTAAGATTTGAAAACCAAACAACCAGCAATCTTACATAGTTGAAGCCCAACTTCCATACATCAGTCTTAATGAGCTCCTCAAGTTTGGCCAATACATTTGTATTGTTCTGCTTTTGTGCAGTAGGATCATCTTTTTCAGAAGTTTCCAACAGGGGTTCGTTTCTTCCTTTGCTGATTATCTCCATAAACTGACCCGGCAGCAAGGTTGGCAAGTATTTCATGATTCCAGGGTACAAGCTGGCAACTCTCATGTGTGTCCAAGGCACTGATGTGTTTAAAGACAATTAACAAGAACAAGGTTTGTGATTATGATTTCAGTATCACTTTTTCATAATTATTATATGTGAAAAAGTGTATATTTTAGATTTAGTTTAGACTAAGGCTTAGGAAATTAACTAAGATCTGTCTCTGCCAGCGTTTTCTGTAGCTATGTTTCCTATTTTAATGCACATTTTGGGATATCGCATAAAAACAAATGCTGGACGGAAATGCCAAAGATGCACATACATTTTTAAAACGTGCATAAAAAAACATATGCACTCAAGATACATTTTTTTATCCGATAATAAGACATGCACATAAACTATGACGGAAACACATTTACTGAATAAATCCTTTGAAACTCACGTGACTTTGCCTCAACCGTGGACGTGATTGGATAACTGAACTAACCAGCAGACCAATTTAATTGCACAGCATCTCAAATTTCAGTCATCAGAATAATTTAGTTTTCTTTCCTCCCACAAGTGTCTCACATGATTGCATTCCTAAACCCCAGCATTCTATTAGAATACCAGATAACATGACAGCGTTTATTTCGTCACAGTTGCTTCCGCAACTGCAGCAACTTCCATTTTTATTAAATATATTTCACGCCACTATCCCAGGAAGTGAAGTGTTTTACGATAAAATAAATTTTTCAAATTGTTGCTAAATATAATATTCTACCAAAAATCACTTAAAAGGCTAAATGATATTGTTTTATGTGTTATGCAAATATACACTAGACATGATATACATTTTCCAACCTGAGCGATTGACTTTTGACTTGAGCTCCTCAGCCACAGCTTTATTGTCAGGTGATGAATCTTCAAACTCCTGCAGGACGTCCAGCACATTGACAGGCTCCACATGTCTGTCGTTGGGGATCCACTGCATAAACATGTTAACGAAGTCAGGTTGTGCCCCACATGCTGTAAGAAAAAGAGACACCAGTGACCGGCCCTCTGCTCTGAGATTGGTGCGGAGGCTGTAGGAGGGGCAGCCTTTGACAAAAGCTTTGTGCCGGCCTTGGCGAACTGTGCAGGTTATCTTCCACCAGGGATCACAGAGGAGAAAACGGCCCTCAACCCGGTATGACTTATTACCGGCCATGAATGACACTGCAAAAGAATATAAGACACGCATGAAACATTAATAGTTCGGTCCATAAACAAAGAGTATATGTATATAAACAAAAATTCCACAAGTAAGTTAATGTACAAATATGTCTATCTACTAACAGTGTGAACTGTACTAAACATTTTTACCAACAACAATGTAATCTGTAAATATGATTACTTTTACTTGTAAGTGTAAATTGTAAAAAGGTTATTTTGTAACTATGTAAACTGTAAATATGATTACTTTTACTTGTTAGTGTAAACTATAAATGGGCTATTGTGTAACTACGTAAACTGTAATTATGATTACTTTTACTTGTAACAGAGAATTGTATGTAAACAGGCTGAATTTTTAACTTCTAACAATGTAAAGTGTAAATATGATTACATTTACATGTAACAGTGTAAATTGTAAACAGGCTTACTTTGTAAATTAGCAATGTAAATTATAAATATATATTGCTAATTGTGTGTAAGTGATGTGCCATGATGATTTTGGTGTACTAAGCTAATTCAAAATATAAAACTATCGATTCTACATGAAAATATTAAGTGCACAACAAAAGAAAATCATATATTAATATAAATGTATATTACTTTATAAGTTATATAAATATATAAAACACCTTCGACATGTAGTAACAAAAAATATGTTTTAATTGATTTATTAAAATATGTTAAGTTTTATTGTTTTACAAATAAATCAGGGACGCTTTAAAAAGGGTGTAAAGGTACTTTGTTTCTTATAATAATGCAAAATATAAACATGCTGCTTTTTTACTTGCAAATATGTGAAATGTAAATATGGTTACTTGTAGCAATGTGAACTGAAAATATGTTTTTACGTATGCTAAGTATTAACTTAACATATCTATGTTTACTTATTGAGTTTGTTTTTCAAGAGATTCTGCTGTTATTGCAAACACTTTTGATCTGCTCACTCACTTTGTGTTCATAAAACCAAAACATAACCAAAGGATAACAAATGTTTACTGATATACGTTGTTTTACCTTCTTTTGACGCTGGCATGGAACATTTAAATACGTTTGCCCCAGATGAGACAGAGTCCATCTCCTTCATGTCAAGAAATTCAGGCTGTATTTCCTCTTCTTCATCTTCACTATGTGAAACATCGTCGTTTGACTGGACAACCACACGTTCTGGTAAAATGTAACCAATTATGGTTTTTAATCCAGCGGTTGGACTTTGCAGCGCCATGTTTACTAATGCAGCCCGCTTAAATATTTCTACATTTCGCTGACTTATGACTGTAAACACGGTCAACAACAGCCAATCACATCACACCAAAATAAAAGTCCGTTCAGTTTATGTGCTGCTTCCTGTCAATGGAATCACTAGTAAAGAGAACTGTTACACATGATTAAATACTACATAAATATTTAAAACTTAAAAATATAAAATAAAAATATATCATGTGTTTTTTTAAAAGCTCGATGTCAAACAATAAATCTGCACATTAAAAATGTCATTAATACAGAAATCAACAGAAATTATTTGAATAATTATTTATTAATTTTAATCATTATTTGTAATTATTCTGAATTGATAAATGTTAGACATGCACATGCAATTACATACTCCATGCTTAAAAAACAAAATGCCATCAAAATAATTTCCAGTCAAAAGAATAGAGGAGGGTGCAGAAGTGAGAACAAATACATGATATTGTAATATTTTCTTGATTTATATAATGAAAAGAAAAGAATGCATAATTCAAACTTTAGAAAAAATACAGAACACACCGTGATTGCATGATTAATATTTTGACCCGAGAACAAATACATGATATTGTAATATTTTCTTTAGGCATAATTAAAACTTTTTGGGGGGAACACACACACACACACACACACACACACACACACACACACACACACACACACACACAAAGCACATTGATTGACTATGAGAATCCTAATGTCAATCAGTTATACAAATGCATTTCTCTTACTACCTAACTGTTGAAAGTTACCAATAAAAAAAAATATATATTATATGATTACTGACCTAAAATAGTGCCAAATCTTAAATAGTTACCATGTTTTTCAATTCAAAATTTTTGTTGATGTCACTGCCCTTTTTGGCTGCTTTGTAGTTGAAAATCAATCAACAATAAATACTCTTAACAATAAATATAAAATATATCCACCGACAATACTAAAATAAAAATGTTACTGTGTTAATGCTCAGATTTTTGTTTCTTTTTGGAGTATGTTACTATTCTACCTAAGTTGGATCTGACACCCCAGACAGCAACATAGTGTCGGCCCAGATCCGGTACGTGTGGATTCCACGTGTTCCAGATGTGGGCCGGATCTTGGCCGACACTATGTTGCTGTCTGGGACAGATCATTCAAATATGAATTTTCTCAGGGAAGATCCTTGCTATGTTATTTGGGCTTGAGCTTGCGCAGTCCATTGGAGACTCTTCTGAAGTGGTTTGCTAGAGCAAGAGTAGGTCATAGAATGTTAAAAGTAATATTATGTATTTTTGATCATTTACAGATGTTTTACTCTGTTATATTTATAAGTTTGCTTGATGTAGTGCATGGGTCTGATTCAGCGAACCGCTTTGAGGCTTCAGAACCTTGTTGGGCAATTATAGCCTTTAGAAGGCCACACAATCGTGTGTTTCAAGGGGTGAACCTTTTCTTGATGGCTCCTTCTAAGTCACGCTCTGTACCCACCACATACACACGCTTCTGACCACGTGTCAATGCAGTGTATACATGCTGCCAGTTTTCAACAAAGCTATTTCTGAGAAACAATATTTTCAACCTCTGAGCCCTGAAGTGGAGAGAAAACAAGTGATGAAGTTGAGACAAATGCTAATTCAAGGTGTAAAATGGATACAGATGAACAAAAAGCATCAATGTCTAAGTGTGTATATGCGTAACTTCAATACCTGAAAGGTGTGAATGGTTCTTGCCCAAGCATGGCACAATTTACACTCTCTCTATAGCTTGCTGTAGTTAGAAGTCACCATACACCCGTTTTCATCATCTAGTGTCAAGTAGAATATTGTTTTGCGTCTTGCTCCCATATCCGTCTCAGTCACATCCTGCAATTGGTTGTAAAAAATAACACAAAATGCACCAATCAAATTCAGGTAATTACTCATGTTCACAAGTTCATATCCTAACAAATATCAATTTACTTTAATGTCAGATATTTCAGATTATCAGCTTTTTGGGATTGAAAAAACAAAACATCAAATCAATACATATTCTTAAAACTTCACCTTTGTAATGAAGAAAATTTCACCATTGCACATTCTATTTATTTTTACTGTCATCTGTTCATTTTTTATTTGGCTTCTAGGAATATCTTGGGAAGCTCCAACATTTAAACAGGAAGTTCCAGCAGTATTACAGACATGATCTTTTTTATTTTTTCTTTGCGAGAGATGTAGCCATTCTTTGTGCAGCAAACTTTATAACTTTAAGTATATTTTATTGTCATGAGTCCTTATAGAAATAGGATATTAATATAAACTGTTAAAAAGTGAACCAATGAAGGTATTGAAAGTAAAAAAGTATTGTTAACCCTCTACGCACACCTTATATATATATATATATATATATATATATATATATATATATATATACACTCACCTAAAGGATTATTAGGAACACCATACTAATACTGTGTTTGACCCCCTTTCGCCTCAAGGTTGTGCGTGTTGTGGCTTCACAAATGCTTTGCTGCATACCTCGGTTGTAACGAGTGGTTATTTCAGTCAAAGCTGCTCTTCTATCAGCTTGAATCAGTCGGCCCATTCTCCTCTGACCTCTAGCATCAACAAGGCATTTTCGCCCACAGGACTGCCGCATACTGGATGTTTTTCCCTTTTCACACCATTCTTTGTAAACTCTAGAAATGGTTGTGCATGAAAATCCCAGTAACTGAGCAGATTGTGGAATACTCAGACCGGCCCGTCTGGCACCAACAACCATGCCACGCTCAAAATAGCTTAAATCACCTTTCTTTCTCGGAGACGGAGTGCAGCAGATGACTTGAAAGTCTGTGGCGCAGGCAGGGTGATGGCTGACCAAGATAAAGCCGGAGGGACGAAGGAGCCCGGTGAAGCAGTACCGAAGACGGTCTGTGGTGGAGCCGTGTGAGAGAGGAGCCAATGTGAAGCCGAGATTTCATTTTGGCACCTACCATTTTGGTGACTTACCTCAATATCACTTCTTTAATTAATTTTTGAACAAGGTCTTACGTCATAAATGCCACAATCTGTGATGATTTATGATTTTCGAGTCCAGGAGCATCCTTAAATAGATAAGAATTGAATGGCTTCCTTAAGAGCTAAGCAACAAAAATATCTTTAAAATACCAGTTTCTCTCATTAGAGCTGAGACGACTTCAACGGTTTCCAACAGTAATCAACAAAACATTTAATGTCATTCTAATTATAACATGTCATAATGAAAGATTTATCATGCAAAATGTGTTGTAAACTGCTTACTTACCATCACTTTTCTCACTGATTTTGACAAAAATGAACCTTTTGTCAGATGGCACTGTGGAGGGACAACTCCAGAGGACTGTAACACCTTTTCTTACCCATCTCTGAGATGCTGAACGTGTGGAAATAACAACAGTATGAATAAAAAACTGTCATTAGGATTGAGCAAGAAATATCATTAACATTATATTACATAAACACACATACACACACACAACAGTCTGCAAACCACTAAGAAACCAAAGCTAAGAGGCTATATGCACAATTTTCTAAAAGCTCATCAAACATTTCAGAGTACAAGAGTGAAAATAAAGTAAAGGATCTGAACAGACAGCAGGCTCCCTTCATTGACCACCAGCACCCTTCCACCCTTTGAGAACTTCCAATCCTTAGGATTTCCACTGGGATATTTTTCTGCATTCCTGAAACTCCATAAAATCTTAAAAACAAGACAAATTTACAAGAGGAACATAATTCTTTTAGTAAGAAGTGAAGCAGCTCTCCCTGTAGGAGCAGTGAGGAGAACCTCCACAGGAGTCTTGTCGCTAATTTCTCTGTTGCTGATCTGTTTCCGCATGGCCGTCTTAAACACCAGGCTGACCACTGTGGTTTTCCCACAACCACCCTTCCCACTAATCACTGTCACCGGGTTGGCACACATAATTTCTACTCCTTGCACCTGATTGGGGTCCAACTCTACAGTAGAGGAATCAATGTCTGAATAGCTGGAGTCATTTGAGTCAGAATTTGGGTCTTCCTCTTCTATGGTGGCTTAAAAAACTTCAAAGGACTGAGGAGAATCCCAATGCGTTACTGTCCCTTCATTGTGGTTCATGCTTGAGGAACCAGGCTGAGCTTCATCTGCTCCCTGATCCAATTTTGTTCAGAGGCTGATGTTCTTGCATCACGAGCCTTCGCCCAAAATCTCTCCCTCTCAGCTCTTCGAAGAACCTTCCTCACATCCAAGTGGTTTTTCCAGGGCTGTCCCTCAACCAGGCCACTCAAGAAATCTGCAATGTCTTTTTCGTAGGTGAAGAGGTTGCGAAGTGCCACCTTTTTGTTCTGCTTGATCAACACCCCCTGCTCCTGAAGGAACATGGCCCCCTCAAATGTATTTTTCCACTTCTCCAGCAGCATCTGGAGATGGCCGTTATCGAGTGCACTCATTCAATCCCACAATTCACTGCAATAACGAATGAACAGCTAATGTATGCTTAAAAGCTAGAGAATACCCGTAATGCACTGAGAGTCGCGCGTCACCGTCGAATGAATTCCCGCGTCTGACCACAAGATGGCGCCGGCAGCTTTTCCAAACCACTTTTCCAATGTGGCTACAGCGTATACAGGTTATAAATTCCATTTTTACTGATTATTAAAATGTATAATTGTGTTTTATACATGCTAGTTTCCATGAGAGTTCAAGATAAATCTTTTCATTTTCTGAAGCTGCAAGTTTGCTACGTTTCAACTGATTATTAAACAGCAAGCACAAACTATGCAAAAACGGCAGCCCTTCCGGCACACTTTGTGTCCGAATTCACTCACTCGTTTTCATTCACTAACTCGTTTTTATTCACTACTTCAAGTGGACTATATTAGTGGACTAATGTAGGGAATAGTGAATGAGTGTATAGGGGGAGATTTCGAACACAGCAAAAGTCATCCTCCTTCATGTCCAGAAATGTAGGATGCGTTTCCTCTTCATCTTCCTTTTCTGCATCTGCATTATCATCATCCTGAACTTCACCTTGTGATTGAATGTAACCAGTTAACTGTATTTGTTTACCGGAGATATTTTGCAGCGGCATTCTCACTTGAACTCAAATCAAAGAAATGTAAGTTTCGTTTTTAATTTCGCGGTTCTTATCGATGATGATATTACTGCACCACTCGACAGATAATCAGATAATCCCACAATAAAAGTCTCGGGAAAAAATTATTAGTCAGCTACACACACCACGTATTGTAGTTGCTTTAGTTCTCTTTATTATTACAAAAACACGGTGTTGCCCAGGATTATTGTCATTGGTTGAAATATCTACGCACATATATTAGATAAAAAGTGATTTCTTAATTATACTTAAAGTCGTCAAAAACATAAACTATAGAAAGCTTGCATAGGGATTTCTAGACACTCATCAACACAGATAAAAAGGGCGTCAAAATTGTACCTTTAGGGGTACAGCTTGGGGCAGTACCCTTAAAATGACATCTTTGTACCTTTTTTACTCCTAAAAGGTGCATATTAGTACCTCAGAGTACAAATACATACCTTAAGGTACTACTATGAACCTTTTTGTGGTAAAAAATATATCTGCCCTATGACGAGCTGTTGTGCCCCTAAAGGTACAATTTTGACACCCTTTTTCTCTGTGTTAACATGAAATGATTTCATCTTTAGTCATTAAAACATTGGTTTAACGAATTAGAAATAAGCAACAGGCAACTATTATAAATGACCACCACTCCCTAAAATGACATTAGGCCTAGTTTTAAGCCTCAGCATAAAAATATATTATTTATAATATTTTTAAAGAACGATTTTTATATAATATCCACATATCCATCTTCTTTAAAAAAAAAAAAAAAAAAAAAACAAAAAACAGTTTGAGGATATGTTATAAAGTAGCTAGCTATAGGCTCTCTCTATGCTTTCATTTAAAGTAGATAAATATAAAAAATATTGTTAAAACATAATAAAAAAAATTAAATTAAATACAGCACAAAAAAAATATTTCAACAACAAATATTACACAATTATATATTTTTTTATAGAGATATCCGACCCGGGTGAATCAGTCTGAATTAAGTGAAAGAAGTTCTTCTGTTTTTATTAGCCCCTGGTTGTACAGGTGAATTTTATTCTTCATTTTCTCTTTTGCTGGATTCCTTATGTTATCCTGAGAGGGCAGGGCATCATCATCTGAAACAGAAAAATGTTGGATAATATTTCTGGACATAAATTAGTCAATGAAACCTGATACTTCCAGACATATTTCCTTGTGTATTCTTCCTTGACTCTACTTGCCTAGAGTAGCATATAAAACAGACTGACTGAAGCCATTAGCGCAGCAGTCCTCACACCCCTGCAATTTGGTTCCAGTGGTACAGCTGCACTCCACCGGCCAACTCCCATATAAGTCCAGGCGAGGTGCAGAGTCTGCATGCAGATTTTGTGATGCTGAAACCACACTGTCATTTTCCTGGCTAGATTCCCTGGGGGATTGCGACAAGTCTGGATCTCCTAAACTCAGGAAAGTGACTTCAGACTGGCTGCACTCACAGGGTTCTGCCAGTTTGGGAACTCTGGGTTCCACCGGTGGGCTGTACATTTCATCATCTTCAATAGGGAGGCTTAGACCCGGACTGTAGCCGTTGTATGGCCACTGAAGAAAGATTGTATCTTCTAGGGTGTGTGGTTGGTCCTCGGTGGGTGCAGGCATGGGAAGAAGTTGGCTTAGTCTCTGAAGCACCTGAAGGGGAATAAAATGGTTATATGTTTATATGTGTATATATTTGAGTAAATGAGGACATTTACTAACCATTTCCATGGTTGGCCTGACTCGCATTCTGCTGACTGTGCACTCTAGTCCGACTCGGAGCAGAGAAAGTGCCACCGCAGGAAGCCAGTGCTCAACTTTGGGATCTAAAAACCGCAGACAGGCATCTACAGAGCCCTTTTCCTCAAACTCTGAATGCAGTACGTCTCTCTAACGAAATGCAATGGCACAAGTCAGTGAAGGGCACAGTTCTGTTGTCATCAATTCTATTAATGTAAAATATTAATTATACAAACGGATTAATATAATGAGGAATCAAAATGTTCTTTGATTATTTGAAATAAGAGATCATTGAACCGTTAAAGCATACTGTAAACAAAACCTAATTTCATAAAACATTGAACATTAAAGGGATAGTTCAATTCTGTCATCATTTACTCACCCTCATGTTGTTCCAAAATTTGTATGAATTTCTTTCTTCTGCTGAACACAAAAGAAGATATTTTGAAGATTGATGAGGGTGAGTAAATGATGACAGAATTTTCATTTTTGGGTGAACTATCCCTTTAATATAATTAAATAGAAATATTATATACTGTATATCACAGTGATATTGACAAATATTAAAAATAACGTTTTTCAATTTTAATTCTAATATGCTGATTTGGTGCTCAAAAAACATTTCTTATTATTATCAATGTTGAAAACTGTTGTGCTGATTAATATTTTTGTGGAAAGTGGCATACATTCTTTTCAGGATACTTCAATGAATAGAACAGCATTTATTAGAAATAAAAAAAATTGTAATAATGTAAAAGTATTTGTCACTTTTGATCAATTTAAAGCTTCTTTGATGAATAAAACTAATATAAAAGTATTAATGTCTTTCAAAAAATCTTACAGACTCTGAACTTTTGAACAGTGTGTGTGTGTGTGTGTGTGCTTTTTATGTCTACATTGTTTTGGCAATTAAAAATATTTTATGTTTTGTTCCTGAAACGGATTCTTACCAAAAACATGTTCTTTGCTGTCTCCTGTTTCACCTTCTGTCCTGTACATGTCTCTAATATAACCTACAAGCATAAAAACATTTAAGAAACAAAAAATAAGAGCTGAATAATGTTGGGGCTGTCATGACTGGTAAGTAATAAACAAGAAAGAAATATTAATAGCCAGTATTCTGCAGGTGGAACTACATTTTTACCATTAAAATTCTGACGTATATCTTTATTTATATAAATTGTACCTGGCTCTGAAATATAATTCTTGTAATGGGATGCTGAACTCACCATGCCAAGGCTGTAAACATCAAGTTTGACTGAGAGCTTGCCATCACGGATGTACTCCTCTGGGAGATAGCCAAGGTTGCTATGTGACCCGGTATCCATGACGATGGTGCAGCTCTGGTCGACAGAGTGGGGTCTCAGACGAGCTAATCCAAAATCAGATAATTTAGGCTGCAGGTGCCCATCCAGGAGTATGTTTGAACTGTGAACAGAGCACAGAAGCAGCTCATTTCAATGTATCACTTTGACTGGGCAACTCCAAATATGTAGCTATGGCTTTAAACTGGCACCTCGTAATGTTTCCACAAATAACCATGCACGGTTGTGCAGTGTGTAGATGGTGGACTGCCTTTGCAGTGCCTTTTATGATGTTCAGCCTTTCCTGCCATGATAGAGGCCTCTCAACTTCCTGTAACAAAGACAAGAGTAGAGGGTATGAGAAATTAAACTGTAGCACAAGTCCTTTTTATATTACCATGACGTAATCTATACTTTACTATAATGTTACAGTTTGCTGGCAGATGATTTACCTCATGAAGCCTGTGGAACAATGATCCGTTATGAAGGTACGGATAAACTAAACAGAAGCGATCCATCTGTGAAAAGCTGCCCCATAACTCCAAGATATTAGGATGCTGATAACTAAACAGACAAGAATGAGAACAATTGACAATATGATAAACACACCATTTGAATATGATCAAGTAGATTGTAGACTATAATATTAATAATGACTGAACCTACAGCTGTAGAACTTCAATTTCTTTGGTGAATTTTTCCCACAATGCCTTCCAATTATCTTTATTTTCCTGTTAATATAATAAAGAATTTGATCAATTTTTTATTAAAATATGTATCATTTATGACCTGTTTGAAAACATTCACAGCAAAATATCAGTTTCCCCATTTTCCACAGTAAAATAATTTCCATCAGTTAAATAATTAGTACATTATACGCACACTGTTATTATTACCATTATGTTCTTGTATTATTTACTATTTTATTATGTATTTTTTTATTATAGTATTGTATTATTAATTTAATATAGAACTGCCAGAAAAGAACACAAAATAATGTAATGACAGATGAATGCGCAAATACAGATAAACAAATAAACAAAAATTGGTCTGTGAAGAAGTAGATAAGTTGTAAAAATATGTTTTGTAATATTTATATATATATATATATATATATATATATATATATATATATATATATATATATATATATATATATATCTCACAATTGCAAGAAATAATTATTCCGCGTTGAATAGTCCATGGTGAAAACAAGCTTCCATAGATCTGAATAGGTTAGGACCTGTTTGAAAACTTTCACAGCAAAAGATCTGTTTCCCCATCTTCCGCAGTAGACCTCGGCGAACACGCTTCCTCCGATTTTGAAGTCCTGGTGGAAATGTCTCGTTCCCTCTATGACGTCTGAATATGTGATGAAATACTTCTGTTTTTCACCTATAAGATGGACCAATAAGGTTTCATCTCATATCCTCATGAAACCGCTCAAAACAGAAATGAAACATTTGACCTAATATCTAGAATGACATACAGTTAGTACTTGTATTACCGCTACATGTACAATAATGCTAACTAAAGCAAAGACAACAGTCAAATACAAATGTGCTTGTACTTTAAAAGCAAATTACCTTTAACAGAAATAGACTCTGAATGAAAAGCTGCAGCAGTTTGACAGGATTTCTCAGCGTTTTGCAGATGCTGATTGAAAAATGAAAAAAATACTGTAAAAACATATCTATAATGTGACAAAATTCTTACTAGATTCAGTTGAACATCTAGAGTTTGCGATCATTCATCCTTTTTGCTTTCTAAGAATCCTAAACCACAACAAAGTCAAGCATCTGACCAGCATCTTCTTTAAAAATCTGCAGAAATAACAACATCAAAAAGAAAAAAAAACATTACCGTGGCAAAGAGAGGGGGCGAGGATGACTTCAACACGCTGAAGTCTAGAAAAGAATGAAAAGGTTAATGTTTGTTATACAGTGGCAGTTTCGTTACATTGTCTTTCCAATGGCGTGTGACTTTGTGGACAATACGATTTGTTAGAACTTACGTTACATGCACGACTGGTTATTTAAATCACATGCTTTGTTTTTGCTTCCAGTTCACAACATATTTAGGTTTGTCAAGTTCCTTTTTAAAGTAAAATATACGTTGCAAATCTATAGTAACACTAGCTGATATAGAAGCTTTTGTGACTTATAAGAGGAAGTTTAAGGCAGTAAAATGTAAACAACCCTTACAAGAATTTCCCCTAAAATATTAGTTACTACAATTATTGCTACTACTAAAATAATAATAATAATAATAATAAAAAACATCTCCTTTAAAGCATTCAGACAATTTTTGCCATTTTTGCCATTTTAAGTTTTATATTTACTGTAGTTAGTTATTTTGTACAATTACTGTAGCAACTATTTTAGCATAAACTAGTCACCATGGTGCATTATCGTAAAGGGAAACATCACAACCATAATTAAATTTTTCCTATGAAGATGAAGATGTTACCTTGTGACTGAAACAGACTCATGGCTCGAGCATGACCCATCTCGTCCAGAACCTTCAGCAGATCCCCCACTCTTTTATTCTGCTGGGCCCACGACCACATGAGCTCTTGGGTTGGACTTTTCCCAGCAGCCGCATACAGTTCGGTGCATCTCACCTCCAGCAGACTGGGAAGGATGCGAGCAGCTGAAAGGAGTCAGACTAGGATGAATATCAGAAAATGTTTCCCACAAAATCCAATGCAGCTGATTCAAAGAACCTCACTGTTGGAAAATCCAGCTTAAGCTATCTGGGAGTTGTGTTTTGTGTTTCTAGCTGGTCCAAGCTGATCATTAAGTGTGTTGAACAATGTTCTGAAAACCAACTTGACCACGTTTATGGGGACAGCAAAGTAGAAGCTGGTAGATGGTAGATGGTAGAGCATCTTGGACCAATAATGACCAGTTTTGACTAACTAATGTCCAGCTAATTAACATGTTGCAAAAAAGGCTTGAACAGTATATTCCAGCGCACATATAAACATCAACACATTCCCAAAGAAGAGAAATTATACGGAAATTAATAAAAACGATTGTTTGCTAAACGGTACGGTAGAACAATGTTACATTGTCATGGTAAAGTGCGTATTTACCTAAAGCTCTCCATCCCAGACCTTCGACCCCGCTGTCCATCAGTCTACAGAAAGTCGCCAGGAGCACCGGCGGGACGTCGAAGAGGAAAGTCGACGGGTCTATTTTACCTGACATCTTTCTCTAGTCGATACCATATACAGGTGTGTGAAGTTTGGTTAGATGTTTCATTTCTCTAAGACTGACTTTACAGTGCTCTCATGTGTTAATAATTGCTACAAAACGGAAATTCCCAAACCCCTCCTACTTCCTCTTAATAATTTCACAAAGCGTAAGAAAAAGGTGGCAACCCATTGTCTGGCTATCACCAGTCCAAGATTGAACATTAGTCTGGGAAGTCTGTTACAAAACAAAACAAATAATTTCCAGCATTTAATTTAGTAAATAATTAGTACATTATATAACAAGAACAACAATAATAACTATTATTATTATTATTAAGTATTGTATCGTTTACTATTAAATGATAATTAGTACATTATATACTTCATTATGGCAACAACAAATAATAATAATTATTAATATTGTTATATTATTATTATGAATATCCTTTATCATTTACTATTTTGTTTTTTGTCTTTTTATAAAATCATTTGATTAGCCTAATAATTTAATATATAACAGATGACAGTAAAAAAATAAATAACTGAATGGCAGATAAATGCTCAAATACAGGTAGCTAAACATAAAATTAAAAGGCAAATATGTGGCAAGTATCGTTAGTGTATACTTCTGCACATAAATTGTAAAAAAGATGTTTTGAGTCTCTGACAGTCTTTCTCACAATAATCAGAGATAAAGTTCATTCATAATTTTCACCTCATGTACAGGAGAATCGTAAAAGAGTTAGGGCCTTGTAAATGCAATGAAGTAGTGAAAAAAATAAGTAGTGTATGTAAAAGATCAAGTGGTAATACAATAATAAATCTATGAAACATATTGGCCTACACACACACATGCATCTGGTTTACTATCTTTGTGAGGACTCTCCATAGACGTAATGGATTTTATACTGTACAAACTGTATATTCTATCCCCTTACACCAGTGGTTCTCAACCCTGGTCCTCGAGGGCCACTATCCTGCAGAGTTTAGCTCCAACCTTGATCGAACTCACCTGCCTGTAGCTTTCTAGTAATCCTGAAGAGCTTAATTAACTGGTTCAGGTGTGCTTGATTAGGGTTGGAGCTAAACTCTGCAGGACAGTGGTCCTCGAGGACCAGGGTTGAGAATGCCTGCCTTACACTAACCCTACCCCTGAACCTACACATCACACAAAACTTTCTGCATTTTTACATTTTCAAAAAAACTCATCATGTATGATTTATAAGCTTGTTTCCTCATGGGGACCTCTATGTAGGTCCCCACGGTGACACAAGTGTGCATTCAGGTTCCCTACCAGGATAGAAAAACACACACACAGTAAATAATAAAAATAAAGGACAAAAGTTATACATCAAAAATGTCAATTATCAGTCTTAATAGGATTTTTAATAAGACATTGCATAAGATATTGCACATGAATTTAATGTTGTAGCTTGGAAAAACTGTAGGTAGACCTATATGTGTCTAAATTTTCATTTTTTGTACTGCATTGATTCACACAACATGCAATGTGCATCATTTAAGTTCCATTCTTATATAGCCTAATAAACATTTTATTTACAAAATGTCTCAAATTACAAAAGCTAGTGATTTTCACAGCATTTTAGCTTCATGGTTACCTAATCACTGTTATTATATGACTAGTTGATGATGTCAACTGTGCAACGCTTGTGAACCAGAGGGAGGCTTGTCTTGTAACAATCACAGGGTTTTCGGGAAGTCATGTGACTTTATCTCAGCGCACGGCAGACTAGGCAATGGCGCGAGATACAAAATGTTGCTTATATTTTTTTCTGCCAAACGCATTTCAGTCCACTAAAACAAATGTGATTAAAAAAAAAAAAACATTAAACTTTAAGGATTTTTTTCTTTTAATATAAAACGAAACTCTTATAAGCTATGTCGTCTATCTTTTAATCCAATCACCGTCTTAATCGCTCAGTTGCTAGGCAGACATTTATATTTTAGGTTTGGCAAATACCTGAAATTCACTGTAATCACTATAATGTTGATTTAACTTCAAAGTACAGGCAATAAGACAGTACAGAATATTTGAAGAAAATAAACACAGTTGTTTTAGGTTTTTTTAAACTTTATTTTCCTCTTTTAAAAAATGACATTTTCTCTGTAGCAATTTGTCAACTTAAATTCTTCATATTCAACAAAATTCCAATTTGCAGTTGTGAACAAATGTAGATTAACAAGAGGAAATAATAACTGGTTTAAAAGAGAGAATTGGTTGTAATATTTGTAATTAGGCTCATTTCAAAATAAAGCCAGAAATAGGCATGAATTGCCCCATTTTAACCAATACGTTAGTCTACTTCTACTGCATATAAACAGAATTTACACAAAGAGGAAATAAACAAGTGGGAAACAAAAACCCAGAAACGAATCAAAACCCCTCCAAAAAAAACCAAAACATGTAGCAGCTACTTTGTTTTAAATTATCCTTACGCTTGTGAAGAAAATGAACGTCAACTCAAGGAAAACTAAAATCACAGAAGTTACGATGTAATTGGTATGAATAGTGCATCTTGAGGGTTGTGATATGGGACAGTATGATAATTTGCTCTCTGTAGATAATGAAAAATGGCCAAAAAATGATCCTAAGAAAAAGAAAGAAAAACACACACTTTTATTCATCTTTACATTTCTGAATGTAATGTATTTTAAAGGTAAAAAGAACTTGGTATTGCTATAATTCATTGATAATAAACAAGGTAGGACTTACCACCCTTTGTTTGCCTTCGATTGTTAGCTTTACATGTTGGACTCTGCAGAAAAGCATACGATGTTCAATAAAAGTCATGTAAACAACAAGGTAGGCCCTATCTTAGAAATACATACATAACACTCACCCCAAACAATTTTCTTTGTGACGCTCATGTGCCGAACGCTGCAGGAGTAATCTTCACCTTTCTGTGGTGTGAAAGAGGCGCTCTTGGTGAGATGAAATTGCCAGCCCTTTTCGAAGGCCAGGTCGGTCTGCTGGGTGTTAACGATAGGCTCTCCATTTTTCATCAGTTCAATGGAGATATCAGGAGGGTGGAAGCCACTCACATAACAGATCAGGGTGTTTGGTTTTCCATACTCTCCTGGAAAATGGCTGTACACCTGAATCTTGGGACTGGCTGAAAATGGAATTTAAAATATTAGTTTACAAAGATAACACGCAAGTAATGTAAATATTGTGATGAAACGAGAAGATTACATCAGAATTCCACATTCACATTGCAGACAAAAAAGAAAAACGCAATGTCTTTACAGGCCTACAATCCGTTTAGCTTAGTTGTTGTTATACAAAACATGTAACACTGTAAAAAAAAGTCTCTAGTTATATATAAGTCTCTTGGTTATATATAAAACATATTATCATTTAAGTGACGACACATTGTTTTGTTTTCTAAATGAAGGCAAGAAAGAAATATTAATTAAATCACTCCTATAGATACATACATACATAGACATATTATAGCTAAACAATATACTGATACTTTAATAATCCTCAAGGGGAAATTCAGTTGCAAGTCAGCAGAAAGAATCAACAATACAGTACAATAAACAAACAATACAATACAGAATTCACATAAGCTATATGAATTACTTACAGACTTTCCCTTGTACAGTGACGTACAGGACACAAAACAGGGCAAAAGAGACGAGTGCTCGCATTTTTGCTGATTTCAAGAGTACAAAAGAGTATCCTTTACCTCTCAGGTCTAAAGCAGTTAATATTGAAAGTAAACCACCAGTAACCTTAAATGCACTGTCGCCACTGACACAAGCACAGCCTCCAAGATAACAGAGAAGCCAATAGCAAAATTCATACAAGTTGTTGCTGGGTGGATTTGATCTAGGGAGGTTATACAGACTGTGGCACTGGTCTGGTGGAAACAGTCCCTTTGGAAATAACCTAACTTACCTAAACAATAATAAGACACCTCCCTCTTCTTCATCAGCAAAACAGATCCACCATTATGTAAACGCCATGAGCAAAAACAATTCAATAACCAAATGTTAGGTAAAGTAAATTGGCAAATATAGGCAATCGTAATATTATTTAAAAGAGCAAATGGTAGTGAAATGAGTTAAATTGCAAAAACTATTCTAAAACTATTTAAAGCATTTTCATTTTAATAATTTTATAATTAAATTACAATATATTTTTTTACATATATATATATATACATATATATACATTCATGTGAAAAAGAAAGGACACCCTTCAGAGTTGTATGGTTCTACGTATCAGAACATAATAAAAATCATCTGGTCGTTAGCAGGTCTTAAAAATAGGTCAATACAACCTCAGATGAACAACAACACATGGCAAAATGCCAAAGCCAAAATGGAAAAGCCATGGGTGACAAACTAAGTACACCATGATTCAATTGCTTGTAGATCCACCTTTAGCAGCAATAATTTAAAGGAATCGTTTCCTGTATGACTTTATCAGTCTCTCACATCATTCTGGAGGAATTTTGGCAAGCTCTTCTTTACAACGTTGCTTCAGTTCATTGAGGTTTGTGGGCATTTGTTTATGCACAGCTCTCTTAAGGTACTGCCAGTGGAACACCTTGATTCTTTTCTTTTTCAGCCATTAAGTTATAGATTTGCTGGTGTGCTTGGGACCATTGTCCTGTTGCATGACCCAATAATGGCCAAGCTTTAGCTGTCAGATAGATGGTCTCAAATTTGACTTTAGAATGGTATACAGAGGAGTACATGGTTGACTCAATGACTGCAAGGTGCCCAGCAGGTCCTGTGGCTGCAAAACAAGCCAAAAATCATCAACCCTCCGTCAGCGTGATGGACAGTTGGTATCAGGTGTTTGTGCTGATATGCTGTGTTTAGTGCATTACGTCCAAACATCTGCACTTTGGTCTCATCTGTCCAAAGGCCATTGTTCCAGAAGTCTTGGGGTTTGTTCAGATGCAACTTTGTAAACCTAAGCCATGCCGCCATGTTCTTTTTAGAGAGAAGAGGATTTCTCCTGGCAACTCTTCCAAACATGCCATACTTGTTTGGTCTTTTTCTAATTGTACTGCCTTGAACTTTAACATTTAACATGCAAACTGAGGCCTGTTAAGTGAGGCTCTTGGGTTTTTTGCAGTTTCTCTAAGCAGTGCACGGTTTGACCCTGGGGTGAATTTGCTGGGACGTCTGCTCCTGGGAAGATTGTCAACTGTCTTTAATGTGTTCCACTTGTGAAATGTCTTCCTTACTGTAGAATGATGGCCTTCAAATTGTTTGGAAATGGCCGTATAACCATTCTCAGATTGATAGCAGCAACAATTGCTTCTCTAAGATCATTGCTGATGTCTTTCCTCCTTGGTATTGTGTTAACACACATCTGAATGCTCCAGACCAGCAAACTGCCAAAACTTATGCTTTTAAACTTCTTAATTCCTATGAAAGCAGTAAGAGTGTACTTAGTACTGTATGTCACACATGGCTTCTCCATTTTGGCCTAGTTTTTGTTAAATAAATAATGACACTGTGTATGGCATGTGTTGTTGTTCATCTGAGGTTGTATTTTCCTAATTTTAAAACTTGCCAACTTGATGATTTTTTATTATGTCCTGATACATAAAACCATACAATTCAATAGGGTGTCAATAGGGTGTTTCTTTTTCACTTTTACTCATGACAGTGCTGCTGTAGGGAAGGTACAGTAGGGAATTCCCTCTAGCAGATCTAGGCAGATCGCTTCTATCGGTGCCATTGGTGCTTTTCCCTCTCCATATGCCATTTTAGAAATCTAAACAGTACACAAACTATAAATCCACATGGAAATCTTATGTCAAACAGTTCATCACTCATCACACACCCACCACGTGTGGAACTGAACTGCGTCCGAAACCTGGAAAAAGCTGCCTTCGGAGGACACATTTCAAGGTAGGAAGGCATCAAGGCACATCCGAATCTAATGTTAGCTTCACTTCCTGTCTCCTGAGATACCTTCATCTGACTGATTTTTGAAGGCAGCATAAATGTATCCTTCGCTGCCTTTGATATCCCACAATCCTATGCGTTCTATTCTGTGACAGTTGAGCTAGGAAAAAAGATGGCGTCCGAAAGTTGCGTTTGCAGAAAAAGCAATTAATAAAAGTTTCTTTTTGGGGCAGAGTGCAAAGCGAATGCCTCAATCTGTAAATCTAAGACTGGTAAAAATATGCAGAGCTAAATAAAGCATCAGCCATAGGGATGTTAAAGTTGGGTTGTATGGAATATAGTGGTGAGCCAGAGCAATAAAGAAACGCATATGAATTGTGGCTTGGCTTGGATGCCAGATTCCCTGCCACAACATTCTTCATCTCAGTCTCTATGGATACTAAGCACAATATTATGACACTGTGCTTTGTGTCGATCTGTAATCCAATGTATTAAACTGCTGGGAAAAAATGTCTAAAACTCTACTTTATGCACTTTTTGTGCTGTCTGCTTTGGAAGTGCTTTCACTTTAAGTTCAAACATGAAGGATGTTTCCTTGTGCATTGGTTTGTTTGGGGAATTGAATGAAACCAAAGCAGATTTACCAGCCTGGGCACATTTCAGATTTATGATAAATAATTAGCATACAATGAGTCAATGATAGATAGATAGATAGATAGATAGATAGATAGATAGATAGATAGATAGATAGAATTTAAGGTAATTTTTTGTTGTTATTTTTGTTTATATAAATCTATTACATGACACCTGTGTGAACTTGCCATTTAGATTTATATTTTTTTAAATTAACTTTATTTGAGTGTTGCTTAAGTGTCCAAATACATTTGGTGCCACTGTATAAACAAAAAGTGAAAGTAGATTCCCAGGCTTGAACAAAGCTTGATCTCCGGGAAATCATGTGATTTTTTTTTATTATTGTAGCCTACTTACGTTACATATACGGAAGTAAATCTAGAGAACAATGACTATTGCCCAATATTGGCTCTATATCTAAATCAAAAATGAAAATTGTAAATGAACATTATCTGGTAATTGAGTGGGGGTTTTGTTGTTGTTGTTTTGTATTTGTGGTTAACCACTCAAACTTGTACTTTTGTAGATCTCAAAATATAAGGCAGCTTGCAATTGCACATTTTTTCCCACTAGCTGTCAGCATTGTACCAGCAATTTAAGGTGAAACTGAAGACATGCACAGAATGAAATCTGAAGTCAGGCAGTGAAAACTGAGTTTGAACTGAACATACCTCAGATTTAGATGGGTTTCTTTCATTGTCACAAACCTTTATATAAAACAAACTCATCATAAGCTATAAAATCTAATGATTGACTTGGTCATATGACATCCAGCATACATCACGTGACAAATATATTTCTTACCCCATCAAAGTTTATCCAGTTTTTAGTTAATGTTCCTGTCCAACACAAATCTTAAACTGTAACTGAAGATCAATTAGCAGCCTTTAGTTAATGTAAAACAGAGGAAGCCATGATTCTCTGCTCAGATAGACGTTCACTCAAATGTAACACCACCTTGTTTCGACTCATTTTGCACCTGTCTCATTTTTCATGTCTCTATCTAGAGTGCACCACAAATCTTGAGTTTGCGGTGTAGCCAACTGGGATTGTGGTTCAAGCATGTGGTAGCATTCACAACCCCATAAAGGCTGCAGACAGAGACCATAACAAAACCATCAGCCTTTATAGGAGGGATTTTACTGTCTGCAATGACAATAGAGGCGTACTTTTAGTCTGTCTGAACATAAATACAGTTATTTTCACTGCAAAAGAAAAAAGAAAGAAAAGAAAAAAGAAGTCTAGACTTCTAGCACATAGCAGTCACAAACCTGCTTAGTGTCTTACAAATAAACATTCCAAAAGGGGCGATGCCATAATAGAACCATTTTAGGTTCCCAAATAACCAGAATTGCACCTTCACGCGCTATCGGAATTATCGTTATTCAGACAATCGAAAATTGGACATGAATGCACCGTCCCAAATTTTATTTACTAGTACTACTAAGAAGTTTGGGGATAATTTTGATAGGCCTACCAGAGTTTGATAGGCCCCCAGATAGGCCAAAGTGGCATGTTGTTAGTGTTATTATTATTTTTTAATGTAATAATTACTGTAATGAGGTTATTATTTAGTGTTTCCATGAATTAGATGTACATTTCAGACATCTTTGCTTTTATTAAAGCCTATAGGTTAGTTGAGTGAAATTATTCAGTTTTCATTCATATGACATATCATCAATTAAAATATGGATAAATAAACATGTAAATATTCATATACCTGTCACAGAATAATTTTACCTTTCAGATGAATCTCTTTTACTGGGATTCTGCTTTGTCTGTCATTGTCAAATTCAATTTTAAACAGAATAGCTGATTTAGGGGGGTTAGTGCAAGATAGCCTCTTTAAATCATTTTACATTTTGTTCTATAACAAATAAATTAGCAAATGTTTCTATTTATTTTCTATAATAACACTGGTGATGCATTGGGTGATGCATCATCATCCTGCACATGCTAAACTTAAATCTAATTATTTTACAATTTAAAAGTAAATGCACATTGTTCTTAGGGGCTATCTTCCCCCATGTTACCCTACTATTTGACCGAAATTTCAGAATAGTCAGCAAGCTGACAATCTAGATATCGTAGTGGATGTTTATACACTGTAAAAAAATATTTTCATGATTTATCACAACTTTTTATCATTTGTCAAATCAACTTAGATAATTAATGTGGTTCAGATAACAATATTTTGAGTTTCTATTTATTAAACCAATCTCCTTTGTTGTATCTACTCAAATTTTCAATTTTCAATAAACTCAAAATTTGAAGGCAACCAGGTAACTTACTTTCTTAAGTTAAACGAACGTCTCGGTTACGTATGTAACCCTCGTTCCCTGAAGGAGGGAACGGAGACGTACGTCGGAACTGACCGACGAATTGGGGATCATTTTCAGAGACCTACTTCGAGTGTATAAAAACGAGCCAATAATGTTGGCATGTGGTCCACGCACCGCCACCGCAGCGCGGGTATAAATACGGAAGTGGAATACCGCATCCTCGCTTTTCCAACTGAGGAGCCGAAAAATGAGTCGGCCCTTCAGCGGAAGGACAGCTCCTGGCGACGGGACGTACGTCTCCGTTCCCTCCTTCAGGGAACGAGGGTTACATACCGAGACGTTCCCTTTCATTCTGTCACGTTCGACGTACGTCGGAACTGACCGACGAATTGGGGATCCCAACCAAGACGCCAGGAAGGCTGGCCCTTCCAGCGTCCTGCTTGGGCTCACTGGTTGTTCCTAGGTTGGAGCAGAAGTCAGGGCACCAAGCAGGGAAGGTCCATCATGGCTGTTTCTGCAAGACCCACTCAGCGAGACTATTGGACAACGCTGGGACAGCATGCCCGTCAGGTAGACGGGACGCTGCGGAGCCACGTCCTCCAGGAGGAGAGGTGGAAACCCATAAGGACTAACCTGTTAGGGGAGTACCATATGGTAGTCTCCGGGGTGGGTCCAACCTGATGCTAGGGTGGAGAGAACACCCCCGGAGACGACAGAGCGAGCTCTGTCAAGGGAAAGACACGGGGCTAGCCGAATAGGGTAGCTGGTACCGTGGAGAATACACATATGGGGTTACCGTTAGGGAACCGCTACATATGGACCCAGCCTACACACACGTTCCACAAGCATACGGGTGCAGGCCTAGCGTCAGACGGCCGCAACGTCTGACACCGGAGGGGTAACGGAGGAGCTCACAGGGTTAGCCATTTCTGGGGAACACAACTGGAGCCAAGAGACACATGTATCCGGCCCAATGGGCGGGATGGCGTAGCAAGCCGACACAAGAGCGGGTACTTCGCGTTTACCGGCCACTGGAGGCGAGTACACGGGAAGAGACCGGCTCTACATGGAGGCTATAGAATCTAGCGAACGTGTTTGGTGTCGCCCAGCCCGCAGCTCTACAAATATCTGTCAGTGAGGCGCCTTGAGCCAGCGCCCAGGAGGAGGCTACACTCCTAGTGGAGTGAGCTCGCACCCCGAGCGGGCAAGGCACGTCTTGGGACTGGTAAGCCAAGACGATAGCGTCCACTATCCAGTGTGCTAACCTCTGCTTGGAGACAGCCTTTCCCTTCTGCTGGCCTCCGTAACAGACGAAGAGCTGCTCTGAGGTCCTAAAGCTTTGAGTCCGGTTAACGTAAGCGCGAAGGGCGCGGACGGGACACAACAAAGCTAGGGCTGGGTCTGCCTCCTCCGAAGGCAGCGCTTGCAGGCTCACCACCTGATCCCGGAAGGGAGTGGTGGGAACCTTGGGCACGTATCCGGGCCTGGGTCTCAGGATGACGTGAGAGTTGGCCGGCCCGAATTCTAGGCACGATTCGTTGACCAAAAGTGCATGCAGGTCCCCTACCCTCTTGATTGAGGCCAATGCAGTCAGGAGTACTGTCTTCATAGACAGGATTTTCAACTCTGCAGACTGCAAAGGCTCAAAGGGAGGTCCCTGAAGTGCTCTTTAGTGTATAGAGGCGCCTTGTAGAGGGGGCTCTAGCCGAAGCGATGGTGTCTGCCACAGCCTGTGGCAGGCCACCTAAAACCTCCGTGTCCCGTCAAGGGACCAGACATGGAGTTTCCAGAGGTCCTTCCTCAGGGGAATCGGCCAGGGAGGGGCTGTCGAGAGTCAGTTCGGAGAACCAGGTCCGATTGGGCCAGTAAGGCGCAACTAACAGAACCTGCTCCTCGTCCTCCCTGACCTTGCACAGAGTCTGTGCTAGAAGGCTCACTGGGGGAAACGCATACTTGCGTAGGTCCCAGGGCCAGCTGTGTGCCAGTGCATCCATGCCGAGGGTCCCCCCGGTCAGGGAATAGTACAACTGGCAATGGGTCAAGTCCGGAGAGGCAAACAGGTCTACCTGTGCGGCTCCGAAAAGGTCCCATATTAAAGGAGTCGCCACTCTCCCGGCAGTGGCGAGAGAGCTCGTCGGCTGTCTGGTTAAGCGCACCGGGAATGTGAATGGCCCAAAGCGACCTCAGATACTTCTGACTCCACAGGAGGAGATGGCGGGCGAGTTGCATCATGCGACGGGAGCGTAGACCACCCTGGCGGTTGATGTACGCACCGGCCGCAGTGCTGTCCGTACGGACCAGAGCAGTCCCACTGAAATTTTTTCAGAGGCTCCTGGGGCATATGGCATCTGCAGCCGCGGTAATGCCGCTCGGATTGCTTCATATGAGACCGCTTCAGCACTGGCTTCATGGCTGAGTCCGAGACCCGAGACTGCATGCCGTTGTACGTGGCCCCCCAGCCGGTGGAAGAGGCATGCATGAAGACCACAGCATGCCTGGACACCCGTTCTAAGGGCACTCCCGCCCGTAGAAACGAAGGGTCAGACCACGGGCTGAAGGTTTGGCAACAGTACGGGGTAACTGGAACCCGATACTTGCCGCTCTGCCACGCCCATCTCGGACTCAGCCATGAAGCCAGTGCTGAAGCGGTCTCATATGAAGCAATCCGAGCGGCATTACCGCGGCTGCAGATGCCATATGCCCCAGGAGCCTCTGAAAAAATTTCAGTGGGACTGCCGTCCTGCTCTTGAACGTATTCAAGCAGTTCAACACTGACTGGACTCGCTCCTCTGTGAGGCGTGCAGTCTGAATGACCGAGTCCAGCTCCATGCCGAGATAAGAGATCCTCTGTGTTGGACAGAGTTTGCTCTTCTCTCGGTTGACCCGAAGCCCCAGCAGGCTGAGGTGACAGAGCACCAGGTCCCTGTGTTCGCACAACTGTTCCCGAGACTGAGCGAGAATGAGCCAGTCGTCGAGATAGTTGAGAATGCGAACGCCGCGTTCTCTGAGTGGAACAATGGCTGCCTCCTTCATAAAGACGCGAGGCGACAGGGACAGCCCGAAGGGTAAGACTTTGTACTGATATGCCTTCCCCTCGAACGCAAAGCGTAGGAATGGTCTGTGTCGAGGGAGGATAGACACATGAAAGTACGCATCCTTTAGGTCGATCGCTGCAAACCAATCTCGGGGACGGATGCATTCGAAGATGCGTTTCTGCGTTAACATCCTGAACGGGAGCTTGTGTAGGGCCTGATTCAGGACACGCAGATCCAAGATTGGCCATAACCCATCCCCTTTTTTGGGTACAATGAAGTAGGGGCTGTAAAACCCCGCCTTCATATCGGCTGGAGGAACCGGCTCGATCGCGCCCTTCGCCAGTAGGACGTCGATCTCGGACCGCAAGACGTGGCCATCGCTGCTCCGCACAGAGGTGAAGAGGATGCCCTTGTACTTGGGTGGCCGGTGCGCGAACTGAATCGCGTAACCAAGTCTGATGGTACGGATGAGCCAGCAAGACGGTCTGGGGAGCGCTAGCCAGGCTCCCAGAGACCGTACAAGCGGGACCAACAGCACCACAGACGAGAAACCAATCATCCAACCGCGAAGGTTCGGGACACGGTGGAGGGTTCCACTCGAGCCCGACACTTGCGGCGGCCCGGGCAAGCATAGCCGTAAGCTCTGGATCAGATTCGGGCAACGCTACCACACCCGAAGGGGGCAACGCAGCCAGATCTTCATCTCCAGAGCACATTGGCTCATCCTCCGATGCAGCCATCGAAATCATATCCTCAGCTGGAGCTCCGAATGAAACGGCCGGCCCCCCATGGCTAGGGCCGGGCTGCTCTTCCGGAAGCTCTACCGGCGCAGCGGAGGAGGGAGGGACCCAAGGGGCTTGTTGGCCCGTCGGGGAAGCCCTCACTGTCACCCTCAGGTCTCCACCAAAGGCATCAGCCCAAAGTAGCAGCCCTCTGCTTTGCAGCGGGGGGACCACTAGATTGGGGGATGCGCAATGGGACTCCACCCCTTTTGAGGTACTCGAGCCTAGACCGAAGTACTGCGATGGTCATGTTCCCACAGTGAGAACATGAGTCATTCACGAATGCCGCCTCAGCGTGCTGAATGCCCAAACACGTGAGGCAATGATCATGACCGTCAACTGGGGACAGAAAACGACGACATCCAGAAACACACGGTTTGAATGACATCTTGAAAAAGACGCAGGGTCAAACCGTGCTGCTCTTTTAGGAAGGGAAACTGCTCTCTTAGTAGTGCTGAAGCACTCAGGGAGATGGCCGCGGCTCACAGCGGTCCGGAAGTGCAAGCCCGCGTGTGAGCACTCAGTAAAGGAAACGCCCAGCCAACCAACAAAACAAAGAAAAGGTTGCAGCGGCCACTCGCTGACTCGCGCCGTCACACCAGCACCCGGTAAGTGAGCGATCCTCTTGAACTCGTTTCGAAAACAACACTCTCCGCAGAAGAAACAGCTTGGTAGCAAACTGTTCGGTTCCGAAGTTGAAAGCGAGGATGCGGTATTCCACTTCCGTATTTATACCCGCGCTGCGGTGCGGTGCGTGGACTGCATGCCAACATTATTGGCTCGTTTTTATACACTCGAAGTAGATAGGTCTCTGAAAACGATCCCCAATTCGTCAGTCAGTTCCGACGTACGTCGAAAGTGACCGACTGAAAGGGAACAATAATTTTTTACAATGTATGATTGTGCACGAATGGAATGCTACTATTTATTCAAAATTAAATATCTTTGCATTTTGCTTTAATAGGATTTCCTCAAGAAATAAGAAGAATAAATCAGATTTCGTCCATGATTCCTATTCTTTCCGACAGCAAAGCACATGACAAGCTCGTAATCACGACTTCAGAAGTGGGAAGTAGGAAATTTTCGATAGCATGTGAAGGCAACATTAGAAGAACCATTTGTTCCTAAGTGAAGAACATTTTTCCATAATAAAGAAACTTTTGTGCAATTGAAAGGTTCCATGGATGTTAAAGGTTATTCACATTGAAACCATAAATGCTAATAAAGAACCTTTATTTTTAAGAGTAGGCCTAATGGCGAATCTTAAATATCTCTTCTTAGATTTACGTCATGCATTTTCTTATTTTAAAGGTTAAAACATCCTAAAACTTTCTGTTTATTTCCAAGTTTAAATCAGATTTTGAATCCCAGACTTTTGGACCGCACTGTGCACATCGTCTCCTAGTTTATGGGACAATGTTGCAGCTAAAACCATGGAAAGTAGTTTCATTACATGCTTTTGTTGTTGCTATAAGTGATGGAATGCAATCAAACATTTGTCGTGGAATTCTTGGAGTTACTCTAGAATTCCCAGACTTCCCGGTCGGTTCTATTAGCGCTGGGAATGAAAGCCAGATTCTGTACAGGGTGGTTTAGAGAGATGGAGGGAGGGAGGTTCCAGCCATGCGGTTTGGTCTCCCCGCCAAGACTGTGCTTCATTAAAATGAGGTCATTTACAGAGCCAGGAAGGAAAGGGAAAGAGAGGGAGCGAAGGAATGAGACAGGCGAGTGAAAAGAGAGATCGACCCATTGAGGGAGGAGGCGGTAATGGAGGCGAGTTGGGTGGCGGGTGGAGGGGGGCTGGCAAAATGAAACCAAGATGAGTCACAGAGACCAAGAACAAGAAAGAAAGAGGGAGAGGAGGAAATGGAAATCGTTCCTCGATGACTGTGCGAGTGCGGCCGGATTGTGTGGAGCGGCACGCGAGCTCACGGTGCGGGTGACGACGGGATGAGTCAGGACCGCCGGCGTGAGTCAGTGACACTCGGGTCAGACACACCCTCAAACAGAAGCGAACAAACACTGATCAGTCATACAGAGTAAACAAACACATATTCATGCAGCCTAGTGCAATAAGTAGAACACACTGCTTGAAAACCATTCATAAAAAGCACACTAACATGGAAAATCATACTCATATTTATGTAGCAGTTAAAAACAGTTTAATGGTCTTACACGCCTAAATGACACACTGAGGTTTCACTCTATGGTTCTGTGCTCTCTTTCAAATAATTATATAAATGTTTCGGAAATCTTGATTCTGATTGGTCGATCAAAAATCTGTATTTTTATAGTTTTGCAAAGAACTGCATATTTAACTAGCAAACGATCTCCATTTTCATGTCTCTTATATCACCATGCACTCTTTTTCTTATATGACATAATAAAATAATTTAAACTTAAATTAATATTTGGTAACACTTTATTTTACAGTCTCCCTGTTACACATTTTACATGTACTTACCATAGTAATAACAGTCAATTATGCATAGTTACATGCAACTAACCCTAAACCAAACCATAACACTAATTATATGGTAAGTATATGTAATTAATTACTATTACTTTACACTGGGTTACACTTTATTTCAAGGTGTCATTGTTAGTGTAATTATATATTTAAGAACTGAGTAATATTAATTAACTACATGTACTTAATATAGGATTGGGGTTAGGATGAGGGTTAGTTGCATGTAACTTTGCATAATTGACTGTTATTACTATGGTAAGTAAATGTAAAATGTGTAACAGGGACACTGTAAAATAAAGTGTTACCAAATAAAGTGTTAAATAAAATAAATCAAATAAAATATTTTGTAAACATTTTTTTTTTTTTGGTAATGTTATTATTCCTTACATAAACACCATCTGCTGCAATAAAAAAAAAACACACACACACAAATAATATTAAAATAATTATAAAAAATAATAAACAGTGTATTTTACATAATTTTAGATATTAATTTATTAATAATTTGTTTATTTAAAATATATCATTACTTTTTGGAAATGCTATGCAGTATTTTAATAATAAATAATAGTAATATAAATATAATGAGAGTTATCCAAATGTTTTCCAAATTATAGGGAGATGTCTATTATACACACACACTAGCAACTTATAGCATCTAGCAACTGTATGTAGCCTGTATTCTCACACACACTCAAGGTCCCAAACATACATACAGGTCCCCAACACAAACAGACAGTCACCTCACTTGGAATGACACCCACACACATAAACCCACAGACACCCACTCGTTCCATTCATCCCGTCCACGCTTCCACCTCTCCACACGAACACACGCCCACCTTGAACGCAGCCCACGCTGAGCTCCGGCACGGATTCGGTGACGGCCGGCCTCTGACACACACAGGCTGGGGGAAACCAGACACGGTCACATCCGCAGGCAGGATTACACACCCCTTAAGTTTTGATGTCCAGTGTGAATCATTCCTATAAACAGACACTTCTGGAGGAGGATCGTGTGTTGGAGGGCCATTCAAAGTCTACAGACATCTCACCACTGTAGAATTTAGTGTACATATGTGTTGCTGACTCACCTCGATTTTTAACTGTTTTGGTCTTTGAAGGCTTGAATGAGGCCAAGGTGATCCAAATGTGCTGGGATGGATCTGATATGAAGACTTCATGCACTATCATTTGGAGGAATGTCATCTTAAGCACACTGCTTAAAGCAGCTTCTATTAGGGATGCACCGATAGGATTTTTTGGGGGCGATACCGATTTTAACAAACAATTATTGGCCGATTACGATACTGATACCAATATTTGTCACTTGCCCTCTTATTTAAAATTTTGACATTAAAATAGAGTGTTATGATCATGTTTTAAATCAGCAAAGTAAAAAAACTAAAACAAACATACATTTACTTATAGCCTATAGTTTATTGCCGCATTATCAAATAATTTCTAATGAACATAGACTGGATCCATTTAACATTCAGCAGGCCAACATATAAATACAACAGAACAAGATATGAAATAAACAGTGCTTTTTAAGTAGGTTTAATGTTAAATAACACTGAAAATTCTTCCTGTATAAATTAAATACATATATGATTATTACATTGAGACGTAGCTTGAGACGTCTACTGTAGCCTACAACATTAATCCTGTCACAATTACTTTGTTAAACTATAACTTTTATTTTGACGGGTTGCCGTGAAGACCTTCTTGGTCTTCTTGGAGTTCACGTGTGTGTGTTTATGATATGATGATAGATTTTGTCAAATGAAACGGTAAAATGCTCATGAAGTGACTGGAGATGCATTCATGTCCTCATATTGAGGCGGCACGCGGCAGAGGCTGAAAAACACCGCGAGTTTCAGTGTGTGTGAGGTAAATGAAACCGCACGTCTGTCACAGAGACACGCAGAAACGTCTCGGTTACGTATGTAACCCTCGTTCCCTGAGGAGGGAACGGAGACGTAACGTCAGTGACTGACGAAATGGGGGTTTCGCCTAGAAGCCTATCATCTTCGAGATCTTAGAAAACGCCCGATGGCAGGCCAATGCCATGGGCATGCGGAATTTGCATAGCGTAGCTCCGCCCCACAGCGTGGGTATATAAGGAAGTACGCTGGCAACATCGCATTATGTTTATCTGCTGAGGAGCCAAGACTGAACTCCTGGCCGTTTCAGTGGTACAGCGGATGTGGCAGAGGGACGTTACGTCTCCGTTCCCTCCTCAGGGAATGAGGGTTACATACGTAAACGAGACGTTCCCTTTCGTTCAGTCACTCCGAGTAACGTCAGTGACTGACGAAATGGGGGTCCCAATTCAATCACGCCACTCGGCTGTCGTCCAGTGCCCTGCGTAAGTGTGAGCTCCCTGTCGTAAGCTAGTACGGACGAAGGACTCCAACTTAGCACAGGAATACCAAGGTACACTGGGAAGCATATTCCAGGTGGAAGTATGCGCCAAAGTGCCTACCTGTAGGGAGGACTTAAGGAGACACATATGACCCGCGAGGGGCTGCATGTGGAGGAACTCTGGGGTAACCAGCCGAAGGTGGAAAATTTTACCCCCAGGGGAGGCAAGGGCTTGCCGAGGAAAATACACATGCTCGGAGAGGCTTACAGTGGAATACACATGTGGGGGTCGCCCACAGGGGGAACCATGCACACGGTGGCACCTAGCCTGGCACGAGGGCCTGAGCGAGTGGGCAGACGCACTGGTGTCAGCATCGACAGTGCTGGAGGAACTCAGGGTTTCGGGGAAACTACCTGAGGAAAATATCGCACGTATCCCGTCCGTGGAGAGGAATGTAGTAAGAGTGGAGTAAGAGTTAAGAGAACCAGGTCCGGCCGGGCCAATATGGGGCGACCAAAAGGACCTGCTCCTTGTCCTCCCTGATCTTGCACAGAACCTGTGCGAGAAGGCTCACTGGGGGGAACGCATATTTGCGGAGGCCCCGCGGCCAGCTGTGCGCCAGAGCATCCGCGCCGAGGGGGCCCTCGGTCAGGGAATAAAACAGGCGGCAATGGGAAGAGTCGTGGGAGGCAAACAGATCTACCTGTGCGTCGCCGAACTGTTCCCAAATCAGCTGGACCGTCTGGGAATGGAGTCTCCATTCTCCCGGAAGTGGCTGAAGCAGTGAGAGCTCGTCGGCTGCACGGTTCAGGGTTCCTGGGATATGGACAGCACGAAGGGACCTCAGATGCTTCTGACTCCATAAAACGAGATGGCGAGCGAGTTGAGACAGACGGCGGGAACGTAGACCACCTTGGCGGTTGATGTACGCTACTGTGGCCGTGTTGTCTGACCGGACTAGTACGTGTTGACCCCTGAGCAACGCTAGGAAGCGGTGCAGGGCGAACCGTACTGCCAGCAACTCGAGGCAATTGACATGCAGGAGGCGCTGGGGTCCTGTCCAGGAGCCCGCGGCAGCATGTCCATTGCACATGGCACCCCAGCCCGTGGTGGAGGCATCTGTTGATACAACAATATGCCTGGAAACTCGTTCTAAGGACACTCCGGTCCGTAGAAAGCAGAGGTTCGACCATGGGGTGAGGGTCTGCAGGCAGGCCCGAGTCACTGGGACCCGGAGCGTGCCCGACTGCCATGCCCATCTCGGGACTCGATCGCGAAGCCAGTGCTGAAGCGGTCTCATATGAAGCAATCCGAGTGGCGTTACCATGGCTGCAGATGCCATATGCCCCAGGAGCCTCTGAAATAATTTCAGTAGAACCGCACTCTTGCTCTCGATTTGACGGAGGCAAGTCAGCAGTGACTGTGCGCGCTCGCTCGTAAGCTGCGTGCACATGGCGACCGAGTCGATATCCATACCGAGAAAAGAGATCCTCTGCACGGGGCAGAGTTTGCTCTTCTCCCAGTTGACCCGAAGGCCCAGACGGGCTAAGTGCTGGAGCACTAGGTCTCTGTGTTCGCACACCTGCTCTCGAGAGTGACTCAGTATGAGCCAGTCGTCGAGGTAGTTCAGAATGCGAACCCCGTGTTGCCTGAGTGGCACAAGGGCTGCCTCGACGATCTTCGTAAAGACGCGAGAGGACAGAGCTAGCCCGAATGGGAGGACCGCGTACTGATATGCCCGTCCCTCGAAAGCAAACCGTAGGAACGGTCTGTGTCGAGGAAGGATGGAGACATGGAAGTAGGCGTCCTTCAGGTCGATCGCTGCAAACCAATCGGCTGGACGAACGCATTCGAAAAGGCGTTTTGCTGTCAACATCCTGAACGGAAGCCTGTGAAGGGATCGGTTCAAGACGCGCAGGTCCAGGATTGGTCGTAACCCACCGGTTATCTTGGGTACAATGAAGTAGGGGCTGTAAAAGCCGGACTTCATTTCGGCTGGAGGGACAGGCTCGATCGCACCCTTCGCCAGCAAGGTAGCAACCTCCGCACCCATGACTGGGGCATTGGGCCCCACCATGGTAAATCGGACTCCCCGGAAGCGGGGAGGAGCCTGAGTGAACTGAATCGCGTAGCCGAACCTGATGGTCTTCGCAACCCAGCAGGACAGCCCCGGAAGCTCTAGCCAGGCTCCCAGGAACTGCACCAGCGGGGACAAGCGAACCACAGGCGTACTCCGGGTGGGGCAGCGAGGCGGCGTGACCGGCCCAGACGTGGGAGGCGTAGTGTCCCGGTGTGGGGGCACGGTCAGCAGCCGCGTCCTGACAGAGGAGACCAGGGAAGGACGTGCGTTCCATTGGGGTCTGCTCTGAGAGGAGACTGGCGCCAGAGAGGGACGAAAGTGGCGTGGCCCGGGGGCGGCGCACACTGCCATCGGTCTCTGGGGGCTCAGGGATGGGCGGGTTAGTTCTTTCTTTGACAAAAATAGGGTGCTGCTGACCCGGGGGCCAGCAGCGGAACAAAGGATTCTCCCCCGGCCCTCCACCGGGGGAAGGAGTGGTCCTGCTACCATCTCCTGGAAAGAACTGCCCATCCCTGAGCTGTCCGTGTCAGGAGCGCCGCTTAGCCTGGCACTTGGACTGGGGCGCCTTCCTGCGGCTGTCCTCCATGGTGCGGCCCAGGTGAAGGCTGCTGCTGGGGTCGGGCGGGAGGGGTGGGAGCCGCGGGAGGGCGCCCTCGGCGGCGAGCAGGCTGAGGCGACTGTGCCGGTAGCTGGGTGGAAGCAGCAGCTGGCCGCCAGGGCAGTATATGTTTAATAGCCTCAGTCTGCTTTTGGGCGGTTGAGAACTGTTGGGCGAAGCTCTCAACCTCACCGCCGAATAGCCCAGCCTGGCATCCCGCATATCGGCCAGGTTGAGCCATAAGTGTCTCTCCTGGACCACAGCTGTGGACATCACCTGGCCCAGGGAGCGTGTGGTCACCTTCATCGCCCAGAGGGCGAGGTCGGTGGCGGCACGCAGCTCATTTCTGAGCCCTGGGTCAGCTCTACCCTCGTGCATGTCGCATAGTATCCGGGCCTGGTAGGCCTGCAAGACAGCCATGGCATGCAAAGAGGCGGCAGCCTGCCCCGCAGCTCTGTAGGTCTTCGACACCAATGTTGATGTGAATCTACAGGCTTTGGAGGGGTGCTTAGGGTCGCCACGCCAGGTTGAAGCACTCTGAGGACACAGTTGCATCGCAATAGAGCGTTCAACCGAGGGCAGAGAAGGCGGAGGAGGCCGCCGAACGGTCGCGGGAAGACAGCGGGGTCTTCCAGCGTGACCTCCTCATGCACCTCCGGGAAAAAAGGTATTGGGGGCAGGGTCTGACGGGTGTCAGAGCGTGGCGCGGCGCAACCAATCGTCCAGCCGCGAGCGCTCAGGTCGGGGCGGAGGGTTCCACTCCAACCCGAGACTCGCGGCTGCCCGGGAAAGCATGGCTGTCAACTCTGGGTCCGACTCGGGCAATGCTGGCACACCGGAAGGCGGCAGCATAGCTGAATCATCATCCTCAGAGGACTCTAGCCCACCTTGAGATGCGGCGATCGACATCTCCTCGTCCTCTGCGGGCCCAAACGCAACAGACAGAACAGCAGGAGCCGGCTCCGTTGCTACAGTTTGTGTGCACGGGGGGAGCGGTGCGCTAGAGGGGGGTGTGGCCCGAGGCATGAGCGTCGGGGCTTTATTCCACACCGTCACCCTCAGGTCACCCTGGCCACCAGCCAAAGTGTTGCCTCGCGAGGAGACAGCAGATTGGGGTGTGGCAGAGGGGACTCTCGCTCTGGAACGGAGCTCATTGAGTCTCGACCGCAGCACCGAGATGGTCATGTTCCCGCAGTGGGAACATGACTCATCCATGAACGCTGCCTGAGTGTGCTGTAAGCCCAAACACGTCAGACAATGTTCATGCCCATCAGAGGGCGGCAGAGACCGACCGCACCCAGAAGTACACGGGCGAGACATCTTTAAAAAGACGTGCCACGTGTAAGCTCTTTTGTGAGAGGAAGCTTCGCAGTGATGCCAAAGCGCCCAGGGACCGAATACCAGCTGAATGCAGACCACTGCACAGATCAGCAGGCAGGCAGTAAACGACCACTGGAACGCGCCGTAACACCAACAACAACTAGAAAGCTGCTCGTCTCGAAGAAGCTGACGATACTCAGTCAAAGGCTTGAGGAATGAAGAGAAACTCTTGGCTCCGAAGCAGAAACATAATGCGATGTTGCCAGCGTACTTCCTTATATACCCACTCTGTGGGGCGGAGCTACGCTATGCAAATTCCGCATGCCCATGGCATTGGCCTGCCATTGGGCGTTTTCTAAGATCTCGAAGATGATAGGCTTCTAGGCGAAACCCCCATTTCGTCAGTCACTGACGTTACTCGGAATGACTGAACGAAAGGGAACATGCAGGATTCATATTTAAACAGTCTTTTTGCGGCTTAATATTCACAGACACTAGTATATATCGCAATTTGATTTAAGTGTATTGACCATTCATCAAAACTTTGACAAATTCCGTGACATTCCACTATGCAATAAATTCCATTTTTTATGACTGGATTCCGTCTGCGTTGTCATCGCGCAAATTAATCCTTATGAAAGTTACAGAATGTTGTTGTTTGATTAACATTAAAACGCAGACAGCGGCGCAGCAAGAATATTACATTATAATCTTGGATTATGCAGCAGACAACAGCTCAATGCCTTCACGCAGTTAATTAATAAACCATCGGTTTGTTATATCGGCCTTTTCATGCTATATAGCCGATATGCCAATGGTTGTAAATGTATCAAAAATCGACCGATAAATATCGGCGGCCGATACATCGGTGCATCTCTATCTATCTATCGATCGGTCTGTCTGTCTGTACTTATTTAACCCCTTTCATTACATTTTCAATATGGCCTATTGAATAGTCAAGATTGTAAGGGCCAATTTTAAATGGTCCTGCAGTGCAAATTCATCTTTAAAATTACGACATGTTTAAAACAACAACTACTCGTTTACACTTGTACATAATTATGAGGCATATGGAAAATATGCTAATATTTGAAAAAGCTAATATGTAAGATTATAATGTGATCTGGGTGTAAGGATTACATGGAAAAGCATGAAATGGGATTTATAAGGATCTGAGGCGGATAGCTGAGTCTGCGCCAGGGCTACAACAGCTGCACTCAGACACACAAGAGAGAACAGGAAGTGTGTTTTATTTGCTCAGCAGAGTGGACGGACATCCTTAAGTGTGGAAGATACAAGAAACGAACAATTATGTGCCACTCACCTCATATATAGAGAGAGAGAACGGAAAAGAGAGAGGCTGCATCAGAAAAATGGCATACTTCTGTATGTGACAAAAGAAGTATGTTCGAATTCACAGTACTCATAAAAGAGAACGCAAAAAGTACCTGGATGACCTACTTCTTCCGGTGAGATTCTTAAGTGTGCATAGACAGTTTACTATCCCATGAGGTCACGGGAGAGATTTGTGAATGGCAGTAAAGCGATGCAACTGACGCTGGTAGGTCACATGATAAATGACAACATGGTGATATGGTCTCCTTTAGGACCCCAAGTGATCCCATTGGTTCAAAATTGCTTTTAAATGTACTCTCTTTAGCACCTGATTACAATTACTACAAAATTATGTTATGATAAATGATAAATACATTATAATGACCATTATGTCTGTATTAGTTAGCTTATGTACTAGCATAGCACACAGATAAGCGATTAGCCTGATAGCTTAGTTTATACACACATTTGCACTTACCCTACATATATTCCCAATCATCTTTAATGTAATTATGTGTTAAATTAAGTGTTAAATGTCCAAGTATTTCAGTTATAAATAAAACAAATTAATAATGTTAAATTATTCACTTAATAGGCTATTTATTTTATTTATTAATTAACAGTTAATTAGGTGTAAAAAATTACGTTCAGTTGGTTTTGTTATGCACTAATGTGTTTTCGTACGCATTATATAGTAAGCTATGCATATTTTAAATTAATATCATTCATAAACCTACTTCATATATAATCATTAACTGACAGTTTGGGGAGACCCGATTTCGAGGGAGGACACAATTTGTCATGACACTGGATTACATTCATACTTCAGGTTTCAACCTGTTTTTCAAGCCAATCTTAAAATCACGATACAGAATGGCAAAGAATGCAAGGTCTCGAGATGTTGAACTTTTTGATATGCCGTCTCAAATATGCATCACTAATGCGCGAGATCCTAAAAATTAAGCAAAACAAACCTAACGCATGATTACAGCGGGATTTGGTGTGAATTACGAACACAGTACAAACTATTAACTTTATGTACTGAGCGCAAACGATCCAATCAATTTCCCTATGGACAAACATTTTTTTCTTGTTTAAGAAACTGTTTCATAGGATATACATCAGAATGAATAGAGAGGAAAACTATCACAACTTCCATTTCATGCTGATTTTGAGAGTATTTTACTACCCATATGGCAATTTTAAGCAAAATTTACTATGGTTATTACTGAGTTGCAAGGTCTTTAGACATGCATGTAGAATTTACCTAATAAATTAGGTGTAAGTAAAGCAGATTTTTGTCCAAGGCCTTGTCCCTGAACAGCTGGATGATTGTTAATGAGAGAGTAGAAAAAAAGAGGAGGGAAACACTCTCACACAAAGGCAGACCCTCTTTACACGTTAAAGAGGAAGAGGTGGCAAGACCACCTCTGAACGTGGTTGTGGTAGCAGTGAACTCCCTCTCCACCCAATCCTCCCTCCCTCTACGTGAGTCAATCTTTCGGAATTACTGAGCAGCTTGACGATGAGAGCTGGCACTAACAACCAAATCCTCAGCACTCTGGTGGGTTGGGGCACATATAGCCGAGGTGAGTTGGGGGGTTGCACAAAGGAGGGGTGTGAGTGAGGCGCCCTGTCAGAGTGCACAGAATGGCGGGACTTTGAAGTGGGGGCCGCCGTCCCATTCACAGAGTGTGCTGCGGAGCAAAGGTCAGGGGCTTCAGGGTGGGCTACGTGTCCCCCGTGAGTACACCAAAGAACGGGAGTTAAAGAGATGTTTTGGAACTGGGAAGAGGGGGAGAGTCTGTGGAAGAAGAGTGGAGGGAGGGAGGGAGGAGGAAAAAAAGCAGTCATCTAAATTCCGTAACATTGTGTACCTTGAAGCTCCATGCATAGCCTCTGTGTTTCTGAATGTGCAGCCCCACTGTCCTGCCCTAGAATGACCTGTGACACTTCAGTGCTGGCTTGTATATGTGTATGTGTGCTTTAAGGAAGGAATTAGGGTCCCTAACAAGGCTTGACATTAACTTGGATTTCAGCAGTCATTCCTACTAGCCACTTTGCCGGGTTGAATTTTATATACTTTTGTCAAGTGTAGTCTTTTAAAAAGTCATCTGAAATAATAAACTAAGTGCAATGTCAAAATTATCGAATTTTTCCATACATATCGATACTGAAACATCTGAAACGCTTCCAATACTTATTTTCAGCTGCGTTTTTTTTTTCTCGCTCTCTCATCTCTGCGACAGTGAGTTGACACACAAACCCACCTCTCCTTATGCTCATTTCATTTGCTCCGGATGGTGTTATAGGGCTTGGTTAATTTCGGCGTGGGATTGCGTGCATTGCACATAATTTTACTCATTCCCGCAGATTTTGTGCTCACTCCCAAAGTGCGCGCTCATAAAGCCACCTCTCAGTACTCAGTAGAGTTATTTTTTGCTGCTTATTGCACTTAAACAGTCAAAATGTTGGTCTTGGTGAGTATTCACGTAAACACAGTCAGTTATGTTTTATGTCCTAGAACTCTCAGTGCTGGGTTGTGTCAGGAAGGGCATCCAACGTAAAACTTTTGCCAAATCAAATGTGTGTGTGAAACGGACCCTGCTAATGAGCAGGAAATAACGCTAGGAAGATGATGACAGTCAGTTATTTCTTAAGTGAATGTAAACAGTTGAGAAAGAAAACGCATGTGTAACTGTATAATGGATCAGTGAGTCAGGTTTTAAAGTGACAGCAGCCTAATATACCTACTGCCAAAATATCTATATGGCATTTTTTCCCCATGGTATCGATGTCAAAATTGTGATCAGTGAAAATGCTGAGTGGCTAATAACTTTGGAAAACCACTGGTGAGCCCTGGTTCCTAACAAAATGTGCACTAAGTAACTTTTACCCATAAAGAAAAGAATGGTGCTTCAGACAAATGTTTTAAAACAATGTACACTTACATCATACGAAGACTTGTGCAAACCCTTCCACACCTTTAAAGTCAGTATGAAATGAAGTTGTGATAGTATTTTCTTCCCTATTGTGACGTATATCAGCTTTTCAAACAAGAAAAATGTGGGAATCTGGAATTGATTGAAAACATCTGGATATTCATATTCAAAGAGAGACGGTGAATTTTCTGATTTGATTAAAATGCGGTCAAATTTACCATAGCTCATTTCAATAGGGATTTGCAAGTTCGAGAGTTTCCTGTAACGACTTAAAAAGTCTCCCATGTAGATTTCGCTCACATTAAAGTTGATCAAGAAACACGCCATTGACAAACTCTTTTTTTGCCTGTAAAATTTAGCGAAACAATGCACCAACTACCAATGGGAGTACAGACAGTGATTCACATATTATGAGGAAACGCCTAAATCAAATGGATTCTGAGTGTTTCAGTTTATTTGGTTAATATTAGCATTTTAATCACAGTCAGTGTGAACGGGGCTTCAAAGAAATGAAAGTACCTTGAGTTGAATGCAATATAAATATCTGCGGAATCCAAATCCATAAATGCAAAGGAGACATGGTTGTATGAAAATATGTTTTGCTATAGATGACATTTGTAGATAAAGCATGCAGTGTTAATATTGACTTCATACACAACAATGATCACAGGCACCTTTTTTTATTGTGCTGAGTAAAGAGGTGGATATGTATAAAGAGGACTTTTTTCTAATACGTTTCTTTTTTTGTCCTTTTTTTTTTTTTTTTTAAACAAGCAAGCAATTTTAAGTGAAATCACAAACAGCAATACTAAGTGAAACAGCCATAATTGTTAGAAAACAAGTTATATCAATTGAAGAATGCTGAGAGAATAACCACCTAGTGATACTTTTCCATCTCCACAGCTGCAGAAATGACAAAACATTGCATAATGTAAGACGTTTTAAAAACAAGTCAAATTGTCCAGTCTCACCTAACTTGTGACTGAGAGGCAGAGAGGTACAGTCTTATAAAAAATCCCCCCCAAAACACACAAAAATAAACTATGAATATATATTTTATTTATATATAAATTTAAAACTTTACGCCGTTCTCTCTGGACTCAGGCACCTGAATTTAAGCAGATAGTAAGTTTGAAAAATGAGGTAACAGGAGGCCCTCTTGGAGGTAGAAAAGTGTATTCGATTGTACTAGAACATGTTGTCATGAAAATACAACTTCATCTTCATTAAGACACCCAGAGCTGAAAGCACATGAACAGTGGCTCCTGTGGATACACATTCAAACCAACGTAGGAAGCATATGAGCACAATGCCAAGTTTCAGGACGGCTGAACGCGGTGCACACTAAGACAGATCGCTCTGCAAAAACAGTGCCATTTTACGCCGATCTAATGAAAAAGACCTCAAAACAGCGTCCACTGCTGAGGTCGGGCTGAGACACGCCGTCCTTCCACTTAAGCAAGCGACTGTTTCATCTGTTGAACTCATAGGAGAGTAAAGAAGCAGTCCGATTCGAAAACTGACACTTTTACAAGAACTGTAACCATTTAGGTAGTAGCATTACAGTGTTTGAGCAACGTTTAATGTTGGTTTGTGGCAAAAGCCAAGCTGCCGCATATAAAGACGGTCATTACATGCCATTGTAAGTTCAAGGGGCATGCCAACAGTTCCATTAGCTTCCTCTGAGGCTCTACCTCAGGCCCAGTTGAGAGGTTTTCATGGTGACAAGCTGAAAAGGTGTATTCTTTCACTACATAAGCATTACATATACATCTGTTTGAACGATATAACAAAGAAAAGAAAATCACATTTGTGTAAAGTACACAAAAAAAACCCCGCTAATCAAGTATATCTCAATATCTACTAATTTTTCAAAAACATATTCATATATGCAATATACAAAACCCGAACATATTTTTTCAAACCTGAAAGAGCGTTTCAAGTTTCTTTTCTTAGTTTTTTTGTTTTTCATGTGATTTGTATTTTTTTGTGTGTTTAGTTGCTTTCTTAGCCGTCTTCTCCCTCAGCTGAACTAAGATGAAACAAAAATCTAATTTAAAACGTTTGTAAAACAGGATCACATCATTGAAATCCGTACTGAAAGAAACCAGGCAAAAAAATCTTTCCGTTTTCAAGACTGGAGGTAGGTAATTGTCAGCTGATTATTAGTCCATTTTTATCCTTTTTTTCTTTTTTTTTGAGGTACATATCTGAATAGTACATAGGAAACTAAAACTAGAAATTCAGAGCAATAGTGGAGAGTGAGAAAAAAAAAAGAGAAATCCATTCGCAACAATATCATTTAGTGTCATACAAGCACTTGATCCTTAGAAACCATTGAGTAAATCAGTACAAAATATATATTCAAGTTAAAAATGTAAAACAGACATCCCAGCTGCAGAGACAGAGTGTCTAGTTACAAATGTCAGATATATGCTAATGTGAAAAAAAGAAAATTAACTAGAAAAAAACAGTACTTTTTTTCCTCTTAGCTGCATGATTAGTTCTACATATGACTACAAACAGACCTCAGAATTCAGTTAATACCTGCCCGACTTTTTTGCAGAGCGTTCGCCTGGTTCGTTTTCAACATTGGCACTCGCTGCCATCCCCTGCTTTGTAATGAGAACTCTACAGCAGCGTGCGTCTTTTCGAGCTGGTTTGCTGGTTGAATAAATCAGAGGTAGTTTTGAAACGGTGAGGAGATATTGCATTGGTGACAGCGCTGGCGTACTTTAAGATCTGCCGAATACCGTTCGACGCCGTCGCTGCGATTCAGGTATTTTTGTGTGTAATGAGGTATAGTGTGGTTTTGTTCCTGTGGTTTCGGTGTTTCTTGAGGTTTAGGTATTGACTGAGTTGATCAATTTCCCTTACACTGAATTTGTCAGAAAATTATGTTCTTAAAGCTATGCCATACAAGAAAATAAAAACACAATTATGTACACGTATGTTAATTATGCAAAGCCAAAGTCGCGAAGATATGTACAGTAGAGCTACTGTTCTGTAGTAATGCTAAAAACCGTCTCCCACCGAGACATTTAATGTTCGCAGTAATTCGTTTAAAAAAGAAAAAAAAATCACCACCAAGGACACGGGGGACATGGATTTGATACTAAAGGGATAATTCACCCCAAAATAAACACTCTGTTATTATTTACTCATTCTAAACCCATAACGCATTACAAGTAACACGAGTTATGTAATCAGATTACTTTTTTTAAGTAACTAAGTAAGTAATGCACTTAATATTTGAGCTACTTTTTCAAATAAGCAACGCAAGTCACTTTGTTTTCCCATTTATTGACTGACACCTCTCCTGACCCCATGTTGAGAGAAATTGGGAGTAAGGTGAACAGGCACTATGTGCGCTTTTGGTGTCAAAAGGGAAACGATTATTTCACTTTTAGGGCCAGATTTACTGAACAGGGCAAATTAGCATGAGAGGGCAAAACCAAAAAAGCACTGATGGGAGTGGAAAGTTCTGCGTGTGATCTACTGCAGAGGTGGTAAGTACTTAAGTATTTTTACTTTCTACTTAAGTACATTTTTCAAGTATATGTACTTTATCAGTGTTTTTCTTTGGAAAACTTTTACTTCACTACATTCCAAAGCATAATGTCATACTTTTTACTTCACTACATTTCATAAATAAAAATTTTCTTTTCCCTTTAATACTTAATTACATTAATAATGTAGTAATTTCTTACTTGTACTCAAGTAAAACTTTGAATTACTTTTACTTGAGTACTACATTTTTTATGTAATTAAGTATTAAATGATAGTCAATATGAAATGTAGTGCAGTAAAAAACACAATATCATGCTTTGGAATGTTGAGAAGTAAACGTTTTCCAAAGAAAAACACTCTGATAAAGTTCAGACACTTAACAAAAGTACTTAAGCAGAGTAAAAATACATCACTACTGTCCGCCTCTACTGATGACACACAAACAAAAGAACAGAGACGCAGCCGGATTATTTCCATAATGATTCAATTAAATACTCTCCTTGCCAAAAATAGGACTTTTATTTATTTATTTTGTTATTAAAAAACCACCAAACAAGCCCAGCCACGGTGAGCAAAAATAACGCAAAAGTAACGTAACTCATTACTTTTTATAAAAAGTAACCGAGTAACGCAATTAGTTACTTTTTTAACGCAATACTGTAACGCATTACTTTTAAAAGTTACTTTCCCCAACACTGCCCATATGACTTTCTTTTTTCTATAAAAAGAAAGTCATACATAGAAAATCAAAGCAGATGTTTTCAAGAATGTTCACGCTGCTCTTTTCCATACAATGAATGGTGATCAACAGCTGTTAAGCAAAAGCACCATAAAAGTGGTCCATATGACTCATGCACTAGCTTTGGGTGAAAAATAAATTGTAATTTAAGTTATGCACTGAAACACTTTCTCAACAGCCATAGTCACCATTTACTTTCAGTGTATGGAAAAGACCAGCTTGGACATTCTTCGAATCGTCTCCTTTTGTGTTTCACGGAAGAAACAAAGTCAATTCAGTTTTCCAAAAAATTATAGGGTGAGTAAATAATCACAGAATATTCATTTTTAGGTATCCACTAATAGGTTAAAGGCTCTGGTTGCAGTTTTAAGGCAGATACTTTTAAAGCTCACTTTCATTTTGGTCAAAACATCAAAATGAAGTGGACAGAGAACGGAAAAGGGTCTATTTTAACTATGTCTTTGGTGGTATGGTACTGTAAAGGGGGTTCTTGTGCGAATGGGTGTGACCATTCAAAGCTCCACCCAGATATACGAAGCACTACATGCTGAATGACAAAACCAGACAGTTTCACCTCCAATGTAGCCTGGAAAATCAGTCAAAGAACCATTGTGTGTGGCGCAAAGAACCGCTGTAGCACATACTGTGTGTTTAACCCCTGCACCTTTGTGCTTACAGCAGTTTGTGGGAAGTGGAAACAGCAAGGCGGCTCCAATTGTCATCTGCATGATGTTTGTTTGCATTTGCGTCTTTTTTCGGGGTTACGCTCTGAGGTGTTGTGTGTGTTTATCACAAAACGAAACCAAACCAAAATAAACGAATGAGGAAAAACGAAAATAAACAAACGAAAATGATCAAACAAAAGTGGGAAGTCAATAACAAGTGGTCAAGGCAGTCTTTTCCCTTGGAGAGAGCTGACAGCTAGATGAGGTAGAGGTAAAATCCTGTGGTTGCTTAGTCCTCTTCTGGCTCCGCCTCCTCCTCCTCTTCTTCTTCCTACAAAACACAACAGTGGTTGCTCATCAGTCACCACAAAAAGACTACTGCAATGCAGAACACGGCTGTGTGCAAACATTTGACTGACAGAACTGAAATAGTGCCATTATTAGCATTTATACATTCTTTTTTGTTATTGTTTTGGTTACAAATGTTCTTTTTCATGAGCTTAGACAGCGACGTCCCACAGCTGCTGCCAGGATGACCACCATTGACACAGGAGGAAGGCGTTGAATGGGGGCTGGGGAGACGCTTGGCTTTAGGTACTTTTCAGAATAAAATGGATTTCATTTTCCACATGGCTTCATTTTATTTGGAAAGGCTAACTGACACAATTTATAACCCTCTTCTTTTCCCAAGTCGCTGTGTTGCTCCCATTCAGGGGAAAGGCCGTGGCAAAAGCCTGTCTGCATTATATGAGCCAAACTCCATTCATTAGTGCGGCAGACACTTCAGCTGTGAAGGACCAGCTAAGCGCTACCATGTGTGACATGGGCAAGTGAAAGAATGGAGAAAGAAAAAAAAACTCTTCAATTATATTCGGACACCCCCGGCCACCAATCGTGCTTTCAAGTGCCACACAGACAAGAACATACCAGCTTATTTCTTTGCTTTATTTCAGCACTGCAACTATGATACATTTTTCAGAATTTAAAAAATCTTTTGCATTGATTTGTTCCGAACATTCTTTTTTTTTTACAGCCACAGATACAGCACTCGAAAAACACTAAAACTTCAATGGAATTCTGTTCCTGAAAATAAAAAAATAAAAAATAAGTGGCCAGGATTACCATGCACTTGGTTTAACCATCACCAACAAGGAGAAAAGATGTTTCAGCGATAGTAATTAAAACCCCCTGTTTTGGGTTTATGGCAGATCGTTGGTTCCCTTTGAAGTTTAGGGAAATCGAACACACCATATTAACAAAAACAATATGAACTATGCATGAACATTTTGTTGATTAATTAGGCTGAGACACATGTACGTGTTGACATGATGAGACACATTTTTAAAAGTTTAAACTTATAACAGCCTCTTAAAAACACAATGCTTATGGCGTGAGATGCTTAAAAAACAGTGACGCAATGGCCAAAAACGTTTTGTTTTTTTTCTCAGAAAGGATTCACCGCATTTAAAGGGATAGTTCACCCAAAAATGAAAATTACCCCATGATTTACTCACCCTCAAGCTATCCTAGGTGTATATGACATTCTTCTTTCAGACGAATACAATCAGAGTTATATTAAAAAATGTCCCGACTAATCCAAGCTTTATAATGACAGTGAATGACAGCCCATAATTTTAAGCCAAGACATTTTTTCATATAACTCTGACTGTATTCGTCTGAAAGAAGAATGCCATATACACCTAGGATGGCTTGAGGGTGAGTTAATCATGGGGTAATTTCCATTTTTGGGTGAACTATTCCTTTAATTAAACAAGATAGAGCTGGTAGTTTTGCCTTCTATTTCAGAGATACCATCTTGGACTACCTATAGATACCAGTGCAGTGTGTGTGAGCATGTGTGTTGGACCTTCCAGTGTGGCGCAAAGCCATCAGGGTCTGTGCGTTCCCACATAGCATCAAATCAGGCCTCAGTTATGCATTCACACTGTAAACTGGTCCGCACCAGTGAACAAGAGGAGGTGAGCGGATTCCTGGTAAATGTTTGGAAGATTGTGTGTGGGGGAGTAAGGAATTGTAGCTCAGGCTGTCGTGTCTTTTCATCTTCACCCTTAAAAATAAAGGTGCCGGGAAGAACCAAAGAGGGGTTTTCAAGCCGATGCCATAGAAGAACAATTTTTGGTTCCCTGAAGATACTTTCTGCGCTACAAAGAACCGTTTGTGCAATGGAAAGGTTGTTTGGATACTAAAGGTTCTTCATGGAACCATACACCCCGCCAAAGAATCTTTATTTATAAGAGTGTTGGGGTCTCTACTCTAATCAAGACAACGTACATCAAACATCATTCAATCGACATTTTGCTGATTAATTAATCAAATAATCACATTGTGATAAGCAGGGTGGGCGAGAGCCGTGAGAGAGCGGCGCGAGGCCTGTGCGTGATTGATGATGAGCGCCAGCTGTGCGTCACACCTTTCGGATCTCTCACGGAGGAGCGACGACAGTGAGGAGAGAGAGGACTGGCCCTGGGGTCAGTTCTTCGTACGTGGCTATCTCAGTTAGCCGGATTTGATTGTTGACGATTTTGCATGATCTTGGATTGTTTGGTTCTTCGAAGCTTATCCTGGACTTGCTGTCATAGCAACAGGTCTGTAAGCTTAAACCTGCTCGGGATTTCATGTAAACAGGATTAGATTGCATCTTGAGGTGATACTTAAAATCTGTCCCAGCCACTGCTACTTTATTACAAGAGTTCATTACTGAACCTGGGGCAATAATAATTATTATTAATAATAATAATAATAATATAAAAATGTATTTGAAAATAATATTATAATGTTGTGTAAAATGTGTATAATACTATAGAAACAGCCACTTGATTGAGAGATTTATTTGTGATGGAATAATAAATTTTATTGGTGTCTTACGCACATGCTGTAACGTTAATCTGAGCCGTGCATTAATTTTAATGATGACGGATATTATGGGAGTGGCTTGATGCAGCGCAAGAGATGCAGATAATCTTGACCCTTAAGAAACTGTCACGTAACAAATCTACTTCAAATTGACTTTAAAATTAAATGAATTGCTAATTACAACATTGAAATAAAAATGTAAAGGGTGTACAAATACTATAAAATCGTGAATATAAATTATTGGGAATCATGTTTTAAAAAAAAAAAAACATTTATCATTTATCTATTATAACTTTTATGTTGGTTTGGTCATTTAGCTGTTTCTTTATAAAGGTCCAGAAATTCGTGGGGCTTTTGTGTGTAATTTTTTTGTACGTTTTTTGCCAGGTGGCTTTTTTAATTATATGATGTTATTACGTTGCTGTCTTGCCGCCAGCCAATCGCTGCATTGCTGATCGTGGTTTCGAGTATCGATACATCTGCCCTCTTCAGGGAACACAAGAATGCACAGTAATCTTAGATAACTTAATCCAGATATTTTAATCCAATCCGCAAATTTGTTTGAAGAACCAAATTAGCCAGAGATTAGTTATCACGATTATAAGATCTGGGATCTGTCAAATCATCTCAGATGTATTAAGCGAGGTACGAAGAATGGACCCCTGGACTTTATTTTGTGTTTTGTTTACGTTTTATAATGGTGTGCGTTTTTACTTTAATTTTGTTTATTTTAAGATTAAAGTCTTTTGAACGTTCGCCAGTTCCCGCCTCCTTCTTCTTATATCAACATACTCCGTTACATGGGTGCCGAAACCCAGGAGGAATGAGGGACATCTATCAGAGAGCCCTCGCTGCTGACGGGGATCGCGGTGCTGAGGAGGTCGGGCAGTGCAGAAGAGTGAAGACCGTGAGTGGCTGCCCAAGGCGGTGGTGCTGGAGAGATGGAAGACCCGGTGGGACGGAAACCTTGTTGCCGTGCTCCTGGGTCGAGGTGGGGTGGCTGCCATCCGAGAGGGAGCGGAGGAGTCACCGGCGTTTGCCGTGGGCCGGAGCCTGCCGTGGGCCTGGACCGAGCCATCCACCAATGTCCAGTACCATCACATGGCACCGCGAGGAAGAGCCTCTCGGCTGGCTGCGCGTCACACCGGTCTCGGATCTCTCACGGAGGAGCTCGGAAGCATAAAAGGAGGAGCGACGACAGTGAAAGACGAGAGAGGACCAGGCCTGGACTTTATGTTGTTTTGGTTACGTTTTGTTATGTGTGTGCGTTTTTACTTTCATTTTATTTATTTTAAGATTAAAGTTTGTTGCCGGTTCCCGCCTCATTCTTCCCATATAAACATACTCCGTTACACACATATACTGTATTAATATAGAATGTGTTGTTAACAAGTCAATATACAGTTTATTTTCAATTTTTTAAGGCACATTTTTTTAATCACATTTGTCATTTAGTTGCATTAATAGCCAGCATATAGACAGCAGACTGAGGCACTGTGCACGGACAGAGACTTTAAAGTCGACTCCATTGTTAATTCGCTGAAGGAATTTTGACAAGAGAGGAAAAAAGGGGCAACTCTTCAAAACTAATCCTGTCTGCCAGATTGCATATCCATCTGTGAGGGGATGAAACCAAAGAAGACTGGGATTCCACACATAGCGCTATAGGATTTACATTAGCCTTAACCATGCAGGTCTCTCATCAAACCAGAATTATGCCCCCCTTTCACTCACTTGGGGTTTTTGAGGACTTTGTAAACCCAAACAGCAAATCCCTCCCTCACACAATCATCCTCAATCTGTTTTTGCAAGCTGCCATCCCCTTCTAGCCAATTGGACTTTCAGTATCGCATATATATATATATATGCGCATGTCCACCTGCTATATTAATTATACATAACAAGATTTAATTTGCCATACCTGAGCGGGCTTTTCCTGGACCACTTGCTGTGGCTGAAAGACACAAAAAGAAACAATTATGAATTTATGAATGCAATAAATAACTGCCACAGTGAGAATGCATTTCATTTGGATTTTGAGTGATGCATTAGGAACATAAACATACTCATAGTTATTATTCATGATTTAAGCATGACAGGAAATGTTTTGAAAAAAAAAAGTGACTTGCACCTAAGAATGTGTGTATACAATGTGTGACAATAAAGAGAATTGAATTGATTTTATTGGAATATATATATTAGTGCTGTCAATTGATTAAAAATATATATTAATTGCACATTTTTTCTGCAATTAATCGTGATTAAAAACATCTGAGTTTTTAATATTTTTATACTGTAATAATTTCACAGTTACTCTCCAAATAATGTAGAAACAACTTAAAGACAGTATATTTTAAATATTTGTTTAATGGTATCTTTTTATGAATGAAGGCCAGTATCACTGATACTAATACTGCTATTGATGTCTCTATGAATTTTTTTTTAAACATTAATGATAGATATTCAACATTACAGTATCATTATCAATTTCAACATTTATTAGGCTTTGAAAAAATAACTTTTAATTTAAGTGAACTTAAAAGAATCTTAACTTGTCATGCTTGAATGGTTAAAAAGCATTTGCATGAATAAGAGAGTGATCATATAATGTAATGCTAGCCCAAGGATGACAGAAAAAAACTGATCCTGCAGTAATTGCGTTTTTTGACAGCACTATACCTGTTTTGTTTTTTGTTTTTTTCTTTTGCTGAAAAGTACTTTTCTTAAAGAATTTCAGCCTTTAAAAGACTTTTTAAATGTTATTAAATGTATACAATCAGATCCTGACAAAACACTGATCCCTAAACAGTATTAAGAATGAAAGGACATATGTGCACATACAGGGATGTATGCAGCAGTGCCTCCACAGTGCCAGGAGTGCAGTATACAATGCCCAGATTGTGCCCTACTCGCATTACATCATAAACGCTAAGTGCTGCCACCCCACAGGAAGTGCTTCTAAGACCGGAGCTTGACAGCTGAGGAGTCCTCCGCTGCTCTGAGAGCCAGGCAAAAATAAAACCCTGAGAGTCCAGTGTTTGGAACCAAAGCCAGCCACTGCTGATTACACACACATACACACACCATTTGGGATTGTTGGGAGCAGCTGGTGTGTTTTGTGCCAGCTCTCCCTGGAATGCTATCAGGCTGTAACACAGTAAATGTCAACTCCGGATGGAAGCAGGCGAAGAATGCAGCTGGCGATAAAGGGAAATTGGGAAAATGATGCACACATTCCAAATGGGATGGACGGAACACAAATATACTTTGGAGATGGTAATGGACATGGAGGAGGAGGAGAATTCCAACACCGTCCTGATTGCATCTATTTACAAACACATGAAATACAAGATGCCATGTGCACTTTACGGCTAACAGATGACCCTGGATGTTAAAACTGCACTGTATGTTACATCACTAATGAACTGTACATGCACAAAAGTACCAAATTTGTACAGCTGTACCAAAAACTCAAGCATCTGAAACCAGAGCCCTATTAAAAGACCCTTTTTTTGTTGGCACTGAACTGAAACCTAGACCCTCTTGCCCTTCTGCCCCTCAGCACAAAAAGAGAAACCACAGCCTTGTCTTTCACAAGACTGAGCTCTTTCTTTGAAGTCATTAGTAGCTGATACACCAAATCACTTCTGCAGACTCTGGTGAGATGAGGCCTAGAGGAGAGCTGAATGACCGCGGGACTCCTGTGACCCTCTTGTGCTGTGCATGACATGCACTAAAAGAGTATGAAGTATGTTCCTAAAAAGACATGGTAAAGCAGAATACCCAACACACATCTTTAGAGAGCCCTCCACAGATCTGCTTTTTCTCTACAAATCAATACAAACAGTCAGTGTCAGAAAGACTGCTCTCAATAACCTTATCTGTGTGTCCTGTACTGGTTATGTAAAATACATTTTACTTCAATAGCAATTGTATATCTAAATGTGTGTGTGTGTTTGCATGCGTGCATATGTGTGTGTGTGTATATATATATATATATATATATATATAAAAATGGATAAAATACAAATACCATAAAAGGAAGGCGCCACAAAATAAACATGAAATCATTATTTTATATATGTAGTTAGGACCAAATAAGGGAAGGGTATGACTCCATCGGATATAGGCTATCAGGTGACATGGAAAAAGCTCTCAGACACTATTTGTGTCCCAGCGGTAAATTTGGGGTAATCGTTTGGTGATACATTTAGCCATCAGGTCCTGCAAATCTAAATGTCTTAATTATAGATAACTTGTGGACAGCTGAGAGGCATGAACGAGGTATAATAAACTAATTAGAAAAACACTCATAAATCAACTAATTCTTCACTGTTTATGTATAAGGTGACACATTTCTCTTCCGTCTCACAGCTCTGGATTTAATGGAGTCATGACCAAAGAGAAACTAACTGGTGTGAAAAGCTAATTTTCTTGTGAGAACACTGTCTTTTTGTTGTGTATGGAGTTAAATGCTGTAAAATGTGAATAATGGCCACTGCATCTTCAAAAATATGAATTGCTTAGTGGGTTCAAGCAAAGCAGGTATTATATATATAATTTAATAATATTACATAATTTGGTAGCACTTTATTTTACAGTGTCCTTGTTACATATTTAATACACAACTAATAGACAACTATTACATAGTAATAAACATAGTAATAACAGTAAATTTAGCATAATCACATGCAACTAACCCTCAACCAAATCCTATTCCTACCCAACCACATGTTGTTAATTAATATTACTTAGTACTTAAATATATAAATTACACTGTTACAATGACACCTTAAAAAAGTGTAACATAATTGAATATAAACATTTTTATATATTAAAAATATATTTTTTTATAAATAATACTTTATTTGTTGAGAGCCACCCATTTAATTTCAGAAGACTTAATTGCTCTTATTTGTGAACTATATAAATATCAGTCAAAGTCTTGTCTGTGGTATCTGAAGAAATAATTAGTTAATTCACAAGAATAAACATCATTTAACAACAAAGAGTTTTTACATATACATTTCAAATTAGATCCCATGTGCAAATATGAAGGCTGTTAAAATGAAGGGATGCCGAAACATTTGCAGTTACCTTTTAACAGCTTTGCTTTTCAGTAGGTAAACTTGGCTTGTGTTTATAAGCGAACAGAAACTGCACTCTGAGAGGTTGTTAAGGTCATTAAATTTTTATGCCAACATGAGAACAGAGCAACTGCTCAAATATTATTTTAAGTTGTAAGTCACATTCAGAATGCTGGACAAAAACGTGAGGCTACATTGCAGTTGGCATGATTGACTGTGGCCAGAAGTGTCCCATAAAGCAATATAATCAACCACTGCAAAAACCCATTTCAGCTGACCACATAAATCTGAATATTGCGGGACGACAGGTTGATTTGCACACTCCACATTGCTGCGATCTCACATTTAAAGAAATGCACCTATATGAGAAGCTAAACATATCCTGAAGGAATCTCAAGCCTTTTCTCACTGTAGTGACAGATTAAAGAGTAAAGAGTTTCCAAGCTCTTAACACTGCACTGCCAACTGGCCTCGGAGTTCATGCTTGCCACAACCCGCCACATTGGAAACAAGTTCTACTGTGAATTATTTTCCAGCCTACAGTGTTACGCATGCCTTGAAACAAGGAAAACTGAGGAAAACGGAGACACCCACCGTGCTCAGGAATGATAACGCTGATAAACAGTATCTCCAAAAGAAAAAACAAATTGCAAAGATCGAGGTAGAAAAGAATGTGGCATCCTTCATTTTTTCTGTTGGGAAATGAATAACAGAGTTGTTCACACAAAAATTCATACAGGTTTAGAACGATGAGTTTTCATTTTTGGCTGAACTATACCTTTAAAATTTCTTTAAATAGGTGGTAGTACTACATCTTACTTCAGGTACAATTCCTCCCTTTTCAGTACGAGACATTTCTTTTTTTATTAAGGAGTTAAAATAATAAGATAAGCAACATCTTCGACATCCAATTAAATCCTGTCTGGACTGGCGGCCTCTTTTAAAGTTGTGCTAACCTTGACGACACAATCAGTCAGTGTGTTCTCCAAAAATGCTGAGCTTTTTCCAAGAGAAGGTTGTGTGGGTATACCATTATGCACCAGAAAACCCACAATTCCTTAACTTAGCATCTAAATATTAAGGCTTAGTGAGAAAATGGCATGGCAAACTTTCTTCTTGTTAAGATTATTGTCATTAAATACTCTAATACTCAATACTTCAAATAATGTTCGAGCACATATTCTGCATCAAATGGTGATTCATATTTGTTGTAGAAATGTTATCTTGCTGCCATGGTCTCTGATCCTGCTATGAATGGAGGGAGGACCTTTAAAAATATTGATCACTGGAAAGTAGACATGGTTTAAGAGATGCTTCATTCTTCAAGAATGCAAAGAGCTCTTTGGGCCAGTTACACAAAGACATTATGTAATGGTTGCAAGTCAGCCTCTGGCACTGGTACCTGGGGGCAAAAAGCTGGGAGTGTGCAGCTGCACGTCTCGTCAGCTCCAGAACAGAACGTGCCGGAGCAGAGCAAAGCCAAGCTAGTGGAAGACTCCTGCTCTTAGGACCTGGCATGTCTTACCAAAACCATTCTCTGCGCCAAGAGTCATTTACTAAAAGCTTTACAATGTGGGGAATCCCTCTCTGCTCTTACAAGAAACTGCACTGGAGATATTTGTCTCTCTCTCTCTCTCTCTCTCACTCATTCATTGCCCCTGGAATCTTTCAATCTTTGCCCTAACAACAAAAAATGGAGGATATCTATATCTGAAATCCCTTTTGATTTTTTGTCTTAGTATGAGGGAGAATTTCACAGTGGGAAACCTTACATTTTTATACAGTTCTCTCTTCTAGCATCTTTAATAAAACAATTTGTTGAATAAACAATCCAATGAATCTGCAAAAACCAGGGTTGCGATTTAAAATTAATGCTACACTACTTCCTACATACCAAATCTCTCTACACTCACCTAAAGGATTATTAGGAACACCATACTAATACTGTGTTTGACCCCCTTTTGCCTTCAGAACTGCCTTAATTCTACGTGGCATTGATTCAACAAGGTGCTGAAAGCATTCTTTAGAAATGTTGGCCCATATTGATAGGATAGCATCTTGCAGTTGATGGAGATTTGTGGGATGCACATCCAGGGAACGAAGCTCCCGTTCCACCACATCCCAAAGATGCTCTATTGGGTTGAGATCTGGTGACTGTGGGGGCCATTTTAATACAGTGAACTCATTGTCATGTTCAAGAAACCAATTTGAAATGTTTCGAGCTTTGTGACATGGTGCATTATCCTGCTGGAAGTAGCCATCAGAGCCATTTTCCAGTCTTCAACTGTCCAATTTTGGTGAGCTTGTGCAAATTGTAGCCTCTTTTTCCTATTTGTAGTGGAGATGAGTGGTACCCGGTGGGGTCTTCTGCTGTTTTAGCCCATCCGCCTCAAGGTTGTGCGTGTTGTGGCTTCACAAATGCTTTGCTGCATACCTCGGTTGTAACGAGTGGTTATTTCAGTCAAAGTTGCTCTTCTATCAGCTTGAATCAGTCGGCCCATTCTCCTCTGACCTCTAGCATCAACAAGGCATTTTCACCCACAGGACTGCCACATACTGGATGTTTTTCCCTTTTCACACCATTCTTTGTAAACTCTAGAAATGGTTGTGCGTGAAAATCCCAGTAACTGAGCAGATTGTGAAATACTCAGACCGGCCCGTCTGGCACCAACAACCATGCCACGCTCAAAATTGCTTAAATCACAGTTATCCCACTGTATAGTTTATAGTATATAGTATATAGTTTATCCCACAGGACTCCTTTTAGTATAAGTATAAGCTCTCTGAGCACATCTACACCAGTACATGTATAGTAAAATAAGTACTATTTTACCCTATTTTTAGTCTCTTTTTACAATTACTAATGATTAGACCTAAAGGGAATCTGCTTCTGCAGAACTCCTCAGAACACTGACACCCCAGCAGAATTTCTCCACCCATTGCAAGTTAATTTATGAATTTTTACGAATTTCTACGAATTTGATACCTAACCAAGGTCTAACCAATTGTTCCACCTAACCAAGGGTGCATTTCCCGAAAGAGTTGTTAGCCAACTATGGTAGCAAGTTCCGTCATTATCAACATAGTTCAACGAGTCTGTGTTTCCCGAAACCACAGTTCCAACAAACTTTCGCAAACAGCATTGCAGAGTTTCTCGACCTGTGGTTAGAAGCATAGCTTCTTGTTTGCATGCCATGTGGACTTAATAAATACTTATCTTGAGCAAAATAAGCAAGTTGACATTCAGTACAATCTATGGGCCCTATTTTAATGATCTAAGCGCACGGCGCAAGTGCGTGACGTGCCCGAATCCACTTTTGCAAGTTTAACGACGGAAAAAACGGTCAACACGAAATTCAAGAAATTATTACTCCAGCACCTATGCCACGCAGGTGCTGGAGTAATAATTTCTTGAATCTGTTTGAGATTTAATTAATGCTAGAGTTTTAACCAACGTGGTTGAGCGACAAATTTGTGACAATACGGTTTTCGTAATACAGTCGTGACTAGCTTGTTGATATCTTCAACGATTCATTGTTCTATGATAGTTAAGCAACAAGTTACGTTATTGTCAAGAAACGCACCCCAGAGTAGATATATTTAACTAAAATCGTTAATTGAAATAAAGCTGAAATAAACTAAAATATAAAGTACTAAAATGACTAAAACTAAACTGAAATAAAAGTAAATAAATGCTTAATATAAATATTTAAAAAACAAATTAAATGTAATTATTTGTTACTAATTAAAATAACATAATTTAATATATAACTGAAAATATAAAAATAAAAGCTACTTAAAAATATTAATAATTACATTATAATAGTATAAAAATAATACTAAAATAACACATTTTACTGTGTTTAAACTGTAACCTGCTTGATGTTTTCATACAAAATATAGTATCTGTAATTTGATCAGTTGCAAATTTTGTCTGAAAACAATACTTTTTTAAATACGCAGAATTTTTACTTATTTTCCCTCAAAATAAGCAGAGAAAGACTGCAGGTTCTGTCTGAGCCTATAATGTCCAAATGCGTACTTTAACATGGGTCAGCCCATGAGACCCTTTCCTGCCCATAAGCCGTATTCATTTTACCTGACTGCCTGGTAAAATAAAGAGGGAAAGTTTAGAAAAATGGAACGCAGCTCACATTTGCTTTAAACTTATATGGCTAACATATGTTTTGCGTTTGTGGGGGGGGGGAAGCCTTTACTTGAACATAGTCTCCTTAGGGCTGCTGACAAGAATTCCACAAAGACAGGAAACATAAAAAAACACTCTGCTTGATTTGATGAGGCAAACTTATCCAAGGACTCCCTCACTAGAGGCAGACCCCACAGACGAGCCACCCAGTAACAGCACCCCCTCCGCTCCCATGAATAAAGGCCACATGTTCTGTTAAACTGGAGGTGGAAGTGGGGAAAACAAGCCAGACATCTCCAGGGTACAGGGCCACAGCACTGGCTTTGTGATCTCCCTTGGAGTGCCACCACCGGTTCGGCCGAATCTGAAAAGATTCCGGGTCGAAAGCCCCCCTGCCCACCCCACCTCTCACATATCCCATCTTGGACTCCAAATCAAGCACCCTCCCCAACCAAACAGTGCTATGAATCCCACCTATCAGAGCCGGGCTAAACCCTGCGATTAGGGGGAATTTGCCGAAGGGCCCTTTGTAGAAGAGAAAAATGTCTACCAGAGCAAGGAATGTGGAAAATTCCTGGCAGGACAAGCAGCCTTTTGTTAGGAGGTTTTTTTTGGAGGGGGGTGTTCTGGAGGAAAAGAAAAGCGCAGACAAATTGGATCTGCTCCGTTTGGGAGCCTCTGCTGTTTGAAGTGAAATCAGTTCCCAGAGTTTCTCAAAGGAGAGAGGAAGAGAAGGGAGAGGGATGGCGGGGGTCAGCACAGAAATTCAGGTTTGTTACTTCAGTTTCACAAAACTTTCCAGTTTTTAGTGTTTTTTTTCTGTTCTTGAGGCTCTGTGGGGTCTTTATTGGGAACTGAGTCAATGCCTCAGTCGGTCCAATCCGAATATTGGATACTCTGAAATATAGGTTTATAGATCTCAATCTCTTTGCCAAAGTCTGTTTCTATTCTACTAAATATTCCAACCCAATCAATAAATGTGTCATTCTTACAGTGTACTTATATATTTAAGTATTGAGTAATATTAATTAACAACATTATATGATCAATAACTTATGACAACATACAGTATATTCTTACATTGCTTGAACTCATCAAAATAAGTTAGGCAATTTTCAATTTTCAAAAGTTATAAAACAATTTTTAATAAATCCTTTTTATAGTCAGTTTAATGTAATTTAAGTTGAAATGACTTAAACATCCAAGTTGATTGTACTTAAAAATGTAAGGCAGCAAATTTTTTTTTTACAGTGTATACAGTTGTAATTTATATGCATTAAACACAATGTATACATGTTTTAGTATGTGAATAAATTATAACAATAATAATAAATAAATAACATTAAATATGATATTATTTTTTTAAATGACCGTGTAGAACTAATTTCATTATTAATAACAATAATATTATTAATAATAATTGTCAAAAAAAAAAAAAATGTTTTAATTGTCAATACTTCATATTTCCAAAATAATATAAATTACATACAAATGTACACATGCACTATATACACTACAAACACACACATGCACAAACACACACACACACATATATATATTACGTATATAAAGGCCCAGATATTTTTCAAAATACTTTTTTCTAAAGAGTGACTGCAGAGGTGGGGTTTATGAATCAAGGTCATCATAACATACATGTTTTCATGGAAATGACCTGCAAATGCCTGGAGAAAGATGTCAGTGAAAGAATGCATGTGCGCAACCCTCTGTGTGAACCACTTCCCTAGTACGTGGTCATACATTGATAAAGGTCTTGTGTCTCAGAGGTGTCACGATCAATAATGTACGTCACATACCTTACCCTGTTCAAACAAACACAAAGGTTTCCTGTCTTTCTCACCCTCTCCCTCTTTTCCTTTATTCGTTCACATTACAGCACCACTGCCATCATGGGTTGATTAGTTAAATGCGATTATAAGATAGCTGTTGATTGCCAATGATTGCATTGTGCTGTTCTCATCATTTGTTCTCAATAACAGCAAACATTTTTTTTCTCTGTTTTTAAGTAAAGCTTTTATTGGAATACCATGCACAAACTGTATATTAGACTGTATATATCAGAAACCTTGGACGTGATTCTTTGCAGACCTCAACCAATTGCACGTTTTCAGACAACCTGCATGGGATCTTGTCAATTAGAAATAAAGTGTGCATTTTACAGAATGTTTCAAAAAACATTCGCCAGATAAGAAAAACATATGTGTAGATAAAACATAATTATGACATAAAAAGTCCAAATTAATTCCAACAAACCAAATCATATTTATGAGATGAAAAGTCAAAATGATAAGATAAAGGCCTGGTTTCACAGACAGGGCTTAGATTAAGCCAGGATTAGACTTCAACAAATGTTAGCTTAATGTTAGCTGTGTGAGTTCAATTAGGGCACTTAAGTAGCTTTTATAAACATGACTTAGAAAAAAAATTGGAGACAAAATAACGACAGTAATATATTTTAAGATCTGTCAGTGCAAGTTGCTTTCAGTTAAAACAGCTCAACATGCATTTTAGTCTTGGCCTAAGCCTTGAAATCGAGGGGAAAAGTTATAATTATCACACAAGTCAAAATGATAATATAAAAAGTCAATTATGAGATGAAAAGTCGACATTATGATGTAAAAGTTTTTTTTTAAATAGTTTTTATCATATCCTTTTAAATTAGGATTTAAGCTAAGCTTAAGGTAGTCCCAAACTAATATGCATGTTTAAGCTGTTTTAACTGAAAGCAACTTGCACTGACATATCTTAAAATATCTTTTGTCTCAAGATTTTTTGCTAAGGCACGTTTATAAAAGCTACTTAAATGTCCTAATTGCACTAATGCCTAATCCTCACTTAATCTAAGCCCTTTCTGTGAAACCAGGCATCAAGTCATAATTATGATTTACAACTAGCAGAAATGGGCTTCCATAAAAAAGCTTATCAGTAGGAGAAAAAAGATACAGTAGTAATGTTCTAGAAGCATTTTCCACGTAATTATGACTTTATTTCTCACAATTGCAACATTGATTTTTATATTTCACAACGTGACTATTTATAAGCTTACATTTAATTTCACAAGTACTTTATAAAATTGTTTAGATGGAAACAAAAAAAAAAAAAAAAAATCCCCCCGCAAAGTACAACAAATTAATCTACAAATAAAACAACAGACAGAAAACACTAGACTCTTTAATCTCTCTAATATGGAGAAACCTATATAGACCCATATGAGGTATGAGGTTTCTCTTACACATTTCTCTCTCTCCCATTTCAATATTTTGCCTCTTACATTCTCATCTCCGGAGTACCTACCGAGGCAGCTGTTATGTTCGCTAGCTCAGAGCAAAATGATTAAAGGGCTTCCAGAAGCTGGAACAGGAAAGGGAGGGGGGGCAGCGAGAGATGAGGAGAAGAGGTCACAGGGGTCACTGGTGGAAATCCGTTGAGGTGGTCCCAGCAAACTCCTGCTGTGTGAGTAGAGCCCCGGACTGAACACACGCCCTCATTGGCAGGAATTCAGCTTCTCGGGCCCCAGATAGAGAGGGTGAGCGAGATAGAAAAAGAGACGTGAGGAGGGGAAAGGCTTCGGGGAATGCAGGGAATGAGGTAGAGATGTCCACTCTCTCTCTCACGCTGTATCTAACTCCCACAGCCGTCCAAGTGAGGGACAGGAGTGGCTCCAAGCCACAATGTAAACGAAGCTTTTGCAAGTGCATACTTCAAAACCCCAACTCCTGCCCAGGGTTTCAATAATTGCTAATAAAATGTTTGCAGCTCATTACAAAAATCTACTCACCATCCAACTACGTCTAATTGGGAGAGTCCTGCCAAATGAAATCAAAAGTAACTTTTCTGAACATGCTGTACAAACAAGTTTGTTTTAACCCACAAGACCTTCTTACTATTTATGCTGGCAAAACCATAAAATTGACAGAAAGGAACTTTAACTTAAAAGTCAAAATGACGCGACATTCACAACCCTGTTTGCTTCTGTGACACAAAGCACCCAACAAGGTAATAATGTATGGGAAAACTGGAATTGACTGGATCATGAATAGTGGGCATATATGAATGAGAGCTTGTTGTCTCAACAATGTCAGAAAATTGTACCTTTAGGAGTACAAAAGAGGCAGTACCCTTAAACACGGACCATTTTGTACCTTAATCTACCCATAAAAGGTGCACATTAGTACTTTAAAGATTATTAATATGTACCCTTAAGGTACTACTTTGAACCCTTTATGGGTAAATAAGAAACAAAGTCCCAGTAGTTGCATTCAAGTTTTACACAACTTCTTTCTAAGAGTAAAAAACCAGCCCACATTTATTTGATTATATTATTTGTTACTATCATAGCGATTATTGCATGGACTGTCATTCGATCATTACATTAACAATGACAGTATTATGACAGTAGCCTGAAAATGTGGAAACTGGCCTTTTCTTAACATAATAAAATAACATTGTTTTTTTGTTTTGTTTTTTTTAATAATGTGCCTTGATGAATCATGCATCAAGAACATGTATTAAGAAAGTAAATAGGGTCAGTTTTAATTTCATGTTGACATAGTAGCCCATGTAGACACCCATATGACTCAACATGGAGTTTCACAGTGGCGTTCTTCAAACATTTGGATTTGTTTACAAGTTTAAATAAAGCTGACAGCATCTTACTATTTCAGTCCCATTTAGTGTGGAATAGGAATAAAAACAGGCCGAAAGACCAAGCCAAGCCACTGACTCAGAGCAGGACAGGACCCCAGCTGACAGCCGAGTCTCCTGCCTAGAAACGCCCGGGGGGCCAAATTCAATATTTTGCCCGGGAGGCTCACGAAGGCTATAAAAAGGTTTTGATGTTTGACACCAGATTCCCATCACAATACCCTCCTCCCACCTCACACATGGACACATTAAGAAAGGGAAAAAGAGAGAAAATATCTTTTCACACTTTGGCAGCAACTGAGGGTTTTCCGAGCCTCCCCACCAGATCGAGACTGTTGGATGACTCCCAATCGCAGCCCTTGTTCCCCTCGAAACGCCAAGCACCTCCCCTCATCCTTGCCAGACTCTCCCTCCCATTTCCCTCGGCTCTGATTCCACTCCTCACCACCTGACAACACTGTCTGTCCTTCAGCCAAAAGCAGCAGATCCTTGTGTGAGATGAGAGAGAACTTCCTCTCCACCGTCTCCTGTCCTCCGCTCATTTGTGCCTCTTCACTTATTCATTCACTCATTTCCTCATTTCTTCCTAGTCGAAAGTCTGTGTTAGGTTTACGACGTCCCAATTCATTTTTTCCCTTCTAATTTGGCAGTAGCTACAAGCTGGAGAGCGACCTGCTCAGATGTTTGTGAGGCCAACAAACATTGGTGGAAAGAACCACCTGGGAAGGGAAGAGTGAGTATGAATCAAGGCGCTGTCGTCAACCTCATATCAAAGGAATTCTTGTCGTAAGATGAGGTGGACATCATAGCGTCAACCTCTTGGCCAGATCTTTTGAATGCATGTGACATCCCTCACGGTTTGAAGACGCCATGGGAAGTAAATCTATTGTCTTTGTCGGCATTCCCACTTATTGCTGTGGTAACAAACAGGCAGGGCTGTTGGCTAAGTGAGAACTCACACATGGAGGGCTGTGCAGGTCTAGAGAGAGCGCAAGAAGAGGCAAGAACTTCTCCCTTCTTCGCTATGGTCTCGCTTGCAGAGCAACCAAACGAGTAAACACGCTGGACACCAGCCAGTTGGCAGAATGAAAGGGAGCTGCAGTGCACAACTGAATAATGTTAGCTGTGTGAGGACAGAGATAGTCCTTTCCAACACGCCCCCACCTCCGCAACACAGTGCGGCTTGTCCGCTTGGCACAGCGGACCCGGTCCATCTCCGCACCTGTGCAGGAGGAGCACCCGGAAAAGGAAGAGGGGGGCAATAAATCAGTCTTTTGGCTGCTGAAGCAAATCTAGCAGATAACATTATGCCTGGTGCAGGGGATCTGCAAAATGCTCCCTATAGCAGGACTTCCTGTTGGCCTGATTTATAAATAACAAAAGGACTAAAGCAGAAACGAGTAGTGAAATGTTATAATGCAATTCTACACAGAGTAAACAGAATTATTTAAGTAGTCTGAGCGATATATATATGGACAATTCAAGATTATTCACAGTGGTGGTATGAAATTTGGCAAGTTTGTGAATATTGCTATCATTTAAATGTGATTTTTATTTAGACATTTAGTTTCCTGAACACTGCATCATTATTGTAGCTTTATAAAAACTATAATATTACATGAATTATTATTATATTATAATTATATTAAATTATGTTTATTATGTTAATTATTTATTTTTATTTCACAGCTAAGGATTCCATAATTCAATGCAAAAAAAGTGTCCTCCCTCATAGTTATAAGAATAAATGAATTTGATGAATCACGAATATTGATTTTATATCTATATTCTATATGGATTCTATATGGATTGGGTAGATAGAAAGACAGAGAGAAAATGATACAAAATCAATATTTCTTGTGTTCATTCAGTGAAAAACACATCTATTATTTTTTAACTAAAAGTTTATTTGTATTTTTTGTAAACTTTTTACATTACTTGACATTTTTACTCATACTTTGATTGAATTGATTGTTCATCCCATTCAAACAAGGCTTTAAACTTTTATTTCAGAGCAAATACATAAAATAAAAATGAGGAAAAAACAATAATGATAAAAAATTTTTTAGCTATAATGTACAGCCTTGACCCTAACCTCATATATACATTTAAAAATTCTGATTACATTTTATTTCCATTTTAATATTTCATGTGGATGCAACTTAGCAACAGACGAGCTGAACATGGCAGGCTGCTGAGAACAACAAGTTCATTTTGTATAAATATTCCTATTATCAAGATAAACAACTCAAGGTCTTAGAACAACTTTTATTCTTATCATTCTGTGGGAGGACAGTTTTTTCCAGCAATCCTGTATCCTCACGTAGCAGCTGTGCCACCTGCGAAATGTTATTTTAAGAATCCCAAACCATTCTACATCCTGTGACTGCTGAATTTCCTGTCTGATAGCATGATGCTCAATGCATCCATCTCAACAGGGGTCATTTTGAAGCTGATGAATGCCCTAGACGGATGAACCACTCTTGGTGAGCTCTTGGTTAGTGCCTTAAATGTCTCCGGTGGAATGAACATGATAAAACCATTTTTTTTTCTCTTCTCATAGCCAGAGCCACCTTCCATGATTAACCATTTAGGGGGGTGGAGATACTTAGATGGGGGAGGGGGCCAAAGGAAAACATTCCAGCGGCCCCTTGTAGCCAAAAAGGATATGCTATAATTAGTTCCAGGAGGGCGAGCAGTAGCTGAATGAAGAAAACTGACTTGTTTATCTAGAAGAGGAATGGCAAAACTCTTGTCAAGTCCACCCTGTATATGTGGAGACCGCCGTGCAGACTCTCGGCCATGTTAATTCATCTGTGACATGCTAAACAGATCATAACCCACACACAATGACCCATACAAGAGGACGGAGGGCTGCAGACACACGTTTCCCATTGCCCATTCATAAAAAAGGAGACAGGAAGAAAAAAATTGTTGTTTTTTGCCTCAGACTGCATTGGCTGAACTCAATAAAGCCTTGGCACACATCTGGAGATGCAGGGCTCGTTCTTTTTTTACAGACACCCGAACGTTCCGATCTGAGCGCTATCTTTCTTTCTGCTTTCCATCTCTGACTCATTATCATTCATACACTTGGCCGTAAGTTCATCTCGGACTCATTCACAGGATGTCATACCATTATGCCCACTCCACATTCAGGATGTTTGTAGAATGACTACAGCCTGATGAATATGCCTCCAGATTCACACCAGCTTGTAACACTCAAATCAACTGCAACATGTGTGCATGTGCAAAGGAAAAAGCTCTCGACCGTATATAGTATGTTAAGTGCAGAAACTATGCTCATCTTCTGCAACACTTTAGTTTAGGGTCCAATTCTCACTATTAACTACTTGCTTATTAGCATGCATATTACTAGAATTTTGGCTGTTTATTAGCGTTTATAAAGCACATATTAATGCCTTATTCTGCATGACCAATCATACCCAATACCTAAACTTAACAAATACCTTACTAACAATTAATAAGCAGTAATTAGGAGTTTACTGAGGCATAAATCGTAGTTAAGTTAGTTAGAAGTGAGAATTGGACCCTAATCTAAGGTGTGAATTTTCGTCAGTATTTTTTTTCCTTTGTAAAATTGCATTTAAAAAAATAAATAAATCTTAAATAATAAAGAAAACTTAGTATGTAATGAAAAATATAAGTTTAACTTGTAGCTAAATAATCTATAAAAAATACTAATTGTTGATGCCTTACCTAAAAGAAAATGGTTAAAAGAGCTGGTGTATTTGTTTCTCCAGATGTAAAATTTATCACACTTTCATTAGAGATATCTATTGTTTAAATCTAGTTAAACTCTGAACCATAATATTGTGACCCATAATAGCTTCAATCAAGACAATTATTACTGATATGGCATCTTAAACTTAAACATATTGAAGGATGCACATTTTTGGTGGATAATTGATTAATGTCCTCTGCAACCAAGACAAAAAAGTGAGTAAGCTAGTAATGTGATTTTAAACTATCACTATTATGGACTAAAATAGCACAAAAGTACTATCAATCTCATTGTTTTAGAATGTTTATAATAAGGGAAAAAAGGTTCTCTTTTCTTTGCTATCCCTGTTGCTGTGTGAGGAAAACCATTTACAAAGTCTACTTAGCATCTACAAAGTATATTACTCCATTATCTATTTGTTTAAGGCTAACTGACATCAATGTGTGGGTGAATCAAGCATGTGTGTGTGTGTGTGTGCATATGTGCGTGGGAGTGTGTACCTGCATAACGCTGCCATCATGAAAGCACAGCCGAATGCACCTTTGGGCATCGGTGCAAAGGAAACAGGGCAATAAATGTAAACTTTATCAGTTCAGTCCAAAGAGCTCATTTAAACAGACACTTCTTTATCATGTTTTACCCTGGTAAAACACCTTTTCAGGTTTGACGCAATCTACTGGTTTTGCAGCAATGGAATTTAAATAACACCAGTGAAATTAGGGAAACATTAGGGATGTGCAAAACATATTTTCAAAATGGGCTTTTGAAAGTTGCCTTTCTATGATTTTCTCTGATTGGCATGCTGCATTAAAAACTTTAAAAAATAATACGGAAAAAATCTAGATAATCTAATTGACCTACAAATCCCATTCTGTCCTATATTTCACTGTCCATATGTGAATACAAATGGAATACATTCCCCAAAAAATAAATAAAAAATAGCACTCTAGAGATACTCCTTTTGGACTGTGTCTAATAAAGTTTAAGTGTCTGTCCTAAAACAGTCCGATGTGGTGAGTAAAAGCTGAACTTTAGCGTGTTAGCTATAGGGGCTCAGCCGAGACCTGGAGGTAAAGGGTGTTTTGGAACAGCTCGGCTCACATGTGACTCAAATCGCATTCCTGGATGATAGAGTCAGATGGGGCATGTTTTCCTCCAATACAAATGTACTCATTTCTGTATTGAACCAATCATTTCAGCCAGTCACTTTCCTAAAACCGTATAGAGAAATCAGATGTGACACACTTTTGAATGTGTGTCCAGGGGCCTCGGAATGCTTTGCTTTCCCTGTCTGCCTGAGAAAAGTCCATAAGGACACAGAGTCGGCATGCCACAAAGGGTTCATTCTCTCCATATCTCCCTGCAGTTATCCTGGTGGCACTTTCAACTGCCTGCGACTTCTCCAGCTATCAATCAAACGTGCCATTTGCAGGCTGATAAACACTGGAACATTCATTGGATTAAAACTGAATTAAAACAATTGAATTAAAACTTGCACAATCTCCAGACTCTATTGCACATTGGTGATCAACTGAATAAGTGATTAAGTAACATGTGCATGACTGTATATACTGATTTCTTTTTTCCAACAAGTTATTTCTGCCAATATATATATCCATACATATGTATGTATGTCAAACAGTATGTGTGTATACAGTATGAGTGTGTATGTATATATATATATATATATATATATAGTAATTAAAAAATACACAGTATATACACAGTGTTTTTATATATATATATATATATATATATATATATATATATATATATATATACACCGATCATGCATAACATTATGACCACCATGCTAATATTGTATTGGTCCCCCTTTAGCTTCCAAAACAGCCCTGACCCGTCGAGGCATGAACTCCACTGGACCCCTGACACCTTTCTATCAGAACCAGCATTTACTTCTTGAGCAACAGTAGCTCGTCTGTTTGATCGGACCACATGGGCCAGTCTTCCCCACGTGCATTAATGAGCATTGGCTGCCCATGACCCTGTTGCCGGTTTACCACTGATCCTTCCTTGGACCACTTTTGATAGATACTGACCACTGCAGACCAGGAACACCCCACAAGAGCTCCAGTTTTGGAGATGCTCTGACCCAGTCGTCTAGCCATCACAATTTGGCCCTTTACCAAACTCGCTCAAATCCTTACGCTTGCCCATTTTCCTGCTTCTAATACAACAACTTTGAGAACAAAATGTTATATTATATATATATATATATATATATATATATATACTATATATCCCACCCACTAACAGGTGCTGTGATGAAGAGATAATCAGTGTTAATCATTTCACCTGTCGTAATGTTATGCCTGATCGGTGTATGTTTATATATACAATGTAAATAAATGTATATATTTGCTAAAATAAAAAAAGTTATAAATGTATATAATCAACAGTGTCAGTAAATGAAAATGATTGCCTGTTACATTTATGTTAGTATGTGTATAATTAATAAATCTAAGACTTCACATATAGGCTTAAAAACTTAAAAAGTGCTCCATATATAATCAGTTGTTTGATTATAATGTAAATTAATTTAATAATTAATAAAATAATTCCTGAATTATGTATCATATAAAAGAGTCTTTGTAAAATATAATGGAAAATAAAAATAAAATAATAAAATGAAAAAAAAGAAAAGAAAAAGAAAAAAGAAAGAAAATAAATAAATAAAACATGATTCAACATGTGTTTTTACCAAAGTATTTGCAACATGCTTATACACTGAAAAGCAATGCAAATTAATTTGTATGGATGGTTTTTAAAGGTATATAGGATCATGCTGCAATGGATGTTTCCATTTATATACTAATGTAAACAAACTCACCCATTTCCTGGGTCTTCCTCTAGGTCTTTTCTCCCCTGTGGTCTCAGCTTTCTGCAAATGCCAACAACCATGAATTAGTGGCCGGTATTTCATCAAGTGCTTTAAACAAATTTTTCAGGCACACAATTTGTCACAAGCAGAGACATTTTCATATATGGCCACAAAAGGAGAAGGTGAAATGCAAGGGTTCCATTTCCTCTAATGCTTTTAATACATAAAGAGTTTGTAAGGTATATCCGGGCCTCCAACAATGAACTGTCTCCATTGCCCAAGTTCCTGTTCTGTGCAGCATAATATTTCACTAGAGGAATTTTATGCCATTCAAGTGTAAATAAGAGCACCATTATCAGCAAAACCACCCAGATAAGGGTCATGAAAGACAGTTATGGGGTTTCAATCACAGCGGCTCCAACTTAATAACAGGGGTCCATTGATAAAACACCTTACAGGAAAATGACTTTAACATTAAAAAAGTCTGTTGCTAATGTTGTTTGACAGTAAATTCTTCCATTAATAACATTTGAGAGGCAAGTTTTCCGATCTTAAGAAGGCCAGCATAGGATTTCCCACAGACATTTTGTGTTGATTAAGCAACAACCCCATCGCCCTATAATAATTTTACAGGTGGAAGCTGGAGAGTCTTTCCCCGGGGGTTTAAATGGTGGTGCCTTCTCGCCATGGTCGAAGACAATTAACAAGACAAGACATGTTTTCATTACTTATAGGATATAAAGTTTTCTTCTGGCCATGGGCTTTTGTCATGCACAGCCCTGCAGGAAACCTTACTCAAATCATGAAACATCTATGAATTCTGCGAATGAACCAGGAAAGGTAGGTGTCAAAGGTATCATGTTTGTCAGCAGAGTACAACCAATTGAGTGAGATACAAATCAATGCTGGTAGAGTATGCGTCTCTAACCTATTAAAGGAACACGCCGACTTTTTGGGACTTTAGCTTATTCACTGTATCCCCCAGAGTTAGATAAGTCCATACATACCATTTTTATCTCCGTGCGTGCTATAACTCTGTCTGACGCACCCACCGCTAGCTTAGCTTAGCACAAAGACTGGAGGTAAACGGCTCCAGCTAGCCTGCTGCTCAATACGTATTTTCCTATATATATATGTTGTGATGTGTATAGTTACATTGTGTACTAAGACCAACGGAAAATTTTCTAGACCGATATGGCTAGGGACTATACTCTCATTCCTGCGTAATAATCAAGGAATTTTGCTGCCGTACTATGGGTGCAGCGGCGCAATGATATTACGCAGCGCCTGAAAACAGGCTAACTTCCGTCAACATAACCAACGTGACAACCTGCTTGCACAGCGATGCATAATATCATTGCGCCCATGGTACGGCAGCAAAGTTCCTGGATTATTACGCAGGAATTAGAGTATAGTCCCTAGCTATATCGGTCTAGAAAATTGCAACTTTTCTTTTTCCGTCGGTCTTAGTACACGATGTAACTATACACATCACAACATGTAAATAGGAAAATGTTGGCCTTTTTTTAAATCATTTATTGAGCAGTAGGCTAGATGGAGCCGTTTACCTCCAGTCTTTGTGCTAAACTAGGCTAGCGGTGGGTGCGTCAGGCAGAGTTATGGCACGCATGGAGATAAAAATTGTATGTATAAACTTATCTAACTCTGGGGGATACAGTGAATAAGCTAAAGTCCCAAAAAGTCGGCGTGTTCCTTTAACAACACAACCATGCTTAAGCATTACACTAATCTGAGAGAGTTACCAAGGTAGTGTCTTGAATCTTGAATCATGAGTGTATATTTAATTGTTTTATGTCAAAGTCAAGACACATGAATCCAAAAATGCATAGCTGACATTAAATAAAATGTATATAGTAATTAAAGTGCTAGTTCACCCAAAAATAAAAATTCTGTCATTAATTACTCACCCTCATGTCATTCCAAACCCGTAAGATTTTTGTTCATCTTCGGAACACAGATTACAATATTTTTGATGAAACCCTCCCATAGACTGCAACATCATTGCAACTTTCAAGGCCCAGAAAGGTAGTAAAGACATCGTTAAAATAGTCCATGTGACTACAGTGACTAACGGCGGCTTATTATTGGCCAGCTCCTGCGTCAGCCTCACACATATGCGTCGTGGTGCTCACATTAACAGCGTCTGACGTAGAACCTGGACTGTTTACAATGTGTTTACAATGTCAACAGCGTAGGAGACTGACATAGACGTGAAGAAATTGTTGAATAAAGTCATTTTTGTTTGTTTTTTAGCACAAAATGTATTCTTGACGCTTCATAAAATTAAGGTTAATCCACTGTAGTCACAAGGACTATTTTAACGATGTCTTTACTACCTTTCTGGGCCTTGAAAGTTGCAATAACGTTGTAGTCTATGGCAGGGTCAGAAAGCTCTCCGATTTCATCAAAAATTATTTTCATTTGTGTCCCGAAGATTAATGAAAGGTTTGGAACGACATGAGGGTGAGTAATTAATGACAGAATTATAATTTTTGGGTGAACTAACCCTTTAATAAAATAAGCTGATAATCAGTTTGTATCATATAAGAGTCATTCATTTAGTTCTTCATTTAGTTTGCAGTTTTGTTATTGTTAACTAAAAGTATTCAAATTGATTTCGGTAATTAAAAGAGAGCTGAAATCAAAAAAAATATTAGAGGGAAAATTAAACTTAAAAAAACTTAATGAAAAAAGTTAGAAAATTAGAAAGGTCACCTTGCAACTAACTGAAATAAGTGATTTTAATTTAAAGTACTAAAATTAAAAAACTATAACTGAAGTAAATAAATTAAATCTATATAGAAGTATTAAAAACACACCAATACATTTTTTTTATTGAAAATATTAAAAATACAGGTTAATTCAAACTAATAATAAATACTATAATAGTATATATAATTGGATCAATTATGAATTTGATCAGATTCAATAGAATAATTTTTTCTTTAATTGGACGACACTACTCTCAAAAATGTATTAAGCTAGGGAAGATATTCAGCTTTTCAGTAAATTACTTACATTTTGGTCTTTTCTCACACAAAGCTACATGGTATATGGTTTCAGAATACTTTAAATAACACAAACAAATCATATAGGCTACTTTTTTGGAAATTCTGGACAAAAGATTTACAGACCCAAAGATTTGTGTAAAAAAAGGTGCCTTTAAATGTTCAACAGATTGTCACTTGGGCAGTACCCTTAAAGGGACAACTATATACCTTATTTACCCCTAAAACATTCAGAGTAGTACCTTAGGTGTACATATAACTACTCTAAGGCATTAATATGCATCTTTTAGGAGTAGAAAAAGTACAAAGTTGTCCCTTTAAGGGTACTGTATATGGGTTTGGAAAGACGTGAGGGTGAGTAAACGATGGCAGAATTTTCGTTTTTTGGTGAACTATAGACTACCTTTAAACCCTTATTCTTATACATGGTTGGAATACTTCAGCAATGGCTTCTACAATGCATCTCTGTCGGTTGTGTTGTGTGGGTGTGATGTGTTCAGTCCTGTTTGGGTCAGTCTGTTTGCCCTGACTAAGTATGCAGGCATTGTCAAGGCTCACATTACCACTTCTCCAACAAGCAGAGTTTGTTTTGAATACCCCAAGGACACTTCACCGTTCTGCAAAGGCATGATGGACTGGAGAAACATAAACCTGAGAGTCGTAGTTCACGCCACAGCCAGTCTCTAAGAAAGGACACAGAGGCAGCCACGGGTCGGCGGTTAGCCTGAGTCCAGCAACCAATTTTGTGACCTACACACTTCCACAGATGTTTGAAAAGGAGTAGATTACTGTGCTTATAATGAATTGCAAAGACTTGCACATTCTTAAAGACACAAACCCTTTGACCTCACCTCTCCTTGTCTGCGTCTTTCTCAGTGTCTCTGCCTGTCTTTCTCGGTCCAATCAGTGTCTCCCTACCTTCAGTCCTCTGTTGGGGATGCTGCATTTTTAATCAGGAGATTTAATGGTCTGCAAGTCGACACCCTGATCAATTAATCATGTCTGTGTTTACGTGTCTCGTCCAGCCATGTCCTGTGTCCACAGCAGACACGAGCCCAGGCGCTCACTGTCCTCTTCGACACCAGGACATCCTGGCATGCGTGTGAAGCCGGGGACAAGGCCATCTCTCATTAATGGAAAGGGAGGGGCAGTCTCGCTTCTGCCAAACTCACTTTTGCGAATGGAGCGTTTAAAATTAGCCCCCTGGTGCCCCGTATCAAGTTCCAACAATGTCTGGTCAACGGAAAATATTCCGGCTAGTCATTAGGGCCAGTGAATTGACCAGCATGATCGTAGCGGGCGGAAATGGACTGGTTATATGTCTTGACAGCTAAAACCGTGTACCATCGAGGTATATCATGGCCTGTTTAGCCTGAAATGTTCATATGATACCAGTTTTGTGGGTTCTCTAGAGCAATTAAGAGCTAACATTGTCAGATTGCAAATTGCATTATTTATCGACTGCTACATATCATGAACCTGGACGTTTTTGTTTATTCGTTGTATTACCTGTCCATCGTTCTATCCATACATCTATCTATCAGTCCATCCATCCATCTGTCTGTCTGTCTATCTATCTTTCCATCCATCTATTGTCCGTCTATCCATCCATCCGTCTATCTATCTATCTATCTATCTATCTATCTATCTATCCATCTATCTATCGTCTGTCCATCCGTCTGTCTATCTATCTATCCATCTATCGTCTGTCCATCTGTCTGTCCGTCCATCGTTCTATCTATCTATCTATCTATCTATCCATCCGTCTGTCTATCTATCAGTCCATCATTCTATCCAACCATCTATCCATCTATTTGTCTGTCTATCTATCTATCTCTCCATCATTATATCCATCCATCCGTCTGTCTGTCCATCGCTCTATCTATCTTTCCATCCATCTATCTATTCGTTCATCCATCTATTGTCTGTCTGTCTATCTATCTATCTATCTATCTATTCATCCAGCTGAATTTTTTTTCCCGCCATGTGATACTTACCATATAAATGAGTTTTCATCTGGTACGTCCACTGTTTTAGCAAGTGCAGCATCGGTGTGGAGTCAGTCTGAGCCTTTAAATTGAGGGTCGTGAAAATGGTAGGAGACACAGAAGATGACTGATTTTGGGTGGGAGAGCAAATCTTTTGAGAAGTGTCTCTAGTGAGGCACCTTGCCGAAATTGGCTCCTTTCATCTTGGTAGATTATTCCATCCACTTTATATCATAACAAAGCTAAGTAAGATGAAATAGTATTACACTAGCAGAAAATTGCTCAAGCGTTTCAAATCGGGCCCGTGACTGTTTACAGTGGTACATTACTGCGAAAAGAGAGTGGTCAGAGCTGTCACTGGGTTATTAACGCAGACTAATTCCGCAAGTATACATCTCAGCTCCCCTCGACGGCTCGGAGACGAGAATAACATAGTAATGCTTTTAAAAACCAAACGCACTGACAGTTGAGGGGACTTCCCACAAATATATGCCAGACTAGACCACACACACAAGCGAGGCTGAAATTTTAATGACTCCATTACAAAATGCTCGCCAGAACAATTCCTCTTTAAAGGCATTCCCAATACATAAACAGAATTCAGCAATTACAAACGCTGACAGTCACATTCGGCTAAAACTGATGCGCACCAACTAAATCTTATGTGCTGTGATTTGCTTTTCTGTTTACATGGGCATTAGTAAGGAATAGGAACAGAGTTCATTTGGCAATATGCAACAGTACATGCTCTATACTCCCTGCGCAGAGTATACGCTTCATGCACGCCTGTGTGTATGCCTGCATGTTTGTGGTTCTCTCACGTATGCGTGGTCATTTGCCTAAGGCAAGACAAGAGAGTATTTATATGTGTAGAATTCACTGCTACTTTTAGGTGTGTAGGTCAGCAGGACTCCCCCTGCCACATTACTGGAGCTTAGTGTTAACTGCTCTGCTGAAACACACAGCAAAGGGGTTCGGGTCATATAGGCAACACTGAGGCTTTATGATTGAGACATCAAGAAGGCAGCCCTCAACATTCACACATACCCCCAGATGTTGACACATTTCACATGCTTCTAAATGCCTGATAAATGATTCATAAAAATGGTAAGAGCCCATTTCCTCAGTTAATATTGCCACGGTTAATATTCCAGATAGATAGATAGATAGATAGATAGATGGATGGATGGATGGACAGACAGATCGGAAGGATAGATAGATAGATAGATAGATAGATAGACGGATGGATGGACAGATCAGATGGATGGACGGACAGACGGACATACAGATCAGAACGATCTTACAATCAAACGATGGATTAATGGATGGATAGATATGACAATCAAACGATAGTTGGATGGATGGATGGATGCTACATAATGTGGCAAGTATTTGTGTGAGTTTGTTTGTGACTGTTGAGGTGTGCAGAAAGTTGCCTGGTTCTCACCTTCTGCGCTGCTTTGGAGGGGCCCTTGTTCTTGCTTCCTTTGGGGCGTCCCCTCGGTCGTTTGGGGACAGGCTCTCCTGAAGGTTCCTGAAGAGGAGAGGAGGTGAACTTAGGCCATGAGGACAGGAAACAAAGCCATGGGCTACTGCCGCTCCGCTTTCTATCAGCAAACCAAGTGCCATTTATTTGGAAGGAAGCACAAGCACACTATTCAAGCCAATTTTAAGGTTTCAATTGATAAAATCATAAATGTATTGCTCAAAATGACACCAAACATATTTGGACACTTTCTGGTTGTCAGACGTTAGTGGATCACGTTCATAGTTAATGTGATGAACTACACCTGCAGTTACTCTGCTGTGAGCACTGACTTCATACATCCAAATGCTTTAAAGTAATTGCAAAAATCGCTTAGCAAAGTGCAGGTGCCACAGAAATTCATTCATTTGAAATGTGGCTTGAGTGTCCAAATACTTTTCTGAGACCACTGTATACCCTGCTGCACTCTCCCCCCTCTCAAAGAAGACAGGGTTCCTTTCAAGCATACACACATTTACTGGTGGTCTCCCATTTACTTGTTGCTTTATGAGTCAAGACCAAACGGACAAAGTTTTGTGTGTCTATGTGGAGGCACACAGAAAAAGCAACTAAAGCTAACTTTAATCCTGCACAGACAACAAAACATTATAAAACAGACATTTTTAGAATACAAATTTTTAGCCTTGTAAATATTTATGTGATTAACAGACTTATTTCAAATTGTTTTACTTAAATTTGCCTGCATATATTGACTATATTAACTATAAAGCAACTTTTTTCTTACACTGATTTAACAACAACAGCACGGATACAATACACACAAAAGATTTTTGAATTTAATTCAAAATGTATTTATTTTTCACAAACATGCAACACCATTACATGCCAAAAAAAATCTGTATATTTGGTAACTGATTTACTTTATTTTTAACCCCATTTGCCAGCTCATCATGATGACTACTTGCAATTAAAGGTATTGCAGAGAGTCACTGGTGAATTACTTCAGATAGTGAATCACATCCTCTAACCACAAACACTCAAAAGAATTTTAAAGGATGTGGTCATGACTAAACAGTTAGATGTTCATTTCAGTGACATATTTTAAATACACGCTTGTTGTTATAGTAACCACTGCTCACATCAACAGGTACATTTAAAACAGCCAATATAAGTTTGGAAACGTTGCATTTGGTAACATTTCTTATTAATATTTCCTATTATGATTATATGTTGAAAACAGTTGTGCTGCTTAACATTTCTGTGGAAATTGTGATACTTTTTCAGGATTCTTTCAGCATTTATTTGCAGTTATTACATTTATTTAATCAATGTATTAAAGCATTTATTAAATATACATCTTTTGTAACATTATAAATGTCTTAACTGTCACTTTTGATCAATTCAGTGCATCCATAATGAATAAAAGTATTAATTAATCTTACCACAAATGTTTGAATGGTTCCACAAAATGTGTTCAGCATTGATAATAATAATAAATGTTTCTTGAGCAGCAAATCAGCATATTAGAATGATTTCTGAAGGATCATGTGACACTGAAGACTGGAGTAATGATGCTGAAAATTCAGATTTGCATCACAGGAATAAATTACATTTTTAAATGTATTATAAAAGAAAACAATTATTTTACATTTTAATAATATTTCACAATATTAAGTTTTTTTACAGTATTTCTGATTAAATAAATGCAGCCTTGTTGAGCATAAGAGACGTCTTTCAAAAACATTTGAACGTTTCCAAACTTTTGACAGGTATATATATATTAGATGGGTTGTGCTAAATTTACAAGGACTTGGTCTAATGGTTTGCTGATAATTCAGAAGCAAAAAGCACATTTTTATTTAGACTGATGAAAGATTTCTAAAGCAAATTGGCTTTGAACTCATCAAATCAACAGAGGACCCTGTAACGCAGGCTATACGTTTACATTTAAAGCATTTAGCATTTAACGTGACTTTAGCATCAGGTTTGAGAGACCATTGTGATCAACAATTTGGAATGCTATCTGCTAGAAAGAAGTGCTTCCTGCACGAATACAAACCAGTGCTATACTCGTTCAATAAACCTAACACACACACACAAGCTATACATTCAGTCTGCAGGTATTCTTCACAAGAGAAATATAAACTTAAAATGCAAATCACAATCCAGCAGTCAAACTTGACTTCTGTCTAAAAATGTGATACTTCTGTCTAAAAAGTGAGTAGTTGACATCATGTTTCAAGCAGTGACAGCTGTGTCCATCAGTGTGTCATGTTTTTATTCATAAAACTAGTCTAAAGATAAGTTTTAATTGGAATTTTTGCACTTTTTAAAAGAAAAATGTCATTTTGCATGCCCATTTAAAATCAAGTAGTGAATGTAAGGATTGTCAACAGTAAAAATAAAATCATGTTGAATATTTTTTTTTTTTATGGCCTTGTTATATGTCAACTACCTAGACAAACACATAGAGACATGTACGAATGTGCAAAATGTATGCAAGTATGCATTACTTTAAGCAATGTACAATACAGTACAGTACACAAACTAAGGTACAGTACAGCAAGATAAATTACATCTAATAAAAAAAATATTAAGAACATGATACTGCTGAAAAAGAAAAACACCCCAAAGCTGACTAAATTAGCTAAGCTGAAAAGTGTCAAATTCCCTTTAAAACCTGCAACCAGACCTGTCTGGAAGACCAGCAAACTAGCGTAGTCTGGTTTTAAAGCTGTTAAAGTTGCATAAAGCTGTTTTTTTTTTTTTTTTGCAGCAGGGGTGCATGTAAATATGAGCCATAAAGTGCGCGCGAAGAGTAATATGGTTACTCTAAGAAAGTTTATTGAGCAGTTTAGCAAGGTTTAAACACGTCCATTCCCAATTTAGAATATTAAATGTGTTAGTGGTGGAAGAGAAAAGAGTCACACACTGACCTGTTGCGGCTTCCTGGGTCTACCCGGTCCCCTCTTCTTTGGCTCGGCCGGGGCGGGCTCGGGCTCGGGCTGCTCCTGCGATCCTGAAGCTTCGCCGGCAGCTTCCTCGCCGCGCGCGCTCATCGTGTGTGTGTGAGTTCCAAACAGAGTCTCGCGCACCTTCTGTTCCTGCAGCACGAGCTGTCCGCCAGTCAGTCAGTGTCTCGCGCTTAGCAGTGCGCGCTTATCAAAAACAATGCGTTTAAAACCGGTGCGCTCATGAAGGGTATGCAAAATGTAAATTAAAAGTGCGGTATTGTGAGAAGCACGTGCTGCCTCTTGGTTGAGAATTTGGCTCACACACACACACAGGAGAAAAAAATCTCCTCTGTAGAATTAAGTGGGGGTGGCTTTAGTAATAAAATAAGCCAAGTGATCGATTGCAATTTGAGCGAGACATTCGCAGAGGTAATTGTGACAGTGCACTATCAAATCCACGCTACTGCGGATTCAAGAATTTGCGGGGAAAGACTTTCTACGCGGATTGGCTTAAATAAAAAAACGGGGGCATTTTAAATGCATCCCTGCTGCCCACACGGAAATAAGTCCAGAGACTGTGGATGAGGATGAGGTATATACATTAAAAAAAAATGAGAGAGAGAGAGAGAGAGAGAGACGAAAATCACCACTTTCCCGTGGGTGGATAACACGAGGAGGGAGGGGGCACGAGAGAGAGAGAGAGAGAGAGAGAGAGAGAGAGAGAGAGAGAGAGAGAGAGAATTGGACAACAGCCAGAGAAAACATGAGAAATACTAAGAGGAGAGACCACATTGAGACAAACTCACGTGTCCAGCACCATTCATGTTACTGGCTACACTCCAGAAAGTTTAAAGACACAGTATAGTTCATAGACTGTTTATTTGTTTGTTTATTGATTAAAAAAAAAATGTAATCAATAGGCCTACATAAACTTGGTTTGGGGTGTGCTCCGATTCTCCTCTTAAAGATCTGGTTTCTTAACTTTTAGCGGTTCTTTCAGGCTCTGTTTTTTCAGAAATAAATATTTGAGAGAAAAAGGGTTGTAGGCCTGTTGTATGCCCTCAGCATTTTCAAATGCTTAGATTCAAATGTCAAATTCTTAGTTCAGCTTTTAAGAGGTTGCATAGGCTAATTGCGATATAAATGTGTATACACACACACACACACACACACACACATACACATACACATACACATACACATAGGCTACATATTATATATATATATATATACACACACACACATAGGCTACGTATTATATATATATATATATATATATATATATATATATATATGCACGTGTAGGCCTATAAATATATAATTACAACAAAAATCTAAAATGTTTATCTCTACGTTCTCATTTGAACAACCTATCAAATACAAAAGAACATAAAATATAGTTCTTGATTTAGAGTCTGGTATGACAAAAATAACATGACTTGCGGTTCAATAAGTGAGAATGATATAGTAACGGGGTCCCTGCTGGTTCAAAGCTGTTTGGATTCATTACAGAACGGCCACATAAGAGTTTTTAGCTCAGAAATCGGACAACACTGGCCAGTCGTGCTGTTACTGTATGTTTTTGCTCATTACAAAAACGGTTCATATGGTGGCACTGTATGCTTTTGATTCATAAAAAAGAACCGCGTTATTGGAGCCATCGGGAGTCGGGCACTTGACGCGCTGTAGCCTAGCTACGTCTCGGCGTTTATTCGGCGATTTATATATATATATATATATAAGAACGTTATGAAAACCATTCACTCAGACTTTTGTTTGTGAAGTAAGCTAAATCTATTAGCCTACGTGGTCATTACAAAAAAATTGCATATGTATAATTTGGCGTTCACGCCAAATGCATAAAGTTCACGTCACGCCTCACGTGCTTGCTAGCTACTATGTAGGCTACTTTATGCAACTTTACACACTCAAAGTGTGCGTTGTAAGAGAAAGGCAGTTGTTTTTTGTCCCTCAAGGCCGCGATCACAAGCAGATCGACCTCCAGCAGCCGCGTGCCTTTGAAGTCTTCCGCCCATCGACGTGGAGTGAGATCAATTACACAAGAACAACAGTGACAAAGAATAAACTGCTTTACGTGGAGGGCCTTTCCCACGATCTGACAGAGCCTGCTCGACAAACAGGGGGGAATGGCAAAGTCCTCCCAACCCTCTCCAACTGAATACAATTGTGTCAGAGATGGGCTTTATAACCAAGAGCTGGAGGAACTTGAACTCCAAGAGCTGCAAAAAAAAAAAGATAAAGATGGGAGAAGGACAGAAAGAAAATTAAAACGTGCATCAAGAAATATATCAAATGCATGTTCCAATGTTTCATAGGTCAATGACCTGACAATATATGGGTTATATAGCACACACACACACACACATATATATATACACACACACACACACACACACTACCAGTCAAAAAGTTTGGACACACTTTCAAAAAGTGATTTCATCAAAGAGAATGGGAAAGAGTGTCCAAACTTTTGACTGGTAGTATATATATATATATATATACATATATATACACACACAGTAAAAAAGTTGCTGCCTCAAATTTTTTTTTTTTGGATGTTTAAATAATTTCAACTTAAATTACACTAAACTGAATTAAAAAATGAGTTGAATATGACTTATAATAAAAAAATGAGTTGAAATGCTGAGTTAAAGTAATGTAAAAACATGTTGTCATAACTTATTTATCATATAATTTTTGACAGCGTGTGTATAGATATATATAATAACTTTTTAAAATTAAGGTTATTTTATAGGGTTTAAAGCTTTAAAATAAGAACTGAAAAAGGGAAAAATCATTAAATGCCTGACATGTTCCTTAAAAATAAGCAGTGCAGCCATTTTTGTTAAAATAAATATAATAAAATAATAATATTAGATATATTAACCATTGTCTGCCAATTCAAAGTCACAAGGTTTAATCAAGCAGGAAGCCATTTGGAGGTCATGTGACAAGAAAATCATAAAATAGAGAATTATATTACAGACCCTTATATATTACAGTATGTCAAGGTCATTATTATTTAATTAAATTAATAATTAAAATTAATTAAATAAAAAATTACATTTATTATTTAAAACATGTTTTAAGAACTTGTTAAATATGATTTAATTAGATTTATCCTTTTTCATCATCTTTTTCGACATCCTTATTTGTCATTAACCCTTGTATAAATGCAATGCATGCACTATTGAGTGTGCATATGTAATATGTCCTGGTTTTACATTAATGCACTTTTATATTATTCCTCACTGCATGCTCTTCGTCATTACACTGAAAACGAGCATGTTTGTAGAACTGGCTACAGAAGGAGAGCTTTTCTTGTGAAAGAGACTGGTTAATTTGTAGTTGGTATTCAGTTCATTCATAAAAAACAGCTCTCAGACCCCCAAAGAAGGTGGAGAAGAGGAATTTCAGACCACTCCCCCGCAGACAGAGCGGCGTCAGGACCGCCAGCGAATGAAACGAATACGATCAATAGCCCCAGCCACAAATTACTGCCCAAAGTACTACCAAGATCGATTATGGCCAACTTGAAACTTTTGTCAGAACATGGAGATATATGACTTGTATGTATACATATTGTGCAAAATGCACTTCACTCTGTCCTTTGCAAGATTCAAGAAAGGTGAAAAGCTTGCCATTGCCAAAGCATTTATTATATTAAAAATTAGTAATGCATTTATGTTTTATTTGCATTAAAAAATTGTCTATTAATCAGTATAATGCCAATGCTTAATCATTTATTTTGAAGATGAAATGTGTTTTCCACCATTAAAAGTAATGATTGTGGTAGTAAATCACAAGAATGCAGGCCAAATCTGTAGAAATGTTAAGGAAACAAAGTGCTCACAGGGTGTAAAAAAAAAAAAAAAAAAAAAAAAAAAAAAAAGAGCATGTGCATTTCAAAAGACATTCTTTGGGTTGGACACAGATTTCCTTTTTCTCTCTCTCTCTCGGACAGAGGAGGGGAGCGCTCTGTGCAAATTGTGGGAGAACTCGTCCACCGCGGCACACTAAAAAGATTTGAGACCAACCACAGCCCCTTTGCCACCCGATGTCAATTTTAACCATTTCATCCCCAGACAGCCTCAAAGCGGCCCCCACATATGCAATACATTTATGAAAGCCGTCTGCCAGGGGCCTACAGCCACACATCAGACAAAACTGTTAAAGCATTTCCTCTTCACTTCAGTCTCAAAGCTGCATAAGTAGCGGTAATGAAAAAACAAAACAGAAAATGTTCAGTGCTAATGGGGCAGCTTATCAAATTCTGTGAAGAAGTCTCTGGCAATGAGATGAGCAAGTTTTACTGTTTGTTATGACAGACGTTTACTTCAATAGAGCTTTTCACATGGCACGACAATCCATTTTCACAATATATGTGTTGATTTTGAAGAAAACTGTATTTAAATATGATAAAATACAGTCTTATTAGTAGCTGAAAGCAGATCAAGTTAACCAAAATAATTGATAAAAAAAGTGCATGAGATGGAGGAAGTAATGCATATATATAATATTAAATACTTGTATATTAGGCCTATGCATATTATGTATACTGCAGTCCGTAAGTTTTGCCTCTGTGTTACCATCTCTGTGTGAAACCTGCAATTGCAGTTATTTGCGGAGTTATCATCTGTACGTGAGCTCCTCAGCACGGATGAATGTAATGTTTTGAGGAGTTTGTGTGGCTGTCATTCATTCACCGCACCGGTGTGGATACTGTACTTCAGAATCACAGATTCTACGTTTTAAAGTATAACCTAAATAAGAATTTTTACCAGAAAATATAATCTGAATAAGTACGTAACATGTCTGCCACTTTTGGGAAAAAACATTACAATAAATCGCGCTGCCAACGGTGATTAAATCGCTCGTATAACATCAAACTGTGCAAATTATTATTATTGTTATATTTTGTCAATTTGTTAATGTTAACAGCATTAGCATTGCGTGGCTACGTGTATTTAGTGTTTATTAGCGTTACCCTGTAGATTTCAATTTCCGTACACTTTTGGTTTTGACTACGGGTGAATCTCCAGGGCTGCGTGCAACCCAGACAAAACGCTGCAAACCGGTTTTTAAACAGAAACGGTGCTGCATTGAACACCCTGTTCTGATGACGCAAGAGTTGCAACTATGGCAACTGAGAAGGCCATTCTTTGTGTTCTTTTTGAAGAATTTTTAGTCCGACTCCCGATGGTTCCAAATTACCATGGGTGCAGCGGCGCAATGATATTACGCAGCGCCTGAAAATAGGCTAACTTCTGTCAACATAACCAACATGACAACCTGCTTGCACAGAAAGCATGCTGGGGACTATTTTCGGCGCTGTATAATATCATTCCGCCTGCTACACCCATGGTACGGCAGCAAAGTTCCTGGATTATTACGCAGGAATGAGAGTATAGTCCCTAGCTATATCGGTCTAGAAAATTGCAACTTTTCATTTTCCGTCGGTCTTGGTACACGATGTAACTATACACATCACAACATGTAAATAGGAAAATGTTGGCGTTATTTTGTCACTTATTGAGCAGTAGGCTAGATGGAGCCGTTTACCTCCAGTCTTTGTGCTAAGCTAGGCTAGCGGTGGGTGCGTCAGACAGAGTTATGGCACGCACAGAGATAAAAATGGTATGTATGGACTTATCTAACTCTGGGCGATACGGTGAATAAGCTAAAGTTCCAAAAAGTCGGCGTGTTCCTTTAACACCGCAAGGTTTATATACATGTTGCTGCTGATTGGGCTTACATATTTGACACACCCACCAAACAAGAGAAAACATATCTCAAACCCCATTGCACACCGTTTCCAGGAAACATGTCGTTCAACCCGGAAACCGTAGCAAAACGTTGCGCACCGGTTTGAACTTGAACATGCCCCAGTTGTCACTGATGATGTCATTTGGGCCTTTCTGGATTACAATCCGCCATCAAAATGATACATTTAATTACTCCAGCTGCTGTGAGAAAAGGCTATAAATGATCCGCTGAAGAACATGCTCCTCACGTGCGTTACTACTACTAGCCGGACTCATTCTTTACATTCACCTAAAGGATTATTAGGAACACCTGTTCAATTTCTCATTAATGCAATTATCTAATCAACCAATCACATGGCAGTTGCTTCAATGCATTTAGGGGTGTGGTCCTGGTCAAGACAATCTCCTGAACTCCAAACTGAATGTCAGAATGGGAAAGAAAGGTGATTTAAGCAATTTTGAGCGTGGCATAGTTGTTGGTGCCAGACGGGCCGGTCTGAGTATTTCACAATCTGCTCAGTTACTGGGATTTTCACGCACAACCATTTCTAGAGTTTACAAAAAATGGTGTGAAAAAGGAAAAACATCCAGTATGCGGCAGTCCTGTGGGCGAAAATGCCTTGTTGATGCTAGAGGTCAGAGGAGAATGGGCCGACTGATTCAAGCTGATAGAAGAGCAACTTTGACTGAAATAACCACTCGTTACAACCGAGGTATGCAGCAAAGCATTTGTGAAGCCACAACACGCACAACCTTGAGGCGGATGGGCTACAACAGCAGAAGACCCCACCGGGTACCACTCATCTCCACTACAAATAGGAAAAAGAGGCTACAATTTGCACGAGCTCACCAAAATTGGACAGTTGAAGACTGGAAAAATGTTGCGTGGTCTGATGAGTCTCGATTTCTGTTGAGACATTCAGATGGTAGAGTCAGAATTTGGCGTAAACAGAATGAGAACATGGATCCATCATGCCTTGTTACCACTGTGCAGCCTTGTTGAATCAATGCCACGTAGAATTAAGGCAGTTCTGAAGGCGAAAGGGGGTCAAACACAGTATTAGTATGGTGTTCCTAATAATCCTTTAGGTGAGTGTATGTATATAGATGTGATGTAATGACATGCTTGAATTTCCCACGGAAATCCACCAGTACCACTCAAATTATAACACATTATTACAAGCTTACCGTTGTGAATGGGGCTAAGGTAAGTAGATAGTTTTGAACACTGGCCTGTTGTGTACTTGCTCAAAAATTGATTTTGGATCATTTTTAAGCAAAAAAAGTTACTGACTGCAGCTTTAAATATATATATATATATATATTGCAATATATATAATATTGCAACATTTAAACTCATGTAACAAACATTTTAGAAGTAAAAATTAAACATTTAAAAGTAATTCAAGTGTAATCAACCGGTCTGTTATCCAATTTCCACCGTATCAACGCTGGTTCTCGAGCTTGAGATGACTCGCGCTCTGCGGGTGGACTTTGAACTTCAGACCGCAGTCCGCCGCCCTACGTTTCACTCGTAGCTAAACGTGCCTGACTCATAAACAAACAGTGCAGTTTTAAGAACATGTTATCATCCAAATTAATTATATTATCTTTAGGAATAAAGTTGTGTTTTGAGAAAGGCACCAGGCGTTTCAAAGACAGACACCACACACGTTTAGGTGACTCACATTGCGTCCCTGTATGTTGTTTTGCATTAGATAAAATTATTTTAAGCACAGCAATGATTTTATAGATAAAATAAATCACACAAACCTGAATTTCACAGAGGAAATGCACCAATTCTGCGATGCTGAGAAGAATCTGTGTTAGTGAGCACTTCTCCTTTGCCGAGATAATCCATCCACCTCACAGGTGTGGCATTTCAAGATGCTGATTAGACAGCATGATTATTGCACAGGTGTGCCTTAGGCTGGCCGCAATAAAATATGCCATACACGCGTCTGCCATCTGCCCTGTACAGTGAAAACCGGGATTCATCCGTGAAGAGAACACCTCTCCAAAGTGCCAGACATCATCGAATGTGAGCATTTGCCCTCTCAAGTTGGTTACGACAACAAACTGCAGTCAGATCGAGTCCCCGATGAGGATGACAAGCATGCTGATAAGCTTCCTTGAGACGGTTTCTGACAGTTTGTGCAGAAATTCTTTGGTTGTGCAAACCGACTATTGCAGCAGCTGTCCGGGTGGCTGGTCTCAGATGATCTTGGAGGTGAAGATGCTGGATGTGGAGGTCCTGGGCTGGTGTGGTTACACGTGGTCTGTGGTTTTGAGGCTGGCTGGATGTACTGCCAAATTCTCTGAAACGCCTTTGGAGGTGGCTTATGTTAGAGAAATGAACATTCAGTTCACGGGGCAACAGCTCTGGTGGACATTCCTGCAGTCAGCATGCCAATTGCACGCTCCCTCAAAACGTGTGGCATTGTGCTGTGTGATAAAACTGCACATTTTAGAGTGACCTTTTATTGTGGCCAGCCTAAGGCACACCTGTGCAATAATCATGCTGTCTAATCAGCATCTTGATATGCCACACCTGTGAGGTGGATGAATTATCTCTGCAAAGGAGAAATGCTCACTAACACAGATTTGTGAACAATATTTGAGAGAAATAGGCCTTTTGTGTACATAGAAAAAGTCTTAGATCTTTGAGTTCAGCTCATGAAAAATGGGGGCAAAAACAAAAGTGTTGCATTTATAATTTTGTTCAGTGTATATATACACACATACACATTATATAGAATCCAACATGGTCATCCACTAACCAGACAGACAAACTGCCCCTTTTTGGTCACTTAGAAATGGACTATCTAGGGTCAGTCACCCTGTCAAAGGGTTAAAGGTGATGTGGGGCCATAAAGACAAATTATCAGCCTGAGCTGCATCTCCCAACCCCTCCCTTCTGAAGTGACATAGACGTCTGGCTAGCTCCCAGGCCACCTTGGAGAGACAGGAGGCAATGTGTGCAAGCTCACACAAACTCCCACCTCACTAAACCTGAGTCTCCTGTGAACAGCAGGGTCCACTGGTCTATTCATAGTCTCCAGGCTCTCGTATTCCTAATGTAGTCATATGGAAAAGGAAAGGGTGGCCTGTGTATATGGAAATGGACCTCTGTGAACTCACGCTCTAGTTTGGGAAGCAGGTACAATGTGGCGTCACTGGGTCAACAGAAGGTTCTGATCCAGGAAGAACACTTGCGTGTCACTGTGTCAGGAGGCTACAGTGAAGTTTACTGTTTACCATGGGAATCACACTTGAGATGGCGGCTTACTTTAGATGTCCTGGTTAGAACTGGTGTGATTATTTTGGTCATAAATGTCATGCTTTTAACCATAAATATACAACCATAATTTATCTTAATGGGATTGGTCACCCAGAAACAAATCTGTCGTCATTTACTCACCCACATGACGTTCCAAACCTCACCTTTTTTTTTAACCAAAAAGAGAAATTGGTAACACTTTAGTTTAGGGTCCAATACTCTCTATTAACTATAGTTGCTTATTAGCATGCATATTACTAGGATATTGGCTGTTTATTAGTACTTATAAAGCACATATTAATGCCTTATTCAGCATGACTATATTCTACATCCCTTAATCCTACCCAATATCTAAACTTCACAACTACTTTACTAACTATTAATAAGCAGTAATTAGGAGTTAATAGTTAGAGAATTGCAATAGTGAGAGTGTGACCGAGACATTTTTTATGTCCTGGTCGCTTTTTAATTATGCACTTACAATGAATAAAAATTGGAAGCTTTCAAGCTTGAAAAAGGAGGAAAAATACCATAAATGTATCCTAAAATTATCCATGTATGACTTAAGTTCTCTGAAAATAACTAAGAATTTTTAGATGGAAACTGCTGGATCGAGTTGGTGAGGTGAATCAAAGCAGTTTTTTTTTCGTAAATAAATCATGGTTTTGTGAACTGAATCAAACAGATTCATTGAAAAGATCCAATTCAAATGAATGATTTATTCACAAATCGAACATTGATTTCTTTGAACTTGATAAGGGGGGATTTTGAGTGAATAATGAACTACTGTATGGCTCCAAAAATGTACATTTACTTGTGCTTTTTATTGTCAGTGTGGAGCAGTTTTCTTTCATCTTATTTTACAATACTGTACTCTTAAAAATAAAGGTTATTGATTGGCATCTATGGTTCATGAAGATCCATAGAATCTTTCCATTCCGCAAAATATTCTTTACATTATTAAAATGTTCTTCACACTAAGAAAAAAATGGTTCTTTTAAGAACTGTTGACTTAAAGGTTCTTTGTAGAACCCAAAATGGTTCTTCTATGGCATAGGTGCAAAAAAAAAACAACCTTTTGGAACCTTTATTTTTAAGAGTGTGGCCAAGATTCACTTCAAAAGATTAAACAAGTAAATAATGACAGAACGTAAACTATCCCTTTAACTAATGACTTGATATATTACCAATTGGCAACAGGTGGAATCAGCCATAACACACTCCCACTGTTCCCAGGTCCCTGAGGGCCTGACCCGGACAACCTCCATTTACATGAGAAGTTGTGTTTGTGCACAAACAATAGACTGACCTGGGCCACTTCAGCTGGTGAAGGAACTTCAGGTGAAGGTGATCTGCTGTATAATATAGTGTATTTACATATTCTAAGCAAAGAACAAAAAAGAGCTTCTCGTGAGTTTATCGGGGGCTTGAATCACGTTCAGTCTTGTACATTATGTGTGCGTGAGCACTGCTGGCTGCAGTTCACTAAATGGCCACCAGTGTCACTTATAACAAAGGTTTCTGAATTCTACATATAGCCACTCTGATCATATTTTAACCTATAAAACAATTCATATAAATGATCTTTTTTTTTTTACATTATTGATATTTTCATAAACTCTGAAATGTCATTTTTGTACACGTACGCTAAGCTTAGCAAACTTGTTCTTTGTGTTTAAGAACTTCCAGTGCTGGAAAATCTCAGCTTGTCCACTTCCCGTGATGGAGGCATTCAGGAAACCAAGAGCAGAAAAACCCACTGACCTTTGACCTCTCTGCTGCCGGCCAGACTTTTACCTCCACACCTTGTTAAGGTCAAAGTGTAACTAACACAAAGGATGTACCTCCCAAGCTGAGGTGAACCGCAAAAACCTTGTTCACTGTTTTTTTTTTCACCTTCCTTGCTTTCTCACGACTAGATTAACTAGCTGACTAGTTAAAGAATGAGCACAATCCCAAGCTCCTCACTAGCAACTATCCTGTGAAGTCAAAAGCAGCAGAAAAGGAACAATCCATTTCATGCTTTTTAGAGCCCTCAAAAACATATTTGGTCACCACCATGCTCCATTCAAGCAATAGGAATGCTAAGTTGCGCTTTTTCAAGGTATCATAGACCTGGTTGCCATCTGAAGGTACCAAAATGAGCAGTCTGCTCTCAATGCCAGCTCTAAATGTGTGTGCTGCAAACGACAGCTGGCAAGCCAAAGGCTCCATCTGCCGGCACAGACGAGAGAAGATGACAACTAACACTCCCCATTCACTCATTCACTAAAGTCCAGAGGACGCCAAATGAGCACATTCCACTGAAAGCCTCCAGCCCTGCTAAATCTATCCCGACGCTTTATCTCTCAGTGCACCTCACTTCCAAGAGAGACATACAGCAGTCACTGCTTTGTCTCTGAGACATGTTCAGATTTACAGCACACTTTATTACATTTAGATGTTTTTCTCATGAAAATGGGAAATGTTCAACCTTGGGGTTCAAAAGTCTGAGACCACTTTTTCATTTTTCTTTACAAATGATCAGCACAAGCCTTTTTTTTGTATAAATATCTTTACTTTTAGATGTTACGTTTTTAAATGTATAATAAATAAAAGTAAATAAAAACGGTAATACTGTGAAATGTTTTATATACACACACACATAAACGTTTTAAATGTATAATAGATAAATTAAAAACAGTAATATTGTGAACATATACACATTTTATATTTATATATATATTTTTTTTTTAACTTATATTATTTAATAAATACGTTTGTCATACACTCACCTAAAGGATTATTAGGAACACCTGTTAAATTTCTCATTAATGCAATTATCTAATCAACCAATCACATGGCAGTTGCTTCAATGCATTTAGGGGTGTGGTCCTGGTCAAGACAATCTCCTGAACTCCAAACTGAATGTCAGAATGGGAAAGAAAGGTGATTTAAGCAATTTTGAGCGTGGCATGGTTGTTGGTGCCAGACGGGCCGGTCTGAGTATTTCACAATCTGCTCAGTTACTGGGATTTTCACGCACAACCATTTCTAGAGTTTACAAAGAATGGTGTGAAAAGGGAAAAACATCCAGTATGCGGCAGTCCTGTGGGGGAAAATGCCTTGTTGATGCTAGAGGTCAGAGGAGAATGGGCCGACTGATTCAAGCTGATAGAAGAGCCACTTTGACTGAAATAACCACTTGTTACAACCGAGGTTTGCAGCAAAGCATTTGTGAAGCCACAACACGCACAACCTTGAGGCGGATGGGCTACAACAGCAGAAGACCCCACCGGGTACCACTCATCTCCACTACAAATAGGAAAAAGAGGCTACAATTTGCACGAGCTCACCAAAATTGGACAGTTGAAGACTGGAAAAATGTTGCCTGGTCTCGATTTCTGTTGAGACATTCAGATGGTAGAGTCAGAATTTGGCGTAAACAGAATGAGAACATGGATCCATCATGCCTTGTTACCACTGTGCAGGCTGGTGGTGGTGGTGTAATGGTGTGGGGGATGTTTTCTTGGCACACTTTAGGCCCCTTAGTGCCAATTGGGCATCGTTTAAATGCCACGGCCTACCTGAGCATTGTTTCTGACCATGTCCATCCCTTTATGACCACCATGTACCCATCCTCTGATGGCTACTTCCAGCAGGATAATGCACCATGTCACAAAGCTCGAATCATTTCAAATTGGTTTCTTGAACATGACAATGAGTTCACTGTACTAAAATGGCCCCCACAGTCACCAGATCTCAACCCAATAGAGCATCTTTGGGATGTGGTGGAACGGGAGCTTCGTGCCCTGGATGTGCATCCCACAAATCTCCATCAACTGCAAGATGCTATCCTATCAATATGGGCCAACATTTCTAATTCTCATTTTTCAGCACCTTGTTGAATCAATGCCACGTAGAATTAAGGCAGTTCTGAAGGCGAAAGGGGGTCAAACACAGTATTAGTATGGTGTTCCTAATAATCCTTTAGGTGAGTGTATAATGTGTATATATTTATAGCAGTTATTAATTATTATTATTATTTTTATTATTATATCTAACCTACAGATCATAAGTACACAACATAAGTACATAAGTATATAATTAATTCACTCTTTTAATTATTACACTGTAAAAAAAATCAACTTATTATTTGGATGCTTTTTTGAGTTTTACTTCCCAAAGAATGAAAACCTTTTTTCATTTTGTTAATTCAAATACATTGAACAAATCAATTGGATAAACACAGTAAATTAAGTTTAGTTTGCAAAACACTTAATTTACAGTGTAGAATTGCACGGAGCTTTTTGGAAATAAGAAGTCTAAATTGGTGTCTAAAAACCTTGGTGAGAACGTCTGAACGTGAACTATTGGAAAACTGATGTAGTTGGGAGTGACTATTATCGATGGTTGTAAATCAGTGAGAACATTTCTGTGTACAACTGTTTATTTTACTTCCATGCAGTTGTTGTAAAATAAATTCCTTTTCTCCACACACTCTTCCGTCATATGGCGACAGCAATCCCAACTATGTTCTATAGGCGGTTTTGCCAAGTGGAGACACATGTAAAGTTTATGAATAGACCAAGTTTTGGTCAATACAGAATCTATGTTCTTCTATTGGCTGAACGCAGTCTAACAGGGTGCAGCAAACCGCAACTTTGTGAGTTTTTCCTCGAAGGCAAATGTTTTTCCAACAGAGGAAATATTTTCAGAAGCATGATGTCCCTTTCACAGACACACACACGTATCTATGTACAAATACAAACATGCATGCACAGCACACATTCATACTCAGTTTCAGTGTAGCCCTGATGAATTCTGCTCTGTTCTTCAATTAACTCGTTTTCATTGACAAATTTATGGAACGTTGGCCTCTTAGACAGGAAGTCTTCAAAAGAGAGCGAATGGCCCACTGCACATTCCTGATCTCCCCCCCAAAAAAAACAGCTCAAGTGCGGCTGCAACTGTGAACCTCACTACCATCACACTGAACAGAATGTGCCTGGTTGCTGAAAACTATTTCAAACAAGCTTTTGTATAATTATTAGACATGCAGATTTATGGTCTGCATTAATGCAGCCTGGAACTCATTTGTCACACCGCAAACCAATTATTTAAATGAATACTCAGGTTCAATACCTGTTAAGCTGAACTGATAGCACTTCTGGTATAAATGTTGATTATTATAAAAGATAATTTTGACTTGTCCTTCATTTTCGAGGTTAGGCAGTGAAGGGGAATTTTAAGGATTTAAAAGCAAAAATATGAAGCTTATCATTTTATAAATGTAATTACACTCTTAAAACTGAAGATTCTTTATTGGCATTGATGGCTCCACGAATAACCTTTAACATAGTACATTTCCAATCCACAAAAGGTTCTTTATAGTGGAAAAAAGAGAGGAAAAACACAATAAGAAAATGGTTCTTATAAGGTTCTTTGGGGAACCAAAAGTGGTCATTTTATTACATTTTTACGAACCCCCTACCCCCCTACCTTTAATCTGTTTTAGTCTTAGGCTTTATGGACTTAAGCTATCATAGAAACAAAGTTGTAAAATTGCATATAACTTAACCAAAAAGGTTAGTAGCCTAATTGATTTTATCATATACCAAAATCATATTATATGTATACATGTATAATGTTTAAATTGTGTGGATATACTTTTAACGTTTATGGATTGGCCCCAGTTCCATTGTAATTGCCTCAATGCAACCCAGATTTAAATAAATAAAAGAAGAGACAATTGGAAATCAATTTTTGTGGTGAAAATTATGCCACAAATGGTGTTAATTGAGCTTGTACTAAAACAGGAATATTCCTAAACAATTGTAAAAGATCAAAAACATTAATGAAGCATCTAAAATATGTTTCTGTAATGCATTTGTATAACTTGTGTAACCTTTGAATCTTCATTCAAAAGACCCGAGTGTCTTCCTTACGCTTACGCTCCTTAAAGACAAGGGTTTTTTGGTCATCAAACTGAGTTGTTCGTTTCTTGATGAGTTATTGATGAGTATTTAGACATTTGAGATGAGGACACAAACTTCAGCTAATGCTACATACCTTCTGAAAACCACTCCGTCGTCCCCTGTAGTTTGGTTGGACGCCTGGAGCAAAGGTCAATCCCCGTGACCTGTTTGGTTTCGGGGCTGGGTGAGTGGGGTGATTGGTGAGTCCTGTTCCAAATGGGAATGTTTGGAATGTGAGATGATATAAAAGAAGTGAGGGAGGGGCCAGCAAAGGTCAGTACTGTCAATACCTGAACAATCCATAGAAAGTTTCTCGGCCATTTACACTCCTTTTGCATTGAGGCCAATTTAGAAAAAGACCTTGCTGTTTGTGCTTATTAATAGAAAGGAAATGGGAAGATGACAAAAAAAAGACTTAAAATATGTCCATCATTTATCTTGCATTTATGTAAAAAACGAAACAAAACAACTATTTTTTAAGACCTAAAACACACATATGAGTATATTACAATTCTAAAATAACTCCCACACATAAGCAATCTGCAAATTTCTGTAAGAAAGAATAAAAAAATTATGCATGAGATCTCTTCAATATCTCTATTAACATTGTTTCTCAAAGAAAGAAATAAGAATAAAATATAAGTATAAATACCATGTCGCCAGTTTCAAAACCCAAAAACAATGGGCCCTATTTTAACGATCTGAGCGCATGGTCTGAAGCGCATGGTGCAAATGCACTTAGGGTGTGTCCGAATCAACTTTTGCTAGTTTAACGACAGAAAAAATGGTCGGCGTGCCAGGCGCATGGTCCAAAAAGGTTGTACCTAGTCTCTTAATGAGTCAAGGGTGTGTTTTAGGTGTGACGTGCAATAAACCAATCAGAGTCTCATCTCCCATTCCCTTTAAAAGCCAGTTGCGCTTGCACAATGGCGGAATTTGCAAGCGGAAAGACTGAACACTTCTCCAGAGAGGAATCCTTTTATTTATAATATTTAAAAATGTTTGTGTGCTGCTGCGCGTCCCTGTGTGTGTAATAAACAGAATGTACATGCATTGTGTACCCGCATATAGGCGCATATTACTAACACGCCCTGTAAAAAACACAAAAATGCTGAGCCATTGACTTCAGATCAGGTTTTTGTTGGTCAATGGTGCAGTCAGTATTCAGTTGCCTCAAAATAGCAACACGTCAACAATGCGCCTAAACACACCTCGTTTTCACACCAGCATACCCGTGGGCGAACAGATGGGCGTGAGTGCATTTGCAATTTAAACAATGTGGGCGCTGGGCGTGAAAACTGTGTCGGGCGTAAACTAGCAAAAAACACTTGCGTCGCACCTGCCATCGCATTGCACTGGGTGTATGATAGGGCAAACTGTGCCAAGATTTTCCAAAGGCCATTCACAATTTTACAGTTGTATACTTACTAGAACAAAATTGTTCACATTTTAAGCTATTTTAGAAGAAATATCTGAGACAAAGTTAATACTCAAATGAGACATAATTGAGAAACCCATGCCATTTACGGAGTGTCTATTTACACCAAGTGCAAATAACATGCCATGTTGGCAAGTGCTATTCGCACTAGCTCCGCCTAACAATGCCTGGTTGGGCCAAACAAGAAAAAAAAAGACGCACATATTTCAATGTCTTCAGTGGTGTAGTCAGTAAAGCGTAAGGCTCAAGGATCTAGGTTTTGATGCGATCGACACAGGTTTGATTCCGCCTTTACCTCTTTTCCCTTTTCCCATCACATATCACATCGGAAAGGCATGTACTTTCAATAAAAATTAAGAAAATGTTCTAAAAATGGAAATAAAGTACCTAACAAATGTTTAATAATGATAAAAGCATTTATTGTGTAGAGTTAGGGGTAGGTGTAGGGAGGGATTTTATTGTCCCATTAAGGCACCCATTTAATAATTTTAATAAATATAATCATTTACACTCTATGTTATTATTGCATATTGCATATAGTATGCATCTGTCAAAATAAAGTATAAATTGCATGTAATTACTATTTACACATATTGCAAAGAACTGCTACTTTTACACGGTGTAAATAGAATATATCACTATTTTCACTTAGTATGCTATTTCACTTAGTAAATAGCATCTATCGCTATTTGCACTTAGTGTAAATAACATCTATTGTATGTTACAAGACAACGATGTACTAAAAACAGACGACAACGTTGTCAAAACGATCCTCATTCACACGGATCTGCTAATTACTAAAAAGGATGCATTATGCATGCCAGGCCAATAGTTAGAGATGTCGCTTTGTCAGGAAACACCCAGCGAATATGTAATACGCCTGCGTGAACATGTAATACGCATGTGCATGACGTCACCGCTTTTGTTGTTTACATGAAGACAGTAAAGGCATAGTTTTCAAAACCGTGCACTTTGAAACCCATTTTCATAAGCTTGCATTTTCAGGCCCCCAAAATGCTGTTATCGTGTAAATGAACAGCCAAAACGTATAAAAAGAATTCAGTTTTAGTTAAAAACGGTGTTGTGTAAATGGGCCCTAAGATTAGATTGCATAACTGCTTATTAGTAATAAAAATAGTGAGAAACATTTGCAACAAAGTCGAATGAAACAAAATTGAGAAGTCTCCTGAGCTATGCAAGAACAACCTGTGATTAATAATAATAATAAAAAAAATCATTGCACTGGGGAATTTTCAATTGTCTCACTTGAATGTCAATATCAATAGCACCACTGCCAATAAAATGTGATATTTTGAAACTGATTCCAAACTAATATAATCTAAAAAAAATTGAAGCATCAGTATAGAATTTGACTCATAATTTGAACATAGATTGGGATTCTTCTGGTTTATGTTTACATATTGATCCTGTAGAAAAGTTTTGGGGCTTTGTTGACTGGACCAAATGCTAACAGCTGCCTAATCTCACTACTCAAATAGGCAACCTGAAGAATTTGCCAAAAGCCCATTCGCCATTAGCATAAGCAAACATAGGAAGTAAAACAACACTAGACCGCTATTAAACACCTGCCAAGGCCAACAGGAGAACAGCAGATTAAAGCAAAGTTAGTTTAACTCATTTGCTTGAGTGGCGGAAGGTGACAACAAGGTTTAGTCTTTTTTTTGCAATTGGATTTCTAATTTGAGCTCTCAATATGTTGTACCTCAATGAGAACAAACATTAACACTTAGTAGTTTGTCAATGGTATTTGGTGACATTTTCACTTCCATCAGAAGAAGAAAACTAAGAATACAATTATACAAATGTATATAAGTTAATATGCACAATAAGCACAATAATTTGGACTTTCTGATTTGGATTGTGTAACTAAATGACGTCTCAGTGTGTCTAGGCAACCTCTGGCAGCAGCAGAGCGCGTGAGCACTGCTCGCAGGGACCCTGAAAGAATGCACTTTCTGTGGGCCCGCTCCAAGATTTGTTTTGAAAAAAAGCCAGGGGAAAGTCTGGAAGGCTAAGTGGAAGCAACTGAGCAGCGGTGACATCCTAAAGATCTGGCATTCGCTCAATGCTCCCTGCCGCCCAGGGAGCCAGAGGCAAGTTTACTTGCTTAAGAGAGGAAGAAAAAAAAGAAAGTGAGTAAAAAGCCTGATTGAAGAAAAAATGTTTTTGTGAGCTGATAAATGTTTACTTTGTGCGCCTTAGCAACCACATGTCATGTGGTATGCGTGTCAGGACCTTTGTTCAATTTTACACAGCTTTTTTTTTTTTGCTTTTGATAACATCCTTTAAATTTAGATAAAATACGCCATGTCGTATTCATTAATTTCGTCGTTTTACTATGATGTTTATGCATTTTAAAAATATTTGGTTAATTTAAACAAGCATCTTTTTTGCTGGCATAGACATAAAAATTGGTGCTGAAAAAATAGCTGATATTCAGCAAAACAGGTTAACAAAGCTAACAAAAATTGTTTTGTTTGCAATTTCATGGAAATAAACCAAAACATTGGAATATAATTTTAAAACCATCATGGTCATCTCAACTTTCCACCTTAAAAGGGATAGTTCACCCAAACATTTTAATTTGACCATCGTTTACTCACCCTCATGTTGTTGAGTTTCTTTCTTCTGTTGAACACAAAAGATATTTTAAAGAATGTTGGTAATCAGACAGTAGCCATTGACTTCCATAATATGTTTTTCCCTACTATGGAAGTCAATGTGGTCAACTATCTGGTTACCAACATTCTTCAAAATATCATCTTTTGTGTTCAGCAGAAGAAAGAAATTCATACAGGTTTGGAACAACTTGAGGGTGAGTACGTGATGACAATACTTTCATTTTTGGGTGAACTATCCCTATCCCTATTAGTGCACAGAAATCAGTATGTCTCGTCTTTCTGCTTGACTGTTATTCCTTGTAAAAAAAGACCTCATGGAACTAGTCTAATTCTTTCTATGGCAAATGGTGAATTAAGTTTTTTGGTGGAAGGCATGGATTCACATTTTCAATTCTGAGTTTAACTCAAAGAGCAGTTGTTCTGTGCAGCTCAATTCTCCAGAAGATTTTCCACATTTCTGGGCTGCAGAGCGAAGGGAAATTCCCATGGCTTCCTCCACAGTTTGGCTAAGTTGTTCCAGAACAGGACCATTTTATTCTCAGGTATGCAAATCATGAGTGCTTTGTAACCATTCTATATTTAACTCTGGGCTCAGAGATACTGCTTTTCCTCCCATGGGCTTTGGGAGAGAAGGGGCCAGCTAAGAACCTTAATCTTGTCTTTTCCTCCAGATGCAAGTTCTGCACAGGCTAAAACTACAAAGACACAAATGCCCTCTGTCAGTTTTATGGTGTCAGCTCTTGAATACGCTCTTATAAAAGCTAATTTTCCCTCAACAGTATGAACCGCAGAACTCGGCAACGAAATAAGAGGCCACAATTTCACTCCACTTTCTCCAAGGCATAATTGATCCCAGAACCTTCGGATGCCATTCTGAACTTCCTTTCCTACAAACACACACCTCTACCTATTAATTAATCATGGCTAACATGTTCCATACATCCTCTACTTAAAAAATAAATGACCTTTCGCCACATTTCATGGTGTCAATATAACACGGCTCTGTTCTTTCGCATGTAAAATAAAGGCACCCACTAGTTGTTATCTCAAAGCTCTAAAAGAGAGACATCAGATCCATTATTAAACCTGCTTTCCCTCGCTCTCCCGTCTCCATGCATAAGCTTTCACTTTACAACAATCCCGCTTGTCCACAAAAGTTACGCTTCTGCATTCATCACCTATTAAAGCTCTCCCAAAGCATCCGCTCAGCCCTCGGGACAGCTGCGGGGTCACGCACAGGACACATTCACTGGGTTCATCAGGATGTGTGCTCAAGATGCAAACTTACTCAGTCAAAACAACCTGGCAGATTCAAAACAAACAAGAACAGAAATTACGTTTTTCCGACTCGAGAGATGCAGACTCTTCATTCCCATACACCAGCTGCAGACGGACACACACGTCCCCAATAACAGCACATACTCCTAAACCAAACACAGGGGTCATGGAGAGCCTCATCCCCTTGACCAACTTCAAAACACAGAGCTGCTTTTTAATACCCCGTCCTGGGAAAAGAATGTCTTACCGAGGCTGCAAATGAACTATTTGAAGAGCATAGATCACCGCCGGACACTTCCTTATAGTAATGTTAGGAATAACAAAGTGGCTAAATCCTAGGGTTTATTTATGTTCGGCATGCCGGAGAGGTGGTGTGGTGATCGCCTGGTGGCATTCCAAAGCTGTGATGTCTCACTTAGACGCCCAACTCAGAAAAAGTAGTGCAAGACGACAGCAGAGGGAAAGACATCCTGCACAACTGGGGTTACCTTTAAAAATAAATCAGTGGTTTCATTTAGTTTAGTATTGCGAATGCCAGTTTGTATAATGACCTTGTATCTGACCTAATGATTATTTTTCTTATTGGTACAACCTTAGGTAAAATATAGCCGAGTGCATTTGGAACCAATCAGGAGAAAGGCACACTTGGTACAAGCGAGGCCTGGTAGACACTGAGTGTTGCCTTCAAGACCCTGGCCATACTGCTTACCCTCTGCCTTTCATGTGGTTTCTGTCAAATTGCATCATTTGGAGCGAGGCCACAGGCAAACTCTGTCCCTCTGCCCCCACACTGCTCATTGAAAAAAGCAAATACTTGGCAGAAGTTAACAGAGCTGAAATGAGATCATTGACTTTTCTCCAGGAAAGGAGTCACAACACATCCATCAGACGAATGCCTGATAGAGCTGGCAGAGCTACACTATTCCACAAATTCTTTTTTTACACTCTTTAGTGATTTGTCCTCCCTTTCTTCTTGGCTTCTGCAACTAACCAGATTATGACATGCGAAGCATCCCGAATGCAGGGGAAAGGTGATTCTGACTTTAACAAGTCTGCTAGAGATTGGGATGAAGCAATTGTTTTAGGATAATCAGGACGGGGTTACAGGACTCCATGATAAGTTGGAAAGGGCCTCCAAAGACTTATCCTATTTCACTCCTGGTCCTTGAGGTGTGTCTAACTATGGAAAAGGTACAAGAATTTCAAAGAGTAAACATATGCATTGAATTGACTAAACAGATAGTTTGACCAAAAATGAAAATGATGTCATTATTTACTCACCCTCATATTGTTCCACCCTCAAATTCTAAAGACTGTCCAAGTTGCAATTAACTGGGAAGAAAGATTTCTATATTTAAAAAGCATATTGATTTGGAATATGGATGTTTATAATTAGGGCTGGGAATCACTATACGATACACGGCTCACGATACAGATACAATAAACAATATACTACTAAATGTTCTAATTGAACTAAGGTCTAATCCTGGCTTAATCTAAGCCCTGTCTGTGAAACCGAGCCCTTGTGCTTATACTTTTTAAAAGCTTAAACTTTTATTTGTGTCAACTGACACATTTTACTGCTTAACTTGTATTATATAAACCTGGTAAATTTAAAAATGTACCAACTACTTTTAATTAAACCTAACCTTTATTTTTGACCACGCAATATGGGCGAAGATCCTTGCAAATAAATACAGCAACTGACTTTGTAATACTGCAAGCTCTTGGGGATGAGAAAGGAAGTTTTGCTTGAATGCTGCAGTCTGTAGGTTTTGCCATTTTGTCGCCATCTCTGTTTGAAACCTGCAATTGCAGTTAGTTGTGTAATTATCATTTTACATGGGTTGTGCATCGACACGGCTCCGCAGCGCAGGTGACTCTAATGTTTTGAGGAGTTTGTGTGGCTGGCTGGCTGTCAGTCATCACACCGGTGTGGATATTGTACTTCAGAATGACAGATTCTACGTCTTGGAAGTATAACCAAAATAAGAATTTTCACTGGAAAATGTCATCTGAACAAGTAACATATCTGGCAATTTTGTTCGGACCAACTGAGAAAAAATGGCATTACAATAAATCCTGCTACCAACGGTGATTAAATCTAATGACGCTTAGCTCATATCACATCAAACCATGCATTATTATTGTTATACTTTGTTCTCAAATTTTTAATGTTAACAACATCAGCATTGAGTGACTATGTGTATTTAGTGTGTATTAGCGTTACCTGTGGATTTTAATTTCTGTACAGTCTAATCTTTTGCTTTTGACTACGAGTGAATCTCCAGTTGTCACTGATGATTGTTGTTTGGACCTTTCTGGATTACAATCAGTCATCAAAATTATATGTTTAATTATTCCAATTGCTGTGAGAATAGGCTATAAATGATCCGCCACCTGCAGCATCCTCACATGCGATATAGCCTACTAGCCGGACTCTTTCTTTATATATACAGACATGATGTAATGAAGCAAAGACATGCCACAATTTCCAGAGGAAAGCTACTAGTACCACTCAAATTATAACACATTATTACAAGCTTACCATTGTGAATTACACACTGTGAATGGGGCTAAGATCACAAGATAGTTTTGAACACTGGCTGGTTATGTACTTGCTCAAAAATTGATTTTGGATAATTTTTTAACAAAAAAGGAACGGACTGCAGCTTTAAACATTGCATGCATGCCGCTGGTTGACTTAGCATTAGCTTCTTTCTCAATGAGATCAGGTTGATGGCGTTGCAAGTGGCTTTGCATGTTTGTGGTATTACCTGTGTAATTTACTTTTACCAGGCAGTTCTTGCATATTGCGTACTCTTTGTCGATTTTGTTTGTCCCATTAATGTTATAACAAACCAAAGTAGGTCCAGACTTTGGATTTAAATGTGGCTGGGACATATATTATTTTACTCACACTGCTGTCCGCCATCACGTTAAAAACCTATTTTTCTTAGGCTAGTTAACTTATGTTCACGTTTCCCTGAAGTCGCGAAGCTGGGAGCAGGGAAGTCTATTTAGAGCACCTTATTTACATCGATATTTGGTGCCAGCGCATCGATTCTTGTATCGCATGGAGAAGGACAACGATATATTGACCTATAGATATATTATCCCATCCCTATTTCTAATACATTTATGGTACTTTTGAAGTGTGAAAGCTTCAGTCCCCATAATTGCATGGAAAAGTGTCACATATATGAGAGAGAACTTGGTCAATGTTGGATTTGTGTGGATATAGAGCTTCTTTACACAGACCAGGAGATTGCACCGGCACTTGGAAAGCTAAACAGAAACCACTACCACTGCTTTCCAAGCACCTAATTTCAGTTTGGTTTGCACAAACGTTCCATAATCTTTGAATATGAAAGTGACTACGCGAGTTAAAGAGCCTGAATGTATGATTGGTAAAGGGGTCTGATTTATTATCAACTTAAATTTTAAGCCCTTCACAGATTGAAGGAAGGAAGTAAGGAGAAAACGAACACTAATAATTCATTAACCCTGTTAAATTCAAGGTTTCCTGCGCCTGCAACAAAGCTGTGGTCTTAAACAAGCAAGCATTTTCGGATGAACACAGAGGCAGGTCTGTGCAAAACCCCTGTAATCCCTCAAAGTCAGCACAGAGCTAAAGTTAATGGCAGGCCACAAAGCAGGAAAGAAGGATGCTTGCACACATACATACCCAGTCTATATGGAGAGTATAGTGTTTGTTCCAGGATTCGAGGGAGGTGTTTATGTGTTGGATGACTTTGTGGATCATGGACTCTGTGTTTGGGTTGTACGGCTGCTGCCAGGGGATCTTTTGTTTGGTTTAATGCTTTCATAGAACAGACTAATGGGGCCAGTGGGACAAGATATAGTATGACTTACTCAGGGTGACACTTCGGTGGCAGGAAGTGAGGCGGACAGTCTGAATGTGAAAACAGATTAAACAGTTTTACCTACATTCTGTGAGTGAAGCGTTAATGTCTGGGCCAGAGAAAAGGCGTGACTCATTTCAACGGGATATTTTGGAATTCCAGCTACAAAAGAAAGGCTTGTAACAGTTTGAGTAGTCACGCTACCTACCAAGAGTGTCTCGCTTATTCATTTTTGCTCTATAAATGACAAAATTGTTTGACTTCCGGGTGGAAGACGATATGGGGTTGAAAGCTGGTTTGAAACACTCCAGCTGCCAGGCCCCCCAAAAACCTCCATCCTCTGTTGAAAGCCCCCCTACCAGCATCCCTCAGTCTAAACACACCTGACTTGTAAATATTCTTTATTGCATCGGTAACATAAACGCTCTCAGCGACAGGCCCGTTGGACGATTTTTCCCACACTCTAAGAGTAAGACCAACCACTCTGTTCTCTAAACAACAGCACTCCAAAGAGGATGGCGAGGTTGACGTCACCTCTTCAGGCTTGGAGGACTTCCAGCATCTCACCACACCACCGCCTAGTCAACCTAAAGACGACATAAAGGGTGTCTGGATTTCCTCCAATGTGGCGATCTGCTGCAACAAAGTTGTGGTTAAGATGAGCAAAATCTGTAATTTTTCTATATATGCAAATCTAAAATAACCAAAAAGTTTTTTTTGTCAGAACAAAAACAATCTCTATTAATTCCTACATTAACATTTACATTTACACCCTCATGTGAATAATCCACAGGAACCATTTAGTAGATTTTCTGAGCAGCTCCATACAATCAAAGCATATAGTGTCAAAAACAAGCCACCATACACACAACTACCCAGCAAACATTTGGACGTTTAATGACCATTGAAAAGACGTCTCTCCTCCGACACGTCCCGTCATGGTTAAAAATGGTTCCAAAATGGAAGTTGAAAGGAGGTTTCTGAATGCATTTTTAGGAAATGTTCTGTGTTACATATTTTTACCGATTTTTGCCGTCCTACTGCAACTATTTTTGGCCAGGAATTTTTTGACCAATGTTTGCTGGGTAGTGTGCTATATATACATGATACATGATTGCTTTGACTGAGAAACATGTGTTCTTCAGAATATGTGTTTCTTATGTGAACAAAATTCACAACAACATATTATTCTTAATATCGCTTTAATCACACTGGTCAATATGAATTAAATTCTGTCAAATTAAAGTGAATCAATATCTCAGAAAAAAAAACATTAACTCAGGACAAAAATAGGCACTGCAAGCAGGGAGACCAAAAAAAGCACCCTTAAAAGCCAGGCTACATTTGTGTTCAGACTAAACATTTGTCAACTGTTCCATTTTATTTCAAAGAATGCTTTGTTCTCCACTTGGTGCTTATTTTACTGCTCACAGGAGCACTTGCATAGCATTTTCCTCAAACTTCTTGACCTCCCTGTATCACGTCACTTCAAAAACAACACAGCACTCTGAGAAAGTACACATATATAATTTGTTTCCAATCATTGGCCATTCAATATACAATGGGATCCAGAAAGTCAGAGACCACTAGTGAAAATGCATTTTTCCATTACAAATCAGAATAACAATTCAAGTTAAAATCTGAATAAAAAATAATAAAAAAATCAACATGAATATGTGATTTTTTGGTTTGTCCTCCTTTTGCTTTAATGGCAGCAGTATTCAAGCTACATGAACACCACAAGTTAGTTTACAACCTGATCATCATGAGCATCTTGAGCTTCAATTGAAGAAAATAAAAGTAAATAAAAAACAAAGAACTAAACAACGTGGTCTCAGACCTTTGTATCCAATGTATGTTCTTGGAAGCGATGTGAGCTCTTCAGATGACTCAATACAAGTGGAGTTGAGGCACAAATATAAGGCCATTCTAATCTGTTATCTGGACACTGATATCATTGCATATTGTGATTTTAATGGCCGATCATTCAGATGAATGTTGCTAAGCATGTATTTGTCTGATTGCATGGTGCACTTGATTTGGAATTTATAGTACAGGAGTGATTTTGTACTACCGTGACATCTGTTTGGTCTATTTCAAGTCCTATTAAAGTTCTTCATTCTTACTAGAAGATGGGGATTGACCTGCTCCCCCAGATGCTTCCACCTCCTTAGAGGCACTGTTTTTTGACTGGAAATTGAGGGAGGCGGAGTTTATGCAGTAGCGTTTCTTTGTTGGTCGAGGTCCATCATCAAAGAGGTGGCCCAGGTGAGCACCACACTACAAAGAAAAAAAACAAAAAACAAAACAAGGTGCTTTCATAGCGGTGTAAAAATAAATAAACAAATAAATAAATCTGGTTTTGTACCTGACTGCAGGCTGTCTCCATTCTGTGGATCCCGTAGGAAAAGTCGTCCGTTGATGTTATAGAGTCCTTATTGATCAAATCGAAAAAGGACGGCCACCCTGCAAAAGTACAACATTGAGGGTTAAGTGAATCTTCATGTGATCCACAAGCCTATAAACCTTCCATTCTGGTGTGTGTTTCTATCTCGTGCTGTGCAAGTTTAGGGTTTTTTCCTCTTCCTGGCCTGCCTTGATGTTGAAGCTCATTCCGGGTGAAATCTTCACATTTACCTGTATTTCACTAGTTTTGCAACCTTAGGATAAGAATAGGGATAGTTCAAAGTTCACTTGCGTCAGAACTAGACTCACGGATGGTCGTTACTGGAAGCTAGTGATTATAGTTTATAAAGTTTTAAATATGGATATTTTTCTTACAAAAACACTTCAGAAGCTTCGCTTCAGAAGGCCGTTATTAACCCACTGGAGCCATATGGATTACTTTTATGATGGATGGATGTGCTTTTTTGGGCTTCAAGATAAAAAGTTACCATTCACTCCCATTATAAAGCAGACTGAAAGAAGAAAGTCATATACACTTAGCATGGTTTGAGTGTGAGTAAATAATGGGATAATTTTCATTTTTGGGTGAACTAATCCTTTGAATGTTGAAGTTAGCTGGTAGCCTGAAATGAAAACATAGAAAATGAGCAGCAGCGTTTACACTCTCCTATCTCCTGGTAAACTCTGGCTTTGTTCATGACCACTCCTCAAGTCTCAGTTGGCCTGCTTTGGACCAAGGTATTCGCCGGGCTAAAAACCCCTGGCCGCTGGCCCAGAGAAAGCCCCGTTGAGGCCCAATGGAAATGCTACTGGCCCTGGCACGCACTAGCACGCTCGCATTTGGCCCGACAGTGGAAATGCGGCTACTAATTGTGTTCAGGTGTAAAGCAGTAGCGAGTTTGTTATGATTATTTTGAGAAGAACAACTGGAAATTTAGGAAAAGCTTGGTCCTTTCACTGAATGATGGCATATAATATGTTTTGCCGATGCAAAATTCACCACAATTCTTGGGTGTCTGGTGCATGGTTGGACGGCATTTTATAAGATCAGGAAGTAAAACAAACCTCACTGAAAATGGTCAGCGTTATCGGCAGTTACGGCTCTCTCACAATCCTGTTTCTTTCATCTGGAAAATTTCTAGCCAGTAACAGGGGTGCAAATGGAAAGAATGGCTGCTCTGACTCATGGGTGGTCCTGCTCATGGCTCTCTGGGAAGGTGGAACGTCTGGAGGAGAGGAACCTTAGGAGCTTACTACTACACAGACTCTGCCGGGCATATTTGTTTAGGTTTTTGACAAAAAACCCTACAAACTTTAAAGTACTACCTCCTGATTACTGGTAGAGGGAAAAACTTTAAGTTAAACACTGCAAAGCAAAATGAATGAGCAGTAAAAGACTGCTGGCACTGTGGAATATACCATATCCAATTATTAGTCAAAACATCAGAGATGAAGTGTGTAATTTTTGCAACACCAGAGTTAAATTATTTGCTGTTTTAAAGGTTTGAACACTCCAACCATCCAAACATAAATGCACAGTATTTAAAGAAGTATTTAAATTACACTACCAATCAAAAGTTTGGGGTCAGTAAGATTTAAAGAAATTAATACTTTTAATAAGTAAGGACACATTGAATCAAAAGTACTTTCTATTAATCCAAGAATCCTGAAAAACAATGCCTCACGGTTTTTACAAATATATTAAGCAGCACAACTGTTTTCAACATTGATAATACATTTTGAACAGTAGTCTACAACGCAAATTATCTGCACTGAATGGCAAATCATAAGTATTAAATAATAATAAAAACTTAAAAAGGACCTAAATAAGACTTTTCACTCTCTGTCTTCACCTTTTTATAATACCTTTAAGAAGTTAATTTAAGGAGCCACAAATACATGGAAAGAATTGTTTGAGGGCCACTGAGATTCATTCATGCCCTTTATTCTAGCTTGCAACCCCAATTATTTCCAAGCACATCTTGGTAACTATCTGATTTAACCTTCCATAATGAAATCGGGTCAGGCCTGAGGAAGTAGGAGTCGGCTCACTGCTGTGATACTACGGGTGTTGAGAAACAGAAGTCAGTCAAACGTCCACCCGCTCATTGTATACGTTCCCTTCACAACCCCTCGAACACCCCTCAATCGCCCTCTATACGGACCCCCCCCCTTCTCCTCCCTCTTAGGGAGGAGATGCTTGGCCGCAACTACAAAGCCACGAAATTCCATTTAGACACAGGAAGCTCTAGAGGGAATATAGGAATCCTATGACTCAGACCAGGAGAATCCCGGCGGATCGTCGCAGAGCTGATCTAATGGAGCTTTATCGCCAAGGCGAGCAGCCCAGTGAATGTAGCAGTGTAGCGGCGCTCTAACAAAACAGGAAATTGAGTCTATATGAGTCCAGTCTGCAGTGTTGCCTGCATGCAATGCAGGCCGTTTGGCTCCCATCTCCATGTCGAAGACAGAAAAGATTCAACTCGAGCAAAAATTTTTCAACACGGGGCCCAGATGTTTTTCATTTCGGCCTGTTTTCTGTAGAGAATTTGTGCATACACATATACTTTGTTCGGAGACTGAATAAAAAAAATGTGTAATGCTGCAGAAGTATGTGGTTTGGAGCTCAGATCTGTAAGGGATCAACAAACCATTGCTGAGGTATATAATGGCATTGTATACACTCAGCCAAACTCAACATTAATTTAGTCGGAGCTGATGAGAAGTCTTTTAAAACTTAAAAACATTTAATACACATCTTAAACTCATAACAGAATGTATATGCTATTGCAACAACTAAAGTCATTTAGGCCATGTTAGGAGAACCACTTCCAGGAAACTACCATATGATGAAATTCATAAGAACTATAATCTGCATTTAATGCTTATTTGCACAGCTGCATTAAAATCAAAGTGATTATTAAACACTTTATTATTAGCCAGACGAAACAAACAACAGTTGCATTTTTTAAAGTCGAACTTTAAGGGCCCTATCATAAACCCTGCGCAATGCGACACCAGGTGCAATGCAGGTGTTTTCAGTTTCAGTTTCAGCCCAACGCATTTAGCATTTTCATGTCCAGCGCCATGTTGTTTAAATAACAAATGCACACAAGTTGTGTTCAGGCTCATTTTTGAAAAGCTGCTATTTTGAGGCAACTGAAACTGTCTGCGCCATTGCCCAACAAAAACCTGATCTAAAGGCAATAGCGCAGTATTTTTTCAGTTATTTACAGGGCGCGTTAGTAAAATGCGCCTATATGCGGGTACACAACACATGTACACTCTGCAGCACACAAACATTTTTAAATATTAAAAATGAAAGGATTTCTCTCTGGAGAAGTGTTCAGTCTTTCCGCTTGCAAATTCCACCATGTAAATAGCAAATCCGCCATGGTGCAAGCGCAACTGGCTTTTAAAAGGAATGGGAGATGAGACTCTGATTGGTTCATTGCACGTTACGCCCGAAACACACCCATGACTCATTAAGAGACTAGGGACAACCCTTTTGGACCATGTGCCTTGTACTCCAAGCGTTTTTTCCATCATTAAACTAGCAGAAGTGGATTCGGACACGCCCTAAGTGCACCTGCGCCATGCGCTTCAGACCATGCACTCAGACTGGTAAAATGGGGCCCTAACTGTTGAAAATGCAATATTCATCATAAAAGATGCGAGAAGCCATGTCTAGTCAAAAGTTGTCGTTGGCCAACATGTCACATCTTTATTATTATCTTAATTTGACTTTCTCAGCAAATATAATGTTTTAATTAATTATTTGTGATCATGTCATTTTTGTAATCCATTAACAGCATTAATAAAAACACAAACAAAAACAAAAACAAAACCTCTGCATACTTTTTCCCTAGGAGAATTAAATTAATTCAATAGTTGTTCTCTAATTCCGAAGGAAGATGGATTGTCAATGTTGATTGTCAACAGTAGCTGAATGTTTAGAGTAAATATCATTAATCTCATACGGAACAGATAGCGTTCATTAAAATATTTTAGATATTTTATAAGATCTTTAAGTCATGGTGTTGTTTAGTGTAGGTGCTGTAACTCAAATATAAAGGACCATGTGAGGTTTCATGCCACACACTTAGAGCTTATGAGCCAGCTGACTGGATTCACATTTGTCCTTGAAATCAACCATAAAGGAGGCTGAGAAGGTCAAACTCTTCCTTAGTGAGATGGACAAGAGAAGAATGAGAAGCAATAAGCCACATTTTTTTCTTTCATTTTGTTTTGAGAAACAATTAGGCTTAATCTTGTAATATTATGTCCATTACCAAAAAATGTAGTTCTTCTGAGAAGGAAATCAAGCAATTTTACAAACATATATACTCATGTGTCTTGTCTATTCTGATTATTTATTTTAATCTAATTATAGGTGAATGCAGAACCATACCTGATCCTGAGTCAAACTTCTTATCAGACCTGCAAGGACATTAAAGCGTCAATAACAAAATAGAAAAAAAATATTGTCTAGCAAATAGCCACAAAAAGCCCCTTTGATTTCTAAATGGCAAAATCTGATTATATAAGGTGGGCATGTTAAAGATGGGTCATTATGGACACTCACGTGAAAAGAGAAGCACCACAAACGACACAGTGGTAAGTTCCTTCCTCTTTATTATCAGCCAATTTCCCTGTGAAAGCACTAGGGATGACAAAACACAAACTGTGACTTCATACCTTTACATGATCTACAATAAATGCTAAACAACATTCCTCACACCTGCTTGTTTCAAAGTGCATTTCAATTTCCCATGCTCTGCTTGTTTATGCAAAAAACCTGTAAATGGCACCAATTGACTGAGCATTTCTAATCTAAATAAGTTGAGGAGGATTTGTGGATGAACAGAGCAACATGCCTCAAACTGCACTTTTCAGGATCCTTCCTTGCTTTCCTTTCACAGGCATTTTTCACATTCCTACTGCCAATGGGCCGAAAAATACTTTCCCCACGTGTTTTACCACTGAGGGATGAAGGGAAAGAAGGGAAGTGTCTGTGTTTTTTCTCTTTTGCGATACATCTTCCTATTACTCAACATCTATCTCATGGCTTTGGGTTGTTCAGGAGAAAAAGTGGCATAAGTTTTTATCAGCCAAGCATAAAGAAATCTGTACAAAGAACACCATGCCATCCTCAACTACAACATAGTGCTTCAAGTTAGAAAAAAAGAGGTAAATTCAGACAAATCCAATATTCCTTATTGCACCTGTTTTGACACACACACTTGTTTAATATTTGACACTTTTTAAAAGATAAAGTATTTAAACTTGCATTTGCTTCACAATCAGTCCAAATTAACCCTTTCAAAAACAATTATTTAATTCATTTTAAATTGTATTATAAATTACTCCATTATTATAAATTAATTATTAATATATTTAATTATATAAATTAAATTATTATTATTGATAAATGTAAAATACATGGACTATGCATTTATTTTGTTTTTAAACTAAGTGTTTAAATTGTTTATATTTTATTTTAATAACAGTTTATGAGTAATTTATGCATAATTTATATTTGTCTACAAATATGGAGTGCTTAAGCATATGGTTTTCAGTTTTTATACACCCCCTGTGGTGAAAACCAATCCCATCAAAGTACGGATGGGGCTTTTCATATCATTGAGCACAAGGACATCTTTAAGAAGGGACAGGAAAAAAACGGGTACATATAGCAATATAGCGGATTAATTATGCATATGATGTATATTATGATGAACTATATCTCCACTGACTTTCTATGATGTTCAAAGCATTTCTAAGGATGCTGATTTTTTGAAGGCAGCGGTCTGACTCTGGGATGGCAAGGATGTGAAGACTAATTTGCATATGCATTGATCCACGTATACTAAATAAAGCAAGGGTGTAGAGTTACATTAAAGCTATTTTAAGGCATGAAGACATTATTTTCACAGGAAAAATGCTTAAATATGTCATTTTGATCATCAAAGAGGAGTTTTAAGGGGTCAAATTATTGACTGCAGGGACTTGATGACAAACTAATCCAGTCTGAAAGTGTATTTTAAGGTGGTTTTTAGTTAGGGTTAGTCACCCACCTCTCTGTACCCTTCTCCTGAGTAACATGGTATTGCATGGGGGTCAATCGCTTCCTCAGTTCCTCCTCGGGGAACGTTTTGGGCCATGTCTTCTTACTTCGGCACGTTCCTACAGGAGAGACAAGTAAGTTGTGACAGACATAAGTGTTCGTAATCACCAAAATACAACGTCTAAGTATTGCTAAACCACCAGTATTATTAAAAACAAAACAATTGTCACTCTAATCTAGGTTCCTATGTGACTTCTTTGGTTGCAAGTTATTTGGTTTGGCCGATAACAAAGGATGTCTACTTTAATTCCTGACTTGACTCTGGAAAAATCACAATGTCAGTGACACATACACAATCCAAACGCTCCGTCAGTGATGTGCTACAGCCAAAGTATTACGCCGAGGCAAATTTGATTTTCCCTGCATAACATACGTAGTGAGTTATGACATTCTAGAGGAGCGCTCAAGTTGGCTGTTCGCACAGAAGGCAATGATCTTGAAGTCTACACTTGGCTCCTAGTTTTACAACAATGCTGACCTCTAGAGGTCAACCTGAGGAGTGAATAAATGCCACCAGAAGGAATGCCACCAAATTCCGCTTCTCGAGGGCCACTGTCCTGCAGAGTTTACCTCCAAAACACCTGCCTGGAAGTTTCTAGTAATATTGAAGACCTTGATTAGCTGGTTCAGGTATGTTTAATTAGGGTTGAAGCTAAACTCTGCTGGACAGTGACTGAAACCAGAAACTGAGTTTGACACTCCTGCTCTAATTGATCAAACAGTGATACAACTTCAATTGAATATAAGCTTTAAAACATCAGGCTGGAGAAAAAAAATCTGATATCTTGCAGCCCGAAATATCCATTCTGGCAACCGTAAGGTCCTCAGAAGAAGACAAGCGCTGTAGCCATGTTTTTAAAGGGGGCCAGATGTCCATCTGCACGTCATTTATTCACCGGGACACGCAGCAGTTTTAAATTACATACAATTCTACTGCAATTTCCCATTACAGAGTGCTTTCTCCCTCCTTTCCACCTTTTTTCCAGCTAATAACGATTTTTTCACTCGTGTTCCTGTGGGGTCTGTCTTGCTTCTGTATTGTTCGGCCAGTTTTACGGCTTGTGTTCTGGTGAGAGCGGGACTCCCTTCACTTAGACTATGTGGAGAATTCCTCTCGACAAGATTGAAACCATGTGAATGGAGGAAATAATGGGGTCTTTAAAGGTCCCTCTGGTGAATGGGCTCCATTGATGGGCCCTGCTCTGTCCAGCGAGTACAAAGTTACTTCTGACAAACATGGGGAAGAGGGGAGGAGAGCGCAAAGAGGAGGGGGTCGCCTCCCTGCAGGACTCTCCTGTATGCCTCTCGACTCTGTGAGAGGGGTCTTCTGGATCCTATTAGTGAGACAGAGAGAGAGAATTCCTAGTTTTTTGTGTATGGAGGGCTCTGAACACTATTTATACTGTGAGAGAGGAGGAGGGGGAAAGGGTAAAAAAGTGTTTTATTTCTTGGTTTGTCTAGAAAAGCCTCTAAGGAGGCATTTAAAGAAATTCAGGAATTCAGTCTGTGTCACCCCCTGCAAATGATTTAGTTTTGGTGCACCGAGAGGTCACGCTACAAATCAGCAAGTTGTTCCAACATCCCTCCGCTATAACCTCAAGTGAAAGTTATTTCCTAATTGGAAGCAAGATTTGTTTTTAGCACAGGCCTTTTGCTTCAAATCAAACATATCACGTCTTCCCCCAGACATTCTTCACGCTTTTTCGTAGCTATTCTCAACTCATCGCTTTCAAACGTTTTGATAGTGCTTGCAAGGCAGCGCTGTATTGATTCCTCAAACATTTTGCTTTGTTTTAAATGCTTAACAGCACGCATAAGCAGAATGTAGGCAAAGCAGTAGCCTAAGTGCAAAATGTGTCTCTACACAGATAATTTACATGAGCAGAGGCTCATTTAAAATCCAAATTAATCTGAATAAACCCAACAAACTAACCTAACCTCAAAAATAAATAAACAATAATAAAATGATATCATATATCTTGTATATAATGCCAGACTTATTAGGAGTACTACTTTTTTTAAGCTTTATACATTAAGAAATTTTAGTTATTTTTTAACCCTCTGGTGCGCCTTGCATGGTGTTAAAAAATTGCCAAATAGTTTCTTTCAATGAAATTATTGTATTATATTTTAGTTCGATAATGTTTTTTATTTAATATTTTGCATTTTAGGGGATTTTAATGGTACTAAATTACAATTATGCAGTAGTCACATTTTGAGTATAGACCTGAAAATTAAACTTCCAACTTAAACTGTCATAAATCTTGAAGGTGTTGTAGAACAGACTTAAGTTTGGTCTCTTTTTAAAGAAGACACTTGGCAGATTAAACAATGTTTGATTAAAAATATCATTTTCAATTTTGAAATGAACTATATTTTACGAAACATGTTTTACTTTGAAACTGCTAGAAAATCAAAGCCATAAATCTAAAAAATTTGTGTTCCAAATTTGAGGTTGATTTCTCAAAAAAAAAAAAAAGCTTTCGGTAAGATTTTGTTGGTTGGACGCAGTACCAAACTTTTCCACTAGATAGAATTAATTTCCCCATTTATTTTGTGAGGAGTACAAGTGTGACTATTGTTTTCAGGACAATTTAACCTTTTCGAATCATGTCCATTATTTTGTTGTGTTCACATAGCAAGTGGCAAAAGCTTTACCAAGTTTCGTACCATTTTGATGAAGTAATACAATTCTATAAAAAAAACGTGTGTTACTTATCATTTAGAGAAACCTGCAGTTCATTTACATGGACTAAAAAAAAACTAAACCTCTCTAAAATGTGAACATTATTTTTTCGCTACCTTGCAAGCACTGTTATTTCTGACATAGAATTGTCCAGTAATCAAAAATAATCTATTGATAAATCTTGATGAACCGATGAAAAGTTAACATGCAACAATGATTATTTTACAAAATTCAATTAGATACAACTAATGCCCTCAGAAGACACCCTGTTTCTGTTTTTCAAATGTTAGTGTCATTTTGATTCCTAAAATGCAAATACAAACTCAATCATTAGTAGAAATTAAGTTAAATGTTGAAGCATGCAGGCTTAAAAGCAGGTAAAACAGTGAGTTAGGCATTATTCCATGAGCAACTGAAGATCTAAACAGAGAAAAAGAGCAAAGCAAAAAGTGACATTTCTGGGCAAGGGGTCATCAAATGTAGAAAAACCAACCCAAGCATCAGGGGGAACCTGATATCTGGTATTTTGAAATTAAGTCTATCTATACACTTTCATGCATTTACGTAGAGACTGTCAAAGCGAAGAAACCATTCGCCACACATAAGGCTCACCGTCAGGCTGCCTTTAGATAAATCCAGAAGTTGGTTTCTCCACAAGTGACCTTATCATCAACCAAACACGCACCCCTTGCCGAACGCTCTCACACGCGTGTGCGCACATATGAAAGCGTCAAGGAAGCAAAGCACACTGCACACACACACAGAGCATCCAGGTGACCTGAGGGGAGCCCGCAGGCCTTGAGTTTTACAGGTTGGCCTTGGCTGACCAGATGCAGTAGATTGAACCCGGACATGGCTGCTGCCGGTGCTGCTGGGAGAACAGAAACAGCGGCGAGACAGGAGCCGCCTGCTAAAACACCCTCCTACCACTCAGGCTAAAAAATAATAAAGACAAACATAGGCGAGGAGGGAGAGGAAGGAGAAAAAAAAAAAACACAACATAGGTCAACACAGATGTCAGTTACAGAGATGGACAATTAGCGCGGCCAATCATGGGACGCCTGACACTTCTCATGCAAGGAAAGATTGATTAACATCACTGTGTAAAAAGAGAGAGGTGAACATGAACGATAAAGATGTTTAAAGATAATATTCACAATGGAAACCTTGTAGCCTTGTGACATATTTACATATATATTTACTATAAATGACAGTTAAATGTGGTATAATATTGAAAAGCTTGAATTAAAACAGGGATGTCTTGATTTTTTATTTCAATAAAGGCTTTTTAATATTATACCTCACAGTGGCTTATAAATCAAATATTAAAACCAATGACCTTGAAACTGTTTATTGCTGCCATTAAATAAAAAAATAAAATAAAATATATATTTATTTAAAATAAATATTTATACAATATATATACACCGATCAGGCATAACATTATGACCACTGACAGGTAAAGTGATTAACACTGATTATCTCTTCATCACAGCACCTGTTAGTGGGTGGGATATATTAAGCTACAAGTGAACATTGTGTTAGAAGCAGGAAAATGGGCAAGCATAAGGATTTGAGCGAGTTTGACAAGGGCCGAATTGTGATGGCTAGACGACTGGGTCAGAGCATCTCCAAAACTGCAGCTCTTGTGGGGTGTTCCCGGTCTGTAGTGGTCAGTATCTATTAAAAGTGGTCCAAGGAAGGATCAGTGGTGAACTGGCAACAGAGTCATGGGCGGTCAAGGCTCATTGATGCACGTGGGGAGTGAAGGCTGGCCCTTGGGGTTATAATGCTATGCCTGATCGGTGTGTGTATGTGTTTATATATGCTGACAGTCTAATACATTTCAAGCAAAGGAGAGAGATTAATAGGGGGAAAACAAGATTATTCGGCCAGTTGAGAAGTGATTAAAATGTCAGAGAACTTCATCAGTGGTTTCAACATATATTTTGTCAATTCTAATGAGCTGGGTTATTGAGGAGAAACAGAACAAAGTGCAGAAGCATTTTGCATAGGAAACAGATTTTAAAACTGCTGAGACCGAGCTTATCGGCGGCACGCCCGTTGTGTGTCAATAAAGAGAAAACTAAACCTCACAATATACACCAATACACGTCTGCAACTTAACTAATATACTTTCAACTGTACTACACAGAACACGCATTTGCCATAAAACAATGCACGACTGTCTGTTTCTCAGTTAATTAAACTTGCCTCATAAACATAGACATATCGCACATTATAGAAGCTAACCACATGGGTTACAGTACCTAGCGCAGTGGGCGGAGTCAGTGTTAGGAGCGGCCCTGCGGATATACGGGAGCGCCTGCATTGGAGCAGGGCCATAGATGCGAACGGGGCCATGGATTGGAGAAGACGGGCAGCCATCCTGGCCTACGGCAACTTTGAGGAAGTGAGCGGGAAGGCTTTGAAGACCTTCTCCAAACTTCTTGCAAGATAAAGACCTATGAAAAAGGTAGCTCTAAAACTGTTAGAGGTCAAAGATTGTGTGAAGTTACAGCTGAACTACAGGAGCAATAACAGGAAAAGCCACAGAGCGCTGCTGAGCGAGAGGGTGAAGCTGCGGTTTATAAGGGATGAGGTCCATCTAGTGGTTGTGCAGGTGTGTGAGGAAAAGGGAAAGATATTTTAATTTACTGCAACAAATAGGGGAGAGAAGAGTATAAATGACAAATTATCATGGAAATATCAATTTATTATGAAATGTTTTTTTTCCATTTAGCACTTTAGCAAAAACATATTTGGAAAAATATTTGGATACACTTTATTTAAAGGTGTCCGTGTTACAGTGTAATTATACATTTAAGTACAGAGTAATGAGAAATAACTACATGTACTTACTATAGGATTAGGGTTTGGTTAAGGGTTAGTTGCATGTAATTATGTATAATTTATATTTATTACTACAGTACTACATATAACATGTGTAACAAGGACACTGTAAAATAAAGTGTTACAAATATTCTTATGCATCATATGTTGCATCTGCCACCAAACAAGCTTTGCTTAGAAATAATGTCACATTTTGAGCCAATTTTTCTCTACTACTTATGTATATGTAGTATATACATATATAAACACACACATACATACATACATACACACACATACATACACACACATTATCTATATATACACACTAAGTAGTACAGAAAATTTGGGTTAAAAATGTGACATTATATATAATGTGTGTGCGTGTGTGTGTGTGCGTATATATATATATATATACACACACACACACACATTATATATGTATATATACACACCGTATACATAACTAGTAGAGAAAAAATTACTCAAATTGTGACATAAGTTCTGATATATATTAAATATATATTAAATAAATGATATTTTGATATTTTGTGGTTTGATATAAATTTATTTTCAATAAATTGCTGCTCTGTAGACACCCCAAAAAGGAATGTATTAATATATATTACTTGTACAAATACTTTTTGGGGCCTGGTATATATTCAATTTATAATTAAATATTTGTTTTTTACTATGCACCAATTTTTGTAAAAGAGGACCCTGATCAAAATAAATAAGACAAACATGGTTATTATTTATCTAAAGTCAGAATTGTTGTAGAAAATTAATGCAACAGCAATTTAATTCAGACACTTGTTGGTAAACCAGTGACTCTTCACCCAGGGCTGGTCTGTCTGGCAGGAGTGGTTTAACACACGCACAGATACAGACACAAGCAAGGCCACATTTTAAAAATACCCAGCACTCACTTCCAGAGAGGACTATAAATAGAACTCAATTGCAGATCTGCAGAATGACACCAGGTCTGTGACTGACTACAGCTTGATGTTTTGTTTTCCAGAATTTTTTTTTTTTTTTTTTAAACGAACAATGATCCAGTGCTTGTGCATTTTATTTTAATTTGTTACGCAGTACTGTTTAATGAACAACTCCAGCTTGTAATACACTTAAGGAAAGCCATATCTAATGTAATTCATTTGTGTAAAGCTGAACTGGAACTTAATGAGAGTGACTCGTTATTTTGACAACACAATTGAACGATAAAATTATCAGGCAAAATAAGTGCATTTGAAACCTCTATGCACCAGAAATATCAAGTGCTCCAAGTATCAATGCAGTTTATAAATACAGCATGCTTGATACTTGGGGTAGAGTCATAACTATATATGGTAGTAAAGCGACAGATGAGTTTTGAAATGTTTTAAAAGCAGGTCAGATTTGTTTAATGAATGCCTGCTATTTAACCAAACTGGTTTTGATGGTTGAATGGCCATTGTAAGACGATTAGCCCAAGTTAATGCTGGCAAATGAAACAGCATTAGGAGTGTATTAATATCTCAAGCATGTGAAACTTTTGGCAACTGATCTGTGCGTTTTGTTTGGCAACACCCAAACCGACTGAGGTAAAAAGCTTGCCGATACAGTGAATGGTATTGAATAGGACATTTGCAAACTCAGTGCAGAGAGAAACTAGAAGCACCTGCCAATTCCGTGACTCAAAACCCCAAACATTATACAATTTCATCTATAGGCTATTATTACATTAAATGTCCATCGGATGACTAATCATCCTGACAGGCTTTTGGGAGTTCATTAAATAGATGCCAGTATTAGATGAAAATGAAATAAACATGACATATATATTTGAAAAGTCTGCACTTACAAAAAATGACCATAGTCTACTTGAAATCGGAGTGTCATGTTAATACCACGGTGTTTACATCACTGTATCATGGTAGTGCCACTTTTTGAAAGGTTGTGGTTTACATAAACAAAACTCACTACTATGACATCACGTGTGGGAGGATACATATATTGTATACAAAGGGTAAGTGATATGCCTCTGTCGGGAGACCAAATTCCCTGTGGCTACATTTACGTAATATTTGCCAAATCAAACTATAGGCATAAAAAATAATAAGCAGATGGAACGAATGAAAACGCTACATATGCGATATATTTCAACTGCGTCAATTTTGAAATGACAGTAAAATATAACGGTGTTGTGTTACATGTTCAACGCGTAGCCATAGAAACCCTGTTGCCTGCATTAAAGTCACTTAAAAGTGCATAATATAGAATATGAAGATATAATAAGTAGTTCCACTTACCAGACAGCAGAAATAGCGTTAAAACCGAGTAGGACAGCAGACTAGAGAGTGAAGGTGGGCCGCTGCGAGAGCAACGCATTTGTCAAACAGCGACACGACCGTGTACTTCTTAGGTAATGACAAGTGCATTCTGGGAAATTCCTCTCGCTGGGCAGACGAGCTCCAAATATGAGCAATGCGTAATTTACGCGCATAGTTACTCAGCGCGAAGCAGTTTGTGCGCTTCACCAACTTAATTACGTCATTAGGCTATGCCAAAATATTGTTAATATGATTATATGCATAATTGCTGCTTCGGGATAAAGCTGCCAGTACCTTCAGGTTTGAGATCAGGGAATTGTGAAAAGCTGACTCTAGATCAGTGGATTCAGACAACTTTATTAGGTGTATTAATTCGTCAGAAAACTAAGATTTTCCCCCGGTTTCACAGACGAGGCTTAAACCTAGTCCCTGACTAAAATGCAAATTTGAGCTGTTTTAACTGAAAGCAACTTGCACTTACATATCTTAAATTAAGTCATTGCCATTGTTTTGTTTCAAGATGCACACCAGTAATGTTTTACAGGCATGTTTATGAATGTTACTTAAATGTCCTAATTTAACTAATGCCTAACCCTGGTTTAAACTAAGCCCTGTCTGTAAAATCGGGCCTATATATAATAAACTAATAAATATTAAAAACTAGCATCAAATAAATTATTCAGTGTGGGAAGGGTAAGCCTATTTGTTCAGTGTCTTTATTAGTCAACATACGGTTCATTTTCATGTAGTGAACATGGTCAAAGCCTCTACAATATCTTAAGCTTTCGCTTAGTTTTAATACCATAGAACTTTAAGGAATGTATGTAGGCTTTTATGGTTATTTTAGTGGAACTATTTATCTCACATTTTTGTACTAGGTAATGTTGTCTATATATTAGAGCTGCACTAAAGGAACAGTACCCTTTTTCAGTCCAAGGATCCTTATCGATGGGTTAAAAAACTGGGAATGATGCAGAAAATTAATCAATACAACAATTTAAAGTGAATATCACGTTGCCAGTTGGGTGGATTTTGAATAGCCTCCACTTTTTCTATGACTAGTAAATTAATTGAAATAGCTGGTGTTGCAGTTTTGCATCTGAAAGAGATGAGATGTGAATTAAGAACAAGATTTTATATACAGAAATATTTACTAACATACTAACGAAACAATATCCCATGACTTTATGAATGATCTCTAAGATTATAAACAATGTACTGTCCTAAGACTTCTATCGTAATACTAATATATTCACCTGAAGTGGGCAACTAAAAATACATTTTCAATCATTAAAAGATTACCTTTATCTAAAATGTCACTGCCAGCATTTTTTTATATAAATGTAGATGCCAGTCATTTTGAGAAAGCACAAGTTAAAATGTGCTCAGCAGAATATGTAATGAAATTCAACAATTAGTAATAAACAAGTACATTTTATTTACCTCATATCAACCCGAACTGCATCTAAACAAAAGCTGATAAATCTTTCTGTGATCCAAAATAGACATGGCCGCTGCATGACATGCTCCGTTTATGAATGTGTCCCAGTACAAATTACAATCAGAACACCGGATCAGGCTGCGACTGTAGCACAAGTGTGTACATGAAAGTCAGAAAACAACCTCCATCAAAAATGTCTCTTGGAAATTTAGACGGGTTAGGGACAGATTAAAAACAGCGACAGGGTGGCATTTAAAATTTGCCAAGTGACGGGGAGGGGGGGTAACCATCTGCACCAATTATAATGGGAAAAGCATAACTTTTAAAATATAAACAAAAACAACAGTAAATAATTATATACTTGAATATAATCAGGCTGTGACAATTAAGACTAGTGTTCAGAAACATGGCATTGAAGGGGAACACAACTGTTCATTTCTCTCGCAAAGCCATGTAGACCCTCCACATGACAAGTCTCTGAAAGCAGCAGTGTAGTTATTCTGTTGGCAAGAAACAAACGAGAGCTTATGACAATTTCATTTTCATACAGATGATTTCAACCACCACCATTCAATGAGATATTTACAGCACCCCTTTCTAGAGTGTGTGCATGCCGTTCTTGGACTAAAAACTACAACAAAAAAAAAAGGAAAAAAATAATAAAGGGAATACATCAGCTAAAACATCCTCAGGGAAATAAACATCCACAATATATGATACAATTCAAAGCTTAAATATAGGCATACGTTAACCAGCACATGCAGCTATGTATAGCCCAACACAGCTCCTTGGAATAAAGGAGGGGAGTTAGTTACATAAAAAATAAGCAGAGGCTGGAAAACTCTCATTCTTGTTGTAAGATTTAAAGTTGGAAGCCATTTTGTCATTGAATCCATAAAGACGGTATATCAAAAACAAAGAAAATACATAAGAGAAACAGAAATTTGTGTCCACTTGCACCAGATATGGGAAGGACAGAGGATTGTGTTGTCCACCTCTCCTAAAAGTTCTCACCGGACCGAGCAACTCTCTCTGCACCGGTTTCACACCAGTGTGTACATCTCCCTTGCTTTCCTTGATACCGAAGGACAGGGGAAAAAAAGAAGAAAAAAAAACACAGCAGCTCACAGGTTTAAACACCATTGCTTGCATATGGCTGACAAAACTGATTGGGCGTCCCAGGTCGCCCAACAGTAAAAGCTCCTGAACGCGGTTCTCTCTGGTAAGGAGGACGCAGGAGGAGGGAGCCTCATATATAGCGAAAGAGAGAGCAGAGAGGATGGTGGTGGCCGTTAGCACATCCCTCAAGAGAAACCCAGTGAGCTGGACGTGCTGGATCGCTGGTTCAGGCGAGACATGCTGTTCATGCTGGAGCTGGAGGGCTTGAGGGGCGTGTTGCTGCCCAGGGCTTGTGGGAAACGCTGGTGGTAGCGATCCAGACGTAGGTACTTGACCGTCACCAGCTTACCTGTAGCAAATGGGTGACAGGTTGAAACGCACTGAAAACTGCATTGGCTCGGATTAGTCGTTATTATAAATACGACATTCATTTACCATCAAACCAGGAGCCATGAAGTGCTTTGAAGGCTTTCCCAGAATGCTCTGCTGAAAGGCACTTCACATAAACGCAGCCCTAAACAGGAAGAAGATCATATAAGCAAATCAACCCATTAGTTAAATGGTTGTAGGAATATTCTAAGGAAATTCTAAGGCAGCAACATGCTGTATTAGAATCAATTGTGAGTGGTCAATTTGTATTTTCAGTTTATTTTAATTTTTCAAAGAGGTTCACATTAATAACACGGATTATAAATTATTTTACCCAATATTTGTGTTCTCTTCCAAAATTCTCTTTGTAGGCAGCAGGCAACTCATTAGCTTTTGGACAAAAAAACTTCTAAATTCAGGCTGTAAATTTTGTAATGACCCACACAGGCTCAGGATACCTCTCTTGAGTTTTTGTCAACAGCTATGTGAACGATTCCCTCGTTATCACTGCACTTCTCCAAAATGGCTTCTTGAATGGCGAGGTGCCAGTTTTCCCCCACTTCCCTATTCAAAAGGAAAATACTGAGATTACTTTTCTCGAAAAACACTCTAATATCAGGCAAACCTATATAGTCTTATATAAGTAAATACATTTAACTTCGCTAGCCTGCTTGAACAACCAATTCAATGTGGTCATGTGTTCAATTCCTTAAGAAACTTACATTACAGGATCAAACATGTTGCGAATCTTCAAGCATGGTGTTAAGCTGTTTGGTGGTGAATTTCTTCGGTCCAATGGAAATGCTAAAAAACAAAACAAGCCATGAAGTCCATGTACACACTTTTAATGAGTGTCTACACATGAATGCATGTGTTAACATAAAAAACATCAAGTTAGGCCTTACAAACAAGTCAATCAGAAGGAGGTATCCACATACTTATGGCCTTGTATGAATCTGAAAAATTAATATGGAACAAGCTTGGACTTAAAATGTTGATGGTTGATTGCACACAAAGTAAGAGTTACCTTGGCCTTGCCAAACTTTGGAGGGCATATGCATCTTATCAGGTGACATTGAGGGCTGAATCCACCGCCACACCATGAAGTCTGCCCCTCCAATCCTCTGCTTTTCTGTCCGAATGCGAGACTCGTTAGCTGAGAGGAACGCAACTGCTCTGTCCCATACCTTCTTCATCTTCTTTCTGAGAGAACACCACAAACATACTATTCAGGACTATTCAGGTGAAAAGAGGGCGTTTCATACAAGAACGCAACCCAAATTAAAGCCAAATTCGTTCAGCAACAATAGAATACCTGTCTTGAGGCTGGACAAGAGAGTCACGGACGTGAGGGATGGGCAAGTATGCCTGCAAGTCCTTATTCTCCTGAGAGGCCTCATTGTGGCTCCTCATTACATCTGTAAAAACACAAAGCACAGGCATTTAAGATACAATGTGTAACTTCTAGCTAAAATGTAGCTTACAGTAATGAGGCAGTCTTACCAATGATTCGCTCCACCATGTCATACATTTGTCTCGTTTTCTCCTCTTCTCTGCGCCATCTGTATTTCATGTAATACACCAAACCCAAAATAATACCAATGCCTACAGAGAAACAGTGTAAAAGGAGAAAATGTGTGAAATGATGACGCTTTTACCAAAGGGAAGATCGACAAATTCTACAAAGAGAGAATACGCACCTGCGAGGATAAGGAGAACTCTGTGGATCACAGTGAAGAAGGCACGCCTGAAGCGACAGAAGAAGGACATGCGGGGGTGGATGGACTCAAGCCGTGAGATTTCCGATACGTACTCTATGGGTTGAGCAGGGTCGGCACCAATCAACCTGCCCAGAAAACAGCACACACCCAGTGAACACACGCAGAAAATGGCACACACGCAGGCCGAGAGATACTAAAGATATGAATGCTAGACCTTATTAACAGATAGATAGAGAGGCCGATAGATAGACAGATAGACAGACAGACAGACAGAGAATAGCAGGCCAACAGACGGACAAGATGGCAGGTCAACAGATGGACAGGATGGCAGGTCAACAGACGGACAGGACGGCAGGTCAACAGACGGACAGGACGGCAGGTTAACAGACAGACAGACCAACACACAGACAGGCCAATACAGACAGAAAGACAGGCCTACCAACAGACAGACAAATGGACGGATATCAATTACCTTATTCCGACAACATCTTTGGTTTTCATGATCCATTCTAAAGACGTTTCAATCAGGTTTTCGTATGCTTCATTTTGGAGCTTGAAAGAGAAAGACACTTTATTATATTGTGCATATTCATGTTGGAAGAGCAACTATTTCCCAAATTATACAATTAAAGTCCATTTCAATTAACTAAACAACCTTATTTGACTTAAATGAATGTAAAATATAGCTCCAAACCCTCAAAAAGCAAAACAAACCTTGAGGTACGTGGAGGCATCACTAAAAGAGACACTTCTGTTTAAAGGATTTTTAAGGTCTCCACAATCATACTCTCCTGAAAGGCAATCAAAATGTTTCACATTTTAAATGCTGCAAATATAAACATCCAAATATACCTGTACAATGTTTAGAGGTTACAATATGAGCTGCAACTGTATGCTCACCTGCAACATTGGCCAGGTGCTCATGTAGAGACAGAAGAAGGTTAAGGATGAGGTCTCGGTCTTTGACATCCTGTTGAAATCAAACGCAAGTACATGTTGTAAGTACATGTTTAAGGATAGTACAACCATCTTCTTGTTGAAAAAAGGGAAATTACTTGACGAAAGGTGAGAAGACAAATACTTACATACTGCTTATCAAACTCAGGTCCAAACGGGTGCTGCAAGACTGAAAAAGAAAAGAAAAGTAAGATGACAAACGGCATTACACAGCATTAGCAAAAATCACAGTCCAGTTATATTATAGTATTATGGCTGGATGGTGTTTCCCAACCATGCCGAGGACAGACAGAGGGAGTGACCGTGGAGGAGGGCTGCTCATCGTCTCACACTTGACTATGGGTGTGACTACGAGCAAGAGCCTTTCGTCGTCTCGCACTTGAGTCATTGTCTGAACATTGTGTTTCTGTCCTCGCTCTGGCCCGGGCCCAGATTCAGCACAGCAACTGCCCTTCCCTGCATGTCTCAAACATAGATAACATTCATCTGGCATATCACACGTAAGCCGTCTGAAGACGCAAGCCATTGAAACGGACAAAACAACAGCTTTTAAGATTCTTGCCAAAGTTTGACCCAGATTTTAGGCAATAGATGTTCAAGGACACATTTCGCTGGTTCTGTGGTTGAACTACAGCTGTGAGTGGCTTAAAACGCCTTAACCATGGTAAAACCACTGAAATACATAGCTTTGAGCAGCTCATTTTTATAATGGCAGAATCAATATTCTGATATCACTTTTATAATAACTAAGTCACACTTGTTTCGCTGATATGTTTCTAAAAGTGTTAATTAAATAGCTGTCTATGGAGGGGTCAGAGAGCTCTTGAATTTCATCACAAATATCTTAATTCGTGTTTCAAAGATGAACAAAGGTCTTATGGATTTGGAACGACATGAGGGTGAGATATTAATGACATAATTAAAATTTTTGGGTGAACTAACCCTTTAAAAAAATAGCATGTGAAACGTACTATGCAATGATAAATGTTCCAAACAATACTATGCTACACTGATGTCAAATTTTAGTTCACACAGTAGCATGCAGTTATCAACGCAGAAACAAGTCAATATTTTGCATTTTTACTTTAAGAAGTGTTAAAACATCTTATGTCAGTCTGATAGGATGTTAAAAGTCGTGGATAATATGACAGTCGTCATACTGGAAGATCAAGTCAACCACACTGCTTCGTGGGAAATAGTACTGAATGCTGTAGGACATTTCATACAGAAAATGTTAGTGCACACTACAGAAATAAGAAGCATGTTGTTCAAAAATGCTGCGAACTACAATCTGAGCAAGTAAAAAACTCATGCACATATATAATCCCTCAAAGTAAGAATCCGGCATTTAGCCGGCCAGAGAGAAGTCAGTCACTCTAGCTGGCCACAAACTCCCAGAGTCCCCTGAGAGACAGACAATTAGGCCGCTTTAGCTTGTCTGTGACCTAGATGTCTGCAGCACACTCTCCAGTCAAAGCTCCTCTCCCTGAGAGGCCGGCCATGCCACAAATATACATAGTAATTCATCAGTCGCCTTCCTCTCAAGAGTCGTCTCTGCCTCCAGAGCACTTTACTCTGATGCTACTCAAGCTATTTAAACTGAGTGGCATTGAACGCACATCCAAGAACAGACTTTCTCTCATCTGGGAAAATGTATCAAAAGATTAATGGTGGCTATCACATTATGACCATGAATGATGTCAACATGTCAAAACGTGGGGACTACCAGACTAGCCATGATTATTCACAAATAACAGACAGTCAGAGGGTTCCCACACTTTTCAAAAGTGAATTTCCCAGACTTTCCATCACCTTTCTAGTCATTTATAATCGCTGGATAAGGAGTTTTAAAAATCATTCAATTTAATTCATTATTTAAAATAATTAAGTTCAGCAGAAATATTTTAACTAACCATTTTAATTATTTAAAATACTTTTTTTTCTGCCTAATGAATAATTTACATCAATTTGAAGATCAAAGCTAGTTTTAGTCTACAAAAAAGAAATATTTCAACAAATAAAATGTTTAGCACAGGGCATAATTAGAAAACGGTTCATTCATTCATATGCAATCATGCATATTTACTATTTCCTTTTATCTAAACTTAAACTAGTAAAAGAAAATAGAGAACTGGCAAAACACGAAGACGTCATACAATCACAAATATGGTGAGAGTTATGGAGTGTTGAGATGTTGGGAGTAATTTGACAAAATGTGTGTCACAAACATCATATTGCAGCATTTAGGGTGAAGGTGTGATCAGCTACCTGAAATCCACCAGGATTTGTGTGACAGCATGGAGCACACACACATATTTCTAAGGCAAATACCGCTCTCTGTCCCATAAAGCACCAGTGGGAAGTGCATTTCCTGTCTGAGAAGGTGCAAATAGTCTGGGGTGATAACTGCTGTATGAATTGGGCACATTTGACTAATGGAGTTGTAGAAACAATTAGAAAAACTTTGAGGAACATTCTAAAGCGTTAAATGTGTAATTACATAAATTTTGCTTAGTGAATCAGCACATGTCAATATGACATTTTTACATTAAACCAGATCTTAAAAGAGATGCAACACTAGTGCAACTACCACTAATATTGTTATTAATATGATGGCTCACAGACTACTGAAACTATGACAGATGCATTTTTCTTCATTGCACCATGGCAATACCATAGCATTTTTAGAAGCGTCACCTGGTATCCATTATAGTATTCTTGTGAACTGGGTGGAAGTAATACATTCATATTATAGCATGGTATTTGTGTAGTAATCATTCAGTAGCATCGGACACCAATTTACCATGGTAAAAGTAAACAGTTGACTAGGTTTTAAAAGCCATGCCACGTCCAGCACTTCATACTTACTGACTGGATCCCCCACAGCGGTGTTGGAGCCCCTCATTCGCAGGTACATGAGGCCCAGCAGCACGAAGAACAGACAGGCGGCTGTCAGGAGGAACATGGACAGGTAGTGAGCGCTGAAGCCACCGGTCGAGGACACCTCCTCCCGTTTAAACTGCTGCAGGAGCTCGTCCTCCGGGACCGTGTTGTGCTGCTTGGGCTTGGGGGCCGAGGCATGGCTGTAGGAGTGGTTGGACCCGGTGTGGTTCGAGTGGTTCGCTCGGTATGTCGCGGTGTAGGAGGGAAAGCGCGGTCTGAGCCCGATACTAAATAGGCTGCTGCTGCTGCAGGCGGACTCGCCGTCTCCGTTGTCGAGGTGGTTCTTGTTAAAAGAACCGGACGGGATGCTTCTGCTGCTGCTGTTGTCATCCCCGTCAGTCCCGGAGAGTTTCGGGTAGCTGCGGCTCACGTAGCTTCCGCTGAACTCCCTCGGTTTCTTGCCATCGTCGTCCCTCCGTTCCCCGACCATAGCTAGGTTGAAGTCAGGAGTATCATGCGTCGTCTCCGAGCTCCAGACGCTCCGGTACGGGGGAGAGGAGGCGGGTGGACTGTGTCTGAAAGTCAGACGGCGTTCGCGGGGACGGTCTCGCACACCCTCCTCTTCCTCCTCCTCGTCGGAGTCGGAATAATCCCTGGCTAAATTACTGCTGTTAGACTCGTAAAAAGCCTTATTCCCGTTCAAAGCGCGACTGTCTCTTTGCGTTTCCTCCAAACCGCTGGATTTACCCTGGTCTGCCCACCACGGAGACCCAGAAATGCCTTTCCTGTCCGCGGATAACCCGAGGGAGGCGGCGGCGGCGGCGGGTGTTCTAGCAGGCCTGATGGTGGGTGTCTGCTGCGCGGATCCTCGGTCTCTCCTGCTGCCGCCGTGATTCGGGCCTCCTTTCTTCTGCGGCGCCTCCGCGTCCGACTCGTCCGAGCTGAACCCCAGCACGAACTTTCCGGGTCTGCGCTTTTCGCTCCGGCTGGCGCTCAGGCGCGTGACGTCACTGCCCGGTGGCCTGGCGCTGAATCCCGAAGCTCGCGCGGCGGCGTTGCTATTACTAGCGCTACTGCTACCGTTGTTGTTGATACTCCCGGTACTGCTGAGCCCTTTCCCGCTCCGGAAGCCCCGCGGCTGTGGCTGCTCCTCCCGCAGCTTTTTCAGTTTCTTCAAGTACACGGGCCGCGTGCTCTCCGTCACCGGGCCCGGGGTGAAGCCGAGCCGTTTTAATTCAGACACAAGCTCCTCATCCGTTAACTGTGCAGACGCCATCTTTGCACAAAAAACGCACACAGCGAGACACGGCGGAAGTGACGTGGAAGTAAGCGGACAGACGGCCAACTTGAAAGGAAAGAAATTGAAAACTTTTTTAAATATTGTTATTAAATAAACATTATACAACACTATGAATGACAATCAAGAATAAAGGGCGGAAAACCGGCGATTATCGGGTGGGATACACAAAAAGATACAAATCAAAATAGAGTATTTAAATATTTAAAAACCGATATATATCGAAAATATAACAATTTTTAGGCCTACAAAAAGCAAATGTTTTGTTAAGTCAATATATATAAGGTCTTTGGTAAAGTTTTGTCATCAGTGGACTGCCACATTTCACTCAGTAAATAATAATACATTTACATCTGTACATCTTATTTCAGAAATAAGGAGGTAGAAAACTGTAACAAAGCAGTTTCCACCCATAAAGGAAATATATGGCATATTCACTTTTATTTGATTTGCCTTTCAATTATTTATAATAATAATAATAATTATTATTATTATGAATGTAAATAAAAATAAGATTTTGTTTCTAACAAAGCAGTTTCCACCCATAAAGGAATTCCGATGTGATATATGGTATATTAACTTTTATTTGATTTGCCTATTAATTATTTATAATAAATATATTATTATTATTATTATGAATGTAAATAAAAATAAATTGGCTATGAAGAAAATCAAGTCAGTTTTAGTAATTATAATAATCTGTTAAAATACATAAGTATGCAAAGCATATTAGTTAGGCTAATATAAATCTAAGTCAATGTGAATTAAAAATATGAATGAAACCCCAAATGTTGTAGTAAAAGCTCATCTCAGTTACAATTCAGTGTGCTGGCAGACTCAAAAACTTGTTATTGGATGTGTTAATATCTTCAATATGAAGTGTAATAACTCTTACATCAGAAACTGTATTATTTGAGATATCAAAAGCACTTTTGAAATGGAAACACTTTTTCTCTATACTTTCAATTGAGAAAATTTGGTCAGTAAGTAATACGTTTTTACTGCCAAATAAGGTAAAGGAAATTCATTTGAAAATACTGCACAGGTATTATCCATGTAATGCGTTTCTTAAAAAGTTTAAAGAACACTTCTCACCACAATGTTCTTTTTGTAATCTTGAATTTGAAACTCTCACACATTTATTTTGTAATTGTAAATATTCAGATGACTTTTGGAAGCAGGTATCTAAGATGGTTTTTGATCAATTTGACAAAATAATCAAAATAGAAGAGACTGTCCTCTTCTTGGACTGTAATACTGGATCTGATATAATTGATAACACATTAAAGTGAATTATTCTTCTTGGGAATTTTCATATTCATAAAGCTAAAGTAATGTCTATCACACCTGCATTTAAGTTTTTCTGTAAAGATTTCTTAAAATATTGTATGACTCATTGAACTCAATTACTAGAAATAAGAAGTGTATTAAAACATCTCTCATATTGAAAAAAGTAATTTGCAAAATGTAATGTTTTACCCTGTACAATGTAAGATCTGTTATGTGTATCCCCCAATTTCTGTTTGATGTTAAATGTCATTGTATGTTTATTTGGAAAATTGAATAAAAAAAAGCAACAAAAAAAGCATGTATTACACTACGCCACCTCGTGGCGACATCTGTGAATTGCAACTCCTGCTGCGTACAAGTAGCTCGCGGAACAGTCCGCGCGAATCATTCTGTCAATTGAAGACTCGCTCGAGACACATTTAGTGCACTGGATTGGAGCGAGAGGGGAGAGCTAGCAAACCGGGCAATTCACTTTAAATAAACCAAGGGATGGCTTTCAGGACGCCTGCTGTTCAGCTACACCTTAAAACGTGTTTTCTTCTGCTTTTAGGGGGTATAATGGAAGCTGCCCAGGAGCAAGGAAGCATGTACATGTGGATTGATGCCAATCAAGCAAGAATATTAATTGGTAATAGTGTTTGGCGTGGTTTCTGTACCGGCACATCAATGTTATTAGAGCCCAATTGTAAACCAAGCAATTGTATAATAATTTAACTGAATTTTTTTAAGATATGAGAAGCTTGTGAATGCTCAATGCTTTATCCAACAGGTTTTGAGGAGGATATTTTAATAGTTTCCGAGGGCAAAATGGCCCCATTCACACACGACTTCAGGAAAGCACAGCAGCGAATGCCAGCAATACCTGTCAATATCCACCACGTGAACTTCACCTGGCAAGCCACTGATCAGGTATTGTACACCGTCATTCTGAAACGTTTGTATTCTGCATCTGGCATGATATTAACCAGTGACGCATTACACTGCCAAATCCTGGTGCCTTATTTTTCCCCCCATTAAAATATGTAAACATCAACAAATTGATTTGACTTGATAAACAGAATTACTGAATTAAGTTTGTTTTTCGTTGACATATACGTGTAAAGCTTTCAAGTTTATTGATTTGCATGATTAACGTGTAAATAAGCTATTTTACATTCATGAAGTAGATAACTTTTAGATAATCTACAATGTATATTATTATTATTAGTAGTAGTAGTAGCTTATATATTATAGCATATTTATTACTGTTAAAGTTATTAGTATTTTCCTGTTTATTTTCCGGTTTACATGTATAAAAAAAAACTAAACATCCTACTAAATTACTTTGTAGAAAATGAATTCGTAAATCAGTTAAGAATAATAATCTCAATTCATTCATATTTTCTTTGAAAGCTAGTCTTATGTAGTTTTGCTTCTCAACTGTATTTATTGTTTTAGAGTTTTTTTTACTGGAAATTTGTAATAAAAAGTAATAAAAATATTTTTGCACTTTAATCTTGTGAAGTGAATCTGTGATATATTGACCACATTTGAAAGGAAAAAGGTCAGTTCGATTCTTGTGGTATTTTGCATGTTGGTGTTGTAAAACTGCACGCGGATCAAAGCGCGGGCCCGCAGCGTGAGCGCGCCTCCTCATGCATGTGCCAAACATCTGGGTCGTCATCAGTACACTAAGAGCACGCGTGCCAGACCCCGCGCTTTATTTCACAACGAAACTTCCATTTGGAATCACTTTGTTGCGTTGTTATTGCTTGTTGATCCTCTTTGTAATTCGTTATGGTTTTGGCAGAAACAGTGGCAAATTATTTTTTTACTCTGCAGAGCTTTTCCCCCAAAGGTTTAATAATAATAACAATATATCAATCTGGTATTGATTACAAATTACGTGACTAATCAGTAATAAAATCTTTCAGATCACATTTTAAAACTTAATATGTTTTTATGTATATTTTATTTTTATTTATATAAGTTTGAAGCATTATAAGGCAGAATAATACAAGCAAAATATAAGCAACATAATTGCACTAAAACATAATTCGGCCAAAATAATTAAATATTGATTTTATTGCATTTATTTTAATTAAACCTTTTCTACCCACTAAAATAATTTTTTGATTCAATTCAACTTTATTTGTATCACACTTGACTTTTCACAGCTTTTACTAAGAATATTGCCTTACAAATCTTAATACGGTGACAACAGCAATGAAAAAACTTTAAAAATCAAAGCAAAAATGTATTTTAATATCATGAATAACATTAGGCTAACATAGCGCATGTGCCAATTTTCCATTTAAATGTCAGTTTATTAAAATGTCAATGGCACTTGCCTAATGAATCGCTTGTTGTATTCCTCGTTTGGATGAAAGCATAAATGTAAATGTAAAAATGTAAGTGTATGGAATGGAAATGTACAGGAATCTCTTTTCACAAATGATCTATCTTTGCACACCGGGATCATAATCTGTGAATGGCATGTTGACTTGACGAAAGAGAAGCAAGAGGGAGAAATTAAAATAGCAAGGGGAGGGATACGGAGGAAAAAGAGAGGGCCCACTCTGTCCTGGCCCCTGTTAGCTTCAAAGACGGCCGCTGAGGCTTTAGAACAAAGGTCTCCGGCATAAAAGGCTGGCGGCGAGAGTTATCTGTGTTGGTTATTACCATTCAGCTGTAGGATTAGCTAAGCTCTCCACACAGCTTGTGTACTTTTGCCTTCATCAAACGCTGCTCAGCTTTTACACTCTGAAATCTAGAGACCAGAAAAAAAGAGGGAAAAAGAGCCGTCTACCTCACTTTCATCTCCTTTTTTTTGTAGCGCATGTTTGGCCTCGCCATCACAGCTGTCCTCACAAGTGTGTAATTCTCAAAGAGTTGAGGTCATTAGTCAGAGAGTGGAGGAAATTGATTGCCTTGCAAACTTAAGGATACCCGGAAAACTTCTTTTTAGTCTTTACAGATGTATATGTGCTCTTGTCATGAACCACATGCAACCTTTTTTGTGCTATTGTCCCAAACGCCCCTCTTTATGCAAATCTACACTACTTCATTTAATGTTTTTAAAGTCTAAAACAAAGTTCACCTCTGTTTATCTTCTTTTTTTCTTTAGGCAGAGTACTTCTATGAGTTTCAGACTCTGCGTTCATTGGATAAAGACATTATGGATGACCCTACTGTCAACGTTCCTCTCTTGGGATCAGTGCCACACAAAGCTTCTGGTGTGATTTAATTAGAATATATTTGAATATATATTTATTTGTATTTTATTTCTTTATTTCTTTCACTGTTGTTGTGATTGTAGTTTTCCCTCTTAGCAAAAGTTTTGATAATAAACTGGTGGAATAGTAGAATAATGATGATGTGCATCTTGATTCTTAAAATCACATCTAGAAGATGATCACCATAACCCATGAGACTTATGGTACGTGGATGCTTAAGGTTAATTAATCAAAAGCGGTTTTGTGTACTCAGTGATCCAGGTGGGCTTCCCATGCCGAGGTGACCAGGATGGTGTGGCAGCATTTGAGGTGACCATCCTGGTGATGGATGCTGGAGGAAACATCATCCTGAGGACGCCACACAATGCCATCTTCTTCAAAACATGCCAGAGAGGTGAGCTTTCAAACTTTGTAGATGTTGATGCACAAAATGATTGAAAGATTGTTATGGGAATGTAAATACTTGATCAGATATTGAAACTTTGATGTTAAAAGACTAGAAGCAAATTTATTCCTAAAATAGAATATAAACAGACTTAAATGAAACATATAGTTTGAGTATAGAGCTGTAAGATGAATATGGTGTTTTGTATATGACAAAATGGTAAAACGTTTGGTATCCTGACACAATGTGAGACATTATTGAGATCTGAAACGACTATTCACAAGTTTGGGGGCAGTAAGATTTTTTTTGTTGAAAGAAATTAATATTTTATTCAGCACGGACGCATTAAATTGAACAAAATACATAGTAAAGACAATGTTACAAAAGCTTTCTATTTCAAATAAATGCTGCTTTTTTAAATTTTCAATTCATCAAAGAATTCAGAAAAAAAAAATTATCACATTTTCCACAAAAATATTAAGCAGCACAACGGTTTTCAACATTGATATTAATAAGACACTAAATCAGCATATTAGTATGATTCCTGAAGGATCATGTGACACTGAAAATCACAATATTACAGCCTTGGTGTACATTAAAAACTTTAAGATAATCTTACTGACCTAAAACTTTTGAACGGTAGTCTATGTGAGATTAAAGTTTTACTTTTTCTTAAGAGAGTAACCTGGAGACTTAGGTGAAAGTTTCCATTTGCTCTGGTTGAAACAATTATTCAATTTATTATCTTATTTATTTTGAACAGGATTTGTCTCCTCTTCCTCTCGCCCCTCTTTAAGTGTATTTGGTAAGAGAAGCAGAGATCATGGTATGGGTGACTCTCAACCTCACCCACAAAGCCATCGCTGGCTCATGAGGTCATGTGAATCCTACCAGCTGCAGCCCTTTAGAATGAGCGTGTTATGTTTTTCTCTGCCCCCCCCCCTTCTCACACACACTAACCTCACGGTGTTGCATTCCCCTACACACCCTTCTCCATTCGGCGTGTAGACTTCACAGATCAAATGGTCCATCTGTCTGAAGCCACCCCGCAGGGAGGAAGCAAAGTGTTTCCTAGTGACAGCTGAGGGTGCCTTAATGACTAGTACTCACAAGTTGTTTTTTTAAAAGTCTGGCTGCTTGAATTTCACCCACAGGACAAAATGACATTGACAGGAGATGTTTAGCAAAATGTTCAAGCTGCTCTTTTCCATATAGTGAAAATGAATGTAGACTAAGTCTAATGGGGGGTAGACTAAAGGGAACAGTTTATATTCAGCATTATTGATTTGAATGCACTGACACTATTGGATGAACTGAGCTGGATGATGACATCACTGCTTCATCGCTGAATTTAACTCATTACATAATTGATGAACTTCACACAGTTATTGAGCCAGGATGAATGAACACTGAACTGATTTCACCTGAATAATTACTTTTTACTACTGTCTTTTTAGAGCTGCTTTACAGGAGGATTAAGGTCTCTTTGCATCATTTCCTGTTTATCACTAGCCGTGTTTCCACAGCAGGAACTTTCCCCAGGAACTAAGGACTTTGGGGGGGTACTTGGTGTGTTTTGACCACAGGGACCAGGGTCTAAATGTCCCCCTCAGAAAGTCCCTGCTCACGAGGTAGTACTTTTTCAAAGTTCAGGAACTTTCGGGTGTGGTACTTGGGCGCTGAACATGCTTATTGGTTGAGTTCACGCAGCATTTTATTTCAACCAACCTTTTTTTAAAAGTCTGTTGCAGTGCGTGCAGTAAGAGCTGTTTGCCATTCGAATCAACAATGGAGTTAAAAAAATACGACTAATGAACCGACGACAAGATTCAGGCTTGTGGCTACTGTAAAATTTGACTTAAGAGCTGTCAAATTCCAAAATGACAAAAAAAAAGCGAAAATAAAGTGGGTCAGTATGACTTGTAGCACACAAGTCATGTGAGTTGTTTTGAGTCTTTGTATGAAGAACAGACCCAAATTGAAGACATTATTCAAATCCTGCTTGACAGCCTCAGTCCCTATTCACCTTTATTATAAGGAAAAGAGCAGCTTGGGCATTCTGCTAAACTTCTCATTTGGTTTTTTACAGAGAAAAGAAAGTCATGTGTCGCAAAACACGCACAGTGAGTAAATGATGACAGAAAGTACACTAAACTACATAATACTTAAAGATCCTTAAAGATGGTTGTGAGTTACACTGAAACATTTCTGAAACGGCATATGGGGCCGCATTGTGTTTGACAGAGTTGTGGTTTCACCTCAAAGCTATTTCCCTCCTTTTATATGCTGGTGTCAGTACTGTTATTGAATTCACTGGCCTTTCAACTTCTCTCGGAATCTGATGTCCTTGAAGTGGCGTAGGAAGGGAGTAAGTTATGGAGAGTTTGGGTGAAGATTTATAAAAAAAGGAAATGTTTTCACCATTTATGTCTTGTCTCTTTCTGAAGCAAAGTGCCCTGGTGGTTGTCGCAATGGAGGATACTGCAATGAAAGGCAGGTCTGCGAGTGTCAGGATGGGTTTTATGGGGTGCACTGTGAGAAAGGTAACCATATTTATATAGGCCCACCATCAAATTAAAGTCAGTATGCAGGTTACTGACAGTGTAGTTTACTACATTATTTTCTTTTTAATGTATAATATAAACGTTAAACATTAAAAATGAATAAAATGTAATTATATATTTTATATTTAAATATTATAATTTGTTTAATAATTTATAATATAATATTTATATTAATTTAAATATGAATATAAATCTAAAGTGTCTCATAGGCTACCTGCAACAAAACAAATCCATCAACAACAGATGTGAGCATGTAGAACCTTATCATAAAATGTCCACTGACTAAGCCAAATAGATTTATAAAAAAATACAATAAAGAGAAGTGTATACTACAAGACTTTTTTCTCAGAAAGACAAGCTTCCTTTGGAAACAAACGAGTGCATATAGTTTATTATGATGATGATTATATTCAACCTCAGGGCATCACGTCCCAAAATGCCTTGTGCAAATTACAAAGCGCGGTTAAGCCTGCTATGTACTAGTTTATATGAGAGAATGGAGCATGCATGTGTTCTAGAAGGTTTCTGAAAAAAAAATATGAATTACCCAGCAGGTTGGGAGGCACAAACATGTGTTTTTCATCTATTTACAACTTTAAAGAGCGGTTTACCAAAAAAAAGGCTTCCATTAGACGCTGAAAATGTGTTCAATATTTTCATTGTAGCTCTGCTGTGTTTGTACCTAAACCGCTTCCACAAAACAACTTTCATCCAACAGCTTTTGGCTTATTTGTTTTTGTCTGCATCGCTGCCAAAACCACAAAGTTTTGTGCTTTGCATATCAAGAAAACCTGCAGCCCAAACACCAGCAGCAGCAAGAATTTTAACTTGTTTGTTTTTTATTTAAAAATAAACGTTAATGTTTCAGCCTGGAAGCTCTGTGAAATGTTATGTTATGTTTTTTTTTTGTTTTTTTTTACATTTTGCATTAAGATAATTTGCATCATGTGGACTGAGCTACAAATCATAAAGCACATTTTAAGGTCTACTAGTTGTAATACAAACAAACAAAATCCTCTTTTCCTCATTTTTAGCCCTGTGCTCCCAAAGATGTCTGAACGGTGGCCTGTGTATGAGCCCAGGTGTGTGTATATGTCCTCCGGGCTACTTTGGACCCAGCTGTGAGAGAGGTTGGTTTCCTTCCATTATTGTGCTATATTATGCCACCTTTAATTATAATATTAAAGTGCCCCTATTATGACATTTTAAAGGCTCCTAATTTTTTTTGGAGGTCTCCTACAATAGGTTTACTTGCATCCAAGGTCAAAAAACACTTTAATTTTGTCATAATATAAATAGCAGCATCACCTCTTTTCTCACAGTGTCTAAGAAATGGTTTGATCAAGGATTCAGCCTCTCTAAACCCCTCCTTTGGTCTTATTGATCTGTTCTGATTGGACTACTTACAGTGTTTGTAGGAAACAAAATGACTACCATATCTGACTTTCAGCTCCAAAGGCTTTCTCAGTGCTTGTATACACAGTGATACAGACAGTAACGATGGCTTCAGTTTTACCTTATGAATTTAAGCCCGAGTCCTTATCCTTGGAAGTGCATGCAAAGCGAATATGTTTTTGCAGCACAATGTCGACAACACAAACTCTTCCAGGCCTTAGCTACAACTACAGTGTTTGAGGGTGGGTCAAAGTAGATGCTGTTCACAGGCAGCCAATGAAGACCATAGGCTAGTGTTATATAATTCATTACCAAATGGCAAAAGCTCATCAGCCTCTGCTGCAGCCAATGAGATTGCTTGTTCAACATTTAAATAGTCTGTTTCAGTGTTGGCAAGTCCTGCAGTGCATTATCAGAGTTCCTCTGAAACCCTCCACCTCCCCCAGCTCCACCTGCCTAGATCTGCTAGGAGATTTATGTATGTCTATTTATTGTGTTATACAATAAATAGCAGCGTGTCTGTGTATCTATTGCCAATAGAAAGACCATACTTGCTCTGCAGCAGCATAGCAGATATTGGGCCAGATTTACTAAACAGGGCAAATTTTTAAAAAGCGCTGATTGGATGGAAAGTTCTGTGCGTGATCTACTGACACACAAATTAAAGCACACAGAGCACATAATGACCAGCGCAATCTACCAGTTAGCGTCTGGTTTAAGACGTGCTTTTTTGGGGCGTAAATAATGGTGCAAATACCAGTAATTTGACTTGTGCAAACCTTAGTAAACCACCTTGCGTTATTCATTTAAATACTCTCCTCCCAAATATTTTGCATCTGAAAGGGGAAACTCCTACAAATGCATATGCAATAAGGTCAGCTGCAAAAACAACTGTCCACGCCTTTTCAGTGTCTTTAATAAATCCTGAAGGTAGTTTTTTAATGCCAAAAGAGGGTTTGTGCTGGCGCAAGCTGTTAGTAAATCTGGCCAATAGTCCGTCAAGTCCGAATACATTAACACTGCCATATTCAATAACATGCTAAAACTATTTGAGAGTTGTCAAGATTGAATTCCATTTATCATGAGCTTTGATCAGACCTTTTACATTTCACAAACAACGCTATTACACACTACATGAAAGGTAATATCTGAAAAAGCAAAATAGGGGCACTTTACATCATAAACTTAAACATAATTAAACGAGCCATAAATCAATACTCAACAGGACAGAAAACTTGACAGGACAGGAACATGCTATACAAGAATACATACAGTACACAAAAAAGAACAAGGTACACATGAAGGCTTTAAATACATATGGGTCAATGACTTAACCTGACTAATTAACCAATAACAGACAGGAAATTGTCTATACTTGTTATTTTTTGTAAGCAAGAAATTCTCTCACAGTCTCTACATATTTTTATTTTACAGCTGTTCTTAAAGGATTATGAACAAAAGGCCAAAACCATGAAACATGATCTACCAAACCGTTAGATAAATAAATAAAAGCACAAATTGTTTGCGTGTTATTTCTCTTTGTACTTTGTGACATGTTCATTGCCTTGTTTTTTCTGCATTAACAGCTAACTGCAGCACCACCTGTTTGAATGGAGGGACGTGTTTCCATCCTGGCAAATGCGTCTGTGCCGTCGGCTTTGAGGGGAGCCGCTGTGAGCTCAGTGAGTTCAGATACACGCATCTTCATCAACACTGTGAAAGGAACAAACTACAGTCAGACCATAGTAACAACACAAATTAAAAATGATCCAAACAAACACAAACAAATGCCAACTTGTCGGCCAAACCTAAGGATTTTCAGATGGGTTTTTAGAAGAAATAAAGTTGTAAAAATAAGGACTGCAACTACTAAAGGGTGTGGTTTTATGTGCTTGATGAATCATGGTACCAGTCTTTAAACTCAAAGGTTCCGGGTCTGTAGGATTTTTAAGAAGTAAATTAATATTTTTATTTAGGAAGGATGCATTAAATTTTAAGTTTTCCATTTCAAATAAATGCTGTTTTTAAATTTCTATTCATCAAAGAAAAATGAAAAACATGTGTCATGGTTTCCACAAAAATAACAAGCTAGATATCAAGTAAGGATCATGTGACAATGAAGACTGGAGAAATGCAGCTTTGCCGCCACATATATATATTTTTTTCTTAAATGTTCAAATTGAAAACTACAGATTTTGTTTTGCTCAAACTAAAAAGTACCGTTCGAAAAACATATTCCTGAACTCTTAGCTTAAAAAGGCTAATACTCTTCTGAGTTTTTGGACTACTAACTAAACAGCTCTATTAACTTATAACCTAAGGTGTTAACTGGCAGTTACATTTTTATCATCATCTTTCAAAGGGAAAGCTGTGTTGTTTTTCTTTGGTAGTAATAGGCTCACTTCCACAAATTGCCCTCAGAGCAGGTCTCCAAGTAAACTTCCTAAGTGAAGTGTGTTCTCACATTAGTGTTAAATGGGCCGGCACCTACTTGGGCAAACACAGGATGTAATGCAGTTGTGTTGTCACCCTAATCACTAATAACAACCTCATGAGCTCACATGCACTCAAGCAGTGTGGCATTTTATCTCAGACCCTGTTCTCTGAAACAGAAATGAAGTTTTTTTCCCACACACATACATATACACACACTGCCGTTCAAAAGTTTGGGATCTGTAAGATTTTTATGTTTTTAAAAAAAAAATCCTCTGCTCACCAAGGCTGCATTTATTTAATAATAAAAAAAAAAAACAGTAATATTGTGAAATATTAATACAATGTAAAATAACTATTTTCTGTTTGAATATATTTTAAAATGTATTTTATTCCTGTGATGCAAATCTGAATTTTCAGCATCATTACTCATTAGACTTCAGTGTCACATGATCCTTCCGAAATCAGTCCAATATGCTGATTTGCTTTTTTCAGGATTCTGTGATGAATAGAACGTTCATTTATCTGAAATAGATCTTTTAATATTATACACTACCGTTAAAAATTTGGGGTCAGTAAGAATTTTTTTTTTGGAAAGAAATTAATCCTTTTATTCAGCAAGGATGCATTAAATTGATCAAAAGTGACAGTAAAGACATTTATGAAGTTACAAAAGATTCTATTTCAGATAAGTGCTGTTCTTTTAAACTTTCTATTCATCAAAGAATCCTGAAAGAATTGTACACAACTGTTTTCAACATTGATAATAATCATAAATGTTTCTTGAGCAGCAAATTATCATATTAGAATGATTTCCGGACGATCATGTGACACTGAAGACTGGAGTAATGATCAAGCTTTGCATCATAAAAATAAATTACATTTTAAAATATATTCAAATAAAAAATAGTTATTTTAAATTGTAATAATATTTCACAATATTACTGTTTGTTTTGTATTTTTAATCAATAAATGCAGCCTTGGTGAGCAGAAGAGACTTACCGATCCTAAACTTTTGAACAGCAGTGTGCATATATATATATATGTGCATACCTGCTTTACTTCAGAGGTCTGTAGTCTAGTCATTGGTGTTTAAACAACTCTAATTTGACCCCAAATGTCATCCTTTCCTGTTCAAGTGCAGGAAGTATTGCAGTATTCAGAGGTGTTTGGTTTGAAAAGGGAGGGAAGAGAAAATATTGAAGTAACATTTCCGTAACATTTTAACAGCATTAAGCCAGTTGTTGCTGTCTGATCCACTGCAGTATCATGTTCTCTGTCAAAACGGACTGTGAAATAAACGTTAAGGTCATGTTATGTAAAGAAGCCCCCCTCTTTGTCTAGATTCATTGGTATGGATTTCAGTGATTTGTCAAGGAACAAAGAAGCCGCTGAAATTCTGTCAAACTTGATCAAATATGCAGGTGTAAGAGGATCTGTTCTTCTATGCACCCCGCTTTTGTTTTTTAAAAGCGTTATATTTTCTTTTTATTTTATGCCTCATTCACTTTACATCCTCTGCTGGTTTTGTTTTTGTCGCAATTTCCAGTAACAAATATCTAAACATCCTTCAGTTACTGCAGCTTGTTTACATTTGAATAAAACCCCAATGGCAAAAATAATAAAATAAAATAACGTTTGTAAAACCCCAATGGCAAAATAAATAACCTTTTTGTGTGCTGAAAAATATAATAGTAACTGTTAAGTATATAACTTTAAGGTTCTCCAATTTGTTTACACTGGTGAGAAGTATATTTAACATCCTCCTGTCTCAAAAATGTACAATTATATATACGTTAAATATATAAAAATAAATATTTTAAAATGTTAAATATATATAAAAAACAAAAATCAGTGTAATTCCCATACTATCATTAAAACTGTGTAATTATTATTTTGTCGTTGCTATATGTGCATCAACAATTTAGATTTACTGCTTTGAAATGTTATAAATTAAATAAGAGTTCTTTGACAATGATCTCGGCATAATAAATTATCTGAACAGATATTTCTGTAGAGCACGGTTTCTCATAAGGCACTAATTAATTGTGAAACCCTCTATTTTGCAGCCTATGTTATTGTTTTTGCATTTTGGGATTGCGATAATGCAGTGTGCGATTTGTTGTCTGCAGGTAAATGTCGACAGCCTTGCAGAAATGGAGGCAAATGCACGGGGAAGAACAAATGCAAGTGCAGCAAAGGCTACCATGGCGATCTGTGCTCCAAAGGTGAGATTATCTCAACTTGGCAGAAGAACTGTGGACATGTTTGATCAAAAGCACATGTTCCACTGCAGCATTGCTCTATGCGCTTTGCTCACGCACTATAAAAATGAACCGCAGGTGCTTGATTGCACCTTAAATTTTCCACTCGGGCTGCAGGCTTTCTGAACAGCACATGATACATTTGTAAGACTAAACACTGCGTCTCTGTGTATGGCTGAAAGTGTATGTGTATATGTGTGTGCAGCTGTCTGCGAGCCCAGCTGTGGAGCACACGGGACCTGTGTGGAGCCCAACAGGTGCCAGTGCAGGGACGGCTGGCATGGACGTCACTGCAATAAGAGTAAGACAACATCCCATATCCCTTTTCCCAAGGCCAAGTTACTAATTGCCACCTGGAAATGGATTAGAGCAAGAAATCCGCTGTAATGTCAGGGTATTACCATGGATATTTAGACATATTACCATAATAATACCATAGATTTCTGGACAAATGTACAAATGATATTCTTGGTGGTACGGTGGAGTGCAATTTACACAAACTAAAATGAAAACAGCTTTGTTAACTGAAAAAAATCTAAATGATCTTTTGCAGCCCTAAAATTACTAAAACATTTATTACTAAACATAATTACTAAATATGTAAATGTAGGAAAAAGATAGAAAAGCCTTTGTGTAAACAAAAACTAAACTTGATTCAAAAGACAAATTGAAAATAAAATAAAAAAATACATTTAAAAATCAAAATAATCAATAATCAATAATCTTCTTGGTGCCATGCAGAAGTAATTGTCTATATTAAATATTGAATTTTTTTCTATTCATTATTTTAATATTTAATATTGAACATGGTTCTGCCACAATATGTTTTTGTCTTACCCTAATGCATTTAGTTTATAGTGCCATTTTAACCACTGGTAAAGCAAAATAAACAATTTTTTTAAAAACTATTTTTCCTAGAAAAGGGCCAATAAGTAGTACTGAACGGTTTTATATCATACCATAGTTTGCACCATTTGAACTAAAACCCTGGCAAAAGACTTTTTTTTGTAGTACAGTCATAATGTCTTATTTGTATTAATTATTTTAATATTTTGTTTTATATATATATATATATATATATATATATATATATATATATATAGACCATGGTACTGAAACAGTGTTTGTGTTACCCTCTTGCATTTAGCTTATTTTCTTTTCTTATTTTCCCTACAAAGCACAATAAGTATGTGTTCACACTTGGCAGGGTTGGTTCGATTAAAACAAACCCTTGTGCAATTGCTCTGTTAGTGAGGTTCATTTGAATAAGTGTGAACGCTGCCATCCGAACCCTGGTGCGCAGCAATCAAGCGAACCAAGACCACTGAAAAGATGTAAACGAAAGTGGAGAAACGGAAGTGATGTCACAAGATGCGACCCTAAAAAGGACAGAATGCTCACGCATACCTTTTTTCTCATTTTATTGCCCATCACAGTTCGGTACAGGCATCAGAACCGCGTCTCCTCGCAGCAGATCTTCGTTTGTGTGTGTGACAGAGGGATTCCTGCCGATGTTTTCACATTTTATAAGCTCGTCACGAATTGTCAGCTAGTCAAAATAGCATCATATGTAGGCTACGCACACACAACGAGCGCTTTTAGCCCAGCACACAGCACTGTTTTGGATGTTCACGAAATATACGTAATAAAAGCCGACGAATCAAGTTGTGAATATATCCCTATACCTTTAGGTTCGGTATCTTTAGGTTTGGTGCTAAAATGGCAATATGAACACTAAGCGGACCAGGACTAAATGTTCTTTTTATTGTCCCGACCAAACGAACTGTGAACACACAATAAGTAGTATTGAACAGTTTTATAGCAAATATACCCTGGCAAAAACGGCTTGATTCATAGTCATAAATGCACAATTCAACACACTACTGATTGCTCTCTTCCTCCAGGATTTCGTGGAGGAGTCTCCAACAGCCAGCGGGTCTCTGGTACCAAGCTCAAGTCACAGCCTGTGGCAACGAAGGACACAAAGGAAGCACCCGAATCCAGTCAGCCCTCTGAGACCAACTACGTGGTTTAAGCCTCCAAATTTTGGGCCAACGGCCCCTCCATTTCAATGTCGCCTTCCCCGGAACAAAGCTTTTATCATCCTCTTCCGCTCCACATCGGGACACTCCCAAGCTGGACTGCTGCTTTCTCAGAGCGAGACTTGTTTTTGTAGGACAGTCACAGTGTCTTATTTTACCACACTAGCGCCTTTGATATAATATCTCCCACAGTCACCCTTCATCAAGCTTCTGTCCTGCGTCAACCGAGAGGGGAGTGAGTCACATGGTTGTGGCGAGTGTCTGTGATGTTTGTGCATAGCCCTGCGGTTTAGCTTCAGATGTGGTGCTGAATCACTTTGAGAAGTGTACATACGATCCGAGAACTTCCGGGTGTGGATCCAGCTTTTCTTGGGATGGTAATTGCTGTGTTTTGCTTGTACTCGAGGTTCGTCTGATTGACCTGCTAAGCATGTTGTTGCTATTAATGTCACTAACATTCTTTTTCATGCAAATCACACTTGTGTAGTAGCTTCTCCAACAAGTACTTGTATAAGTAATATGTATCCTATTCATGTTATGGAAAATTTAAATATACAGATATATATTTAGATATGGGTAGATAGTCTTTAAGTGTATGCTTGAAGTTTTCATACCTATGTATAACAATGCACATAAGCTGCTTGTGATGTCATAAACATTTTTCATTTGACTTCATTACACAAATAAAACATGTTTTCTTGGAGCCTGTGAAGATGAAGTGTTATCATTTACTCACCCTCATGTTGTTCCAAACCTGTATGACTAACTTATGTATGTGGAACACAAAGGGTCCTTGATTGGAAGTCTGTCAAGCTCCAAAACGACACAAAAGCACCATACAAATGTAAAAATTGTCCATGCAACTCACTGAAAATCTGTCCTTGCTTTCCTTGGCCTGTTGATAAGAACAAATTAATGAATTAATCATTCATTTGAATCAGATCTTTGAACTGGATAATCCAGTTCGCTTTTTTCTGTTCAACTTACTTAATGGCTGTCAAGTTATCAGCTCCCTGGAGGTTATTATTGGTGAGTAACCACTTAAATTGAGTAACCACCTTTCCTCACTTAGGAGGAGTTGAAATATACCACACAAGTTATATGGAGTACTTCTATCATACTCTTATGTTGCGTTTGAGTTGTTTTTGAAGCTTGAAAGCAATGACTGTAAATAACAGCAATATTATTTTTTCAAAATATGAACGCAAACTACAAAGGCACTATTTATTGGAAAGGGTCAAAGCTCATAAAAGTAAATTATATATACACTAACCATTAAATTGGGGTATTTCAATGTTTCTTACACTCACAAAAACTACATTTATTTAATCAAAAATACAATAAATACTTTGTGTAATATTTGAAGGGATAGTTCACCCAACAATGAAATTAATTCATTAATTAATTACTCACCCTCATGTCGTTCCAAACCCATAAGACTCCATTGACAGTCCACGCAATTACCACTTTGACGCTTCAAAAAGTTCATAAAGACATCATAAAACTAATCCATATGAATTGAGCGGTTTAGTCCAAATTTTCTGAAGAGACACGGTCGCTTTATATGATGAACAGGTTCAATTTAGGCTTTTATTCACATATAAACATTGATCATTGAACATAAACAGGAGCACAACCGAACCTGCTTGACGCGCCATAACAAACCTCTTGTGGAAGCTGAAATGTACTGTGCATCACATGAGACGAACCTCACTGGTTCTTGCAGAAGCTCAAACGTGCTGTGTAACACAAGAATGAACCTCATTGGTTCTCACACGTCAAGCGACCATGCTTGAGCTTCCGTTTACCACAACTGATGTATGAGTTGTTGAATGTTTATGTGAATAAAAGCCTAAATTCAATATGTTCATCATAAAGCGATCGTGTCTCTTCAAATTTTGACTAAATCGCTCAATTCATATGGATTCGTTTTTGTCTCTTTATGAACTTTTTGAAGCGTCAAAATGGCAGTTGCGTAGACCATCAATGGAGGGACAGAAATCTCTCTTTCATCACGAAAGTCTTATGGGTTTGAAATGACATGAGGGTGAGTAGTTAATGACAGAAATTTCATTTCTGGGTGAACTATCCATTTTAAAGTAATTTTATTCCTTTGATTGAAAAGCTGAATTTTCTGCAGCCATTATTTCAGTCTTCAGTGTCACATGTTTCTTTAGAATTCATTCTAATATTTGGTGCTCAAGAAACATATTATTATCAATGTTGAGCTGTGCTGCTTAATATTTTTGTGGAAACTGTGACCCTTTTTGTAGGATTCATTGATGAAGAGAAAGTTGAATTTATGTTTAATCATTTATTTTAAATAGAAATGTTTTTAGGCATTATAAATGTCTTTAGATCAATTTAATGATCCTATATGGCACAGTGCAATGTTATTCCGTCATTTGTTCCACAGGGTTTCTACAAGAGAGGATTGTAAAATAAAGAGAGTTTTTACGGGCCAGTCTTGCGGCTTCTGTGCAATTGCAGAGGGACTACACTGTGGTGGGTCTAACTCTATGTGCGCTGGCAGGCGAATAAGTTGCTTGTTGCTCTCCTGTGCAAAATAAGTGATGCTTTCTTACAAAAAAAAATCCAAGTATTCACATATTCCCTGTCTCAAGTATAGTGGAAAAAAGCAAAGCTGATAGAATGCTTGCAGATGTTTACTAGCTCCACCATCACGAGATGAATTGTCAGATGCTGGTTTCAGTAAAAGTAACATCATGTAACTGGAATGTTGATGTCTACTTACCAAATACATAAAGCCTTGTGCAAAAGCCACCTGGAAGAGCACTCATCCTTTGAGCTAATCACTCAAAAAGCAATCTTTGGTTTCAAGGTTGAAAAGGTCTTGGTAAAGAAGAATGATGGCAATGTGCATACGAGCATACACACAGGCAGACTAGGAGGATCATTCACACATTACACCAATTAACCTCTATGGGGGGTGCCGCTCGATCAGCCGTGCTTCCCGCCGCGGTCCAGAGGAAGCTGGTGTGGTGGCCAGAGAGGACAGGTGAAAATAAACAGCTGGCCGGGTGATTATTTGTACTGTTCCACATAACATAGCAGCTCGGCCCACCATGATTGCCCTGCTGTGCCCATGGGAGCCACGCGAAGTTGCCCTGTCAGGTCACCTTTCATGGAGGAAATACAACAATAACAAAACACACTATGTGGAATGTCAAAAATGTAGCAGGCAAATGAAATGGCGGTAACCATGGAAACCATGGAGTCATTTTGTGCCTGTGAATTCTCCAAACATCTGGTAACTTGCGTTAAGCAGGTGCAGGAACAGGTATGTTCCATTTGTATCTGCCTCTGGGCACCGAAGCGGGTACATCAGAAAGATTCGGTCTGTTGAGAATCAATTGAAATGTTCTCTCCATTACACTTCATATAATGGCTCTTCTGAGAATCATAACATTAGAAGATTCACCTTGACTATGTAGGACGGAAAGGAAAGGCAAAAAATACTTAGGCTACAGGACATACTTACATGGCTATTCCAGATTCAATAGTTAAGCTCAATTGACAGCACTTGGCATAATTACCACAAAAATGTATTTTGATTTTTCTCTCCTCTACTTAAGGAAAAAGAAAAAAAGAAAAACAGAAAACATTGAGGTTAAGGCCTGTTCACACCAAGGACTGTACGACAACTACTGTTTAATTATAAAGTAGAACTATGAAGCATAAAGTAATAATCTTTGTAATTCTGAGATGAGAATGAGAATAGTGAAGTCCACACCACAAATTATAACATGACAGCAACATCATTGGAATCACTTTCAGAACTTTTTTTTTTTCCAGCAGATGAACGATAAAAACATTGACAGCCAATCAGAATCCACCCAACTTTAAAGATGATGAGCATTTAAAGTGGCAGACGACAAAAGTGCAGAGTGCCTTTATAATAAACAAAGTTATCATCCATTGGTGTGGACGCTAGTTAGCATTCTTGATTTGATGGGCCTTAAAGGGACCCAAAAAAATTGTCATTTACTAACCTTCATGTTGTTCCAAACCTAGAGTTTCTTTCTTCTGCTGAACACAAAAGAAGACATTTTAAAGAATGTTGGTAACCAGACAGTTGACGGTAGCCATTGACTTCCATAGTATTTTTTTTTTTCTACTATGGAAGTCAATGGCTACCGTCAACTGTTTGATTACCAACATTCTTCAGAATATCTTTTTTTTGTGTTTAACAGAAGAATGATACTCATACAGGTTTGGAACAACTCGAGGGTGAGTAAGTGATGACAGAATTTTCATTTTGGGTGAACTATCCTTTTAACTATAAATTATAAAGTAGTATAAAGTAATAATGATTCTAATTACAAATGTTATTGCTTGTTGGTGTGGAGGCTAATAAGGTTATCATCTTGGTGTGAACGGGCCTTAACTATAAAACAATAAACATTCTAATTATATGAGAAAAGAGAAGTCCACACAACAGTTATTACGATAATGACACAGAGAAATGATGTTGTAATCTTTCAGAAAAATTTTTCCCCAGCTGAAGAACTATGAACACTGACAACCAGTCAGAATCCCCCAGAGACTTTAAAGAGCATGAGCACTTAAAGCCATAGACAACATAAATGCGATACGCTTATAATAAACAGAATGTAATTGTCCGTTGGCAGAGGGGCTAATATTGTCACACTATCCGCTTGTTAATTGCCAATTATTGAATAATGTTTCCGGGTCCAAGCCTCAATTCCAATTTGGTGTGTTCACACTTGTAGTTCGGTTCTCTTGGTTCTTTTGGTCTGGACCAAAGTATACACAAATAAGAAAATAATACATTTAGTCCTGGTTCGCTTAGCATTCACAATGTAATTTTTAAGAACCTAAACAAAAAAAGTATTCTGCAACGCAACTTATCAAACATCCAAAACAATGCTGTGTTGGGCTAAATGTGCTTGTTATATGTGTGTACATGGCATTTTGACCAGCTTAGAACTTATAAAGTGCTTATAAAATGTGTAAAGGAGTCAAAACCAGGAATTACTCTATTGCACACAAACGAAGATCTGCTGTAAGGAGGTGGCGTTTCTGATGCCTGTACCGAACTGTAATGGGCAACGTAGCTCCTATATGACGAGAAAAAACAGGCATGACATTACGACCTGTTTTTTGTTTTTTAGATGTCTTTGGTACATTTTGGTCTTTGAACCACACTAGAGTTCATTTGGAAGCAGACCAAGAACCACCTTTTCAGGGGTCTTGGAGCAATCCCAGTTTGTTTTAATTGATCCAAACCTGCCAAGTGTGAACACACCCTTAAATAAACCTGACACACATGCCTGAAATTTACACCAGAGAGCTTCACGGAAGGCACTTTAAGGATGTGAAGATGTTGTGAAGAGTCTGGCAAAGAAGAGAGAGGCAAGAGAAGTCAGTCTGGTGGGGTAGTATAAGTATGTTTGTGCCAGTCAGGAAAATTCCCCTGTGGTGTGGAGGAGAAAGACAAACCCAACAAAAGCAACAAGCGCATTATGCCCACTGTGGCGAAAGGTTCTCGTCATTGTCCCGGCAAAAGAGAAGCAATGAAAGCAGGACATCAAAGGGCGAGCAGGAGAATGGGCTGTCTGAGCCAAGAGCTTTAGATCTGCTCTGCCCCCATACATAATCACCCCGCCGGAAAATACAGTAGGCTTACAGGTAGAGGTTCGAGAACACTGCAGCGTGGTTACTGGGGATGGGCACTGACTCTTAATGCAAGTGCCATTGTTACAGACACTCTGGGCTTCAATAACGCAAAGACTTTGACAATACAGATAAACATTTAGACTGAATCCTAACAATGTCTTGCCAAGCACATGTGTGCACTTGTATTCTCATGTTTCCTGACAAGGTGTCTTTTTTTTTAATGAACATTGGATTTCTGGATCCAAACATTTAAGCTTTATAATAAAAAAGTGAACTAAGATTTAAAGGGTTAGTTCACCCAAAATTCTGTCATTAATTACTCACCCGCAAATCGTTCCAAACCCATAAGACTTTCGTTAATCTTTGGAACACAAATTAAGATATTTTTGATGAAATCTGAGAGCTTTCAGAACCATCCATTGGCAACAACGTCATTGCAACTTTCAAGGCCCAGAAAGGTAGTAAATACATAGTTAAAATAGTCTATGTGACTACAGTGGTTTAACCTTAATTTTATGAAGCGACGAGAATACTTTTTGTGCGCAAAAAACAAAAAAAAAATAACGACAATTTCTTCTATTCTGTGTCTTTCTCCTACAATATTCTCGTAGTAAATACAGTGCAGCGCTTCCGAGTTCTACGGCAGAAGAGTTCTCACGTGAACAGCATCGAACAATGGTAAGCTGGCGTTCTGACTCGCTGCACTGTATTTACTACGAGAATATTGTAGGAGAATGACACAGATGAGAAAAAATTGTCGTTATTTTTGGTTGTTTTTTGCGGCCTTTCTGGGCCTTGAAAGTTGCAATGACATTGCTGCCTATGGAGGGAAAGCTCTTCAATTTCATCAAAAAGATCTTAATTTGTGCTCCAAAGATGAACAAAGGTCTTACGGGTGTGGAACGACATGAGGGTGAGTAATTAATGACATAATTTTCATTTTTGGGTGAACTAACCCTTTAAGGCCAAAACACCTGTATCTATCAGGGTTCAATCAATTTCCATGAGCTTTCTAGGTTTTCTAGGTCTTCGACTTATTAGATTGAAACTACTTTAATTAATACATTAAAATAAAGGTTCCAAAAGGAGCTTTTCACAATTTTGGTTCCCCAAAGAACCTTTCACTAAACAGTTCACCATCCTTCATAAAAAAAATTGGTGCCGGTAAAGAACCTTTATTTTTAAAACGTGTTGCTACATAAAAAAAAAAAAATAAAAAAAAAGGCTTGAAAATCAATACTTTCCCTGATACATCAAGGTTTTTGGAAACTCTGATGTATGCATATGTGGGTTAATTGTGAAACAGATTTTTTGTTTCTTTTGAACTGTACACCCATAAAAAATTCTTTCATTTTTTAAAAACATTGATAAATCTGTTCTTTAAAATTTTATAAATGGGTTTGTCTATAAACGTGTGTGGCAGGACTTTTATTGTTAACAATAAACAGCAAACAGCGCAAATAGGCAAAAAGGGCTAAATGTAACAACCTCTGAATCCTTTAGAGAGAATGCCAAACCACCCACTCCATCAAACTAAACCTGCCAAGAAACATCAGAGAGAATCCTGCTGTGCCACCTTCTTATAATATGGTGAAATGCTATAAATAAAGGTTAGGAAAATGATACAGGAATTACAAAAAAGTAGGAAAATGCATTAGCAGAGCATCTTCCAGACGCGTGGGACAAAGTGCTGTCATAAGACTCTTAACTAAATAAATCAATTCACTAAGATTTTGAAATGCAATCACATTTACATGGATATTGTGCTTTAAAACTCCCAGCCTATATGATTGCGTGTATAGTCTTAGCTGTAAAGTGAATCAGTGATATAGAAAAGACAGCCCTGCCCTACTTCTCCAGAGACAAAAACACTGACATCAAAGCTTTGCTGTCATCACGCAAGAATTTCTGAGTGCCCCCATCCTTCAAGAACCAGCCACCCTGGAATTTTAAGTGGATTTCTCCATCCCATCTCTCCCTGGGTCTTTCTGAACAGAACGGGTGAGGGGGGATCCAGTAGTATCGCTGGCAAATCATATGACTTCTCAAACTGAGAGAAAATGGAACTCCTCTCACTTGGTTTTCAATCCCAACTCTTATGCAGGCATTCAGAAATGAAGGGTCTGTGGCAGTGGAAATTAGTGCTTTGAGAAGCTAATGACCGAAATGAGCCCTGCTTTAATATCTAGGCTTCAAAAATTACTTGGCAACATTTCCAACATTATTGATCAAAATGCAAAAATGACATACTGTAATCAATTTAAAATGATTAAAGTTATTAAACTTTTAAAAGGCGGGTTGGGGTTCTTGGGTTTGTACAGGTTGAAAATCACCTCCAGTCAATAGACCTTATTCACAGCAGTGCCATCTTTGTTGTGTTTTTTTTTTTTTTGGCTGTGAGGGATAGATATACACAGGGCCTAAAATTAACACTCACAAGCACCAAATGCAAGTAAAAATTGGTGTTGCTGAATGCCGAGTATATGAAACTGTATCACTCGCCAGTTATGAATGCATGAACGTCAAACGTCGCTCATGACAGTTAATGCTGCATCATCACGAAAGTTTAAGCCTTGACAATTTATTCAAGCAATTCAAATGACGCTCATTTCGTTAATCGTGGGAAGTTTTGTGTGAGCACACAAAACTGAAGCGCGCCCAAAAAGCTGCAACTCAGACAGCGTGTGAATACTAAACTAAGCTTCTTGCACTTGAGTGGACAAATTCACACAAATTTATGTAAAAAAAAAAAAGTAGCGAAAAATAGTCGATTATGTCTTAAGTGAATGTAAACAGTTGAGAAAGTAAACGCATGTGTACAGTATCAGTATATTAGATCCATGCATTTGTGAAAGCAGCCTAAAATTTCTGCTGCTGTCTGTGTTTTTATGTTAATCAGGGTCGTAACCACCATAGGCATTGATGGGGCAAGTTCCCCCCAATAAATGGAAATGGCCAAATTGTCCCCCCAAATATTTGATATTTCTTAATGCTGCTCTCCATTACACACATTTGTTGTTAGGATGGCAGACTGTTTAAAAAACGTTTAAACAGCACTCATCAATGTCAAAATGATGGCCAATCAGATCAAAGAATGTTCACTAAAGATGAGTGCAAATTCCAACTTAACACTTTTAGTTTTTACAGTGAAAGAGTGCATGTGTGGTAAGATACCAGTAACTAAACATTTAATAACTGTTTTACGATGTATATTAACGATCCACAGTAACATACAATGATGCAACTTTAAAAAAAAATTAATTTCGCTATTTTGAATTTAAAATATCATTTAAATTATGTCATTCATAACTGAATGTAACGAGACAAGAAACCTTTTTTTTTTTTTTTTTTTTTTTTTTTTTTTTTACAATTTTGACATATTAGACATACAAAACCGAGTGAATGTTTGCATATTTTTAAATACAATATTACTTAAACGGATTACTTCACAACTATATCGGCTATATTTAGACCTAGAACTTCTTTTAACATTCTTATTTCTTCTTTATTTATTTCTTTATTCCCTTAATCCCTTAAATCCTGTCATTATTTAATTTCTTTAAATCTTTTTGTACTGCCTGTTTCATGGCCATTGGCAGGTGTGGCAAAAAGTTAGCTTTAAGCCCTGGACATAGGCTATAGCTACTCTTTAGTGGGTTGTACTGTTATTTAATGTGTTTTTGTATTGTTCTGCTGACGAAACACTGCAAAAAAATATATATTTCCAAGAAATTTCAGTGGTCGAAAAACTCCAGAGAACATGAGCTGTGGAAAAGTATAAGTGATCTTCTAGGAGCTTTATGCAGATGATCCCATTGAAAACACGGCAATTATCACTCACAGTCTCGCTTTCACTTCATACCTGTCATGGCGCTGCTCTGAATAAGGTCTATGTACAATGACTAAGAGGGTGTAATCCTGCCACCTATCAGTGATACAGTGTCACTGCATCTATGTGCTGTTACACTATGGCTGAACAGGAAGCGCCCGCACCCCTGAAATCTCTCAACTCGTATGATCCTACATTTATCTCCTTTATTAATAAATCCAGCCGGAATGCCGAAGCATGGTGGCTAAACTTCTCGGGGAAACCGGTGTCTTACGGCTACATAGAACCGGGGAATACACTTGAGATGAAGACGTATCTGAGTAAGTACCGTAGAACTTACACATCCGATTTGTCACTCCACTGTGTACCAAAGCAAGTATTGTTACAGCTCATCCGTGGATCTTCAGAGCATCTGACGGAGCTAAACTGCTGGCTAACCTCAGTGAAGTTTACTTTCCAACTCAAGTGGAGTATGAGGAGTACGGATACCAGCGGTACCAGCCTGTGTATGTGACTACACCAGGTGCGAGTCCATCCTTAAGTCTTGTATATACTGACGCTCCATATGCACTAACATGCACAATAGTTTAATTTGAATTGGGTATATGTTCTGTTTTTGACAGTGTACTCATTACAAGAATACTGTGCACGGTTGATCCGGAGTATGGTCAGAAAAGAAGACATCTGCAAGCTGGAAATCCCCAACGATTTGAGAAAGGACATCAGTCGTGAACCAGATCTACTGAGAGACATTAAGATTTTGTCCGCCAAGAGATCAATAAATGGTTCAGAGTGACCTATCTCCCTCTTCCAGGTCAAACAGAAAGCAGACATTATTCATGATATCAGATGTTCAAAGTGTGAAATATGCGGAAGATCATACTTTCAATTTCTTTGAACATGTGGACAAAAGTGAAAAGTTGTTATTCTGTTATGTTATTTTATGCAACGACGTCCATCAGCACTTTTACTTATGTTTGCTAATAAAAGCACTGTAGTATTATGTTCGCCCTATTAAACAACAGAACAATTTTACGGCTATATTCTGGCAATAAATACACAAATACCACTTAGGCTACACAGGCCTAATCTGGTCTGGAACACTGCGAACAAAGTAATATGGAATGATTGGAATACTACAGTAAAAAAAAGTCCCATTTTTTTTTGGACTGGATATCATCACTCTTAGAATGCCACTCAAATAATCAGATTTGACGATAATAACTAACTGTTGTATATGAAGACAACACATACAGGGTAAAATATTTTATTAGTTTTTTTATTTTTTACATCAAATATTAAATTATATAACATCTCAAGTTATGTCTGACCACTTTGCCCTCAAGGAGCAATATTTCTCTATATTATGATAAATATTAATATTTTCTATCATGATGAATATTGCACTTTGGGTACAGGCGTCCCTGAATATTGTTTCACAATTATTTCAAACCTTATATTTATCAAAGCTTTTGAAACTGACTGCATGCTGCTTAAACTTATATTTATTTAATGAACATATATTGTGACACCAAAGAATGCTGCAAATAAAAATGTATTTTATTACATTTCAAGATGTTCGTGTTGTGGTTTCTTTGCAGCTCTTATAACCTTAATGTAATTTAGGCCTTTTTTAGTAAGTATCTAGTTCCTTTAAATCATAAACATTCCATATACACACCCAAACTAAACAAAGTATTGCAGGCTTTACGTAAAGTGTGTTCATTAAAGGGAGAGTTCACCCAAAAATGAAACATTCCATCATTTACTTACTCTCAAGTTGTTCCAAATCTGTATTAGTTTATTATCCTGAACATAAATAATATTTTGAATAATGTCAGGAACCAGACAGTTGATGGGCTCCACTGACTTACATAATAGGGGGGGAAAAATACTAAGGAAGTCAATGGCTACCGTCAACTGTCTGGTTCCCAACATTCTTCAAAATATCTTCATTTGTGTTTAATAGAAGAAAGAAACTCTAGGTTTGGAACAACATGAGGACGAGTAAATGACAGAATTTAAATTTTTGGGTGAACTATCCCTTTAACACTTATTATAACACCTAAAAAAAAAAAAAAGAAAAATCATCATGGATTACAGGTCACACTACAGTCAACAACAGGAAGGAATCCAATTAACACCACAGTTAACAGATAAAGTTAAGTTCAATCATGTTTGTACAATCACATTTGGCCATTCAATTGCAAGTTGAAGTATGCAGCTGGTTTGGAAACAAGGGGAAATTACAATACACTAGGAGTATCATGAGGAGCATCATCTCAACTAATGCCAAAAATGAAGCAGGAGGAATTTGCGGTTAATGCCCAAATAGACAAATAGCAGACTCACTCCAATAAATCTGAACATTGCAAAAAAAAAGAAAGAATATGCTTTAGATTCAGAGCATGTATTTTAAAATATTTTAACATTTAAATATTTCATATTATCTGATCCAAAATGTTTTTTTTTGCAGAGATCTGCACTTAATTTTGGATACTAATTAATAACACATTATTATTCAATTAGTTCAATCAGTGGCAAAATATAAATTAAAGTAAATCAAAGAATTAAAGATGAATATTTTAGTACCACTCGCACCCAGCACTGAACCCAGAATTCACCTCTGAAATCGAAACAGAGCATCAAAACATTCAGTGTTTCTTCATGGAGTCGAGAATGCGCAGGATGTACAGGAACAGGTTGACTATGTCAAGGTACAGATTGATGGATGCCAGGACGTGTTCCTCAGGGGACAGCTTATGCATCAGCAAGTGGGTATCGAAAATAATGAACCCACAGAACAGCAGAGCTCCAGCTCCGGCAAAGACCAACTCCACTGTGTCGTTGTAGAAGAAAAGCTGAAGGACAGAAAGTTGAGAAAATTTGACTAATCAAATTGTGCGAGTTGACCACATGGCTCTTAAAGGAAATCTAAGGGTTAAATAAAAATCAAACTCAATCAATTTGATAGGGCTGGGTATTGACAACGTTCACGATTCGATTCTGATTCACAAGCTTTTAATTCCATTCGATTCCGATTCGATTCAATATCGATTATTTTAGATATATATCATGTACAATATATGGCAAATTTCCTCAAGAAAAACAAATCTCTTAACTAATGCTACCAGGCTACATTAGCCTACTATAATATTGAAGGTAAAAATGAACTGAATTGTATACAAACAATCAAATTACACTCAATTGTTTTTTTATTTATTTATAATAATAAAGTTATAATATTAACTTTACAATTACATAATCATATTTCTACTCCAAATTCAAAAACAAACATTTAAATGGTGGCTGCCATAAAAACTTGCCAGATTAATTGAAACATACATTAAATATTGAAAAACATAATTTATAATGAATATGTAATATGGTGCATATATTTATCAAAATGCTCCCCTCTGGAGTAAATTTTTCTAGCTGACTAACGAGTTTATGGACACTGGATATGGTTTTTCTGACGTAAATGTGATATTACATGACATTGTTTACAAGCTGTTTTACTGACGTCTTTCTGCGGTTGAAACACTAATAGAGCGATTCCATGAGACATGAGTTGTACTCTCTCTTTTAACACACTTTCAGATGCTCAATGTTTATTTCGCGCTGTAACTGGTATTAAAGCAGATCAGTTCATGTGCGATACGCGCTGCCGCTTCTCTTGAGCTGAGCTGAGCCAGACCGATCTCACGCCACAGCGCCAAAACGGTATTTATGTTTTTGAATTTTTTAATAAAATGGACGTAATTTGACTTTGTTTCATATGAATAGTAACAAAGCACAAAGATTATTGCAATTTATTGGATGGGAGTCACGCTACAATGTTTCGTTCATTCATCAACTGAAAACAGGATGACTAATCGATTCTTGGATTTAAGAATCAATATCGATTGGTGAAAATTAAAATAGATTAAAATCGAGAAATCCGAAAGCCCTACAATTTGATAATATTGACTACAATTGGGAAAAAAAGAATAATTCCATAGAATAAATATAAAATAAATAACATAAGGAATAAAATATATATATTAAATAACGTAAAACTATTTTGTTAATGTTTTATACTAAGAATGGAAGTAATACTTAAACAGAAGCAATATAGAGAGGTGCAGGTAAAGTTCAGAGATAAAAACTGAGATTTCGGAAGCTTAGCGATGGTGACATTGAAGTCGTGCGACTGCACGACTAGTTCGTTTATAGCCTACCTTTAGTTTTTTACTTCTGGCAGCTGCATTTAGGCTTCAAAATTCATAAAAACTGTGTGAAAACATCTGTGAAAATTATCTTGGACAAAACATGTACGTATCATAAACTTTTGTTGATCACAGAGCTTGTTTTTTGCGATAATCCTAAAGCCTATGGGAAAATCCTATTGGGTTTTTAATCGAGGGAATCAGTGTGATGCTAACTGCCGGTTGGCCTACAAAGTGACATCATACTGCACCAATCTATTTTAACTTGTATTGAACTCAGAGCATTCAGTTAAAATATTGAAAGGCCTCAGACTCACCCTCATAAAGCTTGCAATGATCAAGATCCACAGGCCAGCAAACAGACTAAAGATAAAAATGTCCAATTAGGACAAGATTTTTCTACATTAATAACAAAAAACGAAGGACAGAGCAAGAACTCTTGCATTAAACAATAATATGAATGAAAAAAATCTTCAATTCTCCTCACAAAAGACATTTATTTATACTCCCATGCCGACGAGTGGACCATCCATCACATCATATAACAGAGTAATGACTCATGGAGCCCCATTATTTTTGTTACATTTCATTTTAATGACTGAAAAGAATGTTTCTCCTGAGACAAGTTCTGCCACAAAGTAAGAACATCATTCCACACGGACTCAGGAGTAAATGGCTTAAAACAATAATTCTTGCACTCAGTTACCATGATGAACGTGACAGATCTGGGCCTTGAGCGGACAAGAAAGAGAGAATTACCTGGCTCCGAACTTGCTGAAGTCTCTTTTAGACTGGAAAGTGTAGGCAGTGAGACCCAGGAACACGGCAGACGTGAGCACAAAGGCCTGAAGCACTACGGTATACTCATAAAACGACACTGAAAGCAGAAAAACATGGTGTCAGATGATCCATCATGGAGGTGTCCATTAATATTATGGGACTGCATGTTTATCAATTAGGAAAATGCATAAACTTACCAGCAGTGGCTACAGACAGAGACTCCAGCAGAGTCTGCATAAAGATGTACAGCCATTACATTATAATACAAAATGTGTCATATTTAATAATCTGCACACACACATACCACTTTATTAGGTACACCTTGCCTTTTGCCTACAGAACTTTCAACAAGATTCAACAAGGTGCTGGAAACATTCCTCAAAGATTTTGGTCCATAGTGACATGATAGTATCACGTAGTTGCTCCAGATTTGTCGGCTGCACATCCATAATCCGAATCTCCCGTTCCACCCAATGCTGCTCTACTACATTGAGATCTGGTGAATGTGGAGGGCATGTTCAAGAAAGCTAGAAGCTAGAAGATGTGAACACTGTGGTCATAAAGGGATGGACATGGTCAGCAACAATACTCGGTCAGCAACAATACTCGGGTACCAAGGGGCCAAGAAAATATAACACACACCATTACACAGGCTGAACTGTTGATGCAAGAAAGGATGGACCCATGCTTTAATGTTGTTGATGCCCTACCATCTGAATGTTGCAGCAGAAATCGAGACACATCAGACCCGGCAACGTTTTTCCAATCATCTATTGACCAATTTTGGTGAGCCCGTGTAAATTGTAGCCTCAGTTTCCTGTTCATAGCTGAGAGGAGTGGCATCCGATATGGTCTTTTGCTGCTGTAGCCCACCTGCTTCAAAGTTCAATGTCTTGTGTGTTCAGAGATGTTCTTCTGCAGACCTTGAGTTTCTGTTGCCTTTCTATCAGCTGTATGTCTTGCCATTTTCCTCTAGCATCAACAAGGCATTTTGGCCCACAGAACTGCTGCTCACTGAATATTTCTCTTTGTTGGACCATTCTCTGTAAACCCTAGAGATGGTTGTGCATGAAAATCCCAGTAGATCAGTAGTTTCTGAAATACTCAGACCATCCCGTCTGGCACCAACAACCACACCATGTTCAAAGTCACCTAAAATCACCTTCCTTCCCCATTCTGATGCTCATTTTGAACTTCAGCAGATCATCTTGACCATGTCTACATGCCTAAATGCATTGAGTTGCTGTCACGTGATTAGCTGCTTAGATATTTGCATTGACGAGCAGCTGAACAGGTGTACCTAATAAAGCGGCCGGTGAGTATGTATGTATGCATGTACTTTTATATTTTAAATCATACTTAAAATCCTTAAAATGCTTTGATAATTTTTGTGGTATATACTCACAAATCCAAACAGCAAATAAAGATTGATGGGGTGCTGGTGACGGTACACAGCCAATACAAGGAGCAGGATAAGGGATCCAATAGCAGATATCAGCACCAGAGCGGGACTGAAAAATGTAAAAGTGCACAGCTTAAAGTTTCATTTACATCAGCTATCAGCCACAATGACGTGGTGAATCCACAGGGAGGATGTGGTCTTACCTTTCGTGCACAAAGTTTTTAATGGGGTCGCACAGCATGAAAAGGGCAGATACAGCCGTGGTGATGATAATCTGAAGTGAAAGGATGGTGTAGACCTTGCGGAGGAAATCTGGAGAGAAATTAAGACTTGAGCGTCGACTCCTCTACCATATATACACACATAGTAAATAAATAATTTTAAGTTCACACATATTAGGTGTCTTTAACTACTACGCACTTACAAAAAACCTCTTAGGTACAATTTACTTATTGTGTTCATTCTGTATTGCAAAACACTTTTAATGTGTAAAAAAATATGGGTAAGGTTAGAGACAGGTTTCGTGGAATGGAGTATCATTATATTTATTGTGACAACTCTCTCTCCATATACAGTTCTGGAAAAAATTAAGAGACCACTTAACATTGATTTCTCCGCAAACATTCAGCTGGTTTGGCCCAGTTTTAAAAGCTTGACAGGGTTTATCTCAATCAAGGGGTCTATCATTCACACTAATCCTCGGTAAGCAGGTTTGACAACTACAGGCAACATTTTTTAAGAAACTGTAACATTTCTAATAAAACTAATAATGATATTGTGAAATCAATAAGGAATTCAATGACTAATGACAGCTGATTTAAATCATGTGCGCCATATGTCTCCTGTGCGCCTCACGATGAAACCAAGTAAAATAAAAATAAAATAGCGAGCCCGCGCCAACTGTTTTACATGTTAATCATTTACAGACTATTGTATTATATTGACTGTATTATTGATTACGTGGACACCAAAATTAAATATAAACAGCGACTTACCCATCCGGATGTGCACGCTCGCTGTCGCGACGTTCGTGCCATAATTAAAATCATCCTCAATTGATGATCGCGGATACTTCTCCTGATTCATGTCTGATCGAGTTTAACGAGTATCATTTACTGAAAAAATTAGGCGACAATACGACGGTCTCTTCCGTTGTTTGCCTTTCTTCTTCTGTCGCTGGTTTTATGTTGTAAACATTCCGTAGCTCAAAGATGTGCTATTGCCACCTAGCGGATCTTAGAAAAACCTCCAAATCCGGGTCCCGGGGACGCAACGAATGTGCTTAAAATATATAAGTTAGTTATACATCTATTATTAAATACATTAAAATACAAAAATACAAAAATGTTAAAATAGATTAAAATTAAATAAATAATATTTTTAACAGTATATTACTAGTGACTAGAAAAAATATATAATAATGCAACTTCATAGAAACTAATTTAGATTATAATATTATGGGGGTCCCTCACACGATAGAGGCTGATCATATTTGGGAGTACGTGGCATCTAAAAGATTGACAACCCCAGCTCTGGATTTCTGAAATAGTAGTATTAATTTTCTGTCAGTTCCTTTTGGGCTGACATGGTGGCTTAAAATGACAATTAATTCGATTCCTTCATTTTCTAAAAATGACATAACTTTGGTATAATAATGGAAGATGTACACATTAAATTTTAACTGAAAAATATTTTCGATTCGGGGAAATTTTATATTCATAAATGCAAATTCCTTTAAACAAATAATTGTGGATTTTATGTTAATCGTCAAGAATGTTAAAATTGAAAAGTGGTAGAAGACTACTTAGTTTATTGAAGAAATTTAAACTGTTGGAAGACCCAGTTGTATATTTTTTTTCTCTCTCCATTTGTTTCCCTTTTCTCTGATTTTGTTTCCTTTCTATCTAGTTGTGCTCTGTTATTTAGAGATTTTATTTGATTTTGTATTGCCTTATTGTAATTGTGTTTTCTTGCAAAAAAAAAAAAAAAAACATTTCTGCAGTAGGGGTAAATCTTTCCGTGGCAGGGGCAGCTGAAAATGAGACGTGTAATGGCCGACTGGTGAATGATTCATTAATTTGAGTCGGTTCTATTCAATGAATCTTTAAGCTAGTTAGCAAAACGGATGGTCTGAATCGGTTCGCGAATCACGATTAAGTAATTTTGGACAGTTAACGGACGCGTTTACTCATTAAAGCGGTAAAAAAAACTATAACGCGATACGAACGCAAACCACAGTATCACTGGATAAATGGGATATTTACCTACAATGCATCGAAAAGAAGTCTGAGTCCTGTCGTTTACCAGTGATGAAGTTCGTCTTCATTAAGATCAACACCTGCAGCTTGTGAACGACTCAGGTAAAACCTTTTCCAAACAAATTCAAAACACAAAACAGCACTTACTACCAAAACATTATCATAATGCAACAATGTAGCCTATATCATCATTAACTTAATGTATTTTTGTTTTTACATGTAGCCTATCTTTTGAACCACGTTGAAGTAGGCCTACTATCAATATCAGGATAACAGTTGCATGAACTATTGCTAACTTAACTGTTTAAATCGTTAATTCTACAATTGGAGGTTAATTTCACATAAACAACAACAACAAAAATACAAAAGCAATATGCTTTCTCAATAAAAAAAAAGACTATTTCATCAGTGTAACAATTGACCAGCTTAATCATTAAAGACCATTTTGATATTACAAAGGAAAGTATAATATCATAAGATAATGTATTTTCCCTGGTGAATTTGTCAACTATGTTGCCACTATGCACTTGAGTAAGTCTCAGACACTTTTATCTGTTCTGCATGATTGATTAAAAAAGCATAATATAACCATATTGCCAGAGGTGGACAAAGTACACAACTCCATTACTTGAGTAAAAGTAAAACTACTGGTCAAATATTACTCCGTTACAAGTGAAAGTTGTAAAAACAGTTGATTGTGGTTTTATCATCAGAACATGACAAACACTTGCCAAACAGGTGAACATTTCTCAAATTAATGACGTTTTCTCTCTTAAAATGGCACGCTTGACAGTAGCTTGAGTTGGGATGTAGATGTAAATGTATGTTCATTAACAAAAAATTGTAACAACCAAATTTTTAAAGGTTAAAGTTTTATAGGGTAAAATTTGGCCTTCCATAGTATTTGGATCATGTAAACCACAAATAAAACCACACATTGCACCTAAAAAGTAAAAAAGTAACTAGGCTTATGGTTTCTTGTATGGTATTTGTTATGAAAAACAGTAGCCTAAAGACATTTAGTATAAAAATAAATGCACAAAAACTAGCTTAATAACAAAAAATACTGCAATTATATTACATTACACCTCATAATTCGATATGAATATCCCACATTTCTGCCACAATCCCATGGTTTCAGTTAGTGTTACTACAGTAAATCTTGGTAAATGTTGGCAACTTGTCGATTGAAAAGCCTTCTATCGTTTTGGCTCAATGTTTCTCCTGTTTTCCGCATTAGTGTTGTTGACAAAGTCAGCGCTGTTTCATCTAGCTTTAAACTGGTTGAAATCATGAGGTATTTCTCACTGGATCTCACAGCGCTGTTTACTGGTCGCGTGATTGAGATGGTCAGCGAGTAAATGCTTTCGCTCTAAGCTCATGCTGCGGCGTGTTTTAAGCCGAACTGATAAATGTTCCATGTGCAGCATGGTGTCACCATGCGACGGTCTGCAAAAAGCATGCGCAGAATTATTTGCATAGAGCCCTAACCCTAACACTTATCGAACTTATAAAATATATCGCGATAATTATCGTTTTTTCGCCTAGCCCTAATCAAAAGTACATTTCCTTTTTTTATGTCAAAGCATTATTTTATTATTGTTGCATTGTTGTATGAATGCACGATATGCCATCATGGTGGTTTAAGCCAGTCAGTGATGCTCCATCCGATTGCTAGCATATGATCACCTTGAATTCATTTCAATACTTGTTTAAAAGTTACAAAGCTCTTTGCAAAGATACTGTCACTTTAAGGCAGAATGCATGGATACAATACACTGATACACATCCAATATTATTCCAACTGTTTACGTTCACTTAATACATAATCAACTGTGTTTACGTGAATACTCGCCAAATGTTTGTGTGTATTTCTCTGTTCAGGTGCGAAAAGAAGCGAAAGAGAGCTCTCTTCAGTACTCATGCTCACAGAAAACTGGACTGAACTGAGCTCTCTTTCGCGTCGTCATGCTTTTTCAGATTCATCCATATGTCTGCTCTTCTCTTTCTTCCAGACGTTTACATTTTTGAACGTTTAAAACGTTAGACATGCAGAAAGTGTATGCCAACTTATGTCTCGCCGAGTAGATCAGCATGTTCAAATTTGCACATCTCACGCAGGACATCAGTTCTGACTGGATCTCTTCCCTAATCGTCCCTCTCCTTTTTATTTGTTGACAAAAATGTCAATAGATTTTTGTCATTCAAAACTGGTTTTATTTAGTTGTCGTCTCATTTTTGTCAGTGAAAAAATGTCGTTGACATTGTTTGTCAACAAAATTAACTGCTTCATACTAAAACTTTAGCTCCAAAAGCACAGACAATTTCCATTTCAAGCTTTCACCAGAAATGACACGCCTCAATATGCTTCTGCAGGTTGGACGGCGAGTTTTTGAAAGCTGTGATATGGTTCGTTTTAGGCAAACATTTAAAACGAAACTAATCTTTAATCTTGTCAGAAAACTAAAACATACTAGTATTAGGGTAACACTTTACAATAAGGTTCATTAGTTAACTACATTAGTTAACATGAACTGCACTAATAAAGCATTTATTTATCTTTGTTAAATGTTAATTTCAACATTTACTAATACTTTATTTAAATCTTGTTAGCATTAGTTAATGCACTGTGAACTAACATGAACAAACCATGAACAGCTGTATTTTTTATTAACTAACATTTAACAGATTAACAAATACAGTAACAAATGTACTGCTCATGGTTAGTTCATGTTAGTTAATACGTTAACTAATGAAACCTTATTGTAAAGTGTTACCAGTATTAGTATATATACTAAGTATGGCTATGGGTGCACACTCTTCGCAGAGGAACCGTCACCTTCATCAGTGTTCAAAAAATGCTGGGAAACTTGTGACCCTACAAGAGTGATTACTGATAGGCTGTCTGCAAAAAAAAAAAATTTTGAAGGAGAAAAAAAATCATCCACTGACACGATTTCGAGGAAGTTTCCAGAAAATATAATACTCAAGTAAAGTACAGATACTCAAAAAGTGTACTTAAGTACAGTAAATGTACTTTGTTATTGTCCACCTCTGCATATTGGATCATATTCAGTTCCACAACAATCTACATTTTGGATGTCTCTCTCAGGGCCATCCTTAGGGCGGTGCAACTAGTGCGAACGGACTGAGGGGGGCCCCGCTTCCGCTACTTCATACTGGGCCCCCTGCCCCATGCTTGGGACAGCCCTGCTCTCCCTTAACTGTCTGCCTTTAAATCTTATAGTTACTTTGATGTAGACCTTGTGACAACCCTTCTTTGATTTATGCAATTCCTGAAATATGACAATGAGAACATTTGGAACACTAGTTTTGCTTCACGTTTTTTAGATAATGCCAAACATCACCAATCAATTTTGGTCCTTCCATTTGTCAGACTAGACAAATGTAATCTATTATATACAGTGCCCTAGCACTAATGACGGGGGAATTACCTTGGAGGACATGAATTAGCACACCTCCAAATACCCGCACAATTCAGTTCCAAACTCCTTAATTTCCCAACAGGTATGTTGAAGAATCCGCACCGCTGTCTTCTGTCATCTCTTTTTCCATTCTCAAGGGGGTTTCTTGCACCTGCTTCCTTTGTGGTGCTAATCAGCTCAGGCAAATCTGTAAAAGACCCCGCCAAGACCTCCACCTCATTTAACCAACACATGTTCATTCTCAGATGATTCATTCTGCTATTTTTAAAATTCCACTTATTTTATAACCCCAGCAGTGGTCGCAAAGTAATTTCCTTCAGGTTTAATTATAACCTCCTCTCCAAAGTGAATACTGTTGTCTTTTCTGTGGGCTGTTTTTAACCATTACTTCAAGCATGTAATGACATGCCCGTGGGATTTGGATAGCACTAGAGTTCTTGCAAAAGTTGCTCACAGTCTCCTGGGCATGCTTAACAAAATGCACCGCTGCCCATTGCTTTCCCCTTAGCAGCTTGAGGTGGAAGCCATTCTCTTTATGGAGTCCACACACAGCATTTCATTAAAGCCTGTGTGGAGCCAGCCTCAGGGATATGGCCACATAATTCATTTGGAAGTACACTGTCCCCTCCATCCATTTCCAGGTGTTTCTGAATAACCTTTTGGCTTCTTGCATTCAGCGGATGCTTTCCATCACATTTCTTTCATGTGGCAGTGGCACATAGCGCTGCCTCATTTTCTATTTCCAATGCATTTCCCTTCATACCATTTCAGCTATTATAGGCTAATAGAAAAATGTTACGTACTGTACCAGCAATCTTAAGTGAGCATAAAAGCCCAAGAAAGTCTTCCAACCATCTGCAGGCAGAAGAACATAGCCTATTTATAATTTAAAGTAATTTTGTAACAGCTGGTGTGATTCAAATAAGATTGTATTTAATTTCTGAACCATTCGTCTTGTTTAATTCTTGTTACACAAAAACCAGCCACTTAGTAGATTTCAATTCTAAACTATCAAAAGCTTTAGAAAAATAAACAACCATGGTAATCGTGATTGCCTGTGAGCCTGTACCCTAAGTGACCACCAGATGGCGCTCTCATTATAAACAGCAAACATGACAAGCAGAGTAGTTCTGGGGAAGCTGCTTTGAAACTGTATAGCTTGTCAATGGGGTGATGACCCATCCTGCATTTTTCGGGACAGTCCCAAAATTGGAAGCTTTGTCCAGCGTCCTACATGTCATAAGCTGTGTATATATTGTATATATATTGGATTGGATTAAAAAAAAAAAAAATCTATTTGCACAGTTGTAATGTTCTGGCATAGTGGTTCTCAACACTGGCCCTTGAGGTCCACTTTCCAGAATTTTGTTCCAACCCTAATCAAACACACCTGAACATGCTTATCAAGGTCTTCAGGCTTACTAGCAGCCATTGCTTGTCTGAGGGCATGTGTTTTGTAAAAAAAATTCCATATTTAAAACTTTATAATTTATAATGACTGGCTTTCTGGAACTAGTCTAGTTCCGGCCGAAGAGTCGAACTCTGATACGATACATGATGTATTGACGAACGTGGAAGCGCAGAGGACAGATCAAAACAAAACACTGGTCACGAATTGGTCGAGAATTTTTAAAGAGAAATGTCGGGGAGCTTGAGTTGTTTCCCAGCGCTATTTGTTTGAACCTCAAGAGGCGTCTACTCTCACCCAAACATACTCTACACCTACGTCCTACGTCATATGACAAAACTCGACTCGCAGGCGGACGTTACCGGAAGCTAGTGATTACAGTTTATAAAGTTATAAATATGGATGTTTTTCTTGCAAAAATGCATTGCTTCGCTTCAGAAGGCCTTGATTAACCGTCTGGAGCTGTATGGATTACTTTTATGATGGATGGATGCGCTTTCAATGGGCTTCAAAAAACAAGGTGCCCATCCCATATAAAGCTTGGGAGAGCCAGAAGTTTTTAAAGTGCCCCTATTATGGTTTTTCATGCATGTAGTATAGCTGTTTGTAAATGTAAACGTTCTGCAAAGTTGTAAAGTCGAAAGTGCACGATACATAAAAGTATTGTCTCCCAAAAGAAACGAGTCGTTTGTATTTGAAATCTCACTGTGAGACGGTTCTGCATCACTAGAAAAGACATTTGCGTAATGCCCGTCTATATTGCACATTCTCGGCCCATGAGCAACTTGACCCGCCCTCAAACACGTCATTTTACTGATGACTGCTTCTCAGATCTCTGAGTTCAATGCAGGATTCGCTAAACGCTTGCTCTTGAAAGATGGGTCAGTACCCAGTTTATTTATACCAGCTTGCCCCTCAGAATCACAACCTGTAAGTATGATGTTATTGATTATTGATCTGTATTTTCTGCCAGGTGTTCAAAATACATAGTTTTGTGTTTTATACGTTTTCTGCTAACTGGTTAACTCATGTTATTACGGTCTTTCTTACTGTTGCAACATCTCATAATGTACCTCAGAATGAGTAGTGTATTACTGAGAAATGTCCTGCTCAAGTCGAACTTGCGATGCAGGTTCAGGTTAAATAACTAGTCTTTCCAATGTTTCATCATTGGACTCGCGCTCGGATTGATATGGTAAAATCGACGTCATCGTTACTGTCTTTACAGTGTGTACAAACGCTGAGCCTTAGGAAGCGGAGCTGAAGTTTACAGTAATGGGCGTTTAGTTTCCGACGTGCAATAAGCAGTAGACCAATTCAAGACTGATTCAACCATTGAGTCGTTAGAGAGTCATTTGAAAAATGTGGTGATTTGCAATGTATATTATGAGAAAATTAAAGTGTTTTTTTGACCTTTGATGCATGTAAACCTGTTGCAGGAGACCTCCAAAACAAAATTAGGAACCTTTGAAGTAGCATTATACTTTTGTATTTGGCTGAAAGAAGAAAGTCATATACACCTAGGATAGCTTGAGGGTGAGTAAATTATGGGATAATTTTCATTATCTGTCCTACTTAAATTTATAGCTAGGAGCCACTACTGCTTATTAGGGCTGTGTCTGAAAACTTAGGCAGCTGACTTGCTGCCTCGAGGTCTTATCAGGCATTGACTTTGAAGGCAGTGTTTGTGCATGAAGGCACCTCACAAAACTGATTTCGGACAGACTTCTGAGGCAGCATAATGGTTTAATGCTCTACAGCTAAAAAGAGCAAGCTTTGGTAATAACTAAGCAAATATTTAATAACTACAATAGTAATTTATCACTAGAAATTATCATCACAACTCTCAAACTATCAAAAACGTACATTTACACACAAACTGTCCACCAACCGCAACTTTCAGGCTTCCATCTTTATTTTTTACCTCAACTTTACAGAATGTAAAGCACAGGATTGTGGGATATCAAAGGCAGTGAATGATACATCTAATGCTGCCTTCAAAAATCAATTAGATGAAGGCATCTCAGGAGACAATAAGGGAAGTTAACATTGCCTTTCTACCTTGAAATGCATCCTCCGAAGGCAGCATTTTTAAGCTTTCGGAGGGTTGCATCCGAAAGCTGAAAAATGCTGCCTTCGGAGGACACATTCTTACTAATTCTTCTATAGGAAAGATATGGTAAAAGTAGTATGAGTAGTATACTAGTATGTAGTTAAGAATTCAGCGTGTGTGAACATTAACAACTGAACTGGCTACATCTGCCAGGACTTCTATAGACACATACTGAACAAGAAGGCTCAGCTTTAAGCTGCCAGATCCGACAAAAACAAGCTACAAGTTCAATATGCACTGAATACAGGGAGTGCAGAATTATTAGGCAAGTTGTATTTTTGAGGATTAATTTTATTATTGAACAACAACCATGTTCTCAATGAACACAAACTCATTAATATCAAAGCTGAATATTTTTGTATCAATATTTTAAGTAGTTTTTAGTTTTAGCTATTTTAGGGGGATATCTGTGTGTGCAGGTGACTATTACTGTGCATAATTATTAGGCAACTTAACAAAAAACTAATTTATACCCATTTCAATTATTTATTTTTACCAGTGAAACCAATATAACATCTCAACATTCACAAATATACATTTCTGACATTCAAAAACCAAACAAAAACAAATCAGTGACCAATATAGCCACCTTTCTTTGCAAGGACACTCAAAAGCCTGCCATCCATGGATTCTGTCAGTGTTTTGATCTGTTCACCATCAACATTGCGTGCAGCAGCAACCACAGCCTCCCAGACACTGTTCAGAGAGGTGTACTGTTTTCCCTCCTTGTAAATCGCACATTTGATGATGGACCACAGGTTCTCAATGGGGTTCAGATCAGGTGAACAAGGAGGCCATATCATTAGATTTTCTTCTTTTATACCCTTTCTTGCCAGCCACGCTGTGGAGTACTTGGACGCGTGTGATGGAGCATTGTCCTGCATGAAAATCATGTTTTTCTTGAAGGATGCAGACTTCTTCCTGTACCACTGCCTGAAGAAGGTGTCTTCCAGAAACTGGCAGTAGGACTGGGAGTTGAGCTTGACTCCATCCTCAACCCGAAAAGGCCCCACAAGCTCATCTTTGATGATACCAGCCCAAACCAGTACTCCACCTCCACCTTGCTGGCGTCTGAGTCGGACTGGAGCTCTCTGCCCTTTACCAATCCAGCCACGGGCCCATCCATCTGGCCCATCAAGACTCACTCTCATTTCATCAGTCCATAAAACCTTAGAAAAATCAGTCTTGAGATATTTCTTGGCCCAGTCTTGACGTTTCAGCTTGTGTGTCTTGTTCAGTGGTGGTCGACTTTCTGCCTTTCTTACCTTGGCCATGTCTCTGAGTATTGCACACCTTGTGCTTTTGGGCACTCCAGTGATGTTGCAGCTCTGAAATATGGCCAAACTGGTGGCAAGTGGCATCTTGGCAGCTGCACGCTTGACTTTTCTCAGTTCACGGGCAGTTATTTTGCGCCTTGGTTTTTCCACACGCTTCTTGCGACCCTGTTGACTATTTTGAATGAAACGCTTGATTGTTCGATGATCACGCTTCAGAAGCTTGGCTATTTTAAGACTGCTGCATCCCTCTGCAATATATCTCACTATTTTTGACTTTTCTGAGCCTGTCAAGTCCTTCTTTTGACCCATTTTGCCAAAGGAAAGGAAGTTGCCTAATAATTATGCACACCTGATATAGGGTGTTGATGTCATTAGACCACACCCCTTCTCATTACAGAGATGCACATCACCTAATATGCTTAATTGGTAGTAGGCTTTCCAGCCTATACAGCTTGGAGTAAGACAACATGCATAACGAGGATGATGTGGTCAAAATACTCATTTGCCTAATAATTCTGCACTCCCTGTATGGTAAAAACGCATGTGATCTCTGTATAGTCTGACCTAGTGACTGCTTATTTATATTCAGTATTTATATTCAGACTGCTTATCAAAACTCAGTGAGCGAACCTCGAGGACCATCACAGATTACATAATCTTTTGAGAGGATTATTGAGTCCATAACAGAAGAAATCTATGAGCGCATAATCTGGGACATCAGAAACATACGCAATGTCCAAAAACTCTTGTATATGGTCCTCAAAGGATCGCTTACCTTGGCGTAGGCAGATAATTTGAACTGCTGCATCCATAATTTGGCTAAATCTTCTGTCATATACTGCTCCGAGAAATCAAGGTTGAGGATCCAAATGCAGTATTTATTGGGGTAATCCACAATCAAAGTCCAAAAAAAGGCAAAGGTCAAAACACAGGTTAATAGTCCAAACATATACCAGGGCAGGAATCCAGGAAACGGGGTCAAACCCAGGGAACAGAAACAATGAAGCGCTTAGAAATGCAGTGAAGAAACGTACAAGACTTAGCAATGACTGAAAGAATTGACCAGGCTGCTAAGGGTGAGCTAACAAGGTTAATGAAACGCAGGTGGATGTAATCAGGAATGATGATTTCGGGCAGTGAGTTATGGGAAATGTAGTCTATGAGGGAATGACAATAGTCCAGGGTGGAGTGCCCTCTAGAGAACAACCAGGACTGCGTATCCCAAAAGCATCGTAATCCTAAATTGATCGTAGAACAATTGCCACCAATGGTCTCTATGATCAATTTAGGCTTACAATGCTTTTGTAAATCGCAGCCCTGGTCAATCCAGCTGGTGATCGTAACACTCATGTACCTGCCACGAACAGCTTTATCTCGGCCAGTCCTTTGGGTACTTGGCGCTGGCTCTTATGTAGATATTGGTTAAACGGATAATTCATTTGGTGTATATCAAACGGCAATCTTTGGTCTTATTAATCTATAACATGTTCCAGAGCAAATCGATTTTGGTTAAAGGTGCACTATGTAAAATTTTTTCAGTAAAATATCCAAAAACCACTAGGCCAGTGTTATATATTTTGTTCAATTGAGTACTTACAATATCCCAAATGTTTCCAACTATTTGTAAATCATGAGAAAATTGCTATTATAACCAAGGAACCGGGACGTGTGAGGGAGCCGCCTGTCAATTGCGTCATATCTGCGTTACCCTCAGTTTCCTCAGTTTTTTTTTTTTGCAGAAACGCTTTACTCTCACTGCAGTGTGCAACAAGTGTCATAGCAGCCGCCGAGCGAACGCACAGAGTAACGTCATAACATAATTTTCAACACACTCAAATGCATCTAATAAGATAAACAGAGCTGCATTACCTCATACTCATGACCGGAAAAGTGGAAATGGCGCCGGCGACTGTGGCATAATAAAAGGTCCGCAGATTGCGAGGCGTGTGTTGCGTTCATCTTTTTAATAATTGCTCCAGCGGCCTTGCTCAGCTCCCACAAAACTCGGTCCTGCTCTGCTTCATACTACAGTAACGTTATGAATTGCATCCATGAACATGATTACTGCCCGAGTCCTATCCCAATTCTTTTCCATCGGCTGTGAGGTGAAGACCACATGTCCCAAGATTTTGTGCTCAAACTATGCCTTTGTTTCGAATAGGCGACCTCTTGCGGACGGAAAGGTTACATAGTACACCTTTAAGGGGAAAATTAAGTTATAACTTTATATCCATCAGTGATTGCAGTAGTCGACTTAAGTCACAGTTACATCATTACACCATTAGATGGTGACCAGAAGAATGAATGCTATATTGTTTAGTCGATCTTTCTCTCATAATAATACTCTACATAATACAATAAGCTTCAATGAAGCGAACATTCCTTCGTTATTAGTTCATTTTGACGTTTTAGAATTAGTAATGGAGGCTTGGGCTCAACTGTCAAACTGTCAACTTGAGATTTGAATCCGTGGCGGAAGGAAGTAGCTCTGCACAAAATAAATTTTAAAGACACTCAGTTGTTGTTTCTGATTTATTTACACACTTGTGCTGTTAAACTGTTGTATAAACACAATATCATTCTAGCTGTGCGATATGGCTGTATATCAGCACGCTGTGATTACTGTGTCCGAATCACAGCCGTGCTGATATACAGCCATATCTAACTGCTACTCGTGTGATATTGCTCATTTATACTCTTTACTATATACAGAGAAGGACCATGGTGAACATACACTCACCTAAAGGATTATTAGGAACACCTGTTCAATTTCTCATTAATGCAATTATCTAATCAACCAATCACATGGCAGTTGCTTCAATGCATTTAGGGGTGTGGTCCTGGTCAAGACAATCTCCTGAACTCCAAACTGAATGTCAGAATGGGAAAGAAAGGTGATTTAAGCAATTTTGAGCGTGGCATGGTTGTTGGTGCCAGACGGGCCGGTCTGAGTATTTCACAATCTGCTCAGTTACTGGGATTTTCACGCACAACCATTTCTAGAGTTTACAAAGAATGGTGTGAAAAGGGAAAAACATCCAGTATGCGGCAGTCCTGTGGGCGAAAATGCCTTGTTGATGCTAGAGGTCAGAGGAGAATGGGCCGACTGATTCAAGCTGATAGAAAAGCAACTTTGACTGAAATAACCACTCGTTACAACCGAGGTATGCAGCAAAGCATTTGTGAAGCCACAACACGCACAACCTTGAGGCGGATGGGCTACAACAGCAGAAGACCCCACCGGGTACCACTCATCTCCACTACAAATAGGAAAAAGAGGCTACAATTTGCACGAGCTCACCAAAATTGGACAGTTGAAGACTGGAAAAATGTTGCCTGGTCTGATGAGTCTCGATTTCTGTTGAGACATTCAGATGGTAGAGTCGGAATTTGGCGTAAACAGAATGAGAACATGGATCCATCATGGCTTGTTACCACTGTGCAGGCTGCTGGTGGTGGTGTAATGGTGTGGGGGATGCTTTCTTGGCACACTTTAGGCCCCTTAGTGCCAATTGGGCATCGTTTAAATGCCATTGTTTCTGACCATGTCCATCCCTTTATGACCACCATGTACCCATCCTCTGATGGCTACTTCCAGCAGGATAATGCACCATGTCACAAAGCTCGAATCATTTCAAATTGGTTTCTTGAACATGACAATGAGTTCACTGTACTAAAATGGCCCCCACAGTAACCAGATCTCAACCCAATAGAGTATCTTTGGGATGTGGTGGAACGGGAGCTTCGTGCCCTGGATGTGCATCCCACAAATCTCCATCAACTGCAAGATGCTATCCTATCAATATGGGACAACATTTCTAAAGAATGCTTTCAGCACCTTGTTGAATCAATGCCACGTAGAATTAAAGCAGTTCTGAAGGCGAAAGGGGGTCAAACACAGTATTAGTATGGTGTTCCTAATAATCCTTTAGGTGAGTGTATTTAGACAGTTTGTGAAGCTGTTTTGTTTTCAGACAGTATATTATAACTTTCAAAAAAGTCTGTCACATTTGCTTGGTGACAAGGGAACTGTCCCAAATGGTACCCTAAACACTTGCGGTCTTCATAACGTGTGACATAACGCTCCTTTGACTATCAGGAATAAGTCTGCTGCGGAGCTCGCTTCAGTGCAGGCGCATCGAGGCTGCATATCGACCGCAAAGGGTTAGCACCATTCTAAAACCTAAAATAACAAATGGGACACCCTACGGTCTTATGGACTTAATGGACATGTGCACGTGGCAGCCATTGTAAGTTCACAAGACTGAAAGTGCATATGAAGTGTGCCATTTGGGACAGGGCCAAGAACAGCCCTAGATTTAAACAGTCATATTTAACAGTTGTAGTGGACGGCACATTCCAGTGCCCAGTTTATGGCCGGGCCCCTCTCTCTGTCCATAACAGTGGACAAAGGTTTGCTACATTTTGATTGTATCTTGTTGGACTAACACAAACAAACTGTCCAACGCCATCAGATAAAGATGCCAAACATCTCTTAGAGGGCAAGAAGACCTCCTCTGGTACCAAGCCCAGGAAGGACAGGACTTCTCATTGGTCCACATGCAGTTTCTGCTCTTCAACCATCTAGAAACTGATCTCTAATGTCCTGGTCTGTGACTGCCGTAAAAATTCCTCAGGACCTTAGCAGTTGTGGGTGAAACAAAGGAAGACCACAATGATCTATCCAAATCCATTCATAACTATGTTTGGAAACCTTAAGACTGATGTGAACTACACACATCCATTTTTATACTTATTCAGAGACATAAGTATTGTCAGTGACAGCTATTTGTAATGCAACATCTTGCACAGATTCAGCTGTTAATGAACAAATTAATGAACGCATTCAATCTTTTTCCATAATGTTTGGTGTCTATTTGTTTAGAATATTGCCAAGGGTATTCTGATGGTGGTTTGGAAAGTGATAAATGCACTGGTAAACTTCTAAGTTTGTACAGTATGCAAATGAGTTCCACAGGTGAAAGAAGGGTGGGCCACACTGTGTGCCCCCTCTGATGCCAGCAGCCAATCACAGCACTAGAATGGAGAAGCGCCAAATTGCAATCTCCTCCTCATCGGAAAGGGATAAAGGTACCCTTTCAATAGACACTCCTTGTTCTGAGTTTCTCCTTGGGAGAGACAAACAGTTCAAGTTCTGAGTCTGTCCGGCAAGGATGAGACATAACAGATACACCGTAACATTCTGAGCCTCTGGTTTATCCAGAGAGACAACAAAGGATCAGAGGATCTGAGTCTACAGCTTGTGAGGAAAGAGACATTAACAAACACTATGTGCAGAGTTTTAGTCTAGCGAGATGACTACAGCACATCCCGAGTCTCTATGCCAGAGAGACCAAAGCGGATTGACCAAGTTCTGAGTGTCTGGCCAGAGAGGCAGAAGACACACAGAGACATTTGCAACAAGGTTAAGCTCAGGAGAGCAAACTTTCACTTCAAGGTTCCTTCATCTGCGTGTTCCAGATTTTAGGACCCTTTGGTGCTCCAGAAGATCAGCATCCCACAGATCTTAGTGTTCAAGACTGTTGAAATGGATTCCAGCTCCTTTTTCCCACTGCATTGTCACCCAGCACAACCAGTGGAAGACATCGCTGCCATCGGACTGCTTACTCAACAACGCAGAACGTAAATATCACTTAACCAAACCTCTTTCCAGAGACCTTGGCATTGTTGTATATTATCAGTATATGATTTTCTAATTTACATTAGAGGTAATATAACTGATGCTAGTTAATAACAAATAATCTTTCGTTTATTTGTTTGATGCATAATAATGTTCTTCACCTTAGTTTCAGAGAAACAACAGTTTATCTTTCCATAAAATAACGCAACTCTTCCATAGCCACACTCAACTTAATCGCATGTATTTTATGCATCTTATGCACTTTATTCCTTTATTATTCATTGTATTCATTTAGTAGTTGTGTTAGTTATTCTTGTTTATCTTTTGTTAATAAAATGTATTTTATTACAATTGTGTATTCCTTGTGCTGATAATACAAAAGAGGCTCTACAGGTTAGAAATCTCACCAATCTTTCAGATAAATCAGCTGACCAACTCTCCCCAAAAATCACAACGTCAGCGGTGACGTGAGTACCAATCACTACCTTACTTGGCGTCCTTGGATGGACGAAAGTGAAATCACTACACAATGCTTCGTTTGAACATCGTGGCCTTCGAAGGATGCAGCCTCTGAATTGGGACACAGCTAATGTTCTGCTCCGTGTGTTCGCTGCACTCTCTGCTCAATGTTCCGCTCCGTGTGTACGCTCTCTGCGCATTTGCTCACAGCCCAAGTGAACGCTCCACTCGTGTACCCCTCCCGCTCAAAGTCAATGTGCTGACATAAAATTTCTCTGTAGTAGACTTGTTTCTGTTAGCAATAGCCCTACTGTGTGTGCTGTAACATGGTTGCCGTGCTGGGCAACGCTAGTAAAATGTAAAATGACGCTACAATCTCATTCACTGCTCTGCTTCAGCCCCACTCTGCTCACATGCTCTGATGATAATAGTAGGACTATACATTATTTTGATAATTGGTCAAAAAATAAATCTGGTAAATCGGATTCTGTTGCATAGAACTGAATGAAGAATAATATGTAGATTTTTTAAATATTTGATATTTTCTGGCCAATTTTGGTGTTACGTTAAATAAGTGTGGTTATTTTATTGGCTCGTATTTTTTAAATTCAGATTAATTTAATTTAATTTAATTAAAGGAACATGCCGACTTTGAGACTTTAGCTTATTCACCGTATCCCCCAGAGTTAAATAAGTCCATACATACCATTCTCATCTCAGTGCGTGCCATAACTCTGTCTGACGCACCCACCGCTAGCCTAGCTTAGCACAAAGACGAGGTAAATGGCTCCATCTAGCCTACTGCTCAATAAGTGACAAAATAACGCCAACATTTTCCTATTTACATGTTGTGATGTGTACAGTTATATCGTGTACTAAGACCGATGGAAAATGAAAAGTTGCATTTTCTAGACCGATATGGCTAGGGACTATACTCTCATTCCTGCGTAATAATCCAGGAACTTTGCTGCCGTACCATGGGTGCAGCGGCGCAATGATATTACGCAGCGCCTGAAAATAGTCCCCAGCATGCTCTCTGTGCAAGCAGGTTGTCACGTTGGTTATGTTGACAGAAGTTAGCCTATTTTCAGGCGCTGCGTAATATCATTGCACCGCTGCACCCATAGTACGGCAGCAAACGAACATTCTAAGGTGTGCAATTATTTTCAGGGGGAAACATAGCTAAAGTATAGTTCCAGGCAGGTCTTGACTGTATTACATCTTCATATCACATATTCCACATATGGAATGATAATGCTTTAAAGTTCTGTTTTCTCCGATTTGAGGTACAGTTGAGAACTTTGGTTATACCAGCTGTAATCCTCTAGATAGAAAATTTATCTTGGACTTAAATTGAAGCTTATAAACTTGGTAAGTTTTTCATGCACATTTGAGACAGTGATATATAATAAAATGCTTAAATGATCACTTTTGATGACAATTTTTCAGGCGGACAGACTGTCTTTTTTTGTCTTTTGGGGTATGTTGAGGGTGATATGAGACCAAACGATGCTGAGTTGGGGGTGGTCGTTATCAACTTGTGATGGCCCAAGGTATAGGATAATAGGAAATAATAGTGAAAAAAGGTAGCAAAAAACAGAGTCTGTCTCCGAAAACACCCCCTATGTACCCTTATGTAGTGCACTATTTAAGGCACAGCCATTTGTAGTGGTGTCCAGAACCATAGTGGACATCATCGAGTACACTCATTCAATCCCATTATGCTACCCATTACCCAATGTCTACCCATGCACTGCGAGTGTCGGGCCAGAAGATGCCGTATGCAGTTTTTCTGGCACACCTACTAGTTTTCATTCACTCATTTAGTGGACTATATTTAGAGAATAATTTGTGGAGTAATTTAGAGAATAGTGAAGGATATAGGGGGTGATTTTTGGATACTGCCAGATATTTATTCCTTTAGTAGCATCTGCTTGCCTTGTATCCTAGAGCTGTATTTCTTTACAGTTATATCAATGTGCGTGAAAGGGAATCTTCAAATAGCACCTCGTATAAAGTAAGAGATCAAGAGTTTTTTTCTGTGTCATCTCTCCACTCGGTATGTTGTTTTATTGTTTCTCTGTTCGTCGGCCATACAAAGGATTACAGCTGTAGGAATCCCCAAATTTATACATAGACGATAAACATCATGCTAACAAAGTATTAAATTTGTACAAAAATACTTTACAGCTCATAATACCTGTCCATTAGAAATAAAAATACAATATTTCAGGGACATAACTGTGACATTGAATCATAAATTCATTGTATACTGAAAATGGACAACCACTATTTTAACTGGCAGTGCTTGACTTCACTAAACGTTTCCACAAATGGAACACAAAAATTAGTTTTTTTCTTCTTATTTTCACTTGACCAGAGTGAATTTGCAGTAACACAGTGAAGTGTTGTGACGACAAACATAGGTCAAGGTCAAGGAAAGCGCTGAAATGAAACTGACAACTAACTCTTGAATCAGGGATTAAAAACCATAATTCAACATGTAGTGATTATGCATTTGAGAAACATCTCAGTGAGTTGCTCAGTGCATGAGTTTGGGGAATGAACCCGTACCTGAAGGTTTATCTGAAATAAAACAACTAAAAACACCTCTTCATCATCGTCATACTTTCTCCATCAAGTGGGCTTGATGAGGTTTTTGTTCGGCTCAGTAGTTGGACCACAATGTGCCATTTGAAAATAGTGAGGAGACAGGATCTTTGAGCATTGACAATGAGGGTGACGTCACTCAATCAAAAGCACAGTTTCACACAGGTGGGTGAGGCTCTTCATTGCCATTAGCAGCTTACCCATGGCATTTTTTCTTTACTAACATAATTTTTTTCCCAAACAGAGCTACAGATGTGATTGTTTAGTGGTCTACCACATACGGTAGGAGAAATTCATTCTTATGATTTGACACTCGTTTTTTTTTCTCTTCACAAACGGATTGCGCACCCTTTGGGCTTACACGGTCTGAAAAAAAGTCAAATGAGACATAAAACCATAACAGTACCATATACAAATTACCATAATGATTTATAACTAGTTAAACAATGATGGGAGGAATACAAAAGTCTTCTCAGGATTTTTTTTTCTCATGGACATCAACCCCATGCTCGTGTTTTTGTCATTAGTGGGTACTGCAAATTTAAGCAAATGAGATGAATTTGTTCGCCGTAATATTCCCATTTATCAAAGACAGCGGAGTAAACAATATGCGAGTACCTACTTGAGCGGCTGTCGTTTTCATTTAAGAGATTGATGTCGGAATAAATAAGCTGTTCTATCCTTTGGGCCAATGATGGATTTCCTCAAAGTGGGGCGAGAGTCTGGAGACCGCAGACCTACGGCGGTTACCTAACAAAGTACAAACAGTTTCCGAACCGAATGACCTTCTCTGTGCCATCAATCTGCTCCGGTACATGGTCGATAGTGACCTCATGCTAACCAGCCATTGCTCAAAATCACACACATCCCTTATAAATCATCCGCCTCTATTCATAAAAATAGACGTCTATCCAATTTCAAGATAAGGTGCCTTTGTGCCACCCTCTCTTTATGAGCGACGTTGGTTTCCATATTTGCGGTGAAATAGCGAGAAGAGAACCGAAACATGGTGTTTTTCGTGTAGCCAAGCTCGTTTTTTTTTTGGACAGAAGTACTACAAAATAGTTCATTAAAAGGTCTCATGCATTAGGCTATAACCCACATTCAGTCACAATTGAAAAATGGCTACCGAATTCATTGTGCTGATTTTTTTTTTTTTTTTTCCACACACAGCTGTATCCTCTCTCTTGTTGAGCAAGAAAAGGGACCAACTCTGCCCTTGGCATCAGATAGAAGGAAATACACAGACATACACTATACACACATGTGTTTCAGTATCACAAAATAGTAGGGTCGACGGTTGCGTTTCGGATGTTGGACTTTGACAGACTTCGTGGAGGCTTGCGAAATAAAGTCTCGGGGCACGCACACACACATTCGAACTCACACAAACACGGACGATCACAGAGTGGCCAGTCCGATATCACAAGTAAAAGTCTCAGTGTTGCTTTTATGCATCTTTTGCTTCTTTTTTTGAGTTCTCCTTAAAACTATTCTTGTTTATTGGCAATATAAATCAGGGATGGCACTATTTCAGGTTTTTCTTTCCCCCACAATTTGGTTTTCCAAGAGGTCAGTGTGGTCTTCGCCGCCTTTTTCACAGGGTAAAAACACACCCAGCGTGTCAGGAAAGGACCTCTTAGTCACGGTGGTTCATGCTCTGACTTAGGAAAGGGACTGGGTGTGTGCTATAGGACAACAAGCCCCTCGTTTTCCTCCACCTAGAGGGAGCCGTTTAGGAAGGGGGGGTTTGCTTTAGCACCATGAGGAGGAGCGCTCCATTGCAGGCACCTGGGAGGAGTTCTGCTATAAAGTCTTGTTGGGGTCTCTGTCCTCTAGTCCCACTAGCGTGGAGTTGTGCTGGCCCTGCTCCAGCCCTACGGCGGGCTGCTCGAGAGGGTCCCCCGAGTCAGTCCAGTTCACTGCCTCATCATTGGACAATGGGTTCAGTTCTGAGGTCTGTGAGGAAACTGGGTTTCGGCTTATGACTAGATCCAACTTGTTCCCGGACTCTGCTATGAGAGGAACCACTAAGCAGCAGTCAAAGTCTCTAGTCCGGACGTGGTTTATCTGTGGCACAAAGCAAGAAAAAAATCATCTCATTTACAGGTACAATTTCTTCTGTACTTGGTGTCTCATAATTTAGCAGTACTGCATCAAAATGGCTCACCTGTAGCAGTCTGTCATATGGCTTTAGGCCTCCGATTTCAGCAGGTCCACCCGGACGGATATTGTTAACATAAACCCCCTTCTCCAGGACCCCATCAGACACACTAAACCCAAAGTCCTCAAGGTCCGAGTCCTTCAACAGACTCACCTGTGATTTTGGGGACAGTTACACACATTAAACCTGCTGTATAACAACTTAATTGAATCAAGAAATGACCAAAAGACCAGTATTCCCACCTTATGGAGCTCAACTGGGGTAGGCGACATGATGTCTTTGATCTCCTGCTTCATTCTCCTCATGGCGAAAGCTTTTTTGCCGACGTCTGTGGGCAGCGTGTTGCTGCGATTGGCCTGTGTGTATTGTGGTTTGTTGCTGCCACGTTCCTGAAAGCTGGCCTGGCGGCCTAGGTGGCTTCGGGTGGGCGCGGGATCGTAGTTTAGACTTAAAGAGCTACCCGACATGATGGTGGCCTAAAGGGAAAACCATTAGGGATGGAGCTGAGTACGAGTAAATATAAGGGCTGAAAGGATATACAGATAAATGCACTCAAAACACACTTTATAAATAAAGTTTAGTATACACTACCGTTCAAAAGTTTGGGAGCAGTTAGACTTTTCTTAGAAATGAACTCAGCGAGGATGCATTAAATTGATCAAAAGTGACAGTAAACAATGTTACAAAAGATTTCTATTTCAAATAAATGCTGTTCTTTCTATTCATTAAATAATCCCGAAATCAAATCAGCACAACTATTTTCAGCATTGATAAGGACAAGAAATGTTTCTTGAGCACCAAAATAGCATGATAGAATGATTTCTGAAGGATCATGTGACACTGGAGACTGGGGTAATGATATTAAATGCAGCTTTGCCATCATAGGAATAAATTACATTTTACAGTTATTTTAAAGGCTTTCAGACGAATACAATCGGAGTTATATTAAAAAAATCCTGGCTAATCCAAGCATTACAATGGCAGTGACTGTTGCTCTGTTTATGAAGCGAATCGATGCGTTTGTGTAAGAAAAATATCCATATTTAAAACTTAAAGTAAATTATCTAGCTTACGGCTGATCGCCTTCTGTATTAAATTTACGGAAAAAGCGTAGCGTCTCTCGAAGTTCAAAATGCTTACGCTACGTCTGACGAGCGTAACTGGTGTGCAATGTCGTCAGATGTAGCGTAAGCATTTTGAATGTCAAGAAACGCATTGATTCGCTTCAGAAGGCCTTTATTAACCCCCCGGAGCTGTGTGGAGCACGTTATATCATGGACAGATGCACTTTTATGGACTTCAAACACAGAGCAACAGTCACATCAGATGTATGTTTAAAACACCGACATGGAAACGGTATGAATACAGAACACTTAAGTACATGTTGCCAAATCATAATAAAAAGTAATTTATTTGTTGACTAGATGCTGCATTAGCAGGTAAAGAACAGCATGTATGTTAGATGCATGTATGTATATCTACTTTGTCGTCGACGCTGAGAGGACGCTAACATTAGTAGTACCTCAAGCAGTTAAAACAATGTAACAACTAGTGAGAAAGCAAACTGTATCGTCATGCAGCCGACAGTAATATAAACAAATCAGAAACGCATTCGATTTCAATACATATTTTGTTATTTTGATTAGATAATCGCCAAGTGTTCTAAAAAAAAGCTGACTGTTTGGATTTATATGAAATAACTTTATTATTATTATTAATTAAGATTCCATTTGTAACATTAACTAAGGTTAATAAATGCTGTAGAAGTATTGTATACATTTTTTTTAATTGAATTTTTAAATTTTTATTTGATCTGTTAAACTTAATGCACTATGAACTAACATGAATGATCAAGGTACAATTGTATTGCTCAAATATTAATACATGCTGTAAAATGTATATTGCATAATGCATATCGTTCATGTAAGTTAACTAATACATCCATGTTAAGAAATGGGACTTGCAAAGTGCTACCTATAAAATGTACACGTTTCTAGGTTATAGCTAAAGAAACATTTATTTATAATATTATTTTAATGTTTAAATTATTTTCTGTAAAAGTTTGTTCTCTTTTTTTAATATATTCATATTTACATATGCATTTCATTTAGCACATTTTCATGGTTTCAGCACTCTTTTACTTCGTGTTATGGAAAGTATCGGTTGATTAATCGGTTATCGGCAAGTGCGTTTTAAACTAGTTATCGGTATCTGTAAAATCCACTATTGGTCAACATGGGATAATTTTCATTTTTGGGTGAACTAACCCTTTAAATTGTAATAATATTTTACAATATTACTGTTTTTACTGTATTTTTTGATCAACTGAATGCAGCCTTGGTTAACATAAGACTTATTTCAAAAACACTTACCAAGCCCATACTTTTGAATGGTATTGTGTGGAAATTACATTGTCAGTGAAACACCCATTAAGTGTAACGGTTACAGTACAGAGAGTGACAATCTAAGCTTTTCATTAACAGTTTGTTACACTTCCTGTTTAGTGTGTTACAAGTAGCAAAATGTTGATGGACAACGATACACACACTGTTAGTAACATGCATTTTTACACACTAATGGGCGGTTTGAACCGCTTTGACTTCCACCATGGCAAGCCATGGCAATGATTAAACATTATGAACGGTGGGCATTTTTTAGCTGTTTCTTGGAGTCCTTTGAAGATGATCTTCAAAAAGAACCTGGTTCTGGTTCGGACTTTTGCTGAGGACACTACTACACAAGACTGAAATATTTCCACAACAAAAAAGCCTTGCTGCAGCTGAGCTCTTCCATCATGCTTTGCATGAGCCCCACATGCCTTCATTCTCTTCAATCCACCGTCATTTGCTAGTTTGTGTGAATCTCACTCAAACTGCACGGAATGGAGATTCCAGGTTAATGACAGGTGACCACATAGAAAACTCCTCTAAGCCGATGCATTTGTGGTAAGCAGTGTAAAAAAAAAAAATTTTTTACCGGTGATCAGACATGTAAATCATGCATTTTGACATCACATTCAATTAATTCAAACAATGTTTTTTGGGCTGTTTTGAGCTCAATAGTACATTTTACTGACACAAACCAAAGGCAAACACATTCATCGAATCCAATTAAGGCCAAAGGGTACATTCAGCGTAAAAGGCTTTTGATTTTATCGTGTTTCCACAGACAAGTGGGATGGAAAGAGAAGAGCTTTCAAAGTGATCCCTATCTCTGACTACTAAAAGCTTCTCTGCGCTGTCAGCTACATGTGGTCTGGGTTTAACTCGAGGTACCTGATAAAGCAAAGGCAAGAAAATCAATCTGCTTTCATGAAATGTTTCAATGCTGGCCACAAAGCATTTCAAATACACCATTGTGTGACATGACAGCAGATATTATCTACTGTATGAGACTGACAAAAAACAAAATGTAATTAACAGCAGACTAAAGCCATTTTCCAAGAAATGTTTGTTTTAGTTTTTTTTTAAATCGTTAATGACTATCCACATTGTTGTCTTTTATAGTATTTAAAGGAATAGACCACCCAAAACAATTCTGCCATTATTTACAGACTCCTTATGTTGTTCCAAACCCATATGACTTATTTCTTCTACACAAAAAGGGATTTTAGGGAAGAATACAGTCAAGCTTCAAAAATGACACAAAATAATAATAAAAGGAGTACAAATGAGGCCAAATGATAAAAGTTGACTAGTACAAACACTATTTGAAATTTGCACTAATGAAATCCTTCACCTGAATTTCATTGTTACAGCTGAACGTGTGCGAATACAATGTGTCGAGGTTGATGAGAAAAGCTGCTGTGTACTTTCAGGCAGAGCCAAGTGTGGCAATATTTCGATTCTTATTGGAATATTCAGTTCTCGTTAGAGTCATGCATCCCACTAGATGAGGATCTGCTTTATGGTGGGAAGAAAACTGCAATGAGAAATTCAGACCGATATCAGTGTCTCCCTGTGCCGTCAGAGCACATTTTCTTCACAGCAGGCCTGGCTGTTAACAGGCGCAGACTTTCACCACATGTTTTTCTGAATAACAACATGTGAAACAACAGCAATGTGATAGCCCTAAAATAGACTAGTTTGTTCATTAGTGTAATGATGACAACCTAGTTTTAAAATGGGTTTCTTTATGAGCTCTGAGTGAGTGCAAATGTTTTTTAAATCGTTACTTTACAAAAACATGTTTGTATTAATACATAATGTCCATTTAATTTTTTCAGAAGAAAAGCATAGGTTGTTGAAGTTATCTTTTAAAGAAAATTACTGGTGATGTAATGTTTATTTCCAGCAGTATTGTTATTGCTACCTAAAACAAACTATTAATCATTCATTTCAGTAATAAAGCTGAAACTAAATATAAATATTAGATATAAAACTTAAACTTAATCTTGCCTTGGCAAATAAATGAAATAAAATATGTTGACGCAGCACTAAAATTACAACAAAAAAAAAAAGTTAGAATATAAATAATTTCAAAAGTACTACAATTAAAATGAAAAAAGGAAATATAAAAATAAAAGCACATAAAAAAAAAGAATATTAGAAGAATATACTACTTTAATAGTTTATAAATAATAATAAAATAACCCTGGTTTGCAGAGACTGCATGGATTTAAAAAAAAATTGTTCCTATATATTCGCACTCATAAGATACTTTTTTGGCCAAAGAGCATAACTGCAAAAAATTATAAATATATTCACAGATTTTTTTTAAGCAATGTTATTTTTTAATTAATAATACGTTTAAATAATGTTTCCAGGACTGGAAAGGACAGTTTTGAAATTTCCTGGTTTCTAAATCTATTTTAGTAACTTACAGTAGTAAAAGTAGTAAAATTCCATCAAATTTAATTTAATAATCCTTATATATTTTAATTGAATAACTGAACAATCCTTAATTATTCAATTAAAATATGTAAGGATTATTCAATTTAATCTGATGGAATTTCGCTATTAATTGAAATGCGTAAATCTTAGAAAACGGCTTAATTTTTTTGCGTGTACAAAATTACTCATTGTCCATCCCTAACATGAATGCGAAAGAGATTTATGATTTGGAACAACATAATGACTAAATGAAGACAGAATCTGGGTGAACGATACGTCACAATGCGTTTTGAATGCACCCCCAGGATCTGAAGTGGATGCCAATAGTGGTTGTCTGCGAATCCCCCTCCCCCCGCCCTTTCAAGCAGGCCCCCAGCAAAAGACACTGAGGCCATTAGCACGACAAGAGCACTTGGGTGCCAGCGCTACAAGCAAAGAGGAAGCCCAAAGAAAGGAAAGGGGTACCAAGATGGCCAGGTTTCTCTTATTCAGAAGCCTGTCTGGCTTGTCCTGGAAAAAGAAGGAGCTGTTACACAAAACAAGGGTTGGTACTACATGCTACTGAAAAACGATTGTATAGGGGGGTTGGTGAATGGAAAGAGCTAAAGGATGAACGTGTGGAGAGGGGAATGGACACAAACAGATGGCATTCCGCCCCCAAGTTACCTCAAGTTCTCGCAGGATCCCAGATTGGCCGCACGTCTCCAGGTCTTCAAGCGCTTGGGACCAAAAGTTCTCTTCTTGGTCTGGCTCTGTCCCATCATGCCCCACTGTGAACCTGTTTGAAACACAATGGGACATTTTAACCACCTAGTACGCCAAAACTACAGCAACCAATGAGCAGGCAGGCGTAACAGTGATGAACGCAGGGGGCGACCAATGATCTGTGCAGGCTATGGTGGGGCTCTTGAAGAGAGACACATACAGACACATCCCGTGCGGTAGGAAACACTGTGATGGGCGGTGATGTCCTGGTGGATTGTGGGGCTTTGGGTTATGAAGTGAAAGGGCCGGATTGGTTTGGGGAAGCAGTGCAGGTTAACAGGCACACAGCACTGAACCTCACCTGCTGTCTGAGATTAAACCGGTGGGCAGCGTGGATGCCCTGTAATGGAGATCAGCTTCAATCAACACACATGGGGTATACAGTCAAACCAGATCACTCAGTCTGTCACTTTTTAATAGCGGTGTTTTAGCCTTTACACCTTGTACATAACATTTTGAGCGCCTTCATCTAAAAAGCATTTTACAACCACTCTCAAACAACAAAGAAATATGTGTTGGAGAAGATGGGGGAAGTTTTCTTTATACAGATTTTATTTAAATACAGACTGCAGAATGCCAAAAATATTTGAAAAGACAGAATGCATGAAAGTACAGGCAGTTTCTTCTCCTTAGAGCAAGTTATTCTGTATTGCTAGAGTATATGAGATATAGACATATTTTCTAGATGATTTGTTATAGTTCCTAAAATTGACAAACATAAAAATGGCATTCACAACCCATTTTTCCTCCATAATACAATACATAGAGGCACTGCAAATACTAAAAAATGTTAATGGTAATAAACATCATATTTTAAAATGAATCTCCCTCACTCCATCCATCCTACTAGCCATAGTGTGAATTAAAAAAATAATAGCAGCGTAAAACTTCATGCACTGTTGTTATTGTTAACTTAAAGTATTCAGTATTTGAAATTAAGCTGAAATAAAGTTAGTTAAAATACCAAAATGACTAAAACCGAAATAGAAATAAATAAAAACAAAAAACTAATTCAAAATATTAATAAATACTATAATAGTATATAAATAACACTGATGTCAACTTTAATACCAAAACGAAGCCTATGCCAACCTGTGCCTACTTGAATCCATAGTTAATAAAATAAATGCACAATTTGGTAAATGCTAATCCTAACATAGTTAGTAGCCACAATCATTTGCTTTTCAGCCAATCAGTTACAACTACTGGATTAAAGTTATGCCAGCTAATTAATATTCATGAGCCTGTAATGTGTCCATTTTTCAGATCATTCCTACACCCCAGATTTTCTCCATTAGGTTCTAACTGGTATGTGAAAAGGGATGAGTATTAAGAAAGCAAGTAAAAGAGGTCAACTTTGATGTTATGTTAGCTTTAAGGCAGCGCAGTCACCAATAAATGGAAACTGTACAAGCCTGAGACAAAAACTCAAAGGGTGATCATAACTCTAGTGTCAGCTAAATACTTTAAAAGGGCTTTCTTTCTTTCTTAAGAGCTGCTGGCTTCATTACTGCACACTGGGGCCCTTTACGCCTACAGCACAATGAATCTGAATTACAAATATTCAACAGCATGAGCTAACAAAGAATAAAGTAGAATCACCCCAAAAACAATCGATCAAAGCTCCAGTAACAGCCAGTTTGACAATACAATGTGCTGCAAACGTACCGCACAGCTGAGTTAATATTATGACTGAGAGTCAAATTTTAGGTTGAAAAAGACTATTACACACAGAATTCAGAGAAATGTCACTGAAGACCCACTTAATGTGAATATTAAAGTCAGTTCACTTCTTAAAGATTCCTGTACCGATGGACTCGATTTTAATGAATTTGAGAAGTCAACAAAACATTTTAATAGATGCAGTTAAGATGCATTGCCTTCACACAATACCTTTCTGTATATTCTGGCACTAAACTAGTCTATGATTCAATGGATATTGACTCTTCAGTTCTTCATTTCTAGGAAAATAAAGAGGTAATAACTTTTATGGAATAATAATGTCTTCAATGGCAGAAACTCGCTCACTCAGAAGTCTTGTGTATTTTGCTAATGTAGTATAAAATCCAATCCATTAACCATCTAATAAACCTGGCAGCCTTAGTATTTCACCCAAAAATGAAAATTCTCTCATTATTTCCCCATTTGTAATTATTTTCATGTTGTTCCAAACCTGTATGACTTTTTTCTCCTCTTAAAGAACAAAAGAATCTTTGAAGAACTTATATGCAGCTCTTGAACACACAATGGTCAAGGTAAAAAAAACAAAAATAACAGCATATGGTTTTGGAACGACATTAGTGTGAGTACATACTGAACTATTCCTACACTCTCAGAAAAAAAGGTACAAAAGCTGTCACTGGGGCAGTACCCTTTCAAAAGGTACACCTTTGTACCTAAAGTACCCTAGAGTGCCTATTAGTACCTCAAAGGTACACAATGGTACCAAAATTTGACACATTATTACATTTTTAAAGGGTACCATACCGTCCCAGTGACAGCTTTTGTACCTTTTTTTCTGAGAGTGTATAAAAATAATTAATTAATATAATGAAGATTCATTATATATGCTGCAAAGTGTATTTAACAACTAAGTATAGTTTTCAAGCGGTGTGTTGACGTACCCGCTAGCGCTTGGCCTGTCCCATTCATCCACACCGAGTCCAAAGTCCGGAAGGATGTTGTTCCTCTGCCGGCTGCTGTTCACCGGGGATAGGCTGCCCCGGCTGGGCTTGGCATTCCTCCACTCATGGCTGTGGAAACTGTAGCCCGATGCCTGGAAACCCGTGGGAGCTGAAACAAACACACACAAACAGAGTTCAAAATTAACTTCTTTTTTTTTTGTGCCACTTTTATTATAAATATTTCTTACATGCCTTGAAATTGTATTTTGCATGTTTAATATTTAAATAATAATAATAAATTCTGTTTGTACAAAATAGTTCCATTTAAACAAAACAAATAACTTTATTATTAATGATAATGGTAACACTTTAAGGTTCCCTACTACATTAGTTAAAATGAACTAACAATGAAAAATACTTGTAAAGCATTTATTAATCAGTGTTAATTTCATTATTTACTAATGCATTATCACAATAAAAAGTTGCGTCTGTTAATGCAATGTGAACTAACATGAGCAAACAATGAACAATGACATTTTTATTAACATTAACAAAGATTAATAAATCGTATATTGTTCGTTAAAAAACAGTTTTTTTGCCGCTAGAGGTCGCCTATTTAAAACGGGTGTAGCTTGATGACGCCGAGATTGAGCGCAGAATCTTCACACACAGCTGGTGGAAAAAAACCGGGACGGGACGTGGGCAGAAATCATGTTCATGGATGAGATTATTAACATTACTGTAGTATGAAGCAGAGCAGGGCCGAGCGTTGTGGGAGCTGAATGAGGCCGCTGGAGCGATTGCTAATGAGAGACAAGCACAACACACGGCTCGACAGCAGCGGAGCTTTTATTATGCCACATTTGCTGCTTCCGCTTCTTCCGGTCAAGTGTATGTGGGGTAACGCAGCGCTGTTTTATCATATTAGATATATTTGAGTGTTAAAAATTATGTTATAACGTTATATTCGCTCCGCGGCTGCTATGAGACACTTGTTGTACACTACAGTAAGCTAGATCAATATTAGAATATCATATTAATAAATGCTGGATGGCTTGTGTTGCTAAATGGCATGCAATTAATTTTAAAACATATTGTATGATGGATAAATACTGTATTACTGCACAATAATTAGTCTATAAATGTATCCAAACAGTTGTTCCCTTGTCTAATAAAACGTATGATATATTAAAGTGTCTTTGGTGTTTCCATGGTTTCTACAAAATAACCGGAAATCAAGGGTAACGTGGATATGATATCATTAGTAGGCCTGGTTAAAATTGCTGATTTCTGTGGATTTAAACATTCTTGGAAACATTGGGATAATGTAAGTACACAAGTCAACAAAATATATAACACTGTTCTAGTGGTTTTTAGATATCTTAATCTAAAAATCGTACATATTGTGCCTTTAACTAATGGGAACCTTATTGTTAAGTGTTGCCATGTTGATAACATTAACAACAATAATAATGTTAACATTAACAAAAATAATGCTAAATTCAGTTTAGATAAAATACCTAAATAATTCCATTGAAAAAAACTAATATTTTATTTATAACTACAACAAAAACAATAATAATAAATAAATAATAAAGAGCTATTTTAGATAAATCCAATTGAACTAAAATAGGTAAATTACATTGAAATAAAAATAATAACTAAAATAGTATTATTAAAACAAATAAAAGTTGTTTGACAAAATGCATTATGTTGTTTCCTACATCAGTTACAAGCCAACTGGCGAGTTCACAATGTTACCCGCATTTGGCAAGTGTGTTTGTACCCTGCACACAACATTAGCCTGCTGATATGAGGAAAAAAAATCAATTTGACTGTAATTGAGAGTAAAATAAGGTGGCAGCAAACTGTTCCCAGAAGAAAGAGTACATTTCTGCATTACGCTGCACTCTCACACACACACTGGCGCAGGAGCTCCTGGATGCATGGGTTCCCAGGCTCCGCTCATTAATCTGGCTCAAGACTGCTGGAGGGCAGGGTGAGGACTATAGGGAGAGTGGAGAACAACATGCTAGTGTTCACACACTCATCTCCGGGGGGAGCCAAAGTATTGTTTTATACGCTTTGGTCTGATTCTCCCTCGGTGACCACCGCCAAACGTTGCATAGCCTCAGGGTTTTAAGATTCACCAGCTATTCAATAAGGATTAACTGCTTATGATTTGTTCACCCCTCAGGGCTTGAGAAGGTGGAGGAATCCTTAATAAGACTCTCTAGAAAGCTATTTTTGAGTTATGTCCCTTTTTCAAGGAAGAAGTGTTGGAAATGCTGAATGATGATACATACAGGCTTTAACATCCCTCTAAACTGCGCATGCACAGCTGCATGCTATTAATGTTGCTCCTACGCATATCGCAATATGCAGATAAAAAGACAGACAAAACCAGCAATAATGTCTCGAATCAAATTCAAATGGTCCACTGATTTTAAATATGTAATAGAAGCTGTGAGAAATCTTGTGTATGGAAAATGCACAATGCTAATCAATGCGCAAGACGAGGAAAGTTCATAGTTCACACATACAGAAGTGTGTTATTTTATATTATAATATTACAATGTTATTTTTATGCCTTGCTCTAAAGGTCCCGACAAATAAGACATAGCAAAAAGACAAAACCGGTTACCTTGAAAAAACAACAGAAAAACAACAGTAACTCGTGACCTCTATACCAGTGATTCTCAACTGGTTTTGCCATCAAATTTGTTAATTGTACAAAAGTCAATAGAAATTATTTATTAGTAATACCACTAACCACTAACATACTGTACACAAGGTATAAAATATACCAAATAAATGTAATGGGTAGAATAGAAAAATGCAATAGATAAACTACGTTTAATGTAGTCTGGGATAATGTACAAAAAAAAAGTACAAAATATATATTACATAAATATTTGTTATATTTTTAGTTATATTTTAGTTAGTATATATATATATATACACATATATACACTCACCTAAAGGATTATTAGGAACACCTGTTCAATTTCTCATTAATGCAATTATCTAATCAACCAATCACATGGCAGTTGCTTCAATGCATTTAGGGGTGTGGTCCTGGTCAAGACAATCTCCTGAACTCCAAACTGAATGTCAGAATGGGAAAGAAAGGTGATTTAAGCAATTTTGAGCGTGGCATGGTTGTTGGTGCCAGACGGGCCGGTCTGAGTATTTCACAATCTGCTCAGTTACTGGGATTTTCACACACAACCATTTCTAGAGTTTACAAAGAATGGTGTGAAAAGGGAAAAACATCCAGTATGTGGCAGTCCTGTGGGCGAAAATGCCTTGTTGATGCTAGAGGTCAGAGGAGAATGGATCCGACTGATTCAAGCTGATAGAAGAGCAACTTTGACTGAAATAACCACTCGTTACAACCGAGGTATGCAGCAAAGCATTTGTGAAGCCACAACACGCACAACCTTGAGGCGGATGGGCTACAACAGCAGAAGACCCCACCGGGTACCACTCATCTCCACTACAAATAGGAAAAAGAGGCTACAATTTGCACGAGCTCACCAAAATTGGACAGTTGAAGACTGGAAAAATGTTGCCTGGTCAGATGGTAGAGTCAGAATTTGGCGTAAACAGAATGAGAATATGGATCCATCATGCCTTGTTACCACTGTGCAGGCTGGTGGTGGTGGTGTAATGGTGTGGGGGATGTTTTCTTGGCACACTTTAGGCCCCTTAGTGCCAATTGGGCATCGTTTAAATGCCACGGCCTACCTGAGCATTGTTTCTGACCATGTCCATCCCTTTATGACCACCATGTACCCATCCTCTGATGGCTACTTCCAGCAGGATAATGCACCATGTCACAAAGCTCGAATCATTTCAAATTGGTTTCTTGAACATGACAATGAGTTCACTGTACTAAAATGGCCCCCACAGTCACCAGATCTCAACCCAATAGAGCATCTTTAGGATGTGGTGGAACGGGAGCTTCGTGCCCTGGATGTGCATCCCACAAATCTCCATCAACTGCAAGATGCTATCCTATCAATATGGGCCAACATTTCTAAAGAATGCTTTCAGCACCTTGTTGAATCAATGCCACGTAGAATTAAGGCAGTTCTGAAGGCGAAAGGGGGTCAAACACAGTATTAGTATGGTGTTCCTAATAATCCTTTAGGTGAGTGTATATATATATATATATATATATATATATATATATATATATACACACACACACACACCGATCAGGCATAATTATCTCTTCATCACGGCTCTTCATCATAGTGGGTGGGATATATTAGGCGAACATTTTGTCCTCAAAATCGATGTGTTAGAAGCAGGAAAAATGGGCACGCGTAAGGATTTCAGCGAGTTTGACAAGGGCCAAATTGTGATGGCTAGACGACTGGGTCAGAGCAGTCTGCAGTGGTCAGTATCTATCAAAAGTGGTCCAAGGAAGGATCAGTGGTGAACCGGCGACAGGGTCATGGGCGGCCAAGGCTCATTGATGCACGTGGGGAGCGAAGGCTGGCCCATGTGGTCTGATAAAACAGACAAGCTACTGTAGTTCAAATTGCTCAAGAAGTTAATGCTGGTTCTGATAGAAAGGTGTCAGAATACACAGTGCATCACAGTTCATTGTGTATGGCGCTGCATAGCCGGAGACCAGTCAGGGTGCCCATGCTGACCCCTGTCCACTGCCGAAAGCGCCAACAGTGAGCATCAGAACTGGACCACGGAGCAATGGAAGTAGATGGCCTGGTCTGATGAATCATGTTTTCTTTTAAAACACGTGGATGGCTGGGTGTGTTTGCATTACTTATCTGGGGAACACATGGCACCAGGATGCACTATGGGAAGAAGGCATATCAATCCAATCGAGCAACTGTGGGATGTGCAACTTACAGGACTTAAAGGATCTGCTGCTAACATCTTGGTGCCAGATAACACAGCACACCTCAGGGGTCTAGTGGAGTCTATGCCTCAACGGGTCAGGGCTGTTTTGGCAGCAAAAGGGGGACCAACACAATATTAGGATGGTCATAATGTTATGCCTTATCGGAATAATATATATATATATATAAAATGACACACGTGTCTGGTAAGTCTTTCTGCTCATTTCAACAGAAATGTGTTTTACTCAGCAAAAACAAAAATTAGATTGAATATTGCATGCAGGTAGACTATTAATCGTATTAGATGCAAGACATATGGTTTCTTTAACTTTTCATCCCAGAAATCAAGTTTCGAGTCAGCTTTTGCCTTATCTCTGGATACAGCTGTACTAGTTGAATCCCATAAGGGCCAATAGTTTGCCAGCAACCTTGAATTTATGATCCGTCCACATCATCCATAATTTAAGGGGCCGATTGCTGCTCCCTGTGAATGGTTTTCGTATCTTTGCAGCCATCTGAGATTCATTTATGTAAGGAGCACTGAGAGAAAGAGTAGCGCTACCTGAGGGGAGGAGAGCAACCACATGAACCTGTTAACATGAGCGGAAAGTGTCTTTCCACCCCATCAGAACAAGGGACATAATATATGAGATGAAAGGTGGTTTTGAGGAGGTGTATGTCAGCAGGACTGGGATAAATTAATTGTCACTATAAATAAAAAATGAATGATAGAATTCAGATATTAATGGGAATTAGGGAAAAGTTTCACTCACTGACAATTTAATTTACTTAGAATCAGATTACATTTTTGTAACTACTACATTTGCATTTCCAAAAGAAAATATATATCGCCACTGACAGGTGAAAACCTTGTATCTCGAAAAAAAAGCAGCTTTTCAGGGAACAAATGGAAAAAATATATATTTTAAAATAATTAAACATTGTGTTGTCAAAGTTGATATTGTGGCTTTACAGACGATATAGCATGTGTCATTATATTATTAAAATTTTACCAATATCAAGCTCAAATGGAGTTACAAGGTTTATGACCAGCCAATTTCTGAGAATTTCAGACATGTTTTGTCCATCATTAGAACAGCCGCATCTGAGGCATCTGCATTTCATTATGTTTTCATAAACTTTCAGGTTATTAAGTTTACTGTAGCTATACGTGGACGCTCCGTTTTTTTCTGTAATTTGACATTAAAGGTATTAAAGACGGAGTGCTACGCACAGGCTGTTTACAAATACAAGACTACATTCTTCTTAAACCTTGTGGATCATTAACAAATTGTTATTCCAGCAATTATTTTCACTAATAAACATATACACGGGTGAGCATGGGAATAATGTCTATATGTATTATTCATGAAACCATTTCTCTGAATTAAACATTCAAATGTGTGATGTGCCTACTTGGCATTCTCGATGCAAGCAATGATTGCGATTAGTTTTGACCAGGAGGCCTCGGTGTCAGGAGAGCTGACTGCAATTCAAACCCATTACTGGCGAGTCATCCGAAAAGCCATGTGTATCCCAGTGCTCATTAGGACTCATTTTCCACTTAGTAAAATAATGCATTTTTCCATATTAGCCCCAGCACTGTACCACCAGCTGGCCTAATAAAAGACACATATCCCAATGCAGATTACATTAAAATAATTACTTGAGTAAATACATATCTGCAGGTCCAAAGAGAATGGAAAACTCAATTAAACCTACATTAGACCTGCTGGGACTCAACCGAACCCCCAGGATGCAATGGGACAAACACAGCTTGGTGCTGTAGCTAATGTGCAAGAACAGGTGGTGTAACTATGGTGACCATGATGAACCCATACCAGGTAAAAAAAAAGACTGTACTGTATGCCATTGTGATAAAATAAAAAATGGCATTATTTACTCACTTTCATGTCATTCCAAAACAAAATAGAACATAAAAAGTGATCCACACAACTTCTGTGCTATATTCAAAGTCTTCTAGAGTCATATGATCTTAAATCTCATTTGCGAATATTCAAATCGATATTATGTGGCTCATTTGAATATATGCAAGTGCCAATGAGATTGGAGTGCTATGGTGAATTTTCCAGAGCATTTTTTGGAGCTTTCAATTTTGCTAAACCTCTCCTTCATGTTTTGTGGAAGAAAAAAACACATGGAATGACATGAGGAGGAGTAAATAATGCTAAAACTAAATTTTTTGAGTGAACTACTCTTTTAAATGTTGCCCTTGAGCTAGAGGCCACTGGAATCATTTCTACGCTAACTTATTCACTGGAAACCAACGTTGATACCTCGTTGTCACTGACCATTGTGGAAACTTTTCAAACAAATGTCATCTCATTTGCATTTAGAAACTGAAATGCCTGCTGGAACATTCGAAATGACAGAAGCAATTTACAAAAGTAATTTTGGCACGAAACTTTCAACAACTGGGACAGTTCATGCTGCTATGCTGAAATAATGTAGCTCCAATTATATCTTGCCCAGAGGGTACTGGGACTTATTTACTGCAGTAAAACGTATTTAAAAGCTGAAAGGTCAGAAATGCTAATTGCATTTCATGAAAAGTGGCAAAAGCTTTTTTTTTTAACCACTCACACTCAAATTTACCCTGGGTGCTGAAGGTGGCGTCAATGGCAGAACCATCCCAGGATTCCACTGCGCTGTCCACACTGGGGATGGTGGTGGAATAGACGTCTGAGAGTTTACCAGGTTTCTGCCCAGTCTGACCCTCATCCTCCATATCGCTCAGATCATTCATGCGACCCGTTACCGAGGGCTGCTTCGGGCTTGGCACTATAGAAAGAACAAAATAAAGACGGTGATTGTCTGAGCCTACGGATCACAGTCAAAAGACCAGAGAGATCCAGACTTTACTGGATATTGGGCTCACAAATCAGTGCTCATTTGATCTTTTGTTCTTGGATAAAGAACTTTACCTTGTGTACTGTCAGTCTACAGTATATGATAGATGGAGACAAAACTAATTAGACCTCAGGCTTTAATGACTCATGGCTAGGCAGCTTTATTGCATTTTAGAGCTACATAGATGTACTGTACTGGGGGAGGTAATGTGTGTGAGAAAGAGCGACGGAGAAAATAAAAGCAAAAGAATGTGCTGATCAAAATTTTGGGAAACATAATAAAAAAAAAGAAAAATAAATAAAATTAGTTAGTAATTAAAATGATTATAATATGAGAATTAAGTAACCAAAAATGGTAAACAAACAAAAATATTTTTCCTTCACTATCCACCCCAAATCATCTATTTAAATAAGTGCTGTGAAATCAATTAATTGCAATATATATAAAATATATCACGATTAATTGATCTGACAGCACTAATTGAAATAAAAAAATTATAAATTAATAATTAAAATAAACAAACCAATAAAACACATTTAGATTTTTGTCTTTTTGAAGACACTCATCGGCACCATTTACATTCATACACAAAACTAACTAGCATGAGCATTTTGGCTAAGAAGGTTTTAAGGATCATGAGAAGTGTGTTCAGACTTTTGACTTGTAGTGTACATATAAAAAAGCCATTTTGGTCATAAGCTTGAGTGTACAGAAGCGTGTCAGCACTCACATTCTCCCTGCTTCTTGATCTTCAGTGTGACAGACTCTCCTGCCATCTGCAGCAGGTGGATGGCCTCACTGAGAGGTTTGCCCTTCAAACTGTTACTGTTAATGGCTAGTATGCGGTCACCAATGTGGATGGCACCAGTCCTGTGGAAACAAGAGCACAGCAACACACTCGTTAAGGGCAGCTGCAATGCATCATTTCAAATGCCCTTTTTTTCTTGTTGAAAACATGCATTCATTCAAATTAACTAGGGCTGTCCATAGATTTAAATATTTAATTGCGATTAATGTCTACAGGCAACACGTTAACATATTCAGTACTTTATGAGAAAAGAAAAGAAATATTCCTTAGAATTAGAATTCTAATAAATTATTATAATGCTATAATTATAATTTAAAAGATATAATATTGTTTTATTTATAATATTTTACTGAAGATATGACTTATTAAAGAGGACCTATTATGCCCTTTTATAAAGTCTTGATTTAGTTTTTGGTGTCTACTAAAATGTTTTCATGTTTGAATTTTCATGTTGCAGCATCTCTCTTCCCAGTCTGTCTGTAACACTCTGTTTACTTCCTGTTTCTATGAAGCCCCTCCTTTCGAAAAGCATATTGTGCTCTAATTGGAGCTAGTGTTTTGGAGCTAGTGTTTTGTCACGGCCCTTACCATAACTGTGAGTTTCAACACACTGTTAACGCAACCAGACATCGCTCTCCCCTTTTTTGTTTTGCATATGCCTTCAGTGGGAATTGTTTAAACATGGAATATTGTGACGTGTACGTTTCTAGAAAACAAAAACTTGTTTCAGGGAGTTCAGAAACAGTGCTTACTGATATAGAGAATAAAGGCCCATTCACACCAAGAATGATATCTATAACGATAACTTTATTAGTGTCCAAGCCAAAGCACAATATCGTTCTGTTTATTCTGCAGTTTTGTCGTCTGCCACTTTAAATGCTCTTTAAAATAGAATGGATTCTGATTGGCTGTCAATGTGTTTATCGTTCATCAGCTAGGAAAAAAAAAATCGCTCTAAATGTGATTCCAATGATATAGTTTCTCTGTGCCGTTATTGTTATTGCTGAAACAGCAACATTACACACTTAAGAAAGTTGAACATGTAAAAAAGCATAATGGTTCCTCTTTAAGATATCACACATAAGCTCTAATAAGTGTTATATTTCATAACTGTTGACAGGCTTGAAAGCATGAACAGTCATACCTCTCGGCCAAGCCGCCCTTAGTGAGGCTGGAGATGATGATGGGGTCGAAGGGCTCCTCGGTGCCCGAGATTGTGATGCCCAGCGGCCCGCCATAGCGTTTCAGCTCCACCGTGTAAATGATGGCGCCGGATGTCTCCTGCTCGTCTGCAACACAGGCCAACAGCACACGGGCGTCCCTATCAACACTGCCATCACGTAGGATACCTCACAGAGGGGCAGAGAGCAGAGCGAAGACACCCCTCACAACACCGGACAGAGAGAGGAGGTAAGGAGGAGGGAAGGGAGGATGGAGGAGGATTGACCAGAAAATAAAGAGAAAACATGAAGGAAGAGGAACCCAAAGGAAACAAACAGAAACGGGATAAAAATACTAGGGCTGTCAATTTAACATGCAATCGAACATTCGCCAAGTCCCGAAAAAAAAAAAAAAAAAACTTTACTGACCAGTCCTACCTTTGCAACTGTTGCAATCTGACATCTTTTTCCTGTTATATATAATTTTCAGATTGCATATTTGCACTAAAAAATACAAATGGAAAATGTACTGGTGATTTTCTGCCAAGACATTATCCAGTAATTTTACAGAAATTTCTGTTAACTCAAAAACACAACACAATGCAATGCGTAATTCTGGAAAATAAACTATGTTTTTACAGTGAATCTGCACATTATGTAATTGATTTGATTACAATTGCTAATTGATTGACAACCCCCCAAAAAACAACTTAACTAAAAGTAAAAGAGTGATGTCTGATTATGACTGGAGAACTGGATAAATAAAAAAGCAGGTAGAATGGGAAAGGAAGTAATGGCAATTTGAGAGAAGAATGATGTAAGATAATGGAAGTGGTGCATCCAAAAAAGAAAAACAAAAACAAAAACAAAATACAAGGGAGTGGCAAAATGGAGATATTCACATGCATAATACAAAAAAATTTATGGGATATTGGCTCTGTGATCCATTTCAGAAATAGATACTACACCTTCCTCTACAAATCATACATATCATCATCCAAAGGAGTAAGCCTCCATAGCCTGAACCCCCAATGCATTTCAAAAAGACTAAATGTCAGATGTCAGACATTTCTTTTTGACAAAAGTGACTTTCAAGCTGTATATTATATCAGTATGTGTGTCCTCAGGGGATTCTCTGTGCTAGTTGCTCTGCCAGCTAAGCTACAGGTATCATAATGTAAATTAATTATAAGACTAAACTCATTTTTTATGCACTCAGCAAACAGACGTGGCTATAGCAACAGCAAAATCGACTTAAAAGTGTTTTATAAAATATTTGTGGCCCTGATTCATAATGCTCAACATCAATTTAGAGGTCAACCTGCCATTTTGACGTGACTACACTATGAAGGAAATGTGCTAAAGAGAAAAATAGAGGAAAAACACGCAGATCCTCAGGGCAATCGTTGTCATCTCCCACCCGCATCCACATACTAATGAAGTGCTGATATCTGTCAGATCACAGCAGCTCTAGGTTTGTGTTTGTGTGTCTGTGCTGGGGGTCTGAGGATGTTCGTTAACACGAGGTCGGCTCATTACGCCTTTGTTTTTTTCGACAATGGACTAATGGAGAGATGGGAGGGAAATTACCCCCATTTAGCATGCCAGTTAGCACGACCTCTCTCAGACTGATGATTTGTTGTCACAGAAAAAAAGGGTTTGAGAAAAATGAATGTCGACCTTAATGTTCCAAGCCCGAAAGATCTAAATGAGCCTCCAGCATTGGGATCTGAAACGCACAAGGTGCCATTTCACAGACACAGTGGACGTCCTGAATGAAATATGAATGCCAAATAAAAGTGATTCGCAGGTTTGCTTTGTAGTACGAGCATAATGCCCCTGTAGAAGACTATGAAGCAAAGGATTGTGGGTAAATGCTTTTGAGTTAGCTGGATGAGGGCTCCAAGGGTTTCTAATCGGATAATTGAACCAAATGAGCATTAAATTGAAGCGATTAAACCTCATTTTCTTCTATGTACACAATGCTAATAGTGTTAAGGGTGAATTGTGAGGCTGTGGAAGCGAGGAGAGATGTGTATGTTGTTGTAGCCCACCAGAAGAAGCAAAAGGTTTACCAGAAGGTCCTTTGGAGATCTCACTGTGACATTTCCAACAGGAGAGCCACTTCAAATCCTCAGGGTTTGAACATGTCCTACCTCAACTTAAAGTAGAGGCCAGTTGTGTATACACTCACCTAAAGGATTATTAGGAACACCATACTAATACTGTGTTTGACCCCCTTTCGCCTTCAGAACTGCCTTAATTCTACGTGGCATTTATTCAACAAGGTGCTGAAAGCATTCTTTAGAAATGTTGGCCCATATTGATAGGATAGCATCTTACAGTTGATGGAGATTTGTGGGATGCACATCCAGGGCACGAAGCTCCTGTTCCACCACATCCCAAAGATGCTCTATTGGGCTGAGATCTGGTGACTGTGGGGGCCATTTTAGTACAGTGAACTCATTGTCATGTTCAAGAAACCAATTTGAAATGATTCGAGCTTTGTGACATGGTGCATTATCCTGCTGGAAGTAGCCATCAGAGGATGGGTAAATGGTGGTCATAAAGGGATGGACATGGTCAGAAACAATGCTCAGGTAGGCCGTGGCATTTAAACGATGCCCAATTGGCACTAAGGGGCCTAAAATGTGCCAAGAAAACATCCCCCACACCATTACACCACCACCACCAGCCTACACAGTGGTAACAAGGCATGATGGATCCATGTTCTCATTCTGTTTACGCCAAATTCTGACTCTACCATCTGAATGTCTCAACAGAAATCGAGACTCATCAGACCAGGCAACATTTTTCCAGTCTTCAACTGTCCAATTTTGGTGAGCTCGTGCAAATTGTAGCCTCTTTTTCCTATTTGTAGTGGAGATGAGTGGTACCCGGTGGGGTCTTTTGCTGTTGTAGCCCATCTGCCTCAAGGTTGTGCGTGTTGTGGCTTCACAAATGCTTTGCTGCATACCTCGGTTGTAACGAGTGTTTATTTCAGTCAAAGTTGCTCTTCTATCAGCTTGAATCAGTCGGCCCATTCTCCTCTGACCTCTAGCATCAACAAGGCATTTTCGCCCACAGGACTGCCGCATACTGGATGTTTTTCCCTTTTCACACCATTCTTTGTAAACTCTAGAAATGGTTGTGCGTGAAAATCCCAGTAACTGAGCAGATTGTGAAATACTCAGACCGGCTCGCCTGGCAGCAACAACCATGCCACGCTCAAAATTGCTTAAATCACCTTTCTTTCCCATTCTGACATTCAGTTTGGAGTTCAGGAGATTGTCTTGACCAGGACCACACCCCTAAATGCATTGAAGCAACTGCCATGTGATTGGTTGATTAGATAATTGCATTAATGAGAAATTGAACAGGTGTTCCTAATAATTCTTTAGGTGAGTGTATATATATATATATATATATATATATATATATATATATATATATATATATATATATATATATATATATATATATATATATATATATATATATATAATGCCTTGTTGATGCTAGAGGTCAGAGGAGAATGGGCCGACTGATTCAAGCTGATAGAAGAGCAACTTTGACTGAAATAACCACTCGTTACAACCGAGGTATGCAGCAAAGCATTTGTGAAGCCACAACACGCACAACCTTGAGGCAGATGGGCTACAACAGCAGAAGACCCCACCGGGTACCACTCATCTCCACTACAAATAGGAAAAAGAGGCTACAATTTGCATGAGCTCACCAAAATTGGACAGTTGAAGACTGGAAAAATGTTGCCTGGTCTGATGAGTCTCGATTTCTGTTGAGACATTCAGATGGTAGAGTCAAAATTTGGCGTAAACAGAATGAGAACATGGATCCATCATGCCTTGTTACCACTGTGCAGGCTGGTGGTGGTGGTGGTGTAATGGTGTGGGGGATGTTTTCTTGGCACACTTTAGGCCCCTTAGTGCCAATTGGGCATCGTTTAAATGCCACGGCCTACCTGAGCATTGTTTCTGACCATGTCCATCCCTTTATGACCACCATGTACCCATCCTCTGATGGCTACTTCCAGCAGGATAATGCACCATGTCACAAAGCTTGAATCATTTCAAATTGGTTTCTTGAACATGACAATGAGTTTACTGTACTAAAATGTCCCCCACAGTCACCAGATCTCAATCCAATAGAGCATCTTTGGGATGTGGTGGAACGGGAGCTTCGTGCCCTGGATGTGCATCCCACAAATCTCCATCAACTGCAAGATGCTATCCTATCAATATGGGCCAACATTTCTAAAGAATGCTTTCAGCACCTTGTTGAATCAATGCCACGTAGAATTAAGGCAGTTCTGAAGGCGAAAGGGGGTCAAACACAGTATTAGTATGGTGTTCCTAATAATCCTTTAGGTGAGTGTATATAAATGATATACACATATACACACACACACACACACATATACATACATGCATATATACACACACACATATATGAACTAATATAAATATATTGAATCATATAGTCATATAAGGTGAAAAATATCAAAATATTGTTGTTTTCTATGCATCACCCAGCTCTACTTGATACATATCTGCATTCTGTACTTAAAGGATTCATAGCTAATAATGCTGCCATGTTTTCTCTTATCTTGACCTTTTTCTGTCCTTGCTGTATCTGTTTGAAACAATATTACGTTAAAATCAGTCAGGTCCTAATAGCTTATTATTTATCTTGATCCTGGCAAAAATACGTTCACATTAGAAGTCTTTGCTGAGGCTCTTCTGTCCTGCATGGGGTTTTTTAGTGTACATTTGTGTCCGTGTGGAGTGTTTAGTTGCAGAGGCTCAGAGGTACCTGAGTTGTCCTCGTCCTTGCGGATCTTGAGTTTAACCAGGTCTTCGCACTGCTGCAGGATTTGAACAGCGTCCTCCATGGAGCAGTTGTCCAGACGGATGTTGTCTATTGCCAGAAGCTTATCCCCCAGCTCCAAAGTGCCCGTTCTTTGAAGGAGTACAAGGAAAAACTGTTACAAGCTTTTTGCAGAAGCACAACACTGTAACATTTCCTCAACCATACAGCAAATCTCCATTGTCTTGCAATATTTTGAAGGAAAGGTTATTTTCTCTCTCATGCAAACATTTACACTCATTTCGTTGTAGTCTGAGCTCACATTCTGCAAGAAAACACATCCATTATTCAGTGGATTGACCATGGTACACAGTAAAGAGCTGCCAGAAGCAGCTCAGACTACAAAAAAACTTTTATCGTATTGGTCATAATTGTGTGCCATTCCATATTCAGATTAGACATTGAGATGTAATCCTGCCTGAATTCACAATTATTCCACCACTTCTTCATATTAAATGGCTGACTTATTTTTAGGCCCTTTTAATAGAGCTGAAATGGAGGAGAGCAAAATGTGAAAGATTGCAAGAGCCAAGGCCATGTACTGTGTACACAGCGATTCATAACCCAATTCTCTCCCCTCCTCGCATAATTATCAGGTAAACATATGTACTATTATGTAAAAGCTTGGGAAATTAGAGTATATGTGCTTAATTACTTGGTATACAGCATCCCCCAACAACCCTAACTATTACCATGGAGAATTTATACTTTTTTCAGCTTTGTTAGAAATGAAAGTTGAGCTTGAGATAGGAAAGTATACTACCATTAAAAAGTTTGAGGTCAGTAAGACTTTAAAAAAGAAAAGCGTTTATTACAAATAGAAATGTTTTGTAACAATGTCTTTACTGTCATGCTTTTAAAGCATTGTTGAATTATTAATTTCAACAATTATTAATTTCTAGTTTTTGTGTAACCCAGATCCTGGGTGGGTAAGACATAACAACCCAGTGTTTGGGTAGTTTTAGTGTAACCCAGCTCCTGGGTGGGTAAGACGTAACAACCCAGTGTTTGGGTAGTTTTTGTGTAACCCAGATCTTCAGGAGAGAGCAGTGCATCTCCGGTAAAATACAGGTTTGTGTACATATTATTTGATCTATAAATTTGCTATTGTGCTGTATATTGTTTAATTTTATGCAAAGCAACACAGGTGCGCGATGCGAGTCACCTACATGAGTGTCGCGTGACTCGCGTCTTTCTTTCCGTGTGATAAAAATGCCTGATGCCTTGAATAACATTTTATGATTTTATTTTAAAAGACACAGAATACAAATACTTAGCGTGTTGAAATATGTTCACTGTTTTGTCTAAAGTTAGAAGTTTCCCAGCTGAACAAGCTCCGACACGAGATCCAGCATCGTAATGGTAGAAATGAGACAGTAGAAACTGGTCGATTACACTTGAATTACTTCTAAATGTTTAATTTTTACTTCTAATATTTGTTAAACAAGCTTAAATGTAGGCAATATGTATAACAAAAAGATATAAAATATGCTATACTGTAAAATATGATCGATAAAGGAATTATAATGGAAACCAGTGGCTGTGTGGAGTATTTTTAAAAAGTTTAGAGGATTTAAGTTAATACGTAAACATTAATTAATGTATGAAGTAAAATAATAAGCTAGTATTATAGTGAAATTAAATCAACCCATTAAATAACCCAATTTGCTGGGTAAAATTAACCCAACATCATGTGTTCTATTCTATATTTACCCAGCCCTTGACCATAACCCAGTGTTTTTTGTAAACAGAAAATCAGCATATTTTAATGATTTGTGAAGGATCATGTGACACTGAATACTATTAATGGCTGCTGGAAATTCAGGAATAAATTACTGTACTTAACAACAAAAAGTTTTATTTCACAATTTTACCGCTTTTCCATTTTTGAGCAATTAAATGTAGCCTTGGTGAACATAAAAGCAGTAAAAAAAGAAAATAAATCTAAGCTAGTCAATTTTTAGAGGAGTGCAGCTAGATTAGATTTTACTGCAAACAGGCCCGTATAGACTCCACAATCAACAACAATGCAGTCAAACAGCACTCTACACCTTTCCTCAGGGCAACCGCTGAGATTTATGTCAATATGGAGGGTTATGTGTTCTCCCTGCTGCACTCAATCAGAAGCCCTCCACTGTAGCCTGGAGAAAATGAGCATTTATATGCATAAGAATGCTTTGGCAAGTCGATGCAGATAGCATACGCTCATAGTCATGCGCAGATGTCATTATATTAGCAGTTTGGATCTAGTTGGAGCTACAGTTTTTAAGGCATGGATGAAGAGCTGATTTGGATGAGAGTTCAGAAATACAATGCTGGCGTGTGCTAAACTGAATTTTTAGCATCGTTACTCCAGTCGTCAATGTCATGATCCTTCTAAATTCATTCTAAAATGCTGATTTGGTGCTCAAGAAACATTTCTTATTATTAATGTGGAAAGCAATTGTGCTTATTCATATTTCTGTGGAAACAAACAAAACAATCGTTTTTTTCCCCAGGATTCTTTAGATAGTTTAAAAGAACAGCATGTTTTTAAAAGAGAAATCTTATTTTCTTGCCAAAACTTTTCAACTTTTCAACAACTGTGTGTGTGTATTTTATGCTGCGTTGAAACTGTTTGTTGATGGGCATTATGTTTTAGAGCATGTTATGTTGAGTAAAGAATTTCGCACTTGGATATAAAATGTAATCCATCTATTATGTATTTTTTATTTAATATAGCAAAGCTTGAGATACTGGTGGGTGTGAGTGTGCTGGAGGCTGTATATGAATTTTTCTTGCATGATATTAGCATTTTTCTATACATTTAAGAGATGCAGTGCAAGACAATGGCGTGAGGCGGTACCTGTGTGCCACGCTGCCTTTCTTTATGTCCGAGATGATGAGTGAATCTCCGGGCTTCCTACTGGAAGGAGCTGTGAAGAGAGAAGAGAACAATCAAACTTGTTTAATAGCCCAACCTCACTCATTTTCTGTAGGCAACACTGCTGATTATCTAACTGTGAGTCATTCTTATAACTTAACATTTTTAAAGCTACAGTACTTTTAAAGGTTCTGCCTTTGCTAACATCTTTAAAATGGGAGTAAATCTGATGACACAGTAAGAGCTTTGTATCGCCTTGTAGTGCCTCTTCACAAGGTTGGTGGAGAACTAGTTGTTTAGTCGGAAATGATGGTTTTTGTTGTCTATTTTACATTTTTCCGGCTTGGAGAATGACATGATGACACTGCAAAAGATGCCACTCCAACTGATTGACAATCGAGATGTACGTTTTCCGCAGTGCCACGTGGATGGCAATCAAAAGTTTGAAAATCCCAAAAGTTTGGGATTGGTAAGATTTTAATGTTTTAAAAATAAGTCTCTGTGTACACAAAAAACAGCCTACTATATATATATATATTTAAATGTATAATAATATAAATGGGCCTAAAAATGCTGCCAGGTCTCTAGGATTTGGAACAGAGCCATTATGTCAGTATGAAATAGAAAATAGACCTTTTTAGCAGCTCTAGTCATATTCTGGTCTGGTGTACCGTGGGGACAGATGTGAGTGCATAATTACATGTCATATGGTCCCTAGCCCACCAGGAGCATCTGGAGGTGTGATATCAAACTTATAGAGTGACGCGCCAGAGCATTTTTCTCTCAGTCAGAGCTCAGGGTGATTCATGTTCGCTTAGTGCGTCACTGACAGACTGGAAGGTTGTGTCTTTTTCACTTCGAATAAGAAAAATAAACTCTTTTGTTAATTCTGCTCACTTTTCAACCTAATATGCATCCCAGATGGTGGCACAGCTTAATCATCATCAATTCTGATTCTCTGTGCAGCCTGTCAGTGATCGTCCTATGCTGTCTTATGGGGGTCTATTCTTTAAGCTCTACGCATTGTGATGCCAAGCATGCGTCTGTGTCGGACAGACAGTCCCAGAGGTTTTCTTTGGTGGGTTATTATGGTCCAAGAACAACCCTGCAATAAGATGAGTGCCAATTGACAGAAAAGCTTGATTACTTAAGAGGATTCACCACACATACATACATACATACATACATACATACATACACGTATACAAATGAAAGGGCTATAAGCACTATACATTTTTTCATCTAATTAATTACACAATGTGGCAATTAATTCATCTAATAGCGCAAATTAATCACACATCAAATTTGACTGAGAAATTACACCCAAAAGATTATTTAATGTCATTATTGTATAAAATGAAATGCTTTAGAATTTTTTTAAATCTTTTATTTAATTCAACATAGAATTTATTACATATAAACTTTTAGGCTTTTACAGCCATGAGGGTGAGTAAATAATGATAGAATTTTAGGGTGAACTATACATTTAATATTTTTTTTAATTTTTTTTTTATGAATCTAATAAGAAACTAAAACTGCCAGTAGGTGGTGGGGAAAAAACTCATACAGGGGCATTTCTGCCCTGATATCTTGAATTTTAGAGCCATTCTATGCATTCTGCATTGTCAATACAAGATCTTGACCAAATCTTCACCATTGATGCACCTCTTGATGGAAATAAATGTTGTGATGTTATATCCACCAATTATACTCCCTAATCTATCTACCCAGCACATCCCAAAGGCTTTCAATGAATTTAAGGTCTGGACTCAGAGGTGCCAATTCATGTGTGAAAATTATTCTTCATGCTCCCTCTCAACCTTTCTTTCACAATTTGAGCCTGATGAATCTTGACATTGTCATCCTAGAATATGGCTATAATGTGTCTTCCTACATGGTTGTTTAAGAAATGAAAAGCTACAGACTCCATCAATTAGGGTTAGAAGAACTGTTGCCAAACATAACATGCTAGAAACATAAAAATCACTGCAATAATGATCCAATCATAGACTTTAAATCCAAACAGCGACACGCACACAGAGTAATTGCAGAATAGGCCTATATCAAATGCTTTTACCTGTAATAGCTCTTTATTTTGCTAATATGACCTGAAGGAGACCCAAATTAGAGCTACTTAATTTCCACTTTCAAATTACAAAGCAAGACGGAGAGGTTTGTCAGTTGAAAGAGAACATTAATTTCAGGATGATTCAACAGAGAAAGGTCAAAGATTCAGTCTCGGAGGTACAGGCTACAGCACTAGCAGTCTAAAAGAGGAAAGAAATTGATTTAAGGATGCCAATCAGAGCGAGCTAGATTTAAACAAGCTATCTGAGAGGAAATTGACAGTGCCAGCAATGCAGGTGTTGAGATGTAGCCTATCTGACCAAAGAAATAATCATGTTTTCTGCTCAAAGAGAGCGCATGTCTGCTGGCCTTAAAGGCACCTCACCATATGCTGAATTACAGCAGTGTGATGTCACCTTCAGATGGTGCACATCAAAGCACAGCCTTTCAACTCGGTGAAGCTCTGATGAATTTTATAGCAAGTATGCAGAGGAAAAAAAAAACAGAGGAATGACTTCTTACATAAACAGGCACTCAGCTTGATAGTATATTTTGGAAATCAAGCAGCAAGATGATTCCTATTTGTCAGACAAGCTACATTATGACATTCAGAATAAAAGAGCATAGCCATTTACTGCCTGCTTCCTGGCTGGCGGCACCGTGGTTGCTGCTGGTAGCTGCTTTGTCATCGTTTCCCCCTTTTACTTGCACTGCTATTTGGCCTAACCATGATAAATAGTGTAAATCTTTACACAAGCTAAGGGTCAAACTAGAACAACTGCATGAACTTTTGCTATGTGCATCATCTAATCCAATTTATACAGTAAATCTACCATAGTGATCTTCAAAAGCATTTCTTATGAATTAATCTTGCCGTTTTAGGCTACAAAACTATTTTTTGTTTGGTTTATTCAAATCAAATCTGTAGTCCGAGTACCCAAAAAACATGTGGTGTTAATATATATATATATATATATATATATATATATATATATATATATATATATATATATATATATAATATATCTATTTTCTATGGTCTGAAATTGGATTTCACAATGGGTTTTTTCTGTTATTCAGGATGAGACTTCCATGTAACATCATACAAAGTAGTATAAATCAGATTAAAATGAACTCCGATTAGTGTGCAATATATATCATTTCATATTCCAGTCCACAGCTGATGAGACACCACCAGGAGAATAAGACGAGGTAATCTTTAAGGAGAAGTAAACAAGACATCTATAAACGTGTCCCACTACGGCTTTATTAGTACCTGTGAAATACAGGCCCCGCAGAGGCACAAAGCAGAAAGCCATTAAACTGCTCAGGAAGGCCACGAGAGCTCGGCAAAGCCCATATACATAAATCGAAATGTGGATAGGACAGCCTACATCTCTCTCTCTCTCTCTCTCTCTCTCTCTCTCTCATTCTAAGCCATAAAAGTTGACTTTCTCAGACATCCTGCAGGCCCATATATATATATGTGAAAAAGAGAATGTGTATCACATGTGTGCGTATGTGTGTGTGTGTGTCTGTGAGATCTGCTTTAAAAGAATGGGATTTCTCTGTGCAGAGAAATCTCCTCCAACACTATTTAGCATTATTTAAGAACATTTCCAGCCATTTAACAAAAAACCCATGACCTCTGATAAGTCTTAAAGGGATAGTTCAGCCAACAATTACAATAATATCTTTATTTACTTGCTTATGTAGTTCCAAACCCATATGACTTACTTTCTTCTGTGAACACAAAATATGGTATTTTTATGAATGTTCATGCTGCTCTTTTCCATGCATTTACAACTAATTTTCCTACAAATTTCAAAAATGATTAATTCTTCACTCAGTATGAATCTTTTGTTTCATTATGTAGTTTACTTAACCGGCCTGAATCATTTGTTCATGAATTGGACTGATCTGATTCTCAAAGTCACTTAATGACTCAACCGTGTTGCAGTTGAGTTAAAAGCTAGAAGATGATCAGTGAACAACACCTTGAATTTCAATCTTTTCCTCACAAAAAGCAATTATATGGTTTCTATGTCATATGTGACCCTGGACCACAAAACCAGTCATAAGTTGCACAGGTATATTTGTGGCAAGTAGCGGTGTAGCGCGTCCAAAAGCTACATGAGAACTAATGAGAACGAGCCTGTAATGAGCGAAGCGGAGCGGTGTGACGCTCAGCTGAATAATCCGCTCTATGAAGGCGCGCTCTACTCAAACGCTCACGGCCCAGGCGAACGCTCCACTCATGAACCGCTCACCGGTAAAACAACGTTCGCTCAAATCCCGCTCAGACATGAAATGCATCTGTACTGTAGCCTACTATACTTCTTGTAGCCATTAAACAATGTATTTTGTTTCATATTTATGTTTAAATATTATAATGTTATTTTTAAATAACTTCTAGGCTATATCTAGGCTATACTGATTATGAAAAGTGCAGAGATGGGTCAGAAATGATTTTGACCACTTCTTTAAGTTTCGTTTTATAGAAAGTCTTTCTTTAAAGTGAATTTGTTTTGTAAAAATTGTATCTTAATTTTAATCAAGGTTTCATCAGCAAATTGCCTGGATTTAATAAATAAGAACCAAATAGACTATAGCAGACAATAATTGTGACATGAAGGCGCCGGAGTGATCACTTGCATTCCACATGAACTGGAGCGCGTCTCATAAATAAACCGGAACTCAGCAGGCTACTTGCCTCACAGACATGAGAAATATGTGTATAGAAAGCTTGAAATGTCCACTTTTAAACGAAACAATTCTAAATGAAAAGAAATAGTCAATCAATGCGCACAGCTCATGCGCGAGCATACGCAAGCAGCTCATGATACTCAGAGCGTTTCTGTTCAAAGTGCTATGCACTCCATCTCTGCATGTTCTGTGAGTTTAACCTGCATTTTTAGACTAAACCTGACTCCTGAGTACCTGAGTATTTAAGTTGCATTCATTTTGTACTTGCACTGATATTAAATGTGAAGCCATTTTGCACTTTGACAGACAGTTTGAGATACAGGCTATATTTGATTATTGTGTGTATTGGTTAGTTTACTAAATCAAATAATTCTGACAGGTTTTGCCCTTGAAATGACTGGGAAAAAAAGTGTCCCAATCAACCTGAATTCACCCCATACTCATTGAAATTGAGTATGGGGTGATATTGCCAAATATTGTCTTATCCTAACAAACCATACATCAATGGAACAAAAAAAATGGTGGGTAAATAAAAACAAACTTTCTTTTTTGGATGAACTATGTTAACTGACATAATGGAGATTTTGAGAAGATGCAGTGGGATGGGAATCAACACAGTTGAGGGAATTTTTTAATGATCTGGAAAGCAGTTACAGCGGTACTTTAGCACAGGCAAAATAGTTCATCTGGTTCATTAAAGAAGTTCAGACAGCTGTAAAACCCACAAAGAAGCTGTACGGGGAACCGCTTGCTATTATCTTTGGAATGTGTATATCTTCATAGCCAACCCTGGGAGAATTTGCCCCATCAAATTAGCAACAAATGTAAAGGCTACACACAATGTGTACACCAGCAACGTAAAAAATACTTATTTAGAAAGCATGGAGGATGACGGGCAAAATTGCTTTGGTGGTAAACAAGCCCACAGATTCAGAGAGAAGCAATTACTGCTGGGTTGTTGCATAGGGGTCCAGCAATGCATTTCACGAAAACACTGGCGAATAACAAAGTTTGTATCATATTGTTGTAATGGGGAAAACAGTCAATGTGACAAAACCGAGCTGGGTTGAGGTGATGAATCACTCTTGCTTGACAATGCGGGCAGGCATTGATGAAGCAGCTGGCAAAGGCTTTGAACGTTCGGCGCGTGGGGTATACGAACAGAGCTCTGCAGAGTCCCTGACTGCAAGCGGAAAACAGATTGATCAGCTTTCCAAAAATCAGCTGATGGTAAACAAATGACACAACAGGAGAGAAGACGGAATAGTTTGGTATTTATTTGCATAAAATCCATCATGATGAATATCCCACAATCCTGTGCGTGTTCAGGAAACGGTTGATAAAATACAAATTAATTGAATGTTCGAATGTTTTTTTAACTTGCAACTCTATTTCTAGTGTGAAAAAAGAATTGCAGTTACTAAATATTATCTTGGTTATCCCTAAAGCTCACCTGAATTCATTATACATCTTTAGACGGTGCCTTGGAAGACCTTCATACACAAAAACACATCACACACACAACACTATACAATGCAACTGCCTTCTGGATGCAGCCACTGTGACCTACAGTCTGTTCCTAGCAATTAAATTTACAAATTACAATAAATGAGAGATAATATATAATTAGGTGCTTTTTTCATGCAGAACCTCATTTTTTTTAAATTATAAATAAGCACAAACCCTCTGAGTAAGGAAGGATTTTTTCCCCTAAGTATCCTAATAAGCAACAGCAATTTCCCCCAGTAATCCAGCAATAAGTCACCTAGTTGTGTCTCTTTAAATGTCTTTGAAACTGAAACGAGGGTTAAATGTCACATATTTATATCTCAGTGATATAGTGAGTGAAGGAAAAATTTGTGGCCTGGATAATGCACAGGAAAATGTTGAAGTTAAAGCTTCAAAGGGAAACATGGGAAATTATAAGGTTATTTAACAACAGTCACTCACTGTATACTTTCTTACATTTACATTTGGCAGATGCTTGTATCCAAAGCAACTTCATTCAAGGTATACATTTTACCAGTATTTACTGTATGTTCTGGGGGAATCAAACCCATTGACCTTGTGTTCTTATGATCAATAGTAATACTGTTTCTTGCCTTAATAGGCACCATTAAATACATTTTACACCTTGAGGATAGACAACCATTATTATGCATAAAGAACTGAGAGAAGAATACATACAGCTGATGGTGATGCCCAGCTCCACACCTGGCTTCTTTGGTAGCTTCACATGGAAGGTTCCACTGCTTGGGATGACCGATTCTGGATGAGACGAGGACAGAAATACAAAAAGGTCCATTTTTAGATGAAGGTCTCTCCATATAATCATTCTCGAGTTTAATTAAGTCTGGATTTACAGATGATTTTAAACTAAAATGTGGAGATTCAGGTGAAAGACCAAACCAACCACTTGTTAAAGGGATAGTTCACTGGAAAATTATAGACCTGTCATCATTTACTCACTCCTTCCAAACCTGTATAATTATAATTTTTTCTCAGAGGAATGCAAAATGAGATGTATAGTGGAATGTCCAAGCTGCTTTTTTCATACAATGAAAAGAGTAAATGCCATCAGAACACTCTTTTTCTTTTTGGGTGAATTCTCTTTAAAGTGACTGAGACAGCTTTTAAAAAATGCAGTCTTTCTCTCAGGCAGTGATGTAGGGGATATTTCTGTCCAGAAAGCTCAGTCTGGAAGAAAGGGGGAAAGAATCTCCATAAAATATGTCTTTCTCCTCTGGGCAGTGGGTCAGACTAAAAAAGAATGACAGAAGTGTCAAAGCGCTCAAAGAAAGAAAACACACTGCACTCCAGTGACCCTCCATTACAAATAAAGGCCTCTGCTCTTGAAATGATCATGCAGTAATTCAAGCTCATTTATTCCAAATCAACAAAAGAGTCTTTCAAAACAACCACATGGCCTGAACTATAAAGAATAACGCACAAGCAAAAACACTATCAAGTTGTTCTCCTTATTTTTATATTTTATATATATTTACATTTTATTGGATTGCACAGAAAGTGAAATAAAAATATGACAAAACATTTCCAAATTTAATTAAGTATGTTGAGACTGCATAGCTTACACTGCCCTTCAAAAGTTTGGGGACGGTACGATTTTTAAAAAATGTTTTTGAAAGAAGTCTCTTCTGCAAAGCTGCATTTGTTTGACCAAAAATACAGTACCAAATATTGTGAAATAGTATTATAATTCAAAATACTGTTTTTCTATTTTAATATTTCCTAAAATGTAATGATGATGGCAAAAGCTGAATTTTTTTTCAGCAGCCACTACTCCAGTCTTCAGTGTCACATAATCCTCATTCTAATATTCGGATTTGGTGCTCAACAAACATTTCTTAATATAATATTATTTAACCTGTTGAAAACAGTTTCAGCTGCTATAAACCATTTTTTTCAGGATTCTTTGAATAAAATGTTCAAAAGAACAGCATTTATTTGAAATAGACAATATTATATCAATATTATAGATGTGTTTACTGTCACTTTTGATCAATGCATCCTTGCAGAATCAAAGTATTAATTTCCTCACAAAAAATTAAAAAAATCTTACTGACCCCAAACTCTAGGAGGGATCTAGCATTATAAATGTTACAACCACCAGCTGGAGTGCCCATTATCTCCACCAGAGGGCACTCCTCTCGACTATCTCATCATGAACTTCAATTCCCATAACCCATTGCCTGAACTCATTATGTTGTGAGTAGGTGTCACTAGCATGTTAAGCCCTGCCTATATATAAGCCCTGTGTTTTCACTCTTTCTTTGCGAAGTCTTGTTGGTATTACACTGCATTTCTGAGCGGTACTTCTGGTTTCAGTGTCATGGTCTTGATCTTCTGCCTGTCTCCCTGGATCTCCCTTACCCCTTTTCCACCAAGGCAGTGCTGGTGCTGGTTCGGAGCCTGAGCCTAGTTTCAAATCGGTTCTTTGTCTTTCCACACCCAAAGCACCAGCTCCGAACCAAGAAAAGTGGTTCTTAAGTAGTACCAAATCATTGCTGGTCTAGAAGAACCGCTTGCGTCAGCGGCTGGGGGCGGGGTTACCGTGACCAACAAGATGAACACAAACTTGTGACTGCCATTTTTGAATTAGCAGCTAATCGAGCTAATAGCTGCTTTCTATTAGCTATACAAATTACGGCGAGTTGCACAAATGCATTGGATTTGCTGTGTTTTGATGCAGACGTAGGATCGTAAAGCCATGTGCATCAATAGTAACGCAACATTCGCCATTGTTGATGGAAGGCTTGTTCGAGATGCATTGGTGCTGTGAGACCGATCGCCATATGCTATCAAAGTACAACGAGAGCATACGACTCCTTATGCTTTTGAATCGCTCATGCGGTATTATGATATCATACGCTGATCGGTCTGCGCAGCGCCGATGCATCTCGAACAAGCCTGGTGTGTTTGTGTTTCCTGCTGCCTCGCTAGAGTTGCTGAGAAAGATGAGACGTATACAGTGACTTAAGTCCTGGCTCTGTGGTGGCTCTCTAGCCCGTGGAAAGGCAAACCGGTTCTTAGAAGGCTCGTCAGTTGAACCAACTCTGAACTGGCACTAGCACTGGCTCTGAACTAGCACCCGGTTCATTCTGGTGGAAAAGGGGTACCTGTTTGCCTGTGCCTTGGACTTTTTCATTATCTGGCTGGTTTGCTCTGTGGTTTTGACCTTATGCCTGTTTAATGGATTACGATTATGGATTACACTCAATAAAGCTTGCGTTTGGATGTTCAACCCAAGTCTTGGAGCAGTATGTAACAAAGTTAGCGAACTTTGATTAAACAGCATTTAAGCACTTATTCACACAAGTTGATTTAATCAGATTATAGCTTAACAGATAGAGAAACATACTTGTTTGTTTCTCTATCTGTACACAGGCGGTCTGTGGTAGTGCCTTAAGGCTGAAACTACCCCTTGAAGTCATCCCAAACACAGTTTAAAAGATTTCTGATTAGCAAAATAAAAGAAACTAATTAAATATCATACCAAATTACACAAGACAAAACACTAGGATGACAAGCTAATTACAGCGTGTCTCAACGACTACAGGCGTTCGACGAGGCTTGACTGTGATTACACTGCCAAAGCACAGCACGAGATGGAAAAATCAGAGAATGCGTGTTGGATTTTGGAAACAGCAGCTATTAAATCACGGCCCACTTGTCTTGCAGTGCTAATCATTTATATACATCAAATAGACGGCAGATGGTTGGGCTCTCAGTATTATGCCATAACTTAAAAAAAAAGCACACTAGGATGAACGCAGGTTGTGCCCAGATGGATCTTTCATCCCCAAACAGGTTTGGAATTGATGAATCGGTCCGTGTCCCCACCTGCTACGTCAAACTCAATCTCCAGTGTGACTTTGCTGGTGATGCTGGAGTCCCTCAGCAACTGATTGGTCTCCTCCAGTGTGCTGTCCTCAGTGGGGATGCCGTTTATTGACAGGATGCGGTCGCCGATCTGCAGGATGCCGCACCTGTGAACAGAGAGCAGATTTAGCACACCATTCCTCTTACACTGGCCAACAGACTAGCTGTGCTGAATGCATACAATACTAAATAATGGACTGGTTGCAGAGGGAGACAAGAGAGTTGGTGGTACCCAGGCAATGTCTCGCACAGACCAGCCAACCACTTATATTATGCCAGCTGGCACAGTTAAAGAGACATTAGTGAGTGGGTGTGACATTTTAGGCAAAAATGCAAATGTCCTCTTAGCTCCTGCCTCAAGGTCAGAGTAAAAGCACTTTTTAATAGTTAATAGTTGAAAGAACAAAAAAAATGGCTTATGAGCCAAACACAAGCAATATTGCTTCTTAATTCACTGCTAAGAGCTCCAGTAAAGCTAGTCATCATGAAGCATATGCTGCTTTTTGGATGTGTGGGCTGCTAGCATCCCTACCAACAAAAATCATACTCACATGTCACATTGTGATTAGCGACAAAAACCAAAGGTGTTTTGGTGATTTTAGAGCCATGTTGGAGGCAAAGATGAACTTTTATGGTGTTTTTGTTCTTTTTAGAGGTTGACAGCCTTAGTTAGTATATAGAAACAGGTTGGTCTAATAGCATGCAGACTTTTCTGAGACGCTTATGTTTTGTATGTGTGTTTTCACCTGGAATATTTAATCTTTAGAGTGTTTGCTCATTTACAGTGCAGTGCGATTAGAATTGTAGAATCTGCTGTTTTAAAGATGTTCATCAGATGTGTGTGCACATTAATAACTGTTGTGCTTGTTAAAGGGATAGTTCACCCAAAAATAAAAATTATCCCATGATTTACTCACTCTCAAGCCAGCCTAGGTGTATATGACTATCAGATTAATAATTCTTTCAGATTAATACAATCGGAGTTATATAAAAAAATATCATTGCTCTTCCAAGCTTTATAATGGTAGTGAATGGCGGTCCTGATTTTGAAGTCCAAAAAAGTGTATCCATCCATCATAAAAGTAATCCACACGGCTCCAGGGGGTTAATAAAGCATTTTGAAGCAAAGCAATGGGTTTTTGTAAGAAAAATATGCATATTTAAAACTAAAAAATACCACGCCGTGACGTCAGCGTGTGGTTAAACACCGCCTCAACAGAAGAAGTACGCCTGATTTTGTAGCCCCGTCCACCGACTCGTGCAAGAAATGTAACATAAAAAACATGGGCCTTCGTGGAGCTAAGCGGATCGCGCTACCAAGCAATAAACAAGCCAAAGATAGCAAGATATTGCGCTGTGCCTGGTTGTGGAAGAACACAGTCGCTGCAAAAGCTTCCTTCGGATTCTAATATTAGGAATGTGTGGAGAATGAAGACATTTGTCGTTTGTTACTTCATTTTACCACGGATTCGTTTGTAAACAAGAGACTGAATTTGCAGACAGGATGAGATTACATGAATGAATGAAGCAACACACTTATGTGAGCAAAAAAAGTTTTTTTTTATATGTGACAGTATTACATTGTTACAGATAGTTTATAGATATCTACTGATTATGTGTACGTGTCTAACAGAACATTAGCACGCTGTCACAGGCTGGAGAATCCTTTATTTGACTAGAACATGTATGGGCCAAGGCTCGCAAAGCCCAACATCCTGGGGCGTGTTTTCCAGACGGGCTACCAAAACGGAAGCCTGTCGGCAGGCCGGTGAATCTTAAATAGTGAAATAACATTCCTTTCTTGATGTGCGTTGTTCACTCTTTTGACTTGATATTTGAAGGAAAAATACAATCGCGGAAGTTTTGATCATGCCGATTTGTCTGCCTCTGCAGTGATTTGTGTGTGTGCGTGTGTGTTAGTAATGCACGGTTCACGGTTATATCCACTGATCGGGCGAGCCAGGTAATAAAAAATAACATTCCAATTAATTGCAGGTGAATGTGAGATAAATCATTGTGTTTGTTTGATAAAGACATATTGCGAGCCTTGTGGGCGAATCATCATTCCGGTTGCCGTTTTCCCACACGCTTTTAAAACAATTCCTTGTGTACTCACGGGGAGATTGGGCTCATTAAATATGCAAAGCTTATCCAATCATAGCAGTGGGCGTTTACTTCCAAGTCTTTAGTGTGGCATGCCCATAAAAAATGAGCGTTCCATGAGAGAGGCTCAAAACCAGAGTAGAAAATAGCCTATTACTTATTCATTATGATGTTTTTGAATGTAAAAAACACACAAACGTCATTAGCTGACCTCAGACAACAGTATAAAAAAAATTAAAAAGCCAGTTCATGACCCCTTTAAATATGGATATTTTTTTTACACAAACGCATCGCTTCACTTCAGAAGGCCTTTATTAACCCCCTGGAGCCGATTACTTTTATGATGGATGGATGCACTTTTTTGGGCTTCAAAATCTTGACCTCTAATCACTGCCATTATAAAGCTTGGAAGAGCCAGGACATTTTTTTTTATATAACTCCAATTGTATTCGTCTAAAGAAGAATGTCATATACACCTAGGATGGCTTGAGGGTGAGTAAATCATGGGGTCATTTTCATTTTTAGGTGAACTATCCCTTTCAAGTAGTTTGTTACTGGAAGAAGCTACATTGTAAAAACTTTTCAAGAAAGATGTTAAGATGAAAGATGTTAAGTTGACAACATCGCTACTTTTGTTCCCCAACGCTGGTAGGTCTTTATCAAATCACCAACATTAGAAGGTTTATGTCCATCACTGCAATTACAACTTCAGCTGGCAGTGAGAAGTCATTCCTGTTGCTTAGGTCAGTAATTACAGTAAAGTTGGGATGTAAATTCTCCTCAGTCGACGCGCAAGTTCATTTGGATGCCAGCTGAGGCTCTGCTGCTCAGGTAATTATAGTTAAGTGCTTTGCTCTATCACGTAACGCTGTAGTCAATCACAGCCCAAGCAGACTGGAAATCAGATCGTCATGGCCAGGCAGTTATATATTATGTGTGATCATCGCATTATATCATCGATGAAGATGTGGCGCTGCGGAGGACAAGTTATAAGCTGTGAGAACAGTGCAGTGATGTAATAACTGTGGTCTTTGGATGTGTTCAGATAATCAAAATCAGATTTAAGATTAAATATTTAAGATTCCCAAAGGGAAGTTCACACTTCTCTGATAACTCAAACAATTAAGCCGCACCAAGCATAGTGATCTGAGGAAGGGTATCTGGAATATTAAAACCCAGAGTTTTAACTAGGTCAAATGAGGCACTGGAGAAGCACTGGAGATTAATATAAGTTGAGTTTGGTGATCTTACCGCTCTGCTGGGCTGTCGGGGTCTATGTAAGCGATAAGTGGTGGAGAGGACAGGGTTTCTGTGGCAAAGACTCCTCCTTGGAGCTGGATCCCAAAGCCCATGATGGAGTCACTAATGAGGGTCACCTCTGTTGTTTCTGTGTGGACCACCTGTCCGGCCAGTCCTACAGTACTGGAAGCCAGAGACACTACAGGAATGAAAAACAGAGGACAACAGGGTCACAAAGAGCAGAAAAAGTTCCTCACAAAAAACTTTAAAATCGATTTTTGCCCTTATTGGAGCTCAAAAGGACTCTCCCCATTCATTTTTACTATATGGAAAAGAACAGCTTGTACCTTCTTCTAAGCTTCTCCTTTGGCGATCAACATAAACAATAAAAAAAAAATGGTTTGGTAAATTAAAACAATCCTATTTAAGGTTTCAAATAACAGAACGGTGTGCATCTCAGAGCAGCTTTTCCCAGACTAAAAGGTTGTCAGCCATGTGAGTCTTTGCAGTGACTGAGCTGGATCTGTGCCCTCGCTGCAGATAAGAATTCAATGTGTGCGCGGGTATCTTTGGGTCAGCTATAGGTGCACTTTGAAATAAGAAAAGGCACTTTGATATAGTGGTATTATATCACAACCACAGGGATTTTGGGAAACTCTTTCTGTAGATGGTATGTATTATGAGGTTGTTAGAATTTGTTATCTTACAATTCTGGGTCTGAAATGACTGTATTATGCAGTATTTAAATATAGGGTTAATTTTCATTTAAGCATTTTAATCTAATATTTTGAAAACAATTTCACTAGTTTTAGTTAACGACAACAATACACACACACATATACATGTATATATATATATCAACTGATAATGATAAACTAAAAAACTGTTCACAAGTTTAAATCTAGTCTATGTCTATTAGACACACAAACAAGTCTGTGAAAACAGATAGGCCTGTTGTTTTCACAGCGTTGATTGAGAGACTTTAAACCAGCTTACCGAAAAGCAGACAGGCACATAAGCATAACCAATGTGATTTATACACTGCGCTGCGCCCCATTTACAATTGTCTATATCAATAAAGTCTCAAGGGATACATCTCAATTGAAAAGCCACAGATTCGAACTGGGCTGCAAAAAAGAACCATATTTTCCCATGTTTATCGCCAACAACTTTTGGAGATCTTTTTTCACTTATGCTTTTAAAGAGACAAGTGAAAATACACTCTGACACACGAGCGCCCTTCACACCCTTGACTGACCAGGCTTGAACTGTCATCTCAAGCACCAGGGAGCACAGACGGTAGTCAGGAGGGTTCTTTCCCCATAGACGCATACAGGAATCTGCCTCCGGGTTATCGACCTGGCTCGCCGCATTCTTAAAGAGCCTGTTATACTCTCCAGATCGCTCTAGTGTGACTTTAGAGTGAGTCTATCTGAGATTGATGACCCTGCTCACGGGCTAGATTTACCGCACCAGACACCTTTATTGTTTTAAATGCGGTGACCTTTCCTTTTTTATTGGGAGTGAGGGATGAGAGAGGGAGGTTAAGGTGACGCAGATGAGGATAGGACGCCTTTTGGATGCTGAAACGCTTTTAGGGACGGGTCTGTGTTAAACATCGATCAACGTTCATTTGGGACTCCTTCTGTCTGAAGCACTGAAAGTGAAACTGACTGGTCTTTTTGCGAATGGCTCAGGGGCCACAGACTGTGAATTGACCCAACAGGGCTATGTACGCTTCAGATTCTTGCTTCGTGAGGCGATTCGGTTAAGTGGTGTCTTCGGTTTGTGGTAGACTTCAAAGGCTCTGACAGACAAGGAAGCACCTGAGGGGTCATCATCTGCACATCTCAAAGAATCACCAGCCAACTCTCTCTAGCTCAATCGCTTCCTCCTCTTGCTTCCTGCAAGAAGTCTTCATTTATGCTTCCCACAGACCAATGAGTCAGCTGTAACTTAAAATCCTTAGAATGAGTCAGAAGGGTTCTGAAACATCTTTTCTTCAGCAGAGAACAGAAATTAGATAACGTACCTTTGATCCCAAGGCCCTTGACTTTCGTCATCATATACATATCAAAATCTCCATAGGAAATGCATAAGTGTCCTATTGACCCCACTTATGTTTTGGGATAATGACAAAAAAATTTTTTTTTGTTGAACCATATGAAAGGAACTTTAAAAAGTACATGAAGGTGAGTAAATAATAACTAATGTAATTTTGGGTTAATTACGTTATGTAAAAACAGGTTAAGTGTATGCCGTAGCCTGATCTGTGCCTTGCTGAAGGAGCCTTCATGTCCTCAACACTGTCCTTTAATGTAATTATATTTCCCTCTAGCAGAACATATTAACTGACAACTGCATGGAAATCATAAACGAGGACTGTAGGCATTAGACAACAATTAAATTATGCTAATATTCTCCTGGTGAGAAGACACGGTGCTAGTTCGGTCACAGTACATTAAACGCAGACTGGTTTGTTCCGGACCACAGAAACACAGAGGGGAACGTTAAAATTAGCATGACACCGCTTTCCAACACGGGTAAAAAAGATTTAGAAAAGACATCAGTGAAAGCTTTTTACAGTTACCCAAGCAGGAGACAACAGACTCAACGTGTCCGTTTATGATGCGCATGGACAAGACAGATAGTTTCACCTCACATTCACTACTTCATTGACTCTGTGTTTGATCTGGCAGTAGACACTTTGCACAAATATGGAACAAATTCAAAAACCTTTTATTTTTTGTCCCTATAATGCTATAACAGGACACTAAACTCTGCTAGTAAAGTGCACTTGAAAATGGCTCGGCCTTCTGTGTTCTCGCTCAGTGTGAAGAGATGGTTTGGCATCACATTCAGACATGTCATTGCTGTCTGATGGGTGACTTTGCAGCATGTATCTCCCTCTCTCCATCGCTCCAGTCTCTCCCTCTCTCTCTTTCAGAAGTGTCTGTGAGCTTTATTCTGTCCCTGTGAGCCAGTGACAGTAAAAAACCCAGGAGGGACTTTTAACAAACCAATGCTACTTTGTACGCTAGAAGACGTCACTCATGCAAAGGCTGGAAGAGCTGAATCAGCGATACTGCATGCAGTGGACCCGTCCTCAATCATTTGCCTTTGCGCTATAGGATGTCAGAACATATCTAGGGCAACTGGGCTCCTTGAAATGACTGCCACGGCCTCTGTGCAGAACTCTACGGACAGTGAAATCATGGTGCTATGCAAATCAAGCTTTAATTAAGCTGTCAATTCGGGCCAGTGAGGCAATGAACAATTTGCTGCCCTTTGAGCTTCATAGCTGTGGGTTGAAACAAGGTGATTGCTGATAAGCTGCTAAAATTCATTAGCATTTTTTGGGCAATTATCAATTTATATTTAATACAAATTCAAACATTTCAGCAAGTAGTATTTATTCATATTTTTGATTGAGGGTTTTTTTTATTTTTAGGGTTTTTTAAGGCATGTTTTAGTTTTTCATCTAATATTTATATATTAGTTTATTTTAGCTTTATTTCAATTACCGAAAAATATTTTTAATAGTTTCACTTTTCATTTCTCAATAACAACACTGGGCAGAAGTTTTGACTGGTAGTGTAATGTCACAGCTTAGGGTTGGGCGATATGACCAAAATCTTATAACATGTTATGAGTAATTTTATTTCACAATAACAATATATAATCACAATATAGTTAGTGATAAAGAAAGAGCAAAGAAAACAAACTGCAAAATATGAAAATGAAATAGACCTGAAATATTTCACACAAATGAAATTGACCTGAAAAACTAGCACTAGAAATACTATTAAATATATAAAGTAATAAAATGTATAAAACTGTGTATAAAAACTTTACTGTGTAAATGAAATGTACATTTATTATTAAAGTTACAAAAGCTAATAGCAGTGAGAGATTTTCTCTTTTTTGTTTAGCATTAGCATTAGCATTAGCATTATTAACGACAGCAGGTACATTTGAATGCTGTCACTTTAAGACCGACTGCATGGATCCAATATATATGCGTTTTTTTTCTCAACTGTTCACTTAAGACATAAATAAGTTTGTTTACTTGCAAATACATGGTCACTTTCACACATAGGTTATGTGTATTTAACCGTTCAAGCCTAATTAGTCTCCCAGAGAGCGTGCAAATATAGTGAAATGAGTTGTCTTTTACTGCATACTGCGCTTCAATGGTTTAAAATCACTAAAAACACATGTAAACGATAAGATTTTGTGATCGCACAGCAATGCCACAAGAGCGAATGTAACTGCGATAATCTCCACCGGATGACAAATTTCTACCAGTTAATTGTGTCTACCGGTATATTGCCCACCCCTAGCACAGCTAAAACAAAACCTACTTAAACTTGGTGCCCGTACCATGATGGTAGTTGAACAAGTTACAGGATTAGTTTAGAGCCCAATCCAATCAGGCTTTGTTGGTACCATGATGCTGATCATCAGCTTTCTCTGTCAATGCAGGCTTTGATCCTGAGTTTAGAAGTTTAGGTATGATATCAGTAGTGAACAGCCAATCACATGCTGTGGATCAGTGAAACTGAGATTCACTTCTCGTGAGAGAAGCAATGCGATTCATTTCACTCTTCTGCAGAATATTACAAGATTGAAAAACTTTAAGAATTTAAACACATTTACACAGCAGGAAGAAAAGAGCTGTCTATGAAAGGACAACTAAAAGAAAAAAATAGTGCTATATCAGTGCAAGTAAAAGTTGTGAAGTTAGCTTATATAGTTGATATAGAGAGATTTGAACAATAAAGCTCATATGTAGTCATTTTTATAGTTTTATCTACGGATTCTAAAGCTTATTTATATTACTTGTATAGGCTATATTAATTTAAGTGCTTAATAATAATTGATCAACTAAAACTGTACATGTGTAATGTCTAAATCATACAAAATTATTATTATTAATAGGCTTTGCTAAAAGCCAGACAATATTGTCTTTAAAAATCATTTGCTATGTAGTGACCTTTAATTTGGAGCAGAAACTCTGGGAGTGACTTTATTTTGTCAGAAGTGTGTCACTGCTCACAGCTGATTGGTCCAATTTCAGTTTGAGATCTCTTATCCAGAACATAACCTGCTCATGGAGTAGGTTAGCTGTGGAGTGTAAGTTACTGTGGCGATGAACACCGCTAAAATCCAAACCACTTTCATGGTCCCTAAAACCCAGGGTTGGCGCAAACCAGAGGTGTCAAAAGTATTCACATCCATTACTCAGGTAGAAGTATAGATACTAGGGTTTAGAAGTAGAAGCTGAAGTATCAACTCAAGCTTTTTACTTAAGTAAAAGTGTAAAAGTACTGGTTTCAAAACTACTTAAAGTATAAAAGTAATGTAAGGGAAAAAAATGGCATTAAGGACAAAAGCTTAGGCCGCGCCACAGGGGCCTATAGTGCACTACCCCACCTCCTCCATTTTTCTAAAGGCCGTAATGACAATAATGTTATATTAAAATGTTAATGTTGAAAAATTTGGGATGCACTAGGCTACCTGTTTCAGCCGCATATATGCCCATTGAAAATGAAAGCATTTTAGTAGAATGCAAATACATTAAAAAAACATATATGTGTACTACTGAGCATTAACGTGTTTCATGGAGCGGAAGATATGATGACTAGTTGCCTATAAGTATTGTAATGGTGCAAAAAGTCAAACTTCAGAGGCATGTTATCAATAACCTTTATTGGAATGTAAATGTACATGTGTGATCAGTGTTGCCAGATTGGGTCGACAATTTCCAGCCCAAAAGCTCACCAAAACCCACCCACTCCAAGAAAAAAAATGGCCAAAACTTTAACTGCCAAAATAATGTGATATTATTTTATTGCCATACCAATCAAGGTTGATGAATACCATTTTATCTCCATAATGTTGAAACAATGTTGATGATAAAAAAATCAATTTCCCAGGAAAACGGATCAAATATGACTATATGTACAGGTGGAAACTGTCAAAATGGCAATCCCTCAGAAAAACACGTATATCATTTTCAATGTCAACAGTACGAATAAGCCAATTTAAGTGCAAAAAGTGCCCAATATAAGAGATCAGAAAAAGCAATGCAATTAACAGGCATTTCACACGTTAATGCACACACCACTGCCAAAATGTGTCATTCATTCATACTGTACAATAATCTGCCAACAAAAAATAACAGTGTGCTTACCTTTGTGTTGCGCTTTGCTCTGACAAAACTACAGTACGTCTTTAGTACATAGAACACGCACGTAGCCCAGTCAAAACCTTTTTACAGTCTATGGTCAAAACTGATTAATTGTTGAGTCAAACCTCTTTCAGCAGCTGTTGGGTTTGCTAGTTGCAGATGTCCTGAGTGTGTATATGACGATGGACAGGAGTCATGGTTATATTTATAAAGAGTCTTCGAGTCACAGGTGTAATCCATGTTTTGAGAGATGGGTCACTCTCCCACTCTTTACTGTAGATACAACTTACTGTATATTTATGCCACTTTAGCATAGCGATCACTTGAATATACAGCTACGAGTTAATTACGCTAAAAACCTGTCTGTCAGTCATGAATGAGCATGTCCGCCTGCTGATTGGCTGAAAGTGCATGCTCGTCAGCGGGAACCCGCCCAATCTGGTAACACTGTGTTTGATTTGTGTTATGTGCAGGTGCGATGGAACGCGTACAAACCAATAGGGTGTCGGAATGGTATACGTTTATACTTCTCATCCAACCACAATCAAATTAACTCTATCCAGAATGGCATGATTTATCTGGATAGGTTTTTTTTTTTTTTTGAAAGATGACAAGCCGGAATGAAAACAAGCCTAAATTAAATAGGAGTAACGAGGCTATTTTTAAAATGTAAGGAGTAGAAATTACTGATAATTGCATGAAAATGTAATGAAAAATAATTACTCCAGCAAAGCATAGATACCCAAAATTTCTACTTAAAGTAACAAAGTATTTGTACTTTGTTACTTGACACCTCTGGCGCAAACTAAACTGAAACATACCTGGCTAGCCACCTAAACCGGCTTCATGGTATAGGCCCCTACTTATTTCATTTAAGATGAACTACCAGTCTGGCCAAGCTGGTGTACAGTTGGGTGAATAGCTGCCAACCTGGACAGCTGAAAAAAGACCCTCTAAAATTAGCAGACCAATCTGACCGGGCTATGAGATTAACTAAGACCAGCAAACCAGCTTAGGCTGGACTAAGATGTTTTTAAGCAGAGTAGCAACAGTATTTGTGGGATGAATCAGTATGTCTGCTGCATTTTCCTTTTCAGCTATGAATATTGTCCATTGTGAAATAATATACTCTGGTGGGCTCCACTGATTAAGCATGTTTCATGTTCCTCAGTAAAATAAAAGCTGAGGAAAGACTCAGTACATCTATTACAGACCCATTATGGAATCATTTTTCTAAACAAACGGCGTCTATGAGGGGCCATGCACATGCTCATGGCAGTAAAACTGAAAATAAATTTGTGTAATAGATGAGATGCTCTGTTTCTGTGCGCCAGGTATATTAGCCAAACACAAGCGGCAGGCAATGCGGTAGGAGAAACTATTAAAAGTGATGTTCAGAACAAGTGCAGCTAAGTAAATTAAACACTTTAAAGTCAGATAAAAAAAATGGACAGTTAAATTGTTTTTTTTTCGCCATTTTAAAATGCCATCTCATATTCCAGTTAAATTGAGACAACTAAGCAAGCCATTTGTAAAGGGGACTTCGAGTCTGTGGCGCTATCAAAACTTGACAGCCGGTGATTGCATGATTTCAGGGTGGGACAACCTGTTTGTCCAAACCATGGAAGAATGGTATGATTGTTTCTAAACAGGTTTCCAAAGCACACCTGCAAGCCATTAAAAGGATAGTTCACTAAAATGTTTTAATTCTGTCATCATTTTACTCACCCTCAAGTTGTTCCAAAGTTTCTTTCTTCTGCTGAACACAAATTAAATTATTTTGAAGAATGTCGGTAACCAAACAGTTGACAGGACCCACTGACTTCAGGGCCCATCAACTGTTTGGTTACCCATATTTTTCAAACTATCACTTAAACACTGCTTTGAAAACCTGCTTGGAAACCGTCATTATTATTGCAATTCCATTTGGTGCTACCAGTGTTATTTTAGCATTATTTCTATACTATCATAGTATTAATTATATATATATATATATATATATATATATATATATATATATATATATATATATATATATATATATATATATATATATATATATATATATATAGCTTTATATTTTTCAGTTTTAGTAATTTCAGTACTTGAACTTAAACTTATTTCAGTTTATTGCCGAAGCAACATTTTTCATTTTTGTTGTTTAATTTGAGTTTTTCAGCAAAAAAATGTATTTTATTATAAATTACTGAAAATTAGTTTTAGTTTTGATGCCACATTGGACTGAATCTGAAAAGCATGACCTCATCCTGCATCTCAATTATTAATTTCTCAGCCACGTTCTCTACACTAGTTTTCCAAACCTTACTTCCTCTAACACCCACAGTAAAGAACCAAGCAGCTACAAATGCAACGAAAAACAGAAACTCACAAAACAAGTCAGCTATACTGAAAGTTCAGGTCAGCGTCATGGGCAGCTGATTAACCATTTTCTAGTCCCAGCGTTTATTTATTGGTCTTGTTGACAAAGCCCGCAGATAACACTCCACGCGGTATGAAAGCGTGGTCGGGTAATTATCTGCGGCAGAGGCGGCGACGCTGCTCAGTTGAAGGATATGAAATATCTTTCAGGATCTAATTACTGGGTTGCCAGAGGTGTAATTTCCCTCTTTCGCTTGGCGGCTTCAGATATGGGAAGAGAATGCTGAATGTGTTCACTTCAGGTAAGTTCTATCACACTTGCTGATCTTATTCAGATTCAGAGCCCAGTCATGAAAGGGAAGGGGAGGAAGGATGGGAAGCATGTGCAACTCGTCTGAATGTACAGATAAAGACAGACTATCATAGCGGAGACAGGAAGAATAATAGACGTATAGCCCTTCTTTAATACCAAGCGACCTCCTTGCATTTATGTTGGAGTATTATAGCTTTCAGTGGCTTGACCAAGCTTCTCTTTTCACACACTTGCATGTGCTTAGCATAATGAGGCATTTATAAGGGTTAATTTCTGAATTACTGTAGGCGGTATATTCAACCTCCTGACTTATGTTTTGCACAAGGAACGCCAAAGGCAGCTATAAAAATTCGAAACCTAATATTAAAGTCAAGACAAGTCCCTGGCCAGAACCTGCATGGAGGTGCTGATACATTAGAGAAGTTTTACAGGAAATCAATAACCAAGCCTTTTTCTGTTTACTTCAGCCATTCTGATAAAAACGAAAGGTTTCAAAGAATGAATCAAAGTGGAACTGGGCAAAGACCACCGGTAAATCTGTTGTTTTACGCATGTTTTTATCTTCTCCACATCTAATCATTCAATGTACTCTACAGAGCCAGAAAGTTGTTGCTTTGCGCTTTGTGTACAAGATAGCGCTTTGTGTACAAGATAGCACAAAATTAAAAATAGTACTTTCAAAAAACGTGTCTCAAGACTCAAGGTTCCATTCAGTTGCGCTTCATGAAGCGGTTTGAAAAGAATGCATTTATCTGCACAAGTAGGCTTTCAAGCCTCAAAAAGAATGCAGAAGCAACATAAAAGCATAGTAGAAGAGGTCCATACAATGCACTGAGTCAGGAACAGATCAAATTCAAGTAGCGACTCACTGGAAAAAAGTTGCTTTGAGTCGAATTGTTGATTCAGGTTCATAAAACCAAATGATTCACTCTCAAAATGATTCGGCTCTTGAGTGATTCTGTTGCAGCAATTAACAGCTCACTGAAGGTGAAGATTATCAGTGAATAATGACTTAAATCGACTAAATCTGTTCTTCACAAAGCTGTAAAATGCTTCTGAATATAGTGCTCCATCATATGCACCACTTTTATGATAGTTTTGCATTCTGTTTGAAGCTTAAGGACTTCTTTTGTGCTCCACAGAAGAAAGCAAGTCATACAGTACGAGTTTGGAATGAAATAATTTTCATTTTAGGGTGAACTATCCCTTTAATAATGAGGCCTCATGTTGAATTGTACAAAATGTTTAGTTTCTTGATCAATAAAAACATGAAAAATTCAACGACCGCATCAAACGTACTTGAGCTCTTGTAGTCTTTCTTCTTCAGTTTGCGTCTCATCATGGTGCCGCGGGGACTTGTGGGATACATGGTGCGTGGCAGCGTGTTCATGTTGAGTGAGCTCAGACTGTAGGCACTCATGGAGGTGGGAGAGAAGGATGAACCCAGTGCTGTGTGGGAAAGAGAGGAATGTTTTAGCAAAACTCTCAATGACTCATTTCAAAACCTCAAATATTTAGTATAAATGTTCAGTTTAGCTTAGTAGAATAGAATAATTCTATTTTTTTCCACTACAAATGACAGTAAAATTATAACAATTTGAGAATTTTAGAATGTCTAAGTATTTAGTTTATCTTTCTTATGCTTTTAAGACCTCCACAAGTTAAACTTGATTTTTATAATCTCCATGATGAAGGACATCTTTAGCTTCAATGGAAGAGCATGCGACTATCTTGTACAAAGACGTCGATGTCATCAATTTACTTATTAGTGACATAGAAATAGTGCAGAATATGTTATTTATCCTTTTCATTTTGGGTTTTGAATCCCATCTTTTCAACTGAACGTTTGAATCCCAACATTTTCTAACAACAGGTGCTGGAAATGGGAGCCACACTTTGTCACCATTCGAGGAAATGCACAAAACAACCCATTAAAGCGCAGCACATTGCCCTCGTATTTGACATTGTGTGAACGGCGGTAAGTCTTCATCAAAGCATATATCTAATACTCCCCAATGCCTAAAAGCCCCTTCTTCTCACTGAGAAATGTCTAAGAACTGGATCACAGTTAATACTGATCAGATAGAGAGCTTCAAAGCCTTTTTTTAGCACTCACAAAAATCCCAACTGGCAGAACATTACTACTACTACAAAAAAATATGTTTTATTTGGCTGAGACACTGGTGATGCTGACAACATGGCAGGATTAGAGCAATTACAGTCTTATTTTTGCATTGCTGTTTGAAACAGTTTGTCTGCTCTTGCCACATGGAAAGACATTCTGCTTTCTATCTTTTTATAAACCACTAAACCATCTACAGCCATAAGGAGGACTTCTGGTCCACTTGTGTATTGTAGAATGAACTCTAATGCAAACATTAAAGAGTTAATGTCCAGCAAATGCTGGCTAATTTGTCTTGAGGGAAAAAGAAAACGGCGGCTTAAGTAATAAAACCCTCAGGGGAGTTTGCTTTCACGCGTATCAAGGACACATCGTTCAAAGATGTAAAAAGCCTTTGAACTTCCGAAAATGCCTTTTTGATGCTAGAGGTCAGAGGAGAATGGGCCGACTGATTCAAGCTGATAGAAGAGCAACTTTGACTGAAATAACCACTCATTACAACCGAGGTATGCAGCAAAGCATTTGTGAAGCCACAACACGCACAACCTTGAGGCGGATGGGCTACAACAGCAGGAGACCCCACCGGGTACCACTCATCTCCACTACAAATAGGAAAAAGAGGCTACAATTTGCACGAGCTCACCAAAATTGGACAATTGAACACTGGAAAAATGTTGCCTGGTCTGATGAGTCTCGATTTCTGTTGAGACATTCAGATGGTAGAGTCAGAATTTGGCGTAAACAGAATGAGAACATGGATCCATCATGCCTTGTTACCACTGTGCAGGCTGGTGGTGGTGGTGTAATGGTGTGGGGGATGTTTTCTTGGCACACTTTAGGCCCCTTAGTGCCAATTGGGCATCGTTTAAATGCCACGGCCTACCTGAGTTTCTGACCATGTCCATCCCTTTATGACCACCATGTACCCATCCTCTGATGGCTACTTCCAGCAGGATAATGCACCATGTCACAAAGCTCGAATCATTTCAAATTGGTGTCTTGAACATGACAATGAGTTCACTGTACTAAAATGGCCCCCACAGTCACCAGATCTCAACCCAATAGAGCATCTTTGGGATGTGGTGGAACGGGAGCTTTGTGCCCTGGATGTGCATCCCACAAATCTCCATCAACTGCAAGATGCTATCCTATCAATATGGGCCAACATTTCTAAAGAATGCTTTCAGCACCTTGTTGAATCAATGCCACGTAGAATTAAGGCAGTTCTGAAGGCGAAAGGGGGTCAAACATAGTATTAGTATGGTGTTCCTAATAATCCTTTAGGTGAGTGTATAATCCAGGAATAAAAAAATTGACTGTGACTAAAAAGAACTGATAGAATGACAGTAAATTATATGTGAAGCCACCAGCATTGAAGTGCCCACAGCATCTTTATGACCCTCCTGAATGGAGAATGTGAATCATAACTTTAAAGGTTGGGAAGGTACCGCAAGAGATTTTAGCTGTGTTGCAAACTTTAAAATTAAATCATATGCGTGATATAAGCGGCAAACAGTTAAATCGCTGGAGGTTGGTAGTTTGCTGTACCATTGGTACCATGGGGTTTTCAAACTGAAGACTGCAAGGGGGTGTTAAGGATCCACAAAATTATTTTTGGGATTGTCAAAATAAACGTAAATAAATAAATCTCTTCATCACAGCACCTGTTAGTGGGTGGGATATATTAGGCAGCAAGTGAACATTTTGTCCGCAAAGTTGATGTGTTAGAAGCAGGAAAAATGGGCAAGCGTAAGGATTTGAGCGAGCGAGTTTGACAAGGGCCAAATTGTGATAGCTAGACATCAGAGCATGTCCAAAACTGTAGCTTATTTGGGGTGTTCCCGGTCTGCAGTGGTCAGTATCTATCAAAAGTGGTCCAAGGTAGGAACAGTGGTGAACCGGCGACAGGGTTGCATTGATGCATGTGAGGAGTGAAGGCTGGCCCGTGTGGTCCGATAAAACAGACAAGCTACTCTAGCTCAAACTGCTCAAGAAGTTAATGCTGGTTCTGTTAGAAAGGTGTCAATACACAGCTATACCCATACTGCACCATATGCCCATACTGACCCCTGTCCACTGCCGAAAGCGCAAACAGTGGGCATGTGAGCATCAGAACTGGACCACGGAGCAATGGAATAAGGTGGCCTGGTCTGATGAATCATGTTTTCTTTTACATCACGTGGATGGTGGGTGCATGTGCGTTGCTTACCTGGGGAACACATCGCACCAGGATACACTCTATTGGAAGAAGGCAAGCTGGCAGAAGCAGTGTGATGCTTTGGGCAATGTTCTGCTGGGAAACCTTGGGTCCTGCCATCCATGTGGATATTACTTTGGCACATACCACCTACCTAAGCACTGTTGCAGACCATGTACATCCATTTATGAAAACAATATTCACTGGTGGCTGTGGCCTCTTTCAGCAGGATAATGCGTCCTGCCACAAAGCAAAAATGGTTCAGGAATGGTTTGAGGAGCACAACAACGAGTTTGAGGTGTTGACTTGGCCTCCAAATTCCCCAGATCTCAATCCAATCGAGCATCTGTGGGATGTGCTGAACAAACAAGTCCGATCCATGGAGGCCCCACCTCGCAACTTACAGGACGTAAAGGATCTGCTGCTAACATCATGGTGCCAGATATCACAGCACACCTTCAGGGGTCTAGTGGAGTCCTCAATGAGTCAGGGCTGTTTTGGCAGCAAAAGGGGGACCAACACAATATTATGTATATATGTATATATGTATATATATATATGTATATATGTATATATATATATATATATATGTATATATATATATATATATATATATATATATATATATATATATATATATATATATATATATATATATATATATATGCGCACATACACAGGTGCTGGTCATATAATTAGAATATCATCAAAAAGTTGATTTCACTAATTCCATTAAAAAAGTGAAACTTGTATATTATATTCATTCATTACACACAGACTGATATATTTCAAATGTTTATTTCTTTTAATTTTGATGATTATAACTGACAACTAAGGAAAATCCCAAATTCAGTATCTCAGAAAATAAGAATATTGTGAAAAGGTTCAATATTGAAGACACCTGGTGCCACACTCTAATCAGCTAATTAACTCAAAACACCTGCAAAGGCCTTTAAATGGTCTCTCAGTCTAGTTCTGTAGGCTACACAATCATGGGGAAGACTGCTGACTTGACAGTTGTCCAAAAGACGACCATTGACCCCTTGCACAAGGAGGGCAAGACACAAAAGGTCATTGCAAAAGAGGCTGGCTGTTCACAGAGCTCTGTGTCCAAGCACATTAATAGAGAGGCGAAGGGAAGGAAAAGATGTAGTAGAAAAAAGTGTACAAGCAATAGGGATAACCGCACCCTGGAGAGGATTGTGAAACAAAACCCATTCAAAAATGTGGGGGAGATTCACAAAGAGTGGACTGCAGCTGGAGTCAGTGCTTCAAGAACCACTACGCACAGACGTATGCAAGACATGGGTTTCAGCTGTCGCATTCCTTGTGTCAAGCCACTCTTGAACAACAGACAGCATCAGAAGCGTCTCGCCTGGGCTAAAGACAAAAAGGACTGGACTGCTGCTGAGTGGTCCAAAGTTATGTTCTCTGATGAAAGTAAATTTTACATTTCCTTTGGAAATCAGGGTCCCAGAGTCTGGAGGAAGAGAGGAGAGGCACACAATCCACGTTGCTTGAGGTCCAGTGTAAAGTTTCCACAGTCAGTGATGGTTTGGGGTGCCATGTCATCTGCTGGTGTTGGTTCACTGTGTTTTCTGAGGTCCAAGGTCAACACAGCCATATACCAGGAAGTTTTAAAGCACTTCGTGCTTCCTGCTGCTGACCAACTTTATGGAGATGCAGATTTAATTTTCCAACAGGACTTGGCACCTGCACACAGTGCCAAAGCAACCAGTACCTGGTTTAAGGACCATGGTATCCCTGTTCTTATTTGGCCAGCAAACTCGCCTGACCTTAACCCCGTAAAAAATATCTGGGGAATTGTGAAGAGGAAGATGCGATATGCTAGACCCAACAATGCAGAAGAGCTGAAGGCCACTATCAGAGCAACCTGGGCTCTCATAACACCTGAGCAGTGCCACAGACTGATCGACTCCATGCCACGCTGCATTGCTGCAGTAATTCAGGCAAAAGGAGCCCCAACTAAGTATTGAGTGCTGTACATGCTCATACTTTTCATGTTCATCAGTTCATGTTTTCAGTTGGCCAAGATTTCTAAAAATCCTTTCTTTGTATTGGTCTTAAGTAATGTAGCGTCTGGAGTCTCTCTGGACAGGATCAAAGATGAGTCGATTCCACTATAAACGTCAGAAAGCCTTTTAGCCGTATATAAATTAGGTTCCGGTACCGAGGAGTCTGAGGAAGATGGCATCGTTTTGTGGCTTGGCTGAGGTAGAACAGACAGCACCGTTAGAATCCTGTGAGAACTTCAATCAGGACGCAATCTCTCCCCCTATCCCCCCCCCCTCACTCAAAAAGATAAGGGGGGCCTAGACACACAGGCTCCTTCCAATACACAGACACAAACATTTTCTTTATGTAACTTTAATTAAACTATCCCAGAATGTATATGATGATTCCTGTGTGTACGCATGCTCCCTATGTCATTGCCAACATAGTCATGATGTACGAACAATGTAAAGTCATTTAAGATGCTTGTATTCATGTGTAAGAATGTATCTCTGCTCTAATATCTCCCAGTCATACTGTGTTTGATATCTAAATATTCCTCTCTCTTTCTCTTAACCAACGGTGCACAGTAGATGATTATGAAATGCATCACATTATGTTATCCCCCCTTTTGAGTAGAAATGTACCAAGTATGACACCATCATAAATTAGGCAAATGAGGTCATAAACGGAGACAAAGAAAGTGTTCTCCCGCCTAAAACTCCCACATCTGATTGGTCATTTCAGAAAAGATGGGCGGATGTTAATGTTTCTTTAAAGGACAGTAACACCAGCATATCTTTGCTCAGTCGGTGCAGTCGATAAACAACCCTCTTATCATCTCGGCTCGTCCCCTGGCCAGGCGGCTTCGGCCCTGGCTTGGCGGCTCAGTCACGTGGGTTGGTTCCTTTGAAGTCGGCGCGCTCCGCAGCCAGGCGGACAGGCAACGCGCGCCATCCCAGCGCGCTCCATCTCATCGCTTAGTCGTCTTCTAAAACTCAGACGAGACAATCTTCTTTTCCTCCCCTTTTCGGCATTCGCTTCAACCACCTTCAAACTTCCCGCGGATCGAGAACGCTCCGGAAGGACCAAAAGAGCTCAAGCCCCAGCTCAAGGAACTCTCTGAGAAGACTCACACGCATTCTTTATACTCAGCACAAACAACCCATGCAAGTATAAATTCCATCGAAATGTAGATGCGTTTTAAGATGTGTACCCCTGTTTAAGGTGATATTATTCGTTGCTGGCTCTCGTGGTTATGTTTGTGAAATTGCCATTCCTGAACCTTTCCTTCCTCTCTTTCATTCTCTTCTTTTCATTCTCTTTCGTTACTATTCGTTGTTCTGTATATACATGTATTCTTTGTTTTAGTCGTATGTGTTCGTAGTATCAATTATTAAAACCATTGTATCCACGTTCGATTGTCATTGTTGCCGCTCACAGAGCATGGTCACTTTAATGTTCCGATCTAGCTACGAGCTCTCAAGTATCTTTGAATACTTTAATTAATATCCTAATAGTTCGGAAAGTTTATTCTTCGTGACCAGAAGGATAATCTTCCCGAAGATTCGATAAGAAAGAATAAAACTTTGTGAGAATTGATAAAAGATTGTAGTACTGTTCGTTCGTTAAATGAACGGATCAGATGAATTTTGAATTAATTCTAATTCAAAGGTTATTCCGTAATGATTTAATATATATTCGTAGTTAATTGCAACCCATTGTCGTTAACTATATATATATTGCATAAATACCTAGGTTAGGTATTTCCCTTTTTGGGTGATTTGGAGATTTATAATTTAATCATAACCCGTTGCGATTAGTTATAAATAATTAAACATTAATAATCATAATTCCCTATTGAGCTAATTTAATTTATTATTATTATATGCAGCCGAGTCGCTACAGTAATATTCTAATTTTCTGAGATACTGAATTTGGGATTTTCCTTAGTTGTCAGTTATAATCATCAAAATTAAAAGAAATAAACATTTGAAATACAGTATGTACATATATATATTATATACACTCACCTAAAGGATTATTAGGAACACCTGTTCAATTTCTCATTAATGCAATTATCTAATCAACCAATCACATGGCAGTTGCTTCAATGCATTTAGGGGTGTGGTCCTGGTCAAGACAATCTCCTGAACTCCAAACTGAATGTCAGAATGGGAAAGAAAGGTGATTTAAGCAATTTTGAGCGTGGCATGGTTGTTGGTGCCAGACGGGCCGGTCTGAGTATTTCACAATCTGCTCAGTTACTGGGATTTTCACGCACAACCATTTCTAGAGTTTACAAAGAATGGTATGAAAAGGGAAAAACATCCAGTATGCGGCAGTCCTGAGGGCCAAAATGCCTTGTTGATGCTAGAGGTCAGAGGAGAATGGGCCGACTGATTCAAGCTGATAGAAGAGCAACTTTGACTGAAATAACCACTTGTTACAACCGAGGTATGCAGCAAAGCATTTGTGAAGCCACAACACGCACAACCTTGAGGCGGATGGGCTACAACAGCAGAAGACCCCACCGGGTACCACTCATCTCCACTACAAATAGGAAAAAGAGGCTACAATTTGCACGAGCTCACCAAAATTGGACAGTTGAAGACTGGAAAAATGTTGCCTGGTCTGATGAGTCTCAATTTCTGTTGAGACATTCAGATGGTAGAGTCAGAATTTGGCGTAAACAGAATGAGAACATGGATCCATCATGCCTTATTACCACTGTGCAGGCTGGTGGTGGTGGTGTAATGGTGTGGGGGATGTTTTGTTGGCACACTTTAGGCCCCTTAGTGCCAATTGGGCATCATTTAAATGCCACGGCCTACCGGAGCATTGTTTCTGACCATGTCCATCCCTTTATGACCACCATGTACCCATCCTCTGATGGCTACTTCCAGCAGGATAATGCACCATGTCACAAAGCTCAAATCATTTCAAATTGGTTTCTTGAACATGACAATGACTTCACTGTACTAAAATGGCCCCCACAGTCACCAGATCTCAACCCAATAGAGCATCTTTGGGATGTGGTGGAACGGGAGCTTCGTGCCCTGGATGTGCATCCCACAAATCTCCATCAACTGCAAGATGCTATCCTATCAATATGGGCCAACATTTCTAAAGAATGCTTTCAGCACCTTGTTGAATCAGTGCCACATAGAATTAAGGCAGTTCTGAAGGCGAAAGGGGGTCAAACACAGTATTAGTATGGTGTTCCTAATAATCCTTTAGGTGAGTATATATATATATATATATATATATATATATATATATATATATATATATATACACACCATATATTATTCATTTATAATATATTTATTTATTAAATTAGATTAACTTAAATTAACAAACATGTTTACCGTTTCTTTCTTTTCCTTGTTTTAATATTTTTTTTCATTTAATTTCGCTGTCTAAAAGCTGGTAGAAAATAATCAGGTTAATCAATTATTTGATCCTATTGGCAAGTCCTAGTTTTAAACGTTAGAAAATAGAAATAAAACCATGCATAATAAATACAAATAAAATATGAACATTTTAAATATAAAATAAAAAAAAATAATAAAAATGAAATTGAGTAAAAACGAAACATTTTTCAAAGGGTTTATACATCTAACATTAATGTAATGTATTGTGTAGAAAACACGTTGTCTTTATAGTATTACAAAATAAAATAATTATTTTTCTCACACAGTATAAATGGGTCTTTACAAATGAAATAATATGGCTCCAATTAGGGAGATTTTCATCCTATTTTTCATCAAAATGTTCCCTAGGTTGCACTGCTCATTTTCATAAAGTTAAACTTGGTTGTATCATCAATGGTCTCAGACCATCATGTCACCTCTAAACACCAACTATTACTGAAAATGAACAACTTCCAGTTGCTTTAGTGATGCAAATCGCTAGTACAGGGCAAGTACAGGTCATCTCTAACAGTCTCATGGTGCCCTTGAAATGCATAGAGTGCCAGCAAAAGAGATCGATAGAGCCCTGATGGCTGGAATTTATAGTAATGAGTCTGTATAATCAAATCAGACTCGCTGAAAAGGCTGCTGAAAGAGGAAAAGCATGACCTAAAAACACAAATGAGGAGTGCTTTTGTAACAAGTGACAATCTCTCCATCTTATCAACCAATTAGAGAGCAAATCTAGGGCTTCAGGATGTCAGTTATCATTGACTACATGTCCCAGAATGTACTTGAGACTATAAAGTCCACCTTTGACCGCATAGGGAGAAAACGATCAGGTCACATTGCTAGAATGTCAATATTGCGTTATTGCTTCCTTAACAAGGATTATGTTCCATATCCCCCAAAGAATGGCAACACAAATGAGTCCTGTGCATTCACGGTGTATCTTCTGCACAACAAAAACCACACAAGTCTCCCTGAATGGCTCAGTGCTTTTCTGGCTTTGTACGGCAAGTCTGAGCTTTGCCGTAATGTGCTCTCGCCTCTGGTAGAATAGAGCTCAGCTACGCCCACAGATGGAGAATAAAGGCCAGACATAATACGGAGGAAGAGAGCAGTAGAGAGAGAGAAAAAAACATTATTTAGCCTCAGCATAGTTTGGAGACAAGGAAACAGCCGGGGAACAAATTAGTTCTGCTCTGTTTTCCAAATAGATCAAATAAAACATGCTAAAAAAGATAAAAACAGTCTTATCAAATAAAGCGCTATTGAGACATTCTAACAAATCCATTCCCGTATTGCATATCACATTTATGTGCAGCGTGACACTAGCAATGGCAAGGTTGTGGGTTCAATTCTCAAAGAATGCATGATTAAAAACTGATTGTATAAAATATAAATACACTATATATGTACACCTTAAATACAATGTGATAAAGTGTCCACCAAATGCATAAATAAATGTAGAAAAATGTAAATATACAGGATTCACAGTGACATATTTTTTGACAGAGTGAGACAGTCAATTATAATTTAAGATTACTTTAAATCTTGCATCTTTAGCAACACTGTAAAAAGTAATCAACTGACAACTTTAAAAAGTGAGGAAACCCATTGCCTTAAGTAAATAAACTTCATGCATTATTGAAAAACAGTTATGTGGACTTGACAATTCCACTTAACTTATTTTTTTTAATTATGCAAAGTTTATTTACTTCATATAACAGCTTTTTACAGTGAATAGATACAACATCTTCACTCCCATTGGCTGTCGCTGCTCATTTGCATATTTTGAACTTCACCCAACTTGATTATGGTCTGTTGCTCATGAGGCATCGATTAGCCAAATCTCTTATATGATATATAAGATACAAATCTCTTATAAAATAAATGACACCTTGAGTTTTAATTAAACAATAAAATTGAAAAGCAATTTGGAAATATAAGTTATAAAGTCAAAACCTATAAAATAATGTAATAAATATGTTACTGATGAGAGACAAGGAGGATACAAGAGGATGAGGATGAAGGATAAGGGAAGGAACATTACGGGGGTTGTTTGGAGAGGTTTTCTGCTTGGTCTGGCTGCGGGACTGGTCGGGGTGGTAGGTGTTATAGTGTTGATAGGGAAGGAAGTTGCTGTTGTTGTTGGTTCCGGATTCCCAGGGCAATGGCCGGTTACTCCTCTGCACCTTGACTGTCCACACGGAAAGGAAAGAGAGAGAGGGAGGGAGGACGTGAGCAGGAAAAGCATACAACACCACATAAATGCCAATGTATAACAGATCCTAGAAAAAAACATACAAGGAGAGACATTGTCAAACTGCTTGACCCTGGAATAAAACTACCATTGTTAAAAATGACAAATAAAAAAGAAAACATTATAAAATGTGGTAAATTATACCTTTAAGAAATGTTCTAGGTTGAAGCGACCAATGACACAAATACTGTAGACCTCACCAAAAATGCAGCTGCAAGCTCACTAGCAAAATCTTCTGAGACTTTCGGTTATACATAGAAGACAAGCAGACTTGCTCTTTTTAATATCTACATAGCAGGCACAAAGAAACAAAAAACAAGCATTGCCATAGCAAGGTCTTAAAAAACCAATAGCTAGTGCTCCCCTCGAAGCACCCTCCCAGGAACACAACTACGGACAAATGCATTGATCATTTTCTATTTTGGCTCCTTTCTGTTTTTACAGTTAATTTTAGCAGCATGTTAGCTGTGCTTTCAAACACACAAGCACACAGCCTAGAAAGAGAGATTACAAAAGCAGTCTCAGAGAGAGAAGAGAGAGGCAAACTGGAGGGCAGTGGCTGCACAGGGGATTAGACAAAAAAAAGTGGGAGGTGGAGGAGGAGTGTGTTTTTGTGTAAGGTAGGAGACCAGGGATCCATCATTATGATAGCATCAAACAGTATCACAGAGTTGAAAGACAGTGAAGAATCCACTGAGAACGAAAGTAATCAGGCCTGGACAGATGAGAGCTATTACTTCTACAATTATGTGTGTGTGTGTGGAGGGGATAAAGAGAGAGGTTTTTCATGAATCATAGAGGGGAAGGTGCAAATGAAAATATGTTTTTGCAGGCATCAACAATGTAGAATCTCTATACCAAGGGTGTCAACAAATTAAAATAATCAAGATTAATATCTCTTTTTGCATTATCATGATTAATTTAAGTAGAACATTTGAGTTACAATAGAAAATTATATTTTTTATTTAAATGTTGTAAATAAATTTATAATTTAATATAATATAATTTAATATAATGCTTAATGTGCTCTGAATCTTTTAAATAGTTGATGTTAATTTTGAAGTGAACAATATAGTATAGTCTCTCTATACCAGGGCTGTAATCAAAAATATTTTATGAGCAAATGCATCGTTTAAATGCCACGGCCTACCTGAGCATTGTTTCTGACCATGTCCATCCCTTTATGACCACCATGTACCCATCCTCTGATGGCTACTTCCAGCAGGATAATGCACCATGTCACAAAGCTCGAATCATTTCAAATTGGTTTCTTGAACATGACAATGAGTTCACTGTACTAAAATGGCCCCCACAGTCACCAGATCTCAACCCAATAGAGCATCTTTGGGATGTGGTGGAACGGGAGCTTCGTGCCCTGGATGTGCATCCCACAAATCTCCATCAACTGCAAGATGCTATCCTATCAATATAGGCCAACATTTCTAAAGAATGCTTTCAGCACCTTGTTGAATCAATGCCACGTAGAATTAAGGCAGTTCTGAAGGCGAAAGGGGGTCAAACATAGTATTAGTATGGTGTTCCTAATAACCCTTTAGTTCTAGTAACCCTGTAGTGTATATACAGTATGTGGTATATGTACAGTATAGACTACACTACTCAAACTGTACTACAACAAACTATGTGCACACGGTAGCCAAGCAAAAAAATTCTGTTCAGTGTTTGTATCAGAATCAATATGGATCCGGAGGCATATTGTTTATGTTTTCATCAGTAGATTCAGATGTTTTCTGTAGCACACAGACACTGCCGCCCATGGGAAGCCCACCAAACCGATGTTGTGAATGCATGAGTATGCAGTGACAAGGCAGAATGTGTATGTGTGATGCATACGTGCGCTGCGGTGTCGGCCAGCTGTCTGGTGTTGTGACGTTTCTGGCATTAGCTAGCTGTCTGGAATTTCACAGCGGCTGGCATTTAGACCTGTGTTAGTGTAGAATGCTTCACTGCACTAAATCTGCTCAAGCTGAGTAAATAGAGTACACGTCTGTGTGCAAACTGTGTATTGGACGTGCAGCTGCATAATAATGCGAGAAGCCTGACGTGCGGCTCTTCACAGGAGTGAGCTTTGTCCAGTGAATGTGTGTGGATGGTGCTCTAAACTCAATTTCCTTCTCTTAAGAGCCAATCAAGACGCCTCCTACCAGCTGACCCAAGGGTCACTTCATTGTTTTCTAGTGCCGGGCCTCTGAAAACCCTTACGACAGCAAGCAAGAAGCATTAGTATGCTGTGCAGGTCCACGATTATTTATGTTCTCTGGCCCTAGGCTTTAATTCATATTCTTAATAAGTCATACAGGTCATACAGCCACTGACCTTGTGGACGTTCTGCAAAATAATTCTAATTCTTCAATAGGTTTTTTTTTTTTTTTTTTTTACGTAGTGAAGGATGTCAGCAGAAGTACAGGGCATATAGGATGCGTTCTAAGACTCTGACCTCTTTTTTACAGTTTGAGTCAAGCAGACCAGCAGCAAAGGCAGACTAATAAGCTAAATAGTGTTTCTTTTAAGTTTGCCACCACATTTCTAATATGTTGTGAATGGTTGCCAGGGCGTTGCTATATGGAACCTGAGCTGGATTTAGCCTGTTACTATGCGGTAGCTAGGATGTTGCTGTATTTTCTGTTGTTCCAGTTTATACCAGAATGTTGCTACTATGTGGTTGCGTAAGTGTTCTGTATCATGTTACTCTGCGGTTGATGGAATGTTGTTGGTGGTTGCCTGGGCATTTCTATGATATTCTAGGTTGTTGCCAGGGCGTTGCTATGCAGCTGCTCATTAGGTTTTAGCATGTTACTGTGCAGTTGCTAGGGTGTTCTGGTTTTTGCCAGAATGTTGCTACTATGTGGTTGCTTAAGTGTTCTGTAGCATGATACTCTGTGGTTAATATAATGTTTTTGGTGTTTGCCTGGGCGTTATGCAAATGCTGAGGAACTTTTAGCATGTTACTGTGCAGTTGCAAGGGTGTTCCGTTTTTTTGCCAGAATGTTGCTACTATGTGGTTGCTTAAGTGTTCTGTAGCATGTTACTCTGCAGCTCATAGAATGTTGTTGGTGGTTGCCTGGGCATTTCTATGTGTTCTAGGTGGTTGCCAGGGCATTGCTATGCAAATACTGAGGAGGTTTTAGCATGTTGCTTTACATTTGCTAGGGTGTTCTGTTTTTTTTTTTTCAACATGATTTTACAGCGTTGAATATTGTAGCCAATCATGGGCATTTCTGTTGAAAATAATGACCAATCATATGTTTCATTTACTGGGAAACAGAATCCTCCCAGTATCATTCAAACCAAGTTTTATACAGTCTCAAAACGCTGAATGAATTTTAGTGCAAGTTTAAGTTTTACACAAATCTTCTCATTATCTACAAATCCTCTCATCATAACAAACAAAGCACAGACACGATTTAAATAAAGATTTATTGTGAAGTTTAGTCAGATGTTTTTGTTTTTCATTAGACTTTGTGATGTTCCCTACAATAGATATTTTAATGTTATAATAGTGATTTGATAATCTATAAAAATTAATTCAAAAGAAGAGAAAAAAATGGCTAATGAGCCAATAAGTGTTCCTCTTCCACCATCTACTGGTTATAGTGGTAATTTCTTTTTATTTTAATGTTGTTTCAAAGTATACACAACAGGTGAATATAAATGAATGATGCTAGCATATACAGATTTTAACCCAAGAAAGAAGTTTTAAATAGTGTTTAAAAAGCTAGATACGTTATTTCTTAAATGGGCTGACTTCATAGAAACGCATTCGACAGAAAGATCTCAGAGAGACTAAAAACTGTTGAAATATGGCAGATAGCATCTGGATAGTAGCTGCTGCAGTGCTGCTCACGTTATCTAACTGCAGTTAGAGTCCAACGATCTATTATATAACAATAAACATTAACTCTAACGTGCTTCATAAAATACATCTTCTATCAATATTTCTGAGAGGTCAATTAATTCCATAAAATCTCAAAATATGCAGTAATTTTATCAATTTGCCAGCGAGTGTGCTTGAGATACACTGAAATGAATGGGGTTCAATGCTGGAACTATTGGTCGCTCCGTGACATGCTTCCGCATTCCTCAGTTCCTATGGAAGTCTATGGGAGTGTCGTAACTGTTTTTGGTTGCCAGGGTGTTGCTATGGTATACTGAGAGTTTTTAGCAAATTGTTGGTTGCTATGGTGTTTCGGGTCCTCCCCAAGGCATTGCTATGTAGTTGGAAAGGTATTCTGAGGGAGCTTTAAAAAAAAAAAAAAAAAAAATCACATTTCTATGTGGTTGCTAGGGTGTTCTGCCTGTTTGCCAGAGTGTTCTGATGGTTTTGTAGCATGTTATTGTGTGGTTGGTTGCTTACTAGCCCAAGTCAGAAGTCTACATTCTGGTCTTTAAATCTGATTCTTACCTGACTCTGCTTTAGTGTGGCCTTCTACATCTTTGTGGTATAAATCTAGCCCTATCAGGAACTACAGCAGCATTCAAGCCTTTGTCTCTGGTGTTGAACGTTAGCATCCTGCTCCTGATAAGACGTGACAGGGCACACACTGGATGAGGATGTATTCTCTGGGAGAATCATCCTTGCTCTAAACTTTTGATGTCAACTCTTGTTATCATACCATTTGGTGGCACACAGCTTAATAAAACCTGTCAGGTGATAAGAATGAGCTTTTGAACAACACGTAACCCCTGACAACCTGACACACAAGGCAAGATTCAATATATCTGCAGGAAAGATGCTTAAATATCATTAAGATAACCATCATGTGGGGAGGACACAGCTGGCCTAGCACTGCTGTCAAATGCTGCATTCAGACAACATATTGTATCTAGGAACTACAGGGTTGATATCAAAGACATGCAAGAATTATGTTAGGCATCAATTATGCATATGGCATCACTTTCAATATCGATTAACTCGTTAAGGCACTGTCTCCACTCTCAGAGCACTGAGATTTGAAGAGCTACTCTAAGATGCATGATATACAACAGTTTCCATTAATAAATGTGATCAAAAATAAAATGCTGAGTGAGCAAAACTCTGAATAAATGTGCATTAATCCACCACATTTTACAACCTGCATCACTTTAGTGGTCTTACACTAGAGAAAGTCCTAATGGGGTGTTTTGAGGGTGTTAAAAGAGCCGGATTGGTTTGAAATTAAGCAGGGGTGTAGTGAATTGCCTATATCCTTAAAATACACTCTCAATTTAAATGAATGGATTTGAAGCGTTCTCTGTTGTAAAACTCTAGTATAGAGCTCAGAGTGAGTGAGTGTGGGTCTCTTACCATGTTCAGGGCCCTTGAGAGCCAGTCTTGTCTGGTGGTGGGGCAAAATCTCCATTTTGACGTGCTCTGAAGCGCTAGCTAGCAGCTGGGTGGCCTCGGCCAGTGTGCAATACTCCATACTTGTGCCGTCCACCGACAAGATGTGATCACCTGCATGCAGTGCACCACACCTGCAAAGGCAATTAGATCACTTCCTGTTCTGCCAGTCCTAAACATTTACTTAATTGCACTCATCACAGGCATCATTTTAAACAATCATTTAAAATAAATTCTTCTCAATACTGCAAATATCATGACTTTCAGTAGTCCAACACCAAAGTAGATTCAAAAGTTTGAACACCAAATTTGATGCAGACTAAGTATTTTCTTATTAATAATAATATTATATAATTTAATTAAATATAATTTTCACATTTAATATATTTATTTAATATATAATTAATATATTACCAGCCAATTTAGAACAAATGTTTCATAAGAACTGCTTTTCTGCAGTAGAAATGCACATAGTAGTTCCAGATCGGGCACCTAAACTGGCACCCTGTCGATGGAAAACGGCGTATACAGCGTATTAATAATTCCCACCCAATGTTTCTCCCAAGAGCAAACTCTTGAATCATCTTCAAAGTGCTAATCTGTTCTGATGGAAAGGTTTTCACTTGCTCAGCACTCCACCACCCTTATTATTGTTCCGGGCCTTTCTGCTGGCATGAAGGCTAGATGAGTTATTGAATTTCTATAATTAGTTGCTAAGCTTTATGCATTTCAAACTTTTAAATTTTCACAAGCAGGCATCAGGTTTCTGCAGCATACATTTCTCTCCTCTCTATGCATTGATCTGGCTCACAGAACAATGGAAACATGATGAGCAATGATGCTTCATTCATAAGGAACCGAAGCAGTCGTCTTCCTCTGTGTTGGGGAAATGATTGCAGCTGTAATTACCTATCGGCGATGCTGGCTGGTTTGACCTTGTCGATGATGATGACCTGCTTATTGCAGTACATGGAGGTAGAGAGAGCCAGACCTAAACTGGAGCCCATCGACTTGGCCACCTCAACCAACAGCGGGCCTGAAGCTGTGGCTACAGAATCTGTAAAGCAGGAGAAAGACAGTGATTCAGAAAATGTAGTATAAAGTGGCTTTTAATCTCGTAACATTATGACTTTATTCTTGAAAAGCTTTTTTTGATGGCATTAAAACAGCATGATGCTAAATTTAGCAGCGCGTATGAATACACGTTTTCTCTGCTACGGTACCGGTGTTAACTTGATAAATTGACGGACTTCATACATCCACTAAGCATCACTTTTACACCAGCGGTAACAGCTTGATGAGATATTGCTTCTAATGCAATGAAATTACATACATTTGTAATTGTGGCTCAAGTGCCCAAATACATGGGGGAAAAAAAACAAAAAAAAAAACATTACGAATCATGGTTATACACCCACACACACATGTACACACACCTCATTAATGTGAATGAGGGCGAGTGGCTGCGGTTGGACCTGTTAAAGTGTAATAGAGGTAATTCAACATTTCAGTTTAGTAATGGGCTGCACTAAAGACCTGATTACACCATACATCTTCAGAGCATGGAGGAAACCACCATGCATAAACATGCGTCACACAGCCGATCTTCCAGCCTGTTTCCAACATGTGCTGATTTCACTTGACGCCCATTACAAAGAGAAATGGCTCCTGCTGTTGGTGTGTGGAGCGGACAAGAGCAGCAGCTGGTCTTTAGTTAGAGCAGGCGTACAGCTGTCGGCTGTCAGGTGTGTCAACTTCCTCCCTGCATTCGCGGTAAACACACTTGCTGCCATTGCAAAATGCCAACATACAGGGGAAACTCCTGCGCTTGTCTGACAGACGCTGCTTTGGTCTGTAAAGCAGCTCTATAAAGACTCAAACATGTGTTGATGTGTTTAAAACGTTAAACAGCGATGTGGAAGCTCGGGATGGGAACAAGTACCCAAGGAACATTATACATTTACGTTTATGTATTTAGCAGATGTTTTTATCCAATAGGAAACTAAATTAGGAAGTTTAGGCACTTAGTTGTGATGGATAAGGTTAGGGTAAGGAGCTAGAGACTGCATTGTGTCAATGCATGTCTTCACAAAAATAGCTGTACAAGGAAGAGGTGTGTTTTTAGCTGCTTAAAAGATGTGATGTTCTCAGCAGCTTGAGAGAAGAAGCTCACCTCACCAGACAGGAGCAAAGAGGTTGAAGATTTTGGAGAGCGACTTTGTGCCTTGAACATAAGGAATTATGGTACCACTTTATTTTACAGTCCTGTTCCCCATATGTACATAGCAATTACAATAAATGTGTTATAACTAGGTACTAACCCTAAACATACTCCTAACCTTAACCCATGTAGTTACCTTTTATTACCAGTACCTTCTTGGTCAAGTACACTGTAAGTACACATACTGTAAAATAAAGTGTGAATCCATTAACTACACGCAAATGTGTCGAAATTGTCCGAATCCAAAATGTATTTTGGGTGGTACATTGCAATCTGGTTGGATAGAGAAGAGCTGGCTTGAGAATTGGCTGCTGACTATTCGAGTAGACAAAATGACCAAATTGAAAATCACTATAGTGGAAGTGTGGGATAGCTAAACATGCTAAATGAGATCCAAGTGATCTGCTTGAGCTGCCATGACAGCCAATGACGATTAAACCCCTTTTTTTCAGCACCTGATTTCCACCTTCACCTTCCTGCCAAGCCTCACAGACCCACATGACACCAGCTAAACAGGGATGAACTGACTATCCATTAATAATTCCAGGGGTGGAAAAATGGTTCATTCACATGGGTGCCATCCAGGTAACAGAGGCTTTGTGATTAACGTGCCACCGTTATGCACATCAGGCCAATGAGGGCTTGATCGAGGAGCTTGCTAAGGAGCGTTTGTGTTGCCGTGAAGGGCTGGAGGAGCATGAAGCGATGGGAGGAAGAACAGTTTACAATGCATGCTTGGTCTCTGGCAGTTACTTTTAATCAAACCTCGTTACTGTACGCTTCCACTGGTGCGGTGCTAAGCAGCCATTTTCAATTCCATCTCTACAGGAGATTGTGTGGTTGACAGTGGAGCGGAGCAAGTGTGAGAGTGTGAAACAGATGAGATAATGCTCAATATTATGCAAATGAGATACAAAAAAAGCTTTACTGCAGCCAATTGCTGCAAGTCACATGTCACAAGTTGGCCTCTTCCCAACTGTAATTGTGCATACATGATTATTTTATGTGATATACACTAAAAGTAATCATAGATTATAGACACTCGTTATATATTTTACAGAAAACTTGTGGTCATGCTGTTTTTGTGGGCGAAATTCAGTCATTTCAATAGGAATCCATGCAAATTTTAAGTGAGGGTGAAAGATTTTCCCTCACAGATTTTGAAATTTGCCATGTTGACCAACAGAAAGCTGTTTGGTTTGAATGACTTCTGTGTGAGCTGTGCTCCACTGACAATAGACAGTGAACCTTTTTTGTCCCTGAAAATTTGTGAATGTGATCAGGCCTTAACACTCTTAAAGCCGCAACTCAGCAGGTATTGTCTGATTCATGAATGAATTATTATTCTGAGTTAGATATTTCCAATGAATCATCTGAACTTATAATGATCAAGCTAATACTAAGAACAATACCCCATAATGCATTGTACACAATGGCGTACAAGTACTGCTGAATTATTTTTTTAAATAAACTGTTCAAAAGAGCTGATTCGCTGAAAAAAGTCAAATGTCTCATCACTAGCATTGTCTTCTTCACAAATAAACAAGTACCATACTAAGCAAGAGAGTTGATAGGACAAAAAGGGAGAGTGTGAGCAGAGAAAGAGAAGGAGAATAAGGGGTTGTAAATTGCTTTAGGTGTGGAGAAAGTTTTATTTTGGGCAGAAATCCAGGACAGAACAATCTATAGGTTACACAGCAAGACTTAAACTGAGAAGGAAAGTGCACTGACCAAAAACAGTCAAAAGCACTGTAAAGTAGTTAATGCTGTTCGAACAGCACTGTTCTGAGGGACATATCAGTGCAGTGAAGCAGGATGTGCCTTTTCACTAGACTTCCTCTGGCCACAGCAGAAAGAGAATCTATTACTTCCGGGTCAGAGCCCAAAAAAGACATTGAAAAGATTTGTTACAGCCACGAGCCACTTCAAATCTTAAGAGACTTTCCTTTTCATTTCAGTTCAGCTGACTAACTGTCACCTTCTTCCTTGTCTTTTGCACCTCATTCACCTCTTTTGCACTCTGTCATTATCCACAGCATGTTTTCCCTGACATTTACAAATGCTAGAAAAACATATTGACATTCGAGAGTTCGTGATATGAAATAACTTTTTTAAAATTGCTAAAATGTTATATTCTGTAAATGCTGTTTTCAATCGATGTGTTTACAAATACTGTAACGGTTTTCCAGCCAGAATGATTAAGCCTCAACAATGATCCAGAACACAACTGCACATATGGTCTACAACAAACCACAAAAGGCCCATGACATGTCCCTTCTTGACAAAGAAACACTATTAAAAGAACTTGCAAGAAAAAACATTAACATTCACTAAATTTGAAATAAAAATGTAATAAAAAGTATTAAAATAATTCAACCAAACGAAAACTACAAAAGTGCACTACAATACAAACAAAAGTACATAGAATTAAAAGGACACAACAAAATACTAAAATAATAGTAGCCTCAGTAATAAAGGGGAGTAAATAAAGACAGAATTTTAATTAACTACAAGTAAATTCACCTTTATATCAACGGCACATACAACAAAGTAAAGATTGTATTTTTTTCACTTTTTTGCAATTTCACTTCTGTAGATTAAATGTATTAATACTAAAATATTAAAATAAAAAAATTATATAAAATGTATTGTTATTAATGCTGTCAAATCAATTAATCACAATCGCATAAAAGTTTGTAAATAGATGTGTGTGTGCAGTGTTGGGGTAACTTGAGTTACCTAATCAGATTACATTTTAAAGTAACTATTAAAGTAACGCATTACTTTAAATGCGAAATCAGAATACTACGCAAACCTCCAAATATTTTTATGCATTTAATCTCACTTTATTGACCAATGTACTTGATGCTGACCTTTGATGATTTAGTTAAACCATAAGCAAAAATTACTTTTTTGATTTTATTGGTTAAATAAGTGTTAAACGTTCTTCTCCTGCATCCTATTGTTCTGCAGTCCAGAATGGCAGCACAGCTGAATGGTTTGTTTGAGCTGTTCCCTCTACTGTACACGTGTGAATTTGCATTTCCATCAGCCTTTACATTTACGCAAAAATAGAACTTTTTCTGTTATAAAAAAACAAAAAACAAGCCCAGTTCAGGTGAGAAAAAGTAACGCAAAAGCAACGTAACACATTACTTTTCTTAAAAAGTAACTAAGTAACACAATTAGTTACTTTTTAAGGGAGTACTGCAATATTGTAATGCATTACTTTTTAAAGTAACTTTCCCCAACACTTAAATGTGAATTATCAGGGGGTGGGATTAGATGAAGTGGGAGTGTCCTTACCCATGACCGACACATCATACTCTATTAGAAGTGTGGCTTCCTGGCCACACTGTTTGAGGATGCTCATGGCCTCCGCGTGAGACGCTCCATGGAGACGAATTCCATCAATACTGAGCAGCCTGTCACCAGGTTTGATAGTACCTTCCCTGAGAGAGAAAACAAAATACAATAAAGACTGAAAAGGCCTTTCTGAATTACATAAAAAATGTGTTATAAACAAGAGAGGCACCCAGAGACACGACAGCACTTGTATTGTGTGTCCTCCCCTTGTTTCCTCGTAACAATAAGCCTTTAAAATGCCGGGTAGGTTACAGGCTTTACAATTCCTCACATTCCATCTGTTATCATGGCAGACAGGTCACGTCTGTGTTCAACACAACAGAGACTTTTCCGAAACCACAGTAATTCCTAAACTAAGACCAGGTACCGCTCTGAACCTCAAAAGATATAAAAATAAACTCATGTACCATGGGAAGTAGGTCTGGTAATTTGTGTTCTTGGACCATCTGATGCATATGCATACAAAACTGGCAAGTTCAGGCTGATACATCTGGAGGCAATCTGTTTGGCTGGCTTCTATGCTTTTTAATCAGAGCGCCTGGAAATAAAGATGTGTTTACAAGATACTGCCGCTACAATGATCGCAATCTGAGGAAGAATAAATAACTTGATTTGCTAAATTGGAAGTTTTCCAAGTTAGTAGCATCACATCTCTAGTCAGTTTTATTTAAGATAGCTTAATGGCAAATAAATTAGATATGTTAATGGTTTTCTGAGTTACACTACCGTTCAAAAGTTTGGGGTCAGCAAAATTAGTAAGAAATTAATACTTCTATTCAGCAAGGTTGCATTAAATTGATCAAAAGTGACAGTAAAGCCATTACAAAAGATTTCCATTTCAAATAAATGCGGTTTTCAAATAAACACATTTCTATTCAAAGTATCATAAAAAATATTAAGCAACATAACTGCTTTCAACATAATCAGAAATGCTTCTCAAGCACCAAATCAGCATATTAAAACAATTTCTAAAGGATCAAATGAAACTGTGGCTTTGCCATCACAGGAATAAATCACATTTTAAAATATGAAAAGGTATTTTAACAATATCACTGTTTTATTGTACTTTTAATCAAATAAATGCAGCCTCTTACAAACCCAAACTTTTAAATGGTTGTGTAAATGTGAAATTGTCTGTACTTAATAGTTTTGGACAGACAGAAATTTCTTATTCAGTTTTCTCCATTCAAATGTTAGCAACTGTGATTAAGTAAGTTTTTGCACAGTGGTCTGTTATTGTGGTACAATTCATTTGAGATAAACAAAAATAGCATGTAAATACAAAGGTAAACTGTGATTAGTTAATGTGTACAATATCTTTTTGTTTAAGTCTGGCTATTGAGCCTTATGAGAGCACATTTGAACCTAGAATAACAAGAGACAAGTTTTGTTTAGAGGCCTGACTTATAACTCATACAAACTGAAATTTGCTGTTTTTATATTCCAAAGGGGGCCATTTTCTCAGACTGCAAAATGTCAGAGGCCAGTCAATACCAAATTGCAGACTAACAGAACACAATATTTACCCAGAAAAACAGGAGCCATGCCACTGAACTAAAGAAATAGGAATACTCTGTCGGTAAGAAATGAAATTACCAGTGTGCAAAATGAATATTGATATGGGTGTGGGGAAAGAGAGAGACGGGCTAGCGTGTAATGATGGTAATAACAGAGCAGTTCAAACACCAGAGTGAATGAAATATCACGCCAGTCCATTTACAATTCTCAAGCGAGCGCTGAAGTTGCGGGTCAATCTATTCCGTTTCCGAAAGGAACTCCAACTGGGAAACACTATTTTCAACAAATTCTTCAGAAATGACTACAGTCCAGCTATGCTGAACCTGTAAAGATAAAAGTCAAACCCGTTGCAAGGAACCAGAGAGAGAACACACATGTACATGAGCTAAATTTCATGTTTAATGTGACATGCAGAAATAAAGTCAGAAATGATAAAATACAGAAAATTAAATGTAAAAAAAAAATATCATCATAGATGCTATTAGTTATAGATACATTTTTTAAATCAGTTCTAAAACCTAGTGAATTGCCTAAAGAGAAATCACAGCTGCATTCTGAATGCTGTAAGAAAATTATTTATGCTAAATAATTAAGATTTTTTTTATTTTTTTTTTATGAGGGGACAAATTATAAAGCTGTATCGTTTGTATCCATAGGCAGGGAAATCCCATAGTTTGGGGAGAAGATGGGAGGAAGGTTAAATAAAGATTATTAATATACATATTTATAGTTCACCCTGAAAACATCAGAATGGTCTATTTGCTGATTTTTGAAAGAATGTAAGCAACTTTTCAGCTGGTCAAGCTGGGCCATCCAACTAAACCAGCTTGGAGACCAGCTTACACCATTTTTTTTCTTTAAGACTGTTCATAACTGTTTTAAGTTGGTTACATTAAAGTGTAGATTGGTCTAATTTGAAACCAAAAATTAAGACTGATTGTCCCTTGACTAATCGCTAGTTGGTCATACTGGTACTTAAGTCACAGTCATAATATAATGGCTATGTTTATGCAACTGGCCCCAGCAAACCAGCTTAGCACTGGTTTAAGTAGGTTTTAAAGAAGGACAGTGTCATTAAAATGTTATCACTTAATTATGTGTGTGCTATGTATTGTTATGCTTATTAGAGTATCCTTGCATTAACTGAGCAAAATGCTAATACTAAACTCCATAGAAATAAACTGTGAGTCAAGTCTGTGAGTCAACTATTTGTATGGTGCACAAATAGTGTCTTGGCTATATGTGGAGTATTTCTAACCAGCACATTTCAGTTAGGATGCTGCCTAGGTTTTTGGAAAAAAGATTTATTAGCTATGTTTCCATCCAAAGTTGTGAATTTAACTTATTCACAAAATTAGAATATCGCATAAAACATTTGCGAATCAAGCAATATTCCCATCCCATGTTTTGAAGAGAACAAAATAGTCACTTCCTGGGAAATTGGTGCAAAATATCTGTAATAAAAATGCGTTGTTGCAATTGGGGAAGCCACTGTGGCTATTTTTTTTCCCCAGAGTGGCAGACAAAACGCAATAAATGCTGTCATGTTATCTTGTGTTCGAATAGGATGCTGGTGTTTAGGAATGCAATCATGTGAGACACTTGTGGAGGAAATTAAACCAAATCATTCTGGTGACAGACTTGAGCTCAGACATTTTAGAGCGACCAAACTATCATTTAAGATGCTGTGCAATGAAATTGGTCTGCTGGTTAGTCCAGTTATTCAATCACATCCTCTGTTGAGGCAAAGTCATGTGAGTTTTGCACAGTGTTGCACATCAAGGGATTTATTCAGTAAACGCATTTCCATCGTAGTTTATGCGCATGTCTTCTTATTGGATAAAAAAAAATGCATCAGCCTCAGTTGAGTGCATACGTTTTTTATGCACATTTTTAGAATTTATGCGCATCTTGGCATTTCCATCCAGTGTTGCATAAAAATAGGTGGATAGAAACATCCAGTTCAGTTCCGGACCAACTCACCTGTCCGCCGGACCACCGGGTCTGATGGTTGTTATGGTAACCGGGCGAGATTTGTTCCTGTCTTCATGGGCACCTCCTACACCATGGAAAAAACTTGTTTTGACACACTGAACAAATGTAGCCATAGAGTGAAACACTGTACATTTACACTTGTGGATACGTATACTCACATTTGATGTTTAACATGCTGTAAACCTAATTACAGCTCCAAATACTGGCTTAGTGATGCACACCCATTTGCTCACCTCACTGATATTTTTATATATTTTTCTACAAAGGCACCAGATTATGCATTTTTAAAGAAGCACTGCTCGCTATAAAATTGCATACCATTGAATTCACAAATGGAGTCTTGAAGATGAAAAGGAAGTCCTCAATATGCCTCTTTGAGACAGATTTGAGAGAAGGAGCAAAGCTAACCAAGACCTTTACAGGAAACCTTTTTTTCCCATCTGTCTTCAAAAGACTTCATACTCTAAATGTATCTAAATGGTCTCTTTTTTTAATGATGTCTGCTTGGTAAATATTTGGAAATTGAGCATTAGAACCACAGCTGAAAGCTGCTTCGTCTCCTTTCAACGGGCCCAGGGGCAGCAAATCTTTTTGTTTGATGTCGATGTGAATGAAAGCGTGTTGATGAGGTGGGCTCAAAGACATTTGAACTCGGATGTGAGGAAGTCTATGGAGGAACTCACCTCTGATGACGAAACCGAATGTATTGCCTTCTTTGTGCAGCGTCACCTCCACATTTTTGAACATGACCCCTGAGCCCTGTACAGCTGAGGAAGAAAATGAACAGTTCAAAGATCTGTCAAGACTTCAATGCTTGACCAGGACATAAAAATGAACTAAAACTAAAATACAAGAAATAAACTCAAATACATTTCACGTCACTAAGAGTGAGGTAACTCAGTGTCAGATTGCTGTTATAAAACTCATTTTAACGAATCAATGGTAGATTGATAGCAATTACATTTTAACTGAAAGCTATTAATTTCAAGAAAAAATAACAACTTTTTATTTAAGTGAACTTAAAACAATCACATAAACCCATTATAACAAATGTCATATTTACCTGTGGCCAAATATACAGAAATTGAATAAAATTATCAAACAGTTTGCACCGCATAACTAATAAATTAAATATAGATTAATCCTTAAAACTACAGTTTTCTCTGTTACCTTTGTTCTTTGATTAACATCAATGACAGACATCACAGCAACTGGTTTATTAGGATGCTGTCACTTTAAGATCTGCTGCTGCTGCACATGACGCGGATCTGCCGTGCTGTCACACGCATTTCATTTTCTCACAACTCTTCTAGTTAATTTAAGATGTTATTTAACTAATTTAGGACTGCTCTTATGAGAATCCTCGACAAAACGGCATTTTGGCATAATTCTGTGTGTTATTGTTCATTTAAAGTGTGAAAGAGAACTTGATTCTGATGTGTGTCTTTCTTTCTGTGCGTTGTGTGTCACACAGACAGGACATTCACAGACAATGTGTTCTCTTTTGTCTTGTGGTGCCTTAAAAGCTATTTCATGAAAAGAGCGTGATCATATAATGTAACGCTAGCCTAAGGATGACAGAAAAAAACTGATGCTGCATTAATGTTAAATATTTTTAATGCGTTAAACTGAAAAAAATGTAATTGCATGCGTTAATTATACACTATTATAACTATTTAACTATAACACTAATTATATTATATTATTATACGAGACATTAATATAAATCACTTTGGAAATATACACTCAACAAAAGGATTATTAGGAACACCTGTTCAATTTCTCATTAATGCAATTATCTAATCAACCAATCACATTGCAGTTGCTTCAATGCATTTAGGGGTGTGGTCCTGGTCAAGACAATCTCCTGAACTCCAAACTGAATGTCAGAATGGGAAAGAAAGGTGATTTAAGCCATTTTGAGAGTGGCATGGTTGTTGGTGCCAGACGGGCCGGTCTGAGTATTTCACAATCTGCTCAGTTACTGGGATTTTCACGCACAACCATTTCTAGAGTTTACAAAGAATGGTGTGAAAAGAGAAAAACATCCAGTATGCGGCAGTCCTGTGGGCGAAAATGCCTTGTTGATGCTAGAGGTCAGAGGAGAATGGGCCGACTGATTCAAGCTGATAGAAGAGCAACTTTGACTGAAATAATCACTCGTTACAACCGAGGTATGCAGCAAAGCATTTGTGAAGCCACAACACGCACAACCTTGAGGCGGATGGGCTACAACAGCAGAAGACCCCACCGGGTACCACTCATCTCCAGTACAAATAGGAAAAAGAGGCTACAATTTGCACGAGCTCACCAAAATTGGACAATTGAAGACTAGAAAAATGTTGCCTGGTCTGATGAGTCTCGATTTCTGTTGAGACATTCAGATGGTAGAGTCAGAATTTGGCGTAAACAGAATGAGAACATGGATCCATCATGCCTTTTTACCACTGTGCAGGCTGGTGGTGGTGTAATGGTGTGGGGGATGTTTTCTTGGCACACTTTAGGCCCCTTAGTGCCAATTGGGCATCGTTTAAATGCCACGGCCTACCTGAGCATTGTTTCTGACCATGTCCATCCCTTTATGACCACCATGTACCCATCCTCTGATGGCTACTTCCAGCAGGATAATGCACCATGTCACAAAGCTCAAATCATTTCAAATTGGTTTCTTGAACATGACAATGAGTTCACTGTACTAAAATGGCCCCCAGAGTCACCAGATCTCAACCCAATAGAGCATCTTTGGGATGTGGTGGAACGGGAGCTTCGTGCTCTGGATGTGCATCCCACAAATCTCCATCAACTGCAAGATGCTATCCTATCAATATCCTATCAGAATGCTTTCAGCACCTTGTTGAATCAATGCCACGTAGAATTAAGGCAGTTCTGAAGGCGAAAGGGGGTCAAACACAGTATTAGTATGGTGTTCCTAATAATCCTTTAGGTGAGTGTATATGAAATGATCACATCAGAATAAATGAAGAGAGAATAGAGAATGAAGTATTCCAGCTGTGCCATACTAAGTAATTTAATAATAATTTAATAGCAGAATGAATCACAATCAGAATAAAGTATTCCAGCTGTATTAAGTAATAGCATTGCTTTTATAATCTCACTCACAGACAGGTGGTAGCTCATACTCGACCTCCAGGACAACCCTCTCACCCACATTCTTCAACAGACTGATGATCTCATCATGACGAAACTTTGTCAAGTTGATTCCGTTCACAGATTTGATGTAGTCCCCTACGTTCAACTGGTCACTCCTGCAAAGAAACAGACCAAAAAGTTTTGTACATTTGCTGAAGAAAATGTGAGAGGAGGAAATTGCATAACCGAAAGAAGGAAAAAAAAGAGCACAGTAAATAGGCAAGAGAAGAGAAAACAAAGAAAGAGAAGAAATAAAGAGAGGCAAAGGAGTCAGGTCGAGCTCTGAGATGCTGTGATAGCTGATTTAAGCACATGAAGGGAATACTTAGTTCTAAGGAAGCATCTAGTGAGATCAAGACAGGCGGCTCCCGTCTCCATTTCAATCTTTCACTGACACGCATACACAGAGTTGAAAGCTCTCGCGTTTAACAAGGTGGCCTGATTGTCAACACATTCTGGAAGAGCGAATGTGATGTTAGGCAGTTTATTTCAGCTCGAGTAAAATTAGCAGGGCAAGTGTCTCTGTGGTAATAAGATACAAGACTTTATGTGCGGCGAAACATTTAAAGCCAAACAACTGATTTGCAGAAAACAGTATCTGTGACTGTTAAGGAGAGGGTCTAAACGTGTGCGTTTTACTATACGGCATGTGCAGTGTTTGTTCGGGGATCTGAATATGGATCTATTCTTTGAGGACTGTGTGTGTGAGTGTGTGTGTTTATGGGGAGGGTCTGAAGCGTTAGCGAACAGTAGGCCGTCTGCCACCCCTGAGAGCCAATATGGAAATGGGAGAAGAATTCTGGCTTATGCAGTATTGATTAAAAGATTCTGTCTACCTTATTCACACAGACACACACATGCACAGTGTGTACAGATATAACAATGTGCATACACACACACACTTCCTAGACAATGCTCCAGCACAACAGACTATGAACACACTGATCTCTCAGATGCTGTCTTAGCAAAAACCATTAGCATAAAGACCAAAAGACAACAAAAACCTGACAACACAAAGCCTTGAAAGTGAATTTGCGCACATCTAGTATCTACAAAATCAAATTTCTTTCATTTTCTAAATAATATGTGATTGCTAGCTGTACAAAACTAGCTACAATGATGCTGATGTGATGCTGATGTGATGCTAATGTGGGTGATAACCAGGGTTTTTTTGGGTAGTGGCAAGATGCCTTAGAGAATTCCACTCGAATTATATGACATTCTGGAGTCCCTCTTTCAATGTATTAGATGAGATTTAATAAGATTTTAGGTGTCATTCATTTTCAAAGCAGGAGTTACACAGTAAATACTTAGGGTTATAGGTTTATTCAAACCCTAACCCTATCAACAACAATAGTCTTAGCAAGCACTAATTACCATTTCCAAAGATGTTTCCCAATTTCTGAGTCCGATATGTTGGACATCTTGAAAACACAGCAGTGTTTTGAAAGTGGCGAAGTGTTTCGCAAAATTAACCTACAAATGGTTCGCTAATATTTACCTGGCAGCGATGCCACCCTGGCGTAGGTTGGAGACTCTGGGCTTGCCGTCTTTGTCGATGCCTCCGGATACTGTCAGGCCCAGGGTGGTGCCTTCCTTCTTGATCAGCTCCACGGTGCTCGTGCCCTTAAACTCATCTGTGGAGCAAAAGGAGGGATGAGAAGGAGGGTCATTGGGTGAGGTGGGAGAGGAAGAGCAGAGACAGGAGATGAGAGGGTTACAGGAGCAAAGCATGCCAGCCACTGCCATACCCCTCTCTCCTCTAAATGACTGTGATCAGGCGTCCTGGCTTGGCCCTCTCTCACTCACTTTTCTCTCTCTCTCTCTCGCTCTCTACCTCAGCTGGTAATTAGTTATACACTCCAGAGTGCTCTGTGTGTGTGTGTGTGTGTGTGTGTCTACACTTAGCTATAGTTGGAGGACACAACTGCCCCAGAGGTGAGCTAAAACTGTCAAAACCTCGCTTTGATGTCATCTGGGAACATCCTCACTTGGGAAAAATAAAATTCATTAATTAAAAATCAAATGTTATAAACAATAATTCAAAAGAATACATAAATGAATTAAAAAAATCAATAGATGCATGTATAAATTAAAGTTAATATTTTAAAATGTAAATATATATATAAAAAAAAAATCTATAAAATAATTTACTATACAAATAAAAATAACAATTAGTGTCAGTTATATATATATATATATTGTTATGCATGAATTAATAAATAAAAATGTATTTATTTTTTATTTTTATATATAGGGTTTAAGGGTTTAAGTTATAATTAGCTTTATCTAAAAAATGGCAATTTATGTAACCCGCCAACACCACCCACCCCACCATTTTCAATCCAATTTTTGTCTTCGGTCTCCCCTTTTTTCCTCCTTTTGCTCTCTCTCTTGCCGCTTGCACTGATATTACTGGTGAGCCAGACACGTCACTCCCCTATCGACTGGCTGTCATTCAATCCCTCAGTGGGATTGTCAAAGTCACATTAAGAATACTGCATATCTGTGCATGCAGGGCACTCTCTCTCTCTCTCTCTCTCTCTCTCTCTCTCCTTCTCACACACACAACCATCACTACTCCATCAGCTGTCTAAGCTGGAGAAGAAATCAAAATAAGGCATTTGTAATCCCTCTATCCTTACGGGGGGGGGGGGGTGGATTTATATGCATTCCTTTCCTCTCTCACTATGTCTTTCCATGGCGGGTACCGCAGGATAGAGAGTGAGGGGAGACAAAGCTCCAATCCCCCCTGAGGCTACTGACAGAACAGAGTAGCTGAGCATTTCACAGCAGGCTATAGCGGGACACAGGGTACAAAAAGAGCCTTTCTTTAGTGCGTAAAGGCTATAATGAAAGACACTTGCTCTTCTAACAACAAAAAAGCTTCATAAATAACACTATTGATGGGTAAAACTACTCGACAACTAAATGACAGCCGTGATCGAAAAAGCAAGCAACATTAATTGCCTGACTTGATTTTGAACTTGAAAACATTTTACACCAATCCAAGTCCGGTAACTAAATGCAAATATGCCAAAATGAGTCCTCATTTTTAATTTTGTGATTTGTTACAGTGTCATGTTGGGTGGTACCTTGATTTAGATGCATTTTAAAAAGTATGTGCTGTGAGAATTGCAATAAAATAAGTAAACAGAACTTGATTAATTTACTTGAGTGCTCAAAATTCACATTTCTTGTGATCGGTCTGGAGTATGACCATTAGAGCATGCACTTTTAACCTGTTAGGTCAGTCTTCACAAACCTCATGGTGAACATTTTCTGCACTGATAATGAAATCATGAGATCTGTATATCTATTACAAATTCATCAGATTTGTTTTGCCTTAAAATCCATAACTGCTCTGATGCTCTTTGCATGCAAATCACCAGCGCAGAAACCTCATGTAGAGGAAGAAACAGATTTGACATTGCACTCTGCCTCCGATCGATACCGCTGCCATATGGACATGGGAAGGGTGCTATGTCGAAACGTGACCCGGAACAGAGGGAGGTTAGCATGGATCTCAGTATCTGGCCTGAACCTGAACCTCCAGTCAAGCCTATGGAGCCAAGCAGAGAGCTTGCAGTGCAAACATGCTGATATATCAAATACAGCAAAGTAATTAAAAAAGAATTCAAACTTAAAATTTGCCAAAAGGAACTGCTGAATAATTTAGTGTCTGTGATTGTGTGTGTTTGGGAGTGTTAGAGGTGAAACATCAAAAAAAAAGTCAAATCAATATTCAAACGGGAGTTGAATCTATAACAAGCCATGTGTTGTGTGCCAGTCTTTTGATAATGAATTGTAAAATAACTACTCAATTTGCCTTCAGCTTTCATCAAATAATTTGATTAAAAATAACTTTGCACTTCTGGGGATTCGCCTGACAGCGAAAAATTACAGTGGGACAAATTATAAATGTTGCTGTCATTTCTCTCCTCTCATTCGGATGAGTAAAAAATTATGGGTCTTTCTGAGGTTTATGACAGCATTAAATAAACTCCCTTTACATGTGGAAGACCAGGGAAAAAATTGTATATGGTTGACATAGCATGCCTTCTGAGGCCCGAAACATACAAATACATGCAACGTTACATAAGATTATCTTAAAATAGTTGTTCTGACATGACAATTAACCAGCAAAAGAAAACTGAACAGAGAAAACAAATATAGCAAACGTTTAAATAATCTAGGCAAGTACTATAATAGAGATATACCAATATCAGCCAGCATTTTCTTATGGCTGATAACCAATAAACAACTGGTACTAAATTTCAATACATTTCAATTTGACAAATATGTAAGTTTAGGAGTCATGGTAATTAAAGGGTAAGTTCACCCAAAAATTTAAATTTGGTCATTAATTACTTGCCCTCATGTCGTTCGACACCCGTAAGACCTTTGTTCATCTTCGGAACGCAAATTAAGATATTTTTGTTGAAAGCAAAATCAAGACCCATAAAAGGTACTAAAGAAGTCATTAAAAAGTCCATCTCACTACAGTCATTCTACAATAATTTCATGAAGCAACGAGAAAAAAAAAAAATCAAAATAACGACTTTATTCAACTTTATGCTCGCCTTTGGTCTGGACCTCTGACGTGAACTCACGAAGCACCACGATGCATGCGCGAGAATATGACGTAGAGCCGGCATTCGGGCATCCAGGAAATGCACACTTTAGCACCATTTTGAGCACTACACCAAGACCTAAAGCACAACCAATGTAGAATTCAACAGCTTAGATATGGCGCGTCTTCCTCTGCTTGTAAACAAAGTTCATTGCTTCCGCTGGCTTTGTGTCATATTCTCGCGCATGCGTCGTGGTGCTTCGTGAGTTCACGTAAGAGGTCCAGACGGAAGATAAGAATAAAGTTGAATAAAGTCGTTATTTAGATTTTTTTTTGCGCACAAAAACTATTCTCGTCACTTCATATAATTATTGTAGAACGACTGTAGTGAGATGGACTTTTTAACAATGTCTTTAGTACCTTTTATGGGTCTTGAGAGAGGAAATGTCATTGCTGCCAATGGAGGCTTTTCTGAGCCATCGGATTTCAACAAAAATATCTTAATTTGTGTTCCGAAGATGAACAAAGGTCTTATGGGTGTCGAACTACATGAGGGTGAGTAATTAATGATAGAATTTTCATTTTTGGGAGAACTATCCCTTTAAGCACATAAAAGTAATTATAGAATTACTGTTTTTACACACACACACACACACACACACACACACACACACTATATAGGGTATGTACCAATCAGGCATAACATTATGACCACTGACAAGTGAAGTGAATAACACTGATTATCTCTTCATCACGGCACCTGTTAGTGGGTGGGATATATTAGTCAGCAAGTGAACATTTTCTCCTCAAAGTCAATGTGTTAGAAGCAGGAAAAATGGGCAAGCGTAAGGATTTGAGGGTCAAATTGTGATGGCTAGATGACTGGGTCAAAGCATCTCCAAAACTGCAGCACTTGTGGGGTGTTCCTGGTCTGCAGTGGTCAGTATCTATCAAAAGTGGTCCAAGGAAGGATCAGTGGTGAACCGGCAACAGGGTCAAGGCTCATTGATGCACGTGGGGAGTGAAGGCAGGCCCATGTGGTCTGATCAAACTGTCGTGTCTACGAAGTTGTAATTTAAAGATCTGAATGATTGTGTATATGATACATCGATACCTGTGCAACATATTAGTATTACAAGAATCTTTAATAGTTCCTTCATCAGCAGCAAATCCAGTTACATATACAAACGATCTGCTTGAGACTTGCATGTGCGTCACTAACCTGGGGAACACATGGCACCAGGATGCACTATGGGAAGAAGGCAAGCCAGCGGAGGCAGTGTGATGCTTTGGGAAATGTTCTGCTGGGAAACCTTGGGTCCTGCCATCCATGTAGATGTTACTTTGACACATACCACCTACCTAAGCATTGTTGCAGACCATGTACATGCTTTCATAGAAACGGCATTCCTTGGTGTATATATACACACACACATACATAGCTAAATTCTGCAGCATCCTTCATGCATGTTGTGAGCCATGTTGCGCAGCTGCACCAGAGGGCCCACTGGGGGTCATTCAATATCCAAACAATTTGTGTCACAGTATGCCATGGTAATATTACAAGCTCAGTCTTAAGCTGTCTGGGGAAAAGTGGTTCTCTCAGTTCACAGAGGGTTCAGCTTAATATGTTGGCCCTGAGTAAGGAAAAGGACCGCTGGAATCTAATGAGCTGTGCTTTGAGGGCTACACTGGGACAGGTGTGGAAGTTGATAAGTTGATCCCATTACTCGTGGTTTCTCATTTCATTCCATGTACTCATTCCCACCTTTCTTTTTTAGGTAGACACAGCTAGTGTTTCCTTTCCATGTTGCCACGGTGATGAGATTGGCCATCAGCTTTCTCAAAGCCGACAGATTTCTGTGGCGGGATCGAATGCTGTGCCCATCAGACAGGTATTGAGGCAGCGAGACCGAAAGATAAAGCTTGAGACAGAATGATACAAAGCAGGAGATAAAAGTACAGATGGAGTATATGACGGAGAGAGTAAGATATAGACATCTACTCCGGCAGCTGAGACGCATGCAGGTTAAAACAGTGACCACTTTTTCAAGCTGTGACAGAAAATGTTCATCTGAGATCGCAGAATGATCTAGATAGCAAACTTGATAGATTATGCACAAAAAATCCATCAGACTGGTATTGAGCTTTACAAAAATCTTATCTTAACTATTTTCCCACTATTGACGGAAAATTCTGTCATTTGTGAGATCATCAACATTTAACAGCATATAAATCAAAACTGCGTAAAGTTACCGAATGAAATGTCGACCCAGGACGAGCTATAGGACTTTGGAGGTGTTGATGGACTTGATCTACTCCATCTACGTTTTGATCATCGTTCTGAATCAGATCCAGACGTAGTCTTTGACAAAAACGCAATTTTCTCAGCTTTTTGCTCAAAATGTAGCTTTTTTATGAAACTTACCCACATTCAAGTGTTTGATACAACAAAATATTCTGTGGGCCATGAAACTTTTGTGAAAATTATCAAAAATGCTGCCGCTGGCTGGCAACTTTTTTCAAAAACGCTGGCGGGAAATATGTTTAAAAGACTTAAACGATGACTACTACTACTACTACTACTACAATGAATATAATATGTAAATTAGATATTTTTATGTAATGGTATTGGCAGATATTGTATATTTACCCTTATATTACCCTTTTGCCATCATCTAACACACACTTAAAATTAGTTTTTAAACCTATAATAAATGTAATAACACAGTTAAATGTAATCTTTAGCAAATATCAAAATTAATGCCCATTTTCATACTGTGCATTATAATTTTAATTCACTTTTTTGATGGATTTTAGTTTGTGTGTGTGTGTTTTTTTTTTTACAAAGTAGTATAGAATATCAAATATCGTAGAGCTTGACTGGAAGTGCAACCTTTGACAAACAATAACATTTATGTTTTCTCCTCCTTTTAAAAAACTGATAAGCCCTGTCCTAATTATATGTGAATATGCATTTGATTTTTAGCATTTAGCATTGTTTATCCCACCCAATTAGTAAGGAGCCACCATTTGATGTAGGGAAAAGCTGCATTCTCTCTGGGAATCTCAGACAGGGACAGCTGCAACGTGCAGAATGGAGATTTATTTCATCTGTAACATTGCTCGGAGGTGTAATGAAAACATTTGGTTAAATGCCCACGGTTTAACTCTCTATGAAGGCTGTAGGCGTACCAGCAGGTGCGGGCTTGAATTGGCTTTCCACCATTGAAACTTTTGCAGTCAAAATGACAAATTAGGCCATAATTCAATATGGAACCAGCCATGACTAATGGTTGATGCTAGTAAACATTCACAGGATATAAAAACACATATTCAGAAACAATTGTTTCAATTACTTAAATTACAAGGACAAAAATAAATATTCAATTCAACAGCGAACTCATTACACAATTTCTAAACCGCCTCTTCAAAGGAAAGAAAACTCATCAACTGCAACTAATCAAATTAATAATTAAATATGATATTTTCAATCTGAGAATAAACGATCTGGTGTTTGAATAATGGCTCTCTTTGATGATGTTCAATCATGCAGACTATTACATCAAGACACCCAACTCCCTTTTTGTGTGTGTTATCAAACTCTATTCAGTGCAGTAAATTGACACAGTGGTTCTTAAAGGCTATTTTGTTCTTCTGATGGACACCATTTTGAAGTTGTATGTGAGAGAGAGAGATACATTTTCCCATCTGGAGATGATTTAGAGACACTCAAAATGGTGGAAAAACACCAAAATAATACACTTCTTTTACCTCACCCTCCCACAAGCGAGCAGAGCTACAACTACTAGCATTAATTAGGTCTCATTTTAATATTGAAAGGGCTAAATTTGTGTTTGAATTCATGAAAACCAGCTTTTACTTGTTTGTATGCTTGGCTGTCCTCTCCACGGGCGGATAAAACACACACAGGCATATGAAAAACACTATCTGTTGGCTCCAGTGCCAAATAGGGTCTTCTGGGAGGAGAAAAGTTTCAGAGCATTTATCATGAAGATTTTGCCGCGCTGAGGTATGAAGTGCTAGCCCGCACATCTGCCTGCAATCTCTTTACTCATCCGCTTCTGACACACAGTTTTAAATCCTCAGAGAAACACCTTGCTTTGGAAGGGTATTTTAAGAGGGTGTTTCTTTAAGAGCTACAGTATGGCCACGTTTGGTCCTGTGGACTTAAAGGGATAATTCACCCAAAAACTTGTCCTCAAGTTGTTTCAAACAGTTGATTAAAAGTTAAAAGAAAAAAAAAAAGCCTATACTATGAAAATCAATGTGGTCCATCAACTGTTTGGTTACCCTTATTCTTCAAAATATCTTTTGTGTTCAGCAGAAGAAAAAAAGTCATACCGGTTTGGAATAACTTGAGGGTGAGTAAATGATTAATGATTCATTTTTGGGTGAACTATCCAGTCGTGTAGGCAGAATTGTATTTCAATCTTACTTTCTTTGATCTTATTGAAAAAATTAATCGTAGAGCATACCTTGTAAAACTACCAACATGCAGTCAGTGTTACTGTCAACATAACCCAAAACTGTAGCTACAACCAGGTCCACATAAAAAACATGAGCAGCGGTTAAAACTTTATTTTCACTTTTCTAATATTTTCTTGAAAATAAATCAATCTGATATGTGATGGGAAAAAGAAGTAGAGCGAGTTTGGCAAAAGGCAGATTTGAACCTCAGGTCGAATTGCATCAAAACTTAATGCCACGCACCTTACCCCTACACTATCTTTACTGCCAGTGCCTGACAGTGTGTTCCCAGCCTTACAGACTGTAAATGTTTCACAGACTGAACCTGCGCCTGGAATTGAAAAGTCTTACCATTACTTGCGGGCTCATGGATGGGTTCTCTCCCACGTCAATGCAAGTTTTTAAAAGTCCTTTTTATAGAATTTTGCATCACGGCCATTTATCTATCACACAACTGCAAATTATAGGCTAAGTAAATAGACAAACACACTCCATGAACTCACAGGCACGATATGCATGAGACAGCCTGACACCTAATTGTCTAACACAGCTGTCAATCAAACTCATCAAGCATTATGCAAAAACCATAGACTATAAAAAAAAAACACATTTTATTCATTTAGTATTTGAGATATTATATTAATTTTGTAATTACGTTAAAATAATTTAAACAACTGTTATTTAACAAATATTATATTTGTAAAATAAACTGGGGGGGCCTACTCATCACAGTTGTGCCCGTCAGGCCCATCCGTTGGCTACACCCCTGGAACTATCCCTTTAGAAATTCTTCATCATTACACACTCAGTAGGTCATTTAATTAGTCTAATAACAATGTACAACAATATACATCATATATTTTGATACATTTCGACGAAGGAGTTGGTTATTTTATTATACAGTATGTCCACAACCCTAATTTCCACCAGTGGTAATTGTGGAAATTCCATTTTAAACATTTGTTGAAACAAATTACATTAAATTGGTTAAAAAAGACAGTAAAATTATGTATAATGTTCCAAAAGATTTCCATTTGAAAAACTTTCTATTTAAAGTGCCCCATTATGGATTTTTGAAAATTAACTTTCATGTAGTGTGTAGCATAGTTCTAAGTGAATGAAAACATCCTGCAAAGTTTTAAATCTGAAAGTGCACCGTATATAAAGCTATTGTTTCTCAAAAGTAAGAGTCGACTCAGAGTAAATTAAACAAATCCTTTTTTTAAACAAATCGCAAGCCGTTACGTTGTGACATCAAGACGAAACATTAGCATATTGCCCGACCACTTATTGCGGGCGCAGACACCAGGGAAAACTAGAACCCCTTCAAACACTGCAGTGGATACTGGATAGCATCACGTCGAGAGGACGCTGTGCTCTACAATGCGTTTATTGTGTTTCATATTGTGTTGGTATCTGGCTAACCAGCTAACTCACGTTATTACTGTCTTACTGAAATACTACTGTAAATCAGCTGTGGGCTGCAGTATTACCTAAAACTGTGTCTGTCATTCTTTCTACTTTGAGTAAAGATAAAGGATGGAGCAAGAATTGTTTTGCAAACTTTAATGTTACATCAGTCATTCACATTAGTGCGCAGCTAATGTATGTGCTGTTACTGATACAGTTCCCGCATATGCAACGCAATAAATTAGAAACACACACACACACACACACACAGGTTTGTTGATGGATGCACACTTGTTAATGCTGATGGTGAGGAATTACAGTTAAAACATCTCATAATGTACCTCAAACTGAGTAACTGAGACCAATCACAACAGGCTGGGCCATCTGACAAATCAGAGCAGAGTAGGCTCGCGGAAAGGAGGGATTTAGAGAGACTAATTCATCCATCAAGTCGTTTGAGAATCATTGAACATTGTGGCGATGTGCAATGTATATTATGACTTTTGATGCATGTAAACCTGGTGTTGGAGACCTCCAAAACTAAATTATGAAACTTTAAAATAGCATAATAGGGGCATTTTAAAGAATCCTGAAAATATATATATTTTTTAAAAATATTAAGTAGCACAACCACTTTCAACATAGATAAAAAATATTTATTGAGCATCAAATCAGCATATTAGAATGATCACAGGAATATTTGATCAATTTTATCAAATAAATGCACCCTTTTGCGAGAATAAGTGGTTTCTTTCCAAACAAGAAAAAAAAAAAAATCTTACCAACCCCAAACTTTTAAACATTTTCACAGAGTAAATATTGAAAATGTAGTTTATTCTATTCTTTATTTACATCATTTTTATAATGAATTTTGTAAGTATTAAATTGAAAGTACTGGTTTACATAAAAGGCATTTTACAAGTACCAATGTGATCATTGCATGGTAAAAGGTTGCCAAAAGGTTTAATGTGACCTTCTGCTAGTTGTAATAATAAACAGCCCCAGGGATATAAAAGTGCTTAAAGTCGAAGAAACACCCAACAAAATCAGCCAAAACTTTCCTGAGAAACTCACAAGAAAGCACCACAAACAGCCCTTAAAATGAGCCACAACCTCCATTAAACTTTCGTACCACCGACAGCTTGATAACAGACCTCAGGCTAAATTAATAGACGCCTCTGCAGCTGCACCCTGCATTACATGCGGCTCTGAAAGTGCTGAATCACTTTGATGCAAAAACATTTTTTAGCTTGCAAGCCAGCGCCCAATGCCATCCACAGCTAGCTCATCTGTCAGCAGCCTGTCTCTCTCACTCATTCCGTGCCTGCCCAATGAATGCTAACATGGCATTTAAAAAGAGATGTGTATGCCAGGGGACGTGTATGCAGGGTAAGCGTGAGCTAGTGTTGTAACAGGAAATTGAGGTTATACATGAATGATGCGCTTGTATCTCTTCACCAGCAGCCCAATGAGCTTTGGGTCGCTCCTGCACTGCAGGCCTCGGCTCCCTTGTATGTTGTTTAAAACATATTGTGATTATAAGCAGTTAGAGAACACGACCCCCGGTGGATTCATTTGCAAAATTCAAGTAACAATTTGTTAATCCCCTCATCCATATTAATAACAACACAGAGAACTAATCAAGGAGATTTAAATGTGCTGAGAGATCGGTGGCGGTGCAGGAATGGATAGACTTCAGCGATTATTCAGCTTTATTTTGCTGTGTTTTGAGGCTCATAAAAACACAGAGATATAATCTTGGAGAGGGGGAGGATACTTGTTGAATCTGAAATCAAGTCATAATTTTTCTAGCCAAGCTTTCTTTATGTTTTGCTTCTGATTTTTACTGCCAGGTTTGGGAAATATTCTGAATTTAACCATTGGCTCCCTTTCAGTTTATTAACTGGAATGTAGAACTGAATTTCTTGAAAGTATGTTGAATTTAGAGGCATTTACAAGGGGAAAAAAAAAAATAAATAAATCAACAAAGTTACTCCAACACAAACACTACAAAACAATTCTCAATACTGTTCAACAGTGTCACAAACTAAAAACAAATGTCAATACAAAAAAGTTATTAATTCAATTTTAATTTGAACATTGTAAAATATATACATATAAATATATAAAAGGTTATAGTTATACACAATTATATTTTTAAAATCATCTAATGTTTCTGGAAATGCTTCATATGTTGCATGTACTGTACACTACTGTTCAAAAGTATGGGCTCAAGATTTTTTTTAAAGAAATTAATGCTTTTATTCAGCAAGGATGGTGAGCATAAAAGACTTCTTTAAAAAAAAAAAAAAATTGTTTTTAAATCTTACCGACCTCAAACTTTTGAATGGTAGTGTAATATGCGATTATAGGTATTTCATAAAAAAAATAAAAAACTTCCAACTGAGAATGGGCAACAAATGTCTATCTGGATACTTTAGATTGTTCGTGGGCCCTGTGTCTCACATGGTTGCCCGATGACGGCAACATTGCCCAGCAACATCAGTATCATCACTTTTAGATTCAAATTCGAATTACAAATCTGCATCCTGTTTGCCATTTCAATTCAAATTCAAGAACTGTAAAAAAAAAAAAAAAAAAAAAAAAACAGGAATCAGGTTAAGGGTGCGGCACAAAATTCATCATCAGTCGCAACATGAATTCATTTTCCACCACTCCAGCATATCTTTTTTTAAAACCAACACTTTAAAAATTTAGGATATCTACACTTAACATTGCATTTATGGTCTTTGGAGAGTCTAAGCAAGAAAAATGTTTTCTTGTTCTTCCCATCTCTCTGAAGCCACTCCGCTCTATTGGACCACTTTGCTTCACATTGCAGTCAGTCTTTTAGGTTTTTAATTTTCATTTAATTTAATTTGGTTTTAATTCATTAACAGATCATGAGCATTAATTCTTTCTCAGTAAAACAAGACATACACTTAGTGATGTAGTGCTTGATGATTAAAATAAATGGCTTGTATTCAGCATGTCTGGAATACTAAATCCTTTAAGGACAATGTGAATGGACATCTTAAAGCCAAGAGTGTACCAAGTTTCTCTTACAAATTTTATAGTGAGTAATTGTGGTTACATGAGGCTCAGGCCTTGAGCAAGTCAAGAACAGCCAATGAAACAAATCTAGAAAAAAATGATGCAACTTCCTCAGTTTTTATATTTCTCTTACAATATTCAGCCTGATTCTACGTCGGATGTACGTGAAGTACTTTGTGACAGTAGCTTCTAATCCCACTCTTGGTAGAAACTGATTTTCCAAGGGAGTATTATGAGACGTGCCACCATCTCTGATACATTCATCCGCAAAACCATCACACACCGAGCTCGGCAGGAGCGCCACAGCCTGTGCCTAATCTATGTTCAGATGGATGTTTTAATACGGCAGTCCAAAGAGCCCTGTGCCTATGGCGTGAAGCTACATCAAAACATGGGCACGAGGCCCCAAAGCCGCCATGCTAAACGCTAACCTCTTCTGAAGATGGGTTTGATGTGCTTAGAGCTCTGAACTGAGAGATTATACAGGGGATTTATTCCAACACCCTCTGAGACATTTTTTTTTTTTACCTCTGGCATAAAAATGAGAACTGCTTCAAAACAAATCTCAACTAACACAAAAGGGGCACTGGGTTTCTGTAACAAGTCATATGTGAACATAAGTGAGTACTGCAGGCAATTTGTTCATCTTGCCACATTACCAGAAGACCAGTCATAGAACAACTGATGCATCGCCATATTATGTACGCTACCAGTCAAACATTCTCATTCTCTAAATGGCAAATCAATACTAGATTATATTTTAGCATCTTCTTTAGAGTATACCTCTTTGAATAGATTCAGCCTCAGTATCCAAAGACATCCATTTCATTTTTTTTAAACTAAAATATTATTTTTGTAAAGAAAGTGATATGAATACACCATTTTATGTGTAGACAACTCATTTAAAGTCTTTAAGCAGAAGTATCTATGTATGAAGGCTTTAATAATCATGACAAAAGTCAAATGCGTTCAGACTTTTCTATGCTAAATAAATGTAAAGATCTCGCAAAGTCTATAACAAAACAAACAAAACGAATAATAAGAAGCATAATACTGTAATACTGAAAGGTAAAGTTAGTAACAACTAGGTGATATTGTTAATTAAAACCATTAAACATAGTTTTCATTCATTGAAATAAAGCTATAAAATATAAATATTAGATAAACTAAAAAACCTAAATGAAAATTTAAAAAAAATTGTCTTTGCAAATGACTGAAATTAAAATAAGTTTAAGATGAAGTACTAAAATTACTAAATCTAAAACTGAAATAAAAACAAACAAAAGCTAAATAGAAATATTTTAAACCTAAAATCTAGTAAAAATGACTAAAGCACAAAATTACTAAAACGTAAATTAAAATGAAAACAGAAAATGACGGCATCTAGGTAGATAAACACGTACTTCAAAGCAAATAAAATGATAAAATGTAATGATACTAGGCCTTTTTAGCAAACATTGCATTAGCATAAAACAGTCATCATTTTCTCTGTCGATAATCGGACACAACAATCTTGGTTAAATGTCACTTTTTTTGAGCATCAGACTATCCCTCACCTTCAAATAAAACGCAGCATATTTGACAACATTACTGGAGTGGCAGGTTAGACATTGTGCTCTGTACCTGGAATACTCTGTCTTCTAATGGCCAGAGCACCATCTGGTGGCCTGGAGGGATTGGAGTGTTTAGTATAGGGCCCCTCATCTGAAAAACACAAGAAAACCAAGACATTTGAAAACCACAAACAATGGTTTTCATTAGCAAAGCCACATTCTTTTTTCACATGCAAGCAACATGTACACAATTTTCAAAGACACCAAAGAGAAGTGGGATTCTTCACCGGAAATGATAGCTGTCACGAACGCTATTACAATGGCCATCACACGCTCGAAGAGAGCCTTCAAAAACAATCATTTAAGTCTGAGGCTGTCTGCTCTTCACACACACACACACACACACACACACTCAAACTCAAAAAGACACGCAGACACTTTCAACAACACATCACACTCCCCTGCCAATCCTGCATGTTGAGCAGAGAACAGTGTCCTCCCATGATCCATCTGTGATATATGGTGAGTGCATCACCGCTCTCCTTGAGTGTGAGCAGCTCCAGCTGTGGCCATCCGATTGTGTGCTCTGATTTAGAGCCGTGGAATACTGAGCATAAGCAGTGGGAGTCCCGTCATAATGGAGCCCTTAAAGAACAGCAGGATGGCACACTGAGCACTGTTTACTTTGACTGCAATAGCAAAGTGCAGCGAGACTCGACAGCAGATCACACATGTGGACATGCGTGTGCCCAAGAGACCTTGTTGTGTGCAGATGGAAATTTATACAGTGGGAAAAGGATGGTGATTATAAACATACTGTATCCCATCATTTATGAACATTAAGTGGGCTGCAGCGTGTTGAAATGACTTGGTAAGGCATGATATTTCTCTTTCTAGGGTTAGAGATCTGAACAAACTAAGCTAACCCCAAGTATTAATGCATTACATTTATGGAGTTAAGTAGATTGACAATCCATTACTGTGTTCCAAAATGCATACTATCCATCCTAAATAGTATTCGAAATTAGAATGATTTAGTGTCCCAAATCGTAGTATGTTGAAATGAGTATTAGATTTTTCACGGTTACAATCAGAAGTGCATATCGTGCACACTCTAACAGCTAATATCGCCCACAACCCATTGTGCTTTGGACGAGGATTCGATTAGAACTACAAACACAAATAAAATGTGTTAAAAACTACAAACATGGCAAACGTGCGAGTCTAGCAGTGATTAATAATCAGTATCTAACCTGACGAAAATATATTTATTCAATGTTATCCACATTATATTTCATCTGCAACAGCATTGAGAACTTTTGAAAAGATATGTTTAATTAACTTTTAAACGCATCATGCAAATAAAAAAAACATGTGAGGAGAGTTCTCAGCATTAAAAAGACCCACGACTTTCAATTTTTCTCCGAAATGGTAGGAAATTAAATTGAATGTGGACGATTTTAACTGTGACAAGATGACTGACGGCAGTTTAAACAGTGACAGGATGCACTTAAGCGACAGAGCTATGCTTGAGTATGTCCCAAAGCTTGCCTACTCTTCTGATACACACACAAAAAAAGTACATACTTTTAGGGCATAGTATAAGTAGGCGAATTGGGACGTGGCACGTTTTCATGCAGTATGGGGGCGCTGTTCTAAAATAGTAAAGCATCTCTGGATCCAAAAATAAGTGAAGAAGATGATCTACGTAAACCAGAAGGAGCGGATAGAAGTTGCTTATGCACAAGTAATCTAATGTGATTACCAAACATTCAATAGAATATAAGTCAAAACTGCCTAATTTTACCAAATGAAAATGTCAAACCCACAAAAGGTACATGACTTTCCAAGCATTGTTTTGATCATCATTCTTGAATTCTGATCCGGACTAAGTCTTTGTTAAAAGACGTTATTATTAAATCATCTTTGTGATTTTCTCAACTTTTGTTCGAAATGTTTTTTTATTTTTTTTATTATTAAACTTATCCACAGTGTTGATTAAAAAAAAGAATGAAAGCTAGAATAATTTTACACTTGTTACACTTTATTTAAAGGTGTCATTTCTTTTGATATGTTCACTGTATACATATTCATACAACAAAATATTCTGGTGGCCATGAAAGTTTTGTGAATATGACTAAAAATGATGGTGCTGACTGGCAACTTTTTTTTAGAAAATGCTGGCGGGGAAAAAGTTAAGCCTGATTATATCATTGGCTTTCTAGTAGTATTAATGCACCATTATATCTTTTAATGTGTCTTGACTGCAATATGAATATGGTAATTATATGTAGATGAAGTCTTGAGTATTAACATCAAGCACACACGCACGCACACAGATTTTTAAAACGGTTAATTATTAAATGACTCAGATTGGGGGCACAAAAAATCTGACCGGGAGCTATAAAAAGATATTTTTGAATAGAGGAACACACCATAAAAATGAGACGTACAGTACAGTACAGTCTCGCTAGAGATTAGAGCGAGCGTCATTTTATTCTTGATCATCCGTCATGGTCAGTTTGACTTTACTGTGGTCAATGGGCTGGACACAAGTCAGAGCTCCAAATGAAAGCAACATTCTATTCCTGACTTTTTCTGAACCAGAGACAGAAAAAGCTCTATATCAGCCTGTATTAAAAATACCCCCACATTAATAAGTCATTTCATGGAAATGAGGGGAAGTCAAAATTAAGAGGAACATTCTGAAGACCACAGGGGATGAGAAATAAGTCTTCTCTATTTTCTTCTGTCAGTTAACAGCAACTCCTAGGGGAATTTGTGTGTCAAATCAAATGCACCAAATTTATAAATTAATGAATGGGCTCTTCACTAAAGCCACAGTACTATGTGAAATTAAAGCATGAAAGAGTCCTTTAACTCATGGAGATGGAGCTGAAATGATAAAAGAACATGATACACTGAATAAATAACACTTAAATCAATAGTTATTTAATGTTCAATCAATGATGTGATGCTTACATGAATTTAGACTCAACATTATGTACAGTATATAATTTGTATTCGATAGACAAAACTAGAGTCCAGTCAGTCCATAATCAAACATCCCATATCATCTGCTAAATGTTGACTGATATTAACAAAACATTTCCTATATCTACCAATAACCACTATGGTCATATCCCATTCCTTAAAACATTTCTTTCAGGGAACATGCAGCAGCAGTTTGTTTGAATTTTGATAAACAATTCGATTTGACACTGGCATTTAAATTGCCAATAGATCTAAAATGAATTTAAGATTAAATCAAGCTTACCTACCCACCATCCTCTAATAAAATCTGCTGGGTAGTTCTTACATAAAAAAAGAGCATATTTACTGGCACTGCTCGCCAACTATGACGCCAACCGACTGCTTTTATCTCCCCAGAGACCACAGCAGACAGACTCATTTAAAATGCATAGAACTGTAAGCCCACAGTGTCTATGAACTAGCTGGTGTGTAGAGACGTCACCCTCAGCCTCCTCTCACAGACCGCCAGATGTTAGTGGTGCAAGTGACGACCAGACCAACAGAGGGGTCAGTAAATGGATTATTGGCACATCCAGGAATCAGATTTGTCTGAATTTACCACACGTTCAGAGCTAAAAGCATCATGGGATGAAGTTTACCTTTATCTTTAATCTGATCACTGGCTTCAAACGGGCTTATCGTGCTATTTCAGAAAATCTACACGGGCGAGAACGTGGGAGCAGATTTATTTGTTTTCATGTGGTGAAAAGCAAGAATAATCCAGCGACGATATGCAAAATGCTCCTACATTCGAAAATTTTAAAGAATTTCATGGACGTCTACTACGCAGACGTGTAAAACAGCATGGGAGTGTTTTCCATACAGTAGCCCAAGGCTTCGCTCCTTTAACAGAGCGTGTGGAACGAGGTTAGAAGAGATGTTGCCTAAAAAAAAACAAGTTTAAGTACTAAAAGTACAAAAACTAGAACTGATATTACCAGGAAAAAGTATGTTGTTTTATTGTAAGATCAGAGTTATGACATTTTGATAAAAAAAATTTTTTTTAAAGAAATGCATGAATGAATAATTCGCAATAGGATCATGAACATGCATTTAGAAAATGGCAAGTAATTTTCAATTCATGCCAACTTTTAATAATGGGATTTTATATTGTCATTAGACTGAGTCAACCGAAGTAGTAGTTTGTTTGTTTGTTTGTTTTCCACCCACTATTAAAGTGTTGTTAGAAAACTGAATAAAATATACAGTGGAATAAAACTCTGGTACGGCCCAAGCAATCCAACAAAATTTCACCTTTTTTTGTGTCTTGTCAGTGTCTGGCACAAATTATTGAGACTGAGATACAAATCAATCTCAGTGTCAGCGAAATGTGTGGTGTTCAAAAGCTGTTGGATCTCAACGATTTTGCAAGCGAGAGAAGGAGAGAGGGAGAGAGTGGGAGAGAGAGAGAGGCTCATCTTGGCATCCGAGTTGAAGGTGTTAGTACAAAGTGGCTCTCGCCTGTCTAGGTTACACCATCACACAAAACACAGCCCTCCAAATTAAAGCCTCAGTGCTTGTGATGTGCAGATCACACACATAGTGAAATAAGGCAGCACAGGAATCATAGGACAAGACGTATATGCAGTGAGGAACTGAATATAGACCACCAGTAAAGCAAGCCTTTGTACCCTTCCTCTTTGAAAAAAACACATATCTTCCGCTCCACAGATGCACATGACAGATATTTTTACTGTTATACACATTTCCAGCAAGTCACAGTTGGACAAATATGTAGTCCCCCCTCAAGTACACGATGCAATCTTTATGCAAATGAAGTTATTAAATTAGCACATTTCTACTAAACAAACATACAGAAGGGTCCAAATACCAGAGACCACAATGAAACAACTGGGAATTAAAACCTATTAAAAAGCAAGGGAAAAAAGTGAAATAAAGAAACATTATAGCACAAAAAGCAATATTCAATATTATTCTGAATTTATAATACAAAAATTTGAAATAAAAAAATAACCAATAAATGATTAAAAGAAAACACCAAAAACAAGTTTATTAAATAAATAATATTAAATAAATGCTGTGATGCTTAAGTGAGTTGAGGCATCTCTATTATGCAAATAGCAAATAGCAATACTAAAATTATTATTATTATTATTATTATTATAAGAATTGTTAGCTTTGGTAACACTTTACAATACAGTTTAATGTGTTAACCTTAGTTAACTAGTTAACATTAACTAACAGTGAACAATACTTCTAAAGCATTTATTAATCTTAGTAAATGTTAGTTTCAACATTTACTAATACATTATTAAGAGGAAAAGTTGTATCTGTTACCATTAGTTATTACACTGTGAACTAACATTAACAAATGGTAAGAAATGCTGTAAGAATATATTGTTCATTGTTAGTTCATGTTAGTTATTGCATTAACTAATGTTAACAAATGAGACCTTATTGTAAAGTGTTTCTGTAGCGTTTTATATGAAACCTTCCTGGAAACTCAAGGTCGGGGAAACAAAAAAGCAGTTACAAACGATTGTGCTATTATAAGATCAGACTTTTCAGACTCATCATGACAGTGACTTTTGCACAGGTACTGTAAGCACTACTCACATTTTAAGAAAAACATAAAAAAATATATATATATATATTAACTTTTGCTATAGACAGATACGAACAGCATGTCAGACCAGGGCCAGATGTGAGAAGTCTTGAGAGGAACCATTAAACATCACAAAAGCTCAGCTATAGCCAACCAATCAGCTGATTCAGCCATGTCTCTTGGATCCTTCATAAATTATTATGCAGATGACATTCAGGCCTGGCTGGATAGCTGAATGACTGAATATGCATCTGTTTATGATTCAAAGACCTTCAGAAAATAATAATGAAGACAAATTCTTTCTTTTCTTGGGTTTAAATAAAAAAACGTAGCTTGCAAGATAACACAATTTCCACATTTAACATGCAATTTTCACACCAAAATTCCATCCCTATTCTGACAGATTTAGCAGTTTAGAGAAAACAAAGCCGCACAGCAGGATATTAATTAATTAATTAATTAAGCCTATTTTCAGCATCCAATCGTTCATTCTCCTAGTGTCACCAACCCCGGTGGTACTTACTGAAGTCACTGAGGAAAGCTCTGCTGACACCACAAAGGAATGCCATAGGATAACTGTGCTCTACAACACCCAGGGGTTGTCTGAAATCCACCTCACCCACTGGAATCCAAGTCTAGCAATGCCAGAGATCTTCAACCTCCACAGCTGTCCAGCATCTGTTTTCTCCATAGTTCAATCCCTGTATCCCAGCACGTGGAAACGTCCACACAAAACTGCTCATACGCACACACATACGAGCTCGGGGAAGCAAGATGTTGTCCGGATGAGTGCACTGGTAGGTTCTGAGGCAGTGGGTGTATTAAAAGTGCTGATGATGGCCCAACATTTTACTTATTCCTTCTCTATTCTAAGCAAAACCCCAGGGCACTTATGCACTCTAGATTAAAGACGCCGCAAACCAAAAGTTGAACCATTAGAAAAGTTCTTACGAGATCAACAAGTCAGCTTACTTCGTGTTCCACTGACGACGGTCCAGGTTGGTTGATGACGCATTCTGCGAGTGCATCCCTCGATACAGGTGGTGAAATTAATAAATTAATAAAACCCTGGGTCTCTAGGCACCAAGCATTAGCACAGACTGAGGCAAGACGAGACATTTTGGTCTTATAGCACAAGGAAAATGGAAATGAGAGTGTAAGTTTGTGCATGGCAGAGAGAGAGAGAATGGGACAAGATGAGAGATGCAAGCAAAGCGACTGTCATCCTGTCAGGTCACAGCATGATCGCTCATGCATACATGTACATTAATTTGGGGAGTTGGAGGACATGAAAGAAAGGTACAGGAACACTTCCTAAAAGCTTCCTAAAAGATTTGGAACTTATGCACATTGCAGGCCTGACAGGCTTTCTTTTTTCCAAGAAACCCCTGTTAGCAGACTAAATAATTTGCAACACAAATGTACAAGTGTGTCCTTCTCTTTATGGCCTTAAAAATAACATGGCATTGCTATTGTTCGAGAAGAATAACGATAGGAAAAAAAAAAAGAGAAAAAAAGAAACTGTCCTCAATAAGAACTACAGTATTTTTGTGCAAAACGACTTCAAACTCTGAAGAGCGTGCTTTACCCCAGGGAGAACGAATGAATGGCTCTATTATTTTTAGCTGTGATCTCAGACTGTGTAAAGTGGGATGACATAAAACCCGCCCATCCAGGTTCGAAGAGTGGAACTACATCATACATAAAGGGAGCAACAATCCCAGCATCCTCCTGGGCAACATGGAGGAGTGTCTGCCCATATTCACCTCTAAGTGGAGAGGCGGGACGACCTGGGATTAAAAGCCCTGAAATTTTAACACGGATGGCCTGAGCAGTCAGTTCGTGTCACACTCAACCACTGGTGGTTCAGATGAGGTGGAACTATAGGGATGAGGGCGGCATTGGGGATAAGAAAGAGATAAGTAGGGATGAGAGGGTAAAGCGTTTAGATCTTCTGAGACCGTCTGATGCAAAATGGCAAAAAATTCTCTCAAACTAGCCTACAATGCAAAAAAAAAAAAAAAAACCTTCTTAATGAGTTTTACTGAGTCTTCTTGCAATACCTTGAGCTTATTAAGCTAAAGAGATCCAGTTCAGCAAGACAAAGTTTTACTCATTTTAAAGATACATTATCTGAAAACTCTGCTTTAATATTTTATGCACTGTTGATCTGAGAAAATATCTGGATAGATTTGTGGATTTTTAAATATTTCAAAAATACAGATCTATTTTGTGGTTTTTATGTAATAACATCACAAAGCTAAGGGTACGTTTAGACGACAACTAACGTACTAAACGTACTGTCGCCTTTGGCTTGCTCAGTTGGGGACACTAAATTGTCAAATAAATATCCAAATACATTTAATTACTAAACTAAATTAACTATATCAACTACATTACTTGAATATATATGATAATTGAAATGAGCTAGATGACATCACCGTTTTCTCCAGAGCGGCTGTACAGCCGAATCAAATTCTTTTGCATTATTTTCCTGTTTAACACTGTGAAGCTGCTTTGAAACAATCTGCATTGTAAAAAGCGCTATACAAATAAAGTTGACTTGACTAAAAACGGAAACGGTTTTTCCTTTGCTTATTTAAACAGTTTCGTGTACAGGTGACACCATTGTCAATTGATCCCCATACCCACAGACTAAACGACTAAAAACACTGTATTATTCATGTCAGGCCAGTAGTTGGTGATGTCACTTTGTAAAGAAACATTACGCCTATAGACTGAACATGTAATGCGCATGTGCATGACATCACCGTTTTCACAAATTCACGGTTTTGTAGTTTACACGGAGATGATAACGGTATAGATTTCAACTTGCACTTTGAAAGTTGTTTTCAAAAGTTTGCTTTTTTTTAGGCCCCCAAAATGCAGCTGTCATGTAAATGAACAGCCAAAAATAATAAAAAGCTTTCTGTTTTTAGTTGAATATTGTGTTGTGTAAACGCCCCCTAAAACAAAATGTGACTGGTCATTTTACATGTTGGACAGACAGTTTCTTAATTTATACCTGTAATGGCAAAGCTGGATTTTCAGCATCATTATTCCAGTCTTCAGTGTCACATGATCCTTCAGAAATCACTCTAATATGCTAATTTGGTGCTCAAGAAACATTTATTCTTATTATTATCAATGTTAAAAACAGTTGTGCTGCTTAATATTTTTGTGGAAACTATGATAAAAAAATAAAATAAAAAAAATCAGGATTCGTTGATGAATAGAAAGTTCAAAAGTCTGTCACATTTACAACATACTGTCACATTTATTGCATGGATAAAAGTATAAATATCTATCAAAAAGAAATCTTTTTTTTATGTTTTGAGCTATTAAATTGACCATGGGATCCTCAGACCCCAAACAGAACATGAGTGTTGACTTTACTACAGCATTTGATCATATGGCATTGGCTGTAGCCTGTATATACAGGTGCTGGTCATATAATTAGAATATCATCAAAAAGTTGATTTATTTCACTAATTCCATTCAAAAAGTGAAACTTGTATATTATATTCATTCATTACACACAGACTGATATATTTCAAATGTTTATTTCTTTTAATTTTGATGATTATAACTGACAACTAAGGAAAATCCCAAAATTTGAATATTGTGAAAAGGTTCAATATTGAAGACACCTGGTGCCACACTCTAATCAGCTAATTAACTCAAAACACCTGCAAAGGCCTTTAAATGGTCTCTCAGTCTAGTTCTGTGGGCTACACAATCATGGGGAAGACTGCTGACTTGACAGTTGTCCAAAAGACGACCATTGACACCTTGCACAAGGAGGGCAAGACACAAAAGGTCATTGCAAAAGAGCCTGGCTGTTCACAGAGCTCTGTGTCCAAGCACATTAATAGCGAGGCGAAGAGAAGGGAAAGATGTGGTAGAAAAAAGTGTACAAGCAATAGGGATAACCACACCCTGGAGAGGATTGTGAAAAAAACCCATTCAAAAATGTGGGAGAGATTCACAAAGAGTGGACTGCAGCTGGAGTCAGTGCTTCAAAAACCACTACACATAGACGTATGCAAGACATGGGTTTCAGCTGTCGCATTCCTTGTGTCAAGCCACTCTTGAACAACAGACAGTGTCAGAAGCGTCTTTTTTTTTTAAGGACCATGGTATCCGTGTTCTTAATTGGCCAGCAAACTCGCCTGACCTTAACCCCATAGAAAATCTATGGGGTATTGTGAAGAGGAAGATGCGATATGCCAGACCCAACAATGCAGAAAGAGCTGAAGGCCACTATCAGAGCAACCTGGGCTCTCATAACACCTGAGCAGTGCCACAGACTGGTCGACTCCATGCCACGCCGCATTGCTGCAGTAATTCAGGCAAAAGGAGCCCCAACTAAGTATTGAGTGCTGTACATGCTCATACTTTTCAGTTGGCCAAGATTTCTAAAAATCCTTTCTTTGTATTGGTCTTAAGTAATATTCTAATTTTCTGAGATACTGAATTTGGGATTTTCCTTAGTTGTCAGTTATAATCATCAAAATTAAAAGAAATAAACATTGGAAATATATCAGTCTGTGTGTAATGAATGAATATAATACACAAGTTTCACTTTTTTAATGGAATTAGTGAAATAAATCAACTTTTTGATGATATTCTAATTATATGACCAGCACCTGTAATTTTTAAGAAGTGCGCAGACATCAGAGCTATAACTCAGCACCTGCCGCTGTTACTCCACAGTGGGAAAGTCTAGGAAAGAAGCTTATGTAATCCTTCACCTCTGGACTCTGAAGTGCTGGAGCTGCAGCTGGCGGTTTAACGCACATTCTCACCCTGACCCAGCCTCCATCACTGAGTTCATTAATGACCATACTGGACCCAAAGCAGCAGATGATCTCAGAGCAGGTCCATGTGTTGGTCAGTTGAATTGGTGGTCTGCCAAATGAAGAATATTAACGAGAAAAAAAAAAGTGCAGTAACACTATAGTTTAGGGTCCAATTCACACTATGAACTAGTTGCTTATTAGCATTCACTTTACTAGGATACTGGCTGTTTATTTGTACTTATAAAGCACATATTAATGCCTTATTCTGCATTAACAACTAAACTTAACAACTACCTTACTAACTATTAATAAGCAGTAATTAGTAGTTTATTGAGGCAAAAGTCGTAGTTAATATTTAGTTAACTCTTTCCCCGCCAAACACAGAATTTTCCGGGTATCCGTGTTTTCACTGGTTTATGCTGTTTATTCACCTTTACACAGGTGAAGACTACAAAAAACAACCGATCACATTCAAGCAGATGCATATGTAAAATAACGTTATCGTCAACATTAAACATCATATAAATCAAAACTGCCTAATGTTACTGAATGAAATGTCAACCTAAAACGAGCTACAGGACTGTGCAAGTATTAGGGGTGTTGATGGACTCGATCTACTCCATCTGTGTTTGATCATCGCTCTGAATACGATCTGGATGTAGTCTTTGACAAAAACATGATTCTCTCAGCTTTTTGTTCAAAATGTTGCTTTTTTCATGTTACTTTTGTGTGAAAATTAGGGGAAAGAGTTAATAGTGAGAATTGTACCCTAATCTAAAGTGTGACCAGAAGTTCTCTATAGCACGTGATCTCTCTTTGCAGTTCTTTAGTCTTGGTGTACTTGTGATTTTCCAGACTATTATAGAAAAATACATTTAAAATGCACAATGATGATGTAGAAGTATGCAGGGGTGTCATGCACTTCATTTTAAATTTAATTTATTTTTATTTTAAATGTTGAGAGTGATGCCCCTGGATCACTTGGCCAAAAATAAAATAAAATATGAAAAAGTAACACTATTTTAGAGTTAAATTCTCACTATTAACTAGTTTGCTTATCAGCATGATAGTATATTACATATAACTATATTGGCTGTTTATTAGTACTTATAAAGTACATAATAATGCCTTATTCTGCATGACCTTATTCTACATACCTTAATCCTACCCAATAACTAAACTTAAACACTTACCACAACCTCCTTACTAACCATTAATAAGCAGTAAATTAGTAGTTTAATAAGGCAAAAGTTGTAGTTAATAGTGAATGTTTTCCCCATACTAAAGTGTTACCAAAATAAAAATAACGTGAGAACGTGAGACCCCAGAGAGAAAAAAAAACAAATGACTTTTCGGGCTAGACAGCTTTTCATTTCGCTGAGATTCCCCCACAGTGGCTCTGACCATCTCAAGCAGACAACCCTTCGGCAGCATCCCTCCTGTGGATAAGTGGCTAACTCTTCAGAGTGATTCTACCTTTCATTTCATTTCTGCTCGTCTCTGAAGCTTATCTGCAGAGCAGGTGAGAGGTGCTCCACCTCCCACTGCAGGCCACCACACTGGGTAATTCGTGTTTGAGAGGCCAATCAATTTAAAAGCTAAAATGCAAGTCATTTTATTCATAAAAAGCCAAATGAATGAATCTAATGAAAGTGACTCTTTGACTTCCATAAATGGAAGGTGCAGTATGGTGATTTAAAAGATGTAACTGCTGCCAGCCATGGTAATACAGTTTTTTTTTAAGAAAAAGTAACATTACAGCATACAGGTGTTTAAAAATGTCTGAGATTCTTAGTGGGCGAAAGCCTTAAATATCTAAAGGAACCATTAACACAAAAAAGGTAAAATTGAATGGATCTTATGAGCTGGATCGTTTAATGAATCAAGAACGTCTCTGGTGTTTTCAAAATAAAAGTCCTGCTATTGACACATCGGCCAAACAGCAAAACTTATCGCCCAATACAGATCATTCAAAAAAGCCAAATATTGGCCGCTAATTACATTTAATATGGACTGCAAGCTAAAGTAAAATATGATTTCTTGTGCACAGGGATCTTTGGGTGAACTATTGCTTTAAAGTTGCACTCACTTATTAACTCAACGGGTCGTTGATGTTTTCAGTAAACCAAAATGCATTTGCATTGGATTGGAGCGGGCGACACAAGTGCATTATCTTTGAGCAGCACGCTATAACATCGCCTCACAACTTCAGTGCCCCCCGAGTGTAAAAGAAAAAAGAAATAAAAGCAAAGACGATGGTGGAGGGGGAGACTTGCTCATTGGGCAAAAAGAACTAACTGTTTGTTCTCTCTCACTCCACCAACTCTGGAGGAATCCTAACCGGCAGGCGGCAGAGAAGATTGGGAATGACAGAGAACATACACCTACATCTCTACCTCATCTTCCCCTCCCCTTCGCTTCCTAACTGAAATGAACACAATCCCAATTGCTGCCCGCTGCTACTAAATATTGCGTCTCCCTCCACAGGATCAATCCTCCATCCGGACTGTTTTTCTAAAGTAAAGCCCACACAGTCTGTACAATACAAAGATTTGTGGGGGAAAGAGTTTGCTGGAGGGTTTGAGTACTTCTCAGTACAGACGGTGACCACTCCAGGGTCTGGATCGATGAGGTAACTGTTAACAGGTTCACAACAACTCCGTGAGTTTGGTTCACTTATAAGATATTTTTGGGATGCAACATGTGCCAACCATCTTCCTATACTTGTAATGAGAAGCGCTTACAAACTGGCTGTTGTCAACAAAAGAGAAGCTTTCAGGGCTCCCTGCAGCTTGATGGTTTAACATTTGAAAAAGAATTAAGACTTAAGTAAGATTTTTTTTTCTTAGATACTCTGTTTATTTGACAGTAAAATATAAAAACAGTAAAATGTGTTATTAAATTAATAAAATGTTATTTAATAATTCTAATAATACAAATTATAGTAACATTATTAAATAAAGTATAAATTAGCCATTGTCAAAAAAAAAGAGAAGTTTTAAGGGCTCAATGCAGTTTTCCGCCTATATAAAAGCATTTTAAAATGAAGAAATTAAGAAAGCCATAAATATTAGTATTGTAAATTTACAGTTGTACAATAAAATAAAATTCTAATTTTTTTTCTTAAATACTTTTTGATTTGACAGTGAAATATTACAACAGTAAAATTCTGTTTAACATATTTAATAATAATTTTTTTATTATTATTAATATTATTAATATAAACTGGCCATTGTCAAGAAAAGTTTTCCGTTTAAATAAAAGCTAAATAAAAGCATTTGAAAATGAAGAAATTAAGAAAGCCATAAATATTAGTATTTTTTTTTAGATTTTTGTACATTTACAGTTGTACAGTAAAAAAATATTATTATTATAAATATAATATTTTCCTAAACACTCATAAATATTAAATTCTATTTATTAATAATAATACTGATAATAATAATAATAATAATAATAATAATAATAATAATAATAATAATAATAACAACAACAACAACAGCGACAATAATAATGTCCTATTGCCCTATATAAAGTACAGTAAAAAAATGATTATTGCTATTTTTATTAATATTATTTTAAATATTATATGTTCCTAAATACAGTACTCTAATAAATATTTCATTCTATTTAATAATAATGATGATGATGATGAACAACAACAACAGCGACAATTATAATGTCCTATTTCCCCTATATTATATAATTCAAAAATTTTGGACAAATTGTGCAGCCCTACAAGCCGAAAAAATGCTAGCATTTATGCATTTGTACTAAAAAGTGCACAATGCCAATGTTTATAGTAAACTGCTAGCCAAAAGTCTATTGAATGTTTATTTCCTACGGCTGTTCGGGTTTGCCGTCAGCCTGGCTGTGTTAGGTTTCCATGACACTTTGCGCCGGTTCCAGTTTTACTATTTGGACATATGGAATCAGATGATTACACCCTGCAGGCAGCTTAACCAATCAGACGACATGCGTTGCATCACACAACCTGTCGAGAAACAATGCTGACACCACAAAATTAAGCAAGCTACAAGACCAAGCTCTGATGCTCTGGGTCAGTACACATATTTGGGGAAATTAGCTACACAAAAGCAGGACCGCTCGAGGACACATGCGGTGCAGCTGACACAGGCAAAAGCAAAGCAAGCCTTGCATGTAATGAGGCTAATGAAGGCTTCTGTTCTGAATCACGACTGCTTGTTTGTGTGCACGTACTCATATTTATAGGACCTGCACTGGCTTGGCGCTATACTACTCACTAAATTGGGTGCAATTTTTCTCCAGAATGAACCTAGTCCAGGTTGACGGACATCATAATACCAGAGCAGACTGTTTCCATCGGACGTCCAAACCTGCAGCAGGCTTTAAGACCAGCTGGAAGCCGTCAAGTCCTGCCAAAATCGACCACAGGGCTGGAAATGACTTAATTGGGCCCGGGAGAACAGACAGCCGAGCAAGGACCGCCATTTGTGGGTATATTTCTGTATTATTAACCTGTCTATGAAGCACACTAGGGGTTTTACTTGTATTGAGGTGATATTTAAACCCTGCCAGAGCTGAGGTTGAGAGGTGCTTATCTGCCTCCCGTCTGAGGTAGCACAAAAAAACTATACGCTTAACCTTTAGAAAACTCTGTGACATTCATACCCTTGGGGAAAAATTACAGAGAGGCTACAAAGCATGGCGACACAGTGTAGTCCATTCAAAATAACAGACTTCCTCTGCACAAAGGTTATTCTACTGAAAAAAGACAGGGCTGATTGAAAACGCAATGGACTCTGAGAGGCTCTCGTCGCCTTGATCGCCTCACATATCAGCCGAACGACCCAAAGGCCTGACACTTCATCGGCCCATGCAAGGAATGTAACGTCACAAAGCTGATATTGCTGACATAAATTATTTACTTTAACCTTCCACAGTTTGCTCTGCTTAAATAAGGGACGAGCAAACCACTAAAGTACGAAACTTCAGCGCATAACTCTTATGCTACGGACATGAGAGGTGTGCTATTTGTTTTCTATGTGATCTCACTCAGTTTTTACCTGGTGAAGTATAAAACTAGTAAAAAAATGCATTAGATTTCAGCCTTGTTTGCACTGAATTGCTGTTGGTTAGAGACTAGCCAGTGGTTTTGATGGCAAATGAGATGTACTGCTAGTGAAAGCAAGATATCATTCAACATTTCAACTGAGAATCCGTTTTCTTGCAGCTAAAAAATAATATTCTGGAGGTGAAAGTGTTTGTAACCACCTTATTTTGCAACATGGAAGTAAGCTATTTTAAATGTCCGAAAAATAAGTAGAATAATAACAAAGTTCAGTAAACGGTAAAACTATTTGCACTACAAATCAGTGTGCTTATGAATATGCATCTCCATAAAGTTGGTCAGCAGCAGGAAGCATGAAGTGCTCTAAAACTTCCTGGTATACGGCTGCGTTGACCTTGGACCTCAGAAAACACAGTGAACCAACACCAGCAGATGACATGGCACCCCAAACCATCACTGACTGTGGAAACTTTACACTGGACCTCAAGCAAAGTGGATTGTGTTCCTCTCCTCTCTTCCTCCAGACTCTGGGACCCTGATTTCCAAAGGAAATGCAAAATTTACTTTCATCAGAGAACATAACTTTGGACCACTCAGCAGCAGTCCAGTCCTTTTTGCCTTTAGCCCAGGCGAGACGCTTCTGATGCTGTCTGTTGTTCAAGAGTGACGCAAGGAATGCGACAGCTGAAACCCATGTCTTGCATACGTCTGTGCGTAGTGGTTCTTGAAGCACTGACTCCAGCTGCAGTCCACTCTTTGTGAATCTCCCCCACATTTTTTAATGGGTTTTGTTTCACAATCCTCTCCAGGGTGCAGTTATCTGTGAACAGCCAGCCTCTTTTGCAATGACCTTTTGTGTCTTGCCCTCCTTGTGCAAGGCGTCAATGGTCGTCTTTTGGACAACTGTCAAGTCCGCAGTCTTCCCCATGATTGTGTAGCCCACAGTACTAGACTGAGAGACCATTTAAAGGCCTTTGCAGGTGTTTTGAGTTAATTAGCTGATTAGAGTGTGGCACCAGGTGTCTTCAATATTGAACCTTTTCACAATATACTAATTTTCTGAGATACTGAATTTGGGATTTTCCTTAGTTGTCAGTTATAATCATCAAAATAAAAAATAAAAAAACATTTGAAATATATCAGTCTGTGTGTAATGAATGAATATAATATACAAGTTTCACTTTTTGAACGTAATTAGTGAAATAAATCAACTAACTAAATAAATCAAAAATCTTAATTTATACAAAAAAACTATTTTATAATTAATACAATTAATATATTAAATTATTAAGAAAACAAATGATTATATAATTAATTAATACAATTAATTATTTTTACAGAAAAATATTGGTTAACATACAAGGTCCAATTGTAAAGTTGAATAAACTGTTAGGGAAACATTGTTTGGATAATGTGTTGGAATCACAATCAGCAATAAATGTAACTATTTTTCATACCAAATCAGGCAAACGTTCAGTCATTTGCAAGCAATCAGGCAAACGTTCAGTCATTTGCAAGCTTAACAGACAGGACCCAGAACACCCTATCAACACACTAAATTTCACTTAGACCACCATCACAACCCCCTGGCATTGGCCCAGTGTTTTGCATTGCTAAGAATCTCTCATATTTTCTTCAGAAAAGGTAAAAATCTAGTTAATAAGTACACTTGCTTCCCATGACAGATATTTTACTGGTCGCAAAGGCTGAAGGTTGACACATCAGGACTCTGAACGTCAAACTTAATGAGCTCGGTTCTCCTATCCTCCATTCCACATGCCATGATTTAAATATAGGACACTCATTGGGAGCTGTCAAATCATAATGCCTCTAGGTTTTACAGTTTCAAAACATGCGCCCATATAACGCAAGAGAGCCAAAACAGCACCACCTCCTCTTCCTGGCACTAAATCCAGCTGTCAAGCAAACATAAAAGGATTGATGGAGGCTGTTCAAAGTGAAAGCGGTGGAGATCAGGACAGACGTGTGCCAGCAGAATGAATAAAAGCCAGATGCGGTGAACACAGAACCTCTCATCTCCGAAAAAAAAAAAAAAAGACAGATTTCTTTTGAAACTCTAGCCTGGCGAAAGAGCTTGATGCTCTGTAGACTCTTCTGAAGCCATGATAGCTCCTCCAATGTGTGAATGGAACAAGAGAAAGGTGTGATGGTCAAACGGCTGCACAGCATGGAATCGTGATAGGTTGCCACCTGTGCAGTAAGTCCATTCGTGAAATTTCCACACTACTAAATATTCAACGGTCAACTGTTAGTGGTATTATAACAAAGTGGAAGCAATTGGGAACAACAGCAACTCAGCCATGAAGTGGTAGGCCACGTAAATCACAGAGTGTGGTCATGCTGAGGCGCACAGTGCACAGAAGTTGCCAACTTTCTGCAGAGTCAATAGCTATAGACCTCCAAACTTCATGTGGCCTTCAGATTAGCTCAAGAACAGTGCATAGAGAGCTTCATGGAATGGGTTTCATGAAAGTTTACGGTGTTTCAGTGACATTACTACATTAAACTACTATATATAATGTTGAATATAATGTATAATAATGCAATGAGGGAATATTTGTGGGACCTGATAATAATAAAATAATAATATTAATAAAATAATAAAAAATAATAAAAGTGGCAGATGGCAGAACTGCAGCAGGTGCTTATAAAAAACAGAACATTATCGTCCGTTGGTGTGGACACGAATATAATTTTCTTTTTTTTGTTATCGTTCTTAGCATGTGCCTTTACCAGGATTCTTTGCTGAGTAGGAAGTTTAAAAGAACAGCATTTATTTAAATTATCGTTTTTTGTTCCATTTAATGCGTGCTTGCTGAAAATAATTATTTCTTTAAAAATACATATATATTTATGCACCTTTTCATACAGTAATCATACAGATAGCAGAAAATACAATGGCTGATCATTTCCCTCAGAGTCATTTGTTGACCGTGCAGTTTCTTTCTCTCAGTTGCTTATGTTTTGTCTTTCTATCTGGTGTGAATCAGAGCTTAACAGCTGGTTCCCTTAATGCAGCTCTACAAACTGAGCTCTAAATTGTTTTTCAGTTAGGAGGCAGGTGGCCTATAAGCCATGAGTTCAATGCAAAAGGGTTACAGTATACCCAGTGACTGCCGAAGAATGGAAATGGAAAATGTCCCTTATCAGAGTCAGGGAGCGATTAGCATACCAATTATTATAGTAGGTACGGTGTGACACTGCTAATATCAGTGGTATACAGTGTGACACTGCCACAACCAGGCACACAAACCTTGATGCCAACATAAGCTCAGGCAAACACAGAAAGAAACGTATGCGCACACAATCTCCCACACAAGCACAAATATACAATCTTCAAAACAAACAGACATTTTTCCGTGGCTGGTATAAAAGATTTAGCCAGATCTTTCTGCCCACCTCATATTCCAGGAAAGCAGTACAGTTGTGAGTAGCATGCGGTTGGCCTGACTCATTACCATACATGCAACTAAAATATAATTGGCCCAGCTCGCAGAACACCTGAAGAGGTGAAGTTAGGTATGCTTGTTCCAGCTGGTGGGAAAAAAAAAAACAACAACAACCTGTTAGTAGTATACTATCATTCAGGTTGCCGAAAATCATCTTCTAATTAATATTACGTTTTAGGCACCGGTTACTTTAGAGCAAAATGAAGGGGAACTAACACCTTGGGCCTCTTCTTCATTTTCTGACTGAATGCCTGCAAATGTGTAACAGAGATATAAAACTGACAGGCCATGGCACCATAAATGCCACTACCAAGACAAATGTTGTACACGCCTAAGGCCAGGAACACTAGGCGTTCATCAACAACAAGGGCTGCAATGGACCCTGGTGAAAGAAAAAAATGAAGCAGTTTTTTTCTTTGGGTAGAGATCATCTACATTATTCAACACTCTTTGAAAAAAGGCTCCAGAAGTAGGTTTTCACAGTGAAGAAAAAGAAAAAATTTGGATTCCCCATGCACAGAACCTTTCAGTGAACAGCTTCAGTGAACATAATTTTATTCCTAGTGTGAAGAACATCTAAACAACCTTTTTTAACTATAAAAAACCTTTTGTGCAATGTGTTTTTAAGAGTGAATGTAAGTAAACTGATCTCCTTGAATACTTGTTTCTTATTGGTCAAAGAAGATATTAAAATATAGCCATTTATCTTTTTATTTGGTACATGTATAGTCAGCCTGTTATTATTGCAAAATAAAGCCTTCAGTGCAATGTATCTTTTACTTTACTTTGCTTCTTACTGTTGCAAAGCATTCACTCATATCACCAGACAAAGCAACATTATGACATTTCTGATGTAATGAAGATTACACATTGCTTTAACCTTTTGTGGCCAGAAACCATCATCCTATAATGAAACCCCAACATCAGTGTCCATTAGCTTACATCATCTGCCATGAATAAGTCTCGTTTCACCTATAACAGACAACACACTGACTCATTATGAGTCAATTGACTAACAACACACATACACAACACACCGAACAAAGTCCAACCACAAGCTAAAGTGCTTATATTTTTTGTGAGGCTCGTCACATGACCTTTTAAATGTGCCTCATATCAGACCAGTCTAAACATGTGACATTCCTAAAATGTCCCACAAGCGTAAAATTCTGGCAAATTCATCATGATATCAAAGTCATAATGTGAATAAATAGGATATTTTACAAAAACTTCAAATGGGACGAATATGCAAAACTACAGTACATACAGTATTAAAAAAAATAACTGTTGTATATCTAAATACAATAAAAAAAATGGACTATCAAACAGTTATCATAGGACTTTAATGAAGCATAACAAAATGCATCAGAATGCAGGGGCTTCAAAGAAAAAAAAAGGTAATTGTGAAAAACAGTTGAAAATCAGGCATAACATTATGAGCAATACATGACCTAATATTGTGTTGGTCCCCCTTTTGCTGCCAAAACAGCCCTGACCCCGTCGAGGCATGGACTCCACTAGACCCCTGAGGTGTGCTGTGATATCTGGCACCAAGATGTTAGCAGCAGATCCTTTAAGTCCTGTAAGTTGCGAGGTGGGGCCTCCATGGATCGGACTTGTTTGTTCAGCACATCCCACAGATGCTCGATTGGATTGAGAATCGATCACACTCGTTGTTGTGCTCCTCAAACCATTCCTGAACCATTTTTTCTTTGTGGCAGGACGTATCATCCTGCTGAAAGAGGCCATAGCCACCAGGGAATACCGTTTCCATGAAAGGGTGTACATGGTCTGTAACAATGCTTAGGTAGGTGGTACGTGTCAAAGCAACATCCACATGAATGGCAGCACCCAAGGTTTCCCAGCAGAACATTTCCCAAAGCATCACACTGCCTCTGCCAGCTTGCCTTCTTCCCATAGTGCATCCTGGTGCCACATGACTCATCAGACCAGGCCACCTTCTTCCATTGCTCCGAAGTCCAGTTCTGATGCTCACGTGCCCACTGTTGGTGCTTTCAGCGGTGGACAGCGGTCAGCATGGGCAGCTTGCCCATTTTTCCTGCTTCTAACACATCAACTTTGAGGACAAAATTTTCACTTGCTGCCTAATACACTCACCTAAAGGATTATTAGGAACACCATACTAATACTGTGTTTGACCCCCTTTCGCCTTCAGAACTGCCTTAATTCTATGTGGCATTGATTCAACAAGGTGCTGAAAGCATTCTTTAGAAATGTTGGCCCATATTGATAGGATAGCATCTTGCAGTTGATGGAGATTTGTGGGATGCACATCCAGGGCACGAAGCTCCCGTTCCACCACATCCCAAAGATGCTCTATTGGGTTGAGATCTGGTGACTGTGGGGGCCATTTTAGTACAGTGAACTCATTGTCATGTTCAAGACACCAATTTGAAATGATTCAAGCTTTGTGACATGGTGCATTATCCTGCTGGAAGTAGCCATCAGAGGATGGGTACATGGTGGTCATAAAGGGATGGACATGGTCAGAAACAATGCTCAGGTAGGCCGTGGCATTTAAACGATGCCCAATTGGCACTAAGGGGCCTAAAGTGTGCCAAGAAAACATCCCCCACACCATTACACCACCAGCACCAGCCTGCACAGTGGTAACAAGGCATGATGGATCCATGTTCTCATTCTGTTTACGCCAAATTCTGACTCTACCATCTGAATGTCTCAGAAATCAGAAATCAGAAATCGAGACTCATCAGACCAGACAACATTTTTCCAGTCTTCAACTGTCCAATTTTGGTGAGCTCGTGCAAATTGTAGCCTCTTTTTCCTATTTGTAGTGGAGATGAGTGGTACTCGGTGGGGTCTTCTGCTGTTGTAGCCCATCCGCCTCAAGGTTGTGCGTGTTGTGGCTTCACAAATGCTTTGCTGCATACCTCGGTTGTAACAAGTGGTTATTTCAGTCAAAGTTGCTCTTCTATCAGCTTGAATCAGTCGGCCCATTCTCCTCTGACCTCTAGCATCAACAAGGCATTTTCACCCACAGGACTGCCGCATACTGGATGTTTTTCCCTTTTCACACCATTCTTTGTAAACTCTAGAAATGGTTGTGCGTGAAAATCCCAGTAACTGAGCAGATTGTGAAATACTCAGACCAGCCCGTCTGGCACCAACAACCATGCCACGCTCAAAATTGCTTAAATCACCTTTCTTTCCCATTCTGACATTCAGTTTGGAGTTCAGGAGATTGTCTTGACCAGGACCACACCCCTAAATGCATTGAAGCAACTGCCATGTGATTGGTTGATTAGATAATTGCATTAATGAGAAATTGAACAGGTGTTCCTAATAATCCTTTAGGTGAGTGTATATCCCACCCACTAAAAGGTGCCGTGATGAAGAGATAATCAGTGTTAATCACTTCACCTGTTATAATGTTATGCCTGATCGGTGTGTGTGTATGTGTATGTATATATATATATATATATATATATATATATATATATATATATATATATATATATATATATATATATATATACACACATACACACACATGATTCAATTTCTTTCCACATTTGAAAGTGTACCAGATTTGAACTGAAAATGTCAAATTCATGGTAATTTCTGCTGTTCACACTGTCATCCACAACAAATATGTGTCTCGTGAGGGGGGAAAAAGTCAAATTTGGGACACATTCAACCATGTTGTAGATGCATTAAACCCCAGGAGGCAAGATCCACCAGGGAAACTATATAACTGACACACAACAGCATCATAACTGTGTCATTATGGGAAATCAGATGTGAACACCTGCATCTACAAGTTTACACCAGATATTTTTAAGACCAGAAATCCGTACATGCAGAAATCAGTAGAAACTGGTTTGTGCATGGATGAAAGGGAACTTCATTCTGCTTTTTTCTCACACAGGCAACAGGGTATTTACTCAACTTATTGAGGTCAAGTGTTTTCCCATGAGGGTGGACAACTTGCAGTATTTATAACAACACCATTCTACATCGCTTAAGCAATGCCAAGTTGGATAACTCACACAAACCATTACTAGTCAGGGTAAAATATTCAAAAAATAATTCATTGGTGTAGCAGTCCTCTCATAGAAAACGCTATTTATAGTCATTGCACAGAGGGCAAACTAAAAAAAAGCCTTTAGTCAAAGAAACCCACAAGTCAAAATGCAACATGACACGCCACCCATCATGAATCGGTTAAGTTTGCACTAGAGATGCTTAAAACAAACCCTTCTGACATGCGCCTGTTTCCCAGGCACAACAGACAAACAGTACTCCCAAACCACAGCACGAACCAGTGTGCCTTCAGGTAAATAATTAACAGGGGTGAATCTGTCAGGCAGATACTAAGAAAAACGACAGCAGCATTGTTCTCCTACAAGTGCACTAGCTGACCACCAAACTACAGCACTCTGCTGTTAAATATTAATGAAGGGGGGCGGGTGAGCGATACTTCAGTGCGTATTTTTATGCCACAGGCTTCATGCAAGAACATTTCAAAACAAATGCGCGCGTTTTGATGACCATCGTTGGTCCATTCCTCTGTGCTCCATCAGGTCCGGTGACCCGGCTCTGCGTCTAAATGCCCTGCGTAAACGTCCGTATATCATATACAAGCACGCGGTCGCGTAATGGGGAGGGCTGCATGAGGTATTATGAAGGATGAAAACAACCGAGACCGTACCTTTGTTCACTCTCCGCAGTATCTGGCATCGGCATTTGAAAGAGACGGCTATCATACTAGCTCAGCCGAAGTGCTCATCCAAGGGCTGCGATGAAAGCGATTCCTCGCACATACATAGCACAAGCGCCGTGTCCCACAGGAGAAAGCCAGAGTCCGTGCGCGGCGCAGAGCTCGAATCATGCACTATGTCCCTGCAGCGCTGAGATCCGTGGTTTTCAATGGCAAATCATATTTTCCCACCATATAAAATCCATTGGAAAGCGCGCGCAGCAGAAAAACACGCACAGCGCGGCTGATGCGTCTCAGTCTGATCTGAATGGGCTTTGAAAGTTAAAGCACGCTTGGTGTATTCAGTAGTAACCGGGAACCTGAGCAAAGCAGGAGACAAGGGACTCTTTCGTCGATAGAATTACTGTTATTTGCAGTGTCAGAAATGTACTTTTCCATTAAAAGGCATTAGCTATTTGCCACTAGACTTTTTTATCCTTTATGAGAGCATAGTTTCAATTTAATCAATAATTATCATAAATTCGCAATCTGCATAATTAGATTTAGAAATTATTACTTATAGTTTATAGTACTAAAACCTGGAAAAGAATTACCCCATTTAAGCCATTTCCTTAGGGTTTTAAGAATGGCTGTTCCGAATAGGATTGAAACAAATTCGAATCATTCAACTCTGAAAATTACCATTAAATAAATGAAAAAATCTAAATCCATTGGACATTCCAGAGGGAACACATAGCAAATTATTTTACAAAGAATTCATTACCACATTTTGCATTTGGATAGCATTTTGCTTTATATTATATTATATACATTATGCTGTCAAATCTAACATAAAAGTGTTTGTTTACATAATGTGTGTATTTATATAGGCTAGGTCTATATATGTGTATATATATATACACAGGTATAGGTGGCGTGCGGTCCATATAACTTAAGCGGCGAATGCTCTGCATCCCCAAGACAATCGTGGACTCGCTGATTCGTATTAACACTATAAATTCCCTTGTTTGAGGTAACATGATATTATAAATGTTAGTAATACGTATGTAACTCTCTGTATTTATTTATTTGCCAAACGACGGTCATTTTCTTCAAATCTGTAGTTCCGGGTATGTGGATGCACAGCAGCTTTGGTGCCTATGCTCTGTTATGTATCGTCATCAATGTCCCGCGTTCTCATTAGTTCGCTGGCGTATGAGGGATTTAATGCGCAGGGTAAGATGTGAACGGATCGCTCTCCCAAAAGGAATAATGTCCTGTTACTGCCAGATCTCGATCACCGAAAATCACATTGTGTTTGATACAAAACTAAATAGACTGAATCAAGCGAAAAAAGGTCATAACTGAAACTATTTTCATAGTATTTTATTTTCTCCATAGGGAAATTAATGTTTTAACGAAAAACAGACCTACCAACTATCCGAGGCTGTTAATCGTAGTCTATGTGTTATTCATTATTAATCAATTTGCATTTTTCAACTTATTTTTGAAAAGAATAATTATATTTTTATTACACTTACATTTATTCTAATGATATTTTATATTTTATTTATAATAGGCTACTAATATTTATTATATTATAGCCTACTAGCTGAAACTAAAGCATTTAGTTTCTGCGACATTAATGCCACTTAGTGGAATTAGAGAAATACAGCATATTTTGCAAACACACCTTCCGCGCGTCGCACCTGACTCAACTCAAACACAACAGCTTTTACGAGTTGAAGGCATCAACAGGTAAATGTAGACTAGGCTACTTTCAATAAATGGTCAAATATATTAAAGGGGTGGTTGATTATGATTTCACTTTTTAAACTTTAGTTAGTGTGTAATGTTGCTGTTTGAACATAAACAAAAGTTATGACGCCCAAAGCTCAATGCAAAGGGAGATATTTAAGGACTAACAGCTGGTAGGGACCACGCAAGCTTCCTCCCGGATTAGTGACATCACTAACCCTGAAATTTACATAAATCCTGCGCCGGGAACACACAACAAAGGGGGTACGATTATCATGACAGACTATGCTAATAAATTACTTGAAGATAGTTAACTCCACATCAGCTACACGACTCCAGTTTGAACATAAAAGGCTTCAAAGTTTCATTGCCTGTCTGCATGAGTTAATGCGGTGTTTTCGCTCACTCTCAAAAATTAACAATTTTAACATGCTATAACAATTATCTGTGGGGTATTTTGAGCTAAAACTTCACATACACACTCTGGGGACAATAGAGACTTATTTATATCTTGTAAAAAGGGGCAATTAACCACCCCTTTAAGAAACTTTTAGCTGTGTTGCTATATGTAATGAGAGTAAGCAACTGAGCAGCTAACACTCTGTCTAACCCATCGTGCAGGTTTATTTTTGTCAACGCCTCACCCAGCATGCCCGGGTAAAAAAAAAAAAAAGTCACTGCTCGCCACTGATATAGATATTTTTTGATATATCACTGATAATATAATATGTATAATTATTATGTATATTTGAATACACACACATACATGTATATATTTAAGAAATATTTGCATGTATATACTATATACTAATATATATATACTATATACTAATATATATATATATATATATATATATATATATATATATATATATATATACACAAATATACACATCATAATTATACACAGTACACACATTATGTAAACAAACTTTTATTTTGGATGCAATTAATCATGATTAATCAATTTGACAGCACTAATGTAAATATAATAATATATACACATACATTATATAAACAATGTGTTCGATGTGATTAAATTGCAATTAATCGACTTGACAGCACTAATTATATTATATTATATTATATTAAACAACATTTAGAATATTCATAATCTTATTATATAAACATTTGGGATGAAGGAAAGTCTTCATGTGCTTGCTCTTTTCATTTAGACATTCAAGCTGGAAAAATGTAACCTTATATAAGAGCACAATCGAGAGCCTATCAATTCCCCTGAGGGCAGAATAATTATCATTAGGGAAAAATATATTTTTGGTCACTGTCACAAAATTTAATATGCAGCAACAATAAGATTGTTTCCCACTTTCAAATACACATTTCTGAACTGTTAATTAGCCAATACTGTCTGTTTATTTCCTTCTTAAATTTGCATTATGCCAATCACACATCCCTAATTGGAATCAAAAGTGGACTGGTGTGATTCACAGGGCAGTGCCGCTGTGCTCAATGCTGAGCTGCAGACCTTTTTATAACACAGACAACATGCATTTAGGTCAGTGGCGGTATCTCTTCGCATTATCAGACATTTGGAGGCACGATAAGCCAAGCGTAAACGGACTGGGTAACTCTGTATATGAAACAGGCCTGAATGAGTCTTTAACGTGAATGAAAGTATTAAGGTCATCGCCACTATACTCTATTCCTCCCTTGACGCTTGTAAGAAGAGTCTGAGATAACAGCACAACTGCTTGTCTGAGATCAAAGTGTGCGAGCTAAGGGTATAATCTCTCTTTTCAACTCCCCTTGTTTTTTATTCCCTTCATTTTAATTTTGTCGAGCTTCCAGGTTGACAGTCCAGCGGAATGGATCAATGTTTCTGAAGAGAGGGATGAGGTTTAGTACTAGGATTATGCATACTGATCAGATTACACATATACAGGGATTTGTCTGCCCACTTGGAGAAATAATGCTCTGGACTATCACCATGTCAAGATGAAAGATGCATTTTGGGATGCCATGCATGTGGTTCTCTGTGGGCAGAGCATGCAAAGGCATCGCAAAGCCTGTCTGTTATGTGGTTAATTTGATCTGTACTCTGTTGTTTGAAGGCTCAAAGGAAATGCACTTCCCCGAAGAGAAATCCACTGGTGCAGGAGGAGATGGGAGTGTGATGTTAGCTCTGTGCAAATTCTATGGAGATGTCAGTGAACTGAAGCACTCTCCCACTGTTTAAAGGTGGGGTAAGCTATATTTCAAAAAATGCTTTAGAAAAGTGTCTCAGGCTGAGTACCAATCAGCAGTAAGCAGTACCAATTGATGGGGAGAAGAGATCGCTCAGTGCACGTCAATTAGCTGAGCTACGAGAGATGGCAGATAAAAAACAAAAGTGAAAAATGTATGTGGAACAAAAGACGGCTTACGATCAGGCCAAAAGTAGGACCCGTGTAAACATTGGATCAGCTTTCCAGTGCTGGAGAGAACTCAAGGAGCGCTAAGGCCTGCATTCGGATGCCGAGGTTGCTTTATTTCTTCTCGACAGGCGAGTAACATTGGTTTTGTTTTGTTTCACAGAACTAATACATGCTGGCTTTTGCTTGAATATGCTCGTGTCATGTTCGCTTGTTTGTCCATTTGCAATTGTATCGTCGTTCACTTCAGCTATTATAAAGGCCCATTAATTTCCACACCTTATAAATCACTGTCTGTTTCAAGTGTCAGCTCGCAGTGTGTCCGAAAAGTAAGATAATAAACTCCTAATATAGGTTTGTTTCCTTTTGATCCTCTTTTAGTGATCGCTAAAACCCTCTAATTGTGTCACAATTGTTATATATTCTTTAGTTGGACTGTCGTGCTCGTGTTATCAAGTTGTTCATGAGAACTGTGTTTGTGTTTTTGGGATGTAAGGGATGACTTTTTCATTGAACATTCAACCTTGATTACCATAGTAACACACATTGCTTTCTCTTATTGATGACATCCTAGCCTCTGCCGGTTTTCTTGGCACACTTTAGGCCCCTTAGTGCCAATTGGGCATGGTTTAAATGCCACGGCCTACCTGAGCATTGTTTCTGACCATGTCCATCCCTTTATGACCACCATGTACCCATCCTCTGATGGCTACTTCCAGCAGGACAATGCACCATGTCACAAAGCTCGAATCATTTCAAATTGGTTTCTTGAACATGACAATGAGTTCACTGTACTAAAATGGCCCCCACAGTCACCAGATCTCAACCCAATAGAGCATCTTTGGGATGTGGTGAAAAGGGAGCTTCGTGCCCTGGATGTGCATCCCACAAATCTCCATCAACTGCAAGATGCTATCCTATCAATATGGGCCAACATTTTTTAAAGAATGCTTTCAGCACCTTGTTGAATCAATGCCACGTATAATTAAGGCAGTTCTGAAGGCGAAAGGGGGTCAAACACAGTATTAGTATGGTGTTCCTAATAATCCTTTAGGTGAGTGTATATATGTAATTTAATGAATGATTCAATGACTCGCTCATAAAGACTTCACTTGTTTCAATATTCAATTCATTTGTTTTTCGAACAAATCTCGAATGATTGAATAAATACATTCAAGTCATTTGTTGCCACCTACTGGTATAATGATGTAATTGACGCAATCTTTATTTGCATATACATGACAACTGCTCTCTCTGGGCCAGCGGAAGTGCCAACACAGGTTTGAATGGTCATCTGTGATCGCAGGTTACTTGTCAAAGGTTTAATAGACATGGCCATCATTGTCATTTAGGAATAAGATCAAGTGGGTGTTTAAATCAAGATTGCCATTTTTTTACGATTTATCATGCAGCTTTAATAAAACATACACACACATATATTTGTAATATAACAACATCCTCAAGGTCCATGATGACTACCTCAATCTCAATTCTAGGGACCACACATGTGTGTGAAACATTCCTAAATAACAGGAATCAAGTCTCTTGTTTGTCTCCCAGGATGGCGCAATCAGTTTTCTTGGGATGAGCATAGAGGCAATGGCAATCAAACCAGTAGAATGCTTTATGCTTTCTCATTACAGCTGTGAAGGTGACAGCTGACTTGAATGGAAAACCTCTCCATAAGGGTTGCTGTTACCGCGTTTGCATTTGCGTGTGTGTGAACGCATATAATTGGTGGGTGTTGGTGTGCATGGATGCGTGCATGATGCAACATGACATACTGATGCAAAGGTCTGTCATTAAACAAAATTGTGAAGCTGCGAACATGACAGGATGGGGGGGTCCTGGCAAATCTGTCATCGGATGCTGAGAGCGTTCATGGCGACTGCAGTTGGACGGATGGAAAATACACTTCAAATCAATCCTTCTGACTGCTTGGCTAATCATAGAGTCTAGTATTTGTCCACTAAGATGCCCATTTTGACCTGCTGAATTGGAGGTCTTGGAAGATGAATTCTCTTAATGGCTCTCCCAAATAAGACAATTTTTTTCTTAGTAAATCTGAAGAACTGAACACAGTTTTATAAAACCAGTATTGCTAAAAGGAAGAAAATGTCATTCCACCAAAAGAAGATATAGCTTAGCTCTCATCATCATGAATGCTGTATATTTTGAGGTTGGGATTAACCAGACCATGAAAAATTGAGCCACCGTGTTTTAGACAAGCAAGCTAGAGGCAGGCCGGGAACATTTTCCCCACAAAGAGCAAAAGCAGTAAACTATTATAAATGAGCAGTAAAAACCCTTCAGCAGGAACAATGGCGGGAGCTGTCCACCAGCACTGGTGCTGAAATGGCGAGGACAACAGTTTTCCCTTATGTACAACATGAGCGACCTCTAGCGGTGGAAATGATGAACTGCGCTATCAATTAATGGCTCAAACAGATTTAATGCACACTTCAAGCCCTATTTAGTGTAGCTTCAGTAAATCAAGGCATTAAAAATGCCAAGCTCTTACGAATATAGTTATAATTTTCAGCCTACATAAACAGTGTACATCGTTTTGCACCTCATCCCACTTGACTGGACTGAAAGCTGGGGATGTGTGGGCCATTAGAGTAAACAAACATGTTTGTGGGAGAAACTTGAACAGATGCATACTTTGTGCCAGGGTAAGACATTGTGCTGGAAGAATATTTAAAAACGAGTAGGGTACATGATGACTCATTTATACTGAGGGCTGATAATGTGGGCCAAAATAAGTCATTCATATTGAGAAATAAGACCCTGTCAATTGATATGAAGATTAATTAGAGCAGTTGATACTTTCCCAATCGCCAATGACACAGTTCTAGTGATCAATATAACCTCATTTACACAGGAACTGAATCTGACATGGTCTTCAATTGTCAATTAACTTGTGGCCTTTCTGTCAGTTTTATTAATCTTTTACATACTATGAAGAATGGATTTCCCAAGCAAATCATAAAAAATATTATTTAGAGAAAATCTGTATCTAATTTCTACCCACTTACAGTTAAAACAGTCATTGGAGAGCCTAATAAAAATGTAATAAAATCTGCTTTAAATAATGTTGAATATCTTTTTATTTAATATCTTATGTTAACTTCAACTGCCCTAAAAATACATAACTCTTTATTTTCTCTCTCTCTCTCTTACATTTTCAATGGATCTCCAGTTTGAAAACCCCTGAAATAATAAACTGATTTTGAATACCATTTTAGATGCCAGCAATTGCACTATTATTCATTTAGATCATATCTGTTTTAACGTTCTATATTAACTGACAATATAGCCAACACATAGACATCTCTCTCTGTCTCTCTTATTGATTCAGTCTAATGGAAGCAAATTGAAGCCCTGGCCATTACGCACAGAGTTTGCATCACAATGTTATGCAAATGAGACGCTCCTAATGCTGTCTTCAGCGTATTATAATATAAAAATACATATTTTTGTTTACATGGATATATTTCATGCATTTTCTTTCTAGCTAAACATTTCAAAAGGGTGATGCAACTACATACCCAACTGAACTGCAATGGCGACCCCAATTATCTGTGCTACCTGATGGATAGTGCAGAAAGAATCTTGTTACTTAGTTTACTTGTGTGACCCCTGATAGTGCTGCGCAAACTACAAATTGGCCAAATGGGTAGTGATGATACACCCTGGCCTGCTTTTGGCTCTCAAAACAATACGTAGATTAAATGTTACTAAAAGCAATGTTATGAAATAGTGATAAACAAGAAAAAGAGTTGCATCATGCCAATACATATACAGCATCACCACCTGGTGCCACGAACTGTGGCACTTATACAATATAGCAGGAGTCCTATAATATCCTCTCATTAACATTTCATTTATATCTTTAACAACAGAAAGAACTTGGGACATTTCACAAACACCACTGTGACATTGTTTCATCAGCTCAGCAGTTATCAAACTACCCCAAACGTCTATAAAAAGACACTCTGTTTGCATACCACTGCTGCAAGACTGACAATGCTGCGACCCGGTATCTCCCGGCGGACATGACTGGACAATTTAAAGGATGTGTGGTGCCAAGACCACTTTATCCCAAAGGAAAAATTAGCAAAAAAAGCAAAAAGCTTCCATCAGGACCATTTGCTACTCAGGACAGGAAAGTTACTTTTAAATGCAATTTAAAAAATGTAAATGTTACAATATTGCATTACTCCCTTAAGTACAAGTGAGTTACTTAGTTACTTTTGATGGAAAGTAATGGGTTACATTACTTTTTCTCACCTGGGCTGGGCCTGCATGTTTCTTTTTTAATAACAAAATAACAGAACAAAACACTATTTTTGTCTAATGTAAATTCCCTTTCATACCAAAAGTGAAAGGAAAACACCTTCATGCTGAAGGAAGTGCAAAATCACGTCTGTTAATAAAGTGAGATCAAATACATAAAGTATATTTATTATTTTACATAATTAATGCAGATGAGTTACTTGCATTACATATTTCAAGAAGTACTCAGATATTTTGTTGTAAATTTAAAAGTAATACATTACTTTAGTTACTTTACTAGTTAAAAAGTACTCTGATTATGTAACGCTTTACCCCCAACAAGAAGAGACAAGAAGAGACAAATACACCACTCACTGTCTCACATCAGATGGACGGTCCATTGAAGTTAAGGTATACAGCATAAGTGGCCTGCATCTGACTGTAAATATTATTTTGGAAGAGCCCACAGATGTCAGACAGGCTTGTCCTCCAGCCAGGGTGCAGTAATATGTCTAGTCAAGCATCACCATCTCACAGAATTGACTTAAGTGGCTTTTTCCAGATGAAAGCGCAGCAAGGAAAAAATTTACTGATAGGGATTTAAAACACGAGAGCGCTGAGTCGCTACACAAGAGAGCAAAATGAGACTCTTCCGCCGGTTCGGAATGTCACTTGCAATCAGTTCCATTGTTTCAGGCAGATTTTACATCAAGCCTGATGAAACGCAGATGACAGTGATTTCTCAAACAAACTTGGCCCTGTTTCCCATAGGAAGCCGGCAGAAAGAGTTAACAAAAGAACCTCCACCATCCCCTCTCTTTGAAGGCCACATCAAACATCAAATGCAAATGCATGTCTCTCACTTGCTCGCTCTGAAAAGTGACCCACAAACCCTTGCAGAAGCATCATGAGTATATTTTTATACTTCGTATCTTTGAAAAGTTCCATGATTATAGGTTTAAAAAAAAAAAAAAAAAAAAGTCATAGTCAGTCGCAGGTTATTTGATTCGCACATAAATTTGTCATCTATCCATCCTCATGTCACTTAAAATGTATATGAATTTTATAACTACAGTATTATCAATATGTCTCTTTTCCATATTCATAAAACAAAAATGGTATGGCTAAACATGTTTAAAACAAGTAATTTTGATAAAATACAAATAAAATAAATACAAAATAAATATAATTTAAATATATATAATAAATAATTTGTTTGATTAAATGTATTAATAATGTACTTATTCACAAAGTAAAAATGTACTAAAGATAAATAAATTCAGTCACTGGTTAATGAATAAATAAAATAAATTAATGAATATTAATATTAAAATTAAAATAAATAAATACATAAGTACATAAATAAAATAGCCCTGCGCACTTCACTCAAAAGTAATTTATCAATAGCAATAATTTCATCTGGTAAAGCATAGAAAGAAAAAACTGAATTATGCAGGGCTCATATTTCCAAAAAAGTTCAGTGCACTGTAAAAAATTATTTTCATGATTTGTTATTACAAATTTTTTCTTTCAACTTCACTTCTTATTCACACAAGATTCACTAATGCTATTTAGATAACATAATATTTTGAGTTTCTGTTCATTAACCTAATCTCTGTATTAACTTTCAATGAACTAAAAATTGATTCAAGGCAACCAGGTTACTTTCTTTAAGTTAAACCAACAATCATTTGGTTCAGAAGGTAATACCATAATACTTTTTCACAGAAAGTGATGATACTGACTGATAAGCATATTCATGCACATACATGATATATCTTGGTTCTATTATAATGTTATCTTTACTTCAAAACCTTTTATACCTACGTATATAGACCTTTACTTCAATATTAATTGTATTACAATATATATTATAATATTCGTATACCCCACTGTTGCCTAACACTTTTAAAAATCCACTCCAGAATTACTTCATTATCTACATTAAATTACAGTTGTTTTCATGTCAGTTTCCGATACAGCTCCTGTTCTCACCTTGATTCACAACTTCCTCTCCTGTACCTGCCGGTTCCTCCTCAGTGTGACAGGGTCTCCCGGAGAGCGGGATCCCGGCCCAGCCGTGCAGCAGCCGTCGCATCCTGCCTCCGATTCTAGCCGTGAGCACTGGCTCTGACCTGGGAGAACGATCCCTCAACCTCTGCGCCTCTCTAATCGACCCTCTCATCTCATAAAACTAGGGCTAATTGATAGACCAAAACCATTATGCCCACATAAAACCTCTCTTGCCTCCACAAGAGGGCAGCAACGTGCACAGCAAACGTAGGTGGAGGGGATTTGAGCATGTGAAGGTGGTTGCCATGGAAATAGTGCTGTCAGTCTCAAAAGGGCGGAACTGAGAACAGCCATGCGTGGCTTACAGGAGTTGACAGGAAGTGGGCCGAGCCGCTGGCAAAATATGGGAGCAAAAGTCCCTCTTTCCAAGTATTTGTGTGTGTTTTTGTGTATAAGTGTGTGAACTAGCAAGCAACAACCACATGTAAAGCACAGGGTAACAATATGCAAAGCAGCTCATGAATATTATGAATATGAATGATTTCTCTGCAGGGTGGCTTTGTATGTCTGCACCATATGGATTTAGAGGGAGGATGGTGGATAAGATGAGCACACAGTATAATGACTTGCTCATCTGACTCAGCAAACACACACAGCGCTGCTGTTAAAACACTACATAGAGTGTGTTTGTGTGTGTGTATATATGTGTGTTTCATTGACACTTTCCCCCATCACAGTCAACTGTTGCATGTAAACACCTCATTTAAAGGTCAGTTGACCCAGAATGCTCCCTGAATATAAGACCAGAACAGAATGAACCACTGCAGTGAAAGGACAGTCAAACAGAGAGAGAGAGAGAGAGAGAGAGAGAGAGGGGGGGGGGGGGGGGGGGTAGGAGATGGAGTCAAAGTGAGGGTCAGGCAATTAAACAGGCCAATGTTGACTTTGATCAATCAAGCTCTTAATGATGTTGAGTTCGCTGCAGCAAATGGATGTGCCACTGACATTTTAATAGAGGTGGTTTGTACATCATCAAATGAGATGGATGTAGAGCTGATGATGGCCAGCAGAGAGAGACATTTTACTTGGTTACTTCTAGTGTGTAATGAGACTTCTGGCAAACTGAAGAAAAAAAAAAAAGAAAGGAAGAAAAATATATAAATATAAGATATAAAAAATAAAAAATATATACTTTTGAACCCTTCGGTTTCGGGGTCAGTAATAAATGAATACTTTTATTTAGAAAAGAAGAATTTAACTGATAAAAAGTGACACTAAAGACACTTATATTGTTACAAAAGAACATTCTTTTAAATAAATACTGTTCATTTAAACTTTCTTTTAATTGAAAGAATCCTGAAAAAAAAATATCCACAAAATAATAAGCAGCACAACTGTTCTGTTTATAATCTTTTTAGAAATCTAATAATATTTTAGAATATTGCCACTTTTGCTGTATTTTTGATAATATAAATGCATATAATATACAGTAAACCTAGCCCGATTTTATTAATATTCAATATAATCACTCAGCCCAAGTGGGACGGCTGTGGAAACACTGCTGGCATCAGAGACAAGCATGGCCATAATAAAGGAATGACAGACAGGGCCCATCAATCTTCGTCAATGTTATTACAGAACAATCGGCTCGGCTATCAGCATATCTGCATTTAATCAGGATCAAGGCCACCCGGAGGGCAGATGATGCGTGTGTGTGTGTGTGTATGTGAGAGAGAGAGAGAGAGAGAGAGAGAGAGAGAGAGAGAGAGAGAGAGAGAGAGAGAGAGAGAGAGAGAGAGAGTGAGTAAGGGGAGTTCAATAGACCCGCACAACCTTGAACATCTATGCCGATAAGAGCCCTGACAACATTTGACCTCTGCTGCGAGCCCGCAACACATCGCGCAAATGCTCTACTGCTGTTTTTTTTTCTGCACACACCTGCTATCCAGCTTCAGGGATCATATGTTAGACCCCTTTAAACACTGTGAGAACTCAAACAAAGGGTTTTCTGTGACACTGTTCACTGGTCAAAGCAGAGTTTCATGATGCATTTGACTGATGTTTAAGTCAAACTAGACCCAATTTACTTTCTTAGTACACATTCCTGATCTTATCATGCATGATTCGTTAGTGCACACTTCTGCAAAGTAAAACAAAAAAGACATTTCCTTTCAGCTGATGTCACTTCTGCCGAGAGGGTGGAGAAAATAATCTTAACCAATAATCAAATAGCCATGTAGCCAGTGTTTTATGTTACTGTCCTAAGAATAACAAGGTTGATCTTTTTTTTAACTAAAACTACTAAATTTAAATAAATGAATTGAAATAGAGCTGAAATAAAATAAAGATTAGATTTTTAACATTTTTAACTTTAAAAAAAAAAAGAAAACGAAAAAAGTAACTGAAATAAAATAAGATGAACTATATATATACACTGTATACACTTTAGGGGTGTGGTCATGGTCAAGACAATCTCCTGAACTCCAAACGGAATGTCAGAATGGGAAAGAAAGGTGATTTAAGCAATTTTGAGCGTGGCATGGTTGTTGGTGCCATACGGGCCGGTCTGAGTATTTCACAATCTGCTCAGTTACTGGGATTTTCACGCACAACCATTTCTAGAGTTTACAAAGAATGGTGTGAAAAGGGAAAAACATCCAGTATGCGGCAGTCCTGTGGGCGAAAATGCCTTGTTGATGCTAGAGGTCAGAGGAGAATGGGCCGACTGATTCAAGCTGATAGAAGAGCAACTTTGACTGAAATAACCACTCGTTACAACCGAGGTATGCAGCAAAGCATTTGTGAAGCCACAACACGCACAACCTTGAGGCGGATGGGCTACAACAGCAGAAGACCCCACCGGGTACCACTCATCTCCACTACAAATAGGAAAAAGAGGCTACAATTTGCACGAGCTCACCAAAATTGGACAGTTGAAGACTGGAAAAATGTTGCCTGGTCTGATGAGTCTCGATTTCTGTTGAGAACTTCAGATGGTAGAGTCAGAATTTGGCGTAAACAGAATGAGAACATGGATCCATCATGCCTTGTTACCACTGTGCAGGCTGGTGGTGGTGGTGTAATGGTGTGGGGGATGTTTTCTTGGCACACTTTAGGCCCCTTAGTGCCAATTGGGCATCGTTTAAATGCCACGGCCTACCTGAGCATTGTTTCTGACCATGTCCATCCCTTTATGACCACCATGTACCCATCCTCTGATGGCTACTTCCAGCAGGATAATGCACCATGTCACAAAGCTCGAATCATTTCAAATTGGTTTCTTGAACATGACGATGAGTTCACTGTACTAAAATGGCCCCCACAGTCACCAGATCTCAACCCAATAGAGAATCTTTGGGATGTGGTGGAACGGGCGCTTCGTGCCCTGGATGTGCATCCCACAAATCTCCATCAACTGCAAGATGCTATCCTATCAATATGGGCCAACATTTCTAAAGAATGCTTTCAGCACCTTGTTGAATCACGTAGAATTAAGGCAGTTCTGAAGGCGAAAGGGGGTCAAACACAGTATTAGTATGGTGTTCCTAAAAATCTTTTAGGTGAGTGTATATACACATGTATATATGTAACTATTAATAAACAGTAATTAGGAGTTTGAGGTAAACGTGTGTGTGTATATGTATATATGCATGTATGTATACATATATACACATACATACATACATACATACATACATACATACATATATACATATACACACACACACTTTTACCTCAAACTCCTAATTACTGTTTATTAATAGTTAGGTAGTTAAGTTTAGGTATTTGGTAGGATTAAGTGATGTAGAATATGGTCATGCAAATAAAAGCATTATTATGCGCTTTATAAGTACAAATAAACAGCCAATATATGCATATAAGTAATATACATGCTAATAAGCAACTAGTTCATAGTAAGAATTGGACCCTAAACTAAAGTGTTACCATAAAAACTATAATACAATATAAATAATACTAAAATATCACTGGTAATTAATATAGAATTTCTAAACTCTTTAGTTTATTCATGGTTACCATAGGTCAACATTAAAGTTTACTGTTTGCTAATAGCAGGGTCAGAAATAAATAAATATTATAAAAGGCCTATAATCCACACATTTTTATTATAAACTGTTCATTTAAAAATTACAATTCTTTAGCATTGCAGGGGAGCATTACAATTATACATAAAGGATATACTGATATGCTTGGGATTAACCCTCAGACTCCACGTCCAGGTCAAAAAGCCTCAAGATTAGAGGATTCAGGAAAGAAGCAATCAGCTGCAAACTCTCATTCACATCCCACTTTTCATGATCCAATCAATTCCCCATGGATAAAATTACATAATTTAAATAAAATACATAATTTCTACGGCAGTAAAATGGTTTGGGAACACCACATTACATTAACTTGTGGAATGGAAGCCTGGCAAGCAGTAAAAATCAACATTGAAATGGTTTACCATTTGGCTGCATTTCATAAGATGGTTTTGAACCAGATGTAACACGCAGAATGTGACCGTCTCTAAGCTCGTGGGTTCTTTGGTCAGTCAGACACTATTTCCATAGCCTTAGGGCTGTAGGTAATTGCTAGCTGGCCTCCAGCAACAGTCAAGTAAATCACATCTCCATTGGTTTATCCCAGCTGACTGACATGAGTCTAAAAGATGTGGATGACCTCTTTACAGCACAGCAGCTGTCTTAGTCTTAGTGTGAAAAATACAATAATTGCAAATGGTGCATTATGGGTGCAGTCGGCCTTCCCCTTGCTGGTTGTTCCTTAAAGACACAAGGCTTTGACAGGGGAAGCCAAGCAGAGAGTAGGACTGGCATTATGCAGCCTTGCAACCCCCATGGAATATGCTGATAAGCACTTCCTGTGCAAGGGGGAAGCGGTTATTTTCAGGGCTGCTATGCACGCCTCTTCTTTCCCAACCCCCAGATCTTATTAAGACCCAGCCAACTCTACATCAAATGATTTCAGACTTCACAGTGCCTCCTGAAAGACGCTCCAGAAGGCATTTTGGAGATTAAATTTTTTTTTGTCAAAATGGATTAAAAATAAGTAAATAAATATTTTAGAATAAATATCAATATAAAAAAAAGCCATGAAGGTGCACATAATAATCTCATAAACATTCTTTCCAGGCCAAAATTAAATAGGTCACACTTAAAAAGTTCAGATTTACCTACACCAATTGAAATGACAGGCCTATTTCTAGCAGTTGGAAGTACAAAACACTCCCTAAAATGTTTGTCTTGCACACAACAAGGGATAGTTCCCCCTCAAAATGAAAATGGTCGCCCTCATGACATTCCAAACCTGTATGACTTCTGTGGAACATTAAATATGGTATTTTGAAGAATGTTTTAACCCATTTTTGTTCATAGAGTGAAAGTCAATGAGTCCAAAGCAACACTGACTTCCCACTATATGGACAAAAACAGATTTTTTTCTTTTCTTATCTTTACAGAAGAAAGTCATACAGGTATGGAACGACATGAGGGTGAGTAAATAATGACAAATTTGGGTGAGCTATCCTTTTAAAATGAAACACACATGCACTGATGTCACCCTTCAAACCACTGACATCAGCGTGACCTTGTAACCTTTAACCGCCTGTAAATATTGAGTCTTTTGTAGTTGATGTCATCAGGTCATCATGAAAACGACAGGTCTCTCATTGATTCACAAGTGATAGACAATGATATACGTTAAATATTAAAGAGACTTACCTAAATGGCGCAGAGGCAGCAATGGCAGCAAGAGAGGGAGAGAAGAAAAACATTGTATTAGTACCAAAACATCATAATAAAATATAATAACTCTTATATTTTCATATCAGAAAGAAAAATCCCAATTAGATCTCTTTAATATCTCAATCATTTATCCTAGAGCGATATGAGATTAAAGTCTCCTTATCCATCTCCATAAATGTGCCTCCTCGTTTGCAAAGAACCTGCAAAATTCAGATTTCAGCATGAAATAAAACAAGACTAAATGATTCATCTTATATCTTCATCCATACTCAACAATTTGTCTCATTTATGTCTTTTTATTTCTCCCAAGGAAGAATACTGGAATTGATATACTTTAAATGAAACATAGCCCCATTGAAATCACAGATATATTTCCATAGGAACAGACATGCCATCAAAACATAATCAATAAGCTTTTGGATAAGCTTTCAACTGTAATGGCACCAGTTATGTATAAAGAAAGAAAAAAACACTAGCTGCAGCTTTGTGTATTCAGAATGTGTGTGTGACCTCTGATGTTCATTCATATCATCATCCTACCTCAAATAATGGGGAACTTTCTGCTGGAAAAACTCTAACATCTAATAGTTTTCCATCTCAACGCACAGGACACCCTAACCACCATCTTTCACGCACCCAAAGGGAGAAAAAAAGTGACAATTTACATCTTTTAAAATGTTTTTCTACCCCAACGACTTCAGTGCTCGTGGCTGAAAATGCTAAAGGCAGGAGAGGAGAATATGGCACATGATTTGACAATCAAATTTGCATCTTGCTAATCTGAATCCGAGAGCACCAACAGATCAAATGCAGCACACGTGCGGTGAAGAAAATTAGCTCTGGGTCAGTGGGGAAGCACTTCTTGAGCCACCCATAATACGGCCCATTTTAATGACTGCATAACTTATAAAAAAAAAAACATCTTAGCGTAATCATGGCCTAATGTGAAACGCAGCTTTAGCTTGTTTACTCTGTGCTCACTGCAGAGTGGTAAGAGAGTCTCAGCTAAAGATGACTCAATATCGAGACATGACAGCTGATGTCATCTCTCACCCGCTCTGGTGAGGATGACGCTAATGCTCCAATCTAACAGAGGATAAAAATGCTGTTTAATAGCAGTGCAACCTTATTTACATGACATGACAGCTAGTCCTTAAATTCCATATTGCAATCAGTTGGATGTCGTCCCATCATAATCACATCTCAATCATGGACAGTAATTCTCTTACGGTTTCAGTAAAATAAAATATAACAAAATATAATATAATCAATATAATATAATATATGTGCTGTCAAATTGATTAATCACATCTAACAAAGTGTTTACCATAATGTGTGTGTGTGTGTGTGTATATATTTATATATATATTTATATATTTATATATATATATATATATATATATATATATATATATATATATATATATATATATATATATATATATATATATATATATATATATATATATATATATATATATATTTTGTGTGCGTGCATATATATATATAAAAAAAATTGTGTTATATATATATATATATATACACACACTCACATATGTAAACACAATTTTTTGTTAGATGAGATTAATCGTGAACAATCGATTTGACAGCATTAATATAATATAACATAATACAATATAATATAACTAATATAATATAATACAATAAAAAAATTTATAAAATAGGCTCTGATTTTATCCATCAGGAATTGATTGGATTGTGAAAAGTGGTCTTGATATAATAGATGGGTGGAGGATGGAAGTTATTATATAATGATGAATCTTTTCAAAGATGACTATAAAATAATTAGGTCAATTCTGATTTCATGTTGACATTAAACTGAATTAAATTTTCATTGTCAGATCAGTGCATTGTGTTGCATCATTGCATTTTTACATCTAAAACCCTTTCAGTTTCATGGATTTCTGCAGAACTTCAGCGTCTCTGCTGTTAGTGCAATGAGACTTAATGCAGGATAGTGGGCGGCCAGTAAATCCAGCGCTCCATTCTTAAATGAAAGCCAACAGGCCCTCAGTTTCCTTCGAGCAGTACAGTTAGGCGAGGGTAAATGCAGTCCTTGAAAGCATGCTGGGCTGAGCAGTTTTACTTGGCGACAATGTTAGTTTTAGGTGTCTTATCCGGAGATTGTTCTGCCAGTAGAGATGGCTGCGACTTTTTGTCCTTTGGACATGGAGGACTGAATTCATTTTCCCCTTCAGTAAACACTGGCTTGCTCACAAGTCCGAGCGATTAATCCAGCATGGGTAACTTCTACTGTCCAGGGAAATCAAAAGTTACTGTTGGAAAAAAATAGCACTTGCCGACTTATCAGTTGACAGGCCAGTTACATGATTGCTGTGCATCATTTGTATATACTGTACAATGGGATCCAAAGGCGTAAGACCTGTGAGGCTGATTTGTTAAAGGTGCAGTGTGTAGTATTTATGAGGATCTATTGACAGAAATGCAATATACATAACTATGCTTTCAGTGGTGTATAAAGACCTTACATAATGAACCGTTATGTTTTTATTACCTTAGAATGAGCCATTTCTATCTACATACACCGCGGGTCCCCTTACAGTGAAGTCACCATTTTGCGCCGTCATGTTTCTACAGTAGCCCTAAACGGACAAACTGCTCTACAGAGCGCTAGCTACTCTCTGCTGTCTTAGACAACGACATGGAGGGGTGAGCGGTGGGTGGTTGCAATTGGCAACCTCACCGCTAGATGCCACAAAAATGTACACACTGCACCTTTAAATATATATTTTACAAAAATGGTTATGCTCTTTCATTCGAAATAAATAAAAAGACTCTTTTTAGGCTGCATCTGAAATCATTCTTTTGAATATGTAATTACTTTGTGACCGTTAAAAAAGCATGTTCTATATAGTATGAATATGCGTTGTATGAACTGTATTCGCATGTGACCTATTAGCATTATTTCACTGCCATTCACAAATCCTCTGCTGTGGCCTCATCGGATAGTAAAAGTAGTAGGGCTACTTTTTTTTTGCCTACTATTTAGTAGGGAAGTATGCAATTTCAAATGCAACCTCAATGTATAAGACTGTCAATGCAAAGTCGTAATTCCCCTGGAGACACAAACATAACTTTAGGTAAAGCGAGTGACAACTGTGATGCAAATCTACAAACAACTGCTAGTATGTGACACATTAGTTTGCGCTTGTGTGTGTGAGTGTGTCCGTATGTACAAGGGAGGGATGAGGAGAACACAGACAAGCCCTCCGGCTTTGAGATGTGGCCGCGCATCTAAATTAAGAACACAGAGAAAAGCACTCCAGTTCCTTTGCTAGCGTGTTAACCAGACTACAGTGAGGGAGAGAGGGAACATGAACGTGCTAGCCACTCGCTATTGAACCCGACCGTCCTCGGGAGAGATGCCGGGGGGCTAGACGTTAATTAAATCTGATCCTCTGCTTGCACTTGAGCCATGACTGTAATCATGTGCATCTATATTATAGCACCAACAGCCAGTTGGAGGAAATGCATGATTGAACTCAAGACACGTCCTAGTGCAAATATTGTAGACCATATGCTGACTTGGAACAATCTTCCACCCAGAATAAAATGTGTTGAACTAGTTGAGTTAGTGAGGAGTGAAAGCTATTTGGACAGGAAGCGACAATCCAAACGTACATATATTTCACAGACATAGCTAGAGAAACTAAGCGAAACATGCAAACAAAACCCTTACAAAACAGGCTTCGATTAAGCCAGGATTAGGCCTTAGTTTAATTAGGACATTTAAATAGCTTTTATAAACATGCCTGGTGTGAATCTTGAGACAAAACAATGGCTTATTAGTTAATACATAAGATATGCCAGAGCAAGTTGCTTTCAGTTAAAACAGCTCAAACATGCATTTTAGTCTGGGGCTAGTCTTAAACCGTGTCTGTGAAACCAGGGGTAAATCTTTCAAAAGATTTGACACCACTAACATCTTACGTTTATCTAATCCTCCTCTATCAACCCATTATCTTTGTTTCCAGGTGGACTGTTTTAAAAGAAAACTCAGTTATGTAAAATCAGCCAATCAGATCAAAGATTACCAGACTGAGAAAGTCCAATAGGTAAGGGGATAATAGACAAGAGTGCCAATGATATTTCTTTCGGTGACAAACACCTACATACGTTATTGCCAATATGTTTAAGTATTAGATTTATGCTTAAATTTGAAATGATCTGAATTGTATTGCATTGATTACTGCATGTAAATGACTATGTATCCAGTCCATGTCTGTACTGCATCTACACACTTTTTACATGAAAATATAGCATTGGTGAAATGCATTGCATGCTGAGAACAGCACACCACCTCCTCTTCTCAACAGAATCAAGGCCAACATCAAAGGGCCAGAGGGGTCTCTCGATTCCCAGTGGCAACCTCTTACATAATACATGACCACTGAATGATCTTGGCATACGTTCTGATTTCAGCACAAATTTCTTTTCTATTTTCTGTCGAAATAGAACACTAAAAAGCAATTCATACTGTGACGGCCCAAATACAGTATATCCAGCGTAATTTCAATTGACAGTTCAATATTGCCTCAACTTAGTTGTTTCAAATATGCTTCTCTAAAATCACAATGTGCATCATTATAAAACTTGTGGTCAGAAATTCAAACCCATCTGGAAATTTTCTATATTCCACACAAAACCATGAATAGCTACATGCATAATATGCAAACCTAAAAAAAACCCATAAAAAGCAAGGGGTCTGACATATTTATCATGTCATGTAGAACATAAGGCTGTGCTAAAACAAGGCTTTGACCTACATGTAGACATTTGCTATGGGTCAATGGTGTAAACCTAGGTCAGGAGAGACCACACAGCATGGCAGAGACAGTGTGTGACGCATGTTGCCGTTTTGAACTTAATAGCAAGCTTGGGTCAATGTAGCCCTGGAGACAACACAACCTTTTTTTTTTCTCAAACATACCACTTTAATATTATCTAACTGCTACCGTACTAGTATGTTTCCTGTTAGATTAGGAAATAACAAAATATGTATTAAGGTCACTACATCAGAAATGCAATGATAAACAAACTTGACAAAGAAATCCAATTAAACACACTTGGATTATTTAAACAACATTACAAACATGTTCTCTACACAATTGAGTAATGACAAACAATCAGTAAACAAGAATATCTAGGGTCTTCAGAGTATCAAGTGTTGTGGTCTGGCGCTGCTGAAAGCATATGGCAAAGTCCACAGTTCCAGCTGACGCTGGAGGCCACAGATCTGGCTGAGGGTCTAACATTATCATGTCACTGACTCATCAGGGCTTCCTACGGGTTTCCAAAGTCTGTAATCTAAAGCGCACTCAAAGATTGAGCAGATGTGGCAAACATGGCAGCTCCATTATCAAACACCCGCTGAGAGAATCACACGGGAAGTGACAGAAAGAGGGGATGGTGGTCACCAAAGACACAAGAGATGCAGGAACACAAAGATGATGATGAAAGATGAGCAACATCTGGTGCTAAATGCTACAAACACTTTATTATCCTCTGAAAACAAGGGCTCATTCAAGCGCTAGTTAGAGAGAGTAGCACTCTGCAAGATTTATATTTACACAACCTGTTGAGAACGTACAGCTTGGAGGGTTTCGAGGGTCTGTTAGTTGATGTGATAAATACATTAAGAGGAGAAGTAATCGCTTTTATTTTTTTCCAAATAGAGCATGGCTACGTTACACATCAAGCACCAACTGCAATTCTCATTAGTGAGATAAGCTTCCTTGTTTTATCGTTTAAGTAAAACAAGTGCAAAAGGCTGCAAAAACGTGGTTTACAGGCATCTAACGCGTTTTAGGCTCAGACCCGTTTAGAAAGCATCACACTCACACTCATGGTTAGGGATATGACCAAACTTTTGTGTGTAACTTGTCCTGCACTCCACCTCCCCTCTTCTCACCCCGTCTTTTCTGGGTTCTTGTTAAAAACCCACACACTTCCTCTATTTACAGCCTTGAAAATTACACATTGCACAGTGAAAAAGGACAGCTGTCCTCTAAACTTCACAAACATACAGTTGCACACACAGACGTACACAAAATCACGGGTCTTGATGAAAATAGCGCACACTGTTGTGACAGACTAAGCAGCTGAAATAGCAGCACTCTCATTAACCTTTCACGACTGCCAGCTACGCAAAGAACATTACGTTAATCTTTAAAATTACTACCTCACAAGAGCAACAAAAGAGAAGTGTCACAAGAACCGCTGACATAAGTTAACATTTCCCATAGGGCCTGTAAATGCTGAAACGGATAGCAACCTTGGGGTTCAGAAATGTGCATATAGGACATTTTTATGCCTTTATGCCAAACAGACAATTACATCATATAACCAAGGCAAAAATGGTCAAAACAATTGAGTTATCAGTTAGCCTGCTAAGCTGACATTCCATCATGCATTCCTTTCCATTAGCATACTAATCAACTACTAACTACTAACTACTAGGGTATGTTTAACAAAAGCATTGTTAGCAAGTTCTGTTGGTACCAACATAGTTCAACGATTCAGTGTTTCCTGAAACCATAGTTTCGAGAAATATTCGCAAACATTACATTGTGTGGTTAGAACTAATGAAGTACCATATAGTTTCTTGCAACTGTCCCAGAGGATGAGGTAATCTGGTCTTACTGCATCAAAGTACTCTTAAAATCAACTGCAGTGCAGGTCTGAAGGCCATACTATAAGCTCACGCATAATTCGATTTACTTATTACCTTCTTTCAAGCAAAAGTCAAGAGATATTTTTCTCAGTCACAGTCTGCAACATCTCGCTGAACTCACAAAAAAAAAGGCAGTGAGTAGGCTAAAACTGTGTCCACATGTTCACAAGTTCTCTTTTCAGCAGCTGAACCAGTGGCAAGTGGAGAGCCCATATACCGCTTCAGCCCTGACAGAGATGCAGCAAGCCACTTTGCAGCCTCTGTTGTTTAGAGCAGCAAGAATTCTCCCCAGCACCTGAGGGGGTGGTAACAACCTGAAACTTTTTGGTTCCGTTCCCTCGCAGTGGACAGACCCCATAATGGTCTCTGACAGGCAGTTAAAGGGCAGGTGTGACAATGACTCAGGGCTCTTATCAATAGCCGCCCTCACATCCTTGTGTCTGTTTACAATCTAGCATAATTATAAACGTGGGCCTGCTGCTACCAAGAGCTCTGCAGACAGAGATAATAGGTGAGAAGAGTTGTTTACCGTGCAAATAGTAGGAGCTAGAGAGAAAGAGTGAGGGAAAGAGACTTGCTACAGAAACTGCTACAGAGAAGCACAGCAGTTCTAATGAGGTGAGCAGGGCAGCTAAACAAGGCAGCACTTTAGGCACTGCAGGCTTATCCAGTAGGACTGGAGACCCGATTTGAGTCATTGCCAAGCTATAGATTTTATTTTATTTAGATGTTGTTTTGATATCAATTGATTTGAGAACATTCCAGTTACAATGTCAGAGTTCAATTCTTACATAATTGTCCAATCTCTGAAGTGAATAACATGCATTCTGACTTCAAAAACTCAAGTAGCTGAGAAGATCCACCATTGACTCGGTGACATCTGCTGGACAGAAGGTCCATTACAAACACTGGGGCTGTGTCTGAAATCGCCCCCTATACGCTTAAACAGGTCACTATTTGAGGGGACACCCATTTGTAGTGGTGTCCGAAACCATAGTGGACGTTATCGAGTTCACTCATTCAATCCCACAATGCACCTCAATAACAAATGTGTACAACTGATGTACGCGTTTAACGGCTAGAGAATACCCATAATGCACTGTGACGGTCGCGCCGAATTAATTCCCGCGTCGTGCCAGAAGATGGCACCTGCAGCTGAATCATTCATCAATCCATTTTTCAAACCGCTGTTCCAATGTGGCTACAGCAGAATATCATGTCAGATAGAAATTCCTTTTTTATACATGCTAGTTTCCATGACAGAGTTCAAGATAAATCTTTTCATCTTACTACTAAAGCTGCCAGTTTGAGAAGTTTCAAATAATTATTAAACAGCAAACACAAACCATGCAAAAGCGGTAGCCCTTCTGCCGCACTCAGTGTCTGAAATCGCTCACTGTTTTTCATTCACTCCTTCAAAACATCAGTTCTCACAATAAACACCATTTATACAGACCCAGATTACGAACCTCTCATTAGTCAGCTGTACATACTCGTATATCTGCGTTATTCAAAGAAACATCACAGCTTACTCTTTAACTATATATGATGGAATGTATTTAAGACTTAATTAAATTGTATTATAATAAAATGGTATTATATAATTTTATATATGGATTATATAATACAATGAATGCAAAATGCTTCAATATAATTATAGTTGTGTTAGAATACAATTTAACTTCTTAACACAATTATAAGGCCATAGAGAGTAAGTGCTTGGTTTGGTTGGTTTTTCTTAAGTGGTGTGGTTTCAGTTGTTCCTATATTTGTTTGTAAATTTAGAATACATTTTATAATGGAATTTTTGGTGAATCATGATTTGTTCTTAAAGTTTGTATGCACATTTCAGGCACAAATTTGTGCGTACACATGCTTAATGAATGAGACCCAATGTTTAATGACATTTTCATTCATATTGTGAAAATTAAAAAAAAAAACTATTTTAAAAATGATGAATTGTTCAAAGAAATATTGTGATTAAAATATATATTACATTAAATATAGACATTAAACATGATAAAGATAGAACAATATATAGCATGATATATAGATTATAGATATAGATAGCATAAAGACTCATGGAAGTCGCATCCGACAGACCAATCTAAAGCATAGAGGCAACGACTGAGCACAGAGGACTGAGTAGGAGTTTAAAAACAGCCAAAAATGTCAAACTGACTGAAGACAAAGTGGACAAAAAGAGAACAAGGTGGAAGGAGTCTGAGGAGGCGAGCAGGTCTTGATGTTTCTGCAAAGAGAAAATGGCTGGAGGTGAAGAGCGTTTTTGAGGAGCGAGTGACGGGTTGTTCTTTGACAGCTCCGCACCAGCCTGGTGAAAAACGAGAATGGCAAGAACAGCGGTGGCAAATACGTGATAAAAATATCAAGTTACAATAGGATTCAGACTTAAGAGGAGAATGCAGGCATTAAAGACATTTAAGAAGACATTGCTTCATACTGAATTACACCATATTCTTAATGAAAATATATCAATAGATGTTTTTTATGATTCATCATATTACAAACTTAAAATGGTCAAATTTAATATTTTTCCTTTTTTGTCTTTTTAGTTTTTGCACAGGCTTCTAAGCTACCATAATGCATTTGCTGCTGTTAGCTTAAATAAATAAAATAATAAAAGGTTGATGTTCAACAGTCAAAACTTTATTAGTGTAGGTAGCAAAAAAAAAAAATTCTAATATCTAATATCTCACAAACTATATGCATGATCCTCGTTTAGTCATTAGTCATTTCATAATGACTATTTTGTGAAAAACAGCATTTTGCTAATTCTGATACAATTGTCAAACTCAGCTTTTAAGACATCATATTAGTGAAGAGACTACAGGTTCTTGATTACTCTTTAAAATCCATTTGTCTCACCACAGGACTACTTAAAGTACAAGTGAAGAAAAGTTGATTAAAAATGTGAAAAAAACTCAAATGTTCACCGATGTCTCGACCATGGCGCAAAAGCGCGAGTAACCTCGTTTTATTATGTTCAACACCTGATACACTCTGATATACCAGGGATGGCCTGCCAGGGCCTTGGCCCGCATAGCAAAGGGTTGAATTAAGTCTGGGGACGGGCCGCTTTGTAATAGGGACCCGGTCGCCCGGTTGTTTTGTGCTTGAGACACTGTAGGGACAGCGCTTACGTGTGGTGGGCGCGCTCTACATTTAGAACATGCTCGGTGCGAGCCGGCGAACGAGCCAACAGGGGATAATCTGTGTGATTTTGTGGCACTGTGTAGTGGGCACACTGCCTACCAGTCAGAACAGAGGAAAAACTATTTTTGTGATTTATTAGGCGTGCATGCTTTATAACAGGCTCGTTTGACTGCAATATTGACATCTCCAGCCCCCCTCTGTGGTGGTAATTCAGCCACGGCGGGAACCAGTCTCTTTCTTCCTGTGGTCAGGAAGGCTTTGGAGACTCGGGGTTCAACACAATCTTGGGTTGAGGTCCCCTTCGCTCTGGCGGTCCATGGTGGCTCACAGAACGTGAATCTTCATCACCGAGCGCGACTGGAAGGTGAAGGCTGAGCGGGCGAGCACTTGGGGAGAAAATGGCGCAAGGCTTGTGACGCCTTCTGTGCTTCGTTGAAGTGCTCCGCGAACCCTTTCACCGCTGGACCAAACAGGCCGGTGGTGGAGATGGGGGAATCCAAGGAGGGTTTATCTGCGTCCTTCAGGTCCGTAAGGGTCAGCCAGAGATGGCGCTCTAGCACATTCAGGTTAGCCATGCTTCTACCGATCACCTGGGCGGTGATTTTCGTCGCGTGCAGTGCTAAGTGCGCAGGTCTTTGAAACACTTGAAGTACAGTATGGCCTGAAACACTTGAAGTACAGCCATTGTGTGAAGAGCCAAAGCAGCCTAGCCGGCGGAGGCATATGCTCGACCAGCGAGAGCTGACGTAGTGCGGCAGGGCTTGGATGGGTTCGTCGCTTTTGGCTGCCATCCTCTAGACTCTCGTAACCTGTTGTCATCCTCGTCCTCCTCCACTTCTGGTCCACTGAAGGAAATAGGACCGGCCCCTAACTGAGAGGGGCGTTGGTCATCCTGGGTGAACAAGACCGGCGAAAGGGATTTCTGAGAGTGAGACACGCAAGCCCGCAGGGTCGACAGCGCCATTTCGCCGCTCTTCGGGCAGCCACCCTTAGAGCGGTGCAAAGGATGTGACAATCCCCGCCAAAGAGAGGGTCTCTGACAAGGCACAGGATACACGAGGCATTTGAAACAACGCCTCAGCTCTTTTGTGAGTGTGTGTATTGCAGCGGCAAACACACAGCTTGTAAAGGATAGCTAGATGATGACCTGATGACCATATGTAGACTATGGGAACTGTGTCAAACTAATTTATTTTCTTTATTTCTATACAAACTTATATTCAACGCATCACTTGTTCACATGCTAAGTGTAACACTTCAAGTAATAATCAAGTAAAACATTTCTCATTACTGGCACAGTTACAGCACATTAAGAACAGCATAGCCTAACCACAAGCTCTATACTCCATGATAATGGTAACCTGAAAAATCGACTAACAACTGTCAAATATAACATCAAACTTTAACAGGTCTTTCCCTTTAATAAAAAACTAATTAAACAGCACTTAATTTCAACATTTAAACTCCTGATCCATCCCTATGCAAAGCATGCTGGGAACTAGAAATACACTGCTCAGTTTCAGTCACAACACGAACGGTTTAGGTTAACTTAACATTTTACAAATTTCATTTAACGTAATCAAATTTAGTAAAAATGGCAATTAAGTAAAAAACTAAAGATTTGTGTTGTTTCAGCTTATTTTATTTAAACTGAGCAAATGGCTAGAATCATTTGTTGAGTGTACGTGTATGTGCTGTATAATCAGTCCTAATCACAGAGCACACAGTAAAGAGCCTTTGAAAGGCCAGTGTGTCAATAAGCCAGCAGCTATGCTGTCAAATGACTCATGTAATATGGGGAGAGAGGTAGCAGCCACAGGCACAAATGGAATCTGATGTAAAAGGTTTAGGCCTCAGGTAAGCAAAGAATTCTTAATATAGGCTTGTTTCTGTGTTTGGCTTTTGAAACAGGAAGTGTAAGGACAGGAAAATGTGACCCTAGATTAATGTCCTGTCTCGAATTTCTCTATTCTGGTGCAGTGCTGCATTACAAGCCACAGGTTTATTGTGAGCAGTATGTGTGTGTGAGTGAGTGAGCGTGTGTGTGAGTGTGGGGGGCGGGGGGCTTTTCATGTGAAAAGCACATGAATGTCAGCGGTTGAAAGAAAGTGTATGTATTGGTTTGGGAGAAAAGAGTGCGTGACTGGACTCTACAGAACAAAATATGTCCATGACCCAAGAGCTGTCCATGAAGCTAAATTATCAATGAGTCTCCGATTAATATCACAGTCGAGTGCACTGACCTTTAATCCGCCTCTACAGCAAGCACTGTGCTTTGCCATCCTGTCACCTCCATGGAGAGCCTAGTTTTCATTTGTTACACTGCTATCTACCCATCATTCTCTCTCTACTACTGTAGCATCAATTGTGAGCTAGCATTGTTTTCCACACAACACACAGCATGAGCAATATGAAAATGAACATATGAAAAGAAAAACTAGTCAGCAGTCAGACATCTTTCACAATTATGCACAATATTTCAATTCTGGCAGATCAAGGTAAAATGTTTCCATGTTATGACCAATATTATAAAACTACACATTTTACTATTTAACTACTAGGCTAGACTATAAATTATAATTACTATAATTATTTTATAGAATATAAATGTATTTATTATATTATATTGTATTTATTATATTATATTATATTCTATTCTATTCTATTATATTATATATTATATTATATATTATATTATATTATATTATATTATATTATATTATATTATATTAGTGCTGGGCAATCGATTGATGGCGGTTAATCTGTGTACTGTGTATAATTATTATGCATATACACTCACCTAAAGGATTATTAGGAACACCATACTAATACTGTGTTTGACCCCCTTTCGCCTTCAGAACTGCCTTAATTCTACGTGGCATTGATTCAACAAGGTGCTGAAAGCATTCTTTAGAAATGTTGGCCCATATTGATAGGATAGCATCTTGCAGTTGATGGAGATTTGTGGGATGCACATCCAGGGCACGAAGCTCCCGTTCCACCACATCCCAAAGATGCTCTATTGGGTTGAGATCTGGTGACTGTGGGGGCCATTTTAGTACAGTGAACTCATTGTCATGTTCAAGAAACCAATTTGAAATGATTCGAGCTTTGTGACATGGTGCATTATCCTGCTGGAAGTAGCCATCAGAGGATGGGTACATGGTGGTCATAAAGGGATGGACATGGTCAGAAACAATGCTCAGGTAGGCCGTGGCATTTAAACGATGCCCAATTGGCACTAAGGGGCCTAAAGTGTGCCAAGAAAACATCCCCCACACCATTACACCACCACCACCAGCCTGCACAGTGGTAACAAGGCATGTTGGATCAGACCAGGCAACATTTTTCCAGTCTTCAACTGTCCAATTTTGGTGAGCTCGTGCAAATTGTAGCCTCTTTTCCTATTTGTGGTGGAGATAAGTGGTACACGGTGGGGTCTTCTGCTGTTGTAGCCCATCCGCCTCAAGGTTGTGCGTGTTGTGGCTTCACAAATGCTTTGCTGCATACCTCGGTTGTAACGAGTGGTTATTTCAGTCAAAGTTGCTCTTCTATCAGCTTGAATCAGTCGGCCCATTCTCCTCTGACCTCTAGCATCAACAAGGCATTTTCGCCTACAGGACTGCCGCATACTGGATGTTTTTCCCTTTTCACACCATTCTTTGTAAACTCTAGAAATGGTTGTGCGTGAAAATCCCAGTAACTGAGCAGATTGTGAAATACTCGGGCCCGTCTGGCACCAACAACCATGCCACGCGTTTAAAATTGCTTAAATCATCTTTCTTTCCCATTCTGACATTCAGTTTGGAGTTCAGGAGATTGTCTTGACCAGGACCACACCCCTAAATGCATTGAAGCAACTGCCATGTGATTGGTTGATTAGATAATTGCATTAATGAGAAATTGAACAGGTGTTCCTAATAATCCTTTAGGTGAGTGTATTTCTATAGTGCTTTTAAACTGTTAAATCTTACCTGTGATCTATGGAAAACCTTTATCTCTCCTTGGCTAATTAAAACAATTAGATGTCGAAAACTGACGTGGTAACAATATACTGCACATATCTACACACAAACACTGTATAGGGTAAGCAAATTGAAATATACATGCAGCAGCTTATATCTCAACCTGTCCAGTTGTTTGTACATGGGAATTTAGGAGACCTGAGATTGCATTGTGCTGTCTGTTAAAAATATTAGACCTGGTTGCAGTGTTTGTGTGTGTGAGAGTGTGAGTGAGTGAGTGAGTAAGTGTGTGAGTGTGTGTGAATGTGTGTGTGTGTGTGTGTGTGTGTGTGTGTGTGTGTGTGAGTATGAGTGAGTATGAGTGAGTATGAGTGAGTATGAGTGAGTGTGAGTGAGTATGAGTGAGTATGAGTGAGTATGAGTGAGTGAGTGAGTGAGTGTGAGTGTGTGTGTGTGTGTGTGTGTGTGTGTGTGTGTGTGTGTGTGTGTGGGTGGGGGTTGAGGGGGTGTGTGGTATGATTCCAGGGGAGCCTATTAAGATGAAATAACCCGATGTTGTTTTTTTCCTGACTCGATCTGTCGCCTCTTTCCCTCTATCGCTCTCATCGTTTCATGCTCCCCGTCTCTTTCAGACCTCATTTCCTTCATGTCAGTCTTTCACAGAGCTTATCCTGTCCTTTCATCCACTCTCTGTGTATCTCTTTCTAAGCGTAAAGTGTGCACTGAAATATCTATGGGTGGTTAACAGGACATGTTATTAATTTGCTTGAGAAATTGGAGTCATTATTTAATGCAGAAATACCCAATACACATCGCTTGATTGGAAAACGGAGCAATGCTGTGTTAAAAGAACCAATCATATATTCTTAGAGCAGTGTGAACTTTTCTTCAGAACATCTTATGCGTTCAGCAGAAGAAAGAAAATCATAAAGGATCGAAACATGATTATTCTCTGCACTGCTTCATTGCTGAGTGATTGTTTTTCACAGGAAACATTTTCAGCATTCAAGTAGATTTAAGCACTTCCTGAGAACAATTTCCCACTGTGTTGCAGAAAATTATTTTCTCTAGAAAAACAGGGTGGCCAATCATTTCACACCTACTCCAAACAACAAAGAGTCACAAATGGAAATGTAAAAATATTCATATTATAAGACATGTTCCTGTGTATGTAATGAGATTCCTGGAACAAAACCCACAAAAGATGCACTATATTGACAAAAGTATTGGGACACCCCTCCAAATTATTGAATTCAGGTGTTCCAATCCCTTCCATGGCCAAAGGTGTATAAAATCTAGCACCTAGGCATGCAGACTGCTTCTACAAACATAGTCGCTCTCAGGAGCTCAGTGAATTCAAGTGTGGTACCGTGTTCGGTTGCCACCTGTGGAAGAAGTCCATTCGTGAAATTTCCTCACTACTAAATAAATATTTTACGGTCAACTGTGGTATTATAACAAAGTGTAAGCAATTGGAAACAACAACAACTCAGCCACGAAGTGGTAGGCCACGTAAAAATCACAGAGCGAGGTCAGCGCATGCTAAGGCACACAGTGCACAGAAGTCGCCAACTTTCTGCAGAGTCAATAGCTACAGACCTCCAAACTTAGTGTGGCCTTCAGATTAGCTCAAGAAGAGTGTGTAGAGAGCTTCATGGAATGGATTTCCATGGCCGAGCAGCTGAATCCAAGCCTTACATCACCAAGTGCAATGCAAAGCATTGGATGCAGTGGTGTAAAGCTCTCGTTCTCGTCCAAAATTCCCACAAACACACTCCTAAACCTTGTGGAAAGCCTTCCTATAAGAGTTGAATCTGTTATAGCTGCAAACTCCATATTAAACCCTACGGATTAAGAATAGGATGTCATTAAAGTTCCTGTGCATGTAAAGGCAGGCGTCCCAAAACCTTTGGCAATACAGGGAGTGCAGAATTATTAGGCAAGTTGTATTTTTGAGGATTAATTTTATTATTGAACAACAACCATGTTCTCAATGAACACAAAAAACTCATTAATATCAAAGCTGAATACTTTTGTATCAATATTTTAAGTAGTTTTTAGTTTTAGCTATTTTAGGGGGATATCTGTGTGTGCAGGTGACTATTACTGTGCATAATTATTAGGCAACTTAACAAAAAACAAATTTATACCCATTTCAATTATTTATTTTTACCAGTGAAACCAATATAACATCTCAACATTCACAAATATACATTTCTGACATTCAAAAACCAAACAAAAACAAATCAGTGACCAATATAGCCACCTTTCTTTGCAAGGACACTCAAAAGCCTGCCATCCATGGATTCTGTCAGTGTTTTGATCTGTTCACCATCAACATTGCGTGCAGCAGCAACCACAGCCTCCCAGACACTGTTCAGAGAGGTGTACTGTTTTCCCTCCTTGTAAATCGCACATTTGATGATGGACCACAGGTTCTCAATGGGGTTCAGATCAGGTGAACAAGGAGGCCATATCATTAGATTTTCTTCTTTTATACCCTTTCTTGCCAGCCACGCTGTGGAGTACTTGGACGCGTGTGATGGAGCATTGTCCTGCATGAAAATCATGTTTTTCTTGAAGGATGCAGACTTCTTCCTGTACCACTGCCTGAAGAAGGTGTCTTCCAGAAACTGGCAGTAGGACTGGGAGTTGAGCTTGACTCCATCCTCAACCCGAAAAGGCCCCACAAGCTCATCTTTGATGATACCAGCCCAAACCAGTACTCCACCTCCACCTTGCTGGCGTCTGAGTCGGACTGGAGCTCTCTGCCCTTTACCAATCCAGCCACGGGCCCATCCATCTGGCCCATCAAGACTCACTCTCATTTCATCAGTCCATAAAACCTTAGAAAAATCAGTCTTGAGATATTTCTTGGCCCAGTCTTGACGTTTCAGCTTGTGTGTCTTGTTCAGTGGTGGTCGACTTTCTGCCTTTCTTACCTTGGCCATGTCTCTGAGTATTGCACACCTTGTGCTTTTGGGCACTCCAGTGATGTTGCAGCTCTGAAATATGGCCAAACTGGTGGCAAGTGGCATCTTGGCATCTTGGCAGCTGCACGCTTGACTTTTCTCAGTTCACGGGCAGTTATTTTGCGCCTTGGTTTTTCCACACGCTTCTTGCGACCCTGTTGACTATTTTGAATGAAACGCTTGATTGTTCGATGATCACGCTTCAGAAGCTTGGCTATTTTAAGACTGCTGCATCCCTCTGCAATATATCTCACTATTTTTGACTTTTCTGAGCCTGTCAAGTCCTTCTTTTGACCCATTTTGCCAAAGGAAAGGAAGTTGCCTAATAATTATGCACACCTGATATAGGGTGTTGATGTCATTAGACCACACCCCTTCTCATTACAGAGATGCACATCACCTAATATGCTTAATTGGTAGTAGGCTTTCCAGCCTATACAGCTTGGAGTAAGACAACATGCATAACGAGGATGATGTGGTCAAAATACTCATTTGCCTAATAATTCTGCACTCCCTGTATAGTGTGCATTTGCAACTGCATGCACCCGTTTTAAAAACCTCTTAAAAGTATAGTTTACCCAAAGATGAAAATTCTGTCATCAATTAGGTTGTGTCCACCAAAATGTTTTTAGCCAGCTGAAAATACCAGGCACTCTTCTAAAAACGCTAAACTGTGTGTGCATGAGATAAGAAATATCCACGGAAGTGTTACTAGTGTTACTAGAGAGTTTGTTTCTGAATATAAAAATGTTTACACAATGTAAAGTACTTGCTCTGGCACTCGTTTTAAATGATTTTGTTCTGTTGTTGTCGTCGTCTGTTGTCATTCTACAAGCAGGATGTGATGGTTGGTCGGTGTGGTATTTGATCCGCCCCTTCTTGACTGGGATTGGATGGCTGAATAAAAGACACTCGTTTTTACCAAAAGTTGAACATTTTTCAACTCTTGGTGACCGAACAAATAAACTCAGCAAAAAAAGAAACGTCCCTTTCTCAGGACTGTGTATTTCAACAATAATGTTGTAAAAATCCAAATAACTTTACAGATCGTCATTGTAAAGGGTTTAAACAATGTTTTCCATGCATGTTCAATTAACCATAATCAATTAATTAACATGCACCTGTGGAATGGTCGTTAAGACCTTAACAGCTTACAGAGAGTAGGCATTTAAGGTCACAGTTCTAAAAATGCAGGACACTAAAGAGACTTGTGTACCGACTGTGAAAAACACCCAAAGAAAGATGCCCAGGGTCCCTGCTAATCTGCGTGAACGTGCATTAGGCATGCTGCAGGGAGGCATGAGGACTGCTGATGTGGCTAGGGCAATAAATTGCCATGTCCGCACTGTGAGACGCCTAAGACAGCGCTACAGGGAGACAGGAAGGACAGCTGATCATCCTCGCAGTGAAAGACCACGTGTAACAACACCTGCACAGGATCGGTACATCCGAATATCACACCTGCGTGACAGGTACAGGATGGCCACAACAACTGCCCGAGTCACACCAGGAACACACAATCCCTCCATCAGTGCTCAGACTGTCCGCAATAGGCTGAGAGAGGCTGGACTGAGGGCTTGTAGGCCTGTTGTAAGGCAGGTCCTTACCAGACATCACCAGCAACAACGCCGCCTATGGGCACAAACCCACCATCGCTGGACCAGACAGGAGTGGCAAAAAGAGCTCTTCACTGATGAGTCACGGTTTTGTCTCACCAGGGGTGATGGACGGATTCATGTTTATCGTCGAAGGAATGAGCGTTACACCGAGGCCTGTACCCTGGAGCGGGATCGATTTGGAGGTGGGGGGTCCGTCATGGTCTGGGGCGGTATATCACATCACCATCGGACTGAGCTTGTCATTGTCATTGCAGGCAATCTCAATGCCTTGCGGTACAGGGAAGACATCCTCCTCCCTCATGTGGTACCCTTTATGCATGCTCATCCGGACATGATCCTCTAGCAGGACAATGCCACCAGCCATACTGCTCGTTCTGTGCGTGAGTTTCTGCATGACAGCAATGTCAGTGTTCTGCCATGGCCAGCGAAGAGCCTGGATCTCAATCCCATCGAGCACGTCTGGGACCTGTTGGATCGCAAGGTGAGGGCTAGGGTCATTCCCCGCAGAAATGTCCAGGAACTTGCAAGTGGAAGAGTGGGGTAACATCTCACAGCAAGGACTGACAAATTTGGTCCAGTCCATGAGGAGGAGATGCACCGCAGTACTTCAAGCAGCTGGTGGCCACACCAGATACTGACTGGTACTTTTGATTTTGAGCCTCCCTTCATTCAGGGACACATTATTCTATTTCTGTTAGTCACATGTCTGTGAAACATTTTTAGTTTATGTCTTATGGTGTTGACTCTTTTAGTGTTCATACAAATATTTACACACATTAAGTTTACTGAAAGTAAAAACAGTTGAAAGTCAGAGGACGTTCCTTTTTTTGCTGAGTTTGTATGTTTTGAGATATGTGGCGCTACCATTGAAAACAAACAAAAAATATGCTGGCCTTAGTAAAATATGCTTTTGTGGACACATGGCCTTACTCACCCCTCATGTTTTTCCAAATCTGTATGACTTTGTTCTAAGGAACACAAAAGACGATAACTTGTTTTGACCCTACTGACTTTCACTGTGTGGGTAACATCATTATTCAAAGTATCTTTTGTGTTCTGCAGAATAGAAATGCAGGTGTTGGGGTGAGTAAATAATGACAATTTTTATGTGAACTGTACCTTTAATTCTTCCCGCCCTGTAAAGTGCCAAGCTCTCTGTGGTAGCTCAGTATGAGGTGCTTCCCTCACAAAGGCTGCATAGAGGGCTGCTGACTCACACCTTTTGTGTGGGCTGATTGAAGAGAACCAGGTATGTAGGAAATGCACTGGTTTTGGTTTAGAAAGGCCCTGATGCTTTTTCCCTCTATCTTAAGTCCTCTATTTGAGCTGGCTGAGAAGTCCAAGTCACCATTCTAGAATATCATAAAAACCCACAACAGCATTTTATGAAAACTTTAAAATCACACAAAAACATACACTACATTAATAAAACATTTCCGTAGGACACACATTTAAAGAGAGACTTAAAATACATTACATGTCAACAAACAATTTGCAATTGCTTAATTTCCTGTCTCCTTTTTACGAGACTTATATATTGAACTATTGAAGTCTGGGTGAAAACCACAAAGGTGGTTAGCGCAGTTTTTCTGAATAATGCATGCCTGAACAAATCCCATTTAATACCCGAGTGCATACAGGGGTTTCAAGCATGGCCAAATTCATAGCAATTATCTTTTTTCCTGCCATTGCCTCTCCATCCAATTGAATTAGTAAAATAATGAGGTGGAATTGGAAACGCTTAATGACTGTCGGCACTCTGCATTTCCTACTCCTGTTTTATTTATTTATTTATTTATTTATTTGCCAACTTTGAAGTTCCAAAATTAAATCATTTCATTACACGTGACTGGCATTTAGATTTGGTGCAATTTTGTCATAGAAAAAAAGTAAGCATATGAAAATAATGTTTGCTTCTGTTTGTATTAGGGGTGTAACAATATATCGCAATACAAAATGCCACATGAAAAAATTCAAGTTTACAGAGTCATAGTGTCAGTACTACATTAAACTGCTATATAATGTTGAATATAATGTATAATAATCCAATGGGGGAATATTTGTGGGTCTTGATATATCTAGTCAGTGACAGAATGCAAGCATATTTGTCTAAAATAATTCTGTATTTTCAGCTTCAGAATCATGAATATTTTTATTCTGTTGTCACCATTGTCCTGTGCATTGGGTTACCAGCACTAAGTCCAAGCCTATTCATTTCCACCCCCAATGTAATACCAAATTTAGCATTTTAAATCAACAGTACATTTTTTGTTAACCTTTTACTATATGTCTTGATGTATCTCAATAATATCATATCGTGAGTCAGTATCAGATATGTATCGAATTGTGACATGAGGGTATCGTTACAGCCCTAGTTTATATATAAAGAAAAAATATTTTAAAAATAATAATATTTATACTTGTTATAATTATAAACTTTTATAATAAAAACATAATTGTATAATAAAAATTATGGCCATAAAGATGAGACCTACAAATCAAATCTAAATGCATTTATAAAGCACCTTAAAAACCACAGAGTGAAAAGTTCTGTACAATTTTATAAGGATAAAATAAAATACAAATAAAATGTTTAAATAATTTTAGAAAAAGAGATAAAATACATACCACAAATGCATCAAACCAAACCTAATGGTCCTTACTAAGTAGGCCTCATCAAACAAATATAAGCTTAGTTATAAGCCTAGAAATATAGTTTGGTACCAGTCCATCCAGAGCTTTAAAAGTATACAAAAGTACTTTATACTTTATCCTAAAATGAACAGGTAGCCAGTGTAAATATGCTAGAATAGGGGATATATGATCCCTCTTTCTTGTGTTTGTCAGCATGTGATGTGATGGTGAAGACTGACTTTCACCCAGGTACAAAGCATTGCAGTAATCAATACGTGAAGAAATAAAAGCATGAATTACTTTCTGCAGATCACTGAAAGATAAGACATTTGCAATACTTCACAGTTGAAAGAAAATATTCTTCACAACTGAATTTATTTGTCTGTCAAACTAACACTGTCAAAAATAAAACCCAGATTTTTAACAAATGACAGAGGGCCTCATTGCTATATTATTTACGCAGCTACTTTTTCTTATTTAACTGAAGTTGTTATTCATCCAGCATTTAAGACATTCAAAAAGTGATTTAATGGATATATTTAGAGGCAAATACATCCGGGTTTAATAGATCCAAAAGGAAGTATATATAATGAAAATAACACTGGTCCCAAAATAGAACCTTGAGGGATCCCACAGGTAACAGAAGCTATTGATGACGAGAAGTTTCCAATTTCAAAAGAAAAGGTTCCGTTTAAAAGATAATTAATAAAACCAACTAAGGGCAGTTCCTTGGATGCCCAAATGCTGCCTCAGAAGTTCAGTAAGGATGGCATGGTCAATCGTATCAAATGCTGCGCTAAGATCCAGCAGAACTAAGGCTTAAAGAAAACTACTAAGATCAATAGTACAAAGCCATCCGCATTGCTTTTAAGTCCCTTCATTTTTGAAGGACCTTTGATATAAGTATAACATGAGCCAATAATAGTTAAGTTTGTGTCTGTGAGGGATGGTTTTAGGGACTATTTCGCACACTTTCTACTGCAATATCACCATAAGGACAAAGCCACGGTTTGAAAATATCATACGTCGGAAAGATCCTGAAAGTTTAAAGTGAAGCAGATGAGAATGGTCACACATTCTGACGGAGACAACCCCTGCTATAGACTTCAGGCAACAAAATGTGGAAAACACAGATGCACCATTTAATGAAACCCAATTATTAGACACAAATTTGCCTATAAATATGTATGAAAACAGAGAAATCGCAAGAGAGCAGAGATGCTAATGGCTTTGTCCAACCCTGTGTTTCACTTGCTTCAGACCTCCCTTCAAGGGTAGCCCACGCAGTTTGTTGAAACATTAGCCTTTATTAGCACAAATGGGTTGATTTGACAGCCAAGTCTGTGGCATGGTTTGGCTAACCTTCATTTTTTGAAAGCACATCTCATTTTCTTCCAAAAGTGAATCATTACTCTCCCCGGCTTTGAAGAGGGCTAATTAAAAACAATAGTGTCTGTGTGGTCATTCAGAGTCATTTGGCAGTAGTAGTCAGTTGGCATTTAGAAGAGTTTCCTTTCAACCGTTATCTGAGACCAGAGGTACACCTTAATATAGTTCACTTTGTAACATCCTGTATGGTACTGATCTACTCGTGCACCATGTAATGTCTGTCTGTCTGTCTATATCACATTTCTGCAAATACATTGATTTCAATGGACAGTGCTTGCATAGAAAACTGAAGTATGCAAGATTTTTAAAAACATTTGCTTAACTCAGTTTATTGCTCAATATCTACTATTAGTATGGAATTCATGGGTTTATCTCCCTCAAAATTTAGAAAATTGAGCCTCCTAGGCGCCATTAAAACATTCAGAGCTGTCCACTCAGATCTGTCAATCTTTTTCCTATAGCGAGAGTTTGGAGCGTGGCTACTGGAGCAGGCAGAGCCAGAGGTTGTTTAGCTGCTGTGAGACCATGATTGACAGGGAAAAGACATTCAGTTACAGAAGTGCAAGCCAGAAATCACTGCATTTACACCTTCAAAGATTAAATGGGTCATAAACAAGTCAAAGCTAACGGGGCGTTGCGATGCTACGGTCTACAATGGACGCTTCGATACCATACAGCATTATCGTCCACTCGTGCAGAAAGACAAATGTACTAGTTTATGTTTACTTTGATGTGTCCAATGTACACAGCCTTAACCAGTTGTTGCGTGGTGCGTTGGATGGGTTTAGTGCGTGAGAGTTTGCCAACTCAAATGCTTACTTGTGACTGTGACGACCCCTATGTTATGTGGGGTTTTCCCTGGGCTGAGGCTCCGCACTCTCAACTGGCCGTTCTTGGGTAGTTTCATTTGGCACACCTGTTGCTGATTTCCGGTTGGGTTCCTTTTAAAAAGAGCATGATGAAAAGGCCAGAGAGAGCTGCAGATTGGACTTGATTTTGTTTGGTTTTCCTTGAACTTGTTTCTTTGGTACATCCATCACTACTACAGCATTACCCATCCATGCATGCATTACACTTTACACTACTGACTCCTGACTGTTACATTATATACTGTTTTTTCTGTATAGTTCTATTTTGTTAATAAATTTTACATTCTATTTCGGCTTTCTTGTGTGTCCCTATCTTGTTATGTCCTTTTTGAGCCACGGGGCGTAAGAGTGGCACATAGCAACGCAGCTAAAAGTATTCCTAATATGTACTTTTACTAAAAGTAGTCTAATTTTACCTGTTGAGACATGTCTTCACAACACCCGTAAAAGATGTTTGTGAGGCGTGTTGGGGAGGCGTGATGTGCAAAAGGGGCGTTTGCAAGTTTGTTTGAAAATATGCTTTATTTTTGTAATTCTGCTAATGTGCCACTAGTGTTGCAAAAACTACATACTTCAACTTCAACTTATAATACTACTATTTGCTACGGTATTAATTAGATTTTTGTCAACCAGCAGTGCTAGACAGACAGTAAATATTTGTTTAATCTAGAAAAAAAAAAGGTCCATACATTCATGCCCACTTCTATTGTAAGCCCAAACCATGTGATGTCAGAGCCTGCAATAAATGAAAATGAGCCATGTGATGTCCACTCAAGAGCAGTGATAGTAATTACAGATGGCTTTGACAGTCACTCAGAAATAAGAGAGAAGGAAGACTCAATGTGAATTGATTTAGAAACCGTGAGTTTCTCTGGAGGGGGAAATGGGCTCTCTAAAGACCAAACACAGAGTGAGGAGATAAGAAAGCAAAATGAGGCCACTGCCTGAGGGTCTCAGAAATCTACTGGGACAGTGAAGAGAGGAAAAGAGGGGGCAGAAGAGAAGGCTTTCTGGTACAGCAGTCTACAATCAGTCAGAGACACTGCCAGAGAATGCACGGACACTTCGCACAGTCAAAGCAATAGTCGCTAATAACAGAGGAAAGTTTTATAAATATATATTCTACAAACAAAGCTTTATCAAGAAGTCTGACTAATTTTGAATTGATTTTTTTTTAACAGTTTGTTTGAATGAACCGGTTCAAAAAGGTCCCTGACATCCCGACATTAATTATATTTCCATATGTCTCAGTTCTGTTAGCTGTATCCATGTTTCTTAAATATTTTTTTGCATTTACATTATATTTACATATGCTCAAAATGTTATTACACGGTAAAAAAAAAAAATCCCCCCCAGTGTAGTTGGTCAAGTCCTTAACTGAACTGAGTTATCTGCTGAACAGCCTGCCAATGTGCAAATGGTGTAAATTTCAGCAACAATTTTCCTCTCCATCTCCGTTGGTTCTCCTTGTTCTCACCTATTCCCTGAAATGACCTGCAAGACATCAAGCCCTCAACAGCATGCCAAACTGCATGCATGCTGCAAAGTGCACTTCTGCTGTCGAGGATGAATTTTACTCACATCTTGATAATTGTAATTCAAATCCACAGCTAAGCCAGCCTTTGTCTTTTATAGTCTCTATAGACTCAATAACGCTGAGAACATAAAGATGAGATGACAAGCTTTATAATGCTTTGCATTATATTCCTCAAAGGTGCAGCCTTCTTTTTGACAGTCTGGATGAGCAGTAAAGGCTCAGAGTATTACATCTGGAAGAAAATGCAATATCCCGTCCTATGGAGCAAACAAGAGGACTACACTGTGAGAAATATCTCTGATGAAGGCTCTGAGGTAATGCTAAGTGCAAAGTCTACTCAAAAACACTCTTTGGAGCCTTTTAAATAGAAATTAATTAGCTGTAAACAATTGTCTAACTCTCAGAAGCATCGGCACTGTACATTTTTGTTTGAAAGTGCAGCTCAAATCAGAGCTTGAGGGACCTTGTCTCATATGCTCTGGCAACATTAGCTTGCTGTTTAGGGTTAATTAAAAAAATGCCAGAAAACTGATCTAAGATCAGCAGTTATAGCTTAAGAAATCAACAGGCAGTATGAGGCACTGCTTGCACATGAATGTGTTTGACCAGGCTTGAACTAGAGGTCTGTCCTCGACTTGACTGTCCTTGAAAACTCAGTGCGACTGACCAGGCATTTAACATCATGATGCGTGTCTCCTGTGAAAATCAATGGAAGGAAATTACAACGTGCTTGCACAAAACTCCACTGCCGCAAGGACGTGGCTGAGGTTTTGTTCACTGTCCCAAATGCACCTTCCCATTTGTGTTTGGTCAGCAGGAAAACGTCCTTTAATGACACTAATGATAATTAATGAAAAGATTTAATGGCAATAAAGGTTATCTGCGATAATTAACTTTGGGTGGAAACTAACAATTAACTTCCTGCTCCTTGCTCCTCGCTTCTCGCCCCTGGCATGCACGCCAGTCTTTAACCCACCGAATGGGGCTTGTATTCTTAACCTTTAATATAAATGAAGACAAAAAAATACTCAATTGACCAGGTAAAACAACATCATTTGGGATTGCCATGCAAGTAGTTAGTCAAGACAAGTGGAAATTATGGTTTTGAAGAGGCTTGGCACTGAAAGAGTAGCTTGTTCAGGCTAGAAGGGAAATATACCACATAAATCTGAATTGCCTACGGATATTTCTAAATGTCCACTCAAATAATAAACAGGTTTTCTCCTTCCAGATCCAAAACCCTTAGGTTCTGTCAAGTCAATGTGCAGCCTTCTGCATCAACACTTAGTGTGAATCTCGAACATAGAGGTTAGAGTGCTGTAGGTCACAAACACGGCCAGAAAACACATTCTTTAATTCTTCTTGGCAAGACTCTCAACGACAGGATAAAATCCATTAGGAAGAGCGTGTAGTAGACCAGTAGTCCTAGCAAATGCAATGTGACAGTGGGAAGAAAGAAAACAACAACAAAGTGAGGGTACTAGTTTTATTCAGACCCCGTAGTACCATATTTCAACTGTACTGAATGCCAGTCTGTGCAAGCCTGCCAACATGCTCAGTAACTCTCCGTCACCGCAATGCACCTCCAACTGCTAAGAAAAGAAATAATTGATTCTGACTTGGGCCGTTCAATAATGCAATGCAATTAATCTCTATCCCTTACAGCAATCACTACGTGCTTACTACAAGTGCTTGAGGTAGAGGCGGACTGTGTGCTCAAAACTGCCAGGAAGCACTGGCATTATTGTGGAACTGGCAGCCAATGTCACATCTTCTGCAGAAAGAGCAGAGATCATTAAGAGTCATTTTCCTGTATGCCATGAAAAGTTTCAGTCAACCTGGAACATTGAGAGAAGGCAAATAACACACAAAGTGAGTAGAAATACAGTCACAGTCTATAATTGGGGAACACAGCATCCCTAAAACACAGCTGCCATCCATCAAGACCAGTTTATGAAGCCGATAGGAGGCCGTTATTCCCAAATCTTGCTCGTATAGAGACCATGTTGTGGTCGTTTCATCTTAACCTGCTCACATACTCAAACACCGCACACACATTAACCTTTGCTGTGAAAGAACAACTTTACCATTTGCAATCTGGCAGATCTGAACAACCTTCGCATTGCAGATGAGACAGACTTTTTCTAAATTAAAACAGAAAAAATAGGCATGAAGATTTAGCACAACACTTAAAGTGCAATGGCTTAATTTTAGAAAAATACAAATTACAGGACATCAACCAGGCAACAGGTTTATGCCATAAAAGCATAATGCTTTAAGAGCAGGATCCTGCGTGCTGTGGCTAAAAGTAGCTGCCAGTCTAAGGCAATTTGGATGGACTCATTTTCTGGCAGTCATTCATTTTTCTTCCCGCAGTCTAGAGGGTGATGACACTCAAGTTTTCAATCAGCAGAGAAATGCAGTAATGAGCTTGTGAAAAGGCAATCAATGGTACATGTTCCAAGAGAGACAGCGAGAAATAAACTTGATTAATACAAAGTAAGCCTTCCTATAATAAAACACTGGTTTGTAACTGCCACATAGTAAGTGGACACGTCAATAATTGGTGGTGTTGAATGAGTTTCTGTAGATCAGTGCATGGTGAGGTTAGTGCACAAAAGATCTTGAGTACTGGAAGTGCTTAAGAATCCCTGAAACTACAGATTAATGATGCATAAAACGGTTCAAGGCCATTAATTCTTACAGGTATAAGCATACTCTTGAGAATCATATTTCTTCATGACCAGGGACAGTGGAATATTTTTCTGCAACTTTCATGTCAAGTAATTATTATTACTAGGGCAATCCCCTGAAGTGACCTTGGATTAAATGGCTTGATAATGATGGCTCACAGATCATTTGTTGCGGAGATTGAAAAAAACAAAACAACCTATTACCAGCCTTGAGTTTTACCCACTGTGTTATATCATATTTGCTTTGAAAATATAACATTTTGAGCATTTATAATGGCCTTTAGCTAATGTTTAGTAAATATGAATCTTAGTGGTTCTGTTAATATATTGATATATTGTTAATGATATATAAAAAAAAATATTTAAAAAATATAGTATGACATTTTATAATGTATATAAACTTAATTTATTTCTGTTTCCATTGTTGTGGATGGCAAATCCCTTCTCTTATGATTGCACATCAGTAACAGTATTAGAGAATCAGAGACAGAAAAAACTAAAAAGGCATGACACAAAGATCTCAATGTATTCTGAGCTCATAAGTGCATTCTGGGTATTGTAGTCCTGCCAGCTGCATGCTTTGAGAAAGAGGCCTGTATTGAATTCCATTATGATTCATCCACCCAGGATTCAGGCTTTCATCTGCAGAACATAATTACTCTATAAACTTGTCTCCCTGGATTCATTGTCGATATGAAATATGCACAAGCTGTCAGATTTAAAAGCTCCACCATAAAGATGCACTTTGCAGCCATTGACCCTTTACCTATTCAGACCTAACTCTGTCCCCTGTCTGCAAAATCATTCGCAAACCGGGACGCATCCAGGATTCACTGTGGTTTTAGGAGGAATACAAGTAGTTGATGAATGCGCACACACATTGTCCTGTTATAAAACTCACACTATTATATAAAGAACAGTGAAGCTTCTAATTCCAATCACTTGCCATCTCATTTTGGACCAAACCCAGCTGTCTCATAAGTCTAATTTACAGCCACTCTGTCCTACGCTCCCACAGTACAGTAAGGAAGAAAAGCATAACTTTAGGACTCAACAAAAAGGATGGTCTGCTGGCCCAGGGCCAGTGTGCAAAGGTTTCGTGCCAGCTAACAGAACCGTCACTTGATGTAAAAAGAAAAAAGTCCTTATTGTTGAGTCCTGAATGCACTAAGCACTTCTGATAGCAGTGGCATTATACCGCCCAACTCTGAGTGCCCTGGCCACATGACAACAAAGGCTTTTCAGAGTTGCACCAGAGCAAAAGGAGTTGGTTTTTTTACTCGCAAGTGCCAAAAGCTCCTCAAGCTTTCTCTCTTGGTTGCTCGTTAAACTCCTGCCTCTGTTAACAAAGGGATGTGATTTTCAGACGTGGAAGTGGGGACAAAGCAGCATGACCGTTGGGGATGATTTCCCAGGCAATTCTCAGCAAAAGCCAGAGCACTCACCCAAAGTGCACTAGCAATGAGATGTGCACGCATGCACGCAACGCTTCTAAGCACACCGAACCACCAAGACGAGACAAAACTGGTGCATAAAAAAAACTTTAAATGACAATGACATAGGCTCCAGCATCCCTGCAACCTTAGGACAAGTGGTTAGAAAGATGGATGAATGATGCTTTGCGGCATTGTGACTTCAACATTTCTCTGCATTAAAGGACAATGTGAAACTGCTTTGACACAGAGGACTTGTGAATGCCAGAGAAATAAAAAACCTTGTTACCTAGCTATATATTAGGCAGCTGCATTCTAACCCTTATGGAACCTCACAAGTGACTGGCAGGAACAATCTACATAGGCAAAACATATGACATGAGTTTGATTTCAAAAGATTTCAACCACATTATTATGCTGCTAAGCAAACAGCATGGTACTGTACAATACTAGGCATAAAAACAGCACATTCATACTGTTTAAAGAGCAAAAACAATAAATAAATAAATAAAATAAAAACTTTAAATGACAATGACAGAGGCTCAAGCATCCCTGCAACCTTAGGACAAGTGGTTTGGAAGATGGATAAATGATGCTTTGCGGCATTGTGACTTCAACATTTCTCTAGCCACATCCACCATCTTGCATTTGGTTTTTACTTAGCCTTGTGATGCCTAAATTTACTTGTAGCATAAAAAAATATTATGTTTAGGTTTTCATTTTGGATTTACTTGGACAAAGAATAGCATGTTGGTTACACTTTTTCAGTAAGTTTTCATTTGTTAACTAAAAAATCCTTCAACAGCATGTATTACTCTTAGGGTGTTTTCAGACCTGTAGATTGTTTGCTTTGTTCCAAAACAGGGACACCATTTGTTACAATGTTCCATTTTCTTCTTAGATCGGTTCGCTTTCAAAAGGATACATTTCAAAGTGTACCAATATGTGTTTATGCAAGTCACATGCGAGTAAAACTGTCCTCTTGTTGGTCAGAGTTCACCTGTTTACGGTCCTCTGCGTCATCCATCAAAATGGATTGACAATTTTGCTCCATGGGCTTATTGTGGCTTTATCTACAGCTGTCGTGACACGCTAACTAACATATCCTTATAGCATATATAGCAGTGGCATTATATATCATTTATAATGCAGTTAGAGCGGGACTCAAGGCTTCGTCAGGACAGCATTCTTGCAATGCACAGAGAAGAGAATACACACCATTTTAAGATGAAGAGGCTCTCTTTGGTTTTCAACCACAAAAACTCACAGAATCAGACACTGCTGCCTTTTAATATTACACATTTCCCATTATGAATTATGATACTGCATGGTTCGTTGGTCTGTTGGGTTGAATTGCTTCCTCACCTCAACCAACCCGCTTCAGAGTTTGAACATCGAGACACAATAGCAATTGAAGTTAAGAAAACTTTAAAACAATGCATCATGGTTGAGTTGCTCAGATCAGATTGAAAACTGATTTAGCGTGTAAACGGAACACACTACAGGGATGGATATTAGCATAGCACCGCTGTGAGCCTCACCATAATGTTATGTTATCTCAAAATCTAAAAACAGAAAGAATACCCTAGAGATTCACTCCCCTTGTGCTAACACGGCCCCCAGAATCGGTTTATGGACTACTTTGCAATGCTAATCAATAAAGCTCCTCATGACGAAGCTTAGCAGCCGTAATGAGGGAGCAACCGTCAACTGCTTTATGTTGAACGACGTTTGCCATGCTCAGACAAAAGAGCTAAAGGATTCTCATTTATTCTATGCCATGAGGGTTTGACCTGTCAGTTACTGCAATAAATCACCTCATATCTGCAGCAAAGGCACTGAATAGTAATGGGTCAAAACATAATGAGCAAAGTTAAGAAACAGAAAGTAATTAGTAGCTACAGCGAGAAAACAGAGTGGTTAAAAACAAAGGACTTTTGCTCAACAACCTTGAATATAGCAAGTATATTTTGTGCTTATTCAAGAAAAATAATTGCATTATATCTACATGAGAGCTCATAGGCAAATAATTCTTTAATATCTGCTCTTCAGCTGTTGTGCAGACCACCACAAACTCAAGCATAAGGAGCATAGTAACATTTAGTAAACAGTGGCATGTATAAGAGAAAGAAGTACACAGACACAAACCCCACATGACATGCACACACACTGGCAGGTGCGACTCTGGCACTCGTCCTACTGCAGGAACCATACACTCTCAAAAAAAAAGGTACAAAAGCTGTCACTGAGACAGTACCCTTTAAAGGGTACGTAGCACACACAGTTTCTGCCAATCTCATGTTAATCTTGAGTACCTATAGAGTAGTATTGCATCATTCATATCTCCGAAGAGTCTTTAGTTTTATGATATTTATTAAAGACATATACAACTGTACCGATTCTTTCTGAAAACAGTCGACGTGTAGTGGGCAGAGCTAGAGTCACGAGCACACATACACATACACATACACACACACACACACAATACATCATAGCATTATTCCTGGCATGGCATTATTCCTGGCGATTCACTATACGTTCGTGTTGTTTATATTATATGCACTTACGTGCTGGGTTATTTGGGAAGCTGAACAAGGTTATCTTTCCCTCACAACCAAAAACACACTTCTTTAGTGACATTGTTGATTTTGTGTTCTAAAAACAAAATGACAGCGCTGCCGACGGCTTACATAACTGAACGAAGCTCATTGGATGACGTGCTCTTGCTCTCGCTCTGGTTGATGTGCACATGTGCTCATTCGGGACAAGTGCCCATACAAGGAATTCCGCCCTTTATGACGTCATACAGGGCCATACTAAAAAAGAATCCTTAAGGTGTGTATTTGGCACAGAAATACGCCGTCATATGTCCAACTCGTTTTTTGAAATTTTAGCCATGTTAAGCTTGAGAATCCAACTCTTTAACAGTGTAAATAAGTCAGAATGCATGAAATAGCATGAAATAGCATGAAATAGCATTAGACCCCCCCCTCCCCCCCTCCCTTTAAAATGGTTCTAATATCAATAATATATACAATGTTGGTACCAATATGTACCTTTGAGGTACTAATAGGCAGTCTTTAGGTAAAAAGGTGTACCTTTTGAAAGGGTACCACCCCAGTGACAGTGTACCTGTTTTTCTGAGAGTGTAGTTGCTTGGGGTACTTTCAAAAGAAACCTTCACTGCATACAAATATGCATACTTTGCCTCTACATAGTATGGAAAAAACAATACTTCATATGAGCAGGATGTCTACTGAATTTACAACAAGACCACTGAGGAGACATCAGATTCAAAAAGACGGGAAAAAGTTGTGTAGAACTGTGAGCCGAGTGACTTATGTTAAATGCTACCAAGAAAATCGTTTATATTGCACATTTTTAACAACACCCATGAAGATTTACATGATTGGTATGTCATATGGGTAAAAAGGACAGTGCAATTATGAGAGATTTAGAAGGAAGTTCCTCAAATTAAGTATTAACTGCAAAAGTATACAGATATTCAGACACGGCCCCTGTGAATTCCTCAGAAACACCTACACTGATCCTGAAGCCTCATCTCCAATTCAATTGCACTTCGATTGCTCTTTTTCTCCTTTTTTCTATTCTTAACTCTTAGCTAAAAGCAAGCTTATGAACGATTGCAGTTCTGCACTGATTAATCGTGTTAGGGGTGATTTTGAGATAACCATGTTCTGCAAACGCAGCCTGCAACTAACATCCAACAGAACAGATAATAGACCGAAAGTGCTGATGTTGGTGTGATGCAGGGTGACACAAATGATTATACTAAAAATAAACAATTTCATTAGGCTGTACTCATTTTGCCAATTGAACAAACGTGGTGTCCAAGACTAGATGTTTGAGAGATCATAAATCAACATGAGTGGTCTGAAAAAATAGCAATCAAGTGGCATTAGAAACTTACATAAATTAGTTGAATGACCTTCAACTACACTGTAAACATAATTAAACATTTTATTAATCAGTACTTGTTTTTTCCAATTAAAACACCTAACATCTTTCTTATACTTAAGATGCCGAATTAAATAAATAAATAAATAAAAAACTCTAAAATTCTTCGTTTTAAGTACAAACCTGGATTTATGAACAAATCTGGATCTTTAAAAAGAAAATTCTCTGAAAATATATTTTAAGTAAATTTACTTCAGTAATGTATTGTTTTAAGGATTTTGCAGTGTAATTTACATTCCACCACACTAACCACACTGTGTGGGTCACCTAAAGCTGGCATCTACTTTAACAGTCCCCAAATGATGTGCTTTTTAAAACCAATAATTCAAGTGTAATTCGTTCTATTTTGACACTTATCCATACGCTGTGAGCAATCAGGGCCAAGCAGAGCTTAACACATATCTTAAGACTTCCACTGAAACTCTTTTCAAATAACCGAAGGCAGAAGTAATAAAAAGACTTAATAAAAGACGAGAGGCGCATATAATAATAAAAAATAGTAAATGACTGGTTTTAAAACAAATTATTCAGATTAATTCTGCAGAGACATACTGCCATCCTCAACATATACAATAAAATCCTGCATCAACAAAGAGCGCAGTGTTGGGGAAAGTTACTTTTAAAAGTAATGCAATATTAGGTTACTCCCTAAAAAAAGTAACTAATTGTCCATTGAGTTTGAAGCTCAAAAAAGCACATCCATCTATTATAAACGTACTCCACACGGCTCCGGGGGGGTTAATTAAGGCCTTCTGAAGCGAATCGATGGGGTTTTGTAAGAAAAATATCCATATTTAAAACTTTTTAAAGTAAAATATTTAGTTTCTGGCAGACTGCCTTCCGTATTCAACTTTCAAAAAAAAAACTGCCGCGATGTATCAACGCGTTTTGAACTGCGAGAGGCATTACACTTTCTGCGTAAGTTGAATACGGAAAGCAGTTGAAGCTTTGAGCTTCAAACTCAATGGACCCCATCACTGCCATTATAAAGTGTGAAAGCATCAGGATATTTATTTATATAACGCCAGTTATGTTCATCAGAAAGAAGAAAGTCATATACACCTAGGATGGCTTGTGGGTGAGTAAATCATGAGGTAATTTTCATTTTAAAGTGAACTACTCCTTTAATAGTTAGCATTTTACTGTTTTCATACATTTTGAGGAATACTAAATCCTTTTTTTTTTTTTGTGCAAGTTAGATGAGTAAACACATGCACACATTTAGTCCAGAACTACAATAACCCGTTTATACACAACACCTTACTCACTTAATCCAGATTTCTCTCAACATGTGGACAGTAGAGGTGTCGGTCAATAAATGGGAAAACAAAGTAACTTACATTACTTATTTGAAAAAGTAACAGATATTTTGTTGTAAATTTTAAAAAGTAATGCGTTACTTTACTCATTACTTGAAAAAGTAATCTGATTACATAATTCACATTACTTGTAATGTGTTACCCTCAACTCTGTTCGAGTGGACGGATAGAGAAATAGTTACAACCACAAACTACAACTGTGCTGTATGCTACAAGGCATTAGTTGATGGATGAGATTGGTGTAATCGGAGAAACTGAGGTAGAAAGAGACGGCAATAAAAGAGGAGTTTGATCAAGCGAAAGAGAGTACAAAAGTAGAAGATGGAGGATCTATACCCAGGCATCCCGTATACGTCTGAGAGGCTGCAGGCAGAGTGGACCATTAGGAGGGTCCAGAGCTTGATGATGAAAGCTGTGATAGAATGTGCACAGCCATTTCACTGAGTGCTGCATAGGATGCCACACTCATGGGTCCAAGTCACATGTCCCTTACCTAACCAGAACATGGATACATTTTTTGTCATTAAATACAATATACTGTACGGTAGCACGAAAATTAAAAACAAAAGCAGCTAAACTATATCAAATGTTCAAAAAAAAAGCAAACAAATTCCTGGGTATAGATAATAAAATTTTGTAAAAATTCCTATTCAGAGAAAAATGCAAAACAGAAAAAAAATGCTTTGAATAATTTACAAAGTTCCTTTAAGAATTTAAAAAGTTCTAAAATAACAGAGAAAAAAACATGTTCTAAAATAAGGAGGAAAAGGAGAATGAAAAACTATAAAGGAAACAAAATAGAAAGATAACAAAAAAATACAATTATATAAAAAAGCTGTAAATGAGAAAAGTACTAAATGGTGCCATTTACCTTTATTATACAATTAAGGCAGTTTATGCATCTTAACCTAAATGAGATTATGCTCATAATTAGAACCAACATAATCACAGTAAAATATGTTGAGTACTGCGGTTTTGCAAAAACGTTTTAGGGACGTTTCCGACAAAATGAGGGAGGTTGGGAATCACATTAAGAACTGCATTAAGCAGGCAAACGAAAACTGCAACACATCTTTGTGATGTGGGCTGTGTACAAGTGAACATTGACAAAATGGTAGTAAACAAACCACATTTCTTAGCATTTAATCAAAAATAATGACAAGTAGCATGTAAACAAGATTGAAGAGGTTTGCCCATGCTATGTAAACATCTTAATCCAAGTAATTCCTTTCTCTGATAATCGTGAATAATCCCTAGATGTGGCTTGAGTCCCTCTTTTACTTTATAGGGGTTTTGCCCTCTTTTTATCACCCACCAGGCAAGTAAAGTAACAAGCAATGTTTTGTATTGCATATCATTGGTTGCAGCAAAAGGTTGAAAATAAATGTATAGTGTTACATTATAGCTCTATACTTTACACTTTGTAGCATATTTTCTTTTTGTAAAGAATGAATATAAATATAACAAATATAAATATTTCTAGTATGAATATGGCTCTTCCCCTTATGTAGACTTTTTTTGCAGCAAGCAGAGCTATAGAGAAGCACTTGCTGACCATAAATTGAGCAATAACACTTGATAGTATATCTGACACAATAATAAGGATGAATTCTCAGTGGTCTTTGCCATCTGCAGTGGAGAGCACCGTGATTGCTGGGGTTAAGAAGTCATTACCAGAAGAGGAGTTAATATTGCTGTTGTTTACTCTGCTTACCCGAAAATATCAGTCTAAATGACAAATAGTGCTGTCCCCATCAATTCAAAAAAAAAAAAGATTCAATGACTGTAAAGGCCTGGCACATGTTTGACTCACACCGAGATGAGTGCGATACTCATGGGAAGGATGATACGGCACTGTCATTGAAAATTAATGCTTAATGCATTCCTTAATGGCTCTTACACAACACATCAGAATTTATCATGCCTCTTTGAAGCTGAAGGCTCCATTGCATGCAGAGAAAAGGGAGAGATAATAGGTTACGCTTTTGCTTTCAGCGAGGACATTTCCAGCGGGAGGCTGAGGTGGCCTTACAGTACACGGTGTAAGGAGGGGGTATCAAGCCCATTGTAAATGAGGCAGTGCAGTGACGTGATATGACAGCCCGAGTGTGATGGGATAGTCTGAAGTTCGTGGGCAAAAAAACCCAGCAACATCTATAAGGTGAGGAGAAGGCATTAAAAAAAAACAAGCAAGCATTAAGAGACAGGGCCCACAATTTCCAGGGCAAGTCACTTTCCTCAGCACTACCCTAACAAAAACAAAGAGAAAGGTGAACAAGGGATTGTCCTAATATGGACAAATCAGGTGGTGTAAGCTTGACAAGAGCTCATGTAATGTACTGTATGCCCTGCTAAAACAAGCGTAAAGGGATAGTTGATCCAAAAATTAAAGTTATGCCATTATTTACTCACCATCGTGCTGATCCAAACCAGTTTCACTTTCTTTTGTGGAACAGAAAAAGGAAAATTCTGAAGAATATTCTGGCTGCTATGTTCCATAATAAATGTCAACGAGGATTGGAGATTTCACAAACATACTAAAAGAAAACAAAAAAACTATCATAATGAAATCTTCTGGTTCGTATACATTGCATTTATTCGTTTTTCGATGTAATATTAAAAGTAGAATGATGAGAAAACAGCTTATTTATTTGCTTTTTGTTTTTTCTCCAATTTTTCAACTTTCAATTTTAAATGGAAAAACGCAACATGGTACACGGACCTCTCCTAAATAAATATGTATTTCATTTATTTATGAATATATATATTCTGTTCTTTATTCCAAGCCTGAAGTCATAGATTTGTATGTGGAATTCCAGACTTTTATTCATTGCGAGTCAGTGAAAACTGGTGAAAATAAATCATCCACAGCGTTTTTTCCCAAAAGCATAAATCTAAGTAGATTGTAGAAACTGTTGGACCTAAAGTTATCTGCGAATCACCCTAGCATGCAACGCTTTTGGGGAAAGCAGCCCTGATCGGTTTTATGAACTGAATTGTTTAAAACTCATTCAAGAGATCAGACTTAAAATTAACTGAATGGAAACGAGTGGCCAGGATGCTTTTGTTCTTCAAAGAATATTAAATAGTTCAATAGATACAAATTTTTAACCGTGATTAAATCACACCCTTTTTTACAATTAAATTGCACACTTATCATGAAATTAAGCATACATTATCTTGTTTAAAACGTTAATTTTGACATAATTTGCTATATCCAGCTATATTAAATTTAAAGGTGATTCTCACAACACTGTATTTTCTGCAAGCTTTTTTCAAGGTAAATTTAGGTGTCTTTCCAAAAAAGGACACTTGGAGACTCCAAAAGGAAATCAAATAACCAAATGATAAAAGGAGACCATAAATTATTGCACACCCGAGCACAGATATTTTTTTATTCCAGAATACACAGTATATAGTATGTGTACAATGCAACAGTGAAGATCTTGACCCCATGCTTGCACATCAATATAACAGACTCAAGCATTCTTACTGTACGACTCCTGTACGTCACCGCAATCATCTTTACCTTGATTGCAATCCTCATTCATCAAAACTTCACTAGCGATACGCTAGTTTGCATATCATCTGTCCATACAGCGATGGATGTTTTGACATTCAGTTCAATCAGTATTTCACACAGCGCGACGCGTGAGGGCTCACGCTCTTCAGAAATCACAAAATATGACAGAGGTTGTATTTTAAAAGCAAAACACACACTGGAATGAATAATTCACCAAGAACGCAATTCTCTCTGCCATCTCTGATGTAATCAGCCTGGTTTTCTTAACATTAGCGCTGTTTGAATGAATGCGCTTACTGGATCACTGGATTGAAAATTTTACCGGAGTTTAGCGGCTTAAAAGGATCTGATCGCAAACTGAGACGTGAAATTGGGATAAAGGTTTAAATAGAATTTTCCACCTACCAGGGTTAGGCCTACAGGTTCTTGCACCATTGTAGATGCTCACAAATACAAAAATCATGATGTAAATTACGCAATTTCACGCGCTCCAGTATTTTATTAAATTCAATTATTTTAACGCGTTAAGGATTTTAAAATTAAATCGCATGCATTAACATTGACAGCCCTAATATTACACTAAATAAATGTATAAAAAAAAGTTTTAGATCTTGTTCTGCTAGTCAATTACTTACAAAGTGCAGAATTTATCAAAGGATGACCATGACTAACTGTGACCTGATCCAGTTCAAGGACGAACAGTGCAAAGTGGTTAATGAAAGTGGAGGAGAATATCCAGTGATTATAACACCAAGAGAGTCCTGTGTAACGTGCAAATAAAAACAAGACACAAAAAGATGAATCCAGAAAGTGTGCCAAGTACTTTCATCTCATTTTATCCCAAACGAGAATGATGAGACAGTATCCTCCCGCTATTCAACAGAAGGCCTTAGGTAACTATCTCTTTTTTGGCATAATTGCTAATGCATAGAGAAAAATCAGCTGACTGTGAATGGTGACTGGGGAGGAAAGATGATTGTGGAGGGACCGTCAGGCTTCATTATCACCTACTAACTGTGAGCAGCTTGTTAAAATACCAGACTTCATCCTTCTTTAGCAACCACAGGCCTAAAACAGCTGCCACTGTGCAACAGACGTTCCCCATAACCATATTTCAAGAATAGCTGCCATCTTTCCAGAAGGATTTTGTGAGAGGTTTATGGGTGGATTTTAATTTGTGTTTGCCTGAATGTGTCTTTGGAAAGCAAAATCTTGTGACACACAAATTGATAAGTGGTTGAAGGGACAGTAGATAACATTGCATTTAGATAAACAGTTATGGTTTAGCTTGTTAGATGTGAAAGAAATATTTAGTTGGCTTTCTACTATCTGCCAACATAAGGGGGAAAAAAAAGGGAGGTGTCTGATTATAGTTTGGACAAAAGAAAATAACATTTTATCAGAGGGAAACATTTTGTTTCACTTTACTGTCAAAATGATGATATCTGGTATGCATTTATTTTTCCTTCAGGGTTTCATGTGACCTACTAGAGGAATCTCTGCTTTGATATAAGGCAGATCCTTGATTTAAGCTCCTAGCTCCTTTGAAACATCTCTTAGAAGTGCTGCCACTTTCTTTTTGGGAGCCAAATGTATTCTGTCATAGCAGCCTTAGTGGCTGTCATGAAGAACCCAACCGAAATCTATAAATCGCATATTTCCTCTTTACCAGACAAATGCAAATTGCCACTTTAGTCTATATTATAAGCAAAAATGCAACATTGCAATGACAACTATTTTGCACATTTAGTGTCACGCTGCTGTAAATTAAACTGTGCCCAGCTATTTATTTATTATCCTGGACTAGAGCACAAAATAAAGTCATTTTATGTATAGGGATGACGCTATGTCTCTCAGACAAATACCATAACATTGCCACCAACAAAAAGAGAGGATGACAAACTCAACTCAAGAGAGCATTCAAAAGCATTTTTTCTTCCGTAATGTGACATGTTTTTTAATGATTTCAAACGAAATAAAACAAATTGGAGTGTAGGAATTCATCATTTGAGCAATTAATGAATCCGGAAAGTAGTCTATACATGATAAGATATATAGCAGGAAGGGGTTGAAATATAAGAGGGTTGAAGATGTCAGATAAAAAGCAAAGTCACTTCAGAGGCACATCAAGTTATGTATGATGAAATATTACTAAAACATATTTCTTTGTACAGTTTGACGACTGGTGCTAGGATAATTTGCATTTTAAAACAATTGGTACTGCAGTGATACTTGAGTCTACTCTGTGATCAGGAGAAAACAAATACGCAAAATGGATGCTGTGTATTAGGTTTCTGGGAACCTCACAGCAGGGAAAGGCCACTTGCCCTGAGCTAAAAGAAGGCAGCTAATGTTTCATTTAGGGAGTCTCTCTACAAGAAAAATAGTCAGCATTTAAAACAGTATTTTATATACTATTATGCTCAGGAAGATACCAGTTTGCAGAGGAAATGGGTTTGCAAGTGTTGCTTTATCTTGTTGAAAGCCGTTTGTTTCACACAAAGCTGCAAATGGAGAAACTATAATGGAATGAGGGTTTGAACGCTTACCGACTTTGTTCATATTCAGTCTTTCAGATTGACAACTATATTTACTAATGCGTGACCTTCGAATAGGTCCAGCTTAAAGGGTTAGTTCACCCAAAAATGAAAATTCTGTCATTAATTACTCACCCTCATGTAAGACCTTCGTTCATCTTCAGAACACAATTAAGATATTTTTGATGAAATCCGAGAGCTTTCTGACCCCACATAGACAGCAACACAACAACCACTTTTAAGGCCCAGAAAGGTAGTAAAGAGATTGTTAAAATAGTCCATGTGTCTACAGTGGTACAATAACAATAACAATAACAATAACAATAATAATAATAATAATTCAATACTTTTCGTGCGCAAAAAAACAAACAAAAATAACGACTTTATTTAACAATGTCGTCTCTCCCTTTTACTCTTTTTACGCTATTCACGTTGTTGTTGTGACGCACTTTCTAGTTCTACGGCAGAACGCTGGCTCACTATTGGCTGAGCATCACATGCATGCATTGTGGGGTCAGAAAGCTCTCGAATTTCATCAAAAAAATCTTAGGCCACATCCACAAGAAGCCAGAGCGTTCCCTATCCCTATTTTTTTTCCCCTCGTTCTAAAAAAAAAATTCAGCGTTGTCTCAAGAAACATCTGCGTACACATGAAACAACTGTAACTGACTCAAAATTATGTAGAATACATGCCAGACCAGTATGTGGCGCTGTAATTCTACCACAGAGATACACTAAAAACGGAAAAGACTTGAAGCATACGCATTCAGTATCTGACTAGGGTCGAGATGTGGGGTGATTACATCATCGTTTCACAAATTATACGGATTGGCTGTCGTTTTCATATTTATTCATTCTGGGATCCAGTTTCAAAATGTTTTTTTTTGTTTTTTTGTTTTTTTAATTACATACATCTAAACACATCTCCGTGTGTACAGGGCCTTAATTTGTGTTCTGGAGATGAACGAAGGCCTTACAGGTTTGGAACGTCATGAGGGTGAGTAATTAATAACATAATTTTCACTTTTGGGTGAACTAACACTTTAAGGTTCTAAATGTTACAGATTCTCACTCTTGAAATGTGAAGGAATAAGCGAATGTAAAAGAAGTCAGTTCGGTTTTATAGCCAAACTATCTGTGAATGTAACTGCATTTAGCCACTAAAACAGGACTGAAAACCGTAGCCATATTTCCACTGCAATAAATGAAACAACATTACATTGGGTCACCTCCACCAGAACGTCCTACAGTCCCTAAATACATCAAGCAAACATATTCTATCTTTCCACTGCTCTTTGTTATGGTGATATGGTCCATTTATCAGAACATAGTCCTCCCCCAAAGTGTGGGCCCTGCAGTGAGCCCAGTGGTATAAAACTGAAGTGTATCATAGAAGGAATGACAGCAGGCCACACGAGGGAGAATTTGATAAATGAACGAGAATGGACACATTAAAACCTGACCGTGAATTATACATGAGGAAGCAGAAATGGTGAAGAGAGGCAAGAGTGAGGCGAAACAAGGTACCCAGCAAATCGAAGGGGGACGCAGTTGGGCTCGGCGAGCACACGCGTGACATTTCCAAGGTTTTGCTATGTGTTAATTAGCAGTTGATCCCTTTGTGCATGCCAAGCTGCCATTATGGTTTAAAAGCAGCATTGCTAGCTCGAAGATTACATTTAACACACACCTGAAGCATTAAGCTAAACAGAAAATGTAAGTGACATCTCTACATTCTACTAACCTAAAAATATTCCAAATGGCATTTATTCCTTTACTTCCTCTGAATGACTCAGTCAGACTCCAGCTGGGCCAATTAGGGGTCTAATTCTATGTTTCGCACAGAGTGCTTTGCTACTGCATATCAAAGTGAATACCTGACATTAAAAATAACACTTGAAAGAAAGAAGCCATTAAGGGAACAGGTTGCAGTATTCAGCTGTCATCACAAATTGCTGATCAAAAACAAATAATTTTCATTAACGTCTCCCCACAAAGAGAAACCAAAGCAAACGTAGGAATGAAACATGGCCTCAGTCGCACAATTAATTCCACCAGTCATCTTCAATTCAAGCTAGGAAAGTCTGAGAACACCACAGCTCTGCAGGTTTAAATACTCAAAAATGTTGTTCGTGCAAATCAGCGCTTTCATGCGTGGCGGTGATGACTGCATCACTATTGCTAATGGTGATGAGTAAGTATCTTGGGCATTGCTTTGTCTGACTAACATGCCTCCACTGATTCAGCACTGTAAAAATTCCTGACACACAATGCAAAACTGAAGCTGTACCTATGAAACCACTTAAACATACAAATTTGTATAGCATGGTGGAGACTTTCCATTCACTTCTATTGTTTTTATGCTAAGCTAATGATGGTTTCTATCCCCTAATTCAACCACTAAACACATAAATATTGTGTCATTATTTAGTTTATTACCCATTTGGGTGATATCAGGTTATACTATCCTTGTTGGGACATTTTGGTCCCTTCAATGTAGACAACGCACACACATTGAATCAAGGTTCAAGCAACGTTAGCATACTGTATAAACGTAGACATCTAAATTTTGAATCCTGATCATCTTCCTTTGATTGCTTCAAAGCTTTCATACAAAGTGCATATACAAATCTAAAGAAAAAGACAATACAACAACATTGCTAACACCTGCATTCAAACACTTTTAGTCTGTCCTTCTTTCACCAGGAGAGCTGTGGAATGAGGATTACAGGACTCCCGGCTCCTCTCTTCCCTGTCATTACCCATGCTGCGCCTGGGGCATCTCATGAAGGGGAACCTGCATTCTGTATACAGGGAAACTCTGAAACAAACTTGAATTGAAACAAAGGGTAGCTTGATGCAAGAACACCACCACCAGAATGTATACAATTCATTATAAACAAAAGGCAGAACAAAAGTTGGGAAAGATGCTAGTCGGTGGTGTTTTTGAAACCTAGCACTACAGCTACCCGAGACCGCTATGCTGTTGAAAACAATGCCCCGTTACACAAACACACACAGGCACACACTCAAACTTCTCACCTGCGATTAAAGGGGAGTGTGCTATCCAAACACAGCAAGTAGCACTCAAACAGCAGCAGCTCAGCAATGTACACCAGTATGGCCATAAATGTCCACTCTAGTGCACATTTAACAGCCAACACAGCATTAAACACACTATAAATCAATAAAAAACAAATGGTGACCGACTGAAGCCATCCATCAGACAAGGGTAGTGAGGTGAAAACTCACCCATACCCTTATAAACACACTCGCAATGACAAGGAACCTCAACTGCTGCAAGCAGAAGTCCCTCCAGGAGTTTACAGACTGCAGATAAACCATTCATTCATCCCTCAAAGCTTCATCCCTGAGTTGCTTATGATGTCTGCCCTAGACTAGTGATTTATGCAATAGTACAACAATGACTGATACCCAAAGCTCTAATCCGCCCCCCTTTCTCCTTCCCTTCCCAGCCAGCTAGCGGGATCACTTACGGTGCAGGTGCTCGGAGGCATAGTAATATACGTCCTCATAACCCTCATGATAATCCTCTTCTGGACGGTACTTTTTGCCCTTTCGTCTCCTGGACCTCCGGATCTGCTTAACGAAACCAAGGAAGCGATCCATGCCTGCCCAGCGCGTGCAGCCCCACTGACACAGGCGCAGAACGCTGCACTCAGCCAGCGTGTAAGGTGTGCGTTCTGTTTCACAAAGAGCACGGCTCCGAGAGATCTCCGAAAGACAGAAAGAGCGAGACAGAGGCGGAGAGGGAGAGAAGGAGGGGTAGGGAGTTGCAGGGGGGGAAGCGACGGATTGCAGTCAGCTGGAAGAGATGGGTCAAATATCAGTCTTCTGTGGTACACTGTTCTCCTTTAAGAAAACTGTGCGTGGATGCGTCCTCAGCCATACAGCTGAATGGGTCTTTGTGCATGCGTGCACGCACGTGTAGGTAAGGAAGAGGGTGCATAGCATAGGAACAAAAGAGAGAGAGCGACAAAAAGAAGAGAAGGGCGGGGACACACACACACAGGGAAGTGAGAAAGACACAAAGTTCAAAAGAACCGGCAGCAAAGCGAGGAATCCTTGTCTCATTCCAGAGTGGGACCAGGGGCAGGGAGTTTGTCTGCCTTTAAAATAAGCATGAGGGTTTATTATTGTAAGAATGACAAGGCAAAGCAGTGGGGTGTGGATAGTAACCCTCAAGGGTCTCACCGGAAATTCCATTGCCAGACAATTGGCAAGGCGATAATGCCACTAGATAGAAGGGGCACTGTGGTCACATGTAGCTGGCGTGGCACTGACAAAAAGCTGAGAGGATTACAGAAATCTCCAATTCACCGCCAACACCAGCCTGGATCAGTGACTAATAGCATTAATGTGGCTAGAGGACTTGTTAATTGAGCTGTTTGCCAACAGTGACACCCTGGCGTGTGTCAGTATCCATTCATTCAGAAGGGGTGTGTGCTATGTCACCCTAGGGTGATAACAGAACTCCCAAGAGACTCCTGAGACCTGATTCCTATTGTGCTGATGTCATTCTACCGCCTTGACATTGGGTAAAATGGTCAATGTCTGTTCTAACCTCCCTGTACTTTTCTTCTCAGCACTGGAGATGGATAGTCATCTAAAAAAAACCCTGTGATTTCTTTACCTTATGGAATCACCCATTTATCTTTTGCCAATTTTCACTGTGATCGGATGGCTGAGATAGATCATCGTGGTCTAAAACATATCATAGGACAATAAAAACCCTTCACAGAGGGCTCACTTGTCACATGCAAATGTCTTTTTTCGTGGTGTCGAGCCTATTCTTTTGTGCAACGCAGCAGGGGGGCTTTCTTTGTCTGAGGTTTGTCATACGCACAAGCACGTAAGAGGTTAAATCCTACCCCATTGGATCACTCCTTTTCTTATGTTGTGATTTCCATTCAGCAGTTTTCACACGTTAAGAATGACATAAGCATTATTTGGTTTGTCTCTGAGGTTTTGGAAAAAGGGAGTGAAAGGAGAAAAAGAGGGTCAGACCGGAGCCATCATCCTGCGGTAAACACACATGGTCTAGACATGTCAAGTATCAGTTTGTACAGGAGACATTCCCATTAAGTTCCCATCGTTATCTGTTACTTTTCTATTGCCATTCTCAGAAAAAAATACATTTATTTAGAGATTGACCGGCCAGGAATCGGCCAATTTCTGCATGATCGGACAGGATCGGTGATCGGTGATCGGTGAAGTCTCATGTCTTACCGAATCCAAGTCCCAAAAAGTCCCAATAGTTTTACTCATTCCCTGCAGGTTTCCAGTGCACACCAAAAGCACGTGCACCACTGATTAACATAAGTGGAAAACGCAGATGGAATCCAGTCATAAAAACAAAATTGACTGTATAACATGGAATGTCAAATTTTTGATAAAAAAAATCAAAAGTAGGTCAGTACACCTAAATCACATTCATCGCGATATACTGTCTGTGAATATTAAACTGCAAGAAGACCATTTGAATATGAATCCTACATGTTCTGTGTGTTTATGTGTGAATGAATGAATGGCACAGACACGGTTTCATTTCCCACACACACACCCAAAAAAAAAAAACGGATTTCATAACAGATTTCAACTAAATTCTCAAACAGCTTGTGAGTCACAAGTACCAAAATGAGTGGCTTACTGCGCTTAAACAGTCAAATACACACAACATGATGTCAAAATGCCTGTCTTGGCAAGTATTCAGTTAAAGAAAATCACTCTCTGCTCTTGACTGAATAACTTTTGTAACTAATTGTAAGCATTAATCTGTATTTAATTTTTCAAAATAAAGACTATTCGGCTGTTGTTTGAAAATCGTTCTTATTTTATTACTTTATATAGATTTCTGTTTGTATATGCTGTCAATTATAGTTCTTTGAAAGAAAATCGGAATCAACAAATCGTTTTCGGTAGGTCACACTTACAAAAAAAAAAAAAAATCGGAAATCGGCTAAGAGAATTCCAATCAGTGCATCTTTACATTTATTAATATTACTATTATTAATGCTTTTATTGTAATTAATCACATTACATGATCACATATTGACAGAATATTTACAGTTGCACTGCAGCTTATTGCATGACTCTCAAACATCCTCAAACACCGAAGAAACCATCCTATATGTAGGCTGTCAAAAATCATTTCAATACAAATAGGATCTAAACTTCCTATAAAATAAGTTATTGCCTCTCTGATTGACTACTGATGAGCAGATGCATGCTTTCTCATCAGGGAATGGTGCATCCAGGGAATTCACAGCTCCCACACTTTGGAGACCCAGACTTGTTTATCCAATCTGTCTGCCACCTGAGGCAATCAATGCACATTCAACAGATTCATTATTCTTTCAGGAAATACAAAAATCCAGTCCCAATCTAGCTTGCGGCTTGGGTGTTTAATTAGCTCTGTGGTCGCCATACCTGTAATTAGACATCCTCCGTCCACATTGGGAAGCTGCTCTTTGCAAAACTGCAGAACAGAGGCCGTATTCTCAAGCAGGGGCATATGAATCAGCATGAAGAGAGTATTATAAAATAATTCTTGTCTTTATTGGAGAGGTGCAATTCACAAAGCAGTAACTATTACTATTCATGAGGTACAGTAAGTGCATTGTAATTAAAACTATGGCTAGGAGATGGTGTAATTAGGACTAATTCACTATATTTCAAATTATTCTATCTGGTACTTCGGAATAAGAGCTGTAATGTGAAGCGTCAAGGAGTAATAATGTTGTGATGGTTTACGCTTATGTTGTGAGGTTTGTGGCAGTTTTCCAGGTGTGAGTCTCTCCTGAGATTGTTTTCAGATAAACCACTGCAGTAAAAGCCAGGCTTTAAACAGTGAGCCTGTGCCAAGCTCTTAGGGTCTCTGCACCTAGTCAGAGCTAAGCATTTGCTGCAGTCACCTATTCTCCTGTCCAGCTCACAAACCCAAAATATAACTTTGCGTCTTATTTCTTTTTTTGGCTCAATTCCATTTGTATGGTAAATGCTGCGGTAGGTGCAGAGCAAGGGAGTTGTTTATAATGGATGCATGATGACTTCCCTTAAAGGAACAGTTCACCCCAAAATGAAAACTGATTACTCATTCTTTACTACTTTTTTCATGAATGTGCCAAAAAGCACAACGTCCAATTAATGAACGAATCATTCTTTTTAATCAGAATGAAATGGTTTATTCAAGTTCACAAAACTGGTCTAAATTTATCAGTGTCTCGCCTGATTGGTGAATGCTTGATCTTTCCAGAGAACTTGAAATATAATGCTTGAGTCATATGGACAGCTTTTATGATGTTTTTATTACAGACCAGTCCTCATTCATGTCATATAAAAAACAGAGAGGCCAGGACATTCTTTTTTTTTTCTATGGAAGAAAGTCATACCAGTTTAAAATTATATGAGGGTAAGTAAATGACAGAATTTTCATTGTTACAAGTGAACTACCTCAGCAGTGAAAGGCAGACTGAAAGTGTGTGGGTATGAGCAATCCAGGCAGAACTTCTTAAAATCCTCACTTGTGCAACCATTTGAGCGTGAACTGCCTGAGGCTTTTTCTGGAACCAGGGCTGTGCCAGTTTGTTGCAATATGGTAGCTCCTCTTTGGAAGCATGTCCATTGCCTGGGTAGAAAAAAAGGCTGTCCAGACACTACATCTGCTATGAGCAAATGCTTCAGATGGTTGAAACAGCCTCTCAGTAGAGGCAGAAGGATACTGACAGGTTAAACGTTTGTGTTTTCACAGTTATTTGAACTGAGGCATTCAGAAGTCATGCAGGATTGCTGAGTCAAGTGCTTCACAAACCAACCCACACAAACTAAAATCCAGTCTTTTTTAATGTTCTGCCTTCTTCCCCAGTGCCCACAGTCTCCCTCTCATGGTTGAGTGAAGCTCTTCCTTTACTAATTTATCACATCTGCAAGGTCTACATTTATTCCGCCTGTAGCAAGTTCCATGAAGTACATTAGGTCTATTTTCATACATTGTGCTCTAGACTCTTCCTCATTCAAGATGGCAGTTCTGCTTGGAGTGCAGAAACCTACACTTGACCAATTTGCTTATGAGAGGCACCTGGAAGGTTACAAGGAGGATCAACATTGCCCATAAGCATGATACTTAAATCCAATGGATCTTGCTTAGTAAAATAAATAGAATAAATAAATAAAGTACAGTTCATGACTGGACTATTTGAATAAGTTTGATTCACTTGACATTAGACTTTATTCTTTATTTATTCTTTATTCGGATCCCCATTAGCTTCCACAAAGTGGTTGCTAATCTTCCTGGGGTCCACATAGCCATTCAAGACAAAAAACATACAAATAAAATAAAATAAAACCAAAAATACAATTACACTAATCAAACTATAAATCTCAGCAGTAGCAGCACATCAAACATACAACATACATCTAGATATTTGTAAGCATATCTTTACATTGTCTTCTAAATACATATGTGCTTTAATTTTTTTGTATGTTTATTAAAACCATATTGTAAGCAACAGAACCTCAATAAAGCACAGGTTTTTTTTTTTCTCATGAAATTTGTGTGGGGACAAGCTAAAAAGAGCTTTTTCAGAGAAGAAACAGGGTGTGTGATACTTGATTACCTTATAGAAATACAGTATACCAGCAGTCGTACATGTAGTTTATCCTTCACTAACAGCCATGATAATTTGCAATAGCAATGCATAGCAATAACACTGGCCTGAAATGGATGATGAAGCACTAAACTAGCTGCTCTGTTCTGAGCCGTCTGAAGTTTTTAAAAGTTTTTCCTCAGATGCACTTGACCATATCATTGGGCAGTACTCAAGATGTGATAAAGCTAACGATTGCTTAAAACTATAATATTGCTTACTATATAATCTATATTACTATATAATCTATATATTCAGACCAAGACAGCATATTGTCATTTAAATCAGCATAACTTAACACTTGTTACTGGTTCCATTGGAGTTCCATCAATAAATAAATTCAAGTCAGCAACCTTAGTAATATTATTTTTGTTACTAAAAATTATACATTTAGTTTTTAAATGTTTAAAATTAATTTATTAGTTCTAACCCAGTTCGTAATTGTTTGCAACTACTCACTTAAGTTCTTCTGAAGCTCAGCTGATGTATGTGCTGCAGAAAACATTGTTCAATCATCTGCATACATAACTAAATTAGCCTCATCAACAACACACGGTAAATCATTGGACCTAAACAACTTCCCTGTGGAACACCGCAGTAAGTATTTTTGGTCTCAGAAAAAGATCCATTATAAAATATTTTCTATTGGAAAGATAACGTATGATCTAATCAAGGGCTGTAAGTGAAAAACAATAACATTTCAATTTGGCAACAAGAATATCATGGTCAATAACATCAAAAGCTGCTGTAAAATCTAAAAAAACAGCTCTAGACATGCTTACCATTCATCTGTCATGTGTATAAGAGCAGTACAAGTAGAGTGTCCTGGGGCCTATACTATGAAGCTGGCTTAGCTGGCTAGCCAGATATGTTTAAGCTTAGTTTTTGCCAGTCCTGGGTTTTAGGTACCATTAAAGTGGTTTGGCTTTTAGCAGTGTTCATCTCCGTAGTAACTTGCGCTCCACGGCTAACCTGCTCCAGGGCAGGTTATATTCTGGATAAGAGAACTGAAATTGGACCAATCAGCTGTGAGCAAAGTGACAAACCTCTGATGCAATAAAGTCACTCCCCCTGTTTCTACTCCAAATTAATGGTCACTACATAGCAAATGGTTTTTAAAGACTAAAGCGTCTGGCTTTTAACAATGCTTATTTAGGCTATAATAATAATAATTTTGAATGATTTAGATATCATTTATGTAATTATTATAGCCTTAATCAATTACACATGTATCATTTTAGTTAATAAATTATTAATAGGCACTTAGTTCAAATTAATATAAATAGCTGCCTATATAAAGATCGTACAAATAAGCTTTAAAATCAATAAATAAAGCTATAAAAATTACTACATGTGAGCTTAAATGTTCAATTCTCTCTATACGTCAACTAAACTAACTTCATAACTTTTACTTGCATTGATGTAGTAAGATTTTTCTTAAAGTTGTCCTCTTTTATAGACAGCTCTTTTCTTCCTGCTGTGTAAATGTGTTTAAATTCTTAATATTTTTCAATCTTGTAATATTCTGCAGAAGAGTGAAATGAATCGCATTGCTTCTCTCACGAGAAGTGAATCTCAGTTTCACTGATCCACAGCATGTGATTGGCTGTTCACTACTGATGTCATACCTAAACTCCTAAACTCAGGATCAAAGCCTGAGTTGACAGAGAAAGCTGATGATCAGCATCATGGTACTAACAAAGCCTGACTGGATTGGTTTGGTTTGGTTTTGTCAACTCAAAACTAATCCTGTAACCCTGAGTTTGCTCAACTACCATCATGGTACAGGCCCCTGGTCTATAAGCATGTTGCGCATTAGCAAGCAATCAATTTATACTAAAATAATGTAAACTTTGCTTAAAAGTAAACTTCTCTAAAATCTTACTTAAAATAGGAAGTATACTAATTGGCCCACAGTTAGAACCTGAAAAGTCAATTTTCCTTTTTTTAAGTAATGGTATGATTTTAGATTCTTTCCAAATATTTGGATATTTACCACTATGCAAACATCTATTAAAAATATGACAAATTGGTTGAGAGAGCTGACTAGCTACCATTTTTAGCAATTTACTACCTAAATGATCAACTCCACAAGGTTTATCATCTGGAATTGAAAACAACATCTGCTCTACTGTCTTTTGATCAACAGGACTGAAATTAAAACTTCATATTTTATCATCATTTTAACAATAGGATTACACACTCATTTTAAATCATTGCCATACATGCTAGATAGTAAATTATTCACTTTGTTATAAAAAAAAAAAAGTATTAAAATAATTAGCTATATCTAAAGGTTTAGTAATAAACTGTCCATCATTTTCCACAGAACCTTGAAAGTTATTTGTCTTCCTACACATTATTTCATTTAGTACTTTCCATGTTTTCTTACTGTCGCCAGCTTATTTCTTGTTTATAGTATTCCCTCTTTTTAATGTAATTTAATTTTGTTACCCTATTTCTTAACTTACAATAAAATTGTTTATTACAATCACTTCCTGATTTCTGTGCCATCTCCTTTGCCTTGTCTATTTGAAGCATTAAAGATCACAAATCATCATCAAGCCAGGGAGCATTTTTAACTTTTACTGACTTTTTCCTAAATGTGGGCCATGTTTATAAATTATCTTAATTATTATATCAATAAAAGTATTCAGAACAATATTAACGTAATTTTCTTGACATACTTCAGTCCACTGCACACGCTGAACCTCATTAACAAATAAATCTTGATTAAATCTTTTATATGCCCTAGATAGTATAATCCTATGTCCTGATTTGGGAATTTTTGTCTTTTTAGTTAGTGTAATCGAATAGACTATTTACCCAATTTAAACCATGTATTATGTTATTAGTTACTAATAAAGTTCATTATATTGTATTTGTGTCAAAGCCAGTTAGGAGCTTTTGAAAGTATTAATTTTGGACCTTGACCACACTGCATTAAAGTCATGGAAACAATTGTGTGGTAAGAAATTCTATACTGTGACTAGAGGAAGGTGAGAGAAGTTAGAAATCAATTATGAGTCAGAACAACATGGTATCTCTAAAACAGTCAAAAGCAGCAGTAAACCTGTATAAATGTGCCTTCCCATCTCAGATTAGATAGGAATGTTATTTACTCATCCACAATGTCACAAACTATAACTGTGAATGTGGAGCTTATGGCTCGTAAATTTTGAAAGCCTTAGCTTTTCTACCTCAATCTTCCATCATGACAGCACTGATGTACTGTTATTACAAAAACAGGAGCATTTTAAAGTGCAGGCCCAAGCACTGATCCATGCTAATGGAAGGGTTTAAAGGTCAGGCCTAAAAGCTCGCCAAATGCGAAACATTCCAAGACCTCCACTGACATTGTCATTAACTTAGTACATACTTAATCCTTTGCAACAGTTCCTTTCCGAGCCTGACATAAACATGAGATTAGGGGGAACCTCACAATGGTTGATTATTTTTGGTTGAGATGGTTGGGAAACCCAGAGGCGATCAAAACAAGCCCTGGTATTCAAGAGTGCCAGAATGACAAGAATAGAGAGGAAGAGACAGAGTGAAAGCAAAAAAAACTAGGATTAAAATATGCTTATTTAAGTATAGCATTGCTGTCAAGAGATGGCAGAAGAAGAAAGATCGTAGGATTTACTCTTTCACACCCGCCCACTGATTCATTTCACACCCAGACGGTTAATGTTAGTCAAAGCCTCATGGGCTGACACCGGCCTTCATTCAACCTCAAAAAGCAGTGGGCAGAACAAACCTCTGACCTTCCCACCGTCCACTGGGAGTTCTCTAGCACTATAGGAGTAGAGGACAGAAAAATATTAATAAATCATTTAATTCAAGTGTCTCCCCTTTTCATGCATGGAAGTCTAAAGCCAATATCAAGGTAGTTATGTATTTGATTAACAGAAAACACTGAAAGTCCAATTAAAGTAACATATATGATCAACAAATTAACTATTTATAGGAAATAAGTACTGTAGCTAGCTAATTTTGTACTTTATAAAGTTGTGCTTTATAGCCAAATATAGAATCTACCAGCTCACTGACACAGCAACAGTTTGAGATCAGATTGAGCAAAGAAAGGTGAAAAGAAACCCAAATATACACTCACCTAAAGGATTATTAGGAACACCTGTTCAATTTCTCATTAATGCAATTATCTATTCAACCAATCACGTGGCAGTTGCTTCAATGCATTTAGGGGTGTGGTCCTGGTCAAGACAATCTCCTGAACTCCAAACTGAATGTCAGAATGGGAAAGAAAGGTGATTTAAGCTATTTTGAGCGTGGCATGGTTGTTGGTGCCAGACGGGCCGGTCTGAGTATTTCAGAATCTGCTCAGTTACTGGGATTTTCACGCACGACCATTTCTAGAGTTTACAAAGAATGGTGTGAAAAGAGAAAAACATCTAGTATGCGGCAGTCCTGTGGGCGAAAATGCCTTGTTGATGCTAGAGGTCAGAGGAGAATGGGCCGACTGATTCAAGCTGATAGAAGAGCAACTTTAACTGAAATAACCACTCGTTACAACCGAGGTATGCGGCAAAGCATTTGTGAAGCCACAACACGCACAACCTTGAGGCGGATGGGCTACAACAGCAGAAGACCCCACCGGGTACCACTCATCTCCACTACAAATAGGAAAAAGAGGCTACAATTTGCACGAGCTCACCAAAATTGGACAGTTGAAGACTGGAAAAATGTTGCCTGGTCTGATGAGTCTCGATTTCTGTTGAGACATTCAGATGGTAGTCAGAATTTGGCGTAAACAGAATGAGAACATGGATCCATCATGCCTTGTTACCACTGTGCAGGCTGGTGGTGGTGGTGTAATGGTTTTCTTGGCACACTTTAGGCCCCTTAGTGCCAATTGGGCATCGTTTAAATGCCACGGCCAACCTGAGCATTGTTTCTGACCATGTCCATCCCTTTATGACCACCATGTACCCATCCTCTGATGGCTACTTCCAGCAGGATAATGCACCATGTCACAAAGCTCGAATCATTTCAAATTGGTTTCTTGAACATGACAATGAGTTCACTTTACTAAAATGGCCCCCACAGTCACCAGATCTCAACCCAATAGAGCATCTTTGGGATGTGGTGGAACGGGAGCTTCGTGCCCTGGATGTGCATCCCACAAATCTCCATCAACTGCAAGATGCTATCCTATCAATATGGGCCAACATTTCTAAAGAATGCTTTCAACACCTTGTTGAATCAATGCCACGTAGAATTAAGGCAGTTCTGAAGCGAAAGGGGGTCAAACACAGTATTAGTATGGTGTTCCTAATAATCCTTTAGGTGAGTGTATATACAGCATTTAATACACAAACTTAATGCATCCCAAGGAGGTAGATATCCATTAGCATTCCCATGCAGTCATTCATTCGGCTGGTGGTCACTGATAAAACATACTACTTTAAAATAAGTGTTGGGCAGTGTTAACCAGCAAAATTTTGATGTATCCACACCGATCAGTTTCAGAATACAGTCAAAGCCACTTAGAGTTAGTCAAACATCAATGAAAACATATGGAGTGGGGGACATTTTTTGATTTATTGGGGAAAAATGCATGAGTGCCTGGCCCATCTGTGTGACCTGTCTAGTCTCCTCAGTCAACCCCACTGACAGACATGATAGAGGAAGTCGCACATAGAAGTACACAGCGATGACAGGAAGAAAGCCTCCAATACAAAGATATACTTCTCAAAACTGCAATCATCCAGAAAGGGTAAATCTCATGCCTTCTACTTCTACAACAGAATAAAGCATGGACAAATATGGGTAAACTATGCAGTTTTCATACGATTGATCTTATAATGATTCTAAAATTCTTAAGAGCAACCTTTTAAGGATCTTTCAAATATTTTGTACACACAACAACAACAGTAAATGTAACAACAGTAACAATATAAAATTATAAAATAAAATTACTATTAATGCTACTACTAATAATAATATTAATGACATTTATTTGGCACATATGGGTTATGACCTTTTTTTTTTAAATGCTCATTCCAAATTTGAAAAAATTCTGTCATCTGCTCCTCTGAATAGTTCTATTACAATGTTAAATACAAACTTAGCATGTTAACTTGTAATGGTCAAAAATATTTTGAAATATGCAAATGTGAATTTAAAGTGAAGTGCAGTGCATAGCAGTCACAAATGCACTTTTGCACCTATTCAATCTGGCGATTATGCAATGAAACAGGCCTCTGTGGACATGAAATATTCCCAAATATATCAAAATATAAATCAGAATTGAACCCAGCCAATAGTTTGTGATCTGAATCAGAAAATCAGTGACAATACACAGCCTGCATAACAGAGACTGAGCCAAATATATCCAGTAAACAGTGTTTCATGGTGGGAATCCTTTTATTGATAGCAGTCACGTGAAAGGCGTTCACTGCAGAAACTCATTTTAAAGATGTATGTGGAAAAAAGAGGGAGAGCTGAGAGGGAGGACGCAGATGGTGACGACTCTGAATAAAACATGAGGAGAGAGTGACACAGACTGCTAAAAATCACATTCGGATCAGAGCACAGATTCAGCATGTCACAAACAGCCTTTCCAAAAGTAACAACATCAAGTGAAAGTGTCCAAATTCTGCTTTGGAAATCTCAGCTGACTCAGGCTGACCTCGGACGCCAGTATTGTCCCCTGAACCAGTCAACCTTTTCAACCACCATCAAACAACTGCCAGCACTGTGCTAAAACTGTGGGCATGTTCACTTCTACAACATATCCTGTAGGCACTCACATTCCCTAGGCACCCCCCATGTGTCATTCCTGACAGAGGGAGAAATCTTCCACCAGCCTTGACAGACATGTCCACATTATTAATGTACGTGACATGACTTCAAATAGAGTCGATTGTTTTCCTGAAGCCCGTCAGTGACAACACAAAATTCAGCATGGTATTTGGCATGTTTACTGGGTAAAAAATGAGCAGGTAAAAAAATTAAGGTAGAAAGAAATATTTGTGATTATTTAAATTGACCAATTTTTGGTCATGAGAGTTGATTCTGTATACGGCCGGATTAAATAAATATGCTTTCCACTGTTCATCACCTTACATGCCCTTGCACACAGCAAACTCAAAGTGCTCCACAACAGGCAGAGGCGTCTGATTAACAGTCTTTTATTGTGCATGAATCCTCTAAGATCCAATTGCCAAAAGTGCCATTTTGTTGAGTGACAGTTAACATTTTCTCCTATTCATAGGTCGTTCACACTGCACCCGGACTGTCGTCACGGTCCAAACGTAGATACATTTTTGCAAGCCAAGTCTCAAAAGAGATGTGTGATTTTCTCAGACTGCCTACAGACTGCATTTCTGAAAGGTAGACACATTTTTTTGGAGTACCCTATTGCAAATCAATTATTGCCGATACTGATAAGCTGATAATTATTATTATTATTATTATTTTTTTTTTTTATTTACAATTAAGCATTTTGTATTAACCAACTAAAACCTAAAATAAATTTTACCTCAAGAACTCTAAAACAACTTTTGCTACCAGTGTCTCTTGCCTGAATGGCTGTGGAGGATAACATGAGTGTCTAGACAGCAGCCTGCTTCAGACAACACTACTACTATAAAAGCATCACATGACTTATATATAAAGCTAGCACAGATGGTAGTATCTCTCCCTTGGGAAAAACGCTGTCCTCTCAAAGACATTAAGTCTTCATGTGGCACACTGTCTTTGAATGGTGAGGAATGTGTTTGTGACACAATGCCCTGTAGGCCACTAGTTTTGTCTGCCGCAGTAAGCACAATCATTCCTCTGTCTGAGGATCATGCCATCGCCACGATCTGTCTTCGGCTGTTGCGCCAATATATCGATTCGACATAACCTGCCTAATGGAGTGTGATGCGGCTCAAGTGCCACTGGGGAGTAAGAAAAATTACAAGCACCTTAGATGTCTCTTGATTTTATTTTATGTTAAATTAAAACCACACAGCGATGCTACATTTCATCTGTTTTTTTTTTTCCAGAAAAAAATCCCCTGATATCGTACTGAAGATATAAAAGATATGAAGATATAAATGTGATGATTTGCCAGAATATAAAGTGACTCTGCTGCAGGCATCTGCTGCGGTGTTAAGAGGGAAAGATAACACCTCTGCTGCTGGTGGGTCTAAAAATATATATGTTCACAATCATAATAGACCTTTTTTTAGTTCATGTTATCGTACCACATACTTGTAGATACATACATAGATGACTATAGGGCCTAGAGAGTGACAAACCGATGTGAACATAAAATATACAATGAAAAGAGGTAAACAACTTGCAGCACCCAACTGTTTACTTAAAGGGAGATCTGTATGCATTTCTTTCCTGTAGAACACAATAAAAAATGTTGTCCTGTTCATACAATGAAAGTCAATGTGCTCCTTCAAATTTTTGAGCCAAATGGATTCGAATGCAACTTCCAAAGACAAAAAACTATATTCTTTACATTTGATAATTCACCCTTTGAAACGTACACTGGTGTGATTAGAACATTCAGTCTAAGCATGTCACGTCATCAGCTACTAAATTCTAAATTCAAATCTGCGTTCGCGCTTTGGCTAGTGTTTTATTGGTATCTTCTACACACTGCATAAGTAACTATAAAGTTTACTCTAATCTTAGAATATTGTAGGTACAAAATGAATAGTCCCCCAAAGTTGTTGTCTTTTGTTGAATTTCTTAATTTTGAAGCTAAAATACTGTATATCACACAGCCTATAGGCGATTCGTGCAGAAAAATATTATTTTTTTGCCTTCTGTTAAAATTACTTTTACTTTTCGACCAAACTCAGCATACACCAGGTAATTGGAGGATGTTAGGTTTGCACTTTGCAGGACTTCAAAGAACAGACTCTGATTTACAAAATGCGCTGCAAAATACAAGGACTGAATCGATGCGGGGCTTATAGGCCTAATATTCGTAATATTCTGGAATAGCGACAGTAAATGTGTTAATATTGTATGTTCTTGCTTCGACGATTCAAAAGTATTATCGAATATGACGACATTGCAGTAATTATTAAAGTGAAAGCTAAAGTAAAGTTTTATTATAAATAATTTTAGGCTATGTATTTTTATTTGGAGGTAAGTTTTGTTAGCATTAGCTAATGTATTAAAGGGTTACTTCAACGATTAGCATTAAGCTTTGTATCAGTAGAAACCCGGTAGTACATTCAAATGATCCTGCTTCCCCCCTTCATATCCCCTGAGACGAGAGATTTATGTATTTTAAGTCTGGAAAAAAGCCTCCGATGACGCAAATATCGTCATTTTGCGTCATCTGAGGCTTTTTTGGCCAGAGGCTAGAGACTACAGCCAGTAGTAGGAGCTAGTTCTGCATGTTTTCAACCCGCCCGTAAGGGGGTAGGATCTTACTCACAGAATGTAAATGTGCACGGCCGGTCGGGCATTCATAACGGAGCGGTGCGGAGCAACGCGAGCGTTTCAACTTTTCAATGAATTCCTATGAAAGTTAAGCTTCCATAGTCATGATCTGAAAAAGCGGCAGACTGGACACGCACCGTGAATGACTGCCGTGCTTAGCTCAAGCTCAGCTCTTCGCTCTCGTGATGAATGAAATCGGACTCCTGCTGCATTTGTGCTGTGACTCTCGTTAGGCTTTATTAAACAAACTTTATTGAACAGACACGTTCAGTTTTTAATTGCAGTGTCTGAACTAAATTATTTTATTACTATAAAAAAGAAAACTACGGCAGGGGCGGTGCTGCAGGGGGGGGGCAAGTGATAACCGGTAGCCGTGGTTTGGGAGTGGCCGCATAGGGCAGCGAAGCAATTGCATTCTGGGAGTTGTTGTCTTTCATCCACATGAGCAAAAATAAATTTTCTGCCTTTTCTCAGTCTAGATGGCACCAACTTCTAAAGTAACATTTCTACTACATAAATAACCCAATTTAAATACACATTCATCTTCCCAGCAGTGAAGTACCCCTTTAACTAACATGAACTAACAATGAGCAACACATCTTTGTTTTTTGCACATCTTTGTTAAATGTTAGTTAATAAAAATCCAGCTGTTCATTGTTTGTTCATGTTAGTTCACAGTGCATTAACTAATGTTAACAAATACAACTTCAGATTTTAATAATGTATTAATAAATGTTGAAATTTACATTAACATTTATAAATGCTGTAGAAGTATTGGTCATTGTTCGTGTTAACTTTAAAGTTACCAATATAATTTGTGTGTTCAAATGTCTGTATATAGTTCTGTGTGGGTAGTGAACAAAGGGGAACAATCTCAACCTCAGTCCAGCATGCCTTTCTTTACTTTGAACTTGGGATGCAATCTGACTTCCAATACGATTCAAACAATCCTTTAACCCACAGTCGAGCGAAACTGTTTCTACAATCAATTAAGGTGAAGGGAACTCATCTAGGGCATCTTCCTAGATTTAACATGGACCAGCATGCTGGTGGACGTCCCATAATTTAATTTCCGCCTTTGAAATAGAACCGAGCAGATTTACAACAAGCTCAGATCAGGTGCATTGACCGTGAAAAATGGCACGCATGATTGGCTAGGCAGTCCTCTGGACCACAACGGGAAAATATTTGCCATATGCTCACACTCTCAGCATGCTAAAAGCAGTGATAAAAAAGCACACACAGACTATTTGTTGAGTCAAATTTGATCCTAATCCTGTTTAAGGCATGAAATTAACCGACTGATGTCAGGTGAACACTATGTCCGAAGAACAATCATGTTACACCAAACAGTGATAGTGTTCCCAGGACACTAGGAAAGCCACGTTTCCACCGCAGGAACTTTCCCCAGGAACTAGAGACTTTGGGTGGTACTCTGTGTGTTTCAACCGCAGGGACCAGGGTCTAAATGAAGTTCTGGGTAAAAAATTTTCCCCTCAGAAAAACCATGCTCGCGAGGTAGTAGTTTTTCAGGTGTGGGACTTGGGCGCTGAACATTCTGATTAGTTAAGTTCACGCAGCATTTTGATTGGATGACTCCATGCAGCATTTCATTTCAACCACCATTCTTAAAAGTCTGTTGCGGTGCGTGCAGTTGTTTGCTATTCGAACAATAGAGTTTAGACCGAAGACAAGGTTCAGGCTTTATTAAGCTTATATGCGAAGGACAAAATCCAGTGGGAACTGAAAAGTTGTGCGCAGTCTTGCATCACCAGACTAATTTGCCTAATCTTCACGGTACTTTAGACCGCGATGGAAATGCCGACAGCAACAGGACTGTGGGGAAAACAGTTCCTGGGAAAAAAGTTCCCGGGACAAATTGTTCTGGGTAATATCGGTGGAAATGCGGATTTAGACTAATAGACGGAAATAGACTAAAAGTCAAAACTCTTCAGTGTAAAAGACTCCTCAACGTAGAAAAGTGGGAAGGCTGCATAGATCATTCACACTGCCAAATATTTAGCCACCGTTCCCAACGGATCATATATTAGAGCTCATAATTGCTCACTTGTTTCCTTACTCAGCTGGCTCTAATTTCTAACACTTCAGAAAAAAAAAGAAAAAAAAAGCCTCCCAGTTCTCAATATGCCAAAGTCAGCTGGACGCCATGAGTCAGACCCTATCATTTTAATAGTTTCACATAATGCCAAAACAATGCTTTGATTTTGTTTAAAACGTCTGTCCATAAAGGAAATAGACTTCCAAACTCACCCTTGGAAGTGTGACAACTAGCCTCAGTCTCCCCTACAACAGAAGATGAGGTCTGATACCACCTTTATCTTAAAAGCTATGCTGTTCAGAGCCACTTTAAAGGAGAATCAAAACTGTTAATTTTAATGATGACAGTCTCAGAGAGTTCACTTGATTGACAATCTCTGGCCAGCCACTACTGAATGTAAATTTTAAAAAAAAATGTCCATCGCTGGCCAGAACCAACCAAAATCCAAGACACCTCCATGCAAGGAAATGGTGGCAAGGACATTATAAAAGCCTCAATCAATAAAACATTAAAAGGTGTGTTGTTGGCAAGCACTTTACTGAGATAACTACAAGGACAAGAAACAGAAACCTTTTTTAGGAGACTTGCACCAGGCTACATTAGAGAAACTTTATCATCGTCATCTAGACACTGACTGAAATACCGGAAAAGCAGAGTCCCTGAGAATAAAAGTCAAAATGGTTCAGTGTAAAATCCTCCTCAACGCAGAAAAGTGGGAAGGCTGCATAGATCATTCACACTGCCAAATATTTAGCCACCATTCCCGACGGATCATATATTAGAGCTCATAATTGCTCACTTGTTTCCTTACTCAATATGCCAAAGTCAGCTGGGTGCCATGAGTCAGACCCTATCATTTTAATAGTTACAGCCATGGAAGTCAAAATTCTTCTGAAATAATGAAGAAATCACTCAGTGGACAAAAAGAATATGAAATGCTGTGAAATCTATGAAAAGATTGCAAAAACAACTGCAAAAGTATATTATAAATCAAAGGTAGATAAGCAGCAGTGATGGCATTTAGTAGGAATAACATGTCTTGAAATCACCAGCAGGTTGCATTAAAGATAAAGCCTGTTAGAATCAGAAAGTTTGGAAAGTGATACGCCAGCACAGAAAGAGCAATTTGCTCCTTTTATGGTACCAAGTACACTGATGAAATCAGGAGTATCACTGCAGCGATACGCAATCATACCTCAGACACTTGAGTCTGGCCAATGCCTAGACTTTTGGAAGGGCTGGAAATGAAATGGAGAGAAGAAAGAAATTTGAATGTATGTGTTCTATGGGAGCTGAAAGACAAACACACTTCACACAATAATACAAATATCATAAAATAATATCCCTTTAGACATAATACTTTGGGAGCTTTATAGAAACCTTTGCTTTGATGGACAGAACAAAAATAGCAAAGAGGTGCAGCTGACAGGTAAGCACAGACTGTCTGGTTTTAGTAATTGTTAAAACTGTAGTTTGAAATATAGGTTATGAGAAGAAATAATCATGAGCTCCATTACATTCAAATTTAGCTCATGATTGTTAATTCTGTCAATGCTATAACCTATTTTACCAATCTTAATCAGTGTCTTAGACTTGTCTGTGAAATATTAATTTCATTAAATGATAATAATAATCATAAACATATGAAAAAAAATCCTTACAACAAACTATTCAAAAATATACGTAGGATAACTGCATGATATTAAAATGAACATATATTTTCTATAGTCAATGGCAAATTTACTGTATGTATTTATTTATTTGTTTGAAGCAGAAATCTAAAATTTAGGGATTTATACTATATCTTTCCATTTAAATCGGTCTATCTTTTTTCTTTGAGTCCTGTAAAATAACATCTTGAAACTGCCCATAACCACAATTCTGCAGAATGACAGAGCATGTCGTTAACCCTGAGAGCTAACTCATATAAGTACTCAGTGGGAGGAAAGAGAAAAAAAATACCACCTACAGGAATCTTAATGATATTTAAGACCTTTCTGAGATGTAAATATGCTGCGAATCACAGCTCACAGCAGGATAAGTGATATGATTGGGTAGCGCATAATGAATATTTATGAAAATAATATGGATAAGTGGTTTGAGCGTGGTCTTAGAGAAAAGTGCTATGTTTGAAAGCATGAATATATCAGTTTGTGTGTGGGAGATCATATCACCTTTACCATGGAAACAGCATATACAGTAGCTAAGACAAAATACAAAACCTACATAATTTTACCATAAGAACGTAAAAGATAAAGTACAGTTACAACAAAATCAATGACGTGAATCATTTTGTATTGTTAAGGGGTTTGTGATGACCATATTAACACATATACAACTAGTAAATAAATAAATGGACATGAAATATTGATTTCAGTTAAAATAATTATAGAACTGTGAGAACTGTGTGAGTAAAATATACAGTGATATGGGATTACTAGTACATGTATATATACACACACACGCACAGAGTTGAGTAAATACAATGCTTGCTATCCCATAACGCACTCTGTTAGATAGACCAGGTATCCTCAAACTCTAACATTACAGTAGGTGACAAGAGCCCTAAAAGCACAAAAGGGCTTTTAGGTTTAAACAGAACTGTTAAAAGGACAGTGGAGGTTAAGCCAGCAGCCACTGGAGGTGTAAGTGAGTGTTTCTTGTGTTAAATGTTACACCCCAGGTCTCCCTGCACACGCAAGGCTGGCTAAGTCGTCGGTAACCTTGCAGTTGACCCTTTACTGGCAGGAGATGAGACGAGGAGCCTCTCTGTAGGTCAGTGTGTAACACATGACTCCCTGAAGGGTCTAATGTCCTATAGTTTACTTCACACAGAGGCTCTGTAGCTCTGCAGAACCAGATAAGGATGGATTTGCACAGTTTGCACGTAACGTGTGTGGAATTGAAACCTCACTGGTTTCTGACAAAACAAGAAACCAACTACTAGACAGAAAATCCAATTAGCAGTCCACATTTGAGCATCAGCATGTTTTTTTGGACATGATGGCACTATGAATGCTACCAGTCAAAAGTACGGCACTTTATTGGCCAAAATAAATGCATGTCTGCATTTTAATTGATAAAATATTGGGAACAGAAAGTAAAAATGTACCATGGTACCACCACAGTATGTTATTTGTAAAGGGCAGAGAGTTTCAGGCGAGTTTCACAGAATCTCATTCTATAAAAATGAAGAGTATTAAATGATATGATTGTAAGCAATTTGCTTGTGTTCCTGGCCGCGCGCTCATGAAAGGATTTGTTTGCCATGACAGCCAAAGAGTCTGGCAGGAATTTGCTCTTATCTGTGGCCACAGGTACGAACACGGGCAGCCCTAGGACAGGGGAAGCGGTTCTGGAACATTTATCATTTTAGGAGACAGTGAACCCACTCTTATTGTTTGCCCAGTGGCCACGGTAGAAGGTTTGGTGTTCAGTGGGTAGAAAAGCATACAAACAATATGACATTTGGAGAGACAGGAAAAATAGGCAGATAGAAGAAACAGGCCCCAGGTATTGTCTCAGATGTCCTCAAATAACTCTAGACATATTCTGAAAAATATTCTGGGTCTTTTTATGGAGGTCTGGGACACATTTTGGAAGACAAAATATTCCTTCCTTACATGTATATGACAGACAGCCATTGTCACTTCCAAGGTTGCAACAGGGAAGTTTGAGTGCCAAATTAAATAAAGAAAATCTATTTATAACACAATAGTATAACACAATAGTACCGAAACAAGTGTGGTCAGGAGCCTGAGGCTTAAAGCTGAAGAGACGTCTGTTCAAACCTTCAAACGATAGGCAGGTTTTTTTAAGTTAAAAAGTTAACAGATGGCCTTTTTTGTTTCACAAATAACATGCATATTCATTTTCCTGTCAGAGAATCATTTGTTTCACATCAGTACTGTAAGATGCATTTCTGCTCATTCATTAGAGATAAATGCTTCATTTAGTTTCTTTCTCTTTTTTAGTGTTAAATAGCATCAGCACAATAGCTAGGTTTCATCCATGTATTTTTATGCAAATTTTGGGATATCACATAAAAAAATTATGGATAGAAACACAGAATGATATCTTTCAGCATAAAAACGTATTTGCAAAAGACGCATAAAAACCATAAAATAAATATTTCGAGAACCACTTGCTTCTCCTTTTAATCGTTAGTTGTGATGAACTTCAAAATTGTCACTAAGAGAAAGCATTTTGCATTAATTTTGGACTGTGGGATTATTCCAGATCCAAGCTTTGTCTGCAGCATCCTCTGGACATTTATGCAGCTTCTGCTTCATGTGGAACACTGATGGGAGAATGCTGACAGTTTCACCCTAGACAAGACCGAGGACTCCAGCATCAGCATTAGACATTATCATTGTCCGTTCCACATGTCCTACTTATGATTCAAAACACACAAGCAACACAGACACACACACACACACACACAGTCCATATTATCATATTACATGCTCTGCCTCAGCAACCTCGTATATGGAGCATCTCCGCCATATGCTGCGCCGTCTGACTCTGTGGTGGATAGTGTGCAGAGATCACTGGGATCATGATTTTTTTTTTTTTTGGCACACATAAGTGCCATGCCAAATTACAGCATAAGATATGACATGGTGTGACAATTGCATTTTAACAGGATTACTACATTTCACCATGACATTTGATCCAGCTGTTGAAGACAAATGTATCTAGTTCATACAGGTGGATTGCAAACATCAACACTCAACCTGTGATTTCTCCAAAAAGCCATCTTACTGGCTCATACAGGCAGTAAGACAACTTGTGCCCTATGGCTAATTTTTTAAGGATAGGATGATGGATAGCTGGATGGCTGGATGGATAGGATGGATGGAAGGATGGAATTGGACAGAAGGATAGACATATACCGATGGATGGACAAAGAGATAGATGAAAGAATGGACAGATGGATGGATGGATGGATGGATGGATGGATGGACGGACGGACTAAAAAAAAAGAAGCTGTACACTGTTTGAAGCAATTTGTTTGGAAGCAATACAAAATGCATTTAAAATGTATACTCTTTATTTTACTACAAACTATATAGACTTTCTTCTAATAAACAGTATGTTGATTAAACAGTATATATTGGCTGATAGTGTAATGTAAATAGAAGACAGAAACTGTGTAAACCTCAAATGGAAGTAGAACATGAATTACATTGAACTAAAAACCCAAACCCAGAGAGAGAACTTTGTCTCATTTCAGAATTCAACCACACACAGCTGCCTCATTTAATATTCGAGCCGTTGCAATAGTCATATTTAAATCACTCTATTAAACATAACGCAAGTGATAATGCATAAATAAACCCTACTGGCTGCTTTCGCAAAGTACATTAGAAAAACTTGTGCTTAATGAGAGACGTTAATGCTCATGAGTTTGTACTAATGTGTGAAATAGGGCTGTACTTGCATTTGTGAGTGAAAATTACTGCGTGCAAATGTGCGCAAATTACATTTTGCACTGGATGCTTGCTTTCTTATTATATTTTTTTTTTAGACAGCAACAACAATTTAGGTAAAAGCTATATTTCACAGAACAGCCATGGAGAAAATTCACTTAAAATAAGACTAATCTACACATTATTAAACAAATATCTGTGTTATATATGACAGAATTTTTCCTTTTTGGACTATTTGGAACTATTTTGGTCTAACTAAGCCTTTAAGAAGATCAGTCAAGGATGCTTTGAAAATATTTAAAAATGTATCAATGAAGGTATCTTGTCTAAATGGTATCTAAGTTAAGAAACACAAGTAGTAACAAGTCACACATCAAGTGGCCCTATCTTGTGTTTCTGAATTCTGTACTATTTCTTAATTAAGTTTTTAAATGCATGCTTCTGCATATTTGTGTTGTATTGTGACATTATAATTACAGTCTGAACTTCGACAGCACACCCAAAGGAAGTCCTGCAATGGTATCCGGCATAATGGAGGAACACAGAGGCAGCATTTAACAGAAATCCTTTTTTTCTATTTAGACTCAGAAGCAAAAGAGCTTTGAAGCGGAATAAACAAGATTTCGATTCTCCTCTATCTCTCCCACTCTCTTTCTCCTGAATACACCACTTCCTCTGAGGAAGGTAATCACAGAGGAACATGCACTCAGATCCCCTCTCCATCACAAAAGCTCTTTGCTTCTGGAAAATGGCAAAATAAAAATTAACAGTGGGCTACAAAATGAAGCATGTTTTCTGCAGCATGCCATCTTTAAAAAAAATGACTGAACTCATCAATATTCACAGTTATTTTTTCGAGCGATGGAAATTTTATTTGCGATTTATGCAATAGCTGTTCGAGAGGGTCAAATGTTGATCCTCAGCAGACAAAGAAATTAATTTGGACTAGAATGCGGCATTAAATCACTGTAATAAAAATCTGCTGACTGGACACATGCAGTTACCTCAGACTGAGGTTACAATTCACTGCATAAGCATGCAAAGGAAATGTTTTGAGGTCGAAAAATATTCATTTGAGGACACTGCTAAAAGAGTGTAAAGGTCTCAGATAAGACTGATGATTACTTTAAAACACCAAACAAGACACTTATGAAAGAGTACAGAATCTCCAGATCAAAACACAGGCATAAAAGCAGCAGAAACAAGCCATAAAAGCACTGGGCAAGTTATGCACTTTGACAAAAACTTGATTTTCTCAGCTTTTTGTTCAAAATGTTGCTTTTTTTATGAAACTTACCCACATTTAAGTGTTGATAAAAAAAGAGCAGAGGCTCTGGGCGGGGGGGGGTCTAATGCTATTTTATGCATTCTGACTTATTTACATTGTTGTAAATAAGAGTTGGATTATCATGCTATACATGGCTAAAATTAAACTAGAGCGAGAGCACATCCATCAGCGAGCTTCGTTCGGGTTATGGAAGCCGTCGGCAGCGCTGTTATTTTATTTTGTTTTTAGACCACAAAATCAACAATGTCACTAAAGAAGTGTGTTTTTGGTTGTGAGGGAAAGATAACCTTGTTCAGCTTTCCAAATAACCAAGCATTAAGGGAATAGTGGATGTATTTTTTTTTTGCCGGAGCAGCAACAGAGTTCTGCAAGTGTGTTTGTTTGTTCCCGGTCATGAGTCGAAACCGCAGGCGGTGAGTGAAACTGCATCAAATGTCTGTGTTTTGTTGGCAATCGCCGCATAAGTGCATATAATGTAAACAACACAAACGTATAGTGAACCGAAAGTTATCCAGGGATAATGCCATGATGTATTATATTGTGTGTGTGTGTGTGTGTGCTCTTGACTCTTTAGCTCCACCCACTGCATGCTTCCACGAGCTCGGCTGTTTTCGGAAAGAATTGGTACAGCTGTATGTGTCTTTTATAAATATGATAAAACTAAAGACTCTTCAGAGATATGAAGGATGAAATACTACTCTATAGGTACTCAATATTAACATTAACCACTGTGTGTTATGTACCCTTTAAAAAAAGCAAGTTTTAAAGGCAATCCAATTTTGTATCTTTTCTTATAGTGTCATGCTAGTGACTAATAACAGACTGATATCACAGAATAAGAAGCTATTATTAATAAGAAGCTATTCGATTTAATATTACAGCTCAAAAGCAGACTGTTACGTTTTAAATTAAATACACCTGGCTGGCAAGTTGCATCATATTTAATTGCAAGATAACTATTTAAGGAACATCTGACATATGTATGAATGCAGTGCATATTTCAATACATGCATAACAATAAACACTCTCCCTCAAGAAAAATGCACATGCAGCCAAACACAAATGGCCACCATTAGTAAAAATCAGCCCAGTCATTTCCAAGTGCCAAAGAAAACGCTTGATGACTGAAGCTATTTCCTCTGTACTTGATTGCTCTCTCCTCCATTTTAGAGCAAATAAAACGATAGTATTGCAAAAAAAAAAAGTCTCCATACACCACTCAGTGCTACTCAATGTCTTTTTTTCATTCTCCCAAGGTCCGCTGGCTTAAAAACTCAAATCATTCTGAGAGACTTTCTCATAAGGATAGATGTTAATTACGTCCATACCTTTCCAAAAGACACAGTACCAGTATCATTCATTTATTCATTCATTTCTGGCCTCTCATTCAATACACCTGTCTTATTGAAATAACAAACCTGCTGGCTGATAGCGAAATGAGAAAGTATGCAGAGGTAAACTGTTTCCCAAGCTGAGTTCCACAAATCATAAATTAAAATGACAAAAATCTGCTTTATTTTATTCACTAAAACGAAGGAACATGAATTTATAGCTGCGTCAAATCCAAGTGTGCAGCTAAAAAGGACAAAGATAGATTTTGAGGTTTATGTGCCTCAATCTGGTAGAAGAAAACATGACTTTGCTGTCAGCACCTGTCCGGTACAGCACTGTGAAATCGTCTAAAGGAAAGTGGAGATGGAAACCTTAGTCACAGAGTCTTTCTCCCACCTCTCTGACGTCAACCAGCACCAACACTTCTAATTTTCAGAGGTTGTGAGAAGTCAAAGCTTCTTTTTATATTTAGCTGCGCAAAACGGATGCAGAGGTAGTTTCGGAAGCTTTCAAGTCGACAGATGTCTGCTCTCAGCGCATTTGTACATGACGACAACGCTTATTATTTATAAGCTATTTACTTCGAGTCATAGAAAGGGCGAATGTGACCCACCTGAGCAGTTCATATGTTTATGAAATATTAAAACCAAATAAGATTTGTACAATATGTAATAATGCAAAACAGCTTAAGTTTCATCTAGTAATCTTTGCAAACAACATAATTTAGACAGCTATGAGTTCCATAAGCTAAAAAAACTGCATTGTAAGGTAATACCATTTGAAATCGCACTGTAGTGTAACCAATTTTAGAAGCGCTAATACTTTAGGCATTATGAAGAATAATTAGTTACAGGTTGCATAAAATGAAGCCAAATGAAATCATGTGCAATATTATTTGAAACAGCAAAAAACTAAATCAATAAATATGATAACTGCTTATGGCTTTGAGCAGCACACTCATCCATCATGCTGTGCGATAAGGCCTCGGGGTTTGTGAGGTATCATCTTACTTGAAATAAATTAACGATGGTGTGGAAACCATCTGTCCGTGAACACAAGCCTCCTGGTTAATGAGCAAGTTTTTGTGCGTAACGCGGCCTCCCAGCATGCCATAGGAACGTGATCAAAATACCTCAGGGCCATTTGCACACTGCTCTGATTCTGATAGGAGGCTCGAATTAGCATGTACCTTTCAAATCGCTCATTCTAGTGACAGCTACTGGCAGGAAATGGCTGGCTCATTAGAGGACGACTTCGGGTGCTGCGTCAAATGCCTGATGCATCCACTCGAACCCTGCAATCGCAGAGGCTGTCGGACTTGACTGAGACATGTTCCGAGTACTAGGGTTTTCTTTTCCAAAGAATATGTAATATATTTCATTGAGACGATAAGACACGGCTTTTTACCACTGGTGACTTTTTGAGTTACACCCATTTTCTAAAGGACCAAGATGATCAATATCCTCTTACATATTTTATTCATAAGCTCTTTTGGCAGTTATTGGCAAGATAATAATGTATTGCATAGGGAGACAAAAACTATGATACAAAGTTCATACAGGAAAGTTTAGTGAGAAATGGATAAGTATTTTTTTAATAGCCAGTTTTCCGTTAATATGCTAGATTATGGAAGCTTGTTTCTGCCACAGAATAAAAAATAAAAAAAGTAATTGCTACTTTTTATCTCACAATTCTGACTTTTTTTCCCCCTCGCAATTGCAAGTTTACATCTCGTAATTCTGACTTCTTTTTCCCCCTCAGAATAGCGTGATACAGGCCCGGTTTCACAAACAGGGCTTATACTAAAATAGGATTAGGCCTTAGTTCAATTAGGAAATTTAAGTAGCTTTTATAAACGTGCCCTAGGAAAAAAACATTACTGGTGTGCATCTTGAGTTGCCACGCAATTGCGAGAGTCAGTCATTCTTTTTTCCCTCAGAATTGGACTTCATAACTCGCAATTCTGAAGTTAGAATTGCATGATATAAAGTCAGAATTGTGAGATATAAACTCGCAATTGCGAGAAAAAAAGTCAGAATTGCGAGTTTATATCTATTTATAACTTGCAATTCTGAGATAAAGTCGCAATTATCTTTTAATGAAACAAGAAACAAGCTTCCATACTAGATAGAAACATCAAGATAGATTAAAATCTATTTTCTGATTTTTGTTTTCTTCTATTTCTAGCTTCCCTAAAGATTCAAATAAATGAAAAAAAGGGAAAAACTAAATGAAAAAAATACCATTATGCAATGAATCTATTACTGTGTGTGGGATGATAATGTCATAAATGATACTTAATGGATTTCATTCCATTAATAATAAAAAGACACATGAGGTGTCACCACTCATATGGATCCGTGGTTTTGTTTACAGTACGAATATTCAGTGAATCTTCCTCCTCAGACAGGCCCAATTTATTTCAATTAAAACAAGAGCAAGCTGACAGCAGGCGCTGCGGATCCAGCCTTTCATACAGAGAGCTTTTCATCCAGTTGGCTGCTCTGATATAGACACCCGCCAGGACGGACCTGAAGTACAGTCTTCATCGTGTGCTCCTATTACCACAGGTAAGTGAGTGAGTGATTAGAATAGAGACAGATAGTGAGGACTGATCAGCTTTAGAATTAATTGCCCGTGAAAAGCAGCAGCTAAACCTGCTAAACGATAGACGTTCTAGGCTCATTTTCCAACCGACCGAGACAATTCATTCCCACCGGCACAGGGACTTGTGCAAACTATATGCAGCGTTTACACTGATGATCCGGATTATGACAATGAGTTGCCAAAATATTTTGTGAAAAGATCTTTCAGTCCACAGATGAAATGTTAGCCTGCTAAAATAACAAAATTAAAGGCACTGATTAATTGTAATGGATATAAGACATGTCCAAAGAGTTTAAGTGTGTTTCTCCCTGAAAGCAGTGGAGCAGAATATGATCTCAGCTAGGAGAAAGAAAAAAACAGTGCTCCTCTAATCGCATTAGCTATTTCACTGCGGTTCAGGCTTGTTGAAGCATGCATGAAGAACTGAAGACCACCCATATATTCCACCCATATATACCTCCATCACTGTGCATTTTATGCCTCCATATCAAACAAACATATAAATAGCCACCCTTCACACACCTGGGTGGTCATGGACAGGTGTTCAGGGCCATCAAAATAATGGAAAGTCCAGCAGGCTGTTGGACTGACTTGCAAATGTTTATTAAAACACCTTAAAGCATTCATGCCATCAACACAGCATAATAAATGTCAGATTTTGTCATTCAACCACAGCTGATCTAAACTTTTTAAAAATGTGATCATGTCTACTTTTGTTTTACCCAGGTATAACATAAGATGCCACAATTTTTTTTCCTCACACATGCTCACAAAGAAATATTTGTAATGAATAATTAAATATTTTGGTTATTAAATAATAGACTTTCTGAGTTAAAAGCCCCACACTCCTTAGCAGCCCAGCTGAGAGCAACAGAATAAAACACATTAAATGCAACTATGTATTTTGACAGTGTCTTACTGCATTCATCTGAAAGCTGACTTTATTTGAATTTTATAATGTAATTTAAATGAAAGCAGAATAGTAACCCAGTGGTTCACACTCCCCGCACGCACACGTATACAAGCAAACATCATAAATGAGCAGGGAAAAAAACACAATAGCATGCAAGCAAAGTCTTACTGAACAGCACATACCATATCTTGACTGCCTTTCCTACACTTATCTCCTGCTGGCAGTATAAAGTGAGCTTTTCTTTTTACCAAAGATAAAAATCAAAGCGCTCCCACAGTCCTTTTGAATTACTATCAGTTTATCAAGGACCAAGAGAGCAGCGACTTCCCCTCTGTCTTTAGTTTTTGCCTTTAGTTCCTTTTTATTCTAAAAGAATATTATTAATTAATAAATACATAATATTCATTTAACAGAAATAAATATAGTCTGCTTCAAATTCATTTACACCAAAACATAACCACCAAAACAAAAAGTTATTTTTTTTTCCATAAATAACAATAGTCTGGTTCCCACAAAAAACTACTTGGAAGATCATATGAACTACTTCTATACTATATAGATAAGATTATAGATTTACACTAAGCCATCAAAAATGTTAATGAACTTATGAGAAATAGCAGTCTAACTTCTAATTAAATTAAATATATTTAAATATAAACAAAATAATATAATAAAAATGTAATATCACATTTTAAATTATTTAAATGATATTGTTTATAGATTAATTAAAATTCTAATGTATAAGAAAATAAATAATTGTATTATTAGTGCTGTCAAATCAATTAATGATTAATCGCAGCTAACAAAAGTTTTTTTTTCATAATATAAGTGTGTGTGTGTGTATATATATATATATGTGTATATATATGTGTATATATATATGTGTATATATATATATATATATATATATATATATATATATATATATATATATATATATATATATATATATATATATATATATATATATATATATATATATATATATATATATACACACATACACTCACCTAAAGGATTATTAGGAACACCATACTAATACTGTGTTTGACCCCCTTTCGCCTTCAGAACTGCCTTAATTCTACGTGGCATTGATTCAACAAGGTGCTGAAAGCATTCTTTAGAAATGTTGGCCCATATTGATAGGATAGCATCTTGCAGTTGATGGAGATTTGTGGGATGCACATCCAGGGCACGAAGCTCCCGTTCCACCACATCCCAAAGATGCTCTATTGGGTTGAGATCTGGTGACTGTGGGGGCCATTTTAGTACAGTGAACTCATTGTCATGTTCAAGAAACCAATTTGAAATGATTCGAGCTTTGTGACATGGTGCATTATCCTGCTGGAAGTAGCCATCAGAGGATGGGTACATGGTGGTCATAAAGGGATGGACATGGTCAGAAACAATGCTCAGGTAGGCTGTGGCATTTAAACGATGCCCAATTGGCACTAAGGGGCCTAAAGTGTACCAAGAAAACATCCCCCACACCATTACACCACCACCACCAGCCTGCACAGTGGTAACAAGGCATGATGGATCCATGTTCTCATTCTGTTTACGCCAAATTCTGACTCTACCATCTGAACGTCTCAACAGAAATGGAGACATTTTTCCAGTCTTCAACTGTCCAATTTTGGTGAGCCTGTGCAAATTGTAGCCTCTTTTTCCTATTTGTAGTGGAGATGAGTGGTACCCGGTGGGGTCTTCTGCTGTTGTAGCCCATCCACCTCAAGGTTGTGCGTGTTGTGGCTTCACAAATGCTTTGCTGCATACCTCGGTTGTAACAAGTGGTT